>OY728138.1:1777850466-1783643180 GCA_963277665.1 Viscum album | reverse complement strand
ATTTCTCCTCCCCGCGGCCTCATCCTCGCCGCGGCCTCCTCCTCCACGACGCATCAACGCCGCGCCATCCTCCTCGTCGACGCCCTCCTCGCCGCGCTCTCCTCGCCGACGCTCTCCTCGCCGACGCCCTCCTCGCCGCGACCCTCCTCGCCGCGTCATCCTCCCCGCGCCCTCCTCGCCGGCGCCCTCCTCGCCGACGCCTTCCTCGTCGCGCCCTCCTCATCGAAGCCCTCGAGGTCGACACCCCCATCTCCCTCTATTTTTTTCTCTCCCGAGTTCTGGTTATCTGCATTTTTTATGCCTCATTTGCACCTTCGATTTCTTTGATTTAGGTAAGATTTACATGTTTTCCCCTTCTGTTTCATATCTGCTGAGGTTGATGTTTTGAAGCCACTAGTAGAATTAGTGTGTATTTTCATTGAAGAGGATTATAGATGTTTCTACGTGGTCCATTACAAATCTTGGTATGATTTCTGCTCTATCTGCAAGTAACTTGGACACCTAAGTCAGGTCTGCTGATGGTCTTCTTCTAAATGGATTGGAATGGTTGCATCCCAAGGGATCAATACTAGGAATGTGGGTATTAGTAGAATGTTGATTTGGGTAGACGAGTTTGGATCTACATGTTTTCCTATAAAGGATGCATGATTCACATGACCTAGGTTGTCATATGAAAATGCATTGTGATCCGACCACGAACATCTAAGGAGCCCGGGGGAGAAAGTTGTTCCATCTGTTTCTAGTGCTGAATATGTACCAATATATGAAGAATTAAAATGAAATTGAGAAATTCAATGGAGAAAAAGATTCCAATACATGAAGAATTAAAATGAGAGCCTTTCTCGGACAACAAGGCTGAATTGAATCCCTATATGGGCCCAAGAAACCCATTACGACTGTTAATGAAATGTTCAGACCATTGTAGAATACTAAGATGTTACCCCTAATATATATATTAAGACTCATAGAACCCTTTTACTTTACATAGGTGATGGGGTCCTTAGAGAAGTATATTATAAGTCTACCACTGTATAAATTTTCTAAAACATAAAAATTTATACATGACTGCTTCATTAGTAGGAATAACTTACTAGAATCATCATATGTTCACATTCAAAATAAAGCATTGTACTTCAATAAAAACCTATTTAGAAGAGTTTAATAAAGTCAAATTATATTTAACCAATATTAATGTTTCTATAGATGATGAGGATCAGAAATTAATCCTCTTAATCCCTCTTAACAATAGCTACATCACACTAATTGAGACCATGATATATGGTCGAGATTCTTTAACTAAAGAAGATGTTAAATAATCTATTTGGTCTAAGGATTTTCATTCTAAACTTAAGATAAAAGGAGAGGTTGAGTGTTTTTCACAAGGGGAAGACCTAAAACTTAATGTAAAAAAGAAACAGTTCAATAGATACAAAAGTAAGAGTAATAAAGAACCCAAATCCAAAACTAGTTCCTTGGATAGAAAAGTCACATGTTTTCACTATGTTAAACCCATGCACATTAATCCCAAGTGTAGGAAACTCATGTGAGAGTTAGAACACAAAAAACCAACTGACCAGCCTTTTATGGTTGACTCAAGATATTATGCTATTGAATTCCGGAATATATCCATCCATAAACTCAATCATGAGTGGGTCCTCAACTATGGATATTATTGTAACTTGTGTCTATATATAGAGTCTTTTTTGAATCTATTCAAGAAGTTGGAAGGGTATGCCCTTTTAGGAAATAATAATAGGTGTAGGGTTGAGGGTAGAGACTCTATTCTAATAGAGTAAGATGATCAATCCATCATCCACTTACTTGATGTAAGGTGGGTCCCCAACCTTCAAAAAAATAATATCCTTAGGAGTCCTTGAGCAAAATGGATTTACCTCTAGTTCATATAATATAAATGGATATTGAACATAATTAAATATTGATATAATTAATTTATTATAGTAATATTTCCACCTTCAATTTCAACCAAGAAGAAAACTATTTTCTATGAAATGTCTCTCTCCTTCTCAAAGATAAATAATGATGATTTCTGTTATTAATTTCTTTATGATATGGTTTATATTTTTCGTCATCTACCACTACTCAATGGGGTGCGGGGTAAGGCATAAAAGAAAACTGAGAAAAATCACTAAACAACTCAACCACACTAGAAATTCTCAAGGATTTTAGTATAATGACAACATATCTTTGTAGATATGGTTTATATTTTCCGTCATCTACCACTACTCAATGGGGTGCGGGGTAAGGCATAAAAGAAAACTGAGAAAAATCACTAAACAACTCAACCACACCAGAAATTCCCAAGGATTTTAGTAGAATGACAACAAATCTTTGTAGATATGGGTTATATTTTCAAAATGTCTCTAAATTTCAATAAATCTTTGTAGATTTAATACAGAACATCAGAACTCGTTATGAATTAACCCAAACACTTTTGGGAATTGATTATTATTATCTCTTAGATTTCATATAAACTCTTTTTACTATAATCAGTCCTCATTATTGGAACTTATGTATGACTATTCGTGAATTTTTATAATTTAAAACATTTATGAATTCCCTAAACCATAATTTTAATATATTTGTTATAATTTTTTTATTAACTTGTTATTGATGATTACTTAATATCTTATGAAACGATACATACAATGTTAAGTCATTTTCTAGATTATTTATCTAATGTATGTTTATCTGCCTCAGAATGGATAGATACTGGATGTACAACATTGATCGGATCACTGATGAATTTCAGAAGGAGTTACAATATTTTTTGGACTTTGCATTCAATAATGATTCAGATGGCGGATTGATTCGATGCCCGTGTTTTGATTGTGTTGGAAGACCTTGGTTAACTCGCGAGGAAGTGAGTTACCATATCACTAAAAGTGGTTTCCAAAAAAATTATCATGTGTGGTATCACAATGGAGAAAAAGCTCAAGTGTTGAATGTCATCGATTCAGCAGAAAAGATTGGTATGAAAAATCTGATTTCTGATCGGTTTCCTTTTGTTTCTGAAGCTAGCTCCTCATGTAGACCAGTGCAAGAGGAAATGAATACTGGAACACAGTTCTCATCTATTAATCAGGATGATGACGTTGAGAGTGTTAGAAAGTTGATGGAAGATGCAAATACCCCAGTATATCAAGCATGTGGAAAAATGAGCAAACTTGAGTTTTTAATGCGATTATATCATGGGAAAACAATGTATGGATTTAGTAATACTGCAGTCGACTATCTCCTTACATTTATTAAGGATTTACTGCCTGATGATGCATGTATTCCAGAAAATGATTACATGGCATCAAAGTTGGTTAACAAATTTGGATTTTCATCTAGTAAGATTCATTCTTGTCTCAAAGACTGTTGTTTGTTCTGGAAGGAGAATGCAAACTTGAGTCAGTGCAAACAGTGTGGCACATCAAGGTGGAAGACTAATAAAGATGGATCTCAATCACGCATACCACAGAAAGTGATGTGGCACTTCCCTTTAATTCCCAGGATTCAAAAATTTTTTATGTCAGAACAAATGGCAATGAATATGAGATGGCATGCAGATGAAAGAAATAAGGATAACGATGAAATAGTGCATCCTGCAGATGGGTTGGCTTGGAAGAAATTTGATAGGTTACATCCTGATTTTGCAGCCGACCCACGAAATGTTAGATTGGGATTATCCTGTGATGGTTTCAACCCATTTCGCCAAATGCATACTGCACACAGTACTTGGCCTGTTTTCATTCACATTTATAACTTTCCTTCATGGATGTGTATGAAGAAGTCGTGCACTATCCTGAGTATATTGATATCTGGACCCAGTGATCCTGGAAATGATATTGATATATACTTGCAGCCATTAATAGAGGAGTTAAATGAGCTTTGGATTGTTGGTGCACAAGCGTATGATGCATTCAGAAAGGAGTACTTTATGTTTCGTGCAGCTTTATTATGGACGATAAATGATTTCCCTGCCTACGGAATGATGTCTGGTTGGAGTACTAAAGGGAAATTATCCTGTCCTATTTGTATGAAAAATACACGTTTCCGAAGAATGAAGTTTCGACGAACTTTCAGCTTCATAGGGCATCGACGTTTTCTACCAATGGACCATCCATACAGGAATAATCGGAGACAGTTCGATAATGCCATCGAGACAGATGAGACACCTCAACGAATGTCAGGGACTGATATTGTTAAAGAACTTGATGATTTGAATTATGTTCTTGGCAAAAGTCAATCAAATATCAGAAAGCGAAAGCATGCTAATTCCAATTCCAACAGCAATTGGAGAAAGAAAAGCATATTCTTTGAGTTGCCGTATTGGTCATCGAATTTATTACGTCATTGTTTGGATGTAATGCATATCGAGAAAAACATTTGTGAGATGTTACTTGCTACTATTTTAAATGTCAAAGGCAAAACAAAAGACGATTTGCGGTGTCGTCGTGATTTGATGGATTGGGGTATAAGAGCAAGACTTCATCCTGAGTTAATTGGTCAAAATAAGTGGAAAGTCCCTGTTGCCTGTTATTCGATGACAAATGTGGAGAAAAAACAATTTCTTCAGGTCTTGGAAAGTTTGAAGGTTCCGGATGGTTATTCAAGTAATATTTCGAAAAGGGTGAATACGCAAGATGTGAAACTCAAATCTCTTAAAACCCATGATTACCATGTCTTGTTACATGAGTTGATTCCCATTGCCATTCGTCATTTACTTTCACATAATGTTAGAGTTGCGGTGATTAAGTTATGTCAATTTTATCGAGATCTTTGTGCCAAAAGATTGAGCAGAAGTGCTGTTCAGAAATTGCAGAGAGATGCACCGATTATTCTTTGCGACTTGGAGAAAATTTTCCCACCGTCTTTTTTCACAATTATGTTACATTTGACTGTGCATCTTCCCACGGAAGTTCTCTTTGGTGGTCCTGTTTCGAGTCGGTGGATGTATCCTACCGAAAGAATGATGTTTACATTGAAATCTTATGTGAGAAATAAATATCATCCTGAAGGCTGTATTGTGAAATGCTATTTAGCACAAGAATGCATGGATTTCTGTTCATCGTACTTGGCTAACGTCACTACGAGGTCTAATCGACTAATGAGAACTGAAGATGAGCAATATGATCCCATTGAGCCTGCATTTCCTTCAATGCCCCAAACAGGGGGGATATCTGGATCGTACTCGTTGTGTACTTTAAGCAGGGAAGAGTGGGAAATGGCACATCGCACAGTATTATTCAACTGTAGTGTGCTTGATGATTATATCAAGTAAGTAAACTAATAAATATGTATTTTTTTCATTGTGTGATTTCTTTATATCTTCTGACATTTTAATGCTTGCATATCTGTAGAGAACATTTTGAAATTATAAAAAAGAGACATCGCTCTCTATCTATTAAGAGGAAGGAACTGTTGCACAGCAAAGAATTTGCTGCCTGGTTAAAGTCAAAGGTAATAGATTTCTTTTTCTTCTTCTCATAACATAATCACATGTCTCTGTTTAATATTCTATGTTGGTATCTTTTAGGTTTTAACTCTACCAATGATTGAAGTATCAGATGAAATAAAAGCATTGTCCTTTGGTCCAAACGATGTGGTGCGTGATTGTAAGTCAATGGTTGTCAATGGATATAAATTTGTTATAAATAGTTGTGCAAAAACAATGGCAACACAGCATGACGGTGTCACGATAAGCGCCACAACAGATTGTTATGCGAGTGCATCGGACAGGCAACCTCGATCAGAAAATATATCATATTACGGTGTTGTTGAAAGAATCATTATATTAGATTACTATGCACATGGTCGTGTCGCAATGATGAAATGCAAGTGGTTTGATTCAATGACACGACAAGGAATGCATATTGATAACTGTGGATTTAGAGTGATTGATATGAACCGCCAGCTTCGTACCGATGAACCTTATATTCTTGCGTCACAAGCTAAACAAGTGTTTTATGTAAGTGACCCGTTACAACCACAATTTGGTGTTATTGTTGATGTTATTCCTAGACATATTTTTGACGAAGGCATGGATAACAATGATGTTGTGGATGAACCTGTTGGTATTTATTCGAATGTTGCATTTGATGATACAGATGATGCAATTGTTAGAACAGATTGTGAACCAGAAATTGTCACAGACCCCACATAGCGTTGACACATTTGTAAGTATTTACCTTATATTATCGCAATATTGTATGTGTTTTTTTTAACTTTCATTCATGATATCAAAATAACTAGTATATTTTATACCATTATCGAATATAAAACTATTAATAGCCTCACCAATTTATGTTTAACCACTTCTCTAGTAAATCTTGAACATAGAAAAGTCTTGATATTTTATCAATATAAATATCACACATGAAAATGTATCTCATTGTTTTATGATACAATTGTATTATTTAACATTTTGCATTATTTCTATTTATTTGATAATATTATTTTAAATTTTCAGGTCAAAATGTCTGATTATGATGGTAGTAGAAGGAGTAGAAGAATATTGAGAAACGAACAACGTAGGTCTCCTCCTGGAAACAATGTAAGTACAAATTATGTTTGAATATTATGGTCTTTCATATTATTTATCTTGTTATCGTTCGTTTTATTTTATCATCTATGTTATTTTAGACCGCATCGTCGAGGAGACGCTTGGATTATGCCACTGAGGATGATATTGTGGCGGGGGGCACTGATTCTACAGGTCAGCCTACTACTACGCCGCTTGAGACATCAGGAGGCCATCCTCCCATTATGCCACCTCCATATTATCCATACCCACCTTTTCCGTATCCCTTTTTTCCCACTCCCACATCGGATGGTAGTTCTCAGACTCCCATCCCTCAGTTTCCATTCCCACCATCCACTGTACAGGGTACTGTGCCCCCATATATCCCACCGCCATATCCATATCCATATCCACCCTCATCTGTACAGGGTTATCCATCGGGTTTTCTGCCTCCATCAGTACACTTTGCATCTACTATACATAGTATTCCTGTAGATATCTCACCTACCATGGAGGCTGCCCCCCCTCCAGACGCAGCACTTCAGGGGTCAGCAGATCCCCCATCTACTGGTATTTGTTTAAGCATTACTGTTACTGATTAATGATAAATTCATATATATTATTCTCTTTTATTTTGGTTTCATGATTAGCTACAGCCTCTACCAGACGACGAGGCCGCACAAAAATGCGCGAGGTTTGGAATCGGAACACGCAAATCATAGTTGATTACAATGAGGACAATGCTATAATTAATAAAAATGGCACGGAATGTAAAAGTTTTATGGGAACACTTGCTAGACACAGCAATATCATTCCGGTTCAACCGATAAGTTGGAAGGCAGTTGGACAAGAAATAAAGGACAAAGCCTGGGCAGAGATTTGGGTAAGTAATGTTAATCACCTTTTTTATATATATAAATTTATAAAATTTTCTTAACATATATTATGTCCATTGCAGCTTCGATATAATTTTCCCGATGGACAAAATGCAAAGGCTGCAATGATAATGTATTTAGGTGAAATGTGGCGAGCCTACAAGTATGATTTATATCTTGGGTGGAAAAAGAGAGTTGGTACAGAGCTTGAAGAAGTACCGGTGATTCAAGATTGCCCAATATCACAATATAAAGAGATGATCAACTATTGGAAGAGTTCAGCGTTTAAGGTGTTTGTTAAATTTATATATATATTCATTTATTTATTTGAAAACGATTTTAAATTACTTGTTTTATTTATGTTAATGAGTTTATATAATTATTTGTTTATAGGAGAAATCAAATAGAAATAAAAAAAACAAGAGTGCAATGAAACACATTTATACTCGCGGACACACTTCATTACCAGATCATGAGCAGACGCAGGTAATTTAACATTTAAAATATTTAGCTTTGTTTTGTGTAATTTTTTTAACTTCCAATTTTGATTTATTTCATTGTTTTTTTCCAGAAAAAGTCATTGAATATTGAGGGTCGCGTTCCTCGCTCAACTTTGTTTTGTACAAGCCGGAAAAAGAAAGATGGTACTGTGCCAAATCCCGACACCGAGAAGGCGATTGTAAGTATATTTCAATTTCTTTGATTTTTAATGAATTTAATTCCTTATATTATTTTATCATTTTAATTTATGTTATATATCAATCAACAGAATGCTTTAGAGGCGTTGGCAGAAAAAGAACCTGACAATTTGGGCCCAAACGATCATCTACATCAGGTATTAGGAGATGAGCATCAGGGTAGAGTGCGTTGTCGGCCTGGGAAGAAGATTGTACCATCTCGATACTGGTCTACTAACGTTTCTTCGAGTACCGGTTCTGGTTTTGTCACAGTGGAACAAATGAATGCCGCAATCAAAGAAGCAAGTCAAAAATCAGAACAGGCGATAACTGCAAATATGATTAAGTTTATGTCTGCCCTTTCTTCTACACTTCCACCAGAAGCAGCTGCAACGGTTGATGCCTTTTTGATGTCGATGCGTTCTGCTAATGTAGATTCTTCTGTTGGAGCCGGAGCCGGACCTAGTGCTGGACCCGGTGCTGGTGCCGGTTCGGATGCAGATGTCGATGCCGATGATGATATTGGTGGTGTGAGAGGTGGTGATGGTGTTTCTGTAGGAGGTGTGGATGAGGGTCATCATGATTTTGATGATACTGATATTGAGACTCACTTTTGATGTTAATTGTATGTTTGGATTGGTAATGTATGACGAGTTCTATGCATCCAATTACATTGTTTTTTGATCAATATCATTAATATTTACCATATCTTATTGGGAATGAGAATGACTACTAAACTACGGTTCTCCACTACTACAAATGCCTTTTCTGATTGGTCTCAGCTTTCTTTTAGTAGTGATAATACTATTTCTAAGATGTTCCGTAATATGAAACCTACAATTTCTATCCTTAAGGATTCAATAATACAACCTGCTAACAATGACACCTCTCTTGGACTAAAGAATGAAATCAAAATAAAAGATGATGAACCAGTTTCTGCTATCCCAACTCACACTAATACTATTAGCAATCCTGCCAATTATGGGTACGCCGAGACACTAAATAAGCCCTGTAATACTGCTTTTGTGGCACCCAAATCAGTTGAACATGGTACCACAATATCGATACAGGAAACTAAGCCCATGCAGGTTATGAATGTCTCTATAGAGAAAATGCACTGCTGTACAGATCTGGAAAATATCATAAAACATCCCACAGATACTTCACAGGTCAGGTATAACTATTTCACTACCTATAGATAGTGAGCACTGTGCTATAAAATTTGGTAAATATTTCTAATCATAACTCTGTTTCTGATTGTTTTCTTGCAGAATATTGATTTTGATGACGATTAAGATGATTGATTATAATGTCGAAGAGAATGATGGTATGAAAATAATGTATACCATTGCTGTTACAGTTTTTGTAAATGAATTCTAATAACAATTGTTCACTAGATGATGTTGATCTTTACTTATTGCAGATGAGACGTTCTATGATTGATCGTACCCACCAAAGTTCTGTACATTGGAGGGCAGTGGGGGGGAGGGCAGTGGGGGGGAGGGCTGGGCAGGAGGGGGAGGGGGAGGGCAGTGGGGGGGGGGGGGGCTGGGCAGTGGGGGGGAGGGCTGGGCAGTGGGGGGCTGGGCAGTGGGGGGGAGGGCTGGGCAGGAGGGGGAGGGGGAGGGCAGTGGGGGGGGGGGGCTGGGCAGTGGGGGGCTGGGCAGTGGGGGGGAGGGCTGGGCAGGAGGGGGAGGGGGTGGGCAGTGGGGGGGGGGCTGGGCAGTGGGGGGGGGGGGGCTGGGCAGTGGGGAGGGCAGTAGGGAGTGGGGGGGTGCTGGGCAGTAGGGAGTGGGGGGGGGGGTGGGCAGTGGGGAGGGCAGTAGGGAGTGGGGGGGGGGCTGGGCAGTGGGGGGGGGGGGCTGGGCAGTGGGGGGGAGGGCTGGGCAGGAGGGGGAGGGGGAGGGCAGTGGGGGGGGGGCTGGGCAGTGGGGGGCTGGGCAGTGGGGGGGAGGGCTGGGCAGGAGGGGGAGGGGGTGGGCAGTGGGGGGGGGGGGGGCTGGGCAGTGGGGGGGGGGGGGGGGCTGGGCAGTGGGGAGGGCAGTAGGGAGTGGGGGGGAGGGGCTGGGCAGTGGGAATCCTGCACTAATAAGTGCGAGATCTCTACAACAGGTATGTTTTCCTAAAATTGTGGAATAAACCTCCCTACCATGCATCATTTTTCATTTGCATTTACACACTATATGAATGCAGGTTATTGGTCGTAAAATCATGGAGTTGACCCCCTTTTCATCCAACATATGAATGCAGGTGATATGTTTTAACTATTGACTCCACTGTATATTGATTTTTGTGGGTCATGTCTAAGAGTTGCTAGACATACTTTGATTGTTCTCATCCCAGCATAGCGATGAACCAAAATATTGGTGAATGTGCATGGGCTGATGGAATGAATGCCTTCAATTTACAAGCATGGAGAAGAAACTGACTGGTATTTCTTATCAACATATTCAGGCTTTTTATTCTGCATTTTAATCTGCACTTTAGTATTTTATTGTTATGTAGTAATAACAAAATTTCTATATGACATTTCATTGCTTATGAGTCTTATATATTCATTAATAATAATTCATGGTTTTATTTGTTGCATGTACAGACTGTAGCAAATTAAAGTATGATTACCAATCAGTGGTTTGCCATTCGATCTTTATCAAGGTGAGCTGACAAATCTATGTGCCAATCTAACACGTCATTTGAGCTTATTCATGCATGACTCATCTATGTGAATTCTTCTTTGAGTTAAGAGTCTAGCTGAAACACACTTTAGATATTGGAATCATTGAACACACATGCATTCTGAATGTCCAATTTTTTTTCCCTGCTTGTTGGTTATTGGTTTTAATCTAGCTTCTTTCATTTGGTTGGCATTTCCGATCACTTTTGTGCTGAATATGTTTTCCATCTGTTGCTGGCAGGGGGACAAGCATGACGACACCTTGCGGCGGTTACTCCTCCTTAGAGAAACATTGAATGGTTAGCTCTATAATTTTTCGTATTTCCTCATTCCTAAACTATATCTCCTCTCAGCGCTGCCTCTCATCCATCTTTCCACAAAACGTGCATAGCAGGTGGTACAAAAGCTCAATTCAACTGAAAAAATTGGTTTGGAATTGTCTGGCATATTTTATTCCTCTAGGTATTCCTACACATTTCTAGATCTCCAAACCTCACCGAATTAGGTATATCAGGGGTCATCCAATCCTCTATTCATCACAGATTAGCATTCATTTCTTTAAATCTTCTGAGAAAACGTCCTCTCATGCCATCCATATCATCCTATTTGAAACTAAGTGGAAGATGTTGCCCCGCGGATGTCGCTGGACCGGGCCAACACGCTGCGGTCACGCCGCGGTCACGCCGCGGTCACGCCGCGGTCACGCCGCGGTCACGCCGCGGTCACGCCGCGGTCACGCCGCGGTCACGCCGCGGTCACGCCGCGGTCACGCCGCGGTCACGCCGCGGTCACGCCGTGATTTGGCCCTGCTCCAGGACGACACCCTGCGGCGGTTACTCCTCCTTAGAGAAACATTGAATGGTTAGCTCTATAATTTTTCGTATTTCCTCATTCCTAAACTATATCTCCTCTCAGCGCTGCCTCTCATCCATCTTTCCACAAAACGTGCATAGCAGGTGGTACAAAAGCTCAATTCAACTGAAAAAATTGGTTTGGAATTGTCTGGCATATTTTATTCCTCTAGGTATTCCTACACATTTCTAGATCTCCAAACCTCACCGAATTAGGTATATCAGGGGTCATCCAATCCTCTATTCATCACAGATTAGCATTCATTTCTTTAAATCTTCTGAGAAAACATCCTCTCATGCCATCCATATCATCCTATTTGAAACTAAGTGGAATATGTTGCCCCGCGGATGTCGCTGGACCGGGCCAACACGCTGCGGTCACGCCGCGGTCACGCCGCGGTCACGCCGCGGTCACGCCGCGGTCACGCCGCGGTCACGCCGCGGTCACGCCGCGGTCACGCCGCGGTCACGCCGCGGTCACGCCGCGGTCACGCCGCGGTCACGCCGTGATTTGGCCCTGCTCCAGGACGACACCCTGCGGCGGTTACTCCTCCTTAGAGAAACATTGAATGGTTAGCTCTATAATTTTTCGTATTTCCTCATTCCTAAACTATATCTCCTCTCAGCGCTGCCTCTCATCCATCTTTCCACAAAACGTGCATAGCAGGTGGTACAAAAGCTCAATTCAACTGAAAAAATTGGTTTGGAATTGTCTGGCATATTTTATTCCTCTAGGTATTCCTACACATTTCTAGATCTCCAAACCTCACCGAATTAGGTATATCAGGGGTCATCCAATCCTCTATTCATCACAGATTAGCATTCATTTCTTTAAATCTTCTGGGAAAACATCCTCTCATGCCATCCATATCATCCTATTTGAAACTAAGTGGAATATGTTGCCCCGCGGATGTCGCTGGACCGGGCCAACACGCTGCGGTCACGCCGCGGTCACGCCGCGGTCACGCCGCGGTCACGCCGCGGTCACGCCGCGGTCACGCCGCGGTCACGCCGCGGTCACGCCGCGGTCACGCCGCGGTCACGCCGCGGTCACGCCGCGGTCACGCCGCGGTCACGCCGCGGTCACGCCGCGGTCACGCCGTGATGTGGCCCTGCTCCAGCCACATCCAGCAGGGGGGAGGTTCAGCCCCACTTGCTCACAGGCGTTTCAGACGACCCATTTTTCAGCAAAGTCATCAGCCCGCTGCCACCAGCATTCCAGCCCGCAACAGCCCCCCCACCTTCGAATCAGCCCGCACCATCCCCCCAACACCTGCAACCAGCCCCCTTTCACCCACATTCCAGCCTCCTCCCGCTCCCTTCGCTCCTGGTCGGAAGATGCTGCCCCGCGGATGTCGCTGGATCGGGCCAACACGCTGCGGTCACGCCGCGGTCACGCCGCGGTCACGCCGCGGTCACGCCGCGGTCACGCCGTGATGTGGCCCTGCTCCAGCCACATCCAACAGGGGGGAGGTTCAGCCCCACTTGCTCACAGGCGTTTCAGACGACCCATTTTTCAGCTAAGTCATCATCACTCTGCAAGCAGATGCTCCTTCCTTTCCTACTTACTCTTTTCTGCAAGGTGTCCTCTGTTATAAGGGCCGGTTGGTGCTGTCTAGTTCGTCCCCATGGGTGCCCATATTGCTGGCTGAGTTCCATTTGTCTCCGTAGTGGGGTCATTCTGGTTTTTGCCGCACGTATAGAAAATTGCCTGCCAATTTATATTGGGTCGGGATGAAAATACCGGTTCAACAGTTTGCCAATGGGCCAAATGCCAACGAAATAAATATTCCACACTATATCCGGCTGGCCTGTTGCAGCCGTTGGAAATTCCCCAGCTGGTGTGGTCGGGTCTCTCTATGGATTTTATCACCGGACTACCCTAATACCGTGGTTGCACTGTGATTCTGGTCATCATTGATCATCTCTCTAAATATGGCCATTTTTTACCCCTAAAACACCCTTACACAGCAAAGAGTGTGGGAGTGTGGGCGAGGTTTTCGTGTGGGAGATTGTCAGTTTGCATAGCATTCCAGCGACCGCAATCCCATTTTTGTAAGCCATTTTTGGATTGAACTGCTCAAACTCCAAGGCACTGACTTAAAACTCAGCTTGACCTACCACCCGCAAACGGATGACCAAACAAAGGTGGTAAATCGCTGCCACGAGACCTACGCTGTTCCATCAGAAATCTAGTTGCCCGCTGTTGCCCATGCACTGCTTGATCGTGGACTCAAATATTATTTGAGTCGGTCCCAAGACATCATGAAGCAGAAAACTAATACACTGCCGTCACCTTGCCCTCCATGTGGGAGATCCTGTTTCCGTACGCTTTCGGCCTCACAAACAACACTCTTTAACCTGCCAGATTTCTCAGAAACCTGCCCCTCGTTTCTATGGGCCATTTACAGTTCAGCGGAAGATCGGCCTGGTGGCTTGTTAGCTTGATCTTCCTCCCTCAGCCTGGGGGCCTCCTGAGGATTTCTTCTGTTGTTTTCCCTATTTCTTCTATTTTTCTGCTGTAATTTTCGTTCCCATCCTTTAATACAGAATTGCAGCCCTCATTGAGGGCTGGAAGTTTGAGAGGCTTAACAGAATTAGAGTATGACAGTGTGTCAAGTTTGAGAGGCTTAACAGAATTAGAGTATGACAGAAAGAAGCTTCGAGCCGAAAGGCTCTAAAGCCATTTTATTAAAAACAAAAGATGACATAAGAGAGGAGATGGGGCTAGACATTGATAAAACTGCCTTCATAATAAAGCATTTCGTTTTCATAACCCCCTCCCCGACGTCATCATCCCATTCCAAGTTGTAGGTAGATGAGCTATGAGACCTAGTCACCATCGGACGTGCGGTCTGCGCAGGAGGGCTCATTATGCGTTCTTTAAGCGTTGCGCGCGCTTGAGAAACGCGCGTGGGGGGTCCAAACGGGCCGAACGAATTGCGAATGGCCTGAAATCGGACGACATCAAAGGGTGAGTGAATTGTGATGTGGTCGAGCAGACGGCACGTCAATCGGACGTGCCGTGTGCCCGCGGTGACCGGGAACGCCGTTCTGGTGTCATAAACGGCCAAAACGGGCGTCTAACGGTCAAACTCATAGCGAACGACATCGGATTGACCTGAAATCACAGGACAACATTCAAATTATTATTCGCGACGTGCACGTGCAGACGGCACATCAATCGGACGTGCGGTCTGCGCTGGAGGGCTCATTATGCGTTCTTTAAGCGTTGCGCGCGCTTGAGAAACGCGCGTGGGGGGTCCAAACGGGCCGAACGAATTGCGAATGGCCTGAAATCGGACTACATCAAAGGGTGAGTGAATTGTGATGTGGTCGAGCAGACGGCACGTCAATCGGACGTGCCGTGTGCCCGCGGTGACCGGGAACGCCGTTCTGGTGTCATAAACGGCCAAAACGGGCGTCTAACGGTCAAACTCATAGCGAACGACATCGGATTGACCTGAAATCACAGGACAACATTCAAATTATTATTCGCGACGTGCACGCGCAGACGGCACATCAATCGGACGTGCGGTCTGCGCAGGAGGGCTCATTATGCGTTCTTTAAGCGTTGCGCGCGCTTGAGAAACGCGCGTGGGGGGTCCAAACGGGCCGAACGAATTGCGAATGGCCTGAAATCGGACGACATCAAAGGGTGAGTGAATTGTGATGTGGTCGAGCAGACGGCACGTCAATCGGACGTGCCGTGTGCCCGCGGTGACCGGGAACGCCGTTCTGGTGTCATAAACGGCCAAAACGGGCGTCTAACGGTCAAACTCATAGCGAACGACATCGGATTGACCTGAAATCACAGGACAGCATTCAAATTATTATTCGCGACGTGCACGCGCAGACGGCACGTCAATCGGACGTGCGGTCTGCGCAGGAGGGCTCATTATGCGTTCTTTAAGCGTTGCGCGCGCTTGAGAAACGCGCGTGGGGGGGTCCAAACGGGCCGAACGAATTGCGAATTGCCTGAAATCGGACGACATCAAAGGGTGAGTGAATTGTGATGTGGTCGAGCAGACGGCACGTCAATCGGACGTGCCGTGTGCCCGCGGTGACCGGGAACGCCGTTCCGGTGTCATAAACGGCCAAAACGGGCGTCTAACGGTCAAACTCATAGCGAACGACATCGGATTGACCTGAAATCACAGGACAACATTCAAATTATTATTCGCGACGTGCACGCGCAGACGGCACGTCAATCGGACGTGCGGTCTGCGCAGGAGGGCTCATTATGCGTTCTTTAAGCGTTGCGCGCGCTTGAGAAACGCGCGTGGGGGGGTCCAAACGGGCCGAACGAATTGCGAATGGCCTGAAATCGGACGACATCAAAGGGTGAGTGAATTGTGATGTGGTCGAGCATACGGCACGTCAATCGGACGTGCCGTGTGCCCGCGGTGACCGGGAACGCCGTTCCGGTGTCATAAAAGGCCAAAACAGGCGTCTAACGGTCAAACTCATAGCGGACGACATCGGATTGCCCTGAAATCACAGGACAACATTCAAATTATTATTCGCGACGTGCACGCGCAGACGGCACGTCAATCGGACGTGCGGTCTGCGCAGGAGGGCTCATTATGCGTTCTTTAAGCGTTGCGCGCGCTTGAGAAACGCGCGTGGGGGGTCCAAACGGGCCGAACGAATTGCGAATGGCCTGAAATCGGACGACATCAAAGGGTGAGTGAATTGTGATGTGGTCGAGCAGACGGCACGTCAATCGGACGTGCCGTGTGCCCGCGGTGACCGGGAACGCCGTTCCGGTGTCATAAACGGCCAAAACAGGCGTCTAACGGTCAAACTCATAGCGGACGACATCGGATTGCCCTGAAATCACAGGACAACAATCCCATTATTATTCGCGACGTGCACGCGCAGACGGCGCGTCAATCGGACGTGCGGTCTGCGCGGTAGGGCTCATTATGCGTTCTTTAAGCGTTGCGCGCGCTTGATAAACGCGCGTGGGGGGGTCCAAATGGGCCGAACGAAGTCCGAATGGCCTGAAATCGGACGAAATCAAAGGGTAAGTGAATTGTGATGTGGTCGAGCAGACGGCACGTCAATCGGACGTGCCGTGTGCCCGGGGTGACCGGGAACGCCGTTCCGGTGTCATAAACGGCCAAAACAGGCGTCTAACGGTCAAACTCATAGCGGACGACATCGGATTGCCCTGAAATCACAGGACAACAATCCCATTATTATTCGCGACGTGCACGCGCAGACGGCGCGTCAATCGGACGTGTGGTCTGCACGGTAGGGCTCATTATGCGTTCTTTAAGCGTTGCGCGCGCTTGATAAACGCCCGGGGTTCTGTGCAGGGGGGTAGGGGGCTGTATGGGGTTTGTCCGGGGGTGCACATGGGGGCTGTCCGGGGTTGCACATGGGGGCTGTCCGGGGGTGCACGGGGGGCTGTCCGGGGGGAATGGGGCTGCATGGGGTCTGTCCGGGGGTGCACATGGGGGCTGTCCGGGGGTGCACGGGGGGCTGTCCGGGGCTGGTCGGGGGGCTGTCCGGGGGTGCACAGGGGGTTGTCCGGGGCTGGCCGGGGGGCTGTCCAGGGGTGCGCGGGGGGCTGTTTGGGGGTGCATATGGGGGCTGTCCGGGGGTGCATATGGGGGCTGTCCGGGGGTGCACGGGGGGGCTGTCTGGGGGTGCACGGGGGGGCTGTCTGGGGGTGCACGGGGGGGCTGTCCGGGGGTGCACGGGGGGCTGTCCGGGGGTGCACGGGGGGCTGTCCGGGGCTGGTCGTGGGGCTGTCTGGGGGTGCACGGGGGGCTGGCCGGGGCTGGCCGGGGGGGCTGTCCGGGGGTGCACGGGGGGCTGTCCGGGGGTGCACGGGGGGCTGTCCGGGGGTGCACGGGGGGCTGTCCGGGGGTGCACGGACAGGGGGGGTGTCCAGCAGGGGGGGTTGGCAGGGGGACAAGCAGGGGCTGGGGGGGCTGGCAGGGGGAAGGGGGGGGGGGTGGCAGGGGGCAAGCAGGGGGCAGGGGGGGCTGGCAGGGGGACAAGCAGGGGCAGGGGGGGCGGGCAGGGGGACAAGCAGGGGGAAGGGGGGGCTGGCAGGGGGGCAGGGGGGGGGCTGGCAGGGGGACAAGCAGGGGGCAGGGGGGGGGCTGGCAGGGGGACAAGCAGGGGGAAGGGGGGGGGGGGGGCTGGCAGGGGGGGCTGGCAGGGGCAGGGGGGGGCTGGCAGGGGCAGGGGGGGCTGGCAGGGGGACAAGCAGGGGGGTGGCCGGGGGGGCTGGCAGGGTGACAAGCAGGGGGAAGGGGGGGGGGCTGGCAGGGGGGCAGGGGGGGGGGCTGGCAGGAGCAGGGGGGGCTGGCAGGGGGACAAGCAGGGGGGGCTGGCAGGGGGCGGCAGGGGGGCTGGCACGGGGACAAGCAGGGGGGTGGCGGGGGGGGGGGGTGGACTAACAGGGGGCAGTGGGGGACTAGCAGGGGGCAGTGGGGGACTAGCAGGGGGCAGGGGGACTAGCAGGGAGGGTGTCAGGGGGCAGTGGGGACTGGCAGGGGGGGCTGGCAAGGGGACAAGCAGGGGGGGTGGGGTGGCGGGGGGGGGGGGGGACTAGCAGGGGGCAGTGGGGGACTAGCAGGGGGCAGGGGGGGAGCTGGCAGGGGGACAAGCAGGGGGCAGGGGGGGCTGGCAGGGGGACAAGCAGGGGGCAGGGGGTTTCCGGGGTTCTGTGCAGGGGGGATGGGGGCTGCATGGGGTCTGTCCGGGGGTGCACATGGGGGCTGTCCGGGGCTGTCCGGGGGTGCACGGGGGGCTGGCCGGGGCTGGCCGGGGGGGCTGTCCAGGGGTGCACGGGGGGCTGTCCGGGGGTGCATGGGGGGCTGTCCGGGGGTGCACGGGGGGCTGTCCGGGGGTGCACGGACAGGGGGGGTGTCCAGCAGGGGGGGTTGGCAGGGGGACAAGCAGGGCGGGGGGGCTGGCAGGGGGAAGGGGGGGGGGGGGGGGGTGGCGGCAGGGGGCAAGCAGGGGGCAGGGGGGTGGCCGGGGGGGCTGGAAGGGGGACAAGCAGGGGGAAGGGGGGGGCTGGCAGGGGGGCAAGCAGGGGGCATGGGGGGGGGGCTGGCAGGAGCAGGGGTGGGGTTGGCAGGGGGACAAGCAGGGGGGGCTTGCAGGGGGACAAGCAGGGGGTGGCTGGGGGGGCTGGCAAGGGGTGCACGGGGGGCTGTCCGGGGGTGCATGGGGGGCTGTCCGGGGGTGCATGGGGGGCTGTCCGGGGGTGCACGGACAGGGGGGGTGTCCAGCAGGGGGGGTTGGCAGGGGGACAAGCAGGGGCGGGGGGGCTGGCAGGGGGAAGGGGGGGGGGGGGTGGCGGCAGGGGGCAAGCAGGGGGCAGGGGGGTGGCCGGGGGGGCTGGAAGGGGGACAAGCAGGGGGAAGGGGGGGGGGGGGCTGGCAGGGGGGCAGGGGGGGGGCAGGGGGGGGCAGGGGGGGGGGCTGGCAGGAGCAGGGGTGGGGCTGGCAGGGGGACAAGCAGGGGGGGCTTGCAGGGGGACAAGCAGGGGGTGGCTGGGGGGGCTGGCAAGGGGACAAGCGGGGGGGTGGCGGGGGGGGGGGGGACTAACAGGGGACAGTGGGGGACTAGCAGGGGGCAGGGGGGACTAGCAGGGGGGGTGTCAGGGGGCAGGGGGGACTGGCAGGGGGGGTGGCAGGGGGGGCTGGCAAGGGGACAAGAAGGGGGGGTGGCGGGGGGGGGGGGGGGGTACTAGCAGGGGGCAGTGGGGGACTAGCAGGGGGGAGCTGGCAGGGGGACAAGCAGGGGGCAGGGGGGGAGCTGGCAGGGGGACAAGCAGGGGGCAGGGGGGGCTGGGGGCTGGGGGCTGTCCGGGGGTGCACGGGGGGCTGTCCGGGGCTGGTCGGGGGGCTGCTCGGGGGTGCACGGGGGGCTGGCTGGGGCTGGCCGGGGGGGCTGTCCAGGGGTGCACGGGGGGGCTGTCCGGGGCTGGTCGGGGGGCTGCTCGGGGGTGCACGGGGGGCTGGCTGGGGCTGGCCGGGGGGGGCTGTCCAGGGGTGCACGGGGGGCTGTCCGGGGGTGCACGGGGGGCTGTCCGGGGGTGCACGGGGGGCTGTCCGGGGGTACTGGCAGGGGGGACTGGCCGGGGGTGGCATGGGGGTGTCCAGGGTGTGTCCAGGGGGTATTTTTTTTTTATGAATTTGGACACCCTATAGCCACGGTTCAAAACCGTGGCTATTGATGTATTGCCGCGGTTTTAAACCGTGGCTATAGACATAATGCCACGGTTTTAAACCGTGGCTATAGATTTTGTCCGGCCTTTGGTATAGCCACGGTTGAAACCGTGGCATTAGGTATACAGCCACGGTTTTAACCGTGGCTATAAACCTATAGCCACGGTTGGAACCGTGGCTATAGAGTTAAAGCCACGGTTTGGAACCGTGGCTATAGGTCTAGGCCTATAGCCACGCCAAACTTGGCCACGGTTCCTCAAACCGTGGCTATTACCTATAGCCACGGTTTGAGGGCCTATAGCCACGGTTTAGAACCGTGGCTATAGCTCGAATTTCCAGTAGTGTGAACAGTTAAGAAAATATATTTTCAAAGATGATGATTTATATAAAATGTTTAAAAAAACAACGAGAATCTTGGTTCTAAAAATAAAATAATTTTGTAGAAGAATGAAAAACTAAGTAACACTACTTCTTCTTATTCTCATTAAAATTTTTATAAAAATTTAAAATCTACTCAAAATTGTAATGAAAATTTGAAAAAAGAAGTTAAAAGTCTGAAACAATGTTTCTTTACTTTTATTCAAGGTCATGAAAAATATCACGAGATTATGTCTTTGACAAAAAATGATAAAGATAAATATGTTTTTTTATGATAGGATATTATCCCAAATGAATAAAACACATTTTAATAAAAGTAAAACTTTTTTTACTTTGAAATTTACTTGTTATAAAAGTGGCATGAAAAGTTACTATGAAAATGATTGTTCTCTTATATTTAAAAAATCCTTTGGATTTAAAAAAATAAATATTTCAAAATCCTTATTATCTAGAGTACCTTACAATACATTTTTAAACTTTGTATGGATACCTAAGAATTGTATAACTAATCCCATTGGACCTAAAGTAGCTTGGGTACCAAAATTTTCAAGTAACTGATGTTTGTAGGAAAACTACCTTGAATGTATCAGGAATGACATATGGTACATGGAAAATGGATTCTCTAGGAATATGACCAGAGAACCATCAAAGTTTACCACTTACAACACATGTGATGGATGAAATATTGCTTTTGGAGACAATTATAAAGGAAAAATAAAAGGTTTTGGTAAAGTTAGTATTTCAAATTATACTTTTATTTCTATAGTTTTTTATGTTGAAGGTTTAGAACATAATTTAATTAGTATATCACAATTATGTGATGATGGAATGGAAGTTAAATTTCAAAATGATAACTGTTTAGTTTTTAAATATGATTTGTTATTATTTTATACTAATCCAAAATATAATATTTATACTATTGATTTTCCTAAACTAACTATTTAACAAGTAAAATGTTTGAATGATGTAAAGAATGACAGAATCTTATGGAATTTATGCTTAGGTCATGTTAATTTCATATTTCTATATAACATCTCAAAACATGAGAATGTGTTATAGATTCCTTCCTTGAAAAAATAACATCTTCATGTTTGTGATTCTTGTGTAAAAGAGAAGCACCGTGAAATTTATTTTAGAACCATCAATCAGATAAGTACTAATATACCTTTATAGTTAATAAAGCTTCATTTATTTTTTCCCATTCAAATTTCCAACCTTTGTGGAAAGAAACATACCTTTGTTTTTGTTGATGATTATAATAGATTTACATGGGTAAACTTTCTTGCTCATAAAAATGTTACATTTTCTAGATTTACTAATTTCTGTAAATTAGTTCAAAATTAAAAATGATGTATGATTATTTCTATTCATAGTGATAAAGGAGGTGAATTTTATAATTTAGATATTGAATTTTTTTGTGAGAGGAATGGTTATTTTCATAAAAATTTTATTTTCCTAGAACACCACATTAAAATGGTGTTATAGAACAGAAAAATTAAACTCTTATTGAAATGGATTGAACTATATTAAGTGAATATAATTTTCTGAGATATTTATGGGTTGAAACCATTTTTTATGCATGTTATTTTTCAAATAGAATTCTTATCAGATAATTTTTTAAAGAAAAATATTTATGAATTATTCAAAAATAAAAATCCTAAAGTTGGTTACTATAGAGTTTTCGGTTGTAAAATATTTTATTTTAAATGCAAAGGATAATTTTGATAAATTTGATGATAAGAGTGATGAAGGTATTTTTTTGGGTTATTATAATAATAATAAAGATTATAGAGTTTATAATAAAATAAATATGATTATTTAATAATCTGTTCTTGTTATGTTTGATGAAAGTAATATTAAATTAAATTCGGATTCTAATGTTATTGGTGAAGAGTTTAGAGAATTTAATTTTTGTTTAGAAATTCCACAAGATGTGAATGAATCATTTGAGGGGGAGCATACTCCTTCTCAACCAGAACCAAAATCATGGAATATTCACAAAGATCATCCTATTGAAAATATAATTGATAATATTGATTTTGGTTTTAAAACCAGAAATTCTATTTTAAATTTTTGTATCAATTCTTCTTTTTATTTTTGATTTTGTTCCTTTTATTGTTAATGATGCTTTGAAATATGAAAAATAGATTGTTTCTATTCAAGATGAATTAAATAAATTTGTTAGAAATAATATTTATACTTTATTAGAATTGCCTATGGATAAGTAGGTAATTGGAACTAAATGGATCTTTAAAAACAAGCTGGATGAATTTAGACAGATTGTCAAAAACAAATCCAGAATTTTTGCTAAAGGATACTCTCAAGAAAAAGTTATAGAATTTGAATATTCTTTTTTCACCTATTTCTAGTTTAGAGGCAATTAGAATTTTATTGTTTTTTTTGTTTTAAAGGTTTTAAATTTTATCAAATGGATCCAATTTTTTTTCTTAAATGATTTTATAACTGAAGAAGTTTATGTTTCTCAACCCCCATGTTTTGAAAGTGAAAAATTTCCCAACCATTTTTTTAAATTATATAAATCTTTTTACAGTCTCAAACAAGCACATAATTCTTGGTATGAAAGAATTTATTTATTTTTGTTAAATAATGATTTCAAGAAAGGAAATGTTGATCCAAATCTTTTTATTAAAAGAACTTATAATGACATTTTATTTGTTCAAATTTATGTTTATGATATTATTTTTGGATCATATATTGAAATACTTTATAATAAATTTTCTTCTTTGATGTCTTTTGAATTTGACATGAGTTTAATTGGATAATTAAAATTCCTTCTTGGAATTTAATTTTTTCAAAGAAAAGACTGAATTTTTCTTAATCAATCTATGTATAAAAAATAGTTAGTTAAAATATTTGGTCTTAATTCTTCGAAATCTATGAAAACTCATATGGGTACTAATTGTAAATTAGATATTGATGCATCTAGTAAATCTATTAATTTTAAAATTTATAGAGGCTTGATAGGTAGCTTGATTTATTTAACTGCAAATAGAACCGACATCATTTTAAATGTTTTTTTATGTGTTTGATTTCAAGAAGATCCGAGAGAAATTCATATTAATGCTGTCAAAATAATAATTAGATATGTTAAAGGAACTATTAATTTTATTTTATTTTATCCCAAATATAACTATTTTGATTTAACATCTTATTCTGATTCTAATTTTAGAGGATATAGAATTGATAGAAAAAGAAAATCAGGTATGGGTCATTTTCTGGGAAAAATATTAATGTTCTATTCTACAAAAAAACAACTATCAGTTGCTTTATCTGTTGCAGAAGCTGATTATATCTCTACTGCCAGTAGTTGTTCCCAAAGTTTATGGTTTAAGCAAACATTATGTGTTTTTTGTATTTATCTTGATAAACTTCATATTTATTGTGATAATACTTCTACTATTTATATTTCTAAAAACCCCCCACAATATTTTAGAACAAATAATATTGATCTTAAGTTTCATTTTATTATAGATCATGTGAAAAGGGTGATATTATTTTATAATTTATACCTACTAAAAATCAGCTAACAAATGTTTTTACAAAACCTTTAGATTATTCTCAGTTTGAAAAAATTAAATTTTAACTTGGTATGTTAAAATTTTATTTTATTTCTACATATTTTTTAGGGGGGTGGGGTTCAATTTTTTTTATTTACAAAAAGGGGGATAAATAACTTGGTATTCATTATCTTAAAACATTGGTTTTGAAAAGATATTTTGGGAGAAAATAGAGAGCAATATTTTAAGAGAAATAAATTGGTTTTCAATAGTTTAAAAAAAATTTAATTAGTTCAGAAGTTTGGGTTTGTAATCAAACAAAAAGGCAGATATTTTTTGTGCATGTGAATTATTTTGTTTAATTACTTAAGGAGATTGTTTTTCCATGAACATCTTTTCTTTTGTTTGATTACATATGAATTTATTTTAAAAAAAACTCTGTATTTTGATGATTTCATAAATTATATTATATGTATTTATATTATTATTGTCAAGTTGGATATATAATAGATTTATATTCATTTAATTAGTGTATGAGGAAGTCTGAAAATGTGTTTTTATTACTCTAAAAATTCAATTAAGTTGCTGCTACAGTTTTAGAAACTCTATAGTTTTTAGTTTTAAAATATTTTTGTATTTATTTTACTGTAACTTATGAAAATATCATATTTTCATGAAAATTGATTTTATAGAATTACAACATGATTATATTGATTTAATTAGTTTACATAAAGGTCTAAAAAATTCATTTTAATGATGATTAAAATGTTTTAAGATATACTTTGAATTTTTAGAAATTATGTTTTCCATAATGTTGTTGGTTCTATTTTTTAAGGATATTTGGAAGAGTAGCTGTTAGATTTTTTAATTCCTGATTATTTAGAAATATAACAAGTTTCTTTATAAATAAGTCTTTTTCACCAAAGTTTGACTCGACTTTAAATATCCCTTAAAATTTTGTTTAAGTTTGTTCACGTATGATGTTGAGTTTGTTCATGAATACTGGAAAGTATGGTTCATCAATGATATGTTACTATTCATCACCCCTATGCTACATTACTATTCATGAATAGTGCAAATTATGGTTCATAAACCCAACGTTACTGTTCAACATCCTTATGCTACGTTACTGTTCATGAAGAGTTCAAATTATTTTTCATGAACTCTACATACTGTTTATGAATAATGAAAAGTAAGGTTCATCAACCCAACATTACTGTTCATCATCCCTATGCTATGTTAATGTTCATGAATAATGTAATGTATGGTTCATACCCAACATTAATATTAATTCCACAAAGTATGGTTCATACCCTACATTACTATTCATTTCAGAAAGTAAGGTTCATACACTACGTTACTGCTCATTCTGCGAAGTATGGTCCATACCCTATGTTACTATTTATTCTAAAAATTATGGTTGATACCCTACATTATTGTTTATTAATAATGCAAAGTATGGTTCATCAACCATACATTACTGTTCATTCTGAAGTTACTATTCATTCCATACATTTTTTTAAATAGATTTTTCTGCATATGTATGGATTATTTTTAAATGTTTTTCTTCTGGAAAATTTCTCTTTAAATATAAGGATTATAATTGAAGAGTGTTTAATATTTTTTGGTAAAATATTTAGAGAGGAAAATAAATAATTTTTCAATTAATTTTTCCCATTAATTTTGAAGTTTAAATTTATTTAAATTTAAAATTTTGAATTTATTTACGGATTGTGCTACAAGTTTGTAGTAAAATTTTTGTCTAAATTTAAAGAAATTTGAATGGATTTAAATAATTGTTTTAAATAATTCGACGTTGCTATATTTCTGGAGGGATTTTGGGAAAAATTATTCAAATTATTTTAAATTCTTTTTAATATTTATTCTATAGGAATAAAGAGGCAACGATACTATGTTTTTCTTGGAGATATTTTTGAGCACTCTTGACTCAATTTATTTTTCATTTCTGAAGTGATCAGAGTTGCTGCAACTACTGAATATTTATTCTCTGTATATATAAAATTCTCTCTTTTATGTTAAATATATACAAGACTATAACAAGATAAAAAGTTCAAGACACACATTAAATTTTTTGATACTCTATTTTTTCAAAATGATAAAGTACTATGAACATTGAATATATTGTGCAATCTGCAACATCCTATAGCGATGTTTCATCACCCACATGATCTCTCAAGTGATGAAGCTTTTATGCTTCCACTACAATTTCCTTGATGAGATGATCCGATCAAATTCTCAACAACTAGTACTTGTGCTTTCATTTTTTATCATCTTTCATCTGGTTCTAAGTCTGTAACACCTTTTCCTATCTCTCACACACACTGTATTTTTATGTTTATGATTTTTTACACAGGATAATTATTTGTTTATTATATTTTCTCAAGTTGTGACTCCCAGATTCTAAATTCAGGATCTAAGGGTTGTGAATCCCTTTATCTAAAGTCAGGACTATTTGGGTTGTGACTCTCAGGGTCTAAAGTCATGTTGTAAGGGTTGTGACTCCTATAAAAAAGTAAGTTTTGTGGTTATCCCTCTACTAGAAAAGGATTTTGTAATTGGGTTGTGATTCCCCTATAAAAATCATTTTTAGAGCACGTGTATCTTTTGTTGAGTAAAGAGGTATGAGAGTAGAAGCAGACCCACTTTTTTCGAACAACTATAAAAAACATCCTTCTGTTGTTTAATTTTTCTTTTAATAATTAACCATAATAATTAGATTTTATAATTAATTTTATTAATAATTAATTTGATTAAATTTTTTAATTTGGTCTATTCACACCACTCTATAACATCTACCATTACCCTATCTAACCTTACAATGAAATCTCCAAGAAACCAACTCCTTGGAAATTACAAAAATTAATTTTCAAAGAGTTGTTTCATAAGATCAATTGGGAAGTAAATCCCAAATATCCTAGAAATATTTTGGAAGAACCAAGGAATATACATCCGGAAGGGGTGAAACTTCATGGTATGATCATTAATATAGATTAAAAAATGGATCTTAGAGCAACCATCGATGAATTGGTTCTGTATATTTTACACAATATACTATTAGCGAGTTTTAAATTATGGAAAATTGATAGTACACTCAATTTTTCAAGAGCTACCTTAAGGGGTAATATAGGACAATCTAGGGATATACTAATGTGATATGTACTATTTTTAGGAATATATTTACAAGTTTCATAACTGGTATTATCTTCTTAGACTAGAAGATCAACAATATGTTTTTGATGTCTTTATCTAGAATCTTCTAGGTAGTTGGTTTGAAGTAGTTCAACACACCTTGAAGACTCACCTTTCTCAAAGTATATACTTATAAAATACCTTATATGTTTAAGTATAAATATTTAGGTAAGTGATAATACTTTAATTTATGTAGAGGAATGTATTTCATGATGTAAGGAACATTCTATAAACAAGTTTATCTATTTTTTGAATGTTGAGGGTAATGATTGAAGATATTGGTAGGTTCAAACTAGGAAATATCTTAGCAAAAATAAAAAAAAAGCTTTTAGAAAATAATTTTAGGATGGAATGTGTGAATAAATAAAATCACGCATTAAAGTATGAAAATAATTTTGTAAAATAAGATCATCAAGTCAATTTTTAGGAAGAAATCTTAAAAAATTAAAGTGGCATCTTAAACCAAAATTAATAGAAAATGATGTAAGAGAAAACTTTAGTGAAACATATGCGAAGTATCCAAGATTCCCAAAAGGAAAATCTCTTTCTAGTTGTGATTTTTATTGGCTATGTGGGTAGAAATGTCACAAATATGACACATACCTAGATTCTGATTTATGAAGATGTAGTCTCAAAGAAATATTTATGTAAGATATGTCAGAGATAGAGTTTTGGTCTTATCTAAGGAGAATATATAAATATAGACTTATATGATGAGATTTTATATTATTATTTTTAGATTACATTGAAGATAAAGAATATTACTCAGATAAAGAGAGGAAGAACCCCAATACAATATCGATCCTGCTACAAATATAAATGATTCAAGTAGAGGCAAGTACACCAGAAAAATACCTAGAGATAGTAATGCTAGAGGAGGTAAAATGTGTTTAAATGCATTCTTTTGAAACTAAAGTCCCTTAAAAATTAAGTGATTTTCAAAAATGTAAGATACATAGAGTTGATTGGACATTTGAGACTTCTTCCAAAGGAATGTAGAAAGGTTTCAAAACTACAAAGTAGAAAAATTATATTTGTTAGAGGATAAAGGGACTACTAGATATTGACTCCCCGAATCACTTATTTCAAAATCTATTCACATGAAGAAAAAAAATGAATAGAGTGGTTGTGGAGAGAGAATGTCTAAAATCATTTTTATTTCTATTAAATGTTTATATAATTTATTTTTCTGAACAGAAAGTTCCAAGCCCCCCTTATATAGTACTCTAGGATAGCTTACCCAAGAAGAATACTCATGCTTCTATTTCATAATTTGATATAAAGTGGAAAATTATAGGGAACACTTATGATAAATCTACAACTAAAAGAAAAAGAAAAAGTGAAAATAAAAAAAAAAATTTGGAGAACAATACTAATAATATTTCGTTTCACAACACACATATAGAAGAAAAAAATAGGATAATTGACATGTTTGGTTTGATTTTATCATCCATGACATATATGTCATATGTTTGTATCATCACCTAGAATCCCTCCAAGTTATAAAGAGAATCAATCGTCCTACCAACTGAGAATTATTTTTCTAACTATTTTAACTCCATCAATTCTTTGATGTCTTAAGAGATCCTCTCTCTAAAAAAATTTATTCTTTATATCCTTTCCACACTTTGGGATCTTCAAGGATCATATTTTCTTCCACTATAAGGTTTGAATTATGTGTCATTTATCCTTCATAGATATCAATCCAATTAATAACAAATAGTATATACTCTCTTAAAAAAACATACAGTCTTTAATTTTCAATTAATATTTGATCATATAGAAAATAAATGATATTTTTACTCATTAATAATAGATCCTATTTAAACTAAACAATATCCAATCTTCATCACTAAACCGCAATTACTAAAATTATTTCTAGACAGGTTCATTATTCTAGTTACCTGGGGACAATTTCCACAACATCAATAATATATTTTATAATATTATAGGATATATGTTTTCAACCCATCCTGGATAACATGTATATAAATTTTTATTATACTCTTCTCCATCTGTGGAACACAATTAAAATTGGATTTTATGTTTTTAATTCCAGAAATTTAAAGACCCCCCTTAGAAACGTTTTCAAGCACTTAAGGAATTCTTCTGGTTTTAAGGCCATATCTAATATATAGATATTTGAATTCCATATTCTTGATATTATCTAAAACCTATTCAGAAAAAAAATTCTTCTATTCCCATTTCGTTGATCTTTTTAATTTTTACAAGAAGACCATAAACAAGAACCTTTAGCCGAATTTCTTCAATAATGATCATACTGATCATATCCCGATTTTTTTCTTATAGTCCTGCATAAGGACTTTAGATTATTTTATCACATATAGAACATGTTTTATACCTCTCTTGAATATCCAATAATTCTTAATCTTCCTAATAATATTATATAAATCTATTGATTTGTTCCAAGAAATATTTTGAATCCTTGGAAAATATTTCTAGGTTTCCTTTGCTAGATTTAGTTACTCATCTAGATCATCATACATGATTTTTTTGATAAATTTACTTATAAATTATCTTTGACCAAAATAATTATTCTTCTCGATCAGCCCAAATTTTAGAAATAATTTTATGTTTTCCTTTAGAGAGACCGTCTATTTCTATCTTCTGGTTCTTTTGAGCCTTCCAATTTCTCAAATTTTCTTAAGATTGAGCTTTGTAATGAGATGACTTTCCAAAAAGGCATTAAATATTAATTTTTTATTTAGACTTACTATCCATAGATCTATTTATTTCACATCCTAGAATTTTTTATTTTTAAATAGAAGAACCTATATTTTTTGATATTTCAACCATAATGAATGGAGATTCATTTTTTAATAGAAATTATTATCTAAAATTTCTTCTCTTTTCTGGCTTCTTCCATTCATTATTTTTATAACTATAAATGCCAACATATAATGACTATGAATAAAATCTAGACATTTCTTAGATCAACTACCTTCCAACATTATATAAATAGTCAAAGTAACAAGTTAGTACATCTGGAATGATATTATCCTTTCCTTAAATATATTCTATATTATTGTTATAGTATTTCAATTCATTCTATAATCAAAATAATCACTCTTAAGTCAACATTTTCAATTATTTTTAGTAAATTATTTATACAATAACTGTCTATTCTTATAGTGAATTTTTTTTCTAAGAAGTGATCGTTATCCCTAATTCCATTAAAGATTTCATGAAATTATCATTCATGGATAAGAAAATCCTTATCTATCCCATTAAAATATATACTCTTCTATCTAATAATAACCATGATCAATTCAAAGTCTCCTTATATCAAATTTCAGGGTATCTTATGAGATAAGTTTTTCTATATTGGATATGAGATCTTTTATTGACCATTAATTTATTATCTTACATAACTTGATAATCATAGAAACACCTATATCTACATATGACCTATAAGAATATGAGTAAATTATTCTAACTTTATTTCAATATCAATTTTAAACTTCTCTTTAAATCCTTGGATATGAAATACTAATAATTATATCTTAGAATTAATCCAAACAATCTTTATTAATAAAATTATCATCCCTTGTATCTTGAACACTTAAAATACCTAATATAATTGATCAATATGATCTTATATATTGTTAATAAATACGATAACATCATAAATTTAGACTACCATGAATTATGTTAATCTAATGAATGCCTTTTCCATATTCCTCTAGAATATTCATGGAGAATTATTGAGTCCAAATGGAATGACCTTGAATTCTATCAAGACTACTATAATTTTAAATATTTTCAATGGTATTACTTATTTTTTGATATTAATATACCAATATCCCAACTTAATATGAAACATAGAATATAACATTGACCTTTCATTCATAATTATTCTCCTTAAATATTATTGATTTGGAATATTGTATCCATCATAATTTTTGGAATTATTAATATCATAATAATTAATAATCATTCCATATTTACCAAAATATTTATCAAAATGATTAATTACCATGAATTTCACACTTCTAGGAGGACTTTAATTATGCCTGATTAATTCTAGATTGATTAGTTTTGGAATATTCTTCATAAAATCATTTATCCTCTTATATGGATAGAAAATTACATTGCTTTTGATAACCATAATAGTATATTTTAAGGTAATTATGACTTCTAGAATTTCCTTATTCCATAATTTTAATGGGGTTTCTTATTGAGTCAATAAGGTTTTCCTTATAAATTTTCCATTCCTTATTTCAAGGGGGAGATTGTTGAGTCAATAAGGTTTCCTTACGAATTCATGATTCCTCTTATTTTGAAAATCACAAACACCTTATTTCAAGGAAAAACTCATTTTACCCCTTGTTTTTACTTCTATAAGGAAAAATATTCTTTCCCAAGGAAATTTATCCTTACCATGTTTTACCTTGTTTCTTATCCTGTATAAGTATAAAATTCGGTGTCATGTCTAAAACCTCAGAATCATATAATATTTTGATATGAAGCATTCTGTTTTAGGATATGAATTCTTGTTATGAACTTTTATGAAGTTCTACTCTGAATTCATGTTACGAACTCTTATGAAGTTCAATTAAGAATTAGGATTACGAACTTATGGAAAGTTCAACTCCGAATTCTGATTACGAACTTATGTAAAGTTCGACTCTGAATTCTGGTTACGAACTTCTCTAAGTTCTGACTCCGAGTTCTCTGAATACAGACTCCAAACTCTTATAAGTTCTAGCTTAAAATTCTTATGAACTCTGACTCCAAACTTTGTAAGTTCAAGTTCCGAATTCTAGTGAAACCAGACTCTGAATTTCCATGAAATTCAGACTCTCGAATTATATAGAATTCTGGTTCCGAATTCCTACAAAACAAAATCTGAATATCCTTGTATTATAGACTCTGAATTCTTTTTTGGTTGACTCTGAAATTTCATATTTTCTCACATTCCGAATATCATATTTTGGTTATGCTTTCACTTGTTGTATTATAAAACGACGTCGTGCCTTCAGTTATCAACAAACCGTTGTTTGAGTGACACATGTACAGGTCCCTCCAAAATTCAAGGAAGAATATGACTGTTGGAGGAGGGAGCTGACTATTGGAGTTGTGCCTATAAATAGGAGCTCATTTGAAAAGAGCTAGACACACTTGACAACATCTTTGATAACCATTATTACATGCTGTTGAAGTGATTTATAGAGATAGATTCTCTTATAAACTCTCAAGCATCATGAAGAAAGTTTGAAAAGATTGTTCAAACTTTACTTCATGCAGATTGTCTTCGTACGACTCTGATTGTTGCTGTGAAAAATCGAGGGCTTCCGGGGATAGGAAGACAGAGGTGTCGACTACCTGATTGTTGAGGTCTTGTGGGGATAACAATACAGAATCCAATCTTTGTATCAAGGGCTTACCCTGGTGTGGGTAAGACATACTTTCTTGAAAGTATAAATCAAGGGACCTTTATCCAAGGTTGTTAGATACCCTTCTATTTGGGTTAAAAGATTTACTACTTGTTACTTGTTTTGTTTCAAGTTTTCCACTACATTTTTATTGTTGAGGAAAATATAACTTTCTTATACTTCCTCACACTTGTACTCTGATTTAGTTAGATTCTATATGCTTTAAGGTAGAATCTTAGTTGTTGTAAACTTTTTTTTAGTTTCATTTTCGAAATCACTTTTCCGGATTCAAGCAAGTTGTTAGAACTTAGATCTCTTGTGAATTACCTTGTTTAACCTTGTTAAACACAACCACCTTTAAAATTTCCAAAAGAAATTTTAAAAGTACAATTCACCCCCTATTATTTTTGAGAATCTCATGTTTACATATTTGATCCTACATTTGGTATTATAGAGTATATCATACTCACATACCATATCACAATTGGTATTAGAGCATTTGGTACAATCTGAATTAATCTCATGATTAGATTCAGAAGAGAATTTTTCTTCTCATAACTTTCGGAATTGAATTCTCGGAATTGAACTTCCAGATTCATACTTTTTCGGAATCTATTTTTCGGAATCACATAGTTCGGATTCATTTTTTCTTAGAGATACAATATATTTTACTTTCTTAGGATATTTTATCTTGTTTAAAAACTCATACTACTAACAACTTTGTGTGCCAAAGATTATCTTAAGGATGACAGGTTTAAATGTTGGTTCTATTGATAACCTAAATCCTACCAACCTTCTGTTTTTGATGGAAATGATTTTGAGTAATGGAGAGATATGATGAAGACTTTTGTTGTCAATACTGGATTTGATTACTATCTAATGCTGACTGGAGATTATAAGATTCCAGATAAGGAACTGAGAACCTTTACAAATCAGGAGAAATCAGAATATCAATTAAACTTCAGAGTCAGAAATACTTTGTTATGATCCATGACTAGGAACATCTATAGTCAAATATCATCGTGTGAAGATGCAAACCGTATCCGGAAGAAACTTGAAGTTACAAATTTTGGTACATCTAAAGTCATAGAGACAAGAAGAGCTATGTTGAGAGATGAATACCATAGCTTTAACTTTCCTTATGGAGAACCTATAAGCAAAGTACAACAAAGGTTTGTGACTATCATGAATAGCTTACAATATATGGGAGAAAAATGTTAGGATGATGAGGCTCTTGTATATAAGATCATAGATATTATGCCAAATGAATTGGAGTCCAAGAGGAAAGCTATTGATGAGAATAGGAAAGTCACTCAGATTTCCTTAGATGGGTTGTTTGGAACTCCTCTTCAGCATGAAACCATAATGAAGAGAGATGATGAAAATGTTATGAAGAAGAATGGTAATGGAGGAGTTTCTTTTACAACCACTACAAAACATATAAAATCCAAGACCCCAGAAAGAGTAACTAGATCAAAGACAATGAAAGTCATTATTCAGTCAGAATTTAGTGACAAAGAAAAGTATGAGAATGAATTAGATAATCTTGCTCGAAGAATGAACAAGATTGTAGATCAAAAGAACCATCAAAATAGGCATAAGAAGAAAGAATATAGAGACAAGAAATATGGAGAAGTTATGTGTTATGAATGTAAAAGAACGTGCCATATCAGACCATATTTTCCCTTGTTGAAAAAGAAGGAAAAGAAGGAAAGGAATTCAGAAAGGAACAAGAAGAAATTCTATTGATCAAAGCACAAGAAAAGCCTTAAAGCTAATGATACTTGGAGTGCTATCTGTGGAGACTCTTCAGAATGTGAATCTTCTGAATATGTTTCATCAGTATAGAGGAATATTTGATTCATTTCTATTACTTCTTTCCTCAATACATGTCTTATGGCCAAGGTACGCTCTGCTGAGGCTTTAACAAATTTATCTCTTGATAAGAATTACTATTCTGAAAATAGTACTTCTAATGAAGATACTTAATCCTTAGAAAATGAAGAAATACATTCATATAAAGAAGTTTCTATATTTTCCAAGTTACTTGAACCAATAAATTGTAAAATTTATAAGAAATTAAATAAGGCAAATACTAGGGAAGAAATTATTACAAAATAGATTTCAGATATTTCTAGAGATCTTAGAGATAAAGAAGAGCTTTTAGAAAAACTATCTAAAGAACTTGAGAAATGAAATTCTGATAAAGAATAACTTTCTAAAGATGTTAAGAATTCTATTTTAGAGATAAAAGTTTTTTAGGAAAAATATAACTCTAAGGAAATGATTCCTGAGGATAGGAATTTAGTTATCAGACTAAAATCTGAAATACTTTCTCTTAAGAATCTTCTTGAAAAAATTACCTCTGGGAAGGAAAATTTTGACAAGATATATTCTCAAATTAAACCTCAAGGAAACACTACTGGAGTAGGTTATACTCACCAAAAAACGGTTTTCAAAAAAAACTATTTTATTCCTTATAGAGCCCCTTTTTGCACTAAGTACCAAAGTGGTGGGCATTGGAAGAAAAATTTCTCCTTGAATAAAGTTCAATCTCTTAGGTTTTATATAGCTTATTTTTCAAAACAAATGTGGATACCCAAAATTTTGTTATCTAACAATTTCGGATCGAAGAAATTTGGATTCTGAAAGTCTACCTTTCTTATTTTCAGGAAAATAAAGAAGGTACCAACAACAATACGTGGTACATGGATAATGGATGTTCCCAACATATGACTGGTAACAAAAACTATTTTGAAAAGATTATCAAGACTAAAGGAGGAAAAGTAACTTTCAAAGATAATGCTCAGGGGTAAATTATTGGTATAGGTAACATCGTTATTCTTGGAAAAACTTTGATTTCAAATGTTTTATTTGTTAAGGGTCTTAAGCACAAACTCATTAGCATAAGTCAATTATGTGATGAAGGATACCTTGTGAATTTTAGGAATGACAAGTGCTTATTACACAATTACAAGGAAGAATTTATTCTTTCTACCAATAGGCAAGAGAATGTTTACACACTAAACTTAGAAGACCTTAGGAGCCAAGAATTACCATGCCTTAGTGCAATGGAAGATCACTCTTGTTTGTGGCATAGAAGGTTAGGACACTGTATCCTTAGGAACTTATGAAAACTTTCTAAGGAAGGACTAGTTAAGGATCTATCGGACCATAGATTTGATTATTCAAAATTTTGTGACCCTTGTAAATATGGAAAGCAATATAAATCAAGTTTTAAATCAGTTGGTGAAGTCTCAACCACTGATGCATTACAGCTAGTGCATATGGATCTTTTTGGTCCAACACAAACTGGAAGCATTGGAGGCAAGTGCTATATATTTGTTTTGGTTGATGATTACACTAGATATACATGGGTCTATTTTCTAGAAAATAAATCTGAATCTTTTTCATATTTCAAAAGTTATAGAGCCCATGTTAAAAATGATAAAATCCTTCCATTGAAAACTATTCATAGTGATCATGTAGGATAATTTCGAAATTCAAAATTTGAAACTTTTTTTAGTAGAAAAGGTATTACTCACAACTTATCAGCACCCAGAACACCTCAATAGAATGGTGTTGTTGAAATAAGAAATATAATTCTTCAAGAGATAACTAGAACCATGTTGAGTGAGTATTCTGCAGACAAAAATTTTTGGGCTGAAGCTGCAAGTATTGCTTGTTATACTATAAATCGTGTTTTGATTAGACATTTTCTTAATAAAACTCCTTATGAGTTATGGAATTGTAGAAAACCCAGACTTTAATACTGTAATATTTTTGGTTGCAAGGTATTCATTCTAAATACTAAAGATAATTTACACAAATTCACACCAAAATATGATGAAGGAATTTTCTTAGGCTACTCCACAACTTCTACGGCATATAGAGTTTTCAATAAAAACACTTGTACTATTGAAGAGACAGTATATGTTAAATTTGATGAAAATGATTCTTTTATTTTTAAACAACCCCAACCTACATCTTCAGATGTGTTTTCAAAAACTGATTGTTAGCCTTTGATAGAAAATACTTCTGATAAGGAAAATTTTTAAGAAGATACTAATGAAACATTTACCCTAGAATATTTCCAACCCTATGTTGATGAATAGGTTTTACAAAACCCAAACCAGTTGTTTCTGAAGAATCATCCCAGGAATAGTATCATTGGTGATGTCAATCAACCTGTAAGGACTAGAAGTTCCTTAAGAAATGAAGTAGAACATCTAGCATTCCTTTCCCAATTAGAACCAAAAATCATTGATGAAGCTTTATGTGATGATGATTGGATTAAAGCCATGAAAGATGAACTAAATGAATTCGAAAGGAATAAAGTATGGACCTTGGTTGAAAGGCCTAAGGAAACTTCTGTTACTGGAGTAAAGTGGGTATTCGAAAATAAGTGTGATGAAAATGGAATCATTGTTAGAAATAAAGATATATTAGTTGCTAAAGGCTACAATCAACAAGAAGGAATAGACTATGAAGAAACCTATGCTTCAGTAGCTAGACTTGAATCTATTCGTATTCTACTTTCCTTTTCATTATTCTTCAATTTCAAACTTTTCCAAATGGATGTAAAATGTGATTTCTTTAATGGTTATGTTAAAGAGGAAGTTTTTGTTGAACAACCTCCTGGATTTGAAGACACAAAACATCCTGATCATGTTTTTATACTTACTAAATCTCTATATGGGCTTAAACAAGCCCCTCGAGCTTGGTATGATAGACTTATATGATTTTTGCTTCAAAATACCTATGTTAAGGGAAATTAATATCCAAACCTTTTCATAAAAAAAGATAATAAAAATGTTTTGATTGTTCAAATTCATATTGATGAAATTATATCTGGTTCAACTCCACAATCCTTAACCGATTACTTTGCACATCTAATGAAATCTGAGTTTGAAATGAGTAGGATGAGTGAGTTAACATTTTTCCTTGGTTTTAAAATCTCACAAAAACCAGAAGGAATCTATATATCCCAAAATAATTATATTAAATATCTTATTAAAAAGTATGGATATGACAACACTAAAAGTATAAGTACTCCCATTGGTACCGCAAACACACTTGATCTTGATGAAGCTGGGAAACCAGTAGATCAAACAACTTTTAGAGGTATGATAGGAAGTTTACTGTACTTGACAGCTAGTCGTCTCGACTTAATGTTTTTAGTATTATTATGTGAAAGATATCAATCCAATCCTAAGGAATCTAATTTAAAGGCAGTGAAAAGAATTTTTCGCTACTTAAAGGGAACCATAGATTTATAACTCTTTTATACTTCTGGAAATGATTTTGTTCTAAAAAGTTTTTCAGATGCTGACTTTGGTGGATGTAGAATGGATAGAAAGAGTACATATGGAACTTTCCATTTATTAAGAGATTCATTAGTTTCTTGGTCTTTCCAGAAGCAACACTCTGTATAACTTTCCACTACTGAAGATGAATATGTTGTAGCTGGAATTTGTTGTGCTCAAGTGTTGTGGATGGAACACACACTCACAGACTATGGATTGAGTTTTACTAAGACTCAAATTTTTTGTGATAATACAAGTGCCATTTCACTTAGTAAAAAACCTTGAAATCACTCTCGTGCAAAGCACATAGATATTAGGCATCACTTTCTTAGGGATCACACACAAAAAGGAGATATAATTCTTCAATTTATCAGAATATAAGATCAACTTGCTGATATTTTCACAAAATATTTACCCTTTGATAGATTTGAATACATTAAACAAAAGTTATGAATGATAACTATAAGGTAATCCTCGTCAACTAACTTCATGTTGAACAAATCTCTTTAAAGTAATAAACTCATTTTCATAGGGAGAGTACATCTGTTTTTGATGTTTTTCAAAAAAAATTTGTAATGAAAATTTTCATAGTTGGTTTTTCAGAAAATTTCGTAATAAAATTTTTTGTAGCTGGTTATTCAAAATTTTTTATAATAATTTTTTTTTTCATATTATAGATTTTCATATTATTTTCATAATGAAAATCTTCAGACCTAAAATTTTCGTAATGAAAATATTTGGACCTGAAATTTTCGTAATGAAAATCTTCAAATCTGAAATTTTCATTATGAAAATCTTCAAACCTGAAATTTTCATAATGAAAATCTTCGGACCTGAAATTTTCATAATGAAAATCTTCAGACCTGAAATTTTCATAATAGAAATGTTCGAATTTGAAATTTTCATAGTGAAGTTTTTTTCCATATTCAATTTTTTTTGGAATCCAAAGTTCTTCAAGAAGAATATTCCTCAATATGAATAATCTTCCTAGAAATCCTAAAGATATGATTCTTTCTTGAATTTTTCATAATTACTTTTACTTTCTATTAGTTTCTTTTGTTTTTAAACAATTTCTCGGATTCTAGTTTCCTTAAATATGAATGTTTTCTTTTCAAAACCTCAAAAGATCAGATTCAACCATTTTTTTTCTTGCAGCTATTATTTCAACCGTCAGATTAGATATAAAGAATTATCAGCCATTGGATTCAAGTAGGAAGTTCAACCGTCGCTTCAACGCCTATATAAAGGGGACCCCCAGTAGTTTTCCCACGTCTGTTCTTAAGCTCTTGCATGCCGAAGCTCTACCTCTCTACAAAAGCTTGTTCCAAATTCTTCAGAAGTTCTTAAGTCCGAATGTCTGCAGAAGCTCGTTCTCAAGAGATGTCTACTGTCAAGTCAATTGTGGAGTGGTAGATATACAGGGAGAGGTTGGTGCATCCGAACTTCTTCAAGAGATATGATTCTATTATTTCAAAGAATATCAAGCTCAATGGTTGGGAGAGTGTATCCATTTCGAAGCTAGGGGCTCAAGATCTTGTCTATCCGGATCTTCTCATAGAATTATATAAACCAACATACTTCTTTAAGGACAAAGGTAGAGAAAAATTATCCTTAAAGAGTTATGGCAAGACATATAAACTCTCTTACACCTAGGATATGAGCTTGGTGGGGATCTCATATGAAGGAGAAGCTGAATTTTTCTCCCACAAGCTACCAGATGTGGAAGGAAGTTTCATCAATGTGAAGGCTATAGAATGACTAAGACTTACTGATGTAAAGACAATAAAGATTTCCCATCTATCTACCAACAATCGGATTCTACAGTTATGGGTTCAAGGTTTCATCATACCGAGTAAGGGTGATAAGGACACCCTTAAGAAAAGTGACATGTATATCTTAGATTTTTATGGTAAATCTAAGGAAAATAAATTTGATGAGGCACTTTCTCATTATGATTAAAAACATCAAGAATGGAAACCTCAGAGCTCTGATTATCATGTATCCTTCTTTACTTTCAAAGTTGATAGTTTGGTGTCTTGAATATTTCAAGATCCTTTGAAATTGCAAGACGAGGAATTGAAAATTAATGCTTATCATTGATGACACCCTCAAGAGAATGAAGGCTGGTTTCTCCAAGGAGTCAGGATAATTTTATGAAATACCTGAGGATGAGGCAGAAGCCATTCTAAAAAATGTTGAAAACGCTAAACCATCAAAGAAGGCTGGGAAGAAATGAAAGTTGAAGGAAGTAGTAACTAAAGTTGAAACCCCTAAAACAAAAGAACCTCAATCCACAAATCCTAAACCAAATAATCAGAAGACCTACCCTGATGAATTCTTAGAAAAATGGAGAGAGGATAAGAAAAATAGAAAAGTAGGGGAGCCACAGTTCGGTTTGGATCCTGCTGAGGCTAAGGCCTTGAAATAAAAGGATGCTGAGGAGATTGAGAAGCAAGAAAAAGAGAAGAAGATCAAGAAGAATATGTCAGAGGTAGGTATTGTGCAATCTCTTTTAAAAGCCACATAAGATTCATCCGAGAATATCCATGTTCCGAAGTCCTTCCCGATGAAATCATTGCCTGAGACTCCGGGAAAGAAATTCATGTCTCCGGAAAAACTCAAAGAGAAAGAAGTTGAGAAGGAAGCTGTGGAAGAAGTTCATGAAGCTCAAAGCTCTGAAAAGATAGCTGATTTGTTAAATCAAGTTGAAGAGTATCAGGAAAAGGAAAGTGCTTCTGAAATTTTTTCACTTCATACTTCTCAAGATGGATCTTTAAAACTTGTTACACCTAGAGATGATGAGAAGGGTGAAGAAGAGGTAAACAAGTTGTCTGAAGAATATAGTCATAATCATGATTTCATTCTTCCCAAAGACATTGAGGCTGGAGCTGAGAAAGAAAAAGTTGATAAAGATAAAATTGTACAGTTGTCTGGGAGTGAGCATGAATCTCCTGATGAAGAGGATAATCTGAAAATCAACAAAGGGAAACGAGTGGTTGTTGGAACCCCAACCAAATATTTATTGAGAAAGAAAGAAGCTGGAGTATCCTCTAAGAGGAAGCTCGTAGAGCTAGAGGAAGAACCGTCTCCAAGAAAAGTGTCTGATTCAGAGTCATCAGCCTTAGGGCATGATTTTGTTGTTCAGTCTCTGAAGAAGCTGGTGGATACCATTATGATCTTTCCAGCAATTGATTCTAGATTCCAGATGCTTCAGCACACCATCAGAAATTAGACTCCATATCTATGGTGATGGATAGATGAGTGAAGATTGAGGCAGGACACACAAATTTCTTTATAAATTATGAGGCCCATAGAAAATCTTGTAGGAAAATGACCCTCTGGTCGAAGAAAATCAATGAATATTTGAGTGAGCTTGATTAGTTTCAAGAAGATGTCAAAGAATCATTTGATACCGAAGATTCCAAGATCAAGGATCTTACAAACAACTTTCAAGAAAAGAAAAATCTTTAAAAAAAATCTCGGATTCAAGATATCAAAGATCTGAATTGAAAGCTAAGTTATTTTGTCCAAAGTTGTAAAACAGAGAAGGATCTCCAGACCGAGATGGAAGAAAGGCTTGTGAATCAAGAGGAATTCTTGAAGGCTCAGGCAGAGGCCTTGAAGGCTTAAGAGGATAGAATCACAACCTTGGAAACGAAATCAGAGGAGGACCACAAAGATCTGAAAAAGTTGAAGACAATCGTGAAGAAGCTGATGCCCAAGGAAAAAGAAACAAAATAGACCCAATCTGATCTTTTGTTGTACTTTTTCCTTATACTAATTATTCCAATCGTAATGAAATTTGGTTGCTTGTTTTATTTGGATGTCTATACTAATATTTCTGGTACCATATTTTTTTCCCATTCCCTTAAACTCTTTTTGAAAATCACAAAGGAGGAGAAGGAAAAATAATTCTAAAGGGGAGAAGGAAAAATATTTCTAAGTATAAGAAGATATATCCCTAAGAAAGGGGGAGTTTATCTAAGGGTGGGTTTCTCATTATGAAAATTTCCATACCCAAGATAATGAAAATCCCATTCCAGAAATCTAGAATACGATCCTTAGAGTTTCAAAGCCTAAGGGGGAGTTAGTCGTATTAATCTTTGCCAATGTGAAATGGGAGATAAGTTTTATTTTCTAAGTCAAGAAAAGTTTTACTAGGTCCTTAAATTATTTTTCGTAAGGATGTTTGTGCTTTCCAAAAAGGGGGAGATTGTTGAGTCAATAAGGTTTTCCTTATGACTTTTACATTCCTTCTTTCAAGGGGGAGATTGTTGAGTCAATAAGGTTTCCTTATGACTTCATGATTCCTCTTATTTTGAAAATTACAAACACCTTATTTCAAGGAAAATCTCATTTTACCCCTTGTTTTTTACTTCTATAAGGAAAAATATTATTTCCAAAGAAATTTATCCTTACCATGTTTTACCTTGTTTATTATCCTGTCTAAGTATAAAATTTGGTGTCATGTCTAAAACCTCGGAATCATATAATATTTTGATATGAAGAATTCTGTTTTAGGATCCTAATTCCTATTACGAAATTTTATGCAGTTCTACTCCGAATTCATGTTATGAACTCTTATGAAGTTTAATTCTGAATTATGATTATGAAATTAGGTAAAGTTTGACTGAAAATTCTGATTACGAACTTATGTAAAGTTCTACTACAAATTATGGTTACAAACTTCTCTGAGTTCTGACTCCGAGTTCTCTGAATACAGACTCTGAACTCTTATGAGTCCTGGCTCCGAATTCTCATGAACTCTGACTCCGAACTTTGAAAGTTCAGGTTCTGGATTCTTGTGAAACCAAACTCTGAATTTCCTTGAAATTTAGACTCCAGAATTCTATAGAATTCAGGTTCCAAATTCCTTCAAAACAGAATCTGAATATCCTTGTATTATAGACTCCGAATTCATTTTTGGTTGACTCCGAACATTCATATTTTCTCACATTTTGAATATCATATTTTGGTTATGCTTTCACTATTCCTATTATAAAAAGATTTTGTGCCTTCAGTTATCAACTAACCATTGTTTAAGTGACACGTGTATAGGTCTCTCCGAAATTCAAGGAAGAATATGACCGTTGGAGGAGGGAGCCGACCATAGGAGTTGTGCCTATAAATAGGAGCTCATTTGAAAAGAGCTAGACAAACTTGAAAACATCATTGAAAACTATTCTTACATGATGTTGAAGTGATTTTTTGAGAGAGTGTGACTCTTATAAACTCTCAAGCTTCAGGTATAAAGTTTTAACATCTTGTTCAAACTTTTCTTCGTGTAGATTGGATTTGTGCGACTCCGATTTTTGCTCTGAATAATCAAGGGCTTCTGGGGATAGGAAGACATAGGGGTCGACTACCTATTAGTTGACGGCTTGCGGGGATAGTAAGATATACTCTGATCTTCGTATCGAGGTCTTACACTGGTGTGGGTAAGATAGAATTTCTTGAATGTATAAATCAAGGGACATTTATCCAAGGTTGTTGGATACCATTCTCTTTGGGTTAAAAGATTTACTACTTGTACTTGTTTTGTTTCAAGTTTTCCACTGCGTTTGTATTGTTGAGGAAAGTATAACTTTCTTATACTTCCTCACACTTGTACTCTGATTTAGTAAGATTCTAAATTCTTTAAGGTACAATCTTAGTTGTTGTAAATTTTTGTTAAGTTTCATTTTTGGAATCTCTTTTTTGGATTCAAGAAAGTTGTTAGAACTTATAGGTCTTGTGAATTATCTTATTTAACCTTATTAAACATAACCATCTTTAAAAGTTCCAAAGGAATTTTTAAAAGTACAATTCACCCCCTCTTGTTTTTGAGAATCTCATGTTTATATATTCGATCCTACATTTGATGTTATAGAGTATATCATACTCACATACCGTCTCACATTTCTGACTAATTTTATGATTATTAATCTATTATAATAGACACTGACTCTTCTTCATTTATCCTAAAAAATTTTACTCCAACCAATTATTTTCACAACTCAATCCTTCAGTGGTACTATTTATCCCCGCATGTATTATTCTATACTTGACTGAAAATTTTGTTTTATTATTATGAAAATAATTTTAAGGAAAAAGTGAGAAACCATACATGACCACACCACATCACCAATTCACCACTTCACCACAAAAAACAATCAAAAGCACAATGGATGAAATCTATTCAAGCATACAAACAAACAAACCATCACATCTGGGGAAGAAGTCACCAAGAAAGGGTCGAGGTACCACGAACCAGGGAAAACAAACATCAGGAAAGCTAGACAAACCTCAGAACCAGTCACCTCAAATGCCCACTAATGCGATTGTCAACACTATCCCAAATCCACAAACCCGCCGGTGGACTCTAGTTAGAATACACCCAGACCTCCAATTAAGTGAGATGGGCTCTGAAAAGAGCACATCCACAAAGGGTGACGAAGAGACCAAAGTGAGGAAGACTAGGTCGTCCAGATGCTGCACCCTAATTCGCCAACAACCACAACACAACCTCAGAACAAACTCCACTCCGCTGACCCCTTTTCATTACGTGCTTATATTTTCTAATGGATTGATTCCCCATTAAAAAGTAATTTTTAAATTCAAGAATAACAAAAAGAAACTACTCTAAAAACATTCTTCCATTTAGATAAACCTGAACATATTTTACCACTTATTGAATCAAAATTGTTTCATTATTGCCTACTATAACTTGAAACAATATGGATTCCCATGTTACTCATGAAAATAAAATTCTTGTTCTTGATAAGTTTCATCCCATATCCATTAGGGTACTACATGTAGTTCCACCAATTCTTAGAATCCTTAATATATCCCACTCCTCAATATTTTCACTGAGTAATGAGGATCTAATATATCATGTATGAGATTAATTATCCTTGTAAATGGGGATTAGAACCATACTTTATTAGAATAATATTATAGAAACTGATGTTCTTGGTGCTTATACTAAAGTGCATTCACCTCTTCCAACATAGATCCTTGTATTCTCCAAATGAATCTCGAGTATATCTAATTTAGGATTTTATATCATCAAATATAATCTTTTTGACCTTGTGTCCTCTGACATAATAACATCATTTTCTCTAATCTCAAAGATGAAAATTCTATTTCTAACTTTTTTTGATTACATCTAGAAGAATTATCTTCTCTATTAGTTCTTTCTATGGATATGGGGAAGCCCTACATCTAGTCCATATTAACCATTTAATGATTAACAATGAGGAGTCATTTACTTAATTGATATTACTTCATCTTAGAAGAGATGTATATATCTTTTAACACCTTTACTTAGATATGTACTCCCAATATTGTAAAACATCACATAAATTTTAGTAATTACTTTGAAACATCTTTTTAAGGTAGAAATACCGACATCTTCTTCCAATTACTTATGTTGAATTTTTTAATTAAATAGTCTTACAAATACGTATGTCCATAAGAACTAAATGAAATTATTGGATCACCTTCACCCATTTTTCCCTTACATTTAAATTATCTCATGATTCTCTTAATAATGAATTAATGAAGTTGGCTAAACTATCACCCAATACTGCAATTAATATTGGTAGATCTTGTCCTTTCTAATAAAGGATCTACATTTATCTAGATTATTCCAAAATTAATATAACTAGAATTATTATAAATATCCTTGAAACCCCTTTTTGGATTTATAAAAGGCATTGTAAATAATCCTATATCAGTTTTCAGACATCCATTATCTTTTCATCCTCAAAAATCTTGGCCATTTCTCAATATGGTACCCCAATAATTTTGGTATACCTTGGATTAATCAACTAGAGAAAACATTAATTAATGGAAATATCTTCCTTATTAAGGGATTTCAATTTATAAAAACATAATAGATAACCTTCCATATCCTCAATCCTTACTATCCTCGTCAATTCTTGTGGTGCACTGACCCCTAATTGAATAATTATTATTCGATGTTGGCTCGATGCTCTATTTAGTTTATTCTCCTCTTATTATAAAAATTATTCTTAATCCTTTTAGTAATTTGAAAATAAAAAAAATATAAAACCTCATCATAAAAGTTAACATATTATTCCAAGATGGGTTCAAAAAATATCTTTGATGTATCTTCCATGAGTATTACTTTGAGACTACCTATTCTCATATATGTATTTAGGAAAGTGTCAACTTTGTGACCTTTTTTATCGTAGAACCATCAACAATCACAACTTTATTGAAGTTTTCCTTTTTTTCATCTGATATAATTCCCATATTTTTCCTTTTATCTTACATCCATATTGATTTAATTTAGTTTTAGGTATCACTTTGATTTTTTTGTATTTCTACCAAAAAATCAACATGTTGACATTATATAAAAAAATACTTTATAGAATTTATTAAATGATATATTTCATTCACACATGAAATCTTAAAATTATGTTTTAAATTATTTTTTTGGTGTTCACCAAGATCATTCCCAGTTGAACAACACCCATATCTTCTTACAATACCCTCACACTTCGAGAAATAGGATGAACTCATATATTACATGTTCTTTATATCATACAATACATGCCTCTATATACAATAGAGTATTATAACCTACCTTATTGTTTTTATTCAAACTCACAAGGTATCTTATAAATCTATACTTTGAGAAAGATGAGTCTTAAAGGATTTTTGAAATAGTTCATACCAACTACCTAAAAGCTTTATGATAAATACATATAAAGTATATTCTTGATCTTTTGGTCTAGGGAGATAATAAAAATAAGGAAATTAAAAAATATTTTCTTTTAAATATAAAATTTTATAGATTTGGAATTGTTTTTAAATCTGCTATAGCTTCTTCTACCAATTCTCTATCTCAATCAACCTGTGAATTTTGAGAAAATCCTATGTGATGAAATCAACCAATACTGCTATAACCATAATTATGAAAGTGACATATTCCTAGATAACCATTATCACTTATAAATGTATTAACTTTATATCCCCAAATATCTAAAAATTACCCTTCAATGTATCACCTATGAATTTGAGTTCACTATCCATGGTCCATGACTATAAAAAAACTGGTAACATATAGTATTGAAGGTCTAGAGCACATTCATCTATGTATCTTCGAGATAATTTTCACAATATATCTTCAGGATTATACCATGATGTAATACCCATATTGGATGTGTCTTCCTTATAAAATGTTCTTCCTAAATATATCTTAGATATGTGGGATTTACTTCCTGATTTATCTTTTAAAACAACTCTTTGAATGGCTCTTTTTTCCATTCCCAAGGAGTTGGTGTCTAGTAGACCACCTACTATACTATCTTAGAATCCCAAGGGTAGACACCAGTTCTTTTAATTGGATATAAATATACTTTTTTAATCTTCTTGATCTCTACAAGTCTATATTATAGGTCTTCAGCTTTCTTGATCTCTTCATTTAGTTATTTGGAGACACATTTTATAACACTAAACTCCCAATTTCTTCTGAGTAATAATATCATGGATTTGTTTTTGGTATTCCTGGATACTCTTTAGAATAATTGAAACTTTTTTGAAATAATATTGAACTTATCCTATTAAAGGAAATGAATAATCATACATAGAATATCTTCTTGATATACATGTGCTTTCTGTATCCCTTGGAATTTATTTATTTTAATTCATGATGATAGCTCATGATTTATTGGTGGAATCTTCTTGGGATTTTTCTTTAATCCACTACCAAATATCTCAAATATTTGGTCTAACTCAAGATCCAATTATTTTTATAATTTTATATTTATAATATAATTGTATCTTATTATATATATCCTAGAGGTATTTATAGGTTTTTGACTAGCAACCTATATTATTGTAGTTGGGATTCAGTTATCCTGATTTATTTCTTCATTACTTCAAGCTTCTCATGATTTTTCTAGGAATTCCTCTTTATCTCAATTTATTATTGTTTTTTTCTTAAGAACTATGGATTATGTATTTAAAGATACTTTATTAGAAAAATATAAATGGTTTTGTTCTCATAATACCTTATCTTACCATCCAAACATTTCTAATCATAGTAAATATCTCTAACCGTGGAATTTGAAGTTCCATTTTTTAATCATCACTGAATAAGTAATATGGATAGGTTTATTCCTTACTCTTGATGATCTATTACTATTAGTAGTTGAGTCTTAGATAAAATATCCTAGGATTCCACTTAAGGAATCTAAAAAGGTCGAAATAACACAACACAACAAAACAATATATGGTAGAGGATAAAGGGAATACATGCTATCAATTTAAAGGATCACTTCTTTGGAAATCATTTTGCATGAAGAACATAATGGATATAGAGAGAGTAGAGAAAGAATATATGAAATAATTATAATTTCTATTTAATTTTTATCTTGTTTATCTCCACTAAAACATGGGTCATAGGTCCCCTTATATAGGCCACTAATCACTTCTTACCCAAGAAGCTGACTTATGCTTCCACTGTAATATTTGATATAAAGTGGAATATTACTATACATAATTTTAAAAAAACTAAAAGTAAATTAAAAATATAAAATGAAAGTAAAATAAAAAGGTGGATCAAAATACTATGAATATTCCACCACATGCCATATATATAAAAGAAAAAAATAGGATAATTGATAAGTCTAATTTGATCTGACCATCCATACCAGATATGACGCATGTCTGGACTGGTGTTTAGAATCCCTCCAAGTCATAGAGAGAATAAATTATTATGAAGAAGAAGACTTATTTTTCTATATCATTCAACAATATAAATTCTTTTATGTATCACTATATCTTATCTATTAAAATATATATTTTTTATTTATGATCATTCTATGCCTTTATATTTTTAAGGATCATGATTGCTTCTATTCTAAAGTCTATTATATGTTCCATTTTTTCTTTATGGATATCATGCACATTGAAAGAAATTATCACATTATCTCATGAAAAAATATAAATTATTTTACTAGTGATTTATGTTTCTTCAAAGATATAATCCATGCTATCTGTATTCATTCATAATGTCTCATATTTAAAATTAAATCTAGCTAATCTTCCCCCCTAAACTAAAATTCTATGAATGCTTTCTGGATAGGTCCTTTAGCCCAACTCCCTAGGTACACGTTCCATAGAATCTACAATCTGTCTACTAAAATGATAGACTCTATGTGCGCAACCCACTATAGAAAACTCTAATATACATTTTTAGGACATTCTTCACCATATGTGGTGCCCAATTGAAAATGGGATTTATCTTCCTAAATTATATAAATTGAACTACTATCGTTACAAAATATTTTTGGCACTCAATGAACTCTCATAGTTCTAAGGAATTATATGGTATATGAAGATTTAAAGCACCCATTCTTAACATTTTCAACAACCTATTTAAGACTATAAATTCTTCAATTTTTATTTCCTTCATATTTTTAATTTTTTCAAGAAGATCATAAACTTAAACCTTTACTCATATTTCTTCAATAACGATTATAATGACCATATCCTTATCTATATTATTATATTAATCCATAATATCTTTATAATATTGAAGCATGTCTAGAATATTTTTTTATAACTTTCTTGAATATAGATTCATCATTAATTTTCAATATCATATTATATATATCCCTGGAATTGTTTCTAGAAATAATTTAAATCCTTTGAAAATATTTCTAGATTTCCTTTGCTGGATTTGGAGCCTCATCTAGATCATCACCCATGATTTATTGATCAAGTTCCTTCTAGAATTATTTCTAACCAAATTATAATTCTACTTGATCATCAATTATTTTAGAAATAATTTATTATTTTTTTTAGAAACACTATTTTTTTCATCTCTTGGTTCTTTTGATCCATCATGTTTCTCAAGTTTTTTGCACATTGAGTGCAATAATAACCGTTCTAGAAACATATAAACTATTTAATAGGACTCTTATCTTTAGAATTTATATCCAGAGATCTATTTTATTCACATCCTAGTCTTTCTAATTTTCATCTATAAGAACATGTGATTTATGATCTTTTATCCATACTAGATAGAGATCCTTTCTTTGAATGGAAATTATTTTATAGAATTCCTTATTTTTTTCTGGATTATTTATTAATTTATTTGATAACTGGTTATACTTCCACAAAATAATTATCAATGAAAATTATAAAATTATCAAATCTACTACCTTCTTCCATTACTATAAGATTAAAAATAGTGTGTTTGTGTATCTGGAATAATATTATCTTTTCCTTTAATATTTTCTATATTGAAGTTACAAAATTAAAATTCATTCTTCCACTATAGTAATCATGCATGGTTAAACCTTTTTCATTTTATTTCCATAAACATATTTATATAAGAACCATATGTTCTTATTGTGAAAATTATTCTTAAGAAAAGACCATGATCCCTAATTCCTTTAAGGACTATAATAAAATATCATTCATGGAAAGGATAATTTTTCCATATCCCATTAAAACATCCACTCTAGTACCTACTAATACTTTTATCACTAATTTTTATTATATTTAGGATATATCCCCATACTGATTTTTATGAGTCCGTTTATAATATTAGATCATATTTAGTCCTGTATGGGTACTACAATTCTAGGAGGTTTTTAGATTTCTGCTTTAGAACTCTGATCACTTTAGAGTCTTATTATCTCCAATTCTAGGGAATTTTACTAGATATTTTTTTGTACTGGATTTGAGATATTTAATAGATCTTTAATGTATTCTATTTTGTAACTTAATATTCCAATAATCATTGGTATCTTATTATGTTTTATAATATCATTAGGAAAATATTTTATCTTATCTGAAATACGTGTCTGTAGCTTCCCTTTACTTACTTGGATATACAGTCCCAAGAATTCTATCTTATTTTGGATCCAAATGATCTTCCATTTTAAAAGTATAAACATTTTCCTTCAAAAATATTCTCCTACCTACTGTAAGTGATCAATATTATCTTCTATATTTTTAATGAAAAAATAGGTTATTTTTAATATAGACTGCCAAAAACTATGATAATCTACAGAATGAATTATCGATTCTCCTCTGGAATATTCAAGGGGGATTTTTTATTCTGAATGGCACAACCAGCCATCCAAAAAAATTAATAGAATTATAAATGTTTTAATGGAATTTATTTTTCTTTGATCATGATATGTCAATATCCTTAATTAAGATAAAAAATTAAATATACCAATGATTTTTTATTCCTAATTATCATCCTTAAATATTCCTAATTAGAAAGATTATAGCTAACATTATTTGTGGAATTATTAAACTCTCTAATCATCCCAACTAGATAGGATATTAATTTTCTTATAATAACCATACTAGGATTATTCAAAGTCATTGAAAATTTTGTAATTACCTTATACGATAATTTTAGAGGGGTTTGTGATGAATTATCTAATAAGTAATCTCTTATATTAAAGAATTACTCTTCTTATTTTATCCTTATAACTTTTACTTAAACTAATTCTTTCAACTACTCAATCCTTTGGTGGTATTGATCAGCTGGTGTAGTATTGTTGATTCCACATGGGCATTAATCAGAATATAAATTCATATTGTCATAAACTACACTAGCTAAAAAGGTGTAACATAGTGGTAGTATAGGGTAGAACCGATAAATACAAGCTATAAAATCTATTAACCTAACTATTAGAACTCGATAGATGGATTACTCACATGAATATCATAGGTTGGTTTTATAAGGATTATATAGTTTAGTTTTAATTAAAGAGGAAGAGAGGGATCATGGTTAATTTTTGGGTATAAGAAAAAGGTATTCCTAAATTAAACTTGGGATAGTATGACAGATTAGGCTGTGAAGTATTGTGGAGGTCACTAATTAGTTTTGGTCAAAATAATTGGATATACCTATGTTAGAAACTATTCTTTGGTATTGAGGTAGTAAACAACCTAGGTAAAATAATCTTAGATCCAAATAAATAAAACATAAAAGGAGATTTGTCCTAGCCTTCTCAAATCCTACTAGGTCAGAGTCATTTTTATTGAAATCCCCCAGATTAGGGTTGTGCAATAGAATATGATTAACAAGAATTATTATTCTAATTACTAGATAAATGTTAGAAAAGTTTTTATTTAAGGATTCATTGGGATTAAAAGACCCCTACTCTTCACCCCTAATTGTAGCGGATTAGCCACACATGATAAATATTATACTAGAAGAAAGATAAATTTATATCATTCTTTACATATTTATTAAAAACTTTATATTAGATCAATCCTTGATTAATGAAATTAAATATCAATTAAAGAGTTACTTGTTTGAAGGAACAAGAGAGGGAACATTGGAATTGTGGTTGAAAAAATAGCTAAAATTGAATAACAGTTGGAACATTAACAAGAAATCCAAAAGTCTAGGAATGATTTGTAATAGTAAAATAATCAAAAAATCAAGAAAGAAAATGGAATAAAATTTGGTATGGAAAGTTGTATAGAAGAGAGAATGAATGAAAGAATAAATAGTGGTCATCCCTTTTCTATCGTTGAGTGTTGGATATATGTAAGCTCGGTCATCTCACGATGTGTAAAGTTTTAATATCATGAGATTTATTTACATGAATTTTGACTCAAAAATTTCACGATGTAAAATAGAAATTCATGTCATGTACTCATATCCTAAAAAATATCTAGAAATCTTGTATCTTTTAAACTTCGTGGCTCGAATATTTAGTGGGTTCAGAATTCAAAACTTTCATGTCATTTATTAATTTCACATCATGTACTTATTTAGACTAGATGATTCAGGACTTTTCCTAGTTTTATAGGTTTTCCTTCAGTCTTAAAGAGTCCTGTGCTCAAGGAATTCACATCGTGAACATGTTTCACGACGTGTAATATCTACAATTTCTGGAATTATAGTAGATCATATTTTGATATTTGAGTTCATATTTCCTGAAAAAACAAGAAATAAACAATGTATTATAGAATAAATCATGAATGTATCATAAATAATTGTATCCAATATATATATATATATGAATTCACCTTATCAAATTCCCCCACACAAGAACAATTTCTTGTCATTAAGTAAAAAAACATATCAATAATGAGTCCATAGGAAACTATTTTTAAATAATAAATGTGAATTACAACCAAGAAAATAAAAATTAGTGTTAGAAGAAAAATAAAATCCTCCAAAATCACTCTAGTAGAGAAAATTAGTATTGCCTCATGGATAAGTTCTTTTTTTATATCCTTTCTCCCTTTAATTAAAATTTATCAATTGTTCCTTATAAGTTATATAAAAATTACAATTTACCTCAACATGAATTTTCTCTCTCACTCAAAGAAAAATAAAATAGAAGTTATAATCACACCTTGAATACATGTTCCTAACCACAGGATTTCATTGGTTCTAACATCTAAACTGCATAAATATAAACACACAATTAATCATGACGACTTCAGCAATAAGGTTCAAATGACTCTGTGGCCATGGTTAGGTCGGTAGTTAATAAAAAATAAATCTCAAAAGGAGGGTAAAATATCAAGTATAATACAAGATCATCAAGAAAAATGAAATGAAAAATATCCTCTAGAAAGATTCTTCTACAAACTACCAAAATATTTGGGTAGGTTCTTTGATGTGTCATAAAAGTGCAATGAAAGTGTCCTATTTTTTTCAAAATCCATGTCAAGGTCAGATCTCATACCCATCACCTAAACACATATGATCCATCATAAAGTTTGTTGGTTTATTAATGGTGATTTTTATCCTTCTTAATAAAAAATCCATATAATTTTAAATAAATTATATTTTTTTCATTTAAAATGATAATAATGAATGGTACATCAGAATAACCTTGGACTACTCCCATAGATCATGTGAAAATATCACCGAACATTCCTCACTAGTAATCATTTCACATCCATCAGTAATGACCATCTCCCCCAAACTTATTCAAGTGAAAATAATGAAATTATATCAAGAGTAGGGTATTAAGGGATAAAATGGGATTTTAACATGGCTAAATCCTAACAAGTTCATTCATTTCTTTTACGAGTTTAAGATGGATAAATATATGAGCGGGTTTTAGGATAAATGGATCAACAAAGATTTAATCAATAATTTTAATAATTTATTTATTTAGTTATATATTAAATTATATTTCAATGCATGTTATGATATATTTACATTCCCCAAGTATCTCATAAGAAATATGCTCAGAAAATAATATGACAATATAGTTCCAAAATCCTTTCAGGAATAGACATAAAAAAATAGGGAAATGACTTAGAGAATCACAATAATAAATAATTCAATAAAAAAATTGTAATAAATGATAATCAGAAGTAAATTACTCAACTTAGTAATCGTGATAAAATTATAAGCAGGAATAAAAACAGATTTCAAAATTTTCCAACCAAAAATTCTCTTTTATTTAAATGGTTATAATGAGATTTCATGTTAATGGACAATCTCAATGAAAAATATATCCTGTAATATTGAAATAAATAAATAATATAGGTTTTAATATAATAAATCTCAATAATGTATCGTCTACACTTTAAATGAATCAATTTCTTTACTTTTTTGTAAGTGATGTGGGAGAGAAACAAATAATAGCACCAACAGACTGGAGATTGAAGCTATGAATTTTAATTAATGAATCAAGAGATGCCTATAATGAGGTTCATGCCATGTGAGAAATTTTGGATATTGAAGGCATTCTTGGATTATTTCAAACATTGTTAGAAAGAAACATAACTGCACTAGATAATCAATCATCACACATGAGGTGACCAAAATGAAAGCAATAAGGTATTAGGTTTAAAAAGTTGTTAAAATTGAAGAACAATTCATATCATAGTGATAGATAAAATATTTTTAATTAATTTATATTGAATATCATCATTTTAGACCCGCAAAAGTGTTCCTCTAAGATGAATTGTTTCATTTTTATGATAATGGTGTTATTTTGAACTGAATAGTAAAAATTGGCCATTTTGGATTTTTAACAGTTTTAAATTATTTCTGTAGTTTTTCCATAACATTATATACAATTATCCAAATTGAAAAATTATATCTATTCCAGATGCTAAACATCCAGGGCTTCATTTACTATGTTTGGACTAAAAGCTGAATCGGCCATATGGAAGCTCAAAAAAAGCTCACAATTGGGAGAAAGAAAACTGTTTTCAGTTCTGCTTAGTTTTGGTGTGGGATCCATAACTCATCCATGGTGGGCCCAAAGATTGTGAAATTCGATGAGTAGACGGGAAAAGGGTTTTGGAGCATCTTTTATGAAGGAATAACAGAGTTAATTTACCATTTATGGGGACATTAAATCACCCTAATCCGGAGGATTTCGTTTTGGAGAGTCTGACTGGACAGAATAAATGCTCAGAGTAAAACGGCCATAACTCTTGGAATACATGTCAAAATCCGATGAGATTTTGAGGGGACACGTAAAAGGGAATTATGAAAAAAATTAAAGAAGGGATTACCGCGTGAAGATGTCAATTAATGGGGCTACAACACGTCAACATACGGGGGACAAATTCTGGCTATAAAAGGAGAAGAGCTCCATCCTCTCAAAGCATCCCATTCTCCATCACATTCCTTCCGGGACACCAAGAAGAAGATATTTTCCAATTTATTTTTTATTTATTTTTCTTTTTCATATGTTTATAATGTCTTATTCTTCCCAATTCATCTTGATTACCCTTACCATGGGGGGGTATACATTTTGAGTGATTGGGGAAGGGTTGGTTTTCTACATTGTAATGCTTGAGTTCTTGGACGCAATTCAATAAATTTCTTTATTCTTCAAAGTTGTTTTCAATTTATTATGGTGGATTTTATAATCAAGTGCGATCTTTCTGGAATATTAATTCTATTATTGATTTTTTCCTTTGTAAAATAATCATAATCTCCCTCCACTAATTTCTGGTTTATATACGATGGAATAAACCAGGAATTAGTGGTGAATTACTCGATGATCGTCAGTACGAGTAAAAGGTGTAGTGAATGTTCATGATTGTTTGGGATAAACAAAACCCGACTGGGTATTGCCCATTTCAATTAAGGATATTCAATATAAATATTTTACACATGGAAAGAGAGTTGACCAAACCAAGATCTTGGTAAGGTTTTCTCTCACAATAATAATTTCACCAAGGAAGTGAGAGGAAACGATTGTGGAAACTCACTTTAATCGACTAAGAAGAAGAGGTTTGAATTAAATTGAACAAGGATAGAATTATAATTAGGAAACCGACCCTGACCTAATCACCCTTTTAATTTCATAGTTTTTCAATCATTTGAATTTCAAATTTCCTTTCACAACATTTTTACCCCCGTTTTAAAGTGACAACCTGTTTTGTGTGCACTCCTCTTCGGGAGACATCCTAGGTCAACCACATTACTACATTTTAACTTAGGAAATAATTGTTTTTCCACGCCCTACGACAGGCGTGCGTCAAACTTGGAGTCGTTGCCGGGGAGGTTGTGCCAAAAACTAATTGTAAATATTTGAACTTTTTTCAATTTTTTTTAAAAAAAATTAAAAAATAAGTTTTTTCCATGTTGTTTTCAAATGACTATTTCTTTAATTCATGGAACAATTACCCACCAGTGTAAGAACCAATTATTGAATCACCTTGGTCTATAGAGAATAAAGTTTCTTTCTTGGCTAAACAAATTCGGGGAGCTCGAATCCTAATCATAACAGAAGATGAATTCAAGGATCTCATTGAAAACCTTAAAGAGAACCTCGAATACCCAGTGTTGGAGGGTTTGGAAAGAGAATTAATTTAAGTTCAGGAGTATTTTCCTGAATTTTATCAAGAAATGATCAACGTACAACACCAAGTAGAATAATTTCACAAGTATATTGAAGCCCAATTTGAAAGAATTAGTCAAACAGTTCAAAAGCTAGAGACCTCAATATAGTGGATAGAGGAACAAGTACATGCATCCCAGGATCAAAAACTGGAGCCAGATCAAGAACCAAAACCAGAAAAATTGATGAAAGGAGTATCCCCACAAATCCTTCAAGTGGAAGAACCCATGGAGACCTTGATGAAATTAAAAGAAGATCCATTGATCCCATCTCAATCAATGTTGGAGGAGATTGACGAAGAAGATTTAGCAATTGAAATACATACGTGAGATCAAAAAGATCTGGATAACTTCTAGAATGAGTGTGAGGAACTTCTTGATCCAACTATTCCTCATAATGTATATGATTCAACAACATTGAAGGAAGAAACCAACCAAGTAGTTGAATTTGAAGAGAAGATAGAGGAGTCTGACTGCCTACCTCTATCTAAGGAAATTCAACTTCAAGAAGCACCTCCCATTGAATAAGAAATTGAAGACAAACAAGATCAGGGAGTCAATCTTTTCATAAACTCATTATCTTTTGATTTTGTTGAAACTAAATTGAGTATTACCTCCCCTTCTTTTAATTTTTCAGATTCAACCAACACATGTATTTTTTTGGAGGAAGACGATGAAAAAGGATATTCATCTATGGAGGAACACCTACAGCTCCCCAAACCTGTTGAACATTTAATGGAGGGAGTACAAGAGAAGATCAAAGTGGATTTTCTAGAGGAAAATGGGACACAAGATACTTAATTTGAAAGGGAAGAATTTGATATTGATTCTTCATGATTTATTTGTTTTCAAATAGAATTAAACTCTGACATTCCCTTTGATTTTTCCCTAGACGTATCATACCTTCAGAAACCACTGGATAATAAAGAAGATGTTGTTCATGCAGAACCCAAGAAAGAGGAGGACTCATTCATTGTCCTAACCCCACCATGCATGTTTTATCTCATTACAATGAGGGTGTAATTGGTGAATTTTATTGATGGAGTACTCAAGAAAAAGGAAGAAGTTCATCCTGGAAAGAAAAGTTTTTGTTGGTTCATGAGCAAGAAACTTCACCCACCATCAGATTGGGGACAACATCTTCTTTATTATCCAGTGGTTTTCTGAAGGTATGATACGTCTAGGGAAAAGATCAAGGGAATGTCAGAGTTTAATTCTATTTGAAAACAAATAAATCATGAAGAATCAATATCAAATTCTTCCCTTTCAATTAAGTATCTTGTGTCCATTTTCCTCTAGAAAATCCACTTTGATCTTCTCTTGTACTCCCCCATTAAATGTTCAACAGGTTTGGGGAGCTGTAGGTGTGTCCTCCATAGATGAATATCCTTTTTCTTCGTCTTCCTCCAAAAAAATACATGTGTTGGTTGAATCTGAAAAATTAAAAGAAGGGGAGGTAATACTCATTTTAGTTTCAACAAAATCAAAAGATAATGAGTTTATGAAAAGATGGACTCCCTGATCTTGTTTGTCTTCAATTTCTTATTCAATGGGAGGGTGCTTCTTGAAGTTGAATTTCCTTAGGATAGAGGTAGGCAGTCAGACTCCTCTATCTTCTCTTCAAATTCAACTACTTGGTTTGGGTTTGTTCGTTTGGTGAGTATTTTCATTGTGTGTATTTTCATTGTTTGTTTATTTCATGAAAAGTACACTGATTTTTGAATCTCATGCCATATTTCACTGTCTATATCATTGAAATCACTTTCCTGTGAGGCTTCTGAACCATTTTTGTCATATTCTTTTCATTCACCTCATTTCTTGAGAGAACCATACCATGATTGCTTTTACCAGAATTTGATTTATTCATTTCAAAACTTGAGGGTTTGGGGTACGTGTGTTTTAAATGATTGAGGCATTTATTTGGTTTGAAGCCCCCTTTTCAAAATAATCCTTTCATTATGGACCACCCTTTACATTTATCCTTCATTGTAGCCCCTAGTAGCCATGAATTTCCGGTTAGGTTATCCACATTACAAGCCAATTTTTCCTATCCTACCTGCTCTTGAAGTGAAATTGCATGATCTAGTAGAACTTAAGTGTGGGGAAAGATATCTTGTGGTGTACTACCTCATTTGGTGATACTTTGGGTGGAAAATAAATTATGGAAGAGATGCGTGTGATGCTGAAAAATTATTCTATTGAAAGCTGTGCCTTTTCTGGAGCTTTCATGATAAGAGAAGCTGTGCCTTTTTGGAGCTTCCAATGTAAAAAGAAACCTGTTCCTATCTGAAGCTTTAAAAAAAATCATGTTTGAAAAGATTGAAATTTTTTCTGATAATCTGATTGAATGATGATGGAGCCTATTTTCAACAAAGGGGAAGTGAAGGAGACCATAGTTCAGTGAAAATTAGAATCTTGCAATTTTGCTTCAGAAAGAGCCAAGCCCTCCTTTTTCGGCCTCAGAATGTTTAACATCTAAATCCTACCAAACTGAAGCCACAGAACAACCCTGAAAAGTCCTCATGAGAAACACATGTCCTTGACTCACATCAGGTGGAGAAGTATGAATTTATCAAGCCTATGGTGACTCTTGTGTGAGTTTGGATGAGAAAAGCCTTGTTCAACATTTACATTTGTGAGATGAGAGAAAATTCATGTGAGGTAGGTGTTTTGTGTGCATGGGATAAGAAATGAAGTGGAAATATATTAAAATCTTAAATGGAGAACTTGAAATAACTATTTTTGATGAGTCATGATATCTTTTTGTTTCTTGAAATTGATTTAATAGATCTCATTGATATGTGTTTTTGATTTGATTTGATTTGATTTTTACTTGTCCAGGAGTCCAAGTGCTAAGTGTGGGGGAATTGATAGGGTAAATATTTTCAATTAATTTATATTTAATATCATTTTTTTAAACCCAAAAAATTGTTACTCTAATATTAATAGTTTCATTTTTATGATAATGGTGTTATTTTGAGCTGAATAGTAAAAATTGGCCATTTTGGATTTTTAACAATTTTAATTTATTTGTGTAGTTTGGCCATAAAATTATCTACACTAATCCAAATTGTAAAATTATTTCTTTTACAGATGTTAAACATCCAGGGCTTCATTTACTATTTTTGGACTAAAAGCTGAATCGGCCATATAGAAGCTCAAAAGAAGCTCACAAATGGGAGAAAAAAAACTGTTTTCAGTTCTTCTTAGTTTTGGTGTGGGATACATAACTCATCCATGGTGGGCTCAATGCTTGTGAAATTCAGTGGGTGGACGCGCAAGGGGTTTTTGAGCATCTGTTATGAATGAAGCACCGAGTGAAGTGGCCGTTTATGGGGTCATTAAATCACCCTAATCTGGAGGATTTCATTTTGGAGAATCTGACTGGACAGAATAAATGCTCAGAGTAAAACGGCCATAACTCTTGGAATACATGTCCAAATCTGTTGCGAATTTTAGGGGACACTTACAAGGGAATTATGAACAACATTAAAGAAGGGCTCAACGCATGAAGATGTCATTTAATGGGGATAAAACGTGTCAACATCTGGGGGAAAAATTCTGTCTATAAAAGGAGAAGAGCTCCATCCTCTCAAAGCATCCCATTCTCCATCTCATTCCTTCCAGGACACCAAGAAGAAGATATTTTAAGATTTATTTTTTATTTCTTTTCTTTTTCATAGTTTTATAATGTCTTCTTTTTCCCAATTCATCTCGATTACCCTTACCATGGTGGGTTAAAAATTTTGAGTGATTGAGGAAGGGTTGGTTTTCTACATTGTAATGCTTGAGTAATTGGACGCAATTGAATAAATTTCTTTCTTCATTAAAGTTGTTTTCAATTTCTTATAGCAGATTTTATAATCAAGTGCGATCGTTCTTGAATATTAATTCCGTTATTGATTTTTTCCTTGGTAAAATAATCATAATTTCCTCCACTAATTTATGGTTTATATACGATGGAATAAACCAGGAATTAGTGGTGAAGTACTCGACGATCGTCAGTACGTGTAAAAGGTGTAGTGAATGTTATTGATTATTTGGGATAAACAAAACCCGATCGGTTATTGCCCATTTCAATTAAGGATATTCAATACAAATATTTTACACATGGAAGGAGAGTTGACCAAACCAAGATCTGGGTAAGGTTTTCTCTCACAATAATAATTTCACCAAGGAAGTGAGAGGAAACGATTGTGGAAACTTAATTTAATCAACTAAGAAGAAGAGGTTTTAATTAAATTGAACAAGGATAGCATTATAATTAGGAAACCGACCCCAACCTAATCACCCTTTTAATTTCATAGTTTTTCAATCATTTTAATTTCAAATTTCCTTTCACAACATTTTTACCCCCATTTTAAAGTGACAACCCGTTTTGTGTGCACTCCTCTTCGGGAGACATCCTAGGTCAACCACATTACTACATTTTAACTTAGGAAATAATTGTTTTGCCACGCCCTAAGACAGGCATGCGTCAAACTTGGTGCCATTGCCGGGGAGGTTGTCCCACAAACTAATTGTAAATATTTGAATTTTTTTCACTTTTTTTTAAAAAAAAATAGAAAAATAAGCTTTTACCATGTTGTTTTGAAATGATTATTTCTTTAATTAATGGAATAATTACCCACCAGTGCGAGAAACAATTATTAAATCACCTTGGTCTATAAGGAATAATGTTTCTTTCTTGGCTAAACAAATTTGGGGAGATCGAATCCAAATCATAATAGAGGATGAATTCAAGGATCTCATTGAAAACCTTAAAGAGAACCTCGAATACCCAGTGTTAGAGGGTTTGGAAAGAGAATTAATTGAACTTCAGGAGTATTTTTTGGAATTTTATCAAGAAATATTCAAAGTACAACACTAAGAAGAAGAATTTCACAAGGATATTGAAGCCCAATTTTAAAGAATTAGTCAAACAGTTCAAAACCTAGAGACCTCAATAGAGTGGATTGCAGAACAAGTACGTGCATCCTAGGATCAACAACTGGAGCCAGATCAAGAACCAAAACCAGAAAAATTGATGGAAGAAGTAGCCCCAAAAATCCTTCAAGTTGAAGAACCCATGGAGACCTTGCTGAAATTAAAATAAGATCCATTGAGCCCATCTCTATCAATGTTGGAGGAGATTGATGAAGAAGATTTAGCAATTGAAATACATATGCGAGATCAAAAAGATCTGGATAAATTTTGGAAGGAGTGTGAGGAACTTATTGAGCCAACTATTCCTCATAATGTATATGGTTCAACAAAATTGAAGGAAGAAACCAACCAAGTAGTTTAATTTGAAGAGAAGATAGAGGAGTCTGACTACCTACCTCTATCTAGGGAAATTCAACTCCAAGAAGCACCTCCCATTGAAGAAGAAATTGAAGCCAAACAAGATCAGGGAGTCAATATTTTTATAAACTCATTATCTTTTGATTTTGTTGAAACTAAATTGAGTATTACCTCCCCTTCTTTTAATTTTTCAGATTCAGCCAACACATGTATTTCTTTGGAGGAAGACGATGAAAAAGGATATTCATCCATGGAGGAACATCTAGTGCTCCCCAAACTTGTTGAACATTTAATGGAGGGAGTACAAGAGAAGATCAAAGTGGATTTTATAGAGGAAAATGAGACAAAAGATACTTACTTGGAAATGAAAAAATTTGATATTGATTCTTCATGCTTAATTTTTTTTCAAATAAAATTTAACTCTGACATTCCCTTTGATTTTCCCCAGATATATCATACCTTCAGCAACCACTGGATAATAAAGAAGATGTTGTTCATGAAGAACCCAAGAAAGAGGAGGACTCATTCATTTTCCTAACCCCACCATGCATGTTCTATCTCATTACAATGAGGGTGGACTTGGTGAATTTTATCGATGAAGTCCTCAAGAAAAAGGAATAAGTTCATCCTGGAAAGAAAAGTTTTTGTTGGTTCATGAGAAAGAAAGTTCACCAACCATCAGATTGGGGATAACTGATTAGAACTGCCCCTCTGGAGGCAGTCAAAACCCAGGGCCCACTTGGGGGATTAAACCAAGTCTTATCCTTCTATTCTCATCCTATTTCTATTTTCATTTCTTTCAATAAATATCTTATGTTTTTATTTTTTATTTTTAGGTTTTCAGAGTGGAACACTTATGAGAATAACTCAATGGTGCACTGCGAATAAATCAGGTTGTACCTCTCCTTCACACTTTCTTGATGCTATGATTCATTTTAAAATTTCCTTACATGATAAATAAACTTGAATTAATTAAGGACACTACATCATTTAAGTGTGGGGGAGAGAACCTTTGTAGTTTAGTATTTTCATTTTGTTTTTGTTTTTCAAAAAAATTAAAAAAATTAAAAAATTGTGTGTTTTCAAATTTGTGTGCATTTATTTTTTTTTAGTTTTTTTGAAAATTTTGAGCTGAAATGATTATCAATACAATTTTTGAAACCCATTTCAATGAGTGAACCAATCTATTTCATGAAACTGAGCTTAAATGAATGCTGAAATTACTTTTGTTTCAAGTTCAAATCTTTTGGAATTTCATGAAAAGTACACTGATTTTTGAATCTCATGCCATATTTCATTGTCTATATCATTGAAATCACATTCCTGTGAGGCTTCTGAACCATTTTTGTCATATTCTTTTCATTCACCTCATTTCTTGATAGAACCATACCATGCTTACTTTAACCATAATTTGATTTATTCCTTTCAAAACTTTAGGGTTTGGGGTACGTGTGTTTTAAATTATTGAGGCATTTATTTGGTTTGAAGCCCCATTTTCAATATAATCCTTTTCATTATGGCCCACCTTTACATATATCTTTAATTGTAGCCCTTAGTAGCCATGAATTTCCTGTTAGGTTTGCCACATTACAAGCCAATTTTTCCTATCCTACCTACTCTTGAAGTGAAATTGCATGATATAGTTGAACTTAAGTGTGGGGGAAGATGTCTTGTGGTGTACTACCTAATTTGGTGATACTTTGGGTGGAAAATAAATTATTGAAGAGATGCGTGTGATGCTGAAAAATTATTCTATTGAAAGCTGTTCCTTTTCTGGACCTTTCATGATAAGAGAAGTTGTGCCTTTCTAGAGCTTCCAATGTAAAAAGAAAGTTGTGCCTATCTGGAGCTTTAAAAAAAATCATGTTTGAAAAGATTGAAAATTTTGATGCTGAGCTGATTGAATGATGATGGAGCCTATTTTCAAAAAATTGTAAGTGAAGGAGACCATATTTGAGTGAAAATTAGAATCTTGCAATTTTGCTTCAAAAAGAGCCAAGCCCTCCTTTTTCGGCCTCAAGAAGTTTAAAATCTAAATTCTACCAACCTGAAGCCATAGAAAAACCCTGAAAAGTCCTCATGAGAAACACATGTCCTTGACCCACATCGGGCGGAGAAGTAGTAATTTATCAAGCCTGTGGTGACTCTTGTGTGAGTTTGGATGAGAAAAGCCTTGTTCAGCATTTACATTTGTGAGATGAGAGAAAATTCATGTGAGGTAGGTGTTTTGTGTGCACGAGATAAGAAATGAAGTGGAAATATATTAAAATATTAAATAGAGAACTTTAAATAACTGTTTTTGATGAGAAATGATATCTTTTTGTTTTTTGAAATTGATTTGATAGATCTCATTGATATGTGTTTTGGATTTGATTTGATTTGATTTTTATTTGTCCAGGAGTCCAAGTGCTAAGTGTGGGGGAATTGATAGAGAAAATATTTTCAATTAATTTATATTGAATATCATTGTTTTAAACCCACAAAAGTGTTCCTCTATGATGAATTGTTTCATTTTTATGATAATGGTGTTATTTTGAGATGAATAGTAAAAATTGGCCATTTTGGATTTTTAACAGTTTTAAATTATTTTAGAAGTTTGGCCATAACATTATCTACACTAATCAAAATTGAAAAATTATTTCTTTTACAGATGCTAAACATCTAGGGCTTCATTTACTATTTTCGGACTAAAAGCTGAATCGGCCATATGGAGGCTCAAAAGAAGCTCACAAGTGGGAGAAAGAAAACTGTTTTTAGTTCTTCTTAGTTTCGGTGTGAGATCCATAACTCATCCATTATGGGGCCAAAGCTTGTGAAATTCGGTGGGTGGACGAGCAAGGAGTTTTAGAGGATCATTTATGAAGGAAGAACCGAGTTAATTGGCCTTTTATGGGGTCATTAAATCACCCTAATCCGGAGGATTTCGTTTTCGAGAGTCTGACTGGACAGAATAAATGCTCAGAGTAAAACAGACATATTTCTTGGAATACATGTCCAACCCCGCTGAGATTTTTAGGGGACACTTACAAGGGAATTATGAACAACATTAAAGAAGGTATCAACACGTGAAGATGTCATTTATTGGGGCTACAGCACGTCAACATCCAGGGGACAAATTCTGGCTATAAAAGGAGAAGAGCTCCATCCTCTCAAAGCATCCAATTCTCCATCCCATTCCTTCCGGGACACCAATAAGAAGATATTTTTAGATTTATTTTTTATTTATTTTCTTTTTTATAGTTTTATAATGTGTTCTTCTTCCCAATTCATCTTGATTACCCTTACCATGGTGGGGTAAACATTTTGAGTGATTGGGGAAGGGTTGGTTTTCTACATTGTAATGCTTGAGTTCTTGGATGCAATTGAATAAATTTCTTTCTCTTCAAAGTTGTTTTCAATTTCTTATAGAGTATTTTATAATCATGTGTGATCGTTCTTGAATATTAATTCCGTTATTTATTTTTTCCTTGGTAAAATAATCATAATCTCCCTCCACTAATTTCTGGTTTATATACGATGGAATAAACCAGGAATTAGTGGTGAAGTACTCGACAATCGTTAGTACGCGTAAAAGCTGTAGTGAATGTTCTTGATTGTATGGGATAAACAAAACCCGATCGGGTATTGCCCATTTCAATTAAGGATATTCAATACAAATATTTTACAAATGGAAGGAGAGTTGACCAAACCAAGATCTTGGTAAGGTTTTCTCTCACAATAATAATTTCACCAAGGAAGTGAGAGGAAACGATTGTGGAAACTCGCTTTAATCAACTAAGAAGAAGAGGTTTGAATTAAATTGAACAAGGATAGAATTATAATTAAAAAACGGACCCCGACCTAATCACCCTTTTAATTTTATAGTTTTTCAATCAGTTGAATTTCAAATTTCCTTTCACAACATTTTTACCCCCATTTTAAAGTGACAACCCATTTTGTGTGCACTCCTCTTCGGGAGACATCCTAGGTCAACCACATTAATAAATTTTAACTTAGGAAATAATTGTTTTGCCACACCCTACGACAGGCGTGCGTCAAACTTGGTGTCGTTTCCAAGGTGGTTGTGCCATAAACAAATTGTAAATATTTGACTTTTTTACAATTTTTTTTTAAAAAAAATTAAAAAAATAAGCTTTTTCCCTGTTGTTTTGAAATGATTATTTATTTAATTCATGGAAAAATTACCCACCAGTGCGAGAACCAATTATTTAATCACCTTGGTCTATAGAGAATAAAGTTTCTTTCTTGTCTAAACAAATTCAGGGTGCTCGAATCCAAATCATAACAGAGGATGAATTCAAGGATCTCATTGAAAACCTTAAAGAGAACCTCGAATACCCAGTGTTTGAGGGTTTGGAAAGAGAATTAATTGAACTTCCGTAGTATTTTTCAGAATTTTATCAACAAATGTTCAAATTAAAAAACCAAGAAGAATAATTTCAAAAGGATATTGAAGCCCAATTTGAAAGAATTAGTCAAACAGTTCAAAACATAGAGACCTCAATACAGTGGATACCAGAGCAAGTACATGCATCCCAGGATCAACAACTGGAGCTAGATCAAGAACCAAAACCAGAAAAATTGATGGAAGAAGTAGCCCCAAAAATCCTTCAAGTTGAAGAACCCATGTATACCTTGATGAAATTAAAATAAGATCCATTGAGACCATCTCAATAAATGTTGGAGGAGATTGATGAAGAAGATTTAGCAATTGAAATACATATGGGAGATCAAAAAGATCTGGATAACTTCTGGAATGAGTGTGAGGAAATTCTTGAGCCAACTATTCCTCATAATGTATATGATTCAAAAAAATTGAAGGAAGAAACCAACCAAGTAGTTGAATTTGAAGAGAAGATAGAGGAGTCTGACTGCCTGTCTCTATCTAGGGAAATTCGACTCCAAGAAGCACCTCCCATTGAAGAAGAAATTGAAGCCAAACAATATCATGGAGTCAATCTTTTCATAAACTCATTATATTTTTATTTTGTGGAAACTAAATTGAGTATTACCTCCCCTTATTTTAATTTTTCAGATTCATCCGACACATATATTTCTTTGGAGGAAGATAATGAAAAAGGTATTCATGCATGGAGGAACATCTAGTGCTCCCCAAACCTGTTGAACATTTAATGGAGGGAGTACAAGAGAAGATCAAAGTGGATTTTCTGGAGGAAAATGAGACATAATATACTTACTTTGAAAGGGAAGAATTTGATATTTATTCTTCATGCTTTAATTTTTTTCAAATAGAATTAAACTCTGACATTCCCTTTGATTTTTTCCCAGATGGATCATACCTTCAGCAACCACTGGATAATAAAGAAGATGTTGTTCACGCGGAACCCAAGAAAGAGGAGGACTCATTCATTGTCCTAACCCCACCATGCATGTTTTATCTCATTACAATGAGGGTGGAATTGGTGAATTTTATCAATGGAGTCCTCAAGAAAAAGGAAGAAGTTCATCCTGGAAAGAAAAGTTTTTGTTGGTTCATGAGCAAGAAACTTCACCCACCATCAGATTGGGGATAACTGATTAGAACTACCCCTCTGGAGGCAGTCAAAACCCAGGGCCCACTTGGGGGATTAAACCAAGTATTATCCTTCTATTATCATCCTATTTTTATTTTCATTTCTTTCAATAAATATCTTATGTTTTCTTTTTTTATTTTTAGGTTTTCAGAGTGCAACACTTATGAGGAAACTCAATGGTGCACTGCGAATAAATAAGGTTGTACCTCTCCTTCAAACTTTCTTGATGTTGTGATTCATTTTAAAATTGCCTTACATGATAAATAAACTTGTATTCATTGAGGACACTGCATCATTTAATTGTGGGTGAGGGAACCTTTGTAGTTTAGTATTTTCATTTTGTTTTTGTTTTTAAAAAAAAATTAAAAAAATTAAAAAATTGTGTGTTTTCAAATTTTTGTGTGTTTATTTTTTTTAGTTTTTTTGAAACTTTTGAGATGAAATGATTATCAATACAATTTTTGAAACCCATTTCAATGAGTGAACCAATCTATTTCATGAAACTGAGCTTAAACGAATGCTGAAATTACTTTTGTTTCAAGTTCAAATCTATTGGAATTTCATTAAAAGTACACTGTTTTTTGAATCTCATGCCATATTTCACTATCTATATCATTTAAATCACTTTCCTGTGAGGCATCTGAACCATTTTTGTCATATTATTTTCATTCACCTCATTTCTTGAGAGAACCATACCATGATTGCTTTAACCAGAATTTGATTTATTCCTTTCAAAACTTGACGGTTTGGGGTACGTGTGTTTTAAATGATTGAGGCATTTATTTGGTATGAAGCCCCCTTTTCATAAAAATCCTTTTCATTATGGACCACCTTTACATTTATCCTTCATTATATCCCCTAGTATCCATGAATTGCCTGTTAGGTTAGCCACATTACAAGCCAATTTTTCCTATCCTACCTGCTCTTGAAGTGAAATTGCATGATCTAGTTGAACTTAAGTGTGGGGGAAGATGTCTTCTGGTGTACTAACTCATTTGGTGATACTTTCGGTGGAAAATAAATTGTGGAAGAGATGCGTGTGATGCTGAAAAATTATTCTGTTGAAAGCTGTGTCTTTTCTGGAGCTTTCATGATAAGAGAAGTTGTGACTTTCTGGAGCTTCCAATGTAAAAAGAAAGTTGTGACTATCTAGAGCTTTATAAAAAATCATGTTTGAAAAGATTGAAATTTTTGATTCTGATATGATTTAATGATGATGGATCCTATTTTAAATAAAGGGGAAGTGAAGGAGACCATATTTGAGTGAAAATTAGAATCTTGCAATTTTGCTTCAAAAAGAGCCAAGCCCTCCTTTTTCGGCCTTAGAATGTTTAACATCTAAATACTACCAACCTGAAGCCACATAATAACCATGAAAAGTACTCATGAGAAACACATGTCCTTGACTCACATCGTGTGGAGAAGTAGGAATTTATCAAGCCTATGGTGACTCTTGTGTGAGTTTGGATGAGAAAAGCCTTGTTCAGCATTTACATTTGTGAGATGAGAGAAAATTCATGTGAAGTTGGTGTTTTGTGTGCATGGGATAAGAAATGAAGTGGAAATATATTAAAATCTTAAATGGGGACCTTAAATAACTGTTTTTGATGAGACAGGATATCTTTTTGTTTCTTGAAATTGATTTGATAGATCTCATTGATATGTGTTTTGGATTTGATTTGATTTGATTTTTACTTGTCCAGGAGTCCAAGTTCTAAGTGTGGGGGAATTGATAGAGCAAATATTTTCAATTAATTTATATTTAATATCATTTTTTAAACCCACAAAAGTGTTTCTCTAATATGAATTGTTTCATTTTTATGACAATGGTGTTATTTTGAGCTGAATAGAAAAAATTGGCCATTTTGGATTTTTAACAGTTTTAAATTATTTCTGTAGTTTGGCCATAACATTATCTACACTGATCCGAATTGAAAATTTATTTCTTTTCTGGATTCTAAGCATATAGGGCTTCATTTACTATTTTTGGACTAAAATCTGAATCGGTAATATGGAAGCTCAAAAGAAGCTCACAAGTGGGAGAAAGAAAACGGTTCTCAGTTCTGCTTAGTTTTGGTATGGGATCCATAACTCATCCATGGAGGGCCCAAAGCTTGTGACATTTGGTGGGTGGACGCGAAAAGCGTTTTTGAGAATCTTTTATGAAGGAAGCACTGAGTGAATTGGCCGTTTATTGGGTCATTAAATCACCCTAATCTGGAGGATTTCGTTTTGGAGAGTCTGACTGGACAGAATAAATTCTCAGAGTAAAACGGTCATAACTCTTTGAATACATGTCTAGATCCACTGAGATTTTGAGGGGACACTTCCAAGGGAATTATTAACATCATTAAGGAAGGGCTCAACGCATGAAGATGTCATTTAATGGTTCTAAAACATGTCAAAATCCGGGGGACAAATTCTGGATATAAAAGGAAAAGAGATCCATCCTCTCAAAGCATCCCATTCTCCATCCCATTCCTTCCTGGACATCAAGAAGAAGATCATTTCAGTTTTCTTTTTTATTTCTTTTCTTTTTCATAGTTTTATAATGTCTTATTCTTCCCAATTCATCTCTATTACCCTTACCATGGTGGGGTAAACATTTTGAGTGATTGGGGAAGGGTTGGTTTTCTACATTGTAATGCTTGAGTTCTTGGACGCAATTGAATAAATTTCTTTCTTCTTCAAAGTTGTTTTCAATTTATTATAGAGGATTTTATAATAAAGTGAGATCTTTCTTGAATATTAATTTAGTTATTGATTTTTTCCTTGGTAAAATAATCATAATCTCCCTCCACTAATTTCTGGTTTATATACGATGGAATAAACCAGGAATTAGTGGTGAAGTACTCGACGATCATCAGTACATGTAAAAGGTGTAGTGGATGTTCTTGATTGTTTGGGATAAAAAAAACCCGATCGAGTATTTCCCATTTCAATTAAGGATATTCAATACAAATATTTTACACATGGAAGGAGAGTTGACCAAACCAAGATCTTGGTAAGGTTTTCTCTCACAATAATAATTTCACAAAGGAAGTGCGAGGAAATGATTGTGGAAACTCACTTTAATCAACTAAGAAGAAGAGGTTTTAATTAAGTTGAACAAGGATAGAATTATAATTAGGAAACAGACCCTGAACTAATCACCCTTTTAATTTCATAGTTTTTCAATCATTTGAATTTCAAATTTCCTTTTACAAAATTTTTACCCCCATTTTAAAGTGACAAGCCGTTTTGTGTGCACTACTCTTTGGGAGACATCCTAGGTCAACCACATTACTACATTTTAACTTAGGAAATAATTTTTTTCCACGCCCTACGATTGGAGTGCATCACATAGTGAAAGGAGAAGAGTATAATGGAGAAAGAAACAAACAATGGACAAAAAAATTTAAGATGAAATAAAAAATCCTAACAACTCATCAGAAAACAAAAATGTGGGTTGCCTCCCAAAAAGTGATTAGAGGAAGTCGCCATCCATACAAATAGACAAGGATAAAAAAGAGGGTTCTGTCATCTTAGTCATCATCTGCCTCATATAGGAACTGGCAGTAGTATCCTTGAGGTCTTGGGGGATCTTGGTGGGTTTTAACACCTTAGGAATGGGCTGACCGAAGATGTTATGTGGTAGCTGGAGCATCCCTTCTGGCCATGGAGGGGTAATCTTGTACTGTATGAAGATGGATCTCCCAGATTTATCCACATTTGATAACTACTTTAGGAAATACCTCACATGGGAGGCCGTATGGTAGTCTAACAGAATCATTGATAATCATGGAATATTTTGTAGGACAAGAAATATCTAAAGGAATAAATAACAAAGAATAAGAATGAAATAAATCAATGCAGTAAAAAATCATATTCCATCTATTAGATAAAATAGATCATAAAATAAGTAATAGGGAATAAAATTAATATAAAAATACATCCAAAACAGAGTACATTAGGGGAGGGGTATACATGGAAAAGAATAAAAAACACGGGGAGACTCACTGCTACCAATATCTGATGTTCCATATCGAACATTGGGTGTCTGTATCTACCCCACCATGTCTATGGCAGCTATAGATGTGGAGGAAGGTGGATCGACCACTATAGAGTGTTTCATGGTGCTGGAAGCGGGTTCGATCATAAAAGGTGGGTGGGTGGGGGGGGGGGGGGTGTTGAGCCATACTAGGTCTGAATTTCTTGAAAATTGATTTATGAAGGGAACATCAAATGTAGAAGGTATGGGGGGGTCTTTGCCCCATCAATCCTACTTCATAGGCAGTAGGTTTTTTAAGTTACAGAGGAAGGTCAACATGAGTGGGTGGTGGGACTATGGGGCATGCAGTGGGAATGGTGGTCTAAACGGGGTATATTATAGAAGGTTTTGGGCGGGTAGATGTAGTGGATGGTGGTGTGGAAGTGGAGGTAAACTAGAATGTCTTTATGTAAGGGATTTTTAAATTAAGGAAGAGCCACCTCTTTTTCCCTAGAATACTATAGAGAATAACCTTGATGTTTTTGAACATTAGTGGGATAGTTCCGAATGGGGAAGGGGTGGTGAAATGGTGGAAGGATGAGTAGATGGGATAGATGGTGCATTTTTAGTAGTTGGTGGAGTTGGATTAGGATCAATGGTGTAGGTGGAATGGGGGGAATCTGGGTCAACTTTCTCAAGAGCTAGAGCATCATGAACTGGTTATGCATCAACCACTGCAACATACTCGGGGGAACATGTGTAGTGCCCCTATCTTTGGTAGAATCTCCATCATCTAGAATAACAAGAGATCAATGGATATCATATTCCACATAGAGGAATGGGTTTGAGAAGCATCAAAATGCCCGAATGATGTACAAGATGCGTAATTAAACTACCCCCATGAACATACCACAAGCTCTCCTTGGCTGGGAATCATATTGGAGTGTGAACTACCGATCCATGTCGATGGTCAGGCCTCCTATGACATATTATAGAATGATAAAATCTCTCTGACTGATTCTCATATAAGTGTCTCTTCTGGACAACCAAGCATGGGTGAGATCCTAATGCACTATCCGTAAAGTGGCACCCCGTAGTTTGTAGCTCTTCACCATAGGTAGGTCCTAAAATCTACAAGGTCATGTGCTATCAAACCCATATATGTGGAGTGTCTTCCTTGATCATATCGATTCAAAAGGAAACCTAATATGGATAAGTATTGAAATCAGTCATATAAATACCAAGCTCGATGCTGGAGTCTCACAATATAATCTCCCAAGTCCATCCACTAAGAAAAAAGGTGACACACATAATGTCAAGCTCAAACATGGCTAAGAACTCCAAGAATAGACCCTACTATGTCTCCTCATGTACCTACAAAATTATTTAAATGTGTATCTATCCAATGAGATCTAGTAAATAATAGGGTACTATAATCTTCTTCAGGATGTCCATATTGAGAGACTTGTTGGTCCTCATGGGATTGGCTTGAGGATGGTCTAAGTGAACATACTGCTCAGGCTTAGAAAATTAAATGTAAGGGTTCAAGTGTGGGTGTTGGGAAGTACCCATGTGAATAGATGGAAGAAGAGTGGGAATGGATAGAGGATATGGGATTGGAAGAACTAGATGCGGATGATGAATGAGAAGGATCTGCAAGTGGTGATGAGGACCATTCGTCAAACACTTGGGTGGAGGAGGATCGGTTTTCTGGGATGTGTGCTTAGAGGAAAAGGTGCTGATGGTTTTGGTGTGGGCTATTATAGAAACAATTATTGATTAGGGAAGGTATAATAATGGGTTGGAGATTATACTAGTAGAAGAATAAGGAGAAGGAATGGGAAGGGAGGTCATTGATCATGTGGGAGAGTGGGGAGGCCAATAGTCAGAGGGGGGTCATGGGGGACCCCTTAGACCTAGACTAATGACTTATTAAGATGGCCTGCGTGTTTAATTTCATTTATCCTATTCATGATATGTAAAATGTGGTAATAAAATCTTCCTGACCCCAAAATATTCACATGATGTAATGTTAACACGATGTGAATTATCCCATTTGACAAAAAAAATTGGCCAAAAACCTATGACCTTCTAGTAGCTTCTCTGAGCCTTCCTAAACTTAATAAAACCCTTTCTATCCTATGGAACCTATCTTGGGTTTCCTTCTAGTTATCACTGCATTTAAAATTGAGAGATGGAAAGGCTTTGAGCCAAATGAATTTTTTATAAATAAAACACCTATCTTGAAATGGTTATTGATAAATTTTTTATATTTGACCATTAAACTTAAATGGTGGTTCTTCATCTCTTTTTATTTCAACCATTAAATAGGGGAAATTTTTGAAACCTTTATAAGGGAATGACCATCGAGATTTCTGTTTCCCATGAAATTTCATCAGGCATGAATTAAATATTATAACCTTGTTCTATGGTGTGAAGACCCATGATAAAATGTAATTTTCATTCATTTTCATTGTTTTTTATTTATAAATTTCAGAATTTTCATAGGGGTCCCATCAAATCTCTTCCAGAACATTCATTTGTAGCATTCTTTATTTTCCAACATCTTGAGTATCAATGTTTTGTTTTTTAATTTCACTATATAATTAATGTCGTAGTTTGACTAGAAATTTACATGTATTACCATAAAAAAGTTGGAAAGGAGTAGTGTTGATGGGTGTTTTATACACTATACGATACTCCCAAATTGTATCATCCAATTTAAGACTCTAATCCTTCCTACTTGTTCTTACTACCTTTTTTAGATTTTTTTTGATCTCTCTAAAGGACAATTCAGCTTTCCAACTAGTTTGGGGGTGGTAGGTAATTCCAGTGTTGAATCAAATAGCATATTTTTCAATTAGTAATGATAGTATTTTTAATGTGCAATCCTTGATCACTAATGTATAATAAGGGAAATCTCAATTTTTATTAAATGTTTTTTTGTAAAAAAACCATGAACACCTTGGTTGTGTCATTGGTGGTGGATTCCCCTTCTAGACACTTTGAAACATATTCCATGCCAACTAGGATGTAAAATATTCCGTAATAATTGATTAATGGATACATGAAATAAATTCCCCATACATTCAATATTTTGACTTCATGGATAGAGTTTTGGGGGTACTTTACTTCATTTTCCAATGGTGCCTGCTTGTTGGCCTCAATCGCAACTCTGTACAAATATCCTTGTATCCAAATAGAGTGTGGGATGGAATATCTTTATATGTAGGATCTTATACATGGTGTATTCAGAATCATTATGTTCTCTAGATAGTGATGTGTGACACATTTTGAACATAATTTGAATTTCATCCTATGGGATGAAATTTCCCATCAATCCATCATCAGAATGCTTAAATAATAGCGAATCATACTAGGAATATCATGAAGCATTCACCAAGAACGTTTTCCTCTATTGATATAAGAAGTTTGGGTAAAGAGATCACATATAAATATAGTTCTCAATATTAGAAAACCATGGTTGTGCTTGCGTATTAATATTGAAAAGTGTTTCATTTGGAAAATCATCTTCAATACTCGGATTTTCATCATCCTTAATAATAATTAGTGGAAGCCTAGATAATTTATTAGTAATAAAATTTTCAGTATATTTTGTGTCTTTGATTACTATGCAAAATTCCTATAATAATAGTATCCACCATATTATACATGATTTGGTATACTTTTTTCTCAATATTTATTTCAGTGTTGCATGATTTGTATACACCACTACTTTAGAAAGCATACAGTATGAGAGAAAATTTTCAAAATAAAAGGCCCCCACCAAAAACTCTTTTTATGTGGTCATATAATTAACATAAGATTAATTTAGGGTATATAAGATAGAATTCATTTGGTAGAAGATGTGTCTAACCTTTTATCCTTAAACAAAATCCATAGCGAAATCACTGGAATTACACATCAATTCAAAGTATTTATCACAGTAGGGTGAAACTTTGGCATGAGTGTCCACTAGGATATTTTTAAGAGTGTTTAATTCTATACAAAACTCTTCTATGGAATCAAATGGAGTGTATTTATACAATAATTTTTTCATTTGGTGGACTATTCTTGCAAAATATTGATTGAAGTGGTGATAAAATTTGACATCGCACAAAAAACTCCTTTTACCTTTCACCATTGTGGGTTCATGTAAATATTTAATCAGTTTGATTTTTTATAAATCAAATTCAATGACATTATTTGATATTTTATTTCCAAGGAATATGGATACTTGGACCATAAAATGAAATTTTTTCCAGTTTAACACTAGAAAATTCTCTTCATAACACTTCAGAACTAACATTAGATTACTTAGGTAGACTTCAAAAGATCAGTCATATACAAAAAAATAATCCATGAAAATATCCATATAATCATCCACTATATCATGGAAAATTTGTGTCATGAACTATTGAAATGTCACCGATTCATTTCAAAATCCAAATGACATCCTCTGATAGGTGAAGATTCCAAAAGAACATGTGAATGTGGTTTTTGAAAATTCTACTAGGTTGGATGTGATTTGATTGTATCTAGAATATCCATACAAAAAATTATATAATTCATGTCAGCTAGTCACTATATCTTCTAATCCATGAATGGGAGGGGAAAATGGTATTTTTTTGTTTCTATGTTGAAATTTCTATTATCAAAACATAATCACCATCCAATTATGGTTTGAGTTGATATTAAATCATCTTCATAACCACATTTCTATGGGATGACTTACAAGGAACTCACCTAATCACTGTTAGAGATGGAAAATATTATACTAGCATTGAGAAGCTTCGTTAATTCCATCTTGACTACTTATTTCATCTATGGAGTGAGTCACTTCTGGGGTTGATGTTTTGGTTTATATCACTACTCTAACAAAATTCCATGGGTGAAAATCATGGGACTCATTCCCTTAACTTCAGCCACTCCCCATGAGATTGATTCTTTATTCCCTTTGAGGGATTCAATTTTTTTATCTTATTGCACTTTATTTATCTATGAAATTATGATAACTGGTAGTGTAGCTATAGTTTCTAAGAATGATAACTTTAATGTGTTTGGTAGAGGCTTCAATTCTAACATTGTTGTATTAATGACTAAGGGTATGAAAGGTGGAATGGAATCCCTCATCAGAGTTTACATGTAATTAAACTCTTTATAATCATTGTACTCATCTTCATTAGGAGAAATGGTATATCTATCATCCTCAATGGTTATGTAATCTTCTTCCTCATCGATAAGAAATATGAATTGAAAATCCAATGAATCACAACCTTATCTAGAATATTTTGCTAAATCAAACACTATTTTTTCATTTCTAACTCTATAAATCAGCATTCTCTGATTCACATCATTCAATTCCTTTATAGTGTTGAATAATTTTTTCCCTGGAATTATGGGGACATATCCTTATACCTCCATATCCAAGAAAAAAAATTAGTACGAAAAATGAATTTACCAACCTTGAATAAAACTTAATTGAGAAGTCCTCGATGGTAATTGACTGATCTGTTGTCCATAAGTGAAAATATTTTTGGTTTAAAATATTTGATCCCTAAATTTTAGAATACACTCATAGGAATGATAATGATACTTCCACCAAGGTCGCACAAGGATTTTCCGAATTAACACATTTCAAGAGTGCATGTAATCAAGAAGCTTACATGGACTTGCATCCTTGGTGGGATCTTACACTTAATGATTAAAAATTATTCTTTATTAAAGGAGTTGAATCCTATGTATTCCATTTTTCTTCTATTGGAGTGAAACTACTTCAATTTTTTTATAAGAAGGAATATGAGTGATGGCATCTACAAAGGGGATATTGATGTGTAACTACTTAGACATCTCCAAAAAATTTCTGTATTTCCCCTATATCTTGACTTGTCTCATTCTCTCTAAAAAAGGAAGATGGTACTTGTATAGTGGTGGTTCCATATACACATCTCCATTTTCCAGATGCCCTTATACATAAGCTTCTTTAGTTGCGTTTGCTTATAGATTTCATTCTTGATCAACTTTATGTGTGTTATCCTCACTATCTTTTCTGATGATTTTCACACATATTTTTGGTTCATCTAACTTATATTCCTTTCATATGAATGGATGTTTAAAATTCATAATTAATCCACTCCTAATTACTAAAAATTTATCATAATTTCTTAGATGTATCTCAATATTATTGGTAACATACCTAATAATTGGTCTGATAGAGTCTTGAAGAATTGTCCCACTTGGTGCTCAATATTTCAGAGGGTATCCTTTTGACTTTTCATCTCAATTTATTGGGTGGTCACACTCTAATCCACCTTCTAAACAAATATAGTGAACATGTTTTCTAGATTTTATTATTGAGGCATGGCTTGTTATAACTGACTTGTTAGAGCTTATTGAAACTTTTGTTGGGGTGGAAATTGATGGGATCCATGGGAAAAGGTTGTTGAGGAAATTATTGTTGAGGTCAAGGTTCTTTATTTTGATGTGGATACACAGGTGGTCACTAATTTCATGGTGCTTCTTGAACATTCCTCTATTGTTAGTAACCATGATTGGTTTTCTATGGTTGTTAATCTAGTATTTGTTGATAATATAACTGCTGGTATTCTGGAGTTGTTAAAATTTTGGTTTTCTTGATTTTAATATGAGTAATTACATTCTTGATTTTGGGTCTCTTCCATTATTTATCTACAGTTCCAGTATGGGTGTGGCCCTCCAAACATTTCATAAACTTGAATTTACACAGAAGGGGAAAGAGGTGACAACAATAGAGAAGGTAGCTAAAAAGATTTTAGCTTCATTGTGAGGGATTCAAATTGGTTTGAAAGGCATGTATTCTCTTCCACCTAGTGAATTCTATGTCAAGGAAATCCTTATTATCTCTACAAAAGACTAGAATTGTGGGAGATTTCATTTAAAAGTTGTAACATCCCAAGATTTTATTGTATGACCCTTATTAAATTTAATTTCCTCAACAACATTGGATTCACAAAACACAAAACATAAATAAAAAATGATAAAAAAAATTAAACATCAATATTTTAAAATGACCTTTATAACATAGAAATTAAATTGGTGGGAATGAATACTATTATGAAATTTATATATGTTTTTACAATAATGAATTCAATTTTACATATTAAAAGGATATGTTTTTCTAAACATAGTTTTACCACCGTATAATGGAAAACATGTTTGAATTATAATTTTTTTGCTTCTGTGAATTGAATTTCAAAAAATAGACAATCAAAATTATGATCAATAAAATATTTAGATTCTGAGAGGGTCAACTTAAATTTTTGGTGAATAGTAACCTGACCCTTGGGAATAGTAATGTTTCCCTTATAAATAGTAAAATAAAACTTATGAATAGTAAATAGTCCAAATGAATAGTAACCTCACCCATGAATGTATAAATAAAATTTAGGCATCTTATAAATGTAGTTACGATATAATTATATCATAGTATATGTAAATTAATATTTTAAAATTTGTTAAATTAAGTATTGGTATTCTTGTAAGTCATAAATAATTAACTACAATTTTATAATTAATAAAATAATTTAAAAGAAAATTGATTTATATAGAATTTATTAATTAATTAAAATTTTATTATCTTATGATTTTATGAAAATTTTACGAGACTTTAGTTAATTTTGGAAGGTGTTATAAAACCAGTTATAGATTTAAAATCTGTATTTTTTGACTAAATGAAAATTTTAATTAAAAATTAAATTTCTCATATTTAGAAAACTATTTTTATAAAATGGAGTTAATTTTTTAATTATACACATAAAAAAATGGTTAGGGTGAATTTTTGATATTTTTCTAAAATAATTGAATTTGTTGTGAATAGTAAAATACAATAATTTAGGATAAATGCTAAATACATGAATTATGGAGTCATAGATGATGTATGGCTGATGTAGACACCATTGGTTCAAACTAACATGCACTTACTACTATATTTAGTCACAATAAGAAATACTATTTCTTGTCCTGAGAAAAATAATAATGTAAGGAATAAAATAATGAGAAATCACCCCTCTCATCCACTATAAATACCACCCCTCACCCCCTCTTCTCCTCACACCTATAAGACTTAAATCCTATCAAAATTATACAAAAATCCTCTTACATGGTCTGTAACCCACACCCAAGATCACTTGGTCTTACCAAAAGACCAAAACTAATGCCCTTAAGTAGGTTCTCAAGGAGGAGTATTCAAGAGGTAAAATCCTTTTCCTTTTCCTTTTAGTTTCTTTTCAATTTCTTTTATTCTATTAATATCTACTAACCTAATTTTTCAAAATAAGCATGATAACTATAGTATATTTCATATTCTATAATGATATCCTATCAATTTGATATCCTTACTCAAAATCCTTTCTCTCTCTCTTTTATTTTAGAAATGAAATCATCGTCTGAGAGGTGCCGATTTACAATGTTCGTGGGTGACAGGTTCTCATTCTTCAATTTATCCTTTAAGGAGAGTAATGGAACCATTTTTATGGTTAAAAAAGTCTATAATATAAGTATTAAAACCTTTCTTATTTTATTTAATTAACTTATTTAAATAATACTAAATGATAAAATAAAATGAGTTCGTTATGTTCATTATCCGTCGTAATAATGAAAACAATTATCACTAAATGTATTATCTAATGATTAATTATAATACCGTATAAAAAATGATATATATAACCATTTAATATTATATATTTTAATTAATATCACTTAAATTCAATTATATATAATTATACCACTTCCACATGAACTTCTATACTCATATACAAGTATACCAATCATGAAAACTAAGGAAATGAACGCTCCCCCACAATAACTTTATAACTCATCAAAAAGACCATAAATGAACTTAATAAAATTATAATAAATCCAATACATGTAGATAAGGTTATAAATTAATTAATTAATGGATTTAATTTGATTATCTAGGAATTTAAGGTCAAGTGCAAAGCAAATTCAGACATAAGGTAAGAGCTTTCTCAACTCACTTTCATTTCTATGAGATATGCCTTACTCGCACCTAATTATTCTGTGTGGTGTATTTATACAGAACATTGATGTATCATATCATGAATATATTTAATTTAAATTTATTCTATGTATAATTTTATTATTATTAATTTTGGGTCATATGATTCGATTGATTACAAAGTGGTAAGGGATTTTACCCGAACCCCTGTTTTTTCCTTCGGGTTACTCTTTCTCCATTTTGACTCAAATTTGATGCTTATTTATTTTTGAATATTTATTATAAATTATATTAATATGTTCCAAAATCATAAATATAGATCATATCATTTTTATGGTATTATACATGTTTTAAATGGTTCTCTTCTCAATTATTCTTGATAAACAAGCCTGATTCAAGGGGACTTCCATATTTCTTACCCATTTTAAAGTATACTAAAATATATATTTTAATCAACAATTATTTTTCTAAAATCATTAATTTTATCATTAAAAACATTATTGGTTCATTTTTAGTTTTATAAAATCAAACACTCCTTTCCTCATTAAAATCTCTTCAATATTTTCCTGAAACTATACTAAAATGTTTTATTTCTAAATTTTCTTAAAAACTATTTTTACATGATTTCACTGTAGCAGAACATAATTTATGATTCAAATATAATTTCAATGTCTTTAAATTTTCTTTTCTGGGATATACATTTTTAAAATCTTATTTTATGAAAAATACAAATGATTTTCCAAAATAAATCTTCTTTCCAAAGTAAAAAGTGTTTTTCTCATCTCACTTTTACTTCTATGAGATATATTACTTATTGACCACTCATTCATGTATGTTGTGTATATAATACCATTTGATGTATCAAATAATGATTATTCTTATTCTTATGATATTATAAGTTATTAATTTATAAGGAATTAAGATTTAAATGTTTTAAAGTGGTATGGGACACTTTGGGATGTTTAAAGATTATTTTCTTCAAAGAATTTATCAACGATTTTATTTGAGTATTTTTATCTATGATTATGATTCAAATATTTTAAATTCATATGGGAAAATTTGATTTAAATTTATATTTTAATATACATATAAGGAATGCATTGGACTTATCAAGTTATGGGTGAGGCCTGCTATAGTCCCTCAGTGCATCGGTAGGTCTCATGAGACAAAAGAGAAATGGATTTTGGATGAGGCCTTAAACATTTATTTTCAAAAGTCTTGGATGAGACCTTGAAGATAAGTTTATGATGTTTTGAATATTAATTCCCTCATTATGATATTAGTAATTGATAAATCATGTGATTATTTGACTGTTAGAATATCCATGGTGAAGTTTCATGTGATTATTTATATGGAATTATTTATTCATCTTTTATTCCTGCTATATTATACCCAATATTATGTTTTAATGAAATTTGTTATTATTTATTCATCATGAATTATTGTTTATGTTATAGCTTCCGTTTTATTACTTACCATTATTGGGAATCTGATCTCACCACTTTATTATGTTTTATTTTCCCAAGGCTGTGAATAAATATATTATGAATGACTTGTAGGGATAATCTAGGAGTTGTGGATGTTTCCAAAGGAATTTATATATCATTTTTCCTTTCAATTTGTAATGTAAAACTTATATATGTATCTAGTTTTTCAAAAATATTAAATTATTTTTTCCTTTGAGATACACCCTCCTTATTTATATTCCAATGTAATAAAAAAATAATCAGCTCTGGGAAACTGGGGTCAGCGTCATTATAGTTGGTATTAGAGGAATTTTAGTAGAAACCTTGGAAACTAGATTTAGAAAACATAGATTAGGGAATATAACCCTAAGATATACATTGAGGATAAGAATAGAAGAAAATACTATAATTTTGGTAAGGAAGATATTATATGGATCTTCTAATAAATATATCATTATCTAGATAGAACAAGTATACTTGGTTCTCTTACAAATGAACCTAGGGGTAACAAATCTGATAAGGTGTCCCAGGCCTGACATGATGTAACCCATTACTTGAAAATGGTCCATACTACACACCTAGTTTTACACTCCCGGGGGATATTCTTAGGATAATTCAATTCTTCATTACAAACCGTTATGAAGAATTTAAAAGTACATATATCCCCAAAGAAACCTTGTTTATGATTATGAGATTAGCAATACATAAATTTACCAATTTATGTAAAGTAATTCACAAGTATTGGGATTATACATTAGGTTTAATAATTTTATGATATAATATATTGTATGACATTGTTTAGAAATGAAACCTACCAGAAGGAATGGGAACCACATCAATGAACATAATTCAAAGAGTAAGAATGATCATTTATTTGATGGGTTTAAGCTAATATTTCAAAGGTAAATGGTCACTAAAACATTCTCATCATACGAGGAGATAATATCATGTTCTTAAAATAAGGATAAAGAATGTTCTAAGTATTATGGCCTCATAAGGAATAAAGAGAAGAATAGGACAACTGAGAAATTGATAGATAAAGGGAATAAGGGAAAGAATTATTTTCCCACATGTGATAATTGTGGAAAGAAACACCCTGGTACTTACTTGAAAGGAATGAGAGTTTTCTACAAGTGTGGAGAGAAAGGACATTGTGATTTTGATTGCAAGGATAAGATTTTTTTTCTTCTAATTTTCAATACTTCAACTATAATGGGATGAGACACTATGCAAATAAATGTATCAAGTATCAAAGGATTATAAACCAAAATAGGATAGTAGTTCATGGACAATCCTATTATACCACCACAAAAGAATAGTAGTGAATAATATTATTGTGTTTAGACTCAAGAATTATGTTATTTGATTATTTTATCAATAATTATTTGGTTATAAGAATCATGAGATATATAAGGATTGTACTATAGTATTGTTTCATTAAGGATTTAAGAATGTATGGTGGTACCAAGGAAAAGTGAATTGGTACCAAGTTAATATCTTGGAAAAGTAAATTTTTTAGGGAAATACAACCCTTAATATGTTCCTGATAATGATATATATATTTTGTAATAAAGTTATGATTGACTTGGATAATGTAAATTGGATTGCACTTACTATCTTGGATATAAATAATTAATTGTCAACAAAGTGGTTTATGATATCATTGGTAGAGTCTACAACATTTTGGGTTTAATGAATATATCCAATTTTATATGTTTTACATAAAGAATAAGGTATTATAAAAATATTCAATAGGGTTTTATGGGAATTCAATTTATTACCATTATTCAAGATAATACAAGGAGAATTCACTCACATGTTGGTCTGTGATTATTAAGATCCACTTCATGTTGATTAATAAGTTAATTATAGAAATCATTGACATTATTTCTAAAGTATTGGATCATGATATTTTGGAAAGTTTTAACCATTTAATAAATGGTTTAAGTTTATCATTGTCAGAGTATTTAGTGGTTAATTTATTACTTCACCACATGACGCCACCCATGCTTAGAGATAAATTTTAGATATTTTGAGGTGTTAACATAGGATAAGATTGTGTTTATAAAACAGAAATGTATATTTATAATCTTATAGAGTAAAATAATTTCTCAACTCTAGGAAAATATTATTAAACAAAAATGTTGTCCTATTATCATAATTATTTTTATCAGTGAACATTTTCATAACTATAGTTGTTTTCTGATGATTAAATTTCTAATGAGCACGTCCTCTATAATTATCCATAAGAACTTGATGGTTATATTTCACTTTCATTTCCATGTTTTAACTTCCCACTAATATTCTCCTATTTGGAAGCCTAATATTTTGGTGACCACCGCATTTCCAATTTCTATCTTATTAAGAGAATTTTTTATTAACCCTATTTTTGATGTGGGTTTCCCACAAAGAAATTTTAAAAAATAGCCATATGTTTTTTAAAGTGGAATATCAAATTTTGAGGATGCAATTTTTCTGAGGATAGAATGTAACACCCTAAGATTTTATGGTATAACCCTTCTTAAATTTAATTTCATTGATAACATAGGTTTAAAAAAACTATACTTAAATGAAAAATGATAAAAAATAAGTATTATTATTTTAAAATTTCCATTAAGACCTAGAAATTAAATTGGTGGGAATGAATAGTATTATGAAATTTATATATGGTTTTATAAGAATGAATTAAATTTTACATATTAAAAGGCTATATATGTCTAAAAGTAGTTTTACTGCCTTATAATGGACAACATTTTTCAAACATAATTTATTCATGTCTATGAATTGAATTTCAAAAAACAAACATACATGTTTATGATAAGTAAGAAATTTATATTCTAATAGGATAAACATAATTTTTTAGTGAATAGTAACTTGACCCTTGGGAATAGTAATGTTACCCTTATGAATAATAATATGACCCTTATTAATAGTAAATATGCCAAATGAATATTAATCTCACCCGTGAATGTGTAAATAAAATTTAGGCATCTTATAAATGAAGGTATGATATAATTATATCATAGTATAAGTAAATAAATATTATAAGCTTTTTTAAGTTTAGTGTTGATATTTTTGCAAGTCATAAATATTTAATTACAATTTTATTATTAAAAAATTTTTTAAAAAGGAAATTTATTTATATAAAATGTATTCACAAATTAACATTTTGTTGTCTTATAATTTTAGGATAATTTTATGTTACATTATTTAATTTTTGAAAGTGTTATAAAATTAGTTAGAGATTTAGAATCTTTATTTTTTTGAGTAAATTATAAATTTAATTTTAAAAAAAATTTCATATTTAAAAAATTATTTCCATAAAATGGAGTTCATTTTTTAATTCTTCGCATCAAAACATGGTTAAGATGAATTCTTGATATTTTAATAAAATACTTGAATTTTTTGTGAATAGTAAAATATAATAATTGTGGATAAATACTAAATACAGGAACTATGAAGTCATAGATAATGTATGGATGGTGGAGGCACCCTTGGTTCAAACTAACATTCACTAATTACTACATTTAGTTATAATAATCAACACTAATTCTTGTCTTGATAAAAATAATAGAATAATGAGAAATCACCCCTCTCCTCCACTATAAATACCACCCCTTACCCCCTATTCTCTTTACACCTCTAATTGCATAAGATTGCCAAAATTCTTCCCAAATTATCTTCCCTAGTCTCTCCCCCACATCCAATAGAAATTTGTACTACCAAAAGACCAAAACCAATCCCCTTAAAAAGGTTGTCAAGGAGGTGTATTCAAGAGATAAAATCCTCTTCCTATTCCTTTTAGTTTCTTTTAAAGTTATTTTATTTTATTATTATATCATCACCTCCTCTACCCATTGAGAATAATAACTATAATATCATTCATATACTAGAATTATATCATGTTAATGTAATATCCTTACTAAAACTCATTTCTCTCTCTCTCTCTCTTTTTTTAAAAATAAAATCACCATCTAAGAGGTGCCAATTTACAACCTTTATGGATGATGGATTTTTTCTTCAATTACTACTTTAAGGATGGTAATGAGACAATTTTTATGGTTAAAATAGATTATAATATAAGTATTACAACCTTTCTTATGTTATTTAAGAAAAATGTTTACATAATACTAAATGATAAAACAAAATGAGTTTGTTATGATCAATAACCGCCATAATAATGCAAACGATTATCACTAAATGTATTATATAATGATTGATCCTCATACCACATAACCAAATGATATATATATCCATTTACATTTTTATCATGAAAACCATGGAAATGAACACCCAGTGCAATATAATTGCATCTTATAACTCATCAAAATGACCACAAATGAATTTAATAAAATTATACTAAATAAAATAAATTTATATAAGGTTATGAAGAAATTAATTAATGGATTTAATTTTATTATCCATTAAATTAAGGTAAAGTTCAGAACACATTCAGACATAAGGTAAGGGTGTTCTCAACTCACTTTTATTTCCATGGTATATGCCTTACTCACCACTAATTCTTATGTGTGGTGTATGTATATTTTACATTTATGTATCATATTATGGATATATTAAATTTTATGGTATTCTATGTATAATTTTATGATTATTAATTTTAAGTAATGTGATTCTATTGATTACAAAGTGGTAAGAGATTCTACCCGAACCCCCATTTTTTCCTTCTGGTTACTCTTTCTCCATTTTTACTCAGATTTAATGATTATTTATTTTTTTATATTTATTATAAATTCTGTTAATATGTTCCAAAATAATATATCTCAATCATATCATACTTATTTTATGGAATTATACTTGTTTTAAAAGGTCCCCTTATCAATTCTTCTCGATAAACAAGCCCGATTCAAGGGAACTTCCTGATTTCTTACACATTTTCAACTGAAAACCAAAATATATTTTAAGCAAACATTATTTTTCTAAAATCACTCATTTATTATGAAAATATATCTTGGTTCATTTTTGGTTTTATTAAATAAAACATTCTTTTATTATTTAAAATATCTTTAATATTTTCCTTAAACCACGTTAAAATGTTTTATTTCTAAATATTCTTAAAAACTATTTTAACACGATATCACTATAGTGGGACATCATTTATACATAAAATATAATTTAAATGTACTTAAATTTTCTTTTCTGAGATATAAATGTTTAAAATCTAATTTTATGAAAAATACAAATGATTTTTCAAAAGAACTCTTCTTTCCAAAGTAAAAAAGGGGGTTTCTCGTATAACATTTACTTCTATGAGATATATGCCTTATTAACCACTCATTCCTTGCATGTGGTGTATATAATAACCTTTTATGTATAAAATAACAAGTCTTATTATTATTATTATGATATTATATGTTATTCCTTCATAGGTAATTAATATTTACATGTTTTAAAGTGGTACGGGACACTTTGGAATGTTTAATGATTATTTTCTTCAAATAATTTATCAATGATTTTTTTATAGTATTTTCATATATTATTATGCTTCAAATATTTAAGTGGTATGGGAAACATTGATTTAAATATATATTTTAATAGACATATGAGGAATTCATTGGACTTATCAAGTGATGGGTGGGGCCCTCTATAGCCCCTCGATGCATCGGTAGGTCTCATGAGACAAAAAAGAAATTGATTTTGGTGGAGGTCTTAACCATTTATTTTTAGAAGTATTTAAAAAGGCCTTGATTATAGGTTTATGATGTCATATATATGCATTCCCTCATTATGATATTAGTAATTGATAAATCCTGTGATTATTTGACAAGTATAATATCCATGGTGAAGCTTCATGTGATTACTTATATGGAATTATTAATTCACCATTTATTGGTTCCATATTATGCTCAAGATTAGATTTTAATGGAATGTGTTTCTATTTATTCATCATAACTTAATTTTTATGTTATATATTCGCCTATATTACTTACCCTTAATGAGAATTTGAGCTGACCCCTTTTTTATGTTTTAATTTCCCCAGGATACGAAGTGGTATATTATGAATGACTGGATGGGATAATCTAGGAGTCGTGGATGTTTCCAAATGTGTTTTATTATAAAATTTTAATCTAAAACTTATGTATGTATCCTATTTTCCAAAATGAACAAACTATTCACTCCTTCAAGATGTGTTCTCCTTGTTTATATGCCAATGTAATAAAATAAGGCACCGACTCTGGGAAACTAGATCAGGGTCATTACAAAAGTACTCTACCAATTTTCGGTAGTTTTAGCATGAGTATTCCATTAGTAGAAGTGTCCACTACAGCATGTGATGCTATTTTTTCCATTGGTAGAATGTTTGAAGCTATAGCCACACATAAAGACCATGATGTGGATAGTTTCAGGTTTGTTCTTTAAATTGATCCCAATACTCCCAATCCAAATCTACATCTACGTGGTAGAAGTTATGAATCTCATTTCTAAGATTCTGGGTCCATATAAGTGGGAAGTAGTTATCTAAAAACATTTTGCCTAAATCATCCCAAGTCTTAATGGACTCAAGATCTTTTATTTTGAGCCAATCCTTGGCTCTGTTGTATAATGAGAAAGGAAAAACTCTCACACCCGGGCATCTGTAGTATTTTTTTTTTATTTTATAATTTTACCTGGATTTAAATTTTCTATGTTGATGTGAGGGACAAACCCGACTTGAGTTTTTTCATTTTGTGGATAAATTATTGTTTTGGCTTGGTAGTGTTCGGCATGCTGGTAAGGAACGGGTGAAGCCGCATGGCTTCATCAGATGTTCGTGCAGCCTACCCAGTGCACGGGCAATCATTTAATTAATGAGTTGAATAATAAATTAAGTGAAAAATGAAATATGAAAAATTATTAATTAATTTAAGAGTTATTTTATTATTATTATTATTATTGGGGATTATTCTTCTTCTTATTATTATTTTAGATATTATTTTAATTAGATAAATAATATTAAATTATTATAAAGGTTATAAAGTTTTCGGCATTTCACTTTTATCATTGTTACTATTATTGTTAAATTTGTTAAGATTTTAACGATGTAATAATTATTTTTATGTTATTGTTATAATTTTATATTATATCATGTTTTTTAACACTAATATTACTATTATTATTACTAAAAACTATATTCTGAATTAGTTTATAGTTTTATTTTTTGTTTTATTTTATACCAATTTTATTTCATTTTTTATTTTTATTTATCTTTTTTTTCTTTTCTTTCCTACTCTCTCCTCCTCCTCCATCTCTCCCTCATATCGCACAAGACCCCCTTTCTTCCCTTGGCCCTCCTCCAAACCCTAGAAGTCATGCGCTACCCATATCCCTCCATCGCCCTCCAGCTCCTATCTTGAATATCCCTGTCGGCCTCCTCCGGTGCACCTAGTCCACCGCCTAGAGCGACCTCGCCTTCCTCCTCCTCCGCATCGGGCCAGACCCTCCTCCCTTCTCTGGATATCCGCGCCGCGCCGCACCTCCGTCACCTCCCTCCCGACCAAAGTTCTTACTCGATGAACTCCCATTCACCCCCATACTCCCCTCCTTTCTTTTGGCCAGCTCGATTCCAGTTACCACTCTCTATCTGACTAACCCAACGGCCCGACCTACTTCTTGTGCCCTTGCGCGCACCTAGCCAGCACCCCCTTCCAGAAATCTCTAGCCGGCATGACAACTTTCAACACCTTCCATCATGCTCGGAAAGCTTCTTGGACCCCTTTCGGTAAGTGCGCTATACCTCGGTTGATAGTTATTTTAATTTGATTAAGTTGTGGTTAGGGTTTTGGATTGGTGTTTGGTTTATTTATGGTGTCATTGGTCCAATGTTTTATTTTTAAGTTCTAATTGTGTCTTTGTGGTGCAGTGGAGGTTTTGCCTCAAGATTTGGGGGTTGTTGACATTCCAGGTAGGTGGTTATGCGTATGAGTATTAATTGATAAATTCATTCACTTATTTAATTAAATTAACATGTTTATTAATTAGTTGGTTTGGTGCAAATTTGATTTTACATAAGATTGAGTGTGTTTTGATGTGTTTAGTGGTGTGTTTCATGATATGAGTATGTTGTGGTGAAATCAATGTTGAACTACCTATTAATTTTTTTTAAATTATGTAGTTAATTTTTTAGGGCATGCAAAGGTTGCAATTGTTGTTTTAGCGTTGTGCCTATTTGCGTTTAGCTAGAAATGAAATTTGAATGAGTTTTTTTTGGAGTTTTATGTCATGCTGCATATCTTGAAATTGTTTGGAAAATTCTTCCGGTAGTTCATTTGTTTATAGAAATGGTATTTTTAATTGTGTGGGTGGTTTCTTTAATTGCGTGCGTGTTGCAGATTGGGTTTTTGAGGTGGCGTTGTGTGCGTGTGGTTATGTGAGGGGGTTTGGGTCGGTCTAGTGTGTAAAGTAGTGTATTGCTCTTTAAAATTTATTTATGAAAATTTTGATTGTTTTATTAAATAATTATTAAGGATGAAAATTTTGTTTTAACTTCATGTTTTAAAATTTTTAGGTGTTTGAAGTCATGCATCATATGTTGAAATTGTTTAATAAATTATTTTAATGGTTTGTTTGACTATGAAATTGTTTTCTTTGACCACGTAGTAGTTTTAATTAGTTGTGTAAGTAGTGGAGATTTAGCTTAAAATATTTCTAGTGTGCATATTCTTTCAAAATGGTATTTCTGAATAAGTGTTGTGGTTTTTGGCATGTGTGGTGTCTTTTTCTATTTGGGTGTAGAAATATGACATGTGACATGAACTTGAAACTGTTTGAGCACAAAGCAAGAATCCCAGGTAGCTAGGAGGGTGGACTAGACTAGTGGGCTAGTGTTCTGGAGGGGACTCGACCCGGTTTCACTGGTAGGAGTGACAATTGCAACACTAACTAAACATATGCTTTTCAGAGGGTTGTGGACTTCTAATCCACGTTTTCTGAGGGTCTTGTCCTTCTAAGCCACATTTTCTAAGGGTCGTGGCATTCTGAGACATGTTTCACCGGGACACGAAGATCTAGGGGCCCGACCTAGCTAACACCCATAAGGGCCCTCCCATATTAGTGTTCATTGGTTACTTTATGCTCATCAGTGTGACACATGGGTTATTTTAAAAAGTAAGGGTGTGTGTGTTTTAATTTAAGTTGTTCCTTTTTAAAACTTCTTTATTTAAACCATTTTTCTATAAAGTTGTTCAATCTTTTAGTTGTTTTCTTTAATTAAAATTTAAAATGTATTTGTTATTTAATAATTGTGCGTGGAACCTTTCCTCGGTGGAATCATATTGGGATTTTATCTCACACCCTACATACACCTTTGGGTGTATGTAGATTTTGTTTCTTTCTTCTTTCCAGGTTGATGCATCAAGATTAACATTGATGGTTCAGGTTGTTAGTGGCATCCTAATGTGGGTTTGGTGGAGGTGGCTTGGGGATGTGACTCCTCATGTCACACAGAGGTTTGTGTTGGAGTTTTAGTTTTCCCTTGATGTAGTTTATTTTGGGTTTTTAGTTCAACTTGTAAACTTTAAATTTGAACTTGGTATGAGGGTCAGTTTGTTTGTCTGCTTTTAGTTTCAATTTATACATCTTATTTTTTGTTTTATATTTCTTTACTCGGGTAAATCATTCCCAAGTTTTATTTTTCATACCCAGCCACTTGTGCTAGCCCGTGGGGATTGGGAACGCCCCTTGGGCCATGCCACAAACCAGGTCGGGAGCCAGGTCGGATGGCGACCCTGCTTGGTTCGTGACAAAAACTCTATGTCAGATCACATTAAACATCACACCTTAACTTCAGAAGGTTTCACAAACTTATTAGAAACTTGAAATATACTAATGTAGATATTCTCTTTGAAGTCCACTAAATTATCCCTGGTTTTGAATCATTTTAATGATTCTAGGTTTAATTTCAATAGTATCTTCATGGATAGGAGGGAGAACAATGTTGGGAACAATGACACTAATGGATGGAAAACCATAGTCTATAATGGTTCACTCCTATAGTGCTGGTCACTCTCCCTGATGTTCAGATGGTGCATATTGATGATTTTGAGGGTTAGGAATTACATGGCTTTTTCAACTAGTCATAATGGAGTGACATCATGTAGATAGACATCGATAAGTGTCATAATTGAAATCAAGAAGTTATTGGGTGTCAAGACTCCTCAAATGAGTCTTAGGGCCCTAGAACATGCACTTGTTAAAAAATAGGATAAAGGATCTAGTACATGTGTAAATATTGTAAAAATAAAAGGGAAATAGAGAAGTGGGTGTGAGGTAATCCCATTATTTAACCAAAGGTCACTATTCCTAATAAATAACTATCTTTGAAAAAAGTTCCAAAATTTGATCAGCCCGTGCAACATCATTAATTTCGTATGTGTGTTGATCAAATTATAATTTTATATTTTCCCAAACTACACTAGATACAAAGGTGTATCATAGTGATAGTACATGGTCGAACCCACAAAAAGAAGTTGTCAAATCTGGTAACCTAGTAATTGGAACCTTATTTATGGATTCCTTATTTGTCTCTTATAGTTTTGTTTTATAATAATTACATAGTTTGGTTTTAATCCAAGTGGAAGATAGGTGTTTGGGTTAATTCTAGGGCTTAGGAAAACAGTGTTTTTAAATCTAGCTTGGGATAATCCTATAGATTATGCTACAAATTAGTTTGGAGGTCACCAATTGTTTTGGTCAAACCAATTGGATCTAACTAAGATGAAAACTAGTATATGATCTATATGTAGTCAACAATCTAGGTGAAATAATGTTATATCCATGGGAAGAAAGCATCACATGGTATTGGTCCTAACCTACTCAACTCCAACTAGATCATGGTCCTTATATTATAATCCCTCATGTTAGGGATGTGAAAGAGAATGTGATTGACATGAATTACTAACCTTATTACAAGCCAAAGGGTTACCCAAGTTTTTATTTAATGATTTGTTAGGTTTAAAACATCCCTACTCTTATCCCTAACCATATAGGATTAGCTGCACATGATAATGATTGTATTAGATGAAATAGAAACCAACAACATGCTTGACATGTTAATTAAAAAATTTAGATTAAAGTAATCCATGAATGAAGCATTTAAAAATCATTCAAACACTTACATTAATAAAGTAACAAGAAAGGGAATGCAATAATTTGGGTTGAAATGATATTAGGAATTGAACTGTAGTTGGAACATGAACATGAAATTTACGAGTCTTGGAATGATGTTCAATAATAAAATTATCAATAAAGAAATAAAGTAAAGAGAATGAAAATAGGACTATAAAGGTGTATAGAAGAGAGTTTTAGGGAAAGAATAAAGTGTTTTCGTCCCTTTTTCTCACCGATCACTAGATATATCTAGGACCAATCATCTCTCAGTGTGTAAATTTTACACATCCTGAAATTTATTTAAATGAATTATTCCTCAGAAAATTCATGACATGAAATGGAAATTCAAATAGTTTACTCAAATCCACAAAAATATCTATAAATTTTATATCTCCTAGATTTCATGGATTTAATCTTCCACGAGTTCAAAATTTGAAACATTCAAGTCATGTAATAATTTCACATAATGTACTTTTTTATCATGGAGGATTCATGACTTGTACTAGTTTCAAAGGTTGGAATTCAGTTATCAAGTGTCCTGTGATCAAGGAATTCACATCGTGAACATGTTTCATGATGTGTAATATATGAAATTTAGGAAATTATAGAATCTCATTTTTGACACTTGAGTTAATATTTCTATAATTAACTTCCAAAAACCCAATTCATTATTGTATATATCATGAATAGATAATAAAGAAATATATCCAATATATACCTATGAATTCATCTTATTATGAAATCTTTATCCTCATATGGATAATTCTCTTCTTAGATAGTAAATACTTTATTTTTTCATACTATTTTGGTTTTTCCGTAAGTAGTTTGAATGAGGTAATTTTCAAGGATAATTACTTATAAAAATATCACTACAGGTTGATATCTTCCAAGGAATATAATTCCAATAAATAATTCATTTGATAATTGAATAATAAATAAAAGAAACCAATCTATAAATATTCCCTCATTTAGTTAAATCTGAGAATCATTTTCCACTTATTAATTCAGTACCATTGCATTGTTACCTAATATTTCTTTAAAATTTAGGTATTCCTAGGTTACTCTAGAAAAGAAAATTCTTTTTTAAGAGAAGGTACATCTTGTATTTATTTGGAAATTACATGCAGTTCCATGAATGTTTATCTTCACTAATGTAGTCTAATATTTCATATTTTAATTCAGTAAAGAAGATCACATATATCCAATTTGAGATTATTAATCCTCATAAATGCGTATTTGAACTCTCCTTTGTCCCACTACTCATCTATAAACTGTTGTTCTAGGTGATTATACTGAATTAAATTCATCTTTTACAACTAAGATATTTGTATTATATAAAGGACTCTCAAGTATATCTAATTTGAGATCTTTTATCTACAAATCCAATCTTTCTGATCCTAAATCCTCTAACATCTGATCATATTCTTCTCTAATCTCATGGATGAAAAATATATTCCCAATTTTTTTGATCACATATAAAAAAATTATCCCCTACCTTCATTCTTCCTCTAGATCTAATGAAAACTATTTTATAGGATAAGTTATACTTTTAAGTTTTACCACTTTTAGATTCACTACTCTAATTTATGTTCCCTAACATAGAAAGATATGTGTAAATATTTCAACAAATTTCCTTAGAGATAGTCTCCCATTATTGAAAAACTTCACACAAAGATGATTAATTACTCTGATAAATATTTTTTCAAGTGGAAATTTAACATCTTCTTCCACTTAATCATGTTTATTTTTCCTTAAATAGTTTTACTAACACTTCTTTCCTTATCACTATATGAGAATTTGGGATAAACATTATTCGTGCTTCCCTTTCATGCTAATTCCCTCATGCACCTCCTAATAATGCATTAGATAAGTTGGATAAAAAGTCATCCACTACTAAAATTAGGATTAGTATATCATGTACCTCTCTTATAAGTGTATCTACAACATTTTAGATAATTCTGAAATGTATATATTTGTAATTTTTTAAATATCCTGTTTTGTTTTAGAAAAGTAATTATAAAGAATACTCTATCTATTTTATGGACATCAACTATATCTTCATCCTCAAAGACCATGGTCATTTATCAATATGGTGCCTAAGATTTTTGGTATACCTTGGACCAAAATCCTATAGATATATTCCATTATTGAAAATATCCTCCTTTTAAGAATATGTTAGTTTCTAATGAATGAACTAAAACAAATTCCATTTCCTCTAGCCTTAATAATTATCATCTACTCATAGGGTCACTTCTCTAAAATTCGCTACACACAAAGAACATGAAGAATTAGGAGAGTTGAGAGATAATATTTGAACTCATTCTGATATCTATTAAATTATTATCTCATTTATCTCCCTGAAAAATTGGGTTTTATTTCCCCTCATATACGCATCTAGTCATAGTTTTCTCGAGAATCAGACTCATACATGCACTATAATATTTGGAATAGAGTGTAATCTTACAGTATAAACTTTTGAAAAAGATAAAATAAAATTAAAAACAAAAAGTGAAAATAAAAGAAAAAGGTTTAGTGAAATATTGTGAGTCTTCCACTGCACACCACACATATAAAAAACAAAACAGGATAATTAAAATGTATTACTTGATCTTATCATCTATTCTAGATTTGATGTGTGTCTGGATCAATGCCTATAATACCTCATGTTATATAGATCATCAATTATATCACTGAATGAGCCTTGTTTTTCCAACTATTTTTCTATATAAATTATTTGATGGAAAGATGTATATTCTCTCTAAAAATAAATATTTCATCTTTATATCCTTTCCACACCATGAAATCTTGAAGGATCATGATTTCTTTCACCATGAAGTATGTTATATGTTCTGTTTATCATTCCTAGTAATCATGCATGTTTATCACTAATAGAAAATTTTCTCCTATAAAAAAACATACAATATTTTATTTTATATTTAGATATGATCATATAGATAACCCATGATATCTGGTTTCATTTTAATAGATAATATTCAAAATGAACTATAGGAAATATTCATCACTAAACTATGATTACTCAAATTATTTTGGGGTAGTTCATTTAGTCTAGTGCCATGGGTATAAGTTCAATTGAATCACCAATCTATCTACTTATATGATTGGATCTATGTGAAAAAAATGTCAAATAAATTTGGATATTAATTGTTTAGGACTATCCTCACCATATGTGGTATTCAATTTAAAGTTGAATTTATCTTCATAAATATCAGAAATTGGCTTCTCCCATTCTAAAATTTTTATATTAGTTGATGTAATTTTCTAAGTATACATCTGGTATGTGGAGCTTCAAAATCTATTTTATTGAAATTCTTCTAAACCTATTCAGGACTAGACATTTTTCTTTTCCCATTTCCTTGATCTTTTAAATTTTTTCAAGAAGACCAAAAACTTGAAATTCCAATAGGATTTCTTCGGTAATGGTCATACTGATCATATCAAAATATACCATCTTATAATTTTCCATAAGGTCTTATTATTCTTAGAGAATTTCTAGAACATGGTTCAGACCTATCTTTAATATATGATCATTATTACTTTTCTGGATCAGATTATAGATAAATGTGGATTTGTTCCTGAAAATATTTGGAATCCTTTGAAAATATTTCCCTATTTCCTTTAATAGAGTTGGATACTCATGTATCTCATCATACATTATTTCTTAATAAAGTCACTTTTAGATTTTATTCTACACAAATTATTATTCTATTTGATCATATTAGCTTTAAAAAAAAAATTCTCTATTCTTTTAGAGATACCACATTTCTCTATCCTCTAGTTATTTTAAGCCCTCATGTTTCATAGAGTTTATAATCATTATGTGTTGTAATGACCTTTATAACCACATAAAAATAATTCAATACAACTTTTTTCTTTATACTTACTATACAAATACCTATTTGTCTCACTTACGGGTCCTTTTAATTTTTTACTAGAAGTCCCCATTATTTTTGATCATTTAGATATACTGGATGAAGACCCTTTTCTCTAAGATAATATAATATTCACTCCCATATGGGAACCCCAATTCTTGGAGGTTTTGAGCTTTTTATATTATAACATTGACCACTTTAGAATTTTCTTTATGTCCAATTCTGTGTCATCTTACAAGATAATGTTTTCTAGATTGTAGATGATATATTTTCTAGATCTTTAATGTATGATATTGTACAACATAATAAATAAAAAACACCTATATCTACTTACATTATACAAGATCATTGGGAAATGTTTCTATATTCTTTGAAATATATGGTTGAAGCTTCTCTTTAATTCCTTGGATTTATGAACCCAATAATTCTATCTTAAGTTTCATAAAAATGTTTTTTCTTTAAAAAAGTATCATACCATCTATTTGGAACACTCAAATTATCTACTACATGTGATGAAAAATATCTTTGATAGTTTTATAGAATATAAGATCACTATTAAGGTTGACTGACACAGACTGTGATAATATACTAAATTGTTTATCAATTATCCTTTAGAATATTCACGGGGAATTCATGAGTCTAAATGGAATAACTAGGAATTCAAACAAGCCTATTAGTGTTTTGAATGGTATTAATGGCGTTTCTTATTCTTTGATAATAATACTCTAATATTCTGACCTAATATCAAACTTAAAATATACCATTGGACATTCATTCCTAATATCCCTCCTTAAATCTTCAATATTAGGAAGACATTATACATCATCCTTTCTGTCATTATTAATATCATAAAAATTAATAGACATTCTAGATTTACTATGTTGTTTCTCAATATAACTAATTACCATGAATTACGTGATCCTGTGAGGAATTTCACTATTATTGATAAATCCAAGATTGATTAATTATAGAATCCAATTTTAAAATCCTTAATCATCCCATCTAGATAGAAAATCCCCATAATTTTAATAAACATATTGGGTTTTTAAAAGTAATTATAGCTTATGGAATTTCCTTCTTACATAATTTCTGTGGGTTTTCTAACCAATTCTATAATAAGTAATATATTATCGTAGCTGATGCCTCTTCTTAATTTATCCTTATAACTTTTAATCTCACCAATACATTCTAATGACTAATCCTTCTGTGGTACTCTTTATCCTCATCTAGATAATTCTACACTTGGGGAGTAGATACTTTCTCTTCTAAAAATATTCTAGGTTTTCCAAAATTTATTATAATCAAATAATTTTCCAGGATAATTCCTTCAGAAAATATCATTACTGGCTAACAACTTTTAAGGAACTGATTTCCAGTCAATAATTCATTTGGAAATTGTAGATTAACTAAAATCAATAAATCTACAAACATTCTCCCATTTAGTTTAACTTGAACATATTTTACCACTTATTGAATCAAAACTATTGCATTGTTACCTACTATAACATGTAACATTTTAGATTATTAGGATACTATTGAAAACTTTATTCCTGTATAAGATAAGAAACATCCTATATACACTATAAAAATACATTTATTTCCACAAATGCTTTTCTTAAATAATGTATCCCACTCTTCTATATTTTCAATGAGTAATGAATATCCAATGTATACTATAGAATAATTTTTATCCTTATAGGTATTCAAACAAAACTTTGTCTGACTACTCTTTTGGAAAATGATGTTCTAGGTACTTATTCTGAAGGACCTTCATCTCCTCCAATTGATATCCTTAGATTCTCCAAGTGGCTCTCAAGTATATCTTATTTTTAGATATTTTATCTTAAAATTTAATCTTCTTGATCTTGATTCTTATACTCTCAGATCATCTTATTCTCAAATATCATAGATGAAATTTTTGTTTCTGACTTATTTGATCACATTTAGAAGAAGTTGTTTATGCCTTCATTCTACCTCTGGATCTGGTGAAATCCATTTTCTAATCTAGTATATCTTTTTAAATTTTATCTCTTGTGGATTCATTTCTCTAATTTATATTCCTTCATCCTGGAAAATATTTTAAAATCTTCAAACACTTTTCTATAGATATGGTCTCTTAGTATTGTAAACTTTATATAAATATGATTATTTACTATAGAATGCCTTTTTTAGGGGGACATACCAAGGTCAAATGCTAGTTTCTCATATTGATTTTTACCTCAAAAGTTTTAATAATAATTTTTTCCATTATAACTATATGAAAATATGGGATCATATTTAAATAATGGATTGTATGCCATAGATACCCACTATACCCCTGAAAAAATAAATCTCTACATGTATGTAGAAAAAAATGACATAAATATCAAGAAATAAATCCATATTACATAAAATAGATATAAATACAATTTATAAACTTCAACAAAAACTTAGTATACTTAGTGATGTGCTGGAGGAATCCCCCTGCCAATAGTATTCTCCAATGCTCCAATACTTCATTAAGATTGATCTTGGAAATGTAACATTTATACCTAGTTATCCATAAGCATCCAAATAGTTATCTAAGTACCTTATCTTACCTAAATTGACAACATGTGAAACTAAATGTCCCTTGGGGTGCACATACAGAGTATGTGTCATAAACCTAATCTGGACTCCCCTACACTGATCACTCGAGCCAGCTCGTGATAAGGATTGGGGGGAATTATTGATCCACATGGTTTGGTGTCAAGTTACAAGGGAATTGGGACATTTTGTATGGGATATTTTTTTTCCAATATTCATAAGTAACCTCTAAACTTTACCTCATATGTTTGGAATGGCCACTTTGTACATCAAAGTTCCATGAATAGTAACATAAATAGGAAACATAAAAGAAAACCAAAGGAGGTATAAAAAGAAAATAAACAATAAGATATAAAGGACACATAAATATAAAAATAATATATCTAATAAAGATGTCTGACTTGGTCAATAAAACTACAATAAAAAAAATTGAACTCCATACAAGATATCTAAGTGACCTTATAGGTTTCCCTCTCATCCCAATAATTCATATGTTCCCTGAGTGACCAGAAATGAAACCGAACCTAAAATAGGTAATATACATGGGAATAATATTCCAATAGCTATTGAAAAACGACAACCTAAGAACCACCTTTAATAAAATATGTCTGTTAATATATTATGAAATATAATTTAAAAACACAGGTTTTCACTCATAGTTTTTGAATCAATAATAGTCCATTGTCTTTTTAAAAAAATTTCATTTAAAACATAAAAATTATACATTTATAAGAGGTGTTCCAAAAAAAATTAATTGGTATTTTCAAAATGTTCTTATGAAATATACTCACATATAAAAGATAATGTAATATTTCCAAACCATTTTCCATAAAATGTTAAACCACCAGTTTTTCTTTTACATGAGTATAATGGAAATAAAGAGAAATTATAATAATAATGATGAATAAAAAAATGATACAAGGGAAACATGAAATAGTTTATATTCCACTATAATTGAAATAATGTTAATGTAACCAATATAATATAACTAAGTACCAATGATCATGGGAATACTTAAGTTCTTGGGAGAAAATATAGAACATACTAAAACAATATCCATCCAAATCAGTGTGCTTGATAAAATAAAATTTCACTAACAGTCAATCTTACCACTTCTAGCCCAAACAAGGGGAAAACTCCCAAAGCAAGGTAAAATCCATACTAAGGGACACTATCCAGAGCATGATCCTAAGATATTGTAGTATTTTCTCTTTAAAATTCCATTAGATACTCCACATTTTCCATGATGTATAAAATGGAGGTGAATCCAATAAATAATATTAAACAAAAATATGAATATAGAAACATGTATAATCACAAAAAACTCATAATAAAGCTTCAACCCATAGATTTTTTTATAAATAACCCATTAATTATAAAAACAATAATGTAAAAAGTTTATCATATACAATGGATGCTTTCATCCATTTGAAAATAAAACTAGAAAGGGGTATGTTCTAAGGGTGTGTTTTCACTAAGGGACCTTCAATAAAAGTTCCAAATGGGCCTCATAATCATTCTTTAAAACTGAAGAGTTATTAAAATAACCTTTAAAATAAATCATGTAATAATTGAAATTATATAAAACATTCTAGTAGTTTAGAACATTTTTGATACTGAAAATGTGTGTTTATGGCATCAGAAAGCATGCTAATGACTAACCAATGGTGGAAATAGACCTATAGAGAAATTATGAATCAAAGGGGGATAATTCATGAAACATATGAGAAGTTCATGAAACTCTTGGAATTTTTAAAACTATGGTTTATGTGAGAAAGGGTATGTAAATGGAAGAAGCTCCATGTATACTCAAGCATGGATCCAATAAGAAAAAGAAAACATCTTGCATAAATTGAGTTATGTGAATAGAGTTATATTGACGCAGTTCTCTCATATTGGCATGAGATAGTCCATGTTTCATGATACAATGACTTATATACGCAGATAATTATCCACCTCCTTTTGAGGATAGACCATTGGAAGTCAAAGGGTCATGTTCTCATTTTGCATAACTCCTTATTTTATGAATTTACAAAACCAAATATCCCCATATATTCATGAAGGTGAGAAATATGTGTGAAATACCTCACATTTATCCTTCATTACATTTAATTCTGTTTCATATGCATTAACATACCTTTCATTGATGAAAAACATGGTTCACACAAAAGGAAAACCCTTCTCACAAATCAAATATTCATGTAATACCCAAACTTGCATGAAACCTTGCCTTATCCATAAACACAATAAACATATGATATATCCCATAACTTGAAAGGATTTTTCTATTCAAACAACTCCAAATTTTCATAAACCAGACTTCAGGGACCCCAATTTAAATATTCCTTTAGTCGAACATAGTTGTGTGAAGTTGGGTGCTCATAGACCTTATATACACCCGATCTGGGATTCTTCATGCCAAATCCACATGAATGAATACTATCATGGACCCTTATTTCCAATCCCTATGAACTAAGAATGATATGGGATGTTTTATAGTCTTCTATTCTTAATAATAGACACTCTCACACTAGGCCTCGTGCATGAATCCAAAAACGGGAAACATTCACACATTTTGCAACCCAACATCACCTATGAAGTGAATACATAAGCCCTAAACATGAATTTATTGAGGGTGACTACCCATTATCCATCAATATAATACAATACAGGATCCCTATATCCTTATCTTCTCCCATAATAACTAGGATCAGGTAGCTTAATGTGTAGGACCCTACACAATCCTTTACTATTATCCTTTTATGGCACCATTATTCTAGCCACATGATTTTAAACTTCATGATAATTTTTTAGTCGCACAAAATTAAAAATCACAACAAATTCCTCAACACAAGATGTTAAACTATAACATTACCCTATGTGATTATCATAGGATTCCATGAGTGGTGAGTTCTAGATACCCCATGTGATGAGCATGTGATTTCTTATACAACAAGCATGATACAATTCCTCTTGTATTTTGTGTTGACTTAAAGAAGAATCCCCATTCCATACATTATTGTCACTCCTTTCACAACATAAGAATGCTTACTATATGATGGTAAACTGTATGGTATGGTCATGTTAAAAAAAATTTAATTCTTACACTGAAACTATATTGGTTTTTATCCCCACCTTCAAACATGGTATATAGGATTCCTCTTTGAGATTACATACTGACATTACCATAATTCCATATCTCCCTTGGGAGGATGTATCTCCAAATATTTATCTCTTTTTCAAATTTACCATCCCTCTCACCATACCAATCCATATTCCCACTGGACTTTGGCATCGCCACAAAATGCTAACTTTTTCCTGACCTAATACATAACAAGCGTATATGGGAAATATCACCATAGAATTTAAATATGTGATCATCCCATATATGATGATCATATGTGGGACCATCCCCACTATACTCTAAATATTTGATCAAACCACACATGATGAGAATATATGGGACCTTCCATAATGGAATTTAAATATGTGCTCGACAAATATATAAAGATTGTATGTGGGATAATCCTCACTGGACTTTAAATATGTGATTGACCCATACATGAAGAGCATATATGGGACCATCTACACTAGACTCTAAACTTATAAACCCTACCTGATGGATAAAAAACCTAGCCCTGGGTGACAAGATTTGGGTACCTCAATGACGATCCTAATAAGCCTATGTGACAAGCATATGATCTCTTCATCCATTACTTACATGATGAGCCTAAGATACTAAATCATGAGATGAGAAAGTGATTCCTTATCTATGAGTATAATATACCTATGTGATGAGAATAATACTAGAAAAAAAGACTTATTACCACAATCATAAATGATGGAAAGAGGCCACATGACTGTGGAGATAATATATCGCTATGGTCAAACAAGACCTAGAGGCTATCTCTGTTAGGATAGGTGTATAGCCTATGACTATACTCTCTAACTATGGCCATAACCTACATATCTGTGTCCATATATAGATTATCCAATGTTACTTTTTGTTTACCATATGGCCATAATCTAGGTCGACCATGGCCATAACCCCTTAAAAAATTGTGGTCCATCGATATTTGAACCCAAGACCTCCACTCAGGAGAATAGACTCATTTACCACTTTACTATGTTAACTTATATGAATTTATGTATAATCATATGTTAATATTAGTATTAAAGAGGCCTACAACCATGGTAACTGTGGTCATAAATCCCCTACCACCACTTCAAAAGGATAAACATGGTAGTAGGCCCTGCCTGAGATGATTACAGCTACATTCATACTTGGATGGCCACAGCCATGGTCAATATTAGACCATGGAGGTAGGCCCTTCTCAAGATGGTTATTGCCAAAATCACTAATAGACTGTCGTTTTAGGCACCCTATGACTATGACCACTCATGTGACCGTGGAATTAGGGTTTTACCATGCACATACCATGTGATTATTTTCCACTTGCATAAGCACGAGGACCCCCTTTCACTACAGTATGTTACAACCATGGATATAGGGAATGTGGAGAACCCCTATAACAATAATAATTATTTTTACCATGGATATAGGTGTTATATTTCCATGGCTAGGTCCGACTGTAGCAATAAGTTCATGGTTGTAGTCCAAATTTCCAATAGTGGAATGAGATCTCATTTTTATCTACTTAGGTGAAGAGCATAATATTATTATCCTATGTAATGAGCACGTTATTCCATTGGTAATGATCCTAGTATTCCTTATATAATGAGCATATTTTTCCTGGTGCGGTGAGTATCAGATGCCTCAAGTAATAAGTGTGAGATGCCTTTTGTTATTAGTACATTTTTCCTTAGGTTAAAAGCTAAGGATAAATTATACAATTATTATATGTTTCATCATGAGGATCATGGGATGCCTTGTGTTGTGAGCCCATGATACCTTATGTCATGAGAAAATGTTTTCATTATCCCAAACAAGAAATATATTTACATATTCCTGACATGCCTAATACAGTTCATTAGAACCCACCTTACGGTATCGTCCCTATCAAGATAATATGAAGCAAAATTTAATAGTTTCCACTTAAAGATGGAACCAAGAACAAGATTCAAAAACATGTCTTAGATCTATAAGGGATAACTAAACTAGGTGAAAAACTCCAAAAGAGGAATCCATGGAAGAAAAACCTAGAATACCATCATCCTATTCCAATCAAGGATATGATATCATCAACCTAGGTGGTAAAGGTCGCCCATTTTTGGATAGTAGAAATGTAGGGCCACATGATCATGACCCATCCAAGGAAGAATATCTAGCATGTAAGTGATCCCTGAAAGAAGAATAAAAAACAATTAACCTTTTTATAAAACTGGGCACACCCTTTAAAATTTCTAGCACTAGAATAAAAGTAAAATTTTAATGTCATTTTTTATATTTTAACATTGATTTTAACCATAGTAATTTTTATCAACATTATAAATACACTTTTAACATTATTTATATAAAACAAATGTGGAATAGTCTACGAGGTTGGTTTCTTTTAGAAAAAATCTTATAACATCAGTTTTTTTTTAAAAACAGTGTTATAAGTAAGTTTACACATCTATTAAAAATATCCTATATGGAAAATCAACTATATGTTCGGTTTTATTTTAAACCAATGTTATAATTTTTTTTCCAAAATTTTTAACAAAATAATCAATGTAGTATATTGATTTTTTAAAATAAATTTCAATACACATAACATAGCTTCGATAAAAAATTGGGATAACAAATGGAAAAATATTGCAATAAAATAAAAAAATAACAGTTAATGTTTTACCTTATTCACTATAATTTTGGTAATTTACTAAAATATTAGATATCATTTATTGATATTTATTTTATTTTTGGTGAAAATATAATGATTCATTTTGAACTTTGTTTTCTTCTTGATAAAAAACTCATGATGGATTTTGATCTTTGGCTTGTAGAACTTATGAGAAATTATAATCATTTTTGAAAATGAAATACTCATAAAAAATAGGATTAAATAGTAAAAAAATTATATGATGAAAAATATTTTCAATATAACTGAAATAAAGATAGATTAACTATTTAAACTGAAGAAAAGGTAAAATGAGAGTAGAACGTGAAAGTAAAAAATACAGAGAAATGAAAAGTTCCAAAAAATGAGTAATACTGTTTGGATATATGTATTTATAATTGGGAAAAAATATGTAGTGACCACATGATGTATTTTTTGGTGGGAAGAAAGAAATTCACAAGTGCATGATGTGAAAGCAATTGAAAATCACTAATGCACTAATTTTAAAAAAAATTACCTTGAAATTGTAACATTGGTTTAGAAATAAAAACATTAAAAATGTGATTTTAATGTCATTTTATAAAAAAGAAAATGTTAAAAATCCCCTTTAATATCTTTTTTAACTCAATATTAAAAATGAACTATTAAAATCATTTTTTTTTAAAAAAACTGATGACAAAAATCACTTTGAACGTGAGGTTTTTTTTAAAAATGAAGTTAAAATTATATTTTACCTAACACTTTAAAGATTAGTTTTTAAAAACTGATGTCAAAGGTCTATTTCAACTCAAAATTTTAACATCTATTTTTTTTAAAATAGTTTTAAAAGTCTATATAACCTCATATACTAACATTAATTTTTAAAAATCTGATGTTAAAAGTCTATTTCACCTCATATTTTTAACATTAATTTTTTTAAAAACTGATGTTAAAAATTGAAAATCCCTAATTCATGATGTGAAAAAATTGAAAATAATTAATGCACAATTTTTTTAAAATTTACCTCATACTTTTAGCATCATTATTTAAAAAATACACATTAAAACACAATTTTAACAATTGTTTTTTTTGAAATCCAATGTTAAAATTCTATTTCACCCTATACTTTTAATATATATTTTTAAAAAAATGTTAAAAAACATAAAATCACTATCGTATGATGTAAAAAAATTGATAATAAATAACATTTTAATTTAAAAAAAATCACATTGGACTATTAACATCAGTTTTTTAAAAACCAATTTCATAACATTTCGGTTTTTTAGAAACCCACATGAAAAGAGTTTTTAAAATCAATTTTTTAAAAATAGATTTTAAAATATCTTTTCATGCCAGTTCTTAAAAAAATTTCATAAAAACCTGAAGCGGTAAACTAATTTATACTAGTGTATAAAATATTTAAGAACCCATTTGAAGAAAAATAAAATGCTTGAAATTATAGAATTCATTTATAAGATCCATTTAGGTAGTTTGTCAAACATTTGTTGCACCTGGTTGAGTGAAATCAATTTCCAACTTTTAATGTAAGGGAGAAACCTTCACATTCCATGATAATCAATTGAACACATTGTTTTCTTCCTAGAAAATGCCTAATTCCATTTTGTAATATCAATATATACCTAAAATATGTGTTTATAAAATAAATAAATCAATAACTCCATAATTAAAGATCACAATATGGGTCAAACCTACATTGATTTGTCACTTCCCCCAAGTGAGGTGTCAATCCACTCATAAAAATCATGAACAACCTTAAAATAACCAAAATGTATCCTAAAATAAAGAATCCCCCAAATGAAAATTGAACCAAGAGATTCCCGAGGCCTCCATGATATCTCCAATATAATAATAAGATGAAAGAAAAAGTAATATAGGAGGAGAAGATATCCAGAGGTGATCACCATGAAAAACAAGACTTATAACTTAATGAAATGCCAAGAAAGTAAAATAGATGGGTGGAGACATTAAGGAGAGGGGAATCAAATTCATAGGTCTCAAAAAGAAGGAAGAGGGTGGATTAAGGGTAAAAATTCAAGATGATCATAATAGTAATTTCACGATTTTAAAATTCATGGTAGGTCACATGGCTTGGCCACATGGTTTACCAAAATGTGTTCTGACCGTACACCTCTCACTGGACTCACCTGGGTACCCACACAGTTTTTCCACATAGTTAGGAAAACCATGATCCAACCATTCAAAATATCTTTTCTAAAAATCAAATCACATCGTATGGTTTTCAAAATGTTATTACAAGCCTTGCGCCAACAATGTTCTCTGCACTAAAACTCTAAATTTTTAAAATTTCAAAAAATTTGACTTGAAACTCAAGGAAAAGATTAATAATCATTAAATAAATTAAAAAAAATGTAAAATAAAGGTTATCATGTGATGATATGGGTACAAAGACTTATTATACACCACTAATTATCTTAACTCCCCCATGTAACAATGAGGTGTATGTAGAAATGTGTTTACAACATCTATATACATAACAATAAATCAATTTCACCAGAAATAGATGAAGCTCCCTTGTGTGTCACACCACTCAAGACCGCCTTGCATGCATTATAGCACCACCAACACTCTTTACAGCACCTTTGACCACCACCTCACCTTCGACCTCATTCACAGGTCCCATACCCCATGCCCCATGCCCCTCCAACAAAAAAGAAGCAACCCTAGTATTTTAATCTTTTTAATATTTGTATTACATCATAGTTATACATATACTAATATATTTGTATATAAATAAAAAATTAATATATATATATATATATATATATATATATATAAATATATAATTATATATATATATATATATTAGTGTAATTATAATTATATATATATATATATTATATGTGTGTTAATATATTTGTGCGTGTATATATAAATTTATATATTTCTCAACATTTATTTGTATATTTATTATCCAAATGAAGTAACAAATTTGTTACATATATTAACATTTATAAATTAAAATTTGTATATTTGTGTGTACATTTATTAACATTTATAAAATAAAAAATTTGTGACATATCTAAACATTTGTATATTTGTGTGTATATTTATTAACATTTATAAATTTCTATTTATTTGTATATTTATTTATATATTATATTTATATATGTGTTAATATATTTTTATATTTATTTTTAAATTTATTTATTATATATTAGCATTTTTTATATTTATTTTATATATATAATTTAATGTATAGATAACTTATGTTATATATTTGTATATAAAATAATAAATTTGTTAATATATATCAACATATAGGTTATTATATGTTACATATATATGTATAAATAAATGTTATTATATATTTATATATAAATTAATATATATGTTATTATATGTTACATATATATGTGTGTGTGTTCATATTAACATATATATTATATTATAAATATATAAATTAATAGATTATATATATATATACTAATTTTTAAATTAACATAAATATATACAACTTAATATAAATATACTTATATATATTAATAATAATTTATTCAATTGTTATTAATTTATTATGATTAAATTTTAACTTTTATGTTTTTATGTTTATATGTATGTATGTATGTATGTATGTATGCATATATTAGTTTTATATAAATAAAATTTATTTTTATTGCTATATAATACAATTATATATGTATTATTGTTAATATGACTATATATATACATATACTTATAAATTTATATATTAAATTATATATATGTATATAATTTAATAAAAATATATGTTTTAAATATATATATATTAATGTATTAACACACACATATATTAACATATAATCTAATACACATAAAATAATATTAATATTTCATAATTAATGAATTAATTACTAATATATATACTTAGTATTAATTATTTATTATTAAAGATCATTCAGTTATTAATTATAATAAAATTAATTATAATTATGTTTTAATCATAATTAATTAAATTATATATATATATATATATTAATTTTATTTAATGCTCTTATTTGTGCACTATCAACATACCTCACATTTCTCTATATAAATGCATGCATGCATGCATGCATGTATGAATATGTATGTGTGTGTTTATTATATAATATAATAGTATTATATAATATTACAAAAACATATATGAATAATGAAAACATAAATAAATAAATATGTGTGTGTATGTTATCCATTTATGTAATTTTTACTATCATATAATATAAAATTATAAGTTTGTGCATGTGGGCATGTTGACACACACAAACGTGTACATATATACACATATAAATTAATATATAATATTTATATTATATTTTAATATTGTGTGTCCGTATATATAAATACTTATAAGTTTATATATTTACTTAGCTATTAAAATATAAATATAAATATATATATATTAATATATATATATATATATGTATGAACTTATTCAACAATATATATATATATATATATTATGTTAATATATTTCTGTTTGTGTCGCATATAACTACTTATAAGTTTATATATTTTTTTATATATACAATTTTTAATTTACATATATATAAATTAATATATTTCTATATGAATATATATATAAATTAGTACATAGACAGACACATAAATTAATATATCTATATATGTGTGTGTATATATGTGTAAATTTATATTTATATATATAAGTATAATTTAGAAACTTTTTAAAATGCGACTAAATTATGCACATTTTAAAAAACAACTAAATTAAAAATTAACTTCTTTTTAAAATGAAGCTAAAAAAACACGGCTAAATTAGATATATTAAAATTGTGCCACATTTTTTGAAAACATGGCTAAATCAAAATGTCAAAATGTTTTGAGAAAACGTGGCTAAAAAACATGGCTAAAAGCCTATTTTTTTTGTAGTGACATTTATATAAATTCATATTGAATCAACCTCATACATTATTAATCGAATAGTAACTTAAGCTTTACTAGAAAAAAAATTCATATGAAAACATATCAATGTGTAAGAAAAGAAATATATAACCGAAAACAACTTAAAAATTCATTTAATATTTTAATAAAAAATAATTTAATTTAATTTATTAAATAATCCATGAAATTTTCGTTTTATACTTTCAAATTACACATTTAAACTTTATTAAGGGTTTAGAAACTCATTTGTTGAGACATTCCAAGTGTACCCTGATTAAAGGGGAAAAGAGGGATGAGACCACATACAAATTTAATCCATTGATGAGCTCACTTAACTCCAATGACCCAAATTAACATCTGAGAATTTATAATTCAAATTCCATAAACAACTAAACCCAAATAATTAACTTCTATAAATAATTGACAATAAAGACCTATATAAAATCTATATTTAAAAATCCTAAAACACACCATACCAAAATCACTAAAATCCTTGATTTAAATTATTTGGAATTTCTCTAATTTCAACCCAAAATTAAGGAACCCCTTGAATGATTCACCCACAACCACATACTATCACAACATCACCTAAAAAATAAATCATCTTTTTTTATATTTATCTTACAATGAAGCAATAAATCCATAATAAAAAAATGTTATTCCACCTTACTTTGGTGGAATCATATACTAAAAACCCTAATTTCCTAACTGAAATCAGAGAAAATATGGAATGAACTACCATTATTTAGAAAATTTTAAAATCTATAAACACCATGAATTGAGGAAAGATAAATGGGAGAAGAAGAAAAAGTGCAGGAGGAAGAGTCGTTGCCCCTTTCCCTCACATGTATTGCACATTGACCAATAATTAAACCCCCAAATAGGTTTTTTTATTTTATTTTTTCCCTTCATAATCCCCTCCCTATTTTAACATATTATCTTATAATAATAATAATAAAACACCATTGATAAAAATATACATCTGTATTATAACATTATAATTTAATTGGTTATAATGCATGAAACTCAATAAAAATCTATAGTAATTGCATTAAGGGAGGCTCGAACCAAAGACCTCCCCCACCATCATTGAGGCCTAAGGGACCAAACCACTCAACCACACTTGGTGGGGAAAATTATAATATAATAATGATAGAAATAATAATATATATGCATATTATAACATAATAATTATTATAATCATCATCATAACACACACACACACACACACACACATCTATCTTTATAAATATATCACTTACAAATACCATATTATAATAATATTACAATATGTCATATTTATTTAATTATTATATTAAAAATAAAAATAATAATGTAATACACATCATTTGTAAAAATATAAGTTGAAATTATCAATAATATATTACATTTAATTCATCTTGAATATTTATTACCCACCCAAAATATATATACATACTTCTCAATATTCTAAAAATAATATTATAGTTTCCCACAACTACTTAATGTCAATAATTTTTATAAAAAAATTAAAAAACCATGATATTTCATTTGATTATACACCACTTAGAGATCATGATAAAAATAATAACCCTTATGAAACAATTATGAACTCCACTGAGTACCTACTGGAGTCCCCCTCACTATCCCAATGGTAGTCTAGTGGGTACATTGTGACAAGCTACCAAGTACCCAGTGGCATCTTGCTACCACCAACTTAAAATTTAAACTCTAAAATTTTGAAAACCATTTAAATATATACCATAAACATTGTAATACAATAAAAATGATAATTTGTCTAAATATAATTCCATGAATTTAAAAAATATTGGATTTACATCACTAAATTCCCAAAATAAAATTTATTATTATTCATAAATCCTTAAATTAGGACATGGGTCATTGCAGTCTATGGGTTTGGTGTGGTACAATTGTGATTAGATATCCGAGGGGGAAGACCACTCATCTGATGATTTTATTTAACACCAAAATTCTTTCACCCATGCATATGTGAACACGTTCACAATTTAATGACTCATAGAGGGAGTAAAAATATGAGGATTTGGTATAAAAATAAAATTATGTATAACATCCAATACTTTACATATAGATATAACTTCAACATTGAATAATATTCATTACATAACATAATAAAACCATGCTAGGATCTTATAGGTTTAGTGTCTTTAGAAATTGGGAAACATAAACAACTGGTTCATAAAACATCCATATTGTCTCCCACTTATTTATTCATAACTAGAATCCTTTTTTACATATCTTACTTAATACCCTTATTCTTGACAAGGGGAAAAGAAACACATGAAAGGGTGATATCAAATGATCAGTAAGGTCAAACAAGGGAAATATCATTCATATCATTATCATAAGAACACAACATTTCAAAATCTTATCATGCATATAAAAGATCACAATATCATGTCATGGGATAAATCATAAAAATATAGTGTAATACCAATAGTCATAACATAATAAATGAAATTTCATGGCATATACACATAAGAATAGAAAATCATTTCATATTATTCAAGTTTCATTGCCGAGACCATCATAGCGGACAAAGTCCATTAATGAACTAAGTTAATTCCTCATTCTAGCCCTGTATTATTGAACTAAATTTACTTTCCATTCTATTAATGTATATCTCATGAGATATAAATCTTTATCCAATTCATTTGAGGTAGTTATATGTCCCACCCATCTCAGAATAAAACCATTCTTATGTGTCTCACAAAAATATAAAAACATTCACTATAACATAACCCATGAAATAAAATGGGTTTCTTAAACATCATTCCATCATAATTGATATAAAACAAATGGATTTCCTAAATAACCCATAATAAAATAATAGTAATAATAGGGATAGAAATATGACCCTATTTAAAGAGTTTCATCTTAGATGGAAAGTAATTTTGAGAAAACACTTGAAATTAATTCCTAAGGAAAATATCATTTCTTCTTCAAAAACATTTTCCTTCTTCAAAATGCCACAAAATTTTAGACGAAATCATTTTATGTGAAAATAACCTTGTAATATTATAGGGTAATCTTCAAGGAAATAAGGAATTATGAAATTGTAAAAATTCGTTCATGTCATACAAGTTAAAAAAACATTCTTCTTGTACTTTTTCTAGAAAAGTCAACAAGTACCTCCAATCAAAAAATAAAAAAAGATTCCTTTCATACCGTTTAATAAAAATTAACTAATAGGTAAAATTGACTTTAAATTTTTTTTAATAATAAAAAATAATATTACTTATTTAGGAAACATGGATGTGAATGATAAATATTCCCTATTAAATACTTATGAATAAACAATCTCGTATGATAATGAGATTGAAAATTTATCCCTTACTTTAGGCCTGATATCATTCATATGTATCTGTAACTCCTGTATAATAATTTAAATAATGTTACTAATTTTTTCTAGAATAATAATCATTTTTTTATAAAATTTATTATTATATTACCATCCTTTTGTTAATAACATTTCATTGTTACTCGTTATTCGGGTATTAACTGCTTTATCTTCCTATGTATGTTTTTTCAGAAAATTTCTTATTACTATTTTTAGGTTATAGTTATGTCATTAAAATAATGATATTAGTATAATAAATATCATATTTATTCATTCAATTCATGTATAGAATCATTTTTTAAGGAAGATCACGTTGAATGAATCACATCACATCATGGAGATGAAAGATAGTATGTACGCACAAGCGATGATATCATTCCCAAAATTGTTGAATGATATTGAAGTAGATGGTGTAAAATATTTCAGAATTATTATCATGTTATAATAATCATATATATTTATTATTTCCATAATTATACCCTTCGAATTAATATGGTGGTAAAAACAGATTACACCACGACGTGGATATGGTAAACTGTACGTATGCACGCTTAGTGATTTCATTTTTAAAAGGATTGGTAGAAGTTGGAATATGGTTGTTTCATATTTATAATAACATATAAGTATATGAGTGATACTAATTTTATTACTTTATAATGAAATTACAAATGAATAGGAATTATAAAATGGAATATTTTTGAAAGAATCCATAGAAGAGATTACCTCCTCCTCGACGTGCCTCCTTTAAATCAATTCTTAGAGAACTAAAGTTGATCATTGAAGATGACCGGAACCTCTATAATGAAAATAGGGAAGTTTATAAGGAAAAATGAAAGAGATTTCTGATCTTGAAGGCTCAAAATGATGTTAAGAGGCGAGGGAGGAGGTTCCCTTTTATAATTGAGGTGAGGGGTAGTTTTGGAAACTCCATAAGTAAAAATTTATAATAAAATAAAATCCAGCCTAAAAACCTCCAAAATGTCCCAATTCAGAAGATGGGATGAGATAGGGTTGTAATATATTCAACCAATATATTTTTGTATAAGTTATTTTGTCAATTTACGTCATATCTTTTTAATTGACACTTAGTTATTCTATTTAATTTTAATTGTGGTAATAACATTATAAATATTAAATGGTAATAAATATTTACTTACATGGTATTAATTGACCATAAATAGGTATTTTATGAAATTTTAGATCTTATAATTATTACTTTGTTATTTTTAAATATATTTTTTAAATAATTTAATAAAATTTTATTTTTATAAAATATCAATAGTGTCAATTTTGACACTATTCATTTATTGGACTTTAAATAAAATCCTCATAAATGATAAATTGAATAAAAAATATTTAATACACTCTTAACATGTCATATTAAACTAGAAAATTCTTGTAACACATTAAATAGTTCATATGATATTTATTTTAATATTTTTAAAACCATTTACTTGATATTTATATTAATAAAATAATTTTTACATCACTACTGTGTCGTCATTAATGGTAATTATTTAATCATTAAAAATTATAAATAAATTTCTATGATGTAGTTAATTATTTTATCTTCCTAGATAGTACATATAGTTGATAATATCTCTTAGTTATCCATATATTGAAATTAATATACTTATATAAAATGAGATTGTGACATTTTGTCAGATTCATTCATTTTTATTACATTCTTGTCAAATTCATAGGTTAGTGGACATTAAATGATTATATTTCTAAAAACAGATGATAAAGGTCGAATCTAGTCATACAATAGATTTTTTACAGGTGTTAAGGTAATTTTATAATATTATTTTTACCCTTATTTACCTTATTTCCTTTTAACCATGGTAATAAAAATAATTACAAAAGTTACTATTCATAATGCCCAAAAATATAAGTAGCCTATTAACATAATTTATAAATACAGATTCAAAATATGGAATAAATTTTTAAAAATTAAAAACAAATAATTTGAAGTAATTAATTTAAAATTAATCTTGTTTTTGAAATAAGAAAATGGGTTTTAGAAGTTAAAAAAATTAAAAAAGAATGAAATGTTTTTACCTATGAATTCAATGTAAAATTAATGATAATGGAATAAATTATATTGAATGATAAAAATATATCCTATTTATACTTTAAAACCATTTAATATTATAATTTAACCATATTAATTATAATAAAGGTGTCTCGCAATTTTTTTAAACTGATGATTGTGTGAAAAGAAAAATACTAAATAATATGAAATTATTTAAAGAAAATATTTCATAAAAACATACTGGTGTTACATTCTACTCCCCTTAAACTGAATTTCTCTTTCAAAATTCATCACTTGGAAATAAACAGATGTGGATACCTCTGCCTCACTACATCTTCATGTTCCCATTTAGCTTATTTAAATTGTTGTTTCCTATATAAAACTTTAACAAAGTGAGTGATCCTGTTTCATAGAACTTTTTCTCTACGATCCAGAATCTCTATCAGTTGTTCTTCATAAGAAACATCTTACTCCTGCGGTTAAACTTATGAGCTTAGTACATGTGAGGGATCAGGAATGTACTTTATCAGGAGAGATACATGGAACACATCATGAACTTGAGAAAGATTTAGAAGAATTTCCAATCAGTAAGATACCATCCCAACACAATACATAATTTCAAAAGGACAGATATACCTTGGAATCAGCTTGCCCTTATTTCCAAATATCATTACTATCATATAGGGAGATATTTTTAGAAACGACTTATCACTCACTTCAAACTCTAGGTCTTTTCTTCAGTTGTCAGCATAACTTTTTTTGTCAACTCTGACCTACTCTATTGTGTTCTTGAATAGTTCTGACCTTTTCTACCATTTCATCAACAAGATCTGGTCCTAATAGCTTTATTTCCCCAAATTCATCCCCATAAGTTGGAGTTCTGCACTTCTTTAAATACAAGGATTCATAAGGAGCCATCTGAATATGGGAGTGAAAGCTATTATTATAATAAAATTTCACCAAATGTAGTTTTTGATCCCAAACTCCTTTAAAATCCAAAGATCAAGCTCTCAATATGTCTTCCTGAGTTTGAATTGTCCTATTAGACTGATAATATTTTTGAGGATGATAAGATGTTCTGAAACATAACTCTGTATCTATAGTATACTGAAGACTTCTTTAGAACTTCGAGGTAAACCTCAGACCTCGATTAGATATAATGGAATGTGGTACTCCATACAATATTACCACTTCCTTTACATATATATTGGAAATATGATCAAGAGATAAATCATCTCTAATAAAAATGATGTGTGCTGACTTTGTAAGATGATCAACTATAAACCAAATAGAATTATTTTATTTTGGATGTTTTGGGAAGTCTGATGACAAAGTCCATAGTGATGTTTTCCCATTTCCATTACAGTATGGGTAATGGTTGTATCATCCCATTAGACTTCTATCTATTAGCCTTAACATGATAAAAAACCAAGCATCGAGAGACAATGACAACTCTTTTCATGCCATCCCACAGGAAGTACTCTTTTAGGTTCTTGTACAACTTTGTGCTTCCAGGGTGAATAGATAATGAAGAACTATTAGACTCATCCAATAGATCATTTTTTAATTACAATATGACATGAATACAAACTTGGTTCCTGAGCCTTATTATTTATTCATAATCAAGGTTGAATTCAGGAACATTTCTCACCTTCTTTTGTAACTCTACATCTTCCTTCTGTGCCTCCTTAATATTCACTTGTATAGATTGTTGAATATTCATTTGAGAAAGATAAAATTTCTACACTTACAATAAAATTTCAAGATCCATCCTTTTCAAATCCATAAATATTGGATCTATCGTGATCCCCATCATGGATAAGCTAGCGTGGTCTTTTCGACTCAAAGCATCTACTTCCTTGTTTTCTTTCCCAGGGTGATAATGTATTGAGCATTCATAATATTTAATCAACTCCAACCATCTTCTTTGGTGTATATTCAACACTTTTTGTGTGAAAATATTCTTTAAAATTTTATGATTAGTATAAATATCACACCTTTCACCATAAAGATAATGCCTCCATATCTTTAATGTAAATATTACCATGTCAAAATCCAAATCATGAGTTGGGTAATTTTACTTGTGAATTTTCAACTTCCGTGAGGCATAAGATATCACCATATAATTTTACATGATAACACATCACATCCCTTTCTTTGATGCATCACTGTATATCATAAACCATTCTCCACTACAAGGTAGTGTGAGAACATGTGCACTAGATAACCTTCTTTTAATCTCTTTAAAATTATCTTCAAAATCCTCTATCCAAAAGAACTTAACTCCTTTCTAAGTCAACTTGGTTAGTGGATTAGATAATAATGAAAACTATTTCACAAAACATTGATAATATCTAGCCAAACCAATAAAACTTCATATCTTATTTACAATTGGTGGTCTTGACCATCTTTAATAACCTCTTTTTTTTCTAGATCCACAGTTATCCCCTCTCTTGAGATTATGTGACCAAAAAATGAAACTTTCTTAATACAAAATTCAAACTTGATAAATTTTTTAATCAACCTTCTCCTTTCTCAGGGTCTTCAATAAAATTCTCAAGTGATCTTCATGTTCCTACTTGATCTTTGAATTGATAATAATATCATCTATAAAGACTACAAAAAACTGATAAAGATAGTCTCTAAAGAATATTTTCATTAGATCAACGAAGATATCAGGGGAATTAGTAAGATCAAAAGGAATTACTATAAATTCATTGTGTCCATACCTTGTATAGAATGCCATATTTGTTATATCTTTTTTTACCCTTAATTAATGATATCCTGGACAAAGTTCAATCATGGAAAAGTATTGAGCTCCACGTAGTTGGTCAAATAAGTCATCAATGCAGGAAAGATTATATTTTTCCTTGAGAGTGATCTTGTTAAGTTCTCAGTAATCAATATAGAGTCTCATTGATCCATCTTTCTTATTAAATAACAAACCAGGTGCTCTCCAAGGTGGTGCACTAGGGAATATGAATCCCTTATAAATACTCTCTCAGAGTTGCTTCTTCAATTATTGAAACTCAGTTGGGGCTATTCTATAAGGTGTCTTTGAAATAGGCATAACACCCAGTATGAGTTCTATTGAAAACCTAACTTCACTATTTGGTGGAAGACCTAGAAATCCCTTTGGAAAGACATTATTAAACTCCTTTATAATGGGAATATTCTTAATTGTGAGTTTCTCCCCAACCATTTGAGATAAATTGCCTTCATTTATTGAAATCAAGACCCATATGGTGGAAGAAATTTCTATAGGAAGGTAATATTCATCCTTGAAACGATAGATGACTATAGATTGATCTAGATTATGAAATGTGACTTCCCTTATAGGGAAGTTGATATGAGATCTATATAGAGAAATATAATCCATGCCCAAAATCACATAGAATTCCGCTATAGGAAGTATCACAAGATTCGTAGGAATCACTTTCCCAAAAACTTCAACCAGAGAATAATTATAAACTTTTGATGAAAATGTTGTGTTATTAGGAGTTGTCAAAGATAACTCAATATCTAATTGTTGAGGTAATACGTAAATACCCTTAGAAAAAATATCAGAAATAAAAGAACAGATGGATCCAGAATCAAATAAAACATTTTCTACTTTAGAGTGTATGGTAAGTGTACCTTTCACCACATCATTATCATACTCCATATCGATGATAGTGATTGCATGTGAATTTCCTTTGTATTTAGCCTTAAGAGTTTGTTGACGTCAATCATCATCAGTAAACCTTGGATTAAGGCATTGATTGAAATATTTACCCATTTCCTTGAACATATAACATTGAAGTGTAGTAGGTGCATTATGTGTAGACTTTTCTTTGTTTCTGACATTAGATATCTTTTTCCTATCACTTTTGTATTCAACTTCCCAAATGAAGAAAAATTAATTTTTATAAAATAAAATGAAAAAGAGAATTTCCAAGAGCAGACACCAGGGAACCCTCATAGAGGATGAAAGTCGTGCAACCTAAAGGCATCCCCAACCACAATGGAATTACACTCAACAGGAAGAGTACCCAAGATATCATGGAAGACAACATCCTCTCTAAGACTCCCAAGCTTTGATAGTGCATCCATAGTGAAGTTGGCCTCCCTCCAACTATGATGAATGATATTCCCTTGATTGGTCTCAAAAGCACACATCCTTATAATATAAGCTAGTTCCCAAGGTTCCTCCATCGTCCCCTAACCCTTTTAACCAGAACCTCTAAATATAACTTGAATTCAGACACACGGAAGCCCCATCTCTTGCATAACGTGATCCCCATGAGAAGAGCCCTATCCTCCACCCCTAGAAAATTACCCAGACCATAAGCTGTGCTGAAATCCAACTGGACCGAGCCACTCGAGTCATGTAAAACCCCTCCACCTCTCATGTTCCTGTGCATGTAGGAGCCATCCGCATTAATTTTGATTCTGTTAGAAAGAGGGTTCCATATAATCCACCTCCCCAATATACAATCTGGTGCTCATGGTCTTCCTAGGATGCTACACTCCATGAAAAAATTCTGTATGACTTTCAATAACGAAACCAACTCGTAGACGAACGATCTCACTCTCATTTGAAGAAAGTTGACTGAGCTCCAGGATCCAATACATGAATTATTTATAGCCTCCCAAGTAACCCAACAAATGGAGGCAGGTATGGAATCCTACACCTTACAGTATAAATTCCTCCTTGTAACAAGAAGAAACTAGGAGGATAGAAGGTCCTGAAACAAGAACTTCTCGACTCTGGTACCATGTTTCAGAGTGAACATGGGCTAAAGAGCCACCAACCATTCAATCTGAAAGAAAATATGACCCTTTGATTCCCCCCTCACCGCCATACTGGAGAAACATCGAGATTTTAATTGTATACCCTTTATTTGGATGTTATCATCCATTGGGAGAGCCCTATTCTTAACACTCCATACAAGAAAATTCATTTTGGTTGGAAGTTCCTTGCACTATATCTTCTCTGACCCATCCTCATTACCACTCTCCGTGATCATCCACTCCCAAAACCCCTAAACCGAGAACCATCCAGAACTTTATCATATGAATTAGAATATATCCTCCTCGTCATTCAATAAAATTTTATCAAAAACCTTCTCCCATTCCAGATTCAAAACTGACTTGATGAGCATGGTAAATCTACCAGCTCCCTTGAAGTATATGTCCAGGGTAGGAAAACTTGGGAAGAACAGGCTTTCCCCCTCCTAGTTATATTTTAAAAAACCGATGTCCCCTCTTCCAATGATCCACCAAGAAGAGTTGTGGGGCTCCTCAAAAATTGAAAACATACACCAGGATAGACCAGAGGGACGAGACCTATGCTCATTAGAATTCATCTCAAGATCCCCAAACCTATTTTTAAATAACAAGGCCTAAAATTAAGTCCCTAGCACAATGTCCCAGGCCAAGTGCGCTTACATTCTCAGCATTGTATTGGTGAGGTTACATAGCCCCACTTCCCCCTCCACAACTGGTTTGGCCATACGAGTCCATGAGGACCAATGGAAACAACCCAATTGATTAGCATGCCACAAGAAGGCTGTAAGGATCTTTTCCATCCTCACAACAGTTCTGTTAGGAGGATGAATAATAGAAAAGATGTGCATCAGAATATAAGAGAGAACAATATTGATCAATGCTACCTTCTCTCAAAAGAAATAAAATATATTTTTCTAGTTGTATATCCTTAAAAGTTTCTAGTTTGTGAAGTCCTCAAAGAATATCTTCTTGATATTACCTAATAATAATGGAACCCTAAGATAAATCATTGGAATCTACTTTCACTGGAATCCCAAGATGTATTGAATGGACCTACATCTCCATCCAGTACACTTGTTGGAAATGAAAACGCGTCTTTTACCTAGATTGATGTGATGCCTGCTAACCCAGCCATAGCTAGAAAGGATCTAAAATAGTCTGATGAAGGATCTTAACCTACCATTAGCGAATATTAACACATCATCCACAAACATCTGGCGAGAGATTCCCTCCCCGCCCCTTCACCCAGAATATGGGTCAGCCCGCCGTTCATCGTACTTCTATGAAGAATCCAATAAAGAGTGTCTTATGCCATGATGAAGAGACTGGGAGAGAGTGGGTATCCTTGTCTCACACCCCGAATAGTTTTGAAGAATCTGATGCACTTCCTTCTAATGGAGATAGACATCCAAGGATATGAGAAGCACCAAAAACAAATTTTACAAAACCATTCCAAAAATCCAAACATGCACATCAATCAGATGATAAAAGACCATTCCATCTGGTCAAATGCCTTATCCATGTCAACCTGAAAGATAACATTGGATCCAACTAATCGCCTGTTAATATCATTTACCAGTTCACTGGTGATTACCACCACTCCTTGTATGCTACAACCATTAATAAACCCATGATATTATTTAGAAACCAATTTCGGGATCAACCCCCTCATTCTCCTCGCAATGAGACTGTCCAAGATGTTTTATGACACATCGCACAGATAGTTGGGTCTATATTGGATGATATTTTTGGGGTTATTGATATTTGGTAATAGAACAACCTTGGATTCACTCACGTCCTTACCAAAATCACCACCTTGTTAGAAGTCTTGGAATTCCTCCACCACCTCGCGCCCAAAAATATCCCATGCAGCCACATAAAAGGCTGCTGGAAACCCATCTAGGCCAGGAGCACTATCACGTGGCATTTCAAGCACCATCCTATTTATTTCTTCTTCTTTTTAATTCTAAATAAGAAGTTTGTTATCAGATGTCCCCACCAACCATTGTACACTCTACAAGAAGGATTCAGCCTCCTTGCTACCATGATAATCCCCACTAGATTCATGGGATGCTCCATCCAGCATCCCTTCAAAGTGATCCACCACCAAGCATCCAAAAAAATCCACATCGTACATATATACACCATTATTGAGGAATATGTTAATCTTCATAGCACTCTTATCCTTCAATCCCACATGGAAATAACCACTGTTGCAATCACCTTCCTTCATCCATTTCACCTGCAATCTCTGCTAATAATCCCTCTCAATCACAACTAGTTTCTCTACAAGGAAAATAGTCTAATCACATAGATATTTAAATTTGTCCTCATCCCAGTATTTCATTAGTTCCTCCTCTATCCTTTTGATAAACACCTGGATAAAATCCACCCACGTGATACTATTTGTTCTATTACCTAGACAAATAAGTATTTCCATTTTTTGAGACATTTGAGATGGATGGACAGTCCATACCATAGTCTTCCAGACTCCCCACTCTCCCACGAGCATCTCACCATCTGCATTAAATCGAGATCCTGATGCTGGTTATTAGTATAAAAAAAGGATCGATGCCTAGTAATGTTCTTTCATTACTCAACCAACAAGGGAGCATGGTCTAATAGAGAATATAGAAGAGTAGTAACAGATGTATTTCTGAAATAATAAAGTCCTTTCTGGTTCGAAAAGTATCTATAGAGTCTACTAAAAATGCAGCTAGTACCCCTTAGGTTATTGCACCAGGTGAACTGATTACCTTTAAACACCTGATCAGAGAGACTCACTAAGGAAATTAAGTCCTTGAAGTCTTGGATCCCACCATTAAACATGAAAGATCCTCCATTCTTCTCTGAAGGATCACTGATAGTGTTGCAATCGCCACCCATGAAACAGAGGAGGGAACTCAGTTAGAATGCATTAAGAAAACACCAGAGGTATAACCTCACTTGAACCTAAGTACTAGCATAAATAAAGGAAAACAACACATCACCCTTCATAATGGAAACTTTAGTGTTGATGCACTGAGACGAAGTGCTAATCACTTCTACCTTGACTGAATTATTCCAAAAAATTCAAATATCGGTGTTGACCAAGAACCCATGAACAGACTAATGAAGTCCTAACTTCTTCACCAGGAAAGGTAGTTTATTGTGATCCTACTTTGGTTCTGGAATTACAATAACAGAAGCCCGAAACTTCTTGTAATCCAATTCCGAAAGAGTGCACTTGGTCGAAGCCTTCATCTCTTTCACATTCATGATGATTAGAGAAAATATTATACCTTGGATTTCTAGGTTTTGGAAAAGGAGGCTCCAAGGGGTGAAAAAGAAAGTTGATCACCTACCTCATTTACCTTAGACTGAGTGAAAGGACCCACATACCCCTTGAGTAGAACACCCTTTTTTGGAAGGAGAATCTTCTTCTTAAAGACCCCCTTCTTTTCCTCAAGTAGTGAAAGAAACACCGAAGAAGGGTACATAGAATAGGATGGCTATGTATCCCCTTAGAGTATGGAAACCAGAAGAACCCATTGAGGAGAGTCATCTAGAGCTTCCACTTCCATCGACGTGCCCTCGGGAATCAGAGTCGACTGTGGAAACTCATGAACCACCAATTCCAAATTGGAATGTAGAGAGAACCATAGGAACTCTGGAGACAATTGTGAATAGATCTGTATCAGCAGAGAGGCCAATGATAAAACTTTTGTTTGGGGTGGAATAGAGAAGGATAAAATACCAAGCTTGTCCCAAGAGGTCCCTGAAGCGTACTTGGTAGAATAATCTATGCTGGAAGTAGAGGGAGACATGAGGGGAGAAGAAGACCAAGAGATCAGATCTGAGGAAAAATTTCAGTGCCTGATGCCAAAGTCTCTAACCCAGTCCATCCTTTTGACATCTCGACAGGCACATGGGGATCATATTTTAATTTTAAATACCAATCCCAATAGTAACCTCACCCTTCAACAGCGCCTCCACATCCAGAGGAGCCATGAAATGATCACCCCAAAACCCCAAGCCTAAAGAACTCGGCACTGATTATCTCTTTCTATAGAAATCCAATGAGTGACCTTGAAGCCCGCATGTATTGAAAAAACTCTGGGGAGATTTTTAAAGGATCCTTTTTCACCACTGGAAGCCATTCCCTGCTCGAACCATAATCTAAGGAGGAAACCTCACGTTTAGGTCTATCTCAATGAAAATATGAGGACACACTGTGCTCTGGAGATAAGAAGTACACCCTAATGAGCAAAGACACGAGATAATAGAGTCTCCCAAAGATTTTAGTATCACTGGATTCTGTAGGGGGAGAGGGAGGAATGGAAGACTGTCCCAAATAGCTACTGATGAGGACTCCCTGCCATAATGGTAGTCCCATGACTAGTGATATAGAGAGAATTTTCAAACTCTACACCACCATTCCTCCTTGGCCCAAGTTGAAGAAAAATATTCCCTGGAAGATCAGTGAATAAAAAAGGATACTCTTGAGAGTTCAGAGACCAACACTTGAAGCTGAAGGCCCCAAGAGGCAAAAAAATCCCGGAATAGGACTAGTGGTGGCTAATTGAAACGAAAACAATCCATGAGAGAGAGATCATGAAAAGAGGTTGCACCCAGAAGTTCTTTCTCTGTAAATTCCACCACATGAAGACCATTTAATCTTCTAAGAGCCTTGGGTCCAACCATGATAGGAGGAATTCAGTAGAATCCCATAGACACCTTTCCTTCATTATAGACAACAGGAGTCGAAGAACTGCAAAGAACCTCTTTGAAGGATTTCCCCTTAATACCCCCATTGGAGATCCACCTGCTGCTGGATGTGAGGGCGATCCAACCACACCATCAACAACTGAACCGGGAGTAAGTAAAGGGAGGTGAGCAAGAAATGAGGGGAGATACGTCAGTGTGCGAAAGTAATTCTCAAATAACAGTCTTTTTTTATTACCATATGAAGTCACCACTCCTCATGTATTCTCGATGAACTTATTTTCCACACTTAAAACATTTACTATTCCCTTTAAGACAATTCCCTCTATGTTTCTTTCCACACTTTGAGCATAAGGGAAAATGATCTTATTTTTAGTGTGGTCTTTATATTTTCCTTTGAATTCCATTTTTCTCTTCTTATCAAACCCATATGACTGATGGGTTACTCTAATCTCTATCTCAACCTTGAGAGGACATCAATGAATTTTCTCATAGCTATTGAAGTCCCTTATGGATAATTCCCTTTGGATACTTGGTTTTAAGCCACTAAAGAATAAATCAATTTTACTCTCAGTTTGGATAATAATTCCAGAAGCGTACATTGAAAGCATTATAAAATGTTCTTCATGGGTACCACCAGATTCATCATCCTTTTTCTTATGTTCAAGTAACTCCTTCTATATCTTTGTTTGAAGAATATGAGAAAATTAATTATTGAAAAATAAGTTATTGAACTCATCCCATTCCATGGACTCAATTTAATCTCTTTTCATCATATTCTGGATAAGATTCCACCATTTATCAGCTTCAACTTCCAAATGATAGACTTCTAAGATGACTTTATCATGTTTAGAAAATTGTTGAACTAAAAATGTCCTTTTAGTGGTACTAATAAATTGTTCAACTACTAATGGATCAGAAGACCCACTGAATGAAGTTGGATACTATCTCATGAAGGAATCAATAGAATGTTTCTCCCTCCTTTGCTCATTTGGAAGTCCTTCATGATTCAAAGCTTGAGAAAGTTGTGTGAGAATCTCTATAAGAATTTTCATTCCAACTCCCATAACATTTGGTTGCTCATGGGTACAATCATTGCATTTCCCATCGAATTCAGCATTAACGTGATTCCTTTGGGTTCCAACCATTGACTAAAACCAAGAAGCACAGTGTGAACAACACTAATCATAATAGAGAAACCACAAAATAAAGAATTAAATTTCAATTCAGGACACTTTATGTTTTATCCCAAGTTATTCATGAACATTTCTAAAACAATTGGATATGATTGTAACCTATACTTAGACATATTCTCAGTGTTCTTACAATGGTTTTCTCATCCTAGTTTCCAAAGGTTAACTATAACTTTTCTCTGGTACCAACTATAAGAGATCATAATTTACATATATATATATGACTTCAACATTGAATAATATACTTTATATAACAAGAAAAACTATTTTGGAACCGTATAGGTTTAGTGTTTTTAGAAACTGGGAAACGTAAACAACTAGTTCATAAAATATCCAAATTGTCTCTTGATTTTTTCTTCACTACTAGACTCATTTTTGACATATATTACTTAATAAACTTCTTCATGACCTGGGAAAAAGAAACATATAAAAGGGTGATATCAAATTCTCATTAAGGGTAAACAAGGTAAATATCATTCCTATCGTTATCATAAGAACTTAATTTTGGAAAATATTATCCTGCTTATAAAAGATCACAATATAATTAAATGGGATAAATCATAAAAATAAAATGTAATACCAATATTAAAAACATAATACATGACATTTTGTGGAATACACACATGATCATAGAAAATCATTTCATATTAGTCAAGGCTCGATGTTGATACCCTCATAGCAGACAAAGTCCATTACTGAGCTGAGTTCACTCCTCGTTCCAACCCTATACTACTGAACCTGATTTACTTACCATTCCATTCATGTCTATCGAATGAGATATAAATCATTATCCAATAAATTTTAGGGAGATATAATACCAACCAATCTCATAATTAAACCATTCTTATGTGTTCCAAAAAACATAAAAACATTCACTATAACATAACCCATGAAATAAAATGGATTTCTTAAACTTCATTCCATCATAATTGATATCAAACAAACATATTTCCTAAATAACATAAAATAAAATCATAATAATAATAGGGATATAAATATGATTATATTTAAATAGTGTCATATTTTATGTAAAATAATTTTGAGAAAATACTTGAAATTAATTCCAGAGGAAAATATCCTTTCTTCTTCAAAAATTTTTTCCTTCCTCAAAATTCCACACAATTTTAGAAGAAATAATTTAATGTGAAAATAACCTTGTAATATTGTAGGTTAAGATTTAAGTAAATAAGTAATTATGAAATCATAAAAACTTGTTCTTGTCACACAAGTTAAAAGAAACATTCTTCTTGTCCTTTTGCTGGAAAAGTCAAAAAAGTACTTCATATCAAAAAATGAAAAAATATTCCTTTCATTCCATTTAATAAAAATTAACCAATGGTTAAAATTGAATTTGAACCATTTTCGAATAATAAATATATTATTACATATTTAGGAAACATGTATGTGAATGATAAATATGACCTAGTAAATACTTATGAATAAACAATCTCAGATAATAATGAGATTGAAAAATTATCCTTTACCTTAGATTCGATATCCTTCGCATGTATCTGAAACTATTTTATAATTATTTAAATAAAGTTTATTATTTATTTCATAATAATAATCATTTTTATGATAAAATTTATGATCATATTTTCATCTATTTTTAGTAACATTTCGTTGTTACTTGTTATTCAGGTATTAACTGATTTACGTTCTTATTCATTTTTGTCAGATAAGATCTTATTCCTATTTTTAGGTTATAGTTATATAATTTACAAAATAATATTAGTATAATAAAAATCATATTTATTCATTAAATTCATGTATATAATCATGTTTTAAATAAGACCATGTAGAATGAATCACATCACATCGTGGAGACGATATGTCGTACGTATGCACAAGCGATGATATCATACCCCAAATTGTTGAATGGTATTTAAGTTAATGTTTTATAATATTTCATAATTAGTATCATGTTATAATAATTATATATAGTTATTATTCCCATAATTATACCCATCCAAGTATGGTGGTGGTGAAAAATAAATTACACCATGACCTGGAGACGGTAAGTCGTACGTACCAACGCGTGGTGATTTCATTTATCAAAGAATGGGTAGAATCTGGAATATAGTTGTTTCATATTTATAATAAAATAGTAGTATATGAGTGATAATTATGTTATTACTTTATAGTGTAACAACTAATGAATAAGAATTAGAAGAAGTAATAAGTTTGAAAGAATCGATAGAAGAGATTACCTCCTCCTCGACGTGCTTCCTCTAAATCTCTTCGTAGAGCACAAGAGTTGGTATTTGAAGATGACAAGAACCAATATAATGAAAATAGGGAAGTTGAGAAGAAAATATGGTAGGGGATGGCCGATATTGAAGGCTCAAAACGAAGTTTAGAGGTGATGGAGGAGGTTTCCTTTTATAATTTAGGTGAGGGGCCCTTTAGAAACTCCATAAATAATAATTTATAATAAAATTAAATCCTACCCAAAACTTCAAAAATGTCCCAATTTTGAATATAAGATGAGATAGGGTTGTAATATCATCAACCAATAATTTTTTTATAAGTTTTTTTTGTCAATTTAAATCATATCATTTTAATTGACACTTAGTAATTCTATTTAATTTTAATTATGGTAATAACATTATAAATATTTAATAGTTATAAATATTTACTTATATGGTGTTAATTTAGAATAAATGGGTATTTTATGAAATTTTAGATCTTTTTGTTTTCAATTTTTAATTTTTACATATTTTTATGATTTTTATGTAATTTAATAATATGTTATTTTTATAAAATATCAATAGTGTAAATTTGGACACTATTCATTTATTTGACTTTAAATAAAATAATCACAAAAGATAAATTCGAACCAAAATATTTAATGAACTCATAACATGTCACTATAACCTAGAAATTTTTGGATCATCTTAAATCATTCATATGATATTTATTTTAATATTTTTAAAACCATTTATTTGATATGTTTATTAATAAAATTATTTTTACATCACTATTGTGTCATCATTAATAGAAATAATTTAATCTCTAAAATTATAAATAAATTTTTATGATGTAGGTAATTATTTTATCTTTATAGATATTATCTATAATAAATATTATTTCCTAGTTATCCATATATTAAAATTAATATACTTATGTAAAATGAGATTGTGACATGTTGTCGTATTCATTTTTTTATTACATTCGTGTCATATTAATAGGTAAGTGGACATTAAGTGATTAATTTTCGAAAAAGAGATGATAAGGGTCTAATTTAGTCATCCAATAGGATTTTTAAAGGTGTTAAGAAAATTTTATAATTTTATGTTTACCCTTATTTACCCGATTTACCATTAACCATGGTAACATAAATAATTACCAAAGTTACTATTCATAATGCCCAAAACTAAAAGTAGCCTATTAACATAATTTGGACCTAATTATTCAAAATATGGAATAAATTTATAAAAATTCAAAATACTTTAGTTTCAGTAATTAATATAAAATTAATCCCTTACTTGAATTGAGAAAACATGTTTTAAAAGTTAGAAAAATGAAAAAGATTGAAATGTTTTTACCAATAAATTCAATGTAAAATTAATTATAATGAAATAAATTATTTTTAATGATAAATATATATTATATTTATACTTTAAATCTATTAAATATTATAATTTTATTAGGTAAATTATCTAGATGAAAAAAGTTTTTTTAATTAAAATTTAGCGTATTTTTACTATTCATCAAAACATAAAAGTTATCAGAAAAATATCAGAAATTCATCCAAAGTAATTTTTTATATCCCTCTTCAAAATAAAATGTTTATGTTTTCATATAAAAATTATCAATGAGTCAAAATATTACTTTAATATTGGTTCTCCATTCAAAGGTGTAAAATTAAACTTTTAAAAAATAGGTTTTTATACATCAAATAGTGTTTTACTCATACCCTATGACTAAAATATGCATTGGATGAATATAAAAAATATTTTATTAAGTATATACCACATATATATCACATTAATTTCATAACCAAAAGTAATTCACTCAAAAAAATACAAATATCTAATTGATTTATATATTTCAAAAAATAATTGATTGCCAAAAAACTCACAATGTATTTTCATAAGTTAGATATAATTATTTTCACTAACCTAATAGCTAGAATATAACATTAATTTTATATTAAGGGAACCTCATGGTTCGTTTAAACTCATGATTGTGTGAAAATCAAGCTACTAAAGAATACAAAATTATTTAAAGAAAATATTTAATAAAAACATCTGGGTGTTACATTCTACCCCCTTAAACTAAATCTCGCCCTAGAAATTCAACACTTGGAAAAAACATGATTATACCTCTCCCTTATCATATCCTCATGTTCCTATGTAGCTTCTTCAAATTGGAGGTTCCTCCATAAAACATTAACCAAGCAAGTGGTCTTGTTTCGTAGAACTTTTTGACTACAATCCCAAATCTACATGAGTTGTTATTCATAATAAAGATCTTGATCTTGTGATAAAACTTATGATATTAGTACATGTGATGGATTAGGTATGTACTTTCTCATGAGAGATATATGTAAAACATCATGAACATGTGATAGATTCAGTGGAAGTTTAAATCAGTAAGCTAACTTCCCAAAATAATCTAGAATTTCAAAAGGACTGATATACTTAGGGCTCAACTTGCCCTTATTTCAAAATCTCATTACTCTCTTCCAGGGAGATATTTATAGAAATAATTTATGTGCCACTTCAAAATATAGGTATTTTATTCGAATGTCAGCATAACCTTTTTGTCTACTTTGAGCTGTTATTATGTGTTGTTGATTAGATCTGACCTTTTCCACCATTTAATCAACTAGGTCATGTCCTAATAGCTTTATTTCTCCAACATCATCCCAATAAGTGGGAGTTCTATACTTATTTACATATAGGACTTCATAAAGAGAAATCTGAAAAATGGAGTGAAAGCTATTATTGTAAGAAAATTCCTCCAAAGGTAGGTGTTGATCCCAACCACATTTTAAATCCAAATAGCCAGCTCTCAACATGTATTCCAAAGTTTGAATTATCCTCTCAAACTAACTAACTATATGAGGATGACAAAAATTGTTGAAAAATTAACTATGTATCGAGAGCATATTGAAGACTATACCAAAAATTTGAGGTAATCCTCAGATCCCGATCGGATATAATTAAAAGTGGTACTCCATGAAATCTTACCACTTCCTTTACATATATCCTGGAAAACTGATTAAGAGAGAAATCATCTCTAATATCAATGAAGTGTGTCGACTTTGTAAGACGATCAACTATAACCCAGATAGCATTATTTCCTTTGGATGTTTTGGGAAGTCCGATGAAAAAATCCATAGTGATGTTTTCCCATTTCCATTTTAGTATGGGTAATGGTTGTAACATCCACTTAGACTTCTGTCTCTCAACCTTAACTTGTGGGAAAAAAAGCATCAAGAGACATATTCAGCAACAACTATTTTCATTCCATTCCACCAGAAGTACTCTTTCAGGTCCCTATACATCTTTGTACTTCCAGGGTGAAGAGAGAATAAAGAACTAAGAGCCTCATCCAATAGATACATTAATTCTAGTATGGGAGGAATAAAAACCCAGTTCCTAAACCTTATTATTTCATCACAATCAAGGTTGAATTTAAGAATATTCCCCACATTATTTTGTAATTTTACATATTCCTTCTATTCCTCCTTAATCTTTACTTTTATATATAGTTGAACATTCATTTGAGAAATATAATATTTCTCCCCTTAAATTAAAATTTCAAGATCCATACTTTTAAAATCCATAAATATTGGATCTTTGTTGATCCTCGTCATGGATAAGATATCATGGTCTTTTCAACTCAAAGCATCTTCCACCTTGTTCTCTTTTTGAGGGTGATAATGTATTGAGGATTCATAATATTTAATCAACTCTAACCATCTTATTTGGATAATATTCAGCTAATTTTTAGTGAAAAATTTCTTCATACTTTTATGATCAATATAAATATCCCACCTTTATCCATAATGATAATTCTTATATATTTTTAATGCAATGATTACCGTAGCTAACTATAAATCATGAGTTTGGTAATTTTGCTTGTGAATTTTCAACTTCTGTGAGGCAAAAGCTATCACCATATCATTTTTAATGAGAAAAAATCCTAGCCCCTTCTTAGATTCATAACTATATATTACAAAACATTTTCCACTACAAGGCAGTACGAGCACAGGTTCACTGATTACCCCTCTTTTTAGGTCTTTGAAATTCTCTTCACATTCCTCCATCCAAACGAACTTAACTCCTTTTCGAGTCAACTTGGTGAGTGGATTAGATAATCATGAAAAATGTTTCACAAAAAGTCGATAATATCTAGCCAAACCAATAAAAATTCAGATATCAGTTACGATTGTTGGTTTCAACTATCTTTCAATAACCCCTGTTTTTGCTCGATCCACATATATCCCCTCTCTTGAGATTATGTGACCCAAAATGAATCTTTTTGAGGCAAAAATTTACACTTGGTAAATTTTGAATAAATATTATCCTTTCTCAGGGTCTTAAGTACAATTATCAAGTAATTTTCATGTTTTTTACTTTCACTTTTAATAAACAATAATATTTTCTATAAAGACAACCAAAAATTGATCAAGATAGTATCAAAAGACTCTATTCATTAGATCCAAAAAGATAGCAGGGGAAATTAGTAAGACTAAAAGGAATTACTATAGTAAAGTCAATACCTAACCAATTATCATCCCAAAATTACTACACACATCCTAGAGGTATTTTTCTATCCAAAATACCAAACCCAGAAGGCTTAAGGTGTACGCTAATGGGGTTATTTGAGAAGAAGGTATATATCTAAACCATTATATTTCATGTTTATTTCTTCTTTTAACTTATTCAAATATTATTTAAACATGCTAAAATAATAACATCAGTATCTTACATATACATAAATGTTACTATGATTATTTCATAACCATTTTTCAACATCTTTTCCGTTCTATTGGAAATGAAAATTACCACTCATGTGTATGTGTGGACTACCACCTCTACAAAGCGATGAGTTTTGTTTTCCATAACCGAATCTCAAGGATATTTATAATTATGGATTTACTATATATATGTGGTTTTAATGAAATAATTATCAATATATAAATATAATATATCATATAATTTATTACACTTCCATCCATTGGAAAATGACAACGTCGTTCATGCATACATGTGGATTACCACCATGACGAAGTGATATGATTCATTTTTCATATAAATATTTCATGGATAATTATAATTTTTTTGTTAAAAATATTATAATTATTTTATTATTATTATGGATATGATATAACAATTACCTTTTTTTAACACAATCAATATACCGAAGTCGTTTTGCAACTTTGAAATAAACTCCATCAAAACACATGGAGTGGACTGAATGAATTAAGTAATTCAATATGTAATTGAAATAAATGAAATAAATGAATAAAATGATTTAATGATAAATTAATAAACCTATAATGTTCTTAAAAAATCAAATTAATTATATAATTTTATCATATATTATTTTAATTACATTCATGTAAGGTCTAGACTCGAGGTAAGAGATTTCATCATAATTTGCCTTTATTGAGGCATGTTTTAATGTTATAAACTTAATTTATTTTATAGGGTGAATATAATCACCTGTTTAAATTTTATATGATGAATCATTTATATTTAATTATATTTTATGTTAAAATTCATATTATTTTATCCAAGGGGATTTCATTTATAAGTTTTCAAAGCAATAAGAGGTTTCTTAAGTCAATTTCATTTTATTGGGTTATAACACTTCTTTTTTGGATTTTTTATGACATGATTATGCATGAATGGATGTATAAATTTATTTTTTATATATTTAAACTTTATTAAGTTTTATTTACATATGTGTACATACCACTTCATATATTGATTATCATTTCAAAAGTTATGATCTTTGCAAGGGCTTTCTTTATCTCAATCTCATTTTCTTGAGACATGTTTTGTTGTATGTACCATGATTTCCTTGTATGGTGTATATACTTACTCATGAATGAATATTGAAACATTAATTCAAGAAATTCATGTTATTTATATATCCATATCACATTATTACTTTTAATTACCTTTGAATTGAATGTTACCAATGTAGTAAAGATTTTAGCTTACAATCTTATAACTTTTTGAGATAGTTTATGTTATTAGTTACTTTAGTGGAAATTGTATTATTTTAATTTCTTAAACCACATATATATTGTTATAATTCAATTATTTTTTCGTTTAAATTATTTTGTTTCATTTTTATTTATTTGGTACTTAAAAGGATTGAGAAAATGTTTTTAAAAAAAGCCGACCTTATTTCCTCTTTGTCTGATTTTTTTTTCTTTTATATCCATATTATTCAAAATTAAGTTATAAAAGATATGAATTATACATTAATTTTTTTTAAAAAATTCATTTTCACACACTTTTACTTGAATTACAAATTTTTAAAAAGGAATAATTCAAAAAGTGTTTCTAACAAGTCATTTTTGAATTTTTATAATGCTTCAAAGGAATGTTTTATTTTAACTTATATGGAATGAATGAATTTTCCCATCAACATTAAAATTATATTCTATAAATATTACATTAATTTTTTTCAAAATTATTTTTCAAAAAAATACCTTTCTTAATATTTTGTGAATTTTTATCTTTTTAATGGTTCCAAAATAAAACTGCATTTTCCCATCTCTTCAAAGAAATGTTTTAAATTGTCTTTTATAGGTATTTTTATCTACTTAAACTTTGTTAATGATAATAATGATTCCATGGGGATATGATATTATGATATTATTTCCTTACTTTATCTGAATGGTTTATAATTATGTTTTAAATAGATTTTTATGAAACCCATTTCTTTTCCATGGGTAAATCAAGTTATAAAGGAATGAAAGATGTTTTTAATGATTTATGATCAAAATAAAAGATTCAATTTGTTATATTCATGTAATGAAATTAGACATTATTGATGATGATGGGTGAGACCTATATATCTCTTGATGATAGGTTAACCTAATATTACTTATACAATGGGTGATACAAATACAACTTATACGATGGGTGAGCCTGATATAATTATCCAATGCATTTGGTAATGTTCCTTATATTTAAATTCATGAAGGCGGGAGTTAACTAGGGAGGTTTATCTTATTGATTTAACTAGTTTCTAGTTATTTCTAACATGAGTGAAAATGAGTAATAAATATGATGTTCCAAGATAACAACACATTTTCTCTATGCTTAAATGGGTTTTTAATGGTTCCTATGATCAAGATTAACATCACATGGCTTATAATTATTTATTATTATGATTATTTCCTTTGATAAATATTTACTCCTTATCATGTATTTAATGATCCATGTTTTTATGGGTATGAATTCTCTTATGTTATGATAATTCACTTTGATTATGTCATCAAACATTTATTCTCATCTTATTCTTAGTGATCAAATTAAATTGTTAACAATTATTTTTACCCTTAATGTGTGTTTAAGATCACCTTTATTATATTTCTTTTCATCAATTTGTGAAGAATATTTTTAAATTAATTATATTTAGAAAGGTTTCACGATCTATGGATTTTATGGGAGAGGATGAAGACTTAATGTGGAATATGAAATGAAGGGTATAATGGAAAAAAATACTCACTTTAGGGCATGTGTATTATTTTGTAAGAGTCTATCATAATTCTCTAAGAATATTAACCTAAAATTTTCTTGGGTATATATGTGATTAAAAATTTCTGTTTGTTGATGTATAGTTTTGATGGATGAAATCAAGTCACATTTATCATTATCAAAGCTATAAATGTAAATATTTTGTTTTTAGCACCAAATATAAGTGTGTAGGTTTAGGGATATTATAACTTGTATTAGAGTAGGGTTTAGAAAGAATAAAATATTATGATTTTTTCATGTGAGGTTTACTTAAAATTTATTTATACCATCATGGGTTTATAAGTTTCTTATTGATAATAAGTTCAAAGTCATAGGCACCAAATTTGAGGTTTTAAGTGAGGATATTTTAAGGTGAAAAATGATATTTTGGGAGACGTTTTATTAGGGTGTAGTATATATAACCTCTATGTTTAACATGAATGATAAGTTTAGAATATTTAGATTAATTTTTTTGTATATTTATTCTGAAATTTATAAGAACAAATTTGAGAATAAAAAATTATTTAATGATGATGTTATTGAGACTAATAGGGATATTTGGTTATCTATTTTTCAAATGATCTATGTTGAACCTTTATTTTTATTATTTAATTTTGAAGATTAATATTTTATTTATTTATATGAAGTTTTATCCACTTTTGTTATTATCTTTCCTTGTTTTACAATTCTATTCTTTATTAATGTCTAAATATATGAGGAATAACTTATTATCCTTTTATGGATCTTGTGATTTTTTAGAAGTTTATTTTTTCCCTTCAAGAAAAAAAAAATATATCTTAGATATTCATTTTATGGAATAAGAGATGTGATAGAAGTGGATGTTGATAAAAGAAAAAACAAAGGATGGAATTGTGATTATGAAATAGAAGAAAATAAAGTAAGTATATTTCTTTATGTTCATAGACTATATGGTAAAGTAATTCTTCAAATCTAGAAAAGTGACGTTGAAATAAAAATTCTATCTTATTACCCTTATTTCTGATGAATTTATTGTATTCTTAATCCCTTATTTATTTATGGTTTTGTGGCTATTAAATTTATCATGACTTCATTCTCTATCACTTTCCATCATTTGGAAATTAATTCTATCCTCAATGACTATATTCTCACTTCTATATAGTTTTTTTCTATTTGGGAACCTAGTTATGTGTTATTCAAAACAACTTCCTTACTTTCCTTTCCATCTCTTCAAAAAAAAGTTTTATTAACAATTTTTATGTTTTGAGTTTTCAACAAATGTATTTTAAAATGTTAAACCCATGATTACCGAGATCAAGTTAAAATTATGAACATTTTTTTATTTAAGTGGTGAAGAATGTAATAACCTAAGATTATAAAAGAAGCTTATGTTTGATAGCATATAATAAATGCAACACCGAGCTTAAAAGAACCAAAACATTAATATAATTTTAAATATTATAATTATAAACTAGCCATTGAATTGGTGGGTATGAATAAAATAAAAAAAATTATTAAATATATATATAGTTCCTACTAAATATAAATCTACAAGTTAATGATAATGAAACAACACTCAATTTATAGTAAAGTCAATTAATGCTTCACAAATATGTTTTCTTAAAAAAGGGTTTTATTTATTTTTGTGAGGGAATATTATAAATAATTTCTGAACCTTTTATAAATTTTATTTTATAAAAAGTAAATCACTATTAAAATAATAATATCAAATTATCTTAAGGTGAAAGTTTTGGATTTTTCTGAAAAGATTGATTTTTTAGTAAATAGTGAAAAATATCGATTTTTAGAAAACTACCATGACTTTTCACTAAAAATGAAAATTATGATTTTAATTTCATCTTATAATAGCATAAATATAGTTTAATTTTATACAATATAATTAATTACATAGGAATAAAAATTACACTTTATTTTATTATAAGTACATTATTTTGCTTAAAAACAAATTTTTTCTAAAAACTGTTCTTCATTGTGTTTTACAAATTTATATTAAAATGGGTTTCTTCCACTTCAAGAAAATGAATATTGAAAAATGTATTCTTTATTTGGAATCATGAGGCTCAAATTTGGTAAATAGTTCACTTTTATTATTGTTCATTATGAATAGTAACCTGAATAAATATTTGTCACCTCGGTAAGGGCAAAACGGGCAAAACAAGGTTAAAACTATCTGATAAAGCCTTGTAATTTTATTAACACATACATTTATTTTATTGGATAAGTTTTTAAACCATGAAAATCCAATATTCTAATTTTTTTTAATTTCTCACACTTGAATTTTATTATAACATTTATATTATTTTTAGTAAAGGATACACTCAAAAATATCAATCTTTTGCTTTAAATATATATAATATTTTATGATAGAAAAAAAAATTCGTCCACTTATAAATTATAATTTTAAATATTTATGATTTTTATCAAGATATTTTGTTTTAATTTTTAGTGATGATATAATTTGTCACGACCCGCCCTCGGGGTCCGTGCCGTGACTACCCCAAGCCCGCCTTCCATAGGCCAGGGGCTGGCGACTAGCACCAAGGCGTAAATCCCGGTAAAAAGGGAAGGCATTGCCTTTGTAAGGTAAACAAACACCACAGAGTAAACAAGCGGAAAGTAAACACTAAACAAAAACAGAGTACAACTGAAAGTGCGGAAAAGTAAATGGGCCAGAATACAAACCCAAACTGAAAGTAAAGTACAACTCGAAAGGGAAAAACAGCAACTGAAAAGTAAAGCCGCTACTCCGAGCTGTCCACTGGAAATCCCACCTGAAGGGTGGGTACAGATAGCTCCTCTGCTTCACGGGTCCCGCCGTCTGCTCCGTGCACGTCTCTCCCAGTGGTCCACCTCCGGGTACCGTCCCGCTCTGCAAACCTCAGCTAAGGTCAACGCTGTCCGTCGTCTGCAACCAACACAACGTAGTGCGGGCGAAGCCCGTGCAGGGGTGAGTATAAGCTACTCAGTAGGGACCCCGAGACCCCTGAAGGTCTCTCAAAATCCACAAAGGATAAACCACGAAACAAAGTACAATCACGAAGTAACAACCAACACTGCTTAGGTATATGCCCATACATATACCTAAGTCATCAATTCAGATACGCTCCAACCTCCGAGCCCAAGTATAACTCAGTCCACGCAGGAAAGTATACGTATTCCACAAAGGAAAGTAACAGGATTCAGCTCACACAGGTATACTTCTTCAGGGACGATAAAGATGATCACTGATCCATCTAAGTCGTCGGACCCACGAAGGATCGATAGGTAACTAACCCCCGCAGAAGACCCACACAGGATCGGGCTCACACAGAACCTGTAGGCGCTGGCTCACACAGAACCGCTGAGCGCAAGGTCCCACACAGGATCGGGCTCACACAGAACCTGAAGCACTGATCCACGTAGGATCGCTGAGTGCTGTAGTCGTCGTCGTCGAATCCACACAGGATCTCTGTACTGTCGTCGTCGAATCCACACAGGATCTCTGTACTGTCGTCGTCGCAGTCACAGTAGCAGTCGTAGCAGTAGAACAGTCGCAGCCAGCACTAGGGTTCCCGCACACAGCAAGCTCGTACGGAGGGTCCGCTCCACGAGCCGAGAGGCTGATACATCAACTGTCACGAAGACCGAAGTTGATGTATCCAAAAGTTCCGTATCGTCAACAGGAACTCAACGCAACAGACGGCGCGTCGATCGGACGCCCGGTCTGAGAGTTATTGGCATTTTTGTCTCCGGGGCCCGGTTGGTTTTTAAGGCAAAACCAACCCGACCGTACTCCACCTGCGTCCAAACCTCGGGCGGAGTATGCCAAAAGATCCGTCTCTCTAAGAGGAACACTACGTGACTGACGGCACGTCAATCGGACGTCCGTAGCTCAAGATATGAGCGTTTCCGCTCCGAAGGCCCGGTTGGTTTCGTGAACGAACCAACCCGGCCGAACTCAAAGTAAACCGAAACCTTGAGTGCGATATACCGAAACGACCGTCTCGATCCAAGGATCGCGTTGCCGCAGACGGTTCGTCATTCGGAGGTCCGAGGCTCAAGTTATGAGCCAAGAACCGAATCTGGTCCGAAACGGGGGGTCCGGGTCCGGGCCGACCCGGCCCGACCCCCCCCCCCTCTGGACGGCGCGGCGGCCGGCGGCGGCGGACGGCGGCGGCGGACGGCGGCGGACGGCGGCGGCGGCTGGCCGCGTGGCGGCGGCGGCGGGCCGCGTGGCGGCGGCGGCTGGCGGGCCGCGTGGCGGCGGCGGGCCGCGTGGCGGCGGCGGCTGGCGGGCCGCGTGGCGGCGGCGGGCCGCGTGGCGGCGGCGGCTGGCGGGCCGCGTGGCGGCGGCGGCTGGCGGGCCGCGTGGCGGCGGCGGGCCGCGTGGCGGCGGCGGCTGGCGGGCCGCGTGGCGGCGGCGGCTGGCGGGCCGCGTGGCGGCGGCGGCTGGCGGGCCGCGTGGCGGCGGCGGCTGGCGGGCCGCGTGGCGGCGGCGGCTGGCGGGCCGCGTGGCGGCGGCGGCTGGCGGGCCGCGTGGCGGCGGCGGCTGGCGGAAGGCACGCGGGGCTAAGCCCCGCGTTTCACAAACGGCACGGCTTTAAGCCGTGCCTTGCCAAGAAACGGCCCCCGCAAATGGGGGCCGGTTGAATAAAACCGGGGGGCTTTGCCCCCCCCTCCTTAAATGAACCGCCCCCCTCTTTAAGAGGGGGGTTTGAAGAGCCGGCCGGGGGTTTAAACCCCCGGTTTTTATGATATCCGGCCGGCCCGTTGGCCGGCCGGTTTTTACTAACGGGACCGGGAAATTCCGGTCCCGCCCTTGATTTCCGACGCCGGCGGCACGGCCGCCGGTCTTTCCTTCCGCCGCGGCCCGGAACCGGCCGCGGTCTCCTCGTCTCACCGCGGCCCGGAACCGGCCGCGGTGTTCGTCGTCCGGCGCGGTGCGACGGCACCGCGCCCCTTTCTCCGTGCCAAGAATCCTCCCAACGCGGCGCGACGGCGTCGCGTTCTTGAAAACTCTCCTCGGCGAAGCGCGACGGCGTTGCGGAAAATATCTGAACGTTCATCCGCGTGGTGCGACGGCACCACGTTACTTGTTTCCTCCAGCATGAACAACATGAACGATGGTGGGGGATTCGGCCGTGTTCGTGCGGTCCGGTCCCCCTCACGTTAAAGAAATAAAAACGGAACTTAAATAAAATAAGTCACACGTTAAGTCACGCTAAAATCCACGATTCAAGAAAGGAATAAAAATAATCAATAAAGATCATCCCCTACCTCTGGTTTCAAGAACGAAGATCGTCAACGACCCGCGGAAGACGCGTCGCGGTGGTCGGCGTCACGGAAGAAGGACGTCGATGTCGTGAAGCGAGGATTCGAAGTTCTTTGACGACGATTTCGTCGCGGGAAAAGATGACGCGGAAGAAGACGTCGTCGGTGTCGCGGGTAAGGCGTCGCGAAAGATGATTCCCGAGTACGTGGCGTTCTTCGTCGATGTTCGAAGGTTCTTCGCGTTCTTCAAGGAGGAAAAAGAAGTTCTTCAAAGTGTAGAACTCTTCCTCCCTCAAATCTCCACACAACACAGCAACCCCCAAAATAAAATAAGCTACCCTTATTTTATTTTCACTTTGCCCACCTTTCAAAAATTCAAAAGTTGAATTTATTACATTAATTAAAATCTTGAGTTGTCAAGAAATTAAATGGAAAGATAAGTTGGCAAGTTTTAATGTAGGGGAGAGTCACAAATTAAAGAGGGGGTTTAGAGGGGTTAGGGAATTTGAAAAGGTGGGGGGTTCGTGTGGGCCCCACCTCCCTCATAACCACACATGGGAAGTTGGGTGGTTGCGGGCCCCACCAACAACTTCCCATGAGAGAGTCTAACCACCTAGAATAAAATAAAATTCACACACAATTTTATTTTACTTATCTTTTAATCCCCAAAACTAACTTTCAACCCGCAACATACGCAACTCCCGAAAGGGTCTCTTTAAGCGAATATCGGCACTGCGAGTTCATCGGTGCCCTCGGATTTCAATTCCGAGCACCGGATCAAAAGTTAGGAATTCCCGCTCGTTCGTTCACTGAACGTACCCGAGCCAAACTTCGGAAATTAATTCCGGGCACTCCGGGCCTCGGAATCAGGTGCCGTCTGAAACCGCGCTCTTGTAAAATTCTAAAGAAAATTAAGAAAAAATTTCCCTTGAATTTTACGGGTCTTTACATTACTCCCACCTCAGGGCTTTACGTCCCCGTAAAGATACAACAAAACTAGGGAAACAAATGAGGGTACTGAGCACGCATCTGAGCCTCCCGCTCCCATGTGCTCTCCTGGAGATTCCCGTGTTGCCATCTGATGCGCACAAGAGGAATCGATCGCCCACGTAGGACCCGCTCCTGTCGATCCTCTATCTCCACCGGGACCTCCGTAAAAGTCGCCCCATCGTCAACGTCAAGCTCCCCATGGTCAACGATGTGCGTCGGGTCGTGCACGTATCTCCTCAGCTGGGATACGTGAAAGACGTCGTGCACCCGGTGCAACTGAGGTGGTAGAGCCAGGCGATAAGCCACCTCGCCAATCCTGCTGAGAATCTGGAAAGGTCCGATGAAGCGCGGAGATAACTTGCCGCCTCGGCCAAATCTCCGAATACCACGTCGAGGTGAGACCCGCAAGAAGACGTGGTCGCCATCCTCGAACTCCAGTGGCCTCCGCCTCCTGTCAGCGTATGACTTCTGCCGGCTCTGAGCTGCCCTCATCCGCTCCTGGATGACCTGGACCTTCTCTGTCGTGGCCTGAACCATCTCTGGTCCCACCAGTGCTGACTCCCCGGGGTCTGTCCAGCAGAAAGGAGATCTACATGGTCGGCCGTACAATGCCTCGTACGGTGCCATCCCGATAGTGGAGTGGTAGCTGTTGTTGTACGCAAACTCTACCAAGGGTAGGTGGTCCTCCCAGCTACGACCAAAGTCGAGGACACATGCGCGGAGCATGTCCTCGAGTGTCTGAATGGTCCTCTCCGTCTGACCATCCGTCTGAGGGTGAAAAGCTGTGCTAAGACGTAGCTGCGTCCCGAACGCCTCCTGCAACCCCTTCCAAAGCCGGGAAGTAAAGCGGGCATCACGATCGGAAACGATAGATGATGGCACGCCGTGGAGCCGCACAATCTCCTGAACGTAGAGACGTCCCAAGCTCTCTACTGAGCCCTGCTCTCTGATGGGTAAGAAGTGTGCCGACTTTGTGAGTCGGTCAACAATCACCCAGATGGAGTCGTGACCTCTGGAAGTACGTGGAAGTCCAGTCACGAAGTCCATAGATATGCTGTCCCACTTCCACTCCGGAACCTCCAAGGGCTGTACCAAGCCTGCTGGTACCTGATGCTCTGCCTTCACCTGCTGACAGGTAAGGCATCGAGAAACGAACTCTGCTACAGCTTTCTTCATGCCCGGCCACCAGTGCTGTCGTCTGAGGTCCTGGTACATCTTCGCCACTCCAGGATGTACCGCTAAAGGAGAAGTGTGAAACTCCCCCAGCACTTCCTCTCGCAATGTGACTGGTACCATGGCACGTCCTCTGAAAAGGATGTCGTGCTCTGCTCCAAGGGAGAAACCATCAGGTGCCTGTCCCGAGGATATCTGTGCACGCCGTGTCTCGCAGTCAGTGTCCCCGCGCTGTGCCTCCCTGACTCGCTGCAGTAGTGGAGGAGTGACTGTGAGAGACTGAAGAAAGGCTGCTCCATCTCTATCCACGAAGGATATCTGCAAAGAGGCTAGCTGCTCCGTCGCCTCCTCGAGTAGCTGAATGCCCGTCCTCCTGCTGAGGGCATCGGCTACTATGTTCCCCTTCCCAGGAGTATAGACTATCTCAAAGTCATAGTCCTGGAGGAACTCGAGCCATCGTCGCTGTCTCAGGTTCAGATCCTTCTGCGAGAAGATATACCTGAGACTCTGATGATCGGAAAAGACTGTAAAGCGCTCGCCCATCAGATAATGTCGCCATGTCTTCAGAGCGAAGACCACTGCTGCTAACTCCAGGTCATGGGTAGCGTAGTTCTGCTCATGCGGTCTCAACTGTCGTGATCCAAAGGCGATCACTGCCCGCTCCTGCATCAGAACACATCCGAGTCCGGTCCCTGATGCATCGCAGTAGACCACGTACCCTACTCCCTCCTCAGGCAACCTCAAGATAGGTGCGCTAGTCAATCTCTGCCTCAGCTCCTCGAAGCTCTGCTGACAACTGTCTGACCACACGAAGGGTTTCCCCTTCTTCGTCAACGCTGTGAGTGATGCCGCAACTCTGGAGAAGTTCGGCACAAATCTCCGATAGTATCCAGCTAGTCCCAAGAAACTCCGAACCTCAGTCACGCTCCTGGGTGGCTCCCATGCTAACACAGCCTCAATCTTCGCGGGATCCACTGCAACTCCCGCCTCAGAGATTACGTGTCCCAAAAAGTGGACCTCACGTATCCAGAACTGGCACTTCGAGAGCTTACCATAAAGCTGGTGCTCTCGGAGTGTGTCAAGGACAACTCGCAAGTGATAGGCGTGCTCCTCCTCTGTCGTAGAGTAAATCAGAATGTCGTCGATGAAGACCACGACAAACCGATCGAGGTATGGCTGAAAGATCCTGTTCATGAGAGCCATGAACACTGCTGGAGCATTGGTTACACCGAAAGGCATAACCAAGAACTCATAGTGGCCATACCGACATCTGAAGGCCGTCTTCTGCACATCCTCGTCTCTGACTCTGAGCTGATGATAGCCTGACCTGAGGTCTATCTTCGAGAACCACCGTGCTCCCTTGAGCTGATCAAAGAGGTCATCAATCCTCGGTAGCGGATACTTGTTCCTCACTGTCACCTGGTTCAGGCGACGATAGTCAACACAAAGTCGCAAGCTCCCATCCGCCTTCTTGGCGAACAATATCGGAGAAGCCCAGGGTGAAACACTGGGTCGGATGAACCCCTTGCCCTGCAAGTCTTCCAACTGTACCCGTAGCTCTCGAAGCTCGGCGGGGGCCATCCGATATGCTGGAGTGGATATCGGGGCTGTCCCGGGGTACAAGTCAATATAAAAGTCTACCTCTCTGCGAGGAGGTAGCCCTGGAACATCGTCGGGAAAAACGTCCGCATACTGATCCACCACTGCAGGAAAACCAGGACTCCGCACGTCAACTGCTCCAAGGATAAGGCTAGCCAACTGATGAGTGATGGGCTGTCCTCTCCTCCGCGGAAGTCCATCCTGTGCTGCTAAGGCTCCCTTCTCGCCGGTGAAGGTGAACCTGCTCCCGTCGGTGCGTACACATCGCACCTTGCGCCTAAAACAGTCAATCTGTGCATGGACCGTGGACAGCCAATCCATGCCCAAGATGACGTCGTAAGGCCTCGACGCTGCTACAAGAAGATCCCAGCCGAAGCTCTCGCCTCCTAGAGTAAGCTCACACTGCCGGCACCAGTGCGTAATCGTCGAGTCTGCTCCCGTAGGAGTCTCTAGCCGTAAGGATCGAGCCAACGGCTCTGTCGGAATCTCCGAGCTCCGAACAAGGGCAGCGGCTATGAAAGAGTGACTCGCTCCTGTGTCTATAAGAACTGCAGCAAGGGTGGAATAGACACAGATAGTACCTCGAATCATCTCGGGTGCGCCGTGGTCGTAGGCCTCTGCTGCCTGGAGCTGTGCCTGTCGCTGCCCGCCAGCTCCCTGTGGTCGGGGTGGACCTCCTGGTGGTGGTGGTGGTAAAGCCTCAAAGCGTCGGCCACCACCAGCTGCTCGTCCAGCTCCTCTGCCTCGTCCGCCTCCTCCCTGCGGACCGCCACGGTCGACCCTCTGCCTCTGCCTCGGTGGTCCATCTACTGACTGCTGCTCCTCGGCACGGCGGGTCGGGCAGTCGCGAGCCATGTGGCCCTGCCCGCCGCACGAGTAGCACTGCCTGCCTCTCGGAAGACTGGCTCCGCGCTGTGTGCCCCGCACTGCTGAGCCAGTGCCCTGAGATCGTCGGCCTGAAGGTCTGGTCTGCCTGGACCCCTGAGTCATCCGTCGACTGCCTGCTGCAGATGACTCTGCCACGTGCCGCCCTGCGGTGGGTCGCTGTGCTGGTGTAGACTCAGCAAGGAAGCTCTCGATCAGAAGAGCCCGCTCCAGTACTCCTGTCTGAGTCGGTATGCTGAGGGAGATCAGCGATGCCCTGATCTCGTGTCTCAAACCCTGCTCGAAGGTCCGGGCCCGGAAGAATGGATCCCGTACCATGTCGGTCGAGTAGCGTGAGAGATCGGTAAACCTCGCCGAGTACTGGGCGACCGTCATGCTGCCCTGCCGCAGCTGTAGAAGCTCCTGAATACGCACCGCTCGAAGGGTGGCCGGGACGAACTCAGAGCGGAAGAGGCTCTCGAAGTCCGTCCAGAGTAGAGATGCCTCATCGTGCACCTGGAGCATCAAGCTCCACCATCGTCCTGCTGCTGCGTGTAGTAGGCTCGCAGCGAGGATCACCATGAGGTCTGCTGGTGTCCTCACTAGCCTAAACACTCGAACCACTGCCTCCAGCCAGTCCTCTGCTGCCTGGGGATCCGTCTCCCCGCGAAACCTGGGCGGTCGCTGTCGCTGAAACTCATGCAGTGCGCTGAGGCGACGTGCATCGTCAGCGGCTGCTGCTGGAAGCATCGGGGGCTCGGCGGGTAAAGCTACCGCCGGTGCCACTACTGGAAAAGGGCCCTGCACCGAAGCCTCGTCGCTCGGTGGGCTGTCGTCTCGCTCGACCATCGGAACCCTAGCTGGCTGTCGTCGTGGGGCCATCCTGAAAAGGAGATCAAGAGTGCCATAGTCAGAACAGTATACCTGGTGAGCTGAATTAAGTAATCATAAAGAAAACTTGAGACTTTCATTAAGCAGATCAGTATACCCGGTGAGCTGACACAAGTAATCACAAAGAAAACTTTGAAACACACACGCAATCAATGTTTCCGTGCATTAAGTCGGAAATCAGAAGTCAGGGTCCTGGTGTATGGATACGTCGGCCGCCGCACCAACACTGGACTCCCTGGACTGATAACCACACTCAATACGCTAAACATTATTGCTTCACATAGAAAAGATCAGAGTTCGCGGTAGAACCGAACTCCTCTGATACCAATTTGTCACGACCCGCCCTCGGGGTCCGTGCCGTGACTACCCCAAGCCCGCCTTCCATAGGCCAGGGGCTGGCGACTAGCACCAAGGCGTAAATCCCGGTAAAAAGGGAAGGCATTGCCTTTGTAAGGTAAACAAACACCACAGAGTAAACAAGCGGAAAGTAAACACTAAACAAAAACAGAGTACAACTGAAAGTGCGGAAAAGTAAATGGGCCAGAATACAAACCCAAACTGAAAGTAAAGTACAACTCGAAAGGGAAAAACAGCAACTGAAAAGTAAAGCCGCTACTCCGAGCTGTCCACTGGAAATCCCACCTGAAGGGTGGGTACAGATAGCTCCTCTGCTTCACGGGTCCCGCCGTCTGCTCCGTGCACGTCTCTCCCAGTGGTCCACCTCCGGGTACCGTCCCGCTCTGCAAACCTCAGCTAAGGTCAACGCTGTCCGTCGTCTGCAACCAACACAACGTAGTGCGGGCGAAGCCCGTGCAGGGGTGAGTATAAGCTACTCAGTAGGGACCCCGAGACCCCTGAAGGTCTCTCAAAATCCACAAAGGATAAACCACGAAACAAAGTACAATCACGAAGTAACAACCAACACTGCTTAGGTATATGCCCATACATATACCTAAGTCATCAATTCAGATACGCTCCAACCTCCGAGCCCAAGTATAACTCAGTCCACGCAGGAAAGTATACGTATTCCACAAAGGAAAGTAACAGGATTCAGCTCACACAGGTATACTTCTTCAGGGACGATAAAGATGATCACTGATCCATCTAAGTCGTCGGACCCACGAAGGATCGATAGGTAACTAACCCCCGCAGAAGACCCACACAGGATCGGGCTCACACAGAACCTGTAGGCGCTGGCTCACACAGAACCGCTGAGCGCAAGGTCCCACACAGGATCGGGCTCACACAGAACCTGAAGCACTGATCCACGTAGGATCGCTGAGTGCTGTAGTCGTCGTCGTCGAATCCACACAGGATCTCTGTACTGTCGTCGTCGAATCCACACAGGATCTCTGTACTGTCGTCGTCGCAGTCACAGTAGCAGTCGTAGCAGTAGAACAGTCGCAGCCAGCACTAGGGTTCCCGCACACAGCAAGCTCGTACGGAGGGTCCGCTCCACGAGCCGAGAGGCTGATACATCAACTGTCACGAAGACCGAAGTTGATGTATCCAAAAGTTCCGTATCGTCAACAGGAACTCAACGCAACAGACGGCGCGTCGATCGGACGCCCGGTCTGAGAGTTATTGGCATTTTTGTCTCCGGGGCCCGGTTGGTTTTTAAGGCAAAACCAACCCGACCGTACTCCACCTGCGTCCAAACCTCGGGCGGAGTATGCCAAAAGATCCGTCTCTCTAAGAGGAACACTACGTGACTGACGGCACGTCAATCGGACGTCCGTAGCTCAAGATATGAGCGTTTCCGCTCCGAAGGCCCGGTTGGTTTCGTGAACGAACCAACCCGGCCGAACTCAAAGTAAACCGAAACCTTGAGTGCGATATACCGAAACGACCGTCTCGATCCAAGGATCGCGTTGCCGCAGACGGTTCGTCATTCGGAGGTCCGAGGCTCAAGTTATGAGCCAAGAACCGAATCTGGTCCGAAACGGGGGGTCCGGGTCCGGGCCGACCCGGCCCGACCCCCCCCCCTCTGGACGGCGCGGCGGCCGGCGGCGGCGGACGGCGGCGGCGGACGGCGGCGGACGGCGGCGGCGGCTGGCCGCGTGGCGGCGGCGGCGGGCCGCGTGGCGGCGGCGGCTGGCGGGCCGCGTGGCGGCGGCGGGCCGCGTGGCGGCGGCGGCTGGCGGGCCGCGTGGCGGCGGCGGGCCGCGTGGCGGCGGCGGCTGGCGGGCCGCGTGGCGGCGGCGGCTGGCGGGCCGCGTGGCGGCGGCGGGCCGCGTGGCGGCGGCGGCTGGCGGGCCGCGTGGCGGCGGCGGCTGGCGGGCCGCGTGGCGGCGGCGGGCCGCGTGGCGGCGGCGGCTGGCGGGCCGCGTGGCGGCGGCGGCTGGCGGGCCGCGTGGCGGCGGCGGCTGGCGGGCCGCGTGGCGGCGGCGGCTGGCGGGCCGCGTGGCGGCGGCGGCTGGCGGAAGGCACGCGGGGCTAAGCCCCGCGTTTCACAAACGGCACGGCTTTAAGCCGTGCCTTGCCAAGAAACGGCCCCCGCAAATGGGGGCCGGTTGAATAAAACCGGGGGGCTTTGCCCCCCCCTCCTTAAATGAACCGCCCCCCTCTTTAAGAGGGGGGTTTGAAGAGCCGGCCGGGGGTTTAAACCCCCGGTTTTTATGATATCCGGCCGGCCCGTTGGCCGGCCGGTTTTTACTAACGGGACCGGGAAATTCCGGTCCCGCCCTTGATTTCCGACGCCGGCGGCACGGCCGCCGGTCTTTCCTTCCGCCGCGGCCCGGAACCGGCCGCGGTCTCCTCGTCTCACCGCGGCCCGGAACCGGCCGCGGTGTTCGTCGTCCGGCGCGGTGCGACGGCACCGCGCCCCTTTCTCCGTGCCAAGAATCCTCCCAACGCGGCGCGACGGCGTCGCGTTCTTGAAAACTCTCCTCGGCGAAGCGCGACGGCGTTGCGGAAAATATCTGAACGTTCATCCGCGTGGTGCGACGGCACCACGTTACTTGTTTCCTCCAGCATGAACAACATGAACGATGGTGGGGGATTCGGCCGTGTTCGTGCGGTCCGGTCCCCCTCACGTTAAAGAAATAAAAACGGAACTTAAATAAAATAAGTCACACGTTAAGTCACGCTAAAATCCACGATTCAAGAAAGGAATAAAAATAATCAATAAAGATCATCCCCTACCTCTGGTTTCAAGAACGAAGATCGTCAACGACCCGCGGAAGACGCGTCGCGGTGGTCGGCGTCACGGAAGAAGGACGTCGATGTCGTGAAGCGAGGATTCGAAGTTCTTTGACGACGATTTCGTCGCGGGAAAAGATGACGCGGAAGAAGACGTCGTCGGTGTCGCGGGTAAGGCGTCGCGAAAGATGATTCCCGAGTACGTGGCGTTCTTCGTCGATGTTCGAAGGTTCTTCGCGTTCTTCAAGGAGGAAAAAGAAGTTCTTCAAAGTGTAGAACTCTTCCTCCCTCAAATCTCCACACAACACAGCAACCCCCAAAATAAAATAAGCTACCCTTATTTTATTTTCACTTTGCCCACCTTTCAAAAATTCAAAAGTTGAATTTATTACATTAATTAAAATCTTGAGTTGTCAAGAAATTAAATGGAAAGATAAGTTGGCAAGTTTTAATGTAGGGGAGAGTCACAAATTAAAGAGGGGGTTTAGAGGGGTTAGGGAATTTGAAAAGGTGGGGGGTTCGTGTGGGCCCCACCTCCCTCATAACCACACATGGGAAGTTGGGTGGTTGCGGGCCCCACCAACAACTTCCCATGAGAGAGTCTAACCACCTAGAATAAAATAAAATTCACACACAATTTTATTTTACTTATCTTTTAATCCCCAAAACTAACTTTCAACCCGCAACATACGCAACTCCCGAAAGGGTCTCTTTAAGCGAATATCGGCACTGCGAGTTCATCGGTGCCCTCGGATTTCAATTCCGAGCACCGGATCAAAAGTTAGGAATTCCCGCTCGTTCGTTCACTGAACGTACCCGAGCCAAACTTCGGAAATTAATTCCGGGCACTCCGGGCCTCGGAATCAGGTGCCGTCTGAAACCGCGCTCTTGTAAAATTCTAAAGAAAATTAAGAAAAAATTTCCCTTGAATTTTACGGGTCTTTACATAATTACCTTTAATTCTTATACAACACCAACATAGTGCATGTGCAAGTAGTAGAAAAATCATGTAAATGATTCTAAAAACTCTAAAAGTATTATTTTTGGGTGATTTATAGTATACCATGATTTTTTTTAAAAATATAACATATTATGGATTTATTAAAAGATTATATTTGAATTCCCTTACTATCTTGATGTAATTAAATTCAATCTATGTTAATTTTCTCAAAGAATGACTATAATGGAATATTATGTTAAATAATATTTTATTTACTGATTTTAAATTCATAAAAATATTATATTGTGGAAATTTAATGGTATGTGTCCTATAATTTTACAAAAATTCCACTTATGGGTCAATTTTCCTTTTATAGTAACTTTCTTTACCCCTAAATATTAAAAAACTTTGATATTTCCATAATCGTCAAAAGGGTTAACAAGGGTGTTAAAACTTAGAGAAAAAGCTGAAAAGGCCACCTAAAATTGTCTAAATTTTATTTTAAGAGATTATTTATACTTTTAATCATTTTATCTTATAAATATACCAATTTTTTACCACTTTTACATCAAAATTAATTTAAATTGATTTAATAATTTATGTAATTCCTAGATTGCCCCTCCCCTCACTTATAAAAGGGAACCTCTTCTCCTCTATTATTCATATATTTTGAGAACTATATTTTATCCAATAAATGTACAATTAACTTCCCAAAATTAATTCACACATCCTAAAGGTCTTGGTCTCACCAAAAGTTCAAACCTATAAGGATTGATGTGTAATCCAAAGGGGCTATCCGAGAAGAAGGTATACATCCTAACCAAACTATTTCAGGTTTATTTATTATTATAAAATATTAAAATATTTTTTAACCATGATGAAATAATAAAAAAATTATCTTTAATATAATTAATTATTATTACAATTATGTTATAACCATATTCAACTCCTTTTCCAGTCATTTGGGAAGTGAAAAACATCACTTTAATATATGTGTGGATCACCACCTCCACAAAGTGATGCGTTTTGTTTTACATCACTACCTCTCATTAATATTTATAATGAAAGGTTTAATATATATACGATATTCATGACATAATTATCATTCTTTAAATATAATATATAAAATATTTAATTATCCTTCCATCAATTGTAAAATGATAACGTTGTCCTGCGTACATGTGATTCCAAGCTCCATGAAGAGATTTGATTAATATTTCATATACATATTTAATTGGTTGTTATGAAATTTTATTTAATGAATAAAAATGATATTTATGACATAATTACTATTTTTGATATAATGGAAAAATTTAAATTTTTAGCACATTCAACATACCAAAGCTGTTTTCAAATATGAACCAAACATCCTCAAAACACACAACATGGATTAACCAATTAAGTTATTAAATATGTCATTTAAATAAATGATTTAGTTTTATTAATGATAAATTAAAAACATAGTAAAAATATCTTAAATAAGTAAATTATTGATTTAAGTTTATTATATAGAAGTGAAAGGGAATACAAGGAAACTCTGGGCTCAAGGTAAGATATCTCATCAGAATTTCCCTTCATTGAGGCATGAAAAATATTACACACCCAATTTATTTTATATGATGCATATACTACCAATTTTACATTTTATATCACTAATAATTCATACTTAAAGTTATTTTATGTTAAATTTAATTTTATTTCAATGAAGGTGTTTTGATTTAGGAGTTACCAAAGTGGTAAGGGTTTTCTTAACTCTATTTCCTTTCATTGGGCTATAAAACTTATTAATTGAATTTTTTATTCTAGGATTATGTATGAATTTATATATATTTTTTTATTTGTTTAGAAAAAATTATATGGATTTAAATATTTTCAAATAATCTGTTCATTTATTATTTATCACATCAAAAGTTATGATCTTTATAAGGGTTTTCTTTGTCTCAATATCATTTTCTAGAAACATGTTTCATGTCTTTCACCATGATTTCCTTAAATGGTGTAATTAATTACTCATTAATGAATTTTTACATATTAATTCATTAAATTAATTTTATTTATAGATACTTATAATATTTTTTATTTCAATATATTTTTAATTGAAAGTTACCAAAGCGGTACATGATTTGTGTTAGAATATCATTTCTTTTTGATATTGTTAATGTTGAAGGTTCTTTTATGGGAAATTTTATAATATTAATTTCTTTAATCGAATATTTATTGTTATAATTTGGTTATTTTTTATGTTTATATGATTTAATTTTATTTTTCACTATTTGGAACTTAAAACAATTGAGAATTTTTTTTAAAGAAAAACTGATCTTATTTCCTCTTTTGGGAATTATTTTTTCTTCCATGTATACATTTATCAAAATTGTTTTAGGAAATTTTTTAAATATAAAATAAATATTTTAATTAAGTTCCATTTAAATACCTCTGAATTTATTTTCAAAGGTTTGTTAATTAATCATTCTAATTTTTTTAACAAGTTGTTTTTGACTTTTTACAAAAGTGTGATAGAAATGTTTTATTTTAACGTATAAAACAGGAATGGATTTCCAGACCTCATAAAAATTATTATATTTAAATAGTTATTTAAAATTTTTATGTTTATTTTGAATGAAAATACATTTATAAATATATTTTTAATTTTAATCTTTTTAGTGATACCGAATGGAACAAGTATTTTCCCATGTTTTAAATGAAATGTTTCAATTGATCTTTTTAAGGTATTTTAATCTATGTAAAAATATTTATTGCTTTTAATGATTAAATGTGGATATTATATTATGAAACCATTCAATTACTTAATACAAATTTTATATAATTATGTTTTAAATATATTTTCATGAAACCCATTTTTTTTTCACAGGTAAATTAAGTTATAAAAGAATACAAGATGTTTTTAAAGATTGATAAAGAAAATGAAAGGTTCCATGTGTTATATTCATGTATTGTACATGGAAGTTATTGATGATGACAACTGGTCATAATTTATCTCATAATAATGGGTGATCTTGATATATCTTATATGAATTTTGAGCCCAATATAGCTTTGTAATGTGTTGGATATTGTTCCTTGTCATTAAAGGTAAGAAGGAGGGATATAACCAAAGAGATTTCACTTTTGGTTTTAACTAGGTTACAATTATTTGTTACATGAGTGAACATGATTTTTTAAGATGTTCTTCTATGATATGAAAACATTTTCTCTATGCTTTATATGGGTTTTTAATGGTTCCTTTGATCAATATTGACATCACATGGCTAATGATTATTGATTATTATGAATCTTTTATTTATTAAAAATTTATTCTATATCATATATTTAATGATCCATGTTTTTATGATCATGGATTCTCTTATGTTATGATCATGAAATTTTATTATTGCATAAAACCCTTATGCTTATCCTATGCTCGGTGATGATATTTAATTTTTAATGCCTATGTTTACCCTTACTGAGTGTTTGAGTTCACCCTTTTTATATTTAGTTTCCCTAGTTTATGAAAAATATTATCAAATGAGTTTTGTATATAAAGGTTTAATGTGTGAATATTTTTTTGGGAGTTTATTAAGACTTAATGTGAAATATAAAAAGATGGGTATAATAGAAAAAATACTCACTTGAAGGAATAAGTATTGTTTTTTAAGAGTTTCTAAAAATTATCTAAAACTATAAAACTAAAAGGTCCTTGGGTATATAAGTGATCCCATATTTATATTTTATTTTTTATGTTTTGGATGAATAAAATTCTGTCATATTTATTAGTATCCAATCCATAAATGAAAAGATTATGTTTCTAGCACCATATCTGAGAGTGTGAATTCCATACCATTACAATACATTAAGTGTTGACTTTTACTAGGATAAAGTTATATGAAAATACTATATGTGACTAAGATACCTGACTTATAAGAAACACCAAGTTAACAAGTTGTTTCTTTGAATGACCTGATGAACTTAGAAGATGAAAAATGTATATTAACATCCTAAAAATGATGTTATTGATGGTGAATGTTTTTTCAGCTCCATGGGGTTATGATGGGGTTATCATTGATGTATTTTTTTGTTTCTTCCCTCATCCACCCAAACCCAGCTCTGACCTCTTATTACATTACTCCTCTCCAAGTTAGATTTGGAGTAGTAGTAACATTGAGGTTTTGGGATATGTGGGTCAGTGGTTGAATTTTTTCTAGGTGCTCGAGATCAATTTGTTCCTATCATGAAGGTTCTATTCTTCAGCTTCATCAGTAATGATGACTTCCTAATCCCTCAACCACCCAAAATATTCTCTTACCTCATGTTTCTATGATTCTCTCCCAGTTGGATATGGAGCATAGTTAACTATAATTTTTTGGGAGGTGTTGTTCAATGACAGTTGGTGCTTTAGGTTTGCTGGTCCCTTCTACACAAGCTCTTTATATTTGATGTTTAATAAGTGTCTATGGGGTTTGGTGATTGGTTTTGGTGGTGTCCACCAATGTTGTCTATGATGGTGTTGTAATGATGGTTCGATGATATTGAAGGTGTTCTGAGATGGTGGTTTGGATCAGCAGTGGGTTGAGGTCCAACGGGTTATCATCGGCAGATGTTGTATAAATATTTTTTTAGTGGTTTTTGAAGGATATTGTTTGGTCTAGTTTCAATGGAGTAAATGGTGATTTCTGGTTGTCAGTTATTGGTTTCATCCACTAAAATTTTGAGGTCAGGGATGTGATGATGTTGATGGTGACTGGTTGATGGGATGTTCGCATGGTGGACAATGTGATCTCGACATTCGGAGGCAGGTGTCTTGTGGTTTGTTTCCCAAGGTGGACAGTAATGTAGGGATCATGTTTCACATTAAAATTTCAACTTAAAATAATGAATATTTTTTTCAGGTGATTTATGGTTTAATTTTTGGGTTGGTTTCATGATGGATGGTTTTAAATTTTGGACATTCAGTGTTTGTTTTTGCTATCTAGAATGTATAGTTCCCACTAAACCTTAAAGTGGCTGTTTAGAGAATTAAAAAAATGATTGTGTGTGGGGTTCCCTTATACCTCCTCCAGTGGAAAATTCTATTTCCTAGGTGTTAGGGATTCTTTATTTCTTCTTTATCCTTATACCTTTTCAATTCCTCCCTTTTATTCTTTTAGGAATCTCAGTGTTGGAACTGTATCCTTCTCTTTAGATTTTCCCTTAAATTATTTCTTAATATTTTCTCAAGTTTTATGGTTTGTGTTTTTTTATTAATTCTTTTGTTTTCTATGGGACATCTAGAGGTTGTTTTTTTTGGTATGTTTGTTGTCTTGTAGCTAAGACGCTCTTTTGTTTTCACTATCTGATCCTTCTTCTTGAATTTTTATGCTTGACTGATGCTAGTTTGGGGCCATACTTTCTTACCAAATCAAGTCTTAAAGAGTAATTCCTTTATTTCACTTCATCTTGGGGATGATTGGTTCATGGTATAAAAACCTTGAAAATGGTTGATTTGGAAAAAATGATTATGGTGGTGAGGGTGTTTGCTGGCGAAAGCATTTCAATACTGAATCCAGTGGATATAACTCATATCAAATTTAATTTATCCCATTTTGTGTTTTTTTAGCACTATTAGTTTCTTCCCCAGATCTTAAGCTTTAGCAAACTATCATTGTTTATATCTTTCATTTATTGGATCTTTGTTTTTTGATTATACAACTCCAATAAATTCCAATTTCTATGGTTATGTTTCTTTGAATAGCCTCTTGGTTTATCTTGTAGGGTTATAGTTTGGATTGTCTTGTCAATGATGTTTTATTGGATGGAAGTAATTTTTTGTGAATGTGTTAGAAACCAATAATGATAAATATAAATTTCTATATATACACTCAGTTTGGATACGAGGATGAAACTCCTTCAGTCTACTAGTATGGATTTAGTTTCAACTTCAGTGGTGGTGATGGAGTAGTAAAATGTGTAGTTTTTTTATGGTATCCAGGTTTTGTGGGTTTTAGTGGTGGCTTTGGCATTTGGGTTTTAAGTGTTTTGGTTGATTTTGGTGGTTTTCTTGTGATATTTTCAACATGTAGTGATAGTGAGTGATGATAAGTGATGGAATGAGGTGATGGGAATTAGAAAGTTTGTAACCTCTTGACTAGTGTGGCTCATGACATGCATGAATAAAGGTGGATCATATATTTCAATATGCTTCCCTCTCTCCACTTTCCTCGCATGATGATGATCTATATTATATTTAGATCAATATTTTTTGATTCATTTATATTTGGTTTGGTTTCTATATGTGGGTTTTTTTGGTTTTTATAGTGTAGTATTAGGTTGGGCCGCCCAAATAATCCCATTTACGAGGTTCAACTTTGTAACACCATGATATTTTGGAATATTTTCTCTCTAAATTAATACTAACTTTCATAGCTTATTTCACACATAACAAGAAACAAAAAAAAGATAGGGAATATTATATGAATATTATTTTGAAAATAATAAGAATAATAAAATCTGTAAACATATGTTACTCAAATAAATGTTTTTACATTTAGAGGATAAATAATTAATATGATTTTATATTAAAAAGGATTTCTCTTTCTCAAATATTTGTTATTTTGAAGTATTGTATATTTTACAATAATAAATTAAATTTACCAATTTCAAAATATTATTATATATGAACTAATATATTAACATTCCTTACATTAAAAATTGATATGAAATAATATTAAGAACACTTAAAAACATCATTTTTTCTCAGTAAAATCATTTTTTACTTTTTTTTATTATAATTTGAAAAATAATATCATAAATTTTAGCGTTTCAATTTCATAAAATGAACTAAATTTTTGAATTATTTTTGTTAAAATTATCTTCAAATAATTTTTTTATATTTTTTGAAAAATATTAATTTTGGGGTTAATGGTGAAAAATATCTATTTTGTAAATAATATCACTTTTATGGAATTATTATTATATAATAATGATTTAAAAGTTTATGAATTTTATATATATAAAAATATATATTTATAGAGTAATATAAATCATTTAAAAATACATTATTGAATTTATAAAACCCATGTTTAACATTTTCAAAACTTAAGTAATATTTAAATTTAATAAAAACAATTACTCCATGCAACTTTGGATCAGTTACTCTATATTATTTGGCATGGTCATAGTTCCATTTACCATATTAAATCCCCTTTCAATATTCAAGTAATTCTCATGAAGATATATATTTTAGTCAAGGAGGAATACCTTATTTAGTGTGATCACTACCATAAGTCAATAAGTGACTTCACTGTACTTAAAAGATTTGGAATTTATAGTAACTACATGCCATTAGATGAAACTTTTGAGGTGTTATAGAAGACACCTATTATTGGATGGATTAAAATTAGTGAATATGGTTCCTCCACTGTGAATCTAGGACCATCGGGTTGTGGGGATATTTTTTCTGGATCACTCTGAGAAGGTGATTGGTTGTTTCTATGATACATGTGTAATAAAATTATCCCATGAAGCTAAAATTATTGCTGTTATAAATGGTGTATCCTATGATAAAAAAATGATGTTCAAATTTATGGATTGAAAGTGATTATACTAATATTGTTCAATCCATTATTAATGGTTCAATCCATCTTTATGGGGCCTTTCAACATGATGGAGGGAGTGTTTAAACTTCCTCTTATATTTTAATCATATTGTAACCCATGTCTATTAGGAGGTAATTTATGCGGAATATGGGCTTGCTAACAGGGGGGTTACTAGTGAAATAATATGGTTGGAAGATTTAACTATTACATATTTCATCTTTTTGAAGGATAGTGTTGTGAAATACTATATTATAGTCTCTTTTAACTATTTCTTTTATCAATAAATGTTCCTTGGGAACATTTTTCAAGGAATCACCATGTTAAAATAAAAACTATTTTAGACTCTTTATTTAAAAAAAGAATCCAAAATTTTTAATTTAATTTTGGATTATTTTTAATGTCACATAATTCTAATTTGGTTAATAATAAACCAATTAAGGTCATAGAAACCAATAACATTGATAATTTTATCTTAATTATAACTTTTAAGTATAAAAATACACTTTTTCTAAAAATTAATTTTATTGGTAGGTTCGATCATATTAAAATTAATTTTTACCACAATTAGAAATTTTATTAAAATAAATGGATTTCATAATTGGAATCATAAGGTCCAAATAATTTAGTAAGACCCATTTTATTTAAAATCATTAAAAGTTAATCAGTTGTTTAAAACTTAATTACCATGGTAAAGACCAAATATGTTAAAATTGAAAAGTATAAGAGTAAAAGACTTAATTGTTTTTCGAAAACATGTGTGAAAATATATTTTTAAGGCATTTGAAACTTATCCCAACCCCTAATACATTATTCTATATTATTGGATGTACTCAAACTTTTAATAATGACTTTTACTTTTATATTATCAAAAAAATTACACCCCTCTTCCTTATAAAATTAGACATCACCATCCAACATTTTCTCATTATGAAAGAAATTATATTAAAAAAATCCCAAATAACTCTCTAAGACTAATATCCACTTCTTATAGGTTTTCATCTTCTCAAATACCACCTCCCAAATCTTGAATCCAATATGAAGGGTAGATTTTATAAAGAGTAAGGTAAAATTCTCAATTTCACATTTTTTATTACTTTTCATTTATTTATTATTATATATATTTTGAATATATTCTACACATGTTGAAATAATCACATAAATATCATAATTATACATAAATTTTAATATGGTTATGGGATACTGGTTTTCAACCTTCCACCCAACCATTCAAAAAACAAAAATATTTCTTTTTATTATGTGCTGGATACCTCTCTCTTAAGCAATATGATCCATTTTTTATGACCACCTTAAAAGGATATTTAATATTATATCTAAAAAATTAGTAATTTTATTAAAATTGAAAATAATTCATACCTTCTTTACGTTTTATGGAAATTGAGAATGACACCCATGTGTACATGCAGACTACCTTCTTCATGAAGTAACACATTTAGTTTTTCAACTTGACTTTTCTTATTTATAGAAATATATAAAAATATGATTAAATAAATTAAAATAATCTAAATAATATCATTATACTTTGATAATAATTATATTATTCTACAATAATCATTTGTTTAACCACACCCACCCATCGATTATCACAAGTTCTTGTTTGGGTCAGTTTAACCACACACATGAACACAGATGAAAATTTATATTATAGATGAAAATATGAACTTAAATTTTTTTTATTATTAGACATAAATGAGAAAATAATATTTATTCTATGACTCTATAAAGGTTATATTAATATTTAATTCATTATTAGCACATCAACGTTTTTTAGAAAAAATTATCAAATAAAACTCATCATCAATTCCATATTCATGAATTGTGACTAACATTATCATGGAATGAAATTAGATATATATAAAAAATTATAAATTACATATTATAGTACCTTATATAATCCATTAATTATGAACTTTTCATCAATTAACTAGAATCAACATCGACACTTTAAGGCATGCGTGAAAAAGTCAAAATCACTAACAATTGATGATGAAAATAAATTGTTACTAACTAATAAATTTATAATAAATGATTATAATTAAATAGTAAAAATGGTAATATATATGATTAGGTTTTTTTAATATGTGATTAATATGGTTATGTGTATGATACAGAATAATAAGGTTCTTCCATGGAAGTCTAGAGTAAAGGTAAGGGGTTTTCTCGAGTCAACTTCTTCTCTTGAGTCATAATTATTCCCTTTTTATCATGATTTTACAATAGAGTTTTCTTCAATAATATTATGATTATATAATTCATTCTTTATTTTGGGAAATTAAAATGTTTAATTCAAATCATTTACCTTGAAGATGTTCTTTCACAAAATGTAAATCTTTGTTAAGAATAATTCTCATCCTCTATAATAATGGTTTCTTTTCAATGTACATATTATCTCTTAACCAATGTTATTATTTAAATTTGGAAAACTAATTATGTCTTATCTTATTTAATATTTATATTTTACTTTTCCTATTTTTAAAATTAATTTTAATTAAAGTTTTTTAGATGTGGATTTTTAACAAATGTGTTTTAAAATATTAATTTTTTCTTTTCATGTTCGTATGTTTTATCTTACACTCCAAATTTTCTCCAAAAAACTATTATGTATTTACAAGGATCCATTATTGAAGATTTTTTTAAAATTTAAAGTTTTCAAAAAATTTCATTTCACTATTTTTAAAATTTCATTGGAATGTGACTCATAACTTTTCGTTTATGGCTATAGTAAAAAAATTTTCTATAAAAAAACCTTTAAGGATTATCTCACAATTATTAACATTATTGTTTACAATGATTACTTTTAGTGTTTTTAAATTGGTTTTAAAATGATATTTATTCTTAATTATTTTTTAAATAAAATGATATTTTTTTTATATTTTTCAAAATTAAAAGTTTGATTTTTAAAAGGAATTATTAATTTAAAAATGAATTTTGAATGCTATTATTTTTAATAAATAAATGTTCAGAATTTTTATGTCTTCTAAAAGAATATTTTTTTAAAACATATTTATTTTATAGTTTTTTTATGATTTTTTATTTAAATAATAATATTTAAATTTTTTATCGAGCTTAAATTATTTCTTTTTAATGAAAACAATTTAAGGATTTTTCAATCATTTCAAAAAGTGGTGTTTCTTCTTATTTTTAAAAGTTATTTATCTAATAATCTAAAAATGATGTTGTTCATCTATCTCACCATCTTTTTATGATTCCTTATATTATATTGGGTATATTTTTTATTCCAGTATCCATCTGATTTCACTATTTGACTTATGGAATGTTCTAGGAATGTCGTTCATAAAACCCATCTCTTTTTCATTGGTTAATTAAGTGATGTTTAAAATCTGAATGTTTAAATTCTATAATGGCACATATATATATATATGGATTATTATATGTGATAGGTGGGTCCTATATAACCATCTAGTTGAATAGATAAATCTTTACATCTCATGAGGCAATAATGGGAAATGAGTAATGATCCTTAATCCACTATGAGAAACATTTTTTGTTGCCTAATACACTTTGAGAAATATGTTGTGTTGCTTGATACTCTATAGAGGAAAGGCTTTGTTTCCTAATATCTTTGGGGAATCTTGATGTGTTTCTTGATCCACTATGGTAAATAGGTTGTGATTCCAAATCAACTAAGGGAAATAGGAAGTGATTCTTGATCCACTATGTTATGATTCCTATTCTTATTTTTGTGAAAAAATTATCTGTTGCATGCTTATAGTTATTATATATTTCTAATATTTATTATCTCACACTCTTATTTTATGGTACATGTTTTTTATTTGATATTAAATGTTCCACTATCATGATTTATGGAAAAATATTATTGTTCTGTGATCTTTTTAATAACATATTTCTCTCATGATCATGTTTTCTCACATTATTATAATCTTACCCTAGATGAAATGTTTATTCATTTTCTATTTATGAGTGTTTTAGCTCACCCCTTTCTTATGTTTCCATTCCCCAATTTATGAAGATGAGTATACCTAGTGAAGATACTATAAGGGGTTATAGTGAGGTTAACTTATGTAGAAATGTTCACAAGTATCATAAATTTTTCTTCTTATGTAGCTGATCCTTAACAACACTAAATCATCCATTCTTGGGATTCTGTGATTATTATGAGATATAATGTTTGAGTTATGAAAATGATGTAAAATAAAGATATATTTATCTTGGTTCATCTCACTTTGTATCAATTCTTACATGTAATGTATGTGTTTTTATCATCAATCCCAAAAGTGTGGGTATAGGGTGTGTAACACCCTGAACTTCCACGATATGTTTCTCTTTGAATAATAAAATTGCTTGTGTTGTACATAGCTTCAAGTTCTTGTACACCACAACCAATCAAACTTCCATTTAAAATAAAGTTATGAATAGAAACTACCACTTTTTGAAATTTTATAATTTTTTTTTTCAAAATATAATTCATTTTTTGATTCGGAATATCAAAATTAGCTTAAGGTGGATATTGGGTATTTTTCTAAAAACACTCTATTTTTGATGAATAGTGAAAAACACTGCTTTATTGTTTAAAATCGACTTTTTATTTAAATAATTATAATTTTTATTTAAATTTATTTTAAACCAAATAGAATAATAATACCTATATTAGTTAAATGTAATTCATTTGAGTATTTTTATAATAATATTATATATATATAATTTTATTGAACTATTTAACGACTTTTACCCACATTCTAGGCACATTTCCAAATTTGCATAAAACATAATTTTACCGCCTCTATGAATTGAATTACAAAAATCGGAAAGACACAGTTTTCATCATTAAGTAAAATGTGGTTCAACAAGATGAATTTTTTTTGTTGAACAACAACTTTTGAATTTTATTTACCACAGTTAAAAATAAATAGGGTAATTAAAGGTAAAAATGATATTATAATTACCCAAACACATGTCCTAATTCTATTGGATATGTTTTTTTGACCGAAAAAAACCTTATGAAAAAAATATTGTCCTTTTTATCCACTTGTTTTAGATTAGGACATTTATTATATTTTATTTAAAGAAGAGTTAAAAGTGTTAAATTAAAATTTTAATAATTAAATCATTTTTAATATTGGGTTATACATAAGATTAATTAGACTATAAATATTCATTAGAAAGATAAAAATATTTCTTAAGTCATATTATTTTTTATTTATAATTTGTAGACTTTAAATAATTAAATTTTTTATGACACAATGATGATGGAGTAATTACCTTATTAATGAAAGATTAAAATAATTGATATTTTAAATATTAAATTAAATGAAAATTGAAACTTTTGATGACATACTAGAATTTTTTAGGTGAATATGAAATGTTAGGGTCTATAAAATATATTTTTTCAGAAGGAATCAGGTTGTTATGACTTTCAAAAAAACCAAATACTAAATAGTGTCAAAATTGACATAAATGAGTTTTTAAAACAAATTTTATTTTATTAAATTATATAATTTTCCTTATAATCTAAGATTCGGCCAAATGACTTAGATAATTTTAGATATTTCATTAATGAACCACTAGTGTTTCTCTTGGAATTTTATAGTTTCTATATTAACCTTGTAGTATAAAAATAAAATAAGACATGGTAAAAGTTAAACTATTTAAATAAGAGTTAAATCTAAAATATATGGCTAATATAGGGACCTAAACTTGTATAAACCTATTAGTTGAGAGGATATCTTTACATACCCACATTATCCTCTAATAAATTATTTTGGATCTATTATAAACCGAAAATAATTTTATAATAAATTAATATTTCAAGTTTTTCCTAAAGTGTCATTCACCTCTCTTATAAAAGGGTACTTCCCCTTCTCTTAAAATCACAGCTCCATATCCATTTGTCTTGGCCAAAACGTACTCAAATCTCCTCCCAACTACACTCAATTAAACCTAGGGGCCTTACTTTGATCATAAATCCAACCTAAGGACCCCCTTTAGTTCAAATCAAAAGGATGCACCAGAAGAAGAGGTAATTATTTTATCACCTTTTTCAAAGTTATTTTCTTCTTGATGATGATTCCCTCTTCTGAATTTTGAAAATTGGAAATATTTTTGATGTCTTTGAATTTTGAAATTTTCAATGGGCAAGGTGGTGCAGTGGGTGGGATTCTTAGTTGGTTGGTTTTTATAACCCCCTTGGAGTTTCTTCGGTTCACACTTACCCTATAGTGTCATTAGAAAATAAAAATTGTGGATTGTGGATTTTCTTCTTCCAGTTCCTATTTATTTGTTGTTTCAATAAAAAATAATAATAACTCTAGTAACATATATATAATTATATGTTATTATTAATTTGTTACAACCATATTAATTATTCTATCCATCATATGAATGACAAAGTCACCATATATGCATACGTACGGCTTACCATCTCCACATGGTGGTATAGTTTTTTATTCAACACTTCATTATTTGAATGGGTATAATAATAAGTATAATTTTTGTAAATAACATATATAACATGTTAATGATTCTTTATATATATTATACCATCCAATTACATATTATTTCACCACTAATAGGATGATATAGTCGCTCGTGTGTACGTATGACTTACCATTTCCATGTCGCGATGATATTTTGTTCCCCATAGTAACCATTCAAGAATAATTTTCATTTGATGATTAAAAAGAATTTAATAAATTAATATAATTATGGATATGAATCAAATAAATAATATCCATAACAAACATGACTTACGTAAAAAAACATATAAAGGAAAATGAATCAATAACACCCAAAACAATGAAACTACTGAAATATTATTAACAAAGCAATATTATAGGATCATATATGATATCATATTAATGTATTTGGATATTTTCTAATTTAATAAAATTGATTTAACCATTATACAAGAGGTTAACATACTCTCAAATAAGAAAAAGTGAAAGGTGAGGGTTAATTTTACAATCTCTTTATTATCTGAGGTTGTTTATACGTAAATATCTACTGGTACTTCCTTATCACCCACATACGTGTTCCTTAAAAATGTATTTCAATACATTTTTAGTATTTCTTAGACTATGGGATAAAGTAATTTATACCCTTGTTTTACTTTTTAAAAAATGTTTTGAAATGAATCTTTCTGTCGTTTTCCAAACAAGGTACTTTATGACCTTTTTGACAAATTAAGAAAAGAATGTTTTTTAACTTATACAGCGGGTGCAACTGTTTTCTGCCATTATAACACCTTCAAATATTCCCTTAAAATATTATAAGAATATTTTCTCAATAAATTTTTTCTTTACTCTTAAATTATTTCAATGTATAAACAGATATTTAACTCAAATAGTTTTTGGATTGATTGCATCTATGTCAACATCCTTTGTTGGATTTTACACTTGTTTGAAGTTGATTTATTTTGATACAATCTTCCATATTGTATTGAATGTTTTTTTATTTTTTAATATGTATGTTCAATTTTTATACCATTTATGGTTTATTGTTAAAGTATTAAAATTTCTTATGTTAGTTTTAAATCTAATGTTTATGTTATGTTTCAACCTTTTCATATGAGGAATGAATTGGACGTAATATGTGATGTGTGGGGCTTTATATATCCCCTCGATGCATTGTTAGGTCTCATGAGACAAACTAGTGTCTTGGTAGAATTCCTTGACAATATTTTTATTTGTATTCTTGGCATGAGGCTTTGACTATATGGTTATGATGCCCAACATTATGCATTCCATCATTATGAAATTAGCTATTGATTTTACATTTGATTATTCGAAAAGTAGAATATCCATGTGAATAAGTAAATGGAATTATTTGATTTATATTTTACATATTATGATGAATTTTAAATTTAAAAGGATTGAGTCTTAGTCTCATACATTGCGATAAATGTTTATGCTTACTTATGATAGTTTTCGCTATATTGTTCATATTGAGCAAATGAGATAACCCCTTTCTTTTGTTTTATTTTTTCCAATATGTGAAGAAGTATATTGTGACTGAACAATAGGGATTTTATAAGGGATATGAGTGTGTTCAAAAGAGACACAATTTTGTTTTTTCATTTCCTAATGTAGTGTATAACTTATGTATGTATCTATTACTTCCAAGGCTACTAAACTGATCGGTCCTTAGGGACATGATCTCTTGTGATCATGCCAATGTTATGTAATAATGCAACGAATCTGGGTAACTGGGGTCGGGGCATTACAGTTGGTATCAGAGGATGTTTAGTACAATCCTTGAAAACTAGATTTAGAAAAACATTGATTAGAGAACATTACCCTAAGATAGACATTGAAGATTAGTATATAAGAACATCCAAACATTTTGGTAATCCCTGTCTGGATAATACAAGTGGATGTGGTTCTGGCATTGATTTACTTAGGAGTGAAAACTAAGACAAGGAGTTTTAGGCTTGACCCGAGGTATCTTGGTACACGAGAACGAGACTTACTGAACACCTCATTTGACACTCCCGATGGATATGCATAATATAATTCCCAGTTTCTTTACAAAACATTATGAATGGTTTATTAGTAAATACTTACCCAAAGAATTTTTTTTGATTATAGATTATATGCATAAACTATTAAATTTATTTTAAGTATTTTACAACTTTAGAATTATGAATTGCGATTCAGAAACTAAAATAGTGTATGACATTATTTTGAAATTGAGCCTAGTGGAAGGAATGGAAACCGTATCAATGCACGTAATCCATGTTGGGATTTCACTCCTATTTAATAAAATTATAGTGGAGTTATTGATGCAACTAGTACTGAACCGCTTATAACCATACTAGTACAACTCACTCAGGTTATGAATAATAACCTTATCTGAATAGAGCAGCATGATCCACAACGCGAAGTATTAATGTTAGACCGATTCATGAGTAAACAACCACCAAAATTCAATGGGACTAAAAATCCATTTATAGCTAAGAAATGGATAAGTTACTTAGATAAAATACTTAATGCTCTAGGGAGTAGTTAAAGGAAAAAATTTCCATAGTAGTTTATCGCCTCTCTAGAGACGCAGATCAGTGGTGGTCATTAATTCCAAACAAAAAGGATGATGAATAAGTGTCAAATGGAAGAAGTTTAAATATATTTTCCTAGAAAAATAATTTTCTCATGAACATCGATCAGATATGGAAAGTCAATTTCTAATTTTGAGGAAAAAGGAGGATGAGAATGTCACAAAGTATGAGGCTAGCTTTACAAGGATAGCAAGGCATGATTTAGATTATATACATAACCCAATAAGTAAGATTGATCGATTCTTTGATGGGTTTAAACAATTTCTTCACCTAGAATTTGTCTCACAATCATTCTCATTGTATAAAGATAGAGTCTCATGTGCTATAAATACAGAAAAGGAATTCTCTAAGTCTTTTGACATTAAAGTGAAGCAAGAGAAGAAGAGATCTGCTGAACACTCTATAAAAGGAAATAAGGGGAAGAATGGAAATGTTTACTTTCCATCCTATATTAATTACGTTAAGAAACACCCTAGTACATTCTTAAAGGGGATGAGAGTTTGTTACAAGTGTAGAGAAAAAGGCCATCAGGATCATGATTGCAAGGGGAAGAAAGAGGCTCTCAATGTTGAATGCTATAGTTGAAAAGAAATGGGGAATTATTCAAATGAATGTATTAAGTGTCAAGGAAACTTATCTCAAAAAAGGCCAAGGGAGCAAGGACAAGATTAAGTGATCACAACTACTGAGGTTGAAGTTCCAAATGACATGGTAGAAGGTACTTTAATCATTTAATCAAAATTATATAATGCTTTATTTGATTCTAGATCATCACATTCTTTCATATCTTCCCTATTTTCCAAGAAAAATAGATATTTAAAATTTGAATTAATAAGGGAGATTTATGTCAAAACTCCTAAGGTAAGTATCATTGCATCAAAGTTTTGTCAATCAGTTACCATTTTGGCATATAAACATTCTTTATCTGATGATCTCATTGTCATACCCATGATTGAATTTGATATGATCCTCAATATGGATTGGATTTCATAACATGATGCGAAAATTTATTGTAATAATAAGTGGTTACAATTTTTAATGATGTTAAGGAATCCCTTATCTTTAGAGTAAAAACATCACCTTCTGATTGTCATCTAGATCCACCCCCAGTAGATCTACTAAATTTAATTATTGGGGAGTAAGGGAGTGAAATAGTTATGTGTGATAAAAGGAATGTAAAAATAGAGTATGTACCTATTCTGCAAGAATATGTTGATGTGTTTCTAGAGGATTTACCTGGACATCCTCCAGAATGAGAAGTTGAGTTCTCAATTGACTTAATTCCTGGTTCAAGACCTATATCAAAGATCCCTCTTAGAATGGCCACTATGGAATTAGTGTAACTAAGTGAAACAACTAGAATAATTGAGTAATAAGAAATTTATTTTTCCTAGTGTTTCTCTATGGGGATCCCTTTTTCTTTTTGTTAAGAAGAAATATGGATCTATGAGGTTTACATTAACTACAGGGAGATCAATGCTATAATAATAAAGAACAAGTATCCCCTACCTTGCATTGATGATTTATTTGATAAAATTCATGGAGCTTAATATTTTTCAAAGATTGACCTTTGATATGGATATCATCAGTTGTTCTTTAATAAGGAAGACATTACAAAGAAAACATTTCAAACTAGGTATGATAATTATGATTTTACAGTAATTCCATTTAGACAGAATAATGCGCCCATTGTTTTCATGGATCTAATAAATTGTGTTTTCAAGGAGTATCTTGATGAATTTTTAGTTGTATTTATTGATGATATCTTGGTATACTCCAAAAGTTACGAAGATCATGAAAATCACTTGTGCACTATTTTGAAAACACTTAGAAGAAATGAATTATATGGGAAGCATAGCAAGTGTGAATTATGGCTTCAAAAAATTTCTTTTATTTGAAAAATTATCTCTAAGGATGGAATCTATGTTGATCCTTAAAAGATAAGGGCAATCCAAGAATGGCCATCACCAGTGAATATAACTGAGGTACACAATTTTATTGGTTAGGAGGTTACTATCGGCATTTCATCCAGAAATTTTACAGATTAACTAACCCATAAACCATGTTCACACGTTAAGGGGTTATTTTTTTTTTTGGAAAAAAGAGTGTGAATAATGTTTTGAAGAATTGAAGAGGAGATTATTCAATTATCCTATCTTGACTCAACCATCAGGGAATTATGGGTTTGTTATTTATAGTGATGCTTCTGAGAAAGGACTTGGTTGTGTCCTTATGCAGAATGATAGAGTTATTGCCTATGCATCACAAAAACTAAAAATTCCTGAAAAAAATATCCAACTCATGATCTCGAGTTAGAAGCTATAATATTTTCTCTGAATATATGGAGACATTATCTATATGGTGAAAAATGTGAGATATATATTGATCACAAGAGTTTGAAGTATATTTTCTCACCGAAATAACTCAACATGAGGAAAAGGAAATGGATTGAACTACTCAAGGATTACGATTGAACAATAAACTACTACCGAGGGAAGGAAAATAAGGCAGTAGATTCTTTTAGAAGAAAGGATCATGGAGTTTTTAACAAGATGAGTATTGAAAGAGATCCTATATTAATGGATATAGTAATGACGGATATGGGAATAATCATGGAAGGTGAAACATCAATATGTTTTCGAATGGTTACCAAACCATCTTTACTAGAAAGGATAAAAAGCTCTAAGACTGATGATGAGGAGTTTCAAAAGAAAATTAAAGCTATAAATGATTGGAGATTGCTTGAATTTGTATATGAAGATGGAATTTTGAAATTTGGGAAGAGGATTTGTGTTCCCAAAATACCTAATCTAAAAAGAGAATTGTTGGATGATTCTCATAGATCCAATTTCTCTATTCACCCTAGTTGCACTAAGATGTATATAGATTTGAAGCAACATTTTTGGTGGGACAACATGAAGACGAAGATTTCTGATTATGTGTCAAGATGTATGGTTTGTTAGCTGGTGAAGGATGGAAGACAACATCCTATAGGAGTCATGCAACCTATTTCCATACTTGAGTAGAAATGTGATAATATTATGATGGAATTTGTCATGGGGCTACCAAAGTATCCTAGAAGGAATGATGCAATATGGGTCATTTTCGATCATCTTACCATGTCAGCACATTTTCTTGCTATAAGAGAAGATTTACCACTTCAACGTTTAATAAGAATATATATTGATGAAGTTGTAATACTGCATGGTGTACCCCTATAAATTGTTTCTAATAATGATCCCCGTTTTACATAAAGATTCATGAAAAGTATTTAGAAATCCCTGGATACTGAACTTCATTTGAGCACTGCCTACCACCCTCAAACTGATGGAAAATCAGAATAGACTATTCAAAATTTAGTAGACATGTTTAGATCTTGCCCACTTGACTTTCCATGTATGTGGGATCAGTATTTACCTCAGGTATAATTTTCCTATAACAATAACTTCCATTCAAGTATCCAGATGACACCATATGAAGAGTTATATGGAAAGAGATGTCGCACATGAACTTGTTCAGATGATGTTGGTGAAAAAAACTCATAGGGCCAAAGAATGTTGATGAAACAACAGAAAAGGTGGTGATTATCCAAACCCACATCAAAGAAACTCAAAGTAGTCAAAAGAACTATGCTGATAACTGAAATAAGGATATGTTATTTCAAGTAAGAGATCATGTTTTCTTGAAGGTATATCCATTGAAGGGTGTTATACGATTCGGTAAGAAAGGTAAATTAAGTACCGGGTACATTGGACCTTTTGAAATTATAGAACAAATTGGAGTTGTAGCTTACCATTTGGAAATGTGGCTAAGTCTATCCAATGTTTATCATCTGTTCCATGTATCACTGTTGAGAAAATACACGCCTAACCCAACACATGTACTCACCCATGAAGAAATAGAACTCGAACCTGATCTGTGCCAGAGAACAGGTGTTGAGAAACTGGACGACTCATCTAGTAAATGTTCTTTGGAGAAACCATAAAATTGAAGAGGCAAAGTGGGAACCTGAGAAACTTATGATGAAGAACCACCTGAGTCTTTTTATGTAGTAATATTCTAGAAATTTTTAGGACAAAATTATTTGAAGGAGGGAAGAATTTAACACCACTAGCTTCCATGATATACTTCTCTTTGAATAATACAATAGCATGCGTTGTACGCAGCTTCGTGTTCTAGCACACCATGACCAATCAAACTAGGTGTTTAAAAAGAAATTATGAATAGTAATACCCACTTTTTAAAATTTTATAAATTTTATTTTTCAATATGGACTTCATTTTTGGATTTATAATATCAAAATTATCTTAGGGTGAATTTGTGGTATTTTTATGAAAAGTTTCAATTTTTGATGAATAATGAAAAACACTACGTTATTGTTTAAAACTGACTTTTTATTTAAATAATAATAAAGACTATTTAAATTTATTTTAAATCCAAATAGATACATGATACCTATATTAGTCCAATTCAATTCATTAGAGTCTTTTTATAATAATATTAGATATATAAAATTTTATTGAACTATTGAACGTCTTTTACCCACCTTCTGGGCACATTTCCAAATTTACATAAAACGTAATTTTACCACTTCTATGAATAGAATTTCAAAAACCCAACAGAAAAAGTTTTCATTATTAAGTAAAATGTGGTTCAATAGGATGAAAATATTTTTTGGTGAATAGTAGCTTTTGAATTTTATTTACCACAGTTAAAAGTAAATAGAGTAATTAAACGTAAAAATGATATTATAATTACCCTAATACATGTATTAATTATATTGGTTATGTGTTTATCAACCAAAATAAACCTTTGTACAAAAATATGATCCTTTTTTATCAACTTTGTTTAGATTAGGACATTTATTAAATTTTATTTAAAGTGTTAAAAGTATTAAATTCAAATTTTAAAAACTGAATCATTTTTAATATTGGGTTATACATAAGATAAATTAGACTATAAATATTCATTATAAATATAAAAATATTTCCTAAATAAATGTATTTTATTTATAATTTTTATACATTAAATAATTAAATTTATATATGACACAATGAGGATGTAGTAATTTCCTTATTAATGAAAGATTAAAATAATTGATAATATAAATATTAAAATAAAGGTAAATTGAAACTTTTGATGACATAAACGAATTTTCTAGGTGAATATGACATGTTAGGGTTGATTAAATCTTTTTTTATGAAGTAATCGAGTTGTTATGACTTAGAAAAACAAAATACTAAATAGTGTCAAAAATGACATAAATGAGTTTTTTAAAAAATATTTTTTATTAAATGATATAATATTAGAAAAAATCTAAGATTCAGCCAAATGACTCAGATAATATTATATATGTCCTTAATGAACCACTTGAGGTTCTCTTGGAATTTTATAGTAACTATATTAACCATGTAGTATAAAAATACAAGAAGACGTGGTAAAAGTTAAACTATTTAACCAGGAGTTAAATCTAAAAGATATGGTTAATGTGGGAAGATAAACTTGCTTAAAACCTATTGTATGAGATTATTTAGACATATACCCTCATTATCCTAGAAATAAATCTATTTGGAGATATTATAAACAGAAAATAATTTTATTATAAATTAATATTTCATGTTTTTTCTAATGTTCCCTTCACCTCTCTTATAAAAGGGTACTTACCCTTTTCTTAAATTCACACCTACAAAGACATTTGTCTCAGCCGAAACCTGCTAAAATATTTTCCCAACTACCCTAACTTCAACCTAGAGTCCTTAATTTTATCATAAATCAAACCTAAGGATCCCTTTTGATTGAAATTAAATGGAACCACCAGAAGAATGCGTAATTATTCTATCACCTCTTTCAAAGTTATTTTCTTCTTCAACTTTCTCTTTCTTTGTTGTTTCAATAATAAAATAATAACTCCAATAATTTCTATATATTAAGATGTTTTTATAAATATGGTACAACCATATTCAATATTCTATTCATCCTATGAATGAGAATGTCACTATATGTGCATACGTATGACTTACCGTCTCCACGTCGTGGTGTACTTTGTTATTTAACACTTCATTATTTGGATGGATATAATAATGAGTATAATTAATATAAATAATAAATATAATAAGTTTATGATTCTGTATATATAATATACCATCCAATTAAATATTACTTCACTGTCAATATAATGATATGGTCACTCTTTCATACGTACAACTTACCGTCTCCACGACGCGATGAGATTTCATTCCCCATCATAACCATTTAAGAATAATTTTCATTTAATGATTAAAAAATAATGTTTATGAACATAATATAATTATCTATATGAATTAATTACATCATATCCATAAAAAACATGACTTACATAACTAAACATATAAAGGAAAACGAATCAGTAACACCCGAAGCAACTATACTACCGAAATATTATTAACAAATCAATATTAAAGGATCATATATGATATCATATTTATGTATGTGGTTATTTTATATTTTAATAACAATTATTTAACCATTATACATGAGGTTAAAGTACCATTGACTAATTAAAAGTACAATTTAAATGTTAATTTTAGAATCTCTTTATTATCTAAGGTTGTTTATATGTAAGTATCTATTAAGACTTCCTTATCATCCACATCTGCGTTCCTTAAAAATTCATTTCAATACATTTTTACTATTTCCTAGACTATGGGTTAAACTTATTTATACCCTTGTTTGAATTTAATAATTTTTTTTGAAATTAATCTTTCCACCGTTTTCTAAACAAGGTAGTTTATGACCTTTCCGAAAAATTAAAGAAAGAATGTTTTTTTAACTTTTATGGCAGGTGAGGCTATTTTCTGCCATTATAACACATTCAAAGCTTCCTTTACAAGCTTATAATAATATTTTCAAAATAAATGTTTTCTTTACTTTTAAATGATTTCTAAGTAGAAATATATATTTCACTCAAATAGTTTTTTGGATCAATTTCATCTATGTCAACATCCTTTGTTGTATTTTACGCTTGTTTGAAGATGATTTATTATGATAAAATCTTCCATATTATTTTTAAGGTTTTGTGACATGTTTGACTATGGATGTTCTATTTTTATACCATTCATGTATTATGGTTAAAGTATTTACATTTCATATGTTAGTTTTAATACAAATGTTTATGTTATGTTTCAACCTTTTCATATGAGTAATGAATTGGATGTAGTAAGTAATGGGAGGGGCCCGCTATAGCCCCTCGATGCATCAGTAGGTCTCATGAGACAAACTAGTGTCTTGGCAAAATTCCATGGAAATATTTTAATTGTTATTCTTGTCCTGAGGCCTTGACTATGTGGTTATGTTGTCTGACATTATGCATTCCATCATTGTGAAATTAGCTATTGATATTACATTTGATTATTCGACTAGTAGAATATTCACGTGAATAATTAAATGGAATTATTTGATTTATATTTTTCATGTTATGCTGAATTATATTTTTAAAAGGCTTGTGTTTTAGTCTTATATATTTCCTTAAATGTTTATTATTTTTTATGATAGTTTCTGCTATATTGTTATCCTTATTGAGCATCTCATATCACCCGTTTCTTATGTTTTATTTTTCCCAAGATGCGAAGAAGTATATTATGACTGACCTGTATGGATAGACTAAGGTATATGAGTGTGTTAAAAGGATACATAATGTTGCTTTTTCATTTCTTAATGTAAGGTAAAACCTATGTATATATCTAGTACTTACAAGGCTACTAAACTGACCGGTCTTTCAGGACATGATCTCTTGTGATCATGCCAATGTTATGTAATAATGCACCGACTTTGGGTAACTAGGGTTGGGGTGTTATAGTTGGTATCCAATGATTTTTTGAACAATCCTTGGAAACTATATTTAGAAAATTTATGATTAGATAACATTACACTAAGATAAACATTGAGGATTAGTATAGAAGAACATCCAAAAATTTTGGTAATGCATATATTATGTGGGTTTTCCAAAAAATACATCCATATTTGGATACTACAAGTAGATGTGGTTCTGGCACAGATGTACCTTGGAGTGAAAACTCCAACAAGGAGTTTTGGCCTTGACCCAGGGTATCCTGCTACACAACATCGGGACTTACTACGCACCTGGTTTGACACTCCCATGGGATATGCTTATGATAATTCACATTTTCCTTACAAACTATTATGATGAATTTATTAGTAAATACTTCTTCAAAGAAAACATTTTTATGATTATGGATAATATGCATAAACTATTCAATTTATGTTAAGTATTTTACAGGTTTGGAATTATGAATTGCGATTTCTAAACTAATATAGTGTATTCCATTGTTTAGAAATGGCTCCTAGTGGAAGGAATGTCAACTATGTCACTGTACGTAATCCATGTAGGGATTTACATCCTATTCAAGAAAATTATAGTGGAGATGGTGATGAAACTAGTACTGAACAACTTATAACCATACTGGGACAACTCACTCCGGTTATTAAAAATAACCTTACCTGAATGGAGCAGCCTAATCCACAGTATGAAGGATCAATGTTAGATCACTTAATGAGGAAATAACCATCAAAATTCAATTGGACTACAAATCCATTTGTAGCTGAGAAATAGATATGTTCCTTAGAGAAAATATTTCATGCTTTAGGGAGTAGTGAAAGGGAAAACGTTTTCATGGCAGTTTATCACCTCTAAGGAGATGTAGATAAATTGTGGTAATTAATTCAAAACACAAAGGAGGATAACGAAGTGTCAAATATGGAAATGAAGAAGTTTAAAGATCTTTTCTTAGAAAAATACTTTCCTCGTGAACATCGAGTAGATATGGAGAGGAAATTTCTGAGTCTGAGGAAAAAAGAGGATGGTAATGTCACAAAGTATATGGCTAGATTTACATGTTTAATAAGGCATGCTACAAATTACATACATAACCCAAGAAGTAAGATTGATCAATTATTTTATGGGTTATAACCATTTCTCTATGGAGTATTAGTCTCACAATCCTTCTCATCGTATGAAGATATAGTCTCATGTGCTATCAAGACAGAAAATGAATTCTATAAGTCTTATGACTATAAAGTAATTCAAGATAAGAAGAGATCTACTTAAAACTCTAGAGAAGGAAATAAGTAAGATAAGGGAAATGTTTACTTTCTATACTACAATAATTGTGGAAAGAAACACCTTGGTACATGCCTTAATGGGGTGGGAGTTTGTTACATGTGTGGAGAAAAAGGACATCATGTTCGTGATTTCAAGGGGAATAAAGAGGCTATCAATGTTCAATGATACAATTGTAAATAAATGGGGCATTATTCAAATTAATTTCCTAAGAATCAAGGAAACATACCTCAGAAAAGGACAAGGGAGCAAGGCCAAGCTTATTCCATCACAACTACTGAGGTTGAATTTATGAATCACATAGTGGCATGTACTTTAATAGTTTCCTCAAAATTATCCAATGCTTTATTTGATTCTAAATCATAAAATTATTTCATATCTTCCCAGTTTTCTAAGAAAATTAGATATTTCCAATTTGAATTATTAAGGGAGCTGTTAGTCAAAACTTTTAAGGGAATTATCATTACAACAAAGTTTTGTCAATTATTTACCATTATGGAATATAAACGTTCTTTATCTTCTGATATCATTTTCACACCCATGATTTAATTTGATATAATCATCATCATGGATTGGATTTTAGAACATGATCCGAAAATTTATTGTAATAATAAGGAGGTTAATTTTTTTGATGATGATAAGGAATCCCTTTTCTTTATAGCAGAAACATCACCCTTTGATTCTCATCTAGATCCATCCCCAGTAGCTTTAATAAATTCAATTATTGGGGGGGAAGGGAGTCAGATAACTATGGGTGAGGAAATTAATGTACAAATATAGGATGTAACTATTGTACAAGAATATTTTGATGTGTTTCCATAGGATTTACCTAGACATCCTCCAGAATGAGAAATTGAGTTTTCCATTAACTTAATTCCTGGTTCAAGGCCCATATTAAAGACACCTTATAGAATGGACACTGTGGAATTTGTGGAACTAAATGAAACAACAAGAGGAATTGAGTAATGAAATATTTATTCTCCCAAGTGTTTATCCATGGGGATCCCCTATTCTTTTTATTAAGAAGAAATATAGATCAATGTGGTTGTTCATTGACTACAGGAAGATCAATGATATAATAATAAAGAAAAAGTATCCGCTAACTTGAATTGATGATTTATTTGATTAACTTAATGAAGCTCAATATTTTCCAAAGATTAACCTTTGATAGGGATATCATCAGTTGTACATTAAGAAGGAAGACATTGCAAATATAGTGTTTTGAACCAAGTACGAGCATTATGAGTTTATAGTAATGCCTTTTGTACGGACTAATGCACCCTCTATTTTCATGTATCTAATGAATATAATTTTCCAGGAGTATCTTGATGAATTTGTAGTGGAATTTATTAATGATATATTGGTACACTCCAAAATCTACAAAGATCATATAAATCACTTTCGAACTATTATGAAAACTCTTAGAAGAAATGAATTATATATGAAGTTTAGAAAGTGTGAATTATAGCTTCAGGAAATTTCTTTTCTTAGTCATATTGTCTCTAAGGATGAAATCTCTATTGATCCTTCAAAGAAAAGGTCTATCCAAGAATGGTCTGCACTGACGAGTATAACTGAGGTACACATTTTTATTTGTTTACCAGGTTACTATCGGTGTTTTGTCCATAAGTTTTCCCGATTGGCTAAACTATTAACCAAGATCACACATAAAGGGGTTAAATTTGATTGGAAAAAAGAGTGTGAAGAATGTTTTGAAGAATTTAAGAGGAGATTAGTTAATGATTCTATCTTGACTCTACCATCAGGGAAAGATGGGGTTGTTATTTATAATTATTCTTCAAACAAAGGAATTGGTTGTTTCCTTTTGAAGAATGACAGAGTTATTGACTATGCATCACTGTAGCTAAAAATTCATGAAAAAAACTATCCTAATCATGATCTTGAGTTAGTAGCTATAATATTTACTCTGAAGATATGGAGACACTATCTATATGGTAAAAAATGTGAGATATATCCTGATCAAAATATTTTGATGTATATCTTATCAGAGAAAGAACTCAACGTGAGGAAAAGGAAATGGCATGAACTACTCAAGGATTATGATTTCAAATACACTATTAATAAAATACATGCCTGAACCAATGAATATACTCACCCATAGAGAAATAGAACTAGAACCTGATCTGTCTTATTGTGAAGAGCCTATCAGAATTCTTGATACCAGAGAACAAGTGTTGAGAAACTGGACGACTCGTCTGGTAAAATTTATTTGAAGAAACCATAAAATGGAAGAGGCAACGTGGGAACCTGAGAAAATTATGATGAAGAACCACCCGAATCTTTTTATGTAGTAATATTCTAGAAATTTCGAGGACAAAATTTCATTAAGGAGGGAAGAATGTAACACCCCAAGCTTCCACGACACACTTCTCTTTGAATAATACAATAACTTGTGTTGTATGTAGCTTTGTGTTATAGCACACCTCGACCAATCAAACTTGCTATTTAAAAAGAATTTATGAATAGTAATACCAGCTTTTTGAAATTTTATAAATTTTATTTTTCAAAATGGACTTCATTTTTTGATTCGGAATATCAAAATTAAATTAGGGTAAATTTTTAGTATTTTTATAAAAACTTTAAATTTTTGATTAATTGTGAAAAAAACTACGTTATTATTTAAAATGGATTTTTTATTTAAATAATAATAATAATTATTTAAATTTATTTTAAATTGGAAATATATACATAATACTTATATTATTACAATGTAATTCATTGGAGTCTTTTTATAATAATATTAGATATATAAAATATTATTGAACTATTTAACGTCTTTTACCCAGCTTCTAGGCACATTTCCAAATTTGCATAAAATGTAATTTTACCGCCTCTATGAACTGAATTTCAAAAATCCAATAGACACGGTTGTCACGAGTAAGTAAAATGTGGTTCAACATGGTGAAAATAATTTTTGGTGAATAGTTACTTTTGAACTTTATTTACCACGGTTAAAAGTAAATAAGGTAATTAAAAGTAAAAATGATATTATAATTACCCAAACACATATCCTAATTCTATTGGATAAGTGTTTTTCAAAAAAAAAATCAACCTTAGGAAAAAAATATGACAATTTTTGATCCACTCGGTTTATATTAGTACATTTATTATATTTTATTTAAAAAAGAGTTAAAAGTGTTAAATTAATGTTTTAATAACTAAAGAAATTTTAAAATAGTGTTATAAATAAGATAAATTAGACTATATATATTCATTATAAAGATAAAAATATTTTAAAAATCATATTATTTTATTTATAAATTTTAGACATTAAATAATTAAATATATATAGGACACAATTATGATGTTGTAATTACCAAATTAATAAAAAATTAAAATAATGGATATTATAAATATTAAAATAAATGTAAATTAAAACTTTTGATGTCATATAATAATTTTATAGGTGAATATGAAATTTTATGCTTGATTCAATGTATTTTGTTTTAAGGAATCATGTTTTTATGACTTTCACAAAGCCAAACACTAAATAGTGTCAAAATTGACATAAATCAGTTTTTAAAACAAATACTATTTTATTAAATGATATAATATTTCAAAAAATATAATATTTGTCCAAATTACTTAGATAATGTTATATATGTCATTAATGAACCACTTTATATTCTCTTGGAATTTTATAGTAACTAAATTAACCATGTAGTTTAAAAATACTAGAAGACATGGTTAAAGTTAAACTACTTAACTAAGAGTTAAATAAAATATATAAGGTTAATATGGTGACCTAAACTTCCATAAAACATATTTTTTGAGAGGATTTAGACCCATTTCAACATTATCCTCGAAATAAATCTATTTTTAGCTATTAGAAACCGAAAATAATTTTATAATAAATTAATATTTCTAGTTTTTCTTAAAGTTTCCCTCAACTCTCTTATAAAAGGGTACTTCCCCTTCTCTTAAATTAACACCTCAAAAGAAATTTTTATCAGAAAAAAACTTCTCAAATATCCTCCTAAATACACTAAATTAAACCTATAGGACTTACTTTGATAAAAAATCCAACCTATGGAGCCCTTTTGATTCAAATCAAAAGGAAGCACCCGAAGAAGAGGTAATTATTTTATTACCTCTTTCAAAGTTCTTTTCTTCTTCCACTTCCACTTTCTTTGTTGTTTCCATAATAAAATAAAAAATCCCATAACTTCTACATACTAATATGTTATTATAAATATGGTATAACCATATTCATTAATCTATCCATCCTATGAATGACAAAGTCACCATACGTGTTTACGTATGGATTACCGTATCCACGTCGTGGTATAGTTTTTTATTCAACAATTCTTTATTTGGATGAGTATAATAATGAGTATAATTTATGTAAAAAATAAATATAACATTTTAATCATTCTATATATATAATATACCATCAAATTATATACAATTTCACCATAAATATAATGATATGGTCGCTCATGCGTACATACGGCTTACCGCCTCCACAACACGATGAGATTTTGTTCCCTATCATAACCATTCCATAATAATTTTCATTTGATGATTAAAAAATAATTTTTTAGAACTTAATATATTTATGGATATGAATCAAATATATCCTATCCATAACAAACATGACTTACATAACAAAACATATAAAGGAAAACAAATTAGTAACACTCGAAATAGTGATACTACTGAAATAATATTAACAAAACAATATTAGAGGATCATACATGATATCATATTTATGTATGTGGTTATTTTATAATTTAATAACTATTATTTAACCATTATAAATGAGTTTAATATACCCTAAACTAATTAAAAGTACAATGTAAGGGTTAATTTTACAATCTCTTTATTATCTGAGGTTGTTTATACGTAAGTATTTAATGGGACTTCCTTATTATTCACATCTGTATTCCTTAAAATTTTATTTCAAAACATTTTTAATATTTCCTAGACTATGGTTTAAATTAATTTATACCCTTGTTTTAATTTTAAAAATTATTTTTGAAAGGAATATTTCTGTCGTTTTCCAAACAAGGTACTTTATAACCTTTCCGACAAATTAAGGATATAATTTTTTTAACTTATATGGTGGGTGAGACTATTTTCCGCCTTTATAATACCTTATAAGATTCCCTTACAAGATTATAATAATATTTTCAAAATATATGTTTTCTTTAATTTTCAATTTTTTCAAAGTAGAAAGATATATTTCAATGAAATAGTTTTTGGATCGATTTAATCTATGTCAACATCCTTTGTTGGATTTTACACTTTTTTATGATGATTTATTATGATACAATCTTCCATATTGTATTGAAAGTTTTGTGATATGTTTGACTATGGATGTGTTATTTTTATACCATTCATGGTTTATGGTTAAAGTATTAACATTTCTTATGCTAGTTTTAATACTAATATTTATGTTATGTTTAAACCTTTTTATATGAAGAATGCATTGGACGTAGTAAGTGATGGTAGATGCCCTCTATAGCCCCCGATGCATTGGTAGGTCTCATCAGACAAACTAGTGTCCTGGAACAAGGCCTTGAAAATATTTTTATTTTTAGTTTTTTCATAAGTCCTTGACTATGTTGTTGTGGTGTCCATCATTTTCTAATACATCATTATGAAATTAGAAATTTATATTACATGTGATTATTAGACTAGTAGAATATACATGTGAATAAGTAAATGGAATTATTTGATATATCCTTGTCATATTATACTGAAGTATGAGTTTAAAGGGATTGTGTTTTAATCTTATACATTGCCTTTAATGTTTATGCTTTTTTAGGATAATTTATGCTATATTGTTATCCTTACTGAACATCTGATCTCACCCCATTCTTATGTTTTATTTTTCCCAGGATGTGAAGAAGTATATTATGACTTACATGCAGGGATAAGCTAAGGTATATGATTGTGTTAAAATTATACACAACGTTTCTTTTTCATTTCATAATGTAATGTAAAACTTATGCATGTATCTAGTACTAACAAGGCTACTAATCTGATCGGTCTTTCGGGACTTGATCGCTTTTGATCATGCCAATGTTATGTAATAATGCACAGAATCTGGGTAACAGTGGTCGGGGTGTTACATGGTGCCTTATTAGGTATTAGATTCGGGTTTATTTATATTTTAGGATTAGTTTAGTTATTTATTAGAATTTAGATGAGATAAATTTAGTGAAAACCCCAGTTATGAGTCTAACTATAAGATAACATCTATAAATATTAGTAAAGTAGATATTGTTTAGTTTCCTAGAAACTAAATACCTATCTAGATATAAAAAAGTGGTTGTAGTATATGGAAGATATATACCTAGGCGTAATAACCCTTAAAAGGTTGGTTGATTATTAACTCAATCATTACCATGTGTATGAAAAAGTGGTATAACTACACACCTATTTTGACACTCCTTGGGGATATATTTTGGTCAATCATATATTATTTACAATCCATTCTTAAGGATTTATTACATTAGGAAATTATTTTATGATGTATGAGATAACCCAATTTAAAGAAAAATAGATTGAACTATTAGCGATTGAGGTTGAATTTAAATCCAACTTGGTGGTTTTGAAGAGTAATACATTTTGAGGATGGATTTTCATGACACTATCTACGATAATTCTCATTTGATATTAAATTTTTATAAATCAAGTTAACCCATTTTGACTTTATTAATGTATAGATTAAAGATAAATCAAGTTAAAAATGAGCTTGATGGGTAATGTAGTGATTTTACCAATGAGAAATGGAATGACATGAGAGAAATATTACAGAATATTTTAATGATTCTCCCTAAACTCTCTCAATTTATGAATAATAACGATGAACATTTTTAGATCCTAAATACACTAAGAAAGGAGAATATTTCTATCAATTCTTTAATAAACTAACATCCACCCCTCTATTAATTGATATTCCAATAAAATTATTTCTAGTTAATGGATCAATCTGATGAAAAAGTTATTTTCAATTATCCATTGATCAGAAGATGTGAAGGTTATTCTAGACATTAATCATTTGGACAGAGAGGATAAATAATCGTGGAATATCAATAATAATATAACATAAAATGAGTAAGTATACTCTATGGAATGAGAGGAGTTTATGAAAATATATTTCACTAAATATTTTCTCTGAACTCGTTTCATGAAAATAGAGTGATAATTTCTAGAGATGAAACAAAAGGAGGATAAATCCATTGTTATTTATGAGGATAAGTACATGAGACTCATAAGGTTTTCCTATAGTTTTATTACTATCCCTGAAAGTAATATCAAATGATTTTTAGTGGCCTAAAACCAAGTCTCTAAAAGGAATTACATATAGTAAACTCTAACATATATGAAGTGGTTTTTTGATGATAACTTCATGTGTAAATAAAATAATGAGACACTCATTATTAAAAATATAAAAAACAAAAGATTTTTTTAATGTAAACTCAAAATAAAAATCACATAGATGGAAGAAAAATCAATTGGGCACCTGAAAAAAATATATTAGGAAGCACCAAGGAAACTACTTAAAAGGGACATGAATGTTCTTTAAGTGTAATAAGGCTATCCATCAAGGTCTTAAGTTACAAAAGGGTATTAAGAGAGAGGTTAGTATAATGGGAGAAAATAATGTTATAACAAATGTTCCACAAATACTCTAGTTATTTAATTGTAAGGAGTTTGGTCATCATTCCAATCAGTGCACTAACCCAAGAGCAGATAGAAATAATCGAGGTTGGTAACCCATTAATCCAAGGAAACAAGAGAATGACTATGCAATAAAAACTAATGAAGTGGGTAAAAAAATGAAGTGGAGTAAGGTACACAAATTATCCACTAAATAACTTTGAATTTTATATTTGATTCATGTTTAAACTCCTCGTTGGTACCTAGAATGATTTATAATAACATCAAATATCCACCATAATTACTAAATGTTAAATTATTAAAGTAAACTTTTAGCAATATGATTATTTCATCTCAAGTTAAATTTTGTTGGAATGTGAATCATATTATGCTTAATTTACATGAATTTTATGTGGTTTAGGAAATGTATTGAAAATATCCACATATAAACCATACTAACCAATGAAATAAGGAAATCACATTAAATATTTCAAACCAAACTATGATCATCTATATGTGAAAGGATGATTATGATATCTATTGGAAAAATAATTCTATTATAGGAGTTATGACATATAATCATAAGGAATATTTTTTTCAAATTATTGGAGAAAAATGAATATTAGTATAAACCTATTTTGATTAAAAATATATATTTCCTAAGTATCAAAGGTTGATATCTCTCTAGAAATTATATTTTGAGTCATATCTATATTTTATATACCCTTAGATATTTTCATTTGTATGTGATAATTAAAATTGCGAGAAAAAAAGTTATTTAACTGGGGGGATGTAACACCCCAATATTTTTGAATATTTGTTTTTCTCTCTATATTAATACTTTGTTCGATAGCTTGTTTCACCAACAACGCTGAACTAAAATGAGCTACAAGATATTATATGAATATTATTATGAAAATAATAAGAATAATAAAACTTCTAAAAATATTTCACTCAACTAAAATTTCTTAAACTTATAGGATAAATAATTAATATGATTTAACATTAATAATTATTTTCTTTCTCAAATAACTATTTTTTTCAGTGTTGTATATTTTATCCAAATAAATTAAATTAACCATTTGAAAAATATTATTATATATGAAAAAATATGTTAAAATTAATTAAATTAGAAATTTATATGAGATAATATATATAATTAAGTGGAATAAGATTTTAAAATTTATTTTTTGAGTAATATTTCAATAGTTTTGGGTATACACAACAAATAGCTTACACGAACCACGATTCGCTATAGAAACATTATAATTTAAATATGAATGTTTTAACCTAGATATTGGTCTGGAGGGTATGAATAAAAATAACCATATTATGAAATATATATAAAAATTATTTCCTTAATAACATTAATAATCAATCATACATTGACTATCAATTAGTTGGAAATGAAGACAAAATCTTTTGAAGGTAGAATAGACATTTTCCATAAAATTGTTTTTATGTGCACATTGTATTTTCATATTAATAGAATAAATTAATCTCTATTTATAAATTATATTGATTAAATAATTATATTACATATCAAATTTAATTAATTAAAATTAAATTAATTATTTTTATTGGTATGGAATGAAAATAACGCCATTCAATTCTTCAAAAAAACATTTTCTTGAAAAATAGTTTTATTGTATTTTGTGGAAATATATTATAATTATTTTATTCATATTTTAGAAATTTTATTTTAAAAATGAAATCAGTTTTTAAATATTTATGTCGTAATATTATTATGAGGTTTTTTTATTTTTCTGAAAATATCGATTTTTAAGTGACTAATGAAAATTTCATATTTCTATAAAATTGCCATTTCTTTTCATTAAATAAAGTAATTTAAAAGTATACTTATATTTTGGATTTATTTTTTTATAAAATTAAATTAAATTTTATTAAAAATAATCTAATTATTTCTATAGGAATCGATATTATATTTGATTTTGGTATAAGTTCAATTTTATGCTAAAATGATTATTTTTCTAAAAATGATTTTTCATTGTGTTTTTTGAACTTATATTAAAATAAATTCTTTCTACATATATAAATTGAATATTTTAAAATGGATTTAAAATTTATAATCAGTATTTACCATTTTTTATAATTTTAATTTGATTTTTGGTCATAATAATAGTTAATGAGTTAAAAAAAGTGTTATCTTGGAAAAGGTAACTTAAGGTAAAAATTAAAATCAAGATTAAAAATCCAAAAATACCAAAAGTAAGTAACCCTTATTTATGTGTATTAGAGTTGGAATGAAAAATAATTGTTATTTAACTATTTTAGGTGGATTCCTTTAAAATATTGGTTAGATTCTGAGAGAAGTAAGTGTTATATTTAATAAAATGCCATTTTTTATTAATTTATATCTTAAATATGTTTTCATGATAAGTATAAGATTAAATATACATTATTAATGAACCAATATGACCACAATAATTTATAAAAATTTAATTTTAATAATTTATTATTAATTTTTAAGTATATTATAATTATTTAAAACACTTATGTAGCGTCGATACAACACTTGTGAAAGCATAGAAAAAAAATCAAAAAAATGGTTTTTAAAATATGGAATGTGATTGTATTTATATGATTTATGTTATTACAAAAATTTTAAAAATAAATATGAATAGAAATTGATTATTGAAGTGTTTTTATTCAAATTAAATTGTTATATTGATTCCTTTAAAGTCCAAATATGTGAATAGTCATTAAAAAAACTTTAAATTATATTTAATGTTTAAAAATATTTTTTTAAATAATTATAAACTAATAATAATTTTATAATAACTCAATTTTATGGGAAATAGTTGAGTATATAGTTATTTTATTATTTAGGTTCAACTTGAAATTTTTAAAATTATTTTCATAACTTTTAAATATTGAAACATTTCTTAGAATGATTAAGATTAAAAAGGCTTAATGAGAAAGTTAAACCAAAAGGTAACGTATAAAATGGAACCTAAACCTATATAAATTTTATTATTTGATAAAATTTTAAACTTTTACTCATTATCCTAAAATATATGGAACTTTTTAGCCATTTTACATGATTTAGAAACATATTATATATTAATATTTCATTTATTTACAAGATTGCCACTCACCTCACTTAAAAACGGGAACCTCCTCTCCTCTATTCATCACAACTCTAGAGCCATTTAGCTCTGCCAATACCTATCCTAATATCCCCAAAAATTCCTTACCATAACCTAGATGTTTTTTTCACACCAAAATACCAAACTTGAAGTCTTAAAGTTTATGCTAAAGGAATTTTCTCAAAGAAGAGGTATAACTCTTAACCTAGTGTTTTCATGTTAATTTATTCTTCAAAATCCTTCAAATATTATATACACATGGTGATATAATAACATACTTATCTTAAATATAATAAAATTTTATTACATTGATGTAACAACCATTTTTGATATCCTCTTCCATCCAATGATAAATAAAAACATCGCTCGTGTATACGTGTGGACTACCACCTCCACGATGCAATGTGTTTCATTTTTCATCACCAAATAAAAATTATTATTTTTATGATGTATTTAATGAATATATATTCTACTAATGAAATAATTATGTTTTATTATAGATAACATATTTATTAAATTCTTAACAATTTTTCCATTGGAAAATTATAATGTCGCTCGTGTGTATGTGTGGACCACCACATCCACAAAGCGATGTGTTTTTTTCGCTTATCTCATCAATGAATGGTTCTAAAATAGTATTTAATTTATAAAAATCACAATTATTTAATAATTAATATTTTTTTATATTATGTAATAATGATCCCATTGACCATGTTCAACCTTACGATGTTATTTTCATATTATGGATTGAGCGTCTTCAAAACATATATCCCAAACTTAATTGATTTAGTAACTAAATAATAAATGGTAATAAATTAAATAAAAGATAAACTGATAATGTAATTACCATGAAAAAATTTCTTAATCAAATATAATAATAATAATATAATTTTATTATTTTTGATTTAGAGAATGTATGAAGCTATACTAGACTTAAGATAAGAGACGTTATTTAAAACCTTATTTTAAAAGTTTAAAAGTTCAGATTCTATTTTTATTTCATGACCAAGATTATAAAAATTGTTTTATGGATGTAATTATTTAATTTTAAATTATTTATTCTTTTATTTTCTGCAAAATTTGACTTTATTGACAAATTTTTGAAATGCATCTTTTTAAACGACACACTTTTGAATTTATTTATAAAGTGAATAATTTTTTTTAACAAATACAACTTTATTTCCATTTCATGCTATGACGAACCTTGTTCCTTTAGAATATTCCTATAAAAATTTCAATTTTTTACCAAATAAAATACTATCACTTCTTCTTCTTGGATTTTTTCATTTTCACAGTTTTTTATAAAGAAAGGATAGTTATCATAATTTTTATGTGATGCTCAAAAGTGCTTCTACACTTGTGTTCGATAGGGTATTTTATATATTTTTATGATGTAATTGAATATTATATGTGTTTTATTTATTTTAAAGTCCTTTTATATTTTTAATTATAATGCGTTATCCTGATATACCTATCTAATTAATTGGTTCATTATTTTTCTTTTTCAGGGAGTATATGTTGGATTAACCATGTGGGTTGTTCCATTTATAAGACTGATTGTAAGTGTGATATGAAGATGATACCACAAGGTACCTACATGATTTTTATATACTTGAAAATGAGTTTTCATTGAATAGTTTTTATTTTATATGGTTAGCTATGGATTTTAGATTCAAAGGAATGTTTATAACCCTTTTAAGGGTGAAAGGTTTATTTTTCAAGAAAAAGTTTTTCATAAGTTCTCATGATTTCAATGAAACCCTAATGATTATGATTTCGAATTTATAATTTTTTATGATATGTTTTATGAATAATTTCGGAAAGGAAGTTGATTTCATGGGTAATTAAATGATTATTTATGTTCAAGGATTTTTTATAAAAAAGAAAACTTTTTTATGGGTTTTCCTGAATTTTCAAATGGACTAATGGGTTTCCCTTCTTTTTTATATCCCATACTAAGTTTGTTTCTCTTCACATGTCTTTAAATATTTTATAAAGGGATTAATATTTATTAAAATAAATTATTAATTCTATATTTGAATAAGGATATTTTCCTTGTGTGAAGTAAGTGTGTCATGAATGAACCATGATTGTGAGCTAATGAATCCTTTTTTATGGAATGAATTAACACTATATGTCAATGTTCACTATGTAATGTAATGGTTTTAATAATCCCCTAAAATTATAAACCTAAAATATAATGGGAATTTAAGAAAGATAAACCATTGTTATAAATTAGGCAATTACATGTTATTTACGTTATGATATGTTATAAAGAACGCTTAAAAACATCATTTTCTTCCAATAAAAGAAATATTTATTTATATTTTATATTTCCATTTAAAAACTAAATTTACAAATTTTATAATTTTAATTTTATAAAATTAAATTCATTTTGGAATTAATAATGTCATAATTATTTTAATATGAAGTTGTTAGATTTTTCTAAAAATGTTGAATTTTGGGGTGAATGGTGAAAAATAATGATTTTGCAATTACTATCACATTTATGACATTTTCATAATAAAATAATGATTTGAAAGATTACGATACATTTTTTCTATAAAAATAAATATATTTATAAATTAAAATAAATAATTTAAAAATAAAACATTAAATTTAAAAAATCCATGTTTAACAATTTGGAAACTTATGTAATATTTTAATTTAATAAAAATTATTTTTGGTCTATTTATTTAATCTATGTATCCACAAGGTATAATTAAATTTAGTATTGGTTTGAAATCCACACAAATATTATTTGGTTAATTGTAAAAAAATAATTCCTTATAAATCAATAACATTGATAATTTTATCTTCATCATAATTTTAAGTATAAAAATACACTTTTTCTAAAAGTGATTTTTACACGTTATGTGTGCTAATATTAAAATTAATTTTTATCACCCACATAAAATTCATTTAGAAAAATTTATTTAATATTTTGAATATTTATATTAAAATTATTTAATAATCCTCATTTTATTTTTAGTTATTAAAATTAAATTAATCATGTAAAAATTAGTTACCAAGGTGAAAACAAAAAATGTTTAAAGTGAAAAATATAATATTAAAAACATAAGAATTGTTGAAAACATGTGTGAAAATTCATGGTTGAATATTTATAGAGATTAAACTTTACCAAACTCTATTATTTTCCATTATTAGATTCATTTTATCCTTTAATAGTGACATTACCTTTTATATTATCACAAGAATTCCTCTCCTCTCCCTTAAAAAAGGAGGCATCACCAACCCACTTCTCTTCTCACCCTAAGACACTTATATTTGAAAATAATATGAAAAAAACAAATCCCCAAGACTCCTAGAAAATTCATATAGTTTCTGGTATTCTCAGAATACAACCACTCAACTCCATAATCCAATTTTCAGAGGATATTTTCCAAAGAGAAAGGTAAAATTATCAATTATTACGTTTTTATTACTTTTTGCATTCACTGGTCTCCGACCTCATCAAAATATAATATAAAATTGTTGAAAAAATAAATTAAGTATAATAAGTATATCAAAATTTTATTATTTTTATGGGATAACCATTTTCTACCTTCCTCCCAACCTTTTTGAAAACAAAAGTGTCGCTTCTGTTACATACATACTACCTCCTTTATAAGTGACATGATCCGTTTTTCATAACCACATTACAAGGTTGGTTAAAATGTGATATTTAATGAATAAATATGATATTTAAAACATTATTGTTATTTTTAAATTATAAACCAATACCTACCTTCTTTACGTTCAATGGAAAATAAGAATGACGCTCATGAGTACGCGTAGACTACCCCCTCCAAGAAGTAATACATTTAGTTTTTATATATAATACTATTATTTATAAAAATATATTAAAATATGATTCAAAACCATAAAAATATATAAATAATATCATTAAAATTATTTAATAATAATATTATTTCAAAATAATCACTTTCTTAACCATACCCACCCATTGATTTTAACATGTTCTTATTTGGGTCGGTTTAAGAACCTCTGTGAACAATGATAATAATTTATATCATGGATGAATATGAAAAATTAATATAATATCCTATTAATATTTTTAGGTACTCCTTGACCATATTTTTATCATTCTTTGGTTGGGTCTCATTTAGGGGTTATTTGGGTGAAAATTTTGAAATTTTAGAAGGCTCATGGGTTGTGCACAGTTGGCACACGATTTTCCCAAATTGTGCACCCTACTAGTGAAAATCATGTAAACCTAGGTAGTGATAGTTTTAATGATTAGAATATAGTTTGAAAAATTGTGTTTCCACCTAGTAGAATTCATGCACCTTTTATATGGGTGCATAGTTAGTGTGCGCGGTTTGAAAAATCATGCGACCGAGCCTAGCTAACTGTGCATGTATATTTTTGTAATTCCAAAATTTTATTTTGAAATCCCCCAACCCCTAGTTTAATTATCTAAAGAGACCATTCAATACTAACTCAATTTCTTCTTACTTGGAGTCTCCCTAGAGGTTATTTTGTCTCCTCTAAACACTTTTTGAAGCAGATCTAAGATAAGAAAACATCGTTCTATCTCTCCTCAGTAAGAGTTCTTCTCTAATTCTTTATCTTTCTCACTCATCCGTATGATTTTTTAGATCTTATTGATGTTCAGATATCTAAGATCCTTTATTTTAGATCATGAATCTATGTTATATTCTTGGAACATTGTTGTTGACGTTCTTCATTGGATTTTCATGTTGCAGGTTTTGTGTTACATGATACCATGATCTAAGGTAGGTGGTTTCATATACGTTTGGCCAATTGATTTAACCTTGAATTTATTTATTTAAATTAAATTGACTTAAATTTTATTATGAAGGCCTAATTTTATGAAAATTTGGTTTTGAATTGAAATGGTATTGATTGTGGGGAAAACCCCCAATTCTAATGAATTGGGTTGTGATTTGGATTTTATGAAATAGATGGAATTGTGAAATTTATTTGGATAGAATTGATTTGAAAATTTTAATATATGAAAAATTACGTAAATTGGTTTGATAAGAACCTTGATTTGGTTTTATCCTAAAAAAGGAATTAATTGACTAAAAACCCATGTTTGGGTTTTTAAAGATAAATTGGCATATTGAAATGGTAAATAGGGTAATTTTATTTTGAACAGTTTTGAAATAATTTTCCACTATTGATTGATTTTTGAGAACATGAAATCCATGGTTTTTAGTGAGTTATTTGGGATAAACACACTTGGTTTGACACTTTATAACACTAAAGAAACATATCCTACCCCTGATGGGATATTGATTAGTCCTTGTTGACTAATTTCTGAGGGATGTGTATACATATATTATCGTGATCACCCATATGAGTGTGTGATGGTCCAATAACCTGGAACTATCATACCACTTGGAAGATGACCATGTTTCTTATTTTTTAATTACATTAATATATGTATATTCCACTGTTTATAAAACTACTTTACACATGCTTTGTGAATTTATATAAACAGTTTTATATAAAATGTTTATTTCGACATTTTTTTTAAAATTTTACATTAATGTAAATGAAAAGAATGATTTTTTAAAATATTATCTTATATTACCATGCCTATTTTATTTGAAATTGAAACCATATATCAATTTATTTTATTGGGACATTATTATGGTGCACTTGGAGAGACACTATTGAGATTTTATCTCACACCCTACCTTTTCCTTGAAGAATTTTTAGATTTCCTTTTTCTAGGTTTGATCAATGTGGAAGCACAATTGGTAGGTGGTGGTTTTTGATCTTCTCATTTTAGAGTGTTGTGACCATTGTTACTTGAATTGTCTAACTTTTAGTTTTATAGTACTTTGCGGTTATAATTTAGGTTTATATACCTATTTTTCTTCTGGTATTATTCTCTTTGTGGACTTTTATTTTGATAATACTGACTTTTTTCTATTTCTTCCATTTTTATGGGGAAACAACATTCCCACCTTTACCTTGTATGATACTAGGTGCTTTTATCCAAATTGTGGGGGATAGGGAATGCCCTTTAGACCATTTTAGGATCATCTTAGGTGTTAGGATACCAAGGTATCTGGTCAGATTTGTGATAAAGTGGTATCAAAGGTTCAGGTTAAGCATCTTTCCTTGATTTTAGTATGTAGTTTGAAATCTCTTTGGGGGCTTATAAGATAGTTGTGAGAAAGTTTCTGGCCATCTCTCACCGTAATTAGCCTTAGGTCACTATGGGTGGTTTGGGAAAGGCATCTTAAGGATTAGTTCTAGTTTTTTACCTGATTTTTATTTGGGTATTTGAAATACAAATCACATTTTCTTATCTAATGGGAATAATTTTACCATTTCTCTTATTTGAGTGTTGATCTGTATAACATTCTGACATCTTCAATGTGGTGTGTTGATGTTGTGTAGCATCATGCCTCTAAGAAAATCTGTGAATAGGATCTAGAAGTATGATACTGATGAAACACAACTAGAAAATCCCCCCATGGACTATAATCTGTTTGAGTTTATTGTGCGTGATTTCGAAGCTCTAGGACCTACACCTACACCCTTTCCCATTCAGGATCTAACTGTGGTACCTAAAAAAGAAAAAATATTCATTATTAGGAGTCCCTTTAAAAGAATCCACTGGTGTTATAAGGCTCAAATGATCCTCAATATGATGATGATTGGTTTAGTAAAGTTGAAATTTTATTTGAGTTCTTGGAAACTCTGGATTTTATTAAGTTGAAATGTTCCTCATTCAAGCAAGAGTGACCTAGAAAGAGATGGTGGGACATGATGGTGATGAAAAATAAGATCAAAGGATTACATTATAATGACATTAAATCTATTTTCACCAAACTGTTCTATCTAGATTCAATGGTGTTAGCCAAGTCTATATAGTTTTTCTAACTTGAGAAGGCTGATAGAACCATGAAAGAATTTGAAAATCAATTTTCTAATATTTTGTAGTTTTCACATGAGATTGTATCTAATGGGAAAATGAATACTATAAAGTTCAAGATGTGAATTTGATATGATATTCATTATTAGGTTTTCTTGCTAAATCTTCCTTCATATGATGATATGTTGGATAGACTGTTGATGTTTGAGATGGACCTTCTTGGTATGGCAGGGTTGATGGGACTGACATTTTTTGAAAGTGGAAGTTCAATGAGTTTTTTCAAAGGAATTAAGAGGTGTGATGATTTTCATGGTGGTTCTCAACAACATGGTACTTATAAAACTCCTATAGTTTCTGGAAGAGGCTCTTTGATTTGATACCAATGTGTAAATCCTAGGAATTTGAAAGTGTGTTTCACTAAGGATCCCAAGATATGTTGTTCCTATGGACACTTAGGTCATGTGAAGAAGTTAAGTCAGGTCTATTATGCTCCACATTGTAGAATAAGATAATTAACACCCAAAAGTATTGTGATGTAATAAGATGATTGAAGGGATAAGGGTTTCCAGCCACATGCATTTAGAATGAAGCTTCTTCACTTAGCGTAAGAGTCTCTAGAGGAATCAGACACGAGTATAACTACTGTGAGGGGTACTATCACTATTTTCTCATCTTTGGTGGATAATTTATTTGATATTGGTGTATCAAATATTTTTATATCAACCTATATTATGAATACACTAAATATTCATATAAATATTTTATCTTATGTGATGGATATTACTACACCCCTCAGAATGAAGAGAGAACATGAACTTCATTTCCCTTCTTGTTTTTCATTGTTATCATACATTGATCTTTCATGGGAATTTATAGTTCTCAGCATGAATACTCTTGATGTCATATTTGTGATATGGATTGGATCATTTCTAATAAATCCTAAATTGATTATTATCTTCGATGAGTCTTTTTTACGATTCCCGGTGGGGTGTGCCATAACTTTCGAGAATGGGACCCAGGGTTGAGAAGATCCAAACCTTTATATCCATAGTTGGGGAATGCAATATCAGTTTTTTCTTTTGACCTAGAGTGATAATCCTTGAGTGGTGATCTCCCTATAGTTTTCATTGAGATTCCTAACATTTCCCTTCATACTTCTCTAGGTTTCAACTAGTAAGGGAGCTGTATTTTTCTATTGACTTAATGTCAGGTACTCATCCAATATCTATTACTTATTACCACATGTAACTATATAAGATGAATGAGTTGAAGGATAAGTTTGATGATATTTTAAAGAAAGGATTTATATGCCTGAGTATGTCACCTTGGGTGGCACCTATTCCATTTGTTAAGAAATTTGACGGATCACTCTGCCTAGGTGTTGATTACTGAAATCTCAATCAAATTATGATAAAGAACAAGTACCTATATCCATGTATCTATAATTTTCTTGATTATTTTAAAGGTGTAGAGTGGGTATCAAATATTTATCTTCGATATGGTTATCATTAGTTAGGAATAAATGAATATGACATTCAGAAAACCATATTTCAAAGAAAGTATAGCCATTATGTGTACCCTGTCATATAATTTGGAATAACCAATACTCATGCAGTCTTAATGTATTTGATAAATAGGATCTTCCATGAGTATCTTGATAAATTCATGGTTTTATTTTTGTATTACATAATTGTTTACTTTATGTTAGAGTAGGATCATGTGCATCGTCTGATAGCACTTCTAGAATTGTTGAGAAATCATTGAATTTATTACAAGATATCAAAAAATTTATTTCCAGATCTGGTAATTGAATTTCTTACAACATGAGATGTCGTAACATAGTATATATGAGTTGATCTTGAGAAGGTGAAGGATTTTATGACATGGGATAAACCACAAAATGTTTTTGAAATTTAAGGATTCTTTGGTTTAGCTTGACATTATGGATGATTTGTAAAGGAATTCTCAAAGTTGGATTCTCTGATGAATTATCTAACTCTGAATAGTGTAAATTTTTCTTTGGAAGAAAAATTTCAGAGTTATTTTGTTTATTTGAAACATATTTTGACAATTGCGCAAGTGTTGAATCTTCTAGTGGATAGGAATGACTATGTGGTCTTTATTGATACATTAGGATCAGGTTTGGAATTAATTCTTATGTAGGGTGATCATTTCATCACTTATGGATCTTGGTAGCTTACTACACATAAGATTAATTACCCTACACATGACCTTGAAATCCTAAATGCGATGTACGCACTTAAGAGTTGGGGACATTAACTTTTCAAATAATGGTTTACTATGTATTTTAACCATAAGAGATTCAGTTATATCTTATCTAAAAAATATTTGAATCTCCACCAGAGACGTTGGGTACAATACATATAGTATCCTGACTTTGACATTCCCTATACCTTGATGAAAGGGTTTGTCTTCGCAGATGCTTTGAGTAGGAAACTTCTAACTGAGGCCAAGAAAGAGTCATCAGAAGAGAAGATCTTGAGGGATTTATTTTCATAGTTTCATATTGAATTTTGGGAAATAGGGGATAAGGTTTCTTTGTACATTGTTTATTTGAACTATTATTGAGACGATTCTTTAGGAAAAACAACTTGATGGTGAGTCCCATTGCATTTGAGACTCACTCTAAGGTGGGAGATTGTTGCTGAGTGGTCATTCTCCACATAGGGTATTATATGTTTTTTGGAATCATTCTTTTGTGTCGTTAGCAGTAAGGAAAGTTTTTATGGGGGATTTCTATAATTCCTAGTGGAAATTACACTTGAGAACCATAAATATTTTTTATGACATGCAACATCGATTCTGGTGGCTAGGGATGGGATGGGGCATTTCTATTTTTTTTTCTCTCAGTATTATATAGGAAAATAGGTCAAGGTCGAGAACCAGAGACCTTTGGGTTTTCTTTATCAACTTCCAATTCCAATTTAGAAGTGGGATGCTATCTTTATGGACTTTTTGGCAGGGTTTACTCACACCCATAAAAAGAAGAATGCAATATGTTTTGTGATCAATCGACTTACTAAATTGGATCACTTCTTACCCATTCATGATTTAACCAATGTTGAGGAGTTGGGAGATATCTATGTGAAAGATATTGTTCATTTATATGGAATTACATATACTATAGTATCTAATAGGGATCACTATTTTAATTCTAACTTTTTTAAAGGCCTTTAAGAGGTAGTGGGAGATCAGGTTCGTTTTAGTATGACATACTATCCACAATCGGTTTTCTAGGCAGAGAGAGCTATATAGATTCTTGAGTATATTCTTCATGATTTAATTCTGAACTTTGGTGGGGCTTGGGATGACCATTTGGGTCTGGTTGAGTATTCCTAAAATAATAGTTATCATTTTTGGATCAGAATGGATCCTTTGGAGGCCTTTTATGGTCATCCTTGCAAATATTTGTTGTGTTGGTTGGAGATTGGTGAAAGTTACTTGATTGGATTGAGCTTGTTTCAAAATACAACAAAAAAATATTTAGTTGATTTTTTTAGAGAATATTTATGACATAGATCTAGTATAAGTTTCATTCTGGTTTTTGTTGCAGACTGTTGGAATTTTCAGTTGGTGATTATGTGTTCTTGAATGTTTCACCCTATTTGGGTCATCGATGTCTTGGGAGGAGAAGGATGATTGCTATTTATTTTTTGGGACCTTTTGATTTTTTGAGAAGGTGGGGAAAGTGTCTTATCATTTAAAACTATCTCTATAGTTTACATTGATACATAATGTGTTCCAAGTATCGCATCTGTGTAATTATTTTTCCGATCCATATCATGTTCTGAGTTGGAGTGATCTTGATGTTGAGCCTAATTTACTTCTGATTGAAAATCCTTTTAAGATATTCAATTTTGAAACTGAGGTACTTTATGGGAGTATTATTACTTTTGTTTAATTACTATGGAAGCATGGTTATGATTGTCATGAGACTTGGGAGAGAGGGGCACTGATGAGAGAGTAGTGACCTCATATTTTTGACATGGAAGCTTCTTAACAGGATTTATGGGGATTTAAAGTTTCTATCCTGATGATATTTTAACATATTGTTACTATTTTTAGGTAATAATTGACCCAATTTTTATCATTATTTTATTAGGTATCGTTTAGGGATGCTTCAGGTCAAAATTTTTAAATTTTGGAAGGCTCTTGGGATGTGCATGTTTGGAGCATTTTTTTCCCAAACTGTATGTCATGCAAGTGAAAACCATGAAAACCCAAGTAGTAAGGGTTTTCACAGTTGGAACATGATTTGAAAAATCATGTTACCATAGAGTAGAAACCCTGCACCCCTTTATATTGGTGCATGATTAGGGAAAATAGTTTGACAAACTATTTGGCACATCCCAACTAACCATACATGTAAGTTTTTATTATTTTGAAAATTTATTTTAAAATACCAAAACCTTATGTTTATGTATCTGATGATCTATTCAACCCTAAATCTATTTATTATTCCTTTTAGTCTCCCTAGAGGTTATTTTGGATCTTAAAAATCCATTTTTAAGTGGATTGAATCTATGAAAACATCATTCAGTATCTCCCCAGTACGAGTTCTTCTCACATTATTTATCTTCCACTCTCTTCCTATATCATCCTTAGGATTTTTTAGATATTATTCTTGCTAAGATATATAAAATATTTGTTTTAGATATTTAATCTGGTGTGATTCTCTAATCTTCATTTCCAACATTCTTCGTTGGAGTTTCCCATTACAGGTGTTGTGTTATGTGATCCTGTGATCTAAGGAATGAAGTTCCTTATAAATTTGTCCAATTGATTTCAAATTTAATTACTTCATTCAAATTAAATTTCTTTCAGTTGTATTTTGAAAACCTAATTTGAGGAAAATTGTGGTTTTAATTGAAATAATCTTTATTTTGGGGAAAACCCCCAATTCTAATAAATTAGGTTGCGATTTTGATTTGATGAAATTGATGAAATTATGAAATTTATTTAGAAAGAATTTATTTGAAATTGGTATTTGAGAAAAATTGATTAATTTATTTTTATAAGAACCTTTGATTGGTTTTATCCCAAAAAGGCATGAATTAATAAAAAAACCCATGTTTTGATTTTTTTAATGAAAACTAGCATATGTAAATGGTAAATGAGACAATTTTATTTTGAAACGTTTTGAAATAATTTGTGCATTATTTATTTTTGTTTGAAAACATGAAATCCTAGGTAGTGAGTGAGTTATTTGGGACAAAAACTCTTGGTTTGAAATTTTACAACACAAACCAAAACATAGTGCAATTGATCTTATCCCTGATGGGATATTGATTAGTCAAATTTGACCAGTGTCTAAGGGACGTGTGTACACATTTTTACATGATCACAAATATGAGTGTGTTATGATCCCATAACTAAGAACTATTTTACCACTTTGAAGTTGAACATGTTTCTTTTTTGTGAATTACTTTGATATATGTATATTCCATTACTTGTAAGACTTTTTTACATATGACTTGTGAATTTATATAAACTATTCTATATAAAATATTTATTTATCCATTTTTTTGAAACATTTACATCAATTATAATGAAAATAATGTATTATTTTACATATTTTCTTGTACTACCATGCCCGTTTTATTTGAAATTTAAAGCATGTATATGTTTATTTTATTTAAATCTTATTATGGAACACTTGGTAAGATCTTAATGAACTTTTAACTCACAAACTACCTTTGACTTCAGGAACTTTTAGATTTTATTATTCCTGGTTCAAGAAAGGGGAAAGCACCACTGGGAAGTGGTGGTTGTTGATGTTCTCATTTTGGAGTGTTGTGTCCATTGGGATTGAGGTTGTTCATATTTCATTTTTCTGGTACATTATGGTTGTACTTTGGGTTTATATACCTGTTTGTCTTTTGGCACTATTATCCTAGTGGATTTTTATTTTGATCATACCGAACTATATCTCTTTCTTCTGCAATTTATCTCGGAAAACTATTACCACCTTTAACTTGTATGATTCTAGGTGCTTGTCTCCAATCCATGGGGATTAGGAATTCCCTTTGGGCTATTTTAGGATCATCTTGGGTGTCAGGGTACCAGGGTATCTGTGCTAGTTCATAGGACTTAAATACCATTATTATTATTAGAAATTTAAGGAGAAAATAGAATTTTGTTTGGTTCTGTAATGGTTATATTAATAGGTAATTGATTATTAACATACATACATTTTTTATTAAAAATTACCAAAATATGCTCACCATCGATTCCATCTTAACAAATTGTGAGTAAAAGTATCATGTAATGAAATTAGAGGTTTAAAAATCATTATAAATAATATATTATGTTACATTGGATAATCTAGGAATAATTTACTTGTTATCAATGATTAATAATAAACATCAACACTTTAAGGCATTCAAGAAACAATCAAAATCACTAACATCTAATTATAAAAATAATCTAAAACTAACTAATAAATTTATAATAAATTATGATAATTAAATAGTATAAATGATAATATATATGAATAAGGTTCAAAAAATGGTGATCAATATGTTTATGTTTATGATATAAGAGATTAAATCTCTTTTGTGTAAGTCTAGAGTAAAGGTAAGGGATTTTCATAAGACAACTTATTTTATTGAATCATAATTATTCATCTCTTATCATGGTTTTATGGGATATTTTTATGGTGATACTATAATACCTTATCTCTATTGGGAAATTTACATTTTTAATTAAAATATTTCACCTTGATAAATTTCTTTCTCAAAAATTATATCTTTGTTAAGAATAATTCCCCTCCTCTCTAATAGATATTTCTCTCCTATATCCATATTTTCACTTCCATACAATGTTATCCTTTATATTTGGGTACCATAGTATGTTTTATCCCATGAATCCTTTATATTTTCATTTTATTTTTTCAAAATTATCATTTATTAATCCATTTTACAATGTGGTTTTTCAAAAAAGGAATTTTAAAATATAAAAAAGTTTTCATTTTATGCTCATAAGTTTTAATTTCTACTCCATATTTACCCTAGAAAACATTTATGTCTTTATAGGGCTCTATTTTTTAAGAATATTTTTAAAATTTAAAGTTTTTACTTTAAAATGTTGAAAATAATTATTGAATGTGACTTATATCTTGTATTTTACGACTATGGTAAAAACATTTTTGTAAAAAAACTCATTTACTATTTATTTCACCATTATGATCATTCTTCTTTATAAATATTCATTTATATGTTTTCAAATGGTTTTCCAAATGTTTTTTATTCTTAATGATTTTAAAAATAAGAAGATATTTCTATATTTTTTAGATGTAAAAATTTGATTTTAAAATGGAATTCTATGTTTTAAAATAAATTTTAATGGCCTTATATGGATGAATTATGGAATGTTTTTTGGTCCCAAAAAGTTTTCATGGAATATCAGAAGGATTTTGTGAATTTAGAAAATACACAATAAATCAACTGAAACATTTCATGAAGATAAAATCATTAAAGGACTGAGAACTATAAAGAACACCCCCTTTCCATGTAGCACACCCGATATATGGGTCTTCACTTCGCATATCACCCCCAAGAACAAAATTTTGTTTTTAAGGATATGTATCCAATTCATCCCCCCTGCAAATGAATTGTCATTTTTGGGGTGAGGTGTCCTCTTCAGAACCCCAAAAAATAATTTTCATTTATGGGGAAAGGCTTCCCCTTATTCCCTTGTAAATGATCCTTTCATTTGTGGATTGAGGTGTCATCTTCCATCCGTGCAAAAAAAAACCTCATGGGAGGTGATTTCTTATTTCTTCTAGATAACCCAGGAAAAGGGTTATATTTGAAGCCCTATAAAAACCCGACATAGGGGTTGCTGAAAAATTGGACAGAAACAGTCTAAACAAGCGTTTTCAGCAGGTAATCACTTTTCACACAACGTAAAGTCTGAAAGGGAACTCACCCGACCACATCCAAAGGGTGTCCTCTCATATAAGACCCATTCTCATATAAAAATCCATTTCAGAAAACCATCCACATAAAAAATACTTTACAGGACACCACCCCACGTAGAAAAAAACCTGTGGGATAGAGACTTTATGTGTAGAATTTGGCCTTTTCTCAACCACTTCATGAACTGTAGTATACAGGATGAACCCTTTCACATATTATATATCTTAATATTATACCCTCCATGAACTATCCAATGAACTCTCTCCATCAACCTCTCTCTCAAAGTGCTAGACCCAAAATGGGCCCCTTCATGAGCTACCAAGCCAATGCCTTTTCTGAAGCCTCCATATACCTTTGATTAGAGTATAGGTCACACCAGTAGGTCCTCTTGATCATAAATTCCCATGGTAAATGTGGTCCTACTAGTAAAATACATAATAAGGTGTATCCTTGGAATGTTCTCGATCATACACTATTGTGGTAATGATGATCCCAACCTTAGGTGTGGTGGCATGTGGCTCCTTAGAAAGGGAAGAAACATCTGCGGCCCTTAGGACTACCCTATTCCTCCTATCCACATATCAAAATGGGAGGAGGGGGGAATCTTTGAAAGGGAATCCCTCTTGGAGTTATCCCCTACTCTTTATTAGGGGATGTACTGGTATGGATGATTAAGTCCTGACCCTGGTTAATAAAAAAAAGAGGAGATGTGAACATTAAAGCTTCTTCTCTCCCTAATAGCCCCAGGCTCACCACCAGCAGAAGAAGATTATATGGTTTTCCAGATCTTCCACTTGCTCTTTTTTCTCACACCAACTATGATTTTCATTTGAATACCTATCTCAATAGAAGATTCCCATTTTAGATTTTCCTCTGATCTTCCCTCTGGGCCTCCCATTTTGTGTAAGTCCCAAATATGTTATCACCACCTTAAAAGTCCATATTCATGATAAAGTAAAATTGGATATCCTAGATAAGTGTAATCCCAAAACCTTTAGAACTATATGTTCCTTTATTTTTCTCCTAATGGGATACATATGAAATCTTCAATAGTTTTAAACCCAGCACCCCAAACTCTCCCTAATCTTCTCTGGTCCAAATTCATAGTAGGATCACATGCATAATGGGAGGGTAAAAACCTTCCAGGTCCCTCAAATAATTTTGGAATAAGTCCCAAACCATCCCTTGACTAGGATAATTTTTCTTATATATCCTTTCGACATGATGTTAAGCTTCACATTTTGTTCCTCATCACATAACCTTAAAAGGTATGATCTGTCCCGTTAAGTGGCACCAAACTACATGGGTTAAAATTCCTTTTGTAAGGATATGAAAAAATACCATATCATGTGACCGATCCAAACATCAAAACATCTCCCATATTCATGGATGATAATAAATTCCATAGCACCCCATTGTGTGTCTTAAAACTAGGATCATGAAAATAAATTATGTAATAATATCTAATCTATATACAAAAGGGTAGCATCTATGGAAAACCTTAGATACATATAGATGTCTATGTCTATGAATAACCTCATATATTTATAAATGATTATAATATTGATACATGATAACAATTTATTTTTAATATAATGAAGACAAGTTCAGTATTTTGGATTTAATGAAGGATTCACAAATATGTCATAAATCTATAAGAGATTCCAAGAGTAGGAAATAATTTTTCATAAATGGGTGAGATGAGCCTAATCTTACATCCTCTTGTCCAATGTGAGTCCCATGAGTTGTTGGATAATTTTACAATGACCACATGCCATTGAAAATTAGGTTCATGAAACATCTCGAATAAGGAAACCATTGGGTGTTTACAGTTCTATGAAAAAAAACCATTAGAAACCACCTGGAAAGGACATGAACATATGTGTTTGACATGAATGGTGATGCCAATACTACCAAAAAACACCATTCACACCCAATGTGGTCTTAAAGGAGGAAAAAATGGTGAACCTAACATGAATCCAAAACCAATATGACTGTGTCTCCCACATGTCGGGGCCCTTCTGTGTTATCACAAAATGAAAGCAAGAAAAACATGGGTTTAAAACAATTAATTATGAATGTGTTTGTTTATTTATATTCTAATTTTATGGGGTTATCTTTTCTATGTCTATCATATGTTTTCTATAACTTTAAACTATAACTCCACTTAATCCAATGATGTCCTTTCAATCATTATAAACATATGCATATGCGGAAATAGAAGAAATTTCCTCAGAAAATTAGAGGACACTTTCACCGACCCAAGATCTTCAGTTCTAGGTATCAAACACTCTTGTTTGGGAGTACCACTGCAATAGTACTATAACAACCATGGAGGCTACATGAAAATCCATCCGACTCATGAATCCATACCAACTGTCCACTCAGCGATGGATGATGGGCTATAAAAAACGACACCATTTGTCATGTCAAATTATTTTGAGAGTATATCCCTAGAATGAAACAATGAGTTACTCCATTATCTTAGGGAGGTGGAGTAGGAGGCCCCTAAAGGCCTCACCTAGACAAAAAAGGTGTATCAAAATAGTTCCTTCTAGATGTAGTTTATTCCAACACTACGAGACAAAAATGCTCAACAAGATGAGGGTGTCGTCTTTAGGAGTCCAGCCCAGGTCACTCAAACACAGGCACTCATGATAGAATGCTGAGGGAAGAGACCAATCAAAAGAAAATATGACCCCAACACTATTACCTCTAGATAATACATCCAACTAAATATGGTGGAAAACTGTGATTAATCACACACACTTACACGCATCCACTAAGCCTAACAACACTATTTGGAAACATCTAGAGAAACCATCCAGAGGATCCCAACAATAAAAAGGAGGAAGACCCATATCTATTTCCCCGTATATAATAATTTTTAGTATATATCATAAATAAATAGAGGATAATAGCAAGAATACATCTCTGATCTAGCTAGATAATGGACATATATTCCTGTTCCAGCTATATAAGTCACTACCAATATCCTAAAAATGATAGAGGGACATGCATCTATTCATGTACACATTATAAAAATTTTAGAAGATATAATTATCACATTGATGGTGACTAGGATATGGCCACAAAACCGTACATTTTCATTTTATGTGGCCCATCAACATGATATTATTTTCACATAGGAGCATATGTGTATTCCTTCTCTCATCTAGGAGTGTCATCGACGAAATCCCATGGTAAATGGATAACTAGATTAGGCACATATCCCTGTTACAAATGAAGGATAGCAGTCTATATTGTTAGTCACTGAAGGGAATACATATATTTCTACCAAAATTATGATATTAACACAGGATATACTCAATCTGACCTTGTTTTTGAAATATTCCACCCACATCTTGAGGCCCTAATTTCTTATAGGAAGGAACCTAAAAAAAATCTAGCTAAAGATGATTAGAAAATGAAGGGTTGGACCATGACCATGATATAATGAATTTTTTATTGAAGCCCTCATACATTTATCAATGGGGGATCAAGATAATACTCATCCGTTAAAAAAGTATAGAGATAGTAGATGAAATTGTGAAGGTACTCCCCTATATTGTTCTGCCAGCTATTCTAGAGGTCCTCCTCAGACATCTTACCATGAAGGCATACTTCAGGTCCAGAATCTGATTGATTATGAGAGCCCATCTCTTATTTAGAGCCATAGTAACCCTCCTCATGGGAATAAGATAAATTAGTAAGAAGTATGTCCCCTTGTTATTATCTACCCTAAAGGTCCTTCCCATGGTATACTCTATAGATTTTCTCCTTGTAGTCAGACATTAGGTCATGATGGTATTCCTCCTTATGATGGAATTCAGTATGAATATCCTCCCCAAAAAAACTTCAATTTGTTAGAATGGTCATTCCCTTGAAAAATCAACTATGAGAAAGCACTTATATCATGAGGAACTTGGGAAAATGAGGCCAGTAAGGCCTGATGCCTCATCCTTGACACACAATATTCTTACTGAACCAGAAGAAAACCCATGGAAGCAATCCCTTGGATCACATACCTTATAATATGACAGAGACAATACCTTTTGACCTTCTTATTTATAATAATGAAATGGGAAACCCTCCAGTATAGTCACATCTATTTGAGTAACCTCTTGTAAAAGATGAAGGAGACATAATTATCATGAGGTGACAATCAGATAATGATATTATACCAGTAATGTTCTAGCCATTAGCCACTCCCTAGAATTTCATTCCAAAGTAATTGTTGGAGGAATGTGTGCATCATATTATCCTAAATATATGGAATACTCTTCATCACAAGAAAATAAAAGTCTTACCATATGATGAATATTCAAGTCACGTTAAGGTAATAAAATAGATGAACCATCAAATTGACTTAGCAGCCTCATAGATACATGACACTAGAAATTGGGAAAAAAAATTAAGGATCCCTTTAGAGTGTATGTCTAGATGTGTTAAAAGAGTCACATCATTTGATCAATAATATCCCATCTGGTGTTCGTATCCGAGGATGCAATGAACATGGGGAATTTATTTTTACATCACCCCTAGTCCGTAAAGTCTACCAAAGGTGATATCATTTAATTTCATAGTCTCATGTCATCATTGAGAATTTAGTTCTGACCATAATTGATTGTATGATCTATAATAATATGACCATAACATCTCTCAATGACATCGTTCCAAAAGAGTGTGATCCATTGAAATACTCTTACATTAAATGTAAGAAAATATTGAGAAAGACTCCTACTTGAGTAAATTAAATTGTTAGGAAAAAACTATATCTTTAGAAGATTATGCTCAAGTGAAAATCATCCAATTCACTCAGAACATGTTCGAATAAAGCTCCATAAAATTTGAAGTGTAGCAAATGTAATAGGAGATGTGTAAATACAGGAGAAACCCCATCCCATAGGGCTGTGATCATTTTTAAAACAACCTTTGAGGGTGAAAAATCATACCCAAAATGTTTTGATACTTGAATAGAATCACCCCCATACTAAAGAGTTAGGGGAAATTTTACCTCAATGTTAGAAGAATCTAGTATTTTCTTTGTTGGGAGGAATTACACTAAATGAATGTTCCCAATTTTTCCCATCCCATGATGTAGTTTCTTCTTCAAGTATGTGAACAAAAAAAATATCTAAAGGTTACCTTATGATCCCCACTAATCATATTACTTAAAATGTAACCTTTAAAAAAAATGTAGTCAACCATGAGAGTAAAAAAATAATCTGTTAGGAGAAAAACTACTCCCATGAATCATCGATCTTCTAGTGGGAACTCTAGGAATAACTGGTTTTTCCATTTTTTAGAGACTGATTAAATGATTATATTGTAATTCACATTAGTAAACATCATTATATCCCCCATTTATGATGTTGTAGAACATAAATCCAATATATGAGAATAAGAGGAGTAAATTTCCATTCAAAATATAGTCCACATTGAAATGACCAAAGAAGGTGTGCGTACTAAAAATTAGAGGATTGACCAAAATTTGGGAACTCCTTTAACTTCTCCATTAGCTCCCCCTTGATGGACATAATCCAAAGAAAATGGTAAAGATATAGCTTAATACTACCTGTTACCTGAGGGTGTTAAACCCCTCACAATTGAGGAAATGCTATCCCAGTATGTGATAGAAATGAGGGAATTGAGATGTCTTAATTTTTAACTAGTTAGAGATAATATTTCTACCAGATATTTTCATCAAACAGATCCTAATTTCACTCCCATGGTTGATGTTTCTCAACAAGAAGAGCTCATAATAATGGAAAACATATATTTCCAGTTTTTTCTTAATTAAGGAGCACAAAATAGATTTATTTAGAACTAGTGACAACTGAATACCAAGACTTTCCACCAATGGAAAAACAACTTGACCAATGTCAGCCAAGTTTTAACCAACCAGCTAAGGAAGAAGTGTGGATAAGACCAACACATCCAGTTTAGTACCCACCTTGATCCAGCATAGGATCAATTTTTCATTCCCAAAAGACATTTTTACACTATTTAATCACTGAAATCTCGACTAGAAGCTATTGAGGTACAATATATTCCAATACATCTAGAAATGAAACCTTACCCCGAATGGTTATATTCCAATCATACCCTGTCTGACTTTTTTGAAATGCTATGTTTCCTATAATAGATGATTCGGGAGATCCATATCTGTATTTGATGTATTTTTTATCTCAGTTCGGCCCCATGATGGGAAATTTATTGAAATGATAATCCACCAAACTCTTATGTTTTGTACAAACTTTATTAGGATCGAACTTCGTATTGTACACTAGTTTACCCACAGTGTTGATAAAAGGATGGGAAGTCATATGCCATAAATTTATTTATAATTACACCTCAATGTTGTGGAAGAAAATGGTACTAAACCTCTCAAATTAAAAATATTGATAAAATTAGATAGTCTCAAACTTCATTTCTTGGTGGATGGGTCTAACTTCCTAAATTTGTAGTAGCTACAAGAAGATTTCTAGGTATTTTCATAGAAAACATCCATGATGAGTTACAAGCACCAAAGATTCACACCAAATAGAAGGATGGGTTTTGATACCTTTATGTAGTTTAACAAATATTATATGAATCCATCTTACAAACCAATGCCAAATCTTGTTCAGTACTCGCATATCAAGGAAATAAGAAATAAAAAGGAATAAACTGAAAAAATGACCTTAAAAACTACACCTACACAGACTCCTACTATAACACCTTCACCTTATCATGTGGTACCTACTTCAATGTGGAAACATTATTAAAAAAAACCTCATCTAGATGAAAGGAGAGAGTCAAAATTCTCCTAGTTTAAAGACCAAAAAAGAAAGGTATATTCCTTCTAAGATGAAAGGATTACTAGAAACTTCATAGAAGCCTTGAAAATTATTTCTTTAACACTCATAGAACCTAAGATTCTGAACCTTTCTGGTCGTAATTATATCCTAAATTATTACCCTTTTCAATGAATATTAGGTGACACCATCTAGGACTATTTCATTTTCCAATATTTTTGAAAAATATGGTTATTTCTAGAAAAGGGAAGTTTGACAAACCACCAGCACATATAGTGTGTGTTTCCACCATCACTCTAGAGGAACAGGGTTAATAACATGAAGTTACCCTCAAGAATTCATAGAAGTTCCGTGATTTTATGTCTAGAAGAATAATCATCTAGACTTATAATATTTTCCAAACATAGTTAAAATAACTAGTTGTGCTCACAATTTCCTCTGCGATGGAAAAACCAACTTATTCAGACTAAAAAACTTCCAAAAGACAATATTATAAGTAATGACATGGATGGAAGTGTTGGAAACATATTCAAGAAGATGAGAATGAACCTAGTCTAAATTTATCATTGAATTTATCAGATTTCAAGACTTTAGTCCTGGTATAATGGGTATCTCCCCTACATATTTTACAAAAATCACCATCCCATAAAATGGAGTCCTCATTAGATGAAGAATTAATCATTAAATCCATATATATAACTCATTTGATGGATCCCTTATTTGATGATGAGTGTAATTATGAATCTGATCTTCCCACACCAAATTAGGGAGTAATGAATCAAGGTCACAGGGGCTAAGGAAATAAAGGGATGTGTAATAGTGTCGAAACACAATATTCTAGCCATATCCCCAATAAATATATATATACAACTAAAACCCATGGGATATCCCTTTGAAATGCCTATATGTAACACGAAGATGGCTCCACACATGTAAAAAATTATTCAAAAATGATCATTTTGGAAGGCAGATTCATGAATAGAGGAAAACCTAACTAGTCCAGGAAATGGGCAGGTCAAGGAAGCCTTATCCAATAGAAGGGAGAATTCCATACCAATCTACTCAATCACCTGTCTCATATTTTCTTGGAACATCAGATCTGAAAATATTTTAGAGAGACTAGTTCCCTGCAGGGAAATGTAGAACTTTGACCAAAAAGTATGGAATCTTAAAGAAATTGGCTATAGATCTGAAAAATATTTCAATTATGGATTCTCTCAATCTATCAAAGTATTTTTAAGAATCACTTTTAGAGGATTTACTATTCCCCAAAGAGTTCAAAGCAGTTTTTTTTACTGATGAGGTATATCATGAAGAGATTGACCTTATAGAATTCCATTTAGTTATCTCTTTCACTGAGGATGATAGAGACGATGTAATATAAGGACACATTAGTACCCTGTACATATCTGGAAGATTAAATGACATAGAAATCCTTCAAGATTTCATTGGAAATGGCTTAATATTAAACCTCATTCTTGTCAAAATTATTTGCTGACTATGATACATTAAAGATAATTTTTCCCCTTCCACTATAATGTTCAAAGGATGTCATAAAAGTGAAAATAAACACCTTTTATATATTAATATTAGATATTAGTTTTGGAATATAGAATCTAAATCTAAGTTCATGGTCATTCGACAAGATACAACTTTCAATTTATTTCTAGGAAAGAATGGGTTACATCAACATGAAACAATCCCTTCATCATACCATCAATGCATTAAATAATGTAGTAATGAGAATATTGGGACGTTACATGATAAAAAATATCTATTCGAGTCTTGTGAATCACAATATATTCATACATGATTCTATTGAAGATAAGAAAAGAAACCCATAAATTATAGTTTGACTCATGTTACAACACTAAATGGTCTGGAAATGACCCCCAAAAACCCATTTAAACAACTTAGTGATGAATATGTGCTATCCATCAGTCAGGTCAAATACATTTTCTTAGATTCAAAGACATTCTCACTAGTCTTCATGATATTAGCCACATCCGTTGAACTACAGAGTGTGGAATAAATCTTTTATTCCTACATTGGCGGTGATACCTCAAATGGAAATGATCCAACTTTACCCTTAAAATTTCAACAGGACCCCAATTCATCTTCTAGACCTATATAGGTCATAATATCATTGTTGGAAGTCATCTCTTAGTAAAATAACCCTTACCCTAACCTTAATGATTCCCCTTTATCTCCGATCCATCCCGACATGGACACATAGGAAGAAGAAGTGGAAAAGGAAGAAGAAGAATAAAACCATAAAACACTCCCCTAGTATTTGATGAAGGAATCCCCACCAATTTCAATGAACTCCAACAGATAAATTTTGGTATAGATGTGGATCAATGACCAATATTAATTGGTGACACTATACCCCTCGATGATCAAGAAATTTAGACCTATTTTCTGAAGAACCATCTAGACATGTTTGGTTGGAATTATAAAGAGATTATATGCCTTGATCCTAATCTGGCTTCCCATATAATAGGATTTCTAGGATACGACTATGGTTATAAGAAGTAAATCAGAAGGACTCATATGAATCATGCTCCAAGGTAAGAGTTGAAACACACAAACACATTAAATAAAATTTTATTCGAGAAGTCATGTGCCTGAAATGGATCAACAATATTATCCATGTCAAGAGAAGGAATGAGAAGATCAAATATTGCATCAATTTCAGAGACATCAATGGGAACTATATGAAATATTAATTCCCATTTAATATTATAGAACATATGAGAAATTAAATGGCTAGTTATCAAGCCCTCTCCTTCATATGTGAGTATCTAGGGTATAATCAAGTCCAAATGGCCTCAAAATATTAAGAAGCCACCACATTTTCCCCCCAGATAGTATTCGGCTATTGAGTGATGCATTTAGGTTTAAATAATGTTGTAACTACATATCAAAGTTCCATGCATTATATCTTAAGACCCTTTATGGGGAAATCAATAAAGTGTTATACTGATGATTTAGTGGTAAAATCACAACAACATTATGATCACCATGCCGATTTGGAAATCATTAACATAAAACATTGACAACAAAGTCTGAATATGAATCCCCATAAATGTGATTTCATCATTAATTCAAGAAAATTTATTCTCCTCATTGTATGTCATCATGGAATGTAAGTCAACCTAGAGAGGACAAAGGAAATTCTAGATATGTCACCTCCTCAAAACCGCAAATATTTTAGATGACTGTTGGGGAACCTTACCTACATTCAACACTTCATAGTGTTGGGACCACTTTGTGATTAAGATTGTATTTGTTGTCAATGGCTTTCAATGGATGTTAATGATTATCAACATGAAGAAAGTAACTCTCCTGAGTAAAATGGGGAATTTAAATTTAGACAATTGTCTCACTAATTGAAGTAATTTGGGATTCATGTTCCCAAAAGAAGATAAAGAAGAGAGAAAGATAAGGAAGTTGAAGAAGAGGCTTGGTATACTAGGTGGCCATGAATTTTATGGTATTCATTTATTTGTAACATTTTTTTGTTGTGGTCTTACTTAAAAAATTGGCCCAAACCAGAGCTAGTGACCCAGCCTCAACCCGAGGCTCATGTGGGACTACAAGGGTCAAACGCACCCATGGGGAGGTTGGGAAGAGCTAGCCTGAGAGAGTTAGAGTGGACATAGAGAACACCTGTAGAGTGTGGGACAAATCCCACAGAGAGGGTGGGAACAGAGCGTACTCACAGAACACAGTACGTGGATGTATCATGGTGGGAGGAGTAGAATTTTGAGTTGAAGATGGAGTGAGTTGATACTTAAACTGAGGCATTTCTGTATCTGCATTTTGATGTGGGAAGAAGTTTTTAATGAACAAACTAATCTCATCCCTCAATCTGATCTCGCACATGATCCTGGCCACACGCCTTATCCCTCATCCAATGATCTAATCACCATCATCCCTATTCAAACTGAGATGATCCAATGACCAAGGAGAGCCTGCACCATCATATTCAACCTCGGAACTCTCAAAGGGCTCCTAATGCCATAGTTTGTTTGAGATGCATCTACACCTCCCTTATCGACCATATTTCCACTATTGATAACTGAAACAACTGTATTATGGTCATATGGAGGATATGATATCTTGCATGCAATTTCATTTGCATTCATGCAATGAAATGATCGAGTTAGAATGTGGATGAAGCAAGTGAAGTTGTGAGGCTACATCCTGGTAGCTCAGGTGTTAGTGATTAATATTTTCATGTGATTCTCAGTGCGTGCTCATGATGTTTTCACATGGAAGGATAAGTTCTCACACATGAAAAGGAAATAACTAATAATATTAGTGTATCTCATAACTTTGGTATGAAGATTTTAAAATCGCGTTCTTCATGGAATATCCTGAGGAATTTGAATACAGAAAATATTTGAACTCTACTTATAAAAATAGAACCACCGATTTGAGAAGAGGTTATTACTTTAAAACATTAGAGAGATCTGGTTTTAAGAAAAAATGTCTCTTTGATATTCCAATTCTCAAGGGAAAATTACGATCTAAGAACTGTTATGGGTTCATGAAGAGTGAACCAAGAACCACTATAGTACCATGAAGTGAAGAGTCCCGTGTACCATTATAGGTTTGCGAAGAAGCAGCACCACATACAATTCTGGTTCTACAAAGTGAATGTCCCGTGAGCCAGCTCTAGTCCTATGAAGTGGAGAACTGCTTACCACTTGGTTCACAAAGGTGAACCCCATACCATCCAATCCTATAAAGGAGAACTGTACACCACATCAAAGAGCCATGTACCACTTGGTATGCGAAGGTGGTCTACACTCTCTGTGCATAAGAGTTCTATGCATCATGTGCATGAGGAGGATATTCAAACCATTCTGGTTTGCATAGAAGAATTCCACACTCTGAGTAAAGAAGAAATCCATACCCTAGGTGTGAAAAAGGAGAAAACAAACACCATAATAAAACCGAGGTAGTTTTTGTGCTCAAAGAATAGTGGAGAACACATGAATGATGCACCAAAAAATCATGTGCATGATTTGAGACACATGAGTGACCAGAAAAAGCCAAAAAGTGGAATACCACCATTCGAGTTTGAATAATATTCATGGATAAACACATAAATGGCACATAAAATTTAATGAACTAAATAAGTCATTGTGTGTGTTATTGTGAAGAAGGAGGGATGGAGATGTGTAAGTGGGAAGATTATTCATGCTCAAATGCATACACAAAAGGATGAAATTTAGTTGAACAAATATTAACTTCTCTAAGAGGAATAGAAGGAGAAGAAGTGGATAGTGCATGCACATGCACTCATGCATTCACATGCACACGTGAAGACATTTAAAGAAAGAGCCACAACTATGGGTGCACACATGAGAGCAGAAATAAGAAGAAGTGGAAGAAATGGAGGAGTTCATATAAGTTTCACATGCATGATCTCATGAATATGTGTAAATAATGAAGGAGAAGAAGTTGTGTTTGATGATTCCCAGTGATATGATCTTCATTTCTTGAACAATCACATAGGTACTTGTGATTCTAGATGAAAATAAGAAGAAGTTTTAGTGCATTCAGTGACTGCACTAAAGAAGAAGAATAAATATAAAAGGTCATAAATTCGTGAATTCGATGAAAGCAGTGTGTCATGCCAAACGAATACAAATATTTCCATGTTAATCTATTGAAGAGACCTTAAAGTCGATAAAATGAGTGAGAATTCACCCAGGGCAGTTAACCAGGGGGAGTCAACATAAGTGAACTGAGGGAAGAAGTGAGCTATCCCTGAACCTTTATAAAGTTAGTGTGCCTGGGATAGACTAATTGTGACCAATCCTTTGTAATATAGATCTAGTGAAGATTAGTTGTATTTGGTATGATCTGAAACCCGTCAGTGTATGATCCTTAGATGTAGCCCTTAGTGGTGAACTAAGTAAAAGTGATGTGTTGTCCTTCTGCATTTGAATGTTTTAATTACTGCACATTTCCATACTATAAGGTTAAATATGTTCTTACCAATGTGGGAATAAGATCCATAAGTTTAATATAAAAAGGTGAAACCCTGATTCACCCCCCTAGGGTGGTCTGGGGTCCTTAAATTGGTATCACAGGGAAAGGTTTATGTATGTTGGATACTATAAAATAATTCTCTTCAGAAGAGGATTTAAGTTTTATTTCACAAGTCAACAATGAAGTGCAGTCTTGATGAATATTCATTCATCTCAAAACAAATTTCAACATCTAGAAAGACCATAAAAATAGAAGAAAGAAAGAGAAGATATAGTTGATTAAGTCCCTCGTGTTCAAAGAAGATGCAATGTCTGGTTCTCCATGCCCTTCCAATAATGGAGAAATACCAGGGTTGGAAAGTAAATAGAAAGTGGCACGGGTTTCTACTAGAGGAAGGGAAGACACCTATACCTCATTTTTAAGTGATCATGAGAAATTAGGAACCTATCTGCATGATATTCCTAAAATGAGTTGCTGTTGCCTGTAGAATATTTCAATGTATGCAGGTTGAGATCACCCGACTGGAAAGAAAAGTTGATAATGTGGGAAAGGGCTTGGAATGAAAAATTCTTTAATGTTTAAGTCTCACCAAATTGATAAATCCTTTTAAGAAAAATATAGATTCAATAAGACTCTAGAAGAAAATATCCATGAACATAAAGCTAAACTGAAGAAGAGCACTGAAGTCAAGAGTTTATATTTGGAAGAAACTTACCAAAAGAAAAAAGAGCTTAACTATTTTTAAAAAAAATTTAAGATGTATGAATATGGGGTTGAAATATTGAAAAATACATTTTAATAGAAGATGATCATGATTGATGATCATAAGGCCATCCTAAATATGGAATGCCTAAAATTAGAATCCCATTTGACCAATCTTGAGAAGACACATATTGAGCCTTTAAAAAATAATGAAATAGTTTCTTTTAGTATTAAATGTTCAATGGAGTATTCTATTGTCAAAATACCTTCAACATGTGATAGAAATATCATGACTTCACTCAATGATCTATCAAAAGTTGCTGAGAAAGAAAAGGTACCATCCATACCGTCTTGTAATAATGTTTCTAAATATGTTTCTACAAAAAGTGTAGGTTGGAAGAAAAATTATAAAAAAGTATGTATTGAGAAAGTTTATGAGATACCAACCACCATGGATAAGGTGGATTGGAATAAGAATTCGGAATATGGTTCCCCATAGAGAGCACAATACATAAATAAGAAGGGACAATAATCTAATATAGAAGATATCAAGAAGTCGAGATTTGTGGGTCAATGTTGGTTCTGTAACAGATTCGGGAATTGTGCATTGGATTTTTGGTATAATCCCTTAAATGAAAAATCATAGATAAAGCCTATATCAAGGGGGAACAAGCTATATAGGCAGAAGATACATCTAAAAATCCATAGTAATTTTTATACTACAAATAGATTTGGAAATCTTGACAACATCTGTGATGTATGAGATGATAGTGGTCACAAGAAGGGAACATGATCATCTCAACATTTATCCAATGATGATAAGAGAATAAGATCACAAAATCTAGAAAGGAATGATGTATCTTCCTTGGGAAGAAATCATAATTTTGTTGTGAAAAAAATTCTCCCAAGAATATTCTAAGAAGGAAAGGTGAGAAGACCTAAGATTTTAAATCCAAGAAGGTGAAGGGTAGTTCATCCAAAAGAACTTCTAGAAATGATGACACTCAGAAGAATCCATGTGGTATATACAATCTTGATTCCATGGTTCCTAATGGAATATTTGTTATCCAGTTAGAATATTTGTAAATAATGATAAAAATGGAAGATTCCCAAGCTATGGCTAGTGAAAAAGGAAATAAAAAGGCTTCACATGAAGTTAAAGATGTCCATTGTATGAGGAGTAACACAACTAATCACACTATTAAGAAGTTCATTGAATTTAATCTAGATCAAGAAATATTTCTCAAGAAGATGAATGTTGCACCAGGTGATTCTAGTGCTCTAAATGATCATGAAAAAACAAGGGTCACCCACAAAGAAGTGGAAGAAGTAATAAGATCCACCCAATCACAGACAGAATTGAAGATCAAATGTGCAAGTGTGAAGAGTGGAGAAAATCGAGCATCTTTGTTGAGAAAATTATCTCAAACAAGTTTTTCACATTGATGAATCAAGGAGGATCCACCTAATTCCCTTGAATTGTTATTTATTGTATTTGTTCTTATAATATAAGGAATCTAAGGTGAAGCAAGCTCTCTGGGAGAAAACCTAAGAAGTGTTACTTTGAGGGGGACACCGATAAATAATCTCCCATAGTTATTATTTCAATTAGTATCAACTATAGTTAGTATAAAATTCAATTACTTTGAATATTTTTTAAAGACTGTGTCATTGGAAAAGGAGTTTTGGAATGATTATTCCTAGAAAGATTCATCTCACAACCTGGAATGAAAGTGAAAACCCCTTGAATACAAGTATATGAGTTCTCATCTTATATGGTATGATGATCAGTGGATAATGGATAGCTATTTGGTCTAAATCAAATCCTATTGTATTCCACACTGAGAATAGCTCAAGTATACTTAGAGTGAAATTATTGATGGCACGTTGACTAAGTGAGGACTAATACTCTCTCTTTATGAACTCTGTATTTCTTGTCAATAAGGGGGAGAGAAAGTGAAATGAAAGTTTTAGATGGATGAAATGAAAGTTTTATATGGAAAGAAAAAATTAAAGGGGGGAGATAGAAAATTATCATTTTGATATTGACACATTCATTTGAAGAATTATGAAGAATTGAAAACAAAATACAAAGCGGGATATTTTTGGGACCACTTTGTGTATAAGATTGTTTTTATTGTCAATGGGTGTCAATGGATTTCAATGATGATAAACATGAATAAAGGAACTCTGCTATGTAAAATGGAGAATGGAAATTTAAATGATTGTTGAAATAATTAAAGTAATTTGGGGTTTATGTTCCAAAAAGAAAATGAAGAATAGGAAAAGAGAAGGAAGTTGAAGAAGAGGCCTAGTATACTATGTGGAAACACATTTTATGGTATAAATTTAATGGTAACATTTTTCTTATTGTGGACTTACTTAAAAAATTGGCCCAACCTAGAGATATCTAGATAGCCTTAACCCGAGGCACATGCGGGACCACAAGGATGACCTTGACCATGGGAAAGTAGGGAAGAGCTACCCCAAGAGAGGAAGAGTGGATGTAGAGCGCGCTCGTAGAGAGTGGTCTGAAGCCCGCATAGAGGGTGGGTTCAGAGAACGCCCACATAACACGGTATGGGGCGGTACCATGGAGGGAGGAGTAGAAATCTAAGGCAAATATGGAGTGAGTTGATAATTAAACTGTGGAATTTTTGCGTATGTGTTTCGATGTGGGACGATGTTTTTAATGAATAATATAATCTTATCTATCCATCTGATCTCGCGCGTGATCCAAGACACATGCCTCATCCCACATCATGCGATCTAATCGACTATATCCCTATTCAAACTGAGCTGATCCAATGACTGAGGAGAGCCTGTTCCATCATCTTTAACCTCTAAACCCTCAAAGGGATCTCAATGCCACAGTCTACCAGAGACGTAGCCGCACCTCCCTGATCAACCATCTGTCCACCATTGATGATTAAAATCACTATATTATGGTCGTAGGGAAGATACAATATCATGCATGCAATTTCAGTTAAATTCAAGCAATGAAATGATCAATTTCAAATGTGGTCGAAGAAAGTGAAGCTGTGAGGCCACATCATGGAAGCTTAGGATTTAGTGATTAAATTTTTTATAAAACACTCAATAAATGCACCTAATGTTTTCACATGTAAGGATAAGGTCTCACACATGAAAAATAAACAACTGAGAATCTAGGTGTATCTCATACCCGTGGTTTGAATATTTTAAAACTTCAATCACAATGGCATATCTTGAAGAATTTGAACACAGAAAAGATTTGATCTCAGTTTATAAAAAGGGAACCACTGATCCGAGAATATGATGATTCTTTCAGGCATTCGAGAGATCCTATTTTATAAAACAAAGTCTCTTTGATCATCCAGTTTTCAAGGGTAAATCATGATCTATGAACCATTATGGGTTCATGAAGAGTGAACCACGAGCTTCTCCAATTTCGTGAAGTGTAGAAGTCCTGTGTAATGTTCTGGGTTCATCAAGAAGAAGTACCACATACCATTATAGTTCTACGTAGTGAAGGTCCTGCAAACCAGATCTAGTCTGATGAAGTGGAGAACCACATACCACTTGGTTTGTAAAGGTGAACCGCGTACCTTTCAGTTCTGAAAAGGATAAACGAACACCACTCAAGAGAACCGTGTACCACTTGGTTTGCAAAGTAATTCTTCACACTCTGTGTATAGGAGTTCCACACATCTTGTGTATGAGGAGGAGCCACGAACCATCTTGGTGTGTGAAATAGGCTTGCACACTCTGTGAAAATAAAAACTCCATACCCTCGATGTGAATAAGGAGATCACGGACACCATAATAAACCTGAGGTAGTTTGTGTGTTTGAAGAACAATAGAGATCACATGCATGATGCACATTAAAATAATGTGCATGATTTAAGACACCTAAGTGTACAAGAAAAATCCAAATAGTGGACTACCACCAATCGGGTTTAAAGAAGATGCATGGATAAACACATACATGACCTATAAAATTGAATGAACTGAAAAAAACATTGGGTGTGTGATTTTGAAGGAGGGAGGGAGAAGTGTAAGTGATATGATTATGCATGCCTACATGTGTACATAAAAGGTTAAAATTTAGTTGAAAAAATATTAACTACACTATGAGGAAGAGATTGAGAAGAAGTGTATAGTGCATGCACATACACACATGAATACATTTAAAGATAGAGCTACAACCGTGGGTGCACACGTGAGAGCATGAAAAATAGGAAGTGGAAGAAAAGGAGGAGTTCATCTAAGTTCCACATGCATGATATCATGCATATATATAAATAAATAAGGAGAAGTAGTTTTATTTGATGATTCCCAATGATCTGATATTCAGTGGTTTAATAATCACATAGGTACTTGTGATTATGGATGAAAAGAAGACGAAGTTTTAGTGCATTTAGTGATTGCAATAAAGGAGAAGACTAAATATAAAAGTGCATCAATTAGGGACTTTGATGCCAGCATTGTCTCATGCTAAATAAAGACAAATAATTCCATTCCAATATGTTGAAGAGATCTTCAAATAGATAAATTGAATGAGACTTCACCCAAGGTAGTGAGCTAGGGGGAGTCAACAGAAGTGGTCTGAGGGAAGTAGTGAGCTACACCAAAACCTTTGTAACTGTATTGTTCCTAGGATTGAGTCACTATTCTCGAACCATTGTAATACATATCTAGTGAAGATTAGTATAATTTGGTATGACCGAAAACCTGTCGACGTATGCTCCTTAGACGCAGCCCTTAATGGTGAACCAAGTAAAAGTGATGTGTTTTCCTTATGCATGTGAATGTTTTAATCACTTCACATATCCATAATAAAAAGTTAAATATGTTCCTAAAAATGTGGGAACACGATCCATCCATTTAATAGAAAAAGGTGACACCCTAATTCACCCCCCACTCTCAGGGTGGTTTGGGGTCCTTTAAATAGAATATATCATAGGAATTTTTTTCCCTTCACTGGGTTGATGAAGAAAGGGGTCATGTTTCATTGGACTAATTACTACCAATAAGTATTCCACATCCTCAAGAAATATATATTGAACTAACTAGCGATGATGCCACCAATAGAAGGAAATATTCACATCTTATATGTTATGGCAGTGGAATGGTTGTTGGGTACCTTCTTTATATAGAAAGATTATGCTGGTAGTGAAAAACCCCTTTATTATATTTTTCATACCATCCTCAACATTGAGATTCAATATTTATATATCAAGAAGAACTATTTGGTGTTGATTTTTTCAATTCAAAAATTAATGCATTACCTACAGAACCACGAGTTCCATTTGATATTTCAAAATGACCGACTCAAATATATCCTTAATTGTCCCATATTGACTAGATGTCTGACACAATGGGTGGTCATTCTACTATAGTTCGACATCCGGTTCATACCGCAATAGGTGATAAAAGGAAATGCCTTAGAAAATTTTATGGAAGAACATACCTTTGTAGAGGAAGTGTCAATGAGTACTGAACTACCAAATGAGTAAATATTCTTTATCCAAGACTGTAATAGAATATGGAAAATGTTCTTTAATGGTACATCCAAAATCCCCACATGAAAGAGAATGGAAAACCAAGGACCAACAATTTCTAGTTGATAATTATTCACATTTCTGTAGAAAATTTAATTTTTCATTACACATTTATGCTATCATAATGTCGCATTAACTATGAGGCTGAATACCGAGGACCTCATTACAGGAATATAAATGGATTTTTAAATACCAGTTACTCAATTGATAATTAATGGTGATTCCAAGATGTAAATTAAGTAGATCAATGGTTATTATTCCATCAGGATGGAATATATTACCCACTACTTGATTATGTTCAAGGGTTTATGGAATAGTTCCCCTAAGATTCAACACTAAATCATGTCCCACATTCACAAAATTATTATCTAGATGCATTAGAAAATATTTATGTAGCCTTGGAAGATCTGGATTGAGATGAAACAATCATCAACATCTCCCATCATAGAATAATATCATCATTTGTTCAAAATGAAAAGGAAGGGATCAACAAAATAAATTCTACCCTAAGCTTTTTAGTGTTTCAAATGGGTGGATGACACCTATCTTGAAATAACTCCAAAATGGTTCTATTTACCTAGATAGATCTAAAAAAGAAAAGATCCTATAATGGGTGGTCAATTTAACTCTGTATGATATACCAGGTCATCAGAAGGTTATTTATAAGTGAAAAATCAACAAAATGTTAGATCCAAGGCCGTTCTGTGATGGAAATGGAGTTTGTACAAGATTTAAATGTGAAAATATTATGATGTTGTAGGGAATAATGTAACATTCCCAATGTGATATCAAAATGGATTTTCAGTGCTTAGAAAGAATCTTATGCACACTGATGAAGATGATTCCAAAACATGCACCCCATCCATCAAGGTCTATATATAGGTAGCTATATCACTGGAGTCTTAATAATTTTTCAATGAAAATCTAGATTCTATTCCATGTGAATGATTTGTGCATGAAATATTTATGAGAAGTTAAACCAGCACACAAAGTTTTCCTTTAGTCTGAAAAGACCAATTGAAACTTTTGGTGTAGTGACATAAAAGATAAGGGTTGTGTAAAAAAAGGGGTTTCTCAAATGTCATCATGCATGATAATCCCAAATCTTCCTTTCAAGATAAGGTATTTCATGTATGTAAAGTGTGTTTCATTCTATAAGGGGATCATATAATGATGTGATTGAAGATGAAGAAGACAATAGACATGGAACAAATTCAAATGAAGATATATAGGAAGGAATGCAAAGAATTCAGATGTCACAACAAGATGTTGATTTAGAAGAAGAATTAGATGAAAAAACGACGTCTAAAAAAACTCTTCTGAACCTCATAGGAGAAATCAAAGAGCATAAATTGATAAATCCAACATCATTGGGGATTGGAAAACACCAACACGAACAAGGAGAATGAGGTACAATGCACAATCTTCTTTCTTATCAATTTTGTAAATATCCTCATTTGAAGAATCTGAAAAGGATGAATCATGGGTTAAAGCCATGAATGAAGAGTTGGATCAGATCGACAAGAACTAATCATGGGATCTTGTTAATTGACCTGAAAATTACAATGTGATTGGTATTAAGATTATTTTATAGAATAAATTTGATGAGCATTTTAATTTTATTATAAAGAAGGAATGATAGGTATGTAAATGACATTCATATATTAAAGGTGTTGATGTTGAAGAAACATTTTCTCTTCTAGATAGACTAGAGTTAGCTAAACTTTCTATTACCATGGAAATTCAATGAGGATGCCAAGTGTATCAAATGGATGTCAAAACATCTTTATTAAATGGATTTCTTGAATAATAAGTCTACATAGAACAACTAATGGGGTTTCTTATTTCTAACGATGAAATGAAGGTTTGAAAATTAAATAAGGCACTCTATAGTCTAAAGAAAGCACCACAAGCGTGGTACTCTCATCTAGATTCCTATCTAAAGAATCTTGAATTTGAAAGAGGAGGTGTCAACAAAAACCTCTATGTGAATAATTCAAAGGAAGACTAATTTATGATATTGGTGGGTGTGGATGAAATTATATTTGGATAAAGAATGCATTGATCAATGGAAGAATTTTCCAACCACATGAAATCAGAATTTAAAATGTCTACAATTGATGAAATCACATACTTCTTTGGCCTTTAGGTGATTCAGAAGAAGGATTACACTTTCATTTCTCATGAAAAGTATGCAAGAGAGATAATAAAGATATTTAATATGCATGACTCCAAACCAATGTCGACTCTGATTGCAGTTGGAATAATACTTGGAAAGCATGAAGATGAGAATTCTGTGGATCCCACCATGTATAAAAGAATCATTGGAACCCTATTATACTTTACTACAAAATGGATATATTTCATCTTTGAAACATGCTTAGTAGACCGCTTCCAAAGTATTCAGAAGGAAGAACACATGAAAATTGTGAAACAAATCATGAGGTACATTCAAGGTACTCACAATTATGGGTTATGCTTTCCTGTAAGAAGAGATAATAAACTTTTTCCTTTTTCTTATGCTGACTAGGCTAGAGACGCGGTTGATATAAAGTCCACAAGTGTTGGAGAATTCATTATTGGCAATAAATGCATGGGTTGGTTGAGTAAGAAATAAGAATGCACTTCTCTAAGTACTGATGAAGTTGATTATACCTCCTCTACAAAATCATGCACTCAGATACTGTGGATGAAGCAATAACTGATAGATATTGGTGGTGAAGTGAAACAACCAATGGTGATTTACTATGATAAAAATAGTGAAATTGATTTTATGAAGAATCCAATTCAACATCATCATATAAAACAAATTGAAATCAGATATCGCTTTATCAAGGAAAAGTTCAAACAAGGGATGATTAAAATGGATCATGTTGGAACTCATGATCAAGTGTCTGACATACTAAATAATCCATTGTCAGCACAAGTGTTTGAGAAACATCGGTTGAACCTCAGTGTTCACCCACCACCCTATGTATAAGGATGTGTCGAAAGTTCCCATATCTCTTATTAGGTTAACTATGTTTAATCTGTTTGTGGATTTTATGTAGTTTTATGGGGGAGATACGATCTAGGAGTGTGTTTTAAGCACTATAATGTAAAAATACTGGTCTTTGGGATTATTGCCAATGTGGGAGAAGGAATAAATTCAATGGTACGATGGAGGAGGATAAAATGTTTTTCTAGTTACATGAGAATGTAAACTATATAATGATGATAATTCGGTGTTATGAGTGTAACGCCCCAAGCTTACATTGTACGTTTCCCTTTGAATAATGCAAAATCTTGTGTTGTATGCAATTTCGAGATTCTAACACACTACGACCAATCAAAATAGCCGTTATGAATAGTAATACCCACTTTTTGAAATTTTATAAATTTTATCTTTTAAAATAGACATCATTTTTGAATTCGGAATATCAAATAAATATTAGGCTGAATGTTTTGTATTTTTCTAAAAAAACATTAATTTTTGATGAATAGTAAAACCACTTAGTAGTAGTTAAAAACTGACTTTTTCATTTAAATAAAATTTTACCACTTATGTGAATTGAATTTCAAAACTCCTACATACATGTTTATTATTAGTAAGTAAAATGTGTTGAGCAATGTATTGTTTTCAAACAATTCAAAATAATGTTTTTTTTAAAGGGGGAGATTATTTTAAATAATACTCTGTCTCTTTATGATGATTTTGATGCTCACAAATACCCTTAATTATTTACTAATTATTTCGTTGAGTATTTTGCAGGAATTTATTTTATTTATTTATTTCATATAACGAGATTTCATACTTCATTTATTCCGAGATCAATTTTAGCGCGTTCTGGAATCACTGTAGCGCGAGATCAATTTTAGCGCGTTCTGGAATCACTGTAGCGCGAGATCAGTTTTAGCGCGTACTGGAATCACTGTTCATATCCTACGTTGATGAACGTAACGTATGGATGAAAAGTTTAATTTTTATGTTAAAAGAAACGTATGGTTAAGGAACCTTACGTTATTTTGAAACGTATGGTTAATGAACCTTACGTTGTTGAAAAGTATGGAAGAAGAACATTACGTTTGGAAGGAACCTTACGTTTTTGTTGTTGGACAAGTATGGAAGAGAAACCGTACGTTAGTTTTCAGTGTTGAGTTTGTTTCTCAAAAGTATGGATCATCAACCTTACTTTTATAATCAACCGTACGTTCTTTGGAGAGTTGAAGCAAGACAAAGTATGGATGATCAACCCTACGTTTGAATGCTGAAGAGAAAGTGTGTACGTTCTGAACCTTACGTTCTGAACCTTACGTTCTGAACCTTACGTTTGTGAACCCTACGTTTGGAGCCATGTCATCAACCCTACGTTTGGCGTCGGGATATTTTTGACAGACGATATTTCCTTTTGCATTGGTCAAACAGGCGGATTATTAAGCGGATTTTGAGCCGATTCTTAAGTACGACTTTGACTGAATCAAAGACGATTTTCAACGGATTAATGATTGATTTAAACGGAGCTTTTTATGCCGATTCTTCAGGGGAGTTACAACGGCTCTGTTATTTTTTTTTAATATCGCGAATCTAAAGGAGATTTTCATGGATCTATTTTATGTGGAAGATTTTCTCAGATTTGAATATATATGTTCTATCTTGGAAACTTCAGATATATATATACACAGGAAAGTGTATGAAATATATAGATTTATCTTTTAACGAGCAAGAAACAGATACTGTGTGAAGGCGTTCTTTTCTGGTGATCGAGAAGAAGTGTAAAACCTTTATTACCGAAGGAAGATCTTGATAGCAGATTCACGTGTTCTACATCGACTATCTGTTGTGAATCTACTGCTGCTGAAGTTGTGAAGTTTCTTGTAATATCTATTACAACTGGATCGACTCAGAACTGTTTTGATTACAGATCTTTATTTTCTGAAGACGACGATCTATCTACTGTCAATTGCATTCTGTTGCAATTGTGAAGAACAACTGGAGAAGTGTTTTCTTTATCGAAACCCTTTTTATTTTTGAGTGATCAGCTTCTCGTTCTAAGCTGTGTGGGTTCGTGTTTGAACCAAGAAGGCTGTGTTTTCCTGAAACTTGTAAAGGTGTCAACTGCCTGTACTCAGTTGTGAACAGGTCTGTGGAAACGAGGACCAGATAGTGAAAATCGTCAAGCTCGTAGATTTGAGCGTTGGTGGAGTGGACTAGGGGCCTTCTGTTCCCCGAACCACTATACATCCGTGTGTTCATGCTTTTACTTTTTTTCCGCTGCATATTTAATCGTGCTAAAGCATAGTGGACAAAATTTGTCTAAATTGAAGAGATTGTAATAATTTTGAAAAGACACAATTCACCCCTCCTCTTGTGTGTAATCCGTAGATTCAGATCCAACAATTGGTATCAGAGGAGGAGCTTCTTATTTTTAAAGTCTTATCAAGCTAGAAGTATTTAAAGATTATACATAGTGTATCATGGCTGATACGAGAGAGGGAATGTCAATGGTCAGAGCACCTTACTTTAATGGAGATAATTATGGCTGCTGGAAATCACGTATGATTATTTATCTGAAAAATCTTGGTTACAAAGTCTATTCAAAGATTCTGACTCCCTATGAAATTCCTGAAAATTCCGATACATGGAGTGCTGCTACAGAGGCTGAGTATGACATGAATTCAAAAGCTATGAATGCAATCATCTGTGGTCTAGGACCGGATGAATTTAACAGAGTATCTCAATGCCCGACTGCATATGAAATGTGGCAAACAATAGTTGTTGCTTATTAAGGAACAGATAATGTAAGACAGATGAGATATGCAACTGCTAAATTAAAATTCGATACTTTCAGAATGATTGAAGGAGAGAGCATCACTCAGATGAATGGAAGATTGACAGAAATTGTCAATAATATAACAGCTCTCGGAGAACCAATCAAGCAGGCTGATCAAGCGTTAAAGGTACTGAGAGTACTTCCTACTCAATGGAATGGAATATTTGCAGCAATCAGACAATCAACTTCTGTTAAAGATCTAACTATGAGAGAGCTGATTGGTACATTGATGATGTACGAGGCTGAAATGCAAGATGAGGTAAATGAGCATAAAGTCTACATAAAAAGGGAAAATACAGCTTTGAAAGTGACTTCTCAACAAAAGGATAGAAAGATGAAGAACAGAGAAGTAAGTGCTAAATCAGAAAGCTCTGATTCTTCAAATTCGGATGAAGAACTGGCTCAGCTAGCCAGAAAATTCAGAAAGTTCTACAGTAAGAAGAAAGACTTCAAGAAATCCTTCAAGAAGGATAGCAAGGAAGTGAGATTTTATGAATGCAAAAAGATGGGACAAATCAGACCGGATTGCCCAAAATTGAAAGATGCAAAGAAGAAGAAATTCTTCAAAATAGATGATTATGAGCAGAAAGACAAGAAAGCTATGAAAGCTACTTGGAGTGTTTCTGAAGACTCAAGTAATTCTTCTGAATCAAGCTCAGAGAAGGAGGAAGCCAATTTAAAAGCAAATATGTGTTTCATGGCTGAAACGGATGAGGTACACTCATACTACTCCTCTGACTCAAATAATGAATCAAACTCTGAAACAAGCTTCTCAAATAAAAAACTTGCAGCTTACTGCAATATGCTTGAAGAAAGGTATGACTCATTATTTAAAAAATATAAATCTATAAAGAACTTGCATAAAGCTATTTCAGATGAGAGAAATACTTTGCTAAAACAACATAAGGAATTAATTGACAAATACAACTCTGCTGACTCAAATAAAATTAATTTTAAATCAAAAATAAAAACTCTACAGGATGAAGTAGAATCTTATAAAAAGGATGCATTAGTTTTTACAAAAGGAGAAAACGCCTTAAATGAGATACTTGGAAAAACTGTAATTAAAAAGGAAAGGTTTGGAAATGGAAGTAAAGGAGAAAAACCTAAGTTATACAAAAATTATTTTGTTCCTAGCACTAAACAGGTTATTTGTAACTTCTGTGGAACAAAAGGTCATATAGCTAAAAACTGTTTTCTAAGACAACCTCAAATATGTGGAATTAAGAAAGATTATATTTCCAATGATCTATATGATTCAATCAATTTTAAGAAAACAAAGCAAATCTGGATACCCAGATCACTGCTTGCTAACACTCCTGGACCCAACAAAATATGGGTACCAAAGCAATTTGTTTGAATGTCTTTGCAGGTAGCAGGTCACCAAAGAAAGAAAGAAATATGGTATATGGACAGTGGCTACTCAAGACACATGAGTGGAACATCAGCTAATTTTTCTTCTCTTACTCGAAAGGAAGGAGGACTTGTCACCTTTGGTGACAATGCCAAAGGAAAGATTATTGGTATTGGAACAGTTGGAGATCCAGAGACAGTCTCAATCAACAAAGTACTTTATGTACAAGGGTTAAAACACAATCTGATAAGTATCTCTCAACTCTGTGATGATGGATACACTGTTGATTTTACTAACAATAGTTGTACTGTTTCTAAATATAAACTGTTTAAGTTTAGAGCACCCAGAACTGATAATGTTTATACTTTGGATTTGTATTCCTTGTGTAAACAACAAGTAAACTGCTTAACTGCTAATATAAGTGAATCCTGGATCTGGCATAGAAGACTTGGTCATTGCAATATATATGCTTTACATAAATTATCTAAGAAACATCTAGTTTCTGATTTGCCTAGTCTCAAATTTGAAAATGACAGATTCTGTGATGCATGTCAGCTTGGCAAGCAACACAAATCATCATTCAAATCTGTTAATAAAGTTGCTACAACTAAACCTCTAGAACTTATCCATATGTATTTTTTTGGACCTTCAAGAGTAGCAAGTTTAGCTGGTAAATTATATGTTTATGTATTAGTTGATGATTATTCTAGATTTACTTGGATTTTCTTTTTGAAGTTTAAAAGTGAAGCTTTTAGTTTATTTGAAGGTTTTTGTAAATCTATTCAAAATGAAAAAGGTTTTAATATAATCTCATTGAGAAGTGATCATGGTGGAGAATTTGAGAACCAGGAATTTAATTCCTTTTGCTCAAACATGGGTATTAAACACACCTTCTCTGCTCTAAGAACACCTCAACAGAATGGGATTGTAGAAAGAAGAAATAGAACTATTCAAGAAATGGCTAGAACTATGTTAAATGAATATAGCCTACCTATATATTTCTGGGCAGAAGCTGTTAATACAGCTTGTTATATAATGAATAGAATTTTAATAAGACCTATTTTGAAAAAGACACCCTATGAACTATGGAATAACAGAAAACCTAAAGTAAATTACTTTAAAGTTTTTGGATGCAAGGTTTACATCTTGAATACCAACGATAATCTTGGTAAATTTGATCCAAAATCTGATAAAGGTATTTTCTTAGGATATTCTGCAACCTCCAAAGCTTATAGAGTCTATAATAAAAAGTCAAGGATTGTTGAAGAATCAGTTCATGTGAAATTTGATGAATCTGATCCTTTTGAGAAAAGGATAGAACAAATAGATGAACCTGATTCTAATGAAAACATGAGACTTGAGAATTTAAAGAATGATTTTGAAAATGATATAAAAGAAATTCAGTCCAGTTCAGAAGAACATGACACTGAAGAACCTTTGAATGTAATGCCTAGACAGTCTAGAACCTTAAAGAATCACCCTTTAGAATCTGTGATAGGTGACTTAGAGACTGGTATTCAAACTAGAAGAAACCTTGGAAACATAGTTGAATTCTCTGCTTTCCTATCCCAACAAGAACCTAAGACCATAGAAGAAGCCTTAGATGATGAGAGATGGGTAATAGCAATGCAGGATGAATTGAACCAGTTCAAGAGAAATAAGGTTTGGGAATTAGTTGAAAGACCACATGATTATCCAGTAATAGGAACTAAATGGGTCTTTAGGAATAAACAGGATGATCAAGGGATAATAACTAGAAATAAAGCAAGATTAGTAGCTAAAGGATATAATCAAAAAGAAGGAATAGATTATGATGAGACCTTTGCACCTGTAGCCAGGTTAGAAGCCATTAGAATCCTTTTAGCCTATGCATCTTATATGAATTTTAAATTATTTCAGATGGATGTTAAATCTGCCTTTTTAAATGGTTATTTAATGGAGGAAGTTTATGTTGAGCAACCTCCTGGTTTTGAAAATTCTCAAAAACCAGATTCTGTTTTCAAACTTACTAAAGCTCTTTATGGCCTTAAACAAGCACCTAGAGCTTGGTATGAAAGACTAAGTTCTTTTCTTTTGAAAAATGATTTTACTGTTGGACTGGCATATCCAACACTCTTTAAGAAAACTGTGAAAAATAATGTTTTGTTGGTTCAAATTTATGTTGATGATGTAATTTTTGGATCAACCAATAAAATTCTTTGTCATGAATTTTCAGAATTAATGCAAAAAGAATTTGAAATGAGTATGATGGGAGAATTAAATTTATTTTTGGGTCTTCAAATATTTCAAAAAGATTTTGGAAATGTTTTAAATCAATGCAAATACATTACTGATTTACTTAAGAAATTTGGACTTGAAAACAGCAAGCCATTTACAACTCCTATGTGTACTAATATAAAACTTGATTTGGATGAAACTGGAAAATCAGTGGACAACAAGTTATATAGAGGTATGATTGGTAGTTTGTTATATCTTACTGCTAGTAGACCAGATATAATGTATTCAGTATGTATTTGTGCTCGATTTCAATCAAATCCCAAAGAATCCCATTTAACTGCTGTTAAAAGAATTTTTAGATATTTAAAAGGTACTATTTATCAATCTCTGCTTTATCCAAAAACCTCTGATTTTAATTTAATTTCATATTCAGATGCTGACTTTGGAAGCTGTAAATTAGATAGGAAGAGTACTTTAGGAACATGTCACTTTTTAGGGAAGTCTTTAGTATCATGGTCTAGTAAGAAACAACACTCAGTTGCCCTGTCAACAGCCGAGGCAGAATATGTGTTTGCAGGTAGTTGCTGTGCACAGGTTTTGTGAATGAAAAACACTCTTATGGACTTTGGATTAAATTTAAATAATACACCTATTTTATGTGATAATACTAGTGTAATTAATATTTCAAAAAATCCTATTAGTCATTCTAGAACTAAGCACATTGATATAAGACATCACTTTTTAAGAGATCATGTGTTTAAAAAGGATATATTTTTAGAATTTGTAAATACAGAAAATCAATTAGCAGATATTTTTACTAAACCACTTCCCATGGCAAGGTTAGGTTTATTTAATTTTAAATAGTTTTTTTTAAATCTTATTCTGTTTTCGAATTCTGCTTAATTTCTGTTTCCCGCTATAAGTAATTTTATTTTGTTTTAAATAAAAGTAATGATTAGTGATTACACGGGAATCAAGGCTGTCAGAACCGTTTCACCTTCTAAACTGCTTCACCTTTTTCGGAAACCCTTTCGAAAACCTAAAACCGCACATCTGCTCCAAAACCCTTTTCTGAATCTTCAAACCCTAAACTTACGAACCTTCAGAAATCATTTTGGAATGGCAAAGACTAAGCGTCCAGATGAAGCCGAGAGCAGTGCTGCAAAGAAACCTAAGGTAGTTGGTCGGAAAATACTGCAAGGTAAAGTCATAGATTTAGAGTGGATGTTTGAAACTAATTTACTATTGAAGCAAGAGTTGTCGTTTCAAAGCCTTGAGCAAGCTTTTAATAGTGAAAATTCTTAGTTTCTATATGAGGCAGAAATGAGACATTTCTTTAGAACTGTTCAGTTTAGTCTTGGAGATACAGAGGATAGTTTATTGGCTCAAATAGAGGATAAGGACTTTTCAATATCATCTGTAGAGATAAGTCAAATTCTTAACTGCCCTCATGAAGGAGTTTTTCATTTCGATTTACGGAATATTGGAGATTATGTACATAAGTCTGAAGACATTATGTATTTTCTGTTTGGAACCAGAGTGATAAAGAAGATGTTTATTAAGGATTTGGAGCCCGATCAGAAAATCTTGGTAAAATTTGTTCAGACTGGTTTAGCACCAAGAATGGCTGAGATGGAGAAAATCCTATACCCTGACATGTACATAATGTATCTTCTGATGTGTGATATTAAGTTTAATTTTCCTCTGTTTATGATAAGATATCTGAGTTACTGCTGTCAGAGTGAAGCAAGAATGACCTTTTTCCCTTATGGAAGGTTCATTTCTTTGTTTTTGTTTAAAAGAGGAATGATCAGATTGGTAGATGCTGGGGTGAAATGTCACCACAATAATGTTTTTAATGCTGGAACTTTGAGGAAAGTAGGATACTTCTGGAGCACAATTAAAGGAAAACTCTTACCTGTTGAAGCTGAGGAAAACTCGGAGAGTGCTCAGGCTCAACCGGCTAAGTCCAAGGAGGGACAAGCAGAATCAAGAGTTAGTACAGTGGCAAGGAGAATTCGTTTTGAGATGGAGGAAGTTGAGGAAGAGAGAAGTCAAGAAGGAATTCAATCTAGAAGGAAGAGGTCAATTGATGAAGAAATTATCTCTCCTGCCATGAAATCCTCTGAACCGTTAATTTCTTATTCATTTGTGAGAGAAGCTGTTGTGGAGCAGACTGCACCGATAGAGGAACCAACAGCTCAAACAGAAACTCAAAAAGAACCTCAATCTGCTGTTGTGGCTGTTGAAAAAGTAATTCAACAAGAACAACTTGTGGAGGCAGTGCCTGGTGAAGAAGTGGCCCGACCTCAAGATTTACATGAAAATATTGTTCTTGACCAATAAGTAGAAGTCAGAGAGACTACTGTTCGTGATGAACATACTTCTGAAGCTAATACAGAGGTACTTCAGGAAGATTTTTCAGTGGAAGAGTTTCAGGCTTCAAAAGATAGTTCAGTGGATCAACCTTGTCAGGACAAGGACAAAGAATAGTCAGATGCAGATTCCTTACCACTTGCCCTGCTTCATCAACCTAATTCTGGACATGAGAATCGAGCACAGGGTGCCCCTGATTCGAGAAAAGAAGAAGTTGTTGAGTTGTACAAGCGTATCTCTCAGTTAGAATCTGAGAATGTTAGTCTCAGAAATTCTCTGAACTTAGAGCAGTTGAAGTTTCAGAAGCTGAAAGAATGTACTGTTTCAAGACAGGAAGTAGATTTGTTTAAGACTGATATGCTTCATGCTGTTGATCAGTTAAAATCAGAGATGGTAAAGAAATATGATTTGTCTAAGTTGAAGATTTACATGGAGCATAAATTTGAGTCTGTTGCAAACAGTGCTGTGAGTGGATCAGGCTCTTCACCTGATTTGATTCGGAGATTTCAAGAAATTACTACAGCAATGAGCAATATGAGTGACAGATTACATGATCTTTAGTGTAATAGTGCCCCTTTGTCAGTTTTGCTAGATAATCAGAGATTTTTAGTGGATCAGTTGACATCTGGAGAGCAACCGATTAGGATTCTTTTGAATCAGTTATCAGAAAAACTGGCTCTTTTTGTTGAAAAAGAAGAAAGAATGCATGAGTTTTTCAGAGTTAATTTGATTGAAGATATTCATATTACTCAAGAGAACAGAGATCTTATCATCAAGTTAGGAGATGGGATGATGAAGAGGCTCAGAGAACAGTTTACAGAGATAAAGACCACGATTCAAAGGAGATAGACACCTTTTTCCCTATCTTATCTATGAACCTTGATTCCTCTGTATATCACAATCGTTTATATATAACAGTTTGTGAATTAAAATTCTTTTCTTTTTTTTTGTTTTGTTGTTTATTGATTTATGATTGAGTTAGCCATTATAACAAATTCACTTATTCATACACAGTTAATTATAGCATTTACTTATAGTTCAGTGCAATATTGAATGTGTTCAAATCCGTAATTTTTCATTCTTTTTGATATCACAAAAAGGGGGAGAATTTGGATAAACACAACATTTAAATTCATTTGTTTCCTATGAAGAAATTTGGATATATGGGAGAATTTGGATATATACGACATTTATCTTTTATCTATTTTTAGCTGAAAATTTATTTTTATGGGGGAGAAATTTTATTATAGTTAAATATTGTTTTAATCCTTTCAAAATTCTAAAATTTTATAAAACTAATTTTTCAATAAATATTGCAATTAAATTAGTTCTATTATTTTATGGGTTTTGTGATCATCAAAAAGGGGGAGATTGTTGAGCAATGTATTGTTTTCAAACAATTCAAAATAATGTTTTTTTAAAGGGGGAGATTATTTTAAATAATACTCTGTCTCTTTATGATGATTTTGATGCTCACAAATACCCTTAATTATTTACTAATTATTTCGTTGAGTATTTTGCAGGAATTTATTTTATTTATTTATTTCATATAACGAGATTTCATACTTCATTTATTCCGAGATCAATTTTAGCGCGTTCTGGAATCACTGTAGTGCGAGATCAATTTTAGCGCGTTCTGGAATCACTGTAGCGCGAGATCAGTTTTAGCGCGTACTGGAATCACTGTTCATACCCTATGTTGATGAACGTAACGTATGGATGAAAAGTTTACTTTTTATGTTAAAAGAAACGTATGGTTAAGGAACCTTACGTTATTTTGAAACGTATGGTTAATGAACCTTACGTTGTTGAAAAGTATGGAAGAAGAACATTACGTTTGGAAGGAACCTTACGTTTTTGTTGTTGGACAAGTATGGAAGAGAAACCGTACGTTAGTTTTCAGTGTTGAGTTTGTTTCTCAAAAGTATGGATCATCAACCTTACTTTTATAATCAACCGTACGTTCTTTGGAGAGTTTAAGCAAGACAAAGTATGGATGATCAACCCTACGTTTGAATGCTGAAGAGAAAGTGTGTACGTTATGAACCTTACATTCTGAACCTTACGTTCTGAACCTTACGTTTGTGAACCCTACGTTTGGAGCCACGTCATCAACCCTACGTTTGGCGTCGGGATATTTTTGACAGACGATATTTCCTTTTGCATTGGTCAAACAGGAGGATTATTAAGCGGATTTCGAGCCGATTCTTAAGTACGACTTTGACTGAATCAAAGACGATTTTCAACGGATTAATGATTGATTTAAATGGATCTTTTTATGCCTATTCTTCAGGGGAGTTACAACGGCTCTGTTATTTTTTTTTAATATCGCGAATCTAAAGGAGATTTTCATGGATCTATTTTATGCGGAAGATTTTCTCAGATTTGAATATATATGTTCTATCTTGGAAACTTCGGATATATATATACACAGGAAAGTGTATGAAATATATAGATTGATCTTTTAACGAGCAAGAAACAGAGACTGTGTGAAGGCGTTCTTTTCTGGTGATCGAGAAGAAGTGTAAAACCTTTATTACCGAAGGAAGATCTTGATAGCAGATTCACGTGTTCTACATCGACTATCTGTTGTGAATCTACTGCTGCTGAAGTTGTGAAGTTTCTTGTAATATCTATTACAACTGGATCGACTCAGAACTGTTTTGATTACAGATCTTTATTTTCTGAAGACGACGATCTATCTACTGTCAATTGCATTCTGTTGCAATTGTGAAGAACAACTGGAGAAGTGTTTTCTTTATCGAAACCCTTTTTATTTTTGAGTGATCAGCTTCTCGTTCTAAGCTGTGTGGGTTCGTGTTTGAACCAGGAAGGCTGTGTTTGCCTGAAACTTGTAAAGGTGTCAACTGCCTGTACTCAGTTGTGAACAGGTCTGTGGAAACGAGGACCAGATAGTGAAAATCGCCAAGCTCGTAGATTTGAGCGTTGGTGGAGTGGACTAGGGGCCTTCTGTTCCCCGAACCACTATACATCCGTGTGTTCATGCTTTTACTTTTTTTCCGCTGCATATTTAATCATGCTAAAGCATAGTGGACAGAATTTGTCTAAATTGAAGAGATTGTAATAATTTTGAAAAGACACAATTCACCCCCCTCTTGTGTGTAATCCGTAGATTCAGATCCAACAAAATGTGGTTGAATAAGATGAAAATAATTATTCATGAATAGTAACTTTTGAATTTTATTTACCGCGGTTAATGGTAAATATTCTAATGTAAGGTAAAAAGAATATTAAAATAATACAAAATTACCTTAACAATTGTCCTAACCTTATTGGATGAGTCATGGCCGACCATAGGCATCCTTGGGTCAATTTTGGGACCCAATGGAGCCACTTAATAGTGATAATGACACTTTATTTTAATTAACTTTATGTAAAGACAAAAATGACATTAACAAATATATTTTAGTATACAAATTTTTATATGGGGTTATATAAGTCATATTTTCGACTATAAATATTCATTATAAAGATAAAATGATTTCATACATTATGGTATTTTTTTTATAATTTTTAGACAACAAATAAATTAAATTATTTATGACACAATAATGATAAAGTATTCACCTCATTAATAAATGATTTAAATAAATAAGATTATTAATATTAAAAAATATACAAAAAAAGTAAAATTCTTATTGGATGATTTTATTTCGAACATGAGTCATCTAATATTCTATTGTAATGTGTGTTAGACCTTTTTAAACCAAACATAAGATTATAATAAAATAACATTTTCAATCTTTCCTAAAGAGCTGATCCTCTCCCTAATAAAAAGACACAACTTATAACCCATTTCTCACACCTCTGAAGCCCCTTAGCTCATCCAAACCCTGCCAAAATAATCTCTCAAGATCCCTCTATTTCACCTAGAAGCCTTACCTTATCCATAAGTAAATTCAAGAAGTCCTTTTGGTTCAAACCGAAGGGAGTTACCCAAATTAAAGGTAATGGTTTCTCTTAACTTCTTTTATTTTATTTTACTTCTCCAACCCCTAAACTATTGTTATTTATTTCTTTTATAATAAAACCAGTATCCTCAATACAATAGGATTTTTTTATGAGAAGGATTCAAAATACACTTTCACACACCTCCATCTAATGGGTAAAGACCACACTGTTTCTGTGGATGAAAAACTAACACCTCACGAAATGATGATTGTTCAATTATCTCCTACCGCCTCTCATGGTGGAAATTAAGATAAAAATTTATTTATATATGATATATATTATGTTTATGATTTTTTTATTCTTCTATATTTTCCATTTATATAAAACCATTATGGTTTCCATTATGGGTAAACGCGATAATTTCATTTGAGGAAGTACGTACTACCGCCCCATCAAAGTGATATGACTCGTTAATGACTTATGTGGGACGTATAAAGGATGGAGTTAATTATATTATATATTATATTATAATGGAATTATAATATACCTATGTATAATTATGTTTTAATTCCATTAAAATACAAAATAGGAATGAAAGGAGCATTCATGCGTACGTACGACTTACTGTCTCTATGAACGGTGCATTTCATTTCTTATCTCTAAATGTTATGTATTGTTATAAATACAAATATATACTGGATATATAAGATATATATGATATCTAAATCATGAATATAATTCTGGATATAAATTACTTTTGAGCACATGGAAAACATGTAATTATAAGAACTTTACTTTTGACTCAAGTACCAAATATCAACAAAATGAACGTTATTAACTTAAATGATTTTGTAATGTTTATAACATACTAATAAGTGATAAAAAGGAATATTAAATTTGAAAAAGGTTCTGAATCAAGTATAAATTAAATTTATTTTATTATTCAGGAGGTTAAAGAATGAACGGGTCATGTCGGACATGAGGTAAGGGTTAATTTCACAATATCTTTATTATCTGAGGTTCTTTTTATGTATGTATCTACTGGGACCTCTTTATCATCCCCATTCATGTTTCTTAAAAGAGTATTTCAAACATTTTTACTATTTACTAGACTATGGGTTAAAGTCATTTATACCCTTGTTCAACTTTTTATAAAATGGTTTGAAAGGAATCTTTCCGTCGTTTTCCAAACAAGGTACTGTATGACCTTTTTGACAAAATTAAGGTAAGATTTTTTAAAACTTATACGTCGGGTGTGGAAATTTTACGCCGTTATAACATCATTGAAGCTTCCATTACAAGCTTATAAGAATATTTTCAAAATAAAAGTTTTCTTCTATAATTATGTTACATTTAAATGACATCAAAATAGAAAGATATATTTCTCTCAAGTAGTTTTGATTTCATCTATGTGAACATCCTTGGATGGATTTTACACTTGTTTGAAAGTTGATTTGTTATAATACAATCTTCTATATTGTATTGAATGAGTTATGATATGTTGGACTATGGATGTGTTATTTTTATACCATTCATGGTTCATGGTTAATTTATTGTAATTTCATATGCTAGTTTTAATACGAATATTTATGTTACTTTTCAACCTTTTCATATGAGGAATATATCGAACTTAGTAAGTGACAGGTAGAGCCTGCTATAGCTCCTTGATGCATCAGTAGGTCTCATGATACAATTAGACTTGGAATTGGATGAGGCCTTTCCCAATTTGATATATGGTTTTAACAGAGGCCTAAATAATTTTTAGATGTCTTGGTCGAGGCCTTGACAAGATGTTTCAGAATGTCTGGCATTATACATTCCCTCATTATTAATATAATATTGATGGTTCATGTGGTTATTATACTTGTTTAATACCCATGACTATGTTTTATTATGGAATTATTTACTTAGCTCATATTTTTTTCCATAAAGTGTTCATGTTTATTATTTTTAATGGCATGTGTTGTCAATAATTCACCATGACTAATGTTTATGTTATATTCCGTTGTATTACTTACCCTTACTGAGCATTTTAGCACACCCCTTTCTTATGTTTCTTTTTCTTAGGATATGAAGAAGTTTGTTATGAGTGACTTTCAGGAATAATCTAGTAGGGTTGGATGTTTCTAATTGGATAAATTTGTGTTGTATTTTTTTTCAAGTTGTAATGTTGAACTTATGTATGTATCTTGTTTCCAATTCTAATAAACTGATCGGTCTTTCGAGAAATGATTCCTTGTATCATGCCAATGCTATGTAATAATGTACCGACTCTGGGTAACTATGGTTAGGGAGTTATAGTTTGTATCAGAGGAAGTTTAGTACAAACCTTGGAAACTAGATTTAGATAATCTCTGATTAGAACACATTACCCTACGATAGAAATTGAGGATTGGTATAGAAGAACTTCCTAGAATTTTGATAATGTATAGATTTTGTGTATTTTCCAAGAAATACACCCCTATCTGGATGCGATAAGGTAGAGGCGACTCTGGCACAGATGTACCTAGGAGTGAAAACTCTAAAAAGGAGTTATAGGCTTGACCTGATTTATCCTGGTACATGACAATGGGCCTTGCTGCACTCTTGGTTACGACACTCACAGGGGATATTATTAGGATAATTCACATTTTCATCACAAACAATTATGAAGAATTTATGAGTATATACCTCCCCAAATAAAATATTTTTATGATTATGGATTATATCCACAAACTGTTCAATTTATGTTAAGTGATTTACATGTTTGAAATTATGTATCTCAATTCATAAACTAATCTATTGTATGCCATTGTTTAGAAATGGAGCCAAGTGGATGGAATGGAAACCATATAAACACATGTAATCCATGTAGGGATTTCCCTCCTACTCAGGATAATTATAGTGGAGCTAGTGTTGCAACTAGTGCTGATCCGCTTTTCACCATACTGGGAAAACTCGCTAAGGTTATGAATAATAACCTTACCCGTATGGAGCACCCTGATCTACAATGTGGAGGATCAATGTTATACCGATTCATTAGAAAAAAACCACCAACATTCAATGGTAATAAAAATCCACTTGTAGTTGAGCAATGGATTAGTTCCTTAGGGAAAATATTTCATGCTTTGGGGAGTAGTAAAAGGGAAAAAGTTTTCAGGGTAGTTTATCACCTCACGGGAGATGAAGATCAATGGTTTTCATTAATTAAAAACACAAAGAAGGATGAATAAGTATCATGTATGGAATAGAGAGAGTCTAAAGAAATTTTCTTAGAAAAATACTTTCCTCGTGACCATTGAGTGGATATGGAAAGGAAATTTCTAATTATGGGGAAAAAGGAGGATGGAAATGTCACAAAGTACGAGGCTCACTTTACAAGGTTATCAAGGCATGTAGCAGATTATATACATAACCCAAGGATTAATATTGATCAATTATTTGATGGGTTAAAACCATTTCTCCTTCAATCATTAGTCTCATAATCCTTCTCATCGTATGAATATATTGTCTCATGTGCTATCAAGAAAGAAAAAGAATTCTCTAAGTCTTATGACTTCAAAGAAAATCAAGAGAAGAAGAGATCTACTGATCACTCTAGAAATGGAAATAAGGGTAAGAAGAGAAATGTTTAATATCCATCCTGTGGTAAATTTGGGAAGAAACACCCCAGTACTTGCCTGAAGGGAATGGGATTCTGTTACAATTGTGGTGAAAAAGGCCACCAAACTCATTATTTCAAGGGAATGAAAGAGGATGTAAATGTTGAATACTATAATTTTAGAGAAATGGGACATTATAAAAATGAATGTCCCATGATATAAGGGAACTTACCTCAGAAAAGTCCAAGGGAGCAAGGCCAAGCTTATGCGATCACTACTACTGAGGTTGAAGTTCTGAAAGATGTTGTGGCAGGTAATTTAATGGTTTCTCAAGTTTATCTAATGCTTTATTTGATTCTGGATCAATTAATTGTTTTATATCATCCTAGTTTTCTAAGAAAATTAGATATTTTCAATTTGAAATAACTAGGGAGTTATCAGTCAAAACTCCTAAGGGAAGTATCATCGCAATGAAGTTTTGTGAATCAGTTCTTATTTGGGCATATAAATGTTCTTTGTCTGCTGATCTCATCGTCATACCCATTATTGAATTTGATATAATCCTCAGAATGGATTGGAATTCAGACCATGATGTGAAAATTTATTTCAAGAAGAAATAGGTTACAATTTTAGATGATGAGAAGGAGTACCTAATATTTAGAGAAGAAACATCACCACCTGATTCTTATTTAGATCCACCCCATAAGCTCTAATAAATTAAATTATTAGGGTGGAAGAGAATGAAATAATTAAGGGTGTGGAAAAGAATGTTCGAATAGAGGACGTACCTATTGTGAAAGAATATATTGTTGTGTTTCCAGAGGATTTACCTAGACATCCTCCAGAATGAGAAATTGAGTTTTCCATTGATTTAATTCATGGATCAAAGCCCATATCGAAGACCCCTTATAGAATGACCACCATGGAATTAGTGGAACTAAAGAAATAACTAGAGGAATTGAGTAATATGGGAATTATTCTCCCTTGTGTTTCTCCATGGGGAGCCCCTGTCCTTTTTATTAAGAACAAATACAGATCTATGAGGTTGTGCATTGACTACAAGGAGATCAATGCTATAACAATAAAGAACAAGTATCCCCTACCACACATTGATGATTTATTCAACCAAATTCATGGAGCTCAATATTTTTCAAATATTGACCTTCGATCTGGATATCATTAGTTGTGTGTAAAGAAGGAAGACATTCCAAAAACAATATTTTGAATCAGGCATGGGCATTACGAGTTTACAGTAATGCCTTTTGGATTGACTAATACACCCTCTTTTTTCATGGATCTAATGAAAGGAGTTTTCAAAAAATATCTTACTGACTTTGTAGTGGTATTTATTGATGATATCTTGGTATACTCCAAAAACTAAAAAGATCCTAAAAATCTCTTGCGCATTATCCTAAGGACTCTTAGAAGAACTGAATTATATGGGAAATTTAGCTAGTTTGAATTCTAGATTTAGGAGATTTCTTTTCTTGGCCATATTGTCTCTAAGGATGGAATATATATTGATCCTTCTTAGACAAAGGAAATCCAAGAATGGCCAGCACCGATGAGTATAACTGAGGTATGTAATTTTATTAGTTTAGTAGGTTATTATTGGCGTTTTGTCCAGAATTTTGCCCGGTTGTCTAACACATTAACGAAGATCACACATAAAGGGTTTAATTTTTTTGGGAAAAAAGAGTGTGATGAATGTTTTGAAGAACTGAAGATAAGATTATTCAATGATCATATATTGAATCTATGATCAGGGAACGATGGGTTTGTTATTTATAGTGATGCTTCAAAGAAAGGACTTGGTTGTTTCCTTATGTAGAATGAGAGATTTATTGCCTATGCATCACGATAGCTAAAAATTCATGAGAAAAACTATCCCACTCATGATCTTGAGTTATCAGTTATAATATTTTCTCTGAATATATGGGGACACTATCTATATGGTGACAAATGTGAGATTTATACTGATCACAAGAGTTTGAATTATAATTTATCCCAAAAAAAACTCAACATGAGGCAAAGTAAATGCCCTGAATTACTCAAGGATTATGATTTCACTATACACTACCACCCGGGGAAGGCAAATAAGGTGGCAGATGCTTTGAGCAGAAAGTATCATGGAGTTTTGAACAAGATGAGAGTTGAAAGGGATCCTATTTTTCATGGATCTAGTGAAGATTGATATGGGAATAACCATGGAATGTGGAACATCAATACCCTTTCAAATGGTTTCCAAAACATCTTTACAAGGAAGGATAAAGAGTTCTAAAACAGATGATGAGGAGTTACAAAAGAAAATTAAAGCTATGGATGATGGGAGATTGATCGACTTCATATATGAATATGGGATTTTGAAATTTGGGTAGAGACTTTGTGTTCCTGATGTACCTAATCTAAAAAGAGAATGTTTAGATGATGCCCATAGCTCCAATTTCTCTATACACCCTGGTAGCACTAAGATGTATAGATATTTGAAAGAACATTTTTGGTGGGACAACATAAAGAGAGAGATTGCTGATTTTTTGTCGAGATGTATGGTTTGTCAAAAAGTGAATGCTGGAAGAAAACATACTAGAAGAGTCATGCAACCTCTTCCCATACCTGATTGTAAATGTGATGATATTACGATGGACTTTGTCATGGGGCTACCAAAGACTCCTAGAAGGAATGACGTAATATGGGTCATTGTTGATCGTCTTACCAAGTAAGCACATTTTCTTACTATAAGAGAAGATTAACAACTTGAGCATTTAGCCAGACTATATATTAATGAAATTGTAAGACTCCATGGCGTACACCTATCGATTGTTTCTGATTGTGATCCCCATTTTACATCAAAATTTTGGAAAAGTCTTCAGAAGTCCTTGGATATTGAACTTTGTTTGAGCACTGCCTACAACCCTCAAACTAATGGACAATAAGAAAGGACTATTCAAACCTTATAAGAAATGTTGAGATCTTTCTCACTTGACTTTCAAGGTATGTGGGATCAATATTTACCTCTGGTAGAATTTTCATATAACAATAGCTTCCATTCAAGCATTTAGATGGCACCATATGAAGAGTTATATGGAAAGAGAAGTCACACACCAACTTGTTGGGATGATGTTAGTGAAATAAAACTCATAGGCCCCAAACTTATTAAGGAAATGATGGAAAAGGTGAAGGTTATCCAAACCCACATAAAAGCAGCTCAAAGTAGACAGAAGATCTATGCCGATAACCTAAGGAATGATTTGGAATTTCATGTAGGAGATTATGTTTTCTTGATATTATCTCCATGGAAGGGAGTTATAAGATCTGTTAAGAAGGGTAAATTAAGTCCCATGTACATCAGACCTTTCGAAATTCTAGAACGAATTGGGGATGTATCTTACCGTTTGAAAATGTCGCCAAGTCTCACCAAAGTTCACAATGTGTTCTACTTATCACTATTGAGAAAATACATGCTGGACCCAATGCATGTACTCACCTATGAGGAAATTGAACTGGAACCTGATTTGTCTTATTGTGAAGATCCTATCATGATTCTCGATACAAGAGAAAAAGCATTTATAAACTGGACAACTCATCTGGTAAAAGTTCTATGGAGAAACCGTAAGATAGAAGAGGCAACATGGGAACCAGAGGAACTTATGATGATAAACCACCCAAATATTTTTGTGCGGTAGTATTCTAGAAATTTCAAGGATGAAATTATTTTAAGGAGGGAAGAATGTAACACCCCAAACTTCAACAGTACGTTTCCCTTTGAATAATGAAATATCTTGCATTGTAGGCAACTTTGATATTCTAACACACATCGACCAATCAAACTAGCTGTTATGAATAGTAATACCCACTTTTTAAAATTTTATAAATTTTATCTTTCAAAATAGACATCAATTTTGAATCCAAAATATCAAATATATCTTAGGATGAACTTTTGGTATTTTTCTGAAAAACATCAATTTTTGATGAATAGTAAAACCACTTAGTAGTAGTTAAAAAACTGATTTTTTCATTTAAATGAAAATTTTCCACTTGGGTGAATTGAATTTCAAAAATCCGACAAACATGGTTGTTATGAGTAAGTAAAAGGTGGTTCAATAGGATGAAAATAATTTTTTGTGAATAGTACCTTTTGACTTTTATTTACCACGATTAATGGTAAATAGGGTAATTCAAGGGAAAAAGAATATTATAATAATATAAAATTACATTAACAGATGTACTAACATTATTGGATGAGTCATGGCCAACCATAGGCATCCTTCGGTCGATTTTGGGACCCCATGGAGCCACTTAAGAGTGATAGTGACACTTTATTTTAAATAACTTTAAGTAAAGACAAAAATGACATTAACAAATATCTTTCAGTATATAAATTTTTACATGGGGTTATATAAGTAATATTTTTGACTATAAATATTCATTGGAAATATAAAAATATTTCCTACATTATGGTATTTTTTATAATTTTTGCACATAAAATAAATTAAATTATTTATGACACAATAATGATGTAGTATTCACCTCATTAATAAATGATTTAAACAAATAAGATTATTAATATTAAAAAAATATTCAAAACCTGTCCAATTCTTATTGTATTATTTTATTTCTAACATGAGCCATATTATCTTCTACTTTAATGAGTTTTGGATCTTTTGAAACCGAATATAAGTTTATAATTAAATAGCATTTTCAATCTTTCCTAAAGAGCCCCTCCTCTCCCTTATAAAAGGAATCCACTTATAACCCATTCCTCACACATCTCAAGCCCCTTGGCTCATCCAAACCATGCAAAAATAATCTCTCAATATCCCTCTACTCCACCTATAAGCCGTACCTCAGGCAGAAATCACTTCAAGAAATCCTTTTGTTTCAAACGAAAGGGAGTTACCCAAATTAAAGGTAATGGTTTCTCTTAACTTCTTTTCATTTATTTTACTTCTCCAACACCTAAAATCTTTTCATTCATTACTTTTGTAATAAAACCAGTATCCTCAATATACTAGTATGTTGTTATGAGAAGGATTCAAACTACACTTACACACACCTCCATCTAATGGGTAAATAACACACTATTTCTGTGGATGGAAAACTAACGCCTCACGAAACGATGATTATTCAATTATCCCTCACCGCCTCTCATGGTGGAAATTAAGATGGAACTATATTTATATATGATATATATTATATTTATTTTTTCTTTATTCTTCTTTATTTTCCATTGATAGCATACCTTTTTGGTTTCCATTATGGGTAAACGCGACAATTTCATTTGAGGAAGTGCGGACTGTAGGACCCCAGGACACCCTGAGAGGGGAGGATTTCATACACAGACCTCCTTTTTCATGAACCACTTCCTCTTTGCACGCACCTCCATTTACCAACAATCCATGTCTTCATTTTCTAATTTTGAGGCCCAAAAATTTGGCAAACATTGGGAAACGGCGCCACCTTCAATACTGTTGTCTGCTTGAACTGTATGATCACTTTACTGGCACACATTCTAAACTTACACTGAGGATTGACAACAAACACAAACCATACTCCAATTCATGCATATAATATCCATGGTTCCAACACAGACTACTGCCCCCTCAAAGTGATATGACTCGTTAATTACTTATGTATGACATATAAAGGATGAAGTTAATTATATTATATATGATATTATACTAGAATTATAATATACCAATGTATCATTATGTTTTCATTCCATTAAAATAAAAAATATAAATGAAAGTAGCATTCACACGTACGTATGGATTACCGTCTCCATAAATGGTGTATTTCATTTCTTATATCTAAATGTTATGTATTATGATAAATCCATATATATAATGGATATATAAGATATATATGATATCTAAATCATGAATATCATTATCGATATAAATTACTTTTGACCACATGGACAACATGTAATTATAAGAAGTTTACTTCTGACTCAAGTACCAAATATCAACAAAATGATCATTATTAACTTAAATGATTTCATAATGTTTATAATGTACTAATAAGTGATATAAAAGGAATAATAAAATTTGAAAAATGTTCTAAAGAAATTATAAATTAACTTTATTTTATTATTCAGGAGGTTAAAGAATGAACGGGTCAAGTTGGACATGAGGTAAGGGTTAATTTTACAATCTCTTTATTATCTGAGGTTGTTTTTACGTAAGTATCTACTCAGAATTCATTATCATCCACATCCATTTTTCTTCAAAGTGTATTTAAAAAAAATTACTATTTACTTGACTATGTGTAAAATACATTTATAACCTTGTTTGACTTTTTATAAAATGATTTGAAAGGAATCTTTCAGTCATTTTCCAAACACGGTACTTTATGACCTTGTCGACAAAATTAAGGTAAGAATGTTTTCTTAACTTATACGGTGGGTGCGGAAATTTTATACCGTTATAACATCGCTGAAGCTTCCCTTACAATCCTATAAGAATATTTTCAAAATAGATGTTTTCTTCTATAATTATGTTACTTTTAAATTATTTCAAAATAGAAAGATATATTTCTCTCAAGTAATTTTTATTTCATCTATGTCAACATCCTTTGATAGATTTTACACTTGTTTGAAAGTTGATTTTTTATAATACAATCTTCCATATTGTATTGAATGAGTTATGATATGTTTGACTGTGGATGTGTTATTTTTATACCATTCATGGTTTATTGTTAATTTATTGACATTTCTTATTCTAGTTTTAATACGAAAGTTTATGTTATATTTCAACCGTTTCATATGGGGAATGTATTGGACTTAGTAAGTGATGGGTGGAGCCTACTATTGGTCCTCAATGCATCTGTAGGTCTTATGAGATAATTAGATATGGAATTTTCCGAGGCCTTTCCCAATTTTATATATAGTTTTTTCTAAGGCCTAAATCATTTTTAGACATCTTGGACGAGGCCTTGACAAGATGTTTCAGAATGTCTGGCATTATACATTCCCTCATTCTGAAAATAATATTTATTTTTCATGTGGTTATTGAACTATTAGAATACCCATAACTATGTTTTATTATGGCATTATTTACTCAGCTCATATTTATGCCATAAAGTGTTCATGTTTATTATTTTTAAAGGCATGTGTTTTCAAGTATTCACCATGCCTAATGTTTATGTTATATTCTACTGTATTGCTTACCCTTACTGAGCGTTTGAGCTCAACCCTTTCTTATGTTTCATCTTCCCAGGATATGAAGAAGTTAGTTATGAGTGACTTTCAGGCATAATCTAGGAGGCTTGGATGTTTCTAATGTAATAAATTAGTGTTGTATTTCTTTTCAAGTTGTAATGTTGAACTTATGTATGTATCTTCTTTCCAAGGCTACTAAACTAATCGGTATTTTAGGACATGACTCCTTCTATCATTCCAGTGTTTTGTAATAATGAACCGACTCTAGGTAACTAGGGTTGGGCAGTTACATTGAGGAACAAGTTTAGGACATGTAATGCATGTGTGTCATGATGAGAATTCTGTGTTAGGGGGAAACTGTTTAGGGCATGTAATGCTTATGTGACATGGTGAGAGAATATATTGTACATATTTAATAATTCCAAAACATGAGAACCCAATTCAAGATTCCCCTATTGTTTTCTATACCAAGAATTTATCAGGTAGACTTAGAGTGTTGGGTGAGTTGTTTCTTGCGTATCAGGTTTTGATTGCAGTTGGTGCTCAACCAAATTTTTTTATAGATTGACAACAATCCCAAAGGGGGAGATTGTTAGAACCAAGTCTATTCTATGATGGAAATTGAGTATGGTTTGTGTATTTTGTTAATTATCAATTGAAGATCAGGCATTTTATAAGGGAATATATCTTATAGTTCAAGCATACAATAATATTGAAGGTTGTGTCATTTCCCAATGTTTTCCAAAAATTTGGGTCAAAAAATTGGAAAATGGAAAAAAAAATTCAGCAAAAAAAATTTCATATGCAATTTAAGGAGGTATGGAAACTTGCATAGAAGGCATGATTTGGGATCATTTCATAAAATATAGAAAAGGCAAAACGTTCTTTCATGATTTACAAGTGCGCGAAAGATGAGGTTGTACGGAAGAATATTATGCGCTCAATGCGACATCAAAAGGGATTTTGCATGCTCGGAAAGAATTTGTGTGCACCAATGAATATGAATCTAAAACTTGTGAATATGTATATCAAGGCATATAAATAGGAAGATACACCCACTCATGTCTTAATAAATTTTCAACAAAGATTTTACTACTCTTCCATGTGAAATATTTGCACGTGAAAGATTTATAGGAACTTAAGCATGTGTGAAAAGTGTTCATTTAGTCAGAAAAAAAAAGTGATCCTTTTGGTGTAGTAATGTGAAAGGTAAGGGTTTCACGAAAAATAAGGATTACACAAAAGTCATCTTGTGTGACAATACCAAATCATGAATAAAAGATTAGTTGTTTTTCACAAGTATAGCGTGTGTGATTCTAGAAAACATTGGGTACCTAGTTTGATTGTTTAGTGCTTCCAAGTGCATCAGTTGAGGACTTCGATGCAAGAAATGTCTCGTACTGGATAGAGATAAAGACTTTAATTCCAATCTTTTGAAGAGACCCCCAATTCAATAAACTGAGTAAGATTTCACACACAATAGTGAGCAAGGGGGAGTCGACGGAAGTGATCCAAGGGACACATTAAGCTATATATAAATTCTTGTAAAGGTAGTGTTCCTAGAATAGAGTGACTGTGTCTGAACTCTTTTACTCCACAACTAGTAAAGATTTGTGAACTTTGGTATGATCGAAAAACTATATGTGTATGATCGTTGGACTAGCCTTTAGTGGTGAACCAAGTAAAATAACCGTGTCATCTCTTTTCATGTGATTATTTGTTTTCTACACATTCTCATCAAATAGGTTTAACAGGTTCTTGCCAATATGGAAAAAAGATCAATCAGTTTAAATTAAAACATTGACACCCGGATTCACCCCTCCCCTCTGAGGATGTTCCGAGGTCCTACATGGAATTCTACTTAGATGAATCGATTAAGAGGAGATGAAAACTAAAATGGAGGAAGTTAATGATGGATTTTGTGGTTCCCATCAGTTAGAAACCAAGATTTCTCACCAAATAATAGAGGATCGGGTATTTCTCTCCTTCAATGATGTAGGATTGCACAAAATGTTTCAAAAATATTTCATTCCTTCCAGGTATATTCAAACTTCATCCATCAACCCCCAATGTTTCTATATATGGATAAATACTCTTTTCTGTTTTCATTATGGGATAAATTGATGTTTTAGGGTCACACCATCCTGAAATGGCTAAGCGGTTGAAATAAATCCCTTGTACTAATTAATTATTCTCTAAATGGGTTGAGGTGATACCTATTAATGAAGTTGAGACTAAATTTATCATCAATTTCATGAAGTCAAACATCATCACTAGATTTGGTATCCCTCAAAAAATATGGATAGAGAACAACACCAACTTATTCTCTTCCAATTTGAAGAAGTAATACAAGGAATAAAACATCAAATCCAACCATTTTTTTATTACCATCTGGAGGAAAATTGATAGATAAAGGATTTTTATATAACCCTATTGAACATTCTATATAAAATGGTACATAGAGAAAATAAATCATGGCCTAAAAATCTCATGCACACCTTGTGGGCCTACCTAACTACAACCCGCAATGTAACTTAGGAAAATCCATATTCACTAGTTTATAGAATAAAGGCAATGCTACCCATTGAGGTCCAATTTCCCTCACTATGAATATATTTCTATGAAAAAATATTAGATAATTAACAATCATAGAATTGGGTTTATGAGTTAGGGTGACTTGATGAGAAGAGGTTGTACAACCCGCAACATTTAGAAATTTACTAGAATCGGATAACAGGAGCCTTTAATAAGAAAATTCATCACTATTATTTCCTTAAAGAAGAATTAGTTTTTTCTCTGAAGAATACAATGATGCCTTGGAATAAACCCCCACTTCTTGTATCAAAGTGGGAAGGACCTTACATCATATATAAATTCTATCCAAAAAGAGATAACTCATTAATCAAAATGTATGGTAAATTCACCATACCCTCTACTAATTCATGATTATTCAAGAAATAATTCATTTGATAAATCCACCCCTTCGCCTTTTTACATGACCTTAAACTATATAGAATCATTGTTACTGTATGCATGACCTAAAGTATCACACATTTATTCCTCATAACATGATAGTAAACTGCACTAAATTTGGTCTTAGATGCCAGACAAAAAAATTCATGACATATGGTCCTTATCATATGACCTAAAACTATAAGATATCATAGCCTAATTTTTAAGACTCTAAAATACATAGCATAACATCCTAATCACATGATGTTAAACTTTAAAATAATATCCTTACCAAATGATTTAAATCTGCTTGGTTCACATTCTTTTTTCACAACATAAAACTGCATAACATTTCAGTCCATGCTTGAGTAGACCACAACCATTGGTGTTGGTCTCATACAATACTCCCATATAAGAAATACATGTTTCATGATTCTTTGTTTTGATGAGATACATAGTGATCTATATACATTATGTCATAGTTCCAACCATGAATTAATGAAAATGTCTCCTCTTGTCCATACAAAAAAAGCTCTATATAGGTAACTTTAGATTCCATGTAAAATGCCAGTCTAAATGATTCTTTTGTGATTGAACACATTCCTCCCACACATCATACTCCTTATTTGGGGAAATTTCAGATCTCCATAAACTTTCCTCATCCATCGATGATGGATTTTCCAATTTCTGAGGACACTTCTGTTTTGATTAGGCATTATATTCCCTAGTTTGGGTCTGAATAAGTCACCCTAAAAAGTATTTTCAACCAAAGAACATTTTATCTTAGTAGAAACCTCTTTTATCTCTATAAGACATAATAGTTTTATGTTGGAAAATACTTTTCGAACATGGTCATCAGTCATTCCCTGCATACTTGTCTCATATCATTCCTCCTGATCCGAGAACTCCCGAGATATTGGTTTAAGATTTCCTTCCTCATGTCCAAAGCATGTCAAAATATCCATGGATTGGTAAGAAATATATTACTAATTATTTCCATGACATCAGATAACCTAAATAATTTATATTTGATGTTAAACCACATAGATTCCCAAAACTAAATATGGATTGATTCTCATTCTACTGAGATACACATTGACACTCATATTTTACATCCTGGTCCATACAACACATGATAAAAATGGCCATGTTATTTCTTTTAATCGCCTTTTTGTGGTGAAATAAACTGTTTCCCCTCTTTTTTTCTCACACCGACCATGCATGATGTGGGATCATGAGTTTAGGTAAAGAATTTCCCACATGATTGAGATGCATCAGTTCACATTAGGGTTAACATGGTTCTAGATACAAGTTGTTAAAAGGAACACCAAACTCCATTATCACATGATGTAAAATTAAATGGTTGATTCCATGTTCATGGAGTAAAATTGAAAATTACTATGACCCTCACTTGAGTGGATCACTATGCTTCATGTTGTCTTCCCACCACCCCTACATCCAAGAACTATGTGTGGCTTGATTTTTTCTTTAATGGGCAATGTAGTGATACTCAAATTCTATATCTTGGTCCATCCAAAACATAAAAATGTCCCCCCAATCCTATGTATAAACAAAATATACATAGGAGGGCTTGATATGAGTTCTAAACTCACTTTTGAGACCATATTCCAAGTAAAATCCCCCTCTTTATAAATAATATATTAGTGTGGGGAGTATTTCTCAGAACTACATTTGGCTTGATTCTCTCTTTGGTGAGATACACAGAAATTCCCAAAACCATTATCTTGGTCCCATCCAAAATAAAAAATCCCCCTACCTTAATCTAGGTTAGACCAAATTAAGAAAAAAATTTACCCATTATTGAGTAATTTTGACATGAAATGCTCCTTCCATAGTCAGACACCATCCTTACATAAATGAACTTTGTGTTTAGGAAAATTTGAATCTGCCTAAGATTTACCTAGACATTATTGATGGAATGTATGATTCCTAATGAAACCATTGTTTTGACTATGAATAATATACCCCTATTTGGCTATGCATAACTCTCCCTTAAAATTCCATTAAATCAAAGGTACATTCACCCTCCGGAGAATCATGTATTAACTCCATAATCCATGAAAACTTTATATTATAAAATACTTTTTGAAAAAGGTATATATTCAATCCTATAAAATTTGTCCCATATAATATTTTCATGTCCCAAAAATCTCATATTAAAAATTAAAACCTAACCACTTCATGCCTGAAAGATTATAGAACATTCTTGTATAAGTCAACACAAAGTAGAAAATCACTAATCCTTTCGTCAAATCCATTAAAAATTAATCTAAAACAATCATACATCCCTGTAACATGAAATTAATCTACATGGACAATTTAATTGTCATAATGAAGTTAAACTGTATGCCACTTTTCCAAGGAAAATCAGAACATATGAGTCCTTGTAGCATGCAATTAAATGAATGACACATGGTTTATTCTATATGAACCATTACTTACATGATATCTAGATCCCTAAAAAGGTACCAGGTATATGATCCCTATATATAGATTAATAGTAGGGTTGAATACTCTATTTCTAAGGAAACTCAGCTCTACAATAATGGGTAATAAATTTGGAGACTCACATTATTCCAATACCATACAAGGATGAAATATGAAAATGAATTTCCCCTATATAAGAATTAAATTTATATAGAGGTTCCATTCTAACTGAATTATTCATTGGTCATGGCTATCAGGCCCAATCACGAGTTTTCATTGAATTCAATTATGTCCCTGTATAAAATTTGATTAAGGTTAAAATTCTACAACATATTCCCTATAATGCACTCCTAGGTGGATTTAAATAATTTCCCAAGTGAACACTTATTTCTGATGCTAAGAATGACTCGTGTGATCATATAGGTGTCACGACCCATCATAGGGGGGCCCGTGTTGTGACCCCCAATCCCACCTCTAATTGGTGAGGTTCTTATGACTAGAAATGAGTAGGAATATCACTAACATGGGAGAAATTTCCTATATACCTATATACACTCACACATCTCTATGCCCACAAAATGCTAAAATTTAAAAAAAACACTAAGAAAACAATGCATGCATGCCACTATATCCCAACCAATAGAGTATGATAAGAATGTAAAGTAAAGTGAAACTAGGCCAAATACAACCCACCAAAGTAAGTCGGTAACTACATGTCTAAACTGTAAACAAAGGTACTAGGACTGTTGTCTATAGCCGTAGGAACACCTTGATATTCTTGATATCACAAAGTATTGCCTGGTCTGGGTCCTCCAAGGACTCCATAAAAAGGTTGCTCATCTGCACAATATAGAACCCATTTGATAAATACCCATGCATGGGTGAGTATAAAAATGCTCAGTAAGACACCCCAAAACCACAAAGAAATACACAAAGGAATGTAAAGTTAGCTCTTACACGGTATATTTCTACAATATATATAACAAAAATGCCCAGATATACTTAATACAAGACGTGAAATTTTAGAGGTACGTCACATATACTGCATACGAACACTAGGTATTCAGTTTGAAGATTCCAAAAAATAACTCTTCTGGGAGAACACACTCTAGAGTTTGATAGAACTAATGACGTCCTTCGAAGAAGTACTGTTTGTCAAGAACCATCATGAGTGATATACACTGATATATCTAAAGGGAGTGATATATGATAAAAAAGATGAGGATCACAACCAGTGCCATGGGGTGATACCGAAATCTCTTTCTAGATTATACTACTATGTAGAGGATCGGTGCCTGGTAGGATTGGTCGTTTCAATATCAAGGACTCTTCCTAGGTCAAAAAGATGAATAGAGGATTCCACACCGGGACTCTTGGGGGATTCCAACAACTCTATCCAAGAATTCATGTTGAAGGGATCATACTTCTATGAGTAGGAAATGATACCCACCTACCTTCAGGGAAAAGATAAAGGGGAAAACCCCTAATGAAACTTTTCCAAGCTATGGGGGATAAGAGATTTAAGCCATGTAAATGGGGGTACACGACATGTATTAGGGTCACACGTCATGTCCCTTGACCCCAGGTACTTCTCATGTATAAAATCCCATGTATTTAGAACAAATCATGTAGAAGATGAGTACATGGAATGTAAAAAGAGTCACACATTATGTCCTTCCATCCAGGGTCCTCCCATGTACTCTGGCAATGTGCCAGTACAAAATGTCAACTTGTGTATCTTGGCCCATGTACCGGTACATGGGGTAGTCTGTGTACTTGGTGTACTACAAGTCATGTGGGGGGTACACAACATGTAAGAAACATGTGTACTCCTCCCTATGTCTGTGTACTTACAATATACATGTTGAGTTATCCTATAGAGACCACACACCATGTAGGAGTATTCACACACTGTATGATACTTATCTCATACCCAAAACCCTTACCACCACTCAGGAGTACACACACGCTATGTAATCCCAGATTACATGCCGTGTAGTGCGGGATTTTCTAAATTCCATGATTCATTAATTTTTATCTGCTCTGATACTCTGGACATCATTGTAACAACATCTTTTCAGGAAACACATGATCTAGCCTCATTCAGTCATTCCATCACCCAAACAACGTGTTTCATCTTCTGATCTAGTCACACAATAGATTAAAATGGACATTCTTTGTTCTGCCAAAGAACATTAAAGAATGCAGATTCGGGGACCACCATCATCCGAATCACTTTTTTATGTCTTTGAACCTCTGTCGTGTCACTCTGATCCAAGATCTACTATTTTAGATCATTGTGCCAAGATTCGAGTGTGAAATAATTGATTGATCAGGATATTTCGAGTCATGGTCCAAGAGAAGAATACCCATGTTGAATGATGAATGGGGGGAGAAAAGCATAAATTAAACAATAGTAATGAACCTAGATCTCAGTTTGTGTTAATCGTGGTTCATTTTAGTTATAATGAAAATCAAATTATTCAACAAACAATCACAAGATCAAACTCCCAATAAATCCTGTAAAAATAAAACCCATCCCACAATGTTATGATTAAACCAAAGATAAACTTATCCATTAGTTGGAATGTGTTCATTGTCAAATTCAAGAATGGGGAAGGAAATCCAAAATAATGCATCGTACATGGAAGTTGGATCACATGCTGATGAAGGTTGGTCACTAAGTCACCAACATTGACAAGATCTACCATGAATGGCGTTCATCGATCATCTATATGTGATTATGTCATCGTTTAATTAAGAGGTTTCTCCAAACCTCTCCAAAGAGATTATCCAGCACTACTAGGGTTATGCAGATAACCCTAGGATTTCTACATAAGGATATTTTTAAAGGAAATTACTGCATCAACCAAATAATTTTTATTTAAATTATTTAATGCCGATCACATCCTTTTTGAGTTTTTCCACAAAATACCCATGTCGACTAAATTTAAGTCATTACTAGGGAGAAAACCACATTACTAACTCAATAGTGGTATCATATTTCCAATTTGAGTCACTGTTCATGAGTTATTAGAATTTTAAAAATAAAATACTTTTATTTAATTATATTATTTATGGTTATAAACATGGTTAATTGTTTTTATAGAATACCCATTCTGACCAAAGTTAGATCATTAAAAGAGTAAATATATCATTATGAGCTCAAAGATGACCTCATATTTCTGATTTGGGAACCCATTCAATAGTTATTCAACTTTTTCAGGAAAACTGTGTGTGCATGCTATTAAAAGTTTAATATTTTTCAAGCAATTTCTCTAGGAAAACAAGACTTCGGAATCACAAACATTGTCTCACCACCTAGTCTCTAAATTAATCCATATGATATTTAAAAATAATACACAGAAAATCAGGGACATTAAATTCTCCCCACTTTGGGGATTTACAATCCCAAAAAGCCAAAACAAAGGTTACTTAGAAAGATGTGGGTATTGAGAATGAATATAACCCTCTCACTCCCAAGTGAACTTCTAGAGATTCTCATGCAGCCACTAGACACACACTAAAGGAATCACTCTCCCATGAAGGATCATATCCTTCCGATCCTTGATCTCCACTAGGTACTCAGAAAAAGGTGCTCAATAATCGATGTCTATCTCACCCCTTTCAATGAAGTGCAATGAGTCATGCACATATCTCCTCAGCTATGACACATGGTAGACGTAACGTACCTAATATAAATGTGATTTTAGATCTAAGTGGTGTGTCACTTCACCAAATGTACACAGTATTTGAAAATGGTGGATAAAACATGGAGATAACTTGTTGCCCTGACCAAATATATGTAATCCTGGTTGAGGTGAAACCTATAGGAATAAATGTTCTCTTTAATAGAACTCCAGAGGTCATTGTCTCCCATTAGAATAAGACTTATGAAGACTCTTTGTAGTCTTAATCTACTCCTGGATGATCTGATTCTTTTCAATAGATGATCACCCCATCTTCATAGACATAAGTGCCGACTCTCCTCGGTAAGTTTAGAAATGCGATGACCTCTAGGGTGGCTCGAAAAAAGACTCAAATGGTGCCATACCAATGGTGTAATGGTCGCTATTATTTTATGAAAAATCCACAATGGGTAGGTGATCCTCCCAACTATGGATGAAGTCCAACATGAAAGCTTGTATCATGTCCTATAGAACCTGAATGGTTTTCTCTGTCTAGTCTTCCATCTATGGGTGAAACACTGTGATCAAGAGTAACTAGGTTCCAAATGCCTCCTATAATCCCTTCCACAACTGTGATGTAAAAAATGTATCATGATCTAAAATAATCATCGATGCAACTCCATGGAGTCGAACTATCTCCTAAATATAGAGGCATCCTAAGATCTATACCGAACTCCCCTCTCAGATAACTTGGAAGTGGGTGGACTTGGTGAGTTGTTCAATGATCACCCAAATGGAATTGTGTCCCCTAGACATAAATTTAAAACCCATCATGAAGTCCATCGATATCCCATCCCACTTCCATTCCAGAACTTCCAGGGGTTGAGCTAAACCCATTGAAACCTAGTGCTCAACATTCACTTGTTGAAAATTAAGGTATCGAGGAACAAAATCTTCAAGTCCCTTATTTATTCATAGCTACCAAAACTGATTTCAGATGTCCCAATAAATCTTCACTACACCTAGATTTAACACTAAAGGGGATGTATGAAATTAACTCAAAACTACATCTCATAATGTCACTGATAATACTGTGTGTCCTATGAAAAAACAATTGTGTGCTCCGCACCTTATTAATATCCATTTGAAACATTCCTTATGGATATATGAGCACATAGGGTCTCATGTTAGATATCCCCAAGTTTTACCTCCCTGAATCGTTTTAAGAGTTGAAGGGTAACAACCATCAGCTAGAGGTAAGCTTCTCCATATCCATCCAAAAAGTATAACTGTAATTAGGACAATTACTCTGATGCCTCATTCAACAACTACGAACCAGATCTCCTTCTATGAGAATCTTCCACAAAATTCCTTTTTCTAGGACTATTGAAAATTGCAAAGTCATAATCCTAAAGGAACTCTATCCATCGACTCTGTCTCATGTTTAGATCCTTCTAAGAGAAGATATTCTTAATGATCTTTTGATCGGAGTAGAAGATAAACTGCTCACCCATCAGGTAGTGTCACCACCTCTTCAACACGATGACTACCAATACTAACTCAAGATCTTAGTTCATGTTGGTCTACTAATTAGGTCTCAACTAGCATGAACCATAGGAAATCTCTACTTGCCTCTTGATCATGAAACAACCAAGCCTGGTTCCAAATGCATCATAGAGTACTGTGTTCTTAACACCTTCCTCTGGAAAACCCATTATTTGTGTGCTTATCAAACTCTACCTCAGCTCCTGAAATCCTTGACCTGAGGTCAACCATTGATAACCATCATTACCCTATCAGCCGATCAAATGCATGGACCACCTGGGGGGTGGTAGCGGTAACATTTCCTAATGCTGACCACCTCTCACAGCCCTTTTATATTCTCAACCATGTCCACCACCATACGGATCTACCTAATCTTGTCACTCCCTATGCCCCGACAGCCTATCTATGATTTCACTATTAGTAGCACAGCGGGTTGGACAATCTCATGAAAGATTCCCCCTATCATCACATGAGTAGCACCACATCTCTCTAGGTTGATTGAACCCACCCTATGAGCTCTGAACTATTGATTTTCTATCTCAGGACCTCCTCCTAGAACATCTCACCTGTCAAAAACCCCGAGACTGATGTCATCTCCTTACTATTGTTGTCTCCACCCTTTCTTTCCCATTTTTGATAGCCACCGGCAGTATCTGCTCATCCAAGGAACTCTCGACTGCCAATGCTTACTCTAGCACCCCAAAATAGGTAAAAATTAATAGAGGGGTTACACTAGCTCAAATGTATTTAGGAAAACCTTTCTCAAAGTTCTGATCCTTGAAGAACTGGTTGTGTACCATACCCATCGATTACTTGGAGAGGTTGGTATAACTTGATGAATACTCAGATACTGACATGTTTTCCTACGAGAGCTGCATAATCTTCTTGATATGCATATCCCTCAGCTTATAAGGTGGGAAATCCCCTCTAAAAAGGTTATATAACTTTTTCCATGAATGATTTTCCTCATCATAAGATCGGGTAACTAAACCCCACCATTGACCTACTGATCCATGAAGAAGGCTCACCGCCAGGACCACCATCTGATCTTCTGGTGTCCTAATTAGAAGGAAAACTCATTTCTCCACCTCAAGACAGTCCTCATCCACCAATGGGTAGGTAATGACTTAGAACTTGAGGGGTCACTATCACTGAAACACGTGAAGCACGCTCAGCCAGCGAACCTCAACCACAGGTACTGCAGGTACCACAACTTATCTACAAGTGGAAGTATGGATCGTGCACCACATGAAGGTGACATCTAGGGAACTGATCCCTGCACCAAAGCCTTTTCATTTATGGGGTCATCAGAATGATCAAGCTTCTAAATCCTAGATGGTATGCGTCGCATAAGCATCTTGTAAGAAAACATGATATGCCATGATCAATGAGTATATCTAGATATATGGATCAAGAAGGATATGGAAACCACAACCCATTCTTATATGATGTATGTACCATTATTTTCCTTGATCTAATGTTCTCATATACTGAGTTGAAAATTAGGTTATTAGTGTCCCAGTGTATGGATACATCGGCCACTGCACCAACACTGGATTCCCTAGCTTGAAAACTGAACTGAAAACACATAACATTGTTGCACCAAAACAATCTCACAAACTCCTGATCCTAAGGTAGAAATGACTCCTCTGATACCAATTTGTCACGACCCATCTGAGTGGGGCCCATGCTGTGACTCCCCAAGCCCACCTAGAATAGGGAAGGGGCTGGTGACTAGCACTGAGTGGGCATATCACTAATATGGGAGGAATTTCCTATTTACCTGTATTCACACACACATCTCCAAGCCCATAAAATGCTGAAATGTAAAAAAAAGTAAGGAAAAATGCATGAATACCAGTATATACCAACCAATAGAGTATGATAGGTAAGTAAAGTAAATAGAAACTGGGCCAAATACAAGCCTACCAAAGGAAGTATGTAACCAAAAGTCCAAACTGTAAAAAATGTATTGGGACTGTTGCATGTATCCGTAGGAACACTATAAAGACCCAAATCTTGACGTACATGGAAAATACATTACTTTTTCGTAATACATAATACATAAAAAAAATCAAACACACAAGGACTGTAATAGTTTAGTGTCTTTGGAAACTCTGAATAAATTCTTCTAATCGTGGTGATATATCTTCAACATCTCCCAATAAAGATCTTTCTGTTTTTTTTCTTACCTAAAACCTTTATTTATATCCTGGGGAAAATAAAACATAAAAGTGGTGAGCTCAAATTCTCAGTAAGGGTAAGCATGGATAAAATAAAACATACCATATACATTTGAACTTAAAAACATGAACATGATGTTTAAACATCAAAAGTTTGATCAATGACATAAAACATGGAAGTACATAAGGCATAGATCATAAAGAACATTAAGAATGATAAAATAGCATCGGAATAAAACATGTAATTGTGGCATACATTAATCACATGTAATGATTTCCATGGTATCCAATGCATTGCTGCCAAGACCATCTTAGTGGACAAAGTCCCTTTCTGAATCGAGTTCACTCCTCGTTCCAGTCCTGTAATACTGAACCGGATTAACTTACCATTCCAGCCATGTCTATCTCATGAGATATAAATCTTTACCCAATGAATTGGAGGTAGATATAGGTCCCACCCATCTCATAATGAAATCATTCTTTCGTGTGCCACAAAATCATAAATCATACATCATAGCATAACCCATGTAATAAAATGGGATTCTTAAACATCATGCCATCATAACATAATCCATAAAATTTTGATATCATTTCATCATAAGAAAATTGAAACCATTTAAAACATAGAGACATATTACTTGAAACATACACATATGAAATAATTTCATCTTAGATGGAAAATAGTTTTGGCAAAACACTTGAAATGAATTCTTGAGGAAAATATCCTTTCTTCTTTAAAATCATTTTCTTTTCAAAAAATTCCATGAAATTTTAAAAGAAAAGGGGTTTTTTTTAAATAATCATGCAATATTGTAGAGGATGCTTCTTGAAAATGAGGCGTTATGAAACCGTAAAAATCTGTTCACACCGTATAAGTTAAAAATAACATTCTCCTCGTACTTTTTTCGGAAAAGTCAAAAAGTACATTATATGGTAACCAAATGAAAGATTCCATTCATACAATGGGGTAAAAAATCAATAAAGGGTAAAAATGACTTTAAACATTCATGGAATAATAGTAAACATTTTATGAAAACATTTTTAGAAAACATGGTCATGGATGATAAACATAACCCCAGTAAATACTTATGTATAAGAAATCTCAGATAAAAATGAGATTGAAAATTTATCCCTTACCTTATGTTCGATATGCTTCGTATGTATCCAAACATCCTGTATAATGATTTAAATAATGTCATTGACTTATTACAGAATCATATTCATTGTTATGATATCATATATGGTTTATATATGACTTTATATTACCCGTTCTTTTGTAAATTCCATGTTAAAGACTGTTTTGGGTAAAATCATTCCATTTATCATATGTGTTTCAAATTGTAGTTCTTGATATTATTACTTATATCATGATTTACATAATTCTAGAATGTAAAACATGATTTATATATAATATATATTCATTATATACATATATATTATAGATCTATAAAAGGGATGAAATACACCGTTCATGGAGACGGTAGGCCGTACATACGCATGTACACTGTTTTCGTTTCCCTTTTGAATTGAATGGAATTAAGTAAATGACATACATATATAAATAAATAAATACAGTATCATTATTATGTCATATATTTCATTATTATTCATTATATATACTTTATAATCATTCATGAATGGTTAACATGGAGAGTGAATCTCATCGCGTCGTGGAGACGGTAGTCCGTACGTACGCACGAGTGATGATATCATTCCCAAGATCGTGGAATTGTACTAAAGTGTATGTATAATATTAAAGAATCAATATCAATTTACAATAATCATATATATTCATTAATTTCACCATTATACCCATCCATGTAAGGTGGTGGTGGAAAATAGATTACACCACGGCGTGGAGACGGTATTCTGTACGTACGCACGCGCGGTGATTTCATTTTTCGTTGGATGGATAAATGGTGAAATATTGTTGTTTAATACATATAATAACATATCAGTATATTATTGATACTTATGTTATTACTTCATAATGAAACAACTAAAGAAGAAGAAGTGGAAGAAGAAATAAAGATGAAAGAATCGGTAACGGGCATTACCTCTTCTTTAAAACGCCTCTTTGAGACCTCCTCTTAGGGAATTACAATTGGTATTTGAAGAAGAACAGGACCTCTAGGATGTTTCTAGGGAAGTGGTGAAGTGAAATGGTAAGGGGTTGTTTGAGATTGAAGGCTCAAATTGGTGTGAGGAGGAGAGGGAGGAGGTGCCCTTTTATAAGGGAGGAGAGGGGCACCTTTGGAATAACAAAAAATATTATTTTATTATAAATTCAAAATCGGTTTTTAATAGCTCAAAATTGATATATTTAGAATCTAAGGTGGGGATGGGTCGACATCCTATCATCCAATAGAATTTATACAAGTTTAGGTATCACTTTTAACCTTATCATTTAGATTTAACTTTAAGTTAGATAATTTTACGTTTACCGTGTCTTTTTGTGTTCTTACACTATAAGGTTAATACACTTACTATAACAAGCCAAACGAACCCCAAGTTGTTTATTATTAATATATATAACCTTATCTAAGTCATTTTTCTGAACCTTATATTTTTAAGAATATAATAACAATTAATAATATAATATTTTTTTAAAAAACTATTTTATGTCAATTTTGACACTATTTGGTAATTGATTTTTTTGTAAATCATAACAGAATTATTATTTCTAAAAAAATTAATTAAATCTATAATAAAATGTCATATTAACATATAAAATTATTTTAATTCATAAAAAGTATCAAATTACATTTATTTGGGTATTTATAACATCAATTATTTCAATATTTCATTAATAAGATAATTACTGCATCATCATTGTGTCATAAATAAATTAAATTATTTTAAGTCTAAAAATTACAAATAAAATACCATTATGTAGGAAATATTTTTATATTTTTAATGAATATTTATAGTAGAATTTATATTATGTATAACCCTATATTAAAAATGATTTAGTTATTAAACTATGATTTTAACTATTTTAACCCTTCTTTAAATAAATTAATAATAAATGTCCTAATCTAATCCAAGTGGGCCTAAATGGTCATATTTTATTCCTAAGGTTGCTTTTGGCCGAATTAAACTTATCCAATAGAATTAGGACATGTGTTTGGATAATAATAATATCATATTTACCCTTAATTACCCTATTTACTTTTAACCGTGGTAAAAAAAAGTAAAAAGTTACTATTCACCAAAAATTATTTTCATCTCATTAAACCACATTTTAGTCCTTGATATTAACCATGTCTCTCGTATTTTCTAAATTCCACTCACAAAAGTGGTAAAATTAAGTTTTATGAAAAATTCAATTTTTTTAACTACCACTTAGTGGTTTCACTATTCATCAAAAAATGAAAGTTTCCTTAAAAATACCAAAAATTAGGAATAATCTATATTTGATATTATGAATTCAAAAATGATGTCTATTTTACCAAATTAAAAACATATCAGTTTCATTAATTAATTTAAAAATTAATCCTCATCATAAAAACAAATAGCATGTTCTTAAGAGATAATAACTTTCAAAAGATTGACACTTGTTTATGTATGGTTTAAATGTGAAATTACATCCAATGACCAAAATTGTATTAAATTGTAAAATTATATTCTAAATATACTTTAAAACCATTCAAATTATTAATTTATCACTATTAATTATTTCGATTAAAAAAGTTGGTTTTAATTAAAATTTAGTAATTTTCACTATTCATCAGAATATGAAAGTTATCCGAAAGTACCAAATTTTCACCCTAAGCTAATTTCAATATTCTGAATCCAAAAATGAAGTCCATTTTGAAAGATAAAATTTATAAAATTTCAAAAAGTGGGTATTACTATTCATAACGGCTAGTTCATAATAATATTATAATAATATCTCGTTTAGTGAAACTCGGTATTACGTAATACACACTCTATCGAGGAAGGTCGCGATTGCGTGTAATGAAAGGAATGTCAGGGATGCATGTTGTGCATGCTCCTTTTGGTGTAGCGTACAACACAAGACATTAATTAAAAAGAATACTTTTCACAAAATCTCAGGGTGTTATATTCTACCCCCCTTAAAATGAATTTCGCCGTCGAAATTCGTCGGGGTTATAAATGGTTTACTACTCGAAATTTTATTTAATATAAACCCACATCGTAAAAAGGAATATGAATACTTGGATTTAAAAACTAATGTCTGAAATGTAACGGTTACCCAAATTAACTCATCACTGGGTTTCCACGTAGGAGAACATAGGTGAAAATATGGATGCGGAAGAAAAATCTAACCATCAAGTTCTAATGGAGAGTGGTAGAGAACATGGCTATGAAAAAGACATAAATCACAAAGCCATAAATTTTTGATGATCTAAGGTACCATCTGATTAATCAAATATAAGATCACTAGAACAAAATTTTTGGTTTTCAAAATCATTTCCCTAAAGTTGATGAAATTGGAATTAGAAGAAATACTTTCGTGATTTTGGTACAGTCTCACTGTTGGTCGTTCTTTGGACAATTTTGACTTCATCTATTAAATAAATGAAGTTGAATTTGTCATTCATGATGTGTTAGAAGATCATGTGATAGAATGATGGGTCATTCCATCTGTCTCAAACAAAAGGTTAGAAAAGTTATCAAAAAATACATAAGTCCATCTATAGTGAGATTAATCATATATGGTTCCTAAAATGGACTTATACTTCATATTTCATACTTCATAATATAATAAAACTAGTTTCTACTAAATAGGGACTTCCTGTAGGCTAGTGGTATGCAATAAAGGCCGGTCGCACTTCGGTTGTGGGTTCGATTCCCACAGCCTTGTCCGACACGATGGGCTGTCGCCCGTCCTACATGTTGTCCTTTTTCTAAAACTACATTACTATAACATCCCATAAATAATATCGAAAAAAACTTCTATCCTTAAACAATACTAAATTATGTCCAACATAATCCATTCCAATCTTTAGGCTTATCCAAAATACTAATGTCCAATATCATATTATAGTGAAAACGATTACCAAAGAGTTCATACAACTAGCAGGTTAATACCATCGTTGATCCCCATATATCATGAGATATGTCTTGTTGGTCACATTCCAAACATTCGAAGTCCTTAATCATGTATTCTCTTGAAAAATGAATACCCATTGGATCTTAGTGAAAACATGAGTGTAGTCAAAAGTTAACTCTTTCCACATACCAAAACCCCAAAATTCTATATACTCAAACCATGATATAACTATTTCTTTATATCAGTCATGAGCTCATGAATACTGTCAAAAATTTAATTTTCTCCTTATCCCTTCATTATGCGCATATCATCTTTTTTCCAAAAATATCTCAATCACTTTCCATGGTTACCGGTACCATAAAATTATTGAAAACCACAATATACCAATAAATATTCCAATATTCCACGATACTATATACAACATTATTTTGGAATCCCATTACATAAACACTTAATCATTCCACCACATTGTTGTCATATTCAACATCGCTAATAGCGATCGCATGTGACTTCCATTTGTCCTTTTCCTTAAGTGGTTGTTCATGTCGATCATCACTAACCCTTGGATTAGGGCATTTATTAACATAATTCCCCATTTACTTGCACTTGAAGCATTGAAGTGTTGGTGGGGTGTTCTCTGTAGTCTTTTCTTTATTCCCATCATTATAAACCCTTTTTCCATTACTTCGACACTCATTTGCTCAATGACCTTCTTTTCCACACTTAAAACATTTTCTAGTCCCTTTAAGACAATCTCCACCATGATTCTTTCCACACTTTGAGCATAAGGAAACATTCATCTTCTTTTAACCATTATTCTGAGATTTCTCCTTGAACTCCATCTTTCATTTCTTGTCAAAACTATGAGATGGATAAGTAACACCAACTTCTATTTCTACCTTGATATCACAGTGCACAATTTCTTCATAGCTACTGAAGTCTCTTATAGCTAATGCCCTTCGAAGATTTGGTTTTAAGCCACTGAAAAATCGATCAACTTTACTTTCAGGTTGGATGATAAAGCTAGATGCATACCTTGCAAGCCTTATAAAATTCGCTTCGTATATACCAACAGATTCATCATCCTTTTTCTTTAGTTCAAGAAACTCCTTCTCCATCTTTGTTCGAAGAATACGAGGGAAGTACTTATTGAAAAATAAGTTCTTGAACTCGTCCCATTCCATGGACTAAATTCATCTCTTGGACTTTTATTCTTGATAAGATTTCACCATTGATCAGCATAACCTTCCAAATGATATACTGCTAAGATGAATTTATCATGTTCAGAGAATTGAAGAACTGAAAATATCTTTTCAGTGGTACTGGTCCATTGTTCAGCAACAAGTGGATCAGAAGACACACTGAAAGAAGGTGGAGGTTGCCTCATGAAGGACTCAATAGAATATTGTTCCCTTCTCTGCTCATTTGGAAGTACAAAATGATTCATATCTTGTGTAAGTATATCAATAAGATTTTGCAATCCATCTCCCATAACATTTGTTTGTTTATGGGGACAATCATTGCATTTTCCATTGCATTGATCAACACGGTTCCTTCGGGTTCCAGCCATCGTCTAAAACCCAAAAAGAATAGTGTGAGAGGCAAAAATAATGCTAGGAAAAACAACATAGTAAAGGGGGAGCACCCTCAATATATAACATATTAGGTTAAATTATAAGATCGTTACTGTAGTTCTAGGACTATATCCTATACGTATACTTATCCTTAGGGACATCCCCAGACATACCTTAGAAATATCTCTAGGGATCTCACTAACGTTTTCGCATCCTAGTTTCCAAAGGTAGACTAAACCTTTCCTCTGATACCAACTGTAAATACCTGAATCTTGACGTACATGGACAATAAATTACTTTTTCAGAATACATAATACATAACAAAAACAAACACACAAGGACCGTAATAGTTTAGTGTCTTTGGAAACTTTGAAAAAATTCTTCTAATCATGGTGAAATATCTTCAACATCTCTTAATAAAGATCTTTCCTTTTTTTTCTTACCTAAAACCTTTCTTTATATCCTGTGGAAAAGAAAACATAAAAGGGGTGAGCTCAAATGCTCAATAAGGGTAATCATGGATAAAATAAAACATACCATATACATTTTAACTTAAAAACATGAACATGATGTTTAAACATCAAAATCTTGAGCAATGACATATAACATGGAAGTACGTAAGGCATAGATCATAAAGAACATTAAGATTGATAAAATAGCATGGGAATAAAACATGTAATTGTGGCATCCATTAAGCACATGTGATGATTTCCATGGTAGCTAAGGCATTGCTGCCAAGACCATCTTAGTGGACAAAGTCCCTTTCTGAATCGAGTTCACTCCTCGTTCTAGTCCTGTAATACTGAACTGGATTAACTTACCATTCCAGCCATGTCTATCTCATTAGATATAAATCTTTACCCAATGAATTGGAGGGAGATATAGGTCCCATCCATCTCATAATGAAATCATTCTTTCGTGTGCCAGAAAATCATAAATCATACATCATATCATAACCCATGTAATAAAATGGGATTCTTAAACATCATGCCATCATATCATAATCCATAAAAGTTTGATATCATTTCATCATAAGAAAATTGAAACCATTTAAATCATAGGGACATATTACTTGAAACATACAAATACGAAATAATGTCATCTTAGATGGAAAATAGTTTTGGCAAAACACTTGAAATGAATTCTTGAGGAAAATATCCTTTCTTATTTAAAATCATTTTCTTTTCACAAAATTCCATGCAATTTTAAAAGAAAAGGGTTTTTTTGAAAATAATCATGCAATATTGTAGAGGAAACTTCTTGAAAATGAGGCGTTATGAAACCGTAAAAATCTGTTCACGCCGTATAAGTTAAAAATAACATTCTCCTCGTACTTTTTTCGGAAAAGTCAAAAAGTACCTTATATGGTAACCAAAGGAAAGATTCTATTCATACAATGTGGTAAAAAATCAATAAAGGGTAAAAATGACTTTAAACATTCATGGAAGAATAGCAAACATTTTATGAAAACATTTTTAGAAAACATGGTCATGGATGATAAACATAACCCCTGTAAATACTTACGTATAAGCAATCTCAGATAAAAATGAGATTGAAAATTTATCCCTTACCTTATGTCCGACATGCTTCATATGTGTCTGAAACTCCTGTATAATGATTTAAATAATGTCATTGACTTATTACAGAATCATATTCATTGTTATGATATCATATATGGTTTAATTATGATTTTATATAACCCGTTCTTTTGTAAATTCCATGTTAAAGAGTGTTTTGGGTAAAATCATTTCATTTATCGTATGTGTTTCGACTTGTAGTTCTTGATATTATTACTTATATCCTGATTTAAATACTTCCAGAATGTAAAACATGATTTATATATAATATATATTCATTATATACATATATATTATAGATCGATAAAAGGGATGAAATACACCGTTCATGAAGACGGTAGACCGTACGTACGCATGAACGCTATTTTTGTTTCCCTTTGAATTGAATGGAATTAAGTAAATGACATAAATATATATATATATATATACATAAATCTAGTATCATTATTATTTCATATATTTCATTATTATTCATTATATATAATTTATAATCATTCATGAATGGTTAACATGGAGAGTGAATCTCATCGCGTCGTGGAGACGGTAGTCCGTACGTATGCACAAGCAATGATATCATTCCCAAGATCATGGAATTGTATTAAAGTGTATGTATAATATTATAGAATAAATATAACTTTATAATAATCATATATATTCATTACTTTCACCATTATTCCCACCCATGTAAGGTGGTGGTGGTAAATAGATTACACCATGGCGTGGAGACGGTATTCCGTACATACGCACGTGCGGTGATTTTGTTTTCCATTGGATGGATAGATGGTGAAATATTGTTGTTTCATACTTATAATAACATATCATTATATGAGTTATACTGATGTTATTACTTCATAATGAAACAACTAAAGAAGAAGAAGTGGAAGAAGAAATAAAGATGAAAGAATCGGTAACGGGCATTACCTATTCTTTGAAACGCCTCTTTGAGACCTCCTCTTAGGGCACTAAAATTGGTCTTTGAAGAAAACCAGGACCTCTAGGATGAATATAGGGAAGTGGGGAAGTGAAATGGGCAGGGGTTGGAAGAGCTTGAAGGCTCAAATTGGTGTGAGGAGGAGAGGGAGGAGGTGCCCTTTTATAAGGGAGGAGAGGGGCACCTTTGGAATAACTAAAAATATTATTTTATTATAAAGTCAAAATCGGTTCTTAATAGCTGAAAATTGATATATTTAGAATCTAAGGTGGGTATGGGTCTACATCCTATCATCCAATATAATTTAGAAAAGTTTAGGTATCAATTTTAACCTTATAATTTAGATTTAACTTTAAGTTAGATAATTTTACTTTTACCGTGTCTTTTTGTTTTCTTACACTATAAGGTTAATAAACTTACTATAAAAAGCCAAAAGAACCCCAAGTTGTTTATTATTAATATATATAACCTTATATAAGTAATTTGGCCGAACCTTAGATTTTTATGAATATAATAACAATTAATAATATAATATTTGTTTTAAAAAATATTTTATGTCAATTTCGACACTATTTGGTAATTGATTTTTTTGTAAATCATAACAGAATGATTAGTTCTAAAAAAATTAATTAAATAAATACTAACATGTCATATTAACATATAAAATTATTTTAATTCATAAAAGTCTCAAATTACATTTATTTGGGTATTTATAACATCAATTATGTCAATATTTCATTAATAAGATAATTACTACATCATCATTGTGTCATAAATAAATTAAATTATTTTAAGTCTAAAAATTACAAATAAAATACCATTATGTAGGAAATCTTTTTATATTTCTAATTAATATTTATAGTCGAATTTATCTTATGTATAACCCTATATTAAAAATGATTTATTTATTAAACGTTGATTTTAACTATTTTAACCCTTCTTTAAACAAATTAATAATAAATGTCCTAATCTAATCCAAGTGGGCATAAATGGTCATATTTTATTCCTAAGGTTGTTTTTGGCCTAATTAAACTTATCCAATAGAATTAGGACATGTGTTTGGGTAATAATAATATCATATTTACCCTTAATTACCCTATTTACTTTTAACTGTGGTAAAAAAAGTAAAAAGTTACTATTCACCAAAAATTATTTTCATCTCATTAAACCACATTTTAGTCCTTGATATTAACCGCGTCTCTCATATTTTCGAAATTCCACTCACAGAAGCGGTAAAATTAAGTTTTATGAAAAATTCAATTTTTTTAACTACCACTTAGTGGTTTCACTATTCATCAAAAAATGAAAGTTTCCAGAAAAATACCAAAAATTAGGCCTAAGATATTTGATATTATGAACTCAAAAATGATGTCTATTTTACCAAATTCAAAACATATTAGTTGCATTAATTAATTTAAAAATTAATTCCCGTCGTCAAAACAAATAGCGTGTTCTTAAGAGATAATAACTATCAAAAGATTGACACTTGTTTATGTCTGGTTTAAATGTGAAATTACATCCAATGAAAATCATTGTATTAAATTGTAAAAATATATTATAAATATACTTTAAAACCATTCAAATTAATAATTTATCACTATTAATTATTTCGATTAAAAAAGATGTTTTTAATTAAAATTTAGTAATTTTCATTATTCATCAGAATATGAAAGTTATCCGAAAAGTACCAAATTTTCACCCTAAGATAATTTCAATATTCCGAATCCAAAAATGAAGTTCATTTTGACAGATAAAATTTATAAAATTTCAAAAAGTGGGTATTACTATTCATAATGGTTAGTTCATAATAATATTATAATAATATCTCGTTTAGTGAAACTTGGTATTGCGTACTACACACTCTATCGAGGAAGGTCGCGATTGCGTGTAATGAAAGGAAAGTCAGGGATGCATGTTGTGCAAGCTCCTTTTGGTGTAGCGTATAACACAAGACATTAATTAAAAAGAATACTTTTCATAAAATATAGGGGTGTTACAAACACCTCAGCATTTATGATCTAACAAAGCACCATCTAGTCCTATTATGCCAAGGAATCTATCAAAAGGTCACCCTTCTACATAAGGCATGAAAATTACGGGCAAATCCTGTGCAGGGGTGAGTATAACAATACTTAGTAGGACACCCCTAAACCAAAAAGAAATAAACAAATGAAATTACAATCATCTCGTACATAATATATGTCTACAACACATATAACAAGAATTTATAATTATAATCAATCCAAGACATGTTGTCTAGAGGTCAGTCACAATTACCACAGACCAACACTAGGGATTATGTTTGAAGATTCCATGAAGCACTCATCTTGGAGAATAGACTCTTGAGTCTGATAGAAATGATTATGTCCACCCAAGAAGTATTGTTTATTGGGAACTATCATGAGAGAGATACACTAATAGATCTGAAGAGAGAGATATGATACAATAGATGAGGGTCCCAACTAGGGCCATGGGGTGATACCAAGAAATCCATATGGATTAACCCGCTAAGTAAAATATTAATGTATGGTAGGATTGGTCGTGTATATACCAAGGTCTCTACCTATGGAATGAAGATGAAAAGAGGATCCCACACCAGGTCTCTCGAGGGATTCCAAAAATTCTATCTAGGAATTCATTCAGAGGGATCATATTTCTATAAGTAGGAAATGATACCCACCTACCTTCAAGGAAGAAAAAAAGGGAATGAAACCTAATGAAACTTATCCAAGATACAGTGGACAAGAGATTCAATACATGTAGAAAGGGTTACACGGTGTGTAGTAGGGTCACATGTTGTATCCCTTGACCTCGGGTACTGCCCGTGTATAATGGATCATGTATTTAGAACATGTAATATAGAATATTGGTACATGATTTGCATAAGGAGTCACGCACAATGTCTTTCTTTCTTGGGTCTGCCCATGTACTCTGATCATGTCCCAGTAAATAGTTCTTAGCCATGTATATCTTCATATGTACCAATACATAGGGTATTCCATGTAAATTGGTCTAGGAACATTGGTCCAACCCAAGTCGTGTGTGTGGGGGGGGGGGGGCACACACCTTTTAGGAAACCCATGTACTCCCCCCTGTGTTCATATACTTACCATGTATACACTGAGTTATCAAGGAGATACCAAACCTCATGTAGGAAGAGACACATTCCGTGTGATACCTATCTCATAACCAAAACCCTATTCGACACTCTGGGGGACCCACATTCTGTGCAATCTTGAATTACATTCCGTGTATCATAGGATTTTCTAGAATCCCTGGTTCACACTCTGGTCATCTCTACTACTGATCCAGACACCATTCCAACTGTGCCTTGAAGGGAAACTCAACATCCATCCTCATTCAGTCATGCCATCATCCAAACAATGCATTATGTCTTGTGATCCGGTTGCACAAAATATTAACACAATCATTCTTCATTCCACCGAAGAATGCTGAAGAATGTAGATTCGGGGATCCACCGTCATCAAAATCACTCCGTGTATATCTTCTCACCTCTACTGTGTTGTGTGGATCCTAGATCTGTGATATTGGATAATTTTTACAAGAATCGAGTGTGCTATAATAAATTGATTGAGATATGTCTAGTCGTGGGCTAAGTGAAGAATGACCATGATGAATGATGAATGGGGAGAGAAAAGAAAAAAAATCAAAAAACAGTAATGGACCTTGATTGAGGTTTGTGTTGATTTTGGGTTTTTTCCATTAAAAAAATAGTTGAATTAGTCAACAAATATTCACATGTTCAAACTCCCAACAAATACTTCAGAAATAAAACCCATCCCATAAGGTTACAATCGAACCACATATGAAACTGTTCGTTGGTTGGTCCACATTCATCCTTGAATTCATGAATGGGAAATTAAATCATAATTAACACATCTGAATTGGATGTTGGATCACTCGCTGATGAAGGTCAGTTGTTGTATCATCATCATTGGTGAGATCTGTCATGAATGGCATTCGCCGATCATCAATCTGTGATTATATCACCGTTTTCTTGAGAGATTTCTCCCATGATCTCCCTAGTGATTCTACAATTTTCCCATGGTTATGTAGCTGACCTTGGTATTTCTACATAAGGATATTTTTAAAGGAAATAGTTGTGTCAACAAAATAATTTAATGATGATCACATCTTTTTCTAGTTTTTCCATAGAAGACCGACATCGATTAAAGTTAAATCATTCCTAGGGAAAACACCACATAAAAAACTAAAAGGTGGTTTCATAATTAAAATATGATTCATAGTTCACGAGTTATTAAGATTTAAAAAATAAAATATTTTTTTTAATTATTTTATTTACGGTTACGTCCTTGGTGGATTTTTCTACATATGACCCGTGTCAACCAAATTTTGGTCGCGCCTAGGGTAAAAATGCCCTTATGATCTCAATGGTTCCCTCATATTTCATATACAAGCACCTTTTTAAGAGTTATTACACTTTTTCTGAAAATCTGAATGCTCATGCAATTAAAAGATTAATATTTTCAAGCAATTTGTTCTTGGAACACTGGGCCTTGTAATTTCATGTCATCTCAATGACTGGTCTTAAAATTAATTTATATAATTTTTAAAAATAATACATAAAAACTTTTGGGGTATTACAATAGGACCTGGAGAGTCACTTTGATTAACACAAATGAGTTTTATTTTCTTATTTCAAATATATGGTACTTAGCCACAACAACATGACCTTAAAATGATAGGTAGATTTCCATCCCACATGAGTGAAAACTGCTCAGGAGGCCCATTTATTATAGCATATTCCTTACCTACATGAGACCTTGATCTGTGTAGTCGTATTTTTCACACAAACCATATATGAATTAGAATATTAATATCCCATTTCTTGTGTATGATTTCAATATGAATAGAATATTTTGAAACATGCCCTCTAGTTTATGGACACATGATACAAATATAATTCCCCTCCCTACACATGAGTTAGATATATATGGGGAGTTTCATATTCAAGTCATGCAATGATTGTTTGGGATTATTACTCTCACAACTACTGGTAAAATTTGTTCCACCTAAAACAGAAGCTTCATTGGTTGGTCTAGAAAGACCCTAAAACACTATTGAAAATAGGCATAACACTTTTCAGGTTTAAAATCCACAGTGGGTGACCTGGGAAAATGTTAAGTTTTATCTCTCTAGGTTATATGATCTAAGATAAAATTGGATCATTTTCCTTATTCCCATTATTTCAAGTTAAAAACATTGATACATGGAAATTTTTTCCCGTGATCCAACTCTTGTATTGATATTAAAATTTCAAGGGAAAGCTAGAATGAAGAGAAAAATTATTGAGGACAAAGTATTTTTCATTTCATATATCAAGTAGGAGGATGAGTATCAAAATATCAAAGTCAATCCATTGAATTGAATCAACATTCATACAATATTTTTTCAATAGATTTATGAAGATAAATCATTACATGATTATATTCCTCCACCACTCGACATAACTCTGACAATGTTGCAGCCCCTATTTCTATATTAGATCATAGTGAATTTTCCTTCTCAATAGCATCTAGCATATCCTTCTTTGCCTATTTCATGATCTACTACTATTTATTATCCACTGCTTCAACATGATCAAATTCTTGATTGAGCCAATATAACTCTTAATAGAGTTTCTCCACCCAGGAAAAATATTATGAAAATCATCTTTGGTGTCAGGATGCTGCTCCAACTTGTTCACATGTCTCATTATGTGGGATATTTCTAGTTACAGAAAAATGGGATATAGTCTCTAAATCCACGAGATGATATTGCATCATGCTCACCTTCTCTCAGACATCAACTACCTATTTCACCTTGGTATGTATGGAGTGGTATTCAAACCCTCTATAACCGTGAATAGAGAACATGTGACACAACTTGGGAAATTTTGAAAACATATATGATAGAGGGGTTTAAGAGATCCATTTCCATATATGCCTTCATACTATTTTTTGGGTGACATAAAAATTATTGATGGGCTCATTTGTTTCTTTAGAATCACTCTTAGAGGGATTAACACATTCTCTAACTAGGTCAACAAGACAATTTTTATCATTATCATTTTCTAAATGAGTAAGATCTATAATAATATATGTCATGGAAACCTGAGATGATTGGAAATTTGGAGCTTTCCAGATCTCACATACTTATACCAATGCTCCTAAAATGGGTATCCACTAATTATTAATTTTTAAGGGAGGAGATAAGATAGTAAAAAATGGAGATACTCACTTTCATCTACTAAGGCACCGACCTCCTCAGTCATCATCATCCCACTCAAAGGAATTACAAGCTTCATGTATCTAGATTGTGGGTAATCCTTAAGAGACAACTCTTTCGGGGAGGCATGCACAATGTGTGCATGTTCATACATGCCAGTAACCTCCAAAAGTTAACTCATAAACCCCATGCTTATAGGGATGATGATTAATGTATTCTAGGTAGTAATTAGACCAGTCCACCTCTGGATAGAAATCATAATTTTCCCCACTATTGTACTATCCAAAGGAAAAAAGTCTGTCAGACCCAATGATAGATAATTATATACCGCAACCTCATCTACAAAAACTATTACCTTCAGTGAAAGGTCATCATTTAGTTCATACTGCCCAATATCCATCATTTCTTTATATCCAACTCTATAGGGAAATGAGACACATGATCTCGAATAGATGGTACCTCTTGACATGAAAGATTATTTCCAACCCTTGGTAAATTTAATTAATTAGAATATATAAACATAAAACATGAGGGCTAGGTGAATATATGGAAAAAACACCGATTGTCCCTGATTGAATGTGTATCATCAACCTACTTTCATGGAAATTATTTGTGATTTCCCACAACGATTTTTTTTAGGGAGAAAATTGGGTGGGGTGGGGGTAGAAATAATCCTGTAGCATTTGCAAGAACTACCTGCATTTTCTTAGATTTCCCAATAGAACCTTATTCAATGATCCCCTCACCTGTTGGAATTTCCATATCGATAAGAGTTCTTCCTTTAGATTATTTTAGGTAAGAAAGATGTGATCAGTTCTCTATAACCTACTATAAACATAATAAGTGAGAATTAAAGATCATGAAAATAATGGGAATAAGGGTTTATATAAATAACCATATTACATTTTCAGCGACATATGCCTCTTCCACCATTATTCCACCATCTATTAAACTAGAGCTGACTAATTAATTTTACCCTTGAATGAATGAATACATGCATCCATCTATTTGAGGTACACTTCAACCTCATCAGAGTTCTATTGGAAATAAATTATCTCTAGAGAAGTTATGAGAAAAAATCTAGGAGGATCATTTCCACGACCTAAAGCACCCCCATAAATATTTAGAAGGGGTTATTTTCCTCTAAGAACCCCGCTCTCATTAGGCCTCTGGGAATAATGCTGTAATGTGAATGGATAATCCTATTATATAAACCCTTGGATATGGGGTGAGATCAATCCACTGTACTTACTTTCTTAGCATCTCAGGAACTGCAGAACCCCTTTGAGTTGGGCGCTTATGAGTACCTAATCAAGAATAAGAAGGAATGCCCCCATGAATGGCTAAAACAAGCATGTTTTCCACATCAAATTTCTCAAATGCATGAATATTAACTTCTCATTCACATTCACTTATGATGAGACTAATTTTTTTATAAATCTACTAGATTACACATTTAGGACATACAAAAAATGGATGGAGGCATCAACTTCTCGAATATTAGCTTCCAATATCTGAAGCTCATCAACATAAGAAATACTTTCAGTCACTGATATACATCCACAACCACTCAAGGCAAATTATTTCTCTTATTTATAGAACCATATTTTCTTGATTAGCAAGGAGTTTCTCTAAGTCTACCACTCTTTCCATACATCAGATATGAATCCTAGGGATGTGAAAACAATGGTTATTCAAAAATATCATTTTGATAAGTAAAAACGAAATTTAGGGGGATTGAACCTAGGATTATTAATATCATCCTTAGTGACTCAGAAACAAGAGACTATATTAGCTCCATCCTAGTCTTAGAAACCATATTTATCAGGTCTTCATCCCCCTCAACCTTAGATATGGGTTGAAATGAATCCATAGGGACAAGTTTAATTAGATTTATATTTGGGTACAATCGAATCAAATATTTCACAGAATATTTGGAAAATCTAGGATGAATATTACAAGGAAGTAACTCAATATAATGAAGAGTATATTCTTGGTTAAACATAAAACAAATTTATATAGAAATACTTAAATTACTCTCCTTGTGTGCACTCTTGATGGATGGAGGAAAACTCTTAGAAAAACAATGGATATAACACACAAAACTATAGGTTGAATACCCATAATAGATCATCTTTCCATCAATTATAGAAACTAATATTCCCTATCTCATGGAGATGAGGTACCACCTCTTTTCATGACCACAAGACGCATTATTCACCAAATTTCTAGTAGGGGGAGTAAGGAAAATAAAAAAGGAAGTCATGATAGTTGATTTGATCCGTTTCATCAGGTGATACCAAGGAAAATGGGTTCACCCCAGTTATACATTATAATTAAGTTCATAATCGAGTGTCCTGGATCAATTGATCATTAATAAAATTATATCCTCCGATATGGGATGCCATTCTGACCCAAATAACTTAAAATAGGCCCATGATCCAATAAGGAAACTTAACATTACTTATGAATCTAGATAAATAATATATCTTTATTAGTATTAGTACCATAAGATTAATAAACTTCTCAATGACCAACTAGGCTTCCATCACAAAGGTTGTAACTTTGACTTTGATGCTAGATTCACGCATTGGTCAAAACCAATAACTAAGAAACAATCGAAAAAAGGCTTCTAATCAAACTAATCAATCTAAATCAAGGAAAACCTCCCAACCCTATTAGGTGATTTGACCCTCCTTTAGCATTGGATGGTAGCCACCAACACATATTTTGTTTCTAAGGGTTGGATAGGTCCATGTCCTTCTTGTGTGGGGTTCATGGTCACTTGGGGTAACTAAATCCTCAATCCAACCAGATAAGGGAACATTAATCATTGGATGAGATTTGACATTTTGAAGATCCTTTTCTTTTCCAAGAACCTTATTTGAAAGTAGGGGGTCCTCTCTATTTCATCCCAAGATGAAGACAGAGGCATGAATTCATCATACATTTCCCCCATAATTTGGGCCCCTGAGATCATCCAAACTTCCTAAAGGCTGATACTAACTCCCCCCATCACTAAGTGGAATCTATTAGTGTCTATGATACAATTACTAATTAGTTAGGAATAATGGATTAGTTATAAAGTGAAAATTTCTATGATACAAAATAGGCTTGTATAATCCCACAACCTTTAACACAGCTTTGAACTCTTCATTGCTCTGACAAATCCAGAGAGTCCATTCCCAATCCATATTAAATTAAACCCTGGGAGAAGATCCCATTTTGATGACCACCCTAATGAATCATCGGGTATGTATTTATTTAAAATGTTTTTATAGCAATGGATGCCGAATTCTAGTGCTCGTACCATTTCCTCTAATGAAAAAGGGGTGTAATTAAAAACAAACCCATCAGTGTAGGTATCCCAGATAAAATTCCCCTTCGATTAGATATTTTTGCAAGGTGTGTTTCCTCACTTGATAATCAAGGACCAAAATTTATATTTTAGATGTGGTTCTAGGATAGATATCTTTCATGGAAACCCTAATACATAGAGGGTTATCCTATTTGAGTTAGGACACCCTCAAAGACTAGAATCCACGAGTCCTGCTAAAAATGGGAGATGTAGGACGACATCATATTTGGTTTTATTTTCAATGCTTTCAACTATGAATAAATCCTTTAATAAACAATAGAATAATATTGTGTAGGATCCATTTCTTATCTTCTATAAAATCATATTAGGAAATTTTTTATACAAAAAAGTTCCACAAATCATAAAGACCCCACATAGAAAAGTTATGTGAATTGAATAGCATGTTATGCATACCAAAAATCACTTAAGACACCCTATTGGATAATTTATTGCTATATAGGAATACATGGACTGAAAAGAGATATGTACATTTTGTGAAAAATACCAGTTCATAGATAGTGATCCATTACTATGCGGGGAATTCTTTCTGTAAAGGAAATCACTACTTGGGAAAGATGTTATGTAGAAAACATAGATTGTACAATAATGTGCCTGATTTACTATATGAAAAATAGGTCGATAATGTGACAGTTTTTATAGGTAAAAGGCCTTACTGGGGTCTACATGAAACCCATAAAGCATCCAACCATACTAACTTCTTCCTTGGAATCGATTCCTCTTTATATCGATCAGACCTCATTCTGACAGGGGTTTTTTGTTGGGTCTGAAAATGTTTTCATTGATGATCAGAAGGATTTTTTGAATTTAGAAAATACAAAATATATTAAACAAACCATTTAATTATATTAAATTTCTTAAAGGAATGGGATCCATTAGGGAACCCCCCTTTTCCACATAGAACACCCACTATGCGGGCCTTCACTCCTCTTAGCACCCCTCCAAACAAAATCTCATTTGCGGGGTGAGGCATCCTTTTTATCCTCCACAAATGAAAATTATTTTTTTTGGGGAGAGGCATCCTCTGTAGTACCCTACAAATGAATTTCCATTTTTTGGGTGATTCATCCCCTTCTTTCCCCAAACAAATGATCCTTTCATTTATAGGTTCAGGTATCATCTTCAGGCCACCTTCAAACCAAAATCATTCATGAGTGGCTATTTCTTATTAATTCTAGAATAATAAGGAAAGCAGTTATATCTGTACCCCTATAAAAACCCAAAACATATCATGAGAAATTGATTTCATTAGTTAATCACTTATCACATATCCTAAAGTAAACAAGGGAACTCACATGACCACCCATAAAGGGTGTCCTCTCACATAAGACTCACTCACATAGAAAAACACATTTCGGAGAAATATCCACATAGAAATTCCTTTTTGGAACATCATCCCATGTAGTAAAAATTATGTTGTATGGAGTATTTTCATGTAGTGTTTGGTCTTGTCTAGTACTTTTGATGAACTATAGTATATAGGATGAACCCTTCCGAACTGTGTTCGACCATACCTCAGACGTTCCATGAATTGTCTAATTAACTCTCTCCATAAACCCTTACCATGAAGATCTGGGACCCGAATGGGCCCCGTTGTGAGCTACCAATCCATGTCCACTTCTAATTCTTCCAAATATGTTTCATTAGATTAAAAGGAAATCCATAATGTCCTCTCAATCATACATTACTATGGTAAATGAGGTCCAACTATTAACCTACCTTATAAGGGGAATCCTTGGATTGGTCCACCATATATGTTGTGGTAGGTGGATCCTCAGGATGGGCAGTTACATCCATAGCCCGTAGGCCTAACCTCTTCAATCTCCACCTATCTAAAGGGAGGATATTCAAAAGGGAATTCATCATGGAGTAATCCCTTAGTATTTTTTATGGCTCATACCTATATGGGTGAACAAGAACTGACCCTATATTTTTAAATAGGATTGGATATGGGTACATCAAATCTTTTTCTATCTCCCATATCCCTAAACTCATCCACGAGTGGATGAAGGAGATTGTTGTGTTTTCTAGATCTTCCACTTTCTCTTGTTTCTCATACCGAACATGACTCACATGGTATTAGAGGATAGTGGTAAACATGCCATATTCAATAAAAAAAATACTTGTCTCCGGAAGAGATTCCTTTTTTGGATCTTCCTCTCTCTTTCCCATTGGGCCTCCCAATTTTTATAAGCCCTAATCATGTTATCTCTACCCCAAAGTTCCACATTCTTAATCAATAAAATTGGGCCTCCTCCATAGGTTTAATACCCAAACCCTGTTAACTATGTGGGATTTTATTCCCATCCAAATAGGAAATGTAGGAATCCTCCTTGAGGTCCAAACCCAACACCCAAACTCACCCTAATCTTATCTAGGTCATATTCCCAATAAGGGTCACATCCATCATGGGGGGATACATCTGATATAGGTACCTTGAGTCACTTTTGTGTATTTCCCAAACCTTTCCTTGACTAGGAACCTCTCAACTGGACATCCCTAGCACATGATGTTAAAATAAACAGTTCAGTCCTTATCACAAGACCATAAAATGCATGATGTGTCCCATTAAGTGGAATTAAACTATGTGGGTTTTGATTCCATTCACAAGTATATGTAGGAATCCCATCTCATGGTCCTAATACCAACATCAAAACAACTAATGTCTTCTTGGATGATGATAAATTTAATAGCACCCCACTATGTTACATAAAACCAGCAACATGATAATAAATAATATAATAATCTTTAATCCTCATAAATATGGGTAACATAAATAGAGAACCATGGAAACATTTAGATATCTGATTTGATGATTAAACATAGATACATATAGATGAATCTAAAGTTGATACATTATAAAAATTGATTGTTAATATGATGGAGACATATTCCTTATTTTAGATTTAATAGAGGATTCATGAATATATCTTAAATCTATAAGAGTGTCCAAAAGTAGGCAATAATTCCCCAAAATGGTCCAATGAGATTAACCTCACATCCTTCCAAGCAATTTTATTCTCCAAGTGTTGTTGAAGAATTTCCTAATGGCTAACAACCTTTGGAAAGTAGGTTCATGAAATATTTACAGTAAGGGAACCATTGGGTGTTTCTAGTTCCATGAACAAAACTTGTTAGAAACCACCCGAAAAGGAAATGGTCATATATGTCTGATGTGAATGTTTATTCCACCACCACCAAAAAATTCTATTCACACCCCATGTGGTATTCAGGGGAAAGAACAATGTTCTAGGAAATTTCTTCACGAGACCCATATCTTTTACATGGGTTAAGTAAGTGATATTTAATGCATGAATATTTTCTTGTTCGAATGGAACATATATATATGTATGATTATTATATGACAATTTAGTCCTATATTACCTTTCAATGCATTCGGTAATTATTTAAATCTCATGATATAATAATTGGAACTGAGTAATGATGATCGATGCACTATGATAAATAGATTTTGTTGCTGATACACTTTGGGAAATAGGTTGTGATGACTAATCCACTAAGGAAAACTAGAAATGATTTCTAATCCACTGTGTTATGATTCCTATACTTTATTTTGTGTTTCATTTCTATGTTATGTGCATATAATTATACTCCATGGATCATGTTTTTTTATATCACCCCCTTATTTCATTGTACATGTTTTTTCATTTGTGATTATATGTCTAAAAGGTGCTATCATGGGAGCTTTAAAATTAGGTTCAGTTTTAGGTTATTTAGTTGAAACAAAGTGGCTGACCAAAGTCGTTACTCAAAGGAAGAAGTAATTTAAGACAACATATTGAAGGTATTTTAAAAATAAAATTAAATAACTTAAAAATACTACTGGAATGGATGGGGTGGGGGTTGTTTATCATTCATAAAACTAGAATACGTTTTCTGGATGAATATAGCATTTTTTGTTTTTATTTTTGAAATGAAGTTCGATTAAAAAGACACAACAAGAAGATGTTTTTTAGAAAATATTTTAAAAAGAATAATCTGTATAACAGTACCTATTAATTTAATTATTAATCATTATAATTTAAATTAATATCCACTTAATTAATATCCCCTAATTTGTTAAACCTCAAACCATATGAGAGTTAACATTACCCCAAATATGAAAAGAGTTAAACCCTAGGCCAGCTTTAGAACATAATAACGCATCACCCTACTTTGATTGACATTAAAAATCAAGATTATGGTCAGTGGTAAATTAGGGAAAATATAAATTCTGGAAAATGAGGATGAATTGTGTTTAGGGATTATATTTTAACTCTACAAATTTATCCCATGTTTTGTTGTTTTACTGATCAAGTTTGCACTATCATAATTTACACAAATCTCGACCTCACGTGTTTTTTATAATTGTTAAATTTTATACTTATTTTATTATAATTAAAAAATCAATTCATGAATAATATTAAGTGTATTACAGTATCTCATTGAGTCAAAATAAATGAATGAATAAGGTAAGAGGTAGATCAATTTCTTAAAAGAACTATTATTTCATGGGTGGTGTAGTCACCATAGAAACGTTTTGCATTCGCAAAGGTTTATAAAGGGTAGAACCAAATATCATTTATAATCTTTATTTCTAGCCCAAATAGGAAGATTAATGAATAAGGTAAGTGAATAAAATAGAGAAGAATATACAAAATGAAAGAGTAACTAAAAATTTTATTACATAAAAAAAATATTACAACATGAGAAGGAGAGGAAGGATTTGATGAAAGAAACCTTGCATCAAGAGATCCTACCTATGAGTATAGAAAGTTCTAGAACCTCCAAGGTGATGATAGGACTATTATGGAACTCCAAAATGGCCTAAATTCACTCCTTTATTGAACTTGAAAATGGGGTGTCCAAGGTTTGAATTTATAACCAAAATGGATAGTGGTTTTGGGCACCCAAATTTTTAGATACCACTTGGGTCTCAGTTTGGGGTTAGAAAATGGAATTATCTAGAATTGTAAAAAAGGGAAAAGTTGTATGACCTCATATTTAATTCATCCATGTAAAATTTGGTGGCCAATGGAGGATGACAACGTGAGTTATGGCTAAAATACAAAACCAAATCTTTGACTTCATGCAAATTCTATCTCCTAGATAGATTGGTTCATATGACCCTATTAATGGATGAATAGGGCTTATGTTTCTAGATTTGAGTTGTATCCCATGAAGTTATGGAAATTACCACAAAATTGAATCCAATTTGGAGTCACAAATTTTTAGAAATGTGCAAACCAGTGGATATATGTCCTTGGGATTCCAAGCAGTTTGGATTATTTTCCTTCTGGATCATCTCTAATGCTCCAATTCAACTCCTCCTGCAACAAAATCACCAAAACAAGAATAATTTTAATTTTTAATAGTGATAAATATTTAATAATTTAATCAAATGGTATGCACAATTTGATATAATATTTGTAATTTTATATATAAGAAAAGTTTAAAATAGGAAAGTAAGGGTGAAATAAAGCAGTGAATCGTGATGCGGTCATACCCCCACACTTACCCTTTTTCACTCCTTGGAAAAACCTCATATCATGTATTCAAAAAATTGTGACAAGATATGAATGTTCATATTTCTCAATACATAGTGGAAATATAGGAAAATTCATAATCTCATCAAGATTCAATATCAATATATTTTAAATTCATTGTCTCATAAATTGTGTGAAAACAAAATCTAGTGAGATTCATAACACTAATCATTGAGAAACAAGTCATGGGTATACCATGCCACTAATTATACATGTGTGTGTGTTCCGACCATTACAAGATCATAAATGTACACTTTATTCAGAATATTCAGGTCAAGTAAAAAAATTACTCTTACCTGGTTAAATTCACTAAACTTGTTCTACATTCCTTGACTATCAGATTTCAAGACCCACTCACAAAAGTATTCTCGAAAGTCAAATTGTAAGATCCCGACCTAGATATCCCCATGTTTTTTACATTTAATCACTCCTCTAATTTATTATTATTATTATTTTGTTTTTTTAAGTTTCACTTGGAACAAATCTCACACTCACATCTCAACACATATTTGATCTCCTCATGAAACTAATTATAATAGTTATAACAAGATCAAAGGTTATGTAATAGTGGTTTTTGACCTGCCTAAGACACAAACCATATTTTTTATTTTATTTTTTTATTTTTTTTATTTTTGAGGGTGTACAAAAATCAGATAAAAGGTACACATGCATAGGTCAATTTGGTATAGTAATGAAACTGATCAGAAGAGAATCGAACATATGGATCAACCAATTATTTTTTTTACCTAACATGGCTATACCTTCAATTGTGTCAGAAAAATTTCCCAATTCAGGGTTGAGTGAATTTTTTTGTGGAAAAATCAATGACACAATTTACAATGAAAAAATATCACAAATAATGATGTTAATATCTAAAAGGTTTTATAATGACACAAATAATCATATCATCAAGGAAATATATTTTTATAAAATCAACCATTGATGTTGAAATCTTAATCATAATTATCATTTAACTAATGAATTTTGAAATTATGAATTTTACATATATTTCATATGATAGTGTTACATGATATTTTTTTGTTGATTTTTTTGGTTTTTTAAACATTAACCAAAAACTTAATAGAAAATACACACAAAACACACAAAAGTGAGAATCCTAAATATCTACCCCAAAATGATGTCCCCTCCCCCACACATAAAATACTGCATTGTCCTCATTGTGATCCTATGAGAAGATATGAGCACATGAAATGAAATTTTTTAAATATGATAAGTAATATAAAAGTGAAAGGGTTAGGAACAACCTGATATTCTCATGTGATGATGGGGTTATGTAGTGTGATGAAATCCACTACATTAGTAGGAAGTCCCTCAATGTATTTATTCAAACCTTGTCAGTTGACAATTAATCTCCTTCTAGTGTCCTCTTGTGCAATCTCACCTACACCATAAGGAAAAAAATTTGACACAACATAAGGACCTAACCATCTGGAACATAACTTACCAGGAATTAGCTTCAATCGTGAACTATAGAGTAGGACTTTCTCTCTAACATGAAAATCAATTTTATGGATCGTTTTATCGTGATATTCTTTTAATCTTTCCTTGTAAAGCCTTGAGTTCTCATATTATGTCAATCTAAAATCCTAAATATCTTAAATTTTAAGCTTCCTTTGAATTCCATCTTGGTCTAAATCCATGTTACGTTTCTTTACAGCCCAATAAGAAAGATGCTCGACCTCCACTGGTAGATGAAAGGATTTCAAAAAAAAATCCTAAATAGAGACATACCGATGGGAGTCTTGTATGTTATCCTATAAGACCAAAGTGAATCATCCAAGATCTTTCTCTAATCTTTCCTATTTGGTTTCACTATTTTCTCTAAAATTTGTTTCAACTCACTATTTGAAACCTCGGCTTGACCATTTGTTTGGTGGTGGAATTATGTTAATGTTTTGTGTGTCACCCCATATTTACAAAGGAGGGAAGCAAAATTATGATTGAAAAAGTGCAACCCCTATTCCCAGATGATAGCCTTTGGTACTCCAAACCAGCAAAAAATATATTCCTCAAAAAAGCTGACTACAACATGAGTGTCATTAGTCTTGGTGGCCTTTTCCTCCACCCATTTACTCACATAATTAATAGAAACAAAAATATACAAAAAACCAAATGAATTAGTAAAAGGACCCATAAAATCTATTACACATACATCAAAAATCTCATAGAATAATAAGGGTTATTGGGGTATCTATTGTCTCCTAGAAATGTTCCCAATGTGTTGGAAATGAGAGAACACCTTGAAAAATACATGAGCATCATGGAATAAGCTAGGACAATATAATATAGAGTCTATGAATTTCATAGAAATTCATTGGGGTCCAAAGTGTCCTCCACATGAAATTATATGGTAGAAATGTAGAACAGACTCAAAATCCGGATCAGGAACACACCTCCTAATAACTTGATCACTACACATATGCCAGTGGTAGGGGTTATCCCACATATAAATCCTATACTCACTCTTTCATTTTTTTACCTGATGCTTCTTTAATTTTTTTGGGATTTCAGAGGAAAAAAGGTAGTTAACTAAATCTACATTCCAAGGATGTGTACCTAAGATGGAATAAATATTATCATTGTGGAAAGTGTCCCAAAGTGGTACCTAGTCCAAGGTTTCAGCCTTTAATGTGTGAATAAGCCTACTCATGTGGTCTGCCACCAGGTTTTCTGACCCCTTCTTTTCCTTAATCTCAATATCAAATTCATGAAGAAGTAGAATCCATCATATAAGCATGGGCTTTGAATTTTGCTTCTTCAAGATGTACCTTAGAACTGCATGGTCATAAAATAGAACTAATTTAGAGGCCATTAAATATGAATAGAATTTATCTAAAGAAACTATAATGGAAATAAACTCCTTTTCCATGGTTTTATAGTTTTATTGGGCTGAATCCAATGTCCGCGATGCATAGGAAATCACATGTGAACATACCTCCACCATCTTTGATAAGATAACTCCAACCACAAAGTTAGAGGCGACACACATAAGCTCAAAATAATGCTCCCATCATGGGGTATATGATCGATGGAGTGGTTGGAAAGTTCTTTATCTAATAAAAAGAAATCCTACCATAATCATCAAACACAAAATTAGAATCCTTTGAGGTAATCATGACATAGGAAGAGAAATATTATTAAAATCATTGATGAAGCGCTGATAAAATCTTGCATGCCCAAGGAGGGATCTAACATTGCGCACACATTAAGGATATGGTAAGTATGAAATAATATCTACCTTAGATTAATCAACCTATATCACATGTTTTGACACTACATGCCTAAAGACAATGCCATGATCTACCATTAAATGACACTTTTCAAAGTTTAGGACCAGATTCTTCTCAATACAATGATTCAAAACCTTTCCCAAACTATAGATACAATCATTAAATGAAGACCCATACACTAGAAAATCATTTATAAATACCTCTATTAAGGTCTCAATAAATTCAAAAAAAATACTCACCATGCATCTCTAGAAGGTACCTAGGGCATTTCAAAGTCCAAATGGAATCCTCCGGTAGGGAAATGTACTGAACGGACAAGTGAATGTTGTCTTATATTGATCCTCCAGATGTATAGAAACCTAAAAATATCCAAAAACATCATCCAATAAACAATAACATGTCTTCCCAACTAGTCTCTCAAGCATTTGATCAATAAATGGGATAGGCAAATGGTCCTTGCGAGTGGATTGATTTAGTTTCCTATAATCAATACATACACACCATCTATTTTGAACCCTCATTGGAATTAACTCATATTTCTCATTTATAAAAATTGTAACACCACTTTTCTTAGGCATAACCTGAATATGACATACCCACTAAGAATATGGAATGGGATAGATTATACCTACCTAAATAAATTTCTCAACCTATTTTTTAACAACCTCCAAAAATGTTGGATTCAATATCCTTTTTGGATTCCTAACTAGTTTATCCCCATCCTCTAAAATAATCATATGCATGAAAATGGAGGGGTTAATACCTAATATATCTTCCAAGGTACACCCAATTTCCATAATGTTCTCCTTCAAAAGATTAAAAAGTTTTTCTTCATGTTCAAGAGGAAGATTATTAGTAATTATAACATGTAATATCTCACCACTTAACAGGTATGAGTATTTGGGATTTTGTGGGAATGGTTTGAGCTCAAATGAAAGGGGGTGATTTATGGAAAGACACATTAAAGGAACTTATATATGTGCACAAATAATATTAGTATCAAAATATACATCATCAAAATCTGAGAATAATGAATCAAATCCAACATCATACTCAGCAGCCATGTTATAATCAGAGTTTACATGATCAAAATAAGAATATGAATCCATTTCAAAATCAAATCTAAGATATTCTTGTGCATTATAAACATGTGTGGAAGTGCTCTTAGACATAAAAGTACAACCAATACTCATAATCTCCCTAATCACAGGACAATCAAAATCCATGAGGTTTTTACTTGGTGGTTCAAAATGGGAGACAACAATAGAAGAATGGTCCTCTAAGGGGTAGTTCCTGGAGTCCAAAACATTAAATATCACAAATTCATCTCTAAAATCCATTTAAAGTGTAACCCCATTAACATTTATGATTGTTTTTTCTCATTTTTGAGGAAGGACCTACCTATGATAATGGGAGCACGTGAACTTACCAGATCATTCTTCGTGTTAAGAATGTAGAAATATGTTGTAAATTTCATGTCTCTTAACCAAAAACGTACATACTCAAGGACTCCCACTGGATGTGTTATAGCTCTATTAACCAACTAAACTACTAATCTAATCTTCTTCAACTCATCAACCTAAAAATAAGAAAATACAGAGTGATACATTACATTTATGGATGCTCCTAAATCACAAAGAGCATCAGAAAAGTGAAACTCCCCTATGGTTCATGGGATGGTGAATGTCCTTAGATCCTTGCACTTTGTTGGAATTGGTATAGTTGTTGTAATGAGTGCTGACACATTCCATAAAATATTTATCCTCTCATTTCCCTTATTCCCTATTTGATTGGTATAAATTTCTGTTAAAAAATTCACATACCTTTGGATTTTCTTGATGGCTTCAAGTAGAGGGATGTTGATATTCACACACATGAATGTATCAAAAAATTCTTTTTTACGCCACCTCTTCACCCATCTTCATGGTTTTGACAACTCTGTTTGGAAATGGAAGGAGTTTAGGGGGAACAACATAAATATTTTTCTTACCTTTTTCTTTCTCCTTGGGCTTCTCATCAGTGGTTCTTGAATGGGGAATCTCCGGAGTTGAGGTGAATCATGGTGGAATAGTTGGTGCAGAAGATTCAATTGTTTTCTTCCCACTTCTCAATGTGATGGAACTAACATCCCCCTCAGGATTTGGAGTAGGTTGAGAAGTTATATTTCTGGAGTTCTTACTTCCCAATTCATACAGGGAGGTGGCAATCAGGCTCATTTAAGTCTTCAACTCCCTCAGTTATGAACCTTGACTCTTTGGCTCATTATATTTATTAAGAACAATTTGTTTCAAAATATCATCAGTATTAGAATCTATCATTGGTTTAGAAGTCCCTTTTTGTTGACTTGTTGGTGTTTGAGCGTCAAATCTCTTTTCGAGTTGTTGGACACCTTGTTGGTAAGGTGGAGGTTTCTAGATGTTTTTTTGAATAGGGGGTCATTGTTGTTTTCTAGAAACATACCTCATGTATGATTGATCATTCCACCATTGGTTGTATGTTGGTGAAAAGGAATCATACTTCTTTGGGAGATGTGGATGTTGTTTCTGCTGATATGTTCTCCTAAGAAATACTACTACACAATCCTTTGACTCCTGTAATTGGGGTAAATAGTCAGTTCAGTGGGTTGTTTTAGTTAAAATGCCACATGACCTCATAGGAGTGGGTTGGGAAGTCTTTTTATCCAAATAAATCTACCTTACCATAGTGGTCAATTCTTATAACTTAGTATTAATAAAATTATTTTCAAGAGAGGAAGGAATTACCTGATGTACTCATCTAACATGTGGTGTACCTAGATCACAAATTTTTTGGGAGTTTAGTTCCATATTGTCGATCAATGAACATGAAGATACTGGTGTTTTGTATAACAATGCCCCTCTAGCCAAATAATACATCATGATCCTCTCCATAGGTGTGAGTCCTTTGTAGAAGTATTGAATGAGGAGTTTTTCATTGATTTGGTGATGCGGGCATCTTGCACACAACTTCTTGAATTGCTCCTAGTACTCATACATTAAATACCATTGGGATTTCTTGATTCCAAATATCTCCTTTAGAATGGATTTGATCCATGATTATGGAAACAATATATACAATAAAAGGAATTTTAAATCATTACAACAACTTACATATTTAGGTTGTAAATAATACATCCAATCTTTCACTACTCCATCATGTGAGAATGGGAATTTTCTTAGTTTTATTTTATCTTCATAAACATTTCTTGGTTTTAGGGTTGTGAAAACAACATTAAATTATTTAAGGTACATGTTTGGATCCTAACTAGATAAGCCATGAAACTTTGGAAGAAGGTTAATTAACCTAGATTTTGGTTCAAAGACTGATTGAAGATTTGGGTATGCAATGCAATCTGGTTGATAATTAATGTCTGGTGCAAGAAATTATTGAATTGTTATATTAAGTTCATTGTTATTGTTTTCAACCATTGGTTCTTGTTTTAAAATTTATTTATAAGTGTTTACAATTTCTTTGTGCCTAGAATGATTAAATTCTCTAACTAGTTGAATGTTGAAACTTTTTGTAGACTAAGAATGACTGATTCGAGCCCTAAGGCTGCGTTTAATCTCAGGTTCAATATCTAAGAGATATTTAGGATTATTTTGTGTCATAAATAAAAAAATTAAAAGAAGAAAATTGGATCATAATAATAAATAAAATAATTTTTATTTTGTCTGGTAAAAATAAAAGAAGAGAGTAAGAGAAAAAACCTTGAGAATGGGGAAAGAAGAAAGAAAGAGGAGAAGAAAATAATTAAGTGAAATATAAAATAAATACCTCTGATTGGTTGAATAAATTACATGACAACCTGGAAATGGATTCAATTTTAAAGGTTCTTTCATGGATTCTTTCAAATTATGTTGGATTTTAGGTAATTTAGGTGTAGGAGAGTGGCTTACCAAAGTCATTTATCAAATAAAGAAGTAATTTAAGACAACATACTGAAGGTATTTTGAAAATAAAATTAAATAAATTAAAAATAATACTTTAAAGGATTGGGTGGGGGTTTTTTATCGTTTATACAACTATAATATGATTTTTGGAAGAATATTTCATTTTTTTATAATTTTTAAATGAAGTTCGACTAAAATGACAGAACAAGAAGATGTTTTTTAGAAAATATTTTAAAAGTCATAATCAATTTAACTCTACAACTTCATTTAATTATAAATAATTATCTTTTTAATTAATATACACTTAATTATAATCCCTTATTTTGTTAACCCTAGAACCCTACGAGAGTTAACATTACCACAAAGATGAAAAGAGTTAAACCCTAGGCCACCATCAGAAAATGAAAACGCAGCACCCTGCATTGATTGGTGTTCAAAATCTAGCATATGTTCAGTGGTAAATTAGGGCACATATCCATTTTGTAAAATAAGGATGAATTTTTTTAGATATTATATTTTAACTATTTAAATTTATCCCATGTGATATTGTTTTACCGATTAAGTTTTCACTCTCACAATTTACACAAATCTCTAACTCGCGTGTTTTTGTGTGTTAATTGTTAATTTTATTACTTAGTTTATTCTAGTCCAAAAAATCAATTTTTTAATCATATTAAGTTTATTATAGTATCTCATTTATTCAAAATAAATTATTTAATACGGTAATAGGTATATCGATTACTAAAAAAACTACTCTTCTATGCACAGTGTAGTCATCGTGGAAACTTTTTGAATTCACAAAGGTTTAGAAAGGTTCTAACCCAATATCTTTTATAATATTTATTTTCATCCCAAAGAGGAATATTAATGGAGAAATTTTTTTAAAAAAAATAGAGAAAAATAGAATAAATAAAACATGAACTAAGAATTTTATTACACGAAGAAAAATATCACAACATGTGAAGGAGACGAAGGATTTGGTAAAGAGATACTTGCTTCAAGAGCCCCCTATGAGTATAGTAAGTTACAAAAACTAAAATGTGATTAGAAAAATCCTATTTAAATCCAAAAAAATTTCACTTAACTCCTTGGTTTAAGTTGCAAATGAGGTTCCCAAAGTGTCAATTTATAGCCAAAATGGGAAGTGGTTTTGGGTACCCAGATTTTGAGGTACCAATTGTGTTGCGGTTTTGGTTTGGTAAATTTCCTTATCTTGACTTTAAAATAAGGTAAAAGTTGTAGGCCATCGTATTTAATGTCTCCATATAAAATTTCGTGGCCAATGTAGTATGATAGTGTGAGACATGGCTGAAATACATAACCAAATATTTGACTTCGTGCAGATTATGTTCCCTGGACATATTGGTTTAGATGGACCCTTAATGAATGAATGGGGATTAGGTTTCTTGAGAGGAGTTGTATCCCATGAATTTATGGAGCCTCCCACATAATTTCAGCCAATTTGGTTGTACTTATTCTTCTACATATGTAAAAAGGTGGACAAATATCCTTGGGCTTCCATGCAGTTTGGCCCATTTTCTTTCTGAATTATCTCTAACCCTCCAAATCACCTCCTCCTACAACGAAATAACCAAAAAAATAATAATTTCCCTTTTTATAAGTGATAAAATTTTAATAATTGAATAAAATGGGATGTTCAATTTGAGAAAATACTTTTAATTTTAAATATATAAAAGTTTAAAATAGTGATGTAAGGATGAAATAGAGAAGTGAATCGTGATGCGATCAATGTCCCACTATCATGACTTATAAAGAACACTTATTCTTCCATGATCTTTTTGATAAGATATTTATCCCATTATTATGTTTTCACATATGCTTATAATATAAAACTTGTTTAAATATTGACAAATATTCCCTTACTAAACATTCAAGCTCACCCATTTATCTTGTTTCCATTCCACATGCTAGGAAGATGAGTATAACATATGGGGAGTCTAGAAGGGGGTAAAGTGTAGGTCTATTATTAAGAAATTATCACAAGTATCATGAAATAATTTTCTTATGTATATCATCCTTAATTAAACTAAAATTTTCCTTCTTGGTATTAACTGAATATTATGAGATGTAATATATAAATTATAGAAATTATGTAAAATGAAAATATATTTAGCTTGAGTCATATCACTGAGTATCAAAGTCTATATGTAAAGTATGTTTTTTGGCATTGAACCCAAAATTAAGAGAACAAATCACATCACACTTAACCCATAAAAGTGGTTTTTTATTCAAAAGTATAAAAAATCAGTTTAGAGAGGGTTATTCTTGATAAAACACCAACATTAGGATACTATGTCTTGTGACTATTTGTGGATACTTTTTTATCATATATTTTTTGTATTTATTTTTAGAAAATTATATTTAAAATTTTGTAATGCTATATTTTACAACAACTATAGTTTTTATATTCCATTTTATAACATTATACTATGAATAGTGTGATCTTATATGATAGGTTTATGCCCTTCCTCCTTCTTATATATTTCTTAACCATGTATGATCCCAATATTTTTCAGTGACATTTTTTGATGGCTAAGGTGAGGTCATTTTAATCCTAATTTACTATATGTTCCTTGATGAGATTTTATATCCATGGAGTGGTATTTGTGTTTATATTGAGTATAGATTACTTAAATGAGAGAAACTCGTTGATTGATGGCTTATAATCTCATAAGATGAGACAATTTCTATTTTCAGAGGTAGGAAACTTTTAAGAGGGGTGTGACATGAAAAACATTCATAATTGTTTTAGAAATTAGATAATATATTATATAAAAATTCTATATAGTCCTATTTTTTTAAAATTAGAAACTGGAAAAAATTTAAAAGTGAAATAATAAATCCTCAATAAAGAAGATATGATAAAATAGATAATATTATATTAAAAGTGATGTAATTATAAAATCTTTTAGAAAATATTTCAAACCAAAAATTGAAAATTAAAGAACACAACAAGTGATAAAATTTTTCAACATAAGTAATACCTACTCTCTTATATTTATTAGTATAAAGGATAAACATGTTATTATTCCTGAAACATCATCAATTTTAATCTAAAGTTGTTAGAGTATCTTATACATAGATATATTAAGTTTTCACTAAGTACAAATAGTTCCCATTTTTACAAGGAGTATTTAACAAAAGCCTTCTTCATTTATAAGAATGAAAAAGGATGATATAATAATTAAAATTAATGTGATTTGTACTATTTAGAAGTTATAATCATCAAAATGGAATAAGTAACTAAGTGTAAAGATCAAGATATGATAAAATTATAAAAAAATGGTTTTGATATTTAAAATATTAAAGGTGTTGTAAAAATAAAATGTGTTCTAATAACAAGTATAACTCCTAGATAAAACTCGACCAAAGATAAAATATAGTGTTTGATTCTATAACATCATGGAGTTTATTTTAAAATATTTGATTAGTTATTTATATATCCTTATTTTTATGACCATTTTAAAAAGCATTCATTGGTGCATTTAAGTTTCTAATTCCACAAAGTCTTCATTAATGTCATAAAACCTCCATAATGTCATTTTAAATTTGTGTTTACTTAAACTTTTATATTTCTATAAAGACTATAAATTGAGAAATGAAATACTAAATGTGATATTCAAATAATATTTTTCTATATTTAATTTACAACCTTTTGTTTTTGGTGTTTAAATTTCAGCTAATAGTCTTTCTCTAATACTTAAAGTGGGATGATTCCTTAATCATTAGTAAGAAGCATAATAAATAGTTTATCACTTTTGAATTTTAGTAGGTTTATTTCATGTAAGAACATTTCTTCTACATTTTACATAAAATATTTAAATTTTATGTAAATAGAATATCAAAGATATTATGATCTTATTTTTAGTAAAGTTATAGATAGATAAGATTCCGATATGTCAAAAGAAATGAATCTATAAGTATTTTTAAATTATTAAATTTAAAACTATTAGATATATCTAAATATGTGTTTTTATTATTAAAACCAATTAATAAACTATGAATATATAATAAATAACCCTATAATTATCTCCTTTTTTATGTTCACAAGATATGATAAGTTAAAAACATAAATTTATTTTATAATAAAATAAAAACCTAGTTTAACTAAATTATATTATTCAAAAAATAAATTACCACTTGTTTTTATTTATTCTATTTGGGATTATCAAAAATTAATCTATTATGGAAAAATAAAGGAAAAAAATAAGTATCTAAATTAAGAGAGATTTCATGAAGTTAACAACAGGGTAACAAAAATACAGAGTAGTGATAAAGTGAAAGCTTTAAAAATGGTAATAAGAATGAGAGGATAAAAAAAGAATAATCAATATTCAAACTTAAGACTATATTTATATTTTAAAAACTGATACTGATCCTTCTATAATTATCATTTATTTTTATATGTTGAGTAAAATAAATTTATCTTGGAGGTGGAGACTCTAATGCTTTTAAATATCTTTTTAGAGATTGGCATTCTCCTTCTAAAGTAAAACTACAACATGAATAAGACATATAGAATAGTATATTCCAAAGGAGGAACTCAAGAGGATTTAGGTTATTAAATGTGGATATTTATTTTTATATTTAAAGTTTTATTAATTTTAAATTGAAATTCATTGCATGTTATAGTTTAATTTGTGTACAACAATCTAATATTACAAATTTGTTTGTGGAGGTGGGGTTTTCATGAGGGGTTGGTTCGATGAAGATGAGGTCATGGGGTAGAAGGTAGGGGAATGGATTGAATTTGAAATATTTTTTTGGGGAATTCAAGTGTGTCTTGGGTAGGATGGTTGCAAAATTATGGGTTTATTAAGGGTTAAAATTGATCTAGAAATTAGTTTTCTAGTGATTAGAAGTATAAACTAAATGACATTGGGAATAATGAGTAAGTTGAGAAGATTTGAAGTTGTTATTTGGGGTAAATGGATAATCATTTGTGTAGAGGTTACATAAGATGGAGTGTATGAGAACATAATTAGGTTGGAAAAGTTAATTAAAAAGGAATTATCAAGGAATGAGTTTTAGAAGTAGGTATGGTAAATAAAGGTCCAAAAATTATTTTTGGGGGAGGTTGAACAATATATGATAGGGATATTAGATGAAAGTGTAGTTGGGTAGGGGTGGGTTGGTAAAGAGAAGGTTAGAAAAAATAATAAGGAGAAGGGTTACTTATATATAACCTAGACTTTTACACATATCATTACATGATTTTAAGCATAACTAAATATCAAATTACAATCCAAGGATTGTAATGTATAGTGTCTTGGAAGGATAGGTATATAAAACTAAAAACATAGGAATAAATAAAACATTTATTAATTTATCATCCAATATGATCTCCTTAATTCCTTTCATCCCTTACATATTCATATGATAACCTCGGGAGAGCATGAACAAAGGGATGAGCAAAAAATCCTAGTAAGGGAATACACATTAAAATAAATCTTAGAACATGGGTTATAAAGCATAACATAATGATATAAATAGGAATAGAATATGATTAAACATTTGCAATCATAAAATATAGAAGTTTTCATATAATAATGGATTCATAGGAATGTGTACGCATCAAAAAACATGAATTTATCATGAGTTAAGTATCATTTCACATAAAAGAGTACAAATCAAGGCTCATTGCACATAGAGGAGCATGAGTCAAGGATAACCACCAAGACTGTTTCACATAACATATCACGAGACTAAACATTGCCCAATTAATTAGAGAAATATCTGGGTTCACCCATCATAATATGTTCATGAATATGTTTTCCACATAAATAATCAAACATAATGTTTACCCTTAAAAAGAATTGGGTATCACAATCCTATAAAAAGGCTTATCAAAAAGGAATATCATAATGATATCAATGAAATAATGGATTTAAATAATAAATGGAAATTTATAAGGTAAAATAATAATATATCATGATGAGGTACATCAAAAATAAGTTAAATCATATAAAACTAGTGTTTAAGAAACTTTTATAAATAAAACATTTTAGTGAGGTTTATTGAAAATATTTTAGAGAATTTAAAGAAGAGAAGGGAATAATATTTTATATAAAACCATAAGTGAAAAAATAAAATTTTCATAATAAAATGAGTTATTTGAGAAATATAATTCTATCTTAAAACATATTATAGAGTTAACTTGAAATTGGGTAAGAATTTGGGAAGTTCCCTTAAATCGAGCTTGCTTATCGGGAAGAATTGAGTAGGGAACCTTTTAAAAACATGTATATATCTGAAAAATAAGGATGACTGGTCCTTGATAAATGATTTTTTAATATATAAATATAATTTATAAGAGGTAAATAAAATTAAAAGATAATTTTATTTGGGTAAGATATAAAGAATAATCTGAAATAATAATTGAGGTTCGGGTAGAGTTCCTTACCTTAAGTCTGAATGTGTTATTCACTTAATCTGAATTTCCTAGATAATCGAATTAAATACATTTATAAATTAATTAAAAACTTTTTATATATGTATTTGATTTATTATAATTTTATTAAGTTCATTTATGTCCCTTTTGATGGGTTTTGAAATTTAATTTCATCATTTGGGAGCATTGTTTTCCTTGATTTTCATGATCGGTTTACTTGTATATGTGTATGGAAAATCATGTAGAATTAAGATTATTGTCCGGAACATAAATTATATGTTATTAATTAAATTATATAATGTTAAACAATAATTTTTACATAATTAAGTATGATTCATTCGATAAAACATTAATTATAATCATTTAGATTGATTAAGTATTTTTTATCACAAAGATCTCATTTTGTTTTATAACTTAATATCATGTGTTAAAAATGATTCCATAAAATAAAATAATATATAATAAATATATGATAATCTATTTAAACCATAAAAATGGGTTCATTATTACACTTTATGATGAAATTGAAAAATGAAAACACATCGTCCACAAAGCTTGTAAATCAGCACCTCACAGACGTTGTTTTCATTCTAAAAGTAAAAGAAAGAGGAGAATAACTTTAATTAATAATTATCTCATAAACATGATAAAATTATATAATATGTAAGATAATATATTTTTTATTCCACTTTGATAAGGGTATGTGAGGATAAGATAAGAAAAAAGTAACTTGAAACAAATTTGAAAGAAAACGGAAGAGGGTTTTACCTCTTGATTGCTTCTTCCTGAGAAGATCCTTAGGGGATTGGGTTTTATATTTTGTTAAGACACAAATATATAGTACATGGAGTATAGGTTTGGAAATAGTATTGGGTATAATATATACAAGGCTCAAGGATTGATATTTGTGAGGAGAAGATGTGGTGAGGGGTGATATTTAGAGTAGAGGAGGGTGTTTTTTTCAATATTTAATTCCTTATTTTATTATTTTGATAAAGAAAAGAAATAATTATGATTATTGAGACTAAATATGGTAATTAGATCACATGAGTTAGAAATAATTTTTCTTACATCACCCATGACTTAATGAACAGTTTATTTAACTTATAATGTATATATACCGTAAAGTACCGTATTGAACTATTCACAAAATTCATGTATTATAGAAAAATCCAAAAAAATCACCAAAACAATTTTTCAATGTGTATAATTCAAAAAATTAACTCAATTTTATGAAAATAATTTTCTAAATATGTGAAATTTATTTCCTAATTATAATAATAATTCACTCGAAAAATAATAATTTTAAAATTATAACTGATTTTATATCACTTTGAAAAAATAACCAAGGTCTCATTAAATTATCTTATAATCATAAAACATCGAAATATTAATTTATGAATACATTTTATGAAATTAAATTTTCTTTTAAATTATTAAATTAGTCATAATATTATAATTTAATATTTTTGACTTACAAAAATTCCAATACATAATTAATAAATTTTAAAATATTTATTTACTTATACTATGATATAATTATATCATACTGTCACTTATAAGATAGATAAATTTTATATATAATTTTATTGGTGAGGTTACTTTTCAATTTTCCGGTTTACTATTCATAAGGGTCACATTACTATTCCAAAGGTTCAGTTAATAGTTCATCGGTATATATTACTTAACTTTGAGAAACACACATTATTTCATTCATTTCTCTTTTATAAAGCTTGTATTGTGTTCAATATTTTTTATACCATATGAAATAATTATAAGAAGGAAATTTTTAAAGATAAAACTTTGGTTCATTATATTTCCCCCACTTATGAAATTTCTCCCTAGAAATTTCATTTTACATTCTAATTTGAAAATAGGTGCGGGTACTTCTCTTTCATCGCTTGATCTAGTTCCCATGTTCCCTCTTCATACTTATGGTTCCACCAATGTACTTTGACTAGGTGAGTAGCATTGTTTCATAGAAATTTATCTTTACTATATTGGCCCAAACCTCTTGGGTCCATTACTTTGTGAGAATCTGAAATTTGAGGTGTTATGGGAGTTCAAGGTGACTCATTTGGATTGATAAAATTCCCAATTTTCCATGTTTTCTTATAGTGCTGCAGGCTAATGGCGTCACCCTAACAGTGCCACCCTAGCAGTGTCACCCTGTAAATGACTCGCTAGCGGTGAATCACTATCAGTCGCTAGCTAGTGGTGGATCACTTAATGGAGACTCATCGAATGGTGATCAATCGAGTGGTGCCTCACTTAATGGTGACTCATGAGCAGTGCCTCGTTGAATGGGGCCTCATCCAGCGGTGAGTCATGAACATAGTTTCTAGCTTCCTATAGTTTCCCCCCTTTGACGTTTTCTTTGATGTAAAATGTTTTAAAACCCATATTTGAAGGGGTTTGAGACTAGTTCAAATCCCATAAAACCTATCTTTATTTTACTAAGGGTCTGGGGAATTTTTTTGGGTTAAAATACATTGTCTTGATTTGATCCACCTTTAATGGAAAATCAAAATTGTATCTAAACCACTACTCCGTTTAGATTTTTCGAAAGGTCAAGATATCTTCTCCCATTGTTCATACTTCTTGTTTTCCCTTGGTAAAAAACACCCCTAACCATTCTTCCTTTAGGTGTTGTGCGATTGTGCTATATCCTTTGAGTGGTGTTTTCCCTAGAGGTTTGTTTCTGCTTCATGCACGCCCCGGTTTTGGTGTAATAAGAAAGTGTGGATCATCTATTCTTCTATGTAAGTTTTCCTTCATCTTTCTTATTTGTGTATCATGTGGGGTGGGTGTATGAATGTATCTTTCATGAATATAGTTAACTCCAAATTAAATAAAGATAATTGAACCGGTTTAAGATCAACATATGTGGGGAGGGGAAAAGTGATGTGGGATCTGCTTGTTATTTTTTGGTTGTTATGGTGAATTGTATGGGCTCACTACCCATTGAAAATTAGGGTAGTTGGGGGTCATTTTTTTCACACATGATGGTTTATGCGATTTAAGATGTTTGTTTTTAGTGGAATAGTTATATATGAAATTTGTTTACTATACATATTCAGAAAATAAATGGATGCCCCAGGATCATAGTATTTATATGATAACCCCTGATTTAACAAGTGGAATTTAAATAAGGAATTACTTGTTAAATAATAATATTCCTTGATTTAGTTAATGTGGTTATGTGGTCATGGGTACTATTGTGCACAGGGGGTTGGTTCTATGGGTGTTTGTTTCTCACAGAAATGTGAATTCGTTGGGAAAATCATTATTTCTGAACATTTTCTAATGGGTTTGTTCGTGGAACCGGAAACACCCAATGGTTCTATATTCATAGGGACTTAATTTCCAAAGTTAGGTTCTCATTATGGATTTTGACAAAAGATGAATAAGAACTAGAATTGGTCGAGAGGATTGGATGTAGGGATCATAACACAAATTTGGGGGGAATTATTTCCTAATATAGGACTCTATTATAGATTTAAGATATGTTCATGAATCCTTCATTAATTCCCATGTATGATGTGGGTCATTCCAAATTTAGCAGTCAATTGCTAGAATGTGTGTAATTCAGATTCATATGTATGTAATCAAGGTTATTCATTGATTGGAGATATCTGTATGAATCTGGGGTTCTCCATAAATGGTATATGCTCATATAATACTTATAGATTATTTAGTTGTTATTATGATGATGTTGGTTTTCTAACCACATAGTGGGTAACTCTAGAGTTTATGATAATTATGGTATATGAATTTCACTCTGGAATTAACATCATCTAGGGAGACGAGAATTTTTTTGATGTTGGGATCAAACCCATAAATTGTATTTCTATGTATCCTTGTGTAGGGAATCAAAACGCATATAGTTTGGTTCCAATTAATGGGGAACATCATACCTTTTAAGGTCATGTGATGAGGAATCAACCATATAGTTTAATGTCATGTGGAAATGACATCTAGGTGGAAGGTTCTTAGTCAAAATTTAGATTGTGAATTATGTGAAAACAAACCAACATGGAATGGATATGAGTTTCCACGTTGAATTAGACCCTTTGGGGAATATGGCCTAGAATAATAGGGTTGGTTTGGGGTGTTGGGTTTCAACCTCTGGGAGGCTTCCTACGTATCCCTTTTAGATGGAAATCAAAGCCCACATAGTTTTTTGGTGAGGACCCATGCCTATTGAGGCCCTCAAGGTGATGTTTCACTAGGGAATATGACCCTTTGTGATAATAGGTTAGTTATTAACTATGATAATGATATCCCCTATGAAGGGACCACGAGGGATGTTTTCACTCATGGTGATTTGGGGGCTTAACTCAGGGTTTACTTAGGAGGAGGATACCAAGATTAAGGGAATTATAATTGGGGATTATTCCTAAGGAGTATTCAATTTTAGGGGGGAATGAAATATCATTTAATGGATGATATTATATAGATATCAAACCAAGGGAATGCTTCCGATGTATCCTAAATATAGTGGGAATCAGAGTTCTCATAGTTCATTCTGGTTTGGGTTAATTGTTTTGATGTATGATCATTAAAAACCTATAATATCATGTGATTCATTCTTGGTTCAAGAAATAAAAGGATGTGAAATATTCAACAAACCAAACACTTTCCTTCCTTTTATGATTGAAGAGGAGGAGAGCGATGAATAAAGAGGCTGAGGTGACTGTGGGAGAGGTTGGGGCTACTACGGAAGAGGTTGGGGCTATGAAACTTACCTCTCTTCAGTTTACATTTGATGAGAGTCCAAGGTAAGTAAGGAATAAAGGTCAAGGACACTGAGGTGAGAGGGGAAAAGGCTCGGGTACCCATCCCCTTTTTGACTCACCGGGCTGGAGGTAGAGAGGTGGAAAAAGGTATAACCTCCTACAAGAAAATCTGGGGTCTTATTCCAGGATGGCTTCCCTAAAATTGGTCATGTATGTAAGAACCTGGTTCTTATTATTGAGGTACGAGTTTCTTCTTTTCCTCTTTACTTAAGTGTTTTTGATAAAATAAGGAAAATTGGGGAAAATCCAAAATTTTGTGGGTACACGCCGTGTACTTTTCCACATGTAGTGTACTTTGGCTGTGTGGGATGAGTACACAGGGCATGTAGGCCTGTCGACGATGATGGGTGTAAAAACTGACTACACGCAATGTACTTAGTATATACATGCCGTGTAATCAGTTGGAATGTGAATAGTAATGCAGTGGAAGTAGCCACCAATGGAGCAACAGTACACATCATGTATTCAGAAATACACGCGGTGTAATCATGTCGATAGATGAAAAGTGTGGCGGTGAAAAGTAGCTGCCAGAGGAACAGTTAAAAAATGAAAAGTGCATGTCATGTACTTGAGATTACACGCCACGTAGTTTGTTTTTTTCACTTAAAACGAGAAGTAGCCACCTATTTTGATAGAGGAAGCTCAAAATGTCAGAGGAAAGCCAGAACAGAAGGCTGGATCTTGGAGGAACTTCCAACCCCACAACGGAACTCGGATTCCTTCGCTGACAGTCTCGATTGGACCATACGAGTGAGTTATTCACTCTTCTTGAATAATTCCTTCCAATTATTTCCCAAGGGAAAGTTATTTGGGTTTGAACGCGTTATCTTTTATCCCAGATCTATGTCGTTCATGGACATTTCAGGAGGCACCGTTCACGTATATTGATCTGAGGAGATCAAGGTAGGTGATCTGATGTTTAATTCCAACTGTGATGTGGTTTTTGTGTACCATTGTGATATGCACCCATGTTTGGGGTGTCATATGGTTGAGGCCTTGATTAATTAAATACTTATAATTGCATAGGTAATTTAATGAATATGTAGAGCTACTGTTTGGGATCATTTCTTGGATCCAGGTCCACCCTGTGGGTGAATTTCCCTTATTTAGCCATTTTACCAGGATACCTAAGGGTATTCCATGATTATAGCATGCTTTGAGTTTTCTTGAGAGAAAATGTATATAATTTATTGATTATGTGTTGGGCTCAGCCCAGTTTCATTTTTAGCCTGAGGGAAGTGTTTTGATTAGCCTGAAAGTAAGGTAGTATTCCGCCTGAGGGCATGGTTCTATTCAGCCTAAGTGCAAGTGTTTGTTTTCCGGATGACAATTTTTCGTATGCCTGAGGGCTGTAGGTTCCATGCCGGAGGGAAATCACCTGAGGGTTTCATTTCTGTTTCTCCTGAGGGCAAGGCCTGAAGGAAAGGTTCTGTTTAGCCTGAGATAAAGATTCTATTTAGCCTAAGGTAAAATGTTCTTATGTCCGAGGACACTGTTTACATTGTATATTCACTATGGTGATTTTACACATTATACCAACCAAGATAAAGCATAGGCTTGGTATTGTTTTACCTTGTACTTGTTAGATAGATGTTGTGGTTTTTACTGTGGCACTATTTAGGAGATTTTCGGCTGAGGATAAGTCTCAGGAACTTATAATTCAATTATATTTAATTGTTAAATAATAATTAAATGGAAATGGAATTGGCAGGAGAAGATTCTTTTGAGTACTTCCTAGTTTACTGCTTTTACATTAATGCACACTACTGTTGCACAAATTCACTGACAGTTAGGCACGGGCCTTTCGTGGTTGCCTACTGGGATTTATCTCTCACACCCTATTTGGGTCATGTCTTGGGCCGAAATAGAGTATATTCATATAGGTGTAGATAAGGGAAAGAGTCCAAATACAGGTACTTGATTGTTTCAGAGGAGTAGGAGAGCATGGGACCGAGCTTAAGCTTGCGATGCTGCTGAGTTCCTACTCCGCTGTTTTATTTTTCTTTGATGTACTTTTCCCTTGTATTGTATTGATTCAGATTACAGTGTATCCTATTTTGGATTCCTTCTTAGACTTAGGTACATACTGCATCATATGTATACGACTATTGGTTACCTTTTTCTTCAGTACCATTGTCCTTTCATCCTTGATATTGTTTACTGCTTCCATTTTTTGTATGTTTTTATTTTCTCCCTTTCACTACACTTTGAAAAATGAGGTAATAGTTTCCCCATTATCAAACCCAAGCCCTCACTACTAGTCGGTAGCCTCTGGCATTTGGGGAAATGTTCTTGAGGTCATGTGACCAACTGGGTTTGGGGCACCCGTTTAGTGGCACTCAGATCCGGGACATTACAAAGTGGTATTAGAGGGTTTTTGTTTCTATGAGTTATTTTATTATTTGGAGGTGACAGAAAGAGATTGATTATTAATGAATTCGTTAATAACTGTGCCCAGGAGTATCCACCCCGTGTATAGGTAAAATACTGATTTCCTTGAATTCAATTGGGATTTTCAGTTTATGATTTTTATGATTGATTTGATTTTCACCGTTTGGTGACACACTTGTTGTGTGTTGTTTATATTTTTATACTTGGTTTCTATTTAGTTATAACCCTATGAGATGAGGGTATTCCATCTCATGTATCATTTAGGTCAATGATAGAATCAAATGCCATGAATAGTTTCCATGCCATGAAGGCTCTTTAGAAATTGCATGTTGTTGTGATATATGTTGTGATAGAAAATGCATGATGTTGTGATAGATGCCTTAATAAAATACCTGCTATTTGATAAGGGTATTGTTATGTAAGGTTCTGTGAATGAATGCCAATCTTTGTTTTTTGAGTAGTATGGGCCCTCATCAACCAGAATTTGGTGGATCATTGACTTGTTTACCTTGTTATAACACATATAATATTCCAAGAATTGATTAATGGGGTGTATGGCCCCTCACAGATCAGAATTTGGAACTTAGGTGTCGGTTTTAGTGTTTTTTTGGCTCCAGAGTAGTTTCAAAGGCTTACTGTCCAGAAAAACCCAGAATACATGCCGTGTAGTTATGAATACACACCATGTACTCTTGTGTTCAGGATGAAAAGAAAAAAATTTAAATACACACCGTGTAGTCTCTAACCACGTCATAGGCCGTGTGGGTAGAGACATGGGATGGGGATGTTCTAGAGGGAACACACCGTGTACTAGTTGTACTTGCTGTACATGTTGACCCTGTGTCTGCCTGTGTAAATAAAAACACAGATGGAGGAAATATCCGTTTATACAGGACGTGTCAATTCCGAACACGCTGTGTAGCGTAACCTAGGAATCTGGCCATGTAACTAACAACACGGGTCAGTGAAGCTCATATTTTATATGCCGTGTACCTGAGGGACACAACGTGTAGTCTTGACTGGTGAAGGATCGTGTGAAATTGGCTGTGTGGCTGGGGAAATGTTGTGGTGTACATGCCGTGTGAGGGTGTAACATGTCATGTAAAGCCAACCGAGTAGCCGACCGTGTCACTAACAACACATGAAATTGGAATCTAATCAATACACACCGTGCCCATTTGGAACACGCCGTGTAGTCTGAGCTGTGTACTTGGTTGTGTAACGAACAACATAGGTCAATGAAGCTCATCCAATACACACTGTGTAGATCTTATACAAGCCGTGTAGTCTCGTTTAAAGGAGAGAAGTGTGGCTAAGCCATATAGAAGGACCTGGGAAGGGGAAAAAATTCAAGTACACGCCGTGTGTGTGGAAAACACACTATGTGTTGGGGGTGTTACATGACCAGTTTTGGCAGAAGTACATGCCCATGTGAAATACATAAGGGAACACGCCCTGTAGTTATTATACACATCGTGTAGTCTTGTTTTATAAAACTAAAATGTTTTCTCTCTCCTATTCCATTCTCACACTCTTTGTTTTTAATCCTTGATGATCTTAATATAAGGTGTGCGTTTGACCTTGTAGAGTCATGCCGCCGTGATGACCTTGATTTTTTCTCCAGGAGAGAGGCAATGAGTATGATCCAGAGGCAGTAGGCCATAGGCTACCGATGGATCCTCCAGCAGAGCCAGATGTGGCGCTAGCCGTTATACCAGACACAGGTGTGGAGGCACAGTTCCTTGAAGGCTTCATGCAGTTTATGCAGACCTTCCAGATAGCACCACCAACTACCACATCTATAGAAGAGATGACACATATATTTCAGCAGCAGCATCTGCCTACGTCTTCAGGGGATGGCGGACCATAGGCTGATGAGTCTTGGCTGGGTTCTATGAAGACTATCTTTGAGCATGTGGAGATTCCTCCTAGGTGGAGGGTCAAGCTCACTACATATATGCTGCATGATTCCACCAAGATAAGGTGGGATGTTACCACCTAGACCGAGCATCACCGAGACATGGCGTGGGAATATTTTCAGGAATTATTCTAGGACTTTTTCTTTCTAGAGATTCTAAGGGTATATCGAGCTCGAGAGTTCATGAATCTATAACAGGGCGCTATGTCAGAGATGGACTATTCTGCCTGCTTCACTGAGCTACAATGATTTTCACCTATTCATGTGGGAGATGATATGTTGAGAGCTCGACACTTTGAGGATGGTCTTTAGTATGACATCTGAGCACTGGTGAATGTTTTTAGGTTTCCTACAGTGCATGCTATTGTGAACTAGGCACTGATTACTGAGCAGAACCTACAAGAAGCTAGTGGTGTAGGCCAGGGCAGTTCAGAACTAGTTTCTGGTACTATTTCTACCATCAAGAGGAAGAGATAGATGAATTTCCCTCACAGTGGTAGTACTAGATAGAATATTTCTTCAGGTGTCCTGATAATGTGCTACTAGTTCGGTAAAGAGGGGCACAAGAGACCTTAGTGTCCACGTGACCCAGTGGAGTGTCGAGCTTGCGGCAAGAAGGGTCATATGTAGCGCTTTTGCAAGGTGTTTTCACCAGTGGCTAGTGAGAGGGTTTCTATGAAGACTCTGCATGTAGGAGAAGGGACAACAACTTCTTAACAATCAGGGAATTGGAATACATCAGGACGTACAAGATGAGGTGGTGGTTGTGGCCATGATATCTAGACACCAGGATCTCAGAGACAGTAGGGCGGGTCAGCTCAAGGTAGCCAGGCTGTGTCGTAGGGCCGTGACACTAGGCAGGCATATGCAGTGCAACAGACACAATAGGAGAAAGATCCCAGACCTTATACTATGAGAGGTACTATTATAGTTCCTTCTGTTTTGTCTTCAGTACCTTTTTATACTAGTTCTACATATAGCTTTATATTTGTACCTATTGTGGAGATCCTTGGGCTCTGTGTTTATTTTTCTTCTGATATTATGATGATACACACTCCATTGGGGATTAGAATAGTAGGAGTGCGTTAGTGTAAGGAGTTCCCCCTATAGGTTGGTGGGTGTTACTTTCTATGGGACCTCTATATCTTAGAGATGACGAGCTATAATGTCATTCTCTGGATGGACTGGTTGGTACCCTTTCAAGCCTTTGTGGATTTCTATCATCATAGGGTGAGTTTCACATCACCAGAGGGTAGAGAGTTTCTATACAACATCAAATGGGATGTCCAGGCAAGAAAAGATGGACCCGAGCATCATGGGATAGGTGGTGTAACACCCCAGATTGCGAGCTTATATTTGGATGATCAGGGAACTTGTCAGAAAGATTTCCCTCCAGTAGTTGATTGTTTCAGGGATGTCTTCACGTATGACTTTTCAGGTCTACCTTCCGAGTGAGAGGGGGATTTCTCTATTGAGCTTATGCCTAGAGTAGCACCGGTGTCCATTCCTCCTTATATGATGGCTACATTAGTGTTGCAGGAGCTCAAGAGGCAGTTAGAGGAGTTGTAGGAAAAGGGCTTCATCCGACCCAATACTTCTCCTTGGGGTTCGCCTGTCCTGTTTGCAAAAAAGGTGGACGATACCCTCATAATTTTTGTGAATTATCAAAAGCTTAACCATTTGACGATCAAGAACCGATATCCCTTGCCATGTATTGATGATCTTTTTGATCAACTTCAAGGAGCACGAGTGTTCTCGAAGATTGACTTGGGATGCAAATATCATCAGTTGCGTGTTAGACCATCGGACATACCGCTTACATATTTTCAGAGAAGATATGGTCTATACGAGTACTTGGTCATGCCATTTGGACTAACGAATGCACTAGTAATTTTCATGGCTCTGATGAATCGTGTGTTCCACCCTTATCTGGATTCTTTTGTGGTAGTATTAATGGACGATATCTTGGTGTACTCTCGCACTTGACACGACCATGATACCCTTCTTGAGATCATTCTAAGTACACTAAGAGAGCATCTGATATATGATAAGATCTCAAAGTGCCACTTTTGGATGGACCGGATACACTTTCTAGGTCATATTATCTCAGAGGCAGGAGTTACGGTAGACCTATAGAATGTGAGAGCATTAGTTTCCTGGGAGAATCCTAAGAATGTGTTTGAAATACTGAGTTTCTTGGGGCTGTCTAGTTACTACAGTCGCATTATACATTACTTATACCTATTATAATTTCTGTTTACAGGTTTGACTACGAAGGGTGTGATGTTATTTTGGTCAGAAGCATGCGCGACAGCCTTTAAGGAGCTGAAGGGAAGGTTGACATCATCACAAGTCCTAATACTTCCAGAGCATGGGAAGATCTATACAGTTTACTGTGATGCATTAGGTATTGGTCCGAGATTAGTTTTGATGTAGGGTGATTGAGTAGTTGCGTACAGGTCTTGCCAGTTGAGACCACATGGGAGGAATTACCCGACGCATGATCTCGAGTTGGTTGCAGTTGTTCATGCGTTACGCTGTTTGAGACATTATCACTTGGGAGAGAATTTTGTGGTGTTTATAGACCAAAAAATTCTGAAATATATCTTCACTAAGTGTGACATGAATCTGAGACAGTGAAGGTGGGTTTAATACCTTCAGTCCTTTGACTTTGAGCTTGAAAATACACCTGGTAAGGTAACATAGTTGCTAATGCACTGAGTAGGAGGACTCAGATATAGGCAGTGCAGGAGGCCAGTGGTGAGTGGAAGCTTAAGGATTTGTTCTCTGAGATGCATTTGAAGGTGCACAATAGTTATGGGAGAGCCTATCTTTCTTCCTTAGTTGTGACTTCTACCCTCATGTATAGAGTGAGGATGAGACAACTATCAAATTCGGAAGGCCTAGTTCTATGAGAGTCAGTGGCGAGTAAGGACCCTCCCCTCAGTTGGATGACAGGAAATGATGAGGTACTACGTGTCATAGGATGAGTGTGGGTTCCAGGGTATATAAGTGAGGAGATGATGCGGGAGTTTCATGCTTCAACTTGGGCAGTGCATCTTGGAGTTACCCAAATGTACCATGACTTGAGACGTCAGTATTGGTGGACGGGTATGAAATGGGAAGTATCTAGTTTTGTTGCAAGATGTTCCACCTGCCGGTAGGTGAATGCAGAGAATCAAAGGCCAGCCAGACTGTTACAGAAGTTACCCATTCCGGAGTGGAAATGGGATGAAGTCACGATGGACTTCGTGACTAGGTTTTCGAGGTCACCTCAAGGCCGAGACTTCGTGTGGGTTGTTGTAGACAGAGTTATGAAGGTATCTCACTTTTTTCCGATCAAGTAGTCCTTCAGTGTTGACGATCTCAGAAATTTGTATATCTGAGAAGTGGTACATCTACATGGGGTTCCTCGTTCTTTCATTTCAGATAGAGACGCCCGTTTTGCGTCTTGTTTCTAGCAGAGTTTTCAGAGGGCACTGGGTACACAGGTGCTTCTGAGCACAGCTTACCACCCTCAGACCGAGGTCCAGTCAGAGCGTACAATATAGGTGCTTGAGGACATTCTGCGTGCATGTGTCCTAGACTTTGGGGGCTCTTGGGAGAAGCGCATACCCATGGTTGAGTTTTCCTATAATAATAGTTTTTAGGAAACTATTGAGATGGCACCTTACGAGGATTTATATAATAGTCCATGCCGATCACCTTTTTGTTGGTTAGTGGTAGATGAGGAAGCTTTGCTGGGACCACATATCATGTAAGAGACTACAGAGTAGGTACATTTGATATAGAAGTAGATGGCTACTGCACAGTCTCGTCAGAAATCTTACGGTGATTGTCGTAGATGACACTTGGATTTCGTGGTCGAGGATTAGGTTTTCTTGCATGTTTCACCAAGGTTGGGACACATGCGGATTAGGAGACAGGGTAAACATTCACCAAGGTATGTAGGGCTGTTTGAGATTCTGGAGAGATTCGGACCGGTTACCTATCAGTTGTAATTACCACATAGGTACTAGGCCATGCATGGCGTCTTCCATGTATCTCAACTGTGCCATTATCACTGAGACCTGTCTCACGTTTTTCATCCAAGGAGGTTGAACTTCAGGCCGATGCACCATTTGAGGAGCATCTGATATGTATTATTGATAGGATCAAAATGGTTCTCAGAGGCTAGTCACTTCCTCTCGTACGGGTGCTATGGTAGCATGGTCGAGTGTAGGATGAAACCTAGGAGCGGGAGACCGACGTACGTGCTCAGTGGTGAAGTGTCTAATGAGGAAATTTATAATTATTTCTAATTCTATCTTAATTTGTTAATGGGAGTGTACGATCTTGAGCTACAATATATAAATGTATCAGGGCTTCAAGAAATTTAGTGTCAAGTGAAACCTGATTGTAGATCAGCTCTGGATTCTCAAACCATGCTTGATGATTCTTTTTCATGGATGTCTTCATATAACCATTTGGGGCTAGTTACAAGGAGAAGTGGTCATCATGGTAAGGTGTTTTTTCTTGACTTAGAGTGTCCATTAGAATGAACCGATTATCTCTAATTTGACTGGGTGTATTTTCCTGATCCTATTGTCCATATGTTATGGGGGAGTTTGACCCATTACCTACCTAGATGAGAGAAGAGGTATTTATCTACTCCAAGGTGTTACGATGATTATCCACCCCATTAGTGGGGATAGAGTAATGTTTATGTCCCCAAGGAACTACTGTCATCACTGTGAGAATATCTTTGAAATTATGTAGAATGTGGGCATTGATTTGCGTCTTCCCTTTTACCATTTACAAGATATGATTGGTGACTTCAGCGAAAAAAATATGGATATACATCCATTCCATGTCTCGAGTAGGTGCATGTGCCTTATCATGTCCTCCCTTTTCCAACCATTTTATACTGATAATACTCATGGGGAGAGGGTTGAGATTACCCTATGCTTTTCATTGGTGCTGTTTGACTGAATTCTCCATGTGATACCAGAAGAGGCTGTTGGAAGGCCTGATAAATGTCGAAAGGTGTGTGTTCCTACTCATTATTTGCCTCAAAAAATGATCTAAATACTTATTTGAGTGCATCCATATGATTCTGTATGTAGTTTTGGTGGGTGACGGAAGGTGTATGTTCCTACTTGCATGTTTTCAACGTATTTGGTTGGAAGGCTTCTTTCAATTCCACCAGGAAAGACCACTGGATGGATGTGTGAAGGCGGATGGGTGTATGTTCCCTCTCATTTTTTTCCACCATAATAGGTTGGTATGATTCTTCAAATGGGGAAAAGTTATGAAATTTATCTCTATTGGCTAGTTTTCATCCCCAGCAGGCCATCTTGTGTGTTTGGGTATGAGGGACCTTGGATGAAAAGTCGAAGGTGACACCCTTATCATGTTGATGGTTTACTACCATGTGGTGTTCATGATTGAGATTGTTTGTATGATGCCTTAAAAAGTACCCCTATGACTTTGTGTAGAGGTCATATGGGGAATCCTGATCCACGTCACTGAAATATGGGAGGGAGTGGTTGTTGCATTCTGGGGAAAACCTCCCAAAATGGTTGAAGACACCAATTGGTTAATCCTACTTTAGGACCACTAGTTGTCATTGACCAAACTATTAGTGGTGCTGGATGAGCTGGAGGACCTATAGGGAGGCCTCCAAGGTCGGTATTTTACCATTATAATGGTAATATAAGACCAGTACATTAGAGACCCAGCGTTGAAGACTCTAATTTGGTGATGATGTCCTTCACATATATGAGTATCAAGCCTGAGCAGCATCTGGGGCACTCACGAGTGGAAGCTTTAAGAAATTCATTGGAATGATTGGATTTATTGGAAGGAAGTGCCTAAGAATATATAACATACATAATCAAGAAAACCATGTTAAAGAAGCGTCTTTTTGGATGAACACATATCTGATTGATTTCCCTGTCCATCCCTCATTTCCTTAAATAATGGAAGGGGTTTAACAGGTATATGACACTATCATCTTATTTAAGGATTCACGTTGGCTTCACCATTTTTTTCTTAAGGAAACGTGACTTTGTTGGGGAAATTACTATTTCTGAATGGTTTTGAATGGGTTTTTTGAGGAACTGAAAGCACCCAATGGTTTTATATCTATAGGAAGATGATTTCCAAAGGCATGCTCTCTTAGGGATTTTGACCCAAAATTCTTAAGAACATACATTGGTCGAGAGAATGGGAGGTCAGGAGGATCACGTTCCTTTAGGGGGAATTATTTCCTACTCGATGACTCTCTTATAGATTTAAATTTTGTTCATGAATCCTTTATTAATCTCCAAGTATGATGTGGGCCATCTCAAATTTAGAAATCTATTATTAGCATGTGTGGAATTCAGAATCAACTATATGTATTCGAGTTTCTTCAGTTACTGAATATATCTATATGTATACGAGGTTATCCATCAATGTTATCTACTCATATACTACTTAGATATTCTTTGGTTGTTATCATGATGCTGCTAGTTTTCTAGCCACAAATTTTGGAACTATAGAGTTTATGTTAATCCAGGTATATGAAGGTCACTCTAGAATTTATCATCATCTAGGGAGATAAGAATTGTTTTGATGTTGGGATTGAACCCATAAATCATATTCCTATGAATCCTTGTGAAAGGAATCACAACCCAAGTAGTTTGGTTCTACTTAATGGGGAACGTCATACCTTTTAAGGTCATGTGATGAGGACCCAACTGTATAGTTTAATGTTATGTGGCTAGGACATCTAGGCATAAGGTTCCTAGTCAATGTTTAGAGTGGGAGTTATGTTAAAACAGCCCATGGAACTTGGAAGGGATATGGTTTTCCAAGTTTAATTATACCATTATGGGGATTTGGCCCAAAAAACAAGGTTGGTTTGGGGTGATAGGTTTGAACATATGGTAGGCCTCCTACATATCCCATTTGGATGGGAATCAAATCCCACATAGTTCGTTGGTCAGTACCCACACCTATGGAGTCCCTCAAGGGTATGTCTCTCAGGGTAATATGGCCATTTGAGATAATAGGTTGGGGATTAATCCTGATAATGATATCCTCTATGAAGGGACCAGGAGGGATGTTTTCACTCAGGGTGATTTTGGGGTTTAACTCAGGGTTTACTCATGAAGAGGATACTTGGATTAATGGAATTATAATTTGGGATTTTTCCTAAGGATGATTCCCATTTAAGGGGGAATTATTCATCATTTCATGGATGAGATGATATAGAGCCCAAACCATGAAAAGGATTCCTAAGTATCGATGTTATGCTGGTAATCAAAGTTATCGTAGTTCATTCCGGTTTCGGTAGATTGTGTGGATGTTGTGATAATTTCAAACCAATAAGCTTATGTGAGTCTTGATTGTTGTGAGAAAAAATGATGTGAAATATTAAAAAACCCACAAGCTTTACTTCCTTTTATGATGGAAGAGGAGGAGAATGATGAAAAATAGGCCGAGGAAACCGTGGGAGAGGCTAGGGCTATGGTGGAAGAGGTAGGGACCACTACACTTCCATCTCTTCACTTTATATTCGATGAGAGTCCAGGGTATATAATTAATGAAGGTAGAGGACACCAAGGTGAGAGTGGGGATATATTGAGTACCCATCCCATTTCCGATGAAGTGTCCAAGAGGTAGAGAGGAGGGAAAAGGTGAAAAATTCTTTATGAAAATCTAGGGGATTACTTCAGGATAACTATTGTAAAAGTGGTCGTAAAGTGAGGGAGGAGGATATCTTTCCATGTCAAATGGAAATGCAAGTGTAATACTCACCCTCCATACTACTTACTATAATCTTTGGATCTCAGTGATAAGAAAGTATGGATAGAGACTTATCCCCAAAATCTGAGATCAGGAACTCTTCAACAATTTCCTTGGGGTAAGGATCCACATGAACATAAATATACAAATATATAGACACATATAAGATCATTACCCTATGGTAGGAAATGTGTGAGGAAACTCTAACTATATAAATCCAAATAAAAATGGGAGACACACTGATGTGACTTTCCCTAAGGTTTTTGAAATCATGAGGCCTTAGAGGAGGTTTCAAAAAGGCCCCTTTCAGATAATGGAGCCAATGAAGAAGACAACCTACCATGAATGGCTTTGAGTAAGTCCTAATTGATGGATCATACAAGATGGAAGGGGAGGAAACAAATAAGGATCATGAAATGGGTGTACTATTCTAGGGGTCTCCACACAAGTGGGATTGGGTAAATTGGTTACACCTTAGATGAAGAACAACCTGGGTGATTACACTTGGGGGAGAATTGTCTTAATATTCTAAAGATCTTCAATAGGTATTCACATAAGTGTGTAGAGAAATTTTCTGTTTGAGGAAGGGTGGTTGATCTAGTTGTCTTATATTAGGGTTTTTGGACAATTAATCACGTATGTTTTATTTACTTTAAACCCCATGGGACTTAAGAATCACTATTCCTATTTTAATCTCTCCATTTAGGTGTTAAGAAACTACCTTGGAGACTTTTTAGGACTTGCGCAAATCCCAATGGAGATCGGAGTAGTAATCGGCCATCGGGGAAATTGTTTCATATAAATGAAGTCCCCCAATGGTCTATTTGTTGGAAAATATAGTACCCTGTCCAAAGGTGTCTACTCACACAAGTGGGGCAGCGCACAAGTGCTTACACACTGATGGTGATTGGGGATATCTTGGGAAAACCATTTTCTAAGGCTTTGTGATTCTTTATCATTCTTCATCTACATTCTATTCCATTCTTAATAAATTTCCCTTTGTCGCTTTTTCATCTATGTGATGAAATATATTGTTAACAATGAGGTAATTTGGTTGTGTTATGTTTTTATAATGGGGATGTAGATCTAGTTTTGGTTTAGTGTGGTTCTTGTTTTTTTTGAGACAATGGATTCAGAGGGATGACATTGAAGAATTATGGTAGTGGTTTTCATGGGTTCTTCCTCATTAATAACATGAACAAAGCTTCACCCCATACCTAGAGGTGATGGTATGATGTGTATTTAATGTGAAGTGGGTTAATTTTCCATGGTTATTCTTCCTCTATGTGAATTTTTCTATGCTACTAGTTGTGCTTTGTGATCAGTAGTTTCCCAAGTGGTGATGGAATGGATAAATTAATTATTTAATAAAGGATGAAAATGGTTAAATAAATTGGTTGGTAATGTGAAATGGGTTTTGTGGTTTGATGAGTGGCATTGTGCATCTAGAATTTGTAGAAGAGGTGGTGGTCGTATGAGTTGGTTGTTTAGAAACCCATAGGTTGGGATAGAGTGATTGGTAATATAGGTATATAATTTTATTTTTCTTGTGATTTCTTTGCACCCCCCATAGTTGAGCACTATGTGCCGAAAACCCCCATCATCATTGGGGAGGGTAACATTCCCAAACATCTCGATGGGAGGATGGATACCTGACCACCCACTCTTCCCTGCTCTTTCTTTCAGGTGTCTATAGACCAAGATTCATTAGGCAGGTTGTGGTTTGTGAGGCCCAGGAGTGTGCAGGCGAGTTGTGATTTCCCAGAAGTGTTTGGGATGAGATGAATTATTCTTTACCAGGCATATTTGGGATGAGATTTGTTATCATTTCATTGGTGTCTTCGAGATGAGATATTTGTGCATTCCCAGGTATCTCCAGGATGAGGTGTGGTATGTGGATCAAGTGTTTACTGGTGGGATGTAATCTAGTATGTGGTCTTGATGTCTGCGGGTGGGATGTGATGTGGTATGTGGCCCAGGTGTCTATAGGTGGTATGTGATGAGGTTTTGATACCTAGTTGTGTGTGGTAATGTTGTGATGTTGTATGTTCAGAAGAGGTGGGAGCACCAAGATGTTTGTTGTTAGGGTGTGAGAGTGGCTAAGTATTGGGAAAGTAGTGAGGGGTACCCTATCCTCGATCTGAATTATATTACATTTTTTGGATTTTTTTATTTGGTGAGCATGCTTGGTGAGGTTGGGATGGTTAGTATACCTTCTTATATGTTGTTTGGTTCTTCTGTTTTCTAACGGGGGCATTAGTATGTCTCCTTCATGTGTGCATGAGAGAATTTGGTTTTCCTACTGAGTATACTTGTATGATCACCCTATTTATATAAACTATTTTTAGGTTTCAAGAGGATTACATAGTTCATGCTGGACCCTACTATCTTGGATCTTTACATTTGTTGTGTCACTTCTTAGATTTACTTTTGGTACTTTACTTTGGAGATTTTTGGTATTTGTATGAGTTATATTTTGAACATGCATGTGGGATAAATGTGGATTTATTTTAAATATATACCTTGGAGTTGTTTTAGGATGAACAGTATTATCTCCCAACATTCTTTCTTCAAAAAAAGGTAAATGACTCCCATGTTGTGAGAATTTTATACCCTTGGTGATGGTCGCCACCCGAGGGCCTACTAGAGGCAAGAATCGGTGGTCATTATCTCCCTTTATTGATTTCCATCCTAGGAGGTGAATATTTGGAGGGAGGGGGTTGGGAAATAATGGTATCAGAGCTGATGGTTGAGATATAGGATAAATTTTGGAGTTAGTCATAGTGAGGATTTCATGGTTTGGTAGGGAAACTATGTCAGATGATCTTGGTGCATGACATAGGCTAGGGAAGTCCGATTGGGACACAAGATTTTAGGGGGACCTGTGATCCGATACAAGGACTCTGATCCTACCGAACGACTAAGTGAGGATACACTATTTGTAGCGTAGAGACCATAGGAAAGTTAAATCCATCATAATGACTTGTGTTCTTGTTTTAATTGGGTTGTTTTGGAAAATTTTAAATGTAAAATAAATGCGTTAAATGAGTAAAATTGAATTTTAATTAAAATAACATACTAATCAGGCTTAGGAATTCCTTGTTTTCATTTTAGCTATGGAACTCCATCATAATCTACATGTGGCTCAATCAGTTGAGGCCGAATAAGATGATACAGTTTATTAGTGGTGGGTTGATCCTATGAAAGAGGATGACTAGTGGCAGGGGAAGTTATGTGCTTTCTAGGGGCAGGCCTTGGGAAAGTATGGGGTAGTGTTTTAGACATAGAGATAGAGAGATGTCTTGAGGATCTTGAGATCATGTTCAGTTTGATCAGGGATCCAATAGAGTACTAGGTTCCTTTGGAAGTGAGTCTGATTCGGGGGTTGCACATCAGTTGTGGATGTTGTATCGGGGGATAGGAAGGAGGATGATTTTTTGTGGGTTGAATTTGAGAAGTAGTTCCGAGTGTAATTCCTTTCATCAACCATTATGCTCGAGAGGTAGTAGGAGATACTCCCCCTATATAAGGAGAGTATGTTAGAATGGGAGTTGGGTATGAGGTTCAAGGATATCCTTCTTTTAGTCCTTTATCTCTTTTAGAATGAGCAGGCTCATATGATACAGCTTGAGGAGGACCTTAACCCTTCTATCCATTATGTTGTTAACCCTTTTATGTTGACAACATATCTGGAGGTTCATAAAAAGGCATGGGTAATCGAGAAGATTCACCCATGAGGATGTCTATCACGAGAGGGGATCCCGTAGAGTTCTTTAAAAGGTAGGGTTGTCATTGTAAAATCTCATGTATTGGGACCTTTGAGGTTTTGAATAGCAGGGAGGTTACCTCAGTAGTTTCCTTTTCGGCCTCCTAGTGTCGGTAGTCTCTATTCCTTTCCTATGGGATTGGGGACGACATACTCCTTTTGGGGGGTTTGCAACCATCTTCAGAATCAATTCTCAGTTGCTACTCTAGATCTATTTGGTGGAGGTGGACTGGATCAACGTCAACTTTAGGAGTGGTTTTCTGTAAGATAGTTTTAGTAGTAGGAATAATAGGAATTTTTGTCATTGAGGGGAGATAGTGTAGGTAGAGTCTGAATTTAGTATTCCCCTCATGCTACGGGACGACAACCTAAGTGTGGCTATAGGGTTGGTCATAATCAGAGAGGTAAAAGAGATGGACATGGTCTGTTTTACACCAGAGAGACAATAGTTGCAGCAGGTCTAGATATAACCCGAGGTACAATCAGTTTGTTTAGTACCCTTACATATTTTTTTTTGATTTAGAAGTTTCACACTCAATATTACACATACTCTATCCCATGTTATGGTACTAGACGTATAGAGGTTTCTTATGCCCCTGGTGTTGAGTACACTAATCAGATTCTAGACTATCTTATTTGATGTGTGTTGGCGATGTAGAATGATGATGGGACCACATCGGTCACATGGGGACCTCTTCTTGATACATATGCAACCATAAAATGTCATTATCTACACCAACTAGTTTTATTAAATGCATTCTATTATCAACTACTTCAGGATAATAGTTTTTTTTCTGATGTGGATGGTCAGCATTTGGAATTTTTTGGTGAGAGAGGTTGTTAGGAGAAGTTGGCATGTGTAGAATCTCCTTTCATTTCTGGATGATCTTTCCATGGGATTAGTGTATTCTATGATAGTGGAAGTTCCCAGGGTCATTGGGGAGTTCCTACATGTTTTCCCTATGAGGTTATGATGCTACCCCCACAATGTGATGTTTAGTTTAAGATAGAATTAGAGCCCAATGTTTCTCCAATTTTGATGGATCCCTATCAGATGAATCCTTCTGAGTTGTGAGAGTAAAATATCTATATAGATGATATGATGGATAAGGGTTTTGTTCATCCTAGTGTGTCACTGTGGGGTGCTCTAGTGTTGTTCACAAAGAGGGTGAACAATGGACCGAGGTTGCGTATAGACTAAAGGAGGCTGAATCAAGTTATGGTGAAGAACTGTTACCCTCTCCCAAGGGTATACTATATTTTTAATCATCTGAGACGGGAAATTTGATTTTATAAGATTGATCTACGGTCTGGATATCACTAGTTGGTGGTGAAGGAGTGAGATTTCCTAAAGAGTACTTTTAAATGTAGGTATGGGTACTTCAAGTTTATAATCATGTCGTTCGGTCTTATGAACACATCTACTATGTTCATGGCACTTATGACCCTAGTTATCCATGAGTTTCAAGAAAATTTCATCATGTTATTTTTCAATGATATCTTGATCTATTTGAAGTCAGAGGAAAAGCATACAAAGAATCTCAGGACATTCTTGTAGGTACTTTGACACCACTATCTCTATGGGATGTTTTCCAAGTGTATGTTTGAGACACAAGAGGTACGTTTCCTCAGGAAATTGGTGTCTCAGTAGGGTGTTGTAATGGACCCATCTATGGTTGAAGCAGTTGTTTCTTAGGAAGAACCCAATAATGTGGTGGTGTTTCACGGTTTTTTGGTCTTGCAGGCTATTATCGGAGGTTTTTTCCTAAATCGTTTTGAGTTTCATCTCTCTTGAAAACATTGAAATGAAAATACTAAGATATTTTGTTGAGTGAGTAGTACAAGGTGGAATTAGTTTACCTAAAGGGGAAGTTGTTCAGTGCTATAGTACTCAAATTTCTAGATAAATGGGTGATGTACAAGGTGTTCTGTGATGTTTAATGTCTAGGTTTGAGATATGTGTTGATGCTGCAACAAGTAGTGATCTATTATGGGTTTATGTAGTTACATCCCCACAAACATAATTATTCCACCCATGATCTAGAGTTAGAAGTTGTTGTGTTTGCACTAAAGTTGTGGTGACATTACCTTATTAGGAAGCTCTTTTTGGTCTTCATAGATCACAATAGGTTGAGGTATATCTTTTTCCATTGAGATCTAAAATTTCAATAGTGGAGGTGGATAGAGTTTCATCTGGATTATGTTTTTTATATCTCTTACACATTAGTAAAGGAGAATGTCGTGTCTAATTATTTGATCAAGAATTAGTAGAGGGAGCTTGTTTGAGAATCTATAAACACTTAGAAGTCAATGGAGGAGTTAGTATCCTTGAACTTAGATGCAAGGGTGGATGGATGTAGAGGCAGTTTTTCTTATATGAGAATGTCATTTTATCTAATGCATAATTTGGAGAAGTCTAAGTGGGGAGACTCAAAGGTAGAGGTGACACATGATCGTTTTGGCCATGGTGATGCTCCAGAAGGATGGTCAGAAGATGGTTGGAATCATGTGTTGTATTAGGGGATTTTTTTTGTTCTGATGGTGATGTGTGAGGGAGTCTTATGTGAGTTTCATAGATCAACCTTTTATGTATATCCAAGAATTTATAATATGTATCATGGATTGAGGATGTAGTTTTGTTGTCTTGGGATGAAACAGTTAGTGGTAGAGTTTGTGGAGAGGTGCTTGTTTTTTCACCAGATGAAAGCAGAACACTATGTTCCTGGTGGTTTTTTTCATCCCCTGGGCGTTCCTAAGTGGAAATAGAATAATATCTTAATGGATTACATCACAGGATTACCTAGATCTTAGGGATATTATGATTCTATCTGCTTGGTAGCAGATTGATAATGAAATCGTCCCACTTCTTAGAAATCAGGGAGTCCAGCGCAGTAGATTCCTTGGCCAATAGGTATGTGGATGTGGTGGTATGATTACATGGAGTTATGAGGTTCATTTTATTATATTTGGATGAACGTTTTACTTCATGAGTTTAGAGGGTATTGTAGCATGACTTTGTCACCTAGTTACACGTAAACACTACTTTCCACCCTCAGATAGGTGGGTAGATAGAACGAAGTATCCAAATTCTAGAGGATATATTTCAGACATGCATCTTGGAATTTGGTAGATCTTGGGTACAATTATTTCCCTTAGTGTAGTTTAATTATAATAATATCTATCCCTCTTCTGTTGGCATGGATCTATTTGAAGCGTTTTATAGGAGACTGTGTCATTCACTGTTGTACTGGATGGATATTGGGGAGATAACTATTCTTAGTCTAGATGCGGTGTAGAGAACGACCGAGAAGGTCCAACTTGTTCATGAGAAGATGAAGGTAGCATAGGTCCAGTAGAAGTCATATACCGGTTTTAGAAGGAGGCCCTTGGAGTTTGTGGTTGGGGACCTTGTGCACTTAAAGGTTTCCCCTTGATGTGGGAAGTGGAGGTTTGGTAGAGGGAGTAATTTTTCTTCCAGATTCATTAGGCCCTTTGAGGTGTTGGGGTGAGATTGTGAGGTGTCATACCAGTTGGCATTACACCACAGTTGGAGAGGATCCACAACGTCTTCCACATCTCCCAACTTCATTGGTATCTTCATAATGACTACCATTCCATTGATTGGTGAGAGTTGGACATTGAGGATGATGCATAATCTGTAGAATGAATAGTGAAGATCAAGGATCATCAGGAGAAGGTGCTACATGGTCGGACCATTCCCTAGGTTTGTGTGTTGTAGAGGTAGGGTGGTTAGGCGGAGAGTACCTGGGAGTAGAAAACACATATTTCTTCTTAGTACCTGAAGTTGTTCTGAGTTTTCTAACACTATTTTACATTGTAATGTACTTATTGAACCATGTTTTGTATATAATGAGTTGTTCTCCTTACCTTGTGATGTGTGTGGAAGAATGTGTGATTATATCTCGACATGAAAAAGGGGGAGATCTAATTCTTAATCAAGACACATTAAATATTATGCGATTAAACTTGTGCAGACAAGGTAGTGCCACCTAGAGTGGATTGTATCTTGACATGGAGGATAGGGCTCCCTAATTTCTGTGTTTTGATAGTGTGGTAGTTATTCCTGTGCAGCGTTTCTTGTGTTTATACAGTTTAGAAGATGTCGAAGGAGGTGTTTTTGGATGTCCTTGTTTCACTCTAACTTTTGAAAAACACAGGGTGGTGTTCCAATGACATTTATATGTTTGTTAAGTAATTGTTTTACAAGTGTAGTGAGATCCTTTAAAAGTATCTTGAGGGAGGGTTATTCATACCCTTCATCTCTTTTCATTCTAGGTTGGTTTGGAATTCTTGATGATGAGAATAGTTTGATAGGTATCTGATGTAATGGTTCATACCACTCTGATCCATTAATTTGTGAGAATATGAAGTTTGAGGTGTTACAGGAGGTGACAGTGACTCATTTAGACACATTGAAAAAATTCCCATTTTTCCATGTTTTCCAATGATGCCACATGCCAACGGTGTCGACCTAGCAGTGGCACCCTGGCGGTGTCACCTAGTGGTGACTCGCTAGTAGTGACTTGCTAACGGTCTCTAGCTTGTGGTGTCTCACTGGTGGTTGCTCACTGAATGGTGATTCGACAAAGGGTGATTCATCAAGTGGTGCCTCACCTAACAGTGGCTCACTAGCAGTTCCTTGTTGAAGGATGCCTCATCCAGTGGTGATTCATGAAAAGTGTTTCTAGTTTCCAAAAGTTTTTTTCCTTTGATGTTTACATTAATGTAAAATGATTTTAAAGTCTCATTTTAAGGTATTTGAGACCAATTCAAATACTATAAATTCTATATTCATTTTCCTAAGGGTCCATGGGGGTTTATTTGGTCAAAACACGTTGTCTTGAATGGAAAATCCAAAATGTATCTAAAACACTTCTCTGTTTAGATTTTTCCAAAGACCAAGATATGATCTCCCATGTTCTTCCTTCTTGTTTTCCCCTGGTATGAAACACACCGAACCTTTATTCCCCGAAGTTTCGTGTGATTGTTCTGTATCATTTTGACCATGTCCTCCCTAGAGGCATTTTCTACTGTATGTGCACCCCTATTTTGGTAAAATAATAAAGTGTTGATCATCTCTTCTTCAAAGTAGGTTTTCCATTGTATTTATTATTTGTGTATCATACGGGGTGGGTGTATAGATTTCTATTTCATGAATATAGATGAATTCAAATAAAATTATGTTAATTGAACTGGTTTATGATCACTATACATGAGCAATGGAAAAGTGACGTATGATCTTCTTGTTATTTGTTTTTGGTTGTTATGGTGAATTTTATGGGCTAACTACCCACTATAAATCTTGGCTATTGGGGATCCTTTTTTCAGTAAAAAATGGTTGATGGTATGAATAATGTTTGTTTTTAGTTGAAATATTATATATGAAAATCATTTATCATGTATATTCAGCTAATAAATAAATGTAATGGGATCATTCCGTTTATGAGATAACCCACAGATTAACAATTAGAATTTAAAGAAAGAAATACCTCTTAAATATGAATATTTGTTGATTTGGTTCATGTGATGATGTGGTTGTGGGTACTATTGTACACATGGGGTTGGTGCTACGGGTGTGGTATGTTTGTTTAGTGAGGCTATAGATCGGTTTGTGGTTTAGTGTGTTTCTTTTTGTGGTTGAGATGATGGACTATGAGGTATGACTTTTAAGAATGATGGTAGTGGTTGGTATGAGTTCTTCCCCATTAATAAAATTCCAAAAGCTTCACCCCATAGCTAGATGGTGTGCTATGATGTGTCATTAATGTGAAGTGGGTAAATTTACCATGGGTCTTCTTCCCCTATGTGACTTTTTTTGGGCTTCTTGTTGTGATTTTTGATCGGTATCTTCCTAAGTTGTGATGAAATGGATAAATTAATTGTTTAATAAATGGTAAAAATGGTTAAATAAATTTTTTGGGAATGTGAAATGGGTTTAGTGGCCTGTTGAGTGGAATTGTGCATCTAAAAGTGGTAGTAGAGGTGGTGGTCTTGTGAGTTGGTTTATTTGGAAACCCATAGGTTGGGTTAGACTGCTTGGTAATATTTGTATATACTTGTATCTTCTTTGTGATTTCTTATGCACCCACCCTAGTTGAGAACTATGTATCGAACACCCCATCATTATATAGTAGGTTGTCTTTCCAAAACATTCCAGTGGGAGGTTGGATGGTTAGCCACCCGCTCTTCCCCACTCTTTCTTCCAGACAGTGATAACCCAAGATTCATCAGGCATGTTGTGGTTTGCAAGGCCCAGAAGTATATGGGCATGTTGTGATTTTCCATGTGTCTTCAGGATGAGATGTTTTGTTCTTTACCAGGTGTATTTGGGATGTGATGTGTTGTTATTTCGTAGGTTTCTTTGGGATGAGATGTGTTGTACTTTCCTATGTGTATTTGAGATGAGGTGTGGTATGTGTCCTAGGTTTTTGTGGGTGGGATGTGATGTGATATGTGTCCCAATGGTCTACAGGTGGGATGTGACGTTGGTTGTGGCCCAGGTGTCTATGGGAGGGATGTGATGTAGTTGTGAGGCTGAGGTGTGCGTGGGCGGGATGTGATGTGGTATGTTCAGAAGAGGTGGGAGCCCCAAGACATTTTCCATTAGGTTTTGAGAGTGGCTAATTAGTGGGAAAGTGGTTCGGGGTACCCTACCATTGATGTTAATTATATTACATTAGTTGACTTATGTTATTTGGTGAAGGTAATTTAGTGAGGTTGAGATGGTTAGTATACCAACATAGGTGTGGTTTGGTTCTACTGTTTTCTCATAGGTGCATTAGTATGCCTCATTCACATGTGCACAAGAGACTTTGGTTTTCATATTGAGTATACTTATATGATCACCCTACATATATAAACTATTTTCTTATTTCCAAGAGTACTATGTGGGCCATGATGGACCCAACTAGCTCAGATCTTGATTGTTTTTATGTTGCTGCTTAACTTTACTTTTGGTACATTTTTTGGAGACTTTTTTTATTTGTATTATTTATATTTTAAACATGCATCTTGGATGGATTTAGCTTTATATATATATATATATATCACAGTTTTTTTGGGAAAAACCATATTATCTTATGATATTGTTTCTTTAACAAGGGAAATGCCTCCCATTATGTGAGAAATGCATACCCTTGGTTTTGATCTCCACCCCGGGGCCCACTAAAGACGAGACTCGAGGGGTCATTATCTCCATTCCATTATTTCCAGCCCTAGATGGGTATCATTAGAGGGAGGTGTATGTGAAATCTACGATCCAAGATCTTCACTAGAAACTCCCCGTTAGAAAGATCATTCTCCAAATGTACCACATCTGAATTCAGTACATGTGAAGGATCCATTATGTACCACCTTAAGAGGGGTGTGTAGAATACATCATGTACATGAGACATGGTTAGGGGAAGTGCTAGTCGATAGGCCACATATCTGACACGATCACAGATCATTAATGGGCCGATGTACATGGGAATTAGTATCTCTTTATTCCGAAACCTCAATATCATATTCCATAGAGATATACTGAGGAATAACATGTATCCAACCTTAAACTCCAGGTCCTGTCGACTATTTTCTACATAGCTCTTCTGTAAAATTTGGGATTCCTTGATGTGATAATGAATTATTTTTACCTTCTCTAGTATTTATTCAACCATTTCAAATACAAGAATCCTAGGTTCACCTACTTCATCCTAACATGACACTATTTTTCACATCTTTCCATAAAGAGATATATATGGATCCAATTGGATGCTTGAGTTGATACTATTGTTGTAGGAGAATTAGAATAGTAGAAGATAATTTTCCCATCCTCCTTTGAAGTCTATATAACATGATCTCAATATGTATTCCTATGTCTGAATAGTTTGATTAGATTCTCCATCTGTTTGAGGATGAGTGGTCATACTGAAGTTTAGATGAATTCTTACTACATGTTGGAGACTTTTCCAAAACACGATGTTGAATATCAGATCTCGTTTGAATACAATAGATTGTGGTACTTCATACAACCTTACCATTTATTTGATGTATATCCATGAAAGTTTATCCAATTATAATTCTCCTTGAATTTTGATAATGTGAGTTGTCTTTGTAAGATGATCCACAAAAAACCATATAGTATTGTTTCCTCTGGATGTATTTGGAAAGTCCATGGTGATGTTTTCTCATTTACTTATTGGTATGGGTAATGGTTTCATAATCCATTTAGACTTTTTATTTTCATACTTCCCTTGTTGACATACCAGGGACATTGATGTATATTCAGCGATATTATATTTTATATTGTCCCACCGAAATTTCTCCCAGAGATATCGAAAATTTTTTTTTCTCCCTAGGTGAATAAAGAAGGTTGAGCTATGTGTGTAATTCAAAAGCACTTTATTTATCTCTGTATTGGGTGATATACATAGTTTTGACCCAAATCATATGACTTCATCCTCACCAATCTTGAACTCAGATGATTTCCCATTATTGATAGCTTCCACCTTTTTCTAACATTCCACATCATTTATTTGATAATAATTTATTTTCTCTACACGGAATGGTTGAGAAATAATTTGAGAAAGGATTAATGATGTTATCCCTTAATGATTCCCATTTCCATCATTTATAAGTCTAATAATATTTGATCTTTCTCAATTCTCATCATTGATAAAGATTCATGATCCTTTCTACTTAGAGCATCAACCACCTTATTTTCCTTACCAGGATGGTAGTGGATTTAGAGGCCATAACTCTTGATGAGGTATGACCATATTTACTGGAGCTTATTAAGATCCTTTTCTGTGTATATATATTTGAGACTCTTTTGAGTAGTATATATCTCACACTTTTCCCCATTGAGATAATGTTGCTGGATTTTCAATGCAAAGATCACTGTCGCCAACTCCATATCATGCGTGGGATAGTTTTTCTCTTAAATTTTCAACTTCCTTGAGGTGTAGGCTATCAATTTATCATTTTACATTAGTACATAACCTAATAATTTATTTTAATCATCACTATACACCACAAATAGTTCTCCAATTTTTAAGAGTGTGAGTACTGGCATGGGAATAGGGCTCTTTTTGAGCTCTTTAAAGCTTTCCTCACATTCTTGAGTCCAGAAAAACATCACTCCCTTCCATGTCATCTTGGTTATTGGGTTTTAAAATCATGATAAGTTCATTAAAAATCCATGTTAATACCCATATATACCAAGGAATTTTCAAATCTCAATTACAGATGTTGACCTGGGCCACTCTTCTATTGCCTTTGTCATGGAAGGATCCACATATATTCCTTTTATTGTGATAAAATTCCCCAATAATGATACTTACTCTATACATAACTCACATTTAATATAATTTTTATATAGTTTATCCATTCATAAAGTCTTCAACATAGTATTAAAATGCTTCTCATGTTCCTCTTTTCTCTTAGAGTATATCATAATATCATTGATAAATACTACCATAAGTTTCTATAGGTAACCTCTAAAGACACTATTCATTAAATCCATGAAAATTGATTTAAAACTAGTGATTCTAAAGGAAATAACTATGAACTCATAGTTTACATACCTTTTTTGAAAGGTATTCTTGGGAATATCTTCCTTTCATGCCTTTAATTGGTGATATTCCAACTGAAGGTCCACTTTAGAGAAATAGTTGGCCCCATATTGCTGATTGAACAAGTCATTTATCTATGGTACGGGATATTTTTTTATTTATTGGGATTTTATTGGGATCATAATAATCAATTCATAGGCTCATTGATCCATCATTCTTTATGACAAATAGAACTATTTCACCCTCGGTGAATCTCTTGGGAATATAAAACCCTTGTCTAGAGTCTCATGTAACTACTCTTTAGCTCTTCCAACTCAATGGTGGCCATTATAAAAGTTTCATTTGATATAGGAAAAGATCCAGGAATAAGTTCAATTGAGATCTAAACCTCTCAGTCAGGTGCATGACCAAGAAATTATTTAGATAATACATCTATGTAATCCATCATAATGGGAATATATTTGAGATTGATCATCTCCTTTGTCTCAATCATTTGAGTGAGATATGATTTCTCATAAGGTAATAATATCCACACTAGAGATTATGATTCTAATGAAGATTCATCTTCCTCCTCACACTTGTAAAGAATTAGAGTATTCTTCAGGATGCGAAGAGTGATCTCCCTTTCCCAACTATTGATATTGGATTTGAAAAAAGATATTCAATCCATGCCCAACATAACATCAAACTCCACCAAAGGGAGTATGAAAAAATTTACTGGGAGGTTCAGCCCAAAATAATTAACTAGGGAGGAGTTGTAAAAATTGGATGCAATAATTGACACATTAGTTGTACTCACATATAACTCAACCTCCAAATTTTTATGTAGTGTTCGAATATTTCTACTAAACTTGAAAGATATGAATGAATACGTAGAACCAGAATCAAATAGTATGTTCGCTATTCCTGAAAGAATAACTAGTGTGCCTACCACCACATCATTGTATGAATCCACATCAACAGTATTGATATCATAAGACCTTCCTTGTTTCCTTGGAGGTTTTGTTTGATTACCTCCAAAAACCATGGGCTTAGGGCATTGATTTGAAAAATTCCCATGTTCCTTATAGTTGAAACACTACACTACTCAGAAAGAATTGTTCGAAACATTAATTTCTTCCTCCAAATTAGTGGAATTCTTTATGTCCCTTCAGCAGTTCATAGCCAGATTCCCCATTCTTCAATATTTAAAATATTTCTTTGTTTACTTTAGATAGTTCCTTGGATACTTCTTCCCAGAATATTTGGTCTTCTTACCATCATGGGGATTATTTGTTGAACCAAACATATTAGAATAATTTTTCTTCTTTTTTCACTAGACCCACAAGATAACTGAGAGTATCTGATATTCATTTCAACCTTGAGGTAACAACAAAAAATCTCCTCACAACTATTAAAGTCTTGAATCACCAACAGTTTTCATAAACTTTGATTTAGTCCACTAAATAATATTTTCACATTGCTTTTAGTTTCCATGAAAAATACAGAAGAGTATCTTGAAATCCTTATAAAGTTTTCATCATATTACCTGATATAATCTTCTACCTTATTCTTAATTCCAAGGAACTCTCTTTCCATATTGAGATAGAGGGTTTGGGGAAAATATTTATTGAATTTTTTTTCATGAATTCCTCCCAATCCATGGAATCAATTTCCTCCTTGGAAATTGTATTTTTGATCAGTTTCCACCACTGATTTGCTTCCGCATCAAAAAGATAGACCACAAACACAACTTTCTATTCTTCTGAGCATTGGAGGATAGATAATATCATTTCAAAGGATTTAATTCACTATTCTATGAGGAGGGGATCATAGGATCCACTAAACATGGGAGAACTTATATACATACAGGATTCAATGGACAATTTATATGTATTAGGTGAATGAGGGATTTCCACACGATGCAAGTCATCATTCATAACTTTATCCATTTGATTAAGTACTTTCATGAAGTTTTGAGCACCCATTTTCATCATATTTGGTATATCATTCAAGAAATTATCACATTTCTTATCACATTGATTGTTGGAACATGTTATTATATTTCCTGCCATTAGCTAAGAAAAATAAAGTGCAATTAGGGGGATTGAATACATAGATAATAAGCATAAAATGAAACATTGAACATAAAATGATAAACTCTTAAAAGAAAAGTATACCCTAATTTGTGATTCCCTAGGTTTAAATCTTGGTTATCCATAGTATGTTTCATAATATATATTATTATGGGAATTTTATATGTTCCCTTAATAATGGTTCATAATGAGATTATGAATTTACCAAAGAATATTCCTCAGGAGTGTCAAACCAGGTGCATAATAAGGCCTGTTGTCGTGTACCAGGTTACCCCAGGTCAAGACTAGAAACCCTTGTCAGATTTTTTACTCCTAGGTACATATATGTCATAACAATTTACACTTGTAATATCTAGTTTGGGATATATTTTCATGATAAATAACTTCCTCTATACTAACAAAAATTTAGGGATTTTTCTCATACTTAGTCTTATCCCTAGGGTTATTATTAAAGTCCTATATTCCAAGTCTCCAAAAAATAACTAAACCTTTCCTATAATACATATTTTAGACACCCTAGTCTTTTAAACATATCATTACTTTATTTTAAGAATAAATAAACATAAAATATAATCTCATAACTTATTTTTATCCCTTACATCTACATAGGATAACCTAGGGATAACATGGGCAAAGTGGTAAGCTAAAAAGCCTAGTAAGGGAATAAACATTTAAATAAATATGAGCACATGGGTTAGAAATCATTACATAATGATATAAAAATTAATAGAACATGGTTAAATATATGTAATCATAACACATAGAAGGGATCATATAATCATGGATTAATATTAATCTATAAGCAACATAAAACATGACTTTAGCACAAGTCAAGGCTCTTTGCACATAGAGGAGCATGAGTCAAGACTAACCACCATGACCATTTCATATAATGTCTCAAGAGAATAAACATTACCAAATTAATTGGAGATATATCTAAGAAAACCCACAATAACATTCCCATGAATATGTTTTCCACATAAATATTCATACATAATAAATAAAACATAAAGTTTACCCATGGAAAGAATTGGGTATCATAATCATGTCAAAAGGATTATCAAAAAGGAATATCACAATGGTGTAAATAAAAGAATGAACTTAAATCATAAATGGAAATTAATATGGTAAAATATTAATATATCATTATGAGGGTTTTTATAATTACATTAATTCATATAAAAATAGTTTTTAAGAAACTTTTTGAAATAAAACATTTTAGTGAGTTTTATTAAAAATATTAAAGATCATTTAAATAAGAGAAGGGATTAATCTTTCATATAAAAAAATAAGTGAAAAAATAAATTTTTTATAATTCAAATTTTAATTTTAGAATAAAAATGGTGTCTCAAAATATATTTTAGAGTGCACATGAAATTGGGTAAGAATTTGGGAAGTTTCCTTAAATTGAGTTTGCTTATCGGGAAGAATTAGGTAGGGAGCATTTTAAAAACATGTATATACCCGAAAAATAAGTCTAAATGGATATTGATATATGATTTTGGAACATATAAATTGATGTTATAATATTTACATAAAAATAAACATGACTTTAATTTTGATAAGAGAGAAAGAATAACCCAAAGGAATAATGGAGGTTCAGGTAGAGTCCCTTACCTTAAGTCTGAAGGTGTTCTTCACATGATAAAAATGTCTTTGGTAATCAAATTAAATCCACTGATTAATTAATTAAGAACCTTTTATAAATTTTATTTATTTATTATAGTTTTATTAAGTTCATTTATGCCCCATTATATGGGTTTTGAGATTCCATTTTATCATTTGGGACCGTTGTTTTCCTAGGTTTTCATGACCGGTTTATTTGTATATGTGTATGTAAAATCATGTATCATGAGTATTTTTGTATAGAAATGAACATATATATTATTAATAAACTTATATAATATTAAAATACCATTTTTTTAATAAGTTATGATGATAAATTAGATAAATTATTAATGATAATCATTTAGATTGATTTAGCATTTTTGATCATAACAAACTCATTTTGTTTTATAACATAATATCATGCGTAAAAAATGATTCCAAAACAATACATATGATATAATAGAATTATTATAATAAATTTAAACCATAAAAATGGTTTCATGACCATACTTGAAGATGAAATTGAAATATAAATCACATCATCCACGAAGGTGGTAAATCAACACTTCACGAATGATGTTTTCATTCTGTAAGTAAAAGAGAGAGGATAAAAAGTTTTATGAATAATTATCACATAAACATGATAATATTATATTATATTTATGATATTTAAGTTTTCATTCCACTTGGACAATGGGAATTGAGGAGAATATAATAAAATAAAATAACTTGAAAAGAAATTGAAAGAAAGTGGAAGTGAGTTTTACCTCTTGATTCCTTCTTCTTCAGAACCTCCTTAGAGAATTGGTTTTGGTATTTTTTTATTACAATAATATTGTGGATGTAGTGTATAGGTTTGGAAAGATTATTGGGTAGAATATGGACATGGATCAGGGCTTGAGAGGTGTGAGGAGAAGAGGTGATGAGGGGTGGTATTTATAATAGAGGAGGGGTGTTTTCTCTTTATTTAATTAAATAGTTTATTATTTTTCACAAGATAAGAAATAATGTTTATTATTGAGAATAAATAGAGTAAATAAATAATGTGAGTTTATACCAATTGTTCTTCCATCTTCCATCACTAAATGAATACTGTATTTAGCTTATAATGTGTATATACCGTAAATTACCGTATTTTACTATTCACAAAAAATTCATGCAATTCAGAAAATTCCAAAAAATCTCCCTTCCCATTTTTCAATATGTAGATTTAAAATATGAACTCCATTAATGAAAATAATTTTTTAAATATGATAAATTTAATTTATAATTAAAATCAAAATTTATATGAAAAATAGAGAATTTAAAATTATAACTCATTGTATATCACTTTGAAATATTAACCAAGATCTCATAAAATTATCTTATAATAATAAGACATAAAAATATTAATTTATAATTTTTTTTATTAAAATGAATTTTCTTTTAAATTATTAAATTAATCACAAAATTTTAATTAAATATTTATGACTTACAAAAATACCAACACTTAATTAATAATTTTTAAAATATTTATTTAATTATACTATGATATAATTATATCATATAGTAACTTATAATGTGGATAAATTCAATTTATACTCTCATTGGTGAGATTACTATTCAATTTTCTATTTTATTATTCATAAGGGTCCCATTACTATTTCCAAGGTCAAGTTATTATTTCATCTGTATAAGTCCTTTAACTTCTAGAAACACCTCTTATTTCATTAATTAATTAATCTTTTATAATTATTTTATTGTGTTATCTATGTGTTTATACCGTATTACATAATTATAATAAGGAAATTTATATAGATAAAACTTTGGGTCATTACATTACCTCTCCCAAGTTCTTCTAGAACTAATGGTGACTTTTCCTTGGCCAACTTTTTTCTCCTAGAAGGATGAATTTATGTAATGTTTTTTTCTTATTAATATTTTTAGAAACAAAACTATTATCTATACATATGTTTTTCAATAAATTAGAGATAGATTAAAGAATATTAAATTCATTAAGAACAAAATATTTAAACATTAAGACAATGGAACTAGTTATAGGAGTAGGATCCTCTAACTGAGACGTAGTTTCCTATAAGGAGGAACTAAAGGTTTTAGAGATATGAGATACCTTTTTATATAGATTAATATAACAATAGGTTTTATTATAAAAAAAATAAATCCTATTATATAATCATTAATAAGATGATTTTTTACTATCATATTATCACCCCTCTTGATTTCTGGAAACTTTAATAAATTGATAAATATTATCCAAGAAATTATATAACCATAAGATAAATAATTCAAATTTAAATATATTTTATATATATCTTTGATATAATAAAATAAAATAAAATCCTCTATGTAAAAGTACATCATTCCCAAAAGGGATTCATGGATATAAATATCCTATACCGTGACCATGTAGATGCCTCCTTTTCATGGAACTAATTACACATGCACACATTTACAGACTATAAAACATTCTATATTATGTTTGTTTTAAATTAAAATTTACAATCATTAATACAAAGAACATATTGATTGAATGACTGAAAATTAAATATTTTATTTCAAAATCAATTTTTAGGAAAAAGTGGGAAACTTAAAATAACATCATATAAGAAATAACCCAGAATAAAAATATAGGAATCACTCCTCGCCATCTACTAAAATGTTATGTCAAGCCTCTACCTCACATGACCTCTTGAAAATTCATCCCCTGTAGGGTTGCATGGTCCTAGTACCAGGGGAAAAGTCATACCTTCTTGTTCTTCGAAATCCAAATGGCCATGCATAGATGAAATATTCCAACTCTACATCCTCATCTACAGCCGATCGTTGTAGAGAGATGGTTTATTTTGCCATCAAAATTCAAAATAAATCTAAATTCCAAAAACTATCTCATATCCCACCCAATCCAGAATTCAAAAAGGACCACGGAGAATTTTCAAAATTCAAATAAAAAAACCCCTAAATGCCATTAAATTGTCTATCTATCTCCCTGAAAGGGCGGATCGAACTCACATCCCAAAGGACAAAGAATACTACCACACTAATCTGCCTTGGAGAGACTAAAGGAATCCTGGAACAAACATAGAGAACCATCCAAAAATAGGCATGAAAAATCATCGGAGATACCACAACTTGGCACCACCATTTCACCTTCACTGTCATCATGTTAACTCAAGCATCACCATCATGAGTTATCAGAATCAACAACTTCACAAGGTTCTCCATTAAAACTACCATTCCAAATAAACAAGCCTCAATGTCACTATATTCATCAGAACTAAAAAATAAAATGTCTTCATTGAAATCCTTCATCAATTTTGGGAAGGATCAGATCCAAGATTTTTGATTAGGCATCTTCAATAAAATTTTCCATAGGCAAAGCCCCCCAATTCGAGAACAATAAAAGCTGAGAAGAGATAAGAGAAATATCCTCACCTCCTCCTAAAAAACTCAGATCACGAACTCCAAGAACATAAAAAGATGAAGCAGAAATGAGGTCAAGGACCAAAACACAAGACATAATCCAAATAACAAAACAATTCATAAAACCTTGAATAGAAAATTTCTTTCACACACCTAAATAAGAACAACCTCCAAGTCCAGATCTGACCCCACACTGCCGGATGAAGCCAAAAGAGGATCACCTGAAGAATAACCCTAGCCACAAGTCCGTATTTAACCCATAGAACATGACTAGATCTGACCCCACACCATCACATGAGCCACCCAGAACAGGAAAAAAAGTTGATAAGAAGAGCATGCTTCTCTAAGCTAATGAAAATCTACTCTCTTTTTTCCACGGTCGAAGTCATATGTTGTCCGAATGCGATTCCTGAGGCCCTAGAAAATGTCGATTCTATGGATAATAGATACATGACTAAAGCGACAGATATTGATTGAATCTTATTTAATTATATATACTCAACCATAAGTTTTTTAGAGATGAAAAAACTCTCTATTTACAGTGGTACCCCAATAAAACTAGTAAAGGTTTCTTTCATTAGACTAATTCCCTTACCCTAGATTTTTATGTTTTCTGTTACTATCTTTATGTAGATTTCAAATTTAATGATAGAGAAGAACTCATCGATGAAATATAAGTGGTAAAATATAGGTTCATTTATGGGAAGAGTTACATTCTCCATATCTTGAAAGGTAATTTCATCTTTAAGAAGAAGAAAATGTCTTATAATAAACTTTTTTTTATCAATATGCTATAATTGATATCCCCTGTTAAAATACAATATTCATTGATAAGGTTGTTACTCAAAAGAGGAGAAACCATAATAAAAAAGGAGAGAAATATAAAGAGAATAAAATAAAATAATGACCACATAAGATAAATATAGGATATATGATTTACTATTTACCAAAACAAGTGTTGATTATTTGATGAAAATCTATACTAGGATCCTTAAATATTTAGATGGGGTGAATCAGTAAATAAATTTCTTTTATATTCCACCAATGAAATTTTTTTATCACTGATAAAGATGGTTTAATTTATTATTGTTTTGATTTTTTTCACTATAATACTAAATTATGATGAGTTGAATGAATTAATTCATTAAAACACACAAAAATAAAACAATAATGGTGAAATAATATAATTTAATTGGTTATCTATTAAAAAAAGGATACATCCTTTGAATAACCCCCAAAAATCCAAGATTGTATGATCCAAAAATAATCATAGATATAATGAGAAGAGTTTATCCCTGAACAATCACTACATAAAAAAGAATCCTCATTAATTTAACACACTACCACATAATCAAAATGAAAATCTTTGATAAATAAAATAATGTGAGTCTTGAACCTCCAAAAGAAACTCTAGTTTATTATAGTTGAAATTTAGTTTCTATTATATTATTCAATGACTGAATGTGTGATAAAATAGTGAGTGAAATAAATATTTAATAACATAACACACTCATCCATATTACTTTGAGAGATATTTAAGAAATATTAATTTATTAAACTTCAATCAATAATAAGAAACTTAAAACTCCATTATATATACTATAAAATTCTACTTTCTCTTCAAGAGTGACTTGAAACTTTAAATTCTTTGTTTACTAACTTTATTAATTTAATATATGAAGATCCATCACATATAATTTATTTCTTAGGTTTCCTCTCCTTATTCTTCTTCTCTACACTACCAAAAATTCATGAAACCAACTCTCATTCACAATAATCCCATAGTCTTCCCAATTTTATTATAATGTCTTATTTCTAATTCAAAATATAATTACCATAATGAAATCCAACTTCTTATACTTTAATACAATCAATTGGATAAATCTATTGTTCTTAGTCACAATTGATATTATTTAGGGACTTCAATAATTTATTTGGTGTATTCCATGTTTGAAAACAAAAATCCACATCATAAAAAACAATCAAATCTTGAATTTTTTACTGACCAAGATGTGGTAAAGTGTAATCATGGTATAATCATATCAATTGATATGAATTATTTTGTAACAACACCTAAACCATGAGAACATTGAAATTTACTTCGTGTAATACCTTGTTTTTTCTACAACTATAGACTATAACCATATCCTTATTTTCCATCACCCTAGAGTCAAGTATTGACCATCATATCCATCAGACCATGAGAACTCCACAAAAACCACAATGTAATGTGTTCCTTATTTTTAATTCATTTTAAAAATACAAAATCCATAATCCTATGTCTATAACATAATTATCATTACTCATAAAAACATAAAGATTTTATAAAAATATTATAGAAATCATTTAATATAAAATTAACATTTTTTCTTCACTAATTAGTTTCCTTGAGGAATTAAACCAAAACATATTTTTCACAACACCATGGTGTAATTATTCTCACAATATCTTTAAAAATATATGCTCTACTCTTTAACTTCAAACCTCTTCCAAACATATCTAAAATTCCAAATAAATTTCAACTTTTATGAAACACATTATCTAATTTTGAATATGATGCTTGTGTTTCAATAATAAAAAACACTAATGTTATGAATCTCATTGATTTCACTACACCATCAACCAAAAATTTCTCATTTAATAAAACAAACATCTATTTGGGAACCTTTAATTTCTAATTTCTTCTTGGTCCCATCAATCACCCCATGGTATTTGTTTAGTTAACAATTGAATATAAATTACCATAAAATATCAAAATAAATCATTATTCAATCATTATAAGAATATGTGAGTGAACTAAGTATAAGAAATAGGAATAATTAATGACAACATAGAAGCTATCCATACGAGTTACTCATATACACTTCTAAATAGTCATTTCCATTTATATTTTCAACTAATAATCTCAAATATATTCTTATAAATTTACTAAACAAACTTACTACAGATAAAATAAACAAAATATTTAACATATTTTAACCATAAAACACTTTCAAAATAATAAACACTGAAATTATAACTTAACATAGACAAAACACAATACATATATACGATGAACTCATAACTTTCCCATTAATAAGAATCTCCCTAAATATATAGTCCCCCTTTGTACGATATTTATACCCCAATAAGGAAATATATATCTTTGGATCTATGATTCAATATTTTCCACCTCGGATAAAAACATATAAAGAATAATTGGGATATGGGAGGAAAAACTATACTTGAACCTTAAAAAGAATAAGTTTTACCTACTATCATCAACCACAATTTTTGTAATGAATCATTTAGAAGTGGTTTTTAAACAATATTTCCCACTTCTTCTATAGTAGAAACAAAATCCGACTTCAAAACACCTTTCTCAACAAATTATCTTATGATGTGATACTTGATATCTATGCATTTGGTCTAAGAATATTGAATCATATTTCTCAAAATAATTATCATAGTTGGATTATAACAATCCATAAGTAATGGTAACTTTATCTACACCTTGAGATCATCAAGTTGAGTTATTATCCATATTAATGGAGTTTTTTCTTTAGTTAAATCAATATAATAGAATTATGTTATTCAAAATTAATAAAACTAATCTTGTTTTTGTACTAAGCTACATATATATCTCTCAAGAATAAAACTCCATGGAATGTACACACCCAATTATAAACACTCCAACCCAATCCACACTAACAAATCCATAAAGATATAACATTACATTACTATAATATGTTATCCCAAAACCAAAATTACCTTTTATGTACCTTATAATCCACCATAATATAATGAATTGTGACTTTTTTGGTACACTTTAATTATAAGCACATAATGTGACAACATATATGACTAAAATACAGTAAACTCTTGATGAGTTTTCTAAACACCATTTGATTACCACCATTAACTTCATAGTCATTGAATTTTTTTTGTTCCCACTACAATTAGAGCATAAAAAACATTTGTGTCCTCCACACCAAACATCGTCAAAATTTAATAGGCATATAGGACCCTCCTATTCAAAATATTTATGACCTAAGAAATACTTCATCTATACAAACATATATATCTTAAAAAACGTTTTTATTTGAGTATATAACTTATTTAAAACAATTCATTTATTTATAGAGAATATAATATCATTAACATAGATAAAAAAGGGGGATATGAATTAATTGATGGCTTTGTTCTCTCTTGGTGTGCTCTCTCAAGCACCTCCCCTTTCATTATAGGGTTTTCCCCTTGGTGTCGAATATACCATTATTGCTCGATGTGTCCTATTCCATTCTAGATTATTCCCCATATTATTTATTCTAATTCATCTTGATGAACTTGTTGCATGTTTTGGATCATAGATTATTTATTTTATTTTTCCAAAACTTCTCAAATTAGTGGTGGAGTCATCTTTATTGGGACATGATACTTCCTTGGGGGAAGTGGTTTCTAGTGTGATATGCCTCTTCCTTTCCATATCTACCTTAGACATGAGATATTTTAATGAGGTTTAGAATTTATGGGGTGATTTTAAATATTTTATGATCCTTTGGGAGGAAGTTGACCTGAGGTTTAGTGATGGTCAATTGATCTTGAAGAGGTTGCTCGAAATGCATCGATCTGGGTTCCTCTGGGTGGTGGTGATCAAAGGTCATAGATACTTTTAGGGGTTTCTCTACTAGGGGATCTTGGGGACACTTCTAGTTTTTTTGGTGTGATATTTCATGTAAGTATATTTATTATTGGTGTTTACCTTGTGGTTTTAGCAGTAATGGTGGTGATGTTTGTCAAATGATGGTTTGCCATGAGAGTGAATCGAGAAGGATCTAGTATTTATTGGCCCTTTGGGATTCCAATACATAGATTTTGTGCACTGAACCTTCAGGCCATGTATATTTATGCATATTGTCTATTACTTTGGGTCTAGGTTTTAAGTATAAGTATTTTTCCATGGTCCTTCCAGCAACTGGTCCTTCAGGCTATCACTCAGTATCGCTGGTGACATGATGAGACCAAACATTTGAATTAGTGAATTTAGTAGTAATTACAACATATTCATACAAGTTTCATTGAGTGGGTGATCTTGAAATAATAATGGGTATTTTAACACCCATATTTTAGACAGTTTCCCTTTTTTTAATGGTGGATGGATGGGTTCCCAACCACGTCATATTTTTCATAGTTCTTCAGTTAGAAGATGTGAATTATTATGTTTATAGTGAAGTGTGGGAAACACAAGAATCTTTGGTTGGATGACTCTAAAGAGAGATAGGTATTTTAGTAGCTATCATCTGGTCCTCCCCACATGGAAATGTGGAAAAAAGGATCACTCTTACAAATTTTTTCAGAACAACATGATGGAACTTCTCAATAGGGGAAACATTTCATCTTAAATAGGTAGTATAGGTTTAGTTTCATTGGTATGGGTGGGGGTGGAATGATATTTTATTGGTTATTTTCATGAATCTTGATTCTTATTGGGGCTTTAGGTTACCATAGGCCTATGTGTCATTGGGTACTTTAGACCATGTAAGTGCCTTTGTTCCATGTTCTCTTTGGTATTTGTGCCTATGGGCCCTCAGGCCATGTATTGGGTTCCCTCTCAACCTAGTTTAAAAAATAATTTCCTTTTGTTTTAATAAAATATGTCTTTACACTCAACCTATTTTTAAAAAATAACACTCTGTTATAATTCCTTTCTTTTTTAGATGTAGAGTTTTTTATCCACTCTTACTTTTTTGAAATTTAATACCTTTAAACATGATACTACATTTGAATACAATTCCCTTACATCATATCTAACTCAAATAATGATTTATTCAACCTAAAAACTCTACCTTTATCATCTATAATTCAAAATCATTCAATTTATTCAATATACAATTCTTATTAACGTTTAACATTGAAGAAGGCCTTTTTAACAAACATTTGAAAAATCTTGTATCTTATTTGAGTAGAGATAGAATGAAAAATACTTATGGTATAAAGATATACAAATGAAAAAAATATATTTTCCGAGTAAATAACTTAATCCTATGATTAACTCTTATATACTAGTATTTCTTTATTCATCAACACTTTACCTTTTTCATTTAACTTGTTATGAAACACCCACTTTTTTCTAATAATATTATTGTTCAATGACTTAAGTAAAAACTAAAAATACTTTTTATTCTATAATTGATCCAATTTTTTAATTGATAATCTCCACCCATTGATTTCTATTTAATTTTTAAGTCACACATCGTATTTTGACTTGAAAAACTAACAAGGAAGGTGATCTTTTTCCCCAGATTTATCCTTTTTTGAGCCGCTTATTTGAAATAAACAATACTATTTTGGACCTCCACATTATTTCTTAACTTTTTATAAATTTAATTTTTTTATTCATTTATTGATAAGGCCATATCAACATATTCCTCATGGACATCACTTGAATCTTCAGTATTTCAAGAATTTTTATCACACTTTTCAATAAATTTCAATCTATCTTCATCCCTTTGAGAACTAATTATTTGAGATCCATACCCATTAAATGAATATTCTAGAACATTCACATAAAAATAACAATAATATTCCCTATTTACTTGTTTTATAAATGATATCCCCTTCAATTTTGAGGAAACCCAGGAAAATTCCATCAATTCCTCTTTTCTCAAACGTCACTATGTTTTCTCCTTTAACATTTTTAGTAAAAAAGCATCCATTACTCTTAAGTACTTAAATAAAAGTGTCTTATTATAGTATATTTCATAATTATACATGTATAAATATGGTCTATATAAATTATACTTTTTAATATACTTTTTTCCCAGTCACTCGCCTCCAAAATAACTATTAAGTATCGTTCAACACTAAAATCATTCATACCACCTTTACATATCTTCTATTTTTATATTCATTGAATACATTTTTTTGTGGAATATGGTGAAGTAAAATAATTTTATATGCCATGATTTTATAAATAATCTTCAAACTTTACGCTTGTGGGCTCAGTTTCAAAATAAATTTTGATACTACTTATAATAAAACCACACTCCTTTTCAATAATTATCTTAAAATTCATAAATTTACTCACTTCCTTTGATTTATGTTTCATTAATATAATACATTTAATATATGTAAATTCACCAATAAAATAGATAAAATACTTATAAATCTTTTTGAATTCTTTCTAATATGTCAATAAATATTTGAATAAATATGCTCCAATGGATAAGATATTAGAATGTACACCTTATTATATGAATAATTAATGGTCTTACCCTTTTGAAAAGTGGAACAAATCCAATCTATTTCTTACTTAATCATAAGAAAAAAACATTATCTGCTTGAGTAATATTTTTCATATTCTTTTGACTAAGATAATTATTCCTTTAATTCCATGATTCCTTCTGTTCTTTCAAGATTAAATATCAATAATTTTTAGCATATCATATTTGAAATAAGTTACCACTTATTTGTAATATTATAGTCATTACATGATAATCCTTTATCTTATTCACCAAAAAATTATCATTTTGAAAAAAAACATCATTCTCCATCAGACCATGATATTTTCATGTTTCTTTATGTGATTATTGATTCTATAGGGTTTCATGGAGCTCTAGTTTCAAACTTTTATATTTTTGAGAGATTTATAGGCCATCATGGTTTGGGAAAACTATTTGGAGTACTTAGGTGTAACCATGTGATATATATAATCCATTTCAATGGTGGTTTCAAGTTTGTGACATGGTTTGGAAAACTGTTCAAACTATCCATGTTTTAAAAATTATGAAATTATTATTCTATAAATCCCTGATTAAAACCCTTCCCAAGCCCCTCTTACCCTCATTAACACAAGTACAACCAACAGTATCCAAAATAATGTCTTACACATCCTTCACATTATATTTTATTCATTGAATTTTGCTTCCAAGTCAATTCTTTATGGCCAAGGAGTGTTTTTTTCCTTCATCTGATTTCTTTTTTTCTTCTTACTGATCTTAAATAGGATCCTTGGTGGTTTAACCATAGATTATGGGGATTTTATATAATTTTTTTTTGTGTTTAGGGCTTTTGAAGATTGTATTGAGACGTTTCCTAGCACTTTTCATTAAAATAAACGAGTGTTATTCGGTTTTAGGTATGCTATTAAATGTTGAAATCTTTAAACTTAAGGACCTTGATTTCTCACCTAATTTATTTTGAGTTATGGTTCATATTTATTATATATTGAGTAACGTGAATGAATTTATCCTAATATTAGTGGTTTAAATACTTCAAAGTGGGAATTTATTGGAACCTTGGCCATATAAATTTAAAACCTATTTTAAACCCATCTAGTGGTTTTATAAAATGATTCAATGACTTCTTTCAGTAAATTCTAGTTTCAAAAGGATGGTAAAGATAAATAATGACTTTTAAATGTTTTCTATAGGTAATAAATTAATAAATCAAATTAGTTTTAAAATTAAATGGGAATTTTAAAAGAGGCAGTTTTTTGAATTTTATGTTCCTTGGTTGTTATGTTATGATGTTCTTTATTTTTTTGGATTCTAATGACATGTAATAATATATAAAATGATGATGTGGATTTCTTATTTTTGTAATTAACTATTTTTATTGTATAATTATGTTTCATATTGGTTAAAATTTGTTTTTTCATGTATCGAACTGTATTTGGTTATAAAATGATATTTCAATGTTTTATGCCTTATTTTAAAGATTTATTTCCCATTTGAATAAACAATAAAGTAACTTAATGGTTTTATTTTCTCAAAGAGGTGTCAATGTATTGGTTAGTTATTTATGAAAAGACTTCATACTTATCCCCACTTGTTATGAATTTTTGGATTTAATGTTTTAATGAATGAGATACATTTTGATAATGAGGGACAATTTTGGAAAATGAAGTATTATAGAATAGGTTATGGGTGATTTATATTGCATTAATGTTTTTTTGTTGGTGTATAACTTATGCAATCACCAATATTTATATATTCATGTGAACCTGATATCCAAGGCATAGAACACTCAGACAATTATTTTTAGAAATAATGGGTTGTACCTAGCCTTAGACTACACTATAACGCTGACTAAAAATTACTATGAAAAATATGTGTTGGAACATTCTAGAGTGACCCATTTATAATAGGAATTGAGATTACTCTAATTAGTGGCTTGTGTGCTTATGGATATGACTAGTTTAATCATAGATATAGTAACTTTTATAATGTGTCCTTTAACTTAGTTTTTTATGGCCACTCCTATGATGATGGTTTACATTTAGTTAATTTTCTTACCTTTTTATGATACCAGTAAAATATTTTATTTTATCTGGGTGAAGTTAATGAAATTTATAATTTTTTTTTTTTTCTATTCACCTAAGTAATGCTATTACTCTTTATATTCAATTATTTCATATCGTTTTTTCCCCTATGAATTTCATTAATTCGATTTATTTTAGGGCTATTTTGTTTGTGTTTATCTTTTTTAGGGATTTATTTCATTTTAAAAGTATAATTACCATACTAATGTTTTCTTATAAGAAACTAAAGAAAAAGTGTTATTTAAACAAGTGGTTTATTTTTAATTTATTCTTTAAATGCGAGTATTAGAGAGGTGTTTCTTGAAAAAATTTACTTTCTTTAAATGTCATTTTAAACTTAAAAATATTTCAAATATATTTTTTGTGTAAATATGAAAACTATTATATTATAATGAAGTTAATTTATAAGATGGTAACATGTGATTTATTTAAATTAAAATAAAAAGTTTACATTTAGAGGTTTATTTTAAACTACCATGAAAGGATTTTAATTTTAAAGATTATAAATGGGATGTAGGGTGGGTACCTACTAATATTTGTACTCACACATATATACATTTTATGTTTTTTTTCAGGTTTTAATTTGTTGATACATACTCTTTTGGAATGTTGTTTATCTAGTCAATAATAGAGATATATTGTAATTGATATTGGATTATGGCCATGTGTTATGATGAGATCAATATTAATTTTTCTATATTTTATTTTTCCTTTTGTTTATTATATATAAAATATATTAGCCATGTTGACTTCCATGTACCTAGGGTTTGCTTCTCATTATTTCATATATCATTTTTTATATAGATATGTCATGGATGTATATTTTGGACATTACTTATTTGGTTAGTTTCTCATTTTTAAATTATATATTTGGTTTCCATTGACGTTCAACTTATAAACAAGTCATTCCAGATTTTAATGAGAATTTATCTTCATGTTTTTTGTATTTATTAGATGAAATAATTCCCATCAGCCTAATTTTGATAACTTGGTTGTTGTTTTCCACCCATGTGGACCAGGAACACCCTTTGAGACTTTCCAAAATAAAAATTGGGTGACTAGTTTGGGGGTGGCCCATTTTGGTTTATAAAAACATGTTATTTGAGTGCACATTTTATTAATTGGGGTGTAATGGTAGATTAAATATAAGAATTCAAAACATGAGAGTTAGGTGAAAAGAGAGTCTAGATAGCTCTTTTCCACATGAATCCTTGAGTTACCATGATATGTCTCATTATGAGTCTTTAATTTTAATATTAATTTATTTTTTGGAATATTTATATCTAAATGGATAGTCTTTTGAACTACACTAATTTTTTTGGGTTGCCTTGAGATTTTTCATCTTTTAGGGAGAAATTTAGAGAATAATTGGAGGCATAAAATTTTCTCACATGGTCTATAAAACCATGAAGATCCCATTAACACAATTTTAAGAATATATCATTGATTGTTGCATGATTGGAACATGATTCACCACATCGTGTGACCAAACCATGTATAACTGATAACCCCACCTTGATTTTTTTGTTAGAACCCTTTATAATTAATGTATTTTTTTAATAAATATTTACTATTTGGGATGATTTAAGGAAAACATTTATGTTGTTATGGAGTTATTTAAAAAAGAATTACTAATATTTTGTGATGGATAATTGATTTAAACAGAAAAAGGGCTGTTTTAAAATTTATAAAGGGAAATTTCAAGATGGGTTAAAGTGAAATGTTATGATATAGATTTAAAAAGGGATTAAAAAAAGGAATTTTAATGTTTTAATGTTACATTAGGTTGATTTATTTATTTTAAGTCCAATGAATTTTATTCTAAACCGTGTTATGAAATGATTTATAAAATAAAATTTAGTTCTATTTGTGGGTTTTTGGTGAAATGTTTTGCATTATAAATTATAAAGAAATATTCTAAAATTGATTGAAATGAGTTTAATGTGGTATAATGAGTTAATTATTTCAATGTTAAACTTGTGAATTTTAAACCTTATTTTTGTAAATAACTTTTTTTTGAATGTTTATAAAATGGAATTCTAATTTCTCTTGGTATTTGATATTTTTGAGTGGAGACTATGATTTTATCCTTTTGTTCATTATTATTTACCAATGTATCACTTGTTTTGGGACAAGATAAACCTTTGGGTTCATTTTTTGGGTCTAATGATCTTTTTTATTTGAGTTATGACTCAATGAATGTCTTGATAATTCATGGTATGTATCTATAATTATTGTATCCCTTGGTTTATAAGTGGACCTTTACAGTTATTGACCCTAATTAGACTTTAGTTGGAGTGGGAGAGTTAAAACCTTCTTGGAATTTGAATCTTCATCGATAGTTATTCATTTATATTCTATTTGTCTTTTAGTGAATATATTCTATTTTTATTGAGTTAGTGGTAAAATACTCAATAAATTTCAGTTTTTAATAGTAAATGGTTCTCACCTTATTTTGGGATTTTTTCTCATCTAGCCTAGATTCTTTGGGTAGTTTGATTAACTCGAGAATTATAAGACATTTAATTTTATAATTTAAATGAACCATCATATAAATTAATTAAAGTTTCATAGTATTATGGAACTTATTTGGGGTGTTATGGTTATATTATTATTTATTCATTTCTTTATATCCCCTTATAATTTCTTGAATGTTGTAAGTTGGTTAGTTTATACTATCATCATTATGATATTCAGTGTTTGGCCTCTTTCTTGGAGAATCTAAGTAATGTTATTATTTGTAGAAAGATGCTCTATTTAATTAATCATTCTTTCTTCCCTCATTGGTTGAGGGTTACTTAGTGATTTTTGATTATTCTTTAGATTCTACCATGATCATTCAACCTTATATAGTGGGGAGACATATGACTATTCTGGTCATTTTGTTATTTTATTTGAAGGGAATTGGATCCAGGGGTTGGGTATCTAATCTACTATGGTAGGGAACATTTAGGCATCATTAGTGGACCAAAAAGGATGTTTTATTCTATAATTTTCCTGGTTTAGGCGTGTTTATGGATGGTACCTTCTGGTGTTCATTTTCTTCCCAATTATATCATTTTTTTTATTTTTTAATGATGTTCATGTTTTTATCATATTTTAGTTTTTTAAACTTGGATATTTGGGTATTCTATCAATGTTTTTGAGAAAAGTGTTTTTAGGAGTTTATTTTTCTTGTTTCATTTTTCCTAGAAGATATATTGTTTGATATTTCTCTCTCTTTTATGAATTCTTCTAAAATTTTCTATCATTTAATATTTAGCTTCATTATGTGTGGTATAAAGTGGTATGGTGGGGAGAATTTTCACACCCCAATATCACTTTTTCATTTTACTTTATATGAGTATTTATTTTTAGGGATTTATAAGAGTTTTAGTATAAAATTTTGAGATTTATGATAGATTTATAGGACTATATAGTTTGAAAAAAAAGGTTCCTAAATAATAACCATGTCAAAGACAAAATACATTTCAGTAAGAACTACATGATTTTCATGAAGTTTAGTTAACCATGTATACTATCAAGGTTTTAAAAACTTTAAAATTTCATTTCTATCCCTCTTGGATTATAACCTCTCTTGACCCCAACTTCCCCTCATTATCATGATTCCATATTAGAAGATCTATAGACATGACTTCCTCCTGCCCCTTTTGATCTCATGGATTCCCTTCTTATTCCAAGTGTATTATTCAAAATTAGGTCTTGTTTTATTCCTTATGGTCCTTCCCTTCTAGTTTATTCCTCTTTATCTTACCTAGGGGTTATGGTGGATAGGCCCCGGGTCATGGGTTTTTTCTGAACTTTCATTTTTTCTTATATATGGATTATGAAGATCATCTTGATAGCTAGTACAAAAGTTCTCATCAAAGGAGACAAATTTTAGTTGGTTTGTGGTAGGTTTCCCCATGTATAACTCATTAAAATTAAATACCCTGATTTATCACATAATTTATTTTGATCTATGGTTTATATTTCTCAAAGGTCAAGTAATGTGCCTTTATTTATCTAGTCTCATTAGTTTTAATAGACCACAAATTAATATTTATGAGAAAAAAATCCATGTATATTTGAAACCAATTTCTAAAATACACTCTGTTTTTGAAAAAAATTATTAAATGATTTATTTAATAAAATTCATGTTTGAAAAGGTTGATAATGATAACTAACAACATTGAACTATTTTATTGAGGTAATAAATTAATATTTTAAGTTATTTTTCAAATTAAATTGTTATTTTAAAAGTGAATTTGATCATTTATGAACATTATATTCCTTAGTTTTTATCTTATGATGTTCATTATTTAGTTCTATTTTTATGTCATGTAGGGATATTTGAAATGATTTTTTTGGTTTTTGATTTAGTTTTTTGACTATATTAATTGTGGAATTATGTTTCATGTTGGTATAAAAGTTTTTTTCATGTATTGAATGATATTTTATTCTAAAAATGGATTATTCTGTTTTAATTTTTAGTTTAAATTTTTAAGTCACTTTTCAAAAAACATTAAATGAATTTTATGGTTTTAGATTCTCAAATATAAGTCAAAGTCCCCATTTTCACATTATGAAATGAGTATGAATTTATCCCCACTTTCAATGATGTTTGATCTTGAAGGTTTTACCACAGGAGTTGTGTTTTCATAAATAGTTTCTATTTTTTTAAATAAGGTCTTATATAAGAGGTGAGGGGTGTTTTTACATGCCATTAGTGTTTTATTTTGTTGAAGTATGACTTATGAATTCACCTCTATTTGGTAAGTCAAGGGAACCCATGGGCTTAGACATGGAATGCTAATAAAATTACTACTAATGATGGTGAACCATATCTTGACTTGGACTTCACTAGAACACTAACATAAAAATACAATTATATGTATAGAGAGATACTTTCTAAGGTGACCTAGTTCTAATAGAAATTTAGGTTAATCTTCTTAGCGGCTTTCACATTGTTGGTTATGATTAGGTTGATCAATAAGATAGTACATGGTCCCATGTTTCCTTGACCCTAGTTCCTTAGGGTTAATCCAATGATGATAGTTTTAATTCATATAATTTTATTTCATATTTATGATATTAGTTAGTTATTTTATTTTATCTTTTTGTTTTTAATGTTTCTTATACTTGTCCTTTTTTTTCATGTAAGGGATGCTATTGGTGTTTACATTCCGTTATATCATACCCTAATTTTTTTCTCATATCTATTTTATTAGTTAAAGTTATTTTATGATTATTATGTTAATTATTTTTATTTTAGATGATTTCTTTCATTTCAAATTTATAATTAACATGTTTTTGTTTTCTTAAAAAGGAACTCAATAAAAAGCATCATTTTAAAAAGATGGTTCATTTATTATTGAAAAGTGAGTATTAAATTACTTTTTTATTGAAATGGTTTCATTTATTTAAAAATTATTTTATTCTAAAATATATTTCAAATCTAGATTTTGTATTAAATTGAAAAAATGTTATATTAAAATGAAATGAAATTCTAAGATGGTTACACGTGATTTGTTTAATTAAAATGAAAAAATTACTTTTATGGAATTATTTTCAAGATATTATGGATGTATTTTACTTTTAAATATTATAGATGGGGTGTGTGGAGGGTACCTACTAGGATTAGTGATCACACTAATATACATTTGATGTTTTATTCAATTTTTTTTCTATGGATGGATCCTTAGTAGGATTATATTTATCTAATAACTCTCTGTACTAGATTAAAAATGATATTAGATCATGACCATGAGTCATGAGGATATTGTTATTCCTTTTTGGTATTTGTTTTTATTTTTTTTATTGTATTATGGATATATCATCCACCTCAGCTTCAATTTCCTTTATGTTCTCTTCTTATTTTGTTGAATATCCTTTTTTATATGGATATGACTTGATTTTTTATTTTGCAAATTCCTTTTTTGGTTTATTAGTTATTTTAAAATTACTTTTTTGTTTACATGGATGTTTGACTGATTGACGAGTCTTTCTCGATTTTATTGATAATTACACATTGTTTTTGTTTGTATTTATTGGGAGGGAGGTAGAATCACTAGGGTTCTCCCTTGACCAATCCCATTCTGAGCTTCAAAAAGTAAAGATAAAACTAAATTGCCTAAGTGATAAGTTCATGTTAGTGTAAATTACTACTCGATTGATGTTAGCTGAGTCACCCCACGAATCTGTCACCATCACAAACCTTACTCTTAGGTCGTACATGGGTGTTATAAAGGGTTACATGTCTATGATATAGTTACATAATGTGTAATTCCTTTTTATAAATAAAATTTTTATTCCATTAATTCCATTTGAAGAATATTTTTTATTAATAAAATATATGTTTAATTGAGATGAATTTGATAAATTGATTTTTCAGACAAAAATTATACTTTTCAAAAAAGAAATAAATTTTTATAATAAAATTTGGTATTCAAAATAATATTTATTTTAATGATATAAAATGATAAAAACACTCTTATTTAAATATAAATTATAAAATAATTTTATTATGTCATGGTAAATTTCTAGTGCCATAAATTTGACTATGCCTAACAACCCTATATATTTTTTAATAAAGAATGATATTTATATTTAAAAGTTAAAATTATCAAATTTATAGAATTATTTTGATAAAATATTTTTTTTAAATTATCACGTCGAATTTAGGTTAGGTTGAATTTATGAGAATTTTCTAAAATGCCTTATTGTTCCATGAATAGTAAAAATACAATTTGTATTTTTCAGCATGTTTAATGACTTCTTAATTATTTCATAAAGATTTAATAATTAATTAAACAAAATAAAAAACATTAAATATGTTATTATATTAATAATATGTATTTTAATAGATTTTAATCAATTTTCAAACATATAAATGACTTTGCAAAGTCTAAAATGCAAACTTTGTCTTTAAAAACATTACTTTGTGAAAAAATTACTCTTCCATGACAAAAGAAGTAATAAAAAATTATGTTTGATTATGATGGATTAAAATAACATAAGTTTTTCAGAAATTTCTAAAACCATTGGTATAAACCATTGGTAATACAATGGATTTTTTCATGGATTTGTGTTGCGAGATGGTTGGAAATTCTCCTCCAGTGAGCTGGATTCGATGATTTGCTTGCAGGATTTTTAGCCCTGCATTTCGGATTTGGTTCTCCTCCTCATTTTGAATTTGGTTTTTAGGGATTTTCTTTTGTGAAGAACTTGTGATTTTCTTTTGGAAAGAACTCGTGATTGTAGTGGTGATGTCTTGTTGTTGCTGAAAGCAGTGGTCATCCATCCAATGGCCTGAAGACTGAAATCAGTGGCGTGGTTATGGAGACCGATGAATGATTCAGTATGGGGTCTTGGATCGGGTGTGTTGGCATTGTTTGGGGTCATTGTAAGAGGAGAATTCAGGTGGTTGTGAAGACTATTTTGATATGTGTTGGTTGATTTTGTTATTTTGGATTTTGGATTTTGGATTTTGGAGTTTGGATTGTGGGTGATTGTTTGATGTCTATAGGTTCTCAATAACCCAAAAAGTGACTTATTTGAAAATCAAAAAAAAAGAAGAAGTTTCATTCATATTTGGAAATTATTAAACAAACCCTCCAATTTTAATGTAAATACCCACCAATTTCTCTATTTATATTCACTCCCAATCCACCCTCCATGAAGATATGTTTGTTTTTCCTCCAAAGGGGTCCCCCAATGTGTCCTAAAGCTCCCAAGGTTTCATTTTTCATGATTTGGGAGTAACTATACAATGTAATTGAATTATCCTTCTTTTTTCTTCAATTCAAGAACCACTTTTTATATGAATTATAAATGTTATAAATACACTATTTTATTAAACTTTTGATCATAAAAATACTTCAAAATTATTTTTATCATTCATAGATCCTTGTCCACTCTCATTTTTAACATTTCTAAAACCACATTTTATACCCGCCATACTGTCGAATTTACTTCTAATTTTTTTCTCTTTACTCAAGAAATTATTTTCAATTTTATTTTTGTGAGTACCCAAACCTCTTTATTTTTTTGGGTTATTCACCTATATGTAAAAATGACTTATTTTATTCATTTATTTTCACATAATAAGTCTAAATTCTCTTTTCCTGTTCAAAAAATGATATAATGATCATATCTTTATGGACTTTTGAAATGCCATGATATTGATATGAAACTAGTTCATTATTATCCATGGGTTATTAATGGAATGATTTAGTATGTTCTATGTGGCCCAAATTAATTAATACATATGAAAAGTGTTTCTTTATATCTCTCTAATTCATTAGGTAAATAATTTAATATATATATATATGATATGTTTTACGATACCTTGGAGAATGACCTTGGTAATTTTCATTTATGACACCATGGTGACAAACATTGGTGATATACTTATGAATGTATTATTCAAACTTTGTAGCCACATTCCCATGTTATGATTCATGTTCTTTTTATTATGATATTACTTATGTTATCTTACTCATTAAATAATGATATTCATCATGTTCTTATTGATATTCATCATGATCACATATAAACTATTTCCCATACTAGGCCTCATGTTAAAAACTTTTCCTTTCATGTATGTCCCCAAGTTATGAGATGCAGTAAATTTTACTTTGTATGAACCCATGAAGAAGACATTAAAGTGGATTAGAAGAATGATTTAAGTTTTCAGGTATTATATACCTTATTTACCAAAAAATAAACTTTAAATGATTCATTGTTAATACTATGTAATGAAAAGTTAAGCACTGAAGAGGAATGATTTCATACTTCCTAGGTTTCTTTGTGAAATTACCTTCAATTAAAAATTGATATTCACTAAAAAATTTATACATAATACCATATATATAAAGTATATTAATTAACTACAACATGATATATCCAATATATATTGAGCCAAATCCTTTGATTTTGAGAAAAACATCATTCCAAAATATCACTAAGCCTCCCTTTTACTTTTAAAAATATTTTAGAGGCTTCAAATTCCACTTCATATTATATAAACACATGGTGTTCTGAATCCATATACATTCCTTTTTGTGAATATTTTAATGAAACTCCCAAAAAAATAACCTTGTGCTTTATCTTATTCTCCTTTATATAAAACTTTTAGAAATCATGTTTCTAACTCAATTTAGTTGAAAAATGGTGATGTAATTCATAATATCATTAATTGGTTGTTAATATATTCCATAAAGTTATTTCATTATTTGAAATTTATTTTCCATATTCACTTTATAATTTTTAAATGTATTTTGAAGTTTTCTCCTTGGAGTGGTTTAAATCCCCCTGAAATCATACTTTTAAAATATTATATGTTAAAATAAATAACTTTCTTTGAACCAATATCTCATTTTCCCATATCTAAATCCACTTTAGCATCAATAATATCCATAAAATGGTAAATTTTTCCACTAAAATCTTACTGTCTAGACCATGCCACATATTTTTTTTCCTTTCAACCTCTATTTTTAGATCATTTTTATAAACCAAAATTATGAGATAATACCAATATACTTCACTATACAATTGTCTTGTCCCTTATTTTTTTAGCATTTTTTTCATTATGTTGATGTTTCCAAAATTTATAGAATTTTGGAATTTTTCTTTCTTTTAAAGAATTTCACTTAGTTTTCCTTTAAATTATACCCGACCGTTCCTTTTAAAAACTTTAAGAACTTTTATACCCATTGATTGATTGGTTTATTTATTCAATCAGTTTCCAAACTTCTTTTAATCTTCAATAACCTATAGATTTCTCATCTAGATTTATCTATCTTCTTGAATTGATTTATAAAATTTAAACTTGATCTTATATATATGATTTTCCAATTCAGGAAACTTTTATTTGAGAATTTTCAATTTTCTTTTCTATATCATTAGTATTATCATCCAAATTTACTTTAATTTTTTTTGCTTCACCTATTATGACCTTCAAATATTCACTCTTATTTAAAAAATTTGATTCTTTTTCAGCATATATGAAATCAGTTCCATTTGAAGATTGAGAAACTTTACTTCACTTATTATTTTCTTTCTATAACATTGATAACTTTTAAATAAACTAATTTAGCTATATGTTAAGTATAAAATCCATCTCAAATCATTTCTATTTTCATCATCATCATCTTCATCACTAGTTAATTCATATTAATCCACTTTTATATTAAATAACTTATTCTCCACTTCACAAGAAGATTCAACTTAATTTTTTATATTCACAAATTAATCCATCATCCAAATTAGATAAGAACTTTATTTTTTTAATTTTGATAAATTATTACCTTTCCTCTTGGAAGAAAACATCTATTTGTTGAAAGTAAAATATTTATTATTAGAGAAAATAATTTGAAACTCAAATTCATCATAACTTTATTATTAATTGTACTCTATAAAATAAAACGTTAAATTTCCAATAATACCACATTTAACATACTTTAGTTGAATATTTCCTCATTTTTTCTTTTAACTTTTATGAAAACTTCTTAGGATGAATGAAATTAACTTATTAAAATTTATCTCAAAATTTTCCTTAGGGTTTTAATTATCTTATTATTTCTTTACTTATAATTAAATATTTTATAGATTCATTGATTTAAAGGATATTTTCTTTCAATCATTTATATTTTTCTTAGGAATATTTCTCTTTGTCATCTCATAAGAATTTAATATGCTATGAAAATCAACCAAATGATATATTTTAATATATTGATCTTCAAGTGTAAATACCTATATGTAAATATACAACATTACTTTTTAACTACCATATAATCTTTAAGAGTACCACTAAATCCTCTAATGGTACTCAAAACATAATTTAATCTTATAAATAACTCATCAACAGGTTCATTATGATGCATTGAATTTCCTTTATACTTAAAATAAAAAATCTTTAGTTTTTATTCTTTTACATTGAAATTTATTTCAGAGATATTACATAAAATATCTTATATTATTTTATCTCTATTGATAACCATGAATTTGATAAATTCATTTTATGGAAGAGATGAAAGATACTAATTCCTTTTATGACCATCATCATCAATATTCTTCTGATCAACTAGTGTTACCATTTCACCTTCCACATTAGAAATATATCCATTATTTATCAACTCATGAACATCTAAACAATTGATAATATATATATATAATTATCAAATACTTATATATAAGATCATTATTTTAAAAAAATATAGAAATCCATTTTCAATTCACTAAATTTATGTGATCCATTGTGAACATAAAATTTAGAACTAAATCTTCTTCAAAAAATATAGAACACCATCACTTCCAATAATAAATTGCCTTAATGTATTAATGTGAAAATTTTAACATAAATATGATACCAATTAGTGAAACCTAAATACCCGCAATGATTAGTACCCTCAAGCATTCACTAAGAGGGGGAATGGATCAGTGAATAAATTTATTTTTTGTTTTGTCAATGGATAATATTTATCAACACTTAAGATGATAAAATTTATTAATATTTTAAATTTAATACCACTTAAATATATAATTATAATGAGTTTAATAACTTAATTTGGTAACCATGCACCAAAAAATCATAATGGGAACAATGAATTCACTGAATTTTCCATTGAAAATTAATAACTACATTCTTGGAATGACTCAAAAACCATGTTATCACATAATCCACTAGTCATCATGGATACAAAGAGTAGGTTTTATACTAAAAATATTATTATATAAAAAAATCTCTCAACTGATGTAGCATACTCTCATAAAATCAAAATAAAAAATACAAAAAAGTGGATCTTCAACCTCAAAAAACTCTAATTTAATATAGATAATAATCACCTTATCCTTAATTATTCACACATAGATTTTTTTTATAAACAGTGATAAAAAAATATTTGACAACTTAACAAGTTATTTAGAATATATTTAATATATATTTGACTGATAAAATAAAATTGATCTATAATTTGAAGAAGTTTATAATGAAATATGGAAAGGGATTTTTGTCAAGGTGAAAACAAATAATTCATAAAGAAAATATTTTCATTCAAAAAAGAGACATCCCCCATGAATGCATAAGATTATTTCATGTAATAATCACATTGTGGCAGTGTATTCAAGATTATTCATAACTACATAATATTGTTTAGAGCTGGGAATCACTTTTTGGTATTGAAGTGATTATCCATCATCGTTACAAGTATTCTTCGACACCATAATGATAATTCTTATATATTTATGACATCTTCATGGATATTAATATCTTTGCAACCTTGAGATTGTGATCCTTTATTCCCACAAACCATTATGGATTTTCAAAGATGGTTAAATAATTTTGGGTGTCTATGTTACTCATTTATGATGCTGAATCTACTAATGTAGAGGAAGAAAGTTACATGATATTACTTTAAATACAATGAAACAAACTTCAAGTGGGAAAAAATACAGTGAGGAATTTTATTTTATGACATGAAGTTAGAGAGAAGAAAAAAATCATTTTCAAATTGTTTCCTTTGCTTGATTATTCAAATAAATATATTCCATAACCCCCAAGTTAAAGCTTAAGAGAGGGGAAGGGAATTGAAAAAATATTTACGGTAATTCCATCCCAATATAAGAAATTTTTAGAGCCTTCCATATAAGGACCTTTGTGAATGAATCCCATGAAATTATTTTCTAGAGAACCATTCATGCAATTCTTTCAAAAATAGTTTCCTTTAAAACCCTATATATTTAGAAGAATTTAACAACTCATATAAAACCCAAATTTTATGTGGAATCAGAGTTTTCTAATGAATATATTGGCCTCTAATAAGTTTTCTATTAATGTATGCCTATCATAGGGCATGAAAAAATTAAATTATTTTCTTAATGGATCAGAGAGGCTGACCTGGGTCGTCACACTTGAGGATCTTTCCAAATTTTTCACTTACATAATATAATTCACCTAAACTAATTATTTTTTGTTTTTTTAATCTAAACTAGAAAAGTAATGAAATTAAAATTAAAAAAGATTAAACTAACACGAAATGATAAAATATAATTAGTTAATAAATATATTTTCCTTATTAGTTTGGTTTGTGGTTTCTATCATTATCCTCATTGGTGTTTATATTAAGTTTCATTTTTCAATTCTTAGATCTCATTCATATATTAATATTCATTTATTAAGTTGTGTAAAATCTCAAGTGAATTTAGTAATCTTAATTCCACCTCCCCCTATAATCAAGGTTAATGACACACCTTGATTGAGAGTGTGACATCTCCTATAGACTAACTCTATATTATGACGTTTTATCCATTGAATAGATCAACTCCATCATATGAAGATCTTTTATCCAATACAAGAGATGGAAAATATTTAATAAAAGAATAAAAATTATTTTGAGATTAGTTTCATGGTGGACGATTTCCACACCCATTCACATCACTCTTTCTCGTCATAAACATAAGAAAACATAAAAATTTACCTGTAGAATGAATATAATTACCACTTACTTCCCCCAGAAAAAGCCTCAGGTTAGCCCCAAATTTTTTAGGGTAAGAGGTCATGATAAAATGAAAAATAAAGATATGAAAAATAATAATAAAAATAATAGAATATAGATAAAGGATATAGTAATAGATAATAAAATAAAATAATATATATATATATAAAGTTAAAATATTTAAAAATTTAAAATACAAAAGAAGAATAAAATAAAATAAGAATAAGAAGAAGAATAGAATAGAATAAGAAGAATAATAATGGAATAAAGACAATGAAATGGATGGAGTGAACAATTTAATAGAATAATGAATGAATTATTTAATTAACTCAAATTTAAATTACATGATAAATAAAGATTAAAATTAAAAGAGAAAAAAAATAAAAGGAAAAAGGAACACCAACATGGATATTAGAATCCTCTCCATAGGGGGTGCATATATCTCCTTCAGAATGGGTGAACTCTTCCTTATATAGTCCAAGGGGTTTCCATTTGGTAGTATTTAAATTCAATATCTTCCAAATGTCCCTTCAATATATCCTCCAGATTCTATCCACCAAAAGATTGATCATGGAAGGATAATTTAATGACCGTATTTGAGAATTGTTTCTTCTTAGAAGTATTTCGTAAATGTCATATGTGTTTGATCAAAACATTTTATCTTAATAATCCATGTTTATTATATGTTATCTCCAATTTTAACAAAAAAATTGTTTTATCCAAGAAGAATCTTTGAATTTTAGAAATCTAATTTCCCATGCATTTATAGCCTAGATATTTTTTAGAATAAAGTGGGGAAATAGTCATGAAAGTTGGTAATCTATATCTTATCATTATCAGTATAGAATATAGGCTTTGTTTTTCATCTATTTATGATATACAGGACCATATTAAAAAATATCCAAATCTTTACACAAATTTTGAGGCATGACTTGTGAGACTATTTTAGGATTTCAAATTATGGATTATGATTTTTTTCCATAAGAATGAAAATAATTAAAAGATGTATCTGAGACTAAAAAATGAAATTTCATAAATTAAATAAGTCTATAAAATTTTATGGTCGAAACACTTAAACAAGTTAAAATAGTAAAAATCCAAAATTTGGCCTTTTTTTGCAATTAAGCTAAAAAATCTTCTAAAATCCTAAAATGTGACTATTGAAATTAAAATATCACTTTTTTGGGATTAAGTAAATTGAAATGTGTTTTAAAATATTCAGGAAAATTTTGTCTTTCAATACCCCAACACTTAAACCATACCTATCCTCAAACACACAATATCAACATTAAAAACAAAAGAGAACTGATGATATCATTATTAAAATTTCAAGAAAATAAAATTAAATAATCATCAATTTCAAATAATATTATCAAATTTCATATAAAATAACAACTAATTTTCTCATTTTTCAAAGAAATAATCAATTCATCTTTTTTAATTTTCCCATTTTAAAAATTATAGAAATTATCCTTTCATTCATTTAAACTCCTCAATTTATTATTATTAAACATGCAAAATCATGATCTACCTCACTTTTGAATCTTTTCTCTCATCACTAATGGTAAAATTCTGTTAGATTTTTTATTATATCATGAGAACAAGCTCTTTATTTTTAGGCTTTTAAAGGATATTTTTTCTCCACTTTATAAAGAAAAAGACACATAAAATCCTGAGGACTTTTCAATATTGGTTCAAATAACTTTGATGCATAAAGTTGTTAGAAATTTATGTATGAAAATTAAATATGAATTAAGAGATTTATCTCTTAAGTAAAATTCATGATATAAAAAACAAAAGTGAAATGAAATTATCCCCTTCAAATTATCAACCCATACTTCCCCCAATAATTAAAAGTAAAAGTTATGATCAAATAAAGCTTAATGAATGATTTTTGAACCCTCTTGAATATATTTTTTTCTTTTATAATTTTATTTTATTTCTCAAATAACCTTTTAATTTTTTTTATTTTCTCAAAATTTATGCATAGAATAAACATCACATCCCCCACCTAACAATATATGATAAAAAACATAGGTCTAATAGTGGTGAGTTTTTCTTTTCCCAAATCACATCGTATTTATCTTATTTTTTGGTTCTTTTTATCAGTTTTATATTTTTAAAAATTCAAGAGGGGAAATAATAAATTATCATTAATAAATCAAAAATCTTAATTTATTCTGAAAATAAAAATCCACACACTTTTTCCTTACAATTTAAATCATCCCTTCCACCAGATCCCCTTCACCCCCACACACCAAATTTAAAATATCATTCAAATACTAAGAGTATGGTTGGAAGGGATAAAAATTTATTGTAACATGAATCATCCCTAACAAGGTCTTTAATGATTTTTATAGGCTAAACAATGATTTATTTAAAGGTGGTATATTAAGTATAATCGATTTAAAAAATATTCATCAATCATTTTAAATGTATTTTTGTATAGTTATAGATTTGATAAGTAAAAATGAATGTTCTAATAGGTTTTATGACCGAATATCGCTCAAAAAATATGCTCAAGAATAAACAGAAGTACTTTGTATATAAATACTCCTAGTAATGGGATAATAGATTTTGGACAATCACTAAAGGAATGATTAATAATAACAAATCAATTCACATGAATTTCATAAATTAAAATAATGAAAAGATGATAGGAAATTTCATTTACAATAATAAATTAATTTTCATAAATCATGAGTCCTCATTTCCAAATCCATTATTTAATTTAATCATACATTTATCCATTTTAATCATTAAATTTTATTAACATTGAAATCTAAATCATGGAATCTATAGATTTCTAGGAAACTTATGTCTCCTAGATGAGTCAAGTAAAAAATAAATCCAAATGTGGGCATGAAATTTTATTTTTTAAATCTCAAAAAATGTTTTTGGAAAAAAATATATGGAGTTTAGGAGATAAAAATAAAACATTAACTACTTTTCCCATGAATATTAATACTTTTTGTTCATTACTTGGGGGATGTCTTGTGCCATCATGGTCATACAAAAGAAAATTAATCATTAAAACTCAAGGATCATGTCACTAAAGCTAAAAATTATAAGTTTGAGTGGGTTGAATGTGGGAATAATCCAAATAATAAAATTAAAATCTAAAATAATAGAAATTAATTAGCAAGATAAATCTTAGTGTGATCCCCCAAGTGGGACCTTAATTTTTAATACCCTCAGAGGGTTTTACAAAATCTAATCCATAATTTGATGGTGGTTGGAGATTCTTGGATTTGAACCACCATATGTGGATTTTCCCTATATTCACATCCTTTTTATTGGTGAGGAAAATTCAATATAAAGAGTATAATAGAAGCACCCCTTCACAATGTGGTATATTTTTTATGGTTAAGGTAGGATGAAGTATGGAAAATCATCTTCTATGGTTTCAACTTGTGTAACATATTCTTCTCTATCCAATGGTTTCTTAACATTGGAAGCATGAAATGAATATTAAAATTCATATTTAGAATATAATTTATTATGAACTAAATTTAAGTATGAAGAATTTATTTTGAAATCTTAACTTTTAATTCGGTAGTGTGTGTATCTGGTTCTTTAGGTAGAGCCACTAGGATCTCTTGTTATACTCCCTCTGGTAAATATTTAATGTCTACAGGGAGCTCCAAGGGTTCTTCAATAGGTGCATTTTATTCATCATATTCTTCTATAGAAAAATTATATTCATCCAAATATGTAAAATCAAAATAGCACAGAGTGATACCAAATTCAATTTCAATGAAATTGGAAGATAAAGAGTTAATGAAAGGGTAAACTACCTGAATTGGCTCAACATGAATCTCATCTTCAATTTAAAGTGACTATTGGATTCAATATTTAATATATGGAGGAAAGTAGTCAGGATCCTCTAGTCTTCCTTTAAATTACACAAATTTGGTAGTTTATTCTTCTTCCAAGGCTAGAGAGTGGTGTATTTGTACTAATTATTCTTCTTTATATGGGATAATGAGATAATTTGGTTTTTCAATTTCTATCTAATTTCTCTAAAATTTATCTAAATTCATATGTGTTGATGCTGAAATTCATACAAGTGCTGAATCGGGTGGATAATAGAGGAAAAAATGAATCGAGTATGACAAAAGGAGATTTTGGGGCCCGGGAGGTGGGCGCGCGCAAGATTAGGGGGTGGCGCACAAGGGGCCTTCTAGCACACAATATATTGTGCACCTGTCCCCCATTCCATGCCCATGGGGATGTCAACCGCGGCTTTGCCCACCCGGCCCCGTTTCGGCACCCAAGGTGGCGCCAAATGGGTGTTTGCGCACCCGACCATCGTTCTGCGCCCAAGGTGTAGTAAACCGTGGATTTTCCAACCCGACCTCGTTTCCACACCCAAGGCGGCATCAAATGGGTGTTTGCATGCCTGAACCCTATTTCATGCACAAGGTGCCATTAACCCTGTCTTTGTGTGCCCGACCCTGTTTCCTCGCCCAAGGCGGTGTCAAACTGGTGTTTGTGCACTGAACCTCCTTTACAAGCCCAAGCCGCCATCAAACGGGAGTTTGCACGCCCAGTCATTAAACACTGCCCTAAGGACACTGGATATAAAACGAACAATATACCCACCCATCAGGTATAGTAACATAAGATGAAGCACTACTGTACTGCGTGAATATCCTGTCTTCTGTGACCGTGCGAAAAAATCCCATGGCCTTCCGGTATTGGATTTTGCGTGACAGGTCCCCTGAGGGTCGCCTTCTGGTGGGACATCTAGGGATTTATCCTTGTGAATTTAATTTCTTCCCAAATTCATTTGCACACAAGTGGTCCCCTTTTGCGCACAAGTTCCCTCTGCATCAGGCGCCCTTTTACGCAACCCGCCCATCTTGTGTGCAAACCTTCCGTGTTTCACGCAGCACCACCGTCTTGCGTGCCGCCTGTCTATCTTCTGCGCAATCCTTCCATATTTCACACAACCCCTTTGTCTTGTACACCACCAGTCCATATTTTATGAAAACCTTTCGTCTTACGCATAACCCCTCCTTGCACGCAACTAGTCCCTCTCGCGTGCAACCCCTTCGTCTTGCACTAAACCCTTGTATCTTGCTCACAAAACTTCTATCTTTCCCCGAATAATTATCTTATGCACACTCCATGTATTTCCCTCACCTTAAGGCTCCTTGTCTGAGACCCTCTAATGCGCAACACAGTTTCATTACATTATCTCTTCCCGTACGACCCTTCAGGTTGGAACGGAGCAATTTCAAGGTCCCTTGGGCAGTGCTTCTCGTTGCGTTTGTTTAATGTATTCTTCTTCGCATAGGCACACTAACAGCTATTGTTTCTCCACATAGCCACACTATTGTAGACCCCCTAATTGATCTATCCACAACACCCCAATTTCACCGCATTGCTGATGCCTTCCTTCCCTCAAGGGTGGGTGGGTATTGGTTATGTAAGTCCTAGGGGTGTGGAGCGAGCACACCTCATCCGAGCTATGGGATGTTAAACTACAAAGTACCATTGTCCTTAGCACATGACATTAATCTATTACCTCACCCCATGCCTTGCTCGTGGGGTGCCCCATATAGGACATTCTCTATACCCACTGCTCTCCATGGGAGTGAGAACATTCCTCACATGGAATGACATCCTCTTTACTAGAGCGACGTCTGTCCGCGGGGAAAGGGAAAACACCCTAGTGTAAGCCACAAGATTTTATTGAAGTAGGTAGCATCTCGTCTCCTCTTCTCTTCCTAAGTGAAAAATACCTCTCCTGCTGGGATTTTTCACCACCTAGGTCTCCATCATGGAGAAAGTACCAATCTCCACCTCTGTGGGCTACTAACCACGTGTAAGACCATGTTTCCTCTTTGGGCTGTGGACCATGTGTAAGCCCCTGTTTCCTTTTTGGGCCGCTAACTACATGTCAACCCCACTCCAATTCCCACGGACACACCTTTCGCGATGTGAGAGTCAGGTCTTTGTTGCCTCTTGTTTCTCACACCAAGCATGACTCACGTGGTCTTAGAGTAAGCATTGACCATGACATCCTCTTTGGGAAGCCTGGAGTGTAAGCCCCCCACAACCCACATGTACTATGAGGTCTTTGATTCCTTCCAAGGCAAGGTATGTAGGAAGTCTCCCTAAGGTTCAAGCGCAACATCCATTGGTTCGGACTATCATCACATCGGTTCACCAAACCGACCTGAACTATGAAGTCTTTGATCCTAGCCAAGGAAAGGTACATAGGAAGCCTCCCTAAGGTTCAATCCCACCATCCATCAGTCCCAAATCCCTTCACATCAGTTCCCAAAAAAATATCCCAATATATGTGGGCTTTGATCCTTGTTTCCTAGAAAAAGTATGTTGGGAGCATCCCCTGAGGTTCAAGCCCATCCAGCAGTAAGCCGTTGTGACCCCATCCAGCGGTAAGCCTTTTTGACCCCATCTAGCAGTAAGACATTGTGACCCCATCCAACGGTTATCTGTTGTGACCCCATCTAGTGGTAATCCATTGAAGACCCCAATCTATGATAGGTTGTTTTTAGGTGAACTAAAAGGACTTTGATTCCCTGCCACAGGGATACGTAGGAGGTCTCTTCGAGACTCAAGCCCAACATCACCACTGTCCTCGAGTCGACTCCATCTTATTCTCCACCCACCTCACTTAACCATCCATCATCCATTTTGATTCTTACCTGGGCCGCCAAATCCTGATGGGATCATGCCACCTCATTCCATAACAACAATCGGGTAGCTAACCACGCATTATCCCAAACATCGGTGTTCCCTCCGGGGGTCGCACTCACCTGATCCGATCTGGTCAACGTTCTGATCAGTCTGATTTGTCTACGCTAGATGTTAAACTGGTGGCATACCCTGTGTTAAATACAGGAAGATGAAAAAAACCTCAAGTACATGCCTATGGAATATAATTCCCCACATTTGACGTGGGATGCCTCAGGATTCCGCGCCCTCGAGAAGCCCAATAATAAGGGGAAGAAACCCAAGAGCACCAATGTTCTAGCATCCCTACACGCCAGTGATGTAAAACATGATCACTCCCCTAAATGAAGGTTACTTTCCTGACCGAACCACTTGGAATGTCCTGACATAAGCAGTGTGATTAACTAGTATCCATGAAGATATGTCACTGGGAAGAGTTTCATGAACAACGTCTTAAATCTATACGGGAGACTAGATTGGGTGATGAGTTTCAAGGAAGAATCCATGAAAGGAATAAATGACATCCCATCACCCCATTTCTATTAAGGAGAAAATTTTACTGAATAAGGAACAGATTCCGCCCGCCTTTGGAAAGTAGGAATGCGGGGTAACAAACAACATCACCATCCTCGAACAGACGGATGTGCGTGCCCCAATGAAAGCGTCAGAAAAAAATGGTGGACCTGATGTAAAGATCTTTCCACAATATGGATATTAGTATAGTTTGAGATATCAGAAGATTAGCATGTCACCAGATCCAGCTATCCAGCACTGGGTCCCACAAAACAAATAGCAGGCCAGGTGTGAAACTCACCAGAAGTTGGGGCAGTCGAAATGTTGGACATTCCGGCTATGACATTGTCTGCATGGATCCATCTTACCAGCCATGGATGATGGAATAGTGTTGGGTCACTGGTGGTTGATACCTTTCCTTTCAGAACTAATGGGTTAATCTCCCTGCATTTTAGGAACCAATCTACTGCAGGAATTCGATCGTCACTCGCCCACCAACACAGGGGCAGGGGAAATGCTAACACGACAGTCCTTCAAGACTCCACGGTTTTGGTGACAATCTCTATTCCTACAAACGTCAGGAGTCCATGCCCCATATCCCCGTCGAAATTCATCCAGTGGAGAGTGATCAATGACCTTGTACACTGGTATGAGGAGGAGGGGATTACCCCTACCCATGATATGGCCCACCAAGATCTAGAAGTGTCTGCACCTCATCACCAACGCTTCCCCCAAGGGCAACACAGTGAGCCACTTCTCCCCACTCAAACGTACAATCATTTCAAAATCCTCTCCTCGGAACACCTCGATGACTCTCTCCCCAACGCTAATGAATTAGGGGATGTCTGGGGCAGCCCGGTTGGGATACCATTTCAAGGGCCCCAAGGAGGGCTCCCACTAGGCTGGGCCAACACCACTGTTTGGTCCCACAAGTCGAGGACCAGGTAATCCATGCGCCTGCACCATTGGCCATTGTCCGGTTGACACGACACCAGCGTTTGGTACAGGTAGAGGAAGATTTCTGCCAAGGGGCATCAACTACTGTGATTCGGGCCACTGACGACGTATATCATCAACCCATTTTGTATTCTTTGTAGGGGAACATGTGTACCCATCCCGGATCGAGGCCCCAACCACCCCACGGGAAGGATGGGTCGACTGTCCTGGCCACCGGTGCAGGTAATGGCTGCCTTCAGTATAGACGCCCTCCCTATACTGCCACCATAGAGAATGTGGGTCGTCCCCGATTCCAAGCTTGGCATCGAGGTCCGTCTAGTGCTATGCTCATTTTGAATGAGGGATCTCCCCATGATGGTGAAACCCAACATTGAAGTCTCTCCCGTGCTCATTACATTGGGTATGGATTCATTCCCCCTGCAACAGACCACCGGTGTGGGGATGTTTCACATCCAGTCAATCTTCAACGTGGGGGCCCTCCCAATGTTCTTACAGTAGAGGTCCTCCTCACCTCAGAAACTAGAGTGGTGAAGGTGATCCTCGCTTCACCATCACCCAGTGTGGAGGCCCTACCCATGTTCGGCTTGCCCTGTATGAAGACCTTCCTCGCACTGATGCTGCCAGAGGAAATGGGCATGGGGGTCCCACCCATACTCTTATGGGCTCGAGTGGAGTTGCTACCTACTCCATCACTTCCTGCAGAGGTCCTCCAAAAATCCCTTTTGATATCTTTCCTGGTGGTCCTTGCACTCCGGCTTTCTCAAGTAGAAGCACTCTCTGCCCCAACACCAGTATGGCCGAATGTCCTCCTCTTGCCAGAAATCTGCCCTGTCCTGAAAAACCATCCCTGGGAAAGTGGGTGGGTCATCACAACCATAAATGGAACATTAATAAGATTTAGACTGAGATCAAACCGGTTTTATTCTCATATTTCAAAGCTTTATATGAATCAGCAATGGAACCCTCACCCAGATCCTCCGTGTCAAGGGCCGGGGTAGGAACAAGGCGCATTATCCTTGTACTCCCAGAATGCGAGGACCATCGTATTCCCACCTCCCTCCACATGTATATTCTTGAGGATTAAAAATTGGAATCTCCACAGGTTATGACCGTGCGATCTCCACCATCATCCCCAAAATCACTATCTACCTCGATTAGAGATAATGAAGAGCTATTCTGGGGACCAATGGTGGACGAACAACAGCATGGTCCACCGCTAGTAGTCGTAGCCCCCGCAGTGGAAACTGCAGTGTTATATCGTCTTACCACGATGTCGTGACAGGGTCACTTAACTCTTTGAAGGATAGCCCGAGATGTGGTGGTTTTTCTGCTCGCTCGTCGTATTATCCATCAGCCAGCCTACCATCCCAGTGGTATGCTTCGGTACCGTTACCCATTCCTCAGCCACATGCGGTTGAAGAGTGAAGAAATGAAGAGCCAGACCCTGAATCCGAGCGCAGGAGTTTTTGGAATATCCTCACTGTAGACCACTTCCCTAAGATGTTTTGGTAGGTCACAGTGCCAAATTTTTGTGTGCCAGAATCCCTCACCAATGAGGAAGTTGGATGTTTCCACCATACCCTATGGGAAACTCATTTCCGTATTCATCATCAGTGAGTGTATTTCCATAAGATCCAAGCGTATTTCAAGGTCATTGGCGAACAATCATCTTGTTGATTTGGACGCACTTCCTATGGACCAATGCCCTGAGTCAGCAGGTCACCGTTGGGCCCTCCATCAATGATGTGTTCAGAGCTTTAGGGTACTCTACAGGATTATCAAATAGGCTTCTCCCCACGTAAAGATCTGTGGCTAGGGGCAGTATGTTGCCCTCCTCTTCAATCCTTTTCGACGTCAACCTGATTTTCCAAGAGACATAGAGGATATGCCTCTATCCAGAGTCATGGTTAACATGGCTTACCTGCCAGAGGGTGAGAATGAGCTAGATATTCTTGGAGAGGACATTCCCCCCGAGGGAGCTTCACACTTCTTGGATCTATCAGGAAGAATTACTCATCAACAGAGGAATATACTGGGTCTTCCTGTGACCACCGAGGCACTAGTCCTCAACCAGAATCCCAGTTAGGGTAAGGAAATCCTTCTAACTGTCAGGCCCTCCAACCTCTCTGGCTTAGTGAAAAAGGAATAATATGATCCTATAGCTGTGTTGCATCAGAAACTCCCTGAACACAAGAAGATGGTTGATGACTGCCTTGTTGAATGTGCTGTAGAATGGAGGCCATACTATGGTGATTCTCAGTCAGGGCAGTAGGGGCAGGCACAACTTCCCCTTAGGAAATTGCCCCCAAGTCACCCTGACCATCCTGCCTATGCAGACAGGGTTGAGGATGGAACTTATGGATAGAGGGCGCGGTATGTGTTTCCAAATCCTCCTTAATGGCGTGACAATCGACGGGACCCTACCCAGATTCCCCCAGCTGCCCCATAGGCCATTCAACCAGCCGCTCCAGGAGCCATTGGGCCGCCTTATCATGTTAAAGAACCTTCAAATGCATTGGTGGTTAGGGATCCCCGTCAAGACAGTAATCCACACCCAGATGATCCAATGGTGGCACTCATTTCCCATCTCGAAGCCTTAGAGACGCGACAGGTGGCACTCCTGCCTAATGGCATGCCATTTCAAGCATGGGTGGTTGATATTCCAGCGCCTCCAGGTTTCAGGAATCCCACCTATTCCCCCTTCAATGGGACAAGGGAACTATCAAAACACATTTACAACTTTATCTCTAGGTGTGGACCCATGTTGGGAACTCCAGCATAGCAGGAAGCCTCCAAACTACGATGTTTCATACAGATATTGGAAGGGCATGTGTTTGTCTGGTACAGTCAGCTCCTCAATAGATCAGTAGCTGGCTGGGAAGATCTTCATAGGAAATTTCTCTACTAGTTCAACTCCACCACTTCGAAGATGAGAATCACAGACCTCTTCAAGTGCAAGAAGAGACCTGATGAGTGTGTCACTGACTTTGTTTCCTGGTGGAAAGGACTCTCATATTCTCTCGATATGGCGATGACTCAGGAGAAATGGCTGAAGATGTGCATAGATAATGTGAAGACAGAGCTGGTCCCCTCTCTGATCACCCAAAACTATCCCAGGATATCCAGAGACTTCTCTAATAAGGCTCAGCGCCTAGAGGAAGCCTTACGGCAGGCCAAGTAGGCACGTCTGTTGCCTCCTGTGATCCCTACGAGAAGGGAAGCCAGGTCCGAGCCTACCATAGTGGCCCAAATATAATCCCCTATGCAAATAGAGTTCTTTATAGTAGAGCTGCCTCCACATCCTCACAGAGGCCCTCAACCTCAGGCGCAGCAACCGACCCAGCAGTTCCCACCTCAGAATCGCCAGGTGCCCCCGCGCAATGTTCCACCACCACCCAGACAAGATAACCAAGATCCACCTCCTCGAAAAGCTCCTCTAACTCCCCATTAGGGTCAAGATCTAAGGCCCCCCTTCCTAGATAGGAGAAAATTGACCTAATCATTTAACGAGGTGCAAGTTCCTAGTTACTTCCACAGCACCCCAGAGTAGGGGATTCTACGTTTTCCTAAGTGTAGAAGGCTGAAAGAGACAAACCTCATGGATCACCCTAATTACTTCCCCTACCACTAGATCATGGTACACAATCTCAAGAAATTCTATGTGTTCAAAGACTGTCTTCAAGAATAGGTAGATAACAACATTTTCCATTTAGGCCCATCCCCGGCATAGGTGGCATGTGTCTTTGTGAGGCCAGACAGCAGCAGTGACAGCGAGGGTGAGTGGCATCAGGTTTCCAATCATAGATCCCATAATTATGATGAATGGATGGCTCACAAAACAGTCTCCTAGGACCACGGTGTCATCCGGGAATGCCTGAATTGGCTGGATCCTTTAGAATCTGCGACCACCACTTATTCTTTGTGAATTTAGCTGGCCTCTTCCCAGAAGAGCAAACACAGGAGACGTAAGGGAAAGCAAAGCCCCCCGCCAATGCCATCTTCATCCCGTACTCTGGGTGAATTCGTACCCTTGGATATGGAAATCCCTCCCATAATTTTTCCAGTAGTGGACTACTCTTTGACTGACAGTCAAGTGTATGCCTTGGTAAAAATCGTAGAGCTGATAAATCCCTACATGATTCATGATGATGAGGGGCGCCAAGCGGATCCTACCAACGTCCCCAGCCATCGCCAGCGTCAATGGATCCATGGAAATATGGGCCATCAGAGTTCCTAAATCATTACTTCCATCCAAGATGTAAATTATACTGAAACCAGGAAACAACCTCAACACAGAGCTCATCATATGAAGCCTTCTCATCTGGTGGCATTAGGCCCACATTCACCGCCGTTTGTGTTACTGGATTAGGCAGATCCACCCCAACCATGTCGTGACTAGAAAAGACCTAATAATGGTCTGTCTCAGTCATTTGGACCTCATAAAGTAGCCACTCTGCTGGCTTCGACTAGTGAGCGGAGGGATATTTCTAGCACCAGTCAGTTGTTGGCACATCCGGCAGGGCCTACCGTACCTCCCGTCATGGTGCAACCTCCTGCAAGCATAAGTTTATGTCTGTAACATAAGTACAATGTTATTAATCATCTTTATAGTATTCTGGAAAGTCTCTCCATCCTTGATGACCTTATCCTATCGTCTGATATGCGTGAGGCCCTTGATGAGGCTTTAAGAATCCCCCTCCAGTTTGAGATGGAAGTAGCATCCACAGACGCCTTTCATGCCGAAGCAGTCGAGAATGATGAATGCCAGGAAATTATCTCATTATCTATAGAAGATTAATGATCTCCCATATAGGGGAACATCCTCCCACTATAAATCACTATCCAGTTCAATGCCATGGAGGTTCATTGCTGACCTGAAAACATGGGCTCTGGAATTTACCTAATCTCGACTCGGACATTACAAAAGTTGGGATTGTCTAAAGATGATCTGAGTCCCTCTAACCTAAGAATCCAAGGTTATGACAGGAGGGAATAGACACTGGTTGGTAATATCCACTTGAAGACCCAGTTTTGTGGCCTAGTCTCCAGCACAAAATTTATGGTAGTATCCCAGGACACCACCTACAACGCGTTGATGGGAAGACCATAGCTCCACCTGCATGCGGTGGTTCCCTCATCTTATCACCAGTGCCTCAAGTACTCCCTTAATGGTCGAGTGAGTGTTCTTCAAGGTGATGTTTCTCCCTTTTCCTCTTGTGAAGCTTGCTACCTGGATTCCAACTACTACAAGAGAAAGGAAAAGAATATTCATATTAATGAGGTCAAGCATGTCGCGGCTGCGGCCGACCCATGGACAGATCTAGATGATTCCAACATCATTCCAATCCATCGATTGAAGGCTATGACCCCGGACATGGGACAAATCTTATTTGTTTTTGGGATGACGGGGGGAAACATTCTCAGGCCTAAGCGACGCTGGAAGATCACCTAGTTCTCCTATACAAATCTAGATCCTTTGATCCCGGCGCCTCCTACCCCCATAAGGTATCGGGATGTCCGCCCCATGGAAACGACAATATGTAATACTTGCTTGTTCTTCCAGGATGGAATTAACTGGCTCAAGGCGACATGCCAAAATTACTTCGATATCATCAAGTGTGTCCCCTTGTGCCGAAGGCCATATGGGATCAGATCAACAACCTTCATCGCTATTCTTGTGGCAACATAATAGTCCTCCGATGTAGTGACCACTGCCTCTCATGTTGGTACCAGCCTCACATCAGGATCTTCTGACTCAGAAGGAATTCCTCCCACCGAGGATCGCTCCTTTATAGGTGGAGAAGAGTATTTGAAGGATGATCCTCCCGACATTGAAGGGGGATTCTCTTCCATAGTCGATGAGTTGGTATAGTTGATCCTCAGTAGCGAGGCCGACCCGAAACCCACATTGATCAGTGCATCCATGCCCCTTGGGGAGCGACAACAGTATGCAGACTTCTTGAATCAAAACCGCGATGTATTATCATGGAGTTATGATGAGATTCTAGGACTAGATCTTTAGGTATTCATTAACTTCCTTGGTCTCCCGGAAAATAATCATGGGTTCAAACTGCCTCCTAGAAAGATGCACCCTCTCCATGGTGCCATAGTCGAGGCCAATGTTGATAAGCTCATCTGAGCCAATTTTGTTAAGGATATCTAGTACCCCAAATGGCTGGAAAATATTGTGCCAGTAAGGAAGAAGAATGGATAGATCAGGGTCTTCATCGACTTCCGAGATCTCAATTGTCACTGTCTGAAGGATGATTTTCCCTTTTCAGTGACAGAGTTGTTGGTTGATGCAATTGTTGGATTCCAATCCCTCTCCTTCATGGATGGGTACTCCTGGTACAACCAGATATGAATGTCCCCCGTGGGTGAGGAGTTCACAGCCTTCAAAGCACCACCAGGTACTTTCTGTTACCAAGTCATGCCCTTCGGTTTAAAGAATGTGGGTGCCACCTACCAGTAGGCTATGCATCGCATATTTAATCCAATCCCAGAACATTGGTGGAATGCTATGTGGAAAATCTAGTGTTAAAATCTCACTGGCGTCAAGACCATCTCAAAGACCTTGAGAAAGTGTTCAACTTCCTCTTTTCCTGTCACCTGAAGATGAATCCATTGAATTGTGCCTTCAGGGTCACCTCTGAAAAGTTTATCGTCTTCGGTGTCAGATACATGGGCATTGGGATCGACCCATAGAAGATCAAGGCCATTAGCTAGATGTATCATTCGAGAAACATTTGGGAGCCTCGAGGCTTCCAAGTCCACTTAGCCTACATACGCCGATCCATTGCAAATCTGGCCGACAAGTGTAAGCCTTTTTCTCTTCTCATGAAGAAAGGCACCATCTATGAGTGGGACGAAGAGTGTTAGACTACTTTTGAGGAGATCAAGCAGTATCTACTCTAACCTTCGGTCTTAATTCCACCTATCTCTGGAAAGCCACTGGTACTTTTTGTGAGTGCCATAGAACGATATCTCGGTGCCATTATCACCTAGAAGAATAATGAGGGGATAGAGAACAACCTTTATTACCTCAGTAGCATGCTCCACGATACGAAGATAAGATAATCCCCCATCGAAAAGAGGTTCCTTGCACTGACATTCACATTACAGAAATTGAGACATTACTTTTAGCACCACGAGGTACGTCTGGTGTCTCGAGTAAACCCACTAAAGTACATCATGAGCCACCCCTTGCAGAAAAGGTGACTAGCTCGGTGGGCAGTAATCCTCTAGCAGTTCGATATTAGGTTTATCCCTCAAAAGGATATTAAGGGGAAAGCATTGGCAGATTTAATTGCTTCCCATCCGGCTCCTGCGGACCCTTCCCTGGACCTTTATTACCCCAATGAAGAGATTCTCTCAGTGGACCAATCCATACCGTGCTGGAAGATTCACTTTGATGGTGCTTCCTGGATCCCCACCGACAGAAGGCTCAATGATCCCAGGCTCAATAGGGTAGGCCTGGGTATCATCTTCATTACCCCTACACAGGACATCTTACCATACTCATTCCTATTTTCAGAAGGCTACACCAACAATGAAGTAGAGTTTGAGGCTCTCATCACTGGCCTTGAGTTGGATCTCAATATTGATGTGCCCCATTTTCATGTGAAATGGGACTCTGAACTAGTCATCAAACATATCAATGATGACTACATCATTAGAAAGCTAGAGCTCGTACCATTATTGGAGCACAATCTTCAGTTAATGGCCCAGTTCCCATCTCAGTTGGAAGTTACCCATGTCCATCGATCTTAGAATGGTTGGGCGGACGCCCTAGCCAGCCTGGCTACATCACACGCAGAGCCCGAGCAGGATGATCTGATTATCCACGTGGTAAGCCAGAGATTCATTGCTCCCGTCACCCCCAATGATGATGACGACATGCGGGTAAGACACCTTACCGCTGGAGCCTCCACGTCAGGACCCCTAGGTCCCCTAGATGTAGTGATTGAAGTGACTCATGGCTGGAGATCCCCCTTTGTTGAGTATCTACAGAATGGTTACCTCCTAGCTGATTGGGCTGAGTGCAAGTGAATCTAACATCGTGCATTGCATTTCACCCTCCAGGATGGCCCTAGCCATGGGAAGATCCTCTACATGTGCGGGTTTGATGGGGTTCTCCTCCGTTGCATTCAAGGAGTCAAGATTTCTTAGGTCATGAAGGTGGTTCACACCAGTTCCTGTGGGGATCATCAGGCCAGGCCGAAACTATTCCACCAAATCTAGAGACTTTGGTACTTTTGGCCCTCCATGATCCATTATTTCATCAAGTTCTCCAAGAGACACCATACGTTCCATATTCATGATAACTTTTTTGCATCGGCCACCAGAGCCTCTCCCCTCCACCAAGTACTCTTGCCCATTTTCGGTGTGGGGACTTGATGTTGTGGGACCATATCCACCCGCGACAGCTTTCTAGTGTAGATTCATCCTAACAGCTATAGATTTCTTCTCCAAGTGGACAGAGACAGTTCCAATCAAGGAGGTTAAGGCTCGTTCCATTATTGAATTTGTGAGTTCCAAAATCATCTACTAATTTGGACTCCCTCATGTCATCTTCACTGATAATGTCACGAACTTCTAAGAAGATGAGTTGAAGAAACTGTATGCTTAGTACAACATCCATTCTAACCATACCTCCCGATATCATGCGCAAGAAAATGGATAGATCAAAGCACTCAACAAAACCCTATCTAAAATTATATAGAAAATGGTTGGTTAGAATAAGAAGAGCTTTCCGGAAAAGCTCCCTAATTCCCTTTGGCCATATCGGATGACGACTCGTAATTCCCCGCAGGTGACCCCATATTCCCTTATATATGGAACTGATGTTGTCCTGACCATAGAGATTCAATTTCCCTCACTACACACAACTATCTATGATCAGAAAGCACCAGATAAAGTAGATAAAATATGTCTGGCTGAGTTGGAAGCACTTAATGAGAATAGGCTTCATGCCCTGCACAATCTGGAAAGTCCTCAGAACAAGATAGCCAAAGATTTCAACAAGAAAGTTCACCTCTACTTCTTTTGGAAAGTCGACTTGGTATTGGCCTTGAGGGAACCAATGATAACTGACAGGAAACCACCCAAGTTGGAACCCAAATGGAAAGGACCTTACATCATTCACAAGGTTTACTCCAATGGCACGTACTCGCTTCTTACAATGGATGGTGAGCATGTAACTCCTCCAACCAATGCCAAGTTCCTCAAGAAATACCTTTCTTGTACCCCAAGGTCCCACATGATCATAAAATATATGGTCTTGAATGACTTTAAACTAGTCAGTCCCAGATGAACCTAAACTGCATGGCAGTCGTGCATGACCATAAACTGTACGATCCTACGTGACCTTAAAATGTGCATCATCCTACATGACATTAAACAGCATCTCAAGAACTATGCATGGCTTGATTCACATTCCCATGGGATACATTGGAATGATCAGATTCATTGTCTTGAGTCCAACCCTAGTTTCCTCTTTGACTATCCCCTCATGAGCATAGTTCTTTTTTTGGGATCTCACATGGCCTTGTGTAGGCTTCTTTGGCCCCACCCATGTTAGGGTTACAATTATTGAACAGTGTAACCTCCTTCAATTATTAGAATCCTCTAACTTCCTCACCGTGGGATGGTAAACTACATGGCCTTTTCAGAACTACATGTGGCTTGATTCCCATCCTCATGGGATACATAGGACTGCCCTGACATTTCATCCGTAGGCCCAACCCCAAACTTCGGGACCTCTCATTAGGAAGAAACACATGGTGTGGTGTGGGATTTCTCCCTCATTCATATCGAGTTCATCATGACCGTACCATGTATCTATCTCCCTAAAGATCTATATCTCTTCTCCGATCCAACTTTATTTGAGATTGATGGGCGCATTCATGCTCCGCACACCCAATAATTTGGGTTCCCATTATCTTACACATCCGGAAGGTCCCCCAAATGGAATGGATGCTCGGCCCAAGGGCTCTCCTATCATTTCGGGACGACACCCTCAAGGGTTTTGGGCACCAAATAGATATGAGTCCCGTATTACAAATATGGTCAGCAGTTAACTCTCATTTTTTGTTATCGTTTCGAGTCACATGATATAGATGTTGTGTTTCGAATTTGTCCAACAACTATATTTTTTTGTTGTCACAACCCCCATATATCCCAAACATGGAGTGTAGTGGTTAATTCTAACCCATCGTCTCTCCAAATCTCCTTCTACTTTGAGATGGAGGGTGATTCCAGCTGTCAGACCCTTATGTGATTGGGATATCCTAATCATACTCCATGTTTCCCACACTGAGCATTGATCACTTGGGCTTTAGACATATGATGATACAATGCCCGCATGAGAGGCCATATGGCTACAGTTGGCTGGGGCACCCAGCCTCAGGTCCTTCGACCCCTTTTCCCCCTGGCCCGAGTTCTAATTTAAGATTGTGTGGTACAGTATGGAGTCACGTCCTTATTCACGTAGGGCTATTTCTCCATGCCACACATATCCCCTTGAGGTACACATCCCTTAATTTATCATCTGTCCCGCGAGCACAAGACCTTCCATGCTTCATGAGTCCCATCATTTGAGCTTCCTTCACCATCTATATCCAAAAGGGACCCTGAATGGCACGGATACTCGGCCCAAGGGCTCTCCTACCATTGTGAGCTAACGCCCTTGAGGATTTCGAGTGCCAACTTTATACAAGTCATGTGTTATTAATATGTTCAACAGTAGATGATCAATTTTTCACCAACCTTCTGGTCACACAAGGGTGGATACTATGTTTCAAACCTAGTCAAGAGTTGTCCTCTATCATCATTTCCGCTTTTTTGTCTTCCATAAGCATGATTATTCACCCTCTCTGTCCCGTGCATATGACATTAAACTAGGCATATACGGTTCGATCCCAATGACCCTAAAATAAGATCACCTTTTTTTACTGCAAGACATTAAACTACAAGATGGCCATGACATTCTGTCCATAGCCCAACCTCAGGCCCCTTGGCCTTTTCGAGCCCCTGGCCCAAGTTCTCATTAGGGTTGTATGGTGTAGTGTGGGATTATGTCATCATTCACATAGGGTTACTCACCATGCTGTACACACCCCTCGTCGGGGTATCTTTCTCTTATTAGTGTCATCCTTTCACCATAACTATTTGTGGCTTGATTTCCATCCTCATGGGATATATAGGATGGCCCAAACGTCTGGTCTTCAGGTCCAGCCACATCTATTAGAACCCTACCAATCATTTTTTTCCCTTGTCCCATGTTCTTCTAGAAGAGGGGTATACTCTGTGGTATGGGTTCATGTCCCTATTCACTTCGGGTTTATAACAACCATGCCACATACCTCTCTCTCCTGAGCCACCTTCTCTACCTTTCTCTACATTCATCTCTTCGAGTAGTCTTCCCTTAAGTTGGGTCCCTCTGACCTCTTTAGTGATACACCAATTGGCCTATGAGTACTTTGGTCTAGAACCTGGAGTGTCAGATTCTACATGGACATGCTTTCACCCACTTTTCATGCTTCATGTTACTCATCATATGTGCTTCAATTATCTTTCACACCCGAAGGGACCCCCAAATGGCATGGATTCTAGGCCTAAGGGCTCTCCTACCATTATATTCCAACATCCTCAATGTTTTTAGACAACAAATCGATACAAGTCCCATGTTTCAAACATATTCAGTAGTCGACGCTCATTTTTTGTTCCCGTTTCAGGCCACACGACACAGATGTTATTCTTCAAACAAGGTCAACAGTTATCCTCCATTTTCACACCAACCCCTTTAAACCTTGAATGTTGGTTACATGATTCACATTACTTTCCACCCCATCATGTCCAAATGAAATTTTGAAACTCTTGGTGTTATCCCTCAGTGGGAATTTTCACAATGGGAGGACAAAAGCCACAGTGAAGGCTTCATTCAGGGCTCTGCACCGACTTCCCTTTTGTGTGCATTCCAGGAATTGTAAAAACCTCTTCTTCCCATGTTTCCCACACCGAGTTTGACTAACCTGGTCTTAAGGATTGGATTGTGGTCCGCACTTACATGGAAGGATTCCGCTTCTCCTTGGTCTGAGCTCTAAGATCATAAACTAAGATCTCTTTTAAAATTATATATGGCTTGATTCCCATTCTCATGGGATACATAGGAACACCTAAACATATCGTCTTTGGTTCTAGCTCGATTTCCATTGATTTACTTCTTCTGTTATGCCTTTTGGGATCTAACTCTTATAGGACCACGTGGCGTGGCGCATGTGGGCTTATACCCTCATTCATGTTGGGTTTGCAATAGTAACGCCACGCATGCCAATTTATAGGATTTAGTTTCCCCTACTTCCTATCCCACATGACATTAAACTGTATTTTTTTCCTGCACAACATTAAAAAGAACCTCCAAGAACGACATGTGGCTTGATTCCCATTCTCATGGGATACGTAGGAACACCTAGACATCTCGCCTTCGGGTCCCGCTTGACTAGGGGCCAGCCTCTCCTTTCCCATATCCTGTAACCTTTTTTGGCCCCTCGGCCCAAGGTTTCCTACTCGTAATCGTGTACGGTTTGATGTGGACCTTGCCCTAATTCATGTCGGGTATGATTTATCATGCCACGAACACTCCCTATGAAACCTCATCTCTCATTTATATGTCCAAGACATATGACTTTAAACTATTATTCCTAGTCCCACATGAATTTAAATTGTTATGTATATACCACATGATGTTAAAGTGCATGGATGGTCCCATCACATGACCCTAAATTATGACATTATCATCCTGGATGCATGACAAAAAATGACACTGCACCGTGATACCCTCACATGAGGGGGCATCATGTCAGGTATTAGTCACACACCATACCATTTGTCAATTTCGGTGTACAAATTGATTCCTGTGGCGATACCTAGAATTTCTATCTGAGGTTCATCGCTTCACAAAAAAACACACATTAATCCTAAAAGACAAACTCGGTCTATAAAATACCACTTCTTTCAGTGCAAGGTCCAGACCCACAAAACCTTATTATCTCTGACACTGGTATCCTACCATGTCTCCTTTAGAACTATGTGTGGATTGATTCCCATCCTCATGGGATACGTAGGAACACCCATGCAATTTTTCTCGGGCCTAGTTTAACTTTCATTTTTGGTCCCTCGACCTAAAACCTCCCCAAGGAACACATGGTGATCTGGAATCCAAGTCTTTGTTTGCATCGGGTTTTATAATTACCTCACCATGTGTCTCCCACGTTCCCTACCATCAATGGTATGAGCTCTAAGAACTTAAACTAAAATTTCCTCCAGAACTATGTGTGGATTGATTACCAAACTTATTGGATATGTATAAATTCCTAGACACATTGTCTCGGAGTCCATCCCCAAGAATCCAAAATCCCATCCCACCTCTTTCGGACCCTCGACTCGAACTCTTTCAATAACATGTCGTGTGGAGAGTACCTCATGGGTTATCATTCACGTCGGGTTTTTCAATGGTTGCACCATGTGACTCCCATGTCTTTTCCCAATATGTGGTCTGATTTATATGACCCTAAACTAAGATCTCTCTATGGGAACTACGCATTGGGTTTGGCTACTTCACCACCCTACGCGCAGTCCATTAAATCAAGTCCTCCCTTAATGGTCCACCCTTGGACCTTAAGCTGGAAGTGTGCGACCCTAGGACCCTTGTTCTTGGAAAGGGACTCGACTCCCTCTATCTGATACGTCTTATTATCATACTCCGATGTGTTATGAAAAAGATCCTGAAGTATGGAATTTTCATAGGGACATTCCCTCATTTCATGTCCAAGATTTGCGAGCCTATTATTTGGATCCTCATCCTCTTCCACGTTTGAAGGGACCCCCTTTACAGCCTGATCTCGTGCCACATTGGCTTACCTACTGTCTTGGGACAATGTTCTTAAGGACCTCAGATGACATTTGCGACAGGTCCTCTATTTCAAACATGGTGATCCGTCAAACCTCATTTGTATGTCCCCATCCCAGGGTAACGTGAAATGGATGCCATGTTTTGAACATGGTAAACAGTTATCCCCTATCATCATGCCACCATCACTATCGTCCAGATCTTGAGCATCATGATTCACCTATTTCCACTTCCTTATATTCAAGTGTGATTCCAATGTAATCAGCATTACCCCTTTTTCATCTAGGCACATCAAGTTGGTGGGTCAGCATTTGTGGGATGTCATTCATCTGGTATCCTATAACCCCTGACATGTGCCTTCATATACTAAGAAATTCCCATCACTACTCCTTGTTTCCCACATTGAACACGACTAATGTATGATTTGTAGTTCTGGTAAGACATGTACTGGTGCAGTCATGACACACATGCCTTTCATCGTCCTACATGACGTTAAACTATGCCTTCAGAGCTACATATGGCTTGATTCCCATCATAATGGGGTACGTAGGAATGTCCAGGCACCTTGCTTTGGGCCCATCCTAACTTTCACATTTTTTTACCTTTTCTTAGGGGATACGTGGTGTGGTGTAGACACCTTATGTCCTCATTCACATTGGGTTTATAGCTACCACACCACATACTCCCCTCCTGGGATCTCTCCTTTCAACCTTCTTCCTATCATATGATGTTAAACTGCACGAGTCCTTATATCCTCAGTGCATGACACTAAACTACGATTCTACCCTACATAAGTTCAGGATGCCCCATGTTAATCATGGGATGCACCAGATACCTTGCGAAAGGGGTCCTTCTCAGAAGTATGATTGATCCATGATTAGACAGATACACCCACCTAATGTTCCTTCATCATGACGGTGTGATTTCAAGAGTTTTGGACTCCATGTGAAAAAACCATCACTCTAATTCCATGCTTTGCATTCTCTTAATTTGGACCCTTTTCCCCTTTCACACCCAAAAGAAACCCCCTAATAGTATGGATTCTCAGCCTATGGATCACCTACTATTCTGGGACAACGTTCTAGAAGGCTAATAGATGAAATTTCAAGTCAAGCCCTGAGTTTCGAACATGGTCAACGGTCAGCCATCATTTGTTATCTCCATTTCAGGCTAACTCAATAAGGATATTGTGTTCTGAACATGTTCAACAGTTATCCTTTATTGTTGCTTCATCACTAAAGTGTTCTGAATTTGGGGAATCGTGATTCACACTTCCCACTCCCCTATGTTTTAATCGATTCTAACACCCCTGGTGTTACCCCGACCATGCACTAAATCATGTTGGGGTAGTGACTGTTTGGTTGTTCCAAAGAATTTATTCTCCAGTCAAGTCTCTCCCCTTTCTTTTCAGAAGCTCAAAAGAGTCATTTCTATCTCAGGTGTCTGAATTATGATTATCACTCCCACATTCAAATGGATTAATAGTGTGATCATCCCTTGTTCATCACATAGGGTGTGACCCATCTATGCTTAGGAATGTATCACTATTTACTTTGGGATTGTTGTCGAAGTGTGTTAAAATAAATAAGAAAGTTATCCATTCATGCATACAATTAAGAGCTGGAAGTAATAATGAAGGATGGGTTTAAGAGGGTCGGACAAAACAAGGCCCTTAATGATCGTCATTTTGGATAGACTAAACCAATACTTCCACCTTCTGACTTGTGTCCTCCAGCATCAATTTCCACCCCTTGATATCCTTCAATTTGACAGCAGTAGTGGGGTGAAATTCGTCAGCCTTGGCATGTGCCTATGATTTTTTAGTATGGAGCCCAATAATTTGATGATTATCTTGTGCTATTTTCTCTTGAGAATCTGTGATCAGGGCCTTCAATCTCTCAATGATCTCAGATTGGTTTTCAATGAATGCCTCCATTTCCTTTGTTTTCTCCTCAAGGTGTTGTTCTTTCTACTCTGCCACCCGGAAGGCCTGAGTATTCTTTGAACCCACCCGATGTCGGGCAACGTCTGAACATAATCTACATTCACTTATCTTCTTCTCCATGTAATCACTGATCATTACATGACAATGGAAAGCATCTACCCCTCTAGTGTAGAGAAAAAATATCCAGGTGCAGAGTGACCACATCCATCTTAGCCATTCTTCCTGCGGTTGGATGACGAAGCATCTGATGCACTTCCATGCCTTGCACCGTGTCATACGGCTCTCCTCTGTAGAGTCTGAGTCAGAATAGTCAATTTCTTTGGGGTCTCTCGGCTGGTATTTGGGGAATGCAGTGAGGAGTTCATTAGAAGGGTCTTCTTTGGGAACCTCCTCCTCGTCAGTGACTTCACTCTCATTGGGATGGAACTCCACCCTGACAGCATTACCATCCCTCATTGCAATATCTTTCTCGTCGAGTACTGGGGTAGGTCCACCGAGAATGGTTGCTTCTCTAAAGGTTGACGTAGCCGCTACCCATCCTGCTCCCATGGATGTCTCGAACTCGATGGTTTGTTGTGCCTCCAACCTTGCAATCACTACATCAAGAATTAATATCATGATTAGCCAAATTATCCAGCAAAGAGGAAAACCAATGAGAAAGGAATTATGGGAGCCAAGTGCGGTAGTGTCTAATGCTTGTTCCATGGAGGAAGCCACCTCCATAGGGGAGCCTTCGAAGCTTGTCTACTAGATCACCGATGTCGGATCCTCTTGAACAATGGGGATAATGGGGGACTCTCCTTCTAGATCATTATTGCCTAATCCAGCTAAAATCAGCACCCCACTATACTCGGTCCTGAGGACTAGCCCCCGAGGTTTCTCTCCGGTCTCCATAGGTATATCTGCACCCCTTGTGGGGAAGTCTCCCTGGGGACCCTCGCCCATGTGTTCCTGAATAGGAAAGGGCGCAGTTGATGAGTCGAGATTATGAAAAGATAAAGGCCGGTATAAGGTATAAACCATACCTTGATCTACTCTTCCAGTTCCGCATCAGAGCCAATGATTTCGCCACTCTCACAAGAACTCCACAGGTGAGTGGGAGCTTCTAAAGGCCCCTAGCCAACATGATATTCAACTTTTTCCACTTTTTCATGTCCTTATTATTATTATTATTATTATTATTATTCTACCCATTCTTCTTCTTCTTCCTCCTCTACACATTCATCCTCAGATGGAAACCTCTCTGGGTCATGCTCCTGGCCAAGCATTACTTTCAACAGAAGATACGGTTCTTTATACTGCCCCTGCTGGAATGCATACATATCCATGGATATTAGGTATGCATGAAGATGATGAAATTTTACCCTGTCCAATATCTGGATGCACCCTATGTGTGAAAGATCCAGCCCAGTCCACATCAATCTATTCCACAACTCTTCAGCGTACATGGACTGTCGCATAATTCTCTAAGAAGACCATAGAGAAGGGAAGATAGAATCAGCAGATGGCGTCAGGAGGTACCTAAGTTTCTTTCATGGGAGTTCCCTATTAGTACCATGAGGCCGTGCATGAGACCACCCTTCCATGGAGGGCGGGGGCATGTTCTCGACTTGTGCTTCCCGTACTGATGAAGGACCAGCCTATGCCGTGCTAACTACCCCACTAGTTCTTTGCCTCACTTCCCCCATGGCACCTCTTTTACCTTAATAATCTCTGGTCTCTATACTAGGTACTTTGATCTGGTGGATTCATTTCCAAAAAATTGCCTCGGAATACGTTCTCGTCCAGTGTTCGGTATACTATGATGACAGTCCCGCACTGACATCATTGGGGGGAAGGGTGATGATTTTTCCCAAGCTTGCCGTTGTGAACATAAGCCACAGCTGGTGGAGAATACATGGATTCCTCTCTTCCCGAACCACTGTGTATACTTTCTTGGGAATCCCCTGCATGCACTCGAACTGACTAGAGAACTTGGTCGGCACGTACGGTTCACATAAGATTTTTCCATCAATCCGGGCCACCAACACACCACCCCGGATGCTCTACAGGTACTCCATCTACTCCAGTGGACCGCGTCCATCATATAACATTTGGACGACTGGTGTTAGGAATGGGTGGAATTCGAAGTTAGTGTGACTGCCGATCTTGAGCTTGATTCCGTCATCCCTGAGCAACAATGGGCGGATTCCAGCGATGTTCAAGAGTTATGGCCGCATACCGTACTAGGGGAGAAAGATATCCAGGAAGTCATACCCACCATAATGGGCTGCGACCCAGCCGTGGAGAATCTGGAACGACCCGCATATCCTCCTGGGTGTACATACACTCAATATGTTTCCTAGAATACTGTATATCCTAGCCAAACCTAGCACCCCTAGGTTAACCTTGTTCTTTTCTGCCATAATCCCAGCCATCACTAGCATCCTCAGGTGGACTCCCATCCTCATGTCCCTCACAGGCAACAACCATTCTCTCAAGAACACGGAAAGGAACCCGATATATCTCACATTTGGGTATCGACCTTCATTAATGCCAAAGCCCCATGATAGGTGCTCTCCTATCTCAAAAATCTTCCAGTATGATCCTGCTTTTCCCCTCCGAGATGTGTTTGAGAATTGCTTCCCTCAGCCTGAAATATTCACTGTCGTGTCCTAGGTTAGGAAGAGACTAAACCACCCAGAATAGGATATTTCCTTTTGGATATATTTTATATTGAGATCCTATTTAGCCAGCTCCAGCTGGTTCCATGACAGGATGGGGGTGCATGTATTATCTCCCAGACATTCTTCGTCGGGAGGAACTCACCGTACTGATATCCCTACAAGTGGATTTCCCCAATACATTAAACATCCCATAGGCTGATGTGCACCTCCCCATGGTGGAGGTTAAAAGTGTTGGTATCTGGTGACCAGTGACTGGACATCTCTACTACCAAGTCCTGCTATCAGTAGAAGTGGAATTGGGACCTCTAAACGACCTCAAAAATCCCAATGGCCCACAGCTCCAGCCCAAATTCCTTGCATGTCTGATGTACCCAGTACACCCATGCCCATTTATTAGTAAAGTTTCCCCCAGATCTAGAATCCCACTCCAACCAGCCCTTCGTCTTTTCAGTAATGCTACTTCTGAAAGTACTCACATAAATATCAAGAGATTCCTTGGGAAATGGATCTCTTCGTACAACCGTCATGGTCTTCGGATTTAGGACATAGATGACTTTGTTTTTCATTTCCCTAGTAGGATGGCCGTTGTGGGAAATATGGAATTATAGAAGACTATCCTTGAACATCACCCACAAACGCAGTGTGTCCATTTCAAAACCGGGAATCAACACCTATTTCAGAAGACCAAAGTTCCATTGCGGAAGGCTACCACTCAGGATGTAATCCTTTTGAGCCTACCAGTGGAAACCTCCCTCTCAGCGTCAGTCTATTGGGTGGCCATATTTGAAATCCGAAGGGATCATCATGAAATAATGAATATTCGGCATGCAAAAGCGGCGTCAGCGTGAAAGAAGGTAGCTGTGTATGGAAAAAAGTTGGATGTGGTGAAAAACCCATAGTCGGTCGTGGAATCTTATGCATGGATTGAGACTTTTTTTCGCATGAGAGAAAAATTCATGTTTTGTAGAAAAATTCAAAGTTGGTCCTAGGGGGCCCTCATCCTATTTATAAAGTGTTGATGCGCCTTCCACATGCGTGTAACAATCTTGCACGCATAAGATACATTTTGCATGCCGCATAAGAGGTATTTTGTATTTTCTAGTGTAACCTTAGAATCTGACCTTTGGGGTCTCTTTCAGCTCTGATTCTGAGGGAGGGAACTTGTGGACGCCGAAATTCAGAGAAGGGCCGAATCGGGCGGATAATAGGGAAGCAACTGAATTTGAGATGGCCAAAGGAGATTTTGGGGCCCAGAAGGTGGGTGCACACAAGATTAGGGGGCCACACATAAGGGGCCTTCCGGCGTGCAACATCTTGCATGCCCACCCCCCGTTATGCTCCCAAGGTGACATCAACTGCGGCTTTTTCCACCCGGCCCCATTTTTGCACCCACGACGACATCAAAAGGGTGTTTGCGTGCTCGGACCTCGTTACACGCCCAAGGCGACGTCAACTGCGGCTTTTCCCACCCGACCTCATTTCCATGCCCAAGGCAGCGTCAAATGATCATTTGCGTTCCCATCCCACATTCTGTGTATAAGGCACTGTCAACCATAGCTTTGTGTTCCCAACCTCGTTTCTGTGCCCCAGGAAGCATCAAATGGGTGTTTGCGCACCCAGCCTCCTTTGCGTGCGTAAGCTGCCGTCAGACGAGAGTTTCCACTCCCGGTCCTTGCGCACTGCCCCAAGGAATCCAGCTATAAAACGAACCATATCCCCTCCCTTCAAGGATGGTAACAGAAGACGAAGTGCTACTCTGCTGCGCAAAAACCCCATATTCTGCCACCGCACGAAAAACCCCATGGCCTTCAGGTATTGGATTTTGCGCGGCAGGACCGCCTTTAGGTGGGACCTCTGGGGCTTGATCCTCATGAATTTCTTTTCTTCCCAAAGTCATTTGTGTGCAAGGAGTCCCCTTTTGTGCGCATGTTCCCTCTACGTTAGTCAATATTTATTGCAACCCATCCATCCTGCACGCAAACCTTTCGTCTTGCATGCAACCCTCCGTCTTGTGTGCCACCATTCCATCTTGCACGCTAACCTTCCATATTGCACGAACCCCTCCATTTTTCATTCCACTAATCCATATTGTGTGAAAACCATCTATCTTTCGGGAAACCCATCCTTGGGCGCAACTAGTCCCTCTCACACCCAACCCCTTCATCTTGCGCGCAACCCTTGCATCTTGCAAACAGACCTTCTATCTTGCCCCGACTCATTCTCTTATGTTCACTCCATGTATTGCCCTCACCTAAACTCACCCTGTCCGAGCCCCTCTTATGCAAAACACACTTTATTCACATGATATCTTCCCGTTCGGCCCTTCAGGTTGGCACAGATCAATTTCAAGGTCCCTTGGGTAGTGGTTCCTGTTGCTTTGCTTCGCCTCATGATTCTTCTCATAGGTAGGCTAACAGCTATTGCTTCTTCACATAGACACGCTAACACGGACCCCACAATTGATTGCTCCACATCACACCAATGCCACAACATTACTGATTCCTTCCTTCCCTCAAGGGCGGGAAGGTATTGGTTATGTATGACCTAGGGGTGTGGAGCGAGCCCACCTCATCTGAGCTGCAGGATATTAAACTGCCAAGCGTCATTGTCCTCAGCACATGAAGTTAAACTATGACCTCACCCCATACCTTGCACACGGGGTGCCCCGTATCAAACATTTTATACACCCACTGGTCTCCACGAGAGTGAGATCATTCCTCACATGGAATTAAATTCTCTTTACCGGAGCGACTTCTATTCACTGGGAAAGGGAAACTACCCTGGTGTAAGCCCCTAGCTTTTCTTACAGGAGATAACACCCCAGATCCTCCTCTCTTTCTGGGTACCAAATCCCTCTCCTGCTAGGCTTTGTCACCGCCCAGGCCTCCATCCTGGAGTAAGTCCCAATATCCACCTCCGCAGGCTGCTTACCATGTGTAAGCCCCTATTTCCTCTATGGGCTTCAGACCATAGGTAAGCCCCTGTTTCCTTTTTGGGCCACTAACTACGTCTTATCCCCACTCCACTTCGCATGGACACACATTTCGCAACGTGATTTTCAGGCCTTTATTGACTCTTGTTTCTCACACCAAGGATGAATCATGTGGGTTAGAGTAAGAATTGACCATGATATCATCTTTGGACAGCCTGGAGTGTAAGTCCCACACAACCCACCAGAACTATGAGTTCTTTGATCCTTTACAAGTCAAGGTACGTAGGAATCCTTCCTGAGGTTCAAGAACAACATCCTTTGGTCCCGACCATCTTCACGCTAGTCCACCAAACCCACCTGAACTACAAGGTCTTTGATCCTTGCCAAGGTAGCGTACGTAGGAAGCCTCCCTGAGGTCAAGCCCACCATCCATCGGCCCTAAATCATTTCACGTCAGTTCCCCAAACACCATCCCAAAAAACATAGGCTTGGATACTTATTTCCTAGACAAAGAATGTAGGGACCCTCCCCTAAGGTTGAACCCCATCCAGAGATAAGCTGTTGTGACTCCATCTAGCAGTAAGCCATTGTGACCCCAGCAAGGGTTAATTCGTTTTGACCTGATCTAGAGGTAAGACTTTTTGACCCCATCTAGTGGCAAGCCATTGTGACCCCATCAAACGGTAAGCCGTTGAAGTCCCCAATCGATGATAAGCCATTGTTAGGTGAACTATGAGGACTTTGATTCCCTGCCACAGGGATACGAAGGAGGTCTCTTTGAGACTCAAGCCTAACATCACCGCCATCCTTGAGTCGACTCCATATTATTATCCACCCGCTTCACTTAACCATCCATCATCCATTTTTATTCTTACCTGAGCCGTCACATCCTGGTGGGATCATTCCACCTCATTCACCATAACAACAATGTAGTAGTTAACCATGCGTTAGCCCCAACATCGGTGTTCCCTCCATGGGTTTCACTCACTTGATCCTACCTAGTCAGTGTTCCGATTAGTCTGATCAGTCTCCTCTAGACATTAAACATGTGGCATAACCTGTTTTAAACATAGATGGATGAGGAAAACCTTAGGTAAATGACTTTGGAATAAATTTCCCTAAATTTGACGTGGGATGCCTCGGTCTTCCACACCCTCGAGAAGCCCTATAATAAGGGGAAGAAACCCAAACACACCAGGGTTCCATAGTCCATACACTCCAGTGATGTCAAACGTTATTACTCCCCTGGCTAAAGGTTACTACCCTGATCGGACCCCTTGGAATGTCCTGACAGAATCCACGTAATTAACTGGTTTCCATGAAGATATGGCACTTGGAAGAGTTTCACGAACATCTTAAATCTATAAGGGAGACCCAGACTAGGTGATGAGTTTCGAGGAGGAATCCAAGAAAGGAAGAACATACATCCCATCATCTCATTTCGATCAAGGAGATAACATTCCTGAACAAGGAACAGATGCCACCCCACCTTTGGAAAGTGGGAATTCAGGGAAACAAACAGTGTCCCCGTTCTTGAATAGACAGACGCGTGCACCCCAGCTAAAGCATCATAAACAATATGATCTACCTCTTGTAAATTAGAATAAAATGATTTTTTCGTCAATATCCTCCAACAATGGTTGAGCAGGGTGGAATTGATGCTTAAGAACATCATCTTTTAACCCTTTGGGTTCTTCGACTTCAAAAACCAATGAGGAAATTTCTTACACAACATACTTAGGCTCTTAAATCAGTTCATGTTCGTGTTGCTCCATTAATGTACAAACATATTTGAATTTCTTTTTGGATTTAATCATTATTTGTTATATTTTTTCTCTATGTTTAGCTAGATGGGCTCTACTATAATATCTTTCTTGTTATTGTTGTTTCCACTGCATGTATGAGAAATATGCCCATGAATAATAGTATTTATTTGAATACTTCATTGAAATAGTGTTTCTTAGATTCTTTTTAATAAAGAATCCGAAGAAAAATATTTATAAAATTGTGAATCTATAAAAAATTATCGAAATAACTATTTAGATCCCTAGAAATGGAACTAGTTTTGATGCACACCTGTCATATGTCAAGATAAAATAAAATTAGTTTCCTAATGTAGTACAAAGGATAACCAGATTCACCACACTTTAAGAGCTTTCTTAGTTTCTGAATCATTAAATTTTATTCACCTTGACTACTTATCTTTTTTATTTAACCTAAAAAATTAATGGAATATAAATGAAAGTAATGATTAAACTAACATGTAATGGAAAAATGTAATTAGTGAAGAAAGAACATGGACTTTGTGGTTTGGTAAGTGGGTTCCATAATTCTCCATGTTAATGTTTACATTATGTTTGATAATTAAATTATGATATCTCATGAATGAATTAAAATTATTTTATTTAGTGGTGTGAAATATTTATTTCATTTATCTATCTTAATTACACCTCATTCTGTAATCAAGGTAGATGGAACACCTCTAACAAGAGTGTGACGTCTCCTAGGACCTGGCTCCATCATATTCCATTTGATCCACTGAATGGATCAACACCATCATATGAAGTGATTATTTCAAGTAGAATAGAGGTAAAATATTTAATAAAAGAATAGAAATTATTTTGAGATCATTATTATGGTGGATGATTTCCACACTAGTGCACATCACTCTTTATCATCACAAATATAGTAAAACATATGAATTTACATGCATAATGAATAGAATTACTACTTACCCCCCCTCCCCCCAATCCAAGACTTGGTTTAGTCCAGCATTGTTTAGGGTAACACGTCATGGTGGAATGAAAAATAATTGTAGTAAAATAAAAGAATAAAAATAATAGAATAGCGATAAAGATGAGGGAGAGAGAATAAAATAAAATAAAAGAAATATATGAGAAGATAAAATAATAAAATAGTTATATCACATAATAAGATTAAAATAAAAATAAGAAGAAGGAAAAGAATAAGATAATAAGACTAAGAATAATGGTAGAAAAATAATGAAACTGGTGGAGGGAACACTTTAAAAAAATGATGCATGAGTTATTTAATTTATTAAAATTCAAATTACATGAGAAATAAAACAAAAAATTAAAAAGAAAAAAAACAAAATAAAACAAATGAAAAAGGAACATCAACATAGAACTCAACGGCCTCTCCATCGGAGGTGAAAAACTCTCTTTTGGCACATGTCAACTCCCCTTTATATAAAAAGGGGGTTCCATATATTAGTATTTAAATTCATGATCTTCCAAATCTCCATTTAATATCTCCATATTATTTCTACCAAAATAGTGCTCGTGGTAGGACACATTAATGACTGAATTTGCAAATGGTTTCTTCTTTAAAGTTGTTAGTAAATTCTTTGTTCCTTTTAACACCAAATTTTATCTTCCTCTTCTTGGAGAATTAAATGTTTTCATGAATTTACTCTGAATAGTTATTTTGGCCAGGCAGGATATTTGAATTTTAAAAATATGATTTCTGATGATTTTATGGACTTAATATTTATAGAATAAAGTGGGTCCGTAATTATGAAAATTGTTCCTATGGAACTTATCTTTATCATTATATAATATCATCTCAATTTTTTCATCCATTTATGAGATACAGGCCCATCTTAAAAAATATCCAAATATGTACCTAGATTTTTAGGTTTGACTTATGAGCTTCTTTTAGGTCTTAAAATGATGGATTCAGATTTGATTCCATAATAATGAAATGAATCCCAATATTTATTTAATCCTAAAAATAGTAATTTTATAAATTAAATATGTTTGTGAAATTTTATTTTCAAAACACATAAATAAATTCAAACAGTTAAAATCCAATATTTGGACATTTTTTCAATTAAGCTCAAAATGCTTCTAAAATGATAAAATGTGGCAATTAACATTAAAATATCACTTTTGTGGGATTAAAACCATTGAAATGTGTTTAAAAATATACATTAAAATTGACTATGTCATCTATCAACATGATAAATTCAATATATGGTGAAGGACTTTATGAAAAAACTATTAAATTGGGAAATTTGGACTCCCTTAGATACCTTCTTCCACCCAAGTCATCCATCGGGTTTGGATTAACCCAAATGACCTCATTATATTTCTTTCACCAAGGTCAGAGCCCCCTAAAATACATTTCACTAAGTCCCCCTCCAAACCCATAATATTTACATGATGAAGAATCTATTCATACCATAGTGATCCCCTTTGACCATTTATTAATTTGATAATGGGTCCCTCAAAGGAATTCCTTTCCAACTGATATAAACCTTATGGTGTTAAAAATAATGTATCCCAATCATAACAAGGTTTCATATTTTTAGATGATTTGTAAATACTCCCTCAGCTCAAGATGTTCATCCAAGATACCCCATATCCAGTATCCTTACAAATTCGGAGCATTAGCCCAGCCACTTAGGTCCACTATATGAGCCAAAGGTTGATATATAGGTCTCATATATAGTATAACCCCAACCCTTCCTCATTCGAACATAATATATCTAAGTCCAGTCTTCCCGCCTTATTAAATATTTAATGAGTTTGAGGTATTCATGAATATATGGGATTGCTATCAAGTGTAATACCTAATAATATATGTTATTTTGAAGTTACAAATTATTTTGATAAACTAGAAAGGTTAATCAATGTGTAAACACCACCCAGTCTCTTGTCGTTTCCCCTTTCATGATATAAAAATCCTTAGAACATGATGCTAAACTATCTAGATCAGTCCCAACATATGCCATTAAATTGTTAAGATATAACATTATATGACTTGATTTTTATTAACTATGATATATATAATTACTCTCTAAGGTTCAATACCAATAAACCATTGGTACCAGATGCATGACCACAAAATTAATTTCAATTGGTAATTGACACACAACCTTAAAAGGAACAACCATGCTTCTTCTCATAAGACAATAAAAGGTGTGATATATCCTACTAAAAAGCATCTAACTATATGTTTTTTGATTACCTTCATTGGTATACATAAGAATCCACTCTCATGGGCCTAATCATAACTCCAAAACACTTACTACCTCTCTAGATGATGGCGTTTTCTTGAGAACCCAATAGCGAAGCTTTTAACTATAGCATAATTAACCACTAATAAGAGATATATGGAGAACTTCGAATACATTTATTAATTCACATCAATACATGGTGTTAATATATCAATCTCATAGGGTTTCCTGTATGATTATTGTAAAGGATTCATGAGAATTACTTAAATCTATAAGTGTGTCAATATTGTCATAAAAACCCATTGAAGGTTGAGCCAACATCCCATCCTCTCAACCAAAAAACAATCCAAAATATTGCAGGTGTATACCACTAGATTCCTACCTTTGGAAAAATAATTTACACTAAATCAAAATGAATGTGTTTGGGGGTGTTTTAGAAACAAAATGGTAAACCTCATTTGAAAAATTTACCCTTGAAATAGATCTGTTGACTATGAATTTATAGTGATTATGAATTAATGGGTTTCTTATTTTTTTCTACTTTAGGATCCATGAATCCACCAAATAAACCATCTTACATTGAGATCCTTGGATTTATTGATGGAATCTATTAGGAAATTTATTCATCTACACATTATCAGAAAATCCCAAGGACATATTCCTTGTCTAACATGAAGGCCATGGACTCGATTCCAAGATATACACTCTCACCAACCCACTACCTCCAGTGCTAGTTGGTACACACCCAAGTGTGAAAGTATAATCTTAACAAGTCCATTCAGACTATTGAGGTTTCTCTTGAAATCCACCAGGAGATGAATAACCAAAGTACATATAATTAATTATATTCCTTGGAAAAGTAATGACACATATTGTGACATCTAACTGTTTTAGGTTTTTATCCCCTGAGTGAAAAAACATGTACCTCCAAAACATTATAGAGGTGGATAAGAGTATTAAATACATCCCTGAGATTGCTCAGGATCATCCTAGTATGAATCATGATATCCTCCTTCATCATTAACACAACACAATCCTGACCTCTCATGAATATATTAAGGAGGATACTTCAGAGATATCATCCATAGTTGTCCCAACTGAGTATCCTAGGATGAGGTATCTCTAGTGGCTATAGAATAACAATTTATAGGAATAAGATCGTATCCATGTTCGTACTATTACCCATGAATCCATCTAGTATATTTTGATAGTATCTTAGAAGTAGGTCTAGACCCATATTCCCATTAATATAAGTGAATGTTACTAAAATATTCAGATGAAAATTGAGGAGTAATATCATATTAATGATGGAACAAATATAGGACATCCTTATATTCTGATGATGACTAGGGAGTAGTCACACATTTCTACTCTTATCTATTAATCCTATCAATGTATTATAATGAGAACTAAAAAGAAGACTCATATTACTTCCCATACTGATGAATATCATAATCATATTCAGAAAACAACCAATGCGAAGACTCATATTTCTTATTTTACCCCTGAATCCCAATAAAATATTTTTATGGAAACCAAGGAGAAGGATTATATCTATACTCTCACTAATGATGATTTTTGGTATATTCTAATAATAACCAAGAAGATGCGTAAAAAGACCCCACCCATGAGGGTTACAACCCACACCATTCAATCCCAGCTATGAATGAGGTTCCGAACTTGGTCACATGGAAGAGAATGTCTTGAAGAAGTTTTCTCTAGGGAGAATTTATAATCTAAGTATAGGATCATTTCCTTGTTCTAGTCAACATATTTAAACATTATTTTCATATTCCAATATTGTTTTGAGTATCATGCATCTCATTATCAATAATAGAAGGATACTAAATCCATAGAGGTCCTCAATGTGATGAGATATATATTAGTTTTCAATGTCCTACTCATATCACCATATATAATAGTTATAGAGATCCTCCCCAAATTTTCTATCATAGAGTTCCTCCCCATGAAACTAAACAAGTCGTCCATGGAGGTCATCCTAATAGTGATAGATAAATGGTCATCATCCATAGAGGTCCTTCCAATGGTTCAATGAAACCATATAGATATAGTAGTCTTCCATAGAGAACCCTATTTAGAATTCCTCCCCATAACAATATAAGGATCAACCATGGAGGACCTACCGATGGTGTATATTATAAAGTCCCTCCTCATAGTGATCCATATTTTTGAAACAAAGGTCCTTCTAAGGTTAAAGTTACTCCATGTTATCCATCATACTGAGAGACACTTGATAAATTGAGGAAAACTAAATTAAGTTCCTTATAAATAATCAATGATGTTTTATCCTGGTATAAAGATAATACATGGAAATGATTATTATATGAACCACTTCTAGATCTTTTACCCTCTGATGTGACTGAGGTGATTCTAAATGATCCCACTTCACTTGATAAAGAAGAAATGAAATGAACTTTATTATTGAATTGGGTTGAATAACCCCATACAGAGGATGGGGAGAACTCTATGGTCATGTGTAAATATCTAGATAAGGATAGAATTCCAACCATCTACTTTTCCCTTTCAACTCCCCAATATGACATTCTATAAGCATCGAAAGAGGAATACATATCATAATTTTCTACAATATTTTGATATACTCTTGATCAACTTAACATTATTTACCTATATTATATTTGGTTACACTAACCATACCAAGGTGATAAATAAATTTACTTCCATATTTTCTTTGCCACAATTTTTAAATCGCAAGACCATATAATAAGAGAAAACTATGAGTGTATCCAAAATGCCTACCTTAGTGGTATGAAAGAACTACACTATATAATCACTAACACCCCTTATGAAATATGTTTCAGACGGTGTAGTGAATACAAAGATCTATATTTCACCCCACTCACTAGATAATATGGTTCGTTAGGTAATGTGGCTTGCAATTTCAATGACTTATAGAAATTATTGGGAATTTGGTTTTTATAATTTTTTTGGCTCATCGAATAAAGTAACACTATTACTAAATCATAGAAAAGAAAAACATGGTGGGAGAGATCCATTGATAGGATTCTATATTAGGATTCCAAGAAGGTGAATCATTCCTCCCCTTTAAGGAATAAAATGACTACAAACATAGAGAAACAATAAAAAATTAGTAGTTATTGTCCGAAAAAGGCATTGCATTGAACTCACACCATTATAGAGGCCCATAATTCCACGAAGGTCATAATAAGAGATTCCCCAGCAGTATTATACGAAAATACACAACCTATATACCTGGGGAGTTTAACACCATTGATTACCCTAAAATCATTAATTCTATGGTAAAGCAACATTGTGGTAATAGAATAATGAAATCCACCCTATCCCATAAGGTTGGGGGAATTATTACCCCCCAATCAAATGAATTTGATATTTTCCAAAATGGGATCAACTTAAATGGAAGAACCGTATTAGATTATTCTACTTCACGATCTATCTCATTTATGAGGAGAATGTTTAGTTAAGTCCATTGGAGAATCTCTTAGAAACACTCTATGTAAATGGATTAGAGGGGATAATTTACGAGATAGAGATACCTTGAAAGGATTGTATTACAAGCAACCTAACATGGAAGAAAATATTAGGGAAGAAAATGATCTATCACTTGAGATATTTTCAATTGATGGAAAATCACCTTACTGCTTCTATAAATATTAGGGTATGATCCACACTATGAATTTCACGTTGGTAAATGTTGTTTGTGCCAACCCCATTGATAACATGGAGCATGATACTAAAAAAGAGGAATGTGATGAGGAGGCATATGTTTGATATATGGTGCACACTAAAATACATGAAGAAGGTGTGTGTACCTAGAAAATAGACATAATAAAGATCATGTTACTCCACTAAATATTCAGTTGTTGCCGACTCGATAGGCTTGATCTAAGGATAAAGGGAATGGAGGGACAACATCCACAGCCCAACCATTACTAAAATAAGCTAGATCTTGATCCACTGAGGAGAGTATTATATAATAAGAAATTGAATTAGAGGAGCTAATTAAATTCAATGCTAAAATACTTATATGTGATATCTATATCGAGTACGACTCCCATACTAAGGGAGATATCCCTCCTCTAGAAAATCCTATTTCATAGGATGGAACTTATTGACCAATTAGAGTAGTGTCTAGTTATCTTGACAACCCAAGACCCATATAACTACTTTATCTTACCTCACCATATAGGGAATGTCAATAACCCCTTAATTAAAATAGTAACTCCCACTTCTTTAGGAAAACTAATACAAGATAAATGATGTTGGATATCAATAATAGGAATAGGTGAAATGAACATATCTGGATACTCTCACCACATTAACTTAAGTTTTGGACTAGGAAACAACACCATAATAACTCCTCAATTCAATTATGTTCCTTTCCACTCATATGGAATATAATAAGTAGTGATGTTAACTGGTGGAAATGGAGATGATACAATACCCTAAGTCAGCATATTTAACTCCACCTCTACCCATATTTAAGAATCCCACATTCCTAATATTCAATGGGTTGAGATATTTAAAGTATAATCTTATACACTTCACATCTTGATGTACCCTCATATTGGGAGAACTAGATAAATAAGAGGCATGAAAGCTCAAGTGATCCATGATAAACTTCTATAGACTATAATTCATTTTGTATAACAACATAATATAATAATATATATTAAATTGGGAGGATCTTAAGTGGAAATTTGTTTACTTATTTTGTTCTTCGCTAAAGAATAAAATAAACCTCAACCTCTCAAATTGAATTTTTTTTGAAAATGAATGAGGTTAGGGATCTATCACTAAGTGGAAAGGTTTAAACTATTAATTAAATATATATCTTCCCCATATTAGTTGTTGGATATATTAATATAAGATATTTTCAATGATTTTAAAATTCTACTTATTCCATTAGATCACCCTGGTGGTTTCTAAGAGTTTTTATAAATAACACAATGACTGGAAGATACCATTCGATGATCCAAAGAAAAATCCAATCTTATTCCATCAGTAGAACGTAAGATTTATATTAAAGAAGATAATTTAAAATTCCTGATTAATATAGTTATAATATCATATATATATTTAAATACCACTCAATATTATGCACTTCCGCTTCCTAAACAACAGTAGCAACAACGCCTTCATTTGGAGGGGAAGAGAGAGCATAGTCATTAAAATCTTAAGAACTGAAAGAATAGAGTTTATTAAATTTGAAAATATAAAGTCATATGATTCATCATTACTAAACTTGAAAAGAAATTGGTTAAAATATTAGAGACTCAGAGGTTCAATGATGTTTTCCTAAATGATCACCCTAACAAAATACATTTACAACAAATATTGGGGAATAACATCAAATAATACTTTTCCATTAAATATATACTCTAATATATGATTGATTATATAAAATTAAATCTATGTAAACCCCCAGTGTAAGTGACTTGTGCATCTTACACCCTTTCTAAAAAGTGAATAGTAAAAAAAGTTTGAATTAGGAATTTGTTAAAATTTAAGGACTGGATGACTTGGTAATCCATCAGTAGTGAAAATGAAAAACTCAGGGCTTGATTAAATCTACCAATAATAACCCCAATACCTTTTTCAATACCATAGGGAATATTTGAATCATTATATACATTAAATATTTTGGATAGTAATAATTGAAAAAATAATTTATATGAAAAAGATACCTTCCGGGTACCCAAGATGTCCCCCAACCTTATGGATTTATAACACCCATCACTGGGAGGATGAGTTCCACCTCTACCAAATGATAGTTTCATTTTTTGAGGAGTCACAATATTGCTCAGTCAATTTCATCCACTTCAAATACCCCTTCACTTATGTGTAGGACTTATATAAACTAGAGTTTCCCATGAATATTTCAGTAATTTTACAAAGATTTTAAGGGACAATTCTTTTTAGTGGATCACATTGGCCAGGAATCATGTTTCCTAATGCTATATATAGGAATCTGAAACTTAGATACATGTTCTATAATGAGATCAATAGAAATATTTACCTAATAATGAATCACCTAGGGATTTTTTAGACCTATTTATTTTGGAATACTTACTATCATGCATTTAATTTTCTAGTTAACATAGACATATTGTATGTTTAATTTAGCTTAACATATAGATAGCCAGGTAGACCCCCCGGCTTTGTTCAGGTAAATGAATCATCAGTTCTGGTAGAATCGACCCATAATTCACAATCTGTAGAGTAACCCCATCATCAGAAGCATATTACCTTGGTCAATAAATATAACATTTTAAAGAATATTATTTTTTTCTTGGATAATATATCAATATTTTAAACCATTCAATTGTTTAAAGAACTTAGAGAAGACCTCATTGGGGATCTTAAATCCCCTAATAGTTTGAGATAAAAGTTATCCCAGCTGATACATATCATGATAAGACTTGATTTATATAATTTTATATGGTCATTTCCTTCATATAACATGATAGGGATGTTTCCATTAGTGGTAACATCAGACCCTTTTTACAAATCTGGAAATCCTAATGATATTGATGTTCATTAAGACATATTTGATAATTGTTTTTGAATTAACCGTATCCTAATACCGACTCTCCCATGTCTCAACCATAGTGATACTGAATTTTATCCTTCCATCCTTGTAGTGTAAGGATGTGACAAGAGTAAGAAGTGGAAACTCATTAAAATCAATTTTTTAACCAAAATAAATGTTCTCACTTATAACTATGAATTAATATTTATCTATATGGAAATGAATTTATACGTATTTTTGGGAAGTTTGTGGCTCTATATGGATGTGAGAGTGACCTCCTCATATCAACATTACCTAAAATATTCTACTGATGGGAAATTCAGGGTAATATATAGTGATAATTCCTCCTTTCAGTGGTATGAATTTCAATACATATATAAATTATATTATAAAAGGGAGGATATGTAACTAATGTGTTGATAAATCCATATATATTTCTTACATTAAGGGTTTGGAAACCATTTTTTTTAGTCTATGGAGTTAACTTAGTGAATTCATCATGTTTCCCATCAACTAAATTGAGGTGAAAATATATATTTGGGATTTAATTGAGTCACAAAAGAAATCTAAATGAATCCTACCATAAAATTCTTCACATATAAAACTCAAATGGATGCTTCCATTAAGATTTTTCTACCAATAAAGGAATATATCTCTATGAATTCTATTAGGATGAACTTTGTTCCCAAATATATTTATACGAATCTAAGTATAACTTAAATTTAGATGGAATAACCAAGGATATTATATTTAATAGACATTAATACTAATATAATTTCATAAGAGATAGACAAATTCACTTACATTCTCATGATTTTAGCTATATTGGGTGAACCCAATTATTCTGAAAAGGAATGTGATATCGATGAAGATAATAATTCCACATATCATTTTATAGACCAAAGGATACTAGTTTATCTTCCCCTAAAAATGATGAACATGAGGTTCAAATCCGGCATTCTCATCCAGTAATAAAGTATAGGGTCTATAATACCTTCACTGAACTAAGAGTGGTAAACTTATGTACATATAAATATTTGTAACCCACACTGATTAGTTCCACCATTAACTCTAAGGAATGGTAAATGTATATGACTTTTAAAATAAGAATTGATATTTATTTACATGGAAAAAATATATATTCTAAGGTTTGATCCCTAGGTGAAAACCTATCATTTATGTATATGATATGACCACTGTGTCTATAAACGAATAGCAAGGATAATGCATTGGATCCATGATTCCAAAGTGGATGCTGAAGTTGATAAGATTATACAATCCAACTACATTCATGATGTATAATAACTAAAGTGGCCTGTAAAAATTGTCCTCATCAAGAAAATTAAAGGGGATGTTGAGTTTTCATTGATTTTGGAGACCCCAACCATCACTTCCCAAAGGATGATTTCCTAGTCTCGATCACTGAACTCCAAACCGATAAAATGACAAGCTTCTAAGACCTCTCTTTTATTGATGACTATTCTGGATATAACCATATCAGAATGAACCCTAGGTATGAATTTTCCACGAACTTTGGGTCACCCTAAAGGGTATACTATTATCAAGTAATTCAATTTGTCTTAAATAATGTTGCTACTACATACCAATGCGCCATACACAATATTTTAATGTTTTTTCATGAAAAAACTAAGGAGTGTTATCTAGATAAGTTGGGGATCAAATTTCTAAAACATAATGATTATATTTCCAATTTTGAACCATTATTAAATAAACTCTGGAAAAATATATTGAATATAAAACCCTAAAATGTTCTTTTAGGCTAACATTAGGGAAATTTAATGATTTCATGGTATGTCGTAGTGACATCGAAGTAGAACCCAAAAATTATATAGAGGCACTTGATATAATTCCTCCTAAAAACATAATGGAATTGGGGAGACACTAGGGAAAAATTTATTACATCAGATGATACAGACACATAATTGTCAAGTGGTGTGAAAAAGCTACTATTTATAATTTCCCAGTGTATCCCAATGGCTGACTATGTCCATATCACTTGAGTATCTTTATATTATATTTACTTCATAATTATAATTCACCTAAAAATAATTATTTTTCTGATTTTATTATTTTCTTAAATAACTAAAAGTGATATAGAAGATAATGAGAATGAGAAACAAAACTAACATGCAACAAAATTAGAATAAAGAAAGTACTTGGACCAAGGTTTTTTATTTGAGTTCCTTCATTATTCATATTTGGTATTTTAAATCCAGTTTAGCTACCCAATTTTGAAATATAAATCTGGGATTATTTTCATATTACTTATTGATTGTGAAAAATTTAACACCACATAAAAATATATTCTAACTCTTATTATAATCAACGATGATGACACACCTTAGTTGAGAGTGTGGAAACAGCTAGAACCCAACTCTATCATATGTTTTTTTATCCATTGAATAGATCAAATTCATCATACAAAGAGCTTGTGTTTAATGGAAGGAATGGAAAATATTTCAATAAAATAATATAGATGAAGTCAAGATCCATTCCATAGTATACAATCACTTCACTTTTGCATTTAACTTCCATCTAGTATAAAAAAATTCAAATCATTAAATAAATGAAGCACATAATTTAGGAAACACTAATCCCCTCCTAATGCCAAGCCTTAGGTTAGTAACTCATTTTTGACTGCAAGAGGTCATGGTGTAATAATGTGGAAGAGAAGAATGATATAGAGTGAAATAAAGACAAAACATTAAAGAAAATATAGGAGAACAAATTTATTGGAATCAAAATAATTTAATTATAGAATAAAAGACATCTAAAATACGACATTATAATATAAAACAGAGTAATAGTAGTCCTATAAAATCCTAAGATTTTATGATTTTCTTAAAATTAATTTAATTTTTTAGATATCTTCAGATATATAAAACATCATTTTTAGCTTTCATTACAATCAACAATGAGTTTCTTGAATAGTGTGCATGACACGTTACACCGAGCTTCAACAAAACATGAAATAATATTATTTTAAATATAAACATTATAACCTAGCTATTAAATTGGTGCGTATGAATAGTATTAACTATGTTATGAAATATAAATATAAATACACTAATAAATATGAATATATTTATAAATTTTTAGAAAACAATCAATTACTTTTAAAATAAGTAATTATATACTTTAAAAAAATGTTTTCCTTAAAATGTTTTCTATTAATTTTTATGAGAAAATATTATAAATAATTTATAGATATTTTAGAAAATTTATTTGATAAAATGATAATTTTTTTAAATAATTATATCTAAATTAACTTACGGTGAAATATTTTGATTTTCCAAAAATATTGATATTTTAGTGAATAGTGAAAATGCCCATTTTTATAGACCCATCATCTAATTTTATTAAATATTTTAATTTAAATACCACATAATATTATAATTTATTTAAATAAAATTAAAATAATTACTTTTTGAATAAAATTTTTATTTTATTTTAGTTTAAGTATATATGTTTTGTTTAAAAAATGGTACTTTTCTGAAAACTGTTTTAAAGTGAATATTCTTTATCCATTTTAATCAATTAAAATAATACATAACGAGGAATAGTTTAAATTAAATTTATATAAAAAATATAAATAAATTTTTATTTATAATAAAAAAATTTATTATTATTATTATACAAACAGTTAATATAAATTCATATTGTGCATGGAAAATACACTTCTAAAAACCAACTTTTTCATCGTTTATGCGGTTTTTGTTTTAAATTTAGTTTTTCCACTTTTAGGAAATTTATTTGAAAACATAAATTTTATTTTTTAAATCATAATGTTAAAATTATATAAAGTTTGTTTTTTGAGAATTTTCGGACAAGATTATCTTTTGATGAATAGTTAAAAATACTCTATTTTAATTAAAAATAACCATTTCATTTAAAATATTTATAAATTTAAATTCTATTTTAAATTAGTTTTAAAGTATAATTTGTTAAATTATATATCTATTAATCAAATTTAGGACCTTAGAATCAATTTAATATTGAAATTGGATATCAAAACTTTGTAAACTGTAGAATATTTTCTCTTTGAAAACTCACTTTCTCATCACATCCGTAGGATTAATTTGAAATAAAAATTTTCCACTTATATGAATGTTGAAAAAATGGATTTAATATATGGAATCATAAAAATTTATATTATATAATATGTTAAATTTTTTTTACCATAATTAATAGTAAAAATACTAAAAAATATTTACCACATTGAAGGTAAAAATGGATTTATCAGGGGTTAATCTGAAATGATTAGGGTTACAAATGACCCAAAAATTGTCCAAAACCCATTGTATTTTCATATTTTAACATTATAATGTATAAATTTTTAATTTAATTAATTTTTGGGCCTTATTGAATGTGAGAAATGTGGGTATAACGTTTCCATTTTAAATAATTCAAGTGTGACACTCACCTAACTTATAAAAGGCCATCCACTCTCCTCTATTATTCACACATTTAAACCATTTTGGTTCAGCCATGTTATGAAAAAATAACTTATCAAATTCATTAATATAATTATATATGCCTTATTTTTTGGTATAATTATTTCATAAAATGTATTTTGGTGTAAACCTAGGGAGGTTACCAGAATAAGAAGTAATGTTCTCTAATGAGCTCTTTTATTTTATTTCTTCATCCACCTCCTTAAATTATTATTAAACCATGGTGATATAATAAAATAAATATATTCCATATACTAGAATGTTTTTATTCTTTTTAATGGCCTACAACCATCACCTCTTCCTCCAGAGGAGTTATGAAATCATTATTCATGTCAATGGAAGACTACTACCTCGCGAACCGATGCCATTCATGTTTCCATTACTACATCTCATGGTTAGGTTTGAAGATGGATATAAAGTATATATATTGTATATATTACATAATTATACCTCTTTAGTCCTTATATAATATATAAAATTTTAATTTCCATTCCACAGGGGATACGATGACGTCGTTCATGTGTACAGCAGATTACCGCCTCATGACGCAATGTGATTCTTTTTTCACTAACGCTTTACATTGAAGATAATAAGAAAAAATATATGTGATGTACATGAATTAATTATGATATTAATGAAATATTTTTCATTTAAAAAAAAAAAAAATTCACATACATTTTCACTCACTAAAAGATGATAACGTCGTTCATGTATGTGTGGATGACAACCTTCACAAAGCGATGTGACTCTCTTTCCATCACCGCGCCACATGGATGATATGTATAAGTAAATTTTTATAAATAATATGGTATTATGGTAATTATTTAAAGATAATATATTATGTACCTCAATTATATAACGATCATAAAAAATAGAAACGTTACTCATGTGTACGTACAACCTACCATCCCCATGATCATAACATACTTCATTTCTCAAAACAAAATTTCATAAATGGTTATAAATGTATTATTGACATATAAATATTATAATTATTTTATTATTATTATTAAGGATATTATGGAATTGTGATCATATTAAGATCATCGTAAATAACAAATCAATACATATATGAAAAATGGAGCTGTTGTTAGACAAAACAAGACTTTAATAGGGAATTATTAATAAAAGGGTAATAATATGGAATAAATAGATCATATATAGTACGATATATATAATTATTATTATTTAATATATGTATAATATAAAGGTGATTATGGAATTTATATTTCTTAGTATGATCATATTATTGATGATCTCATGTCCCTATGATGCACAACTGTCATAGGGCATGGAAAAAAGAAAATTTATATTCCTAATACAGCACATTAACTGGCCAGGGTCATCTCACTTGAGGAGCATTGTAATTGGTTCAATCACTTATTCTAGTTAACCTATTATAATTATTTTTTGTTTTTTAATATTTATTGAAATAGATTATTTTAAGGGTTTTGGAAAACATGAAATTAAAATAATGAAATGAGAAATTTAAATCTAAATGCAGATGCAGGTGCTGATAGAATGAAATTAGTGAAGAGAAAACATGGTCCTAGGGTTGGATAACACGAGTTCATTCATTTTTTATTTTTTGTATAAATTAAAATTTTTAATTCATTTTATGAAACATCATTAATGAATTAATTCCCTTTTACTTAAAAAGTGTGTTATTTTAGAATGTCATCGGCACACCAAATCACAACTCCTCCAATAGTCATTTAGGATAAACCCTCAACTGAGAATGCTTTCCCAAAAAAACCTGGCTCCACTGTATGTAATTTCATACCTTATGTAAACTAAAAATCTAATGTATGAAGGGTTTTCCTAAGATAAGGCAGGGAAAATAAATTTAATCAATGAAAAGAAAGGGATTTAGAAACAGTGTCCCAGTGGACGACCGCCGCACCCGTATAATATTACCCCACTACTACAAGTATATTTAATAAATTTTGAATTTGAAGTGCAATAATGAAGGACACCATAAAACCTACCTGAGGGACAAACCATGATTTATTCACTTTCTATTACAATGTGATTATAGATCATGATGGAGAGAGGGAATAGAGAGAATGAGATAATTAGATTTTGAAGACAAAGAAAGACGGGAGATGAAATGGAAACCACTTTAATAAAAAAAGTTGAGTATGTTACATGTAAAAGAAAATTAAAATAAAAAGAAAATAAATAAATAAAATTCCAAAATGGACCTTGGCCTCTACTCTTTGGTGCCATGGATGGTGTGGGGATGGAAAGGAAAGATTTAAAAGGCAGGAGCTCCACTCTTTTTACAGGAAAATTATGTCTTCCAAAGGTTGTTTCATTTTTTACCTATTAAATGGATGATTAATGCATGGTCCCATTAATTAAAATTATTCTCCATGATATTTCACATCTCCTCTCAAAATTTCAGATCATTTGGAAACCATATGGGGATGTTATTAATTATTAATTGACAATTACTTTTTCTAGATGAAGGTTCCAGAAAGCTCTATTCAAAAGTATAACATCCAATGGAAATTTTAATGACATAAAAATACCTAAAATAAATTTTAGTGAGGAAAATATGTTTCCTCATTCCATTCTTAAATGAATCACTTTAATAGGAGGTGTATAGGCTCTGATGGGATTCTATTATGGTGGTGGGGTCCACTATGTGCACTCGAATAATTTCCCAACTTTATTGAATTTTTTTGGGCCTCTAGATGCTTTAATAATCCCTTGGTGTAGAATAAAAAGTTAAATTAAATTAAATAAGTACTTAAATAAAGGAATCAATTAATTTTTAATTATATTTTAAATAAATGACCAAAATAACTTTGGCGTAAAAATCAGTAAAAAATCCAGAATTAAGCACTTTTCACATTTTTTTCTCAAAACATATCAGAAATCCAAAATTGATCAATATAAGCTCAAATAGATAATTTGGAATGATTAAAATTATTGAAATGCATATAAAAATGTGGAAAATATCAGCTCTATCAATTACCCACAATTAAACCATTCTTGTCCTGAAACATAAAATCTCAACATTAAATTTTAAAGGGCACCAATATTACCTATATACAAATTCCAATGTAATAAAATCAAACTTTCAATGCCAAATAAAAATTTCAAAAATCCACATGATGTATAAATTTAATTTATCATTTTTTAAGAAAAAATCAATTCATATATTTTACCTTTTCCCCTTTGAAGAATGATGAAACTTCTCCTTTCATTCATTCATGCTCTTAAATTCATTATTATTAAACATGCCAAATCTTGATTTACCTGAACTTTGAATCCTTTCTCTCATATCTCGTGATACAAATCATGTAGAGTAATTATCATATCATGAGAATATACTCTTTATCCATATTCTTGTAAAAGAACTACTTTCTCTACTTTGTAAAGACAAAAGTTACATAAAATCATGAGGTCTTACAGTAAATGTTCAAATGAATATGAGGGTTAAGGTTGGTAGGATTTGATGCATTAAAAACTAAGGCTCAAGGAGGAGAATAATCTCTTAAGTACAATGAATTATATCAAAAGTAAAAGTTTAATTAAGTTCTCCTTATTAATTTAGTGAAACATACTTCCCAAAAACTCAAAGTAATGCCATGATAAAGTAAGAATAATGAATTATTTGTGAACCCTCTCGATTTTTTTCTTATATATATATATTATTATTATTTTACTATTATGATTATATCAAACCTCACATCTATCACTTAACCACATACGATCAAAAGATCATCGGTATGGAAAATGGTGATTTTTTGTTTTCCCAAATTACAACACATTTATCCATTTTTTTTGTTTTTTTCATTTTTTTTCATTTTATTAATTCATGAGGGGAAAATAATGAATTACAATGAATGATTCCATATCCATTTACAATTCGTACAATATCACTCCCACAGTTTTTCCTTATAATTTATAACAACACTTCTCCCATTATTCCCTTGTCCCCCACACATCATCTTCAAAATACCATTCAAATACCAAGAGAAGTGGTAGGATGGATAAAAATGGCTTGAAACATGGTCCTTCCCAATAAAGTTAATTCATGGCCTCTATGGGATAAAATAAGTATTGATGTAAAAGTTGTATTTGAGGATAAGGGCTTTTCAAAAGATTCCTAAATCAATTTAAATGTATTTTGTTTAGTCCTATGTTGGACAAGTTCAAATGAATGTTCTGGTAGGTGATATGTCCCAAGATCACTCAAGAAATGTGGTCAAGAATAAATAGTAAGTACATGGTCTAGAAATCCTCTCGGGAATTAGACATATGATATTGGAAAATCAGTCAAGGCTTGATTTATAATAACAAATAAATTCACATGAATTTTAGAAATTCAAATCATGATAAATTTTAGGGAAATTTCATTTATATAAATCAAATAATTATCTTAAATCATGAGTTATAATTTTAATATCCATGCTTCACTTTAAAGATTAAATTTTCCATTTTACTCATTCAATCTTATTAACATTGAGATACAAATCATGGAATCATACGATTCCTATGAAACTCATGTCTCCTAAATAAGTCAAGTAAAGAAATAATTCAAGTGTGCACATGAAACACTTATCATTAAAGGTCAAAACAAGTTTTGGAAAAAATTAAAAAAGTTTTAAATTTTAATATATAAAAATGAAGTCCCTTTCCCATGAAGCTTAGTAATTATCTTCCATTATTTAAGGATTACTTTTCCCATTTATGAACCTAAAAAATATAATTACTCACTTAAGAAAAAGGATCATTCCATTGACTGACTAAAAATTAATTTTTTTAAAAAAACTTTTAAGGAAAAAGTGAGAAACCGCACAAGAACCACATGCGAGACAACCTGCCCAAGGGGATCCACCATTGCAGGCACGAGTCAAAACATGCCCATAGATCACTTTTATGGTTGAATGAAAACCAAAAGTTAAACCCAAAAATCATCCTCAAACATACCTTCGGAATCAGCATGTTCCCTCTTAGAATCAAGAGCTGACATAGACATGAGGCCAGATTGGCGGCTGATGGAGCGAGTGCGCATCCTACCCAACCGGCCTCCCACATCCTGGCTGCCAACGACTTGTGAGGAAACACCCATGTTGAAGAGTTACCTTTACCGCCCCCGTAATTTTGGATTTATTTTTGGTTGATTGGTGTTCCCAAGGATATAAAACTTGTTATGGATGGCCACCGGGGCATCCAATCTAGCTTGAATATCCACACCACCAATCCTCCCATCATTAGGCAAGTGGGTCAAAGAGACGGATGCCACAAGTTCCCCAACCGAACCGACAGTATCAGTGACACTCCCTTTGGCTCCATCAACCATCGGGATGCTTTGCAATGATGGGTCATCCCTTCTCCCATCATGAGAAGTCATCACACCACGAACAAAAATATAATGATTACTGAGATGAATGAAAAACTAATTATCAAAAAATGAAATTTAAATATAAAAATCATGTAAAGATAAATCCTTTTTTGATCCCCCAAGTGGGTCCTAAATTTTTACTACCTCCAGTGGGAAGTACCGGTTGTTATCCATAATCTGATGGTGGGTGGATCTTCTTGGAAATGAACCACCACATGTTGTTCTTCCCAGCTTGTAGTTATTTTTTCTTGTTGAGGTGGACTTCATGGAAAGACTACACCAGATTTACCCCCCTTCTAAATGTATTACAACTTTCATATAAGCGGTATGATAAAGTATGTAACGTCTTATTCTTTTGTTGCTACTTGTACAACCATCTTATCTTCCATTAATGGATTTATGGGGGCTTCAACCTCTTTTTTTATTTTTTTAGGCTCAGAAACTTGGATCTCTTTATGATGGGTCTCCTACTGAAGATGTTCAATGTCTTCAAGGAGCAACAGGTGTTCCTCAATAGGTGCATATTTTTCCAAATCATCTTCCAAGGAATAATAAGAGTCCACCAATTCTGAAAATTCAAATCATTTGAGAGTTATACTAAAATCAGATTCAACAAAATCAAATTAGTTGGAGTTCATGAATGTATCATATTTTTGATGTGGTTTTGATTGAATAATTTCTTCAATTGAGAGTTCATTTTGGTGTTTATTATCATGGGATAGAGGTAGTTAGTCGGGCCCCTCTACATCAAGTTTTTCTTCAACTTCATGGATGTATTTAGTAAAATTTGGGAAGACCAGTGGCACTTTCTTCTTGGCATTGAATCGTTGAATGCCAGTTTAGAGTTCTTCTACAATGGCTTTAAAATCTTCAAGTGAGATCCGTGTTGATATTTCTCTTTTCTTTTGTTTTAACCTTATCATTAGAGCATCATCCCTTCATTAGAGGGCCTCCTTAGTGTAGTCTTTTTTTATCCTACACCTGTGAGTAATTGTTCCTTGTGTAATAATATGAATTTTAATACCTCATGGAAAATTCGGGTCTTTGATATTTTTTTAAGGAATGAAAAATTAAAAAAATGTGAATTTAGAAAAATGATCAAAATAACTATTTAACTTCCTGAAAATGGTGTTAGTTTTTACGCACACCTATTGTAGGGTGTGGAAAAATAAAATTTATATTCATAATATAGCACACTAGCTGACAAGGGTCCTCTCACTTAAGGAGAATTTCAGTTGGTTAAATCACTTATTCCAGTTCACTTATTCTAATTATTTTGGGTTCATTTAATATTTATTGAAAAATAAGTTTTTAAGGGTTTTGGAAAACATGCAATTAAAATAATGAAATGAAAACATTAAATCTAAATGTTGATGTATTTGCTGATTGAATGAAATTAGGGAAGAAATAACATGGTCTTTGGGTAGGATAACACAAGTTTATTCATTATTTATTTATTTTTGAAATACAATTTGATAATTAATTTTATGAAACCTCATTAATGAATTACTTTCCTTTTATTTATGGAGTGTGTGATTTTAGCATGTCTCCAGCACACCAAACCACACCTCCTCCAATAGTAAAATAGGATAATACCTCAACCAAGAATGATATACCAAAAATAATCGACTCCACCATATGTCGTTTCATACCTCATGGTCACCACAACCCCACCATATGAAGGGTTTTCTTAAGAGAAGGGAGGGAAAATGAATTTAATCAAGGAAAAGAAATAGATTTGGAAATAGTGTTGTGGTGGAAAATCGTTGCACTCGTGAAATATTCTCTCCTCTAACACAAATAGATTTAAAACATTTTGAATTTAAAATTAAATAATGAATAAAACTATGAAACCTCCCCCAAGGACAAGAATTGGGTTAGTCACTTTCCATTACAAAGTGATTAGTGATAACGATGGAGAGAGGAAAGAGAGAGAATAAGATAATTATAGTTTGAAAACAAAGAAATATGGATGAAGAAATGGGAAACACTTTAATGAAAATGATGAACATGTTAAATGTAAAATAAAACTAAAATAAAAATAAAATAATGAAATAAAATTCCTAAATGGCCCTTTTCCTCCTGTCCTTGGTGACCCAGATGGTGTGGGGATGGGAAGGAATTATTTGAGAGGTAGGAACTCATCTATATTCATAGGAAGAATCTATCATCCAAACGTTGTCACATTTTGACACATTAAATAGAATTTTAATGCATGGTACCCTTAATAATGGTTGTTCCAAATTCTATTTCACATATCATCTCAAATGTTTGGCTCATTTTTCAATAGGATGTAGATTTTATTAATTATTAATCGACTATAACATTTTCTTTATAAAGGTTCCAGGAAGCATCATTCAAAAGTATAACATCCAATGGCAACCTTAATGAGATTAAAACTCCCTAAAATTAATTTTAGACAGACGCCTATGTGTCATTGTTCTATTCCACATGGAATCTTGTCAATTGGAGGTGTTTAGGAAGATATGGGATTCCGTTATGGTGGTTGGGTCCACATTTGTGCTCATAAGATTTCCCAACTTCATTGAATTATTTGGGCCTCTAGATGCTCAAATCATTCCTTGGAACATAAGAAAAAGTAAAAGGAAATTAAATAAGGATTTCTAAAAAAATATTAAATCAATTTAGATCTGTATTTTCAAATAAATAACCAAAATAACCTTGACCTAAAAATCTGTATAAAATCCATAACTAAGAACTTTTCACAATTTCTCTCAAAACAAATCATAAATCCAAAATTTATCCATATAAAATCAAATTTATAATTTGGGAAGATTAAAAAAATTAAAATTCATAAAAAAACTGTGTTAAATATTAGTTATATCAATTCCCCCATACCTAAACCATGCTTGTCCTCAAGCATAAAAACTCAACATTAAATTTCAAAGGGAACCAATGTTACCAATATTTAAATTCCAGAGTAATAAAATAAAAAAAAATCAATTCCAAATCAAATTTTCAAAAATTTACATGATTTATCAATTTAATTTCTCATTTTTCAAATAAATAATCAATTAATATATTTTACTTTTCCTCTTTTATAAATGATGAAACTTCTCATTTCATTCATTCAGGCTCCATAATTCATTATTATTAAACATGAAAAATGATGATTTACCTCACCTTTTAATCTTTCCTCTAATATATCATGATATAATTAAAATATATTTATTCTTATACAATAAGAACATTATCTGTATCCATAATTTATTAAAATTACTACTTTCCCCACTTTGTGAAGACAAAAGGCACATAAAATCATGAGGACTTGCAGTAAATGTTCAAATGAATTTGAGGCTTAAGGTTGGTAGGATTTGATGAATTAAAAATTAAAGATCACGTACGAGGTTAATATCTTAAGTACAATGCATGATATCAAATTTAAAAGTTTAATGAAGTTCTCCTCTTCAATATCAAAACACCTACATCCCCCAAAACATAGTGGTCATAATAAAGTAAGCATAATGAATTATTTATGCACCATCTTGATTTTTTTCCTTTTTATATTTTTTCCTTTTTTTAAAATATTATGATTAGATCAAACCGTACATCCATTACCTAAACACATAAGCTAAAAATATCATCTTTCTGGAAAATGGTGGTTTTTGGTTTTCCCAAATCACAACCCATTTTTCTTATTTTTTAGGTTTTTTTTTAATTTTTAGCATTTTTTTAATTCAAGAGGTGAAAAAATAAGTACAATGAATGATCCCACAAGATTTTAAAATTTACAAAATATCACTCCCACACTTTTTCATTATAATGTATAACATCCCTTCCATAATGACTCCCTTCACCCCCACACACCATCTTTAAAATATCATGCAAATACCAAGAGTATGGTAAAAATGGATGAAAATGGATTGAAAAATGAATCATCCCTATAAAGGTCATTCATGGTTTCAATGGGATAAAATAAGGATTGATGAAAAGGTTTTATTTAAGGATAAATGCTTTTTAAAAGATTCCACAATAATTTTAAATGTGTTTTTGTACAATCATAGCTTTGAGAAGTTCAAATACATGTTCTAGAAGGTGAAATATCCCAAGATCACTCAAGAAATATTCTCAAGAATAAATAAGAATTAATTGGTCTATAAATCCTCTTAGGAATAAGACATATGATATTGGAAAATCAGTCAAGGCATGATTTATGATAACAAATAAATTTAAATTAATTTCAGAAATTCAAAGTAAGAAAAATGGTAGGGAAATTTCATTAACATAAACCAAGTAATTCTTTTAAATCTTGATTAATCATTTCAATAACCATGCTTCACTTTAAACATTCAATTTTCCATTTTACTCATTCAATCTCATTAACATTGAAATTTAAAACATATAAACATAGGATTCCTAAGAGAATAATATCTTCTAAATAAGTCAAGTAAAGAAATAATTAATGTTTTGGCATGGAACTCTTATCATTAAAGCACAAAACATGTTTTGGATAAAAAAGTAATACGTTTAAATGTTTAAACAAAAAAAATTAACTCCCTTTTCCAAGAATCTTAGTAATTATATTACACTATTTAAGTCTCCTTTTTCTTATTTATGAACCTCAAAAAGTTAATTACTCACTTAAGAACAAGGATCATGTCACTAAAGATCAAATAGATAAGGAGGATTGGGCATCATGTTAAACTACTTCTTAAAAAAATTGAAATATAAAAAACATGTAAAGATAAATCTTGGTATGATCCCCCTAGTGGGCTGGGAATTTTACAACCTCTAGTGGGAAGTAATAGTTGTTGTCTATAATCTGATGGTGGGTGGATCTTCTTTGACATGAACCACCACATGTTGTTCCTCCCAGCTTGCAGTTCTTTGTTCTTATTGAGGAGGAGTCCATGGATAGAGTACACCAGATCTACCCCCTTTGTAATGCCGAAAAAATTTCATGGTGGGGATAGGATGAATTATGAAACCTTATCTTATTTTTTTGCTACATGTGTAACCATGTTATCTTCCAGTGCTGGATTCATGGGGGCTTCATCCTCTTGTCTTATTTTTTCAGGCTCAACAACTTGGATCTCTTCATAATGGGGATCCTCGGGTAGATGTTCAATGTCTTCAAGGATATCCAGGTGTTCCTCAACATGGGTATCTTTTTTCCTATCATCCTCTAATGCATAATAAGCATCCACCAATTCTAAAAATTCAATGCAATTGGGATTTATACTGAAACCAGATTCATTAAAATCAAATGATTTGGAGTTCATTGATGTATCTTCTTTGTGTAGTGGTTTGGATAGAATATTTTATTTGATGGAGAGTGCCTCTTGGAGTTGATTATCACTAGATGGAGGTGGGTAGTCTGGCCCCTACACATAGAGTTTTTCATAAACTTCATGGATGTCTTACGTGAAATACAGGAAGACCAGTGGGACTTCTTTCTTGGCCTTAAATATTTGAAGGTTATTTTGGAGTTCATCGACCGTGACCAAAAAATATTCAATTGTGATGCATGTTGATATTCCTCTTTCACTTTTTTTGAACCTTATCATTAGAGAATCACACCTATGTTATAGGTCCAACTCAATGTAGTTTGTTTTTTCTTCCTAAACATGTGAGTAATTGTTCAATCTATAATAATTTTAATTTGAATACATAATGGAGAATATGGTTTTTTTTTATTTTTATTTTAAATTAAAAAATTTTAAAAATGTGAATTTAGAAAACGTGACCAAAATATCTATTTAGATCCCAAAATACGAAACTAGTTTTGACACATTACTATCATAGGGTGTGGGAAAAGAAACGTTATATTCCTAATTCAGCACAGTGGCTGCCCATGGTAATGTCACTTGAGGATGGTTTTAATCGGTTTAATAACCTATTATAGTTCACCTATTATAATTCTTTTTGGTTTTTTAATATTCATTGAAAAATATGTTTTATGGGTTTTTGAAAACATTCAATTGAAATAATGAAATGAAAACACTAAATGTAAATACAGATGTAGATGCTGGCAGAATAAAATTAAGGTAGAAAGAACACGGTCCTAGGGTTGGATAACACGGGTTCATTCATTATTTATTTGTTGTTTAAATTCAATTTGTTAATTTATTTTATAAAACCTCATTAATGAATTACTTTACTTTGATTTAATGAGTGTGTGATTTTAGCATGTCTCTGTCTCACCAAAACACACCTCCTCATATAGTCAACTAGGATAATACCTCCATCAAGAATGCTATCAAAGAAAGACTCAGCTCCATCATAAGTCATTTCATCTCTAATGGAAGCCTTAGATCCACCATATGAAGGTTTTTCCTAAGAGAAGAGAGGAAATATTAATTTAATCAAGGAAAAGAAATTAATTAGGAAATAGTGTCATGGTGGATAACCTTTGCACCCATACAATATTCCAATCTTCACCCAAAATATATTTCAAACATTTTGAATTTGAAGTGAAATAATGAAGAACACCATGAAAACTACCCCAATGACAATCATCTGGTTAGTCACTTTCTATTTCATAGTGATTAGAGATCTCAAGGGAGAGAGGGAAGAGAGATAATTGGATGGTCTATTGGGGAACCCATACATTCTTCAAGGTTTTGCATCAGATGAGGATAGAGCTGGTCATCTTCACCAAGCATGAATTTACAGATTTGGAAGATTGATAGGATATGGCGCAACCATCAGTACTATGCCGATGCGCTCTTGTATGAGACTGCTTGCTAAGAATCCATGCTTTGGTGGAGGCATGCCTTAATGATGTTGATGCAGAGTTGAAGCACCGCCACATTGTTTTGTTCTGGGTTTCAACTCTCTTGTTTCTTGATTTTGTTAATGTATTAATGTCCTTGAAGTCTTGGTTTTCCTTATATTTACCCTTAAAGGGGGATTATCTAAAATCAATAAAAATTTCGGCCTTCGGGCCGTTCAGTCAATAGAGAGAATGAGATAATTAGAGTTTGAAGACAAAGAAAGATGTGAGAAGAAGTGGAAAACACAATAATAAAAAAGATGAATTTGTTACAAGTAAAAGAATACAAAAATAAAAATAAAATAAGGAAATAAAATTACTAAATAGACCTTGGTTTCCTCTTCGTGGTGCCTCGAATGGTTTGGGAATGGGAATGAATGATTTGAGAGGTAGGAGCTCCTCTCCTTTTATAGGAAGAATATGTCTTCCAAAAGATGTCAAATTTTATCCCATTAAATTGATGATTAACGTGTTTTCCCCTTCATTAAAATTGTTCCCCATTGTATTTTTCATCTCCTCTCAAAAGTTTAGCTCATTTAGTCATCATATGTAGATGTTATGAATTATTAATTGACTGTTACTTTGTCTAGATGGAGGTTCCAAAAAGCTTCTTTCAAATATATAACAACCAATGACAACCTTAATGACTTAAAAACTCCATAAAATTAATTTTAGATATGATTCTATGTTTCTTCGTTCTTTTATAGGATGAATCAACCTAATTGGAGGTGTATAGGCTGAGATGGGGTTTTGTTATGGCGGTGGGGTCCAAACTATACACTAGAAAAATTTCCCAACTTCATTAAAATTTCCAGGCCTCTGGATGATCGAATCATCCCCTCATGTAGAATAAAATTTTGAAGGAAATCAAAAAATTATTTGAAAAAATTATCAATCAATTCAAAAAAATATTTTTAAAAAATGACCAAAATACCCTTGACAGAAAAATCTGTAAAAAATACAGAATTAATCATTTTTCATAATTTTTCTCAAAAAACATCTTAAATCTAAGATTGATCCATATAATCTAAAATTTATAATTTTGGAGGATTAAAATAATTTAAATGCATACAAAAAATGTGGAAAATATTAGCTCTATCACACTACTTTAGAAGGATCTATGTAAATCTATTATTTAAAAACATCTATGATCTTGTTATTTTTTAATAATGAAATTGTATTCATATTTTTGGAAATGAATCATCTTATAAATAAATGTATAATGAAATTATATTTATTATATTCGAGTTTTGAACAAGGGTGAAGGAAGTTGAGACTTATGGGAAGGGATTTCCGTCTCAATTTTTTACTAATGTGAGACACATGACACATTCACCAACTATTTATTTTGTATTGGGTATGTAATTCACATGAACGTATTTTATGATTCTTCTCCTGAAAATTATTTTATATTTTCATATCAATTTGAGTATCTCGCTTTTATGTGGTTTACAATTCAAAATTTACCAAATTGGTAATGGATTTTCTTCTCAATTTTCCGTTTTTGAGACATATGGTTATTTTATACCCCTATATTCTTCTAAAAGGTGTATATATAGACCATTTTAAATGTAATATAATTTAATTATTTATATTCATGATATTTTATGTCTAATTTAATAATATTTCTTCATGGTTATTTCGTTTCAATGTTACCAAAATGAAAAATATTTTATGTTATAATCTCATCATTTATTGGTATTGTTTATGATTATGTTTCCAAAGATAGAATCTTATGATATATATCCAAATAAAAACAATAATTTTCTTCACTTATGGTTATATCAAGATATATAATTTTTTCCATTCATTTCCCTCCTTTTATGTACTCATGAGTTTAAAAAAAATCTAAAAATAATAATCTTTTCAATCAAAAACCATTTTTATTCAAAAACTATGTTATCTAAAAATATTCTAAAAAATGTTTTTGACACTATTAAAATTATTTATAATAAAAAATTTAACCCATGACTTAATTTTTAATTTTTTTTAAAAGTAATATTCATGTCATTTTCTAGAAAATTCCCATTTATATTTTACCAAACATATGAAAGGAATGTTTGTTTTAATGAGTAGGGAATGAATGAAATTTCTTACCATCTTGAGAATTATTTTCATTGAATATTCCTTTATATATCTTAAATTTTATTTTCAATGAAAGTAATTTTCAAAATGTTTTAATTTTTAAAAAGTTTTTATCAAATATATTTTCCTCACGAAATGTTTTAAATCATTTTTAAAGCGTACTTTATAATTTTTCAAATTTATTTTCAAATAATGTAATTTTAATTTTTTTTAATGTTTTTAAAAGTTATTTCAAAGAAAAATTATTATCCTCAATAAGTTTTCCATATTTTTTATCTTTCAAAATCATTTTTCTTCTAATATGGTATCCTTTGATGTATGTTTTTCTTTATTGGGGATATAAATCAAGGATACCATTTTTATTCTTTCTTTGAAAGTTTTATGATGAAAAGATGTTCATGAAACCCATTTATCTTCCATTGATTATACCATGAAAAAATTATTATGATAAACATTACTTTTTTCCATGGGTTATGCTTTGATGATGAAATTATTATGGAACCTATTTATTTTCTACACTTAATTTTATGATGAAATATTTATAAACCCCATTAATTTTCTTTGTTTCTAGTATGCTGAATGTTTTATGATATTATAGAACACATAAATATGATTTCCATTATAATGATAGTGGGACCTATATCTAACTCTAATTCATTGGGTAAATATTCATTTCATATGAGATTGACAAGAATAAAAAAGGGAGTGAACCTAGTACTATAAGGGATTTTTTGCACTAAGATAGTCTTCTGAGTGGACCTTGAAAACTGCAAATAGTTTAGGGAGTGAACGCATTCCACTATTAGAAATGGTATACCATTGGGGATGATGTTGTGTCTCATCCAGGAGTTATAGCCACTAATGGAGGGCCCAGATACGTTTTGTTAATTAGAATCGACTATTAAGTAAATTATTTTCTATACTTATATGTTTAATGCAATTCCATTTCTTATTCCAATGTTATTATCTCATGGATCATGTTCTTTGATTTCCTTATGATTCACTTATTGTGAACTACCAATATTTATTCCATGTATCAGGATTTTGATATTTTATATGAAGGGTATGATTTTCAATTGTTATCCTCATGTTCTTCTACCCTTACACCTATGTCCTGCCTATGTAATAATTGATATCTCACTTTCTTACCCTTACTGAGAATCTAAGATAACCCTTTCCTATGTTTTCTTTCCGTAGGTTATGAATAAAAGTTTTATGTAGTGTATGTATGTGAAGAGTACTAATGGTGAAAATCATTATAGGGTACATTGAATAATTTCCATGAATTAAGAAGATTGAAATTCATGTTTCCAAAGTAACTAAACTATTGTGGTCCTTAGGAATATTTTTTTAATGTAATGAATATTAATATAAAAACATGTGGTAACCATACACGAGAAACCTAGGCTGATATAGTTTGTATTAAAGTAAAGGTTTAGTTAACCTTTGAAAATAAGGATGATAAAAAATTATAGAAATCCCTTGGAATATTTATAAGTATATGTCTAGAGGGATACCTCTAATGATAAGTATAAGGGTGAATCAAATTATAAGAAAATGTCCTGGAATTTTTTTTAAAGGATAGAGGAAGTAGTTTCCATGAAAATAAATCTCTATTTGGATACTAAATGTGGATGTGGATATAGAATGAAGGTGTACAAGGGTAATAAGTCTAAAAAGGGTGCATTGAGTTGGACTAAATTTTCACTTAGTGCCTGACAATGGACCTTACTACATGCCTAGTTTGGATCTCCTGGGGGATATTATTTCAAAATAAAAAAACTCTTTATGAACCATCATGAAGTATTTAAATAAATGATAATCATGGATGACCTAGTTTAAGACTAATGTGTCGTATATTTAGAATAAGGTTTCATTATTTATACATCTTATAAGTGAATTTTCGTGATTATGTGGTTTTCCACTATGTTTAGTTTGGCTCACACTATACTTTTTTGGTTTTTTTCAATGGTGGGAACCATAATTTACTGGGTTGACATTGAACATGAAAAAACATACCTATGAATATCCAAATGGCATGATTATTGGAGTAAAGAGTGTTATTATTATGCCTAATTAGTTTTCATAACAAAGAGAGTGCCGGTTCTCGATGAGGGTTCAGTGCTCGACCAGTGATGGCGGCGGATTCTGAGCAGGTTCCTCCCCCTTTATGGGAGGGACCTCCACCATCATCCACACGAGAAAAACCCTCTTTTATAATATTTTCAAACCCGGACTTCCTTCCTCCATTTCCACCATGTTTTCTGAGCCCTAAGGTGCAAGATCTCTAGAATGGGCGTCCCAATCTTCCTATTTCAATTTCTGAGTTTAACGAAGCGTCAGACCTCCATAGCTTGTCATTAATCACTTGATTATTGAAGAGAAGACCTTCAGTCGATATGTTTGACAGATTTGAAGTCGATTCTTTGGATTTTCAAGAGAGGGAAACCGTAGGTTTGCTGGACAACCGAACCATCTTGATCCATTTTTCTTCGGAGGAAGATCTAATAAAAGCATGGTTGAGTGATCCCCGCATATGCAACGGCTCATGATTTTTCATGTCCTGATGTTCTTATGAATTTTACATGAAGAGAGACTCTCCATAAGTGGCGGTCTGGGTAAGTTTTCAGAATCTTCCGCATCAATTTCAGAATCCATTTATTTTTAAAATTCTTGGGAACCTTCTGGGTAGATACTTGTGTTCAGATAGTCGGACTAATGGGGTCTCCCACCAGATTAATCCTCATGTGTGTGTGTAGGTGGACACATAAAAGGCTCTATTAGACTTTGTCTGGATTACTATTGGGGAATAATTCTGGTGTAATCAGTCTGTGGTATATGAGTTGTGGTTCCAGTTTTTCCAGGTTTGCAAACGGTTGGGTCATTCTTTGGAGAATTGTAGGAGGGAAGAAAAGAATATTGAATATCTGGATGATGTGTGCAATGTTAATCATGGAATTCTAGAGTATGGTGTGGTGGAGGGTGATATATCCGAAGGAATTGACAGGGTTAGATGCAGTGGGCTAGGTGAGGGAAGTGATCTATTGAGTGCTGCTATGGTGGCCTAGATTGTAGTTTTGGACAAAGGTGACACAAGGAATGACACAAATGCAATTGGAACATGGCTTTCTTCTGGTGACAACCAAGAAAGGTAGGAGAAACCACCAGTTTGTCCTACTAACCCAATAGTTCAAGAGGTGTTTAGAAGAATGATAAGTGACCTCAGTTGCGGGAGCAGACCTGTCACAGGGCATAATGGAAATGTAGTGGCCATGAATGATCAAGATAAAATTGCAGGTGACTTCTATCCTGGTATCAAACTGGGTGTCCTAGAATGTAGACTGCTTGTGTTACACAGAGTATGGTTCTTGAGGAATTTTTCACACAACCTCAGTTCATGGGGTGTGGATTCATACAACCCAGCTAGGCTGAGAATCTTGGTATGATGCCGCTGGATGGGGAGGTTGATTTAATCCTAGAGAATACTCAGTTGGGAGTTAATGATGATAGGACTGGAATTATTTTTCAAATGGTATAGGAGAGAGGGGGAACCTCGGTTCCCTTGTGCAACAGATTTGAAGGCCTCCTAGAGGCTGATGTGGATGTTGTCCTCATTTCCATAGCTGGAGGAGATGGTCCAGAGTGAAGGTCTCTAAGGGGATAAATCAAGGCCAAATTACATATGAGGAGTAACCTACAAAGATTAATAAGGGATTCGGAAAGAGGAAGGGGAAGAATTAATACTCCTCGTTACCTCTACCTCTAGAGACCCGATCTTCAAAGAAGATAAACGACAAAAAGAAGTAAAATGAGCTTTTGTATTCTCCAAGTTCAGTGGAACAAGGTGACCAAGACATGGTTCTCCTTTTAATCTCTAAAGAAGAAGTGATAGAGAAGACCTTGATGCTCAATGGATCGGAGGTGGAGGCATCCATTATGACGGGGAGTTCGTTGGAGGTGTCTATTAATGAGGAAAAATATACATGGATTGACATATAGGACTCCATTCTGGTTGGGGGTTCAACAGAGGGATAATCCGCATTGAAGAGTACATTCAGGCATAGGATCAACTTGCTTGTATGTTAGAGAAAATTATTTTTTAGGTTTCTAATTTACACGTTCCATCCCTATCCTAGAAACTTTTCAGGGAGAGAGATTCTGGTAATATTAAGTTCCTCTTTAAGGATCCTATTTAAGGGTGGATTTGGCTAGGTTTTAGAGAGGTTTGGTTGAGGTGCAGCCCTTGGGCTCTGGTTGTTTCTTTTTGTTTGGTTATTTGGTGTTTTTTCCAGCTTTCTACTTGGACCTGTGCCAGAGGGGGACTAGAGCACAAATTATTCATCGATGTAGTCCTTTTGGAGTGGGATGCTGAGAGGGTATGGGTTTTTTATTTGTACTGTGCCCGTGCACTTCTACACCGGACTGATTGTTGAAAGGCCATTCATTGGTGAGGCTTGTCCGCAGGATTATCTACTGGGGGTGGGGTAGGATTGGTGGTTTGCCTTGGTTTTTATTTTTTTCTATTATGTCCTAAGATTTGTTCATACTATTTCTGAGGTTTGTCACTTTCTTCCACAAAAGTGATTAGATAATAATAAAGTAATTTTCAGTCAGTTTTCATGAAAAATGATTAAAAGCATTCACCTTAACCAAATATCAGACTAACAAAATTGGAAAAGGATAGAGTTCACTAAGAGTTCGGGTGATGGAGACCATTGAGGAATGAATATTCATTTTCCAATATGTTGATAACGAGGGATGAATAATTTAAGGGAATTTCTCAATGGAAGGGGAAGATGTTTTGAGTGTACTAAAGAAGGGAATAAGGAAAGTAATTGTAGGGGAAAAATGAAAAGGTTGGTCAAAAAATGGTTGAGAATAATGGTATACCAATGGTATCATAGACTATTGAATTCATTAAATGTGTAATTTATGGGAATTATTCAAATAAATGTCTTAAGGGTAAATCTTGTAATGATAATTAGTAAGGTTTTACAAGTAAAGGTTTTTCTGTTGATGATGAAGAGACTACAAATTACCTATGAAAGAAAAGAGGTATTAAGGAATAATATGATGAATCCTAGTTAACGGTTTGAGATGAAAGTGGTATAATTAAAATATTTATTTATTGGATTTAAAAAATTTGGAAATATATAAGGATTGATTAGAATAAGTTTTTTATGGATTTGAATGAACACGTGGAATGATACAGATGACATAGAAAAGTGATTTAATGACATAGTGATATTCATGGGAAATAGATTGATTAAGGTAAAGATAACCGTTAACATATTATTGATATTGAGAAAATGGTGATTGATTTCAATAAATAGATGATTGAAATGGATAAAGTAAATTGGATAGTACTGATGACCATAGAACTGATTAATGATTTGTATAAAAAATGGTTTATGATTTCATTAAAGGATTTTACATATTTTTTTTATTTTAGTAATATATCAAAATATGTGTTTTATTTAAAAAATACAAAATAATTAATGTTTTCAATAATATTTTATAGTAATTTTGGTTATAATCATGTTTTAAGAGAATACCTGACAAAGGATTTAACATGTTTGGTATGTGACAATTTAGAGTTAATTCATATTGTTTGGGGGTTAATGATAATATTACACTGGAAATTTATTGGACTTTATTCTAAAGTTTTGGATTTTAATATTTTATAAGGATCATAAGGTTAACCATTTATGAAATGGTTTATGTTGAACTTTTGATGAGGTTTTAATGATTAGTGTACTACTTCACCATATGAATATTTAGGCATAACGTTTTCTAAACATTTGTGTTTTGATCATAAAAAGTGATAACAGGAATGAATTATCATTATTTTATGAATATTATTTAGTGACGTTGAGAATAAAAATTCATCACTTATAGTAATAGATTAGGTGGAAATTTATCAAAGCACAACCAAATGAGAAGAGTTTACTTTTGAAATAGAATGCAATCAGGTAATCATAACTTCTCCTAAAAATTACCCAACAATATGAAAAGTATCTTAAAATAATTTTTTTTCATATTATCACATTTTTTGATGATATAAATGTCTTTTTTTACACCTCATTAGTTTATGGTTTTTTGGCTATTAAACTTATCTATATCACCACCTTCCTTATAATCAATGGTCTCTACCACTATGTATAATTATTTACTATTTTCTTCTATGTACAAATCTTCAGTTCCAAACTATGTTCTCCTATGTGGAAACCTAGTTAGGAGTTACTTTAAGAAACCTTTATGTTTCCAGTTGTTCCTTTTTAAGGTAAGTTTTATTATTTATTTTTATGATGTGGGTTTCTATGAAGGAATTTTTAAATACTAGACCATTGATGACCAAGAATAATTTCAAGGTGGAAAATCATTTTAGAGGGGGGGGGGGTAGAATGTAACATCTTTAGGTTTTATGATTTTTTTGAAAATTATATTAAATTTATAAATATATTTACCTATACAAAAAATCTATTTTACTTTGTATTACACTGTAAAATGGGTTTCTTGGATAATATGCATGACACATGACACCGAGCTCCAGTGAACAATGAAAAAATGTTATTATAAATATAATCATTATAACACTGCTGTTGAATAGGTGGGTTTGAATAATATTAACTTATTTGTAAAAAATACAAATAAATTTTCTATTCAATATAAATATATTTATAAATTCTTAGTAAATAGTCAATCAATTTTTAGTAAAGTAATTATATTGTTCAAAAATATGTTTCATTTGAAAATGATTTTTTTTATTATTATGAGAAAATAATATAATTAATTTATATATAGTTTATAAAATTTATTGGATAAAATTAAGTATATTTTTTAAATCAAAATATCAAAATTAATAAATGGTGAAATTTAGGTATTTTTCAAAAAATTCTTATATTTTAGTGAATAGTGAAAATACTAATTTTTGTAAAACTGTGATTTATTTTCAATAAAAAAATTAATTTATATTCCCCATTATTTTTTAAAATAAAATAGTTATAAGTTATTTATATTAAACCCAATTAATTATTTTTAATCAATTTTATTGGATTTTAGTTTAAGTTTATTTTTTTGTTTAAAAAAGCGGTTTCAAAGCAATTTTAAAGTGCATAATGTTTTCCCATTTTAATCATTTAAAATAATCCTTAATTTGGATTTTTTAAATGAAATTTATATATTATATATTAGTAAATTTTAATTTATTTTCTTATAATGATTACTTGTAGACAAATAATTAATATAAAATCATCTTTTACTAGAAAAATATAGTTCACAAAAAATATCATTTTCAACGTGTCTATGGGTTTTGTTTTAAAGATAATTTTTAAACATATAGAAAATATAATTGAAAGAATAAACTTTATTTTTTAAATAATCATATCAAAATAATATTTTTTCTAATTTTTGACAATTTTTTTAAAATAATATTTTTGTGATGAATAGTTAAAAATACTGAATTTTAATTGAAAATTGACTTTTCATTTTAATTAATTTTGATGTTTAATTATATTTTAAATTTGTTTTAAAGAAAAATTAGCTAAATAATTTACATATTAATCCATTTTAGTTCATTGTAATAAATTTCATATTGCATTTGGATATAATAACTTTGTAAAATTTTGAACATTTTCTCTTTGAAAACCCTCTTTGTCGTCGCTTCATTGGGATTAATTTTAAAATAAATTTACCAGTTCTTTGAGTGGAATTTGGAAAAATGGATTAAATATTTTGAATCAAAATAATTTATATTATTTATTAATTTTAACTAATTATTTTTACCATAATAAATAGTAAAAACAGAAAAAATTATTTATCATGGTTAAGGTAAAAATCGGTTTACCATGGGTTAAACTAAAAATTTAATAGTTAAAAATTAACAAAAACTTGTCCAAAAACCTTTTAATGACCATATTTATACCTTATAATGTATAATTTAATTATTTTTGAAATTATTGAGCCTTTTTTAGTGTAAAAAAAATGTGGGTATCACTTTTTATTTTCAAAAATTACAAGTGTGCCACTCACCTCACTTATTAAAGGCCACCCTTATCCTATCTTCTTAAAATAATAAAATATTCCTTTTAAAAAATAAATAATCAAATAAGTTACAAAATTCCAAAATTTATTCTTATAAGCCATGTTTTTTTATATAAATCCTTCTTTGGAAGGTTTTAGGTGGAAACCTGAGGGGGTTACCTGAAGAAGAGACAACATTCTTCAACGAGCATTTTTATTTTATTTCTCCCTAAAAATCATTCAATTATTTTTAAAATAGGATGATATAACAAAATAAGTATAATAAATACAAATTTATTTTTTTTATTTTATGGTAATGAACTACAATAATTATCCCTTCTATCAAATGGGTTACGAAATCATTATTCGTGTGTATGGCAGAGTACCGTGTCACGAACCGATGACATTCGTTTTTCCATCACCACCTCTTGTAGTTGGGTATGATTATGGTTGTAAATTATATATATGATATTTATAATATAATTATAACTTTTTAATCATTATATCATATATACATTTTTACATTTCATTCCCTAAAGGATATGATAATGCTTCTCTTATATACGACGAACTACCGTCTCACGAAGTGATGTGATTCGTTTTCCAATAACACTTTACATGGAAGATAATAAGGATAAATTTATGTGATATAAATGGAATAATTACGATATAAATGAAATATTTATCATTATTAAAAGATAATATTTCATTTTATTTATCCTTTAACTCAGTAGAAGATGATAATTTCATTCCTATACGTTTGGACTGCTGTCTTCATGAGGTGATATGCCTCTCTTTCAATCACCACCCCAAATTAATGATGTGTATAAGTGTATTTAAATAAATAATATTTCAATTTTATAATTTTTTAAATATAATATATTACTTACTTTTTTTCTATAATTATCGTTGAAAATTGGAAACATTACTCACACGTACATACAACCTAACAGTTTCATGATCGTAATGTACTTCATTTATCAAAACCATTATTCATGATTGATTTTATAAGAATGGTTAATGTATAAATATGATAATTATTCCATGATTATTATTTTTGATATGACAGAACCATGATCAAAGTAATAATTATGAAAATAGAAATTCAAGACATATATAGAAAACAAAGTGGTTATTATCTAAAACGTGACCTTTTCATGGAATTATTATTAAAAGGGTAATAAAAGTGAATAAATAAATCATATATATTATTATTTTTATAATTATTTTTCTTTAATATATTTATAATAATTTTATATTTATTATATAATATGTTTTTATGATTGTGAAGGAATTCAAGACTCACAGTAAGAGATTTCATTATCACTTTTTACCTATGTGAGATACATTCCATATTCACCACATATTTCTTTTATGTGGTGTATATATTACAACTGAATTAATTTTATTATTCCTATCTTATAAATTATTTGGATTTAAATATCCATTTTAGGATCTCTCTTTCATGGGGTTTGTGGTTCAAAATTTACTAAATCAGTAAGGGATTTTAGTCTCAATATTACTTCTTTGAGACAAATGATTATGTTATGCACCTATATTATTTTATGAGGTGTATATAAAACCCATTTGACATTTAATATCATTAATTTATTTATATACATGATATTTTAAGTTTAATTCAATATTTATTCCTTCAGGGGGATTATTTTTCCAGGTTACCAAAGTGGTAATGATTTTATGTTACAATATTAACATTTATCAAAATTGTTTATGATTATGTGTATTGTGATAAAATATTTAGATACATATCTCAATATAATCATGATTGTTTTCTCAGATGGTTATTCCATGAGAATACCTATTTTCTATTCATTTTCCTTTCGGTATATACTCAATAGTTAAAAAAGAATGTTTCTAAAAAATCAAGCTTTTATTCGAATTATATTTTCTTAGAAACCATTTTTTAAAAATTGTTCTTAAAAAAATATTTTAAAAATATTTAAATGATTTATTAAATAATTTTTTACCCATTTCTGGATTTTTACAAATTCTTTTGAATGGAATATTTATGCCATTTACTAAATAATTCCCATTTGGATTTTACTGAAAATGTGAAAGGAATAATTGTTTTAATATGTATAACATGAATGAAATTTTCTACTATCAAGAAAATTATTTTATTTGGATCCTCCTTTATAGGGTTCGAAGGTTATTTTTATAAAAAATTATTTTCAAAAAAAATTATACTTTAAAAAGTTCTTTTTAAATATATTTTCCTTAGTAAATATTTTAAATTATTTTTAAATATTCATTTGTATGTTTTCTAGTTTCTTTTTAATGAAATGGATTTCCAAAATGTTTTATGATTTGAAAATTGTATTTAAAAGAAAGGATATCATACTTAAGAATAATTCTATATTAATTATCTTTCAAAAAAAATTACATCTCAAATGACATCCTTTAATGTAACTTATTCTTTATTGGGGATATGAACCAAACATAACATTCTTATTCAATGTTTGACTGGTTTTTTTATATTCCAAGGGTTATACCACAATAAAATGATTTTGATACCTATTTCATTTTACACTAGTTATGATTTGATTGGCTAATGATTATAGAACCTATTTATTTTCCATAGGATATGTTATGATGAAATGTTTAAGAAACCCATTTCTTTTCATTTGTTCTAGTATAATGAATTTATTATGATATTATGGAATAGCTAAATATTGTTTTCATTATGAAATGGGTTTGAACTATATCTTTTTCCTATGAATTTCATAATTATTTAGATCTCATGATATAGGCATGATTGGAATGGTGAGTAAAGCTAGTTTAGAAAGGGATTTGTATTCTACGATAGTCTTGGGAGTGATCCTTGACTACTAATATGGTTTGGGTAGAGAACCCATTCCACTATGAGGAAATGTCTTCGACTGGTGATGTTTTTGGGTCCCATCAAAGTGGTGTACCCACCCATGGATTGGCCTGTTGAGTTTTGTTAATTATCCTTGACTACTAAGGAAATGATTTTATATGATTATGTATATGCCATTATTCCCTGTATTATGACAATGTTATTTTGTCATGGATTATGGTATTAGATTTTATTGGGCTTCATGTCTTATGAACTTCCAATATTTATGAAATGTATCAAGATTTTGATTAATTATATGAAATATACAGTTCTCAATTGTTATGATCATGTTCTTATACCCTTATTCTCACATATTTCTTATGTGATCATTGATATATAACTTTCTAACCCTTACTAAGAGTCTGAAATCACAATTTTTTATGTTTTCTTTCCCCAGGTTATGAAGAAAGGTTTTACATAGGGTATGTATGTAAAGAGTTCTAAAAAGGAAGATATTTAAGAAAGACATTGAATATCATTCATGAATTAAGAATTTTGAATTTTATGTTTCAAAAGGTAATAAAATATTATGGTCTTAAACTATGTTTTTATGTAATATAATGAATATTCATATAAAAAGATGTAGTATCCATATATGAGAAGCTTGGGTCACTAGAATCCCAACTCCTAATGCTATGATCTTCTTCATACCAGCAAGCTCGCTTTTATTTATAGAGGGTGGAAGACAATATTTCTGACTTATTTTATATCTTTAATATCTCTTAGTTATAATTTTTATTCTTCAAGAAAGATATATAATATTTACTAAGTATCCATTTTTTCCATTTTTATAGTTTATTTTCCATTTATCCCCACATTAAGGTGTGATATAAATTTCTTAAACATAGATGAGATATACGTTTCCATTTTTCTTCTAAATCCCATTGATAATTGGGGTGTAATGCATTATACATGTAGATATATGCTATTAAGGATTCACTGTATGATCACACTGCAACATTACATAAGTATTTTTTCACATTGAACATCCAAGGTAACCAAATTCTTCTTCGTATATATAGCTATTTTTATTAAAGATCATATATCCATTTTTTGTATCTCATCTCATATATCAATTTCTATCCAATATCCATGTAGATAAATCCTTCATGGATCAAGTATCTTAATCCTTATCTCTCCATGTAGTTATTTTCATGTACAGATTCACATAGATGAATCATCATTACATTATTGTTTTCAAGGAGAGAGGGTGATCCTAAAACCTAATATGACCTTTACTCTGGTAGGATTGAATCCCTTTATATAATTTAGGGTGTTGTACTCTTTAAAATGTTCTTCATTGTGATCACCTGATGTTTCCAAAGTCATCTATGGTGAACTTGGGATTCAATAGTTTAATTGATCTCATTCTTGGGCATTCTAGGTGGTGTACAAGGCGTCTCCAATGAGTATAGGTGGCGATCATCGATGTCATTTTATAGGGAACAAAAACAATTAATGTCCGAGGAGTGGTTATATAGATCTAATATGGGATGGGGTTGATTTTTTAAAATAGGCATAGTACCCACTTAAGCTATCCTACATTGGAAATGAGAGCATCCAAGCACTACCATATATATTAACTTGTGGCTTTTATGGATTATAATCCTACTATAGAGATAGTCTCCCACACACAAAGAACCCACATACATGGCACATACCTCCTCTCAGAGAATGTATGTGCCTTGGCATACTCTCTGCTGCGTGGGTTCCTCCATATGAACCTGTACGCACATGCCTCCTAGAATGCCTTCCTATGGGGTCTCTTGGTCTAGCCAACCCCTTATTGGGCTAGCTAAATGTCTTGGAACCCTATTAGTTGATGGTTAGTCATTTTAGATGATTTTTCCCCACAAAACATGTAAATAAGTTATAAATACAATTGAAAAATAATTTCTTAATTAATTTCAATGATTCTAAATTTAACACTTTAAATCCATTTTATTTTATTAATTGTAATTTATTTCATTTTAATAAACCATTTCATTATATAATATTATCAGTTAAAACCCATTCAAAATTATTAAAAAATATTTTGAAACTTTTTATTATAAAACGAGTGTTTCAAATACCCCCACACTTGAGCTATGATTTTCCTCAATAATGAAATGTAAAACATTGAATTTATGAGGGGAAAAATGTTAACAATATTTAAGTCTCAAAGAAATAAAATCAAATAATTGTCAATGTTAAATCAAAATTCTATGTTTGAAATAAAATATAAATTTAACTTCCCATTTTCCAAATATGAAACATACCCACATATTTTAATTTTTCTCATTGAAAAATGGTGGATCTTATCCATTAATTCATTCAAGATTCTAAATTTATTATTATTAAACATTCCATGTAATGATATACCTCTATTTGTATCTTTACACTCATCACTCATGATAAAAAATCAAGTAGATTTATGATGATATCATGAAAACTTTCTCTTTTTCTATAAGATTTAAATAAAACTACATTCTCCAATTTTCAAAGATAAAATTCACATGAAATCACTAGGTCTTTGTAATTAAGGATCTAATTATTATGAGGATTAAGGTTAGTAGGAATTTATGAAAAAATAATTAAGGTTAAAGGGGAAGTATATATGCCAAGTATAAAGAATGATTAAAGTAAAATCTCAATGAAAATATCCCCTTAAAAATGACATCTCACACTTCTAGATCTCAATGTAATTGTCATGATCCATGAAATCATAATGAAGGAACTTCTCCTTAGATTTTTTCTCTCTATTTTTTTTTTCATTTTTTCATTTTTTTATTTTTTCCTCAAACAATAATTTCATATTTGTTTACATTTTCCAAAGACATTCTTGTAACACACCAAAAATCCACCCCTAACAACATATGATAAAAATTATTGATCCAACAATGGTAATTTCTTATTCTTATGATTTACAATCTATTTTTTACTCATTTTTTAAAAAATGGAAATATTAAAGTATAATGAATGAATCATAAAAAACTTTCCAAATACCCAAAGTAGAACCCCCACACTTTTCCCTTATAATTCAGTGCATCCCTTTCACCATAACTTCCCTCACACCCACATGTCAACTTTATCATGAAAATATCAAGAGTGGGGTAGGAATGTATTATAATGGATTGAAATATGGATCATTCCTATAAAGTTCATTCATGGTCCCCATGGGATAAACAATTATTTTTGTAAAATGTGGTATCGTGGATAAGGTAATATCGATAAAAATAACCCAATAATTTAAAATGTGGTTTTTCATAGTCATAGATTTGATAATTTCCAATACAGCCGTTATAAGGTGATGTGCACCATGAACACAAAAGAAATGTTCTCAAGAAATGATCAAAGTTATTTGGTCTATAAATCCCTGTGCGAATGTAACATATGACTTTGGAATCACTCATGACATAATAATAATAATAAATCAATTCTCATAAATTTAAGATAATCAAAGTATGAATAATGGTAGGTAAATTTCATTTACAAGAGTCAATTAATTCTTTCAAATCATGAGTCATCATTTTAATATCAATGCTTCCCTCTAAACATTAAATTCACCACTTTAATCATTAAATGTCATTTTCATTTAAATCTAAAACATTTTATTATACGTTTACTAAGAAACTCATATCTCATTTGTAAAGACCAGGAATTCCTATGGATTTTTTTTAAAACATGAGAATTTTACGAGTCTGCAGTTTCTAACGGCGCAGGATTCCGAGGCCCAGAGTTCCTGGAATCAAATTATGAAGTTTTCTTCGTGTACATTTAGTAAACATACAATCCGGATTTTATAACTTTTGAACCAGTGCTCGGAACTGAAATCTGAGGGCACCATTGAACTCACAGCGTCAGTGATTTCTTAGTGATACCTTCACCACAGTTGTGTTCTAATTAGAATGGAAGTAAGATTTTGAATGTTTTTAATTAAGTTAAATAAAAATAAAAGATAACTTATTTTTATTTTGTGATAGTTAAAACCTCCAAAGGTAGGTTAGTGGTGGGGGCCACCACCCCATAACCTCCCATGAGAGGTTATGGTGGTGAGGCCCACCCGAGTATAACCTCCCTTGGAAGGATATTATTAGGTGGGGCCCACACGAGCTACAAACCCCCTAAACCCTCAAAACTTCCCTTGAGTTAATGAATCCAACCCTATCTTGTTTTATTTGTAACTTTCTATCTTCCCTCATAAGTGTGCCAAACCATAAAATTAATTAAGGGTATTAATTAATTAATTTGAAATGGTTTGAATTCTTTATGCCAACGAATTAATAAGATGTCTTGTTTTATTATTTTGTGGTTGGAAAAATCTTTTGGTGGAGCCTTGGAAGAATGGAGAGAATATCCTCTCAACGAAGAACACAAAGAACCATCGTCATCTTCTTCCTTCCTCAACCAGGGAAAGAAAGGGAAGCGACGCTAACGAAGAACGCCGACGTCGTCTTCAACTTCCTCACCTTCGAACACTCATCTGCCAATGACAATTACCCCTTTTCCTTCGACGTCTACAGAACGACGCTGCCTTCCCATGACTCCATCAACGTTTACTGACAAGCGAGGTTGGGAGATTTGTGTTATTTTATATATGAGTATAAACCTCGTTCTTCGTCGATCAAAGTTATGGTATGAGATTCGCCAATTTCTATCACCTTAATGAGGAGGGCTCGGGCTGCACGAACATGTTCTGACCCTTCCCTTGTTTGTTCTTGTTCAATGATGACGACATGACAAAGAGATGGCGATGACGAAGACGGCGAAGAAAGGCCGCTCTACCCGCGACCTCTGCAAACCATGACGCCCCCGCGGCGCCCCGGCGTGCTACCCGCACCCTATCGTGTTGCCCACACCCTGGCACACTTCCTAGACACACTACACCTGCCCTAGCGTGCTACCCCAGCACGATGACCGTGCCCCCTGCCCGCGTGCCCCGCACACAACCCTACTCTGCCGGTGCCCCGCCAACACCCCGACGCCCAGCCGCGCCCTGCTGGCGGCCTTCCCGGCCACTACCGGCGGCCTTCCCGATGCCCCCGTTCCCCTGGTGTCCTACCTGACGCCTCTGTGCCCCCTGTCACGGTCGGCTAGGCAGCCCGGCGTGCTGCCTGCGCCCCGGTACACTGCCCTCGCCCCTACGCGCTGCCCACGCCCCTGCGCGCTGCCCTTGCCCCTGCGCACTTCCCACGCCCCTGCGCACTGCCCGCACCCCGGCGCCCTACCTGGTTCACCAGCGGCCTGCTCGGTGTCCAGCTGGCCTGCCCGCGCCACGCGCGGCCTACCGATAGACTCCTATCAGCCAACTTCCCGAATCACACCCCTCAGGGGCAAGCCGAACCGGCCCTGGCCTTCGGGCCGAGCCGCCTGTGTGGCGGCATCCGGGTCAAACCGCCCTCATAATCTGCTAGGCGGGGCCCAGTGGACCAGACCAAACTTAGTGGGATGACCCACCCAATGGGCTGGGTCAGACGCATCAGGTCTGTCCGGGTTGACCGAGACCGGGTCAGCTCAGACTGTGTTGGGCGAAGTCGGTCCGACTGGGTCAGACCGGACTCGGGCCCACTACCGACCCTTTGCTTGTATGGCCATATATTTGGCACTGGTGGTCTGTTTGAAGAACTATCATTGGCTCTGGTAATCTCTATGAGAGATGGTCCCTTTGAGAATACCCTACTAGAGTTCGGGGTATAGTTGAGTTACGGTCTGGTTGGATCGTACACGAATCCAACCGGGCCCCCGGGACAAAAGGCTAATAACTAACAGACCGAGCATCCGAATGACGTGCCGTCTATTGCGTTGAGATCCCATTGATGAGACGGACCTTCAAGATACTTCTACTTGAGACATCGTGACATTTGGAGTTTGGACAAGTAGCTCGGGGAGAGGATCCATTCAGTGACGAGCAGAAAGAATGTAGAGACCTAGTAGCTGAAATACCTGACAACTACTTGACCGATTCAACTAGCCCAGTGGAGAGCACATGGTAGTTGGCAGGAGTCCCATGGTGGAGGAGTTCCTGGTAGTTGGTGGAAGACCCGTAGTACTCAACATGAGGAGTACCTCTACAGGCTATTAGGGGGAGTTCCTAGTAGATGGTGGCAGACCCATAGTGTAAGAGCGCCTGATAGTTGGCAGCAGACCTGTAGTACTCGACAGGAGGAGTACCTCAACAGTCCAAGGTTAATGGGAAGTGCCTTGGTGTCACGAGAGGTCCACTGTTCTCGATAGAGGAGGAGTTCTCCAGCAGCCACATTTTCAATAATGAAAATCTTGGTTTGAGATGAGTCAATGAATTTAGTGTTTTATCATGATTGTGATGGGTTACTATATAACTTTGGTATATGTATGGGTATATACTGAAGTATGGGTTATCCGTTGAATCCTTACTTTGTTGTTTATCCTTGTTGGATATTGTGAGACCTTGAGGGTCTCGGGGTCCCTTCTGAGTATCGTTGCACTCACCCCTGCACGGGCTATACCCGCACCTCATTGTGTTGGATGAAGATGACGGACAACACTGATAGAGGTCGAGAGCACCAGGACTGGATGGTACCCAAAGGTGGACCTTTCGACGGGTCGGTACACAGAGGAGTCTGACGTACGTGGAGTGCTGAGGTGGCCATCTGTACCTACCCTTCAGGTAGGAACCCCGGAGAACGATCCAGGAGATCCTCTTTAATTTTAGTCATTTTTTCCTTTTTTAGTTGTACTTGATTTCAGTTGTACTTGTACTTTACTATTGGGCTTGTATTTCCAACCCCTTTTACTTTCCATCACCTCTTCTATATTCAGTATTGCTTAGTGTTTTGCTTCCAGTTGTGTTCTCTGATTGTGTGTGTTTACTTTTTATAATGGAAATACCTTCCAAGATTAGGAAATTATGCCTTTGGTGCAAGTCTCCAGCCCCTGGCCTATGGAAGGCGGACTTAGGGTAGTCACGACATGGGCCCCGAGGACGGGTCGTGACAAATTGGTATCATAGGATTTAGTTCTACCGCAGAACTTAGGACTATGATCCTTCTTTTCTATGAAGCAATATTGTTAAGGGTACTAAGTGTGGTTTTCAGTTTAGGGAGACCAGTGTTGGTGCGGCAGCCAACGTATCCGTACACCAGGACCCTGACTACTGGTTTCCAACTTAGTGCATGAAAACCCTGATTGGAAGTGTGTTTTCAAAAGTTTTTCTTTAAGTCAGCTCAACCAGGTCAGCTCACCAGGTATATTCTATTGACCGTGTGACATCTGTCTTTTTCAGGATTCCTCCCCGCGGATGACTAGTTAGAGCCCTGAGAGTTGTACGCACTGATAGCCCACCGAGGGATGTGGCATCGGTACAGGGCTATTTACTAGCGGTACCACTTACCGTTGGGCCACTGATGCCACCATCCCCATTAGTAGACGATACACGCCGCTTGAGTGCGTAGCATGAGTTCCAGCGCCAGAGCTCACCCAGGTTCCGGGGAGAGACGGACCCACGGGCTGTTGAGCATTGGATGAAGGCTATGGTAAGAGTCTTCAGGATAGTAGGGACACTAGCAGACTTCATGGTGATTCTTTCTATGAGTCTCCTTTAGGAATAAGCAGGAAGATAGTGGAGCCTAATGCTTCGGGTCCACGACGAGGTGACACTTATATGGGAAGGCTTTGAGATCCTGTTTTATATGGAGTTTGTTCTAGCCACCCTTCGTGCGGGGTAGATACATAAACTACTTCATCTGCAGTAGGGAAGTATGATAGTAGTGCAGTAATCAGTGAGGTTCACCGACCTCTTGCGCTAATCCACTGATATGGTACGAGACCCATTCTTCAGGGCCTAGACCTTCGAGCATGAACTCAGGCAAGATATCAGAGCTCCGATGATCTCCCTCAGCATTCTAACAAAGGAAGGAGTGTTGGAGCGAGCCCTCCTAGTGGAGAGTTTTCTTGCTGAGAAGTCTCCAGCAGCGAGACCCACTACTAGTCGACATGCTACAGATTCTTCTTCAGCTAGCAGTAAACAGTTGTCGCAGAGGTCCAAGAGTACGAGACCTATACGTGGATGACCGCATGACTCAGGATTAGTTGTGAGGGGAACCCAGAGTGGAGACAGAGCCAGACATGGCAAGAGCGGATAACATTACCCATGCAGCTAGCTTTGTCACATGGATCATGAATATCCCACCCACAGTTCTGACGATCAACAGATATTTTAAGGACCTCCCAGGCAGAGGTAGAGATTCTATCGAGGCAGTCAACAGGGCACATGCGGACGTGGCAGAGGATCTGGTCGAGTAGCTGGCGGTGGATGACGTTTTGAGGTTTTTCCACCACCACCACCAAGAGGACCACCCCGACCGCAGGGAGCTGGCGGATAGGGGAGAACTCAACAACAAGAAACTGAGGCCTATGACCATGGCGCTCCGGAGATGATTCGAGGTACTATCTGGGTTTACTCTACCTTAGCTGTAGTTCTTCTAGACACATGTGCTAGTCATTATTTCATAGCTACTGCCCTAGTTCGGAGGTTAGAGATTCCGATGGAGCCGTTGGCTCAATCCTTATGGCTAGAGAATCCTACGAGAGCATACTCGATGATTACGCACTGGTTCTGGTAGTGTGAGCTAACTCTAGGAAGAAAGAGCTTCAGTTGGGATCTCCTTGTATCGGCGTCGAGGCCTTACGACGTCATCTTGGGTATGGACTGGTTATCTATAGTCCATGATCAGATTGAATGTATTAGGTGAAAATTGTGGTGTGTCCACACGGATGGGACAAGGTTCACCTTCAACGGTGAAAAGGGAACCTTTGTAACACAGGGTGGACTTACACAGAGGAGGGTGCAACCTATCACTCACCAGTTGGCTTGCCTTACCCTCAGAGCAGTTGATGTGGAGTGTCCGACTTATCCTATAGTGGTGGACCAATACACGGATGTTTTTTCGGATGATGTTCCAGGACTACCTCCACACAGATAGGTGGACATGTACATTGAATTGTACCTCAGGACAACACCGATATCTACTCCATCATATCGAATGGATCCTTCTGGGCTTCATGAGCTACGGGTACAGATGGAGGACTTGTAGGGGAAGGGATTCATCCGCCCCAATGTTTCTCCCTGGGCAGCCCTGATTCTATTCGCCAAGAAGGCGGATGGGATCTTGAGGCTTTGTTTCAACTACCATCGCCTGAATCAGGTGACCATGATGAACAGGTACCCAATTATGAGGATTGAAGACCACTTTGATCAGCTCAAGGGAGCATGATGGTTCTTGAAGATAGACCTCAAATCAGGCTATCACCAGCTCAGAGTTCGAGATTAGGATGTGCATAAGATGGACTTTAGGTTTCAGTATGACCATTATGAGTTCTCGATTATTCCCTTTAGCATAACCAATGCTCCAGCAGTGTTCATGAGTCTCATGAACATGATCTTCCAGCCTTACCTCGATCGCTTTTTCGTAGTCATTATCGATGACATACTGATCTACTCGACTACTGAAGAGGAGCATGCCTACCATTTGAAGGTAGTGCTGGACACACTCCGATAACACCATCTTTATGGTAATCTCTCAAAGTTCCAGTTTTGGATTTGAGAGGTTCACTTCTTGGGACACGTCATCTCGGAGGCTGCAGTTGCAGTGGATCCAGTGATGATCGAGGAAGTACTTTCTTGGGAACCACCCAGGAGTGTGATGGAGGTACGAAGTTTCCTGGACTTGGATGGATACTATCGGAGATTTGTCCCATACTTCTCCATAGTTGCAGCACCACTATCAGCCTTGACAAAGAAGGGGAAACCCTTCATGTGGTCAGAGAGATACCATCAGAGTTTTCATGAGCTGAGGTAGAGACTAACTAGTACCGCCATCTTGAGGCTTCCAGAGGAGGGTGTAGGGTACGTAGTTTACTGTGATGCATTAGGGACCAGACTTGGGCGTGTCCTGATGCAGGAGAAAGTAGTGATCACATGTGGTTCTTGGTAGCTAAGACAGTATGAGCAGAACTATACTACCCATGACCTGGAGTTAGAAGCAGTGTTCTTCAACTTGAAGATGTGGCGACACTATCTGATGGGCAAACATTTTACTGTGTACTCTGATCACAAGAGTCGTAGGTGTATCTTCTCTCAGAAGGACCTGAACCTGTGACAGCGCCGATGGCTTGAGTTCATCCAGGACTATGACTTCGAGATAGTATATACTCCTGGAAAGGGGAACGTTGTTGCAGATTCTATTAGCTAGAGATAAGGAATTTAGCTTCTTGGAGAGGCGATAGAGCAGTTGGCTTCTTTATAGATATCCTTTGTGGAAAGAGATGGAGAAGCCTGCCTACAGTCTCTTACAGTCACTCCCCCACTACTTCAGCGAGTAAGGGAGGCGCAACATGGAGACGCTGACTATGAGATGCGATGTGCTCAGATATCCACAGGACAGGAACCTGATGGATTTTCTAAAGGTGGGTAGCACATCATTTTTTTCAGAGGACGTACCATGGAACCAATTGAACTCCAAGAGGAAGTGTTGAGGGATTTCCACACTTCCCCTCTATCGGTACATCCAGGTGTGGCAAAGATGTACCAGGATAATCGACAACAACATTGGTTTCCAGGTATGAAGAAGGCGACAGTAGAGTTTGTCTCATGATGCCTCACTTACTAGTAAGTGATGGCAGAGCAGCATGTACCAGCAGGCTTGGTATATCCCTTAGTGGTCCCAGAGTGGAAGTGGGATGGGATATCCATGGACTTCATGAAGGGTCTTCCACGTACATCCAGGAGTCACGATTCGATATGGGTGATCGTCGACCGACTCACTAAATTGTCCCACTACCTACCGATCAGAGAGAAGGGCACAGTAGAGAGCTTGATATTCCTCTACATGAAGGATATTGTGAGTTTACATGGAGTAACTTCTTCTATTGTCTCAGACCGTGATGAATGCTTTATTTCCCGGCTATGAAAGGGGTTGCAGGAGGCTTTTAGGACACAACTTCATCTGAGCACTGCCTTCCATCCTCAGACGGATGTCCAGATGGAGAAAACCCTTCAGACCCTCGAGGACATTCTCTGTGCATGTGTCCTCGACTTTGGTTATAGCTGGGAGAACCACTTACCTTTTGTGGAGTTTTCCAACAACAACGGATATCACTCCACCATCGGTATGAAACCTTTTGAGGCCTTGTATGGTCGGCCTTGATGATCGCCACTGTGTTGGACAGAACTAGGGGAGTCAGCACAAGTGGGACTAGAGATGATGCGACCTACCACTGAGAAGGTGCAAGTCATCCAGGAGCGGATGAAGACTGCATAGAGCAGACAGAAGTCATATGCTGACAGGAGATGGAGACCTCTGGATTTCGAGGATGGTGACCATGTCTTCCTAAGGGTCTCACCATAAAGAGGTCTGCAGATATTTGGATGAGATATCAAGTTATCTCCTCGATTCATCAGACCTTTCTAGGTCCTCAACAGAGTTGGTGAGGTGGATTAACACTTAGCTCTTCCACCTCAACTGCATCGGGTGCACGACGTCTTCAACGTATCTCAGCTGAGGAGATACGTTCACCACCCGTCCCACATCATTGACCATGGAGAGATGGACATTGATGACAGGGAGACTTTCATAGAGGTCCCAGTGGAGATCGAGGATCGATAGGAGCGGGTCCTGCGTGGATGGTCGATACCTCTAGTGTGTGTTCACTGGCAGCATGAGAACCTCCAGGAGAGCACATGGGAGTAGGAGGCTCAGATGCATGCTCAGTACCCCCTTTTTCCCCTTAGATCGAGTTGTAGTTTACGGGGACGTAAATCCCTAAGGTGAGGAGAATGTAAAGACCTTTAATTCCTATGGAATTGTTTTTTAATACATGGGAATTTTAAGAGTCCACAGTTTCTGACAGCACATGATTCTGAGGCCCGATGTGATTGGAATCAACTTCTGAAGTTTTGTTCGGGTACGTTTAGTAAACATACGAGTGGGATTTTATAACTTTTGAACCGGTGCTCAGAACTAAAATATGAGGGCACCGTTGAACTCACAGTGTCAATGATTGCTTAGTGAGACCATCACCGCAGTTCCATTCTAATGAGAATGAAAGTTAGATTTTGGAAGTTTTTAATTAAGTTAAATAAAAATAAGAGATAAATTATTTTTATTTTGTGATAGTTAAAACCTCCAAAGGGAGGTTATTGGGGAGGGCCACCACACCATAACCTCCCATGAGAGGTTATGGTAGTGGGGCCCACCCTAATATAACCTCCCTTGGGAGGATATTATTAGGTGGGGCCCACATGAGCTACAAACCCCCTAAACCTCCCAAACTTCCCTTGAGTTAATGAATCCATATTTCTCTTCTTTTACTTGTAACGTTCCACCTTCCCTCATAAGTGTGCCAAACCATAAAATTAATTTAGGGCATTAATTAATTAATTTGAAATGTTTTGAATTCTTTATGCCAATAAATTAATAATATGTCTTGTTTTATTATTTTGTGGTTGGCATAATTTTTTGGTGGAGCCTTGGAAGAATTGAGAGAATATCCTCTCAACGAAGAACACAAAGAACCATCATCATCTTCCTCCTTCTTTAACCAGGGAAAGAAAGGGAAGCGATGCCCATGAAGAATGTCGACGTCATCTTCGACTTCGTCACCTTTGAACGCTCCTCTGCCAATGACAAGTACCCCTTTTCCTCTGACGTGAACGGAACGACGCCGCCTTCCCGCGACTCTGTCAACGTTTACTGACAATCGAGGTAGGGAGATTTGTGTTATTTTATATATGAGTATAAACCTCATTCTTCGTCGATCAAAGTTATGGAATGAGAATCCCCAATTTCTATCACCAAAACGAGGAGGGCTCATGCCACACAAACATGGTCCAACCCTCCGCTTGTTTTTTCTTGTTCGATGACGATGGCATGAAAAATAGGAGATGACGATGAAGATGATGAACAAAGGTCGCGCTAGCCACGGACTCTGCAAACCGCGCTGCCACCACGGCACCCCGGTGCGCTACCCGCACCCTGGCATGCTGCCCCGATGTGCTCCCTAGTGTGCTGCCCATGCCCCCTGCCCCCATGCCCCCTGCCCACATGCCCCGCGCGCTGCCTGGCTATGTCGACGCCCCGATGCACTGCCCGCGCCCTGCACGGCGTCCCCGCGCCCCCAGCGGCCTGCCCAGGCCCTACTGACGGCCTGCTCAGTGCCCCCGTGACCCCTGCCACGGTCTTCCCGACACCCTGTCGGGCTGCCCGCACCCCGGTGCCCTTCTCGGTGCACCCGCAGCCTACCCATTGTCCAGCCGGCCTGCCCGTGCCCCGCGCGGCCTACTGCTGGCCTCCCGGTGGCCAACCTCCCAAGCCGCTCCCTTCACGATGCTGGCCAAATCGGCCCTGGCCTTTGGGTCGAGCAACCTGCGTGGCGGCATCCAGGTCGAACCGCCCTTGTGGTCGGCTAGGACGGGCCCAACGGACAGGGCCTAACATAGCGGGCCGACACGCCCAACGGGATAGGTCAGACCCATCAGGTCTGTCCGGGTTGACCCAGACTGGGTTGGGCCGAGTCAGTCCGACTGGGTCAGACCATACCCAGGCCCACTACCGACCCTTTGCTTTCTTAGCCCTATATTTGGCACTGGACGTCCATTTGATGAACCGTCAGTGGCGCTGGTAATCTCGATGAGATATGGTCCCTTTGAGAATACCCTACTGGAGTTTAGGGTATAGTTGAGTTACGGTCAGGTTGGATCGTACACGAATCCAACCAGGCCCCCAGGACTAAAAGGCTAATAACTAACAGACCGAGGGTCTAAATGACGTACCGTCTGTTGTGTTGAGTCCCCATTGATGTGACGGACCTTTGAGATACTTCTACGTGAGACTTCACGACAGTTGGAGTTTTGGCCAGTAGCTAGAGGAGAGGATCCTTCTAATGAAGATCAGACAGAGTGCGGAGACCTAGTAGCTGACAGACCTAACGACAACTTGATGGATTCAACTAGCCCAGTGGGGAGCCCCTGGTAGTTGGCGTCAGACCCATGGCGGAGGAGCGCCTGGTGGTTGGCAGCTGACCCGTGGTACTCGATAGGAGGAGTAAATCTACAGGCTATTAGGGGGAGTGCCTGGTAGTTAGCGGCAGACCCACAGTGGAAGAGCACCTAGTAGTTGGCAGCAAACCCGCGATACTTGACAGGAGGAGTACCTTAGCAGTCCAAGGTTAGTGACAAGTGCATTGGTTTCACGACAGACCCAATGTTCTCGATAGAGGAGTAGTTCTCCAGCAGCCGTGGTTTTGATAATGAAAATCCTAGTTTGAGCTGTGTCAATGACTTTTGTGTTTTCTTATGATTGTGATGGGTTACTAGATAACATAGGTATATGTATGGTCATATACCTAAGTATGGGTTATCTGTTGAATCCTTCCTTTTTGGATTATCCTTGTTGGATATTGTGAGACCTTGAGGGTCTCGGGATCCCGAATGAGTATCATTATACTCACCCCTGCACGGGCTATGCCCGCACCTCGTTGTGTTGGATGCAGATGACGAACAACACTAACGGAGGCCGAGAGGGCCACGAATGGACTATACCCAGAGGTGGACCTTTCGATGAGTCGATACACATAGGAGTCTGACGGACGTAGAATAATGAGGTAGCCATCTGTACCTACCCTTCAGGTAGGAACCCCGGAGGACAATCCAAAATCTGCTCTTTAATTTTCAGTCGTTTGTCCCTTTTTCAGTTGTACTTGTAATTTACTGTTGGTCTTGTATTTCTGGCCCCTTTTACTTTCCAATACCTCTTATTTATTTGATATTTCTTAGTGTTTTGCTTCCAGTTACGCACTCTGATTGTATATGTTTAATTTTTATAAATTCAATCGCTTCCCTGCTTATGGAATTACGCCTTTGGTGCTAGTCACCAGCCCCTAGCCTATGGAAGGCGGGTTGAGCGTAGTCATGGCACGGGACCTGAGGATGGGTCGTGAAATCCTTTATAAGTTATGTGTAAGAACCCAGTTCTTAGTTTTGAGGTACGAGCTTCTTCTTTTTCCTTTTCCTTAAGTGTCTTTGAGAAAATATGGAAAATGGGGAAAAATCCTAAATTTTAGAATTACACGTTGTGTACTTTTCCACACGCCGTGTACTTTTGGCCGTGTGGGATGGGTACACGAGGCATGTAGCCATGCCGACAACGAAGGGTGTAGGAAGCGACTACTCGCCGTGTAGTGGTAATTTACACACTGTGTAGTCAGTCGGCAGGCCGAAACAGTAAGGCGGTGGAGTAGCCGCCAGTTGGGCAGTAGTACACGACGTGTAGTCAGGAGTACATTCCGTATACTCATGTCGATAGATGAACAGTGTGGCAGTGCCACCAGAGGAACAGTTAAATGAAGGAAGTACACGCTGTGTACTCAGAATTACACGCCGTGTACTTTATTTTTTTCTCTTAAATCGGTAGTAGCCAACCCTGTTCACAGGATTGGCTTAGAACCGGAGGCAGGAGCTCGGGAGGACGACCGAACCTTGGGAGATCTGCCGATCGAGCACCAGGAATCCGATCTCTCTTTTGTCGATCTCGTTGGAACCGCGCGGGTAAGCCCTCTCTCCTCCTAGCGTGTTGCTGACCAATTCTTCTCCTAACGGGAGTTATTTGGGTTTAAGCACGTTTTTTTCTTCATCATATCTATGTCGTTCTTGGGCGTTTCTAGAACCGACGTTCGCGTATATCGTTCGTTGGCATATAAGGTAGGTGGCTTTGTGTTAATTTTTCCAACTATCGTGTATTTAGTGCATTTTTGTGCCATGAACCCATGTTGGGGTGTCGTGTGGGTGAGGCCTTTGCTATATTAAACACCTAGAATTGAATGGGTGATGTAATTATGATATTAAAATGCTGGTTGGGATCATTTCTTAGATCCGGAACCACCCCTAGGGTGTGTTCCACTTTGTAGCCATTTGGCCAGGATACCCGAGGGTATGCCTTTAAAGTAGTAATTGTAGAATTTCCTCGAGAGTAATTGCTTTTTTACTGCATTGTTACATGTTGGACATGGACCGGATACCTATTTAGCCTGAGGGAGTTGTTGTGATTATCCATTGGGAACTACACTATTTAGCCTATGGGCAGTGGTTATTTCGGCCTAAGGGAAACTTCTTCCATGCCTATGGGTAGCTGATTTTGTGCCTATGGGCAACACTACCTACGCCTAAGGGAAAACTCTATTATGCCTAAGGGAAGATTATGGTGTTGGATACTCTTTACCTGAGGGTATGGGTTTATGTGTCTGAGGACATTAGTTGGTTTCATAGAATATTCATTGTGGTGATATTTTAAATTAAATGATTAAAAAGAATATTAAAATGGAAATATAACTGGTAGTTAGTTACTTTTGAGTACTGCTCACTTTATTTCATTTTTACTGCACACTGTTGTTGCATGCTTAAACATAGTTGGGCATGGGCCTTTGGTGGGTGCCTACTGAGATATATCTCTCACACCCTATTTGGGTCATGCTTTTCAGCCCAAACATATTACATTTCTATAGGATTGGATAGGGGAAAGAGTCTCTATGAAGGTACTTGACTGTTGTTGAGGAGTAGGAGGGCATGGGACCGAGCCTAGGCTCGCGATTCTGCTTCCAACTGTTTTGCTTTGTTTTGTTGTACTCTGCATTTTGATGTACTGTATCAATGTATAACATGTTCTGGCTATTTTCTTAGAACTTGAGACATGTAGAATCATTGTTTATCTATTGTTGGATATATCCACTGCTGTTGTTATTTCAGTTGTGTATGGTTTACTGCTTCCGTTGTTTGTTGTATGTTTTATTTCAATTCCGATGCGCTACACTTTGAAAAATGAGGGAATAGTTTCCCCACTATCAGACCTGGGCCCTCACTACTAGTCGGCAGCCTCTGGAGTTTGGGGAACTGTGCTTGAGGTCACGTGGCGAACCGGGTTCGGGGCACCAGTTGAGTGGCACCCGGACCCAGGACATTACAAAGTGGTATCAGAAGGGTTCTTTTCTTTGACTTACTATTTGGATCCATAGTCAGGGATATGAAAAATTGTAGTTGGTAATAAGTTGTTCCCAGGTATAGCTAACACGTGTATAGGGAAAAGCCAATTTACCTCATGTTGCAATTTTACTGATTTTGCAATTTACTGTTGATTTGTTTTTACCATTGGGTGACGCACTTGAGATTGTGCTGTTTATAATTTATCTATGGGTTCCATTTAGTTTCATCTCGATGAGATGAGGGTATGCCATCTCATGCATCATATAGTCACATGCTAGATATCACATTCCATGAAAAGTTTCCATGCCATGTAGGTGCATTAGAAATTGCATGTTGTTGTGATAGTTGTTGTGCTAATAAAGAATGCTGTTGTGATAGATGCTTGATAAATACCTGCTTTTGATATGGTATTTTTGTTTGATCCTGTTATATAATGGATGCCAAACTTCAATTTTTAGGGAGTATGAGCCCCCATCGACCGGAATTTGGTGGATCATTGACTGTTTATTTGTTATAACACAGATAAGATGTCAAACATTGATTCGTGGGGAGTATGGGCCCTCAAAAATTAGAATTTGACACTTAGGTGTTGGTTTTTAGTATTTTTTGGGTTTTGGGGAATTTTTTGAGGCATACTGTCCAGAAACCCAGTATACACACCGTGTAGTACTTTATACATGCCGTGTATGACCTTCTGTTCGGGAAGAAAAATAAGCTTTTTGAGTACACGCCGTGTACCCAGAGTACACGCCATGTAGTCTCTTCCCGTGTCACAAACCGTGTTGGAAGCGAAACGGGGAAGGGATGATCTTGGAGAGAACACGCCCTGTAGCTTTTGTACAGGCCATGTAGAGTTGACCTGGAGTCTGTCCGTGTAACTAACAACACGGGTCAGTGAACTCCTGTACAGAACACATCATGTCAATGATGAACACGCTGTGTAGTGTGACCTGGGGACTCGGCAGGGTAACTAACAACATGGGCCAGTGTAACCTCTCCTTGAACACTTCGTGTACCCATGGGATACGCCGTGTAGTCTTGTCCAAGGACAGACTATGTGGATTTAGCCGTGTGGCTGGGAAACAGGATGATGTACACACCATGTGCTGGTGTAACACACCGTGTAGTGTCAAGCCGAGTAGTCAGCTATGTCACAAGCAACACGGGCAGTTGGAAAATAACACCATACACACCGTGTAGATTTTATACACGCCGTGTAGTTTTTTTACAACGTAATCCATGTGGCTTAGCTATGTAAAAGGACCCGGGAAGGGTAAGGGAAGTCAAGTACATGCCGTGTAGTCATTGTACACGCTATGTAGTCTTGTTTTGCAAATTTTGAAATGCCTTCTTCCTCTTGTTTACTTTGTGGTTCCATCATTTTCGGTCTTAATAATATTGAATCTAAGGCATGTTTTTGACCTTGTAGTGTCATGACGCCTAGAAGACCACGCGTTGTTCTCCAGTAGAGTGGCGATGACTATACTTCAGAAATGGTGGGCCATGGGCTACCGGTGGATCATCTAGCAGAGCCAGATGTGGTTCCAGCTGTTATACCAGACATATGCATGGAGGCACAATTCCGTGAAGGCTTTATGCGGTTCATGAAGACCTTTAAGGGGGCATCACAGGCTGCCACATCTACGGCCGAGCTGATGCAAATCTTTCAGACGCAGCATCCGCCTACGTTTTCAGGGGATGGCGGACCACAGGCTACCGAGTCTTGGTTGGGGTCGATGCAAAATATTTTCGAGCATCTTGAGACGCCTCTAGGGAGAAGGGTCAAGCTCGCAACATATATGCTGCGGGATTCCACCAAGAGGTGGTGGTATGTTACCACCCATTCAGAGCATCACATGGACATGGCGTGGGAAGTATTTCAGACAGTCTTATAAGACTTTTTCTTCCTGGAGATGCTGAGAGAAGATATAGCTTGAGAGTTCATGAATCTACAGTAGGGAGCTATGCCAGTGATGGATTATTCTTCTCGTTTTATGGAACTTTAGTGTTTTGAACCCGTGCTGGTGGGTGATGAGACATTGAGAGCCAGACGTTTTGGGGATGGTCTTCGGTATGACATCCGGGCATTGGTGAATGTTTTTAGGTTTCCTTCAGTACATGCTATCGTGAATCAGGCACTGATTACAAAGAGGAACCTATGGGAATCTAGTGGTGTGGTCCAGGGCGGTTCAGCACCAATTACTGGTACTATTTCTTCTGGAAAGAGGAAGAGACAAATGGACTTATCTCAGGGTGGAAGTACCAGTCAGAAGAATTCTTCCGGTGGCCAGGTTATGTGTTACCAGTTTGGTAGAGAGGGGAACAAGAGGCCACAGTGTCCACAAGACCTAGTGGAGTGCTGAGCTTGTGGAATGTTGGGTCATCTGAAGCGCTTTGGCAGGGCGATTCCACTAGTGGCTAGTGAGAGGGGTTCTGTGCAGACTCTGCATGTGGGAGCAGGACCTGTGGCTTCTTACGATTCAGGGAACTGGAATGCGTCAGGGCGTGCAGGCAGAGATGGTGGTATATGCAGTTTAATAGTCCTAGCAGGAGAAGGATCCCGGACCTTCTACATTCAGAGGTACTATTCTAGTAGCTTATATCTTATCTTCAGTACTTTTTGATACGGGTGCTACGCATAGTTTCATATCTGTACCCGTTGTGGAGAGCCTTGGGCTCCGTGTTTCTAGTTCATCTGATATCATGACGCTAGACACTCCGTTGGGGACTATAACGGATGGTGTGCGTTAGTGAAAGGAGTGCCCCCTTGAGGTTGGTGGGTGTCACTTTATTTGGGACCTCTATGTCTTAGAGATGATGAGTTATGACGTCATTCTTGGGATGGACTGTTTGGTTCCCTATGGATCCTTTGTAGATAGCTATCATCGCAGGGTGCGTTTCACATCACCAGAGGGTGGAGAGTTTCTATACAAAGGTGAATGGGATGTTCAGGAAATTTGAGATGGACTAGAGCATCATGGGAGAGGTGGAGTCACATCCTAGATTGCTAGTTTGTATCTGGATGATCAGGGCACTTGTCAGACATATTTCCATCTAGTTGTTGATCGTTTTAGGGATGTATTCCTGGATGACTTTTCAGGTCTACCTCCGGTGCATGAGGTGGATTTCTCTATTGAGCCAGTGCCCGGAGCAGCACCGGTGTCCATTCCTCCTTATAGGATGGCTACACGCAAGCTGCAGGAGCTCAAGAGGTAGTTAGAGGAGTTACAGGAAAATGGTTTTATCCGACCCAGTACTTCTCCATGGGGTTCGCCGGTCCTTTTTGCGAAGAAGTTGGATGATACCCTCAGAATCTGCAATGATTATTGGAAGCTGAACCAATTGACGGTCAAGAACGGATATACTTTACCAAGGATAGATGATCTTTTTTATCAGATTCTAGGAGAACAAGTGTTCTCAAAGATTGAATTGAGATCTGGATATCATCAGATTCACGTGAGACCATCGGATATACCGCTTACATCTTTTTGGAGTAGATATGGTCTATATGAGTACTTGGTTATGCCGTTCGGACTCACAAACGCGCCAGCAGTCTTCATGGCTCTGATGAATCGTGTGTTCCATCCTTACCTGGATTCTTTTGTGGTAGTATTTGTGGATGACATCTTGGTGTACTCTCACACTCGACACGACCATGCCACTCATCTTGAGATCTTATTAAGTACACTGAGAGAGCATCGGCTATATGCTAAGCTCTCTAAGTGCCACTTTTGGATGTACCAGATTCACTTACTGGGTCACATTATCTCAGAGGTAGGAGTTGCAGTAGACCCAGAGAAGGTAAGAGTAGTAGTTTTCTGGGAGAAGCCTAAGAATGTGTTCGAGATACGGAGTTTCTTAGGGATGGCTGGTTACTACAGACACTTCATCCTGGACTTCTCCCACTTATTAGTACTGTTGAAAGGTATGACTGAAAAGGGTGTGAATTTCATTTGGTCAGAAGCTTTCAAGACAGCATTTCAGGACCTGAAGGGAAGGTTGACTTCAGCACCGATCCTAATACTCCCATAGCAGGGGAAGAGCTATACAGTTTACAGTGACGCATCAGGGATTGGGATGGGAGCAGTGTTGATGTAGGGTGACCGAGTTGTTGTGTACAGGTCTCGGCAGTTTAGGCCACATGAGCGGAATTACCCGACGCATGATCTAGAGTTAGATGTAGTTGTTCATGTGTTATGTTGTTGGAGACATTATCTTTTGGGAGAGCATTTTGTGGTTTTCACCGACCAAAAAAGCCTCAAGTATATCTTTACCCAGCATGACCATAATTTAATACAGAGGAGGTGGGTCGAGTACCTACAGTCCTTCGATTTTGAGCATGCCTATACACCTGGTAAAGGTAATGCAGCAGCTAATGCACTAAGCAGGAAGACTCAGACACAGGCTATGCAGGAGGCCAGTGGTGAGTAGCAGCTTATGGCCTTGTTCTCTGAGATGCATCTAGAGGTGCATGATAGTCAGGGGAAGACTTATCTTTCCTCATTAGCTGTGACTTCTACCCTCCTGGACAGAGTGAGGATGAGACACCTATCAGATTCAGAAGGGCTTGTTCTACAGGAGTCGGTGGCAAGTGAGGACCCTCCTCCTGGTTGGACGATATGTGATGATGAGGTCCTACGTTTCCATGGACGAGTATGGGTTCCAGGGGATCTACGCGAGGAGCTGATGCGGGAGTCTCATGCTTCATCTTGGGAAGTTCATCCCGGGGTAACCAAGATGTACAATGATTTGAGGCGTCAGTACTCATGGATGGGTATGAAGAGAGATGTAGCTGGTTTCATTATGAGGTGTTCCACCTGTCAGCAGGTGAAGGTAGAGCACCAGAGACCAGCTGGGCTGTTACAGCAGTTACCCATTCCGAAGTGGAAATGGGATGATGTCGCGATGGATTTCGTGGCTGGTTTGTCGAGGTCACCTCGAGTCAATGATGCAGTGTGGGTTTTTGTGGATAGACTCACAAAGGTAGCTCACTTCTTGCTGATCAAAGAGACATTCGGTGTAGACGAGCTCGAAAGGCTGTATATCCAAGAGATCGTACGTCTTCATGGGGTCCCTCGTTCAATCGTTTCAGAGAGGGATGCTCTCTTTACGTCTCGTTTCTGGCAGAGTTTTCAGAGGGTGCTGGGTACATAGGTGCTTCTGAGCACAACATACCACCCTCAGACCGATGTCCAGTCAGAGCATATGATACAGGTGCTAGAGGACATGCTACATGCATGTGTCCTGGACTTTGGGGGCTCTTGGGAGAGGCATATACCCTTAGTCGAGTTTTCCTATAACAATAGTTTTCAGGAAAATATTGAGATGGAACCATACAAGAATTTATATGGTAGGCCATGTCGTTCACCTTTGTGCTGGTTAGAGGCAGGTAAGGCAGCTTTATTGGGGCCACAACTCGTGCAGGAGACATCTGACCAGGCCCAGTTGATTCGGAAGTGGATGGCTACCGCGCAGTCTCGTTAGAAGTCATATGCTGATTTCTGAAGACGACATTTGGAGTTTGTGGTCTGGGATAAAGTTTTTATACGTGTTTCGCTGACGTTGGGACACAAGTGGATCAGGAGACAGGGTAAGCTTTCACTGAGGTATGTGGGGTCATTCGAGATTCTAGAGAGAGTCGGGTTAGTTGCCTATCGGTTGTAGTTACCGCAGTGGTACCAAGCCATGCACGACATCTTCCACATGTCTCAGTTGCGTCTCTATCATTCAGACCCGTCTCACGTCTTTCAGCCTGAGAAGGTTGAGCTAGAGGCTGATCTGTCCTTTGAGGATCATCCGATTCGTATCGTTGATAGGAGAAAACAGGTTCTCTGAGGTCGGTCAGATCCTCTTGTACGGGTGGTATGGCAGCATGGCCGAGTGCAGGACGAAACCTGGGAGCTGGAAATCGAGGTACGTGCTTAGTGGCCGGAGTTATTCATGGCTATATCTTCTCCACCCTTGGAAGGGAAATTCAGGGACAAATTTCTATATGGGGGGAAGTTTGTAAGAACCTAGTTCTTAGTTTTGAGGTACGAGCTTCTTCTTTTTCCTTTTCCTTAAGTGTTTTTGAGAAAATATGGAAAAAGGGGAAAAATCCTAAATTTTAGAATTACACGCCATGTACTTTTCCACACACCATGTACTTTTGGCCATGTGGGATGGGTACACGGGGCGTGTATTCATGCCGGCGATGAAGGGTGTAGGAACCGACTACACGCCATGTAGTGGTACTTTACACGCCGTGTAGTCAGTCGGAAGGCCGAAACAGTAAGGCGGTGGAGTAGCCACTATCTGGGTGGAAGTACACGCCATGTACTCGGGAGTACATGTTGTGTACTCATGTTGACGGATTAACAGTGTGGCAGTGCCGCCAGAGGAACAGTTAAATGAAGGAAGTACACACCGTGTACTCAGAAGTACACACCGTGTACTTTGTTTTTTTCACTTAAATCGGCAGTAGCCAACCATGTTCATAGTATTGGCTTAGAACCAGAGGAAGGAGCTTGGGAGGATGGCCGAACCTTGGGAGATCCGCCAATCGAGCACCGGGAATCCGATCTCGCTTCTGTCGATCTCATTGGAACCGCGCGGGTAAGCCCTCTCTTCTCCTAGCATTTTGCTAACCAATTCTTCTCCTAACGGGAGTTATTTGGGTTTAATAAAGTTTTATTCTTTGTCAGATCTTCGTCGTTCTTGGGATTTTCTGGAACTGACGTTCGCGTATATCGTTCGTTGGCGTATAAGGTAGGTGGCTTTGTGTTAATTTTTCGAACTGTCGTGTATTTTGTGCGTTTTTGTGCCACGAACCCATGTTGGGGTGTCATGTGGCTGAGGCCGTTTCTATATTAAACACCTAGAATGGAATAGGTGATGTAATTATGATATTAAAATGCTGGTTGGGATTGTTGCTTGGACCAGAACCACCCCGGGGTGTGTTCCACTGTTTATCCATTTGGTCAGGATACCTGAGGGTATGCCTTTCAAGTAGTAATTGTATAATTTCCTCGAGAGGAATTGCTTGTTTACTGCATTGTTACTTGTTGGGAATGGCCCGAATACCTATTTATCCTGAGGGCTTTGTTGTGATTAGCCTGTGGGCACTGCACTATTTAGCCTGTGGGTAGTAGTTATTTTGTCCTGAGGGAAACTTCTTCTATACCTATGGGCAGCTGATTCTATGCCTTAGGGTGACACTACCTACACCTGAGGGAAAACTCTGTTATGCCTGAGGGCAGATTCTTGTGTTGGATACTCTTTACCTGAGGGTTGGGGTTTACGTGTCTGAGGACATTAGTTGGTTTCTTAGAATATTCACTATGGTGATATTTTAAATTAAATGATTAAAAATAATATTAAAATGGAAATATAACTGGTAGTTAGTTACTTTTGAGTACTACTAACATTATTTCATTTTTACTGCACACTGTTGTTGCATTCTTACACGTAGTTGGGAACGAGCCTTTGGTGGATGCCTACTGAGATATATTTATGACACCCTGTTTGGGTCATGCTTTTCGGCCCAAACAGATTACGTTTTTGCAAGAGTGGATAGGGGAAAGAGTCCCTATACATGTACTTGACTGTTTCTGAGGAGTAGGAGGGCATCAGATCGAGCCTGGGATCGCGGTGCCACTGCCAGCTGGTTTGATTTGTTTTTCTGTACTCTGTATTTTGATGTAATTTTTTTATGTATAACATGTTCTGGCTATTTTCTTAGAACTTGAGACATGTAACATCATTTTTTATCTATTGTTGGATATATCCAGTGCTTTTGTTATTTCAGTTGTGTATGGTAAACTGCTTCCGCTGTTTGTTGTATGTTTTATTTCAATTCCTCTTCACTACACTTTGACAAATGAGGGAATAATTTCCCCACTATCAGACATCGTCCCTCGCTGCTTGTCGGCAGCCTCTGGCGTTTGGGGAAATGTGCTTCAGGTCACGTGGCGAACAGGTTCGGGGCAACCATTGAGTGGCACCCGGACCCGGGACGTTACATTATGTAAATCATAAATTAAAATCATGGTTGTAAAATTCCTAGTTTTACACTACGACATGATTGTTTAATTTAAGACACATTTTTAGAAAGATATAGGGAGTTTGAAAGGTAAATAATTATATAATAAACTACATTTTATCACGTGACTTCAATCCTCTCTTCTTCTTGATATTTGGTAGCTAAATTGTTCCATCATGGCCTTAAAAAATTAAATCAATCAATTAATTACAAGGATCATTTAAATAAATTTCAAAAATAATGATGGATTGGGATGTATAATAGACAAAATCTTAGAGGGAAATTGAAATTACTAGAAAGAAATTAAATGGATTAGTCTTGGTTTAATCCTCCCAAGTGGTCCATATATTTTTATTACCTCCAGAAGGGTAGTACCTAGCTTCATCCATAATCCATTAGTGGGTGGAGAATCTTGGATTTGAACTGCCACATGTGTATATTCCCAACTTATACTTAATTTTTTTTGGAATCAAGTCCATGGATAGAGTACACAGAAACCACCCCCTTTACAATAAGGTATAACCTAAATGGTGGGGGTCAGATGAAGTATGGATCATCCTATTTCTTGGTTGCTATTTGTAAAAGATCCTATTTTTTGTCTTATTCTTACTTAATGTGAGATTTATGAATTGTATTTTTATAGGTAGAGTGAGAATGCAATTTTTCTTGGAATGAATTTAAACATGAAGAATCAATATCAAAATAAACCCTTTCAAAGTTATCAACCTATGTATTATTTTACTTTGGCAAGGTCACTTGAATCTTCTCATGGATTGTATGTAATACATGTTGAATAAGTTCTAAAATCCTCAGGTGTTCCTTAATAGTTGCAAGTCCTTCTACTTCATATTATTCCAACATAAAATATAGATTATCAAAATCTGAAAATTAAAAATAGTGGGATGTTGCACTCACTCAGATTAAATAAAATCAAATGAGATAGATTTTAAGATAATATCATCTAATTATCTAGTCCCAACTTCAAAATCTTCTTATGTAATAATGACCTACAGAGTTTGGTTTTTCGTTGATGGATTTAGGTATTAAGTCTCCTTCATCTTTTATTTAAACTTCACCACATGGGTGGTGTATTCCCCCTTAGTTAGATACTGGTATTTAGGTTTTGATATTTATACCTTAAATTATTGTAGATCATGTTTAATTTCATCATTTTCCAAATCACTCTAATATTTATCTAGGCATTCTTTTATCTCTCAGTTTTACACCAGCATGTGAGTATTTATATTCACCTTCCAAATCATCATAATCCGGTTTGATTTGATTCTTCAGATGGATGGGATATGGATACTCCTTGAGTGAGACCTCATCCTTTTAGATCTTTTTAGAAAAATTGGGAAGTACTATTGATAATTTCTCCTTGGTATCCTTAAGTCCTTGATTCAGTTCATGTTCTGGTTGCACCATTAATGTACAAACATATTAAAATTCCATTTCAACTTTTGTCTTTAGTTTTTTTTATGTATTATCCAAGATACTACACAAGATATTTTCTATAATCATCATCTTCTTCTTGTTATTCTTACCCATGTGAGTAATCATTCCATGGATAGAAACAATCATCTAAAAGAATCATAGAAAAAGATTTTTTATTAGTAAAAACAAAGATAATTATTTACAATGAGGAAGGAAAAATAAAGTAAACTACCTATTATCTCTGAAATCATTATTGCATGTTTTGATGCACACATGTCACATGATATGTAAAAACCCAACATTTATAATTTTCTACTGTAACATATTGGCTGACCAAGGTAGTATCACTTGATGAAATTCAAAATTTACTCACTTAATAATTTTAATCCTCCAAAAATTAATTCTTTTTGTGATTTTATGATAATATAAAATATTGAAATTTGATGAAAAATATAATGATAATAAAAAATTAAACAAACATACAGTGAAAAAATGAAGAAATTACTTGGACCATGTGTTGGATTCAAGTTCCTTGATTATTCATTTTTTTAATTCAGTTTGATAACCAAATTCTGAAATCTCACTCATAGATTATTGAAATATAACTTATTGATTGTGAATCCTTGAATACATAAGTAGAATAGATTCCACCTCCTCCTAGAATCAAGGTTTATGAAACACCATAATTGATAGTGAGACATATTTTAGGACCCAGCTCCATCGTAAGCCATTTTATCTTCCAAATAGTTCAAGTACATTATATGAAGAGATTGTGTTCAATAGATTTAAGGGAAAATATTTAAATAAAAAATAGAGATGAAGTAGAAATCCATTCCATAATGGAAAATCACCACCCTCATGCACTTCATTTTTATCTAGTACAAACAGATTATAGTCATTAAAGAATCAAAGAAATTTTTTTAGGAAAAACCTATCCTCCCTTAAGGCCAAACCTCGGGTTAGTCACTCATTGTTGAGTATAAGAGGTCACTGTGGAAGAATGGGGAAAAAGAGAATAAGAAATATAGAGAGAGGTGGAAATAAATAAATAGGCCTCAAGAAATAAAATACACAATCACTCTTTTATTAGAAACATAATGAATTAATAAAAATATAAAAGACATCTAAACTATAGTAGAAAAAAATAAAACAGTGTAGTAGAAGCCTGAATCTTGATTCTATGATCATTTTCACAACAGAATTAACCCTTATATTTATTGAGGTAGGAGTCTCCTCTTTATTCATTATTCCATATCTTTAATATCATTTGGTCATAATTTTTATTATCCTTAAAATATATCTCATCTTTAATCAGTATCAGTTTTTTTCCATTTTTTTTACAGATGATCCACCATTTATCCCCACATTATGAGGTGATATAAATTCCTTAAACTTAGATGAGAACCAAGTTTCCAATTTTCTTCTTAATCCCCTTTGAGACTCAGGGTGTATTTCATGTTACTTGTGAATATAGACTATTGGGGATTCACTACATGAGTTCACTATAACATTGCATGGGAATTTTCCACATCAAAATTATGAATTACTCGAATATTTCTTCATGTATATAATTTATTTCTTAAATGTCACATATCCTTTTTTATACCTCATCGAACATATTAATGTACATCCACTAGCCAGAGACCCTAATCTTTCATGGATAAGGTTGTTTAATACTCATCTATCCACATAACCATTTTCATGTACATATTCAAATAGCCTAATCCTTATCACATGGATGTTTTTAATGGTAAAGGGTGACCCAATAACCTTATATAGCCTTCAATATGGCTAGATGGAATCCCATGATATTATGTAAGGTGCTATACTATTTGAAATATTCTTCATGGTGATCAAATGAATCTCCCAAGGTCATCTATGGTGAACTTGGTTTTCTACAGTTTAAGTGATCTCGTGCTCACAATTTCAAGGTTGTGAACATGGAGTATCTGATTAGTACATGTGAAAGTCATTGACGTCGTATAATAGAGAGTGATAATGAGGTTTGTTTTCATTACAGTTTTTCAATGTCGAGTCAGAATGGAATCAAATATTTTAAAATATGAATAGTACCTAATTTAGTTATCCCACATAAAAAATGAGCATGCCTGGGCATTACAATATATGTTATCCTTCAGATTCGATGAATCAGAAGCCCTCTACTGAGATGAGATCCCATATACACAGCACCGTCCCACAGGGGAAATGCCTCCTGGCATGTCCCGTGCAAGCCTTATTCCCATTTTTACTTTATAGGTTCCCCCTTCATTGCCACACACACCTATTGCTTGGGGGGGGGGGCCTTCCCATGGGGTCTCCTTGGATGGCCAACCCCTTATTGGGAAGAATAAATGGCTTGGAGTACTGTCGGTTGAGGGGTATCTAATTTGGATATTTTTTTGGTGTAAAAAACATATAAATAATTTATTCTTTAAATTCAAAAAGAATTTATTAAGTTATTTGAAATATTATAAATTCAACACTTTAAGTATATTTTATTTATTTAATTTTAATTTATAATATTTTAATAAAATATTTTTTTATATGATATTATTGATTAAAAAACATTAAAAATTATTAAAAATTGTATAAAAATTTTAATGCCTTAATGAATGCATATTCATCATAGGAAACATTACCAGCATGTGCTTTCCCTTCACAAAGATGATACCCAAAGGGGAGACTTATAACCAGGATGATAATTTTCAGAAATTCTTCAGTGAACTGAAGTAATATCATTAAAATTCATTAGACTTGAAGCCACATGTATATATAAATAATCTCATCATCTATGTGGTGACCTTGGAGTGATCACACGGTTTCCTCCTTTATTATATGAATGATATGTTCAAGTAGAAAAATCTCTAATATATCAGTATAATGATGTTGGATTCCAAGAATATATATTACAATATCAAGAATAAATTCCTTGTGTTGTTGTTTTCAATAAAAAATTTGAGACACTATCGACAATAGAATCAGGTTCACATAGCCTCTCATTTTAATCTGATTAAATATATCCATAGTTTATTAATTTTGTCTAGTTGTATAGAATGGTAGTTAGTTATTATATACAAATTTGATATCCCATTCATATATTAAAAGTAAATAAAAGGCGAATCATTGGTATAATTATTCATAGTTCAACCTATCCCAAATAAATTCAGTATTTAAATATGTAATGAAGAGGTTTTATTTTTCTTTGAATCCTTATAATCATGCTAGATATATTTTGAAAATGTCCCTAAAAGTACAACAAGAAGAAGGATAGAAAATATGAAGCTCAATAGGTTTTTATATGTGATTTCATTCATATCCCCAATGATAATGATTATGCTTTAATCCATTCTATAGTTGGAGGGATGAACTAATAGTGAGGTAGAATACTATCCCCTCATTGTAGGATTATATTTTCCCTAAAAATATGAGTATCCTAATTAAATATTATGGGTGATTTAACCCCAGTGATTATGAAAGTTAATAGGGACAATGAAATAATAATGGAATAGTTGATTACCTTGACTGATTATGTATGTGGTTTGATGGATGAATACACCTAAAATAAAAAACTATATCACATCCTGCACCATAAAAAACCCAAGTAAATTTACTTGAAAATAAAACTACAGACATGACATATGAAAACTTGGAAGAGACAATCAATCACATGCCACATCTTAGAAAAGTTTCCCCTTTCATCTGTATTGATATAGATGGAATTTGTGAATTGAACACCACTAAAAGTCAAAGAATGCCTTTATAATTACCATGTAATACAAACTTTGGATGTTTGTTTCGCATAATCTACCACATCCAAAATGGTATTATCTATCCAGATTAGTCCAAGAAGAAATATCCCCATCGTTACACATCAAACTTTATCCTCTAGGATGGATTGAATTCTAAGATTTTAATTTATAAATGAAGATATTATGGAGTCCTCATTTGGTGTATATAAGTAGGATACACCCTCAATTCTATTAAATAAATCCACACTGAAGCCTATGGTTCCCACCATTATGCAACCAAGTTCTCTCATCAAATATGTTAGTTTGGATACTTATATCCCTCAATGATGTAGGAATTCAGGGAATTCACAATGAAATTCTATGTAATCTTGATACATTCTAACATACTATGATGCCTCAAAAAAAAAAAGTAGAAACCTTGTATTCGATAGAGTGTATGACACGTGACGACAAGTATGTAATGTGACATAATATGCATATAATTTATAATATATTTAATATTTATAACATTTTCTATATATTTCAAGGCATGAAACACTGAGTTATCTTGAAATTCATGTGAAAATGAGTTATCTTAAATCATATGAGACAATTACCTTTCTCTATAGCTTGTGTTACATTCAAAACCAACATTCATTGATGTCTTGCGCAATACGCAATACCGAGTCTTATAGAGAAACTATCTATAATTAAAACATTATTATTTAGTATAAACTAGCCATTATTAATACAATTAACTAACTTATGAAAATATATGGTTTATAAAACTATATTTTTGGTTATAAATAATTTATAAATTAATAAAAGAACCATTTGAATATTAAAAGTATATTTTTATAGAAAACTATTTTTATGCTCACAAAGTCGTTTTACCTAAATAGATTAAATTAATTACAGTTAGTGAGTGATATTAATGTAATAAATATTTTAAATATTCAATTAACTATTTTTTATATTTATCTAATATATTTGGTTAGAATAAAATACGACCAAACACAATATTTTACATAAAAACCTATATTTTTATTAAGGAATTTTTACTTCCTTTTAATGGAGAACCTACTTTAAATATTATTTTTGAAAATGTTATGAATTTTTATCCTTCTCCTTAATGTAATGATAATTTAATATTTTTTTTCTTGGTTATGAAAGGATGAATGATATTTTCTCTAATATTAATTGAATTCGAGTTGTCACACCTGATTACAATAGGAAATGCCACATCAACTCTAAAATCATCAATCTATTGCTTCATATAAATCAATTGATTATATTATTGAGTGGATTCAATATATTCCACCTCCATTATGCTAAAAAAAATATAGTATTTATTATTTATTGATTATAAAATGGAAGAACATACAAAATAAAAAACACATGCTAAAGTTTATTTTCTTTTCTCCCCAGATTTTTATCAATCCACACCTATAAGAGAAACAATTAATTCTATGGTTTGATATAAAAAATAACAATAATTCACTATAAGAATTATGTTTCTAATTATTCTTATCACAACTAAGAATATTAATTTAATTGGGATAACTTTGGTAGTGACCATTTTGGAATGTAAAAAAACTATATCAGGTTGTGTGGTTATGATATAAAAAAACTCCCAATAATATGTCAATACTATTCCACATTGACCTCCTTTCCATCCTTATCATTAAAAAATTTAATTCAATTATCCCTGGGATTTTTAAATGTATTCAAGTCCTCTATTTGGAAATTTTTTAAAACCTTATAGGAATATGTAGTTTGAGAAATAATTTTTCCAACTTTTCATTGGATCACCTACATTCCAATGAAAAAAAATTCATTTATCATATTATAGAAATCTAGAAATCACATATGATAAATTCTGAAAATTGATCTCATTTTGTGTCATCCAAGAAACAATATTTTTTTCATCTATATAGAATACCACCAACATCATTTGATCATGTTCCTTCATTATATAAAGTTTATGATAAAATTATCCTCTAAGAAATCAAAGCTTCTTTAAATACTAGTAATGTTGATAATACAATTCTCTTTGTTCTTGTTTCTATCTATACAATGCTTTCACCAACTAAAAAACTTTTTTTCATCTTTATTAAAGATAATTCCATTCCTTTGTTCAATATAGACCTCTTTCTAGAGTACTATATTCAGGAATAATAATTTAACATCCATATAACATAATTTTAACTCTTTTTAATAACCATGTCCAAAAATAATCATATAGTTTCAAGTCAATCCATAGGTAAATTTTTTTCATCCCCAATGATTACATATATTTATGAATAAACCTTTAACACTAATCATTCCTTATTCTAAGTCACCTTTCCAAATAATTTAGTTTATTTTGTAATACCCACTTTGTTCTAATTACATTTTTATAGTCTAGTGTTTTAAAAACATCCCACATCTAATTTTTCACAATATGTTTAGGATATTAATTCATTAAGTTGACCATATTTTCATCTATAAACCCCCCTTGAATGATTTTGGATTCAGATGAGATAGAAAATAATTTTAATACTGGGCCTTGATTTTATGTGTTTGTATTGAGGATGTTTGGTAACCAACAATATTCTTGTAACTATTTTCAACCCTGATTATTCTTTTTATTGACATAGATGAATATTATATATTCTATTTAGTGTCAGGGTTTTCATATAAATATTCTTCAACACTGTGAGCTCCCCATAATTTACCTAGAACATCATCACTATTTTTTCAAAAACCGGTTTACTTTTTTTATGAAATATTCTCAAAAGTTTCCAAAAAACTGATCATTCCCTTCAACCTCCACAACATAGATTACAACTATTTTCCTAATCATTTTGATGTAGTACTTATATGCTTTTTATTTTTGGATAATTATCCAATAAATATTACATTATCACTCTGAACATCAAAATTGTAGTTTTTATCTTTATTGATATTAAAAAAATTACTCATAAATATAGGAAATTACTTTGGTGTCTACTTATTTTCCATACCATATTTCATAAGCTGTTTTCCCTTAATTTAGGAATATAAAATCATTGTTGAAGATATAAACTGAGATAAGAACTAACTCCTTGCATTTTTTCTATATTATATTTTCCTTAAAGTGAATTTTATGATCTATGTTATTAATGATCCCGTTAATCCTCTAATTGACTCTATTTTGTTATGAAGTCCTTACCATTGAAGAATTATGTTGAATTATATGTTATTATATATATTCCTCCAACTGGTTATTGGTAAATTTCATACCACTATTAGTTAAAATCCTCTAAAATGTTAAACCCATTTTTTCGATCTATCCTTTGGTATCAGGTAGTTCACTTTAACATGTCATATTTTTATCTAATCCACATAAAACATGTCATCCTAATTAATTAATCACAAAAAAAGGAATAAATGTTTTTCTATTTAATTCTTTAGGTTTCATTGGTCCACAAATATCTACATACACTATATAGAGAAACCATTATGATTTTCATTTATTTGTATTGCAAGTATTTCAGATGATCTTTATTTTTTGATATGTTACAAACTAGTGTGTGTGATTTGGTGTGATCTTAGGGATTACTTGAGGTCCCTCATTTCCCACTAGGTTCTCCAAATATATTTTTTCTCAAATGTTTAAGATACTTGCGCCACCTTTTTTTCTTTTTTTTGATATCATGATCTTATCATCTCCTATATAAATGAGATAGTGGTTTCCCTTTGAATTCCTTACTTGAAATATAACTGATCCATATCTTCCTTTTATAGTTAATGATTTCTTGTTAAACATCAATACATTTTCTGAGTCACATAATTGAATTTTAATAATATTTTTTTGTTTGAGGCCATAAAAAACATATTATTCTTGTATATTAGGCATGTTACACTAATTTTATCCTTGAAAAAGCTACTAATATGTAGCCAACATCATTTCTATAATGGAAAAATCCATCATTATCATATTTGATTCCATGGACAATGTATTTATTTCCTATAATGTGATAAGTACACCTATTATCTAATATTCATGTTCTATCAATGTCTATTCCCCTAAATGAGATTTATGCAATGTTTTCCTTATCAAATACAATTTTCATGGCCCTTGTGAGATTGTTTTTTTCTTTTGATAGAGGGAAACCATGTTTCACCTCCATCTCTATCTTTTATTCCTCGTATTGAAAAGAAGAAAATACACTTCTTGTTTTTATATTTTTTGATGATTTAATTGTCTATAAATTTTTTAAATTCTTGTAATCCTTTGATACAATAATTTATATTCTTAATTAGAGGTACACTATCTTATTGACATACTCTTCACACCAAACACAATAACCATTAAAATCATAATAGGTTAATTTTTTTTCTTGGAATTAATTTCCACCATTACTCTAAAAAAATTATTTTCTAAATAGGGAAAAAAATATTAAGCATGCCATATCTCACAAAAATAATAACATCATATTTGAGGAATCTTCTTTTGTGTCCTTACTACACTAGTAGTATTCATTTATGCCTTTTATGGCTCATAAAAGTAAAAATTCATCTAGGGTGATGATACTATATGTTTAACATCAAACATGAGTGGTTTCTACTTGTGTTCATGCTCCACAATAGATCTTACACTATCCTTGAAACAATAAACCTATGGGTAAGGTATAAAATTATCATAAGATATCCCAATAATTTTGTTAACTTCTTAAGATGTCACAAAACTTGGATTCCTTGAGGTCATTCCCAATGTATCAAGTCATTATTGATCATAATACATTCATCTGGACAACATTACTTCACCTTTGAGTTATTTAATTCTCTTAACTGTTTATTTTACAAAATTAGTTTATCCATCAATTATATAGTTATGTTCATCAATTCTGATTCTATGATCAACTTCTTTCTTGGATTTTCCTGAACATATTGATTTATATTTATCAATATCCCTTTTTAATTATGAATTTTCTTTTTATTTTGTTATTTATATATTAAAATCATATAAAAATCTATTATATTTATTTATTTTATAAGTACAAATTCCTAATTATTAAATGGGTGCCTCAAATTCCACTTCAAGATTAACTCTACCCTCAATCCCATCATCTCTTTCATCATTTCCTTCCACTTGATTATTATCCCCAATAGCCACATTAAATTCTAAAATAAAGTATCTAAAGTTATCATCCTCCCCTAGTTTTGTGTCATATGATATTTCTCCTTCATAATATTATAGATTTTTTTTATATTTTTGAATTTCCAATTTGGTTTACTATAACTTTTTCACCTTTGAAATGTTCCTTCATAGGATCTTCCTAATAATCGTCATATTGTAATTTCCAAGGACACTTATTAGAAATATATGCTACCATATCATATTCGAATAAAAAAATTAGAATATTGAAGTTGAATTTCCTTTTAATGTCAACTTTTGCTTAAATTATCTTTATTTTCCAAAATGCAACCTCCTAATATTTCTACTTTTGAATAAAATGATTTTCATTATTTTTCATATTATATGAAATGATATTATTATGGAGACTATCCAATAAAACCATCTTTGTGTCTGTAAAGTCCTGAAAATTCCATGTATTTTTTTAATTATATGAGAATTTTATGAGGCCGCAAAAATTTACGACGCGTGATTCCGAGGGCCGGTGGGCCCAGAATGAATTTCTGAACTTTTTTTCAGGTATGTTAAGTAAACGTGCAAGAGGGTTTTGGTAAGTTTCGAATCGTTGATCAGAATTGAAATCTAAGGACACCGTTGAACTCGTAGCACTGGTATCTACTTAAGGAAACCTTTACCTTTAACCATAGTAGGTCGAGGGTGAAAGTTAGTTTCCATGTTTTACGTGGAAATAAAAATAAAATAATGAAAATATTTTATTTTATTTTTAATGAAACCTCCCAATTTGATTGTTGGTGGTGGGAACCACCTAGGCATAGAAACCTCCCTTTTTGAAACTTAAATGTGGGGACCACACGAGGGTGGTTGGGCATTTAATTCTAGGCATTAAATGCCCGGTTACACAAAATGTGTAACCACAATCCACCTTAATTAATCGGATTCATTAATTCGGAATTATTGAATCAACTTAAACTTTTGGTTTCCTCTAGATTAATTGTGCCAACATCAATATAATTAATGGCCAAATCTTGTTAAATTATTAAAACTTAATTTAATAAGAGGGATATTTCATTTTGGTGGGATTTGGGAGAAGTTTTGGAAAATGGGAGAAGCTTGTGATAACTGTGGAGAAACTCATCCCCTCCAACGAAGAACACCTCTCCAATAAAGAACAAGGAACTAAACCCTAGCCCGAATCAGAATCACCTTGTGGAGGAAATGAACATTGATGTTCTCCAATGACTTCAACTTCTTCCTCACGCTTACTCCTACAGAAACTTCAAGGTAGGGTTTGTTGGATGAATACCCCCTTACCCGTTCTTGATGTTCTTTGTGATTCAAGAATTGTTGAGCCGCTTGATACCGCCCTAACACGGATGGTGTGGGCCAAACGAACATGGAACGACCTCTCTTAAACCATTTTGGTTTGGTTGTGTTCTTTGTAGTGGAGGAGGATGGTAAATAGTGCCGGTGATTGGCACCGGTGGGACTCAGAAGTGGCGGTCGACACCTCGATCGGCTGCGAAGACGGTGGCGGTGCAACCGCGATGTCGGAGAAGAGCAGCGGACCGTCGGCCGCGGCGGAGAAAAGGTAGAAGCCGGATCTCCGACCGGCCATGTGAAGGGGATTGAAACACGCATTCGCACCGCCCTGTGCAGCAAGAGCCGTGACACGAGGCCACAGCGGCGAAGGAGGGTAGCTGGCCGCACCAGCCGCCGGTGAAGGTGCGACGCGCGACCGCGCTGCGCGAAGGAGGGCGGCGCGCCGTCCGGCCAGCCGTGGCAGGCCATGCCAGTGGGCCAGATCAGATCCCAGGGGCCGGGTCCAACCCAAGGCCTAACCTAGGTCGGTCCATGTCAACCCGAATCGGGTCGGGTCGGCCCAGTCCGGCCCGGCCGAGTTGGACCGGACCCGGGCCAACTTCGACCCTTTTTGTTCTTTCAATCATATCTTGAGCTACGAGCATCCATTTGATGAACCGTCTATGGTGCCGGAGTCCTTGTATCGATATGGTCCTTTTGGTATACACCACATGGGTTTTGGATAATATTGGGGTACGACCGGGTTGGACGGAACACGAATCCAACCGGGCCCTCGGAACTAAAAGGCCAATAACATACAGACCGGGTGTCTGATTGATGCACTGTCTATTATGTTAAGACCCCTTTTTCTTGGAGGCCTTTTGGGATAATTCATTTTGGGACTTTGTGGTAGTTGGAGTATCGACCTGTGGCTTGAGAAGCAGACCCTCCCGGAAACAAGTGAGTTTTTTGCGGGAACTCAGTAGCTGGCTGTATCGTGGAGAAAGATCGTCAATCCTAAGTGGGTCAGAATCTATCAATATTATGTGGTTCAAAACATATCAAATCTTGTGTGGGTCAGTGCTAAATGATCATGTGTGGGTTAGCACATATCGATCCTATGTGGGTCAGATCCTTTGTGGGTCAGCGGGGGTTATCACCTATCAATCCTGTGTGGGTCAGTAGTAGTGCCTCTTAATAGAGTAAGATGACTCAGTAGTTACATCTAATCATATCTAATACTGTACCTAAGTTATACCTGGTGTGAGTTGAGTCTTTACCATTGTGGTATTTTTCTATGTGGCATAATTTTTTGGTACTTACCTTCGTGTTGATATCTTTGTGGTATTCTTCTGTGTGGCATACCTATGTGGTACATACCTTCGTGATGATACCTTTGTGGTATTTTACTTTGTGGCGTACCTGTGTGGTATTTACCATCGTGGTGATACCTTTGTGGCATTCTTCTGTGTGGCGTACCTGTGTGGTATTTACCTTCGTGGTGATACCTTTGTGGAATTCTACTGTGTGGTGTACCATTGTTGTACTTACCTTCATGGCGACACCTTTGTGGTATTATTCTGTCTGGAATACCTGTGTGGTACTTACCTTTGTGGCAATCTTTCCTTCATGGAATAATTGTACTTTGGCTAAGGAGTTGGGCCTTGTGTTTCCCCATGAATGAGATGGGTAATATTGATGACTTAGGTATATGTATGGGAATATACCTAAGTAGGGTTGCCACTGGTTTACATGCTTAGTGGTTTATCCTTTTTAGATTTTGTGAGACCTTGAGGGTCTCAGGGTCCCTACTGAGTATCGTTATACTCACCCCTACACGGGATATGCCCGCACCTTGTTGGGTATGGTGCAGAAGATGGATAGCACAGACTGAGGATGAGGGTACCCGGACTGTAGGTAGCTCGGAGGTGGACCATATATGAGGCGTACTGCAGAGAAGACTGTTCGAGAGCTGTACCTACCCTTCAAGTAGGATCCTTGGCGAGTGTTTACCAGAGCTATTCAGTTTACTTGAACTTTCCATTTTTCTTGTACTTTCCAGTTAGGCTTGTATTCTGGCCCCTTTTTACTTACACTACAGAATCCTTTTTACTATACGCTTTACTTGTGTTTGTATCTTGCTATGTGCTTGGTTGTGTGTGATTATAGTATATAAAGTCAAGCCTTCCCAATATTAGGGAATATGCCTTTTGGTGCTATTCGCCAGCCCATGTCCTATGAAAGGTGGGCTTGGGGTAGTCACTACACGGTTCCTGGGGGACGTGTCATGACAAATTGGTATCCGAGGATTAGGTTCTACCAAAGAAAATTGGACTCTAATATTTTTAATAAAAATAGTGTTCATTGTAGTGAGTGTGGTTATCAGTTTAGGGAATCTAGTGTTGGTGCGGTGGCGGAAGTATCCATACACCAGGACCCTGACTTCTGATTTCTAACTTAGTGCATGAAAACACTGATTGCGTGTGTGTTTCAAAAAGTTTTCTTTGTGATATTTTTGAGTCATATCACCGGGTATAACTTATTGACTATGGCATAGCTTTTCCTTTTCAGGATTCCTCTACGCAGACATCCAGTTAGGGTTCTGGGTATAGAATGTGATGATAGCCCACCGAGCGACGAGGCCTCGGTGCAGTACCCTCTTTTAGTAGAGGCACCAGCGCAAGCACCAGCGGTACCATTACTCGTTGGGCAACTGATACTACCAGCCCCAGCAGATGAGGGTGCACACCACTTGAGCATGTTGCATGAATTCCAGTGCCAGAGGCCACCAAGGTTCCAGGGTGAGAATGACCCACAGGCGTCGGAGGATTGGCTGGAGGCCATGGTGGGAGTCTTCTGACTGGTTGGGACACCAGCTGATCTCATGGTGATCCTTAACACCAGTCTTCTACAGGCAGTAACAGGCAGATGGTGGAGCTTGATTCTCTAGGCTCACGACGAGGTGACACTTCTCTAGGAAGACTTTGAGAGCCTGTTTCAAGCCGAGTTTTTCCTAGCGACCCTTTGCACAGTGCGCGTATATGATCTTCTTCATCTGCCACATGGGAACATAACTGTGGCTCTGTACTCAACAAGGTTCACTGACCTCTCATACTACTCCACTGATATGGTGCCAGACACATTCTTCAGGGCCCAGACCTTCGATCAGGGACTCATGTGGGAAATCAGAGCTTTGATGATTTCTCTCAGCATCCCAACGCAGGCGGGGGTGTTAGAGCGATCCCTAATAGTGGAGAGTTTTCTTACTGAGCAGTCACCAGAAGTGAGACCCACCACTGGGCATCACGTAGCAGAGTCTTCTGTAGCTGGAAGTAGATAGATGTCATAGAGGTCCAAGAGGACCAGACTGACAGGTGGATGACCGCAGGATTCAAGGTCTATTTTTCTAGGCACCAGAGACAGATCCAATCATACGAAGAGAAGGAAATGTTAAACACATGACAGGCTGGGTCACATGGCTCGTGACTGTCTGACCCACCATACCGATGATCAGTAGATGGTTGAAGGACCGCCCATGTAGAGACATAGGTTCGACTGAGGAGGTCCACAGGGAGCAGGGGGGCATGGAAGAGGAGTTGGCCCGAAAGCTAGAGGTGGGCGACAATTCGAGATGTTACCGCCACCACCACCAGGTGGTATACCCTGACCACAGGGATCAGGTGGACATGTGTGATCTTAGCTCCAGCCAGCTGAGGCATACGATCAGGGCACTCCAGATATGATACAATTTATGATCTATGTCTACTCTACCATATCTGCAGTACTCATAGACATAGGTTCCAGTCATTCTTTTATTTCCACTGCCCTCGTTCGGAGCTTGGAGATTCAGGTGGAGTCGTTGGCTCGATCCTTATGGCTAGAGACTTCTATGGGAGAGGATTTTATGATTACACATTTTTTTCCTATAGTGTAAGCTTACTCTTGGAGGGGAGAGCTTCAGCTAAGATATCCTAGTAGCGACATCGAAGCCTTATGATGTCATATTGGATATGGACTAGTTATCTACATTCCATGCTCATATTAACTATATTAGGCACAAAGTGTGGTGTATTCTCAAGGATGGGACTAGGTTTACCTTCACTGGCGAGAAGGGAGCCTTTGAAGCACATGATATACTTACCCAGGGGAGAGTGTAAGAGATCACTCATCAGTTGGCTAGCCTTTAACTCAGTGTGGTTGATGTGGAGAGTTCGAGTTATCCTGTAGTGGTGGACCAGTATGCAGATGTCTTCCCTGATGATGTTTCGGGTCTACTTCTACGCAGAGAGGTGGAATTTTACATTGAATTTTACCACGGGAAAACACTGATATCTACACCAGTGTATCAGATAGTTCCCATAGAGCTTCGTGAGCCGCGGGTATAGCTAGAGGACTTACAGGGGAATGGGTTCATCTGGCCCAGTGTTTCTCCTTGGGCAGCCCCAATTTTGTTTTCCAAGAAGGCAGATGGTAGATTGAGACTTTATGTTGACTATCGGCTCCTGAACTAGGTGACCGTGAAGAACAAGTACCCACTCCTTAGGATTGACAACCTCTTTGATCAGCTGAAGAGAGTAGGGTAGTTCTCAAAGATAGACCTCAAATCAGGATATCACTAGCTTAGAGTAAGATATGAGGATGTGTAGAAGATGACTTTTAGATGTCGGTATGGACACTACGAGTTCTTGGTTAGGTCATTTGGCATGACCAATGCTCCAGAAGTGTTCATGGGACTCATGAACAAGATCTTTCATCCATACCTTAAATGCTTTGTAGTAGTTTTCATCGATGACATTCTAATCTACTCGGATACCGAGGAGGAGCATGCCTATCATTTTTAGATAGTACTGGACACACTCTGAGAGTACTAGCTTTATGGTAATCTCTTGAAGTTTTGGTTCTGGATATGATAGGTTCACTTTTTGGGACATGTTATCTTGGAGGCTAGAGTTACGGTGGATCCAGCGAAGGTTGATGGGGTACTTTATTGGGATCCACCCAGGAGTGTGATAGAGGTATGGAGTTTCTTGGGTTTGGACAGATACTACTGAAGGTTTGTTCCAGATATCGCCAGAGTTGCAGCACCTTTATCATTGTTGAAGATGAAGGGCAAACCCTTCATTTAGATAGATAGATGCCATCAGAGTATTCAGGAGCAGAGGTAGAGGCTGACTAGTGCCCCCATCTTGAGGCTTCCAGAGGAGGGCGTCGGGTATATAGTCTACTACGATGCATCAGGGATTGGACTTGGATGTGTCCTGATACAGGAGTGAGTAGTGATCGTGTATGGTTCTAAAAAGGCAAGACACCATGAGAAGAACTACGCTAAACATGACCAGGAGTTAGCAGTAGTGGTATTTGCATTGATTATGTGGTGACATTACTTGATGGGCCAAAGTTTTATAGTCTACTCTAATCACAAAAGACTCAGGTATATCTTCTCTTCGAAGGAACTGAACCACAGGCAGCAGCATTGGCTTGAGTTCCTCTAGGACGATCACTGCGAGATAGTCTATACTCCTAGGAAAGGGAACATTGTAGCAGATTCACTCCGCAAGATATATGGTATACATCTACTAGGTGAGGAGATAGAGCAGCTGGCCTCTTTATAGATATCCTTTGTGGAACGATTTGGAGCAGCTTTTTTTCATTCACTTACAGTCACTCCCCCACTTCTTCAGCAAGTCAGAGAGGCGCAACATGGGGATGCTAACTACAAGGCTCGACGTGCTCATATATCCATAGGACAAGCACCTGATGGATTTTATGAAGGTGGGAACCACATCATCATTTTTAGAAGAAGTACCATGGTACTAGTGTCACTCTGAGGGGGAAGTGTTGATAGAGTTCCACACATCCCCTCTAGGGGTACATATAGTAGTGGAGAAGATGTACCAGGATCACTCATGATAGCACTAGTGGCCAGGAATTAAGAAAGCAGTAGCAGAGTTTGTCTCTCGTTGCCTCACTTGTCAGCAAGTGAAGGCAAAACATCAGGTAACAACAGTCTTGGTTCAGCCGTTAGAGGTCCTAGAGTTGAAGTGGGATAGGATATCCATGAAATTCGTAACAAGACTTCCACATACATCCAGGGGTCAAGATTCTATTTGGGTGATCGTTGACCGACTCACCAAGTAGGCCCACTTCCTACTGATTAGAGAGAAGGGTTCAGTAGAGAGATTCAGACGTCTCTATGTGCAGGAGATTTTGTGGCTACATGGAGTACCCACGATGATTGTCTCCGATCGTGATGAACTTTTCACTTCCTGTCTATGGAAGGGGTTTCAGGAGGCTTTTGGGACACAGCTTCATTTGAGCACCACCTCCCATCCTCAGACGGATGGCCAGACTGAGCAGACCATTCAGACCCTCGAGGACATACTGTGTGCTTGCGTCCTTGACTTCAGTCGCAACTGGGATAATCACTTTCCTTTGGTGTAGTTCACATACAACAATAGCTATCACTCTACCATTGGTATGGAACCTTTCAAGGATTTGTACGGCTGACCTTGTAGATCGCCTTTGTGCTGGACTGACCCAGGTGAGGGAGCACTCATGGGACCAGATATGGTATGGGCTACCACAGGGAAGGTGCAGATCATCCAAGAGTGGATGAAGACTACATAAATCAGTCATAAGTCATATTCTGATAAGATTTTGAGACCTCTATAGTTCGAAAATGGTGACCACATATTTCTATTGGTCTCTCCCCAATGAGGTTTGTGGAGATTTGGCCGGGGACGCAAGTTATCTCTGAGGCTCATCAAACCCTTTCTGGTCCTCAGTAGAGTTGGTGAGGTGGATTACCGCTTATATCTTCCCCCTTAGTTGCACCAAGTGCATGACGTCTTCCACATATCCCAGCTGAGGATATATGTGCATGACCATTCTCACATCATCGACCACGGTGAGCTGGACATTGACAATAGGGAGACATTTAGAGAGGTTCTAGTAGAGATTGAGGATCGACCGGATTGGGTCCTTTGTGGGTGGTCGATACCTTTGGGGAATCTACATTTGTAGCACTGGAACCTCAAGGAGAGTACATGGGATCAGGATGCTCAGATTCGTGCTCAGTACCCCCACTTATTCCATTAGTTTTAGTTGTGTCTTATTGGGACGCAAAGCCCTGAGGTGGGAAGAATGTAAAGACCCATAAATTACATGTATTTTTTTTAATTATATGGGAATTTTAAAAGTCTGTGAAAATTGATGGCGCGTGATTTTGAGGCCCAGTGTGCTCGAAATGAATTTCTAAACTTTTTTTGGGTGCGTTCCGTAAACGTGCATGTGGGTTTTTGTAACTTTTGATCCTGTACTTGGAATTGATATCTGAGGACACCGTTGAACATGTAGAGCTGATATCTTCTAAATAATACCTTCATCTAGACCACAATATGTCAAGGGTGAAAGATTGTTTTCATGTTTTACCTGGAAATAAAAAAAAAAGATGAATTTTTATATTATTTTTAATGAAACCTCCCAATTTTATTATTGGTGGAGGGAACCACCAGGGCTTAGAAACCTCCCTTTTTGAAACTTAAAGGTGGGGAACACATGAGGGTGGTTTGGAATTTATCTCGGGACCTTAAATGCCTGTTTACAAAATATGTGCAACCACAATCCACCTTAATTAATAAGATTCATTAATTTGGAATTAATAAATCAACTTAAACTTTTGGCTTCCTCTAAATTAATTGTGCCCACATCAAGATAATTAATGGAAGACTCTTATTAAATTATAAAAACTTAATTTAATAAGTGGGATATTTCTTTCTGGTGGGATTTTAGGAGAAGTTTTGGCCAAAGGGAGAAGCTTGTGATAATTGTGGAGAAACTCTTCCCCTCTAACAATGAACTCCACTCCAATGAAGAACGAGGAACCGAACCTGATCCCAGATCGAAAGCACCTTGCGGAGGAAACAAACACCGAAGTTCTCCAAAGACATTGAATGCTTCCTCATGCCTCCTCCTACAGAACCCTCATGGTCGGTTTTTTTGTATGAATACCCCCTTACCTGTTCTTGACATTCTTTGTGATTCAAGAATTGTGGATCCTCTTTCTACCGCCCTAACGTGGATGGTGCAAGCCAAACGAACATGGACTGACCACTCTGGAGCCTTTGTGGTTTTTTCATGTTCTTCGTGGTGGCGGAGGATGGAAACCGGTGCCAGCGATTGTCATTGATGGGACTTAGAAGTGGCGGCTAGCACCTCGACCGACCATGAAGGCAGCAGCGGCGCAACCGCACCACCAGAGAAGAGTCGCGGCCCGTCAGCCACGACGGAGCAAGGGCAGCGAGCGACACTCCGGGCAGTAGCGTGAAGTAGATGGCAGTGCGTGTCCATTCCACTTGGTGGAGCAAGAGCCGTAGTGGTGAAGGAGGGCGGCCGACAGAACCGACCACCGGTAAAGGCACGGTGCACGACTTTGTCGCGCGAAGAAGGTGGGTTGGCCATCCGGCCCGCCATGATAGGACGCCGCACCACGGGCCACCGTACCACGGGGTGGGCCAGACCCAGTGGGAAGGGTCAGATCCCATGGGCCGGGTCCCACCTAGGGCCAGACCCGAGTTAGGCCGGGTCGGTCTGACTGGGTCGGACCGGACCCAGACCAACTTCAACCCTTTTCTTTCTTTCAATCATATCTTTATCAATGGGCGTCCGTTTGAAAAACGGTCTATAGTGCTAGAAACCTTGGATCGAGAAGGTCCTTTTGGTATACCCCACTTGGGTTTTGGATAAAGTTGGGGTATGGATGGGTTGGACCGAACACGAATCCAACTGGGCCCTTGGAACTAACAGGCCAATAACTTACATACCAGGCGTCCGATTGACGCACCGTATGTTGAGTTGAGATCCCTTTTTCATGGAAGTCCTTTGGTATAATTCTAAGTTGGACTTCGTGGTAGTTGGAGTATTGAACTGTGTCTTGAAGAGAAGACCCTCCTGGAAACAAGCGAGCTTAGTGAGGGAACCCAGTAGCTGGCTGTAACATGAAGAAAGATCATCGATCCTAAGTGGGTCAGTATCTATCGATCTGGTGTGGGTCAAAACCTATCAGATCCTGTGTGGTTTAACGCTCAGCGATCCTATGTGGATCAGTGCATACTGATCCTATGTGGGTCAGATCTAGTGTGGGTCAGTGGGTGTTATCACCTATCGATCTTGTGTGGGTCAGAAGCAATGCCTCTTAACAGAGTAAGATGATTCAGTAGTAATATCTAATCATCTATTCTATTATACCTATGTTATACCTGATGTGGGTTGAGTCTTTACCTTTGTGGTATTCTTATTTGTGGCATACCTGTGTGGTACTTACCTTCATGGTGATACCATTGTTCTATTCTTCTGTGTGGAATACCTTTGTGGTACATAACTTCGTGGTGATACCTTTGTGGTATTCTACTTTCTGGCGTACCAGTGTGGTACTTACCTTCGTGGTGATACCTTTCTGGTACTATTTTGTATAGAATACCTAGGTGGTACTTACCTTCATGGTGATACCTTTTTGGAATTCTACTATGTGGCATACCTGTGTTGTACTTACCTTTGTGGTGATACCTTTGTGGTATTCTTCTTTGTGGCGTACCTATGTGGTACTTACCTTCGTGGTAATATTTCCTTCATGGAACAGTTGTACATTGGCTAATGAGTTGGGCCTTGTGTCTCCTCATTAAAGAGATGGGTAATATTTGATGACTTAGGTATATGTATGGGCATATAACTAAGTAGGTTTGTCACTAGTTTACATTCTTAGTGGTTTATCCTTTGTGGATTTTGTGAGTCCTTAAGGATCTTGGAGTCCCTACTAAGTATTGTTATACTCACCCCTGCACGGGCTATGCCCTGACCATGTGGTGTTGGGTGCAGATGAAGAACAACGCTGACTGAGGACGAGGGTACCAGGTCTGGAGGAAGCTCATAGGTAGACCATTGATGAGGTGTACTGCAGAGACAACCATTTGAGAGTTGTACCTAGCCTTCAAGTAGTATCCTTGGTGGGTGATCACCGGAGATGTTTAGTTTACTTGTACTTTCCAGTTTTCTTGTACTTTCTAGTTAGGCTTGTATTCTTTCCCTTTTTACTTATAGTTCACACTTTTTTTTACTATACGGTTTACTTGTGTTCGTATCTTGTTGTGTGCTGGGTTGTGTGTGATTACAGGATATAAAGGCAATGCCTTCCCAATATTAGGGAATACAACTTTCGGTGCTAGTCACCAGCCCTTGGCCTATGGAAGGCGGGTTTGGGGTAGTCACGGCATGGGCCCCAAGAGACGGTTCATGACAGTTTCCTTATCACCAAACATAGATACCTTCATATTCAAATGAATATGTAGTCATTTGAGGATCATTTTAATAATTTTTTATTCATAAATATTTTCTCCAAGTATATGCATGTATTCTATTAGAATATTTAGTCAATTAAATAACGAACCAACCTTTTTATTTGGAATGATCCCTAGTTATTTATATTTATTCAAAAACAATTTTATATTTTTGTTTTGTACATTGGAGTATCCTTCATAGATGATTGAGAGATTTTCCCATATTGCCTATGAATTTTTACAAGACATCACCTTTGTGTATAATTAATCGTACAAAGATCCCCCCCCAAAGGAATTAATCACCTTGGATACAACATAAAATTCAATTTGATCCCTTTCAAAGAGGGTTCCACTCTCCAATTTTATATACATCCCATGAAAATTATCCATATAAACAACTATTACCAATAATCAAAAGAAATGTTAAATTATATTTTTTTATTAGAAATCACTACCATAAAAAAAGGTGTATCACTTTTGATTAGAAATGCTCATCATAACACCTAAGAGATAAAATTAATTACCCTAAACCTTTAATATTATTCCACTTCTTGGTATGAATCAAGGAATACACCCTGAGGGGGGGGTGTCAAGGTATTGCAATTTTAAATGAAAATACTAAATTATGATCACGTTGTCTCCTTAAGAGGAACACTCCTATATCTATCTTCCCAACACTACAAATTTTTAGTGATAAAATCAAAAAAATATAATAAATGTAATTTTTCTTGGTTAACCTAAACTAGGATAATCTAAGGAGCAAGAAATAGATAGTGTACCAATGCACCTAAGACACTAAGTTCACTTCTTGTTCTTTTTACAAAATGGAACAACCATACAACCATTTTTATTCTCCATTCACACAACACTTTCAAATAACATATTGATATTATTTATAGAGTGATCATTTCTCCCAATATGTTTATCTTTTTATCTAAGAGTTTTAGATAAGAAAATAACCTGATATGGTGTCATAATTCTGCACAGTTTGATGAACTTCTAGAGTTAATACATTATTTAACACCTTCTTCTTTACCCTTTGTTTTCCAGACCATGGATGGAACTTATTTATTCTATCTATTAATTGAATATAATATTCACATTGTTCCCTATGAGATTCAGATGTCTCGATGCGTCCATAAAAATTCAATCTATCTTTTCATTCTTCATATTGTCTTAAAAAAACATCCAATCCTTAATCCAATGATTTGGATTAATTTACTTTCATTAAAGTATTTATAATTAATCTTGGTGTATCGAATATTTTTATAATTCATATAAAGTACCATAAAGTAAGAGACAAACCTTGAAATTTTGAGTCATAAATTTATCATTAAATTCAAATTGTATCTATATTTATTCTAGAAATAACTTCTTTATGGATAGAACTTTTCATTGCAACACGAAAAACTTGGAGTGATCCACTTTTTTGGTGTGACTAATATAAGACCTCATACACTCACTCCAATATCTTGTGATAAAAAATATTCTTTACATACTTGATTTGATAACAATGTATGTGGATCAATTTTTCTATCCATAATTACAATATTAATAACTGACATTGAGTCACTTACATACCCAATACCTTTTAGGTTTAGAGTTTTATAGAATTAGTAAAACCCTTTAAATAAGAAAACCCTTATCTTCCACATATAATGTATGTATCTTATACAATACTGAGAACATATTATTTCCTAAAAAGTCTTAAAATTCTTCCAAAAATTCTATACACCTTATTTACTTTGAGAAATATCATAATTAATACTTTTTTTAATAATCTTGTGAAATGAAAACATAAGAAGGTTGATCTCAAAAAACTCTACAAGGGAAATCATAGAAATTAAAAATTAAACATCATAAGTGATCATGAGATAAGAATATGTGTATGAGAATATAATCAAAGTATATGAACATATAATAATATATTTATAACCAAAAAACATGATTCATAAATCAAAATTCATGGAATAAATCTTTTCCATAAAATATGGAAAAAGTTATAGTATTTAATAATAATGGGCCCTGTGAAAACAACATTTTCTCAATAAAAATATTAAAACTCATAAAATCATATAAAAACCATGAAGGTATCTTGGGACACAATATTTATAATTTTTGATGACTTGTTTATTGTTTGTAATGGAATAACTTATAAACTGTTAATTCCCATCATCATTTCGTTTGATACTAAATCATTACCCAAATCATTATAGCACTATATCATGTTATCACACATGATCATCTACAATTTAAAATTACTATAAGATGAACATAACTCATAGGGATTTTATTTCAACATAAACTTATAAAAACAACCATCATTCATTTATAACTTAACAATTTTTATAAAACATCACCATACTCCTTCCATAGAAAGAATGTGATTTTTATTGACAAAAGAACGTAGATATATTAATCATGACTAATAAGAGTAAAAATATCTAACATATATTAATGGAATATTTCAAGCAAGATGTTTTTCTCTATAGGAATAAAATGAGTTTTTATATGATGTGCTGCTTAATTCCCCTCCCTTTTAATGGAAGAGAAAGAGAAATCCAAAAAACTTTGGCTGAGAAACTGGATTTTCTTGATGATGAAGCTTTAATACTTGAGGGTAAAATCATTTGAGTTGATGTTGTATATAATATTGAAAAAATTAGATTCAATGTGAATATTATTCCATCCATAATCATTCGAATAAGTCATCACAGCAAGGACAGTGTGGGCTTCAGCAATAGCGGGTTCCCACAACCTGTGCTTCGATTCTTGCCCAGCTATGATGATCTTACCATAGTGGTCTCGAAATATCAATATGATTCTAAAAAATAATCCCATGGTTATAGAAGAATTTACATTGATCTTAAAGGTCCCTTATGGTGGGGGATTCCATCTAGTTGCACCCGTTTGAGATTCAGAGAAAGCATTCTATTTAGGGTCCTAATTCCATCTATCAATCTAAGAGGTTTCTCATTCGATCTAGAAACCATAGGGTCTTGGGGTATGATTTAAGATGAAATAATTATATCTATCCAAAATAATCCATGATATAACAAACAATGAGGATAACTTATCAGTAGTAAAATTGGAATACCACATCAGAAGTAGTGATGAGAGATCTGACACCGCATCCAACCTAATCTCTATAAAAGATCCCCATGAAATCCATAACTCCATTGACCCTAGGCAATGGATGATAGCATGAATGTGGGAATCCACAACACCTAAACAAAAGGGACATATCTGGTTGTCTATAACATGCTGGAAGGAGAGAAAATTTAGGGTGATAAGAAAACCAGTACAAATATTCCACCAAAATTTAACGGATCTTTGGGGAGACATCCAAGTGCTAGAGAATTTTCTAGATCCCCTCCCAATCCTCAATTTCGGAATTAAGTGACAGTTTTATCCTGATTTCACATAGTAGTATCCTAAGATATCATTTCTCTAAAAAATATAGTCCTTCCCCACATCTGACATAAAGAGAATGATGAGTATAATCCTTTTATCCCTCTCATTAAACCAAGAGTTGATAAGGTCCATACACTAGCCAGTACCAGTATTATCAAACATGAGGCAGACGATGGACTCCTCATAACTAGTAAAGGCTGGGGAAGTAGCTAGTATGCTATCATTATCAATCAACCAAGGTTCATTCCAAATGTGTACTTTATTTCCATCCTTAATCCTCCAGCCAATTCCTTTGTTATGTAATTTTTTTGTTCCCCATATACTTCTCCATATGAAACTGGTTCAGGTCCAAGAGTGGAGTTCAAAAAATAATAGTGAAAAAAATATTTTTCATGGATAATCCAATAACATAGAGATTATGGTTGATTAACAAGGCATAAAACCAACTTATCCAAAAGAGCATCATTAAACAGTCCAAGGGCCCATAAAACCATCCCTCCATCTTCTTTAGGGGTGAAAAGAGACTCCCAATAAATCCAATAAATTTTATTTCTCCCATTAAAATTTACCCTATAGAAGTTGTAAATGAGGGAGTGAATTTGGTCAACATTCTCTCTGGGAGTCGTGAATAGTGGAATGATATAGCTTGGGATAGACTGAAGATATTCCTTGATGGTAGTTTCTTTTTCCACATTAGAAATTATTTTCACAGACCAACCCTGAATTTTTTATGAATTATATCCAAATTGGATGAGAAATTTTTTTATATCTCCATATTATCATGGGGATCCCAAGGAATTTATTATGATTGTTGACCATCTGAATTCCGGCAGTGGTAAAAAGTTATTCTCTCTTGTTTGGTGGAACACCAGAGCTGAACAAAATTTCTAATTTGGTCTAACTAATCACCTATCCAAAGGACCTCTCTAAAAGGGGGATCATATTACAAATAGTAAGGAATTAGTCATATGTTTATCTAGATGAAAAGAGGTAGTAATCCACAAAAAAATAGATGAGAGATAGGTGGGATAATCCAAAAAACTTTTCCCCATGAATCAAGTTAAAGTAAGATACTATAGAAATAAGGTTGAAAAAAACATCAGCCACAAGGATAAAGAGAAATGGGGAGATGAGGTCTCCCTGTTGAATTCCATGGGTGGGGGTAAAGAATTGTGAAATTCAACAATTAATGTTAATATAGAAATAAATATATTAAACACATTGCATGATCACTTTAGTCTATATGAAAAAATAACCATTTTGGTTATAAAAAAACCGTAGGAAATTTCATTCCACTCTATCATATTCCTTATTCATATCCAATTTCATAGCCAATGTCCCTCTTTTCATAACTGAGTGTGTTTTTATTGAGTGGAAAACATTATGGTTCATAATAACATTATCCATGATGAGAAGTTTCACAACAAAGGTGCTTTGATTTTTAGAGATAATGTAAGGTAACTGCATGCGTAGTTTGTTGACTAAAATCATTGTGAAAAAATGATAGGAATCATTGAATAAGCTGGTTGGTTGAAAGTCTAAGGGAAAAGGGGTTTCTTTATATTTGGAATGGGGGTTATAATGGTCTCATTGAGATAGAAATTATTGATTTTCCCTACCAGGATATCTTTCATAAGAGAAGAAATGTCTTGACCAATAATGTGCCAGTATTTGTAGAAAAAGATATCATGGATGCCATCTGGCCCCAGGGATTTTGTGGAATGTATTTGATTCAGAGCCCGTAGGATCTCGTCATCTAAAGAATATTATGTGAGCTAATTAGTCATTGCATCAGTGATCACGGGTTTGAAACAAACTTCTACTTCAGCCGATATGGTGGAATCTACTTAAGTATAAAGCCTCTTAAAAAATAAGAATAAAATATCATGAATAACACTATAAAATTATTAGAAATAGTTTTTGAAAAAAGGAAATATTGTTTTATTTTAGTAACCTTCAAAACTAAAATTTAATATAACAATAAGAAAATGATTTACATTAAAATAAATTAAAACCTTGAAAATAATTTTAATAATTAATAATATATATAATTTTTTGAAAAATAAATCAAGCGATAAATGTTAAAAAAAACTTTTATTTTCTACTTTTATAAAGAGATTCAAAAGTTAACCATGCCGAAAAAATTAATAATATTCTATTAAAAACATTTTAAAAGATGTTATAAGACCACAAAAAATGACTTTAATAAATCATTTTTGATTATGAAAGAATTTTGTTGAAACAAATTAAATAACATTCATATGGGGGAGAAACCATTTTGTAATGAAATTCAAATATTATCAAGTAATGAATTAAAACAAAACCCCCTACAACATTTAAAATCAAAAACCCTTTTGAAAGAAATAACATTAATGGACATTAAAATACCATGATTTTAAAGATATTTTTGATACTATATGTCTAATATATATTATATACACCATATAAATGAATATAGGATCCCAATTTGAAGAAAATATCAAAGAATGAAATTTGAGACAATAAACCTTTTTAATATTGGTAATGCCTGAATCAAAAGTCCATCAAATTAAAGAAAATGATATAATTCCATAAATCCTATTATTTTTAGAAAATAATATGTCAAAATAAATTCATGGGGTTGTAATAAAAATATATAAAATAAATCATGGAGTATAATATTAAATATGTACCAGGATATTGAAATTGAGATCAAGAACCCATATAAAGATCATAACGTTTGAAGTGGGAATCAATCAATGAAGTGATTATGTGAAAAAAATTATATCCATATAAAAAATTGTAGATGTTAAATAAAAAATCAGAATTCATGAAACACATAGTCATGGAATAACAAAGACAATAATTATGTGATAGAACCTAATAAATGGAAATTGTGTTTAGAATCCCCTTACCCCAAACTTCCACTTAGTTCACTGTGATCTAAAATCTCTGTATAATAAATTTATATTTATTATTAAAATATTTAATAATAATATTTATATTTATAATACATTATACCATTAATTTTTTATTTATTCTTACCGATTTATCTATAATTCATTATTAAAATAAATATCTAGGTGTTAACTTTTCTGTTTTCCATGCATGCATTAGTTTGGAAGTTCTAGTATTTTCATCTTATTCATGGATTAATCACATCCATAATTTTAATTAATATATAGATAATTAGTTTTATACAGTTACGTATTTATATTTTCATTTAATATCACTTATCGTGGCTACTTGAATGGAAAAAATAGAAATATCTTTTTTAAGAAATTTTGATTGCATAAAAGAATATGTTTAATTAATGATTAAATATGTGTATGTAACAAATACAGATTCATTATAAATTTTAATTTCATAATGTTTTTATAATATTATTAGTATATATCTTTCCAAAATCATTCATGACCTAAACATTATGTCACTGTTAATGTAGGTGGTAAAACTGTCCCAAAAAAGAACATGCCATAATAATTTAATGAGTAAGAACAAAATATTTTATATTGATGATATATGTTTTAAAAAATATTAAAAATGTTATAAATATAATATTTATTAATTAAATAATTTTTTACAACTATCCATGTAACCTGTTAATTAAAAATGAAATACATCATTCATGAATGCGGTAGTCTACCATACACATATGAAAAGTTTTTGTATTTCAATAGATTGGATGGAAAGAAAGTATGTAGTGATTTATATTTTTAAAAAGATAATTATTTAATATATATCATATATATTTATTAAATAAATCCTTATAATCATCCATGAGATCTAGTGATGAAAAATAGAATATTTTGTTCATGGAGGTGGTAGTCCGCATAAACAAATGAGTGGTGTTTTTCATTTTCAAACATACTGAAGGGAATTAGATAAAGTTTGATACATCAAAACAATAATATTTCTGTAAAATTAATATAATTATTTAATATTTTTTAAATCACTATATATGTTTTGGAGAATTTTGAAGATGAAATAAACTTGAATGATTATAGCTAGGATGATTACATCTTCTTTTGATATTCTCATTTTGATTGGACATTATCCCTTTGTAAGAGAGGTATATGGTAAAAAATGGGGTTTAGAATCTATTATAGGAAGTTTTTAGGGATATTTTGGTATAATTTTGATATAAAAGTTAATTCATGTGTGTCTTTTTAAATGTAGCTTTGAGTAACATTTTATAGAAAAAAATCAATGGCGTTTTCAAAAATATTCAAACATTAAGGGTCAAGAATATAAATTAAAAAATTCCCAATGGATAATAAATGGAACATTCATGTTATTATAGAATATGTATCATCCAATGGACCCAATTTAAGGTTTGTGTATTTTTATATCAATCAATAAAATATTTTTTAACATTAAATACCCTTTAAAGTCATTTTCAATACTATTCACATAACTTGACTTCAATTGAATCTATATAACCATGGAATTATAATTTAATCATTTAAATTACTTATTACCATTAATGTTATCCGTAAAAGTAATCATATGGTGTATTTAATAGAAATATTATTACCATTAATATTTTTAAAACCATTTAGTTTTACTTTTTTATAGCTTTCACAAGTGTTTTTGTTGATGATGTGTAAGTATTTTAGAAAATTTAAAATAATAAAAAATTAAAAATAAATTAGTAATATAAATATTTGATATTATTTATTAATATTATTCTATAAAAACCTTCATATTTTATTTTTATCCTTATCATTATCACAAAAACATATTAAAATTATTAAGTGGGAGAGTGCCATTTTTTTAAATACTGTTAACATTAAAATAATTTTAATGTGTTTCTAAAGGTAAAGTGACTGTAAATTATTCCAATATTAAATATAGAAAAATATATTGTATAAATACACTCATAAAATTAAATTAATATATGTTTTATAGTTATTTATGTCCTTATCCTTAAGTTAAACCATTTACCACTTTTAACTATATCCATGGTGACTAAATTTTAACCTTGGAAACTCAATTTTATGAATAAAAAGAAAATGGTACTTATTAACTAATATGAAAATTAATATTTTAAATAAGAAGAAAATATACATAATTCCATTAATATAGGTGGTAAAAATTAATTTTAAGATAATTATGAATAATGAAACAAAAACAATTTTTATAAAAATTTCTTTCTCAACATAAAACTGAATTTACACAAAAATCATGTATAGTAAATCTTACCATGATATTTATTGGTATATTAATAAAAAAATGGATATTTAAAATTAGGTCAATAAAAAATAGAATGTATGCTTCGAACCACTCAATTAAATGTAATGAAGCAACAATAATGTTTTATTTGAATAAAATATAACATAGCTTCCAAAAAGTCAAGCATGAGTTTCCAAATTTATAATAGTATTTTTGAATGATTTATTATAACACTTAAATAAATATTTTTCTAATACAATGGTTTTATAAAATTTTAATATAACTCATATATCATAATGATTTAATAAAACTTACGGTATTTATAAAAACTATATTTTCACTGTTCAGTAAAAAATCTACTAATTCAAAAAAGTCCAAAAAATTATAAAAAAGATAATTTTGATATGATGAATCAGAAAATTAATAAAATTTTATCAAATTAAAATAATAATTTTTTTTAAATTTTACATTAAAATAAAATCATATAATACATGGAAAACAACTTATTTATAACAAAAAATTATTTATTTTTCTAATGAAAAAACATATTATTGCCTCATACCATGATAAAATTATTTGTAATATTATCATAATAATAAATATTAATATTAATTTATATAATTAAAATAAATATTAATTTATAATATTTCTGATAAGGAATAATTTTAGGAAAATATATTTAACCCTTAAATTAAACACATTTTCTATCACAATGTAAACATGATTTTTTTAAAAGTTAAGTGAGTTTATAATTGATCATAAAATATCATTTGATGTATTATATAAATATATATCAGTGTTTAAGAATTATATAAATCTATAATAATGAGTGTTAATAAATAATAAATTTAATATCTTATTAAAAATTCCTAGGTTCATACAACTACATCCTTTAATGTGAGATGCTTAGATCCAAAATATAGGGGTGAATAATTACCCTATAATTCAATAAAAATAACATTTAATACATATTTTTTTTGGAATAAATAAATAAATATATATATATATATATCCTCAAACATATCACATATTGAACCTTTGCTTCATAGAGTGAGGCACACTTGGATAGAAGTACTGAAATTTTCCCAGAAACCATTACATAGTGACAAATATGTTCACAGTGTGGCCACTACTAGGGAAGAACAAACAAAATTTCCTCAACCCCTTTTTGTATTGATATCATTATTATGGAATGAACAATTCTTCTCAAAATGGTAAATCATAAAACCTTATATACCACCTTTCATGAGATGATTCGAAATTTCACAGCCTGAGACTTCTGATTAATCTTTACAAAATTTTACTATGAAAAATAATGGACCTTATGAACTCTAGTAAAATCACAAATCATTTCATATGGATATATTTGCTCTAGCCACATCTAAAATTTGTTAGGCTATCTTTATCTATTTATAGTCTTTTATAGAAGTTCCTACTTTAGTAATGTCAACAAATATAACTGAAATGCTACTTATGGATTTTTAAGACCATTAAGTTGATTTATTCTTTTCCCTTACATCTGAATGGAATAATAGAAGCCCATTTTTATGAAAAGTATGCCAAAATATTTTTCTTACCTACTTTTATCTTGAAGTACATGTTTAGGAATAAATTGAATCTCATTGTACTTTGTCTAATAGACTTTCCTCAACTTACATTGGAGGTATATCTACCAACATTTTTGGTCCACCGATATTTTTATGAGAGTACATATTTAAATAACAATGGATTTATTTAAAAACATCATCACTGAATCAATTTTTTACGAGTTATGATTTTCCTAATTCATCCCCATAACATGATCAGATGGATTTAGTTATTATGATATTACTCTTTTGGAGAATTGTACATTATCATGAATTGATAGTCTATTTGACACAAGGGTTGAGAAATTGGAAACATTTTAGCGATATAATTGTTTGTCATTCATTTAAAAACATGTTGTAAAATCTAAAATCAAGATACTCTCACAAATCATATAAAAAAGGAAGTAAGAATCAGAATAATTTCATAAGTCATGCTCATTGAAATCTCAAAGTTGAGTCATTTCTTTCCCTAAGTTATCAAAAACCTAATGAAACTCTACTAACATTTCAACTTATATATTTGAATCAATTCACATAACCTATTTCATTTCAAAAATATACATCTATTCCTTTTGAACTTACATGACTAGATTTTACCAACCCTTTCCTTCCTTCTCTGTACTTTCCAACTCTCAAAGAATTTGTTCCACTATGGCCATTATTTCCATGACTCCATGTTGCTACTTTTCCACCACTTATGTATTTTATGAAACTTCATGAAGTTCTATCGTACCAAGTACTACAAAATGTGACAAGGTATCTATGGTTGAAATCTATTACTGGAGAACCCACACATTCTTCCAAGAACAAATCACCTAGTTTATGCTATTAGGGATTATACCGTAGTCAATACCTATCATAGTCCAAAGTGAAGAATATTTGATGAAGGTAATATTTTTGGAATTCGATATTAATGAGGGGATCTCATGAACCAAATTATATAATTTTATCAATATATAATTTATTTAATTAAATCATATTCAAGGCCTAAGTTAGATTCCATCATAGGAATCAAAACATAATCTAGGATCTGGGACGGTCTGGTATGAGTATACCATGAGTGATTGGGAACTAAACTAGTAATACCCCAATGGATTCCATCAATTATGACCCTTAATAATCACCACAATGATTTTACATGGTTTGTGATAGGGATATTTAAATTAAAACAAAAAATATATGATCCAACACAAGTAAGATAAGACCAAATAATAATAAATATGGATGCCCACCTCTATTTGTTGGAGAAATAAAATAATCAACCATTTACACCTCTTTTGAAGGTGAAACATGAGGGTATTACTATGATGGTATTTCCTCTAGTGTATCATTAGTATTACAGGGAATCCATGTCGTTAATATGTCCTAATAAATATCGTTGAGGAAAACACATGGAAACCACTTGGGACTAATCAAACTGAGAAATAAAGTGAAAACCAGAGGATCATAGAACCTCTTGTAGAGACTCGCTAAAAAAATTTAACTCTGATTAAAGGTGGTTAGCTAGGCATTCAAAATTCATAAATTGATCTTCTGGTCAAGAATCATATAGTATTTTTATTGAAATTTCTAGTTTGAGGTCTAGGTCTAGCCTCTCATGGGATTCAAAACATACCATTTTCATAAGAGTATTTTCCTAGCATATAGAACTCGAAATAATTAGATCAATGTCTGAAAAAGATACTATAATAGTGTGAGTTTATAAAATATTCTACTGAAGTGAATGTGTAGATATAATATGTACCTATAAATTTTTTGTGATGAAAAATCTATATAAGCTTCACCCACTTCATCTAATTCATTTATTCAATATGAAGCATTGTAGGAGGAATGACTGGTGGGGACACAAGAAATATTTTTCCAAGGTCAAAGGATACCACTTGGAGTTTTTCTATATAGGTGGGAGAAGCTTCATATTCAACTTTATTTCCCATGAAATCCCTTGGGATATGAAATTACTATCAGACTAAATATTATAGATAAATCATGTTTGATCCAAACCCTTTGGATTTCTACCAAATATAAAGAAGTGATCGATACGGAAATTAAGAATAGTAAGTTTTGTGAATGAAAAAACACATGTTACCTTTTCCCATGAATATATTTGACTAGACTCTTTCATATTCATCATATCTATCACTCCCTAAGAACCCTCATCATCACCATCCTTATCACTAATTTTCTTAGACTATATCATTTCGAAAACTCAAGTCATGTAAAAAGTTAGTGCATTTATAGAGAAGAATATAACTTCATGTTTTGGGATGTAAGCTTCCATTTATCTATGATGATTCTAATAAGTGATTCAAATGGGTAAAAAGAATTTCTTGAACAATGATAGACCAATTACATCCACCTGTAACACATCCCAAATCATTTTTCTGGAAGAAGTGATCATTTAAGGGTCCCACCTCCTTTGGGCTTCTGAAAACCAGGAATCAATAATGAAAGATAACAAATGGTTCACCTCATCCATCAAGAGAGAGGCCTCTAGTGACCACATCCATTTTCCAGGTATTATTATAAATAAGGGATTACTTGGTGCAAGCCTCTTATGAGGTTTTCAAACCTTAATTTTCTACTCAATTTCTTCTCTAAATTCAATATATGATGAACTATGGAACTAACCATTTTAGATAACCATCCACAAAGTTATTCTTAGATCAAAGTCATGGTGAATATAGTTAATAGTGTAACGATGACATTGAGTTGTGTGAAGGTGACATGTGTGAAAATATCCCTCACATGCACATCAACTGAAAATGGCATTCCAAAAAGGGGTACTTATGAGGACTAATACTTAAACAATACATAATATTGAATTAAGTTAATACTTCACATTGATGATCTTTTTAGGTTTATAGTTTTAGAGAATTATGCCATAACTATTACATTACATCTCAAATATTACAAGGTAGACACCTCTACTCAGTATCCATTTTTTCATAAAATATAAATTCCTGAAAAAAGGTTTCACATCTAGTTCAATGTTTTATACAGCTTGAATTTTCTATGGTCCCAACCTAGACCCTATTCATCTTTATGTCATGTGAAAAACTTTTCAAAAAAACATGGGATGAGCATAAAAAGCATAGTAAGTGTTATAAAATAAAGAAAGAAATCATTAGTACATCAATAAATAAAAAACATAATCTCTTTAAATACCTCATTAAATCATAAGATTTATGAATAACACATAGAAATACAAAATCATTAAGGTAACTTATGGCATCCATAACATAATTATGTTGTGGCTTTCACAACTACATAGGGAGTAAAATTTTGAATACCCATCATAGTATATTCACTTAATATCTTAGGAGAAACATTAAAGTTTACCTCTTCCATGTTACCCAATGAATTGGAGAGATATATTAGGCTAACCCACCCTAGGTTTATCACAGAACCACCCGTATACGTAAACAATTCCCAAGAACCATAACATTATCATAACACATAAAACAAGCATAAAAGAAATAAAACATTTCAACATTCCAATAAAAATTTAACATTTCAATATATTGAAATAATAAATCCATTCTCAAAACTATTTTCAATACCAAAATACTTAAAAATAGTATATGGTATTAGTTTTCCTTTTAAAAAAACTTTGTCTTGTTGAGGAATCCAAATAACAAATAATGCTGGTGATGACAGAAAGGTCGTTGTCACCACGTATGTTAAAAAGAAACATTTACTTTGTCGTTTAGTATAATTCTAGGTAGAAAAAGATTCTCTTTGAAGGAAATGAAAAGTCAAATGTTTTTATACACCGTATAAAATAATTTCGTGTAGAAAACAAAATATGCATCAATGAAAGGAGATTGAGACAAAGTCCCTTACCTCATGTCCGACTTGACTATTTCATTCTCTAATATCCTGAATAATAAACTAAATTTATTTATACATGGTTCATAACCTTTTTCAGGTTTATTATTCCTTTTATATCACTTATTTCCACGTTATAAACATTATATATACATTTAAGTTAATAATGGTCATTTTGTTGGTATTTGGTACTAGATTAAAAAATGAACTTCTTATAATTACAAGTTGTCCATGTGTTCAAAATTTCATTATCTCCAAATTGATATTCATGATTTAGATCCATATATATCATATATATCCATTATATATATTTATTTATAACAGTTCATAACATTTGGAGATAATAAATGAAATTCACTGTTCATGGAGACGATAAGCTGTACGTATGCATGAATGCTACTTTCATATCTATTTCGTATTTTAATGGAATGAAAAATTAATGATAAATAGGTATATTATAATTCCAGTATAATATCATATATAATTTCATTAAATCTATCCTTTAAGCGTCCCACGCATGGCATGAACGAGTCATATCACTTTGAGGGGGTGGTAGTCTGGACTTCCTTAAATGAAAGTATTGTATTTACCCATTATAGAAACCATAAAGGTATTATGTAAAAGAATAAAAAGAAGCATAGAGAAAAAATAAATATAATATATATCACATATAAATATAGTTCAATCATATGGCCACCATGATAGGTAATAGGAGATAATTGAACAATCATCGTTTCGTGAGGTAGTAGTTCACCGTCCACATAAACAGTATGTTCGTACCCATTAGATGACGGTGTGTAAGTCTAGTTTCAATCCTTATCATAAAAAAACCTAGTATATTGAGGATATTGGTGCTTTTATGTAAACAAATAATAAGAAGATCATAGGGAGCGAAAAGTAAAATAAAGGAAGAGAACGTGAGGGAAGACATTACCTTTAAATCGGGTAACTCCCTTTGGTTTGAACCAAAATGCTTCCTTGAAGTACATTTTTCCTAAGGTATGGATTCTAGGAGGTATAAAGTGATATTTAGAGATTATTTGGTTAGATTTTGGATGATCCAAGGGGTTTGAGAGGTGTGTTTAATGGGTTATAGGTGATGACCTTTTATAAGGGAGAGGAGGGGCTCTTTTGGAATGTTTGAAAATATTATTTTACTATAAAATGATTTTCAGTTTCAAAAGGTCAAAAACATATTTAATTATAAGATAAGTAGCATATTATTAGAAATTAAATCATCCAATAATAATTGAATATGTTCTGGATATTTTTTAATACTTATCTTTCTTATTTAACCCTTTGTTAACTTATTTAACTTTTACCATTTACTCTTATATATTCACACTATATGGTTAATACATTTACTATAAAAATACAAGATACCCAAAATGGATCATTAAATTTTTTGGGAAAATCATATATTTCATTTTAACAAATCATAGATTTTTAGGAATATTTTATCATTTAATAAAATATTTATTGATTTAAAAACTCTTTTATATCAATTTTAATACTATTCATATCATGGGTTAATAATAAATCCAAACCAACTTGATTATTTTGAAAAAACATCATTAGTTATAATATAACAAGTCATAATAATCTATAAAAATCGTTTATTGAATAGAAAGGTTCAAAATAAATAAATTTTAATATTTAAATTCTCATTTATTTGAATCCATTATTAATTAAGCAATTACTGCATCACCATTGTGTCAAAATTAAATTAAATTATTTAAAGTCTAAAAATTATAAATAAAATTACATGATGTATGAAATAGATTTAGATTTATAATTACTATTTATAGTCTAAGATATAAATTATATAACCCCACATAAAATTTGTTTTACTAAAAGATATATGGTTATGTTACTTTTGTCTTTAATTTAAAATAATTAATATTAAGTGTCATTTTCACTTACAAGTGGCTCCATGGGGTCCCAAAATTGACCCAAGGATTCCCATGGACATAAATGTATCATCAAATAGGATTAGGACACATGTTAGGGTAATTTAATAATATAATAATATTATTTTTTAACCTTATTTACCAGATTTATCTTTTAACCATAGTAAATAAAATATTTACTGAAATAAATATTCATTATGTCTAAAAATAAACGTTGCTGATTTACAAACTTTGGAACTCCATATTCAAAATATAGAATCCATTTTTCCTAATTCAAAACATTTAAGTGGTTTAAATTAATTTAAAATTAATTCTTGTTGTAAAAAAAGCGTGTTTTTAAGAAATAACTATCAAAAGATTTACCATTGTTTATGCCCTATTTAATAGTGAAATTACATCCTCTGGCCAAAATTGTATTAAATGGTAAAACTATAACTATCTTCCCTTTAAAACTAATTCAAGAATAGTTTGACTATATAAATAAATTAGATTAAAAAGTAGTTTAGAATTAAAATGCTATATTTTTCCCTATTCATTAAAAAAATGAACATTATCAGAAAAATACCAAAATTTCATCCAAAGTATATTTTGATGTCCCTATTCTAAAGAAGAATATTATTTTGTCAAATAGATCATATGTAAGTGAAAAAAGTAGATTTAAAATAGGTTTCACCATCAAAAGGTGGTAAATCGACATTTTAAAGAATGTTAGACTGTTTATGCATAGAATTGGATTCATTCACATTTTAAGATTCTGTCTTTTACTATATAAATGTAAAAAAAATTAACAAAAATATATAATTATATTGTAGTTAGTTATGTCCATTCCCTCCAATAAAACCTCTATGTGTTAACTACCATTTAAAATAATAATATTGTTATATTATTTTTTAGTATTACTCAACATTTTTTGCAATGTAAGATTTCAAAGAAACTAATTTTTATGTATCAAGCATGCCATCAAATATAACATCCCCTTTAAAGTAAAATTTATATTTAATTCAGAAATATTAATAAATATAAAAATTTCATATTCTTTATTTACTAGGGATGTTACATCCTTCCCCCCTTTTGTAAATTGCATCCTAGAAATTTTATTCACTTATCAAATAAATGACGGTATTTATCCCTCATAGCAATATCATATTCCCACATTGCCCCTTCAACCATATGATTATTTCACAAAAACTTTACCTGATTAATTACCTTATTCTGCAACACTTTCTCTCTTCGGTCAAGAATCTGGACATGTTGTTCCTCATAAAAAATATTGTCTTCTAACTGAACTACCTCTAGACTCAAAACATGAGAAGGATCTGGCATATACTTTGTCAACATTAAAACATGAAAAAAATTGTGTACCTAGGATAAAATTAGAGGTAAATCCACTCTGTAAGAAAATGATCCAATATTCCCTAAGATTTCATAGGGTCCAATAAACCTTGGACTCAACTTTCCCTTCCTTCTAAAACACATCACACTTTTCCATGTTGAATCTTTTAGAAAGAAATGATCACCTACTTCAAAATAAAGATCCTTCCTTTGGTTATCCAAATAACTTTTCTACCTTCTATGAGCTTTTCTCAAGTTCTTATAAATCAACTAAACTTTCTCTACCATCTATTTTACCAATTCTGGTCCCATAAGTTTCCTTTCATCTAATAGATCCCAAAAAGGTGGAGTTCGGCACTGCTTTCCATATAAATCCTCAAATAGTTCCATCTGTATACTAGAATGAAAGCTGTTATTATATGAAAATTCAACCAATGAAAGATGTTGGTCCCAACTTCCTAGGTAATTCATTGAGAATTCTAGTAGCATATCTTATAATGTCTGAATTGTTTGTTCTGATTTCCCATCTTATTGTGGATGAAAAGATGTACTAAAATTTAATTTAGTACCCAATGACTTCTGAATTCCTTTCCAAAAGTTAGAAGTAAACCTAGGATCACGATCAAATACAATGGAGAGGGGAACTCCATGCAACCTGACTATCACTTTAACTTACATTTGAGAAAGTTGATCTAGAGAAAAAGTATCTCAAATTGGAATTAAATGAGAATATTTAGTCAATCGATCAACAATAACCCATATTTAATTGTTACCTCAAGATTTCTTTGGTAATCCCATGATGAAATCCACAGACACATTTTTCCATTTCTACTCTGGAACTGGTAAAGGTTGAAGAATCCCTTTTAGTAACTTCTGAATTTCTTTAACCTTTTGAAAAGTCAAACACTTCATAGTAAAGTCAGCAATATATATTTTCATTCCATCCCACCAATAATACTCTTGAAGATATATGTACATCCAAGTACTGCTAGTATGAACTAAAAAAATAGTACTATGATCTTGAAATAATAACTCTTTCTTCAACTATGATTCACATGGAACACATAATATCTTCCCAAACTTCAAAACACAATCTTTATTAATGTTCAATTCAGATAACTTACCCTTCTGAACCAACTCTACCTTTTTCTGCAACTCATTGTCTTCCTTCTGCGCTTGCTTAATTTTTTCTGATAGATATGATTTCACTGACATATAAAATGAAACAGAGGAATTTCCTACACCAAAAACTTATATGCCAGATTTTATCAAATCATTAATAAAAGGATCTTGTTCCAAACATACCATGGTTAATGTAGCATTACTTTTCCAACTCAAATCATCATCCACTTTATTTTCTTTTCCGGGATGATAATGAATCGTTCAATCAAAAAACCTAATTAATTCTATCCATATCCTCTATCTCATGTTCAATTATTTCTAAGTTAATATATACTTCCAAATTTTGTGATCAGTATATATTTCACACTTAACTCCTTATAAATGATTCCTTTAAATGTTTAAAAAACAACAACAATAACTATTTACAAATCATGTTTTGGGTAATTTAACTCATGAGGTTTCAGAAAACTCTTTTAATAACCTGATAAACCAAGAAAAATACAAATCTCATTAATATTTGTTGGTCTTTTCCATTCATAAACAACTTTTGTTTTAGCAAGATCAACTATTATGCCATTTTTTGAAACAATGTGTCTAAGGACAGAAATTTTTTGTAACCAAAACTTAAACTTTCTGAATTTCCCATAATTTTTTTTCTTCTAAGGTTTTCAGGAAAACCCTTAAATGAATTTCACATTCATATTTACTTTTTTAATAAACCAAAATATCATAAACAAACACAACCATAGACATATCCATGAACTCAAGGAAAATGTTATTCCTAAGATCAATGAATACATCAGGTGAATTGGTTAACCCAAAAGGCATAAACACAAATTCATAATGGCCATATCTAGTAATAAACATGGTCTTCAGAATGTATTCTTCATTTACTTACAACTGATGGTACCCCAACCTCAAATCAATCTTTGAAAAATACTTAGCTCCCTACAACTAATAAAACAAATCAATGATTTGAGGAAAATGATACTTGTTCTTAACAGTGATGTTATTCAATGCTCTATAATCAATGCACAGTCTCATTGAACCATTTTTCTTTTTAACAAACAAGACAGGATCACTCCATAATGATGTTCTATGTCTAATGAAACCATTATCTAATAACTCCTACAATTTCTTCTTTAACTCTAAATGTTCAATTTGATCCATTCAATAAGTGGGTTTTGAAATTGTCTTAGCATCAGGAACTAAGTCAATGGTAAATTCAATTTCCTGATCAGGTATTATACCAGATAACTCATTAGGAAAAACATCAAGATACTCATTTACCACTAGAACATAATTAATCTGAATAGTACCTTTGTTTCAACAAAATGTGCTAGGTAACATTCATTTCCGCCTTTTACTAGATTCTCAGCTTCCAAATACGTTATCAAAAGTAAGTGTTCATTCTTGTACACAAATTGAAATTCCTTCTAAAAATAAACCTCTTTAGCTATGTAGTCAATCTTAGCATGATAAACGGAAGGCCAATCCAATCCCAAAATGACATCAAACTCTACTAGAGGAAAACAGTAAGGTTTTCATGTAGATTCTTTACGCACACTAGGACATGATGGTTCTTATAATTTCTTTTTGTCTCAACATTTCCTCCCAGTGCTTTTACAGAAGATCATGATTCATATCTTGGGATGGAATTCCCAATTTACTAGAAAACTTCTCAGAAATGATTGAATATTTAGACCCTGAATTAAACAACCCATTGGCATAATCTGAATAAACAAGTAGTGTACCTGATACTACTTCATTCGATGGACCAACATCTGTTGAAGTAGTTGAAAAGGATTTCACCACCGCTTTCTTCTTGTAGTTTGACTAATTTTCTTTAGTTGAGTTCTTTGTTGGATACCCATTTTCATAATGACCCATTTCATTTCACTTAAAATATTTTACAGAATGTAAATCCAATTTTTTATTATCATTACCCTGATCTTTTTCAGTGTATTTAAGATCCTTATGCCCCAGTTTACAACATCGTTAGCACTTACCAAAATTCAAAACACATTCTCCATCGTGATTTTACCATAATTTTAAAAAACTGTAAACTTGTGTTTCTTATCATAAGACATTTTTTAATAGTTCTTCACTTTTTTCTGCAACCTCGACCTCTTATTCTATTGTTTTTCAAAGAAAACCTAATCATCAGCAAACTCCATTTACACCTTCTCCACACACCGGACAAGTTTTTCATAACTTTTGAACTCACGAGAATCTAAATCCCTTTGACACTATGTATTGAATCCTGAGAATAAAAATGGTTGATTTTACTATCTAGATCTTGTATGAAATTTAGAGCATACCTTTTCAGTTGAGTGATTTTTTCTTTATAAGAATCAACTAATTCACCTTTCTGAATCAATTACTAGAATTGTTTTTCCATCCTAAGATGAACCACCTTAGGAAAATATTTCTCAAGAAACATACCTTTGATTTCATCCTAATCAAGGGAATCAATTTCCTCACTATCCCTGATATTTTTCACTATCAACCACCACTAATTGGCTTCACCCTCAAAATGGTAAGCAACAAGACTAAACTTTTGATTTTCTGAACACCCCATGACAAAAAAATATTTTCTAGTGATTTAATTCAACCTTATGATATAAAATGGTTAGATGATCCTCTGAATGATGGGGGATGCTGCCTCATGAAATGCTCCACTACTAACATCTTACTATGTGGTTGATCTAGATGATCTCATGCATGGATACCACCACCATTTTTAGCATGATTCAACTATTCCATAACTGAAACAAACTGTTCAGTTCTAATTCTAACCATCTTAGTTTGATGGTTTGGAAGGTTGTTTTCCTCCTGATGTCATCCCATCATAGAATCCCTATTTCCTCTATAAAAAACCGTTCTGAACACAGAAATAACTTATGTGAAGAAACATGGTAACTAATATAAATTCTATATCATTTAAATCTTAACATTACTTAACACTACTGGAAAAATAATCTATACCAACGGTTTGGAACCCTTGGTATAGGCCTCCAAACCGTTGGTATAGCCTATACCAACGGTTTTGAGAACCATTTCCAAGTAATCCATTGGGATAGGTCTATACCAACGGTTTTGGAAAAAATGTTGTTATAGACCTATACCAACGGTTTTGGAAACCATTGGTATAAGTAATATGAAAATCTATACCAACGGTTATGGAACCGTTGGTATATATATTTCAAAAAAAACATCCACTGGGATTTGATCCCAGGACCACTAGTTATCATTGAATGACTTAACCACTAACCTAACATGACTTTTATGAACATAATTACATATATATATATATATGTGTGTGTATTCTCATAATTATTTTAAATTTTGATTTATATAATGTTCTCAGTAAGAAGATATGATAAAAAATCAAAGGATCTATACCAACGGTTTGGACAAATTGTTGGGAAAGCCATACCCTTTCCCAATGGTTTTTCCAAACTGTTGGGAAAGGTGGCCTCAAAGTGGCATTTCCCAACGGTTTGGCCAAACCGTTGGGAAAGGGGACCTATACCAACGGGTTTTACAAACCGTTGATCTAGAAGCATTGGGAAAGGTTAGATTACCTGTAGTGTATTTTATAAATATTAATTTTATAATATCATAACTCCTAAAGTTATCTAAACGTACCTCTGAGACCAACTATGAGGACATAACCTTAAATAATACATAATCATGAATTATGTTAATAATTCACATTGAGGATCTTTTCATGTTTAGAGTATTGGAGAATTTGGCGATAACTATTACATTACACCTCAAATTTTACAAAGTATACACTTCTACTCAGTATCCATTTTTTCATTAAATATAAATCTTGAAAAAAAGAGTCATGTCTAGTTCCATGTTTTATACCACATGATGTTTCCATGACACCATCCTAGACCCTATTCTTATTTAATTCATGTGAAAAACATTTCAAAAAAAAAACATGGGATGAGCATAAAAAGTTCAGTAAGGGTTATATAATAAAGAAAGTATTCATTAGTTCATCAATACCTACAGAACATAATCACATTACATACCTCATGAAATCATAATATTTATGAATAACACATAGAAATCATAAATCATTAATGAAACTTGTTGCATCCATAACATAATTATGTTGTAGCTTTCACAGCTATGTAGGGATTTACATTTGGAAAACCCATCACAGTATATTCCATAAGTCTATTAGGAGAAACATTAACATTTACCTCTGTCACGTTACCCAATACATTGGAGAGCTATCTCGGGCTCAACTGCCCAAGGTTTATCACATAACCACCCATATACTTAAACAATTCTCAAGAACCAAAACATAATCATAACACATAAAACAAGCATAAAGAAAAGATAACATTTATACATTCCAATCACAATATAACATTTCAAGATATTGAAATAATAAATTGATTTTTGAAACCATTTTAATAAAAAAATATGTAAAAAGAGTATATGGTATTTGTTTTCCTTTTAAAAACACTACGACTTTTAGATGAAGAAAAATATACAATATTGCTCGCTACGGCGGAAAGGTCGTTGTCATTACATATGTTAAAAAGAAAAAATAACATTGAAATTTAGTAAAACTCTACGTAGAAAAATATTTCCTTTGAATGAAATGAAAATTCAAAGGGTTTTATACACCTTATTAAAGAAAGTTGTGTAGAAAACAAAATATGCCTCAATGAACGGAGACTGAGACAAAGTCCCTTACATTGTGTCCACTTGACTCGTTCATTCATTAATATCAGGAATAATAAACTAAAGTTAATTTATAATTTCCTTATAACCATATTTAGGTTTATTATTCCTTTTATATCACTTATTACCACTTAATAAACATTATATAATCATTTAAGTTTAAAATGGTCAATTTGTCGATATTTTCTACTTGAGTCAAAAATGAACTTATTATAATTACAAGTTGTCCATGTGGTCAAAATTCCATTATGTCCAAAATGATATTCATTATTTATATATCATATATATCATATATATCCATTACACATTTGTATTTATAATAGTATATAACATTTAGAGATAAGAAATGAAATGTACCATTCATGGAGACAGTAAGCCGTATGTACGCATGAACGCTATATTTATTTCTATTTCATATTTTAATGGGATGAAAACTTAATGATACATAGGTATATATAATTCCAATATAATATAATATATAATTTCCTTAACTCCATCCATTATATGTCCCATGCATGCATGAATGAGTCATATCACTTTGAGGGGGCGGTAGTCGGCACTTCCTCAAATGAAATCATCACATTTACCCATTATAAAAACCATAAAGGTATGATATAAAATAAAAAAATAAGCATAGATACAATATAAATATAATATATATCACATATAAATATAGTACCATCATAATGGCTACCATGAGAGGCGTTAGGAGATGATCGAACAATTATCCTTTCGTGAGACAGTAGTTCACCGTCCACATAAAGAGTATTTTTGTACCCATTAGATGGAGGTGTGTGTAAGTGTAGTTATAAACCTTTCTTAAAAAAACCTAGTATATTTAGTATACTGGTTTTGTTATGTAAACAAAGAATAAAAAAAAGCATAGGGAGTGAAGAAGTAAAATAAAAGAAGAGAACTTGAGAGAAGACATTACCTTTAAATCGGGTAACTCCCTTTGGTTTGAACCAAAATGCTTCCTTGAAGTGCCTTATGCCTAAGGAAAGGATTCTAGGAAGAAGATATGGATATTGAGAGCTTATTTGTACCGATTTTTGATGATCCATGGGGCTTGAGAGGTGTGTTTAATGTGTTATAGGCGATGGCCTTTTATAAGGGAGAGGAGGGGCTCTTTAAAAAAGTTTGAAAATATTATTTTATTATAAAATTATTGTTAGTTTTAAAGGGTCTAAAACTTATTTAATTAGAGGATAAGTTTCATATATGTAGAAATAAAATCATCCAATAATAATTGGATTGGTTTTATATATTTTGTTAATCCTTATCTCTCTTATTTAACCATTTGTTAACTTATTTAACTTTAACCATGTCCTCTTATATATTCATAATATATGTTTAATATATTTAATATAAAAATCCAAGAGACATAAAATGAATAATTAATTATATTTTTAACGTAATATATGTAATTTGGACAAATGTTAGATTTTTTGGTCTATTTTATCATTTAATAAAATACTGGTTGATTTAAAAACTATTTTATATCAATTTTAATACTATTCATATCATGAAATTTTATAAGATCCAAACCATATTTATTCTTTTGAGAAAACTTAATTAATTCATATATAATAAGTTATTATAATCTAATTTTTTTTGGATGGCATAAAAAGGTTTAAAATAAATTTATTTTAATATTTATAATATCATTTACTTGAATCCTTTGTTAATGAACCAATTATTGCATCACTATTGTGTCATAATTAAATTTATATATTTAATGTCAAAAAATTATAAATAAAATACCATGATGTAGTAAATAATTTTATATTTATAATGAATTTTTATAGTCAAATATATTAGTCATATAACTCCACAATAAAATTGTTTTAAAAAAAGATATATGTTTTGATTACTTTTTCATTTACTTTTATATTAATTAATATAATGTGTCATTTTCACTTTCATGTGGCTCCATGGGATCCCAAAATCAACTCAAGAATGTCGATGGACAGACATGTATAATCTAATTGGATTAGGTCACATATTAGAGTAATTTAATATTATTATAATATTATTTTTTTACCCTTATTTACTAGATTTACCCATTAACCATGGTAAATAAAATATTTACTGAAGTAAATATTCGTAATTCCTAAAAATAAAATTCACCTATTTACACAATTTGGACTTCCTTATTACAAATATGTTAATCATTTTTTCAACTTCAATACACATAAGTGGTATAAATTAATTTAAAATTAATTCTCATCGTCAAAACGAAAAGCATGTTTCTAAGAAATAACTATCAAAAGATTTACCTTTGTTTATGTCTAATTTATAGTGAAATTAATTACAATGACCAAAATTAGATTAAATGGAAAAAATATAATCCAATTACACTTTAAAACCAATTAAAATAATAATATAACTATATAAATAAATTATATTAAAATGATGTTTTTAATGAAAATGCGGTAATTTTCGCCATTCATTAAAAAATGAACAATATCATAAAAATACCAAAATTTCATCCAAAATATTTTTTTTTGTCTAAATTATAGATAATAATATTATTTTGTCAAATATAACATATAAATGTGACAATAACTAGATTTTAAAAAGGGTTCTCCATCAAAAGGTAGTGAATCGGCCTTTTAGTGAATATTAGAGTGTTTATGCTTAAAATTGGATTCATTAACATTTTAATCTTCTAAATTTTGTTGGATAAATGTAAAAAAATTAACAAACATGTATAATTATATTATATTTAGGTTTTTTCATTCCCTCCAATTCTACAGTTATGTGTTAACTACCATTTAAAATAATAATTATATTATATTATTTTTCGATATAACTCAACGTTGTGTGCAACATACGATTTCAAAGAACCCCATTGTTGCGTATCGAGTACGCCATCAAAGATATCATAACATTTAAAGTAAAATTAATATTAAATTAAAAAATATTAATAAATATGAAAATATAATATTTTTTATTTACCTGGGATGTTACAGTTTCTTTTGAGTAATGAACAATAAGGTGGGGTAACACTTTTATTCTATACATAAAATAATTTTTACCTAAATATACATGATTCATATGCTTAACATATAATCTCCACATTGATCCTAATTATAAGGATGCCCTATATTAGAGATATTAGATACAAATGATACAAATAGACCTAGTCGAAGTGTTACTGATCACACAAATAGGTACAAGTACAATATAGAGATGATCTATTTTTAGAGTATGAACATGATTCCTACATATTATTCATAAAGTGGGAGTGTACTAGCTCTTCTTATACATTGGGGTTATGTATTGGATGAATATACTAGAATAATTTGATCATTATTGAACTCATATTCCACTGTATGGGTTATTATCCAACCCTTAACACTTGAAAAGTACTAATAATTATTAATAGGGACTTACCTTTCAAATGTGTCTGAGATGATTATAGGGATCATGGAATATTATCATCATTAGGTTTATCTACCCACTTCTCAATTATTGTGCCACCATTATTAAATTCTATATCCTTTCATTGGTGTGCAACCCATTCATTTGGAGGAGGTACCTACTGATGAATAAAGAAAAGAAATATTGGGGAAAACCAGTTTATTGATCCTAGGCATGACCTACCAAAACAATTTTGTATATTTCCCTTCCTAATGTGTTGGTTAATAAGAACCCCTAGTCTTATGGGTATTATGGGTTGGGTAGCTCCAAGGAATCCTTACACATATCTCTTTTCCATCTAGTATGATGAAGATAATTTTCTATACATTGATAAGAATATCCATTTGGGGGTGAAGATCCTAACCAATGACATTCCTCAATAACGAGAGTATCTCCCCTGTATGTGTGTGTGTGGGGGGGGGGGGGTCCTTTGTGTATCGTCGCTTTTAGAGGTCATATTAATGAATTATTTAGACAAATACTCCCAAATCAGAGCCCTAATAATCATGTGCATGCAAAAAAGGCTTATCCTAATCTCACTATAGATTATGTCAAATTTATTTGTGTCTAGGATCCACCTACTTATTAAATCCATGATGAACTTTCTGCTATAGCGGGAGAAAAATTGGGACACCCATACTGTTATATACATCCAAACTACCCTAATAGCTTCCTCAAATTATATATAACTATGGTGCACATATAAGGGAAAACCCTAGTCCATACGAAAGACACCTTCAAAGAGAAGATACCAACTTAAATACCATCCTAATATCTGATCAGTGGTATATTTATTTAGTATTAATGAATAACTATGTAGCTCAAGTTATGTGAGATTTTTTCCTTCCTCTAGAGATGAAGGGGTATTCTTGAGAACATAGAGCTCTATATGATTAGCCTCCCTGGTGAAAAATCTCTCCACAATGATGTTATATAAGGCTATCTCATCATGATGGTTGATCTAGCTTCATAGATGATATTATGGATGTGTTGTTGCAATGGATACATCAATAAATAACCTAAATCCATAGATTTGTAATCTCTCTAATACTTGGTAGTCTTGAATACTTTCTTCCATTATATTTGAGATTATTGAATGTCTTGGGTGAAGATGTTGGCATTAATTGGATTCAACAATTTTACATCATCTCTATTATCCTTGTTGTGGAAACATGGATAAATATTTCTAAAAACATTTCTATAAAAGGAAATATTATTTATATCTTAAAGTGATTCAAAAGAAAAAATAATCAAAAAACGGAAAAGTATATATTTCTGAATAAAACTTATGAAAAAATCACCTTTTCCACATAACAATTATGAAAATGAGAAATGTGCATATTGTGGTGGTGGATCCCTAGATCACATTAAATGATCACATTATAATTACAAAATATGTTATTATGATTAATTATAGTTTTCACAACACATTATTTATAATTTTTCTTTATTAATTAAATTATGTTTAAATCTTTTTATGTCTTATTATAATTTACTTATATTATCTTGATATTTCGTGTTTCAATTTTTTATAACATTTTATTCATGTTTAATTTTGATTTTCTATGCTAAATATGTCATTTAGGACCTTTAAATATCTTTATCTAGTGTAGAGTAAATTTAACACTATGTTTATATAGGTTATGTAAGGTTATGTCCTATTTAATGGTGTTGCATAAAGGTATAATTAGGTTTAAAATTGTTAGGTAAGGGTAGATATATTTTTATTTATTTTCATAAAGGTATAACTAAATTTATTTGGGATACATAATGGTAACCTTAATTATTATAACCATTGTATAAAGGTAACTCATGAATTTCTATAGTTTCATAAATGTAACTTTTGAATTTCCATAGTTACATGATGGTAGCTCACATATTTCCATATTTTTGTAAAGGAAACTCATAAATTTCCTTAGTTATATATTGTTAACCCAAAAATTATATTAGTTATATAAAGGTAACAATTGAATTTCATTAGTATCATAATAGAAACATGAAATTCATGTAAGAGTACTATCTTCTCACATAATGTTAAAAGTATTTAGGATGTCTCTCATAATAGTACTTACGTACTCAAATAAACATCATCGTATGTTTTTTAAGGATACAAGTGTATTTATAGTACTTTTTAAGGGTATTTCCAAACATGTTTATGGGTACTGAAAAATTTTAAATACTCATGTAATGTTAACTTTAGACTTATGTAAAGGTAAGTGGAGATTATCAATACTTATGTTAGAGTAGTAAGTCATGTAATGGTAAATGTATGTTACCTCGATATAGTGGGTATGTTTCTCACATTCATATCACATGTTTCCTAGAAAATGTAATTTTCTTACATGAACTATTTTACCTACATATGATTCACATATGTGAATATATTGGGAAGTGTGGTGAAAATTTACGATGCGAAAACAGTCACATGAAAATTAAATGTATGAATAGATTTGGCTATGTATAGAATAGTCTATATGTGAAAAATGACTCCGTGAAATTTTTCTACATGGTTATGTGAGTTTTTGATGGTTATTTTGAAGCCTTAAAATACACTCTATTTTTTTATATTTTTAATATTTCTATTTTATGTAATTTAATCCGGAATATTATTAATGTTTTATTAATTCTAAAAGTATACATTAATTATATTAAATTAAAAAAAACAATTATTAATTTTTTTTTGATTAATTAACTGATATCCTCATGGGATTATGCATGTTTTTATATTTACATTGAAAATTTGAAACTTGAAATACTCAAATTTAAATGATATGATATATGAATATTTAATCTCAAATATTAGCAGGTATTTTTCCAAGTATATTAATACTTATTATTTATTGATATATTATGTTTTTTCATAATTATAACAGTATAGTTTGTATTTTTTTACATAATGAATATATTTTTTCATTTTCATATGGAACATTATCTGAGAAATAAGAATGGACAAATCTGAAGTAGTTCATTGGTTTCACATGCATAATAATTTCTTCTAAAAAAAGAAATATAAAAAAATATTCAAAATTAAAATATGTTGATAATAAAGAAACAATATATATTAAATTCAATGAATCAGTGAAAACAATGGGGTTGATGATATTGTTGAACTATAAAGGTTCTTCAAACTTTGGAAAATAACTACCGCTCTCAAGTGAATCTCAATTGTTTGATCCTTTTCTATTGGATTGTTGTTTGCTGCATCGACACTCAGACATTGAACTGTTCATATGGTCTTAAGGTTTTACTTATTTCTATTATTTTCAATGCATGTAATTGTAATGGTTTATAATACTCATTAAAAGGTAGGATATTGGGGTTTGACTCCAAAAAAGTTAGGATTTGGTTTGTTAATCTAGGAAAGAAAAAGGAAGTGTAATTCAGTTTCTACCATTAACAAAATAAGAATGGGAATTCTATTATGTATTGGGCTAGTTAAACATAATGGTTGGTTTCTAACACTACTTGAAAAGGCAGATTTTTGGTTATGCCGCTAGGTGAGAAAAAAGCTAGGTGATTGTTTTAATCCACAAGGTGAGAAAATGGATGTTGTACTAGGTTGTGCTGATAATGTTTAAAAATTATGTAGTTAAAGTAAAAATGGGAATTTTCAAAAAATTTCATCCCTTATAACACCGTAACAAAATCAATAGTAAAGAGGAAAAACATAACAATTCAGGAAATTTCTAGGACAATGTTAAATGTGTTTAATATTCCTAAATATTTTTTTGGGTTGAATCTCTGAATACATTTTCTTATGTTACCAATAGAATTTTCATAAGACCTTTTTTGAAATATATACCTTATGAAAAGGAAAGAAACCCTAAAATTAGCTATTTATAGTCTGGATGTAAAGTTTGGATTCTCAATAGTAAGAATTCTTTAGATAAATTTAATGAATAATTTGAATAATGAATATTATTAGTATATTCAAATAATAGTAAGTAAGTTTTTAACAGATGATCCATGGTTGTAGAAGAATAGATTCGTGTTATGTTTGATGAAAAATAATTGAATTAAAGTGTTGATAATATTGATCAACTGGAAGATGAATTTAGATATTTTAATTTTAAAGAGGATTAACCTTAAAATAAATATTCATATATTTAGGGGGTATTTCTTCTCAATATGAACTTATTCAGGGATTCTCATTGAAGAATATTATAGATCATACTACATATCATGTGGTAAGAGATATTGAGTAAAATTTATAAACTTGAAAATATGTTATGAATATTTGTGATAATTGTGATTTAATTTCATATCTTCAATCTATGAATATTAAAAACGATTTAAATGGTTAAAATTGTTCATTTTCTATACAAGATGAGTTATACTATTTTAATAGAAATAATTCATGGACATTATATATTCCACCAAATTATTTTCATGTTATTGGAAAAAATGGATCTTAGAAACAAAATTGATAACTCTAGAGATATAGTTAAAAATAAATCTAGTTTAGTTACTCAAGGTAATTATTCATGAGAAGGTATTTATTTTGGTGAATCTTTTTCACCTTTTTCAAGATTATAAGCAATTAGGATATTATTATCATATTTTTATTTTAATGTATTTTATTTATTTGAAAGTGATATTTAAAACATTTTTATAAATGGTTACATTTATGAAGAAGTGTATGTTAGAAAACACCTAATTTTTTAATATGAAAATCATCTTGATTAATTTTTAAACTATATTTGTCGTTATATGGATTGAAACAAGATCCTAAAGATTGGTATGAAATGTTTACTTGTTTTCTTTGAAAAATCAATCTTTATAAGGTAAAAGTTGATCCTAATTTATTTATTATGAAGAATTATAATGATATCATGATTTTGGAAATTTATTGTGATAAAATTATTTTATGATATTCATAAAAAAATATGATTTTTTAGAATTAAGGACCTATGAATTTTATTTGAGTATGATGGGAAAATTGAAAATCTTTCTTGGTTTGTAGATTTTTTAAAGTAATGATTTTATTTTTCTAAATCAATTCATGTAACCTAAAGACCGAGTTATGTGATTTGTTTTAGACTTTTCTTAAGGAAAAAATATCCCAATGAGTACTAATTAAAAATTAGATTTAGATAAATATTAAAAACTAGTTGATGTTAAAACTTATAAAGACATGATTAGAAGTTTGTTATACATAACTACTTCAAGGAATAATTTAATTATTTTTCTTTTAATGTGTCCAAGATTTCAAAGTGACAATAATGAAAATCACTTTAAATCTATTATGAGGATTATTAGATATGTTAAAGGATATTTGAATCTTTTATTAATTTATCATGATAAAACTATTTTTTATTAAATAATATATTATAATTCTATTTTTGTTATGATTCAAGATAGAGAGAAAAAATAACTTCATGTATGTGTCATTTACATGGTAAATATTTAGATTCGCAGGCTTTAAATAAACAAACTTATGGCGCTCATTAAACGGATACATATAAATATAAAGTTGATGCATCTTGTAGTGCTCTATCATTATGGATTAAGAAAAAACTATTTGGTTTTTCAATTTTCATTTTGATAATATTCCTATATTCCATGAAAATATTTATGTTATTTACATTTCCAAAAATCTATTACAACAGTCTAGGACTAAAAATATTGTTGTTAAATACCATTTTCTTAGGGATCACGTTCAAAAAGGAAATATAATTATGGAATTTATATCTATATAAAATATTTTTTTTGATATTTTTATTAATCCCCTAAACTTTACAAATATTGAGACATTTATTTTTAAACACAGTATAATAGAAATTAAATTTTTTATAGAATGAATTTTGGGGGTGTTTTGAGTGTGTTTTATGCTGATTTTTTTTTGATTTACATGAAATCAATAGAAATATGGAATATTTATTTAAGATTATTATTTTTAATTTTTTTCCACATTTTTTTATTATATTATAGTTTTAAGTTTTATAATACCTAGTAATTGATATATACTTAATGTTTAAACATTAACTTATCATGAAATATTATTCAATAAAGTATATCTAATTATTTGTCAATTTTTTTCTAAAATTATCCTCAGTATACAACTCAATGTTCTAATAATGAAAGGATTTATAGTGGATCCTCAACACATGTTTTGAAATATGCACATTTAGGAAAGCTTTATATAATATTTATATTCATTTTTATGTCATTTGTCACAACCTGTCCCCCGGGGCCCGTGCCGTGACTACCCCAAGCTCGCCTTCCAAAGGCCAGGGGCTGGAGACTAGCACCGAAGGTGTATTCCCTAAAACTGGGAAGGCATTTCATTTATAACCTGTAAGCACATGTAACCAATAACACAACAAGATATGAACAAAAGTAAACTGAACCGTAAATAGAGTGAGTGCAGTAAATAAAAGGGGCCAGAATACAAGCCCAACTGGAAAGTACAAGTACAAATATGATACAATACAACTCAAGGAAAGGGAAAGTCAGTTGCTGGGTCATCCTTTGAGGTTACTACCTGAAGGGTAGGTACAGATCACCTCCTCATCACTCCACATCCACCTGTCTCCTCTGTGTACCGACACGCCGTATGGTCCACCTCCAGGTACTGTCCAGTTCTAGTACTCTCAGCCTCAGTCAACGTTTTCTATCATCGGCATCCAACACAACAAGGTGCAGACATAACTCATGCAGGTGTGAGTATAACGACACTCAATAGGGACCCTGAGACCCTCTAGGTCTCAAAAAATCCATCAAGGATAAAACAAAAAGTATGAAATCAACAGATAACCTTACTTAGGTATATTCTCATACATAAACCTAAGTTATCAAATAATCCATCTTAATGAGGAGGAAAACACAGAGGTACAGACTCATCTCATAGTAAGATTTATTCTAGGGGTAGTATTAAGTAACATTCCCAGTCACAATGTCGAACACCTTGACTGCTGGAGATCTCCTCCTCTATCTACTATAGTGGGCCTTCCACGTCACACAGAGGCACTTCCCACTATCCTTGAACTGCTAAGGTACTCTTCCTATCAAGTATCGTGGGTCTGCCGCATCACCAAGGCGTTGCCCCTCGTGCCCTGCTGAGGTAATTCTCCTGTTGAGTATAGTGGGTCTACCACGTCACCAAGGTTCTCCCCACTTGGGTTTACGGCGTCACCAAGGTGCTCCCCACTGGTCCTGTTGAGTCACACTGAGTCGAAATGGTCAGTAATCGTCAAGTCTCAGTGAGCCACTGGCTTCCCGCACTATGTTCCCTCGTCTCTGGGAGGATATGCTCCACAAGTTACTGGTCGATACTCCAACTTCCATGAATTCCCATGAAGAAGTATCTCAAATATCTGCCACATCATAGGGGTCTCAAAATAACAGACGACGCGTCAATCAGACACTTAATCTGTGAGTTATTAGCCTTTTAGTCCGGGGGGCCGGTTGGATTTGTGCTCGATCCATCCTGACTGTTCCCCATATTAATCCAAAACAAATTGGGGTATCACTCAAATGAACCGTCTCGCTCCATGATTTCTAGCGCCGCTAAAGGTTCGTCAAACAAACATCCGATTCAATAGTTATGGCAAAAAGAAAGTAAATGGGTCGTAGTGGGCCCGGTTATGGTTCGACCCGGTCAGACAGACCCCGCCTGACCCAGCCTGGGCCAACCTGATTTGGGTTAACCTAGCCCGACCCATTGGGTTTGGCCCAGGCCACAATGCGGCCTGGCCCGTTGGGTCCGGCCCATCCCATGAGGGCTGTGAGGGTGCCGCGAGGGAGGCTCGGCTAAGGGGTATCGCGAAGGAGCGGGGAGGCTCAGCCCGGCCCTGGGCGGCTCGGTTGAGGAGTATCGTGAGAGTGTGGGGTGGCTTGGCAGCGAAGTGGCGGTCCGGCCGCAGGGCGGCAGTCCGGCCGCGTGGCGGCAGTCCGGCCGCAGGGCGGCGGTCCGCCCTCGAGGCGGCGGTTCGGTCGCGGGGAGGCGGTCCGACCGCGAGGCATCGATCTGGCCAGGGGGAGGTGGTCTGGTTTAGGCAGCGGTGGCGGCGGTAAGGAACAGAGGTCACGGATGCCGCCGGTAAGGCCCGGAGGTCACAGACCTCGGAGCCGTGTTGCGGTGGGAAGTCGGGCCTTCGCTGGCGGCCGGTTTAGCCAGCCTCTTTCGTCATTCATCATCGTTTCATTTGTCCATTGTGAAGAACGCACAAAAGAAGTAGAATGGCGGAGGGGGATCAGGCCTGGTTTGTTTGGAACGTACCCTCTATGTTAAGGTGGTAGGAAACGAATCAACATAAACAAGAATGAAGAACATCAAACCCTCCCACAAAGATTAGTCCCTAAACCCGCAAAAGAAAACATATGCGGATCAACTTATTAGAAAGTTGATCCACGTTCCTTAATTTAGAAGGGAAGAACATGGGTAAAAATATAATAATTCACAATAAACCCATACCTCGGGTTTTTCATTGACGTTGGAATGAAAAGGATGTACAGACTTTAATTTGTCGTAGATGAAGATGTCCCACATTGGAAGAAGTCCCAAGGAATAAGGTCTAAGTCGAGGTTGGTGTCCTTCATTGGCGGAGTGTTCTTCGTTGGGAGGTGAAGTTTTTCATTGAAGAAAATAATCCTCCAAAGCTCCTCTTATCCCAATTCTACCAAAATGAAATGGTCGACCAAAATAATAGATTAAGTTATCTATTATTTAGTTTGTTGGCACAAAAATTCAAATCGGATAAATTAATTAACAAAGTTGGCACAATTTAATGTGGTGCGTTGGCATCATTTAATGTGGAGGAAGCTCAAGAGGCTTATCCACATTAATGAGGGAGTTGAGAAGTTTCTCCCTCATTAAGAGGGGATTTGAAGAGGTTTGGCCTTAGGTGGTCTCCACCACCATAACCTTTCACGGGAGGTTAGGCTCGGGTGGTCCCCACCACCATAACCTCTCATGGGAGATTAAGTTCTGGTGGTACCCACTTCTCAAATTCCACATGGAGTGGTTATAACAAATAATATTAAAATATACATTTATTTTATTTTAATATTTCAATGAAAAACCCAAAAATTATGTTTCACCCTCGACCAACTATCGTCGAGGTGAAAGTATCCTTAAGTGAATATCGGCACTGCGAGTTCAATGGTGCCCTCAGATTTCAATTCTGAGGACCGGTTCAAAAGTTAGAAAAACCCACTCGCACCTTTACTGAACGTACACGAAAAAATGTTCAGAAATTCATTCCAGGCACTTCGGGCCTTAGAATCATGCACTGTCAATTTTTTCAGACTCGTAAAATTCCCATTTATTAGAAAAAATTACATGGAAATTCGGGGTCTTTACATTCTCTACACCTCAAGGATTTACATCCTCGTAAGCCACAACTCAAACTAAGGGAAAAAGTGGGGGTACTGAGCATGCATCTGAGCCTCCCACTCCCATGTGATCTACTGGAGGTTTTCATGCTGCCAGTGATTGCGCACCAGAAATATCGACCATCCATGAAGGAACCGCTCTTATCAATCCTCAATATCCACTGAAACCTCTGTAAAATTCACCCCATCCTCGAATTCAAGCTATCCATGGTCGATGATGTGAGAAGGGTCGTGCATGTATCTCCTGAACTGGGACACATGGAAGATGTCAAGCACCTGATGCAACTGAGGTGGAAGAGCTAAGTGGTATGCCCCCTTGCCAACTCTGCTGAGGTTCTAAAAAGGTTTGATGAACCTCGGAGATAACTTGCCGCCTCAGCCAAATCTTCGTAGACCTCATCAGGGTGAGACCCGTAGAAAGACGTGGTCGCCATCATCGATCTCCAAAGGTCTCTGTCTCCTATATGCATATGACTTCTACCTACTCTGTGTAGTCTTCATCTGCTCCTGGATGATCTCCACCTTCTCTATGGTATCCCATACCATCTCTAGTCTCACTAGTGCTGACTCCCCTGGGTCAGTCCAGCACAAAGGTGATCTGCATGGTCGCCCATACAACGCCGCAGAAGGTGTCATCCCAATGGTGGAGTGATAGCTGTTGTTGTATGAAAAATCTACCAAAGGTAAGTGATCTTCCTAACTGTGACCAAAGATGAGGACACAAGCACACAACATATCCTTGAGGGTATGAATGGTTCGCTCAGTCTGACCATCCGTTTGAGGATGGAAGGCGGTGCTCAAACAAAGGTGCATCTCGAAAGCCTCCTACAACCCCTTCCATAGCTGGGAAGTAAAACTTGCATCACGATCGGAGACAGTCATCGAGGGTACTCCACATAACCACACAATCTATTACATATAGAGGCATCCCAAGATCTCTTCTGAACACTGTTCTTTGATCGGTAGGAAGTGGGCCGACTTGGTGATTCGGGCGACGATCACCCAGATCTAGTCATGTCCCATGGATGTACGTGGAATTACTCTCACGAAGTACATGGATATCCCATCACACTTCCACTCTGAGACCTCTAAAGGCTGAACCAAGATTTCTGGTACCTAATGCTCCACCTTCACTTGTTGACAAGTGAGGCATTGAGAGAAAAACTATGCTTCTGATTTCTTTATTCCTGGACACCAGTGCTATCTTCAGAGATCCTGGTACATCTTCGCCACTCCTAGATCGACCGCTAGAGGGGATGTGCGGAAGTCCCTCCATACTTTCTCCTGAAGTGACACTGGTACCATAGTACGTCCTATGAAGAGGATGGTGTGCTCCCCACCTTCAGATAATCCATCAGGTTCTTTTCATGTAGATATCTGATCACATCGTGTCTCGTAGTCAGCATCCCCCCTATGACTCTCGGACTTTCCAAAGAAGTGGGGGAGTGACTATAAGCGACTAAAGAAAATATGCTCCATCTCTATCCACAAAGGATATCTGTAATGCAGCCAGATGCTCCTTTGCCACACCTAGCAGCTATATACCAGACCTCCTACTGAGTGCATCTGTAACAACGTTCCCTTTCCCAGGAGTATAGACTATATCAAAGTCATAGTCCTAGAGGAACTCAAGCCAACGCCACTATCTTAGGTTCAGGTCCTTCTAATAGAAGATATAATTGAGACTCTTGTGATTAGAGTACACTATAAAACGTTCACCCATCAGATAGTGCTGCCCCTTCTTCAAGGTGAAGACCACTACTGCTAACTCGAGGTCGTGGGTAGGGTAGTTCTTTTCATGTTATCTCAGCTATCGAGAACCATATGCAATCACTACTCGCTCTTACATAAGGACACATCCAAGATCAGTTCCTCATGCATCGCAGTAAACTACGTATCCTATGCCCTCCTCTGGAAGCCTCAATATGGGGGCACGAGTCAGCCCCTGCCTCAGTTATTGAAAACTTCGCTGGCATTTCTCTGACCAAATTATGGGTTGACCCTTATTCATCAATGTTGATAGTGGTGCTGCAACTCTGGAGAAGTATGGCACAAACCTCTGGTAATATACATCCAAACCCAAGAAACTTTGTACCTCTATCACACTCCTAGGTGGCTCCCAAGAAATCACCGCCTCAATCTTTGCTTGATCCACTACAACTCTAGCCTTTGATATGACATTCCCCAGAAAGTGAACCTTTCGGATCCATAACTGAAACATCGAGAGCTATCCATATTTCTGGTGCTCTCAGAGTGTGTCCAATACTACCTGAAAATGATAGGCATGATCCTCCTCAGTAGTCCAGTAGATAATAATGTCGTCGATGAAGACTACTACAAAGCTATCAAGGTATGGATGAAAGATCCTATTCATGAGTCCCATGAAAAGTGTGGGAGTGTTTTTCATGCCGAATGGAATAACCAATAACTCATAATGGACATGCCAACACCTGAAGGCTGTCTTCTGCACATCCTCATCTCATACTCTGAGATGGTGATAGCTTGATTTGAGGTCTATCTTCGAGAACCACCATGCTCCCTTCACCTGATCAAAGAGGTCGTCAATCCTTGGAAGTGGGTACTTGTTCTTCACGGTCACTTGGTTCAGGCACCAATAGTCAACACAAAGCCTCAAGCTCCTATCTGCCTTCTTGGTGAACAGAATCGGGGTTGCCCAAGGAGAAACACTAGGCTAAATGAATCCCCCTTGTAAGTCATCTAGCTGTACCCGCAGTTCACAAAGCTCTGCAGGAGACATATGATATGCTGGTGTATATATCAGTGTCGTCTCAGGGTTCAATTCAATGTAAAAGTCCACCTCTCTGTGAGGAGGTAGACCCAGAACATCATCCGAGAAAACATCCACGTACTGTTCCACCACTACAGGATAGCTCAGACTCTCCACATCAACAGCTCTGAGGGTAAGGCTAGCCAACTAACGAGGGATTGGATACACTCTCCTCTGGGTAAGTCCATGCTGTGCTGCAAAGGGTTCCTTCTCACCAGGGAATGTAAACATGGTCCCATCCATGCAGACAAACCGCACCTTTCATCTAATACAGTCAATCTGAGAATGGACTATAGATAACCACTCCATATCCAAGATGATGTCATAAGGCCCCAACACCACTACTAGGAGATCCCAATTGAAGCTCTCTCCTTCTAGAGTATGTTCAAACTACTGGCATCAGTGTGTAATCATCGAATCCACTCCCATAGGAGTCTCTGGCCATATGGATCGAGCTAATGACTCCATCGGAATCTTCAAGCTCCGAACAAGGGCAATGGCTATAAAAGAATGACTGGAACCTATGTCTATAAGGACTGAAGCTATGGTAGAGTAGACATAGATCATACCTCGTATCATATCGTGAGCGAAGTGATTATAGGCCTCACCTGCTTAGAGCTGAGCTCTCCCCTATCCACCTACTCCCTGTGGTTGGGGTGGACATCCTAGTGGTGGTGGCAGTAACATCTCGAATCATCGCCCACCCCCAGCTGCACAGCCAGCTCCCCTTCCATATTCGTCTACTCCATGCGGACCTCCTCGATCGAAACTCTGTATCTTCCTGGGAAATCCCTCGACCGTCTGCTGATCATCCATACTATGGGTCAGACAGTCACGAGCCATTGACCTTGCCTGCCACATACGTGACACTAACCTCTCCTAGTATAATTGGCTTCGCCTCAGGTGTCCCACACAGCCGATCCTGAGTCATGCGATCATCCACTTGTAGGTTTGGTCCTCTTAGACCTCTATGATGTCTGTCTATTGCTAGCTATAGAAGACTCCACTACATGAAGACTCGTAGTGGGTGTCCCTGTTGGTGATTTCTCGACAAGGAATCTCTCCACCAAGAGGGCTCTCTCTAACACCCCCGCCTGCTTTGGGATGCTGAGTGAGATCATCGAAGCCTTGATCTCTTGCCTGAGCCCCTTCTTGATGGGATGGGACCTGAAGAAAGGGTTCCTCACCATATCTGTGGAGTAGCGTTAGAGGTTAGTGAACCTTGCTGAGTACCGATCCACAGTCATGCTACCCTGCTATAGATGAAGAAGCTCCTGTATGCGCACTGCGCAAAGAGTCGCTGGGAAAAAATATTCCCGAAATAGACTCTCAAAGTCTTCCCAAAGAAGCATCACCTCTTTGTGAGCCTAGAGAATCAAGATCCACCATCTTCCTACTACTTCCTATAGAAGGCTGGTGGCAAGGACCACCATGTGATCCGCTGGTGTCCCTACGAGTCAGAAGACTCTCATCATAGCATCAAGCCAATCCTCAGCCGCCTGTGGGTCTGTCAATCCCCTGAAACTGGGTGTCCTTTGGCGCTGGAACTCGTGAAACACACTCAAGTGGCATGCACCGTCTGCTGCTGGGGATCATGGTATATGTGGCCCAACGGGGAGTGGTACCGGTGGTGCCTCCACTAATGCCTCTACTGGAAAAGGACCCTAAAAAAGGCCTCGTCGGTCGGTGGGCTATCAGTGCGTACAACTCTTGGAACCTTAGCCGGATGTCTGCATGGAGGCATCCTGAAAATAAACAGGTGAACCACAGTTAATAATTTATACCAAGTGAGCTGAAAGTTATACCTAGTGAGATGACTCAAAATATCACAAAAAAATATTTTGAAAACACACACGAAATCTATGTTTTCATGCAGTGAGTTAGAAATCAAAAGTCAGGGTCCTGGTGTATGGATACATCGGCCACCGCACCAACACTGGACTACCTGAACTAAAAACTGGACCCATTACCCTTAACACTATTACTTTGTAGAAAATATTATAGTGCTAGTTCTGTGGTAGAACTGACTCCTTTGATACCAATTTGTCATGAACTTTCCCCTGGGGCCTGGGCCGTGACTACCCTAAGCCTGCCTTCCATAGGCCAGGGGCTGGCGACTAGCACTGAAGTCGTATTCCTTAAATCTGGGAAGACATTGCCTTTATAAACTGTAAGCACACGTAACCAAGAACACAACAAGATTGGAATACAAGTAAACTGAATTGTAAATAGAGTGAGTTCAGTAAGTAAAAGGGGCCAGAATAAAAGCCCAACTGGAAAGTACAAGTATAACCGTGATATAATACAACTGAAGAAAAGGGAAAGTTAGCCGATTGGTCATCCTCCAAGGTTCCTACCTTAAGGGTAGGTACAGATTGCCTTTTAAGTACTCCATGTCCACCCATCTCCTATGCTTACCAACACGCCATATGGTCCACCTCCAGGTACCATCTTGTCCTGGTACTCTCAGCCTCAGTCAGTGCTGTTTGTCGTCTGCATCCAATACAACAAGGTGCAGGCATTTCCCATGAAGGGGTGAGTATAACGATACTTAGTAGGGACCCCGAGACTATCTAGGTCTCAAAAAATACATCAAGGATAAAAAAACTATGAAATCAATAGATAACCTTACTTAGGTATATTCCCATATATATTCCCAAGTTATCAAATAATCCATCTAAATCATGAGGAAAACATAGAGGTACAGACTCAACTCAAACCAGGATTTACTCTAGGGGTAATATCAAGTAACATTCCCAGCCACATAGTTTAAAACCACAGATTCTGGATAACTCCTTCTATATCAAGTACAGTGGGCCTGCCACGTCACATAGAGGCGCTTCCCACTAATCTTGGACAGCTGAGGTACTCCTCCTGTCGAGTACCGTGGGTCTGCCGCATCACCAAGGCGCTCCCCCTCATGGCCTACGGAGGTACTTATCCTATCGAGTATCGTGGGTCTACTAGGTCACCAAGGTGATCCCCAACATGGGTCTGTCGCATCACCAAGGCACACCCCACTGGGCCTGTCAATTCACTCTGAGTTGAAATGGTCAGTAGTCATCAAGTCTCAGCCAGCCACTGGGTTCCCGCATTATGCTCGCTCGTCTCCAGGAGGATCCGCTCCACAAGCTACTGGTCGATACTCCAACATCCACATAGTCCCATCAAGAATTATCTCAAAGGTCTGCCACATCATAGGGGTCTCAACGTAACAGACGACGCATCAATCAAAAGCTTGATCTGTGAGTTATTAGCCCTTTTGTCCTGGGGGCCCAGTTGAATCTGTTCTCAATCCAACCAAATTGTTCCCCATATTAATCTAAAACATAGTGTATTATCACTCAAAGGAACCATCTTGATATAATATTTCTGGAACTGCTGACGGTTTGTCAATCGGACGTTCGGTGCCAAAGTTATGGCCAAAATAAAGTAAATGGATTGTAGTCGGCTTGGGTCTGATTTGACCAGGGCGGGCCAACCCGGCCCGACCCAGCCTAGGCTGACCTGGTTCGGGTCGACCCATCCTGACCAGTTGGGCCTGGGCCAGCCTACGAGGGCTGCGAGGGTGCCGTGAGGGCGTCTCGGCTGAGGGGTACCGCGAGGGCACGGGGCGGCTCGACCCGGGTCTGGTCGACTCACCGAGGTGTACCGTGAGAGTACGGGGAGGATCGACCGTGGAGTGGCGGTCCAGCTGCGGGGTGGTGGTCTGGCCGTGGGGAGACGGACTGGCCGCGCGGTGGCCGTTCGGCCGTGGGGCGGCTGTCCGGCCGCAGGGCTTCATTGCAGCCACGGGGAGGCGGTCCGGCCGTGGGGCGGCGGTCCAGCTGCGGGTCGACGGTCCGGCCATGGGGAGGCGGTCTGGCCATGGGGCGGTAGTCTGGCAGCATGGAGGCGGTCCAGCCCAGGTAGTAGCAGCGGTGACGGCTCGGGTGGTGGTGGCTCAGGCGGTGACATCTCGGGCGGCGGTAAGGCGCGGAGGTGGCGGACGGCAGAGCCGCGAGGCGATGGTGCGCCCTGCCTTCACCGAAGACCGGTTTAGCCGGACTCCCTCTTCGTTCATCATCATCACCTTCATCTATTGCGAAGAACACACAAAATAAGCATAACAATATATGGGGGTTGGTACATGTTTGTTTGGCCTGCACCCTCCATATTAGGGTGGTCTCAAACAACTCAACATAAACAAGAATGAAGAATGTCAAATGTCACACCCGGTTTTTTTTGTCTTTGTTTTGATCTGGTCCTTTAGAAATCCTGATCCTTTTTATGGGTATTTGGTGAGATTAATATTGAGTTTTTAAGTTTCATATATGTCTAATCACCCTAATTTGGGTTCCCCATTTATTGTTTAGAAGTTTTTGGAGAAAGGGTGGTTACTTCATGATTTTGGCCAACCGTGAGCCCATTTCTAGTTTTAAAAACCAAATTTGTTTATTTTATAACTCATTTGTTTTTCAACATTTTTCACCCATTCCACTTCCCACTTAGCCTATAATGATATTTTAAATCTTTCATACCCTCTTAGACCCCATATAAATTTATAATCATGGTGAAATTGGGTTACTTATTTAGGCATTTGGCCATCCCATGTGCCCATTTCCAATTTTAAAAAAATAATTTGATTATTTTATATATGATTCAATATTTAATATTATTCGGTGATTCCACATCAAAATAGAATCCAATACCTCTATATGCACCCCCCGTATCGATTTAACCTCTTTGGAGTTCATATGGGTCGCGGATTAGGGCGAACGTTCTCAGGTTACCTCAAATCGGCCAGAATGGTAAAGGTAAATTGTTTCATACATATCTCATTAAATTAGTGATATTTTTCCCAAAAATCATCTTTAACATTTTATTCCTGAACTTAGGAGCCTCTCCAAGAAGTTTCATCCCATTCCTGTATCTCTAGTGTTGCAGATCTAATGGAATAAGAAGTGTTTTATACTAGAAAAGGTGAGATTCCATCTCCTTTATCCTCCCTCTTCTTCCTCCTTTCATTATTTCTTGGTTTTATAATCTCCCCTAGTCATGATCGACCTAGGATTCTGTTATCCCATGGATTTTTATAGATTTTATATTCATTTAGGTCTGGTCTTTATAGTTTTAGGGTTTATAAACCCACGAAGGTTGATTTCGGGTGTGCGTTTCCATTACGCCAAGGATTCGATGTAGGATACCCTTTGCACAAACCTTTATAATTTAGGTTTCATAATTTTAATTTTGTTATAAAATTATTTATATGATATGTTCTACTGTGGAACTTTGGTTCAAAAGGTTTTGTGTGAAAATTATGTTTTATGACTTATTTTGTTAAAAATATAGTTGTTTTGGGATAAATGCGCACTCCTCTTGTTTGATAAATTATTCCATGAGCTTTTGAACATGTTTTATGGTATTTTTAATATGTCTCAGTATCTTGAATAAATTTATGGAGTTAAAATGGTGTTTTATCCCTTTTTAAGTGCTTAACATAAGTTGTTTTTTAAAGAGTGCATGCCATGTGTTCGCTAAATTGCTCGGTTGGCTTTTACATGTCTAGTGCAATTTAAAATAATTTTTTTGGATTTATAAATATATTGGAAGCATGTAATAATATTATTTTGGGATCATTTATGGATTTCAAATTTGGATTTGGTTTTACAATGAAATGTTTTTTTTGTTTACAACTTGTTTTGGCCCGAGTTGCCGAAAATGGCCCATTTCACATTCTTATAAAAATGGTTGTGTTTTGAATATGTCACCTGAGTGTTTTATGGGATTTATGAATGTGTTTTTATTCTGTAAATGGTGAGTACTCACCTCCTTGATAAAATTTAAACGCATAACTTTTTCAAATATTAGTTATGAGAAAATGTTTAAAGGCCTGTTTCGACCTTTCCTAAAAATGAAGAATGAGTGTTTTACTTGTATATACCAAGTTGTGAAATTGGGATTGTTTTATGGTCCGTGAAATGATTTTATTAAATGTTTTTAGGGATGCCAAATATGTTTTGGTATTGGTTTTATTTGTGTTTATAATTTAAAGAGTGTTTTTGAATGAGTTTTATGTGCAAAGCCTCAATACACTCCTTGAAATTGTTTTACGAAAATATTTAGCAGTTTGTTGATTCGTGAAAGAAATGTGAAGAAAGTTTGTGGTATGTTTTTGTGTTTTTGGTTTGGGAATGGAATTTTAATGTGAAATGTGTATTTGATAATATGTGTAACTTGATTGAGCACTAAGGGGAATCCCGAGAATCTAGGTGGGCGGACGTATACTAGTATGCTAGTGATCCTGTGGTGTTTGGCCCCTGCTTCACGTAGCAAAATTGAAGATGAAAAAACTAACTAAACTATGATGATGATGATGTTGGGGGACCACTTGGTTATGGTTATGCTCCTTAATAGGGGATCGTGTGCATGAGAATAGATATTTATTATGGTTACTTTCACTGAGATATGAGGTACCTTGGGATCACAACTGACTAGTGCCTAGGGGTGTTCCCGTGACTTGTGCTCATTGGATCTTTTGTACTCCCCATTAGTATACGGTGTGTCTGGTTGGAAAATTCAATAGTGTGTGTGATTTATTTAAAAGTTAAAATTCTTTAAAGCAGCCCTCTTGAAAACTATTTTCATTTTGAAGTTGCACCGCTTTGAAAGTTGTTACTTGCATTCTGGTTTATAAAACATGCACGTTTTTTTGGTAATTTTTTTATAACATGGGACCTCATTTGGAAGACATAAATTTATATTTTCATTTAAAACTTGAAATTTATGTTTCTTTTATTTTAAAGGACGTGCATTGAGAATAGAATATCGGGCTAACCTAGTGAGTTTTAATACTCACACCTATAGTCTTCTTCTGTTTTTAGTCCTTGTGCAGGTTTCATCTTGAGTTCAATCACCTAGGGAGATGTGTGATAATTTTGTTAGAGAGTGAACAGTGGGGTCACATGGTGTTAGTTGGTTATCGGGTTTGGTCAGTTGAGTTGTTGTCTTAGTCGTACTTTCAGTTTATTGTATAAATAATGTTCAGTTCAATTTTTATATAAATGTATTTTGGGCCATCCATTTCTTTTTTTTTGTTTGTTTGTTTGTTCATATATGGGAAAAATAGTTACCTTTTTTACTCTATTGATGCCCTTGGTGCTTTTTGCCATCTCGGGAGGATCGGGAACGCCTCTCAGGACTTGTCACGGGCTGACCTGGGTGACCGGTTCAGGATCGACTCGGACTAGTTCATGACAAAATGGTATCAGAGGAGGTTGGATCTTAGCAGACCTTTATTTTTAGAGCGCCCTTGTTATTTTAAGTATATCAAGGTAGATGGAGTAGGATTGTTGGGAATTGAGGGGTAAGGACAGGAAGAGCGTCGTGAACTCTTTCTCATTCTAATCCTCGGGTTTCCATGGGAAGTCTGGTTTTATTAGTGTCCTTTATTCTTGTTGATTGTTTGGTGTTGCGATATGACAAGGGGAGTCTGACTAATGGCCTCTGGGAGCTCGCAAGGCCTAGTAATCCATGTGGAGCTAGGGAATGGTCCTAATAAGTCTCTCTGTGTTGGTTTTGTGTTTGACATATGGCTACCAACTATATGGCCAAGTCACCCATCGACACTAGTTCCTCTTTTTTGGGTCTCTTGAACCTTTCTTGAATTCGGAATTTTTGTTTCGAAAATCCTTGTATGAGAATTCTGGAAATGGTTTTTAAAGGAATGATTGGATTTCAAAAAGTGAAAAGGGGGGTTTTCTAAAATTAAATATATGAATTGTTTTAGAAGTTTGTGTTTTTGTGATTTTTTTTTGAGGGAAGTGGAAATGATTAACGGGATTGGATTATCCATAATCTAAGCTTGTTGTTTGTTGGAATAAAATGTTTTGAATTTGTGATTAATTTTAAGGTGATTCTGAATCTTTGTTTTAAATGGGGTATTTTGGGATGTTAAAAAGTTTTTTAATCGGATACATTAGTTTTGGAAATTTGTTTTTATCAGTTGGTGTTTTCCAAGAAAGGTTATTTGTCTCAATGGACCTCAGATTATAAAAATATACCTTGCTGAATTTTAAAAAAAGGGGAAGGGGTTATTTGGAGTGGCTTGGTTATTTTAAAGGTTGTTAAAAATGAAAAGGGGCAGGTTTTTAAGAAAATAGTTTTTAATGAAGTGTGGTTTTTTTGTGAAATATGAAAAGCTTTTTTGACTTGGTGGTTCGTGTTCCTTTTGAAGGTAAATTATTTTTGGAATGATTTTGTTTTTTTAGCCTTTGGTGCTTTCATGGGTGCTCACATGCATCATTTTATTGATATCTAAAAGGATGGACTATATGGTATGGTGGTTGGGTTCATGGGGTATCATGGAAATGTGCATATGGGTGAGACTTGATGAAACACCATTGGTGAATGTGGAAACCCACCAAGTTAGATTGTTTTTCAAAAGTGTTTTGATCTGAAAAATTATGGCCTTTTTTTATAAACCAATGGTTGTGTGGCTAGTTTTCTTTATATGTATTAGAATATTTTTTTATTCAGTAAGCTTCCTTGTGATCTAGAATTAATACTCTTGTTGTTTATTGAGATGAGATCTTGTTGGTGGCTCGGTTTTGGTGTAATTTTCATTGGGTTTATAAAGATGTGTTTGATGTTGTGATGTGGCCATGAATAGTTCTCTGTTGGAAATATTTCCTACTGATCAACCTAAGGATTCATTTCAAATGTTAAATCCACCTCTTTTTATGATACCAAAACCTGTTTGTTAGAATAGAGATCTATTTGGGATCTATTAAAAATGCTTCTAGGCCGTGATAATTCTTTTAGACATAGCAGTTTTTTTCAGTGATGTTGATGTGTTTCGCCGTATTCCTTTTCCATTATGCCCCTCGTTCAGAGTGAGAAAAAATTTTGATATGAATCGATGAGTTACTATTTAGATTAAGGTGTTTTGTTGACCATGTGAGTTTTTTTGAGCGATGTAATACTTAGAACTCTGATTGCGGTGCAGCAGATGCTTTAAGAATCAGGGCTGTAGCCATAGGCCTCAGAGTGAATCTTTTCACGCAGTCAGGAAATCGCCAGAGGTATGGAGTGCTCGATTAGGATCTTTCCTCCTCTATTTTGGTAATTTAGTTTCTATGTCAATGTTTTGGTTCCTAATTTCTTTGAATTTCACTTTGTCGTAATAAGTGTGGTGGACCTACCCCTCACACGGTGTCAGTGGTTATACCTTCATGGATGTGGGTTTCCGATCAGTGTCCCTTTGTGAACCGCCTCTATAAATAGGATGCGGTATTGATTTTAACTATTCATAGTTTGAGAGTTTTGGGTAGTTTCTTTTTTTATTTTGTGGTTCTAGTGGCCAAATTATCAGGTCCCCTCCCCTCCCCTCCGTAAGTGGTGGGGGTCCGGATTCGTGCTGAAAGTGTTGGCCAAGTTCTCGTCCCCTCTGTTCTAGAGTGGGTGGTTTATATGTTCATGTTGTAACCCTATTAACTTGGGTTTTTGGGTTTTTGTGGGAGAGTTTTTTTGGACTTGTGAAAGTGAGGTAATGTTGAGTTCTTTTTTTTGTTTCTAGTTGGGTTCTAATGATGGGGAGACCCACCACAGGTCTCGTTGGTTTTTCCTCCTATGAAATTGTCTAGTTGTAGTTGTTTATTAATGGTGGGGAGTCCATCATGGACTCCCCTGGAGTCTTTATTTTTCTTGATTTCTCTTTAGTTTGGGTTATTTTTTGTTTCATTGGGAGAAGGCCTAAAAAATAGGTTCTTGGCTTGGTTGTGGAGGTGGTGGCTTGACCTTTCCATTGATTTTCACAAAGTGGTTATGAGTTGGAATTTTGTTTGGGAAATAGGATTAAGTTATGTTGATTGAAATGATATTTAACTAGATTGATATGTTGGATCATGTTGATATGGAATTCTTAGGTGTTTATCTTTCAGCTGGAAAGTGTTATGGCTTTCCGAAAGCAGAAAGCTTTAATGGTGGGGAGAATTGTAACACCCGGTTTTTTTGTCTTTGTTTTGATCTGGTCTATTGGAAATCCCGATCCTTTTTATAGGCATTTTTTGAGATGAGGCTTGATTTTTTAAGATTCATATATGTCTAATCACCCTAATTTGAGTTCCCCATTTATTGTTTATATGTTTTTGGAGAAAGGGTGGTTACTTCATGATTTGGCCAACCGTGATCCCATTTCCAGTTTTAAAAAAAAAATTTGTTTCTTTTATAAAACATTTGTTTTTCAACCTTTTTCACCCATTACACTTCCCACATGGCCTATACTGATATTTTAAAACTTTAATACATTTTTGGACCCCATATAAATTCATAATCATGGTGAAATTGGGTTACTTATTTAGGCATTGAGCCAGCCCATGGGCCCATTTCCAGTTTTAAAAAAATAAATTGATTATTTTATATCTAGTTCCATATTTAATATTTTTCGGTGATTCCACCTCCCCCTAGAATCCAATACCAATATCCTCACCTCACCAATCTATTTAGACTCTTTGGAGCTCATATGGGTCGCGGAGTAGGGCGAAAGTGCTCAGGTTACCTCAAATCACTAATAATGGATAGGGTAAATTGTTTCATACATAACTCATTAAATTAGTGATATTTTCCCCACAAATATTCTTTAACTGGTTCTTCTTGACCTTATGAGACACTCCATGTTGTTTCATCCCATTAACATTTCTCTAGGGATTCATATCTAATGGAATACGATGAGTTTTCTAGTGGAAAAGGTGAGATTCCATCTCTTTTATCCTCCCTCTTCTTCCTCCTTTCATTATTTCTTAGTTTTATAATCTCTCATAGTCATTATAAACATATGGTTCTGTTATAACATGGTTTTTGATGGATTTTATATTCATTTAGTTCTTTTATTCACAGTTTTAGGGTTTATAAACCCGCGACGGGTGATTCCGGGTGTGCATTTCCATTATGCCAAGGATTTGATGTAGGATATGCTTTGCACAAACAATTATAATTTATGTTTCATCATTTTAATTCTATTATAACATTATTTATATGATATGTTCTGCTTTGGAACTTTGTTTCTAAAGGTTTTGTGTAAAAATAACGTTTTATGACTTATTTTGTTAAAAATGTAGTTGTTTTGGGATAAATGCGCACTCCTCTTGTTTGATAAATTATTCCATGAGCTTTTGAACTTGGTTTATGGTATTTTTAATATGTATCAGTATATTGAATAACTTTATGGCATTAAAATGATGTTTTATCCCTTTTTAAGTGCTTAACATAATTTGTTTGTTTAAAGAGTGCATTCCATGTGTTCGGTAAATTGACCGATTGGCTTGTTTGTGTCTAGTGAAATTTAAAATAATTTGTTTGGATTTATAAATATATTGGAAACATGTCAGAAAATTATTTTGAGATTATTTTATGGCTTTCAAATTTGGATTTGGTTTTACAAACAAATGTTTTTTGTTTACAACTTGTTTTGGCCCGAGTTGCCGAAAAATGGACCGTTTCACATTCTTATAAAAATGGTTGTGTTTTGAATATGTCACCTGAGTGTTTTAAGGGATTTATGAATGTGGTTTTATTTTGTAAATGGTGTGGACACACCTATTTAATAAAATTTAAATGAATAACTTTGTCAAATGTTAGTTTTGAGAAAATGTTTAAAGGCCTGTTTGGACTTTTCTAAAAATGAAGAATGAGTGTTTTACTTTTATATACCAAGTTGTGCAATTGGGATTCATTTATGGTACATGAAATGATTTTATTAAATGTTTTTAGGGATGAAAAATATTGTTTGGTATGGTTTTTATGTGTGTTTATATTTGAAAGAGTTTTTTTATGAGTTTTATGTGCAAAGCCACAATACACTCCTTGAAATTGTTTTATAAAAATATTTAGCAGTTTGTTGATTCGTGAAAGAAATGTGAAGAATGTTTGTGGACTGTTTGTGTGTTTACGGTTTGGGAATAGAATTTTCATGTGAAATGTGAATTTGATAATATGTGTAACTTGATTGGGAACTAAAGGGAATCTTGGGTATCTAGGTGGGCGGATGTGTACTACTATGCTAGTGATCCTGTGGGGTATGACCCTTGTTTCACGTAGCAAGTTTGACGATGAAAACACTAACTAAAATATGATGATGATGATCTTGGGGGACCACTAGGTTATGGGTATGCTCCCTACTAGTGGCTCGAGTGTACGAGAACAGATATTTATTATGGTTACTTTCACCAAGATACGAGGTACCTGGGGCTCACAACTGACTAGTTCCTAGGGGTGTTCCCGTGACTTGTGCTCATTGGATCTTTTTTACTCACCGTCATCTTATGGTGTGTCTGTTTGGTAAATTCAGTAGTGTGTGTGACTTATTTAAAATTTAAAATTATTTAAATCATCCCTCTTGAAAACTATTTTCATTTTGAAGTATCACTGCTTTGAAAGTTGTCACTTGCATTCTTGATTATGAAACATGCACGTTTGTTTGATAATTTTTTTATATCATGGGACCTCATTTAGAAGACATAAATTTATATTTGTATTTGAAACTTGAAAATGATGTTTCTTTTATTTTAAAGGATGTGCATTGGGGATAGAATATCGGGCTAACCTACTGAGTTTTAATACTCACGCCTATAGTCTTCTTATATTTTTAGCCCTTATGCAGGTTTCATCTTGAGTTCGATCGCAGTGGGAGATGTGTGATAATTTTTTTTGAGAGTGACCAGAAGGGTTACATAGAGTTAGTTGGTTATCGGGTTTGGTCAGTTGAGTTGTTTTCTTAGTTTTACATTCAGTTTCATGTATAAAAAATGTTCAGTTCAATTTTTGTATAAATGTATTTTGGGCTTTCCATTTCTTTCTGCTGTTTGTTTGATTGTTCATATATGTGCGAAATCATTCCCTTGTGTACTCTATTGATTCCCTTGGTCCTTGTCACCTTCCCGGGAGGATCAAAAATGCCTCTCGGGACTTGTCACGGGCTGGCCTGGGTGACCAGTTCAGGGTCGACTCAGGCTGGTTCGTGACATCGAACCCTCCCATAATGATTATTCCCTACACCTTCAAAAGAAATAATATGCGGATCAACTAATTAAAAAGTTGATATGTGTTCCTTGTTTTAGAAGGTAAGAACATGGGTAAAAATATAATCATTTACAATAAACCCCAACCTCAGGTTGTTTGTTGACGTTGGCGCAAAAAGGAAGTACAGACCTTGATTCTTCGTAGGTGAAGATGTCCCACATCGGAAGAAGGTCAAAGTCAAGGTCGGTGTTCTTCATTGGTGGATCTTTCTTCTTTGGGAGGTGAAGTTATTCATTGGAGAAAATAATCCTCCAAAGTTCCTCCTCTCCCAAATCCACGAAAATGAAATGGTCTCCCAAAATAATAGATTAAGTTATCTATTATTTAGTTTTTTGGCACAAAAATTAAAATTGGATAAATTAATTAACAATGTTGGAAAAAATTAATGTGGTGTGTTGTCATAATTTAATGTGGAGGAAGCTCAAGTGGATCCTCCACATTAATGAGTAGGTTGTGAAATTTCTCCCTCATTAAGAGGGGAGTTTAAGAGGTTTAGGCCTCGGGTGGTCCCCACCACCATAACCTCTCACGGGAGGTTAGGCTCGGGTGGTCCCCACCACCATAACCTTCCATGGGAGGTTATGGTCTGGTGGTCCCCACTTCTCAATTTCCACATAGAGTGGTTACAAAAAATAAAATAAAATATGTCTTTTTTTATTTTATTATTTCAACAAAAAACCCAAAAATTATCTTTCACCCTCAACCAACTGTCATCGAGGTGAAAGTCTCCTCAAGGGAATATTGGCACTGAGAGTTCAACGGTGACCTCAAATTTCAATTCCGAGCATCGGTTCAAAATTTAGAGAAACCTGCTTGCACTTTTACTGAACGTACTCGAAAAAGTGTTCAAAATTTTATTTCAGGCACTCCGGGACTCGAAATCATGCATGGTCAATTTTCACGGACTCATAAAATACCCATTTATTAGAAAGAATTACATAGAAATTCTAGTCCTTTATATCATTTTATTTTAATAACCATACTTAAAAAATATAACATGTTTTATTTTTCTATTAAAACATTGTATTTTTATAATTTCAAAAAGTGGGAGAATTTTTTGAAATTATAATAAGTTTTTTTTATTAAAAAGGGGGAGAATTTTTTAGTCAATATTTAGATCAAATTCCCTAATTATGTTTTGATAATTTCAAAATATCATATTTTGATTAATTATACTTTTCAAATTTTATTAAGTTTTATATTTAGTTTATTATATATTAATTACAGTATCCTTGAAATTGGTTATATATTATAATTATTTACTTAAATTATCTTTATATTTCATATTTTAATTATTTATAACATGTTCTTAAAGTTTCATGTGGAGTTCTTTGGATAAATGTAACATTTTGGACCCTTAAATACCATTTTATCATGTTATGAAAAGGTAAAACTATGTTTATATAGGTTAATTATGGGTATGTGTAGTTTTATATTATTTTTTAAAGGAAATATTGGGTTTTCAATGGTTATAAAAGGGAATATTTATTTTTCTAGAGTTATATAAATGTATAACTAAGTTTCTTTGGGATAAATAGTTGTAAAATGGTTATTCTAAGCAGTGAATAATGGAAAATCATGAATTTCCATATTTCTATAATGGTATCCCATGAATTTATATAGTTTTATAAAGTTAACTTGTGAAATTTTATAGTTGCGTAATGGTAACTCATGAACTTCCTTAGTTACATAAAGATAACTAGTGAATTATACTAGTTATGTAAAGGTAACCAATGAATTATATCAATTGTGTAAATGTAACCTAAACTTCATGTAAAGGTGCTCTCTACTCAAATAAAGGTAAAAGCCTTATGGATGTTTCATGTAAGGGTATTTCTTTTCTAACATAAGGATCATCCTTACTTTTTTAAGGGTATTAGTGCATTTCTAATACATGCATAAGGGAACTTACATACTTGCATAAGAGTACCAACACAATTTTAAATCTCACAAAAGGGTAATATGATTCTCACATAATGGTAAGTATGGACATTCAATACCTACATAATGTTATTAATTTATGGAAGGATAATTTTTTTACCCATATTCAGTGGGTATGTTTCATTTAAGGGTATTGAAATTTCATAAAAAACCTAATTTTCTGACATGAACATCTTTACATATATATAATTAAACTGCATTAATAGATTTTTCTATGTGGTGAAATTTTCATATGTGAAAAGAGGTTACATGAGAATAAACTACATGAATATATTTGGATACATGGTCAAAATTTTCTATAAGAAAAATTACTATGTGACAATTTTCTATGTAGTTATGTGAGTTTCTGTAGGTTATTCTAAAACCTTGAAATATAATTTTTCATATATGTTTTATATTTCCATTTTCTACGTGTTTATTATTAATATTATTAAATATTTATATATTCTAAAATTAAAAATAAATTATTTATAATTCTTATAAAAAAACCTTTGAAATATTTTATGATGAATTAATTGGGATCCCTATGAGATTAAGCATGTTTTGATATCCACAAAAAAACTGTTGAACAAAAAATATTCAACATAAAATCAGCTGAAATATGAAGAGGTAGTCTCATATATTATTATGGAGTTTCCCAAGGATATTTATAATTTTTATTTACTACTACATTAAAATTTTAAATTAGTTCCAATGTATAGTTCATATTTATATTATTGAATGAATACTACTTTTCATTTACACATGGAAAATTATCAAGGAAATGGTAATAAAAAGTATAAAGTAGTTCATTGGTATCATATGTGTAAAAAATTCTATGGTAATACGAAAGAAACCATACTATTTAATTTTGAAATATACTATTCATAAAGAAACCCTATATATAGTGTTAATATAATAGGTGTAACCAATGTGTTTGAGGATATTCTTGAAATTTACAAGTGTTACACACTTTGGAGATCACCTTCTTCTCTCAACTAAACTTCAAATTGTATGTTCCATCATTTTTGGAGTCTTCTCTGCTGCATCGACACTCATACCATGAAGAGTTCATTTGGCTATGGGGTTTTATATCATTATTATTTTTCTATGCATAGTTTTAAAGGGTTATACTTCCAATAGAAAGTTATTATAGTGGGTTGTGAATCACAATAAAAAGATAGGCTTTAAGTTGTGCCTTTATGTGAGAAAATGTTAAGTTAATTTAGGTTCTTTCAAAACATTAAAAAAGTATGGATATTTAGTTCCACCTTGTACTGGTTAAAAGGATGATTTGGTTTTTACCACCAATTTAAAGGGTAACTCAGTGGTTGTGCCTCCAGTTATGAAAAAGTAAGAGTGATAGGGTTAGTCCACCAGGTGTGATAAAGGTTGTTGTATTGGGTTGTGCCTCCATGGGTTAAAAAGGATGTCATAAAGGGTTCTGAATTCAATAAAAATTCAGAGATTCCATTATAGTCAGTTCCATCTCTTTCAGTTTGTAAAAGGAGTGAATAGTAGAGAAAAATCATTTATATTCCAACTATTATAAAAATATGTTGCATCTATTTATTTTATTACCATTTTATTTTCTTTAAAACTCAGATATAATCTTTAAATTTATTTATAATGGAAAAATCAACCCCTCTTGGATATTATATTATCTTCCTTTTTGACCAACACATTTAAGGGATTCATAAAGACATAAAGTTCACATAAATTTTTTATAACTACCTAAGAAGGTTTATTCAGAAAGAGTTTTTTCTATGGAATAAATTTTTTAGTGAAGTGATCCATTTGATGTTAAATTTTTATTAATATTATCTATGAATAAGAGAATATTTGACAACATCATAAATTGTTGAATGAGGGCCCATCATTGACCTATATATAAATAGGAAGGAATATTATGTGAACTGTATAAAAATTATATATGATATTGACTTCTCCTTAAAATTAATCCCTAATTGTTTTAATCATATCCAATTATGAGGGTAGGGGAATTTTTTGAGGCCAAAAAAATTATTGATCACTACTTTGAATAATATTATAATAAAAAATGGAAAATTAAATTTTCTATGAATGAATACAATTGTTCACAAAGAATATCTATTCATTCCTTAAAGACCCATCCTTCACTAACACATAAGATGACTGTGGTGAGGTGTCACTTTTAATTGGTTTAATGATGATCCTTCATGACTAAGTTATATTTTTTGTAGTTCGGAATCACTTAAAATTGTTCCATTGGTGATCCTTCATGATTGCATATCATCTTTGGAACTATAACAATGTTCTTTCTTGGTTGTGTAACATCTTCATAGCTTCTCATCAATTTGTGACCTTGATATGGTGATATATCATGCTCACAAGACATTATCAATTTTATATACAAGGAAATGGTCCTTGGTGGACACTTAACTACTTTAAGACATCATCTCTACTAATTATGGGGATAGATATTATGCGATCTACTTATAAATACCCAATACAATCTTTTATGGGTATAGGCTTTGAGGAGGAATTTTCCTTTATGAAATTAAATTTTAGAGAATAATACATTGATTTACGAAGTGATTCCATTATGTGATACTTTAAACAAATTTTTATGGTATATCCTGATTTTGGGTTTGAGAGAGGGTGTGGCACCAAAAAAATATTCATGGAAATTCCCCCCACATAATAACCTTTTAGAGTCTCCCACATAAGGGCCTTTGTGAATAACTCCTGTTAAATTATCCCATGGAGGTCTATTTATATAATTTTTTCTTGAGGTGTACCCTTTTAAACACTCTGGATTTAGTAAAAATTACCCTCTCTCATAAAAATTCAATCCTATACCAAATTAGGGTTTTCTAAAGTACATGTTGGACTCTTCCATGTGGTCCATCACTATGGGATATTCAAACATGCATTATATTATACATGGAGAATATATATTATGGGTAACTAGGTATCCCTTATACCTTTTATTTATCCCAGGTTATATACCTGGGATGTATTAACCAAAATAAACTCATTGGAACCATATAACCAATGTTATAGCCCCAAAATACCATTTCTATGTGGACCCCTCAAAAGATTTCAAATTTACATGATAAAGAATCCATTCAAGCTAGAGAGATCACCTTGAATCATGTATTCCATTGATAATAGGTACCTCCCAATAATTCCTCAATAACTAATAAGACCATTAGGGTGTTAAAAATCATGTATTCATATGATATAGGGGGATCCTATTATTAATTAACAGATAAAACCACCCATGACTCAACATGTTTATCTTGGATGACCCATATCAAGAACCCTTCCAATTTCCAAGAATCATGTTGAAATATTTTGTCTACTCAATGATCCAAAGGTTCATATATGATCTAAAAATTTGGTATAATCCTCATCCCTTCCTCACTATGCTATATCCCTTGTGAGTCTAGTATTCCTTCTTTATCTAATTATCAACAAAAGGCAATATACATTCATATATGGGAATCCTATTAGGTGTAATCCTTAATCATATCATGAACTATCTAGTTACTAATAGTTAGGTAAACTAAAAAGTGATTACCAAGAACAATCTCTAATCAGTATTATGTTTTACCACTTTCATGACATATGAGTCCTTACCACACAACAATAAACTACAAGAATCAGTCCTGATATATGATATTAATTTGTGGAAAATGATCTATGTTTTATTTGATTCATATTAACTAGGATATATACGATGTATCGTTGAGGTTTAATACCAATATAAAATTAGGCTCTGACGTGTGAGATTAAAAAAAGCCTTAATTAGCCATGGTTGCATGACATCAAAAGGCACCACCATGTTCCTTATGACATTACCTTTAAATGAATAGTGTGTCCCATTATATGGAATCCAAATACATGTATTTTTATTCCATTCATAGGGATATAAATGAATCCCATCTTAGGGGATCGATACTAACTCCAAAAACTATATACCTCCATATATGGTGATAAGTTCAAGAGATACCAATTGTAATAATTTAATCCATAACATAATCAACCACTAGAAATATATAGATGAAGAACTAGTGATACATAAAGATGTTCACATAAATTCATGGTGTCAATTGATCAATCTCAAATACGTAACCAATATTATTACATGGAAAGATTCCTGAACATGCATTAAATCTATAAGATAGTCTTAGAATAGGAATAAAAAACTCTTGAGGGATGAGGTAATATCCTGTACTCATGACCAATATGCAGCTAAAAGTATCATTGGTATATCCCCATGACCACATACCAATGGAAAGTTGTTCTAAACCTACTCAAAACATATGGTAGGTGGGGGGATTGGGAAAAAGTATATTTATGTAATAGTAATCCATTATACTTAAATTAATAAGAAGAAACTCTAAACTCTATAGCATAAAAAATTTGAATCAAATTTATCTTCAAAATTTCCTTCAATATTAACTTCCCATTGTTTAAAAATTAGGAATTGAATTGATAAATATCATATAAAATTCTATTGATTCTTTGAAATACTCTATTTAGTGTTTAACTATTATACTAATACAAATTCATGCACCCAATATCCCACAAAATAGATGATTGGGATATTCCTGAAGGTCCCTGGCCTGCATCTGGGTGGCTCTCAGCTCCCAATTTCTATGTGAGAGTTCCTTGAAGCATAAATCCTTATGGATTTGAAATTGGTAGCCCACTTCAACCATTTAAGGTCTTCAGCTGATGATTTTGATCAGTTTTAGTTTGGTAAATGGGACTTGCAAGACCACACGATTGTAAGTCTTATTGATAAGAGGCATCTCATGATCTGGTTTGCCTCAGAAGATGATTTTATCTAGGCCTGGTCCAACGCTCCCCGTCATTGTAACAGATGCACATTCTTTCTTCTTTGATGGCCGTTTGACCTCTGCATGAATTGTGACCCATCCTCCATTGTGATATGGGTAATCATTCCTCAACTTCCTTTACCCTTTCAAAATCATAAAATCATCATATGATTGGAAACATGGTGGTTTTATTTCACTATTCTGATGTCTTCACCTCTACCATGAATCTTCTGATCAACCCACCAATTTGTGTTGAGGTGGACGTGTCAAATACCATGGTGGAGTGGATTTGGATTGCTGTTGGTGCATATTTTAGATGGAAATAGGCCGTGGATTTTGAGTCTAGGGTTTACTATTGCTCAAACTATTGTCTTCTAGGGAAACTGGTGTCACACTATCATGATGAAGGTAGGAGTAGGAGGTCTGAACTGATGGTGAGGAAAAGTGAGGGGAAAAGACAGTTTCCCTTTGTTACTAATGTCAAGGTTTCTAGTACTGAGAACCAAGATTCAGTTACAGTTGGAAGAAAGGAAGTGTACTCATCCAATCTAATGGTCACTGCAGTTTTTGATAGGCTTAAAACTGATCTGAGGGTGGGGGATGGTGAGAATAAGTTTGTTGGAAATGGTGTCTCTAGTAAGGGTGCCCTTAGTTCTAAAGGAAGGCTATTTAGAAGTAATAAAGTTGTGGTTTGGACTGAGGGGCAGTGGCTTGGGATGGTGGGAAACTTGGAGTCTACTATATGTGGTGATAGTATTTTGGTGGGGTTTTTAGATGTATGTGTTGATGGGTTCAATGGACGAGATATTGATAATGAAGTTGTGATGGTCATTATTCCCATAGTAAATTGGATTCAAGGGCTAGAGTAGGATGGTGTGGAAAAGGTTATGCAGGATGGTGTCAACATGCAGACTGAGATCACTTTTTAGGAGTATGATGCAGTGAATGACATAATAAAAAAGGGATATATAAAGGTAAGGAAGTGATGGACAACCCACATTTTTTAGTTTTGATTAACACTAACTGTTAGATCTATCAGAACCAGATATAGATTTATTAGGATATGAAGATCCCTTGAAAATGGGGGGATATAACAGATAGTGACAAGGAAAACAATGGTGGCATGGTTAGACCCTCATATAGTGATGTTTTCCAGAGAGGGAAGAAGATGTTGTCTAGGAACTAGGAGGATATGCTTGCTTCACCGTGAAAGTGGATGAGAAAATATTTCTCATATTTCCCAAAGGCGATGACCACCTGATCATTTAAGAATGGTATTCAAGGCTACTAATAAATTCCATTCATTTGAGAAGTTGAATCTTAGAAGGAAGTATTCCAAGGTTTTAAAGTATTACAAAAGCTCAGAATGAGAATCAATGACTGTGGATGAAGCTTTTGTTCATGGAGGTGGTGATAGGTTTGATTTTGATGGTATGTAGTTTCTGTTTTGGTCCTGTGGGGTTTAATTACTATACTTTTCCTTTATTTTAATAAATGTTATGAGGTTCGCCTCAGACTAAGTTTTCTGGTATTACATGGACTCAAAATAAGGTTTTGATGTTTATATAATATGATGGATATTTACTAAAATATATAAATTTTATTATATGTTTGATCTATATTATAAGCCTAGATATGTGTTAACATAATTCAGGTCATCTCCCAAACATTGGTATCCAATGATATAATTTCTTAATATAACAACGGAAGGTTATATAAATAAATAGATTCTCTTATTGATGAGGTGTGTGACACTGTCAAGTTAAAGATGAATATCACTCTTCACTTTTTTCCCTATTTTTCTTTATAGAATATCATTCTAGAACACATTTGGAGTCTAGGATATCCTATCATAAAATTCATGGAGTGATCAATGTATTACTTTTAGAGGTGATATTCCTTAGGTTATCACTTTTTGATCTCTATCAAACATACTCAATTGAGATCATAAAATATGGATAACACTAGAGAAGAATTATGCCTATTTAATATTTATTTTCATCCCATTCATAAAGATTTACTATTGAAAAATTGATCTTCTTATTGGGTTTCATCTACTTTGTTGGACATGATACTATCCTTAAACACCCATTATCGTTATAAGTGTTACTTAAAACATCAATTCAAATTGTTTTTATATTTATTTTATGATGAACATATATATCCTTATATTTTTTTTGTGATATCATAAGGTATGATATTAAATGGATAAAATTTATTTTTTTTCGTTAATATAGAATATCATAAGATATAATTTGATGTTTTCTATATTTCAAGGTATAATTAAATGAGTCATAGTTTTTGATTCATTGATTCTTATGATTGTACATCGTGTCAAAATCTATTAGATGCAATAATATAGTCTATTGCTTGAATTGTGGGTTTTGAAAAACAAATAATATAATGTAAAGACACATAATTTCCATGTTATTTTTTTTAATTAAATTGGAATTTTAAGAGTCTGCAAAAATTGACGGCGCATGATTCCGAGGCCCAGAGTGCTCATAATGAATTTCTGAACTTTATTTCAGCTACGTTCAACAAACGTGCAAGTGGATTTTTCTAACATTTGAACCGGTGCTCGGAATTGAAATCTGAGGGCATTGTTGAACTCACAGTACCGATATTCACTTAAGGAGACCTTCACCTCAACCGTAGTAGGTCAAGGGCGGAAGTTAGTTTTTCACTTATTTGTGAAAGAATAAAAATAAAATAAAATGTTGTAACATTTTTTTATTTTATTTTGAAATTCCCAAGTGGATGTTTCACAAGTGGGGACCACTTGAACTAAAACTCCCTTGAGAGGTTATGGTGGTGGAGACCACCTGAGTATAAACCCACCTTGAACTCCCCTTTAATGGGAGAAACCCTCAAACCTCCTATTAAATGTGGGGGAGCCACTTCAACTCCTCCAACATTTATTATGCCAAGTCAGCTAATTAGTTAAGACTTTTTGAATTTATTTCAATGAACTAAACATACAACATAATCTATTATGTTGGCTACATGGCATTTTTGGTGGAATTGGGAGGAAGGGGCTTTGGGAGAAAAGTCTCCAACGAAGAATGCCGTCTTCGACTCCAAATTCTTCCATGTGATATTCACTGATGAGGAATGTCTTCAACGTTAACGAACCGATGATTGATGAAATGATAACATCACCAATGTCCGTCTATTCCAAATGACATCATCTCCGTCCCCGCAGGCAATATTCAACGAATCAAACGAACGAGGTAGGGAGGGTGTTTGAATTATTTTCCTTTAGCCATTCTTGATATTCTTGTTCTTTTTGAGCCTCTAGGTACCGCTCTAACATGGAGGGTGCGGGCCAAAAAAGTATGGACCGAACCCTCTTCCGTTCTTCTTAAATGGCGTATCCTTCTCAATGAAATAAGGTGACCTTTGTGACGGTGACCAGTGCCAGAGATTAGTACCGGTGGAACTCGAGAACCTCCGACGAAGGCATGGTGTCGCGCCGCCCTGCGACCTCCACGCCCCACGACGCTCCACCTTCCACAGCCATCACCACCCTGCGGCCACGCTATGCCACCCTGTGGCCTTTTCCCTCCCAGCTGATCTGCCCCACGACACACGAGACCTTGCCACGCCACCCCGACCGAGCCACCCCACGACCTCTGCCCTCCTGGCCGAGCTGCTCCAGCCAAGCCGCCTCGTAGCACCCCCGCGACCACGCGCCCTCACGGCACCACCGCGGCCAAGACTCCATGCACCCTCGTGGCACCCACCATGGTCGAGCCGCCCCGTGCCCATACAGCACCCCCCGTGGATGAGCCACCCAGTGCCCTCGAGGCACCCCTGCGGCCGAGCCACCCCCCCCCCCCCCCCCGCGGCACCCCGACCGAGCTGTCCCGCACCCCCATGGAACCCCCGCGGTCTTGTATCCCTCACGGCATACTGGGCTGGGCCCAGTGGGTGAGGCCGGACCCATCAAGTGGGTCCAGGTCGACCCAGACTGGGTCGGCCCTGGCAGGGTCAGGCCGGGTCGGTCTGACTGGGTCGGACGGGACCCGGACCCACTACGACCCATTTATGCTCATTTGGCCATAAATTTGGCACCGAACATCCAATTAACGAACCAACGGTGGTAATAGAAACCATGTATCGATAAATTCACTTTGTAATAACCCAATATAGATTTGGATATAGTTGGGAAACAGTCAGGTTGGATCGAGCATTAATCCAATAGGGCCCTCGGGACTAAAAGACTAATAACTCACAGATCGGGTGTCTGATTGACACATTGTCTATTGCGTTTATGCCCCTATGACATGTAAGTCATTTGAGATACTTCTTCATGGGACTTTGTGGCAGTTATAGTATTGACTAGTATCTTGTGGAGAGGATCCTCTCGAAGACGAGCGAAAATAGTACGAGAACCCGTAGCTGGATGTAATGGTAAGAATGTAGAGCGATCCTGTGTGGGTTAGCACTTCGAGAGATCTTATGTGGGTGAGCACCTAGTGATCCTATGTGGGTCAGAACCTTGAAATCCTGTGTGGGTCACCACTTATCGATCCTATGTGGGTCATAACCTTGCGATCTTGTGTGGGTCAGCACTTAGCGATCCTCTATGGGTCAACACCTTGCGATCCAGTGTGGGTCAGCACCTAGCGATCCTATGTGGGTCGACCTCTTAACAAAGTAAGATGATTAATTAGTTACATATAATATTTTCTACTACTGTACTTACGTTATACTTGGTATGAACTAAGTTTTTACCCGAGAGGTACTTTCCTTCGTGGTAATACCTTGATGGTATTCATCTGTGTGGCGTACCTATGTGGTACTAGCCTTCGTGGTATTTTCTTCCTTTGTGGAAAAGATGATCTTGGGGCATTGGAGTTGGATTCTGTGATTTCCCCATGTTTGAGATGAGTTTACTTGATAACTTAGGTATATGTTTGGGCATATACCTAATTAGGGTGATCAGTTGTTTCCTTCCCATATGGTTTATCATTTGTTGATTTTGTGAGACCTTGAGGGTGTCAGGGTCCCTACTGAGTATCATTATACTCACCCCTGCACGAGATTTTCCTGAACATCATTGTGTTTGGTGTAGACGACGGAAAACACTGACCGAGGATGAGGGTACTAGGATTAGTGGTAGCTCATAGGTTGACATTAGACGAGGCAAACCGCAGAGACGACCATTCGTGAGATGTACCAACCCTTCAGGTAGGATCCGTGGTGGACGATCCAGGAGCTTCTTTTCACCTATAAGTTATCTTATACTTTCCAGTTTTCCTTATACTTTCAGGTTGGACTTGTATTCTGGCCCCTTTTACTTACTACACTTACTCTGATTACTATTCAGCTTACTTGTGTTTGTATCTTGTTGTGTGCTTGGTTGCATGTGCTTACAGGTTATAATGGAAATTCCTTCCCATTTATAGTAAATACGCCTTTGGCGATAGTTTTCAGCCCCTGGCCTATGGAAGGTGGGATTGGGGTAGTCACGGCATGGGCCCCGGGGGGACGGGTTGTGAAAAATTGGTATCAGAGGAGTTGATTCTACTATAGAACTTTGGAATCTGATCATTATTTTTAACAGCAATAGTGTTAAGTGTGGTGAGTGTGGTTATAAATTTAGGGAATCTAGTGTTGGTGCGGCGGCCGACATATCCATATACCAAGACCCTTACTTCTGATTTCTGACTCAGTGAATGAAAACACTGATTGCATGTGTGTTTTGAAGAGTTTTCTTAGTGATATCTTTGAGTCAGCTCACTAGGTATAACTTTTTGACTATAGAACACCTATTTCTTTTTAGGATGCCTCCATGAAGACAACCATTTAGGGTTCTGAGAGTTGTACACACTGATATCCCACTAAACGACGAGGCCTTGGTGCATGGACCTCTTCCATTAGAGGCACCAATGGTGGAAACAACGGTACCATTACCCGTTGGGCCACCTATGCCACCAGCCCCAGTAGTAGAGAGTGAAAACCACTTGAGCGTGTTGCATGAGTTCCATTGCCAGAGGAAACCCGGGTTCTAGTGAGAGATGGACCCACAGGTGGTTGAGGATTGGATGGAGGCTGTGGTGAGTGTCTTCCGATTAGTAGGGACACCAGCTAATCTCATGGTGATCTCTTCCACCGGCCTTCTACAAGAACCAGTAAGAAGATGGTGGAGCTTGATTCTCCAGGATCACGATGAGGTGGCACTTATCTGGAAAGACTTGAAGAGCCTGTTTTAGGAAGAGTTTATTCTAGCGACTCTTCACACGGTGTGCATACAAGAACTTCTTCATTTGCAACAGGGCAGCATGACTGTGGCTCAGTACTCAGTGAGGTTCACTGACCTCTCATGCTACTCTAATGATAGAGTGTGTGACCCATTATTTAGGGCCTGGACCTTTGATCAGGGACTCAGGCGGGATATCATGGCTTCAATGATCTCACTCAGCATCCCGACACAGGAAGGGGTGTTACAGAGAGCCCTCCTAGTGGAGAGTTTCCTTGCTAAGCAGTCACCAACAACGAGACCCACTACTCGTCATCATGTAGTAGAGTCTTCTGCAACTAGCTGTATACAGATGTCATAGAGGTCTAAGAGGACCAGACCTACAGGTGTAAAACTGCAGGATTCAGAGTCGGTTGTGTGGGGCACCCGAGGCAGAATCATTCATGCCAAGATTGGGCAGTGTTACGCATGCGGTGGGCAGGGTCACATGGCTCGTGACTGTCCGACCCACCATACGGATGATCAGTAGACGGTCGAAGTACCACCCAAGTAGAGGCAGATATTTGACCGAGGAGGTCTAAAGGGAGTAGGGGGACATGGAAGAGGAGTTGTCCGTGTAGCTGGTGGTGGGTGAAAATTCAAGATGTTACCGCCACCACCACCAGGTGGTCCACCCCAACCACAAGGAGCATAAGGACAGAGGTGAGATCAGCTCTAGGTAGCTGAGGCCTACAATCATGGTTCTCTAGAGATCATTCGAGGTACGATCTGTGTCTACTCCACCTTATCTTCAGTACTTATAGACACAGGTGCAAGTCATTCTTTTATTTACACTACCCTCGTTCAGAGATCAGAGATTCCGATGGAGCTGTTGGATCAATTCTTATGGCTAGAGACTTCTGCAAGAGTAGATTCGACGATTATGCACTGGTTCCAGTAGTGGTTTTCTTACTCTAGGAGGTGAGAGCTTCGACTGGGATCTCCTAGTTGCAGTGTCGAGGCCTTACGACATCATCTTGGGTATCAAATGGTTTTCTACAGTCCATGCCTAGATTGATATTATTAGGTGCAAAGTGCGGTGTGTCCACATGGATAGGACAAGGTTTACCTTGACTGGTAAGAAGGGAGCCTTTGTAGCACAAGATGGACTTACCTAGAGGAGAGTGCATCCTATCACTCATCAGTTGGCTAGCCTTACCCTTGGGGTGGATGATGTGGGGAGTCCGAGTTATCTTGTAGTGGTGGACCAGTACACAGATGTCTTCCCTGATGAATTTTTGGGTCTACCTACTCATAGATAGGTGGAATTTTACATTGATATGTACCTCGAGATGACACAAATATCTACACCAGCATATCAGATGGTTCCCACAACGCTTCGTGATCTACGGGTATAGCTGGAGGACTTTCAAGGGAAGTGACTAATTCGGCCCATTGTTTCACCTTGGGCATCCCCAATTTTGTTCACCAAGAAGGCATATGGGAGCTTGAGTCTTTGTGTCAACTATCGGCACCTGAACCAGGTGACCGTGAAGAAAAAATACCCAATCTTGAGGATTTATGACCTCTTTGATTAGTTGAAGGGAGCATAGTGGTTCTTGAAGATTGACCTCGCATCAGGTTATCACCCGCTTAGAGTACAAGACGAGGATGTTCAGAAGACAACTTTTTGATGTCGATACGACCATTATGAGTTCTCAGTTATGCCATTCGGTGTAACCAATGCTCCAGAAGTGTTCACGGGACTCATGAAAAGGATATTTCAGCTATAACTTGATCACTTGGTAGTAGTCTTCATCGACGAAATTCTGATCTACTCGCCTACTGAGGAGGAGAATGCCTATCATTTGTAGGCAGTTATGGACACACTCTAAGAGAACCAGTTTTATGGTAAGCTCTTGAAGTTATAGTTCTGGATCTGAGAGGTTTACTTTCTTGGACATGTCATATCAGAGGACAAAGTTGCTGTGGATCTAGAAAATATTGAGAAAGTACTTGCTTGGGATCCACCTAGAAGTGTAACAGACGTACGAAGTTTCCTAGGTTTTTCTGGATACTACCAGAGATTTGTACCAGATTTCTCTAGAGTTGCGGCACCATTATCATCCTTGAAAAAGAAGGGGAAACCATTCATATACTCAGAGAGATACTAGCAGAGTTTTCATAATCATAAGCAGAGGGTGACTGGTTTCCCCATCTTGAGGCTTCCAGTGGGGGGGGGGCATAGGGTATATAGTCTACTGCGACACATCAAGGACCGGGCTTGGATGCATACTAATGTAGGAGCGATAAGTGATCACATATTGTTCTCGATATCTGATACATCATGAGAAGAACTATGCTACCCATGACCTGGAGTTAGAATAATTGGTCTTTACTTTGAATATGTGGTGGCATTACTTGATGGGAAAGTGTTTTATAGCGTACTCTGACTACAAGAGTCTTAAGTATATCTTCTCTAAGAAGGACCTGAATTTGAGATAACGACATTGGCTTGTGTTCCTCCAGGACTATGTCTTCAAGATATTCTATACTCCATGGAAGGGGAACATTGTAGGAGATGCACTCACCAAGTGATCTTGTATACATTTACTAGGTGAGGTGACATAGCAGCTGGCCGCTTTGCAGATATCCTTTGTGGATCAGGATGGATCATTTTTTCTTCAGTCTCTTATAGTCACTTCCCCACTTCTTTAGCAAGTCAGGGAGGCACAGCCTGTGGATACTGACTGCGAGACACGACGTGCTTAGATATCCACAGGACATGCACTTGATGGATTTTCTAAAGGTGGGGAGCATGTCATCCTCTTCAGAGGATGTACCATGGTACCCGTGTCACTTTAGGAGGATGTGTTAAGGTATTTCCACACATCCCCTCTAGGAGTACAAACAGGAGTGGTGAAGATGTACCAGGATCTCCGATGACAACACTGGTAGCTGAGAATGAAGAAATCAGTTGCATAGTTTTTCTCTCAGTGCCTCACTTGTCACCAAGTGAAGGTGGAACATCAGGTACGAGATGGAATATTTTTGCCTTTAGAGGTCCCAGAGTGGAAGTGGGATGAGATATCCATGGACTTCATGACAGGACTTCCATGTACATCCAAGGGTCATGACTCGATTTGGGTGATTGTCGACCGACTCACTAAGTCGGCCCACTTACTGCTGATCAAAGAGCAGGTTTCAGTAGAGAGCTTGGGATGCCTCTATGTGTAAAAGATTGTGCGGCTACATGGAGTACCCTCGATGATTGTCTTGGATCGTGATGCACGTTTTACTTCTTGTCTATGGAAGGGGTTATAGGAGGATTTTGGGACACATCATTGTTTGTGCACTACCTTCCATCCTCAGATGGATGGTCAGACTGAGCAGACCATTGAAACCCTAGAGGACATGCTGCGTGTTTGCATCCTCGACTTTGGACGCACCTGGGAGGATCAGTTTCCTTTGGTGGAGTTTTCATAAATCAAAAGCTGTCACTCCACCACTGGGATGGAAACTTTTGAAGCATTGTACGGGTGACCTTGCAGACCACCTTTGTGTTGGACTGACCCAGGGGAGTCAGCACTAGTGGGACCAGAAATGGTACAGGCTACCACAGAGAAGGTGCAGATCATCCAAGAGCAGATGAAGACTACATAGAGCAGGCAGATGGCTTATACTGATAGGAGATGGAGACCTCTGGATTTCGAGGATGGCGACCACATCTTTATACGGGTCTCATCTCAATGTGGTTTATGGAGATTTTACCGAGGTGACAAGTTATCTCTGAGGTTCATCCGAACTCTTTAGGTCCTCAGAAGAGTTGGTGAGGTGGGATACCGCTTAACTCTTCCACCTCAATTGCACCAGGTGAGCGTCGTCTTCCACATATCCCAGCTGAGGAGATACCTGCACAACCCTTTTCACATCATCGACCACGACAAGCTGGACATCGATGATGGGGTGAATTTTATGGAGGTTCCAGTGAAAATTGAAGATTTATAGAAGTGGGTCCTTCATGGGTGGTTGATACCTCTAGTGTGCGTTCATTGGCAGCACGAGAACCTCCAGAAGAGCACATGAGAGTGGAAGGATTAGATTCAGGCTCAGTACCCCCACTTGTTTTCCTAGTTTTGAGTTGGTACTTATGGGGACGTAAAGCCCTGAGGTGGGGAGAATTTAATGACCCGAAATTTCCATATAATTTTTTTTAATTAAATGAAAATTTTATGAGTACGCAAAAATTGATGGTGCGTGATTCTGAGGCCCCGAGTGCCCGGAATGAATTTATGAACTTTTTTTCAGGTACGTTCAGTAAACGTGCAAGAAAGTTTTTAAAACATTTGAACCGATGTTCGAAATTGAAATCCAAGGGCACAATTGAACTCGCAGCGTCGGTCTTATCTTAAAGAGACCTTCACCTCGACCGAAGTAGGTCAAGGGTGGAAGCTAGTTTTCCACTTATTTGTGAAAGAATAAAAATAAAATAAAATGTTGTAAATTTTTTTATTTTATTTTGAAATTCCCATCTGGATGTTTCAAAAGTGGGGACCACCCGAACTAAACCTCCCTTGAGAGGTTATGTTGGTGGGGACCACCTGAGTATAAACCCCCCTTAAACTCCCCTTTAATGGGAGAAACCCTCAAACTTCCTATAAAATGTGTGGGAGCCTCTTCAACTCATCAAAAATTTATTATTCTAACTCATTTAATTAATTAAGCCCTTTTGAATTTATGCCAACAAACTAAATAGACAAAAAAATCTATTATGTTGGATACTTGGCATTTTTGGTGAAATTGGGAGGAAGGAGCCTCGGGAGAAAACTCTCCAACGAAGAACTCTATCTTCAACACCGACTTCTTCCATGAGACATTCATTGATGAGGACCGTCTTCAACATCAACAAACTGAAGATCAAGGAAATGCCGACGTCACCAACTTCCGTCTATTCCCAATGACATCATCTCCCTCCCTGCGGACAATCTTCAACGAATAAAATGAATAAGGTAGGAAGGGTGTTTGAATTATTTTCCTTTACCCGTTCTTGATATTATTGTTCTTATTGAGCTGCTTGGTACCACTCTAACGTAGAGGGTGTGGGCCAAACAAACATGGCCCGAACCCTCCACCATTTTTGTTAAATGGTGTATCCTTCGCGATGAAAGAAGGCGAACTTGGTGACAGTGACCGGTGCCGGCGATTGGCCCTGGTGGAACTCATGAACCGCCGATGAAGGAATGGCTCCGCGCCGCCCTGCGGCCTCCGTGCCCCGCGGTGCTCTGACGTCAGTGGCCATCAACACCCCATGTCCTTGTCGCACCGCCCTGTGGCCTCACTGTGCCGCCCCACGGCCTCCGCCCTCAAGGACGAGAAACCCGGCGGCTCCCGCGGCCTCACCGCTCCACACCAGCAGAGCCGCCCCACGGCCTCCACGCTCCTGGACGAGCCACCTCGTGACACCCACGGCCTCGACGTGCCGCCCTGGCCGAGCCGACCTGTGGTCTCCTCCATCCCAGCCGAACTGCTCTAATAGAGTTTCCTCACAGAACCCCTGCAGCGTCACGCCCTCGCGACACCCCCGCGGCCGAGCCGCCTTGCGCCCTCATGGAATCCTCCACGAACGAGCCTCCCCGTGCCCTCGTGGCACCCCCCCCCCCCCCCCCGCAGTCGAGCCACCCCACACCCTCGTGGCACCCCTACAGCTATGCTGCGCCAAACCCTAGAGGCAACCCCATGACCGAGCCACCTCGCGCCCCGACAACACCCCCGCGGCCTCACAACCCTTGTGGCTATCCAGGCTGGGCCTAATAGGCCGGTCCACTGAGCGGGCCGGGTTAGATCTAGAGGGAACAGCCGAACCCAATGGGCCATGCCGCCTAGATGGCTGGGCGAGACCCAGTGGGTCAGGCCGAATCGACCCAGACTGGGTTGGGCCATGCCAGGTCGGTCCGGTCGGTCTGACCTGGTCGTACCGGACCCTGACCCACTTCGACCCATTTATGCTCATTTGGCCGTAACTTTGGAACCAAGAGTCTAATTGGGGAACCGCCAGTGGCAATGGAAACCTTGGAGTGAGAAGGTCCCTTTGGTATAACCCAATAGTGATTTGGATAACATTGGGAAATGGTCGGGTTGGATCAAGCACAAATCCAACTGGGCCTTCAGGACTAAAAGGATAATAACTCACAGACCAGGAGTCTGATTGATGCACCGTCTGTTGCGTTGAAACCCCTATGATGTGGATGTATTTAGAGATACATATTCATGGGAATTACTAGAAGGTGTAGTATTGACTAGTATCTTGTGGATTGGATCCTCCCAGAGGCGAGCGAGCATAGAGTTGGAACTCGTAGCGGGCTGTGACATGAAGAATATAGAGCTATCCTTTATGGTTCAACACTTAGAGCGATCCTATCTGGGTAAGCACCTATAAATCTTGTGTGGGTCAGCACCTTGGGATCCTATGTGGGTCAGCACTTAGTGATCCTGTGTGGGTCATCACCTTACGATCCTATGTGGGTCAGCACCTGGTGATCATGTGTAGGTCTACCTCTTAACAGAGTAAGATGATTCAGTAGTTACATCTAATCATATCTACTACTATACTTAAGTTATAAGAGGTATGAGCTGAGTTCGTACCTTTGAGGTACTTTCCTTCTTGGTAATACCTTGGTGGTATTAATCTGTGTGGCCTACCTATGTGGTACTTTCCTCTGTGGTATTTTCTTCCTTTTTGGAACAGATGAGCTAGGGGCATTGGAGTTGGAATTTTTGTTTTTCTTATGTTCGAGATGAGTTTACTTGATAACTGGGAATATGTATGGGCATATAACTAAGTAGGGTTATCAGCTGTTTACTTCCCTTGTGGTTTATCCTTTGTGGATTTTGTGAGACCTTAAGGGTCTCAAGGTCCCTACTAATTACTATTATACTCTCCTCTGCATGTGCTTTGCCCGCACTTCGTTGTGTTTTGTGCAGATGATGGACAACGCTGACTGAGGATGAGTGTACCGGGATTGGAGGTAGCTTGGATGTGGATGTTAGATGATGCGAACCATAGATATGGCCATTCGTGATCTCTACCCACCTTTCAGGTAGGATCCATGGTGGATGATCCAAGAGCTGCTTTTCACCTATCAGTTATCTTGTACATTCTAGTTTTCTTTGTACATTCCAGTTGGGCTTGTATTCTAGCCCCTTTTACTTACTGCACTTACTCTGATTACTATTAATCTTACTTGAGTTTGTATCTTACTGTTTACTGGGTATTGTGTTCTTACAGGTTATAAAGTCAATGCCTTCCCAGTTATAGGGAATACTCCTTTGGTGCTAGTCACTAGCCCCTGGCCTATGGAAGGTTGGTTTGGGGTAGTCACAGCCCAGGCCCCGGGGGACGGGTCGGGACATTTAATTATAAAAGTGATATATATTATATCATGAACAATGACACACCACAAGTGATAGTTCCTATTATATGTCGCAATACGATTATGAATTATGATATATAAACTCCTTTACCTTTCATAAAGTACAATATCAGCTTAAAATAGAAAAAATGTAAATTTATATATAGTTAATAAAATTTTTATAAAAGATAAGTGTTAGGAATTATAAATGGTCTATTTTTATTCCTATATACAATATTAAATATTCATATTTATGTCTGGTGTTTGGAAAATAAATAATGTTTTTTTATTTTTTACTTTTAGATTTTTATATATAAATTTTTATATAACGTTGCTATTATATTATCCTCGAACCCACACTTCTAGATCTGGTTATAATAACATAAAAATTACCTTTTTTTCATTAATACCAATAAATGTGAACCAATTTTTTCCAATCCAAACTTACAATATCAAAAGGCAATATTGGATCACTTGCATGCCCAAGGGTATTTTGGGTTTAGAGTTTTAGAGGCTTTGGAAAAAATCATACATAGAAAATACTGACAAATTTAAGGGAGTATTTTTTCCACTATAAAAATATTTTTAAATTCCATAATAATATTTTTCATATCCCATAAAATTATTCACATATGAAACCATTATAGAAACAAATCATTTTGTATCATTCTACATAACCTAGGGAATAAAAAACATAAGAAGGGTGATCATAAATGATCACCCTGGGTAAAAATAAGCATTAAAACTAAAATTTCATCAGTGAAAATAAGATGTGAACAAGGGTATGATGACATAATCAAAATGAATGAGCATAACATAAGAGAATTCATTTACATCAATACTTAGATCACCAATCATGAATCATTGAATAAATCATTAACAAAGGAAATATCTATAAGAATCCAGAATCATGATCCATGTGATGAAAATAGTGATCAATGAAATCATTAAAAAATCATTTCAAGTGTAATAAAACATGTCATAATCTTGGAATATTATATTCACAACCCATATTATTCTTGTTTCTGAAATAACTAGAGCCCAATTAAACACATAGGAAAACCCTACGATAACTCCTTCCTTAATTCCTCTAATGACATGGAACATTACCCAATGAATTGGAGAGATATAATGGGGATCACCCATAATATATACTATATTATGATCCCCTATTCATCATCAATAATGTACTTGTAGGTTTTAGTCATAAAACATTTAAAATAGTTTACTCTTCAATCATAACAATGTTAGATATTCTTTCATAGATTGATTTACCCATTGAAAAGAAATAGGTTCCATGAAAATATTATAATCCATCCTTAGAAAAATTAATAATGGTACCATTAAAACATATCACCAGTGGAGTGTATATAATATAAAGAGTTATTTCCATTAAGGAATAGAAATACCTTTAAAAGATCAATAAAAAAAATCTTGTGGAAAATATCTTTTTCACTTTGGAAATAATTTTAAAAAAATAAAAATTTATAAAATATTATGAAAATATTTATATTTGAAAATAACCATGGAAAAATTTAAAGGAATATTCAATGTATATAATTTTAATGATAATCAGAAAATATTTTAGTGTTGTAAAAATTAAAAATAAACATTCTTTCCAAAAATATTGAAAATGTAATTCAAAAGTGAACCATTTGGAAAACATTAAAAGAATTACTTTTTAAATTTTTTTATAAGAAGGTAAAATATAATTTAAAATATCCTTAAGAAAAAATTATTTTATAGAAAATTAATTTTTTGAAAACATTATTGAAAACACAGATTTATAAGAGAAATATTCCTAATCTGAAGAATGATAGAAGACCAGTGTCAATAATGTTTTTTTTATTTTTATTTAATTAATATGGGAGGAAATGGAAATTAACCATCTGAACTAAATTTATAACCATTAGATAAGAAAAGATATGGGGTTCTAGAAAATAAGATCATTTTATTTTCTCCAAAATAACCATCAACAATAATATTCTCTGCAAGAAATTAAATTTTAATATAAAGCCTTTACGACTTTTGTGATATTTAAAATAAAATATAATTGGATGAAATAATATGATACAAATCTATAAATCCTATGCATTTCATGAATTGATATGTCGAAATTAATTTATAAGGTTGTATGTACATCTTAAAAGGAAATCATGGTGAACAATATGATCTATGCTCAGGAATATGAGATTGAGATAAAAAACATTTTAATATTTATAACATTTGAATAAACATCCAAAGAATGTGATAAATTAAAAGAAACAAAAAATATCATGATAAAATAGTCATTCCTGATATAATATCCCAATAATAATCATACACTCCATATAAAGGGAAGTAAGTGCATACATCAAGACATGTATCAAGGAAATGTAATTTTAGTTGAATATCCCATATCAAGATCATTTCATCAAATTGGGAATTAATCAATAGAGATACTATATGTAACAAATTCAAATATAAATAATATAAGTTTAAATACAACATGAATAAAAAAAGTTAATTTGATATATAATATTTGAAGGTAACTGGGTACGCATCAATATTTTGTGGGATGGGTATTTTAAATTTTTCATCACCGGAGCGATGAATCTTTGTTGTCACTGACCGATGGATACATTGTGAGGATCACTGATGTTTTAATTAGAGTATAAAAAAATAAATGAACAAGTAAATTATTATGATTTGATGAGAACACATCTGTCATGAGTCGTTGGTGACCATCACTAAAAGGATTCAATGATGAATCCATATAGTTTTTCCACATGTGGTTTTTGAATATGCATGTGTGTCATTCTTCATATTATGGGTGTTAGAATGAGGCTTTAATTATCACTTCGATGTTGTGATGATCATGATCACCAACCTTCAATCTGTGAAGGTAAACATGGATTTTTCACTCAGATTGAGTGATTGCCTCTCTAGGATTAAGGAGGAGAGATAAGATCTCAATTCCAAACTCATGAATTTCCCATCAAAATGATCTTACCTCCACTTATATAGTGGATATTCATAATACTTAATTAGGGTTCCCCGTCCCCCATGTATTAAATTTTCACTAAATAATCGATATAAATAAACAATTATGATGAACTAACTGTGAAATAATATTATTTATATTTTATCAAATACTTATAATATATATTAAAAATATTACATGATAAAACTTGAGTCATTAAATCAACTCATAACTCTTGATAATATTAAACAAAACTGGAATATTAAAATAATATTTTTTTTTCTATAATATTAATCCTCGTATTTACTTAAATAATTATGAATACATTTAATAATTAAATTCAACCCAATTATTGTTTACTTAAATAATAAAGAATTTATTAATTTATCAGTAATCGATAAAACTTGGACAACACTCGGAACCCATAGTGGGGCCCACCATATCCTATATTCCAAATCACATTAACATGGAAAAATCATGAAGGTGATATTGTTTGTGACCCTCTAGTCCCTTATCTTGATAGTAGTGAATTATATTCATAGATCAAGAGTGGATTCTAGAAACCCTTCAAGGACCCTAAAGAGTTGAGGAAAACTCATTTCAATGACAACCAACTAATGAACATGCATTTTGTAATATAATCTATTTTTCGTATGTTATCTCATTAAGTAGGGAACACTTATGTCATCATCCTTTATTGAATTATTATTTTTTGATCTTTATGGATTAATTTTCATTTGACTACCATGTCCATGTATTTATAATGACATTACCATCTTGATCAATTGGGCATGAGATATCACTTCCTCAACTCAAAAGTGACAAATCCTATCTTGATCATTCAATCAATATCATGCCACCCATTATGAATCCAACACAAACTAACTCTCACTGAATTCATTATCACAGTTTTCACCATGCAACAAAGTACGTGATGAAATGGCGCACATTGATAATTATCTCAAGTCGGGATACCAATACACATGTATATAGATAGGAACAACCAATGACACCCAAAACATGTGGTGTTCATATTGGTAGGTCTATCATAATGATCTCAACTTCAAGAGATTACTAAGTGAGAAACTTTTGAGAAGAAGTGTCAATGATTATGATCCCCTAGAACCATATTGTTGCACATCATCTATTTCCTTTCAGTATGATGTATCCAGACCATAGGAAATTACTTTAAGATTATTTTCATTGTATCTATAGGTACTCATTTTAGCCTGAGTTATGTTATAACCCTTTGATATGACATATAATCAAGTAAATTAACATAAATATAATGGACCCAAAAGTATCAACACTATTATAGTAATATAAACACATGTACATATATATACATATCAAACCATATAATTGTAGTGGTAAAAAATGTATATCACATGTTGGGTCTAGGTCATCCACTTTTAACACTCCCACTTACACTAGATCTAAATTTTAACACATTTCAATACACTAGATTTCACATGAAAAGCATGCTTCTATTAAGATATGGATTTAGTCATGGGTTATACCATGTTATCCTCTATGGATATAATTCTAACTATGAATTCACCTCTCTGAGTAAAATCCCTAAAGGGTTAAAAATTCTGAAGTATATACTTTCTCCTCTAGTGTGACATGGTATCCTTTTCATGTAAAATTCAGAAAATTTATCACAAAAAATGGAATAGTTTTTTCACCGTGAGGCACAAAAAAAATGTATGAGAAAAATCTATGAATACAAACCATTTTCTTTTCTACATCAAAAGCCGCTATATACATAGATTCTATTGAAGAATTAGTGACTATAGATTGCTTTGATCTTCTCTAGCTCACTTTGCCCCCATTAAAAAATATATACAGCTTGACTATGATTTTAGATCATCATGATCTGTCTAGAAACTAGGATTAATGTATCCTATCCCTAGTATTTCCTCATCTTTACCATACACCAGGAACATATACTTCATACTCCTCAAGTACTGCAAGATATTTTTGACAGCTTCCCAATGTATCTCTCTAGAATTATATTGATATCTACCCATCATGATTAAATAAAAAGAAAAATAAAACCTAGTATATATAATATAATTAGTGATAAATGCCAATACTTAGGAAAAAGGGATTCTACTCATTCTTTAAATCTCCTCCTATTTTTGTAGAAACATTTTTTTAGAGATATTGATACCATGTGACATAGGAAACAACCCTCTCTTGGATCTTTCTATACTTAAACTTTTGCAGTCCTATTCAATATATGTACTTTGACATAAACCAAGCATCTTATGAGATCTATTTAGAAAGATCTTGATCCCCAGAAAGTAGGCTACTTCACCAAAGTCTTTTAGGGATAATCAATCATTTAACCAAGTATGAACTGACTATAAGACTTGCACTTCATTTCCCATATTTAATATGTCGTCACCATATAAAAATTAAAAATAATGAAAATACCATTAACATTATTATAGAAAAAAAGTCTCACTTTCATTCTTTATGAAACCAATTTATCTTATGGACTCATCAAAATGAACATTCTATGATCACGATGCCTGCTTTAACTGATAAATGGATCCCTACATATTTCACACTTTATTGGAATCCTTTTACCTAAAAAACTTTGTTATTGTATAATATTAACATATTTAACAAACTTTCTAGTTATAATAGAATTATTGAAATCCATTTTCCATGTTTCATAATCATAGAAGGCTGATGTTTCATGAAATATTCTAATGGATTTCTGAATTAATATCGATGAGAGTATTTCTTCATAGACTATGCCTTGACATTGTTTGAAAGTCTTAATAACCAATATTTCTTTATATTACTATCCTTACCATCAATTTCCATACATTTCATTAATACCCATTTTCACCAAATGGGTTTTACATTAGTTGGGTTGTTAGAAAAATCCTAACTTGATTTTGGTACATGGAATCCATCTTAGAATTCATGGAATCTTTATATTTATTAGCATCCATACCTTTTACTACTTCCTTGTAGGTTATATTTATATCACACTCAAAGAGTATGGTGTAACCTAACTTGGTAATAAGAAAAGAATTATAATATGATTCTCTAACCTCTAGAGTAGACCTACACAGTACTTGTGTATTGAGAACTTCTTCATCTCCCACTGTTACTTATGGAGATTGTTCCCATGCCAACTCCTGTCTATCTAGAGAAATAACTTCATCGATGTCAGTATTTCTCCCACTATTTACATTGTAAATTTTTCCTTTTTGTTAATGTGTTTCTTTTTCAATAATTACTTTTCTATTAGAAGGTATATATAGGTAATATCCTTTATTTTCTTTAGGATAACCTATAAATATGAACTTTGTTCTTTGGGATTCCAATTTGTCACTAGGTATAGTCTTGAAAGAATGCATCTCATTCCCATACACGTATGTGTGGTCGAATGGGTTTCTTTATTTACAAAAATTCATATGGAATCCCATATATAACTTTAGTTGGTACTAGGTTAAGGGTATATGTTGTTGTTTGCAAGGAGTATACCCAAAATTATAATGGAAGAGTTTCTTGACTCTTCAATGATCTAACCATGTCAAGAGAGATCTTATTCTTCCCCTCACTAACATCATTACACTATGGTGTATAAGGGAGAGTATGTTAGGATACTATCTCACACTCCATTAAGTGGTCAATGAAATCTTGGTTAATATACTCTCCCCCTAGTTCTATGTACAATGGCTTAATATTCATACCCATCTAGTTTTTTAATTTATGTTAGTATTCCATAAACATCCAAAAGGAATCTAACTTATCCTATATTAGCTAGATATATCCATACCTACTATAGACAACGGTAAAAATAATGATGTATGAAACCCAACCCTTTCATCTACTGTAAATGGACCACATATGTCAATATGAATCATTTTAGTAATTTAATAGCTCTATCTCGCATCCTAGAGAAGGGTTCTTTGGACATTTTATCTTGTAAACAAGCATGACATACATCCAAGTTTTTTAACTGAACTAAGTCTAAACACCATTCCTGATGTAATTTCCTCAATCACTTCTCATTTACAAGATCAAGACTTAATTCCCATAGGCAGGTGTTATATGAGTCTTTCTCACTAGTATTGTCTCTAATTTTCCTTAACAGGTTTTTGAGTTCATGTATATATAATACATTGTTAAAATTCACCATACCATTACATATTTATCCTTACAAAAGAGTCAAAATTTATTTCTAATCTTGAAAAAAATCCCATAGTGTTCATAATTAACTATGAGATTATGTTTTTGGTTATAGTGGATACATAATAAAAATTATTTAATACAAGAACCAAACCACTAGTAAATGTTAGGTGCTAATATCTCATTTCCAAGGATACCAGAAAAAGTACCTTATTCTGGTTAGATGCACAATTTTCTATCACGAGTCACTGGAAAGTATCCCTCGAAGGATCTAATGTATAATCCTTCTATGTTGTCCACACAATCTTTATGAATCTATGTGCACACCATTATTTGGATTTTGGGTGTTCACATGGGTCTCCGACGATTACTCCGACGACACAATGATCACCAGCCTTTAATCAATGATGGAAAAATTGGATCATTCATTCGGATTGAAAAATTCTCTCTATAGGATTCAGGAGGAGAGAAAAGATCTCAATTTCATACTCATGAATAGTTCATTGTAATGATCTTCTATCCACTTATATAGTAGATAATCATAATACATAGTTAGGGTTTTTTGACCCCCTATGTATTAAAGGTACACAAAATTGTTGATATGAATAATTAATTATGACGAACTAACTGTACAATATAATTATTTATGTTCTATCACATAATTTTAATATAAATTAAATATATTAAGTGATAAAACCTATGTCATTAACTCAACTCGTTACTCTTAATAATATTAAATAAACATGTAATATTAAAATAATATTCATTCATATAATATTAATCCTCATATTTACTTAAAAACATGTTAAAAAATTCAAAATAAATTCTACCCAATTATTCTATACATAAATAATAATGAATTTATCTTTTTATTAGTGATCGATAAAATTTGGGCAACACTCGGACCCCATGTTAGGGACCACCATATCCTATATTCGTATTCACCTGAATAAGGAATATTCTTGAATTCACTATTTTGTGTGACCCTCTAAGACTTTATCTCAATAGTAGTGATTAATATTCATAAACCAAGAGTAGAGTTTTAAAACCCATCAAGTCCCCTAAAGAGGTAAAGAAAATTCATAGAAATGACAACCAACTTACAAGCATGAATTTTGTAATATAATCTCTTTTTCATACAGTATATTATAAATTATGATGTACACTTGTGTCATCAACTTTTCTTTCATTATTATTTGTTGATCTATCAAGATAAATTTACATTTGATTATTGTAGACCTAGATTTATGATGTTACTACCACCTTGATCAACTACGCTTTCCATATCACTTCCTCAACAAGGAAGAAAAAAATCCACTCTTGATCATTCAATCTATTTCATACCACAAATGACGTACCCAATATAAAATACCTATCTATGACATCAATTTCATTTTTTTCATCTTGCATCAAAGTACACGATCAAATAGAAAACATTGATAATGATCTCAATTCAAGAGACCAATACACATGTCCATATATGGGAACCACAAATGACACCTAAAACATGTGGTGTTTCTATTTATGGGTCATTCTTTATTATCTTAACAACAAGAGATAACCATGTGTGATCTTCATGATAAGATGTCTCAATGCTTATGATCCCATGGCACCTGATAGTGACACATCATCTGTGTCCTGTTAGTATGATGTATCTAGACCATTGAACATTAATTTAAGATTACTTTTAAAGTATCTATAGGTTCTTATTATATACTGGGATCTTATTTAATGCTTTTATTGGACATGTAATCTAATGATATTACCATAAACATAGTGGATGCAGAAGTATCGACACTATTATGCTAAGATAAAAACTGTATATATATATATATATATAACTGTATACATGTAGTGGTAATAAAACTAAATCAGAAAATTGGTCCAGGGAACCAACTTTCCATAATATTTGCATAATATAATAAATAAAGAAGTGATACAACCTAGTGAATTGAAATTGAGTAATGAAACCCTTACCACTTGGGGACATTCATGTAAAATCATCTTAAATGAAATAATTTTAATTGAAAAAAAATACCATGAACTTTGAGGGATTCCTGATATAACATTTAAAATTGGAAGTATATATATGATATGAAATAAATTATGTGCATAACATTAAAATATGTGTCAATTAATGGAAATTGAGATAAAATCCCTTACCTCGAGTCCAAAATTGGTATATATGTCCTTTAACACTAGTATAAAAGACACATATAAATTATTTGATTTTTTAATAACATTTTATATGATTAATACCTTATCCGTAAAAAATTTATTTCATTTATTTCAATTAAATATTTAATTACATAATCAATTAATTCCATGTTAGGTATTTTGAGGATGTTGGGTTCAAAAGTTTCAAAACAACTTCGGTATGTTGACCATGGTCAAATGGGTAAGTGTTATATAATGTATAGAATAATAATCATGAAATAATTATCATATTTTTACTTAAATTATAAATTTAAAAAGAACCATGAGCTATGGTTATGAAAAATAAACTACATTACAATCATGGTGATAGTAGGCCATATGTATACATGAGTAACATTTCCATTTTCAATGATCATGTGGGAAAGAAGGGAAGTATTATTTTATCTTTCTAGAATGATAATAATATAATAATTAAAATATTATTTCTTTAAATTTAATCATATATATAATCCATTTAAATTAATTAAAAACAATGAATCACATCACTTCATGGAGGTGGTTGTCCACACGTACGCACATACAACATTATAATTTCATACTTAATGAACACATAATAAAATAGGGATCATATTATATTTAAAGAATAAAAAATATTTCATGAATATAATTTATATATATTAAATAAATAATTATATCCATATATGAGAGGTGGTTATGGATAACAAATTACATCGGTTCGTGAGCCGGTAGCCCGTTGTACACACGAGTGATGGATTCCATTCTCATTTGATGGAGCTCAAAGATCGATATAGTTTATTAAATTAACATAATAATATATTAATATATAGAAGATAATTATGTTATTATACAATCATGTTCAATGAAAAATTGAATGAGGTGGGAGAATAAATAATACAAATATGCTAGGTTGATAACAATACATCATCTTTGGATAATCTTTTTTTCATTACACCATAATTCCTCTATGGTTGGTATTATGCATAAACCAGGACATATAAAATGAGGAAATGGATTCTAGTAAGGTATATGGGTTTTCTATTGAATGATAAAATTATTATTGAAATGTTGATAAATGAGAATAAGATGTTCACTTTTATAAGAGAGGGAAGGGGCACTCTTGAAATTTCTTAAAATATTAAATTAATATAAATTAAATATTGATGTCCAAATTACTCCAAATTGTTAATATTTGAATATAAAATGATTATAAGTTTAAATAGCCTCAAAAAATAAAATTTGGATAATATTTGTTCACATTTTTACACTTATCTTTTTTTAAATCCACTTTAACCCTTTTTTACAATTACCATGATAACAAAGTTTTTAATCTATATTGGTCAATATAATTACCATTAAAATAAAATTAAGATATGGATGGATGATTTTGTATATTTTAAAAAATATTAAAATCACATGACTAAAACCGTGATTTATATGTTTTTTAAATTATTTAATAAAATCTCATTTATTATAAAATAACATTAATGTTAATTTTGGAACTATACATTTAATTAAAATTTTAAAACTACTAGACATAAATTGAATTAGAATAAAATGAATTAATACACCTATAAATTTTTATCTTAATTTTAAAAAATTAATAACACAAATATTCATTAAAATAATATTATTTTTAACATTTTTAAAATAATTTATTTTATTTTAATATTAATTGAATAATTAATGCTTCAATGATGCATTAGAATTTAAGGTTATTATTTTTTCACTAAAATTTAAAAATAAATTACCATGATGAAGATAAATAATTTATATTTGAATGTGATATTTATAAACGAACATATCCTCTATTTATTCCCAAGTTATAAATATTATATTTATTAAAAACAAGAGCATGAAATTTATGACTCTTCATGAAATAAAATATTATAATGTTCATAATCACATTAAAATGGAAACCATTGGCCATATAACTGAATATTGGATGAGTATTGATAATATATACACATAAAATAAAAATTAATATTATTTTTATGGACATTTACATGTCCTTACCATATTATTTCTATCTTTAATTACTTAATTTACCCTTTGTTGTTGTAAAAAAATAATTAAAGTTACCATTAATATTGATAAAAAATAAAAGGGTAATATTTACCAAAATTTTATCACATAATTAAAAATATGGATTCCATTTTTCAAGATTCAAAATATATAAATAGAATAATTTAATTTAAATGTAAACCGGCAATACATAATGAAAAACATGTTTTCATAAAATTTTCTTTTTAAGTATAAAAATATATTTATACAGTAATAAAGTATAAAATTAATTAAAAACAAAATAATTAGATTATTTTTCATAAAAAATAACTAATTAAGGTTAAAAAATAATATAAAATAGATTTTTAATTTATAAATACTTTAAAATAAAATATAGTTTTCAATAAAAAATAGTATTTTACACTATTAATTGAAAAATGAAAACTTTTAGAAAAATATAAAAATTTCCCCATATGAACATTTTGATACTATGAATAAAAAATGATAATATTTTTCTAAAATAAATTTTCTTAAATTTATAGAAGTTAATAAAAATATTTTCCAAAAAACCATTTTTGAAGAAAACATATATTTGATGAATAAAATGGATTTATTAAAAATTTATTTCATATTTTAATAAAAATTAATCAATAAATTTTCAATTATTTGAACCAATATATATATATAAATTTCGAGAAAAATAATCCTATTCATACCTTCCAATTTAACGATAAAGTTATAACAGTGGTATTTAAATAATAATATTTCACTATTCATTTAAGTTCAGTTGTGCATGTCATACACATTATCAAACATAATTTAATTATTTTAAAATATTAAGATATTAAAAATATTATTTATTATTTAATTTATGTGATAAAGCTTTTCTTATAAAATTTCCATGTTATACATTTCTTTCCAAGTACAAAAATATTAGATTTAGTTTTTAACTACCTTGAATTAAGTATATTATAATGGAAAATGATTAAATTTATAGGTTTGATATAGTTTATACATATTAGTTATTAGTTTCATGGTATAAATTTAATATCTATTGAGTATATAATTCTTGGGAAGAAGTATTATGGGTGATATTTCTCACTACCCTAAAGGTTTATGACTTATCTAGAAAAGTGGGGGTTGGTTATCTGTGACTCCAAGAATACTCATGTGGGGATTATTTATTCCAAATAATTCTAAAACATTACATAATATAGTTTCATATACCTCATTAATGTGATACATATGGAGAATTTTTAATATAATTCAATTCTATTTTTAAGTGAGTAACATAAAATGTGAGTTATTTAAACGGTTACAAATTAATATGGTTCAAACATAACTATTTATTGGATGGAACAGGGATTCCAAAACATAGATTTTAAAAACATTAATACATAAAAGAAAAAAACATGGGATTTTAAATATTTCATGTGATGAAATAATTATGTATTTAATATAAATTTTATGTACATTAAAATTTTGAGACTAAAACAAAATGCCTAAAAAACTAAGTTTGTTATTAATTCCACCAAAAAACACATGAAAAACAAAAACATTCAAATGGATAGGTTTTACCAAATCGGGGTTCCCATTGATTATATTATGTAAGGTAGGGTGGAAATTTTTAACCCTAAGTGTTAGGTAACAATATCCCCCCGTGATATTGGGGGACCAATTAGCTGGGAAACCCTAAGAGTTAAGATACTACAGGAATATAGTTGATTATTATCCATATGATGGATATTGGTAAATATTTATTAACTCAACTATCCAAGAGTCATAAGTGATATTATTTAAAAAATGGACTACCTAAATAGCTAAAGTGATGAGGTTTATGCAGAATCAAGGTCATCACTTAGTCAAATATGGATCTTGACCCACTAAAGGTAATGATATAAGGGGTTATCATTTTAGTGGCGTACCTTCAATAAAATACCTTAATGAAAAGATATAAAAAATGATACTCACCCATACGTATGTCTTTTTTTTAGATTAGGGAATGTATCATGATTATCAATTTAGGATATCTAAAAGGTATATCTATTAAACAAATTTTAGATCAGTATCAAAGGAGGAGATTTATATTCAATGAAATGAATTATATGCATATGAATTTTTAAGATACAGAAATAAATTTATCAAGCTCTGACTCAGGGGTATTGGATACAAGGTGCGAATCACTCATTTATACTAATAAAAATTGACTCATGAGTAGGAAAGATTTAAATGAAGGTGACATAGATCTATTTGCTGGTAGTGGATATATATTTTATAAATTAGAGATTGAAAAATAAGATCTAATATTACCAAGTGAATTATTCATTTAATTAGAAATCTATTTTTATGTTTCTTCCACAAACAAAAATATGTTATCTCTATCTTTTTGGGATAATAATGGTTTTTAATTCATTATAATGAAAAATATTTGTTCCATATATATGAATAAAATGTTTTATTGTAATGGGAGAATGAAAAATGTTTTACATGTTATGTACATGGATAATTAAATATATTAATTTCAAAATAATTAATTCATGGTTGATTTTAACCCCACTTACCTTTGGCAATATCTCCATGGACATAAAAATTAAAAACACATTCAAATATTCTCTCTTTGTGTATTTTTATAATAATTTTATTATAGATCGTTTGATACATTTGAATATTGATTATTATGAAGAATGAACAGAACACCTTTTAGTGGAAACTTTTTGAGGTCTAGAGGACTATTAGATCATATATATAGTTTTTAATGTGGAACAATATGTACTAAAGAATGTGGTGGTTTTAAAAACTATTTACACTTTACTAATTAATTTAGTTATTATGGTTATGTGTTTCCCATGTGACAATAGATTGAAACTTTTTAAATGTTCAAAGGGTTTAAGAATAAAGTACAAAATCTTCCAGGCAAGAGTATTAATATTTTATGATCAAATTGGTGTATTTAATATATAATCCCTGAATTAAATAATCAAATGAGATATTATTAAATAGTATAAAAACTCAATCCTAAAAGAATACCATTGTGTAATGGTGTGTTTTAGGAGAGAGACTATATAATTATAGAATTTTTTTGATTAATATTGAGCTAGTATGAACTTCTAATTTCATTATGAGGATATGCATTGAAATATGTTTCATTCCTACACAACCATGTTCTATTTAATTTATCCATAAAGTTAATATATGAGATATGGACTAGGAAACATACCTATTTGTATTTTATGAAAATTTATAGCTTTAAATAATTTGTATGATATTTATCATTTGAAAAATGTAGTCTTAAATAAGAAAATTTATTATTTATTTGTCATCCCAAAAAAATGGGCATGAATTATATACTCCCAAAAATTTTTTTGTGGCTTGAGATGGAGTTTTCCTTAAGAAGGATTTCTTAAATTGAGGTGTTATTTTGAGGAAGTTTGAAATTATAGAAGTTAAATATCAATAAACATGGAGTGTTACTATAATAGAAATTGAATATGTACCATAGATACTTGTGGAACAAGAATTGGATCATGTTGAAAAAGAACATTGGAGGTTTAGTAGGATTTTTTAAGTGACAAATAAATATGGATTTCTTATGAAAAATTATGGTGATTTAATATTTATATATAATTAAACAACTACATATCCAGGGGACATTGAGATTTCAGATTATGGGAAATTGTTAAATTCTACAAAATATGAGATGGAATCCGTATATGACAACCATGTTTGGAACTAGGTGGATGCACCTAAAGGCATGAGACCACAGTATACTAGTGGGATTTTTGAAATAAAACTAACATGGACAGTAGAGTGTATACATAAAAATATCACATGGTGGTAATTAGTTTAAAAGAAATTCATGGTATTAACTATGAATAAACCTTTTCTCCAATTGTGTTTTCAAATTCCTATCAGATTTTGAAAGACATAGTAGATATTTATTATTTTTAGATATATTTTGTGGATTGAAAAACAAATTTATTTAATAGGAAGTTATTTAAGGTCATTCATATGATATAACCTGAAGAATTTGAAGCACCAAATGAGTCTAATAAGGTTTGTAAGTCTAATTCTTTGATAATCTATTGAAGAAAACTTCTTAATGTTGTAAAATCTAGTTTGATGATACAAGAAAAGAGTTTGGTTTCATCAAGAATACATATGATTATTTTATATAAAGATGAGTTTAATAGAGAATTTTTATATATCTAGTATTTTATATAGATTAAATACCACTTATTGGAAATGATATCCCAAATTTACAATCTATATAGTTGTTATTGATAAAATGACACTCAATGAAAGAAATGTTTGAAATAGCCTAAATACTAGGTATAAATATATATAAAGATAAATCAAAGAAATTTCTTGAACTGAGTCAAAACATGTATAATGGTAAAGTAATTAAGTGTTTTTTCATGTTGAAATCCAAGAATAATTCATTACTAGTGTTTCTAGAAAAGATATTTGGAAAATTCAATATCTTTATAGAGTTGGGAAGGATGTATATGATTCCTTATATATCGACCATAGGATCTAAAATGTATTTCATTTCATGTACTCAATATGACAACACTTATTCTTTGAGTATAAAAAATAGATACGAAGCCAGTCCTTATGAGTGTCACACTATTGCTATTAAGAATAATCTTAAGTACTTAAGAAGAATTATGAATATTTAATTTGTGTTTAGATGTGAGTATGATCTCATTGTTAGGGGTTATACTAATTCTAGATTACAATCAAATAAATATTATATCAGATGTGAATCTTGTTTTTCTATTTTACCTATATAAGGGATCTACCATTTAAAGTATTTATATGGAACCCTAGTCCCACCAAAGAACCGAACACATTATTGAAAAATATGATATCGTACCAGATTTCATTGAGAGGGTAAATGTAATTATATTTTGGATGAATATAGATGATAATATAGTATATCCTTTGACAAAACTATTGAAAATAAATAGTGAGGTTCTTGTTGAATCTCTTGGTATTATATAAAAAAATATTGGATGTAATGGTTATAAAATGTTTAATTATTTTATAATAAAGGAAATATTCATTAATAATTCATTTATATGCATTTTGTTTATGTTTCATAAACAATGGAATGATAATATCCCCCAAAAGTATGACTTTGAGTTATACATAGTCAATGGTCATTATATATTACTACAGATTAGGATGATATTTTAAGATTAACTTGGGTAGAATCTTATATACAATAAAAATATTTTTATGTTATATGAAGAATAAACTCATGAGATATTAAATCGAGACTTATTATCTAGATTAACTCATGAAATTACATCTCATGGAATGTCATATAGTAATAGATATACATAAGGTATTATTGTTATTATAAATTCCCATTAAGTAGGGTTATATAGATAGTTATCATGTGAACCTTTAACCATTAATACCATTCTTACACAAACTTTAAGGAAGAGATAATCAGAGGTGTTTGGGTATGTTTTTGATCAAGTTTTTAGTCAAGTTTAACCGTGTTGTTATTTTTACACTTATACAACAAGAAATGAAATATGATCCCATGAATTAATTAGACATAGGAAATTAGTAACCATGCATAGTTGAGTGACATGTGATGTGCTTGAATACTTAGACGAGTGACATGTGATGTATTCATTCCAACTGGTTAGTATAGTATAGATAATCATGTGTTAGGTTTTGACTATGTGCATGACATCCATTTTGATATTATGAAACATATTCATATGGGAGGAGTAGTTCCACAAGAGTAATTTTAGGAAATTTGATGAAAATGGTACTGTTGAAGGTTTAGAGTCCGTAAGACCGTAAGTTATGCTGACCGAATGATGTAGTAGGAAGTAGGAAAATGGAAATTACCCCTCAAATAAAAGAAGAAGGAATAAATCTAAATCCTAAATGAATTTGGTTAAATTAACTCTAGGAATTATAATAGTACCTTTTAATGATTTAGCTACTGGTTGTACAAAAAAGGTAAAAACATCAGGGTGACATTCATAGATCCTAAGAGTAAACACATGAGAGTTTCAAAAATTCACATTGTACAATAGTTGGAGGAGTTGCGGTGGTGGGAGACTTTAACTAAATAGAAATATATCCATGAAAATTGGATCTACATGGAGGTAATCTCCATGGAGATATAAATCTATAGATACTGGTTACATCAAATCATTCCTTCTATAAATACAAGTATGTGTCAATTTATTGATAGTGAAAAATTATAATCATCATCCAATTATTTGAATAATCAAACCAACATTCCCCAAGGAGTATGAATCACGTCTGTACCATGTAAATTTGTGTTTTTATATAGATTTACTTTCTTCCAATCATTCTATTATGATATTATTTGGGATTTTTATTCAATTGGGATCATATGTTTTGTTATTGTGGTTTACGTGCATTGGAATTTATGCTACGAATACTATCATGTGAGGTTGAATGATAGTACTTTGTTTCTAATTAAGTAAGTTCTAGTTCATATCTTATATAAGATTAATTTAACATGTTAATGTGTCTAATTATTGTTTAATTAAATAATAATGAATATATTAATTTATTAGAGATTTATAGAACCTAGAAAACACTCAGAAACCATGTTGGGGCCCACCATATCTTATATTCTGAGTCACAATAATATAGAAAATTCATGAACATTCTATTGTGTGTGACCCTCTAGTCCCTTACCTTGATAGCAGTGAATAATATTCATAAACCAAGAGTGGAGTCAAGCAACCCTTGAAGGACCCTAAATAGATGAGGAAAATTCATTGCAATGACAACCAACTAATGAACATGAATTGTGTAATAAAATATATTTTTCATACGATATCTCATAAAGTAGGATACACACTTATGTCATCATCCTATCTTGCATTATTATTTTTTGATCTATCTAGATGGATTTTTATTCGACTACCATGTCCATGGATTTATAACGACATTACCATCTTGATCAACTCGGAAAGAGATATCACTTCTGAAACTTGGAAGTGATAAATCCTATCTTGACCATTCAATCAATATCATGCCACCCATTATGCCCCCAACACAAACTAACTCTCACTAAATTCATTATCACAGTTTTCACCATGCATCAAAGTACCTGATGAAATGGCACACACTGATAATGATCTCATGTCGGGAGACCAATACACATGTCTATAGATAGGAAAAACTAGTGACATCCAAAACACGTGGTGTTCCTATTGGCATGTATCTAATAATTATATCAAATTCAAGAGATTACTAAGTGAGAAATTCATAAGAATAAGTGTCAATGATTATGATCCCCAAGAACCTGATTGTCTCACATCATCTGTGTCCTTTTAGTATGATGTATCCGGACCATAGGAAATTACTTTAAGATTATTTTCATTTTATCCTTGGGATCTCATTTTATAATGAGTTATGCTATAACCCTTTGAAATGACATATAATCTAAGTAAAGTTCCATAAATATAGTGGAACCATAAGTATAAACACTATTATGGTAAGTTAAACACATGTATATATATATATACATATCAAACCATATACATGTAGTGGTAAACAATGTACACCACAAGTTGGGTCTAGTTCATCCACTTTTAACACTCCCACTTACACTAGATCCAACTTTTAACAAGTATCAATCCACTAGATCTCTCATAAGAATCATGCTTCTTTTAAGATATAGATTCAGTCTAGGATTCTACAATGTCATCCTCTATGAATACTTTTCTAACTACGAATTCACCACTCTGAGTAAAATACCTTGAGCGTAAAAAATTCTAAAGTATATTCTTTATCCACTAGTGTGACATGGGATCCTTTTCATGTAAAAATTAAAAAAAATTATCACAACAAAATTGAATAGTTTTTTAACTGTGAGGCATAAATCCAATGTATGAGAAAAAACTGTGAATCCAAGCAATTTTATTTTCTACATCAAAAGTTTCTATATATGTAGATTATGTTGTAGAATCGGTGTCTATGAATTGCTTTGATCTTGTCTAGATCACTTCACAAACATTCATGAAAAATATTTTTCTTAACTATGATCTTTGATCATCATGATCTATCTAGGAACCAGCATCAATGTATCCTCTCACTAGTAGTTCCTCATCTTCACCATACACCAGGAACATATCATTTATACTCCTCAAGTAATTCAAGATTGTTTTGATAGCTACACAGTGCTTCTCTCTAGGATTATCTTGATATCTACCCATCATGATTAAATGAAAAACAATATCAAACCTAGTATATAAAATTTAATTTGTGATAAATTTCACTACTGAGGAATAAGGAATTCTACTTATTCTTTAAATCTCCTCATATGTTTTTGGAAACATTTTTTGGAGATATTGATACCATTTGACATGTGAAACAACCCTCTCTTGGATTTTTATGTACTATAACTTCTGAGGACCTTTTCAATATATGTACTTTGACTTAGACCAAGAATCATATGAGATGTATATGGATAGATCTTGATCCCCAGAATGTAGGCTACTTCACCAAAGTCTTTCACAGAGAATCATTCATATAACCAAATAGGATCTAACTATAAGACTTTCACTTAATTTCCCATATTTAATAAGTCATAACCATATAATAATTGAAAAATAGTGAAAATTACATTAACATTATTGTAGAAAAAAGTATAACATTCATTCTTGATGAAACCAATTTATCTTATGGACTCATCAAAATGAACATTCTATGATCTTGATGCCTACTTCAACCAATAGATGGATCCCTATATATTGCACACTTTATTATAATCCTTTTACCTAAAAAACCCTTGGTATTGTCTCATATTAACATATTTAACCAACTTTATATTTAGAATTGAAGTTTTGACATCCGTTTTCCAAGTTTCATAATCATGGGAGGCTGTTGTTGCATGAAATATTCTAAAGGATTTCATCATTATTATTGGTGAGAGGATTTCGTCATAGTCTTTGCCTTGACATTATTTGAATCTCTTAGTAACCAATATTTTTTATAATTACTAACCTTACAGTCAATGTACATACATTTCATGAATACACATTTTCAACAAATAGGGTTTACATTAGTTGGGATGTCAACCAAAATCCAAACATGATTTTGGTACATGGAATCCATCTTTGGATGCACTACTACAACCTGCCCCTTTATCAGCGCTAAAAACCAGCATTAACAGCACTAGAAAAGTGCTGTTAATTCCAGCGTAGATAGGGGGGTCCCCTTTATCAGCGCGTGGTGGAGCGCTGATAAAGGACAACTATATCAGCACTTCTTGGAGCGCTGATACAGGGTCCCATTATCAGCGCTCCTCTAGCACTATTAAAGGTGTCCTTTATCAGCGCTAAAAAAGCGCTGATAAAGGCCCCAACGCCTGAACCTAAAAAACAGTACCTCCACACCTGCACACTAGAATGCCTTCACAAAGTAGCACATGCACACCTGCACACCATAGCACCTCCACCCAATATTTTGACTGACAACGGTATATACATTTACTTAACATCATGAATACAAAAAAACGCATTGCTATATACATTTCAAACATTGTTTTACATGGTTACATTTACAATTATTCAACAACAGTTATAAACATTCATGTTTCATCCTTTGATATCCGTGATCCGCTCTCGATGGTATTTGTTGCCGAACAAAGCATCCGAACTTAAGGAAAAAAATTCACCTATATAAGAAAACAAATATTATGTTAGTAATGCAATAATGAAAGAAATTAAAACAGTAATATGAAAGAATACATTAATATGGAAATGTGAAACTAAAATATTAAATTTTAAACTCAAAAGTTTTCATTTTCATAACAATGAAAGGGAATAATGTAAAATCAATATGTTTTTGATTGATTTATCTCATTTAATAAATACTGATTCTTTATCTAATGAAATGCTTTAACAGTCACACTGTGCATTGGTTTGAGGTGTGGTCGATTCGTACACATCACAAATGAGTCGTGGATCGTTGTACTAAAGTATAAAAAACAATCCGAATGTGTTTGCTCGATTTGGCGTATGTCATTGGTGTTGTTTTCCAATGTTTATGGCATTTTCAAACTGATATCAGACAATTTTAGCCATACTAGTCACACCGTGCGTCGGATTGAGGTGCGTTCGATTCGTACACATCACAAATGACTCGTCGATCGTTTTCCTAAAGTATCAAAACAATCCGAAGGTGTTTACTCGGTTTTCCGTGTGTTATTGGTGTTGTTTTCCAAAGTTTATGTCATTTTCAAACTGATATCAGACAATTTTAGCCATACCGGTCACACCGTGCGTCGGATTGAGGTGCGGTCGATTCATACACATCAGAAATGACTCGTGGATCGTTGTCCTAAAGTATCAAAACAATCCGAAGGCGTTTGCTCGGTTTGGCGTATGTCATTGGTGTTGTTTTCCAAAGTTTATGTCATTTTCAAACTGATATCAGACAATTTTAGACATACCGGTCACACCGTGCGTCGTATTGAGGTGCGGTCAATTTTTACACGTCACAAATGACTCTTGTATCGTTTTCCTAATTTATCAAAACAATATGAAGGCATTTTCTAAGTTTGGCGTATGTCATTGGTGTTGTTTTCCAATGTTTATGTCATTTTCAAACTGATATCAGACAATTTTATCCATACCGGTCACACCGTGCATCGGATTGAGGTGCGGTCAATTCGTACACGTCACAAATGACTGGTGGATCATTTTACTAAAGTATCAAAACAATCCAAAAGAGTTTTCTTGGTTTTCCGTGTTTCATTGGTGTTGTTTTCCAAAGTTTATGTCATTTTCAAATTGATATCAGACAATTTTAGCCATACTGGTCAAACCGTGCATCGGATTGAGGTGCAGTCGATTAGTACACATCACAAATGACTCGTGGATCATTTTCCTAAAGTATCAAAACAATACGAATGCGTTTTCTCAGTTTGGTGTGTGTCATTGGTGTTGTTTTCCAAAGTTTATGTCATTTTCAAACCGATATCAGACAATTTTATCCATACCGGTCACACCGTGCGTCGGATTGAGGTGTGGTCGATTCATACACATCACAAATGAATCGTGGATCGTTTTCCTAAAGTATCAAAACAATCCGAAGGCATTTTCTTGGTTTGGCGTGTGTCATTGGTGTTGTTTTCCAAAGTTTATGTCATTTTCAAACTGATATCAGAAAAGTTTAGCCATATCGGTCACACTGTGCGTCGCATTGAGGTGCGGTCAATTCGTACACGTCACAAATGACTCGTGGACCATTTTCCTAAAGTATAAAAACAATCCGAAGGAATTTTCTCGGTTTGTCGTGTTTCATTGGTGTTTTTTTCCAATGTTTATGTCATTTTCAAACTGATATCAGACAATTTTAGTCATACCGGTCACACCGTGCACGGATTGAGGTGCGGTCGATTCATACACGTCACAAATGACTAGTGGATCATTGTCCTAAAGTATCAAAACAATCCTAAGGTGTTTTCGCGGTTTGGCGTGTGTCATTGGAGTTGTTTTCCAAAGTTTATGTCATTTTCAAACTGATATCAAACAATTTTTGCCATACTGGTCACACCGTGCGTCGGATTGAGGTGAGGTAGATTCGTACATGTCACAAATGACTCGTGGATCGTTTTCCTAAAGTATCAAAACAATCCGAAGGCGTTTGCTCGGTTTTCCGTGTGTCATTGGTGTTGTTTTCCAAAGTTTATGTCATTTTCAAACTGATATCAGACAATTTTAGCCATACCGGTCACACCGTGCGTCAGATTGAGGTGAGGTCGATTCGTACACATCAAAAATGACTCGTGGATCGTTTTCCTAAAGTATCAAAACAATTCGAAGGCGTTTTCTCGGTTTGGCGTATGTCATTGGTGTTGTTTTCCAAAGTTTATGTCATTTTAAAACTGATATCAGACAATTTTAGCCATACCAGTCACACCGTGCATCAGATTGAGGTGCTTTCGATTCTTACACGTCACAAATGACTCGTGGATCATTTTCCTAAAGTATCAAAACAATCCTAAGGCGTTTTCTCAGTTTGGCGTGTGTCATTGGTGTTGTTTTCCAAAGTTTATTTCATTTTCTAACTGATATCAGACAATTTTAGCCATACCGGTCACACCGTGCATCGGATTGAGGTGAGGTCAATTCGTACACATCAAAAATGACTCGTGGATTGTTTTCCTAAAGTATCAAAACAATCCGAAGGCGTTTGCTCGGTTTTCCGTGTGTCATTGGTGTTGTTTTCCAAAGTTTATGTCATTTTCAAACTGATATCAGACAATTTTAGCCATACCGGTCACACCGTGAATCGGATTGAGGTGCGGTCAATTAGTACACGTCAAAAATGACTCGTGGATCGTTGTTCGAAAGTATCAAAACAATCCGAAGGCGTTTTCTCAGTTTGGCGTGTGTCATTGGTGTTATTTTCCAAAGTTTATGTCATTTTCAAAATGATATCAGACAATTTTAGCCATACCGGTCACACCGTGCGTCGGATTGAGGTGAGGTCAATTTGTACACGTCAAAAATGACTCGTGGATCATTTTACTAAAGTATCAAAACAATCCGAAGGTTTTCGCTCAGTTTGGTATGTGTAATTGGTGTTGTTTTCCAAAGTTTATGTCATTTTCAAACTAATATCAGACAATTTTAGCCATACTGGTCACACCGTGCGTCGGATTGAGGTGCGGTCGATTCGTACACATCAAAAATGACTCTTGGATCGTTTTCCTAAAGTATCAAAACAATCCAAAGGCGTTTTCTCGGTTTGGCGTATGTCATTGGTGTTGTTTTCCAAATTTTATTTTATTTTCAAACTGATATCAGACAATTTTAGCCATACCGGTCACACCGTGCATCGGATTGTGGTACGGTCAATTTTTACACGTCATAAATGACTCGTGGATTGTTTTCGTAAAGTATAAAAACAATCCGAAGGCGTTTTCTTGGTTTGGAGTATGTCATTGGTGTTGTTTTCCAAAGTTTATGTCATTTTCAAACTAAGTAGCAGGAATTCACTAATCTAAGGATATGAAACATAAGAAAGGGAGATCATAGATGCTCAATAAGTGTAAAGGGATATATCAATGACCATATAAAGATAACATAAGTATTATGAATTCACCTTCATTGTCCTATTTGTTTACATTCTTCGATCAGGTACGCTGCCCATTCGTTTCTAAAGACATTTATATCATCTTCTGAATAGGAGTTTTTGCGACAGTCATAGTAATACTGAAAAAATATAAATACACAAAGGATTAATAATTATTTTAAATAAAGTAGTAATTATTTTCAAAAATACCTCTTCAGGGATGCTAGTTTGTCCATGAAATACGATCTCTTTCATAAATTTACAAACATAATAACCGCAGTCCTTGTCATTTGTTTGTTTCAGACACTGCAGAAACATCGAGAAAAATAATTAATTTGTTTTGATATGTATTTGGATAGTGAAATATAATTATATATACCCAGATACTTCTCCATTTGTAGATCTTGTGGGCATTGTCGTCCTTACGCCCTGGATTCATTCCAGCCTTTAGACGATATTCATACACTGCCCTATCATAACAAAATCCTTATTAAAAGATAATATAAATTATATAACTAGATATTTAGTTCTAAAATGTTGGATATAGTGTATTACAAATTGACAATCGCCGTCATGTGTGGTCGGTTAGTTGGATATCCATGCAGTGAATCCAGTAAATAAATCTTTGGAGTATCCAAATTGACTGCAATGAGCATCCAATGTTCCTTAAAAACACAAAAAGAAATAAGTACTAATAGAAATGAAAATATAATTGATATGATTAAAATGTAGAGTTTTACTCTTGCATTGTTGGTATTAAAAAGAGCCTGTCAGTCATAATTCTTCTTTGAAACGTTCTGAGCAGATTTGACATCAATTCAGCCTAAAAATTAGAATCTATTTCTGTTCGTTGTGTAGAAATGGTGTGAAGACTAACGAGTCCAAATTTGTATTCATGGGAAAATCCCTTCAATTGTTTTTCATATATACGCCTGTGAAAAATATGAGATATAATTATCCATAATTATCAAAGTATATCAGCTTCTGTAAAATCAAATCATGAAAACATACCTCATGTATACATTTATAACTGAGGCGCCTAGCTAGTCGTATGTGATGATCTCAGAAACAGCGTCTGCACTAACGAAATCCATTGTTTCCTCTCCGTACATATATTTTTCACAAACAATTGTATGATTCATTCCGTCTTTCATTTTCGTATCCACATGAGCTTGCAATGATATTAAATGTGGATATAGAACGGGCGGGGTTAACGTGCTCTCAGTAGATCGTTTTGATCAGTTGGTTGATCCAATATTGGAGCCGCTCTTTCGTTTTAGCTTCTCTATTTTATCCTTCTGTAATAACATTCATCGGTTCAGACATTTTCTAATTTAATGTTAAAGGTTCTTCTTGAAAAATGAACTGGAAATGAATACCTCCTGCTCGATGTGTTTTTTTACAAGATTCGACGGCCATGCAATGAATGTTCCTATAGCTTTTTACACCGTATGAATTTCGTCATCATCATTTGGCACGGGTAGCTCGATGCTCGGCTCATGAGCTATGTTAATCGACACTTTGACATGACCGGTTGGAAGTGGTCAGGAGTATAGCGTGTCATTCTGCATATTGAACACCGTAGCCCTCGCTACAAGGCGATGGGTGGGAGTTGACAGATATAAATCACCGTCATTTTCACACTGCAGAATATCATTAAATGAAAGGTATCAGTGTCTATGTGATTCACATCTCACAAATACGAATATTATAACATTGATTACCTCAGTTAAGTCAGGTCTTTGAGGGGAATGGCTCGCCTCAAAGCTGGTGAGCGGTGGATCTGCTCGTGGGGGTTGTTCTTGAGTTTTTTGTTCTCTTCACCTCTCCTCCATCAAACTCTTTAGCATCTCTCCCTGAGTTTGGATTAGTTTTTAAAGGTAGATACTCTATCTCTCATTACATGAAATTCTTTAGTTTGTTCATCCTCTTGTTTTTTTTCTTAAAATATGTCTTGGGTGACACCCCAAAACCCACACCTCTGACGCGACCATACTGTTCTGGTTGTTTCAAGGCCGTTGAAAGTATGTCTGTATCCGGTGCGGGTGTTGATGTTTCCTGTGACTATGTTAAATAGAAAATATGAAAAAATAAGTAATCATCATTATGTAATAGTTATTTAAAGCAAAACAAGTTTATATTATGTCATACTTACACATGTTTCCCACACTTTTTGTGTGTTTTCATCTATCAGTTTCCCCTCTTTATTAACACGAGCCTCCTTCCATATCACATGGCGTGGAATGGAAGTGACTTGAGATTTTTCTTCATCAATCTGCTTATAAACAGAGAAACATGGTTACAGTGTTGTTTTATGTCACATAAAATTATTACAGTACTTTTAAAATACATACCAATTGTTTTTCAATTAAAGCGTACCCCAACCTTGCTTTACGGTAGGGGTACACTGGTTTTTCTACCTGTTCTTTATTTTCAGCACTCAGTTGCTATTTCATAAATAAAAACCTATCAATCAATGTGATGAATACAAGCAACGTTACACAACGTGTAACCAAACACAATGTACCTGAAAATTATTTTCCGCACGACGGTTGCAAAACGCATCCCATGTTCCTTGGGATATCAAGTGTGCATAAAGAGGAGGCGGGTGCGGCTTGATTTTCCCTTCGGCATCTTTCAGATGATTTTTCATTAAAATGGTGTGAAAGCCTCTATGAATCCTTCCTGCCTGTCTGAAAACATATTCTTTGTGCGAAACATCTACTATAAATGCACTCTGCAAGAGATGATGAAGGGTTAGTCAATATTTCAATATTTTATTTTATTTTAATAAATTAAATAGATGATATCGTAATGTTATAGTAATCTCTTCCCACATTAATGTATTCAACCTACTGACAACATGGTGACACGACTCTACGTCAATAGACACGTGTTGTCGAGTGACGATTCCAATGTAGCTACTAAACATGGCTTTGTTGGGGTTTACATGTTGGCCTAGCTTATTCCATCCCACCTCATATTTGATGCCTTTTTCTTTTGCCTTAAGGATTTTTGCTAAAACTGTCAAACTACGGCGCACCTGTTTTTTTTTTGTTGCTGGGGTTTCATCGCCTACCATTTACTCAGTTTCTGCATCATCATTATGTTTCTCCGAAGATCTAGCTTCGGCACTAACACCAGCTGCAACAGGTTGAGAGACCTGTTGTACGTCAGCAGTGGGACCAGCTGCAATAGGTTGAGAGACCTGTTGTCTCTCAGCAGTGGGACCAACTGCAACAGGTTGAGAGACCTGTTGTATGTCAGTAGTGGGACCAGCTACAACAGGTTGAGAGACCTGTTGTCTCTCAGCAATGGGACCAGCTGCAACAGGTTGAGAGACGTGTTGTGTCTCGGGATTGGGTGCATCATCAGGTGAAGAAATCATTATCTGCAGAAATGGTTTAAAATTTAAGTTAGATCACATAAAAGCAGCAGCGAACAGATAATAACATAATGTAACATAATCTATATTACAATAAAAATCAATACCCTGATTATTGAACTCCCTTTTTTTAAAAGTCTGAAGGGATTTGACCCCTCTATCAACTATCCATATCCATTCATTGTGGTCTCCTCTGACATACAAAACGTCGTCTACATTGGGACCACTGTGAAATGATTGCGAAATCCCAATAAAAGGATCAGATTCCGTTGAATTTTCATCTGACCCTTCAGCTGTTTTGGTAGATAACAGAACAATTGACCAGTTTCGGTTTGTGGGATTGGGAACATAAAATACTTGCACTGCCTGTAATGCCATTATAAATGGTTCGTCTTTATCCCCTTCCTTACTGAAATAAACTTTCACAAATCCCAAATCATCTATTTTAACAGCACTCCTGTTATCAACCCTCTTGCATTGAAATATCAGAACTTGAAATTCCGTATAATCCAACTCCCATATTTGTTTGATGATGCCAAAGTATGACATATTCGCATAAATTGGATTTCTGTCCTTAGCACCGGAAACATGCATCGCTTAAGCCACAAGTGTAACCCCACTATTTTGCATGGTACTGTCTTCATCATGTTCATTAGCATAAAATGTATAACCATTAACTACATAAGCATTGTAAGATAATGCATACACACTTGGTCCTCCGGCTAGCCATCGAAGTCGTTCCGAAATAGACTTTGGATTTTCATCTGACTTCTTAAAAATATGATCTCAAAACCATCCTATAAACTGTCGATTATGTGTATCTGATATCCATTTTTCAGCCCTTTATGGATTCAATTGCCTAATAATTTCTTTGTGGATTTCAACATATGGGTCAACGTACAAACTGTTATGCAAAACATAAAGGTGGGCCTACTCCCGATCTGTAATATTGATTGTGACAACATTTTTTCCAGAAATTCCTTCACCCTCTAACTGCCCAGTGTGACGAGATTTCGGTAAGCCAATGCTTTCCACACCAGACAAGTATTCGGTACAGAATTCAACGACTTCCTCATCAATATATCGCTCTGTAATACAACCCTTTGGCCGACTTTGATTTTTGACATACTCTTTCAAAATCTTCATATACCGTTCAATGGGGTACATCCATCTGTAATGTACAAGACCACATAGTCGAATCTCTCTCACCAAGTGGACCATCAAATGAACCATCATATCAAAAAATGAAGGCGAGAAGAACATATCTAATTCACATAATATGAAGGAAATTTCTTTTTCCATAGCTGGCAATTTCGACGGGTCTATAACTTTGCTGCATATAGCTTTGAAGAAGAAACACAGTTTCGTTAATGTATGACGGACATTCTTGGGAAAAAATGCAACGTAAAGCAATTGGAATGAGATTTTTCATCAAAACATGACCTTCATGTGATTTCAGACCTTTTAAATTCAAGTCGCTCATTGACACAAGGTTACTGATATTTGACAAATACCCCTCTGGAACCTTTACGTCATTCAAGAAGTTGAATAACTGATATCTCTCCGGCCTGTAAAGAGTGTAAGCAGCAGGAGGAAGAAATGTTCGTTTTTCACCCTTTACTGGTGCCAACTCTTCTCGTATTCCCATCTCAACCATGTCCAACCTAGCCTTAATTCCATCTTTTGTTTTGCCATATGTATTTAGAAATGTGCCGATAACACTATCAAATACATTTTTTTCTACATGCATAACATCAATAAAATGTCTTACATATAGACAATTCTAGTATTTTAATTCAAAAAAAAATTGATCTCTTTTTCCAACCGATTTTCGTAAGGTTTTTCGAAGCCGGTTTACCAAAAGTAGTGTCCAAAATTTTAACTTTCTCAAACAATTGATCTCCTATTAGTGGAGACGGTGTTGTACGTTCTTCTGAACTTCCATCGAATGATGTATTCCAAGAACGGTACTTATGTCGTCGTGGTAGAAATCTGCGATGTCCTAGAAACACGGTTTTTGATGAATGTTTCAACCTAATTGATTGTGTACCTTCTTTGCAAACGGGACAGCCTTGAGTTCCATTAATGCTATATCCTGAAAAATTTCCATAAGCTGGGAAGTTATTTATTGTCCCATACAACATGACTCTCAAAGGGAAATATTCCTTTCTGTAAGCATCATACAATGTAACACCTGAATCCCACAATAATTTCAAATCTTCGATCAATGGATCTAAATAAACATCAATATCATTACCCGGTTGTTTTGGTCCTTATATAACCATATATAACATGATGTATTTTCATTTCATGCATAACCACAGTGGTAAGTTATAATTTATCAACATAACCGGCCATGTACTGTTACTGCTACTTTGAAAACCAAAAGGATTCACTCCATCTGTAGATAACGCAAGACGAAGGTTTCTTGACTCGTTTCCAAATTCCAGGTACTCATGATCGATTCTCTTCCACTGAGGAGACTCTGCCGGGTGACGTAGTATCCCATCTTTAATTCTTGTATCTGCATGCCATGTTAATTGTTTTGAAGTCTCCTCACATCCATATAGGCATCTAAAACTTGGAATGATTGGAAATTACCATACAACTTTAGTAGGACTGGATTCATCTTTCTTGTATCAAGAAGCACCACACTTTGGGCATTCTTTAAGTGATTTGTGGTCCTTGTGAAATAGTATACAATCATTCGGGCAGGTGTTTATTCTTTCAGAGATCATACCCATAGAGCATAGCATTTGTTTTGCATCGTATGTTCGGCTCGAGAGCTCATTGTCTTCTAGGAGCATGTCATTCAAGAGGGAAAGTAGTTTTGTAAAACTGTCGTCACTCGACCCATTATCTGCTTTCAAATTATACAGCTTCAGTACGGCTGACAATGCTGTATATTTAGTGCAACCAGCATACAATGGCGTCTTTGCAAAACTTTTGAACTTCTCAAACAATTTTGGGCAATCACGAAGTTCATCTTCGAAGGTCCTTGTCATTTTCTCAATACAATCTTCATCAACATTCACATCTGTAATCACATCCTCCATACGGTCATCTTCATTTTTCATGTTTGTAATCATATCAGATGATCCATAAAACGCAGTGTCACCCCAGTCACTACCTACATTCGTTGTTTCCCCGTGTTTATTCCAACATGTATAACTTTGATCTATTCCATGACAGATCAAGTGTTCTTCCAACTCATTTGGACTAATTTGTTTTGAATAACAACAGCGTAAACATGGACAAAGGATTTGAGAAGAGTCACATGCATGATCTATTGCAAACTTGATAAATTCTTTCATGCCTTCTTCATACTCTTTTGTCAATCGATTGGCATTCATCCATTCTTTATTTATTTTCATCCTATTTAAAATACATAGGATAAGTATATAGGTTAAAGGTGAAGGAATATGAGTATAATTTAGATAAAAAACAAGATACTTCAAGGAAATAAATGAATAAATAAATACCAAAATAAAAAATATATTTGGAACCACTACAATCCCCAAGCCTCACATCATCTAGATCTCTAAAACCCATCAAAGTTACTCCAACTCGATCTGGAAACACTAGGACCCAATTCTACCTGACCATCAATATATGAGGATTTCTTGGGTACTCAGTAGGGAACCACCAATGTGGTTTCATAAATTCTAATTTTTAGTTATATGTGCATGATTCATGCTCTGAATAAATAAATAAAAACTAATAAATAAATAAATAAATCATCATTGATCCTCAGGTTCGTAGCCTCGATCATCCATACCAACTTTGGCTAGTGCCAAAGTGAATTTGAGAACATTGTGATGACTATACCAACCATAACAATAATCATGAGGTCTTTCACCCTAGTATACATTGATAATTACCGTAGATATAAACTCACCCTGGTGAATATGATAATTACCTGGAAAACCTCCATCCCATTATCACAACTTGAGTAGTATCCATACTAGTATAAAATTGTTCCCAACAACTTAACCCCAGTAGTGCAGGACACTTAACCAAACATGCCAAATACACAATAAGGACTGAAATCTCTCACCTATCCACTTTTCATAACAAATATAATCACTACTCAAAATCAATGTCCCTATTAGTAGTATCATAGACCTCCCTACTATGTAATTTTTTCCATTTCAATAAAATACCACCTCAAGGTCATTTTTTTAATAAACGTGGTGACATGAATTGGTCACCTAATCCATGCCCCAAAGGACTCAATTAAAAAAAGAGTATAAGTACAAACACAAGGTGAAAAGAACTTACACTAGTAGGGATTGAGAGAAGTATAAACCAAAAACACCAAGGAAAATCTGGAAAAATATCTAGAAGAAATGAATGATCCAAACAACCTATTATCAACTATTCCATGATCTCCAAAAGGGGTTTTACTATCCATGGGGAAAACACTAATACATCTGGCTCGAAGGGAATCCAATTCCTTCATAAATTTTCTTCTCTATCAACTTGAGTTATGTTATTCATGCTGTTATATAGTTGTTATTTTAAAATGAAGGGCTGAAATGAAACCTGAGAAAGACCTTAATACATTAAAACCAATGTTTAGAAAGGAAAACCATCAAAGGTTTGGATCAATAAGCTGTTAAGAATGAAGACTATCATTGCAACGTCACCATCCAACAAAAGCACATGATGTAGTGAAACACTAATCGCATGAGAGAATCATATTATTTATCAGTGTCTTACATGGTATAGCCTCATAATATTTACATGGTAATATTCCATACTATAAATAGTCTAAAGAGATGGCTCGTGTCCCATTTCAATATATAGGTTTGTTCTGGGTCAGTCTACACATCCAGCCTATCAACAACCTTACAAAGTTATACCCACCCAAGTAGTCACATCCCCAAGGGGGATGTTCACACACTTTAGGTTCAATTCAATAAGGCAAAGGGATCTGATGTATCACTAGTTCCATGTGTGGCCTATGGGAACAAATACATAAAAGTCACAGAATGTATTCCAAGAGGTCTCCGGGTTCCCCCTAACAAGGTCCTCTAAGTCACACTCACTCTAATAACACCCATTAAGGAATTTATAAATCCATAAAGAAATTATCAGGACCACATACCTATTTTATATGTTTATACTATTTTAATTCCAAGTTGAAAACTTTTCCTAGGCTCGCTAAGCCTCGTCCATTTGTCTACCCCAAGATCAACTCATCAATATAGCTCCTTCCTCTCTCTCCAAAAAATCAAAATTATTAAATTATAACATTTATAATTAATTATCCAAATCAATTTAAACTTTTTATATTCACTAGAAACTCATCTTGTGGACTTTTCATGTTATAACCAAGACCAAAAATCTATATAAGATCTGAAGTGGGATCTTAGTGCCATCTTAGAAAAAATACCCAACCATCAGAACCAAATCCATAGACAACATTATATAATTTGATCCAATATCCATGAAAACTACAAAAGGAAACACAAATCCTTTATAATGATTGGTGACATGCAGATACCATCATGATTCCTCTTATACATGAGGTAGGAAAACACCCCCATCAAATCAATATGATACCACCGTTCTCTAGTTGAATCACCCATAAAACCTAATCTAGATAAATCAAAAATCAATAGAATCTAAATATAAAGAATAAAATGGTAAGGAAGATGGTGAAATCACTTAGAATTGTTGAATAAATTCACTAAAAAACTCCCCATGGAAAGGAGAATCAAAGAGGAATAAGGGGGTGGGTCTATTGGGCATTGTATAAGAGGGAGGATGAGAAATGGGGGCTTCCCCTATTGTAATTTCAGAGGAAAAAAGATGAAAATATAATTTTAATGTTCTACACAATTTTCCAAACCATATATTAATAATGTGGGGGAACTGTACAAGAAAACCCCTTCAAATATTTGGTCAACATAGTTTACCAAACTATGCATTAATTATGTAAATTAGAACTACCTCAGTCTACAAAATTTCACATGTTTTGTATGAAATCATGAAAAAATGGTATGTTAATCCCTAACTAAAATGAACCTCACATGGTTTCCTCTAATATATCCCATGGTTAACCTTCACTAACCATGAAAGTCAACTATGTGATTTAGAAAGAGGACTGAAAACCTCCTCATGCTCACGGTTCTACATTGTTTCTCAAAAAATATGAACACAAAACCATGTTTCATTTGAAAAAAATCCAAAAAACATCATATAAAACTAAAATAAAGCTTTTGAGACTCACCTGAGTACTTGAGGCACCTCTCAAACCGCGGTGGAGGAGGAGGCAGCGTAGTAGGCAGAGGAGGAGGAGGAGGAGGAGGCGCCGATGGAGGAGGAGGATGAGGCAGCGGACTAGGAGGAGGAGGAGGAAGCGCTGGTGGAGGATGAGGAGGACGAGGCTACGGTGGAGGAGAAGGAGGAGGAGGAGGAGGAGCAGAGGAGAAGGAGGAGGAGGTGGCCGGAGGAGGATAAGGAGGAGGCAGAGACCGGAGGAAGAGGAGAAGGAGGAGGCGGCGGCCGGAGGAGGAGGCGGCGGCCTGAGGAGGAGGAGCAGGAGGAGGCGGCAGCCGCGGCGGAGGAGGAGGAGGCAGTGGCAGCGGTGCAGAGGAGGGCTTCCACGAGAGCTTGACCGGGTGCAGGGAGGAGGAAGAGGACCCGTGGGTTTTTAACAAATCCATGTAAGCCTTTATCAGCGCTAGTAAAAAGCGCTGATAAAGGATGTATTTATCAGTGCTAAAATGAAAAGCGCTGATAAATACAACCTGTATCAGCGCTAACAAAATCACTGATAAAAGTCCACTTTATCAGTGCTAAAAAAGCGCTGATAAAGGCAGGCGCATGCCTTGCCCAGTTTTGTGGTAGTGATGCATGGCATCTTTCCATTTAGTAGCATCCTTACCTTTTACTACTTTCTTGTTGGTTATATTTACATCATTATCAAGGAGTAATTTGTCACCTAACTTGGTAAGAAGAAAACAATAATAATATGGTTTTCTAACCTCTTGAGTAGACCTACACATTACTTGTGTATTGGGAATTTCTTTATCTCCCACAATCTCTTATAAAGATTATTCCCATGCCAACTCCTGTGTATCTGGAGCAATAACTTCATCGATGTCAATAGGTCTTCCACTATTTACATTGTAATTTTTTTCCTTTCTGTTAATGTGTATTGTTTATCTAGAATTACTTTTCTTTCAGAAGGGATATATAGGTAATATCCTTTAGTTTCATTAGGTTAACTTATAAATAAGCACTTTGTGCTTTAGGAATCCAATTTTTCACTAGGTATAGTCTTGAAAGAATGATTCTCATTACCATACATGTATGTGTGGAATACTAGGTATATATTTATAAAAAAACTCATATGGAATCCCATATATAGCTTCAATTGGTTCTGGGTTAAGGGTATATGTTGTTACTTGTAAGGAGTATACCCAAAAGGAAAATAGAAGAGTTTTCTGACTCTTCATTGATCTAACTATGTCAATAAAGATCTTATTATTCCTCTCACTAACACCATTACACTATCGTGTATAAGGGGAAGTATGTTGGGATACTATCCCACACTCCATTAATTGGTCAATGAAATCTTGGTTAATATACTCTCCCCTTAGTTATGAGTACAATGACTTAATATTCACAACAATCTAGTTTTTTAATTCATGTTATCATTCCTTAATCATTTAAAAGGAATATAACTTATACCAAATTAGGTAGATATATCCATACCTACTATAGAAAATGGTAAAATTAATGACATATGAAACCCACCCCTTGCCTCTACTAGAAATGGACCACATATGTTAATATGAATTAATTTTTTTAATTCTTTATCTCTTCCTTCCTTCCCAGAGAAGGGTTCTTTGGCCATTTTATCTTGTACACAAGCATGATATACATCCAAGTGTTTTTACCGAACCGAGTCCAAAAACCCTTCTTAATTTAATTTCTATAATCACTTTTCATTTATGTAATTTCCCAGACCCTCATGGCCCATCCTTTGCCAAATTCTGGACCCTAAAGGTGGAACCTCGGTGGTAGGGCATCATTTCGGTGTACGGATGATCGGTGTGTCGCCGATCAGTGCGACCGATTAGTGTGTCGCCGATCGGTGCAACCGATCAGTGTGTCGTTGATCAGTGTGACAGATCGGTGTTTCGCCAATCGGTGCGACTGACCGGTGTGTCACCAATCGGTGCGACCGACCGGTGTGTCACCGATCGGTGCGACCGAACGTTGTGTCGCCGAACAGTGTGACTGACATGTGTGTCGCCGATCGGTGTGTCGCCGATCGGTGCGACTGATCGGGGTGTCGCCGGTTGGTGCGACTGATCGGTGTGTCCCCGTTGGGTATGACTGATCAGTGTGTCGCCGATGGGTGCGACCGATTATTGTCACATAGCCTTGTCGTGGTTTTCTTCTACAGTTTCTCCCGTAACACAACTTTTATCCCTTTTTAACCTTTGGGAAGTGGTTCAATGCCGATTTATTTTATCCCATAATCAATGTTCAAATTCCTATGAGTGGGGAGACCCTCAACAGACCCAGTTGTGTGTCCGCATAACGTGACCCTCTATTTATATAAAATCCTTTAAAGTCACAGCAGTTACCTCCTTTTCCGATGGGAATCATTAAATACAAATTAATTCCATCATGCGAAACTTCCCAACCACGTTGAGAACCATGATACGACTTTAAAGCCATTCTAATTCCAATAACCCATAACAATGGGATGTCATCCTTATATCGCACGGGAATTTCTTCTTCTTCTTCTTCTTTTCCTCTCTTTTCTTCCTGGTGTGTTTGGAGTTCCCCTTCCTGAAGCATGTGATGCGCCTGTGCCGAATCTTTTCTACTCACCCTTGGAGTCCCCGACGTTCTTCCCTTGCAAGTCGCGCATCCCCAGTTCTTGGCGTGTGGAGAAGAACATTGATCCTTGATCAACCAAGTAGGGATTTTTCCTTCGTCTCTCTTTACTGTGTATCATGAAGGGTGGGTACGCTATTGTTTCTGTGGGATGGATGAAACAAAAAATTTAATGAAGATAATGAATGGACATTAAATGAATGATGGGGGGGTGTGATCTATGTTTCTGTTGTATTTCATATTCTTTATTATGTGTTGTGAATTGTACGATCTTATGCTCACTAAAAATCATGGTCGTTGGTGTTCTTTCCTTGTGCACTAATGAACCCTTGTCTTCTGTGATAATTGAATGGCTCCAACATGGTAATTTTGTTAATCACGTAAACTTGTCAAATTGAATGGATACCCAGTGAACCCCAATCCTGGTGTGGTCATCCCGGTTAACCAACAGAAAGAAGAACCTAATGAATTATGTTCTTGAACCTAGAAGTTTCCCTATTGTGTTTGGTAGTAAGTGTGTTGTACTGTTTGATGCTTATGGGGTGATGTGGGTGAGGATGATATCCTATGTTGTGTCACGGTTGTTGGTTGTGAATCTAAATAAGTGTGGGGCTATATCTCGAGGCTTGTTTTGGTTCCAGTATTTTGAGGGATTTCACTGATCCCTTTATTGTTGTGGCTTTACAAGAGAACCGGGTTTGAATGCATAAATTGTTGTTTGGATGTTTCTCTTTACATGGCTTGTGGTTATGCCTATTAGTTGCCTTGTAGTGTAGAATTTACTTAAATGGTATCACTTGAAATTGAAACCAAGAATGGGTTAAATGGGGAATTGGTTTGGGAATGAGTTGTGACTTGGCCGTGAGTGCTGTGCTTTCTTTTATGAATGAATTGTAACAAGGGTGTTGTTCTTAGGTTTGAATCAGAAACCCTAGGTTTTGATGAGTTCTTGTTACTTATACATATATATGTAGTTTTTATGTTTCTTATTTTCTCCCCACCCAAGTTGAGAACTTAGTGCCAAACACCCCTATTTCATGGGGGAGGCTGTTTTTCTCAACACTCCTATGAGTGGCTGGTTATTAGCCCCTTTTTTGCTCCCTTTCTCGAATATCCTGAGACTCTTCAGGTAGGCTGTGATGGCCTGAGGTCCATTATATACCAAGATTCTTCAGGCAGGGTAGTTGTGGTGGATTGCCCAGGTCTGTGTGGGCAGGATGATTCCCAAGAGTCTTCAAGATGAGGCCCAAGTGTCTTCGAGCGTGAAAGTAGTTGTTCTAGCCCAGGTTTTTGTGGGCATGGTTACGCGTGGTGGTTGTGGCCCAGGTGTTTGCGGGGGGGGGGGGGGGGGGGGTTGTGGCCTAGGTGTTTACAGGTGGGATGTGTGGTTGTGGCCCAGGTGTGTGTGGGCGGGTGTGGTAGTGGGACTGCGGTGAGAATGGAGGGATTGGTTTGATGCGTAAGATGTCTTCAATAACCAGTGGGAAAGTGGTGTGGGGTACCCAAACATCAATGTGCTATTACTATACATTACTTGACTTGCGTTATTTGGAGAGTGTTCCTTGGTGAGGCTTGGGTGGATAGTTTTCCTTGCTAGGTTCTTTGGTTATTTCCTTTATCACAGGGAATTAGAATGCCTCCCCACTTGTGCAAAAGAGTCTTTGGTTCTCCATACTGAGTATAGTTGTATGCTCAACCTATGTATATAAAACTTCTTTCAGGATTCCATGAGGACTTTAGGGATCATTTAAGGTCGTACTAGCTCAGGCGTTGGGAAAGTTTCACCTGCTATTTTTCTTCTCTTTGGTATGTTACCATTGTAGTCTCCTTGTACTTTATGGCATTTACTTTTGTAATAAGCATATGGGAGTGGTTTTCTTTTAGATTTACTTTTACCCCCAGTTTTGGTGTTTTGGGATTTACTATCATATCTCCCGATCCTATTAAAGTAAAAGGGTAATGCCTTCCATCTTGTGTGTGATTATATACCCTTGGTTCTAGTTGCCACTCTCGGACCTATTGAAGGTGGGTCTCATGGGTCATTATCTATCCTTCAACTTAAAGAAGGAAGGGTCTGGCAATCTGTTGTCCCTTCCCTCATCTTGGTGAAGGCGAGTCGTGACAGAATGGTATCATAGGTAGAGGTTGAGAGATAGGATGTGGTATATATTTAGGTATAGTGAGGATTGTATGGGATGGTAGGGAAACAATGTTGGGTGATCTTGGTGCGTGAATTAGGTCAGGGAAGACCGGCTAGGACACGGGATTTTAGGCCCCCCGTGATCCGATGCAAGGACTCTGGGATTACCAAACGACCAAGTGAGGCCACACTGATTGTAGGGTAGATACCTTAGGTAAGGTAAATGTATCATAATGACTTGTGTTCTTGTGTTTTATGGGTATTTTGGGAATTTAAAATGAACAAGAAGTCTAAGAAAAATTTAAGAACAATATTCTACACAACTCAGGCTTTTACATTCCTTGTTTACCTTGCAGCTATGGTGCCTGGGAGATGACCACGAGTGGTGCGGGCGATCAAGGCCCAAGAGGTTGATGTGGCTGATCGATAGAGGGATGACAAAGAGGAGGATGATGATCAGTGTCAGAAGACACTTCGAGCCTTTCAGCGGTCGACCCTTGGGAAGTACGAGGGAAGCATCTCCGACATAGAGATAGAGGGCTGGCTAGAGGATCTGGTGATAGCTTTTAGCTTGATTCAGGCTCCGAAGAAGTATTGGGTTCCTCTGGCTGTGAGCCAGATATGTGGAGCAGTGCGTCAGGGGTGGATGCTTTATCTTGGGGAGAAGAGGGAGGATGAAGTCACATAAGCTGACTTCGAGAAGAAGTTCTGGGAAGAATTCCTCTCTTCCATGATGAAGGATGAAAAGAAGTAGGAACTACTCTCCCTCTAGCAAGGGAGTATGTCAGTGAGAGAGTTGGGGATCAAGTTCAAGGATCTCCTTCGATTTGCTCCCGACCTCTTCCCGGATGGGGAGTCTCGGGTGAGACATTTGGAGGAGGCACTTCGGCCTTCTCTCTAGTATACTATTACTCTATTTACCTTACCAAACTACTTGGTGGTCCAGAAGAAGGCTGAAGTGGTGGAGATGATGCACACACTGGGAGGTGTATCACGAGAGGGAATCCAGTTGGGCTCGTCAAAGGGGAAGGCTGTCAACAGCAGACCTCCAACATCAGGGCCCTCTAGGTTTCGACTAGAAGGAAGCAGGCTGCAGCAGTTACAGTTCTGATCTCCCTACCCTCACCCCTTCCTTTCATGCCCAGGGCCGAGTTGCTTCATCTGTGTAAGTTATGGGAACCATCAGAATCAGTGCTCGGATAGAGTGCAGTACGGAGGTGGTAGGAAGGATCAACACCCACCTTAGCAGCATCAATTACCAGCTAGACCCTTTCAGCAGCAGTAGCAGGGGAAGCGAGCTCCCACTCCTCCGAGGGCAGGCATTGCAGGAGGAGGATGACCTCAGGACGCTCCTCAGGGACCTCGACCAGGGAGTGGTTGGGGAGGCGGCCGACAGCCGAGAGGAAGAGGAGTTGGGAATGTACAGTTGGACGCCACAGAGGTAGCAGTTCTAGCAGGTCCAAAAGTCATTCGAGGTTTGATCAGATTGTTTAGAACTCTTAAATATTCCTTGTTCAGTATAGGAGGTCCGCACTCCTTTGTTGCACCATGTCTGGCCCGTTCTCTGGGTTTAGACACTGAGAGACTTCCAGTGCCCCTGGTGCTGAGCATACCAGTCAGAGGTCAGACCGACTTGTCTTATGTTTTCCGAGGGTGTAAACTGATGATAGGGCCACATCAGTCTATCAGGGATCCTCTACTGTTGCACATACATCCATACGATGTCATCCTAGCATTGACTGACTATTCTCTATATATTCCGTCATTGACTACTTCTGAGGAAGGGTCATGTTTTCATATTTAGGCGGTCGATGTGTAACTTTCATTGGCGAGCGGGGTAGCCAGAAAGGTAGCAGGTGAGAGAAGCCCCTCATTTCTTTGTTAGCTGAACTATCAGTGGAATCACTGGATGCAGAAATGGTGGATGTTCCAGGGATCATTAGTGAGTTTATGGACGTCTTCCCTGAGGAGGGGGCAACTCTACCCCCTCGACGTGATGTGAGTTCGGGATATACTTGTAACCTGGTGCCCATCCGATTTCGATGGATCCCTACCGGATGGCACCTTCCGAGTTACGGGAGTTGCAGATTCGTATTAATGATCTGATGAAGAAGTGTTTTTGTTGACCAAGTGTGTCACCATGGAGTGCCCTAGTGTGGACGTTTCCAGAAGAAGGGGCGGCGTATGAGGTGTTCTGTGATGCTTCAGGACAAGGCCTTGGGTGTGTGATGATGAAACGACAAGGGGTGATCTCTTATGGGTCTAGACAGTCATACCCTCATTAGCGTAATCATTCCACCCATGACCGGGAGCTTTCGGTGGTCGTTTTTGCACTAAATTTGTGGCGGCATTACCTCATCGGGGAGCGCTTCGTGGTCTTCACAGATCACAAAAGAGTGAAGTATATCTTCTCCCAACGGGACCTGAACTTAAGGCAGTGAAGGTGGATGGAGTTACTTTAGGACTACGACTTCACAATTTCCTAAACCACAAGAAAAGGGAATGCGGTGGCTGATGTCTTGAGTAGGAAGTTGGAAAAGGATGCGGTTCGAGAGTCAGCAGATGCTTAGAAGGCGGTGGAGGAGTTAGCTTCCCTGCACTTGGATGCGAGGATGGATGGTGGTAGAGGTTGCCTGTATCAGATGACAATGCATTCTTCTCTACTATGGTAGGTGGAGGAGTCTCAGTGGTGAGACATAGAGAGTGAAGTGATGTGTGACTCTGTTAACCAAGGTGATTCTCCAGAAGGGTGGACGGAGGATGGTCAAAACTGGATGCTTTTCCGAGGGAAGTTTTTTGTTCCAAAGACGATGTGTGAGAGAGTTCATGGTGAGTTCTAAAACTCACCCATTGCAGTGTACCCAAGAGTTTCCAAGATGTACCAGGGTCTGAGGAGTCAGTTTTGGTGGCCCGGGGTAAAGTGGGCGGTGGTAGAGTTCATGACCAGGTGCCCAGTTTGTCAGCAGGTGAAGGTTCAACACCGTGTTCCAGGTAGCTTTTTTCAGCCTTTAGATGGCCCCGAGTGGAAGTGGGATGACATCTCGATGGATTTCGATAGAGGGCTACCCATGGTTCAAGGAGGCTACGACGCTATCTGGGTAGTGGTGGACCAGTTGACGATATCGGCTCACTTTCTGGTGATGAAGGAGTTTGGTGCAGTGGATGCCTTAGCACAGGAATACATGGATGTGGTGGTGTAGATGCATGGTGTTTCGAGGTCTATAGTCTCGGATAGGGATGCATGGTTTACCTCATGAGTCTGGAGAGGATTGCATCATGATTTTAGAACAAATCTATTTCTTATCACTGCTTTCCACCCCTAGACAGATGGATAGACATAGCGCACCAACCAGACAATGGAGGACATGCTACGAGCATGTATTCTAGACTTTGGGGGATCGTGGGTGCGATACTTTCCTTTGGTAGAGTTTTCCTACAATAATAGATATCACTATACCGTTGGCATGGCTTCGTTCAAAGCCTTTTATGGAAGGCCATGTCGCTCACCCGTGTGCTGGAACAAGGTTGGGGAAACTGGTGTTCCTGTCCCGGAGGTGGTGAAGAGAACAACAGAGAAGATTCAGCTTTTACGGGAGAGGATGAAGGCGACTCAGGACCAGCAGAAGTCATATGCTGATAATAGGAAGATACCCTGGGAGTTTGTGGTCGGGGACCACGTATTCTTGAAGGTCTCCCCTCGGCATGGACAATAGAGGTTCGGCAGGGGGAGTAAGCTTTCTCCAAGGTTCATCGGACCCTTCGAAGTGTTGTGGCGGGTAGGAGAAGTGGATTATCTACTAGCGCTACCACTACCGCTACTGAGAATACATGAAGTCTTCCATGTGTCACAACTCCGACGGTATCTGCACGACGATTCACACATCCTCGACTGGGGAAAGCTGGATATCGAGGATGATGTGACTTTTGTGGAAAGACTGGTGATGATCAAGGATCATGAGGAAAAGGTGCTCTACAGATGAACCATTCCTTTAGTTTGTGTGTTGTGGTGACATGGTGGGTTGGAAGAGAGTACCTGGGAACGGGAGGCACAGATGCACGCCCAATACCCAAAGCTGTTTTGAGTTTTTTCTGTTATACTTGTTTTTGATGGAACACTTTATCTTGTTAACTATGGAATGTATGGTTGTATTTATTCTATAGATGCATGTGAAAAGTCCTAACTGTGGGGAGGGGAGGACCTGATCCCTAATCAAGACACATTAAGGTGGATGCGATTAAACCCGTGCGGGCGAGTCAGTGCTGCCCAAAGCAAGATAGTATCTTGACATGGAGGAAGAAGATCCCTAACCCATATGACTGGACAACTTGACCCTTTAATGTTGCATGGATGCTTAAGGGGAATGTGTTCCTATATGTCGGAGAGGTATCTTTCGGGGTGGTTGTTCGGACCCCCTCTTTCCTTTGGGTCTAGTTTTGATTCTCCAGTGTGAGAGTAGTTTGAGTGGTATCTGATGTAATGGCCCAGACCCTCATGGCCCATCCCCCATCCAAATTCTGTATCCTCAGGGTGGTGCCTCGTTGGTAGGGTTTCATTTCGGTGTGCGGTCGATCGGTGTGTCACCGATCGGTGCGACTGATCGGTGTGTCGCCAATTGGTGTATCGCCGATAGGTGCGAACGATCTGTGTGTTGCCGATTGGTGTTTCGCCAATCAGTGCGACCGATCGGTGTGTCGCCGATCGGTGCGACCGATCCATGTGTCGCCGATCGGTGCGACCGATCTGTGTGTCGCCGATCGGTGGGAATGATTGGTGTGTCGCTGATCGGTGTGACCGATCGGTGTGTCCCTGATCGGTGCGACTGATCGGTGTGTCGCCGATCATTGCGACCCATCGATGTGTCGTCGATCAGTGCGGTCGATCTGTGTGTCACCGATCGGTGTGATCGATCAGTGTTTCCCTGATTAGTGTGACCAATCGGTGTCACACAGCCTTGTCTGGGTTTTCTTCTACAGTTTCTCCCATAACACCACTTTTATCCCTTTTTAAGTTTTTGGAAGAGGTTAAAGGCCATTTTCTTTTATCCCATAATCAATGTTCCAATTCCTAAGTGTGGGGAGACCCTCAATGGACCCAACTATGTGTCTGCATAACGTACACCTCTGTTTATATAAAATCCTTTAATGTCACAGCTATTACCAACTTTTCTAATGGGAATCATTAAATAACAATTAATTCCATTGTGCGAAACTTCCCAGACACGTGGAGAACCATGATTCGACTTTAAACCCGTTAAAATTCCCATATCCCATAATAATGGGATCTCATCCTTATATCTCATGGGAATTTCTTCTTCTTCTTTCTCTTTTTATCTCCTTTCTTCCTGGTGTGTTTGGAGTTCCCCTTCCTGAGGAAAGTGGTGCACCTGTGTCAAAGCTTTTCTACTCACCCTTGGAGTCCCCGAAGTTCTTCCCCTGCAAGTCGCTCATCCCCAGTTCTTGGTGTGTAGAGAAGAACTTCAATCCTTGATCAACCAAGTAGGTATTTTTCCTTTTTCTTTCTTTACTGTGTATCATGCAGGGTGGGTACACTCTTGTTTCTGTGGGATGGATGAAACCAGAACCTTAATGAATATAATGAATGGACTTTTAAAGAATGAAGGGGGGGGGGGGGTGATCGAGGTTTATGTTGTATTTCTTTTTTTATTATGTGTTGTGAGTTTTACGGGCTTATGCTCACTGAAAATCATGATCGTTGGTGGTATTTCCTTGTGAAATAATTAACCCTTGTCTTCTATGATAATTGAATGGATAAAACTTGGGAATTTGGTTAATCACGTAAACTCGTCCAATTAAATGGATACCCAGTGAACGCCAATCCTTATGTGGTCATCCCGGTTAACCAACATAAAGAAGAAACTAATCAATGATCTGCTTGAACCTGGAAGTTTCCCTACTATGTTTTGGTAATAGGTGTGTTGTATTGTTTAATGCTTGTGGGGTGATGTGGGTGAGGATGGGATCCTCTGTTGTGGCACGGTTGTTGGTTGTGAATATGAACCATTGTGGGTTGGTATCGAGAGGCTTGGTTTGGTTCTAGTACTTTGAGGGATCTCATTGATCCCTTTGTTGTTGTGACTTTACAAGAGAACCGTGTGTGAATTATTAAATTGTTGTTTGGATGTTTCTCTTTCCCTCTCTTGTGGTTATGGATGTTAGTTGCCCAGTAGTGCAGAATTTACTTAAATGGAATCACCTGAACATGAAACCAAGAATGGGATAAAAGGGGAATTGGTTTGGGAATGAGTTGTGACTTGGACGTGAGTGCTGTACTTTATTTTATGAATGAATAGTAACATGGGCGTTTTTTTTAGGTTGGATTCGGAATGTAACACCCCAAGCTTCTATGGTACGCTTCTCTTTGAATAATGTGATAGCGTGTGTTGTACGCAACACCAAGTTCTAACACACCATAACCAATCACACTAGCCGTTATGAATAGTAATACCTACTTTTTGAAATTTTATAAATTCTATCTCTCAAAATGGACTTCATTTTTGGATTTAGAATATCAAAATTATCCTAGGGTGAAATTTTGGTACTTTTCGGATAACTTTCATATTTTGATGAATAGTGAAAATTACTAAATTTTAATTAAAAACAACTTTTTTAATCAAAATAATTAATATTGATAAATTATTAATTTGAGTAGTTTTAAAGTATATTTAGAATATATTTTTACCATTTAATTCAATGTTTGTCATTGGACATAATTTCACAATTAAACCAGACATAAACAAGTGCCAATCTTTTGATAGTCATTATCTCTTAAAAACACACTTTTTATTTTAACAACGGGAATTAATTTTAAATTAATTTCTACCACTTATGTGTTTTGAATTTGGAAAAATAGATTCCATATTTGGAATCAGGATGTTCAAATTGTGTAAATAGGTAACTTTTATTTTTAGACATTTTGGATAATTACTTTGGTAAATATTTTATTTACCATGGTTAAAGGGTAAATCCGGTAAACAAGGGTTAAACAAATAATATTATAATAATACTAAATTACCCTAAAACGTGTCTTAACCCTATTGGTTGATAAATGGTCGACCATGGGCATATTTGGGTTGATTTTGGGACCCCATGGATCCACTTGTAAGTGATAGGGACACTTTATTTTAATTAAGTTAAAATGAATACAAAAATGACACAAGCATATATCTTTTAGAAAAACAATTTTTATATAGGGTTATATATGTTGGATTTTAGACTATAAATATTAAATATAAATATAAAAATATTTTCTACATAATGATATTTTATTTATAATTTTTAGACATTAAATAATTTAATTTATTTATGACACAATGGTGATGAAGTAATTACCATAATAGTGAAAATTTAGAATAATTGTTATTATAAATACCCAAATAAATATAATTTGAGACTTTTATTGAATTACACTAATTTTATAAGTTAATATGACATATTAGTATTTATTTAATCAACTTTTTTCGAAGTAATAATTCTGTTATGTGTTTCAAAAAAATCAACTATTGAATAGTGTCGAAATTGACATAAAAGAGTTTTTAAAACAAATATTATATTATTAATTGATATTAAATTCCTAAAAATCTAAGGTTTGTTCAATAGACTTATATCATGATAGTTGTATTATTAATGAACCACTTGGGGGTCTCTTGGATGTATATGGTATGTTTATTAACCATATAATATAAAAATACAAAAAAGACATTGTAAAAGTGAAACTAATTAACATAGAGTTAATACTTAATGATAAGGTTAATATAATGACTAAAACCTGTATAAATTCAATTTTTTGAGTGTTGTTCGACCTATACCCACATTAAAATTTAAATAATAAACTTTAGAGCCATTAGAAACTGAATATGAATTTATTATATACTAATATTTCTAGCTTTTCCAAAGGTGCCCCTCACCCCTCTTATAAAAGGGCACTCCTCATTCTCATTTCTTCACACCTTCAAAGCCTTTTGGTTCGGCCAAACTCTGCCCAAATACTCTCCCAACTTCCCTAACTACAACCTAGAGGCCTTATTTTTATCAGAAATCCAACCTAAGGAGCCCTTTTTATCAAATCACAAGGAAGAACCCGAAGAAGAGGTAATGATTTCACCACCCCTTTCCAAGTTCCTTTCTTCTTCCACTTCTTCTTCCTTTGTTATTACCAGTATAAAATAATATCTCTAGTATCATATATATACTGTGATGTTATTATAAATATGGTACAACCATATTCATTATTCTATCCACCCTTTGAATAACATGTCACCATACGTGCGTATGTACGGCTTACCGTCTCCACGTCGTGGTGTAATTGTTATTCAATATATTATTATTTGGATGGGTATAATAATGATGTGTAACTCATTTAAATAATAAATATAACATGTTAATGATTCTGTATATATTATATACCATCCATTTATATATTATTTTAATATCAAAATAATGATATTGTTGCTCGTGCGTACGTACGGACTACCGTCTCCACGAACGCGATGAGATTCATTTCTCCATCGTATCCATTCAAGTATAATTCACATTTGATAATTAAAAATAATTTTTAAGGACTTGATATCATTATGGATATGAATAAGATACAACCTAACCATGAAAACCATGGATTACGTAACAAAACATATAAAAGAAGACAAGTAAATTAATACCCGAAACGACGATAATTCTATGATATTATTAACAAAGAAATGTTAAAAGATCATATATGATATTATTTTAATGTATATGATTATTGAATAATTTAATAACAATTATTTCACCATTATACAGGAGGTTAACCTACCATCGACCAAGGAAAAAGTACAAAGTAAGGGGTTTCTTATCTCACTTTTAATTCCATGGGAATTCCATTGTACACCACTTATTTATTGCATGTGGTGTGTGTATTTCCCATTATTGTATTCATTGTGTAATGTACTTTAATTTATGTGTATTTACATCATCAATTTAAGATACTTCTTTCATGGGTGTATGTTTCGTATGTTACCTAATCGATAAGGGAATTTGAAATTTTAATTTCCACTCATTTGGCTTTACGCATATTTCATTGATTATATTACTCCAAGATTATGTGTGGAATCACTATTCATTTGATTATGTCATAATTTCCACTCCCATTTTCTGTGGATATACTTTTGATACACATAATCACTCCATTGATAATTTCTCAAGTCATCGATATGAATTTGATAAGAGTAATTTTAACTCATTCTCCATTTGTTGAGTTAAACATCCAATTCATTGGTGTCGTTTTTACAAGATTATGTGTGAATATCCTTTGATTGTTTTACACTGAATATCCAATCATATTTAGTGTATTTATATTTGTCACACATAACTATTTCGTTGATTTATCCTTAACCTAAGGATATGAACTTTATGAGAGATTTCATCTCAACTTAAATTCCATTGAGACTTCTTTGTTGTTATACACAAAATCACTTTTATGTGGTGTATATAATGTACTTTGACATAGTATATCATGAATCCATTTATTCTCATGATATTACAAAGTTTTGATTACCTCAATTATTTTTATTCAAGTGTCTCTCTTTTGGTTAGAATCTCTAACTAAAATACCATTTTTAAATGTTTTAAAGACTTATTCATCTAAATATTTCTCATTAATGTCCATGTTTTAAAAATGTTTTTAAGGATTTATTTATATGGACATTAAAGTTTTAAAATTAAAACTCCTTTTAAATGTTTCAAAGTGGTATGTGACACTTTGATTCAAAAAGAAATTTTTAAATGGCTTCTTGACAAATAGTGTGACTTTTAAATGATTTCAAGAAAAAGGGGGATATTTCTCTCAAATAGATTTGATGATTATTTTCATCTATGTCAACATCCTTCATTATTCTTGATTTAGGTTAATGTGATACAATACAATCTTCCATATTGTATCGAATGAGTTATGTTTGACTGTGGATGTGCTATTTTTATACCATTCATGGTTTGTGGTTAAAGTATTGACATTTTGTATGCTAGTTTTAATATGAATGTTTATGTTATGTTTAAACCTATTCATGTGAGGAATGTATTGGACTTAATAAGTGACAGGTGGAGCCCGCTATAGCTCCTCTATGCATCAGTAGGTCTCATGAGACAAACTAGTGTCTTGGCACAAGGCCTTGGAAAAATCTTATTTGTAGTCTTGGCACGAGGCCTTGGCTATGTGGTTATGATAGTCTGGCATTATGCATTCCATCATTATGAAAGTGGTTATTGATATTTCATGTGATCATTCGAATAGTAGAATATCCATGTGAGTAAGTAAATGGAATTATTTTATCTTTTCCATTTTATGCTGAAGTTCAAGTTTAAAAGGCTTTCGTTTTAGTTATGAACTGCCTTAAGTGTTTCTGCTTATCTATGAAAGCTTCTACTATAATGTTATCCTTACTGAGCATCTGAGCTCACCCCTTTCAATGTTTTATTTTTTTCCCAGGATTAGGAAGAAGTAATTTATGAATGACATGTAGGGATAGTATGAGGGGATATGAAGACAAGATGTTGTTGTAGTTTTTTTTACCTTATGATGTAATGTAAGACTTATGAATGTATCTAGTGTTTCCAAGACTACTAAACTAATCGGTCTTTCGAGAATTGATCCTTTGTGATCATACCAATGTAATGTAATAATGCACTGACTCTGGGTAACTAGGGTCAGGGCATTACAGTTGGTATCAGAGGAAGTTTAGTACAAACCTTGGAAGCTAGATTTAGATAAACTCTGATTAGAGCACGTAGACCTAAGATGAACTTTGAGGATTAGTATAGAAGAACTTCCTAGAATTTTTGTATTGTAGAGATTTTGTGAGTTTTCTGAGCAATACATCCCTGTCTTGATACGAGAAGGTATAGGCGGCTCTGGCACAGATGTACCTAGGGGTAAAACCCAAAAACACCACTTTGAGCTAGACTCGAACGGGAACTGGTGCACGACAACAGGCCCTGCTGCACTCTTGGTTACGACACTCCCGGGGGATATGCTTAGGATAATTTACATTTTATTTACAAACCGATTTAAAGTATTATATATATAAGATGAGAGTAAATGACCTTGGTTAATCCTAATGTGTTTCAAATTGAGAATATGGTGACATGTTATTATCTAAATGATTTTATGACTACTATTACTCACACAATGATTTCTGGTTTTAGTCAATGGCTAGATTCCAAGGAAGTCATAGTGACTTTTGGAATGATTTAAAAGGTGGGAATAGTGGTGGAAATGAGAAACAAAATGGAATGTTGATAGGCGTAAAAGATATCGTCTTTATGCGAAATCAGTTTTCAAAAAATATGATCAACAACATATATATTAACCAACTCCCAGACTCAACATGGAAGAGAAAGGTGATGAATGATAAGAGCTCTAGCAATGGAGACCATGGAGAAAAGAACCCTCAATTTCCATCATGCAGGAAATGTGGAAGGAGACACCCGAGAAAGTGTCTCAATGGGACAAAGAAATGCTTTACGTGCAAGAAGGAAGGACATAAAGTGAAGAATTGCCGAAGAAAAATGAAGAGTACTATGGAAAAAGATAAAAATAGTCCCAAGAATCCATTTACAATCATTTTCCGTAAATTTAGGGGACCTAGACATTACCCGAGTGATTGTCCTATGCTATAGGATATTTTCTTGGTCAGAGAAGAAGCTATGTGGAAATAAATGGTTGGATAAATGTTTAAAAATTATTAGTGATCCTTGTTGAAGGGTTTACTTTGGAATAATTTTCTCTTGTAACCCTAACGTTTTCCATGTGAGAATGATATATATGGAAGAATTATCTTTTCTCTTGTGGATATAGTTATAAATAACCATTTGGTTTTATATGATCATTGGGTTTGAGGCAATTACAAATTATTATAATTTGGGATGAAAATGAAAGGTATTAGATAACATTTGTGGTTAAATTATGTTATGGTTATTTTGAGGAATTTATCTCATTTTGGTAATGTTATAAAATATAGTTTTTTGGAAAAGGACAATGTGTAGACCGTGTGACAACCCGTCGCGTCGGACAAAGCTGTGGGAATCGAACCCACAACCAAATTGCGATTGGGATTTATCACCTACCACTGGACTACGTGAAGTCCCTGGTTAGTGTGACTATTATTTTTAGTTAAATGATTTTATTGATCAATAATAATTTGATTTGGGATCTTATGTCTTATCAAATTAATACCCTTAGTATAGGAAAATGATTTGGTGATTAAGTGATAAATTTTATTTTGGATGTTGTTCGCTTTGTTGAGAACACTATATGCCAAAGGAAAATAGAGTAGTATGGGATTTCATTTGAGGAGTAATGGTGGATTTTTATCTATGTTTTTATTGTGGATTTATAATGATTTGGGTTATTTATGGAAATGATTAGGTTAAATACTTTTAAGTATGTTACTTTAAGAGTAATTAATTTCATTTGGAGATACAATTTAACATGGAAGACTACATTCATAATAAGTTTTGGTTTTCAATATTAGTTTTGATTATATTAAAGGATTTTAAGGACAATTGATTATTGAATGGTATTTATTTAACTTTGGGGTATTGTTGGTTTAATTTTGGAAATTAAGATTAGTGTTTATTTTTCTCAAGGAATATCCTTTTGGGGGATCATTAGATCTTGTACTAACCATTTTGGTTTTTATTAATCTCTAAATACAATGTAAATATATAGTTCATCCTGCATGGATCATGTGATTCTATAGATGTTTATTCTAGCTCTTCCAGTGTGACAAAGTCTTCTTGAATACTCATCGTTTAAAAAAAATGAGTTAGTGGTGGAAATTTATAAAATAATGAAACTCTACCTAAAATGTAAGTATATATATTTATATTCTTAGTCAATATCATAAATGAATGTAACTTAAAACAAAAAAATGTTGTCTGTTTACTTTCCTACTAGGAGACTAATGGTCGTTTGTCCCAACACAAGTTTGTGGTTTTATTATTGTTAACTTTCTCCTGATCATGATTTCTATCCCTCTACATTAGAACATGACACTTAGTTTATCATCCATATCCTTGTTTTCCTAAATGGAATCCGAGTATGGGTTATCATGGTTGACCTTTATACATCTCTTTCTTTCTTTTAAAGTGATAGTTTTATTGAATCTTTTCCCGATGTGGGACTTTCCATTATATTCCCAAGAACAATTTTAAAAATTATGAGGACGCAATTTATTGAAGGAGGGGAGAATGTAACACCCCAAGCTTATACAGTACGCTTCTCTTTGAATAATGTGATAGCGTCTGTTGTACACAACACGAAGTTCTAACACACCATAACCAATCACACTAGCCGTTATGAATAGTAATACCTACTTTTTGAAATTTTATAAATTATATCTCTCAAAATGGACTTCATTTTTGGATTCATAATATTGAAATTAGCCTAGGGTGAAATTTTGGTACTTTTCAGGTAACTTTCATATTTTGATGAATAGTGAAAATTACTAAATTTTAATTAAAAACAACTTTTTTAATCAAAATAATTAATATTGATAAATTATGAATTTGAGTAGTTTTAAAGTATATTTAGAATATATTTTTACCATTTAATTCAATGTTTGTAATTGGACATAATTTCACAATTAAACCAGACATAAACAAGTGCCAATCTTTTGATAGTTATTATCTCTTAAAAACACGCTTTTTGTTTTAACAACGGGAATTAATTTTAAATTAATTTATGCCACTTCTGTGTTTCGAATTTGGAAAAATGGATTCCATATTTGGAATCAGGATGTTCAAATTGTGTAAATAGGTAACTTTTATTTTTAGACATTTTGGATAATTACTTCGGCAACTATTTTATTTACCATGGTTAAAGGGTAAATCCAGTAAACAAGGGTTAAAAAAATAATATTATAATAATACTAAATTACCCTAAAATGTGTCTTAACCCTATTGGTTGATAAATGGTAGACCATGGGCATCTTTGGGTCTATTTTGGGACCCCATGGATCCACTTGTAAGTGATAGGGACACTTTATTTTAATTAAGATAAAATGAATACAAAAATGACACAAGCATATATCTTTTAGCAAAACAATTGTTACATAGGGTTATATATGTTGGATTTTAGACTATATATATTCAATAGAAATCTTAAAACATTTCATACATAATTATATATTATTTATAATTTTTAGACAATAAATAATTTAATTTATTTATGACACAATGGCGATGAAGTAATTAACATAATAGTTAAAAAGTAGAATAATTGATATTATAAATACCCAAATAAATATAATTTGAGACTTTTATTGAATTAAACTAATTTTATAAATTAATATGACATATTAGGATTGATTTAATTAACTTTTTTGTAAGTAATCATTTTGTTATGTGTTTCACAAAAATCAACTATTGAATAGTGTCAAAATTGACATAAAAGAGTTTTTAAAACAAATATTATATTATTAATTGATATTAAATTACTAAAAATATAAGGTTCGTCCAAGAGACTTATATCATGATAGGTGTATCATTAATGAACCACTTGGGGGTCGGTTGGATGTATATGGTAAGTTTATTAACGATATAATATAAAAATACAAAGAGACATTATAAAAGTGAAACTAATTAACTTAGAGTTAATACTTAAAGATAAGGTTAATATAATGACTCAAACCTATCTAAATTCTATTGGTTGAGTGGTTTTAGACCTATCACCACTTTAAATATTAAATAATCAACTTTGGATCCATTAGAAACCGAATATGAATTTATTATAAACTAATATTTCTAGCTTTTCCAAAGGTTCCCCTCACCCCTCTTATAAAAGGGCACTCCTCCTTCTCATTTCTTCACACCTTAAAATCATTTTTTTTCAGCCAAACTCTGCCCAAATACTCTCCCAACTTCCCTAAATACAACATAGAGGCCTTATTTTGATCAGAAATCTAACCTAATGAGCCCTTTTGATCAAATCAAATGGAAGAACCCGAAGAAGAGGTAATGATTTCACCACCCTTTTCCAAGTTCCTTTCTTCTTCCACTTCTTCTTCCTTTGTTCTTAACATTCTAAAATCATAACTCCAGTATCATATATATACTGTGATTTTATTATAAATATGGTACAACCATATTCATTATTCTATCCACCCTTTGAATAACATGTCACCATACGTGCGTACGTACGACTTACCATCTCCACGTCTTGTTGTAATTGTTATTCAATATATTATTATTTGGATGGGTATAATAATGATGTGTAACTCATATAAATAATAAATATAATATGTTAATGATTCTGTATATATGATATACCATCCATTTATATATTATTTTAATATCAAAAGAATGATATTGCCGCTCGTGCGTACGTACGAACTACCGTCTCCACGAACGCGATGAGATTCATTTCTCCATCATATCCATTCAAGTATAATTCTCATTTGATGATTAAAAATAATGTTTAAGGACATGATATAATTCTGGATATTAATAAGATACAACTTAACCATGACAACCATGGCTTATGTAACAAAACATATAAAAGAAAACGAGTAAGTTAACACGCGAAACGATGATAATTCTAAGATATTATTAACAAAGAAATGTTAAAAGATCATATATGATATCATATTAATGTATATGATTATTTAATAATTTAATAACAATTATTTCACCATTATAAATGAGGTTAACCTACCATCGACCAAGGAAATAGTACAAAGTAAGGGGTTTCTTATCTCACTTTTAATTCCCTGGGAATTCCATTGTTCACCACTTATTTATTACATGTTGTTTCTGTATTACCCATGATTGTATTAATCGTGTAATGTAATTTAATTTATGGGTATTTACATCATCAATTTAAGATCCTTCTTTCATGGGTGTATGTTTCGTATGTTACCTAGTCGATAAGGGAATTCGAAATTTCAATTTCCACTCATTTGGCTTTACGCATATTTCATTGATTGTATTACTCCAAGATTATGTGTTGAATCACTATTCATTTGATTATTTCATAATTTACACTCCCCTTTTCTGTGGATATACTTATGATACACATAATCAATCCATTGATAATTTCTCAAGTCATCGATATGAATTTGATAAGAGTAATTTTAACTCATTATCCATTTGTTGAGTTAAACATCCAATTCATTGGTGTTGTTTTTACAAGATTATGTGTGAATATACTTTGATTGTTTTACACTGAATATCTAATCATATTTAGTGTATTTATATTTTTCATAGATAACTATGTCATTGATTTATCCTTAACCTAAGGATATGGCCTTTATGAGAGATTTCATCTCAACTTAAATAACATTGAGACTTCTTTGTTGTTATACACCAAATCGCTTTTATGTGGTGTATATAATGTACTTTGACATAGTATATCATGAATCCATTTATTCTCATGATATTACAAAGTTTTGATTACCTCAATTATTTGTATTCAAGTGTCTCTCTTTTGGTTAGAATCTCTAACTAAAATACCATTTTTAAATGTTTGAAAGACTTATTCATCTAAATATTTCTCATTAATGTCCATGTTTTAAAAATGTTTTTAAGGATTTATTTATTTGGACATTAAAGTTTTAAAATTAAAACTCCTTTTAAATGTTTCAAAGTGGTATGTGACACTTTGATTCAAAAAGAAAATTTTAAACGGCTTCTTGACAAATAGTGTGACTTTTAAATGATTTCAAGAAAAAGGGGGATATTTCACTCAACTAGTTTTGATGATTATTTTCATCTATGTCAACATCCTTCATTATTCTTGATTGAGGTTAATGTGATATAATAAAATCTTCCATATTTTATCGAATGAGTTATGTTTGACTGTGGATGTGCTATTTTTATACCATTCATGGTTTGTGGTTAAAGTATTGACATTTCATATGCTAGTTTTAATACGAATGTTTATGTTATGTTTAAACCTGTTCATATGAGGAATGCATTGGACTTAATAAGTGACGGGTGGAGCTCGCTATAGCTCCTCGATGCATCGGTAGGTATCATGAGACAAACTAGTGTCTTGGCACAAGGCCTTGGAAAAATCTTATTTGTAGTCTTGGCACGAGGCCTTGGCTATGTGGTTATGATAGTCTGGAATTATGCATTCCATCATTATGAAAGTGGTTATTGATATTTCATGTGATCATTAGACCAGTAGAATATCCATGTGAGTAAGTAAATGGCATTATTTTATCTTTGCCATTTTATGTTGAAGTTCAAGTTTAAAATGATTTCATTTTAGTTATGAACTACCTTAAGTGTTTATGTTTATCTATGAAAGCATCTGCTATAATGTTATCCTTACTGAGCATCTGAGCTCACCCCTTTCAATGTTTTATTTTTTTCCCAGGATTATGAAGAAGTAATTTATGAATAACCTGCAGGGATAGTATGAGGGGATATGAAGACAAGATGTTGTTGTGGTTTTTTTACCTTATGATGTAATGTAAGACTTATGAATATATCTAGTGTTTCCAAGACTACTAAACTAATTGGTCTTTCAAGACTTGATCCTTTGTGATCATGCCAATGTAATGTAATAATGCACCAACTCTGGGTAACTAGGGTCGGGGCGTTATACGGAAACCTTAGGTTGGGATGAGTTCTTGTTACTCATACATATATCTTTAGTTTTTATGTTTCTTATTCATGCCCCACACAAGTTGATCACTTAGTGCTGAACACCCCCATTTCATGGGAAAGGGTGTTTTTTACAACACTATTATGATTGGATGGTTATTATCTCCTTTTCTGCTCCCTTTATTGAATATCCCAAGACTCTTCGGGAAGGCTGTGACAGCCTTAGGTCCATTATTTCCCAAGATTCTTTGGGCAGGGTAGTTGTGGTGGATGGCCCAGGTGTGTGTGGGAAGGTTGTTTCCCAAGAGTCTTCGAGAGGAGGCCCATGTGTCTTCGAGCATGGTAGTAGTTGTTCTGGACCAGGTGTTTGCGGGTGTGGTTACACATGGTGGTTATGGCCCATGTGTTTATGGGAGGGATGGTGGTTGTGGCCCAGGTGTTTGCAGGCGGGATGTGTGGTTGTGGCCCTGGTGTGTACAGGCGGGTGTTGTAGTGGGACTGCGGTGAGAATGGCGGGATTGGTTCGATGCATAGTATGTCTTCAATAACCTGGGGGAAATAGGTGTGGGGTACCCAGACATCAATGTGCTATTACAATACATTAAATGACTTGCGTTATTTGGGGAGTGTGCCTTGGTGAGGCTTGGGTAGATAGTTTTCCTTACTAGGTGCTTTGGTTATTTTTTTTCTCATAGGGCATTAGAATGCCTCCCCACTTATGCACGAGAGTCTTTGGTTTTCCCTACTGAGTATACCTATATGCTCACCCTACGTATATTAAACTACTTTCAGGTTTCTAGGAGGACTTCAGGGATCATCTAGGTCCGTACTAGCTCGGGCATTGGGACAGTTGCAGCTACTGTTTTTATTTTCATTGGTACATTACCTTTTTAGTCTCCTTGTACCTTTTGGCATTTAATTTTGTAAAATGCATATGGAAATGGTTTTATTTTGGCTTTACTTTTACCCCCATTTTTGGTGTTGTTGGGGTTTACTATCTTATCTCCCAATACTATTAAAGAAAAGGGCAATGCCTTCCGTCTTGTGTGTGATTATACCCTTGGTTCTAGTCGCCACTCCGGGACCTATTGAAGGTGAGTCTCGGGGGTCATTATCTCTCCTTAAACTTGAAAAAGGAAGGGTCTGACAATCTATTATGCCTTGCCTCATCCTGGTGAAGGTGGGTCGTAAAAATTTACATGATCAAGACTGAATTTCCTTAGGTGGGTGTTATATGAGTATTTCTCAATATTTTTGTCACTAATTTTCATTACCAGGTTTTTGAGTTCAAGTATATATAAGCCATTGTTAAGATTCTCCATACCATAACATATGTTATCCTTATAAAAGAGAAAAAAATTATTTCTAGACTTGAAAAAAATCCCATAGTGTTCATAATTAACAACGATATTATGTTTTAGGTTACAATGGATACATAATAAAAATTATTTAATATAATAACCAAAACACTAAGAAATGTTAGGTGCTAATATCTCATTTCCAAGGCTACTAGAAAAAGTACCTTATTCCTTTTTGATGCACGCATGTCTACCATGATTCACTGAAAACGGTCCCCTGAAGGATCTAATGTATTATCCATATATATTTTCCACACATGCTTCTTGAATCTATGTGCACACCATTTTTTTGGATTTTGGGTGTTATCACGGGGCTCTGACGATTACTTCAATGCCACAATAATCACCATGATCACTAGCCTTTGATCAATGATGGTGAACATGGATCATTCATTCAGATTGAGAAATTCTCTGTACGAGATTCAAGTGGAGAGAAAAGATCTCAATATCATACTCATGAATAGTCCACTGAAATGTGCTTCTATCCACTTATATAGTAGATATTTATAATACCTGGTTAGGGTTCCCTGACCCCCAATTTATTAAAGGTACACTAAATAATTGATATGAATAATTAATTATTATGAATTAACTGTTCCATATTATTATTTATATTATATAACATAATTTTTATATACATTAAATATATTAAGTGATAAAACCTAAGTCATTAACTTGACTCATTACTCCTAATAATATTAAACAAATAAGGAATATTAAAATAATATTCATTCGTATAATATTAATAGTCAAATTTACTTAAAAACTTATAAAAAAAATTAAAAAATAATTTCAACCCAATTATTCTTTACATAAATAATAATGAATTTATTTATTTATTAGTGATCGATAAAAGTTTGGCAACACTCGGACCCCATGGTAGGGCCCACCATATCCTATATTCATATTCACCTGAATAGGGCATATTCTAGAATGCACTATTTTGTGTGAACCACTATGAATTTATCTCAATAGTAGTGATTAGTATTCATGGACCAAGAGTAGAGTTTTGAAACCCATCAAGTCCCCTAAAGAGATAATGAGTATTCAAATAAATGAAAACCAACTTACGAGCATGCATTGTGTAATATAATCTCTTTGTCATACAATATCTTATAAAACAGGATGCACACTTGTTTCATCATCCATTCTTTCATTATTATTTGTTGATATATCTAGATGAATTTACCTTTGACTAATATGGATATAGATTTACGAAGGTACTACCATCTTGATCAACCAGTACTGCCATATAACTTCCTCAACTAAGAAGAAACAAAATCCTATCATGATAATTCAATCTATATCATACCACAAATGAAAAACCCAATATAAGATACCTCTCCATGTCTTCAATTTCATTGTTTTCATCTTTCATCAAAGTACACGATCAAATAGAAAAAATGATAATGATCCCAATTCAAGATACCAATTGACATGTTCGTATATAAGAACCAGAAATGACACCTAAAAAATGTGGTGTTTCTATTGATGGGTCATTCCCTATGATCTCAACATCAAGAGATCACCAAGTGCGAATGTCACGTGAGGATGTCCCAATGCTTATGATTCCATGGCACCTGATAGTTGCACATCATCTGTATCATGTTAGTATGATGTATCTAGATCATATAACATTAATTTAAGATTACCATTAAAGTATATCTAGGTTCTAATTATATACTGGGATCTTATTTATCCCTTTTGTTGGATACATAATCTAATGATATCACCATAAATATAGCGGATCCATAAGTATCAACACAATTATTGTAAGATAAAAAAATGTGTATATATATATACATAATTGTATTCATGTAGTGGTAATAAATGTAAATCAGAAATTGGGTATATGGAACCCACATTCCATAATATTTGCATAATATAATAAATGAAGAAGGGATATAACCTAGTGAATTGAATTCAGTCATGAAACCCTTACCACTTGGCGACTTTCATGTCAAATCCTCTTAAATGAAATAATTTTAATTGAAAATAATACCATGAACTATGAGGGATTCATGATATAACATTTAAAATAGGAATCATATATACGATATAGAATAAATTATGTGCATAACATTAAAATATTCATCAATTAATGGAAATTGAGATAAAATCCCTTACCTCGAGTCCAAAATTGGTATATATGTCCTTTAACACTAGTATAATAAACACATATCAATTATTTGATTTATTAATAACATTATATATGATTAATACCTTATTACTAAACCATTTATTTCATTTATTTTAATTACATATTTAATTACATAATCAATTAATTCCTTTTTAGGTATTTTGAGGATGTTGGGTTCAAAATTTTCAAAACAACTTCAGTATGTTGACCATGGTCAAATGGGTCACTATTATATCATGTATAGAATAATAATCATGAAATAGTTATCATATTTTTACTTAAATAAAACTTTTAAAAACAACCATGAGATTTTGTAATGATAAATTAACTACATTACAATCCTGGAGATAGTAGGCCATATGTACTCATGAGTAGCATTTCCATTTTCAACGATCATATTAGAAAGAAGGTAAGTATTATTTTATCTTTCCATAATGATAATAATATAAAAAATATAATATTATATCATTAAATATACTCATATATATAATACATTTAAACTAATTAAGTACTATGAATCACATCACTTCATTGATGTGATTGTCCATATGTATGCACAGATGACATTATAATTTCTTAGTTAATGAAAACATAATAAAATAGGTATCATATTATATTTAAATAATGATAAATATTTTATGAATATCATTTATTTATACTAAATAAATAATTATATCCATACATGAGAGGTGGTAATGGATAAAAAATTACATTGGTTCGTGTGCCGATATCCCGTTGTACACATGAGTGATGGATTCCATTCCCATTTAATGGAGCTCAGAGATTGATATAGGTTATTAGATTAACATAATAATATATTAATATATGGTATATAATTATGTTCTTATAAAATAATGTTTAATGAAAATTTTAAGGTGGTGGAAGAATAAATAAAACAAATATTCTAGTTTGATAATAATACCTCATCTTTGGATAATCTTCTTTTCTTTACACAATAATCCCTTTATGGATGGTATTATACATAATACAAGACATATAAAATGAGGTAACGGATTCTAGTAAGGTATATGGGTTGTTATTGACTGATAAAATGGTTATTTGAGTGTTGATAATTGAGAAGAAGATGTTACCTTTTATAAGAGAAGGTAGGGGCACTCTTCGAATTTCTTAAAATATTAAATTAATATAAATTAAATTTTGTTGTCCAAATAACTCCAAATTGTTAATATTTGAATATATTATGATTATGAGTTTAAATAAATTCATAAAATAAAATTTGGATAATATTGGTTCACATTTTTACCCTTATCTTTTTTTAATCCACTTTAACCCTTTTTTACAATTACCACGATAACAAAGTTTTTAGTCTATATAGGTCAATATAATTACTATAAAAAGAAAATTAAGACGTGGATGGATAATTTTTGATATTTTAAAACATATTAAAATTCCTGTACTAAAATAAGGATTTTTATGTATTTTAAATCATTTAGTAGAATCTTATTTATTATAAAATAAAAATAATTTTAATTTGGAACTATACATTTAATTTAAATTTTAAAACTACTGGACAAAAATTTAATTATAATAAAATTAATTAGTATACCTATAAAATTTTATCATCATTTTAAAAAATACATAACACAAATATTCAATTAAATAATATTATTTTTAACATTTATGAAATCATTTATTTTATTTTAATATTAATTGAATAATGAATGATTTAGTGATGAATAAGCATTTAAAATTATTATTTATTCACTAAAATTTAAAAATTAATTATTCTAATGAAGATAAATAATTTATATTTGAATGTGATATTTATAAACGAACATATCCTCTATTTATTCCTATGTTAAAAATATTATATTTATTAAAAACAAGAGTATGAAATTTATGACTTTTCATTAAATATAATATTATAATGTTCATAATCACATTAAAATGGAAACCATTGGTCATATAACTGAATATTGGATGAGTATTGATAAGATATACTCATAAAATAAAATTAAGATTTGTTTTATGGACATTTACAAGTCCTTATCATATTATTTTAAACTTTAATTACTTAATTTACTCTTTGCAGTTGTAAAAATAATAATTAAAGTTACTATTCATATTGATAAAAATTAAAAGGGTGCTTTTTTTCCAAAATTTAATCACATAATTAAAAATATGGAGTCTATTTTTCAATATTCAAAACATATAAATTGAATAATTTAATTTAAAAATAAACCAGCAATACGCAATGAAAAAGAATTTCTCAGAAAATTGTCATATTAAGTATAAAACTATATTTATACAGAAATAAAGTATAAAATTAATTGAAAATAAAAAAATTGGATTATGTTTCATAAAAATAAACTAATTAAATTTCAAAAATAATATAAAATAGAATTATAAATTATAAATTCTTTAAAATAAAATATATTTTTCAATACAAAATAGTATTTTCACTATTCATTGAAAAATGAATCTTTTTAGAAAAATAGAAAACATTCCCTAAATGATCATTTAGATATTATGAAGAAAATAATTTTAAAATTTTTATAAAATAAATTTTCTTAAATTTATAGAAATTAATTATAATATTTTCTAAAATAGCAATAAAAACCATTTTTAAAGAAAACAAATATTTGATGAATAAAATAGCTTTACTAAAAATTTATTTCCTATTTTAATAAGAATTAATCAATAAATTTCTAATTATTTGAACCAATATAAATATATATATATCAAAAAAATATAATCTGATTCATATCTTCCAATTTAACGATGAGGTTATAATAGTCATATTTAAATAATAATATTTCACTATTTTTTTAAGTTTAGTGTTACGTGTCATACACATTATCGAACATAATTTAATTATTTTAAAATATTAAGATATTAAAAATATTTTTTATTCTTGAATTTTTGTGATAAACCATTTCTTATAGGATTTCCATGTTATACATTGCATGCCAAGTACAATAATATTAGATTTAGTTTTTAACTACCTTGAATTAAATTTATTATAATGGTAAATGATTAAATTTATAGGTTAGATATAGTTTACATATATTAGTTATTAGTGTCATGGTATAATTTTAAAATCTATTGGGTATAGAATTCTTGGTTAGAGGTATTATGGGTGATATTTCTCACTATCCTAAAGGTTTATGACTTATCTAGCCAAGTGGGGGTTTGCTATATGTGATTCCAAAAATAATCATGTGGGGATTATTTATTTCAAATAATTCTAAAACATTAAATAATATAGTTTCATGTACCTCATGCATGTGATACACATGGACAAGTGTAAATATTATTCAATTCTATTTTTAAGTGAGTAACATAAAATGTGAGTTTTTTAAAGTGTTATAAATGAATATGGTTCGAACATAATAATTTATCAGATGAAACCGGGATTCAAAAACATAATTTATAGAAGAATTCATACATAAAAGAATAAAACATGGGATTGTAAATATTTCATGTGATGAAATAATTATGTATTTAATATATATTTTATGTACATTAAAATTGTGAGACTAAAAGAAAACGCCTCAAATACTAAGTGTGTTATTAATTCTAATGAAAAACACACAAAAAATAGAATCATTCAAATGGATAGGTTATTCCAAATCAGAGTTCCCATTGATTATATTTTGTAATGCAGGGTAGAAATATTTAACCCTAAGAGTTAGGTAATAATATCCCCCATGATATTAGATAAACAATTACTTGGGAAACCCTAATAGTTAAGAAACTATAGGAATATAGTTGATTATTATCCATATGATGGATATTGGTAAATATTTATTCACACAAATATCCAAGATTCATAAGTGATATAATTTAAAAAATGGACTACCTAAATAGCTAATGTGATGAGGTTTATGCTGAATCAAGGTCATCACTTAGTCAAATATTTATCTTATCCCACTAAAGGTAATGATATATGGTGTTATCATTTTAGTGGGGTACCTACAATAAAATAACTTAAGGAAAAGATATAAAAAATGATACTCACCCATATGTATTTCTTTATATTAGATTAGGGAATGTATCATGATTATCAATTAGGGATCTATTATAGGTACATCCAATAAACTAATTTTATATCAATATCAAAGGTGGAGAATTATATTCAATGAAATGAAATATGTGTATATGAATTTTTATGCTGTAGAAATAAATTTAGCAAACTATGACTCATGGGTATTGGATACTAGGTGCAAATCACTCATTTATACTGATAAACATACACTTTTGAATAATAAAGAATTAAATAATGGTGATGTAGATCAATTTGCTGGTAGTGGATAAATAGTTTCTAATATAGAGATTTAAAAACATGATCAAATATTACCAAGTGAATTATTCATTTAATTGTAAATCTATTTTTATGTTACTTCCACAAACAAATATTTGTTATCTCTATCTTTTTGGGATAATAATGGTTTTTCATTAGTTATAATGAAAATTTATTATTCCATATATATGAATAAAATGTTTTATGGTAATGGGAAAATGAAAAAAGGTTTATATATTATGTACATGAATAATTCAATCTATAACTTTAAAAGTAATAATGCCAAGGTTGATTTTAACCCCACTTACCTTTGGTATTATATCTATGGACATAAATATGAAAAACACATTCAAATAATCCCTACATGTGTATTTTTGGAATCATTTGATTAAGGATCATTTGATATTTGTGAATATTTATTATTATAAAGAATGAACAGAACACATTTTAATGGAAAAATTTTGAGGTCTAGAGGATAATTAAATCATATACATAGTTTTTTATGTGGAACCATATGTACTCAAGAATGTGGTGGGTTTAGGAACTATGTAATCTTTACTAATGAATTTAGTTATTATAGTTATGTGTTTCCCATGTGAAAAAAGTTTGAAACCTTTTAAATGTTCAAAGAGTTTTAGAATAAAGTACAATATCAGTTGGTCAATAATATTAATATTTTATGATCAAATTAGTGTAGTGAATACCTAATCCTCGAAGTCAATAATCACATGATATGTTATTAAATCGTATAAAAACTCAATCCTCAAAGAATAATATTGTGTAATTGTGTGTTTTAGGGGAGACACTCTATAATTGTATAAATGTTTTGATTGATATTGAGCTAGTATGAACTTCTAATATCATTATGATGATATGCACTAAAATATGTTTCATTCCTACTCAACCACATTCAATTTAATTTATCCATTAAGGTAATATATGATATGTGGACAAAGAAACATACCTTTTTGTAATTTATGAAAATTCATAACTGTAAATATTATATATGATGTATCTTATTTGAAAAATGTAGTCTTAAATATGAAAAATTATTATTTAATTTTTATCCCAAAGTAAAAAATGGATATTATTTATATAATCCTAAAAAACGTTTTTTGGCTTTTGATGGTGTTTCCCTTAAGAAGGATCACATAAATTGAGGTATTAGTTAGTGGATGTTTGAACTTATAGAAGTTAAATATCAATAAACATGAACTGTTACTATAATGGAAAATGAATATGTACCAGAGATACTTGTGGAACAAGAACTAGATCATGTTGCAAAAGAAACTTGGAGGTCTAGTAGGATTTTGTAAGACCCAAACAGATATGGATTTCTTATGAAAATTTATTATGATTTAATATTTATAGATAATGAAACAACTTAATATCTAGGGGACATTTATAGTTCAGATTATGAGAAATATGTAAATGCTACCAAAAATGAGATGGAATCCATCTATGCCAACCATATTTTGAACTAGGTGGATGCAGTTGAAGGCATGAGACCATGATGCACTAGTTGTTTTTTGAAATAATAATAACATGGATAGTAGAGTGTATACATACAAATCTCACTTGGTGTTAAAGGGTTTCAAATAAATTCATGATATTTACTATGAATAAACATTTTCTCTAGTTGTGTTGTTAAATTATTTTCAAGTTTTTGATAGACATAATAGCTCTTTATGATTTTTAGATATATTTTTTTGGATTTAAAAACTAATTTATTTAATAAGAAGTTAGTTAAGGTCATTTATATGATACAACTTGATGGGTTTGAATCACAAAATGAGTTCGATAAGGTTTATAAGTCTAATGATCTACTTATCAATTGAAGAAAACTTCTTAATTTTGGAACATCTGGTTAGATGATACAATAAAATAGTTTGGTTTCATCAAGAATACATATGGTTATTTTACATAAAGGTGAGTTTGATAAAGCATTTTTACATATGTAATATTTTATATAGATGAAATACTACTTATTGTAAATGATATCCGAAATTTACATTTTATATAGTTGTTATTTATAAAATGACTCTCAATGAAAGAAATTGGTGAAATAGCCTAAATACTAGGTATAAAGATTTATTAAGATAAATCAGAGAAATTTCTTGAACTGAGTCAAAACATGTATAATGGTAAAGTATTTATGTGTTTTTTCATGTTGAAATCCAAGAATTATTCTTTAATTTTGTTTCTAGAAAAAATATTTGAAAACATATGTGTCCTTATAAAGAGTTGGGAAGGATGTATAAGATTCCTTAAATATTGACCATAGGATCTAAAATGTATTGCCTATCATATACTCAATATGTTATCATTTATTTCTTGAGTAAAAAAAATAGAAACAAATCCAATCCTCATGAGTGTCACATTATTACTATTAAGAATAATCGTATGTACTTAATAAGAATTATGAATATTTTATTTGTGTTTAAATGTGAGTATGATCTCATTGTAAGGGGTTACACTGATCTAATCTCACAGTCTAATAAATATTATATCAGATGTGAATCTTGTTTTTCTATTTTACCTATATAATGGATCTATCATTTAAAGTATATTTATAGAACCCCATTCTCACCAAATAACTGAACACATTATTAAAAAATATGATATCATACCATATTTCTTTGAGAGGGTAAATGTAATGATAATTTGGATGAATATAACTGATAATATTGTATATCCTCTAACAAAACCATTCAAAAAAATCATAGGGGACATGATGAATCTCTTGGTATTATATAAATAAAATATTTTATGTAATGGTTATAAAATTATTAATTACTTTTTAATAAAGGAAATATTAATTAATCAGTCATTTATGGTCCCTTTATTTATGTTTCATGAATAATGGAATGATAATATCCCCTAAAAGTATGAATTTGAGTTGTACATAATCAATGATCATTATAGATTACTATAGATTAGGATGATATGTTAATGTTAAGTTGGGTATAATCTTATATACAATATAAATATTTTTATGTTATATGAAGATTAAACTCATGAGATAATAAATCGAGACTTATTATTTGGAATAACTCTTGAAATTAAATCTCATGGAATGTCATATAGTAATACATATACATATGGTATTATTTTTATTATAAATCCCCATTATGTAGGGTTTTATAGATAGGTTTCATGTGAACCTTTAACCATTAATACCTTTCTTATACAGACATTATGGAAGAGCTAATCAAAAGTGTTTGGGTATGTTGTTGATCAAGTGTTTAGTCAAGTGTAACCATGTTGGGAGTTTTACACTTGTACAACAAGAAAAGAAATATGATCCCATTAATTAATTAGACATAGGAAATTAGTAACCATGCATAGTTGAGTGACATGTGATGTGCTTGAATACTTAGATGAGTGACATGTGATGTATTCATTCCAACTGGTTAGTATATTATAGAGAATCATTTTTTAGGTTTTCCTATGTGAATGAAATCCATTTTAATATTATTAAACATAGTCATATGTGAGGAGTAGTTCCACAAGACTAATTTTAGGAAATTTAATGAAAATAGTATTTTTGATGGTTTAGAGTCCGTAAGACCATAAGTTATGCTGCCCGAATGATGTAGTAGGAAGTAGTAAAATGGATATTACCCCAAAAATTTAAGAGGAAAGAATAAATATAAAACATAAAAGACTTTGGTAAAATTAACTATAAGAATTGTAACAAAACTTTATAAGGATTTACCAAGTGGTTGTACAAAAAATGAAGAAACATATGAGTAACCTTCATAGATCATAAGAGTAAAATCATGAGAGTTTCAAAAATTCACATTGTGCAATTGTTGGAGGAGTTGAGGTTGTGGGATTCATTAACTTAATAATGATATATCCTTGAAAATAGGATCTAAATAGAGTTAATCTCCATGGAGATATAAATATATAGAGACAGATTACATCAAATCATTCATTCTGTAAATACATGTATGGGTTATTTTATTGATAATGAAGAATTATAATCATTATCCAATTCCATGAATAAATAAACCAACATTCCACCAAAAAGTATGAATCACATATGGACCATGTAAATTTGTGTTTTTCTATAGATTTCCTTTCTTCCAATCATTCTATTATGATATTATTTTCGACTTTGATTCAATTTGGATCATATATTTTGGTATAGTGGTTTATGTGCATTGGATTTTATGCTACAAATACTATCACATGAGGTTGAATGAAATTACTTTTTTTCTTCTTAGGTATGTTCTAGTTGATATCTTATATAATATTAATTTAACATATCCATGTGTACAAAAAAGTGGTACTAAATATTTATTTGGAGTATCTTAAGATGGTTAGACCCTATTGAAGGTGTTTTAGAGATCAGTTTAGTATAATCACTCTTCACTTTTATTTATATGAATGTTTTCAATGATAAATTATTGAAACCTAGTAAATGTTTTTTAATTTAGTTGTAGTTTATTAATTTAAAGTAATGGTGTTGGATTAGGGTTTTTTTTTCTGATGGTAGAAACTTGATGAAAAATATTTTGGGTTTTGGGGTATATAGATAGATGATTGTCTACTATTGAAGGACCTTGATCTATCATTCATGGGTATAAATCTATAAGAAATGATGATAGAGGAATGGGAAATATGGCTAAGAAATATTTAGTTTTGATTTATATATCATTTTAATATAATTTTGATTATAATATATGCGAATTTAAAATCACTTCAAAGCTTATAAAGAATCTCACTAACATGTATGATAAGCTATCCGTAATGAATATGTTTTTATTTATGTGAAGGTTTTTCAATATGAATATGTAAGAATGAAAACCATTGGAAGACCACATAGATGACATAAATATTATCTAGATATGGTTAGAGATAGTGAAGGTGAACTTTGGTGATATAGATAAGGAACAATTTTTTCTATCATATCTCCCTGATTCTTAGAATGCAATGGTCACTGCTATGATATACTCGAGTAGAAAGTTTGACATGGAGTTTTCAGATATTGGAGAATTGATCTTGAAAAAATAAATTAATTGGAAGGATATCTTGGAATATTATAAAAGTTCCTATAGTAAGTAAGGAATTGGGAATTCTACAACACAAAAAGTTCAATGAAATTATAAACAAAGAATTCAAAGTGGGAGTAGCTCAATGGAAGGTTATCTCATGTGATGGAATTGTTTAATGAAAGGTTACCAGAAGAAATATTTCAATAAGTGGGGAGTTAATTAATAAATATACACTCCCATAAATGGATATTTAAATCCCATATCTGAAGATAAAAATGGTCTATTATTTAGTGCCACTATCTCCCTTGAGTCTTATATTTTAGACTATAGATATTCATTATTATCTATATTTGAGAAGATTATGAGGAACTATATTGTTAGATGGTATAGAATGGTTAATCTTTTAGATGATCAAGATATTGAGATTATTGGAAAGGTTGAAATCTCTATTTGGTCGAGAAGTTATATTATTCTGGATTTCAAGGGCGTGTAACATATTACAGGAATAAAAAAACATAATTTTCATTAGATAATTACAAAATGTTTGTTTATATACTACATTAATACATGGTGTGTGTAATATTTTTCATATTTTATCGGTTGTGTCCAACTGAGTTGAGAATAGGATTTCTTTACTTTACAAGAGTATCTAAAGGGAAGATTCATACTGAAAAATAAAAATTTCAATGTTATGGAATGACTGTATGGGTCACTTGAGTGAGAAAGGGATGAAAACCGACATCGCTAAAGGAATGATGATGATTGAAAGCATTAATTATGGAACATGGGAAGTTTGTATCTAAGGATATTAGTGCAAGGTTTCATTTTAAAGAGAAGGAAAGGTACCAATGAACCAGAAGTTAGAGTATGTTTATATAGGTTTATGGTGGATCATTCTCATTAATTCTTACAGAGGATCATTATTCTATGCTATATTCATTGGTGATTTTCTACAAAAAAGTTTTGGTATTCTTTCACAAGAATATATCCACCCAATCCTTAAACAAATATTTTTTCATAATATTTCAAATAAATATCTATAAAATACAAAATAATTATTGACAGGTCTAGTGTATTTGAATGATCAGTCATACATATAAATCATCTAAAATGTAAAAAAATAATCATTATTTAAATCTCCACATTGTTATCCAAACTCACATATATATATTTTAAAATTTTATGGGATACCCTGGGGAAAATATATAGGGAAAAAGGGTGAGATATAATTCCTAGTATTGGAGTAAACATAACAAGAAAGAATAACATTAGAGTCAAGAGGCATAAAATGATATCATAAAGATAATTATTATAAGAATGGAAACACTAAATAAGGAAATTAGATCATAAGTTAATGGAATCAGGGAATATGTGAAAAAAATATAAGATATGACATCATAAATATAAGTCAGGGGTCACTCCCTTGACCATAATCCTAAAGTGGATAAAGTACCATGGTGGATTGGGTTCACTCTCCCTTCCCATAAACATAATGGAAAAGTCTCATGGTGAATTAGTTTTACTCTATAATTACATTCATAACATCACATGAGATACACAGATTTACCCAATTCATTAAGGTATATATAATTTTGGGCCCACCATAACATTGTTTTCTTTGTATAACTACCTATTCACCATATATAGAATATCATGAGATGAAAACATTACCCAATGAATACGAGGGATATATAATTCCATTAATACCAATTATAAAATGATAATCATAATATTTATTTGTATATATGTGCATCATGATGAAAATAATACATATATAAAGAATAATCCTTAAAAACTCATGAGAAAGAAGCGGGTTCAACAATATTATCTCAAAGAATAACTGAAGGATTTCTCATAATGATTACAAAGAGAATAAGGAATTAAATAAATTTAGATGTTCATATTTTAATAATGAAACATAGGTATTTAATATTGAATTATAATGTTGGAAATTTCTTGACAATGATTAAGGAGTTGTAAGAACAAAAATGAACTATATAGGGGATGCTTTTCAAAATGATCTTAGGATATTTTAAGGAAGGAAAAGAATTACAATTTCCATTTAGACCCAAATTTAACTATGATAGTTTCATATAAAATAATTTAGGTTTTTAAAACTTATTCATGGTGAAAATAGTATATGGATTTGACACTTTTCATCAAATAAGAAATCATAAGGTTCTAATTTTATGGTATAAAACATCATTATGGAAAGCCCACATCATAAAAATATAATAAAACATTATTTTAAAAATATAATAAGCTATGTATTAAGTTAAAATGTGATAAAAATTGATAATATTTCCATTAAAAAAGGAGAACATGGAAGAAGGGAAATTATTGATAAGGAGGAGAAATTATCATTTAAGAGGTTGATAATTATTATTAACATTGTAACATTTTGAAGAATGTTTAGAACTATTCAATAAGGAATATTTTAAGAAAAATTGATCTAGAAATATATAAATTTTGTAACACCCCAAGATTTCATAGTGTGTTAGTTCTTCAAAATAATTCAATAACTTTCACTACATGCAACACAATGTTCAAGCACACCATGACTTACCAAACAAGCCGTTCAAAAGAGGTTATGAATAGTATTAGATAAATTTTAATGTTTATATAATCCTTATAATTTTAGAATCCATATTATGAGTTTCTTAGAGATAATGCAAGAACAAATTCATTTTCAGTATTGCACTTTTATCAACTTTAATAGTGAACCCTTTTTAAATACTATATTTTAAACTTTTTTACTAAATGGGGACATCAAAAATTTAAAATGAAACATCCCAAGCTTCTACGGTACGCTTCTCTTTGAATAATGTGATAGCGTGTGTCGTACGCAACACCGAGTTCTAACACACCATAACTAATCAAACTAGCTGTTATGAATAGTAATACCTACTTTTTGAAATTATATATATTTTATATTTGAAAATGGACTTCATTTTTGGATTCTTAATATCGAATTTAGCCTAAGGTGAAATTTTGGTACATTTCGGATAACTTTCATATTTTGATGAATAGTGAAAATTACTAAATTTTAATTAAAAACAACTTTTTTAATCAAAATAATTAATAGTGATAAATTATGAATTTGAGTGGTTTTAAAGTATATTTAGAATATATTTTTACCATTTAATATAATGTTGGTCATTGGACATAATTTTACAATTAAACCGAACATAAACGAGTGTCAATCTTTTGATAGTTATTATCTCTTAAAAACACGCTTTTTGTTTTGACAGCGGGAATTAATTTTAAATTAATTTCTGCCACTTCTGTGTTTTGAATTTAGAAAAATGGATTCCATATTTGGAATCAGGATGTTCAAATTGTGTAAATAGGTAACTTTTATTTTTAGACATTTTGAATAATTACTGCGGTAAATATTTTATTTACCATGGTTAAGGGTAAATCCGGTAAATAAGGGTTAAAAAATAATATTATAATAATACAAAATTACCCTAAAACGTGTCCTAACCTTATTGGTGGACACATACCCGACCATGGGCATCCTTGGGTCAATTTGGGGACCCCTTGGAGCCACTTGTATGTGGTAGGGACACATTATATTAATAAAGTTAAAATAAAAATAAAAATGGCATAAGCTTACATCTTTTAGAAGAACAAATTTTACATAGGGTTATACATGTTGGATTTTAGATTATAAATATTCATTAGAAATCTAAAACGATTTACTACATAATGATGTTTTATTTATAATTTTTAGACATTAAATAATTTATTTATGACACAATGATGATGCAGTAATTACTAAAATAGTAAAAAAATTAACATAATTGATATTATAAATACCCAAATAAATATAATATGAAACTTTTAATGAATTACACTAATTTTCTAGGATAATATGATATATTAGGATTGATTTAATTGACTTTTTTCGAAGTAATCAATCTGTTATGAGTTTCACAAAAATCAACTATTGAATAGTGTCAAAATTGACATAAAAGAGTTCTTAAAACAAATATTATATTATTAATTGATATTAAATTATTAAAAATCTATGGTTCGGCCAAGAGACTTATATCATGATAGGATCATCATTAATGGACCACTTGGGGGTCTTTTGGATGTATATAGTAAGTTTATTAACCATATTATATAAAAATACAAAGAGACATTGTAAAAGTGAAACTAATTAACTTAGAGTTAATACTTAAAGATAAGGTTAATATAAGTACCCAAACCTGTCTAAATTCTATTGGTTGAGTGGTTTTCGACCTATCCCCACCTTAACCTTTGAATATTCAACTTTGGAGCCATTAGAAACCGAATATGAATTTATTATAAATTAATATTTCTAGCTTTTCCAAAGGTGCCCCTCACCCCTCTTATAAAAGGGCACTCCTCCTTCCCATTTCTTCACACCTCTAAAGCCTTTTGGTTCGGCCAAACTCTGCCCAAATACTCTCCCAACATCCCTCACTACAACCTAGAGGCCTTAGTTTGATCAGAAAGCCAACCTAAGGAGCCCTTTTGATCAAATCAAAAGGAAGAACCCGAAGAAGAGGTAATGATTTCACCACCCTTTTCTAAGTTCATTTCTTCTTCCACTTCTTCTTCCGTTGTTCTTACCATTCTAAAATAATAACTCCAGTATCTTACATATACTGTGATGTTATTATAAATATGGTACAACCATATTCATTATTATATCCACCCTTTGAATAACATGTCACCATACGTGTGTACGTACGGCTTACCGTCTCCACGTCGTGGTGTAATTGTTATTCAATATATTATTATTTGGATGGGTATAATAATGATGTGTAACTCATATAAATAATAAATATAACATGTTAATGATTCTGTATAAATGATATACCATCCATTTATATATTATTTTAATATCAAAAGAATGATATTGTCGCTCGTGCGTACGTACGGACTACCGTCTCCACGAACGCGATGGGATTCATTCTCCATCGTAACCATTAAAGTATAATTATCATTTGATGATTTAAAAATGATGTTTAAGGACTTGATATCATTCTGGATATGAATAATATACAACCTATCCTTTACAAACATGTCTTACGTAACAAAACATATGAAAGAAAACAAGTAAGTTAACACCCGAAACAACGATAATACTAAGATACCAATATTAAAAGATCATATATGATATCATATTAATATATATGATTCTTGTATAATTTAATAACAATTATTTCACCATTATACAGGAGGTTAACCTACCCCAACCAAGGAAAAGTACAAGGTAAGGGTTATTTCACAATATCTTCATTATCCGAGGTTGTATATACGTAATAATCTACTGGGATCTCTTTATCATCCACATCCATGTTTTCTTAAAAATGTATTTCAAAACATTTTTACTATTTACAAGAATATGGGTTAAAGTCATTTATACCCCTGTTTTACTTTTTATAAGAGGTTTATAAAGGAATCTTTCCGTCGTTTTCAAAACAATGTCCTTTTTAACCTTTTCGACAGAATTGAGGTAAGAATGTTTTTTTTAACTTATACGGCGGGTGCGGTTATTTTCCGCCGTTATAAAATCGTCGAAGCTTTCCTTACAATCTTATAAGAATATTTTCAAAGAAAATATTTTATTTTATATGGATCTTAAATGATTTCAAAATAAAAGGAGATATTTCTTTTAAAAGAATTTTGATTTCATATATGTCAACATCCTTTGATGGATTTTAAGATTATTTGAAGTTGATTTATTATGATACAAAACTTCTATATTGTATTGAAGGTTTTGTGATATGTTTGACTGTGTATGTGCTATTTTTATACCATTCATAGTTTATGGTGAAAGTATTGACATTTCGTATGCTAGTTTTAATACGAATGTTTATGTTATGTTTAAACCTTTTCATATGGGAATGCATTGGACTTAATAAGTGAAGGGTGGAGCCCGCTATAGCTCCTCGATGCATCGGTAGGTCTCATGAGACAAACTAGTGTCTTGGCACAAGGCCTTGACAAAATCTTATTTGTAGTCTTGGCACGAGGCCTTGGCTCTGTGGTTATGATAGTCTGTCATTATGCATTCCAACATTATGAAAGTGGTTATTGATTTTTTCATGTGATTATTCGATTAGTAGAATATCCATGTGAATAAATAAATGGCATTATTTCATTTTATTTATGCCATACCATGTTGAAAGTTCATATTTAAAAGGCTTTTGTTTTAGTTATACATTGCCTTAAATGTTTATTCTTATTTATGAAAGTTTCTGCTATATTGTTATCCTTACTGGGCATTTGAGCTCACCCCTTTTCTATGTTTTATTTTTCCCAGTAAGTGAAGAAGTAAATTATGAATGACCTGCAGGGATTTTTATGAGGGGATAATAGTGTGGTCTATTGAGACATTACGTTGTTGTAGTAGTTTTTCATTTTATGATGTAATGTAAAACTTATGAATATATCTAGTGTTTCCAAGGCTACTAAACCAATCGGTCTTTCGAGATTTGATCTTTCTTGTGATCATGCCAATGTTACGAAGTAATGCACCGACTCTGGGTAGCTGGGGTTGGGGCGTTACAGTTGGTATCAGAGGAAGTTTAGTACAAACCTTGGAAGCTAGATTTAGATAAACTCTGATTAGAGCACGTAGACCTAAGATGAACTTTGAGGATAAGTATAGAAGAACTTCCTAGAATTTTGGTATTGTAGAGATTTTGTGAGTTTTCCGAGCAATACATCCCTGTCTGGATACGAGCAGGTAGAGGCGGCTCTGGCACAGATGTACCTAGGGGTAAAACCCGAAAACACCGCTTTGAGCTAGACTCGAACGGGAACTGGTGCACGACAATGGGCCTTGCAGCACTCTTGGTTACGACACTCCCGGGGGATATGCTTAGGATAACTCTCATTTTCTTTACAAATCATTATGAAGGGTTTATGAGTATATACTTCCTCAAAGAAATTTTTTTTATGATTATGGATTATATCCATAAATAGTTCAATTTATGTTAAGTGTTTTATAAGTATGGGATTATGTATTTTGATTCATAAACTGATCTAGTTTATGCCATTGTTTAGAAATGGCGCCCAGTAGAAGGAATGAGAACTCCAGAAATGCACATGATCCAAAGAGAAGGAAGGATCATATCTTTCATGGTCTTAAGCTAGAATTGATAAGAGAAATAGTCTCCCATGTATTATCATCATATGAAGAAATAATATCATGTGTTGATAAGATAAGTAAAGAGTTTACTGAGTCCTATGGCTTTGAAGGGAAGCAAGAGAAGAAAAGGATGGAAGAGAGAAAATTGGATAAAGGGAAGAGGGAAAAGAAGAATTTTCCCATATGTGGTAACTGTGGGAAGAAACACCCTGGAACTTGCCTGAAAGGAATGGGAGTTTGTTATAAGTGTGGAGGAAAAGGGCACAAAGTACGTGACTGCAAGGGTAAGAAAATGGTTTCAAATGTATAAAGCTTCATTTGCAAGGAGTTTGGACACTACGCGAACCTATGTCCCAGTCATCAGACTATGCCGCAAATGATGCTATTGGATAATAATCAAGTTATGATACTACCACAGATGAAGAGGAATGATTAGAGTTATTATGTTGATTATATCAATTGAGTGTTGTAGCAACAATGTACTTTTTATAATAATTATGGAGTATATAAGGATTGTACTGCAGTACTATTTCATTAAGGACTTGAGATGGTGTGGAACAAAGAAAAGTGACTCAGTAGCCGGTTAAATGTTTGGAAAATATATGGTTGAGAGAAAGATAAACCATAATATGGTTCAGATACCGAGGTGGTGATTTTAGAATAATACATGATTGATTTGGATAAATTATATTGGATATTATTGACTACCTTGAAGCTGATTAATGATTTGTATATTCCATCATTGTTGGGGTTTAAAACATTTTTGGATTGATGAAGTATATCCAGCATTCTATATGGAATAATGGAGAATGAATATAATCAATAAGGAATATGGTAATTCAGGATGTTTCAGTGTATTAAAAGAATACATGATGAAAGTATTCATATGCTATTACGGGGTAAAAAGGATCTGCATTATGTTTAACTTCCTTATAAATGTTGGACTGTGAGTTTGGACAGAAGTATTTTTGATATTTCTAGTTTGGATTATTTTGGATTGCCATAAAAGGACAACCCGGAGGTCGGGCGGCAACCCGTCGCGTCCGGCAAGGCTGCGAGACTTGAACCCGCAACCGAAGGGCGACAAGGGTGTATCACCTACCACTGGCCCACGAGATGTCCTGGATTAAATAATTTTGTTTTTTTAAAAGATCTGGTAGATGAATTATAATATCATTTATTTTCGAACCCTGTACGAATAGTATAAATAGAAATTTTTTTTACGTTCTATTATCTTTTAGAGTGAAAGATGAGTTTGTGGTAGAAATTTATTATTGGATAAAACTCTAATTATAATGTAAGTATATCTCCTTATGATCTTATCCAATCTCATAAATAAATTCCTCAACATTAATAAAAGGAACTTAGAAGAAAAATGTTGTCCTAGATGGTACCTTAAATCATCACTAATTTATGGCTTTGGGATTGTTGGCCTTTTCATAGCCATGTTCTCTACCACTCTCCATCAGATAATTGATGGTTAGATTTCTCTTCCATATCCATATTTTCCTACATGGAACCCTAGTATGTGTTATTTTCGGTAATCTTCATACTTTCGACTCTTTATTATAAATAGAGGCCTCATTAATTCATTTTTCGATGTGGGATTTCAACTAAGATATTTTGAAACGTCAAAAATGTGTTATCCTAATACCCTATGTTTCGTTGAACTGATGGTATTTCAAATCATAATAGATTGATGAATTTAAGGACCTCAATTTTAAACTTGTTTGTAATTGATGACCTCAATCACTACCTATAAATATTTACGTTTTTCCTCCAATTATATGTCTCAAATTGCCACCAATGTTCTCCTAATCGAGATCATAATTTGGTGGTGAACCTTTCATTTCTCTTTTCCTCATATTAAGACTAAATTTTAGTAACCCAATTTCTGATGTGGGGTTTCCCACAAATATATTATGTATTTTCAACCTTTTATTTTTGAAGAACAATTTCAAATTGCGAGGACGCAATTTATTGAAGGAGGGGAGAATGTAACACCCCAAGATTTCATAGTGTGTTAGTTCTTCAAAATAATTCAATAACTTTCACTACATGCAACACAATGTTCAAGCACACCATGACTTACCAAACAAGCAGTTCAAAATAGGTTATGAATAGTATTAGATAAATTTTAATGTTTATATAATCCTTATAATTTTAGAATCCATATTATGAGTTTCTTAGAGATAATGCAAGAACAAATTCATTTTCAGTATTGCACTTTTATCAACTTTAATAGTGAACCCTTTTTAAATACTATATTTTAAACTTTTTGACTAAATGGGGACATCAAAAATTTAAAATGAAACATCCCAAGCTTCTACGGTACGCTTCTCTTTGAATAATGTGATAGCGTGTGTCGTACGCAACACCGAGTTCTAATACACCATAACTAATCAAACTAGCTGTTATGAATAGTAATACCTACTTTTTGAAATTATATATATTTTATATTTGAAAATGGACTTCATTTTTGGATTCGTAATATCGAATTTAGCCTAAGGTGAAATTTTGGTACATTTCGGATAACTTTCATATTTTGATGAATAGTGAAAATTACTAAATTTTAATTAAAAACAACTTTTTTAATCAAAATAATTAATAGTGATAAATTATGAATTTGAGTGGTTTTAAAGTATATTTAGAATATATTTTTACCATTTAATATAATGTTGGTCATTGGACATAATTTTACAATTAAACCGAACATAAACGAGTGTCAATCTTTTGATAGTTATTATCTCTTAAAAACACGCTTTTTGTTTTGACAGCGGGAATTAATTTTAAATTAATTTCTGCCACTTCTGTGTTTTGAATTTAGAAAAATGGATTCCATATTTGGAATCAGGATGTTCAAATTGTGTAAATAGGTAACTTTTATTTTTAGACATTTTGAATAATTACTGCGGTAAATATTTTATTTACCATGGTTAAGGGTAAATCCGGTAAATAAGGGTTAAAAAATAATATTATAATAATACAAAATTACCCTAAAACGTGTCCTAACCTTATTGGTGGACACATACCCGACCATGGGCATCCTTGGGTCAATTTGGGGACCCCTTGGAGCCACTTGTATGTGGTAGGGACACATTATCTTAATAAAGTTAAAATAAAAATAAAAATGGCATAAGCTTACATCTTTTAGAAGAACAATTTTTACATAGGGTTATACATGTTGGATTTTCGATTATAAATATTCATTAGAAAGATAAAACGATTTACTACATAATGATGTTTTATTTATAATTTTTAGACATTAAATAATTTATTTATGACACAATGATGATGCAGTAATTACTAAAATAGTAAAAAAATTAACATAATTGATATTATAAATACCCAAATAAATATAATATGAAACTTTTAATGAATTACACTAATTTTCTAGGATACTATGATATATTAGGATTGATTTAATTGACTTTTTTCGAAGTAATCAATCTGTTATGAGTTTCACAAAAATCAACTATTGAATAGTGTCAAAATTGACATAAAAGAGTTCTTAAAACAAATATTATATTATTAATTGATATTAAATTATTAAAAATCTATGGTTCGGCCAAGAGACTTATATCATGATAGGATCATCATTAATGGACCACTTGGGGGTCTTTTGGATGTATATAGTAAGTTTATTAACCATATTATATAAAAATACAAAGAGACATTGTAAAAGTGAAACTAATTAACTTAGAGTTAACACTTAAAGATAAGGTTAATATAAGTACCCAAACCTGTCTAAATTCTACTGGTTGAGTGGTTTTCGACCTAGCCCCACCTTAACCTTTGAATAGTCAACTTTGGATCCATTAGAAACCGAATATGAATTTATTATAAATTAATATTTCTAGCTTTTCCAAAGGTGCCCCTCACCCCTCTTATAAAAGGGCACTCCTCCTTCCCATTTCTTCACACCTCTAAAGCCTTTTGATTCGGCCAAACTCTTCCCAAATACTCTCCCAACATCCCTCACTACAACCTAGAGGCCTTAGTTTGATCAGAAAGCCAACCTAAGGAGCCCTTTTGATCAAATCAAAAGGAAGAACCCGAAGAAGAGGTAATGATTTCACCACCCTTTTCTAAGTTCATTTCTTCTCCCACTTCTTCTTCTGTTGTTCTTACCATTATAAAATAATAACTCCAGTATCTTACATATACTGTGATGTTATTATAAATATGGTACAACCATATTCATTATTATATCCACCCTTTGAATAACATGTCACCATACGTGTGTACGTACGGCTTACCGTCTCCACGTCGTGGTGTAATTGTTATTCAATATATTATTATTTGGATGGGTATAATAATGATGTGTAACTCATGTAAATAATAAATATAACATGTTAATGATTCTGTATATATGATATACCATCCATTTATATATTATTTTAATATCAAAAGAATGATATTGTCGCTCGTGCGTACGTACGGACTACCGTCTCCACGAACGCGATGGGATTCATTCTCCATCGTAACCATTAAAGTATAATTATCATTTGATGATTTAAAAATGATGTTTAAGGACTTGATATCATTCAGGATATGAATAATATACAACCTATCCTTTACAAACATGTCTTACGTAACAAAACATATGAAAGAAAACAAGTAAGTTAACACCCGAAACAACGATAATACTAAGATACCAATATTAAAAGATCATATATGATATCATATTAATATATATGATTCTTGTATAATTTAATAACAATTATTTCACCATTATACAGGAGGTTAACCTACCCCAACCAAGGAAAAGTACAAGGTAAGGGTTATTTCACAATCTCTTCATTATCCGAGGTTGTATATACGTAATAATCTACTGGGATCTCTTTATCATCCACATCCATGTTTTCTTAAAAATGTATTTCAAAACATTTTTACTATTTACAAGAATATGGGTTAAAGTCATTTATACCCCTGTTTTACTTTTTATAAGAGGTTTATAAAGGAATCTTTCCGTCGTTTTCAAAACAATGTCCTTTTTAACCTTTTCGACAGAATTGAGGTAAGAATGTTTTTTTTAACTTATACGGCGGGTGCGGTTATTTTCCGCCGTTATAAAATCGTCGAAGCTTTCCTTACAAGCTTATAAGAATATTTTCAAAGAAAATATTTTATTTTATATGGATCTTAAATGATTTCAAAATAAAAGGAGATATTTCTTTTAAAAGAATTTTGATTTCATCTATGTCAACATCCTTTGATGGATTTTAAGATTATTTGAAGTTGATTTATTATGATACAAAACTTCTATATTGTATTGAAGGTTTTGTGATATGTTTGACTGTGGATGTGCTATTTTTATACCATTCATAGTTTATGGTGAAAGTATTGACATTTCGTATGCTAGTTTTAATACGAATGTTTATGTTATGTTTAAACCTTTTCATATGGGAATGCATTGGACTTAATAAGTGACGGGTGTAGCCCGCTATAGCTCCTCGATGCATCGGTAGGTCTCATGAGACAAACCAGTGTCTTGGCACAAGGCCTTGACAAAATCTTATTTGTAGTCTTGGCACGAGGCCTTGGCTATGTGGTTATGATAGTCTGGCATTATGCATTCCAACATTATGAAAGTGGTTATTGATTTTTTCATGTGATTATTCGATTAGTAGAATATCCATGTGAATAAGTAAATGGCATTATTTCATTTTATTTATGCCATACCATGTTGAAAGTTCATATTTAAAAGGCTTTTGTTTTAGTTATACATTGCCTTAAATGTTTATTCTTATTTATGAAAGTTTCTGCTATATTGTTATCCTTACTGGGCATTTGAGCTCACCCCTTTTCTATGTTTTATTTTTCCCAGGAAGTGAAGAAGTAAATTATGAATGACCTGCAGGGATTTTTATGAGGGGATAATAGTGTGGTCTATTGAGACATTACGTTGTTGTAGTAGTTTTTCATTTTATGATGTAATGTAAAACTTATGAATATATCTAGTGTTTCCAAGGCTACTAAACCAATCGGTCTTTCGAGATTTGATCTTTCTTGTGATCATGCCAATGTTACGAAGTAATGCACCGACTCTGGGTAGCTGGGGTTGGGGCGTTAGAAATTTGACATACCATATCAAATTAAAGATTAATCTCATGGAGAAAAATTATAAGTCAAGAAAACCGATTGAGATATGAAAGTCCGTTACATTTTAGAGCAGATAGAAATAATGGTCCACCATAAGGAATGGAATGAATGGAAGTGATGTTTCTAAATTAAAAAATATTTTATCATATTATATTTCATGTGAGTAGTTTTTTAACCATAAAAATGATTATTGTTTAATATTAACAAATCATTCCTCAATAAAGGGTGTTGAGATAGAAACCCTTACCTTATTCTATATTTATTTTTTACATGCACCTAAATTAAATAGTAATAAACATAATTTTATTAGATATGTTATTAAGAACCTTATTCTTATTTTTTAAATTTAATATGGAATATTTATTATCATATGATATTTATTTATTATATAACTTTCTTTCCAATGCAATTTACATGAGGTTGTTTGGTCAATTTTTCTGTAACTACTTATATAGATTGGCCATGGGAGAAAGCTTCATAAAATATTTTCATAGTATCCCGAATATTAATAGTATTATATAAATATTTTTTATATGTTAAATATATTTTTTATTCCATCCATGATGGGTGGTGATGAAAAAAACTCATTGCTCGTGCATGGGATAATCCTCACGCACACACGATTATTGTTTCCATTTCTCAACGAATGAGAGGATAATAAATTATAAAATAATTTAGCCTTTTATATTCAAATTAATATTCAATATATTATATTTATCCATAAATAACATAATTAAACCCAACCATGAGAAGTTCTTACAAAAAAAAGAATATGTCGCTTCCTGAAGGCAGTAGTCCCCACACACACGAACGACACTTTTTTCCTCCTTAGTGGAAGGAGAGGAATGAATAATAGTAGTTATATTATTATAATAAAATATTAATAAATAATTATAATTATTTAATTATATATTTATGTATATAATATATTTTAAGCGTAATATTAAGGCTAAAATATTACAAAGAAGCCAATACTTACGTTAGAGAATTCATATTCTTTTATAGATTTCTATAGAAATGAAGGACATAATCTAAATCATATAGATAATGGGTTTAAGGATGAGAAAATTAATTCAAGTTTATGTATTTTGGGTATAGGTTAATGTAAAACTCCAGTAGAGAGTGTAACCATGGAGGGGTTGAAGTGATCCCATTTTATATGTCAGGAAAAATGATCTTTTAGGAATAACATGTAACCTTCCATGATATCATTTCACTATTCCTTCAACAATGACTAAAAAACATCATAATAATGGAGTTTTTGGTGATATATTTCCATTATATCCTCAACCAAGACATTCCAGTCATTTTATAAACATGATTCAAGTCTTTTACCATAGGGTTTTACATTTTAACATCTTAATATTTACCTTGGTAACGAGTTTTTAACTAAGAAAATTATATTTTTTTGGGAAGTCACATCTTCCAAAGGAATTCCAATTAAATTTCATAATGAAATAGAAAGATAAATATTTGGTAGATATGCTCATGTTCTTGTTGAAGTCAACATGAATTATACAATAATTGACACAATTATTTTTAAGGAGGATTTTATTCACCTTGAATTTCAAATTGATAATGAAATTATTTTTGATTTTTGTCATATATTCAGAAATATTGGGAATTTAAATTATAACACCCAAAAATTTCATATTATGTATCCCTTTAAAGTAATTTAACAACATATATTTCACGCATCACTGACTTGGCATTCATTGTATGAAAGATTGTGTTTCTGTGAAACAACACATTAGTATTATAATTATTTAAAAAATATATATATTTATCAATTAAATATTGTAATATGAATAGTAAAAAATAAATTTTAAATTCTATTTATAATTTTTTCACATAAAGAAAACATATTTATAATGAAATTCATAAGTTTTGTTTAAAGAGTTATATATTTAGAAAAACTATATTCTTAAATGAACTACTTCTTATGTCTTTTTTTGAACAATAATAAATATAATTTTAAACTGTCCTAAAGATTGAATTTTTTAAAAAATACATAATTTTTTATTTGGATTATTAAAATTTTCTTAGAGTGATATTTGGTACTTTTCTCATAACTTACATATTTTGATGAATAGTGAAAAATACTAAATTTTAATTAAAAACAACTTTTTTAATCAAAATAATTTATAATGTTAAATTATAAATTTTAGTGTATTTATATTATTTTTATGATTTAATATAATTTATGTCATTTCATGTAATTTCATATTTAAATTGTACATAAACACATGTCAATCTTTTGATAGTTTTTACTTCTTAAAAACACACCTTTTGGTTTTGTCAACGAAAATTAATTTTAAATTAATATCTGCAACTTATATACATTGAATTTGTAAAAATGGTATCCATATTTGGAATTAAGAGGTCCAAATTGTGTATATAGGTATCCTTTATTTTTAGACATTATGAATAGTAACTTCAGTAAATATTTGTTTCAATGGTTAAAGGGTAAATCCTCTAATTAAAGGAAATAAAATAATATTATCATACTATTAAATTACCCTAACATTTGTTCTAACCCTATTAGATGATACAGTTCTGGCCATGTTCATCCTTGGGTCGATTTTGGGACCCAATGGAGCCACTTGTAAGGGAAAATGACACTTTTAAAAAAATAATTTATTGTTAAGGAAAATGCAACATAAACATATATATTTTAGTAAAACAATATTTATATGGGGTAATATAAGTTATATTTTCGATTATAAATATTCATTATAAATATAAAAATATTAACTACATGATATTATTTTATTTATAATTTTTATAAATAAAATAAATATATTTATTTATGACACAATAATGATGCAATATTTTCCTTATTAATGATGGAATCAAATAAAGGATTTGATAAATATTAGAATAAATATAATTTGAGTGTTGTGATGCCATCCATGAATTTTCTAGGGGAATATGAAATGTTAGGGTTTATTCAAGGTATTTCTTTAGAATTAATCAAGTTTATATTATTTTCACAGAAACCAAATACTAAATAGTGTCAAAATTGATATAAATGCGTTTTTAAAAGAAATATTATTTTATTAAATGAAATATTATTCCTAAAAATTTAATATAAGGCCAACGTAATTAAATTAGGTTATATATTTCATTAGTGCCCTGCTTTAGGTTTTCTTTTTATTTTATAGTAATGTTTTTAACCATGTAATATAAAAATACAAGAAGACATGGTAAATGTTAAACTATTGAACTAAAAGTCAAATCTTAAAGATATGGTTAATATAGTGACCTAAACTTTTCTAAAATCTATTGGTTGAGATGATTTCGACCCATCCCCACCTCAAACTCAAAATAAATCAATTTTGAGTAATTATAAACCAAAAATAGTTTTATTATTAATTCAAATTTCAAACATTTCCAAAAGATCCACTCACCTCCCTTATAAAAGGGTACTTCCCATTTTCTAAAATTCACACCACCAAATTCATATGGCTCGGTCAAACCCAGCTCAAATATCCTACCAACTACCCTCAATTAATCTTATAGGACTTAATTTGATCATAAATCCCACCTAAGGATCCCTTTTATTCAAATCAAAAGGAAGCACCTGAAGAAGAGGTAATTACTCCATCACCTCTTTCAAAGTTCTTTTATTCTTCCAATTCCTATTTCTCTGTTGATTCCATTAAAAAAAATCCAATACCTTTTACATAATTACTTATTTTTATAAAAATTATTTAACCATATTCATTATTCTATCCATCCTATGAGTGACAAAGTCACCATACGTGCGTACGTACGACTTACCATCTCCTTATCGTGGTGTAGTTTTTTATTTAACACTTCAATATTTGGATGGGTATAATAATGAGTATAATTGATGTAAATAATAAATATTACATGTTAATGATTCTAAAAATATAATATAATATCCAATTACATAATATTTCACCATCAATAGAATGATATTGTCACTCATGCATACGTACGACTAACCATATCCACAATGCGATGATATTTAATTCCCTATTGTATCCATTCAAGAATAATTTTCATTTGATGGTTAAAAATAATGTTTAAGAACTTAATATAATACAGTTTCCAAATAAAATATATCTTTTCTATAACAAAAATGACTTACATAACAAAACATATAAAAAAACAAATCAGTTAACACCCAAAACAATGATACAATTGAAATATTACTAACAATAAAATATTATATGATCATATATGATATAATATTTATGTATTTGTTTCTTAAATAATTTAATAAAAATTATTTAACCATTATATAAGAGGTTAATATGCCCTAGACCAAAAGAAAGTACAAGGTAAGGGTTAATTCTTCATTCTCATTATTATCCAAGATTTTTTATGTGTATGTTTTTACTAGGACATATTTATTATCGATGTCCATGTTTCATAAAAGAATTTTCAAAAGGATTATTTTTAAGGGACTCTTTAACTAAAACCTAATTTTAAATGTTTTGAATATTTAATTTTCCAAATATTTTTAATTAATTTCCATGTTTTCAAAATAATTTTAAGGAATTATTTTTATGAACATGAATGTTTTAAAATGTTAATTCCATTCAAAAGTTTCAAAGTGGTATGGGACACTTTGATTAAAAAATATCATTTAAATATCTTCTTTTCTAAATTGTGTTACTTTAAAATGATTTAATGAAAAAGGGATATTTGTCTCAATTATTTTTAATCATCATTTTCATCTATTTCTATATCGTTTACTGGATATTATTCAATATTTTTGTTTATATATTGTAATACAATGTTCTATATATTTTTGAATGAGTTATGATATGTTTGACTATAGATGTGTAGTTTTTATACCATTCATGGTTTACGATTAAAGTGTTGATATTTCGTATGCTAGTTTTAATATGAATGTTTATATTATGTTTCAACATTTTCATATGAGGAATGAATCAGACTTAGTAAGTGATGGGCGGGGCCCGTTATAGCCCCTTGATGCATCGATAGATCTAATGAGACAAATTAGTGTTTTGGTACAAGGCCTTGAATTTTTTTATTTTTAGTCTTTAAATAGGGCCTTGACTATGTGGTTTTTATTTCTGACATTATGAATTCCCTCATTATGAAATTATTTATTACATGTGATTATTCTTCAAGTATAATATCCATATGCATTTTTATATGGTAATGTTTGAGTTATTTTTTCCACATTATGTTCATTTTTACGTTTAAAATGATGTTGTTTTTATTATACATCCTTCCTTAAAATGTTACAGCTTCTGCTAAATTATTTACCCATATTGAGCAGATGAGATCACCCCATTATTATATTTTGTTTTCCCTATATTCCATGAAATATATTATGATTGATATGTTGGGTTAAGCTAGGGTAAATGGCGTTCTAAAAGATTATTTATGTGGTGTTTTATGTTTGAATGTGTAATGTTACATTCATATATGTAATCTATTTTCCAAGACTGCTAAACTTATTGAACCTTCAAGACATGATTCCATATAATCATGCCAATGTATTAAAATAATGCATCGGCTCCTGCCTTTTGGGTTTAGTGCGTTACATAAATGATAAATGTTGTAAAGGTTTTATGCGTGTTATTATAAAAGAGGTATACATCTAGTGGATATGTGTAAATTCAAGTTTTCAATTTTTTCTCTTATAAATGAAGAGATCCATGGTACTATTTTTCATGAAACAACTGCACAGTTTGAAGTAACAAGTAAGCAAGTTGATGTGTTGAATTTAGAAACCAAGCCAATAGAGGTTAAGGAACACATGGATGATTATCTAGGTAGTTCTATAGTGGATGTTACTTCTCATATGGAAATTTTAAATTCTACCAATTCTATTACTATGGATAGGTATGTTTCATTGGTGAATGATCAAGTTCATATTGGTTTGACCAGTTTATCTTTATGAAGATATTGTGGTTTATTTAACCCATCAGATTAATTTTGTTGTACAACAAGGAGATATTTATAGATAGGCTACAATGTTAACCACACATTGTGTTGATACTAATGTTACTAAGCAAAAGGACATGGATTTTATCAAACAAAATGATGACTCTCTATCGATTTATACATAAAAATAAGATGTTTTTTCATTCTGTTTGATAATACAACTGGATGTGGTGTCTTCCATTCATCAGACTATATGTACAAAAGATGCATCTTATTATGCTAATTATGAAGGGGGTGTAGTCAAAGTTTATGATGAATCTAGATAGGATAAGGGATCATTTCTGATAATTGATGCTCACGATCCATAGAAAAAATAAAGGTATAATCAGAACCATGGTCATAATTCACATGTGAGAGTTTCATGTGGAAGGGGAAGAAACAAACATTGATGATAGAGGATGTTTTCTTGTTCTTCATGATCAAAGTCAGATGAAGGGCTAGTTTTATGGGTGATGTAGACATAATGCTATCCCTGATTTAATATTATTTTTTTTGGTCTTCTTTGATTCCTTTTTGTTGGCATTTTTGTCTCTTTTTATGATTTTTGGTCTTTTTTCTATGTATGTATTCTCTTTCTCCTTGTTTCTTTTTTCATACTTAAACAAATTTCTTTTATATTAAAAAAATAAGTAATTTATATTTTATCTCAACAAATATAAGGTAACCCATTTTAATTTTTTTATATATTTAAACTAAATTTAATATCCATTTATTTTAATTTATATCCATAATAATATAAAATTTACTTTTAAATTAAAATATTTATATAATGAAAAAAAGTTTTTTTAGAAAAATGGTGTTTTAACCATTACATGTTCAAAATTTTAATTATTATTGGTTATAAATGATATATGTGTTAATATAATTATATATGTCTTTAAAAATGATATTATTGTTATCATTTAATTTTTATTATTTTAATTAATTAGATTAATTTTTTATAATATTAATAAAACAATTCATTTAAAATAATAGTATTACATTTATGAAGGTCAATAACATTAATCATTGTAATCATAATTTTATAAAATAAATTGAAATTGAAATTATTATATAATATGATCATATTGATCCAAATACGATACTCATTTTTGATAGATTTAATTTCTATTAGTGATAAAAAAATTAAATTTTAATACAAGAGAATAAAAATAGTGTTTGCAATAAAATATTTCTTATGTTTCCAAAATGATAGATATGAGTTGTATAAACACAAAATAGAAATTTTAAATGATATAATTTAATTATATATATATATATATATAATGTGAAATTGTTTAAAAACCCTTCACCTCATTCATGTATTATGATAATATCATAAAAAATGATATTTTTTGAGTAAAATTGTCATTTTTTACTATTCATCTAAAAAATATTTTTTTAGAAAAATATATAATATTAAACATTAACTAATATTGAAATTATAAATCCAAAGGCGAATTTTATTTTTTTTATAATTTAAATATATGGAATATCTATTATAAATTTTAAAAAAAAATGTCAAAATTCAATGAGAAATGATTTTTATATGAAAATAAGTTTTTAAAAATATTAGTTGTTATTATTTTTAATATCTGTAAAACACTAATGATGCTATAATTAACCAGTCAATATTATATTTTATTAAAATCATCATTTAACAATGATATATTTAGTTATATTTAATAAAAAAGTTATCATATAAAATGATAGTTTCTTAAATAAAAAATGGATAAGTAAATTTTTATAAAATAACATATATATATAAAAACATATATATTAATAAATTTGGTAAATGTTCTACTTTTATTCATACCTACTAATTGAATGTTTAACGTTTAATGATTTAAAAATATTTCTATTTCATTAAATTTTTTTTCATGTGGATCATGCTATGGAATATATTTGACTTAATTATAGGGAAACATATATTAAAATATCAGTTCATTAAATTCCCCCCTTAAATGATTTTTTTCCAATCAGTTTTAAAATGCATTTAATTGGTGTAGTTTCCATTGGGATATATTAATTATCCATAAAATAGTAGTTTATCATGGTTTGATTTCAAATATTCATCAATATATCACAATATGAAATTTGATATGTTCCGTTTATAAAAAACAGTTTTCCATTCCTAATTGAATCTTATTTAATGAAGAAGAAATAAATCTATAAGGCTAAACATCCCTCAAATCATGAATAAGTTTCAAATAAAAAGGATATAGTAATTATAACACCAATTTTCTTTATATCTCAATAACTAATATGTAAAATTTTACATGACATAATGCATCATAAAATATATATTATAAAGTTACTATCTACCTAAACAAAATTCATTGCAAAGGCTTTCCCTTGTTCTCATCATCTAAGAGGTGGTTTGTGTTAGTTTTCTGCATTAACCCTTATATTCACACATATTATTGTATATTACCCAAATTTTTCACATATAGAACATATAATAATTAGTGGATCCTTAGGAAGAACATTATCTTCCATCATTATATCTGTATTTTTCCCTTGCCAACATGTTCCTTAATGCCAAACTTCAAGATATGTAAGTCATCTTATAGCCCCCTGAGGAAATTCCATTAGTTCTTCAACACATATTGTTAACATGTAGGCTATTAAATATTCATTACCTCACCTTATTCATCACTTGATTTCCCATGATACACCATCCTTTTCTTCTTTTTGGCTTTAGAATTTAAAATATTCACAGATGGAAAATCATATTTTGTGATTGTTGGATTAGAATAATTATTGGGTTTCTCACTCTAGCTCCAATTCTGATGGGGTGTTTGTTAAGGTAATCAACACATTATATATCACGCCCATGGTTCTTACTAGTTCAAACCATTACAAAAAACAAAAAAAAGATTAATATGATTGAAAAACATTTAACATCATAGGGGGATTATTGTAATCTATAATAGAAGAGGGATTGAATATAAAATAATTTTAACCTTTTAAACCGTCATGTTATCCCATAATTACATTATTTTAATCTATTATTTTTTTAAAATAATATTTATTTTATTAAAAACATCAATGAAAATTGTAGAGGCACACAAACACACGTCAAAGAGAAAAAAAATGACTGAGAAGGAGGATAGGGGATGTATGACATATGGCAATTAAAAATAGTGAAAAACAAGAGTGTCAACTATAATCATATCAATACACTCTGAGGTGATGGTACCAATACTAGTGTAAATCATATGATGATTTCCATGGTCTCCCCATGTATCCATGAAGTCAACCACTTTGTTTCCATCACTCCAAGTGTGAAGTAAACTCATGAAATTGGGAATCCAACCTATGCACATTCAAATGAGAATTTTATGGAACATGGGATGTTATTCCTACCTTAAAAGGATATTTATTTCACCATGGAGTCTATTTCAATATCAGTAATCAGAATATTGAGATTAAGGCAAGTCTATAACCCATTAAAAATCACTTTGGTCTCAAACATGATAAAACCCACGCTTCCATTGAAGATAATAAAGGAAAATATAAACAAACCAGAATAGTCCTATACCATAATACCTCCTTGCATATGGACAAGAATACACAAGCCATCCACATTTATTTTGAGGATACAATCCATAGGGTTTTATCGGATCTGCCTTCCTTGAATGGGAAAAGCTAAAGGTGTCTGGATCTTATTACCTTCTAGGACTGATCTTAAGGAACTAATGGAATCCTGTTACTTCACAGTAAGGCCTAGTTATACTACTAGGATTCTGTTCAGGACTTGCATGGCCTATGAAAAATTGAAGTGGCCCTCTATGCACACTTTTTTCTTACTGTTTGGAAATATAGAAAGTGATGAATGCACATACAACAAAAAATGATTATGAAGCGGAAAAATATTTCTCTCAAACAGCAGATTCATAGAGAAAAAATAAGTGCAGAATATAAAGTTGACACCAAAAATTTTTACGTGGAAAACCCAAAAGGGAAGAACCATGGTACCTAGGACATAAAAAGGGATCCACTAAAAATCAATAGGTACAAGGTAGAGACTCCCCAAAATGTAAAAGATCTAAAAAGTAATACTCACAAAAAATATATTGGATCAAAGTCAGAAAGATGATGTAGTCTAAATGAAGCTTGAAATGAAGAATGTAGCATTCTAAGGAAACAAAAATAGACATGACCGTGAAAGAAGAAGATTTATTTCTGAACAAAAGTGCAGATAAAGTGGAACAAGGATTGGATCAAAAACTACTGTAAATATAATCATATCAGATCAAAGTTGTACCACCAGTTGTTGATCTAAAATTGCTCCCTGAAAATGAAACTGCACTACCTCTAACAACTGAAGAGAGAAGAGCCGCACATCTCATATATATATGAGAGTCTCCACATGATATCACATGTATCTCCTGAAATATATCTCATATATCTTTAAAGATATCAATTATATTTCTTCAAAGATATCAAATATATCATATCAAAGATATCAAAATGTGTTCCCAAATATATCAGATATATCTGAACAAAGATATCAAATAATATATCCGGGCAAGATTAGGAGTTTCGCCATAAAAAATCCCCCTCCGACTCAGCATCGAATCATCACCAAACCTAAATATTAGTCATCATGTCTCAAATTTTTCTTTGGTTAAACTCTCGGCCAACATGTCTTACCCATTTTTATCAGTGTGGATCTTCTCAAGCTCTAACTATCTCAAATAAAAGACATTGTAGATCCAATGATACCAAACATCGATATGTTTCGACCTTCCATGAATATTAGAATTCAATCCCAAAAATAGCACTCTGACTATCAAAATAAATATATCCTGATTAAAATTGTGATCTCAAATAATGGTTTTATCTACAGCAATTATTTTCATGCCTATATAGATTTAATAATCTTTTATTATATGGTATATAAATCAACCCATATTTGTAATCTAGAATTCCAATATACAACTCCCCCTGCAAAAGTGGTCAAATAGCCTGATGTAGACTTCCTTGAATCAATATCACCTAGAATATCTAAATATGTAAAGCCACAAAGCATAGGTTTCCCTTTTCTCAGACATAATCTCAGATTAGAAGTACCACTAAGATAACAAAATATATAATTTACTTCTATTCAAAGCTCTCTTCCTGGATTTGATATAAAATGAATGACCCAACCAACTTCATGAGCTATATTAAGTATAATACATATCATAACATACATCAAATAGCTAGTGGAAGATGAATAAGGTATGTGATGCATCTCCTCTCTCTATCTTCACCAGTAGAAGGTGAATGATTGGTTATGAGCTTAAAATTTAAAGTAAGAGGAGTACTAACCATTTTTGTTATATCCTTATAAAATCTCTAAAGAACATTCTCAATATATATCTTTTGAGATAACTATAATTTCTTGTCCATCCTATCACGAGAGATCGACATGCCAGGAATCTGTCGTGCTGGCCCTAAGTCTTTCATCCCAAAAGACTGACAAAGATCCTTCTTCAATATATCAATTCTAGAAGTATTGTGTCCAAAAATGAGTAATAATCAAAATAAAGAAAAAATATAATAATATCATCATCATTAAATATCTGAACAAAAACACAATGATCAAAAGATATATTCCTGAAACCCTAATGAGAAATGACAAATTAAAACATCTTATACCATTGTCTCAGAGCTTACTTCAGACCATAAAAAATCATTTTCAATATACAGACATGATTATCTTTACCTATTTCAACAAAAACCTTTAGTTTCCTTATATAAATATCATCCTCTAAATATCTATGGAGGAATGTTTCATTCACATCCATATACTCAATTTTCATATCCAAAGTAGCAGCCAAACCAAAAACAACCCGAATGGAAGAAATTTTGAAAACTTGTGAGAAAATCTCATCAAAATCAATACCTTTCTTCTAAAGTAAGATTTAAAAAACTAACATTGCCTTGTATCATGGAATAAAATTGGATTCATGATTTTTAATCCAATAAATCCACCAATTTTTAAAAGATATCTTACACATCGGTAACATCACCAACTAAAAATTATTGTTGTCGTGAAATGATGTCATCTCATCATCTATTTCAGAACCACATCTTTCCTTCTGTTCACTTTCCATCACCTCATTAAAAGATTTAGGTTCTCCCCTTCAGTGAGGAGCACATAATCATCAGGTGAATACTGAGTAGAAATGGTACAATTCTTGGATGACCTCTAGAGTGGAATTGCAGGTTCCTTGATAAACGTAGGAACCAGATCATCAGAAAAAAATGTCCATCAGAAATATCAACTCCAACCTGTTCATCCTGAGCATCATTATGAACATCAATTTGATCATAATAATCAACAATATGATGAAAATGTGAATCATAACCTGTCTCAAGACTGAAAAATACATCAGAATTTAGAGAAGTGGACTTTTCTCCCTTATCAATATCTGTAATAATCTGGTCCTCTTTAAACATTGGATCATAGCTTCTGGAAAGTATCTCAAAATTCATATCATAAAACCTATACCCAAACTCATCATGTTCATAGATAATAAAACTACATATTCATGAATTACCATCCATCTTGGATCTCTCATATCTAGGCACATGGAAAAAATCCTTGTGGCTAAAAACTATCAAGTGATCATACCAGATATTTTTCCCATACCAAAAATTATCCAGAGTGCTAGTATGTAACGAAACTGCATGTGATAAATTGATAATATAAGAACCAGTAAGTAAAGCCTCACCCTCAAATTTTCTAGAAAACTTTGTTTCCAAAAGAAAAAAACACACTCTTTCCAACAAATTCATGTTCATTTGCTCAGCTACACCATTCAGCTGAGGTGTCTTGGGAGGTGTATTCTCATCTTGAATACATTCCTTCATGCAATACTGATCAAATGGACTACAATACTCTCCCCCATTTTTAGTGCAAAAACATTTCAATTTCTTTACTGATTCTCTCTCACTAAAAACATGAAATTTCTTAAAAACCCTGAGCACCTAACTTTTGGCTTTCAAAATATAAACCCAATGCATTTGTGAGTGTTCATAAATAAATTTCACAAAATAAAGACCACCACTAAAGTTCTTAGATTTTAAAGGACCAAAAACATCAAATATAATAATTCAAGTACCTGTGACTTCCTGTGTAATGGATGACTGTTAAAAATCACCTTGATCAATTTTCCAGCCATACTGTGATAACACATTTCCAACTTATCACTCTAAAAATATGGAAGAATATTTCTCTTGGAAAACAAGAAAGTCCTTTGTCACTAATGTGACTAAGCCTCTTATGAAACAAATTGGATGAAACATTGCACTCAACAACACAAGCAGTATCACATGAAATAGATGCTTTATTCCAGTACAAACTTGATTGCTTCTTTCATTGAGAATCAATCAAAGAGACCTTGGAAAGCTTCCATCATAAATCACCAACAGTAATAATAACCCCTTCATCATGAAGAATTATATTATAAATAAGAATCAAGAGAACCAATGGGGCATATCAAACATTTTTCAAAATTAGCTTACTTCCAGAACTTGTCTCTAAACAAAAAGTCGTGATACCTACGACATCAACATAACCAGAATTACCCATATTTAAAATCCCAAAATTACCTGGGTAGTAAGATGTAAATAACTCCTTCTTCTATGTCTCATGAAAAAATGATCCACTGTAAAAAACCCATTAAGAATGATCAGAAGAAATATTAATGGAGTCATAAACAATAACAAGATCAACCCCTATATCAGTAGATAAATGAAAATCTCCATCACCATTCTTATTTGTTTGATTTTCCTTAATTATATATTCTCTTTTAATATAATAACAAAAAATCTTAACATTCCCATTCTTACCACAATGATGACATTCAAAATCTCTCTTCTTTGATCTGGATTTTCTTCTGCTTTTGCCCATTCCTCAACTACTCTGTCCCAGATTATTTTCCTAGATTATACCACTATTATTAGTGAATAAAATCTATAAAAAAGATTTATATTCAGTAAATATCTTGACTAATTAATTCAAAATATCATACTTAACAAAAATTAATTTCACATCACCATTAGGAGCAGAACTGGTTAGAGTAACATGTAAATTCTCCCAAGAATCGGGTAACGTGTTATGAAATAAAAGTGCTAAATCCTCATCTTCAAAATTGATACCCATGATATAAAAATTATCACAACACCCCTAATATTCACTTAAATAATTATAAATAGACATACCTTATGTATACCTCATGTTCATAATTTTCTTTAGAAGAAACAACTTATTGATTCCTATCATGGAAGTATAGGTATTCTCGTACTTCTCCCGCAAAGTTCTGGAGTGAGAGATGTAAACAATGTGGTTCGTCATGTTTTCCTTGAACCATTGAAGAATGAAGCCACACAATATCTCATTCTAAATTGCCCATTATTCATCTAAAATACTCTCTGGCTTTTGGGTATTAAACCCTAAAAGACGCATATGCTTGAAAAAAAGAATATCCTTCATTTTAAGTCGTCATATATAGAAATTGGTACCATTTAATAAAATCATCTAACTATAATTGGATTCCATAATGAATATGGAATAAAAAACAAACCCTTTGAATCCAGATTTTGGGAAATATGGAAAGCGATGAACGCGCAAGCAACAAAAAAATGAACGAGTTGTGGAAAAATATTTCCCTCAAATAGTAGATGAGCAATGACAAAAATATGTGTAAAATATAAAGTTGACACTGAAACGTTTTACGAGAAAACCCAAAAGAAAAAAACCTCAGGACGTAGTCCAAAAAAAGGGATCCACTAAATATCATGAGTTACATGGTGGATACTCCAAAAAATGGAAGGGTTCTCAAAAGTAATACTCAAGAATAAAATAGAGGATCAAAGTCGGAAAGCAGATGCAGTATTAATGAATCCTGAAACGAAGAATGCAGCCTACTAAAGAAACCCATATAAATAAGACCATTAAAGAAGAAGTACAATGTCTGAAAAAAGTGTAGATAAAAAGGCATAGGGATTGGATACAAAACCACCGTAGATGAAATCCGATCAGATCAGAGTAGTTCCACTAGTTTGCGATCTCAAAACACTCATTGAAAATGCAATTACATTTCCTCCAACAACTAAAGAGAGAAGAGCCATGCATATCATATATATAAGAGAGTTTCCACATGATATCTCTGGTATCTCTTGAAGGATATATCATATCTCTTTAAATATATCAAATATATATCATCAATGACATCAAACATATATCATCAAAGATATCAAAATAAATTCTCAAATATATCAAATATATCTCTTCATATATTGAAAAAAATATATCGGGTCTAGATGAGGAGGATCACAAATAGCTACACCATAGATACACTAATATCCCATAGAAAAAATATTATCCCTCACCTTGTGCTCCTGAAGGTTCACATCCACACCCTGTAACGTTTTCAGAAGAAAATTCAAATCTGCATTTAAGCGATCTGTAATACCAATGGTATCTCCAAATCATGTCCACACCATGGTCACCAATTCACTATTAAAGAATATGTGGCCTATAGATTCCACATTTCCATTATGACAACACCAACATTTTGATTTCAGATTGATCCCATTTCTCCTTATCACTTCATCAGTGGTAATAATTTGGTTACAAATACTTTTGACAAAAAAGTTATATTTGATTGGAATATCCTTCAACTAGAAATATCTTGCTTCATCGAGACTGTTATTAAAGGTATGAAGAACACTCCTACAATATTTGGATGAGAACTCACCATTTATCAAAATTTTGAAGAAAAATAGTCTTTAGCTGTTGATATATCAACTATATCAAAAACCTCACACTTTTGACGATTTACGGTAGCTTCTATAAATGAGGTGTAAAGAATATCCTAAAAAAATGAAATGTACCTTTATGTATATCTCAATAAAATAATAAGATCACCTAACTAGTTACCAAACTAGTAGTTGATATCACTGTGTCCCACAATCCACTAGGAATGATGTTTAATGATTGGAATGTGATCCTGAATCATTTTCCAAATTCCTGATATTTTTCCCATTGGATCATCGTGTTCAACACCATACTTACCACTAATGAATTTAACCCACATAAACCGGCCTTAAAGGACCTCCCACCCTATCTTAGCATTGAATAATTTCATAGTACCATCCACAATGTTCTGATTTATTCCCCCATCCTCTGCTGGGCTGACCATTCTTTTCCAAAACGGCAATTTGCATATTGCCTCTCCATAAGAGTCCAAAATGAAGGTGGACAAGATCCTTTCAGTGTTCCTATAAATAGTTATAGCCACCTAAATAATCAACATGAAGTGTATTGGGATAAAAGTAAAGACATAATTGACTAGAGTAATTATTCCACCGAAGTATAAGAACTAGTTCTCCCAGTTGGTGATGCGGTTGGTAATCTTATTAACAATCCCCTCATAGTGAGATATACAGATCCTTCTCAGGGAGACATGAGATCCCAAGTACTCCATGAGAAACTTCCTCCTATTAAATCCCATCATGTTCTAAATACTATTTTATTGTATCTCTATAAAATTTATTGAAGTATAAATAATACTTTTGTTCATATTAACAATCTCCCTACTCCATTTTCTAAATTCTTCCAGCAGTATGTTAAGGACCCTAAGGGATATATTCCCTATTTTAATAAATAAAATCACACCATCAGCAAATAGAATGTGGTAAACACCATTAACGTTCAACCTACACTTTAATGGAATGATTATACCCTCTTTCATGTTCATAGTAATGAATATTCTTAGTGAGTCCTTAATAAGAATAAACAAGCTAGGGGACTTGGGGTTCTCCTATTTAAGGTCATGCATCGATTTGAATAAACCCCATATTATTTATATCATGGGAACTAAAATTTATATGGAGATAAATCATTTGTAAAATATGTCCCTCACCCAATGAGTGAAACCAATAAAGTTCATAACCCAGAGCATGAATCCCCATTCTATATTGTTTTATAGTTTATCAATGTAGATTTTAATAAAGACATTGGATCTTGGAGTCATATTATTAAGATCCTCTATCATTTATTGATCCATACCTATTTTTTCTTTTCCATACCAACTTTTGATGAATGCATGTTATTCTTATAAAACCCATTCTAGGAGATAACATGCAAAAAACTTATTGAGGGTAGTATCTATCATTGTTTTTTGAGACATTTCACATGAAAATAGAGAAAAATGAATGAATCAAGGTTGGTTCATTATATTAGGGGATACAGATGTGTGTGATTGCATATACAACCTGAAGAAGCACACCCCCATGAAAATAATCCTGAATCAAGTCCATCAGGACCTCGTTAAAGTGATCCTAGGGGAAAACATAAATGGAGGTCGGATCCCCATTAGGGCCATGGGCGATGTTTTTTTTATGTGAGGCAACAGATTCCCAAATCTCATTCTCATTCAAGATCCTCTTGAATGATTCATTAATATTAGATGACACCGCCCTTGGAATACACTCAAATAGTTTAGAATGAAATCATGAATACCAACCCTGCATTCAAGGGTTAACATCATTTAACAAGGATTTGTAATGCACCTAAGACACCCCTCCAAAAATCTCAGGGTAATTAGAAATGGAACTATCATCCATGAGAATTTTTTGTCTGATTCCTCACCCACTTTCTTTGATACAAACATAAAAAAATGATGTATTTTTATCTCCATATTTCAACCATGTAATTATAAAATTATCATATTCTGTTAATTCTTGATCATGAAGGAATTCAACATACCTATTCATTGTTGTGCCTAGGTTGCTGAAATTATTACCATCCCATTCATTTTCAAAAGGGACTTCCAAGAGATCAATATAATTATTAAGAAAATCTAGATCAATAGCATAAAAGTGTGGAATACCAATACATGATTGAAGGATTTCTTTCAGACATATTAGTTTGTTATGAAATTTCATCCATGATCACACTTAAACTATATTAGTCAAGGATGAACCCTCCACCAAAAAATAATCGGCCTTGGAAGAACACCTACTAGAGAAGACAAAGTGACCACGACCCAAACCCCCGATTTAAAAGATAACGAGGAGAGAAGAATGTTCTAAAATAAAATGCACCATATGAGTCACTCTATTATCCTAGAACCATGAGATGTCCTAAAGGTTGTTAAGGCAATGGTCTTATTTGAACTAGATTCTACGGGAGTGCTTGTTGTTGTTACACAAGGTAGATTTGTCCCCCAAGAGTCTTAGATCCACGAGTCAACTCCTAGAAATAGAGAAAATGGAATATTGATGTTCCCTCCATGGTTAATCCCAACCACCCTTTTTCACAAACACATCCAGATTAATGTTGAGATCTACCCTACCAGCCAGGCTGAGTTCCCCATGGAGCATGCCTCTAGGTTCAACCATAGCACGTCTCTCGCGTGAGAATCACACTTTATGTAAATGAAAAATAATAAGAAGGATAATCCACCATTACATTGCATAAATTAAGGGGCTAATCCCCCATCAAAATAAGGACATCCAGTGAGCTAGTGGTCAGAAACCTTTGGAATTTCAGAGGAATATATGATGAGTTACAATTATGTAAGTGATCCATTATTTTTTAACCTATATCATTATTAGTTCAACCTGGGATAGTTTATGTTGGTTTTTTTATACTTATCAAAATTTTCATTCAATTTTAGTAGGATATTAATACTTCATAGTGGTTCATAGAGATCATATAACCAACCAAATAATTTCCCCTAAGAGTATCAAATTTGGTGTATAGTTCAAAGTCTAAGTCATGCACATTGTGTTGTTTGAATTAATACACAATCCAAACTTTTGGGGTTTAATAACCCTATAACACTCCGATAATTTAGAATGTATATTTTAAATAATTTTTATTTCTTTTATAGCTTACGTTACATGAAACACTAAGTTTAAATTAACCGTGATATAATATTAAAATATTGTCTTGACATCACCTTTTATATCCTAGCCATTAAATTGGAAGGCATGAATAATATTAACTAAATTATGAATTTTATATAAATATCTTAGTAAATAAAAATTTATTTAAAAATATTTATTAACTAATCATTAAATTTTAATCTAAGTCATTTTATTCATCAAAAATAAGTTTACTTCAAAAATGATTTTTACTAATTTTTTTGAGAAAATGATATAATTATTTTTGGTGAATTTTTGAAACTTTATTATATAAAAAAATTGATTTTTGAAATCATTAAATCAAAATTCTCTTCAGGTGAAATTTTATGATTTTTTTAAAAAATATTGATTTTTCAGTGAATAGTGAAAGATACTTATTTTTGTAAAATTGTTATTTCTTCTTAATAAATTAATTTATTTAGAAGTCTCATTATTATTTTAAATTTATTTTAAAATTAAAATAAGTATTATTTAGTTGTATTTAATTTAATTAAATAATTTTTATTCATCTTGATATTGAATTTTAGTATAAATTTATTCTTAGGCTTAAAAGCATTTTTTTTAAAATTACTTTAAAGTGCATAATGTTTCTCTATTTTAATGAATTATTATAACCCTTTGTGAGAAATTATTTAAATTAAAATGTTATATTATATATCTATAATATTTCATTTATTTAATTTAGTTATTATTACATGTCATATAGTAATTATAATATCATCTTATGATTGGAAAATGTATTTCTTAAAAACCATTTTTTGACACATCTACTAGATTAATCTTGTATTAAATTATTCCACTTACATGAATTGAATTTAAACAAATGGATTCAGTATTTGGAATTAGAACGATTTATAATATATAATAATTTCATCTTAATTTTTTCACATAATGAATAGAAAAAACAATAAATAATAGAAACAATGGAAAAAAATTAAAAGGATAAAAGCGAGTAACATTAATGATAAAGAGGATAACATGTTTAAAACATGTATATTTTTAATGGTAAAGGTGAATATTTTAATTTTATCTCCTCTAGTCCTTTATATTTATATTTTGGAGGCACTTGTACTGAGACTCACTTCCCATTATTGAATAGTTTTTTGTATTTACAATAATACCACTCCTCCCTCCATACAAAAGGGAAATCCCTATCCTATCCTTTAAAAACATCCCAAACCAATTGATTTAGACAATACCAAACCTAATAGCTTCCTTTATTGATTCTCTTATTCCTTTATGACTTTTTTTAATATATTTTTTTTTGGAAGTATCTAGGTATAATCATAAAGAAGTGGTCCAACGAATTGGTAACATTCTCAACAAAACATTTAATTTGATTTATTATTTCAACTAATTAAAATATTATTAAAACATACCGATATAATAAAATAGTTATATTAAATATACTGAGATATTTCAAATTTATGTTCATTTCCTAAAACTATATCCTACTCCATCAAATGGGAAACAAAACCATTGATCGTGTGTGCAAAGAACTACTTCCTAACGAAGGGACTTAATTCGTTTACCATCACTACTCTTCATTGATAGATATAATGATGTATTTACTTTTTATATATTATATTTATGGTATAATTATAATTTTTGAATTATAAAATTATATATGCCTTCTTACTTTCCATTCTATAGGGCATAAGCCGTCTCTCATGTCTAAGATGAACGACCACATCACCAAATAATGTGATTCATTTTTCACAAACACTTTAAATGTAAGGTAATAAGGATTAATTTTATATTTATATATGATATATATGATATATTTACCATTCTAGAAAAGAAATATATCATATAATTTTTTACCATTCCATCCATTTAATAAATGATAATGCCATTCGTGTGTATGATAGGCTACCGCCTCAGGAAGCGATGTGATTTTTTTTATTATGAAATCGCATGGATGGTATATGTATGTGTATTTAAATAAATAATATGAAATTTATGATATAATTATCATAATTTAAAGATAAATTAACATTTTTCTTTTTTTACAACATGATTGTTGAAAAAATGGAAATATTACTCATGCGTATGTACGACCTACCATCTCTATTATTGTAGTGAAGTTCATTTTTCAAAACCATATTTCATGAATGGTTGTAAAAGTATAATTTATTTATAAAAATCATAATTATTCCATGTTTTTTATTTTTTATATGATTTAACAATGACCCCTTTGACTATGATCAATACCTCGATTTCTTTTTGAAATTATGAACCAAGCACCCTTAAAACAATCGACGGGTACATAACAGAATAAGTAATTTAACATGTGATTAATGGTTTAAGTATATATGGACTAAACCTAGAAAATGTTCTTAGTAAAAATTTAATTTTTAGATGTTCATTATTCATGAGATAAAATGAATATAAGATAAATTCTTGACTTTAGGTAAGGGTTTCTTTTTAAAACATCGTTCTTTTGGAAACATGTTATTTTATGCACCTAATTTGTTTAAAATGGTGTATATAATACCCCATTAATTATTATACCATTAATCATATATTATTCATGATATTTAAAGTTAAAATATATTTACTTCTTTCATAAAATTTAGAATTAAAATGTTACTAATGTATTAATAGTATATGTTTCAGTCTAATTTTAATCAGGACTATTAATGCTTAAATTTTAATTGTTAGAAATTATTCAATCATTAGCTAATAAAACCATTCCATTTTATTATCCGCAAGTTATTCATTAATTTTTAAATTAATTGTTCATTTTATTCTAATTGGTAATTAAAATAATTGAGGCTATTATTTTAATGATATTCAAATTCATTTCTCTATTTAGTTATAAATCTTTTTTCTTTAAAATACATGTATTTTAAAAATGGTTGCAAAAAAGAATTACTATTCTTTTTTAAATTAATTTTTACCCAAAATTATATTTTTATAATTTCTTAAAATCAATCATTCTATCATTTTCCAATCAACGTAATTTTAAAATTTCTTACAAAATTTTTAAAGGAATATTTTTTTAACATACTCAAAATGTAAAAAACTGTTCCAACTTCCTAAAAACCCATTTCATAGAAGATTTATTTACATGTTTATAAGGTTTTTTTAAAAAAAAATCTTTCTAATATTTTGGATTTTATTAAACTTTTAATTGGGTATTCAAAGTGAAAAATCTATTTTCCTCAAAATTGATTTTAATAATCATTTCTTGTTATTTATATTAATCAATGACAAAAACATTTATTGTTATGAAATGATTATAAATAATTTAATGTAATTATATTATATACACACATTTATCACTCAAACATACTTTTATGGGTAAATACATGCATTAAGTTCATATATCAAATTCCTTATTTATGAAATATCAATTGATTGTGATATGAGATATCATTATTCAACCCATTTATTTACATGGATAATTATTATGTTTATTCCTTATTATTTATTTTATTTTTTGGAACACATAACCCATGAAAATTGTTTGATGGGTTGTCCCAGATATCCCTGAGTGATCTTGATATAGATTATATAAAGGGTGCACTCAGATAGTTCTCAAATGCATTGGGTAATGTTTTTAGTCTCACGGGGCATCATTTATGTGAGTAGGGAGTAAATACAATCTATTATGAGAATTTTACACAATGTGATATTGTCTTTGTAGTTATCCTTGAATCATGTTTATGTCATGTTATAAGTTCGTTCCACATTTCCTATGATTCCATTTTCTTATGATACCATGATCATTATGTTCATATCCCCTGTGATTACTCATGTGCCATATATTTTATGATATCATGTTATACCTTTTGACTACATGTTATGTTTCCTTAACCGGTATATAGGATTTTTAGCTCACCCATTTTTTATATGTATTCCCTAGGTTATCGATTTCAAAATTAGAAGATAATATCTCACTATGGAGAATAAAATAAAGAGGTTTTATTTTAGCCTCACTCTGTACTTCCAAAGACACTGGGACTCGTGATCTTTGGGTTATAATTAATCTATTTTCTAATTAAAAATTATTTTATAATATGTATAATGACTTGGGTTTCTATAGTTGGTATCAGTGAATATGTTTAGTTAACCTTTAGAAACTAGGATGAAAAAACATTAGTTATAACCTTTGGGATAAGTCTAAGGATAAAACTAAATATATAAAAATAATATAGAATCATGGGGATGTATATATGGAGTGATTTATGTACAATTACATCCTTATTTGAATACTATATGTGGATGTGGTTCTGGAGCAAATGTACATAGTGTTAATAACTCTAAAAATGGTGTGTTGGTCTTGAGTCAAGAATTTCCAGGTACATGATGACGGGAATTATTGTGCTCCTTGTTTGATACTCCTTGGGGATATTATTTAGAAATTCACAAACTCTTTATGAACCATTAGGAATGTATTAAATAGAATTTTCGGTTTTAAAAAACAATAGAAAACATTACCATGGATAATCTAGATTTAATCCTAGAGACTCAAAATTTAGGTTATACTTATTGTTTATATGTCATTCCTCCAAATTTCATAAGTTTCACTTTCCTTAATTTATTAGGTAAGGTATTGACATCTTGTTTTCTCCTTTTTGTTAATGGAATAAAATTTGAGCCGTTATACCAATAACCAATGTGATCTGAAATGTAATGATTTCTCTAATGAGATGCACAAATTAATGGGAATTGAAATTATAATTATTTTTATTATAAAAAATTAGACAAATAAAACTAATATTAACAAATATAACATATTTGAATTTATAATCACTGTAAAGAAGAAGAAGATGGAATCTCATGGAAGTATAAGTGTTAAATATGATAAATAAAAGAAGATTAAATCTTCTACGTGTCAAAATTTTGGTAATAGGTATAATGAAAAATAACTTAAAGGAACTTTAAGGTGTATTTTGTGTGGTAAATGAGGCCAAATGAAGATTATTTAGAAAAAAACATAGATTCTAGTTAACAAGATATATGAAAAGAAAGTTCATCCTAAGGAACTAGTAATAGTTCAATTTCATATATGTGGGGAACTTGGTCATTATATGAGTCAATGATCTAATACAGAAATTAAATATTAAGGTAATATATTATGACAATCATTGAAGTGGAATGATTGAAGTGTTTAGGTTTTGTAATTATAGAATCATTTTGATGAAGTGTTTTAATTAATGGTATCATGAAACATTTAATGTTCAGTCTTTAGTAGTTTTTATTAATGGATTTGAAAGAATATGTTTTATGGTACTAATGACCTATAATGGTATCTTAATGGAAAGGTTATTTTTTTGTAAAACACATGATTGAATAAAATATAATATTTGATACATATTTTATGTTGAGGTGACTGTATTTAATAAAATTATTTGGTTTTCCAGAAAAAATAATTTGTATAAAATAATTTAGTCTTATAAAATTGATTTGATGATTAATTTTATTTCATATATATTCAACATATTTTTGGTAACTTTATTAGAATTATATAAATATGGTTTAAAAAAAGGGAAACCTATATGCATGGTGACAACTCATCACATTTAGCAACGCAACAGAGTTTGAACCCATAATCGAATAATGATAAGGGTGGAACACCTACCCCTGACCAACACGATGTATTGGTTAGTGTGAATTTTTTTACTTAAATTATTTTATGGATATATATAAAGTCTATTTTGGGAAACATTTTAGGGGATCATGTATTTTTTAAATTTTAGGATTCTGATATAATTAATGATATTTTATGAAATATTTCATTAGGTTGAGTTACATGTAACCCTTGGGTGTAAAATGTGATTTATTCTGAATGCTTAATTGGGAAGACCAAAATTAAATAATTGAATATATATAGGTTATTTGGGGCATTGGGTTATTTAGTTTTGGAATTATTTAAGTTTAATATTGAATTTTGAGATTAAGATGATGAATTATTCATTTTAGGAATTATCTTTCCTTATGCTAATCATTTATAGTTTTATTTATTGTCTAAATATAAGAGTAATATATTTATATCATTTATTGGAAACATTTTATTTTTTATAAGTTAATTTTAGTGATTATGGTATGAAAAATTCCTCTTTGATTACTGATTTTTTGGTGTAAAATATGAGATTATAGTGGAAATTTATCAATGATGAAACCGTGTTTATAAAATAAAATTTTATAAAGTGAGTATATTTTCTGGTGTTATTTATCTTGACATTTAATGAATCTATAAAATTAATGAAAATGATATTGAAACACAAATTTAATTTTATTAACTTTATATACGATGAATAAATATTCTTATAATTCAATAAATTTTTAAGGTTTTATGGTTTTTAACATTCTCGTGATTATTAATTTTATTTTGATTAATGATCTATATCGCACTCTAAAATTACAAAAACATTTCTTCCATGTATATATTTTTTACATCCTAAAAATTTTATCTAACTTGGAAGCCTAGTAAGGTCTTATTCTAGTTGACCTTCACACTTCCCTTTCCCACATTTTAATTGTATTTCTTATTAACATTTTTATGATCTAGGATTTCCACCAACCTATTTAAAAATGTAAAAACCTTTATTACTAATAAAAATCTCAAATTGCGAGGGAAAAAATTATTTAAGGGGTGGGGGTAGAATTTAACACCACAAGAATTTAAAACATATATTTTTTAAATAATTATGATCTCTTGTATATTTTTCTTTACATGCAACAGTAATTTTAAATAAAATTTGATATAAAGTGAAAATATTGTTTATTTAAACATGACTAATAACAGAAAGCCATTAAATTGGAGGGTCTGAAAAGTAATAAATACTTTATGAAATTTATATAAATTTCCTAATCAATATAAATGGATTTATAAATTATTATTTACTAACCACTCAATTTTTATGAAAGTCATTTTATTTATCCAAAATATATTTTCTTCTAAAATAATTTTCACTAATTTTTTTTGTAATGAAATAATATAAATAATTTTTGATAATTTTATAAAATATATTTTATTAAATGAAATTAATTTATTAAATAATCATATAAAAATTTACTTGGTGTGAAATATTTGTATTTTTTCATAAAATATTGACTTTACAGTGAATAGTTAATATATAGATTTTTATAAAAATGTTATTTTTTAATAAATTAAGTAAGTTGGAAGTCACATTATTTTTTTAATTTCACTTAAAATTTACATAAGTATTATTTAGTGATATATAATCCAATAAAATACACTTTAATAATTTTTATACTCGATTTTAGAATAAGTATATTCTTAGGTTTTAAAACACAATTTTTCTAAAAAACATTTTGAAAGTGCATAATATTTCTCATTTTTAATTAACTAAAAATACCCTAATGAAAAATAATTTTAATGAAATTTATATATTATATATATATAAATATTACCTTAAATTCATATAATTATGATTACTTATCATATTATTGTTATAAGATCTTATTATGTTTGAGAAATGCATTTCTTGAAAACCCTTATTTTCAACACATTTATGAATTTAATTATAAATTAAATTCTACCACTTTTATGATTTGAATATGAAAAAATAGATTATATATTGTTAATCTCCATAATTTATATTATTTAATAATTTTAACTTAATTTTTATTCATAATAAATTATAAAACCAGTAAAAAATAGTTATTGTGGTAAAACATTTAAGAAGGTAAAAGTCAGTAACCATAGAGGTAAATATGATAACACATTTGAAACATTATTACTTTGGATTTTAGTGGATATGATCATCCTTATATCTCCTTTAATCCTTTATTTTTAATTTTTTAAGGAACTTGGATTAAGAGTGGCTAATGATTATTGAATAGTTTTGGGTATTTACAAGAATTCCCATCCTCTTCTTATAAAAGGGAACCCACTCTCTTCTCCATTACACACTTCCAAAACCGATTGGTTTTTCTAATACCTAACCAAATCCATTAATATATTATTTAATATAATCTTATATGTATTTTTATGATCATAAATATGATCTAGTAAGTCTGTAGGTGTAATCCTAACGAGGTTGTCCAAAGAAGAGGTAACGTTCTTAACTAAGCATTTTTAATTTATTATTTCAACTACTTCAAATATTATTAAAACATACTAATATAATAACCTAATTATCTTAAATATAATTATATGTTGTTATGTTAAGATAATTAAATACAACTATCTTTTCCTTCTTCAAATGGGAAACAAAATAGTTGATCGTGTGTATAGTGGACTAACAGCTTGCGGACCGACGTAATTAGTTTTCAATCACTGCTTCTCACTACTATATATAATGATGTATTTAATATTTATATATGAAATATATAATAGAATTATTATTTTTAATCATAATATCACATATAAATTATTACTTTCCATTCTGTAGGTAATGCGATAACATCGCTCGTGTGTTTGACTGACTACCACCTCACAAAAACAATGTGATTCATTTTTCACATATGATTTTCATTGAAGGTAATTAGAATTAATTTTATTTCTTCATATTATATAAAATAAATATTAATAATTATTTAAAATAAATTTGTCTTATAACTTCTTACCTTACCATCAATTGAATAAATGATAATGTCGTTCATGTGTAAGACGGACTACCGTCTCACGAAGCAATGTGATTCGTTTTTATTATCACATAACATGTATGGTATAAGTAATGGTTTTAAAATAAATAAAATGATATTTATGATATAATTATTATCATTTAATGAATAAATAAAACTTAACTTCTTTCTATCATGTTTGAAAAAATGGAAGTGTTACTCATGCATACGTATGACCGACCATCTCTATGGTTACAACATAGTACATTATTCATAACCATATTTAGTGGTTGGTTTTAAAAGTATAATTTTTGTATAAAAATTAAAAATATTTAATGATGATTAATTTTTAAATAATGAAACATTGAACCTTTTTACTATGATCAAGACATATATGTCATTTGGAAATTATGAACCAAGCATCCTTAACACACCTAACATAGACATAACTAAATATGTAATTAAATATGTTATTAATAGTATATTTTTAAAGGGATTAAACGTTTAAAATTTTCTTATGAAAAATAAAAAATTTATTTAATTTTATTATACATGAGATAAAAGACATACAGAAAACAATTTGGACTTGAGGTAAGGGTTTCATCTCAAAACATCCTAATTTTGGACATATGTTATTTTATGTAGCTAATTTGTTTTAAATGGTATATATATTTACCTTTTAATATTATATCATAAAGTATATATAATTAATGTTATTTTATGTTAAAATTAATTCACCTCATCCGTGGTAATTACAATTCAAATGTTACCAAAGTGGTAAGGATTCCAGTTTCAATCTCATTTTAATCGAGATTACTTATGTTTAAATTTCCGTTATTGAAAATTATTCAATAATTTCCTAATAAATCTATTATATTTTATTCTCCTCTATTTAGTCATGATTTTATTAATTAATAGTACCATTTTTTTCTCTTTGTTTCTTAAAATTTGTGATAAGTTTTTTAAAAAAATCCAACTTCATTTCTCTCTTCGGAAGAAAATACTTTTTCCTCCAAAATCCACAGATTCTAAAAATGGTTTCAAAAAAATGTTATAGGATGAATTTTGAAGTCATTGTACCCATAATTTGATTTTTTATTTTTTTTTCTAAATAGTTATATTCATTTCATTTTATAGATAAATTATTTTTCATATTTTATATAAAAATTTGAAAGGGATCATTGTTTTTAACATACTCGATATGAACGGAACCTTTACAGCATCACAACCACTTATTATTTGAATCTTAATTTAAATATGTATTATTTTCTTTTCAAATAATTTTTTTTTAAAATATTTTGTTAATTTCTAATTTTTAAAACAGATTTTTAATGTGAAACTATTATTTTCAACAAAAAAAAAATTAATTATTTTCTAGGGTATTTATATTCATCAACAAAATAAACCTTTAATGTTATAGAATTATTCTAAATTTTGTATTATAACTATATTAAATATATACATTTCTCACTCTCTAATAATTTTATGAGGAAATACAGGCTTTATGTTCATCTCTCAAATGGATTTATTATGACATTTCCTTTGATTATGATATGATACAAGATAATGAAACCATTTATTTACTTGGATAATTACTATTTTTAATTACATACAATTTATTTACTTTTTTTAACACATAAATAATGAAAATATTACAATGGGTATGCCCCAATATCACTGGGTGAGCTCGATATATCTTATATGTTTGGTGCATTGAGATATCACTTCAGTGTATTGGGTATTGTTTTTAGTCTCATGAGGAATCATGTACGGGATTAGGGAGTAAACCTAATCCATTATGGGACTTTCTTCTTAATGTGATATTATCGAGGTAGTTAGACTTGACTCATTTTTATGTCATGTTATATGTTTATTGAACATTTCCTATGTTTCCATGTCCTTATGATACAATGATATTTATGTTATATTCCCATGTGATTACTCATGTGTATATTATTTATGATATCATGTTATAACATTGACACGAAAGTTACATTTCCTTTTAATGTTTATTCCCATAATGGGTTTTTAACTCACCCATTTTGTATATATATTCCCCAGGTTATCCCATGCAGTTTTAAGAGCTCAGAGTTCATTATATAGAAAAAAATAAAGAAGATTTATTTTACCCTTAATTTGATGTATTATGAACCTAGTCTTTCAAATACACTAGGACTCGTGATATTTGGGATTATAATTAATATATGTTTACATTAAAAATCATATAATAACATGTGTAAAAGATTGAGTTTATACGTTCCCTAGGTACATCAACGTTAGTGTCTATATCCATTTTTAGTATCCATAAATGCATTTCATTCTATAAAAAACCACAGACTAAAAACATGCCAAAATTTATGATATTATTCTATATATAGACTTACCATAAGGTGTTTAAAAAACATTTTTTCATCTTAATATCCAAAAATAAATGTTCTTTTCTTTGATACCAACTATAAAACACACACTACCAATCTATGTGCACATTCTAATTTATCCATTCACCACACAAAAAAACAATAAAATATAAGCATATCTTATAACATTAGCAAAAAAAAATGTTGATAATTGAGAAAAGGAAATCATTATTATAACACAATACATTAAGACATTTATCATTTATATCCTAGCACAAGTTAACCTAATTCCCATTTCCCAAGACTAATAACTAATCATATTCAAGTACAAAACATGATTCATTGTCACATCCCCATTAATATTATTTTATCCAATTCATATGCTAAGCCAAAAGATCCCATAGCTATATCACAAACTTGAAACGTCTTCACATTATCTCATCTTAATCAATAAATTTACTAATTTACTTATTCGACATGGACTTTACCTATTTTACAGTACATTCACCTCAATTGTTTCCACTAGTGATGTTTGGGAGGGATGGTACACCCCTTGGGTGGTCCAAAATTGGTCGACTCATCCTCCATGCATCCCATGAGGATCTTGAGGGTTTCAATTAGTTATTTAGACATTCATTATATCATTTCTTGTAAACTTTTTCAAGAAACAAACAATTGAGAGGATAAGAACTAAACCCACATGCACAAATATATAAAAAAACCAAGGGATATAACTTGTAGAAAACCTAACTCAGATCCATTGATGAATGCACTCCCAATCAAAGCCTTAGATCCTGATTCTATCACCCTTTGAAGAATCATCCAATATCTCATTGAAAATTGAGGGTTTTTTTATTTTGAAATGATACGAGAGAAATATACGAACCCTAATCATGAAAAGGAAGCACAGTGGTGAGGACTTACCTGGATCTTCGATCTGCAACCAACGACACTCTAATTGATGTAGTGATAAGGGAGAACCACCCATTGATTATCTAGGGATCTCTTGTTCGTCAATAGGGTTTTTGGAGGTGGAGAGGATGAAAATATTGAGTTGGGGTTAGAATCCCATAATTAAATTTTTTATAAATACTTCAAATTTAATAGGGTGCATAATTTTCCAAACCATGTGGAAGCTATAGTCAGAGAGACTGTAATACACACAGTTTCCTAGTAATTCCACATGGTTAGCTTAACCATGTGGCAACCATACATTATCCTCTATCCAATGAAACTCTTTAACCTTGGATGATCTACACGGTTCTCACTAACCATGCACAAATAATGAAACATGACCAAGAAATATCTTTTTCCTCCTCTTTCATGCCCCGAACCCAATGGCCACCATTGATCCATCTCATGTTCTTGGGAAAATATTATTAAATTCCAAGCATGGGACTTAAACTAAATTGTAAACCAAAACATACCTTAATTAAAAATTTGGGATCTTATGACTTCCAAATATTATGAAAGCTCATCCTCAAACCGCTCTTCCTGAGCATCATTGAGTCACTGATGAAAAGAGATCGGGCCACTTGTCTCTCACATCAGATCCTCACTCCCATGTTTCCTCCAAAAAATTTCCATATTTCCATAAAACTAGAACCAATGGCTTAGTCTTTCCTCATGATACATTCTCATGATTTTCCACCTTAGTCACCAGATGCGCTTCCAAGAGGCACCATCCTCTATCTCTACATCCTCAATTTTTATCACATAAAATGTGATCAGATAATATATTTAGAGTTACAAAGCATGAAAAACATCATGAATTCCTCTATACCACTATAGAATATACAATCAGTAATTCATCGACCTAGTCCTATCCACGATCTCAAATGGTCCTATATACAAGGTTTCTAACTTTACCGTCTTGCAAATTTGAAGGACCAATCCTTAGTGACACCCGAAGAAGCATTATATCACCCACCAAAAACTCAATGGGTCTATGATGCCAATATGTATATGAATTTTTCATTCTTTTACCAACTTTCATACACTTATAAATCAAAAAACATTTTCCAATGTATCTTTTATGAGGCTTGTCCCCTAAGCTCATTTTCCCCAGCTTCTAACCAGCACAACGAAGATCTATATGGTCTACCATAAAGTGCTTCAAAAGGTTCCACCTATATAATAGCCTAAAAACTATTATTTTAGGAAAAATCAACATGAGGAAAATATTTTTCTCATGAACCAACAAAACCCAGAATACAAGCCCTCCACATTTCTTCTAACACCAATATCATATGCTCTGACTACCTATCACTTTTCAGTTGATAATTCATACTCAAAAAAACATGGGTGATGACACCTTCTATAACACCTACCAGATGTGCAATGTGAAATACATTCCCTTATATGAGACAAATGTTCTTGGAATTATATAACATTACACTATCTATTGAACATATAACTCACCCAACTCGTGAACTATATAAGTTTATTAGATTGGTATAAATTAATCCAATTTGGTAAACCGGTCCAAAACCACAAAGACTGCGTCATTATTCTAGGGCATCCTCAAAAGGCCCACTAAAAAGTCCACTATTACTTCATTTTAGATCCATTATAGAATAGGCAATGACTGTAAAAAACCACCTAGGTGTTGATACCCCACATTCACCAATTTTAAGGTAAGGCAACGCTCTACAAAACCTACCACTAATTTCTTCATTTTTTGACAACCATTACCCCCTAATAAGATATTGATATATCATTTTTAAACCAGTGTGCACTTCTCACATTGATGCATGGAACTCATGCATAATCTCTTTCTATACACACACTGGTTCAACTACATAGCCAAAAACATTTCTAATTCCATCATCATCAATAACCCACCTAGAAGGTCACTCTACAGCTTTAAGATTTCCTTCACAGCCAAAAAATATAGGTCTACCATCTAACTCTCCTTGACTTGGCTCAGTAGTGTGGATTCCATTATTATAGATTAATGGGTTATCTATTTGTTCCCCTCCTATACCTAAAAGTTCATCTCATCAAACAATGCCATCAATATCTACAATGATTTAGATTCTTGAACCACTTGATTCTGATTCATCTAGCTAAGATCATCCTCAACACAATTCCCCTTCCCAGTTTACAAACCAACAGAAAATTAAAGTATTGTAGGTACTCAAACCACCTTCATTACCTATGATTCAAATCCTTCCAAGAAAAGATGTATTTAAGTATTTTGTGATCGGTATATCTAATGAACTGTTCTCCTAAGAAGTAATGCCTCAAAAACATTATGATGTAAACCACATCGACCATATTAAGATCATGAGTAGGGTAATTTAATTCGTGAGACCTCAAATTTATTGACCCATAAGCTACAAAACTGTCATTCAACATCGACAATACCCTACGTCTGACATTAGAAGCATCACAAAACAAGTTGTTCCCCTTTATTGGTTCATGTTAGGTTTGAATTTGTGTGGTAGTCAACCGCATATTTATCTCATGAAAAACACTTTCACATGACCCGACCACTCAAACATTACACCCCTATTAGTTAAGCCAGAGAGTGGCTCGGACAAATAGTAAAAATACCAAATGAAGCTTCGGTAATAGCCAGACAAACCAAAAAAACTATGAACATAATAAATTTTCTTGGGCTACTACTAGGACACCACAACCTGCACATTATATGGATCCAAAACCATACCTGATTCATAAATGTTGTTTCTGAAGAAATTCACCATGTCAATCCAAAATTGACATTATGCTAGCTTAGCATAGATCTTATGCCTTCTTTGTTTACTCCGGATGATTTCAACATGTTTGGCATGATCTTCATTAGTTCAGGAGTACACTAAGATTAAATCAATGAAGAAAACTACAAACTAATTCACATATGGCCGGCATATGTGATTCATCGAAGAAATGAACACAACCATTGTATTGGTCAACCCAAATGAAAAAAAAACTCATTGAACCCATACCTACTCTAGAATTCTATCTATAGTAGGTTAGATGGTCTCACCCTAAACCGGTGGTATCCTAACCTTAAATAGGAGTTAGATAACATCATGTCACCCCACAGATGGTCAAACAAGTCATCAACATTGGGAATCTAGTTTCAGTTCTTAACCATCAACTGGTTCAGCTTCCTATAGTCAACCCATATCCTCAATGACCTATCCGCCATCATGGAAATAGTATGAGAGATCTACAAGGTGATGTACTAGGATGGATAAACCCCTTACACTCCAACTCCTCTAACTGAACATTACATTCTTGGAGTTCTACCGACACCATTTGATATGTCACAATGGAAACTGAATCTGCCACTGGATATAGTTCAATCTTGAACTCAACATTTCACTAGGGTGGTAACCCTAAAAGACACCAGGAAACACATTCTAAAATTAGTCCAAAATGAGAGGGAACCCATTCTTCTCAATTCCCTCATCGTCCAATATAATGTATGCTCATTGGGATGTGATTTCTCTTTGTTATTGAAAATTGGGTCCTATATAGCCTGCTCAAACATTCCACTCACCACGAAAGATATAGGTTATTCCCAATAAAGATGTGAATGTAATTGTATGACTGTAACAATCAATATGGTATTGATATAGCACTAGACAATCCATTTTCAGAATCTTGTCAAAAACTAACATCTCAGGGTCGAAAAATATAAGAAGGAAATGATATCCACCCACCTCCATAGCGCAGTCTTTACACTACTTGATATCATCAACCCGTACCCCTAACATAGTATTATGTGACATTACTATATATATGAATTTTCATCATTTAATCTCAACACAACCATTAACATAGTAGAAATGAAAAAATTCCTATAACCCATATCAAATAAAGAACTAGAATGTGTGGAAGCTCCAATAATAATATCTCAAATTGTAGATGGTCCTACATCACCCCATTTAGGTTTAATCTAAACCATGTAAAGATGGCCTCCCTTTCAACCCTTGGACCCAACCAAATCAACCTGAACTGCACTACCATACAGGTTTGAATTCTCTTTCCCCAAAGTTCCACATCCACCACCCCTAATGGTATGACCAGTGGGGCTCCAACTCCATGCCTGATATGGAATCACTAACACCCACACCTACACTCTAAAAATATCTTTGGCCTCCATTATTTCCTAACTGTTGCAGGTTATTAAAGAACATATGTACATGGCCTAGCCTGCCACACGATCGACACTCAACTATGGGTCAGGGAAACTGGCCACACATGTGCCGCAATAGAACACATCGATAATCGTATAACTTGTCACTGCCCTAAGGCTAACCCTCTCTTTTGATTTCTTTGTGCCCCCGGATGGAAATATCCAAACAGTGCTTCTTACCTTCGAAAGCTGCACTACTTTTTCACCCAGCTTGCACCCATGTTCACTTACTACATCTCACATCATGTATCCCCATGGGATAACGACTTTATCTACTACCTCTATAAACCATTTCAGACAAAATATGTTTACCTGGTACCTATCCTCTTTTCTAGTAATTTATTGGAATAGTTTTTCCAAAACCTCATCATTTCCTTCCTATGCTGGGATGAAACGTCATAGATTGGTGATGTTCCTAGAAAAAATCAATTCCTGACATTGTCCGATTGGGTCAAACTCATAAAATCTATATCCTTCTCCTACCTCGATGTTTCTAGATATATTTGTTTATGGAAATTATCCTAAAAAATTTCCACATCATTCCTTCGGTCGGCTCCATTTGAACCATGATGTCCTACTAATGATTTTTTGGACCACTTAGCAAATAGGCCACCAACATGACTCGCTTTTCAAGATAACTCTTTATAAGATAGAGAATAGTCTAAATAGACTCTATCTATAACTATTTTTCCTCTAGCCCACCCTGTTTAGTAAAGAAGGGGGTGCTATAGATAGAATTTCCTAGTCAACTCGAACATAGATAGTACAACCCACCCCTTATCTCTCTCCATCATCTTCATAAAATGAGTAATATTCTCATGGAACTTCTATTATCTATTTTCTTGGGTCACCACATTATCTTTATCTACCATGAGATGAGTTTTCTCGACAATATCCTCATATCTCTCAACCATCACTCATCTTCATGGGAGAATCTTTTAATACAATTCCCATTACATGTTTTACCATATAGACCATAAACCATTAACAATAAATAAGAAAAATCAAACCACTATCCATAAAAAACCATTTTTTATAAACTACCCAAACAACCTCATCATATCTAAAATAGTTCTCTCAATTTTCCCTAATGAGGTCATGTCAAACAAGTGTTAACTATATCGCACAGTTACAAACATTTATTTTTACCACCTTTTGGAACAATTTATATTTTTCATCATATTCCAAGAAACCATTAATTAACCTGATTCCATTATTAAGAAAATTTTATTAATTATAAATTAATATATTGAACATTTTCATCATCATTAAATGTAATTTCTGTTACTTTTTTGAAAACCAAATGCATTCTACCCTTCTTTCTATACGCCCTTCCCATGTACCCACCATGATACATGTCTCCTATATACGTAGGTTTCTATAATGATTCATGAATTCAAAAACCCATGCCATTTTATACATGTAAAAAATATTCACATCACAAAACATGTGCATCACCCAATGGTGAAATATCATAAATCATAACATCGCACAATGAGAATAACAAGTCCCACCTAGGGTGACTTCAGTTCCCCCATACATGGATTATCTACCCCCAATAATGATCTAATTGTGATGGAAAAACACATTCGTATCCTCTTGTATACCATCCCAAATAGTAGGTTATAGAAACAACCAACTCTAATACCACTTTGTAATATCCCAACCCTGGGAGCTACTAAAATTGTTCCCCATATCGAGTTTTCACATGACCTCAAGTGTCCCTTCCCATACGCTAGAGGTTTCCAAATAGAAGCGAGTGTCCAAGAGACAATTGTGGATACTCTACCCTCTTTTAAGAGTAATACATTACAAAAAAATTGTACAAATGCAGAATCAATAAAGAAAAACTGATGAACATTCCTAAAAAACCATACACCAAATTGGGTATAATCAACAACAAAAGTAAATATGTCATATCATACCAAAATTCCATGTAAGAACAAAACAAAATAATGGAAAAAATGTAATCACCAAATCAGACCTAAATACAATTTTGGAACCTATTCCATGCACATACCACAACAACTCAACTCTAGAGAACTACAACTTTTCCCTTTTCTTGACCTGCAACCATGAAGTCTTCTCGAGTACCCAACAATGGCCTAAGTTGGGTGTGACTATATCCCAGTTTTCCCCCACAAACATGGTCTAGAATATACAGTTCCATATATAGTGCATGAAAGAACTATATAATGAAAAATAACTAAATGGTAAATCGATTAGCCATTAGTAATACTGTTTTCCTTTAGTTAATAAATTATCAAATTCAGATTCAATGCATATAGAGTGTATGTGCCCTGTTCACCATTTTCATATTTTAAATATATTAGGCTTGTTCAATGATAACATGTAATATGGTAATAATTCATGCTCTACCTATATAAGTAAACACTTCACAACAATCTCATTATCCTCACCTCAAAGCCTTAGTCCTGGTGGAATGAAACCATCAGGGGAATTGAACTTCGGCCCCTTCCAAAATACCTAAATTGAGGGGTGGAGTTTAGATCCTCATTCAAACAAGACCAATTTAAATAGAACTAATTTATATTCCCATATCAACCAATCCATGTTCACATTATTATTTATCTTTTCACCAAACATAACCACAATACAAACTAAGCATAGCCTATAAAATCAGAAAGATCAAACTTTGAAAATTTTAATTGGAATAATTATTATAACACAATCCATTATCACATTTATCATTTATATCCAATTAGAAGTTAACCCAATTCGCATTTCCAAAGCCTACTCACTAAGAATATTCATGAAAAAAACATGATTCTTTGTTACATTCCCATTAATACCATTTTTGGACAATTATATTCCAAGCTAAATGATCCCTTAGCTATATACCAAACATAAAAAATCATCCCATAATCTAATGTTAATCACTAAATTTACCAATTTACTTATTCAACATGGTATTTACCTATTTGAAATTATATTTTCACACCAATTGTTTTCACTCTCCATGTTCGAGAGGGATGGCACACCCATTGGGTGGTTTAAGATTGGTCGAGTCATCCTCTATGCATCCCATAAGGATCATAATGGGTTCAAATGGTTATATATACATTCATTATATCATGTCTTGTAAATTTAATCAAGAAAAAAATAAATTATAGGATAATAACTAAACCAACATGCATAAATCTATATAAAACCAATGTATATAACATGCATAGAACCCACCTTAGATCCATTAATGATCACAGTATCAATCGAAGCCAAATATTATGATTTAACAAAACATGAAAGACTCAACCTAGATATCATTGGAAAATTAGTGTTTTTGATATTTAGAACTATTGTATAGAAAGATACCAACCCTAATCAAGAAAAGAAAGAAAGTTTCAGCTTAAACATACTCTGATCTTCGATATGCAACCTAAGACTCTCCAAACGACCTAGGGATAGAGGAGAATCAACATGGAAAGCTCCTGGGAGATCTTGTGCATAACTAGGGTTTAAGGAATTGGAGAAATGGAAAATCATGTGTTGGGGTTAAATTCCCATAATGGAATTTTTCTAAATTCCTCAACACTACTCTGTCGCACGGTTTAACTTCATTATTTTCCAAACTAGGTGGAATATAATTTTTGAGAGAGGCTGGTCCCCAAGGTTACCTGGGAATACCAAAGTGTCACATTAATTTTCTTCCAACCTTGTATAAGCCTATATCCAAGGCTATAAAGTTACTAGTGGTGCTCTGCATAGATTTTACTAATCATGTGCTAACTATGATACATGCTCAGAAAACGTCTTTTTGATGCGCTTTCATGCCCCAAACACCCACAAAAACCCTGAGAATTTTCATGGTATTGGGAAACACTAAATAAATTTAAAAAAATAGACTTAAACTATTGCGTAAATAGAAAAATAACTTATTGAAAATTAGGTATCTTACAAATCGAAATTAATTGAATTTCTGATGATAATACACCATCATGGGCATAAATTCATTCCCTTTATATTTAATTTTCTTTTATATTCATTTCAAATTAATTGATAACTTATTAATTCATATAATATTTTTCAAAACCATATATTTTCATATTTTAATCAATAAATTTCATAACCACCCATTTAACAGCTAGGTTATATCTTATTATAACATTTTAATAATAAATTGTTGTTTTCTAAAACTCAGTCTTGCATGTAACACAATCTATCGAAAAAATCATTATTTAATGTGATACAAGATAATTCTGTATTTTATGTGTTGAATGATAATATCAATTTGTGTGTAATAAACAATATTAGAAGGATTGAATTTATCTAAATATAAGAATATCATAATGTTTTAGGTTTTTATATTTCTTTCTACACTTTGTGTTTCATGTCATAGACACTAATAAATACAATATCTATATTTTATAATTTTAGGGAATTATATTATACACACATTTATAAAATTATGTCCCCCCAATTTTAACATGATATTGAAAATATAGTGTTTGAAATTTATTAATCCTTTTTTTGAAATCCCACATTGTAAATGGATTAATAAAATATCCTCTTGATTTGAGAGAATATGAAGTAGAAAGGTCGGTTAACTATGTTCCAATGTAAGTGAAGATCAATGAAAAGTGATGACATGGACATGGAGTAAAAGAATAAATATTTATAGTGATTTATTGAGTACATTGATCAGAAATTAGTTAATAATTAATAGAATGTTGATGGCCACAAAATCATAATTCTGTGATTATTTGAATAACCACTGATTCAGCAAAAATTAATATATTCGGATAATATTTTACTTCAAAAAACTTTTTATAAATATGGGTAATTTTTTACACACATATAATATTATAAAATATACATACTTTATATATTTATATAAACAAAATTCCATCCTATGGTTATTCTTCGATTAATTTTCTATTCATGTCTTACATCAATAAATGAATATCCAAAAATGACTATTTTTATTCCTAATACACTAAAATTCACTTTTAAAAGATCATAATATCTACAAAACATGTCATTATATTTTTCACTAAATATTTTCCAAAAAATATATGGCTAATACAATAATATATACACCCTAAATTTAAAACTAATGCTTCATCATTAATATTTAATCATTAAATTTTTTATCTAAGAACAATATTATTTTAACTAGGATATCACGTAAGTAAATGGTAGTAATGAAACACTTATCATCCTCTAGTCATGGGTTCAACCCCCACTATATTTCTGTATTTTATGGGATTTCACCCAGTATAAAAGCCTAGAGTTTTAAAAAATAATATAATTTCATAAATAAATATGATGGGAATCCTTGGAATTTACTCACTAAATATCCTTTTAATGAAGGTTTTCAATAAAATCCCAATACATAAATATTTTTTCCATTTATTTCCACATAGGTCCTTACATGGTTATGAGTTTATCCTTTAGAAGAGAGAATTGATTTAGGTAATACTCAGGTTACCAACATTGAAGGTAATGAATGACAAACAGATCCAATGGAATGGTTTTATTTACTTCCATTATACTATTCATTTATCCTCTACAGTTCATTATTTTTTTCCATTCATTCCCACACATAAAGAATTTATCTCTTCTATTGATACAAATTCCTAGGTGTGCCTATCCATATTTTCTACATAATTAAAATCATGGATTCTTTTCTACATGGTCTCCACCACTTAAGCTCTTAGAAACTTCCATCTTTATCTTTTTTGGTGAGTTCAAGTGATGGTTAAGGTATATGATCTTAATCATATTTTAGGAAATCAAATTAGACATGAACATGATATCATTCACTTATTTCAGAATCCCATTTGGTTACACATAGACATCAAATTTTCTTTCATGTTCAATGATAACATGGTTCATTTTGGTTGCAACCATTATCAAAAACATAAAATCATTTTGTGATAATGTTTTATCATTGTGGAAAAATGAAATAATCATTTTGTGGGTTTCTAAATATGAACAAATTAATTTTAATCTTATATACCTTAGGTTTATATAGGGAAATTAATTTTGATTTTCTATTCAAATCTATCAAAATGGTTTATAATGAAAATGTTAATTATCTTATGTTTATCTCTCGAGAGTGTTAACCCAGGTGTAATGTAAGACTCGTTGTCATGTACCGAGTTATTCTCAGGTTAGACCCAGTGCATCTTATTTGGTTTGTTGCTAATAATTAAATCTATGATAGAGTTATATCTACATGTAGTATCCAGATATATATGTAGTTCTAGGTTAACCAGATAACCTCTCTATAACCAAAAATTTGGATGCTCTTCTATAATAATACATAAATTCGACCTTATAGTTATGTTCTCTAAACTATATTTTGTGAAATATAGGTTCCCAGGTTTCTACTAAACATTCATTGATAATAACTGTAGCGACCCATCCCCATAAAGCTAGTATCTAGTCTCCACTACCAATATATATATAAGATTAGAAGGAATCAAATCCCAAAGAAATAAAATGTTAGAAATCATAGAAAACTAGATTAAGTGTAAGATAATTTTATTGAAAATGATTCCAATAATTACAAAATAATTATTTTTAGGATAACATTACTCTATCGTAGGACATACTTTCATATCTTTCTATGAAATATTTTGGGATTATTGGGAATAGATAAAAAATAACGGTGAGATCAAATGCTCAGTAAGGGTAGAATATAGTGGAAACAATAGTGAATCAATGACCATAATAAATATGGAAAGGTAAAAACATATCACACATTCCATATAATCAATAAACTTAAAAAAGAGTGAATAAAAAATATAAAATGATAAATAAATAGAAACACATTCTATTAAAATATTAAGATAAGTCATAATCAATATGTGAAAGAAAATAACTGAAAATATATTCCATTTAATCAATTAAATGCGAATGAAATGCATCCATAGATAATTTTAAATCTCAAATATCATGATAAAATAAAAATAACTAAATTATCCATAAATTAAATTCTTAATGATTGGAAATCATCACATGAAAAAATATTATGTCATGAAATTTCACAATATAGTTTAAATATAAAGATACAAACAAGTTAAATTTCATGACTGATTTGACTCATGAGAACCTGTCGATTCATTGAGGGGATATATGCAGTCTAGGACACAAACACCACTACCTGTCCAAAACATCCCACTTATATCAAGTAATAAATTGTATTAATGAACAACATTCCCTATCATTAAATATATGTATTGAGTAAAAAATTATAATTTAACAATATTTCCTCAATTATTAAAAAAAAACTATGTAAGTGAACAAAATATAAAAATAATTGAATATGGTTCTAGAAATAATAATATCCTTGAAAAATAATATTTATATTTTTGGAAAATTATTGTTTAATGATCATATGGAATTAAATATTTCAATGGGAATAAATGGAATAAGCTTGCATAATTTTAATATTATCATCTATAGATGAAATCATAAACCATCCAAAGAGAGAATAAAGATGATATCAATACAATATATTCCATACAATGTAAGGATAAAGGGTTGTTGTCATTGATGAATAAAAAATACTGTAAAAAGAAAAAAAAATTCTTTTTCTTTTGAAAAAACACTATAAAAATTATTTTCTTTGAAAAAAAAATTTGTAAATATTTTTCTTAAAAAATTACCATTTATAATTGTAAAGGTTATATCAAATAAAAAAAGATAGATAATTTCATACAAGATATACAAGTTATGAATAACTTTCCTTTTATAAGGTAAAATTTTTAGAGATTCCCTTATTTGTATAGAGACAAGAACATTCCTTTGAAAAAATTTTAAAATAGAAAAATGGTAAAAATTTATTTATAAAATAATTTTATAATAGTTAAAACATTTTTATAATATATGGGTTTAATTAGAAAATAGTTTTTCCCACTAAAGTAGAAATGATGTCTGGTTTTCAGAAAAATATTTTCATAAAATATTATTGAACCAATGAGTTGAAAAATAAAAATATTTCATGAAAAAGGTCAGGAATACCCCATAAGAAATATAATTAATGGTTTATTGAATAATTAACATATTATTTTTTATTGAATTTCAAGAATAAGAAATTTTAATTAGAATTATATTGTCAAATAACTTCTAAAATGAACATTAAATACAATTGGGAATTAATTAGTGAAGAGATTATGTATATAAACTATAAATCCTCATAAATGAAGTTTACACACTTATATAGATAGTAAAATAAATTTTACACATAATCAAATAATATTAACGATGATGAGAAAGTAATATTATCCAATGAGAATGAATTGAGATATAAAATTTCTATTCTACTTGATAACATTAAGATAAAATCCCCTTAGATGGAATAATTTAAATTGAAACTAAATAATACAATGAATAATTTTTTATTCATGATGTTACATGTAAAATGGAATTATATACACCATATAAATGAAATGAGTCACATAACTACAATGAAATCTCAATGGGATGGGAATTGAGATGAAATCTATTACCTTATGATTATTTTTATTTTTGGGTCATTAAACTATTGTATAGTGGTTTAAATCATGTTATTAACTTATAACAAAACCATAATAATATTTATAATATCATATATTAACTTTTTATACTATCTTATTACCCATTTGTTTACAATCATTCATTATTTTCACTATTTAGGTTGTTAATTTCTTAGTTATTCATGTATGTTTTGACTTTTTACTTGTAGTTCTTATAAATTAGATCTTTATTTAACCAAATATAGAATTTTAAACATGATTTAAATATCATATAAATTATTTGTAAATTTATTTATAATAATACATAATATTTTATGATAGGAAATGAAATACATAGTTCATGGAGATGGTAGGTCGTAAGAACACATGATTGCTTAATCCGTTTCATTGTCCTATTTAAAAGAATTGAAATAAAATTATATATTTGTATATTATAATTACCCATATAATATTCCGGTCACATATTTATCATATTATTATTATGTATATCCTTAATAAATTCCATGTACAGTGTGAATGAGTCACATCACTTTTTTGAGGCTGTAGTCCACACGTCCACAAACTATGTTATCATTTTCCCACAATATGGAAAGAATAAATGTATGTGTTATATAAAAATTACATAAGTATTGAAAAATCATAAATATCATATTTAACATAAATATACTCTAATTAAGTCATTATAAAATCCTTGAAAGTCTGTAAATGGATGAAAAAATGGCATCAGTTCATGAGGAGATAATCCACCGTTCACATGAACGATGATTGCATATCTAATTTGACAGAAGTGTGAAAAGTGTAGGTAAAAATATGAACAGAATGAATATCAGTATTACTAAGATACATATGTTTTTATATAAAATTTATATAAAAAATTTAAATGGTTAAAGAAGTAAATTAAACAAAAGTTATAATTGGAAAACATTACCTCTTATTCAGGTAACTCCTTTTGGTTTATACATCCAGACACCCTTGATTTAAATTCTACCATATTGAGGTTTCTATGACTAAGGGAGATAATTTGGGACCTTATTTTTTTGGGGTTTTAATGAGGCAATTTTCTTTAGAGGTGTGAATATGTGTGAGGGGTGAGTTTCTTTTTATATGTGAAGAGGTGTGACATTCTTGAAAATATAAAAAGGAAATCACTATTGAGAGGTCTCTCTTACATAATGTTCATCCAATAATTAAAAAGATTCACCTAAATGGAATAAATGGATTAAAAACTCCCATAAAATATGTTTTTCCCTGCTTCACCATCATTTTGGCCCATATGTTTTTGGTTTTTCTTATTGTTATGCTTTATTTTACTTTTTTCACTAAAAATAATTCTAACTAAATTCACTAATATTTTTGTTAATTTTTTTTAATATAATATTTATTAAAAAAAATCTACTTCAAAATATGTATTATATTTTTATAAATTACAATGACATAAGTGGTAGAAATTAATTACATTTTAATCCCTTAGATTGGATGAGAAAGTGAGTATTAAAGTGGAAAATGATCCAAAGTTAACATTGGTTTTATATCTCACATAAATGAAAAAATTATAATAATAACCTAAAATGTATTAATTGATGTATAATTAATATAATTTAAATTAAAAAAAATTAAAATAAAATTTATCACTATAAGTTATTTACATGAAAAAAGAGTTTTCCATTATAATATGGTATTTTTCACTATTTATTAAAAAAATAAAATCTCTTAAAAAAAATACCAAATATTCATCCTAATATAATATATTTATTTTTTAAAAAATGTTTTTTTATTTTTTCATTTAATATTTATAAAATTTATAAAATTTATATTTAAAATAGATTCTTCATTAAAAGGCCGCAACAGTACCTTTAATTTCTTTTTATTTTTATGCCTAAAATTATGTTGGTTCTAATATTAAGAAAAAAATATCAAGATAAATACCAATCATATTTTATTGAATATATAATATATATATTTCATTAATATCATTCTCTGATATTAATTAATTTAATTTATTAGTATAAACACATATGTGAGCATAGAAATAACTCTTTATATTAATTTGGTTTTTGTTTTCATTTCAAATTAATTGGTATCCTATTAATTAATACAATATTTTTGAAAAACATATATTTTCATAAGTTATTTAATACTATTCATAAACTCCAATTTTATTTTTAGGTTATATCTCATTATAATATTTTTATAATATATTGTTTTTCAGTAAAACATGGCCTTGTGTGTATCCTACGCAATCGAATAAACTCTTTATCGCATGTGGTGAAATATAATTCAGTATTACATGAATAGAATGTTACGATTAGTGTATCATTTAGTATATTCTATAAGAAATATTGAATTTATCTAAATAGAAATATAACATAAAATATCATGTTGTTATATTCCTTTCTACTCTTGTTTTTCTGTATCATACATGATATGAAATACAATATCATTATTTTAGAATTTTGGGGCATAACAATGAACATTCCAATAATGTTGGAATCCAAAAAAAATGCTGAAATGTTTCTATATAATGGGAAAATTATCCTGAAATACAAACCTTTTTTTCATTCGTAATTGAACACAAGTTAAAGCCCAATATAGCATGATCACATTCCCCATCCTACTTCACAGTCACCTCATAGGGGATTGTATCAATCTCATGGTCACTTAACAAAGAGAGAAGACGCTGAAGAAATTATAAGGCAACAACTATTGAATTTTTGTTTCTAATAAAGCTTAGATTAATACCTTTAGTTAAAATCAGGTTGTATTATAATGGAATATTATTTTTCATATTTACCTCATATTCCCCACATTTAATGATTTTAGAAAATAACATGATTTAAACAATTTTTAACCCTTTAAATTTTGAGGCTTGTTGAAGATGAATCATATGCCACATTTCATATATAAGATCAGTAGATGATTAGATATTAAATAAAATGGAATTTTATGATCATATGTGTCTCAAATAACCATAACAGTTGGTATGTAATGAAAGGATAAATTTGGTGTTATACCATTGAATTGGAAGTTTTCTAGTTGGGCAGAGAAAGTTAAGCCACATTGTGAGGTGATGAAATCTTGAATTAGCTATCCACTACACCGGTGTAATGTGGAAAAATGATCTCATGGATATTATTTATATAAGTACCCTTTTTCAATGCTAAAATCACAATTTTTGATAATAATGAATTAATATAATATGAGTTATTTAAAACAAAGAATTTGAGGTTGGATGAATACCAAACTCGATGATTCTAAAACCAAATTTGTATTAAAAGGATGATCTAACCTCAAAGAAGATACTTATAAATTAATCTAACTATTTTATTTAGTATGTTTTTTCTATATATAGATTAAAGATCATAATTTATCTTTTTTCGCCCCAATTTTTTGGCTATTTATATGATAAAATCTTCATGCCATATGCTTAGAAAATATTTTTAATGAACCACATGAAGATATCTCCAATTCAAACCAAACTTCATTAACCTATTTCAAACACAACCCCCAACCTCATCTAATCTTCCATTCATAGTTACATCCAACTCGAGGTCTACAAAAAATTATTTAATTAATATTTTGAATTATTTATTTCTCATTATTTCTATTTGAAGTTATGAATTCAAAGACACCATATATTATTTTTATGGACAAATTGGAACTGAAATCCCAAGAACATTCCCATCATTCCCTCATTAAATTAATTGAAATTCAAATCTAATATCCAATATATTCTTTATCTCCTTCTTTAATGTATATGTTGGCATCTGCTATAAATAAAATTTCTAATGTACCAACCATAAAAATTGTATGTGGCTCTATCATAGGAGGATCACCAATATAATTTAGAAGAATCCTTATATAACAAATTTCCTAAAAAAACCCTCAAGAAACCTACATTATATAATACTTAATTTATTTTTGAAATAACTCTTATGATGATATATTATGCTCTTAATGGGTTAGCCAAGGAGAGTCTATCTATACCTTATTAATGAATTATGAATTTAAACTAAAAAATATTTTATGATTTTATCTATGAATTAATTTAATGGTTGTTGAAATTATTATATTTTTATATGATATACTTTGAATTAATATTCATTCTTTTTTGGGTTTCATACATAAGCCTGTTAGTTCCCTTCAATTACTTTCAATCAAGAGATGTGGATTGAATTAAGTGTAATTGGTGATCTCCAATTTCTATTCTAGTGGGGATTGAAGTATTTAATAATCATTCATTATTACTAGGTAAATAAAAAATTTATGTAAGAGTGATCCTGTGATATTTTACATGATTATAGAGAAAACATGACTTTTTTAATATTAATAATGTTTTAATTTTTATGTTAATCGGATATCTAACACTGGGAAAGAAATTATAAAATTGAAATTTAAAATTACTCTAGATTAATTGTATTTATATTTTCACCAATTGAACAAAAAAAGAGAAACACAACCATTGTACTGGCCTCTCCAAGAGGTAACCCTTATCTATCTACTAATAAATTTTAATGAGGTAAAAAATAACTTTACTAAATATCCCATGAAAGACTAATCATAATACCTTGATCCATTACTGTGGATGCATATTTTCCTTTAGATTTTTTAAAACTACTTTAATAAATTACCAAATAAAATTGGAATCACCTAATTATTTTTTATACTATGTTTGAGATAACTTTTCTACCTAGGCCTAGATATTTTCGAATCACATAGGATGTAGAACTTGATTTTGTCATTGTTCCATTGAACAAACTAAATCACCTTTCTAATCATCCACCAAAGTCAAAATTAGAAATAAAAACATGGAGTAAAATCAATAATTATTGAATATGAATTTAAGGGAATGATAAAAAGAGTTTCCACAAAACAGCTTACAGTTACAAATGAATAATCAGCTGAATTTGAACATAAAATGAGATTTAAAGTTTACCAATCTATATTCCATGCTTTTAATTAGAAGACCCAAATATAAATTTTTAATAATTCATTAATGGTTTTAATAAACAAAATCCTAGAGGAGTTACCCAGGCTCCGATCTTCTATAAGACATTTACCATATCTCTTGAATAATATTCTAAGGAGTGTATCTATAATATATAACATTGAGAGATCACCTGTTAGGATAACATATGTTTTCATTTCATGTTGAAGTATTTTCCAACAAAAAAGAGTGTTTTGATGAGTGAATAATTTCTTTCATTCATACATTAATGTTTTTAAACCCTTTCCATGTATTGTGGAACATTCAAGGGAATAAAAAATTTCTACACACACCAACCTTGTGATGAAAATAAGTTCATGGTATTATTTTACAAATGATTTATATATAATGACTACGAATATCTAGATGATTCCAAATAAGGAGCACTAATCAAAGAGTCACCTACTGATGTTAGAGATCTGAATAAAATGTTCTCATTGAAATCTCAGCAACGAGGTTCTAGAACTACCACATTGGGAGAACATGAGGTGAACACGACCAATTTTCCCTTTTTATATAATAGATAAACGAATGTATTTTGAGTTGAATTTACCAATTATAAATGTTCGAGGTATATCACCCTTCATAACCTCAAACATATTCATGATTTCTCAATCGGTAAAACATCACTAATGATAATCCTCATGATAGAGAAAACTGTAAATCCATGTATCAAAGAACAAACAAGGTAGAAGATAATAATCTAAAACCAAATATTGATATTGAAACTAATAACATCGTAATCCAACATTTCATTAATCCATAATGACATATTTCTAGGAACCACCTTTCTATTAAAATAACTATCAACCCTCTTCATGATATAAATCGAGGAAATCTCTAGAACCCTTAATAGATGAAATGATTAAAGAACATAAAATTTCCAATAACCGGATCCTGACTACAATTAATTAATTATAAAACCCTGTATTAGGTATGATTCATTCTCAACAATTTCCAAAAACTAGATGAAATTTCATTTTTGTTATGTTGTGGCATGGAAAGATGCTTGAAAGGAATGAAAATTTACCATCCCAAGAAGATATTATAACTGAAAATAAACTTGAACCTAGATAATCTATACACATTAATGATGATAAATCCCTTACAAAAAATCACCTATTAATAATGATAAATTGGAATATAAAATTAAAGAGCCACATTGACCTTGTCATTTCATCTCTATAATTTATTGATAACCTAATAACCAATGTGAAGAATCATTTCAATAGTTTATCATGGGAGGTGTAGAAAATTTATAGATACTCATCGCTTTACTGGATACATGTCTCGAAATACCACAGTATAAAAAATTCATTATTGACAAGTTCATCGGATGGATAAGACAACGATCTATTGAAATGGTATGTCTATGTAAAAATGTTTTTGGACTATTAACCCCAAAATACACTACAAATTTCACGAACTAGGTATATTAACTACTCAATTAAACACCAGGTAACTCGTTTTCTATTTCATTATGTGATTTAGGATTTTAAAATAATGTTATTCTATACTCAAGATATTCATCTATGTTGATAGGAGATCTCAAACCCACTTGAGTGGTTGTGTAGCATTCCAACTATTCAATTTCCATCGTAGTGGGTGTTTTCAATGATGTTCTAGTGAGTTTGAATGGATATTTGTTAAATAATGATTTCTACATTATAAACATTGAGGAAGATAATGATAAAAATCATTCCATCATTATTATTGGCAATCCACTTCTCAAGATATCTAAAATATAAGAAATTATTATTACGGGACTCCTTTCATGATTTTATTGAGGGGGAACATAGAATTTTAACATACTTGGTTCAAAGAAACACCCAAATGAGGAAAAAACTATAGTTATTATTAACCATTTTTATTTTGAATGTTTTTCTAAAGAAGAATTTGAAATTTTAGATTATTAAGATATATTTTGAAAAACAATTTAAATTCCAGATTCTAGAACTAAACCTATTAATGAAAATGAGTTAAATTTAATTTTTTTCCACATTATAACATGAATTGTTTATATAGGAGAAGAATCTATATAATATGGGAAACAGGTAATTGATGAGGGAAACATTTGAGAACATGCTATTGTATAATGAAAATTATAGTTTATTCTACAAAAATACTACTAAAAAGATATATTTTCAACATACAATAAAGTGAATATACACACATTAAAACAGAAGCTAATCCCCAGAAAAAATCATTCTATGTATACTAGAAGATATACAGTTACTACAATTTTACCATATGGTGTATTTGAAATCAATAGTTCTTATTCACATAACATATTCTAGCTCATCGGCCAGATTCTCTTGTTTGTTTAAAAATATCATTGGAATGAGACCGTGGGGGATTATAAACTCTTCTATGCTACCATTAAATAATGGAAGTTCGGGTTTTCTATTTACTCTTTATTTATCATATATTCATTTTCAAATAAAAATTTTCTAAAATAATTTATGTTATACTTAAATGGTTTGATGTGTGAGATAAGTGTTGGGGATAGGTAAAAGGTTTTTTCAAATGTAATTACCATTTTTAAATTCATAATTTTTTGTCTTATTCAAAAAACCCCAAATATGTTTGAGGAGTATTTAAATTTTACGTATGTTTAGCTTACTATTATTTCGGTGTTAATATAATAAAATAAATAAACAATAAACGGTATGCGAACATTAAACATTATTGTATACTATCAAATTATAGTGCCATTCTAGGTTTGAGGATAATATTAATTCTAATATTAATGATTGTGAATGATTTTTCCCTGAAAAACCCATTTATTATATATATATTAATTTAAATATACGTAAATAGTGTTAAGATAAAAATTATATTTTTTTAATAAGAATAATAACATGTGGTCAGTAGAATTTAAAACTTAATGTTGAATAACTTTAACCTTATCATACAATATCACCTCATGGGGCCTCCATAGAAGACATTGATATAAATCCATTAAACCTACATTAAATAGGATATTGGGACCTTAAAAAAAATATATGAAAATGTAATGGGTCATATGGGTTTATTCCCTTTTTTATATATTCAAATAATTTTTTTTCATGGTACCTCACATAAACCATGTTGAGATTATTTGAAATAAAAAAGAGTAATGTTATCATATTTTAAAATGAATTCATTTATGTGAGGGGTTTTTTGAAAAATGATGGAGAATGGGTGAATTGACATATAAAAATACAATTTAGAATTTATCAAGGAAGTTTGAAAAAAAACATTGATTTATGAAGCATAGAACTGATCGATAAATGAAAGTGATAATTTTTATAATTTTATTTCACTTAAATCATTCAAATTAACCAATGAAATAGGAAGTTTAATCTTAATTGAATTAAATAATGTGTAAAAATGACATAGCACTCATGACCCATTATTTTAAATATTCTTTGATATCTTTAAAATCTAATTTTTGTATTTGAGTGTTAGGCATGCCGTTCATTGTTCCGGAATTCCATTATAAAATTCCCCATGAGTACAATAGTTAACTTTTTGGGGGAGTGATGTGATCACTAATTTTCAAAATATTCAATTAATTTTCATATCTAATAACCACAATTTATGATTAAAATTCAATATCCCATGATATTTAATATAAAAACTATGTTCGATAGCATACACGACATAAATCATCAGACTTAAATGAGACCCATAATATTATTACTTAATTGTTACTCTGAAAAACTATCCATTGAATTGGTGGTTCCGAATAAGAATGAAATAACTATTAAATTAATTTAAAGGTACTACTCAATATATCTTTATTTATTAGTTCATATAAAATAAAGACTATATTTATTGTAAAGTCATTTTATTCAATAAAAATATGACTTCTTCATAAATTACTTTATTGTCTTTTTTGAGAAAATATTACAATTTTTGGAACATTTAAAAAATTTATTTGATAAAATGAACATCATTTATCAAAATAAAAATATCAATATTTTATTAGGATGAATTTTTATGAATTTTTGAAAGAGTTTTATCTTTCAAATACTAACAAAAAAATATTAATTTTTATTCAAAATTATATTTTATTTTAAAGTATTTATAATGTATAATTATATTATGGTATAGTTTTACAGTTAAATTTGTTAATTTTTATTTTAAATATTAAAATTAAGTTTTTTAAATATTTTTTTATTTAGTATAAAAACATTTTATACTTATAATGTAATTTTTCTAAAAATATATTTTTCATTAAATTATTCCTATATAATATAAAATTAAATTCTACCACCTCATAGATTTGAAATTTTAAAAAAATTATTTCATATATGGAATTAGTAGGTATAATTTTAGTTATAATTTCTGTATTATTTTGGGAAATTATTATTGGTAACTTTAGAAATTATTCTTTCCAAAGGAAGGGAATATTAGGCAATTTGGTTTTAAAATTAAAATCATAACGAGTTCAAAAATGACCATAGCACTTGAATTATTTTAATTTGATGAGTCCATTTCATAAATATTACTCCATTATTTTATTATATGACATTTTTTACATTTCAACATGATTAAAACTATTATAATATTCTATCTAATAAAAAGTCATAAATGACACACTCATGTTTTTAATAACTATAATATTTATATCATGGGTATAACCAAAGGAAATTTTAGATTATAAAAATTATTTTGATATAAAATTATTTATATTTATCATAGTAATTTATTTTACATTTATACATGTGAAATAATTTCCATAAATACATATAAGATGTTTTTTTATTAATTATCAAATTAACTGAAAAATAATATTAATCATATTAAAGATATTTTAAGTAGTATAATATGAATGTATTAATTAATTTAAATAATTTTAATGATTAAAATAACATTTTTTTATGAAAATATTTTATTCTAATATAATTTTTCAATTGACAATAAAAATTTAAAAGTAAATAAATAGTAATAAAATTCAAATTATTGAAATTTATAAAAATAATATTTATTAAATGATATAAAATTCATAAAAATACTATTATTTTATAATTTGTCAGTATATTTTTGAAATTATAATATATGGTCTATTTATTGGATTTTTTTCCACTTATATTAACTATTATGCATGTCAAAAGTAATAATCATTATTGTCGTGGAAAATGTGAAAATTGTTAATGGAAAATGTTAAGGGAAAACATGTGATCCCAAATTATCTAAATTTTATATTGATAATAATTCATCAAATAATAATTATCATATCTTTTATTATTATCAATTATAAGATTTTCGAACATATAATGTAATTTATATTACATTAACATATTTAGAAAATTCAAAAGTGCCCCTACACTCTCTTATAAAAGGGAACCACTTTTACTGACATCTTCACACATAAAGAATCTTTATTTTCATAATATACTTTTTGAACCATTTTAAATGTCATCCATAAAAACAATATAATGGTATTATTTTTTTGTATAATATCATTCTTTTAAGGATTAATGTTGAAGGAAAAGGATGTCATCTAAAGAAGATGTATTGCTCCTAACCGAGTGTTGTTGTGTTATTTCAATATCCATCTCCTTAAAATATCCCGCAAACAAGATGATATAATATAAATAGTACATACCATGTAATAATTTTTTATTTATTTAATTGAATAACCTATATCCATCTCATTCATCAATCATATGGAAAAATAATTTTATGGTCTGGTGTACAGTGAACAACTGTTTTTCATACCGATGTAATTCATTTTTCATCACCAACTATCATGGCTGGATATAATGCTATATTTAATATATATAGAAATATGTTATATTTATTATTATTAGTCATTATATTATGTTAATATGTGCTTTTATTTATTACCTTTCCATATTTTGTAAAATCATAACATCCTACGTGCATTTGTGTGGACTATAACCATCACAAAGAGATTTGGTTCATTTTTCAACCCCAAAATACATGGGTCATATGTATAAGTATATTATGTTATGTAATTTTATATTTATTATGTTATTAATATTTGGTAAATGCAAAAAAAATCTAATCTTCCTTCGTTAATGATCATTAAAAAAAGAAATGTAACTGAAGCGTATGTACGAACTACAGTCTCTGTCATTGTAACATAGTTCATTTTGCATAACAATATTTAATGTTGGACATTAATTTTTAATTAATGTAAAAACATTATAATTATTTCATTTTTATTGTAATATATATGATGTAAAAATTACCTTTTAGCTATATTCATCCTACTAATGTCATGTTCGACTTATGAACAGAATACTGTCAAAATATCAGAAGTGAAAATAAATAATTAAGTAATTAATTATTACATGGTAATAAGTAAAATAAAGGAATTATACAACTAAAAAGGATTTATATGAATGTAAATATATATAATATTTTTTTTATTCAGGATGATACTGAATTTATGGGATGATTTGGACTCGAGGTATGATATTTTGCTTCAATTTTCTTTCCTTAATGTGTATTATAATGTTATGAACTTGATTTATTTTATATGGTTTCTAAAAATTCCCCCAATAAAATTTTATATCATGCATCCTTCATAATTTATGATATTTTAAAATTTGATTTTGATTATTTTATACATGGGGATTTTATTTGAATGTTACCACATTTTTAAGGTCTTCTTGAATCAATTTAATTTTGTAAGGTTATAACTCTTATTAATTGACTTTGTTATGACATTATTTTTTATAACTAACCTTTTTGATTTTTTAGTTTTTAAATTTTTTTCTGAAATTTTAAATATTATAGAAATTTTCATAAATGATTAATTTTCAGTTTAGTTATATGATATTTGTAATGGAAATTTGACTCAAATTCTATTTCCTTGGGACATATGATTATTATATGCAGATATTTCTTATTAATGTGTGCATATAATTCCTCTTAGATAGTTAATATCATAAAACTAATTATTTTAATTATATTGTTAGTTTCATTGGATTTTATTATTTATTTTGCCTTATGATTGAAGATATTCCAAGGTGGTAATAAAATTATGCTACAAATTTTTACTTTTCAAGATTTTTTATATTCAATATTCTTTTGGGGGAAATAATATTATTTTAAATTGTTAAACAGATTTTCTATTATTCTGATAAAAATATTAAATTTTATATTAATTTTCATTTATTCCTGTATTGATCTAAGAAACATTAAAGAGGTTGTTCATAAGTGATATCAATCTTTTATCTTATTGTAGGTTGATAATAATTCTCCCCCATGACCATATTTTATAATAATTTTTTAAAAATGATCTTTTGAAAACATAAATGATTTATTAAATATATTTCAAAAGGTATTTGTAATTTGTTTAAAAGGTATTAAAAGTAAATTTATCAATGTCTTCCAAATGGGACACTTTATACTTTATAGATTTTTGAAAAATATTTTTTATTTTTTATGATTACAACAAGAATATATTTTCTAATTTTCATGACCATTACTTAATTTGAATGTTACATTATAATTTTCAAATGTTACTTTTGAAGAAAATTAATTTTCCAACTATTATTTTTCTTATTTAGTTATGTAAAATTGATTTTCAAATGGTAAATTTTATTATCAAACTAATTATTTCAATTATATTTTTATGGCATTTCTATTCATCAATATTAACAAACCAGGATATTATCTTTGATCCATTTTGATATTTTTTATTAATACAATAGACATTCTTTCTCTATATTAATTTTTATTGTTTCAAAAATATTTTCATTTAATCTATTTATTTTGTTCTGTATAATAACTTTATGGAGTTTTTATTGGATATTTATAGGAATTTTATGATGACATACAAGCTCTATGTACATTATTTGTGTTATAGTTCTTTGGTATTTTTTATAATGATCAGTGGTTCCACTGTAAACCATACTCTAATGAGCCTATTATAGACATCCAATCCATTGTGTAAATATATGGAGTTAATCCATTAAGATTATTCAAATAGAATATAGGAATATCCTATGATGGTTATTTAATTGGTAACAGGTTGATTATTTTTTTTAGCAACAATGATTATTCTACATGTAACTGTGAAAGTTCTCCCATTTGAACAAGTGATATGAAAGTGTTTTCTCAAATACTAACATGTTTTATCTATGATAAATATGGGTTTTATGAAAATATTTTGATTCCCTATGGTAAACGATGAGCATATTTTCTATGTAGAGTATTTTCTATATTTATTTTATGAAATGCTATGGGTTTATAATAATTTATTAATCAAGATTAACATCATATGAAACTTGATTGTTGATTCTAATGACTATTTCCTTTGAAAATGACTTATTCTTTTATTTGTGATTTATGATCCTAGTATTTATGGGTATAACTTCCCTTATGTTATTATCATCAAATATGATTATTTCATCATACCATTATTCCATTTTACCCACACTAATGACATTCAAATTTTAATGATTATGTATAAACATACAGAGCCTTTAATCCCACAATTTTTATTTTTATTATTCCAACAATTATGATGAACGATGTTAAATTATATAAGTTTTGAGAGGTTTTATATGTAGTGAAAATTTTGAGTTATTTTGATGGATTAATATAGAATATTTGACATTGGTTTTAATGGGAGATGTTTTTGATCTTTATAAACGAGTTTTTTATGAATCAACATTTTTAATACTTTTTCCCATCCCCTGAAAACTCCAACAATAAAAAGATATTTTTCTATGTAACTGATCAAATATTTCCATATTGGTGGTTTATATTTTGGATGGAAAATGATTGTGTCACATTTATTAGCATCAAATATAGAAACAATATAGAAATTTAATGTTTATGCTCTTAGAATGGGATCAGAGTGTGAGGGTTTGGAGTCCTTACAGTTCGTATAAGAGTGGGTTTTAGATACCTTTGAACAATAGTACATATTGATGTGAGTTTATATAAATAGTTATTAATACCTACATTGATAAATTATTCTTATTTTGACCATAATTTCATAGTTTTGGTCAACCCTTCATCATTTAGGTGATGGAATTTTTAATCAAGTACTTATAATTTTTGAGATTATTTATTATATTGGGGTATATGTACCCCTCATGTTTATCATAAAGAATTATTTTTATAATCCAAGGTTAGATTACATTTTAGAGTCATATATTATCTTAATGTGGCTTTATAGAGATTCATATTATTTAGGGAAATAATTTTTATATCTGAGAAACTAAATGAAAATGTAGTATACATTATTGGTATAGTACATTTTGAGTGTCTAATGTTATTTAGTGATGAATTTTAAATATATATAGGTAGAATGTGTGACTAAATCCTTATAATTATTTTGTTTTAACATTATTCATAATTATTTTGGGGAATTTTATTGATTTTTATGAATGGAATTATTTTTTTTGATCCTTTGGTATTACCGTTGAATTTTCTAAAATTATCTATTATTTGTAACACAATGAACCAAGAAGAGCATATTTATTTCCTTACTTTATTAAATTGGCATGATTATAAAGAATCCAATCCTAAAGAACTAAATATTTTTACAGTTTTGGAATACAAGATTCAAAAATGGATCCCATTTTACATTGCAAATAATAAACAAAATAATTCATAAAAAATATAATATTCTTCATGAATCAAACTCATTCCATGAATTTATTTTTATATCATGGGAAAAGAAAAAAATAATGGTGAGATAAAATGCTAAGTAATGGTAATTTATAGAGGAATTAATAATTAATAAATGTTCATAATAGATATGTAAAAGAAACAGAAACTGAACACACATTCCATTTAATAAAAAAATAGAGAATAAAATGAATCAACATATCTTGTCATAGTGAAAATACTATGGATTATAAAATATAAATGAAGGAAATTAATAATTATTAGACTCAGTGTTTTCAATGTAAATGGAACCTAAACCATTGTGACATTTCAAAAGATGGTTTAAAACAAAAATTTTAAAAAGAAATTTGATTTTTACATCCTTAACTCCACTATTGAGAACATTAATAAGATAATTTAAAACATACTGGTTACAAATGTGAAGGGTTTATCTAATTGAATTCATCCCATGATACAATTGATGTATCGAGGGGTTTACATTATCCAATAACCAACCCATGTCTTATATGTAAAAATAATTCATCATATATCAAATAAATAATTTAAATTCATAAATAATGATCGTTAGGAAATATACTTATTGATCAAATGATACACATTTTTTAATATTTCCCCAGCAAAAAATAACATTAAAAGTATAAACAATATGTAAATATGGTATATGGTTTAGTAATTAATAATATACATCATACAAGAGTATATATATCACACAAATATATAATTTTTAGTGAATAATGATTATAATAAGGGATTATTTAAATATAATGTTGACAATCACAAAATAAATTTATAATTCCATATAAATTTTACCAGTTTTTAATTTTCAAGATAAAATACCATATATGGTATGAATAAAATTAAACACATTAATAAAATTAAAATAAAATTTGTAATGATATAATATTTCAAAAGGGTTAGTAGATACACCATAAAAAAGTACGTGGTGAATATGATATTTATCTCACAGATGAAAAATGTGAGATGAAATCCCTTACCTTGGATTTGAAATGTTACCTGAGTATTTATATTCATAAATAATAAACTTATGATAGTTATTTAATTTATTTATTACATTTTTAAAGCTTATTATTTGTTTTAATTAAATTAATACAATGTTTTAAATAATTAATTGAAAAATTGCGTTTACATTAGTGTTTTGAAAAAATTAGATTCATGTGTGAGAAACGAATTTGGTAGGTCGAATATGGTTAAAGAGTTAGTTATATAAGAATATCCATAATAATTAACATGAAATATTTACCATTTTTATAAATGAACTATGATTTTAAATCCTCTCATGGATCAATTTTTTTTTAAAACCAACATTATAATCATTGAGATGGTAGGTTTTATGTTCGAATAAGTAATGTTTCAATTTTTCATTGATACTTATGGAAAGAAAGAAAGTGATTTTTATCTATAAATAATAATAATTCTATGATAATTTAAATTTTATTTAATAATATATACTTATATGTAGAAATTTTTAATGTAAAATGAATCACATCTCATCTAGGAGGGGGTATTCCACAAGTTCACGAATGATGTTATCATTTTTTGTCATGTGTGTAATGGTTAACCAATAAAATGATAAATATTCTTCACAGATATGTAATTATTTCATGAAAATCATATTGATTTATTTTTTCCCATATGTTTAATTAAATCCATTTTTAAAAATTTTCATGTAATGTGGGAATGTATCACATCGCTTTGATGAGGCATTATTCCACACACCCACATGAATGGTAATTTCATTACCCATTTGTGGGAACTATTTCTATGTGTAAAGAAATCCCCTTAAATGAAAAATTATAAGTATATTTAGGATACTTAGGTTATTATAAAATTATGCAATAAGAATAATTGAATTGTTTTATAATGAAATAAATCAAAATTGATTGTTAAGGAATATGACCTATTTTTTGGCTAACTCCTTTTGGTTTCAACTAATGGACTTCCTTGATTTGATATCATCCCAAAGTGAAACAGATATATTTAGTATATGGATGTTTGAAACATTTTTTTCTAGATTTCGGATTATCCAATATATTTTGATAAGTGTAAGGAAGGTTAATATAGAATTACCTCATACAATGGGGAGGAGTTATATTATTCCTCATCAAAAGTTTGATTTTTTATTAAAAACAAGGAAAGTGAAAAAAAAATAAGAAGATTTAAAGGAATAAAATAATAATTTAAGCACAGGTCATTAGAAATAACAAAATCTGGACACTCATAAGGAATGGATGACAAGCCGAAAACCAACAAAAAAATGATTAGAATAAGTGTTTGGGGAAGCAAGAAAATATGCAACCTTATTGCCTTCCATCCATGAGTGATAGATCTCAAAAGAATTCATTCAGAAGATTTTTGATTCTATAGATGAGGTAGCTGATGGACCATGGAATCTTGAAGGTATTAAATATATATTTTTGGAGAATTGAAGAACTAGTTTCGACTGACACCAGACTGAGGTCCCTCTACCGAGAGAGAGAATGACCACTGAGAATTCCATGAGCCTTCACCCCAAGAGAGTCCCAATGTCAATAGAAAGTAATAAATTCCAAAAATACATATCCTTTGGAATCATGGATTCCCCATCCACCCCACATATGTACTTCTACACAGGATCCGTCAGTATTCACCTTCATACCTTGGATAGGGGGAATCCATTTCACCTATATACCATGTGAATACACCACTTAAAAAGTTCTATTATTGGAATTAACAAATGGTAAACACTGTTGGGAGGTCTAATATACATAAATTACATAAAAAATGGAAATATAATGGAGCAATAGTGACTTACGGTTGATAAAAACTCACATGACCCAAATAGAAAATCATTTTTATCATTTTTGTTTATCGGTGTGTTTTATTATTCTCATCGTTTTAGTATTACGTAAGGTAAATCAATTTAAATCCTATGTAATTTCACTTTTAACAATAAATTAAAGGGTTTTTTTCTATCAAAAATTTATCCAATGAATTATATTTAAGATATATAATTTATTAAATTAAAATCCCATGTGTGTTGGAAAATAATTTTAAAATAATCACATGTAACGCACTAAAACACTACTTTAACTGAAACAATGCAAATAATGTTTTTCTACGTATGGGTCAATATGTTAATTATAAAAGATAAATTGGTACATAAATAGATTATATTTGTGATATATTAACATTTAAATATCAACATGAATAAGATATATTTTTATTAATTCTATTCATAAATAATCATTTATTATAAAATAACATTATTGTAAATTTGGTCATTATTTACTTAATTAAACTTTGAAAATATCAAGAAAATGATGAAATTAAAATATATTAATTATAAAAATATTTAAAATGACATATAAATATATATATAAAATGAAAGAAATCATTATATTTTATTCACCATAAATGTTTTCCATATTGTTTATTTTATTTTATTATTTACTAAATAATCATTGTATTGGAATTTCTTATGAATTTTATGTAACTTATTAATCTTAAAAAAATTAAATATAAATTAATAAGATTCAAATTCTTCCATTAATATTTAAAATAATATGTATAACTATACTAATTTGGGTATTTTTACACATGTCTTGGATTTATAAATGTTAAAGGCAAGGAATGTTATTTTTTGTGTTTTTCCTTATAAAACTTTTTATATATTCTATGTTCAAGGAGAAATATCAAAATAACTCATAAAATTTTTACCAATAAAGGATATGGTGTGAATATTGATATAAAATTTATTTTGTACTAGTTTCTGGGTCATTTTTTTAACTTAATATCAATGTTAAATGAATATGTAAATAAATGTTTCCCTTAATCGATGTGATGAATTTTAATTACATTCACTAATAATTTTGGTTTAAAAAACTATGTTAAAATCTTGTAAATTCTAAATTATGTTGATTCAAAATATGAAATCCATTTTTCCAAATCCCAATTACAGAAGTGGAAGAAAATAATTTCTAGTGAATCCCATAGAGGAGATGACCATGTGGGTCTTTAAAGTAAAAAGGTTCATATTTTTGAAATACTTTTATTTACAATTTCAATGTAAAATTTTATTAAATGAAAAAATATTATTAATTGATTTGTAATTTTATTAAACATTTATTAAAAAAAATTAAAATATAATTTAACTGTATAAATAACATATAAGAAAAAGTAGTTCTCAATTAAAATTCAATATTTTCACTATTCATAAAAATGAACCTTCATAGGAAAAAACCAAAAGATAACCAAAAGATAATTTTGAAGTCATAATTAGAAAAAATTAAGTTTAATTTGACCTAAATTTTTTATAAAAGTGTGAAAATATAGTTTTAAAATAAGTACACCCTTAAAAGGTGGTAATAATTTGTCTTATGTGTAATATAAGCTAACTCAGTGTTGTGTGTAATGTAAGAATAACATGGTAATAAGTATAAATAATGAAAGAAAATTGTAATTTTATTCTAGAATGAAAATGTTTTAAGGTTTTTGGGTATTACATTATTTTCTAACATAAAGGTTTATCCATTTTTAAGTTATCCTTCCTTGTTAAAACAATACCATTTTTGGTTAATCTCTAATGGAAAGGTAAATAGACGATTATCCCTTTTTTGAAGTATACGATATAATAGAGTTTGATTCATTTAATTCAAAAAAGTAAAATTTATCTTAAATCTTCATCATTTATAGAAATGTTTGATATTGTGTTGGGAATTTATTATTGGATAAAATTATAAATTCTATGTAAGTATATTTTATTATGTTCATATTATAAAAAATAAAATAATACATCAACACTATGAAAATGATCTTGAAATAATTGTTTTTTCCTTTTACCTACATCTCTGATGAATAAATATACCTTTCACACCTCTTTGGTTTATGGTATTATGTTTATTAAATTTATCTTAATCGTAAACTTTCTGGTGATCCATAGTCTATCTCACTCTACATCATTTTTTAGAAATTAAATATCAATTCCAATTCTATATATTTACATCCTAATTATTTTATCTAATTTGTAAACAAAGTAATTGATATTTCTTATGTCCTACATATTTTCTTAGTCTATCTTTTCTTGAGGTAGTATTATTAAATTTTTTATGATATGGGATTATAACAAAGAGTTTTTGAAATGGTAAACACTATTTTTCCAATACCATGTTCAAATTATGGTGAAACAATTCATTAAATTGGGGGATAATGTAGAATACTCATATTTTAAATGAATGACTATGTTCGATAACGTACATGACTTTCACCACCAAAATTAAATGAAACCCAAAATGTTATAATATAAACATGACTATTATAACCTATCCATTGAATGTGTGGTTATTAATATGAATAACTGAATCACGAAATACATATAATGTTCCTACTCACTATTGCTTTGTAAATAGGTTCTGAATAAATGATAAAACATTTTTTAGTGAATTTAATTTATTCATCAAAAATATATTTAATTAATAAATTCAATTTATTTAATGATAAAATATAATAATTATTAAAAAAATATTGATAATTTATTTGATAAAGTTATCTTCATTTTTTAATAATTATTTAAATGTTATGTTATTTGTTGTTTTTTGATTATTTTTGAAAAGATTCATTTTATAATGAATGGTGAAAAATATTCTATTTTTTATTGAAATCAGTATTTTATTTTAATGTATTTATTATGTAAATTTATATTTTAGATAATTTTTGAGATATAATTAGTTTGTATTGATTTAGAATAATACAATTATGTTTTCTTAAATTAATTATACACATGTATTTAGTATAAAAATATTTTATAATTAAAATGATATTTTTCTGGAAAATTGTGTTTTGTCTTATTTCAATTATTTAATTTGAATATAAATTATTTCACATCATTGTTTTAAATATTAAAAAATTGATACCATATTTGAAATCAGTAGGTCAAAATTTCCAAAAAATATTTCCATTTTAATAAATATTTTAGCAACCTCAGTATTTTTTGTTACCATAGTATGGAGAAATCTCATAATGAAGGGTTAGAAATAATTTGAGAAGGACTAGAATGTTACCATAATACTTCCCTTAATTTTATAATATGATAATATTTCATCCATAATCGTATAATATTTCATAATATGTCAATTTGTTTCCATTCTTATGTGATTATTACTTTATTATATTTTTTGTATAGAGAAGTTAAACTCTCACACAATTATTTTTAATAACTATAATATTTTAACCTAGGTATATGTTTAGGATATATTAATTTATAAATATTTATTTTGAATATAATTTATTTATCATTTTAAATTCTTTTTAATTTTTAGAGAATAAATAATTAACATGAATTCTTACACAACACAAACACAATAATTATGTAATTAACAAAAATATAAAATAAATGATATTAAAATATTAAAAGTAGTATTATTTTAATTAATTAATATGAATCAAAATATATTAAATTCAACTATAACATGTTAGGGATTTATTAATATATTTTATTCATTTTTATTTTGGTTATTGGTGTTATAGAAGTTATAATAAATGAATTTTCATAAAATATAAATTATAAATATTTTATAAAAATAATATATTATTTAAGGATATATAATGGAAAAATATATATTTTGAATAAATATTTTTATATGGCCTAAAATATCAACCTTGTTACATTTATTTTTGTAATTTTCAATTTAAAGTAACTATCATGACCCTCAATGTGTAAAAATATTCTTGTCGTGGTATGTGTGAAAGATATTAATGAAGGGTTAAAAAAAATTCACAAGGTTATATTACCATGTTCAAGATTTAGTTTATTATAGAAGTTAAACACATATGCATAATATATTCTAATATTATAAATTTTGTCCTATTAATACTTCAATATTAATTTATATTAATTTAATATTCTAAGAAACTCAAAATGTGCCCCTCCCATTTATTATAAAAGGGAACCACTTATTATAAATTTTCAATACTCAAGATACATTTAGTTCAGAAAATTAATAACCTAATAAATATTAAAAATCCACAAAATTTTATAAATTTATTAGTTTATATCTAATACTAATCTTATAAAAATTAACATGTAAAGGGAAGGTTGTTGGCAGAAGAAGAGGTATAGTTTTTAACTAATAATTTTTATTTTTTTCGTCTTCAACCTCTATTATATATGGTAAAAAATTTAAAATAGAGTAATATAAGTATCAACTATATAATGAGGTGTGAATATAATAATTTAGTAACATATAACAATGTTCAAATTCCATTAAATAAGAATATAATGCATTGTTCATGTATACGGAAGACTACAAAATCAAAAGAATATGTAATTCATTTTCCATCACCACCAATCATAGATGATTATAATTATGTAATATATATTTGATATTAATTACATATTTATCATTATTAATATATAACATAACATTCACTTCTATACATTTCCATTCACTGAAAAATGAAAATGTCAATCATACGTATGGGATAACTACCACCTCTCCATGCAATTTCACTCTTTATTCATAATCACATAAAATTAATTATATATATATATATTAATACGTTATTCGATATTTATTATATTATAATAAATATTTATGGATTAAATTATACTAAACATTTTTCCAAAATTATTTTTGAAGAATGGAAACATCACTCTTGTGTACTTATAACCTACCACCACCATGATTTTAACAAATATAATTTTAAAAACCATATTTAATAGTTGGATTTAGATGTATAATTTATGAATAAAAATTATAATTATTGTATAGTAATAATTATTTATACGATCGAATATTACCACTTTAACGATTTTCAATCTTCGAAACTATTTTTGTATTTATGGACTGAGTATCATCAAAACATCTCACATAAAGATAAATGATTAAGTGATTTATTATATCAAGGATGAAATTGAATTATAATTAATAATAAATAAGAAATTGGTTCTAAATAAATAAAATAATTAACATATATTCCTTATTTAGGAATATAATGATCGTATTGATTATTTAGACTATAATTAATGTAAATTTCCTCAATTAGCATTAACTCAGACATATTTTAATGTTATGAACCTAATTTCATCTATATTTCATATATACAACCCATTTCTGATGTTATATCTTGAATACAATATACTTCATGATATTTTATGTTTCAGTTTTAATTAATATTTCTATGAAAATTTTATTGTAATGTTAATTTGTGGTAAAGTGTTTCATAACCCATTTTACTTTCATTGGGTTATAAATCATTATAATTTATATTATTATCCAATAATTATTTATGAAATTATCAATACAATTTTTGATTTTTTAAACCAAGATTTTTTTAAGCACCACATATTTTACACAAAATTTCATAATTTATTAATATTCAATTAAATGTTATGATTTTTATAAGGGATATTAATCTCACATTAATTTTCCATGGGATATATGTTTATGATATGTACTATTATATATTTTGAGTAGTAAATACTATTACATTGACATGTTGTATAAAAAATATCCTGACGTTAATTATATTTATTGATTCATTTGAAGTTATTATTTCATAGGGATTATGATTGAAGAGTTACGAAAGTGGAAATGGACTTATGACACAATCTGTTTTCATTTAAAGATTGTTTATGTTCGAGGTTCCCTTGGAGGAAATCATATTATATTGGTTTATATAAAAACTTTCCTTTATTATCCTCTATTTATGAATGTTGTTTATATATTTTTTTCATTTCATTATTTTTTACATAGGATACACCAATGAAGCAGTTCATAAGTGATACCAATCAGGTATCATCTTTTAGATTACAAATAATTATATTCCATATTCATTTTTTTATAAATTTTATCCAAATTTTCTTTTAGAAATATAAATTATTTCTTTATGATATTTAAAATGATATTTTAAATTTTTTTATAGTTAAGAAAATGTTAATTTCTTAACATCTTTCAAATGGTTCACTTTCTACTTCTATAAAAAATTGATTGAAAATAATGATTTCATTTAACATTAAAACATTAACAAATATTCCTAGTAACATCCATCCTTCTCCTAATTGGCTTGAGAAGGTGGGGGGATGATACTTTTCCCTAAGTGACCTCCCCATAGTGGAAAAGGCTGGTAATAAGTGTCAAAGGTCTTTAAAACATGTTGGAGATGACTTTCCCTTTAAGAATAAACCAACTAATGGAAAAACATTGCTACCAGAAGTACACTAAAAGAGGCCTGATAACCATAAAAGACAACCCAATATTTCATTAATAAAAATAAAACTAGACACAAAGTACCATAGTGGATGAAAAAATAATAAATCTCTAAGACAACCGAAAGAATCCAAGATCCACATGCTCCATGCTCCGACATCACTAAATAGATAACATATCATGAGGTAGTGATAAAGAGTTGTGATAATTTACTTTTTATCATTTCCCATTGGATGATATTTATAAAAGAACAAATGTTCAAATGTTGGGGTGAATACTAAAACATAGTATGTTTTCCTTAATTAATTCGCTACTTATTGTAGTAGGTTAAAATATTTTGAAGAATTTATACAAAATAGTTTATTTAAAACAATTTCCAAAACATTTTAAAACTAAATATAAACAAGTACAAAAATAGATTATAATCACATATAAACAAGTTAAATCTTAACCAATTTTCTATCAAAATCTATTTTCAATAAAATAACCAATAAATACCATAAAACCATTTCACAGGTTTCCTTGGCCATAACCCTTCCATTTCACATATCCATACCATCAACCATGCAAGTCTCATTATGATAGTTCCATACAAATTAGTAGATTCTTGTCAATCTACAAAGTCATCAAAAGGTAATTATATCTCATGTTCTAATACACCATTGGTGTCGAGCAGAAGGTCATATTTCAACCGAGCCTCTTAAATGAAATATGAACACACAAACATCAAGTATGCCCACAAAAATGATTATACCAATATGACAAAACAATTTCAATAACATAGTCTTTTTATTGAAAAATATTTATTCATAAATACATTAAAATATTCAATATAAATTCAGTTTTAAAAAGAAAATTTTAAAATCAAGAAAACCAAATCAAATTTCAAATCAAATCTCTACAATTCAACAATTTCACCAAAAACCATAAATCGTCAAAAAAGAGGATTTATATCATTATTTTCAACAATATATCTCAATAAATTTAAATCAATTAAATAAATTTTAAACGAATGTCATAAATTCTATAAATAGGATTCATGATTGAATCCACATACCAATAGAGTTTTGGCAAAAACGATAAATGACATGAAAAATGTCACAAATCCTAGAAAAATATCTATTAAAAGACTATAGATCTATCTATCTATCATAAAAAATCATAAATAAAAACTTATTTGGAATCCAAAAACATAAATCAATCCCCAGTGGGTGTAGATAAAAGAAAAATATAGTAATCTAGAATTAAATCTACAAAAATTCATCCAAATTAATGAAGAACGAAACCTTATCATAAGAATCGGGCTTCAAAGCACAAAGGGATGGCTCTGGATCACATCGAATTCACATGGCATATGTTATACAACATTTAGTAGACCAAAATACAAAGATAGGGGTGAATATGAGAAAAAATATGTGTTAAATGGTAGAATGAGTGAGATTCACCTTTTAAGGATCTACTATTGACCTTGTGTATGGTTTACTTTCGCGGTTAGGAAAACTGGGCCCCAACCGTGTTCCTGCATATATATTAAGAAATAATTCACATGGTTGGAACAAATTTCCTCCAAATGGTGCACTCACCATACCAAGATACTCTATCCATCATTTTAACCACACTTCATGGTTTCTCATAGGATTCATCATGGATTGGATAATCTGTACAAAGCTCATGCACCTCACATTTATCCCTTGTCTCACTATGCACATTTTCCTGCAAGCATCATATGATTTCCACAAAATATGCACCATCAGTGCACCTAAATAAAATTCCCAAAAACACTTTAATGGTTCCCCAACTCTCCCAAAATTTTAATTTATAATTTATGTACTTAGAGATCATAAAGCAATAGTTACATACTAGAAAATAGGGGTGATACATTCTCCCTAACTTTTTCCTTTCCATCCCTAAAAAGTTGAAAACCACTGTTACCCTGAAAGTGTTCTGATGATTTATTTTTTGTTTCTTTCTCATGATCCCATTTCTCTTCATAAATTTGACCATGTTTCCACCAAACCTATACTAGGTTGATGCTTTTTCCACGCCATACTTTATCTGGCCTATCTAAAATCTGCACTCAGCTATGTATCAATGAAGCATCTAACTCTAGGTCAATGTGATCCTATCTGATCAAATGGTCGTGATCGGGTTGATACTTTTTTAACTGAAATATGTTCGTAAAATTATGCACCACAATGATCCATGGTGTCTATGCAAACCGACATTCCACCTCTGCAACCCATTCCATTTTCTAAAATGGTTGTATATATCAAGGAGATACATTTCCCTCCTTCCCAAAACATTGATGTCTAAGCCATTTATGGATCCTCAAGAATACGTGGTCACAATCCTTTAATGATAATGGCAATCAAAGATGATCCAAATATGATTTCTGATGACTCTGTTCCATATCCTTGAGCATCCTGATCAACTGAATATTATCAATTTTTTCTTGGAGAAGGATCTACACAACTAGCGAAGTCTCATGTTTTCAACCAAAGAAAGTGAAGAATGATAAGGATACCCATATAATTCATTAAATGGAGCCATATTTATCGAGGTATGATAGCTTTTACTAAATTAGAACTTTACTAAGGTTATATTCTCTTATCATGAGCCGCCAAAGTCCATTACACAAGACCACAACATGTCCTCCAATTTTTGTGTCGTCCTTTTGGATTATACATTCATCTAAGGATGATATGTCGTACTCATTGATGAAATAATTCCAAAGGGGCCCTTTAAATATTTCCAAAAATGAGACATGAACTTATGATCTTTGTCTGATATGATTGAAATTGGTATTCCATATATCATTAACGCTTCATAGAAATATTTTTTTGGAAAAATACTCCACTGTATGTGTTTCATGAATTTTCATGAAATTATCAAACTTAGTAAGATAGTTCACTATCTGCCATATTTAATTGTGTTTCCAAACCTTTCATCAGATACCTATTAAAAAATACATCATTATCTTATCACATTGAAAAATTGGGATAGTTAAATAATGCAAAATACCTATTGGTCACTGATGCTCTTCTTTAAATTAATGACAAGTTAAAAACTTTGAAACAAAATCAGACACCTTCTATTTCACAATAACCCACAAAAAATACACCTTCCATTCTTTATACATATTCTATATTCCCAGATGAAGAGACCATCTCCAATGGTGGTAAGCATGAATAAGTCACTCTGAAAAAACTAAAGGCTCTACCATCTAATTCTTGAACCAGAACATTGAACTCTCATACTGAATCCATCCCTTAATATTCTTCTTACAAATGTTGTTCAAACTCATAGCCATGCATTCTGAATGGGATGTATATTTTTCATTAACAATATTTACTTAATAAATAACTATAGAAATCGAAAATAAAACCAAAATATCACCTCGATCATCACATTCCACATGCATATCCACTTGGACCAACATGAACTACCACTCATCTGATGTTTATTTTTCCAACTGTGCATATGACTATTATGCTAAATGCATCTTCCACTATATTTTCATTACCTGGTGTATACATCATGAAAATTGTGAGCACCAAATGATACTCCATCCATCTTATTTTCTTTATATTCAAATCCCATTTTGAAGAAATATGTTTCAAGATATTATGATCCATGAAGAGTGTAAATATATTTAAAAAGTGATAATGATGCCATGTCTTCAAGTTGGGGAAAACTACAACTAACTCTAAATCATGTTTTGGGTAATTCTTCTCATGAAATTTCTACTTCCTTGATCCATAAACAACAACATGGTCTTCTTTTTTGAGAACACACCCCAACCAGATCCAGAAGAATCATAATACACCACATACCATTTCCCTAATTCTTGAAAAATCATTATTTGGAGTTAGATGTAGTTTTCCCAAACTTGAAGACATGGAACGATGAAAAAGGCCATAACAATAACTTTATTTTTTTTATTTTTATGTGTAAAATTATGTTTTTTCTAATATTAAGAAAAAAATATCAAGATGAATATCAATCATATTTTATTGAATATATAAAATATATATTTCATTAATATAATTATATAATATTAATTAATTTAATTTATTAGTATAAACACATATGTGGGCATAGAAATAATTCTTTATATTAATTTTGTTTTTATATTCATTTCAAATTAATTGGTATCCTATTAATTAATACAATATTTTTGAAAAACATATATTTTCATAAGTTATTTAATACTTTTTATAACCACCAATTTTATGTTTAGGTTATATCTCATTATAATATTTTTATAATATATTGTTTTTTGTTAAAACATGTCCTTGTGTGTAACCTATTCAATCGAAAACTCTTTATCGCATGTGTTGAAAGATAATTCAGTGTTGCATGAATAGAATGTTACATTTAGTGTATCATGTAGTATATTCTATAAGAAATATTGAATTTATCTAAATAAAAATATATCATAAAATATCATGTTGTTATATTCCTTTATTCTCTTGGTGTTCTGTATCATACATTCTATGAAATACAATATCATTATTTTAGAATTTTGGGGCATAACATTGAACATTCCAATAATGTTGGAATAAAAAAAGTGTTGAAATGTTTCTATATAATGGGCAAATTATCCTGAAATAAAAAACATTTTTTTATTCATAATTGAACACAATTTGAATCCCAACATAGTATGATAACATTCCCCAACCTACTTCACAGTCACCTCATAGGTGATTGTATCACTCTCATGGTAACTTTAGGAAGAGAGAAGTCGCTGAGGAAATTATGAGGCAACACCTATAGATTTTTGGTTTCCAATAAACCCTAGATTAATGCCTTTAGTTAAAATCAGGTAGTACTATAATGGAATATTATTTGTAATACTTACCTCATATTCCCCACAATTAATTATTTTAGATAATAACATAATTTAAACTAGTTTTCAACCTTTAAATTTTGAGGCTTATTGAAGATGAATCATATTCCACAGGTCATATATAAGATCAGTAGTACATTAGATATTAAATAACATGGAATTATATGATCATATGAGTCTCAAATAACCATAACAGTTGTTATGTAAAGAAAGGATGAATTTGGTGTTATACCATTGAATTAAGAAGTTTTCTAGTTGGGTAGAGGAAGTTAAGACACACCGTGAGGTGATAAATCTTGAATCAGCTAGCCACTACACAGATGTAATATGGAAAAATGATCTCATGGATATTATTTATATAAGTACCCTTTTTAAATGCTAAAATCACAATGTTTGATAATAATGAATTAATATAATATGAGTTATTGAAAGCAAAGAATTTGAGGTTGGATGAATACCAAACTCGTTGCTTATAAAACCAAATTTGTATTAAGAGGATTATCAAACCTCAAAGAAGATACTTCTAAATTTATCTATCTATTTTATTTAGTATGTTTTTTCCATATATAGATTTAAGACCATAAGTTCTCTATTTTCATGCCAATGTTTTGGCTATTTCTATGATAAAATTTGAATGCCATATGCTTAGAAAATATTTTCAATGACCCACATGAAAATATCTCTAATGCAACCCAAACTTCATTAACCTATTTCAAACACAACCCCAACCTCATCTGATCTTACATTCATAGTTTCATCCAAATTTAGGTCTATTAAAAATTATTTAATTAATATTTTGAATTATTTATTTCTCATTATTTCTATTTGAAGTTATGAATTCAAAGAAACAATATATTATTTTTATGGACAAATTGAACTGAAATCCCAAGAACATTCCCAGTATTACCTCATTAAATTAATTTGAATTCAAATCTAATATCCAATACATTATTTATCTCCTTCTTTAATGTATAGGTTTATATCCACTATAAATAAAATTTATAATGTACCAACCATAAAAATTTTATGTGGCTCTATCGTAAGAGGATCACTAATATAATTTAGAAGAATCCTTATATAACGAAATTCCAAAACAAACCTCAAGAAAAATACTTTATATAATTCTTAATTTATTTTTTAAATAACTATTATGATGATATATTATGATCTTAATGGATTATCCAAGGAGAGTCTATCTATACCCTATTAATGAATTATGAATTTAAACTAAAAAATATATTATGATTTTATCTATGTATAAATTTAATGGTTGTTGAAATTATTATATTTTTATATGATTTAATTTGAATTTATATTCATTCTTTATTGGGTTTCATACATAGGCACGTTAGTTCCCTTCAATTGCTTTCAATAATGAGCTGTGGATTGAATTAAGGGTAATTTGTGATCTTGAATTTCTATGCTAGTGGTGATTAAATTATTTAATAATCATTCACTATATCTAGGTAAATAAAAAATTTATATAAAAGTGATCCACTGATATTTTACATGATTAGAGAGAAAACATGACTTTTTTAACATTAATAATGATTTAATTTTTATGTTAATATTATATCTAATACCATGAAAAAAATTATAAAATTTAAATTTAAAATTACTCTAGTTTAATTCTATTTATATTTTCACCAATTGAATAAAAAAAGAGAAATACAACCATTGTACTGGCCTCTCTGAGAGGTAACCCTTGTCTGTCTACTAATAGATTTTAATTAGGTGAAAAATATCATTACTAAATATCCCATGAAAGACTGATCATAATACCTTGATCCACTACTTTGGATGCCTATTTAACTTTATATTTTTTAAAACTGCTTTAATAAATTACCAAATAAAATTTGTATCACCTAATTATTCTTTATACTATGTTTGAGATAACTTTTCTACCTAGTCATAGATCTTTTCGAATCACATTAGATGTAGAATTTGATTTTGTCACTGTCCCATTAAACAAACCCAAATCTCCTTTCTAATCATCCACCAAAGTTAAAATTAGAAATAAAAACATGGATGAATATCAAGAATTATTGAATAGGACGTTAAGGGAATGATAAAAAATATAGTTTCCACAAAACAAATTATAGTTACAAATGAATAATCAGCTGAATTTGAACATAAAATGAGATTTAAAATTTACCAATATATATTCCATGATTTTCATTAGAAGACCCAAATATAAATTTTTAATAATTAAATAATGGTTTTAACAACCACAATCCTAGAGGAGTTAACCAGGCTCAGATCTTCTATAAGACATTTCCCATCTCTCTTGAATCATCTTCTAAGGAGTGCATCTATAATATCTAACATTGAGAGATCACCTGGTAGGATAACATATGTTTTTATTTCATATTGAATTATTTTACAACAATAAAGAGTGTTCAGATGAGAGAATAATTTCCTTCATTCATACATTAATGTTTTTAAACCCTTTCAATGTATTGTGGAACATTCAAGGGAATAAAAAATTTCAACACACACCAAACTTGTGATGAACATCAGTTCAGGGTATTATTTTACAATTGATTGATGGATATGACCAAGAATATCTAGATGATTCCAATGAAGGAGCACTAATCAAAGAGTCACCTACTGATGTTAGAGATCCGAATAAAATTTTCTCATTGAAATCTCAGCAACACGGTTTTAGAACTAACACATTGGGAGAAGATGAGGTTAACACGACTAATTTTCCCATTTTATATAATAGATAAACGAATGTATTTTGAGTTAAATTTACCAATTAAAACGTTCGAGGTATATCAACCTTCATAACCTCAAATGTATGCATTATGTTTCAATCTGTAAAACATCACTAATGATTATCCTCATGAGAAAGAAAACTGTAAATCCATGTATCAAAGAACAAACAAGGTAGAAGAGAATAATCTAAAACCAAATATTGATATTGAAACTAATAACTTCATAATCCACCATTTTGGTAATCCATAATGGCATATTTCTAGGAACCACCTTTCTATTAAAATAACTATCATCCCTCTTCATGATATAAATCGAGGAAATCTCTAGAACCCTTAATTGATGACATGATTAAAGAACATAAAATTCCAATAACCTGATCCTAACTACCATTAATTAACTATAAAACCCTGTATTAGGTATTATTCATTCTCAAAAATTTCCTAAAACTAGATGAAATTTAAGTTTTGTTATGTTGTGGCATGGAAAGATGCTTGAAAATAATTAAAATTTACTATCCCAAGAAGATATTATAACTGAAAATAAACTTGAAGCTGGATAATCTATACACATTAATGAAGATAAATCCCTCACTAAAAACCATTTATTAATAATGATGAATGGAATTATAAAATTGAAGAGCCACATTGACCCTATCATTTCATATGTATAATTTATTGAGAACTTAATAAATAATGTGAAGAATCATTTCAATAGTTTATCATGGGAGGTGTAGAAAATTTATTGATACTCATCGCTTTACTGGATACATGTCTTGAAATAACACGGTATGAAAAATTCATTATTGACAAGTTCATCGGATGGATAAAACAATGATCTATTGAAATTGTATGTCTGTGTAAAAATGTTTCTGGACTAGTAACCCCAAAAATACACTACTAATTTCAAGAAATATGTATATTATCTACTCAATTCAACACCAGATAACTCATTTTCTAATTCATTATGTGATTTATGATTTTAAAATAATGTTATTCCTTACTCAAGATATTCATCTATGTTGATAGGAGATCTCAACCCCACTTAAGTGGTTGTGTAGCATTCCAACTATTCAATTTCCATCATAGTGGGTGTTTTCAAAGATGTTCTTGTGAGTTTGAATGGATAATTGTTAAATACTGATTTCTACATTATAAACATTGAGAAATATAATGATAAGAATGGCAATCCACTTCTCAAGATATCTAAAATATAATAAATTGTTATTATGGGACTCCTTCCATGAATTATTTGAGGGGAACATATAATTTTAACATACTTGGTTCAAATAATCACACAAATGAGGAAAAACTATATTTATTATTAACCATTTTGATTTTAAATGTTTTTCTAAAGAATAATTTGAAATTTTAGATTATTAAAATATATTTAGAAAAATAATTTAAATTCAAGATTCTACAACTAAAATAATTCATGAAAATGAGTTAAATATAAAAACTTTTCCACATTATAACATGAATTGTTTATATAGGACAATAATATATAGAATATGGGAAATGGGTAATTTAAGAGGGAAACATTTGAGAACACGTAATTATATAAGGAAAATTCATTTTTATTCTAAGAAAATCATACAGAAAAGATAGATTTTCAACATAAAATAAAGTTAATATACACACATTAAAACGGAAGCTAATCCCTAGAAAAAATCATTCCAGGTACACAAGAATATATAGAGTGACTAAAATTTTACCATTTGGTGTATTTGAAATCAAGAGTTCTGATTCACATAACATATTCATGCTCATGGGCCTGATTCTCTATTATGTTTAAAAATATCATTTGGAAGGAGACCGTGGGGGAGTATAAAATATTCTATGCTACCATTAAATAATGGAAGTTCAGGTTTTCTATTTATTCTTTATTTATCATATAGTCATTTTAAAACAAAAATTTTCTAAAATAATTGATGTTATACTTAAATGGTTTGATGTGTGAGATAAGTGTTGGGGATAGGTAAAAGGTTGTTTCAAATGTAATTACCATTTTTAAATTCATTATTTTGTGTCTTATTAAAAAAACCACAAATATGTTTGAGGAGTATCAAAATTTTATGTATGTTTAGCTTCTTATTATTTTGGTGTTAATATAATTAAATAAATAAACAATGAAAATGTATGTGAACATTAAACATTATTGTATACTATCAAATTATAGTGCCATGCTAGATTTGAAGATAATATTAATTCTAATATTAATGATTTTGAATGATTTTTCCCTAAAAAGACACATTTATTATATATATATTAATTTAAATATAGTTAAATAGTGTTAAGACAAAAATTATATTTTTGTAATAAGAATAATAACATGTGGTCAGTAGAATTTAAAACTTAATGTTGAATAACTTGAACATTGACATAGAATATCACCTCATGCGGACTCCATAGAAGACATTGATATAAGTCCTTTAAACCTACATGAAATAGGATATTAGGACCCTAAAAAGAAAATTTATGAAATTATAATGGGGCATATGGGTTTATTTCCTTTTTTATATATTCAATTAATTTTTTTTCACGGTACCTCATATAAACCATGTTGATATTATTTGAAATAAAAAAGAGTAATGTTCTCATTTTTTTAAAATGAATTCATTTATGTGAGTGGTTTATTGAACAATGATGGAGAAGTGGTGAGCTTACATATAAAAATACAATTTAGAATTTATCAAGGAAGTTTGAAAAAAATATTGATTTATGAAGCATTGGACTGATCGATAAATGAAAGTGATAATTTTTATAATTTTATTTCACTTAAATCATTCAAATTCACCAATGTAATATGAAGTTTAATATTAATTGAATTAAATAATGTGTAAAAATCACATAGGATTGATGACCCATTATTTTAAATATTCTTTGATATCTTTAAAATCTAATTTTTGTATTTGAGTGTTAGGCATGTCATTCATTGTTCTAGAATTCCATTATAAAGGTTCACATGAGTACAATAGTTAACTTTTTGGGGGGAGTGATGTGATCACTATTTTTCAAAATATTCAATTAATTTTAATTTATAATAACCGAAATTTATGATTAAAATTCAATATCCCATGATATTTAATATAAAAACTATGTTCTATAGCATACACGACATAAATCATCAGACTTAAATGAGACCCATAATAGTATTACTTAACTGTTACTCTGAGAACCTATCCATTGAATTTGTGGGTCTGAATAGGAATAACATAACTATTAAATTAATATAAAGGTAATACTCAATATATCTTTATTTATTGGTTCTTATAAAATAAAGACTATGTTTATTATAAACTCATTTTATTCAATAAAAATATGACTTCTTCATAAATTACTTTATTGAATTTTTTGAGAAAATATTGTAATTTTTTGGAACATTTAAAAATTTTATTTGATAAAATGAACATCATTTATAAAAAAAAGATCAATATTTTATTAGGATGAATTTTTATGAATTTTCTAAAGAGTTTTACCTTTCAAATACTAACAAAAAATATTAATTTTTATTGAAAATTGTATTTTATTTTAGTGTATTTATAATGTATAATTATATTATGGTTTAGTTTTACAGTTAAATATGTTAATTTCTATTTTAAATAATAAAATTATGTTTTTTAAATATTTTTTATTTATTATAAAAAATTTTATACTTATAATGTAATTTTTCTAAAAATATATTTTTCATTAAATTATTCCTATATATTATAAAATTAAATTCTACCACCTCATTGATTTGAAATTTTAAAAAATTTATTTCATATATGGAATTAGTAGGTTGAATTTTAGTTAATATTTCTGTATTATTTTGGGAAATTATGATTGGTAACTTTAGAAAATATTCTTTCCAAAGCAAGGGAAAATTAGGCAATTTGGTTTTAAAATTAAAATCATAACGAGTTAAAAAATGACCATATCACTTGAATTATTTTAATTTGATGAGTCCATTTCATAAATTTTCCTCCATTATTTTATTATATTACATTTTATACATTTCAACGTGATTAAAACTATTATAATATTTTATCTAATAAAAAGATAGAAATGACACACTCATGTTTTTAATAACAATAATATTTATATCATGGGTATAAACATATGAAATTTTAGATTATAAAAATTATTTTGATATAAAATTATTTCTATTTATCATAGTAATTTATTTGAAATTTATACGTGAGAAATAATTTTCATAAATACATACAAGATATTTTTTATTAATTAATAAATTACCTGAAAAATAATATTAATCATATTAAAGATATTTTAAGTAGTATAATATGAATGTATAAATGAATTTAAATAATTTTAATGATAAAAATACCATTTTTGGTTTTTATGAAAATATTTCATTCTAATATAATTTTTTAATTGACAATAAAAATTTCAAAGTAAATAAATTGTAATAAAATTCAAATTATTGAAATTTATAAAAATAATATTTATTAAATGATATAAAATTCGTAAAAATACTATCATTTTATAATTGGTCAGTATATTTCTGAAAATATAATATATGGTCTATTTATTGGATGTGTTTACACTTATATTAGCTATTATGGATGTCAAAAGTAATAATCATTATTGTCGTGGAAAATGTAAAAAGTGTTAATGAAAAATGTTAAGGGAAAACATGTGATCCATAATTATCCAAAATTTTATATTGATAATAATTCATCGAATAATAATTATCATATCTATTATAATTATCAATTATGATCTTTTCGGACATATAAAGTAATTTATATTACATTATCATTTTTAGAAAATTCAAAGCTTCCCCTACACTCTCTTACTAAAGGGAACCACTTCTACTGACATCTTCACACATAACGAATCATTATTTTCATAATATACTTTTTGAAACATTTTAAAATTCATCTATAAAAACAATATAATGGTATTATTTTTTGTATAAAATGATTCTTTTAAGGATTAATGTTCAAGGAAAAGGATGTCATCTAAAGAAGAGGTATTGCTCCAAACCAAGTGTTGTTGTGTTATTTCAACATCCATCTCCATAAAATATCCCTCAACCATGATGATATAATATAAATATTATATACCATATAATAATTTTTTCTTTTTTTAATTGAATACCCTATATCCATCCCATTCATCAATCATATGGAAAAATAATTTTATGGTCTCGTGTACGGTGAACAACTATTTTTCATACCGATGTAATTAATTTTCCATCACCAACTATCACAACTAAATATAATGCAAGATTTAATATATATATATATATATATATATATCTGTTATATTTATTGTTATTAATCATTATATTATGATAATATATTATTTTATTTATTACCTTTCCATATTTTGTAAAATCATAACATTATTCGTGCATTTGTGTTGACTAAAGCCATCACAAAGAGATGTGGTTAATTTTTCAACCCCACAATACATGGGTGATATATATAAGTAAATTATGTTATGTAATTTTATATTTATTATATTATTAATATTTGGTAAATGAAAAATAATTCTAATCTTCCTTCATTAATGATAATTAAAAAATAGAAATGTAACTGAAGCGTATGTATGAACTACAGTCTCCGTCATTGTAACATAGATCATTTTTCATAACAATATTTAATGTTGGACATTAATTGTTAATTAATGTAAAAAAAATTATAATTACTTCATTATTATTGTAATATATATGATGTAACAATTAACTTTTAGCTATATTCATCCTATTAATGTCATGGTGGACTTATGAACAGAATAATGTCAAAATATAAGAAGTGAACATAAATAATTAAGAAATTATTTATTAGAGGGTAATCAATAATGTAACAGAGTTATACAACTAAATAAGTTTTCTATGAATGTAAATATATACAATATTTTTTTTATTCAGGATGATACTGAATTTATGGGATGATTTGGACTCGAGGTATGATATTTTACTTCAATTTTCGTTCCATAATGTGTATTTTAATGTAATGAAGTTGATTTATTTTATATGGTTTCTAAAAATTCCCCCAATAAAATTTTATATCATGCATCCTTCGTAATTTATGATATTTTAATATTTGATTTTGATTATTTTATACATGGGGATTTTATTTGAATGTTACCATGTTTTTAAGGTGTTCTTGAATCAATTTATTTTTGTAAGGTTATAACTCTTATTAATTGACTTTGTTATGCCATTATTTTGTATAACTAACCTTTAAATTTATTTTTTAGTTTTTAAATTTTTTTCTGAAATTTTAAATATTATAGATATTTTCATAAATTATTAATTTTCAGTTTAGTGATATGATTTTTGTAATGGAAATTCGACTCAAATTCCATTTCCTTGAGACATATGATTATTATATGTACATAATTTTTTAAGGTGTGAATATAATTCCTCTTAGATAGTTAATATCATGAAACTAATTATTTTAATTATATTGGTAGTTTCATTGGATTTTATTATTTATTTTTCATTATGATTGAAGAGATACCAAGGTGGTAATAAAATTATGCTACAAATTCTTTACTTTTCAAGATTATTTATATTCGATGTTATTTTAGGGTAAATAATATTATTTTAAATTTTTAAACAAATTATCTATTATTCTGATAAAAATATTAATTTTCATTTATTCCTGTATTGATCTAATAAACATCAAGGAGGTTGTTCATAAGTGATATCAATATTTTATCTTATTGTAGGTTGAGAATAATTCTCCCCCATGACCATATTTTACAGTACTTTTTTAAAATGATCTTTTGTAAACATAAATAATTTATTAAATATATTTAAAAAGGTATTTTTAATTTCTTTAAAAGGTATTAAATGTAAATTTATCAATTTCTTCCAAATGGGACACTTTATACTTTATAAAATTTTGAAAAATATTATTTATTTTTTATGATTACAACATGAAAATATTTTACAATTTTCATGATCATTACTTAATTTTAATGTTACATTATAATCTTCATATGTTACTTTTGAAGAAAACAAGTTTTCTAACTCTTATTTTGCTTATCTAGTTATGTAAAATTGATTTTCAAATGGTAAATTTTATTATCAAATGAATTATTTTAATGATGTTTTTATGGTATTTCTATTCATCAATACTAATAACCCGTGATATTATCTTTGATCCTTTTTTGATATTTTTTATTAATACAATACACATTCATTCTCTATATTATGTTTTGTTGTTTCAAAAATATTTTCATTGAATCTATTTCTTTTCTTCTGTATAATCACTTTATGAAATTTTTATTGGATATTTATAGGAGTTTTATGATGAAATACAAGCTCTATGTACATTATTTGTGTTATGGTACATTGGTATTTTTTATAATGATAAGTGGTTCCACTATAAACCACACTTTAATGAGCCTAATATAGATATCCAATGCGTTGTGTAAATATATGGATTTAATAAATTAGGAATATTCAAATAGAATATAGGAATATTCTATGATGGTTATTTAATTTGTAACAAGTTGATTATTTTTTGTTTAGAAACAATGATTATTCTACATGTAACTGTGAACGTTCTCCCATTTGAACGAGTAATATGAAAATGTTTTCTCAAATACCAACATGTTTTATCTATGATAAATATGGGTTTTAGTAAAATATTTTGATTTCATATGGTAAACGATGAGCTTATTTTCTATGTAGAGTATTTTTTATATTTAATTTAAGAAAATATATGGGTTTATAATAATTCATTAATCAAGATTAACATCATATGAATCTTGATTATTGATTCTAATGACTATTTCCGTTGATAATGACTTATTCCTTTATTTGTGATTGATGATCCTAGTATTGATGGGTATAACTTCCCTTATGTTATTATTATCAACTATGATTATTACATCATACCATTATTCCATTTTACCCACACTGATGACATTCAATTTTTAATGATTATGTATAACCATACAGATACTTTAATCCAACAATTTTTATTTTTATTATTACAACAGTTATGATGAACGATGTTAAATTATATAAGTTTGGTAAGGTTTTATATGGAGTGAATGTTTTGAGATATTATGATGGATTAGTATAGAATATTTAACATTTGTTTTAATGGGATATGTTGTTGATCTTTATAAACAAGGTTTTTATGAATCAACATTGTTAATACTTTTTCCCATCTCTGAAAATCTCTAACACTAAAAAGATATTTTTCTATGAAACTGATCAAATATTTCAAGATTGGTGGTCTATATTTTGGATGGAAAAAAATTGTGTCACATTTATTAGCATCAAATATAGAAAAAATATCAAAATTTAATGTTTATGCTCTAAACATGGGATCAGAGTGTGAGGGTTTGGGGTCCTTACAGTTGGTATAAGAGTGGGTTTTAGATACCATTGAATAATAGGACATGTTGATGTGAGTTTATATAAATAGTTATTAATACCTCCATGGCTAAATTATTCTTATTTTGATAATAACTTCATAGTTTTGGTCCACCCTTCATAGGTTAGGTGAAGGAATTTTTAATCGAGTACTTATAATTTTTTAGATTACTTATTATATTGGGGTATATGTACCCCTCATATTTATCATGAAGAATTATTTTAGGATCTAAGGTTAGATTACATTTTAGAGTCATATATTATCTTAATGGGGCATTATTGAGATTCATATTATTTAGGTAAATCATTTTTATATCTCAGAGAATAAATGAAAATGTAGTATACATTATTGGTATAGTACATTTTTAGTGTCTAATGATATTTTTTGATGAATTTTAAATATATATAGGTAGAATTTGTGACTGAATCCTTATAATTATTTTGTTTTAACATTAATTATTATTATTTTGGGGAATTTTATTGATTTTTATGAATGGAATTATTATTTTTTGAACCTTTAGTATTACCGTTGAATTTTTTTAAAATTATCTATTATTTGTAACACAATGAACCTAGAAGATCATATTCAGTTCTTTACTTTATTAAATTGGCATGATTATAAAGAATCAAATCCTAATGCACTAAACAGTTTTATAGTTTTGGAAAACAAGATTAAAAAATGGATCGCATTTAACATTGCAAATAAAAAACAATATAATTCATAACAAAATAAAATTTTCTTCATCAATCAAACTCATTCCATGAATTTATGTTTATATCATGGGAAAGAAAACACAATAATGGTGGGATAAAATTCTAAGTATTGGTAAATTATATATGAATTAATAATGAATCAATGTTCATAATAGATATGTAAAAGCATCCGAAACTGAACACACATGCCATTTAATAAGAAAAATAGAGAATAAAACGAATCAACATATCTTGTCATAGTGAAAATACTATGGATTATAAAATATAAATGAAGGAAATTTATAATTATTGGACTCCGTGTTTTCAAGGTAAATGGAACCTAAATCATCGTGACCTTTCCCAAAATGGTTTAAAATAATCTTTTTAAAAACTGATTTGATTTGTCCATCCTTAACTCCACTGTTAAGAACATTAATAAGATAGATTAAAACATACTAGTTACAAATGTGAAGGGTTTATCTAATTGAATTCATCCCATGATATAATTGATGCATCGAGGGGTTTAAATTATACAATAACCAACCCAAGTCTTACATGTAAAAATAATTCATCATATACCAAATAAATGATTTAAATTCATAAATAATGATCCTTATCAAATATACTTATTGATTAAATGATACATATTTTTTTATATTTCCCCAGAAAAAAAAACATTAAAAGTATAAAGAATATGTAAATATGGTATGTGGTTTAGTAATTAATAATATCCATCATACAAGAGTATATATATCACAAAAATATATAATTTTCAGAGAATAATGATTATAACAAGGGATTATTTAAATATAATGTTCACAATCAAAAAATAAATTTATACTTCCATATAACTTTTACCAGTTTTTAATTTTCAAGATAAAATTTAATATATGGTATGAATAAAAGTAAACACATTAATACAATTAAAATAAAATTAGTAATGATATAATATTTCAAAAGGGTCAGTAGATACACTATAAAAAATAATTACATGGTGAATATGATATTTATCTCACAGATGAAAAAAGTGAGATGAAATCCCTTACCTTGGATTTGAAATATTACATGAGTATTTATATTCATAAATAATAAACTTATGATAGTTATTTAATTTATTTATAACCTTTTTAAAGATAATTATTTGTTTTAATTCAATTAATTCAATGTTTTAAATAATTATTTAAAAAATTGTGTTTACATTAGTGTTTTAACCAAATTAGATTCATATGTGAGAAACGAATTTGGTAGGTCGAATATCGTCAAAGTGTTAATTATATAAGAATATCCATTATAATTAACATGAAATATTTATCATTTTTACACATGAACTATGATTTTAAATCCTCTCATGGAGAAAGTGTTTTTAAAAAAACCAACATTATAATCATTGAGATGGTAGGTTGTATGTTCAAATAAGTAAAGTTTTAATTTTTCATTGATACTTATGGAAAGAAATTAAGTTTTTTTATCTATAAATAATAATAATTCTATTATAATTTAAATTTTATTTAATAATATATACTTATATGTATAATTTTTTAATTTAAAATCAATCACATCTCGTCTAGGAGGGGGTAGTCCACAAGTTCATGAATGATGTTATCATTTTTCGTCATGTGTGAAATGGTTAATAAAGAAAATGATAAATATTCATTTTAGATATGTAATTATTTCATGAATATCTTATTGATTTATTTTTTCCCATATGTTTAATTAAACCCATGCTTAATAAATTTCATGTTATATGTGATTGTATCACATCAATTTGACCACGCATTATTCCACACACCCACACGAATGGTAATTTCATTACCCATTTGTTCGAACTATATCTATGTGTAGAGAAATCCCATTAAATAAAAAATTATAATTATATTTAGGATAATTATGTTATTATAAAATTATGTAATAAGAATAATTGAATTGTTTGATAATGAAATAAATCAAAATTGATCGTTAAGGAATATGATCTATTTTTTGGACAACTCCTTTTGGTTTCAACCAATGGACTTCCTTGATTTGATATCTTTCCAAAGTGAAACTTATATATTGAGTATATGGATGATTGAATCATTTTTTATAGATTTTGGATGATCCAATTTATCTTGATATGTGTAAGGAAGGTTAATATTGAATTCCCTCATATAATGGGGTAGGAGTCGTATTATTCCTCATCAAAAGTTTTAATTTTTATTAAAAAAAATGAAAGTGAAAAAAACAAATAAAAATAGGAACATTTAAAGGAATAAAAGAATAATTTAATCATGGGTAATTAGCGATAACTAAATATGGACACTCAGAAGTAATGTATGGCAAGCCGAAAACCAACAAAAAATGATCAGAATAAGTATTTTGGGAAGCAAGAAAACATGCAACCTTATTACCTTCTATCCATGAGTGATAGATCTCAAAAGAATTCATTCAAGAGATTTTGGATTCTTTGGATGAGGTAGCTGGTGGACCATGGAATGTTGAAGGTCTTAAATATTTATTTTTGGATAATTGAAGAACTAGTTTCCACTGACACCAGAATGAGGTTCCTCTACCGAGAGAGAGAATGACCATTGAGCATTCTATAAACCTCCACCCTAAGAGAGTCCCCATTTCAATATAAAGTAGTAAATTCCAAAAATACATATCCTTTGTAATCATGGATTCCACAACCACCCCACATATGTACTTCTACATAGGAGCCGTCAATATTCACCTTTATACCTAGGATAGGGGGAATGCATTTCACCTATATACCATGTGAATGCACCACTTACAAAGTTGTATTATTGGAATTAAATAATGGTAAACATTTTTGGGAGGTCTAACGTACATAAATAACTTCAAAATTGGAAATATAATGGAGCAATGGTGACTTACGGTCGAGAAAAACTCACATGACCCAAATAGAAAATAATTTTTATCATTTTTCTTTGTCAGTATGTTTCATTATTTTCATCGTTTTAGTATTAAGTAAGGTAACTAAATTTAAATCCTATGTAATTTATCTTTTAAGAATAAATTAAAGTGATGTTTTCTATAAAAAATTTAACCAATTCATTATATTCAAGATATATAATTGATTAAATTAAAATCCCATGTGTGTTGGAAAATAATTTTAAAACAATCACATGTAACACACTAAAACACTTCTTTAACCCAAAAAATGCTAAAAATGTTTTTCTCTGTAAGGGTCAATATGTTCATTATAAAAGATAAATTGGTACATAAATAGATTTTATTTGAGATATATTAACATTTAAATATCAACATAAAAAATATATATTTTTATTAATTATATTAATAAATAATCATTTATTATAAAATAACATTATTGTCAATTTGGTCATTATTAACTTAATTAAAATTTTAAAATATCAAGAAAATGATGAAATTAAAAAATATTAATTATAAAAATATTTAAAATGACATATCAATATATAAAAACTGAATAAAATCATTAAATTATATTCACCATAAATTTTTTCCATATCGTTTATTTTATTTTATTATTTACTAAATAATCATTGTATTGGAATTTCTTATGAATTTTATATAACTTATTAATCTCAAAAAAATTAAATATAAACTAATAATATGCAAATTATTCAATTAAAATTTAAAATAATATGTATAACCATACTAATTTGGGTATTTGTACACATGTCATGGATTTATAAATGTTAAAGGCAAGGAAGGTTATTTTTTGTGTTTTTTCCTTATAAATTTTTTTATATATGTCACATTCATGGAGAAATATCAAAATAACTCATAAAATGTTTACCAATAAAGGATATGGTATAAATATTGATATTAAATTTATTTTGTACTAGTTTTTGGGTCATTTTTTAAATTAATATCAATGATAAATGAATATGTAAATAATTTTTTCCCTTAATCGATGTGATGAATTTTAATTACATTTACTAATACTTTTGGTTAAAAAACAATGTTAAAATCTTGTAAATTATAAATTATGTTGATTCCAAATATTAAATCCATTTTTCCAAATCCCAATCACATAAGTGGAAGAAAAGAATTTCTAGTGAATCCCATAGAGGAGATGACCATGTGGGTCTTTAAAGTAAAAATGTTCATATTTTTAAAATATTTTTATTTACAATTTCAATGTAAAATTTTATTAAATGAAAAAAAAATTATTAATTTATATTTAATTTTATTAAAAAAATTTAAAAAAAATATTAAAATATTATTTAACTGTATAAATAAGATAGATGAAAAATTAGTCCTCAATTAAATTTCAATATTTTCACTATTCATAAAAATGAACCTTCATAGAATAAAAACAAAAAATTAACGAAAAGTTAATTTTGAAGTCATAATTAAAAAAAATGAAGTATAATTTGACATAAATTTTTTATAAAAGTGTGAAAATATAGTTTTAAAATAGGTACATGCTTAAAAGGTGGTAAAAATCTGTCTTATGTGTAATATAAGATAACTCAGTGTTGTGTGTAATGTAAGAATTACATGGTAATAAGTATAAATAATGAAATAAAATTATAATTTTATTCTACAATGAAAATATTTTAAGGTTTTTGGGTATTACATTATTTTCTCACATAATGGTTTATCCATTTTTTAGTTTTCCTTCCTTATTCTAACTATACCATTTTTGGTTAATCTCTAATGGAAAGGTAAATAGACCATTATACCTTTTTTTAATTATATGATATAATAAGGGTTGATTCCTTTAAATCAAGAAAGTAAAATTTATCTTCAGTCTCCATCATTTATAGAAATGTTTGATATTGTGTTGGGAATTTATTATTGGATAAAATTCCAAATTCTATGTAAGTATATTTAATTATGTTCATATTATACACAGTAAAATAATTCATCAACAATATGAAAATGATCTTGAAATAATTTTTTTATCCTTTTACCTAAATCTCTGATTTATAAATATACCTTTCAAACCTCTTTGGTTTATGGTATTATGTTTATTAAATTTATCTTTATCATAAACTTTCTAGTGAACAATAGTCATCTCACTGTACATAATTTTTTAGAAATTAAATATCAATTCCAATTCTATATATTTATATACCAATTATTTTCTCTAATTTGTAAACAAAGTAATTGATATTTCTTATGACCTTCATATTTTCTTAGTCTATCTTTTCATGAGGAAGTATTATTAAATTTTTTATGATATGGGATTCTAACTAAGAGTTATTGAAATATTAAACACTAGTTTTCCAATACCATGTTCAAATTATGAGGAAACAATTCATTAAATAGGTGGATAATGTAGAATACTCATATTTTAAATGAATGACTATGTTCGATAACATAAAATACTTGCACCACAAAACATAAATGAAACCCAAAATGTTATAATATAAACATGACTGTTATAACCTATCCATTGAATGTGTGGTTATTAATATGCATAACTGAATCATGAAATACATATAATTTTCCTACTCACTATTGCTTTGTAAATCAATTCTGAATAAATGATCAAGCAATTTTTAGTGAATTCAATTTATTCATCAAAAATATATTTAATTAATAAATTAAATTTATTTAATGATAAAATATAATAATTATTAAAAAAATATAGTAAGTTTATTTAATAAAATTATCTTCATTTTTAAATAATTATTTAAATATTATGTTGTTTGTTGTTTTTTTATTTTTTTTTGAAAAGATTCATTTTATAATGAATGGGTAAAAATATTATATTTGTTATTGAAAGTGGTATTTTATTTTATAGTATTTATTATGTAAATTTATATTTTAGATAATTTTTGAGATATAATTAGTTCATATTGATTTAAAATAGTACAATTATGGTTTCTGAAATTAACTTTATACATGGATTTAGTATAAAAATATTTTATAATTAAAATGATATTTTTCTGGAAAATTGTGTTATGTATTATTTGAATGATTTAATTTGAATATAGATTATGTCACATAATTGTATTAAATATTAAAAAATAGATTCCATATTTTAAATCAGTAGGTCAAAATTTCCAAAAAATATATCAATTTTAATCATTATTTTAGTAACCTCAGTATTTTTTGTCACCATAGTACGGAAAAATATTATAATAAAGGGTTAGAAATAATTTGAGAAGGACTAGAATGTTACCATAACACTTCCCTTAATTTTAGAATATGATAATATTTCATCCATAATCATACAATATTTCATAATATGTCAATTTGTTTCCATTATTATGTGATTATTACATTATTATATTTTTGTATAGAGAAGTTAAACTCTCACACAATTATTTTTAATAACTATAATATTTTAACCTAGGTATATGTTTAGGATATTTTAATATATAAATATTTATTTTCAATATAATTTATTTATCATTTTAATTTATTTTTAATTTTTAGAGAATAAATAATTAACATGAATTCTTACACAACACAAACACAATAATTATGTAATTAACAAAAATATAAAATAAATGATATTAAAATATTAAAATTAGTCTTATTTGAATTAATTAATATGAATCAAAATATATTAAAGTCAACTATAACATCTTAGGGATTTATTAAAATATTTTATTCATATTTATTTTGGTTATTGGTGTTATAGAAGTTATAGTAAATGAATTGTCATTAAATTTCAATTATAAATATTTTATAAAAATAAAATATTATTTAATGATATATAATTGAAAAATATATATTTCAAATAAATATTTGTATATGGCCTAAAATATCAACCTTGTTACATTTATTTTAAAATTTTTAATTTCAATTAACTATCATGACCCTCAATGTGTAAAAATATTCTTGTCGTGGTATGTGTGAAAGATATTAATGAAGGGTTAAAAAAATAAAATGTTCACATGGTTATATTACCATGTTCAAGATTTAGTTTAATATAGAAGTTAAAAACATATGCATTATATATTCTTATATTATAAATTTTGTCCCATTAATACTTCAATATTAATTTATATTAATTTAATATTTTAAGAAGCTCAAAACGTGCCCCTCCCATTTATTATAAAATGGAACCACTTATTTTAAATTTTAAAACCTCAAGATACATTTAGTTCAGAAAATTAGAAACCTAATAAATATTAAAAATCCACCAAATTTTATAAATGTATTAGTTTATATCCAATACTAACCTTATAGAAATTAACTTATAAAGGGAAGGATGTTGTCAGAAGAAGAGGTATAGTTCTTAACTACTATATTTTTTTCTTCTTCTACTTCTATTATATATTGTAACAAATTTAAAGTACTACAATATAAGTATCAACTATATAATTAGGTGTGAATATAAAAATTTAGTAACTTATAACAGTGTTCAACTTCCATTAAATAAGAATTTAATGCATTGTTCTTTTATACGGAAGACTAAAAATAAAAGGCATATGTAATTAATTTTCCATCACCACCTATCAAAAGTGATTATAATTATGTAATATATATTTTATATTAATTACATATTTATCATTATTAATATATAACATAACATTCACTTCTATACATTTCCATTCACTGAAAAATGATAATGTCAATTGTGCGTATGGGATAACAACGACCTCTCCATGCGATGTCATTCCTTATTCATCAACACATAAAATTAATGATATATATATGTATATATTAATATGTAATCAGACATTTATTATATTTTAATAAATATTTATGTATTAAATTATTCTAAACTTCTTTCCATAATTATTTTTGAAGAATGGAAACAGTACTAATGTGTACTAATAACATACCACCACCATGATTTTAAAAAAGATCATTTTAAAAACCATATTTAATAGTTGTATTTAGATGTATAATTTATGAATAAAAATTAGATTTATTGTATAGTAATAATTATTTATACGATTGAATATTACCACTTTAACCATTTTCAACCTTATAAACTATTTTTGTATTTATGGACTGATTATCATAAAATCATCTGACATAAAGATAAATGATTAAGTGATTTATTATATCAAAGAAAAAATTGAATTAAAATTAATAATTAATGAGTAATTGGTTCTAAATAAAAAAATAATTTACAGATATTTTTTATTTATGAATATGATGATCGTATTGATTATTTGGACTATAATTAATGTAATTTTCCTCAATTTTCATTAACTGAGGAATATTTTAATGTTATAAACCTAATTTCATCTATATTTCATATATACAATCAATTTATGACGTTATATCTTGAATAAAATATACTTCATGATATTTTATGTTTCAGTTTTAATTAATACTTCTATGGAAATTTTATTTTATTGTTAATTTTTGTTAAAGTGTTTCATAACCCATTTTACTTTCATTGGGTTATAAATCATTATAATTTAAATTATTATCCTATATGTATTTATGAAATTATCAATACAATTTTTTATTTTTTATACCAACTTGTTTTTTTATGCATCACATATTTTACACATAATTTCTTTATTTATTAATTTTAAATTAAATGTTATCATTTTTTAAGGGATATTAATCTCACATTATGTTTCCATGGGGTATATGTTTATGATATGTATGATAATATATTTTGAGTAGTGAATACTATTCCATTGACATGTTTTATGAAAAATATCCTTACGTTAATTATATTTATTGATTCATTTGAGGTTATTATTTCATGGGGATTATGATTGAAGAGTTACGAAAGTGGAAAAGGACTTATGACACAATCTGTTTTCATTTCAAGATTGTTTATGTTTGAGTTTCCCTCGGAGTAAATCATATTATATTGGTGTATATAAAAACATTCTTTTATTATACTCTATTTATGAATGTCATTTATATATTTTTTTCATTTCATTCTTTCTTATATTGGATACACCAATGAATTAGTTCATAATTGATACCAATCATGTATCATCTTTTAGATCACAAAGAATTATATTCTATATTTATTTTTTATAAATTTTACCCAAATTTTCTTTTAGAAATATAAATTATTTCTTTATGATATTTAAAATTATATTTTAAATTTTTTATAGTTAATAAAATATTAATTTCTTAACATCTGCCAAATGGTTCACTTTCTACTTCTATAACAAATTGATTGAAAATAATGATTTCATTTAACTTTAAAAGATTAAAAAATATTACTTGTAACATCCATCCTTCTCCTAATTGGCTTCAGAAGGTGTGGGGATGATACTTTTCCCTAAGAGTCCTCCCCAGAGTGGAAAAGGCTGGTAATAAGTGTCAAAGGGCTTTAAAACATGTTAGAGATGACTTTCCCTTTAGGAATAAACAACCTAATGTAAAAACATTGCAACCAAAAGTCCACTAAAAGAGGCATGATAACCATGAAAGACAACCCAATATTTCATTAATAAAAAATAAAACTAGACACAAAGTACCATAGTGGATGAAAAAATAATAAATCTTTAAGACAACCGAAAGACACCAAGATCCACATGCTCCATGCTCTGACTTCACTGAATAGCTGACATATCATGAGGTAGTGATAAAAGCTTGTGATAATTTACTTTTTCCTATGTCCCAATGGATGATATCTATAAAAAAAATGTTCAAATGTTGGGGTGAGTACTAAAACATAGTAGGTTTTCGCTAATTAATTCTCTACTTACTATAGTAGGTTAAAATATTTCGAAGAATTTATAAAAAATAATTTATTTAAAACAATTTCCAAAACATTTTAAAACTAAATATAAACAAGTACAAAAATAAATTATAATCACATATAAATGAGTTCAATTTTAACCAATTTTCTATCAAAATATATTGTCAATAAAATAACTAAACAATACCTTGAAACCATTTCACAGGTTTCCTTGGCCATAACCCTTCCATTTCACATATTCACAACATCAACCACGCAAGTCTCATTATGACAGTTCCATACAAATTAGTAGATTCTTATCGATCTACCAAGTCATAAAAAGGTAATTATATCTCATGTTCCATTACACCATTGGTGTTGAGCACAAGGTCATATTTCAACCAAGCCTCTTAACTGAAATATGAACACACACATCAAGTATGCCCACAAAAATGATTATACCAATATGCCAAAACAATTTCAATAACATATTATTTTTATTAAAAAATATTTATTCATCAATACATTAGAATATTCCATAAAAAACGTGTTTTAAAATGAAAATTTTAAAATCTAGAAATCCAAATCAAATTTCACATCAAATCTCTACAATTGAACAATTTCACCAAAAACCATAAATTGTCACAAAAGATGATTTATATCATTATTTTCACCAATATATCTCAATAAATATAAGTCAATTAAATAAATTTTAAACCAATTCCATAAATTATAGTAATAGGATTCATGATTGAATCCACATAACAATAGTGTTTTGGAAAAAACGATAAATAACATGAAAAATGTCACAAATTCGGGACAAATATCTATTAAAGGACCATAGATCTATCTATCTATCATAAAAATCATATATATAAACTTATTTGGAATCCAAACACATAAATCAATACCCATTGGGTGTTGATAAATGAAAAATATAATAAGGTATAATTAGATCTACAAAAACGCATCCAAAATAATGAAGAACGAAACCTTATCGTAATAATTGTGCTTCAAAGCACTATGGGATGGCTCCGGATCACATCGAATTCACATGTTATAGGTTATCCAACATTTAGTAGACCAAAATCCAAATATAGGATTGAATATGAGGAAAATATGTGTTAAATGGTAGAATGAGTGAGATTCACCTTTTAAGGATCTAATATTGACCTTGCGTACAATTTACATTTACGGTTAGGAAAACTGGACACTAACCGTGTTCCTCCATCTATATTAAGAAATAATTCACAAAGTTGGAACACATTGCCTCCAAAAGGTGCACTCACTATGCCAAGATACTCTATCTAACATTTTAACCACACTACATGGTTTCTCAAAGGATTCATCAAGGATTGGATAATCCGTAAAAAGCTCGTGCACCTCACATTTAGCCCTTGTCTCACTATGCACATTTTCCTACAAGCATCATATGATTTCCACAAACAATGCACCATCGGTGCACCTAAAAAAGTCCCAAAACACTTTAACGGTTCCCCAACTCACCAAAAATTTAAATTTATACTTTATGTACTCAAAGACCATAAAGAAATGGTTACATACTAGAAAACGGGGGTCATACATTCTCTCTAACCTTTTCCTTTCCTTCCCTAAAAAGTTAAAAACCACTGTTACCCTAAAAGTGTTCTGGTGACTTATTTTTTGTTTCTTTCTCATGCTCCCATGTCTCTTTATAAATTTGACCATGTTTCCACCAAACCTGTACTAGGTTGATGCTCTTCCCACGTGAGACTTTATCTGGCCTATCTACAATCTGCACTCAGCTATGTACCAATGAAGAATCTGACTCTAGGTCAATGTGATCCCATCTGATCAAATGTTCATGATAGGGTTGATACTTTCTCAACTAAGATACGTTTGAAATATTATGCACCACAATGATCCATGGTGTCTATGAAAACCGACATTCCACCTCTGCAACCCATTCCATTTTCTCAAATGTTTGTATATATCGAGAAGATACATTTCCCTCCTTCCCAAAGCATTGATGTCTAAGACTTCGACAGATCCTCAAGAATACATGGTCACAAACCGCTAATGATAACAACCATCGAAGATGATCCAAATATGACTTCTGATGACTCTGTTCTATATCCTTGAGCATCCTGATCAACTGAATATTATCCATTTTTCTTGGAGAAGGATATGACCAACTAGAGAAGTGTCACATTTTCAACCAAATAAAGTGGATAATGGTAAGGATACCCATATAATTCATCAAATGGAGCTATATTTATCAAGGTATGATTGATTTTACTTTATGAGAACTCTACTAAGGTTATATTCTCTTTTCATGAGATACCAAATTCCATTACACAAGACCACAACATGTCTTCCAATGTTTATATCGTCCTTTCGGATTTTACATTCATCTAAGCATGATATGTCATACTCATAGACCAAAGACTTCCAAAGGGTCCCTTTAAATATTTCCAAAAATGAGACATGAACTTAGGATCTTTATCTGATATGATTGAAACTAGCATTCCATGTATCATTACAACTTCAAAGAAATATTTTTTGGAAAAATACTCCACTGTATGAGTTTCATGAATTTCCATGAAATTATCAAACTTAGTAATATTGTCCACTATCAGCCATATTGAATTGTGTTTCCAAACCATTAATCAGATACCTATTAAAAATTATATCATTATCTTATCCCATTGAAAAATTGGGATAGTTAAATAATACAAAATACCTTCTGGTCGCTGATGCTATTCTTTAAATTGATGACAATTTTAACACGTTGAAACAAACTCAGAAACCTTCTATTTCACAATAACCCACAAAAACTACACCTTAAATTCATTATACATATTCTATATTCCCAGATGAATAGACCATCTCCAATGTTGGTAAGCATGAATAAGTCGCTCTGAAAAAACTATAGGCTCTACCATCTAATTCTTGAACCAGAACATTGAACTCTCATCCTGACTCTATCCCTCAATATTCTCCTTACAAATGTGGTTCAAACTCATAGCCATGCATTCTTCATGGGATGTATATTTTTCATTAACCATATTTACTTAATAAAGAACTTTAAAAATCTAAAATAAAACCAAAACATCACCTTTATCATCACATTCCACATGCATATCCACTTGGACCAACATCAACTCCCACTCATCTTATGCTTCTTTTTCCAACTGTGCATATGACTTTTATTCTTAATGAATCTTCCAGTATATTTCCATTACCTTTTGTATACATCATGACAATGTTGAGCACCTAATGATACTCCATCCATATTATTTTACTTAGATTCAAATCCCATTATGAAGAAATATGTTTCAAGATATTATTATCCATGAAGAGTGTAAATATATTTAAAAAGTGATAATGACGCCATGTCTTCAAGTTGGGGAAAACTACAGCTCACTCCAAATCATGTGTTGGGTAATAATTCTCATGAAATTTCTACTTCCTTGATCCATAAACAACAACATGGTCTCCTTTTATGAGAGCACACCCTAACCAGATCCAGAAAAATCATAATACACCCCATACCATTATCCTAATTCTTGAAAAATCATGATTTGTGGAGAGAGAAGGAGAAATTTTAGCTCTTGAAAAGATTTATTACATTCCTCAGTCCATTGGAATGGAACATTATTCATTGTTAAATATTTTATTGGTGAGTCTAGCCATGAAAATTCAAGTAGAAAGTGATGGTAATAACCATATAGGCCAAGAAAACATCATATTTCAAAGATGTTATTTAGCAGTTTTTATGAGATAACAACATCATTCTTTTCTACATCAACTTAAACACCTTTTTCAAAAATTACCTGGACAATAAAGCATACCTATTGTATCCAAAAAACAAACTTTGATAATTTTTCATACAAACAATGATCTATCATGTTTTCCAACAACATCTCCATGTGTTTCTGTTGATATACCCCAGTCCTTGAATACACCAATATTTCATCCACCATCACCGCAACAAAAGAATCTAGATATCTCAGAAATATACTATTCATTAATTCCATAAATACTACTTGTGAATTCATAAGACCGAAATCCGTTACCACACATTCATAAAGTTCATATCTTCTTTTGGAATATTTTTTTGCAATATCCTTTTTCTTAACTCACAATTAGAAATTTCCATAGTAGAAGTAAATATTTGAGAACCACTAACCTCCCCTAAATTGATCAAAAAATTCATCAATTATTAGAAGCTTATATATATTCTTTATCAGAACATGGTAATGTTTCTGATTATCAACACAATGTAAAAGAGTTTCATATTCTTTATTTGTGAACAAGACTGATGCTCCCCATGGAGATGTACTTGGCTGATTAAAACCCTTTCTTTCTATCTCTTCTGACTACACTTACTTCTCCCATTAATTATTCAAGTTCTATCCTATAACAAAGAGTGGAAATTGAACTGGTCCCCGAATGGAGATCAATTGTAAAATCCACTTATATTATAGGTAGATTCTATGAATGTTTTTTGGGAATCACATTGTAAACTGGCCAACCACTATTGTAAAACTGGTATTCTCAATATCTTCCATCAATTCCAAAGTCAAATCCACCAATTGGTAAGAGATAGTTCATACTTCTTGTTCAAAAAAACCTTTTCACCCATCAATACAATCATTTATCCATTAAATAGATGTTATATGACATCCACAATTGCAAAATTAACTATTCTTGTATAAGATACAATGTGAGGATTGAACATTTCCAATCAATTGAAACCCATGATTACATCATAGACATCAATATGTAAGACCATGAAGTCCTATTTTAGTTATATTTCATCAAAATTTACATGACATGCTCTACAAACAATGGATGGACATTCTCTTTTACAAAGAAAAGTTTTTGTTTTTTTCACAAAAGGAATCACCTCTAGTTTTAAAATTATAAAAATAAACATGGGAAGAAATGAACAAATTTTATTCACCAGTATCAAACAACACTTTTTTAAGGGTAGGATTCAAAATAATTTTACCTCTCACCATAAATGGTCTAGAATGATCTCCAAAATTACATACTCAGCTACATATAATTTCTTCATCGCTAGACTCTACTCTTTGGTGGCTTGCTGAGATTTCCCTCGCTGAAGCGTCATGGTATTACATGAATCAACATGGCTAGCTCTTCTATTCTAATGAGTTTGATTCTGATTCCCTCACCCCATTGAAGAAAAAGATTCTTATGACACATGATAAGTTTCTTGAGCACCTGAAATCAATAAATTGAAACAATAACACTTAAGATTTCCTATCTTGTGGAAATTATGGTATGATTTTGGTTAGGATGTACACTCTCACTTGAGGTTGTCGAAGGAACCACATTGGAAACATATTTTCTTTCCATGGGTCATGGAGGAAGATTCACTCATTTAGGTTTCTGATTCTGATTCTCAGTCCAATGTTGGGTGATGGTGTCTCTCTTCTACTTTATCACAGTATTATAGTTCCCATCAGTTCCTATGGGTATCAACAAACATTATCCTATAATAGCTCCTATGATATCCCATTTATCCACAATCACTTTGTTGACCATCTATGTATAATAAAAAATATAGACCAGAATAATATTTTATTGAATATCTTACCTTTTCATAGATTCAAATATGTGTTCCTTCATGGCCACACATGTAGAAACTATAGGTGTGAGGCACACTAAATTCATAAATTTAGCTGCATAGTTTGTGAAATAGATATTTTCTTACTTCATGATGAATAACTTTTTCATTATCTAAATAATGAATGTGTGAGGATGGGACTTTTTGTTTTACAATTCCTAAAAATCCTACCAACCAAGGCCTTGATCCAATGTGTCCTACACCGCTAGATCCCACCAATTGCATGAATGATCCTTGAACATTTATGTTACCATCTTGACCATAATATCTATTGGTGTGCCAATGAAATATAAAATACTATTCAACATGTTCAGCCATTACTGTTCTATTTCTGGTTCATGATAACCATTAATGATGGCTTGATTCTATTTATGGAACAAGATAAAATGATTCACTTGTCTAGGACAATCTCTCTAGTTCTCTATGTCCACAACCTGAAATTCGTGGATGATACTTCGAACCAGTCTTTGGTTCACCTATGGCTTAGGTGTAACAACATTCTCCACATAATATTCTAGTTTTTTTCTACAAATCCTACTAGGTTCCATTTTCAACACAAAACCAAAAACCATAAGTCGCACAATCTAGCAACTGATGGCTGAGATTTTTTAATTCTATCAACAAAACTTTCAAAACATTGCTTTTCAAAAATCAACTTTTCCAATGTTCAACCATTTTTGAAAAACATTTCTACATGATTTTTAAAATATTACAATATTCAAAATATCAAAAACATGCTCCTTTTCAAAATCTATCATTTGAAAACCAATTCTACATTTTTATAAAAATCAACACTTTGGAACAAATCAGAAATCATTACTTGAAATGATGTATGAATTCCTAGTGGGATGTCATTCCTCTAATTCGTGGCATGATCATCTCATTCTATAGACCGATGATCATTAGATTAAAAATATGATAAGTGTCTCAAAAACAATTATGTATCCAAAATCATTGTAACGTCAAGTTCATCATCAAAAGGTTAACTATGTATTTTTATGAACTACATTTAAATTCCTGAAAATCCTACTCCATTATAAGATCCCAACTCATGGAATACACAAGAATGAATTAGACTCCAAGACTCATATAAATAATGTCTACCTGTTACAAAAGGAAAATAATAACCTGATACCTTTTATCTCACCCATTATTTGAGACTAAAAAAAACAAAGACCATTTTTCTCAACAAATGTTTTGTATCGAACCAAAAGGATATCATTTATAATTGCCTAGTATGTCCCATAATCATGATATTGTCCTCTTTGGACCTAGAAAAAATAGTTTTCCATTCCCTATGATATAGCCTTTAGGAATCCCCCCATAAAAGGCTTCATGATGGGATAGTTATCCACATCTCCTTATAAAGGGGTTCTTCATGCTACTCCTCATTCGATGTGGGATTTTCACAATCCACCCATAGAATGGCCAATAACCAACATGTCCCAAGATTGAAACTTGGATCTGATACCATGTGTAACATCTATCCTTCTCCTCATTGGCATGAGAAGTTGGGAGGATGTGACTTGGCCTTAAGCGACATTGCCAATGTTCAAATGGGTGGAAATAAATACTAAAGGGCTTCAATACCATTGGTGGACAATTTTCCTATTAATAATAAACCATCCATCCCCATGAATTACTACCAAAAACCCAAAAAAAGATACATGATAATCATGAAACACTACCCAACATTTAATTCATCAAAATCAAACAAGAAACCACATAAAACAGTAGAAGACAAAAATATCATTGTAAATGCCTTAATAAATATTAAATAAAGTCTAAAAAATTACAAGACTCCAAGATTCAAATTCTCTAGGATCCAACATAAAAAAACAACCCATGTATCTTGAGGTAGTGATAAAAATGTGTGATAATTTACCGTTTACCATGTCACAATAGGTGACATATGAGAAATCACCAATGTGTCAATGCTGGCGTGGGTACTAAAACTTAGTAGGTTTTCCCCAATGAATTCCTTACTCATTACACAAGGATAGAATAATTAACAAAAAATTATACAAAACTATTTATATAGAACATTTTCCAAAATAGTTTATATATAAACATAAAAAATAATAAAAATATATTATAGTCAAATATAAACAAGTCCAATATCAACCAATTTTTCAAAAAAATATAGTTTCATGAAAATAACAAAGCAATGGCTTAAATCCATTTCATATGTTTTCTTTGGCATAGACATTCCATTTCATATATCCACAACACCAACCATGATTGTATCATTATGAATGTTCCATAAAAATTAGTGTCCTCTCATCAACATACCAATTCTTCATAAGGTAATTATATCCCATGTTCCATTACCCCTTTGAACTGAGCATAAGTTCATATTTCAACCTAGCCTCATAAATGCAATATCAACACACAAACTGTGTACGTCAAAAACAATGTCAATAAAAATATTCTAAAAACCTTTTCAATAATATATTTTTTTGAAAACTATTTTTACAATAGTCCATTTAAAAATCCTTCAAAACCATATCTTGAAAATAACATTTTAAAATTAGTAAAACCATATAACTTATAACAAAAAATCTCCACAATTCCACAATTTCCCAAAAAACCATAAACTGTCACTAAAGAAGATTTATATCTTGATTTTCTCTAAGTTATCACAATAAATTTAAACGAATTAAATCAATTTAAAGCTAATATCATCAATTTAATAAAATGGAGATGATAATGAATCGACCTACCTTGGGAGTTTTGGTGAAAACAGTAAGTGAAAAAAAACATCACAAAACCATGTTGAATCTCCATAAACCTGCTTTAGATCCTTTACACTGTCATAAAAAATAGAAATATATAAATTTATTTGGAGTCTAGATCCTTTGATCTACCCACAATAGGCGTTGATGTAATAAAACTACTGGAAGGGTGAAGCTGGTCTAATGGAACACATCAAGACTGATGACAAATGAAGCCTAACCACATAGAATCGGGCTTCATTGCACCAAGGTATGGATCTATATCACAACCAATTCACAAAGGAGAGGTTATCCGATCATTCAATGACCAAAATCCTGAGTTAGGGATACATAAGATGGAAAACTAGTGGGTTAATGGTTAAAAAAAGTGAGATCAACATTTTAAGGATCTAACATTTCCCCTACTCTCAGTTTAGACACCTGGTTAGGCAAACCAATTGCTAAATGTTAAACTATGTTTGTATCATGAAATAAATCACACATTATGTTTTCACAACTTATTAACCATGCTTAGACCATGAAAAAAGTTATCTATCCAGAAAATTCAACACACTACAAGGTTTATCATAGGCTTCTGCATAGTTTGGATAAACCGTGCACAACCCATAAACCTCACCTTTAGCCCTGTCTCACATTGAACATTTTCTTACATGTATTTCAAGTTTTCAAAAAACCTTGAAACACGTATTTATTGAGTCAAAATAATTCATTTTACTTTTCTATTCATTTTCATTTTAGAAATCACAATATACCAATTTAAATAATATCATATATTGATTTATAGTACTTTATTTAAGGATTTTTTTACTTTTCATAATTATTTTTTTCATATACATATGATAATAATAATACTCATGTGTTTTTTTTAAAAATAAGATATTATATGATTATCATAACAATCCCAGATATGATTTCTATAGTACTCTTCTAATATGATTTTTTATCATATGTGCAGTTTGGTTTTTGGACTCATAATATTAACGTAATGATAAAAATCGTACTAACTCTCAAAACGAGAATCATTTGATCCATTCAAATTCATTTTATCATTACCCAAAAAGTGTATCATAATAATTTAAAACCTTTTAATAATAATTATGATGTGTATTCTATTTCAATTTTCATTATCCAAGGATGTCGTTTTTTTATTTATAAGATGACTATTGGAGTTCCATGTTTCCATGTCCCAACATACTTTCCCGAGAAAATCCAACTATTGAAATCCAAGATGACCATTGGGACACTAGACTATAAATACTCGATAATTTTAACCTGATCACAAATTTATTTAAGAATTAGTGACACTATGTGATAGATCTTACAAATTCCTGATTCGTGTTAAAACTATGAAGTGTACACATTATGAACTTCTCGTTCTACATACTTGTGACTTTCAAGAGTTATGAATTTCTTATCGAGATACTGGTCATTGGAAATTACAATTGAGGGCTACCGTGGAGAGGAAGACAACATTGAGGTTCTTTTGCTGATCAAGGGGTTATAAGGATATGAAGATCGAGGTTATAATCACCATATAGATTGAGGGATTCTGTGGATTGAAGGATATAAGAAGATAATCATAACAATGTATTTCCCTAGTGCTGTTAAGACATGATTTATTGAAAAAAAATCATGATACCTTTATACATGTTTACTTGAAACCCTTATCTTTGGTTTAAAATAATTGTATACTTTTCCTTATTTCTATTTCAACTTAATTGTAATAGAATGTGAATTGTTTTTTATAATCATTTTTATTTTATTTATTCTATGATTATGATCATTTATGTTTCTCAATATGATTTTTTATGATTTATAGTAGAAAAATTGTTTTGTTTTAATCTGATTATTATAACCATTTGAATTACAATTCATTACATGATTATACTAAATAAATAGTTGTCTTTTTTGAGTATGATTTATTTTAACTACAATATGTGGAATACAAATCATAATTGATCTATTTAAGATTATTATTTTAAACGGATTGGAGGGCCAATTTGATTAATTGTTTTAATACCATAAGAGTTTTATAGTATTGAGTGGTTTAAATTAATATTATCCAAACTCAATTAGGGTAAATTATTTTTAAAACCTATATTTCACCACCTCTAGTATTTTTCTATATATATATTTACATTAATATCTAACATTGTTTTCCAAAAAACTCACAAAAACTCATCAACGGGTCCCTAAATAGTCCTCACTTCACCAATATTATTTAGGTAATTAAAGAGAATAAAGATAGGGTTACATAATAGAAACTAGGGGTGCTACATTCCTTCTAGCATGACTATTATTTTTCTCGAATCATTATTTATTTATTTCCATTTTTCAAAAAAATTATTTTTTCAATATCATATATTCATTTTTAGTTTCCTAAAAAGTCATTTTTAAATTGGAAAGGATACTTCCTTAGGAATTATTTTATTGATATTATGACGGTATTTCCATTATATAACATCAAAATCCTTTGATATTACTTATTCTAAGTTGGGAATATTTTATACTGATAACATATGAATTCATTACCAGGATGGAATGTAATTGTTTTAATGATATTTTCTTGGAACCCAGTATGTTTCAATTGGTTAATCACATTATAAAATTAATAATGGTTGTTTATATGAGTCTTAAGATGAATTGAAATATCTATATACATTTTTTGTTATGGATCTTTATAATTGATTATAATGATGGGTGGATCAGTTATAAACCATAGTCGGGTGGACCCATTATATCTCTCCAACACACAGGGTAAATGGGTGGAGATAACGGATATTCTTTCTCATAAGAATTTATGGTAATATATTGTGATGCTAATTCTTATTATAACCATGATGGTTATTTTATGTGTAACCAGTATGGTTTTTTGATGTGTAACTATCATTGTTATTCAATTTATAAGAGTGACATGAAAATGATGCCTCATATTACCTACATGATTTATCTATGATTTCAATGGGTTGTTATGAAAATATTATGAATTTTAAAGGTATGAAATGACCTTCTTTTTTATAGTTATATATTTTTTACTTCTAATTTTTTAAATAGTGTTGATTTTTAATTATTACTTTATCAGGATTGATATCATATGACCCAGGATTATTGATTCCAATGAATCATTCCATTGTTCAATTTTTATTCTATACATTCTGATTGATGATATATGTATTTATATGTATGATTTTCCTTTTGTTATCACAATAACTATGATTGTTACATCATACAATTTCAATAATCCTATTATCACTTACGATTTTTAATTGTTAGAGCCTATGTTTACATATAATTTTAATTTGAGATCACCCTTCTTATGTTTCGTATTCCACAATTTATGAAGTATGACATTAAATGATTTCATGGTTGAAATTTTTCATATATGATGAAAATATTCAGAGATGTTGATGATATAACATATAATATGACAAAAAAGGTGTAGTGGGAGTTGTTGTTAATATATATGAACTAATTTTTTATGAATCCTTGATATTATGGGGTTCCCTAATTCTCTAAAAATCTATTCATTAAGAGGTTACCGGAATGCATAAGATATAATATTTACTTTTTATTTTGTATGCTTTGGGTGGAAAAAACTTGGGTCATATTTATCCGTACAAAAGCAATAAATGTAATTTTTTGTTTTTATCAGCTGATCTTGGTGTGTGGGATTAAGATCTTTACATCAAATACTATATAAATATTTATATTTTTAATTGTTTATAAATTTTGAATTTAATAATAAAATGGATTAATTGTATATTTTAAATGATTTATTTAATATTTGAATTGAAATGGTGAATGAAAATTTTTAGTTAAATGTTTGAAGATTAATTATTTTACTCAATATAGAATTTAAATTCTTTAATGTATTTTTTTATGTTTTATTTTTTTATTCAATATATATTTAAATTAATCTGTTTACATTACTTTTTTTGTGAATTTATAAATGGGATCAATAAATTATTAATATTTTTTTATTTGAATAAAATGTTGACTGAATTGAATGGAAACGATTTTTTTATCTTGAAATTTTTATATGAAATATTAATATTATTATTTTTAGTTAAATAATTGCCTAATTTTTTTTGAAATGAAGGTTCAAAAATATTTCAGGAGAAAATAAGAAAGTGTAAAGGAAAAACAAGCACATATTTGATCGTGATCATTAATTGACTACATGGAACTCAATATTGGAATACATAACTTATTAAAAATTTAGAAAATTCATGTTGTGTCCATCTCTATGTAGCCTAAACAAACTACATGTTCTGGGAATTGACTACACCGTGAATGAAAAGAAGTGACCACAAGGAAGGCTACATGTGTTCTCATAATTTATTGTAAGGGGAAGAGAAAACAACCCTAATATCCTTATCCCAAATATATTATAGTCACATCCTAAGTGACAATAATGTTTTCATAGTGGAATAAGATACAAAAATAAGGCTCACTATGAAGAAGGTTTCCACCTTCGGAACCTACAACTCCCATAACTATCTCAGTTCCTTCAACCAAACAATCCCTATGACTTTTTTTGAATGAAGATTATTGACACCCCCCATGAACCATCAATATTTCCTATATTATGGATTAAGTAAAAAACCCTACTACGAGTACAAGATGATTCAATCCGATGTCCATTGTCGATGTAGAAGTTAATCCACCTTTTTGTACTAATGTAGACCACAACCCTTTTATAATTAAGGCCTAATTCTGATGATACAATATGATCCTTGATGATCGAATAAACCAGAGAAAATGGTATAAGAAATCACACCATAGAAGATTCAATGACAAACCATAATGCAATTCGTGGTGAATTAGAGAGTTATGTCACTGAATAGATCTCAAGGGGATTCCTAATGAAGATCAATTGGTCAGGAATCATAAATTCTCACATTTAGTTGAAATCATGATTTAAAATAATGGAATATCATTAATAATAAGAATCTCACTAATACAACTGTTAAATAATGAAACAATGGGCCATATATAAAGTTATCCTGGACATAATATATTTGATAAAGGATGATGTAAAATCACATGACACATATCAAATCCTATCTATCTACCATGAAGGATATGACTAAACCTAGGATTCGACAACATTCCATAGAATGAATAACCATTGAATATATGATTCAAATAATGGGGGAATTTTAATCCATGACATGAAATTTATATAATATTCAATGCGGTAAAGAAGATAATCCATGCCATGAGGTGTTGAATCTTGTCCTATAATTCCACCACATAGAAAAATTGGGAAAATTTAAGACAAAATACACAATTTACATAAGATCCCTAGTTCAAAGATAAATACCAAAATACAAATTTCAATAAATGTAAATTAGTTTACTAATTAAAATTAAAAGTTGATTTGGGTGGCTTAATGCTAGTGCTAGATATTGGGCCCACAGATTCTAAATCGAGAGAAAGAATGAACAATAATATAGATTTTTTTAAATTCCAAAAATAATTTTCTACTATAAATATTTTTCCTATGAAAACATAATACTATAGGATTTAGAATTGCTACACTATTTTGATTATGCCATTATAATGAAATAATCTATCCATAGGGTCATAAAATTTCCTCAATGAAAAACATGCAATGATTTATAATGCATTCTGAACATCATTTTTATAATTCAAACACCATCACAATCCCCTTCCTATCTTCAATGTCTTAATAAAACATTCTCAATCCCTCTTTACATAACAACCATTAATTATAAAAATCTATTGATTTTATTCCTTCTTATTTCTGTTTTCAGTTCAAAATTCAAAGACACCAATCCAACTTTTTAAGTACCATTTTCAAGGACATCTGAGACCAAGATTGGTAATCCATTTTTAATTCTAATATTTTAAAGACCCATAATTTCCATGTGTTTTTTTAAATATATGAGAATTTTACTAGTCCGTGAAATCTATCGGTGCACGATTTCAAGGGCCGAAATGCCTTAAATGATCCATCGAAGTTTTTTAAAGCTTTAGTTAATTCGCGTAAATAGTTTTCCTGAAAATGTGGAATAACTCTTCAATGGTTACTCAAATTAGAAATCTAAGGGCACCGTTGTGCTCAGGATATCGGGTTTACCCTGGACGTGACTTAAGATTAGTTGGCACGAGCCTCCTATGAGAGAACCAAAAAATGGCATAATCGTAAATAAAATAATTAAATAATTTTTTTCAAATGCTTATAAGACACAAATGGTAACTTAGATTAAAAATATGAGACCGCCACTGAACTCATGAGGTTTTGATTTCTTTAAGAATATACTAACTTTGGCCGGTGCAGCCACCAGAAAAAGCAAGTTTTTGGCTGAAAATAAAATAATTAAGTGATAATTATTTTATTATAAAATTCATAAATTTTAAATGATATCTCTGATTGAAAATCTGAGAGTATATTTGGTTTCTTTGGGGCATGTTTCACTTAGTCAGAGCCTAACATCGACCGAAACGGGTCTGAGGTGACTGATAATAATTTTCTGAACTTTTTTTTAGGTACGTTCAGTAAACGCGTGAGTGACATTTTATATATTTTTAACCAGTGCTCGGAATTGAAATGTGAGGGCACCGTTGAACTCACACTGCCGGTATTCACTTAATGATACTTTCACCTCGACGATAGTGGGTCGAGAATAAAATATAGTTTATTGGTTTTTAGTGAAATAATTAAATAAAAATAAAGTAGTGTAGCTTTATTTTAATTTTTTTGATTAAAGCCTCCATGTGGAAGTTGGAGGTGGGGACCACCACACCTTAACCTCCCATGAGAAGATATGGTGGTGGGACCCACCCGAACCTAACCTCCCACAAGAGGTTATGACGTGGGGACCACACGAGACTAATCCCCCCAATTAAATGAGGAAACCACTTAACTCTCTCATAAATGAGGGGAGACTCTTGACCTCCTCTACACAATTAATTATGCCAACGCACATTCCCATTAAATGTTTCAACCCCTCTAACATTTAATTGTGACACCCACCTTAATCAATTGGCTTTTCAAATCTTTTCCAAAAAAATAATAGATAACTTAATCTATTATTTTGGATTTAAATTCTTATTTTGGTGGAACTTGGGAGAGGATAAAACTTGGGAGAAAGCTCCCAATGAAGAACACTCCAACCGACGAAGAACGTCGACCTCGACCTCGACTTCAACTTCCTTCCACGGAACCTCCTTTAACATAGGATTTGATCATCTACAATGAATCAACGTCCACTTTCCCATGACTCTGTTGATAATAACGATCATGGAAGGGGTTTTATTTGAATATGATATTATTCCTTTAATTCTTCCCACCTAAGGAAAAGAATTATTGGGGATGCTTTTTCCTTGTGGGTTGGGAATTGTTTTTGCAGGAAGGTGTGGGGTGTTGATAGACTTCTATTTTTCTATCTTCTTTTCTTATTAGTTATTTGTAATTCAAGAAGGAATTGGTCCACTTGCTACCACCTTAAACTCAGAGGGTGCGGTCCAAACCAACCTGACATAACTCATCGACCGTTATTGCTTATGATGTTCTTCGGCTTGGCAACGAGGCGACGAGATGACGAATGTGACACCGACAACGACCAAGCTACCCAAGGCCTCCACAACCTGCGCCGCCTGCCGTCTACCCCATCCACTGGCCGAAATGGTCCTGACCCCCTATCCGCTGGCCGAACCGGCTCTGCCGCCCCAGTCCGAACCGTTGTGCCCTCTCGGTCGGCCATGCCTCTCCTCCCCATCGGCCCACCTCGCCACGATTGAACCGTGCTGGTCCCGCCGGCCTGAACCGTGATATCCCGCGTCATCCCTCACGACACACCGATCGAACCGTGCTAGCCCAAGGCCCCCCTCGGGGAACCACGGCCAAACCACGCTGGCCCCACCGGCCCGAGCGGCACCGGCCTCTGGCCTCCGTGCACCCCGCGCGCCCTACCCCGCCACTGGCCAAACTGGCCTTGGCCATCCGGGTCGAGCAATCTAAGCCACGCCCCTCACAGCGCTGGCTGAATCGGCCCTAGCCTTCTGGCCGGAGCCGCCGAGATGCGCCCCATGCGCGCCTGGCCGAACCGGCCTCCCGTGCCCCTTGTGGCGCCTCTGGGCCAAACCTTTTTTACATCGACCCACAACCATTTTGCACCCTCGCGACCGGTTTGTGGCCTCGCGCTACTCGCGACCCACACGGCCTACTGGGCCAGGCCTAGTGGGCCAGGCTGAACCCAATAAGTCAGGCCAGACCGAAACCGAACCGGGTTAGCCCAGACTATGTCGGGTTAGTCCAACAGGGTCGGCCCAGACCTGGGCCTATTACCTACCCATTACTTTATTTTGGCCATTACATTGGCACCAGATGTCCGTTTGATGAACTGTCAGTGGTGCTGGTATTCCTGGAGCACGACTGTCCCCTTGTGTATACCCCACTAGAGTTTTGGGTATTATTGAAATATGTTCATGTTGGATCGAGCAAGAATCCAACCAGGCCCCCGATACTAATAGGCTAATAACTCACAGGCCGGGCATATGATTGACGCGTTGTCAGTTGCGTTGAGACACCTATGAAGTGGCAGACCATTGGAATACATCTTCATGGGAATTCATGGAAGTTGATGTATCAACACTTGGATTGAGTATCAGACCCTCCCAAAATCAAGTGTGCTTTGTGCAGGAACCCTGTGGCTGGCTGCTCTCTGACTACTGTTCCAGGATCCTACCTGGGTTTGATAGCTCTGCTACTATTCCAGGATCCTATGTGGGTTCGACAACTCTGACTAATGTTCCAGGATCTTATTTGGGTTCGGCATCTCTGACTACTGTTCCCATATCCGACGTGGGTTCGACAGCACTACCTACTATTTCAGGATCCTACGTGGGTTCGACAGCTCTGACTACTGTTATAGGATCCTACGTGGGTTCGGCATCTTTGACTGCTGTTCCAAGATCCTATGTGAGTTCGACAGCTCTGATTAATGTACCAGGAACCTACATCGGTACGAAAGAGAAGATGAATTAGTGGCTACATCTAATCTTCTATATCTCTCTACATAAGTTTTATACCTGTGTTAGTTGAGTCAGTAACTTTTGTGTTTACCTCATGATTCAGATGGATTACCTGATATCTTAGGTATATGTATGGGCATATACCTAAGTGGTGTTATCTGTTGATTTAATACTTTTTGTTTTATCCTTTTTAGATTTTTTGAGACCTTGAGGGTCTCAGGGTCCCTACTGAGTATAGTTATACTCACCCCTACATGGGCTATTCCCATACCTCATTGTGTTAGATGTTGACGACGGATAGCACTGATCGAGGATGAGAGTATCAGGACTAGACGGTACATGGAGTGGACCATATGAAGATTCGGTACACGGAGCAGACTGAAAGATGTGGAGTACTGAGGAGGCTATCTATACCTACTCTTCAGGTGGAAATTCCAAAGGATGAACCAGCATCTATTTTTTTCTTTTCATCAGTTGTACTTAAACTTCCAGTTCCTTATACATTATAGTTGGGGTTGTATTTTCGGCCCCTTTACTTTTCATCACTCTTTTTTTATATAGATTACCTAGTGTTTTTTATCTAGATGTGTGTGTTTACAGGTCATAAAGGTAATATCTTCCCAGTTTTATTGAATTACGCCTTTGGTGCTAGTATCCAGCCCCCGGCCTATGGATGGCTGGCATGGGGTAGTCACGACATGGGCCCTGCGGGATGGGTCACGAAAAATTGGTATCATAGGAGTCAGTTCTACCACAAAACATAGGACTCTGAACTTTATTTTCTATGAAGCAATAGTGTTAAGTGTAGTGAGTGTGGTTCTCAGTTCAGGGAGTCCAGTGTTAGTGCAGCGACCATCTTATCCATACACCAGGACCTTGACTTCCGATTTCCGAATCAATGCAAAAGAACACTGATTGCGTGTTTTATTTCAAAAGTTTTCTTTATGTCAGCTCAACCAGGTCAGCTCACTAGGTATAACCTTTAACTGTAGCACACCTGTTTATTTTCAGGATTACTCCAAGAAGAAAACTAGTTAGAGTTCTGATATTTGTTCACACTGATAGCCCACTGAGCGACGAGGATATGGTGCAGGGCCCTCTTACTATGTTGGCACCTTCGGGTGGGGTACTAGCAGCACCACCACCCATTGGTAAGAAGATACCATTAGCCGCACTATCGTATGGTGCACGCCTACTGGAGGCGGTTGCTAGAGTTTCCCATCTAGTTGAGACAATAGTAGAGAATAAGGTGATCTTAGCTACTAGTCTTTTTTAGTGAGTGACCAAGAGGATGGTCCGCTTACTGACGAGGCTTTGGTACGTGGACCATTACCTGAGATAGTACCTTTGGGTAGTCTGTTAGCTATATCACTACCCGTTGGTCAGCAGTTACAACCGGTGGTATTAGTAATGGAATCTTATAGGCTTAGTTCCTTACGTGTGATTCAGCATCACATACCCCTTAGGTTCCGAGGATAATTGACTCACAGGCTTCTGAGGACTGGCTTGAGGAGGTGGTTAAGAGTTCTATAGAGCTTCAATAGCTTTCGCAGGATGACATGTCAGTAGTTGAGTATTCATAAAGGCGTACTGATCATTACTGGTATTCAATGAATACGATACTATCAGTGCATCAGAGGTTGGACCTCAGAGTGAGGTTTCCTTAGGGACATCCGAGCTAGAACTATTCATCTATGCATTCCTACTTATGTTAGGGTGCTTGAGAGAACCATTGTGGTTTAATATTCCTTGGTGGAGCGGATGCAGCTATTGAATGTTTGTAGTGGGAGAGCAGGAAACTAGCACCAGTCATAGAGACTTTTCCATGTAAAAATGTTTATATAAGAAGAACTTTTAGGGATAGATGAATCTGTAGGGCTACAGAAGTGGTAGCAGATCTTGGGGAGCAGCATGAGGTTGTGTACATTTTGAAATGTTACAACCACCCCCCTTTGTGGTCCACGCTAGGCTCAGGGAGCCTGTGGACAGGGGAAGAGAGTAGCTACATGTAGTCAAGGAGTGCGACCCTAGGGCTCTAAGAATGATTCGAGGTACAGTCTGTGTCAACTACTAGCTGTCGTATCAATAGAAATAGGTACCAATCATTCATTCCTTCCACGAATCTTCTCCAGGACCTAGAGTTTCTGGTTAAACCATTTACTTGACCCTCATGTCTGGAGATACCTTTGGAAGGAGACTCGATAATCACACTTGCGCCGACAGCGTGATTTGACCCTTGAGGAATGAGTTTTGGTTGGAACCTCTTGGTGGCATCATCGAGGCCTTACGATTTTAGTTTGGGTTTGGACTTGACATCCACAATTCACACTCAAATTAACTACATTAGGCAAAGATCTTGTGGTTTATCTACAACGTTGTAATGGGGTTTTCCTTGTTCGGTGAAAAAGGAAACCCAGAAAGAATAAGATAAACTCATGCATAAGATGTTGCAGCCAATCACTCATGGGTCGGCCAACCGCACCCTAGTGGTAGCAGAAGTTGACTTTGAAATAGTCTATACTCTTGGGAAGAGGAACATAGTAGTAGACGCACTCAATAAGAGGTCTGGCCAACATCTACTAAGTGAGGAAAGAGAGTAGCTAGCCACTTTGTAGATACCCTTTCTGGATCAAGAAGGATTAGCTTTTCTTCAGTATCTTACAGTCACTCCCCCACTCCTTTAGCGATTCATGGAGGCGCAACATGGAGACGCTGACTGCGAGACATGACATGCTCAGATATCCATAGGATAGGGACCTGATGGATTTTTTAAAGGTGGGGAGCACATCATTCTCTTCAGGGGACGTACTATGGTACCAGTGTCACTTCATAAGGAAGTGTTGAGGGAGTTCCGCACATCCCCTCTAGCGAAACATCCAGGAGTGGTGAAGATGTATGAGGACCTCTGACGACAACACTGGTGGATGGGAATGAAGAAAGAAATTGCAGAGTTTTTCTCTCAGTGCCTCACTTATCAGCAAATGAAGGCAGAGCATCAAGTACTATTAGGCTTGGTTCAGCCTTTAGAGGACACCGAGTAGAAGTGGGATGAGATATCAATGGTCTTCGTGATAGGACATCCACATACATCAAGGGGTAATGACTCGATTTGGGTGATCATCAACTGATAACCAAGTTGGACCACTTCTTTCCGATCATATAGAAGGGTTTAGTAGAGAGCTTGGGACACCTCTATGTGAAAGATATTTTATGGATACATGTAGTACCTTTGACTATTGTCTCTGATCGTGACACACGTTTTACTTCCCGGCTATGGAAGGGGTTGCATGAAGCTTTCAGGACGCAACTTCATTTAAGCACCGCCTTCCATCCACAGACGGATGGTCAGACTGAGTAGACCATTCAGACCCTCTAGGACAAGCTCTGTGCATGTGTTCTCGACTTCGGTCATAGCTGGGAGGATCACTTATCTTTGGTAGAGTTTGCATACAATAATAGCTACCACTCCACAATTGGGAAGACAACTTTTGAGGCGTTATATGGACGACCGTGCATGTCACCTTTATGCAAAACTGTCCCTAGGGAGTCACCACTATTGAGACCAAAGATGGTACGACCTACCATGGGGAAGGTGCAGATCATCCAGGAGTAGATGAAGACTGCATAGAGCAGGTAAAAGTAGTATACCAACAGGAGACAGTGACCTCTGGAGTTCGAGGATGGCGACCAAGTCTTTCTATGGGTCTCACCTCGATAAGGTTTAGGGAGATATGGCAGACCTGGAAAATTTTCTATACGGTTCATTGGACCTTTTTTAGTCATCACCAGAGTTGGCATGGTGGCATACCACTTAGCTCTTCCACCTCAATTGCACCAGGTGCATGATGTCTTCCACATATCCCAGCCGAGGAGATATGTGCATGAACCTTCTCACATCATCGACCATGGCGAGCTAGACGTCGATGATGGGGAGACTTTTATAGAGGTTTCAGTAGAGATTGAGGATCGACATGAGTGGGTCCTTCATGAACGGTCGATACCTGTGGTGCACGTTCGCTGGCAGCACGGTAACCTCTGGGGGAGCACATGGGAGTGGGAGGCTCAGATTCATGTTTAGTACCCCAACTTATTTCCTTAGTTATGATTTGTGGATTCCAGGGACGTAAATCCATGAGATGGGGAGAATTTAAAGACCCATAATTTCCATGTAATTATTTTTAAATATAATGGAATTTTATAAGTCTGTTAAATCTGATGGCACGCGATTCCGATGCCAGGAGTTCCCGGAATGATCTGTTGAAGTTTTGTTCATCTTAAGTTAACGCGCATAGGGAGTTTTCCTGAAAAAGTAAAATAACTCTTAAACGGTTACTCAGATTAGAAATCGAAGGGCACTGTTGTGCTCAGGATGATGGGTTTACCCTAGCTGTGACTTAATATTAGTCGGCACGGGCCTCCTGTGAGAAAAACAAATAATTGCATAATCGTAAATTAAATAATTAAATAAATTATTTTATTTTTCAAATGCTTATAACTCACAAATGGTAACTTGGATTAAAAATCAGAAACCACCTCTGGACTCATGAGAGTATGATTTCTTCAATAATATACTAACTTAGGATGGTATGCGACACCATAGAATGTTAGTTTTTGGCAGCAAATAAAATAATTAATAGAAAATTATTTTTTTTGTAAAATTCATAACATCTAAAGGGTAACTCCGATTAAAAATCTGAGAGTACTGTTGGGTTTTTTGGGGAATGTTTCACCTAGGAAGAGTGTAACCTCGACCGGAGCGGGTCAGGTGTGACTGATAATAATTTTCCAAACTTTTTTTTGTGTACGTTCAGTAAATGCACGAGCGGCATTTTATTACTTTTGAATCGGTGCTCAGAATTGAAATCTGAGGGCACCGTTGAACTCTCAGCACCAGTATTCGCTTAAGGAGACATTCACCTCGACAAAAGTGGGACTATAATAAAAGATAGTTTATGGGTTTTAGTGAAAATATTAAATAAAAATAATATTGTGAAGCTTTATTTTTATTTTTCTAGTTAAAGACTCCATTAGGAAGTTAGAGGTGGGGACCACCACACCTTAACCTCCCATGAATGGTTATGGTGGTGGGGCCCACCCAAACCTAACCTCCCACAAGAGGTCACTGCGTGGGGACTATCCAAGACAAAACCCCCAAATTAAATGTGGAAACCACTTAACTCTCTCATAAATGAGGGGTGCCTCTTGAACTCTTATACCCAATTAATTGTGCCAACGTACATGCCAATAAAATGTTTCAACCCCTCTAACATTTAATTGTTCCACCCACCATAATAAATTTACCTTTTGAATTCTTTCCAACAAAATAATAGATAACTTAATAATTTATTTTGACTTGGAATTCTCATTTTTTTGGATCTTGGGAGAGGGGAGAACTTGGGAGAAATCTCCCAACGAAGAACGCTCCAACCGATGAAGAACGTCAACCTCGACCTCGACTTCGACTTCCTTCCTCGTAACCTCCTTCAACGTAGGACATGCTCATCTACAACATATCAATTTACAATTTCCCATGAATATATCGATGAACAACTATCAAGGTAGGGGTGTTATTTGAATATGATATTATTCCTTTAATTCTTTTTTCCTAAGGAAAAAAAATATTGTGGATGATTTCTCTTTGAGTGTTGGGAATTGTTTTTACGGGAAGGTGCAGGGTGTTGATAGACTTTTCTTCTACTATCATATTTCCTTGTTAGTTCTTTGTAATTCAAGAATGAATTGGTCCGCTTTTTACCACCATAAAAGTGGAGGGTGTGGGCCAAACCAACATGGCCCAACTCCTCTGCCATTATTGATTGTGATGTTTTTTGGCATGGCAACGAGGCGACGAGACGACGAATGTGATGAAGGCAACAAATTCACTACCTGCGGCCTCCGCGACCCGTGCCGCCCACCGGCAGAACCATCCACCGGCCGAACCGGTCCTGGCCACCCCGTCCGCCGGCCGAACCAGATCTACTGCCATGGGCCAAACCGCGGTGCCCTCCCAGCCGCCTACGCCTCCTGGCCCCGCCGGCCTGCCTCGCCATGACTGAACCGTGCTTGTCCCGCTGGCCTGAACTGCGTTGGACTGCGACCTCCCTCGTGTCACCCCGTCCGAACCGCACCGGCCAGCATCACCCCTTGCAGAGCCCCATCCAAACCACACTGACCCCGCCAGCCTGAGCCGCACCATCCTCCGGTGTCCAGCCTCCGTGTGCTCTGCGCGCCCCGTACCCCCCACGTCGCCGCTGGCAGAACCGGCCTCGGCTATCCGGGCCGAGCCGTCCGAGCCATGCCCCTCGCGACACTGGAAGAAATATCCCCGACCACCCAGGCCAAGCCACCAAACCATTCCCCACCCGCGCCTGGCCGAGCAGGCCTCCCGCGACCCTCGTGGTTCCTCTAGGCCGAACCGCCTTTACAGCGACCCACGACCGGTCCACTCCCTCGCACTACTCATGCCCCTCGTAGCCTACTAGGCCTAGCTTAGCAGGCCAGGCCGTTCCCAATGGGTCAGGCCAGATGAAACCCGAACTGAGTTAGCCCATACTAAGTCGGGCCTGGTCGGTCCGATCGGGTCGGACCGGACCCGTGCCTACTACCTACCCTTTACTTTATTTTGTCCATATCGTTGGCACCGGACATTCGTTTGAAGAACTTTCAGTGGAGCTGGTATTCCTAGAGCATGAAGGTCCCTTTTTGTATACCCCGTTGGTGTTTTGGGTATAGTTGAGATACAGTCAGGTTGGATTGAGTACAAATCAAATAGCGCCCCCGAGACTAAAAGGCTAATTACTCACAAACCGGGCGTCCGATTGACGTGTCGTTAGTTGCATTGAGACCCCTATGACGTGGTGGGCCTTTGAGATATTTCTCAGTGGTAATTATTGAATTTTATGTATCGACACTTGGCTTGAGGTGAGGACCCTCCCGAAATCAAGCGTGCTTTGTGCGGGAACCCTGTGGTTGGCTGCTCTCTAACTACTATTCCAGGATCCTACGTGGGTTCGATAGCTCTGACTATTGTTTCAGGATCCTACGTGGATTCGAAAGCTCTGACTACTATTCCAGGTTCCTATGAGGATTATATAGCTCTGACTACTGTTCCGGGATCCTATGTGGGTTTGACAACTCTGACTACTGTTCCAGGATCCTACGTGGGTTCGACAGCTCTGACTACTGTTCCAGGATCCTACGTGGGTTCGACATCTCTGATTACTGTACCAGGATCCTATGTGGGTTCGTCAGAGAAGATGATTCAATGGATACATCTAATCATATCTATCTCTCTACATAATTTGTATACCTGTGTGAGATGAGTCAGTACATTTTGTGTTTACCTCATGATTGAGATTGATTACTTGATAACGTAGGTATATGTATGGGATAAACCTAAGTGGGGTTATCTGTTGATTTCATACTTTTTGGTTTATCCTTGTTGGATTTTGTGAGTCCTTGAGGGTCTTGGGGTCCCTACTGAGTATCTTTATACTCACCCCTACACGGGCTATGCCCGAACCACATTGTGTTGGATGCAGATGACAAACATTTCTGATCAAGGTTGAGAATATCAGGACTAGACGGTACTTGGAGGTGGAACATACGACGAGTCGGTACATGGAGGATACTAACAGAGTTAGAGTACTGAGGAGGTTATCTGTACCTACTCTTCAGGTGGGAATTCCAAAGGATGACCCAACAACTATTTTTTCCTTTCTTCAGTTGTACTTGTACTTCTAGTTCCCTATACTTTATAGTTGGGCTTGTATTTCTGTCCCTTATACTTTTCTGCACTCTTTTTTTATACAGTTTACATAGTGTTTTGTATCTACCTGTTTGCGTTTACAGGTCATAAAGGCAATGCCTTCCAAGTTTTGGGGAATTATGCCTTTGGTGCTAGTCACCAGCCCGTGACCTATGGAAGGTGGGCTTGGGGTAGTCACGGCACGGGCCCCGGGGGATGGGTCGTGACAAATATAATCCAAATCATAAGACTAATATGTTCAATGAATTTTTAAATTTAGAATATGTTGACATCTATAGTCTTGTGAAGCATTAAATCACCCCCAATAAAACATGTTTGGATCTCAATAAAGGATGGAATTTGAATCATTTTGCAATGATTTTTGATGTCAAGTAAATACATCACAACTCCCATGAAGGACACATATTAGGGATCAAAAATTCATATCGGTTGAGTGCTTAAATTGGGGAATCTGACAACCCTGCTTTTTATTACAACTTAAGCATGCTTTATTACATAAAACATCACTTGATACAACAAAGAAGATCAAGAGGTTTAGTGTCTTTGGGGCTTAGGATCATTACATAAAAACATTAAACTTGAATTACAAAATCTTTATTGAAAACTTACTTTACATGACCACTACATTCCTTCGTACTTAGCATTGCATGGGATAACCTGAGGACATGCATAAGAAAAGGGTGATCTATAAAGCCCAGTAAGGGAGTACACAATGAATAACATGAGGAGTACAATACATGTTAGGCAATAGGCATATCAATATAGAATAAGAGAAACATGAACATAAAGGCATGATAAAGCATGATAATCATGACATGGAAATGTGGCAACAACACTTAACATTGAATTAGCATGAGCCAAGGCTCATTGCACATGGAGCATTAGTAAACCCTCATTGCACATGAAGCACGAGTAAAACCTCGTTTAAATTGAATTATCATGAGTAAAAACACATTGCACATGACGTATCATGATACTATACTTTACCCAATGCATTGGAGCGCTATAAAGGGAGCACCCTTCTTAAACATTTCATTTCATGCATAAGTGTGCCACATGGATCATAAAACATGGATTCATAAAAAAAAATCATTTCTTCCACGATAAAGGAATGTGGAATTCATACATGAAACTTTATAATCAATATGTAAATGTGCATAAAGGTGAATACCCTTGATGGAGAAATGGGCATGGTATTCACTACACAAAGACATTGGCTTAGAAAATCGGTGCAATTTTGGCAGCGTAACGGCGTGACATAAGAATTCATAAAAAAGGTTGATGAGAGAGAAAGGGGTTCCTCATCATATTTACATGTAATGGACAGTAAGGAGATAATATATATACATTTCCTAACAATAGAAATGGAATTTAGATTCATGATACAAAAGTATTGCTTGAATGTAAAAGAAGAGAGAGAAGTTCCTTTCGGAATTTTGGCATAGTAACGGGTGTACATGGGAGGCATTTAATGAGAGAGAAAGGGTTCTAACATCACTCAAAAAATAAGAGGGCAGTATTGGGGAGGTGTGAAACCATACCCCAACATTCATAATTTAAATAAAAAGGGCAATACAACTTAAAGAAAATTGACAAAAAAAATGAGAAAGGAAGAAAACCCCTTACTTGGAAGTGTGCTTCCAAAGGCTAGAGAGAGGATTCTGATAGGATTCTTGGGAGCATGGGGAACCTTGGGAGGATTCTAGAGAGAGTAGGGCAGAGGTTGGACGAACTCCAAGGGATTTTAGTGAGGAGGAAGTGGGATCTTGGGTGGGTTTATATAGGAAAGGTGAGGGAATTCTTTATTATTTAGGTTTGGGACCCCTTATATTAAAATAATCCAAACCACAAACCATCCCATGGTATTTTCCCATGGTTTATGGAAAAGGAAAGAGGAAAAAAATATTTTACAAGGCCAAGGTCCGAACATATTAAAAAATTAGGGTTTCTTATGTGGATGTGAGTCACACTCCCATGGAAATTAATTTAAAAACGCAAAGTGTTGAATAAGTCTTGAGGGCTCCATTAATGCTTTGAAAAGTAAGTCAAACAAACCCAAAACCTCATTATTTTAATTATAAAACACATATTGTCCGAACATAAGGATTATGTTATTTTATTACATCACCATTGGGTCATTATGATGTCATAAAACACATTATATATTTAAATGGTATTTAATTTTTAACCAAAAATTTGACTGTCTCAGAAAATTATGAAAAATTCACCGTTGGATAATTTCGACGTCCTGATTCCAAAAATAATATTTATTTTATCTAAATAATTTTCTAAATATGTGAATTTTCACTTTTAAAATAAAAACCGACATTTATAAAAAATTTACGGGTTTTGACAGAAACGGCTTTCAAACCTTAATAAAAATTTTAATTGCATTCATAAAATTATAAGATCATTTATATTTAATAAAAAATTAATTTAATATTAATAATAATATTTTATGAAAATATTATTTAATTCAAAAATCCTTTAATTTAATAAAATATAATTCTTAATTAAATAATAACTAAAAACACCATTTGTACTTTAAAATCTAATTACAATGTATCAAAAATGACTAGAAATTATATTCATTATTATATACAAAAATAATGTACATGAACATGGTGCTACTTATTTGTTACATAACCCCTTAAAATAGCCGCATAAGACCTAAGGGTAAGGTGTGCGATGGTGACAGACTCTTGGGGCGGCTCGGATAACATCGTTCAAGTGGTAATTTCAATCAACTTCCACTTTTCCCGTAGACAATCACATTCGAGCTTGACTTGATGAAGCTCAGCTTGGGCTTGGTCAAGGGCAAAGCCCAAAGACGCCACCCCTTTTCCGAGCTCTGACAAATGGGCTTCGTAAGGGGAAATTCTACTAGATGAGGCCATCGCTTCCTTTATCTGAGTAGAAATGGGTTCGTTAAAGCCTTATATTTATACTACTCAGATGTTCACTGCTCAACGGCAAAAAAGTAACGGTCACAAATCTTAACGTAAAACTAAAGAAGTTGACATCTTATAAAAAAAAATTCATAAAGAAACATTTAACTGGTTCAAGAGGGATTTTCCATTAATGAAACTTTGGGTCGTTACAACATTCCCCCCTTAAGAAATTTCGCCCTCGAAATTTTCCTTTTCCCACACTAGAACAAATGTGGGTAAATTAGCTTCATCATATCCTCCGACTCCCAAGTTACTTCTTCAAACTTGTGGTTTCTCCACAACACCTTGACGAGGGGCATTGTCTTATTTCGTAGAACTTTTTCTCTACGATCTAAGATCTTCCCTGGTTGCTCCTCATAAGAAAGATCGTCTTCTAATTGTACCACCTCGGAAGAAAGTACATGTGAAGGGTCTGGTATGTACTTCCTTAAGAGGGATACATGGAAGACATCATGAACCTTGGCCATAGTAGGTGGAAGTGCTAGTCGATAGGCCACAGCCCCAACACGATCAAGAATCTCGAAGGGGCCGATGTACCTTGGACTTAACTTCCCTTTCTTTCCAAACCTCATGACCTTCTTCCACAGAGATATGCGTAAAAAGACCATGTCTCTGACTTTAAAGTCAAGGTCTCATCGACGATTATCTGCATAACTCTTCTGTCGACTTTGGGCTGCCTTGATATACTGCTGAATGGTTTTCACCTTCTCCACCATTTCTTCGACCATTTCTGGTCCAAGCAGCTTACGTTCACCGACCTCATCCCAACATGCTAGTGTTCTACACCTTTTCCCATACAGGGCTTCATATGGTGCCATTTGGATGCTCGAGTGGAAACTATTATTATAAGAGAACTAAACTAGAGGAAGATGTTGACCCCATCCTCCTTTAAAGTCCATTGAGCACGCTCTCAACATATCCTCAAGTGTTTGGATAGTCCGCTCGGATTGGCCATCTGTTTGAGGATGATAGGCCATAATGAAGTTCAGTTAAGTATTCAGAGCATGTTGAAGACTCTTCCAAAACTTAGAGGTAAATCTTGGATCTCGGTCAGACACAATATATAGTGGTAATCCATGCAACCGTACCACTTCCCTAATATATATCCGTGCCAGTTGATCCAAAGATAAATCCTCTCGAATAGCAATGAAGTGTGCAGTCTTTGTAAGACGTTCCACAATAACCCAGATTGCATTGTTGCTTTTGGATGTCCTTGGAAGTCCAGTGACGAAGTCCATGGTGATGTTATCCCATTTCCATTCTGGTATGGGCAATGGTTGCATCATCCCCTTAGACTTCTGCCTCTCTGCCTTCACTTGCTGACACACTAGGCACTTTGATGTATATTCAGCGATCTCCTTCTTCATATTATCCCACCAAAAGTTTTCTCAGAGATCTCAATACATTTTTGTGCTCCCTGGGTGAATAGAGAAATTTGAACTATGTGCATCATCCAAAAGTTCCTTCTTTAGCTCCGAAAATTATGGAACACATAGTCTTTTCCCAAACCGCACAATTCCTTCTTCATTAACATTAAACTCTGAGGATTTTCCCTTTTTGATAGCTTCCACTTTTTCTTGGATTCTCGCATCATCCTTTTGAGCATCCTTTAACCTTTCCAAAAGAGATGGTTGAGCAATAATTTGTGAAAGGATTGATGATGTTCCCTTCTTTATGATTCCCACGTCTATCTTCATCAAGTCTAAGAAGATTGGATCCTTCTCAATTCTCATCATTGATAGAATCGCTGGATCCTTTCTACTTAGGGCATCTGCCACCTTGTTCTCCTTCCCAGGGTGGTAATGTATTGAACAGTCATAATCCTTGATGAGCTCTATCCATATTCTCTGGCGCATATTAAGCTCTTTCTGTGTGAATATATATTTAAGACTCTTGTGGTCAGTATATATCTCACATTTCTCTCCATAGAGATAATGCCGCCAGATTTTCAAGGCAAAGATCACCGCCGCCAACTCCAGATCATGCGTTGGATAGTTTCGCTCATGGATTTTCAACTGCCTTGAGGCATAGGATATCACTTTATCATTCTACATCAGCACACATCCTAATCCCTTCTTCGAAGAATCACTGAATACCACAAAAATCTCCCCACTTGTGGGTAAAGTGAGCACGGGTGCAGTGATAAGCCTCATTTTCAACTCTTTGAAGCTTTCTTCGCATTCATCATTCCAAGAAAACTTTACTCCCTTTCGAGTTAGCTTGGTAAGAGGTTTGGACAATCGTGAAAAATTTCTCACAAATCGTCGATAGTATCCAGCTAACCCCAAGAAGCTACGGATATTAGTTACTGATGTTGGCCTCGGCCATCCCTCAATTGCATCTGTTTTGGAGGGGTCCACAGATATCCCATTTCTTGTGATGATATGGCCCAAGAATGAGACTTCCTTCAACGAAAACTCACACTTTCTGTACTTTGCATAGAGATTCTCCTTGCGCAAAGTCTCTAGTACAGTTTTTAAATGCTCCTCATGGTCCTCCTTGGTTTTGGAGTATATTAGAATATCTTCTATAAAGACTACCACAAATTTGTCTAGGTAATCTCTAAAGACTCTATTCATCAAGTCCATGAATATTTCTAGAGAATTGGTGAGTCCAAAAGGAATTACTATGAATTCATAGTGCCCGTACCTTGTACGAAAAGCAGTCTTGGGGATATCTTCCTTCTTCACCCTTACTTGATAATATCCCGACCGCAAGTCCACCTTGGAGAAGTATTGTGCTCCACGCAGCTGATCAAACAAGTCATCGATTCTTGGGAGAGGATACTTGTTCTTTATCGTGATTTTGTTAAGTTCACGATAATCGATGCAAAGCCGCATTGACCCATCCTTCTTCTTGACGAAGAGGACTGGTGCACCCCATGGTGATGCACTTGGGCGTATAAACCCTTTATCCAGATTCTCCTGTAGTTGTTTTTTCAGCTCTTCAAGCTCAACAACAGCCATTCTATATGGAGTCTTGGATATTGGTAGCGCCCCAGGTATAAGTTCAATTGAGAACTCAACATCTCTTCTTGGAGGAAGACCAGGAAGTTCCTCGGGAAATACTTCAGCGAATTCCCTCACAATAGGCATTTCATCAAGGGTGGTTTCTTCCTTGGACTCAATCATCTGAGCCAGATATGCATGCTCATAAGGCATTAATATCCATGCTTGAGATGATGGAGCTAAAGGAGATTCATCTTCCTCCTGACACTTGTAAAGAATCGGGGGTCGATTATCCATATGGAGTGTGATTTCCCTCTCCCGACAATTTATGTTGGCTCTATATAAGGAAAGCCAATCCATGCCAAGAATTGCATCAAATTCCACCAAAGGGAGTATGATGAGGTTCGCCGGGAAATTCAATCCACAGATTATAACATGGGAGGACTTATATTCATGGGATGCAATGGTTGCCCCATTTGCCGTACTCACCGACATCTTTACTTCCATGATTTGTGGTGGTGCAGGGATTGTTCTACTAAACTTTTGAGATATAAAAGAATGCGTAGAACCTGAATCAAAAAGTATGTTCTCTATTCTTGAATGAATAACTAGCTTACCTGTCACCACTTCATTGTCGGGGTTCACTTCGGCAGAAGTGATGGCAAAAGCTCTTCCTTGTTGTCTTGGAGGTTGTTGATTGCCTCCGATAACCCTTGGATTAGGGCACTGATTCGCAAAATGACCCGGTTCTTTGCATTTGAAGCATTGAACAACGCGTTGAGGTTCGAACGGAGCGTTCCTCTCCTCTGTCGCAGCTTCGGGTCCTTCTTGCTGACAGTTAACAGCTAGGTTCCCTTCTCTTCCACACTTGAAGCATTTTCTTGTCCCCCTAAGGCAATTTCCAGGGTGCTTCTTTCCACACTTTTGGCAAGTGGGGTGCTGGAATTTCTTAGCGCCATTGGATTTATCCATCGGACCACCAGCATTGAAGTCCACCTTATGCTTCTTGTCCCCATGATACCCCTGTGATTCTCCGATCTCCATTTCATCCTTGAGGGCACATCGGACAATTTCCTCATAGCTGTCGAAGTCACAGATCGCTAATGCTTTCCGCAAGCTAGGCTTCATCCCACCAAAGAAGCAGTCAACCTTGCATTCGGGGGTAACGACAAAGCCGGAAGCGTATCGTGCAAGCCTTGTAAAGTTTTCCTCGTACGCTCCCACAGATTCTTCTTCTTTTTGTTTGAGGGAAAGGAAGTCCCTTTCCATCTTAAGACGGAGGGTGCGTGGAAAATATTTATCGAAAAACATCTTCCGGAATTCCTTCCATTCAAAAGCCTTGATCTCCTCCTCAGGCTTCGTATTTTTGATCAACGTCCATCATTGATCAGCTTCACCCTCCATATGATAACCCTCCAAGAGAACCGTCTCTTTTTCAGAGCATTGGAGGATGGAGAATATCTTTTCAATGGAGTTGATCCATTGTTCAGCGATCGTGGGATCGGATGATCCACAAAAAGTAGGAGGCATTTGTCTCATGAAGCTTTCAATAGCGACTTGTTATTTCTTAGGGGGGGTTGAACGTTCCTCTTGACCAGTGTTTCTATTCAAAACTTGAGTTAGCTGAGAGAGAAGCGTGACGAAGTTCGCGATTCCCGCTCCCATTGGATTGGGCATCTCATAAGTACAATCATCACACTGATCTTCACAACGGTTGTTAGCCCGAGTTCTCCTATTACCGGCCATTGGCTGGAATAAAAGGAAAGTTAGGGGTAACACATAAAGGTTAATCCAAAGACAAAAGTTGATGACTTATAAATAAACTTTAATCTCTTTAACTCATGAGTCTATAGGATTCAATCCATGCTTTTCATGATCTTCCTTCTAACATATATTCTTAGGGTATTTTTTCCCTTAATAAGGGTTCATACTAAGATTGTGAATTTATCAAAACATATCCCCCGGGAGTGTCCTAACCAAGAGTGCAGAAAGGCCCGTTTCCATTCACCAGTTCCCGTTCGAGTCTAGCTCAAAGCGGTGTTTTCGGGTTTTACCCCTAGGATACATCTGTGCCAGAGCCGCCTCTACCTGCTCGTATCCAGACAGGGATGTATTTGTTTGATAAACCACTTACTTAGTATTTAACAAAACTTAGGGATGTTTTTATTATGCTTAGTCTTGTATCTAAGGCTTTACTAGGGTTTCCTAATCCCAAAAATAACTAAACCTATCCTTTGATACCAACTTTGGCAACCCTGCTTTTTATTACAACTTAAGCATGCTTTATTACATAAATCTTCACTTGATACAACAAAGAAGATCGAGAGGATTAGTGTCTTTGGGGCTTAGGATCATTACATAAAAACATTAAACTTGAATTACAACATCTTTATTGAAAACATCCTTTACATGACCACTACATTCCTTCGTACTTAGCATTGCATGGGATAACCTGAGGACATGCATAAGAAAAGGGTGAGCTATAAAGCCCAGTAAGGGAGTATAAAATGAATAACATGAGGAGTAAAGTACATGTTAGGCAATAGGCATATCAATAGATAATAAGATAAACATGAACATAAAGTCATGATAAAGCATGATAATCATAACATGGAAATGTGGCAACAACACTTAACATTGAATTAGCATGAGCCAAGGCTCATTGCACATGGAGCATGAGTAAACCCTCATTGCACTTGAAGAACGAGTAAACCATCGTTGCACGTGAATTAGCATGAGTAAAAACTCATTACACATGATGTATCATGATACTATACTTTACCCAATGCATTGGAGCGCTATAAAGGGCGCACCCTTCTTAAACATTTCATTTCATGCACAAGTGTGCCACATGGATCATAAAACATGGATTCATAAAACATAATCATTTCTTCCACGATAAAGGAATGTGGAATTCATACATGAAACTTTATAATCAATATGTAAATGTGCATAAAGGTGAATACCCTTGATAGAGAAATGGGCATGGTATTCACTACACAAAGACATTGGCTTAGAAAATCGTTGTGATTTCGGCAGCGTAACGACGTGACATAAGAATTCATAAAAAAGGTTGATGAGAGAGAAAGGGGTTCCTCATCATATTTAAATGTAATTTACAGTAAGGAGATCATATATATACATGTACCAACAATAGAAATGGAATTTAGATTCATGATACAAAAGTATTTCTTGAATGTAAAAGAAGAGAGAGAAGTTCCTTTCGGAATTTCGGCATAGTAACCGGTGTACATGGGAGGAATTTAATGAGAGAGAAAGGGTTCTCCCATCATTCAAAAAATAATACGGCAGTATGGGGGAGGTGAGAAACCATACCCAAGCATTCATAATTGAAATAAAAAGGGCAATACAACTTAAATAAAATTGACAAAAAAAATGAGAAAGGAAGAAAACCCCTTACATGGAAGTGTGCTTCCAAAGGCTAGAGAGAGGCTTGTGAGAGGCTTCTTGGGAGCTTGGGGAACCTTGGGAGGATTCTAGAGAGAGTAGGGCAGAGGTTGGACGAACTATAATGGATTTTAGTGAGGAGGAAGTGGGATCTTGGGTGGGTTTATATAGGAAAGATGAGGGAATTCTTTATTATTTAGGTTTGGGACCCCTTATATTAAAATAATCCAAACAACAATCCATCCCATGGTATTTGCCCATGGTTTCTGGAAAAGGAAAGATGAAAAAAATATTTTACAAGGCCAAGGTCCGAACTTATTAAAAAATTAGGGTTGCTTATGTGGAGGTGAGTCACACTCCCATGGAAATTAATTTAAAAAGGCCAAGTGTTGAATAAGTCTTGAGAGCTCCATTAATGCTTTAAAAAGTAAGTCAAACAAACCCAAAACCTCATTATTTTAATGATAAAACACATATTGGCCGAACATAAGGATTATGATATTTTATTACATCACCATTTGGTCATTATGATGTCATAAAACACATTATATATTTAAATGGTATTTAATTTTTACCCAAAAATTTGACTGTCTCAGAAAATTATGAAAAATTCACCGTTGGATAATTTTGACGTCCTCATTCCAAATATAATATTTATTTTATCTAAATAATTTTCTAAATATGTGAATTTTCACTTTTAAAATAAAAACTGACATTTATAAAAAATATACGGGTTTTGACAGAAACGGCTTTCAAACCTTAATAAAAATTTTAATTGCATTCATAAAATTATAAGATCATTTATATTTAATAAAAAATTAATTTAATATTAATAATAATATTTTATTAAAATATTATTTAATTAAAAAATCCTTTAATTTAATAAAATATAATTCTTAGTTAAATAATAACTAAAACCACCATTTGTACTTTAAAAACTAATTACAATGTATCAAAAATGACTAGAAATTATATTCATTATTATATACAAAAATAATGTACATGAACATGGTGCAACTTATTTGTTACATAACCCCTTAAAATAGCCGCATAAGACCTAAGGGTAAGGTGTGCGATGGTGACAGACACTTGGAGCGGCTCGGATAACATCGCTCGAGTGGTAATTTCAATCAACTTCCACTTTTCCCGTAGACGATCACGTTCGAGCTTGACTTGATGAAGCTTAGCTTGGGATTGGTCAAGGGAAAAGCCCAAAGACGCCACCCATTTTCCGAGCTCTGACAAATGGGCTTCGTAAGGGGCAATTCTACTGGATGAGGCCATCGCTTCCTTTGTCTGAGTAGAAATGGGTTCGTTAAAGCCTTATATTTATACTACTCAGATGATCACTGCTCAACGGCTAAAAAGTAACGGTCACAAATCATAACGTAAAACTAAAGAAGTTTACATCTTATAAAAAATATTTTTCATAAAGACACATTTAACTGGATCAAGAGGGATTTTCCATTAATGAAACTTTGGGTCGTTACAGGGAATATTCTCAAAGTCTCCAAAAGAAGATGAATATTCCCAAGCTGCTCACATGGTGAATTTAACAACGTTCCAATGACCGACATGTGTTGTTCTATAAATAATGTACTTTTTAATATTTTGGTGTAATAATTTTTCTCAAAGGATATTTTCTAAAATAATTCAATTCATATGATTTATTAATATTTTCACTAATTTTTTATTATATTATCTCTATTGATGAAACATTAATATTTTAGTGTCTGAGACAAAGAGATTCTCTATTTCCCCATATTAATGAATTTTTCATCACAAATGTTTAATAATATCTAAGTTGACTAATGGATTAATTAATATTGTATTAACATTAATATATTTCTAGTTTTATGAACATGGAATTTATCTTCCCTTCTTCACTGATCACAGACATAGGCCACTTAGGTCATGTCTACTACTTCCAATGATGAGAAGTGGGTTGAATTAAAGGTAATTAGAGATCTATAAATACTAGGTTATGTGATATTGGAGATTATACTAATCATTTAATTACTCATATTTTATTGAAAATTATTAGTGAGGGTATTCGATCTAGATTTACCAAACTGGAGATAAAAAAGGAGATTTTAAATTGAAAAAAATGATTTGACACGGATGGTAAGGGGATATCTTATGTTCTTCCAGTACATTTAAAATTTAATTTAAAAATATATATTGTAATTCAATTATAATTTTCACCAAATGAAACAAAATAAGATAAATAAACCCATATCCATTTCTTATAATATAGGAAACCCATGTTTCATGACTAATACATTTTACATGGGAACCTAAAAATATTTTTTTGAAAATATTTTTAACAACTTCTCATCAAATAATGGTCCATTTAATGGTATTTGGAAGTGGTACTTATTTATGAATATATATAAAATTTATTTTTAATTAATATTACTAGATTTTAAATGAAAGGACTAATGTGATAATTTTTAAAGTTTTAAAAAATTTGATATACCTAAAATAAATCCACAATGTTTTTATGTTATTATGATGGATTTAATTGAAGGGGATTTTAAATGGCAGATCTATATAGTTGGGACCTGGTTATGTGAATATGATGGCTTTAATTGGTGTTGGTACACTTTTTATTCTTTCTTACCTTCTATTACTATTATTATCTACGAAATACTATCTGTATTATTGATGGATTATGGACTTTTATGATCAATTATCAATTAGATAGACTATATTAATTATTTTATGGAAAATATATATCATTTATCAACTGGTGGGGCTAGTGGATGGATGTTGGTTGGTCATTTACTTATGAATTCATCGATATTCCTACAGATTGTTATAACACATGTACATTTAGGGTTACATCCTAGGATCTTTTATATTTACCAATGACTATATTTCCTTTACTATTTTACAATTTTTAGTTTCACTCATATTCAAAATTAGAAATTACATTATCTTATTATATAAACTATTGAATCTTTTTTTTCAATTTTTTTTTTATAATTCTAATTTAGTTCATTTATTTGATGTGTTTCTTTTTTTAGTTTCACTGGATTCAAGTAATTCATGGGAAATTTTTTTAAAAAAAGCTCATTAAAAATGATGATTTAAGAATATTTTACCAATCATTCTTCCAATTCATGAATAGATATTGATTGGTCTTCCAAAAGTAGTAAAAACATATATTATATTTATATTCCTCACTTTCGTTTATAGTTTATTTTAAAAAAGGGTATGTATGGACTCCTTGGTGATTTTCTACTATTATCTATTATTCTCACATCATATACGTTCTACTAAGTATCATTAGACCAATGCCTATTTTATTTGATTATTTTATTCAGTTTAGGATTTATTATAGAGTGAGTTGTGATGGATTAATGGTAACCAAGAGTTCCAATAGATATTATGTAAGGTGGATATGGTTTTATATTATTATCATTTCATTGAACTCAGTATTCTTCTATTCATAGATCATTAAATCTAAAAAACTACTATTTATTATTTATGTTTAGTTGTTTATTCGTAAGAATATTATTATTGATGGGTCAACCAATAATTCTTCATTTGATATATTTTACTTTTTATCTATTAATTCATGTTATAGATATAATCTGATATATGGAATTACCTTTATAGATTTATTGGTGTATTCATCATGCTTCATAATTTATTTTTCATATAAATCTCTCCAAAAAATCCATAATTAATTACATAGAATAAATTACCTGCTTAGGGAGATCTTGAATATGAATCTATATTGCCACAATCTATATTTGGCTTCCCTATCATTGGTCACTTAGATTTTTTTTAATGAAAAGATGGTATCAGATTCCAAAATTTTTTAATAAACAGTTTCATTGTAAACCCTTTATTATTTTTTATGTTTATTATATTAGAGAATAAGTCTATTAAAACTGAAAAGGTAGTTATGGGAAGAGTTTTTTGAGATAATACTCATCCTAATACTCGTCTATCCAATGAGTTTTTTGTGGTAATCTCAAAATTAATATATTTATTTATGTATTAATAGTGTATTCTGAATTCTATTGATGGTGTTTTAGATTATTTCAATGTTGTATGAGTTATTTATTTGGGTTTTGTAGGTTCATGTTATCAGGACCCACCTTCACCAAAAGGAGGGAAGGGTTAGCAGATTCCCAATCCCTTCTTTCTTTAAGTTGAAGGAGAGATAATGACCCCTGAAACCCGCCCTTAATAGGTCCCGAAGTGGAGACTAGCACCAAGGGTATAGAATCACACACTAAATGGAAGGCATTACCCTCTTTCTTTTAATAGGATCAGGAGATAAAATGGTAAATCCCAACAAAACCAAATAAGGAAATTAAAAGTAAAGCCAAGAACCATTCCCAATGCATGTTAAAAAATTAAAAAACCATAAAGTACAAAGTGACTACAAGGGTAATGTACCAAAGAAAGAAAAACAACAACTGCAACTACCCAAAAGGTCCGAGCTAGTATGGTCCCACACAATCCCCGAAGTCCTCCTGGAAACCTGAAAGCAGTTTTATATACGTAGGGTGAGCATACAAGTATACTCAGTAGGGAAAACCAAAGATTCTCATGCACAAGTGGGGGAAACATGCTAAATTCCCGTGAGAAATGGAGTAAACCGAACACCTAATAAGGTAAACTATCAACCCAAGCCTCACCAAGGCACACTCCCCAAATAACGCAAGTCAAGTAATGTATAATAATATCACATCGATGTTTGGGTACACTGTGCCACTTTCCCACTGGTTATTGAAGACATCCTACGCATCGAACCAATCCCTCCATTCTCACCGCAGTCCCACTGCCAACCTTGCCCGCACACACCTGGGCCATAACCTCACGCAGTCCCACTACAAAACCCCACCCGCAAACACCTAGGCCACGACTGTCACACATAACCACGCCTGTAAACACCGAGGCCAGAACAACCACTACCACGCCCGAAGACACCTGGGATAGAAGATCCACTGCCATGCCCGAAGACACCTGGGCCTCATCCCAAAGACACTTGGGAAACCACCTGCCCGAACAAACCTGGGCCAACCACCACACTACCCCGCCCAAAGGTTCTTGGGATAATAATGGACTTCAGGCCATCACAACCTACCTGAAGATACTTGGGATATCCAGGAAAGGGAGCAGAAAAGGAGCTAATAACAGGCCACTAATAATAGTGTTGGAAAAAACACCCTCCCCCATGAAATGGGGATGTTCGGCACTAAGTGCTCAACTTGGGTGGGGCGTGAATAAGAAACACAAAAACTACAAGTACATATATATATATATATAGGTAACAAGCACTCTCCCAGGTTTAGTTTTTCCTTCAACCAGCCTAAATAACACAAACATCACTCAAGTCTGAGTCACAACTCTCGCCAACGAAACCCATTTGTCCCATTTGTTTTCATGTTCAGTAATGATGTTTAAAAATAAGTTCTGCACCTACTTGGGCAACTAGTAAGTATAAGCACAAGTCTAGGAAATCAAACAGTCAAGCATTAACTATAACATCCACACTCGGTTATCTCATAAATCCACAACAACCAAAGAAAACCCCAAGATACATCCCCATGTCCAACATCCAGGAGCCAAAAGGGTTTCTCAACAAAAGAGGATCCCACCCCAATTCGTGATATAAACAATGGATCCACCTGGTCTTAAAATTCACAACCAATGAATCCATAACAATAGGGGATCCCATCCCCACACACATCACCCAGCAAAAGGTCTGTGAACAATCAAACCACCACCAATAAATAGGCCCATGCCGGTATTTTTAGATTTATAAGATTTAACACAATCCATGATTTCAATTTCTGTGTGCTTTAACCGGGGTTATCACAGAAGGATTGATCTTGGTGCCTCAATTTATTTCGCCGGATATACCAGATTAACTAGTTTCCTTTTCACAAAAGGAGTTCAGGACTACAAAACAAGCCATTTAAAACATCCCCAGGGGTTCATTAGTGCACAGAAAAAGACCACTAACGACCATGATTTTCAGAAGGCGTAAGCCTACACAATTCAGGAATCATAAATCATGGAAGATCACAAATCAAGAATCATCGATCACATCCCTGCTTATTTCTTTATAGAATCCATTCATTATATTTATTAGGGTTTGGTTCATCCAATTATACAAAATCAAAATCCTTCCCAGCCCGCATGATACACAAAAAGGGAGAGACGAAGGAGAAATTCCATACTTGTTGATCAACGATTGATGCTGATCCTGGGCACGAAATTCCACGGATAGCGATGTGGCTCGCCTGAACGAATAGTGGTTTGTCTGAATGAAGGGCTAGCATGCACAGGGTGATCGAGAAAAGAAGAAACCCATGGAAAACCCTTTAGTTTATAAGGGCCGGGGACGGTTGAGATAACAATGTGGAACCGCGTAAGGAGCGAGGGGTCATGGGTTGACCACGTGGCCCCACACGTTATTAAAGGGTCGGCGGTTTAAACCGACGAACAAAGCAGGTTAATTTATTAAATATTTAATTAAAACATTTTTTGGAATTTCCGGGCTTTAAAACACACTTAAAGGTGTCAAAATAGGGTTTAAAACCCAATTCGCACAAAAAGGAGCGCTACTGGAAAGACCCCGTTGGGGGTAGGTGAGAGCCACCGGTAGACCGAGCTACCGGTAGATAGATATAGCGATTAGCTGTGGCTACCGGTAGACCGAGCTACCGGTAGGCCTGCTACCGGTAGGCTAAGGCTACTAGTATGCCTACTGTTTGGCCAAACTTCACCAAGATTCCTAGACCAGAAAACCCAACTTGAGATTTTCACAAAGTAATGGACCCCAAAAACCTGGGCCATTACATCAGATACCTCTTAAATGATTCTCGTCCCCGAGAATCAAAACAACCCATAAGGAAAGAGTGAGTCAGAACAACCACCTCGAAAGATACCTCTCAGGAATGAACCTCATTGTTAACTAAGAACACTTTCCTGTCAAGAACCAAGAAATATACCATGCCAACTACCCAGCCATGTGAGTTGGGGAGTCTCCTTCCCCCATGTCAAGATATTATCCGCTTTGGGTGGTACTGACTCACCCACATGGGTTTAATCGCATCCACCTTAATGCGCTTTGATTAGAGGTCGAGTCTTCCCCTCCCCATAGCCAGGACTCTTCACACACATTCAGAGGAAAGAAAACCACATTTTTCATAGCCAAAAAGACAAAACGTTCTACTACAAGAGGTATAACAAACAGAACATCACAAAACTCAAAATAACTCTGGGTACTGGGCACACATCTGTGCTTCCCTCTCCCACGTACTCTCCTCAATCCCACCATGTTTCCATAACACATGAACCAAGGGAATGGTTCACCAACGAAGAACCTTATCTTTACGATCCTCGATCATCACTAGTATCTCCACAAAAGTCACATCGTCCTCGATGTCCAGCTCTCCCCAGCCGAGGATGTGTGAATCATCATGCAGATACCACAGGAGATGGGACACATGGAAGACATCATGTATCCTTAGTAGCGGTGGTGGTAATGCTAGCTGATAAGCCACTTCACCGACCAGCCGCAACACTTCGAAGGGTCCGATGAACCTTGTAGAAATCTTACTCCCTTTGTCGAACCTCCATTGTCCACGCCAAGGGGAGACCTTCAAGAACACATGGTCTCTAACCTCAAAATCTAAGGGCCCCCTCCTGGTATCAGTATACGACTTCTTTCAGTCCTGGGCCGCCTTCATCCTTTCCCGTATGAGCTGAACCTTATCTGTCGTGCTCCGGACCACCTCATCCACGTACCTTCGTGCCAAAGAATCCACTACACTCGACTCTCTGATCGCCAGAAAGTGATCCAATTTCGTCAACCAGTCCACTACCACCCAGATGGCATCGTATCCCCCTTGGACCCTGGGTAGTCCGTGACAAAATCCATCGATATCTCATCCCACTTCCACTAGGGGACATCTAGAGACTGCAGTAGGCCGCCTGGAACTCGGTGTTCAGCCTTCACTTGCTGACACACTAAGCACTTGGCCACAAACTGTGCCACTGCTCGCTTCACTCAGGGCCACCAAAACCGTCTCTTCAGTCCCTGGTACATCTTAGAAACTCCTGGGTGTACCGCTAGGGGTGAGTTGTGGAACTCACTGAGAACCCTACCGCGCATCACTTCTGGAACAAATAGCATTCCCTGGAAAATCATCCGGTTTTGGCCATCCTCCATCCACCCTTCCGGAGCATTCCTCTAGTCAACTCGGTCACGCATCACTTCGCACTCTGGGTCTCCACACTGAGACTCCTCCACTTGCTGCAACAGAGAAGACCGCACTGTCATCTGATACAGGCAACCTCTACCGCTATCCATCCTCACATCCAGGTGTAAGGCAGCCAACTCCTCCATTGCCTTCCAGGTGTCTGCCGACTCTCAGACCGCATCCCTCTGTGTCCTCCTTCTCAATGCATCGGCCACTACATTCCCTTTACCTGAAGTGGATGAAACCTCAAAGTCGTAATCCTAGAGGAACTCCATCGACCTTCGCTGTCACAAGTGTAGGTCCTGCTGGGAGAAGATATACCTCAAGCTTTTGTGATCGGTGAAGACCACAAATAATTCTCCGATGAGGTAGTTTCGTCGTAACTTCAGCCCAACAACGACTGCTGCAAGCTCCAGGTCGTGGGTGGCATAATTACGCTCATGAGGTAGTAGCTTCCTAGACCCATAAGAGATCACCCCTTGTCGCTGCATCAACACACATCCCATGCCTTGTCCTGAAGCATCACAGAACACCCCATAGGCCACCCCTTCTTCTGGTAATCTCAACACTAGGGAACTAACCAACTTCTTCTTCAGATAGCTGAAGGCTACCTCACACTGCTCACTCCACACAAAAACCTGGTCTTTATTGGTCAAGGCTGTCAAAGGGGTTTCAACTTGGGAGAAGATGGGTACGAACCTCCGATAGTAACCTACCAGCCCGAGGAAACTACAAACCTCTGCCACATTCTTGGTTGATGCCCAAGAAAAAACTTCCTCAACTTTTGATGGGTCCACCGGTACCCCCTCTTAGACACCACGTTCCCGAGGAAGTGCACTTCTCGTGTCCAGAACTTACATTTTGACAACTTATCAAAGATATGGTGTTGTAGGAGGACCTCTAAAACCATCCTCAAGTGCTCCTCATGGTCCTCCTATGATCTCAAATAGATCAGGATGTCGTTGATGAACACAACTACGAACCGATCCAGGTACTCCCGGAAGATGGAGTTCATAAGACCCATGAACACAGTCGGGGCATTCGTAACACTGAAGGGCAAGAATACGAACTCGAAGTGTCCATATTTTCACCTGAAGGCTATCTTCGGGATGTCTCCCTCATTCACTCTCAGCTGGTGGTACCCAGACCGCAGGTCGATCTTCGAGAACCACCCTGACCCTTTCAGCTGGTCAAAAAGATTGTCTATCCTCGGAAGAGGATAATGGTTCTTGATCGTCACCTGATTTAGCCTCCTGTAGTCTATGAACAACCTGATACCACCATCTTCCCTCTTTGAAAACAAGACTGAAGAACCCCATAGTGACGCGCTTGGTCGAAGATAACCCCTCTTCATCAAATCGTCAATCTGAATCCGCAACTCCCATAGCTTCGAAGGTTCCATCTGGTAAGGAGCCATCAAGATCGGTCGAGAACCAGGCTGCAAGTCTATCCCAAACATGACATCTCATCGAGGGGGTAGAGTCGTCACCTCCTTAGGGAAGATGTCCATAAACTCACGGAAGATCTCTAGCACCTCCACCATCTCAGCATCTACTGACTCCACTGACAGCTCAGCTAACAAGGAGAGGAGGGGTTCCTTTCGCCTGCAACCCTTCTGATTGCTCCGCTAGCCGATAAAAGTAACACGCCGACCGCCCATGTCTGAGAACACAACCCTTCCTCGGAAGCAGTCGATGACGACACACACAGAGAACAACCAGTCGATACTTAGGATGACATCGTATGGATGTATCTGTAGCAGCAGAAGATCCCTAACCGACTGATGTGGCCCGATCATCAGTCTGCATCCTTGATAAACAAATAACAAGTCGGTCTGACCTCTGACTGGTGTGCTCAGCACCAGGGGCACTGGAATTCTCTCAGCATCTAGACCCAAGGCACGGGCTAGACTGGGTGCAACAAAGTAGTGCAAAGCTCTGGTATCGAACAAGGCATAAGCAAGGGTACTGAACAAAATGATCATACCTTGAACAACCTTCGGCCCTGCTGGAACAGCTACCTCCACGACGTGTAACTGTCCACACCCATATCCTCTGCCCCTCAGCTGTCGGCCACCTCCCCAACCACACCCCGGTCGAGGTCCCTAAGGAGCGCCCTGAGGTCGGCCTCCTCCTCCTACGTCTGCCCTCGGAGGAGCAGGAGCTCGCTGTCCCTACTGCTACTACGAGAAATGCCAGGCTGGAAGCTGCTGATGGGGCGGGAGCTAGGGTTGTCTGCCACTGTCGTACTGTACCCAGTCCGGGCATTGACTCCAGAGATGTCCATGGCTCCCACAGACGAAGCACCGCGTTCCCGAGTCCAAAGGAAAAGGGCGAGGACCGAGGGACCAGAACTGAAACTGCTGCGGCCTGCTCCTTGCTGGTCGGAACTTGGAGGGTCCTGACACTGGAGGCCTAGTGCTGACGGCCTTCCCCTTTGATGGTCCCTGCTGGATCCCCTCTCGTGACACACATCCCAGAGCGTGCATCCTCTTTACCACTTCGGCCTTCTTCTGGACCTCCAATTACGTTGGCAGGGTAAAGGGGGTAACAACATACTAGAGGGAGGGTCGGAGTGCCTCCTCCAAACATCTTGCCCGAGACTCCTCATCGGGAAAGGGGTCCGGAGAAAAATGTAGAAGGTCCTTGAACTTGATTCCTAGCTCCCTCACTGACATACTCCCATGTTGGGGGGAGGGTAGATCCTGTCTCCTTTCTTCCATCATCGTCGAAGAGAGGAATTCCGCCCCGAACTCCGTCTTGAAATCAGCCCATGCCACCTCAACCTCTCTCCTCTCCCCCAGGTAAACCTCCTCCATTGACGCGCCGCTCCCCGAATCTGGCTAACAGCCAGAGGAACCCAGTACTCGGTCGGAGCCCGGATCAAGACGAAGGCTATCACTAGCTCCTCTAGCCAGCCCTCCATCTTTATATCAGAGGTGCTTCCCTCATACTTCTCGAGGGTCTATCGCTGGAAGGCTCGAAGTGTCTTTTGCCACTGGTCGCCCTTCCCTCTCGATCATCTCTCTGTCGATCGGCCAAGGTAGTCTTTGGGGCCTCGATCGCCCGTACAACACATGGTCACCTTCCTGGTGCCATAACTGCAAGGTAAACAAGGAATTCCTAAGACCAAGTAGTGCAGAATACTGTTCTTAAAAATTTTCTTAATATTTTTATTGATTTAAATTCCCAAGAAACCCATGAAACACGAGAACACAAGTCATTATGATGCATGTACCTTTCCTAGGGCCTCTATCCTGCAAGCAGCGTGGCCTCACTTGGTCGTTCGGTAGGTCCAGAGTCCTTGCATCAGATCACGGGGGGCCCTAAAATCCCTTTTCCTAGCTCGTCTTCCCTGGCCTAATTCACGCACCAAGGTCACCCAACACTGTTGCCCTACCATCCCACGCAATCCTCACTATGCCTAACTCCAGACTCCATCCTATCTCTCAACCATTGACCTATGATACCATTCTGTCACGACCCACCTTCACCAAAAGGAGGGAAGGGTTAGTAGATTTCCAAGCCCTTCCTTCTTTAAGTTGAAGGAGAGATAATGACCCCTGAAACCCACCCTCAATAGGTCCCGGAGTGGCGACTAGCACCAAGGGTATAGAATCACACACTAAATGGAAGACATTACCCTATTTCTTTTAATAGGATTGGGAGATAAGATAGTAAATCCCAACAACACCAAATAAGGAAAGTAAAAGTAATGCCAAGAACCATTCCCAATGCATGTTACAAAAGGAAAAACCACAAAGTACAAAGTGACTACAAGGGTAAATTACCAAAGAAAGAAAAACAGCAACAACAACTGCCCCAATGGTCCGAGCTAGTATTCTCCCGCGTGATCCCTGAAGTCCTCCTGGAAACCTGAAAGAAGTTTTATATACATAGAGTGAGCATACAAGTATACTTAGTAGGGAAAACCAAAGACTCTCATGCACAAGTGGGGGAAATGTTCTAAAGTCCTATGAGAAAAGGAGTAAACCAAACACCTAACAAGGTAAACTATCCACCCAAGCCTCACCAAGGCACACTCCCCAAATAACACAAGTCAAGTAATGTATAGTAATAGCACATCGATATTTGGGTACCCCGTGCCACTTTCTCACTGGTTATTAAAGACATCCTACGCATCAAACCAATCCCTCCATTCTCACAGCAGTCCCACTGCCAACCCCGCCCGCACACACCTGGGCCACAACCTCACGCAGTCCCACTGCCAAACCCCGCCCGCAAATACCTGGGCCACGACTGCCACACGTTACCACGCCTACAAACACCTAGGCCAGAACAACCACTACCACACCTGAAGACACCTGGGCTAGAAGATCCACTGCCACGCCCGAAGACACCTGGGCCTCATCCCAAAGACACTTGGGAAACCACCTGCCCGCACACACCTGGGCCAACCAACACACTACCCCGCCCGAAGTTTCTTGGGATAATAATGGACTTCAGGCCATCACAACCTGCCCAAAGATACTTGGTCTATCTGGGAAAGGGAGCAGAAAAGGAGCTAATAACCTTCCACTAATAATAGTGTTAGAAAAAACACCATCCCCCATGAAATGGGGGTGTTCGACACTAAGTTCTCAAATTGGGTGGGGCGCAAATAAGAAACACAAAAACTATAAGTATATATATATATATAGGTAACAAGCACTCTCCCAAGTTTAGGTTTTTCTTCAGCCAGCCTCAAGAAAACAAACATCACTCAAGTCTGAGTCACAACTCTCGCCTACAAAACCCATTTTTTCAATTTGTTTTCATGTTCAGTAATGATGTTTAAAAACAAGTTCTGCACCTACTTGGGCAACTAGTAAGCATAAGCACAAGTCCAGGAAATCAAACAGTCAATAATTAACTATAACATCCACACCCAGTTCTCTCGTAAATCCACAACAACCAATGAAATCCCCAAGATACAGCCCCATGTCCAACATCCAGGAGCCAAAAGGTTTTCTCAACAACAGAGGATCCCACCCAAATTCATGATTTAAACAATGGAACCACCCAGTCTTAAAATTCACAACCACTGAATCCATAACAACAGGGGATCCCATCCCCACCCACATCACCCAGCAAAAGTTCCGTTAACAATCAAACCACCACCACTAAATAGGCCCACACCGGTATTTTCAGATTTATAACATTTAACACACTCCATGATTTCAATTTCCATGTACTTTAACCGGGGTTATCACAGAAGGATTGATCCTGGTGCCTCAATTTATTTAGCCGGATATACGTGATTAACCAATTCCTTTTCATAGTAGGAGTTCGCGAATACAAAACAAGCCATTTAAAACATCTCCAAGGGTTCATTAGTGGACAGACAAAGAACACCAACATCCATGATTTTCAGAAGGCGTATGCCAGCACAATTCAGGAATCATAAATCATGGAAGATCAAAAATCAAGCATCATCGATCACAGCCCCACCTTATTTATTTATAGAATCCATTCATTATATTTATTAGGGTTTGGTCCATCCAATTATATAGAATCAAAAGCCTTCCCACCCTGCATGATACAAAAAAGGGAGAGACGAAGGAGAAATTCCCTACTTGTTGATCAATGATCGACGCTGAGCCTGGGCGCAGAATTCCACGGATAGCGATGCGGATCACCTAACCGAAAAGTGGTTCATCTGAACGAAGGGCTAGCACGCATAGGGTGATCGAGAAAAGAAGAAACCCATGGTGAACCCTTTAGTTTATAAGGGTCGGGGACGGTTGAGATAACAACGTGGAACCGCCTAAGGAGCGGGGGGGGGGGGGGGGGTCATGAGTTAACCACGCGGCCCCACATGTTATTAAAGGGTCGAGCAGTTTAAACCGACGAACACACCAGGTTAATTCATTAAATATTTAATTAAAACATTTATGGGCTTTACCGGGATTTAAAACACGCTTAAAGGGGTCAAAATAGGGTTTAAAACCAAATTCGCGCAAAAAAGGAGCGCTACTGGAAAGACCCCGTGGGGGTAGGCGAGAGCCACCGGTAGGCTGCAGCCACTGGTAGACTGAGAGCTACCGGTGGATGAAAGCTACCGGTAGGTTGCAGCCACTGGTAGACTGAGCTACCGGTACGCCGAAGCTACCGGTAGATCGAGCTACCAGTAGATAGAGCTACTGGTAGCTGTAGCTACCGGTAGACCGAGCTACCGGTAGACAGAGCTACCGGTAGGTTGTGGCTACTGATAGACTGAGCTACCGATAGGCCTACTATCGATAGGATAAGGCTATCGGTAGGCCTACCGTTAGTCCAAACTTCACCGAGATTTCAAGACCAGAAAACCCAACTTGAGATTTTCACAAAGTAATGAACTCCAAATACCTGGGCCATTATAAACGTGAACATAGAATCATGGGTGCACAGTTACCCCACATGGTTAATAAATCTATGTGTTTCCCATATGAATAGTTTTTATTCCTTCTAGTGGATTCCTTAACAGTCATTACATAGTCTTCGAAACCATGTAGCCCAAATTTTCACTAATAATAACATCAAATTATTATTTATACCTCCATTTTTTCCAAAGTGTTTTTTATTATTTATAGTTTATATTTGAAAAAATTTTAAAATAAATTTTAATTGAGTGTTTTCTAATTATGGGTTGATCCCAATAATATTTTTATATTGAAATGTGGTGTTTTTTTATAGATTTAGAGAATAATTCTTTAATTATGCCTATTTATATTCATTTATTATCATTAATTATTATTTTTTAATTGAGAAGTAATTATGAATGAGTATATATTATTCTTGAAAAAATATTGATAGGGTCCTGTTTCAGTTTTCTATTTAGTATATTCTTAACTAATGTGTTCCAAATGTTCCTAGGAGGTTGAGTGTGACTTTCCATGTATATTAAACAACCTAGAAAGATGAAAGTGTGGTAGAGCTGGTTTCCTTAATGTGCCTATCTATATTTTTATGTGATCATGTTTTAGTTGAAGTTGTGGAGTGGATTTAGATAATTGGGGATCGCTTTATATCATTAAGAACTCCTGATTCTATGAATGTGAGGGTTTTAATGGTATTATCTAAATTCCATAGATTATATTTGTGGAAGAATTCTTTCTTGATACAAATTCATATTGGAATTTCATGAGAGTTATTTAAGACAATGTTTATTTAGTGGTTCAACCTTTATAATTCAATTTTGGGGAATGTGGTGGAGCATATGGGACTTCAGTAGTGTCAAAAATAAGTAATGGATTACATCAATCATTTAAAAAATATAGTTCCTTTTTATAATTATTGGTCATAAATGGATTCCCTTAAGGCTAACCTATTCCTATATTTTTTTCAATTTGTTGTCAGTTCTTGTTTTATTTCATCTCAACTAACCAAAATTAAAGACTTTTTTGATGAATCATATATAGAAGAACTAGATTATAAAGGGAAACCATTAATGGGAGGTTTCCTTTATTCCTTTGATATTAGAAATTTTTTCTCATTTTTTGTGGTGTTGGGATTGGATGAATCTATAATATATGTTTCTTATTATTTGGTGGTTATATCAACAAGATAAAAGTAATATCTCTTGTATTTCTAGTGAAGTTAGTTTGATAATTATATTACCTATGGATAGGATGTACCTAAGACTAATATCCACTATGGTGGACACTATAAGATATTATATAAGTAGAAGAATCACCGTGGGATAAATCCTTGTGATCATCAAACATGTGAATGAGGTTTGCGAAGATTATTGTTTATTTATTTTTCATATGCATTATATATTTTATTCTTTGTTATCATTATTAATGTGATCTTAAATCATTGTTTTGTATGTTTATTTCTATTTCCTAATTTTTTAGAATAATATTTTATTTTTGAATTTGATGATTTTCATTTTTTTGGTTTTGGTAGTTTTTGTATCCTTGGATAATACTTCATGTAGTTCCTCGTTGTTTTATTTTTATGGATTCATCATGCTACTGTACTCTTAAAATGTGGTGAGATCTAATATAGATATCTTTTTCATTAAATTCTCATTAGACCTGTCATTTAAGAATTGGTTTATAGGTGAACAATTTGTATTGGTTTTTTTATTAATGAGGATTTTTGAGAATGGGTTTGAGGTGTGTTTCACTTTTTTTTCTAAAAGCATTTTTGCATTTTCTAATGCCCTTGTAATATGGTGGATTTTAATTTAAATAAATTATTATGGTGTATATAATTATCGCACAATAAATTTTATTAATTATATATTATTTTATAAATTTATTAATATTTGGTCTTTTCCATGAGTTTTAGATTAAATCAGGGATGAAATTTTGACATTTTTTTTTATTTCAACATAGTCCCATGGTTTTTTATATATTGTACTAATCATGTGGTAAAATATATAGAGGACTAATATATTGATAGCCATGTTCCACATGGTTTATAAATAGCTTCCTGAACCTTGTGGGAAAACCATACTAGTGTCCAGATGAGTCCATTGATTGACATATGTTTAGTATATGGTTTGATAAACCATATACATTTACCATAATAGTTAAAATACGATATTATTATTCTATCATCTACTAATTTTATCCCACATATGACCCCTCTCCCATCCCACTTAATTGAGGAACTCATGGTGTGTCCTAGGAACAAGACCCATGATCCCCCTTAATTTTTATCAAATTTATCCTTTTATTTATTTCATCCAAATTATGTTAAAACCCTTACCACTTCACATATTCATTTATCTAATAGTTCTTACCTTCTTATACATTCTATAATCTCTGGTTGAACCATATAACTTAGTGTTCTATGTTTTCTTTTGAATCTTTTTGGCATGGGGTGTAGAGATTTTTTTGGGTTTCCTCTTCCAATATTAAATGTTTCTATTAATTCACACTAAATTTGAGGTAGTGGTTTTAGTGAATTTTATTTTTCTCCACTCATTATTATTTAATGGTAATTCTAAAAAAGTTCCCTGAAATTAAGGTCATTTTATTATTTAAAAATGGTTTAAAGTGAAAACTTTAAACTATACAGTTTTTTAATTAATTTTAAATTGATAATCACATTCCATATGATAGATAAAATTTATAAATGAGTTTTATGGTAATATAATGAAACTTGTCACTTTACTTAAAATATACTTATATCAAATTTCCAATTATTCTAAATAGTTTTTTTAAAATTGTTATTATAAGGATTAATGAGTTTCTAGAGATGTATATTTTGTAGAATATATTTTCATGATTCGGTTTTTTAAAAATTATTAAATAAAAAGTATTTTTTGTGTAATTATAGTGCCAAATAAAATCATATTAAACAATATTTTAAACATTTAAACTAAATAATATGATGTAGTAATCTATGAGTCCTTTAGTTCTATTGCAACAATATGAATAAAACTGAGTTTTAATTATCATTTATCCCTTAAAAATAGTTATTATGTCCATTGAAATAAAATTTATATAATATTTTATTATAAAAATATTTTATTTTTATTTTCATGGACAATTTATTAAATTCAACTATAATTATAATGATTAAATATATAAAATTCAATGAAAACTAGTAGAAAAACCCAATATATTATTAATGTGAAAATATTTATGTTTTGTGTTTTAACTAAAAACTCCTTCCTTGATAAATTTAGTGTTGATTCAATATTTATAGGAAACATACTGCAAATGAATGACTGAAATAAATAAAAAATCAACTAATATGTTATCATTCATTGATATTATAATCTAATTGTCTTCTAAAATATTATTTTGACTCCAAAATCAAATATACAAATGGTATAATATAGATCATTCCCCTTAAACCAATACCATGGTAGATCATATTTACTCTTTAGGCGTTGATTATAATAGTTTCATATAATATTATAATAAATGACTTTTTAATTTATAACATATATATTTCCTTTATCAATCTTGTGTTTCATGGACAGTTTTATCAAAATTAAAACAAACTATAAATACCTTTTTGATTTCCCTGGGTTGTTCTCAAATTTATTTCATGTTGGAAATTATAACATTAGTTTCGTTATATTATTTAAAGTAACTTATTTATGGCACTCATTATCCCACTTCATCTATTCTATTTCCTATGGAAATATAAAACATATAGGGATCAGTAAAATTTTTATTGAACTTATCAATTACTTACTAATATTATGTAATAGGTCTAGATACTATGTCACTTTAAAGACATATCGTTAGTCCATCTAAGAAGTAATCAATAATTATTTTAATATTGAAAATAAAATTCATAAATTTTATCAATAATAATTTAATTTTAAAATTAAATAAAAAATAGTTTCTTCTTTATTTTTTCAATTGTTTAATATATTAATTTACATATTAGATGATTTGTAGAGAGTAAACTATTTCTAAAGAGTCAATAAAATAAAATAATTAAATTACAAGAATTCTATCTCTTCATATCTCTCAATATTTTGACACAACCAACATAATTGATCATTATCTCCCTTTAGATTTGATTTAGACATGATAAACATACCAATTTCACTGAATCCTAATTTGATTAATATATTCCATTAGGAATTAATCCATTATTCTATAACTAATGGATTAATAGTTCCAGTGAATTTTTGAGTTTTTTGCCTCAATATGTAGTATAGTATTGTTACACATATCTGCAGGGTGAAATGTAACTCTATATAGGTAAGGTTATTTTGGATAACAAAAGTTATATATCCTAATGTAGTGATAGTTTTCTCATCCCCAATACTAGATTCATTTGTTTTCTTAATTGGGGAATCCTTATAAGATTTATGGTTGTATAAACAATATCATATCATTATATTAGATTCAATTTTCAATGAAATGACAAATACTAATTAGTTAATGAAGAAAACTATGAAATATGAATAATAGTATATTTTTAATATAAGATTTTAAGAAATTCATACCAAATATTCTATCTATTATATATAAATTTTTATAATTACACATGGTCCTTTCAAAAAGTTTCATTCTCTATACATGATCTTATAAATCGTATTTCAAAGGGTTCTACTAAACAATATCTAATTCTTATTAAAATAATCCCAAAACCCATCTACCTAGATATAGTGTCAATTAATATATTGGAAAAAACTAAAATAGAAATTTTAGTAGTCTCAAAAGTCTAGATATATATTGTATCATTAAATTAGATAGTAAAATAAACTACATAATAAAAACACTTGAATAATAATAATTCCTCAATTATTTATCATTAAGTCACACATAGAAATTTTCATTGTATCCTTGGGATATAGTGAAACATTATTAAAGGGATGATCTTATAGAATAAGTATTGGGTGGTGAATTGTAAGACCCAAAATGGAATAATTAGGAAATACAAAATATAATTGGAAAAATAATCAAATAAATATATTATAAGTAAACACACAGGCATAACATAACCATAAAAATGGGAATAATTTATCACATTGATAACAATACCTAACCTCAGAATTATAGAACACATAATGATAAAAATCATAACCAAATAATGAGGGCCTTATTTTAGGACATCATGACCATTCTACTTGTGGATTTTTCTAACCAAAGATAAATATGATGGTATATATTAGACTCCAAATTTATTTTACCTCATTATAATAATCTATACATTATGGTGATATGAAATTTCAAGACTAAATTATCACATACTATGTTTAGTGTATTTAAAATATGGAAATAAAAGAAAAATTATATATATTAAATTATATATGAAACCTCTTATATATACATGGAATAATAATCCATAAATAACTATATTTAGTTAAAATTATATAGATTTTCAATGCTTTCCTTTCTAAAACATTTGTATACATATATAGAGAAACCCCATAAAAATTATAAAATAATGGTCATTCAAACCATATATATTCAATGGAATATAGGAAATATAAGGTAAATAAATGAATATAAATAGATTAATGGTTATATAATCCATCAATGAGACAAATAACATGGATAATATGAAATAGAAAAAGAATATGGAACATGATTTAATTGGAAAATATAATTAAATAATTTACCATATATATTTTGTATGGTATGAATTAAGATTTAATATTTGAGATTAGGATTCTAAATCCCCATTAAATAGAAAATAATAAATTAATATTTTATTTAAATTATAAAATATATGTTATACTTTTGAATGATTTTTAAATAAAGAGATTGAATACCAAACCAAATATTGAGATAGAACCCTTTATCAAAATTAAAAGATATGTTTTATGTATCATTTAATGGAAATATATTCTTATAGTGTTTCGCAAAAAATAGAATAGTATCATAATTTTTGATTTATAATTTTTTTGAATATATGATATTATAATAAGATAATAATTGTAGGATGAATTATGAAGAATGGAATATAGACAAAAAAAGTTTCTCTATAAAATATGTGAATGTTTGACTAAAACAATTACTTGAATTTTCCACACCCTGAATTTTTATTATGTTTAATTTTTTGAATTTAGATATTTTTTCACACCCATGATTTTTTTTTCAAATTGGAGTTTTTTTTATTTTTTTATTGTATCACAAGATCACAATTACTATGGATCCAACAGAAAACTTCCGAGAGTCATACAATTATTTAGATAAACCATTCACATTGTTAGAAAATAGTTTCTCAAACCATTAAATAATAACATGTAAGACTCTAAATGAGTCCAATAATGGGAGAATAGTTGGCACATGATTTTCTAAACAGTGTGGTGAACCCACATTGCAAAAAAATGTGGATTAATGTGAAAATATTGAAATAAGACATTCATATTCTTCCCTCCACTAAATTTAGACCCTAATTAACCCCTCTCCCTTCCAACTAAAACTAAACACACAAGGGGTTACCTTGGTGAATCCATGACAATTCTCCCTTGATTTTTGAGGATTTTAATCCTTCTTTTGTTGGTGTTTCTATTAGGGTAAATGTTTTTTCTCCTATTTTATTCCATTACATCTTGTATTATTCTATTTTCAAGCCTTGGTGTCTTTTAAGATGAACACTAATGGTCATAAATTATTGTTATATTGTGAATATTGTTGATATAGGACGTGACTAATGTTTATTGGGTAGTCATTATCCAATATTTGATGTTCCACATTGTATACACTCCATTTGATGTAGATGTTTCCTTTCCAAATCATCTGCTTCAGACACCATGTTTTAATGTGATTTTAAAAATGTGTTTCCATAAAATTAATGTTTTTTTTATCTTTTTGAATTGTTTTACCAATAAATTATTTAAGGGAAATATTTTTCAATTTGGGTTTGAAGGTAATAAGTTTATTTTATATATTTTTTAAACAACCTATTAGATTTTTTATAAGTATTTTTGTTGTAAATTGATCTTTTTAGACATTGATTGTTCTATATGGTTATGTTAGGGTCTTTTGATATCATTTTATTTCATTTAATATTTCACATTTATCATTAGGGGATTTGTATTCCATTTTTTTGTGGAGGATTCAATTATGTTTCCTTATTATTTTTGTTCAGTACCCCCAATGACTATTATTATTATTATTTATATATGAATGTTAATATGAACCTATATATATGATATTGAATAAATATGTAGGTTAATTGATATATATATATATATGTGTGTGTTTGTGTGTGTGTGGTTTTTCATAGGATACCATTTTTACTATTGGGGTTTTAAAATTTTCCCTTGGGTTTTGAAACACCATACAAAAGTGTTTTCAAAAAGGTATTTGTAAATCATGATTTAGAGGACCATATTTGTGAGCCAAAATCATAAAAATTTTCTATAATTACCTCGGATTAATAAATACATAATCTTTAATTAAGTTAATAATTATCATTGAGAATATTTTTATCTTTACTGTTTTAATGTATTAGTCCATAAATTTTACATTACACATCAAATATTATAAAGTAGACACTTCTACACAGTATCCATTTTTTAATAATATATAAATTCTTGAGAAATATATTCATGTCTAGATCCATGTTTTTTTATAACATGTATTTTCCATGATCCCATACTTGACCATATTCTTCTTTAAGTCATGTGAAAAACATTTCAAAAAAATATGGGATGAGTAAAAAAAGATCAGTAAGGGTTATAAAATAATGAAATAAATCATTATTCCATGAATACATACAAAAAATAAAATATTTACACCCCTTGTGAAATCATAAGATTTATGAATAACACATAGAATTCATAACTAATTAAGATAACTTTTAGCATTCATAGCATACTTAAATTTTAGCTTTCACAGCTATGTTAGGAGTTACATTTAAAATACCCATCATAGTATATTCCCTAAGTATCTTAAGAGAAACATTAACATATACATCCATCATGTTACCAAGTGCATTAGAAAGCTATCTCGAGCTCTCCAGCCTAAGGTTTATCATGTAACCACCCTTATACAAAAAAATGCCCAAGAACTATAAGATAATCATAACATATAAAACAAGCGTAAAGGAAATATAACATTTCGACATTCCAATCTCAATATAAAATTTCATGATATTGAAATAATAAATACTTTATTAAAAAATTTCAAATAAAAAATACGTAAATTGATTATATGGTATTTGTTTTCCATTTTAAAACATTAGTCTTGTTAAGGAATCTAAATTTTAAATAATGTTCGTGGAAGCAAAAAGGTCATTTTCACCACGTACGTTAAAAAGCATTATTATTTTTATTTTGTAAAAAAATTCTTAAAAAATTAATATAATTAAAAGTCAAAGGGGTTTATACACCATATAAAATATATTCATGTATAAATCAAATTATTCCTCAATGAAAGGACATTGAGATGAAGTCCCTTACCTCACGTCTGACATGACTCGTTAGTTTTTTAATCTCTTGAATAATAAAATAAAAATTTTTCTACTTTATTCAGAGCTGATTTCAGGTTTATTATTCATTTTATATCACTTATTTTTAAACATTATATAATCAATTAAGTTAATAACGGTCATTTTTTCGATATTTGGTACATGAGTCAAATTAAACTTCTTATAAATATAATTTTTCCATTTGGTCAAAATTTCATTATCTCTAGAATTATATTCATGATTTAGAGATCATATATATCATATATATCCATTATATATATGTGTTTATAACAGTACATAACATTTGGAGATTTGAAATGAAATGCAACGTTCATGGAGATAGTAAGCTATGCGTGCTCATGGACACTACTTTCATTTCTATTTTGTATTTTAATGGAATGAAAAATTAATGATACATAGGTATATTATAATTATAGAATAACATCATATATAATTTCAGTAAATCCATCCTTTATATGTCCCATGTATGGCATGAATGAGTCATATCACATTGAGGGGGCGGTATCCCGCACTTCCTCAAATGAAATTATCATATTTAACGATACTGGAAGCCATAAAGGATTTCAATAAAAGAAAAAACAGAAGCATAGAGACAATATAAATATAATATATATCACATAAAAATATAGTTCCATCATAATTTCGACCATGAGAGGTGGTATGAGATAATTGAACAATCATCGTTTCGTGAGGCAGTAGTTCGCCGTCCACAGAAACAGTATGTTCACACCAATTAGATGGAGGTGTGTGTATGTGTAGGTTGAATCCTTATCATAACAGAATCTAGTATACTATGGATTCTAGTTTTGTTATGTAAAAAATAATAATATGATAATATGGAGTGAAGAAGTAAAATAAAATAAAATAACTTGAGGGAAGACATTACCTATAAATCAGGTGACTACCTCTGGTTTGAACAAAAAGGCATCCTTAAAGTTCCTTCTACCTAAGGTAAGGATTCAAAGAGAAAGAGGTGTATATTGAGATCTTATTTTGGCTAATTTTTTATGATCCATGGGGCTTGAGATGTGTGTTTAATTGGTTAGAGGTGATGGCCTTTTATAAGGGAGAGGAGGGCCTCTTTTGAAATGGTTGAAAATATTATTTTATTATTAAATGATTTTTGGTTTTAGAAGGTCCAAAGTTTATTCAATTATAATATAAGGTGTATATACACATAAATAAAATCCTATAATAAGAATTGGACAGGTTTTGTATATTTTTTTTAATCCTTATCTTTCATATTTACCCTTTGTTAACTTATTTTACTTTTATCATGTCCTCTTATATATTCAAAATATATGGTTAATATATATCAAATAGAAAACAAAAGACTGAAAATGAATCATTAATGAAATTTCTAACATCATATATGTCATTTGACATAATCTTATATTTTTATGACTATTTTATCATTTAATAAAATATTGATTGATTTAAAAACACTTTTGTATCAATTTTAATACTATTAATATCATTACATTTAAAAAAAATCCAAAACCACTTTATTAATTCAAAACAACTTTATTAATTAAAATATAACAAGTCATCATAATCAACAATACTGTTTTATGGCATAAAATAGTTCAAAATCAATTAATTTTTTTATTTATAATATCATTTATTTGAATCCTTTATTAATGAAAAAATTTCTGCATCACCATTGTGTCTTAAATAAATTTATTTTTTTTAATTTCTAAGCATTATAACTAAAATTCAATGAGAGAGGAAATATTTTTATCTTTTTAATGAAACTTTTTAGTCTAATACATCAATTATATAACCCCATGTTAAAATAGTTTTATAAATCATTATATGTTTATATTACTTTTGTCTTTACTTTAAATTAATTAATATAATGTGTCAGCCAATATAATTAGGACACATGTAAGGGTAATTTAATTTTATTATAATATTATTTAGATACCATTATTTACCTGATGTACCCTTTAACTACGGTAAATAAAATATTTACTCAAGTAAATATTCATAATATATAAAAATGAAAGTTACCTATTTACAAAACATTGACCTCCGGGTTCTAAATATGGAATCAATTTTTCCAAATTTAAACCATATAAGTGGTAGAAATTAAATTAAAATTAATTCACCTTTTCCAAAAAATAAGTGTGTTTTTAAGAAATAACTAACAAGTGATTTAACTTTGTTTCTATCCAATTTAAGAGTGAAATTACTTAAAATAAAAAAAACTGGATTACATGGTAAATATATAATCCAATTAAAATTTAAAACCAATTAAAAGAATAATCTAACTATATAAAAAATTAGATTAAAAAGTAATTTTTGAATTAAATTTCAGTATTTTTCACTATTCATTAAAAAATGAACATTTTCAAAAAAAATACCAAAAATTCAAATGAAGTAAATTTTGATATCTGAATTATAAATAAGAATATTATTTTTTTCAAATAGAACATAAAAAGTGAAAAAACTAGATTCAAAAAATAGTTCTCCATCAAAAGGTGGTAATTCAAAATTTTAAAGAATATTAGTGTGTTTATGCTTAAAATTGGATCCATTCACATTTTAAGCTTCTAACATTTATTGGATAAAATTAAAAAAAATTAACAAACATGTATAGTTATATTGCAGTTAGTTTTGTTCATTTCATCCAATACAACTTCTATGCGTTAAATACCATTTAAATTAATAATTTTATTATATTATGTTTTTGTATAACTCAACGTAGTGTGAAACGTAAGATTTAAAAGAAACCCATTGTTGCGTATCAAGTGCGCCATCTAACATAGCTTCTCCATTAAATTAAAATTAATATTTAATTCTTAAACAATGATAAATATAAAAATGTCATATTCATTATTTAACTTGGATGTTACAGTTTCAATTCATTATCATTTATAATAACCTTCATTATTAATTAAAATTAATTTTTATAACTAAAATTTATGACTATTAACGTATTAGGATTTCAATATATAAATAAGAAAATTGAGTAATATAATTATTAATTTATTCTTAGATATAAAATGGTTATGAAATTTTTTTATATTGATATTTCATGATTAATTTCGTGATTCAATATGGACTAGAATTATTTAAAATGACTAATTATTGGATTTTTAATGGTCTATTCAAATATTACATAAACATAAATTCTTAAATTAACAATGTTCTAGGAATTTTTATGTGTGATTTTTAACATTTAAAAATATTGTGATAAAAAAACAATTATTTTTTATTGTAAGGTAAAATGGATTATATCTAGGAATTGTTTTGGGGAATTTTATTTTTATACTAATTTATTATATGTGATATAAAAATAAAAAACTATTTTTTGAAATTTTGTTTGGAAATAAATATCAAGGTACAATGAGACATCATGAATGAAGTATGGAAATTTTAGTGTCCCTATCCACCAACAAACCACTTGGTACTTATATAGTGTCTAGTTTGCATGAAAAAAAATTACTCAATGTCATAAATTGAATGTGGAGACCCAACCCCAGAATGTTCAGAGCTAGTGTCTACAACATTTACATTGTAACGATTATAAGGAATCTAATCACAAAAGACCAGACCATTTAGATGTCCTAGAAAACTAGATTATATTCATGATACTTTTATGACAAAGGGATAAAATAATTACAAAATAATTTTTTTCAATGATAACTTTATTAGATTTTATCATATACTTGCATATCATTCAAAGTACACCTCTTGGATTCTTTTGGAAGTATAAAAAATGAGGGTGAGCTAACATGATCATTTAGGGTAAAATTGAATGGAATCAACAGTCAATTAGTGAGAATAATCAATATTGAAAGTTAATAACTGAACAAATATTCATTTCAATAAATACACTATGAATGGAGTGTATAAATAATACTGAATGGAAAAGAACTGGAAACACATGGTTTTCAGATAACTAGATAAGGAATAATCAATATGGAAAGGTAAATAGCGGAAAAAAGATTTCATTTTATCAATGATCTGATAATGAAATGCATCGAAAGATAATTTCAAAAAAAATGCCTTGGATGAATAATAATAACTAAATCATCACTAATAAATTTTTTTATTACTATACGTCAGGTATGAGGTACATGAAAACCTATTATGTGACGACCTTTCATAATACATCTTAAAACTATTCATAAAAAAGCATTTAATTTTTTAACTAATTTGTATCATGAGTACTAGAAAAGGAATTGAGGTTATATATAATGACTGGGACCCACCCTTCAAATCCAGTCTAAATAATTCCTCATATATTCTGAAATCAATTTATGTAATGAACATAATTATTTATAATTCATTGTCCATATTCAGAAAAAGATATAGATTCCTCAATACTTACCTGAAAAAAAACACCTATAAAAATGAACACCATATGTAACAATGGTTTATGTTTTAGGTAATAATAATATCTATTTTAATTAATATGGATATTTAGGGGAAATAAAATTCCTAATGATCATTGGAAAATGAGTTTTTAAAGGGAAAAAATGGAATCAATGTATTGAATGTAAATAAAATGAATGGAAATTGATATAATAAAAATTCCAAAGGAATAATAAGGATGGTATCAAAACAACATATCCCTAGTTGTGTAAGGATAAAGGGTTAATTTTATTAATGAATAAAACTACTAAAAAATTAAAAAAATCATTTTCATTTTGAAAAAAAAAATATTAAAATAAAATTAATTGAATGTTACTTTTTAAAATTGTTTGTTTAGAAATTAACCATTTTAACTTCCAAAGGAAGCTTCAAAGTAGTGACAATTGGAAAATCTGTAAATTTAATACATAGTAAAATGAACATTATATTTGCAAGGCCAAAGGATAGAACAATACCCTGTTCAGAAAAAGATATGAATATTCATTTGAAAAACATTTAAAAGAGAAAAAGGGGTAATAATTCATTTAATAAATCATTTGGAAAAGGATAAAAATACTTCTGAAATACTTTTTATGAAACAAGGTTTTTAGAAGAAAACAAGTTCTCTGGCTAAAGAGATAAATGAGGAAAAGATTTTTAAAAACATTTTATAAAACATTTCAAGTACCCAAGAGTAGGAAAATACTACAATTACATGAAAATGGTAATGAATAACTTGATGAGAATAAAATTTAATGTTTTTTATCAATGATAATATTATTTAAACAATTAAATTTCAATAATATGCAATCTCTATTAGAATGATATTTTGAAATAAACCATTAATATGATCTTAATGTTGAAGTGAGAATTAATAAATCAATTAATTATGTGTCTCCATAGTAAATACACATTAAATAAGTATACATAAATCAATATTTATTCATATTAATTATACACATAATAATATATTATTAAAGACAACGAGGAAGTCATATAACCTAATAGAAAAGAATTGAGTTCAGAAATTTCTTTACCACTTGATAACTTTATATTCAAACGCCTATAGATTAAATAGGTAAAATTGATACTAAAAATATGATGAATTATTAATTATTAATGATATTACATGATAACAATAATTATATACATTATATAAAAGAAATTTGGTTTATAACAACAATTAAGTCTCAATGAAGTGTAAATTTAGTAAAAACACCCTACATTATTATTCATTTTTTTAGGTGGTATTTATCCTCCTGTATAGTAGTTTAGATCATGTTAATAAGTTATAACCAAACCATTATCATATTTATAATTTCATATATTAACTTCTAATAATATATTATTTCTCGTTGGCTAACAATATATCATTAGTTTTACTATTTCAGGTGTTAATTTTATTTTTTTAGTACGTTTTAAAATTTCACTTATAACACCCTGAGATATTATGAATTTTTTTATAAAATTAATTTTCTTTTTTTATATTTTTAATTTCACATGAAACTGAAAGTATTTATATATATATATATATATATTAAAACACTAATTCAAACATTCCTTTTAGATGACACCGACATGGCTTCTACTACACACAATATCGACTTGGCTTGCACTACAATCAACACTAACTTGGTGTACATTACACACAACATATATGTTTATATGAAACATCATTTTATTATTGTAATTACTTTAATGATATAATTACAACAGGTTTATTTGAATATTAATTACTAATTGTCAAATATTATTGAAATTTTTTACATATATGCAATATATTCATAATGAATGATATGATTTTTGGTAAACTTAATTTACGATTAAAAATTAATTTTTCTCAAATCGACAAAATTTAATAATAAAAATAATTTTAGACACAGTAATAAATTAATCTGAAATAATAGAATTCATTTTTAAATTTATACTATCAAAATTATCTTAGGGTGATTTTTTTTGATTTTTTTGAGAAACATCATTTTTTGATGAATGGTGAAAAATACTACTTTTTAGTTAAAAATGGATTTTCCTTTAAATAATTATTCATGTTAAGTTGTATTTTAATTTTTTAAATGTAAAATTAGAAACCTTTTATATGTATTAATACAACTTAGTTCATTAGAATTAATTTACCATTGAAATTTAATATAAAAACATACTAAACTTATTATCATCTTTCTACATTAAAACCTGTAATTTCATCCCGTTAGCGGGATTAGCATTAATCCTATTTTTTCACTTATTTCAATTCAATTTAAAAAAACATACATACACCATTTTATTCATTATAAAATGTATAGTCTAATTATATCATGAATTTTGTTTACCAAAAGCATTAGTAAAGGTGATTAAAATTAATCGTAGTGATTAATGTCAAATTAAGCTTAATGGTGAATAAAACCTTAATATAAAGATCCAAAATGACATATAAGCCTATAAAAACCCCATTTTATGTACATTTTTCGGCCATAAACCTTCCAATATTTATTTATTCTAGTTATTTATGCCTTTTTTTAGGTAATAACATCAGTACACCTAACTTGTTCTCAAAAACTCCGAGTGAGTCATTTTCCTTCCCTATAAGAGACCACCACCTCTCCCACTTCTTAAAACCTCTCAAACATCTTATTTTCAGCCAATATAATCCCAATAAACTTCCCAAATACCACCATTCCTCATATAATCCTTCCATTTAGATGAAGGTAATATATTAAATCCTTTTGGAAGAAACCAAAAGGAGTTACCCGATTTCGAGGTAACGTCTTCTCTTAAGACCTTCCATTTATTTTTTTTCTACACCCCCTCCACTCCCTTTCTTCAATTATTATATAAAAAATAGTATCCTCAATATACAAGGATTTTAATACTAATGTTTTATATACACTTACACACACTGTCATGTAATAGGCGATGACCATATTATTTACATGTACACTAAACAACCGCCTCACTAAATGATGATTGTTCAATTTTCCTTACCACAATCATGTGAGGAAAATATGATTAATAATATATTTATATAATTTATATATTATATTTATTATCTATTTATTATTACATGTTCCTTTTACATTAGACATATTTTTCACTTCTCATTTGGTGTTAATACGATAATTTCATTTGAGCTAGTGTGGACTACTGCCCACACAAAGCGATGAGATTATTTCACACACTACACAGAAAATATTAATAGTGGATTTAGTGAATATGTATAATATATATGATATAAAAAATATACTTTTATAATTATATATATAGTTCTTTTACTTTCTTTCTTTGAACACTGCAACTAAATAGAATTAGTATTCCTACATACGTATGGCCTAGCGTCTCAGTGAATGGTGTATTCTGTTTCATACTCATATATTATATATATTATTATAATACAAATATAAGGTATAAAATGATATTTATATCATTTTTTACATTATTGAATCATGAAATAAGTATAAGAACCAAAAATAAAATAAATTAAGACACATTAAAAAACCAAGCGAATATTTCTTGAATTGAAACATAAACATATGATGGTTAACTAGCTGGTAATATAAGGATGTAATCAAAAAAAATATTAAATTAAATATATGAATATTGTTCTAGAAAATATTTATAATAAATTTATATTTATTATATAGGTGTTCTGATCGAGTACGATGAGAGTCATGACACAAGGTAAGGGGATTTTATCTCACTTTTTATTTCTGTGAGATACACACTATGTTCACCACTCTTTCCTTTTTTGTGGTGTATATACTAACCATGATTATAATCCTTGTATATTATAATTAAATTTATGGGTACTCACATATCTATTTAATGATATTTATTTAAAGGAATATAATTTTAAAAGTTACCAAATTTGTGAAATAGATATGTCTTAATTTTCCTTCTTTGAGAATCAGGCATTGTTATGCTTCTAAATTATCATTTATGTATATATAATTCCATATTAAATGTTATATCATGAATTTAATTATTTTCATGGTATTTTATTTTTTATACAATTTTCGTTTCTTATATGGATAGTATGATCCCATGTTACCAAGTAATAAGATATTTTTGAGACAATGTTATCTCTTTTTAAGATTTTTTATGTTTATGCTTCCATTGATAAAATATTCTGATCCATATCTCATGAAAATTAAGTAACGTGGTTCTAATATGGTTATTAATGATTTATTCATATATTGGTACCATTTCATCAACTTTTTTGTATATAATATGGTTAAGAATTTTTTTAATAAAGCCCGACCTTACCTTCTCTTCAGTGAAAAATATGTATTCCTTTAAAATATTGATTTCCAAAAATGGTTTCCAAGAATATTATATTATTATCATGTGATAATTAAAAGATTTTTTTTATCCTTTTTATAATTTTACAATTTTTTCATTTTAATATTCTTCTTGTTTTCTAAATGTGAAATTTTCAATCCTTTTAATCATGAAAAAAGAATGTTCTTCTTTCCTCGTATGACATGTATGGATTTATCCATCATCAATCATTTGATGATTTATTTTCATGATTAAATGAAAAATTTTATGAATTTTTAAAAATATATTTTATTATTAATGTTTTTTAAAATTATTTCAAAATTAATTTATAAGATTTCAAAAAAAATTCAAAGAAAAAGGTTTTCATAATTGTTCGAAGCATTTAATATATGTTTTAAAGGGGAAATATTATCAAAACAATTTCATGTATTAGCTATAAGTGTTCATGGTATTTTCTATACTAATTATTTCAATATGGTTTTGTGCATTAAATATAATTTCCCAAATAAGAAAGGATATTTTCCTCATAGAATTTTTTAGAAAGATATTTCAAAATTATTTTCCATCTAAGATGTCATCCATTGATGTTACTCAATACCTTTTAAGAAATAATCTATAGGATACATTAATATTATTTTTATAAATGGGTTATTCATAATTTCATGGTCTTGATGAAACACATTTCTCTTTCATGGGTTATATGTTTATGAAATCCATTTCTCTTTCACAGGTTATATGTTCATGAAATATATTTCTATTTCATGGGTTATTTGTTTATAAAATTTGTTTCTACTTCATAGGTTATATGTGTATGAAATCCCTTTCTCATTAACAGGTTATTATTTAATTGAAATTATTATTAAACCTATATATTTTTCTATAGGTTATGATATGTTTACATGTTTATGATACCAGTTTCATTGCATGGGTTATGATATGATTGTTTATAATTTTTTGGAAAATGTATGTATTATTTCATTATGAGATGGTTGGGACCTATATCTACCACCCATGCATTGGGAAAATATTTATTTATCTTGGGATATACATGGCTGGAAGGAGAAATGATCTCAGTTCTGTATTACATGGCTCGAATGGGAAATAAACTCTGTTCAGTATTACAGGGCTGGAATTAGGGTTAAACTATGTTCAGTAAAATAGGGTAGCAATAAGGGTTCAAATAAATTTTGTAATAGAGGTATGGAATGAGGTATGAACCTAGTTCAATAAAGGTATTTTTCCACTATGATGGTCTTGGACACAATTCCTTGACTATTATGAAAATCATTAAATATACTTATGTTTCTTCCACAATTCCTTATTATATTTCAATGTAAGGATTTCATGGATTATGATCTTTATATCTATATGATTCGTGTCTTATGAAATACCTTGATTTAGGAAATGATTCATGTATAAGATCTCTAATATTTAGGGTATGATATTTTATTTTCATAATCATGTTATAATATCCCTATGCTCACAATTATGATTATATATCTCTTTTATTTACCCTTACTGAGCATTTGAGGTCACCCAATTCTTCTATTTCCTTTTTCCATGTTATGAAGAATGGTTTTTGGTAGATATAATAAAGGAGGAGATCATTATGGGTGATTTTGAAGATATTTCACAAGGATATAATATTTTTTTTCTACCAAGACACTAAATTGTTACAGTCCTCAGGCTTGTATTTTTTATTAAACTGAATATTCATAAAAAAAATATGTAATATTCATGTATGTTATTCTTGGGTCACTATATCACTTTCTGTTACTATTAATTAGATCATTCTATCAAATTATCAAAAATTAAATACATGATTTTATTTTCATATATATCCAATATAAATGTATTTTGAATAATCAATAAATTTTTGAGATATAAAACGAAATGCATCAGTCATGGAGACGGTATATCGTATTGTTGTTCCTATTAATTATATCATGATTTAAACATAACAAAAAAACAAAACATGAATTAAATATCATATAAATTTAGTATAAATTAATTCAAAATAATCAATTAAATTTGGATATGGAGAATGGAATGAACTATTCATGTAAACTTTAAGCCGTACGTACGGATGAACGTAAATTCCATTTATTTTTCATATTTTATAGAATAAATATTAAAGGATATATATATAAACGTATATTATAATTAAATTATAATATATATATATATATATGTAATAAACATTAAAAAATTTAATTAATACTATCTTTAATACATTTCATGTATAGAATTAATTAATTGCATCGCTTGGAGGAGTCAGTAGTACACTCACCCAAAAATGTTATTTTAAAATTCCAAAAAAATGGGGAAATATGTGTTATATAAAACTTATAGAAGCATAAATACATAATAAATATCATATATATCATATATAAACTAAAAATTTATCATTATTCCATACATAAGAATTACTAAATTAAAAAATGAATGATATTAGTTCGCAAGGTGGTAGTACACCGTACACATAAACGATGATTGTGCAACCCATTTGATGGATGTGTGTTAAAGTGTGGGTAAAAATATTATCATAACTAAATCAAATTATATTGAATATAAATATATAAATATATAATAATTATATAAATATAATTTAATTAGAGTATAAGTAATTGAAACAAAAGTTATGGTTGAAAAACATATCCTCTTTTAGGGGAACTCCATTTGGTATATATCAAAATACTTCATTGGATTTCCTTATGACTAATTTAGGACTTCTATAATTAGTTGGGTAAGTCGGGATGTTATTTTGGAATGGTTTATATGATCCGAGTGGATTTAGGGGCATTAATAAGTTGGATGTGTGAGTGACGTTTTATAGTGGTGGAGGAGTACAATTCCTATAAATTGAAAAAGGTAATCACAACTAAGAGGTATTAATTTCATAATATTCCTATAATAATGATCCCAATTCTATAAAAGTTATGTTAATGTAGAAATAACTCCATCTAATGGGTTTTTGTAATGTTTATAGGTCAGTTTGGACCTTATGATTAAGGGTTTGTCCCTTATTAAGCTGGACATTACTTTAATAGTTGTAATTCAATTTAGCTACACTCACTAATATTTTTGAAAAAAAGAGTTCAAATTAATTGAAATTATATATTATTATAATTAAAAATATAGAATCAACTTTAATAAATTAAAATTATTGAACACGTAGAAATTAATTTAAATTTAATCCCTCGATGGGATGACAATGTAGAATTTTAATGTAAACATTTTCAAAAGTTTGAATTGATTTTATATAAAATTTAAATATGAAAATTAATAAAATGACATAAATTATATTAATTTTATTATTATTGATATATTTTTACATTAAAACAAATTGAAAATATAATTTATCACTATAAATTATTTACATGAAAAAGATGATTTCAATTAGAATTCTTGTATTTAGCGCTATTTATTGAAAAATAATACTTAACAAAAAATACCAAAAAGAAACCAAAAGATAATTATTATCATTGGATTTAAAAACATTAAGTTTATATTTAAATATAATAACTATAAAATTTCTAAAAATTGGATATAAAATTGGTTCCCCATTAAATGTTGGTAAAATTGCCTTCAGAAAAATATAGGTATTTATAGGTAAAATTGTGTTTGTTCTTATATTATGCCTACAAAAACTATTATATTGATGTCAAAAATCTTTTAATGAATATAATATAATTATTTAATTAATATAATTCAATAATATTCTAACTTCCATGACCTGATAGCCACTAAATTGGTTCCCTATGCTGGTTCATCACATAAACTCAAGCGTCCCTCCACATACGTCAGAGGTTGTCGACTAAAAGAGAGGGTCTAATATTCAAGTGGGGAGACTATACCATCATTATCAGAGTATGATAGAACAAAAAAATGTATAATATCATACGAAATATACAAAAAACAATTAACATTCCTAAATAAGAATCCCTTAAAATAGGTGCATACCACAAAAATGGTAAATATTTCATGTCATGCTATAAAGACATGTTAGAAAAAACCCAAAATAAAGGGAAAAATGAAATCCCCAAAACTATCCTGACTCTATGTCTATAACCTCATTCATTCATATCCCACAAAAACTTAACTCTTGATAATTAGGCCTTTTCCCTTTTCCTAATCTGCAACCATGAATTCTTCTCGGGTACCACATGGCAGCCAGAGCAGGGTATTAGTATAACTCAATAAGTCACCACCAATGGTGTCTAAAATATCCTATTCAATAGACTGTTCTTGAAATAAATATATAATTAAAATAACTAAAATACAAATCATGTAGTCGTTAGTTGTAGTGTTTCACTTTTATTAATCATTTATCAAATTATGGTTCAATACATATAGAGTATATGTTCCTTGTTAACCCTTTACATGTTTTCAATGGATTAGGAATGTTAAATAATCAAAAGGAATATGAGTATAAATAATTTTCTACATCCATAGGGAAACACTTCATAACAATCTCATTATCCTCACTTCGAAGCCACAGTCTGTGTGGATTAAATATGTTATGGGTATAAAACTCCACCCCTTCCCTTACCCATGAATTGATTGGTTTAGTTTAGATCCTCACTCGAACTCAACATTTGGGAATAAAACGTAATGTATATACCATAATCTACCATGACATGTGAACATTTTTATTTATCCATTCACCACATATAACCATAATACAAACCAATCATAGCCTATAACATTAGCAACATCAAACATTGACAATTTAAAATGGGAAATAATTATTTTCCCATAATCCATTAAAACATTTATCATTTATATCCCATTATCATTTAATATAATTCTCATTTCCCAATCCTACTTAGTAATCAAATTCAGGTACAAAACATGATTCATAATCACATTACCATTAATACTATTTTATCCCATTTATATGCCAATAAAAATGATCCCATAGTTATATCCCTAACTTGAAACATCGTCCCATAATCACATCTGAATCAATTTATTTACCAATTTACTTATTCGATATGGGATTCACCTATTTACAAGTACTTTTCACACCAAGTGTTTTCACTAGTGATGTTCAGGAGGGAGGGTACACACCTTGGTTGGTCTTAGATGGGTCGAATCATCATCTATGAATCCCATGATGAGCATGAGGGGTTAAAATGGTTATTTAGACATTCATTATATCATGTCTTGTAAAATTCATCAAGAAAATAATAAGGGAGAGAATAAGAACTAAACCCACTTGAACAAATCTATATAAAAATAGAGGGGTATAACTTGTAAACAACCTAACTTAGATTTATTGACGAACGCACACCAAATCAATGACTTAGATGATAATTCAACCACCATTTGATGCATCGTCCTAAATATCATCAGAAAATCAGGGTTTTTGGTCTTTTGAAATTTAGTAGTGAAAGATACAAAACCTAATCAAGAAAATAGCGAACGAAGGATATTAGACATACCAATATCTTTCATATGAAATATACGACACATAGAATGACATAGGGATGAGGGATGACCTCCCTTACAAGATCTTGGGTCCTCTTGTTCATTAATAGGGTTGTAGGAGTAGGAGAGGATAAAAATCTCGAGTCTAGGATAGAATCTCTTAATGGATTATTTGTAAATTTATTAACTTTACTAGGATTCATAGTTTTCGAAACTATATGGAAGCTACTATATAAGAGAGTCTAGTCCACACGTTTGCCTGAAAATCATGCCAGGTTATCTTAAATGTGTGCGAACACAGTATAATTCTCTATCCAATGTTACACTACCACATATGATGATCTACACGTTTTACACTAACTACGTGAAAAACATGAAACATGACTAGAAAACTTATTTTTCCTCCACTTTAATTCCCCAAACCCCCAGAACACTGATGAGCCTTATAATGGTCTTGGAAAACACTTGTTAAATTCAAAATAATGGACTTAAACTAAAGCTTAAACAAAAAATACCTTAACGAAGAATTTAAGATCTTAAGACCTCCCCACATTATGACAGATCATCCTCAAACTGATCTTACAAATCATTATTGAGTCAATGAAAAAAAATGGATTGGGCCACTAGCCATACATATCAGATTCTAACTCCCATGTTTCCTAGTAAATATTTGAATAATACCATAAAATTTGAACCAAGGGAACAATCTTTCATCCTAAGACTTCCCCGTGATGGTCTATAGTGCTCACCAGATGCTCTTCAATGATGCATCATCCACTAGATCTAAATATTTATTTTTTGTTTCATGAGATGAATCAGGATAATATTTTAAGAGATTTGAGACACGAAAAACATCATGCATACAACTATACCATTGTGGTAGATCCAATCAGTAATCCATCATCTTGATCCTCTCTACGATCTCAAAAGGTCCTATATACATGGGTGCCATCATTCCCTACTTGAGAATTCTACAGACCCAACCTTGTTGACACCCAAAGAAACACACTATCACCCACTAAAAACTTAAGGGGTCTAATATGTTGATCTATATATGACATCTTCCTACTTTGATCCATTTTCATACAATTTTGAATCAACCAATCTATTATGATGTATCCTATATGAGGCTAGGCCCCAACTCCTAAGATTCAATTTCTTTTAACCAGCACAACAAAGTTCTACATGGTCTTCTATAATGTACTTCAAATGGTTCCATCTATATCATAGTCTAAAATTTTTTGTTGTAGGAAATATCAACAAGTGGAAAGAAATTCCCATGAACCACCAAAACCTAAAATACAATCCATCAACATATCTTCTAATACATGTATCATATGCTATGGATGCCTATCCATCATCAGTTGTTAAGGCATACTCAAAAACATCTAGGTTCGAAGCACCTTTTGTAACCCCTAGAAAAACTGATATGTTAAACACATGCCATGATCTGAGAAAATGGCACAAGGAAATCTATACAATCACACTATCCGGTTATCATATAAAACACCCAACCGATTAACTATATATGTCTCTTGAATCGGTATGAAATGAGCCACCTTGGTCAGCCAGTCCGAAACCACACAGATTGAGTCATTCTTCTAGGGAAACCTCTGAAGGACCACATCAAATTCCATTCTGACATCATTTCAATTCCAATATAGAATATGCAATGACTATAACAAACAACCTAGCAGTGGATGCTCTACCTTCACCTATTTTTTGGTAAGGCATCACGCTACAAATCTTGCAACCTCGTTCTCCATTTTCAACCACCATTACTACCTAATAAGATAACAATATATCTTAGTTAAACCCGGGTTCACTTCGCAATTCGATGCGCGAAACCCATGAATCAACTATAATTGGATACACAATAGTTCAACCACACAACCACAAACATTGATTGTTCCAAAATCATTCATAACCCAACTTAAAGGTGAGACCCAACCTTTAAGATGTTCCTTCATAGAAAAACACTCCAGGTCCACCATCTGACTCTCTATGACTAAACTCAGTAGTTTGGATTTGACTGTTATAGTTGAAATGATCATCTATTTGTTCCCCTCCTTATCCTCCTGGTCCATCATATAAAACAAGGCCATCATTATTTACTATGAGTTTGATTCATGAACTACCTGATTCTGAGTCATCCAGCTAAGAGCATGCTCAACCCTATTCCCTTTTCCAGGGGTATAAACCAAATCAAAATTAAATAATTATAGGTACTCAACCCACCTTTATTGCCAAAGATTCAAATCCCACTAAGGAAATATGTATTTATTTATTTTTTAACAGGTAAACACTTTGATCTGTTCTCCTAATATTTAATGCCACCACCACTTTAAGATGTAAACCACGATAGCCAACTCAAGATCATGAGTAGGGTAATTTCATTCATGAGGCCACAATTTTCATGACCCATAATCTACAACCTATTTATCCTTTATCAACATTTCCCCAAGTCTAACATCAGATGCATCACAAAACTAGTTGTACCCCTTTCTTATTATAGGTAAGTCCAAAATTGGTGTGGTAGTCAACTAATTTTTTATCATTTGAAATAAAATTTCACACAACTAGGACACACAAGCATAACCCCCTTCTTGGTTAAGCCAGAGAGTGGTGCTACCAAATGGTAGAAATTTATAATAATTCTTCAGTAAAAACCGAACAAACACAAAAAACTACGAACACTAGAAATGTTAATGGGATACTTCCATGACCTCATAACCTTCACTTTATCTGGATTTACTACAACACCTGATTCAGAAATTATATTTCCCATGAAATGCACCATATCAATCCCTAATTGACATAATGACAGTTTAGTGTAGATCTTATTCCCACTTAGTTTACTCAAGATGATGACAATATGTTTTCAATGATCCTCGTGAGTTCGATAGAACACCATGATGTCATCAATGAAAATAACTATGAAATGATCCTGAAATGTTTGGAGTATCTAATTAATCAAAAACCTGAACACTATTGGTGCATTAGTCAATGTGAATAGCACACTGAAGACACATAAAACCCATAACTACTCTGGAAATCTATATATAGTATGTTAGATGGTATCTCCCTAAACTGGTGGTATCCTGACTCTAAATCAGTGCTATAGAACACCCAGTCACCACTCAGTTGATCCAACATGTCATTGATTTTGGGAAGCTGGTATCAGTTCTTAACCATCTGCTGGTTCAACTTCTTATAGTCAACACATTTCTTCAACCACCCATCTACCCTCATTGGAAATAATACGAGGGATACCCAAGGTGATGTACTAGGAGGGATAAACCCCTTACACTCCAACTCCTCTAGCAGAACATTATGTTCTTGGATTTATTCTCCACCATTTCATATTTCATAATAGAAACTAGCTCTGCCACCATAAATAGTTCAATAGTGGACTCAACAACACTCTTGGGTGGTAACCCCAAGAAATCAATAAAAAAAACATCCAGAAATCAATCTACAATTAGAGGGAATACTATATTTTATTTTTTCCAATCATCGAACAAAAGGTTTGATAAATTGGTTCTAAGTTCTCCCAGTTGTTGAAAAATTGGTTTATCATGGCCCGCCCAAACATCCCACTAACCACAAAAGACATATTTTCTTCCCTAAGGAGATGTGAATATCACCCTATTCTGGTGTCAATCGATATGGGATTGATACAACACTAGCTAATCCATTTTCAGAATTACTTCAAAAAATAACATCTCATAGAAGATCAAGTTCCATAGGAAATTATATCCAACCACCTCTAAAGTATAGTCCTTACACTTCTTGATATTGTCAACTCATACCCCTAACTAAGTATTATGTTAGATTACTCCCCAATATTTTTCATCAGTTAAGACCAATGCAACAATGAACATAGTAGAAATGAAATAATGTGTATCACTCATATCAAATAAATAACTAGAAATTTTGGAAGCTACAATAATCATACATTGAATGGTATATGGTTTTGCCTCACAACATTCAGGTGTAATTTGAACCACATAAAGATAAACAACCCCGTAACCCTAGCCCCAAACCAATGTACCCTACACTGCACTACCTTAATGGTGTGAATGCTCTTTCCCCAGAGTTCAATGTCCACCAGAACTACTGACATGACTAGTAGTGCTCTAACATATTTCATGATATAGAGTCATTGATCCTCTAACTACAATGAGAATCTATCACTGGCCTCTATCATTTCCTGACTATAGTGGGTTCCTACAGAACATTTATACATAGACTAGCCTATCGCACGATCGACACTCAACCTGTGGTTTGGGATAATGGCCACACATGTGCCATGACATACCACACTTATAATAGAAAACCTGGTCACTACCCTAAGGTAGGCCCATTTTTCTGATTTCTTTGTCACCACTTATGGAGATTTCCAAAATTGTGTTTCATACTTTTGGAGGCTGCACCACTTTCTTGCCATGCAGGCACCACAATTTCCCTACATGAATCTCACTTCAAGTTCCCCTTTAATATAAGGGCTTTATATACTACATCTATAAACCATTTCAGAAAAAATATTTTTACATGGGACCTAACCTCGTGTCTAAGCCCATCATGAAATAGCTTTTCCATAAAGCCCACATCACCTGCCAATACTGGGATAAAACTTCACAGATCAGTGAAGCGTCTAGAAAAATCCATCATTGACATTGTTCCATTAGGCCAAAATCATAAAATTTGTATCCTTCTCCAGCCTTAATTTTTCTATGATAGAAGTGTTCATGGAAATTATCCTCAAAATCATTCCACATCATTATTTCAGCCTACATCATTTTATTAATGATGTTCAACCAATTCATTCCATAACCTCTCAGTAAATTGGATTCCAACATGACTGTATATTCATGTGGATTCCCCAAATAATATATAATATTCTAAATAGACTCTATCCATAACTCTACAACCTCTGTCCCACCCTCTTCAATAATAGATGGGGGTGCTGCAGCTAGAATTTTCTGGTCAACTCGAACATACTTGGTGATACACACCCCATGTATCACTTCATCATCTGCAAAAATTGAGTAATATTCTCATTGAAATTATCTTCTATATTTTCCTATATCACCAAATTTTCTTGATCCATCATGAGAGGATTGTTTTTGAAAATATCCTATTATCCCTGACCATCACTCATCTTTGTGGGGTTATCTTTTTCTACAATTCCTCTTACGAGTTTTATAATATAGATAATTAAATTTTTGCAATATATCAGAAATATTTTACCATTATCCATAAAAAACAAATTAATATAAACTCCCTCAACACCCTCAACATATACAGAACACTTCTCATGAGTATCCATAATAAGGTCATGGATAACATAGGTAACTATCTCACATTGTTACAAACCTTAATTTTTACCCCATTTCAAAATAATTTATATTTATAAACATATTATAAAAAACATTTAACTAACCCGATTCCCTTATAAAGCACCTTTACATAACTATTAATTAACATTTTACCGATTTTCATCATCTCATTAATCATTATTTCTATTACATTTTTGAAATTTGGAATGAATCTTACTGTTTATGTTCCACACCCCCTTCCCGTGTGACTACCATGAAACATGTCTCTTATATACGTAGGTGCCCATAATGATGCATGAATTCACAAATCCATTCCATTACGTCCATGAACATAACATTATAAAATATTCACCTCACAAAACACATGCATCACCCAATGGTAAAATATCATAAATCATAACATCACACAATGTGAACAACAATTCCCACCTAGGGTAACTTTGGTTTCCACCATACTTTTGTTATCTAACCACATTAATGAGCTCATTGTGAAAGAAGAACACATTCCTAACCTCTTAACTACAATCCCAAATATTAAGTCACCAATAAAACCTTGTCTAATACCACATTGTAACATACTGAGCCTGGGATCCACTAAAATTGTTTCCTGTGTCGGGTCTTCACAGGAACTCAAGAACGCCTCCCCATACACCAGAGGTTTCCATCTAACAGCAAGGGTATAAGAGACAATTGGGGAGACTATACCCTATTTTTAGAGTAATACACAATAAAAAACATGTACAATAGTATAAGAAATATAGAAAAACTAATGAGCATGCATAAATAATAATCCCCCAAGATGAGTACAAACAACAATAATTGTATATATGTCATGTAATACTAAAATTCCATGTACAAAATCCCCAAAATAAAGGGAAAAACTGATCCACATATCATCCCTAACTAAAAGTCTAGAACCTCTTACATTCTCATCCCATAACAACTCAACTCCCAAGAACCAGGACTTCTCCATTTTCTTGACCTGTAACCATGAAGTCTTCTCAGGTACCCAATGACGGCCTGAGTAGGGTGAGAGTATAACTCAGTTGGCCACCACCAACAATGTCTAAAATATTTAGTTCAATAGATAGTGTATGCAAGAACTATATAATTAAAATAACTAAAAGTTAATTTGAGTAGCCATTAGTAATAGTGTTTCTCATATGTTAATCAATTATCAAATTTAGTTTTGATACATATATAGTCTATCTGACTTGTACACCCTTTTTATGTTTTAAATAGATTAGGAATGTTCAATAATCATGTGTAATATTGGAATAATCCATGTCATACCTCTATAAGGAAACAATTCACAAAAATATCATTATTCTCACCTCGATTCCTTTGTATTGGTGGAACACAACCATTAGGGGAATATAACTCCATCCCCTTCCATAACCCATGAATTGATGAGTAGAGTTTTGATCCCCAGTCTGTCTTCACCTATGAGAATAAAACCTCAGGTCTGTACCCCTCCCTACCAATCCATGTTCACATGGTTATTTATCCTTTCACCACACATAACTACAATACAAACCAAGCATAGCCTATAACATTATAAAAATCAACCACTTACAATTTATAACCGGACTCATTATTATGCCACAATCCACTATAACATTTATCATTTATATCCCACTACCTTTTAACCCATTTCCCATTTCCCACGACTACTCACTAAGCATACTCAAGTAAAAAACATGACTCATTGTCACATTCCCATTAATCCATGTTTATCCCATTTATATTCCAAGAAAAACTATCCCTTATCTATATATCCAACTTAACACATCTTCCCATAATCTCATATTAATCAATACATTTACCAATTTACTTATTCAACATGGTCTTTACCTATTTACAAAAATATGTTCACACCTAGTGTTATCACTGGTCATGTTTGAGAGGGATCGCAGAACCCTTGGGTGGTCTTAGATTGGCTATTTCATCCTGTGTGCCAACCCTGAGGATTATAATGGGTTCAAATGGTTATTTAGACATTCATTATATCATGTCAGTCAAATTTCAAAAGGAAAAAAATAAGGTATATGATAAGAACAAATCCCACAAGAATAAATCTATATAAAAACCAAGGGATATTACTTTTATAGAACCTACCTTGGATTTTTTTATGAACAAACTCCCAATCGAATCCTCATATTCTGATTCAACCACCCATTGAATCCAAATAATACATATAAAAGAAAAACAATAGTTATTGATCTTTGGTAAGAGATTATAGAAATATACAAACCCTAATTAATAAAATTATGCAATAAGAAGATTATACTTACTTAGATCTTCGATTTGCAACCGACGACACCCCAAATGACATTGGGATGGGGGAGAATCACCCGATGATGCTCTTGGGAGATCTTTTTCATATCTAGTGTTGAAGTAGGAGGATAAAAGGAAAATCATGTGTTGTGGTTCAGATCTCATAATGTAATTTTTATAAATTTCTCAACATTACTGGGTCTCAAAATTTACCCGTACAATTTTCCAATCTGTGCAGAAGCTATTTTCCTAGAAGGATGGTCTACTCCATTACCTGGTAATTCCAAACTATTAGCTTAGATATGTTCCATTCATGGATAAAAACTCTATCAATGACTTCATGATTACATGGGATGCTTTTCACAGTTTTCCCTAAATGTGTGCAAACCATGAAACATGCCTAAAAACATCTTTTTGATACTCTTTCATGCCCCAAACCACAAAAATGCCCCAAGATTTATCATGGTCTTGGAAATACCTTTTTAAATTCATTGTAATTTACTTAAACTCATGAATAAACAAAAAAATTACTTATGAAAAAATATTCTATCTTACAAATTGAAATTAATTCAATTTATTAGGATAAAATATCTTTATGAGCATAAAAAGATTTCCTTTATATTCAATTTTTTTATATTCATTTATAATTAATTGATTACATATTAATTCATATAATATTTTCATATGTTAGTTAATATTATACTTAACCTCCCATTTAACAACTTTGTTATATCTTATTATAATATATTTATAATAAATTTTTGTTTGATAAAACTCGATCTTACATGTAACACAATCTATTGAAGAAAATCGTTATTGATGTGATCCAAGATAATTCAGTATTTTCTGTAGTGAAAGATAATATCACATTTTTGTGTAATTTATGATATTAGAAAGATTGAATTTATCTAAATATAAATATATCATAATGTTTCAGGTTGTTATATTTGTTTCTACATTTTGTGTTTCATACCATACACACTGAAATAAAATATTATTATTTTATTTTAGGGTGTTACATTACCACTACATTAATAAAATTTTGTCCTCACAATATTTACATGATCATGGTAATATGGGGTTTGAAATTTGAAAATTACTTTTTTGAAATCCTACATCCTAAAATGCTTAATAAAATATTCGTTTAATAAGAGAGAATAGAAAGTACAAAGATCATGGAACCTAATTCCAAAATAGGAGACAATAATTGAAAAGATATTAGATGGACATGGAGTAAAAGAATAATATTTATAGGGAGATTTCAAGGTCATTGATCACAATCAAGTGAATGGTCAATGGAATGTTGACATCCAAAAACTCCTAACTCTGTGATGATTTGAAAGACCATCTGTTTAATAAAAATTAATGTATTAAAATAAAATATTACTTCAAGATCCATTTTCTAAAGTTGAGTAATTATTTTAATGACATAAAATATAATAAAATATAGTTAAATGACATATTAATATAACCACAGTTCCATCCTATGGTTGTTCTTTAGTCAATTTTAGATTCAATTCTTAGAACTATAAATGAATATCCAAAATTGACTTTTTTCCTTAAAGCACAAAAATTCACTTTAAACAGACCATAAGATCTAAAAAACATGTCTTTATATTTGTCTCAAAATATTTTCCAAAATCAATATGGTTAATACATTAATATCTAAACCTCAAATGAAATATTAATGTTTCATCATTAATATTTCATCCTCAACATTGTTTTCTAAGAAAAATAATATATTAACTGGGACATGAAGTAATCCGGTTCTAGGGATCAATCCTTAAACATCCTCTAGTCATGGGTTCAAGCCCCATTGAAATTCTATATTTTATAAGTTTTCACCCAGCATAGAAAAATTTCTTTTTCAAAAACTATATAATTTCAAAAAATAAAAATGATGGAAATCATTGAAATTTACTCACTAAATATCTTTTAAATAAGGTTTTCAATATAATCCCAATACATTAATACTTTGTCTATTTACTTCCACATAAATCATTCCGTGGTACGATGTTTATCCATTAGAAGAAGGAATTGAACTTGTTAATGCTCAAGTTAACCACATTTAAGAAAATAAACAAAAAACATATGCCTAGAAATGTTTTATTTACTTCCATTATACTCATCATTTTTCTTTAACAATTTATCATTTTTTATGTTTCTTTCCCACACATAAGGAGTTTATATATTCCATTGAGACACATTCCTAGGTGTCCATATCAACATATCCTACAAAATGGAAATCAAGGATTATTCTCTCTGTGGCCTCTGACACTCATGCTCTAAGTAACCTCCATTATTATCTTCTTTCATCAGTTCATTAGTAGGTTAAGGTATATGGTGCTAATCATATTTCGGGAAAAACATTAGACATAAATATGATACCATTAACTACATTCAACATCCCATTCAGTTACTCATATACATAACCTTTTCATTCATGTTCAATGATAACATGATTCTTTTGGGTTTCAACCAAAAACAAAAACAAAAAATTATTGTGTTAAAAAGAATTATAATAGTGTAAATACTATATAATCTTATTTGGTTGTCTAAATCTTATCACAATAATTTTAATCAAATACACCTCATGTTTATCATTGTTCATTAATTTCTATTATCTATTCAGTTCTATCAGAATATTCTATAATAAAAATTGGAATTATCCTAAGTGTATCTCCCGAGAGTGTCAAACTAGGTGTACAATAAGGACCATTGTCATGTACCAGGTTATGATTAGGTCTATACTGATGCACCTTCCTGGTTTTGTTACTCATACGTAAATCTATGCTAGAACCATATATTCTTTTAGTATCCAAAAAATGAAGTATTTCTAGTTAACCACATAACCTCTCAAAAACCAAAACATTTTCATGTTCTTCTACAGTTATACTTAAATTATATCTTAGGGTTATGCTCCCTAATCAATGTTTTTTGAAATCCAATTTCAATGGTTTCTACAAAATTTTAATTGATACTTACTGTAAAGACCCAACCCCATAACCCTAGTTTCTAGTATCTATTACCATTACATTTTCATGATTATAAGGAATCAAATCCCAAATTAAATAAAAAATTATAAATATTGGAAAAACTTGATTTCATACACGAGTATTTTATTGAAAATTAAGATTGTAATTAAAAAAAATATTTTTTGGGATAAAAATTTTGATTCCTTGAATATAAGTTCATATATTTATAAGTATTATTCATGGATTATTAGGAATATAAAAAAATAATGGTGCTCAAAAATTCATAGTAAGGGTATAATATAGTGGAGGAAATAGAGAATCAATGAACATAATCAATATGGATACGTAATAACTTAACACACATTCCATATAATCAATAATCTTAAAAAAGAGTGCATACAAATAATAGAAAGGTAAATAACTAGAAACATATTCCATTTTAATAATTAGATAAGGAATAATTAATATGTAAAAGAAAATAACTGAAAAAATATTACACTTAATCAATGAAATGTTAATAAAATGAATCCATAGATAATATAAAATATAAAATTTCATGAAAAAATAACAATAACTAAATTATACATAAATTAAATTCTTAATTGTTGGACATCATATCTAATGAACATGAAACCATATACTATCATGATGTTTCACAAGATGGTTTAACACTATAGGTAGAAAACTGTTTAATTTTCATGACTTATTTGACATAGGAGAACTTGCCGATTCATCGAGGGGCTATATGAAGTCTAGGACCCAAAAATCACTAGTAGTATAAAACATTTCACTTATATTGATTAATATATTTTATTAATTAAAAACATTCCCTATCCTCAAATATCGATATTGAGAAAAAAATATTGAATTATCAATATTTACTCAATTAAAAAAAACTGTGAATGTGAAAAAAAATATGGAAACAAATTATATGGTTAAGGAAATAATAATATCCCTAATAAATAACATAAATATTTATGGGAAATTTAAGGTTTAATGATTGTAGGAAATTAAATATTTCAAGGGGAAAAAAGGAATGAAGTTAGTGAATGTTAATATTATCCTCAGTTGATGAAATCAAAAACCATCAAAATGAAGAATAATGGTGTTATCAATAGAACATAGTCCATATATTGCATGGATAATGGGGTTTTTTCATTGATGAATTGAAATAACATAAAAAGTAAAAAAGAACCCATTCATTTTTGGAAACCATTATGAAAATTATTTTCATTAAAAATATCTTTTGAAAACATTTTCATTAAAAAAATATAGTTTATAATTATAAAGTAAGTTTCATAGAAACAATGATGGGTAATTTCGTACAGGATATAAAAAGTGAATAGAACATGCCTTTTTTAAGGTAAAAATGTTAGAAATTCATTTTTTTAGAAATAGAAAAGAATATTCAATTGAAATGAATATAAAGAAAAAATGAAAAAACATTATTTATTAAATAAATTTTGAAATGTAAAAAAGTTTTTTTTTATTTTTTTTTAATATGGGTTTTATATGTTGACATGTTCTCCCACTAAAGAATGAATTATGAAATGTTTTGTTAAAAACATTTTCTTAAACATTTTTTGAACAAAATAGTGGAAAAATAAAACTATTACATGAACAAGGTTAGGAAAAAACCATGGAGAATAAAAATAAAGGTTTTATTGGAAAATGATTATATAAATATTTTTTATTAATTTTCAAGAATATGAAATCTCGATTAGAATGAGATTTTCAAATAACCCCTTCAAATGAAAATTACATTGAAGTGGGAATTAATTAGTGAAGAGATTATGTGTATCAATTATAAATACTCTCTAATGATGTGTGCATAAATATATAGATATTCAAAATCATTATACACATAATAATATAACAATAACAATGATGATGAATTAATATTATACAATGAAAAGGAATTGAGTTACGAAATTTCACAACCACTTGATAACTTTAAAATCAAATACCCTTAGATGAAATAATTAAAATTAAAAATCAAAAATAAAATGAATAATTATTTTTTGAAGATATTACATGTAAAATGGTAGTATATACAACATATAAAATATTTTAAGCACAAAGAACAATTAACTCTCAATGGGATGTAAATTGAGATGAAAACCCTTACCTTATGATTCTTTTTAGTTGTCTTATCATTAAACACTTGTACAGTGGATTAAAACATGTTATCACCTTATAAAAAATTATAATCATATTTATAATATCATATATTGACTTCTTATAATATCTTATTACCCAATTTTTTAACAATATCTCATTATTTTCAAAATTTCAGTAGTGAATTTCCTAGTTATTCTTGTATGTTTTGACTTGTTATTGGGTGTTCCTATTAATTAAATCATGATTTAACCATCTATAGATTATTAAAAAATGATTTAAATTTTGTATAAAATATATATAAATGTATTTATATTTATCAATACAATTTCGATAGAGAAAATTAAAATCACAGTTCACAGAGATGGTATATCGTACATACACCAGAAACGTGATCAATTACATTGTCATGTTTAAAAGAATGAAAATAAAATGATATATATATATATATATATATATTAAAATTAGCCATATAATATCTATGTCACATATATCACTTATTTTTAATAAGCGTATCTTTAATATATTCCATGTACATCATGAATGAATCACATCACTTTAGGAGGCGGTAGTTTACACGTCCACAAATGATGTAATCATATTACCACAAAATGGAAAGAATCAAAATATGTTTTATATAAAAATTACATAAGAATATATATATCATAAATTATATATATATCATATATAAACTATAAATAAATCATTATTAAAACCTTGAATGGTGATAAATGGTGGAAAAAAAGACACTGGTCAGCGAGATGGTAATCCACTGTACACATGAACAATGATTGCATATCTGATTTGACATAAGTGTGTGAATGTGTAGGCAAAACTATTACAATAAAAATATAAAAATATATATGTTATATAAGTTTTTATATAAAAATTATATAAAAATATTTCAAGGGGAGGAGAAGTAAATAAAACAAAATTGATAATTAAAGAACATTACCTATTATTCGGGTAACTCCTTTAGGTTTATACAAATAGAAATCCTTGACTTCATTTTGCAATATTATTTTTTCTAGGACTATGGAGGAAATTTTGGAGCATATATTGGAAGGTTTTTAATGATAAAATATTCTTTTAAAGGTGTGAATAAGTGGGAGGGGTGAGATCATTTTTATAAAGGAGGAGGAGTGACATTCTTGTAAATATAAAAAGGAAAAAACTATTGAGAGGTCTCTCTTACATAATACTCCTACATTAATTACCAAAATTCACATAAAAGGAATATTTTGTTGAAAAAAATCTATAAAATTGGTTTTTACATGCTTCATGGTCATTTTGGCCCATAAGTTTACAGTTTTTCTTATTGTTAGTCTTTATTTTACTTTATTCAATTTAATTAATTATAACAACATTAACTAATTTTATAATAAACAAATGATGAAAATAATATAAATATAAAATTATTATATTTCAAAATATGGTTTCTAATTTTATAAATTACAACCACATAAGCGGTAGAAATTAATTAAATTTTGATCTCTTAGATGAGATGAGAAAGTGAGTTTGAAAATTGAAAATGATTAAATGATTACATCAGATTTATATCTCACATAAACGTGAAATTTTTTACAATGACCTAAAATGGATTAATTGAATTAAAATTCATATAATTTTAATTAAAACTAATTTAAAATAAAATTTATCACTAAAAATTATTTACCTGAGAAAATAGTTTTCCATTAAAACTTGGTATCCTCCCTACTCATCAGAAATGACATTTCATAGAAAAATACCAAAAATTCATCTTAAGATTATATTTTTATTCTGGTTTAGAATTATTTTTTATTTTTATATTAAGAAATTATAATCATTATAATATTTTGTTTTAATATATTTTCTTCATTAAAAGGCGGCAAAACTACATTTTAAAAATATTTATTTTTAAGCATAAAATTGTGTTCGTTCTTATATTATGCCTATAAAATATATTGGATGAATATAAACCATTTTTAATAAATATAATATATATATATATATTATAATATTATGCTCTAATAGTAATTAAATTAATTTCTTAGGATAAAACACATATGCGTGCATAAAAATATTTTCTTTATATTCAATTGGTTTTTATATTCATTAATAATTAATTTGGATCTAATTAATTAATACTATATTTTTGTAAGACATATATTTTCATAAGATATTTAATACTATTCATAACCACCAATTTTATTTCTAGGTTATATTTTATTACACTATTTTAATAATATAATATTTTTCTATAAAACACAGCCTTGCATGTAACAGAAGCTATCGAATAAACATGTTATCTCATGTATTGCAAGACAATTTAGTATTGAATCCAGAGAAACTTAAGGTTATTGTATCATGATATATATGTTATTATAATGATTGAATTTTTCTAAATTTAAATATATCATAAATTATAATTTTGTTATATTCCTTTCTACTATTGGTGTTATATGTCATGCACGCTATGTAATACAATATCATTATTTTAATATAATGGACCATGACATTGATTATGCCTAGAATTTTGGAACCTAATTTTTTTTTGAAATGTTACTACCTAATGAAAAATAATTCAAAAAAGAAAAACCTTATGTTCTATCATAATTGGTCACAAGGGGACGCACAACAAAGCATGATCACCTACCCCAGATAACTTCACGGTCACATCCCAATTGATTGTAACTCCCTCATGGCCACTTAATATAGATGGATTTTATTGAAGAAATTATGATGTAACACCTAGTGATTCTTGTAATCCAATGTAACCTAGATCAATGACATTAGTTTATATCAAGTATTACCATAATAGAATATTATTATTCCTATTATGCTCATATTAACCACAATTAATGCATTTAGAAAATAAAATAATTTAATTTAGTATTCATCCTTTAAATATTGAGGTTGATGGAAGCTGAATATTATGTCACTTGTCATATCTAAGATCAATAGTACATTATATATTGAATAATGTGGAATTTTATGATCATATTAGGCTCAAATAACAATTAATGATGAGATATCACTGAAGGATGAATCTAGTGTGATACAATTGATTTTGTTGTTTTACTGTTGGGATGAGGTACTCGCGCCACACCATGAGGTGATGAATCTACATTGAGCTAGCCACTACACTAACATAATGTGGAAATATGGTCCCTTATCCATTATATATATAATTTCCCTTTATCAATGATGAAGACACTATGTTTTATAATAATGAATTTATATGTTCTTAGTTAATGAAAACTATGAATTTGAGGTTAGGTTAATACCAAACTAGATACTGATACAACCGAGTTTGAATCAAAAGGATGATCCAATATCAAGGAAGACACCATTAAATTCATCTATTCATTTAATTTAGTAAATTTTATCCATATATATATTAAAGACCATAATATCGCTATTTTCTTCACAATGTTTGGGATATTTCAATAAAGAAGGTTTCATGCAATATGCATAGAAAATTTCTCTAAGGAAACACATGCAAAGATCTCTGATGAAACCCAAAATTCCCTATCATATTTCAATCTCCACTACCAACAACATCTGATATTCCATTCATAGTTACAATTTACTTGTGACCTATCCAAGAAGAAATTATAATATAATTATTATTTTTAATTATTTAATTCTCATTATTTCAATTTGATGTCCCAAATTCCAAACCACCATATACTTTTTTAAGACCAATTGTAGTGAAATACAAATAACATTCCATGTATTACCTCATTAAATTAATTGGAATCCATACCATATGTCCAATACATTCTTTATCTTATTCCTCCAAGTATTGGTTGACATCCACTATAAATAAAATTTCTAATTTACACACTTTAAAACATGTATAGATCTATATAACGGGAGGATCAAAAACATATTTTGGAAGATTACTTATACATAAAAATTCCAACAGAACCCTCAATAATACTATTTGTATAATTTTTTAAACAATTTTTATGATGCCATACTATGATCATAATGGATGAGTCAAAGAGAGTCTATATATAACTTATTAAGGAATTATGAATATAAACTGCTTAATATATTATGATTTTATATGTGTATTAATTTAATGGTTATTGAAATTATTATATTTTTTATATGTTATACATTGAATTTATATTTCATCTCTATTGGGTTCTATACATATGCCAATTAGGTCCCCTCAATTTCCTTTGATCATGAGTTGTGTATTTAATTAAGGGTAATTGGAGATCTTTATATTATATGAATGTAGAAATTGGAGGATTGAGTAATCATATATTAATTCCAAGTAAATAAAAAAATTAGGTATGGGTAATCCAGTGAGATTTTATATGATTAGAGAGAAAAAAAATTTATTTAAATGTTAAAAATGATTTAATAGGTATGGTAATAGGATACCTGAGGCTAGAAAACAAATTATAAAATTGATCTTTTAAACTATTATAGTTTAATTTTATTTATATTTTCTCCAATTGAACAAAAAAATGAGAAACACACCAATTTCACTGGCCTCTCAGAGAGAAAACCCTAGTCTACGTACTAATATATTTTAGATTGGTGATTGGATAGAGAGATCTTCTCTTTATAATGGAGAGCTTCTCTATCCAGTGGATTGTCCAGGCAATCTTGATCTGGTGTGTTCCCAAATTGGAGAAATTTTAGGGTATTTTTATTTGTTTTCAGCATGTGGTGACAAACAACATCAGGTCAAGTCTGATGGGGTGGTTCTTTGTAAAGAGACAGTTGGGTTCTCTGGCTCTAATAGGGAGGATTCTCTGATGAAGGATGAACTGGGGTGTGTGATGCTAGATTTTTCACTGCTGGTGGAGAAATCCATCGGTGTGAGGTAGAAGCGGGTCACCAAGGGGGTGGCATCCTATGATAGGGAGAAGAAGGTGAAGAACGTAAAAACATTCATGTACATCATGGTTATAGGGCAGGTCTGTCTCATCTGGATCTTATGTAAGGACATGGTTATATCTCCCAAGATGTTGATTCAGCAGGACGCTTCGATAAAGATGAAAATCCCTTTTAGGGAGATGTAGGGAACAAGTCGGCAATGAATTTGGGATCCTGGGGGTGGACCACCTCTGGGGGTGAACCAGATCTGATTTCCACTGGTGCTTGATTGTGCTGCCCAAGATCACGATGGAATCAGGTGGCGGGGAAGTTCTTGGCCGGACAATATGGCAGGGTTGTTCTATGAGACAACACTGATGCAGAATGATCGAAAGAGGTGAAGATAATAGGCTAATGATGGGAGAAACACATAGGAGGATGAAGATCAGGGAAATGGAATTGAGATTCTGGGTTCTAGACAAAGACGAGATGCAAGTAGGGTTGCTGACGGTGTCTAGGAGAGCTGATAACGACGGAAGAGCCGAGTTGACTTTTGGTGTGAAGACAAGTTTGATCACTTTCAATCAACAATGGGATGTGGAGGTAGTGACCGCGATATAGGTGGTTGATGTGGGAAACAAATCCGAATGTGGGTCAGTGCCTTGGGATGACTGTCTCCACATGGGGTGTTGACAATGGGCTATGTTGGCATTGATTGAGGTGGGGTTACTAGATCGCTGGATTGGTGGCAATTTTTATTTGGGTCTCGTAGTGACACGTTGGTTTCTTGCTGGATTAAGGATCGGATTCTTCGGGGTTTTATTGCTCATGAGTTTTTCTTTGGGTGGTGTTAGGCTGCTGTTTGTGTTTTTGGTGGTGTTAGGGTGTCATGTACCTCATGAATTTATGTTTTTTGTATGCACTTTTATTTTCATTAATAAATTTTAGGACCGAACACACTCGGATCCGGAACATTCTCGGTATTTTACTTAGTTGAAATAAAATTTCTGAATGACCAAAGAAAGACAACTCATATTACCTTTAACCATTACTATGGAGGCCAATTATTCATTAATTTTTTAAAAAATTTCTATAAATTACACAATTAAATTCAAATCACCTCATTATTTTTTATCCCAAGTTTGAGATAAATTTTATACCTAAGCATAGATAATTCAGAATCACATAGGATATAGAACATGATTTTTTCACTATTTCATTGAACAAATAAAAATCATCTTCATAATATTCCACCATATCCAAAATATGAAATAAAAACGTGGATTGTTATCATAAATAATTCAATATGACTTTAAGGTAATTTTAAGAAGCTAGTTTTTACAAAAACAACTAATAGTTACAAATGAATAATCATTAAGATTATGAACATAGGATGAGAATTAAAATACACCAATCTAATTTCCATGATTTTTCAGTAGAAGACCCAAATATATATTTGTGATAATTTAGAGGTGGTTGTAATGACTATAAATTTAGAGGAGTTACCTAGGACCATATATTATAGAAGACATTTCCCTTCTTTCTTGAATCATTTTTAAGGAGTGTCTCTATAATATATAACCTAGAGAGGTCACCACGTTGGATAAACTATGTCTAAATTTCATTTATATGTATTTTCTTACACCAAGGAGTGTTTAAATGAGAGAATAATGTTTTTTCAATCATACATAAATTTTTAAGAAACCCTTTACATGTATTATGGAACATTCAAGGGAATAAAAAATTTCTACACACAAAAACCTTATGAAGAACATCAGTTCACAGTATTATTTTACCAAGGATTTGTGGATAGTGACTAAGACTATATAGCTGATTCCACTAAAGACGGACTAATCAATAAGTCACCTACTGAGGTTAAAGAGGTGAATAAGATGTTCTCTATGAAATCTCATCAATGAGGTGCAGGAACTACCACATTGGGAGTGCATGAGGTGAACAAGACAAAATTAACTTTTTTTACTGAATATATAAACTAATTTTTTTTAGATGAATTTACCAATGATTAATGTTCAAGGTATATCACTCATCATAACCTCTCAGGGATGTCTTATTTTAAAATTAGTAAAACATAACTAATGATTATCCTCAAGATAAATAAAACTAAAAATACATATATCAAAGAAGAAATCTGTAGTAACTAAGCTATAAACACGAAATAAGACAATACTCTAACAAAATATATTGATATTAAAAATAATAACATCATAAAAACCATTTATGTAAGCCTTAAATTTGTTTCTTGGAAATATCATTCCATTAAAATAACACTCAATCCTCCTCAAGATATAAATTTAAGAAATCTATAAAATCCTCTATATATGACATTATGAAATAAAATAAAATGTCTAATAACAAGATCCTGACTACAATTAGTGAATTAAAAATCCATGTATTAGGAATGATCCATTTTCATACCTTCAATAAAACTAGATGAAATTTTAATCTTATTATGTTGTAGCATAGAAAGGATCTTGAATGCGATGAAATTTACTATCAAGTGAAGATATTTCAATTGAACATAAACATTAACCTAGTTAATCTAAACAAATGAATGAAAACAAATAACTTACAAAAAAACCCCATATAAAGAATCATAAAGGGAAATATAAAATTTAAGATCCACTATGACCATAACATCCATTTTATATAATGATGTGAAAACCCAATAAAACATGTGAAGAATAATTTAAAGAGTATATCCTGTGAGGTTTGATAAAATTGTAGATCTACATCACTTTACTATATACATTTCTCAAAATACCATGGTAAGAAAAAATCGTTATGGATATGTTCATCTAGTAGACAAGATTACGATCTATTAAAATTTTATGTTTATGTAAAAATGTTTCTGGACAAGTAACCCCTCAAATCCAATAGAAATTTAAATAACTAGGTATATTATCTATTAAACTCAACAAATGATGACTCATTTTTTTATTTCATTATGTGATTTAGGATATATAAATATTGTTATTCCTTACTAAAGTTATTCATCTATGTTGATCGCAGATATTATACCCATATGAGTGGTTGTGTAACATTCCAACATATCCATTTCTTTCATAGTGGGTGTTTTTTAATATATTATAGTGATCTTGAATGGATATTTATTAACTACTGATTTCTATATTCTAAACATAATGAAATATAATGATAATAATAATTCTAGAATTATTATAGGGAGGCCCTTTTTTAAGATATACAAAATATAATAATTCTTAATTATGGACTCCTTCCAAGAATTTGATATGGGGAACTATAAATTTGAACATAAATGGTTTAATGATACACCCAAATTAGGAAAAATGTTTTTTATAATTTACAGTTTTGAATTTTAATGTTTCTCAGAGGAAGAATTTGGAATTTTTGATGATTGAGTTTTATTAAGAAAACCATTTTAAATTCAGGATTTTACTACTAAACTTATTCATGAGAATGAGTTAGAAATAGATTTTTTCCACTATATAACATGAATAGTTTAGAGAAAATAAGAAGCTATTGAATACAGAAAATGGGGAATTAAATAGGGAATCATATGAGAAAACACTATTGTATAAGGAAAATTCTATTTCATTCTACCAAAAATAATCCAAAAAAGAGAGATTAACAAAGTAAAGTAATGTGAGGATGCATACTTTAAAAAAGAAGATGATCCCTAGAAAAAATCATTCCATGTACACTATAAGATATAGAGTGACTAAAATTTTACCATTTTGTGTATTTGAAATCATGTGTTCTGATTCCCATAAAATTTTCATACAGATTGGCCAGTTGCTCATGTATTTTTATAAATGTCATTTTAAGGAGATTATGGGGGATTTTAAACTCCTCCATGATACCATTAAATAATGGAAGATGAGGTTGTGTATTTATACTATATATATCAGATAGTCAATTTAAATTCTGAATTTTCTAAAATAGTCGATGTTATAATTAATAGTTTGATGTGTGAGAAAATTGTGGGGGATTTGTAACATGTAGTTTAGTAATTTAATTACAATTTTTGAATTCTTAATTTTTCATCATTCATAAATAAAATAATGATACACAAATTTTTTTGAGGATTATTTAAATATTATGTAGGTTTATTTTATTATTATATTGTAGTTAATATAAGTAAATGAATAAAAAAATGGAAAAAGATACATGAAAATTAAACATTAATTTGTATAATCTAATTAAATTACCATGCTATATTTTAGGATAAAAATCATTCTATGATTAACGATAGTGAATGATTTTACTGAATAACACCACATAGGGAATCCTTAAAAGAAATTGATTTAAGTTCTTTAATCCCATATTAAATGGGAAATTGGGACCGTAAAAAGAATCTATAAAGAAATTTAATGGGGTGTGTGTACTTAATCCCTTTTTATATATTAAAATAATTTATTTTTATAGTGTCTTATTTAGACTATGTTGATAAAATTAAAATAAAATAGAATTGTACTCCTTTTTCAAAAATAAATTCATTTATGTGAAGGAAATATTGATTAATGATTGAGAAGGGGGAACTGACTTATAAAAATACAATTTAGAGTGTATCAAGGATGTTTGAAAACAAAAAATGATTTATGTAGATTAGGAGTTAGTGATAAATTAAAGTGATACATGTCATTATTTTATTTCCACTTAAATCATTCAAATTCACCTGTGGAATTGTAATTTTAATCATAATTGAATTAAATGGGGTCTAAAAAGCACTTAGGACTCATGACTAATTAGTGTAAATATTCTTTGAGGTCTTTAATTTCTAATACTTGTTTTTGAGTGTTAGTAATGACATTCATATTTCTTAAAATCATGATTACATTAGTTAAATTGTGGGAGAGTGATATGATCACACATTTTCAAAATATTCAATTAATTTTACTATATAATAACCCACATTTATGATTAAAATTAAATATCTCGTGATATAAAAAATAAAAACTATGTTTGATTGCATACTGGACATAAAACATCATACTTAAATGAGACCCATAATAGTATTACATAAATGTGACTCTGAAAACCAATCCATTGAATTGGAGGGTCCAAATAGGAATAACATAAATATAAAATTATTATAAAGTTACGACTCAATATAAAATTATTTATTGGTTATTAAGAAATAAATACTATGTTTATTTAAATTTCATTTAATTCAATAAAAATATGAATTCTTCCAAAAGGATTTTTATTTATTTTGTTGTCAAAATATTACAATTTCTAGAACATTAAAAAACTTTATTTGATAAAATGAACCTTATTTATAAAAATAAACATATCAATATTTTGTTACAATGATTTTTTATGAATTTTATAAAGAGTTTTAACTTCAAAATACTACTGAAAAAATATGAATTTTTATTGAAAAATATATATTATTTTAAATTATTTATAAAGGAAATTTATATTATGCTTTAGTTTTATAATTAAATCAGTTCAATTTTATTTGAAATAGATGAATTATAGTTTTATTTAAAACATTTATTTTTTTTATTTTGTATAAACATATTTTATACTTAAATAGTAATTTTTCTAATAACCTAATTTTCATTACATTTTTCTAATTAAATTTTAAGTTAAATTCTACCACCTCTATAATTTGATTTTTTAAAAAATTTATTTCATATGTAGAATTAGTGGGTCCAAATTTAGTAAATATTTTCCTATTATTCTTGTATATTATTTATGAAAAATTTCGATGTTTTTTACCAGAGTATGGGAAAATTAGTTAATTTTTTGTTAAAATTAAAATGATAAGGACTTGAAAATGACCATAAAACATGAATTAATTTTATTGGATGAGTCTATTTCATCAACTTCAATATAATATTTTTTATATTACCTATTGTACATATCTATGTTATTAGAACTATTATATTATTTTATGTAATGAAATGTGAGAAATAACACACTCATGTTTTTAATTACTATAATATTTATATCATGGGTATAACAAAGGGAAATTTTAGATTATAAATATTATTTTGAAATATAAATTTTTTCTCTTTGTCATTGTAAAATATTTGAAATTGATATAAGATAAATGATAACATTAAATCATTAAATTATTTTTTTTAGTAATTATTAAATTAACGGAAAAATAATATTATTAATATTAAAAATATTTAAAGTAGTATAATTTGATATTATTAATTAATTTAAATTATTTTAATGATTAAAATAAATTTTTTGGTATATAAAAAAATATATTATTCTAATATAAATCTTTATTGACATTTAAAATATAAAATTAAAATATAGTATTAAAATTGAAATTATTAAAATTTATAAATAAATATTTTATTAAATGATATAAAATTAATAATATTACTATAATTTTACTAGTGGTACGTATATTTTAGAAATTATCAACCATAATATATTTATTTTATGTTTTTCCATTTATTGTAGATATTATGCCTGCCAAAAGTAATAATCAATGTTGTCGGGGAATGTTAGAATAGTATTAAAGAAAAAACGTTAAGGGAAAACATGTGATAAAAAATTATCCAAATTTTATATTGATAAGATTATGTAAAATATTTTTAATGTTATAATCTATTATTATTAATTATGAGCAATTTGGGTATATAATTTAATTTATATTACTTTAATATTTTTAGAAAATATAAAATTTCCCCTCCACTCTCTTATAAAATAGAACCACTTCTACTCACTTATTCACACATAAATAACCATTATATTTTAAATATACTTACTGAAAAAAATTAATATAATCCATACAAAAAATAAAATGTTCTTATTTTGTATAATACCATCATTAGTGGGATTAATGTGGAAGGAAAAGGAAGTTGTTTCAAGAAGAGGTATTGTTCTTAATTGATTGTTGTTGTGCTATTTTAACATCCATCTCATTAAAATATTCTCCAATAATGATTATATAATATAAATACTATATTCCATATAATTATACATTCTTATGTTAATGGAATAACCAATATCCATATCAATCATCGATCAATTTTAAAATGAATTCAATGGTTCAATGTATGGTGAACTATAGTTTTGCAGACCGCTATAATTAATTTTTGATCACCAAATATCATAGTTTGTTATAATGATGGAATATATATATATATATATATATTATTAATTATTATTAATCATTATATTAAGATAATATATCATTTTATTTATTACCTTTAAATTCTTTGGAATATCTTAACGTCGTTCATGCGTTTGTGTGGACTATAACCTCCACAAAGCAATGTGATAAATTTTTAATCAACAAAATACATGGTAAATATATATACGGGTATTATGTTATGTAATATTATATTTATAATATTATTAATATTTCTTAAATACAAAATAACTCTTACCTTCATTGGACAATGATTGTTGAAAAATGGAAATGTTATTCAAGCATATGTACGACCTACTGTCTCCATCATTAAAACATAATTCATTTATCATAACAATATATAATGGTTGGACATAAAAATTTAATTAATGTACAAAATTTATAATTATATCATGATTATTTTTATATATATGAAGGAATAATAGCCTTTTTACTATATTCATTCTACGGATGTCACTTTGGACTTATGAACATAATATTATAAATACATACGATATGAACTTAAATAATTAATTAATTGTTTATAAAAAATTATATATGTCCAATTAAATAATTATACACATGAAAAAGGTTACTAAAAAAGTAAGTATTTAAAATATGTTTGTTATTCAAAATGATAATGAATTTATGGGACAAGTTGGACTAGAGGTTAGATATTTTGCCTCAATTTTCCTTAATTAATATGTATTTAAATATTATGAACATAATTTATTTTATATGATTTAAATACAGCACCTTTTAAATTTTATATCATGAATAGTTCATAAATTATGATATTTTAATATTTAATTTTAATTACTTTATCTATGGAGATTTTATTTGATTTTTACTGTTTTGTCAACGTCTTCTTGAATCAATTTATTTTTGTTAGGTTATAACTCTTATTAATTGACATTTCTATTGAATGATTATATATGAATAGAAATTTAAATTTATTCTTTTAGTATATAATTTTTTTGTGGATTTGTAATTGTTAAAGATACATTCATCGAGGATTAATTTTTAGTTCAGTGATATGATATTTTTCCTGAAAATTCTACAAAAATTCCATTTACTTGTGGAATATGATTATTATATGCACATATTTCATATTTATATGTGCATATAACTCCACTTCAATAGTTTACATATTTTTTTAGAAAGATGAGCGCGGAGCTATAAAATTGGTAAAACAAACATTACAAAAGGTGAAAAGAAGGCATTTTAAATTTGTCCCTGGTAAGAAGCTGGATCATGTCACTAGGAATGGTGTTGATATGTATGTCCCTATCTTATAACACCCCATTGTATTCAAGGCCATCTGCAAAGTAGTTTGCCTCCCGAAAGGTATGTGTGATGAAGTAGTTAAGTGAGTAGATTTTGTCAATGCAATTATTCCATTTAGCTATCAGCTTCCATGCTAATCTGGTTTGTCTGGTTCTAATAGAATAAATAAGAGTGGATGAGTCACATTCGAACCAAATATTATTCCAATTTAATTGGGAATCTATATCCACTCCTTTAATGAGTGCCATCAATTCAGCTTCTAGAGAAGTGGTATGCACACATAGTCCATAATTGCATTCCACAACCTCTTGATGATGATTCCTAAAGATAAACCCATATCCGGATGGGATAGGGTTACCCTTGGAGGCTCCATCCATGTTACATATCAACCAACCATTTAAGGGGGTAGTCCACATCACTTCCATCATGCCCCTTGGTTTAGGGTAGCAACCCACGACCCATAATTTTCTAAGAATAATGAATTCCCTTACCGAACTGTTACAATACTCTTTGATCTGTGAACTTGAATTTTGAGTGGCCACCAATATAATATTAACGGACTGGGATGCACTGAACTATTCATGGCTATAAATGGTGTTGTTTCAAGCCTTCCATATAACATAAAATAGTTCATAACACGCCACCTGCAGCAGTGCATTAAGCTGTTTGGATTGCTGCACTTTAAGCAGGCTATGGATATGCTGTATAGCCGAAGAGGTATTGGGGGAATCCAGCTCTAAAATACTAAGAACTGCCTTCCATAGAAATGAAGATGTATTGCAGGATAAGAACAAGTGTTTGTTGTCCTCTCTATGCTGACCACAAAGCACACACCTCAGGCATAATGAAATCCCGACCCTTTGTATGTTCACTTCCACTGGGATTTTATTATAACAAAGCCTCCAGATGGGAGAAAATTAGGAAGGAAGAATCTAGTTTCTATTGATAGAACCAATCCAACTAACCTCACCTATCAACAGGTAATTTTAGAAGCTTTTGGAGTTGAGCATGCCATCTTGGGAACCTTCCCATAGCAGTATATCTTCCTGCTGAATAAAGTCATAGATATCAATCATCAGGATGATTTCTTTTGGTATATCCTCTTGTGATGCAGCTGATATTTTATGGATAAGTTTCTATCAATGGCCTACGCTTCAGGGTTAATCCTGCCCATCAGAGGTGTGCACGTCTAGTTGGTGGACCCGAATTTCAGATTTGATTCCACACTGACCACCCACCGTGAGTGTCTCATGATAGTGCAGAACACCAAAAGCAGACTAGTCCAGATTGAGGAATCAATGTAACCATACCTACCATCAATGAGTCTTGAAAGAATTTTTCTCCTCAAAAAATAAAGAGAGGTCGAGTTGCTATGAACAAGACTCTATATAAACTTGGTAAGTAATGCCTTATTAAAGCAGCTCAGATTCTTAATTCCTAGGCTTCCTTGTTTGGTAGGCATGCAACATTTGTCTCATTTATTATTTCATTTTATTTTATTATTTATTTTCTCTTATGATTGTATAGATACCAATGTGGTAATGAAATTATGTTAAAAAATATTTAATTTTTGGGATTATTTATGTTCAATGTTCCTTTGGAGGAATCATATAATTTTAATTTACTGAACATATTATCTTTTATTCTCATCAACTTATGAATTTTTACCAATTTTTTCATTTACTCCCATATTGAGCTTTGAAAAATCAATGAATTTTTTCATAAGTGATATCAATCTTTTATCTTATGTTAGGTTGATAATCTTTCTCCCACATTTCCATGTTTTCTATAATGTTTTAAAAATGATCTTTTTTAAAAATAAATAATTTATTAATTCTATTTTAAAAAGTATCTGAACTTATATTAAAAGGTTTTAAAAATTAAATATCATTACCTTTCCCAAATTGGTGACTTTATATTTTATAAAATTTTGGAAATTATTTTTTATTTTTAATGATTACAAAATGAACATATTGTCATACTATCATGACCATTACATACTTTGAATATTTCCTTATAATTTTAAAATTTTATTTTTAAGGAGAATTATGTTTATAAATATTTTTTCTGTATTTTTAGTTATGTAAAATTGATTTTCAAAGTGAAAATGTTATTTTTCTCCATAATGATTTTATTTATATTTTAATGGTTTTTTGATTGATCAACATCAACAAGAGATTCTATTATCTATAATCCATTGTTGATATTTTTTATTAACACAAACCACATTCTTTATCTAGATTAATTTTAATTGTTTCAAAAATATTTTCATTGAATATACTTCTTTTCTAATTTTTAATAATGTTATGGTTTTAATATAGGATATTTATATGAGTTTTATGATGAAATTCAATATCGATGTAAGTTATTTTTGTTATGGTTCTTTTATATTTTTTAAGATGATGAGTGGTTCCATTATAAACCAATTTATAATGATCCAATTATATGTCTCTAATGCATTGTCTAAATAGATGTATTAAACCAATTACTATTATCCTGAGAGAATATAGTAATATTCTATTATGGTTATTAAAATTTTACAATGTTGGTTATATTTTGTCTATCTAGGATGATTATTATACGTGTAACTATGAATGTTCTCTCATTTCAGATAGTGATATGATAATGATACCTCAAATACCAACATGTTTTATCTATTAAATATATATATATATATATATATGTTATTTATGAAAATCTTAAAATTTCACATGTTAAACAATGTGAATATCTTTCATGTAGAGTATATAATAAATCCAATGGATTAAAAGCTATGGAATTGTAATAATTCATTAATTAAGATTTACATCCTATGGATCAGGATTGTTGATTCCAATGAAACTTTAATTTGATAAAGATTTATTTCTTTTATCTTGAGTGATAATATTACTATTTATGGGTATGACTTCCCTTATGTTATTCTTATCAACTATTATTATTTCATCATACCATTATTCTATCTTACTCACACTGATGACATTAAATTGTTAATGATTATGTATAACCTTAATTAGCATATATGCCTACCATTCCGTTTTTTATTATTACAAAAGTTATGAAGAACAATGTTAAATGATTTGAGTATAGAAAAGTTTTATATACAGTGAAACTCCTGAGATATTTTGATAGATTAATATAGAATATGTAACGATAGGTATAATGGTAGATGATATTGATATTTATAAACTAGTTTTTTATGAATCAACATTGTTTATAGTTTTTCCCATATTTGTAAATCTCTAACCCTAAAAATATAATTTTCTATATAATTGATCAAATATTTTCTTTTTGTGTTCTATATTTTGGATTGTAAACATTGGGTCACATTTATTGGTATAAAATATAGAAATTAGATGTTTATACTCTCAGAAGGGGATCTGAGATTGTGGGTTTGGGGTCTATAAAATTGGTATTAGAGTAGGTTTTAGATAACCTTGAACATTGGGAAATTTTGTTTTGGGTTTTTATTATAATTAATTTATTCCTTAATCGCTTAATAATTTTTAGTTTGACCATAAGTTAATAGTTTTTGACACCCCTTCTTAGGATAGTTGATGGAATTTTAAGCCGATTAATGATAAATTTAGAGATGATTCGTTGGATTGGAGTATATGTATCCCTTAGGTTTCTTATGAAGTATTATTTTAGGATCCAAGGTTAGATTACAATTTAGAGTTATATATGATCTTAATTTGGCTTTATGGAGATTTACATTATTTCGGGAAATGAATTTGATATCTTGGAGACTATATGACTATGTCATATACATTATTTATGAAACAGATTATGAGTGTAATGTTTTGTAGATATAAATGTTAAATATATATAGGAATAATGTTTGACCAAATCCTAATACTTTATTTCTTTTAATATTAATCAACAATATTTTGGGTAATTTTAATCATTTTTTTTGTATAGAAATATTTTTTTTGAAAATTTTGTATAACTATTTAATTTTTTGAGATTATGTATTATTTTTAACACAATGTCCCTAGTAGAGTAGAGTCAATGCCTTACTTTATTACATTGGCATTATTATATAGATTCAAATCCTGATGGACTGAACAGTTTTGCAGTTTTGGAAAACAAGACACATAAATGCAACCCATTTTATATTGGGAATAAAATACAAAATTATTCATTAAAAAATAAAATTATTTTCATAATTCAAATTCATTCCTTAAATTTATCTTTATACCATTGAGAAAGTAATCAAAATAACATTCTATTAAGATTCTTAGTAATGTCAATGTTTTGTGGAATTAATAATTAATAAATGACCATAATCGATATGTAAATGTAAATGAAACTGAACACACATTCCATTTATTAAAAACATATAATTAAATTAATCCTTTGATATTGTCATAGTAAAAATCCTATAGATTATAATAAAAAAATAAATGAAATGCATAATTATTGGACACCATGTTTTAAAAGTAAATAGAACCATTACATCATGATAGTTTAGAAGAAGGGTTAAAACATACATGTTACAAACTTATTTTATTTGGATATCCTTAACTATAATATCAATACCTTTAATAAGATAGTTTAAAACATACTGGTTACAAATGCGAAGCGTTTTTTCCCATTGAATTTATCCCACGAGATGACTAATTCATTGAGGGGTTTAAATTATATGGTCCACAAAACAAGTGTTACCTGAAAAATAATATCTCATATAACAAATAAATGATTTAAATTCGTATGGAATGTTCCTTATTAAATATCTTTATTGATTAAACGATACATATTTATCAATATTTTCCCATGAAATAAAATAACGTTCCATGTGTAAACCATATGTAAATTTGGAATATGGTTTAAGAAGTAATCATATCTATCATTCAATAATATGGATATAAAAATGAAATATATTGTTCAATGAAAAATGATTATGATGCATTTATTATTTAAATTCAACATTGAAAATCACAAAATAAATGTATATTTAAAGATAACTTTTACCAGTTTGTAATTTTCATGTTAAAAACCCTTGGATGGGAAGAATAAAAGGAATCCCATTAATAATGTTAAGATAAAATAATTAATGATATAATATACCAAAATGATTATTAGATACAGAATATAAACAAAGTAAGTGGTGAATATGAAATATATCCACAGATGATAAATGTGAGATGAAAATTTCTTACCTTGAATTTAACATATAACGTGAGTATTTATATTCATAAAAAATATACTTATATTAGTTATTTAGATTCTATATAAACTCTTTAACGTTTATTATTAGTTTTAACTCAAATATTACAATGTTTTATACAACTAATTAAACAATTATGTTTACATCAGTGTTTTGAAAAAATATATATATTTATGGTTAAAAATGAATTTGGAAGGTCAAAATGGTAAAAGGGTTAATTATATAAACATATAAATAATAATAAAAATGAAATAATTATCATATTTATACATTAACAATTGTTTTAAAATGAATCATTGAATGTGGTTGTGGAAAATAAAATAACATTACAATCATTGAGATGGTAGATCATATGTTCAAATAAGTATCATTTCCATTTTTAGTTATCCTTATAGAAAGATATTAAGTTATATTTATTGATAAAGAATAATAATTAGATGATAAATTAAATTTTATTTAGTGATTCATAATTATATATATAATTGTTTCAATGTATAATTAATCACATCACGTTGATGAGGTGGTAGTCCACAGGTTCACAAAAATCGTTATCAATTTTCGTAGTGTGTGAAATGGTTATTAATGAAAATTATATATTGTATTTATAGAAATGTAATTATGTCCTGAATTTTATATAATTGTTTTTATTTCACATATGTTTAATTAAACCTATTCTTAATACATTTCATGTAATGTCTGAATGTATCACACCACTTTGAGGGGGTTGCAGTCCACACACCCACAGGAATGGTAATTTCATTACCCATTTGATAGAACTATGATTAGGCGTAAATAAATACCATTAAAAGACAAAGTATAAGTATATTGAGTATATTTATTTTATTATAATAGTATAGAACATTAATAATTGAATTTTATGAAAATGAAATATATAAAAAGTGATTATTGAGGAATATGAACTATTTTTTGGGTAACTTGTTTTGGTTTTCACCAAAGATATTCCTTGAAATGATATAATCCCAAATTGAATCGTAGAGGTTTAGGGGCGGATTTTTGGAGCATATTTGTGCATGTTTTGGTTGAAATAATGTGTCTTCATAAGTGTAATGAATTTTAAGATTGAATTACTTTATTCATTAGATGAGGAGTTATATTCTTAATCATTAAAAGTATGATTTTTTGTTAATAAACAAAGATAGTGCACAAAAGGAATACAAACAAGAAAAATTAATGGTGGAAAAAAATTAATCCTAGATAATTATACATTACCAATCCTTCTTACTCATAAGTAATAGATCCCATTCTATAAAATAAACCGAAATTATTAGAATGAGTGTTCTTGGAAGAAAAACAATATTCCACCTTTTTACCTTTTCTCCATGTGTGATAGATCTGCAAGTGATCATTCGGAAGATTATAAATCCTCTAGTTGAGGTTTCTATTATACCATGGCATTTTTATGGAAATATGTATAGTGTTTTAGAGAATCGAAGAACCAGTTTCCATAGACTCCAGACTGAGGTTCATGTCCTGACCAAGAGAAAGACCATTGAGCATGGCATGAGCCTCAACCCTAATGGAGGCCCCATATCCACAGACAGTAGATAATTCCATTAAGATAGATCCATTGGATCATCAATTCCTATCCACCCAACATAATACCCTCTACATTAGCTCCATCTGTATTCATATTCTCTCCTAGGATTGGAGAAATCCATTTAACCCATATACAATGAGTGCACACTACTTGAAAATTTTTATACATGGAATTAACAAATGGTAAACACTATATTGAGGTAAACCATACATAATTCACTTCAAAACTTAAAATATAATGTATTAATTGTGGCATATGGTTGATAAAAAATTTCATCACATAAAAAGAAATTCATTTTTACCATTTTCCTTAGTCATTATGCTTCCTTATTTTAATCATTTTAGTTTCTAATAATGTAACTAGTTTTCTGTCCTATATATTTTAACCATTGATAATAAATTAAAGTATGTTTTGATATCCAATATTGAACCAATGTATTATATATTTGGAATATAATTTATAGTATTAAAATCATTAATGTTTTGAAAATTAATTTTAAAACAAGCACATGTAACACACTAAAACACTGTTTAACCTGAATGGTACTAAAAATTTATTTCTATGTAGGGGATAATATAATGTCCCTAGAAAAATGTACATGGAAATTAAAATTTTATAGTAATACTTTGTACACTACAAAAATATATTCCCACTGACCATATTAGTTTAGTGTCTTCGGAAACACAGAACATAATCTCTTAACTTGGTGAAAGATCTTCAACATCTCCCATAAAGTTCATTCCCTTTATTTTTCCTACCTAAAACTTTTCTTTATACCATTGGGAATAGTAAATATGAAAAAAGTGATCTCAAATTATCATTATTAGCAAACAAAGAAAATATCAGTAAAATCATATTCCTAAGAACATAACATTTGAAAATCTCTTCCTGCATATAAAAGATCAATATCATATAATGGGATAAATCATAAAAGTTCAATGTAATCATAATATTAAAAAAATATGACATGAAATTTGGTGGCATGAAAACATAATGGTAATGAATAATTTTATATTAATCAAGTCTTATTTCCAAGACCATCATAGCAGACAAAGTCCATTATAGAAACGAGTTAACTCTTCATTCCAGCCCTATATTACTGAACTAAAATTACTTGTCATTCAATTAATGTCCATCTAATGTGATATAAATATATACACAGTTAATTAAAGGGAGATATTGGTCCCAACCATCTCATAATGAAACCAATCATATATTTACAATGAAAACATAAAAACATTCATTATAGCATAACCAATGAAATCAAATGGATTTCATAAACACCATTTAATTACAATCGATATAAAAAAATAGATTTCCTAAATAAGATTCCATCATAAACATAATGAAATCATATTAATAATAGAGTTTTAAATATAACTATATTTTAAGTGTGTCATCTTAGATGCAAAATAATTTTGAGAAAAATTTTGAAATTAATTCCTGAGGAAAATATCTTTTCTTTTTTAAGAACATTTTTTTCCTCAAAATGTCACAAAATATTAGAAAAATTAATTTTATATGAAAATAACATTATAATATCTTATGGTACGATTATAAGAAATAAGGCCTTATGAAATATTACAAATATTTTCATGTTGTACAAGTTAAACAAACATTCTTCAAGTACTTTTTCTAGAAAATTCAAAAAATACCTCATACTGAAAATAACAAAAGCATCCATCTATATCATTCAATATAATTTTGCCAATGGGTAAAATTAAATTTTAATAATGATATAAGAAGATAAATATTATTATGAAATATATATTTCGGAAACATGGATGTGGATGATAATTATACCCTAGTAAATACTTACAAATAAACAATCTCGGATAGAAATGAGATTTGGAAAGTTATCCCTTACTTTGTAATTATCATTAGTCGAGGGTGTGGTAACATCATCAATAACGGTTAAATAATGTAATAAAATTATTCTAGGACTATATATATATTTATGATATCATATATAATCCAATATGACCATATTATATTATTTTGTTAATAAAATTTCAATATTACCATTATTTCATGTGTTAACTATTCGTTTTCCCAATAATATTTGTTCATGTAAGTCATGTTTGTTATGAATAGGATGTATTTTATCTGTTAAATTAAGTTAATAACTTTTATTTTCACTCACCATATAAATTTTATAATCATTCTTGAATTTTTCATGTGGAGAATGAATCTCACCGTGTCATTGAGATGGTAGGTCGTACGTACGAATGAGCGACGGCATCATTCTCTTGGTGGTTAAATGTCATATAATTTGATGTTATATTAATTATATAGAATAATTATCATGTTATATTAATTATTTAAATCTATTATACTTATCATTATACCCATACTAATAATGTAGTTTTGAATAAGAAATTACACCAGAGCGTGGATATGGTAAGCCGTACGTACGCACGCAAGGTGATATTGTAATTTGTAGGATGTATAAAAGGAGGTATAATGTTTTCCCATAATTATAATAAAATTTCAACATGTATAATATATGTTATTTATTAAATTATTATATAATTAACATAGAAAGTGGTAGTATATAAAGAAATCAAATTTAATTAAATGGGTAAAGCAATTATCTATTATGGGTTGGACTTCCTTTGGATCTCCTCCTAGGGACACTAGGGATAGTGTTTTTGGAAAACCAGGACAATTAGAATTTAATTAATAACTTTTATAGAATAATTTTGTAGGGTTTTCTCGATCTAGAACGCTCATAGAGGTGTGAGAAATGTGGGAGGAGATGCCTTTTATAAGAGAAGAAAGGGGCACTTTAAGAAACTCTAAAATTATTAAAATATAATAATACTATTATAGATATAAATAACTAAAAATGGACCATAAATTAAATTTATGATACATTTTCGACCATATATTATCCCTTTTTGATGATTTAACATTTTTTTAATTTTTAAATAATTTAATAATAAATTAATTCAATAAGATATTATTATTTCCAAATTTAATACTATTCATTTAATTTAACTTAAAATACAATAAGAAAAAGTGGGAATTCTAATATATTGTTTTCAAACATCTATAATATATCTTATAGAACTTGGAAATTTTTTATACTCATTAACTATTCAAAAATATTACATAATTAATATTACTAAAATTATTTATTATATTTTTATGTTAATTAAATAAATATTTTTTTAGAGTTGAATAGACTTTTAAGGTAATTATATATCTTATAGATATACAAAATAAAATCATATAATTAAAATTATATCATTTTTATCAAAATATACATTTATATTCATTCAAAGATTGATTTTTCCCTATGTGGACACATAAAATATATTAAAATACAAGATAGTGATATTTTGTAACTATGTTTGATTTAAATAGAATATAATTTATTTTCTTGTACAAGTTTCAATTAAACAGCTTAATATTAATTATATTCTGATAATTATAGAATATTATTTATAGAATTTATTTTTTTACATGTCTTGGTTTAATTATAAACCTTATAATTTTTATTTACCCTTAAGTAGTTCCTTTAACTCTTACCACGGAAACATGTCTTTAATTTACTAAGGGTTAATATGATCACTCTAAAATGAAAAATGATCCATAAATGGGCCATTGGATACATATTTTACTTCATCTCAATTAGTTTGACCTATTTTTATATTTTTATGAATTTTATATAATTTAATAAAATATTATTTATTTAAAATATCAAGTGTCAATTTTGACATTATTCATAAGTTGACTTTTTAGAAATATCAAAACATAGATATATATTTTTTAAAACTACATTAAACCATAAGTAACATGTAAAATTCATCCATAAAATTATTTTATGAGGTTAATTCACTCAAATTATATTTATTTCAATATTTATAATATCATCTATTTGATATTTCTATTAATAAAATAATTTTTGAATCACTATAGATTCATCATTAATGATAATTATTTAATCTATAAAAATTATAAATAAATTTATTTGATGTAGGTAATTCTATTATCTTTTTAGAGACTACCTAGAGTAGATTTTATTCCCTCTTAATCCCTACATTAAAATTAATTTACATATATAAAATGATAGTGTGAGATTTTGTCACATTCATTAATTCATATATAATCCTGTTATATTCATAGGTAAAGGGCCATTAAGTTATTCCATTTGGAAAAATAAATGGTAAGGGTTTAATTTATTCATCCAATAATATTTTTAAACGTTTTATGGTAATTTTATAATATTATTATTACCTTTAATTACATGATTTACCTTAAACCATGCTAATAAAAATAATTATTAATGTCACTATTAATAAGGCCCAAAATAAAAGTAGAATAGTAACATAATTTGGATCTAATGATTCCAAATATGGAATCCATTTTTCAAAATTCCAAACTAAAAAATAGATATTATTAATTTAAAACTAATCTCATTGTCGTAAATATGGTATTTTTGTTTCATAGTTAAAACATTGCAAAAGATTGAAATATTTTTACAATTGATTCAATATAAAATTAATGATAATGACATACATTGTATTAAAATATAAAAATATTTTCTATTTATATTTTAAAACTATTTAATAATATATTTTTACTATATAAATTATTTTAATGAAAAAGATGTTTTCAATTAAAATTTATCTTATTCCTACAATTCATCAAAATATGAAAGTTGTCTTAAAAATATAAAAAATTCAACCAATGTAAAATTTTATATCCCTCTTCCAAATAATAAGTTTATATATTCAATTTATAAACATGTTAGACACAAGATTTGAAATTGGTGAGCCGTAAAAAGGTGGCAAACCGGTTTTTTTTGAAATATACATCTTTTATCAAAAAAATTGAATTTGTTCTTATAAAATGATCTATATAATACCTAATATGAATGTTAATTTTATAAAATTCAAAATTATATTAATCAAAATGCATAACAACTATTGTATCCCATTAAATAATAATATTTTAATAATATATTGATTTTTAGTGAGAATCAGTATTGCATACAAGGAAAGCTATCGAGGAACGAGGCTCTTGCATTTAACACAAGACAAGTTAGTGTTGTGTTTAATGCATAGTAATACTGTATAGCATATAGCACAAGCTAATCATGGTGTAGCATACAACAAATTACATCAAAGAAATTAAAATGAATGTATCTCATAAAATCTCAGTGTGTTAGAGTAAATATGTTCATTATAAAAGAAATATTGGAACATAAATAGCTTGTATTTGACATATATCAACATATACATATCATATTTAATAATATATAGTTTTATAAATTATGTTAATAAAATATCATTTATTAGAAAATAACATTATTGTCAATTTTGATTTTATATAATTAATTAAAATTTAAAAATATCAATAAAATGATACAATTAAAATATATTATGTTTAAAATTATTTAAATTGGCATATAAATATATAAAAAATGTGAAAAATAATTCATAAATTACTATTCCCCATTAATATTTTTCATATCATTTATTTTATTTTATTATTTACAAAATTATCATTACGTTGGTGTTTCATATAAATTTTATGTATCTAATTTATCTCTAACAAATTTTATATAAATTAATATGATGAAAATGCATCCTTTAAAATTAAAAATAATATGAATAACTAATCTAATGTGGATCTTTGTACATATCTCAAGGATTTATAAATGTTAATGGGAAGGAAGGTTTCTTGTTTCCTTACATAACGTATTATATATGTCATATTAAATAAATAATATACTAATGACGCATAAAAGTTTGAACAGTAGGGGATATGGTATAAATATGTATATAAAATTTCTTTTAGACAAGTTTCTTACTCATTTTTTTCACTTAAGATTAATGTTTAATCACTATGTAAAATTATTTTTTCCTTAATCGGTGTGATAAATTTTAATTACATTCACTAATATTTTTGGTTAAAAATATATTATGAACATCAATTAAATGAAAAACTATGATGACTCAAAATATGAATCCCATTTTTCCAAACCACAATCACAGAAGAGGAAGAAAATAATTTACAATGAATACCATAAATGAGATTAAAATGTGGGTCTTTAATGAACAAATGTTCATATTTTTGAAATTTTTGTATATCAAATTTCAATGAAATATTTATAATAATGAACTAAATTTGATTAATTTATTTATAATTTTATTAAATATAAATTATAACCAAATTAAAATGTAATTTGACTATAAAAACAAATTATATGAAAAAGTAGTTTTTAATTAAAATTATGTACTCTTAGTATTGATAAAAATGTATCATCAAATATAAAATAAAAAAATAACCTAATATATTTTAAAAGTTAAAATTCAAAAAATGATGTTTATTTTGCCAAAAAAGTTTATAGAAGTGTCAAAATTTACTTTTAAAATAGGTACACCCTTAAAAAGTGGTAAAAATCAGTCTTCCATGTAATATAAGATAACTCAATGTTGTGTGTAACATATTCATAACATGTTAATTATTATTAAAATTTATAGAAAAAAGTTATTTAATTTTAGAATGAAAATATTTTATGGTAATTGGTTGTACATTATTTTCTCATATAAAGGTTTATTCATTTCTGGAATTATCATTACTTATTCTTACAATAATGGTTTTGGTTAACCTCTAATGACAAGGTAAAAGAAACATTTTCACATTGTTGAAGTGTATGATTTTATTGAAGTTAATTCAATTACTTCTTGCATGTAAAATTTATCTACAATCCTCATCGTTTAGAGAAAAGGCTGATATTTACTTGGTAATTGATTATAGTATAAAATTAAGCTTGTAATGTAAGTATTTTTTTCTTATTATACATTGTAAAAAAATCCATCAACACAAAGAAAATGATTTTGAAAGAAAAGTTTTATCCTTTAACTATATCTCTGATGAATCTAGAGACATTTCACACCTATTTGGTTTATGGTTTTATGGTTATTGTATATATCTTTATCATCCACTTTATTGATATCAATGGTCTATCTCAGTCTACATCAGTTTTTGGACATTAATGATCTATTACCCTTCCATATATTTACTTCCTAATTAATTTCTCTAATTTATAAACCAAGTATTTGATATTTAATCTAACCTTCATATTTTCCATGTCTATATTTTCATAAGGGAGTTTTATTAAATTGTTTTATAATATTGGATTTTAACAAAGGTATTTTGAAATAATAAACCCTAGTTTACCAATCCCATGATCAAATTGTAGGAAAAAATTCATTAAATAGGGGTAGAATGTAGTATCTTAATATTTTAAATGAAAGACTTTGTTTAATAGCATGAAAGATATTCACCACCAAACATAAATGAACCCCAAAATATTATAATATAAACATAACCATTCTAACCTAGCCATTGAATGTATGGTTATGAATATGAATAAATGATCCATTATATACATATACAGTTCCTAATCACAGTTAATTTTTTGATTAGTTATTAGTAAATAAAAAACAACTTTTAGTGAATTCAATTTATTCCTCAAAAATATATTTTCTTAAAAAATGATTGCTGTTCCTTTTATGATAAAATATTATAATTAGTAAAAAAATATAGAAAATTTATTGGGATTAATTATCATCATTTTTTAAATAACTATTTAAATATCATTTCACTCATATTTTTTGAGAAATTTGGAATAGTTTTATTTTACAATGAACTTTGAAAAACATTATATTTTTAATTGAAAGAATTATTTTTTAATGCATTTATTATATAAATTTATATTTCATATATTTTTTAAGATATAATTAGATCCTATTGATTAAAAACATTTCAATTATGGTTTTTGAAATTAATTCTATATGTGGATTCAGTATAACAATATTTTATAATTAAAAGGGTAATTTTCATATTTATTTTATAATGTCATGTTTCACTGATTTAAATTGAATATAAATTATGTCAAATAATTTAGTTAAATATTAAAAAATAGAGTCAATATTTGGTATCAATAGGTCCAAAGTTCTTAAATTTTTCCATTTTTAGTCATTATTTTAGTAACCTTAGTATTATTTTACCATATTAAGGGTCAATCTAATAATTATGGGTTTGAAATAATATGATAAGGACTAGAAGGTGACCACAATTCTTGCATTAATATTATTAGATGAGAGTATTTCATCCAAAATAATCAAATACTTGGTAATATGTCTATTTTTTTTCATTCATATGTGATTGTAAACATTATAATATTTTTTGTAATGAAAAACTAATACGGGAATGCTATTATTTTTAATAACAATAATATTTTTAACATGGGTATAAATTTAGGATATGTTAATTTATAAATATTGTTTTGAATATAAATTATTTCTTCAATATAATTGTTTTATTATAGAATGAATAATTAACCTTAATTCTTACACAACAATGACATATTAATTATTTAACTAAAGGAAATATAAAATAAACAGATTTAAAATATTAAAAGTAATATTATTTGAAATAATTAATTAAAAAAATTAAATACTTTTATAACATGTTAGATATGTATAAAATATTTTATTTGAATTTATTTTATTTATTGATGTAATAAAATATATCATAAAATAATAGTTATAAAATTTTCATTATTGATATCTTATAAAACTAATATTTAATAAATGATATATAATTGATATATATATATATATATTTGGAATAAATATTATGATATGGTTTAAAATATAAACCATGATAAATTTATTTTCAATTTTTCAATTTAATGTAACTATCATGACCCTCAATGTGTAAAAATATTCATGTTGTGGTATTTGTGAGAGATATTAATGAAGGGATAGAACAATATAATGTTCCCAATGTTATATAAAGATGTTGGAAATTTATTTTATTATATAAGTTAAACATATATGAGTCATATATTATAATATTATCATTTTTATCCCATTTATAATAAAAAATTAATTTTTATTACATTCATTTTACAGGAAAATCAAAACATGCCCCTCCTATTTCGTATAAAAGGGAACCACTTATTCTTTTTCTCACACCTCAAGAACCATTTAGTTCATAAAATTAATGACCTAATAAATTATAACCGTCCATACAAATTTTATAAATGTATTAGTTACTACCAAATACCAACCATAGATTTATGTTGATGTAATGAAAAGGATGATATCTGAAGAAGAGGTATAGTTCTTAACCGATAATTTTTATTATTTCTTATTCCAAAACTATTATATAATATAAACAATTTAATATATAGTAAAATAATTTTCAAATATATAATTAGGTGTTATGATATTAATTTTATAACTTATGTCTGTCTTTAACTTCCATCAAATAAGAATGTAATTCAATGTTCGTGTATACCGAAGACTACCAACTCAAAGGGTGATGTAATTAATTTCCCATACCCACCTATCTTAGATGGTTATAATTATCTAATATATATATATATATATTATATTAATTTCATATTTATCATTATTTAAATATAACATAACATTTACATCCACATATTTCCATTCACTGAAAAATGATAACTTCAATCGTGCATACGGGATAACTACCACCTCCCCATGTGATGACATTACTTATTCATCACCACTTAAAATTGATGATAAAAATATGTATATTTATGAATAAAATAAGATATTTATTATATTATAAAAAATATTTAAGGATTAATGTATACTAAACTTATTTCCAAAATTATTTTTGAAGAATAGAAACATTACACACGTGTACCTATAACTAACTGTCACCATGATTATATCATAGTTATTTATTTGAAATCATATTTAATAGTTGGATTTAAAAGTATAATTTATTTATAAAAATTATTATTATTTTGTAATAATAATTATTTATATGATCGAATATTACCACTTAACCATTTTCAACCTTCCGAGTAATTTTTGGATTTATGGACTGAATACCATCAAAACAAGTGACATGAAGATAAATGATTAAGTAATTTTGTATATAAAAGTAAAAATAGAATTAAAAATAATAGAAAATATTAAATTGTTTCTAAATAAATAAAATAATTAACACAAGAATTTTATTTTGGATTATAATGAACATACTAACGATTCAGAATATATATAATAAATTATTCCCAAATTAACCTTAATTGAGGCATATTTTAATGTTATGCACTTAATTTCTTTTTTATGGTATATATACTACCCATTTACTATAATATACCTTGAATTATTTATACTTAATGATATTCTATTATTATTTTTGAATTATATTTTTCATAGAGATTTTATTTTAATGTTTATAAGTGGTAAAGTGTTTCGTAACCAAATTTCCATTCATTGAGTTATAACTCTTTATAATTGACATTTTAATCCCATGATTAAGTATAAAATTATAAATAATTTTTTATTTGATATATTAACTTGTTTTTCATGATTTACATTTTTTACCAATAATAACTTAATTTATTAATTTTTAATTAAATTATATGATCTTTGAAAGGGTTATTCATCTAAAATTAACTTTCCATGGGATATATATGTTTATTATATGTATCTATTGTCCATTTTGATTTTTAAATACTAATACATTGACATGATGTATTTAAAATGTCTTTATGTTAATTATATTTAGTGATCCATTTAATATTATTATGTCACGAGGATTATGAATGATGGGTAACCAAAGTGGAAAAGGTTTTATGTCACAAAATCCATTCATTTCGAGATTGTTTATGTTCTAGGTTCCCTAGGTGGAAAACATATTCTATTATTTTATTTTAAAAAATATCTTTTACTATCCTCTATTTTTGTATCTAGTTTGTATTTTGGGTTTTTATTTCCTACCATTTTGATCTAGGATACATTAATGAACCTGTTCGTAAGTAATACCGATCATCAATCATATTTTGGACTAGAAATAAGTATCATCCATATTCATATTTTATTATTATTTTTCTAATGAACTTTTAGAAACATAAATTATTTCTTGATGTTATTTAAAATTATATTATAAATATTTAGATAGTTATTAAATTTCAAATTTCTTAACATCATCCAAATGGGTAACTTTAGACTCCTGTGACTAGTTCATTGAAAATAATGATTTCATTTTACAACAAAAACATTAACATATTTTTCATGTGTAATCCATCCTTCTACTTATTGGATTGAGAAGGTGGGAGGATTCTATGTGGCCTTAAGAGTCATCCCCAAGGTTTTAATGGAGAGAGAAAAATAACAAAGAGATTCTATACATATGGGAGAGGATTTTCCCATTAATAATAAACCAACTAACCCAAAAAATTGAAACCAAAAAATCAGTAAAAGATACATGATAACCATATAAGTCAACCCAAAATTTCCTTCATCAATATCAAACTAGAAACCAAATACCATAGTGGAAGAAAAAAATATAAAACATCAAGACAACTGAATGAGTCCATGCTTTATATGATTCATGCTATAACATCACAAAATGGTTGACATATCATGAGGCAGTGCTAAAGACTTATGGTAATTTACCTTTTACCATCTCCCGGGAGATGACATCTATAGAAGAACCAAAGTTCCAATGCAGGGGTGAGTACTAAAACTCAGTCAGTTTTCACTAATGACTTCAATACTCACACCACTATAATAGACTATTTTGAAACATTTATAGAAACTATCTTATATAAAAAAATAAAAAACATCTTATAACTAAATATAAACAAATTCAAAAAAATAGTATATAATAAAATTTAAACAAGTTTAATCTCAAAAAATTTCCCATCAAAATATATTTTCAATAAAATAACAAAACAATACTGTAAAACCATTTCACATGTTTCTTTTGGCATAGCCATTCAATTTCACATATCCACACCATTAACCATGCATGTCTCGTTATGATAGTTTCGTACTCATGATCGATCGCTTTTTAATCTACCACGTAATCAAAAGTTAATTATATCCCATGTTCCATTACACCATTGGCACCGAGGAAAATGTCATATTTCAACAAATCATCATAAATGCAATGAGAACACACAGACCATGTATTCCCCAAAACAATGTCAATACCAATATTCCAAAACAGTTTTAATAACATAGTATTTTTTATTAAAAACAATGTTTCCTTTAATCCATTTTAAAATTCCAAAAAATCCTTTAATGAAAACAAATATTTTAAAAACAGGGAAACCAAATAACCTTTCACAACAAATCTCCACAACTTTACAATTCCACAAAAAACCATAAATCATTAGTAAAGAGGATTTATATCCTAATTTTCACCATGATGTGACCATAATTTTCAATAAATTACATCAACATGTAACTATGCCCATAAATTATAGAAATGGGAGTCATGAGTTAAGCCATATATGAAAATAGTTGTGTGGAAATGATAAACACCATAAAAATGTCATAGAACAAGGATGAATATTGATGAAACCACCACAGATATATTCCCCTATCATATTTAAAACATAAATCAAAACATATTTGGAATAAAAAATGATATATGAATCCAAATTATGGGTTGATATAAAAACAACTATATTTAGAGAGAAGTAGATCTATGAAAACACTTCAAGAATGATGAAGAACGAAGCCTTATGGTAACAATCTGTCTTGAACGCACTAATGGATGGATATAGATCGCATCTAATTCACATGGGAGAGGTGATCTGACATATGAGAGATAAAAATCCCATGTTAGGGGTGTATGGGAGGAACAACAAATGGGTTAAATTTTAAAATGATTTAGATACACTTTTTATTGATCAAATTTGACCCTACGCATGGTTTACATGCATGGTTAGGAAAAAAGGGAAATAGTTGTGCTCCTGCGTCTATCATAAAAAATTCTTCACATGGTTGGCTAGCATTGATTCTAAACCATGTGATGACTATGAAAAAACCCTATATTCAACATTTTAACAACAATTCATGGTTTCTCCTAGACTTCTACATAGTTTGGATAATCTGTACACAGCCTCTGCGCCCCACATTTAGTCATTGTCTCACTATGCATAGTTTCCTTCAAGTATTTCATGCTATCCAAAAACTATATACCACCCAAGAAGCTAAATAAAAGTCCCAAAAAATATTTAAAGGTTCCCAAAACTCTCCAAAAATTCACATTTATAATTTATTTACACATATAACATAACGAAAGTGTAACCTACTAGAAACAGGGGGTTCTACATTCTCCCCACAATTTTTGTTTCCCTCCAGAAAAGTAAAAAACCACTATTTCCCTAAATGAGTTCTCATTATTTTTCTTTTATTTTCCTCTTGCATTCCCATGTATTTTCCTAAATTTGAACATGTTTCAATAAATCCTACAGTAGTTTGATTCTTTTTCCAATAAAAACATTTCCTTCCCAATCCACAATTCATACTCAGATTTATACAAAGGAAGCATCTGGGTTTAGGTCAATATGATCCTATATGATCACATGGTGTTGATCGGGTTGATAATTTTTTAATTGAGATATGTGGAACACATTATTCACCACAAAGAACCATGGTGGCTATGCCAACCGATTTGCAACCTCACCAACCTGTTCCATTATCTAAAATGGGTCGATGCATCAAGTAGATACTTTCCAATACATCCCAAAATATTGATGTCAAGGCCTTTGAGAGAGCCTCAAGAATACATGTTCCCTCATTTCTGATAACAATGACCATAAATGATGATCCACATATGATTTTAGATAACTCTATGCATTCTCCTTTAGATTCCTGATCAACCGAATGTTATATGTTTTTTCATGGACAGGGCTTTGTACAAATAGTGATGTATCACCTTTTTCCACCTAATAAAGTAGATAATGATAAAGATGCCCATAAAATGATTTTAAAAGATCCATATATTTCAAGTCTTGATAACTATTGTTATATGAGAACTCCACTAAGGGTATGTGCTCTTCTCATAACCACAAATGTTCATTACACAAGCCCACAAAATTTCTTTCAATGTTTGTATCACCCTTTATTATTTTACATCTTTCTAAGAATGATACACCATACTAATAGGTAAATGGGTCCCAAGGTAATCCTTTAAGTATTTACATAAATGAGAAGTGAAACTCAAATATCTATATAATATGATTGAAACTGGTATTCCATATATCTTTATAAATTCTTGGATATAGATTTTCGACCAATAATCCATTGTATGAGTTTCATGAATGGGAATGATATGATCTTATTTGGTATGCTGGTCCATTATCACCGACATTGTATCATGTTTCTGAACCGTTCTTCAAAGTCCTATAAAAAATCATCACTATCTTCTCCCGTTGAAAAAATGGATAGGAACGTATTGCAACTTAGCTGAACGTTGTTGAAACACTTCATTAACATGCTGACAAGTTAAACACCTTGAAACATACACAACCACATTTTGTTTCACATTGACCCACCAAAACTACACCTTTCACTCCTTATAAATCTTCTATATTAAATGATGAATAGACCTTCTCGAATTGTGGTAATCTTGAATAAGTCACTCTGAAAAAACAATAGGTCACACCATCTGATTCCTGAAACAGAACAATGAACTCTCATCTAACCGTTGACCCTCAATGATCTCCCTACCATTTGGTTTCAAACTCATAGCCTTTCATTCTTAATTTGATATCTATTTTTCATTAACCATATTTTCTATATTAGGAAATATGGAAACCAAACAAAAACCCTACAACATAAACTTGATATTCACATTCCACATGCATATTAGCTTGGAAAAACATCAACTTCCACTCATCTAATGTTTCTTTTTCCTAATATACATATGAATTTATACTTAATGAATCTTTTACTATATTTTCTTTACCCGGTGTATACATCATGTCAATTTTGATCATCTAAAGATACAACATCCATATTCTTGGCCTTTTATTCAAATCATGTTGTGAAAAAGTATTTTTGCAACTCTTATGATCTGCGAAAAGAGTAAATTCATTACCATATAGATAATGATGCCACGTCTTCAAGGCATGGAAAACTACAGATAAAACCAAATCATGTGTTGGATAATTCCTACCATGCAGACTTAAATTACTTGATCAATAAGCAAAAATATTTTATCCATTCATGAGAAAATACCCCAACCTAGATCCTGATGAATCATAATACACCACATACCCTTGTCCTGATTCTGAAAAATTCATGATTTTTGTTGATGTAAGGAGAACTTTTATCTAGTTAAAATACATCTGCCTTTTCATAATCCTTTGGAATGGAATATTATTCCATGTCAAATCTATCATTGGTGAGGCTATCTATGGGAATTAAATCATAATGTGATGTTAATAACTAGATAGTCCAAGAAAACTACGAATTTCAAAGACATTATTTACCATTTTCAAAGAGATAACAACTTCTATCTTTTCTAGATCCACTAAAACACCTTTCTCAGAAATTACATGGATATAAAATCCTAGATCTTATATAAAAAATACACACCTTGATAACTTGGCATAAAAAAGACGATATCTCAAGTTTCCCAACACCATCTTCAAGTGTTTATAATTATCTTCCTTAGTCCATGAATACACTAATATGTCATCCACCAACACCATAACAAAATAATCTAGATATCTCTGAAATATCATATTCATCAATTCTATAAAGACTAATGGCTCATTAGTAATACCAAAATGCATTACCAAATATTCATAATGGCCATATCTTCTTTTGAAATAGGTTTTTTCAATATCTTCTTAAAATTGCAATTTGTAATAAGCCATAGTATCAGTCAATATTAGAGAACCACTGAGCTTCGCTAAATTTATCTAACTTTTCATCAATTCATATAAGTTGATATATATTATTTATCATAACTAGGTAAATTTTACAATAATAAACACAATTCCTAATAGTTTCATCCCCATTATTTATGTACAATACTAATTTGTCCCATGGATATTTGTTTAGATGAATAAAACCAATTCTTTCCATCTCTTCTAACTAAACATTCAGATACCTTTAATTTTTTAGTTCCATAAAATATGATATAAGGGAAATCAGACTAGTCCTTTGAAAGAGATGAATTGTATACTCCACTTCACTTATGGGTGGAATACCTCCAAAAATGTTGGGAATAACATTGTAAATTGGTCAACCACTTCTAGAAAATTGGTATTCTCAATCTCTTCCATTGATTCCAATGAATAAGTTTCTAACTAGAAGGAGAACGTTCCTAATATCTATTCCAAGAAATCTGTTGCACCTGTCTTTATAACCATGTGCCTGTTAAAAGGTATCTTGATGTCATCCTCTATCATGAAACTAATTGTCATGATATAATAGTAAATGTGAGTCTTGATGATTACCATTTAATCGATACCTAGTATTTATACATAGACATCCATAACTAACACCGACATGTCCTATTTTATCTCAGTTTCATCATCAATTAGAGAAATTTATCCACCCAAAATTCTCAAAATTTTCTTCGACCATGAATATTTTGTAGTTTTATCATAAATGGTATCTTCTCATGTTTTAAAATTATAAAAAAATAACATGGGAATCAATGAAGGAATATGATTCACCAGTTTTATATAACACTTTTATAAGGATAGAATTGAAAATAAAAGTACATCTCACCATAGATAGTCTAGACTGAACTCTAAAATCACATACTCAGCTCCATATAATTTCTTCTTCATTAAACTCTACTATTTTTTGTCTCGATAAGAATGGCCTTGCCGAGGAGCCATGGAATTCCAACAACCTCCATGGATAGCTCTTCTATACTAATGAGTTTGAGTATACTTCCCTCACATTGTTGATGAATTTGACACATGTGAAACATGATAAGTATCTCGAGCACCTGAACACATAGAATTTTGAAAATTTCACTTATGATGTCCTATTTTGTTGAAATTATGGCAAGAACTTGGTGGAGATGTATACTCTCTCTTTATGTGGTCAATGAAATCACATTGGAAACATCCATCTTTTTTCATGGGTCATGGAGAAATAATAACCCATCTAGCTATATGATTCTAATTCCCGCTCCCACCTTGGATGTTGGTGTCCCTCTTCTACTTTCTCAAAGAAATAGAGTTCCCACCAGTTCCAATTTGTATAAACATAATTCCTCCTACAATTTCCTCTAATATTTTTCATTTAGATATCATCACTCTATTGATCATCTCTATATAATCAGTAATATAGAGCACGAAAATCATCAATTGATACTCCAAACTTATCATTGATTCAAAGATGCATGCCTTCATGTACACACTTAGAGAAACTACATGTGTGTAGCATAATAAATTCATAAATTTATCTACATACTCTATGGTAGAGGGGTTTTCCTGCTTCAGGCTGAATAAGTATGTCATTATCTAAATATTAAATGTGAGAGGATATATTTTCTTGTTAAGAAATTCCTCAAAATACACAAAATTATGGCCTTGAACAACTTTATCCTACACCACTATATCCCATCCCTAGAATTCAAGATCCTAGAGCATATATATCACCATATTGACATTTTTCTCTGCTAGTGTACTAATGAAATAAAAGATACAATTCATCATAGTCAGCCATTACTTCTATCATTCTGGTTTAGAATCACCCTGGATGATGAGGTGATTATTTTTTTGGAACTAGATGGAATGATCCAGTTTTCATGGACAATACCACTGGTTTCTTTTGTCCAAATCCTAAAATGCAGGGATGATACTCTGAACCAGATGTTGGTTCACCTGCAGCTCAGTTGTAACCACATTCTCAACAGCTTCTTCCTGTTGGATTATATGACACATACCTGGTGCCTTTTAAATACAAAACCAAACAATATAAGTCTCACTATCTAGAAACTTATGGATTATATTTTTCAAATTCAATCACCTTAACTATCACAACACTAATTTTCAAAAATAATCTTTTAAATGTTCAACTATTTTTAAAAAAAATCAACTTGGTTTTTAAAATCATACCATCTTCAAAATATCACAAGAATTATACTTTTAAAATTCATTCATTTGAAAAAAATTTCCACATTTTGTAAAATTCAACACTTTAGACAGACATTGTAAATAATTACTCAAAATGACTAAGGAATTATTAGTGGGAATTCACTCCCATAAATCATGGCATGCTCGTCTCTTTGGATAAAAAGATAATAATGAGATTAAAAATAATATAAGTGACTAAAAAGTCTTAAATTCCCCACACCTTAGTAAATTTAAAATCAACATAAAAAGGTTAGCTATATATTTTTATGAACTAAATTTATATTCAATAAAATCCTACTACATTATAATATCCCAACCCATAGAATAGGAAAGAATAAATTCAACTGTATGAATCAGAAATATGATAACTACCTATTCCAAAAGGAAAGGAACAAGATGATAACTTGTGTGTCACCTAGTATATTAGACCAATAAAACTGATACCATCTATCCCATCAAAATTTTTGGGTGAAAAAATTGATACCATTTATAATGGATGAGTCTATCCCAAAATCATGATATTTTCTACATAGAGCCAAGACCACACAATTTTTCATTCTATATGATCTGGCCCTCCAGAACCTCCTAGTAAAAGGCCTCATAATGGGAGAGTTATCCACATTTCCTTATATAGGGGTGATTCATGCTAATCCTCGTTTGATGTGTGATTTCTAAAATCAACCACAAGAAGGGCCATTAACCAACATGTCTTAGGATAAAAACCAGGATCTGAAACCATCTGTGACATCCATCATTCTCGTGATTAGCATGAAAATTTTTAAGGATTATACATGGACTTAATTGACATCCCCATGAATCCAAATTATAGAAATAAATACCTAATGGATTCAATACATTTGTGGATGATTTTCTCTTTAAGATAAACCTATTAACCCAACAAATTTCAACCAAAAAATCACAAAAAGATGTATAATAACCATGAAAGACTACCCAACATTCCATTCATCAAAATTAAACTATAAACCAAGTAACGCATTAGAATACTACAATATCAATGTAAATAATGGAATAAAAACTAATTAAACACCAAGACAACCACAAGAATCAAAGCTACAAATTCTCCATGCTCCAACTTCACCAAAGAGCACATGTATCACGAGGTAGTGCTAATGATGTGTGATAATTTACCTTTTCCCAATTCCTAATAGATGACAATTACAAAACCACAAAAGTTCTAAAGTAGGGGTGAAAACTAAAAATTAGTATGTTTTCCCCAATGACTTCATTACTCAAGCCACAAGAATAGAAGACTTAACAACATTTATATATAACAGTTCATATAAAACAATTTACAAATTAGTTTATAACTAAATATAAACAAGTAGAAAAATATATTATAATCAAATATAAAAAACTCCAATATCAACCAATTCTCTGGAAAAACTATCTTCATGAAAATAACCAAATAATGGCTTAAACCCATTTCAAATGTTTGAATTGGCATAGCCATTCCATTTCACATATCAACAAGACCAACCATGCATGTCTTGTTATGACTGTTCCTTACTCATGAGTAGTCTCTCATCGATCTACCAAGTCTTTAGAAGGAAATTATATCATATTATCCATTACTCCTTTTCATTGAGCATAAATTCATATTTTAACCAAGCCTCGTAAATTCAATATGAACACACACACCAAGTATGTAAAAAAATTCAATACCAATATGCCAAAACCATTTCAATAATTAGTTGTTTATATTGAAATAACTTTTTCCAATATTCCATTTAAAAATTCCTACAAAACCATATATTAAAAATAACATCTTAATCACAATAAAACCTAACCACTTTTAATAAAAAATCTCCAAAATTCCACAATTTCACCAAAAACCATATATCCTCGCTAAAGAGGATTTATATCAATATTTTCACCAATATATCAAAATCATTTTCAATGAATTAAATCCATTTAAAACTATTTTCATCAATTCTAGAAAAAGTAATTGAAAGTGAATCCACAGACCTTGAGATTTTTGGCAGAAAAATGACATGAAAAACATCACAAAAGTATGTTAAATCTCAATGAACACACTTTAGATATATTCCAAAATCATAAAAACAAAATATATACATATTTGAAATCCCAATCCTTTTATCTACCGACAATAGTCGTATATCTAAGAATAATATTGGATGGGTGATGTAGGTTTAATAGAATGCTTCAGGAATGATGAAGAACAAAGCCTTACCGCATGAATCGGGATCCAATGCACCAAGGGATGGATCTATATCACTTAAAATTCTATTAGGAGAGTCTCTCCAATCATTTAAAGACCGAAATATAGAGTTAGGGCTGCATAGATGGGAAAAATCTTGGGTTAAGGGGTAAAACAAGTGAGATCAATATATTAAGGATCTAACATTGACCATACACTCGGTTTAGTCACAGGGTTAGGAAAACCATAAACTAACCATTATTCTATGTTTTTCTAATGAAATAACTCACATTGTTGTTTTTAACAACTTCTAAACCATGTGCTAACTATGGAGATGCTATCAATCCAAAATCTGCACCACACAACATGGTTTATCATAGGATTCCAAACTGTTTGGATGAACCGTGCACAACCCTTTCACCTCACATTTAGACCATATATCACTATGAACAGTTTCATACATGTGCTACATGGTTTCCACAGGACATGAAACACCTGTTCGTTGAGTCAAAAGTCTTCCTTTAAAATTTTGATATCTTTATATTTTAGAACTTACAAACTCTCTTTTTAAATAAATTAATATACTGAATTATCATACATTCTTTAAGGATTTGTCTTTAATTTTGATCATTATGTTTTTTTCATATATGTATGAAAATAATATTACTCAATCATTTCATAGAAATAAGACATTCCAGGACTATAGTAATGATCCCAGATATGATTTCTATCATACACACCCAATATGATTTTTTATTGTACACACAGTTAAATTTTTGTACTAATAATAATATCGCAATGATAAAAATCGTACTGACTCTTTGAAGAGTATCATCAAATCCATTCATAATCATTTTATTTTAACCATAAAAAGGTAACATAATAATTTAAATCCTTTTAATAAAAATGATATAATGTATTTTGTTTCAATTTTCTTAATAAAACGATGTTGTTGTTTTAATTATAAAATGACCATTGGAGTTCTATATTTCTAAGTTCATTCACATTTTCATGAGAAAATCCTACTGTTGGAATCAAAGGTGACTATTGGGTAATTTCCCTATAATTACCAAGTCATTTTAACATGTTCACAAATATTTTATAAATTTCAGACACTATGTAAGAGATCCTTCATATTATTACTTCATGTGATAACTATAAAGAGTACAAGTTGTGAATTTCTCATTCTACATACTTGTGACATTGATGAGTTTTGAATTTCATAGTGAGATAGTGATCAATGTTAATTTAAATTGAGGCATCCCATTGATATTTAGATATCTTGGTGGGGATTTTATAGATTGAGTGATTATAAGTCTAGGACGATAGTTGTTCTAATCACCATCTTGATCAAGGGCATACAGGGATTTCAAAATAGAAGTCAATCATCATATCGATGTATTACCCTGGTGCAGGTAATACATACTTTCTTGAAAGTATATATCATGAGATATTTATCCATGTTTATTGGATACCCTTCTCTTGGAGTTAAATTAATTGTATTCTTTCTCTAGTTTACATTTCAACTAAATTCTAATAGAAAGTGAATTTTTTTATATATACTTTTTTCTTATATGTATTCTGTGATTATGATCTTTTATTTTTCTCAATATGAATATTTTTTTTATAAAAGAATCATTGTTTTTTTATAATTTTATTAATGTCGCCATTGTAATTAAAATTCTTTACATGTTTACTCTGATTAAATTATTTTCTTCCTATGAATAAAAATTATTTTAACTACAACTTGTGGAATACAAATAATAATTGATCTGATTAAGATTTTTCATTTAAATGGACATGAGGCCCAATCTGGTTAATTGTTTTAATACATTAACATGTTTTATAATTGAATAGTTTAAATTCATTTAAAATAAATTCATTTAGGGATAAATTTTTTTTTACCAAAAATTCACCCCCTCTTTTATTGTTCTATATAAATATACATTAAGGTCCAAAACTCTTCACATGATAAAAGTCCCAAAAACTCATTAAAGGGTCCCCAAAATCTCCCACACATCACTATTATAATTTCAGTACAAAAAGAGCATAAAGATAGGGGTACATACAATAAACTAGGGGTTATAAATTCAAACCATCATGACCATTATTTTTCTAGAATATTTATTTATATGATTTTATTTTTCTAAAAAAATTATTTTTTCAATATTTTATAATAATTTTTTGTTTCTTAAATGTTATTTTCTAATTAGAAATGAAATTTCCTTAGCAATTATTTTATTGATCTCAGGATGGTATTTCCATTATTTAACATCAACATAATTTAATATAACATTTTTTTGCTAATTCGGTGGTGGCGTAGTGGTGCAAGGTCGAGGTCCATAAAAACGATGTTCGGTGAGGTCTGGGGTTCGATTCTTGGTAGCCCGCTCTTGGGGGAATTTCCACCTCCCATGTACGACTCATCTTTTCGGGTCACCTGGTGTCTCATCGGGTGGGCAGAATTGGTGCACTTCACCTAGCTGATGGATTGATGTGACGAACCATCGCCGATTGAGGTGTAACCCCATAGGATGTAATGTAATCTCTCCTGGCAACGGCTCCTTCCTGAATGGGGTATATCTAGATGATCTCTTCATGGGAAGGGGGGTTCTCGAGTGTGGAGGGTTCAAAAAGGACACTCTCGCGGATTCCCTTTCTTCTGAAATATTGATAAAATTTTTATTCATTAACATGATGGAATATAATTGTTTTAAAGATATTGTCTTCGAAACCAGTATGTTTCCATTTGTTAATCACATTATAAAATCCACAATGGTTGTTTATATGAGTTCTAGTATGAATTAATATATATATACACACATATTAATTTTATAATGGTTCTCGGTAATTGATTATGATGATGGGTGGATCCATTATAAACCACAGTCAGGTGAGACTATTATATCTCTCCAATGCATTGGGTAAATGGCTGGATATTACCAATTTTGTTTCTCAAAAGATATTACGGTAATATACTACGATGTTAATTCATATTATAACCATGATGGTTATTTTATGTGTAACCAATATTTTTATTCGAAGTGTAACCATCAAGGTTATCAAATATATAATAGTGATATGAAAATGATTCCTCATGTTACCTATATGTTTTATCATTGCTTTCAATGGGTTGTTATGAAAATCTTATTATACTTTTAAGGAATTAAATGAACTTCTTTTTAGAGGCATGTATGTTTTACATCATATGTCTGAAATACTATGTGATAGTAATTATTCCTTTATCAAGATTGATATAACATGACTCCGAATTATTGATTCCAATGAATCTTTCCTTTATCAAAATTTTATTCTACACATTATGAATTGTGATCTATGTATTTAGAGGTATGATTTCCATTTTTTATTTAATTAATAATGATTATGACATCATTCCCCTTTTCTCATCCTATTATAAATGATGAAATTCAATTGTTAAAGCCAATGTTTTCCCTTACTGTGAATTTGATCTCATCCTTTTTATGTTTCATATTCTACATGTTTTGAAGTATGAGATTAGATGATTTCATAATAAAAATGATTGATATGTGAAAAATATTTTCCTAGATGTTGAAGACATAACATAGAATATGAGAAACAAGGTATAATGGGAGATATTGTAAATATTTATAAACTATTGATTTTATGAATCCTAGATATTATGGGGTTTCCTAATTCTCTGAAACTCAATTCCTAAAGAGGTTATGGTCATTCATATGATCCAATATTTAATTTTTATTTTGTATTTTTTAGATGAAAAAATTGGATCATATGTATCGGCATAAAAGGTATAAATGTAATTTTTATGTTTCTAGCACCTGATCCTGGTGTGTGGGTTAAGGATGATTACATCAAATACTATATATATATATATTTACCTTTAAAATTTTTTGGATTTTGGAATTTAATATCAAAATGGATTTATTGAATATTTTAATTGATTATTTAATATTTGAATTAAAATGGTGCAACCAAAATTTTATATAGAAATTTGAATATCAATTTTTTAGCTCAAACTAGAATTTAAATTCATCAAAAAATCATGTTTTATTGTTTTATTCAATATATACTTAAATTAATATGTATACATTAATTTTTATTGTGAATTTATAATAGTATTTAATAGATGATTATAATTTATTTATTTGAATAAAATATGATTTGAAATGAATGGAAATGAATTTTTTTTTATCATGGATTTTTTTTGTAATTTTAATTTTATTTATTCTCAATTAATTTTTTTTCAATTTCATTGAAATGAAGGTTGAAAAAATATTTCAAGTGAAAAATCTAAATAGTAAGTGAAACACATGAACATATGTGACAAGGATCTTATATTGACTATATGGAACTCGATTCCAATCTATATAACTTATAAAAAAATTAAAAATTTCATGTCATGTACATATCTAGTTAGCTGGAACCGACAACATGTTGTGGGAATTGATTACACCATCAAATAAAATTAGTGACTGCAAGGAATGCTATATTTGTTATCATTGATTTTTGTATTGGGAATAAAATACAACCATAATATCCTTATAGAAAATACATTATATTCATATACCATGTGACAATATTTCTCTCATGCTAGTATAAGATAAAAAATAAGGCTCACAATTGAGTGGGATTCCACATTCAGATCCTAAAAATCCCTCATCTTCCTTAGTTACTTCAACCAAAATCACCTAGGGACTGTGTGTGAATGATGATTATTGAAACTCCCCAAAAAAACATACATCATTCCATTATAATTTATAATGTCAGACATCTTACTATGAGTACAAGATAATTCATCCTGATGTTAGTTGTCGATATTGAAGGTGATCCTCCCTGTTGTACTGATGTATACCACACACCCTTTTGGATCCAAGCTCTATTGTTGATGATACAGGACAATCCTTAAAGAGTTAATCACACAGAGAAAAATGGTAGTGTAACTCACACCATTGATATTTCAATGTTAAAACTCAATGCAATTCATGCAGGATTTAAGAGTGAAGTGACTATATAAATATCGAGGTGGTTCTTAATGAATATCAATTACTCATACATCATAAATCCTCACATTTAATTTAAATTTCGATGTAATATAATGGAATATAATTAATCATATGAAGCCCCATAATGTTGTTTTTAATAATGCAGTGATGAGCCATATCTAAAGTCATCAAGACCTTATAAAATTTGATGCCAGTTGGTGGAATATCACATGACACTAGTCGAATCCTAGATATATACCATGAAAGAGATGACCAAACCTAGGATTCCAAAACACACCATGGAATGAATAACAATTGAATAAAATATTCCAATAATGGTGGAATTTGAGTCCATGATACAAAATTAAAATAATATTCAATGTAGTGAATATCATAATCCATGCCATTGAGTGTTTAATATTGTCCTTGAATTCCATCACATACACGGATAGGGAATAGTTGAGACCAAATCCACGATTTACATAAGAACACTATCTCAATTCGAAAACCCAAAGTCAGATTTCAATAATAGAAAATAAGTCGATTGATTAAAAATAAATTCATTTTGGAAGGATGAATTCTAAAATAGATGTTTGTCAAACAAGGACTAAATCGAGACAAATAATGAACCATAATGATGATTTTTTTGAATTCATAAAACAATTTACTATTTTAGATATTTTTCCTAGGAAAATTTAATACTATAGGTTTTATAATTGATACCCTATTTTGATGTAGTTAGTATGATGAAATAATATATCCATAGGGTCATAAAACTACCTCAATGAAAAAATTGCACGGATTTATGTTGCATACTAAAAATCATTTTGATAATTCAAACACCATCACCATACTATTCCTAACTTCAATGTTTGATTAAAATATTATCAATCAAACTTTACATCACAACCTTTATTTATAAAAATCTATTGAATTTATTCCTCCATTTTTCTAGTTTTAGTACAAAATTCAAAGACACCAGGACAATATTTTATGGACCATTTCTAAGGAAATCTGAGACCATGATTGGTAATCCATTTTTATATCTATTATAATCCAAATCAAAAGAATAATAGGTTTATTTTCTTCATTTATTGAGAATAGGTAGTTATCTATAGTGTTGTGAAGTATAAAATCACCCCCAACAAAAATTATTTGGATATTAATCAAAGGTGAAATTTGAATCACTTTTTAATGATTGTAGATGCCAAGTAATGTCATCACAACTCTCCAAATGGAAATATGTCAGGGATCCAAAATTCATATTGGTTGAGTGCTAAAATTGGAGAACATTCCCAAATTCACCCAAAGAAGATAAATATTCTCATACAACACACGTGGTGAATATCAATTTTTCCAATGTCCTCCATGTGTTCTCTACAAATAATGTTCTTTTTTCTATTTTGAAAGAATTGTCTCTCCCAAATGATAATTTATACAATAATTAAAAAAAAATCTTTATTAATATTTTGAATAATTTTTTTGTATATCCAGTGACAAACATTAATTATTTAGTGTCTGAGACAAAGAGATTCTATATTTCCTCATATTAATGAATTTTTCATTTAAAATGTTTAATCATTTCGGAGCTTATCTATGGATTCATTTATAGTGTATTAACATTATTATATTTCTTTTTTTACATTTAATTTAACTTTTCTTCTTCACTGATCAAATACATAGGCCACTTAGTTCTTATACACTACTTGCAATCATGGTGAGTGGGTCGAAATAATGGTAATTAGCTATATATGATAATTTGGATATTGAAGATTGGAGATTATAGTGATCATATAAATCCTTATATTGAATTTAATATTATTAATGGTTGTAATTGAGCTACATTTCCCACACTGAAGACAAAACGTAATATTTTAAATTGAAAAAAATATTTTACCATAATGGTAAGGGATATCTTATGTTCTTCAAGAAAATTAAAAATTGAATTAATAAAATATAATTTAAATCAATTACAATTTTCACTAAATAAATCCATAAAAAAGATTAATACACCCATATAACTATATTATAAAATAGAAAACCCATGTTACATGACTGATGCATTTTACATGGGAACAAAAAAATACTTTTTGGGAGCCTCGTGAACAAATTCTCATCAATTAATGGTCCAATTAAAGGTATTTTGAACTAGTATTTGTTTAGGAATTTATTTAAAATTTCTTTTTAACGAATATAACTATATTGTAAAAGAAAGGCCTAGTAGGAACATTCGTAATGATTTAAAAATGAGATACAACTAAAGGAATCACCAATGATTTAATGTTATTATTATTGATTTAATTTATGGGTATTTAATTTGATATCTATAGAGGTGGGACTTAGTTAAGTGAATTTGATGTTTTCATTATGGTTAGCACTTGATTCATGATAACTCTATAATGATCATGGAAATACAATGTGTATTATTGATGGATGAGGGATTTTTAAGATCTATTCTCAATCAGATAGATTAGATTAACTATTTTATGGAAATTCTATATTAGGTATTTACTAGTGGGGATTGTGGAGGGACGTTGGTTTGTTATTTACTTAATAATTCATCAATAGTCATGTAGATGTTTCCATCCCCTGTACATTTCGAGTTACATCCAAGGTTGTTTTAGAATTTTCAATGTCTACATTTCCTTTACTATTTTAAAAATTTTAGTTTCACTCATATTCCACTATAGTGATAACATTATATTATTATATAAACTATTTATTTTTTTATCTATTATTTTTTTACTAATACTAATGTTCTTCATTTATTTAGAGGTGTTTCTTTTTTTATTTTTATTTGTGCCATGTAAGGTGTGGGTTAATAAATTATATTAAAAGGTGCATTACAAAGGATTATATTATAATTTTTTCTAAATTTTTCTACCAATTTAGGAATTGATATTGATTGGGGTTTCCAAAGGAGTAAAACTTTATATAATATTTATACTTTACACTTTAATTGGTAGTTTATTTTCAAAAAGGGTATGAGTGTAATATTTGGTTATATATTAATTAGAACTATTTTTCAAACACCATATATGTTTCACTAAATATCATTAGTCCAACATCTATTTTACAAGATGATTTTATTCGATTTTGGATTTCTAATGGAGTGAGTTGTTATGGATATATGGTAAGAAAGAGTTCAAATAGAGATTATGTCATCTGGATTTGGTTTTATATTTTTTATCATTGCATTGAATTTGTATTCTTTTATTCATAGATCATTATATATATATATCGCTACTATTGATTATTTATGTTGAGTTGTTTATTCATAATGATATTTTTATTAATGGGTCATACATTAATGATTCATTTGATCTATTATAATTTTTATATAATTATTAATGTTATAAATGGAATGTGATATGTGGAATTATCATTATATATTTATTTGTGGATTCAAACTATATCATAATTTATTTTTGGTATAAATCTCTCCCACAAGAGAACATTTAATTCCATTGAATAAATTACCTACTTAGGTAGATCTTGAATGTGATTCTATAATTCCATAACCATGTTTTGTATCCCCTATCACTGGTCATCTAGACCTTTTCTATGAATAGATTGTAACATATCCCAGAATTTCATTATACACTATTTCATAGTTAACCCTATATTATTTTTTATGTCTAGTATATTAGAGACTATGTCTATTAAAACTAAAAAGATATTTATGGGAAGAGTTTTATATGGTCATATACATCCTAATACTTGAGTATAAAATGGTTTGTGGGTGGTAAGTCCTTAATTATGAGATTTATATATTTATTATTAGTGTATTAAGAATTATATTGATGGTTTTTACATTATATCAAGGTTGTATGAGTGATTGTTTTGTAGGTGAATGGGAACAAAGAATCATGGGTGCACAATTACCCCACATGGTCTAAAAAAATATGTGTAGCCCATGTGAATTGTTTGGATTCATTATATTGGCTTCCCTAATGATTGTTATATAGCCTTCTAAACCATGTGGACCAAATTTTTACTAACAATATCCCCAAAAAATATTTGATCTCTATTTGGTCCAAATTCTTTTTGATTATTTATAGATTATATTTGACATAATTTATAATAAATTTTCATATAGTGGTTTTTCAATATTCTTTGATCTCAATAATATTTTTAAATTAAAATTTCATGTTGTTATGTATATAGAGATGAATTTATTAATTAGGCATATTTGTATTAAATGATTATCATTGATTATTATTTCGAATTGGGAAAACATTATGAATGTGTATGTATTTTTCTTGAATCAATATTTATTAGATCCTTTGGTTTTTTTATTTATTGTATTCATAATTGGAGTGTTCCAAATGTTCATATGAGGTAGACTGTGACTTTTCATGTATGTTAAACTACCCAAACAGATGACAGTGTAGTCAAGCTGGTTTCCTCTTAGGGTCTATCATTATTTTTAGGTGAATAGGTTTTATTCAAATTAGTGGAGTAGATTTAGATAAATGAGGATTTATTTAAATCATTAGAAACTACTCAATCTATGAATGTGAGGGTTTTTATGGGGTTATATAAATAATAAAATTTAAATTTGTAGATGATGTCTTTAATGTTCTTATTTTTTTGTAATGACATGTGAGTTATTTAAGACCATGTTTATTTAGGGGTTCTATCATGATAATTTTAATATGGGGAACATGGAGGAACATATGGGTCTTCAATAGTGTCAATATGAAGTAATGAATTACATCAATCATTTCAGAAATATATTACATATTTCTTTTGATTTGACATAAATGGATTCCCAAAAGGCTGACATCTTCCGATAGTTTGTTCATATTTTTAAAACTTACAGTTTCATTTCTTATAGACTAACCCTGTTTATGGAATTTATTGATAAAGCTTATATATAATTACTACCTCATAAATGGTAACCTAAGATGGGAGGTAGACTTGATTCCTTTGATTTTAGCATTTTTTTTCTCACCTGTTGAGGTGTAGGGATTATATGAATCTATTTTGTATTTGTCTTAATAGTTTTTCTGTTATATGATCAAGGTTTAATTAATCAATATTGTATTTACAGTGAATTTAGTTATTTAATTGTATTCCCTCTATCTATGATTTTCTAAAGACTAATGTGTACTATGGTGGACACCATTAGATATTCTATATGTTGAAGCATCCCCGTTAGAGAAATCCTTATGATCCTCATAATTTTGATTGTGGTTTGGGAATATTTTAGTGTATTTATTTTTCACTTAAAGTCTATATTTTCATCAATTTTATCATTATTTATGAGATCAGAAATCATATTTTTATGTTAATTGTTTTTCCCCAATTTTGAGACTAATTTTTCCTTTTTGAAGTTGTTTATATTCATTTTTTTGTTTGTTATTTGAGTATCCATGGATAAAAATTTATGAAGTTCCTCCTCGATTCAATAATATGTATTCATCTTGATAGTGTACTATTAAATGGTGTTGAGATCTACTATAGATGTTTGGTACATTATATTCACATTAGATGAGTCGTATGAGAATTTGTATATATATGAACTCATTTTTATTGGTTTTAGTTGATTCATGTGGATTTTTGAGAATTGGGTTGTGGTGTGTTTCAATTTTTTTAATCCTTTTTATATTATTCTATATCCTTTAATTTTATTAATTTTTCTGTAAATAATTTATTATGGGGTTAATTATTCTCACACATTGACCTTTTTATTTATCAATTATTTTATTATTTTATTTATATTAGGTCTTTCCCATGTGTTTTATGTTAAATCTGGGATAATATTTTGACATTTTTTAGTTTCATCATAGTCCCATGGTTTGTTAATATATATAGTACTAATCAGTTGGTAAAATATTTAGTGGACTAAAACATTGATAGACATGTTCACGCGGTGGGTCTATAGATTCATGAACCTTGTTGGAAAACAATGATGGTGTCCAAATGAGTCTATTGAGGGGAACATGGTTAGTCTAATGTTTGATAAAACATATACTTTTCAAAAAATATTTTATACATGATATTATAATTCTAAAATCCACTAATTTTATCGCACATCTGACCCCTCCCTCATCCCGACCAATTGAGGAACCCATGGGGTGTCCTAGGAACATGCACCTTGATTCCCCATTAATTTTGTGCACATTGATCCATTTATTTATTTCATCCATATTATGGTAAAACCCTACCCTATTAATATATTACTCTATTTATTAGTTCATACCTTATCATGAATTATCTCATCTCTTTCTGAACCCTATAACTTAGTGGTCGATGTTTTCTTATGACTCTTTTTAGATTAGGGTGCATATAATTGTTTGTTTTCTTTCTTCTAATATGTAATGATTCTATTCATCCACAATCCATTCGAGGTAGTGGTTTTGGTGAATTTTATTTTCTTTAATCACTATGTTTTTATGACCATTCTATAAAAAAATCCATTTGATTAAGGTCTTTTTATTAATTAGAATTTGTTTATATAGTAATTTTTAAAATGTATGGTTTTTTAAATAATTTTATTTAGATAAACATATTCCATATGTTTAATAAAACTTATAAATGAGTTTTTATGTAGATTTAGGTGATTAAATAATGTTTTTGTTACTTTTATTATTCTATGTGACTCTGTTAGGGGCTTGAGGTTTCATTTTATTTGTTTTTTCATTTCCTAAATATAATTTTTGGTTTATTTGGTTGAATCATTTATTTTTACAATGTTGATAAAATTGATTCCCCTTATTGTTTTTATTTGAAAACCCTATGAATGCTAAAATATATATCAATGAGAATATGAACCTATATATATATATATATATTATTTTTTACATATATTTTTGTAGTAATATATATATATAGTTTCATATGGTACCTTCATTAATGTTTGTGTTTCCAAATTATCACATGGTTCAAAAAACTTCTTCAAATATAGGTTTAAAATTAATTTTTATGAAGCATAATTTAGTGGGATTACAGGAACATTGCAAGGAATTATTAAACAAAATAGATTTGGGATTAGGTTTTAATGAGATATTGAATGTATATTATTAGTTTGTAAATAAAGTTTCCATTTTAGGAATAAAATTGCATTAAATATTTCATTATACTCAATGGAAATGTATATGTGATTACATTATTATGTTGGAATGGATTTATAGGGGCCCTACATTGGAAGGTGTCTCGAGTGAGGACTATGTTATGTGATTGTGATGAGTTGATTATGGTATGCAACTGATTTATGATATGTCTCATAGTACTAAAATTGTTATCATTTAGATCATAGGAATTTTAGTGAGTGATGTGGGATTGTAACTATCTAGTCCAGATTAGACGGACAAGCTCCATTATAGTATAGAAATGACATAGGTGAGTTACACAAGTTTGGATTATTAAGGGTTTTCATTTGTTTAATGAAATTGGAATTCATTAACAAGCCTACATAAGGTATTTACCCAAGTACATCTAGGGACACCTCATGAAATTTTTATGAATTTCACATGACTTTCCATCCTTTAGTATTTTTCTATATTAAGTCTCAATCCTATTACAAATGAGTATTAACATTTTATTAAGATATACACTATGGATTTTGACTATCTATTATGATTTTACAAATAAAATATCATTTTATTTTACTAATGGTCCTTTTTGTTTATTTTGAGTTTCATTGATGTGATTTTATGAATGACTTAAATGATTATTCCAATAGGAGTATTTAAACATGAATGGTTTTATAATGTTTTCAAAATGTTTCACTAAAACTAGTTGTGGTTTTAAGTTAATTTTTTAGATAAGCTATTGAATGGAGTTTCCTATATAGCAATAAATATATATTCTATTAGTATGTCAGACTAGAATAGATTGTTGGGTTATGAAAATTAAATTCATGTAAAATATTGTAATTTATTACTATGCTATTTCATTCTCATACCATACTTTTTATACTTAGAATTAATCTACCTTTGACTTTTTTATTATATTCTTCATTTCGATATTATATTTTCCATGGATTGAGTCACTATTGATTAATGTTAACCAAGTGGTCACATGGAGTTTTTGTTTTGTGGATTAAATTTTGTTTATTATTAAGTATAGTTTCAGCTAAAATCGTATTTGGTAATATGATCATCTTATCTATCCCACAATAATTATTTATTTTGTTTCAGTTTTTTTATATTGAGTTTATTATGTATATGTTTTCCATATTTGATTTGTTTATTCTAGCTCTTTTTAGATTTTAATTCTTTTTATGTATAGTATCTAATATATTAAATGATATTTTTTGAGTTTTGGGTGGGTAATCCCTATTTTTGATTTTCAAAAATGTATAATTCATTCACATAATCACACATTTCATGCTTCAAAACTTGTTTCCGGCTAGGGTTGATTAAGAACACACCCCAAGTATGCCTCAAGCTGAATTAGGTACTCATCTCTAGTGTGATGGATAGTTGGTTAATGAATTTTATAAGTTATGTAGATATAATATTGAAAAATAACTTGTGAAAGAGGGTGAAATTAGTAAGTATATAATGAAAAAAATCATGGGATTTGAAGGTGTCCCCTTAGCTTGGGTTTCGACTTGCCTTGACACTTATATAATCTAATTAATTATTTAATTACATATATTTGATTCATAATTAATAATGTTATTAATTTTTATTTCATATTTTAAACTATATATATTACCATATATTTTTTTTAAATAAGTTTTCTCACACTAACCATTTACAACTGCTTGGTCAACAATTCCAATAATTCTAGTATAATAGTAATGGTTCATGGATTTTTTAAAATTGTTTCAAAATCAATAAATGTGTAATGTTATGTATTAGTATTTATTTCCACAATATATCAGTTCTATAGTTCAATAGATTATCCAATATAGTTAAAAATTATGAATCACATCTCTATACACCTTTTTTAGAGGCATATAATTTTTGTGACTATATTTATTCTATAAATTATTATTTAAAACCATCCTAGTAATGATGAAATAGTTTATTCATATAATCACACACATATACTGTTTGTGCTGACTATAATGGAATGAATTTTATATGAAACCATGCAGTATTTGTTTAAGAAATAAATGATTATATATAATCATATTAAATTATAATTTTATGATTTATTTTTGGAAATAATTTTTTTTCAATTTATTAATGACGAATAACATTGAATAAAATTATGTATATTTAAAGGTCATAGGTTAGAAGAAATATATTCACCTATAATAAGACTTTGTAAGACCCCACCTTATGCCTTCTTGGAATGATATTTTGATGAGACAAGGTCCTCAATTTTGTGACAATGATTCATTATATTTTGAATTTGATATATCTTGAGAATAGTAACAAGCTTAATTTGTATGGATAAGTGGGTTTTTCATTATAGAGGTGGATATGGATATTTTAGAATAAAATTATGGAAATTTTATTTTTTATTGGAATATTAATGAATCATGTGATTCAATAGTGAGGATATTTAGTATTAATTTTAAATGAGGTATTATAATATTAATATGAATTAGAAGAACAGAAAAATTTATTTATAAATCACTTATTCAAAATAATTAATTTATATGTTATTTTAAATTCAACTATGAATTTTACTATTCATGAAATATAATAAAATATATCCTTTACATAATTTTTAGATGAATGTTCCAAAAACGAAACTAATTTTAACGAAGTACATTTCTATTTTTTGTTAAGTTATTTTTATGCTATAGTATAAAAATAATTTTTTAAAAAAATATTAAAAACCAGGGTTTCATGTTTAATGTAAAATATTACCCAGATTTCATTAAATTGATTGATTATGTATTTCAATAAATTTGGAAACTTATGTTTTTTATTTATTTAATTGTAAAAATTATGTAAAATGATAATTCATGATTTACCATAAAGGTTATATTACTATTCAAAGAGGTAGTCTACTATTCTAAGTTATACGACTGTTTCAACAGCCTTCTATATTATTATAATGATTATATTTCAAACAAAAAATAATTTACACATCCTATAAATGAATATTATTTATATCATTACTCATTATTTTAATTATCTATAATGGTTTTTTATAAATCATTTATAAAATAAAAAACATATTTTTATTGTTTTTTTTGTTTTCACAATGTTGTTTATGGGCATGTTATTTCTGTGGTTCCACGAAACTATATATTTCCAAATTTTACTCATTTTATTTAAAAATTTTCCCCATTATACTATTTTAAATTTCATCAGATGTGATTTTCATTCTTTTATAATGATTATGTTGATGAAATAAAATAATTATTAGTCTCTTAAGGTTTTATTTGTTAATTTTAAAGCTAATACATTTTAAACTAATAATAATTTTGTAGTCACATATTTTTTTTTTAAAAAACTAATTATCTAAATATATTTATAATTTTTAGGTGTATATCATTATAATCAAAATAAAATAATTCTTTCATAAATTAACTACGATATTTGTAGATAAAATTTATGATAAAATTAATTGATATTTTAGGATGTTTATTCTTATTTTTCAATATAATTTCATCTTTATATAAAATCATAAAACTTGACTCTTTTCATCACAATATCTAAATTTATATTCATAATTATTGTTCAATAACATATTAATGATTGATACCAATGTCTTACATCACATTTTATCTCTCAAATTTACCTGAACACACAAACACAAAAGTTCATCTTCAAAATTATAGGATTAATATTTTTATCTCAATGATGTATACTGATACGGTATATATTCCATGTTTTTTATCCAATAAAATATCCCATATGAAAAATATATCTAAAAACCCAAAATCATTATGATATTTATATAATAACCTCTACCATGACATAGTCCATGTAAAAAGGGAAGGGTGATTTCATTCATCCCTAAAAATATTATATTTTTAATTAAATTAATCATTATATGAAAAATTATTTAAAAACACCTTATCATACTAGAATGAAAAATATTTACCTCATCTAACATCATTATTATCCATGTTGGTCATCACAATTATATCCTTACCCATGCCATTATAACCTAACGTAACTTTTCCACTACCATAACATTCTTGTATTTCTTAGTTTAGATTATATATATTATCAATAGTTAGATGAAAATCACTCTTTATAAATATAACAATATTAAAAATTCTCACAAATATTATTATTAAATAATATTACACTATCAATATCATCCATTTTTCTCACAAAATCCAATAACCACTCTACTGGATAAAACCTTTTACCACTTAGGAATTTGATGATAATTATTCTATATATTAATGTCTTTATAAAATATATATTTTTAATTTTTTTAAAGAAATATTATGGTGATAAAATGGGAAGGAAGATAAAATGTGAAAAATATTACCAACACAAGTAAAAACTAGACAAATAGAAATATAGATTTCTTTTATGCATATTTTTCAATAAAATAAAAACCACCTCTATTCCATATTGTTCTAAAATCTTATTTCAAGTCCCCCGTCCATTTTACCCTAAAATATATATGTGTATATTCATCATCTATTTACCACACATTTTTTTATAAAACATTCTCTTCATTTTTTTATGATAAAAACATACTTATTATCAATAGATCAATCCATATTTATTTTTTCTGTACTATCCCATAGTTATACACCTTCTATATATAATTTATCTCTATAAATCAAATATTATTCTTTAGAAAACCTCTTAGATTTTTCATTCACTTTTATTTAGTATTAAACTCTGATCTCCTATTGTTCGTTAAAACATTAGCGCATTTTAATACTTGTGAATCTTCATCCATTACTCTACAATATCTCTCCCCAATTCCATAAAATCATGTATTATTAATGATATGAAAACCAATTATCTAGATATATATGATAACAATTATTAAAAAATAAACTCCATATATTCTTTTAATATCTGAACTACTTTAACATATAGCTACATCCTTATATGTCTTTAGCAAGTTAACATACCATTAAGAAAAATGTCATTAAATAATACTATAAGAATGTTGTGTTGGAATGAATAATTGATTTTAATAACTGTATTTCTTTCTATTTTCCTCATATATTTCCAAAAAACTTTTCAAATTGATATTTACCTCATTCAATTTTTCTTCCAAGGGATCCCAATCACACTCACTCAATATCATTAGTGGATAATAATTATATCAAAAAGCTTTGAAATTTTAACATTCGTTGTACTAATTATAACCATGATTTATAATGGAATTGTGATATCACTTAATTTCCATTATATTAATCCTTTATATGGTGAGTCTTTGAGTGGCCCCATATCTGTACTCTTAGGGCCAATATAAAAAACAAATCCATTATATAATATCATTTATACCAGGATAGGTAATCCAAGATAAAAATTCATTTATTTTATATTAATATTTATTATCACAATAGTTTCACACAATCCGGAGATCCTTATGTTTTTCTAATTTTTTATTTTTACTCCCAAAAAAAATATCTTACAATAATTGAGAAACTTTTCCCATAACATCTTCATATTATATCCCCATATTTTTTCTCTTAGTTATACACATATTCAAAACTCTATTAAGGGAAAACATAATAAAGGGGTTATGTAAAATACTTAGTAAAGTAAAAACACCACAATGGAACATTAAAAAGGTTAGATCAGAAATATATAGTAATAATGATGCTGTGATAAATGTCATATTTAAAAATAACATACCAACATGATTTTTCCATATAATAGAATTACATATTATCAAAAATGTAAAAAATATATCATGATAGAAAAGTGAAAACAAGATAAAATAATAACTTTTCCTATATCTTAACATTTGAATATAGTATAGAAATGTGTTATAAACTTTACAATATATAAACACTATATTATAGATATGTTGAAATAAAGAAAAAATCATGTATAAAATCACAAGTATTTGGATAACCTCTTATGTACCATATTAGGATTTGGCTTACCACACATGTACCCTTGGGTTGGCTAACCACCTGTGTACCTAAGTGTTGGATTAACACCCTGGTACCAACAATATTTAGATAACCTCACATGTACCAATTTTCTTAGTAATACAATCTATGTACCATTTTGAGATCACAATACATATGCTTTACCAATGTAGTAAAGGGAGATATAAGAGACCAATTATAAAATAATTATAATAAATATGTGTTTTTTATTCAAAAAATCAATCATTCATTATATTATGTATAAAATATGAAAAAATGGGTTTTATAATAGTTCTAAATGGAATCATATACAGAATCCTTAAGAGTTAGATCAATTGATACCTTAAATTCAATAAAAAAAGTAATATTTCATTATTGAATTTTGGGTATGATTTATGTATCCTTAATTAAATATAGTTATATAATTTTGATACAAAGTGGTACATAGAAGGGAAATCATGAAACTAATGTTCATTAAATAATTTTTCCTCATTTTAAAAAGGTAACGTTTTGAATAAGAATCAAAAATTAATTTTAATAAACATAATATAAAATATATATCAAATATCATCAAAAAAATAAATTACAAAAATGGAGTGTTGAAAAAGGAAAACATTTTTATCAAAGAAAATGTTGAGCAGAAGATAAGATAGATTATCATGTAAAGAAAACCACTTTATTATCTTTAAATAACATTGTTAAAACTATATAGTTAAAAATTGTAGTAAAGAATAATTTTTAAAATAAGTGAAAATAAATATTTACAAAGCTATAAATAATACAAATTTTTATTTAATAATAATAAATTAGAACATTATTGAGAACAAATAACATGAACATCAAAGGGAAAAAGTTTATTTCAGAGAATATGAAGTATTCTTAACAAAGATATAATTTTAAGAGAAATAAATTCATATAAAAAGAAGATTTAATTTAAAAATTTATTTTACCATATAGTTAAAAGTTATTATATAATAATATATTTGGTTGGATGAAACTATAAATTTGATAAATAAGATCAAGAAGCTGCATTATAACTCAATTGAAGAAGATATTAATTAATAGAATCCATTAAAACATTTGTATTTAAAGATTCAAAAGACTATGAATTATAGAACATGAAATAGAATATAAAATCATTGAATTCAATGAATGAATGATAAAAAAATCCATTGGTCAGTATATACACCAAATAATATAAAATAAGTGGAGAAAATGATATAATTCTCAACAATGGAAATATGAGATGAGAAAACCTTAAGGATTTAATAAATTTGAATCATAACACCAAAAATAAAATATAAGAAATATAAAATTAGAAATAATGAACTAAATATTAAATTTATAACATAAAAAATTGGTATAATATATAACATATAAACCAAAATTAGTGTATCATATGTACCAAGTATCAATAATCTATATTTGAGATGAAAAAACTATTACCTGAACTCTTGGATTCAAAAAATATCATTAACAATATATATACTAAAAATAAATATATTAATGATTTTTATGAACTTTATTTATTCTTATTTTATTTTCAAGATATTAATTATAATAAATTATTATAAATTTATTAGTTATTCATGTTAGTTTTCATCACGTGATGCTAATAATTTTGATTTTTTCAGGCATGTTTTAAATAGATATGAAAAATATCATTAAATGAAAAAAAAATATCATTAAATATATATTAATTAATGTTATATAATGATTTATAATGTTTTATTGTTAGTCAATGAGATTATTGTTATGATATGTGAATATGAAATTTTTTAAAATGTTATTTTAAGTAATTTATTGATAACAACCGATTAAATTTCAAAGATCTTTAATTATTTTCACCCACTTTTAGAACCATATATAGAAAATATATAATCAATAAATATCTTATAATTTCATCAGATATATTTTTATAATAACTTATTTATGGTGGTGATAAAAAACGAAATACATTATCCATAGAGGCAGTAGTCCATTGGTACATAAGAGCAATGTTTTCTTTTTTATTCAATGGATGTAGTTATTAATAAAATGTAGAATTTATCTTTAAATAAATATAATCATGTCATTATTTTCATATTTATTCATTAAAAACATTATTAGGTCCTTTCATGGAATTCAATGGTGAAAAAATAATTACATCATTCATGGAGGTGGTACTATACACAATACACAGGAAACATCTTCATCTTTCAAATGAATTAAAGGGTGGTACAAAATGGATTTTATTTTAATAATTTTAGTAACAATATATGTGTAAATATTTTCAATTAAATAAAATTTTATAACCATCAATGTGAGGTAGTGATGAAAAAAAGTTTCTTGGAGATTCCCATTTACACATACACATGAGTTACATGTTTTTTCAAAAAGTTTGGGAAAATGACGAAATGGATTATTACATTAACATTTTATCATATCAATATACTTATGAAAATGATATAATATAATGTTAATGTTTATAAAATATTTTTAGGATGTAGATGAATGGGTAATGGAATTGAAATGAAAAATGAGTTACAATGACTTTTTACAGTACTTTTTGGATCGAATGCGTTATAAACTATATTACACCTTTTAAGAGTGGAATTTTGATTAGAAAAGGACCTATAGGACGTTATTAGGATAATTTCAGTGTTATTTGAGTAGATTCCAGTCAAATAAGTTTTCTTGTGGTGTGAAGAGAAGTGTTGTGGTGTATGGATGTTTTTATAATTGAGAAGGTGGATCTTTTGAAAATACCAATAGAAATATAATAAAGGCCTGTCAGATTCAATATAATGGGTCTCCATATTTGTAAATAACTTATAGTAAAGATTATTGGTTGATCCACATCTCATACACATATTTTGGGACATGTTTTTAACATATTTAGTGTATTTTACCCATCTGATTTTACCCTTTTACCATTTAGAGTTTTCCCATGATAACTAGTTTTTTTACCTAAGTAATTTTTTTATGAATAATAAAATGACAATTATTAATCAATATTGATATTATGATTAAAATTATGAAATTATTTTAATTAAATAAATCTCTAAAATTTATGAATAATTTTTCTACAAAATAATTTTATAACTAATTTATTAAAGTTTCATTGAAATATAAAATTTATGTTATATAATGATTAATATAGGTTTTCAAATTGAATATAATTTTTTATAAAAAATTAAAAAATTTATTATAGAAGTAATATTTTTCAAGAATATGGGTTGCTAAAATTTTATGTCATAATTATATCATAATGATGTCATAATAGTCACTGTATTTTTAAAAACAATATTTTTTATTAATAACTTAATATCATTATTTTTCCAAAAATTCAAAAAGTTTCTCCAAAGATAGTATCATAATGATGAATTTACAAATTATGTTAATTTTATAAAATTAATAACCAATAATTTATGATTTTAAAGTCTAAATGATTGTATGAAATATAATAAAAAATAATTACATGGAAATGATTGAATTAAATATAAAATATTACTATAGTTATTTCACTTCAAGTACTAATTAAAGGAGTCTAAATATATTTTTATTTGATTAAATATCACATTATAATCAATATTTTGAAGATAATAATTTTATTTATTAAGATAAAAATTATATAACGTTTGTGAAAATAATTCATTCATAATAACTCTATTACAATTATCTTCATAATTAAATAGAATATCAATAAATTATTTTAATCAGAAATTAAAATTTACTTATTATATAATATTAAATTGATTATTAAAAATTTGGAAATCATTTTATTAGATTCTATTTATAAAAGTGATAAAAAAAATTAATGTGACTATGCATAAAGTATTAATAAATCTTTAAGAACAAGTGTACCTTATAAGAATAAGATGAATTTATTACATGCATAACAATAACTATTTGATGGATGATAAATTATTTTTTGTATATATTAAGAACAAATATCATTAAAATATTAATTTAACAGTAATCTGAAAAAATTCATTGCCTGTAAGTGAGTAGTTATTAGCAAAATATATTTTCTCTATAAAATGGTTTAATTAAGTATTTAGCAATTGTAAATTCATTTTGTCAATGAATTCTTATTTAAACAAAATCCTTTTTTTATATAATTGAATTTCATATTATGGATACCATTATTTAAACAAACTAACTTATCTATTATGTTACAACAGTGGAATATACAACTTATAATTCTGTCGTAATAAAATGTACCACAACTTGTTTTAGTTCAGTGTTGAGTGTGAAGAAAACTATTAAACATAGAAATCATTAAAATGGAAATTCATACTGAAATATTAGGGTGTTACATTATATTACTAAAGTAAATTTAAACCATTCAATTATTTAATATCACTCCCTAATTAAAATAGTTATTAGATTCATTATGATAGATAACACTATGAATATAATATATGATGAGATATTTACCATAAAATCTTATGTAACAATAGGAAACAAATCATTATCAATTATCTTTTTTGTTTAGTAAAACCATATGTTCCAAATATTCATGGTAACATACTATGATATTATGATATATTTCACTTCAAATATATTTTTTTGATATCTTTATTTATATGAAACACTGGGTTTAAAATAATAGTGATACAATACTAAAAATATTTATGTGAATACTATAACATTTTTGAAGATATAATTTCAATTATAGCATAGGAATAAATTTTAGGATTTTTTTCTAAAAATATTGATTTTATTGTTAATTGTGAAAATGTACCAATTTTTATAAAACATTAATTTATTTTAATTAAAAAATCACCTTTATGCATTTAATATAATCCTAAATTAACAAAATTCCCATTTATATTGTAATAATATAATTAATTACATTCTATTCATCATTATATTTTTTAGAAGTTTATTCTTGGACCAAAACACACATTTAAAAATAAACTTTTTTTCTTTATATTTTGATTTTTTATAAAACATTAATTTCAACCACACCTAATAATTAAATTTGATAAAATGGATTATATATTTTTAATATGAAGTTTGAAATTTGTTAAATAAATATTTTTTATTTATATTTAATATGAATAGTAACCTTGGTTGATATTTTTCACCTCAGTAAGTGTAAAACAGGTAAAATAGGGTGAAAACATCGAGATATGGATTTAAAATTTATCAAACACCTAAATTTATCCACTTAGCTTAATGGTGTTTGGACAAGTACATTCATGTATGTAAAATTTGGCTACATTCTGACATTTTTCATTTACATTGACCTTTATTTTACATTAAAAAAGGAATATAAACAACAATTCACACTCTATACTTTAATATCTCTAATATCATTATATATGTATAAAAAGAGTTTCACTTTAGTTTTAAATTTTCACATAAATATATAAATAATTGGATTTATCATGGAATTTTATTTTTAATTTTATGTTGTATAAAATTTACAATAAATTTATACAAAATGATGACACATCATTTATTAAATTAATTGATAAATAAGTCAAATGATTTTAAAAATATTAAAAGTAAAACTATATGAATTAATTATTATTTTACATGAATTTTATATATAAACATATCGTATCAAGGATGTTTTAATGGATTAGGTTCAAATTATATATTCTTCATGGTGTATTTAATGTTAAATGAAATTAATTTTCCCAAAATGATATTAATGTTATCTTAAAAAATATTATTTTATTAAATTATTCAATGATTATAAAAATAATGAAAGTAGAAAATGTGTATATTAAATTGTTTAAAATGTCATCCCTTGTTCAATTATGATTCAATTTCTATCTTAAAGGTAAATTAAAAAATTTAATATCAAACAACTCAAAACCATTATAATTTATATAAATGGTTGACCATGGGGTTAATTCAAATAATAATGTTTAAAAATATATCTAAACCTGTCTAAATTTTGGATTTATGATTATATTATGACTACATATTCCATACCTTCAAAACTATTGCATTATTGAAAAAATTTACATGAGTTAGACGCACATTATATAATAATATTTTAGGAATTTTCAAAAATATCCACACCCCACACTATTAAAAGGACACACCTTATCTATTTTTCTGACACAACATTCGTCCATCTAACTCCCCCTAACCCTACCTAATTATCTTCTACACATCACATGTGATTATTTTTAATATTTCTTCCTTGTTAAAGTACCATTATATGTATCTATAACAAGGACTCTTGATAAATTATAATGAAGAAGTGGAAATCACCTTTATCCCCTCTTTCAAATTTCATTATTCATTTACATCCTCTTTATATATTTTATCAAAACAAAATAGTAGTCCCAATATTATAAATATAGGTTTTTGTTTTAATTATTCTGTAATAATAATTTAATATCCTCTTTTCATTCCATAAAAATGTTGAAACAACGTTCATGTGTACATATGGCGTACCACCTCCATGTTGTTGTGAAATTCATTTTTCATTACCAAATATTCCAGATAGTTATAAAGATGTATGTAATGAATATATATTAAATTCATTAATCATTAATTATTTAGTAATTACAATATAATATATACATTCTTATCAAATAATCCTTTTTCAAAAAGTAACATCAGTTGGGAATATATGTGGACAATAACCTCTATGAAGTGATGTGATCCGATATTAATTTTTTATTCAAATATATTGTAATTAGGATATATTTAATAATTATATATTATGTAATAATTATTATACAAATGGGGATTATCATTTACATTTGTTTTTCTATACCTGTCAAAATATACAAATAGCGTTCAGGGGTATGCATGACCTATCATCTCCATGAATGGTGGAATTAATTTTTATAAGTAAAATTTTCATAGATGAATATAAATTTTCCAATATAAACTTTATATGATATTTATATTATGTTAAAAAATCTGGAGATGGTTTAAATACAATCAAATCACAAGGACCATATGTAATGAACCAAAATTTATTAAAAATGAAGTAGTTAACACCCAAAACAATTATAATAATAAAATATTTTCAATAGTAGGAGATAAGATATTATGAATGTATAATATATTTTATTCAATACTGGTATAAGGTATTATTATTTCTATATAATAAAAATAATTTTATAATAAAGAAGGTATGAAACCTATAAGGAAACTCAAATCTGAGGTAAGGGGTTTCTTAATTCAATCTGCTTTTATTATGTTATATCATTTTTTCATTGATTCTATTATGATAAGATTATGTGTGAAATATGATCTGGTGGGTTTTTATTGTATTTCCACATATCTTGTGTGTATTTAATGTTTCCACACCTAATATATTTATTTACCTATTCTCATTTCAATAATGGGGGTCTTTTTAAGGGATGTCTACTCAATTTTTACTCCATTGATTCATTTTTTGGCATTATGAAACTATTTATTTTTATGTTGAATATATACACAATTTTTTTGTATTTTACAAAAATATATAATTATTCATAAATATTAACATATCAATTCATGTCTATTCATTAATGGTGTTTTAAATTAAAAGATACCAAAGCCGTAATAATTTATTTTACAATCACATTTTTCATGGATTTATTATATTATATTCTAGGAATATTATAGTATGTACTTCATAAATTATATATATTTTAATATAGAATATATACTTATTTTTTTCCATGTTTTTATCTTACTTTTCCAATTTAGGGAAGATTAATCAATCTACTTAATAATTAAAATAATAACTCTTCATATTTCTCTTTTAGATAATGTATATTTTTCTTCTATTACGATATTTTTCAAAATTATTTTACAAGATTTCCATTTATTTACTCAAATGATTTATTATCGTAATTTTATGTTATTTATGACTTCTTATATGGTTTTAATGGATGCATTATATTTTATTATAAAAGGAAATTTTTTATATTCTTTCACAAAAAATCAATAAGAATATTTCTTTAAAATTTATACGATGTTAAGGGGCATTCCCACCTCTATAACCATTTTATAATATTGAAATTCTTGTAAAAGGTTTCAATGATTTTATAAATTAAACACATTAAAGAAAAAATATTTTAACATTTCACTTCCATTTTCACCTATTTCCCAAAACATGATTTCTTTGAAATAGTTTTTTAATTAATTAATGGCCATCTCTCATATCATGATTAATTTTGCGGTCATGAACATTATATTGAAATAATAACATTATAATGATAATATTTTTATACAAATATTCATATTATTTATATAATGGGTATGCCTATTTCCAAATTTATATACCATTTCTATATATGATGTTTTAATTTAATATTTATTTGATTTTCAAGGGAAATATTTATATTCCATATTTTTATTATAATATATGGATATATATTCGTAAGGAATGTTATTTATGAATTAAATAGACCATTAAATGTATAATGTATGCATTGGAAATGCAACGATTGGTGGGTTTTGAAATTATTTAGTAGTTATATTCATAGATAAGTATCATGAGAAAAATCGGTTTTCCATTTTTATTAAATGAACTCTTGGTGCATATATGCCTAAAAATTCAAAAATATTATCATATGGAATTCATGGTAAAAATATTATGATGTATGAGATCATAATTTCAAAAAATAATCATTTTGTCAATGATAATTCAGTTATTATTATCAATGAGATTAAAAAAATTGATATTATCCACAGATGAACTTATTTCTTGTGTAATTTATTAAATGGAATATATTTTTAGTTATTTATCATACCATATTGATTATGCCTTAACTACTCATAATATATTAAAATTTATGTAATCCATAATGATAATTTATGCTCACCCTTTATTTTCTTACTTTCCCCATGATATGAATAATGATATTATGAATAATATAAAGGATGAAAGAGTGTTTCTTACTATGTGTTTTTTAAAATTTATTATATTTTTAAAATCATATATATATGGTTCTGTGTAACTAATATTTTTTCCTCCAGACTGAGATCTGTTTCATCTTATTCAAATATAATAATGTAGAAACTGGATCTAGGTCACTAGAGTTAGGGTCTCTATAGTCTAAATTTAAAAATAATTAGTAAAACCCATGGGAACTATATATTAAAAAAATATAGATTATATGACATTTACTATAATGATTTTTTGTATTTTTTAATATATGTTGTATATGATTTTTAATTTTATAAATCAATATTCCGGATGATTATTTGATAAATCGGTATGTTTAATAATTTATTGATAGTTCATAGTGGATAAAATTTAATCAAAACCCAAATAAAATTTAGTGATTAATCTACCATGAATCACAATATTGATAGTGTTGGAACTAATGAGATCATGGTCATATTATCACATTTGACTTGGGTTATAATGAATAAAATTTCCCATATAAAGAAACCCATTTTTTAAAATGTGATTCTTATTTGTTGGATTGTTTTATATGAAAATACTTAATCCTAAAATATAAGTAATAATCAATTGGTATTTTAACAATGGATTAAGTATCTTGAAATGTATTCCTAGATTTAGGATATAATGATTGTGAAAATGATATTCTAGTAGTGTATATTTTGGAAGGTCATACTGATCAATGATTGTCATTGATCAAGAGAATTGAATAGAATAATGAATTATAAACCATTTAAGGATAAAATTTTAAGTAATTTTCTTGAGAAATATCTGCCTTGATGAAAAAGAGTTGAAATGGACAGGATTTACCTCATTTTAAACCTAATAGAATAAAAATGTGTAGTAGATTATGAGGATATGTTTCCCAGATTTACTAATAATTCTTCAGACTATCTCACCTTCAATGGCCCGAAGGCCTTTATTTTTTATTTATTTTGATAATCCACCTTCCAAGGGGTGAGTTGTAACCCTTACAAGGCCTGTAGGCATACATATTACATGAAATGTAGGTCTTAGATGAATTCAGTGCCCGTAGGCTTCAAACATTACATACAACCTAGAATAACTACTTGGAACTTCTCCTCCCCAGCATTTTCATCGTGAAATCAACTCTCCACATTTGCCTGGAAGTTCGGCTAAGATTTATCTTGCATGCATAGGCTTGTCCTAATGGTAGGTTCCATACCCTCTCATTCTTCCAATCTGCTTAGCTTCTGCACTAGTGAATTATCCTTTCTCATCCTCCTTCTAAAGATCATCCCATTTAGGTTATCTGGTTTGTATCTGTACTTAACGTGTCCTGAAATCCTTGAGGTGGCCCGAAGGCCTTACTAACCCGATGTACTGGGTGGTCTAAAGGCCTTATAGGACTCAAGGACCAAATCGGTGGCTTGAAGGACAAAATGGGGGAATAATATCAAGTTTCATTAAGATGAAAAAGGATTTTTCCAGATCATATTATTTTAAGGTAAATAATGATAAGAATATATCACTTTGGACCCATGAAAAAGGGAATGCATCAAATAATAATAATTTTAGAATGTAATTTCAATAATGTAAAATGTGTGGAAAGTAACATCTTGGAAATTTCATGAAGGTTAAGGGGGATTTTTTCAACTAAAGAGATAAAGGTTACCTGGAAAACACTGTAAGGAAAAGAAAGCATGAAAATATATCTGAATCTTCAATTCTAAATAGATGGAGAATTATTTGAACTAGTTAACCAAGAATCAAGTAAACATACAATAAAATAATATAATTTTATAATTCCAAGAAATAGAGTTTTCTAAAACTAAAGTTGACATTCAGAGAGATGAGGTGAAAGGTGAAATTATTATCCACTCTACAATTGATGATGTTTTATTAGATTTAGTATCTAAATAATCTTATTTATTTGAAGAAATTTTCATGAGTATCACCTCACTACACCAAAAAATAAACATTGGTTTAGTAGTAAAAAATCATAGTGGTATTATAAACTCATATCAAGTCTATAGATCCTCTATGATAGATGTTAGTGAGAATATTCTTTCTGCTAATATTTTAATTCTACCAATAGTTGAATTTTATTTAAATTTGGGTATGGATTGGCATGTTTAGTATAGAGATTGGGTTAATTTAAATAGAACAGATTTTATATTCATTATTTTGAATCAAATTATTATAGTATTTTGGATTAAGGATGAATATTAATTCCCAATGGAAATTACATCCATTATATGGGTTTTACAACCTATTAATGGGAGCCATTTATCTCATATGGTTAGGGAGAAACTCAACAATGAATATATGACTATATTATGGGAGTTTATTAATGTTTTTCCAAAATTGTTTCATAGTCTTCACTTGAATTATAAATTTGAAATTTCAGTAGTATTCATAAAAGGATGAAAATTTATTTTGATCACTCTATATTGAATGGTCTTATTTGTGCAAAAGGAGTTCAAGAATTAAATCATGAAGAATATAGACATGTGATTCATCATACAATTGATTCTCCACATTATGCACATGTTTTTTTATTAAGAAGAATGATTAATCAATACATGATTTCATTGACTATTGGGATCATAAAAAAATAACTATTATGAATAATTAAAGTCAATCCTTTATAAATGGTCTGTTTGATTAATTATGAAATGATTAATATTTTTCAAAGATTTATCTTTTATCTAGATATTCTCGTCTAAGATTCCATAATTATGATACAACAAACATAGCCTTCCATATGATATATGGTCATTATGAATTTAATTTAATTCTATTTGGGATCTGACATGATCTTTCTATATTTATGGTTTAATTGTATAAATTATTTAGAGATTACCTTGATCAATATGTGTTTGTTTTATAGATTATATATTTACATATTCATTGTGAAGAGAAGAACGTGTTAAATATTTGAGAATTATGATGCGGACATTGAGGAAGGATGATCTATATTCCCAATTTACTATGTGTGAATTTTCGTTTAAAAAAGTCTCATTTCTAGGTAATATAAATTCAAGTGATAGTATATCGATGGAATCCTAAAAGATGGAATCTATTGAGTAGTGGCCTTTACCAACCATAATATTCATGATCCAAAGTCGTAATGGTTTGGATGGATACAACTAATTATTTTAGATATATATGTCATGATTATATACCCCAAAGACTATGTTGACTCATAAGAGGTTTACGTTCTTATGGTCAAATTAAGTTGAAGCGAATTTCAAGGAACCATCATGCATCTTCTTATTTTAAACTATATTGATAAATTGATTTACATATATAGTGATTAACTAAAGTAGGGATTGGGATGAACCCTCATATAAAATGATATAGTGATAGCTTATTCCAACACCCAATTGAAATTTCATAAGAATAATAACCCAACTCATGATTGAGAGTTAGAAATGGTAATTTATTCAATGAATATATAGAGATTTTGTCTTTATAGTTAAATATGTGACATATATATATATACTATTTATTTACTATAAATTCAGAAATTATATAGTTTCAATGTATTAATTAATGTTTCACTAGAGAAGATGGTTATAATTGATTAAAGATTTTGAATTTTCAATACATTACCACCATAGGGAGGTGAATAATGTGACTGGTACTCTAAGATAGAACATCCATGATATTTTTTATTTATTGAGGATGAAATACATTCATTATTAATGGATTTTCCAATTTTGTTTTGAAATATGATCAAAAGAGGATAAATCATATATTTATTAGTTGAATATTAAACTATCCTTCCGAGAGAGTATTATAAAGGCATAAAAGGAAGTTGTTAAATTATAGAGGAAGATGAGGAATTTTCTTAACATAAACCATTATTTTGATTGAATAAACATTTTATTTATCAATTATGTTTCCCATCAATACTACATTTTAAGAAGTGGTTTTTTGGATGAGGCTCCCACTTCATCGTTCTCTACTCATCACAGTTGTTAATACATTTCAAAACCATCCTAAAAATTTATAATTCAATTTAAAATACAATCCAATCCACATCAGTTTTTAAAAACCCATTTCCAAACCAAAACCACCAAGTAATCATTTAATCAAATACTTAGTTTTAAAACCCCTATATTTAAAGAAAAATACTTAAAAATTTATCATTCCAATAAATAAATTGAAACCAAAAATCACTCATATTCAATTAATAACCATGTTGAATTTTACTATAATGATAACCAATATATGTAATTAACACGTTTTATAGAAACACCTACATGAAGAACAGTGGTAAAATAGTTCACCTTCGACAATGAAGAACAAGGAATAGTAGATTGGGTCCTCATGAACATATATCTATGATAAATAAATAAATACTCCATAAAACCTCTTATATAAGGCATAAAAATCCCCTTATGTTACTAACAAGATAATAGGATCATATATCTAGTGTGGATCAACAAAGAAAGAGGTAATCCAGTCCAAGAACAGAACATACCAAGATATAAACAATCAAGAACAATGGAAATCTTTCAAGAATATCAATATTGAAGAATATATACCATATTGGATAGGTTATGTCAAGTAAATAGGAGATTTGGTGGTTATTAGATGTTAAAAAAATGTAATAGGGATATTTAATTAAAAAATTGGATCACTAAAAGTCTTTGTGCAAAGTTTTTTAAAGATGCCTCATGGTTAGGAGTAACTATGTTCCTTAACTTTGTTCCCTATATAGAGTTTATATTTTGGGTTTATGGATTTACCTCACATTTACATTTACATTTAACAAACTATAAATAACCCCTATTATTATGGGTATATGGTTTGGAGGGGTAGCCACATGGTTTGGGAAAATAGTTTCCCCCCTTCAAGTAGACAATGCTTGGTTTCATGGTTTATTGGTCCAAACTGCATGGTTTTCTAAAACATTCACCAATCATTCCAAAACATAAGGGATTCCATAATTTTCCATAAACTCATGAAACAAACACAATTCTCTCCCCAACCAAATCAAAGTAATAAATATCATCATAAAATACTTGTAAGAATCTAATGGAAAGTTAAAATCTCTCCCCCTCCCCCCTATAAAAACTTTATGTCCCCCAAAAGTACTCATGATTTTGGATTAAAAAAAGCGAAGGGTGATACTACCTCATCAATGATTCATATTACCATATATTATGGATATCCTTTCACAATACCATAGTACTCGAGCTAGAGGAATCATTTTACAGTTCAGTAACTTATCCTAGTGATCCAAAATCTGAAATGGTTGCTAAAAAATTCGTTTATCAGGATCCAGATCAACATAATTTCATTCAATCACATGGGAAATATCTAGTTGATTCCTCCCCATCTATGAAACATGAAATGCCTAATGGATCGAAGTAAAATTCGATAGTAATTCCAACTGATATTCCACCATTATGAGTCACTCCACAATCTCATTGAGGCCAACAAACCTCAGTAACAACTAACCCTACATACCCAACTGAAATTTTTTCAAGTGTGGTGATGCTTTGAGATACACCTGATAAATGACCTCTATCTCTACTGACTGATGAATTTGGTATGTATAATATTTTTTATGGCTCTATGCTATGAAAACCCACTTACATATCAACTACACCTTTTTGGTTGTCACTTGAAAGATACTCAGCCCAAACAAGGACCCCTCTCCCAACTCTTCCGAATAGAATAGAGATAAACATGTACACCCATATAATGAATCAAAGGGTGAAATATTTATTGAATTATGATAAATATTTTTATATGAAAATTTGAATAGAGGAAATTGATTTCCCCATGATCCACCAAAATAATTCACACAAACATAGAGAATACCCATGAGAACCTAGACAGCTCTCTCTTTCTATACATCCTTCTTTGGATGATAAGCCATGATCAAATTTAGTTGGGAAAATATTTCATTATGTAAAGGTTTACAATAAATAGATGTGAACCTTGGCCACCTGGTATAATTAATCATAGAGGGATCCCCATAAAGTCTCACAATTGTTTGTACAAGAAGTCTCCAAGACATTCCACATTCATAATCTTCTTCATAGGTAAGAAATGATAAGATTTTGTAACTCGATCAAATAACTCACATAAATAATCCTTCCCACTAGGAGACTATTTAAAACTAATTATGACTTCCATGTAAATATAATCATGGATACATATCAAAATAGTTAAAGGATACTACAAACCACCATGTTTCTAGGGTTCCAATTTAATTTTCTTAAAAGTGAGACATCTTGATAATAATTCTATAATAAACTACCTCATCTCTATAAAATAATACTAATGTCTCAATTCATGATACACGTTGGTAGCTCCAGGGTGTATGGATTAGTTAGACTGATATCTACTATTCATAAACTCTTTCCTTATAGAAAATAGAATAACAAAACTTTTACAAATTCCCAAAACTCCAATTCGAGACTAAGACCAACCACCTGAGTTAATACCACTATAACGACTTTTACTAAAGTGTTGGAACTCAGTGTTTAGGAAATTATCAATCCAAATTCTTATATCAAAAGGTTAGTTATCTGTCATCGAATCCAAGAACACCTATCCATAAAACACTTCCACTCCCAAGCTCATATAAGTAAAAAATATGATTAGATACCACTCCTCAATTGATTTCATCACAACTTGTGTTGGAAGTTCTCTACTCAATGAATCAGAAACTACATTCCCTTTCCCAAGAGTGTATGAAATTTCAAAACCAATTGTCTAAACATAATACACCCAACCACTATACCATAAGTTAAGAACCCTCTAAGTAAAAATATATTTCAGGATCTTATGATCATAATATACTATAAACCACTCCCAAAAGTGATAATGACATGTTTTTTTGAGTAAATGAAATACTAATTCCAACTCAAGATTTTGGGTAGGGTATTTTACCTCATTAGGGATTAACTTTCAAGACCCATAGTCTTCCACTTATTTCCCCTACATCAAGACACATCCCAAACAGATTCAAGAATCATCATAGAAAATTTCATAACACAAAACATGTTCTGGTTGAATCAAAACAACAGATGAATTCAAAATCACCTTTACCTCTTTATAATATCATTAAAAAATTTCATTCTATTCAATCGTTACACCATTATGGGTTTACACTATCACTAAAGAGGTGATCTTGGATAAATTTTTAAAAAAACACCTATATTAAATAAACAAACCTAATAATATCTGGATCTCAACCCCATTTCTAGGAATATCCCTATACCTAACAACATATACTTTCCTAAAATCCACTGATATTCCAATCTAAGATTTGAAATTCCCTATAACTTTTACTTCCCAGATCCAAAAATCACATTTGTAATGATTACCATATAGACGGTGTTCCTTCAAGGGTTGAAGAATGACATCAAAATGCACCATATTCTGCTCCACTATCATAGAGTAAACCAATATTCCGCCCATAAAAAATATAGTCTATTAAATGAAGAAATATTCATTTCATAAAATACATTAATATAGTAGGATAATTTGTGAGACCGAATGGTGTAACCCAAAACTCAAAATAATCATACCATCACCTAAATTTTCCCTTCTGTAAATCCTCTTCTCAGAATTTCATCCAGTGGTACCTTTAATGGTATTAAATATTTGAAAAACAATTTTCCCATCTAATGTAGTTAAATAGATCATCAATCCTAGGTAATGGGTATTTTTTCTTAATGATCACCTAATACATATTTTTATAATCCACGCAATTTCTGAGAGTCTCATCTTCCTTATTAGTAATAAGAACTGATGAATCCTATGGTGAAAATCATGGATGAGTAAATATCATATCCTCTAGGTCCACATGATATAATTTTTCTTCTACCAAATCATTATGTTTTATTCAATAAGATGGCATATAAATGGGCATTGTTTATGGAATAATCTCAATAGTAATGTCAATATCTATTTATGGTTTAAAACTTGAAAAGTCCTCCAGAAATACAATAGGGTATGAAATCACCAAAAAATGAAGAATAATTACCAAAAAATTTCAAATACATTAAGAAAAATATATTAATTTTTTTAGGATATTTCCCTAGAATAAGGAATATATGCCCACCCTTCCCAATATAAGTCCCAATCACCCTGAAAAATCTTGAATGACCCCATCAAAAGATAAAAACTAAACCCAATAATGATAATAGAAAATATAGTACATAAATTTAATCATCCAATCCATGAAAAGAATAATTTTTTATATGTAAATATCAAGAACTAAAAATATTCACATGGCCTTATAGTTTTTTATATTCACCTAACACACGGGGAACTTAAAACCTTTTTGGTACCTCTTTCCCAATGGAATGGAAATATCCAACAAGAATGAAATAAATTCCAAACATAATCCAAAAATGTCAACTGACATTGATTATATAAAATAATGAGTATCACATGTATCAAAAAAATGTATCACCATAGAAGACAAAATAAACACTACACCACAAACAGTAGCTTGCCCAACTTCATATTTCTATAGTGCATACTCAGTCGCATAAAATTGTCTTTTCTAAGAAAAATTAACATCTCAATTTTCCTATATATCATATCCACCACACTTGGAAGCATCAATATGAACTTAATAACCCTTGTTATGAGTGGATACAACTTCACATCCTTGGGAAATCCTTTTACAAAAATGATTTTGATGACTAGATTGTCTATAATGATGGAAAGCCTTATAATCCTTTGAATAGTTATTCGTAATATAACCATGGATTCCATAGTGGAAAAACATAACCTATTTATACCTCAAATAATCCCCTAAATTTGTTCTTAAAGGAAATTGACCACCCTTATGCTTTCTTTTCTGGCCAAATCATACGATCTCACTAAAGAAAAAACCAACTGAAGCTCTACCCAAAAATTTATTTCTATCTTTTTTCTGCCACATCTGATGATTCTTTATTGAATACCTACAAGATGGTCAAAAGACACATGACAATAAACATTGAAAAAATATCCATCCTATTTTCCAAGTCAAACCTCCAAGCCTTTAGGTACTATTTGGTGACTAGCTTTAGTTCCAAATAAACCAACATAGAAAAATGGGTTGTATATTTCCAAATAGTGCAATCCACTTACATCATGGTCAAAAAATACCAGGTATTATATTCATGTAACATCTCATGCTATAAATTGTGATTGAATATTTTCTTAAAATATGTATATGTAATATCCTCACGAAACTTATCTTGTAAAATTTAGTCACACTATCTCTTTCCCAGTCCTTCGAGAATATACATGGTGAAAATAACTTTATATTCTTAAATATCCTTCAAAAAGATAAATATCCTCTCAATATTATGCATAAATTCTTTAGATTTCTAGAGTACCTTTTCACCATGGAATATTGGTTGATATTGCATAGTGAATTATGAACCTTGATCCAATGTTCGCCCGAGATTCCAAACAATAGTCTAACCCAAATTCTAATTATGAATATTATAGATTCATCCAAAGAATGGTCAATGGGAGGATCTCTAGTAGATCCTGCCTCACAACCTCCTTTATTGTATTTTGAATAAAACTTCTCATAGTCATTGTATGTTAAGCAAAAAACAATGACCAATTATCTTTATAGAATATTACAAAATAATAAGAATAGCTTCAAGAATTAAATTGCATGCATTAAAAATAATATATTTAATAAGATTATGAATTCTATAAATGAATGTTGTTAATTTATTAAGGAAAAGGTTAATTTAAATAAACAACCAATTAAATTTATTTAAATGTCCTCAAACACAAAATCCCAAACCTGGAAAAAAATTTCCAACACCCATGGAAACTCATGTATAGACTCAGAAGTGAGCTATCCAGGAACCCTCCCACACTTACTACTCAAATTATTATGATCTTAATTTTTCACCCTAGAAACAAAACCAAACATAGTCTGTATTAATAAACTTTAATATTATTATTCCTAATGATACCAAATTGTAACTAACCACCCCAATTCAACTGTACATTCCATGTGAGTCTGTCTATTATTGTTTTGTAGTGAAGCAAAGATACTGGAAACATTTTAAGAGTTAACAAAAAAAGGATAAACAACCTGAGTGAAAACCTGAAGAAAAAAATACATATAAGATCCATAAAACCCATTCCAAAATGGATAAATGAGAAGATTATGATAAGTAATAACAAATAAGTCTCCATGTGACTATTCATCACCACCAAACCATCATGTAATGAAGGTTGTGGTGTCAATAGAAACCAAAATTGTACATGACACCTTTCCCTTTACCTGGGTCATGCAATACCACATCTACAACTGAACAAAGGAAAAAGTAGGGTGTGAGTATAAATCTTAGTAGGATAAAACAATTTATTATTTACAAGGTCAAATAACATTAATGTATCGGTTCAAACATTTAAAACAAAAAAAAATAGTTTTAGAAATTGTTCTCATATATCCAACCCCATTTGTAAATAATTTCCTTGGGATTTTATAAAATCCATTTTCATTCATAAATCCAAGAATTCAAAATCAATAAGTGATAAAATAAGAAATAATATATGCACCATAAAGTAATATATTAGACTTATATACATGAAATAATCCATCATGTGAAACCACATGATGCAAGCTTATGTGAAAAACATGTGGGGAACTATCCCTAAAAAATCAATCAAGAGATAAAAAAATCATAAATGATAAAGTAGTTATTATTGGGCCCTACAATATGGTGATATTTAATGGACATAAAATAATAGTAAACTAGAAATATATTGGTACCAACCGATATTGAGTCCTACTATGGTCTTCCAACATCAGAAAACCTCTAGTGTAATTTTTCACACTATGAGTATGGTGTTTGTTCCTGATGTTTCCAAGGTTCCCAATGTGAAATTATTATAAACATATATTTCAAAAACAATCCCACAATTTATAAATCATATTCAAAGTCATTATAGTTCACATTAGTGTTTAAAACCCCATTTCTAAACCAAAACCGCCATTCAATTATTTAATCATATAATTTTAATGGAAATACCATCTTTTAAAGAAAAACCCCATAAAAACATGTATCTTTAAAATAAATCCCTTAAAACCCCAAATCACCTCAAACCACTTAAAAAAATTATCATGAGGATAATAAATTCATATAATTAAACCATTTTATAGAAACACCTACCACATAAATAGAGGTAGAACTATTCTCATTCAACAATGATGGATGGGGGATTGTGAATCAGGTCCTTGTGATTCAAAATCCATAAGAAATAAATAAATTTTCGATAAATAAACTTATATCTGACATAAATGAATTTTTTTTTTCAAAACAAATAAGAGGATAAGATATCTAATGAGTATCTAAAATGAAGGATTAAAACTAGACTATAAATGCAACATACCTTGAGATCATCCATCAATAATGAAGTAAATCCACATAAAAACTAAGGGAGAAGCCTTTATACTATTTTGGAAGAAATGTTTTGGTCCAATATAAGATTAGAGGGTCCTAGGAGGATAAATTGTGGTCGCATGGATTTTTAATTAAAAAACATTTGCATTAAATGACTACAAGAAAGGTTTTCTATATATTCATCATGTTTAGGAGTAACTATACACCTTAACAATGATCCTTTTACAAAGATTTTTATTAGGGTATATGTTTTGGATACATGATTATTTTAAACTTTCCCTAATTATTCATAACCCCCCTTCTAAGCAGTGCATTTTTTGGAGGGGTGATTTCATGATTTGGACTAACAGTGAACCCCCTTGCAGTAGTCTATGCATGGTCGCACAGTTTACAGGGAAAAAACACATAGTTTTCCCTATCCATGTTCCTACCATGCATAACTCCAAGGGCACTAAAATATTTTTGAAAAAAGCTAAAATAATCCCAAATCAAGACCCAACTATTGCATGGTCACAACAAGGGTCAATAAGTACCTATAATAATGTAATGGAATGTTTCATTGTGAACAAAAAAATGTGATAATTTACACACAAAATCATGAGAAAATATATATTTGATCATTTCCATGCACCATCATGTGTGAAAATACATATTTGATCATGTCCAAACCATTTCATATAAATAATTACATATTTGTTCATGTCCACGACCGATCATGTGAAAAATTACAAATAAGTTCATCTCCACACAAAATATGTCAAACAAATAAATACATTATCATGTACAATAAATATAATTTTTACAATGGTATTTGTGGTAATATCCATACATGATCATGTGAAAAAAGTAAAAATTTTAATTTCCACATACAAATTTCTTATCTTATAACATATAAAAACATAAAAAATGCATTGGACTAATACATTGGTCCCCACCCATCAATATTAGATATATATGTGTGCCATGTGGAAGAAATCATTAATTTTTTTATAATATATCAATGAATAGAAAATTAGTTTCATTACTAAAATAATAAATAAACCATGTAAATTTTATTGTGTTTCACAACACTTATTTATGGTATAACAAAAATTGACCTCAAATATTTAAATTGTTGTTACCTAAAATTCAACACCCCAATATAATGTTTTATAATAATATTTATATTTTCATTCATAGAAAATAAATTACATGTAAATGAAAATGTTGTAAAATATTAAAAGTTTTTTTTCTAAAATTATTTTTCTACAGCTTAAAATTTGATATTACGGTCACTTTGGAACATTATTAGGGGAATAGTCACAGTTAAAAAATTGAAAATATGGTAATTTGAAAATAAATATTGGTGATGAAATATCAATAATTAATCCTTGAAAATACATAATGGATATAAAATTTTGAATTTTAGAAACATTGAAAACATTTATATTTAAAATTAATAATCGTTAATATATCCTTGAAAAAGAAATAATGGATAAAAAAGGTAAATTAAAATATTATAAAGTTGTTAGTCTTAAAAATAATCAATAATAAGTCAATAAAATGAAATAATGGTTTTCAAAATTATATATGGATTCAATGAATAATTATTTTATTTTGAGAGGATAGAAATCTATCTTTTTATATCTGGAAATACCATTGTTAGAAACTAGATATATAAAAATAGTAATGAAAATTATTTTTGAAAATATAAGAGAAATACCAATAACACATGATATAACACATAATTTGGTTTCAAATTAAAATTCATTTAATTTTAGGGGATGGAATATATCTGGAAAATTAAGGGATACTATCATTAAAGAGGATGTGAATCAATATGAACATTTATATACTTTTGAGGGGGATAAAATTCTACAAAGTTGAATATTTTATTCAAAAGTATCATTTTACTACGAGATAAAAATAATTTTTCATTCAATAAAATCATAATGTGGAAACAACCAATATTAAAGGATATAATTTCAAGAATAATCATTATAAATTAATGAAGCGAGATGATTTAATGAAAATCCATTGTAAAATTTTCATTTTTTTAATCAAATACCACTTAATAAAATAAAATTATATAGATCTTAAAACACTATGAATTGTATGAATATGGAAAATTACATCCAATAGGGATTAATCACACTATGAAAATGATGTCATGGTTCACAAAATGAAATATTCCTTAAGAAAATATGTTTGAGACCAAACCCCCTTAATTTGTATTGTAGTTAAGTCAAACGTACTCTAACATCCATTATAACAATCATAAATATCTTAATCACCTATTTATGATCCATTATATATTTTTATATTTTTATAATATTTAATTATAATATTTTATTATATACTTACTACTTATATGTTGGTTCTTTTCATCATAAGAAGTTAGTAAATCTAATCATTTTGCATATGATTTATATTGAAATAGTTGATACTCATTATTTTCTATTTATTTATTTATTTCTATATCTTATATTTTACTATAAAAGATATCCTAGGTTAATTTATAAATTTTATATCTCATCCAATAATTTTTTTAGTTATGTTCTCAATAAATTAAATCAATGTGATCTTTTTTTAATAATTTTAGTGATCACAGATGATATTATAATCGTAAGGTAAATACTTAATATAACATATCAATAACCCTAATAAAAATAACTTTTTACTATTAAATTATAGTGAAATTTTTAATTGATTTTCTATTTTCATCCATTAAAAAATTTTATAGCACCTTTCATGTAGTAGGTTAAACCTACCCAAACTGGAAGATGCTATTATTAGATAGGTTAGTATATCTAAGAAATTTTTAATTTTTGTTTAATATAATTAAAGTAGATGAATAATTATATTAATTATATTATTTTATAATTTTAATTACTTTTTTATAATATTTTGATAAATAATTAAAATTTATATGAATAATGGAAAAAATTATGTCATGGAGGCAGTAGTCTGCACAATACATGGTTAACATTTTAAATTTACAATGAATGAGTGGTAATAAAGGAGGATAATATTTGGTATCTTAAAAAACATAATTATATTATATAGGTATTTTATTATTATATTATATACTCACAAAAAGTGATGATATATGAGGTGGAAAACAGAAGATGCCACTTCATGAAGGTGGTTGTCTACTCACATCCATGATCAACATAATTCTGTTTTTATAAATGGATGATAAGGAATAAATAATTAGTTTTAAATTATTATAATAACACTTAAATATAATAATTATATGTTTTCCATTATATAAATATTGGTATGATATATTTTTATGTTAAAAAATATTAATAAACATTATTGAATAAGTAATACTCATGTTGGTCCATTAAATTTTCACTTGAAAGAATCCATGGAAATAAAGGAATTTTTATTAACAATTGAGATAATATTCTTATAAAAATTATATAGTATTCATAATGGATGAACCTAACAATTTTTAGTATGAAATTATATGGAATAAACGTGGTATGATGTGTTAAAAAATTTGTCCTTTATATTTGAAGAAAACATACTTTTGTGCATATCTATTATTTTTCCATAATTGTATGACACCATTTAAGTGTAAATGGAACTAGAAATGATAAATAATGGTGTATGTTGTGAAAATTTTTAAATAAAACACATAAAAACTGTTTTAACTAATTTTTTAAAAATTCTTCAAGCCTTTTACTACTTGGTTACTAAATTTTACTATTTTGGTTTTTACAATGGTAACTTATTTTAAACAAAGTAATTTATATTATATTACAAATAATTGGTCACCCCTATTAAAAAATGTAGGGTTTCCAAAACATAGATTTAATCTAACATATAATATAATTTAGTTTAAAAATAAGTGAAAATTATTTTTTTAATTAATACATTTAATATATCAAAAAACTATTTTGTAGAAAAATGTTGTTTTCACCAGTAAGTTTTTTTAATATTATATAAAATTTAATTCCAAAAAAATGAGTGATAAAATATTTTTATACATAGGAAATAATAATTTCATAATATCTATATTTATTTAATTTAATATAAATAAATTTGACAAAAATTAAATAACATTAATAAAACAACTCTTAGAAAATAAGAGTTTCCCCATTATTATGGTCGTTAATTTAGATCTTTGTAAACATACTTATATGTATAAAATTAAATTTAACATATAACATAATATAGAAATTTTGTGAAAAAAAATGAAATATATATTATTAGATTTATTTTCTTCAAGTAATGAAAAATATATTCTTAATATAAGTTAATGAAATCAACTTTTAAGTCTAATATTACCAGTGTTTCTATATCAGTAATACTGGTTTTTCAAATTGAACATAGTTTTTTTAAATTATTAATTTTACTTTTTAAATAAATATTTTTATATAAAAACTTTCAATGAATTCCAAATCATCAATGAATATTTTTGTATGTGATAAATGTGATCGTATTAATGAAATAAAAAAATTATAGTTTACCTGAAAAAACAATTATTGTAGGAAAAAATAAAAAAATTAACCTTTTGTTAAATATAATGCATGGAATTTGAAAATTCTATCCCTGTTATAAAATTAAAATTAAAAAATATATAAATATATTCTTAAATTTATAATTATATATATATAATTAAAAATTACCTTTATTCAAAAAAATAGTTTTTTATAACATAAAGTGTTTTTAATCATATTTCACATGATTTTATAATTAGTTACAATATATTTATTGATTTACATAAATTTTAATTATTATTAAATTTTAATAATAGTGTATATTATGGGACTCATTTTTATTATGTGTTTCTTGTAGTGAAATCAATCAAACACAACATTAATTAAGAAATTAAATAATTATTTAAATATTACCTAAAATATCATGCCATTATAATTTCCATATATCGCATATTGTTTTTTAGAAAAATTGGAACATGAATATGATTTTATATTGATTCATATAACTATTTTTGAAGCAGATAAAAGCATAATAATAATAATTACTTTATGAAATTATTCATCATTTAGTGGTTTTATAAATATTCAGTGTTTTATATGGAGAATAATGGATTGGATCTCTCATTGAGGTACCCTATTAATATGGATAGTGATAGGTTGAAGTGATATGAATTGGATTTTAACATATAATCATATTTGGACATGATAGTGCCTAATAAATTAGGTCATTATTCAAATTTAGAGGATTCAAAAATTATATAAATTGGTTTATTCCTTGAATTAGTGCCTAATGAAGGAGACAAAGGGGATAGACATTAAGTGAGTAGTGAAGGAGCCTAAAATATGGTCAAGGTAGTGGGCCTTATCAAGGAGTTACCATGAAAAAAAACTCTATCAACTAAATCAATGTGTTATTATTAATTATGGTACACTGAAACATTATAAGGTGTATTTTAATTAAGCATAGGATTATACAGGTAAACTAATGAATTTTTTTTTATTCTTTAATTATAGAATTTGTGTTTAGTCATTACATGGAGTAAAATTAATATAGAATAATTTATTAACAATTGTTTTTTATAATGATTGAGTAAAATTTAATTATATGTTAGTGTTACAGTTTGAAAGTGAAGTTAAAGTTAAGAATGGGACAACACCCTAATTAACCACCCTATATAGGTGCCTTAGGATATACATCAGAATCCATTATTATTAATAGAACCATAATAGAATAGAGTATCCAAATAAATGTATTATATTAATTTTATACAAATCACATGGCACATAAAGTACCTGGTCTAACTTCATACCTATATAAACACATTAATTAATTAATATCATCTTTTCATAGAGTATTTCAAAAGGTACAATTTATATTATCAAAATTCATGTGTGTTCACCCAAGATAGATTTGTTATTATATCAAAAACTGAATATTAAATTCATTACATCAATCAATGATTCATTCCCTAATTATCCATTACAAATAAATCATTAATATTATAATTACTTATAAAAACACTTATTTCATAAAAATAAATTTTAAAAATTAATATAAATACTCATTTAAGCTGGTTTTTTTATAAAAAATCTTGTTTTGAACCCTAAAACTCGCATTTTACTTCAAATAGTCAATAACTAAATTAATTAAAAAAATTAGTCTATTACATTTGTCAAAATATTATTTTTATATTTTAATTCCAAAATAACCATTTATTATTTTGATTAATTAATTAATAATAATCTACTCAAACTAAACTACATCTTCTTGAATTTATATTATCAAAAAAATGTAAACCTAATAAATAAAAAATAATTATTTTTAATAAATAAAATATAATTTTTAGTTTCATTAATAATTACTGAGTCAATTTAAAATCTGATACCACCATTTTTTCTAATTGTTCGAAATTTTTTACAAGTATTTTAAAAAATCCAAACAATAATCAAATATATTAAATATGATTATCACATTAAAATTAGTGTAAAATAATTCTAAAATAATTAAATATAATTCATGACACATTTATTTCAGAGATAAAATAAATCTAAAAATAGGTTCAAAATTAATATAATAGTAGCTAATTATTCATCTGAAATTGTGTGAGGTTACTGAACTTTTGATTATAAATCAAAACATAATAACAATGATGCGTTTATTGGTTCTCAATCATAAGGAATCAATAATTAAACAAATCTAATGGATTGACTAAGATTATAATTTGATCATAATAAAACCATGAATCCACCACACAAAGATATTGGGTGCTTGAATATCTTGTAAATATGAGTAAAACACCATCGATGGATAATAATTTTAATAGTAATTGGATAATATTTCACCATTGTATGATATATAGGGAAACAGAGAGATTATGTTTCGTAATTTCAATGGAATAATCCATTTTGAAGATAAAAGAGTGAGTTAAAAAAAATATGTGACTACAAAATTATAAAAAAAATCCCTATTAAAAATCCATAAGAATGATAATAGGAAACTAGTGCTTAATCATAGGTTAAAATTTTCATATTTTCCACCTGATATGTGCTAACCATACACATGTTGGTTTGTTTAAAACTATTACTTTTCTTCCCACAAAACTATAAACTTTCTATAATACTAGTGGGCACTAGGTTGTCTATGATACTAAATTCTGTAAATGTACACATTAGTTTCCACCCCTTAAATCCATTTTCATCACCAAACACCAAATATTAACCCCAAAACCAACAAAAATATAATGAAGAACATAAAAAAACATTCTTAAAGGCATGGACTTGTTATGGGATTTTTTATATTCTATTAAATTATTACTTTCCATATTTAATAAACAATAATTTTATATTTTATAATAAAACATAGTATTTGGAAATATATATTTAATTATTTGTTTTATAAGTACATATAACATAAATAATAAAACAAATCATCATTTTATACTGATGGTATTGACCAGTTCTATAATATTCTAGTAATTAAAAATACCAAACGTTGCATATTTACTTGAATTATAGGTGTTTGGAGGGAGTTTTGAGGAGTTTTATGTGTGAGAGTTTGGTATTTTTTGGAAAACTAATGGGCCAACACATTGTGGTTTAGGAATGGTTCTAGCCATGGTGTGAAATTTTAGATATTGATCGTGTGGAAGTAATTTTTTTATAATACTTTTTAGAGACTGGGAATTTTGAGTTTATGGGATGGTGTTGGGTTGCCACTGGGAGTGAAAATCCTTGGGTGAATATGGAGGATGTTTCATTACATTTATTTTTTCCATGTGGAAAATTTTGAGGAGCTATATGACTATAGTGGAGGGTGTTTATTTTCAAGGTGGTCAGCAAGTCTCCTAGAATTAAATGGTTATCCACTATTTGATTTTGGTGGGAATAGTGGTTCATTCCCAAGTAGTTCTTGATTTGAGTGTGGTGTTAGGGAAAGAGATATTTGGACCTCAACACACCAAATTCATAGTCATGGTCTGCTCAAATATTGAATGGTCTTTCCCTATACCATAATATTGACCATGGTGAACATCTAGGGATATAAAAGGGAATGCTCCATGTTGTGGTTCCTGAAACGGTTTTGATAAAAAAATAGTTTTTAAAATAAATGAGATTAAAGTTGATATATCCATTTAAAATGAATATAACCTTGAACCCCTTTGATGAAGGGGAACCACAACTGTGGTGATTTTCCATATGAAATGAATGATGCTAGTTAGAAATTTTCATTAAATAATGGTCTGACCAAACTTAGTATGACTTTTTATATCTTACTTTAAACCCTTGTTTTCTGCTCATTTTATTATTACTTTTATTCCTTGTACCATTATATTCCAAACCCCTTTGTTCATAAGGAAAAAACATTCTTGAATCAAGGTTCCTTATTTTCCTCTCTCCCTCAGCTTTCTTTTTTTATTTCATTTTGGAGATTCATTTTGGAAAATTTATTCATTTTTAGTTATTTTAAATAATGATATGATGAAAGGTTTTTATACAGAGTTTTTATAGTGGGATTGTTTTATTTGGTTGGTGGTATATCCTTTTTCTTCCATTCATTATAAGGAATAATGAATTTCTTGAGGAATGGGATTAATTACATCACCTTTTAATTATATATGTTGTTGTGAAATTATCAAGATTTTTCATCTTTTGGTAACAGTTATATCAACCTAATCAAGAGAATAATATGAATAAATAATCGATTGAATGGGATGTTATGATAATATCTGGTGATTTGTTTTTGGTGATCTATATTTACATTTTCTTGATATTGTGATATCTATTTTCTTTTTCATTATTATTTTTCTAGGACTAGATTTATGTTCATGAAATTGATTGAAAAATGTAAATCTAGAATATAAAATTTTATTAATTTAACAGTAATGTTAAAATAATTACAATTAATTCTTGAAAATAATAGAATATGAAACTATTGGTTATAGAATATTTATTTTTGATCTTCTTATTTTTAATAAAATTTTAACTTATGTTTTGAAAACCAACCCATACTAGTGATTAAATAAAAATAAACTATAGTTATAATAATAAATTCTACAAATAGGGCTTGTCTATTGGTCGCACTAGGAAATAACTCACACATACTTATTAAGGTTATATTTCCATGATGTTTTGTGATTAAATGCTTACTTGTTTAGGTTATTAGAAAATAACTGATTTTCTTTGAAATAATTAAAGATATAAAATTGTGTGAAGATTTAAAATTAAATATAATGTTGTATAAATTGAGGATATAATTAAACTACCTCCCCACAAAAAGTAATAATATCAATATCAGCTATATTGATCACAAAATCTTTTCCTTCTTCCCTCTCCCACATATATGGTATGTTAACAAGATATATGGGGCATTGGTGTGAATATTTCCTTATTTATATAATATTGGAGAACTATAAATCATTGATTAGTTTCATAATCTTTCATTAATTAGACACATGAACTTTATCTATAAATTTTTATCAAACTCTTATACCCATTAAGAATTTTATGGGTTGTATCTTTCCATAATTTTCACATGATGGGAATTGATTTATTCACCTCTTCTTCTTTGACGATTTACCTTTTTTATTGTTATCATCTAACCTCTTATTATATTTATTTCCCTTAATGATATATTATTTAAAATTCTCTATCTCTGTTTTGATGAAGCATAACACTATTCAATCATATGATGATCATGTTTCAGAAATTAGTGACCTTTAGAGGTTTGTCTTAATGACTTAAAATAAAGAGAAAATATTTCTCTCTAGATTACATATATAATCCATAGAATACATGAATGTTCATGTAAAGGTATCCTTATACAACATAACAAATTATTTCTATTTTTCCTTTAAGTTAAGTAATTTTCTCATCATTTCATTTTATTTTTCATGATAAATTATTTATCATGTAATATTACATTAAAAGTTCTTGACACCATATGTTTTATTTAGTCTTCCCCTAGTATTTTTTATCATATAAAACCATTAATAAGCATCACCTGTATGAAAATAAACTTCTGGAATAATATTTTAAATTTAATTTCATCTCAATATGGGAAATATATTTTAAAGATACCAGACCCATTAATAAATTACCACTAGATACGTAGTTCCATAAAAAGATGGAGGAATTTTTTCATGAAACAATTCAATATAGTTTTTTCATTCCCTATAACATCAAGTTTAACCATATGTGCATGAATATTAGACATATCCTTGGTCAACTACCATAATATATCTATGATCTTCCCAACTCCAACAACAAATATATTGGATTACTCGATGGGGAAATCCATAAACTGACCATGGGTATTGATTCTCTTTCTTTGGTTAGGTTCCATCACTATATAATGTCACACATTGAGTTACATCATAAGATAATAATCGTGAATATTTATCTAGAATAAAAAAACCCTATCATGGTAAATATTTTCAAATACTATAAGAGTTTATCATAATTCTCATGATATTTATGTTTATTTAAAATCTTCTAACCAAGGTTATACTAAACATTCTTTAATACAAACTGTAACAACTCCTCCAAATCTAGTAACCTAGTACCAGTGTCTACTTTATTAAATTGTAATAGATATAATTTATATAAATCCAAATTACTAATCATTATTTCGTCTTAGAATACCAGATACATACATGATTCCCATTTTACACTGGGAATAGAATTTTAATCATTTGAAAAGAAAATTATCATCATCCTTAAAACTCATTCAAAGAATTAATATTCATATCATGGGGAAAAGAAATATAATAATTGTAATCTCAAATTCCCAATAAGGTTTACATTAAATATAATAAACCATGATTAAATAAGTCATAATCAACATCGAATGGTAAATAACTGGAAAAATTACATTTATTCAATAACCTGACCAAGAAATGAATCCAAAAATTTCATCAATGCAATAACCTCATGGATAAAAAATGAATTTTCAATGAATTAAATACATATTATTATACATCAATTTATCTATATCATCATGAAATTTAACCATGGCTATTTAAAACAATTGTAAAGACCCATTTAATTTAGAAAACTAATTTTTCTTATGAGGCCTTTTGATGCATTAAGGGGATATATAATTTTGTTCCCCACCTATCAATAAATTTCCAACAATTACTCATGCAACGAATGATACATTTAATTCATATAAAATATTCCTAATCTAAAAATACATTTTTTTAGTAAAGAATTCAAAATATTAATATTCCCATAGTCAATTAAATAACATTTAAAGTAAGACACCATATGTAGATATGGTAAACAATTTGGTCCATAATCAAATCCATGGTGGATATTTAAAAGAAAAGGTAATGTTAAATTATTATATTAATTTTAACGGTTAAAGAAAATTTAATAACCATAATATAAATAAGATATAAAATATGACCTTTAGTTAATCAAAAATATAGGTTTAGAAATCAATTAATGTCTTTAGAGAATAAGATATAATAGATGATAAAAACATTCTCTGAATAGTTTTATATGTAAAAATTTTAAATCTTGTATAATAAACTAATGATTATTAATTGGTTATGATGAAGTGAAGGTTCCTTAATGATTTATAAGTTAAAAAAATTCCTTTTTATTTTCTTGTAATAAAAGTAAAAAATAACCCCTTTCAGGAAAACATAAGAATTATTCCTTTCATACCATGTAAAATTTGAGGGTTATAATAAAAATATATTAAAAAATAATTTGATTAAATAAAAATTTATTTTTTAAATATTTTTTATAAATATTTTTATGGAATAAAAATAGACCCGATCAAGCAAAGAAATAAGATCTTCTTTTCTTTTAAAAATTACTCTTGAAAGAGTAACATGAATTGAATCATTAATCATCGTGAATACATATAAACTAATGTTAAATAACTCAAGGGTTAAGTATATACATAACATAAAATTAAATGGTTTCATATTTATAAATTTGATTCAATAGAGATGAAATTGATATGAAATCCTTTACCATACTTTTCCTATTGGTTGATCATGCTTTATCCACCTCTTCTTTGTAATTGATCATTTAAATATTCACATAAGGATAATTTTATTGGACAATTAGGAAGACCAAAACTTCAATATTGTAGATAATTATGTTTTGAAGATAATTTTGAAGGGTTTTGTCAGGCTAGATGGCTCAATGTTCTGTAAATAATTGAGAAAAGGGGTATCCTTTTATATGTGAGGGGAAGAGTAATCATGAAATTTATTATAGTATTAAATTAATATAAATTATATATTATGTATGAATGGATATTTATTTGTTTAATTAAATGATAATATGGTGATGAGAAAAAATCCTATCATCCAATAAAATTTGGACTAGTTTTGGTTATTTTTACCCTTATCGTATAGCTTTTACCCCGTGTTAACCATTTTTTCAATTACCACACTATTAATGTTTTTTATTTATTAAGGGTCAATAATTTAACTATAGAATAAAAATAATCCATAAATGGAGAATTTTTTATGTTTTACAAGATTTCCCATTTATTTGGATGAATATAATTTTTTTAGGATTTTTTAATTATTTAATAATATATTATTATCCTAAAAAATATTTGATGTCATTTTTACACAATACACTTTGTTTTACTTTAAATACATCCTAAAAAACTAGTGAATTTAAATATAATCCATTTAAAAATCACTAAAATTTTAAAATTATATAAAAAATCATGAAATTCCGTAATTCATTCATATTATATTACTTTACTATTTTTTGAATCATTTGTTTTATATTTTCATTAATTAAATAAATGGTTTTATCGGTGGTCCCCACACATTTAAGATAATTATTTTATAAATCAAATTATAAAAACAATTATTGATAAAAATTAATTATTATATAAAATGAATTTTTATAACCAAATATAACTTTTCTTTATCCGTATCAAAAAATATTAAAGATGTTAAAAGAAAAAAATTAATTTTTTGGCCTTTATCTTTCATTTAAGTATTAAAATGGCCAAAATCAATGCCGAATGGAAGAATATGTAATATTTTCAAAATTTGAATTATTATGAATGATATAAATTCATCTAAAAATAAGGCAAGTATGGGGTTGATTTTTAATGCCATATAACATTCATTTTAACCTCAATTACTCAATTTAGCCTTATCGTGCTGATAATTATTTACTATGGTTACTATTAATAATGGAAAAATACAAAAGGGACCAAGTTATCATATTTTTACCACATTATTCAAATTATTGAAACCATATTTTAAGATTAATTTTCAATAACTTTCAGAAATTAATTTTATATTTAAAAACAAAATGCAATAAAAACCCATTATTCGGGAAAATAACTTTTTAGTATAATGTATTTATGTAATAAATTAAAAAATTAAATTTATTAAAATTAAATAAATTCAATTTTTCATAATATTAATTAAAAAAATTACTTTTAAACCATTTTTTAAAGAATACAATTTATATGAAAAAGTATTGTTTTTTAAGTAGTATTTTTCACTATTCACTAGAAAATAAATCTTTTCTAAAACACTCTAAGATAATTTTGATATTATGGTTAAAAAATGAAGATAATTATGACAATTAAAATTTTTAAAAATGGAAAATTTAAAATATATTATATTCTCCCCAAAATAAAAAAATATATTTTATGAATAAAACATATTTTTGAATAATAAAATGAATTTACTAAAAAAATTAACTTTTTATTTAATAAGAATCAATAAATAATTTTATATTGAGTATGACTATAATATATATTTCATAATTTGGTTATTTTTATTTATTCACACTAATTCAATTCCTTTGTTAAAATGATCAAATTTGAATAGTAATATTTCATCGTTTGTTTTAGCTTAGTGTTTCATGTTGTATGTGCTATTAAACACATTGTTCTTTTAAAAAAATTAAATATTATATTCTTCCCTCCTGAAAAAGTTCATCTTCAAAACTTTCATTCATATTATCTTTTAAACATACTGGGTCAGTTTCACTTTATTACAACCTTTGGGTCCTATATTGCATCCTCTAATTTAGGATTTCTCTAAAGTAATTTTACTAGTTAAGTCATCTGAATCATAAAAAATTTCACAATAGTGTCAAGAATTTTGATAGGATCTAGATAGTTTTATTGATTATCTTCTAGTAATATTTCTATATAGGTGATTGAAATTATTGGGTCTGGTATATACTTCAATAAAAAAGAGATAAGGAATACATCATGATCTTATGAGAGGATTAGAGTATTTATCAATCGATAATCCACACGTCGAATTCATTCTATAATTTTAGATGATCTAATGTATATATGGATCTATTTTCTAAACATTCCAAGTGATATTTTACCCTTATATGTAGATACAGTCAAGAAAATTTGATCTCCAACTTGAAATTACAAACCATTACATTAGTTATCAAAATAACTCTTCTTCCAAATTTGAGATGATTTAATATGAGTCTAAATAGACTATAACTTTTCCATTTTCTCGACAACAAGATTTGGATGCACATTTTTTCATTCCAAAAAAAATTTCCAACATGTTTGAGTATAAAATATCATTCCATATAATGGCTTATATGGCACCATTTGAATGGTTTAATGGGAACTATTGTTATAGCAAATTGACCCAAAAGGTAAATAATAATCCCAACTACCTTGAAATTCAAGTGAGAATTTCCAAAACAAGTATTTGAATTTTGGAATGTTCCTTTCAGACTGTCCATCAATTTTGGGGTGATCCGTAGTGCTCAAATGATGCTCAGTATATAGAAAATTATGAATAGTTTTCCATAATTATGATGTAAATCAGTGATCATGATCAGATAAAACTTAATGAGGTGCATAATGAAGTCTTAAAAATCATTAATATAGAGTCTTCCAATCTTCTCATGGTGTTAATATTCTCTTATAATAAGGAAAATCGAATATTTGGTATGGTGATCAATAATAACCAAAATTATATTATTCTTTCAAGGTGTATTATGTAATCTTGTAAAAAAATACATAGTAATGTGATCCCATTTCCAAATAGTAATAGGTATAGGTTTCATAAATCATCAGTGATTTTGACACTCAATATTAACTTATTGAAAACCTATGTATCTTGACACATTATAATTAATTTCCCAGTTCATAATTTCTCACAAAAATTCATTAGACTATTTATTCATCTTTGTACTACCTAGTTTTAGAGAGAAATTAAATCTAATATCATTATCTAATAAATCCCTTTTTATATTAAGATTAGATGGAAAAAATATTTTTTTTACAGTATTTAGAACAACATCTCCATATATGGATTCCACCATTTTCCCATCATTCCTGATATTAATTTTCTCTTAAAAATTATCATCTATAGGCTAATATATTTTTATATTTTCTAAAAAATATGGATTGGAAATTATTTGAAAAGGTGCCATGTTTCCCCTTACATAATAATTCCCAAATGAATCTTTATTATAATCCATGGTTATAGGATAAGGACAGAACCAGGTCCCTTCTTCGATGCATCACTATAAATCCCAAATCTATCATTTCCTAATATTATATTCAAAATTGTATCATTGATAAATCTCTACTTTAATTCCTCAAAAAACTCGTCAAATTTTATTTTCCATGCAAACTTAACACATTAATGTGTAATCATGGTTAATGGATTAGCCCATTGGGAAACATTTTTAAAAAATCACTGATAATAACCCAGAAAACCAATGAAACTATGTACCTCAATTATGTTTTTTGGTGTTGGACATTAATTCACTTCCTTTTCTTTGAAGGATCAAATGAGATCCCACCATTGGAGAAAAAAATCCATGAAAATAATATTTTTGAATCTAATATTCATACTTACTAAATATCCCATAAAAATCCATTTCTCATTGAATCGTAAGAATGATATATATGTGATTGTTATGGTTCTCATAATATTTAGAATATACCAGTATATCATCAATAAATGTCATAAAAAATTATCCATAAATTCCTTGAATACTCTATTTACTAAATCTCTAAAAACTGAAGGTGTATTTTTCAATCCAAATAGAATTACCATAAATTCATACTATCCAATTCTAATGAAAAATTCTATATTCAGAATATTTTCCATCTTCACTCATAATTCACGATACCTTGTATTAAGGTAAATCATCAATCAATATAAACTCCCATGAATTTGATCAAATAAGTCATCAATTTGAAGTATATAATACTTATTATTTATCACAATAGCATTTATTTCCCTTTAATCATTATAAAAAATCATAGATCTATATTTCATATTACTAAAGAGAATAGGGGATCCCTAGGGTGAAACCCTATGGCCTATAAATCCTTCTTTATAAAAATCTCATAGTTGTTTCTTTAACTCCACTAACTCCACAATGGACATTCAATATGGAGTCTTTAATTCAGGTCTTTCATCAAGGATTAAAAAAATGGAAAATTTAATGTCATGTTTTGGTATATTTCTAGGTAATTCTTTAGGAAATACATCAATGTATTCCTTTATAATAGGTACAAACTAAATTCTAAGATCACCATTTTTATCCATATATTTTGACCACACTTTTACCAAGATAATATCATTCATAGGAGCTATTAGAGGTGGATAGAGAAATTAATCAAATGATGAAGGTGTTATGAAAATATAATTTTTAAAGAACACATGGAATATAAAAAAATTGTGAATATCCATAATAAAATAATGAATTGAAAAAATTTGAGGCTATGATTGAATTACTGGCCACTACGTTGTTGGGAACATCAACCTCATTGTAGTGATTTCAAAATCATGGACTTATTTCATTGGCCTTTTCTGTGGTATATTCAATTAATACTTGGGGAATTTTTGTGAATAATTACCATATATCTATCATTGAATCAATGGAAATTTTTTATTAATTTCTCCCCATTTCATTAATTATCCACATGATCCTTATAACTATACTTACTTCAAGATCCCATTCAATTGAATGATTTTCTAGAATGTTTCTTTCAACAATTTTCACATGATGGGCTCTCCTTGTTTCCCTATTCTTCTATGGCGCTTTACCTTTTTCATGGTTCTTAGTTTTCCCCTTATTCTCTTGATTTCTCTTATAGATATAGGATCTAGATAATTCCATCTATGTTTTAATGACACATAATATTATTTTACCATATGATGAAAAGTTTTTAGAATCCAATGTTGTTTGAAGGTTTATCATAAGTCCATCAAAGAAATTTTTTATCATTCTCTCTATATTATTGATATAATCTAAATTAAAACTTTTTAATCCTTTAATGGTATCCTTATTCATCAAAAAACATTCTTTATCCTTTTTATTTAAGATGAGTAACATTGTCTTCATTTTACTTCCTTGTTAATAAGGGAAATATTTATCCATTAATATTACTATAAAATCTCTCTACTCTATATGTTCTATTTCTTATTCCAATCTCAAAATCTAGACCAAAAACCACCATTGATCCTCATTTCCTCTATGAAAATACAATCCCATCATTACCTTTTACTATTCATTTCATACCTTTAAGATAAATATCATTTCAATAGAATTGATTTTTTATTCTACTACCTCTATATTATTTGTTCCACTAAAAAATTGAGACTATTTTTATATTAAATGATACAATATAGGTTTATCATACCATGGAACATCATGATTCACAATAAGTAAAAATTTTATTATACATGACCTTGATGAACTTCCCTAATATGGTCATGATCTTCTCAGATCCAACACCAATTGTATTAGCTTTCTCAGTGGTGAAATCTTTACATTGACCATGAGTATGGATTCCCATTATTCAGTTATGCACCATCACTAAATATTGGTACACACCGAGTTAGCTCATATCATAATCATAATTAATATTTATAAATAATATAAAATATCCCTAAAGATAAAATTTTTCAAATAATATAATGGATTATCATAATTCTAATGTTGGTTATATTAATTTTAAATATAGTTCCCATGGTTTCTAAATAACCTTCTTTGATATCGACAGTATAAACCCAAACTCTAGTAACCCAGAGCTGGTATAAAATTTGTTACATTAACATATATACATGAGACCAAATCCAAAAGGACCTCTCAGTTTAGTAGTCTTTAAGAACCAAATAAATTAATAATACCAATTTTACACTTGGAATATAATATAAACCATAACAAAAAAATTCATCATCCATGAAACTCATTTAATGAATTAAACTTCATATCATAGGGAAAAGGGGAAATAATGGAGATATCAAATACATAGTATTGGTTTTTTATATTGGAATCCATCATGAGTAAATAAGGTTTAATCAAAATGGAAAGTTAAATAATTAGAAATAATTTCAATTTAATTAGTAACTTCAGCGTAAAATGAGTACATGGATAATATCACTGAAATAAAAATATATATAATAATAACATAATTTTCAATCATGGAAATTCATACTATTAGACATCATGATATTGGACATCAGTATATATCTGTCATTAAGAAATTGCACTATGAAATGTTAAAACTATGGGTAAAAAACAATTTATGTTGACCAAATGATTTTTATCATGATACATATTGATTTATCAAGAGGATATAAAATTTCAGGCCCCACCCATCACTGTATTTCCAATGCATTCCTCATATATCATACTATGAATTTAATTCATGAACAATATGCCTTATCAAAAAATGTTTATTGTGAAAATAATACGTAATATAAATATTTCTATGTGAGTCAAAAAAACATTCAAGGTAAAACATCTAATGTAGAAATGGTGTATGGTTTAATAAATAATCATATTTGTGATGGTTATTTAAAGAAAATGTATTGTTCAATTCTCACATGAATGTGAATTTTTATGGAGAAAGATAACTACCACAAATTGATAAGAGATAAATGATGAACATCAATTAATCATAAATATATTTTTTTTAAATAAAATATTGTCTTATGGAGAATAAAAAAATGATATAGGATAAAAATTCTCAAAAAATTATTTTTAAATAAATTTTAAATCATATTGAAGAATCTAAATACTATAAAATGTTTATAGTGGTGGGAAGGTCCATTAAATCTATATAGGTTAAAAAACATTCATTTTTACCTTTTTTAAAGAATTTTTTAAATGAAATTTTTAGGTAAAACATTAGAAATATACATTTAATACCATTAAAAATATCAAGGATAATATAAAATATCCTTAGTAAATCATTTTATTAAATAAAAATGGATTTTTAATATAATTTTAAAAAATATAGGAATGGAAAAAAATGTTCTCGATCAAGAGAAATAAGATCAAATTTTCTTTTTAACATTCCTCTTAAAATAGTACCTGGATTTTGTGATGAACCTAATCAAGATACCCTCTTCATATGGTACCCAAATCATATTTCTACATACTTGAAGGACATTCTGGATCCCCACGGGTTAAAGACTAGCACTCAGGCATCAAAAAATATCAAGAGGAAACTATTTCTCCAAACCTATAGACAAAACATTAAAATATATATATATATAAGGGATACATAGGGGCATAGATAAACTTTTTCTATAAATTAAATAAGTCAAAATAAATGATACAACTCACAGGAGGATTGAACATCCCAAAGTACAAGTCCAGTATTAAAGGACTACTAAACAGAAACTAAGTACTCCATGTGATAGCATGTGTAAACTCCCACCATCTCACCACTGTATAATCATATTCTGCTAATAGAAACATGTCCACCAAAAAGTGGTTCCTTTATTTTCCCATCATTGGAAGATATAAAAAGGTCTACATACCACCAAATGGGTGAGCAGGATGTGAGATAATAGGCTTAGTAGGATCTCACCCAGGTGTTCCATAAAATGTCTATATATATTAATATAAAAACGATCCACATTCAATAAATCGATGCACGATAAAATTTAAATATTTTTTATATCAAAAGTGTGTAAAAACATTTAATTTCCTCATGTTCACATTCTCCTAATAAGAAATTTAAAATAGTTTCAAATCATTTTATTAACATCAATGTAGTTGTTTCTGATGCTTTCACCAGGGAGCGTGTATCCGTATGTTGGAGGACGACAAAGATGCATGGAATGTTTCCATGCATTCCCGCTTTCCAAAGGCGGGCGGCATCCATCTCTTATTCAGGGACGTTTTCTCCTTGATCAAAACGGGATGATGGGATATCGGTTCTTCCTTCTATGGATTCCTCCTCGGAACTCGTTGCCTAGTCCACGTCTCCCTTATAGATTAAGACGTTTTTATTGAAACTCTTCCTAGTGCCATATCTTCATGGATTCTGGTAAATTACACTGATTCTATCAAGAAATTCCAAGGGGTCCATCTAGGGCAGCAACCTTTAGTCGAAGGATTAGTCATGTTGCATATCACTGGCATGTCTGGATGTTGGAACACTAGCGTGTCTGGGTTTCTTCCCCTTATTATTGGGCTTCTCGAGGGAATGGAATCATGAGGAATCCCACGTAGAATGTGGGGAATCATAGTCCATGGGCATGTATCTGAAGATTTCCTCATCTTACCATGTTTAACATAGGGTATGTCGCAGTTTTAACATCTAGCAGAGATGGATCAGGCTGATTGGAACACTGACTAGAGTGGATTCGATGGGTGCAACCCCTAGAGGAAACACTAATGTTGGGGATAATTCATGGTTAGCTACCTAGTTATTGCTAAGGGTAGTGAATAGGTGGATTTACATGGCCTCAATGTGATATGGCGACCTGAGTATGAATCAATATGAATAATGGATGGTCAAGTGAAGTGGATGGTGAATGATATGGATTCGACTCATGGGAGATGCTGATATTGGGCTTGAGCCTCAAAGAGACCTCATACATATCCTTGTGGTAGGGAATCAAATTCCACGTAGTTTAGGATAGTGGTATAGAATCAGGGTGTGTGCAGAGGACTGTGACCCGATGATATAATGGGGATTACACGTGGTTAGCAGCCTAAGGTTGGTCTTACGCCACTAGGAAGGACCAGCGATATGGGTCCCAATAGAAGGGGTGATATCATCTTACCATTGGGTTTGGGTTTACAACGGTTTACCACTGAATAGGGTTCATAACGGATTACCGTTGGATAAGGGCACAGTGGCTTACCACTGGATAGAGGCACAATGGCTTACTATTGGATAGAGGCACAACGGTTTACCACTGGATGGGGTTTGCAACATCTTAACACTAGATGGGGGAACAATGGATTACCATTGGATGGGGGAACAACAAATTACCACTGGATGGGGGAACAATGGCTTACCTCTTGATGGAAGCACAATGGCTTACCGCTAGATGGGGGAAAATGGGTTACCATTGGATGGGGTCAAAACGGCTTACTACTGGATGGGGTTGAACCTCGTGGAGGCTTCCTATGTACCCTGTGTAGGATACAGGGATCAAAGATCATGTAGTTCAGGATGGTGGATGCAGTTTAACATCGTACAGGATAAAAATGTGTCATGGAGTTTAACATCACGCGGGATGAAGGTGGTTCGACGTGAAGGGGGTGAGAACCAGTGGTTGTTGTTCTTGAACCTTGGGGAGGCTTCCTACATACCTTATATTTTCAAGGATCAAAGTCCACGTAGTTCAGGATGGGTTTTGGTGAACTGACGGGAATATGGTCGAGACCAATGGGTGTTGGGATTGAACCTAAGGAAGGATTCCAACGTACCTTTCCTTGGCAAGGATCAAAGTCCACATAGTTCCGGAGGGGTGTGTGGAGCTTACACTATAGGCTGCCTAGAGAGGATGTCATAGTCGATGCTTACTCTAAGCCCATGTGAGTCATGCTCGGTGTGAGAAACAAGAGGCAGCAAGGACCTAATGATCACATTTCAAGAGGTGCGTCCGTGGGAAATGGAGTGGGGCTGACACGTAGTTAACGACCCAAAATGGAAATAGGGGATTACGCATTTTCCACAACCCAAAGATGAAACAAGGTCTTACGCGTGGTTAGAATCCTAGGGATATAGACATTAGAACTTACTCTAGGGTGGAGACCCAGTTGCAAAAAAGCCCAGTGGGAGAGAGCCAGGGTAATATAGTCCTTTTTGCCCCTTTCTTATCTTATTATTTGGCCAGGAAGAAGATATAAGGACCAGGGATTCTACATACCGCAAGAAATTCTAGGGGATTACACTAAGATGGTTTCCCGTTCCTCACAGATAAACGATGCTCCAATAAAGAGTATCTCATTCCATGTGAGGAATGATTTCACTCCCATGGAGACTAGTGGGTGTAGAGAATGTCTGAGACGGGGCACCCCGTGTATAATGCATAGGAAAAGGCTACAGTTTAATGTCATGTGCTGAGAATAATGGAGCTTGGCAGTTTAACATCCTGTAGCTCGAACTATGGGGGTTCTCTCTGTACACCATGGACTTACATAACTGATACCCTCCCACCCTTAAGGAAGGGAAGGCATTAGCAATGCCTTGGTGAGGGGGTGTTATGGAGTGATCCATTGAGGGTTCCACATTAGCGTGGATTTGTGAAGAATCCATAGCTGTTATTGTGCCTATGCGAAGAAGCATGAGGCGAAGAAAAGCAATAGTAATTACCACCCAAGGGATCTTGAATTTACTTTGTGAAAACCTAGAGGGTCGCACGGGAAAATGATTTTTGGAGCAAAGGGGTTCATAGGTAGAAGCCTCGTGAAGCTCTGGTGATCCATGTAGTGGAGGGGCTTCTCGAAGGGGTATGCTTCACAAAGTGAAGTGACCTAGCCTAGGAATAGGGAATAGGTGAATATTGAAGGTGCTTCACAAAGTGGAAAGGCATTCACGGAGTAGTTCTTCATGAAGCAAGGGTGCCCCGCGAAGCATAGAATTGTGAAACAATGTGCTTCGCAAAGCACAACGACCCTGCCTTAGCATGTGGGTCACATGTGTATAAAGGTTACTTAGTGAAGTATAAGTGCTCCGTGAAGACCCGAGTCCCTTTGGGGATCCCCTTCCTTTATGGAGGCCCGTGGTCTCCTTGAAGGGCATACCTATTTGAAGAGAGGCTGAATTCCAACCAAGGGAGAGGCACTTCATGATGCTAAAGTACCTTGAAGGGATCATGGTTTGTAGAGAAGAGTTTTCTTCGTGATTTGAGATCTAAGGAAGAGAAATGTCAAAGGATCCGTCTTTTGGGATCAAGGAAATCCCAGTATTTATAGGCAAGATGGCCTACGAAGTAGAGCTCACTAGGCAGAAAGACACGTGGAATTGTTTCATAACTGTGAAGCCTCCCTCATCCTAATTCTTAGGTGGGTTTTCAAACATCAAAGGGGATCACAGATCCTCCTACCTCCTTGCTCTGTGGCAGGTTCTCAAACGTCAAAGGGGCTCATGGATCCTCTAACCTCATTTATCTACGGCAGGTTTGCAAACGTTAAAGGTACTTATGGATCCTTCTGCCTCCTTGCTCTGCGGTGGGTTCCCAAATGTAAAAGGGGCTCACAGAGCCTCCCACCTCCTTGCTCCGTTGTGGGTTCGCAAATGTCAAAGGGGACTGCGGAGCCTCCTGCCTCTTTGCTCAATGGAAGGTTCGCAAATGTCAAAGGGGAACGTGGATCCTTCTACCTCCTTGCTCCGCAGCAAGTTCTCAAATGTCAAAGGGGATCGCAGAACCTTCTACCTCCTTGCTCCATGGTGGGTTCACAAACATCAAAGGGGCTCGCGGAGCCTCCCTCCTCATTGCTCTATTTCACCTTCGCAGAGGAGAATCATTGTTCCAGCCACAGGACTGTGAGGGCTTTGAAAACATGCTTCGTGGTGCATCCCTTAAGGGTTTATGTTTGTTCTTGTTCTTCCTAAATTTAAGTACCAACAAATGCCCCCTTAGACTGGGAGCTGAGAAGAAAGATAGGGTCAAATTATTAGGGTCAACTGCCAAAATTCCTCATCCAATCACAAATCCAACTCGTAAAGGAAGATCGAGAAGCAGAGGGGTGACGTACGGGGTGTGCGCTCCGTGAAGATTGCCTCAGTTGGACATTATGTCAAGAACTAGGGGTCCTCTCCTTTAAATAGGGGATGATGACCTATCTATTTTCCTATCTCATCTCCGTGATTTTGGATTTTACTGCTCTCAATTTGTGAATCATTATGTACTCCGCAGTTTCTCTCTGTGAATCGGTTCTTCTACTTCGTAGCACACAGCAAGTCTTTGACTTCGTGGTGGTGCACTCTGCCGCTTGCATCTAAAGGCCTGAGTAGGGATCCGCGAACAGTATTCATGAACGACCTCCCCAAAAAATCTCTTTGAAAGTTCTCTGCAAACCAAAACCATAAAAAATTCTCAAACTCAAAAACCGAATGGCTAACCAAGAGGCTTCCAGGGGGTCCTTGCAGATGCTGCCCGGAGGGAGGAGATAGCCGATAGCGCAGACATAGGGGAGTTTGTGAAGAGACATTCTGAACATAATTCACTGGTGAAGCTACTATTAGAAATACAAAAGAATTTTCCACTATGTAAGAGGATTCCTTTGTATGTATTTGGACTGAGGGATGACGTCTTTATCCCTGAAGTGAGTAGGGAAGATCCAGCTTACTGGTTCAGGAGAACTCTATACTAGCGCCAGTGGTTTAGGGTGGTTAATGGCTATGCCCGGGAGGACTTCATGCCTATCAATGCTAACTGTATGTAAAATCATCTGAACAATGTTGATGGGAAGGAACTATAGCCAGAGACATCCCCCCCTCTATACCACACCATCTTGAAGGCATCCCCGAGGAAACCACCAAAAAAGTGTTTTGATGAGTGGGATCTCCTCTAGGGTGGAAACTTCACAAACGACTGGGCATGGACCTACTGGGTAGGTTCCTCGTGTGAGGAATTCGGGGTAGAGCTGAGAAGAGTGGGCCTATATGGGGTGTCTTGGGCCTCCCAATTCCACATATATCAGCCGAAGCATCCGATGTAGGAGTTTCTAAGAATATGGTCATCGAGGACCAATACCTTCCATTTGCACCATGGAGAGGTTGGAATTAGTTTATGGGATGTGCATTAGATCTTGGGGGGTCCCGATACTAGGGGAAATGTTTGATGATTTCCTCCCTTTTATGAGTGTGTGGAAGGATTAGGAGTAGATTCCACCGCTGGTGATGGCGTTGATGAACCTAGTACCAGGAGAGGACAAGCAGTCGGTGAGGGATGTTCACTTAAAATAGTGGTTCAAGAAGTTCTTGAACTTCCTGGAAAACAGGAAGCTCCCTGTGAGGCCTTAGACTTTTTCGAAGGGGCTCAACGAGGCAAGGAGCACCCATATTAGCAGATTTTGTAGGATAGCCAGTGGAAGATGTTTGGGTTCAGCGTCAGTATCGAGCAGCAACTGGTAGTTAGGATAACTGCATTCATTACAGCGCTCATCTGTAGTTGGATCCTGCTTGTGAGAGACACGAACATGGGAGTGTGACCAAGAATTTTTATCATGGCATTTATGTTTGCGACAAGGGGTTTGTTCAACCTTGGGATCCTGATGCTTGACAAGCTGTAAAAGATGTTTTGGCAGATTAATGAGTGGAAGAAGCCATAGATAATATGTGGGCCATTCCACCTCTTGTACGGGTGGATAGCCGCACACGTCAGGGGGTCTATGAATATCTGAACACCATCTCCCCTCCTGGTTAGAACTTCAACCCATTCATTCTGAATGCTGCAGGGAGCTTTCCGGCCAAGCTGACCGTGCAATCGGTACTGAACTGGGTCTAGAAGGTAGAGGAGTTAAAATTTTATCCATTCTCATTTCCAACGAGTGTATTTACTCATGTTTTACAGGGAATGGAAGAACATCAGTCTTACTTTCTGGACTTTCAAGGTAGAGTCCCAATGGCATGGGTGGACCGTGAGCCCCTCTATGAACCATACACCCTGCACTGATTTTCAAGGTGATTTCGGTGCATGCAGCAACTGACCCCATAGGTCAATTTGAGGGTGCACTATGAAGACCATCCTTGCGTGATGAGGAAAATGTAGCTCATTTCCACATGGGAAGATGTGAAGATGTGGAACGAACTGCCTCCGCCCAAGTCCATCTTCAAACTGGTGAAGGAGTATGCCAAAAGCTGGGAGGCAGCCTACCCTGGGGAGATGTTGAAGCAACCAACTGTTCGAGCTAGCGATGGGGTGCCTCCCTAACATTGAGGCTGGGACTAGATAGTAGTAAGGACATTCCATGGTGGCGGGATTGTTGTGGCAGTGAGGCCCACACTGGTTTAGGGGGTGGCTACGGTAGCAGATCCATCAGCGGTAGTAGACCCAGCAGTCCCAGAAGAGCTGAGTTTTCTAGAGGGGAGGCCACCAAGAGGATTTTGTAGAATATCCGCCCAGGCTCTTGTGAAGTGGATACTCCATATAGACATGTCAGATAATGTTGTATTCTCATAGGCATGGGACATATAGTATGTCAATAGACAATTCCTCGGCCTATCTGAGATGTGGAAAAACTTGAACCATCTCAGGATGGATTTTCTAGGGATATGCCCCATCAGGGCTAGCTTTGAAGTATCCCAGGTGGTGGAGGAGAAATATCTATAAGATTTGGAGAACTTCATGCACTCCTGTGGTACCCCATGTCCGATGATATACTGGGTGAAGGTGTTGTGGAATCGAACGACCCGTCCAAAGTTGTCGGCTACATTATTGAGGGAGTGCTCCCCTTTTCTAGAAGATTCTGAAAATTCTTCCTAGGGGGGTAGGCCTGTAGAGGGAGCCCATTAGAATAGGGTACAGTTGGTGACTCAGACCCAGATCCTGAAGAGTTTTATAGGTTCTTGAGGTAAGACCCTGAGTTCCTTCCCCGAGATCTGCTTCCAGGATATTTTTGACCCCTCAATAATATTTAAACTATGCATGAGGGACTCATACACAAAACCCATTCTCATCCCTCAGTGGATGAAGATGTGGGGCCTTCGGGTCCCACGCACGTGGTGACGGGGATTACCACATCTAGTGAGGCTAGGACTCCCAAAGTGATTCCTATGGAGATTTCAGACCTTCCGACAATATACGGGGGGCCATGCCTCGGGGTCCCGATGGAAACAACCCAGGAATGAGATCAAGAATTCAATCTCTATAAGCCTTCTCTACAAAATTCATGACATTCACCCATCAATCAGGTTAACTGACATTTTTGCACTTATTGGTATGCATATTTATTCAAATGGTGTGGTTTGCCTTGGCACGGTTGGTTAGTACTCCCGATAGAGCCCTTCCTAAGGGAATGTTGGTGGTCTTGGAAGTGTATATTTAGACCGGCCAAGATGTGGCACTTTTGATCACTGGTGGGACTGTTAGTAGCACTAAGCCTAAGATTATTGAAGTGGGATCTGATGATGAAGATCGATCGGACAGTATGGGTCCTGCCATACCAGATCTGACACCTGATGCAGACCCTTCTAATGAGTTCCTGGGGGCGTTCCCTATGTAAGAGCCCGCCAACCCCGCAGACTGGGACGAGATGACCTCTAATAAAGAAGACAACATGATAGTCTACCGCCAGTCAGGGAAGCTGATCAAGTGCTTTGTCAATGAAAACCCTCAAGCACAATGGATAGACCATATGGAGAGACTTCATTTGCGACTATTTGAACTGTGCACTTGGGGAGTAGATGCCCAGCATCCCCACATGCTCATATGAGATCTCAGGGCGAAGAAGATATGGTAGTATGATCGTGTCCTTGGTGTGGGTTGGTAGTGGAGAAAAGCGGTGAATGTGAAGAGGCTCCAGGAGGATAAAATCAAGATTCAGTAGCTGCACATCTGGGTAGATGAGCATTCTTCTTCCCTCAAAGCACAGTTAGATATTATATCGCGGCTAAAGGCCCAACTAGAAGAGGCTGAAGAGTGAATGAGGCAATCCTCTGAGGAGATTACCAATATCCAAACCAATGAGGAGTGGGGCTGAATCACAGCTGATGAGCTATGCCCCATTGCTGCCAAGGAGGAGTGGGAACTGAGCAGGCAACATCGAATCCTAGATTCCATAAGCCAGAGGGTTTCAGAACTGCAGCGCTCTTTTGACAAGGTCAACCCATCCATGAGAGGGGTTGATCCTTGGGTACTGTGATGCAAGTTACTTTTGAATTCAACTTATTGTTTTTTAATATTCATGCTTGATGCATGCATGATTTTTGTTATTCATCTTTGATCTATTTCATTTTTGTTACATTCATGGAGCATCCAACGGCCCGTCCCTAAGCTCACATGGGTCGGGCCCAATTCAAGAAACAAGGGATGACCACCTTGCCATTCCATTCAAATATATGAGTGAAAACCAAGCTCTGGGCATCCGGGGTTTTAATAACAAATCCAGATTTCTGAGAAGAACAAGAAAGGCCTGACTGGAGGACGAGGACCTTAGAATAATCGACGTGTCATCTTACCAACATGCTCTAGTGCATGAGTGGGGTAATTCCAAAGGCATTTGAAATCATCCCAAATATAAGGGAGTAAAAACCATGAATCATGATACCCCATATTCGGAACACTTTTAGGGTGGCATGGCAATGAAGGATAACCATTGACCGCATTCGAAATGCAGAATCCTTATTATCTCATCCTGAAATTTAGATAACAAATGAGGGATGACCATTGACCATATTCAAAACATGGGGCCAGACTCAGAGTGTCATCCATTGGTTTTCCAGAACGTTGGCCTAGGACAGTAAGTGAGCCATAGGTGGAGCATCCATAATGTTATGGGGTTATTTTTTACGTGAAAGAGGATGATGGTTCGAATAAAGGGTACACACAGCATGGAGTGTGGAGTGATGGGTTGTTTGAATGGAGTCCAACACTCTTTAAATCATGCCACCGTGCTGGAAACACATTAGGTGGGCGTATCTGTCTGATCAGGGATCAAATATACTTTCGAGCATGAACTCTCCGATAAGGACTTGGAATGCTCTATAGTATCATGTCATACAGATTCGGATGATAGGCACGTAGTTTAAACATTGTATGGTGAGGATGATACACATATTTTAAAGATCATATGGTCTAGAACAGGATTGGGCCCAGGGGTCAAAAGGGTTAATGACCTTGGGGCTGGGCCCAAGGCGAAACAGCTGGGCATCACTACGTATCCCATGAGGATGAAAATCAATCCAAAGGTAGTTCTTAAGCACAGCGTGGACAAAGGCCAACACTGGTAGGGTAAATCCTCTCTGGAAAGGGGTTTGGTGCATCTTGTGATTAACATGGGGCATCCAAAACTTGTTCATGGTAGAACAGTAGTTTAGTGTCATGCGTTGAAGATATATGGACTCATTTAGTTTAGCATAATATGATAGGACGAGGAGTTAAAGGAAAGATCCCAAGAATCGGGTATGTCATTTGGTAGCTATAAACCCAATGTGAATGAGGAAATAGAAAGTACGCACCACACCATGTATCCTAAGAGGAAGTTCTTTAGGTCAAGTGACCAGAATTGAAAGTTAGGATGGGCCTGAGGCAAGGTACTTGGATGTTTCTACGCACCCCATTAGGATGAGAATCAGGATGCATGTAGTTCTAGAATGCAGTTTAACATCATGCAGGATGATGAAAGGCATGTGTGGCATGGCTGATCTAGTACATGTCCTACCCAAACTACTAATCCCACGTGATCCATTCTCGGTGTAGGAAACAAGGAGTAGTGATGGGAATTTCCTAGTACTAGGAGGCACACATTAGGGGAAATGGGACGATAGGTGAATGAAGTCCCAATAATACCGACTTGTCTACGTAATGCACCTAAATGGGCGAAGGGGTAAAGCTGATTATGTTGGAATTCCACTTACACATAAGGGGTAGGAAAAGATGTGAATCATGATGTCGGAGACCTGGATCACAATGATAGTGGCATGACGATAGAGGATGACTGCTAACCATGTTCAAAACATAGTATCAGTTTCACGTTAGCCTGGAATGGGGATAGACAAATGAGGGTTGACCACTGACTATGTTCTAAACACAGAACCTGTCGCAAATATCGTCCAAGGTCTTCAGGGGAGTTGACCCAAGATTGTAGGTAAGCCAATGTGTCATGAGACCAGGTCTTAAAGGGGTTCCCTTCAAACATTGAATAGGATGAGGATCCAAATAATGGGCTCACAAATCTTGGACATGGAATGAGGGAATGTACCCGTGAAAATTCCACACTTAGTGCTTTTTTCCACAACACATCTGAGTATGACAATAAGACATATCAGATAGTGGGAGTCGGGTCCCTTTCGAAGGAAAAGGGTCTTGGGGTTGTGTGCTCCCGACTTAATGTTCATAGGATGGGCCTTAAGGGGGCCTGATTTAATGGACTGTGTACATGGTGGAAAAGTTTCCAGACATGACACATAGTTCCCATAGGGAGATCTTAGTTTAGGGTCATAGAACACATACCAAGTTGAAAAAAAGGGGCACATGGAGCGGCTATTGCAAAATCTGACATGAACGATAACCCATGAGAAACTCTCCAAACCACATATTCCCAAAAGGGTTCGGGCCTAGGGGCCGAAAGAGAGGGGATAGGGTTTTATATTCCTAGTGATGAACTAGAATATGAGATGTTTGGGTGTTCCTACATATCCCATGAGGATGGAAATCAAGTCATACATAGTTCTGGGAGACGTCCTATAGTTTAACATCTTGCGGTAGGGACGCATAGTGGTCTTCGTTTATGGTCATAGAGCTTGGACCATGGTTGAACTGAATAAGGGAGACACTTGGTGAAATAATTACTCAACTCGGCGTGAACGAAGACAGTAGGAGTTTATACCACGATAATCTTCTTCCCGGTAAACTTCTTGACCAAGGGACCGAAAGTGAAAATTAGACTGAGCCCGAGGCAAAGTGTTCAGGCATTCATACGTACCTCATAAGGATGGGAATCAATACATACATATTTCTAATGGTTTCATGGTAAGAAACCAGTGTTAGAGATAATAAGGTCATGTGGGTCTAGTCCTTGCACCAAAAGAAGGGGTATTTGATAGATCGTGTTTGTCCTTTGGAATGAATTTGTTTTTTTCGTGAAGCGACGGACCTAGGATAGAATGTCCAGGAATCACCCCACGAATCAAGATATATGAAGGATTTGACAAATGGTATGGTGGGTGACAGATACCAAACATGATTTCCCCTTGATTGATGACACCACGATGTAGTTATATTTTTCTTCGTGCGTCCAGGATGATAATGGTAAGTTTAAGGTCATGTGACGGGACCAACCATGCACTTTAACATCATGTGGTATAGATATAATAGTTTAAAGTCATGTGGGACTAGGCATCATATTTTAGATTCATATGGCTCAGACATATATAGGAGAGATGAGGTTCAATATGGAATGTGCATGGTGTGATAAAGCATACCCGACGTGAATGAGGATGAGGCCCACATCACCCCGCATACGATTCCAAGAAAGAAACCTCGGGCCTAGAAGGTTAGAGAATATGGGGCAAGAGAGACTAGCTCTTAGTAGAGTTAGACCTAGAGACAAGATGTCTGGGTGTTCCTACATATCCAATGAAGATGGGAATCAAGCCATACGTAGTTCTCGAAAGTGTAGTTTAATGTCATGCAAGACAACATACAGTTTAATGTCATGAGGGGTGACATAGAGTTTAATGTCATTCAGGACTGTAGGTAGGAGGGACTAGCTCCTTGAAGGAGAGTATGTGGTGCGGCTATTATAAACCCAATCTGAACAAAAGCATAATCCTATATATGCCACACCATACGGTCCAATAAGAGTTGGGTCCTAAAAGGCATAACAGAAGAGATAAATTAGTGGAACTCGAGATGGACCCATAGACGAGAAGTCTAGGCATTCCTATGTTTTCCATGAGTATGGGAATCAATCCATACATAGTTATAAAGAGGGGACATATAAAGAGATATTATTTTAACGTCTTATAGCTTAGATCATGGAGAATAGGAACTCTTCTAAGTAGGCGCATACCTCGATCCAATCCCTAAGCCCACATGAGTCAAACTCGGTGTGGGAAACAAGGGCAGAAGAGGTCTTCAAAACAAATTAAATACACGTAAAGGGGAAGTAGGTGTGGAGCCCCAAACGATGTCGCACCATGGATTTTTCCTCCTAATGTGAAAATTCACACTGAGGGATAGTACCAAGAGTGTCAAAATTCTATTTGGACATTATGTGGTGGAAAATTATGTGAATCATGTAACTGAAATTTAAGGCTTGATGGGGTTGGTGTGATGATGGAGGATGACTGTAGAACATGTTTCAAACAAAGCATCTATATCATGTAACCTAAAATGGGAAAAACAAATGAGCATCCACTATTGAATTTATTCACACCATAGGACTTGTATCAATTTATTGTTCATAATCCTCAAGGACTTTGGCCTGTAATGGTAGGAGAGCCCTTGGTTGGAGAATCCTTTCCATTTGGGGGTCCCTTCGGATGTGAAAGATAATTGAAGCCCAAATGAAGGGGAACATGAAGCCTAAAAAATGGCTGAAAGCATGTCCAGGTAGAATCTGACACTCCATGCTCTGAACCAGAGTACTCTGGGGAACATTGGAGAATCACCAAAGATGGACGAGGGACCCAACATAAGGGCGGATGACTTGTGAAGATGAGTGTAGGGAAAGGGAGCGAAGGTCTCTTAGTATAGGGAGAGGTATGTGGCGTGGTTGTTATAAACCGAGTGTGAATGTGAAAATAATCCTATACTACACCATATACACCTCTCCGAGAAGAACGCAGGACAAGGGGCCAAGACGATAGTGAGGTTTCTAAGAGATGAGGCTAGACCTGAATACTAGACATTCAGGTGGTCCAATGTATACCATAAGGATGAGAATCAATCCATAGGTAGTTCTGATTAGGATGTTGTGTAGTTTATTGTCATGTAGTAAGGATGCAAATAAGGGCAAGATACCCCAAAGAGGGATGTGTACGACATGACGGGTAACCCGACGTGAATGAGTACATAATCTTGTACCACACCGTACAATCCTAAGTGAGAACATATTCCAGGGGCCTGAGAAGGCCGAGGGACCTAAGGCTAGGCCATGGACAGAATGTCACAGCCAGCTTTTAGTTTAACCTCTTGCAGTGAGGATGATGGTGATCTTAATTTAAGGTCATAGAGCTCAGACCGTAGAAACCTAGTTTAATGACATATGCATGGGACAATTGAGTAAAGGGGTTAAAGAATTGTGCCTGTGGAAAATCACAAAACAGAGATGATGAGAGAGAATATTTGTTGACCATGTTCGCAACACAGTATCTGTATCTATGTGATTGGAGGTTGCAGAAAACAATTGAGCATCAACCGTTGACCATATTTTCTACACAGGACTTGAATCAATTTTTCACTTGCAATCCTCGAGGGAATTAGCTCATAATGGTAGGAGAGACCTTGGTTTGAGTATCCATGCCACTTGGGGGGTTCTTTTGTAAATAGAAGATGATGGAAACCCAAATGATGGGGATTACGAATCACGGTAGGGACTGTGCTTACAGAAAGGACGATAAACTGAGGGATGTTTCAAAGGGGGGATGTGCGGTGTGTAAAAATAGCCCAATGTGAATAAGGATGTGAGTCCATACCACACTGCACACTTTTAAATGACAACTCAGGCCAAGGGGATAAAAGGATCGAGGGACCTGAGGCTGGGTGTCCCGAAAAACTATTTCCAAATGACCTCCCATGTGGGTATTACCTTACCTCAACTCCTAATACGACGTATACAATTCTTGGTGTGGGAAAAAATGAGTAGAACTAGGATTTTCCCATCACATAAGGTTCTGACAGCTAGAATCACACTCATTCCCAAGGTAGGCCAAATCTTGAAGAGAGATCAGGGCAGAATGAGCCACAACAATCTGTTTTGGGACATATATGGGTGATAACAATGACAAAGGATAGTTGTTGACCAAATTCAAAACACAACATCCACACCATGGTAACCTGAAATGGGAACAAAAAATGAGCATCAACTACTGACCATATTCGCAACGTGGGACTTGTATCAATTTTTCGTTCGAAACCCTCAAGGACATTGGTCCGTAATGGTAGGATATCCATTGGGCCCAGCATCTATGTCATTTGGGGGTCCCTTCAGATGTAAAAGATAATGAAAACCTAGATGATGGAGTGTGTGGAGCATAAATTTGCATGTGCAACTTGAAGTCAAGATGTACAGTAGAAGAGATGGGGATCATTAGGGATGTGGGATACACAGTACGGTCATGATGAACTCGACATGGATGGGGGAAAATGCTTGTACCACACCATGTGCTTTGACCTAATGGGAGGTCCCAAAGTTTGGGGTTGGGCCTATGGAGGAAATGCCTTGGCGGTCCTACGTATTCCATGAGGTTGGGAATCAATCCATATGTAGTTCTTAAGGCCATTCAATTTAACATTGTGTTGTGAGGATGTGGGATGAGAGAAGAATGAGGGAGGGAACATGGTGAAATCCTTGTAATCCTGGCATGAGTGGGGCCAAAGAACCCTATATGAATCCATGTGGGGTCCTCCATGAGGACAATACCCAGGGGTAGTCAAAGAGGACACTAGGGATGGACTCAAGACGAGGCGTCTGAGCATTCCTACATATCCCATGAGGATGTGAATCAAGATGTACATTGTTATTCTTGTTTAAAATCTCACAGGGAAACACATAGTTTAACGTCATGTGGGACGACATATCATTTATCTTCATGAGGGATGACAGACAGTTTAACATCATGCCAGATGACATACAGTTTAACATCATGTGGGACATTTTACAGTATAAGGTCATGTAGGATCGGAGAGTTTAAGGTCATGTAAGACCCAACGGATTAAGGTCATATAGGACCATAATACAGTTTGGGGTCATGCAGGACCGTACAGTTTAAGGTCGTACAGAACCATGTCACACAAGAAAATTATTTCTTGAGTAAGTTGGCATTGGTGGGAGTAGTTGTACACTCTCTATCCATGGTAACCAGGGAGTATGCGCCATTGGAGTAAACATTGGGAATGATGTAATGTACTTCCCATTTGGACTCCAACTTGGTTGGTTTCTTTCCAGGTATCATTGGTGTTCTTAGGGCCAACACCAAGTCACCATGCATGAAGGAGTGGAGGAGAAAATTCTTGTTGAATTCTCTAGCTATATTGTTTTGATTCCTTTCCAGATTGTGCAGGGCATGAAGCATGTTCTCATTGAGTGCTTCCAACATAGCCAAACAGATTTCAGATACTTTATCTAATGCTTGTTTATCAAAGATAGATGTGCGCAATGAGGGAAACTAAATCTCTATGGGTAGGACAACCTCCATTTCGTACACCAGGGAATATGGGGTAACCTGGGTGGAATTATGGGTCATCGTCTAATAAGCCCAGAGGGTTTTGGGGAGCTTGTCCAACCAAATCTGCTTGTTCTGATCAACCATTTTCTATAGAATTTTAGATAAGGTTTTGTTTAATGCCTCGATCTATCCATTTTCTTGTGAATGATAGAATGATATATGGTTAGAATGGATATTGTACTTAGCGTACAAATTCTTCAGGTCAACTTCCCAGAACTCCATGCCATTATCGGTGAGGATAGTGTGAGGGACTCTAAATCGGTAGCTGATTTTGGAGCTCACAAAGTCAACGATGGAATGGGCCTTTACCTCCTTGAGCAGAATTTCCAATACCCACTTAGAGAAAAAAATCTGTAGCGATCAGGATGAACCTGCACTAGCGAGCTGTTGCCAGTGGATATGGTCTCATGACATCAAGTCCCAACACTACAAATGGCCAAGAGTACTTGGTGGATTGAAGAGACTCTATCGGCCGATGAATAATGTTAGCATGAATTTGCCATGTATGACACCTTTTGGAAAACTCGATGTAGTCATGGATCATAGAGGTCCAAAATTACTCTAATCTCTAGATCTGGTGAGATAGCTTCGGCCCAGTCTGATGAGCCTGGCAGGAACTGACATGAACCTCCTGTATGGCTTAGGAAATCTCAGATCCTTGAATGCAACATAAGTGGACCCCATCAAACCTATGCTTTTAGAGGATCTTATCATGACTAGGGTTGTCCTGGAGGGTGAACTGTAATGTGTCGCATCGGATTTTCTCGTGCTCAGCCCGATCTTCTAGGAGATTACCATTCTGGAGATACTCAAAAAAATGAGTTTGTCCAGTTAGGATTCAATTCGATCACTACATCTGGGGGACCTAGGGGTCCTGACATGGAGGTTCCAGTAGTTAGGTGGATTACCTGTGGGCTTTCATCTTCACTTGTAGTGACAGGAGCATTGACTCTCTATTGTTCCACGTGGATAATTAGATCATCCTATTTGGGCTCTGCAAGTGATGCATCTAGGTCATCCAGGGCGTCATCTCGATCGTTCTAAGATCAAGGGGCATGAGTAACTTCTGGTCGATATGGGAACCGGGCCATTAGCTGGAGTGTGTGTTCCAAAAGTGGTATGAGCTCTAGATTTATGATGACATAGTCACTGTTGATCTGCTTTATGACTAGTTCGGAGTCCCCTTTCACATGAAAATGGGTCACATCAATCTCAATTGCCAGATCGAGGCCAGTAACGAGATCCTGATACTCTGCCTCATTGTTGGTGTAGCCATCTGACAGTTGGAATGAATACAGCAGAATGGATTGTGTTGGGGTAATGAATATCATACCTAGGCCTACTCTATTGAGCCTAGGTTCATTGAGTCTTATATAGGTGGGGCTCCAAGAAGCACCATCAAATTTCATTCGCCAGCACGACATGGCTTGGTGTACTGAGAGGATCGCTTCATCGGGGAAATCGAGATCCACATACTAGTCTGCCCGAGCTGGATGGGTGGCAAGGAAGTCTGCCAACGATTTTCCCTTAATAGCCTTATGAGGGAAAAAATTGATGTCAAACTGTTGTAGAATCACTACCCACTATGCTATATGGCCTTTCAATATGGGGTGGTTTAGGATGTACTTTAGCATATCTACTCGGGACACCAACTCATGTGTATATTGAGTATCAACATCGTCGAATTCAATTGTTCTCTCACTATCCTTTTTTTGGATGTTCTCCCTCTCAAGAAATACATATTTTCTGGTGATAATCACCTTCTTGTCTAAAGGTTTATATAGGTAATATCCTTTCGTTTCCTTGGGATATTCTATAAATATACACCTCAGGCCTCAGGGTTTTAGTTTTTTATATGAGAATGCCTTAACAAATGCCTCGTATATACATACACATGTGTGCGACAAAATGGGTTTATTTCCATTCTATAACTCGAAGAGAATTCTATTTTCAGCCTTAGTTGATACTAGTTTTAATGTGTATGATGCAGATTGTAATTCATACCCTGAAATGGATAATAGAATATATGCATGAATCATCATCGAACTCACTATTCCCAACAGGGCGTGGTTCCTACATTCACTATCACCATTCCACTATGATGTATAGGTAGTAGTGAGTTGAGATAAAATCCCAGACTCCCATATAATATCGATGAACTCTTGGTTCAGATATTCTCCACCTCGATCCAATCGAAGTTTCTTTATCTTCTTACCAAGTTGATTCTCTACTTCATTCTTGAATTCCTTAAATTTCCTTAAGGACTCTAACTTATACCTCATTAAGTATACATATCCATATCTACTCAAATCATCAGTAAAAGTAATGAAGTAATAATATCCACTTCTATCTTCTACTATAAATGGTTCACACACATCCATGTGCACCAATTTTAGAAACTCCATGGCCCTTTCACCCTGTCCACTAAAATGCGGCTTGGTCATTTTAGCTTGAAAAAAAGTGTGGCATCTATCAAGTGATTTTAGATCAGTAGAGTCTAAATAACCATCTTGGTAGAGCTTTGTTAAGTTATTCTCATTTACATGACCAAGACAATGATGCCACAACTGGGTGATATATGAGTCATGTGAGTTTGTTTCATTATTTATTTCCAGCACTTGGTTTTCATAATTTTATACATACAAACAATTATCCAAATTTTCCATCCCATAACATATTTTGTTATTATAAGAGAAACAACCCTTATTTCCAAACATGAAAATAAATCCATCCATATCCAAACATGATATGGAAATTATGATCTTGGTGACACCAGACACATAATAATAGTTATATAAAACCAAAAGAATCCTAGTTGGTAATGAGATATGGTAATCACTAATGGCCAATGTAGTCAGTCTCACACCATTGGCAGCTTGAAGATCCACCACTCCTCTGGAAGTCATTTTAAATCTACTTGGTTCCAACATTTGAATACAAATGTGATCCCCACAAGCTGTATCTAATACCAATGTATATAAATGGAAAGATTACACTTGATAATGAATGCACCTTCAGTGTCCCCACACTTCTAGGTATAGTTCCTCTTCTAGTGTCCTGGATTGACACATGAAAAACATACCGCCTCCCTTTCCTTTCCCTACCTCTGGATTTTCCCCTTCTTGGAGGGACAGTGATTAGGGTATTTAGACTGTTTATGAATCATTGTCCCCTTTTCCTTGTCCTTTCTTTTCTTATTCACCATAAAGATTGCAGGTTTGTCAAGCCCCATGTCCTTATCTACCTAGAGAATTAAGGTCATAAGTTCTAATAGACTCTTCTCATTTTTTCTCATGTTTTAATTGATAATAAAGCTAGAGAAGGTATTGGGAAATGATGATAGGATGATATCTATACACAACTCATCTGGGAACTTAATCCCTAAGATTTCTAGGCATTCAATGTATCCAATAATCTTGAATACATGAGGCTGATCTAGAACGGACTCTCCAAGATTAGTTGTAAACAAAGAGTTGTAGATCTCATATCTCTCATGTCTCTCCTTCTCATGATATAGATCCTTAAGGTGAGACATCATGCTATACACCTCCATGTTTTCATGTCTCTTTAAGAGCTCATTAGACATGGATGGTAGTATGAAATGTTGGACATATGTGGCATCATCCATATGTTTCATATAGAGAGATAGTTTCTCATCACGGGCCTCTTTTCTAGGTGCAACTATAATAGGCTCCTCTAGCACATAAAATTTCCTCTTGTGGCAAAGGATGACGCATAAACACCTCGACCATTCCTGGAAATTAGTGTTGGTGAGAATGTTTCCATTCTTGAGTGTGGTTTGTAATGATATGTTTAAAGTCATTTTTTTACTGTTTCTACAAGTAAAGATGAGAAAAGGTTGGTTTATTTATCATGATAAAACTGAGACAAATAAATAATTTAATACTTATTAGTCTCCCACTATTTTATTGAAATCCAATATCCCTCACCATTGACTTTAGAATATTATTCTTCCTAAATTTTCTAGTGGAAAGGATCCACATTTCTCTTCAAATTACCAAAAATAGGGTTGTTCATGCAACTTGAAGGGTTTTAGGTTGGCATTCCAAATTCCAACTCCATTAACTTGTAGCTCCTTGATCCACTAAGTGGACTCCCCAATCCTAAAATCCTTTATTTTGGATTTCCTCAACCTTTTCCTCTTGGTCACACCAATTCCTACTGTGGAAGTCAACCCTTGATTGAACCATGTTAAGTCAACCCAAAACCTTGAATTAGAATTTCCTGATAATTGAAAGCACCCCAACTAGGGTTGGTCAAGTACTTTGAACTATGGTTCTATTCTAACCAAGATTATGGAAGGTTATATCAACATAATATTTTCATTGAGGGATTTTATCCTTATACATAAATTTTCATTTTATTATCATTGATTACATGATTCTTAATATTATTTGGGATATACTAAAGTGATTAACCATGTCTAAGATAACATTTATACATAAGCTGGTCTTATTTTTGTTCCATCTTGTATGCTTGTTTAATTCATTAATTGTGTGATCATGACTACACATGCACAATAAATAACCATGCAACTGAAAGAAAAAAAATAAATGGCATGATCATGATCTTGTTCTATTGGTTAGTTTATCTAGTTGTTAATAAACTAACCCATGACCTATGGTAGAAACACCTTGATCCTTTTGGGTTTGTGTTTATAGCTTTCCATATGTCCACCTTTGTATCTCCTTAGATTAGTTTCACCTTGGGTCCTAACTTGAGCCACCTCCTCTAGCTTGGGAGCTCCATCCATTACATATGTTTTTATCTCACTCGCAGATGAGGGGTAAAACAGGGTTTTACAAAAAAAACTTTGGGCACGTATGCCCTATATGTTAATGAGGAAGAGACTCACAGGCCAACAAATTTAATTTAAATAAATTAATTAAAAGAAACCCTTCACATACAAAGGTATTGGTCTAGATCATGGTCATATATACATGCAACGATATTTACATATAAATATAACTAGCATTCAATTATTTAATCATTCTTGATTAAGATAAATCACGATCGAATAAATTAATTATCTTTAATTAATCAATCCTTTTATCTTAAAACCTTTTTATGAATTTCCTTGAGATTCTCATCCATTATAATTTTAAACAAATAAATTCATTTAAAACTATCTTTTTACATAACTTGTACCTTGGAGGCCACCTGGTGAATTCCCATTCATAACTACCCATTGATTAGAAATGAACATTATGCAGATGTTAAATTAACACATATATATTAAACACCTACCACGTGTTGTGCCTCAGCTTTACGCCCATACTATGGTACACGTCTCAAGGGTTTTTATAATATAATAATAAATTTTAATAAATCTGCATAATTTGGATGAGTACACGGTGTGTAGTTCTGACTACACGGTGTGTACTTTTGTTCGCTACCCATATGAATTATATGCCTAGGGACATGGCGTGTAGATGTACTTCGGAAATCTTCAGAGTACACAGTGTGTTCTGTGGGACACATGTTATGTAGTATCTGCATTACACGGTTTCCATCCGGGAAAGCTGCGTATGGGGAAAATGGTATAATCCTAACCCTAAGGGAATACACGTTGTGTTCAATGGGTCACACGGTGTGTAATTGGGAAATTGTGTTCCACCAGTTTCTATTTAACACATAGAGTCTTAAAGACATAGATTGAATCCAATGTCACGACCTGGTTTTGTGGATCGTCCTGGGGCATAGAACCTATACTACCCAACATATACTGCCGAATACATGTTGTGTCTTCTAGTGTTGGCACCTCTGTATGATATCCATTATTTTATTTTAATCAAATTTAAAATAAAAAATAATTTATGCAAGGCGAAAAAAAAACAAATATGAGGAATAGATCTTGAGATTTAGATTTATATAACAATTAACTTGAATTGAAACAAATAAATTATTAAATGCGTAAATCATAAACAAAAAAATAAATAATTATAATCAATGATATAACCTCTCTGATACCACATGAATGTTTTGGGCGCAGCGGAAGTACGTTGGAGGGTGTACCAAACTTTAATTTTTCCATTAACAATGATTAATATGAGATCTGTCATGATAATAAAATATCGGATCTTCAGAAGAGAACAAATAATGAATGAAAAATAAGGGAGTCTTGAAACCATAGAGAGGATCATCATATGTTGGTTATAATTAATTTAATTAAAAGACAATAATTACCTTGATGGAATTCTCTCTCTGTTGATGTTTCCAGTCAAAATCCAATGTGATCTATTATTACATTGTAGAATACAAGTGTAGGATTCCTCTAGCGGTGATCCACATGTGATCCATGTATCTCTGGACATCGCTGAAGGGGTCTTTGGGTTCTAGCGTGTAAGAGCCTTCTCTTGATATGTCCACCTTTGATCGCCTTGAGAGCCACTTGCAAAGTGCTCCCCTTGATCTGGTGGAGGATGATCTCTCTTATAGATTGAGAGCATTCATGGAAGAAAAGAATTCTCTCCTGGATTGAGATATTTCTCTATATTCGTTGAGCACAACCACAAAAAATGTTTGGGCTAATGATAATTATATATTTGGGATTTTAATTTCTTAGAATAATAAAATAAATTAATTACAAAAAAGCATTTATTCATTTCATTTAATTCTTAGTTATATCCCATGTCTGACAATAATATTTTACCATTATTATTACTTGACATGCACCAAGAGAATTAAAACTAATATTATTTAATTAAATAAATAATATTATTTCTCACAAATCCCTAGAAAAATTACACAGAGTGTATGTTAATATACACAACGTGTACTTTTGTTTTTCCACTTTCTTTATTTCCTCCACCATAAATATTAGACCTTGAATAATGACTATTTATTTCTCAAAAAAATATCACTGCATTAATCGCTAATAAATATATGTTATTTCTTCCACAATATATTCTCTCAAATAACTAGTGTCTAAATAAATGTGACCAGTCATCCTTGAATAATTATTCATCCAAAATCAGAAATAATCATTATTCAACTTGTTAAATTAATATTTAACTGAGATACTTGGACACAGTCAGTGTTAGACCCTTTGGGCTTGTTTCTCCGTGGCATTAGGTGGAGCCTGCCTAAAGTCCAAGGTTAGCATCTAGAAACATGCCAAGACACCCATAGAGAAATAATTTAACGCCGCAATGACATGTAACCACCAATGAAATCTTACCTTGTAATGTAATCCCTTTGTCTCGATATCTCGAATCAAGAGTGTTGCATTCCAATGACATCAATCCATGTGCTTGATTATTATTTCTTTAACTTTCTGGAATTGAACTCACCCATTCCTTACCATGGCCAGGGATTTTTTTAGGTTATATCCATTCCAACAAAGGGCTTGAGATATCTACTTTCATTATAGAATAAAGAGGGAAAATCCTTTATATCATTATCTATTAATGTAGTATTACTCATGATGCTCCCAGCATATCCTACCTTGCTACGAACAGTGTGTTGTCACAGTTTTCGTCAATATATCTAAGTACACGAGTTGTAATACCCATTAATAAAAATATTAAAGTCTAAGGACCAATTCACAGGTCTTTAGATAGGAACATCCAATGACACTATGAAATGTGGATTTCCTACTCGAGGATCTCGTTCCCATAATATACTCTTGGATATTACCAAGGGCGCACACCATGAGAAGATTCCTAAAAGTTTTATGAGTCCTCACCTCTAATGTCCAGTATTATTTTTTTCCCTCAAATAACATCATCCGAACGTAGAACATATATTTAAGAATAGTGTTTTGGCACTTTCGGGTTCTCATCATAGCTGGGACCCACTATGACCCTTTAATGCAATAGGAATCCTTAGGATATTATCACATGCACTGTCACGTATAAGAAAAATAAAGATGTGATAAGGTATTTATTAATGAATAAAGTACAAAGTAGTTGGTTCTAGGCCACCAACTCCAACATCTTGGTCGTACAGTCTCATGATGAGGCTACACTAACTTGGGAGGAGTTTGAATGAATCTTCAGGGAAGAGTATTACCTAGCCACGTTGAGGTCGGTGCATATCTAGAAGCTTATGTAGCTTCGATAGGGTAGCATGGTAGTGGCAGAGTTTTGTTGAGATGCCTCACTTTTCATCAAGTGAAGGCTGAGCACTAGGTTCCACAAGGTTTGAAACAACCCCTCGAGGTACCATAGTGAAAGTGGAATAGAATATCAATGGACTTCGTAATGGGATTACGACATTCGTCCATGGGGCATGATACTATCTAGGTGATTGTAGACCGACTCACCAAGTCAGCACACTTCCTACACATTTGAGAAAAGGAAGAAATAGAGATCTCGGTACGCCTCTACATGCAAAATATATATCGACTCCATGGAGTCCCATATACGATAGTCTTAGATCATGATGCACACTTTACATATCAGTTGTGGAAGGGGATAAAAGAGGTATTTGGGGATCCACTACATTTGAGCACAACCTTTCACCCACAGACGAATGGTCATACAGAGCAAACCATACAGACTTTGGAGGACATGATTCATGTTTGCATTCTTGATTTTGTTCATAGTTGGTTAGACCACCTACCACTGGTGGAGTTTGCATAAAAAATCAAATACCACTCCACCATCGGTATGTCACCATTCGAGGAACTATATGAATTACTATGCAGGTCACTGATTTGCTGGATAGACCTAGGGGAGTCAGCAGTCATGGGTCCAAATATGGTATAGGCTACAACTTAGAATGTTAAGTTCATTCGGGAGGGGATGAAGACTGTAGAAAGATAAAAAAAATCCTATGATGATAGGCGATGGAGAAACTTGGTGTTTGAAGGAAGGGACCATGTATTCCTATGTGTCTCTCCTTGGTGAAGGATATTGAGATTTGTCTAGGGTAGAAAGTTATCTGTGAGGTTCAACAGAAATTTCCTGATACTGAATAGAGTGGGTGAGGTGGCGTACCACTTTGCTTTTCCACCTTAGTTAGAGAGGGTTCATGACATCTTCTGCATCTTCCAGCTGAGGAGATACATGCACGACCCTTCTCACATCATCAATCACAGTAAGCTGGAGATTGGCGATGGGGTGACATTCATGGAGTACATAGTGGAGATAGAGGATCAATAGGATATGAACATTTATAGAAGGTCAATACCTATGGTTCATGTTCATTGGCAGTATGGGAATCTCCAAGATGGAATAGGGGAGCGAAAGGTTCAGATTCATGCTTAGTACCCCTATTTGTTAGATTAGACCTTATTTAGGATTACGAGGACATAAATCCCGAAATGGGGGTGTAATTTAATACCCTGTAATTACATGATTTTTTTTAAATTAAATGGGATTATTTCAAGACCACACCCTAAGACAGAATGCGATTTTGAGGCCTTTAGTGCTCGAAATGATCTGTCGAAAAATGTTATGTTTTAAAAAGCGTGTGTGAGAAATTTTCCTGAAGAAGTGTAATAACTATTAAATGAGATCCCAAATCAAAAATCTGAGGGAACCTTTGAGTTCAGGATGGTGGTTTTACCCTAAGTGCAACTTAAATTTAGTCAGCGCGGGCCTCCAGTGAGAAAACCCAAAAATGGCATAACCGTGAATAAAATAATTAAAAAAATTAATTTATTTTTTAAATCCTTATAAATCATGAACAGTGACTTGGATTGAAAATTTGAGACCACCATTAAATTTTTCATGGTATGATTTCCTTAGGCAGAGCCTAAAATTGGTCGGTGTGGGTCAACAACATAATGTAGTTTTTGATCATAAATAAAATAATTGAATAATGTTATTTTTTTTTCAAATCCTTGTAACTCATAAATGGTAACTCAGATTGGAAATCGGAGAGTACCGTTTAGTTCTGGATAGAATTATTTCCTTAGGAATTGCCTAACATTTTCCTGCATAGGCCAACTATGGAATGTAGTTTTTGGGACATGACCATAAATAAAATAACTAAATTATTTTATTCCCAAATCCTTTAACTCATAAAATGCAACTCAAATAGGAAATTTGGGAGTACCATTGAGTTCATGAGGTTGTTCTTTCCTTAGGGGAGGCCTTACCTTGGTTGTCATGGTTTGAGGGTGAAATTTAGTTTTTGGATGTGAACGTCATTAAAACATTTAATAAAAAATATTTCTTTTTCATGTTTTGCAGTGACACAGTGACACAACGACACTAAAATACCACAATGGGGAAGCTCATTTACATTAATAAATGAAAAAACATGGAAATGTTGTAACAATAGTGATGAAAAAAGGATAAAATGTGCTTCTCATTTTAATGGATTGTTTGTGGTATGATAAAATATTGAAAATCATAGAGACATTCCCTAGGAGCTCTAGAAAATAAAAGCATTGGAAAAACCTCTCGTTAGCGAACGAAGAACAACGACGAGATGGCAGATCAACGGTTGGATTTTGGATCAGGCGTCGCTGGATCGACGAACAATGAGCACAGAATCATTCTTCTTCATCAAAAATCAATATAATCTAGGTTGGACTCGTTATATGTGGTTTTCGACCCTTATAATTAAATTGATTAAGTAGATCATTCATCATTCATCGATCTACACCCTGTTGTAGACTTTTCATGTTCCTATGTATTGGAATCTCATTCATTTAAGTTGTTTTCTAACCACGGGATCCCTGTTCTTGATCAACTAGCCCAAAACATTTGGACTCAATCCATAAACCTTTGTTATTGGTGTTTTTCCCCACTATTCTTCATATTATTCATCGTTAGACCATAGGGTCACGATTTGACACTGGCGGGGCAGGTTCATGTGTGATCAAACCCCTGAACCTGTTGTGGTGGTGCGAATGACATGTGGATCAATGTTTTGGGGACATGTTTATAAATGGGCATGATGGTGTTTGGTTAATGGATCATATCAGCACTGGGGGGGTGCCTGTTTATGATTGGATGTTGTTTGGGACCATGTTGATATTCTCCATTTTCTTGGTTGGCGGCGATGACGATTTGTGGGGTGACGAAGTTGGTTTTGAAAAAAGGTTGTGTGTCAAATTCCATGATGGAGGTTTATCGACATTAACATAGTGATGGTCTAATTTATATATCCAATGGGGTGGTTTAACGTGGTTAATCATAAGAGTGTAAATATTATAATTATTAAAAATAATAATGGCTGGAAGTTAATAAAATGAAATTATGAATTGTTATTATTATAATATTAAAAAAATAATGGTGATGTAAAATATGTGTGAGGGGTTAATATGATTAAATATATTTTATCTAATGGTGGTTATTATTATTTATAATATAAATAATTTGAGTAATTAATGAAATGTGTAAATAATTGAAGACATGCCAAAGGTGGGGCCTTGTGTGTTGTTCTTTTTGAGGAGGGGGTGATATCCAACATATCTTCCCCATTAACTTTTATATAATAATAAAAGTAATAATATTATTATTAGATATTATTATGTGAGAGTATAATGGATTTTAATGAGAGATAAAAGGGTTTTTTACCTTATGGCGTGTGGTGTGCTCTAATTTAAAGGGGGGAGTTTGAGCATTACCCATTAAATCATTCAATGAGTTTTTTTTAATAATAATAATAATATAATATTATAATTATTATTTTCAGTGTCAAACCTAAATATTTCTATAACTCTTTCATGCGACGTCAGATCGACGAACCATCACCAGGAAGCATTACCCTGAAATTGAGAAAGTCATTTTAAGACTGATGTTGGATATTTTTTTGGACCTGTGCCTCAGGTCAACAAAACACCCAATTATAATAAAATTATTATTATTGCAGGATCTTATATCTAACATAACTCCCTCATATTGTATCAGAAGGATGAAACTTCAGTGACACTAAAACCCTAAAATTAATATTGAAATTTCAAAAACAATTTAAGGTATTTAAATCTAGATTGAAGCATCGGACCCACGAAGCCAGGTTTGGGTGTGTTGCAGTGAAATGAAGAATTTTCACTAGGTGTCTATTTTGGATGAATGAGTAGTCCATATTGTGAATTTTTTCATGAGGATCGTAATAGAGCTGATGGTAGAGTAGGTAAAACCCTACTGGATATAGTTACATGGATAAGGTCCTCTACCCATGGAGTCAGTACTTCCCTATCAAGATTGGGCTTGGGTCCTCCATAATTGACATATAAATAAGTTAGGTACTATCCTACTTGTTAAGGTGTGGGTCCTCTATTATAGCATTCAGTAATCCCCAGTAATTCCAGGATGTGGGTACTTTATACGCGTTATTCTGACTGAGTCGGTACTCCCCTACCTTGCCAGAGCATGGGTCCCCTAGCCCGAGGTCGGTACTCCTTTGACGTACTAGGGTGAGGGTCCCCCATAACAAACAAACTGACCGAATCAGTACTCCCTTATCGTAGAAGAGTAGGGGTCCTCTAGTCACTGATTTTTACTCCCCTACCGATTAGGGAAGAGGTCCTCACTTACGGAGTTGTACTCCCCCATCTCCGAGTAGCAGCGGAGAGTGGGGCCTCCATTGGAGTTGGATCTCCATCAGCTGTATGACACAACTATGAGGAGTTGGCCCCTCCACTTGATGTGAATTATACCTAGATAGGATCTAGTACTCCCTTGATGGATTGAGGTGTGGGATAATCCTTGTAGGAGTGACAGAGGTTTCACAAATAATTCTGGAGCAGTGCTCACTCAACAGTGCCTATTGGCGAGGGTCGGGCCTCTTCACTTGGGTTTCCTTAGCTTGTTCTAGGAACAAGGCAGCAATGACTAGACCATTGGTGTGAGGAACTAGATTTGGAACTAGTAAAACTTTCCCAATAGAGCACATTCTCTCAGACGTACCATTAAAAACATTAGAGTTATTCCCTATAAAGTGCATCTTTCATATGGGTTCCATTAGAGATGGTTGAGCTCATGGAGGGTGTTAACCTAGTTTATGTGTTACCTTTCAAACATTTGGTGGTAATCCTGTTTTTGTCTATGAGGTTGGGACCTAATTATTCTTAGTGGATGAAATGAGTATATCTGCATGTTCTTGGTATCTATATGGGAATATACATGTGTGGAGTTGACTGTTCTTTTCTTTTGGTTTTTCCTTGTGCTTTACCTTTGTGGTTTTGGGGTGTCCTACTGAGTATTTTTTTACTCAGCCTTACACGATATTTCCCCACACATGTTGTGTCTTATGGAGATGATTTTCACTTTAAAGATTTCCATGGAGGACAAGGACCAGGTGGTTCTCAATGAAATTAGACAGATGAGGCATAATTCTACTGCTACAGGCAGCTACCCATCACCTACCCTTCAAGTAGGGTTGTTGGAGGATGAGCTTCAGGGACTTGGAGTTTTACTTTTGTTCTATATTTATTTTCATGGGATTCTATACTAGTTCGGTTTTCCACCCTATAATTTACTTTTTGTTTCACTCTAGTTTTGTTATACATAGTAGTTTCCATGCATACCTTCATTGGCGTTTTTTATATTCCAGTACCTTTGGCTTGGAGTTGTGTGCATGTGTACATGTACGTAGGAAAATGCCTCCCATTTGTGGGATATTCCTACTCAACGCTAGTCACCTTCCCCTAGCCTATTGGAGGAGGACTTCTGGTAGTCACAACATGGGCCCTGGGGGACAGTTTGTGATAGGTTTTTTTGGGCTTTCATGTATTGTTTAACAAAGTTTGAACAATTACTATTGATATAAGAGATATATACAATCGCCAAAAATATATAATATATATTCGGGATATAGTGTGTATTCATGTGGTTCATAGGTACATCATCACCTATTGTTATTTTAATTTTACATCACTATTCTGATGAGTGATTAAAAGGATATTTATATATATATTCATCTTAGAACTATGTACTATCATAAAAAAATGAGTAGTTTGATAATACTATTTTGGAGTTGTAGAATATTATGAGAGAACAAATCCTTGATTTTTTTTTGTTTATAGAGGAACATGCTTTCCCCTTATGATTTTTCCTGCAAAAATAGCTCTCAATATTTGATTCATTTGGATCTTTTTTTGTATTAAATAGTAACCATTTTGAATTCCATTATGGTTTCTAGAGGTTAGGGAGTCTGCAGTTATCACTACTAATATCATAATAGAAATATCATAGTATATTTCTCTTATCAGTATATGCCTAGTAAGAACATATATAATGAAGAGATCGTATTTAAATCGATGATGTTGTACTCTGGGGATTGAGGTGGGTGAATGGGAATTTCTGTGAGTGTCACATAAAATGGTAAATAAGCGTAATTAGTGGTAGGGGAACCTAGTGCATAATATTAACAGGTTATTTTTTTATAAGATTAGTATTATGGTATAACAATTAGAATTTATTCAAATCCACTGGTCTATGTATATTTTATTTAATGAATCTCAACATCATAGATAGTTTCATAGATATTCACATGTTACCAGCATTTATGAGGTTAAGTTAGAGTTGGATGGATTGTTTGGGATAAGACTACTTCTTTTTTGGATCATAGTGAGAAGAATTAACATGATAAGATGATTCACCTGGTATATATTTTATGTAGGAATGAGAATATTCATGAGGATACAAGGGAGCGTAGCTCTAATTTTATGGAATGGAGGTTAGATATTTTCATCAATGAGGATCATTAATTCTTAGTGGTGAACCTTTAGGATGAGTTACTATATGATAGAGAGGTTGTAATACCCCAACCCTTTTTATGATTTAATTCCAAAACTTTTATACAAAACACGTTATATTTTTATCTTTTTTGGGTATAGAAGATGTAAAAGGGAATTAGAGATCAAAAATTAAGTATATAGGCCATTGGTTGAGGAATAAGGTCATGATATGATTCGCCACTAGAGATTCAATTATCCCTTACAATGGCACAATGCCACTAGATAACCCACTAGATCTTTAATGGAATTCTTGGGAATCTGAAAGAATAAAATCTAAATATTGGAAATGTTGTATAACCATGAAACATTTCTATGTATGAATTTGATTCAATATATCTAAATGATTAAATATTTTTAACATTTTCGAATATAAGAGGGCTTATAGGTGCTCTGAGCTCACAATTCAATGAAATAATCTCTTAGTGGTGGAATCTTCTCATGAGATAATAACACATTTGAGTTCCATTGTTTAGCCACCATATTTTCTATCAGACTCTTGGGTGTTGATTATTTTTAATTATTTATATTTAAATTTATTAAAAATATTTGTAAAATTGGTCTTAACCACAATTTTAAACCAAGCGGTGTGTGCGCCCCCTCTCACCCTTCTCTATTGTTTCCATCCACATCCAAGGTAAGTTATACATCATTACTACTCAAATCAGAGATCCTTCATTCATAGGATATTTCTTCAAGTAAAGAAATTGCTCATATGGGTTATATTATGGGTTTTCAGGACTGTGATGCCATGAATTAATTATTTTGACCAAATTTGGGTATTTTTAAATAATTTTGTATTTCTTCCATTTGTGGATGAATCTGCACATGGCCTTTGATGACCAAGATTCTACTATTCCTAACATTGAGTTTCCTTTCTTTATTTGTATTTTTTATGGTTTTCATGTTATGTTTGAAAAGATTGAAACATTGAGTAGTTTATTTTTCAAAAAACTATCATTAGATGGTTTCAGTTGTTTTATTTGGTTTGTATAAGACAAGATAGGTGATGAGTATCCCATAGGATATGTGGGGATGACACCATTCATGAATAATGAAATTTTTTACACGTATTTGATTTTGTAACTATAAATTTGGACCTAAGATGTATTCATATAAATGATAATCAACCCTTGGAGGCTAGTATAGTCCAATAATTTATTCCTTGGTGAAGAATTACATGATACAATGTTATGATAGGGGTTAATGGGCCATGGAATGAAACTTTTAGATTAATTGATGATTTGAGGGAATAACCCTTGATGTGTATGATAATTATAAATTCCTTTAGATGGTTTTAAATGATTAATTCTTAGTATTGATTGTGTTATATAATGAGGTGTTTTGTTGTCCACTATAGGTGAGTTAGTGTTATATCGACTATAATGAGTAGGTGGGTAGTGAATTGTAAACCTATATAGTGTCGGTAACTCATTTTTCACCTAGAGGATAAAGGAATAAGGTATAATAATATATTTTTGGATAATTAAATAGTGGTATATTTTCTATTTAGGTTTTATTCTGGTGAAACATCATCCAATATTGTGTTTTTTCATAGTGGTGCATCATCCACATGAGATTCTGATTTAATGGTATACCGATAACCATGGATTTTAGGACAATTTTGAGTTGACCTCATGAGTTATGGTACTGGTGGAATATCCACAACTAAGAATATGGTATTGGTGGCTTATCCCATACCTTTGAATGTCATCTTAGAGGTGTGTCATCCTCATAGTGACTTGAGAGTGTCCCATATCATCCACTACATGATTGATATTGATTTTATAAAATCCATCATAATGACATGTTTTGGTGGTATATAATCAAGATTAGCTACAAAATGGTGGTGTATCATCCACCTATATAGGGTAAGTGGTGGGAAACCATAATCCTGTGATTGATAATGCATCCTTAATTGGGTAATTACTCATTCACCAATGGTAATGGTTGGGTGATGGATTAGTCACCATGATGGATGATGATGGTGATAGCTCATTGTCCCAATGAATCTTAATGGTGATATATCATTATCATTGTTTTTATATGATCAGTTATATAAAATTAATCCAAGAGGTGTGTTTTCTTCTAATGGGAAAATCATCTAATTCAAGAATAGTCTGAAGTAGGTATGGTCACATATGTTTGGAAAGATAACTACACAGGGTGATAAAATATATATTTAGTGTTTTTTCCATTATTATCATTTAATATAAATCCTATAACTCTATTTTCAATACTTTTAATGGACATAATTAATGGTGGAATACATAATTTCACAAACAAATTACTCGGGTGTCTAGGTACTAGAGCAGATTTCATGTTTTGTGACCTAGGTAATGAGAGGTCCCTACATAATTGGATGATTATGTTGATAGAGCATGTTGTGGGTTGGGAAATAGTTCAATATAATGACTAAATAATTCATGAGGATTTCTCTATTACTATTTTTATGAATGAATTATATATGATCATCTAATAAAAAAATTAATGTATGATTATATAACTTGTATAACATATAAAATAGATCATTTTGATATAGAATAGTATTTTTACTTACTATGGAGAGGAATTTAGGTGTGTTGTATAATATTATATATATTTTTTGTGATGATTTATCATTATTATTTCATTCATTCTGTTTTGATGTTTATATATACATAAGGTAATAGCCTTCAGAATATTTTATACCATCCCTTATCACTAGTAAACAATATATGGGGTATAAGTAGGTGCGGTTGAGGTATATAATTCTCTATATTAGTAATGATCGAGGTGAAAAATACCTTGGATGTTTAATTTTTTTACATTTTGTGTATAGTGAAATAATTTCAATTATCTTAATAATTGACATTAAACCTACCTGATTCACTAATTAAATGGTGAACAATTATAGTCCATTTAGGTGTTTACATGTAATCTGTTCACCTATAATGGCAACTCAATAGAGTTTATCTCATCTAGGATTATTCCCAATCTCCTGGATGGATACTCTTATCATCATTCTTCCTCATTCTAGTCTGCTCTGATGTGCACCTTTAATAAGTGAATGCTTTCTACCAGGTGGTCTGTTTGTAGGGATTCCTCTTTGAATGCCTGGAGGACTCCTTGGTTGGCTAGGCCAATACAGGAAGATGTTGATATTCCAGCTCCCTTGAGGCACACTTCGATTGTTGATTTTTAGTCAGCAACCATGGACACCTATGACTTTCTCCATGCTCAGATGCAAGATGAAAATCAATGTTATAGGTATATTGATAGGGACACCCTCATCTGGAAGCCGGGTGTAATAGGAACTTTAACCACTAGAGCCCTGTACCTTTACATGTGTGATGGGAAGATCACCACTCCCCGATGAATTTTTTCTTTTTGAACCTATTTTATCCCACCTTCTGATTTTTTACAGTTATGGAGAATCTGGAAAGGAAGGGTTCCAATGCAGAATCTTCTCAAGAAGTTTGGACTTCATCTTGCTTCAACCTGCCCCCTCTATCTTGTAGATGAGGAATTGCTTGAACATATATTCCTTTCCTATGTTTTTTATTACTGGTTCTTGAACTAAATCCAGGATATCACAGGGTGTCGGCTGCAGATGAAGAGTCTAGAGGGTTGTCTGGCCTCTGTTGCTGCTGTACAGTACAGTGAGCAGGTTGGAGACATCCTGCTGGTTGCAGTAGTGGCCACTTGTGGCTTTATCTGGAAGGCCTAGAATGTTTTGGTGTTTGAAGATATGAAACCTACCTTTCAGTCTGGAATGAGGTCTATACATAGGTCTGTGTGTAATGCATCCAAAGTGCATTCTAGATGCATGAATAATAACGTTCATGATCTTATTATCTTTTGGAGTTTTGGTGTTTCTGGTAGGATTAAAAATCCCTTGGTTTTTAAGTCAGTGAGATTGATTCCTCCCATTCCGTCTAGGGTGAAAGTCAATGTTAATGGGGATGCCACTGGCACACCTGGGCCTTTGGGATATGTTGGTGAATTCCATACCTATCAGGTTTTTGTTAAGGGCTATTTTTATAATTATATTAGACAGGTAAATTCCATTGAAGTGGATTTATGGGTGATGATCAAGTCGATCACTTATGTAGTTCATCATAGTTGGTGTTTTCTTTGGCTGGAATCAGACTCAATGGTAGTTGTTGATCTTCTTATACGCTCGTCTAGGGATGTCCCATGGGTGATGTTACCTTATTGGATTAAATTTTTTCAACTTCTTGGTGGTCTCACCTTGATGTGACACATGTTTATAGGAAGGCTAATCTGGCTGTTGATGCCTTTTCAAAGAAGGATATTGTGGAATATTCTTCAGAATGGTCTTTTCTCATCTCAGAATGTTGCACAAAATTTGTTGAGGTTGATGTGAGTGGAACGTTTTTTACTAGGCTTTGTAAACCTCCCTTTTAATGCTGACTATCCTTTCCTTTTTTAATAAAATTTGGTAGGAGTGAGATTGACTTTCTCCTAGGGCTTTTGAGTAATTATAGTCTATTTAGGTGATTTCATTTGAAATTATATTATCAAAATTTTATTACCTATGTAATAGATTCCATTTCATCTATTGAAACTAATTCATTTCAACATTTTTCATTTCCTTATATATGAAAAAAATAAAAGTTATATGTTATTTTAAATAATTATTTTGGGTTTATAGTTTTTTAGTCCATGCATCCAAATTTGAATGTAAAATGATGTTCTATTAGGATTCTTTGTCATTTTTGGTTGAAAATAATTCTATGAAAAAAATTTATTCATTGGAGATAATATAATTTTTAAATTCAAAGTATATTAAAAATGGAAATTTACATATTTATCTAAAAAAAAATCATAAGGATATGAAATTAAAACCATATATTAGCCATGTGTATAGCTCTAAAATCCAAAAATTAATGATTCTTATATAACATAAATATAATATCAAAATATGAAGATTATTTAATTAAAAATAATTCCCTAAAAATATAATTTCAATGTCACAAATACCTAACATGATATTTTCAAAAGAATTTCTTGAGATTTACAAAGGCTGCACCAAAAAAAATTCATCACAATTCCAAATTTTATAGACCTTAATTTAATTCATACAATTTAATTTCATTTAAAAAATTTATTAAAAACATTAAAAAAATATCATTGAAGTGATCTTTAAAATAAAATTACAATTATTTGATAAAAATGATGAAATAACCATATATGGTTCCAATGTTCCCTCCCCTATAAATAATATTTTACGTAGACCCCCCATGTGTAACCTAATGTGAAGGAAATGAAATTCCAAATGAAATGATAACATGAGAGTAATAAAATAATCAAATTAAAAGTGAATAAAAATAAATTATTCAAATATATTCTCCATAGGAAATGGTAGGGATTTTTATGATGAATGGAATTGCAATAATGATGTACTTGGGAAAATAAATGAACATAACGGAGAATAATAATAAATATTTCTAAAACTCCAAGAGTAACCTTGATACATAAAAAAATAATAAATATCTATTTATTAATAAAATGAAAATGAGAAATATTTATTAGGTTTACTCAAAATTGGTCATGTCTATTGATGTTGAATCTAGTATTTGGAGATGGAACATCTATGGAACAAACAACCAGTATATCCATTTTCTACTACATGGAATTTGAAGATCATTATTGAATGGTATGGTGTATATCCTTCACCATTTTCTCACAAGTTTAAAAAATCATTCATAGGTAGTAATAAAACATATTCCATATGAGATTAAGGGTATAAGACAAGTTGGAGTGACAGGTGGTTAATGGATGAGATTGATAAGCTATGATTAATGGATTCCCATGGTATCGTGTATCTGAGACAATATCCTATCAATATTTTTTAGATTTCTACTCTTTATATCAAGTTGAGATAAAACAATATACTTAGATAAGGATGATTTTTGTAGAGGAGATATGGATTTTCCAAAGGTGGTAAGTGGATGATTAATATAAAAATGTGTAGATGAAGGTAATGTAGATCATGATGATAGTGGGACTACCTAATGATCTAGTTGAGGTACTAGATTAGTATATCACATTGGATAATCATGTTATTCACCCTTCACATCTAGTGTGGGTTTCTATGGTATAATAATATTGGTGCTCCCTCTCTTTAGAAAAAACCCCATGGAAATTATCTTGAGATAATCCATCCTTTTAGTGGAATTTAAGTGATATTGGGAAGAAGAGATATGAAAACACCTTAAGTGTCATGACAACTGGGAATCAAAATAGTCTTCGAATAGGTTTCTATATATATTTTTGAACCTAACCTGGATGTATACAGTAGAAAAAAATAGGAGTTTAGTATTTTGTTGATAGAAAATAAAAGACAACAGATCTAGTTCACTCTTGTGGATGACTCCCCACTCTTGAGAAAATATTAATAAGATGAAATATAAATAATGGTATAGGTGGTGAAATGTAGGAGACATGATAAAATATCTCTTCTATGAGTTTGGTTATAGCATATTTTGGACTGAAAATTATCCCACCCCATAGTAATAAGCTCATGTCGATCTGGGTGGGTAAGGGTGACAAAATGTCATAGGGTGTGTGGATATGGGTAAAAGCTTCACCATTCCCAAAAATCACCTATGGTGAGAGAGAAATGAAAATAGTCTATAAACAAATATATATAAAAAACTTTATCTTTCTCATCTATGACATGAATGATGACTTATAAAACTCAATGGTAGTTGTAAAATGAAAATATAAATTTATATATATAGGAGAACTGTTCTGATGTATACCTAGAAGATTTTTGTTGATTATTAAGTCTTTAATATCATACATCTTTTTATGTATTTATATAATGGTCACATAAATGTCTCCACTTATTAGAATAAATGTTCATCATGAAAATCTCCCTAGGTAGTCACTTATTAAGAATTTGTAAGAAATCAGAAGGGAATGGTCTGGGTGATGATCTTGAGTTATGAGAGTATTCCTAGAACATGATATATATAATTATGTTATTGTTTATGATGTAACACTAGTATTTAGAGAGGAGGTGTTGATGATGATGATGATGATAGTTCTCCTATAGAGGATGATGATCGATGATATGTTGATACAAAATAAAAGGAACCACTTCTAATCCCAGTGGATCTAAGATTGGAATGTAAATTTTTATGCTACTCTACTACTTCTATAAAGACATTCCATGGATTAGGCCACTCCATATATATTAAATATATGGGCATATTACCATGTTAAGAAGGTATCTCCCAATTTTTCATGTACCTATGTAATAGAGAAGAAAATTTTCATAAATAAGAGAAGAAAATTTAAAAAATTGTATTTTTTAAAGTAAAATATTTGTGGACCTAGACTACGTAACTTGTGTATAATACTATGAGCTCAACCCATGTAATCATACTAAACAATGTAGTTTAATTATGATTTAATTGATACACTAAATGAAATATAAAATTTATTAAAATAAAAGTAATTAAAATTTATAATAGGTCTTGTAGTTGTGGTACATGACAAGTGCGATGCTCAGGTAGGAAAAGGGTGTATTCTATGTATACTGAATTCATATTCTATGTATAGTTTATTTTGTACATGAGAATTTTCTTATACACACATGAAAAATGGTTATCCAAGTATACATAAATATTAAATGATGTATATCAAATTCATAGGCCATGTGTTATTGAAATGATGTGTGGTGCATTGTTTACATTTTTAAAAAATTAAAACTTGTGTGTTCATCATGTGTGCATGCGTACAACAATTATTAGGTGAAAGTAAAATTAAGCCACTAATATCAATAAAAAATATGAAATAAATAACATGAAGTCACTTTAAGATCCTAATTGGATTTGGGATTAAAATTTAAGAGGTTAAAAGGTCAAAACACTTATTCGGATTCAGATTTGTGGAGGCTTCTCTGAGATGAAATGATTGGGATGAGAGAGTGCACCCTCGATATCTGATTGACTAAGGTGAAGATAAGGGTTTTAAAGTAAAATATAGAGTGTGTACTCCACTAAACACATGTTATATAAAATAATATTTTTAATTAATAATAATATAATATATATATAACTAAATTATTATTATTACTGATTTCTTCATTTTATTTATATTTTTATATAAAATATTTATATACGTAGTTTAAACTATTAAATTTGGAAAGTTTATTTAAATAGGGATAATATGATGGTTCTTATTAGTCTAAGAGGAATCTAAACTGGGTCATTGGACCAAGGTAGATTCCATACCAGTTTTTCCAATTACCTCATCAGTTTTATTTTTGTAATTTATTATTTGTTATATTTATGATCATATATCTTGTCATGTTATTAAAAAATAGGTAAAAAAGGGTGGACCATAAACCTATAACTATCATATAGGGATTCAAATTAGTGATGAAATCCACGACCTTAAGTAACCAAGCCCTAAACATAAGATTTATTTGGATTTTTTATTATTTTATAATTATATATATAATATTTTGAATTATAATTATTTTTAATATATTAAATAAAATACATAAAATAAATTCTATATGTAACACACATAATAATATAAATATAATATTATTATAAACTCACAAAGATACAAATATAAATATATAACTACACATCGTGTGCATGATTTCACAATTTTTACCTACATAAACGCTCATATATTCATTTATTCAAATAAAAAAAGAGGGCATGGTGATGGAAGATTAAATGATGAGTTATATAAAACTACATGGCATGTAGTTATTATAATTGTAAAGTAAAATAGTGAAGTGAAAAATATGTGTTTTCTCTCAGGAAGAACCCTTTTAAGGACTTCTACTCAACCTAGTGACAATACCCCACTCAAGACAAGAATGAGGGCTTGACTTCTTATCTATGAACCAAAAAGTTTTCTTAATGAATTTAGATTCTATAGAAAATTTGTGATGTTTAGAGGATGTGGTGGTTGTTAAAGAATCAATTATCCTTGTGCATGGTTTCTAAGGGGTTAACTCATGTAATGACCAAACTCTTCATATCCTCCACCACTATTTGGGGTTCATTATACACAATTTTAAAACAAAACAAAATTTATCAAAAAATTCATCTACCATTGGTAATGTGATGATAGTGTTTTTAAAATCAAATGAATATTAAATTTCAAAATTATCATAATATGATTTTCCCACATTTTTTATTCTAGTATGTGAAAATTCATTACTATGTTAAATTAATAAAAAATATTGAGTGCATATATTAAGAAAATAATAATTATTTTAAATTGAAATAAAATGAAAAATTAAAATATAACCATATCATCAATGTTGTTTATCATTTTTTTTCTAACAATTTTTAAATTCCTTACAAACTTTTGTTTTTGGGAAATTAGTGTTTCATAAATGATTCTATCATTAATAATAAATATTATGTAATTATTGGGGAAGAATATATTATATTTCATATATATATGGCTGGTAATATACTATATATGAGTATGATATTTATGGATAAATTATAAATAAATCCCCCCCTTGAAATACATACCAAAATCCACTGAAATATTCATCCACATGGATATGAGGGTGTGGTAAAAAAGAAGAAAAAATTGAAAATTAAAAAGAAAAAGGGATCATAAAATAATAGATTTTCATTAAAAATTCACACTTTATATGTTACACCATATAATTTTAAAATAAGAACAATATTGTCAAAAGAGTATATTATATGAAATATCGTTCTTGAATAACCTGTGAAATATATGACCATTATAAAATATCCATTAAATTGGCGCATATGAATACGATTAAATAATTTATGAAATATATTTATAAAATTCCTGATTTATTTAAATTTATTGATAAATTATTATTAATTAATCATCTAATTTTTAATACAGAAATTTTATTCAGGAACAATACAATTTTTTCAAAAACTATTTTCATATATTTTTGTGGGAAATTTTATATTTTTTTCTAGAACAGGTAGATTATTTAATTTATAAAATTAAATTATATTTTGATATAATCATATCTCAATTATCATAGGTTGAATTGTTTTGGATTTTTCTAAAAATATTGATTTTTCAGTGGATAGTGAAAGACACCGATTTTTGTAAAACTATAAATTATTTTTCTTAAATTAATTAATTTAATTTTCTACTTATTCTTCGAGTTCTATTTAAAGTAACATAATTATTATTTTTTTATATTTAATCCATTTTATAACTCTTTAATAATATTTATACTGGATTGTACTATATGTTTATTTTTTTACATAAAAAACATTTATATGAAAACTATTTTTAAGTGCATATTTTTTATCCTTTTTAATTAATTAAAATTACATATAATGTGGAATAATTTAAATGCAATTTAGTTATTATATATCTAAAATTTTAAATTTAAATTAATCTAATTATTATTATTATTCACAGAGTTATAAAAATATCATCTTAATTTGAAAAATATTTTTCTTGAAAACCCATTTTTCGCCACATCTATAGGTTTTATTTTATTTTAAAATCTACCACTTAAATCAATTTAATTTTATAAAATGGATTCCATACTTTTAATAATAATAATTAATATAATATAATAAGGTAAAATTAATTTTTTCCATTATAAACAGAGAAATCGTTAAAAAACTCTTATACCGTGATTAAAATGAAAATGGGTTTACCAAGGGATTGAACTAAAAATATTAGTGTTGAAATGAAAAAATAATGATGTATGAATTATATTAATAGGAACTATTTAGACCTTGTAACATCTAATTATATAAAATGGTTCATTGTTTACCCTATGAGTATGTTTAAAATTTTGATACAACTTTTCCTATTCAAAATTCAAAAGTGTGTCCTCTTCCCTGCTTATAAAAGGCCACACCCTATTATTTCCTATTCAGAAATCCAAAGACATTAATTTTTTCCACTACCAATGAAAATAAATTAATTTTATACCTCCTCATGTTCTATAGGACCTTTCTATTAGAAATTTAATCTAGGATGGCTTTAGGTCTAATCTAAAAGAAGTTGTACAAAGATGTATCATTCTTAACCAATAATTTTTGTTCTATTTCTTCTTCCACATTCTTAAAATATTATTTAAACATTAAAATATATTAATATCAATATATTACATATATTTATATGTATTATGTTAATCTAATAACCTTTACCCATCTCATATTCCATCAGATGTAAAATGAAACAATCATTCATGTGTATAAAGAACTACCAGCTCTTGAACTGATGTAATTGTTTTTCCATGATATCCTCTAATGTATGGTTATAATGGTGGAATTAAAATTTATATATTTTATTAATAAAGTATTTTTCATTCTGAAAATTTAATATATCATATATTTTTTTGGACGGAATATTACAACGATACATAAGTGGGGGTGAATTGTGCCTTTTCGATAATCTTGACAGATTTTTTCTTTTATCCTTATTTGCAGTTTATACAGATATGAAGTATTCTCTTGTGTATTTATTTTGAGTAGTGGATAGAAAATAAAGACCAACATATAAATTTTTATAGTGTTTTGGGGCACAAATTTCCCTGAGTACACTCTACAAATTCTCTCTCTGTGATCTTGGTTGTTTTCATTAGAAAGGTCCTCTTATGACAACACCATTATAACTGAGTGCAAAAAGTTGAAAAATTTACAATAAGTATTTATAAAGCCATATGGTTATTTTACAAGAAAATATATTCTCCATATCTTATTCTCAGAATCTGATACTCTACCACGACTGAGTCCAAGCAGTTGAAACTCTAATAAATTAAAAGTGTTTGATTTGATTGATTGAACTAGTTCTTGATCATAGTTGCAGTAGCAACTGAAAAAATATAGATCTTATTATTCAAATTAAAATATATTCATGATATAATAGCTTCAAATATATCCTAGTTATTAATGAACTTCAATAAGAATAAAAAACAAAGAGAAGCAATTACACAGCTAGAGGTTGAAACATGTATATCTCCAAAGTGTAGAATCTTCAGAATAATAGAGTCATTCGATATTCTTTTTTTCAACAGAAGTTTTGTAATCAAAATGATATTGCACAAATGATATGATATGATATTATATTATATAAATAAAAAAATATTATTTCCATATATATATAAAACTTGGGTTTCTTTTGTTTGAGTAGATCCAGAAATATCACCTGACAAATCAAAATCATTTAAATCATTCAAAAGACTCATAACTTCCCTTAGAAATAGGAATGATTTACTTTATTGAATATGAGACTTTGAATTAGTTATAAAATAGAATTAAGATGATATTTACATTCTTCAAGAAAATTTTAGTATTCAAAAAAATATATTTAATTTAAAAACTTCATCAATGAATAGTCAAACATAGGGTTCCTTCACAAAATGACAAAATCAAAAAGTAGGGTTGATAAAATATGGTTGTTCATAAAATTAGGGTTGACAATGTGTAGTTGTTCACAAATGTATGGTTAATAATAAAACATTTCTTTTCTCAAATTTAGGGTTCCTTCCAAACATTAGGTTGATTTTCCAAACTCTTCCAACACTATAGTGTATAGGATCCATTATTGTTATTTCAAACATTGGGTTGTTGAACTATACATTATGTTTAAAAACTTAGGGTATGAAAATTGTTTCCAAAATACTTTTAAATATGTCTAGAATACTTTAAAAAGTATTTAAACATATAAAAATATAAAATTCTCAAGAAATATATTCCTAAAAAATACTTAATGTAATTTCATCAGTAAAAAAAACAAGGGTGTTTATGAGCATCAAAGTCAACAATATTTACATATTATTATTGAGACAATACGTGTCCAAAAATATCCCTCTTTTTGATGATCACAAAACCCATAACATATCTTAGATAAAATATTGGAATTATAAACAAAAATGAAATAATATATTTAAAATTCAAAAAATTTATAGTTATTAATATTACATAGTAAATACATTCTATTTGATTAAAATAAAAACTAGTAATAAAATCAAAAATGTTGTGTTTACCCAAATTTCTCTCCCTTTTTGTGATATCAAAACGAAAATAGATGAAAATGGATTAAAACACATTCCATACAGAACATTACTATAGATTAATGTAATATTCTACTTAATATTAAAATGATATTTTTTTATAGTAAAAATGGATAGAATTAATTATACATAGAAACATTATAGAAAATTGATTTCATAAAAACTATTTTTGATTACAAGAATCATTTTGGCTAGGAAACGTTTTAAAGAGTAAGATTTCTTAGGGCTATAGGTTAGGTTTAGAAGATGTTTTAGGATCTGTTGAATCTCGATCAACTTGAGAAACTATATTCAACTCTATCATTTTCCCCTTAAACATTTAAAAAGTTTTTATACCAATTAATGCGGATATTGGAATCCTTACTAATTTTTATACTTTCAACTAAATTCACTTTTAAAAAATAATGTACTGTTTCTTATGACTAAAAAATTATTATAGCTTCTAACCAAACTAATATAAAATATTTCTTTTGTTAGGTTATCCTAAATATATCTTCTCAATGAGTTCTTGATGGTTTTACAACGAAACATTTAATTGGGAATTGTAAAATTGAAGAGTATGAAGTTGATCATTGAAATTTGACATGATAGCCGTAATAGCTTCAAATATTATAACTAAATTTGGAGAAGTTTGACATGAATATGTATATGTGTTGGACTGATTGGAACTCTTTATAATAGATTCACAATGACTTCCTAAATATCTTTTCAAATATCAAAAATCTATTTTTGAAACAGAATCTATTTGGATATATCTATACTTATCTTTCATTTATCCATTAAAGGAATAAAAATATATTCTGGAAACTGAAATTTCTATGATATTGTTTAGTTTGTTCTAAACAGATTCAAAATCTTCTCTAGGAACATTTTTGCTTCTTAAATCTTTCAAATATTTTCTTGTAGCCTACAGTTCACTTTACAAACATGAATTTTCTTCTCGAAAATTATTAAAATTTAAAACAATCTATTTAATCCAATTATTTAAAGAATCAAATGACTCTTATTAATGAGATTTATATGGTTTCCCTATTTCAACCAAGGTTAAATATTTTTCGTTGTCCTTCTCAATAGAGTAAAAAAATTCCATTTCAAGAACCTTTGTATTCCATGGAGGTTCGAAAAAAATTCTTTTTTATGGAATCAGCTAACACAATAACTAATTGAATCTTAGCTAACCTTTTAGTTTCATCTACTATTGTTTTTTCTTTATCATTTCCCTAAGCATTATCCTAAATTTGGTCCTCATCATGATCTCTTTGATTCTTATTTTTAGTAGGATCCCCTTCCACTTGATTTGAACCTTCATTTTTAAAAATATTCTCTAGCTCTTCTCTGATAATTGGTTGAGAAACTTCACTAGTTATAGCAGCCTCTACCTTTGGTGCCAGAATTTTAGTAGCATGATCTTCAAGTTTATCTCTTTATCTAGGCTGGATAACAGGGTCCTATTCATTTTACTCTTCTGAGTTTTCTTTAAGATATTGAGGATTATCACTTTCATCTTTTGAATCAGAGACATCATATATGATTACGCATCTCTTTTTTTGAACTACATCATCTATTATATATTCTGTAACTTCTTATTCTTCTTGAATTTGGACTGCACCAGCAGATTTCAAAATTCCTTTCTCTCCTAGAGCAATATTACTATATTCTTCTTGGTCTTCTGCACTAATAGGTAACTACGTCCATTTAAATTTACTCTATAAGAAACTTATCTTCCTCAAAGTTCCAATATTTTAAATTTTACTATGATGACACTTGGTGTGCATCTATACTTCTCAAATCATGCCTCTTTTATACAATATCAATGAAATTATCCTCTTATATGGATAAAAAGACTTTCTTTCCTCTTCTTAACAATAGTGATGCATGTACCTTAACATGTATCTTGTGAAATTAAACTTAATATCACTTATCATTAAAAAATTATATACATGCTAGGATAAAGAATAATTTTCAGCTCATCAATTCTTAGGATTATTTCTCACTAAATAAAATTGACCATAACCTTTTAGTTATGATCAAGATCTTTTAAAGACATCCTTCTTATTATGGTAGAGCTGAAGAGGAATTATATAATATCTTCAGATTTATGTTCTTGATTTCCAATCAACTAAATATCAAAATGAAAAACCCCTTCATGATGTCACTAAAAAACATTATCTATATTGAATAAGGAGATAGAAAAAATCATATAATTTAACTGAGATTAAATAAAATCATCTGCGTCAACAAAACTGATCTGGACATTTCTATAAAATTATTTTACATCAATTTCAAAAATGAACTCAATTTTTTCTTCAGTAAAAAGATATTTCAGACCATGAAAATCTAGATCTTTCCTCAAAATAATATTTTTCTAATAAATCCATTTGAAATATATAACCTTTCCTTAAATAATTTTTTTTTAGATGATATGTTGTCACTTCATTCTACTTTTTTCACCTTCATCGATTCTCATTATCATTGAAATTTTTATGGACATGATGAATGAGGGTTTGAATTATATAGTTTTTAATGAAAAACGAGACATCTAGAATCCCAAAGGGTTTAAATATTGAGGGTAAAAGTGAAAGAGATAGGGGGTTCTAATGGTTTTGGTGAAATTGGTCTATTTCTTGAACCAATTACTCAGTGTAATCATTATTTAATTTTTTATTTTTAAAATATATGCTTTTAAAAAATAAAATAAATTCTTTTTCTATTTAAACTACTAATAGATAAATAAATAACTGAATAAAAATAGTAAAATGATCTTTACAGAAATTAACGAAACAAGCTAATAAATAATTATTTAATATTGAATATTCTTAACTCCACCTTAGTAAAAAAACAATATGTGGGAAGTGATTTAGTCAAAATATTATCAATTTGATATTCAGTACATATAAATTCAAAAAATATATTCTTTTTAAGAATATTATCTCTTAGAAAATGATGTATTATATCAATATGCTTGGTTCTTGAGTGTCCTACAAGATTTTTCGAAATATTAATTTCACTTATATTATCACATAAAATATGAATACTATTAAAATTAATTCCAATTTTCCAGTAAAGTGTGTTTTATCCACAACACTTGTACACATAAACTGATAGTAAATATATATTTCTCCTTATATTTTGATAGATAAACTAAATATGGTTTCTTACTTGACCATATAACTAAATATCTTTCTAAAATTATTAATTTACTAATATAGTTTTTCAATCTAATCTACATCCTCTAAAATCAACATCTTGATAAGAAATTAAATTAAAATCATCAGTTTTCTGGGAAATTAAATATTAAAAAATAGTTTTTTTAAATAACTAAAAATTATTTTAACAGTATTGAAATGGGATTATTTGTGTTTTATTAAAATTTATCACATAAAAAAACATAAAACATTATGTTTGGTCTTCTATAAGTAAGATACAATAAACTATAAATCATACCTTTGTATAACTTATTGTCAATGGTTTTCCAATTTCAACCAAATCAATCTTTATATTAGTATACATAGGAGTTGTATAAGTCTCACTATTTTCTTATCAAATAATTTTTAATAAATCAATAATGTATTTTATTTGAGCTAAAAATCTCAATAATGATTTTGGTAGATATGAAATCCCAAAAAAACATTTAATTATACCATCATACTCATTTCAAATTCTTTTTCTATAAGGTTCGAAAAATAGTTACAAATATTTTTATTTTTTGAACCAATAATAACATCATCTATAAAAATTTGTACTAATAATATATTTGAACAGATGTTTTACTAAAAATAGCAGGATCTAATAGACCTATATAAAATCTATCTTTCAATAAAAAGGATCTCAATCTTTCATTCCAAGCTCTAGATGCTTGTTTAAGTCCATCAAGTTATTTGGTAAGTTTAAATACTTAATTTTGTATATAAGGGTTTTTAAAACCTAGTGGTTGTTCAATATAAACTTCATCCATTAAATATTCATTTAAAAAACTAATTTTACATCTATCTGGTATAATTTGAAATTCATATTAGTTGTATGAGAAAAAAGAATTCTAATAGATTCTAATATAGAAATAGTTTAAAAGGGTTTTTTATAATATATCTATTCTTATTGGTTGTATCCTTTTTCTAATAAGCTAAAATTATTTATAATAATTATCCCATTATCATCTTGTTTATTTCTAAAAACCCTTATGGTTACTATTACTAGATAATTGTTTGGTCTATAAACTATTTCACAAAATTTATTTCTACGAAATGGTTTAAGTTCTTATTGAAAATCCATTAACCAACTTTCATCATTTAAATATTATTCTATAGTCTTAGGTTCTAATTTTGATAGGAAAAAAGAAAATTCATATATGTTTCCTACATTTCTAAAGAGTCAACAACTTAATATTTTTAATATTACCTTTTATAAAAAGTATTTATTTCATAAATTATCATGTGAAATGATTCTTTAAAAATACTTGACTTTTTATTATAAACTCTACGATCTTTAAAAGGGGCAGAATATCCTAGAAATATTTCTTTATCAGCCATAGGATCGAATTTACCAAGGTTTTACTTAGTATTTAGTATATAAATCTTATATCCAGATATATTAAAGTACGTTAATTTAGGTTTTCTATTATTCTAAAGTTTATAGGGTTTCTTTTTAATAAGTGGTCAAATTAAAACTCTATTACTGATATAGAAATCTATTTGTATATCTTTTTTCCCAAAAATATAAACGAATACTATATTTATTTAACATAGTCCTTATCATCTCTTGAATAGTTATATTTCTTCTTTTAAAAATTCCATTCTGTTGAGGTGTTCTTGGTAAAGAAAATGTATTTTTAATACCAATGTTTGAGATAAAAGAACTAAATTCTTGATTCTAAAATTATCGATAATGATCACTTCTTAATAAAATTATTTTAAAACCATTTTAGTTTTTAACAATTTTACAAAATCTTTTAAAAATATTGAACACTTCACTTTTATGTTTTAGAAAATAAACTCATATAAATATTAAAAAAACATAAACTAAAACATAAGTATATAATTTCCCAGCCAAAATTTCTACCCTTGATTGTTATAAAAAACAATGTGGATATGTTTTAATGGTTTAGATGTTTCAATTTTGTTAATAGATTTGAAGGATGATTTGTGTTCTTCTCCAATTTGACATGCATCTCAGAATCTATAATTATCAAATTTAAGACTAGGTAAATCATAAACTAATTGTTTCTTAGAAAATTTATATAATGTAAATATATTTTAGTGTCTAGGTATTCTATTTCTGATCCAATATTATTTTGTCTTGGTAGTTAAACAATTCACTTTTTGTTTACACAAGGAATCAAGATCTAGGGTATAATCATTTTCTATTATTGGTGCTTTAAATTTAAGAAATTCATCTTTGAAAACTAAGTAGGGATTTTTAGAGAAATAAACATAAAAACCAGCACCATATAGTTGAAAAATACTTATCAATTTGTGCTTTATCCCTTGAACATATAACACTTTGTTGATTGAAATTTTATTTACATCTCTAATTGATCCAACTCTAACTATTTTACCTTTAGAATTATCTCAAATGGTGACTACTCATCCATCCATTTTTTTCAGTGTGGGAAAATTTGAAGAGTCTCCACTCGTGTGTATTGATTGTCCACTATTTATATACCATACAGTATTTTTTTCCCTCTGACCTTTTCATTACAAAAGGATTTAAAAAAGATTTTGTTTTGGAACCCAAATTTTATTGGGTCCAGTTGTGTCAGCAAGTTGAGATCATGAAATATAGATTTTTCTTATTTTACCAAAATTTACAATACTTTATTCAAAAATATTTTTGTAAATAAAAGGATTTATAATTCCACTAATATGAGGTTTTCTTAAACAAAAAATGTTAGAATAATTTCCTTTAATTCCATAGTAGAGACATGTACTGTTTTGAGAACATGGTATGAAATAATTTTTATATACCATTGATTTTTCTCAATTGATTCATTTTCCATATTTTTCCTTTTTAATAACAGTTTTCTAAAAATCTCATTTAGATATTTCTATCCTTTATTTAAAATACTAGCATCACTTTTGAATAGTTATACTTCATCATATATTTCTTTTATTTTATTTTTATTATCAATATAGTTTGATATAGATTTATTAAATTTTTCTTTTAATTCGTGATCTTTTTTAGAATTATATCTTCTTCACTTAAAACAAAATTATAAATATTCTTTAGTGACCTATTCTTTTTTACTAGATATTTATATATATTTTTCATGTATTAAGTAATAATCAGCTAATTTTCTACCTGGGCATCTATCCGAATTAGAAGAATGAGAATAATAGGATTATACCTCATCTTCTTCCTTAGCCATGAAGAACTTATTTACTTTCATATTTTTTGGATCTTTTTATATGTTAGATTTGGAAGAGCTACTGGAGTCTTCAAAGAAACAAAAATTATCTTTCATATCTCTTTTACCTTTTTTCACATAATCAAATTTATTCTTATTTTTCCATTCCATCATTATTCTTTTTTATTTTAACTATGGGAAATTAGGTTTGATATGAACCATATATTTCTATTCATATAATCTTACTTATTTAGATCATTTTTTACTTTCTTGATGTTTTTTTGGAAGCCACTCTTTTTACTATAAAATTTGAAAAAAAAGTGTGTCTAATTGAGAAAGTTCCATTTCAAAATCTGAGCAATCTGAATCCTTTTACAATCTAAAAAATTATTTTAATTTCTTTTCATGCTTCTAAGATACAATTTTAAGGGATGTATTTTCCATTTTTACTATCTTCCGATCATAAACATCATCTTTCATCTCGGATTCATACAACATCAGGGTTCTAATAAATTCTTTAATTGTCAAATCTTTGACTGGTGATGATTATTGTATTGCATCAGATATTTTATTCCACTTTGAGGTTCGTACACTGAGTAATTTCATTTCTTGATCTTAATTTTTAATTGCAGTTCCTAAGGTAGAAACATAAATGACTATTTATATAAATAATCCACTCATTTAGGTGATTATTTCTCCATCATAGATTTTGATGGTGTCAAACTTTAGTTTTTCAGTAGCATAACTTAGCTGTCTAACATTTCTCGTTCCTTCATATGCAACAATAATCATCTTCCACATTTCATAAGTATTTGAACATTTAGATACAAAATTGAATTCAACTGGACCAATTCCATAAATAATATCATTTGTTTTTTTTTTGAATTGAGGTCATACTCAACTTCTTTGGAAGAATCCCATGTTACTATTTTTCAGGAATTTCATAAGAAGTTATAATCTTCATATAAACATTAAATCTAGGTTTTTTCTAATAGATGGTTATACAAGATTTCAAACATCCATAATAATCACCATTTAAGTATGGAGTAAGTATTATTGACATACCTTCTATAGGACCATCCATTTACATCTATATTTGAATAAAAATTATAATTTTTAGATTTCTAGATCTTATCTTCTTTTTTCAAAAAGAACTCCTCTAATACCAATTATTAGGTCATAACAATATAAAGATACACAAGAGGGGCTGAATTTTGTCTTTATTCCTTCTTTATAGTTTATATAGCTATGTATTATTCTCTTATATAAGTAGTTTGAGAAGTGGATAAAAAGTAAAGAAGAACACAATAATTTTTATAGTGGTTCATGGCACAAATATTGTAACACCCTAATATTTTGTGAAATATTTTTTAAAAATTAATTCAATATTTTTTATAGTTTTCATTTCATAAAACACTAAAAATAGTTTATTTTAAATTAAATCACTATGTATGGATTGTGTTCTATGTAATATCATGATAATTGGGTGCTAAACGAAACATAAATGTGAGATTTCTCTATATGGAACAAAGAGGATAGCTTATATTACACTCAATACTGGCTTTCATCGATGGCTTATATAACACACAAGACTGAGTGTTACCAAACAATAATTAATTATCAAAATATTATTATTTAATTGGATATAGCATGGCTATTAAATTCAAGATTATAGGATTAACTAACTTATGAATATATTTAGTTGAATTCATTGGTTACCTATTAATTAAAAAACAATATCTAAACCAAATAAATATAAAGGGTCTGATTTTATATAAGTTTATTTTGATGTGAAAAAGATAATTTATATTATTAAGTTAAATTAATTAATAATATTGAATGACATTAATTAAATTTATATTTTATATATTCAAACAAATAATTTTGATAATTACTCAATAGATTTGATATATATAAGATAAGAACAAACCCAATTTTATGCTTAAAAATCTACATTTTTATAAAGGTAGTTTTACATCCTTTTAATGGTGAACCCATTTTAAATCCAATTTTTGTAACTTTTATAGATTTAATATGTCAAAATAAACTTTATATTATAAATAAAAACATAAAAATTAGTTTATGATAAACTTTTGGTATTTTTTCAAAGGTTTTATTTTTTTAAGGAATAGTTTAAATATTGAATTTTAATTCAACATTTTCTTTCCATCTAATGAATTAATAAGTTTAAATTATATTTTATTTTATTTTAAATTTAATAATATAATAATTTTAAAATTTAATCCAATTTAGTTCATTAGAATTAATTTAAGTTTGAAATTGGGGATAAAAATTTAGAAAAATTTTGGACGTTTTTACTTTAAAAACCCGTAGTGTCATCCCATTAGTGGGATTATTTTTAAATTAATTTCTACCCCTTGTGTGATTATAATTTGGAAAAATGGATTCCATATTTGGAATTATCATAGCTAATAATGTTTAATAGGTTAAATTTTGTTTTTTATTAAAATATTATTGAAAGTGATTAAAATTAATTATAATAATTAAAAGAAAACATTTGTTAAAAAAGCACTAAACCATATATTTAAGACCTAAAATGACCAATGAACTTGTCTAAAACCCATCAGTTGGCCATGATTTTTCCATTCACATTCAATTATTGAGTTTGGTTGGTTTTTTGGGAATTTTTTTAGGTAAAAACGTGGGTACACCAAACTTATTTTCAAACATGCCAAGTGTGTCGTTTCCCATACCTATAAAAGGCCACCACCTCTACCTCTACCTCACACTTCTCAAACCACCTAGGTTCAGAAATTATCTACCCAATAAACACCCCAACATCCCTACCTTCTTCCTAGAAGACTAACCTTAGGAAGAAAGAAATCCAAGGAAGTCTTTTGGCACAAACCAAAAGAATTTACCCGATTAAGAGGTGGTTTGAACGAGTGCGGCAAGAGTCAAGACACAAGGTAAAGGGACTTCATCTCACTTTTTATTTCCATGATATACATTCTTTATTCACCAACCATTCCTTTTTTGTTTATAATTATCATGGATGTATTATAAGATTCTTATTCTTAAATTTATGTATTTTTACATAACCATTTGATGACATTTCATTCATGGGGTTTATGTTTCAAAAGTTACCAAATTGGTAAATTATGTTTGTCTCAATTTAACTTCTTTGAGACACATGTCATTTCATGAACCTATATTTTTTTATGAGGTGTATATACTACCTTTGAAATGTTATATCAAGAATATCCTTCTTTTTATGATATTTTAAGCTTCATGTAATTTCATTTTCTTACATGGGGAGTAAAATTCAAAGTTACCACATGGTAGGAGTTTATTGAAACAATCTCATAACTTTTTTAGATTGTTTCTGTTATGCTTTCTTTGATGAAATATTATGAACCATATCTTAAGGAATCTCATTAATTTTCTTCTCCTCTAGTTATTCATAATATATTCATATATTGGTACTATTTTTTCACACTTTTTTACATAATATAGTTAAAAAAGTGTTTTCAAGAAATCCCGAATTTACCCACTATTCGGTCAGAAATCTTCAAAATCATGTTTTAAAAAAGGGTTTCCAAGAATATTCTATTATTCTATAATCATAAAAAGAAATTTTTCCCCTTTTCTTTTTTACCAATGTTTTCAAAATAATATTATTATTTCTTTCTGAACAGGGAATTTTGTTAACCTCTTTACCATGAAAAAGGAATGTTCTTTTTACCTCGTAAGGCATGTATGGATTTACCAGAATTCATTTCTATGAATATTCCTTTGCATCTTTAAAAGGTTAATTTTTAAGAAAAGTTTTTGAAAATTAATTTTCAATGAAATGTATTTCAAAATATTTTCAAGATTCTTTTATAAGTTTTCAATGAAATGGTTTTCAAAATGTTTTCAAGCCTTGTTTATAAGTTTTCAAATTAAATTCAAAGAAATGGTTCTCAAAAATGTTTTAATATTATTTTAAATTTTTTTAAGTAAATTTCTTTTCAAAACATTTTCAATACATTTTTATAAGTTTCCAAACTATTTTCAAAGAAATAGTGTTCAAAATGTTTTCAAGATTATTTTATATATTTTCAAGTGAAAAAAAATCAAAATATTTTCATGATTAATTTATAAATTTTCATAGGAAAAGGTTTTCAAAATAAATTAAAGGCTTTATTCTATTTTTTGAATTCATTTTCAAAGAAAATTATTTTATAAAGGTTTTATGTTTTAAAAAGGATTTTCAAAAAATATAGGATATTTTCATTAAAAAATGTTTTCAAAATATCTTTCCTAGTTATTTTACATATAAGATGTCATTTATTGATGTTACTCATACCCTTATAAAAAATGATCCAAAGGTTTCATTCACATTGTTTCTCTGAATGGAATATTTCTTTATTGAATGATGTTTATTAAACTCATTCCACTTTCACGGGTTATATGCTCTTGAAACTCATTCCCCTCTCATGGGTTTTATGCATTCAAAACCCGCTTCTTTTCACAGGTTATGCTTTTATTAAATGATTATAAAACCTATTTATTTTCATAGGTTATGATGTGATGAAATGTTAATGATACCCATTTCATTACATGGGTTATTATTTGAAGTTTATAAAACCAATCTCTTTTTATGGGTCATGATTTGTTGAAAGTTTTATTTTTTGTCACTTGTATGAATGATTTTATTATGAGATGGGTGGGACATATATGTCACTCCAATTCATTGGGTAATGATAAATTTTTTATGATCTCAAAGGGTACATAAAAGTTCATCCCAAGCCCAAAACAATAGGGTACACAGGAGTACATACCATGACTGAAACAAGAGGGTTCACGAGATGGCATCCCAAGCTTGAAACAAGAGGGTAAATGGAAGGACATCCAAAGCCCGAAATAAGAAGGTACATGGGAGGACATCCCAATCCCAAAAGAATAGGGTACATGAGATGGTATCTCAATCCTGAAGTAGGTACACGAGTGATTAACCCTAGCCTAACATGTTACAACATCCTTGGTAGGTCTCCTTGAAATATATTTTTTATATGCTTTTGTGTGTTCCACAATTCCAAGTCATATTCTCATATTATGATTTCCCGAATCATGTTCTTTATTTCCTTATGATTCATGACTTATGATATGAAAGTATTTATTCCATGATTCATGTTTATGATTTTTAATATGCAGGGTATGATCTTCTAATTATCATGATCATATTCATATACCCTTCTATTTATGATATTCTTATACATTTCCTTTGTTTACCCTTACTGATCATTTGAGATCACACCTTTCATGAGTTTCTCTTACCCAGGTTATAAACAGAGGTTTTTAATTAATAACACTAAGGGGGTCTTTTTGGGAAACATTGAATATATTTCACTGAGTTGGAATATTATTTTCTAAGTTTCCAAAGGCACTAAACTAATATGGTATTTGGGCATCTGTTTGTATAATATTGTAATTATTTTTCAAATGTTATGTAATTTCTATGTACATCAAAGACAGGATCTCTATAATTGGTATTAGATCAAATGGTTAGTTAAAACTTGGAATCTATGATGAGAAAACCTTAGTAAGAACCCTAAGGACATGTCTAAGGATAATTCTAAAGATAAGTAAAATTATAAACAAAAACTGTCTAGGAATTCTTGATAAATGATAGAGTGAGTGGTTTCCTATAAATGCATCCCTATCTGGATACTAAAAGTGGATTTGGCTCTAGAAAATATATACCTATGAGTAATAACACTGAAAAGATATTTTGGTCCTGATATAAAATAATCTGGTAGATGATAATATGCCTTTTCGTACACCCAGTTTAACAGTCCTTAGGGACATGATTTGGAAATTAAAAAACACTTCACAAACCATCATGAAATATTAAAATTTAAGCTGATATAAATAACCTATGTTGAACCCAAAGTATCACTTATTAAAGAATTATTCTTGATTTAGACATATTATAAGTTATTCTTTTCATGATTATGTGGTCTTCTTATAGGATATGTGTTTCTCACCCCATGTATTCTGGTTTTAGTCAATAGAGTGAACTAGAAGAAACATGGTTAAAATTGAATGATTAAAATTTTAAATGTATGGTCATTATGAAAATGAATTTCCTAAGTGAAAATCTCATAAATAGAATAAGGAACATGGTATGAGTATTGGTTATACTTCAAAAGATAAAGATATCACAAATGACATGTGAAAGGTATGTGATGTTCTTCTAGTATTATTTAAATTAAAAATAAGAATCTTGATTAGATTGATGTTGAGGAAAATTAAGAATGGTTCATATTTCATATTCTAGTAAAGAGTTATTAAGGAATTAGTTTATTAAGCCTAAGTAATGGTTTTAGAATAATGTTGTATGAATGAAGTACTAATGTTTTGGAATTCAAAAATTAAGTTATATTAATAATGAAATATATAAGTATTTTCAATATAATTCTTCATTAAGGATTTAAAAGAAAATTTTAAATATTGATTTCATGGAATGTTGATATTTTTATTAATGGAAGGTAACCCTTAATTTGATCAAGATGTTGAGAAAATTGTGTTTCTCTTGGATAAAGATATGATTTATTTTGACAAAGTAAATTAGATAGAACTAATTACCCTAAATCTGATTATTGAGTTGTTGAAAAAGTGTTCTATGTCATTATGGATGAATTTTATAACTTCTCTGATTTTAGGAATATTTCCAGCAAACCTTTTGAATAAGGAGTCATGTATATTTTCCAAAATCATTTATAGTCATTCAGGTTACTACCATGTTTGAAGAGAATAAATGATGAGGGTATTCACAAGTTTGGAATGTGAAAAACATGTGGTACTTTGTGATATATAGGGGATAAATGTTAATCTGATTTTGTGATTTATTTCTAATGTTTTGAATTATCATCATTTAGTATTTTTATACGGTTATCAATTTATTGGATGTTTAATTTAAACCTCAGATGAAGTTTGTGGGATTAAAGTATGATCTCACCACATAAGGATTCATTCACATTTGCTAACCTTTTCAAAACAAATTGTGTTGATGGTAAATAAAGAGATATGGGATGACTTTTCATGGGTATAATGATCTATTAGTGATTCAGGAAAGAAGAAATAAACTCCATTTTTTGGAGAAATAGGTGAAGTGGATCAATTAACAACAAATGGTGAGATTGTCCTGAAATCATTCAAGTATATATATTCATGAAAATTATTCATCTTTAGGATAAAAATATATAAATAATATTTTATCCTAGTACCTTCTTTTTTTTATGAAAAAAATGGTCCCTTAGATATTCATGGATTTAGGGATTTTTTATTGTTAACTTTTTCCTGACCAAGTTCTTTATCACTCTCCATCATAACATGACGGTTATATTTCTCTTCTAAGTTGATGTTTTAACTTACCACCTATGTTATCCTATGTGGGAATCTAATTATGAGTTACTTTTTTGTAATCGTTATGGTTCTAAATAACTTTTTTTAAAGGATGTTTTAGTATTAATTTTTACGATGTGGGTTTCTAGGAAAAGAACTCTAAAGTATTAAACCTTTGATGACTCAGATGAATTATTAGGGAGAAATTCACTTTAAGGTGGGTATAATATAACACTTTGATATTTTAAAAAAAAAATTGAATTAATTTAATCTTTTTGATATTTTTAATTTTATGTAACACTGAAAATAGTTTGTTTTATATTAAATAACTATGTTAGGCTTTGGTTATATGGAAAAGAAAGATAATCGATCACTACATGAAACATAAATTTTATCTTTATCCACACAAAACACCAAGGTTAGCTTTTATTACGTACATGGCTAACATTCCTCTATGTCTTGTGTAACACTCAAGACAATGTTTTTCCAAAAAAAATCAATATTAAAATATTATTATTTAATAGGATATAGCATGGCCATCAAATTTAAGATTATAGGATTAAATAAATTATGAATAAATATATTTCACTTCATTTGTTACCTATTAATTAGAAAATAATATATAATCCAAATTAATATAAAGGGATTGATTTTATAAAAGACTATTTTTATGTAAAAAAGATGATTCAAATTAATAAGATAAATTAATTAATAATAGTGAACGATATCAATTAAATTTATATTCTATATATTCCAAAAAAATTATAGTCATCCAATATATTTTATAGATATAATATTATAACAAACCCAATTTTATGTTTAAAAGCCTATATTTTTATAAAGTAAGTTTTACCACCTTTTAATGGAGAACCCATTTTAAATACAATTTTTAGAACTTTTATATATATAATATTTCAAAATAAACTCAATTTTTGAAATAAGAACATAAAAAATAGTTTGGGATAAATTTTGGGTATTTTTTATATGGTTTCATTTTTTTAATGAATGATTAAAAATATTGAATTATAATTCAAAACTTATTTTTCATCTAATCCAGTTTTAAGGTTAAATTATATTTTAAATTGGTTGTAAAGTTTAATTAGACAATAATTATATAAATTAATCCAATACGGTTAATTGGAATCAATTTCACTTTAAAATTGGGTATAAAAAATTAGCAAACTTTTGGACATCTTTACTTTAAAAACCCGCAATATCATCCTGTCAGGGGGATTATTTTTAAATTAGTTGTTGTCATTAATGTGATTTGAATTTGTAAAAATGAATTCAATATTTTGAATAATAATTATTTATAATGTATAATAAGTTCAATTCTATTTTTGACCAAAAATGTTAGTTAAAGTGATTAAAATTAATTACAATGACTTAGAGAAAAATTAGCTTAACAAATTACAAAACCTTAAATTTAAGACCCAGAATAACCTATAAACATGTTAAAAAACTTATTGGATGTCCATTACTAGGACATTAATCTTAAATTATTGATTTTTTTATTTTTTTCATGACTTTTATTAGGTAAAAACGTGGTTTCACGCAACTTGTTTTTAGAAATGTCATGTATGTCCTTTCCCTTCCCTCTAAAAGGCCACCAACTTTCCCTCTTCTTCACACCACACAAACCACTTTGGTTCACCCAATATCTACCCAATACACATACCAAAATCTCACCCTTCCTCCTAGAATCCTTCCCTTGGGAAGAAATAAATCCAAGGAATCAAGTTTGAATAAAGCAAAAGGAGTTACCTAATTAAGAGGAGGTTTGAACATGTGCGGTGAGAGTCAAGACATATAGTAAGGGGACTTCATCCCACTTTTTATTTTCATGATATACATACTTTATTCATCACCCATTCCATTTATATGGTGTTTATAGTTCCTATATAATTATTATATAATTATTATTCTTAAATTTATGGGTATTTACATATCCATTTGATTACATTTATTTCTTGGGTTTATATTTTAAAAGTTACAAAATTTGTAAAGTAAGGTTTTCTCAATTTTCCTTCTTTGAGATACATGTTGTGTTATGCACCGATATTTTTCCATGATGTATATATACTTCCTTTTAAATTTTATATCCTTAATCTCCTTCCTTTCATGATATTTAAGCTTCATGTGATTTCATTTTCTTATATGGGTAGTATGGTTCAAAGATACGAATTAGTAATTGTTTATTGAAAAAATCTCATTTCTTTTTGAGATTGTTTATGTTTATTCTTACATTGATGAAATATTATCATCCATATCTTAATAAATATCATGAATGTTCTTCTACTCTAGTTATTCATTATATATTTATGTATTGGTACTATTTTTTCACTCTTTGGTACATAATATAGTTAAGAAAGTGTTTTTAGGAAATCTCAACATTACCCTCTCTTTGGTCAAAAATCTGTGTTCCTTCAAATCCATCTTTTCAAAAAGGGTTTCCAATAATATTACACTATTCTATAATCATTAAAATACATGCTTACCCTTTTTTATTTTAAAAACATCTTTAAAGAAATATTTTGGGTGCTTTTTAAATAAGGAATTTTTATAACCTTTATACCCTTTAAAAGGATTGTTCTATTTACCTTGTATGACATATACGGATTTACCCGTCGTCATTTATATGAAGCTTACTTTTCATCTTTAAAAGGTTAAATTTTAAGAAAATGTTTTTAAAATTAATTTTAAAATAAATGGTTTTCAAAACCTTTTCAAGCTTCTTTTATAAGATTTCATAAAAAATGGTTTTCAAAATGCTTTCAAGCCTTATTTTAGAATTTTTCAAAGTATTTCAAAAGAAATGGTTTTTAAAACTTTTTTAATAATCTTTTCTAAGTTTCAAATGAAATGGATTTCAAAATGCTTTCAAGACTTTTTTATATTTTTTGAATGTATTTTCAAAGAAATGGGTTTTAAAATGTTTTCAATCTTATTATATATATTTTTAAGGAAAAATGTTTTAAAAATATTTTAAGGATTATTTTATAAGTTTTCAGGGTAAAAGTTTTTAAAAAAATTTTAAATTATTTATTTCTATGTTTTCATTGCATTTTCTAATAAAATGGTTTTATAAAGGATTTATGTTTTAAAAATAATTTTCCAAGAAGAAAGGATATTTTCATCAAGAAATATTTTCAAAATATCTTTCCCAATTATTTTCCATCACATTTTACATTCATTAATGTTACTCATTCCCTTCTAGAAAATGATCCAAAGGTTCCATTAATATTCTTTCTATAAATTTTATATTTTATCATTGAATGGTTTTTATGTAACTCATTCTTATTTCATGGGTTTTATGATTTGGAAACTCATTCCTCTCTCATGAGTTTTATGCTTTTGAAACCCACCTATTTTCACAAGTTAGGATTTCATAAAGTGATTATGAAACCAATTTTTTTTTATATTTTATTATGTGATGAAATTTTAATGATACCCATTTCATTTCATGGTTTATTATTTAATGTTTATAAAACCTATCTCTTTTTATGGGTCATGATATGGTGAAAGTTTTATTTTGTGCCAATTGTATGGATGATTTTATTATGAGATGGGTGGGACCTATATCTCCCTTTAATGAATTAGGTAATGATAAATATTTTATGAGATAAAAGGGTACATGAGAGGGCATCCCAATCTTGAAATAAGAGGGTACATGAGAGGACATCCCAAGCCCAAAACAAGAGGTTACACGGGAGGACATCCCAAGCCCAAAACAAGAGGGTACACAGGAGTACATCCCAAGCCTAAAACAAGGGGTTACATGAGAGGAAATCCCAAGACCAAAATAAGAGGGTGTATTGAAGGGAGTCTCATTATTAAAGCAGGTACACATGTGATTAACCCAAGCCTAACATTTTACAAATTCTTTGGTAGGCTTCCTTGACATAGGGTTTCTATATGCTTATGTTCCTACCACAATTACAAGTCTTATTATTATATTATGATTTCATGGATAATGTTCTTTGTTTCCTTAAGATTAAAGTCTTATGATATACAAGTATTTTTTACATGATTCATGCTTATGATTTTTGATTTATAGGATATGATCCTCATATGATCATGATCGTGTTCTCATACCCTTATGTTCATTATATTCATACACATTTCCTTTATTAACCCTTACTGAGCATTTGACCTCACCCCTTTCATCTGTTTACCATTCCCATATTATAAATAAAGGTTTTTAAATATAAATACTAAGGGGAAGATCTTTGTGGGAAACATTGAAGATATTTCATTGAGTTAGAATATTTTTGTTTCAAGTTTCCAAAGGCACTAAACTAATACGGTTTATGGGTGTCAATTTGTATAATGTTTTAAGTATTCTAAAAATGTTATTTAATGTCTATATATGGCAAACAAAGGGTATCTATAAATATTATCTATAATAATCCACAAATTATCTCTCAATGAGTTTGGTGATTTTTACTAGAAAGGTCTTATTATCCCAAGACCTTAACAACTGAGTAGAGGTAGTTGACACCAATATAATAAGGATTTACAAAGACTTCTAGTTATTTTAAAGGGAACAAGATTCTCCACATCCTAGTTTGAGAAGTTGATACACTATCACGACTGAGTCTGAGCAATAGAAACTCCAATAAATCAAATGAGTTTGATTTGATTGATTAAACTGGTTCTTGATCACAATTGTATCAAAAACTCACAAAATAAAGAACTTATTCTTCAAATATAAATTTCTTCAAGAAATAATAGCTTCTAAGATATAATGTATGTGAATGATTTTCAATAAAAATAGAAACAAAAAAACATCACCAGTTTCACAGTAGGAGGTTTAAACATGTATATCTCTAAAGTGTAGCTTCTTCAGAATGAAAACATCATTTGATATTTTTTTCATTAGAGTTTCTTTATTCAACAAGATATTGATCATATGATATGATATGATATGATCCTTTTATAATGAAAAAATATTCTTTTAATATATATAGAAAAATTAGCTTTCTTTCAGTTAAGTAGATATAGGAATGTCACTTGACAAATCTTAATCATTTTAATCATTCAGTAGATTTATAACTTCCTATATGAATAATAATGATTTACTCCAGTGAATAAGAGCCTTTGAATCAGTCATAAAATAGATTTAATATGATATTTACTTCTGTTGATATCATTGCAGTATTCTTGGAAATTATATTTAATTTAAAACTCCATCATTGAATAGTTAAATGTTGGGTTCCTTCAAATAATGAAAAAAATAAAAATGTAGGTTTGACAAATTATGGTTTTTCATAAACATAGGGTTGATAATTTTGGGTTTCTCACAAATATATGGTTGATAAAAAACAATTTTATTTTCTCAAACATAGGGTTCCTTCCAAATATAGGGTTGATTTTTCATACTTTTACAATAGCGTAGGGTACCTGATTCATATTTTTTTCAAACATAGGATTATTAAACTATATGTTATTCTTATAAAAGTAGGGTATGAACAGTGTTTCCAAAATACTTTAAACATGTACAGAATAATTAAACAAATATTTAAACCCATAAAAAGAAAAAATTGTCAAGAAATATGTTCCTAAAAAATACTTAAAGTAATTTCATTGGGAAAACAAACAATTGTATTACTGAGAATAAATATAAATAATATTTATATATTATTTTTGAGAAAATACATTCCCAACAATATTATCTTACCATTCCATTCACTAAAAGATGATAATGTTGTTCATGCATACATACGGACTACCGCCTCTAGGAGTTGATGCGATTTTTTTCATCACCACATCTCATGGATGATATATGAAAGTTTATTTTAAGAAATAAGATGATATGTATGATATAAATATCATTATTTAAATATAAAATTATACTTACCTTCTTCACATAATGATCATTGAAAAATGAAAATGTTTCTCATGCGTACATATTGCCTACCATCCTCATGATTGTAACGTAGATCATTTTTCATAACCATTATTAATGGTTGGTCTCAAATGTATAATTTATGTATAAATATTATAAATATGTAATGATAATTATTCATGACATTATTTAATAATGAACACTATGTCAATAGGCAACATACAAAATCCCTTTTTAAAATATTGACTGAACATCATCAAAATGAACGACATGAACTTAATTAATTAAGTATTTAAATATTTAATTAAAATAAAAATATATATTATTTATGTAAAATGTAATAAACCAATAAAAGGTAATTAATTAATCTTATAATTGAAATAAAATTATCATAAACTAGTTAAAGAGAATACACGAAAATCCTGGACTCATGGTAAGGGTTTTTTGTCTCACTTTTATTTTTACGATACATATTCTATATTCACAAGTTAATTATAATGTGTTGGGTATATAATTACTATGAATGAATTTGATGATTAATTTAATGGGAAATATTTGGATTTAAAAATCAATATGAAGATCTATATTTCATGAGGTTTTGATCTAGAGATTACCCAAACAATAATGGATTTCTTCTCAATTTATTTTCATTGAGGAATGTTTTATTTTTATGAACTTATTTTTCTTTATGTGATGAATATATACTTCCAATTATTATGTTATATCATGAATACTTCATACTAAATGTTATTTTAAGTTTAAATTTTATATATTTCATACAATATGATGTGACTTGAATATTACCAACTCGTAAAGGATTTTTTAACTAAATTTCTATACATTGGGTTATAACTCTTCTACATTGAATTAGTTATGATGTGATTATGTGTGAATTGATATATAAATTGTTTTATTATGTATATAAACTTTTTGTATTTAAATTTGTAATATATAATCTTTCTATAATTGAATCTTAATTCAATTATATAATCTTTGTAATGGTTATCGTCTAAAATTTCCTTCCATTGGGGCATATGTTTAATGATTTTTACATATTATATTTTATGAGGTTAATACACTACCCACCCTGATATGTTATATGATGAATATATTATGTTTTTTATACTTAAAATTTCATTTTATGTTATTCTTTCATTGGGCTTATGACTGAAATATTAATAAAGTGTAAAAGGATTTATGTTACAATCTTCTTTATTTTTCAGATTATTATGTTAATGGTTCTATTAGAGTAAAATCGAATGATATTATTTTATTGAAAAAATATATTTTTTTCTAGTTTGGATATGAATATTTTTTATATTTTTATATTTAAATTCCTCCTTTATTTAATAAATAATAATTAAGAAATATTTTTCTAAGTGATATTGTTCTTGTATCTTTCCTTAGATCAGGAACCTATCTATTTCATTTTAGTGTTATTGAAAAATATTTTTATAAAATTATATTATAAACTTCAATGATATCATAAAAAAAATTTACATTACCTTTATACTTCTTTTAAAAGGTTTTTGAAATTAATTTTCTTAACATTTTCCTATAGGGTAAAATTTGACTCCAATTAAAATATGTTTAAAAAGAATGTGTATTTATAACGTTTAAAAGAAGAATCTATTTTATTTCCATCATGACCTTTAATTTATTTGATTATTACTTTATAATCTCCCAAGTTTATTTTTAATTAAATCAATATTCGCAATATTTTATGAATTTTTAGTTTTTAAAAGTTATTTTTAAAGTGAATATTTCATTTTTCCTCTAGAATGTTCTCAATAGCCTTTTAATGGTATTTAGATTCATCAACATTGATAAAATATGATGTTTTCTATGATCCAAAATAGATATTTTCTAATTATATCATCCTCATTCATTTCCTCAAAGGATTGTGATTTTCAAATATATTTCATTGAAAACATTCCTTTTTTATGGTTTTGTTAATCCATGAAAGTTATAATGGTTGTTTCTATGAGTTTTATGATGAGATGTAATCTATATGAAATTTAGTTATGTTATGGTTCAGTGAAATTATTTACCAATGGATGATCCCTTTTATATTTCATGGGTGATCCTGATATAGAAAATATAATGAGGTGATCCCCATTATAGACTAACATTTGATGTGTTGAGCCTCATCATAGCTCCTCATGTAATGGTTGAGCCCCATTATATCTCTCTAATATATTGGGTAATAATTGTGTTATATGGATAAATATATTAGAGATTGGCCATAAGATTATTACAATCTATATGAGTTATATAAAAATATTATTCTAGGATACCAACATGATTTGTTTATGCTTTCTATGGGTTTTTAATGATTCATTTGATCAATATTAACATTGTATGGCTCATGGTTACTAAATATTATGAATATTACCTTTTTTATAGATTTATTCCATTTCACGTTTTTAATGATTCAGGTTGGATGGTTATGAGTTATCTGGTGTTGTTTTCGTTCACTTTAATGATGTCATCATACCCTTAATCTCATATTATTCTCACTAATGATATTTAATTGTTAATTATTATGATTTCCCTTGTTTTGAATTGGTGGTCATCCTTATTTTGTTTCATATTCCATATTACATAAATAATTATGTTAAAAAATAATAGAAAGGTTTCGTATGTGAATAATTTTTTGGGAGATGTTGAAGACTAAATATGGAATATGAAAATATAGGTTTTGTGGGAATGATACTCTCTTAAAGTCATGGATATTGATTATGTATGATTTATTTATTAATTATCTATAAATATAATCTAAAAAGGTACATGGGAATGTAAGTGATCTAATATATACTTTTGATATTGTATGTTTTGGATATAAAATATTGGGTCACAGTATTCCATATCAAATCCAGAAATGTAAAGTTTATATTTTTAGCCCTAGATCCGGAAGTGCTGGTTCCATGGCCGGTATAGTTATTATCATATATGTGTTTAGATATCATTGGAGATTAGTATTTTAATGATATGTTTTTAATGATATGTTATCTTAAGAGGTATGAATACAATTACGGATTTATAAATTTAATATTGGTCATAATATCAATGTCTTAGACAACCCTTATGAGGTTTTAAGTAAGGATACTTTAATGTGAGTTATGACATATTAGGAGACATTTAATTAGGTTGAGGAAAATGTAAATATTTGGGTACATAAGATTTAAGTTATTGATAAACATTAAGTTTTATATGATCTTGTGTACAGAGGAAACTATGGGATGACTTTTTTAATCATATATATACCCATTGAATTGAAAAGTCAATTGTTGATTAAATTATTTCTCTAATTTGAGAAGAGGATCACTATATTTACTATTATATCACCTGAGAGTTCTAAAATAAACATTGATGTTAAAACACTTTATAAAATTAATTTTATGGAGTTTATTTGTTATATAGAGTTATTTATTTATTGAATTATTTATTTTGAACATTTGTTATTACTATTTATTTTTGGGATATTAACATATCATTACCTAATATGAGGGTTTATTCAGGTGTAAATTATCTTACTATGTACTAAAATTTTGGTATTTTTTTAATGTTTAAAAACATTAGGAATAGATTTTTATTCCTTTTATGGTCATATAATCCTTTAAAATTTTATTTCAGTGCATTATTTATGAAATCCTTTTATTTAATACTCATCGTTTGGAGAAAAGAATGATATTGTAGGGAAAATTTATTAACATATGAAATTAAAATTATAAAGTAAGTATATTTCCTTATGTTATTAGTCGAGAGGGTTAGAAATTAATAAAATATAGTAAAAGGATATTAAAAATAAAATTTTTATCCTATTATATTCATTTATGATGAAATAAAAGTCTTTTTCACACCTTTTTGGTTTATGGTTTTGTGGGTGTCAATTTTTTCAAGACTATTAACATTCATGTGAAAAATGATTTCTCTCACTCTCCATCATTATTTGAAAAATAAATTTTTCATTCAGGTATATATTTTCACTTCCCACTAATGTTCTCTTATTTTTAAACCTATTAATGTGCTATTCAATATGACACTTGAAATTCCATTTCTCTCTTATCAAGATAAAGTTTTAGTAACCCTCTATACTATATGGATTTTCAAAAAAAGTAATTCCAAAATTCTATCTTACAAATATCAATAATATATTAAAATTTAAAGGAATAAATTTACTATAGGGGGAGAATGTAACTCCATTAGATTTTAAATTAATAACATTATGTTTGATAGCATATATTCCACACAACACCGAGCCTAAATGACCCCTTAAATATTTCACTATTATAACCTAGAAAATAAATTAGACATTATGAATATGATTAAATATGATATGAAATATATATATATATATATATGTGTGTGTGTGTGTGTGTGTTTCTAACTCAATATAAATTTATTGATAAATTTTTATAAAATAATCACTCAATTTACAGTGAAGATACTTTATTTAAAAAAATGTGTTTTCTTAAAAAACATTTTTATTTCTTTTAGTTTTAAAACATTAAAAATAATTTATAATTTTTTTGAATATTTATTTTATTAAATACAAATTATTTTATAAATAATCATATCAAAATTAACTTAAGGTGTAATTTTTGGATGTTTTAGAAAATATTTATTATCAGTGAATAGTGAAAAATACAAATTTGTTAAAAAATGTTCATTCTATTTAAATAAATTAACTAATTTAATTTTATAATTATTAATGAATTTTATTTATATTAATATAATTATTATTTAGTTATATTTAATCCCATTATTTAAATTTTAATCATATTTACACTATATTTTAGTATAAGTTTATTTTTTGGAATAAAAAAAAATTTTCTAAAAACTGTTTTATAGTGCATAATAATTATCATTTTTAATTATTTAAAATCACAACTAATGAGGAATGATTTAAATTAAATTTATGGATAATATGTCTATAAATATTAATTTAAATTCATATAATAGTTATTACTTGTCATATATTTAATATAAGAACATCTTAAGCATGAAAATACATTTTCTAAAAAACCAAATTTTCATCGCGTCTGTGGGTTTTATTTTAAATTAAATTATGCCACATCAGTATATTAAATTATGCCACATCAGTATATTAAATTTAGTAAAATGGATTATATATTTTAAATAATAATAATTTATATTATATAACAATGTAAAATTAATTTTTCTAAATAATGAAGAGGGAAAACAGTAAAAAAATGTTTTCACACAGTTAATGTGAAAATATGTTAACCAAGGGATATACAAAAAGGATAAGGATTTAAATAACCTAAAAACATGTACACATTAAATCGGTTGGAAATATTTGGACCTTATATCATTTAATTATTTATAATGGCCTATTTGTTATCCTTTTTGAATGTGTAAATTATTTTATACCTTTTTCTTTTCAAAAAGAATAAGTGTGTCATCTCCCCCACTTATAAAAGGTCACCCCCTCACCTCTCATCTTGAAAAATTACATGTCCTTTTGGTTCAAAAAATATATTCTAAAATACCATAATCAATTTTCTCCTCATGTCCAAGAGTTATTTTATTGGTCAAAAATCCAATCTAGAAAGGCATTAGGTAGAATCCAAAAGAAGTGGTCTAAAGAAGAGGTATTGTTCTTAATCAAGCGTTTTTTGTTTTGTTTCATATTCCAAATCCATCAAATATATTTTAAACAATATGATATAATAAAATAATTATCCAACATAAAATCATATTTTATTATGTTAAATTAATAACCTATTTTCATCTCATCTTCCATTAAATGTGAAATAAAACCATCATTCCTCTGTACATGGGAATACCACCTCACAAAATAGTGTAATTAATTTTCCATAAAATCCTATTAATGATGGTTATAATTATGGAATATATATATATATATATTATTAATTAAATAAATACAATTTTTAAAATATTATATATCATATATTTTCATACCCTTCCATTAATTGAAGGATGATAAGATCATTCATGAGTATGTATGGACTACCACCTCCAGAAAGTGATCTGGTTCATTTTTCATCACCACATCACATGAATTATATATGTAAGTTTAATTAAATAAAAAATATGATATTTATGATATAATTATCATTTTAAAAATATAAAATAACATTTACCTTATTTCTATAATGACAGTTGATAAGTGGAAACGTTAATCATGCGTATGTATGACCTACCGTATCTATGATTGAAACATAGATCATTTTTTATAACCTTTATTCATAGTTATTTTAAACATTATAATTGATTTATAAAAATTAAAATATTTTCATGATTATTATTCATGAGATAATGTAACAATGAACCCTTTGACCATAGTCAACATACAAAATCCATTTTGAAAATATGGACAGAGCATCCACAAAACACTTATCATAGACTTAAATGATTGAGTATTAAAAGGTGTCATTAAAATAAATAAAATAATTATTTAAATTATAGGGTATTTAACCTATAAAATTTTATTATGTAATATAAAAAAATTATAATATTTTTATATAGTATTTAAATAATATACATTGAAGGTATGGGGCTTGAAGTAAGGGTTTCTCGTTTCACTTTTATTTATATGATATATATGCCATATTCAACACTTATTTATATTGTATGGTATTTGTACTTCCCATGAATGAATATTATGAATATTTTTAAAATAATAATTTTATTTAAAGATCTATAAGAGGTTCACTTTTTCATGAGGTTTTTATCTTGACATTACCAAATAAATATGGGATTTTGTCTCAATTTATTTTCCTTGATGCATATTTTTTTTATTTACCATATTTAATTTGTAAAGTATATATATACTTCCCATTTTTTGTGTTAAATCTTGAATCCTTCATACTTTATGTTATTATAATTTTCAATTTGAATTATTTAATTCATTTTGATTTGAATTTAATGTTTCTAAGTGGTAAAGGGTTTCAAAACTCAATTTCCTTCTTTTGGGTTATAACTCTTCTTCATTTACTCTATTATGGATTGATTATTTTTTAATTGATATATAAATTATTTTACCCAATATTTCTTATTTTTTTCTATTTAAATTTTTTACAAATAATATCTTCTTTGATTTATTGTTAATTCACTTATATAATCTTTGTATATGTTATTCATCACTAATTCCCTTTCTTTGGGATATTAGTTTAATGATATGAAAATATCTTCTTTTCTGAGTATTATATACTACCTATTTGAAATGTTATATCATGAATATATTAATTTTTAGGATACTTATGTTTCATTTGATGTTATTATTTCATGGGGATTATGATCGAAAATTTAACAATGTGTAAAAGGATTTTGTTACAATCTCCAATCTTTTTAGGATTTTTATGTTAAAGGTTCCTTTGGAGGAAAATAATTTGACCCTATTTTCATAAAGAACATATCTTTTACTCTCCTCCAATTATTAATTTTTCTTATATTTATAGTTTCTAGTTCCTCCATTATATATTAATGAAATATTAATAAAGTTTTTTAGGAGTGATACTGACCTTGTATCATTATTTATATCAGGAATCATTCTCTTATATATCCATGATTTATAAAATGTTTTAAAAAAATTATTTTCTAAACATAAATTATTTTATATATATAGTTTACATGATCTTTGATCATCCATTAAAATGATTTAAAATTGAAATTTCATATTGTTTCCCAAATGGGTCACTTTTAACTTCGTTTTAATTTTTTTTGAAATTTTTTTTTTATTTTTAACATTTAAAACATTATTGGGTTTTCCAACCATCATGTAAATTATTTAATTTTAATATTTGGTAATAAGTTTCTATGATTTTTTTCAATGAAAATTATTTTCAAAATATCTTGTTAATTTTTAATTTTTATAAATGATTTTCAAAATTAAAAGATTATTTTTCTTCAATAATGTTTTAAATGAAAATTTATTGGTAATTCCATTCATAGACATCCACAACCCTTGAGGTAACTTATGCTCAACTAGGGATATATTTTTATGATACCATCTTCATTCTTTATCTGGATAGAATATGATTGTTTCAATTAGATTTTCAGGGAACCCAATATTCATAAATGGGTTAATCATGTTATTAAAAGAATAATGGATGTTTTTATATGTTTTATGATGATATTAGATCTCTATGTACTTTATTTATGTTATGGTTCTTGTAAATTTTCTATAATGGGATAAGCCTAATAATATCTCATGGGTGAGACTTGTATTGCTTAAAATAGGTTAAGACCCATTATTTCACAAGATATCATGTCTTTAGATCCATTATAGCTCATGATATGTTGGGTGAGACCCATTATAGCTATCTAATGCCTTGGGTATTGATTAAGTTCTCTGAGTAATTATAATAGAAATTTGTCTTATGGTTAATCTAATCTATAAGGGTTCTATGATTAAGTTGTTCCATAATTACAATACATTTTAATTATGCTTACTATAGGTTTTTAATGATTCCATTGATCAATATTGATATCACATAGCCCATGATTATTGATTCATATGACTCTTTCCTTTGATAATTCTTTATGTAATGCCATAATAATATTGATCCATGTTTGATGGGTATGAGTTCTCATACGTTATGATCATGAACATTGATAATGTCATCATATCCTAATGTTCATACTATTCCCACTTATAACCTTCAATTATTAATGATTATATTTACCTTTGATTAGAATTTGATATGACACTTTATGTGTCTCTTATTCCCCAAGTTATAAGGAATGATGTTAAATTATTTTTGTATAGAAATATTTCATATGTAATTAATTTTGTGGGACATGTTGAAGACTTAGTATTTGATATTAAATGTTTGGTATAGTGGGAAAGATACTCTATTTAAGTCCTTGATATTTATTTTATAAGAGTTTATGGAAATTTACTAAAACACTAAACCTAAAAGTTCAATGGTTATGTAAGTGATACAATATATCCTTTTTATATTGTAAGTTTTGAATGGAAATAATTGCATCACATTATTTAATATCAATTCCCAAAATGTATTCTTTATTTTATAGAACTATATTTAAAAATTGGGGTTCAAGGTTGTTATAGTATAAATCATCATTCCATAATAATAGTGCAAGAATTTTATATGTCTATCACAATATGTTTAAGATTTTTTCCCTAACATTACTGTCGTAATAGGTTATTAAGGTTTATTTATTGGGAAACAGATATTTAGTAACATGTCAAAAAAATTTAAGTGGTTATCTAGGTGATATATTGAAATTTAAAAAATAATTAATTAATTGGAATAGAAATTAAAATGAAAAAAGGATGATCCACAAAAAAAATATAAAACATGTTTTTTTATTATTCAATTTTGATTAGGGTAAGTTATGATAATAATTCTTTAGTGAGTCATATTATTTATGAGATTTATATATAAAATGGATTCAAATTCATCATAACTTCTTGGTACTATAATGAATGACTTATTTAATTGAGGTATTATTTTTTGGCCTGGAAATAAACTCTTTAAAATATTATTTTGATTTAAAACCCTATATAATATGACAAAAGACTCACCCAATGATGATGTTTTTAGCCATACTAAATTCTATACTTTTTCTAGATTATATTTTTCTTATTTTGAAAAAAAATAACTATATAATTTGATAAAATAAGGACATGAAATATATTAAAATTAAAATTCATAAGATATAATAGTTTCTAAAATATACTTCTTATTATAAAATATTGGTTTTCTTAATACAACCTTAACGTTCCTCATTTCATCATCTCATGAACATGGGAAGGATGAAAGGATTTAGCATGCACTAAACTCCATATATGTATACACAGAAGCTGGTGACAATAAGTAAAATGGGAGGAAAATGAATAGAAAAATTAAAAACATATAAATTTTCTTTGGGTTATCATATTATTAAAGGGGAAATATCACTCCCTATGTCAACAGTTATAAAGTTATATGTTCATATTTTTTATAGTTAAAAATATTTACATGGTGTGAATATATGTACATGTAATTTACCAATGTTAACCACACATCTTTATTCTCTCAATTTTTGAGTAGTGGATATTATAGTATAGACAGTGAAATGGAATATCCTATTTTGGTTAGAAGACCACATGATGTGAAGTAGTGGTGTACATGGAATATAGTCCCAATTACCATCACTACCCACTTATAAAAGTAAATATATTGAATGAACCATCTTATACATGGTCCGTACTACAAGAGTAGGATTTTTTGGAATGTAATTCATCTCATCATTTCGTGATTCCTCAAAAGTACTGATGTGTTCATATTTATTACATGTTTTAAAGCTATCTAATGATGTCAAAATCCTTTTTATCCAATTAATTCATCCATGAAAACCTACAATATTTCCAAAATCAAAAAAAAATGAAGCATTTAAATATAATAAAAATATATATTTTGCATTATAAAACTATTTACACATTAAAAACACCAAAATAATATGCCCAACCTAGTAACAATATTCATTAACTGAATTTATTTTAATAGATAAATATTACATGCGATTATTTGTTTGTGTCATAGAATAATAATGGGAGAGTAACATTAAATTTTTAAATTCTTATTATGAAGGAATTATTATGGGATAAAATATGTAGGATTTCCATTTAATATAAATTATTTAATAGTGGGTGTTGTCACATTCTTGACTATTTTTTACATAAAAAAATTTATAGTTGCTAAAATGTTTTAACTATAAAAGAATTTTTCCCAAAACATATCTTCACTATATAGAACATTTTTTCTTCTACTATTTAGAGTATTTATTTACAATATAGACATATAGAAGTATATTAAATTATGAATGGAGAATTAAATAAGGTGTCCCATTGTGAGAATTGAGGTAGGTGGCTCTAAATATTCATTACTTGTTCAATTTTTCAAAATCATGATTTTGATTTATCATAACAATTATAAAACTCATAATAGTCATGAAATAATATAATTATGTGAATAGAGAAATTAATTTATAGTTGAATACTTTTTTTAGTTATGTTCTTATCTATATAATATTTATATAATTAATATTAAAAATAAAATAATGAAATAGTAATTTTTTTTTGAATTTATAATAGAAGTATTATTATATTTTGAGTTTATGAAAATTCATATAAATCATATTGTGAAATACCAAATTATATAAAATTATATTCCAATTACATAAACCATTGATTTAACACATTTTTAGTTATATAATTTTAAATCCCAAATCAGTTATGATAACACATGCAGCGGTTAATCAGTGGTATAGTTTTTTATAAGTTATTTATATTGAGTTAGACCCATGTGAAAAATTGAAGTCACTATCCTGTCACTTGATATTCTTCCTCTCCCGTATTAAAAACAATGAAAAAAATAGAATAATATATATTTTTACAAGGTTTGTCCTTAGTTTGGTATCATACTTATTTTCATGTCCAACCTCTTATTAGGCAGAAAATATAACTATAAATATATTTTTTTGTGATAAAAAATTTATTTCAAGTCATTAATAAGATTATAGGATGTATCGTACACTTCCCATAATGGTTTAGTGTCATCCACATCCTACAAATGATATGGAATTATTTTAAATGCATCCATTGATATATTAGGATTAAATATTCACTATTTTTTATGATTTAAAATTTCCAAATAATGACCAAATGATTCAACATCAAGGGATAAATACTTTTTCTGAAATACTTTGACATCCAGATTAATAGAAAACAAAACAGTGGATTACTATTTACCTCATTATTCCTAAAAATTATATTTCCAAGCATGAGATAATGTATGAATAAAAAACACATTCATCCAATACAGTACGTTACTTATTCAATTAAAGTGGATTCATATTTCAATGGCCTCGTTACATTTATCATATGATGTATAGGTCATTTTCTTATAATATTCTCTCAAATTGATACATATTATCTTCATTTGGGAAGTGTATCAGCTTCAAATCGCAATTCAGGAACACCTCCAATTGATTCATTTACTAAATTTTATAATACTTTAATAATGGTGATAATTATTCCATCTATTGATTTATATAAATTACATAATTTTTAGTTGGGGAAAAATTCCCTAAAAAATTTTGGTTTGAATTATTAATATTAATTTAAAATATTCCTAACTTATCAACCATAATGAATTAGTAATTTCCTTAAAATTATTCTGTTAATTCATCCTAACCATATTCTTAATTCATCTCCATTAAAATCTACCCAATGTAATGAATTAATCACTATTATTGAAAAATAATGTTATATTTTTTAATTAAATGAATAATAAAACATCAAATGATTATATCTTCCCATTTATTGATTTTTCACAAATTATGTAATCCTAAAGCGTATAGGTGTTAAACTTATAAACTTCTATTTTAATTACCTAAAGTCCGAGTTACTCTTCTGAACATGGAAGTCACTTTTACAATTTTGTCAAAAAAGATTTCATGGATTTATAACCTTTATCAAATTTAAATTCTAGAGTCAATACTGATTCTTATAATGGAAAAAAATTAATCATTCAAAGTCCCTAAAAACTATTCTAAAGTAAAAATATCTCAATTTTAAACATTATTATAAATATTTATGACATTAGTTAATTAATTATAAAACATCATCAATCCAATGCCGGAAATCTACAAATATCCAAAAAAACACATCAAAAAATATCAATAATTCTTTATAACCTCTGTAGTATGATTGGAAACAAATACAACATACATAAACAATTTATAAGGGAACTTCAATATCCCCTTTTGGATTTTCTTCCAACCTATGAAACTCTTTATAAAACCATTATTGAAACATAACATCTCATTAATAATTAAAACATATCACATCCTATGCAATATTAGTAACATATTGACACCATATCAAAGGTTGGTATGGTGTTCTGAGAGAATTGTATCTATTTGTAACAAGAAACATTCTTTTAAATTTGATAAGATGTTATTCATAAAATAAGGGAACTCTCCTTTATAAATAACAAAATATTTTCAAAAATAAATATAACCACTAATTTTAAAAATTATAGTGATAGAAATTAATCCATTTATAAATAATTTCTCTCCCTCTATAATTGAAATAATTTCTTACATGAAAATATTTGGTTATTTATTTCTTCCCATTTAAATCATAATCCAAATCCTAGAGGGGGTACCTCCAAATTCTTCTCAATGGAGGGTGAAGGGGTTTATAATCATATTCATACCAATAGTATAAATTATATCATTATTCAAATACATTATCAATATTTTATCAAATTGGTATTGAGAAGTAATAAATTTCATACTAATTTCTACATTTCCACCCACTCTTTAATGAATGGATATTAAATATCAATATGATTGGACATTAAGTTTTTCACTAGATTTATAAAGATATATTATAAATTGACTATCACATAGAATTATAAGGTTTATTTAAACATTCTCCCATAAATAACCATGTTTCTCTAACATCCAACAATTTAGGTATGGTAAATAGATATGTATATATACTCCAACCTTGAGTATTTATTGTGACTATGTTCTATTTCTTTTAGTTCTAATTTTCACAAAAAACCCCTAAAAGAAACGTTCCTCCTTGAGTCAATATCCTATCATCACTCTCAAATTTCTATAAGGAATCCATAAATCTATATTGATTCAAACAATTTCCTCTCTTATAAAGCATCCAGAAACACTGAATTTATTTGAGAAATATATTGAATCATTTATGAAGGATAAAATGTTCACTCTATGACCTACTTTGGCATCTAGAACGTAATCTCATAGAATAAAAAATTTAATCTTAATATATATCTCTTATAAAAACAATTTATTAAGGTATATTTGATATCCATTATATAAATTATGTATTCCATGTGATATTACATGGAATAGAACATTCTTATAGCCTCTAATCTAGTAACATGATTTATGTTGTCTTAAAATTAAACCAATTTAATTTGAGAATATCCTTTGAAAATAAGAATATATTTTTTCCTGATAACTTTTCCCTAATAATTCATTTTTATTTCTAAAAAAACACTTGGACACAATGACATTTTTATCATCAGATATTGAGACATGTTCCCGAGTGTAATTATTCATTATGTAATCAAACTCTTCATCCATTGATCTAATCCCCTAATGATTATTTAAATATTTCTCTAATAAAATGGAATAAATCTTGGAGATATTGGATGACTGATAATAAAAACTCATTCTTATTCTTTTTAGATCCTTTATATAGATATCATATATTAACTTCCATCACAATTGAATGGGTTTTCATTGATTTATAATTATTTTGTCTACCATAAAATTTGTTTCATGTTGTGGTACATTTTTCTAATTTCCATCATCTTATTCCTCATCATTAGTTTGATAATATTCATTTTTACTATGATAAACTCTAGTTTCATCTTATATAACATAGTTTTTCTTAAAATTATAGCAATCATTTTTCTCAAATATTTAAAAAATTTCTTTATCTATAATAGAAATATTCAGTTTATTTTTAGTGTCAAATCATAAAAATACACCGCATTTTGGTTTCATTTATTAGATCATCTATAGATTTTTCTATTGTATAAGTATACAAGAAGGATATCATCCTAGGTATTATCGTTAATTTTTATTATATTTTAGTCTTAGATTTTAATGAAATAAAGGTTGTCGATGAATCTAAAATAAATTAGTAGTATAATATATTTATACCATATTTAATATGATTCTAGGTTTTTATTTAATATTTGTAAAACCCTATTCTTAATTCTTAGGTTTATGCACACATATTCTCACTAGAAAAAAATTTATCTTTCAAAATCAGCTAGAATTTTTGTTCACATTTCAATAATGATTATATTAATCAACTCATAAAATATATTATATAAAGGTGCTTAGGGGTTAATATATAAATTCTTAATCACATAATTGGAATGGTAGTGTTTTAAATAGTTCTTAATAAATTACATACAATCATCTGTTCTCATACTTTTTATCTGAACAAAATTTTCTCTTTAAATTTCTATTTTATAAAGTATAAAAAATTCCATTTCTTGTGAATTATGTTTCATATAAAATACGCATGTCATTATTTAATTGTAATATATTAATATAATGAAATAGATGTCACCTTGATTGTACTGGGGTCTCATGGGTCTACAATGATTGACAGGATCAATAGAGATGGTATATTTTATCGTATCTCGACCCTTTAATGATTTCTATCAACCATCTTTCCCTTCTAACAAGTCATACAAATTTACCCCTATTTTGGATCAATTGGATAAATTTGCAAAAATATTTTCTTATGAAAATAATATCATATTACTTTTTCCAATATAGATATGTCTATAATATATGAAAATATTCTCAAACTTGGCACAAATATGAGAGGAATTGTTAGGAATTCCAATCTAAAATAAATTCCCACCAATTCGTTCACCTATTGTGATGACTTTTATATATTTAGTTATTATATCCCCCAAGAATTAATTATAGTGAGTGGTAATTTTATCGTAATGAAACTAAAATACAATGAACATTATAATATTTAAGAGGGCATGAATTCTAATTTGATATGATGAATATCAATTTTGAACATATTATTTAAAAATAAACCTATAATGATTTTTTCAAATTTTCCATGAAAAATATTCCTTTATGATTAATTTAATATGTATTAATTACCTATTCCATCCATTATTTATAATAATTTTTTATAATATATATAATTAATCATATATTTATTATCAATTTTATATTAAAAAAATATAAGATCCTTTGGACATAAAAAGAGATATTTTTTAAAAAATATTTTTAAGTGCATAATCATTTTCCATTTTAAATAAATAAAATAATCCATAATTTTTAATGATTTAAAATAAAATTATATATTATATTCTTCTCTATGTGAATTGAAATTCATAAAATGATTATTATAAGTTATAGAGTCAATATAATATCTTTTTCTTCTTCAAAAATGCATTTTCATGAAAAACCATTTTCCATCACATTTTGTTAGTTTATTTGTAAATTAATTTAATCCTCATATATAAATTTAAAATGATAAAATGGATTAAATATTTTTAACCCAGATGTTTTGAATTTTTTAAATAGTTTCCTATTTTTTAGAAATTCTAAGTAGTAACCATTGTAATTTTTATAATTTCAATAAAGGGTAACATGGGATAAATAAGGTCAAAACTCTAAAATAAGGCTTCAAAATCATCTATAAACATTTCTAAATTTCATTGGATGAGTATAATTTGAACACCCACTTAACAAATTATAATATATTTAATCTTGGTTCAATTTTTTTAATACATAAATTTATATTATTATATTTAAAGGAATATTGAAAAATGTTAAACTTTTTATTTTAATTTGTCTTATATGTTCATATTGGGATAATAATATGATATGAATGAATATAAAAGAGTATTTTTAAAATAATTTATTTATTTTTATGATATATTTTCACACACAAAAAAATCGATGGTATAATTACCTCAAATTATAACATAATCTTGACACATTTCTTGAGAAAGATGTTGAAAAAAAACTAAGTGATATTAAAAAAATAAATGAAATATTATTTGGATGAATTATGGTTTCACATGAATTATAGGGATAATAATAAAATTTAAATTATTTTTAAAGAGTTTATATTCTAATTACATTAATGTATTGATGAATTTATAGTTAAAATATGTGAATTATTATTAAAATGACATTAACAGTATTTTTCATTAAATAATATTATATTAAATGATTTTTAAGAAATAAAAATATTAAAATATGATAGGAGGAATGGGATATGGTCTTTAATTTCATCAATGTAACTTATAGATCCATTTTTTAACTTATTTTTTTAATTTTTAATCCTTTAAGAATGAAAATTTTGTTACCATGGTTTAGGATAAAAATGGTTAATGAAGTTTTTAAACCAAATTTATGGTTTATAATTCCACATTATCCAATAAAAATTTTAATCCTTAAATTTATTTCATCATTAACCTATCTTATTATTGAAATATTTTCCACATTTTTCACTTAAACATGAAAATTAATATATTATATTTAAATATTTTTTATAATTATAAGTGTATAATTTTCTTCACATTAAAAGGAAATCATATATCCTATATTATTTACACCACCATAACAAAATTATTCTAACCAAACCCCAAAAAAACCTTCCCCAATGTCCTTAGAAACATTTTATATATTGTGGTCTGCATGAAATAACATCACTATGGTCTGTAAGTGAGATCTAATGGAGGTTATATAATGAATAATAAATCATTTTAACCAAATCATTTCAAATTCATTTCAACTTCTACCTCTTATAAATATTCTTCTACAAGAGGAATATAATAACCCAAATATTAATATCATACAATAATTTTATTTTGTTTATTGTATTCCACTTTTCATATACTCATCCATGTAGTTTAAAATTAAAAAATAACTCGTGTGTACATTAGACTTCCTCCTCACAATTTGATGTATTTTATTTTTATCACTATCTGTCAAGGTGGGTACATATTGGTGGCTTTAAATAAATATAATTATATTTAAGATATATTATTCATTTTAAATTTACAAAATTATATATAAAATTTTTCACAAATATTTTTTGGAAAATTAAAATGGAACATCTACATATGTGTGGATAATAAAATCCATAAAGTGATGTGATTCATTTTTATTTAAAAAAAATACAAAAAAATATTATAAAAATGTTTCTAATGAATAGGTATTATATTTATAATATTAATACAATTTTGGTGATGATGAAACTATATCATATGAATAATAAAAATATGTTTCACGATAAAAAATGCATCACAAAACTTAATAGTATAAAATTAGATGAATAATTTTACCAATAATTGAAAATAAATGGTTAATGATATTATATATAAGTTCAGATAAATATTAATATGGTACTAGTATAAGTTTATGTCAATTATAAAACTATTAAAAATGGTTAAATTATGTTCATCTTAGTGCAAGTGTGAGGTAATGAGTTTCTTAACTCAATTTAAATTCATTGAGATATATCACCACTTTATTGATTATTCTATTCCATGATCATGTTTGAAATGTCCATTTATTGTTTAATTTTTAATTTCCTCTTTTTTTCCATGTATATAAATTTTTTACCCATAATAAATTTATGGATTAATTATCACTACATTGATCTGATCTTGGTAAGGAGTTTTCATCTCAATTTCCACTTCATTGAGTCATATTGTGTATTATGAACCTATTTTAATTTAAATAGTGTATATACATAAACATTTTAATATTTAAAATGAGTAAATATTTATTCATTGAATTTTATTTTTTAATTCATTATTACACTATCAAGGGGTTACTATTCAAACGTTACCAAATAGGTATGAAATTATTTTTTAAATCTCATTTTTTGGATTTCTTATATTTTTATTGAAGTGATATAATAATATATAAAATATAAAATCTATATTTATTATTATTTTAAGGATATTAAATAATTTCCAATGATTTTATCCAACATTTCCCCTCTTTTTCAAAATAATCGTATAATTAAATGGTTAAGGGATAAGTTGATATCATCTCACTTCAAGATTATAAATATTTTCTTTCATATCATAAATTTTTTTAAAATTATTTTACATTTAATTAAATAATTTATTAGATACATAATATGTAATTTTTGAATTATTATACAAGTATTGAAAGGAATCCTTACAATGTTCTCTGAAAGGTACATTCATGAATTTCTTTTTAAAAATTAAAAAGGAATGTTTCATTTTAACATACATATATTTAACTAATTTTCCTTCCACTATAACCATTTTATACTATTTCGATTCATCTATAAGTTTACAATGTATTTAAAATAATTGTCTTTAATGAAAACATATATTAAATTGTTTTTATTCCATTTTCATATATTCTCAAAAATAAATGATTTTATTAAAATACTTTCTAATGAATTGATGTTCATATTTAATATTTTATTAAATTTATGTCCAATAATTTTATATTGAAAAATTCACAATCTTGTGATCAAATTTCATTAGACATTACCATTATCTTCCATAAAAATATCCTTTATATCATGGATATTATTATTAGAAAAATATTATATCATTTCTACCTATGGTGTTATACTATTGAAGTTATTTGATTGAATGGGTAAATATTGATATTCTATATTATTTACCCAATAAGGATATTAGTTGGAAAGTATTATTGTTTGTGAATTAATTTGATCATTCAATACAGGAATAATGATTTATACATGATGTTACTATTGGGGCCTATTTGTAGATATCCCCTGGATACATCGGCATGTATCATGTGAAAAACTTTATGGATATTCTTATTAAATTGGATTTTGTGTATATCTATCCATATTTTCAAGTTTAATAGAACAAGGCCTTGAAAAGGGTGTATGAAATTGTGAATTTCTTTGAATATTTAGTTATTATTTTCTATTATATTACTATATTTACATTATCCGTAGATTCATTTTATGATCATGTTATATATTAAATGGAATTTGTTTTATATTATATTCCTTTCTATATGGATTAATTTTTATTTACTCTAGATAGATTCTGTTTTTCATAAACCTTATAGAGCCTTTGGGATCACCCTTATTTTCAATTCCTTTCCCCATGATATGATGAAGGAATCGTTGAATTATTTTCAATAATTCATAATATTTACTTTTAAAATGATTTATATGTTTTTACATTAAAAAATGGGAATGATATATGTATATTATTCTTTAATACTGATAAATTGATTGGTCCTTGGTGATGTGATCTCATGTATCATATGACAATGAAATAAATTAGAAACCAACTCTAGGTTAATTGAGTTAGGTTATTTATAGATGGTATTAGAGGAAGTTTAATACAAAACTTAAGAACTATATTTAGAAAAATATGTATTATAAAACATAATCGTATGACATAATTTGCGGATAAGTCTAAGTATATAATAATATCACATTTTTGGGTAAAGAATAGATTTTTTATTTCCAAGAAAATGTATCCTTGTAATGATAATTAATAGTGGATGTGGTTATAGAACAGATGCACCTAAGGGTAACAACTCATAATGGGGTGGATTGGGTACTACTCAATCATCACTAGACTGTGAGGAGTGTGCCTACGACTACACACCTAACTATACACGCTCGATGGATATTTTTCTATTGATTCTCATGCACATTATGAACCATTATCATATATTTGAAAATATTATTTATATTTTAGGATATTACCAATGAATCCAAGTTTATGATTTAGTGTTTATCTATGTTGATAATCGAAGTCAGGATTTGGAATTTCATTTAGGTGATTTCATTTTATTAAATATATCTTTTCGAAGTTTTTTATAAGGATTATTAAAACGGGGAATTGAGACTTGGGATCATCAGAAATTTTGAAAAACTATAAATATTTAATGCTATGGATTATCATTTAGTAATTCCATGGAGCCTCTATAAAGTATGTGATGTGTTCGATATCTCATTATTAATGATTTATATATGAGACCCAACACAAATAATCACCTCTGATGAAATAGAATTATAACCTGATTTACCTTACTCTGAAGAGCCTATCTATATTCTTGACACTAGAGAACATGTGTTATGGAATTAAATGATTTTACTGGTCAATGTTCTCTAGAGAAATCATAATATAGAATAAGTGGCATGGAAACCAAAGGAAGATATGATGAAGAACCACCATTATTTTTTTGAAAGTATTATCATTTTGAATTTTTAAGGATGGAATTTATTATGGAGGGAAAAATATAACACCTAAGGATCAATTATAGTAATTGAAAATATTATTTTATTAAATAAATAATACAATTAATATTTAATTATTTCATGTCCCAAAAAATTTTATTTTATATGATGAATAACAATTTTGAATATACAATGTCCAAATAATCCTATAATGAAATTTTGAAATTTTGACATAGAAATATTACATTATGAATAATTATAAAACTTATTATATAGATAATTATATTTTTATTTTTATTAGTATTATAATAATTAAAATTAATAATATATTTATTATCAATTTGATATAAATAAAGACATGATCATTTGGAGGTAAAAAGGGATTTTTTTCAGAAATTTTTATTAATTGTATAATTATTTTAATTTTAATTAATTAAAATAATCCCATATTATTAAAGATTTAAATTATTTTTTTATAATATATATCTATATATATGAATTGAAATATAAATATTGATGATTAATTTTCATAGTGTCAATGTGGATCTTCTTATGCTTGAAAAATTCATATTCCTGAAAATATAATTTTTGTCATATTTTGTGGGTTTATATTAAAATTGATTTTGGAAATAGATTGAATTGAAAATTGATCAAATTTATTCAATATTTTGATTTATTGATTTCAAATTTTGTAAACAGGACCCTTTTATTTTAATCCATTATGAATTGTAACGGTGGTAAAAGTTATCACCCTAGTTAAGGGAAAATGTGATAAGCAAGGTTAAAACTATGGAATAAGTCTTTAAAATAATCTATAAACATGCATATAATTTATTGGATGAGTTTTATTTGAAAACCCATTCATATATTTGAAACTATTGCATCTTGTTTCCTTTTTACTCTAATAAAGACCATTATATTATTTTATGTAAAGGAAAATTCCAAATTGTCACACACCTACATTTAATTTCTCTTATATCTTCACATAGTGGTCATAAGTTAATATTAATGAATCTAAAACTCTATTTTGAACATAATTAATTTTTTTATAATGTTATTTTTTTTAATATCTATTGATTCTATAATTATTTTAAGTGTTTACACAATGTTGACGCAGTGCTCATGCATGTAGTAGAAAAATATCAGTAAATGATTTTAAAAACATAAAAAAGTAAAATTTTGGATGAATAATGGTTTGATAAGAACTATATGGTTAAGATTAATGTGTATTTTATGGTGAAAGGGTTTAATAGTATAACATCATTCTGGTATTGATGTTTTTAATATCAAAATTTATGAATAGTTCTAAAAATGACTTTAATGGTATTTTATGTTTAATAGTATTTTATAAAATATTTCAAAAATCCTAAATTTTTTGAAACAAGACACAAGGTATATAATATTATAATAAATTTAACCCCTTGACCATTTGTGTTATAATTTTTATCTTATAATTATATTTATAACCCTTTATTAATAATAAATATATTACTAAAATTAAGGATAAATTTTTTTAATGAAATGGTTAAATAAATATATAACAATTATAATTCCACAAAAACCTATTAAAATTCTATTAAAATAAGTAATTTAATCCTTTACATATCTTATCTTTGAATTTTTGTTAACAATGTTCCAATTTCACCTAAAAATTATTATATTTAAATCTTTAGTGAAATTATGAGTGTGTATTTTCTAATACTATATAAGGACACCCCCTCCCTATATTTTTCATAATACATTAAGAAATGTATCTCAACCAAACCATATAAAAATATATCTCAAAAATCATTATCAACATTCAAGTGGTTCTAATATTCTCAAATATCCAACATTATGGTCCTTAATTGAAGATCTAAAGGAGTTTTCACAATGAATAGGTAATCGTCTTAACTAACTATTTAAATGTTGATTTCTTGACTACCTCATCTAAATAATATTTTGAAACAATAATATAAAAACATCATAACCATTAAAATACCATAATGTTATTATTCTTATGATATTACCTTTTCTTATAAACTCACAGATTAAATGGAAAATGGAAACATCTCTCTTTTGTATGTGCAGACTAATGCATTTTGATTCAATGTATTTAATTTTCCATAGATACCTCACATGTATAGTATATATAGGTGTATTTAAATAAATGACTTTATATTTATGATATAATTTAATTCTAAAAATTAAAAAAAAAATACTTATGTCTTTTCCCACATAACTGTTGGAAAACTATATTGTCCCTCGTGCGTATATACAGACTACAACCACCACAAAATGATGTGATTAAATTTTCATTAACACCTTATATAAATATTTAAAATTTTAATATAATTTATAAATATGATACTTATAACATGATTATAATTCTAAAGATGATGAAACCATATACTATGGACACAATCTAGAACTGCAGTGATTAAACATGAATGATTAAATAAAATAGTTAAAAATCAATGATTAAATTTACTAGGAATTTATAATCAATGGATAATGAGAATATATTTCAATAAATATTAATATCAATATTATTTATGGATGACTTAATAGAATTTTTTTAACCATTATTCAATATTATAATGCAAATTCAACTTTGTGGGATCATGAAGTAATGAGATTCTTAACTCAATTTATAATATCTAAGTTATAATAAATAATTTATTAATAAGGTTATGAAAATAATAATTAATGAAATTAACATTGATTAATTTTTGTTTTAATTCCACTTTTTAGAATCGATCAACATTTATTACACAAAATCACTTCATGGATTATCTATCACAATAATGATATGATCATTATAAAGAGTATTCTCTTCAATTTTGACTTCACTAATACATATATTGCATGATTCTTCTATTTTCATTTATTTAGTGTACATACTACCCATTTTTTATGCCACGACCCCCTCCACACAAAGTGTACCCCTCCTGGGCCTTCAATGTGATAAGGGAGATAATGACCCCCGAGTCCCGCCTCTAGTAGGCCCGGGGTTGGCGAATAGCATCGAGGGTATAGTAACACACAAAATGGGAGACATTACCCTCTAAGAGAACACATGAAGAAGAGAGAGATAATATAGACACCAATCAACTCCAAATTAGACTACAATATAAACGAAAACTCAAGTACACATATGAAATATCATACAGAAGTACTAAAATTGTCCGGGGAAAATACTGCAAGTACCCAAAATAATGTAAAAACAGCAGCAACCACAAGCCCGAACAACTCCTGCAAACACAAGCTAGTAAACACCAGCCTAATCTCCAACCTGCTCTAAGTGACCTAAAAATAGTTTATATATACATAGGGTGAGTATAACAGTATACTCAGTAGGATCCTCCCCGAAGCCTCTCATGCAAAAGTAAAGAAAGCATGCTAAAGCACAGTGAATAACAAGTAAAACTAACTCGTCACCTAAATAGGTATACTAATTTCCCAACCTCACCATGTCTACTCTCACCAAATAACTCATACAAGAATATATCATATAATAAATAATGTCAAGGGTACCCCGCTACTACTTCCCCACTGCTTTTCCGCTTTGCCCTAACATCGCATGTCCTGAGAATCTCTTTCCAAAAATGCTTGCCCGCAAACACCTAGGAGAATCTCTACAATATACACCTCGTGTAACAAAACCACTACATCCACACACCAAAGTAACCAGGTATTTTTCGGGAGCCACCACAGCTCGCATAACGTGTATCATACGTTGGGTATTATACCCCAAGCCATCACATCCCATACATCGAGTAAGGATCCTCAATCCATCACAGCCTATACATGTTACACTTATAATAGTCCATATAAAACTATATCCAGAATATATGTGTGTGAATAACCACAAGCCATTACAGCCCTCTACACACATATATGGGGAAAACTAACCAAGGTGCCTACCAGCACAAGCAACTACCAAGAGAAGAGAGCGGGGCCAAAGGGGGTAGTCAGCCATCCATCCTCCCACCGGAATGTTGGAGAAAACACCCCCCCCCCCCAGGGCTCAGAATTCACGGGGTGTCAGTTTCCCTTACTGACAGGGTGGAGTAGCATATAGAAACAAAAAAAGTACAGAATATACTGTAACTCACAACCACACTATGGGCATAACCTTGTCTTAGACACACTGCAGCTAACGTCTCTCAGACTCTGGGTTGCTACTTCTAAGACTAGGTATCCTATATGAACACAACCATTTAAAGAGCTTTATTCGATTACTTCATTCCCTTTTTCAGTTCCACGTTACATCAATTAATTCTTTATACATTAATTAACCATGAAAAAATCCACATTAAGTTTCATTAGTATCACACCCAAAGTAAATTGTTCCTTCAAAATTACAACCTCATCATTATGTTCCAGCAACTCCATCCCCATGGGTTGACACCATTTATTCAATTATTCATTATATAATTACTTTCCCACATTCCCAGGGATTCTAGAAAAACATTCTATGCTACTAAACACAAGGGGGATCAACACGGTGTGTAGATGTACTACCCATCAAGTCTTTTCCGCTTATAGAAAGAGAATATACACATCCTTCCTTGAGAATCTAAACACGGAAATCACGTGGAATACCATGCATGTCTTCACCTCTTCTGGAAGAAGGGTTTGTAAGACTAGTTACCTTGAGCAGTGGGGAAAAGTAAATAAAATAAACAACCAAAGAAACAACAAGCATCCAATAATTGCAACCATCCCATTCCATCATCCCGAGTGTCTTCCCTGACACCCACATGAATAAATTGATGCATCTCGCCACTCTAGGCGTCATCTACTACCACAACCAAAAAGTCCTCCATGCCTCCACATATTACCACAACCATCTAGGCTCACATCAAAACACAAGCAGCAGTAAAACAAACATTTTCACAATTGGGATATTGGCCCTTAAACAGACAAGAGGGTAACTCAGAACCCTAAAAGAAATTATCTTTGAACAACCACCAATTCTTTAATCCATATTGGATTAACCGATTTATTATTCGTTGGTTCCAAATTCATGAAACATATCCTGTAAGTTATCACAAATAAATAAACATGCTTACTGCACTAATTTTATTGACATCAAATTACAACAAGAACCAGATTCGTTTTCATGACTCTTTATCATTAGCCAAAAATTATCAGTTAATCCTGGTTTACATTTTTACCTATTTCCATCAAGAACAAATAGCTAAGCAAAGAAAGCATAGATATCACACTATCTAGAAAAACAAGAGGCAATAACATACGATCGATATCAATTTATTTATCCAGTAAAAATATTTATTATCTCCATTATATTGTCATCTAGTGGGATTAAACATGATAACAATACAGTTGCACGTAAAATAAATGATAAGCAATGAATCCCCTACCCTAAACAGTTCCTCTCATTCTTTATCCACACAGCGGGTCACGATCCTCCTGTCGTGACAACTGCATCCACCCGAGGATTCCATGGTACGACCGCACCAACCGAACCCCAAGAAAAACCCCATTAGAAGTGTAGAGATTACATGCTATAATATGGAAAGGAGAAACATGTGGAGATTATCCCAAAATGAATGACAATAAAACATACTTTATATCGAAGATTGACCGATACAACTCGGTTGCATCAAAAACAGAGCGGAACCAATCTGAGGAGTAAAGTTTGATTGTGCAACTCCTATGGGAAGGATTGAAAGGTTCTAGCATCTCATAGTCGAGAACAAAGAGTAAGATCAAGGGAGGATGATATCTTGTCCCTTTTGAAGATTTAATGGTACTCTTAATTCCCCATTAAAAGTGGATCACATTAACCCATGCGGTTTGACCAAGTAAAAACATCCAGAGCCATAGGAATAATTAATATAGGATTTATGGTCTTTGAATCATCCTTAAGAGTCCTTAAAATAAGGCTTTAAATGTATTTTACGTCAAAGTAAATGTCAAAGGGGTGAAACTGTAAGAAGATGGAAACATTGTACACTTACCATTACTGTACACCTACTGTTACTATACACCTACCATTAGAGATTACTGATAGACCTCACTATTCTAGAAACACTGTAGACCTACCGTTACTATACACATATCGTTACTGTACACCTACCATTAGAGGTTACTGATAGACCTCACTGTTCTGGAAACACTGTTCACTGAACCTCACTGATAAAACACTGTTCACTGAACCTCATTGATATAACATTGTTCACTGAACCTCACTGATAGAACACTATTCACTGAACCTCACCACTAGAACAATGTTCACCTAATGTTATAGGTTACCGATAGAACTGTTCACTAATGGAACTGTTCACAGAATTGGAAATTTGGAAAAGGAAAGAGAGGTTACCATTAGAGGTTATTGATAGAACTCTTCACTGATGGAACTATTCGCAAAATTGTAAATTTGGAAAATTATTTGAGATAAGTCACCTTTACCTCCCGAAACACCTCAATCACCATATTTTCACAAAGTAATAGACCAGAGAGGTCCGAGACATTACATCAGATACCTCTCAAAACATTCTCGTCCTCAAGAATTCAAAACCAACCTAAAGAGACAAAAAAAGAAATGGGGTCTGAACAACCAACCATAAAGATACCTCTCAAAAGAGAGCAATCCACAAAAGAAACAAAATAAATTCATAAATAAAACATGAAAGGTCTAACCACAAAGGGAACATTATTACATGAAAAGAGTTAAACATCAAACAACTCTGGGTACTGAGCACGTATCTGTGACTCACGTTCCTAGGTACTCTCCTCCATTCCACCATGTCACCGCAAGACATGAACTAAGGGGATAGAATGCCCACACAACACCTTCTCCTTGTTGTCTTGGATCTCCACAGTTTGCTCCTCAAAGGTTTCAACATCACCAACATCGATCTCTCCCCAATCGATTATGTGAGAGTCATCATGAAGATAACGACGGAGCTGTGATACATGGAAAACATCATGTATCCGACTCATCTATGGGGGAAGTGCTACTCGATATGCCACAGCTCCAACATGAGCTGACACCTCGAAAGGCCCAACAAACTGAGGATAAAGCTTACTTCCACGACCAAACCTTCACTTCCCATGACGGGGAGTCACCTTCAGAAACACATGATCCCCAAAATTAAACTCCAATGGTCTCCTCCTTTGATAATCATATGATTTCTAACGATCTTGCGCTGTCTTTATCCTCTCACGAATCACCTGGACCATATCTATTGTATTCTGCACTAGTTCCGGTCCGAGAATTGTGGACTCTCTGACCCCAGTCCAGTACAACGGAGAACGGCATGGCCGGCCATTCAAGGTTTCAAACGCCACCATACCGATGGTGGAGTGAAAACTATTATTGTAAGAGAACTCCACCAAGGGTAAGTGACTCATCCATGGACCTCCAAAATCAAGAACACAAGAGAGTAACATATCTTCAAGAATCTGGATGGTTCACTCCTGACCATCCGTTTGAGGATGAAAAGTAGTGCTAAGGCATAGTTGTGAATTGAAAGCATGTTGGAGACCTCTCTACACGCTGGAGGTAAAATGAGGATCTCGATCAGAAATGATCATCTGAGGGACTCCATGAAGTCTCACCACCTCTTCTAGATACTTCCTTGACAAAGCTTCCACTGAGCTTGACTCCTTGATTTCTAAGAAGTGGGATGATTTTGTTAAACGATCCACTACCACCAAAATAGCATCATTTCTTATCAGAGCTCGAGGTTAACCAATAACAAAGTCCATTGATATTTCCTCCCACTTCCACTGAGGAATCTCTAATTGCTGGAGAAGACCACCAGGAACACGGTGTTTGGCCTTCACCTTCTGGTAGACTAAACATCAAGACACACACTCTGCAACCGCATGCTTCATCCCAAGCCACCAAAATTGGCTCCTCAAGGCTCAGTACATCTTTGTCATGCCAGGATGTACTGCTAAAGGAAAACTATGAAACTATATGATAATTATCTCACACATCATAATGGGAACAAAAATCCTTCCATGATACAACACTCGGTGTTGTTCATGATCTGACCAACCATCAGGGGATTCACCATAAACAACATTGTCTCTCCAGACCTCCACATCAAGATCCCACAACTAGGACTCTTCCACCTTCTGCACCAGGGATGACAGTACCTTCATCTAAAAAAGACAACCTCTACCCCCCAACATCTCCCATATCAAGATGTAATGTTGAAAGTTCTTCCATTACTCTCCCGGAATCACCATATTCACGCACAGCATCACTACGTGACTTTCGACTAAGCGCATCAGATACAACATTACCCTTTCTAGGTGTATATGATATCTTGAAGTCATATTCCTGTAAGAACTCAATCCACTGATGCTATCATAAGTTCAGGTCACGCAGGGAGAAAACATACCTCAAACTCTTAGGATCGATGAAAACCACAAAGCGCTCACCAATGAGGTAATGTCTCCACAACTTCAGAGAAAACACCATGGATGATAACTTAAGATCGTGAGTGGCATAATTATGTTCATGGGGACATAACTATTGAGACCCATAATAAAAAACTGACCTCTACTGCATGAGAACATAACCTAACCCCAGATGTGAAGCATCGCAGAAAACATCAGACTAAACTCCCTCAGCTAGAAGACAAAGAACTGGATCACTTAATAACTTCTCATTTAGATAATCAAAAGATTCCGGACACTGATTAGTCCATATGAATGTCTGATCCTTCCTTTTCAAAGATGTTAGAGGAGTCGCAACTCGTGATAAATTGGATATGAACCTCCTGTAGTAGCCTATGAGACCAAGGAAAATTTGCACCTCTGAAACTATCTTGGGGGCTGACCAAGACACAACTACTTCTATCTTCGATGGATCCACAAATACTCCTAGTTGGGACACAACATTACCCAAGAAACGGACTTCTCGATCCCAAAAATCACACTTCGATAACTTTCCAAACAGCTGATGTTAACGAAGAACTCCCAAAATGGCTTGTAGATGCTTTGCATGCTCCTCTTCAAATATGGAGTACACAATGATGTCATCGATGAAGACTACCACGAAATTTTCTAGGAACTCACAAAACACAACATTCATCAATCCCATGAATACAGCTGGAGAATTCATCACACCAAATGGCATTATAACGAACTCATAATTCCCATGACGACAACGGAAAGCAGTCTTTGGGATATCCTTATCCTTCACACGCATATGATGATATCCTGACCGCAAGTCGATCATTGAGAACCAACTTGCACCCTTTAGTTATCAAATAAATCTTCAATCCTCGGAATAAGATAGTGATTCTTTATTGTCACTTTTTTTAAGAGACGAAAATTGACACACAACCGCAAACTGTCGTCGGCCTTCTTCACGAACAAAATTGGTGCACCCCATGGTGACACACTTGTCCGAACAAAACCGCACTGTAACAGACCATCAATCTGTATACTTAGCTCTCATAACTCAGAAATGGCCATCCTATATGGAGACATAGAGATAGGAGATGCTATTGGTTGTAGCTCGATCCCAAACTCGATCTCTCGTTGAGGGGGTAATGCTACAACCTCTTCTGGAAAGACATCAGGGCACTCCTCTTCAACCCTAGGAAACGCCAACTGCTGAACCTCTGAAGAACTCAACATCATCTCATCCATCATGGATGTTAAGGATGGAATGTGCCTATGACCCATCCAAGTGTCTCGCTCACCAACAAACACCACTTTCTCTCCATCCGCAAAAATGAAAAGGACCTACTTCTTGAAGCAATCCACAATAGCCTGCACTGAATACAACCAATCCATGTTGAGGATGACATCATTTGGTTGTATTCGTAAACATTGGAAATCTCCCCAAGAGTGGTGTTTCCCCAACACTATCTCACAGTCTCTACAAACTTCAAACAAGCCAGCTCGACCTCCAACTGGTGTAGTCAACGCCAAGGGCACTGGAAGCCTCTCTACCTCAAGTCCCAAAGCATGGACAAAGTAAGGTGATATGAAGGATTGTGTTGCTCCAGAATCAAAAAAGGCATACACCAAGGTAGAAAACAAGAAATTGGCACCTCGAACGACGTCTGGCTTGCCTAGAGCTGGCAACGCTAGAGCATGAAGCTGAACACGATCTCCTTCATGGCCTCTCTGACCCTGATGACAACTACCACCATGGCTGCGCTCTGCTCTCTGAGGATGAAGAGAATCATGGGGCTATCCTCTACCTGCCCTATCTACCCTCTATTGATCTAAAGCTAGTGCAACCGGCTGTTGCTGCCTCAGCTGGAACTATCTCAATGGAGGAACCTGGAGCATAGTTCCTGATGCACGATGACCGCTCTGAAAGGTCAGGCACTCCTGCTGATGATGACCATGACCACCATAAGAAAAAAAAAAGTGCTTGATCCCTTGGCATAGGCCTGAGAGTTGCTGCCTCTAGAGAAACGAGATGTGAAGGGCTGGGACCTACCCCCGGCTGAACGGAAACACTTCTGCCCGGAAAATCGAGTACCCCGGACCACACCTCTGCTTCGTGAGGAATCATGTAGATTCCTCTTTCGTGATGATCTGGTCATGGAAAAAGACCTTTCGACAACCTCTGCCCTCTATAGTACCTCAAGATATCTTTTTAGCATAAATAGGGTGACATAGCGCTGGATCTCTGGATGCAATGCCTCCTCGAAATGCCTCTCCCTGGCCTCCTCATCTAGAAGCAGGTCTGAAGCATATCGTAAAAGGTTCCTAAAATGGATTCCAAACTCTCGAACACTGGATCTCCCCTATCGAAGGGTAAGAAGCTCCTGGCAACTGGACGCCTTTGCAGTCTAAGAAAGAAACTCGACTCTAAACCTGTCTAGGAACTCCTCCCATGAGATCGTTGACTCCTCACGATCCCCAAGGAACAAGAACCATCATTGCCTCACTGATCCACGTAGCATCGTCACAACCAAAGACACTCAGTGCTCCTTCTGAGCAGGAATCACACTGAATCTGATCTCTACCTCTTCTAACCAATCTTCTGTGACTGAATCTGAAACAGAGTCCTCGTACTTCTACAAACTCTGGCGCTGAAACTCTCAAAGTTTCTTCCTCCAAGTGTCGTCGTCATCAACCTCTACCCTGCGACGATCAGCTGGAATATCCTGCTGAACATTTTCTGTGCAAACCTGACGAGGACGTCAACCTTGAACCATAACTGTAAAATAACAAACCATTAGAGCTCCTAAACATGGAATATGGAAGACCCAACATTAATTAATTAATTATTTTCTTTTATTCATTTTAGGTTAACCTATCCCAAGGTCTACCCATTCAAACACATGCACAAGGAAGAATGATGCATAATCCTTTCCTAGGTCTCTACCCTACAACTAGTATCACCTTGTTTAGTAGCCATTATAAACTTAAAGGTCCATACATCATATCATAGGGGGCCCTAAATGCCTATGCCTCAGCCGGTTTCCAGTGTTTACCTCACTTTCTAAACATGAATGACATTATTTCCCTACCAACCCATGCAACCTCACCTATGCCTAACTCCAAAATCCATCCAATCCCTCAACCAGAACTCTGATACCACTCTGTCATGACCCCCTCCCCAAAAAGTGTACCCCTCCTAGGTCGGCAATGTGAGAAGGGAGATAATGACCCCCAAGTCCCTCCTCCAGTAGGCCTCGGGTTGGCGACTAGCACCGAGGGTATAGTAACACACAAAATGGGATACATTGACCTCTAAGAGAACACATGCAGAAGTGAGAGATAAGATAGACACCAATAGAACTCCAAATCATACTACCATATAAATGAAAACCCAAGCGCACCTATGAAATTTCATGCAGAAGTACTACAACTGAAAGGGGAAAAAATACAAGTAGCCAAAAGAATGTAAAAACAGCAGAAACCACAAGCCCGAACATCTCCTGCAACCACAAGCTAGTAAACACCATCCTAATCTCCAACCTGCTTCAAGTGACCTAAAAAATAGTTTATATATACATAGGGTGAGTATAACAGTATACTCAGTAGGATCCTCCCTGAAGCCTCTCGTGAAAAAGTAAAGAAAGCATGCTAAAGCACAGTGAACAACAATTGAAACTTACTCATCACCTAAATAGGTAAACTAAGTTCCCAACCTCACCATGGATACTCTCACCAAGTAACGCATATAAGAATATATCATATAATAAAGAATATAAAAGGCACCCCGCTACTACTTCCCCACTGGTTTTCCGCTTTCACCAACGTCGCACGTCCTGAGCATCTCTCTCCAAAAAGGCTTGCCCGCAGACACCTTGGCGAAGCACCACAATATGCACCTCGTGCAATAAAACCACCACGTCCACACACCAAAGTAACCAGCTATTTTCTGGGATCCACCACAGCTCGTATAACGTGTATCATACATCGGTTATTATACCTCAAGCCATTACAGCCCATACACCGAGTAAGGATCCTCAAGCCATCACAGCCTATACACATTACACCTATATAAATCCATAGAAAACTCTATCCATAATATATGTGTGTGAATAACCACAATTCATTACATCCCTCTACACACATATATGGGGAAAACTATCCAATGTTCCTACCAGCACAAGCAACTACCAAGAGAAGAGAGTGGGGCCAAAGGTGGTAGTTAGCCATCCATTCTCCCACCGGAATGTTGGGAAAAACACCCCCAAGGGCTCAAAATCCTCGGGGTGTCAGTTGCCTTTACAGATAGGGTGGAGTAGCATATAGATACACAAAAAGTAAAGAATATACTATAACTTACAACCACACAATGGGAATAATCTAGTCTTAGACACACTGCAACTAACGTCTCTCAGACTTTGGGCTGATACTTCTAAGACTAGGTATCCTATATGCACACAACCATTTAAAGAGCTTTATTAGATTACATCGTTAACTTTTTCAGTTCCACTTTATGTAAATTAAATATTTATACATTAATTAACCATGAATAATTCCACATTATGTTTCATTAGTATGACACCCAAAGTCAATTGTTCCTTCAAAATTACAACTTCATCATTATGTTCCAACAAATCCATCCCCATGGGTTGACACCATTTATTCAATTATTCATTATAAAATTACTTTCCCACATTCCAAGGCATTCTAGAAAAACATTCTATGATACTAAACACAAAGGGGCTCAACATAGTGAGTAGATGTACTACCCGTCGAGTCTTTTCCACTTATACCAAGAGCATATACCCATCCTTACTTAAAAATCTAAACACGAAAATCACGTGGAATACTCCACATGTCTTCACCTATTTCGGAAAAAGGGTATGTAAGACCATATTCCTTGAGCAGTGGGGAAAAGTAAAGTATATAAACAACCAAAGAAACAACAAGCATCCAATAATCACAACCATCCCATTCCATCATCCCTGGTGTCCTCCCTGACACCCACATTAATAAATCGATGCATCTCGACACTCTAGGCATTAACTTCTGCCACAACCAAAAAGGCCTTCATGCCTCCACATATTACCACAACCATCCAGTCTCACATCAAAACACAAGAAGTATCAAAACAAACATCATCACAATTGGTCTCTTAGCCCTTTAACAAACAAGAGGGTAACTCATAACCCTGCAAGAAATTATCTTTTAACAACCACAAGTTCTTTAATCCATCTTGGATTAACCAATTTATTATTATTTGGTTCCAAATTCGGGAAACCTAACCAGTAAGTTATCACAAATAAATAAACATGCTTACTATAAAAATTTGATTAACATCAAATTACAACAAGAACCAGATTCGTTTTCATGCCTCTTTATCTTTAGCCAACAATTATCAATTAATATTGATTTACGTTATTTACTGATTTCCATCAAGAACAAATAGCTAAGAAAAGAAATCATAGATATCACACTATCTAGAAAAACAAAACGCAATAACATACGATCGATATCAATTTATTTATCCAGTTAAAATATTTATTATGTCAATTATATTGTCATCCAGTGGGATTAAACATGATAACAATACAGTTACATGTAAAAGAAAAGAGAAGCAATGGATCCCCTACCTCAAACAGTTCCTCTCATTCTTTATCCACACAGTGTATCACGATCCTCCTCTCGCAACAACTGTATCCACCCGAGGATGCCACGGTACGACTGCACTAACTAAACCCCAAGAAAAACCCCATTAGAATCATGGAGATTACATGCTATAATATGGAAAGGATAAATAGGAGGAGATGATCCCCAAAGGAACGATGATAAAACATACCTTATATTGAAGATTGACCGATACAGCTCGGTTGCATCAAAAACAGAGCGGAACCAATCCGAGGAGTAAAGTTTGATTCTTCAACTCCTATGGGAAGGATTGAAAGGTTATAGAATTTCATAGCTGATAACAAAGAGGAAGAACAAGGGAGGATTATATCTTGTCCCTTTTGAAGATTTAATGGGGCGACGGTTTAAGATACACTTAATTCCCCTTTAAAAGCGGGTCGCATTAACCCATGCGGTTTGACCAAGTAAAAACATCTCGAGCCATAGGAATAATTAATATAGGATTTATGGTCTTTTAATTGGCCTTAATAGTCCTTAAAATAAGGATTAAAATGTATTTTATATCAAAGGAAACGTCAAAGGGGTGAAATTGTAGGAAGCTGGAAACACTGTACACCTACCATTAGAGGTTACCGATAGAGGTTACCGATAGACCTCACCATTCTAGAAACACTATAAACCTACCTTTATTGTACACCTACCGTTACTATACACCTATCGTTAGAGGTTACCGATAGAGGTTGCCGATAGACCTCACCGTTCTAGAAACAATTTTCATGGAACCTCACTGATAGAACTGTTCACAGAACCTCATTGATGGAACACTGTTCCCTGAACCTCACTGATAGAACACTATTCATTAAGCCTCAATAATAGAACATTGTTTACTAAACCTCACTGATAGAACACTGTTCACTGAACCTCACTGATAGAATACTGTTCACTGAACCTCACTGATAGAACACTGTTCACTGAACCTCATGGATAGAACACTGTTCACTGAACCTCACTAATAGAACACTATTCACTGAACCTCATTGATAGAACACTGTTCACTGAACCTCACTGATAGAACACTGTTCACTAAACCTCACTGATAGAAAACTGTTCACTGAACCTCACCGATAGAACATTGTTCACCTACTGTTATAGGTTACCGATAGAGTTTTTTGATAGAGGTTACCAATAGAGGTTACCAATAGAATTGTTCACTGATGGAACTATTCACATAATTAGAAATTTGGAAAAAGAAAGAGAGGCTACCGTTAGAGGTTACCGATAGAACTGTTCACTGATGGAACTGGTCACAGAATTGAAAATTTGGAAAAATATTGGGGATAAGTCACCTTGACCTCCCGGAACACCTCAAACACCATATTTTCAAAAATTAATGGATCGTAGAGGTATGAGCCATTAAATTTTATAATTAACATGGGTTACTTTTTTACTTATGGTGTTTAATTATTCCATTCTTGTTCACACATTCAATGGGTAAAAATACAAAATTTATCAAATATGTATGAATTTTTTTTTACAATATCATTTTGGGATTACATATATTATAATTGAAGGAGTATTATAATCTATCCTTCATAAGCCACATAAATATTGTTATCTTATGCATATTTAAGTAATTTATATGTTTTTATCAAACTATTACAAACTTTTGTACTTTAATCCAGAAAGGAAATGTAAAAAAAGATAATCTTGTTAGCCTTCTTGATAAAGAATACAATCATTTGTATACAAAAAAATAGATATTTTTTAAAACATCCCTTCATATTTAATTAAATAATTTATTTTAGAGATAATTTTTATCTTTTACTAACTTTACATGTCTTTAAAAGAACCTTGTCAATTTTCTCTGAAATTTTTATTTTCAACTTTATTTAAGAAAGACAAAAGGAATGTTTATTTTTAATGTATAGAATGTTAATAGGATTTATTATTTTCATAATGGTTTTATAATATTTCTCATATTATAAAAGTTTACCATATATTTATAATTAAAATTATTTAATGAAAATTTATTTTAACTCTTTTTCTACCATTTTATCTTTTTATAAAGTTGGAAAGATTTTATTACACAACTAATAAATTTTATGAATTGATGGTTATGTTTTATATCATATAAATTTTGTGGTCATTAAAATTCTCATAAAAAATTCACTTTATTATCATTATTATCATCAAACATTACATTTTTATTCAATATCCATATTATTGGAATCATATATATAATTATTTGTTAATCTGTATAACATTTCAACGTGTGATGCTTTTATATCAATGCTATTTTATTTTCTAATAAATATATTTATATTCCATATTTTTTACTCAATTTGGGTATTTATTGATAAATCATATTTATTTTTAATTTAAATGATCATTAAAATAATAAGTATTGAATTGGTTGTCATTTACTGAAATTTCTGTGTTATTTTTTTTAAAATACTATAGAATTATTCTGAGACCATATGTTCTGACGACACCTGATTCCGAGGCCTGATGAGCTTGGAATAGAAATTTGAACTTCTTTTTAAGTTCTTTTATATAAACATGCAAGCGGTTTTTTCTAACATCTAAATTGGTGCTCAGATAAAAAATATAAGGGAATTGTTGAACTCATAATACTGAGATTCTTTTAGAAAGGACCTAACTTCAGCCAAGAAGTGTCAACTAGAAAAGTTAGTTTTCAAACTTTTTGGAAAAAAATAAAATAACTTAAAAAGATACTTTATTTCGTTTTTCGAAATCGTTTAGTAGAAGATGGTGGCACTACGGTGCAGTGAAAAGGCGCATTAAATGAAGCTCATTAATGGATTGTTTTTGGGCAGCACGATAATGCATTAAATGAATTGTAACAATGGGGAATCATAGCGTAACAGAAATGTTGCAACATGTTTTTTTAATGGGTTAATGCCTTGGAGAGTTGAAAATCAAAGGGTGGAAATTTCTCTGATGAACTGACGGATAGAAATATCTCTAACGACGAATGACGAACATCGACGGATCCTTAACAACATCAACACATCTTGAAGAATGGGACCGTTGAGTGATGAACACCTTCAACCTCTTGAATCTTCATGGGAAGACCACTTAAAAGTCTAACTACTTCGAGGTAGGGGTTTATTTTGTTTTATTTTTTCCTATTCTTATTCTAAAACAACGAATGCGGATCAATCCAAAAACAATTTGATCCTCAGATTGTGTATTCTTGAGTGAGGGTGTTTTCCTAAAGGTTTTTGCACCAGGATTGATGATTATCCAATAGAATTATAATCCCAAGCCTCTCGTGTTTTTAAACTTCTAATGCGGAGGTTATGGACCGACATGAACAAGGCCCGATCCCCTTCTCCTTGTGATTTCTTCATGGTCGAGCATTCAAATTGGCAGTAAGGAAAATTTGATGCCTTCTTAGGGAAGGCGACACCCCACAGAGGCCGAAGGTGTAGGCAGCGCAAAGAAAGGACCACCAGTGCAGACCCAGTGGTCCAAGAAAAAAACTGTCAGTGTTGGCCTGCGGTGGCGAGTGGGTGGCGGCATGCCAGAATGGCACATTGGAAGAGCGCCAAAGCCAGCTCGGGCCGTGGTGGTGTGGCAAGAGTCGTCGGCCTCTTTTTGGCAGTTGGCGGTGGGTGGATGCGGCCACATGGTCGCAGACATGGAACCGTGCTGCATCACACGTATCAGGACATAGTCAACCAACTACAGAGAATTCACTAGTCCCACAGACGACCTGCAAGGAAAGGGGGAGCCAGACACTGCTTCCAGGCACGGGCTGCCCAGCAAGCTGGACCCATGGCCAACGGGCCAGACTAGGCCGAACCCATTTCGGGAAGGAAAAAGCCAAACCTAGGACATGCTGGTCCAAGTTGGGTCAGTAGGCCCAGGTCGGGTCGGTAGATCCCGGGTCGGGTCAGTCGGTCAGTACGACCAGGGCAGACTGGACCCATACCCAAGCAGCCCCTTTTTTGGAAAAATGTCAATATCTTTCAAACCGAGTGTCCGATTAATGATCCTTTTGAGGAATTAGAACCCTCATGACTAGGCAGAACTTTTGGCATACTCAATGGAGGCTTTCATTGAAGTTGAAATTTGATAAATGGCTTGAGGAGGAGTTCTCCAAGAATCAAGTGCACTACATGTGTAAACCCTTCGGTTCGATGAGACATGAAGACTGCTGACAAGTGACCCTATGTGCATCATCTATGATGGCCTAGTGGGAAGTGGCTTATGTGTGACCCAACAGTCCCATTGTGGGGAGTGGCTCTATGTGACCTAGCAGACCCATTGTACTCAATAGGAGGATTACCTCAGTATGGAAAAGGTGGTAAGCCGCTTCTGTGTGACCCAACATGCCCACAGTGGGGAGTGGCTTCTTTATAACCTAGCATACCCACGGTACGCATTAGGGATGAGTACCACAGCCATCCAAGGTCAGTTGGAAGCAACTTATATGTGACCTGGAAGGCCTATTGTACTCATTGAGGAGGATTTCTCCAACAGCCCAAGGTATTCGATGATATGACTGATGGTATACCTTCCTACTCTAGATTATACCTGATGTGAGTTGTCTTGTTTTTTGGTTTTCATTGTGGATTTCTTTATGGTATTTCCTTGTTTTTTTGGTGTCCATACTGAGTATTTTGTTACTCACCCATACACAAGCTTTTCCCGCACGTGTTGTGTCTGGTGTAGATGACTACCACCTTAACGGAGGACTTAGTAGACCAGGACATGGTGGTGCCTTGTGAGACCAGGCAGGCATGGGCGTACTTCTACGGATTCCAATAGCTACTCTACACTTACCCATCGGGTGGGGTTTCTAGTGGATGGTTTTATATTTTTCCTTGTACTTTCCTATTTTCAATTTATCTTTTTTTGGGTTTGTATTATATACCATTTAACCTACAGTTTATATTTTTACTCAGTGGTTTTTTAGTGTAATGCTTGTTTAATTTTCCAGATTTGGGATATGGTTGTGTGTGTGAATACAAGTACTTAGGAAAATTCCAACCACATGCCTGTTAACTCCTTCGGCACTAGTATCTAACCCCTGGACTTTGGGAGGTGGGTTGGGGTATGTCACAGCACGGGCCCCGAAGGATGGATCATGACAAAGTGGTATTCGAGGTGGTCAATTGTACCTCAAGGACTACAAGTCTATTGTTTTGTGTTTGGAAAATAGTGTTAAATGTTTCGAATTTGAATTTTAGATTTAGAAAGTCCTGTGTTGGTGTGGAGGCAAATATATCCATAGAGAGGGACCTTGAATCCTTCTATTTGAATCTATACAAAAAACACTAATTTCATGCATCATTTAGGAATTGAGTGTTTCCTAATGTTTTCCTAAATTGGAGTTAGATCACTAGGTATAATCTATTAACTATGGTATATCTTGATCTGTATCAGGATGCCTCCACGCAGATGGCCAGCTCGGATTCCAATGCTTGACCGTGAGGACATCCCGCCTAGCGATGAGGCGTCAGTTTAGGGACTAGTGCTAGAGATGGCCCCGCCGGGTGGTGCACCAGTGTTACCACCACCCTTTGATTGGATTTTACTACTAGTGTTACCATTAGAGGATGAATAGAGTCTCAATGAATTGTATGAGTTCTAGAGATAAATACCTCCTAGGTTCAAGGGAGAGACAGATACTCAGGCTACTGAGGACTAGCTGGAGGCGGTGACATGGGTCTTTTACTTAGTGATGATGCCACTGGACCAGATGGTGATCTTAGTTTTGAGCCTTCTTCAAGGCTCGGCAGGGAGATGGTTGATCCTGAAGATTAGGACTCGTAATGAGGGGACCCTCACTTGGGCTGACTTTGAGTGGATTTTCTGGGAGGATTTATTTCCAGCGAACTTGCGCTCAGTGTGTATATAGGATATGATTCACCTATAGTAGAGAAATATTTCAGTGGCTGAGTACTCTATAAGGTTTACAGACCTCTCTTGATACTCTACAGACATTGTTTGGGACCCTTTCTTTAGGGCCTGGACCTTTGAGCAGGGACACAGATGGAATATCATGTAATCTATGGTGTATCTCATTATCCCCACTCAGAATGGGGTGCTAGAGTGATCCCTTTTTTGGATATCTTTGAAGAATAGCAGACACTGACAGTTGAAGCCACCAATTAACATCAGGTGGTATATTCTTAAGTAGTGAGTAGAAGGAAGTAGATTAGGGGACCCAAGTAGGTCAGTTATTTTGTAACACCCCAAGATTCTACGGTACGCTTCTCTTTGAATAATGTGATAGCGTGTGTTGTACGCAACACCAAGTTCTAACACACCATAACCAATCACACTAGCCGTTATGAATAGTAATACCTAATTTTTTAAATTTTATAAATTCTATCTCTCAAAATGGACTTCATTTTTGGATTCAGAATATCGAAATTAGCCTAGGGTGAAATTTTGGTACTTTTCAGATAACTTTCATATTTTGATGAATAGTGAAAATTACTAAATTTTAATTAAAAACAACTTTTTTAATCAAAATAATTAATATTGATAAATTATGAATTTGAGTAGTTTTAAAGTATATTTAGAATATATTTTTACCATTTAATTCAATGTTTGTCATTGTACATAATTTCACAATTAAACCAAACATAAACAAGTGTCAATCTTTTGATAGTTATTATCTCTTGAAAACACGCTTTTTGTTTTAATAACGGGAATTAATTTTAAATTAATTTCTTCCACTTCTGTGTTTTGAATTTGGAAAAATGGATTCCATATTTTGAATCAGGATTTTCAAATTGTGTAAATAGGTAACTTTTATTTTTAGACATTTTGGATAATTACTTCGGTAAATATTTTATTTACCATGGTTAAAGGGTAAATCCGGTAAACAAGGGTTAAAAAAATAATATTATAATAATACTAAATTACCCTAAAACGTGTCTTAACCATATTGGTTGATAAATGGTCGACCCTGGGCATATTTGGGTCGATTTTGGACCCCATGGATCCATTTGTAAGTGATAGGGACACTTTATTTTAATTAAGTTAAAATGAATACAAAAATGACACAAGCATATATCGTTTAGAAAAATAATTGTTACATAGGGTTATATATGTTGTCTTTTAGACTATAAATATTCAATAGAAATATAAAACAATTCACTACATAATGATATTATATTTATAATTTTTATACATTAAATAAGTTAATTTATTTATGACACAATGGTGATGAAGTAATTACCATAATAGTGAAAAATTAGAATAATTTATATTATAAATACCCAAATAAATATAATTTGAGAGTTTTATTGAATTAAACTAATTTTATAAGTTAATATGACATATTAGTATTGATTTAATTAACTTTTTTTGGAGTAATCATTCTGTTATGTGTTTCAAAAAAATAAACTATTGAATAGTGTCAAAATTGACATAAAAGAGTTTTTAAAACAAATATTATATTATTAATTGATATTAAATTCCTAAAAATCTAATGTTCGGCCAAGAGACTTATATAATGATAGTTTTATCATTAATGAACCAATTGGGGGTATCTTGGATGTATATGGTAAGTTTATTAACCATATAATATAAAAATACAAAGAGACATTGTAAAAGTGAAACTAATTAACTTAGAGTTAATACTTAAAGATAAGGTTAATATAATGACTAAAACCTGTCTAAATTCTATTGGTTGAGTGGTTTGCGACCTTTCCCCACCTTAACATTTAAATAATCAACTTTGGAGCCATTAGAAACCGAATATGAATTTATTATAAACTAATATTTCTTGCTTTTCCAAAGGTGCCCCTCACCCCTCTTATAAAAGGGCACTCCTCCTTCTCATTTATTCACACCTTAAAAGCCTTTTTATTCGTCCAAAATCTGCCCAAAAACTCTCCCAACTTCCCTCACTACAACCTAGAGGCCTTATTTTGATCAGAAAGCCAACCTATGGAGCCATTTTGATCAAATCAAAAGGAAGAACCCGGAGAAGAGGTAATGATTTCACCACCCTTTTCCAAGTTCCTTTCTTCTTCCACTTATTCTTCCTTTGTAATTACCATTATAAAATAATAACTCCAGTTTGATTTTATTATAAATATGGTACAACCATATTCAGTATTCTATCCACCCTTTTAATAACATGTCACCATACGTGCGTACGTACGGCTTACCGTCTCCACGTCGTGGTGTAATTGTTATTCAATATATCATTATTTGGATGGGTATAATAATGATGTGTAACTCATGTAAATAATAAATATAACATGTTAATGATTATTTATATATGATATACCATCCATTTATATATTATTTTAATATCAAAATAATGATATTGTCGCTCGTGCGTACGTACGGACTACCGTCTCCACGAACGCGATGAGATTCATTTCTCCATCGTATCCATTCAAGTATATTCTCATTTGATGATTAACAATAATGTTTAAGGACTTGATATAATTCTGTATATGAATAAGATACAACCTAACCATGACAACCATGTCTTACATAACAAAACAAATAAAAGAAAACGAGTAAGTTAACACCCGAAATGACGATAATTCTAAGATATTATTAACAAAGAAATGTTAAAAGATCATATATGATATCATATTAATGTATATGATTATTGAATAATTTAATAACAATTATTTCACCATTATACAGGAGGTTAACCTACCATCAACCAAGGAAAAAGTACAAAGTAAGGGGTTTCTTATCTCACTCTTAATTTCGTGAGAATTCCATTGTTCACCACTTATTTATTGCATGTGGTGTATGTGTACTACCCATGATTGTATTCATTGTGTAATATACTTTAATTTATGGGTATTTACATCATCATTTTATGATCCTTCTTTCATGGGTGCATGTTTCATAAGTTACCAAATCGATAAGGGAATTTCAGATTTCAATTTCCACTCATCCGGCTTTACGCATATTTCAATGATTATATTACTCCAAGATTATGTGTGGAATCACTATTCATTTGATTATGTCATAATTTCCACTCCCCTTCCTATGGATATACTTTTGATACACATAATCACTCCATTTATAATTTCTCAAGTCATCGATATGAATTTGATAAGAGTAATTTTAACTCATTCTCCATTTGTTGAGTTAAACATCAAATTCATTGGTGTTGTTTTTACAAGATTATGTGTGAATGTCCTTTGATTTTTTTACACTAAATATCCAATAATATTTAGTGTATTTATATTTGTCACACATAACTATGTCGTTGATTTATCCTTAACCTAAGGATACGGCCTTTATGAGATATTTCATCTCAACTTAAATTCCATTGAGACTTCTTTGTTGTTATACACCAAATCACTTTTATGTGGTGTATATAACGTACTTTGACATAGTATATCATGAATACCTTTATTCTCATGATATTACAAAGTTTTTATTACCTCAATTATTTGTATTCAAGTGTCTCTCTTTTAGGTATAATCTCTAACTAAAATACCATTTTTAAATGTTTTAAAGACTTATTCATCTAAATCTTTCTCATTAATGTCCATGTTTTAAAAATGGTTTTAAGGATTTAGTTATATGGACATTAAAGTTTTAAAATTAAAACTCCTTTTAAAAAGTTTTAAAGTGGTATGAGACACTTTGATTTCAAAAATCTATTTTTTAATGGCTTCTTGACAAATAGTGTGACTTTTAAATGATTTCAAGAAAAAGGGGGATATTTCTCTCTAATAGTTTTGATGATTATTTTCATCTATGTCAATAATCCTTCATCATTCTCGATTGAGGTTATTATGATACAATACAATCTTACATATTGTATCGAATGAGTTATGTTTGACTGTGGATGTGCTATTTTTATACCATTCATGGTTTGTGGATAAAGTATTGACATTTCATATTCTAGTTTTAATACTAATGTTTATGTTATGTTTAAAACTTTTCATATGAGGAATGCATTGGACTTAGTAAGTGATGGGTGGAGCCCGCTATAGATCCTCGATGCATCGGTAGGTCTCATGAGACAAACTAGTGTCTTGGCATAAGGCCTTGGAAAAATATTATTTGTAGTCTTGGCATGAGGCCTTGGCTATGTGGTTATGATAGTCTGGAATTATGCATTCCATCATTATGAAAGTGGTTATTTATATTGCATGTGATCATTTGACTAGTAGAATATCCATGTGAGTAAGTAAATGGCATTATTTTATCTTTTACATTTTATGCTGAAGTTTAAGTTTAAAAGGCTTTCATTTTAGTTATGAACTGCCTTTAGTGTTTATGCTTATCTATGAAAGCTTCTGCTATAATGTTATCCTTACTGAGCATCTGACCTCACCCCTTTCAATGTTTTATTTTTTTTCCCAGGAATATGAAGAAGTAATTTATGAATGACCTGCAGGGATAGTATGAGGGGATATGAAGACAAGATGTTGTTGTAGTTTTTTTACCTTATGATGTAATGTAAGACTTATGAATATATCTAGTGTTTCCAATACTACTAAACTAATCGGTCTTTCAAGACTTGATCCTTTTTGATCATGCCAATGTAATGTAATAATGCACCGACTCTGGGTAACTAGGGTCGGGGCGTTACAGTTGGTATCAGAGGAAGTTTAGTACAAACCTTGGAAGCTAGATTTAGATAAACTTTGATTAGAGCACGTAGACCTAAGATGAACTTTGAGGATTAGTATAGAAGAACTTCCTAGAATTTTGGTATTGTAGAGATTTTGTGAGTTTTCTTAGCAATACATCCATGTCTGGATACGAGCAGGTAGAGGCGGCTCTGGCACAGATGTACCTAGGGGTAAAACCTGAAAACACTGCTTTGAGCTAGACTCGAATGGGAACTGGTGAACGACAACGGGCCTTGTTGCACTCTTGGTTAAGACACTCCCGGGGGATATGCTTAGGATAACTTACATTTTCTTTACAAACCGATTTGAAGTATTATATATATAAGATGAGAGTAAATGACCTTGGTTAATCCTAATGTGTTTCAAATTGAGAATATGGTGACATGTTAATCTCTAAATGATTTTATGACTACTATTACTCACACAATGATTTCTGGTTTTAGTCAATGGCTAGATTCCAAGGAATTCATAGTGACTTTGGGAATGATGTACAAGGTGGGAATAGTGGTGGCAATGAGAAACAAAATGGAATGTTGATAGGCTTAAAAGATATCGTCTTTATGCGAAATTAGTTTTCTAAAAATATGATCAACAACATATATATTAACCAACTCCCAGACTCAAAAAGGAAGAGAAAGGTGATGAATGATAAGAGCTCCAGCAATGGAGACCATGGAGAAAATAACCCTCAATTTCCATCATGCAGGAAATGTGGAAGGAGACACCCAGGAAAGTGTCTCAATGGGACAAAGAAATACTTTATGTGCAGGAAGGAAGGACATAAAGTGAATAATTGCCGAAGAAAAATGAAGAGTACTATGGAAGAAGATAAAAATGGTCCCAAGAATCCATTTACAATCATTTGCCATAAATGTAAGGGACCTGGCCATTACCCGAGTGAATGTCCTATTCTATAGGATATTTTCTTGGTCAGAGAAGAAGCTATGTGGAAATAAATGGTTGGATAAATGTTTAAAAATTATTAGTGATCCTTGTTCAAGGGTTTACTTTGGAATAATTTTCTATTGTAACCCTAACTTTTTCCATGTGAGAATGATATTTATGGAATAATTATCCTTTCTTTTGTGGATATAGTTATAAATAACCATTTGGTTTTATATGATCATTGGGTTTGAGGAAATTACAAATTATTATAATTTGGGATGAAAATGCAAGGTATGAGATGACATTTGTGGTTAAATTATGTTATGGTTATTTTGAGGAATTTATCTCATTTTGGTAATGTTATAAAATATAGCTTTTGGAAAAGGAAAACATGTAGATTGTGTGATAACCCGTCGCATCGGACAAAGCTGTGGGAATCGAACCCACAACCAAAGTGCGATTGGGATTTATCGCCTACCACTGGACTACGTGAAGTCCCTGGTTAGTGTGACTATTAATTTTAGTTAAATGATTTTATTGATCAATAATAATTTGATTTGGGATCTTATGTCTTATCAAATGAATACCCTTAGTATAGGAAAATGATTTGGTGATTAAGTGATAAATGTTATTTTGGAAGTTGTTCACTTTGTTGAGAACACTATATGCCAAAGGAAAATAGAGTAGTATGGGATTTCATTTGAGGAGTAATGGTGGATTTTTATCTATGTTTTTATTGTGGATTTATAATGATTTGGGTTATTTATGGAAATGATTAGGTTAATTACTTTTATGTTTGTGACTTTAAGAGTAATTAATGTCATTTGGAGATACAATTTAACGTGGAAGACTACATTCATAATAAGTTTTGGTTTTCAATATTAGTTTTGATTATATTAAAGGATTTTAAGGACAATTGATTATTGAATGGTATTTATTTAACTTTGGGGTATTGTTGGTTTAATTTTGGAAATTAAGATTAGTGTTTATTTCTCTCAAGGAATATTCTTTTGGGGGATCATTAGATCTTGTACTAACCATTTTGGTTTTGATTAATCTCTAAATACATTGTAAATATATAGTTCATCCTGTATGGATCATGTGATTCTATAGATGATTATTCTAGCACTTCCAGTGTGACCAAGTCTTCTTGAATACTCATCGTTTAAAAAAATGAGTTAGTGGTGTAAATTTATTAAATAATGAAACTCTACCAAAAATGTAAGTATATATCTTTATATTCTTCGTCAATATCATAAATGAATGTAACTTAAAACAAAAAAATGTTGTCTGTTTACTTTCCTACTACGAGACTAATGGTCGTTTGTCCCAACACAAGTTTGTGGTTTTCTTATTGTTAACTTTCTCCTGATCATGATTTCTATCCCTCTCCATCAGAACTTGACACTTAGTTTATCATCCATATCCAGGTTTTCCTACATGGAATCCGAGTATGGGTTATCATGGTTGACCTTTATACCTCTCTTTCTTTCTTTTAAAGTGATAGTTTTATTGACTCTTTTTCTGATGTGGGACTTTCCATTATATTCTCAAGCACAATTTTAAAAATTTTGAGGACGCAATTTATTAAAGGATGGGAGAATGTAACACCCCAAGCTTCTACGGTACGCTTCTCTTTGAATAATGTGATAGTGTGTGTTGTACGCAACACCAAGTTCTAACACACCATAACCAATCACACTAGCCATTATGAATAGTAATACCTGCTTTTTGAAATTTTATAAATTCTATCTCTCAAAATGGACTTCATTTTTGGATTCAGAATATCAAAAATAGCCTAGGGTGAAATTTTGGTAGTTTTTTAGATAACATTCATATTTTGATGAATAGTGAAAATTACTAAATTTTAATTAAAAACAACTTTTTTAATCAAAATAATTAATATTGATAAATTATGAATTTGAGTAGTTTTAAAGAATATTTAGAATAGATTTTTACCATTTAATTCAATGTTTCTCATTGGACATAATTTCACAATTAAACCAGACATAAACAAGTGCCAATCGTTTGATAGTTATTATCTCTTAAAAACACGCTTTTTGTTTTAACAGCGGGAATTAATTTTAAATTAACTTCTGCTACTTATGTGTTTTGAATTTGGAAAAATGGATTCCATATTTGGAATCAGGATGTTCAAATTGTGTAAATAGGTAACTTTTATTTTTAGACATTTTGGATAATTACTTCGGTAAATATTTTATTTACCATGGTTAAAGGGTAAATCCGGTAAACAAGGGTAAAAAAAATAATATTATAATAATACTAAATTACCCTAAAACGTATCTTAACCCTATTGGTTGATAAATTTTCGACCATGGGCATATTTGGGTCGATTTTGGGACCCCATGGATCCACTTGTAAGTGATAGCGACACTTTATTTTAATTAAGTTAAAATGAATACAAAAATAACACAAGCATATATCTTTTAGCAAAACAATTGTTACATAGGGTTATATATGTTGGATTTTAGACTATAAGTATTAAATAGAAATATAAAAAGATTTCCTACATAATGATATTTTATTTATAATTTTTAGACATTAAATAATTTAATTTATTTATGACACAATGGTGATGAAGTAATTACCATAATAGTGAAAAATTAGAATAATTTATATTATAAATACCCAAATAAATATAATTTGATACTTTTATTGAATTACAATAATTTTATAAGTTAATATGACATATTAGGATTTATTTAATTAACTTTTTTCTAAGTAATCACTCTGCTATGTGTTTCACAAAAATCAACTATTGAATAGTGTAAAAATTGACATAAAAGAGTTTTTAAAACAAATATTATATTATTAATTGATATTAAATTCCTAAAAATCTATGGTTCGGCCAAGAGACTTATATCATGATATTTGTATTGTTAATTAACCACTTGGGGGTCTCTTGGATGTATATGGTAATTTTATTAACCATATAATATAAAAATACAAAGAGACATTGTAAAAGTGAAACTAATTAACTTAGAGTTAATACTTAAAGATAAGGTTAATATAATGACTCAAACCTATCTAAATTATATTTTTTGAGTTTTTATCGACCTATACCCACCTTAAAATTTAAATAATCAACTTTGGAGCCATTAGAAACCGAATATGAATTTATTATAAACTAATATTTCAAGCTTTTCCAAAGGTGACCCTCACCCCTCTTATAAAAGGGCACTCCTCCTTCTCATTTCTTCACACCTTCAAAGCCTTTTGGTTCGGCCAAACTCTGCCCAAATACTCTACCATCTTCCCTCACTACAACCTAGAGGACTTAGTTTGTTCAGAAAGCCAACCTAAGGAGCACTTTTGATCAAATCAAAAGGAAGAACCCGAAGAAGAGGTAATGATTTCACCACCCTTTTCCAAGTTCCTTTCTTCTTCCACTTATTCTTCCTTTGTTATTACCATTCTAAAATAATAAATCCAGTATCATATATATACTGTGATGTTATTATAAATATGGTACAACCATATTCAGTATTCTATCCACCCTTTGAATAACATGTCACCATACGTGCGTACGTACGGCTTACCGTCTCCACGTCGTGGTGTAATTGTTATTCAATATATTATTATTTGGATGGGTATAATAATGATGTGTAACTCATGTAAATAATAAATATAACATGTTAATGATTCTGTATATATGATATACCATCCATTTATATATTATTTTAATATCAAAAAAATGATATTGTCGCTCGTGCGTACGTACGGACTACCGTCTCCACGAACGCGATGAGATTTATTTCTCCATCGTATCCATTCAAGTATAATTCTGATTTGATGATTAAAAATAATGTTTAAGGACTTGATATCATTCTGCATATTAATAATATACAACCTAACCATGACAACCATGGCTTACGTAACAAAACATATAAAAGAAAACGAGTAAGTTAACACCCGAAACGACGATAATTCTAAGATATTATTATCAAAGCAATGTTAAAAGATCATATATAATATCATATTAATGTATATGATTATTGAATAATTTAATAACAATTATTTCACCATTATACAGGAGGTTAACCTACCATCTACCAAGGAAAAAGTACAAAGTAAGGGGTTTCTTATCTCACTCTTAATTTCGTGAGAATTCCATTGTTCACCACTTATTTATTTCATGTGGTGTATGTGTGCTGCCCATGATTGTATTCATTGTGTAATATACTTCAACTTATGGGTATTTACATCATCATTTTATGATCCTTCTTTCATGGGTGCATGTTTCATAAGTTACCAAATCGATAAGAAAATTTTAGATTTCAATTTCCACTCATTCGGCTTTACGCATATTTCATTGATTATATTACTCCAAGATTATGTGTGGAATCACTATTCATTTGATTATGTCATAATTTCCAGTCCCCTTCCTGTGGATATAATTTTGATACACATAATCACTCCATTTATAATTTCTCAAGTCATCGATATGAATTTGATAAGAGTAATTTTAACTCATTCTCCATTTGTTGAGTTAAACATCAAATTCATTGGTGTTGTTTTTACAAGATTATGTGTGAATGTACTTTGATTGTTTTACACTAAATATCAAATCATATTTAGTGTATTTATATTTTTCACACATAACTCTGTCGTTGATTTATCCTTAACCTAAGGATACGACCTTTATGAGAGATTTCATATCAACTTAAATTCCATTGATACTTCTTTGTTGTTATACACCAAATCACTTTTATGTGGTGTATATAATGTACTTTGACATAGTATATCATGAATCCCTTTATTCTCATTATATTACAAAGTTTTTATTACCTAAATTATTTGTATTCAATTGTCTCTCTTTTGGTTAGAATCTCTAACTAAAATACCATTTTTAAATGTTTTAAAGACTTATTCATCTAAATCTTTCTCATTAATGTCCATGTTTTAAAAATGGTTTTAAGGATTTATTTATATGGACATTAAAGTTTTAAAATTAAAACTCCTTTTAAAAAGTTTCAAAGTGGTATGGGACACTTTGATTTCAAAAATCTATTTTTTAATGGCTTCTTGACAAATAGTGTGACTTTTAAATGATTTCAAGAAAAAGGGGGATATTTATCTCTAATAGTTTTGATGATTATTTTCATCTATGTCAATAATCCTTCATCATTCTCGATTGAGGTTATTATGATACAATACAATCTTCCATATTGTATCGAATGAGTTATGTTTGACTGTGGATGTGCTATTTTTATACCATTCATGGTTTGTGGATAAAGTATTGACATTTAATATGCTAGTTTTAATATGGATGTTTATGTTATGTTTAAAAACTTTCATATGAGGAATGCATTGGACTTAGTAAGTGACGGTTGGAGCCCGCTATAGCTCCTCGATGCATCGTTAGGTCTCATGATACAAACTAGTGTCTTGGCACAAGGCCTTGGAAAAATCTTATTTGTAGTCTTGGCACGAGGCCTTGGCTATGTGGTTATGATAGTCTGGCATTATGCATTCCATCATTATGAAAGTGGTTATTGATATTGCATGTGATCATTCTACTAGTAGAATATCCATGTGAGTAAGTAAATGACATTATTTTATCTTTTCCATTTTATGTTGAAGTTCAAGTTTAAAAGGGTTTCGTTTTAGTTATGAACTTCCTTAAGTGTTTATGCTTATCTATGAAAGCTTCTACTATAATGTTATCCTTACTGAGAATCTGAGCTCACCCCTTTCAATGTTTTATTTTTTTCCCAGGATTATGAAGAAGTAATTTATGAATGACCTGCAGGGATAGTATGAGGGGATATGAAGACAAGATGTTTTTGTATTTTTTTTTACCTTATGATGTAATGTAAGACTTATGAATATATCTAGTGTTTCCAAGACTACTAAACTAATCGGTCTTTTGAGACTTGATCCTTTGTGATCATTCCAATGTAATGTAATAATGCACCGACTCTGGGTAACTGGGGTCGGGGCGTGACATATTTTAGGGGATGACCTTAGGACTTAGGTTTAGTAGTGCGGGGCTCCCAGAGTAGAGGGAGTTAGCAAGGAACTAGGTTTTGCTTCTCATGCAGTAGGTAGGGACACATGGATCTTGACTACCTAACCAACTGCGCAGACGATCAGCAGATGGTCTATATACCTCCAAGTTAGAGGAAGATATTCAAGTGAGGTGGTCTATAGGGTGGTGGACATAGTAGGGGAGCAGACAGAGCAGCAGTCTATGGATGAAAGTTTGAGGTGCTACCACCACCACCCCCAGGTGGTTCACCACGGGCTCAAAGAGCCAGCGGATAGGGGTGGGGCCAGCATCAAGCGATGGAGACCTATAACCATGGTTCTATAGAGATTATTAGAGGTATTATCTATGTATTATACACCTTATCTTTAGTTCTTATAAACATAGGTGTCAGTCACTCTTTCATTTCCACAGACCTTATTCGAGGCTCGAAGATTCTGGTGGAGCTGTTGGCTAGATCCTTATGATTGGAGACTCTTAAGGGAGGATATTCGATAATTACACATTGGTTCTGGTGGTGTAAGCTTACTCTAGGAGGCTAGAGCTTCAGCTGGGATCTCCTAGTAGTGGTGTTGAGGCCTTATGACATAACCTTGGATATGGATTGGTTATCTACAATCTAAACTCATTTCGATTGTATTAGGCACAAAGTGTGGTGTGTCCATGAGGATGGGACTAGTTTTTACTTCACTGGAGAGAAAGTAACTTTTTTATCATAGTATAGACTTTCTTGTAGGAGGGTGCATCCAATCACTCACCAGTTGGTGAGCCTAACCCTAGGTGCAGTAGATGTGGGGAGTTCGAGCTTTCCTGTAGTGGTGGATGAGTATGAGGATGTCTTTGCTGAGGATGTTTTGGGAATACCTCCTCACATGGTGGTAGACTTGGGCATCTACATATACCCCAATACACCACTGATATTCACACTGTCATATCGGATGGCTCCCATAGAGCTTCATGAATTAAGGGTAATGTTGGAGGACTTGTTGGAGAAGGGCTTTGTGAGGCCTAGTGTTTCACCATGGGATTACCTAGTATTGTTTTCCAAGAAGGAAGAGGGGAGATTAAGGCTATGTATGGATGTTCGCTACCTGAACCAGGTGACTATGAATAACAGGTATTCACTATTGAGGATTGATGACCTATTTGATCATTTAAAGGGAGCGAGGTGGTTCTCGAAGATAAACCTCAGATCAGGCTATCATCAGTTTTGGGTATGGGATGAGAATGTACCGAAGACAGCCTTTAGATGCCTGTATGGCCACTATGAGTTTTTTGTGATGCCTTTAGATGTGACCGATTCCCAAGAATTGTTCATGGTATTCATGAACAGGATCTTCTAGCCTTACCTTGATCGTTTTGCGGTGTTCTTCATTGATGACATCTTGGTGTACTCAGAATCGGAGGAGGATCATGCTAAACACATGTAGATAGTTATGGATACAATTTGAGAGTACCATCTTTATGGTAATCTCTCTAAGTATTAGTTAATTTGGGTAGTTCACTTTCTGGGACACACTATCTTGGAGGCTATAGTTTCAGTGGATCCTGTGAAGATAGAGGTAGTGCTTTCTTGGAAGCCACCCTGGAGTGTGACTGAGGTGTAGAGTTTCTTAGGGTTGGATGGATACTACCAGCAGTTCGTGAACCTTTATCATCCTTGAAAAAGAAGAGAAAACCCTTCAAGTGGAAGGAGAAGTGCCATCATAGTTTCTAGGAGCGGAGGTAGATACTGATGAGTGTCCCCATCTTGAGACTACCAGAAATGTTAATAGGGTATTTAGTCTTCTGTGATGCATCAGGGACTGGTCTAGGTTGTGTCCTAATGTAGTAGTGAGTAGTGATCGCCTAAGACTCACAGAAGTTGAGGCAGCATGAGTAGAACTACGTGACCCATTACCTGGAGTTAGTAGAGGTGTTATTTTCCTTGAAGATGTAGTGGTACTACTTGATGGGTGAGTGGTTTACCATCTAATACAACCACAATAGTATCAGGTATATTTTCTAATTGATGTACATAAACTTGAGACAACAGCGATGGTTGGAGTTCCTCCAGGACTATGACTTTGAGATAGTTTATACTCCTAGGTGAGGGAACTTGGTGGAAAATGCGCTCAGGAAGAGTTCTGGTTTACAGAAGCTGAGTGATTCGATGGATCATCTATCCGAGATAAATTTATCCTTCATGGATGATGATGGAGAAACTTACCTTCAGTTTATGACTATCACTACTCCACTTTTATAGTGAGTTAGGGAGGAAAAACTAGTGTATGTTGACTATGACACCTGACTTGCTCAGTTATTCTCAGGACAGGCTCCTGATGGATTTTAAATAAATAGGAATAATGTCATCCTTTTCATAGGAATCACCATAGTACCGATGACCTTGTGGGAGGATCTTTTGAGGTATTTCCATATATCCCCTTTAAATGTACATCCAGGTGTGGCAAAGATGTACCAGGACCTCCGACGTCAGTACTGGAGGCCAAGGATAAAGAAAGTAGTGGCAGAGTTTGTTTCACGATTCCTCACTTGTCATCAAGTTAAGGATGAGAATCAAGTCCCAGCAGGCTTGGTACAACCACTTGAGGTACTAAAGTGGAAGTGGGATGGTATCTCAATGGACTTCGTGTAGAGTTTACCATGCACGTCCAGGGGCCACAATTCTATCTGGGTGATCATTGATTGACTCACCATGTCAGCTCACTTCCTACCCATCATGGAATAGGGATAGGTAGAGGGCACGGGATGCCTCTACATCTAGGAGATAGTGCGGCTCTATGGGGTTCCTTCGACGATCATCTCAGACTATGATTCTCACTTTACATCATGGTTATGGAAGGAATTTCAGGAGGTAGTCAGGACTCAGTTGTTCTTAAGCACTTCCTTTCACCCTCAGACTGATGGTCAGATGGATCGAACCATACAGACCTTGGAGGACATGATTTATGATTGCATCTTTGATTCTGGTCACATTTTGGAGGACCACCTACCACTGGTGGAGTTTTCATACAACAACATCTATCACTCCACCCTAATAATGACACCATTTTAGACCTTGTACGGGTGGCCTTTTAGATCACCTCTATATTGGATAGACCCAGGGGAGTCAACACTCATGGGTTCGGAGTTTATATGGGCTACCAATGAGAATGTATAGATCATCCAGGAGTGGATGAGGATGGAACAGAGTAGGCAGAAATCGTATGTTGATAGGATAAAAAGACCCTCGGAGTTCAAGGAGGTAGATCGTGTTTTCCTTTGGGTCTCACCCCAATAGGGATTGGGGAGATTTGGCTGGGTTGGAAAGTTATCTCAGAGGTTAATCGGACCATTTCAAATTCTCAGCAGAGTTGGCGAGGTGGCATACCACCAAGATCTTCCCTACAAATGCACCAGGTGCATGATATTTTTCATGTGTCATAGCTAAGGAGGTATATTCAGGATCTATCACACATCATCTATTGGTGCGAGATAGAAATTTAATATGGGGTGACATTTGCGAAGTTTCTGGTGGAGATAGAGAATTGATAGGAGTGAGTTCTTCATGGATGGTCGATTCCTCTAGTGCCTGTTCGGTGGAAACACAGGAATCTCTAGGAGAGAACATGGGAGAGGGAGTCTCATATTCATTCTTCATACTCTCATTTGTTTGTTTAGACTTATTTTGGAATATGATAATTTGAACCCCAAAAAGGGGGGAGTAATGTAATGTCCTAGATTTTCTCATTCTTTTAAATTATATGGAATTAGTCTGAGACCAAATGTTCTGACGGCACCTGATTCTGTGGTCCAGTGATCCTGGAATAGAAATTTCAACTTTTTTTAAGTTTTTTTAAGTAAATTTGAGATCAGGTTTTTCTAACTTCTAAACTAGTGCTTGAATCAAAAATTTGAGGGCACTGTTGAACTCAAAATTCCAGAATTTTACTAGAAAGGACCTAATATCGGCCGACAAGGATCGACCGGAAAAGTTAGTTTTCGGAATTTTTAAAAATAAATAAAATAACTTAAAAAGATATTTTGTTTTGTTTTTCAAAACCATTGAGAGGCAGGTAGCGGTGCTGCGATGCAACAATGAGGTGCATTAAATAAATCTCCTTAATGGATTGTTTTTGTGTAGTGTAACAATATACTAAATGAAGCGTATTTGATATGATATTTCATAAATTAAAATGCGTAACGATATGATGTCGTAGCATAATAGAAACGTTGCTTCATGTTTTCTTTTAATGGTTAATGCGTTGGAGAGTTGAGAATCAAAGAGTGGAAATTTCTATGACGAACTAACGATGAGAACTCTCTCCAATGAAGAATGAAGAACATTGGCGGATCCAAAACGACTTCGACACATCTTGAAGAATGGGACCGATGAGTGACGAATGCCTTCGACCTCTTGAATCTTCATGGGTGGACCACTTCAATGTCGAACTGCTTCGAGGTAGGGGTTTATTTTGTTTCATGTTTTCCTCATTCTTATTCTAAAATAACGAACACAAATCAACCCATGAACAAGTTGATATGCAGATCATCTGTTCTTGTGAGGGGTGTTTTCCCTGGGGTTTTTGTACAGGGATTGATGATTATCTAATAGAACTGTGATCTCGAACCTCCCAATTTTTAAACTACTAATGCGGAGGGCGGGGACTGACACAAACAAGGCCTGAGCCCCATCTTATTGTGCATTCTTCATGGATAATCATTAAAATTGGAGGTAAGGAAAATTCAATGCCTTCTCATGGAAGGTGAAACCCCCATAGAGGTTAGTGGTGTAGGTGGCGCGAAGAACGAACCACCATTTCGGACCTTGTGGTCCGCGGAAGAAACCATCGGCTTGCTGGCATTTGCCGGTGGTGGCCTGCGGTGGTGGCCTTGGGAGAGTGGCAGTGCACCATGATGGCTTGATGAAAGAGTTCTATGGCTAGATTGGGCCGCGGTGGTGTGAAAAGAGCCACTGACCTCCGTGTCGGCAGTTGGAGATGGGTGGACACGGCCACCCGGCCTTTTCAGTACACCACGGACGCAGCACCGCACAACGTTGTATATGGAAGGCTGTGGTCAAACGAACATGGTGGAGGCATTGGCCCCGTCGATGACCTGAGGGGTGAGGGAAAGTTGTATGCGGATTTCAGCCATGTCTCGGCTAGGTAGACTGGGCCGGATCCAGGTCGGGTTAGCGAACCCGAGTTGGGTCGGGTCGATGGACCTCGAGCCGGGTTGGGTCAGTCCAACCGAGTCAGTCCGTACCTATACACCACTTTCCCCTTTTTGGAAAACATCAATATCTTTAAAACCTAATATCCAATTGATGAGTCATTTGTGGAATTAGAACCCTTGTGATGATCTGGATCTTTTTTCATACTCTATGGAGGCTTTTATGGATGTTGAAATTCATAAAATGGATTGAGGAGCAGTTCTGTAGGAATCAAGCACACTACATGTGGAAACCCTTCAGTTGGTTAAGACCCAAAGACTGCTGAAAAGTGACCCTGTGTGGATCAGCTATGATTGCCCAATGTGAAGCGGCTTATGTGTGATATAATAGGCACATGGTGAGAAACGACTCTGTGTGACCCAGTAGACCCATGGTACTCGACAGGAGTACCTTAGTATGGCCAAGTTGGAAAGCAGCTTCTGTGTGACTCAGCATGCCCACGGTGGGGAGCGGCTTTTGTGTGACCCAGCAAACCCATGTTACTCATCAGGGATGAGTACCACAATAGTACAAGATTAGTGGGAAGTGACTTTTGTGTGATCCGGAAGGCCCACTGTACTCATTAAGGAGGAGTTTTCTAGAATCCCAAGGTGTTCAATGACATGACTGATGGTCCTACTTTCCTTCTCCAGATTATACCTGGTGTGAGCTGTCTTGTTTCAAGGTTTTCATTGTGGATTTATTTATGGTATTTCCTTGTTTATTTTAGGTCTCTACTAAGTATTTTTTTACTCACCCCTACATGGTCTTTGCTCATACATGTTGTATCTGGTTCAGATGACCTCCGCCTTTCCAAAGGACATTGTAACCCAGGACCCAGTGGCTCCTAGTGAGACCAAGTAGGTGGGACGTACTTCTACGGCTTCTAGTAGATACTCTACACTTACCCATAAAGTGGTTATTCCAGTAGATGGATTTTAGAGTTTTCCTTGAACTTTCCTATTTTCATTTTATCTTTTTTTGTGTTTGTATTCTAGCCCACTTGACCTAGAGTTTATATTTTTACTCAGTGGTTGTTTAGTGGTATGCATGTTTACTTTTTCAGATTTGGGATGTGGTTGTGTGTGCGTGTGTACAGGTACTCAAGAAAATGACTCCCACTTGCAGGTTGATGCCTTCGGTGCTAGTCGCCAACCCCTGGCCTTCGGGAGGTGGGCTTGGGTTATGCCACAACATAGGCCTTGGGGGACTGGTCATGACATTGGCCATGTATTAACAGGTGTGTATTAGCTATAAATAACCCCTATATTAATTGATTTGTCTCATGAGAAAAAGTAATTGGCTATCCCAATTAAATGGATTTTGATATATAACTTCCCACATTTGAATTTATATTAGAAAAATGACATGATCAGGATATCATACATTGAAATTGTCCATGGATTCAATTGTTTCTCAAGTTATCAATTAAATGATATGTGTTTTCAGTTATCTACCTTGACATATTGATTATGCCTTATTTACACATAATAGATTCCACTATACAAAACCCTTAATGATTTCTTTGGATTACACTTATTTTGGTTTCTATTCACTAGTATATGAATAATGAATAAATGGATGAGTTTAAATGTTTCAAATTATATATTTTTACTATGTTTTATATTTTATTTCCAATATTAAATATGAATCATTTATGTATTTGGTTATTCATGATTACTAAACCGATCAGTCCTTGGTGATGTGATCACATGTCTCTTGTACCAATGTAATATGGTAGACACCATCACTAGGATTCAAGATTTTTTGTCATTGAAATTATTTTAATGATAAAAGTGTTTTTCTTGAGAATAAACACATTTCCTTTCTAATATATTTCATAAAATAGCTCGGATACCCTAGTACCCTTATACCCAACCCAACACTGACAAAGCCCAAAGGGCATTCCTAATCCCCATGGGTTCAAGACTAGCACTAGGAATCATACAAGATAATTTATGGAATATAGTTTTCACAAAACAACAGAAGATAATGATACATAATAGTGTGCTAAAAAATACAAGGGGATAACATACTATGAAATAAAAAGGTATATCAAAACCCAAAATAGTACACCACCAAAGTACTCAAAAAAACAAGTTGAACTCAACATCCCAAAGAACACATCATTCTAAGCCCCATGGATCAAGAAAAACCACCTCCTCTAAGAGGTGATTTCCCTTTTCTTAGACATAGATGAAGGAAATCTACAAATTCCTGATGGAAAAGGTAGGTTGTGAGCAATAAATACCAACAGGGTCTCACTAAGTTTTATATAATATTATTCCATAATAATAAACCAAATCATGATTTAAATTTTAAATAAAATATTCATGGAAATACATTTTTCATATTTAAAACAAATCATGCATTCATTTCAAATGATAGAAAACACTTCAATAATGGATTAAATAAACATTTTATATAAAATAATTTATATAAATCAACTATAATGAGTAAAGAAGTTTCATAATCAATGGAATATATATCAAGATAATAACAGCAACCACCATGTACATATTCCCTATGGTACAATAGTTCCCTGTTATAGGATTTTCAAACTCTCATATCAGTTATCATGGTAACATGTGCACACACATCCCTTAGCCTTAGGCTAAATAAGACACATCAAAACCCCCATCGAGGATAAGATATTACTCATTAGGTTTATGTTAAATTTTTCATTATTAGTCTGTTGATATGTAATTACCATCCTAGTATGTTTTCCCCAAATAACCACTAACTACCCATGCTCACATGTTCTCAATAAATCAATAGAAAAAGAGAAAAATATTTCATATCAAATAAATCATCATTCACAATTCAATTTCCCAATTTTCCTTTTAAAAATTTCAATTTAATTTCAAAACCATAACATGGGTTTTTAATAATTTCATACCATTTCAAAATAAAAAAATAGTTTTTTATCAATTCAATTTTTTGTCATTTTTCTCAAACAATTATCAAATTAAATCATCATTTCCATCAATTTCAAAATACACCCCAACTTCCAATTCCATTGGAATTAGAGGGGTCCAAAATTCATACAATATCAAATTAAAATTACAATTTTTATCAAATTAAATGTTCACAATTCAATTGAAATGAATTTCAAATGACTAGGAAGATAAAGGTTTAATAAAATGTCCAATCTCAAATAGAACCACCTGCCTTTATTCACAGATTAAAAAATCAACACTTGTAATAGGTTCTGGAAGAGAAGAAAAATGAAAATAGAGATCAATAAATCAAACCTATAATCATGAACCAAAACAATTTTTTTTAAATCCATCAACAACATGATGATATAACTCTTACTTAGTAGGTTAAAAAAGAGATTGGACTAGAACTAATGGGAAGATATTTGTTTTCTGGAGAGGGATAGAATGAGATCCTCCAAGACTTGATCTACCAAATAATTAGTTTTGAGGAACCAAAAAGGGTTCATGATAGCCTCCAAGAAAAATTAATTCAATATGGGTTAATTTAGAATTATTATTGTATAAAATGGGGGTTTGTGAATTTTTGAAATAATTTTTTGTAATAAAAAATAGTGTGTTCATGGTTATCTAGGTAGAGACACACTATTAGAAAACCCATGTTCCCTAACTATGAGCCCCTCTTCTTGGTTTCATAGCTTTCACTTGGTGGGTTCATGGTTTTTCAAACCATGTTCTAAACATGAAAAACTCTATTGTCCAGGGTTTCACAGTTTTTACAGGGAGGGAAAACCTTTTGGGAAAACCATGTGCAAACAATGAACAACCTAGAAAATTCTAAAAAAATAAAAAAATTCACTTGAAGCGCCCCTAAATAATACCCAAGAAAATAATGATGAAAATTGGGTTGAGAAATAACTAAAACCTAGTAACAGGATGATGTAAACTCCACACTAAAGAAACTTTTATCCCCAAAAATATTATCATGTAGTTTCTATATAAAAATGATGAGTTCACTTCTCCCTTATCAGTTTCTCCATCTCCCACATCTCATTCATATTAGAACCATTCTTCCATATCACTTAGACCGCAGTTATCTTCTTCCCATAATGTAATTTTGTCTCTAAATCAACTATATTGACTAGTTGTTCATCCATGGATAAATCACACATAACATTAAGATCACTCTAACTCAGAACATGAGATAGATCAGAAAGATACTTTCTCAACTGAGATTGATGGAACACATTATGTATTGACATAAATCATGGTTTAAGTGATAAATGGTAATCCAATTTCCCTACCCACAAATCGACCTCAAAAGTTCCCACAAAATGAGGAGCAAGCTTTGCTTTACTACCAAACAATTGATGACCTAAATGAGGTGAAACTTTAAATAACACATAGTTATAAACTATAAAATACAATGGTATAATATAGTTATCAAAATAAGATCTATACCAGATCTTTTCCTTAAACTTTCTATGATGCATTGACTGAATCTTTTTTGTCATCTCTTGGAAAATTCTTAGTAAAACCAAGGAACATTCATTGATCTCTTACCAATATAATATATATTTTCATAGATATTCATATAATACCTCAAATGAATCCATTATGATAATGAACTAGTAACAATTTATATAAGAAAACTAAACTAGCCCCAAATGGTCAACCCAATATCCATCAAAATCGAATACACTAGAATGAAGCATATCCTGAAGAATCTGTATATCTCTCTCTATCTGGTCATCCGTATGTGGATGGTATTTTATACTCAAATAAAACTAATATCCCAATGCCTTATTAAGTCCTATCAATAAGAGAGAATTAATATAGGGATCTCTATCATAGATTCTAGTAGAGGTAATTCCATGAAAATGAAAAATCTCTTTCAGATAGATATTTCACTTCTCCTTAACTTTTTTTGTATCAGAAATGGGTATAAAGTGAGATGATCTGGTCAACCATTAGATAACAGCCCATATTGAATTCTTATTTCTCTTGTTAAATGGAAACTTAACAAAAAACTCAATTGATATCTCATCCCACATCCATGCCGACACTGGAAGTGGCTGGAGAAAACCAAAAGGCCTCTATTGCTCGTCCTTGGCATGTTGGCAAGTATAACAGTGAGACAAAAAATCAGCAATGACCCATCTTACACCTAGACACTAGTATAGAAACATAATCTTTTAATACATAGAAATTACATCATTTTTTGGAACATTTAATGTATTACACAAACACATGCCCAAATAATTTATTAGTTTAGTGCCTTTTAAAACTTCGAACACAAACATCTAGTCTGGTGGAAGATCCTAAATGTTTCCCACAAATATTATTCCCTTTAGTAATCCTACTCAAAACCTTTCCTTATAACATAGTGAAATTAAATATAAGAAAAGTAAAAAATTAAAGGCTTAGTAAGGTTAAACAAGGGAGAAATGTAAACATAATCATGATTATAAGGGTATGAGAGTGTGATTGTGAAAATAGAAGACCATATCTTGCATATCAATGATCATAAATAGGAATCATGGCATAAATCTTACCATTTCATAAGACATGAATAATATGGAAATAAATAACTTAATCTATGACAACATAACATAGTAATAAGTCAAAGAATTTTTGTAGACACATAAGCATATAAAAATTATTTCCATAATATTCAAGGAATCACTTTCAATGCCATATTAGTAATATGGGTTCACTCTCCATACCATCTTAGTAGTAATTTTCACTCCCATAACCATCTTTTTAGTCATGGTTCACTCCCATAACCATCTTGGTAGTCATGTATCACTCTCATAACCATCTTGGCAGTCATGGTTCACTCTCATAACCATCTTAGCAGAAAAGGTCCTTTATGTATATCTCATGAGATATAAATATTTACCCAATGAATTGAAGGAAAATATAGGTCCTACCCATCACCTAATTAAAACCATACATATGTGTTCCACAAGATCATAAATCATTCATCATTTCATAACCCATAAAATGAAATGGGTTTCATAATCATTTCATCATAACATAACTCTTGGAAAAGAAACAGAATTCATAAACATCAATCCATCATAAACATAAGACATTCATAGAAATAATAAGAAAGTTTTCATTGGATCATATCCCCAGTAAAACATAAGTAACATAAAATAACGTTTTCTTATATGGAAAATGATTTTGAAATATCACTTGAAATAATTCTTGAGGAAAATATCCTTTTCATTTTGAAAAATGATTTTTAAATCATAAAATGTTTGGAAAACATTTTTCATTAAAAATAAAATTTATAACTTATAAAATAATCTTTAAAAAATATTTTAAACATATTTTAAATTGTTTTCTTCTAAAAAATTCTTAAAATATCATCTAAAATAGTTTTAAAACATTTTTAGAAAATATTGTTTTAAAGGAACACATTTCTGACCGAAGAGAGAATAACATTACATGAAGATTAAAATATCTGGAAAATAAGGATAATAATGTTACAACATGTCAAATGGTATTATATAAATCCCATAAAATAATATAGATTCATAAAATAACATGTGTCTCAAAGAAGGAAAATTGAGACAAAATTACCTTAGTGATTTGGTAATTTTTTAACTGTAACCCCCATGAAAGAGATATCATCAAAATGATATGTAAATACTCATAAATTTAATGATAATAATCATAAAATAAATTCATGGGTAGTATATACACATCATATAATAAATATGTGGTGAACAGGTTATGTATCTCTTGGAAAATAAAAGTGATATGAAAATCACTTATTACGTGAGTAACTTAAGAATCATGAACCCCATAAAATAATAACATCAAATAAAGATTTTAATATCATTAGATAAAGTAAATTAATGATATAACCTATCATAAGACATTATATACACTGAAAAATAATTGAGTGGTGAATATTTCATGTATCTCATGAAAATAAAAAGTGAGATTAAATTCCCTTACTGCTTGAGTAACTTTAGAATCATGAACCCCATAAAAGAATAGCATCAATTAATTATATTAATGTCATTAAATAAAAGAAATTAATGATATAACATGTAATAGAAAATTATATATACCATATATAAGAAGTGGGTGGTGAATATGGCATGTATCTCATGGAAATAAAAAGTGAGATGGAATTATCTTACCTTGAGTATTGATTTCCTTCACACATGTTAAAACCTCCTCTTCTTTGGAACGACTCCTTTATATCTTCTATAAATAAATCTAGATTTGGACCTTTGGGAATAAAATAACCTATATAATGTGGATAGGTAAGTTTATAGTGGAAATGTGTAGGGTATGGCCAAGCTTTAAGGCTCACTATGATGTGAAGAGGTGAGGGAGGAGGTGCCCTTTTATAATTGAGGTGATGGACACTTTAGTATACTCTTAAAATATTAAATTAATATAAATTAATTTTCAATTCCAAAAGGATCCAAAGTTATTTATTTCAATTATAATATGATTATGGGTATAAATCCTCTCAACCAATGAAAATTAGGCAAGTTTTGATTAATTTTTAATCCTTATCTTTTTGTTTTATCCCTTATTTTACCCTTTCAAGTCTTACCATTACATAATTTAATTTACACTTTCAGGGTTAATATAAATACTATAACATATCAAATGACCAATAAGTGAGTCATTTATTACACTTTAGGACTTATCCAAATTATTTTTTTGAATCGTAAATTTTTATAAATGTTATATCATTTAATAAAATATTATTTATTTTAAATATAAATAAGGTCAATTATTGCACTATTCATTACATAACTTTTTAAAAATATCATAACAACATGATATATTCTAAAAAACTCATTTAAATTATCACTAAAATGTCAAGGTTATACGTAATATTAGTGTATGGTATTTATTATATAAAATTATATTTATTCTAATATTTTTAATATCATTTATTTGATTCTACAATTAATTAAAAAATTACTACATCATCATTTTTTCACTATTTAATTTAATTATTTCTTTCCCAGAAATTATAAATACAATACCTTGATGGATAAAAACATTTTATGTTTAAGAAGATCATATATATTCAAACATTTCTCTTATATAACACCATATTAAAAATATTTCTCTTGTTTAAAACAAAAGTGTGAAAAAAATTTATTCCATTTGAATATAATAATATAAAAGTTATAAAGTCCTCCAAGTGGCTCCATGTGGAAATAAATTCATTTAAACCAATATTTTTCTCAATAAAAACTCATATAGTAAAATTAGGATAATTTTTAGGGCAATTTTATATTATTTATAATACTATTTTTACCTTTAATTACCTTATTTACCCTTAATTATGGTAATAAAACATACTACTAAAGCTATTATTCATAATGTTCAAAAATAAAAGGGACTTATTTACATAGTTTGTAACTTTTTATTATAAATATTGAATCAATTTTTCCATATTAAAAACACAAAATTGGAAAATTATAATTTAAAATTAATCTCGTTGACAGGGTGAGAAAACGGGTTATTAAAGTTAAAAAATGCTAAAGATTGAAATGTTTTTATATCTAAATTAAATGTAAAAATACGGGCAATGAACTATATTAGAATAAATTATAAAAACATTATCTGATTATAATTTAATACCAATCAAAAATATAATTTAACACTAAAAATTATTTTAATGAAAAATGTTATTTTCAATTAAAATTTAAATTTTGTTACTACTCATTAAAACATGAAAATTATCAGAAAAATACCAAAAACTTAACCAAAGTAAATTTTAATATTACTATTTAAAATAAGAATTTAATTTTCCAAATATAATATATAATAGTGTCAAAAATTGGATTCAAAATGGGTTCTCTATTAAAAGATGGTAAAATTACCCTTTTGAAAAATATATGGTTTTATGCATAAAATTGGGTTTGTTCTTATATTATTACTATAAAATATATTGGATGAATATTAAATATATTTTATTGAATATATGACATATATATTTCATTAATATCATTCACTAATTACAATTAATTTAATTTTTTAAGACAAAATTATATTCTGTAGCATAAGAAGAAAACTATTTTCTTTATAAAAAATTTGTGTCTATTTTTATTTAAAATTAATTGGAAACTAATGAATTCATATTATAAACCTTATATTTTAATAAGTTATGTAATATTATTCATAACCACTAATTTATCAGCTAGGTTATATCTTATTATATTGAAAGATAATATTTTAATAATATACTATTATTTGGTAAAAATTAGTCTTGCATGTAATGAAAACTATCAAAATAACATGGTGTTGTGTATAAAAAAATCCAAGTATAGTGATGCATATACCAAAATATAATAAAAATGTTTCATGTCGAACAATCTCAACTTGGTGTTGAGTATAACGCAATCCAAATATAGTGTTTTTCATATAACAAAAGTTATATGCAGTATTGTGTGAAATAAAAAATATCAAAAATATTAAATTAATTTGAAAAAAAATCACAAAATCTTGGGGAGTTACATTATACCCCCCTTAAAATAAATTTATCCCTTGAAATTTGTCTAGGTTATCAAAGGTTTAATACATGAATGTTCCTTTAATATAAAATCACATTGTAAAAATTAATACTAATACTTACTTTAAAATGAAAATTTGTAAACATAACAATTACCCAAAGTAACATATTACTAAGTTTCCATATTGGAGAACATAGGTGGGAAGTGAAAATATGTACTTAAAAGAAAAGAATAAATATTTATAGGGAGTTATTGAGGTCATAAATCACAAATAATTGACTAATCATTGCAAAGTTTCGGGCATCAAAGTCATAAATATATAATGATTTAAAAGGCCATCAGTTGAAAAAAAATAAAGGTATTAGGAAAATATTTCTAGATCATTTTCCTGAAGTTAAAGAATTTTCCTGAAAAGGTATACTTTCATGATTTTAGGATAACCTCAGACTTTTTGTTTCTTGATTAATTCCCACTTCATCTCTTACTTTAGGGAATGAAGGTGAATTATTCATTCTTTAAAAACTAACAGTTCATGACATCTATAAATAGAATGATAAGTCATTTTATCTACATTTATTACACAAAAAAAGGTAATCACAAGTTATCCAATATGTATAAATCCTCTTATGGTGATTTATTACTTTAATCTCATGGACTTCATTTGATGTTTAACTTAATCCCTTTCATAAATGGTTAACCTTATAACATTTCAAGAAGATGAAATTCCAAAACATTGGAAAGAAGGTTAGGAAATCAATGTAACATTGATCCTACATATATCATAATGTATCTCTTGGTTTTCACATTCCAAACATGTGAATACCCTCATCATATATTATCTTGAAACATGTTAATAACCTGAATTGCTGTAAATACTTTTTCAAAACATACATGTTTCCTTATTCCAAAGACTAATAGATATATTCCTTAAATCCAAGAAGTTGTAAACTTAATCCATGATGACATAGACTACTTTTTCAACAAATCCTTAATTAGTTCTAAATTCCTTGACACTATCTAATTTATTTTAACTTAAATCAGTCATCTCTTTATCCAAGATAAACATGATTTTCTCAACATCTTGATCAAATTAAGTGTTACCTTACATTAATCAAAATATCACTTTTCTAAGTCTTAATCTCCATTAAATATATCCTTTTAAATCCTTGATGAAAAACATTTAATAAAAATACTTATATATTTCTTGATTTTTATAACCAAATATTTTAATTGCAAAACATATATACTTTAATCATCCAACTTTATTCTTAAACCATTAGTTATGATTCTTCATCTTATCCCTTAATAATTATTTCCTAGAATATGAAATATGAATCATGTTTTATGGTTCATCAACCTCAATCTAATCATTCTTCTTATATTTAATATATAAAATACTAGAAGAACATACATACTTTTCACATGTCATTTGTTATCTCTTTATCTTCAGCAGTATAACCAATACTTGTGGACCTTCCTGATTCTCTTCATGAGATTTCCATTTAGGAAATTCATTTACATTATTCTTAGACTTTACAAATTTTTAAATATTCAATGTTAAAAAAGTTCCTAATAGTTCCCTAATTTTTAATAAAACCAGAAAGAATATGGTGAGAAACACTTATCATATCTGAAAACCACATAATCATGAAAAAAATACTTATATGATATCTAAATAATAACACCTAATTATTTAATCAATTAAACCTTAGGTTTATCTTAGTTTATTCATAATTATATTCTATTTAAATCTTTCATGATGGTTCATAAAGTGTTTTTTAATTCGCAAAGTATATCCCTCAGGAGTGTCAAACTATGAGTGAAACAAGGCTTGTTGTTGTGTACCAAGTTACACTTGAGTCAGGCCCAAAAAACCATTTCAGAGTTTTTACCCATAGGTACATCTATGCTAGATCCACATCCAATTTTATTATCCAGACAGGGATGTATTAATAGGAAAACACTATCTCTATCCTTTACCAAAACTCCTAGACATTTCCCTAAACATTAAATCATCCTTATATTTATCCTTATAGAAATCCCTATACATATCCTTAGAAATATCCTTAGGGATCTCACTAAAGTTTTCTCATCCTATTTTCCAAAGGTTGACTAACAATTTTCTATAATACCAACTATAGAAACCCAATATTTTCATATATATACATTAAATCATTTTTGTGGAACATTTCATACATTATACAAACACATACCTAAAGACCATATTAGTTTAGTGCCTTTAGAAACATGGAACACAAACATATAGTCTAGTGTAATATCTTTAATGCTTCCCACAAAGATAATTCCCGTTAATAATCATACTTAAAACCTTCCAATATAAACTAGGGAAAGAAAACATAAGAAAAGGGTGATCTCAAAAGCTCATTAAGGGTCAACAAGAGAAACATGTAAATATAATCACGAACATAAGGGTACGAGAACATGATCATGAAAATATAAGATCATACCTTGTGTATCAATGATCATAAACATGAATCATTACATAAGTATTGGTAGTTCATAATACAATAATCATAAAGAAATAATTAACATAATCCATGAAAACATAACATAGTAATAAGACATAGAATCGTGGTAGACACATAAGCATATAAAAATTATTTCCATAGAAGTCAAGGTATCAATTCTAAGGACATCTTCGTAGTAAGGGTCCACTCCCATACCATATTGGTAGTCATGGTTCACTCCAATAACCATCTTGGTAGTCATGGTTCACTCCCATAACCATCTTGGTAGTCACGTTTCACTCCCATTACCATCTTGGTAGTCATGGTTCACTCCCATAACCATCTGGGTAGTCATGGTTCACTCACATTACCATCTTGGAGGACAAGGCCCTTTATGTCTATCGCAAGAGATATAAATATTTACCTAGTATATTGGAGGGATATATATGTCACACCCATCACATAATGAAAAAAATACATATTTTTTCCATAAGAACATAAATCATTAATCATATAAAAATCCATAAAATGAAATGGGCTTCATAAACATTTCATCGTAACATAACTCATGGAAAAGAAATGAAATTTGTAAACATCAATCCATCAAAAACATTAACTATTCATGGAAATAATAATAATGGTATCATTGTATCATATCCCCATAGAAACATAACTAATATCAAATAATTTTGACTTAGATAGAAAATTATTTTGAAAGATCACTTGAAATAATTCTTGAGGAAAGTATCCATTCCATTTTGAAAAATTATTTTTAAATCACAAAAAATTTAGAAAATATTTTTATTGAAAATAACCTTGAAAATGTATAAAAGAATATTTGAAAACTATTTTAAACATATTTTATATCCTTTTTCATTATAAATTCTTAAAATATCATTTAAAACATTATTTTGAAGGAACACAGATTTCCAACTTAAGAGAGAATAACATTAGATAAAGCTTACAATATGATTAAAATAAGTATAATCATAATAAAACAAGTCAAAGGGAAGTATATACACCTTATAAAATAATATAAGTTCATAACATAAAATTTGTCTCAAAGAAGGGAAATTTAGACAAAATTACCTTACTGATTTGGTAATTTTTGAACTGTAACCTCTATGAAAGATAGATCATCAAATGGATATATAAATACTCATATATTTAAGGAAAGTAATCATAAAAAAAATTAATGGGAATTATATACATCACATATAATAAATAGGTTGTGAACATGGATTATATCACACAGAAAATAAAAGTGAGAGGAAAATATTTTACTAATTGAGTAACTTTAGAATCGTAAACCCCATAAAATAATAACATCAATTAAATATTTGAATATAATTAAATAAAAAAATTAATGATGTAAAATATTATAGTATAGTATATACACTACACAAAATAATTTAGTGGTGAATACGGCATGTATCCCATAGAAATAAAAAGTGTGATGAAATTCCCTTACTACTTGATTGACTTTAGAATCGTGAACCCCATAAAAGAATAACATCAATTAAAGATGTAATATATCATTAAATAAAGGAATTTAATTATAGAAAATTTCTTAGGAAATTTTATACACCACAAAAAATAATTGAGTGTTGAATATGGTATGAATCACATGGAAATAAAAGGTGAGATGAAATCCCCTTACCTTAATTCTTGATTTCCTTCACACACATTAAAACCTCCTCTTCTTAAAAACGACTCCTTTAGATCTCCTCTAAAGGACTCTACAGTAAAACCTTTTGTAAGACCATAACCTATAGAATGTGGTTAGGGAATTTTATAAGTGAAATGGGCATGGGATGGTCGAGATTGGAGGCTCAAAGGGATGTGAATAGGTGAAGGAGTATGTGCCCTTTTATAACTAAAGTGATGGGAACTTTAGGAAACTTTTAAAATATTAAATTAATATAAATTAATTTTCAATTCAAAAAGGCTCAAAAGTTAGTTATTTAGATTATAATATTATTATGGTTCATAATCCTCTCAACCAATGAAAATTATATAAGTTTTGATTATTTTTAATCCTCATATTTTATTAACCCTTATTTTACCCTTTCAACTCTTACTGTGATATCATGTAATTAACAATTTTAGGGGTAATATAATTACTATAACATACCAAATGACAAATAAATGGGTTATTTATGACACTTTAGGATGTATACCAATTATTTGTTCTAATATCATATTTTTATAAATTTTATATTATTTATTAAAATATTATTTATTTTAAAATATCAATAATGCCAATTTTGACACTATTCATTACTTGACTTTTAAAAAATATCATAAGAACATGATATATTCTAACCAACTAATTTAACATATCAATAACAAGTAAAATTTATCCATAAAATTATTTTATGGTATTTATTATATAAATTATATTTATTTTAATATTTTTAATATCATTTATTTGATTCTCCTATTAATTAAAAAATTACAGAATCATCAATGTGTCGGCATTTAATTTAATTATATATTTCCTAAAAATTATAAATAAATTAAGAAGATATTTAAAATAATTTTATCTTTCCAAATTATATTTATAGCTAAAAATATCTATTATATATCGGCATATTAAAAATATTTCTCTTGTTAAAAACAAAAGTGTGACAAATTGTCTTTCCTTTGAATATAATTCTATAAAAGTGTTAAAGTCCTCTATATGGCTCTAAGTGGATATAAAATAGTCCCAATGAATATTATTTATACAAACACTCATCCAATTAAATTATAAAAAGTTTTATGCTACTTTTATATTAGTTATAATATCATTTTTACCTTTAATTACCTGATTTACCCTTAATCATGGTAATAAAAAATATTGCTAAAGTTACTATTCATAATGTCCAAAACTAAAAGGGACCTATTTACATAATTTTTAACTTATAATTCCAAATATGGAATCCATTTTTCCATATTCAAATAACAAAATTTTCAAAAAATAATTTAAAATTAATCACGTTGATGGGGTGAGAAAAAACAGGTTATTAAAGTTAAAACATGCAAAAGATTGAAATTTTTTTATATCTAAATTCAATGTAAAATTAATTCCAATGATCTATATTATATTAACTAATTATAATTTGATCTAATTATACTTTAAAACCAATAAAAAATATAATTTAATACTATAAATTATTTAAATGAAAAAAAATGTTTTCAACTAAATTTTATATTTTTTTACCATTCATCAGAACATGAAACTTATCAGGAAAATAAAAAAAATAAACCAGAGTAAATTTTTATATTTTTATTTAAAAGAAGAAATTTATTTTTTCAAATATAATATATAAAATTTTCAAAATTTTTATTTAAAATATATTCTCTATTAAATTGAGGTAAAATTATCCCTTTGAAAAAATATAGGGTTTTATGCATAAAATTGGGTTTGTTCTTATATTATGCCTATAAAATATATTGGATGAATATAAAAAATATTTTATTGAATATATACCATATATAATTAATTAATATCATTTTTTAATTGTAATTAATTTCATTTATTAAGACAAAATGACATTTTGGAGCATAAGAATAAAATTATTTCCTTTATAAATAATTAGTATATATTTTTATTTCCAATTCATTGGTAACCAATGAATTCATATTATAAAACTTATATTTTCATAATTTAGTTAATACTATTCATAACCTTTAATTTAACAGAAATGTTATATCTTATTATATTAAATAATAATATTTTAATAATATGATATTGTTTAGTAAAACTTAGTCTTGCATATAATGAAAACTATCAAAAGAACTCAGTGTTGTATATAACACAAGACAAGAATCGTGTTGCATATACTGAAAGATAATCCATGTGATGTGTGTAGCGCAATCTCAACTTAGTGTTTCATATAATTCAATCCAAATATAGTGTTCTTCATATAACAAAATTTATATTAATTATTGTGTGAAATGGAAAATATCCAAAAGATTAAATTAATTCAAAAAATATATTTCACAAAAACTCAGGGTGTTATAACTAGAATCAATGTTTCATATCATTAAACATATTTGTAGTTCTGAGGTGAACTTCCCACTTGGAATTATGGAAGTCCTCCACCTTATCTTTCCTCATAGATAACATCACAACAAACTGATTCAGAAAACATAAAATACCCTCCATGAAGAATGAACACTCAACAATGGTCTCCCCGTCATAAAGAGAGATATTAATGTTACAAAATTCTCCATCAAGCTGTTACTCCTAAATAATCATTTCAAGGGGAGAGGAGTTTAACTGAACACTATCCATGATATACTCAACCCCTATTTCCCAAACTTTTAAATGAAACATTACAAATAGATCCATCAAGTTCCACTCTTCTAAGGATTCCTTCATAGCCTATTTCAAGAGTTTCCTTATCAAGGAATTGAAGATGAAATTCCATTTCCATAGGGTATAGGTGAAGTATAATCAAAATATTTAAGGTAATATACCCAAATTCTATAAAGTAGATTAAAAAAAATTAGAGAATATATACTCATGCTCTTGTGGTCAGAATATAAGGTAAACCTTTCTTCAAATAGGTAATTCCACCAAATATTATGTGCATGCATCACATATGCGAGTTCAAGGTCATGGTTTAGTTAATTCTGCTCATGTGACTTAAGATATCGATAAAAATAGTCAACAACATGAACACCCTATATAACAACACATCCCAAACCCAAAACTAATGTGTCACAAAATACCACAAAGACCTATCTAGACTTTGGAAGAGTCAATAATAGTATAGAAGTCAAAATACATTCTAGATCAATAAAAAACTTAAAAATTTATCATCCAAAAAAATCACTCCCTTATGAGTGATATATATCATCAAAGAATACAATATTGAGAAATAATTTACAAACTGGTGATAATACCTAGATAAACCCAGAAATATCTAAATATCTAAAACATTTTATAGTTTTTCCCATGTTATAATAGATTTTACCTTCTTAGGAACAACTGAGATACCATGTTTCAAGAACACATGTCCCATGAACTTCACTTATCAAATCCAAAAAATTAAATTTTAATAGATTATAATAATATCATTGATTTTTCAAAAATTCTAAAACTACTCTCAGATGACATGCATGATCCTCCTGAGAGTGAGATTAAACTAGGATTTCATCCATGAATACCACCATGAACATATCATAAAACTCATGGAAGATCATGTTCATCAATGTTATAAAGACTACTGGATAATTAGTTTGACCAAATGGCATGACAAGATACTCATAATGGTTATACCTAATCCAAAATTTAGTTTTTTTATTCTCATATTATTTTATTTTCAACTGGTGATAACCAGATCGAAGACCAATATTAAAGAACCACTTATCCCCTTTCAATTGTTCAAAAAGATCATCGATCTGTAGAAATCGATACTTGTTATTTATGGTAACTCATAAGTGTTTTTAGTAATCAACATATAAGAAAATTATTTTGTCATCATTATTAGTAATTAGAAAAGTCACCACTTAAGGTGACACACTTAGGCATATAAAGCCTTTCTCTAAAATTTTATCAAATTGAATATTCAACTCTTTCATTTTATCTAGTTACATATGGTAAGAAGGTATATATACTGATTGAGTACCAAGAAATTAATCAATAGAAAAATATACCTCCCTTAATGATGGAAAACCAGAGAATTTATAGATAAAAACATCAGGAAACTTGAGGGAGATATTTGCTCAAAAATTCCAAATCTAGATAAAAATAAAAAATTGATATTACTTTCCCCAACTCTAAATAAGAATGTCTGGATATACTCAATCTTAGGTCACATTATCCATAAAATATATATCACACCCCATCGGGCATGATAAAGGATACTCGTCAAAGATATTATTTGATTTGGGCCTTATTAGAAATAATCTAATCCATCCGTAAAATTAAATCAGTGGGTTTCATGTTGAGAACCAGAAAATTCTAGGTAGGTTCAATATCTAATAAAGAGAAGTCATAAGTAGTACATTGGAGTCCCTACTCTCTCTTCATTCTGAGTGTCATAGTAACATCCATCACATAAGATAAAAGATTCATAGGAAGATTTAGTAAGTTCACAATATGAGTCAATATGAACAAATGAGATGCACAAATATCAAATAAAATAATCACTCTATATGAATATATTGTGATGGTATCTCTTATAGTTGATGGACCTATATTGGATTCCTCTGGAGAGTCTTCAACTTCATGAAGAATATTTGTTCTGGATGATTGTATCTGGAACCACTTAGATCTTGAAGCATAAGATTACACTGTAGTAATTTTTGTTGTTGATGATCCCGTAACTCTATGTGTAGTAGATAATATATAACAGTACTTCTCCAAATAACTTGAACATCCATAGGAACCATATATCTTGGGTGCCTTGGTGAAAACTTCTTTTGAATGCCCAAGATTTCCACACATGAAGCAAGTCAAAAGACCTATTTGAAGAGCTTCAAGAGGTTTGGAAGAATCCTTGTATCAATATCCATCATTAGACTCATCACACTTTCCATTTTATTCGAAGGAACTCATATAATTTCCATTGGGAGAAAAAGGAACCCCTTTCAACCCTAAAATACCAGCTAGATTAAGTTCAACCATTAACACCCTATACAACATGTCATCATTAGAAGATAAAGTTAACAATAAAAACTAAGAATGAATATCATATCAAAGACCCATATCGAACCATATAGTCTTCATCTTATTATTCAATATAATATTTGGTGAAAACTACACAAGCTCAAAAAAAATATTCATATATTCGATCACAGTCTTATTAGCCTAATCAAGTTTGAGATACTCCATAGCCTTAGATGACACCATAAACTCTAGGTAGAACTATTTAGTGAAAATATATTTAAAATACTTACACTCTAAACCCCTATGATTATTATCCATAACCATTGATTCCCATCATCTCCTGGTAGGTCCTTTTAGATTGAAGGTGGCACATTTCACCTTTATCAAATTAGGCATTTCCAAGAAATCAAAAAGATGCTCTATCTTTCTCAACAAATCCTCAACATATTTAGGACTATTAGATCCATGGAACACTGGTTGATTTTTTTGAGGGATATTCTAAGCACATTTCCAGAATTCATTGCTCTGAGGTTTTGTGGTGGGAGCCTGAACGGGAATGGGTGGCAGTGCTTGTCTTAGATATTTGAAAGCATGTAAAATAATCTCAATGGGATTCTGATCCATGGTATTAATTTCTCACTATGTTTCATAAAAAAAACTTCTTGTTAGATCTAATTCACTCATATTTTCAAATGACTGATGCTACAAAACATTGGAAATCAAAATTGAATACATCAGAAGATTACTTAGATCAACAACAACTCTAACAAGAGCTATAGGGAAATTAATCCCATCTAAGAGATATCATGATTTGGATTTCAACTTATCCAAATAAAAATAAGGGAAAATTCTATAATTATTCCCCAAGTCACCTTTCCTAAACCAAACTTGTGTAATTATGTCTCATTACAATGATAACTATCTAGGCACTCACTCTTAACAACATCATAACTCCTGATAATATCTCTCAACTACATACTTACATTATGTAAATATCCTCAACCGGTCATTGATACCTCTTTCTCATAAAACAACCTAGATACCCTGGTACCCTGATACCCAATCCTTCACTGATAAATCTCTAAAGGCATTCTCAATCACCATATGTTAGTAACTAGCACCTGGAATCATACAATATAAATATGGGAATCAACTTTCCACAAAATAGAAGAGGATAAAGTTACATAGTAGTATTCTCAAAACTCTAAAGAGAGAATGTTCTAGAAAACCAAAAGGTGCATCAAAACCCAAAATAGTATATTAATAAAGTACTCAAAAATAGACAAGATATACTCAATGTCTCAAAGGAAACATCACTCTGAGCCCAACGATTTATGAACAACCACCTCCTCTAAGAGACTCTTTCCCTTTTCTCAAACCTGGTAGAAGTAAATATACAAACACTCATTGAAAAAGCTAGGGTGTGAGATATAAATACCAGTAAGTTCTTTCTATGTTCTCCATAATAATATTCCATAATAAAAAACAAAATCATTCTTTCAATTTTAAATAAAATGGGCATGATATTACATTTTCGTATTTAAAACAAAACATTATTTCATTTCAAAAGAAAGAAAAAACATCAAACATGGATTAAATAATAAATTTATATAAAATAGTTTTTATAAATCAACTATCATGAGTAAAAAAGTTTCATAATCAATGGAATATATATAAAATTAATCAAAGAAAGTTCCATGGTCATCTTACATGTGTTATAATAGTTACTAGTTATATGATCATCACATTATCATATTAGTTATCAGGAAAATATATGTCCACATGTCCCTTAGGCTCGATCCAAATATGAATCATCAACATCCCATCAAGGATAAGATATTACTAACTAGTTTTTTGTTATATATTTCATCATAAATCCATTTCTAGGGAATTACCATCCTAGTGTGCTTCTCCCAAATAACCCAATAACTTCCTAAGATCATGTTTTCTCTATCATTCAATACAAAAATGGAAAATAATTTCATTTCAAATCAATAAACATTCAAAATTAAATTTCCCAATTTTTATTTTCAAAATACCAATTTACTTTCTAAACCAAAACATGGGTTTTTCATAATTTCATTCCTTATAAAAATAAAACCAATAATAGGTTTTTATCAATTCAATTTAAGACATATTTCACAAATAATTATCAAATAAAATCATTAATTACTTCAATTTCAAACTACACCCTATATTCTAATTCCGTTGGAATTGGGTTTTACCAAAATTTAGACCATATCAAATTAAAATTCCAAATTTCATCAAATTGGTTTTTAAAAAATCAATTGAAATCAATTTCAAGTAATAAATAAAATCAAGGTTTAATCAAATGGGTAATCTCAAACAGAACCACCTACCATTATTCATGGAATCAAAAAACAACACCGAAAATAGGGTATACCAATGAAGAATGATAGAACTAGAAATAAAGAAATGAAACCTAGAATGAATTTCTAAAAAACACAATTTAGATCCATCAAAAACACAATGATCTAACACTTCCTATGGAGGAGATAAAATGAGATAATAATAGAATGAATAGGAATATATTCACTTACTAAAGAGGGATCGAATGAGATGGCCATGCTTTGATCCTCCAAAGAATGGTTTTGGAGGAGAGAAGGATTCTTAAGTGCCTCTACCACCTAGGAATTATATAAAGGTTGAGTTAAGATTAAACAGGGTATAAAATGGGGGTTTTTAAAATTTTAAAATAATTCTTTAGAATAAAAATTATCATGTGTATGATTAGCTGGGTCGGGTTTCACGGTTAGAAAAATAGTGTGCCCTAACCGTGCACCCCTCTACTAGGGTTCATAGTTTCTAATAAGTGGTCACATAGTTTTTTAAATAATTCACCAACCTTGAAAACCCCCACTATCCAGGGATTCACATTTTTTACTTGGATGGAACACAGTTTTGGAAAATCATACATCAACCGTGCACAACCTAGAAAATTCCAAAAAAAATTCATATTTCACCTGAAGCACCCCTAAATAACACCTAACCAAATAATGATCAAAATAAGGTTTTAATAGTACCATAAAATTATTAATAGGATATTACAATATAGTTTACTCACACTTAGAATATTATCCTTGACCCACTAGAAAATATGATCACATGAAAATTTAACTTATGTTGACTAATTTTAATAGATCCAATTACAATAACCATCAGATAGTTGTAGTTATAAAAATTCATAGAACCACTATCATGTTATTAAATAATTTATATGATAATGGTATTTCCTATAATGTGTGATGACATGCCACTATCATGATTCCATGTATTTCACTTATGGATGGCACTAAGTGCAGTGTCAAAAATGAAATATTTTTGTTCATTTAGAATTTTTTAGGATATATAATCTATATAAATATATTTTTTGATCAAGAAAAATTTTCATACTGTCTTTTTATAGTTTTATTTTCATTCACATATTCTAAATATCTTCAAACTCCCATAAAAAATGTTTCATATAGGTATTATAGGATGTCTTCCATATTCTTTTTATTTAATTAAAGCTTAGTTGTTCTAATTATAGAGTATTTTCTCATTAATTCATGAATCATTTTATTCCTAGGGAGGGTAATTTTATTTGAATAAATAGAGTATTTTTTTACTATAAAAACCATGACCTAGTTGTACCCACTAAAATGTTTTCTCCCATGAAACTATGGAGCATGTCATTAGAGATATGCTTACTATCATGGTAAAATATCATCCTTCTTCGGCATAGTTTTATACAAACCATTATTATTTGGACCACTCTAAACATATTTATCTATTCTAGTCATATTATGATGGTTTCTATCAATAAAGGTTTTCCCAAATTGGAATATATAACCTGCATTATTAATTGACATGGATTTAACATTTATTGAAATATAAGGTGTATATATTAACTAATCTATTGCACATGATTTCTCAATACACAGTGATGACTCATAATCCACATTAAAAAAATATATAAATGTCATTTTACAAATTATTGAGGACCTAATTATCAATAAGTAAACATTATTAATCCTTTTAAATAATTTACTCTTGTTTAACCATTATTATAAAATATTACATTATGGTTCTTTCTTCTTATTCAAACATCACTTTAAGGATTTTTATTTCCTCTATATTTTAATTTTCATTATAATAGATATCCTCTAAAATTTTAGACATCATGTTAAAATAATTCTTAATTGTTAAAACATTGTTTTAATATTGGATATTTTAATCAAGAAACACATTAATCCTAGTTCCCAACATGTGTTCCAGAATGGATTCTTATCATTGTACTTCTTCATTGCATGAGCTGAAATTTCAATTTTAAACATGTTCTATAAATTTTGAATATTTTCTAGAACAGTTATCTTCTGATTCACAACATGAGGATGAAAATTGTTCTTTATCTTTACTCTATATGATTCATGTAATTATTATCTATATTATTATCCTAAATTCAGTATAACCATTATAATTTTTTTATATTATTAAATTTGATCTTATTAAAGGATTTTATCAATATTCTTCATAATAGTATTCTACATTTTTCATTATTTTTTACATTCATATAAAATGTTCTCAACACCTACACAATTAAAATATTTATTTTTCATTTTTAATTTACAATTTCCCAATCCTCATTTAAATAATTTTGAGATAAAACCCATAACCATTTTGAGACTTTAATTACTCTCATTATCCTTATTTCAGACACCTGAAGATTCATCTGATTCTTCTATAATATTTAATATATTCGTGAATTTAATGGAAATACCTTACTTGTCATTATTCTTAAAATATGATTATTTACTCATATATCAAATAAAAAATGAAATGTTTAACTCATTTAGAGATATGTCTTCAATAGAAAAAAACTTTTGGATCAAATAATTCTAGAATGTTTTTTAGTAATTCTGTACAAATTATATATTATTCCTTCATGTTTGAAAATCAACTTGTTTTTCTTGATATTTTATTCTCTTTGAGAAATATTTATCAGCATTCTCATCTTCATCCATCCTGATATCTTTAAATTCTTTCCTCCAAATATTTAGCACGACTTACTTGATTTTAACATTCCCCTTATAAATGTTTTTAAGTTTTTCCCACATTTAATTATCCATTGTGAGTTACATCATTTTTTTATTAACATATTCTTAAAATAAAGATAATATATAATTTATATCCATCCCATATACTTATAGATTATTCTTAATAGTGAATTTCCTAGGAAAATAAATTAATATACCTAGAAACCACACAATACCAACATCACTAACAACTAATTCATATGAAATATGTGATGAAAAAATGTGGTTATTCTACCCATGATAATTTTTCCCATAAAATAATTTAATTTCATTATTGTTTACATAACTCTTAATATCTCTGATTCTCTATAGAGATAGTTAAAACTTAGGTAGCCTAGTTTTCTCTAATACCACTTTTATATCCCATATCAATTGGTATAATTCTGAGATGTATAGGTGAATTAGATAAATGGGTTTTTATAAATTCATTAATTTTAATTAAACCCCTATTACAAGTTCATTTTGTGAACCTATCACAAAAAAATATTCCTCACCTATATAAAAATATATGGAAAAAGTATCACACATGATATTTTTTTATATTTTGGTCTTAGTGTGAAATTCTACTGCTTAACCTATCCAACCTCTTATTAGGTAAAATATTTTATTAGAACTATATTTTTATAGTGATCAAAAATGAATTAAATATCACATAAAATGTATGATAATATATAATCCACACCTCTAAATGGTATGGTATTATATTATTCACTTAAAATATATAAATATATTTTCATTGGATCAACTAGTATATCATGATTCCTCCACTAATATTTTTGTTCAATATGGTCATCAAATTATCACTCGATTATTCAACACCTTGGGATATTTCTTCTTCAACAATTCTATTGATTATAAGAATAATATTTCTGAAATAGTAAAATATAGTTCATCATATCATTTTTCTATAGAATTATCATATCATTTAGGATGTCATGGAATGATGAAAAGGATCTCCATCCACCTCATTAACAAGATCTTCAGTTAATTGCAATAGATTAATCATTCCACAAATTGTAAAATTTTATAGATTGAGTAAAGGTTGTGTTTTTATTATCATGGTCATCTTATATAAAAAGTACTTTCAGTGTAGTGGTGCAATATATATTCTCAAAGACATTAATTTCATTCATTTCAATATTTATTACATCCATAATACTTTTACTAAATATTCCTGAAGTAACCATGTTTTAATTTTATTTTTTTTAATAAGGATTATTGGATTGTTAATGAGAATGAGAAAATAAGTGTAATTAGAAGTAAAGTAGATATTGAAGCTCCAAAAATAATAAATGTAAAGTTTATTGAATGATATGATGTCATTAAAAATGGAAAATAAGTAATAAGGAATCTATAGTGTTTTATAAGGAACATGTTGAGTAGGCCCTTAGTGATATTGAGAAGGTTTTATGGAAATTTATAATTTATTTTACCTACATAATAGAAGATTTAAAACCATAAAAAGGTAATCCAAATATCAATGAGCTATGTAAAGGTGATTCATAACTATGAAAAGGGAATATGTTATCTTTATCATGATAGTCTCAATCAAATTATGGGTAACTGCTGTCTGAATATGAAATTTTTAATGTGATGATATTTTCATATTTTTTTATTAGTTTAGTAATACATTGAGTAGAAACATGTAGGGTTCAATAATCATGTGGGACTTTACATATATTTTTCTAAGGAATAAAATATATTATAAAATAAATGTTTGTTAAAATTTAGAAAAGGAATGACAATATCTTATTTGAGAATATATATTTTCAAATTTGAAAATGTAAATTTTAATTAGAAAATTTTATTTTTCATAATCATCATGAATTTAGTATCATGATCCCCAGAGATAATTGTGATTCAAGCTACTGATAATTAAATAATAAAATTGTAGGGGTGCTTTGATAATGATGGATGTTATGTCGAGAAATTAGTTGAATTGTGTGATTGTATCCATGCCAAGGAGTTGGATAACTCACAATAAGTAATGAGAAATGAATATTTCACCAAGATTTAATGGATTTTAAAATTTTTTTTAGGAGGGATTTTCATATGATAAAATCACCTATGAGAAATGGTGATTTAAAAAATTAGTGGAGATTTGCATGGTGTTTCGTGTAGATAAAGTAAATGGGATGAGCATATTAATTTATTCATGTTGATAATATGATTTTATAAAAATATATTGATCATATTTCATTCAATTTATACCATTTTTATTCATTTTAATCCTTTTCAGCTAATCATATATCATTTAGTGTTATCATGTGACTTTTTTAGATCATATGACATTGAAGTTGGATGTATTACCTAAAGATAATATAACATACAAAAATATCAAAATTTTAAATTTTCAATATCATAAAAATATGTTGAGATGGGTTCCATGTTATAGAAGTAGTATCCATGTCACATTTCCTCACATGTAGAGATTTCAACTATTTTTAAGTAATGTATTTTTTGGATAATAAAATAAGAAAATCATATGGGAAATAAATTTCCATGTTTTAAGAATATTAAATGGAAATCCTTGACTCAATTTTAAGAAGGTTGAATGTGTTAAAAGAAAATAATGTCTCCCTATTAATAAATGTATATTTTCTCCAATTTATTATAGAAATAATATTAATGATATTATTATATGAATATATATATATATATATATATTCATGTATATATATTGGGGCATAAAATAAAAAATTTTGGGAGTGACCTTGATGCTACAATAACCATAGAGATTATTTGGTGTGTATCAAATGAGAAGAGGCTGAGATCCTAGAGATAATTTTCATTAAGAATCTAATGGAATATAATTATTATTATACAATTATTACATGGATAAATAGTTATAACAACATGATCTACTATGGTTCACTATCAAATGGAGTTTTAGATCAACTGAATAATCCAATAGAACTAGACTTGTAGGTATAAATAGAATAGTGATGACATTATTCTATAAGGAGAAATAAAATTTTAATTCGTATTTTATTGAAGTTATGGATGTTCTTGAAGATCAAGCACTATATGATGTATTTGACACTAAATAAGATATATGATCTATGAATGATAGAAACAAGAACTAATAGGATACTTTATTTTTAAATATAGTATGAACATACTTTAATGGGATGTTGGATAAATTTATGTTATTTCATATAAAAATATTATTAGACTATTGTATCATTACTAATTATCTTAATAGTTAAAGAATTTTCAACCATGGATCATAACATATTGAAACAAGGAGTAGTATCACTTTTAGAAAAAAACATGTAAATATTTGTGTCACATGAATTTTAACTACTACATAATTCAGGTTAGGTAGTAAAACACATGATGAATGGACCTAATATTTATATAGATACAGAAGATAATTTTAGTTTATAAATTCATAAAATAAAAAAAAGGTTTCACTAATTCCCTCCCCCTCCTTATAGAGACCCCGACTCTAGTAGCATGGAACTGGTGTTGTAATACATTACATTGGCATAAGATACAAGGAATCACATCCCTAATGACTGAATAGTTTAGAAACATTAGTTAACTATATATATATATGAGTATTACTTTATATTTGAATAAAAAATTTATAACATAATTTTTTTCCAAAAATAAAAACATTCCCGCAAAAATATACTTTCATATCAAACATAGTACACTACATCGATTCTATAGAATGGAAACAAAATAAGGGTGATCACAAATACTCAGTATGGGTTAAATACCATGGAATATATCATGGATCAATAAGTATAATAAATATGTAAATTTATATAACTAAAAAAACTATCCATTTAAATAATTGGATATAGAAAAATCAATATGGAAAGGTAAATAACATAAATCACATTCTATTTAATCAATAAACTAAAAATGAAATGAATCCAAAGATAATATCATAGTCACAATCTATTGTATAATAATAATTTAACTCTTAATAATTTCAATGATTAATTATAAAAAATCATGTTTCCTAGGCGCATGATACCTTTACCATTAAGACCTTTCACAAGACAGTTTAGAACATACTATTATCAAGACTTTTCCCAAGATATTGTAAAATTTACTACTTACAAACACAAAGGGTTTGTCAAAATGATTTTGTATCGTGAGACTACTAATACATATAGGGGATTTAATTAACCAATCTCCAACCCATGTCATTCTTTTCCAAAACATTACTCAAATAGAAAATAATTGATTTAATTTATAAATATGTTCTTTTTCATCAAATATCTATATTGAGTAAAGAATATGGATTTACCAATATTTCCCCAGTCAATAAAATAAATTTAAATGTAAAACACCATATGTAGAAAAGATATATGTTTTAAGAAATAATCATATCCATGAAAACTGATATTGATAATTAGGGAAAATGTAATGTCCAATGATAATAGGAAAGTGAATATTTCAATGAGACTTTAATGACTATTAAAAAAGAAACAAGGATTTGAATTTCATTAATATCCTTGGTCAAAATATTCATAAACCATCTAGAGGAAGAATAAGGATGGTATAATCATATACATAATGGATTAATAATAAATTGTTGTTTTCATTCATGAGTAGAAATACCACAAAATGGTCATTAGAGACATTCATGAGGAAAATATAATTTTCATTTTGAAAAACATTTTAAAAATCATTTTCTTTTAAAATAACCTTGAAAACATATAAATGAATATTAAAAAATCATGTAAAACATTTATTGAGAAAAATAACATTTTCTATTTGAAAAAATATTTTAAAACATAAATCATTTTTTGAAAGATTTTCAGAAAACATTGTTTTGGAAAAAACAGATTTATGACCAAAGAGAGAAATGAAGTCAGATTTTCTTAAAAACATTTTCTTAATAATTTTAATTACCAAAGAGTGCTAAAATGGTTCCATTACATTAATATATAATGAATAAATATGGTATAATAAATTTAAATGGTTTTATTATAAGGTTGTAAAAATATTTCCTTTAATTGAAATTTAAGAGTAAAAAATCTCAATTAGAATGAGATTGTGAAATAAATCATTAAAATGACAATAACATTGAAGTGAGAATTAATTAATTAATAGATTATGTGATTAAACTATAAATACACTTTAAAAATTTTGAAATACAAAATAAGGTTATAAAAGTAATTATGATCATAATCATATAATGAAATAATAAAAGAAGAAGAAGATTAACCAAATGAACAAAAATTGAGATAAGAAATCTCTTACCTCATGTTTCATTTTCATTGTAAATTACATAAGGTATTAAATATTAATTTTAAAAATTGTTATTATATTTTACCATAACCATATTCATAATATCATATACGATCCTTTTATAACATCTTATCAACCATTTATTAAATTTTTTTCATTATTTTCATTTTTCAGGTGTTAATTTCCTTACATTCTTATGTGTGTTTCATCATAAAATATCTGATTCTTGTGAATATTATATAGTTATATCATATCCAAAATAATAATAATGACATAATTATCATATTTGTTAATAAATGTTACTTTTAAAACTAATAATGAATGATGGTTATGAAGAAATAAGTACATTACGGTCATGGAGAAGGTATGTTGTATGTATGCATGAGTAATATTTCTATTTTTTCATGATCATTATGGAAAAGAAGTAACTAATATTTTTACCTTTAATTAATTATAATAATAACATTAATTTTATATTATATACATATATATAATATCCATCTGTTGTAGTGAGGAAAAGATAGTCACATTGCTTCATGAAGGTGGTAGTCCGCACGTACACAAACGATGTTATCATCTTTATGTGAGTGAAAAGTTAGAAAATAAAATGATATATTGTAATTCAAAAATGATAAATATGTGATTAATATCATAATTATTTCATTCATATAGAATATAATAATTAACATTATTCATTATCAACTACCATGTAAAGCGTTGGTGAAAGATGAGTCACATCGCTTTGTGAGACAGTAGTCTGTCGTACACAAGAGCAACGTTATCACCTCTCTTACATAATGTAATGTAATAATTTATATATGATATAATGAATATTTTGGTTTAATTAAATTATATAATATATATTTATATTTTATATACATCATAATACCCATCCATGAGAGATGGTAATGGAAAAATCTACGACATCAGTTCATGAGGCGGTAGTCCTCCGAACACATGAACGATGATTTTGTAACACATTTTAAGGAAGTTAAAATGATTTTAGGTCATGTAATAATTATAAAATCATACCATAATATGTAATATAGTTATTTTATTATATAATTATGTTTTATAAAAACATTAAGGATGTGGAGAATCAAATAAAATAAAAAATAGTGTTGAAGAACGTTACCTCTTCTATGGGTATCCTCATTAGGTTTGTACTAAAGCATTCAAAGGATGGATATATGACCAAAATAAGGATTATAGTATGATTTTACGGATTTTTAAAAGTTATTTGGGTATTTCATGGCTAATAAAAAGTGTTATTAGAGTGTGAATAAGTGGGAATATTGACTTCCCTTTTATAGTTGAGGAGGAGTGGCATTCTTGTAAATACTAAAAAGTATTTACTATTGGGAGGTATCTATTACCTCATGTGACTCAAAAATTTAATAATAATTGATTTTAGGGTTTATGGGGTTTTAAAACACCTCTAAAACACAAAAATAAACTCATTTCATAATTTTATTCCTTAGTCTTTAAGTTTACTCAATTTTACTCTTTTAGTTTTCTACCACGGTAAATTGTATCTTTTTATTTACATGGGTAATTTAGCCTTTCAGAATACAATTAAAATAATTATTATCAGATAATTTATAATTAATTATTATTAATACAAAATCCAGTTTGTTAAATAAAAAACCTAAGTGTGTGAAAAATAATTATACAAACACATGTAATGTGAAAAAACATGTTTTAACTTTAATCGCAAAAATTATTTTTAATTGTTTTAACTAGTCATTTTGGCCAAAAATTATGTTTAAATTATTATATAATATAAATTATTATGATTACAAATATGTAATATATTTTTATAAATTCAACTCACAAAATTTACATAATTTAATTTAAAATTAATCTCAAAGACGTAACAAGAAAGCGGGTTTCTAAAGTGAAATTGTTCTAAAGATTACAATGTTTTTATATCTAAATTAAATATTAAAAATAATTAAAATAAACTAAATTATATTAATTTATATAAAATTTAATTAATTTAACTTTAAAAATAATTAAAAATATATTTTAACCTTATAAATAATTTAACTAAAAAGTCAGTTTTCAATTAAAATTCAGTATTTTTTCATTATTCATCATAAAATAAAACTTCTCAGAAAAATCGCAAAAATTCACCCTAAGATAATTCAGATATCATGATTTAAAAAATAAAGTTTATTTTTTCAATTAAATTTTATAAAATTGGTAAAAATTAATTTTATATTAATTTCACAAAGATGATTAAACCATCTTTTAAAAAAATATTATTTTTTATAAAACATCATTTCCTCTAATTGATAGTTATATTATTTATATTAAACATATATCTAATAAATGTGGGTAAATTATATATTTTCATAATTTATTTTACCCAATTCTTACCCTCTACTTGAACAGCTAAGTGATAATTGTCATATTAAATAATAATGTTAATAGTATATTTTTGTTCTGTAAAACTCAATCTTGCATGTAATGAAAGCTATTGAGGAAAATCATTATTATGTATAATTAAAGGTAAAATTAGTGTTCCATGTGATGAAATCTATTTAAATTATTTAAAAATAAATATATCATAAGGTATTTGGATGTTATATTCCCATCCAGTCTTGGTTTTGTTTTTCATGCACGCTATTAAATAAAAAGTGCTTATTTTAGAATTTAGTGTTGTTACATTCTCCCCACATTAAATAAATTATATACTCCGGATTTAAAATTAATATTAGTAATCATGGGTTTAATATTTTAAAATACTTTTATTTTAATCCCTCATCGATTGAAGGGTTGATAAAACATCTTCTTAAAAAGTGAGAATGGGAAGTATAAGGGTCATATGGAATAACACATACCTAGGTTTCTACATATGTGAACATTAGTAGAAATTGAATATATGGAAATAGAGGGAACGTTTAAATAATTATAGAGTTTTATTGAGTTTATTGATCACAAAAAATTTAATGATTAATGGAATGTTAAGGTCCTCAAAACCAAAAATATAATAGGTGTGAAAAGTTCATTGATATCATCGTAAATGATGGTAATATGATAAAATTTTATTTCAAGGTCATTTTTCATAATATTTAGGAATTATATTATTATCTATGAATATAAGGAAATATAATTACTTGATACATTTCTATTTCATAAGTATAATTTTATCCTTTGGTTTTGTTTCGATCAATTTCTAATTCATCACTTATTCCAAGAAATAAATATCCAAAAAAATTCCTAAAGCACTAAAATTCACTTTTAATGGATCTTATGGTCCATAATAGAGTGAAATGTATTTCCAAATTTCTCTAACTATTTACCAATACCAATATTGTTAGCAAAAGTTATCTAATATAATAAATTAATCTCTAAACTGAAAAAATAACACCACTGGATCATCATTAATATTTATTTTTTAAAAAAAATAACTAAAAACAGTAACATATTAATCTGGTTTAACTATTATTACAATGTCATTAATGACCATTTTTACTATGGTTTTAGATACAAATTATTTTTTTCCACAAATTCTAATAATTTTATTTTACTATTACTATAATTTTTGGATCATAATATATATGCAAATGGAACAATACAAGAGGGGGTGAATTGTAGGTTTAAAAAAAATCATTTTTATCCCTATATGAATTTAGTTTAAAAGAATCTAAACTAATTCAATTCACAATACATATTAATATTTTAAAAAATTAATCAGACATAGCCCTGGGTCTTGTAATAAAAGTATCGTAATTGGGTTGATTGCTATAATGTAACCCATTGGTCATAAATGAAACTGATCATATTCACAATTGAAAGGATTTAAACAAAGTAAGCATGTGATAGATCATAATCACTATGGTTTTGATGATCATAGTAAAACAAAACAATGATTCAATCATAAAGCATACTGAATTGAATTGAGTATTTTAAAAGATTGTAATCACTAGGATTGTAATTACAAAGATCATAATCATAGTATATTAAAAAAGTATCATAAACAGATTGGTAACAATAAAAAAATAAGAAATAGAAAAATGAATCATAAAACAATTCACTTTCTATTACAATGCAGTACGAATGTAAAAGAATACAATTCGTTAAACCCAAAGAGAAGGGTATCCAATAATCGTGGATAAAGTTTCCATGATTTATACTTTCAATAAAGTATTTATTACCCATTCCAGGGTAATACCTTGATATGATGATCAGATTCTATCTTTTTATCCCCACAAGCCCTCAATCCTGAAGTTGATCGGTGTCTCTGTCTTCCTAACCTTGGAAGCCCTCTATCGGGAAATGATCATCCCATCTATCTTCATATCCATAGAATCCCTCGATTGTAATCACCAACGATCAGTCTCACACTAGGAAAATAAAAAATCTTGAAATTCACAAGTATGTAGAAAGAACAGTTCACAACTTGACTTCAGAGTCTTTCGCACAAAGCTGATATTTGATAGAGCTCTTGTAGGATGTCTCAAATTCTTAAAAAGTTTTGAGCTCTTCCAAATAACCTAGTATTTATAGGCCAATGTCCCAATGGTCATCTTAGATTCCAACGGTCAGATTATTTCTTGAAAAAGCATAGGGACTTGGACACCTGGAACTCCAAAGGTCATCTTGAAACTAAAGAAACAATGTCATTTTATAATATATATTGAAATAGAATATATAACATTTTTTTGATTAAAAGGTTTTCCTTTCGATACAATACTATTTTCTGGATATGATAGAATGATTTTGAAAAGAATTTATCTCTTCTGATAGAATAGAATTTTGAATAGTTAATGAGTTTGATGATTTCAGTTAATACATTGAATACAATTTATGTGTTAAATGTAATAATGATTAGTGTGTATGATGGAAATTGTAATCGGTGTGTCCGATGGAAATTTAATTCAGTGAGTACGATGTAGATCATATCATGGGTTATAATGATAATCATGAAATATAGTAAAACTTATGAGTATGATTATTATCATAATTATATGAAAAATTATAATTAAGAAATTTAAAACAAAAAAACTTAATGTAATTAAAATATATGAATTCATTTGAAAATAGAGTTTGAGATTTCAAAAATAAAAAGTAATAAAAAAGTAAAAAAAAGAATAATTTTGACTCAATAGTCTCTCCCTTTTTAGAAATCCAAACCATGAGTTAAAATAATTTAAGGATTAAAAAAGTAAATGAAATTTTTATTCAGAAGTGAAAATTTATACTTATCTCCCTTTGAGTTTTTAAAACTCTTCTAAATATAATTTGCATACGATTATCCTCCCCCTTCGAATATCAAAATATATAAGGATATTATTATACATAGAAATTCCCCATTACTAAAATCATTCTTCTTTTAAATATCATTCTCACATTATTTATTTTATGATAATTTTATCTTTTTGAAAACATTATCCCCCTATATAACATATTCTCCCCTATGTGATTTTCAGAAAGGAATAGGGAAGATCTTATAATACCTAAAAAAGGGTTATAGAAATAAAACATATGAAGTAATAAAAAATTTGATCATATATAAAAGTGAAATAACATTCATCCAAAACAAAATGGAAGTCATTCAATCAAAATATATTTATATTTCAATGTATTTCATTTGAGTCTCAGAAATGAAGTACAAAAATATTTCAAAAAGATTCAATTATTTTTCTTTTCCTTCTCCTAGTCATTATTCATGAGATCTAAAATAGTTGTCTATATCTTTATGAATTATTTATTTTCATCAAATATTTTTTTGAAAATATTATTGTTAATACCTGAATTTTTGTTCTTGATCTTCAAATAATTGGTATTCGCTATGAGTCAATTATTCCTGGTATTTTAGCTTCTCTTCCAGAATATGAATCTTGGCTTCCTGGTATTTATTATTATTCAATTGGAATTCAATCCTATCAATCATAAAGACAGTTTTATTTTTCAAGTAAATTATCTCATCCTTATAAAACATTAATTTTGAGACTTCGAGTTGAATAAAATTCATCCTCTTTTCAATCACTTTGAAATTTTTGGAATGGATTCCATCTGGACCTCTGATTGTTCTCAATTTCTGAGAAGTATCACTTACTAACTTGTTGAATGCAACTGAGAGTTCATTAATAAGCTTTCTAATATCTTATATTGAGTATTTATGTGATTTAATACTTTCCTCAGACTTGTGAGACCACTTCACAACTTTATTACAATCCTGTATGTTTTTCTTGGTGCTTTCTTCCAGTACATTTAAATTGGACTTGAGTTTCATCAATATTTTTCTATGAATCTTTATAGATTAGGATTACTTGTTTTTATTATCTATAAAAAAAAATATTCCCTTAAATTCTTGGAAAATATGGAATTTCCTTTCCAATTATTCTTAGTTCTTGAACAATATATTGATCTCTTTTAGAAGAGATAATATGTTCTAACTCAGTGTCTTCCTCATAATTGGGAAGCTCTGCACTATGACTTTTGGTATCTTTATTATCTGAATTATGATTCTGATTAACATATTATTTGGTTTCTTCTTAATTTTATATGATACGGATGACTTTATGATCTTGGTATTTCTAATCATATTTATTTGAAATTTGAACTTCATTGGATGGAAATTTTATTGAAGTGTCTTGGTAAGATCTTATTAGAATTGTATTGGACTATGACTTTTGTTACTGATCAGTTTCTTTTTCATCTTTATCTTTTTCTCCTTCTTCCTTTTCTTATTTTTCTTCTTCTTATTTTTCTTATTCATCTTCACTTTTCTCTTTTATTTTCTATTCATATTCATTAAAATATCCATCTATCTAACATAATTATTTTTCCTCTTGATCTCTTGAAACTTGTTCTTTAGATACATCTATTGGTACTGATTCTTCTCCAACTTTTTGTTTGTTCTTTCCTTTGTTTTGATCAGGTAGAGTGAATAATTCTTTTTTAAGTGATTCCGTGACACTTATTCTAACACTTTATTTTTTTATTTCTTTCATCAACTAATTTATGTTAAAAATAATATCCTTTCCATTCATCAGATTCTTTTTCTCATGAATTTATTTTAGAGTTTCATCAGCCCGAGTCTGTTCAAAAATAGATTCTGCAAGATTGAGACCAAATTACACATCTCCTTATTTTCCTTTAACTTTTTCATTTCTCCACTTGGCTTTTGTTTCTGCACTATATACACTTTTCTCATTTATATTTATAATATAATCAAACTTGTATTTATTTTCTTTTTTTTCAAACAATCAGTACAAATAGTTTTGGTATTCCTTGGCTTCCTCCTACTGTTTCTTTTGGATTTTTAGATTCAACATCCTTAAAAAACTTTTTATATTTTGAATCAATATAAAATTTTATTCTCCTTACTATATCATCACTGATCCAAATAATTATCTTATTTCTTGATACTGAATTAATAGTAATATTTCAAATCTTCAAACTTTTATGAATGAACTTACTGAGGATGGCGGGAAACATGATCAACTATGACTTAATTTATCTATACTTGAGATTTTTTATGGTTCTGAAAATGTAACCCATTATGTTGATCTTCTTTATATTCAAAATATAATCAAGTGTAAAGATATCTAAAACATTGAGAGTTTCTTTATCACCACTCCTGGGAATTAAAAAACCTTGCATCCAGAGTACAGTTAGTCTATTTTTGGCTAAAAGATGACTATTTCTTCTTTTTTCTTCATGAATGTCAAAAAGATTTTTTTCATCCCTTACCTTTAAAAATGTTCCCTTTTCTTTTGTAAACTTATGAAAGGGATAAAAATCATATCTTTTAGATAAAACATTGAGCAAATTTGTTTCTTATTTAGATGACATACTGATTTCACTATCATAAATACAAAAAGATGTCTTCAATTATTCATCAACCTTCATAATTTTATAGAATTGTATCACTTAATCCATGATGATGGGATCTTTTTTTATGCTTCTCAATACATACTGACTCCCATCCTTGAAATTGAATGATTATTTTCAGAGACAAACCATACTTGAAATAAAACTCATTAGTGGAAAATCTTTCTTGGAAAAACATCATTTTTGAGTAATCTTTCGGTGTCATTTCCTTTAGATAAGTTTCTAATGATTAAGACATGATTACAATTGAATTTATCTCTTCCAATAAAATAGAACTCTGAATAGTAAATGAGTATAATGATTTTAGTTAAGATAGTGAATACAATTTATCTATTTTGTGTAATATTGATCAATGTGTATGTTGGAAATCATAATCAGTGTGTCCGATGAAAATTATATTCAATGAGTATGATGTAGATCATATTTATGGTCATAATGATAATCATGAAATATAGTAAAACTTATAGGTACAATTATTATCGTAATCATATGAAAAATCATAATTAGGAAAAGTGAAACAAAAAAAATAAAATAAGTAAAATATATAAATTCATTTGAAAAGAGAGTTTGTGATTTACAAAACAAAAAGGAATAGAAAAGTCAATAGAAGAATTTTGACTTGACAATAATTTCATTAATGACCATATTACCCTAAAGGATATTAATACCTTTAAAATTATGTCTATAAAATGTAAAGGTATTATTCATTAAATAAAGTTTCCACTAAAACATATACTTTTCATAAATTCCTCTAAAATGTCACAAGTCATTGATATTCAAACCCCGAGAAAATTCAAAAAGGGGTGTTTAAGAAATTGAAATAATGATTAATATTAAAATCATTAACCCATGATAGTATCCATAACTATTATGTTAGGGGATAAATAGATGATTATATCACAATCCAAATATGTTTCACGATTATTAAAACCAAAATATCATTGGAAACAATAATTCTAATATTTAATTTTTTAATTCCAATACATAGTTACTCCGTTTTATTTATACATAGGTCTTTCCATGGTCTAGGGTTTTTTCTAGGTCATTAATTTTCATTTTTTATTTAAATTCATCATAATGGTTTTTAAAGAAAATTTTATTTATCCTAAAAATATCCCTAAGAAATTTCAAACTAGGTGCATAGTATGGCCTATTGTCATACACTAGGTGAAGATTGAGTCAAACCACCAAGCCCTATTTATAGTTTTCACCCCTAGGTAAATCTATTCAAGAACAAATTCCAATTTTAGTATCCATACATGGATTTATATCTATAAAAACCCACATAATATCTTTCTTGCTAAAACTTTAGGATGTTCTTATATAGTTATCCTCAAATTCAATCATAGGGTTATGTTCCCAAATCTATATTTTCTAAAATATAGTTCTTATGGTTTCTACTAAACTTATTCTAATACAAATTGTACCGACCCTATACCCAGTAGCTCAGATCCAATTTCATACTTCATTACATTGGCATAAGGTACAAGGAATCTCATCCTAAAGGACCAAATAGTTTAGAAATCTTAATAAACTACATACAAAATTGGTTCTTAAGTTATATTTAAATACACAAATTACAACATAATTTTCTTGAGTATAACATAATTCCCTTCTAGAATATCATTTTATATCAAACATAGTACACTTCATGGATTCTTAATAAAGGGAAAAAAGAAGGGTGTTCTGAAATGATCAGTAGGTTATATACAATGGAAGATATCATGATTCAATAAGAATAATAAATAGGGAAAGGTAAATAATATAGCACACCTGAAATTTAAATAAATGGATATGGATAAATCAATATGTCTATGTAAATAAGTGAAAAAAATTCCATTTAATCAATTAAATTAAATTAAATTCATCCAGTAATAATATCGTAGGGAAAATATACTAGATAATAATAACTAAACTCTTAGTTACAGAAATGATTAATTAACAAACATATTGTTTCCTAAGAAGATGATTCCTTTATCATCAAAACCTTTCAGAATATGGTTTTTAACATACTACTGTCAATACATTTCATAAGATAGTTTAGTACATTCTAGTTACAAATGCATGGTGCTTTTAAAACTGATTTTGTCTTATGAGACTATTAATGCATCGACGGGATTACATTAACTGGTCCCTGACTTGTTTTGAACTGGTCTAAATCATTCCTCATATAATATTATCCATGCTAAATGATATGGAGAATTAGGGTAAATTCAATGTCTAATGATCATAGGAATGTTATTATTTTAAGGAGACATTATTGAATATCAAAAATGAAACAAGGAAGTGAATGTTAATACTATCCTTAGTCAATGTATTCATAAACCATCTAGGGGAATAAGAAGGATGCTATCAATATATACCCATTAGAGTATGAATAAAGTTTTGATGTCATTGATGATTATAAATTCCATAAAATTATCTTAAAATACTTTATTAAGAAAAATATCCTTTTAATTTTGGAAAAAATTTTGAAAATCATTTTCTTTGAAAATAATATTGAAAATGTTCAAATTATGTGACATCCTGGAACCGAGTACCACTCAAAGGTTCCCCAAGCCTAGTTAGCCACATGGCCCTAAACACATATCATTGAATTTCAAAGGCTACCAACCAATGGAGAGGTCCTAGGGTGTGCTTGTGGGGAGACTATTACCTTATTACCATATTGGAGCATAGCTGATAAACATAATAAAAGGTAAATAGAATAATAAATATAACAAAAAATGACACATTATAAATAGACACTATAACACTTTACTCATAACCCACCATAGAGGAAGTAGATATGAATAATAAATAATATAATAAATTGATTGAAATACACAAAATCTAATGATAATTAATGTCATTTGTCTACAAAATTGGAAAACATGTATACAAGGAAACGGGAAATAAATGCTATACAAAATTAGAAAAAAGAAACCAAAAATACCTATCATCTCGAGTCCTAGCCCAGTCATATGCTACCAATATCTATCCTAAGTAATAAAGTAATATCAGGTGTCCATAGTAGGACACTTCCCCTTGTCAACACATGCATACATAAAATCTTCTCAAGTTCAAATGGTGGTCCAAATAGGGTGTGAGATAAATCTCAGTAGACCACCACCAATGGAACCTATACCATCCAATATGTGAAATATAAACTGATAGTGTGTGGTTATATATAAAAGTAAATCAATACAGTAATATAAATACCAAGATACCTACTTCATACCCAGCTTGTAATGTCTTTGAAAATGAGATCACTTAGTTAATTCATTTGAGTTCAGTTTATATAGTTATGTCATGTGAGGTAATAGATAGAAATGACATCATATCATGATAGTAATAATAAATGATCCAAGATATAATAAGGAAACTTTTAATGATGATAATAAAGATGATCCAAGGTAATAACCAAGGAATATTTTACCCCAAGGGTTGAGACAACACAATAATAACCTTTATTTTAGCTAGGAGGAGTCTACATGTAATCCAAGTGGCATAGCCCAAGGAATTTCACTATAATAGGATTCTAACTAAGCCTAAGGATCTCATCCCAGGTAAAACAGGATAAGCAATAACTAGGCCCAATAGGAATATCCATGGCACTACATATCCATAGACATCATGTTGGATAGAAGGAGTGTATCCAAGGCATCCTATAATGATAATGTAGGGATACTACAGTGTCTTGTCATACATCCACTAGTAGACAAGGATCGAGTTACAAGGTGGGTATCTCCCTTGGAAACTGACACCCTTGAATCATAATGGCATCTACAAGTGCTCAAGGCGTACCCTTAGTAATCCCAGGCTGGCTGGAGTTTAAACACTCCAATAAAGATAAATAGGTCCTTATGAAATAAGTACCTTATACTTGATTCATTTAATAAATTAGTCCATGTAATACTTATTCCATTTAATAATACATTTGGTCCACTCTATTGTATTTCATAAAAGTGAAAAGGATAAATGGACATTAAACCATTCATTAGTTTACATAATTCATATTCAATTCATTAGTTTCAATTCACTACCTTCCATTATGCATGGTAATGGGTGCTATAGACATGAAACCAGACCATTAAACTACATTATTTTAGGCCAAGTGATATGTATCAATATACTTTCCATTTATCATTTAAAATATTATTTGATTAATTTGAAATGCATAACTTAGAAGGGTTACGTGATAACCATAGAGGTGATAACCATTAATAACTCAGTATTCAATTTTTTAAATAAGTATTTCCATTAAAATGGCCAAGAAACACAATCAAATGGTGCTTTAGAATAACCAATGTGGGTTACAAAGGCATATTCGAAGAATTAACCCTACTTGGGGTGGAAGTGTTGAGGTATTAACCTCCAATGGTGTGATGATACTACATAGAAAGGGCTCTAGAATATGAGAAAGATGAATATAAGAAATTTATATGAATTAAATAGGCAACTCTCTATGAAATAATGTGTTTAGAATAATGGAAATTTATAAAATAGCAATACTTTAGGGATGAGTTATATACTACCTACCATATACTCACAACACTATCCTTATCCACTATACACATTTAGTTTGGACTATATTGGAATAAATCAAAAGAATGGACTAATTCCCTAAAAATAGTGCATATGATCCTACATCAAAATAGTATCATCTATGAGAATAAAAATAATTAATGGATCAAGATGAAATGAGTACTTATTGATGCACATCTAGTGAGATTAACGATGATAGAATTGGACTTTGGATGAAGGATCGAGAGAAAAATATATTCAATAGGTCTTGAGAGCTTAAATGGGATAGGAGAATCTTTCCTATCCACTAGAATGAGAAAAGGAGGATGGGGTGAGTTTAAACATTCATTAAGGGAATTTTTGTTCTTTTACCCAAAAAAAATAGAAGTGCACAGTTTGGCCACATGGTTGGATAAACCATGTGCCAACTGTGCGAAATGGAACTTTTAAAAATTACAGACCATATGGATGGGATTGTGGACCAATATGGATGGTTTCTTAAAATCGTACATCCCCCTTATACTCATTATAAATCCCCATACAGTTAGGGGTAACCATGAGGCCTTCCCCCACACGATTTCTCTTAACCATGTGGCATGTCTGTTTCTCCCAAAAAGTTTGTCTTTGGGCTTTGAACAATCCCCAAAGACACCTAAAACACCCATGACCTCACTAGGAATCCATATTAGGTACAAAAAAAGGTATTGTACCTAAATTTAAATGATTCATACCTAAGATAAAAACTTGGTTCTTATAGTATTCCACCTTAAAGTAACTCATCCCTGAGTTTTCCTTCCAAGGGAAACTAAACACTGTCAAATAACAACTCTTGCTACTGAGCACATAAATTGGTCTCCCTCTCTTAAGTCTCATCCTGCACATGTTTTTTATTCAAGACCACCCTCACTTAAGGCTCATAACATCCTCAAATATCTTTCATGCTCAGGTTAAAGATGTGTATAGGATACTCCTCAAAAGAAGCATCGACATCCAACATAACCTCCTTGAGATCAAAAGTATGTGATGGGTTGACCTAGTAATGGAAAAGCTATCAAACATTGAAGATTTCATGTAAGGAATGGTACCTCTGAGGTAATAGAAATTTATAGGATACTATCCCGACACTATCCAAAATCTCCAACGGCCTAACCAAGTGTGGCAACATCTTCCCTTACCTCAGTATCCATTTATACCCAAGCATGGGAAATACCTACAGAAAAACATGACCCCCGACCTCGAACTCTAGAGGTCATCAATGGTGATCAACATAAGATTTCTATCTAGATTTATCTATAGACATATTCTTCTTTATGGTATCTAATGGCTCGCATCCACCCACCTTCTCATGGAAAATGGGTTAAGTGGTAGCCTCCTCTCTCGAGGAATAAACTAAAAAATGATGGTTTGTGCATTATGGGATCTGTGAGGGGTGGTGGTTTTATCAAATACCCAAAAGGATCTATTGTGAAGGATTTATATACTTTATTTGGGAATAGAGACTCCCTTCAAGTGGATATCCATGCTATTCTCACTAGCCTTCTTCTTTGAAATCAGATGTATATTCCAATCGGGGAGATCAATACTGATTCAATTTCAATCTAAAATAAAATTACAGGTAAGGTTCCTATTCCTTGGTCCATTGAATACTTAATTTGAAGGTTTAGGTGGATTTTGAGCAATGTCATGGCCATCCACTAGACATGGAGTGAGGGAAACATTGTGACTAATTTCCCCACCTCTAGAGAGACCCAAGATGAGCATCTTATTATCTTCTATAGTCTTGGATCCTTTCTCTTAGAGAGTCTCATATTTCTTAAAGTTAATTTCCGTGGGCTCTATTATTTCATACCTACTTAAGTGTACCTTTGTAGGCTTTCTTAACTTCTCCTTTTAATAAAATAAAAATTCTTTTGTGTATAAATATGTTTCATTATCATCTAAACCTCATCTGAAGTCTCTTTCCTGAGATGAGGACCTAGTAGTGATGCCTCTCCTACCTCTTACCGACAAAAAGGTGAATATAATGTCCTCCATACAAGGGCTCATAAAGATCTATCTCAATCATATCTTTAAATCTATTATTATAATAAAACTTGATGAGAGGGATATGTTTCTCCCAAGAACCTCTAAAATCAAGGATGCATGCTCTGAGAATTTCTTATAAAACCTGTATCATCTACTTTGATTGTCCATCAGTCAAAAGGTGAAAGGATATGATCAAGAGAACCTATGTACCCATAGATCTCTATAACCCCTAACAAAAACTCAATGTAAAACAAGAATTACTATCTTAAATGATAGTACGAGGGACCTCGTATAGTCGTATGATATCATGGACATACAGTCTTCCCATCTCATTAACTAATAAAGCCTCCTTGATAGGAAGTAATTGGGCTACCTTCTTCATTCTATCCATGACTACCCAAACTACATTGCTACCTTGAGGTGACCTTGGTAATCTAACTAAAAAATCCATAGAAACATCTTCCCATTTCCATTTCAGGACTCGAAGTGGATGTAACAATCCTACAGGTATCTGGTGCTCCACCTTCACCTGTTGATAGGTGGAACACCTAGTGATAAATTCTGTTATCTAACATTTCATTCCAGGCCTCCTATACTGGCATCACATGTCTCGATACATCATAGAAATTTCTGGATGAACTGACCACAGAGAAGCATTAAACTCTCACATTAGTTTCTCTCTCATATCTATAAAAACCCAGACATTCCCATATATATAGAAAATACAATCTCTATTTATATAACAATCTGAAGGTGGGTCCCTACCAGTAATACTCTCCCGGTTAACCAGCCCCTCATGATCTAAAAATTTCCTACTCATTGCCCTTTCAAAGAGTGAATAGGTAACTATCGAGGATGAGAGATAGCACTGCTCATGAATTTCATGAATCTCTAGATGTATCTTATAGAATAGGGCTATTAATTTTCATTCATCACTAGATTCTTATACAACATGTTCCTGAGTATTCCTACTCAGCACATCAGTAAATTCATTACCCTTTCCAGATGTATAGGTGATCTCAAAATCAAAAGACTGAAGGTATTCAACCCATATTCAGTATCTGAGATTCATATCATGTTGGGAAAATATATATATTTGTCTCCTCTAGTGTTTATACACCACAAAGTTCTCGCCCATCAGATAGTGTCTTTAGGATCATAAGTCTTGGACAAATGCTGCTAGATTGAGGTCGTGTGTCGGGTAATTTATCTCATGAGGCCTCAACTACTAAGATCCATACGCACGAACTCTATACTCCTACATCAGCATGGATCCAAATTTGATTCTTGATACATCACATAACACTATATAGCCTCTTCTAGGATCTAGAATAATTAGAATAGGTTTTTAGGTAAGCCTTCCTTTCAACTCCTAAAAGGTTTTCTGGCATGATTTTGACAACAAGAACTTAACACCATTCTTTTTGTGACTAGTAAGAGGTGAATTGAGGCAGGATAAGCCCTGTATGAAATGATTTTAATATTCGGAAATCCCCAAGAAACTCTTTATATTAAACATGTTCTGGGGATGATATGAAGAAATCACAGCTTTCACCTTCTCTGGTTCAACTAATACTCCTGATTCTAAGATAATATGAACTAATAACTGAACGTTTTTTATCTAGAAGTGGAACTTAGAAAGCTTAGTATAAATCTAATGCTCTATCAGTGTATTCAAAATTATCTCAAGATGCATAGCATGGTTGATACGAGTGTGAGAATATACTAAGATTTTGTCCACAAATACCACAACCAATATATCTAGATATGGATGAAAGACCCTATTCATCAAATACATTAAACTAAAAGGAACATTCATAAGACCAAACAACATAATGAGATACTCATATAGACTACACCTACTATAAAAAGTTATTTGAGGTATGTATGAAGACCGGACTCACACCTGATGATAGCCCGGTCTCAGGTCAATCTTAGAGAACACCCTAGATCCTCATAGATGGTCAAAGAGATCATCTATTATATGCGGTGGATATTGGTTCTTAACTATATTATTGTTCAACTATCAGTAATAAATTCATAAAAAACGGTCTCATCCATGGTTTTGGTGAAATAATGGGTGAACCTCGAGAGGAATTATTGGGTCTAATGAAACCTTTAAACTCCATATCCTCAAACTATTACTTGAGCTCCTATATCTTAGTGGGTTCTATCCTTTATAGAGTAATGGACACTAGAGATGCTCTTAGAAAATGACCAATTGTAAACTCTACCAATCTCTCATGAGGTAAGCGAGAAAAATCATCGGGAAAGGTGTCCTTGAAATGTTCTACTACAGGAGGAAATATTCCAAGTTTATACGCTATTACAATATGAAGAAACTATAAATATAGGTGGTCACTCCACCTAGAACAAACGATCTAGTCATCTCCAAAAGCCAATACATTCCACTCACCCTTGTGAAGATAGTTGATTCCCTCTAGTGAGGTAAATAACACCCTCTGGTGGTAGCATTCTATAAAGGCGTGATAAGAAACAAACTAATCCATATTTATATTGACATCGAAACTTGTCATCTCGAGAGAAAATAGTTTCTATAAGAATGTTTTACTACCTACCTCATGGGGGTAGTAACTTTATTGGTGCATTCCCTCTGATCATACTCCAAACAATGTATCCAGGGTCATTACACTATAGTAATACTAAATTTATATCCTGATCCTTTCCAAGATAGATAAAGATATAAATTAGTGTGAAGCATCCATATTAAATAAAGAAAATACAATAGTGGAGGATATTTTAATAGTACCTCATACTGATGATGGTCCTACACTTTGATACTAGGTAATGGTTGTAATGAATGAAACTAACTTAATCAACAACCCTATGTTGTAGCTGGACTACCCAAAGTATGAACACTTTTCTAATTCTAATGATCAGAAGATTGGCAACCATGGCCACTACCTCCTCCTCATCTTGTCATATTGGTGCTACTACAACTCTCTTCCAAATGTGGTGTAAAAAGATCATGCCCCTAGATTTGGAATTGTTGAGGATACTATTACACTTAAAGTAGATGGAATACTTCCATAGAATCTATAAATATTCCCCATATGATTGAAATCATGGAACTATAGAGGATCTCTATCACACATAGGCTTAAAATTTCCCTTTCATTCACACTATTTGAATAAAATTGAGATTCCAATGGGATTACTCTGGCCACCACTGCTCTGGTGTGAAAACTTAAGGGAATATTTCTTATAAATATAAGAACTACTTGGCTACCTCGGCATTGATCCCATATTCCCATTATTATAACCTTCCCTCAGGTTGTTCTTGGTGATAATAGCATGATTGTAAATCTTAGAAAAGTTAGGTAGAAGAAATATGTTCACTAGAGTATGAATGGAATACTAAATCCCATCATTGAAGTGTCTAGAACATGATATCTCATCACCAGATACAATTGGTAAAATGTTTTTTAACTCAGTAAAACACAATAAATAATCCATGAATTATATAATAATCTACTCTAGATGCATGAACTCTTTGGCTTGATCAGCTCTCAGCATCTGAGGAAATAAGTTATCATAGATTTTAGTTTATAAATCAATCAATACCATGTCCTTATGATGAGAATCCTGGGTGATTACATTCCTCCAGTGCTCATTCAAATCATGTATCATGTAGGTGGAAAGCCTGACCCTCTGCTATAAAGGTGTCTTCATATGCTCAAAGATATATTGGGTGTCCTCCAACTATGACTCTGTCTCCTTAGGATCACCATCCCCTGAGAAGGTAGGAGGATGTTGATATTGGAACTCACATGTTAGATCATCCATCATATGTGAAAATTGTGGAGCACCATAAAAGGACTGAATCAAACATAAGAAACCAACAAGAATCTGAGCATCAGTTCCCATATTATTTATAGCAGTAGGTGCCTCAAGTGTCACTCCCAACAGTATGACTAATAGCTCAGGGCCCGTCATATCTAGAGTGTGGTCTTCACCACCCTCCTAGGACACAACATGAGAAATTAATTATGGAATAGGTTGAAAAATTCCAATCACATTCCATGGAATATGATTTTAGGGATGATAGAAGCACTAATGGAATAAGATCACAAGTATGCGGGGTCACTACCCAAGGTGATACCCCGACTATCTGCATAGAAGACCAGGTATTGGTTAGTGTTAAATTTTAAATTAATAGGGTTCTATTAGGTAAAGGATCAACTATACCTTTACTATTAATTTACTAAAACCATATCATTTAGTAAGTCAATCTTTTACATTTAATTTTTTATTTTCTTAAATAGATATATCAAGATTTGATTAAAATGGATTTACATTTTCAATAAATTAGGGTTCATATAACTTATCACTAAAATTGACACCCATTTAATTTCTATCAAACCCTGTATACATTTGGTCTTAGAAAGTAATGGGAAATATATCATGAATCAAATCGGTAAATTACACATTCCAACCCATGAGGTCCCATGCACCTTATGAATTGAAACTAAAAATTAGTCAATCACACTCAAAGAGTAGCATAAGAATATATAAAAAATTTGTCTCACTCAACAATAACAAGAAACACAAGAAAATGAAAGCAGTGAAGTTTACCTATATGGCATAGAATATGCATGGAATATGAAATCTAGGTTCCTATAATTATGCATGTAACAATGCTCCCTTCCCTCTTCTCATCAATCCAAGGTAAATGTGAAATACTAAATCAAAATAATAATAATATTCCTTACATATAATGTACATAGCCCAACAATGAAAGTTTAACAAATATAATAAGAAAAAATAGAACAATTATTATTCCAGGAAACTCTAACTTTACGTCGAACTTCAATTAGCTATGCCCTAGCATGACTTATAACAAAGTTCCCAATAATTCATAATTTCCTTTCTATTGTCTCAAAACAATAAGGTAATAAAATAAACCATCTATTAATACTTTGTTTGATCCCAAACCTGGGTACCACTCAATGGTTTCCTAAACCCGGTTGGCTACATGGCCTCAAGAACATATCCCTGAATGTAGAGGCTACCAACCAGTGGTTGGAGCCTAGGGTGTGTGTGTGGGTAGACGATTCCTTCATTACCAGGGTGAAATAAAATAGATAAACATAATAATAAATAAATAGATGAATAAATATAAAATATAGATATAATAGAAGAAATATACACTATAACATTGGATGAATAACCCACCATGGATGAAGAATATAGGAATAATAAATATCAAAATAAACTAATATAAATATTTAAAATATGATGATAATGTATTTCATGTGTTTACAAAATTGGAAAACAGGTTTACAAGGAAACAGGCAATACATGCTATATAAAAGTAACAAAATGAAACTAAAATGATCCAGCATCCTAAGCCCTTGCCTGATCATCTACTACAAAGATCCATCCTAAGAAAGTAAGAAATATCATGTTTCCAAAGTAGGATTCTTCCCCTTATCAACACATGTATACATGGAATATACCCAGGTACCAATGGCAGCCCAGATTCGTTGTGAGATAAATCTCAGTAGTCCACCACTAAAGGCATATATACCATCCAGTTTCTGAAATATAAACAAGTAGTGTGTAGGTATATAAAAAATTAAAGTATTACAGTAATGTAAATACTCAGATACCTACTTCAGCCTCAGCTGGTAATGTCTATGAACATGATATCATTACTTAATTAATTTGAGTTCAGTTTATATAGTTACATCATGTGAGGAAATAGACATCATTGACATCATATCATGATATTAATAATAAAGGATCCAAGATATAACAATTAATCTTGTAATGATGACTTTGAATAGGATCCAAGGTAATAATCAAGTCATCCATGGCCTCAAGAGTTGATCCAACTCAGTAATAATCCATATCCAAGCTAGGATGGGTCTGCGTGTAATCCAAGGGGAATCGCCCAAGGAATTCCACTATAATATGATTCTAACTAAGTTCAAGGATCTAATACAAGGTAAACCATGATAAGAAATGACTAGGCCTAAAGGGTCTATCCATGCGGCCACATGTCGGTATACATCATGCTAGATTCAAGTAGTCTATCCAAGGTGTCCCATAATGATAATGGATGGATCATATGGAGTCATGTTGGGAATCCACTGGTATACAAGGATTGGGTTCCAAGGTGGTTATCTCCCTTAGATCCATCACCCTGGAACCTGAATGGTGTCCATGAATTCTCAAGGCATTCCCTCAATAATCCAAGGTTGGATCGATTCTAAACACTCCTATAAAGATGAATAGGTCCATATACAATAGGTACCTTATAATTGATTCATTTAATAAATTAGTCCATGTAATAATCATTCCATACAATAATAAATTTTTTCCACTCCATTTCCTTTCATACAAGTGACAAGGCTATAGGGGCATGAAACCATTCATTAGTTTATATAAGTCAGAATCAATTCATTAAGTTCACTCCACTACCTTCCATTATTCATACCAAGGGGTTATAAGGACATGAAACCAAAACATTTAATTACATTATTTTAGGACATATGATATGTATCAATATAATTTCAATTTATCATATAAAAGATTCATTGATTAATTTTAAACACTTACCCTATAAGGGTAAAGTGATAACCATAGAGTTGTTATCAATTAATAACTCAACATTCAATTAGTTTAAGAAGATTTACCATTAAAAGGTTCAATCCACACACCTGAACAATGTGTTATAATTACCCACATGGGTTACCAAGGCATATTCGAAAAAATACCATACATGGGGTGGAATCATTGAGGTCTTGACATCCAGCGGCGTGATTATGCTACATAGTAAGGGCTCTAGAATACGATCATGATTAATATAAGCAAGATTTATGAATTAAACAAGAAAATCCTGATGAAATTGGCATACGCACAATGATGTTAGTTTATAAAATGTTGAGACTTGAGGGATGAGTTATAGATCACCTACTGTAACACCCTGAGATTTTTTGGAAAAAAATTCAAGTTAATTTAATCTTTTTGATATTTTTCATTTCATATAACACTGAAAATAGATTATTATATATTAAAGTACTATGTTTTCATTACGTTATATGAAATAACAGGTTAATTATTACCTAAATGCAATATAAAGTTTAGTTTACTCTATATAGTACACCAAGGTTAGCTTACGTTACACGCAAGACTAACTTTCTTCGATGGTTTTCATAACATGCAAGACCGAGTGTTACCGAAAAATAATATATTATTAAAAATATTATCATTTAATGTAATAAGATATGACGTATCCATTAAATTTATGATTATAGGTTTAAATAAATTATGAAAATATATATTTTAATTCATTGTTTTCCTATTAATTATAAATGAATATAAAGTGAATGATTTTATAAAAGACTATTTTTATGTGAAAAAAGGTGATTTATCTTAACAAGTTAAATTAATTATTATTAGTTAATGATATTAATTAATTTTTTATGTTATATATTCAATAAAATATTTTTAATATTCATCCAAGTAATTTTGTAGGAATAAGATGAGAATAGACCTGATATTACAAATAAAAACCTATATTTTTATAAAATTAGTTTTACTGTCTTTTAATAGAGAACCTATTTTAAATCTAAATTTTGGGGATTTTATAAATTTTACAAGTCAAAATAAAATTCATTTTTGAAATTGAAACATAAAAATTAGGTTAGGGTGAATTTTTGGTATTTTTTTAAGAAGTTTTATTTTTAAATTAATAGTAAAAAATAATGAATTTTAATTAAAAAATACATTTTCATATAACTTATTTATAAGGTTAAATTATGTTTTTAGATGGTTTCAAAGTTTAATTAGTTTATTTTTTTAACAATTAATCCCATTTAGTTCATTGTAATCAATTTCACATTGAAATTTAATATAAAAACTTTGTAAACTTCTGAACGTTTTTACTTTAAAAACCCACAATGTCATCCCATCGATGGGATTAAATTTAAATTATTTTCTATCACTTATATGATTGAAATTTTGAAAAATGGATTCCATATTTTGAATCAGAATAATTTATAATTTATAATAAGTTCAACTTAGTTTTTTACCAAAATGATTAGTGAAAGTAGTTAAAATTAATTACAACAATTAAGGTAAAATTACGGTTAATAACTAACTAAACCTTAAATTTAAAGGCCCAAATGACCTATAAACTTGTCCAAACCCCATTTTATGGTCATATTTCAACCATAAGATTTTTATTATTGAGTTTTTTTGTTTTTTATGACTTTATTTGGGTAAACACGTGGGTACACATAACTTGTTTCCAAAATTCCAAGTGTATCACAACCCTCCCCTATAAAAGGCCACCACCTCTCCCCATTCTAAACAGTTAACAATGAAAAAGGAATGTTCAGAATGTATGGATTTACCCACTTACATAACCGACATTCCCTTGAATATTCCTTTACAATATTAAAAAGTTATTTTTCAATGAATGTTTTTTGCTAATATTCTTTAAATTCATTGTTGTAAAGTGGTTTTCAATGAAAAAGTTTTTCAAAAATGTTTTATTTTCAAAACCTTTTTTTAAATTACTTTCAAAACTTCCTTTATAATTTTTCAGAATATTTTTTTCTAAGAAAATGATTTTAATGATTTTAGAAGCTTATTTTATATGTTTTTAAATTATTTTCAAAGAAAAATATTTTAAAAATATTTTCAAGATTATTTTTTATGTTTTTAAGGAAAAATGTTTTTGAAATGTTTTTGAAATGTTTTTAAGGAAAAAGGTTTTTGAAATTTTTTCAAGCTTTTTTTATAAGTTTTCAAGGGAAAAGGGTTTTCAAAACACATTCAAGATTTATTTATAATTTTTCAAAGAAAAAGGTTTTAAAAATTTTCAAAAAGCTACCTTTATAAGTTTTTAAAGTTTATTTTCAAGAAAATGGTTTTCCAAAGGTTTTATGATTTAAAAATAATTTTTCAATAATAAATCATAATTTACTCAAGAAATTTTTTTAAAATATCTTTCAAAATTATTTCTTATATAATATGACATATGTTGGTGTGACTAATGCCTTATTAGGGATATGATCCAAGGTTCCATTCAAATTATTTCTTTAAATGGTTTATATTTTGATGGATAACATTCATAAAACCCATTTCCCTTACATGGGTTCTATATTTATGGAATAGATTTCTCTTTCATAGGTTATATTTCTTTGAAACCCATATATTTTCATGGGTTATGCTTTGATGAAATGATTATGAAAGGTGTCTTTTTATAAAAGTTAAGATATGATTACATGTTTATGACACCCATTTCATTTCATGGGTTATAATATGATTTGTTATGATCTTGTGGAACACGTATGTATGATTTCATTATGAGATGGGTGGGACTTATATCTCCCTCTAATGTATCGGGTAAAGATTCATATCTCATGAGATAGATTAAGATGGTTTTTGGAGTAAACCTTGACAAAAAAAAATATGGCCATGGGAGAGAACTAAGACTACTTAGATGGTATGGGGAGTGAACTCATAATACTAAGATGTCCATGGTAAAGAACCATGACTATCATGATGGTATGGGGATTGAAATAATACTACTAATATTTCCTTAGCACCAATCCATTAACTAATACGAAAATCATGTTGATATGATTATATTTATGACTTGATTTTATATCTTATAATTATGTTATTATTTTATGGCTTATGTTCTTTATTTCCTTATGATTAATGTCTTATGAACTACCAATATTTATTCCATGATTACTATTTATGATCTTTGATATACATGTTATGATCTTCTAATGTTTTGATCATATTATCATGCCCTTATCATCATGTTTATGCTTACATATCTCCCTTATTTACCCTTATTGAGAATCTGAGATCACCCTTTTTATGTTTCTTTCTCCAGGTTAGGAATATATATTTTGAGGTAAGATATATTTAAGAGGGGTTATAGTATTAGATAACCTAGTGGGAGATAATATATCTCACTCATGTACCTGTGTTTACATTTCAATGTTTCAAAAGGTATTAAACTAATACAGTTATGGTCCTATGGTTCCATGGTCCTATGATGGAATTACCTTTTAAGTTCACACCATTAAATAAATCACTAAATAAATGATATACAGGCTTAGTAACTTTAGAAAAAGGAAAAAAAATTAGTAAACTAATACAGTCTTTGGGCATCTGTTTGTATAATTTTTTAAGTATTCCGCAAAAATGATGTAATGTCTATGTAATAAAATCAATGGTCTCTGTAGTTGGAATTAGAGCAAAGTCTTAGTTAAACTTTGGAAGCTAGGATGTTAAAACCTTAGTGATAACCATAATGGAATGTCTAAGGATAAGTCCAAGGATAAGGAAAAGTATAAGAAAATGTCATGGAATCTTGGTAAAGGATAGAGTTAGTGGTTTAGTAGAAATAATTTTTTGTAATAATACTATAGGTGTATGTGGTTCTGGAATATATTTACCTATGAGTAACAACTCCTACAAGGTGCATCGTACCTGACTGGGTGTAACCTGTTACATGGAAATGGCTCTTGTTGCACACCTGATTTGAAAATCCTAGGAGAAATGATTTAGAAATCAACACACTTCATGAACCATAATAAAGCATTTCAATGTAAGTTGGCTATAAATATCCTTATATAAAGATAATGTGACATATATTAAGTATTTTTTCATAATTTAAAAATCATGTAAGTGTTTTTCATGATTATGTGGTTTTCTTCTATGACATGTGTTTCTCACCCTGTGTTTTCTGGTTTTAGTCAATAGAGATAAGTAAAAGGAACATGGTTAACATTGAATGTTTCATATGTGGAAAGTATGGGAATTGTGAAAATATATTTCCCAAGTATAAATCTTATAAATAGGATCAGTAAGGTTGTACAGGTATTGGTTATACTACTAAAGAAAAGTGGACTGCAAGTGACATGTGAAAGGTATGGGATGTTCTTTCAGTATTGTTTAAATTAAATGTAATAAGCATTATTAGATTGAGGTTAAGGAACCTTAAGGCATGATTTATATTTAATATTCTAATAAAGAGTTATTTAGTAATAATTTGATGAAACCTATGTAATGGGTTAAGAATAAAGTTTGATGATTATAGTGTATATGTTTTTGAATTCAAAGATTGTGTTATATGAATCATGAAATACAAAAGTATTTTTGATATAATTTTTTAATTAAGGATTGAAAAGGATACATTTAATGGTGATGAAGACTTAGAAAAGTGATTTAATTGAAAGGTGATATATTGATTAAGGTAAGGTAACCCTTAATGTTCTCAAGATGTTGAGAAAATTGTGTTTAGTATGGATAAATAGATGATTGATTTGGATAATGTAAATTGGATAGTATCAATAACCTTAGAAATAATTAAGGATTTGATAAAAAGTATTATATTTAATCATGGATGAAGTTTAAAACTTCTTTTATTTAAGGAATATATCTAACAATCTTTGGACTAAGGAAGAAAGAATTTTTTCGAAAATGATTTATGATAAATCAGGTAATTAACTTGTTTTAAGAGAATATATGATGACAGTATTCACATGTTAGGAATTTGATAACCAATAGATTCCTCATGATATATGGGATCAATGTTAAGATTATTATTTGACCTTCTTTATATTGTTTTAGATTTTCATCTTCTAGAAGAGTTATAAGGTTAGCTATTTATGGAAGGTCTTAAGTTGAACTTCAGATGAAGTTAGTGAGATTAAAGTAATATCTCATCATATGAGGATTTATTCATATTTTATAACTTGTGATAACATTTTTTCGTGATGAAGATAGATTTGATGACCTACCATTCTATTTATGGATCTCATGATCTATTTTCAGAAATGAAAAATTCACCATGATTCCCAAGAGTAAAAGATGAAGTGGGAATTTATCTAGGAACAACAAAGGGTGAGGTTTCCCTAAAATCATGAAAGTATAATTTTCATGAAAATTATTAAACTTTAGGAAAATGATCTAGAAATAAAATTTTGTCTTAATACCTTAATTTTTGTTTAATTAGTGGCCTTTTAAATCATCATAGATTTTTGACTTTGAATCCATCAACTTTATAATGATCATTCACTTGTTTTTTATTGATTACCTAAAACACTCCCTTTAAATATTTAATATTTTCTTCCATGTCCAGTCTTCACTCCTAGCCTACATTCTTCTATTTGGAAACCTAGTTGTGATTTACTTTGGGTTACCATTATATTTCTAACATTCCTTTTTAAAATAAGTTTTATAATTAATTTTTAAGATGTGGGTTTCTATGAAAAGGTACTTTCAAGTATTAAACCTTTAATACTCAGAAGAATTTTGAGGGATAAATTCATTTTAATGGGGGTATAATGTAACACAATAAGATTTTCTGAAATTTTTTCTGAATTAATTTAATATTTTTGATATTTTTCATTTCAAGCGACACTGAAAATAGTTTATTTTATATTAAAGAACTATGTTTGGATTGTGTTATATGAAGAAACAAGTTAATAATGAACTACACTCAACATAAAGTTTATATTACTCTATAAAAACACCTAGGTTATCTTACTTTACACACAAAACTAACTTTCCTTGATAGCCTGTGTAACATGTAAGACTGAGTCTTACCGAAAAATAATATATTATCAAAAACATTATTTTTTTAATATAATAATATTTAACCTATCCATTAAATTGATGATTATATGATTAAATAAATAATGAAAATATATAGTTTAATTCATTGGTTACCTAATATTTATAAATGAATATAAAAACCAAATGAATATAAACGAAATGAATTTATAAAAGACTATTTTTATGTGAAAAGGGAGATTTATATTAAAAAGTTAAATTAATTACTATTAGTGAATGATATTAATTAAATTTATGATTTATATATTCAATAAAATATTTTTTATATTTATCTAATTGATTTTATAGGCATAAGATGATAATAGACCCAGTATTACACATAAAAACCTATATTTTTATAAAACCAGTTTAACCGTATTTTAATGGAGAACCTATTTTAAATATAAATTTTAGATATTTTTTAAATTTTATATTTTAAAATAAATTTATTTTTTAAATATAAACAAAAAAAATAGGTTATTTTAAATTCTTAATATTTTTCTGTGAAGTTTCATTTTTAGTGAATAGTGAAAAATAATGAATTTTAATTCAAAACAAATTTTTTGCCTAATTTATTTATAATTTTAAGTTATATTTTAAAATGTTTTTAAAGTTTAATTAGATTAAATTTTTATAATTTAATCCAATTTATTTCATTCAAATTAATTTCACTTTGAAATTGTATATAAAAACTTAGCAAACTTTTGAAAGTTTTTTACTTTAAAAGACCGTATTATCATCCAGACTATAAGATTAAATTTAATTTTATTTCTGCCAATTATGTTATTGGAATTTGGAAAAATGGATTCAATATTTTTAATTATAATAATTTCTAATTTCTAATAATTTCAACTTATTTTTTGAACAAAATACTTAGTGAAAGTAATTAAAATTAATTACAGCAATTAAGGTAAAATTATGCTTAATAAGGGACTAGACCTTAAACTTAAGGGACCAAATAACCTATCCACTTGCGCAAAACCCATTGGATGAAATATATCATCCATAAACTTAAATTATTGAGTTTTTTGGGTTTTTAATGACTTTTTTTAGGTAAACAAGTGGGTACACCTAACTTGTTTCCAAAAATTCCAAGTGTATCCCCTCCCTCCCCTATAAAAGGCCACCACCTCTCCCCCTTCTTCACAACTATAAAACCACTTAGTTTCAGCCAATATCTACCCAATAAACTTCTCAAAATTACTCCATTACTCCTTTAATCCTCCCTTTAGGAATAAATCCATCCAAGGAAGCCCTTTAGTGCAAACCAAGAGTTACCCAAAGAAAAGGTAATATCCTTCCTCAATATCATTTCTATTATTTTCTTTCTCCACCACCTAAATTCATCTTATTCCATGAATAAATAATAACCTCATTATCCTAAATATACCAATATGTTTTTATTCTAATGTTTTTACATTCACTTACACACACTTCCATCTAATGGGTAACGAACTTACTGTTCTTGCGTAGGGAGAACTACCGTCTCAGAAAACAATGTTGTTCATTTTAACTTTACCACCTCTTATGGTTGGGAATAATGTTTTTATATAATATATATTATATTTATGATTTATTTATACTTATATATTTATTATATAAATTCTACCTTCATGATTTCAATTTTTTGTAAACACGATAACTTCGTTTGTGGAAGTGTTGACTACTGCCTACTCAAAGCGATATGATTCATTCATACTTTACATGGAATGTATAAAGGATAGGTTTAGTAAAATTATATGATATATATGAAATAATAATTCTATTTTAATTATATTATATACATATATACATATATTTCATTTTCTTTCTTTCTTTCAATATTCCCTGAAAATGGAAACAACATTCATATATATGTACCGCCTACCATCCCCATAAATGGTGTATTGCATTTCATATATCTATATTTTATATATTATTATAAATATTTATATACTAAATATATATGATATATAATTCATTTTTAACATTATTTAAATAATTAAATCATTATTTAAGTAAGATGATCAAGAATGAAGAGTCAAAACACATGCGATAAACAAAGCGGTTATTACCCAAAATGTTACTTTAACATGGAATTATTAATAAAGGGGTAATATAAGGTTATAAAAAAATAATATATGGAATTATATATTTGAATATGGTTATTTATTATATTTATAATAAACATATACTTACTATATAGGAATATTGTACATGTATGAAAAAAGTCAAGACACAAGATAAGGGAATTTCATCTCACTTTTTATTCCCATGAGATGCATGCCTTATTCACCAATCATTTAATTTTTGTGGTGTATATACTATACATGAATGTATTATATTATTATGATACTTAAATATATGGGTATTTTTATATCTATTTTATGATCTTTCTTTCATGGGTTTTATGGTTCAAAATTTACCAAATCCGTAAAGTAATTTTGTCTCAATTTGACTTATTTTGGAGACATGTTTTACTTTGCACCTATGTTATTTCATGAGGTGTATATGATTCCAATTGAAATGTTATATCATGAATATACTTATTTTTCATGATATTATATGCTCCATTTAATTTCATTTTCTTACATGGGGAGGATGATTCAAAGTTACCAAGTGGTAAGAGTTTATTGAAACAATATCATTGTTTATCAAGATTGTTTATGATTATGCTTAAATAGATGAAATATTATAATCCATCTCTCGAGAAATCTCATGAGTTTTTTAACCTCTATTTATTCATATTGTATCTAATTAATTGTACCAATTTTACACTCTTTGGTACATAAGATGATCGAGAAATTGTTTTTAATATATTTTGACTTTACCTCTCTCTTTGGTTGGAAATCTATGTTCCTTCAAAATCATGTTTTCAAAAAGATTTCCAAAAATATTCTAATATTATCCTATGATCCTTAAAATAAAATTTTACCCATTTTTTTCCTTTTAAACAAAATGGTTTTTAAAAAACGAATCTTCTTGTCATTTTCTGGTTGGGGTACTTTTCTAAAAATTTTACGGTGAAAAAGGAATGTTCATCATGTATGGATTTACCCACCGTTATGACTGAAATTCCCATGAAGCTTCCATTATAAGATTAAAATTTTGTTTTTCTAAGAAAATTATTTCATAATATTCTTGAAATTGTTTTTTTAGTGTTTCTCAATGAAAAATGTTTTAAAAAAATTGTGTTTAAAAAGTGTTTTTAAATGATTTTCAAAACATCCTTTATAAGTTCTCAAAAGGTTGTTTTCAAAGAAAAGTATTTTGATGATTTTTAAAGTATCTTTAATAAGTTATTAAATTATTTTCAAGGAAAAAAATCAAAATTGTTTCAATATTCTATTATATGTTTTCAAGGAAAAATGTTTTTGAAATGTTTTAAATCTTCTTTTATAAGTTTTCAAGGAAAAGGGGTTTTCAAAACGTTTTCAGGCTTTCTTTATAATTTTTCAAAGTATTTTTAAAGAAATGGATTTTAAAACACTTTAAATATTTATTAATAATTTTTCAAATAAAAAGGTTTTTAAATGTTCTCAAAAATTCCTTTTTAAGTTTTTCAATTTTATTTTTGAGAAATCATTTTTCAAAAGGTATTATGTTTTAAAAAGAATTTTTCAAGAAGGAAGGATAATTTCCTCAAGAAATGATTTTAAAATATATTTCAAATCTATTTCCCATCTAAGATGATATCCGTTGGTGTTATTAATTCATTATTAAGGATATGATCCAAGGTTTAATTCAAATTATTTCTATGAATGGTTTATGTTTTGATGGTATAACATTCATGAAACCCATTTCTCTTTCATGGGTTTTATGTTTATAAAATTAGTTTCTCTTTAATGGGTTATATGTCTGTAAAACCCATTTATTTTCATGGGTATTATTTTATGAAATGATTTTGAAACATATCCTTTTACAAAATTTAAGATATGATTACATGTTTATAACATCCATTTCATTTCATGGGTTTAGATATGATTATATACTCTGAATGGATTGAAGGCCTTATTTTTATTTATTTTTCGATAATCCTACTTTTAAGGGTTGAAGAAGAACCCTTACATAGCCCTTAGGCCCAAGTCACAAGGCACAAACATGACCCAATAGATGATTATAAATCCCCAAGACCTAACACACTTGAAATAACCCCTCCCCAGCATCGGCATCTTACAGGCGCCTAACTCCCCACCTCACATGGCTGATTGACTAGCATTTCTCAGTGCAGAGCTGCATGGTATCTGGTCCTGATGGAAGTTTCCATACACTCTCATTCTTACAATCCAGTTAGATCTACTCTATTGGTTGCTATTTTTTTCTCTGAATACTTGTATGGTCCTACTCCTATATGGTCTGCCCGAGTTTCTTATTGGTATTTTAAGTGGCCCGAAAGCCCTGTGGCATGAGGGCCATTGGTGGCCCGAAGGCCCTTACAACCTGAAGGCCATGTGACCTGAAGTCCTTTGGTGGACCAAAGTCCCTAAGACCCATAGTCCCAAACCAGTGGCCTGAAGGCACAAATAAAATGAATAGTGTTGGTTTCTACAGTACCGAACAGTTCCTACTACAGTAACTACTATAGTAACCTAGAAATTCACCCTCACACAGATTTGATCATAGGTCTCTTGGATGCCAAGCAGGCACCTCTACCACTCAGGTACAGTCTCTTTGGTGGTTATGATATAATTTTTTTATGATCATGTGGCACATGTATGTATGATTTCATTATGATATGGGTGTGACCTATATCTCCCTCCAATGTATTGGGTAAAGATTTATATCTCGTGAGATAGACTAAGATGGTCTTGGGAGTGAACCTTGACTACTAAGATGGTCATGGGAGTTAACCATAACTATCAATATGATATGGGGAGTGAACTCCTACTATTAAGATATCCATGGGAGTAAACCATGACTACCAAGATGGTAAGGGTAGTGAACCCATAATACTAATATGTACTTTGAAGCAATAATGTGACTACTATATAAATCATTTTTATATTCTTATGTGTCTGCCATAATTATATTTCTTATTCCTATGTTATTCTTTCATGTCTTATATTTTTTATTTCCTTATGATTCGTGTATTATGAACTACCAATATTTATTCCATGATTCCTATTTATGATCTTTTATATATAGGGTATGATCTTATAATGTTATAATTGTGTTCTCATGCCCTTATGATCATGTTTATGCTTATATATCACCCGTATTTACCCTTAATGATAATCTAAGATCATCACTTTTTATGTTTCCTTCCCCATGTTATGAAGATATATTTTAGGAATGATATATCTAAGAGGGGTGCTAGTCTTGGAGAACCTACCATATACTTATAGCACTCTCCTTATCTAGTATCAGGTTTAGTTTGTCCTGGATTGGAAGAAATTTGAATAATGGGTCAACACCCTAAAAATAGGTCATATGAGGCTACTCAAAATATCATCATCGATGAGAAGACAAAAAATTAATGGGTTAAGATGAATAGAGTACCTACCGATGCGCATCCAGTGAGACTAATGAGGATTAAATCAGCCTTGAGATTAAGAATTGGGAGAAAGTCCTATCAAAGAGGGATTGAGAGATTTAAAATGGGTTAGGATAAGATTCCCTTTATGATGTAATGAGAAAATAAGTATGGGAGTGAGTTTAAACACGCATACTTTAGCCGCATAGTTGGAAAAAAATGTGTGCTAATTGTGTGAAATGGATTTGCTAAAAATTATAAACCATTTTCATGGGTGTGTAGCCTAATATGAATGGTTTCCTAAAACTTTGTATCCCCTTGTTTCCCACTATCAAGCCCCATAAAGTTAGGTTTAACTGTGCACCCTACCCCAAATGGATTCTACTAACTATGTGACCAATCAGTTTCTCCCACAAATTTAGGCTCTAGGCTCCAAACAAGCCCCAAATACGCCCAAGACACCATTGAACTCACTAGTCATCCATATTAGGTCCAAAATAAGAGATTATACAAAAATTTAAAGGATCCATACCTGACATAAAAACTAGGTTCTTATAAAAGAATTTTTTAAAAATCATTTAAAATTTTTTTTGATGAAAATATCCTTTTCTATTTCAAAAAATATTTTTAAAACATAAAACATTTTTGAAAACATTTTTAGTAAACATTTTTTAGAATAAAACATATTTCAGACCGAAGAGGGAAATAAAGTCTGATTTTCTTAAATACATTTTCTTAATAATTTTAAGTAAAAAGAGTGGAAAATTGTACCATTAATTGAAGATATCATGAATAGCTAAAGGATAATAAAATGTAATATTTTTATTAGTAAGTGATCAAATGATTTCCTTTAACTAAAATTTATGATTAAACAATCTCTATTAGAATGAGATTGTGAAAAAACATCTACAATGATCATAATATTGAAGTGAGAATTAATGAATGAATAGATAATGTTTTTCAATTGTAAATACACATAAAAAAGTGTAAATAGAACATAATTTAATAAAAATTCATTATAGACATGATCTTATAATGACATAATCAATAATGTAGAATATTAACCTAATGAAAAAAAATTGAGTTATGAAATCCCTTACCCCTTGCGTGCTTTTTATTTTACGTTCAATAACCTTCTATATAGTTATTTTAAATATGTTATTATATTTTCTCATAACTAGATTTATAATATCATATATGATTCTTTTATAAAATCTTGTCACCCATTCATGAATAATTTTTCATTATTTCCATTTTTTTGATGTTAATTGTCTTACTTTCTTATATGTGTTTCATCATGAAATATCTATTTCTTGAACATATTATATAGTTATATCATCTCTAGAATAAAAATAATGAAATATTTATCATATAAATTTTTCTTTTAAAAATAATCATGAATGGTTTTTATGAAAAGGGAATAATATTATGATAATTGAGAGGGTAGGTCATACGTACACATGAGTAACATTTCCATTTTTCACCGATCATTATAGAAATGAGGTATGTAATATTTTTTAATTTAATTAATGATAATAATATCATTAATATCATATTATATAATTATATATATCATCTATTTGGTTTGGTAATAAAAATAGAGTCATGTCGCTTTGTGAATGTGGTAGTCCACACGTACATAAACGATGTTATCATCTTTATGAGTGAAAAGTAAGAAAAGAAAATGTTATGTTATCCTTAAATAATTATAAATATGTCGTTAATATAGTAATTATTTCATTTTTATCACATATAATAATTAAAATTATTTCGTATCACCTTCCATGTAAAGCATTAGTGAAACATGAGTTGCATCACTTTTCGAGGAGGTAGTCCACCGTACAAACGAGCGATGTTATCATGTCTCTTAAGTAATGTAAAGTAAGAAGGTATAAACAATATAATGACTATATAGGTATAATTATTATATTATATATATATATATATATGTGTGTGTGTATACTTTATATCCATCATAATACCCAACCTTGAGAAGTGGAAGTTGAAAAATGAACAACATTGGTTCGCGATGTTGTAGTCACCCGTACACATGATTGATGATCTTGTAATCAATTTTATACAAGTGGAGATGGTTTTAGGTAATTTTATTATTATAAAAAAATCATTGAATATGTAATATATTGATTATATTATTTAATAATGGTTTAATAATACATTGAGGAGGTACAGGAGGAAATAAAATAAAAACACTCGTTAAAAAATGTTATCTCTTCTTCGGGTATCCTCCATTGGATTGTACTAAAGAATTCAATGGATAGATTTATGGCTAAAATAAGAATTTTATTATTAGGGGAGTTATTTTGGAAATTTATTTATATAGGTATTTTCCTAACTAAATTGGTTTTAATTTTTGAAGAATGGAGGGGTGTCAGTGCCCTTTCATAGTTGTGGAGAAGTGGTATTCTGGTAAATACTCAAAAGTATTCACTATTGGGAGGTCTCCCTTAACTCATGTGTCACAAATATTTAACAATAATGGATGGTATATTATATTTTATTAATAAAAACATCCAACACACAAAAATAATCACATTTTAATTATGTTTTTCTTTGGTATTTAAGTTTACTCAATTTTACCCTTATAGTTTTTTACCAGGGTAACTTGTATTATTTTATTTACTTATGTAAGTTATACTTTAATAATATAGTAAAAATTTGTTTTAATATTTAATTTATACATACTGATTCTTAATATTAAATCCAACTCATTAAATAAAAATCACATTTTTGTGTAAAATTAGTTTTATTACAAATGCATGTATTGTGCAAAACCCTACATTACCTTATTCACGATAATTAATTTTAACTATTTTAACTAATAATCATGGTCCAAAATTCCTTGGAACTTATTATATAATATAAATTATTTTTTATTCCAAATATTTATTCCATTTTCCCAAATTCAACTTATAAATTTTGAAAATTTTAATTTATAATTAATCATGTAGAAGTTACGAGAAAGCGGATTTTTAAAGTGAAAATGTTCAAAAGATAACAATGTTTCTATATCTAGATTAAAAATTAAAATGATTCCAATGACCTAAATTGGATTAATGGATATAATATTGAACTCATTTAACTCAAAAACAAATTCAAAATTTAATTTACCCTTATAAATAATTTAAATGAAAACACATTTTTCAATTGAAATTCACTATTTTTCATTATTCATCAAAAAATAAAATTCTTAGAAAAATCTGAAAATATTCCCTAATATTATTTAAATATTATGTTTTCAAAAATAAATTTTTTTTCATAAAAATTTTCTAAAATTGGGATAAAAATTTAAATTAATTGTGCAAAACATGATTAAACCGTCTTTTAGAAATATACTATTTTTCACAAAATATTTATTTTTCTATTAAATGATTCTCATTTTCTTTATAATAAATATATATCTAATAAATGTGTATAAATTATATATTTTAATATGTTATTTAATCATATTATTATCCACCATTCCAATTTCTAGTCTATAACTATCATATTAAATAAAAATATTAATGGTATATTGTTGTTTGGTAAAACATGGTCTTGTATATAATGAAATATATTGAAGAAACTCATTGTTTTGTGAAACTCAAGAAAAACTCAGTGTTGTGTCTGATTAAAGCTATTAAATATAATTTATTTATTTAAAATTAAATATATCGTAAGGTTTTATGCAGTTATACTTACTTCCACATGTGGTGTTGTGTTTCATATACACAATCAAATAAAAATTCCTTATTTTATAATTTTTGGGTGTTACCCTTCCCACTTGGTGATCAAAACAGATTCTAAAACTATAATTAGTATTATAGAACCATGATATCTATGAAAATATTCATCTTTTATAAGGTATTAATAATGTAAAGATATAATTCAATCCATAGTATAAGATATATTTTAATCAATGGAAAGAACATTTACGTATAGAATAAACAAATACTTTTAAATTTGCATTGACATTTCTTTGAGTCAACGGATGTTTTTATAGTAATTTTTACTAAATTGTGTAAAGGTTATACCATGAATAATATTATATATATATATATATGATAATGAAACTAATTTCATCCTCTCATTCCTATCTAAAAAATTATACACCATGGTGATGTGACTTAAAACTAATAAAGTATTATTCAACAATATGAAAAATATATGAGGGAAATGTAAATATCGTGTAATCAAATTATAATTTTATGAGGAAAATTTTTTAGTCTATTCTAAATACATTAGTTAGAAATAATGATTATTACTTTAAATATATTAAAGAGTTTGTGTGTAATATTATAGGATTTTGTGATATATTTTAGGATTCAGCTGTTATGAAAAAAATATGAGAAATTTATATAATATATTTTATTAATGTTATTATCTCTTAAAAAATTGTGTAACTATCGATTGATGAACTACATAATATTCATATTTTTTTATTAGATATGAAACACCTAAATGTTTTAGAAAAAGAAAAATGAAGATATTTCTTTCAATGGTAGGAGAAAAAATAAATTTATAAAATAATAATATGATACTTCTGGCATTTCCAAAGATAGGATAAAATATGGATATAAATATTATAAGAGAGTGATAACACATATATAAATGTTTTTCATAAATTTAAAAGTCATGTATATAGTAAAAGTCACATTATATTATTATAAATGTAATGGTTTTAACTATTTCACCTCAATTTTCCCAAAGATTTAAAACAATTAATATTAGTTATATAGACAATAATAACATTACTCAATTAGTGATGAATAATTTAGGAGAATATTCTTAAATTCAAAAGTTAATTTTAATAGAAGAATAAAATTTCATCAATTAAATTCATGAAAATTTTGATTTGTATGTCAGAAGATGATGACACAATGGAATGGAGTAAGTGAGAAGATAGAGTTTCCTCTCAATGAAAAAAAAACTTCATTTATCAAGTCAAAAAACATGAATACATGTCAAGAAATAATGAATAAGTGGAATATAACAATACTAAATACATTCTAAGGACTAAACATAAAGTGTTCCACGAGAGAAACAATAATCTGAAAAATAAAATCTAATAGCATGAGAGAGTAATAGGATTTGAAGATAATAAAGAAAGTGATCTTATCAAAGAGCTCAATACATCCATGGTAAAAATTACATAATAGGAGAAAATGATAATGGTGTACATATTTCTACTATGTATTCAAAATATAAGGAACTAGATAAAGAAAAATATCAATTCCTTAATGATAAAAACCATAGGAAAAGAATAACAGAACATTATGACAAAATAGTGGTAATTCAAGATGAATCTTCTATGAATATTGAGCAGTCCACCTGAAAGAGAAAGTAAAAAAATATATCATTTTCCATAATATGATGAATATGTTTATCTAGAATTATAGACTCCAAGATTATTAATGTAATTGACCATGATAAATTATGTTGTAAAAAATATACTCCAACATCCAGGAATGTGGGAGATGATCATATTAAGGGAAAAATATTAATGTAAAAACATAATAAAGGATGGAAGATGTTTAAAAAACATGAATATTTCCATAGATAGACTCACCAATATTTTAAAATAACATGATTCAATTGGTTCTATTGATGTTATGTAGATTTTGTACAAAAAGCCTATAATTTTATTTTCAACATTTCCCTTCTATGAAATTAGTATATAGAATAATTATAAGTAGTTGTTCGAGAAATTAGAATAATATTATTTTATAGAAATACAAAACTAAGAAGTTAGAAAAACTCACCCTAGATTATGGAATAAATAAATCTAAGATCTAGATAAATAGTTTCTATTCAAAGTGTAATGTAGATGTAATTACATTATGGTGATTATAAAGAATTAATATGTTGAAAAATTGAGGATTAGAAGGATATATGTGGGAGATGCAAGAATATTTGTCAAGATGAAAAGTATTAAAATTAAATCTCAATTAGACCAAAGGATGATCTTGAAATGAATAACCAAGAATACAAAGAGTTGTGTGAATTTATCTATCAAAATATAAGGAACTCACACAAAGAGATTATTAAGATAATAGATAATATCATGTTCACTTGAGGGACTAATGGCATGAAATTTCAAAGTGAACACACAAAGAGCTTATGATATATGAAAATTAGATGTCAAATATAACATTAGTCGGAAGGAAACTCTCACCATTTCATCTATTATTACAGATAAATAAACATCATTCTTATTCCAAATTATTTTCATTATATAGTAAACTATAGGGAATTGAGAGATATCACATAATAGAAGATATGTATTAGGTTATCACTGATAGAAAGCAAGTGAAATTTGACTTTAAATAGGATACAAACTACAATAAAATAGAAAACTTGTGTGCCTCTATAGAAGTGGAGAAAACATTAAGAGAATAATTCTAAAAGATCAATCTTCATGGAATTAAGGATTTTGTATAACTTTACTTAGACTAGCGGTTATGGTGTAATAAAAAAATTGTATCCCTCTATTAATCATGAAAAATTATATTTATAAAGGGGGTGTTATGGTTGATGACATTGAAAATATAATGAGGGGGTTTTTCATAATTCACATGAAATTTTAGATCTATTCATTGATATTTTTTTAGGGTATAAATCAATAATTCAAAAATATATTTGAAGTGACACAAAATGAGAAAATATGTGATTTTATCACATTCATGGATATATGGAAAACATTGATCACCATAGTTATTTGGTATTTTTTATATATTGTATTATTCCATGTAGAGTTAGATTTATCTATATAAATGATCAATGTTAAGAAATACATTCAATCTATCCTTATCTAAACAATTGTATAATAGTTTTATTATGAAATAATGAGGGAGAATCATTGGTATTTGAGGAAACACTTATTTTCTAGAAAAATATGTTTCAAATTAGTGAGGTACACCCCTACGCAACCATTTGAATTTATTTTTAATAATTGAAGGAAAAAGTAATTTTTCATATACACATATTTACCAAAGGTAACTAAGGATATTTCAAATAAATACAAACAAATTGACCAAAGTGCCTATACTAGAATTGTATACGTTCTCAGTAAGTATGATTACCTTGATAATATGAAGGTGTAAATATGTGTTTATAATGTTAAAGAATATATTTTAGATACTCCCATATTAAATAGGAAAGGGATTAAAGGATATTTTTTAATTAATATGTCCAAGAAAGAAGAATTAAGTTATAGTGTTTCTTAGAGATCTTGTTGAGAATGACTAGAGTGACATTGCGAATGTTTGAGAAAAAATTTAAATTTTTATTAACTATGTAAAGGATTTTTACACCCTATTTAATGGTGATCCAAATATTATTGGGTTACATAATAGTGATTTAATTCTATATAAAGGTATTATGCTTACTACATAAAGATAATCTATGTCTATATAAGGGTAACCAATAAAAAACTAAATTTTTTGAATTCATTGGAAATTTTATATGAATTATTAATATTTTTAATTCAATGAGTTGAGTCATGTAATGGTCCTTAAATTTAATAGGACTTAAAAACTATATTTTAGAGGCTTCATAAGTCCTATTAAAATTGAGTTAATTTAAATTTAATAATAGTGGAAAATTTTCATGTGACATGCATATTTCATATGACTTTCATACAAAAGTAAAATTTTATATTTCTTCTAGGTGAGGAGTTTTATTTTTATATTTCAAATATTGAGAAGAAAATTATAATTAAATGATGTTAATTTTTATAATCATCATCGATTAAGCATCGGGATTATTCAAGATAATTATGTTCATAATTTTTGTGAATAAATCAATCTAACAAGATGTAATGCGTTGAGATTAAAGGAGGTTCATTCAAGAAATAAGTTATAATATATGATGATATTTATGCTAAAGATATAGAGAACATGAAGCCTATATTATTAAATGAATACAACACTATGATGTATTATATTTTTAGTAACTATTTTGGTGGGCATTTTAGATGAGAATATCACCTATGAGAAACATTGATTAAAAGAATCAATGGAAATGAAAATGGTATTGAATGAAGATGAATAAAAGTGGATGATTGTAGGAATTTTTCATGCCGGTAATATTACACTAAGGTCCATGATTGATCTGAAGTATTTTCATTGTATTCCAATCAGTTTCATCAAATGACTTGTGGGTTGATGTTATGACATTGAAGTAGATCAAATGACTTCTGAAGATCATATAACTTTATTACTAATAGTATAATATCATAATTAATATGTCATAAAACATAGTAAAATTCAATATTTTTAAACTCGTATCAATATTAGGAGATGATTTCCATGACATACATGTAGGATACAATTCAAAGTGCTAAGAACATTGATATTTTAAATGTTTTAATGTAGTATATTTTATAGAGAATAAAATATGGTAATCACATGAGAATTAAATATTCAATTATTGATTATATATAAAGTAAATCCTTGACTCGACATGAATAAGTTTGATTATCTTTAAAGAGTATAATATCTCACAACCTATTATCATATTGTTTCCAAATTTTTATGGAATAAGTATTCCTGATATTAATCTATGAATATATAAATTTAGGATAAGAAATGTTAAAAATGTGAGTTCGTTCCTAATACTACTTAAATCATATATATTATTTGGTGTGTACTGAAGGATAAGAACATGGGATAATTAAAAAGATCTTGTGCATCAAAAAACTAAAGTAGGAGAAGTCTCATGTTAAACTATTTCATGGATAAAGGGGGCACTATAATTCATTATCACAGTGAGGTTGACAAAGGATAAATGATCTAGGAGAACAGTATGTGATGACTTGAAGAGAAAAGAAATGAAATTATTCTATAATAAGAGATATAATGTTGGGTCTTATTCTAAAATAGTTATGGTAGACCTTGAAATTCAAGGATTATCTGAGGTAGTAAAGAACACCACAGAGGGATGACTTGTGTTTCAGAACAACTAGAACCTATAGGAGTCTTGCCTATGGGATATAGTATAATGATCATTTGATGGGAAGATAGATCGCCTGATGAGATATCATGGGATCATGGTGTGATACTACTCTATTGTAATATTTTATGTTAATATTCGAAAAAATAATAACTAGGGCATATAATCAGTTCCAAGAAACAGTAGGCACATATTAAGACCGATCCTTGTATATATTTTATCTTATTCTATTTACTCATTTCATTATTCTAATGAGGCGGTGAAATGAAATAAGAGTTAATAAAATATTTATCTAGATACATATATTGAATTTAAATGAAAAAATCATAAAAATAAAATGGTATCACTGATTAAACCCTCTTACCAATGATGAAAATTGATCTTTATACCATAATTACCCTATTTATTTTATTTAAAATACTTAAAAAAATTTGTAGAATATATCCCTAAAAATTATCTTTATAAATTAAAATTATTAATTTAAAATTGAAACACAACAATATTTTATGATATATTTATTTTCAAACTAATTTAATTTTATTGATATATTTGGATGTAGACAACACCCAATTTTAATAAACCTTGATATACTATTAAAATATTATTATTTAATGATTTAGTTATTCCCTAGCTATTAGATTGAAAGTCATGAATAGAACTGAATAAATTATAATAAATTTTTTTTTCACATGTATAAAATGAAATCATTGGTTATCAATTGATTATAAATGAAAAAAAATTATTTGAAAGTAAAGAGATGTTTTTCTAAAAAACAATGTTGATATGTATATTATGTTTCTATATTAATAATTTAAGTTAATAATTATTGGTAAATTATTTTAATATAAAATATTTTTTATTTTTTATTTTTTCAATAAAATATTTTAAAATTAATCACATTTTATCTCATTTAATAGGATAAGAATAAATCCATTTTTATGATTAAAATAATATTTTTCTAAAAAAAAGTTTCTTCGTGTTTTTAAACCCTATTTTAAAATGAATTTCTTCCACTTATAGAAATTTAATCTTGATAATTGGGTTCCATATATGGAATCATGATATTCAAATTTGGTAAATAAGTTTTGTTTGTTTTTTGTCATTATGAATAGTAACCTTGGTAAATTATTATCATCTCAATAAGGGTAAAATAGTTTAAATATGGTTAAAACATTGGGATATGGTTTAAAAATTTATATAAAAAATGCCTTTATCGTATTTTATTTGTGTAGTTCAATGATTTCCATATAAGTCTTAAATATGTAAGATTGAAGATTTTCTTTCAAGGTATGGATCCCTTAAATCATAGTTTAATTAATAATTTTCAACCTTATGGAAATGTCTAATGATTTTACAGTTCTTTCAAGAGAATATGGGGCTTGTTTGAATCCCAAATATCTCATTTTATAGAATAGACTAAGTAGTATGTTTGGTACATAGTTATTAGTAACCATGTGGCTTAATTGTGTGACATGCAAGAGAAGGTTCATGGTGTGGAAAACCATGAAAGGGAGGCCTCATGCCTATGTGAGAAACTATAGATATATTGTAGAGTATAAATGAATGGTTAGTGTAGGGGTTTTCTAAACATTTACTTAACCATGAAAGAGAGGATCCCATGGATAGTGATGGCGCACTCTTTGGCCAACCATGTAGCTAAACCATTTTCCCCTTTAAATAATTTTAAAATTACCCTTTTTCGAAAAATCCTTATTGCTAAAACCTCTATTTTTATTTATTTTTCATGTGAAATATATCCTCCTTGTGATGAGGCCTACTTATTCCTTCAATATAGGAATTTAATCTTCTCCCTCATATATGCTCTAATTAGACCTTCATCTGTCACATTGGTGATCCAATGAAAAGGCTTTAATCTGTTCCCTTCCTTTCTTAGTTTATCTCACCATTTACTCTGTTATTTATATGTGAGCTAATATAACTTATTTTTAGGTATTTTATATTTCTCTATTTCCTTATTTTTATTTATTTTATATATTTCACTTGGATCTCATTATTTTTTAATTAATAGATTAATGGTATGACACTTTATATAAACCTTTTTCATTTATCAATGAAAAGGTAATGACTTGAATTATATAAATTGAATACAATTAAATGGTTATTACATTGAAAAAGAGTATATTTCAAATTGATGGTTCCAATTACTACTATAAAAAATTTAATTGTTAAAGGACTATTCATAAGTGATTCATCCTAGGATTCTTGTGGGAATGCCTATAGCACACAGAGGACGCCACCCTGATTCATTGAGCTAGTTTCTAAGGGATATACCCACCATGTAATTCAATCATTTTCTTATTAGTTTGTGAATTACTTAGGCAATTACCAATTATTCTCTTGATTCATATCCATAAATTATAATTCTGTGTATACACTCCATGGATTCATCTTGATATCCTTGAACATGAGGTGTCATGGATTCCTCCCTTGGCCCGAGTCATGCTTAGTATGAGATTTACTATGTATATTTTCAATAGAATTGGTTTGACCCTTTTCCCATGGAATGCCCTGGGTATACCACTTTTATTTCACTTGGTCCCCTATATCTAGGATTTATGGTTTATTATTTAAGATGGAATGACCTTTTATGGTCACAAACACATTGGATTCACCTTTTATCCTACCACCTTATCATCAATGATTGGATTCCTTTGTTACACCTTGGTTTTCATTTTAATATTACTTATATATAGACACATTGGTGATTTTATTTAGAACCATAACAATTATAGGTCATCTATTCAAAAAAATCCCACTTAGACCAAACCAGTTATGTTTGGCTGGGTATCCCATGAAGTGTTCGAGCCTGGATGGTTATTATTTAATGCATGTTATTTTCATTCCTTAATACCATTATTGAAAACTCTTATATTTATATACACATATTTGAATCATTATTTAAATCATTAGTGGTGTCCTACTATGTAAATATCATACCTTATTTGTTCTAATGATCTGTACTCTGATAGAATTTAGGGATGAATGTAGGGATAAGGGAAAACTCATGGTCATGGATACTTTATTTCAAATAGCAAGGGATTTAGGAACACATGATCGATCTTAGTCTTGTGATTCTATTGGAGATAGTTCTTATATTATTTTTTTCCTTTTGATATACTTGTATTGTAAATGTTCCTACTTCCATGTATGGAAGTTCCTTTTTTGTAGAATCCTGGCATTGACAACATTTTTTATATACTACTAATTTTTCTAATTTAGTATATTTGGATTATTTGGATTTTTGTCTCTTTCACTATAATGTGAGTTTATTATTATCTCTTTTTATGGTTATTCATTTATCACACTAATGTATTACACTCTAAAAAGGGGGAACAGTCTCCTCGTAAAAACACCCTAGGCCCTCACTACTAGTCAACGGCCTCTCATGTATGGGGAGGCACACATGATCCCATGTGGCTAGTCAGGTTTGATTACTTCTGAGTAAGCTAGGTGCAGGATGTAAAAATGTGTTATCAGAGCTTCCATTCCATTTATTTTACTATTTTAGGGTTGTAAAAAAGAGACTAGGAAAGTACATGAATTTGGTAATGAGCCTATTCCTAGGAGTAGTTAACCCACATATGGGGAAGAATCCAAATTTCCTATGATGGTATTTTGATGTTCTGGAATAACCCTTTTAATGTTTTATTGATTTCACCATTAGTTAATGCATTTGAATTGAGGTATTTATTTCTAATATGGATTGTATATTTATACTTGGCCTGGTATGGAAAGGATATAACATCTGATGCATCATTATATGCAGTCGAGTATTGATATGCCATGCATTATAGCATGCCATGTTTACTAACTACATGCATTCCTTAATTCATATTCCTAGTTCTTTGAAAGTAATATTTGATATTGTGGTAATGTTTCTTATAAGGGTAAAATAGTTGGATTAATTAAAGTGTTTTCATTAATATAAACAATTTTTCCTATATAGCTTGATGGTGGAACCTTAATTATCCAATTATTGTGTCTGTGAGCTATGCACCACTAGTCACACAAACTGAAGTGTTAATTTGTCATAATTACATGGACGCTAGCTACAATATAAAGAGTGTGTGTGCCTCTATAAATTCGGAATGGTGATCCATATAATTGAACCATTGTAAAATCTTATTTATTATTTCATGTAATTACATTTGAAACTTAAATATCATAGGATATTATAACTTGGGAAAGAAATATGCATCTAACTAGACCTTGATACAAATATATAGATATACATATAGATTCACTTATGAAGTGATGAGTTCTAAATATAAATGGAACTGGTTTTCATCAAATTGGGATACTAATTACAACATATATAGTGTCTTCCAATTTAAATTCTAATTAAATCGCCATTTCTCAGAACTAATTTGATTGAAAAATCAAAATTGACCAATATATTCACCTTAAATATTGGGTAGTTGGGGTAGTATGTTTTGGGTAGTAAACATTTATAATTATATCCCATCAGGAGAACTTCTTTTCACTTATTATCAAGTTTTTATGCATATGATTATAAATTGTAGATATATTCCTCCATGATGACCTTAGGTCGAGTGATAGGAATGTGTAAAATACCATGCTCTTAAATTGGTGGGACATAGCCCAAAAGAAAGTTCAACCTGTGGCACCATGTTTTATATGCAACATGGGAACTTATGCCCAATTTCTAGAGGATTTACAATTGGTTATATCGATTATATAGGGATACCCAAGACATTCTACTACTATGGCAGAGATAATGTGATATTTTCAATGGCATCATCTGTATACATTTTTGGGAGATAGAAGTCTACAAGATTCTAAAACATGGATAGATTCTATGTTTCCCATCATTGATCATCTAGGGATGCATCTCGAAAAATAGGTCACATTTGATGCTTATATGTTTTATGGCTCTGCAAATCATTGGTGGGATGTTATAACTAAGGAATAACATTATTGGGATATGATCTATAGATATTTTCATACTACCTTCTATGACTATTTAAATCTATAGAAACTAAGGGAAAACTGAGCCAAGGAATTTATTAACCAATAGAAAGGAATCCTATCAATTGTTTATTATTCATCGCTCTATTGAGATTCATCATTTTTCTATTTCTTTCAATGGTGATGAGATTTTGAGAGAGAGACTCTTTGAGGAATAGATCAAGAATTCAACCTAGTATTAGGTAAATGTATTCTGTTTGATTACCATTTTGAGGATTATGAACTAGGCCATGATTAGTGAGAACAATTTTATGGAAGCTAATGGTACAGGGCATGGTGGTTTAACACTAAGGCAGATTTTTAGTTTTACCAGTGTCAAGAAATGTAATTTTTTGTGTTCTGGATAGATTAGTTGTATCCAGAGTATCTAAAGCGGATGTTCTTCAATATGTTGTCATTATGGATGACATGGTCATGTAAAGCCTTATTGAAATTGATACCCAGTTGAAATCCATGGTTGTTGAAGAATGGGGAATCATCCAAGATTTTTCTGTAAATTCCATTTGTTCTTAGTGGAAGAGGGTTTGCACTGACTCCACCTTCTACAAAAGTTTCAGTAGCTCTATGCCAGGATGAAATCTAGACTGCCATAGGAAGTATAGTCCAAGTGGATATATGTGTTCTAGGAGGATATACTCATGATATATATTTCCATACTTGTTGCTTAAAAATTTATATTGTCCTAAAAACACTGCCTTTGATAAATGTTTCAACCAAACTAAGTGTGGGCATTTTTAACAAATGATACACCCCAACATTCCTTTAATGTTATAGCCTGAAAATTTTCCATAAGTAGAAAAGTCATTTATCATCACATACAACATGGACCTCAATGTCAACTCTTAATTTCTATGACCATCATATATTGTAACTCATTTATCCCACATCAATTTCAAATCTACAATCAATGGATACAAATAGAAATCAATGTCATTGCTCGGTTTATTTGGTCCAGATATAAGCAAAAGAACATAATGTATTTTAACTTCATTAATAACCATGGTGGAAAGTTATAATTTAATGACATGATGGGATATATACTATTAGTACTACTCTTTACATCAAAAGGATTTATTCTATCTATATATTACATAAGACGAAATTTTCTCATCTCATTTCCAAATTTAGAATACACATAATCAATTTTCTTACAATGAGGAGAATCTACTGGATAATATAGGTTCCCATATTTAATTCTTGTATATACATGACATGCCAACTATATCATTATTTTCTGACATCCATATAGTATTCTAAACCATGTAATGATAGGAAATTACCATACATCTTTTGAAGGGCTTGATTCATTTTTCTTATATCAATTTGCACCACACTTTGGTCATTTTATGAGTGATTCATAGTCCTTGAGAAACAATATCAATCATTTGTAAAATCATGTATTTTTTAGAGATCATATCCATTGAACATAGAATTATTTTAGCATCATATATTTGATATGGAAGTTCATTTTCTTCTTGTGGAATATCATTTAGGATACCAAGTAGTTTTTTAAAGTCGACATCACTCCATCTACTGCTAACTTTAGAATTATATAACTTCAATACAGATGAAAATGATTTTTATTTAGTATAAATTATATACAATGGTCTCTTATAATAGCTATTTAACTTCTCAAAAAACATTGGACAACCATTAAGGTCATATTCAATTTCCATTTTAATTTATTCTATGTGATCTCCATCATCATTTACATTGGTATTCATATCCAATGATCTATAAACCATAGTATCATCCCAATTAGTGTACACATTTAGTTTCTCCCCATGCTTTGTCTAAAATTTATAGCTCTGATCTATTTCATGACAAATAAAATGTTCTTCTAACTCTTCTAGACTAAATTTTATTTAATAAAAACAATTTAAACACAGACAATGGATTTGAGAAGGTTTATATAGATGGTCTATTAAAAACTTCTCTTTAACTCCATCCTCATACTCTTTTTTCATATGATTAGAATTCATAAATTTTGTATTCATATTCATTATATTAGGTTAATAAAATATTAATTTTTTACAAAAAATAAATAAATACACATAATATATTCATTATCAAAGGTTAAAGTTAAAGATAATTCTAATAAGGGGAACCCAACAGTTTATTATACTAAATAATTTCAATATGCTTTGAAGGAAACTGGTAATTGAATTTAAGAAAATATTTTCTCTACTATCATAGGTGTTATCTTCTAAATTCATCCAAAATGATCACTGGTACATGGTACAGAATGACTACTTATCATTGTAGTTTAATCAATATATTTTAATGTCCAAAAGATATGGGGGTGATTCTTAAGAAACAAAATATAATAATAACTATTCAGTTGATGAAGCTAATGATGATTAAATTTGTCTCCTTAAAACTTTTTAAATTACCAAATCTTATTTTAAAATTCCAAATATCATGTCAAAATAACATTCAAAATTCAAAACAATACTTTTAAAATTTTTAAAACCCCACTTAAAATCCTTTTCCTTTAATTACACATGAAAATAAACCAGCTTTTTTAAAAAACTTAATGGGATAAAAAACCCCTTTTCTATAAAAACTGTTAGCATCAAGAGAAAAATTATAAAATCATATTCAAAAATAATTAAAAATAAATTAAAAGATTAAAAACATTTCCATGGAAATATGCACACTTTGCAATGTTTAAAACTTTATAGGTTCATTTTGAAATCACTTCTAGAGTTTCAAAACACCAAATCCATTTTAGTTTATTTTAAGGTAAAACCTCATTTTTTTTATTTCAAACCCCACTTTGACATTTAAAGCCAAGTTTCCTTTTAAAAAACTGAAATTTAAAATAGGCATGAACATAAAAATTCTAAATAGTTCACCACCCATCAAAATAAAAGCATGATTATTAAAAATTTCAAAAACATTTCATAAAAATAACCTAAATAAAAAAAATTAAAAGACAGTAGTAAATTAACAATTTAAATAAGAACATGATTCTCCTAGAATGCCTACCTAAATACTAAGGTTCCCATGGGCTTATTTCAAAATTCAATCAAGAGAATATTCATTTATCAAAAACCAATTTCAACAAATATCACACAAGAATCCTCAAATACATGCTTTAACATGCCCTAAAATTTATTCAAAAATCAACATCAAGAATGTTTTACAAATATTCAAGACATTAAAAATTATTTTTAAAAAGATTGAGGTGTTATATGTATTCTATGTCTTTCACATTATATATTTATGCCTGGTTTATTTTTTAAAGTTTGTTAATGTAACACACTGACCCCTATAGCTTGAAGATGGTGCATTGCTTTATTACATTTTCATGATTACAAGGAATCAAATCCCAAAGGACTGATCAGTTTAGTATTCTTGGAGAAAATATATACATACATGGATCCCATTTTACATTGGGAAAAGAAAAGAAAACATAATACATAACAAAAGATAATAAACAACATCCATGACAACTCAATAAATGATCCCTTCTTCATAACCTATGGAATGAAAAGCAATGAAAGGGGTGAGATCAAATGCTCCGTAAGGGTTTCATATAGTAGAATAATGAATCAATAATAAGTGAAACATAATAAATTTGATATAATCAATGTGGCATGGTGAATAAATGAAAAACTCACACCATCAATAAATTGAGAATGATAATGCATCCATAATCTGATTTGGGATGAAGACAGGATGGAGCGGCGGGTTGAGGTGTGAGCAACGGCATGGAACCCAAATCGATCGGGAGCCTCGGGTCAGTGTTGATCTCAGGCAGGACTCAGGTGGAGAAGGTCGGTGAGGCACTCAGGAGGGTGACATCATGCGGTGTTGGTGCTTTACTCATGTAGGCGAACTCTAGCGGGACACGATGCGGGATGAGGAGCGAGGCATGGCCCATACTCTGCCGGATCTAGGTGTCAAATTTAGAGCCAACTATGCTTGCAGGGAGAATTCCAGGCCGACAATACCCCTCATGTCATTTTCTTCGGATCTGTCGCACCCCCTTCCACCATATTTTCCTACTCTGGTTATTTTTCCACACATTCCTCTGATCCCAATTTCTCAAAAGGAACTGTCTTCATTCAAGGGATCCCCAGCAATTTGTCTATCTACATCCAAGTTTGAGGATGTTGCAGCCTTTCACTCCATAACCCTTGTGGCTAGATTCGATGGAGGTAGACCTTAGCTATATTTTTTTGAGGGTTTCAAAAACTCGATGTGGGGTCTTCATTTTCGGGAGGCAGTGGGCACTTTGGATCAACGACATCTGAGCGTCCACCTCTTCTCTGATGAGGATTTTTCACATTCCTGGTTGTCGGAGTCATGCTTGTGTGATAATCGACAATTAATTCTATTTCATTGGATAGTTGACTTCGATCATGGTCATGATTCCAAGAATGCGGCGGTCTGGATTCAACTTCCCAGTCTTCCACTTCCCTTTCAGAACCCATCTATCCACAAAGGTATTGGTGATAGGATTGGTTGTTTCCTCAGAATTGACAATGATACTCTTTGAATGAAGCAACTCAGATTTGCTCGCCTTTGTGTTGAGATGACCCTATCGGTGTCTCTCTCGAATCATCTTCATCTCCAGGTGGAAGGTTTGTTTGGTTTTTGGCAACGCATTCATTATGATGAAACTTTTGGTTTTTGTTCGCTTTTCTGTCGACAAGGTCACTGGGCTTCTCTCTTTTCTCGACATAGGAGGTGAGGTCGCAAAGGATCAGTGACTCATCCTAATGACACCCTTTCTCCCACATTCCCTCAGGTTGTTGATGGAATTCCACAGTCCAGGGCCGCGATGATCCCAATATCTCCATCGGGTGGTCATCACTCCCCTTCGAGTGTCCAACGGGCTCCATCCACTTCAAGCCCTTGCAAACCCTCCCTATTTGCTTCTGGCCTACCAAGTTCTGCGGCTTATGCACCTCCCTTTGTGCTGAAGGTGATCGAATTAGGGGGAGACAAGAAAGGTAAGGGCATCATTGTTGTGGTTTCTGGACGTGTCGTTCCTTCCTATGCGAATGTTGTTCATGGTGTGGTGGATGCTCCTAATGGGAGATGGGATGACCCAACATTTCAAAGTTTCCCAATAGCCGATGGAGCCAAAGAGAGTGTCAATGTTGATTTTAGTTCGGCTGGGGAATAAGTGGCATCCGTCTCTATGACCCATTTTCCTAAGGATGGGCTGATTGGTGGCATGATGATTCAAGATGGATTGGATACCTCGGTGGCCATCCATAACAAGTTTGATATACTAGGGGGCGTTAATAAACAAAAAAGAAAGCCAAAAATATGGGGGAGGGAAAGAGAAATCTTCAATCTGGGTGTTTCCTCACATGTCATTAGCAGACAAGAGGTGGCAGGCAGGCTGGGTAGGATGCGCACTTGCTCTATCGGCTGCTAATCTGGTCTCATGTTTGAGGATTCAGCTCTAGATTCTGAGAGGGAACATGATGATTCTGAAGGTATGTTTGAGGATGATTTTTGGGTTTAACTTGTGGTTCTCAATAAACTATAAAAGTGATCTATGGGTTTGTTCTAACTCATTTCTATAATGGTGTATCCCCTTGGAAGTTTGTCTCATATGTGGTTCCTATGCATTTTCTCACTTTTTCCTTAAAAGTGATTTTTAAATAAAAAAATTTAATTTTCAGTCAGATAATGCATCCATACATTTTGTCTAAGTGATAACCTCAAGTAAAGTAATAATTGTATAATGAATAAAGAGAAGTATTATTATTTGGACATCATGTATCTGGAATATTGACCATTATACTATTGTGACAGTTTAAGTATGTGGGTAGAAACTCATTTTATTTTTTGGAAACAAACTCGAATGGTTTGTCCCCAACTGATTTGTGTCATGAGATATGTCAATGCACCGAGGGTCTATAGTGGGCCTTTACCATCACTTCTAGTCCAAATAATTTTTTATAAAAATATTTAATACAATACTAATATGGATTTCTAATAATTTTATTGAGTAGAGGATATAGATTCATCAATATTTCCATAGTTAAAGAAAAAATCCACATAAACACTGTATGTAAAATGGAAAAAGACTAATACAATAATAATATCCATGAAACAAGAATATGGATATATAATTTAATTAAAATTTAAAATGAAAAATAATCTCAAAGGGGTAGTAGTTACACCATATAATAATGATTAGGTTCACAATACCAAGTAAATTACAATGAAATGGAAACCGAAACAAAGTCCCTTACATCATTATAATTAATCGATTTAATAATAATAAATTGAATCACTAAATGCGAGGAATATAAAGAGAATAATCATATTATATATATAATGGTATTAAACATACTCCACATATAAGAAATAAGTGGAAAATAAAGGAAATCTCATAGAAATAAAAGTGAGATCAGAAATCCCTTACCTTAAACCTGAATGTATTCTGCACTTAGTTTTAATGTCCTAAATAATCAAATTAGATTCATTAATTACAAATTATAGAACCTTATATACATTAAATTTATTCATTATATCTTCATTAATTTTATTTATGGCCTTTTAGATGGGTTAATAGATTCAATTTCATCATTTGGGAGTGCACGTTTTATTACTTTTCCTGATCGTTTTGCTTGTATAAATGTATCGAAGTTCATGTAAAATGGAAATTAAAAACCCGAATTGAAGTTATGAGTTGTTAATTATAATAAAAAAATTTAAATTATCATATAAATTCTCTGGTTATTTTTTGATAGGATGAATCATTATATAAAATTTTAATGATAAATGCTTGGATTATTTTGATGGTTTTTCGATCACCATGAACTCGTTTTGGTTAATAAATAAATTCCATATGTAAAAATGATCTAAAAACATTAAATATGATATAATACATGTATTATTACATATTTATACCATAAAAATGGATTCATTACCATAATTAAAGATGGTAATAGAAATTGAAAACTTGTCGTCCTTGAATGTGATAAATTAACACATCTCGGACTGTGTTTTCATTTTTTGTATATAAGGAGGGTAAAGGAGAGATGATGATGAATTATTAAATTAGAATAAAAACATTATATTATATTAAAATTAATAGATTTATCATACATTTTTAATGAGGGTAGTTTAGGATATAAAAAGGAAATAAAGGAACTTGAAATAAAAAAAAGAAGTTGAGAAATACCTTACGAAAATTTAGTAGCCTAACGACGTCACTTAAAAATGCATAAAATATTTTGATGAGAGAACAGTGGGTATATAATAATTATTAAATAATATTTATAGGAAGTGGGATATGAAATGAAAAATCCCAATATAATCCTATTGAAACTAAAAGAGAATAACAAAAAAAGAGTGCTTGAAAAAGAGAAAGGTAGTAAATTCCCTTACCTTGTAGAGTAACTCCTAAAACATGAAGGTTGGGAACTTTGGGGTTTTAGGAAACCTTGTGAGGACTCCAAGGGAGGTTAAAATACCATCTATTCTATGATTATGTATTTTTAAAGAAATAAAAGGAAGTAATTAGTGGGTATTTATAGTAAAAGAGAGAGAGTTTTTTATTAATTTCAAAGGACACCTTATTAGTGGTATTTGAAAAACCATGGACTTTCCCATGGTATTTTCCCATGGTATTGTCCAATTGGGACACATAATATCATATTTTAATGTAAAAAATTCTACCATAATTTTATATTAATTATTAAATCATTATGATGTCATTAATGATAACGAAAACTCAAAACTGTATTTTTACTATTCACAAAAAACTAAAGTATTTTATAAAATTTCCATAATTTTAGTGTAACCTAATATTAAATTTATGAATTCAAAAATGAAATAAATTTTTTAAAAATAATTTTCTAAATATGATTAATTTAATTTTTAAATAAAATCATAATTTATTCGAAAAATTACAATTTTAAAACTCTTATTCGTTTTATATCTCCTTGAAAAACTAATCAAGATCTCATTATATTATAACCTTAAGACAATAAAATAATAATATGATTTAATATTTATAAGGGTCATATTACTATTCATATTACTATTCATAAGGGCATGTTACTATTCACTAAAAATTAAGTTTGGCTTATCAGACTCTAAATATCTTACTAAACGCAACTGTGTATATCAATTTTTCGAAATTCAAAACATAGAGGTGGAAAATTATGTTTACTAGCTAATTTATAACTATCCCCTATAACCAAGTGTTGTTTCAAAAAGTTTCATTGTTCCATGAATTCTAAGTTATCTAATGAATTAAAATTATTTAAGAAGAAACGTACCATAAAATATTTGGTTGTTATATTATTCCCTCCTTCAGAAATTTTATCCTTAAAATTTTTCATGTATAAATCCCTCTAAAAATATGTGGGTGGTTATTCTTCCTGACATCCTCAGGTTCCCACATTTTTTCCTCCATTTCATAGTTTCTCCAAATAACCTTTACCAGTTGATTCATCTGATTTCTCAATACTTTTCTCTAGTGTTAAGAATCTCTATAGCCTCTTTACAGTAAGACAAGTCAGGTTCGAGTTCTATTTCCTCATAGGTGAGTACATGTGTTGGGTTTAGCATGTACTTATTTAACAATCACTTGTAGAACACATCATGAACTTTGGATATACTTGGAGGAATCTCTAAACGGTAAGCTATAACTCCTATTCTATCCATAATTTCAAATGTTCTGATGTACATGGGGTTGAGTTTCCCTTTCTCACCAAACCTTAGGACACCCTTCCATGGAGATACTTTTAGAAAGAAATTATCTTCCACTTGAAATTATAAATTCTTTCTTCGATTATCAGCATAGATTTTCTACCTAATTTGGGATTCTTTAATATGGTCTTGAATTTTCTTTACTATTATCATTGTCTCTTTAATAATTTCTCAGCCCATAGGTTTCCTCTCACCAACTTCATCCCAAAAAGTTGGAGTATGACATCTCTTTCTATATAATGCTTCATATGGTTTCATTTGAATGCTAGAATGGAAACTACTATTATAGGAAAAATCCAAAAAAATATAAGTATTGATCTCATATACCTTTAAAGTCAAGAGAGCATGATCTCAATATGTCTACTAGCATTTAAATAGTCCTTCCAGACTGTCCTTAAGTTTGGGGTGATAAAAAGTACACATATGAAGCTCATTGTCCAAAGTATTTTGGGGAAATTTCTATAATTTTGATATAAATCAGTGATCTCGATTAGACATAATTGATAGTGTTGCACCATGAAGTCTTAAAAATTCATTAATATAAAGTCTTTCTAGATGCTCAAGTGGTAAATCCTCTTTTATAGTAAGGAAATTTACTGATTTAGTAAGATGATAAACAATTACCCATATTGTATCATTACTTCTAGGTGTCCTAGGTAGTCCTATGAAAAATTTCATCATAATTTCATCCCACTTCCAAATAGGAATAGTTAGAGGTTTCATGGCCCCTCTAGGATGTTGTCTCTTGGCCTTCACTTATTGGAAAACTAGACACCTTGATAAATAGTCAGTAACTTCTCGCTTCATGTTATCCCACCAAAATTGTTCCTTCAAATATCTATACATCATGGTGCTACGAGGGTGTGTAGAGAAATTTGAGCTATGAGAATTGTCTAATTTTTCCATTTTTAGCTCAAGTACTGATGGAACACCTAACCTCTTTCCAAATTTCAGGACTCCATCCTCATACATGAAGTCTAACAATATTTCATCCTTAATATCTTTAAATTTCTTTTGTAGAGTATCATCATCATATTGTGAGATTTTTATCTTCTCTAGTAAAGATGGTTTATAAATCATTTTAAAAGTAAAATATGTTTCCCCTTCTTTAATAATTCCCATATCCATCTTTACTAGATCCATGAATATATGATCTCTCTCAATACTCATTTGGGCTTGAAGTCCATGATCTTTCCTACTTAATGCATCTTCCACCTTATTTTCCTTTCTTGTGTGGTAGTGTATTGAAAAATTATAATCTTTGAGTAACTTGATCCATCTCCTTTTCCTCATATTGAGTTATTTCTATGTAAAAATGTATTTCAAACTCTTTTGATCCTTTCATACCACACATATTTCATAGTAGAGATAGTGTCTCTATATTTTTAGAGAAAACATTACGGTTGCTAACTCAAGATCATGAGTTGTATAATTTTTCTCATGAGTCTTCAACTGCCTTGATGCATAAGAAATAACTTTATTATTTTTCATAAGGACACAACCCATTCCATTCTTTGATGCATCATTGTATATCACAAACTCATCATTTCTAGATGGAATAGTTAAAATTGGGGTATTGACCAATCTTATTTTAAATTCTTCAATGCATTCTGTACATTCTTTTGTCCATACATACTTAACCCCTTTATGTGTGAGCTTGGTTAGTAGGTTAGGAAATCAGGAAAAATTCTGAATTAATTTCTAATAGTAACATACTAATCCAATAAAACTACGCACCTAAGTTATTTTCATTGATGTGGGACATTCTTGGATTTCATTTTCCTTTTCAAGATCAACTAATATTCCATCCTTAGATACCATATGTCTAAGAAAAGAAACTGATTGAATACAAAATTCACATTTTCTAAACATCCCATATAATTCATTTATTCTAAGGTTTTTCAGAATGATCCGCAAGTGATTCTCATGGTCTTCGTAGATTTGGGAGTATACCAGGATATCATCAATAAATACTGTACATAAGTCATAAAGATATTCCTTGAAAACTCTATTCATTATATCCATGAAAATAGAGGGTGCATTAGTCAGTCCAAAAGGCATCACTGTAAACTCGAAGTGCGCAAACCTGGTTCAAAATGTTGTTTTTGGAATATCTTCATGCCTCACACACAACTGATAATATCCAGATCAAAGTTCAATCTTTAAAAAATATTGGGCTCCATGAAGTTGATCAAATAAATCATCAATGCGAGGAAGAGGATACTTTTTCTTTATCGTAATATCATTGATCTCCCTATAGTCAATGCATAACCTTATAGATCCATATTTCTTCTTGAGAAATAAAATAGGGGCTCCCCATAGATAAAAACTAGGGAAGATAAATCCTTTATCACTCAATTCATCTAGTTTTTTCTTAATTTCTACCAATTCCATAGTGGTCATTCTATAAGGAGTCTTTGACATAAGTCTTGAACTAGGAATTAAATCAATAGTGAACTCAACTTCCCACTCTAAAGGATGTCTAGGTAAATCCTTTAAAAACACATCAACATATTCTTGAACAATAGGTATATATTCAATTTGAATATTATTTCCTCACTCATAGATATCGAGTTCTCATCCTGCCCAAGAATTTCATTCAGTAGAGCTACAAGGGGTGGATCTAGAAAAGAATTAGATATCGAGGTTTCTTCTCTAAAGATAAGGGATTCTAAATCATCCTCCAAAATTGTAACTTACTTATTCTTACAATATATTTTTTATAATTATATTAAATTCATTTCATAAAAAGGATTATATCAAATTAAATAATTGGTATGATGATAAAATCAGTAGATAAGGCACATTTATATGCCATAATGGGAACAGTCTAACACAAATTTTTTACAATGATACTTCCCTTAGAAGTTTTGACTTATAACTCCTTTATTAAATAAAATTGTAAATATATAATTTTAATAGAAAACTAGGAAGATATAAAGGAATTTTATGATCCAAAATCAAATAAATCATTGGATAATTTATAGGAAACAATTACCTGCCACCACATCATTAGGAATTTCAAACTTCGTGGTTGTGATATCATAAGCTTTCCATTACTCTCATGGTATTTTATGAAAAAAAAATCCTTGATACTTAAGAGACTCATTTTCATAGTGTCCCATATCTCTATAATTGAATCATTGATCATCATTGACTTGTTCTTACCCTTTTATTCATTAGATCTATGACCCTTTTCTCCACACTTATAGAAAAATCTCATGCCTTTCAAACATTTCCCATTATGATTCTTTCCACAGTTCTTATATAATTAGAATTTCTTTGTTCCCTTCTTCTTTGGTGTTTCACCTTTTCTATGGTTATTATAATACCGCTTCTTATCTTGGTTTCCCTTGAATAAATTTGATCTAGAAAATTCCTTCTCTGTTTTAATGGCACTTAATACAATTTTGTCATATGATAAAAATGTTTGAGAAGCCAGTGCCCTTTGAAGACTTAGATTAAGACCTTAAAATAAATGATCAATATTTTATTCCAAGTCATGTACGTAATCTTTTGAATACCTATCTAGTCTTGTGAAGGTATATTCATACTCCACAACACCCTTTTATTCCCTTTTCTTTAAGCTAAGTAATTTCCTCTTCATTTTAGTTTGTTGTTCACAAGGAAAATATTTATCAAAGAATATTTCCTTAAAATTTATCCATTCTATATATTCTATTTATTCTTCCTTCATGGTATTTTGGATCAACGACCACCATTGATTAGTATCACCCTTGAGGAAATATACTTATAGTACTACCTTTTCATTTTCATTTCATCTTAATGCCATAAATATCTTTACAAGGGACTTGATCTATTGATCTGCTATCACTAGATTTGTAGTCCCACTAAAATACGGTGTTCTCTATCTCAAGAAATGATCCAATATAGGTGTAACATGGTTATTCATCACAGCCTGGGAAATTTTTTCCAATATGGTCATGATCTAATCCGCTCCAACACTGGCTATGTCGACTTGCTCAGTGGGGAAATCCCTACATTGTACATGGATATTGATTCCATTTCTTCCATTAGGTGCTATCACTGAACAATTTCATACACCAAATTAGGTAATAATTCATAATTTATAACCAACAAAAACTTAACATAATTTTAAAATTTATGCACAGCTAATCTCATAATCATAAACATGGTTTATATTTACATTTAAATCCTTCATAATGTTTTATAAATGAAAATGTGAATTATCCTAAGAATATCCCCTAGGAGTGTCAACCTAGGTGTGCAGTAAGTCTCATTATCATAAACTAGGATATCCTATTTCAAGCCCGAAACTCCTTGTCAGAGTTATTACTCTTATGTACATCTATTCCAGAACCACTTCCACTTGTAGTATCCAAACAGGGATTTATTTCTAGGAATACCCACAAAGTATCTACCTCAGAAAAATTCTAGGATGTTACTATATGATTATCCTCAAAGTCTATCTTAGGGGTATGTTCCCTAAAATATGTTTCCTAAACCCAGCTCCCAAGGTTTCTACTAAAATTCCTCTAATGCCAACTGTAATGCTCCGACCCCTATAGCCTGGATCTGGTGCATTACTTTATTACATTGGTGTGATTATAAGGAATAAAATCTTTAAGGACCGATCATTTTAGTAGTCTTTGAGAAACTATGTACATAAATAGATCCCATTTTACATTGGGAAAAGAAAAAAACATAATACATAACAAAATCTAATAAATTGTATCTATGAAAACTCAATAAATGATTCCTTATTCATAAGATATAGAAGGAAAACAAATGAAAGGGTTGAGCTCAAATACTCAGTAAGGGTTACATATATTGGAACCATGAATCAATAATAAGTGAAACATAATCAATTTTAAATATTCAATGTAACATGGTGAATAAATGAAAAACACTCACCATCAATAAAATAAGAATGATAATGCATCCATAGATTTTGTCATAGTGAAAACCTCATAGAAAATAATAATTGTATAATGAATAAAAAGAATTTTAATTATTTTAATGTCATTTATCTAGAACATGAACCATTATACTGTTAATATGGTTTAAGTTTGTGGGTAGAAACTCATTTGATTTTTTGGAAACAAACTCAAAGTGTTTGTCGCCAACCGATTTGTCTCATTATACCATTCGATGCTTTGAGGGGATATAGCGGGCCCCACCCATCACTTCCAGTTCAAATAATTATTTATAAAAATATTTAATACAATAAAAATATTCCTTTTCAATATCTATATTGAGTAGAGGATACGAATTCAAAATATGAAGGCCTTCGGGCCATTTAGGCAGTAGAGGATACGAATTCATAAATATTTCCACAGTTAAAGAAACATTCCACATAAACACCATATATAAATGGTATAAGGCTAAGAAAATAATCATATCCATGTAACAATAATGTGGATATATAGTTTAATTACAACTTCAAATGAAAAATTATCTCAAAGTGGTAGTAGTTACACCACATAAGAATTATTAGGTACACAAAACCAAGTAAATCACAATGAAATGGAAACCCAAACAAAGACCCTTACATCATTGTAATTGATTGAGTTAATAATAATCAAATGAATCACTAAATACCATGAATATAAAGATAATAATTATATTATATATATATAATGGAAATAAACATACACTACATTCCAAAAATAAGTGTCCAACAATGGAAATCTCATGGAAATAAAAGTGAGATGAGAAACCTCTTACCTTAAGCTCGAATTTATTCTGTACGTGATCTTAATGTCCTAGATAATAAAATTATATTAATTAATAAATAATTAAATAACCTTATATACATGTAATTGATTTATTATATAATCATTAAGTTCATTTTTGGCCTTTTATATGGGTTAATAGATTCAATTTCATCATTTGAGAGTGCACATTTTCTAAGTTTTCATGATTGTTTTGCTTGTATAAGAGTATGGAAGTTCATGTAAAATGGAAATTAAAAACCATAATTGAAGTTATGAGTTTTTAATGATAATATATAAGGTTAAATGATGATATATATCCTTTGGTTATTTTTGTAGAGGATGAATCATTATATAAAATTTTAATGATAAACGCTTGGATTATTTTGATGTTTTTCAATCACCACAAAATAATTTTGTTTTATAATTAAATACCATATGTAAAAAATGATTCCAAAACATTAAATATGATATATTACATATATTATGACTTGATTCAACCATAAAAATATTTTCATGACCATAATTGAAGATGTTAATATAAATTGAAAACCCATCATCCTTGAATGTGATAAATTAACACATCTCGGAAGGTGTTTTCATTTTTTATATTTAAGGATGGATAAGGAGAGATGATGATGAATTATTACATTATAATAACAAAATTATATTATATGTAAATTAATTTAGTTATCATACCTTTATTATGAGGTAATTTTATGAGGTAAAAATGAAAGAAAGGAACTAGAAAGAAAAAGAGAAGTTAAGAAATCCCTTATGAAAATTCAGCAGGCTAACGGCATCGCTTAAAAATTCATAAAATATTTTGATGAGAGAAAATGTGATATTTAATAATTATTAAATAATATGGTCTGTAATTGGGATATGGAATAACATATCCCAACATAATATAATTAAAATTAAAAAAGAATAACATAAAAAGAGTGCTTGAAAAAGAGAAGGGTGGTAGATTCCCTTACCTTGTAGAGTGACTCCTAAAACATAAAGGTTAAGTCCTTAGGGGCTTAAGGACACCTTGGTAGGACTCCTAGGGAGGTACAATACTAGATATTTGAGGATAATAAATTTTTAATGAAATAAAATGAAGGAATGAGTGGGTATTTATTGTAAAAGAGAGAGAGTTTTTTATTAATTTCAAAGGAAACCTCATTAGTGGTATTTTCAAAATCGTGGGATTTCCCATGGTATTTTCCCATGGTATTGTCCACTTGGTATACCTCATATCATATTTTAATTTAAAAAGGTCTACCTGAATTTTATATTAGTTATTACATCATTATTATGTAATTAATCATACCGAAAACTCAATACAATATTTTTACTATTCATGAAAAACTAAAGTATTTTATAAAATTATCCTATTTCTAGCATAACCTAATACCAAGGTTATAAATTAAAAAATGAAAATAATTTTTTGAAAATAATTTTCTAAATATGATTAATTTAATTTTTAAATAAAATCATAATTTATATGAAAAATAAAAAAAATTAAACTATAATTTATTTTATATCACCTTGAAAATTTAATCAAGATCTCATTATATTATAACCATAATACAATAAAATAATAATAAAATTTACTATTCATAAGGTTCATATTACTATTCATTAGGGTATGTTACTATTCGCCAAAAAATAATTTTGTCTTATCAGACTCTAAATATCTTTCTGAACGTAAGGGTGTATGTCAGTTTTTCAAGATTCAAAATACAGAGGTGGAAAATTTATGTTTACTAGATATTTTATAACTATCTCCTATAACCAAGTGTTTTTTCACAAATTCTCAGTGTTTTATTTGTTTTAAGTTATCTAATTAACTGAAATTATTTAAGAAAAACATACCATAAATTATTGGGGTGTTATAGTTAAACATGTTTACTTGTTTTAAAATTATTTATTCTAGGAAATTAAAGTTAAGACTTGTGTTCTTTAATTATTTACATTCTTTCATTAATATAAGTTTATGATTATAAATTCTATAATCTCCAAATCATTTTAATATCCATAAATGAATGTAGATATCATATGTTTAGGTTATGTTACCTCACTTTATTTTGATAAAGTAAACTGAATATTCACATGTATTAAACTATTGTTCAAGAAATGAAATTACTATTTGGTACATATTTATGTTCTAATATCTTGATTAATTTTATTAAACCTAAATTTAGTTTTAAATCGTGAGTTTAAATGGTATGAATATACTTATTTAAGTATTCCATTTTATTCCTTGAGATCATAACCTCGTAAAATATATGAAAACATAAAATCTATATTACCCATATGGGTGTGTATAAAGGACTAGTAAGATTTCACCAAATATCCACCTATCACATCATACAAGCATCACATAATAATAATCAATTCACATTCCATAAAAGTGAAATTTATTATAGAAAACACTAACCTATGGGTTTCCTAATAAGGGTGATAAAATTATAATGAAACTTTTTTTAATGAAGTGACAATAGGCTTTTAATAACTAGATGGGTGAAAATCTTGTTACAAAATAATAATTACAATAAACTAAGGATACCATTTATCAATTACTAAGAAATTTAGATTAAAATACCTATGGAGAATATGTTTTTATTCTTCTAAAAAAATCAAACCATGAGCTTTTCTTGACATCGATCTTTAAAAATGAATAATATTTTAAACAATAATTTACAAACTTTTATTAAACTATTTATTTTTTCTTTTTAAATGAAAATAATCACTTGAAAATAATTTTCCTTGGACCGGTACTTATTTATTAAAAAAACATGTTTAAAATCCATTTTGGATTTTTTTTAAAATTAATAAAACTAAGAAGGAAAACCCAGTATAATGAAATGTAACTAAAATGAAATTAATAAATAAAACAATTCCAAATAAGAAACTAAAGTGTAGAAGATGTTAGTAATAAAATTAAATAATGAAGATAAGGAAAACCTTCTATAAAAGTGAAAGTGGTTACTAAAAAATATATATAATAGCATAATTATAATCCACAACGCATGGGGAGGATCTCTAACCTATAGGTTCTAAAGGTAATTGACTCACTCATAGAATAATATCCAGCTATGTGACCAAAACAAGTAATGTAACTAGGGTCTCTCAAGGAAACTGAAAATGAACCCTAGATAATACCTAAATGAAGTTATAGTAGTACCCATCTATTTATTATTCAATCTGTGGTCTCCCATTTGAAAACCACAAAATAATCCACATAGAAATCATTCGTTCCATCAACAACAACAACCCATAATTAAGAACACAATTAAAAGCATTCCTCCTTTCAAAAACCCATTTGAATTCCCACTAGAAAAGAAATCATTTTTCTTAAAGAAATTTTAAGAAAAATTTGAAATCTTAAAATAGTTTTTAAATGAAAAAAAACATTTAAAACCCCTATTTAAAAACCTATATAAGAGAACCAAATTTAATTAGTGTTTTTAAATTTTAAAAATTATCTTTAAATGTTATAAACATATGAAATTACACACATATATATCTAAATAGATCTCAATAGAAATATTCAAATATTTTCATATGAATATGTTCATGTGTATAATATATATATATATATATATTCCAATACATATGTGTACAAGCATAAAAAATGAAAAGAGGAATCTGTAACATTGGACATAAATAAATAACACGAGAACAAAATAAAACATATAAAAACTTATCAAAAATAAAAATCCCAATTAATAAATGTCATGAGCTCATGCATTACCCAAATAGATTTCATAAACAACCTCAGATAATTTTAAACAAAAAATTACTTTATTAAAACCATCATAAATATTTTATTGGCCAAAAATATAATTTATATTTTGAATGCAGATAAAAAAAGGGAAATCCATAAGAACCCAACTGGAAATCAATTATAATCCCTTAAAACCCTTAAGGAAAAACGAATATTTAAATCTAATTAACCCTAAATAACAATTATAACTTTATAGAAACCAATTTTAAACACCTTAGAACATTAAAAAAATTAGGGAATAGAGAATGCATAAATAAACCTACCAAAGGATATCGTAGATGATACAAAACCTTCAGCAATAGTGAGTGGAAGGCTTAAAGAAGAATGGAAAGTACTTCACACATTAAAGTGAAGAGGAGAAAATGATATACCTTGAATTTGAGCTTCGATTAATTTGAGAGAAAGTAGATATATCATGAAATCTTGGACTCGTTTGAGCCTTGATTCAAGTCTGGGATTGGTTCAAGCCTTGATTCGAGCCTTGGATTTGTTCAAGCCTTGATTTGAGCCTTGGATTCGAGGAGAAGGATCACCAGAAGCAGGTGTATTCCATGGAAAACTTAAGATATCATGACTAAAATTAGTGCATTGGGGCTCTTTAAATTGACTAGGGAGAATTTTATCAGTGCTTCCAAAAAATCACTGATAAAGATACATTTTATCAGTGCTAAATTAATAAGCACTGATAAAAGGTATTTGTATCATCACTAAAGAAGTGCTAATAAAAGGAATATTTATCAGCACTAAAGCTTTATCATTGATAAAGGATTTATAATTATAATTATAAATTAAAAATGTAAATATATTTATGTAATTATATATTTATTTATTATATTTTTATAATTATTTAAATGTATAATTACTTATTTATATTCATATAAATAATTTTTTAGAAAATTAACTTTTTTTATTTACAATTATAAATATATAATTTTAAAAATATAGTAAATATACAATTATAAATATATTTATAAATAAATATATTTATAAATATATTTACAATTATTTGTTTATAATTATAAATATATTTATATCATTATGTGTATTTATATAATTATATATATTTAATAAATACAAATAAATATAAATATATTCATTATATTCATTATTTAAATATATTTATTATAATTTTATAATTATAAATATATTTATATCATTATATATTTATATCATTATATATATTTATATATATTTATATCATTGGGGAGGAGGATGGGAAATCTATTGGAGCTAGTCTCAATTTCTCCTGATAGCATCTAGGGATCCTCATGTATGGAATCTTCAGGTCATGGAATTGTCGAATCCTTTCTTCCTTAAGGAATATTTAACTCACATAAGTTCATTTCTGATGCTTTTTCCCATCCCAATTTCTCGAAGATCTTGGCAGCAGGTCAAATATCTGCTTCCTCCCCTCATCGATCAGTGGCATATCCCTTGGAGAAATCGAAATCAGTTGATGTAGTGGGACTTGAGAAGTGGAAATATAATCTGGATGGTGTGAAGAATATCGATTAAAAAACAAGTTTTTTCTAATTTACAGAAAGATTTGACCTCATTGCAGAAATGAATTTCATGGAATGGATCATTCTCCCTTGTTCAAGCTAATCCTCATATATTTGAAGACCAACTTGAAGAATGTAAATTCTCCCTTATTGCTCAGATATCATCCTCATAGACCCTGTGGAAGTTAGACGAACTGAAAATTTTCATTTATTAATGTTGGGGTTTTAGTGATTGTTCTATGATTTCAATCAGTAAGGGTGTATTTCATTAAGTTTTTTCCTCAAAAGATCTTCAGCATTTCACATGGGGCTATGACCAATTCCTCTAAAGCTTTAGTTTATCATGCTTTAGTGATGTGATCCTCTCTTGAATCCATTCTCATTAATGTCTTCCTCGCTAACAAGAATTAGAATTAGGGGATTGAGTTGGTTCTTTCAAAACCCTTCGATCCTTTGGTATGTTTTCTTCACTGTGGGGACTCTAATAAAGTTCGACAGGGAGACCGAGTTCTCTAGGTATGGCCACTTCACCCAAGTTCTTGTTAAAATTGATATATGTTATGAATTTAATGAGAAATTTTTTTAGGTTTTGGTGATATCAAACTGAAACTAACCATTCAATTCGATTGGTTGCCCAACTTTTGTGGCACCTGTTTATGCATATTGCACTCAAATTAGTAGTGCTAGAAGAATTTACATTTCACTCACTACAAGATCTCTGGAAATGTATTTGATTAATGTAAGAAGAGGCAGATCAACAATGTTAAGTAGTTTTTCAGGAAAATTGATGCCCCCACTGCAAAAAAACTCTCCTTCGCTATGGCTGTCAAGCAGAGTATGGCCCCTCTTGATACTTAGATCATTCCACCTTGTAATGGATCTCATAGGGACATGTATCCCTCAACTTTCATCCATATTTACAAGTAGGGTCATATGGATAGGTCCCATCAATGACTGGTAGTGGAATCTAGTGTTGTCCATACTAATATATGTGACTTGTATGGTGGTGTTGCTGAGCCACTTGAGGGTGTAGGTTGTTTGAAGACCTCATGGGATGAGGCTACTGATGAGGAGGAAAAAATATGAAAATGATGAACAATCTTCTCTTGAAGATTAAATTTGATTTTGATTTGAGAAATGACTTGCTTGGTTTTTTTAAAATGGAATGATAAGATTATGGATAATGAGGGCTTTCAATTGGTTATGCATAAGAAGCCTATGGACCCTTCACCTACATTTTCAAATACTCAGCCTGTGTAAGGGCATACTACTACCAATAATGATCATATTCCAACCTCTTTGGGATCTCAACATGTTGTGATCCCTCCTCCATCATATAGAAATGATGATTTATATGAGGTATTATTTCATGCAGGGGCTGCTAATGCCTTTAATGGTTCACTTTCTATTAAGTAGGCGGACCGTGATAAGGATCAATCTGTTGACACTATCAATTGAAGTGGTAATATCAGGGAAAAGAACTATGAACCTGAAGAAAATTAGCACCAAACCAAAACATAGATATGAGTTCAACATCCAAAAAATTGAGGTCGAGGGCATGGCCGAGACTAGCCTGATGCACGAGGAGATGGTCGAAGTTCTACCGGGTCCTCTTCTAAGAAGCTCACTCAAGAGCAGGAAAATATTAAGGAGAAATATTTCGTGTTCTTCAATCAAAAACACTCACAATCATAATGGGAAACAAATGATGACGATGATGATGTTAATGACTCTGATCGTGATTATAGATATTAGCATTAGATTATTGACATGTAGTTTCCGTTATAGATGAGGGTTTTCCATTTGTTTGACCCATCCATCCTCTTACATGCTGTAACTTTTCATTTTTCTTATAAAGTTGTTGGGAAGAGGCTTTCGCCTGGCTCCTGCACCTGTTGGAGTATATTTATATAATTATATATATTTATATCATTACATATATTTATATAATTATATATATAATAAATATATATAAATATAAATATAAATATGGTAAATACAATCATTATTTAAATATATTTATTATAATATTATAATTATAAATATATTTACATCATTATATAGATTTATATAATTATATATATATAGTAAATATATCCATTATTTAAATATATTTATTATAATTTTATAATTATTTAAATATATAATTTTTTATTTATAATTATAAAAATAATTTTAAAAAAATATTTATATATTTATATCATTATGTATATTTATATAATTATATATATATATTTTAAATATATATATATATATATATTATTTAAATAAATTATCCAAAATTTTATAATTATTTACATATATATAATTATTTATTTATTAGTATATAAATACTTTTAAAAAATATTATTTATTTATTCATAATTATAAATATATAAACTTATAAATATAATAAATATACATTTATAAATATATTTATTTATAAATATTTATTTACAAATATATTTTTAACCTTATTAATGAATATATAATCTTAAATGCATGCATATTAAAAATGTCACGACCCGTCCTCGGGGCCCGTGCCGTGACTACCCCAAACCCGCCTTCCATAGGCCAGGGGCTGGCGACTACCACCAAAGGCGTAAAATCCCAATAACTGGGAAGGCATTGCCTTTATAAAAGAAAACAAGCACCACAAAGTACAAGAGGAAACAAAACACTAAGTACAAAAGAAAAGCTGAAAAGTAAATGGGCCAGAATACAAACCCAAAAGAAAGTACAACTACAACTGAACAAAAAAACAAACAGCTGGAAGAGGGAAGCAGCTCCTGGGTCGTCCTCCTCGGGTCCTACCTGAAGGGTAGGTACAGATAGCCTCCTCCACGCTCTCGTCCGTCAACCTCCTCTGTGAGTCGTCTCGTCGCGTAGTCCACCTCCGGGTACTGACTCGTCGTGTAGTCCACCTCCGGGTACCGTCCAGTCCTTGAACACTCGGCCTCCGTCAGCATTGCCCGTCGTCTGCAACCAACACAATGAGGTGCGGGCATAGCCCGTGCAGGGGTGAGTATAACGATACTCAGTAGGGACCCCGAGACCCTCAAGGTCTCACTAAACCAACAAGGATTACCACAAGAAGATCTCAACAGATAACCTCTACTTAGATATATGCCCATACATATACCTAAGTTATCAAGTAACCCATCTCAATCATGAGGAAACACAAGGATTGTGAAATCAACGGATAACCACTACCTAGGTATATGCCCATACATATACCTAAGTTATCAAGTGACCCATCTCAATCATGAGGTAAACACAAAGGTCAAAAGTCTCAGCTCAAACCAGGATTTTCATTTATCGAAACCGTAACTACTGAAGAGCTCCGTCTCTGGAGTGTACAGTGGTCCTGTCATGACTTCGAGGTACTACTCACTAACCTAAGACTGCTGAGGTACTCCTCCTGTCGAGTACCGCGGGCCTGCCACCTCACACAGTAGTGCTTCCCGCCGGGGTCTGCCACTCAAACACAGTAGTGCTCCCCCCTCATAGCCTACAGAGGTACTCCTCATGTCAAGTACCGCGGTTCTGCCACCTCACATAGTAGTGCTCCTCCGCTGTGGGTCTGCCACCTCACAAAGTAGTGCTCCCCACTGGGCTACGTAAGTCACTCCAAATCGAATCGGACAAGCAGTCTTCAGGTCTCTGTCGGCTACACGGTCTCCGTACTCCGTACGCTCGTCTCCGGGAGGGTCCACTCCACGAGCTACAAGTCAATACTCCAAGTATCTCAAATTCCCAGGAAGAAGTATCTCAAAGGACCGCCTCGTCATAGGGGTCTCAACGCAACAGACGGCGCGTCAATCGGACGCCCGGTCTCTGAGTTATTAGCCTTTTCGTCCCAGGGGCCCGGTTGGTTTCGTGAGTGAACCAACCCGGCCGTATCTCAATTGTACCCCAAACTCCCATAGGGTATACTCCTAGGGACTGATACTCAACGTGATCACTAACGCTGCTGACGGTTCGTCAAACGGACGTCTGGTCTGAAAGATATCAGCTTTTCCGTTCTAGGGGCCCGGTTGGATTTCGGTGCGATCCAACCCGGCCAGTATCCATCAGCATCCAATTCTCAGGCGGAGGATGCCAAAAGTTCTGTATCGTCAACAGGAACTCAACGCAACAGACGGCGCGTCAATCAGACGCCCGGTCTGAGAGTTATTGGATTTTTCCGGCTCACACCCACCCTGGGAAACTTCCCAGGAGGTCACCCATCTTGATCACTACTCTAGGCCAAGCATGCTTACTATGGAGTTTTAACCACGTAGGCTCCCGAAAAGGAATGTTCACCTTGAGTATAGTATACTGAAACGACCGTCTCGATCCAAGAATCGCGTTGCCGCTGACGACGAGCCGTTTGGAGGCCCGTAGCCCAAGATACGGGCATTTGACCGAAAGTGGTCCGAAACTGGGGGGGTCTGGGCCCGGGCCGACCCCCCGCCCCTGGGTCGGCCGAACCGGGTCGACCCGCCCAGGGCGGCGACCCGGCCCGACGACCCGGCCCGGCTCGGAAAACCCGGCCCAGCCGGCGGCGTGGCGGCGCAGTCCGGCGCGGTCCAGCACGGCGGCGCAGACCGGCACGGTGGCGCGGCCTGGGTGTCGTTCGGGTGCCGCACGCGGGGGGTAAAGCCCCCCTTTGAGAACCGCGGCCCCTTAATTGGGGCCGCTTTTGAGACCCGGCCGGGGGAAATTAATTCCCCCGGTCACCACTGTTCGGCCGGCCCGCACTCGCCGGCCGGTTTCGCCAGCAAGGACCGGCGATGGCCGGTCCTTCCTTCGCCGACACCGGCGGCCCGGTGCCGGCCGCCGGTCATCTTGCTCCGCCGCGGCCCGGAACCGGCCGCGGCCTATGCCGTCCGGCGCGATGCGACGACATCGCTTCCCTCCGCCGCGGCCCCGCTCCGGTCGCGGCGCCTTTGACTTTCTTCGACGCGACGCGACGGCGTCGTGTTCTTGGATTTCTTTCCACAGCGCGGCTCGACGGCGCCGCGCAATAATTGTCGTGCGATTCCCGCATGGTGCGACGGCACCACGTTATACCGTTCTATCCGTAAGGAAACAATTATGAACATAGGAGGGGGTTTCGGCCGTGTTGGTGCGGTCGGGGCCCCCCTCTCGTTAGACAATAACATTTAATCCTTTATCCTCGAAGTTCGACATTCTAGAATCAAGAATGGAAAATAAATAAATAAAATATCAACAATCCCCTACCTCGGATTCAAGTGCGGAGCACACCAATCAAGCCACGGAAGACTAGCGTCGCAGAGGTCGGGCGTCGCGGAAATCGAACGTCGTTTCCGTTGACGTCGAGGTGCGTCCGAAGAGGTACGTCGCTGGAGAAGCTTAGTAAGTTGACGGAGATAGTCCGAGGAGGAAATGGAGTCTCCATTCGTTGATATGGGAAGAAGATCGAAGAAGCGGCGTCGTCGATCTTCGGAAACACAACGGCTATGAAGAAGAGAAGCAGTGTTCTTCGTCGGAGCTTAAGTGTTCTTCGTGTTCTTCGTCAAGGTTGAAGAAGATGGAGAGAGCTTCTCAAAATCTCTCAAGGTGGCAAAGCAGACCAACCCAAAATAAAATAAGCTTAAGCCTTATTTTATTTACACAACTAAACATTTGAATTTCAAAAGATAAGAAACGAACCATTAATTAGTAGAATTAGTTCAACGAAAGAAACAGCTCATTTAATTTATGAAATAAACCGCCCAATTAAATGGTCTGTTAAGAATTTAAGAAAACGCGTCAGTTGACTTTCATAATGACGGGTTTTCGCGGGTGCGTTACTTAGCGAAAAGAAACGGCGGGGCTCATGCGGGCCCCACCTCACAAATATCCTACCAAGACGGTAGGATATTTCTGGATAGTACCCTATCCGGTTCAACTCAGTTTAAGCCGCTTTTAAGTTTCTTCCAAGTGGCTTAAGTGAAATAAAATAAAGTTGTCGTAAAATTATTTTATTTCCTAACTTTAAGCCCAAAAATTAGAAACCACACCCGAGCAAACGCAACTCCGGAAGAGGAATTTCTAAGTGAATACTGGTGCTGCGATTTCATCGGTGCCCTCAGAATTCGATTCCGGGCACCGGTTCAAAAGTTAGAAAAACCTGCTCGTCCGTTCACTGAACGTACCCGAGCCAAACTTCGGAAAATGATTCCGGGCACACCGGGCCTCGGAATCAGGTGCCGTCAGAAACTACATTCTTGTAAAATTCCAAAGAAAATTAAGAAAAAAAATTCCTTGGAATTTACGGGTCTTTACATTACTCCCACCATAGGGCTTTACGTCCCTGTAAAGCTTCACCACAAACTTAGGGATACAAAGGTGGTACTGAGCACGCATCTGAGCCTTCTGCTCCCATGTGCTCACCTAGAGGTTCCGTACTGCCAAAGAAAGCGAACCCGAGGAATCGATCATCCTCGTAGGATCTTCTCTTGTCGATCCTCGATCCCCACTGGAACCTCCGCGAAAAACACCTCATCTCCATCATCCAGCTCCTCATGGTCGATGATATGCAAAGGGTGGAGCACGTATCTCCTCGGTTGAGATACGTGGAAGTCATCGTGCACCTGGTGCAACTGAGGTGGATGGGTCAAGCGGTAAACCACCCTGCCTACCTAGCTGAGGACCTAGAAAGGTCCGTTGAACCTCGGAGATAACTTGCCACCTTGGCCACATCTCCATAAACCTCGTCGAGGTGAGACCCGTATAAGGACGTGATTGTCATCCTCGAACTCCAAGGGTCTCCATTTCCTGTTATAACTGGAACTCAAAACGACTGCTACCACGAGGGTAAGGTTGACCGACTCAAGAGTGATCGGTCACACCCTCCTATGCAAGAGTTACCCTGCGCTGCCTAGGGTTTCCTTTTCTGCCAACCAAGGAAAACCCATCCCGACGTTTGCCTAAAACCGTCAATTTGAGTATGAACAGTTATTGCCCATTCTATACTCAAACTAACATCGTAAGGCCTCAACGCTGCCACCAAGAGATTCCAACCAGAACTCTCGCCTCGAGGGTCTGACCACACCGTCAGCGTAAGTGTGATTATCGAGTCTCCTCCCAAGGTATCTCCAGACGTGAGGGTCAAGTCCACGGCTTACCAGAAACTCTAGGTCTGGAACAAGATTTGTGAAAGCGAGGAATGATTCATATCGACGTCTGTTACTACAGCAGTTAGTACTGGACACAGACCGTCCCTTGAATCATTTCTAGATCCATTGGGTCACACTCCTTGACCGCATGCAGCCGCATTCTTCCACCTCCCTCCAGCTCCCTGAGCCTGGCGGGAATAACTAAGGCGGGTGGTTGAACCATGTTAAGATGTACACCACCTCATGCTGCTCTCCTAGCTCTGCCTCCACGTCTACTGCTTTGTAGACTCATCTCTCCTTTAAGCTTCCTCTTCTTGAAACATTTAACACGCCTGAGTCTCTAAGAATGGCACCGATTTCCTATTTCTTACTGCACTGTGCAGTCTTCATCCGCTCTTGGATGAACTGCACCTCCTTTGCATACGATCTGGAAGAGCTTCTAAAATTTCTTCCTTGCCGAAAAGAGAAACCTGGTCTCATCCCCTCTCTGGATGAACCACGCCCATTGCCTAATACAGTCAATCCTGAAATGAAGGATGCATTCATGCCATGGATGACGTCGTAAGGCCTCGACGTAACTACTAAGAGATCCAACTGTCACTCTCGCCTCCAAGGGTCGAGTCACACTATCAGCATCATTGTGTTGTCACTAGGTCTCCTTCAGTAGAAAACTCGAAAGTGAGGGTCAATTCAACAGTCTTAGCTGGGACTACTCAGTATCAACCAAACAAAAGGACAGGAAAGAAAACAAAGAAAAGTGTCTTTTTATTATTGCAGCTCATAGTACAAGACACAAAGCAACTACAGAAAAACATCAACAAAACCAGAAGCAACAAGATCAATAGCCTCCAGGTCAGAAGCTAGTCCCGCTCCTGTCCATCTGCTTCCGGAGCTCCAAGACCATAGGCCTCAGCTGCCTGAAGCTGAGCTATCCCATGTCCTCCTGTCCCCTGCGGTCGGGGTGGGCCTCCAGGTGGTGGTGGAAACATCCCGAAGCGTCGTCCACCTCCAGCTGCACGGCCAGCTCCTCTGCCATGGCCGCCTGCTCCTTGTGGTCCGCCCTGATCGAACCTCTGCCTCTGCCTTAGAGGTTCTTCATTTAACTGCTGGTCATCTGCATGGCGGGTCAGACAGTCACGTGCTATGTGACCAATTCTGCCGCAGGAGTAACACTTCATGGCAGGCCTAGCTCTATCACTTCCCTTGGTGCCTCGCACTACCGACCCTGAGTCACGCGGTCGACCACCTGTAGGTCTGGTCCTCTTGGACCCCTGCGTCATCTGTCTACTGCCAGCTACAGAAGACTCTGCCTCATGCCGGCTAGTGGTGGGTCCTTTTGTTGGAGACTACTCAGCAAGGAAACTCTCCTCTAAGAGGGCTCGCTCCAACACTCCTGTCTGCGTCGGAATGTTGTGTGATACAACCGAAGCTCTGATCTACCGCCTGAGCCCCTGCTCGAAGGTTCGGGCCCTGAAGAACGGGTCCCGTACCATATCTGTGGAGTAGCGCGAGAGGTCCGTGAATCTCGCTGAGTACTGCACCACTGACAGGCTACCCTACCGTAGCTGAAGTAACACCTGTATACGCATCGCTCGAAGGGTGGCTGGTACAAACTCTTCCCGGAATAGGCTCTCGAAGTCTTCCCATAGAAGTGTCGCCTCATCATGCATCTGAAGCATCAGGCTCCACCATCTACCTGCTGCTGCCTGAAGAAGGATGGCAGCAAGGATCACCATGAAATCTGTCGGCGTCCCCACTAGCCTGAAGACTCTCACCACAGCCCCCAGCCAATCCTCAGCCGCCTGCGGGTCCGTCCCTCCCTGAAACCTGGGTGGCCTCTGGCACTGGAACTCATGCAGTGCGCTCAAGCGACGTGCATCCTCTGCTGCTGGGGCTGGTGGCATCGGTGGCCCAACGGGTAGTAGTACCGCTGGTGCCTCCGCTGGTGCCTCAACTGGGATAGGGCCCTGTACTGAGGCCTCGTCCCTCGGTGGGATGTCAATACGCACCACTCTCGGGGCTCTAGCTGGTCGTCCACGGGGAGGCATCCTGAAAGAAACAACGTGACACAGTCAAAAGATTATACCTAGTGAGCTGACCTGGTTTGAGCTGAAATTTAAATAAAACTTCTGGAAAACACACACGCAATCAGTGTTTTCGTGCACAAAGTCAGAAATCAGTTGTCAGGGTCCTGGTGTATGGATACGTCAGCCTCCCTCACCAACACTGGACTCCCTGAACTTAAAACCACACTAGGTACTCTTAACACTATTGCTTCACAGAAAGAAACATCAGAGTTATAAGTTCTGCGGTAGAACCGAACTCCTCTGATATCAATTTTTCACGACCCGTCCTCGGGGCCCGTGCCATGACTACCACAAGCCCGCCTTCCATAGGCCAGGGGCTGGCGACTACCACCAAAGGCATAAAATCCTGATAACTGGGAAGGCATTGCCTTTATAAAAGAAAACAAGCACCACAGAGTACAAGCGGAAACAAAACACTAAGTACAAAAGAAAAGCTGAAAAGTAAATGGGCCAGAATACAAACCCAAAAGAATGTACAACTACAACTGAACAAAAAAACAAACAGCTAGAAGAGGGAATCAGCTCCTGGGTCGTCCTCCTCGGGTCCTACCTAAAGGGTAGGTACAGATAGCCTCCTCCACGCTCTCGTCTGTCAACCTCCTCTGTGAGTCGTCTCGTCGCGTAGTCCACCTCCGGGTACTGACTCGTCATGTAGTCCACCTCTGGGTACCATCTAGTCCTCAAACACTCGGCCTTCGTCAGCACTGCCCGTCGTCTGCAACCAACACAACGAGGTGCGGGCATAGACCGTGCAGGGGTGAGTATAACAATACTCAGTAGGGACCTCGAGACCCTCAAGGTCTCACTAAACCAACAAGGATAACCACAAGAATATCTCAACAGATAACCTCTACTTAGATATATGCCCATACATATACCTATGTTATCAAGTAACCCATCTCAATCATGAGGAAACACAAGGATTGTGAAATCAACGGATAACCACTACCCAGGTATATGCCCATACATATACCTAAGTTATCAAGTGACCCATCTCAATCATGAGGTAAACACAAAGGTCAAAAGTCTCAGCTCAAACCAGGATTTTCATTTATCGAAACCGTAACTGCTGAAGAGCTCCGTCTCTGGAGTGTACAGTGGTCCTTTCATGACTCTGAGGTACTGCTCACTAACCTAAGACTGCTGAGGTACTCCTCCTGTCGAGTACTGCGGGCCTGCCACCTCACACAGTAGTGCTTCCCACCGGGGTCTGCCACTCAAACACAGTAGTGCTCCCCCCTCATAGCCTACAGAGGTACTCCTCCTGTCAAGTACCGCGGGTCTGCCACCTCACATAGGAGTGCTCCTCCGCTGTGGTTCTTCCACCTCACAAAGTAGTGCTCCCCACTGGGCTACGTAAGTCACTCCGAATCGAATCGAACAAGCAGTCTTCAGGTCTCTGCCAGCAACACGGTCTCCGTACTCCGTACGCTCATCTCCGGGAGGGTCCGCTCCACGAGCTACAAGTCGATACTCCAAGTATCTTAAAGTCCCACGAAGAATTATCTCAAAGGACCGTCTCATCATAGGGGTCTCAACGCAGCAGACGGCGCGTCAATCGGATGCCCGGTCTGTGAGTTATTAGCCTTTTCGTCACAGGGGCCCGGTTGGTTTCGTGAGTGAACCAACCCAGCTGTATCTCAACTGTACCCCAAACTCCCATAGGGTATACTCATAGAGACCAATACTCAACTTGATCACTAACGTCGCTGACGGTTCGTCAAACGGACATCTGGTCTGAAAGATATCATCTTTTCCGTTCCAGGGGCCCGGTTGGATTTCGTTGTGATCCAACCCGGCCACTATCCATCAAAATCCAATTCTCGGGAGGAGGATGCCCAAAGTTCCGTATCGTCAACAGGAACTCAACGCAATAGACGGCGCGTCAATTGGACGCCCGGTCTGAGAGTTATTGGCTTTTTCCGGCTCACACCCACCCTGGGAAACTTCCCAGGAGGTCACCCGTCCTGATCACTACTCTAGGCCAAGCACGTTTAACTATGGGGTTTTAACCACGTAGGCTCCCGAAAAGGAAGGTGAACCTTGAGTATTGTATACTGAATCGACCGTCTCGATCCAAGGATCGTGTTGCCGCTGACGACGAGTCGTTTGGAGGCCCGTAGCCTAAGATACGAGCATTTGACCAAAAGTGGTCCGAAACTGGGGGGGTCTGGGCCCGAGCCGACCCCCCTGGGTCGGCCGAACCGGGTCGACCCGCCCCGGGCGGCGACCCGGCCCGACGACCCAGCCCGGCTCGGAAAACCGGGCCCGGCCGGCGGTGCGGCGGCGTGGCGGCGCGGTCCGGCGTGGCGGCGCGGTCCGGCGCGGCGGCGCGGACAGGCACGGCGGCGCGGCCTAGGCGTCATTCGGGTGCCGCACGCGGGGGGCAAAGCCCCCCTTTGAGAACCGCGGCCTCTTAATTGGGGCCACTTTTGAGACCCGGCAGGGGGAAATTAATTCCCCAGGTCACCACTGTCCGGCCGGTTTCTCCAGCAAGGATCGGCGACGGTCGGTCCTTCCTTCGCCGACACCGGCGGCCCGGTGCCAGCCTCCGGTCATCTTGCTCCACCGCGGCCCGGAACCGGTCGCGGCCTATGCCGTCTGGCGCGATGCGACGGCATCGCTTCCCTCCGCCGTGGCCCCGCTCCGGCCGCGGCGCCTTTGACTTTCTTCGACGCGACGCGACAGCGTCGCGTTCTTGGATTTCTTTCCACGGCGCGGTGCGACGGCGCCACGCAATAATTGTCGTGCGATTCCCGCGTGGTGCGACGACACCACGTCATCCTGTTCTATCCGCAAGGAAACAATTATGAACATAGGGGGGGTTTCGGCCGTGTTGGTGCGGTCTGGGCCCCTCTCTCGTTAGACAACAACATTTAATCCTTTATCCTCGAAGTTCGACATTCTAGAATCAAGAATGGAAAATAAATAAATAAAATATCAACAATCCCCTACCTCGGATTCAAGTGCGGAGCACGCCAATCAAGTCGTGGAAGACTAGCGTCGCGGAGGTCGGGCGTCGCGGAAATCGAACATCGTTTCCGTTGATGTCGAGGTGCATCCGAAGAGGTACGTCGCTGGAGAAGCTTCGTAAGCTGACGGAGATAGTCCAAGGAGGAAATGGCATCTCCTTTCGTTGATACGGGAAGAAGATCGAAGAAGCGGCGTCGTCGATCTTCGGAAACACACCGGCTACGAAGAAGAGAAGCAGCGTTCTTCGTCGGAGCTTAAGTGTTCTTTGTGTTCTTCGTCAAGGTTGAAGAAGATGGAGAGAGCTTCTCAAAATCTATCAAGGTGGCAAAGGAGACCAACCCAAAATAAAATAAGCTTAAGCCTTAATTTATTTACACAACTAAACATTTGAATTTCAAAAGATAAGAAACGAACCATTAATTCGTAGAATTAATTCAACGAAAGAAACAGCTCATTTAATTTACGAAATAAACCACCCAATTAAATGGTCTGTTAAGAATTTAAGAAAACGCGTCAGTTGACTTTCATAATGACGGGTTTTCACGGGTGCGTTACTTAGCGGAAAGAAACGGAGGGGCTCGTGCGGGCCCCACCTCACAAATATCCTACCAAGACGTTAGGATATTTCTGGATAGTACCCTATCTGGTTCAACTCAGTTTAAGCCGCTTTTAAGTGGCTTCCAAGTGGCTTAAGTGAAATAAAATAAAGTTGTCGTAAAATTATTTTATTTCCTAACTTTAAGCCCAAAAATTAAAAACCACAACCGAGCAAACGCAACTCCGGAAGAGGCGTTTCTATGCGAATATTGGCGCGGCGATTTCATCGGTGCCCTCAGAATTCGATTCCGGGCACTGGTTCAAAAGTTAGAAAAACCCGCTCGTCCGTCCACTGAACGTACCCGAGCCAAACTTCGGAAAACGATTCTGGGCACACCGGGCCTTGGAATCAGGTTCCGTCAGAAGCTGCGTTCTTGTAAAATTCCAAAGAAAATTAAGAAAAAAATTTCCTTGGAATTTATGGGTCTTTACAAAAAATGAGTGAAATTGAATAATTAAAATTGAGTACACTTTAAAAATATTGAAAAAATGGGTAAGTTTTATTAATTAAATATAAATTATTAAAAAAAGTATGTATATAAATTTAAATAAAGATGAATACATATTGAAAAATATTAAAACATAGTAAATATATATATATATATATAATAGAAAATGATTAAATGCCAAAAAAATAAAAAATATTGAAAATGAATAAATAAAAATTAACTATAATAATATTAATAATAAATAAATAAAATTTATCGATTGAAAAAATAATATATTAAATGTATCATATTATAAAGAAATTATAAAATGAATACTAAAATTTGAATAAATTACATAAATATTGGGTATGTCTGTTTCTATACACTATTTCATTAATTATGTTAATATTTGTGTGTGTTTTTTGTATATAAAATAGCATTAATTGCATATAAGTATGGGAAATCAATGTAACACACATTTGGCATGCATGCAAGCAAGGGTATCACTAAGACTCCGCACATTTATACCACCTTCGCTAAGAGGTCTTGCCATATTGTGCCAAGAAGCCCAATGTCTTCTACCCTCAGATTTTGGGTCCCATATAAAGCCTAAAATAATTCTATCCATACTACGGATAACACCTTTAGGAACCTTTACAGCTGATAGTGCATGAATTAGAGTGGCCAAGAGCACACTGTTAACTAGCACAATCCTCCCCCTGAAGGTTCCCTTACCCTGAGTCTGACTTGTCTCATTCGTTCTTTATATTAATGAATAATAAACTTAGTTTAATTTATACTTGATTAGGATCCATTTTAATGTTTATTATTTATTTTATATCATGTTATAAAAATTTCATAATTATTTTAAGTTCATATCGGTCGTTTTGTTGATATTCGGTACCTGAGTCGAAAATGAACTTGTTTGATGTAAATTGTCCATGTGGTCAAAATTCCATCATCTCAAGAATTTTATTCATGATTTAAATGTCATATATATCATATATATCCATCATATATGTATTTATAATAGTCCATAACATTTTGAGATAATAAATGAAATGTATCGTTCATGGAGACGGTAGGCCGTACATACACATGAACGATACTTTAATTTCTTTGTCATATTGAAGGAATGAAAAATAAATGATAAATAGGTATATTATAATTATATTATAGTATATATGTTATATATTTTAAATAATTTCATTAACTTCATCCTTTATACGATCCATGTATGTCATGAACGAGTTATATCACTTTGAGAGGGTGGTAGTCTGCACTTCCTCAAATTAAATTATCATATTTACACATTATAGAAAGTATAAAGGTATGTTGTAAATAAAAATACAGAAGCATAGATACAATATAAATATAATATATATCATATATAAATATATTTCCATCATAATGTCCACTATAAGAGGTGGTAGGGGAAAATTGAACAATCATCATTTTGTGGGGCAGTAGTTCGTCATCCACAGAAACAATATGTTCATATCCATTAGATGGATGTGAGTGTAAGTGTAGTTAGAATACTTATCAAAAAAACATCCTAGTATATTGATGATACTATTGTTTTTATGTAATAAAATAATAATAAGAGCATAGGGAGTGGAGAAGGAAAATAGAGGAAAGGAACTTGAGAGAAGACGTTACCTCTAAATCAGGTAACTACTTTTGATTTGAGCCAAAATGATTTCTTGAATTGAGTTCTTCCCAAAGTAATTATTCTATGAGTAAGGTAGGAATGTTTTTATCTTATTTTAACAGAATTTATATGATCCAAGGGGCTTGAGAGGTGTTAATAAGTGGGTATAGTTGGTGGCCTTTTATAATAGGGAGGAGGGGCACTTTAGGAAGGTCTTGAAATATTATTTTATTATAAATTTATTTTCGGTTTCAAATGGTCCCAAACTCATTTATTTAAAATATAAGATGCTTTTTGGTCGAAAAAATCAGAACCAATAGGTTTTATACAAGTTTATATCACAAATTAAACTTTATCTTTTGGCTTTAACCCTTAGTTAAAAACGTTAACTCTTACTATGTCTTCTAACATTTTCATAACATATAGTTACTATAGTTACTATAAAATTCCAAGAGAAACAAAAGAATATCATTAATGAAATTTCTAACATTATATAAGTCATTTTTATGAATATTATATTTTTAGGACTACTATATCATTTAATAAAATATTATTTCTTTTAAAAACTCATTTATGTCAATTTTTGACACTATAAAGTAATTTATTTTTATTAAAGTCATAAAAAATTTAATACTTAGAAAAAAAGGAATTAAATCAAATATAATATTTCAATATCATCCATAAATTTTTTTTATGGAATAACAATATTCAAATTACATTTATTTTAATATTTATAATATCATTTATTTGAATCTGTTATTAATGAAGCAATCACTGCATCATCATTGTATCATAATTAAAATTATTTATTTCATGTCTAAAAATTATAAATAAAATACCATGAAAAATTAAATATTATTATATTTCTAATTAATATTTATAGTCAAATATATCAGTTATATAACCCCATAAAAAAATTTTTAGTAAAATATACATGTTTATGTTATATTTCTCTTTACTTTAAATTAATTCATATAAAATGTCATTTTCACAACCAAGTGGCTCCATGGGGTCCCAAAATCAAACCAAGGATTCTCATGGTCTTAAATATCTCATAAAATATTATTAAGACATGTTTTAGGGTGTTTTAATACTATTATAATATTATTGTTTACCCTTATTTACCAGATTTACCATTTAACCATGGTAAATAAAATAATAACTGAAATTACAATTCATAATGCCCAAAAAGAAAATGTACCTATACACAAAATTTGTACCTTATGATTCCAAATATGGAATAAATTTTTCCAAATTCAAAATGCAGAATTTGCAGTAATTAATTTAAAATTAATTCTCTTTGTCAAAACCAAAAGGCATGTTTTTAGTAAGTAAAATCTATTAAAAGATTGACCTATTTTTATATACAATTTAAATGTGAAATTACTTAAAATTACCATAATTTTATTAAATGATAAAAATATAATCCAATTAAACATTAAAACCAATTAAAATTAAAATCTAACTATATAAATAAATTAGATGAAAAGGTAGTTTTGACTTAAAATGTAGTATTTTTCACTATTCGTTAAAAAATGAACTTTATCAAAAAATTACCGAAGAATTATCCAAAGTAAATTTTTATGTTCTGCTTCTATATAAGAAGTTTATTTTTTCAAATAAAACATGGAAAAGTGACAAAAATTATATTTAAAAAGGGTTCTCCATCAAAAGGTGGTAAACCGACCTTTTAAAAATATTAGATTATTTCATGCTTAAAAACAGATTCATTCTTATTTTAAGCCTCTAATATTCATTGGATAAATGTAAAAATATTTAAAATATATTTAAAATAATAATATATTTAATTTTTTTAATTCCCTCTAATAAAATGCCTAGGCTTTAACTACCATTTAAAATAATAATATTATTACGGTATTATTTTTTGATATAACTCAACATTGTGTGAAACGTAAGATTTCAGAGAAACCTATTGTTTTTGTGTCAAGTATTCTATCAGAAAAAGCATCCCATTTAATGTAAAAATAATATTTTATTCATAAATATTAATATAAATGAAAAGGTATTATTCAATAAATACCTGGGTTGTTACAGGTTATCTTTTATCAGTGCTAAAAAAGGCACTGATAATGGGTACCATTTATAAATGATTTTTTAGCACTGATCAAAGGTATCATTTATCAACGATTTTTTACTCTGATAAAGGGAAAATTTATCAACTCTTTTTTCTAGTGTTGATAAAGTCCAGTATTGTTAAAGGCATGTTTTTTAGTAGTGTATATTTTACACAAGTTATTATGTGTTATGCAGAGTTTACATCCTACTACACAGTGTGTAATCTCTATATTATTATTTCACTCATCTGAAAATAATTATGTCACATGTATTAATTACATGTTGTGTACTTTGACCACATGGATTTTGTGAATTACGTAGGATAAAATTGTGTGTGTTTACATAGTTTGTACTCCAACTACACATCATGTACACCTGTTTAGTTTTTTGCCAACTGAAATTGAATTCACAGTGTGTAGTGATATTTTTTATTGTTCTCCCACATGAAGTGTCAAAATTTATGTGGATATCCATTACACACCATGTATCCATGTCATCCATCCAGAATCCTTAGAACCTCCAGATGGTATCTTATAGTGTTCTTAATCTATTCTTGGCCTATTATTGGTTATATTAAATTTAACAATCATATTATCTAAACTTTTGGATTAAGAATAAAAATTTGGAAATGAAAAACTAACAATAAAATGAGTAATTGGTCAAAAAATAATAAATAATTATAAATTAATATTTAACCTACATCTGACACCACTTGAAGGTTCTAGGTCATAGAGAAAGTGGTTTGGCTCATGGAAAAAAATTATTCATTATTTTCTTTAGATAAAATTTTCAAAGTTGGATTAAATCGACCCTATAATATTAATAGAGAGTATATTTTCACATAAAATTTATAATTAATTTAATACAATAATTACCTAGGATTTTTATTCTTTCTTTATTGATTATTTGGTTCACCTTCAATCCATGTCTTCATTTCGATGAAGAATCACTATAGAGGCATCCACACAAGATCTATAAATCATATAACATCATTATTGGAACTCTTGGTGCTAGCATGAAAGAACCAAACCTCTTGCATCATTCATCGTGGATCACAATAAGAATCTTTACAGTCTTAAATGGTTCCCCCTTATTCTATTAATATGGATAGGGAGGGGGAGGATAATTTCTTCTCATTATTTATATCATTCTTGGAATAATATCATTATGCATAGCCATTATTTACATCTCCCTAGAAAATAATATGAGTTGGGTTATATGCTTAGTTTTATACAAATAGTAATTTCAAAAAGGCCCTTAACTAATTTATTTATTCTAAGTAAACCCCATATAAAATAATAATAATATTTTTATTGTTATTATATTCTGGGATGTGTGGTGACTCATAGATATTTAAATATAATTTCTTAAATAAAACAATCAATATTTATATAAATGATATTAAATAAAATATATAACATTTCATCTAGACCCTTAACTCAACCTGCCAATCTTCCTCAAAATTTATCGAACCTTTAATAATAAATATTTATTTAAATAAATAAATATCACTATATTATTCATTTAATTAATAAATAAATTTTATATTCCCTAACTAGAAAATAAATATTTATTTAATATTCATGTAGCTAAATAAATAATTATTTGTTAGCTTGTGAATAAATAATAGATAAATAAATATTATATATTCTCTAATTGTAAGATAGTATTTATTTAATATTAAACACATATATATTCTTTCAAATAACTGGTGAATGAATTTATTTGATCAACCATACCTAAATAATTATTAAACCAAAACTTGAGAATTATTGTTATTCAAACTATTAAATTCAAATAATATTTAACTGGGATTTTGGATACACTTAGTATGTGACCCTCTAGGCCTCTTTCTAAGTGGAATTGACTAAATTCCAAGATTAGAACCAATAAATATGTTAAGTCATCCATAGATAAAGATGTTAGTGTCTCAATGATAAAAAATTTATAGAGACACTCATTGTGTAATATAATCCCTTTTTCTTGATATCTCATCAAGTGGGTTATATAATTTTGTCATCAAACTATATGATTTATAAATCTTTCATTGATTCCTTAAAATGAACACATTGATAAACTACCATAGACATAGACTTAATCAAATAGTTACATTTTAGTAAAAGGGCTAGATATATCTACTTCCATTCAAATAGAAGGCACAAATCCGTTTTTGACTTATTCATTAATTTCATATCACTTGTAACACACATGGTGCATCTTACCTCACTCCAAAAATATTTCATTATAGTTTTCATAAATGCATAAAATTACATGATTCATGATATATATTAGTAATAATACCATGTATAAGGACTAATACACAAGTATGTGGATATGAATAACCAATTACACATAAACCATGTGGAATTCATATTGACATGTCTATTCTCATAACCTTTTATATTAGAGATTACCAAGTGAGAAATTTATGGATATAAGTATCAATGTATCATGATCCCCCAACACATAATAGATAGACATCATTTGTGTCTCATTAGATAGATTTTATCTAACCATAAAAGATATGTTTAAGAATATTATCATAGCACTTAAACTTTCTCATTATTACGGGAACTACTAAAACCTTTCGGTGTGAATGGTATTACAAGGACATTATCTCATTAATGTAACATAAAAGAACATTCATTGTGTGATAAGATATTAATATTCAAGTCTTTCAATATAATGGTAATCCAAAGTACAAAGCAATTTGGTTCTAGAGAACAAACTCCCACAATACAAAACCATTTATCTCCTCAAAAACTAATCTTGAATAAAATTATTTTTAGAAATAATTAAATCTCTCTCCAATTCAGATATTAAATAAATCTTATGTTTATAATCACTTTCCTTCTTCTTATTTCTCCCTTCTCTGATCTCTTAGTTCTCTTTCTCTATTCATTACACACTCTCAATCTGTACAGTAGGCACAAACTATATCCTAGGAATTTTTTAATTAAAATTCAAAATTATAAATTCAAAACTAACTTCCAACTACCTTTACTTCAACCTCATCCATTGGATGCTATAAAAAAACTCAACACTATTGAAATTAATTTTACCTGTTAGAGTACATACAAAAATACCAAATATTCTTAACATTTCCAAGTCATAAAACCTATTTTAATCCTTCAAATTTTCATCCTCCATGGCATGGAATATTCTTGAAATGATTTCTTCCTACTCCACATCATTTTCTTATTTTTCATTCTATGATATGATCTCTCTGTATCCTGGGTTTTGTTACCATTTAAAATTTTTAATTTGACCTCATCAATACCGACCATATATTTATCCAATGATGAGTATGGCATAGTGATTATTCAAACAAAACACCCTTAAAACAAATTCTTCTATGTTTATAATCTTATTTCCTCTTCACCTCTAGAAAACTAAAACTCAATACTCAATACTCCACAGTGTAGTGCTCCTCCAGTTTCCTATTTCAATTAATCTTACATGATTTTTCCACCATTTTAATAATTGTTAAATACAACTAATTTAATATTATTTGAGGTTTAAAATGACTTCTGTAACACCCATTATGTGCCTCTCTATTTTGCACTAGAATTTTTAATGAAAAACACCATGTGTCATAGAATATCATGAATTAAATCCCTATTTAAGTTATTTCTATGACCACCATGATCACTAAAACACCTAGTAAAATGGATTTAATTCCATTTAAAATTATCTAATTCTTCATGATTTTTCCATTCCACCAAAAACAACTTGTGCTAATGAAATGGATTTTAATATTTTCATTTCACTCCTTTGAAATTCCTCTGACCATGGCATGGGAATACTATTAATTTCCAACCAAAATCCCACTATATTGAAATTTCTTCCAAAACACCCACACCTTCTCTATAATGATAATTTTTGGATGCACTACGACATAGTGAGTCTCACCACGGCATGGTGAGTTAATTATTAACCAAAATTATTCTACTCATATCCAAAAAAAAATACTTTAGGGAACTAACTCTATCAAAAACTAAAATATGTTTAATTAAGAACAACAATTTGAATCAAACATTCATTAAAGTCATATTTTACATTATACCTCAATCTTGAACTTCTAAATCCATGTTGATGTCTCTTTGCATCTCTCCAAAAGTTCTCCCATGTGAAAGTATCCCCTAAATATTCCATTATCGTTTTGAAACTCCAATTCCATATATGTAAATGTATATCATTATCATATCACCATCACCAATTCTTTAATATCTACTCATACTTTGTCCATGCCTTTAATGAATTCAACCTTAAGTTATTATCATCCATTTTTTCTCAAAACCTCTTGTCAACAAAAAACCTCATGGTTTCACCAATAATATCTCACAACCATCCATCATGATCAAATTTTAGTGATATTCAAAAAAACACAACACAAAACATTTTGGTTACAATAAAATTTGTTTTAGAGCTTATCCAAAATGAGTTTTGGATGAATTTTCATAAGGTTTTTTATGTGATGTGATAAAAAATGAAATTGATGATAGATTTGTAAAAGTTTTTTTGAAGATATAAAAATTTATTATTGGATATTATTTCACAAAATATTTTATATAATATAATATAAGGTGGTATAAAAAAATTATATGGATTTAGAGAAACTGGGATATTGATAGAGACATGTCCTGAAACCTTACACTTATGAATTCTATTTGGCTATATCATATGGTATAATATGGGTATATCATAAGGCATGATGTAAGATATCATTTCACTAACTTTGTAAAGTATCCTCCTTCAGTATCCTAAATCCATTGGTTACTTTTTTACATTGTCACTACATAAAAGGAAACATATCTTGAAGGAAAAAATAGTTTAGTATTCTTGGTAAAAGAGATACATACTTGAATATCACATTACATTTGAAAAAAAATAAACATAGTGAAAGTAAATATTTTGTATCCTTGAACTCATTTAAATATTCTTTCTTTATATCCTTGGGAAATTAAAAACAAAAAAAGGTGTGCTTAGAAGCTTAGTAAGGGTTATATATAGTGGAAGATATCATAAATCTATAAGGAATAATCAATATGGAAAGTTAAGTAACTTAAAACACATTTCATTTAAATAGTAACTTGAGCATGAATAATATTATAGAAGTAATGAATTATGATCAAATAATTCCATAGAAAAAATCACATGGTCTTGAAGCTAATATAGAGATAATATCAATACAGTAATCTCATCGATAATAATAACTAAATTATCAATGAAGAAAATTCTTTATAATGTATGTCATGATCTCATTAATTATGATATCTAAATCATCATGACCTTGAACCAATATAGTTTAAAGCATGGTTAAAGAAACATGTAATTTCATCTTACTAATCTATCTCATAAGACCTATCGATTCATTGAGGGGATATATAATTATAGGCCCCACACATCACTTTATTTCCAATGAAATCCTTAAATATTGAATGATAAATTCAATTCATAAACAATATTCATTATCAATAAATTTTTATATTGAATAGAGAATACAAAATATAAATATTTCCCCAGTCTATCAAATAAATTTCAAAATAAAACATTATATGTAGAAATGATATATAGTTTAAGAAATAAGAATATCAATGATAAAGAATATATATATTTAATGGAAATTTAATTTTCAATGATCATAATAAAGTGAATTTCTTAAGATAAATTTAACAACTGAAAAATTAATAAGAGACAAGAGATTAACATAGATTAATCAAAAATATAGGATTTGTAATAAAATCATGTTCATTGGAAGGATAAAAGTAATGGAGGTGAAATATTAAAATAATTTTTCATAAAACATTTTTCATTTTAAACCATTGAATACATATAGGATAATCTAAATTTCATAAAATGGTTATGGTGGTGGGGAGGTCTGTTATCCCTGTATACATTAAAAAAACATTCCTTTTGACTTTTTATAAAGAAAGTTGAAAATGAACCTTTTGGTAAACATTAGAAATGTTAATTTCAAACCTTTTTTAAAAATTTAAGGATAACTTAAAATTTACTTAAAAAACCATTTGAGTAAATAAAATTACCTTTTAAAAAAATTAAAAATATAGACATGGAATTAAAATATATCCCATTAAAATAGAAATAAATTGATTTTTATTTTAAACATTTTTTTTCTTAATTTAAGTACCAAAGAGAGGAAAATTTGGAATAAAATATGGAAACTCCTTAAATATCCAATGAATAAGAAAATTATTGCAGCTTATGAAGGATAAATGATAATATTCCTTCAACAAAAATAAAATCAATCCCAAAATAAAATGAGATTATAAAATAGATTCTTACCTCTTTGGTAACTTTTAAATTATAAGCCCTTGAAATAATAGACCAGAATTTAAACATTAAAAATAATTAATAAATATTATTCCTATTAAATACTTAAAAGGGATAGTATTTGCACAACATAAAATTGAATATGTGAATAATAACAAGTATGTCTCGATGGAATGGAAATTGAGACAAAATCCCTTACAAATATCATAATGTTGAAGTGAGAATTAATAATTGAATTGATTAAGTGTATCAAATGTAAATCCACATAAAAAGGTGTAAATAAAATATAAAAAAAAAAAATTTCACATGTAATCTTAGAATATCAAAGACAATGAATAAATCATATAACCTAATGAAAAGAAATTGGATTATGAAACACTTTACCACTTGGTAACATTCAATTCAAATCACCTTGGATGAAATAATTTTAATTAAACATAAATAACATAAACTATGAATTATTCATGGTATTATATGTAAAATTTAATTATATACACCATATAAAAAAATTATATTAATAACATCAAAACATTCCTTAATGAAAGGAAATCGAGACGAAGTCCTTCACCTCATGTTTCCCTTTAGTAAAAAATAATTTAAACTCATGTATAATGGTTTCAAACATTTTATTAATTTATAAAAACCCATATTCATATTTATAATATCATATATGATCTTATTATAACATATTATCACTTTTCAATTAATAATATTTCATTATTACCAATGCTTCAGGTGTTAACTACATTGTTTTCTTAAGGATGTTTCATCATGAAAGTTCATGTTATTGAGAATACAATATATTTTCATAATATCCAGAATTATATTATTTTTATAAATATCATATTTATTCATTATATTCACTTTTATAATCATTCCTTAAATTTGTACATGGAAAATTAATCACATCGCTTCGTGGAGACGGTAGGTCATACATATGCATAAACAATGTTATCATTTCCTTAATGAGTGAAAGGGTAAGGAAGTGGATGATATATAAATTTTATAGAATAAATATAATCTCCTAATTATCATGTATATTCATTATTTTCATTATTATGACTATACATGTTACCCGATGATGGAATAAAAATTGCATCGATTCGTGAGGTCGTAGTTCACCGTACACACGAGCAATGAAATTATTTCCCATTTGATTTGTAAGAAGATGGATAATTATAATTACATAAATATAATAACATCTCATTATATGGTAGGTAATGTTTTTATTATATTGTAATTTTTAATAAATAATTCAAGGTGAAAAAATAAGTAAAAAGAAAGAGCTCGGTGAAGAATATTGCCTTCACTTAGAGAAACCTCCTTTGGATCTCCTATTAAGGAGAATGGGATTGATATTTTAGGAATAAAATCACATATATAATGTAGATAAGTATTTTTGGGATATATTTTGGTAGGTTTTGGTCTAGATAAATGGATTGATAGGTGGTAATAAATGAGGGGAGAGGGTGCCCTTTTATAATTGAGGAGGAGTGGCATTTTTTTAAATACCCAAAATTATTCAATAATGTGAAGTAATCTCAAGAAAAATGACTCTAAAATTTATACATAATGTGGTTGGGTATTATAATTTCTATCCACACCTCAAAAACTAAAAATAAACATGTTATTCCCTTTACCTCTGAGGTTGCACACTTTTACCATTTTAGTTTTCACCATAATAACTTAATTTTTAACCTAGGTAATTTATCCTTTAAGAATAAAATAAAATGATCCTTATTAGATTATTTGGAACCACTTATTATTAATATGAAATTAAATTTATCAAATAAAAATTCCATGTCTGAGGAAAATTAATTTTAACATAGGCATATACAACGTGAAAAATCCTTTTTTAATCATAATCATGGGAATTAATTTTTAATGTTTTTACTATTAATTATAAACAAGAAACGTGTTTAACATATTATCAAATATTAATTATTATTATTAAAAATATGAAATAAATTTTACCAAATTTAATTAAAAAGATTATCAGAATCTAATTTAAAAATAAACCTATAAATCGTGTCGAAAAATGGTTTTCCAAGAAATACATTTTTCAAGCATAAAATGATTTTACATTAACTATATGACTGGTTATCATAATTATATGGATTTAAATTAAAATATTTATATACATAATTTATAAATTGCATTAAAATATTTCCTTATTAGTGTTTTCTTTTAATTAATTAAACTGTGGGAACATTATACACTAAATTTTTTTAGAAAAATGTATTTTTAATCCTAAAAGTAAAATTATGAAAAAAAATTGATATAAAATGATTCATTTTTAATTAATTAAATTAAAGTAAAATAAATAATAGTTATAATACTTTCAAATAAAATTAAAATCATAATGGTAATTTTAAATTACTTAATTTATTGAAAAGAAATGATTATTTTACAAAAAGCGATATTTTTTACTATTCATAAAAAAACACTCTTTTTATAAAAATCCAAACATTTAACCCTAATATAATTATGATATTATTATATAAAAAATTATATTCTTATTAATGAATACATTTTCTAAAATTGGGAAAAATTAATTATATTTTTTTCTCACCATGAGTAGTAAAAACATTTTTAATAAAAATATATTTTTTGAAGAATAAATTGAATTTCCATAAAATTGAGTAATTGTTATCAATAAATTTGTTTTAATTAGAACCTTTATATATATTTCATAATTTTTTAAACTTATTAATACCCTTCTATTCAAGGTCTATGTTATAATGGTTATATTTTAATAACATATTATATGGGTCATTTAAGCTCAGTGTTGCATGTCGTATACACTATCAAACATAATGTTCTTATTTTAAAATATTAGGGTGTTAAATTCTCTCCACATTCAATAAATATCATCCAAAAATTTTGAACTTGTTCTTGAAAATCAATGGTTTTATATTTAAAAATACCTTTATGAAAACCCAGCATCACAAAAGCGTTAATCAAACATCCTCTTAAAAAGAGGGAATGGGAAATACAAAGGTTTTCTAGAATAACACAAAACTATATTTCCTTGTAGTATAAATAGGAAGTTGAAATATTAACATGTAGGATAAAAATAATTCTCAAGTACTGATATATATTGATATAGAACATGTCAGGATAAATTTAAAAACCATAAAACCATTAATTTTTTATGGGTTAAAAGACCATTAATTCATCATATATGAAGGTAATATGATAGAATTTTGTTTCAAGATCACTTTACTAGTGTTGAGTGATTAATTTACCATATATAATAAGAAAATAATTAAATATACTTACTTGATATATTTATATTTCATATGAACAATTTCATCCTTTGTTTTTTCTTCAATTAATTCCCACTTTATCACTTACTCCAATTAATGAATATCAAATATGAATTTTTTAAACTTGAAGAACAAAAATTGACTTTTAATAAATTTTAGGATCCATAAAAAAAATAAGTTATTCCTCTTATATTTAAATATTAGAAAAAACTGAAATAGTTATTATAAGGTAATATAATAACAAATATTTATAAACCTTCATATGGAGAAATAATATATTTTACTTACAAAAATTACCAAAGGTTCATCTTAGATTATTACACAAATAAATAACCCTAATTCATAATTATACTCAATATTCTCAACATTAGAGAATATTTTAACCTCAAAGGTGATCTCATACCTCTTAACTAACATCCCTAAAAATTTAATTGCATTCATCCTAAATAATACTTTATATTACACCTAATGCCTATATATACTTCAACCTAATAAAATTTCTCCTGAAATATCATTAATTACCTCAAAATAAAAAAAAATATTTGATCTTATAATATGTTTCCAAAAATAAAATTAATATTTAACCATCAAACTATTTAAATAAAAACAATATCATACTATCCAGTTCATCATGTATGCTAGTGATGGGCACAATACCCTTATTGCACTTCGGTTATGGCTTCAAGACCCACAGCCTTACTGGATGTGATAGGTTGTCACCTGGAATATGGGTTTTCCTTTTACTAAAACCATATTAATATGATTCCTATAACATTCCTAAAAATATTATGAACATCCTAAAAAATAACATTAATCATCAAATCACTTTTTAACCAGTGAGGTTTTCCATATAACTTATTTTTCTACAAAATAAAATAATCTTAATTGACTATTATTTCCTTAACATCAATGATCATATTATCCATAAATTTTATCAATAGATTTAAAAATATTTCCATAAAATATAAAATCATTATTACTAAAATAACCTTCTTACTAAAAAAAACTATACATAAGGTTTACATATACCTCAAACATTTATTAAAACTCAATAAATGTCTCCAAGTTACTTTCATCACATAAAACCTCAGAATGAGTATCTATGAATTTAAAATTATAATCAAACTTTTACTTATTAACCTATGATGGTTTCTAAAATTATTAAACTATCCTCATCTGAATTATAAACATAGTGTATTTTTGGATATCTTTATTTTTAAATTCTTTCTAATGGTTTGTAAAGAAAATGTGAATTATCAAAATCATATCCCTTGGGAGTTTCAAACTAGGTCTTCAGTAAGGCTAGTTGTCATGTACCAGGTGACGATCGATTCAAATCCTAATAAATCCTGTTTGGATTTATTACCCCTAGGTACAACTGTGTTATAACCACATCCACTTATAGTATCCATATAGGGATGCAATTTCTTAGAAAAACCACATAATTTATTCCTTACCAGAAATTTAGGATGTTATTCAACAATTTTATATATCCTCAAATTATATCATAGGGATATGTTCTCTAATCTATTTTTTTCCTAAATCCAATTCCCAATATTTTTACCAAACTTCCTAGGATACCAACTATAAATACCTAAACTATAGTATCCTAGAGCCAATGGCCACTTTATTACATTGTCACTAGATAAGGGGAATTGTATCCTGAAGAACTAAATAGTTTAGTGGTCTTGGTAAAATAGATATATACTTGGATATTAATTTAAATTTTTAAATATAAATTAAAAATTAGTGAAATTAAATATTCTACATAATTTACCTCATTTAAATATTCTTTCTTTATATTCAGGGGAAAGTAAAACAAATAAAGGTTGTGCTCATATGCTCAGAAAGGGTTATATACACAAGAAGATATCGTGAATCAATAAGGAAAAATAAATATGTCCAGGTTAATAACTAAAAACACATTCTATTTAATGAATAACTTGTTCAAATAGAATAATATGGTTGGAATAAATGATGATCAAATAATTACATATAAATAATCACATGATCTTGAAGATAATCCATGGATAATATAAATATAGTAACCTCATGGATAGTAATGACTAAATTTTAAATGAATGAAATTATTGATATTAAACATCATGTTCTTAGAAATCATGATATCTATATCTTCAAGACCTTTCAAAAAGATAGTTTAAAACTATGGGTAAATACCCATTTAATTTCATCTTACTAATTTGTCTCATGAGACTTGTCAATTCATCAAGGGTGTATATTTAAGAACCCATTTTTTGCTGTGAAAGACTTTGGAATATTCTTGATGGTATTCCAGAGCAGCGCCTTCAGACGGCGTGCGATTCCGAGCCCCGGAGTGGCCGGAATTAAATTTTCAGTGTGTTCACACTAGAAACGCTAAATAAATGCGATAACTCATAAACGGTTATCCGGATCAGAGATACGAGTGTACAGATGGGTTCGTAATGGGGTGTTTACCCTAGGAACGACATAAAGCTTTTCGGCACGGGACGTTTGGACCCTTCGCCTGCTTCTAGAATGTTAAACGGATAAATTAATTAATTAATTTATTCATTTAATGTTGAAACACAGGTATCTATTAAACGGTGGTTTGGATTGGAAAACTGAGGGCACCGTTGAGTTCAGAGCGTTCCGTTTACCCTAGGAGGGTTGTAAGTTTTGCGGGCGCGGCCCATCTGTGAAAAATGGCCCCAGGGGCGTTTTTGTAATTTGGCGGCCTCGGGCGCTAAGTTTAATAACATTTGAATGGGGCCTCAGATTAAAATTTTGAGACCACCGTTATGCTCGGGAGGTGGTGTTTACCCTAGGGGAGGCTTAACCTCAACCCCTTCTGGAGTTTCGGATGCAGGTCTTTTCGGGGGTTTTAAATTAATTAAATCGTTAATTAATTTATTTAAACCCTCCCCCTTCCCTTCTCCCTTGAACCCCCTGGCGACCCCCTCTCCCATATCCTCCTCTATCTCAGGCGAGACAGTCCGGCGAGGTGACTCCAGCGAGGTGCGGTGGTGCCGGCGGATCGACGCGAAGCTCCGGGCGAAGCCCAGCGAGGTAGGAGGTTTCGTTGCATTTTCATTTCCGAGCCACCCTTTGAATTCAATTTTAGCATCGATTTGTGGTTTAATCTTCGAACAAATTCTATGGACGTGTAGTACGCATTTTAATCTTTCCGTCGCATCTTTCGGATTTAAAATCTGAGTTAGGAGTCGATCGTAAATGTTCGCCGAAGGTTGCGGGAAATTCAGGATTTCTCGGTGTTTTCCGGCGGGTTCCGGCGGTCCGGCGGGCTTAGGCAGCGGCGGGCCGAGGATCAGGCGGCGCAGCGGCCGCGCATCTGATGGCAGGAGGCGTCTTTGGCTGCGGATGGTGATAGCGGCGGAGGTGGCTACGGACGGCGGCGAGGCGGGGTCTCGGGCGGCGCCGGCATAGCGTGAAGAGGAAGGGGGGTCGCGGGGTGCGTGGCCCCGTGTGCGGCGACCGAGACCCGCGTAACGCGGGTCGCTGCGGAAAAGAAAGGGACCGGCCGTCAAGGCCAGTCAGTGGCAACAGGCCACGACCAGTTAGCCGCGGCGGAGCGAACCGGACCCGCGGCCGAGCCGCGGGCCGGCTGTGGGTGGACCGGCCGGACCGGGCCGGTCCGGCCCAAGGGGGGTTTCCCCCTTTGGAATTTCCGACGCCCGTAGCATTCGCTAAGGGCGTCCATTTTGCGTGCCTTCAGCGGCAGCGCTAACCTTGCGTCGAGGGGAATGTTTTGAGATAGTTTTGGGAATTTTCAATTCCCGAAAAGAGGGGCCTCGAAGGCGCAACGCGTCTTTAAGTGGACGAGTGTTTTCCCCGAGATTCTTGTTTTGGACGGCGCAGACGCGTCCGACATCCATTTTGAGCACCGTCAGTGGCGTTGAGACCCTGGCACTGAGGTGGAGGTTTCCATGGCAGTTTCGGGTGTTGATACTGGATTTGATGTGTGGGACCCACGGCCCGTCCTTTCGAGCTGCGTGCAGCGTTTCACGACTTTTTCATCGGACGTCCGTTCGGGGCGTGCGATCAGTCGTTTCTGGATGTTTCTCCGAGGGGATTGTAATGGTGCAATTCACCCGCTCTAATTCGGCACGATGGTGTGGGGCCCATGAGGGTCGTTTCGGCGTCGACGGTGATTTTCCATCTTTATCGTCGGGCTACCTAATTGAACAAGGGAATAGTCCATCTTGTGTGCTTTTTCGAGAGGATCACAACGGTGCGATCCGTTTGGTTGTGTGGAGCCTGTTGCACGATCTTTTTAAATGTGGAAATGTGGAGGTGCCCCGGTGGCGGTCCTTCTACCATGTTTGTAGCGGACCTTTGGCGAGTGATCGCGTGCACTCCTGTTTGAGTGATGTAAATGCTTGAAGTGATGTGGTTGGCCGTGCATGGGCCTTTGAGATGGAGTTGTTACATCACGCCTTCGCGTTGACGTTGGGTGTCGTGTGCACGATAGCCGTTGGTATGGATATGTGGTATACTCTGGGAGTATACGAGAGCTCTTGTAGGTACATGTGGTTCGTACCTAAGACGTTTGTGCGCTTGGTTGGGGTTGACTTGGGGCAACACGTAGTGTGGGAACCATGTGCGTGCCGTGTTCTGATTTGCGTACTTTGACCTCTCGCTACGTAGAGGGTCCCTCAATGCTCATTTGCTCGACCAGTAGGGTGGAGTTTTTCCCCTGGCTCTGTGCTCGTTGGTTTGTCCAGCAGGGTGGAGTTTTTCCCCTGGCTCTGTGCTCGTTTATTTGACCAGAAAAGTTGAGTGGTCTCCCCCTGGTATCATTCTCGATGGATCAGCCAGTAGCGGTGCTAGTGGCACCCCGTGATGGAGCAGGCGATGAACCTATTTTGGGATATTTGTTCTGGAGTTGGGTGGTTGCGCGATACCCACTCTGTGTTTGGTTGGCCAGTGTTGTACCCTCCTGTAGAGATGGTTAGGGCAGTTCTGAGTTTTACCCTCCAGTGGGGCTGGGCAATGGGTTACTCATAGACTTATAGGGTTTACCCTCCAATAGAGACTGTGCAGTGGGTCACCCGATTCACTTAGGGTCTACCCTCTAGCAGAGACTGGGCAGTGGGTCACCTGACGCTATTAGGGTCTACCCTCTAGCTGAGACTGGGAAGTGGGTCACCTAACGCACTTAGGGTCTACCCTTCAGTAGAGACTGGGCAGTGGGTCACCTGACGACCTCTTAGGGTATACCCTCCAGTAGAGACTAGGCAGTGGGTCACCCGATGACCTATTAGGGTCTACCCTCTAGCAGGGTTGGGCAGTGGGTTGCCCGTCGTCTAGTTCCAGGTCTACCCACTAGCATGGCTGGGTAGTGGGTCGCCTGTCGAATTATTCCAGGTCTACCCTCCAGCGGGGCTGGGCAGTGGGTCGCCTGGTGATTTGTTAAGTTTTACCCTCCAGCGGGGCTGGGCAGTGGGTCGCTTGATGATGTATTATGGTTTACCCTCCAGCAGGGCTAGGCAGTGGGTCACCCGATATCTGGTTAAGAATTACCCTACAGCAGGGCTGGGCAATGGGACACCTATTGGCATTCTAGGCTCAGTCCTTTCTATTAGGCTAGCCTGTGGCTTTTCTCCATGATTACCAGAGCGGGACCCTTGGGTATACGGGTCAGAGTTATGATGGTTTGACTTTGAGGAGACCTCTCGACTGCAGGGCAGTGACGAGGTGAGGTTTGACTTTCCCTAGAACTCTCAAGTACGAGGGGCGATTTCCCCACCGAGACGCGTTCTTGTGACGCGACTTAAAACCGTGCGGGCGAGTCACTGCCGCCCAAATCGGATAGTTTCAAGGTGCGGTGATTGAGCCCCTTGACTTGTAGTTCGGGGCAGACGTGCGGGATGCTAGGCATCGATGGTGTTTACTCCTGGGACTGTTGACGACTCTTTTATTGGTCTGAGCTATGGGATGAAGATCCCCTTACGAGCTTGTTTGGGTTTCTTGTTGAGCATACAGATATGTATATACCTTGTTTCTGGTACCCACTTCTTAGGTTTGGTTACTCTCCTTCCAGGAGAGGCGAAGACGCGCGGGGTATGCCACGTGCTTTCCGTTTCTAGCTTCTCGTGGTTGAACGAGTCTACTCTCCTGCTATAGGTAGAGAAGACTCGACGGGAAGTTCATCTTCTCACCGTTTCCATCTCTTTGTGCCTAGATGAGTCTGCCTTCTTTCCTCTTATTGGGTTGAGCAGTACTCCTTACTTCCCTCTCTGTTGTGCTCCTTTACTTTTCCCTATTCGCTCTACTGCTCACCCTTCGGTACCTCCTTTGTTGCTCCCTCGAGCCTTCGGGGTATCCTACTGATTATTTTTATACTCACCCCTGCTTGGGCTTTACCCTCACTTAGTGTGCCCTTGCAGACGACAGACAGGTTGGTCGTGACTTTAGTAGAGCATAGGAGTTTGGGATCTTGGACCGCGTGCGGTGGTCGTAGCCGGGTTCCAGGTGGGAGACCCGTCAGCTGTTTCTTTTTTTTACCTGTTTCTAGGTTGTGGTACTTTCTGGTTGGGCACATGTTTTGCCCCTTTTTCCTTTTCGGCACTTTTCTTGTACTGTTTAGAGTTCGATGCACTCTTGTGGTTGTTTATAGAAGTTTCCCTTTTCTTTTCTTTTTACTCTGCATTTTTTCAATGTGTGTGTTTCATGTGTGTGTATAGGTTCTTAGTAAAATGCCTCCCTGAGTTGTTGTGCCTTCGGCACTGGTCTCTAGCCCCTGGCCTATGGATGCGGGCTTGGGGTAGTTGCGGCTCGAGCCCCGGTAGGGTCGGGTCATGACAAAGTGGTATCAGAGGTGGTTCGTTCCTTGGGACGTTGTTCGGACGTCCCTAAAATAAAAGTAACTGGTTGGGATTTAGGGAAACAGTGTTAACGTGTCTCGAGAGCGGCTCTCAGGCCAGGGAGTCCAGTGATGGTGCGGCGGCTGATGTATCCATTCACCAGGACCTCGATAACCCACTTGTCAAATCGGCATGCGGAGACACTTATTGTAGGGAAAATTTGTTTGTGCATCACATAGGATTGAGTCTTTGACTGTCCTTCTTGAGTCATATCCCCATCGTGGTTATTGGTGTATACATATATGCTCATATGACCGCAGTACTCCTTGATAATATTCAGGATGTCTCCGCGAAGACAGCCATCCAGGATACCAGCTTGGGTTCCTGACGACGACCCTGTGAGCTATGAAGCCACAGTCCAGGACCCATCAAGCAAGCCCCTTTCTCCAGGTGGTCCAGTAGCAGCACCACCACCTGTTAAGCAGCAAACAGCTTCAGCAGAGCAGACAGGGCTTGAGTGCAGGTTGAGCGTGCTCCGTGAGTTCCAGCGGCAGGGACCGCTGAGGTTCAGTGGTGAGCCAGACCCTCAAGCAGCAAAGGTTTGGCTTGAGGAAGTGGTTAGCCTTTTCAGGCTTGTGCAGACGCCGATAGATCAGAGAGTGTCTTTGGCAGCCAACCTTGTTCGTGGAGCAGATTGGCGTTGGTGGAGTCTGGTGACTCATCTTCTTGACGAGTCGTCGCTTTCGTGGGGCGACTTTCAGTTGTTGTTCCGTGAGGGGTTTTCCCCCTCCTGCTTACACTCTGTTCGGATTCAGGAGCTCCTGCAGTTTCAGTAGGGAGGGATGACGGTAGCTGAGTACACGGCCAGTTTTGCAGACCGTGCACGCTTTTACCCAGACTCGGTCCATAACAACAACATCCGAGCGCGAAAGTTTGAGCAGGGTCTCCGCCGAGAGATTCGTGCTGTCATAGTACCCTTGGGCATTTCCACATATTCCAGGGTGCTAGAGAAGGTGTTGGTGACAGAGGGCTTCTTTTCGCGTTCTAGTGTTGGTGGTGGCAGCAGGCACGTTGGAGCTGAGACGTCTGCCGCAGCTAGTGGGCGTCGGCAAGCAGAACCTCGACGCAGGTAGCTTACTGACAACCGGACTCAGGGTTGTGTTCGTACACCACAGTGGCACCGGAGGGCACCAGTGTAGCCCAGAGATAGTCGGTGGTATGCTTATGATAGGCGAGGTCACCTGTCATGAGACTGCCTGACCCGAGTTGCTGGGAGCTTCGGGCAGGCAGCAGGCGCACCACCACGGCAGAGGCAGTTTCGTGATCGAAGTAGTACCCAGGGAGGTGGTCCTAGAAGAGGATCGATAGGATCTGGTAGTGGGGGACGACTTTACGAGATCTCCCCATCACCACTGGGCGGTCCACGTCAGGCTCCGGGAGCTGATGGTTGGGACCACGGACAGTCGCGAGCTTTGCATGTCTACGATCCTGCAGAGCATGGTATGGTGAGAGGTACCCCTTGTGACTTTTCTAATTTTTTCAGTAGAATTGTTAGGCTCTGCGTGTGAAAGGCTTTTCTCCCTGCTCCTTGTTTGAGGTGTTACCAGGGTGACGCAGGGGGTCCGGTGTAACCCTATGTTGGTAAGGAAAAAGGCGTGAGACCTTTTCCTTTAGTCGATGGTGTTGACTCTTTTGCCTTTTGAGCGTGTAAGAGAGCATCGACTGTGGAACCTAGCATGACTAGATATCTTTGGGTGTTTCACCATATGGATATTCTGAAGGAGGGAATCACCGGGCCTTATTTCAGGTGCGGGCGGTGATTCCAGTCACGGCATGCGACGTAGAGGTTCTTTCGGGGAGGTGAGCTACCCCTGAGAGCCTTCGGGCCGTTTGAGACCGTGAAAAGGGATGGCGAGGTACCCTACCACCTTTCCCTAACCCCAAAGTCTGGAGTGGGTGCACGACGTCAGCAAGGGCTGACCTAGCATGAACAGATCAATCCTTTGGTCTGTGTGCGGTGACGCAGAGCTGTGCGTGGGTTCTCCTGGGTATGGGAATGCCAGGTGTGGCCTTAGTACCCTATGTTGCTCCTTAGTTTTGCTTTTCAGGGATGAAAATCTTAAAGTAGGGAATGATGTAAGAACCCAGTTTTTTCTTTGAAAGTCTTTGGAATATTCTTGATGATATTCCAGAGAAGTCCCTTCAGACGGCGTGTGATTCCGAGCCCCGGAGTGGCCGGAATTAAATTTTTAGTGCGTTCACACTGGAAATGCTAAATAAGTGCGATAACTCATAAACAGTGATCCGGATCAGAGATACGAGTGTACGGATGGGTCCGTAATGGGGTGTTTACCCTAGGAACGACATAAAACCTGTCGGCGCGGGACGTTTGGACCCCTCGCCTGCTTCTGGAATGTTAAATGGATAAATTAATTAATTAATTAATTCGTTTAATGTTGAAACACAGGTATCTCTTAAATGGTGGCTCGGATTGGAAAAACAAGGGCACCGTTGAGTTCAGAGTATGCTGTTTACCCTAGGACGGGTGTAAGTTTTGCGGGCGCGGCCCGTCTGTGAAAAATGGCCCCAGGGCCGTTTTCGTAATTTGGCGTCCTCGGGCGCTAAGTTTAATAACTTTTGAACGAGACCTTGAATTAAAATTTCGATACTGCCGTTGTTCTTGGAAGGTGGTTTTTACTTTAGGGTAGGCTTAACCTCGACCCCGTCGGGAGTTTCGAATTCGGGTCTTTTCGGGGTTTTTAAATTAATTAAATCGTTAATTAATTTATTTAAACCCTCCCCCTTCCCTTGTCCCTTGAACCCCCTGGAGACCCCCTCTCCCCTCTCCTCCTCCATCTCCGGTGAGACAGTCCGGTGAGGTGACTCCGGCGAGGTGCGGTGGTGTCGGCGGATCGATGCGAAGCTCCGGGCGAAGCCCAGCGAGGTAGGAGGTTTCGTTGCGTTTTCATTTCTGAACAGCCCTTTGAATTCAATTTTAACATCAATTTGTTGTTTAATATTTGAAAAAATTCCATGGCCGTGTAGTACTCATTTTACTCTTTCTGTATCATCTTTTGGATTTAAAATCCGAGTTTGGAGTCAATCGCAATTGTTCGCCGAAGGTTGCGGGAAATTCGAGATTTCTGGGTGTTTTCCGGTGGGTTCCGGCAGTCTGGTGGGCTTAGGTAGCGGCGATCCGAAGATCAGGCGGCCGCGCATCTGATGGCAGGTGGCGTCTTCCACTATGGATGGAGAGCGCGGTGGAGGTGGCTGCGGACGGCGGTGAGGCGGGGTCTCGGGCGGCGCCGGCATAGCGCAAAGAGGAAGGGGGGTCGCGGGGTGGGCGACCCCGTGTGCGGCGACCGCGACCCGCGTAACGCGGGTCACTGCGGAAAAGAAAGAGACTGACCGTCAAGGCCGATCGGTGGCGATAGGCCGTGGCCAGCTGGTCGCGGAGGAGTGAACCGGACCCGCGGCTGGGCTGCGGGCCAGCTGTGGGCGGACCGGTCGGACCGGGCCTGTCCGGCCCAAGGGGGGTTTCCCCCTTTGGAATTTCCGAATCCCGTAGCTTTTACTACGGGTGTCCGTTTTGCGCGCCATCAGTGGCAGCACAGACCTTGCGTCGAGGGAAACATTTTAATATGGTTTTTGGAATTTTTAATTCCTGAAACGAGGGGCCTCGGAGGCGCGACGCGTCTTTAAGTGGACAAGCGTTTTTCCTGAGATTCTTGTTTTGGACGGCACGGATGCGTCTGACGTCCGTTTTGAGCGTCGTAAGTGGCGTTGAGACCCCGGCACTGAGGTGGAGGTTTCCAGGGTAGTTTCGGGCATTGAGACTGGATTTGAGGTGTGGGCCCCACAACCCGTCCTTTCGAGCTGTGTGCAGCGTTTCACAACTTTTTCATCGGACGTCTGTTCGGGGTGTGCGAGCAGTCATTTCTGGATGTTTTTCTGAGGGGATTGAAATAGTGCAATCAGCCCTCTCTAATTCGGTACGATGGTGCAGGGCCCATGAGGGCCGTTTCGGCGTCGACGGTGATTTTCCATCTTTATCGCCGGGCGACCTTTTTGAACAAGTGAATAGTCCATCTTGTGTGCTTTTTCGAGAGGATCATAATGGTGCGATCCGTTTGGTTGTGCAGAGCCTCTTGCATGATCTTGTTAAATGTGGAAATGTGGAGGTGCCCCGGTGGCGGTCCTTCTACCGTGTTTATAGAGGACCTTTGGTGAGTGATCGCGTGCACTCCCATGTGAGTGATGTAAATGCTTGAAGTGATGTGGTTGGTCGTGCCTGGGCCTTTGAGGTGGAGTTGTTACGTCACGCCTTCGCGTTGACGTTGGGTGTCGTGTGCATGATAGCCCTTGGGCTGGAGACGTGGTATACTCTGGGAGTATACGAGAGAGCTTGGAGGTACGTGTGGTTCGTACCTGAGACGTTCGTGTGCTTGGTTGGGGTTGACTTGGGGCCACACGTAGTGTGGGCCCCATGTGCGTGCCATGTTCTACTTTGTGTACTTTGACCTCTCACTACGTAGAGGGTCCCTCGGTGCTCATTTTCTCGACCAGCAGGGTGGAGTTTTTCCCCTGGCTCTGTGCTCGTTGGTTTGACCAGCAGGGTGGAGTTTTTCCACTGGCTCTGTGCTCGTTTATTTGACCAGAAGGATTGAGTGGTCTCCCCCTGGTATCGTTCTCGATGGATCAGCCAGTAGCGGTGCTAGTGGCACCCCGTGATGGAGCAGACACTGAACCTATTTTGGGAGAGTTGTTCTGGATTTGGGTGGTTGCGCGATACCCACTCCGTGTTCGGTTGTCCAGTGTTGTACCCTCCTGTAGAGATGGTCAGGGCAGTTCTGAGTTTTACCCTCCAGTGGGGCTGGGTAGTGGGTTGCTCATCGACTTCTAGGGTTTACCCTCCAGTAGAGACTGGGCAGTGGGTCACCCGACGCACTTAGGGTCTACCCTTCAGCGGAGACTGGGCAGTGGGTCACCTGACGCTATTATGGTCTACCCTCCAGCAGAGACTGGGCTGTGGGTCACCCGACTCACTTAGGGTCTACCCTCCTGTAGATACTGGGCAATGGGTCACCCGAAGACCTCTTAGGGTCTACCCTCCAGCAGATACTGGGCAGTGGGTCCCCCGACGACTTCTTAGGGTCTACCCTCTAGCAGGGTTGGGCAGTGGGTCGCCCGTCGTCTAGTTCCAGGTCTACCCTCAAGCACGGCTGACCAGTGGGTCACCTGTCAAATTATTCCAGGTCTACCCTCCAGCGGGGCTGGGCAGTGGGTTTCCTGGTGATGTGTTAAGGTTTACCCTCCAGCGGGACTGGGCAGTGGGTCACCCGATATCTGGTTAAGAATTACCCTCCAGCAGGGTTGGTCAATGGGACACCTGTTGGCATTCTAGGCTCAGTCCTTTCTACTAGGCTAGCCCGGGGCTTTTCTCTGTGATTACCGAAGCGGGGCCCTTGGGTATACGAGTCAGAGTTGTGACGGTTTGACTTTGAGATGACCTCTCGACTGTAGGGAAGTGATGAGGTGAGGTTTGACTTTCCCTAGAACTCTCAAGTACGAGGGGCGCTTTCCCCACCGAGACGCGTTCTTGTGACGCGACTTAGAACAGTGCGGGTGAGTCAGTGCCACCCAAAGTGGATAGTGTCAAGGTGCGGTGATTGAGCCCCTTGACTAGTAGTTCGGGGTAGACTTACGGGATGCTGGGCATCGATGGTGTTTACTCCTAGGACTGTTGACGACTCTTTTCATAGGATGAGCTATGGGATGAAGATCCCATTACGAGCTTGTTTGGGTTTCTTGTTGAGCATACAGATATGTATATACCTTGTTTCTGGTACCCACTTCTTGGGTTTGGTTACTCTCCTTCTAGGAGAGGCGAAGACGCACGGGGTATGCCACGTGCTTTCCGTGTCTAGATTCTTGTGGTTCAATGAGTCTACTCTCCTGCTATAGGTAGCGAAAACTCGATGGGAAGTTCATCTTCTAACTGTTTCCAGCTCCTTGTGCCTGGACGAGTCTACCTTCTTTCCTCTTGTTGGGTTGAAGCTGTACTTCTGACTGCCCTCTTTGTTGTGCTCCTTTACTTTTCCCTGTTCGCTCTACTGCTCACCCTTCGGTACCTCCTTTGTTTCTCCCTCGAGCCTTTGGGGTATCCTACTGAGTATTTTTATACTCACCCCTACTTGGGCTTTGCCCGCACTTGGTGTGCCCTTGTAGACGACGGACAGGTTGGTCGTGACTTCAGTGGAGCATAGAAGTTCAGGAGCTTGGACCGCGTGCGGTGGTCGTAGCCGGGTTCCAGGTGGGAGACCCGTCATCTGTTTCTTTTGTTTACCTGCATCTGGGTTGTGGAACTTTTTGGTTGGGCATGTGTTTTGCCCCTTTTTCCTTTTCGGCACTTTTCTTGTACTGTTTAGAGGTCGATGCACTCTTGTGGTTGTTTATAGTAGTTACCCTTTTCTTTTCTTTTTACTCTGCATTTTTGCATTGTGTGTGCTGCGTGTGTGTGTGTACAGGTTCTTAGGCAAAGGCCTCCCCATGTTTTTGTGCCTTCAGCGCTGGTCGCCAGCCCCTGGCCTATGGAGGCAGGCTTGGGGTAGTTGTGGCTCGAGCCTGGGTAGGGTTGGGTCGTGATAGTATATAATTTCAGGCCCCGCCCAACACTTCATTTCCAATGAATTATTAATATATTTAATGACCAATTCAATTCATAAAAAATATTATTTCTTAATAAATGACTGTATTAAATATAGAATATAAAATATCAATATTTACCTAATCAAACAAATAACTTTCAAAGTAAAACACCATATGTAGAAATGAAATACAATTTAAGAAATGAGAATATATATGATAAAAAATATGAATATTTAAGGGAAATGTAATGTATAATTATTATAATAAAGTTAAATTTTCAATATAAATTTAACAACCATAAAACTATTAAGAGACAATAGATAACCAACGATTCATCAGGAATATAGTTTTTTTAATAAAATCATGCCCTTTGAAATAAAAAAGCTAATGGAAGTTAAACATTAAAATAATATTTCATAAAATAGTTTTTTAAACCATTGAAAACAAATAGAAGAGTCTAAATTTCATAAAATGTTTACGATGGAGGGAAATTATGTTATCACCGTATATTTTAAAAAACATTCCTTTTGACTTTTTATAAGAAAAAGTTAAAACATCCCCATTTATAAAATATATATAAATATTCCTTTCAAAACATTTTTAGAAATTCAAGGATAACTTAAAATATCAGTAATAAATCATTTGAGTAAATAAAAGTACTTTGGTAAAATAATTTTGAAAAACATGGACATGGAAGAAAAATGAATATCTGATTAAAAGAGAAATAAAATAGGTTTTTCTATTAAACATTTATTTTCTAAATTTTAGTACCAAAGAGAGGAAATTTTGGAATAAAATTTGGAAACTCCCCAAATATCCATTATATAAGAAAATTATATGATATTATGAAGGATAAATGATAGTATTCCTTCAATGAAAATAAAAACAATCCCAAAATAAATTGAGATTGTAAAATATATTCTTACCACTTTGGTAACTTTTAAACTGTAACCCCTTGAAAAAATAGACTTAAATTGAAACATTAATCATCATGAATATGTATTTATTCATGTTAAATTCAAAAAAGGGGTCGTATATACACCACATAAAATTGAATATGTTCATGATAACAAATATGTCTCAATGGAATGGAAATTGAGATAAAATCCCTTAAAAATATCATATCATTGAAGTGAGAATTAATTAATTATTTAATTATCTGTATAAAATATAAATCCACATAAAATATATGTAAATAAAATATAAAATAATCATCATTGATTACACATATTGTAACGACACGAATTTTTTTTTGAGTAAATTTTGTTCCCTAATTTTTTCTGGGTTATTTTATTTTTCATTTAATAAAATGAGTATAATTAAAATCAGACCGTTGGGTTTCAACTATTATATGAAATTTGGTCAATATGACTGTTGGAAACTAAATGTTACAATTATTTTCTATAAATACGAGTGATCTTGATTAATTAATATAGAAAGAAGATTCGATGGCCCCATCCAGTAGTTTCGGGCCCATTAAAGCCCATCTGATAGAACTCGGGAAGGAGGTAGCGACTTTGGGATTTGCTCTAGACCAAACCCAAGTCATACTTCATCGTATGAAGATGGAACGGAATCGCATTCGTGTGAAGTTCAAGCTAATAGAAATCACCACTCGGACAATGTTGTCCGAGCCGCCCCAAGATTCTATCACCCTAGCACACCTTACTCTTAGGTCTTATGCTGGTGTTATAAGGGGCTATGTAGCGAGACCGTAATTGTCTTGTGTAATCCTTTGATTTAAATAAAAATTGTGATTTCTTCTTATGGTGAAGTTTGTGAATCTCAAGTGTCTGGATAAATATAGGATGTATATTATTAATGAATTTTGGAAAAAGTCCATTTTAAAATATTTATTTAAAACTTAAATATTTGAAAATGTGTAATGATTTTCAAAAAATGGACTTCTACAGTTGTGTTCAGTATGAAATTTAGAGTCTAATAAAATCAACTTAATTTTTGATGAATAGTAAATTATGAATAGTGATTTTACGCTTAGGATTAGTAATGTGACCAAATAGATTAGTAATATCACATAAAGAAAGTATTAATATAATTTAGGCACCTTGATTAAGTAATGTGATTCAATAAAATAGGTAAATAATTGTTTCAGAAATTATTAATCAAGTATTAGTTTTTTCAGGTGAATAGTGTTTTTAAATTAAAAATTAAATTAAAATTATTTAGAAAATTATTTTTATAAAATGGAGTTCATTTTTGAATTCAGATCATCGATATTAGGTTATGGGGATTTTTGGGGATTTTTCTGGAAAAAAATGAATTTTCAGTGAATAGTGAAAATACAGTTTTTAGTTTCGAGTGTTTAATGACATCATTAAGGATGTAATAATTATTTAATAATTCAGGTCGACTTATGACTAGTAATATAAGGTATGAGGTGTCCCAAGTGACCAATAACAAGGGAAAATACCATGAGAAAGCCCATGGTTTTGCCAATACCACTATTGAGGTGTCCCTTGGCCATTAATGACTTGTCCCCTCACTTCTCTTATAAATACCAAGCCTTTACCTCATTATTTTCATTTCAAAATCCTCCTAAACAAATTTCTGGTATCCTTACCTCTCAAGAAGTCCTCCAAAGGTTCCCTAAATCCTCCCAAGGTCCCGACCTTCAATATTTTGAAGTTACTCTTCAAGGTAAGGGATCCTACCTCTCTCTTTCTTTTCATGTATTCTCCTTTATGTAATTTATTTTAAGCTCCATGTTCTTATGTTGGGGATGTTATTTTATATTCATACTACTTTCCTTTTCATTTTCATATGATGAGATACCCCTTCTTTCTCTCATCAATTCATTTTAAGAATGTTTAAGTGGCGATGTTAGGCTGCCAAATTTTTGTAAGGGATTCTTTCACCCTTCTCATTTTCATGTTCTATTTTCATGTCAATTCTTTCATGTTCCTTTTTATTATATTTGGGTATGATCTATATATCCTTCATACTGTTATTCTATTTTCATATGATTAGAGACCCTATTTGATCTCATCAATTCATTTTTTTGAAGTTTTAAGTGACACCGTTAGGCTGCCAAATTTTCATAAGAGAAATCTTATTTTTGTCTTCCTTCCATGTTTTTCATTTCATATGGTATGTATTTCAAATTTTATTCCCATGTTCTTATATCCTTTATATTATGTCCATCTACTATTTTTTGGATTACTTATGAGTGGGTAACCCATGTCCCCTCTCTTTTCAATGTTTTCTAAAACCCTAAAACATAGCTGTTATGCTGTAGAATTTTCATCTCAAAATGTCTCTAACTTTTTCTCAAATTCTTTTATATTATTAAGTGAGTACTAAAATCTCTTTATTCTATAGGAGTATTCACATATATATCAAAATTTTCTATTTTAAATTCTGGTATTTACATACATGAAACCTATTTTCCTTTTTCGTGCGTTTAAAATGTCATAAAGATCATGTCTTAAAAGCAGTTTTAAAACGTTATGATTATGACATGAAACCCATTTATTTTATGCTATATGGGTTATTTATGAAATTTTTTATGATTATATATGTGGATCACATGATAATAAAGACAAATTTAAGGGTGCTCCCTGATAACGCTCCAATGCATTGGGTAATGATGTAATCTCCAGGGATTAGAAATTTAACGATACCTTGGTGAATAACCTTGGAAATTTTTTTTAAATGACACCTTGGGGATGGACCTTGGTGATATGTTCATGATTGTCTAAGTTAAATTTTGTAGTCACGTCGTCATGTTATGAATCATGTTATTTTCATTATGATATGCATCATGATCTCTTCATCATGACTTAAAGTTATTTATCATGACTTTATTGATGTATCTCAAGTTCACATGTAAAATGTTTCCCATGTTTCCCTTACTGGGAATTATTCTCACCCTTTCCATTTATGTATGTTCCCAGGTTATGATATGTATTAATGAACTTAGGATGAACAAATTAAGAAGCCTTTCAAGTGTTTAAGAAGAATTTTTTTTGTGTTCTCATGTATTAAGTTCCTGGTTTCCAAGACACTAAACCTTAAAGATCCTCGATTTTGTATAATGTAATAAACGTTTATGTGATAAAATGGTGATATTCCATAGTTGGTATCAAAGGATGGTTTAGTTATTTTTGGAAATTAAGATTTGAAAACTTTACAAGGCTTCTTAATGAAAATATTAAATATAGGAAAACATCCTAGTATTTTGGTGAAGTATTGAGTAAGTGGTTTCCAAAAAAATTAAATCCCTGTCTGGATACGAACAAGTAGAGGTGGATCTGGAACAAATGTACCTAGTAGTGAAAACTCTGACAAGGTGTTTCGGTCTTGACCCAAGGTAACCTAGTGAAAAAGAACGGGCCTTTCTGCACTCTTGGTTTGACACTCCTGGGGGATATGCTTTGGTAAATTCATAAGCTTAGTATGAACCATTATTAAAGGAAAAAAGATAAAATAAAATAAAGATTCATATAAGAATATATGATCATGGATAACCTAGATTGGAACCTAGGGGATTACAAGTTAGGATATACTTTTATTCTACAATTTTATCCTTCTATGCTTAAAGTTTCCTTTTCATGATTATTGGCTAAGTATTTAATCCCCCTAATTATAATTTCTTTTCTTAGTTAATGGAAATAAATAGAATAACATGTACCAAAAACCAATGTGATATGAAATGTGATGATTGCCCTATTAATATGATAGAGACGACGAGATATCAAGTTGAACATGTTGTGATTATGCCAAACCAGCTATCAAAAATCACAATTAAAAATTGGTACCTAGTTGAATGACTAAATTCATCCAGGAAGAGGAATATGAAGTCTCAAGGATGTTCATTTGATAAAGGTGATAAGGGAAAGAAGACCAAATTTTCTTTGTGCAAAAAGTGTGGAAATAGGCACCAAGAAAAATGTCACAAAGGAACCGGGAGATGTTTTAAGTGTGGGTTTATATGTCATAAAGTAGCTAATTGCTTTAAAAAATGGATAATGATATGAATGGAGATAAGGTTCAATATAATGTACCATATACTATTCAATTTCGTAAATGTGGAGAAATTGGACATTATCCAAGGCAATGCTCACTTGTAAGGGATGAGAAGCATGATGAGCATCAACAATCTTCAAGGACAGGGGAACAGTGCAAGTCCTGTGCTGAGATGGATCATGATGACTGAAGTACATGTATCTTCTTCGCAATAATTTTATATGTCATGTTGTATTTTAGTTCATGATATATGAGAATATCTTTAATGTTTTCTAAGAACATCGAGTCACTACCTAAGATGGTTTTATATCATTAATGGAAACATCTATTATTATGTATCACATGTTGATGTTGTGAAGCTGTTCTTCTTGAAAAAAAATGATTAGGGGATTAAAAGATGAATATTATTTTGGAATATGTTTACTAATTTGGGAACCCTATATTATCAAGGTAAATATATTAATATGGTATTTTCTTTGAGAAGTAAATTTTGACTTATATTTTGAAGAATCGATGAATTTAAGGTGAACTTATGGTAATTTAGGTTACTTATTGAAATGATTAACCTATCTTGGGGAAAATTTTATTAGGTTAGTTACTTTTGTTATAAGACATTAAGAGTGTTTGATGTTGTTTGGATATGAATGATAAAGTTTATATTGGATGACTATGTTATTAAATATTTCTGAGTTTTGGGTTCTAATCTTAGTTTGGATTATTATGAAGAATTTTAAGTATGATTGTGTATTGAATGGTCTTTCTGGAACTTTCGGTACTTTTGTTGAATTTTGGATATTAATAGTCATTGTTATTTTTATAAAGGATTATCCTTTTTGGGAATTATATGATCTCGTACTAACCATTTTATTGTTAGTTGATGACTAAAGACAATGGAAAAATATAGTTACTCTTTTGTGGATTATCTGATTCTCTAGAAGATGATTATTGTTCTTTTGATGAGACCAAGTCCTTTTGAATGCTCATTGTTTGGAGAAAGGATTGGTCTTGGTGGAAACTTATTAAGGGATGAAACTCTACTTGAAGGTAGTATATTTCCTTATGTTTTTATTCTATGTAGTAAATTATTTCCTCAAAATTATGAAAATTAACGTAAAACAAAAATGTTATTGGTGTACGTTTCCTACTGGGTAATCAAAGACTGTTTAACACATCTTAAGTTTTTCATCCTCTTATGGTTAATTTTCTTCTAATAATATTTTATATCACTCTCTATCAGAACTTGAACCTTTGTTTTCTCTTCCATATCCATGTTTTCCTACATGAGATCCTAGTATGGGTTAACTCAGGTAACCTTTGTACTTCCCTTTCTTTCTTTTAAAGTAATAGTTTTACTGACTCTTCTTCAAATGTGGGACTTTCAATGAAATTTCCAAGCCCAATTTTAAAATTGCGAGGGAACAATTTCTTAAGGGGGGAAGATTGTAATGGCCTGAATTTTTTTTTGGAGTAAATTTTGTTCCCTAATTTTTTGTGGGTTATTTTATTTTTCATTTAATAAAATGAGTATAATTAAAATGAGACTATTGGGTTTCAACTGTTATATGACCGTTAGTCAATATGACTATTGGAAACTAAATGTTACAATTATTTTCTATAAATATAAGTGATATTGATTAATTAATATATAAAGAAGATTTGATGGCCACATCCAGTAGTTGCGGGATGATCTAATCCCATCTGACGGAACTTGGGAAGGAGGTAGCACCTTTGGGCTTTACTCTGAACCAAACACAAGCTGAACTTCAAGTTCTATTTTCATGTCAAGTCTTTCAGGTTCATTTTTATTATGTTGGGGTATTATCTATATATCCATCATAATTTTATTCAATGTTCATATGATGATAGACCCTATTTTATCTCATCAATTCATTTTTTTGAAGTTTTAAGTGACGTCGTTAGGCTGCCGAATTTTCATAAGAGAAATCTTATTTTTGTCTTCCTTCCATGTTTTTCTTTTCATATGGTATGTATTTAAATTTTCATTACCATATTCTTATATCCTTTATATTCTGTCCCTATACTGTTTTTTGGAACATTTATGTGTGGTTAACCCATGTCCCCACTCTTTTCAATGTTTTCTAAAACCCTGAAACATAGCCATTATGCTGCAGAATTTTCGTCTCAAAATGTCTCTCTCTTTTTCTCAAATTATTTTATTTTATTAATTGAATACTCAAATATCATTCTTCTACAGGGTTATTCATATATATATATATATATATATATAAATTTTCTATTTTAAATTCTTGGATTTAAATACATGAAACCCACTTTCCTTTTCTGTGGGTTTAAAATGACATAAAGATCATGTCTTAAAAGCAGTTTTTAAAATGTTATGATTGTGAAATGAAACCCATTTCTTTTATGATATATGGGTTATTTATGAAATTTTTTATGATGATATATTTGTATCAAATGATAATAAAGACAAATTTAATGGTGCGCCCTGATAGCACTCCAATGCATTGGGTAATGATGTAATCTCTAGGGATTACAATTTTAATGATACCTTGGTGAATAACCTTGGTAATTTTTTTTAAATGACACCTTGGGGATGGACCTTGGTTATATGTTCATGATTGTCTAAGTTAAATTTTGTATCCACATCTTCAATTTGTGAATCATGTTATTTTTATTATGATATGCCTCATGATCTATTCCTCAAGCCTTAAAGTTATTTATTATGACTTTATTGATGTATCTCAAGTTCACATGTAAAATGTTTCCCTTATTTCCCTTACTGGGACTTCTGCTCACCCTTTACATTAATGTATGTTCCCCAGTTATGAGATGTAGTAATGAACTTAGGATGAACAAATGAATAATCCTTTCAATTGTTTAATAAGAATTTTTTTTGTATTGTCATGTATTAAGTTCCTAGTTTCCAAGACATTAATCCTTAATGATCCTAGGTTTTGTATAATGTAATGAAATTTATTTAATAAAAAGGAGAGATTCCATAGTTGGGATCAAATTATGGTTTAGTTATTTGTGGGAATTAGGATTTGAAAATTTTACAAGGTTTATTAATGAAAATATTAAATATCGGAAAACAACCTAGTATTTTGGTGAAGTATTGATTAAGTGGTTTCCAAACAAATAAATCTTTGTCTGGATACAAACAAGTAGAGGTGGCTCTGGCACAGATATACCTAGGAGTGAAAACTCTGACAAGGTGTTTCGGGCTTGACCCAGGGTAACCTGGTGCATGACAACAGGCCTTGTTGCACTCTTGGTTTGACACTCCCAGGGGATATGCTTTGGTAAATTCATAAGCTTAGTATGAACCATTATTAAAGGAACAAAGATAAAATAAAATAAAGATTCACATAAGAATATATGATCATGGATAACCTAGATTGGAACCTAGGGGATCACAAGTTAGGATATACTTTTCTTCTACAAGTTTATCCTTCTATGCTTAATGTTTCCTTTTCATGATTATTGAAAAAGTATTTAAGCCCCCTAATTATACTTTATTTTCTTAGTTAATGGAGTGAAATAGAAGAACATGTATCAACAACCAATGTGATAGGAAATGTGACGATTTCCCTATTAATATGACAGAGACTATGATAGATCAAGTTGAACATATTGTGATTAGGCCAAACTAGCTATAAAAAATAACAATTAATAATTGGTACCTAGTTGAATTCCCAAATTCATCCAGGAAGAGGAAGATGAAGTCTCAAGGATGTTCATATGATAAAGGTGATAAGGGAAAGAAGACCGAATTTCCTTTGTGAAAAAAGTGTGGAAAGAGGCACCAAGGAAAATTTCACAAAGGAATTGGGAGATGTTTTAAGTGTGGGATGATAGGGCATAAAGTAGCCAATTTCTTTAAAAATGGATAATGTGATGAATGGAGATATGGTTCAATCTAATGTACCTTATAATATTCAATGTTTTAAATGTGGAGAATTTGGAAATTATCCAAGGAAATGCTCTCTTGGAAGGGATGAGAATCATGATGAGCATCAACAATCTTCAAGGAAAGGGGAACAATGCAAGTCATGTGCTGTGATGGATCATGATGACTGAATTACATGTAACTTCTTCGCAATAATTGTCTATGTCATGTTGTATTTTAGTTTATGCTCTATGTTCATATCTTTAATGTTTTCTAAAAACATCGAGTCACTACCTAAGATGGTTTTATATCATTAAGGAAAACATCTATTGTTTTGTATCACATGTTGATATTGTGAAGCTGTTCTTCTTGAAAAAAATTGATTAGGGGATTAAAAGATGAATATTATTTTGGAAGATGTTCACTAATTTTGGAACCCTATATGATCAAGGTAAATATATTACTACGGTATTTTCTTTGAGAAGTAAAGTTTTACTTATATTTTGAAGAATCGATGAATTTAAGGTGAACTTATGGTAATTTAGGTTACTTATGGAAATGATTAACCTATCCTGGGAAAAATGTGATTAGGTTAGTTACTTTTGTCATAAGACGTTAATAGTGGTTGATGTTGTTTGGAGATGAACGATAAAGATTATCTTGGAAGTCTATGTTATTAAATCCTTTTGAGTTTTTGGTTCCAATCTTAGTTTGGATTATTCTGAAAAATTTTAAGGATGATTGTGTATTGAATGGTCTTTATGTAACTTTGGGTACTTTTGTTGAATTTTAGAGATTAATAGTCATTTTTATTTTTATAAAGTGTTGTCATTTTGGGGATTATATCATCTCGTACTAACCATTTTAGTTTTAGTTGATGACTAAAGACAAGGGAAAAATATATTTATTCTTTTGTGGATTATGTGATTCTCTAGAAGATGATTCTTGTGCTTTTGATGATACCAAGTCCTCTTGAATGCTCATTGTTTAGAGAAAAGATTAGTCTTGGTGGAAACTTATTAAGGGATGAAACTCTTCTTGAAGGTAAGTATATTTACTTATGTTTTTATTCTATGTAGTAAATTATTTCCCCAAAATTATGAAAAGGAACATAAAACAAAAACATTGTTGGTGTACGTTTCCTACTAGGTAATCAAAGACCATTTAACACATCTTAACTTTGTGATCTTCTTGTGGTTAATTTTCTCCTAATCATGTTTTCTATCACTCTCCATCAGAACTTAAACCTTTTTTTCTCTTCCATATTCATGTTTTCCTACATGGAATCCTAGTATGGGTTAACTCAGGTGAACTTTGTACTTACTTTTATTTATTTTAAAGTAATATTTTCACTGACTCTTTTTCTGATGTGGGGAGTTCAACAAAATTCCCAATCCCAATTTTAAAATTGAGAGGATGCAATTTCTTAAGGGGGGAAGATTGTAATAACCCGAAATTTTAAGTAAATTTTGTTCCCTAATTTTTGTGGGTTATTTCATTTTTCATTTAATAAAATGAGTATAATTAAAATGAAACTGTTGGGTTTCGACTGTTATATGACCATTGGTCAACATGACCATTGGAAACTAAATGTTACAATTAATTTCTATAAATACAAGTTATCTTGATTGATTAATTTAGAAAGAAGATTCGATGGCCACATCCAGTAGTCTCGGGCTGATTGAATCCCATCTGACGGAACTCAGAAAGGAGGTAGCACCTTTGGGCTTTGCTCTGGACCAAACCCAAGCTGAACTTCATCGTGTGAAGCTAGAACAGAATCTCCTTTACGAGAAGTTCAAGCTGATAGAAATCACTACTCAAGAAATGTTGGCCGAGATGCCCCAAGATTCTATCACCCTAGCACACCTTACTCTTAGGTCATATGCTGGTGTTATAAGGGTCTATGTAATGAGACCATAAATGCCTTGTGTAATCCTTTGATTTAAATAAAAAATTTTATTTCTTCTTATGGTGAAGTTTGTGAATCTCAAGTTTCCGGATAAATATAGGAGGTATATTATTGATGAATTTTGGAAAAGGAACATTTTAAAATATTTATGTAAACCTTAAATAATTAAAAATGTGTAATGATTTTCAAAAAATGCTCTTCTATAGTTGTGTTCAGTATGAAATTTAGAGTCTAATAAGATCAACTTAATTTTTTTATTAATAGTAAATTATGAATAGTGATTTTATGCTTGGAATTAGTAATGTGACCAAATAGATAAGTAATCTCACTTAAAGAAAGTATTAATATAATTTATGCACCTTGATTAAGTAATGTGATTCAATAAAATAGGTAAATAACTGTTTCAGAAATTATTAGTCAAGTATTAGTTTTTTTGGGCGAATAGTGTTTTTTAATTAAAAATTAAATTAAAAATATTTAGAAAATTATTTTTATAAAATGGAGTTCATTTTTGAACTCAGAGCATTGATGTTAGGTTATGGTTATTTTTGGGAATTTTTCTGAAAAAAAAAATGAATTTTCAGTGAATAGTGAAAATACAATTTTTAGTTTTGAGTGTTTAATGACATAATTAAGGATGTAATAATTATATAATCATTCTGGTCGACTTAGGAATAGTAATATAAGGTATTTGGTGTCTTAAATGACCAATACCATGGGCAAATACCATGGGCAGACCCATGGTTTTTCCAATACCACCGATGAGGTGTCCCTTGGCCATTAATGACTTGTCCTCTCACTTCTCTTATGAATACCAAGACTTTACCTCATTATTTTCATTTACAAATCCTCCTAAATGAATTTATAGTCTCCTTACCTCCCAAGGAGTCCTCCAAAGGTTCCCTAAAGCCTCCCAAGGTCCCGACCTTCAAGCTTTCAAAGTTACTCTTTAAGGTAAGGGATCCTACCTCTCTCTTTCTTTTCATGCATTCTCCTTTATGTCATTTATTTTAAGCTCCATGTTCTTATGTTGGGGATTTTATTTTATATTCATACTACTATACTTTTCATGTTCATATTATGAGAGACCCCCTCTTTCTCTCATCAATTCATTTTAATAATTTTTAAGTGGCGTCGTTAGGCTACCGAGTTTTTGTAAGGGATTCTTTCACCCTTCTCATTTTCAAGTTCTATTTTCATGTGAAGTCTTTAAAGTTACTTTTTATAATGTTGGGGTATGATATATATATCCATAATACTTTTCGTCTATGTTCATATGATGATAGTCCATATTTGATCTCATAAATTCATTTTTTTGAAGTTTTAAGTGACGTCGTTAGGCTTCAGAATTTTCAGAAGAGAAATCTTATTTTTGTCTTCCTTCCATGTTTTTCATTTCATAAGGTATGCCTTTAAAGTTTTCATTAAAATTTTATTATATACTTTATATTCGGTCCCTATACTATTTTTTGGATCATTTATGAGTGGGTAACCTATGTCCCCTCTCTTTTCAATGTTTTCTAAAACCCTGAAACATAGTCGTTATGCTGCAGAATTTTCGTCTCAAAATGTCACTCTATTTTTCTCAAATTCTTTTATTTTATTAAGTGAATATTAAAATATCTTTATTATATAGTGGTATTCACATATATATCAAAATTTAATATTTTAAATTCTGGGATTTACATACATGAAACCCTCTTTCCTTTTCCATAGGTTTAAAATGACATAAAGATCGTGTCTTAAAAGCAGTTTTTAAAATGTTATGATTATGAAATGAAACCCATTTATTTTATGCTATATTGGTTATTTATGAAATTTTTTATGATGATATCTGTGTCTCACAAGATAATAAAGACAAATTTAATGGTGCGCCCAGATAGTGCTCCAATGCATTGGGTAATGATGTAATCTCTAGCTATTACAATTTTAACGATACCTTGGTGAATAACCTTGGTAATTTTTTTTAAATGACACCTTGGGGATGGACCTTGTTGATATTTTCATGATTTTTTAAGTTAAATGTTGTATCCACATCATCAAGTTATGAATCATGTTCTTTTCATTATGATATTTCTCATGATCTCTTCTTCAAGCCTTAAAGTTATTTATCATGACTTTATTGATGTATCTCAAGTTCACATGTAAAATGTTTCCCTTTTTCCACTTACTGGGCCTTATGATCACCCTTTCCTTTTATGTATGTTCCCCGGTTATGAGATGCAGTAATGAACTTAGGATGAATAAATGAATAATCCTTTCAAGTGTTTAAGAATATTTTTTTTGTGTTGTCATGTATTAAGTTCCTGGTTTCTAAGACACTAAACCTTAAAGATCCTCGGTTTTGTATAATGTAATGAAAGTTTATTTGATAAAAAGGAAATATTATATACATACAATCTTAGAACATCAAATACAATGAAGAATTAATATAACCCAATGAAAATAAATTGACTTACGAAACACTTTACCACTTGGTAAATATCAAGTCAAATCCCCTTGAATAAAATAATTTTAATTGCAACATAAAATTCCTATATGTATGAGGTATTGATGATATTACAATTTAAATGTATGTATATACACCATATGACATAAATTAGGTTTATAACATCAAAACATACCTCAATGAAAGGAAATTGAGATGAATTCCCTTACATCATGTTTCCCTTTCATTGAACATGATTTAACCGCATATATAATGGTTTTAAACATGTTATTAATTTATAACAGAATCATATTCATATTTATAATATTATATATGATCTTATTATAACATATTATCACCGTTCATTAAAAATATTTCATTATTATCATTGCTTTGGGTGTTAACTACTTTGTTTTCACATGTATGTTTCATCATTAAAGTTCCAGTTATTTAGAATATCATATAGTTAAATAATATAAATAATTTTATAAATTTTATAAATATCATATTTATTCATTATATTCACTTTTAGAATCATTATTTCAAGTTGTACAAGTAAAATGAATCACATCGCTTCATAAGGTGCTATTCCACCTTATACATGAGCGATAGATTTTTTCCAATTTGATGGAGAATGAGGTGGATAATTTTTATTCCATAAACATAATAACATCTAATTATATTTCTTATACTATTTTTATTATATTTAAATTGTTAAGACATAATTTATGTTGATAAAAGAGTAAGTAAAAAAAGAATGAGCTCAGTGAAGATGATTACCTTCTCTTAGAGAAACCTCATTTGGATCTCTTATTAAAGACCCTAGGATTAGTATAATGGAAATAAAAAACCTCTATAATATGGATAAGAATGTTTTGTAGATATTTTGGAAGTTTTTTATCAATATAAATGTCTTGAGAGGTTTGAAAAATCGATGGGAGGGGTGCCCTTTTTTAAATGAGGAGGTGTGTCATTTTTGTAAATACCCAAAACTATTCAATAATGGGAAGTCACTCTCAACCCAAGTGATTAAAAAAATAATAAATAATGTTTTTAAGGGATTATAAGGTATATACACTCATCAAACACTAAAAATAACCATTTTTTAAACATGTTATTTACATTACATCTGAGGTTACTCACTTTTACCATTTTAGTTTTTACAACGATAGCTAATTTTTTAAACTAGGTAATTTATCCTTTAAGACTAAAATAAAATGATATTTTTTAGATAATTTAGATACATTTATTATTTTATTTGAAATAAAATTTAGCAAATAAAAATTTCATGTGTGTGTAAAATTAATTTTAACACAAGCGCATGTAACGTAAAAACCCTTTTTTAACCTTAACGATGAGAATTAATTTTTACTCTTTTTACTATTCATTATAACCAAAATTTAAGTTGAACCTATTTAAAAATATTAATTATGATTATTTAAAATATTTAATCCATTTTACTAAAAATAAATTCACAAAATTGGTATAATTTAATTTAAAAATAAATCTGCAAATCATGTCAAAAAATGATTTTTCAAGAAATACATTTTTCAAGCATAAGATGATCTTACATTAATTATATGACTAGTGATAATAATTATATGGATTTAATATCATATATTGAGATATATAACCTATAAATTTCATTTAAATATTCCATTTTTAGTGGTTATTTTAATTAAATAAAATAGAGGAACATTATGCACTTAAAACAGTTTTAAGAAAAAATGTTTTTTAAGCCTAAAAATAAACTTATACCAAAATCTAGAAAAAACGTGATTAAAATGTAATATTAAATATAAATAAATAGTACTTATGTTAATTTAAAATAAAATTCAAATCATAATTATACTTTTAAATTACTTAATTTAATAAAAATAAATGACAGTTTTACAAAAAGCGGTATTTTTTACTATTCGATGAAAAATCACTCTTCTAAAAAAATACAAAAATTTCACACTAAAATAATTTTGATGTGTTAATAAAAAAATAATTTTGATTTTATTAAACAAATTTTCTAAAATTGGAAAATATTTATTATATTATTTTCTCAACAAGAGCAGAGAAATCATTTTTGATAAAAACATATCTTTTAAAGAATAAATTAACTTTACTAAAAATTGAGTGATTATTATCAATAAATTTTTATTTATTATAAAATTAATATATATTTAATAACTAATTTAATATTATTAAAACCTTTTAATTCAATGTCTCGGTTATAATGTTCATATTTAAATAATATATTTCATGGGTTATTTAAGATAAGTGTTGTGTGTCATATATGATATCAAACATAATGTTCTTTTAAAATATTAGGGTGTTACAACCATCATTAATCATAATATATGATTGTCCTATATCGTATGGAAATGAATCACATTGTATGATTCATATGGAAACTCTATTATTTATTTACAACTAAATGATAACATTTATCATTCGAATTATCTTTCACATTGGATATCATTAAATGTTTTATAAGATGAAACACATGGGAGGATCAATGGTAAATTCATATGATAAATTAATGAATATTGAAAACATTAACTCATGCATTATGTAACATATGTGTTAATGTATGTATACTCAAGATTGTCCTTAGAGATATATAAAGAGGCTACTACCAACGAGATGGGGTGATCCAAACTGGTTAATATTCCTATCAATTATCCCTCTCCTCAAATATTTATTTATCCTCCACCCATGTCCATTGAGATGCATTAGAATACCATGGGTGTAAAGTATAATCATGACCTAACATTAGTTTATTCATATCGTCCCATGGATACACCATTAAGGAATGAGTCATATGGTTGATTCTAGTGATCTTCATCAAACCATTGTGATGAAGACGGTAGTAGAGGATTGACTAGTGAAAGGTATGAAATGTTCTTCATTTTATGTTTATAAATGGTTTTGGTTTCGGGAATGGTAGATCTTAGGATGTGGTTTTTTATTTCTCCTGTTATGTTAATTAAATGTTAATAAATCCTAAGAAACCCAACACCTATTCCATACTCTATATAAGTCTTATAAAAATATTATATTATTATCTACTAAGACAAAATTAATATTCTTTACTATAATAAAAAATTTATTAATTAACCTCAAAATCTGTCAAATCCTTAGAAATTAATTTACGGGTCTTCACACTACTATTGGCAACCAAACCACCCTACTCATATGAGACATAAATAAAACATACCTAAGGGGATAAAGACTAAATTCATGTGTTGTTATATCTAATTATCTATTTTGGTTCTATTATTCACCAGGAGTAAACACTTGTATTATAATTTGAATCTCAATTCATGCCCTAAAAAAAACCCTATAACACAAATTTCTCTTATAACTTAACATTATGTTGCATATATGTCATATAAAAAATCACATACAACAATAATGTTTAAATAAAAAGAATTTTTCCATATTCCTAATTTTTTAATTGACCAAAATGTACTCAGAGTGTTCAAAAAAATTGATTATAAGTGTAACATTGACTTTAAAATAATATATAAGTGATTACTAATGGTTTTCCTAAAGTAACCAAACTCAAAATCGAATTAATTCATTTTTTACATAATGAAATGATAAGTTCAAAATCATGGACACCTGTTCTTAGACTAGTATATGTTTTTTTTTAAAAAAATATTAAACTAACACTCATAGATATTTCCAAATAATTATGGCTAGTGTTTTAATTTTGAAAAACCGATTGTTGTTTTGAAATTTGATTATGTGGGGGTTTTTTATTTATTAGTATAGGGTATTAAGGAATTTGAGATTCATTTTTTTAGATAGAGAATAATACCATCGGAAATAGAAATAATCTAAAGGACTTACTTATGATGACTGGAATGTATAATGGAGATGCTACAGCTAGGTTCAACTCTCTAGATGTTGAAGAAAGCTAACAGCTAGAAGGGTGCAGTGGAACTAAAAACCAGAAGTCCAAATCACTAAAAGATATACTAGATTTAATATCTAGTAAAATATTTGGAAGGATAATTGTTCATTGGTAGATCATTTCGATGTGGTGGGATTCTATGGATACATAGAGGTCTAACAATGAAGATATTCTAAGGTGGATGGTGAACTAGGAATATGGGATGGTATTGGAGACTGAAGGAACTAGTTAGAAACTCCAATATAATATAAGTTGTGATAACATTTTTATGTATCATTAGTGTATGATCATGAATTGTAAACTTATTCCTTGATTAAAATAAAAGTATCATTCCCCCATGAATTAAGATGCAATTTTTGACCATATAATATTTTTTTCTTTGTTTTCTTTCCAATTATTTCATCTGGTAGTTCTTGTCTATATTATCTAGAGATTTTATGTTGTGGTGTGGTGGATTGGGCATGGTCAACTTCCAATATATATACATCATATGTGTGGGGTTCATGATAGATCTTTTTCTTATACCCATAAATTTTTGGTGACATTTCTTCTAGTGGTTTAACCAGAAGGTTCCCATGGACTCAATAAGTCATAAGAGATCTTGTGGTTACAGTGTTTCCAAAGGATCATGACCTGGTGAAGGTGTTTAAAAGAACATTTTAATATCATAATTCTTCCCTTTTCCTTATAGAAGAATATCGATTTAAATTTTTTAACTGCTCATCTTACATTTTCTGGAAGTAGTGAAGTTATAGAGGGATGGCATCCAGTTAGAGTAGGATTTGGGTAGAGAAGTTTTACAAAGCATATTTTTGGTTCTGGAATATATTGATAGAGGATTTCCTTCAGCATAAGGGCATTGACCTTCCATTAATTAGGTCCAAAATATAAGTGATTAAATTAGAATAATGGGAGAGGATATAAAATAAATCACTCAGGTTGATGCATATATCACTTTCTTAGAATGGGGCGTACAACATCCGAGAAGTGAAGATGACATCAAATCTCATGAGTATTTTAACTGATATGAATGAGAATCCAACTAAATAAAAAAAGTGTTCTTTATACATAGATTTTTTTTAACATTAATGTCATAGTTATGATCTTCAAATGATCATATAAATGACTTCAAAGTCATTTTAAGTCATTTAGACTCAATGAAGCTAGGATTCAGAGACCCATTTTGGGAACTATTGTTACTTTATTCATTCCTGGAATCACGGGATGTGATGGCCTCTACTGTAATTAATTCCAATGGAAAGGTAGATTGGAATTTCAAGGACATCCATGACCTTATATTTAATAATTATATTCATAGAAAATAGGTTTAGACATATTAAGGAAACGTATACATTATGGAAGGGAGAGGACATACCAATATAAGGAAAGGTCATCATATAGGGAAAAAAAGATAATCAAAAGAAAGAGTTTCTTAGTGGATAGTGCTCCCCTATGTTGGAATTTTGGGAGAAAGGACACCTTAAGAAACATTTCATTGAATAGAGGGAGAAATATGGAAGGTATGCATCTAGAATTGGATATTTGAATCTTGTATTAGAAGATATGAGCAGACTTCTTCTAAATTATGCTAGTTCAATTGGGACTTGGATGATGGAATCAACTTCATTCCATGCTACATCTGAGAGGGGGGTTATGAATAATTATAATTTTGGAAGGCTTTTAAAGGTGTATCTTATGGATGAAAATTATATCTAGATAATCGAAAAATGTGATGTTTTTTAGAAAAGGAATGAAAAAATAATGGATTTGAAGGATGTGTGGCATATTCTAGGCCTACATGAGAAGTTAATTTCCATTAGGAAACTCGATGACGTGGATTTATGTACAGTGTTTGAATATGGTGTATGAATGATTTAACATGGATCTATTTTCATAGGAAGAGGAGTAAAGTATGGGATTATATATATTACATGTTCACCTAAAGGATAAATGCATTCCATAGATCTAAATATAGTGAATTTACAGCATAACTGCATCAGTCAACTTATTGAGAATGGGATTAAAGTCCTTGCTACCAAAGGATTACTGAAGTTCAGAATCAAGGAGCATATAACGTGTGAGGATTTTGTCTTTGTAAAGTAGTAGAATGTTTATTTCTAGATATAAGAGAAAACACCAGAGTATTAAAAGTTTGAGACAGTTCACACATATGTATGGGGACCTACACTAGTGTATTCTCATGGATGGTCACTCTATTATAAGACATTCATTGATGATTCCAAATGAAATTGTGGGCATACTTTCTAAGGATAAAATACAAGGTTTTGGGACTTTTTAAGATGGAGGGATATATTAGAGAAAGGGACTAGAAGTAATTTAAAGTGATTATAGTCGAACAAAGGTGGAGAGTAGAAACCAGGTAGTTCCAGAGGTTATATTGGAATAAGGGAATTCTATTTGTAAATATCATTATAGGAACTCTAAAACACAATAGGGTTCCAGAGAGTTTAAATAATATGACGGTGGATAAGGCAAGGAGTATGTGAATTTACACGGGTTTCCCCAATATCTTTTGGGTGGGGATGTAAATTATGCAGAAATCGGAGTTTGTTGCATCCTATTAAATAGAAACTTCAAAAAACTTGTTAGTATAAAAGGAATATTTTTTTCAAACACCTAAAAGTATTAAAATTTCACACCTATTTCCATGCTTATTCTAAATAATGAGATAGGTTATTGGTTATGTCTCAAGCATGTGGATTTATTGGAAATGGTGATGAATATTTTGGTTTTAGACTTTGGGATAATGACTATTGGAAAATCATTAAAACTTAAAATGTGATCTTTAATGAAGATATATTGTGGAAGTATTTTAACCATATAGAAAATTATTATGATTTAAAAGTATCATCGGGATCCAAGGTTCAGTTGGATAGAAATTTGGAAGTTATAAAAGTTCTGAAGAATCCAGTGATCAAGTCGGGATCATAAGCACCAAACCATTCATCGAACTTATAAGAAGTTGGATGTCAAATTATTGTGGTTTTTTCCATGATAGATGTATCATAGAGTTAAATGATAATGGATTCTTGAGCACGAAAAGTTTATAATTCATAATATTTAGTACCAGGAGAATCTCAGATACATAAATATTTATAGAGATGTACTAGGGAGAGATGACCAGTGAAAATGTATAGTGAAAATTTTCACTATATTATTTAAATGGATGATAGATATTTTAATATACTAGAGGAGGTGAGGAGTTTGAAATATTTATAATAGTGGGAGTTATCTATGAAGGATGAACTTTATTCCCACCATGTTTTTGGAACATGGGATTTTATGGAGAGACCTTCTTCAAAAAAAAATGGTCTTATCAGCTAAAGTAAGATGTGGGTGGTGAGAGGTATAAGGTAAATCCAGTTTTTAAGGTCATTCAATAAACATAAGTTTTGAATTTCTCAAAAATATTTCCATTGATAGTTAAGAATATGACTATTTGAAGGTTTTAAGGTTTGTTACATTGGAAGGACTTCATTTGAAGCAGTTGGATGTGAATAAAACATTTCTTCATGGGGAATTTGTGAATAAATATACATGGATCAACTGAATAGTTTCAATGGTCAATAGAACCATGGACTTGTGTGTAGTATTAAAAATAGTATTTATAGTTTTAATCAAGAAATAAAGTGTTAGAATAGGAAGTTTAATGACTTCATGGGGCAGTGAATGTTCACCCAAAGTGGTGTTGACCATTACTATTACCATAGGGAGTTTTGTGATAGGATATTTGTTATCATACTTCTATATATATATGAAATACTAATTTTAGGTTTGTTAAAGGAAAAGATCAATTAGATAAAGTCTAATTTGTCCAGAAGTTTCAATATAAAGGACCCTGGTCTAGTAAAGTGGATTTTAGGGATGGTACGATGAGGAACCTAAATTCTGATGCCCTATACCTAACTTAATAAGAATAAATTTAGAAAATATTAAAGTGATTTGGAACATCAAAGGAAAATTTAGTGTCCAAACCCCTATTCAAACACTTCAATCTTAACAAGGAAAATTCACCATGAGCAGAATATAATTTCAATCATATAGATAAATTTCTATATAAATTATCAATTAGAAGCTTAATGTACTCTATGGTTTTGTACTCATTTGGATATTAAAAAAGTATTGGGAGTTTTCATCAAGTTTATGTTGAAACCTAGAATATATCTCTGGGAGGATATGAAATGGATTTTATGGTACTTGAAAGGTTTAAGAAGCATGGAAATTTGATTTAGAATAGACAAGACATTTTAGATATATTCATACTTGGATATCGGTGAATATTCAGACACATCGAATAAAATGACTGTTAATGTGTTTAAATTTAGTGGAACGGTAGTGAGTTGGATGTTTAAGATTCAACCAATGGTTTCACTCTTGAAAATGAAAGTAGATTATATCACATTGATGAAATAATGGAAAGAATTGTTGGGGATGAAAGGGTTTTTGGAGGATCTTAGAATAGGACTTGGAGTTATGGTATTGTTTTTTGACTCAAAAATCATGATTTAATTGATTATAAATATAATGTTTCATTCTTGTATGAAGCACATTCAATTGAAGTACCACATCATATGGAATGTTTTAGAAGACATAGTGTTGAAACTATGGAAGATTCAATGTGTTTTTAATATCATAGATATATTGATAGAAGTGATTACTAATTAACTGTTGGGTGAATTTTGAAACTCAATTAGACTTATATGATTTAAAGGTATGGTTTGGGAACCATTCAGTTTCTTAAATTTAGTTCAAGAAAGGAAGGATATATATGTGAGCTGACAGAGGACTTAGTCATAATGAATCCTTCAAATGAATCTTGGGTGGGATTTTAGTGGGGTGTGTGAAATTTATTTTTTATAAAAGGATAATAAGACCACTATAAAGATAAATAATCCATATGCCTTAGTTCTAATAAGTGGAAGGGATGATAGAGCAACAATGGCTAGGTTCAATTCACCAAATACTGAAGATTGATGACAGTCAAAAGGGTGCATTGAAACTAAACACTAGAAGTTTAGATCACCATAATATACATTAGAGTTCATATCTAGAAAAATTTTTAAAATGGTAATAGTGCACCAACAAAGACAATTGAGGTGGTGGAATTTTTTGGCTACAAAAAGGTCCATCCATGAATATAGGTTGGGGTGATGGTGATTCGGGAAGATCGGATGGTGGTGGTGACTAGAGGAACTAGTGGGTCACTCTTATATAATATAGGGTGTGATCACTTTTTTGTGTATCATCAGAGTATGATACAGTATTATAATATTCTTCCTTGAGTAATAGAAAATTATCATTCCCTTATGAATTGGGATGAAAGTCTAAACCACACAATATTTTTTTGTTATTATGATTTTTTTCTTTACAATCACTACATTTGTTAGTTCTTGTATGTATCATCTAGGGGTTTTACATTGTGGTGTGGTGGATTAGGTGTGGTCGACTTCCAAGATATTGACATCATATTTGTGAAGTAAAATCTAGGGTATTTTTCTTCTGTATGCCAAGTTTTTATGAAATATCTTTTGATAGTTTAACTTTAAGGTACTTGTTGACCCAATAGATGGATTTACCAATATTATTTTATATTTCTCTTATTCGTTTTTCTAGTTTTTTATATAATATTTTTATAATAATACTCAATCACTAATATATTCAACTCAGAAGGGTGGGATATCTGAATGAAAATTATTATTATTGGACACACTAATGTTGTTCCAATATATCCTATTTTAATATAAGTTTTAATGCTCAAAAAACCCTCAGTTTTATTATTAATTATTTTTATTAAAGTGTTCTTGCCTATTTTAAAAATCTCTAAATATTTTTATAAGATGTTTTTATTCTGATTGGGGAAGGTTCTCTAAGTCTATAAGCAATACATTTTATATGAATACTTACAAAATTAATTTTTTATAAATTTATCTAATTTTGGAAGCCATATGCTCATTAGAGTGGAAGTCTTATGAAAATTAGTAAGAATTAAAAAGTTTTCGTTGAATTCATACAAAGTGTTGAATTCTTATACCAAAAACATACATTGGAATTGAATTCATATGATAAAGTATTATTATCAAGACAAAGTCTTACAATCAGAAGTAATTCATATGATGAATTATTATGATTGAGATTAAGTATTAAAATTATAATTAATTATTACAATGAATTAATATGATCGGAGATAATTATTATGATCTAAATGAAGTCACATTATCATATAAAAGTCTTACAATTATATATAAGTCATATTATCAATGATAATTTATACAATCATAAGAAAAGTAGTTTGATCGAAGCTAAGTTATACAATTGTTAGAAAATTCATACGATCAAAAGAAATTCATATGCTAAAGACTTACATTAAGACAAAATTATTATGAAATTATTGAAGTCATATAAAATCTAAATACATGAAAATATTAAGTACTATAAATATTAAGTTTTGTGAAGCTGGGTATTTTTGATATTCAATTACATTTTTGAGGGAAATTATTATTGTTTAAATTTTTATGAGAGAAGTTCACTCTTAGTTTTGTATTATCAAAATTAGAGATGTATGAATAAGGAAAAACTATGTTAATTAAAGCACTAATTTCTATTAAATTATAGTTCCAAGGGATACTATGGTTCTACTCAATGGATACCTTGGTTTTACTTCTATTCATGGATAATTTCACACATGGAAAATAGATAATTTAATATTTTTGTCATTATATATTTACTCTATACCATTTTAATTAATAGTGGAGTGTTTTTAATACAAAAAATAAGTATATATATAGTTAAAATAATAATAATAAATCAATTTTTCAATTTTCATCTTTCTTTGTGACTGTGTGAAGAACAATTGTTGTTGTTAACCTATAATATCATATACTATAGTTGAAGATCCTTCCAAAGCTACAATTTGGAGAAATATTCAATCTATTTGGAAGATTGACATCTACTATCAGTTTCTTCTTAAAACTCTATGTCAAACTATATTTCTTTTCTACATCTCTTTATTTATAAAGTGATCACTTATTATACTAAGTGTTGTGTAAAGTCTATATGAATATCACATAAAGGGAGTATTAAAATCTATTATATCCTTTATACCAAGTGAAATATACTTGCAATCAACTGGGAAACCCTTAGGAAAATAGTTGGTTTAGTAAAAATTATCAAAAACATATTGGGTGTTGATGGAGTGCATTGGGGGAAGTTATCCTTTCCCTGAACCACTATAAATTTTTATGTCATGATCTTTATTTATGATTATTTTCACTGAATATCTAATATAATAATTAAGGGTAGATTGTATCATTTTTAAAGCTGATTTTGGGGGGGGGTAATATTTAAATAACTTGATTCACCCCCCCTGGGAATCATTTTTCAACGCCTCTAGGAAAATAATTGGTATCTTAGAAAGAGACTTTATTACTCAACTCTTATTAGTTTAAGTCTTGAAGATCATTCTATAAGTTATTGAAATGGAAAAAATGAAAGAAGGAATATCCATGTGAAGATATCCATATTATAATAGAGATAAATATGGTTTTTATAAGGAAATAATGACTATATATTTAAAAAATATTGAACTTAAAATTTATATGAAAGTGATCGAGCCATAAAAAATTTCATCTAGAGAACCTAAGATATGGATGGTTGATCAAGAAGTTGATTAAGATCTAAAATATAAATAAATTAATGTTATTATATGTTTCCTTGGTTTGGATTAGTCTAAAAGGTTTTATCAGTGTGCTACTTCTCATGATATAAGGGAGACCATCTTTTTTTGGTTAGAAGTAATAGACAATGTTTTTCAATTAAGGTACAACACTGGTAAATTGAAATTTGATTCCTTTAATATTCTTGATGGAGAAATCCTGTAGCACCCCCGATTTGAGGTATTTTACCATTTTTTAGGTCGTTTTATGTGTTTTAAGTTTTTAAGTATTATTTGGGATAGTTTGAGAAGGTTTTGTAAATGTTTGGAAGCTTTTAAAGGGTGCACGGTTTGAGCACGGTTAGGGGAAACCATGCAAAATCCTCAGTAACCATGCAGCATGAGACAATGGGCCTTCACATAGTTCGCGTGTGTTTTTTCTAACTGTACAAGGAGGCCATGTGAAGTTCCCTTAGAGTTAGTAGCATGTGCACGGTTTTCCTAACCGTGCAATCTAACCTTGTGTGGCAATAAAAATAGGTTTTTTAATCCGGGCTTGGTCAGGATTTGCCATAAACCCTCCATTATTATTCCCACTCGAGACTCCCTTGGTATTTTTGTTTCTCAAGGGTTATAGGATCTCTTCCACTCATTATGGAAGTGATTCAAAGGGTTTTCAAGGTACAGTGAAGGTGATTCTTCTCCGGTAAGTTTCATCTCTTAGTGTTTTATAGTTTTCTCTCTGTCTACACTTCTCTCTCTCTCTCAGTTTTCTAGATCTACCTCTATCACATGTAGATCTAGATATTTTCTTATCGATTATGATGAAATATTTTCACGTAGATGTTAGGCAAAGAGATTGAGAGTGTTTTAGTGGGGATTTCACCCAGATTTGTTGGGTGGTTGGGCGTTGGTTGACTTCACTGAAACCCTAAGGTAGGTGGCTTCTCTCTTGACTCCACTTTTCTATAAATTGAGGATTTTTTTGGAATTAATTTGTTTTTCTTGAAATTAATTTTGAATATGATGTTCAAATCTTGGTGGAAACCCATTTGGTGATGATTTGGGGATTTTGGGTAAAATGGTATATTGTTGCAAAAGGGATTTTTTTGTGTGATTTTAAAATGTTGATTTTAAAATTGATAATGGTTTGAATTATTGAAAATTTTTTATGAAATATTAATTTCAATAAATATTTTGTTTTATCGAAATATGGGTTGGCATAGAAAATGGTTAAAGGGTGTTTTCAATAAATGGGTGATTTATTGAAGTGATTTGGCATGTATTGGAAATGGTTGTGTGCATAATGTGTGGCCTTTGTGTGCTTTATTCTTGTTGGTTAGTTAAGTATTATGGCTTGTGTTGATTTTGTGTGAAGTGGGAAGGAATTATCACTATAAAAGGTGATGGGTAGTGGATGAAAGAGCCACCATTAAGGATAAGTGGTTAGGAAGTACCACTAGATTGGGAATGTAGTAAATGGAATTAGATGGAAAGTTATACCATATTTAGTTTCCTTGTGTGTGTTGTTATGCAAGATGGAAATGGTTGTGATAATGTGTGATGGTGAAATGTATTATGTAATGGTTGTTTGTATTTATCTTTTTTTGTGTAGATATGGGTAAACGTGGCTTGGTAAGGGTGTGTTTGGATTGTGGTAAATGTTACACTATTTGATGTTTTATATAAACTATTTTATATAATTGTGTTAATGGTTTTATCCTAATGGAATTTGTAGGAAATTCATTTGGGGAAATCCTACTGAGTCTTATTACTCACCCTTGTGTTGACACTTTGTTGATTTTGTTGATGTTGTATTTCGGGACATAGAGAAAGGTAAATCACCTCCTTCCTTTTGTGGTACTTCATGATGCTCAGGTGGTTTTAGTGGTGTTTGGAGCATGGAGCTTAGTGTGGAGTTATGGGGTGGTGTCATGGTTTCTTTGGTTTTTTTAGTCTTCCTTTGAGTACTCTAATTATGCATTTTTTTTGGTTTTTTGGTTTTGGTCTTTATTGGAAAATTGTAAAACATTTTGGACATAAATCATGTGGTTAGTTGTTTATATATTGTCTGATTGTCATTTTATTTCTTAGGGAAACTTTTTCCCTGTTTTTCTTAAAGCCCTCATCATTTATTGCCAGCCTTTGGAACCTTAGGAATGTCTCCTAAGTCCTAGTATTATTTCACCACCTTCTCAATCAAATGATGAAGGGGTGGGACATCAGAAGTGGTATTAGTTTGTTTGGTCCTTAACTTTCAAGTTAAAGAAGTTGTTCGATCCTTTGGCATTGATTGTTGATCTGGGTGTTGACATTCAAATGTGGTCTACTCTTCGAGTCGATAAGGTAGAAAGGTGTATGATTTTCAGAACTTGGAATGTATAGAATAAAAGGACATAGCTAAACCTTTTATTCTAAACTTCAAGTTACCAAGGATTTGGGTACATAAGTATTTTGGAGACACTTATGGGCATTGGATATCTCATTGTTGTGGGTGTAGCCAATGAGATGAGCATGGAATGTATGGTAGAAATGAATTCCCACTAGGATGCATATTTCATTTGGTATAATGACTTATGTTGTGATATGAATATATGGATGTGTGGAAAATCTGGGAATTATTTCAAATATGTGGATTTGAAATGTGGATGTTTTTGGTATTTTAAAAATGGGTTGATTTTCAAAACATAGTGGATTTTTTTTCAAAATGGTGCAACCTAGGAAATTTGAACTTGTGGAAATCCTGGTTGTGATAGTTCCTATGTAATTGAATTTTAATTTTAAGTCTTTTATTGCTAAGGGATTGAGACTTATGGTTGTTTTTTTATTTCTAGAAATGGAACTAAGTAGGAATCTTAGAGACAAATCGGAGGAGGCTGATGAAAATGTGGTTGCACCTAAGCCCCAGGTGAACCAGTATCTAGTGTAGAGTATAGTACAAGCTTTCCAAGTCGTGGAAAGTGGTAATAAATTAGATGAGTCAAATAATGTGGATCATACAGTTCAATTTCAAAAGCAGAATCCACCCACCTTCAGGGGTGATTCGGAGTTGGAAAGGGGAGAATCATGGTTGAATATAATGAATAGGATATTTGAATTCCTAGGAACACTATTAGAGCTGAAAGTGAAGTTAGAAACTTACATGTTAGAAGATATTTCCCTTCAATGGTGGGATTTGGTGGTCCAAGATGGAATGGACTAAGGTATGACATGGGAGGGGTTTGAGGAATTTTTTAATAATCAATTATACCCTCATATATTTAGAATTCAGTGAATAACAGATTTCTTTATCTTGAAGTAAGGGAACTTATTGGTAATGTAATATGCATCTAAGTTCATGAACTTAGTGCAATTTTCACCTAAGGTGGTGGGTATTACTTCGTTGAATGCATGTATTTTTTAAGCTGAATTGAGGAAATAAATTCATTCTAAAATAGTGGTGTTGTGTATTAGAGATTACACATAAATAGTGAATAGAGAAATAGTAGCTGAATGGGATATCATTGGGGCTATAGGTAGGGGAAGTATGTAGATACCCACAGGGAATAGTAGGAACTCCAACGTTGGGTTTAAGCGTAAGAGGGACACTTATTTTTAGGGAGGAAGTATGGTTCATAATTCAATGGTAGGATCAATGAATCTTCCTCTAAAGCCTTAGCATAATCTAGGATGTTTTCAGTGTGGCTCTACGGGTCACATAAAGTGGGATTGTGTGGAATAACCTTGAGCATGTAATAACTATAATTAGATAGAGCATCCTCAGTGGTATTGTCATAATACTTTGAGGTTGGGTGTTCATGAAACTCCTCAGGGGTCACAGGTATCTAATTTATCAATAGGATAGGGGCATCAGCATACCCCTCATCAATATAGTAAGGTTAGTCATGTTGATTATAATAATACCATGACTCCTCAGCAGGGCAATAAAGAGAATAGTGTGGAAAGCAAATAGTTGTTTTGAGCTAAGCAGGTTGTGATGGATAATCAGTTAGGACCATCCACAGTGTGAGGTACAATTCTTTTAAATTCTACCCTGATGCAAGTTTTTTTTGATACAGGTTCTTCCCATTCTTTCATTTCTTCCCATATCATTGATTTTATGGGTTTAACTATGGAAATGATGCCTTTAGTTTTAAAATTTCAAACTCCTATGGGTCAAAGAGAGTGTTGAGCCTTCTTATGTAGAGCATGTTGTATAGTTATTGATGGGGTTGAGTTGATGTGGGATTTATCAGTGCTTTAGATGGATGTGTATGATGTAATCCTGAGAATGGATTGGTTGGAAATTCTTAAGGCCCACATCGACTGTTATATGTGAACGGTTAGTTTTATGATGGATGGTGGCGTCGCACATCTCTTTATAGGAGAGAAGAATGAAAATATGGGTGCAATGGATTTGTTGGCACTAGGTTTTGGCATGATCCCATATCACTTAGTGATATTATCGTTGGCATAAATGGTAAGAATGAAGTAGAGTATCTTTCTAATGGTGGTTGATCAGTTTCTAGATTTATTTCCCGAAGAATTCTCAAGGTTTCCACCCATGAGAGAAGTGGATTTTATGATTGATCTCCTTCTAGGGACCAGTACTATCTCACTTCCATATTACTGGATGGAACCAATAGAATTGAGGGAGTTGAAGGTGCAGTTGGAGGAGGTATAGAACAAAGGGTTCATCCAGCCAAGTACGTCTCCATGGGTAGTGCCAGTTTTATTTGTCAAAAAGGTGGATAGAACTCTTCAATTGTGTGTTGATTATCGTAAACTTAACCAGGTTACGATAAAGAACTGATATCCACTTCCAAACATTGATGATTTTTTCAATCATTTGAGGGGAGATCAGCGGTTATCCAAGATTGACATGAGTTTAGAACATCATCAATTGCATGTGAGGAAGGAGGATATTCCCAAAATAGCTTTCAGATGTAGATATGGCCATTATGAGTATGTGTTTATGCCCTTTGGTCTCATGAATTCACTATAAGTGTTCATGGAATTGATGAATTGCATATTTTAGAGATGGCTAGATTTTTTTTGGTGGTATTTGTGGATAGTATACTGGTATATTCACGGACAAGGGTGGAGAATGAGCATAACTTGGCGATAGTGATGGGGATCTTGAGAGATCATTGGTTGTATGACAAATTTTCAAAGTGTGACTTCTGGATATATGAGGTTCGTTTCCTTTAACATGTTATTTCTTAGAAATATGTTTTAGTTGATCTGAAAAAAATAGTGGTTGTTATCTCATGGAAACCACTAAATATTGTCTTTGATATAAGAAGCTTCCTTGGTCTAGCTGGGTATTATCAGCATTTGATCTATTATTTCTCATGATTATCCCCACCAATTATATCTTTAACAAGGAATAATGTTCCATTTCAATGGGATGAGTAGTGTTAGAAATGTTTTGAAGAGCTAAAGGGTCACCTTACATCAGCACCAATCTTTGTTTTTCTAGAACTAGGGAAAGGGTACATGGTGTATTGTGACACATCGGGATCAGGGCTGGTGTGTGTTCTCATATAAGGGGATCATGTAGTTGTGTATATATCATGATATTTGAGGTTTCATGAGAATAACTACCCAACACATGATTTGGAGTTGGTGGTAGTGGTTCATTCTTTGAAAATGTGGTGTCATTATCTCTTCGGTGAGAAATTCACAGTGTTTGCCAATCATAAGAGTTTAAAGCATATTTTATCACAAAGAGATTTGAACTTGAGGTAAATGGGATGGATGGAGTATCTCTATATGTTTGATTTTGACTTAATGTATACATAGGGTAAGGGAAATTCAGTGGAAGATTCATTAAGTAGGAAATCATATGATCATATAGTAAAGCATGAATCAGATTAATGGAAGTTGATATCGGTTATAGCTGACATGTGGCTGGAATGTGAGGACCAGGGTGATAGAGTAGTCTTCTTTCTGGTTTTTTTGGGTCCTGACTTGTTTGTTTTGGTCAAAGAGGCACAGGTGTCTAATTCTGAGTGCATGGAGATAAGTTCAAAACTCAATATTGGGGAGACCATTGAGGGATGGGAACTGAATGGGAATGTATTTTTGTGTTTTCGGAATCAGATGATTGTACCAGTATCTTTTCAAGAAGAGATTCTTAAGGCTTATCATCATTCCAAGTGGGTTTTCCATCCTATAATTTATAAAATGTATAAGGCATTAAAATCCCTGTTTTGGTGGGTACGTATGAAAAAGTAAAGTGGATGAGTTCTTTTCTAGATGTCTAACTTGTCAGCAGGTCAATGTAGAGCATTAGTGGACAGTAGGTATGTTGTAGTCTTTGCTTATACTAGTGTGGAAATGGGAGAATATAGCGATGTATTTTGTTACAGGTCTCCCAAGAACAGTTAAAAAGCATGATTCCATATGGATGATAGTGGATCAGCTCACAAAGTCAGCCTATTTCATCCCCATTTGTGAATCTCATATGTTTTAGGATCTATCTAAAATCTATATCCATGAGGTGGTAAAGAGGTATGGTGTTCTAGTTTCAATTGTCTCAGATAGAGATCCAAGGTTCACATCTCATTTTTGGAAATCCTTGTAGCAAGCCCTTTGGACTCAGTTGACAATGAGTATGGCATACCAACCTCAGACGGATGGGAAATCTGAGAGAATGATACAAAATTTGTAAGATATGTTAAGGGATTTTTTGATGTATTTTGGTGGTTCATGGGAGGATCACTTGTCATTGGTTGAGTTCTCATATAATAAAAGTTATCAAGCCTCAATACATATGGATCTATTTAAAGCATTGTATGGGTGTCCATGTTGTTCTCTACTATGTTGGGTGGAAACGGGTGAGATTTTGTTGGTTGGGCCAAGCCTAGTCTAAGAGACTACAAAGAAGATTAAGTTGATCAGGAAAAGAATGGGGATGATGCAGAGTTTTCAGAAATCATATACAGACCATCTTCAATGACCGTTGTCGTTCGAGGTGGGTGATCATGTGTTTTTGAGAATCTCTCATAAGCTTGGACATTGTCGGTTTGGAATTCATGGAAAGTTATCTCCAAGGTATATTGGGCCTTTTAATATACTTTAGAGGATTATAGAGGTGACTTATCAGTTGTATTTTCCACCACGGTTTAGTGCGGTGCACAATGTGTTCCATGTTTCTCAGTTTAAGAAGTGTCAGTGGGATCGGGACCATGTGATTCATTGGGATCATGTTGAGAGAGAACTTAATGCTTCTTTGGTGCACGTGTTAGTGCAGATTGTGGATAGGCAAGAGAAATTATTTCATGGTAAAATCATCCATTTAGTTCAGGTTTTGTGGCACCATGGTTAGATTCAGAAGGACACATGGGAGCGGGAGAAAGGGATGGTCGAGCAGTGGCCCGAGCTTTTTTTGGAAAATCGATGGTTCTCTACTTTATAAGGATGGAAATTCCCATGGTGGGTAGAATTTAGAACCCCTTTTTGAGTTATGTAACCCATTTTTATTCCTTTTTATGTCTTTAAAGTTGTTAGGTAATTTTTGGGAGAGTTTGGGATGGTTTTGGAAATGTTTGGAAGCTTTTAAAGGGTACATGGTTTGAGCACTGTTTGGGGAAACCATGCAGAATCCCCATGTAACCATGCAGCATGAGATAGTGGGTATTCGCATGGTTTGCACACTATTTTTCTAATCATACAAGGTGGCATGTAAAGTTCCCTTTGAGGTAGTATCATGCACACGGTTAACACACGGTTTTCCAAACTGTGTGAGATAACCATGCGCGTCAATAAAAATTGGGTTTTTTAATCCAGGCTTGGTCAGGGTTTTCCCTAAACCCACCATTCTTCCTCCCACTTGACCCTCACTAAGTATTTTTGTTTCTCAAGGGTTATAAGAGCTCTTACACTCATTCTATAAGTGATTCGAAGGGTTTTCAAGGTGCGGTGAAGGAAATTATTCTCTGGTAATTCTTATCTCTTGGTGTTTTGTGGTTTTCTCCAAATCTACTCTTCTCTCTCTCGGTTTTCTAGATATATATATATATATATATCGCATGTAGATCTAGGGTTGTTAATACCTATTATGATGAAATTTGGTCATGTGGATTTTAGTCAAGGATATTGAGATCATTTTGGTAAGGATTTCACCCATATTTGTGGTGCGGTTGGGTATTGGTTGATTTCATCAAAACCCTAAGGTAGGTGTCTTCTCTCTCGACTCTAATTTTATACAACTTGATTCCTTGTTTGTAATTAATTTATTTTTCTTGAAATTAATTGTGAATATGATGTGAGAATCTTGGTGGAAACCCATTTGGTTATGATATGGGGATTTTGGGTAAAATGTGATATTGTTGCAAAAGGGGTTTTATTGTTTGATTTTAAAATGTTGATTTTAAAATAGATAATAGTTTTAATTATGGAAAATGTTTTATAAAAGATTAATTTCTATAAATATATTGTTTTATCAAAATATGGGTTGGCATGGAAAATGGTTAAAGGGTATTTTTAATAAATGGGTGATTTATTGAAGTGATTTGGAATGTGTTATAAATGGTTGTGTGCATAATGTGTGGCATTGGTGTGCTTTATGATTTTTGGTTGGTCAAGTATTATGTCTTGTGTTGATTTTTTGTGAATTTAGTGGGAATTATCACTATAAAAGGTGGTGGATAGTAGAAATAAGGTCCACCATTAAGGATAAGTGGTCGGGAAGTAACACTAGATTGGGAATGTAGTAAACAGCCTTAGACGGGAAGTTCCACCATGTTTAGTTGCCTTATGTGTGTTTTTATGCAAAATGGAAATAGTTGTGCTAATGTGTGATGGTGAAATATCTTATGTCATGGTTGTTTGGTTGTCCCTTATTTTGTGTGGATATGGGTAAAGGTGTCTTGGTAAGGGTGAGTTTGGATTATGGTAATTGTTTCAAAATTTGATGTTTTATATAAAATGTTTTATATAATTGTACTAACAGTTTTATCCTAGTGGCATGTGTAGAGAATTCATTTGGGTAAATCTTACTGAGTATTATTACTTACCCCTAATTTGGAACTTTGGTACTTTTTCAGATTTCATATTCTGAGACACAGGTAAAGGTAAAGTACCTCCTTCCATTTGTGGTACTTTGTGATTCTTGAGTGGTTTTGGTGGTGCTTGGAGCATGGAGCTTTGTGTAAAGCTATGGGTTGGTTTCAAGGTTCCTTTAGTTTTTGTAGTCTTCCGCTTGGTACTCTGATTATTTATTTTTTTGGTTTGTTGTTTTTGGTCTTATTTCTAAATTTTGAAACATTTTTGACATGAATCATGTGGTTAGTTAGTTATGGCTCATTTGGTTGTTTTTTTATTTCTTAGGTAAAATCATTCCCCATTATTCTTGAATCCCTTAGCATTTATTGGAAGCCTTTGGTGCCTTGGGAATGTCTCATAATTCCTAGTATCATCTCACCACCTTTTCAAGCCAATGAGGAAGGGGTGGGACATCACAAAGCATCACCCAAATGAATATAAGACTCATATAAACTATCAATTATGTTGCTAATTTGGGAACTATTATTCCTAAATCAGATTAGGCATTAAAAGTGATAATGTTTGTAGAGCTTAGATGGATCATATAGGTATATTGAGATGGGGGTGAATCAATATCCCTAAATTTTTACAGAGTTTACACTTTCTTTTTAATTAGACCCTCTTACTCTCAAACCTCTACCTTGGTTAATAGGAATGGATCCATTGTGAACTCTCAAAAAGAATATGGACATATAATATAGATAATAAAATAAATAATAGTACATAAAAAATTTTACAAGGTTTAATCTTGATGTGAGAGCCTCCTCTATGTCATAATCAACCTGTGGTTATTTCACAGATTGTATTATCATTATAACTTTTCAATGATTAAAAACACCTAGAATTAATATAAAATGTTTGGGTAGGAAATAATAAATATTCTTGAGTGAGTGGAGTTCTTTATAATGGTTCCACCAGTTCTTCAATGGCATCGTTTATACTCGAACCACCATTTCTTCAAGGATTTTTAATAAACTTATGAAAACAATCTCTCTAATAAATTGGATGTATTTTCATAAAATTAATAAAAAATTTCCTCAATTAAAGATATATAAATACTACTATATCAATAATATTATATTCACATCATCCAAGTACTATTCAGTAAGTGAAAGATGAAACTTCCATACTAACTCACTACTTTCTCAGAATGATCAACAGATGGGTATAAAATATTGTGTAAGTTTCCTTCTTCCTAAATTATCGAAAAATTTAGAATATTATCCTTCTAATGATGATTTTCCTAGCCTCAATGTTTTGAAAAATAATTATGAGATATTAATTCTACAACAACTCGCTTAATTATCAAAATGATCAACTAAAAAGTATTCAATATACTTCAAGTTATCATCTTCCTCATTTTTCTTCCAAAATAAACATAATAAATTATCAAGAAACAACGATAAAAGTATTTTTATCATTTAATATATTTAAATTGCATGACCTTCATATTTTTCATGATGTTATCAATTCTTCTTTATAGTACTTTGCACATATGCACGAATTAATTTTCATTATTTATTATTGGTTATGCTTCACAAACCCTTTAATCCTATTGAGACTATCTTCCTTCCTTCATGAATATATATCATAAAATGCATTTAATACATCTTTATCTATTCATAGACTCACACCCTTCATGACATTATCACTGAACACATAGTGTGTTATTTATATAAAGATTGTAGTTCATGAAATACAGTAAGTGGGTTCCCTACGAAATCCTTCACACAATGGTATATGTGGGTGCCTCTATTCAAGAAAGTATATATTCTTTGTGTGAAGAAATTTATTGTATTTTTAATAGTACATGGAGTATGTACTTCATGAAGCTATGAACATCGTTGAACACCACTGTCTCTCCACATAAAGTTTCATATAGGAAATAGATTATCCTTTATTAAGATGTCTCAAAGGATTAGAGGAAGCATGGAATGAACACTGTGTTGGTTTTATTCTTTGAAAAAGATGATTTTATTTGTTTAATTCTATCCTTTACATTATTTGGTTCATGTATAACAAATATTCATGAAAATAATTTTTTAGGGCATTGTTTTTAAGGAAAATAAGATCTCTGTGTTATTTGAATGGAATAAAGAATAATATCCCTCAGTCCCTTTGTATTTATAGGTGAGGCTTCTACTGCCTCTCATCCTAGTTTCATCAACTTACATTTCTGAGAATAATGTCATGTTAATGAATGATTTAGAATTCCCAAATATCTTATAATTTTGAAGTCATTGAATGTGGGTTTTTTCATCACATGATGATATTGAGATTCATGGTATATTCTCCTTCACGATCCACTTCTTCATTTATGGTGAAGTCTCATGTGTATATAAACAGAATCACATGTATTAATCTTGAATGAATTTATATATGTGATTGTATTCCTCACTATAACTTTGTATCATCTCAGATGAATCATATTCTTCTAATAATGTCATACATGCAAGAAGAAGTTACATTCATGGATTCAAGGTATCATGCATGTCTTCCTTTATGGTTTTGATTATAGAAGATTGTTGAATGCCTTTTTAGATTGGGGTTCTACTTATAATAGTGGATTCTTGAATAAGAATACAATTTCAAGGTCAATCTAATAATCTACATTAATTATATATAATGGAAACAATTATTTCTATATGTTAATAAATAGATGAACAGTACATGTTCTTAACGGTATCCCACATCAGAGTTCAAAGTGGGTGATCTGTGATATATAATTAATTATATTTTTCTCACCACATGATTTGGAAGTGGGGTTCTTTGGACACAAAACTACACATGCCCATATGGGATGGGTTGACCCACTTGTCCCCTTGCACACCACCGCACATGCACTACGGGCGTTATGCATGCTCACCATGCCTACCCCATGTGGTAAACCTACCATATCCTTTCTCTTATTCCACCTACCATCTTTGATCTAGCTGCCCCGCATGTTTTAGGTTCACCTCCCACACATGTGGGGTTAAGTTGGCCCTTTTTTTGGGTGTTTGTCCATATTTTTTGTAATTACACCTCATCACTTAGTTAAAAAACTAAGTATGAATTTGAAAGCCAACTCAAATAGGTGATTCAAAGTAATTCATCACGAAAAAGTATAAAATCATTTTCCTTTTTTGAATTTCCTCCAAAAATATTCCATAATTAATATGTAAACCTTCATGAAAATACTTATTTCCCTAGTATTCATAAAAAACATCATGCAATAATTTATATTTCATAAACTTTTTAATTCCTCAAACTTCATCCAATCATAAACATAATTGGATGAATCATCTTCATAATTATCCTTTTCCTTTTATTTTGGAACTCAATTATAAATTCCAAATCTCTTAAAACTAAAATAAGCTTTACTTTATCATTATGAATTCCAAATCTCATTTCTCTATGTTCATCACAATGTAAAATATTATTTTTCAAGGTCTTAAAATTCCTCATGAAAATAAATATTGTATGGTCTTCTTACTTATTTGAAATTTTGCAAAAAATGTGAACTATCCTTGTAAAATTGGCACATGTTTTAGAAATTAATAACAATTCAAAAATCATCAAAATAAACATGGATAATTGATCAAGCATAATATCGATTGCTATTTAATGAATCTGTGACTATTCTCCAAGTATCATCACCAGCATTATTTAATAATTATCAAGGTATTTACATCTCTCTCTTTCCATGATTTATCACTAATCACAGAGTAATTCATCATACATTGAATTTTATTCCTTTATATATATTTACAACAAATACAATCATACTCATCAACCATCCATATGGAATTTTCAATCTCCCATTTTGGATTTGTTTTTAATATCATTTACTTAATTAAAGTCAATGTCTATTATCTCCCTTATTGAAAATAAATAAAAAGGATTCATTTGGTCAACTTGTAATGAGGAGGATGATATCACATGATTCCATAAAAATAATCCATTAGTAAGAAAATTCTAAGTCTACATGGGAAAACCCAATGTAGAAAAAAAGATTGATTTCACCAAGACATCAATTTTGTCCAACTAATTTAGTATGTGACATGATTTTCATATTTTTTATCCTTAGGAAATCAAAAAACAATTTTATTTCAAGAAATATATATCTTTCACTAAAATAAACAAATACATATTAAATTTCAAGTGAAAAATAATTTTATCCCCCTTTATATGAGCTTACTCATCAACCAAAACATCCCATTTATGCACGTGTTTGATATAATAAAGATAAGGGAAATAAGTTTAATTGTGATACCTCCATTTTCAACTTCTATAGAGATGACCTAAACTTATAGATATTCATGGAATGAAGTTTGATAGCATCTCATTTATGTTTTCTCCCCCTTAGGGGTGAAATCCCTTTATTTTTCTTGGTGGATAGTTTAATCAAATATTATTTAAGATTTATATATTGATGATCCACCATTGTGAAACAATTCATGTTTCTATCAGATATTGAATAATAATTCCAACTTTTTTTCAATTTTTTAATTCAACTATCCTCTTATGGAAGAGATTCACCTTTAACTCCCTACAATTTACAAATGAAAATATTTCATAATTAATAAAAGAATAAGATAAAAAAACTTATGATATTCTTAGTAAGTTTAACTGGGTTGAGTGTTTTCTCTCAACCCAGAGATGTTTTTCCTTATAGCTCTAAAGAGTCTGGTACTCCTCATACTTATGTCTCTATTACATTTCACATTCTATGATTTATTTTACAGCATGGAATATTTACTTTGATTCACCTTCACCTTGTGTGGATTATTTATCATCACATCTTTTAGTAGTGTAATAGCCTCCCTTAATGCTTATTTTTATATCTTCAGTATCTCCTTTTGAATAGGTACAAGTGTCATAAAATTTATTTCATGTTTTCCCATCTATTTTCACTTTCCACGCAATTTTTTTGAGAAACTTTAGTTGTCATTTTTTGAAAACCTCTTAGAAAATTAGAGTTATTATTCATGTGTAACAACCATTTTTTTTCTTATTTTCCCTTTACTCTAACTCACGTTTCATCTTCATCATTTTTCATTTCTCTAGTAGCTTGCACTTGATCAAAAAAAATAATTAGGAATTCCTTCTTAAAATATTATACTTTGGATCTTTCTCATGGGTTATTGAAAGTTTTTGAGTTAACTTTCTTGGGTAACTTATTAAAATATTATTCAAGAATGTATTATATCAATATTATATTCTTATTTTTCTCCTAGATTAATTCACTTATTGATTTTAACTTACTTCCATTAATTTTAATTTTTATATCCTATTTTCATTATTCCATCGTATGGCCTCTATTTCCATAGTAGAATCTTATTTTCTTGGTTGAGATAACATTTTTGGCATCTATATTCTCAATATTCTTATGAGTGATTTATTTAGTTCCATTCATCTGTTGAACATCTTCCTTCACCTGTTTATCTACCAAGGTAGCTAATTATCTTTTCTTTATGATTTTATTCTAACTAGGTTGTGGTATTATATGCATATTATCATAGGAGTTGTAACTAAATGGTGTATACTAGAACACTTCTTCTATGTGACCACATCTATTACAGTACTCACAAAAATCTTCAAGACATTTGAATATATTTCTAATGTAAAAAGTCATTATCTTATAGGGAATACACTTATATTTATAATTTCTATTAATTTGTTCATATATACTCCCCCAAAATATAGGCCTTTATAGTCTTCATGTACTATCATATTATCCCAACACTCACTAGTCTGATGCCCAAACTTCCAACAATACCAACAGTAGCTAATGAATCTCATTCATTTTTCTATAGTACCAATCTGAATAGATTTAGTACCTTTCTATTTCTAGGTTTTACTTTTCTTATTTAGATAATTATTTTAGGGGTTATTTTTCTTGATCTTTCCATTACCCTCCATTGGTATTTTTCTGGATGTATTAGCATTTTTATATACCCACATATTCCTAGATTTTAGATTCAAACATGTACTATAAAATAAGACAACATTAATATAAACAAAATTAATTGAGTTATGGGTTACCTTATTCCATGATATTATAGAAGGTCAATCAAAAGATGATTTTAAGAACTTATTTTCACTAATTTGAGTCTCTTTATAAACATAAGTCTCATCAATAGTTTTATTGAAACACCATTTTTTGGGGCTTGACTCTATTTATATGTTTGGGTGGCAAAATTATTATCCTCATTAAACTAAGAAGTTCCAACATGTGACTCCTTAAAATTAATAAATTTTACATATAGTTCAAGACATTTAATATTGAGGGAAAAAATTTCATTTTTCAATTGATTTCATTCTAAAACCTTTATTTTTAAAAGTGTTTAGAAAGACAGGCATCTGAAAACCATATTTTGTTGAATTAAAAATTTTAAAACCCTTCTTATCTTGATGCTCAATAGCACCTAATGACCCATGACCCTCACTTTAAATCAATTTTCTTTATCTTTTCACATTTTTTATCCTCAATCTTCTATACTTCATCCCTCTTTCATGATCTTCAACATTATTCAATCCATGAAAACCCTAATCCAGCCGACCTATAGTTGTAGTTAAAGGTTTTTGTTATTTATTTTTTATAATTAATTTTTTCAAACTTTTATTTTCAATCTTGTAGTGTTTAACCTATTTTCATATCCTTAAAGTGGGTTAATTATAATTTAGGGTCTATTTTTCATTATTGAACTCCAAATTTTGTAAATTATTTTTCTATTTTTTAAGATTAATTAATTATCTAATAATTATAAATTGGATTCATTTATTGATATTTTATATGTATTTTATTATCAATTATAATTTTTTTGTTAAAAATTGTTTAATGTTATAAATTTTTTATGATTATAAAATGTTTGTAAATGTAATTTGTTTTTATTTTTAACTGTTTGTACTTATAGTTTTTTGTATTTATATATTTTTTGTTATTATATTTTTTTGGTTGAAATCATTTTTTCTTCAATTTTTTTCATTTATAATTTTATTTATCATTATTTTTACTTTATTTAAAAAAAATTATTATAACTTGTTTTTAATTTCTAAATTTTTTAATATATAAATTATTTTTTAAAAATGTATGCATGTTTAAAGTATTTATTTTCATATATGCTTATATATTCTAATTTTATTTTTATATATATATGATTAAATTTTTATATGAATTAACATATTCATCTATTATATTTTGCTTTCTTAGGAAATTGATAGTTCCTAATTAGATAAATGCATAAAGAACAACTGGTGAATATGAGAAAGGGGTTGATATTTTCTTGGAATTTACTACAAAAAATCTTGAAAATGTATATGTTATTTTCTATCCACATGTGAAATGTTTGAACATGAGTAAATTAAGGTAAAAATAAATCAAATACCATCATATTTTCTATAGTTTTAGTCATAATTATACACGATGGATCTATCATGGTGAAATAATAAAAAAATTGGGATCTAATGATGATGAAGATGTTATGCATCAAACAAAAGATCATCTTAAAGAATTGATTGATGATGTGGGTGTTGAAACCATTGAAAGAAAAGTATTTAATAACTGTATGTAGATTCTAGAAACCATTATTATTAGGTTTCACTAAATTTATAGTGTTATCTACATTGTTGAGATTAGTTAAATTGAAATCATGACATGGTTGTATTGATAAAAGTTTCACTGAATTACTTGAAATTTTAAAAGAGATACTTCCAGTAGGAAATGGGATTCTAGATTCCAATTATGAGGAAAAAAATAAATTATGTACAATGGTATTTGGGTATCAAAGGATACATAATTTCCATAATGATTGTGTGTTTTATAGGGAGGAATATAAAATTTTATCAGAATTTCCTAAATGTGGGACATCATGGTATAAAATGGATGAAAAATCCAATCATTATTCATTCTCAAGAATAGGAACCAAACCTCCTACTAAAGAAATTATGTATCTTTTAATAATTCCTCATTTGAAGAATCTCTTTGAAAATTTAAATGATGAAAATAGGCTAATATGGAATACAGATGAGTACATCTCTGACGGAAACATATGTCATCCTACTAATTCACCACAATATAAAATATTTAATCACAAATTTTCTAATTTTGGAAATTATTTTAGAAATCCTAGAATGGTTTCATGAAAATATGGAATCAATCCATATCAAATTCTCAGTATCCAACATAGTTCATGGCTTATTTTTTTAGTTGACTATAACTTTTCCCTACAAATATGTATGAAGAAAAAAATATGTGATAATGAGATTGATGATTTATAGACCAAAATAGCATGGAATTGATATTGATGTATATATATCACTATTTATTTATGATTTGAAATTTATATGGGAGATAGGTGATATAATATTTGATTCATAGAAGAAAGGGTATTTTCCTTTGCATGTTATGATAATTTTCACTATAAACATCTTTCCAGTATATGGAAACTTATCTGGATATAGTGTTCAAGGACATAAATCTTGACTAATTTTTAAAGAGGGGGATTCATATCATCAATTTCATAATGGAAGAAAAAAATGTATATGGGACATCATATATTTTTTTGAATGGTTTGTCACGACCCGTCCTTGGGGCCCATGCCGTGACTACCCCAAGCCCGCCTTCCATAGGCCAGGGGATGGAGACTAGCACCAAGGTGTAAATCCCGGTAAAAAGGGAAGGCATTGCCTTTGTAAAGTAAACCACAAACACCACAGAGAAAACAGGCAGAAGTAAACACCAAGATAAAACTGAGTACAATGATAAGTGCGGAAAAGCAAGTGGGCTAGTATACAAACCCAAACTGAAAGTAAAGTACAACTGGAAAGGGAAAACAACAACTGAAAAGTAAAGCCGCAATGTCGAGCTGTCCACTGGAAATCCCACCTGAAGGGTGGGTACAGATAGCCTCTACTGCTCCTCAGGTCTAGCCGACCGCTCCGAGTACGTCCCGCCCAGTGGTCCACCTCCAGGTACCGTCCTACTCCGCAAGCCTCAACCACGATCAGCACTGTCCGTCGTCTGCAACCAACACAATGTAGTGCGGGCATAGCCCGTGCAGGGTGAGTATAAGCAACTCAGTAGGGACCCCGAGACCCCCGAAGGTCTCCCATAATCCACAAAGGATAATCCACAAAGGAAAGATACAATCACGAAGTAACATCCGACACTGCTTAGGTATATGCCCATACATATACCTAAGTCATCAATTCTCGTTCGGCTCCAACATCCGAGCCCAAGTACAACCCAGTCCACACAGGAAAGCAAAATGTAAATCCACACAGGATATCACAACACAATCCACATAGGAATGAAAAACAGGATTCATCTCACATAGGTGTACTTCTTCGTATGACGATAGATATGATCAGATATATCCACTGATTCATCTAAGCCTTCAGACCCACAAAGGATCGATAGGTACTAACCCCCGAAATGACCCACATAAGATCGATCATGAAGTTGAAACCATAGCTATTGGGAAACTCCTTCTCCATCAAGTACAGTGGGTATGCCGCTACAACCAAGCGCCCTCTAACCTTGGACTGCTGTAGTACTCCACCTATCGAGTACTGTGGGCCTGTTGCTACAACCAAGCACTTCCCACCATGGGTCTGCTGCTACAACCAAGCGCTCATCTGCCGTGGGTCTGCTGCTACAACTAAACGCTCACCCGTGATGCTACAACCAAGCGCTCCTCCGTTGTGGGTCTGCCGCTACAACCAAGCGCTCCCACGTGCTGCTACAACCAAGCGCTCCTTTATTGTGGGTATGCCGCTAAAACCAAGCACTCCCTCTCATAGCCTCCAGAGGTACACCTTCTGTTGAGTACCGCGAGTCTGCCACTACAACCAAGCGCTCCTTCACTGTGGGTCTGCTGCTACAACCAAGCGCTTCCCACTGGGCTATCCGTAACACACCGAGTCGTTCGATCAACAGTCGACAAGTCTCAACCGGCTCTAGGGTTTCCGCACACATCATGATCATTCTGGGAGGGTCCACTCCACGAGCCAAGAGGTCGATGCATCAACCGACATGTATTCTGGAGTTGATGTATCCCAAAAAGTACCGTAGTGGTCACTACCGAACCCACGGAGGATTCTCGTACTGTCTTCATTGTCATCGCAGACGCAGCCAGCTCTAGGGTTTCCGCACACAGCAAGCTCATACGGGAGGGTCCGCTCCACGAGATGAGGGGCTGATACATCAACTGACACATAGTCCGGAGTTGATTTATCCAAAAGTTCTGTATCGTCAACATGAACTCAACGTCACAGACGGCGCGTCAATCGGACGCCCAGTCTGAGAGTTATTGGCTTTTTCGTCCCAGGGGCCCGGTTGGTTTTTAGGTAAAACCAACCCAACCGTACTCCACCTGCGTCCAAAGCTCAGGCGGAGTAATCCAAAAGATCCTTCTCACTAAGAGGAATCCAGCAAAGTCGATGGTACGTCAATCGGACGTCTGGAGCTCAAGTTATGAGTGTTTCCGCTCCGAGGGCCCGGTTGGTTTCGTGTACGAACCAACCCGGACAAATCCAAAGTACTCCAAAACCTTGAGTGTGATATACTTAAACGAACGTCTTGATCCAAGGATCACATCACCGCTGACGGTGCGTCGATCGGAGGCCCGTAGCCCAAGATACGGGCAAAAGACCGAAAAGTTCCGAAAACGGGGGGTTTGGGCCCGGACCGACCCGGCCCAACCCCCCCTGGGTTGGCCCAAACCGGGTCGACCCGACCCGGGTCCGGGTCCGACCCGGCCGGCGTGGCCCAGACCGGCCTGGGTGGCCCGGCCCGGCCTGGGCGCGACCCGGCCCGGCCGCCAGGCGGTTCAGCTCGGCCGGTTACGGCCGAGCGGTGCGGGGGGGGGGGGGGGTGCATTGCCCCCGCGTGAAGGAACCGCGGCCCCGGGTGGGGCCGCCCTTGCCAGCGGACGTGGCAGCCAGCCGCCTCCCGTCCTCCTCCGGTCTCGCGCGGTCGCGAGACGGCCGGCCCGCCACTGCGGCTTCAGCCGCGGTGGTTCTTCCCGGCGGCGCGCTGGTGGGTTGCTCCGCGGACCATCGGACGAGTTCCGGTGTTCGGAATTCCTTGTCGTCATCGCCAAAAGCCCTCCCGGGGTCCGTCCTTCACTGCGAGGACCTTACATCGCCCGTGCGGATGATTTTGTCAATGTCCTCCGTTTCGCACACCAAGAACGAAAGGGGCGGTGGGTTCGGACTTGTTCATTAGTCTGCACCCACCGCGTTAGCGGTTTTAAAAGTCTCCCAACAATTTTTAATAAAACGCCGTGGGTATAAATCACAAGTATTTAAAAGAATCAAACCCCTACCTCAACTTTGTCGTCGAACGTGAGTTCGTCGCGGAATTGATCGTCGCGGAGAAGAGGATCGTCGCGTCACGGAAGGGGCGTCGCTCTCGTCGCGGTACACGGCGCCGCGCTGTCAAACTCTGAGGATTAAAAACACACAGATTTAATTACATTAGTTAAACCCATGTTGAGGATAAAAATTCACAAATAATTAAAGAACTGCAACCCCCTACCTCAATCGGTTGTTGATCTAAGGTTGTCGCAGGGAAGGAACGTCGTGGAAGAAGCGTCGCGGAAGGAGAGGATCGTCGGTGTCACGCCGTCGATCTCCGAGGATCCGGCGTTCTTCGTCTCCCTTCGTCAGAGGCCGGTGTTCTTCATGTTCTTCGTGTTCTTTGCGTTCTTCACGTTCTTCACGAAGAATGATGAAGATCTCCAAGACTTAGAGCTTCCTCCAAATCCTCTCAACAAGCAACCCTCAAGTAAACACGTGTTGGTCTTATTTTATTCTCATGCCAACGATTTGAAATTCAAATTTAAGAAACGAACCATTAATTCGCTGAATTAATGGTAACATCTTAACTGTCCAATTAATAGGAGCATTAAGAGTTTAGAAAATGCACCATTTGACTTTCATTAAAGAGGAGTTTTCGCGGGTGCGTTACTTAGAGGAAAAGAAACGGTGGGGCTCGTGTGGCCCCACCTCACAAATATCCTACCAAGAGGGTAGGATATTTTGGGTTCAACCCTATCCGCTTCAACTTAGATTAAGTGGCTTTAAGTGGCTTTAAGTGGCTTAAGTGAAATAAAATAAAGTTGTCTCACCACATTATTTTATTTCTTAACTTAACCCCAAAAAAATTAAAAACCACACCCGAGTAAACGCAACTCTGGAAATGGAGTTTCTAAGAAAATACCGGCAATGCCATTCCATCGGTGCCCTCGGAATTCGATTCCGAGAACCAGTTCAAAAGTTAGAAAAACCTGCTCGTTCGTTCACTGAACGTACCCGAGTCAAACTTCGGAAAATGATTCCGGGCACACCGGGACTCGGAATCACGTTCCTTCAGAAACTACGTTCTTGTAAAATTCCAAAGAAAATTAAGAAAAAAATTTCCTTGAATTTTATGGGTCCTTACATGGTTCATCCCTATTGAATATTAAAAAAGGAATTTAATAGTTTAAAAGAGTATGATTCTTCCCCGTAACCACTATCAGTTAAAGAATATTACAACAAGGTTAAAAACATCGATGTCACATTTGGAAAGAAAAGAAGTTTTTGTTTTAAACCAAATACATGGAAGAAACAATCTATTTTATTCAATCTACCTTATTATAAATATTTGCATGTAATACATAATGTTGACGTTATGCATGTTGAGAAAAATTTTGGTGACATTCTAATTGGAACATTGTTAAATATAAAAGGAAATACAAAAGATGGATTGCAATAAATACTAGACTTAATATCCATGGGAATAAATTTCAAGTTATCTCCCATAATGAAAAGAAAAATAACATATTTTCCTCAATCTTGTTATACATTAATAAATAGTGAGAAGATATTTTTTTCAATGCATTAATGGAATTAAAGTACCTAGTTGATTTTATTCAAATGTAAAAAATTTAGTATAATTAAAGGATTTAAAGTTAATGGGTATGAAATCTCATGATTTTCATGTATTAATGAAATATTTTATACCAGTTTCATTTCATGGAATATTGTTTATACCTTTCAGAAAGTCGATAATCAGGTTGTTTTATTTTTCAATTCAATTTTCAGTAAAGTAATTGATCCAAACTTGTTATATGTGTGGAGAATGAAGTTTTAATTATATTTTTTCAACTAGAAATGTATTTTATGCCATCATTTTTTTTATATAATGGTTCATATGTTGATTCATTTGGTATGAGAGATAATAATATGTGGGATTTATTAATTTATATTGGATGTATCCTTTTGAAAGATATATGAAAATTTTGATGGGATATGTGAAGAATATACATCAACCAGATGCCTCTATTGTTCAAAAATATTTATCAGACGAGTTAATTGAGTTATGTACTAATTATTTATCTGAAGTGGAGTATGTTGGTCTCATTAAATCTTGAAATTTGATAGTTAATGATGAAGGTAAATGGATTTATGGCTTAAAGGTGAAGTTAATTCCACATGATGAAGTGATGCATACACATTTATATATTTTTAATAACATAGGTGATGTTTGGAAATATATATCATCATATATTATAGGATTAAAGGTACTATATCTGAGAATATTTGAAAATTGGTTGATAAATGAACATAAAAAACACATTTGTTTCATGGTTTAAGGGCAAAATTGATATTGATTTATCCACACCAGAAACATTGAAATGGTTAGTAGGGGTGAAACTGTTAATGTGATTTGATATTAATAGTTACACATTTTGCATAAAAACTAGGATAAAAAGAGTGTCTTTCAAAATAGTGGAGTAATAGTTGTCACTAAAGCACTGAATTTTTCAAGATCCAAAGATAAACACTATCAATACAATATTTTAGAGTTATTGAGGATGTATGGTAGATTTATTATACTAAATTTTATGTACCGATATTTAATTATAAGTTGGTTGACATTAATAGTGGTGTGAAACATGATGAGTATAGATTTACACATATTGATTTGAAATGATTTAATTACAAGGAGGAATCATTTATTATAGAGAAGCATGAAAAAAATATTTTATGTTGTTTACCCATCAAATGATGAGTGGTTCATTATTTTTATAGGGAAAAATTCATTTGGGTGATTAAAATTTTGAGGATGTTGAAGACTTATCTGAAATTTCTCCATCAATTACATGATTACCAAATGATAATAATGACTTCAATTTGAACATTTTTTATGCAACACGAAATGATTATGTATAGGGAATATGGGAAAACACTATATTAAAATCCTAATTAACCAGGTAATATATTTTTAAATATATAGATATTTAACATTCATGTCATTCTTTTAATTTTTTTTATATTCATTACATCTAGATATCCATTTTTTCATTGAAAAATTTTACCTTTATCATTTTTTGTGACTATTTTATTTATATTCTTAATTTTTAGGAATATGATTTTCTTCAATAAAATATTTATAATTTTATTCCTACTATGAAAAAATACATTTTTGCTTATAATATTTATTTATTTATGAACAAATATATGTATATAAAATTAAAAAAAATAGATGATAATCATTTATATCATTTTTTTATTACTTTTAATATAAAATAGTTTCAGTTGCACATTTTTTGGGATAAAAATTATAACATTACTTGTTTTTTTTCTATTATGAGCAATCAATTTTATATTTATTACATTTATTTAATTTTATTCAAATACGGGTACACATAATTTTTTTGAAGTAGCATACATCATTCTAAATGACAAAAGCCTAGGTAGGGGAACCAAAGTATGTATGTTTTTTCATATAAATATATATATCTATAGTAATTAAATTATTTAATAAAATTAAACTTATATTTATTAAAATTATTTATATCTATTCTTCTTATATAGAGATGATGGTACCTAAATATAGTAGACATGGAATTACAAGTTTTCTAAAACCTTCACTTCCACATAGAGAACAAAGGGTGATAATTAACTTTGATGAGAACAACCACCCAACTGGACCACATTCCATGTAGTTTAGGACTTACCTAGATATGTAGAGTCATTACAGGATAAGTATTTTACTCTCTAATTGGAGGAGCATCGACCATTCATTGAATGATCTATTTTGGGAGTTCATAATGGTAAATTTTATAACATTATTTATTTTGTTTTATAATAGTTTAAATATTATACATTTCTTAATATTTTATCTATTCAATTATAGACTACATTTAAATTTCAAGAGATGAAAGTAATTAAGAAAATTTTTATATCCTTTGCAGTAATAAAAATGAGGGATTTTAAGATGAATTTTACTTTATTTTATATTTTTTAGAGTAAACAGAATCAAGATCCATGCCTTAAGTATGGGTTTATAGATAAAGATACATGGTGGAATATTTTATTTAGTTAGTGGGATAAATCCTTTATGGTAAGTGTAAACTAATTTGTTTAATTAATTTTAATTAATTTATAACTTATTTACTTTTTATTATGTAACAGGCCTCCAAAAAAACTCACCAATAGATACAATCTCAAAATTTATACCCTCATACATTGTGATGCAAAGGGTATCCATTATTAGAGAATTAAATGATTACTGGAAAAAAATAGTGAATTAAGCACCAAGTCAAGTAGCATCTCTGAAGATGTTTCACTTGCCCCTCCATCTCCTCCTTATCATCATAAAAAGTGAAAAGGGGAAAGAATGAAAAAAAGGTAAGAATATTATTGATCCAATAAAGTAATTAGTTGATAATATTTTAAGTAATTAATTATTACTTTTCATCAATATTACTATTTAGTACATTTATCTCACTAATATTTCATTTGAAAATATTACTTCAGGACAACCTTTAGGAGAAAATGACATAGGGTTCCTTTATCCCTCAGGGTGGGATGGATATTATTTCCACTACTTTAGGAAATGTGGAACATTTGGGTTATGTCATAGGGTATTTTTAGGGTATTGGTTTTAAAAAAATTGGTTATGCCCCTAGTGTGGCATCGATGGGGGAATAATATAAAGAAGAAATATATTGTTTAAAGATTGAGCTATGAAATTTGAATTCATAGATGGAGTGTAGAATTAAATCATTTGTATTAGCTAAGCTTGCATAAGTGATGAGATAAACCCAGCATGTGCAGCCTTCCTAGACAAATCTTCCACCTCCTCATTCAGACCCTGACCGTGTACTATCATTTTCATGTTATGGATCCCCATGTATGTATTGTCACATATATAATTGTACATCATTAGGGGGATTATGTATATCATCATATTATGATGTTTGATAAGGTAATATTAGTGGTACATGATATTATTGATCCCAATACTACAATTTTTCTTCCTACTGAGGAGGTGTCTATATTTAGACAAAGTATTATTCAATTTTTACTTTGTCCAACTAATATTTATCATTAGGTGATATCTGAGTTATGCATTGTTTTTCATTTTTTATTAATCCTTAAATTCAGAATTACTTATAATATTTTCTTATACTTAAATTATTTAAGAGTATCTGAAATCAAAGGAATTTATATAAAGGAAGGGAAAATTTAAGATTCTAGTACCTTTAGATACTCCTTGGGAAGATGATTCGGTAACAAAGTTATCACACGTTTTTTATATGTTAGATAATTATAATAATTTTCTGATGATTGTTGATGTATGTGTAAGAGATTATATGTTAAATATTTAAAAAACATTATGGATGTTGTAAAGGTATATCAGCTCAATGTACCTATGTTTCAATTGTTTTCCATGTAATTAAATTTCAATTTTTAAATAAGTTTTGTTAAGTAAACATATGCTATATTGACTTAATTAATTACTTTTATAATTAGGAATCTCTATATTCTTTTCATCTAATATGATTTCACTTATATTTATAGTTTTATAGTCCTAAATTACATTTCAACAGAGGTGGAATACTTGAACCAATAATCCAGAATTAAATATGTATCTAAAATATTAAAAAACATGCATATTACATGTTGGACTTTTTTATTCTTGACTAGTAAGAACAAATATATAATTATGAACCACTATTAATTATACTATTATTAATGCTGAATTTTTTATATTTTAGTGGATATTGGATATTATAGATATTTTTTTAGAAGAATATAAATTGTATTGGTTATGTTCTTTATTGGGTGGTGTTAGAATAACATTTAGTCAGTTGTTAAAGAAGTAAGTTTTATTCTATTATTTTAGTTCCTAATTATTAAATTTTTTATTTTACATTGGTTTTAATAATTAATATTTTAAATTGAAACAGGTCATGGATTAAGTTTAACAAGGCTCAATATCCAACAATAGAACTATAAAAAAATAAATATTTGAAAGTTCGAGAATCTAAATCCTATATTAGTAAATACATGTTTTTTATTACATATATTATCTTTTTATTTTTAAAATATTGTTTTGTAAATGCAATTTCATCATCAATAAAGAGATGTGGAATTTAGATATTATGTTTTATGATTAATTTATGATATCATCATGACCAGAATAACAATAGATTATAAAAATTTTAGTTTCATTTTAACACATATAATTTAAACAAATAGGGTATTTTTTAAACTCATAACAATTTATTTGTAGTTTTTTTATGATATTTCTCTATATAAATAAATTTTCTTAAAACACATTAAAATTTTATTTGCGGAATACTTTCTAATTTTGACTAATTTGGAGTTTTAGATTCATTTAGTAGTATATTTGTAAAAAAATGTTTTAAAATTTATCAATTACTTTTTCTATTATTATTCTATTTTTCTATCTTTTTCTAATTATGGTTCTTCATTTTTAGTTTGAAAGTGTGGTGTCATGTTATTTTTTAATTTTTTTAAAAAATTCAACTTTCCAAACCAGTTTTATTAAAACCTGACACTGAAAGTTATATCCTGAATGGATTTCAACCCTGGTTTTACCAAAAACAAATGTTGAAATTGTTCCATGATAACTGTCTATGCGAGTTTTATATAACACCAATATTGAAATCCTAGTTTGAAGGATTTCAATGTTGGTTTTTTGTAAAACTGGTGTTGAATATTTCGTATTTTAGAGGGTTTTTCAATATTGATTTATAAAAACTGACATGGAAAGTTCCACTTTCAATATCTCTAGTATTAACATCACTTTATAACTGATGTTCAAAGTTAAATAAAATAAATTTTAAAGGTTTTTCTTCCACTGTTTATTCATGATATCTACTACCTTCATTTATGGATTTGTAAATGTATTTGATTATTCTAGATTTAACTTCCAATTAGGCATCCTTGACACTGATAGTATCTTTATTTGATTCTTCTAGAGCATGAATCTTTTGAATATACTCTTCATACAACTTGGTCCTTTCTTCAACTAATGTGTCAACCCCTTTGACCTTACAAGTTTTTTCTTCAATCTGAGCATCTATGGAATTCATGGAAACATTGAACAATGTTTTAGGTGCATGGATAACTTTACCAAAAATATGTTTACTCATGATGATCTCAAAAATAGGTATTTGTAATTCTTCTTCAATTATTGAAACATTTTCATTGAAAATATTCATATATTCTTCCTTCACTTCAATGAGGTCTATGAGAACATTTCACCTTTTGAATTTCTTTCCATGTACATCTTATTATTTATTATTTATTCTTTAAGTTGTGTTTATTCATTACAAATCTCCTTAATAAAACAAATTATATATGTAACAACTTCATCAATAAAATTATTCATATATATTTCAAATTGAGAGTATAAGTATTTAACATTTTTGATAGACTCGTCATCTATATACTCTCCACAACTCGTGCTTGTTTCTTCAAAAGGATCATTTTCAACTGATTTAATAAGATATAACTTATATTTCTCTTATTTATATGAGATTTTTTAAAATCTCTTTGTTTCCCGCTCTTTCTTATTTTTAAAAGTCTTCGCAGATACCTTCATGTCAGCTTGAACAAGAGTGGAGACTAAATCTACCACTTGTGATACTTTAGAATCAAATTCAAACATTCACTTCATATACACCTTGTAAAAACTTTGATCCAATAAAAGTCATACCTACCCTCTGATACCGCTTTTAGATCCCAAATGGATAATGCATGGACACTAAGAGGGGGGTGAATCATTATCCCTAAATTTTTACTGAGTTTTTACATTCTTTTCAATTATCCCATTTTACTATTTAACCTCTACCCAAGTTAAGATTAATGGATCTATTGTACATTCTCAAAAATCACATACACATGTAATACATATAAAAAAATAAATAGTATCACAAAAATATTTTTACAAGGTTTGGTCTCAACATGAGAACCTAACCCTTGTTGCGACAACATGTGGTTGTTTTATTTATTTTCTTATCTCTATAAATTTGTAGTGATTATAAACACCTAGAATTAGAAAATAGTTTTTTGGATGTAAATAATCAATATTCCTGAGTGAGTGTCATTGTTTATACTTTTTCCACTAGTTATTCAATGGAGTTATTTGTACTGGAACCACCATTTCCTTAAGTATTTTCAATAAACTTTTGAACATGATCTCTCCAGTGAATTGGATGTATTTACATCAACTAAATAATCATGTTCCTTAACTTAAGGTCTTCGACTGATACTATATCATCAATATTATTTTCATTTCATCCTAGTACTATTAAATTAGTGGAAGATAAAACTTCCAATACAGCTCACTATTTTCTCAGAATGATCAACTGAAGTGTATGTATTCTTCCTCAATTATCAAATTCTATAGTAGATTTTAAATATAATAATGAAGTCACTATACACAATTCTCTTTAGAATAAATATGATATATTACTTCTATAATAACTCACTTAATTATCAGAATGATCAACTGAAAGGTATTAAATAAAATTCAAGTTGTCTTCTTCATTGTTTATATTCCAAAATCAAATTACTCAATTCTCATGAAAATACTACTCAAAGTATTTTTATCAATTCATTCATATAAATTTCATGACCTTTATATTTTGTATGATGTTATTAATTCTTCTTTATAGTGATTTTCACATATGCATGAATCGTTTTTCATTTTTTCCTATTGCTTATTCTTTGAAAACCCTTTAATCCTCATGAGAATATCTTCCTTCATTTATGTATTTATATCATGACATGCATATAATACACATTTTTTATATTAAAATACTCACAATATTCATGATAATATCACAGAACACGATATCTCTATGCATTGTATGTTATTTATATAAATTCTATAGTTAATTAAATATAGTATATAGGTTCCCTATGAAATCCTTTGTGAAACAGTATATATGGGTGACTCACTTCGTATAATTATAGATATTTTATGTAGTGAATTTTCTTCTTCATGTAATATTACACTAAGTCTATTATTCATGAAGATATGAATCTTAATCAACACCAATGTTTCTTTGTGTAAGGTTTTATATGCAGAACATATTTTCCTTTATGCAGATGTTACAGAGGCAAGAGGGAGCATAGAATAAACACCGCACAGGTTTTTTTCTTTATGAAAGTTGATGTACTTCATATAATTCTCACCTTTGGGTGATCTAGTTCATATGGAACATCACTTTGTGAAAATAGTTTTACAATGATCTATTTTTAAGAAAAAAGAGAGATCTCTATTATTTGAATAGTAGCAATCATAATACCCCTCATTCCCTCGGTGTTTATAGGCAAGACCTCCACCGCCTATCATCTGAGTTTCATTGACTTAAATTTCTAAGAATAATTTCATTTCAATGAATGATGTTTAATTACCAAAGATCTTTTAATTTTTAATTCATCAAACATGGGTTTCCTTTTTATTACATTTCGATTCTGAGATCAATGGATATTCTCCTTCACAATCCTCTTATTCTTTTCTCACAAAGACTCATGTGCATGTGAAAAGAATCATATGAATTAATCTTGAATTCGTTTAGATATGTGTGTGTACACCTCAGTGTAACTTTTTATCATCTCAACTGAATCATCTTCTTTGAATAATAGAATGTATGTAAGATGAAGTTGAATGCATGGCTTCTGGATTTCGTTCATGCCTTACTTAATGGGGTTGATTATAGAAGATGGACAAACATCTTTGAAAATAGAGGTGTTAATTTGAACAGTTAAGGATCAATGAATAATATTATGGAAAGGTCAATTGAATAGTCTGTATTAATTAGATCTAATGGAAAAACTTATTTCAATGTTGAATAGCATGTGTTCTTAGAGGTATCCCACATTGCAGTTTAAAGTGACTGAGCTGTGATATATAATTAATTCTATGTCACTCACTACTCAATTTAGTAGTGGGTTTTGTAACCTGAAACACTGTTCATTCCCATATGGGATAGGCCAACCCACCTATCCCCTTTCCCACCAATACAATTGCACTGTGAGTATTATGCGTTCTCACCACACTTACCTCATACAGGAAATATTACATATCCTTTCTCCATCACCACTTCTCAACTTTGATATAGCTCCCCAAAATGGTTGATGTTCACCTCCCACATGTGTGGGGTTGAATTGGCCCTTTTCTATGGGTATTTGGCCATATTTTTTGTAATCCCACTTCAACACTTAGTTAAAAATTAAAGTATGTATTTTCAATCCAACTTAAAAAGGTTATTTAAAATAATTCATCATGAAAAATTATAAAATCATTTTCCTTTATTCATGGCCTTCAAAAATCTTCAATAATTAATATTTCATCCTTAATGTAAATATTTATTTGAATTTTCTTCATAAAAACTCCTCATGCAATAATTTATATTGAATGAACTTTTTAATTCCTCAAAATTCATCCAATTATAAACATCATTGGATGGATCATCTTTATAATTCTCCTCTTATTTTTATTTTGGAATTAAATTATAAATTTCAAATCCCTTTAAGATCAAATAAGCTTCACTTTATCATTATTAATTCTAAATATCAATTCTCCAAATTCATCACCATGAAAAATATCATTTTTCATGTTCTTAAAATTCCTTAAGAAAATAATTATTTTTATAACCATCTTACTTATTTGAAATGTTATTATAAGGAACCAACTTTAAACATTACATAATCTTGAGTTAAGTCAATAATTGACATTGAGTATCTTTTCAGGTTTAGATATTTAGAGAATTAGGTCATAACTTATACATAACAACTTGAATATTTCATGTAGACACTTCTAATCAGTATTAATTTTTTTATAAAATAAAAATTCTTAAAAAAAAAAGAAACATGTCTAATTCTATGTTTTAGATAGCATGACTTTTCCTTGATCCCATCCTTGACCCTATTCATCTTTAAGTCCATTGGAAAACACTTCAAAAACTTGGGATGAGCAAAAAAATCTCTGTAAGGTATATAAAATAAGGAAATAAAACATTAGTTCATGAGTACATATAAATCAAAGAAATCATAATTTTTAATCTTAAAACATAATATCTTTAATATATCTCACTAAATCATAATATTTCTGAATAACACATAGAAATCATAAATCATAAAGGTAACCTATGGCATTAATATCATACTTACCTTGTAGCTATCACAGATACATAGGGAGTTATGTTTGGAATACCCATCATAGTATATTCCCTAAATATCTTAGGGGAAACATTAACATTTACCTCTGTCACGTTACCTAGTGCATTGGAGAGCTTTCTCAGTCTCACCCACCCTAATTTTATCACGGAACCACCCGTATATGTAACCAATGCCCAAGAACCATAACATAATTATAACACGTGAACAAGAATAAAGTAAAGATAAAATTCCCACATTACAATCACAATATTTCATTTCAATATACTGATATAATCATTTCTTTCCCAAAACCATCTCCAATACCATTTAAAACATTTAATAAATATATTTTTGAATCAAAGTTTCCCATACCACTTTAAAACTTTTAAAGGAGTTAACATTTTAAAACATAAATTTCCATATAAATAAATCCAAAAAACCATTTTGAAAACATGGACATTAATGATAAATATTTATAAGAATAAATATTTAAAACATTTAAAACAATGTTTTAGTTAAAGATTCTCTTGCCACTTAAGAAAATACTTAAATAAAAATAATTACAAAATGCATTAAAAAAATCTTATAATATCATGAGAATTAGGATATTCATGATATAATATGTAAAAGGTCAGTATATACACCATATAAAAGTGAATTTGTGTATAACAACAAATAATTCTCAATGGAATTTAAATTGAGACAAAATCCCTAACAAAGATCTTATAAATGACGTTAGAATTTATCAATGAGGTGATTATGTGTTGAAAAAATATATCCACACAAAGGGAATTGGAAATTAAAACATAAATAAATAAATAGTGGTTACACACATAATATTTTCATAATATAATCAACAAAGTATGCATCAAACCCAAAGAGTATAAATTGAGTTTTGAAATTCTCTTACGAAAATTCAGCAGCCTAACAGCGTCACTTAAAAATTCAGAAAAAGAGTTGATGAGATAGAAAAAGGGTCTCTCATCACATGTACATAAAATTTATATAAATAAGGATATATAATAACATATCCCATAATAATAAAATGTAAATAAAAATACATGACATAAAATAAGTCTTTTACTAAAAGATGCGGGTGAAAGGTTCCCTTACAAAGATCGTATCATTACATTAAGGATAAATTAGTGAAATAATTATGTGTGAAAAATATAATTACACACAATATAAGTGGATGTAAAATAATAATAGTTCATTAACACATATTCATATCATTACATAATCAAAAATTAGATGTTTAACCTAAATAATGGAAATTGGGTTAAGAAGTTCCCTTAAAGAAATTCGACAACCTAACAGCGTCGCTTTAAAATTCAGAAAATGAGTTGATGAGAGAGAAAATGGTATCTCACCACATAGAAATAAAATTTACAGTAATAAGGATGTTTAATAACATATCCCAACATAATAAAATTTAAATTTAAAATACATAACATAAAAGAAGTCTTTGATTAGAAGAGGAGAGTGAAAGGTTCCCTTACCGATTTGGTAACTTATGAAACATACACCACATGAAAGAAGGATTATACAATGAAGATTTAAATACCCATAAATTAAATTATATTACAAAATGAATATAATTATGGGCAGTAAATACACCACAAAAAAAGGAAATAGTGGCAAATATAGCATGAATCTCACGTGAATAAAAAGTGAGATGAAAACCCCGTACCTTGTGTATGACTTGTCTTGTTTGTTCTTTATCTCCCTGAATAATAAATTTAAGTTAATTATACATACTTCATAAATTTTTTAAATTTTATTATTAATTTTATATAACTTATTACCTTTCTCTAATAATCATAAAATTATTCAATTTCATATCAGTCTTTTTGTCGATGTTCGGTACTTGAGTAAAAAATGAACTTGTTATAATTACAAATTATCCATGTGGTCAAAATTCCATTATCCCCAGAATGATATTCATGATATATATATATATAATGTATATCATATATATCTATTATATATGTATTAATAATATTCCATATCATTTTTATATAAGAAATGAAATGCACCATTCATGGAGACGGTAAGTTGTACGTATGCATGAACGCTACTTTCATTTCATTTTTTTCATTTTTAATGGAATGAAAACCAAATGATACATAGGTATAATATTATTCCAGTATGATATAATATTTTATATATATTACATAAGTTCATTAAAACCATCCTTTATACGTTCCTTTTATGTTATTAATGAGTCATATCACTTTGAGGGGGCAGTAGTCCGCACTTCCTCAAATGAAATTATCGTATTTACCCATTATGGAAACCATAAAATTATTATATAAATAAAAAATACAGAATCATATAGACAATATAAATATAATATATATCAAATATAAATACAGTTCCAACATAATGACCACCATGAGAGGTGGTAGGAGAATATTGAACAATCATCGTTTCGTGAGGCAATAGTTCACCGTCCACAGAAATAGTGTGTTATAAATCTATTAGATGGAGGTGTGTGTAAGTGTAATTTTAATAATTATCATAAAAACAACCTAGTATATATACTATACCTTTTTTGTTATGTAAACTAATAAAAATAAGATCATATGGATTGTAGAAGGAAAATAAAAGAAAAGAACCTAAGAGGAGATGTTACCTTTAAATCGGGTAACTCCTTTTGGTTTGAACCAATAGGTTTTCTTGAAGTTCCTTATACCTAAGTTAAGGCATCTAGGTAGAAAACAGGGATTTTGGGAGCTTATTTAGGTAGATTTTGGATGATACAAGGGGGCTTGAGAGGTGTTATTAAGGGTTATAGGTGATGTCTTTTAATAAGGGGGGAGGGGCTCTTTAGAAAAATTTAAAAATGTTATTTTATTATAAATTGAATTTAGATTTAAAAAGGTCCAAAAAACATTATATTAAAATATAAGGTTGTTTTTGTTATAAATACTCTCATAAAATGGGTTTTATACAAGTTTAGGGCATAAAATTAACCTTATCTTTTAGCTTTAACCCTTAGTTAACTAATTTAACTTTTACCATGTCTTCTTGTATATTCATAATATATGGTTAATATATCTAGTATAAAATGACTAGATACCTAAAATAGATCCTTAATGACATTTTTAACATCATATATGTTAGTTGGAAAAATATTATATTTTTAGGATTATTTTATCATTTAATAAAATATTAATTTTTTAAAAAACTCATTTATGTCAATTTATAAACTATTCATATCAAGTCTTTTGAAAAATCAATAACAAATTTATTATTTCTAAAAACCTTCATTAATTCAAATATAACAAGTCTTAATAATCTATAAAAAAAATTTATGTCATAAAAAGTTTAAAATAAATTTATTTTAATATTTATAATCTCATTTATTTAAAACATTCATTAATGAGGTAATCATTACATCTTCACTATGTCATAAATAAATTTATTTATATGATGCATAAAAATTATAAATAAAATACCATGATATAGAAAATATTTTTATATTTCTAATGACTATTTATAGTTGAAAATATGACTTATATAACCCCATATAAAAATTGTTTTACTAAAAGATATATGTTTATGTTACATTTTCCTTAACTTTAAATTAATTTTTATAAAATGTCATTTTCACTTACAAGAGGCTCCATGGGGTCCCAAAATTGACTAAAGTATATCCATGGTCAGACATGTATCATCCAATAGGGTTAGAACATGTTTTAGGGTAATTTAATATTATTATAATATTGTTTTTTACCCTTATTTACCAGATTTACCTTTTAACCATGGTAAATAAAATATTTACAGAAGTTACTATTCATAATGTCTAAAAATAAAAGTTACCTATTTACACAATTTTTACATCCATATTCCAAATATGGAATCAATTTTTCCAAATTCAAAACAAAAAAAATTCATAAATTAATTTAAAATTAATTCTCGTTGTCAAAACCAAAAAACGTGTTTTTAAAAATAATAACTATCAAAAGATTGACACTTGTTTATGTTCAATTTTAAAGTGAAATTACTTCCAATGACCAGAATTGGATTAAATGGTAAAAATATAATCCAATTAAACTTTAAAAAAAATTAAAAATATAATCTAACCATATAAATAAATTAGATTAAAAGGCAGTTTTGAATTAAAATGCAATATTTTTCACTATTCATTAAAAAATGAACATTATCATAAAAATACCAAAATTTCATCCAAAGTAAATTTTTGTATCATTATTCTAAAGAATAATATTATTTTTTCAAATAGAACATATAAAGGTGACAAAAACTATATTTAAAAAGGGTTCTCCATCAAAAGGTGGTAAATCGACCTTTTAAAGAATATTAAAGTCTTTATGCTTAAAATTGGATTCATTCACATTTTAAGCCACTAAATTTTATTGGATAAATGTAAAAACATTTAAAAAAAATCTAATCATAATATGTTTAGTTCTGTTCATTCTCATCAATACAACAGTTAGGCGTTAACTACTATTTAAAATTATATTATTATATTTTTTCAGTATGACTCAACATTGTGTGCAACATGAGATTTTTTAGAAACTCATTGTTATGGGTCGGGTATTCCATAGAACATAGAATCCCTTTTAAAGTAAAATTAATATTTAATTCAAAAATATTAATAAATATGAAAATTTCATATTCTTTATTTACCTGGGATGTTACAGTTATAGACAATGTGAATTGTAATAGTGTAATTGGAACATGTTTTGGACATTAATAATGGTTCAACAATAATCATAATAAACATGTAGAATTTATCAATCATGACATACAATTTCATTTCATAAATACATAACAATTCTCCAAGCATCATCACTATACTTATTCGATAATTATTCAAGGTATTTCCATATTTCTCTTTCAATGATTAATCACTAATCATCGAGGACTTCATAATAAATTGACTTTGATTAATTATTATATATTGATAATAAATATAATCATACTCCTAAACCATATATATGGTCTTTTCAATGGTTTTACTAGCTAATCATAATAGTATCTCTACTACAATAAGATAGTCCACTCTAGTTAAGCATATGATAATTAAAGAGTTTAAAAAAACTTTAATGATGTATTAATATGAAATGAAAGTTGAATCTACTAATTATAAGATGATCAAAAAGGAAAATGTGGCTCTCAAAATTAATACTTCAAAAAACAAGAATAAATTCAAAGAAAATTTATTATCTAACTTGTTTGATGGAGGTGACTCAAGATGTTCTGATTTTTATAGAGAACTTTCTCAGTTTTCAAATAAGATTAATTAGTTTTATAAAAATAAAATATTATTCAAAAAACCTTTAATATGTACAAGAAGTTTTATGGAAATAAAAAAGTAGTAATTTGTTATGAATTAAAAAGTATTGGACATATCAAACTTGATTTTCCAACGGTTACAGAAAAGAATAAATCTAAAGATAAGTTCTCAAGAAACCACGATTATAATAATAAAGATAAGAAAGATATAAAAGACACATAGATTTCTTCTAAATAATCCAGTGATGAATCTTATTATGACTTGGATATCGAAAATCTAATCAAAAATCCAATATGTGCATCATGGATTATACATAAGAAGTAAAACTTGCATATTATTATTATTCTAAATCTGATTTTGAAAAATTATAATATGAGGAATTAAATGAGCACTAAACCATATTGGAAGAAAAGTATGAATCTATTAAAAATAATAATAATGCCCTTAAAATCCATTTATTATTTTCAATATGAAAAAAAATATTTATAAAAACAAATTTAATAATTAAAATAAAAACTAAATACATATATTTCCACCAGTGTTGTCCATGAGAGATAATTCAATGAATTATTAAAAGATTTAAAATCTCTAAAAGATGTTTTAATTGTATTTACAAATGGGGGGATTGCTTCAACCAAATACTTAAAATGAAAAAAGGAGAAAAAGAAGACATTGAATTGGAAAAAATAATGAAATACCCAAAATGTATAAGAACTATTTTATACCCAGTTCTAAAAAAATAAATTTCAATTGTGAAATAAATGGTCATTGTTATAATGATTTTATTTTAATAAATCCAAAAAAAATTGGTGTTAAACATTTCTTTATTTCTAAAGACTTATAAAAAATTAAAGCTAGAATTTTTGGAAACTGTAAATAGATTTGGGTTCCCAAACCTTTAATAACTAACACTATTGTACACAAGAGAATTTGGGTAATAAAAAATATTCTTGTTTAATCAATTTTTGTAGGTAAAAATGAGTAAGTATGATAAAGATAAATGGTATATATATAGTGGTTGTACAAGTAATATGAGTGGATAAATTTCAAACTTCCACCCATTATCAAAATTTGATGGAGGTTATGTTGTATTTGGTGACAATACTAAAGGAAAAAAATATTGTAGTTAGATTGGTTGAAAATATAGACTCGATCCTTATCCACAAAGTTATTTATATTTAATTTTTTAAGAACAGCCTAATAATTATTTCTCAACATTTTGATGATGTATTTTTATTTGAATTTTCTAAAAATTCTTGTATTGACTTTAAAGATAAATTACTTAAGTTTAAAGTGCTTAGAACTAAAAATGTTTGAACTCTAGATCTTTATTATTTGTGTAAATAGAATAAAATTTTTGAATTACTAAATAAATGAATCTTATATTTGGAATATAATAATTTGGAATTTCAATTTTTATTCTATAAGAAAATTGCCTAAAAAGAATCTGATTATAGATTTACCTCAACTTAAATTAGATAAAAAGAAACTATGTGACTCATTTTAAATAAGATATAAACAAAAATAAGATTTTAAACTAATTAAATAGTTTACTACATCTAGACTACATGAACTTATCTATATGTATCTATTTGGACCATCTAGAACTACAAGTCTTGGTGGAAAATATTTTGTTTATATATTAGTTAACAGTTTTTCTAGATTTACTTGGTTTTAATTTTTTAGGATCAATAGTGAATCATGTTATATTTTTATAAATTTTTACAAGTTAATTAAAAATTAAAAGTATTAAAAAAATATTTCTCTAAGAAGTGACCATGGAGGAGGATTTTAAAATCATGAATTTGATTCTTTTTTATCAAAACATGGTATTAAACACACTTTTTTAGAAACTAAAACACCTCAATAGAATAGTGTTGTTGAAAGGAGGAATATAAACCTAAAATAAATTTTTAGAACAATATCATGTGAATACAGAATGTCCACTCATTTTTGGGATGAATTTGTTAACACGACATGTCATGTCATTAAAAGAGTTTTAATGCGACCTATCTTGAAGAAAACACCTTATGACTTATAGAATGGTAGAAAACCAAAGGTTGGGTACTTTAAAGTGTTTGTATGTAAAGTGTACATCTTGAAGACCAATGATAATCATGGTAAGTTCGATCCAAATGCTACTAAAGGAATATTCCTAGGTTACTCTACTACTTCAAAATATTATAGATTTTTTAACAAAACTTCAAGGATAGTTGAAGAATCAACTCATGTGAAATTTGATAGAAGTGTATGCTTTGATCTCAAAAATACTCAAATTGATGACCTAATGATTCTATGAATAACTTGAGATTGTAACCATTTTTTAATGATAAAAATTATGATCATTTGGAACTTGATCATGAAGAAACATGTCTATAAATGTTGGAAACTAGTGAACTTGAGAGTGTGTTTCTAAGATAGTCTAGGAATCTTAAAAAATATTTCAGAAACTATTATAGAAATCCTAAATGAGGGATTTTGGATTAGAATAAGTGTAGTAAACCTTGATCATTTTTCTACTTTGTTATCACATCATAAATTAAAAATAATATAAGAGGCCTTAAATGATGATAGTTGGTTTATAGGAAAGCAATAAGAGTTAAATTAGTTCAAAAGGGACAAAGTTTTTGAATTGGTTAATAGAACCAAATATTATCTTGTTCTAAGTGTTAAATAGTTCTATAGGAATAAGCAAGATGATCAAGGTAAAATTATTATAAATTAAGCTACACTTGTGACTAAAGGTTATAATTAAGAATAAGGGATGGATTATAAGGAAAAAATTCCTCCATAGATAGGCTAGAAGCTGTTAATATTCTTTTATCTTATGAACCTCATATAAATTTTAAAATTTTCTAGATGGATGTTAAATCTACAATTATAAATGGTTTTTAATAGAGGAAGTTTATGTTGAACAACCTCTAGGTTTTCAAAATCTACAATTTCTAAATCCTGATTTCAAACATACTAATGTTATATATGGTTACAAATAGGCACCTAGGTCTTGGTACAAAATGATAAATTATTTTCTTTTATAAAATATTATTTTTATGAGTTTGGTATACCCCAACTTTATTTAAAAAAACTTTAACAAAATATATTTTTCTAGTTCAAATTTATGTGGATGATGTGATTTTTTGTTCTAATAATCAAAAATGTGTAAATATTTTTTAAAACACATGAAAAATGAATTTGAAATGGGTGTGATAGGAGAAATAAATTTCTTTCTTATATTTCATATTTATCAAAAAGATTTCGGAAATAATTTTGAACCAAATAAAATACATAAATTATTTACTTAAATGGTTTGGACTTTAAAATATTAAAGTATATGAAACTCTCATGAGTTCCAATATTAAACATGATTTGGGTGAAGGTGGTAAGTAAATTGAAAACAAGTTATATATATGAATAATTGGAAGTTTATTGTATTTAACTACTAGTAGGCTAGACTATAGCACCCCGACCCCATTAGCCTAGAACTAGTGTCTGCATTATTACATTGTCATAACATAAAAGGAATCATATCCCAAAGTATCGAATAGTTTAGCAGTCTTGGTAAACTAGATACGTACTTAAAATTATTTTTACAATTAAAAACATAAAATTCACAAATTATTTTATTTTAGAACGCCATTATTCTATTTAGCATATCTATGCATATCAATCACAAAACACTTCTTGGTATCTTGGGAAAAATAAAACATAAGAAATGGGTGATCTTATATGATTATTAAGTGTAGGAGTACAGTGGAAGCTATGAATAAATCAGGTATAATAAATATGGAAAGGTAAAATACTAGAATTCATTCCATTTAATTAATAACTTTATCACAATATGGTAGTAATAAATAATGATCAAATAATTCCATATAAATAATCACATGGGCATGAAATTTAACCATGTATATTCTAAATAATTGATAAATATCATGGAATATAAATAAATAAATTCATAATTATAAAGTGTATAATACTAGAAATCTAAAAAATATAGTTAATTACTTTTTCCAAGACATCTAATACCTTTGAGGCCTTGTTCCAAGATATCTATATAAATGGTTAAGGCCTCAGCCAAAACCCAATCTAGTTTGTCTCATGAGACATACCAATTCATTGAGGGGATATAGTGGTTCATTCCCATCACTTACTAAGTCCAGTGTATTCTTAATATTAAATGGGTGGAACATAATCAACATAAACATTCATATTGAAAAAATATCATATAAAACAATTTCCCCAATCAATAAACATAATCATAAACCATACAGAGTAATATAAATGGTATCAAACTAGTACATCATCGGTCTAACTAATCATAAATCATTAAAATAATTAATAATTATGATATTAATACAATATATACCTAGTGTATCATAATTAAAATGAATGGTTGATGTCTTTTATTACTAGAAATACTATTAAAAATACTTAAAAACATTTTTGAGGAAAATAACATTTTCATTTTAAAAATCACCTTTTAAAACAAAAAACTTAAAAAAACATTTTGAAAATACTTTTCTTTGAAAAAAACCTTGAAATATTTTAAAATGTGTTTTAAAACATTGAGTTTTCATGAAGATGCATTTTTTTTTCATGTCATACACGTTAAAATAAATATTATTTTACATTTTTGGTAACATACAAATAGACATTGTTTTGAAAATGATATAAATATTAATTTAAAATCATTTTTAAAAAATTAAAAATGGGTAAAAATGTATTTAATAAATCTTATTTGAAATTTTAAAAACATTTTTTAAAACATTTTTAAAAAACATGGGTTTTCATGGAGAATTATTTCCAACCAAAGAGAGAAATAAAGTTGGATTTTCTTAAAAAAAATCAATTATTTTAAGTACCAAAGAGTAGAAAAATGGTAATATTTATTAAAAAGTTCATGAATAAATAGAGGATGATAAAATATATTTATTTTAAGATATAAATATCAAATAATTCCTCCAAATGAGATATAAATATAAACAATCTCGAATAATGATGAGATTATGAAATAAACTCTTATCACTTTGGTAAATTTTGAATCATAAGACCCACGAAAGAAATAAAATCAAATGAAACTTTAAATACCATGAAGATAAATAGATTCATGATATAACATATCAAATGGGTAGTATATATACACCACACAATTAAAATAATAGTTGATGTGGCATATGTCTCACAGAAGTAAAAGTGAGATGATAAACCATTATAGATATAGGCGGTAGTCTGTTGTACACATGAGCGATGTTATCATTTCATATTTAAGGGTAGAGTAGATAGATATAGGTAATTATCTTAATATAATAACAAATAAATATATTATATATACTTATTTTATTATATAATTGTAATTTAATAATATTTTAATGATGTGAAAGAAAAAATAAAACAAAAATGTATAGTTAGGAATTTTACCTCTTCTCGGACCACCTCTTTAGGATTATACCTAAAGTATTAATAGAATGAATTTCTGAAAAAACCATGGATTATAGGTTGAGGGGATGTAATTTTAGAATTTTTTTTATAGGTATTTTATGAAACAAAATGGTTTTAATGTGTTAAAAATAAATTATAGAGGGTATCCTTTTATAAGTGAGGTGAGTGGCACACTTATAATTTTTAAAAATAAAAAGGTGTTACCATGTTTTTCACATTCCAAAAGGGTCCAAAATGGATTATTATAAATACTTAGACATTATTGGTTTGAAATATGACAATAAAATATGTTTTATATAAGATTTTAGTTCATTTTAACCCTTATATTTTTAAGTTAACACTCCACTAAACCCATTTTTACATTAACTCCGGTAAAAAAAATTACTATTTTAATTATTCATTATGGTAAAAATTTAATTTTAACTTATTATAAAATATAAATTATGATTATTAAAAATATTTAATCCATTTTTTCAAATTAAATTCATATAATTGGTAAAACTTAATTTCAAATTTATCCTACAGACATGACGAGAAAGTGGGTTTTCAAAGAGAAAATGTTCAAAAGTTTACAATACTTTTCTATCAAAATTTAATATGAAAATGATTACAATGAAATAAATTGTATTAATATATATATAATTAAACTAATTTTAATTTAAAACTAATTAAAATTTTAATTTAACTTTATAAATAATTTAACAATAAGTAAATTTTCAATTAAAATTCTGTATTTTACACTATTCATCAAAAAATGAAACTTTTCAAAAAAATCCCAAAAATTCACCCTAAGATCAGTTTGATATTATGATTTTAAAAAATAAGTTTATTTTTTAAAATAAATTTTATAAAATTGGTAAAAATTAATTATAAATTATGTGTGTAAAGCACAACTAAACTACCTTTTAGAAAAATACAGTTTTTCAAAAAACATTTCTTTTTCTTTCAAATGGTTCTAATTTTATCTATAATCAATATATATCCATTTTATTTATTTTATAAAAGTTTAAAACATATAATTTTCATAATTTAGTTATTATTATTCATACCATCCAACTTAAAGTCTAGGTTATAAAGGACATGTTTAAATAATAATATTTTAATAGAGTATCATGTTTCGTTCAAACCTAGTGTTGTGTGCATTATAAGATATGGAAGAGATTGAATTTATTTAAAAATATATATATCATAAATTATTGGGATTTTATATTCCCTTATATTATTTTTATTTCATTTCAAACATGTTATCAAATAATTTGTTCACATTTTAAAATCTAAGGGTGTTATATTCTAACCCCTTAAATAAATTGTGTCTGTACAATTTAATATTGATCTCGGTAATCAAGGGTTTTTCATTTAGAAATATTATTCTGGAAATATCACATTATGGGAAGGTTTAATAAAACATCCTATTGATAATAGATAAAGTTAATTATGAATGTCATATACAATAATAAATAACTAGGTTTCTAAGTAGGATAACATTGGTGGAAAGTGAAGATATGGACATGGAAGAAAAACATAAATAATTATAGAGTGATAGAGGTCATTGATCATAAGAAATTTAATAATCAATGTAAATTTAGTGAACTTAAAAACATAATTTTTGTGATGATTTAAAAGATCATCGGTTCAATGTAAATGAAGGTATTAGGATAGCATTTTGTTTCAATATCCTTTTTCTAGAGATGATTAATTCCTTTACCATATAGACTAATAATATATGAAAATATACTTACATGATATATCTCTAATTCATAGGCACAATTTCATATTTTCTTGTCCTTAAATCATTTTCCACTTCATTTATTACGATAATAAATGAATATCCAAGATGAATTTTAATGCCTAAAGTGCTAAAATTCACTTTTAATATATCATAAGATCCATAATAAAATGATAATACATTCCTTAGATCTCCAGTTAGTATTATAAAAAATTATTAGTAAATGTTATCTAATATGAATAAATATTCATACAGTGAAGTAATACGTTAATCTCTAAAACCTCATCCAAATTTAAAATTAAACCACTTTATAAATGGTTAACCATTTGACCCTTCCAAAATATTAATATCCAAAAAATTAAAAATAAGGTCACTAAATTTCCTATATGAACTTATAATTAATCTCTCAAACAACATGAAGTAGATCTTAATCATCACATAAAAAACATGTGAATATCATCATAATGTATTCTCTTGAAACATGGTAATAACCTAAATTACCATAAAAACTTATTTAGAACATGTATGATTCCTTATTCCTTAAATAAAACATAGATTATTGATATATTCATTAAATCAAAAAAATGTTAACTCCATCAATGATAGCATAAACCAATTTTTCAAAGATTCATTAATCAGTCCCAAGGTAGTCAGTACTATCTAATTTAATTTCTCAATATCAATAATCTCTTTATCCCAACCTCATTATATTAAAATTAAGAATATATTAAGGGATTCATTTCCCTAAATCATGTGTTTTATAATAAGTTCAACTTTCCAATAAATCATTTTTCTTGGTCATCATTACCATTCAACAAACACTTTCAAATCCTTAATGAAAAATTACTACATTACAATCCTTATATATTTCATAATTCTTATAACTATGATATCATTGGTAAAATAATCAAATGAAATAATTATTAAATCCAAACACAATCACATTAATCATTCTACTTTAGTTGTATTGATAACATAATCTTGACATTGATCCCTTAATTTCTTATGAGGTATATTCCCTTAACTCTTGGGGAATTCATCTGCATAGTTCCCCATATCCTTACAGTTGAATCATTGAACAATGGAAACCTTTTTTTCCTCTAAATCATGAGAATGGTGGACTTTCTCTCCACTCTTTAAGAAAACTCTCATTACCTTTAATCATGTACCAGGGTGTTTTTTCCACAATTATCACATATGTGAAAATACTTCTTTCCATTCTTTCCTTTATCGACCTTTTTCTATATTCTCCTCTTCTTATCTTACTTCCATTCAAATCTATAATACTTAGATAATTATTTCTTTATCTTATTATAAAATGATACTACGTACTCATGTTATGATAATATTTGGGAGACTAGTTTCCTCACAAAGATTGACTTAATCCCATCAAAAAATGATCATTATTACTCTTTGGATTGTGTTCATTAATTTGGTTCTCGTTCCTTTTGTTGGGAGCCATTTATAAATGATGGAATACACTAGATTAAATTATATCATTATGAAACATAATGTATAATCCCAAAAATAGTGAAATACTTAACATAAATTGAAAAATTTATGCATAGATAATCTCATAATCATAAACATAGTTTCTTTGGGGATATCTTTATTTTAAAATCCTCCATAATGTTTTGTAATGAAAATGTGAATTATCCTAATAATATCCTCTGGGAGTGTCAAACCAGGTACGTAGTAAGTCAAGTTTTCATATAGTTCGGGTCAATCCCAATACACTCTTTTCAGAGTTATTACCCCTAGGTACATCTATTCCATAACCACATCCACTTGTAGCATCCAAACATAGATATATTTTCTATAAAAATCACATAATCACTTCCTTACCAAAACTTTAGTATGTTATTCTATACTTATCCTCAAATTATATCACAGGTTTATGTTTCCTAATCTATGTTTTCCAAAATCTAATTCTAAAGGTTTATATTAAACTTCCTTTGATACCAACTATAGAACCCCTGACCCCAGTAACTCAAAGACAATTTATTCTTTATTACATTAGCATAAGATACAAGGAATATCATCCATATAGACTGACTAATTTAGTATTCTTGGTAAAATAAATACATACTTGAAATTCTTATTAAAATTTAAAACATAAAATACAATAATTATTTTCTTTGAGAATTCTATTATTCAATTTATCATATCCCTTCATATCAATCAAAAAACACTTCCTGGTATCCAGGGGAAAATAAAACATAAAAAAGAGGTGAAATTAGATACTCAATAAGGGTAATCATAGAGAAAAAGTTATGAATAAATAAGAAATAATCATATGGAAAGGTAAATAACTAAAACACGTGAAATTTAATCAATAACTTTATCATAATGTGATGAGAATAAATAATTATCAAATAATTTCATATAAATAATCATATGATCGTGAAACTTAACCATGGATATTCTAACTAATAAAATATTCACATAGAATATCAATAACTAAATTCATAATGATATAATGGATAATTGTGGACATATAAAACATAACTTCAAGGTCTTATTTCAATATGTCTAATATCATCATGGCCTTATTCTAAGACATCTATATAAATGGGTAAGGCCTTAGCCAAAACCTAATATAGTTTGTCTCATGAGACCTACTGATGCATCGAGGGGCTATAGCAGGTCCCACCCATCACTTACTAATTATAATTAATTCCTAACATTAAAATGGTGGAACATAATTAACATAAACATTCATATTTAAAAACTATCATATTAAATGTTAACAATTACCCCAATCAATAAACATAGTCATAAACCATCCAGAGTAATATGAATGGTATAAAACTGGTACATCTCCAGTCAAAATGATCATAAATAATCCAAATAAAGAATAATGGTGATATTATTATAACATATCCCTAGTTTATTATAAGTATAAAGAAGGTTTTATGTCTTTTATGAATATAAATACCATAAAATACCCTTAAAAACGTTTTTAAGGAAAAAAACCATTGAATTTTGAAAATCACCTTTTAAAAAAAGTTCACAAAAATTTTTAAAAATAATTTTCTTTGAAAATAACCTTTAAATATTTTAAAATATGTTTTAAAACATTAATTTTTTATGATGGTGGGAAAATCAATTCAAGTCGTACATATTAAAAAAAAGAATCCTTTCACATTTTTGGAAAAAACCAAACAAACATTATTTTGAAAATGACATGAATATTACATTAAAACAATTTGTGAAAATTAAAAGGGGGAAAATTTCTTTAATAAATAATTTTTAAATTTTTAAAAACATTTTTTAAAAAAATTTATAAAACATGGGTTTTGATGAACAAGGACTTCCGACTAAAGAGAGAAATAAAGTCAAATTTTCTTAAAAATATTTTATCAATTATTTTAAGTTCCAAAGAGTATAAAAATGGTAATATTTTTAAAAAAATTCATGAATAACTAGAGGATATTGAAATAAAATTATTTCAAGATAGAAATATCAAATAATTACCCTAAGTGATATGTAAACATAAACAATCCCAAATAGTGATGAGATTGTTAAATAAACCCTTACTACTTTGGTAGCTTTTGAATCATAAGCCCCATATAAGAAATGAAATAAAATTAAACTTTAAATACCATGAATATTAATAAATTCATGATATAATTTATCAAAGGTTAAGTAAAGATACACCACACAAAGTAAATAAGTGGTGAATATGTCATATGTCTCAGATAAGTAAAAGTGAGATGAGAAACCCTTACAGATATAGTTTTATTTCGGATTGTAATCCCTAATAAATCATAAAATAAAATGAAACTTTAAATATAATTAAAATATTAATATTCACGATATAAAATTTTAAAGGGTTAGTATATACACCACACAAAATAAATGAGTGGTGAATTTTCATATCTCTCCCGGAAATAAAAGAGAGACTAGAAATCTCTTACCATGAGTCTGAGTCCACACGTACATTATTTATCATCCTCAATAATAAACTTTTGTTAATTATTTACTTTATTAAGAACCATTTTCAAGTTTATTATTCCTTTTATTTCACTTATTTCTAGATTATATATGATTACTTAATTAATTAATTTTACGTTGGATGTTTCAATAATATTTGGCTTATGTGTCAAAAATGACTTCGGTGGGTTGACTATGGTCAAAGAGTTAATTATTTAAAAATAATCAAAATAATAATCATGAATTAATTATCATATTTTTATATAAATTACACTTTTAAAACCAATCATGAAATATTTTTATAAAAAATAAACTACGTTATAATCATGGAGATGGTAGGTCATACGTACGCATGAGTAACATTTCCATTTTTCAATGATCATTGTGGAGATAAGTTAACTAATATTTTATCTTTAAATAATAATCATAATGTCATATATATCATATTATTTCTTTAAATATACTTATATATATCATCCATGTAGTTTAGTGATGAAAATAGATTCACATCACTTTGTGAAGGCGATAGTTCACACATACACGAACGACGTTATCATTTTTCAGTGTAAGAAATAAAATGATATATTATCTTTTCATAATTATAAATATGTAATTAATATAATAATTATTTCATTTATATCACATATATTCATTAATTTTATCCTTATTACCTCATTCGTAAAGTGTTAATGACAAACGAATCACATCGAATCACGAGGCGGTTGTCTGTCGTACACACGAGTGACATTTCATATCCCCTACGGAATGGAAATTAAAAGAGTATTTATGATATATTTACTCTAGAGGTATAATTATGTTATAAATATCATATATATATATATATATATACTTTATATCCATCATAATACCCAACCATGAGAGGTGTTGATGGAAAATGTGTCCCATCGGTTCGTGAGGCGGCAGTCTGTCGTACACACGAGTGACATTACCATTTCACATTTGAGGGAAGAGGAGATGTAAATAGGTCATGACCTTTAAATAATAACATATAAGTATATTTTATATACTTTTTTTATTATATAATCATAAATTTATAATATTTTAATGAGGTGGAAGAAAAAATAAAACAAAAACACACAATTATGAATTTTACCTCTTCATAGACTGCCACTTTCGGATTATAACTAAAGTATTCCTAAAATTAAGATATTAACAAACAAAGGATTCTATGATTATTATATGGAATTTAGGAAGTTTTTTTTATATTTATTTTCCAAAAATGGTTTTAAGGTGTGAATAAGAGAGGATATGGGTGGCCTTTTATAAGTGAGGTGAGTGGCACACTTGTACATTTTAAAAAGAAAAAGGTATACCCACATTTTTCACATGAAAAAAGGGCTAAATGGATTATTCTAGATAATAATATATTAAAAGGTCAAAATATGGCTATATAATATGTTTTAGGAAAGTTTTAGGTCATTTTAATGCTTATCTTTTTAGTTTAACCCTCCAGTAAACCCATTTCTACCTTAACCAAGGTAAATAATTTTTACTATTTTTATTATTAATTATGGTAAAAATTTAAGTTATAATTATTATATAATATATATTATTATTATTCAAAATATTTAATCCATTGTTTCAAATTAAATCCCCATAAGTAAAAAAAATGTAATTTAAAATCAATCTCATAGACGTGATGAGAAAGCGGGTTTTCAAAGAGAAAATGTTCAAAAGTTTAAAACATTTTTATATAAAATTTTAATATTAAAATGATTATAGTGAACTAAATTATATTAATAGATATATAATTGAACTAATTTTACTTTAAAACTCATTCGAAATATAATTTAACTTTATAAATAATTTAAACAAAAAGGTAGTTTTAAATTAAAATTCAATATTTTTAACTATTCATCAAAAAATGAAACATTTCAGAAAAAATCCCCAAAATTTACCCTAAGATAATTTTGATAAGATAATTTCAAAAATAATTTTTATTTTTTCAAATAAATTTTCTAAAATTGGTAAAACTTAATTATAAATTATGTGCGCAAAGCGCAACTAAACCACTATTTAGAAAAATATATTTTTTCAAAAAGCATTTATTTTTCTTTTAAATGGTTATAATTTTATATCTAATAAATAGATATCTATTTAATTTATTTTATAAATGTTTAAAATATACAATTTTCATAATTTAGTTATTACTATTCATACTCACCAACTTAACGACTATTTTATAATGATCACGTTTAAATAATAATATTGTAACAGAGTATCGTGTTTCTTTCAAACCTGGTGTTGTGTGCATTATAAGATATCGAAGAGATTGAATTTATTTAAAATATATATATATATATATATATATATATCTTAAATTCTTGAATTATTATATTCCCTTCTACGCTTGGTGTTTTTTGTCAGACATGCTATTGAATATGGTGTTTATATTTTAAAATCCCGGGGTGTTACATAGACATTATGTTTTTTGTATTTTTATGTGCATGATTTCAAGAAAACCCTAAAGAATCACATTTATAAGCTTCAAAAATAATTTTAAGTTATTTAAAAGGAACAAATTCACTTTCTATACTTTTTAGAAAAACTTATATATTTTATTTGATTTCATATTTTGATGTCGGTTTTAGAGGAGATGGGTTAGATAGAAAAAGTTCTCCAGGAACCTGTAAGTTTTTAGAAAGATCACTAGTTTCTTGTTTTATTAAAAATCAATACTAAGATACATTATAAACTACCATGGATAGATACATTATATCTGGTAGTCATTGTGTACAAGTGTTCTAGATTAAATACACTTTAATTGAATTCATATATAAATTTGATCATGTTCTAATAAAATGTGATAACACTGGTGTTATAAACATTTCTAAGAATCTAATAATTCATTCTAAAACTAAGAATATAGATTTGAGGTATAAATTTTTAATATATCACACACAAAAGGGTGATATCTCACTTGAATTTAGTAATATCAAAAATTAGTTAATAGACATATTTAGAAATCTCTAACCTAATGAAATATTTTATTTGATTAAATGTGAATTATGGTTATTTTAATTTAATTAATTTCCTTTTAACTATTATAATTTCCCATAATTTATGTTTAATAATTTATCTATATAGATTAATTAGTCTTACAAGGTTATTTTTAGGATATTTCATTTTATTTATTTTTCTCTTGGTTTATTTTGATTTCATTTAAAAATATCACATTCCACGTCACTAAAGTTTCACTTGGCCTTCTTATTCGTTTATAAGACTTCAGATGGAGTTTATTGATTATTTGATCAAACCCACTATGTTGAAAACCTTTAGAACTCATTATCTCCTTCACTTGAATAGAAACCCTAAATTTTTTTTCCAAACTGATTAAATGAATTTATATATGCATTTTGGATGCATCTATTTAAAACTTATTCAGGTTTTATTTGATAATGCACTGGGTTTTGGTTTTTTACATAGGAACTGGGAAATTTAAACTCAAAGGAATAAATTCTAAAAAATGGAAAAACAGTCTTTACACTTCATGAATCACATACACAACATGTATCCCTCATTCATAACATGCATGCAAAGCCACATACCAACCCATTAAGACTTTACATTATGTGAACATAGTATATTATTTGTACATACATTACACATTGTTTGAATTTCAAAATCAGAATCCTACTGAAAGAGAATCACATATATGGCGTGTAGAGTTTACAAGATATGAAAAGTTTGAGATCCCACTCAGTCAAAGATACAAGCTGATTTTATAGAGGGTATTGTGGTTCTAAAATACACAATGTGTAGCCTTCTTACATGAAATGAAGATATCGAGACAAATACACTTGAAGCTAGTACACTATTTGAAGGATTTACATGTCATGTAATTTTCAAGCCTATATATTTTTGAGCGCTCCCTCGTGCATAGAATATTTAAAATATATGTTTTTCTCTCACTTTTCTTTCTTTTTTTTTAATTGTTTCTCATCTAAACTCATTTTTAATTCATTCATTTATTTATTTTATCAAATCCTTTTGAGTTGTTAACTATTCTACATCCTTTCTTTATCTATTGCATTCCTATTTTCATTTCAATGATTTATTTCAACACCTTTCACCGTTATTTATCAATTCTTATTATTCCTTCATTCCAAGTAAGTGTTTGATTGGATTTACATTTCTTTTAATTTTTTATCTTGATTATTTCTTGTTTTAATTCTATATTTATTATTTCTCAACTTTTTCATGATTATTCTAAACATGTTTTATATTCCTTTTCTTTTGATCAACACTTTCAGGTACTATTAATCCTATTAGGGTTAAGGGTTGATATTAGGGCTGTTTTTAATCCTAGTTAATCTATAGATTGAACCTTGGTAACCCTAAGTCTAGTAATTATGTTAAAAACAATTGTTCATCGCATTCTCTTGCATAGCCTTGACCATGGAAGATAAAATTGAATGAGCCTGACATAATTGGAGTTTAGTAGGCTATGAACATTATCTTGTGATTCTTTCTACATATAATCTAATCATAATTCATCTATTTTGTTAGATATACCCTACCAATGGATAGTTTCAGTGTAGGTAGATCCAATTGGTTTGACCAAAACCAATTGGGGACCTTGAACCACTTCACAACCTATGTCGTGGGACTATCCCAATATAGATTTAGGATTATCTTTTTTTTAAATCCCTAAAATTGACCTTGATACCTTCTTAGTTATCTGAATTAAATCCAAACTATATATTTTTATAAAAACCAAATCTTTAAGAGTGAATGTGGTGAATCCTTTCAAATGGTTTTGTTCGAATAGTTTCTTTCTTACCAGTGATCCTTGTGGGTTCGACCCCCAATTGTCACTTTACAACACCCTAGTATTAACTATAGTTTGGGACTATAAATTTCTAATCAGATCAATTCCCATGTGTATTCAATGACATGTGTGGGCATATCAAATTTTGGCATCATTTCTGGGGATTATTTTTTCCTAGGCACGGTAGCCTACGGATTGGACCTAGGATTACCTCACCCCTCCCCCTTTATTATTAATTCTTCCCTTTTTCCTTTTATAACTTCATACTCATTGACTAGAATTTACTTATTCCTTATTTTTGATATTGCATGTGTTAAGACCATTTGACTCATTCAAGAAGCCTGGATGCATAAGAAAAAATTATTTTCGATCCCAATATTTACAGATCAATTGATCACGTCAACATTCCACAATAGTTGGGCGTAACAATCTTGTGTCGCCCCAGCTACATAATACTAAATATTTGTCACCTGTAAATCAGGAAAAGCTTCCAACATAGCAGGATTGCACCATTATGGATTATAGATTTCCCTCCATAAGTGATGATGTGCCTACTATTATGCAGCCTCATATTCAAGATCACACTTTTGAAATAAAACCTAGACAAATCCACATGATCCATAACATGGATCAATTAATTGTGATTCAAAGTGAAGACCCCCAAGAGAACATTTACAACTTTTTAGAGGTTTGTGATACCTTTCGCAAACATAACATTTAGTTATATGTAACAAGACTCCATGTATTCCCATTATCCTTGCATGACCATACCAAGTATTGGATCAAAATCCAAGCTTCTGAGTTGATCATGACTTGGGATGATCTATCCAAAAAGTTCCTGGATAAGTAATTCCCACTAATACAGAGTTGGAAGCTTCAAAATGGCATTTAAAACTTCACCCAAGAAGATGGAGAATCAGATTGGGAAGCATGGTACTGATTTAAGGAGCTCGCCGGAAAATCCCCACATCATGGACTTGATGTGTAGTTTCAACTTCAAATGTTCTATCAAGGACTTAAAAATATTTTAAAACTATGGTATATATTTATATTGATGTAGGAATCATGGTTAAGACACCCAAAGTGGGATAATCCATTATAGATGAAGCCTCTCACAATGTCAACCTATGTAAAATAGATCTAGGACCACCTTAACACAAATTACATCAAGTGGAGGAGAGTACCTACCTCATATCCCAAGTGTAGGCTATTATAAATAAGATCTAATCATTTTATTTACCTACTTCACCACCACCCCATCATGCTCTTGTGATAGAAATCCAATCCTATAAATTTGCAGAGGCTTGTACCCATACCAAATATGAAGGGTGGGTATGGAGGAACCTCAATTTCAAGATTGTAATTATGTCAATTATAATCAACAAAATTAGCAATACCAGTAGCCCCATAAATATCAACAATAAAACTATTAGTAAAGACCATATCAGTATCTGTAATAGAAACCCAACTGAATCTATTATCAAAAAAGTAGTGTTTAAGTACCACAAAGGAATTAGGGACCACCTGGGTCCCAACTCAAGTTCCAACTCCTCAACCACCACAAAAAATACCTCAATAACCCTTTCACCCTAGAGCTCAATAGAATTTCCATCCATCTACAAAGAGACCACCTCTACAACCTAATCTTGAAAACTTAATCTTTATATTTTTTTTAAAATATGTTCATATAATGACTAAAACTGAGACATAGATTCAAAACCAAATAGATTCTCTGCATAATCTTGAGCACCAAAAGGGTAAAATCTCAAAGACCTTATCAAACATACTATTAGGTACATTGCTAGATAACACTTGGATGTTCCCAAGAGAAGAGGAAAAGCTAGTCATTATAAGGAGTGGTAAAGTGTTTTACTTTAATAAACCATGCAAATAAGAGGAAAATAAGTTGTATGAACTTGAGAAATATGTAATAGTCATTAGTTAGGATGACAATGATATCATAAAATAAGATAGTAAAGAAAACAATCTATACTCATACACTGCTAAAAATATCCAAAAAAAAGATATCTTGAAAAAGAATAAGTATATGTAGGTCCAATAGTGTAAAAAACCCCTCTTCTATTCCCAGAAATAATGTGGCAAGGTAAGATTTAAGGGAAATATAATAAGTTTCTACTGATGTTCAAATAACTACACATTAACATCACATTCATTGAGAACATAGCTTAAGTTCCTACCTGTGATAAATTCTTGAAATAATTAATTTCCAATAAAATTAATATGGAGGACTTATGAGTCATCTCCATAAATTAAGAATACTTTATAGTTGTCCAGCAAAAGATACCTCCAAAAATGAGAGATACTAGAAATTTATCAATTCCTTTCACCATAGGGACATGTAATTTTGATAGATCCTTGTGTGATCTAGGAACAAGTATAATTCACATTCCTATGAGTGTATTCAAGAATCTGAGGTTTGGATAATTAAAACCAACAAGAGTGGAACTCCAACTTACGAACCGCACATTTAAGAATCCACAAGGATTGCTCAAGGAAATCTTAGTAAAAGTTTGAAAATTAATTTTCCCTATTGATTTTATCTTCATGGAAATGTAAAAAGAAGGTGATATTTCCCTTACTTTAGGAAAGCCTTTTTTTATTCACTAGGAAGGAATTGATAGGTGTAAATCAAGGGTGATTGATATTTAGAGTCGGAGATAAACAAGTTGTGTTCAACTTAAAAATGATGCTAAGAAAAATGATGATTCATATGACTCTAAAAAAATAATTATTACTAAGGAGATAAAGGATTTTATGACCATTATGGATGATAGAAAGATTCTTTCCCTTGATGAAGATGAAGGGAGTGATCATGAGGATATAAATTATATTTAACTATTCACAAGGGAAACTATTCCACTGTTCATACTCTCAGTCATCAATCCACCAAGATTATAGCTCTAGAACATAAATAAAGAATTGAATTAGAGGCAATCCAAGGTAGTTTTAATATGCTATAATAGGTTAGTTTATTCTTTAAGAAAGTTTAATGTTGTTGGAAGCTTGTTTAGAGGACCTGGCCCAAAAAGGGGGCCAAAAGGAAAAATACATTCCATGTAAACCTTACATGGTGTGTAAATTTAGAAGTTCTAAAAATAATGAAAAAAAAGTATTACACATCATGTATATCATATAAAACATGTATAGTTTGTGTAATCTTTAAAATATAGTGAACTCTAGGTTCATAGCCACCCCCCCCCCCTCCTTCTCCTTTAGTATGTGCGACCCCTTCACTCCAGACCGCTCCTCCTCCTCCCTAACTATAAGTCCCTCATATACATTATTCCCTTTTTCCCCTATCCTATATGAATTCCTCGCATCTCTATTCCCTTCCCATCCTCTGCCTATTTCCCTACCATCCAAAAATATCCCACACAAAAAGCACCCACTCATCTCCTACCAAATGCATGCATGAGCATGATGAGACGCCTCTTCCACCCAAGTGATAACTGACTGCTATTCATTAATATCCCATAGATCCCTCCACCACATCTTCCTCCTCCACCTATGCTTCCATTTATACTTATAAGGACTCAAATTCAACATCCAGCGGGTCACAGGGTACTACCCGCCCGCCCCTCCATCCCTACTTTCACTTCTCTGCACCTGAGCACCAGGTCAGGTTGGTCCATCTCCAAGTGAAAACTATAAGGACTAATAAGACACTAGATATCATAGTACTTGGGTAGACTCAGATCCACTAGGATTTCATTGAACTCATTGACTGGATTCATCTCTCTACCATCACCCAGGTACAAGAGGAGACATTCATGGATCTCTTCTTCAAGTTCTTGTCCATCTTTGAGCTAGTCATCAACTTTATCTGATTCAGATGAAGAGGTAGGCCATGATATCTCACCCTTGATGACTTTTCTGTCATCCTTCGAATCTACTCCACTAACTTCATTGTCTCCCTTATCTTCCTTGCATTACAGCTTTATCCTAACAAGGATGATGTTGTACGACTTTGGACAAGGATAGATAGAGACCCGTAGAGCCCTTATAATCCTCGCACGATGAAGAACACCCATATCTATGGTGCTACTCTTTATATCCTTCATTGTTCCCCTACTCATTCCTAGATATTTCAAGGTGATTCTCAAAAAAGTGTGATCCATATCTAGGTAATCATTATTTCTTCTTCAATGGGTGGCCTGATCGCATAGCGATTCACTATTCATTTCCACCCTTAAACCATTATATTAAAATGTTTTTGTATTGAAAATTAAAAATATAATAAAAAATTACACTTCTTGTTTGATTCAAAAATTTATTTTTTTCATTTTTAAAAAGGGTAATTTTACTTTTTTGATGATTTCATTATAGATGGAGGTGATTTAGAGAGCCCATAATGGAATTCAAGCAAAATGTGCCCAAACTATATAAGAGCCCAAACATACATGTGGACTTAAATATTTACTATAGATAATAATTGATCAAATTAGCCTTAAACTTGGTTTAATAATGTAAAATTATGTGGGATACATTTCTCTAAAAGACCCTGGAGCCCAATTCATCTATTTAGAGTCCCCAAAGAGGCCCACAATGTGATGTAATTCTGGGCAAGGTAGATTGGACCAATATTCTATATTTGGGCCATAAATAATATCTCAGACCTCTAATTGGTCTGATTCTACCACCATTGGATATATAACTCGAAGCTCCACCTCTCCACTGAATTTTAATACAATTTAATTCATTTTTTCAGTCAACCAGCTAAATAAACTTGGTGGAAAAATCTATCATGAACAACTCACCTACACCCATAGGCCATTGACTTTTCTTGGATCCAACTTGCTAAATTTCTCTTTAAAATCACTTTATGACTCATTGGAAATGTTATAATTACCAAGGGTAAGTTTGATTCGAATTTAGTTCTTTATTCATCCATTTTCATCCTATTATACATCATATACATTTAAACCTCTTAGTGATCAATTTGGGGGGTGCTCTTTGTTGTAATCTCAAACTCCATGGTTGTAATTTTTGGAAGGTAATTAAAATTAAAGTTTTTTGTATGTTATTATTCATTTATACCTTTTAATTTTTTTTATTACTATATGATCAAATAAAAATAAAAGTAACAATAATCCTCATGCTTTCATGCATAACCCGAATCTTGTGATGGTTTGAGCTTGTTCATTTATTTTCTCACCCTTTCCCTTTCATGAGTGTGCAGATGGATTATGTCTATTGATAAAATACATAAGCTTGAACCCATGAATATTAATGTTATGTTTTCTTGGAAAATTATATCATTGATACAATCTGGTCATCTCATCATGTTGTTGATGTGACACCTTGATTGAGTTCGGTTCTTACATTGACATTATTTTATTGATTTTGAGCGGTCTTCAGTAATAAATATCATTGATTGATCAAATAATAGGTGTTAACATAGTAATAACAAACATAACATACTGGTTTCAATGTGTATAAATCAAGTAATCAATGATCTTTACCACTTTCCTTGAGAGCGATGATGGATGAGCATCATGGGATGCACACTTGGGTTAATCACTATTTCTCCAACTTATTTCTCTCACTTAGTAATATAGTTTCAATTTATTTTTTAAAATCATAGAACCCCAAAAACACTTCATACCATTATCTATTTCATAAAAATATAATCAAACCCTCTTTTTAAATCAATGATCTAAGGATTCATAGAGAGACGGCATGGGTTCTTGTTATACAGTAAAAATTCTAGTATAAACAATTTCAAATTTGATGAGCTCAATAATGAGATAAAATTTTAGTTTTGTTTATAGGGATCCAAGATCATTTTTTACCTTTTATTTATTTCTTTTCCCTTTTATTTCTTAATCCTTTCAATATTTTCCCCCTTCCCTTTTGATTGATTTTGTTTTTGTTTTTTGTTTATTTTTATGTGTTTCTTCTCTCTCTCTCTCTCTTCTCTCTCTTTCTCTCTAATTTTATAATATATAATTAGATTTTCTTTTCTCCTTTAATTATTCATAAGTTTTATTTTATTTATCTTCCATTAGAAAATAAATAAAACAAAAAAAAACTTCACAACTTATTTTCATGACTCCATCAGGGACAGAAAAATTGTTTGAAATAGACCCATAAATTGAAAATACCCTTCATTCACAAATTAGGTCATCTAGAGTAGTAATGTTAATTAACACTAAGTAATACCTTTTTTAACCTTAAGTGTTCATAAACCAATCTAATATTTAACCAAATTAAAACTTAGAAAGCATAGATTCAAATAATCAAACTTTAAAAAAATTGACAACCCCTGATGTGGAGTACCAACCTTCATACATCCAATACCCCGAAGAAGTATCCAACTTTGAGATAATATTAGGCCTCATCCACATCCTTAAAAAATACATGTTCTTCTTATTGAGGACTCTAACAGACACCTTAAGGAATTTCACATAGTTCGCTCCACCATGAAACCCCGAAATGTGACTGAGAACCTCATTAAGTTTAGGACCTTCCCTTTCTCTCTTGATGGCGTGGCCAAAGACTGGTTATACTATCTACCTACCATAATTGGGAGATGTAATGACCTTAAATAAATCTTTCTAGAGAATTAATTCCTTGCCTCCTGAAATTCATACATTAGGAAAGAAATTTGTGGCATTATACAATCATAAGAAGAAACCCTTTATGAATATTGGGAAAGATTCAAAAGACTTTATTTAAGTTGGATCCACCGCAAAATTTTTGAAAAATATATAATTCAATAATTCTATGAGAGACTTGTCCCTATGGGTAGTGGAATGATAAATTCTACAACTGGTGGTGCCTTATTTGATAAAACTCATTATGCTGCTCATGACTTAATAGCCAACATGTCTCAAAATGCACAATAATTTAGTACATGAGAAATTACACCCACTCTAGGACTTCATGAGGTAAGTCATTAATTCCTAGAAAAAATGGTAGATAATAAACTTGATGAGATTCATATCATTCTAATATAATTAGCTTAAGCTCAAGTTAATTTACACTCTCCCATCTCATTGCATTGTGGTATTTGTTATGATGATTCTCATTTTTCTAACCAGTTCCCCCAAATTTAGAATTCATCTGAGTATTATATAGTATTATTTATCAGGAATCCATTTCAATAAGCACCACCCTTCCAGAAAGAACCATTCAATCTAATTCTAAACCCTGGGTGACAAGCACAACCACAATACCAACAAGGAGGCAACATGAGATACACTAAAGAGAACTAGTATCAACAAGGCCAAGGTATGAAACCTTCTTATCCTTCACCATCTAGAAAAAATCCTCCTCCTCCCAAATATAAACCAATCCTTGATGACATGGTGAAGAAAATGGCATCCCATAACCTCAAGTTCTAACATACCATGCAATCAGATATTCAAGACCTATGAACTCCAGTGGGACAATTGGAAAACACCATTGGTGAGATAAAGATGAAAGGTTCTAGAAAACTACCATCCCAACTTGTTTTTAATCCAAAGGATAAAGGTAATGTATGTGAAATCACACTTTTTAGTGGTAAATAAGTTTCATCTTCCAATGATTCTATATAGAAATCAATACCCCAACTTAAAAATTCTCTTTCTCTACCCGCAAAAGATTCTAGTGAAGAAAAACAAAACAAAAAGTTTTAAAAATATATTATTGAGGATTCCCCTTAACAATCCATATATCTTACTTTCCCCCAAAGACTCTATAAATCTAAGAAAAATTTGATAATGAGATTGATAAATAAATAATGGATACATTTAAAATGGTATAGGTTAACATTAATTTATTGTATGAAGTTAAATAAATTCATCATAACGCCAAATTTATTAAAGAAATCTACACCCATAGATCATGTCTGAAGGGGAATGAGATATTCGGCCTTGGAAATAATGTCTCATACTTGATACAACCATTGATTCTAACCAAACTCATGGCTCTAGGAACTTTTATGATACCTTGAACCATAGGGGAGACTTTCTTTTCTAATGAAATGTTTGATTTAGGTGTGTCAATTAATGTAATGCCTCACTCTATGTATTCTTATCTATAAATTAGATAGATTCAAACAATGATCAACATCATGAAACTTTCCAATCAGAACATAACACACCCATCAGGAGGGATCAGGTAAATCCTCATAAGAGTGAAGAATCTCATCTTCCCTACATACTTCTGCATTCTTGAGATTCAAGATACCTAAACCCAAGGACATTCGCCTTTCATACTTCAAAAAGGATATTCCTTAAAATAAAAAAGATAGTCATAAAAATTCACAATTTTATTATTCCCATGGATTTTTATGGAGAAAAGGGTAGGTTTAAATATCCTTGATGCTATAAAACACCCCATTGAGGAGCACTCCACTCTTCTTTTTTATTAGATGGAAGTGCTCTCTAATAATTCACATGCACAACATTCTCTCACCAACCCATACTCTGATTCATTTACCTTTTCTTCACTCTTGGATGATTTGATTTTTGATTCATGTTTTGAGTTTTGTGTGGGTTCAGAAAAGTGAAAAAAAATTACTTTAATTAATGAGTGTGTTCATTCTGAGGTACCCATGACCGTCGATGATGCTAAAAATCTCATTTCTATTGATTCTCTTTCCTTAGAGAGAAAACATGAGCAGATAGAGAGTTTCATGTATCTCACTCCCCCTAAATCAACTCACGCAATCCAAAAACCATTGGTGTTGGAATTAAAACCAATTCCATATAATTTAAAATATGTTTATCTTGAGGGTATTAACCAATTTCCCATCATTATTGACAAAAACCTCTCTTCATAGCATAAATCAAAACTGCTAGAGATTTTGAGAGAGTATAAAAAGGTGTTATGATAAACATTAGTTTATATTCACAGGATTAGCCCATATATTTGTATGCACCATATATTTTTAGATGATGAGGCTAAACTTGTAAGGAAATCTCAACACTGGTTGAATCTCAACCTCCTTGAAGTTATAAAATTGGAAGTTGGTAAAAAAAATTCTGATGGGATCATCTATCCCATATATGAGAGTAAATGTGTTATCCTGGTGAAAATTATTCATAATAAAACTGGAATAATAGTAGTGTAAAATGAAAGGAATTAATTGGTTCCAATATGTGTGAAAAATAGTTGGAAAGTCTGTATTGACTATCATAAACTAAATCAAACCACACAAAAGGACTAATTTCTCTACCTTTTATTGACCAAATTTTAGAAATATTGGCTGTTAAGTCCCTTTATTTTTTCCTTGATAGCTATTCAGGATATTTTTAAATCCATATAGCCCTTGAGGATCAATAAAAGGCAATATTTACCTATACATTCATCACATTTTCATACATAAGGATGCCTTTTGGTCTCTATAATTCTCCTAGTACTTTTTAATGATTTATGTTAATTATATTCTTTGAGTATCTTGAGAATTGTATAGAAGTTTTTATGGATGATTTAATGGTTTATGGATCTTCCTTTAATAACTATTTAAAACACCTAGGTTTTTTCCTCCACCATTGCATTGAAAAATATCTCATATTAAATTATGATAAATTCGATTTCATGGTTGAGTGGCGGATAGTTCTAGAGATTTTTTTTTCAAATGAGGGAATTCAAGTGGATAAATCAAAAATTGAATTAATCTTATTCCTTCTATATCCAAAATGTGTTTGTGAGGTGTGATATTTTTTGGGTAATGCTGGTTTTTACTGCTGATTAATTAAAGGCTTTAGTAATATCATGCTTCACTTATGTAACAACCCTAACCCCAGTATCCCAGAGTCATTGGTTATTTTATTATAATGGCATAGATACAAGAGATCACATCCCAATGATCGATCAGTTTAGTATTATTTAAAAACTATATATATACATGGTTACTTTATTATATTAATAATTAATCATATAAAATAACAAAGTAAAATAAACTACTTCATTTACACTTATTCAAAGATTTCATCTTTATAACCTGGGGAAGGTAAAACAAATAAAAGGGTGAGATCAAATGTCCAGTAAGGGTTAGGTACAGTGGAAGATAACTTGAATCAATAATTATAATCAATATAGTAAGTTAAATAAATGAGAAACATATTCCAATCAATAAAATGAGAATAAAAATGAATCCATAGATTTTTTTATAGTGAAAATCCTCTGAATAATAATAATTGAATTCTAAATATAGGAAATGATTAATAATTGGATGTCATGTATCTGGAACATGAACCATTATACCATCAAGATAGTTTAATTATATGGGTATAAAACCATATAATTATTCTTGTAAATAAACATGAATAGTTTTTCACAAATTGATTTCATCTCATGAGACTACCAATGAATCAAGGGGCTTTCATTAACCGGTACCCAACCCGTAGGGCTTGCACTAACTGGTCCCCAACCCATAAGGCATGCATTAACCTATCCCCAAACCATTTCATACCAGTCCAAATCATTCCTCATATATAGAATAATTAATTTAATTAATAAATAAAATTCCTTATCATTAAATATCTGTATAAAATAAAATATGTAGATTTATCAATGCTTTCCCAGTTAAGACAACATTCAAAGTAAACACCCTATTTAAAAATGGTATAATACTTATATAATAATAAAATCCATGAAATAATGGATTCAAAAGTTGAAATAGGAATTATTAATGATAAATAATGTCCTAATTAAATGAAATCATGTAAAAATAATGTTTTAAGAAACTTTAGAAATGATCCATTTCAATGCGGTTTAAGAGAAAATATAAAAGAGTCTTTAAATAGGACAAAGTCATATGTGTTTTCATAAAACCATAAATTAACTAAGATATTTTTTCATGATAAAATAGTTATTTTAGAAAAATATTTGTGGATTAAAATAGATTATGGAGTGTACTTGAAAATGGGTAAGAAATTGGGAAGTTTCCTTTAATCTAGATTGCCTGTTGGGAGGAATTAAAAATGGAACCTTATAAAACTTGTATTTGTCCATAAAATAAAGAAAAAATGAGCTTGGTAAATATTTTTGGAACATACACAAATAATTTAGGATAATTACATAATAATAATTAATAATTATATCAGGGTAAATAGATAGAAATTGTAACCTGAAGGAAAAAATGAAGGTTCTGAGAGAATCCTTACCACTTTGTAATCAATCAAACCATATGCCCCATAAAATTAATAATTATCAAATAAATAATTGAATACCATGAATATAAATATATTCATGATATGATACATAAAAGGGTATTATACATACACCACACATAAGAAATAAGTGGTGAATAATTAAAATCTCACAGAAATAAAAGGGAGATGAGAATCCCCTTATAAAGATTGTATCATTAGAGTGAGTATAAATCAATGAAATAATTATGTGCGAAAAATGTAAATCCACAAAGTAAAATTTTAAATAAATTATAAAACAATAATAAGCCATTTCACACGTATTCTTGGCATAATATAACCAATGGCATGGAAGTTTAACCCAATAACTGAAAATTGAGTTAATAAATCCCTTACCTTATGTCTAAAAGCATTCTGCACTTATACTTAATGTCCTAGATAATAAAATTATATTAATTAATTAATTAATTTAGAAAATTTTATACATTTATTTTATTTATTATAATTTTATTAAGTTCATGTATGGCCTTTTTTATGAGTTATATGATTTAATTTCATCATTTTGATAGTGTTTATTTTCTTGTTTTTCATGATTGGTTCACTGGTATACAAGTATGGAAGTTTATGTAAAATATGAATAGTTCTCTAGAATTGAAATTATATGTTATTAATGAACTTTAAAAAGTTTAAATGGTATTATAAATTATTTTTTTATATGTTATGAGGATGATTCATTGGATAAAATGTTAATGAAAATGATTAAATTTATTTTGGTGATTTCTACGACCATCACAAACTTATATCATTTTATTTAATATCACATTTATATATTGGTTATAGAACATTATATAACTTATAATATGTATAGTAAAATATTATTTAACCATAATAATGGTTTTATGACTATCCTTGAAGGTGGTAATGTAAAATGAAAATTCATTGTCCCCGATGGTGATAAATTGACACATCACGGATGATGTTTTCATTTTTAGAATAAAAGGAAGAGGAGAAAGGGTTTGATGATGGATATTCCATTAACATAATAAAATTAAAGTATATATAAGATAATTTATTTATCATTCATGTTTTTATTTAGGATATTAAGTAGAAAATAAGAAAATAAAATAAATTTAAATAAATTAAAAGAGAACGAAAGAGGATTTTACCTCCTGAATTTCTTCTCCTTGAGAACCTCCTTAAGGAACTTGGGTTTAGTCTTTTATTGAGACTATAAGATCTTATATGTGGGAAATATTTTTTTAAGATTAATTGGGTAGAATATAAGAAATATACAAGTATTATAATGTATAAAGATAAGGGGTGGTATTTATAGTAGAAGAGAGGGGTGTTTTTTGATTATTTTATCCATTTGTTTATAATTGTTGGATCAAGACTATCAATAGTGATTGTTATTATGACTAAATATAATAACTAGTGCATGTGAGTTTGAACCAATGGGTGATTAACTTATCCATATATCATCCATGACTTAATAATTTATGTATTTATCTAATACCATAAATTATTGTACTTCACTATTCACCAAAATTTCAACTATTTTAGAAAAATAAAAAAAATCACCCTAACCATTTTTCAACATTTCAATTTCAAAAAATGAATCTATTTTTTGAAAATAATTTTCTAAATATGAGAAATTTGGTTTTTAATTAAAAACATCATTTATTCAAAAAATACTGATTTTAAAATTATAACCAATTTTATGACACTTTGAAAAAATAATTAAGGTCTCATAAAATCATATAATAATAATAAGATAACAAAATATTAATTTATGAATCTATTTTGTGAAATTAAATTTTCTTTGAAATCATTTTATTAATTATAAAATTGTAAATAAACATTTATGTTTCACAAAAATACCAACACTTAATTTATCATTTTATTTTCATTTATAATATACCTAAATTTTATTTATAATTTCATATGTGAATTTATTATTCTAATGGAAAAATTACTATTCCTAATGTTTACATTATTATTCCAAAGGTCATTTTAATATTTAATAATATATCATGGTTCGTTTTTTCAATGTAAACAATCGAATAAATTTGATTTATTTAATAATACACATGACATAAAATATCGGGGTGTTATATTCTCCACTCCTTCAATAAATTGCATCCTTGAAATTTAAACTTGTGATTGGTAATCATGGAGTTGTCATTTTAAAATACCCTTGTGGAAGACCCGCATCGTTAATAGGGTTAGTAAAACTTCCTCTTAAATAGATGGAAAGGACATTGTGATGGTCACCATAAAATTAGGTTTCCCTATAGGAGAACATTAGTGGGAAGTGAAAACATGGGAATGGAAGAAAATAGAAATAACAAGTTCTGATGAAGAGTGATATAGAACATGGTTATTAAAGATTCTACCATCACAAGACTATAAATTTTTGATCAGTTAAAATACCATTGATTTCTTAGTAATAAAAGTAAACATATGGTGTTTTTATTCCAAAATCCTTCTCCTAGAGTTGAGGGTTTCTTTTACTATCTAGAGAATCACTTGAGAAAATAAACTTACTTGATTCTTTTTCGTGTTATAATCTAATCCTTTGGTTGTGATTCAATCTATATCCACTGTATTTATTAAATATGGAGATGGATATTCTAGAAAAAAATTATGCCTAAAGCAGTTTTATGAATCATAATATCCACAAGTCATTCCTTCAGCCTTTAAATATTTTCTGAAACTAAAATGGTTATAATAGGTTATCCAATATGATAAATCATACTTTATCCTCAAAATAATATTCAAATTTCAAATTAATCCATTCCATAAGTAGTTAACCTTAAGAATCATCCAAATTATGTCTATCCAAATTCAAAGACAAAAAAATTGGAATAAAGGTCACTAAATTTCCAAAATCAACCTAACATAAGATTTACCCAAATAATGTAACTCTCATTTTCACATACCAGATATATAAATATCTTGATATCCTTTAAACCTTTATGAAACATGAATGCTTCCAATATTAAAATCTCAGGTTGTTGAATATATTCCTTAAATACAATCATCTAATAATTCCAGTATAACATAAATCATCATATCACTAACCAACTTCATGTTCATCAGTATTATCCCATAAACATCTATTAATTATTATTTAAACATCAAGAAAATATTTAGGTATATATTTCCCAAGTCATGTGTTTTTAATAAAATTAGCTTAAAACAGAATCACTTATCTTGATTACTATTGATATTCTTCACATGCTTCTAATTCCTTAAAGAAGAAGTATTGTAGTATAATCCTTATACATCTCATGATTCTTATAACTAGATCATTATTGATAAAATACTCAAATAACATAATTCTTAAATACAAAAATAGTAATATTAATCAATCCTCTTCGTTTGTGGTGGTAGCATAAGATTGACCATGATCCATTATCATATTTTTGGGTATATTCCTTTGATTCTTGAGACATTGATTTGAGTAGTGTCCCATATCCTTGAAGTTGAATCATTATAAATTGGAAACCTTTTTATTACCCTTGAAATCACAATCACGATGGATTTTCTCTACACACTTATAGAAACCTCTCATTGTTTTTAAGCATGTATCAGGGTGTTTCTTTCCACAATTATCACATGTCATAAAAAACTTACTTCTCTTTATTCCTTTATCCAACTTTTTCCTAGTTTTACTCTAGTTCCCATGCTTCTCTTTTAATACATAATAATTATATAATTATTTAATTATCTCATTATCACATGATGATATATCCTTATATGATGAGAATTTTTGGGAGAATTTTTCCCTTCGAAATATTGGCATAATACCATAAAAGGTATGATCTTTATTACTCTTTAGATCATGTGCATTGATGAGGTTCTCATTCCTTCTATGAGGTGCCATTTCTAAATGACGACATACAATATTTTTTTTAAGAAGGTAGTACCTCGGTCAAATACCAAGACACAATTTATAAAATAAAAAAGAAATAAACTACATGAGTCTGAAGTAAGGAATCTTATTACAATCTTTATCATAAAGAGGGATAAGACCAATAGGAAAGTTATCCATCCAAGTTATGACCTGGTTGACTCCCTTGTTAGAAATACCATCTACAACCATGTTCTCTTCATGAAAGGAATGAGTGAAAATGTAGCTGATCTTCAGAAGTGAAGCAAGGTAGCTCATCCGACGGGTAGTAAGCAGTCAGGAAAGATGCATTGCACCATTCCAAATAGCATGTAAAATAGTAGTTGAATCACATTAAATACAAATATTATTCCATCCATTTTTATTGGAAAAATCAACAGCATGAATCACACCCATCATTTCCGCCTCTAGAGAGGAGGTCATACCACAGCTTCCAAAGAAGCATCCATGACACTGACCAAGAAAATATCTGAATATAGCACCACAACCCGTAGGACCCGGGTTGCCTTTAGAAGCACCATAAATATTCAATTTGATCCATACCAGGATCGAGGCTTTCTAGAACACCTTAAAGTTGTGCCTTGGTGGTCTGTAGAGACCATCAATCCAAAGTCGACAAAGGATCTAAAATTCTTCAACAGTTTTGTCACAATAAGCTTTCTGAATTGAAGAAGTAACCCTAATGGTAATGAGAATCCACATCCATCTTGTATAAATACTTAATGAGAAATTTTTGTAGATAATATCATTTATATAATACTATATCACATGGAGGAGATCATAAATAGTAGTTAAGAAGAGATTATTTATTTACTAAGAGGTATCAATCTCCACACAATGTTTTAATTGGGAGATAATAGAGTCAAGGAATAACCATCTACAGTCAAACATGTTAGTAATATAATTCCAAAGGTATGAAGTCATAGAAAAAGACAAAAACATATGGTTAGTATCTTCTCTATCATGGTGAAAAAAAGTAAAACTTAGAGAAAAGTTGGATCCCAAAATACTGAAGACAAAACTCAGTGGAGACTCGGTTGTGATCAATATTCCAAACAATATTGAGTCTCGAGGTTTTAATCCATGGTTTGTTAAAGTATTTCAACCAAAAAAAATTTAAGATCAGAATTTGAGAAATTGTGACTGTAAAAACTTTTGGAGTCAAGAACACCATTGTGAGCAGGCTCCCAAATAATAAAATCATAAAAATTTGAGTAGGAGTAATTATCAATAACATGAATGATATTATCAGAAAATTTGAAGCTATGATATTGAATAACATCCTTTATAGTGTAGTTGGTGTTTTCTAGAGGGGAATTAGGAGGCAACATAGATATTAGGGGGGTACTAGTCCAGTTTTCCAGCCAACAATTTATGGAAGAATCTGTGTTAACCATCCATATATAATTATTCGTGATGTTGGTAAAATATTTTCTAACGGAGGTCCAGATGGAAGAGATAATATAGTTCAAATTTCCCTTCTTTAACTTCATAAGGAATATTTTTTTAAGAAAATCAATAGAGTGAGAGTTGTTATGAATCAATATCTAAGTGAGTTTTTCTTGAAGGGAATCATTAAAGAGTTTGATATTTTTTTATTCCAAGACCACCCTTTTCTAAAGGTTAGAAACAAGTAACCCAGGGGATGGTCACAAGCTTTCTTTCAATAATGCTTATAGTCCAAAAAAATGATGTAAACATTTATTTTATTAAGGAGACCAGCAGGCCATTTATAGACCATTAGTGAGTAGACCATTTTTGAGAGAATAGTACATTTCACTAGATAGATCCTACCAGCCATAGAGAGGGATTTACCCTTCTAGGAGGAACGTTTATTGATTACTTGTTCAAAAATGGTGTAAAAGTATGTGGATTTAGTCCTTCCCAAAAAAATGGTAACTCTTAGGTAAGTGAAAGGGAATGATCCATCTTTGATGCCTGAACTATTGATGATACTACTTTTTCTAGTAGCGGAAAATAATTCCAAAGAAAACAAAAGATTTGTTACAGCTTATAGATTGACCATAGATTTATTCATAATGATACAAAGAATTTTTTAAATTTTGAATATTTCTTTTATCGCCTTGTAAGAACAGGATGATGTCATCAGCACATAAAAGATGTGTAGGCACATTTAAGTTTCTAGTAGCCTGAATGGGTTTAAGTTTGTTTTGATCAACAAGTTGAGTGATCAATATGCTTAATTAGTCTTCTAAAATAGCGAAAATAATGGAAGATAAGGGATCACCTTGTCTAACACCCTTGGTGAATTTAAAATAACCCTTCGGGGAGACATTAACAAGGATGAAGATATAGGCTGATTTAAATAAGGAGTTTATCCTACTGATGAAAGTATCATTAAAACCAAAGTAATGTAGAACTTTGAAAATGAAGCTCCAATCAATGGTATCAAAGGATTTCATAATATCAAGTTTAATGGAAATATTGCCTCCTCTGGTATATTTTTTTAAAGTGTTGGTGCATTCTAAGGCTAGGAAAATGCAGTCTTGTGTAGACCTTCCTTTGATAAAACCAAATTGATCTCAAGAAAAACAATTATTACATATATTCAAAATTCTATTAGAAAGAAGTTTTGTAAATATTTTTTAAAGAGATTTAATAAGATAAATGGGTCGAAATAGATGAATCTCAGAGGAATTTTCCACTTTAGGAATTAAAGTAAGAAATTGAGTGTTTAAGCCATGAGGGAGAATAACATTAGTAAAAAAATTGACAAGTTTGAAAACATCTATGTGAATAATCTCCCAATAATGCTGAAAAAAATCATTGTTAAAGCCATCAGGACCCAGGGCACTATCAGGATTAAGTCTGAAAACAGTGTCTTTGATTTCATGGTCAAGAAGGATGCTTAAAAGATAAACAATGTCTTCCTCATTCACCATAACCAGAATGACCTCATGAAGGAGGTCCTTGTTGACATTTCTGCCATTGAAAATATTATCAAAGTAAGAGACCACATGAGTAAAAATGGCCTCCAATGAGGGTTTCATTGACTCTAAGGAAAGAAAGAGGTCTGTAAAATTTTCTGATTCTTTGAAGAGAGTTGTTGAACTTAGAGTTTCTATCACCAACTGAAATCCATTTTGTTTTGAATATTTTCTTACGTATGTTGTCTATAAGGAAAAGAAGATAATTAAGTTTCGTATAGGTGTTTATTTCTATTTGGGGATCCAATGATAAATCAGATCTAGTGGTGATGTTTTGAATTTGGATGAGTTCATTCTCAAGTGTATATATGTCCTTTCCAATTTGTTTATATTTACTACTGCACCATCCTTTGATACGTTGTTTGAGGTGTTTTAACTTAGTGATATAGAAAAAATCATTGTTATGATGATTCATAGACTCCCAACAATTTTTTATGATGTTTGAACATTCTAGATCAGCAGACCAAGCATTATTAAATCTGAAAGGAAGAATGGGTTTCAGCCTTTTAGTGATAAGACTAACAAGGATGGGGTGATGGTCCAAATTAAGTTTGGTCAAAGTAATGCTAGAGATGGTGTCCCAATTTTCCAGATTATGGATATTTTTGAAATCCATATCCAATTTACTAGAAACTACCCTATTGTAGTGTCTTCTATACCATGTGAACTTGGCACCAGTGAGGTTGATTTTTATAAGGTTACAATCTTAAATAGATATTCTAAATTCTCTTGAGGAAATGGAAGAGTAGGATGTAACAATTTTCTTACTGGTGGTAATAATTTCATTAAAGTCACTGGTCACAAACCAGGTGTCATGAATGTTGTTAGCTAAAACAAAAAGATTGTTCCAAAGGGGACTTCGTTCTTGATATCTATTCTTATCATAAATCATGGTACAGAAAGAATTCATGCCATCAAGGGAAAAATCACAAGTAAACATTTGTTAGGATATTTTGAAGGCATTAACATTCTATAAAGATGCATGATAAAAAACCCAAAGAGATTTAATAGTGGGACCATCCTTGAATGCACCTAAAAATTATAACCATAAGAAAAAAGGTGCATTAATTTTAAAGAAAATTTGATTTTTGGTTCAGAAAAAGCAAAAATATTAGGTCTACGAGTCATAAGAAATCTTTTAAAAATAGTAAAATTTTTAGGGTTCATAATTCCATAACAATTCCAAAATAAAATATTCATTAAATCCTAGTTTTGGGGATTGAACCCCCCCCCCCACTTTTTTGAACCACCCAATCCCTTCTTCCTCTTTAATCTTCTAACATTTTGAGAAGAGTTTAGACTGGGCTTCTTATCCTATTTACTCATAGGAGAAATAGATGATTTGTTAGTAGCACCTGTATTAGAAATAGTCTGATTTGTTCTAGGTGATTTAGCATTCAAAGGGGTGGCCATGGGACCATCCCTTAAATCCATTGAGGGATTTACAACATGAGTTACAGTGGATATAACAAGGGAAGGTTGCGTGACCACTGACATTGCGGACTCATTAGATAAAACCCTATTATTTTGTGAAGTCATGCCTGAATTATCATTTAGGGGAATCAAGTGAGTGACAGTGCTCATAACATGTGAAATTTTCATTCCCTCTACCACTGAGATCACATTAGCTAAAACCAAGTTAGCTTATGGGGTTATACCTAAATTCCCATCTAGGAGAGCCAAGGTTGTAGATTCCTTGGAGGGATATCTAGCTTTATCTTTGTGAACCAAGTCCTTAGGGATTCCATACTCATGTGTAAGTGTATTACCAGCTAACAGATAGCCATTATAAGTCTTTCCAGTACCCTTATAAGTTTTAAGAAGGGATGGTTGCATCTTAGAGGATGAGAAAGCATTATTTTCCAAAGTTGTACTAATGAGACACCCACTAGATGGGTCCACATGGGAGAAAAGTTGTCCATATTTAGTAGAGTTAAGTTGGCCTAAGTCCTCTATGAAAATATCATCCTAGGAATATTCACAAGTATCCAAAACCAGTTTTTCGATTTCCTCAAGGATTCTTTGATCAATATTGATAATCTTCTCTTCATCAACAATCCTATCCTAGGTATTGCCCGAACTCTCTCCCAAAATATTTGACTTCATTACCCAAACTTCATGTTTCTTCTTGGAGGGTTCGGGCTTTTTAGAGATAGTGTTTTTTTCCTTTTTTTTCCTTACGACTTCATTCCATTCATCATCACTTGGATATGAAACTTGGCTTTTCACAACTCTACATTTCAATAAAGAATGTCCTACAATTTTACAGAGTTCTCAGTATGGTGGAATACACTCAAATTCAATCTGAACCTCTATTTTTTAGTCTTTTTCATTAAAATTAATAACCTCCAGAAGTTTAGAGGCAATATAAACCTCCACAATTACTCTAGAGTATAAACCAATCTCAACATTTAAGGTTCGTTGGTCGATTTTGAGAAGATTTACTATATAAGATAAAATACAGTCTAACCCATATTTGGTATAAGGTGTTCTTATAGGTATGTGGATTAAAGGTATAATCCCATTCATAGATTCTAGGGACACCGGGTTTGAGCTGTAGGTTCCCTATTTTCCAAACTCGATTAAGTTCCTCCTAGGATCTTAACATCATATGAAAATAACCACTTGCTATTGGAACAAGTTTTCAATCAGAGAAACCCTAGACATGTGCAATCCTAGTTTTTATATTAGAATTCAATCAGGGTTTATCTCCTTTGATATATTAAATACATCCCATAATCAAGAACTTACACAATTGTGAACACTATGGAAGAGCTTCAGGGTCGACCTCAACTACAAATCGACCATCTTAGAGTTTCTTTCATAGAGAAACTTTCATCAAGGAATATTTTAATGGATCAGTACATTTGAGCACCTAAAGAAAAGATATCCCTTTAGGTATTTCAATTGGAAGGGCTTTGTCATTTTGTAATTTGATTTCATGACCTTAAAAATCTATTTCCCATTCAAGATCAAACGCCACCATGAATAATTTTATCTAAATAATTATGTATCAAGCATCACAAGAATTGTCCTGATGGAGGTAGGTCATCCTTCGACTCTACTCCAAACCGTAGTATAGATCAGCACTTTTTAGACATACATTATATTAGACCATATAATTATGAAAAATAATTTATAATACCCAAACTAGTGAAATACTTAACATAAATTGAAAATTTTATGCATAGCTTATCTCATAAACATGGTTTGTTTTGGATGTTCTTATATGGTTATCCTCAAAGTCTATCTTAGGGTTATGTTCCCTAATCTTGGATTTCCTAAATCTAGTTCCTAAGGTTTCTACTAAACTTTCTATGATACCAAATGTAACAACCCCAACCCCAATATCCCATATTCGGTGGTTATTTTATTACATTGGCCTAGATACAAGAGATAAAACTCCAAGGATTGATCAGTTTAGTAGTCTTGAAGAACTAGCTGCACACACTTCTCCCTTATAACATTGATAATTAATCATAGATCATAACAAAGTAAAATAAAATGTTTCCTTAACACTTATTCAAAGACTTCATCTTCATAACTTAGGGAAGGAAAAAAATAAAAGGATGAGCTCAAATGCTCAATAAGGGTTAGGTGCAGTGGAAGATAAATTTAATTAAATCATAATCAATATGTAAAGGTAAATAACTAAAAAAACAAATTCCAATCAATAAACTAAGAATGAAAATTCATCCATATATTTTTTTGTAGTTAAAATCCTCTATATAATAATAAATTAATTCTAAATGTAGAAAATGTTTAATAATTGGATGTTATGTATCTAGCATATGAACCATTATATCGTCAAGATAGTTTAAGTATGTGGGTAGAAACTCTTATGATTATTCTTGGAAACAAACACAAAGGGTTTTTCACCAACTAATGTTTTTCTCATGAGACTATCAATGTGTCGAGGGGCTTTTATTAACCAATCCTCAACCCTTACAGCTTGCATTAATCGGTCCCCAAACCATAGGTATTGCATTAACCAGTCCCAAAATTGTGTCATACCAGTCCAGATAATTCCTCATGTATCAAATAATTGATTTAATTAATAAATAAAATGACTTATCATCAAATATATATATTAAATAAAATATACAGATTTATAAAAAAAATCAGTTGAAACAACATTCAAAGTAAACACCGTATGTAAAAAAGGTATACAAATTAGAAAATAATAATATTCATGAAAGAATGGATTCAAAAGGGGAAATAGTTATGATTCATGATAAATTATGTACAACTAAAATTAAATCATGTAAAAATACTATTTTAATAAACTTTATAAATGATTCATTTCAGTGATATTTAAGGGAAAATATAAAAGAGTCTTTAAAAATGAAAAAGTCATAATTGTTTTCATAAAACCATAAATGAACTAATATAGTTTTTCAAGATAAAATTAGTGATTTTAGAAAAATATTGGTGTCTTAAAACATATTATGGATTATACTTTAAAATGGGTAAGAAATTGGGCAGTTATCTTAAATCGGGATTTCTTATTGGGAGGAATTAAAAAGGGAACCTTATAAAACTTATATTTCCACATCAAAGAAAGAAGAATTAAGATAGCTATATATTTTTGGAACATACAAACAGAATTTATGAGGAGTAAATAATAAGAATTAATATTTACATTGGGGTAAACAGAGAGAAAGTGTAACCTAAAGGAAAAAAATGGAGGTTCGGAGAGAATCCTTACCACTTTGTAATCAATCGAATCGTATGCCCTATAAAATTAATAATTTTCAAATTAATAATTTAATACCATGATCATAAATATATTAATTATATTCTATGTAAAAGGGTATTATACATACACCACACACAATAAATAAGTAGAGAATAAGGAAAATCTCAAAGAAATAAAAGTGAGATGAGAATCCCCTTACAAAGATCATATCATTTGAGTGAGGATAAATCAATGAAATAATTATCTGTGAAAAATTTAAATCCAAAAATTAAAAGTGTAAATATATTATAAAACAATAAGAGTCTATTTCAAACATATTACTGGAATAACATAACCAATTATATAGAAGTTTAAATCAATGAATAAAAATTGATTAAGAAATCCCTTACCTTATGTCTGAAAGCATCATGAACTTGTACTTAATGTCTTGGATAATAAAATTAGATTAATAATTTAATTAATTCAGAACCTTTTATACATATATTTTATTTATTATAATTTTATTAATTCCATGTATGGCCTTTTTAATGAGTTATTAGATTCAATTTCATCGTTTCAATGGTGTTCATATTTTTTGGTTTTCATGGTCAGTTTGCTTGTATACAAGTATGGAAGATCAAGTAAAATGAAAATATTTCTCAAAAATTTAAATTTTATTTTATTAATGAACTTAAAAAAATTAAATGGTCTTATATATCATTTTTTTATATGTTATTAGGATGATTCATTTGATAAAATGTTAATGAAAATGATTTAATTTATTTTGACATTTTTTACGAGCATCGTGAACTTATATCATTTTATTTAATATCATGTTTTTATATTAGTTATAGAAAATTATATAACTTATAATATATATAATAAAATACTATTAAACCATAATAATGGTTTTATGACCAGCCTTGAAGGCAGTAATGGAAAATGAAAACGCATCGTCCCTGATGGCTGTAAATCGACACATCACAGATGATGTTTTCATGTTTAGAATAAAAGGGAGAGGAGAATGGGTTTGATGATGAATATTACATTAACATAATAAAATTATATTATACATAATATAATTGATTCATCTTTAATTTTTGGATATAGGAGGTATGGAGAGGATAAGAAAAAAAATAAATTAAAAGAAATTAAAAGAGAATGAAAGAGGATTGTCCTCTTGAATTTCTTCTCCTTGAGAACCTCCTTAAGGAACTTGGTTTTGGTATTTTATTAAGACAAGAAGATATTGGATGTGGGGAATAGTTTTTGGATAATAATTGGGTAGAATATAAGGAATATACAAGTTTTATAATGTGTGAGGAAAAGGGGTGGTGATGGTGATATTTATAGTGGAGAGGAGGGGTGTTTTTTTATTTTATTCATTTGTTTATTATTTTGGCTCAAGACCATAAATAGTGATGATTATTGTGAATGAATACAGTAAATAGTGCATGTGATTTCAAACTAATAGGTTCTTACCTCATCCATACATCATCCATTACTCAATAATTCATGTATTTATCCAATACTGTAAATTAACATATTTCACTATTCACTAAAAATTCAATTATTTTAGAAAAAACCCAAAAAATAACCCTAACCATTTTATGATGTGTAGATTTAAAAAATGAAAATTTTTTTTTGAAAATAAATTTCTAAATATGATAAATTTAATTTTTAATAAAAAATCATCATTTATTCGAAAAATACTGATTTTAAAATTATAGCTGATTTTATGACACTTTGAAAAATTAATTAATGTCACATAAAATTATATTATAATCATAATACAACAAAATATTAATTTATGAATCTATTTTATGAAATTAAATTTTATTTTAAATCATTATATTAATAATAAAATTAAAAATAAACATTTACATTTCACAAAAATACCAATACTTATTTTATCATTTTTAAAACATTTATTTACTTATTCTATGGTATAAATATATAATATTTTCATGTATAAGATACATAAATTTTATTTATAATTTAATAGCTGAAGTTATTATTCTAATGGTCACATTACTATTTATAATGGTTACATTACTACTCCAATGGTCATGTTAATATTTAATAGTATATCGTGGTTCGTTTATGCAACATAAACTATCAAATAAATTGAATTTATATAATAAGATACGTACCATAAAATCTTGAGGTGTTATACCTTATATTGATTATTACAAAAAGATTCAAATTTTATGTTTGATAAAATTTAGGTGGATGCATTCAATTTACTAAAAAGGAGACTCACATCATGTAATGACCCGCTAATTCTCATTGGCTTGAGAGTACGACGAGTCATTACTAGGCCTTAAGAGACATCCACAAGATGCCAAAGGCTGGAAATAAATGCTCAAGGATTTCAAATACAAGTAGGGGATGATTTTACCTTTATGAAATAAACAAATAAACTAATAACCCATAACCAAATTGTTCACTAAATAATGCATGAACAAAATAAAGACAACTAAACAACTTCATGTATCTCAAAACCACATCAAAGTGTGATACAGTGGAAGACCAAACAAGTATCAAAGTAAACATAGGATAAACAACTAAAGATTCTCAAGATACCATAATACTCCATGATCCACAAGCTCCAAGATCCAAAATCACCGAATAGACCAAGTATCACGAGGTAGTGCTAAAAACGTGTGAAATGTTACCTTTGCCCTTGTCTCGGAAGATAGAATTTTCAAAAGCACCAAAGTGCCAAAGTAGGGGTGAGTATAAAAATTAGTAGGTTTTACCCAATGAATTAATTACTCATTCCACTAGGATATAATGGTTATCACATTATATAAACCTATTTATATAAAAAAATTACCAAAATAGTTTATAACCAAATATAAACAAGTTTGAAAACCAAGCATAACCAAGTGCAAAAAAAGGTAAATGAAACCAATTTCTGACAAGTTATTTTATAGAAAAAAATAATTAATCAAATCTTAAAAACCAATTCTTATTATCGTTTTGGCACAACCATTCCATAGTTCACAACACACCCACACATGCATGCTTTGTTTGACAGTTTCATACTCATGAGCGGTCTCTTGTCCAATTACCTTGTGTCCCAATGACACACACCCCTAATACAGGGTCATGTACCTTGTACCCCAATGGTACATGTCCATTATTCAGGTTCACATAAATCATGAACTCACACAAAACCCAATTTATGCCAAAACTATTCCAAAAAACCATTTCAAACCATCTCAATAAAATTGTACTTTTATTGAAAACCAAGGAACAACCCAAATTCAAAACAACCATTTTGTTTCAATAAAACATCCTATTTTTATTGAAAACATATAATCAAATACATGTGCCAAAATTCTATAAAATCCCCATTTTAAAATCTATATTTTAAAACTAAGAACAAAAACACTTTATTCAAAACACCTAATTTTCCAGATTTCTCTAATTTTCCAAACCATCACCAAAGAAGGTTTCCAAAAATTCATAACCAACCAATTCACAATAAATTAATCATAATGAAATCAATTTGAAAGCATGACCATCCATTTTACTAAGTGTATTCGAGAAAAAATCCACCTACCTCAAAGGTTTTGATGAAACTTGACATGGACGAAGAACGCTTAAGAAAACCAGGTTGATTCTCTAAGAACCCACCTTAGATCTATTCTCCTAGAAATATCAAGACCAAAACTCATCATATTTTTCATCCACCAACCTATATCTACTTATAACAGGCATAGATATAAGAAAAAAAGAGAAGAGGATAATTATTTCTAAGTAGATCTGAGAAACTAATCAAGAACAAATAAGAACAATCACATACCTCAATAATCTGGCTTCGATTCACCAAGGGAAGCCTTCAGATCAACTCCAAAATGCTTGTAAAAGGTTATCCTACCTTTAATGGAGAGTAATATCAAAATAGTTCCATTTAGGGGGGAAACGATAGAGTTATGGTAAAAACGAGTGAGATTCTATTTTTAAGGATCTCATTTTGACTCTGTGCACGGTTTGACCGAACGATTAGTCAAACTGTGCACTAATCGTGCAGCAGATACTACATGCATAGCCTCCCCTTGCATAGTTTCCCAAATCTTTCTCCAACCATGCTAGAGATACTTCCTCAAGAGGACCACTGCACATGTTTTGGCCGCACGGTTAGGCAAATCGTGCACCATACATGTGAATTATATTTAGCCCCAAAAACACTTCAAAAGTTCTCCCAAATCTCCCAACCTCCACCCTTACACTTTATAACCATAAAAGTATCAATTGAGGGTTATATACCAGAAATCGGGGGAACTAAATTCTCCCCACCATTGGTATTTTCATCCACAAAAATTAAAAAACATCCACTGCCCTGAAATAGTTTCAGCCACTACTCTTTCATTTCCATCTCATGTTCCCAAGTCTCTTCCTGAATCTAACCATGTTTCCATAAAACTCATACCAGACTGATTATTTTTCTATGAAAGACTTTCTCTTAACTATCCATAATCTGTACCAGGATATGTATCAATGAATAATCCGGCTTTAGGTCAACATGATCCCATCTCATTACATGGTCTGGATCAGGATGATACTTTTTCAACTGAGATAAATGGAACACATTGTGCATTGAACTAAACTGTGGTGGTAATTCCAACCGATATTCCACCTCTCCGACCTGTTTCAATATCTTGAAAGGGCCAATGTATCTAGGAGATAACTTTCCTTACTTCCCAAAATTATGATGTCTAAGCCTTGGAGATATCCTCAAGAATACATGATCACCCACAACAAATGAAAATGATCTTTGATGGTGATCTGCATATGATTTCTAATGACTCTGAGACATATCCATCCTCTTTCTAATCAACTAGATCTTCTCCATTGTTTCTTGAAAAAGGCTCAGCCCAACTAGTGAGGTCTCACCCATTTCCACCCAAAACAGTGGAGAGAGACAATGATTCCTATACAGTACTTCAAACATATCCATATGTATTGAGGCCTAATAGATGTTATTATATAAGAACTCCACTAAGGTTAAGTGATCCTCCCATGAGCCATCAAAATCCATTACACAAGCCCGCAACATATCTTTCAACCTTTGTATCATCTGCTCAGACTATCCATCTATTTGAGGATGATATGTCGTGCTCATAGTCAACTAAGTCCCAAGGGATTTTTGTAAGGATTTCCAGAAATGAGATGTGAATTTTGGATCTATATCTAAAATTATTGACACTAGTACACCATACCTCTTTACCACTTCTCAAATATATATTTTTGACAGATCCTCCACCGTATGTGTTTCAAAAATTGGAATGAAATGGGCTAATTTGGTAATATGATCCCCTATCACCCATATAGAATCGTGTTTATCAACCGTTCTTGGGAGACCTGTAACAAAATCCATTGCTATCTTCTCCCATTTCCGCACTTGGATAGGTAAAGACTTCAACATAACTGTTGGTCTCTGATGCTATGTCTTAACTTGCTGATAAGTTAAGTACTTAGAAACAAACTCAGTCACTTTCCTTTTCATGCCTCTCCACTAAAATTATGTCTTTAGTGCCTTATACATCTTATATGTACCTGGATGTACAGCCCATCTTGAATGGTGGTAATCATGAAGGATTTTTTCCTGAGGAGTCCTAGGTACAACCATCTGATCTCTAAAACACAAAACTGAACTCCCATCAAGTTTTCATCCCTCAATGGTCTCCCCACCATTGAGTTTTGAACTCATAACCAGACATTATTCATTAAATGTTTATGCCTATTTGACCATGTTTACCAAGTTAGGAATAAGAATGTATGAAAAGAAAATCGCAACATCGCCCTAGTCTTCACATTCTACATGCATGTAGACTAGAACCTACATCAATTGCCATTCATCTGAAGGTTCTTTCTCCAACTGAGCATATTAATTTCTTCTCAATGCATCTGCCACTGAATTTCATTTCCCTATTATATATATTAAGTCAAAGTCAAACATCTGGAAATACTCCATCCATCTTCTTTGCCTCAGATTAAAATCTTGCTGTGAGAAAATGTGTTTCAAGCTTTTTTAATCCGTAAACACAGTGACTTTATCACCAAAGAGATAGTGTCTCCATGTTTTCAAATAAAGTACAACTACAGCTAACTCCAAATCATGTGTTGGGTAATTATTCTCATGCACCCTCAACTGCCTTGAACCATAAGCCACAACATGGTCTCCTTATATGAGAAAACAACCCAACCCTGATCTCAAAGCATCACAGTACACCACATACCCCTTTCCTAATTCTTGAAAAATCAATATAGGTTCTGATATAATATGAACTTTTAGTTCCTGGAAGGACTTATGTTATTCCTCTATCCATTGTAATGGAGCATTTTTCTTTGTCAATGATTTAAATGGAAAATATATTCATGAGAAATCATGCACAAAGCATCGGTAGTAACCAACTAGAATAAGAAAACTTCATATATCGAAGACATTCTTAGGTGGTTTCCACGATATAATAGCTTTTGTCTTTTTAGGATCAACATAAATTCCTTTCTTTGAAATGACATGTACAAGAAAATGTACTTCCTATAAACAAAAAACACACTTTGATAATTTGGCATACAAACAGTGATCTATCAAGATTTGTAATATTGTTTCCAGGTATTCCTCATGGTCATCCCTTGTATTTGAATACACCAAGATGTTGTCGACAAACCCTACAACAAAAGAGTCCAGATATTACTGAAATATCAGATTCATCATATCCATGAAGACCATTGGTGAATTTGTTAGACCGATAGGCATGACTACATATTCATAGTGGCCATATCTGCTTCTGAAATATGCCTTTGGAATATCTTCTTTTTGAACTCGCAATTAGTGATATCCTGATTGCAAGTCAATTTTAGAGAACCACTGAGTGCCTCTTAATTGATCGAAAATATCATAAATATATGGAAGTGGGTACCTGTTCTTTATTTTAACTTGGTTAAGCTTACGATAATCAACACACAGCTGAAGAGTTCCATCTTCTTTCTTCACGAACAAGACTAGTAATGCCCCCGGAGACATACTTGGCCAAATAAAACCCTTGCTTTCCATCTCCTCCAACTGAACTTTCAATTACTGTAACTCTTTTGGTGTTATCCTATATGATGGAAGGGAAATAGGACTAGTCCCCAGAAGGAGATCAATCATAAACTTCACTTCCCTTATAGTTGGTAACTCTAAGAAGTTTTTGGGAAAGACATCTGGAAATTGATCTACCACTGCTGGAAATAGGATTGGATCCTTGTGTTAGAGTTACCACTATTTCCTATAGGTATGATCATACCTCCTCCCATAGATCCTGAGATATCACATTCATAAATTGTCACTCTATTTACCATATTTGTATAATTAGTAATACAGATCACCACAATCGTCCATTGAATCTCCTACCATAGCCCTGATTTGAAGATGTGTGCCTTCAAGGATGCACTTTCTGCAACTTCTGGTGCAAATAACACTAAATTCATGAATTTATCCACATATTCCATGATAGATAGATTATCCTGCTTTAGGCTAAATAAGTCCATAATTTTTTTGGATTTTGAACGTATTTTGATTGAATTGTTTGTTGAAGAATTCTTCAAAATCCTCCCATGTAAAACCTTCATCCAATTTAGCCTACACTGCTAAATCCCACCATGGGCATGAAAGATCCTTGATAATATAAGTCATTAGCTTGACCTTGAGCTCTGATGGTGTGGTAATGAAATCAAAGATATGATTCATTATACTTAGCCACACCTCCACCTTTTCAAGGTTTAGAATCACCCTTGAAGATGGGTGGATTCTGATTCATGAACCGGATGGTATAATCCACATGCCTTGGCTCATTCCTCTAGTTCCCCATATCCATAGCTTGAAAAGACTAGATAATACTCTAAACCAGATCTTGGTTTACCCATGGTTCAGGTGCAACCACATTCTCTGCAGATTCTTTGGGTTGGTTTCAACGATGCCTATTGAGTTCCATTTTCTAAACCAAAAACAATCTCTGTAAATCTCACTCTCTAGCAACTGATCTCTTATCATTTCAAATTATATCATATCAACTATTACAATATTATTTTCCAAAAATAACCTTTTTCTATTTCCACTATATTTGAAAAATATTATTCCTATTTATGAAAATCAAATCATTTTTAAAATATATCAACCATGATTTTTCAAAGTCTTTCATTTTAAAACAATTTCATAATTTTTCAAAAATCAACACATTATACACAACATGAATCATTACTTGAAATGATGTATGCCCTCCTAGTGGGAAGTCATTCCTCTACAATGCATGTCATGCTCGTATCATTGGCTAAACCCATGACAATGAGATTTCCAAATCCTGGAAGTGCCTCCAAACACTTATGTACCCAAATTCTTGGTGACTTTAAGTTTAGAATAAAAGGGTGAGCTACATCCTTTTATGTTATACATTTCAAGTCCCAAAAATCATGCTCCTTTCTAAGATTATACCCCAAAGAATATAAAAGAAGGAATTTCAACTCCAAAACCAAGAAAACTGATGACTAATTGTTAGGAAAGGACCGAATAAGCTAATAACATTTGTACCACAAAGGAAGGACTAGACTAATACCATTTGTAATGATCTGTTAATTATCATTGGCTTGAGAGTACGATGAGTCATTACTAGGACATAAGTGACATCCCCAAGATTCCAAAGGTCATAAATAAATGTCGAAGGGTTTCAAATACAATTGGAGAACAATTTACCCTTTACGAAACAAACTAATAAACCAATAACCCATAACCAAACCTTCCACTCAATGATGCATGAACAAAATAAAGACAACTAAAAAACTTCATGTATCTCAAAACCACATCAAAGTGTGCTAAAGTGGAAGAACAAAAAAGTATCAAATTAAACAATGCATAAAAAACTAAATACTCTCAAGATAACACAAGAATCCATGCTTCACAAGCTCCATAATCACCGAACAACCCAAGTATCATGAGGTAGTGCTAAAAATGTGTGAAACGTTACCTTTTCCCCTTGTCCTGGAAGATAGAATCTGAAAAAGCAGCAAATTTCCAAATAAGTGGTGAGTATAAAACTTAGTAGGTTTTATCCCAATGACTTTCCTACTCACACCACTGGGATAGAATGGTTAGCACATTATATAAACCATTTTATATAAAACAATTTACCAAAACAGTTTATAACCAAATATAAACAAGTTCGAAAACCAAGCATAACCAAGTGCAAACAAAGGTAAATGAAACCAATTTATAGCAAGTTATTTTCCATAAAAATAAAAAATCAAAACTTAAAAACCAATTATTATTATCATTTTGGAATACCCATCCCATATTTCACAAAACACCCACACATGCATGCTTCGTTTGACAGTTCCATACTCATGAGCGGTCTCTTTTCCAATTACCTTATGTCCCAATGACACACACACACAATATAGGGTCACACACCTTGTAACCCAATATTACAAAACCCTTATTCAGGTTCACATTGATCATGAACTAACAAAAAACCCAATGTATTCCAAAACCATTCCAAATAACCATTTCAATAAAACTTTACTTTTATTGAAAACCAAGGAACAAACCAATTTTAAAACAACCATTTAGTTTCAATAAAACATACCCTTTTTTATTGAAAACATATAATAAAATCCATGTTCCAGAATTCCATAAAATCTATTTTTAAGATCCATATTTTAAAACCAAGAACAAAAACACTTTATTCAAAACACCCAATTTTCCTGATTTCCCCAATTTGCTAAACCATCACTAAAGAAGGTTTCCAACAATTCATAAGAAGAAAATTCAAAATCAATTAATCACAAGGAAATAAATTTGAAAGCATTCCCATAAATTATACTAAGTGGAGTCGAGAAAGAATCCACCTACCTCAAAGGTTTTGATGAAACTTGACAATGACGAAGAACGTTTAAGAAAACTGGGGCGATTGTCCAAGAACTCACCTTAAATATCTTCTACTAGAAAGATAAAGACAAAAAATAATCATATTTGGTATCCACCAACCTAGATATACCCATAATGGGAATATATATGAGAAACCAAGAGAAGAGGAGAAGTATATCTAATTAGATCTAAGAAACCGATCAAGAACGAAGAAGAATGATCACATACCTCAATAATACAGCTTTGATTCACTAAGGTAAGCCTTCGGATCGACTCCAAAACACTTGGAAGAGGTTATAATACCTTCAGTGAAGATTAATATAGAAATAGGGCTATTTAGGGGCAAAAACAAGGGAGTTATGGAAAAAATTATTGAGATCCTATTTTTCAGGATCTCATTTTGACTCTGCGCACAGTTTGCCCGCATGGTTAGGCAAACCGTGCACTAAATGTGTGTAATATACTACCTTAATGGCCTCCACTTGCACGGTATCCCAAACCATGCTCCAACTGTGCTATATCTACTGCCTTAAGAGGACCATCGCACACGGTTTGGCCCATAGTTAGGCAAATTGTGCGCCGCCCGTGCGACTTCCATTTATCCCTCAAAACACTTCCAAAGTTCTCTCAACTCTCCCAAACTCCACCCTTGCATTTTATAACCATAAAAGTATCAATTATGGGTTATATACTAGAAAAATTGGGTACTACACATCACCTCCCATCATCCAACCACCAAGGTTGGGTCTCCCCTTCAAACTTATGTTTGATGCCTCTAACTTTGAAATTATGGTAGTTTTATCATAAAGGGTTAATAAGTATCCTCATTTCATTTCATATGCCTCACATACCCTTTACCATACCCAAGAAAACTACAAAACCATTGAAAAATAACTTTTATCTATTGTATTTTACTTGGAAAAATTCTATCATATCTTCTTGGGTAAAAAGTCATTGTGTTTTGTAAACATGTTGCCCTTCGATTTATCTTTAAGAAAGATAAAGATAATCCCCACCTCATATGATGGATTCTCCTCCTCTAGGAGTTTGAACTTGATATTCGAGATAATATAGAAGTGGAAAATGTGGTAGTTAATCACATTATCAGGATTTCCCCACCATTAGACTACCATGTTGACTCATCCCTCCCTATTGGAGAATTATTTCCTCGTGATAACCTTTGTGATGTTGTGGACCTTACCCCTTGGTATGCGGACATTGTGAATTTTATAGTATTATCTCGAGTCTCCAAAGATTTCAGCACTTCACAATCCTAAAGACTTAAGTATGATTCATGATGGTACATTTGGGATGACCCATATTTTTGGATAACTTGTGGTGAACAAGTTGTTCGTCGGTGATTCCCTGACCATGAGTTCGCCTCTATTTTGAGAGTATTCCACACTTCTTCATGTGGGGGACACTTTTAATTTCAGTGTACATATTGAAAGGTCCTTGACTTGAGACTTTATTGGAAAACATTGTATAGAGATGCCCATCGGTTTTGTAATTCATGCACATGTTATCGATTCATAGGGAATGTCTCCAAGATGAATGAAATTCCCCAAAAACCCATGTTATTTTTTGAAATCTTTGATTAATGGGGTATTAACTTTATAGTGCCTTTTTAAAATTCATTTTTATTCATGTATATCTTATTAGTTGTTGACTATGTTTCTAAATGGGTGGAAGCAAAGGATACCAGGACCGATGGCTCTCGAGTGGTCATTAATTTTGTGAGGTCCTATATTTTCAGTAGGTTTAGTTTTCCAAGATTCATCATTAGTGATTAGGGTTCACATTTTACAATCACAATATGAAAAAAAATTCTCTATAAGTATGGAGTTGTTCATAAAGTCTCCATTTCATGTCACCCCAAAACTAATGGACAAGCATAAATCTTAAATCAAGAAGTTAATTGAATTTTTGAAAAATGGTATGACCCAATAGGAAAGGTTGTAGTTTGTTCTTGGATAATTCAATTTCATCGTACCATAAAACTTTTAAAATACTATTCAGAATGTCCCCATATAAGATTGTGTTTGGAAAGGGTTGTCACCTCCCAGTGGAGGTATAGAACCATGCATATTGGGTTGTTAAACAATGTAATGTGAATCTTTCATATATAGGTGAACATAGGAAATTTCATATTCATGAGTTGGAAGAAATTCTACGTGATGTATATGAGAACTCATTAATCTATAAAGAGAAGAAAAATGATATCCATGATGAGATGATTCATTAGAGGAAGTTTCATATTGGAGAGAAGGTCCTCATGTACAATTATAAGCTAAAGCTCCACCCATTTAAGCTTCATTAATGATGGCGCAGTCCTTATATTGTTGCTAATGTTTACCCTTTTGGTACAATATAGGTTTTTCATGAGTAGAGTAGCATAAGTATTACTGTCAATGGGAAGATACTTAAAAACTTTTATGAGTATTTACCAAATCATGTGGTGTAGGAAATACACCTTCAAGAAGAAACATACCAGTGAATACCAATAGGTTTTATCCTTCCTTCCCACATTCTATTTTATTATAGTGAGAACATTGCACACTCTAGGTGTGTGGGGGTGGGTATATTCTTGGGTTCATTAGGATTTTCATCATCTTTATTCTTTCTTATCTTTTTTTCTTTCTACATAGTATTTTTTTACTTTTTCCAACCTTACTGAGTTCATTATAATTTTCATCATATTTCTTTTCTTTTTCACTTGTTACATAGTATTTTTACCCCCCCCCCTCCTCTTATGCTCAACAAAACATGGAAATTACTAAAAAATCATATCGAAATTCCTGATTCCATATTGTTTTAACATTTAATGAAAAAATTTCATAGTTATGGAAAGTGAATTTTAGCATAAATTTAACATTAGGGTTATATTTTTAGTAAATTGGTTGGTTTTCAATGATATAAATGGTTATATTTCTATGAAACCTTTGAGAATAATGATTACCTTTATGTGTGTAGTTTATGGGAAAATTGTATCATGTAATATCTTCACACATCATTGCACCCAACCATGAAGTGTGAATGTTTCTTACTTAATAGAAGGTAAATATAAGTTATGTTAATATTTATCAGCTTTCTAAAATAATTTTTCTATACATTCATTCCTTGTTTGATATGTTTAATTATTGTACTGAATTGACCTATGTATGTGTACCTATTATCCTACTATTGTATGCCCTCAAAAAATAAAAAATTCAAAAAATAATAATAAATAATAAATAATGGAGGGAGTGATAAAATGTAAAAAATATAGGGATATCTAGGTTGGGAGCTTAATGTTTTACTTTTGGTAATTATTAAGTAAGTGGGTCTTGAAATTTGATTCCAAAGTATGTAGTGTAGGTTTGGTGGAAAGAATTAAGTAATCTCAAATTTTTTAAAATAACCTATATTTACTGGATATAATGTGGAAATAATATAATGAAATGGATTTCAAATAAACACATGTAGATTTAATGACATGTTTGGATTTTTAATTCCTTTATATTATTGGTATCATACATCTCCTTGAATTTCATTCTGATACAGTTTATGAGACATATTTTCCGATGATCACTAGGAATAACACCTTGGTGTGGTTTTTTTTATCACATTGCTATAATGAATTTAAATTTCATTAAATTTTAAATCTTTATAAATTTGGTAATATTTACATGAATAATTTCTTTGTAAATGTGACTTTTCTCAGGAGTTCAAATGTTTAGGTGTGGGGGTGTGATCGTGTAGAGATTCACTATTCATTTCCACCCTTACACCACTGTATTAAACTAATTTTTTATTGAAAATTAAAAATATAATAACAAATTTCACTTCATGTTTGATTTAATAATTTAATTTTTATCACTTTTAAAAAGGTAAATTTCACTTTTTTGATGATTTCATTGTAGGTGGTGGTGATTTGGAGATCCCATGATGGAATTCATGTAAAACAAGCCCAAACTGCACAAGATCCCAAGCATACATATGGACATAAATATTTACTATAGATAATCATTGAATCAAATTGTTATGAAAATTGGTGAAAGAATGTAAAACTATGTGGGATACATTTATCTAGAAGACCATGAAGCCTAATTCATCCATTTGGAGTCCCACAATGTGAATCGATTTGGGGAGAGTCACATTGGACCACCCTTCTGTATTTGGTCCATAATTCTGGCCTCAAACCTCCAATTGGGATAATTCCACCTCAATTAGATATTTAAATCTAATTCCCAACTCATCACATAATTTCAAGACAATTTAACTTGTTTTTATTATTCAACCATTTGAATCAACTTTTTGTAAAAATCTATCATGAACAACCCGTCTACACCCATAGACCATTGACTTTTCTTGGATCAAACTTGCCAAATTTATCTTTAAAATAACTCCATGGATCATTGTAAATGTTGGAATGAGTAGGGTTAAGGGTGAGTCAAAATTTAGTGCTTTCTTCATCCATTTTCATCCTCTTATACATCATGTAATTCTAAACCTCTTAGTGATCAATTTGGGGGGTGTTCTTTATTGTAATCTTAAGATCCATGCTTGTAATATTTGGAAGGTAATTGAAATTCTAGTTTTGTTGTCTATTATTCTTTATTTATACTTTTTTATTGTATTTTCAATCTGGTATGATCAAATATGAATCAAATTAACAATAATCCTCATGCTTTAATGCATAACCCGGATCTTGTGATGATTTGAGCATGTTCATCTCTTTTCTAACCCCTTCCCTTTCATGAGTGTGTGGATGGATTACATCGGTTCATAAAATATAGAAGCTTGAACCCATGAATATGAATGTTATTTTCTTGTGGAAAACTACATCATTGATACAATCTATTCATCTCATCATGTTTTTGATGTGATGGCTTGATTGAGTTTGGTTCTTACATCGACATTATTTTGTTGACTTTGAGCAGTCGTTGGTAATAAATAGCATTGATAGATCAAATACTATGTGTTAAACTATTAGTAAATCACATAAAATACTAGTTTAATTATTTATAAATCAATAAATCAATTATCTTTCCCACTTCCTATAAGAGCGATGATGGGTGAGCATCAAGGGACACTCACCCGGGTTGATCATTGTTTCTCCAACTTATTTCTATCACTTAGTAATATATTTTTAATTTCTATTTTAAATTAATAAAACCCAAAAAAACTTCATCCCATTATCTATTTAATAAAAACATAATCAAAACCCTTTTTTAATTAATTATCTAAGGCTCCATCAAGATATGACTTAGGGTTCCTGCTATAATGCAGAAATTCTAATAAAAAGAATTTCTAATTTGATGTGCTAAACAACATGATCATAGACCAAATGTCAATATGGACAGGTAGTTTTGTGAGTTATACCAAACCTAGGAAAGGGTGACTTGAGGTATTTTTATGGTAGGCCCCTTAATTACCCATCTGGACAAGCATCTTGGTGCCTTCGAGGCCACCCAGCCTCTCACCTCCCTCAGACCAATAGAGAGTATTGGTCTACTTCTGCTCTACAAGATGGGTGCTGGCATATGTTGATGTAATGGCTCAAACCTCTCTGGTACATTACTTTTTCAAAATCTAGTGTTTGAGGTGTTCTTAAGTAACAGTTACTCATTTTAGGACTTTACCAAAATTTTAGTTTTTTCAATGGTAGCTCATTTGACGGTAGGTCACTAACAGTGAGTCAAGACCGGTGACTCACAATGGTGAGTCAGGAATGGTAGGTTGATAATGGTGAGTCAGGACCGGCGACTCGCAATGGTGAGTCAATAATTGTAGGTCACTAACGGTGAGTCAGGACCGGTGACTCGCAATGGTGACTCACTGACGGTGGGTTGCGACAGTGAGTTGTGACGGTAACTCACCGAACAGTGACTCACCAAATAATATCTCACCAAATGATGACTCACCGAATGGTGTCTCGTCGAACAGTGACTCACCATCGTAGCTCAACAGTATTAGATCGCATCGTTGACTCATCTGTTATTGATTCATCCACTAATGACTCATTACTATGACTCGCCCAATGGTGAGTCATTTCCAACAGTTTGTCAAATTTCCAATTTTTCCCAGTTTTTCCAGTTTCGCCCCTTTAACATTTTATTTGACATAAAATGAGTTTAAAACTATATTTAAGTGATTTTGAAGCTATTTCAAAGGATCTAAATTATATCTTTAAATTCCAAACACTCGGGATGCTTTTAGATAGTCAAAATGCATGATTGTGATCTGACTTTAATGGATTTTAAAAATGTTCCTCTATTGATATAGGATCTAGACTTTATAAAGCTGAGATCCTCTATTATCTATGTGTTTACATTTTCTATTGACACAGGATGTTCCCCAGAACCTTTTTTCCCTGAGATATCTTGCATTGTGTTGTGGACTTCGGATCCCTGGAGCCTTGCGCACCCCCTGTTTGGCACAAGGAGGAGGTTTTGGTCGTCTATTTCTCGAGGTAGGGATCCCTTCATCCCTCTTATTTTTATATCATGTGGGATGGGTGTATGAATGTTTCCCATGTGAAGGAAGTTGAATCCAAATTTAATAAATAAAATTGAATCTATTTAATATAAATATACAGGGGCCGGGAAAAAGTTAAACATGCTTATTCTTTTTTTGTTTATTGGTATTGTGAGTTGTATGGGCTATATGCCTACTAAAAATAATGGTTTTTGGTGGTCTTTGTTTGTGAAATTGGGATGAATTGTTATGTCTTGTTGTTAATCATGTGTTGAATGGTTGTATACATGAAATTTATTAACCGTGTATACCTGGTTAAACAGATGGATGCCTCAGGATCAAACTTTCTCTATGATAACCCCTGAATTATCAAAGTGGAATTAAAGAACAAGTGTTTTTTAAATCTGAACACACACTGCCTTGTTTGGTGTTGTTGTGTGTTGTGTGTGGTTTTGTTTTTTCTTGTTCCTTGTGTGGTTGTGTGGTGATGGGGTTGAGATCACGGCTATAAGGTGGGGTGGTACGGGTGGTGTCATGAAATCTCAGATTGAGAGATTGACTGATTATGGAATGGATGGAAAATATTTGAGTAGTGGGGCTACAGGTTTGGTTTGTGCTATGTTTTTTTTGTGGGGTGTGATGGGTGTGGTGTTTTTATACAGTGGGGCTGTCAAGTTTGGTTTTTATGAGATGTGTTGCGGTTTTTTTCTGTGTGTTGGGGGTTTACTTATTGAGAGGATGGATTGGGTGAAATGACTTTGAAGAATGATGATGGCAGTGGTTGGTAGGGGTGTTGAACAGAGTAGAAATATGAATTTAGTTGCCTTAATGTGGTCCTTTTTCTTCTATGCGGGTTATGTTGTGTGGCTTGTTGCATGTTGTGTTTAGTACTTTCCTAGGTAGGCATGGAATGAACAAATGGATTTCTTAATAAAGAATAATAATTGGTTAAATGAGTTGGTTGGGGGTATGTTTGATTTGTGGCTTTTTTTGAAGCGGCTTTCATTTATCAACTTCTGAAGTGACTATTGCTGGTGTTGATAAATACATTTAGAGGTAGCATCAAAGGAGGTTTTGTGGGTTGGTTGTTTGTTTGGGAAGAACCCATAGGTTGGGCTTGAGTTTTTGATACTAAATATATATACCTATACTTTCTTTATGTTTTTTATATGTACCCCACCCTAGTTGATCACTATGTTCCGAACACCCCCTTTTTAATGGGGGAGGGTGACTTTTCCCAACATCCCAGTGGGAGGATGGATGGCTAGTTATTGTCTCTTCCCTACTCCCTCTTCTAGGAATTGGTAGCCCAAGATTCTTCAGGCACATTGTGGTGTATTTGTGAGGCCTAGGTGTATGCGGACATGGTATGCTTTCCCAAGTGTCTATGGGATGAGATGTGGTGTGCTTTTTAGGTGTCTTCGGGGTGTGGTATGGTTGTGTCCTAGGTGTATGTAGGCAGGATGTGGTATTTTTTGGCCTAGGTGTTTGTGGGAGGGATGTGGTATGGTTATAGCCCAGGTATGTATGGGTGGGATGTGGTGAGATTTGTATGCCCATGTTGTGGGACTAGCTCTAAGACCCAGGATTGTGTGGGTGGGTTGTGACATGGGGCTTGTGGAAGAGTGTGGAAGTGCCAGGATGTTTTCCATTAGGGTATGAGTAGTTAACCAATGGTAGGTGGTTTAGGGTACCCAAACATCGATGTGGTTGTTATATTACTATACTTAACTTGAGATATTTGGTGAGAATTCCTTGGTGAGGTTGGGATGGCTAGTATTCCTTGTTAGGTGTTGTTGGTTTCTACTTTTTTCTCACAGGGGAATTAGTATGTTTCTCTCACTTTTTCATGAGAGACTTTGGTTTTCCTACTGAGTATACTTGTATGCTCATCCTATGTTATAAAAGTTCTTTCAAGTTTCTAGGAGGATCATGGGGACCATGTTGGGCATTACTAGCTCGGACTTTGGGACATTTTTTGCATCACCACTAAACTTTACTTTTGGGAATTTACTTTGGATCTTTTCATTGTATATGTAACATTTTTACTTTAAACATGCATATGGGATGGATTTTGGTTTTCCTTTTTATATAAGTCTTGGAGTTAGTTTGAGGTTTATACATCTTATCTCTCGATATTGGTTACTATAAAAAGGGTAATGCCTCCCATTTTATGAGATTTGTATACCCTTGGCATTGGTCACCACCCCAGGGCCTACTGGAGGCAGGACTTGAGGGTTATTGTCTCTATTCCTTCATTGCCATCTTAGGAGGGGAATATTTGGAGGGGTGGGTCATGATAGTTGAGGATATCCATAAGGCATCATCTCAGCATATAGTCGACCCAGCCTCCCCTGATCATTTCACTCTTACCACCACTACACCCACCACTGCCACAACCTCTTCTACAGCCTCTTCCCCTATTACTACAATCATCCCACCCACCACCACTCCCCCCTAACCCTTCTTTTACCACCACTGCCACCTCTTCCCCCTACTATGTCTATACCCCATCTACCCATTCTCACAGACCCCTTCCCATTTCTATAATCCATATTGGAGAACCAGTGATAGCTCTTTCATCTTTTATGTGTTCCATACACCAACCTGTCTCACTTCACCACCCCTCCCCCTCCACCAGTCCATTCATCTTCCCGCCCATACCCATCTACTGACCCTACTTCTTCATCCATACCCACACGACATCCCACCCCGTCCGACCTACCTCCCAAGTTTACCGAACCTACATCCCAGGAAGAGTACCTTTCAGATCATGCCAGGTAGGTCAAGGGCTTCGCCATTCCATCTTCATCTAAGGTTACCTTCATTGATCCAACTTTAATACACACATCCTCAGTATGGATCGGTACCTAACCTCCTCCATCATCAATCAATCCTAATTCCAGCACCATGGAACCACCACGGTGGTCGATCCTCCATGCCCCTCCACTATCGATGACATTGATAGGGAAATCCAGATACAAGAACCCACTATTTAGGAGGGGATTCTTGATGTGGATATCACCAATAGTGATTTTACTATTTAGTTATGTCTTGATCCCCTCCCCTTTTGTACTCTATTTGGGTATCCATTTTCGTACTACTTGTATTCCATTTTCACTAATATATAATTTATTATATATGGATGAGATATATTTTTTTGCTGAACTACTTGTTGTCTTATTTACATTTTATTGTTGCATTACTTTATCCATGTATAGTTCTTTCACTTCTTCTATGGTCAGTGATCAGCCAGTTAGGCCATATTCTATAATTTTGATCAAGATTTATCAGCATGTCATTGGCCTATAGAGATAGGTTGAGGAGCTTTAGGTTGAGGAGCTCCAAGTTGAGATCTATGCTCAATATGGGTCCCCTTCATGACATTCCTAGATACACTTCCTACCACATGAGATTCATGCTCAGTACATTCCTGAGATAGTTATTCCTTCCAAGAATCCCCATGAGGTCGATGAAATAGTCACCAGTTCTTATAAGAGGCAGCAGACCTTTGAGAAAATGGATAGCACTAACTAATCCCTTTGTCCATCCATCTAGCTGACAACATCATTGTTAGCACTTTATGGGAGGTAACCCATACTTTTGTTTCCATTATTTTATTCATGTTCTTAGTATTGTAGTTTTCATTTTTCTTAAATTTTTGTTCATATTTCATCCCAAAACTTCACTATATTCACCTTCTTTCATTTATCTGAGCTATTTTACCTTACTTTCAACTATTTTCACTTACCATTTTTCTTCTCCCATATTTTTTTAACCCTATATAGTAATGTTTTATCTAGTTTAGGCATGTTGTTTATCACAATTTTTTCAGGTATCCCAAATTCAATTCAACATCCTCTAAGTTTATCCATTACATGACATTCACTATAGGGATCTCTCGATTCCCAAATTTTAATTTCAATTTTTTATTTAATTTTTTTATATGTGTTACTTACTATATTTTCCACTAAAATTTTCCTAACAGTGTGGAAACTGTATCATTTTAATTGTGGGGGAGTCTTTCATGAGCTTTATTGTCGATACACTTGGATTTTTTCCTATTTTCACTTATTTAAGAGACATTTTCATTGAAATAATTATTTAAACTTGAAATCTCCTTACACCCACCAAAAAAAAGAAACTGTTAGGTTGGAGATTTTTTAAACCTATTTTTGTTCATGCTTGGATTTTTAGCATGATTGCTGAGTTGAGTAATTTAATTAAAATTCAAGATTCTTGAAATTGATTTTGATTAACTTATTACTAGATTTTATACCCTAAGTGGTTTCCAGTTATTTTTTATACTCCCATTCTCAAGAGGATTCTATACTTACACTCTCATATTCTTTTCTAAGCATATTTATTAAGAGATACCTAGGAAATGTAAACCGGTCATAACTTGCATTGAGATCTTATTGAGGATATGATTGAAAAAATACACTTTTAAAGTTATTGAGGTAATCTTTGTGATTCACATTTTTCTGAGACCCACCTGTGCATATTTTCTTCTTTAGCTCGTATTATCCATGAATAACCCTATTAGGATGGATTCATTTCAAAATGATTATCCCTTCTTATCCTACTCTCGGTATGGTGCATGATAATCCTTTGAAAAAGTGTGGGGGAATTTTCACCACTAATGGACATTGGATATTAGAATTTAGGAGACGTATGGTGTCACTTTCACCAGATTAATATGATGTGGTCCATGATTACTTTTTAAATTTTCTATGCTTACCATGTTCTGTAAAGACCCGCAAATTTCAAGGAAATTTTTTTTTCTTAATTTTCTTTGGAATTTTACAAGGGCGCAGCTTCAGACGGCACCTGATTCCGAGGCCCGGTGTGCCCGGAATCAATTTCCGAAGTTTGGCTCGGGTACGTTCAGTGAACGGACGAGCGGGTTTTTCTATCTTTTGAACCGGTGCCCGGAATCGAATTCTGAGGGCACCGATGAAATCGCAGCGCCGGTATTTGCTTAGAAACGCCTCTTCCGGAGTTGCGTTTGCTCAAGACGTGGTTTTTAAATTTTGCGGCTTTAAGTCAGAATAAAATAAAGTTGTGCGACAACTTTATTTTATTTCACTTAAACTGCTTGGAAGCCACTTAAAGTCACTTAAAGGCGGCTTGAACTGAGTTGAACTGGATAGGATGCTATCCAGAAATATCCTACCCCTTGGTAGGATATTTGTGCGGTGGGACCCGCACGAGCCCCGCCGTTTCTTTCGCTAAGTAACGCACCCGCGAAAACCCGTCAAAGTAACTGAAAAGTCAACCGACGCGTTTTCTTTAATTCTTAACAGACCATTTAATTGGGCGGTTTATTTCGTAAATTAAATGGACTGTTTCTTCGTGAATTAAATGGGTCGTTTCTTTCGAATTGATGGATCGTTTCTTAACCGGTTTCGTGTTGGCATGTTTATAAAATAAGACCAACCTAAAAATCCTTGGAAAGGATTTGAGAGAATCTTCGTTCCTCCACCCTCTCCGCGAAGAACGCGAAGAACGCGAAGAACGCCGGAACCGGAATCTGACGACGCACGATCCGCGACGTCAACAGCTTTTCCGCGACCTTCTTCTTCTTCGGTGCCTCTTCTTCCGCGGCGAACCTGCGATCAGCGGTTAAAGGTGAGAATCGAAACTTCTAAATTCTCCCTTCTTAATTTCAATAACAACGGATTTAATTAATTAAATCCGTTTGTTCTTGATCCGGAGATTGGCGACGCGACGCCGGATACCGCGACGACGCGACGATCTCCTTCTTCCGCGACGAGCGATTCCGCGACGACCTCTCGTCCGACGACGACTTCGAGGTAGGGATTTATTTTGGAAAAGTTACCCCTTTTAAATTTTCTCGTGAACGTTCTTGAAAATTTAAAAAGCCGGTTTCAAGCGAACAATTTTATCTTTAAATAAAATTGTTGGATCATGTGTTGATCATCTTATTCTTTTCTCCCGTTGTTTATGATTAACGCGGAGGGAGCGGGTCTAACGAACAAGACCCGGCAACCCTCCGCCGATCTTCCTTTTTGTGCGGATTTGGCGGGCGACGGCAAAAGCACGACGCAAGGTCCATTTGTTGATTCCGCAGTGGAGGACGCGTCCCGGGAGGAACAATGGCGCAGACGGGAGGCAAAACAGGCCACCGGAGCAACTCCGGCGGCCCGCGGAAGGAGGCGGCGGCGCGGGTCGCCGGCGCGGCGGCGCCGGCGACCGGAGGCGGCGGCGCCCGGCGCGCCGCCGTGGAGATCTCCCGCCGCGGCTGAAGCCGCGGCGGCGGCGGCCGGTTCCGCGGCCGCGCGGAACCGGGAACGGACGCGGCGGCCCGGCCGCGTCCGCGTGACAGGCGGCCCCCCGCGGGGGCCGCGTTTCTCCAAATGCCGCGGGTCAAACCCGCGGCGGCGGCCTGCTCGGCCGCTCGGCCGAAGCCGAGCCGGCCGGTCCGGTCGGCCGGGCCGCGCCCAGGCCGGACCGGACCCGGCCGAGCCGGTTCGGGCCGGTTCGGGCCGACCCGGTTCGGCCGACCCAAGGGGGGGGTTCGGGCCGGGTCGCCCCGGGCCCAGAACCCCCGTTTCGGGCCTTCTTCGGTCTTTCGCTCATATCTTGGGCCAGGGACCTCCGATTGAAGAACCGTCAGCGGCTACGCGATCCTTGGATCGAGACGGTCGTTTCGGTATATTACACTCAAGGTTTCGGAAGACTTTGGGTTCGGCCGGGTTGGTTCGTACACGAAACCAACCGGGCCCTCGGAGCGGAAACGCTCATAACTTGAGCTACGGACGTCCGATCGACGTACCGTCAGCTGTGGTAGTTTCCTCTAAGTGAGACGGAACTTTTGGCATACTCCGCCCGAGGATCGGACACAGGCGGAGTACGGTCGGGTTGGTTTTGCCCTAAAAACCAACCGGGCCCCTGGGACGAAAATGCCAATAACTCTCAGACCGGGCGTCCGATTGACGCGCCGTCTGTTGCGTTGAGATCCTGTTGTCGATACGGAACTTTTGGATACATCAACTTCGGACTACGTGTCAGTTGATGTATCAGCCTCTCGGCTCGTGGAGCGGACCCTCCTAACGAGCTCGCTATGTGCGGGAACCCTAGTGCTGGCTGTGACTTCGACGGCAGAGCAGAGATCCTCCGTGGACTGCGACGACGGCAGAGCAGAGATCCTCCGTGGACTGCGACGACGGCAGAGCAGAGATCCTCCGTGGACTGCGACGACGGCAGAGCAGAGATCCTTCGTGGACTGCGGCGACGACTGTGCAGAGATCCTCCGTGGACTGCGTCGACTACTGCACTCAGCGATCCTACGTGGAACAGTGCTACCGAACCTGTGTGAGCTGAATCTTCTTTTTACCTTGAGCGGTGGAGCGCTTGGGTGTAGCGGCGGACCCGTGGTACTTGACAGTGGTGGTGCGCTTGGATGCAGCAACAGACCCTTGGCGGTGGAGCGCTTGGTTGTAGCGGCAGACCCGCGATACTCTACGGAGTGTGTGCGCTTGGTTGTAGCGACAGACCCGCGACGGTGGAGACGTGCGTGCGGAGTACGGAGACCGTGTAGATGACTGAGACCTGACGACTGCTTGACCGACTCGACTTGGAGTGAGTCGACTAGCCCAGTGGACGGAGCGCCCAGTAGTTGGCAGCAGACCCACGGCGGACGGAGCGCCTGGTAGTTGGCGGCAAACCCGCGGTACTCGACAGGAGGAGTACCTCAGTAGGCTATCTGGGTGAGCGCCCGGTATTTGGCAGCAGACCCTCAGCGGACGGAGCGCCCGGTAGTTGGCAGCAGACCCGCGGTACTCGACAGGAGGAGTGCTTCAGCAGTCTTAGGTTAGTGAGCAGTACCTCGGAGTCGTGACAGGACCACTGTACACTTCAGAGATGGGGCTCTTCAACTTTTACGGTTTCGATAATGAAAATCCTGGTTGAGCTGAATCTTATGTTACTCTCCTTTGTGGATTGTGTTGAACTATCCTATGTGGATTTACTGTTACTCTCCTTTGTGGATTGTGTTGAACTATCCTATGTGGATTTACTGTTACTCTCCTTGTGGATTTGAGTCTTGCTTCCTTTGTGGGTTGAGTTGTTCTTGAGCTCGTGAGCAGAGCTAGAATTGGGGACTTAGGTATATGTATGGGCATATACCTAAGTCGAGTCAGATGTTACTTCGTGATTGCATCTTTCTTTTGTGCTATATCCTTTGTGGATTTCGGGAGACCTTCGGGGGTCTCGGGGTCCTTACTGAGTAGCTTGTACTCACCCCTGCACGGGCTATGCCCGCACCTTGTTGTGTTGGTTGCAGACGACGGACAGTGCTGATCGCGGTTGGGGCGTGGAGCAGGACGGTACCTGGAGGTGGACCACTGGGCGGGACGTGCTCGGAGCGGACGTGGGACCCGAGGAGCCTGGAGGCTATCTGTACCCACCCTTCAGGTGGGATTGCCAGTGGACGACACGAGGCCGCCGTCTTTTCTTCAGTTGCTGTACTTTACTTTTCAGTTGTACTTTACAGTTGGGCTTGTATTTCCGGCCCCCTTTACTTTCCGCTTGCTGACTCTGTGTGGTTGTTACTTATAAAGGCAATGCCTTCCCTGTTTACTGGGATTTTACGCCTTGGTGCTAGTCGCCAGCCCCTGGCCTATGGAAGGCGGGCTTGGGGTAGTCACGGCACGGGCCCCGAGGACGGGTCGTGACAAATTGGTATCAGAGGTGGTCGGTTCTACCGCGGACTCTGATCGTCCTTTCTTTCTATGTGAAGCAATAGTGTTTAGTGTATTGAGTGTGGTTATCAGTTCAGGGAGCCCAGTGTTGGTGCGGCGGCCGACGTATCCGTACACCAGGACCCTGACTTCTGATTTCCAACTTAATGCACGAAAACACTGATTGCGTGTGTGTTTCCCAAAAGGTTTAAAGTCAACTCAAACCAGGTCAGCTCACCAGGTATAAATCGTTGACCGTGACACAACTGTTCAGGATGTCACCATGCAGATAGTTAGCTGGAGTTCCGAGAGAGTTCTCGATGATGGCCCACCGAGCAGCGAGACTCCGGTGCAGGGCCCTTTTTCAGTGTTGGCACCTTCGGGTGGTGTACCAGCAGCACCACCACCCGTTAGGCAGAGGATGCCACTAGCTGACAGTGCACGCTAGCAGAGCGCGATGCACGAGTTCCAGCAGTAGAGGCCTCTGAGGATACGAGGCGAGACAGTTTTCCCAGGCAGCAGTGGACTGGATGGAGGCGGTTGCTAGAGTTCTACGCCTAGCTTGGATACTAGTAGAGCGGATGATGATCTTAGCTTCTGTTGTTTCCAGTGAGTGACCATGAGGTTGGTTCTTATAGTAATGAGGCTTCGGTACGCGAACCGATACCTGGGATAGTACCTACGGGTAGTGCGCCAGCTATGTCACTACCTGTTGGTCAGTAGACACTACCGGCGGTACCGGTAGCAGAGAATCACAGGCTTAGTGCCTTACATATGTTTTAGCACCAGATATCCCTCAAGTTTCGAGGTGAGCCTGACTCGTAGGCGGCTGAGGACTGGCTTGAGGAGGTGGTTGTGAGTTTTCTGGAGCTAATACAGCTTCGACAGTACGACATGTCGGAAGCAGAGCACTCATCGTGGCTTACCAATCAATCGTAGTACTCGTTGGTTACGTTGTGATCAGTTCCTTAGACTCGAACTTCTGAGCGAAGTGTGTCTAAGGGAAATCCGAACCATTACTTTTCCTCTATGCATTTCTACCTATGCTAGGATGCTAGAGAGAACCTTTGTGGTTGTGAACGTTAGCAGTGAAAGGCAGGAAACTAGCGCCAGTCTCAGAGACTCGGGCGTGTAAAATGTTTCAGGAGGAGGAAGTGCTAAGGACAGATGAATCTGCAGGGTAGCAGACGTGGAAGCGGAGCTTAGAGAGCAGCATGTGGTGGTGTACATTTCGACATGTTACGACCACCCGACTTAGTAGTCCCCGCCAGGCTCAGGGAGCAGGAGGGCTGGGGAGGAGAGTAGCTGCATTGCGGTCAAGGAGTGTGACCCAGGAACTCTAAGAATGATTTGGGGTACGAATTATGTCTACTACGAGCTGCCATATCTATAGACATAGGAACCGATCATTCAACCCTTCCACGAATCATGTCCCAGACCTAGAGGTTCCGGGTAAGCCGTAGACTTGACCCTCACGTCTGGAGATACCTTTGGGAGGAGACTCGATAATCACACTTACGCCGACGGTGTGATTTGACCTCGAGGTGAGAGTTTCGGTTGGAATCTCTTGGTGGCAGCGTAGAGGCCTTATGACGTTGATCTGGGTATGATTCACAAATCATACCCCGGTTGACTGTTTTAGGCAAACGTCGGAATGGGTTTTCCTTGGTCGGCGAAAAGGAAACCCTGGGCAGCACATGTTAAACTCAGGCATAAGAGGGTGTGGCCGATCACTCTTGAGTTGGTCAACCCTACCCTTGTGGCAGCAGGAGTTTTGAGTTTCAGTTCTAACCTAAAAAGGGAAACCTCTTGAATTCGAGGGGGACGAACACGTTCTTATACGGTCTCAACCCGATGAGGTTTCGGAGATGTGGCCGAGGCGGCAGGTTATCTCCGAAGTTCGATGGGCCTTTCCAGGTCCTCAGCAGGATAGGAGAGGTGGCTTATCGCCTGGCTCTACCACCTCAGTTGCACCGGGTGCACGATGTCTTTCACGTGTCTCAGCTGAGGAGATACGTGCACGACCCGACGCACATCATCGACTTTGGGGAGCTGGACGTGGACGATGGGGCGACTTTTGCGGAGGTCCCAGTGGAGATCGAGGATCAACAGGAGCGGGTCCTACGTGGGCGGTCGATTCCTCTTGTGCGCGTCAGATGGCAGCACGGGAACCTCCAGGAGAGCACTTGGGAGCGGGAGGCTCAGATGCGTGCTCAGTACCCCCATTTGTTCCCCTAGTTTTTGATGTATCTTTACGGGGACGTAAAGCCCTGAGGTGGGAGTAATGTAAAGACCCGCAAATTTCAAGGAAATTTTTTTTTCTTAATTTTCTTTGGAATTTTACAAGGGCGCAGCTTCAGACGGCACCTGATTCCGAGGCCCGGTGTGCCCGGAATCAATTTCTGAAGTTTGGCTCGGGTACGTTCAGTGAACGGACGAGCGGGTTTTTCTATCTTTTGAACCGGTGCCTGGAATCGAATTCTGAGGGCACCGATGAAATCGCAGCGCCGGTATTTGCTTAGAAACGCCTCTTCCGGAGTTGCGTTTGCTCAAGACGTGGTTTTTAAATTTTGCGGCTTTAAGTCAGAATAAAATAAAGTTGTGCGACAACTTTATTTTATTTCACTTAAACTGCTTGGAAGCCACTTAAAGTCACTTAAAGGCGGCTTGAACTGAGTTGAACTGGATAGGATGCTATCCAGAAATATCCTACCCCTTGGTAGGATATTTGTGCGGTGGGACCCGCACGAGCCCCGCCGTTTCTTTCGCTAAGTAACGCACCCGCGAAAACCCGTCAAAGTAAATGAAAAGTCAACCGACGCGTTTTCTTTAATTCTTAACAGACCATTTAATTGGGCGGTTTATTTCGTAAATTAAATGGACTGTTTCTTCGTGAATTAAATGGGTCGTTTCTTTCGAATTGATGGATCGTTTCTTAACCGGTTTCGTGTTGGCATGTTTATAAAATAAGACCAACCTAAAAATCCTTGGAAAGGATTTGAGAGAATCTTCGTTCCTCCACCCTCTCCGCGAAGAACGCGAAGAACGCGAAGAACGCCGGAACCGGAATCCGACGACGCACGATCCGCGACGTCAACAGCTTTTCCGCGACCTTCTTCTTCTTCGGTGCCTCTTCTTCTGCGGCGAACCTGCGATCGGCGGTTAAAGGTGAGAATCGAAACTTCTAAATTCTCCCTTCTTAATTTCAATAACAACGGATTTAATTAATTAAATCCGTTTGTTCTTGATCCGGAGATTGGCGACGCGACGCCGGATACCGCGACGACGCGACGATCTCCTTCTTCCGCGACGAGCGATTCCGCGACGACCTCTCGTCCGACGACGACTTCGAGGTAGGGATTTATTTTGGAAAAGTTACCCCTTTTAAATTTTCTCGTGAACGTTCTTGAAAATTTAAAAAGCCGGTTTCAAGCGAACAATTTTATCTTTAAATAAAATTTTTGGATCATGTGTTGATCATCTTATTCTTTTCTCCCGTTGTTTATGATTAACGCGGAGGGAGCGGGTCTAACGAACAAGACCCGGCAACCCTCCGCCGATCTTCCTTTTTGTGCGGATTTGGCGGGCGACGGCAAAAGCACGACGCAAGGGCCATTTGTTGATTCCGCAGTGGAGGACGCGTCCCAGGAGGAACAATGGCGCAGACGGGAGGCAAAACGGGCCACCGGAGCAACTCCGGCGGCCCGCGGAAGGAGGCGGCGGCGCGGGTCGCCGGCGCGGCAGCGCCGGCGACCGGAGGCGGCGGCGCCCGGCGCGCCGCCGTGGAGATCTCCCGCTGCGGCTGAAGCCGCGGCGGCGGCGGCCGGTTCCGCGGCCGCGCGGAACCGGGAACGGACGCGGCGGCCCGGCCGCGTCCGCGTGACAGGCGGCCCCCCGCGGGGGCCGCGTTTCTCCAAATGCCGCGGGTCAAACCCGCGGCGGCGGCCTGCTCGGCCGCTCGGCCGAAGCCGAGCCGGCCGGTCCGGTCGGCCGGGCCGCGCCCAGGCCGGACCGGACCCGGCCGAGCCGGTTCGGGCCGGTTCGGGCCGACCCGGTTCGGCCGACCCAAGGGGGGGGGTTCGGGCCGGGTCGCCCCGGGCCCAGAACCCCCGTTTCGGGCCTTCTTCGGTCTTTCGCCCATATCTTGGGCCAGGGACCTCCGATTGACGAACCGTCAGCGGCTACGCGATCCTTGGATCGAGACGGTCGTTTCGGTATATTACACTCAAGGTTTCGGAAGACTTTGGGTTCGGCCGGGTTGGTTCGTACACGAAACCAACCGGGCCCTCGGAGCGGAAACGCTCATAACTTGAGCTACGGACGTCCGATCGACGTACCGTCAGCTGTGGTAGTTTCCTCTAAGTGAGACGGAACTTTTGGCATACTCCGCCCGAGGATCGGACACAGGCGGAGTACGGTCGGGTTGGTTTTTCCCTAAAAACCAACCGGGCCCCTGGGACGAAAATGCCAATAACTCTCAGACCGGGCGTCCGATTGACGCGCCGTCTGTTGCGTTGAGATCCTGTTGTCGATACGGAACTTTTGGATACATCAACTTCGGACTACGTGTCAGTTGATGTATCAGCCTCTCGGCTCGTGGAGCGGACCCTCCTAACGAGCTCGCTATGTGCGGGAACCCTAGTGCTGGCTGTGACTTCGACGGCAGAGCAGAGATCCTCCGTGGACTGCGACGACGGCAGAGCAGAGATCCTCCGTGGACTGCGACGACGGCAGAGCAGAGATCCTCCGTGGACTGCGACGACGGCAGAGCAGATATCCTTCGTGGACTGCGGCGACGACTGTGCAGAGATCCTCCGTGGACTGCGTCGACTACTGCACTCAGCGATCCTACGTGGAACAGTGCTACCGAACCTGTGTGAGCTGAATCTTCTTTTTACCTTGAGCGGTGGAGCGCTTGGGTGTAGCGGCGGACCCGTGGTACTTGACAGTGGTGGTGCGCTTGGATGCAGCAACAGACCCTTGGCGGTGGAGCGCTTGGTTGTAGCGGCAGACCCGCGATACTCTACGGAGTGTGTGCGCTTGGTTGTAGCGACAGACCCGCGACGGTGGAGACGTGCGTGCGGAGTACGGAGACCGTGTAGATGACTGAGACCTGACGACTGCTTGACCGACTCGACTTGGAGTGAGTCGACTAGCCCAGTGGACGGAGCGCCCAGTAGTTGGCAGCAGACCCACGGCGGACAGAGCGCCTGGTAGTTGGCGGCAAACCCGCGGTACTCGACAGGAGGAGTACCTCAGTAGGCTATCTGGGTGAGCGCCCGGTATTTGGCAGCAGACCCTCAGCGGACGGAGCGCCCGGTAGTTGGCAGCAGACCCGCGGTACTCGACAGGAGGAGTCCTTCAGCAGTCTTAGGTTAGTGAGCAGTACCTCGGAGTCGTGACAGGACCACTGTACACTTCAGAGATGGGGCTCTTCAACTTTTACGGTTTCGATAATGAAAATCCTGGTTGAGCTGAATCTTATGTTACTCTCCTTTGTGGATTGTGTTGAACTATCCTATGTGGATTTACTGTTACTCTCCTTTATGGATTGTGTTGAACTATCCTATGTGGATTTACTGTTACTCTCCTTGTGGATTTGAGTCTTGCTTCCTTTGTGGGTTGAGTTGTTCTTGAGCTCGTGAGCAGAGCTAGAATTGGGGACTTAGGTATATGTATGGGCATATACCTAAGTCGAGTCAGATGTTACTTCGTGATTGCATCTTTCTTTTGTGCTATATCCTTTGTGGATTTCGGGAGACCTTCGGGGGTCTCGGGGTCCTTACTGAGTAGCTTGTACTCACCCCTGCACGGGCTATGCCCGCACCTTGTTGTGTTGGTTGCAGACGACGGACAGCGCTGATCGCGGTTGGGGCGTGGAGCAGGACGGTACCTAGAGGTGGACCACTGGGCGGGACGTGCTCGGAGCGGACGTGGGACCCGAGGAGCCTGGAGGCTATCTGTACCCACCCTTCAGGTGGGATTGCCAGTGGACGACACGAGGCCGCCGTCTTTTCTTCAGTTGCTGTACTTTACTTTTCAGTTGTACTTTACAGTTGGGCTTGTATTTCCGGCCCCCTTTACTTTCCGCTTGCTGACTCTGTGTGGTTGTTACTTATAAAGGCAATGCCTTCCCTGTTTACTGGGATTTTACGCCTTGGTGCTAGTCGCCAGCCCCTGGCCTATGGAAGGCGGGCTTGGGGTAGTCACGGCACGGGCCCCGAGGACGGGTCGTGACATGTTCCTTTAAAAAAATAAATAAAATAAATAAATAAAAATAAAAAATATTTTGGGTTGTGTATTAGGAAGGTCAAAAATCACCATTACTAGACTGATGAATCCTATGATAGATCATATGTGGTTAGGTAATAGATGTGATACCTTGTAACGCCCCGACCCCAGCTACCCAGAGTCGGTGCATTATTACATAACATTGGCATGATCACAAGAAAGATCAAATCTCGAAAGACCGATTGGTTTAGTAGCCTTGGAAACACTAGATATATTCATAAGTTTTACATTACATCATAAAATGAAAAACTACTACAACAACATAATGTTTCAACAGTCCACACTATAATCCCCTCATAATATCCCTACAGGTCATTCATAACTTACATCTTCACTTCCTGGGAAAAATAAAACATAGAAAAGGGGTGAGCTCAAATGCCCAGTAAGGATAACAATATAGCGGAAACTTTCATCAATAAGAATAAACATTTAAGGCAATGTATAACTAAAACAAAAGCCTTTTAAGCATGAACTTTCAACATGGTATGGCATAAATAAAATGAAATAATGCCATTTAATTATTCACATGGATATTCTACTAATCGAATAATCACATGAAAAAATCAATAACCACTTTCATAATGTTGGAATGCATAATGCCAGACTATCATAACCACATAGCCAAGGCCTCGTGCCAAGACTACAAATAAGATTTTGTCAAGGCCTTGTGCCAAGACACTAGTTTGTCTCATGAGACCTACCGATGTAATATTTTTAGAAGATACTTATGTTTAAAGTTGCTAAAAAGTATTCCAGTGTTTTTATGAAATCATTATGCAAGCTTCTGAAATCAAAATAACTAATTCTAAGACTGCTCGACTAATTATAGGCCATGATGGGTCCACTCCCAATCCCTTCCTATCTACCATACTCGAGAGTCGGGTTTTCTGAAAACATTTTGAAGCTTGCGTTAAATACGTATACATTTGCACTGGATTTTCATATTTTTGAGAGAAATATCTCTTTTTTGAAATCATTTAAAAGTCACATAATTATAAAAGAAAACATTTACTTTGAAAATATCCTTATAAGCTTGTAAGGGAAGCTTCTAAGAGTTTATAATGGTGTAAAATAACTGCACCCGTCGTATAAGTTAAAAAAACAATCTTACCTTAATTTTTTCGAAAAGGTTAAAAAACACCTTGTTTTGAAAACGACGGAATGATTACTTTATAAACCTCATATAAAAAGTCAAAAAAGGGTATAAATGACTTTAACCCATATTCTTGTAAATATTAAAAATGTTTTGAAATACATTTTTAAGAAACATGGATGTGGATGATAAAGATATCCCAGTAGATTATTACGTATAAACAACCTCGGATAATGAAGAGATTGTGAAATAAACCCTTACCTTGTACTTTTCCTTGGTTGGGGTAGGTTAACCTCCTGTATAATGGTGAAATAATTGTTATTAAATTATACAAGAATCATATATATTAATATGATATCATATATGATCTTTTAACATTGATTTGTTAATAATATCTTAGAATTATCGTCGTTTCGGGAGTTAACTTACTCATTTTATTTTATATGTTTTGTTAAATAAGCCATGGTTGTTGTATCTTATTCATATCCAGAATGATATACAGTCCTTAAACATCATTTTTAAATCATCAAATGATAATTATACTTGAATGGATACGATGGAGAATGAATCTCATCGCGTTCGTGGAGACGGTAGTCCGTACGTACGCACGAGCGACAATATCATTCTTTTGATATTAAAATAATATATAAATGGATGGTATATCATATATACAGAATCATTAACATGTTATATTTATTATTTACATGAGTTACACATCATTATTATACACATCCAAATAATATTATATTGAATAACAATTACACCACGACGTGGAGACGGTAAGCCGTACGTTCGCACGTATGGTGACATGTTATTCAAAGGGTGGATAGAATACTGAATATGATTGTACCATATTTATAATAACATCACAGTATATGTGAGATACTGGATTTATTATTTCAGAATGGTAAGAACAAAGGAAGAAGAAGTGGAAGAAGAAATGAACTTAGAAAAGGGTGGTGAAATCATTACCTCTTCTTCGGGTTCTTCCTTTTGATTTGATCAAAAGGGCTCCTTAGGTTGGCTTTCTGATCAAACTAAGGCCTCTAGGTTGTAGTGAGGGATGTTGGGAGAGTATTTGGGCAGAGTTTGGCCGAACCAAAAGGCTTTGAAGGTGTGAAGAAATGAGAAGGAGGAGTTCCCTTTTATAAGAGGGGTGAGGGGCACCTTTGGAAAAGTTAGAAATATTAATTTATAATAAATTCATATTCAGTTTACAAAGGCTCCAAAGTTGACTATTCAAAGGATGAGGTGGGGATAGGTCGAAAACAACTCATCCAATAGAATTTAGACAGGTTTGGGTACTTATATTAACCTTATCTTTAAGTATTAACTCTAAGTTAATTAGTTTCACTTTTACAATGTCTCTTTGTATTTTTATATAATATGGTTAATAAACTTACTATATACATCCAAGCGACCCCCAAGTGGTCCATTAATGAGGAACATATCATAATATAAGTCTCTTGGCCGAACCTTAGATTTTTAGGAATTTAATATCAATTAATAATATAATATTTGTTTTAAGAACTCTTTTATGTCAATTTTGACACTATTCAATAGTTGATTTTTGTGAAACTCCTAACAGATTGATTACTTAGAAAAAAGTCAATTAAATCAATCCTAATATATCATATTATCATAGAAAATTAGTTTAATTCATTAAAAGTTTCATATTATAATTATTTGGGTATTTATAAGATCAATTATTTTTATTTTTCACTATTTTAGTAATTACTGCATCATCATTGTGTCATAAATAAAATAAATTATATAATGTCTAAAAATTATAAATAAAATATCATTATGTACGAAATCTTTTTAGCTTTCTAATGAATATTTATAATCGAAAATCCAAAATGTATAACCCTATGTAAAAATTGTTCTTCTAAAAGATGTAAGCTTATGCCATTTTTATTTTTATTTTAACTTTATTAATATAATGTGTCATTATCACTTACAAGTGGATCCATGGGGTCCCAAAATAGACCCAAAGATGCCCATGGTCGACCATGTATCAACCAATAGGGTTGAGACACGTTTTAGGGTAATTTAGTATTATTATAATATTATTTTGTTTAACCCTTATTTACCGGATTTACCCTTAACCATGGTAAATAAAATATTTACCGCAGTAATTATTCAAAATGTCTAAAAATAAAAGTTACCTATTTACACAATTTGAACATCCTGATTCCAAATATGGAATCCATTTTTCTAAATTCAAAACACAGAAGTGGCAGAAATTAATTTAAAATTAATTCCCGCTGTCAAAACAAAAAGCGTGTTTTTAAGAGATAATAACTATCAAAAGATTGACACTTGTTTATGTTCGGTTTAATTGTAAAATTATGTCCAATGACCAAGATTATATTAAATGGTAAAAATATATTCTAAATATACTTTAAAACCACTCAAATTCACAATTTATCACTATTAATTATTTTGATTAAAAAAGTTGTTTTTAATTAAAATTTAGTAATTTTCACTATTCATCAAAATATGAAAGTTATCCGAAATGTACCAAAATTTCACCCTAGGCTAATTTTGATATTCCGAATCCAAAAATGAAGTCCATTTTGAAATATAGAATATATATGATTTCAAAAAGTAGGTATTACTATTCACAACAGCTAGTTTAATTAGTTGTGGTGTGTGTTAGAACTCGAGGTTGCGTACAACACACGCTATCGCATTATTCGAAGGGAAACGTACCGTAGAAGCTTGGGGTGTTACATTCTCCCCTCCTTCAAATAATTGCGTCCTCGCAATTTCTAGGGTATTACTGCATAAAAAGACTCGGGTGGTTCTTCATCATAAGTTCCTCGGGTTCCCACGTTGCCTCTTCCATCTTATGATTTCTCCACAAAACTTTTACCAGACGCGTCGTCCGGTTTCTCAGCACTTGTTCTCTCGTATCAAGAATCTTGATGGGCTCTTCGCAATAAGACAGATCGGGTTCCAGTTCTAAATCTTCATAGGTGAGTACATGCGTTGGGTCAGGCATGTATTTCCTCAACAGAGATACGTGGAACACATCGTGAACTTTGGAGAGACTTGGCGGCATTGCCAATCGGTAAGCTACAGCCCCAATTCGTTCTAGAATTTCGAAAGGTCCGATGTACCTGGGACTCAATTTACCTTTCTTACCAAAACGTATGACTCCCTTCCACAGAGATACCTTTAGGAAAACATGATCACCGACTTGAAATTCCAAATCCTTCCTTCGATTATCGGCATAGCTCTTCTGCCTACTTTGAGCTGCTTTGATGTGATTTTGGATTACCTTCACCTTTTCCACCGTTTCCTCCACCAGTTCTGGGCCTACAAGTTTTCTTTCACCAACGTCATCCCAACAGGTTGGTGTACGACATCTCTTTCCATATAACGCTTCATATGGTGCCATCTGAATACTCGAATGGAAGCTATTGTTATAGGAAAATTCTACTAGTGGTAAATATTGATCCCACATACCCTGAAAGTCAAGTGAGCAAGATCTCAACATGTCTTCTAAGGTCTGAATAGTCCGTTCTGATTGTCCGTCTGTCTGAGGGTGGTAAGCAGTGCTCAAATGAAGTTCAGTATCCAGGGATTTCTGAAGACTTTTCCAAAATCTTGAAGTAAAACGGGGATCACGATCAGAAACAATCGATAGGGGTACTCCATGAAGTCTCACAACTTCATTAATATATAGTCTTGCTAGACGTTCCAGGGGTAGATCTTCTCTTATAGCAAGAAAATGTGCTGACTTGGTAAGACGATCAACAATCACCCATATTGCATCATTCCTTCTAGGAGTCTTTGGTAGCCCCATGACAAAGTCCATCGTAACATTGTCCCATTTCCACTCCGGTATGGGAAGAGGTTGCATGACTCCTCCAGGCTGTTGCCTTCCAGCTTTCACTTGTTGACAAACCATACACCTTGACACAAAATCAGCAATCTCCCTCTTCATGTTGTCCCACCAAAAATGTTCCTTCAAATCCCTATACATTTTGGTGCTCCCAGGGTGTATAGAGAAATTGGAACTATGAGCGTCATCCAGCAATTCCCTTTTTAGATCAGGTATATTGGGAACACAAAGTCTCTTCCCGAATTTCAAAATTCCACCTTCATACGCAAAGTCTCTCAATCTCCCATCATTCACAGCTTTAATCTTCTTTTGGAATTCTTCATCATCAGTCTGAGAACTCTTAATCCTTTCTAGTAAAGATGGTTTGGCAACCATTTGAAAAAGCATTGATGTTTCACCTTCCCTGGTTATTCCCATGTCCATCTTCACTAGCTCCATGAAAATTGGATCCCTTTCAATTCTCATATTGTTCAAAACTCCATGGTCTTTTCTACTCAAAGCATCTGCCACCTTGTTTGCCTTCCCTGGGTGGTAGTGTATCGTGCAATCATAATCCTTGAGTAATTCAAGCCATCTCCTTTGCCTCATGTTGAGTTCTTTTTGTGAGAAAATATACTTCAAACTCTTGTGATCAGTATAAATCTCACATTTTTCACCATAGAGGTAGTGCCTCCATATCTTCAAAGCAAAGATCACAGCTGCTAACTCAAGATCATGAGTAGGATAGTTTTGTTCATGAATTTTCAACTGTCGTGATGCATAGGCAATAACTCTATCATTCTGCATAAGGACACAGCCAAGTCCTTTCTTCGATGCATCACTATAAATAACGAACCCATCATTCCCCGATGGTAGAGTCAATATAGGAGCATTGACTAATCTTCTCTTCAGTTCTTCGAAACATTCTTCACACTCTTTTGTCCAAACAAATTTAACCCCTTTACGTGTGAGCTTCGTTAATGGGTTAGCCAATCGGGCAAAATTCTGGACGAAACGTCAATAATAACCTGCCAAACCAATAAAACTACGTACCTCAGTTATACTCGTAGGTGCTGGCCATTCTTGGATTGCTTTGGTCTTAGAAGGATCAACAGAGATTCCATCTTTAGAGACAATATGGCCAAGAAAAGAAATCTCCTGAAGCCAGAATTCACACTTGCTAAACTTCCCATATAATTCATGCCTCCTCAGAGTCTTCAAGATAATGCGCAAGTGATTTTCATGATCTTCGTAGGTTTTGGAGTATACCAAGATATCATCAATAAATACCACCACAAATTCATCGAGATACTCCTTGAAAACTCTATTCATTAGATCCATGAATACAGAGGGTGCATTAGTCAATCCAAACGGCATTACAGTAAACTCGTAATGCCCGTACCTGGTTCGAAATGCTGTTTTCGGAATGTCTTCCTTCTTCACACACAACTGATGGTATCCAGATCGAAGGTCAATCTTTGAAAAGTATTGAGCTCCATGCAGTTGGTCAAATAAATCATCAATACGAGGTAGGGGATACTTGTTCTTTATCGTTATAGCATTGATCTCCCTGTAGTCGATACATAACCTCATAGATCCATCTTTCTTTTTAACAAAAAGAACAGGGGCTCCCCATGGAGAAACACTAGGGCGAATAAATCCCTTATTACTCAATTCCTCTAGTTGTTTCTTTAGTTCGACTAATTCTACAGTAGCCATTCTATAAGGGGTCTTCGATATAGGCCTTGATCCAGGAATCAAATCAATGGAAAACTCTACTTCTCGTTCTGGAGGATGTCCAGGTAAATCTTCCGGAAATACATCTACAAACTCTTTCACAACAGGTACATCCTCTATTTGAACATTCCTTTCCTCACCGACAGTTATTTCATTCTCTTCCTCCCCAATAATTGAAATAAGTTGAGCTACTGGGGGTGGATCTAAATAAGAATTAGGTGGTGACGATTCTGCTCTAAAAATAAGGTGTTCCTTATCATTATCATCAAGAATCGTAACCTCTTTCTTCTTACAATAAATCTTCGCATCATAGTCCGAAAGCCAGTCCATACCGAGGATTATATCAAACTCAATCATAGGTATGACGATGAGATCAGCAGATAAAGAAAATGTATGTGCTCTAACGGGGACTGATTCGCAAAACTTTGTTGCAACGATACTTCCCTTAAAAGTTTTAACTGACAACTCCCTTATTAAATCAAATTGGAAATATCTAATTTTCTTAGCAAACTGGGAAGATATGAAACAATGCGATGATCTAGAATCAAATAATGCATTTGCTAAACTTGAGTAAACCATTAAATTACCTGCCACCACATCTTTCGGAGTTTCTACCTCAGCAGTAGTGATAGCATAAGCCTGGCCTTGATCCCTTGGCCTTTTCTGAGGTATGTTCTCCTGACGCTTAGGAAATGCATTTGCATAATGCCCCATCTCCCTGCAATTGTAGCACTGAACGTTGGTAGCTTCCTTCTTCCCCTTGCAATCATGAGCTTGGTGGCCTTTTTCACCACACTTGTAACAGACTCCCATTCCCTTCAGGCAAGCACCGGGGTGTTTCTTCCCGCACTTACCACAAGATGGATATTCAACCTTTCCCTTCTTCCCCTTATTTCCATTCCCAGATTGATCAGCAGGTCTCTTCTTCTCTTGCTTTGCTTTAAAGTCATAAGACTTAGAGAATTCCTTTTCGGTCTTGATAGCACATGAGACAATGTCTTCGTACGATGAAAAGGATTGTGAGACTAATGCTCGACGGAGAAATGGTTTTAACCCATCAAAGAAACGATCAATCTTACTTCTTGGGTTGCAAATATAATCTCCAGCATACCTCGCTAACCTTGTAAAGTTAGCCTCATACTTTGTGACATTATCATCCTCCTTTTGTCTCAGACTCAGAAATTGCCTTTCCATATCTGCTCGATGGTCGCGAGGAAAGTATTTTTCTAAAAACAGATCTTTGAACTCCCTCCATTCCATGTTTGATACTTCATCATCTTCCTTCATGTTTTGAATCAATGACCACCATTGATCAGCATCTCCAGTGAGGCGGTAAACTGCCATGGTAACTTTTTCCCTTTCACTACTCCCCAAAGCCTGAAATATTTTCTCTAGGGAAAATATCCATTGCTCAGCTACTAAGGGATTTTTACTCCCATTGAATGTTGGTGGTTGTTGTCTCATGAATCGATCTAACATTGATCCTCCACGCTGCGGATCAGGGTGCTCCATACGGGTAAGGTTATTATTCATAACCTGAGTAAGTTGTCCCAGTACGGTGATTAGCTGATCAGCACCAGTTGCATCACCAGCCCCACTATAATTATCTTGAGCAGGAGGGAAATCCCTACATGGAGTGCATGCATTGATACAGTTTCCATTTCTTCCACTAGGCGCCATTTCTAAACAATGGCATAAACTAGATCAGTTTATGAATCAAAATACATAATCCCATACTTATAAAACACTTAACATAAATTGAACTATTTATGGATATAATCCATAATCATCAAAATGTTTTCTTTGAGGAAGTATATACTCATAAACCCTTCATAATGATTTGTAAAGAAAATGAGAGTTATCCTAAGCATATCCCCCGGGAGTGTCGTAACCAAGAGTGCAGCAAGGCCCGTTGTCGTGCACCAGTTCCCGTTCGAGTCTAGCTCAAAGCGGTGTTTTCGGGTTTTACCCCTAGGTACATCTGTGCCAGAGCCGCCTCTACCTGCTCGTATCCAGACAGGGATGTATTGCTCGGAAAACTCACAAAATCTCTACAATACCAAAATTCTAGGAAGTTCTTCTATACTAATCCTCAAAGTTCATCTTAGGTCTACGTGCTCTAATCAAAGTTTATCTAAATCTAGCTTCCAAGGTTTGTACTAAATTTCCTCTGATACCAACTGTAACGCCCCGACCCCAGCTACCCAGAGTCGGTGCATTACTTCGTAACATTGGCATGATCACAAGAAAGATCAAATCTCGAAAGACCGATTGGTTTAGTAGCCTTGGAAACACTAGATATATTCATAAGTTTTACATTACATCATAAAATGAAAAACTACTACAACAACATAATGTTTCCACAGTCCACACTATAATCCCCTCATAATATCCCTACAGGTCATTCATAACTTACATCTTCACTTCCTGGGAAAAATAAAACATAGAAAAGGGGTGATCTCAAATGCCCAGTAAGGATAACAATATAGCGGAAACTTTCATCAATAAGAATAAACATTTAAGGCAATGTATAACTAAAACAAAAGCCTTTTAAGCATGAACTTTCAACATGGTATGGCATAAATAAAATGAAATAATGCCATTTAATTATTCACATGGATATTCTACTAATCGAATAATCACATGAAAAAATCAATAACCACTTTCATAATGTTGGAATGCATAATGCCAGACTATCATAACCACATAGCCAAGGCCTCGTGCCAAGACTACAAATAAGATTTTGTCAAGGCCTTGTGCCAAGACACTAGTTTGTCTCATGAGACCTACCGATGTAATATTTTTAGAAGATACTTATGTTTAAAGTTGCTAAAAAGTATTCCAGTGTTTTTATGAAATCATTATGCAAGCTTCTGAAATCAAAATAACTAATTCTAAGACTGCTCGACTAATTATAGGCCATGATGGGTCCACTCCCAATCCCTTCCTATCTACCATACTCGAGAGTCGGGTTTTCTGAAAACATTTTGAAGCTTGCGTTAAATACGTATACATTTGCACTGGATTTTCATATTTTTGAGAGAAATATCTCTTTTTTTGAAATCATTTAAAAGTCACATAATTATAAAAGAAAACATTTACTTTGAAAATATCCTTATAAGCTTGTAAGGGAAGCTTCTAAGAGTTTATAATGGTGTAAAATAACTGCACCCGTCGTATAAGTTAAAAAAACAATCTTACCTTAATTTTTTCGAAAAGGTTAAAAAACACCTTGTTTTGAAAACGACGGAATGATTACTTTATAAACCTCATATAAAAAGTCAAAAAAGGGTATAAATGACTTTAACTCATATTCTTGTAAATAGTAAAAATGTTTTGAAATACATTTTTAAGAAACATGGATGTGGATGATAAAGATATCCCAGTAGATTATTACGTATAAACAACCTCGGATAATGAAGAGATTGTGAAATAAACCCTTACCTTGTACTTTTCCTTGGTTGGGGTAGGTTAACCTCCTGTATAATGGTGAAATAATTGTTATTAAATTATACAAGAATCATATATATTAATATGATATCATATATGATCTTTTAACATTGATTTGTTAATAATATCTTAGAATTATCGTCGTTTCGGGAGTTAACTTACTCATTTTCTTTTATATGTTTTGTTAAATAAGCCATGGTTGTTGTATCTTATTCATATCCAGAATGATATACAGTCCTTAAACATCATTTTTAAATCATCAAATGATAATTATACTTGAATGGATACGATGGAGAATGAATCTCATCGCGTTCGTGGAGACGGTAGTCCGTACGTACGCACGAGCGACAATATCATTCTTTTGATATTAAAATAATATATAAATGGATGGTATATCATATATACAGAATCATTAACATGTTATATTTATTATTTACATGAGTTACACATCATTATTATACTCATCCAAATAATATTATATTGAATAACAATTACACCACGACGTGGAGACGGTAAGCCGTACGTTCGCACGTATGGTGACATGTTATTCAAAGGGTGGATAGAATACTGAATATTATTGTACCATATTTATAATAACATCACAGTATATGTGAGATACTGGAGTTATTATTTCAGAATGGTAAGAACAAAGGAAGAAGAAGTGGAAGAAGAAATGAACTTAGAAAAGGGTGGTGAAATCATTACCTCTTCTTCGGGTTCTTCCTTTTGATTTGATCAAAAGGGCTCCTTAGGTTGGCTTTCTGATCAAACTAAGGCCTCTAGGTTGTAGTGAGGGATTTTGGGAGAGTATTTGGGCAGAGTTTGGCCGAACCAAAAGGCTTTGAAGGTGTGAAGAAATGAGAAGGAGGAGTTCCCTTTTATAAGAGGGGTGAGGGGCACCTTTGGAAAAGTTAGAAATATTAATTTATAATAAATTCATATTCGGTTTAAAAAGGCTCCAAAGTTTACTATTCAAAGGATGAGGTGGGGATAGGTCTAAAACAACTCATCCAATAGAATTTAGACAGGTTTGGGTACTTATATTAACCTTATCTTTAAGTATTAACTCTAAGTTAATTAGTTTCACTTTTACAATGTCTCTTTGTATTTTTATATAATATGGTTAATAAACTTACTATATACATCCAAGCGACCCCCAAGTGGTCCATTAATGAGGAACCTATCATAATATAAGTCTCTTGGCCGAACCTTAGATTTTTAGGAATTTAATATCAATTAATAATATAATATTTGTTTTAAGAACTCTTTTATGTCAATTTTGACACTATTCAATAGTTGATTTTTGTGAAACTCCTAACAGATTGATTACTTCGAAAAAAGTCAATTAAATCAATCCTAATATATCATATTATCATAGAAAATTAGTTTAATTCATTAAAAGTTTCATATTATAATTATTTGGGTATTTATAAGATCAATTATTTTTATTTTTCACTATTTTAGTAATTACTGCATCATCATTGTGTCATAAATAAAATAAATTATATAATGTCTAAAAATTATAAATAAAATATCATTATGTACGAAATCTTTTTAGCTTTCTAATGAATATTTATAATCGAAAATCCAAAATGTATAACCCTATGTAAAAATTGTTCTTCTAAAAGATGTAAGCTTATGCCATTTTTATTTTTATTTTAACTTTATTAATATAATGTGTCATTATCACTTACAAGTGGATCCATGGGGTCCCAAAATAGACCCAAAGATGCCCATGGTCGACCATGTATCAACCAATAGGGTTGAGACACGTTTTAGGGTAATTTAGTATTATTATAATATTATTTTGTTTAACCCTTATTTACCGGATTTACCCTTAACCATGGTAAATAAAATATTTACCGCAGTAATTATTCAAAATGTCTAAAAATAAAAGTTACCTATTTACACAATTTGAACATCCTGATTCCAAATATGGAATCCATTTTTCTAAATTCAAAACACAGAAGTGGCAGAAATTAATTTAAAATTAATTCTCGCTGTCAAAACAAAAAGCGTGTTTTTAAGAGATAATAACTATCAAAAGATTGACACTTGTTTATGTTCGGTTTAATTGTAAAATTATGTCCAATGACCAAGATTATATTAAATGGTAAAAATATATTCTAAATATACTTTAAAACCACTCAAATTCACAATTTATCACTATTAATTATTTTGATTAAAAAAGTTGTTTTTAATTAAAATTTAGTAATTTTCACTATTCATCAAAATATGAAAGTTATCCGAAATGTACCAAAATTTCACCCTAGGCTAATTTTGATATTCCGAATCCAAAAATGAAGTCCATTTTGAAATATAGAATATATATGATTTCAAAAAGTAGGTATTACTATTCACAACAGCTAGTTTAATTAGTTGTGGTGTGTGTTAGAACTCGAGGTTGCGTACAACACACGCTATCGCATTATTCGAAGGGAAACGTACCGTAGAAGCTTGGGGTGTTACATACCTGGCATAAAAATGATTTTCGAAAAATAAATTAAAATAAAAATAAAGAAACAAGGTTACATTCTTAATACTTACTTGATATACTCATGGAACCGCTTTAATCTATTGGAGCATAGATACATTTTGTTTAGGATGAGTTACTTCATTACACTATTCATAAATTTCATGCATTTTAATTTAGAGGTTACCATTCTTTTGAGCTTGATTTTTATTTTATACCCACCTACCCTCATCCTTAGAGACATTTGAACCTTATTATTGAATCCATCATGATTGATTTTTTATTTTTATTTACTAAGTAGAGAAGATAGAACCAATGTAAGCCTATAATTAGGAAAATGTATTCAGGGTATGAGCATAACTCTAGTTATATTTTACCTTGAGTGATGATAGAAAATTTATTGTGAGGTAAATTGAAAAATGGGTATATCATTTAAGGAATAGTTATGAAATTTTAATAAAAGGAAAAAATAATTTTAATAAAGAACTAAAATATGAGGCATGACTGATATTCTCTATAGGAATAATTTTGGAGGGCCTACTTTTTCAGCTTACACTTAGTTTTATTTTCCTTATTTTAATGAATATTTCTTTTTTCAAAATTGTTTCACATAGAATCCCTATTGAGATTCTTTTTTCTTGAGGACAAGCAATTATTCAAGTGTAAGGGAATTTGATAATCTAAATTTATATATACATTTTTGATGAATATGTTTAAGAATTATTAATATTTTATTTGATAATGAAGTGGGTTTTGGTTTTTTTCATAGGAATTAGGAATTTTGGGCTCAAAGGAAGAAATTTTGAAAAGTGGAAAAAACAGGCTTTACACATCATGAATCACATACAAGATGTGTATTACTCATTCACAGCATTCCTGTAGATCCATAGACCAATTCATGAAGTATTTACATGATGTGAACATAGTACAAGACATGTACATAAATTACATATCATTCGGATTTCAAAATCAAAATCATGCTGAAATTGAATCGCATACACGATGTTTAGAGTTTACACAACATGAAATGTTTGAGATACCACTCAGTCAAAGATACAGGAAACTTTTCTAGAGGAGATTGTGGATCTCAAATACACGACTTGTAGCCTACTTACATGATGTGAATATGTCAAGAAAAATCCACTTGAAGCTAGTAAATGGTGTGAAGGATTTAAACATTTTGTACTTTTCAAGCCTATATTTTTTTAGTGTTCCAACACACATAGAATCTTTTCACCCTACATTTTTCTCTTATTTTATTTCTCCATTTTTAGTTATTCCTCATCCAAACACATTTTTAATTCATTCATTTAGTTTTTTATCAAATATTTTTGAGTTTTTAACCATTCTTCATCCTTTATTTATCTATTGTGATTCTATTTCTATTTTGATGCTTGTTTTTAATACCATTCATTGTTCTTCATCAATGCTTGTTGTTCCTTCATTATTTCTTCATTTTGAGTAATTTTTTTATTATATTTACATTTATTTTAATTTTTTATCTTGATTATTTCTTGTTTTAGTTCTAGATTTCTTATTTCTCAACCATTTCATGATTATACTAAGCATGTTTTATAATCCTTTTATTTTGATCAACATATTCATGGATGGCTAATCCACTTAGGGTTAGGGGTTGAGAGTAGGGATGTTTCTGAGACTAATAAATCTATATATTGAAACTTATTACACCTATGGATATTAATTAGTTTAAAAAATCTTCATAAAATTCTCTTTCATAGCCTTGACCATGGGAGGTTCAATTGAATTAACCTGACCTAATGGGAGTTGAGAAGGCTATGACCATTAGCCTAATATGTTTTCTACATAAAAGCTAAGAATAATGCATCTAGGTTGTTAGACATACTCATAACAAGGGATATTTTTAATGTAGGTAGATCCAATTGGTTTGACCAAAACCAATTGGCGACCCTTACACCGCTTCGCAGCCTAATTTGTAGGACTATCCCAAGCCAGATTTATGATTATCTTTTTCCTAAAGACCTAAAATTAACTCTGATCCATTCTTTGTTATATGAATTAAATCCAAACTAACTAGTTCTATAAAAACCAAATATTTAATATTGAATGCGAATAATCCTTTCAAAGGGTTTTGTTTTAATGGTTGAGTGCTTTCTAGTGATCTTTGTGGGTTCAACCTCGCACTACCGCTTTACTACGCCCTACTAGTAAGTGTGGTTTGGGACTATAAATTTATAATATGATCAATTCTTGAATGTATTCAATTATGTTTATGGGTACATAAAAAACATTAAAACATCTATGATTATTTGAAAATCTAATATATTTGATGATGGTGTTTTAGGAAGATCAAAGAAAGAAAATTCAAGTAGTGTAGAATGATGAGTGTTTCCTAGAAAAGTGATTCACTTTTCTAGGTTGAATGGTATGGATATTATTTTGAATAAAGTGTTGAGTTTTAAACAATGAGAATACATATTTAGTTAGAATGATACTGGATATTTTTTTTTGAAAAGTAAGTTTATTAGTTTTACAGGAATTCTCAGTTTTGATTTTCTCAAGTTGAAGATGTATTTCAGTCGAAAGTGAATGGAAATATATTTACATTTCTTATGTGGAAATAAATAAGTATTTCCAATTTATTTGTGATTATATAAATCTTTACAATAATTCCTTAATCTTATATAATGAGATAAGACCTTCAAGAATCATAAAATCTCTATTTGGATCTCCTTCTATTGAGAAGAAGTTTCAAAAGGACCTAGAACCTGATAAAAGGGGTTTATCCAAGTTTATTTAGACAGGAATCAACTAAAGGTTTGGTGAGTTTGAAAAGTTTCTCTTTTAAGAAATCAATATAATGTATAGGTTGGTGAATGAGAAGAAAGTGAATTTACCCAGATATATAATTCATTATATGTATCATTTCAGTCAAAAAAACAAAGGCTAAAATTATATCCTTATGGAAGATTTTTGACCTTGATTTTTAAGAAGAAAGAAGGGGAACTCAATGAATCCAAGGGTATAAAGTTCCTAAGGAATCGCACCCTCTTTGATGGTATTTTAATTAATATAGAGTTATCTTAGAATTAATCCCTTAATAAGATAGTAGTGAATATAAAAAGATATAATGAAGTTGAAGAAGATGATGATGTAGATAATTGTGGTCATGTTGAGGGGGCCATAGAGAAGAAGTTACAAATATTATAGCCTCTACTAAAGCTGTGATAGATCCTACTTCTAGAATAATTATAGTTGTAGTGAATAGACCTACTTCAGTTAAGGGGTAGTTAGTTAGAGAATCAGTTACTATAACCACTTATCTAGAAAGGCATGTTATCCATCCTCTAGAACCATAAGTTGATGTTGTTGGACAAGATGATATGGAAGAATCTACACACAAACAAAAACCAGCTTATAATATAGAGAACTAATCTTTTAAAGTTATAACTAGTGATAATCATAGACCTAAAATTGATATTTATCTTGAAGCTATCTATTTTGGTGTTGTAAATGAGCAGAAAAATGTGTATATAGAGGAATTTGATGTTGGATCTAGTGTTCAAGATATATCAATGGATGAAATACTTTAAATTAGTCTCAATATTGTGTCTTGGGATTAAGAAGTTAGGAATATTAATTTTGACAGAGTATAAGTTCAAGAAGGTGTTAGAGCTTCTAGAGAATCCATTTAAAATCTAAGAGAAAATTTTTAGGATTTTGAAGTATACGGGGTTGAAAATAATTTTATAAATAGAAACAAAAAAAATTATTTCTAAAGAGATTCCATTACAAGTTAGTGATGCGTCTATTAACAAAGATAGAATTTCAATCTTTGATGCACATGTTAAGACCTTTACAGCTAAAATTTTCAATGATTTTGAAATTTTGAAAGGTGATTTTACAGATCTTATAATAGAAATAAAAGTCTCAAAGTTTTAATTGAAAACCTATAAATAGAATTATGTTTCAAAAGATGAATTTTAAATTGTGAATGACCAGTTGGAAGTCTTGAAAGAAAAATCAATACCCAAGTCTGAGTTTGATGTGCTAAGGGAGATGATACGGGCTCAGTTAAAAATGATCAAGAATATCCCCACTATTCAATTAGATGTTTCAACTTCAGTATTATAGGAAACTAAGTCTATTTAAAACTAAATTCAAATAATTTATTAAATATTTGAATAAATCGGTGATCTATCATTTTGAGTTTATCAAATGAATCAATACTACTCAACTAGATTATTCTTTTGTTTTCAAAAAAAATTGATGTTCTTAAAGATATTTTGAAATCTATTTCATCAGACTTAGCTATTGTGAATAATAAAATTATTTCCTTATAGTTTGACCTTGTAACAGTGGATACTCTTTAGGAGTCTAAAATGGAAACCATCCTTATGGTCAAGGATGTCAAAATTGATTACAAAAAAATGATTCAAGATCCTGAAAAATCCTTATATGAGATTAATTATTTTATTGATGAATTTCATAGTTCTCTAAAGAAAACCTCATTAGATAATCTTGTCTCTTTTAAAAATACTATCAATTGGATAAATAAATGGGCTCTAATACTGAATGTGACTTTCAAAATCATGTTTTACATGATCAAATTCATCTGGATGGAGGTTGATAATTATTTTACCATAAATTCTAAATCTTAATATTCTAAATATTCATCTTTTGATGAATCTTATCATAAAACTATTAACACTCAGAGGTAAATTTATAAAGGTAATTAAGTGACTATTTTTAGAGAACCACTACCATTAATTGTCTCTTTCGTATCTCCTCAAATGTTTTTATAATCTCACGTGTAATTTTTGAGGGATCTGATGTCAAAATGTGCTATAAATTCAAATATTTAAGATTCTCTAAAGGTTTTTGGGAAGAAGTTATGGAAAGGATATACTACCATTATAGACTTCGATAGAGTTTCGTCGTCAAGAGGATTGACTTGTGTATTTATTCAATATTTCAGATGAGATGTAGAATATATCTATTTCTTTCTCCTATTGATAGATATCATGTGGCCAAGAAGAAGTTACAGGAAACTTTTAATCCTTATTCATTTTATGATAAAAATTCATAAGGGTGTTGATTAAGCTTGAATAGACTCTCCACAGTAGTCAATTATGATAAAGAGAAACCAAATAAAATCTGTGAAAAATTTTTAACTGGTACTGGGAAAGATTCTAACAAAGATATAGTTGGTATTATAGGGGAATAAAGTTAAATTGTAGATCTTGGTGAGATTATCCCATGGTATCCTTCTATCCCAACTAATCCTAAACCACTATCTACCACACCTTTATCTTTTTGGAAACCACCTCCTCAACTAAAACCTGTAGATCCAAAACCTTCATACCCGCCAAACCCAGATCCAACCAATTGATATTCTTTTGTATTTTTTTAGTTTTATGACATTAATTTAAATGTTTTATTGATCTTTAAATTTATATTGTTTCTTAATGAAACATTCAGTGCCAAATCATTTACATTTATGTGTTTCTACTCTCATAATCTACTCATTTCAATGTGTTATATTGAATATGTTTTATATAAATCCCTTAACTCACTTTTTGATATCACAATAAGGGAAATATGATAGGATTAAATAAAAATTTTCGTCTCTAATTATAATCTATACATATGTTTATATTACTATTTATTTAGATATGTTTATTTAATTATAAAAATTAAAATATTCAATGGAAAACATTTTAAGGAAGTATTTATGGAAATTAAAATATCTTCAATTTTAACTAACTGAAAACTTTATGATATTAAATTTTATAAATTTTTTTGTTTAAATATTATGGGTTTTATGATCATTAAAAATGGGGATATTTTTGGACACATCAATGTTATTCCAACATATCATACTTTATCATATGTTTTTATTTTCACAAAAACACTCATTTTTATTACTAATGATTTTTATTAAAGTGGGAAGACTTATTTTATAAAGTTATAAATATTTTTATACGTTTTTTCATTTTGGTTGAAGAAATTTTTCTCTATTTTGAATTCAAACATATTTTATGAATTCTTATAAAATTTAGTTTTTATAAATTTTTCCTAGTCTAGAAGTCATATTCTAAGTAGATTGGAAGTCTTCCAAAAATCTGGAAGTCTTATGAAATCTTGGATGAAATCATATAAAGTGTTCAAGTAATACACAGAAGTAATTTATTAGAATCAAAGTCATATGATGAAGTCTTATAATTTATATGAATTCTTACGATCAGAAGTAAGTCATACGATGAAGTTTTATGATAGAGGTGAAGTATTTCGATCGAAAGGAAGTCCAATGATGAAGTCATATGATAGAAGCTAAGGCTTATGACGGAATGAATTTATATGATTAGAGTGAAATATTATGATCAGAGACAAAGTTTTACAATTGAATCTAGGCCATATGATTGGAAGAAAGGTTATATGATCGAAGATAATTCATACGATAAAAAATCATACAATCAGAAGAAATTCATACGCTAAATACTTACACTATGATAGAAGTCTTATGAAATTTTTGAAGTCATGAGAAATCTAAAGACTTACAAAGTTGAAGTATTATCAAGCTGGATATTTTCAATATTTAATTACATTTTATAGGAACTAATTATCATTTTAGTTTTTACAATATAATTCCAATCCTGCTTTTGTTTTATCAAAAGTGGAAATGTATGCATTAGTAAAGACTGAGTTAATTAAATATCTTATTTACAATAAATTATAGTTCCAAGGCAGGCCATAGATGCACCTAATAACCACCTTTATTTTACTTCTATTAACAAATAAATTCACATAAAAAAAGAATTAATTTAATATTTTGGGTATTAAATTTTTATTTTAAACTATTTTAATTAATTATGGAGTGTTTTGAATATAAAAAAGAAGAAAAATTACTATTAAAAAACTAGAACTACATACTCTATTTTTTAATATTGTCTTTGTTGTGAAACTGTGTAAAGAACAACTACTACTGTTAAGCTACAAGATCATCCACTATAGGCAAAGAAACATATATATCTACACTTTAGAGACATATACAATATTACTAGAAGATCTCATATACTTTTATCTGCTTCTTGTGACTAAGTTTCAAACCAAATTTCTTATATACATCTCTTTTTTCTAAAGTGATAACTTCTTATACTAAGTGTTGTGTAAAGGTTGTAGATATGTCTTATAAATGGAGATCTTGGTTGAAATCTCTTGGATCCTTTGTACCAAGTTATGGATTCTTATACTCATATAAAAATCCCCTAGGAAAAATTATGGTTGAGTAAAAATCACTAAACCTACATTGGGTGTTAGTGGAGTAGATTAGGGTTAATTCTCCTTTCCCTAAACCACTAAAAATTTCTATTTCCTAATCTTATTTATAATTGTTTCTAATTTATATCTGATATAATAATTGAGGATACATTCTATCATTTTTAAAGAGTTTTTTGGGGGGTAAAATTTAAAGAACTCAATTTACCCCCTCCCCCCCCCCCCCTCTTGAATCATTGTGAAACACCTTTAGGATAACAATTATGGGTAATGAGTGTGTTGGTATGGATTTTATTTTCTGGTAGGTTTTGGGTGAACCACTTGTATAACATCCCATCACTTTAATAACCCATAAATATGAGTTTAATATTAAGGATTTAACATTTTTTTATTCCCATTATATTTTAGGTTTATATTTTTATTGAATTAGGGAAAAAATTACATTACATAGGGAATACCAAAACACCATGTCCATTTTTTCCCACAAAAATAGGATTCTTAAGTTCACATTCATGATTTATTCATGAAACACTTACTTTATTTGGGGAAAATTTTCTTTTATTTGGATATAGACTTCATAATAGTTCCTACTCAACCTTATGCCCTATAAAAACATTTAAAAACATGGGATGGTCATAAAAAGCTTGGTAAGGGATATAAAAATAATGGAAATGTGTTAGTCCAATTAAAAAAATTAAACCCATGAAAATATTTATATTTTTTAAAATAAATATTTAATCACATAAATAAAATATATCCACGTTATAAAATCAAACTTTTCTCAAATAAAACCTTTGAAACCCATTTAGAAAGCATAAATAAACCATTAAGGAATTATGTGGATCATGAGAACTTATGAAAATATTTCTTTGAAAACCAAACCTTTCACCTTTAAAAGTTTATAAAAATTTCCTACCTCATGAAATCAAAGGATTTCCAAGAAAATAATTTGAAAGCATAAAATAGGTTTCTTAGTGTAATGTATTCATAACTCGTGTTCACTTATGTTTAACCCATGTCAGAAAAAACTGAGCCCTATTTAATTCTATAGGAGTAACTTACCTGGTTAAATTCATAATTTTTTACCTTTTAAGTCTAATAATTACCCAATTCATTAAAGATATATATCATAATCACTCATCTTTATGATTTGTATCAGGATATCTTATCATCATCTATAATTATCAAGTACTGTATCATGAAAAAAATTATAAGCTTTAACTTTTTCATCATAAAAACCTTGAAAAACACATTTAAACCCATAAGAAAAACATTTTCCATTTTCATATAAGTGTATAGATAAATATCCCTTTTCTTTGAAAGCTATTAAAAAATAAAATGTGAAGCCTCATACCTACACTCCCAGATTCGATACCATAAAAACATGCTTTACAAACTCATTTTGATACCATCTGTAAATGCCTAGATATAACCATCCTTAATTAAAAAATATCTAATGATTATTTTATCTCTTATATCCCAAAGATCTTTTTAGGTTTAGATATTTATAGAATTAAGAAAAATCATAATCAAATAAAGCTCATGTATTTATCAACTAATGGAAAAAAATTTACTATATAAGAAATAACTTAATCCATAATGAGTCTTCAACATCTCTCATAAATTCTTAAACACATGTTATCCTTCTAAACATGTCACGTGTACTACTTTTCTTTATAATTTGGGAAATTGAAACATAAGAAAGAGGTGATATTAAATGCTCAGTAGGGGAAACATATAACAAAATTTTCCAAAATCATAAGTATTATATACATAATATGGTAATAATAAATAATTTTAATAATGTTATAATCAACTAAAACTGAGTTCATGCTATATCTATGAAAATAAATAAAAACATGGATAATAATAATTATTTATCACATACTGATGGAATTCATAATTCTAGACACCAAACATATTTTCAAGGCCTTATTTTAAGACATTATACTAATATGGTGAGAGGTATACACCAAAACCCAAGTTGGTTTGTCTCATAATACCTATCAATACATTGATGGGCTATATAATGTTGGTCCCCACCCGTCACTTATTTAAGTACAATGCATTCTCTATAAGAGTCAACATGAAATTTCATATCATTCCATAAGGAACCACTAGATGAATAAAAACATGGTTATCCATATAATGAAAAATACATAATGTTAATACATAATCAAAATATTCTATAATTTAATAATCATCAAGAATGTCAATACTTTTACCCATGTTAATAAAAGGGATAACATGATCATAACCTATCCAGATAAATAAGGTGGATGTTCAAAAAATAAATATTTAACTTTCCAATAACCATCCATATTAGAATAAAAACATATTTAATTTCAATTATTTTTATCATATTAATATAATAACATTATTTCTAGGTGAAAATCATTCAATATGAAATATGTTAAATTTCATGTTCACACCATATAGAGCAATGAGTATACAACTAATTCAATACTAGAGTAACATGATCATAAGACATACAAAGAAATAAGGTTGATGGTTTCAAAATAAAATATCACCAGTGTAACAAAGGAAACCTATAAGGATGTTGGCATATATGAAAAACACCCTTTTAAAAGAATTCTTGAATAATACCACCCAAGAAGGGATCAGGAAATTGATTGTTTGGTATCATGAGTTCATTCCCCAAAATATGAATATATATTAGAGTATAAATATTGAAACATAAACCCTATTAGATTAAATACTTTTAAAAATGAAAAATGAAATTGAATTGAAAATATAAAATATCTTTAAGAAAATATTTTTAATATTGAATTAAAAGACAGTGTTATGAGTCCCTTCCACAAGGCCTTTTTCAAATGAGGAAGTGAAAAATAATTGAAAACCATTACTTTTTTAAATATATATATATTCAATAACATGGCCTTGAAAATATATAAATTTTATCTTGGATAAATTATGATAGGAAGAGAAAACATATGAATGTGAAATGAAAAACCCTTTTTATTATTTTCAAAACACCTTTGTTGAAAACTCACATTGTAAAAATAGTAACAAAAAATTATTTTTTATAAAAATAAATTTTTACCCATATAGGTAGATAAATTAATATAAAATAAAATATTAGGGTGAGAGAATCCAAGCATGGAAGAAATAAGTTCATGATGAAACAATATAACTCAAGGACAGGAGACTTGAGTTGTCAAAATTTCTTACGAGAAACATACTTATTGAAGTAAGAAATGTTTAAAAAATATGAATTGTGTGGTATTAATATAAAATCATAGATATAAATATAATTCCATATAATATAATCAATTTTTATAATTCACCCAAATTTTATTTCCAAGAGGAAAATCATAACTCGATGAATGAAAATTGGGTTACCAAAGCTTTACAACTAGGGTAACAATTCTGTAAAAGTCATTTTATGAAAATGAAAATATTTGGATTAGTATTTTAAATAAGTAAAAAAAAATATGATAAATATAAATCTGTGGGTAGTGAATACGCAATTTAATTGAAAATGTTACGCATAACACAAACATGTCTCAAGGAACTATATTTTGAGACAAATAACCCTTGTGGCTTGAGTAACATTTTAATCAAAACATTTTAAAATATAGGGATTGTAATTAAACTTAAAATTAAATTATTAATATATAATTCATGATATTATATTTCAAATATGTTCTATATATACCACATAAAAGAAATTAGGTGTATAATATCAAACATGTCTCAAAGAGAGGAATTTGAGGCAAAAACCATTACCTGGTTCCTGATTCATTCTTTGCATGTGCCTAACTTCCTAAATAATCAAATTAATTTTATTATATACCTTATTTATAAACTTATTATTATATATTTAATTTAATATGAACTATTTATCATCATATTCTATTTATTTATTATATAGTTTTTTAATATATTTTCATGAAAATTAAATTGGTGTCGGTTTATTTTAGTAATATTAGATATCAAAGATGATATTTTATTATAAAGTTAAATAATTAATATTATCATTAAAGAATAAAAAATTGTTTTTTAATTTCTTATTAAATTATAATAACATTATTATTTATTTTCCCATAGTCATTCATAATATATTTTTATAGAATTATTCAAGTTAGTGGTTAAACCAACCCAAACATGAACACGTTGTATCTCAATGGGTGAGTATGGTTAAGGAGGTGTATAATATCATTATAAGATAAAAAATATATATTTTTTAGATTTTTTTATGTTTTTGAATCATATTTTAATAATTTTTTGTAAATAAAAAAATCAATATGAAAAACAAAAATATTACTTCTTAGAGGCTGTAGTATGCACAACACATGGATAACATTATGTTGTTTTTATAAGTGTTTGGAAATGAACAAATAAAGGTCATTACATTAATATAATAATAATTTAATATAATAATGATATTTAGGTTATCATATTACTATGGTAAATATAGGTATGGAATATAAATATTAAGAATAAAATGTTAAATGTTAAGTAATACTCACGTTGGGACTTCAAAATTTCCCTTGAAAGTATCCTTGGAAATTAAGGACTTGGGATAAATAATTGAGACTATAATATTATTAACTTGATAGAGAATTGTATTAGGATAAAAATAGTATAGTTTCATGAATTAATTTTAAGTAATCAGTATGGCATTAAAGGATGGAGCCTTTCTCTCCAAGCAGAGCTCTCTCTCTCCCAAGCTCTAGGGTTTCCTCTTCTCCCGCCTCAAAAAAACCTTATCCCTCCATGGTTTTATAGTTTCCTCATATCCTACTCCATCTTCCTTTATTCTCATGGGATCCTTATTCCTTCTTTATTCTACCCCTTGCACCAGTCTTCACGATGGGTGGCTCTCTATTTTGTTCTTCTCTTTCGTAGGGTTTCTTTTCGATTTAGGGTTCTTTCATCTCTTTACTTTTGGTTCTACTTTTCATTATTGTTATATATTTATTGGATGTTTACTGTCAATTTTTGTTCCCAAAATTTTGCTTTCTTACTCTTATAACCTGAACCGTCATGCCAAACCCTACTCTGGTTTGACCCAAAGGCACTCTGGTGGTTTGGGATTAAGTTGGTGTCAATTATTGGTGGCTTTACCATTGGCATGTTCGACCACCTATACTCATGTTTCCTTTCATGTTGTACTATAATCCATCTCGGTCTGGTATGAAGGGTTTTTAGGCAGTTTTGGGATGGTGTTGGGGGATGAATTTGACATCAATGGTGTGTTTTGGTAGTGTGGCTCTAGATCCTAGTCTCAACAGTCGCGACTCATGTTGATTCTATTCTGATTTTGGGTTTTAATTTTATTAAATGGTTGTGATTTGGGGATTCTCTATTTACTGGTGGTCCTTTGATCATGGTGGTGTGGTTTGGTCTCAAATGATGTTTAACCTTGTGAAGTTTTGGATTTGATGATGTTGGAGATTCTAACAGCTTGATTTTATCATTATTTTTTCATGATGGTATGGTTTGGTAGTTTTTGGTTTTCATCCTTGCGACATCAATAGTATTTGGTGATGGTTTTTATACTCAATTTCATTAAAATTTTGGTTTTCTTGGTTTTTTTTGTGATAGGTGGAGTTTTTTTAGTGACAACAAAGATGGTGGAAACATAAATGGTTTTCTAGTGTGTAAATAAGGTTACAATTTCTTTGGTTCTTTGACCTATGGATGTTTCCTTATACTTTTTTGGTTCTTCTTAGTGACATCAATGGCTTACAGTGGTTCTTGGATTTCATTTGTTTCTTTGGTGAATTGTTTTACAGGCATGGTTTTAGTGGTTCCAGTGATGAGAAAGGGCAGGTTTCTAGTGGGTGGTTCTTTTCAGTGTTGTAGATGACGATGGGTGATTGGGTATATTAGGATTTACATCTCTAAGTAGCATTAATCTCAAGTTTTTTGGCCCAATTCAATGGTGTGTTGTCTTTTTTTGATATTTGAATTTGGTGGAGTACCCGACAGTTTGGTTGGCATGTGATTTTTGTTGAAATTTTGAAGTTTGTTTGTGGTGTTTTGAAATTGGTATTCAAAAATTGTGTGTTTCCCACTCATCCACAAATTGGTTTATGTAAAATACAAACATAAATATTTTAGGTGTGGCATGAATGGGTGTAAGTGTCCCCTTTTATAAGTGAAGAAAGGGGTACTTTTGTGAATGCCCTTTAATTTTCAATGATGTCATTACACTATTCAATGTTGAAAGACTTAAAAAGTTATAAATAATGGAGTTTTTTGTAATATTGGTTCCATAAAGACTCAGAAATTTATTTTTTAACATGTTTTAAACATTTTGGAAATCATTTTTTCTTAGGTTTCTACTTTTACCTTTTTTTGTTTTTACCTTAGTAACTAGTTGTTAACTGAGTAATTTATGTTTTAATAAAAATATTAAACAACCTATCTTACAAAATTTGGGTTTTATAAACCTAAATATAATCTCAATATAATCTAATTAAATTTATAAATAAGTGAAAATTAAGTTTTAAATCAAAACATTTTATATATAGAAAAGTATTTTTTTTTAGAAAAATAGTGTTTTAACCATTATGTGTTCTTATTCTTATTTATCATTGGTTACTAATTAAATTCATTCTAATATAATTATTTATGAATTTAAAAATAATATTATAGTCATTATTTAAAATATTATAATTTAATTTATTAGATAAAAATTAGACAATATTAATAAAACAATTCTTTGAAAATAACAATTTTACTATTATCATGGTCATTAACTTAAATCTTACTAGTAATACGGTTATGAAAAAAATTGAAATTGGAATTATAACATGATATGATCATTTTTATCTAAAGTATAAAATGAAATTTAATATATTTAATTTCTATAAGTGGTGAAAATTAGTTTTTAATATAAGTGAATAAAAACAATTTTTAGAGAAAAATATTACTTAAGTTTCTAAAAAGATATACATGAGTTTTATAAAAATGACATAGTAATTTTAAATGATTTATTTTATTTATAAATATATATATTATATATAAAAATTTCAAAAAAAATTAAGTCATTATTTTTTATGATAATTTTATAAAAATGATAGTTTTTAGCAAAATTGGTATTTTTTCACTATTCACCTGAAAACTAGTTATTTCAAAAAAATACCAAAAATTAATCTTAGGATAATATATTTATTCTAAATAAAAAAACTGATGTTCATTTTTTCAATTTGAAATTCTAAAATTTATGAATTCAATTTTTGAATAAAATCATAAAATATAATGAAAAATCATTTTTATTAGAAAATAATATTTTTAAATATTAACTGTTATTATTCTTAATTCATATCATTTAACAATAAAGTTGGTGTTAACAAATTATTAATATCAAACATAATTTATCATCGTTAATCATATGTTTCTTGAAATATAAATCCATGTCACATAAAAAATACAATTTTAGAAAAATACTTTTCTGAATAATAAATGATCTTATTAGTTAGGTAAACTAATTGAATTTCATTCATATTAAAAGTGGCCTTTATTTTATTTACACATATATTTAATAGAGTGTTTATACCTATTTATTCTCTCTAATTCAATAACTAATTTTTAATTTTCATACTTAAATATCTATATTTTATCTAAATATATCACAGTTTCATTTAAGTTTGTTGTTGCATGTGGAGAAAGTTATTGAACACATTAACTTATTTAAAGGTAATAATATATTAAAATATTGAATTTTTACATTATACCCCCTTAAATAAATCTTTTCCTTGTAATTTTTCTTATATGATCATATTAATTTCTATAGAGAACTCATAATTAACCATACACCGCTATATTGTAACATCCCTCAATACATCACTCTCTCATGTGGCCAAAACAGGCTGGTTACATGACCTCAAGAATGCCTCCCTGTACACCAGAAGCTTCCAACTAGTGGAGGGGGTGTGATATGTATAGTGGGGAGACTATAACCCCTAGTATGAAGTTACATAGAAGTGTAAATAAATAATATAAATAAATAAAATTATAGTAAAATACTTAGTGGAAACAGTATATCATACAACTGGGAAATAAAATGAGGAACCAAATGATCCAATAATAATAGACCATGTAATGACAGATTAAAATGTATCTAAATGTCAAGATGAAAACAATAAATATAATGAATCAGAAAATATAATGTAATCTCAAAATACCTTGATCTCGAACCCCATTTTGGTCCCATATCCAAACTCCAACACATCCAACAAGTAAAAAAATTAGAAACAAGGTCCCTTTCCCTTGTCCAAACCTGCATCTATGTAATCTGCTCAGGTACCAAACGACAGACTAAATAGGGTGTGAGTAAAACTCAGTATTTCAACACCACCATGTGTAAACATAAAAATTCTAATAATAAGTGTATTCAATAAGTGAGAACAAATATATTAATTAATCAATCAATAGAATATAACAATCAACCTACTTCAACAGCATGTCGTAATATCTCTAAGAAATTATTATAGCCATGCCAACCAAAAAACATATATCCATGGAAAATCACACAAATCTAGGCCAAGCCCTGTATAAAAACATTTCAGCATGAAAATGGGCAGAGCCCGCTCAATATAAGCATTACAACATGGGACCTGGTAGAGCCCACTCAATATAAGAATTACAGCATGGGACTATGTAGAGCCCACTAAATATAAGCATTACATCATGGGACTGGGCAGATCCCACTCAATATAAGAATTAAAACATAAGTCACAACACATTTCATGGAAACAAGGTTATCACAATATCACATCATAATCCTAAATGGTTAATTATAAAAATTATCATTTGCCTTTCAATTACCCCTTTCATTCATATATCAATTTATCAACATCCATATCAATAGCCTAGAATTTATTACTATATTAACTCTATATAAAGAAATCACATAAGTCTCATGTCATACTAAACACACTTTAATCCATTTTCTAATTCATATTAATCAAGGGTTCGGTCACTCAAAGGGTATCCATAAGCCAGGTCACATCAACAATTGAACCCAAGGGATCCAACCAATATTAAATTCCATGATTTTCCATTAATCAAAGAATAAATTAATTAAAGTGCGTGTTACGTTAGTGAAATCACAATATTACATATACTTTACAATTAAACAAACCATAGGGTTAGTTTTAAACTCCCTACCTTTAACCAGTAATTTAGCATTGCTTATAATAGGAATATCTAACTAGAATGGAGGCATAGATATTCCCAAGAAGGAACCTAGATCACAAAAAAATAACATTAAAACCCCAAAACAATCATACAATCAAGAGATTTTCACTTCTATAATGAATAAAAACATAATAGAGGGGTAAAGCAAAGAAAAGAAACTCACTAGGGATCTGATGCTTGGTTGGGATGTCTATAACTGAAGAGGAGACTCCAAAATCACTTGGAAGTCATCCTAGGGTTAAGATGATAGGGATACGCATGATGGAATGAAATAATCATACACGTTTTCCACTTAAAACTGATGGTATTGAGGAATACATGATGTCAAATCCTTTCATGTTGTGTAATTCTTAATTTTTAAGTTAGGATGAAAACCCTATTGCCTTAGGTTAATATTTATATTGATCAACATTTACACAGCATGAATTAGGTTCACAATGTGTAACAACTTCACGTCATGAACCAATTCATGACATGTGTCTGGTGTTATTTACATGTCATGTAACATATTCATGGTGTATAATTTCTTTGTAGACAATTTTCATCCCAATTTATACTTAAGGGTCTGAACCACCTCCAAATCCTTTCATACCATAGAAAACCCACATAATCCCATTTAGCACATTTATATCTGAAATCCATTAATTCAAATAAACATATATCCCTAAAATTTAGGTCATTTTCCCCAATGAAGGCTCTCCATCTTCAAAAAAGACTCAACCACTAAGGTTCCAATGAAAAACTCAAAAAGAGATATACCTAGAAAAAGACAGGATCTTACAACCTCCCCACCATATAACAGCGCATCCCCGAGCTAGTTCAAGCATCACTATGGGTTCTCAATGAAAAAGTATGGACACTATGCTCACATATAAAACTCCCTCTCCCAGGTCTCCTCCTGAACACACCCATGTTATCACTATACTTAAACTAGATTAATAGTCCTCCCTTAGATATATTTTTCACTACAATCCACAATCTGTATCGGATGCTCCTCAAAAGATGCATTAGCACAAAGATTGACATCATCGGCATCTACCACGTGAGAAGGGTCAAGATAATATCTCCAAATTTGTGACATGTTAAACACATCATGCATGGAACTATAGCACTATTGAAGCTCTAATCAGTATGCCACTAGACTAACCCTTTCCACTATCTCAAACAGTCCGACAAACCTGGGTGTTAGCTTTCCCTGTTTCTTGATATGGTGTTTCCCCAACCTAGGAAACACCTGAAGGAAAACATGATGAATAACATATAACTCTAGAGATTGACTTTGATGGTCAGTGTATGATTTCTTTCAGCACTTCACGGTCACTAACCACCTCCTGATCAACTGAACCTGCCTAGAAATCTCCCGCAGAAGACTAGGCCCAATAAGCACTGAATCACCTACCTCCAACCAAAAGAGAGGTGAAAAACATGGCCTTCCATACATATCCTTTAAAGGTTTCATATGGATAGATTCTTAAAAGTTGTTATTATATAAAAACTCTATGATATCCATATGATTCACCCAAGAACCACCAAAATCCAAAACACAGGCACATAACATGTCCTCTAGAACCTGAATAGTCTGCTCAGATTTACCTTCAATATTAGGATGATAGGATATTCTCAAAATAAATTGTAATCCTAGATCCTTCTAAATACCATACCAAATCTGTGAAGTGAAATGAGGATCTATATCTAAAATGATACTCCTCAAGACACCATGCAACTGAACTATCTCGTGTACATAGAGACTACCTGGATCATCAATGGTGAAGGTTTATCTGATAGAAAATAAGTGTTCTACCTTCTTCATTCAATCAAAAATCACCCATATTACATCATTATTGTGGTTTGTTTTTTTTATAAAATGCGGTGCCTCTGTAAGATACCAAGGCACAATTTATTGAATATATAAAATAAAGGGTTACATGAGTCTGAAAGATGAGATATTATTACAATATTTATCAAAAAGAGGAAGCAAATCACCAAGTAGGTCATCCTGCCAAGTTATGCCCTGATTGACTCCCTTGTTAGCAAGAGCATCTGCAACCATGTTCGCTTCATGAAAGGAATGAGTGGAAATGTAATCGAGATCTATAAGCGATGCAAGACAATTCATCTAACGGGTAGTAAGAGGCCAAGAAAGATGAACCACTCTATTCCAAATATCATGTACTATAGTGGTTTAATCACTTTAAATCCAAATATTTCTCTAACATTTTTTCTTGGCATAATCAATCGCATGGATCACCCTCATAATTTCCACTACCAGAGACAATTCTATACCACAACCACCAAAAAATAAACCATGACATTGTCCAATATAGTCTCTGTAAACCGCACCACATCCTTCAAGACCCGGGTTGCCTTTAGAAGCACCATCGACATTAACTTTGATCCATCCTAGAAGTGGGGCTTGCCAGAATACCTCAAAAGTGCATCTAGGTTGTCTGTATAAACCTTAAACATGAAGACGTTGTAGAATCTCAAAGTCACCAATGGCATTGTCACAGCAAGCTTTCTGAATTGAGGCAGCATCACGAATAGCAATGAGAATCCTCATCCAACCTACATTAAGCCTGCATGAGCCATTTTTATGAAGAATGAAATTTATATCATACCAGATCACATGGAGGATCTCAACAACAGTATTCAAGAAAATATTCTTTATTTGTTGAGAAGATTCAAACTCTACACAATGCTGAAGTTATGAGTTGATTGAATCACAGAGTAACCATCTACAATTAAACATGTCAAAAATATAATTCCAAAGAGCATAAGTAGTAGCATAGGATAGAAATATATGGTTTGCATATTCCTTATGTTGGTTTCATAGTTGAAACTTGGAGAAAATCTTAATCCCAAAATATTGAAGACATACGTCAGTGGAGATGGGTAAAGGCTGCAAAAGCCCAACAAGCCTCTAATGCTCGACTTTCACCTACAAACAAGTAAAACATCTCACCACAAATCTTGCTACCTATTTCTTAATTAATGTCCACAAGTATTATCTATGAAGACCATGATATATCTTTTTCATGCCAGGATGTACCACCCATCTAGAAGCATGAAAATCTCTCATCGGCTCCTCACAAAAGCCTATAGGAACTCATGCTCGATCATGGAAAATAAAAGTGTTTTCACTACCAAGATACCATCCTAATAGTGTCTCCCCTCCATATAAGCTATCTCTCATAACTAAGACCTACAAATTAGATACTTGATTTGTCTTGATCTAATACAAAATTATAGGTATAATAGATATCGAAGTCATATCTATTTATCTCTGGGACTCCTGAACATCTAGATGCATGTCTGCAAAGAGGGACATTATCCACCACTCATAACATGACTCCCAAACTACTTATTTCTGTATCTTCTAGATCAATGTGTTATAAAAAATGTTTCCCTTTCCCAGTGTATAAGCTTACTCAAATTCAAAAGACTATAGATACTCGAACTACCTTCTCTACCGAAGGTTCAAGTCCTGCTGAGAAAACATGTACCTGAGGCTCTTATAGTTATTGTACACCAAAAACCTCTCACCTATAAGATAGTTTCTCTAGAATATCATGTAATGTACCAATGATTCCAACTCCAGATTGTGAGTAGGGTAATTCCTCTCATATTGTCTCAACTTTCAAGAGCCATAAGCAACCACTAGATCTTCATACATCAGAACTACTCTGAGTTTAACACTGGAAGCATCACAATACATAGTTTATACCTTACCCGACATAGGTAAAATAAGGATAGGTTTTGAGGTCATCCTACCTTTTAGCTACTAAAAATCCCTCTTATAAGCATCTAAATAAACAAACTTCATCCCTTTCTTGGTCATCGCAGACATCGGTGCTACCAAATGGGGTAAGTCCTAGATAAAACATAGATAATAACCTTCTAAACACAGAAATATTTTAATCTCAAAGACATTCTTGGGTCACTACCAAGATACTATGTTCGTAACCTTCTCTGGGTCCACTGACACTCCTACCTCTTAGATGACATGGCCTAAGAAGTGAACTTTATCTATCTAGAAACTTAATTTTGTTAGCTTGGTGTAAAGTTGATGATCTCTCAAAGTACTCAAGACAATGTCAAGACATTTGGCATTATCATCTTCTAACTGGGAGTACACTAATATGTCATTGACAAAAACTACCACAAACCAATCTAGAAAAGGATAAAATATTCGATTCATCAAGGAAATGAATACCATAAATGCATTTAACTTTTATCAAAGGAATTTCTCCCTTCATGTAGTAATTTCACATAGTATAAATCACATAAATCACTTATAGACCATAATAAAAACTTTATAAATGAATAATTAATGAAATAAGAAGTATTTCTAGAATTTAAGGAACTTATACTGATGAAATGGTAACTTGACCTTAGGAATGGTAATATAAACCTTATAAATAGGAAACCATCCAAATGAATAGTAACCTTACCCATGAAAGTGTAAATAAAATTTTGGAATCTTATAAGTGAAAAAATTATATAATTATATCAAAATATAAGTAAGTAGATATTTTAAAAATTATTAATTAAGTGTTGGTATTTTTATAAGTCATAAATATTTAATTACAATTTTATGATTAATTTAATAATTTAAAAGAAAATTTATTTTCAAAAAATTTATTCATAAATTAATATTTTGATGTCTTATGATTTTAATATAATTTTATGAGACCTTAATTAATTTTTCAAAGTTTTATAAAATAAGTGATAATTTTAAAATCTGTATTTTCCAAGTAAATGATGATTTTAATTAAAAATTAATTTACTCATGTTTAGAAAACTATTTTCATAAATTTGAGTTAATTTTTGAATTCTACATGTCTAAAAATGGTTAGGGTGTACTTTTTGTATTTTTATGAAATACTTGAATTTTTTGTGAATAGTGAAATATGGTAATTTACAGTATATATACATTATTAGTTAAATAAATTATTGATTGAGTAATCACTAATTTAAGAACCATTTTTTGAAATCACGTGATCTAATTACTATATTTATTCTCAATAATCAACATTATTTATTATCTTGAGCAAAATAATAAACTAATGAATTAAAAAATAAGAAAACACCCCTCTCCTCCACTATAAATATCACCCATTACACCCTCTCAAGCTTTGAGACTTTCCCAAATTCTGACCAACACTCTTCCCTATACCCTCCCCCATGTCCAAGATCTCTTAGTATCATTAAAAGACCAAACCTATGTGCCTTAAGGAGGATCTCAATAGGAGAATTCAAGAGATAAATCCTTTCTCTTTTTCTTTTAATTTCCTTTCAATTTCATTTCTTTTCATATTATCTCCTCACCTACATTAATTAAAATGGCATGATAACTCCAGTACCTTATATATACTATAATTATATCATGTTAATGGAAGATCCATCATTAAACTCTTCCCTCTCACTCTTTTATGAAATTGTCACCCATGATGTGTCAATTTACTAACATCGTGGGCGATGCACTTTCATTTTACTTAAATACCTTCAAGTATGTTAATAAAAACATTAAATGGTTTAAAATTGATTTTAATGTGTATGATATAACCCTATTTATTCTCTATAACTATCATTTATACATAATACTAAATGATAAAACAAAACAAGTTTGTTGTGATTGAAATACTGCCAAAATTAACTTAAAATGATCATCATTAACTTTTATCTATTTTTTTTTAAGATTGGGTCTGAAGACTCATTTTATTATTTAAAGAAAATACCTCTTTAAACTGGGTATATGTAGACCCATTACATAGCCCGAAGGTCCAAGGACAAGTGGCCTGAAAACAAGACTTTAAAGCCCATTTGTTTGGCCCAAGGGGCCCCTCAGTTAATATCATTAATAAAATATAATAAAAAATTGGATTTATCCTCATTTTACACAAACTTACATTCATGAATACAAGTGAACCAATCATGAAAACGAAGAAAATGAATGCTCTAGAACGATGAAATTAAACTCTATAACTCATTGAAAGGCTCATAAATGAACTTAATAAAACCATAATGAATTATATTCATGTATAAAAGGTTCTTTAATTGTTAATTTATGGATCTAGTGTGATTATATAGGACATTAAAGTGAAGACAGTATTTAGACACAAGGTGAGAGGAATTATCAAACCCTACTCTCTTTCTTTGGGTATTTCCCTCTTTCACCCCATTTTCAGTATGGATATTCCTTAAATATCATTTATTTGTAATTATATTACCTTTTATGAGATATATATGTTTTTTAATTGAGTTTATGTCAAACACAATGTTTTTCAAAAGAACTCTTCTTTCAAAAAAAACGCCCCTTTTACTTCTCAAGATTGTTTCTTCTTCACTCAAGGTTGATGATTCAAGTATGTTATTCCCTTTTTCATTTGGGAAACCAAATTTTATGAATCTATCATTGTGAAATGAAACCCATTCCTTTACAAGTGTTATTTTATGTTCAAGATTGATATATGTTCTATGTGGCATGCATGATGATGTAAATGTTATGATGTGATGGGTGTGCCCAAAATTATATAGTGTAATGTAAATGTTATGATGTGATGGGTGTGCTAAAAATTATATAGTGATCCAATGCATTGGTTATTTTAATATATCTCATGATAAAAGTAAAATATGTGTGAACATGATGTTGTCTGTGTTCACAACTATGTGTGGTAGTTGACCACTAAGACAAGATGTTTCATTTTTTATGCATTGCCACATTTTAAGCCTTTTCTTAATGCTTTATCTCATGTTTATAATCCTATGACTATTTTATGACGATAATGATTATGCTCACCCCATGTTATATTATTTCATGTTATTATATATCCTCTTATTGGGCTTTTAGCTCACCCCTTTTTTATGTATATCCTCATGTGACTACTTGTACTAAGAAGAATTCAAGGGATAATAAAAATCTTGAGAAGAAGAGATTAAATAAATGTTTATGTTTTATTTTATAAATGTTATGTATGGTCCTAATTATCTCAAGACACTAAACCTTTGGATCTGGTTCATGTAATGATTTTATATTGTTTGTCATTAAAGTGATGTGTTAATAATATAATAAGAGGTTAGGTCGTTATATTTTTCAAACCAAAAGGCATCACTACGAACTCATACAAGCCATACCTACAACTAAAAGCAGTCTAAGGTGTGTTTTATAGTCTCAACCTCAACTAGTGGTATCAAAATCTCAAATAGATCTTGGAGAATATCTTAGAACCTCTCAATTGGTCGAAAAAATCATCAATACGTAGAAGAGGATATCAATTATTGACCATCATATGGTTCAATATTTGATAATCCACACATAACCACAAAGTAAAATCATCCTTATTAGAGAAAATAACTAAGAATACCATGGATATATACTATGTTATATGAAACCTTTATCTTCTCTATCTTCTAACTGAAATTTCAACTCCCAAAGCTCCGCTAGTGTTATTCTATAAGGTGGGATATAAACTGGATATGCTCCCAGCACCAACTTGGTTGGGAAATTGATCTCCCTCTTGGGCAGTAATCCATATAAATCATTAGTAAATACATCTTGAAAATAGTCAACCACTATAGGAAAAGAATATTGTTGTGTTCTACCATCATCCAGAACAAATCTTGTTATCCAAGCCATGAGACAATCCAATCTTCACTGAATTGTACCTGCATGATCAGCCTGAAGATCCCACTCACCTTTGAGAGAATAACTACCTCATTATGAATATGGGAAGGTAACTCTCCTCTAATAATAGTAAATATGATCTTGGTATAGTACTAACTAATTCATACCAAGAATAAAATCAAAACTTATCATTACCATCACAAACAATTCTCAAAAGAAACAGTAACCAACAATCTCTAGAGAACACACCATGAAACATTTGATATCCTTTTACTACATACCAAATGGTGTATTTATGGTCAAAACATCATCTAATCTTTCCACATCAAATCCCAGACCATTTTTCAAAAAGATTATATAAAAAGGAATGTGATACTCCTATATCAAACAAAATAAAAAAAAAGGTAGATTATATAAGAATCATACCTATAACATTATATGGTCCTGCATCCACAATAGTCGGATTAGTTTTCATAATGTGAAACTGACTAGACCTTCTACCCTAGGCTCCAGTATGACTCCCTTGATCTATTCCCTTTTCTTGAAACTACTGCTCCTGGATTGGGGTACCATGTCCCCTACCTTGACATGAACATCCAGTGGAACTCCAGCTACTAGTCTTCTTAGGAGTAGTTAAGTCTTTCCTAGACTCCGGTACCTATCCTAAAACCTTTACACTATTATTATACTACATGTCCCTATAAAACCTCTATAGGTGGCCCATCCTTCCACAAGAATGACACTCCAAAGAAGGGTATGAAAACTGAGGATGATTGTGACCAAACTTTCCACATTAAAAGAACCTCCACATACGCCAGAGAATTTCAAATAGCAGTGGGGGTGTGATATGTATAGTGGGGAAGCAATACCCCCTGGTATGGTGTTACATAGTAGAAAAAATAAAAAATATATATAAAAATAAATAAAATCAGAGTAAAATACATAGAAAAAATAGTATATCATACAATTGTGAAATAAGAGGAACCAAATAATCCAATAATAATAAATCATGTAATGAAAGACTAAAATGTATCTAAATGTCCAACTGAAAACAATAAAAATAATGAATAAACATACATAATGTAATCTCAAAATGCCCCATTCCCAAACCCCATGTCAGTCCCATCTCCAAAATCCATCCCATATGGCAAGTAACAAAATTAGCAATAAGGTATCTTTCCATTGTCCAAACCAGCATCCATGTCATTTGTTCGAGTACCAAATGGCAGCCAAAATATGGTGTGAATAAAACTCATTAGATCGACACCACCATGGGTAAACATAAACAGTCTGATAATAAGTGTATGAAATAATCAATAACATGTGTATTAATTAATTAATCAATACAATATAACAATCTAACTGCTTCGGCACCATGTTGTAATATCTCTGAGAATATATCACAACCATTCCAACCAACAAACATAAATCTATGGAAATCACAAAAATTCTGGACAAGCCTGCTATATAATCATTTCAACATCGGAAAGGGTAGATCCCACTCAATATAATCATTATAGCATGGAACTGGGTAGAGCTCACTCAATATAATCATTACAGCATGGGACTGGGTAGAGCCTGCTCAATATAAGCCTTACAGCATGGGACTAGGTAGATCCCACTCAATATAAGCATTATAGTATGGATTGGGTATATCCCACTCAATATAAGCATTATAACATGGGACTAGGTAGAGCCTGATCAAAATAAGAATTATAGCATGGGATTGAGAAGTTCCCACTCAATATAAGAATTATAGTTTAATTCACAACACGTGTTATAGAAATAAGGATATCACAATATCATATCATATGCCTCAATGGTTAATTATGAAAAATTTCCATTTGTCTTTTAATTACCCCTTTCATTCATATATCAATTTATCCACACCCATATCAATATATTATAAGTTATTACCAGTGTGATTCTATATAAATAAATCACCTAAGTCTCATGTCATGCTAAAAACACTTTAATACATTATTCAATTCATATTAATTAAGGGTTTTATCACCCAAAGGGTATACATAAGCTAGGTCCCATCAACAATTGAACCCAAGGGATCCAACCAATTTTTTATTCCATGATTTACCATTAATAAAATAATAAATTAATTAAAGAATATGTTACATTGACATAATCACAATATTGTATATACTTTTCAATTAAACAAACCATAAGGTTCGGTTCAAACTTCCTACCTTTAACTAGTGATTTAGTAATGCTTCCAATAGGAATATCCAACTTGAACAGAGGTGCATATGTTTACAAGAAGGAACCTAGATCACACAAAATCATGATCAAAACCACAAAACAAGTCCATAGTGAATAGATTTCCACCACTATAATAGATAACAACATAAAAGAGGGGTAAACCTAATAAAAGAAACTCACTGGGTATTAGATGCTTGATTGGGATGTCCAAAACTGAATAGGAGACTAAAACATTGCCTAGAAATCATCATAGGGTCAATAGAAGAGGGATTCATATGATGTAAGTAAATAATCATATGTGTTTCCCACTTAAAAACTTTGGGTCCAAGCAATACATGGCATGTAATCCTTTCACGCCATTTATTTCCTCATTTTTAAGATATGCTGAAAACCCATTTGGCTCAGGTTAATATTTATCCCAATAGACATTTACACGGTGTGAATTCATTTCACTATGTGTAGCCACTTCACATCATGAACTAGGTCATGACATGTTTCTGGTGGCAGTTACATGTCGTGTAACATATACATGGCATGTTATTTCTCTATAGATAGTTTTCAACCCAATTTCTACTTAAGGACCCGAACCACCTCCAAAGCCTTTCATACCATGGAAAATATTCATGATACTATTTAAAACATTTATATACAAACTCTATTAATTTAAATAAACATACATCCCTAAACTTTAGGTCAATTTCTCCATCAAATTATTTTCTTCTCTGAACAAGACTCAACTACCAAGGCTCCAATGAAAAACTAAAAGAGAGACGTACCTAGAAAAAGATAGGATCTTAAAAGATGATCATGGGTTTGTTTCAAATATGGAATGAGATTTATCTATATGAAAAATTATTATAATCACTTTATAAAGGGATCTAACCCATTCCTAATTTCACATGGAATTATACTAAGGTAATAAGATCTAGATGCATAAGGAATAACTTCCCACAAACCTTTAAAATGATTTATATGATAATCATACCACTAGGGGTTTTTATTTATAACTCAATATCTAGTAGTTGGTGAAAACTTATATGAAATAGGAAACTATAAAATATAGAGTTAAAAATAATTATCTAATACATTAGTAGTAGTTTAGTAGGATTTTCCTTGTTTTCATGGTTGTTAGTGACTATGGCCTTTAGATTGTGACATTGAGTACCATAATGCCCAACTCTCTTGCAATTTAAGAAATGAATTTTTATAGATTCTCTATTTACCTTATACTTTTGAGTCTAATGACCATCATATCCACAATTATAGCATTTACCTATCCCTTTAAGAAAATTTCTCCTATGTTTGTTCCCATATTGTTAACATGTATGAAATTGAATCTTCTTTACTTCATCATCTTCATCACTTGATCTTTCATAAGTCTTCGTATTTCTCTTATTTGGTGTGTTTGGGACTTTGACTATGTTAAAATTGTTAATCTTGTCTTGTGATATATGGTTTGTAATAATCACAAGTTTTCTCACTCAAAATCTCATTTTGATGGGTTGTTTGTTGAGGTAATCTATACATTGTCTCTTGCACCCATGGTTTCTTATAGTTTCATTCATTACTTAAAACAAAATATTTAACATGAGTAATGATCATTATAAGATAATTATCATAAATAACCATAAGATATTTAACCACAATATGTCTCAATTTATAATACTATCATGTTATCCTATAGTTCTTAAAACTCAACTTGTATCAAACTCGATTCAACCTATATCACTCTCATTTTAACCTATATCATTATTGGTTTAACCTTAGTTACTTTGAGTTGGGTTCTCTCATAATTATTAACCTAATACTCAAAATAAATATCCTAAATTAGCATGAACTTTTTAAAAATACTCTAAACCCAAAAATCATGGAAATCTATGATCTCAAGATAGAACATTTTATTTATCCAATAAAGTACATATCGATTAATATGTACCTTAAATTCTAAATCTTTGTGTTTCAATCTATGTTATCCATGGTCACTTTCCTATTAAGTCAACTAAACTAAACATATTCAAATCCCTCATAATGGTTCATACAGAAAATTTAAATTAACTAAAGCATGTCCCCTAGGAGTGTCGAACTAGATGTATAGTTAACCCTCTTTATCGTTCACCAGGTGATGATAAATTTAATACCCAATCCATCCCCTTTAGGTTTATTACCCTAAGTACATCTGTGATAGAGCCTATATCAAATTGTAGTATCCAGATAGAGATGTAATTTCTAAGAGAACCACACAATATCTACTTTACTAAAAGTTCATAATGTTATCCTATACTTAGAATTGTGGCTTAGACATATCCTTAGGGTTTTCACTAAAGTTATCTTATACTAATCCCCAAATAAAAAGTTCATTATTACGTTAGCATTAAGTCATATATTATCCTAAAGGTTTATCTATACCTTTAAATTTGTGATCAACCTTAACTTATCAACCCTTACAGTATCCTCAAAAAACATCATAATCTATAAAGTTTTCTAAACCCTGCTCTGATACTAATTGTGATTCCTTAGACCCGCACTCTCATATCTGATGTCATAAGCACATGCTTCACATACTCATTTTGATACCAACTATAAAATCCTAGATATAACCATCCTTAATTAAAAAATTTATAAAGATTATTTAATCTACTACATCCTATAGATCATTTTACGTTTATATATTTAGTGAATTGTGACAAATAATAAACTAATAAATATCATGTCCTTCTCAGGTAATAGATATTTTTTACTATATAAGAATCAATTTAATCCATAATTAGTCTTCAACATCTACCACAAATTATTTCACACAAGTTATCATTTTAAACATGTCATTTTTACTAGTTTTTTCATAACTTGGGGAATGAAAACATAATAAATAGGTGAGATCAAATTCTTAGTAATGGAAATATATAACTAAATTTGTTAAAAACATAAACATGGTATACATAATATAACAGTAATAAAAAATCTAAATAATTCCATGATCAACTGAAAATGAGATCATGTTATATACATTACAATAAATTAAAACAAAGATAAAAATAATTATTAATCACATACTAATGGAATTCATAATTTCGGATATCAAAATATTCTTTCAAGGACTTTTTCTAAGTCACTATACTGATATGGAGAGAGGTGTACACCAAAGCCTAAGTTTTTTTGTCTCATGAGACTCATTGATGTATAGAGGGGCTATATAATGTTGGGGGCACCTGTAACTTGTTTAAGTCCAATGTATTCACCATAAGAGTCAACAAGTCATTCTATACCATTCCCTAAGGAGCCTCTAGCTAAATAAAGACATGGCTATCCATATAATGAAAAATAAAAAATATGTATACATAATCAACCTACAATAACAATCAATAATAATTAAGAATGTCAATATTTTCCCCATGTAAATAAAAGGGATAACATGATCATATCCCATCTAGAGAAATAAGGTATATGGTTAAACAATACATAGTCAAATTTTCAAAAATCATCTACATTGGAATAAAAACATATGGAATGCTAATAATTTTCCCTATGCTAATAGAAGTATTTTTTTAGGTGAACATAATCCAATCTAAAATATATAAAATATGATGTTCATGCTATATAGAGAAATGAGTATATGGATAATTTTATGTCAGAATATACAAAGTAACACAAGAGGGGGTGAATTGTGTCTTTTCATGCATTCACCTTTTTAGCATAATATACCAAACATAGCATTGATTAACCATACATTCAAATTCCTGAATGTAGGGTTGATGAATAGTAATACCAACTACCAATGTAGGGTTTCTTATCCATATACTTATCGATTCTTCAAATGTAAGGATGCTGATCTAAACACAAACTATTTAGAGTAACATAGGGATAATGAACCATATGTTCATTTACCAAACGTAGGGTTTGAAAAAGTGTTTCTAGATTAATTCCTATAATGTTAAATTACTTTAACCATAATATAAATTCCTGAAAACTCACTTAAGAAAACTTCATTAAAAAACAAACAAGAGTATTTGTGAGTATCAAAATTATCATAAATTATTGAGTATTGTTGAGACAATACATTCCCAAAAATATACCCCTTTTTGAAGATCACAAAATCCATAACATAATCTATAACAAAATTTAAAGACAAATTTAGGATTTTTAAACATACAAAAAAATAGATATATAAAATATTTTGATATTTCAATTTCACAGTATTATTTCAATAAAGGAAAATAGATACTTGTAAATTAAATATTTTCTTTAATGAAATGTTGTGATTTGAAAATATTCTGCCCCATATATATTCTCCATAGATATTCTCTCCTATATTATAAATATTATACCCCTTTTGTGATATCAAAAAGATGGTTTGAAAGAATAAATTATTTAAACCACAGTTAATGTAGCACTGAACTATTAAATGAATAGTTTATAAAAACTGATAAGAGAAATAAATTTAGTATTGGAAGTTAAGTATTGACCTTAAATAAAAGAAAATATACCCAAATAATAATAAATGAAATTTAATTTAAAATTAATTCAAATGTTTTGAAAATATAGTATAATCCACAACCAATGAAAGTTTGTCTTCAAAATGAGGGGCTATGATCAGAATATCTAGAAGCAGAGGGTGTATTAGGATTACTATTGGATTGGAAAGCACCATTAATATCAATGAGATTTAAAAGTAACCTCTAGAAATGGTTTTTGAAGACTTCTGACCACTTTTGAAGAAGATTCTTTGAATCTTGACCAATATTTAGATTCTCAACCAAATTAACCTTCATAAACTCATTCATAGCTTCCTCTGATTGAATAAATGAAGTTAACTTGTCCTTAAATTGATTAAGAACTAATACCAACTAAGATTCATTAAAAGTAAGTTGACTAACCAGATGACTTTTATTTTCTAACAGAACACTTAAAGGAGTACTATCACACTGAAGAGTGTGCAGTCTATCATTCAAATTAGCCATCACTAAAGTAATAGCTTCAAAACTTCTGATCAGGTCTAGTGGTGTTTGTTGAGAGGAGGTTGATACTCGATTTCTTTCCCTGAGAGATTGAAATTTTATCCCTATCATTAGCTTAAACTCATCAAAATATGACTTCTTGATATATTCTTCTTTAAAAAAATTGAACTCTCTAGACAATTTGTTGATAAACTCTTGAAGGTATCCAATAGAAATAATATTTTCTTTGAATTTCCTTAGATGGAGCTTCTGATCCTCAAACACATATATTGGCACTGATAAAATTTTGAACTCTTCAAACTTATTTTTCTTAGCTTCTAATTGTTGTCTAAGAAATAAGTTCGAAGCCTCCAATATATTTAACTTTATAACTAATGCTTCAATATGAGAATTAGAAGATTCAGGAGATTGAGTGTCAGGGTCAGGGATATATTTCCTATTACGAACTTCTACCAAGACCAAACTTGGATATTCATTACCAACTAATACGTCTCTTAAGGCAGATCCTCCAATAGATTCATAATCAAGAATAAAAAGAGATTGATATTGAGGATTAGGAACATCTTCCCTAATATGTTCTTGAATGATACACTACTAGAAATCTAACTTATACCCATGGTTTCAAACCGTGGGTATAAACTCTAAAACCTTGGGTATAGGTTATATCCACAGTTTCATGAACCATGAACTACTGAGGCATTGATATAGATTTATACCCACAGTTTTTAACAAACTCGGGGTATAGATCCTAGAAATCATGTTATACCCACGATTTAGAAAACTATGGGTATAGATGTATAATAGAAAATGGAATACAACCTATACCCATGGTTTGGAGAACTGTGGGTATATCTTCCATTCCCCCTTCACACCCCCTTTACATCCCCCCACTATCCCCCTTCAAAGACCCCCTTGCAGCCACCTCTAGCCCCCTTCCCATCCTTCTTCACAACCCCCCTATAGCCCCTTCACAACCCCCAGCATCCCCTTCAAAGCCCCCCATCCATCCCCCTCACAGCCCCCCAGCAGCCCCTTCACAGCCCCTCATCCATCCCCCCTCACAACCCACCTCACAGCCCCCCATCTATCCCCCCTCATAGCCCCCCACCAGCCCCCTTCCAAGCCCGCTTCACAGCCCCCCTACATCCCCTTCACATCCCTCTATCCATCCCCCCTCACAGCCTCCCCACACCCCCTTCACAACCCCCCTTATATCCCCCCCCCCACAGTGCCCCCTCTACAGCCCCCCTACCACCTCAATCCCCATATCCCCATTCCTTCCCCTTGTATTCTCTCCTTCATCAGCTCTATCTCATTTGTTCTCCAACCACCCCCAATCTCACCGTACCACCATACTTTCCGAGCAGAACCACCACTATGTGAGGGCTCTTATGTGAGGGTTGGCTTTTATGATGATGGAGTTTATCTTATGAACACTATGGATTCTAGGGGAATCATGCCAAATTTTATTACATATAAAACATTCATAGATTCCTATGGTAAAGTGGGGAAGGAGGATAAAGCTCTGGTTTTGTTTAAAGAGATGAAGAAATTTGGTTATGTGCCTAATATTTTCACATACAATGCTGTGGAAGAAATTAAGATCAGAAGACATGATGAATGTACTTCATGAAATGATAATAAATCTGTGTGTGCCTGGTTGTGTCACTTAGAACACCATGATTGTAATGTGCAGTATAGGGATACATAGAGATGAATCTGATTTTTCAGTAGATGAGAATTTGTGGGTTTGAACTTGACAGACCCATTTAAAACTTTGATTTGTGTCTATATACGCAGTGGGTATGCAGTTAATTCTTCCAAAATTTAAGATGAAATGGTCATGACTGGGTTTACTCAATGTATCAAGACTTATAATTCCATTCTAAATGCACTGGATTGGCTGGGAGATTGGAAAGCAACAGAATTCATCATTCTAGACATGAGAAATAAATAACACACTACTCTCACATGCTTAAACTACTCACTACCTCCATGATTGTTGGTGTCCTACTCTTCACTAAAAAATAATTAATTTACACCAATATAGGTGTATCAATTCTTCTCCACATTCATCTAATGATGAACTTAATGAATCTCTAAAAGGAATACCTCTTAGATCTCCTTTCTCTGACTTTCTATCCCACATATGGAAATCCTTAGTTCTCTCTTTGTATCTTTGATATCTATTTCTCTTGGTATATTCCATGAGATTTATTCCTTATTTTCAAATAGAAATATATCTATTTCATATATCTAGAGAATCACCATGTCACCCTCCAAATATCGAGTCATGATCAACAATTTAATTCACTGATATTCTTTCTGAAAGATAGAAATTTTTAACCTACGGGTCTGTTAAGTCTATTCTAAAACAGTGTGTTCATTACCACCATGGTGTGGACCCTATATATTCCAGTAATACCTACAAAAAATTTCATGTTTATTACTTTTAAATAAACCACTAACATGAATACCACAATATTGCGTAGTGATAACCATAATATAGATCTATTATAGGTAAAAACCCTTTGAAACTCTTAACACAATACTCACTATTTCATTTTATATGTAGTATTAAAATCTCAAAACTCAATGCACCTTATTCTATAATATAGGGGTTCTCCAGTATACTAAATTAACTATTCATTCATTAGTCATCTATAGCAACCAAAATTCCTATAGTGGGCCTCCTTATTTCTCTATATGATTTAGAAACTCACTATAGAGTCCACCATGGCATTACCTCCAAAAGTTACTCATTTTGACAGACCTCCTCAAATAAAAACCTTATGTTGAGAATTTTTTTCACATTTCCACCATCCAAAACCTTATAAAACTCCTTTAAAATGTTAGGTATACATTGGTGATTTTTTCCCATTGATTTTTTTAATATAACTCCTTCGACCACAACTTCCATAATTCATTTGTTTTTTTACCCCATTTTACATATAGATACTCCTGATAAAAAAATCCATAATTCAAATGGGTGGTTTCTCTGACCAACAATGTAGTTATTCTTATTAAATTTTCTAGAATTTTATAATATGATACTCTTGTAAATATCCTTGAGTCATATACATTACTCTTACACATGGTTTGAGTGTCCCATACAAATTGTATTTCTTTTCAATTTTCTCTTCATTGAAAACCTCTACCACAATGTGTTCATGAACTCAAAAGCGTGGTTCATGGTGTTTGGGTTGAACTTCTTAAAAATTTTCCCACCACCTTGTATGTTTCTTTGGAATTCCTCAACCAAATTTCCAAAAAACACAACCAAAAAAATTCCCCAATGAGATTTTTTCTAACAGTATCCCAATTTATGTTTGTATAAAACTATAAAATAGATTTACAACATTCATATTTAATAAAATCAGAACTATATTACTATATAGTTTGAACTATCTTCCTTCTATTATTCCATAAAATATTCCATAAACATTAACTCTATGACAATATTAGTGAATCTCATTATATCAAACATGAAAATGATGAAAAAATTCTTTGATGATTCATTTGTTGTTCAACTTAGAAACTGTATTCAGGAGTATCCAGACTTCTAAATTTATGAAGACTTGTCTTGGGATATCTGATTTCAAGTACTTGGGAGAATTTGGAAATATATGTACAGTAGTTGATGTGTTTATATGTTTCCTTTCTATAAAACCTCACTATTTTATTTCATTTTAATTTAAAGTGAAAGGTAATAATTATCGATATCAAAAGAAACTAATTTCCCAATACACTTGTATTAAACCCACCTAGATGATGAGTAATTAATTCTAGTAATTGACCCATCATAGCGGTTGAAGAATTATAGAATTTGTTGTCCCAAAGTTATAAGATGATTTATTGATTCTAATCATAAGTGAATGTAAAAAATGATAGATGAAGAAAGGTTCACATTTGTAATATATGTTGAAGTGAAGAAAGAATGAAGATACATTTTCAAAAGATGATTTGTAGAAAAAATCTATTGTTTATCCAAAATATAAAGTATTGATCACTGAAAGTAGAGGCATAAATGAAAGCTGAACAAGACAACCTTGAAAAAGTTCATAAGACTTTATTAGAAGATAAAATATCTTAAAAACATGGAATGAATTCTCATAGTGATACATAAGATTAAGAGTTTCTTACGTAATATCTAGGAAGATAATATGTATGTGTTACAATAAAATTGATACATTAGGTTTATCTATTTGGAATTATTTGAGGTTTCTTGATTTTATACTGATCATTTAATGTAACAATCATCATGACTATTTGAAAATAGTTCATGATTCATATTGATTATGGAAGATGGATTTTTTCTATGATTGATGGATAAGTATCTAAATGTTTTGATTCTAAAACATTAACCAAAAACATGAGGGATAAAGAGTTTGTAATGTGAATATAGAAATTAAATCAATAGATGCTAAGGATTCTCTTAGAGTATAACATACTAGAAATAAATTCCAAAAGGTGAAGTATAAATTGAAGAGGTTGATGTGGAAGACTGGAAGTTAGTAATTCTTCTTACTTTAATTGATATAAATCTGAAATTGTTTTGAGTTTTGAATGTTTTATTTAATAATTTAGATGTTGAATAAGTTCATGAGTAGAATATAAGTATCTAAAAGTTAGAATATAAAAAGTTAAGAAAAACAGAATTATTCATAAGCTAAATGATGAGAAAAGGACCGTGTTCTCAAGCTTATAGAAAGTAAGCATGAAAATTAAGAAACAACATGAACTCACCATGGTTGTCCTTATAAAATATCATGAATATAAGATGATGATATTTTATGCTGAAAATAATTCTCCCATTGATAATGTAGAAGAACTACTAAAGGTGAAGGAGTTAGGGGTCACTAAGATGGAAGAAGAGTTCCATATAGTGAGGGAGAAGCCTAAAATAATAGAAAATATCAAGAAGAGTTTTGTTATGGATTCAAGAAGTATACAGTACCAATCTATGGGTAATTTAAGAAGCTGATATAGAGAGATGTTACCATAGTCACATGTCTATTCCATTTCAACCATACCACTATGAATCATAAATGGAATAATTATAGAGCATCTCTTACTTGGAGAAAGAGGGATGAAAAACTCAAAATATCATGCTTTAAAAGAAGAATTATTTACCAGTGAGCTGGTCATTACAAAAGGGGTTAATTCCAATTCATGAAATGAGGATTTTTTTTATAGGTGTTTCACATCAATGAAAAACTTAGAATAATAATGAAAGGGGTTGTTTCACAAGGACCAACCTCATTTCATAGAATGAAGATATTGGAGATACCCCCTTTCCACTTGCTCTATATTGTTTAAACTAATGTGTGTATTGATTTAAGGGAGATTCAATATAATGGGGTTTTTCACTATGTTTTCATCAAAAGAAGAAGCATTGAGGATTTGAGGAATAATTTAAGTGAAATAGGTGTTTAAATATATCACCTTGAAGGCCACAAGCTGGAATCTATCCAGTATTGTTAAATCTGTTATCTTGGGGATTTAATGCTGAAATCTGATTGTATTTTCTAGAATTTTTGTTTTTATGCTAAAATTTTTCTATAAAGATTGGAAGTAAAAAGATATTATGAAATCAGTGGAAAGTAAAATCTTTGAAACAATATTATCCCATCTATCTCCTTGGAGAAAACTGTGATGAATCTATATAGACATTCTAGAATATGTATGTGCATGCTGAAATATTATAAAACAGTGAATATCATAGCTTATTTGAAGTGATACAGGTGTCAAATTCATGTACCTTGACCCCCCAATAGTTTTGTGATATTCTTGGAAGACTCCAAAAGTGAATTTAGGCCCTATCTGATGATGGAATACCTTGGTGAAGTGATTACACACGTATTTATTTTGGGAATATTTTTGTATTTAGGGTTTTCTGGCACTCCGGTCAATGTATGTGATAAGGTAATAATTGTCTTGCCCCTAGTTGTGATCTTCTAACAAGTCATGAGTCCTACCATGAGGTCAATGAATGTTTTACTAGAAATTTTAAACCAAATTATCTAGTGTATGATAGAGTATTTTTTGCACCAAGGTATTTATATAGTTGCATTGGGATAGAGTCTAATCATAAACTCCAACAATGTACAACAGCTCATGATATGATATTACATTATAAAATTGGTTATGAATGTGAATTTTCATTTATTAGTCCCAACACATTGTCATTTCACCATATTTTATACCCATATCATTTCCAAAATCAATATATATTTCATAGTCTACCATATCTACTCATTATAAATTCCAATGTCATCAATCCTTATTCATGGGAATTCACAATTAATTCCTAGATATTCTCAATCCCTCCCTAATTATCCATGTTTCCTAGGCATTCCCATGGTTCATACATAGACTCTAATAGAGGAATACTAGGATGGAATAAGGTGGATGGGCTACGCCCATGGGCTAGGAAAAGTTTCCAAGCATCAAAGAATCACTACTCGGGAACGATTTCACCCGCAAACAATTAATTAAAATAGTAGAATAAAATAAATAAAATTTTAGCATGACTCATTCGTACATTGTAAGTTCATAACAAAGGAAGAGAAAATAAATAGAAACAACATAGTACAAAAGTATAAAAAATAAAACACACTAATGAATCCCTCTATTACCCTGATCTCCCTCCTCTGCAAAGAAAACCGCGTAGCCTCCTCCAGTGCCCTTCTGGACCCCTTCGCAGAATATAACTACCCTCCATCTGTAGAAATATGTAAAAGGACTAATTGGTTGATACTATAAAGAAAATAAAATAAAAACTAAACTATAGAATACCTGTATCTTGTGCCTATACAAGTCACTACCTCAATATAAGAACCACAACTCCCCATGGGTCAAAACATGTTCCTACAAGCAAGTGGGAAACAGATTATATTAGTTCAAGAGGATGTGGTGCCATCTATTTTTTTGGTTTTTTATAGATAGGCATGATTTTTCTTGGTTATGTTATATATAGTTTAATTTAGTTGATACTAGTTATTTCTATTTGGACCAGTTTACATTACATTAGTTTTGTACACTTCAATTTTGTTTTATTTATTTCATGCCAAATCCAATTGATTATGTTCAATTCACTTCACTTCAATTTAGTTTAGTTTAGTTATATATTTTCAATGTATGGTTCATTTTAGGTTTTTTCCATTCATTTTAGTTTGGATTGAATTGTCATAAACTAGGAAATGTTGGGTTAGTTTTCAATATATGATAATTTAAAATCATTTAAAAACAATATTATTTTCAATAATATCTCCTATAGCCTTTGATTATAATCTCTATGTAATATTTGAATTATAATGTCCTAATCATATCCAAATATTCCACTGATTTAAATCTATTTAAATCATGTATGTAAGAATGACCTGGAAACACAACATAGACTTAGGTGTGGGTTTACCTATGATAGACCACAGTCAACTTCCAGCTTCAAAGGCTAATAAAAAAAGTCACCTAGAAATTACCATAGTGTGGTCCTCCCAATTTTGAAGCTCATACCTCATATTATATGTGCATCATCATGACTTTGAACATGGTATTCACTATAGCATAAATTATTCTATGTTTCTCATACATAATCATCTTTCCTAAAATTCACACCAATTATTTGGTGTTATTTTTTCCCTATTTTCCCCCATGACCTCCAAAATGCTTTGTGCAATGACTATAATGTCATTTCAACACTCCATTTGATTCATTAATCCTATATGATGACGAAAACTCCCTCTGTTATTTCATCATGGTGTCATCATATTAATTTTATAGTGACCACAACCTTTACTATAGTATGGTTTATCTAGTCTTCCCATTTCATCATCTTCATTTTTTCATTGTAATGTGGCATGAATATCCCTCAATCTTAAATATAAATTCATACACACTGAAAATCATATTCCCCAAGTCTTATACATCATGAAATGTCTTACAAATCCTAATGAAATTCATGCACATTAGCTCTTAGAGTTTTACAAATCTCTCTATAAAGTAATGTGAAGCAAATCAAAAAAAATCATATTCATGCACAAAATAAAATGGAATGTGCAAATGGTGTGTTTCAAAATTTGTAATTTTTCATGGAAAGAAAGATTGATTCTATATTTCACTCAAATAACATAAAAACCTACTTGGATTAATCTAATACCATATCAAACAATTCAATATTTATCAAAACATCTTATAAAAATTCTCCTTCATAAAAATAGTAGGTTTCATATTTGAGAGTTGAGATGGAATTTGAAATCATGGGAACATTTGAATCAAAATTACCTGTGATGCAAGGAGACCCACGTAAGTTAGGGTTTATGGATAGGTAAGGGAATGATCTAAGGAGGATGTGGAGCACAATTCTGAGGCAGGAAGGTAGAGATTAACTTCGATCCGTACGCGGAGGCAGGAAGGTGGAGGGAGGGAGGTGGGGGCTGGGAGGCGTATTCTAGGAAGTTGGGGTAGAGGGAGGGAGGTGGATTCAGAGGGATGGAAGAGGGGGATAGGAGGTGGAGACTTGGAGGTGGAGAGAGGGAGGAGGGGGAGGGGAGGTGAATGTGGAGTGAGGGAGGCGGCGGTCGACAAGCGGGGGCCGGGAGGTTGAGGTAGAGGGAGGGAGGCGAGGGCTAGGACGTGGAGGCTGAAAGGTTGAGACGTAGGTAGAGGCAGAGGCCGAGAGGTCAAGGTGGAGGCGGAGGTGGGGAGGGGAGGGGAGGGGAGGGGAGGTGAGTGTAGTGGAGATTAGGGCTCGTCGAGGGGGAGGGGGAGGAAAATCCCGAGTGAGGGTTGTTTTTCATGAGGTTATTCTCATGGTTTTTAATAAACCATGGGCATTGGTTAAAAAATGGTCTATACCCACAGTTTTCTTAAACTGTGGGGATAGAACCATTGTCTCTGAGCTAGTTTATAGTAGTGAGAGCCTCTTACTCAACATTCTCATCTACTGGAGTCTCATGCATAGATGCTTCTAGTGCTTCATCCACATTCTTTAGAATTTAAACTATAATCATTCTTCTCTATACAAGATTTTCTTTTGTCCAAGATTCATCCTCTTCATCAGGTCTCTGTCTGAAAGAACCAACTAAATGAATCATTCTTTTCTCCCCCTAAGCAGCTGTCATAAGCCTTTTATATTGTTCTGCACCAATAGGCAAGAGACTATTTCAAGAATTTATCCAAATAAATCCTAACTTATTAACATTATCAGCATTTAAGACGTTTCTATGATGACATGTTTTACAAAAAAACATATTGAAAATTTTTCCTTTTCTTCATAGTAAAAAGGAAATAATCCTTCCATAGGGATAATATCCCATCTTAGCATCTTTTTGGTAGCAATGGTTTAGATACCTTATCATAAATCGACAGAAATTGAACTTTTCATAGTTCAGAAACAAAAACATGACATACATGTCAGGATATAATAATTTCTCTAGCTTATTAGTCCTTGGAAAAATTCCATATTGAATGAATTTCATCATTACTCGACGGTCAAGAGTAATCTCTTTTGTTGTTACTTTCTTGATAGTTCTCGTTCCAAACAACAAAAACATAATTTCCTATGAAAAATATTTTCCATTACCTGTATTCCTTAAATCAAACTAAAACTCCCCCTTATAGGGACAATGTAACAACTCAGTCATTTACAAAGAATAAAAATAAAATCCAGTGTCATCAATCTTAGAAATAGTAGTACCTTCATCGAATTCAAGACTGAACAAAGCATTTATACAAAATTACTTTAATTAAACTTCATATACTACATGCATGTTATCTTCTCTAAAATCATAATAAAGACCTTGAAATATTATTGCTTCCTTGAGTGAAAGATTTGTAGAATTTAAATAATCGAAATGAAATTATTTTCAAAAAAAAATAAAATGTAATCGAATAAAAATAATTCAAATAATTTAAACATATTAAATAAAGTTTACTAAAATAAAAATAGAGATATTGGAAATAAATTAATAAAAATTTACTTAAAATTAAATATTCCTAACTCTCCCTTGATAAAATTAAAACTTTCATTGGGAAGTGGTTTAGTGAAAATATCAGCTAATTGATATTCAGTATTAACATATTCTAAATATATATCTTTTTAAGGACATGAACTCTTAGAAAATGATACCTTATATCAATGTGCTCAGTCCTAGAATGACTTATAGGATTTTTTGAAATATTTATAGCACAGGTATTATCACATAAAATAAGTATACTATTAAAATTTATTCCAAATTCTAGTAGGGTGTTTTTCATCCACAAATCTTATGCACAACAATTACCAGCAGACACATATTCTGCCTTAGCGGTTGACAGGGAAACTAAGTGTTGTTTCTTACTAGACTATAAAATAAATATTTTTATAAAAAGTGATAGGTTCTTGATATGCTTTTTCTATCTAATCTATAACCTCCAAATTCAGCATCTGAATATTAAATTAAAAAAATCATAAGTTTTGGGGTAAATAAGAGATTGAAAATAGTTCCATTTAAATATCTAAAAATTATTTTAATAGAAATAAGATGGGACTCTTTTAGATTTGATTGAAATCTAGTAAAAATACGTACAGAAAACATAATTTCAGGTCTGCTAGTAGTAAGATATAACCAACTTCCAATCATACCTCTATATAAATTATTGTCTACTATTTTTCTATCTTCATCCAAATCAAGTTTTATATTGGTACATATGGGAGTTTTATATATATTGATGTTTTCAAATCAAAACTTTTTTAATAAATAAATAATATATTCAATTTGATTTAAAACATTTTCATAATCTTTTTGATAAATTTGAAATCCTAAAAAGAAATTCAATTCTCCCATCATACTCATTTCAAATTATTTTTGCATTAATTTTAAAAAATCATTACAAATATTTTTATTAGTTAAACCAAAAATAAGCTCATAAACATAAATTTGAACTAATAAAATATTATAACAAATGGTTTTCCTAAAAAGTGTTGGATCTAAAAATCCAACAGTAAATCCATTTTTCAAAAGAAAAAAACTCAATATTTCATACCAAGCTCTAGGTTCTTGTTTAAGGCCATAGAGAGATTTAGTAAGTTTAAAAATAGTGTTTGGTTTTTGAGTATTTTCAAAATCATGGGGTTTTTTAACATAAAATTCCTCCATTGAATAACCATTTAAAAAAGGTATATTTGACATCTATATTATATAATTTAAAATTAATATGAGATGCATATGATAAAAGTATTTTAATGGATTCTAATCTAGCTACAGGGTCAAAGGACTCATTATAATCTATACCTTCTTCCTGATTATATCCGTTAGCTACTAATCTAGATTTATTTTTGGTTATGATCCCTTGATCATCCTTTCTATTTCTAAAGACACACTAAGTTCCTATAACCGGATAACTGGTTGGTCTTTCTACTAGTTCCCAAACTTCATTCCTTTTGAATTATTTTAGCTCTTAATACTTTTTTAGAATCTAACTCTCATCTTATAAGTATTATTCAATAGTCTTAGGTTATAACTGATATAGAAAGGAAGATAATTCAGATAGTTTTCCAACATTTATTCTATTTCTAATTCCTATTTCTATGTTACCTAGAATAGTTTCTAAAGGATGGTTCTTTAAAGTTATAAACTTTATAGGAAATAAAATTTTAGGATCTTCAGTATCATGTTCTTATAAACTAGACTAAATTTTATTAATATTATTTTCAAAATAATTTTTATGGGTTTCAAGTCTCATGTTGTCAAAAGAGTCAGTGACCTCATCTGCTTGATATATCTTTTTAACAAAAGGTTCAGTTTCATCAAACTTTACATGAATTGATTCTTCAACAATCCTTAACTTTTTATTAAACACTCTATAAGAATTATAGGTAGTAAAATATCCCAAAAATATTCCTTTATCAGCTTTTTGATCAAACTTACCACGATTGTCCTTAGTATTCAAGATATAAACCTTCCATCCAAAAATTTCAAAGTACTTTACTTTAGGTTTTCTGTTATTCCAAAGTTTATAGGGTGTCTTTTTTAAAATATACCTTATTAAAACTCTATTCATGATATAGTAGGTTGTTCTTATAGCTTCTACCCAAATATAGGTAGGAATACTATATCCATTCAGTATATTCCTTTCCATTTCTTGAATAGTTATATTTCTCCTTTCAAAAATTTCATTTTGTTCAGTTGTTCTTGGTATAGATAAGGTGTGTTTAATAATTAGATTTAAGAAAAAATAATTAAATTATTGATTCTAAAATTCTCCACCATGATCACTTCTCAATGAAATTATTTTAAAACCTTTTTCATTTTGAAAAAATTTACAAAAACTTTCAAAAATAGTGAATACTTCACTTTTGAGTTTTAGAAAATAAACCCAGGAAAATCAAGAATAATCATATACTAAAACATAAACATAAAATTTACTAGTCAAAATTTCTACTCTTGATTATATAAACAAATCTATATGGATAAGTTATAAAGGTTCATATGTATCAATTTTGTTAATAGATTTTAAGGAATATTTGTGTTGTTTTCCAATTTGGCATGCATCACAGAATCTGTCATTATCAAACTTAAGAATAGGAAAATCAAAAACTAACTATTTATTAGATAATTTATATAAATAATATATACTATAGTATCCAAGTATTCTATTCCAAATCCATGATTTATTTGTCTTAGTATTTAAACAATTCACTTTTTGTTCATATAGAGAATTTAAATCCAAAGTTTTCACATTATCAGTTCTAGGTACTCTAAATTTAAGAAGTTTATCTTTAAAGACAGAGTAGGAATTGTTATAAAAATAAACAAAAAAACTATTATCACAAAGTTGATAGATACTTATCATATTGTGTTTTAACCCTTTCACATACAGTACTTTGTTTATTGAGATAGTCTTTGGATCTCCAATAGTTCCAACTCCAACTATTTTTCCTTCCACATTGTCACCAAAAGTGACTATTAATCTATCCATTTGAGTCAGTGTATGAAATTTTGTTGGGTCTCCACTCATATTCCTAGAACAACCACTATCCATATATCATATGAATTTTCTTTTTCTATGACTTGTTTCTTGTAAATTTGATTAAACAAATGTTTGTTTTGTTACCCATATCTTCTTGGGTCCTGTAGTGTTAGTGAGAAATGATCTAGAAATCCATATTTGCTTTATTTTTCCATAATTTATATCAATATCTTAAAAAAATTATAAAAAAATCAATTTTAATGACACTAATTTTAGTATTTTTCAAATAACACTTATTGGTGATGTGACCTTTTATTCCACAAAAATAATAGTTAGCATTTTTAGAATTGGGCACAAAATAATTTTTATACAATTTTGATTTCTCACCCTTACTTTCTATTCTAAATATTTCCTATTTAATGACATTATTTCCAAGAATATCATTTAATATATTTTCTCCTTTAGTAAAAACAATAGCATCAATCTTATAGGATTCCACTTCATTCTATAATTCCTTGATTTTCTTTTCATGATTGATACTGTTTGATGCAGAGGAATTGAATTTTTCAAGCAACTATTGATATTGTTTTAGCATGGTATCTCTTTCACCTAAAACAGAATTATGAATGTTTTTTAATAACTTATGATTTTTTAACAAAGAATCATATTTTTCTTCTAATACTGAGTAATAGGAAGCTAATTTTTCATTTGATCAACTACCAGAATCAGAATGAGTAATAATTTTTTACCTTTTCCTCTTCTACTATAAAGAGCATATTGAATTTTAGATTTGTTTTCTCTTTTTATGAATCATATTTTTAAGAGATTATGGAGTCTTGAGATACACTACATGTATCTTTCATTTCTCTTTTTCCTTTAGGTTCAAAATCAACATTCTTTTGATATCTCTTTTTAGGCCTTCTTCTTTTATCTTTTAGTTGAGCATAATCAAGTCTGATATGACCCAATTTCTTGTATTCATAGAATCAAACTTATCTTGGTTATTTTTCATCCTTCTTGAAGGATTTTATGAATCCCCTTTTCTTGTAAAATTTGATGAACTTTCTGGCTAGTTGAACCAGTTCTATTTCAGAATCTAAGGAATCTGAATTTTTTTCTCTTCTTTGACTTCTTTCTCTGTTCTTCTATTATGATTCTAAGATGTCACCTTCATAGCATTATTTTCCTTTTTTACTATAATTTTATGATCTTTATATTTAGCTTGAATCTTAGCTTCATACATCATTAGTGTTATAATTAATTCTTTCATTGTCAGATCCTTGACAGGTGATGATTAGTGAATAGCAGTAGATATCTCATTCCATTTAAAGGGTAGTACTCTCAGTGATTTTAAAGCTTAATTATATTGTTTGATGGGTTCACCTAAGGCTTTAATATTGTTGATAACTTCTTTAATCCTTTCATTCATCTATGTGGTGCTTTCACTATCAAAAATTATAAATGTGTTGAACTTTAGCTTAGCAGTAGCATATCTTATCTGTCTAATATTTTTTATTCCTTCATAAGTAACTGCAATAGTTTACCACATCTCATAGGAAATTGTAAATTGTGATACGTGATTAAATTCATCTGGTCCAAGACTAAAAATAATAGAATTCATCACTTTAGAATTGATATCATACTTGGATTCTATTTCAGCAGTCCAAGTTTTTGGTTTCTCAGGAATATTATAAGGAGTAAGTATTTTTTAGTAGGCTTTGAATCCAAGATTTTTTTTTAAATAGATAATCATTCAATATTTTCAGAATTTATAATTTTCACCATTAAAGTACGAATCATGTACCATTGAAATTCCTTCTCTCTGATTATCCATTTTCATCTTTGTATAGACCTTATACATTTTATCTTGTTATAGTTTTATCCAAAAGCTACCCTCTAATACCGATTGTTAGGTTAAAATATACAAAGTAACACAAGAGGAGGTGAATTGTGTCTTTTCAAAAATCTTCCATAATTCTGGATTTTGACACCTAGTATGATTTATGCAGATAAATAGTATTTTCTTCTATATGAAAAGAATATATAGAGGATAAACAAAAATAAATAACATAGATTTTTATAGTGTTTTGGGTCACAAATATCCCCTAGTCCACTCCACCAATCACTCTCTCTACGAGCTTGGTGATTTTACTAGAATGGTCCTCTTATCACAAGATCATGAAACCACAACCAATTATAGGCGATTGAAGCCTTTACAATAATACTAAAAACAAATCATTATGGTTCTATAATAAAGAACTGGTTATCCACAGCTTAGATCAAGAAGCTGATACTCCACCACAACTGAGTACGAGCAGTTAAAGCTCCAATAAATAAAAAGAGTTTGATTTGTTGATTCATATTGTTCTTCATAGTTTCAGCAGCATAAATTGACATATGATGGATCTTATTATTTAGAAAATAATATCTTCAAAAATGAAATGGTCTGAAGTGATACTTGTTGAAAAATTATCTTTAATAAGATAGCAACTAAACAGTAGTAGTAACTCGAGATTAAAATATATAGAACTTTTAAAGTGTATCTTCTTTTGAAAATAATAGAGATTTTATTGTTTGTTGTGGTAACACTATAAAAGATAATTTCAATAATGTAGTTGCATATGTGAATCAGTTATCATGCATATATTTTTTAAGAGATACTCTAAAGGAATATATAGAATAGATAGCTTTCTTTGTATGTAATGTTTGAAGCCTACGGGTAATGAATTCCTCTAAGGCCTACGGGCCATGTAATACCTACACCTACGGGCCTTGTAAGGGTTCCACCTCACCCCTTGAAAGGTGGATTATCAAAAATAAATAAAAAATGAAGGCCTTCGAGCCATTGGAGGTGAGGGTTGAAATGCATAGTGTAGGGTTCCTTCACGTAGCATAAGGTTACTTCACATAGCATAGGGTTACTTCTCATATTTTAGGGTTTCTTCACATAGCATAGGGTTCCTTCGCATAGCGTAGGGTTCCTACCAATGTACGGTTCTTTAACCATATTTCATCTTCACATAATGTAGGGAACAAAAGTAGCGTAGATATGATAATACATACATTCTCCTTTTTAGAATAATATTCTAAACATAGTATTGATTAACCGTATGTTCAAATTACTAAATATAGGGTTGATTAATAGTAATACCAACTTCCAACATAGGTTTGTTGATATATACGCTTGTCTATTCTCCAAATGTAAGGATGTCGATTCAAATGTAAACTATTTAGTGTAACACAAGGATAATGAACCATACATTTAGTTATCGAATATAGGGTTTAAAATAGTGTTTCCAAAGTAATTCCTGTAATGTTAAATTCCTTTACCCAGAATATAAATTCCTAAAAACTCACTCAATCAAACTCCATTATAAAACAAACAAGGGTATTTTTTAGTATCAAAATTATCATAAATTATTGAGTATTTTTGAGACAATACATGCCCAATAGATAATTCAATACTGGAATAACATGATCATAATCCATCTAAAGGAATAAGTGTATGGATTCAAAATAATATATCCCTGGTGTAGAAAATAAACCCTAGAAGGATTTTGACATATATGAAAAACAACCTTTCAAAATAATTCATGAACAATACCACCCAAGAAGGGATCAGGAACTGGATTGTTTGGTATCATGGGTTTATTTACCCAAAATATGAATATACATTACATAAAACCTATTAGTATAAATAATTTTTAAAATTAAAATTTAAATTGAATTGAAAACATAAAAATAGATTTTAGAAAACATTTTTAACAATGATGTAAAAGACGATGTTATGGATCCCTTCCAAAAGTATTTTTTTCAAAAGTTGGAGTAAAAACTCCTTGAAAATCATTAATTTTTTAAAAATTAATCTTTAATAATAGGTAATTTAAAATATATAATGTTTATCTTAGATAAATGTGGATAGTAATATGAAACATATGAATGTGAAATGAAAAACCTTTTTTATTATTTTAAAAGCACCTTTGTTGAAAACTCACATTGTAAAAAGAGTACGAAAACATTATTTTATATAAAAATATATTTTTCTTGATAGAGGTAGATAAATTATCATATAATAAAATATTAGTGTGAGATAATCCAAGCATGAAAGAAATAATTTCATGATGAAACAACATAACTCAAGGAAATGATACTAGAGTTATCAATATTTCTTATGAACAACATACTCCTTGAAGTAGGAAATATTTCAAAAAGGTGAATTATGTGTTATCAATGTAAATTCATAGAAAAAAATAGAGCACCACATAATATAATCAATAGTTATAATCTACCCAACTTTTAATTCCAATATTATTATCCTAACTCAATGAATGAAAATTGGGTTACCAAAATCTTTACAATTGGGGTAACAATTGAGTAAAAGACATTTAATGAAAAGAAGATGATTTGGATTAGTATTTACCATGAATAAAAAAATATTTGATAAATATACATCCATGTATAGTGAATACACTATTCAATGGAAAACATGGTGCATGACATAAACATGTCACAATGAATTGGAGTTTAAGACAAAGAACCCTTGAGGCTTGAGTAACATTTTAATCAAAAACCCTTGAAATATATGGATTGTAATTAAACATAAAATACTATGATTAAAATATAATACAAGATATGATATCTCAAATAGTAATTATATACACTACATAAATTAAATTAACTACATAATTCTAAACATGTCTAAAAGAGATGAATTTGAGACGAAAACCCTTACCTTGTTCCAAATTCGTTCTGTACATCTACCTAGATTCATGAATAATAAAATTAAGTTTAATTGATACCTTATTTGTAAAATTCTTCTTCTATATTTAATTTAATATTAACTATTTTTTATCATATTCTATTTATTTATTATATGTTTTTTGCTTATGTTTGTGTAAAAATTGAATCGGTGTCGGCTTTTTTGGTAATTTGAGCGATCGAATATGATATTTTAATAATAAGTTAAATAATTAATATAACCATTCAAAAACCAAAAACAAATATTTAATTTTTTTATTAAATTATAATAACGTTATTATTTAAGTTCCCATATTCATCCATGATAGATATTTATATCATTATTCAAGTAGGTTGATAAACCAACCCAAACATGAACATGTTATATCTCGATGGGTAAGTATGGTTAATGAGGTATATAATATCATTATAACTTAATAATAATGATATTATTTATATTTTTTAATTTTTTTAATTATATTTTAAGTTTTTTTTATAAAAAAATAAAATCAACATGAAAAATGAAAAACATTACTTCGTGGAGGCGGTAGTCCACACAACACGCGGTTAACGTTCTTTTGTTTTTCTAAGTGGATAGAAATGAATAAATAATGGTCACTAAATTAATATAATAACACTTTAGTTTAATAATTATATTGATTTTATCATATTACTATGATAATGATATGTTTTTAAAATAAATATTAAGAATAAAATGTTAAAGATTAAGTAATACTCACGTTGGGACTTTGAACTTTCTCTTGAAAGTATTCTAGGAAATGAATGGATTATGCTAACTAATTGATAAAATAGACTTATGAAGTTGATATAGGATTCTAAGATTAGAAAAAAATTATATTTTTAGAAATTAATTTGAATTAATGGGTGTGTCATAAGGGGTGAAAGTGTCCCCTCTTATAAGTGAAGAAAAGGTACTTTTGAGAACGCCCTTCGATTTTCAAGGATATCATTACACTATTCAAGGTTCTAAGACTCAAAAAATTAGAAATAATGGAATGTGGTGTGATATTTTGTGGAAACATCATCAAAAATTTATTTATATTCATTTTTTAAACATTTTAGAAGTCATTTTTTCTTAGGTTTTTACTTTTACCTTTTTTTTATTTTTACCTTGGTAAATAGTTTTTAACTAAGTAATTTTTAATTTAATAAAAATATAAAATAACTCCTATTAACAAATTTGGGTATTATGGACTTAAATTTAATATCTATTTATTATATTTTAATTTCTAAATAATAGAATATCAACTTTTAAATTAATACATTTTATATATTGAAAAATGGTTTTTTTGTAGAAAATAGTGTTTTAGCCATTATGTATTATTAATATTATTTATAATTAGTTACCAATTAAATGTATGTTAATATAATTATATATGTTATTAAACATAATATTATATTCATAATTTAAAATAGATTAATTTAATTTATTAGATAAAATTTTACAATATTAATAAAACATTTTTTGAAAATAACTGTTTTACCACTATCATGGTCATTAACTTTAATCTTCGTAGTCATAATTTTATGAAAAAAAATTGAAATTGAACATATTAAATAAAATTATAGTTTTTATCAAAAATATGACATCCATTTTTATTGATAAAATTTCTATAAGTGATGAAAATTATTTTTAATATAAGTGAATAAAACGGTTTTTAGAGTAAAATAATACTTAAGTTTCCAAAATGATATACATGGGTTTTATAAAAACAACATAGTAATTTTAAATTATTTATTTTACTTATATATATATAAATATATATATTATATATAATATTGTTTCAAAAACATTTAATTCATTCTTTTATTATGATAATTTCATAAAAGTGACAGTTTTTAGTAAAATTGATATTTGTTACTATTCACATAAAACCAATTATTTCAGAAAAATATCAAAAAAACATATTAGTAAAATATTTTTATTATAAATACAAAAACTATGTTTGTTTTTTAAAATTCAAATTCTAAAATTTATAAATTTAGTTTTTGAAAAAAATCATAAAATATAATGGAAAAATATTTTTATTAGAAAATAACATTTTCAAATATTAAATGTTATTATTGTTATTTCATATCATTTACCAAATAAATTAATGGAAAAAAATTATTAATATCAAACATAATTTTTCATCATTAATCATGTATTTCTTGAAATTTAAATTCATATCGAATAAATAGGAAATTTTTATAAAAATGATTTTCTAAATAATAAATGATCTTATTAGTTATTTTAGGTAAACTAATTGAATTTCATTCATATTTAAAGTAGACTTTATTTTATTTATACATATATTTCATAAAGAGATTACTCTTATTCATTCCTTCTAATTAAATGGATAAGTTTATATTTTTAAACCTAAATATCTATATTTTATCTAAATATATTGTGGTTTTGTTTAATTTTTATGTCATGTGTGGAGAAAGTTATCAAACAAATTAATCTATTTAAAGGTAATCATATATTAAAATCTCATAGTGTTACAGAAAAATTACCAAAATAACAATAATAGAATCTTCTTTGAAAATCCATGAAAAAATTTATATGAAGATTTATAATTAATAATGTATATAATGATGGGAAAAGACAGTCCAACTATATACATTAAAAGCATTCTTTTCTCACTTTGTAAAAAAGTCAAAATGACTCGTACAGTATGTGTTAAAAAGATTCCATTTTTAAAAAAAATCAAATTTAGTTGAAATGATGTTTAAAAATAATTTAATAATAAATAATAACATTCTTAAAACATTTAAAAGAACATGGACATGGAGGAAAAGGATTTTAAAATATTTTAAACAAAGTTTTAAAGAAAAATCCCTTACCAATTTGGTGACTTTTGAATCAAAATATCATTAAAGGAGAGAACTTGAAAATGATTTTTAAACCATGTGAATTTTATTAAATGAATGATAAAATACATTCATATGTTAATATATACACAACACAAAAGAAAACATGTGGTGAACATGGCATGAGTCTTAATGAAAGGAAATTGATACGAGAAATCCCTTACACTACTAGAATGGGAGTTTATACCAACGGTTCAAAACTATTGGTATAGGCTAGAGAACTATTGGTATAGCCTATATTAATAGTTCTCCAAACCATTGATTAATATTTCATTGGGAAATCCCTGCACCAATGGTTCGGTAAGAACTATTGGGATAGGGTTATCAAAATTCTAATTAGCCAATGGTTTAGTGCGAACCATTGAGATAGGATTATCCCAATGGTTCACAATAAACTGTTGTTGTAATGATATACCAACGGTTAGAAAACCGTTGGTATAGAACCCCCACAATTCCACATAATATAAGCTTCATCCTCTACCCAGAACCTGCAGCAAATCAAAAGCAACTAGAAATAGAAAACAAAAAACTGACATAACCCTATATACACTTCCCAAAAAACCTACAGCAAATAAGAAACTTGCATACAAAACCCACAAAACCAGTATCAAACAAAAATCCAATAGAACTATAAAACCTATTAACAAACATAGAACCAAACTTCTCAAATATCCATGAGAAGACACACCATTACATCACCTTATTCAATTACCTAAAAACATGCATCACCTTCCAATATAAAAATAATAACAACACAATGAAACCAATTAATTCATTGAACCAATGATAACACACATACAAAACATTACATATATTCATTCAGAACAAATCATCAAACATAAAATGTCATAACTATTAGTAAAAAAATTCAAGGATCAATATGTCCCTCATCACCATCACTATCATTACCATCATCCTTATCCACATCCTTATCCTCATCCTTGGTCTCATCCTTGGCCTCATCCTCGGCCTCATCCTGTTCCTCACTATCATCCTCGCCCTCTTCCTCACAGTTATCCTCGCTATCACCATCACCAAGAATGTCATCATCCCATCCACCATTAGGAATACTACCTGGGGAAATATATAACATACACATTGTCAATATATATGCATCACAAGCTGCAGGATACTCTACCATGGTGCTCATCTCCCAAAAATTGATGTAAGTGATCATTTAGGCCAAAGTTATCAGGTTCCTAGGCATCAAGGGCCTCTAAATCATACTGTTACAAATATAAATAGACTATTAAGTTAAAAATAGATATTAAAATTTGAAATAAAAAAAGTAAAACTTGCAATTTTTTGTTTTTTCAGTTCATTTACCACACTTCTATTTTTTTATGCTCGAGAAAAACAGTTTTTCTCGAGGCACACATCCTTCAATATTTAAAACCTCCCTCTATAATGACATTGAATGCAGGAAACCGGAATTTAAAATATGTTACTAATAATGAATTTCATAACTAAAATCAAATGGATATTAATTCTAAATAAAGCTGAAAAGAAAAACATATGGTGGATAAATTATAACTAAGTATCAATGAATGGGTTATAAATAGGTATAACATATATATAAGTGAATAGGTTATCACAGTAATCAATAATAAGGTAGTTGTGTGATAACCATAATTAATGATAATATGAATAGGTATTACTATAACATAAAGGAATATATATTAATGGTTTATTAACACTTTAATCATGACTAAAACATAAAGGAATTTTGTTTTGGTGAGATTTAATAATACACATTACATTTAGTAAATGATCATTTTGAGATTTTAAATGTATTACTTGAGTTGTTTTGATTTAATGATACAAGTAAAATAGTGTTTCTCTGACACATGAGGTCCAAGTATTCTTTATAATCCCTCATTCTAATATTGTGATCCAAATCCTGGCTAAAAGAATTATTTTTTAAAGTTTTTTCTAATATTTATATAAATTGAGTTTAGTTTAATTCAATTTAGTTTATTCTAGTACAGTTCCATTCTAATCATGTTTGTTCAGGACATATTCATTCATGTTTACTAAGTTTTATTTAGTCCAGTTTGATTCATTTCAATTTGATTCTATTCAGTTTGGTTTAAATTTGGTTGTGGGTGGTTTAGGAAACTTCAATTCATTATTGATTCATTTAAGTCTATTTTTTTATTTTGACTTAATTTTCTTTATATATATATTAATTAGTTTGATTAATTTCATTATATTTTAGCTATATTTGTTTTGAATCAGTTTAATTTAGTTATATTTAGGTTAATTGATTTTTGTTTAGTTCGATCCAGTTTCATTTCCTTTAGATCAGGATATTTCAAGCCTATCAGTTTCAGCTAATTATACTTTAATATAGACCAATTTGGGTCAATTCATATTGGTCTAATCCAATTTGGTTTTTTTATGATTTATTTACATTATTTTTTGATTATTTTATTTTAGTTTAAGATTGTTAAATTCTGTTCATATCTAGTTGAGTCTATTTAGGTCAAGTTAGTTTGATTTGGTTCAATTCAATTCATCTTTATTTGGTTATATTTTAGTTATTTCAATTGTATTCTATATAATCCAAAAAATATATTTATTTTTATACAATTTGATTTAATTATATATAATTTGGTTCAGTGTGGTTTGTTTCAATAATATTTGGTTCTATTGGTTTTAGGTAAGTTTTATTATTTTTAATACAAATATACTCATTTGTAGTCAATTTCAGTTGGTTTAAGTCTACTTGAAATAGTATAGACATGTTTTTTTGGTTTACTTAAGTTTAGGTATTTCTGGACTAGTTTAGTTTGGTTCAATTTTATTTGATTCGTTTTTATTCAATTAAACATTATTTAGGCCTAGTTGATTTAGTTTTATTCCTTTAGGTTTCATTCAGTTTTATTTATGTTAAGTAATTTCAAATTAATTGGGTTCAAATCTATTTTATTTAGTTAGGTTTGATATGATTCTATTTACTTCAGTTTAATTCAGTTTAGTATGGTTTGGGTTGAGTTGATTCAGTTTAGGTTAGTGATGTTTTATTTTTTTAGTGTTTTATATGGATCAATTCCATTAAATTCTCATTGGTTTAATTTAGTTTGATTCAATTTTATTTAGTATAGATAAAAAATTGTGTTATTGATTAAGTTTCTGTAATTTCTTTTAATTTGGCATGGTTCAACTTGAATAAGGAGGAGATAGTTTAATTTAGTTTAAATTAGTTAAATTTGGTTTTGTTTGAGTATGTTTTATTTAGATAAGGTATATTCAATAATATTTTGTTTTGGTTAGGTTGGATTGGTTTGATTTAGGTCATGTAATACCAAGTCAGTTTTGTTCTGTTAATTTTTATTTATTTCAATTTATTTTAGTTCAATTCCATTTAGTTTGGGTCAGGTTAACTTGATTTTGTTTATTTTGACTCATTTAAGTAATGGTTACTTTGGTTTAGGTTATTTCTATTTGATCCCATTTGTTTTGGGTTTGTTCAGGTCATCATCAACTCTATATTTATTATCATGTTTATTATCTTTATTTTTTTTGGGAAGTAAAACTTGAGGGAATAGCTCCCTAAGGCCTAGGAAAAATTTAAACTATAAAATATGAGGTACAATAATTATAGTATTATAATGAATGGATAAAACATAAAATTTATGAGACAATTCTTTAAGCAAGACCAAATCACTTACTTTAATTACTTTTTGGAAAGGGAATTTGTAAGCTGATGGACCCCCATATTTGCATGAGATGTAAAAAATTAATTACATCTAAGTAAATGAGTGTCGTTTCTACTTCCTATCATGCTCCAGCATTGTAGTCCACCCCAAAAGTGTGAAGGTGTGTCATATAATCCTTGTTTTTTTATTTTTTACTGATGATTCCTAAAAAAATAAATAATACAAAAGTAATTATAAATGAAAATCATGGTAATTTTCATTTAAAAACATCAAATTTGATTAATACCTTCAACTCTGTAAGAAATTAGATCTTTTTTTCATGTATGGATCTTGATTTCTGGTGTTTTTGAGAAAAAGAGGAGTTCTGTAAATTTAAGGAGTACACGTTGTGTACTTAGGAGTACACGCCGTGTACTTAGGAGTACACGATGTGTACCTGATTGTCGCGGGTAGCCATGTACTGGCCATGTAACGACCGAGTACATGGCCGTGTGGGTTGACCTAGAGAATACCTAAAGCAGAGGCCTATTAAGGCATGTACACAGCGTGTACATTAAATGAACATGCCATGTACTTTTCTTTTTACTTGTTAAATCGGATCGGGATCACGTTTCGTTTACAGAAAAATCTTCTTCTTGGATCATCTCATCCAGGAGAGATGAATATTTCTGATTCTTTTTGAAGCCCCTGATTGACCATTCGTTCTCTGAATCAACCATCGTCGATTGTGTTGGAATCGCTATGGTGATTTATTCCTTCTTCTAGAGTTTCATCCCTTGATTTCTACTCTTTCGTGAGATATTCTTGGTGGAACTTTTTAAACGTTTTTGTATATCTACGGAGTTATAGGTCGATTTAAAGGGTGGGTTTCAATTATATCGATCGTAAAACGTCAAGGGAGGCGGTTTGTGCCTTTCCGTAGTTTGTCTTTTAATTATATGTGAAAAATTTCCCAATACCCTAGTTATGGGTATTGTGTGTTTAGGGAATTTAACTCTGTTAATGCCTACTATGCTTTGTTTTCTTGAGTAGGAATATTGGATTTTGAATAGTTTTTAATTACCTTTCTATAGATGTGTTTTCCCATGTTTGATTTTTTTGGTCATTGGGTCCAGAACTACCTATTAGGCTACTTTGTTTTCCATGCCTAGTGTTGTTAGGATGGAGTGATCTTAACTGATATGTTTTGATATGCTTTGTAAATTTTTATCCAAGTAGTATATTGTGTTTTACCTTGGATGTTGAATATCATTTGTGTACGTTTTCTTACACATGATTGTCGGAACCTGGTGTAGTTAGACCATAGGGGGAATAGATGTTGAGGGCTTCCTCAGAGTGTCTGTTATAATTTTCATGTTGCGAGACCATAGGGGTATGGACGTAAGTTCTCCCTCAGAGTGTATGTAGTTCCATGTTGCGAGACCACAGGGGAAATTGGACATTGAGTTCTTCCCCATAGTGTCTATAGTTTACCATCACGAGACTACAAGAGGAATTGATAGTGAGTGCTTCCTTAGAGAGTCTTTGTTAACATGAACCGGAGGGGTTAGACTATGAGAACTTCCCAGAGGGTTGCTTGAGATTGTTTGGTAGTTTATTTAATAAATTTAAATGAATGTAGTTGAAACTGTAGGATTGTTTACCTTTGAGTACTTCCTTGTTTATTACTTCATTTTTCATATTTTCTACCATATATATTCACTGAAAGTTAGGCATAGATCTTTGGTTGGTTGCCTACTGGGATTCATCTCACACCCTGTTTAGGTTATGCTTTTGGGCCGAAACAGATTATATTAGGGGTGTCTAGAATCGACCCAACTCGATGGTTTTGACCAAACCCGATCAGGTTGGGTCGGGTCGGGTTGGGTTACATAGAAAAATTCTTGGGTTAGGTTCATAATGGGTTGATCCATACATGGGTTGGTTCGGGTCTTGGGTTTGAGTCATTTAGATCTAACCTGACCCATAACCCGATGGATTCCAGTAGCCAAAAAAATCTCTAAATCTAATCTCCTTCTTCCCACCTCGCTCGGATGAGTCGCTCTCGTGTCGTCCTCATACATTATACCCTGTGATCCCTCCCTTACCTCTCATGGTAAAGGAACCCTACCCTACTCCCTCCTTCCCTTCCCTCATGATCGAAAACAAATGAGGCGACGAAACCCCCTCTCCTCCTTCCCCAAGCTTCCCCAACCCCTCGTGACTTATGTTCTCTCTTATCATTCCCTTGAAAAAAACCCTACTTCCATCCTCCTATCAAATTTCCTCCTTCCAAACCTCCAAACCCACCCAGAAAACAAGTCTCCTTGCTTGCCTCCTCCCCCAAAAGACACCTCCCTAACAATCAGGTTCACGATTTGGGAGAAATCCCTTGGCTCGGGTCACCTCCTCCTCCTATCTGTTGTTGCGCATGGTAGTAAGTTGTGGTAAGGAGTTTATTTTTTATCATGTTCTTTTAAATTATGATTTCCATTATGAGTCCTCAATTTTTTTTTGCTACTCCTATAATATTCTGGTTTAGTCATAGATGGACTACTTACCTAGTTTGACTCAACCTCTATACCTTCTGCTCAAACTATTGCACTACATTAGGCCCAATTCTAGTTTGGTGATGTGGATTTTGTGGGAATTTTAGGATTTTTTGGTTGAGAATCCACCAATTTTACATGAGTAATGACTAGAATTAGTTTCATTTATTCCTTCAGGTTTCATTTTTCCTTCGATGGTGGTAGTTTGGGGTTTCCTTGTTTACTGCTGGTATTCTTATGATCGTGTTGGGATCAAGGCATGATACGCCTTATAATCATTTAAAGAAATTGGTTCTTAAAAAATTTATCATTGATTATACTTGTATTTTTGTAATTTCAAATTTATATATTGGTTTTAAAATTCATTATCCTCATTATGCCAGGGGTGTGTGTGCCACTACTGACAACAGCTAGCGATTCATGGAAGGTGATAAAATAAGTTGTTCTAATCCTCAAGTTGGTACAGGAACCTAAAGTCATATGGGGTCTACTCTAACTACAAATTCAATGTAAATGGGATGGGGGAGTAGTTTCATACCATTTGAATAAAGTGAGGGTAAGAGGTCTCCTTCTAATAATAAGGTAACAATTCATAAACCTCTTGGTTCTATAATTTCTCAAGCTTGGGATCATTTTCATAAGAAAAATGGAAGGGATATTTGTAATTATTGTGGTAATGACTATGCTTGCACATCTAGACAACATGGAAATAGTAATTTGAATAGGCATTTGATAAGGTGCAACAAAAATCCACACAAAAATCTTGAAAAAATTCAAACCACTCTTGGTCTTATAAAGAAGTGTGAAGATGAGGATGATGAGACGGTTAAAATTTCAGTAGCTCATTTTAACCAAAAAGAGTACAGAATATCTCTTGCTAAAATGATAATCATTGATGAGTTATCATTTAAATATGTTGATAATCAAGGTTTTAGAGAATTTATTGATCTTTTTCAACCTCAATTTCAAGTTCCATCTAGACAAACAGTTGTTAGGGATTACTTGCAGTTATATTTGGCTGAGAAAGAAAAATTGAAGTCTGTGTTTGATATGTTCTCTCACATGGAATGCCTTACCACCGACACATGGACTTCAATTTATAATCTGAATTATGTGTGTATGACTTCACATTTTATTGATGATAACTGGATCTTAAATAAAAAAATCATCTGGTTTTGTCTTGTTACAGATCATAAAGGGGAAACAATTGGATGAGTATTAGAAGATACATTGAAACAATGGGGGATTGAAAGGATTAATACTGTTATTGTGGACAATTCTAGTTCTAATAATATAGCAATCAGTTATTTGGTGAGGAGGGTTAATGATTGGAATGTTTCTATTATTAATGGAGAGTATATACATATGATATGATGTGCACATATTTTAAACCTTATTGTTAGTTATGGGATAAATGAAATATAAATATCAATTTCTAGAATTAGAGTTTCTTGTAAAATTTTGAGAATTTCACATTCAAGATTGGCTCTTTTTAAGAGCATATCTGAGGAGTTAAAAATTCCTAGTTTATAGACCATAATTCTTGATGTGCCTACTATGTGGAATTCTTGTTACTTTTTGTTGGATATTGTAGAGAAGTATGAGAAAGTTTTTATTCTCCTTGAGGAGGATACAAGTTTTAGGAGTTCTCTTGTCTATTAAGGTGGGGCTCTTACAGCATATGATTGGGAGCATGCTCATGTATTTTTCAAGTTCTTAAAAAAATTATGATAGCACTATTGAGATTTTTGGTTCTATGCATGTAACATGTCACACTTTCTTTCATACTATTTGTGATGTATATATAAAAATCAATAAATGGATGAAGAGTCATGATATTACTGTGAGTTCAATGGATATTGCAATGAAGCTTAAGTTAGACAAGTATTGGGGTATTGGTTCAAATTTTAAGTCTCTCTTATTTGTGGCAGTTGTTCTTGATCCCTAATATAAATTAGAATATGTTCAGGATAGTTTTGAAATGATGTTTGATGATGAAGAAGACAAAAATCAGTTGATCAGTAAATTAATAGAGGTTATGAATAATCTCTATGATTTTTACAAATGTAAATATCCCATTCCAATTACTGATAAATGTGAGTCAATTTCTCATCAAGATTCGCATATTCATGATGCTAGTACCAATAGTTGGGATGATGAGAAATGGAAAGATGCATATAGATTAAAGAAAAGGAAAAGGAAATTGACACAACAAAGGAATGAACTAGAGAGATATCTTGAGATTGATGATTTTGAGGATGATTTTGAAGGATTTGATATTTTAAGTTGGTGGAAAGGAAAGGAAAGATAATATCATGTTCTCTCTTGCATTTCTATAGATATTATAGCAATTCCTTTAACTATAGTATCTTCAGAGTATGCTTTTAGTACAGGAGGATGAGTCCTTGATTCATTTCATAGTTTTTTGAATCTCAACACCATTGAAGCATTAATTTTCTCATAAAATTGGTTTAGAAAGTCTAAAAAAATTGATATTAGAAAGAAACTAGAAGAAGTAGAATCAATTGAATCAGGTACAATTAAAAATATTATGATTTTTTATCATTTTTCATTTTTCAATTATAAAATTTTGTTTAAAAAGTAAAATACTAACTTGTTCTTTCTTTTGTTGTGTTCTTTTAAGATATTCCATCTGTAAAGACTCAAAAAATTCAAGGAAATTTTTTTTCTTAATTTTATTTGGATTTTTACAAGAACGCAGTTTCTGACGGCACCTGATTCCGAGGCCCGGTGTGCCCGGAATCATTTTCCGAAGTTTGGCTCGGGTACGTTCAGTGAACGGACGAGCAGGTTTTTCTAACTTTTGAACCGGTGCTTGGAATCGAATTCTGAGGGCACCGATGGAATCGCAGCGCCGGTATTTGCTTAGAAACGCCTCTTTCGGAGTTGCGTTTGCTCGGGTGTGGTTTTTAATTTTTGGGCTTAAAGTTAAGAAATAAAATAATTGGTACGACAAACTTTATTTTATTTCACTTAAATCCACTTGAAAGCCACTTAAAGATGCTTAAGATGAGTTGATACGGATAGGATGCTATCCAAAAATATCCTACCCTCTTGGTAGGATATTTGTGAGGTAGGGCCCGCACGAGCCCCACCGTTTATTTTTCGCTAAGTAACGCACCTGCGAAAACCCATCTTTATTAAAGTCAACTGACACGTTTTCTTAAATTCTTAACACACCAATTAATTGGGCGGTTTTATTCATTGAATTAATTCTACGAATTAATGGGTCGTTACTTATCTTATCACTTTTTCGTTTGTTGGCATGTTAATAAAATAAGACCAACACTTTTCTTCTTAAGTGTTGTTCATTGAGAGGACTTGACAGAAACCTCAAGTTATTCCTCCTTCTTCACGAAGAACGCGAAGAATGCGAAGAACGCCGGTCTTCGACGAGAGGCGACGAAGAATGCCGAACCCGCGGAGATCAATGACGCGAAGCCTTGTACCGCGACGCTGACGAATCTCCCTTCGCGACACTTCTTCCACGACGATCCAACCCCGCGACAACCTTCGATCGACAACGACAAGGTAGGGGGTTGCGCTCTTTTATTTTAAATTCTTTGTGGATTATAACAACAACATGGATTTAATTATTATTAATTAAATCTGTATGTTTTTGATCCTCGGAGTTCGTCGACGCGACGCCAAGTTCCGCGACGACGCGACGCTCTTCCGCGACGACGGGACGCCCTTCTGCGACGCGACGATCACCTCCCTCCGCGGCGATCAATTCTGCGAAGAACGTACGTGCGACGACTTGACGAGGTAGGGGTTTGATTCTTTAAATCTTTGTGATTAAATCCCCGATCGTTTAAATATTTTTGGGTGAATATCTTTAAGACCTCTAACGCGGTGGGTGCAGACTAACGAACAAGTCCGAACCCACCGCACCTTTTCATTCTTGGTGCGTGAAACGGAGGACGACGACAAACGGGGCCGCAAGGGCGATTCGAGGGCTTGGCGGTGAAGATTGAGTCCCGGGAGGACCGCTGGCGAAGACCGCACGCAAAACGGACCAGCGGAGCGCGTCCGGTGGCCCACGGAAGCTCCCGCCAGCGCGCCGCCGGCAAAACCCGTCGCGCCTGAAGCCATGGTGGTGAGCCGGTTCCGCGGTCGCGCGGCACTGGGAAGAGGGACGCGGCCTGGCCGCCGCGTCCGCTGGCAAGGCAGCCCCACCTGGGGCCGTGGTGTTACATCGCGCGGGGGTAGCGCTCACCCCGCGGCGTCCTCCGCTCGGCCGGCTCAGCCGAGCCAAGCTGGGTCGCGCCCAGGCCAGGCCGGGTCGCCCTGGCCGGGTCGGGTCGACCTGGGGGGGGTTGGGTCGGGTCGGTCCGGGCCCAGACCCCCCGTCTCCGGACGTTTTCGGTCTCTCACTCATAACCTGAGCTACGGGCCTCCGAACGACGTGCCGTTAGCGGCGATGCGATACTTGGATCGAGACGGTCGTTTCGGTATATCGCACTCAAGGTTCCGGAAAACTTTGGGTTCGGCCGGGTTGGTTCGTACACGAAACCAACCGCGCCCTCGGAGCAGAAATGCTCATATCTTGAGCTTCAGAAGTCCGATTGATGTGTCATAGACTTTGTTGTTTTCCTCTTAGAGAGACAGATCTTTTGTCTTACTCCGCCCGAGGTTTGGACGCAGGTGGAGTACGGTCGGGTTGGTTTTTCCTTAGAAACCAACCAGGCCCCTGGGACGAAAACGCCAATAACTCTCAGACCGGGCGTCCGATTGACGCGCTGTCTGCGACGTTGAGTTCCTGTTGACGATACGGAACTTTTTGATACATAAACTCTGGACTAAGTGTCAGTTGATATATCAGCCTCTCGGCTCGTGGAGCGGACCCTTCCAAACGAGCTTGCTGTGTGCGGGAACCCTAGAGCTGGCTGCGACTGCGACGATGTTGGGAACAGTACGGTAATCCTCCGTGTTTTCGGCAGTGACCACTACGGTACGTCTTGGGATACATCAACTCCAGACTACATGTCAGTTGATGCATTGACCTCTTGGCTCGTGGAGTGGACCCTCCCGGAACGAGCATGCTGTGTGCGGAAACCCTAGATCCGTTTGAGACTTGACGACTGCTGATCAAATGACTCGGTGTGTTACGGATAGCCCAGTGGGAAGCGCTTGGTTATAGCAGGAGACCCACGGTGGAGGAGCGCTTGGTTGTAGCGGCAGACCCGTGGTACTCAACAGAAGGAGTACCTCTGGAGGCTATGAGGGGGAGCGCTTGGTTGTAGCAGCAGACCCACGACAGAGGAGCGCTTGGTTGTAGCAGCATGGGGGAGCGCTTGGTTGTACCGGCAAACCCACAATGGGGGAGTGCTTGGTTGTAGCGGCTAACCCGTGGTACTCAACAGAAGGAGTACCTCTAGAGGCTATGAGGGGGAGCGCTTGGTTGTAGCAGAAGACCCATGGTGGGAAGCGCTGGTTGTAGCAGCAGGCCCACAGTACTCGATAGGTGGAGTACTACAGCAGTCCAAGGTTAGAAGGAAGTGCTTGGTTGTAGCGGCATAACCATTGTACTTGATGGAGAAGGAGTTTCCCTATAGCTATGGTTTCAACTTCATGATCGATCCTCTGTGGGTCAGATCCCTTGTGGGTCATTGCGGGGGTTAGTACCTATCGATCCTTTGTGGGTCCGACGACTTAGATGGATCAGTGATCATCTCTATTGTCATTCGAAGAAGTATACCTGTGTGAGCTGAAACTCTGTTTTACTTTCCTTTGGAGATTGTGTTGATCCATCCTGTGTGGATTTACGTTTTACTTTACTTTGTGGATTGTGTTGAGCTATCCTGTGTGGATTTACGTTTTACTTTCCTTTGTGGATTGTGTTGAGATATCCTATGTGGATTTTACATTTTTCATTCCTAGGTGGACTGGGTTGTACTTGAGCTCAGATGTTGGAGCCAAGCGAGAATTGATGACTTAGGTATATGTATGGTCATATACCTAAGCCGTGTCGGATGTTACTTCGTGATTGTATCTTTCATTTTTGGATTATCCTTTGTGGATTCTGGGAGACCTTTGTGGGTCTCGGGGTCCCTGCTGAGTAGCTTATACTCACCCCTGCACGGGCTATGCCCGCACTACGTTGTGTTGGTTGCAGACGACGGACAACGTTGATCGTGGTGCAGGATTGCGGAGCAGGATGGTACTTGGAGGTGGACCACTGGGCGGGATGTACTCGGAGCGGTCAGGTGGACCCGAGGAGCAGTGGAGGATTTCTGTACCCACCCTTCAGGTGGGACTTCCAGAGGAAGGCTTGACGCTACGGCTTTTCCTTCAGTTGTTGTTTTTCCTTTTCGAGTTGTACTTTACTTTCAGTTTGGGTTTGTATTGTGTCCCACTTACTTTCTGCACTTACTGTTGTACCAGTTTTTACTTAGTGTTTACTTTTTCCGCTTGCTTACTCTGTGGTGCTTGTTTACTTTACAAAGGCAATGCCTTCCCTGTTTACCAGGATTTACGCCTTGGTTCTAGTCTCCAGCCCCTGGCCTATGGAAGGCGGGCTTGGGGTAGTCATGGCACGGGCCCCGAGGACGGGTCTTGACAAATTGGTATCAGAGGTGGTCGGTTCTACCGCAGACTCTGATCTTTCTTCTATGTGAAGCAATAGTGTTTAGCATATTGGGTGTGGTTATCAGTCCTGGGAGTCCAGTGTTGGTGCGGCGGCCGACGTATCCGTACACCAGGACCCTGACTTCTGATTTCCGACTTAATGCACGAAAACATTGATTGCATGTGTGTTTCTAGTTTTCTTTTTGATTACTTATATCAGCTCACCAGGTATACTATTCTGACCGTGTCGCACCTGTTTCTTTTCAGTATGGCCCCACGACGGCAGCCAGCTAGGGTTCTGAGAGTTGTACGTGACGACAGCCCACCGAGCAACGAGGCCTCGGTACAGGGCCCTTTGACAGCAGAGGCATCGGCGGTACCTCTACCCGCCGAGCCACCGATGCTTCCATCCCCCACCGCTGACGATGCACGTCGCCTTGGAGTTCTGCACGAGTTTCAACGCCAGCGACCGCCTAGGTTCCGTGGGGAGATGGACCCCCAGGCAGTCGAGGACTGGCTGGAGGTAGTCGTACGAGTTTTCAGGCTAGTGAGGACACCAGCAGACCTCATGGTGATCCTCGTTGTGAGCCTACTGCATGCGGCAGCAGGCCGATGGTGGAGCTTGATGTTCCAAGTGCACGATGAGGCATCACCCCTTTGGATGGACTTTGAGAGCCTTTTTCGCTCAGAGTTCATCCCAGCCACCCTCCGAGCAGTGCGCATCCAGGAGCTACTACAGCTGCGGCAGGGCAGCATGACAGTAGCCCAGTATGCGGCGAGGTTTACCGATCTCTCGCGCTATTCCACGGACATGGTATGGGACCCATTCTTCAGGGCCCGAACCTTCGAGTAGGGGATCAGGCGAGAGATCAGAGCTTCATTTGTTTCTCACAGCATTCCGACATAGAGAGGAGTGTTGGAGAGAACCCTCTTAGTGGAGAGTTTCCTTGCTGAGAAGTCTCCAGCAGCAGGACCCACCACTAGCCGGCATGCGGTAGAGTCTTCTGCAGCGGGCAGTAGATAGATGACGTAGGGGTCCAAGAGTACTAGACCTACTGGTGGTCAACCGCGTGACATAGGATTGATTGTGCGAGGCACCCGGGGTGGACAACGACTTACCATGAGCGGGCAGTGTTACTCCAGCGGCGGGGTTGGTCACATGACTCGTGACTATCCGGCCCGCCATATGGATGATCAGCAGATGAACGAAGGACCTCCCAGGTAGAGGCATAGGTTCGATCGAGGCGGATCGCATGGAGCAGGAGACCGTGGCAGGGGAGCTGGCCATGCAGCGGGAGGTGGACGACGCTTCGAGGTGTTGCCACCACCACCACCAGGAGGTCCACCCCAACCACATGAAGTTGGAGGACATGGGAGAGCTCAGCTTCAAGCAGCTGAGGCCTACGATCATGGAGCTCTGGGAGCAGATGGACAGGAGTGGGACTAGCTCCAGACCTGGAGACTTTTGTTCATGTTGCTTCTAGTTTTGTTGATGTATGTTTGTAGATGCTTTGTGTCTTTGTACTTGAGCTGCAGTAATAAAAGACACCTTTTCTTGTGGCATTTACTTTCCTATCCTCTCTTGTGTTGTTACTAAGAGGTTCCGGTTTATACTGTTGACTTGACACTCACTTGAGAGATACCTACTGGAGGAGACCCAGTTACCACACACTGATGCCGACAGTGTGACTCAACCCTTGGAGGCAAGAGTAACGGTTGGATCTCTTAGTAGTAGCGTCGAGGCCTTACGATGTCATCCCTAGTATGGGTTAGTATCATCCATGTCGGGATTGACTGTATTAGGCAAAGAAAGTGGTTCATCCATGGGATGAGACCGGATTTCTCTTATCGGCAAAGAAGAAATCTCAGCAGCTCTTGTAGGACCAGAGAAGGTCCAGGTCATCCAGGAGCGGATAAGGACAGCTCAGAGCCGGCAGAATTCTTATGCTGACAGGAGGCGGAGGCCACTGGAGTTCGAGGATGGCGACCACGTCTTCTTGTGTGTCTCACCTCGACGTGGATTGTGGAGATTTGGCCAAGGCGGCAGTCATCTCCACGCTTCATCGGACCATTCCAGGTCCTCAACAGGGTTGGAGAGGTGGATTATCGCCTGGCTCTACCACCTCAGTTGCACCAGGTGCATGAAGTCTTCCACGTATCTCAGCTGAGGAGATATGTGCACGACCTGACACACATCATTGACCATGGGGAGCTAGACGTTGATGATGGGGTGACTTTTGCGGAGGTCCTGGTGGAGATCGAGGATCGACAGGAGCGGGTCCTACGTGGATGATCGATTCCTCTTGTGCGTATCAGATGGCAGCATGGGAACCTCCAGGAGAGCACTTGGGAGCGGGAGGCTCAGATGCGTGCTCAGTACCCACATTTTTTTTCCTAGTTTATGATGTATCTTTACGGGAACGTAAAGTCCTGAGGTGGTAATGATGTAAAGACCCGAAAAATTCAAGGAAATTTTTTTCTTAATTTTCTTTGGATTTTTACAAGAACGCAGTTTCTGACGGAACCTGATTCCGAGGCCCGGTGTGCCCGAAATCATTTTCTGAAGTTTGGCTCGGGTACGTTCAGTGAACGGACGAGCGGGTTTTTCTAACTTTTGAACCGGTGCTCGGAATTTAATTCTGAGGGCACCGATGGAATCGCAGCGCCGGTATTTTCTTATAAACGCCTCTTCCGGAGTTGCGTTTGCTCGGGTGTGGTTTTTAATTTTTGGGCTTAAAGTTAAGAAATAAAATAATTGGTACGACAAACTTTATATTATTTCACTTAAAGCCAATTGAAATCCACTTAAAGCTGCTTAAGATGAGTTGATGCGGATAGGGTGCTATCGAAAAATATCCTACCCTCTTGGTAGGATATTTGTGAGGTGGGGCCCGCATGATCCCCACCGTTTCTTTTCCGCTAAGTAACGCACCCGCGAAAACCCATCTTTATGAAAGTCAACTGACGCATTTTCTTAAATTCTTAACGCACCAATTAATTGGGCGGTTTTATTCGTTGAATTAATTCTACGAATTAATGGGTCATTACTTATCTTATCACTTTTTTGTTTGTTGGCATGTTAATAAAATAAGACCAACTCTTTTCTTCTTAAGTGTTGTTTGTTGAGAGGACTTGACAGAAACCTCAAGTTCTTCCTCCTTCTTCGCGAAGAACGCGAAGAACGCGAAGAACGCAAAGAACACCAGTCTTCGATGAGAGGCGACGAAGAACGCCGAACCCGCAGAGATCGACGACGCGAAGCCTTGTACCGCGACGCCGAAGAATCTCCCTTCGCGACGCTTCTTCCGCGACGATCCAACCACGCGACAACCTTCGATCGACAATGACAAGGTAGGGGGTTGCGCACTTTTTTTTAAATTCTTTTTGGATTATAACAACAACATGGATTTAATTATTATTAATTAAATCTGTATTTTTTTATCCTCGGAGTTCGTCGACGCGACGCCAAGTTCCGTGAAGACGCGACGCTCTTCCGTGACGACGTGACGCCCTTCTGCGACACGACGACCACCTCCCTCTGTGGTGATCAATTCCGCGAAGAACGCGCATGCGACGACTTGACGAGGTAGGGGTTTTATTCTTTAAATCTTTTTGATTAAATCCCCGATCGTTTAAATATTTTTGGGTGAATATCTTTAAGACCTCTAACGCGGTGGGTGCGGACTAACGAACAAGTCCGAACCCACCGCACCTTTTCATTATTGGTGCGCGAAATGGTGGACGATGACAAACGGGGCCGAAAGGCTGATTCGAGGGCCTAGCGGTGAAGATTGAATCCCGGGAGGACCGCTGGCGAAGACCGCACGCAAAACGGACCACCGGAGCGCGTCCGGTGGCCCGCGGAAGCTCCCGCCGGCGCGCCGTCGGCAAGCCCGCCGCGGATGAAGCCGCGGCCGCATGGCACTGGGAAGAGGGACGCGGTCTGGCCGCCGCGTCCGCTGGTGAGGCGGCCCCACCCGGGGCCACGGCGTTACATCCCGTGGGGGCAGCGCTCACCCCGCGGTGTCCTCCGCTCGGCCGGCTCGGCCGAGCCGAGCTGGGCTGGGTCGTGCCCAGGCCAGGCTGGGTCGCCCTGGCTGGGCCGGGTCACGCCAAACCGGGTCGGACTGGGACCCGGGTCAGGTCGACCCGGGGGGGTTGGTCCGGGTCGGCCCGGGCCCAGACCCCCCGTCTCCGGACGTTTTCGGTCTTTCACTCATAACTTGAGCTAAGGGTCTCTGAACGACGTGTCGTCAATAGCGATGTGATCCTTGGATCGAGACGGTCGTTTCGGTATATCACACTCAAGGTTCCAGAAAACTTTGGGTTCAGCCGGGTTGGTTCGTACACGAAACTAACCGGGCCCTCAGAGCGGAAACGCTCATATCTTGAGCTTCGGACGTCCGATTGACGTGTCGTAGACTTTGTTTTTTTCCTCTTAGTGATATGGATCTTTTGGCTTACTCCGCCCGAGGTTGGGACGCAGGTGGAGTACGGTCGGGTTGGTTTTTTCTTAGAAACCAACCGGGACCCTGGGACGAAAAAGCCAATAACTCTCAGACCGGGCGTCCGATTGACGCGCTGTCTGCGACGTTGAGTTCCTGTTGACGATACAGAACTTTTGGATACATCAACTCTGGACTAAGTGTCAGTTGATGTATCAGCCTCTCGGTTCGTGGAGCGGACCCTCCCGAACGAGCTTGCTGTGTGCGTGAACCCTAGAGCTGGCGGCGACTGCGACGATGTTGGGAAGAGTATGGGAATCCTCTGTGTTTTTGGCAGTGACCACTACGGTACATCTTGGGATACATCAACTCCGGACTACATGTCAGTTGATGCATTGACCTCTTGGCTCGTGGAGTGGACCCTCCCGGAACGATCATGCTGTGTGCGGAAACCCTAGAGCCGTTTGAGACATGACGACTGCTGATCGAATGACTCGGTGTGTTATGGATAGCCCAGTGGGAAGCGCTTGGTTGTAGTAGCAGACCCACGGCGGAGGAGCACTTGGTTGTAGTGGCAGACCCGTGGTACTCAATAGAAGGAGTACTTCTGGAGGCTATGAGTGGGAGCGCTTGGTTGTAGCGACAGACCCACGATGGAGGAGCACTTGGTTATAGCAGCATGGAGGAGCGCTTGGTTGTAACGGCAGACCCATGATGTGGGAGCGCTTGGTTATAGCGGCTAACCCGTGGTACTCAACAGAAGGAGTACCTCTAGAGGCTATGAGGGGGAGCGCTTGGTTGTAGCAGCAGACCCATGGTGGGAAGCGCTGGTTGTAGCAGCAGGACCACAGTACTCGATAGGTGGAGTACTACAGCAGTCCAAGGTTAGAAGGAAGCGCTTGGTTGTAGCGGCATAACCACTATACTTGATGGAGAAGGAGTTTCCCTATAGCTATGGTTTCAACTTCATGATCGATCCTTTGTGGGTCAGATCCCTTGTGGGTCATTGCGGGGGTTAGTACCTATCGATCCTTTGTGGGTCCGACGACTTATATGGATCAGTGATCATCTCTATCGTCATTCGAAGAAGTATACCTGTGTGAGATGAAACTCTGTTTTACTTTCCTTTGTGGATTGTGTTGAGCCATCCTGTGTGGATTTACGTTTTACTTTCCTTTGTGGATTGTGTTGAGCTATCCTGTGTGGATTTACGTTTTACTTTCCTTTGTGGATTGTGTTGAGCTATCCTGTGTGGATTTTACGTTTTGCTTTCCTGTGTGGACTGGGTTGTACTTGAGCTCGGATGTTGGTGCCGAGCGAGAATTGATGACTTAGGTATATGTATGGTCATATACCTAAGCTGTGTCGGATGTTACTTCGTGATTGTATCTTTCCTTTGTGGATTATCCTTTTTGGATTCTGGGAGACCTTCGGGGGTCTCGGGGTCCCTGCTGAGTAGCTTATACTCACCCCTGCACGGGCTATGCCCACACTACGTTGTGTTGGTTACAGACGACGGACAACGCTGATCGTGGTGGAGGCTTGCGGAGCAGGATGGTACCTGGAGGTGGACCACTGGGCGGGACGTACTTGGAGCGGTCAGGTGGACCCGAGGAGCAGTGGAGGCTTTCTGTACCCACCCTTCAGATGGGACGTCCAGAGGATGGCTCGACGCTGCGACTTTTCCTTCAGTTGTTGTTTTTCCTTTTCGAGTTGTACTTTACTTTCAGTTTGGGTTTGTATTCTGGCTCACTTACTTTCCGCACTTACTGTTGTACCAGTTTTTACTTAGTGTTTACTTTTTCCTCTTGCTTCCTCTGTGGTGCTTGTTTACATTACAAAGGCAATGCCTTCTCTGTTTACCAGGATTTACACCTTGGTGCTAGTCGCTAGCCCCTGGCCTATGGAAGTCGGGCTTGGGGTAGTCACAGCACGGGCCCCGAGGATGGGTCGTGACAAATTGGTATCAGAGGTGGTCGGTTCTACCGCAGACTCTGATCTTTCTTCTATGTGAAGCAATAGTGTTTAGCGTATTGGGTGTGGTTATCAGTCCAGGGAGTCCAGTGTTGGTGCGGCGGCCGACGTATCCGTACACCAGGACCCTGACTTCTGATTTCCAACTTAATGCATGAAAACATTGATTGCATGTGTGTTTCAAGTTTTCATTGTGATTACTTATATCAGCTCACCAGGTATACTGTTCTGACCGTGGCGCACCTGTTTCTTTTCAGGATGTCCCCGCGATGGCAGCCAGCTAGGGTTCCGAGAGTTGTACATGACAACAGCCCACCGAGCGATGAGGCCTCGGTACAGGGCCCTTTGACAGCAGAGGCACCGCCGGTACCTCTACCCACCGAGCCACCGATGCTTCCAGCCCCCACCGCTGACGATGCACGTCGCCTTGGAGCTCTGCATGAGTTTCAGCACCAGCGACCGCCTAGGTTCTGTGGGGAGATGGACCCCCAGGCAGCCGAGTACTGGCTGGAGGCAGTCGTATGAGTTTTCAGGCTAGTGAGGACACCAGCAGACCTCATGGTGATCCTCGCTGCAAGCCTACTGCACGCAGCAGCAGGCCGATGGTGGAGCTTGATTCTCCAAGTGCACGATGAGGCATCACTCCTTTGGATGGACTTTGAGAGCCTTTTTCGCTCAGATTTCATCCCAGCCACCCTCCGAGCAGTGCGCATTCAGGAGCTACTACAGCTGCGGCAGGGCAGCATGACAGTAGCCCAGTACGCGGTGAGGTTTACCGATCTCTCGTGCTATTCCACGGACATGGTACGGGACCCATTCTTCAGGGCCTGAACCTTCGAGCAGCGGCTCAGGCGAGAGATCAGAGCTTCAGTTGTTTCTCACAGCATTCCGACACAGACAGGAGTGTTGGAGCGAGCCCTTTTAGTGGAGAGTTTCCTTGCTGAGCAGTCTCCAGCAGCAGGACCCACCACTAGCCGGCATGCGGTAGAGTCTTCTGCAGCGGGCAGTAGATAGATGACGTAGGGGTCCATGAGGACTAGACCTACCGGTGGTCGATCGCGTGACACGGGATCGATTGTGTGAGGCACCCGGGGTAGACAACGACTTACCATGAGCGGGCAGTGTTACTCCTGCGGCGGGGTTGGTCACATGACTCGTGACTGTCCGACCCGCCATACGGATGACCAGCAGATGAACGAAGGACCTCCCAGGCATAGGAAGAGGTTCGATCGAGGCGGATCACATGGAGCAAGAGACCGTGGCAAGGGAGCTGTCCATGCAGCGGGAGGTGGACGACGCTTCGAGGTGTTTCCACCACCACCACCAGGAGGTCCACCCCGACCACAGGAAGTTGGAGGACATGGGAGAGCTCATATTCAAGCATCTTAGGTCTACAATCATGGAGCTCCGGGAGCAGATGGATAGGAGTAGGACTAGCTCCAGACCTGGAGACTTTTTTTCATGTTGATTCTAGTTTTGTTGATGTATGTCTGTAGATTCTTTGTGTCTTTGTACTTGAGTTGCAGTAATAAAATACACCTTTTCTTATGGAATTTAATTTCCTATCCTCTCTTGTGTTGTTACTAAGAGGTTCCGGTTTATACTGTTGACTTGACCCTCACTTGAGAGATACCTACTGGAGGAGACCCAGTTACCACACACTAATGTCAACATTGTGACTCAACCCTTGGAGGCGAGAGTAACGGTTGGATCTCTTAGTAGTAGATTCAAGGCCTTACGACGTCATCCCTGGTATGGGTTAGTATCATCCATGTCGGGATTGACTGTATTAGGCAAAGAAAGTGGTTCATCCATGGGATGAGACCGGATTTCTCTTATCGGCAAAGAAGAAATCTCAGCAGCTCTTGTAGGACCAGAGAAGGTCCAGGTCATCCAGGAGGGGATGAGGATAGCTCAGAGCCGGCAGAAGTCTTATGCTGACAGGAGGCGGAGGCCACTGGAGTTCGAGGATAGCAACCACGTCTTCTTGCGTGTCTCACCTTGACGTGGATTACGGAGATTTGGCAGAGGCGGCAGCCGTCTCCACGCTTCATCGGACCATTCCAGGTCCTCAACAGGGTTGGTGAGGTGCCTTATCGCCTGGCTCTACCACCTCAGTTGCACCGGGAGCACTATGTCTTCCATGTATCTCAGCTGAGAAGATACGTGCACGACCCGACACACATCATTGACCATGGGGAGCTAGACGTTGATGATGGGGGGACTTTTGCGGAGGTCCCGGTGGAGATCGAGGATCGACAGGAGCAGGTCCTACGTGGATGATCGATTCCTCTTATGCGCATTAGATGGAAGCATGGGAACCTCCAGGAGAGCACTTGGGAGCGGGAGGCTCAGATGTGTGTTCAATACCCACATTTGTTTCCCTAGTTTATGATGTATCTTTACGGGGACGTAAAGTCCTGAGGTGGGAGTGATGTAAAGACCCTAAAAATTCAAGGAAATTTTTTTCTTAATTTTATTTGGATTTTTACAAGAACGCAGTTTCTGACGGCACCTGATTCCGAGGCCCGGTGTGCCCGAAATCATTTTCTGAAGTTTGGCTCAGGTACGTTCAGTGAACGGACGAGCGGGTTTTTCTAACTTCTGAACCGGTGCTCGGAATCAAATTCTGAGGGCACCGATGGAATCACAGCGCCGGTATTTTATTAGAAATGCCTCTTCCGGAGTTGTGTTTTCTCGGGTGTGGTTTTTAATTTTTGGGCTTAAAGTTAAGAAATAAAATAATTGGTACGACAAACTTTATTTTATTTCACTTAAAGCCACTTGAAATCCACTTAAAGCTGCTTAAGCTGAGTTGATGCGGATATGGTTCTATCCAAAAATATCCTACCCTCTTGGTAGGATATTTGTGAGGTGGGTCCCGCACGAGCCCCGCCGTTTCTTTTCCGCTAAGTAACACACCCGCGAAAACCCATCTTTATGAAAGTCAACTGACGCGTTTTCTTAAATTCTTAACACACCAATTAATTGGGCGGTTTTATTCATTGAATTAATTCTATGAATTAATGGGTCGTTACTTATCTTATCACTTTTTCATTTGTTGGCATGTTAATAAAATAAGACCAACGCTTTTCTTCTTAAGTGTTGTTCGTTGAGAGGATTTCACAGAAACCTCAAGTTCTTCCTCCTTCTTCGTGAAGAACGCGAAGAATGTGAAGAACAAGAAGAACTCCAGTCTTCGACGAGAGGTGACGAAGAACGCCGAACCCGTGGAGATCGATGACGCAAATCCTTGTACCGTGACGCCGACGAATCTCCCTTCGCGGCGCTTCTTCCGCGACGATCCAACCCCGCGACAACCTTCGATCGACAACGAAAAGGTAGGGGGTTGCGCTCTTTTTTTTTAAATTCTTTGTGGATTATAACAATAACATGGATTTAATTATTATTAATTAAATCTGTATGTTTTTTATCCACGGAGTTCGTCGACGCGACGCCAAGTTCCGCGACAACGGGACGCTCTTCCGCGACGACGCGACGCCCTTCTGCGACGCGACGATCACCTCCCTCCGTGGTGATCAATTCCGTGAAGAACGCGCGTGCGATGACTTGACGAGGTAGGGGTTTGATTCTTTAAATCTTTGTGATTAAATCTCTGATCTTTTAAATATTGTTGGGTGAATATCTTTAAGACCGCTAATGCGGTGGGTGCGGACTAACGAACAAGTCCGAACCCACCGCACCTTTTCATTCTTGGTGCACGAAACGGAGGACAACGAAAAATGGGGCTGCAAGGGAGATTCGAGGGCCTGGCTGTGAAGATTGAGTCCCGGGAGGACTACTGGAGAATACCACACGCAAAACGGACCACCGGAGCGCGTCCGGTGGCCCGCGGAAGCTCCCGCCGGGGCGCCCCACCGACGCGCCCCGCCGGTGGCCGGAGGCGATGGCGGCGCCCGGCGCGCCGCCGGAAAAACCCACCGTGGCTGAAGCCGCGGCGGCGAGCCGGTTCCGCAGCCGTGCGGAACCGGGAAGAGGGACGCGGCCTGGCCGCCGCGTCCGCTGGCGAGGCGGCCCCACCCGGGGCCGCGACGTTAAATCCCGCGGGGGCAGCGCTCACCCCGTGGCATCCTCCGCTCGGCCGGCTCGGCCGAGCCGAGCGGGGCCGGGTCGCGCCAAACCGGGTCGGACCCGGAACCGGTTCGGGCCGACCCAGGGGGGGTTGGGCCGGGTCGGTCCGGGCCCAGACCCCCCGTCTCCGGACATTTTCGGTTCTTCGCTCATAACTTGAGCTACGGGCCTCCGAACGATGCGTCGTTAGTGGTGATGCAATCCTTGGATCGAGACGGTCATTTCGGTATATCTCACTCAAGGTTCCGGAAAACTTTGGGTTCGGACGGGTTGGTTCGTACACGAAACCAACCGGGCCCTCGGAGCGGAAACGCTCATATCTTGAGCTTCGGACGTCCGGTTGACGTGCCGTCAACTTTGTTGTTTTCCTCTTAGTGAGACGGATTTTTTGGCTTACTCCGCCCGAGGTTTGGATGAAGGTGGAGTACGGTCGGGTTGGTTTTGCCTTAGAAACCAATCGGGCCCCTGGGACGAAAAAGCCAATAACTCTCAGACCGGGCGTCCGATTGACGCGCCGTCTGCGACGTTGAGTTCCTGTTAACGATACGGAACTTTTGGATACATCAACTCTGGACTAAGTGTCAGTTGATGTATCAGCCTCTCGGCTCGTGGAGTGGACCCTCCGGAATGAGCTTGCTGTGTGCGGGAACCCTAGAGCTGGCTGCGACTGCGACGATGTTGGGAATAGTATGGGAATCCTCCGTGTTTTCGGCAGTGACCACTACGTTACATCTTGGGATACATCAACTCCGGAATACATGTCAGTTGATGCATCGACCTCTTGGCTCGTGGAGTGGACCCTCCCAGAATGAGCATGCTGTGTGCGGAAACCCTAGATCCGGTTGATACTTGACGACTGTTGATCGAACGACTCGGTGTGTTACGGATAACCTAGTAGGAAGCGCTTGGTTGTAGCAGCAGACCCACGGCGGAGGAGCACTTGGTTGTAGCGGCAGACCCGCGGTACTCAACAGAAGGAGTACCTCTGGAGGCTATTAGGGGGAGCGCTTGGTTGTAGCGGCAGACCCATGACGGAGGAGCGCTTGGTTGTAGCATCATGGGGGAGCGCTTGGTTGTAGCGGCAAACCCACGACGGAGGAGCGCTTGGTTGTAGCGGCTAACCCGTGGTACTCAACAGAAGGAGTACCTCTAGAGGCTATGAAATGGAGCGCTTGGTTGTAGCAGCATACCCATGGTGGGAAGCACTGCTTGTAGTAATAGGCCCACAGTACTCGATAGGTGGAGTACTACAGCAGTACAAGGTTAGAAGGAAGCGCTTGGTTGTAGCGGCATAACAATTGTACTTGATGGAGAAGGAGTTTCCCTATAGCTATGGTTTCAACTTTTTGATCGATCCTTTGTGGGTCAGATCCCTTGTGGGTCATTGTGGGGGTTAGTACCTATCGATCCTTTGTGGGTCTGACGACTTAGATGGATCAGTGATCATCTCTATCATTATTCGAAGAAGTATACCTGTGTGAGATGAAACTCTATTTTACTTTCCTTTGTGGATTGTGTTGAGCCATCCTGTGTGGATTTACGTTTTACTTTCCTTTGTGGATTGTGTTGAGCTATCCTGTGTGGATTTTACGTTTTACTTTCCTGTGTGGACTGGGTTGTACTTGAGCTCAGATGTTGGAGCCGAGCGAGAATTGATGACTTAGGTATATGTATGGGCATATACCTAAGCTGTGTCAGATGTTACTTCGTGATTGTATCTTTCCTTTTTGGATTATCCTTTGTGGATTCTGGGAGACCTTCGGGGGTCTCGGGGTCCCTGCTGAGTAGCTTATACTCACCCCTGCACGGGCTTGCCCGCACTATGTTGTGTTGGTTGCAGACGACGGACAGCGCTGATCGTGGTGGAGGCTTGCGGAGCAGGACGGTACCTGGAGGTGGACCACTGGGCGGGACGTACTCGAAGCGGTCAGGTGGACCCGAGGAGCAGTGGAGGATTTCTGTACTCACCCTTCAGGTGGGACTTCCAGAGGATGGCTCGACGCTGCGGCTTTTCCTTCAGTTGTTGTTTTTCCTTTTCGAGTTGTACTTTACTTTCAGTTTGGGTTTGTATTCTGGACCACTTACTTTCTGCACTTACTGTTGTACCATTTTTTACTTAGTGTTTACTTTTTCCGCTTGCTTATTCTGTGGTGCTTGTTTACTTTACAAAGGCAATGCCTTCCCTGTTTACCGGGATTTACGCCTTGGTGCTAGTCGCCAGCCCCTGGCCTATGGAAGGCGGGCTTGGGGTAGTCACGGCGCGGGCCCCGAGGACGGGTCGTGACGCCATCATCCACCATCACAATTCATGGTCAGAGTTTCACTGTCTAAAGTATAAGAATCAAGTATGATGGATGGAGCACTCTTCAGTAAGGTATAAATTTATGATTGATTTACAAATTCTTTTCATAATATTTTCATCACATACATAGATCACCCCAAAAGAATATATAGTTTCTTCCCATGAATTTATTCCTCGTGTGAAATTGTTTCATCTATCCCAGTTTTCAAGTAATATTAATATTTTTTGTATGACACATCATGAACTACAACCACATGTTTTCTTTGTTCTTAGCATTGGCTTATTCTTTATTAATTTGTTTAGTCTTGTCCAATTGATCAGGCCAAAATAAAAACTCTTTATTCTGTTTTATATTTTATTCCCTTCTTCATTTTTTTCTTAAATTGTCAAAAACTTTGAACTTATATAGGTTGAAAGATGGTGGAGTCTCTAATCTCAAAATCTTGGATGGATTTTGGCTAATTTCTTCTATCTACAGGTTTTCTTACCTATACTACATAGCATCATACACATTTTATGAATATCTATAAACTTATGAATCCTGATTTGAACCTTTACTTATTGTAATTTTGGCCTAATTAGATGTTATTCCTTGTCTGAGATGTGTGTGTGTGACTATATGTAATAATTTTGAAGTGAATAAAGAGTTGTGTGTTTATTGTTGGGGTCTGGTGGTATGGGGAAGGGGTGAAGGGGGGGAGGAGGCTGGGTCTGGTGTGTAGGGGGGAGGGGGAAGGCTGGTGTGCAGGGGGGAGGGGTTCAGGCTTGTACATGGGGGAGGGGGAAGGCTAGTGTAAGGGGAGGGGTGTAGGTTGGGTTTGAAATAGGGGGAGGGGTGTAGGATGGGTGGGCAGGGGGGAGGGGGCAGGTTGGTTGGTGCAGCGGTGCAGTGTAGGGGTGTAGGGGAGAGGGGGTAGGTTGAGGCTGATGTGTACTACAGGGGGGAGGGGTCTGGTGGGGGTGTAGTGTTGGGAGGAGGAAGATGAGCTGGTGCAGGGGGAAAGGGGTGCTGGTGCAGAGGGTAGGGTAGAGGGGTTGGTGGTGGAGTATAGTCCAGGGGGCAGGGGCTGATGCAGTGGGGAGGGGGAGGGGGTGGTCTGGGTGGGGGATGGGTTTGGGGGGCTGGTGTTGTAGGTAAGGGGTAGTGGGATGGTGGGGGGAGGGGGAGGGGGATGGGTTGGTGCAGGGCAGGGGGAGGGGCTGGTGGGATGGGGGAGAGGCTGGTGCAAAGGAAGGGGGAGGGGGAGGGGCTGGTGCAGGGGGGAGAGGGAGGGGTTGTGTAGGGCAGAGGGGTAGGGGGAAGGGATGGTGCATCAGGGGGGCTAGGGGGCTGGTGGGGGTGTAGTGTTGGGGGAGGGGGAGGGTCTGGTTCATGGGGGCAGGGCAGGGGGTACTGGTGTAGAGGGTAGGGGTTGGTGGGGGAGCCTAGTCCAAGGGTCAGGGGGCTGGTGCAGTTGGGGGTCTGGGTGGGGGGCTGGGTCTGGGGGGCTGGTGCAGTAGGGCGGGGGGTAGGGGTGGTGGGGGGAAGGGGGATGGGATGGTGTGTTGGGGGAGGGGTTGGTGCAAGGACAGGGGAGAGGTAGAGGGGCTGGTGTAGTAGTGGGGAGGGGGAGGGGTTGTGCAGGGCAGGGGGGCTGGTGCAGTAGGGCAGGGGGGGATGGTGGTGGGGATGGTGCAATAGAGGGGGTAGTAGGGGGCTGGTGGGGGTACAGTTCAGGGGGAGGGGGAGGGGCTAGTGAATGAAGGGGGCAGGGGGCTGGTGCAGAGGGTATGGGGGTTGGTGGAGGGTGATCCTAGTCTAGTGGGCAGGGTCTAGAGTAGTAGGGAGGGGAGGGGTGGTCTGGGTGGGGGTCTAGTCTGGGGAGCTGGTGTAGTAGGGTATGGGGTAGAGGGATGGTGGGGGGAGGGGGATGGGTTGGTATAGGGCAGGGGGAGGGGCTGGTGGGGTGGGGGAGAGGCTGGTGTGCAAGGGCAGGGGGGAGAAGGAGGGGCTAGTGCAGGGGGAGAGGGAGGGGTTGTGCAGAGCAGGGGGCTAGTGCAGTAGGGCAGGGGGAGGGGGAGGGGTTGGTACAACAGGGGGGATAGGGGGCTGGTGGGGGTTCAGTGCTGGGGGGAGGGGGATGGGTTGGTATAGGGGGCAGGGTAGGGGGTGTTTGTTCATAGGGTGGGGGGGCTGGTGGGGGGATCCTAGTCCAGGGGTTAGGGGGCTGGTGTAGTGGGGAGGGGGGTCTGGGTGGGGGGCTGGTGCAGCAGGGCAGGGGGTAGGTGCTGGTGGGGGAAATGGGATGGGTTGCTGGGTTGGGGGAGGGGCTGGTGTAAGGGCAAGGGGGATATGGAGGGGATAGTGCAGTAGGGGGAGGGGGAGGGGTTGTGTAGGGCAGGGGGCTAGTGTAGTAGGGTAGGGGGAGGGGGAGGGTCTGGTGGTAGGGCTGGTGCAGTAGGGGGATAGTAGGGGGCCGGTGGGGGTTCAGTGCAGGGGTGAGGGGGAGGGGATGGTGCATGTAGGGGGAAAGGGGGCTGGTGCAAAGGGTAGTGGGGCTGGTGGAGGAGGGGAGCCTAGTCCAGGGGGCAGGGGGCTGGTGTAGTGGGGAGGGGGAGGGGTAGTCTGGATCCATTGGGTTCGGTCGGGTTGGGTTGGGGTTGGGTTAGGGTTAGGGTCAGGTTGGTTCGGTTTTACACATAGAACCCGACCCGAACTAGCCCGACTCATAGCTAGTTGGGTTGGGTTGGGTCCTTCGGTCATGCATCGGGTTACCCAACCCCAACGGGTTGGGTTGGGTCAGATTAACTACTTATGAATCATATGACCCGACCCGACCCGACCCCAGAGTTTTTGGTCGGGTCGGGTCTTGAAACACCCTCGACCTAACCTGACCCAACCCATAGACACCCCTATATTATATTATTGCAGGTATAGATAAGGGTAATCACCCTTCTACTTCGGGTACTTGATTGCGGTGGAGCTGGAGAGCATGGGACCAAGCTGAGGCTTGCGATGTTATTGGATTTGTTTACTTATTTTTCCTTTGTACCTTGGTTTAGTACTATATTCCAGCATTGTGACTTGTTTGCATGCTTTCCTAGATATTGTGACATGCATCATTATTTTTATATATGTTTCATTTGTTTATTTCTTTCCAGTCTTCTGCTATTTACTTATTGTATGGTATTACTGCTTCCGCTACTGTTATCTATATGTTTCTAATGTGTTACCCTTCCAATGAGAGAATAGTTTCCCCACTATCACACCTAAGGCCCTCGCTGATATTCGGCATCCTATGGAATTTGGGGAAATACTCTTGAGGCTATGTGACCAACTGGGTACGGGGAACCTCTGGGCGGCACCTAGAACCGGGACGTTACAAACTCGTTACTCATCCAATGAGTAATCATTTCCCAATTATATTCTACTAGATAGTCATCCATAATAGATGTGTAATTTAAATATTTTCTAACTCTATCATGCCATCCACTATATAAAAGATGCTTATAGCCTCTCTAGATCTCACCTAATTCCATAAGTTGTGTTTTCCTCACAGCCTCACCATCGAGAAAATTAAAATGAAGCTAGCACCAAAATATTAATTCATATAAATGAAATAATAATTAACATTAAACTGAATGAATTTTTTACCCATATTTATGCCCAAGCATGATCCTTTACTTCATTTGGTAGGTGTTACCAGGAGAGTGGACGAACTGGAATGATATCAAAGTATTTGTAAAGCATCGCCAAAAACTCCTACATTCTCATCCTATTTTTTCAATTTTTTTTTTGACTTAATTGTACTCCACCATCAGCTGTGTGTGGTGGTTCCACACTGCACGCATGAATGTACACCCATGCTTTTTATCAGTAGATCTGGATATTAAAGAAAAAAAATATTATATCAATACATCTTATAATGAAAATAAATTATGATAAAACATTACTATGGTTCTATAAATATATCGGAGGAAGTATGATCAATGAGCATCATTGGATCCCTAGGCACTGAAGAAACATCAACCTATATTGATGGAGTGAGTCCCAATGTATGATCTATAGGCTCAAAATGTTTTGGAGCAGGAGTCAAAGAAACAAGAATGTAGTATCCTAGGGAGAAGGAAGTAGAAGGAAAATAAGATTTCATAGATGGTTGTGAAAATTCATAATAAGGATGAGGAGTATGAATCATCATCAGATATGGGAAAGATAGCTGAGGAGGCTCATATACAAATGAAGGTGCAAACATGGGAAACCTAAATATCCTGAGTGTTTATAATGACACTATAGGATCATAAGGTGTGGTGGATGGTACGTTAGTGGGATGGATAGGGTGTGATCGAGTACGCTGACTAGAGCGCCTAGTTATAGTACCCCCCCCCCTTGAATCTCCATCCTGATCACTGGAACCGCTAGGCTGGTGAGTGAATAACTAGCTCCTTGGTGGTGGATCCTGATTAAAAGTTAAAAACAAAATTAATCGCATGACATTATATGATATTAATATATATTTTTGAAATAAAATACTCACAATGGACACTAGAGGAGGGACACCAATCTCACTCATTCAACGATTTTTGTCTGACTTTTTTTTTTCTTCTTCATAGATTCTCATTTTTTTTCATTTCCTACATTTGAAAACAAATATAGAATTAATTATAAATCCATAACTAATGTGTAACTGAAACAAAAAAGAATATATTATATGAATTAATTAAGAAATACCACTTGTTAAACCAAATACAGGATATGTAGTGATATGAAAAAAACATTTTATATCTAGTGGTAATAATATCAAAACACAATACATGTCATAGAAAAAACAATACGTTCAAATTATCATGTTTATCATGGGTATGATATAGTTTTCTGATATTTTCAATTCAATCTAATTAAATTTTGGTTGGGTAATTTAGTTCATTATGTTCAATTGATTAGGTAATTTGGTTCATTCTGGTCAATTGGTTAGGTCATTTGGTTCATTCTGTTCATTTGGGTTAGGTCATTTTGCTATTTTTTGGTTATGTCATTATTTTAATTAGTTTTGATTTTCATATCAATTAGTTTAATATGTTCAATTAAATTCATCTTTTTTTTGTTAAAATTTAATTATTTCAGGTTTTTTTTCTTTAGTAGGTTTGAATACAGTTCAATTCAATATTATCAAAAGGAAACTCAAAGAAAACTGCAACCAGTAAATATTGAAAATGCACATGAAGGTCTATCTAGATACAAAATATTTATAATCAATTTGTATAGAACCAAACTCAATAACCCAGGTTAATCTAAACAAAAAATAAATGAGAACAAATATAGATGATTCTACATATTTCCCACCACAACTTCAGGTTCACAATAAACTCTGACAATTGAAGTATTAGAGTCATCATAAGTAATAAATGGATCAGGCCCAATGGGAGTAAGGATGGTGTCAATTACATCATCATCATCATCAAAAATATGTCTTGGTATTGCTTCCATAATGAAACCAAATTCAGGTCAAATATGATCTTTGACATAAAAAACTTGTTTCTCCATTAATTCAAATATATATGATTCATCGGTAGCAAGAGTGCGAGTCATGTCAATAACTTGAAATCCAAAATCATTAATAAATGTTCCATGACTCATCATCGAATCAAACCACTAGAGTTTTATGATAGTAGATCAACCATTAGAGTGATAATCCAATATTATTATTTTCTCAATGACTCCATAATAAGACACCTTTTCAAATCGAGGCCTATTATCTGATGCACTGACATAACAGTTTGTTGTGTCAGTTTCCATAACACCATCATATTGTGATCTCATGTTCTTTTCTCATTCAATGATAATAAATTTGTATCCATTGATCACAATTGATTTGCATTCACAAACCATATAATTAGGACCAAAATCCAAAGCTCTCATTTCCTCATAAACAAATCAATAAGAAAAAATCAATACCTGAAATATAAATGAATATTAAACTTAATTAAATATTAATTTTATTTATTTATTACAATAATATTTCTACCTTCAATTTCAACCAAGCAGAAAACTTGTTGTTATGAAAAGTATCTCTCCTTCTCAACGATAAATAATGATGCTTTCTATTTATAATTTTTTATGTTCCTGACCAAAAAAATAGAAATAGTTTAACATATATGTAAAAATACATGAGATGAAATAAGATATACATGTTCAATTTATTTACTTGATGAATTCATCGAAAAAATTATAGTTAAACAAAATTGTGTGATGTACCATATCCTGCTCTTCAAGGATTAATGTCGTCAATGTATATGATTTGGGAATTCCCCCTATTTGGGGAACTGATGGAAAACTAGGTTCAATTTTCTCAAATTTTTCTTCTTTATTTCCCATTGTTATGTTTCATCTCATAGTTAGATCATACAAATACATTAAAAAGAAATCCATACATTCTTGAGCCAAGTAACCTTTGAGGGTGGAACCTTTGGGATGATTTATCTTCCAGACATAAGACTTCAATGTGAACATGTTTCTTTAGGTTGGATGCATCCAATGAAAATCAATAGGTCCTTCGAAAATTATTTTCGTTGAAATATGGATAGTTGGATGAAATATTTATATGAAAAATGATGGAGGAAATATTTTCTCTAACTCGCACAAAATTAATGGTGCCCATACCAACATTTTTTGAAAGAAATACTTCAAAAAATTATTAGGACAAATATCTCTAAAAAATGGCACAACCAAATAAATTATACCCTTACATTATTGGAAAGAAGATGATAGATTATTATTGGAATCAACTCATGAAGAATAATGTGATAATCATGAGTCTTCAAAGATGTCAACTTAAACTCTCTTCTATTGACCCATTTTGTTATGTTGCTTGAATATCCATTAGAAACTTTAATAGTCTCTAGTGATTCCAAAAATTGATTTTTTCTATAGGTTTCATAACATAAGAAGAACACAGAACTTTCCATTTATTTTCACTGATACACACAGGATGCAATTCTGGTCTGATTCCCTAATCCACCAAGTTATGTTGAGATTGTAAATCATCTTTTCTCTTTCCCTTATCATTTAGAAAATTTTAAAGCAACATTTCACATATATTATTTTCAATTTTAATTATGTCTAAGTAATGACATAACAAATTGGTTAACCAATAAGGCAACTCAAATAATATACTCCTCTTCTTTTGAATGTAATAGGTTTCAGTAGAAATATCCTTCCTCTTTATAGATTTCATATGAACCTTACTGAATGAAAAACTGAAATATTATAATTTATTAAGCACATTATTTCCAGACATATGCTAAGGTGGATTGTCAGTCTCCATGGTATTTTTAAATCTTCAATGGTTATTCCTATATGGATGGTCCATTGTCAAGAATTGTCGGTGTCCCATAAAATTGAAAATACAATGATATTTCAATCTTCTAGATCATGTGTTATTTTTATAAATAGTACATGATAGTTTTCCCTTCGTACACCATCCAAACATCATTTCATAAGAAGGAAAATCATTGATCGTCCACATAAGCACAACACGCATATGAAATAAGTCTTTCAAACATGAATTCTATATGCGCACAACCACATTCCAAAGGTGTTTCAACTCTTTTATTAAAGGTTGATTGTATACATCTATATTATTGTCAGGATCATAAGGTCTATATATAAGTATACTCGTGAAAGTGAAAAGTTTTTTCATACACATCCATGGAGGAAGGTTTAAAATGTATATAAAAATTGGCCATGTGTTGCGCGAAGTAAACTGGCCATGTGCATGAAAACTGACCATCACGTGAAATAACCAGGCTCACATTATGCATGTCATCTATGAAATCAGTATATCAAGCATCAAATCTCTTCCATGAAAATACATCTACAGGGTGAAACAACTCATCATTATTCTTCTTTATCTCGATATCATGTCATTGCATTTTTATTGATATATCATCAGACATGAAAATATTTTGGAGTCTAGGGATCAATGTAAAGTGACAAATCTCTTTTTGTGGCACACGAGATGGTGTTTTATCTTCTTTTGGATTCTATCAGGATGTCCCACATTTTATAAAATCATTACATTCAGTAGTTTCCTCTCAAAATAAGCTGTAATATTTTAGTCAAGCATGAATTTTTTTTTGAAAATCCAAGTTCCTCAACTAACTTCTATTCCATATAGTGGTTTGAGGGAATATCTGCATCATCTAGAATAAATTCATTAAAAAGGGTAAGAATGTAATCGATGGCAGTATTAGAAATCGCATACATTGTTTTTCAATGAAACAATCAGATTAAAAATTCCAACTTCTTCATTTTACCACATTGTCGATATACTAGAGTCGTGCAGCATCATTCAATTTTTTCATCCTATTAACATCATCATTTTAATTAGACACATCATGTGTGCTTGTATCAAAGTCTTCTTGGGTCAGCATACCTTCCTTCTCATGATAACGAATAAACAGAAACTTGTCATCTAAAAAATTCTCAAATCCAGTCCTCACATTTGGATCATGGGCATTTTGAGATTTCACTTTCTCCCCATTGTGATACCAAACATAATATTTTGTTTGAAAACCATATTTTTTTATATGGTAGCTAACTTCTGCACGACTCAACTAATGTCTTCCAAGTGGTAGAGGCTCCTGATTGGCATCCAAAAGACCCAGGATCAAATCTGGGCAGGGACTAATTTTTCTGGTACTATAGCAGTACTGTTGCAGGTCATTGTAGCAGTACTGTAGTAGCGACTGAACTGTAGAAATGGAAACACTGTAATGGTGGAGGAACTGTTGCAGGATACTGTAACGGTGGCGGGTACTGTAGTAGGCACTGTAGCAGCGCGGGTACTGTAGTAGTACTATTCACCGAGGGGTCCTTTGGGCCAAAAAATGGGATTTCATGCCTTGTATTCGGGCTACTTGGCCTTGGGCCTTCGGGCTATGTAATGGGTCTCCCTCTACCCAAACTTTAAGAGGCCTTTTCTTTAATAATAAATTGAATCTTCGTCCCCAACCTTTTAAAAAAATAACATGGGAAATGTATGTGACTACTATCTGAAGCATTGTCAAATGAAAAATCTAAAAAGATCTTCAACTTGTTTTGAAAATAACTTGAGATCAGATTAGTTTCATACATCCAACTTCTATTCATTCTGGGAAACAATTATTATATGTCATTTCATAAAATAAATTAAATAAGATTGAATTTTAGTCAAAAATATATTTAAGGAAACGAGAACTGTTCAATTTATATGAAACTATAACTGACACACTATTCTATATGAGAATCATAATTTAAAAGACAAAAAAATACTATTTATATAAGAAAATACTATAAATATAAAACCATGATATTGAATTACATTGTACCAATGAGTAATAATGTTTCAAATCCATTGATGTTCAAAGCCTTAATTATGAAAATTTTTCTTATAGAATATAAATACCTAGGGGTGTTATTTAAATGATATGTAATTGAGTGAATAAATTGATGAGGCATAAAGGACCTTCAGATAGGTGCCTTAATGACTCTACCCTAAGTGGTAGAATTACATTATGTCTTCTAGGTTCATTGATTTAATGTAGGTATTTCTATTAATAGAAATTTAAACTTAAATCCATGAACATAGTTTTGAAAAAGTGGTGGGGTGTGATCTTAGTGGTGTGGTGTGGAGCAATGCCCCACCACGTCTGGAGGTTGGATCATGTGAAAAATGTGGTATCACCACTCCACCTGCAATCTCAGCAGTTGTGGACATGCTGTGATCACGGCGAGAGTGGCTGCATCAAGTTTTGTTTCCCAATAAAACTATGTTTTTATTTTTTTTATTTTTTTTCCTCATAAACCATTAGACCTCACTCGTCCCACATGTAACCCATCACCCCCCCCCCCAAACCCCATGTAACCCATCACACCCAAATGTGCCCCTCTTTTTTTCTCTAACCCCTCAAACCCAAGTAGGCTCTATTTTATTTTTTTATTTTTTCAATTCTCCCTGTTTTATTTTTTCACCTGTTTTATTTTTTTTTAAGCTTATTTTTATTTTTAATTCACTTTATGCATTTTTTTATAGTATTTTTTTCAGTTTATTATCTTTTCATTAAATGTGTATTTATTTATTTATTTATTTTTTTGAATACTAAAATTAAATCAATTTAATTGAATTGAATTATTTAATTATATAATAATATTAGTATCTTTTATTGGACATGTGTTTGATGCATTAGGGGTGATTTTAATTATGAATTTGGATGTGTTTAATTTTTTATTTTTTATTTTGAATTTTTCAAAATATATACATATATATAGATAGAGAATTATATAATTTAAATTAAATTAATTGGTCTGCGATTAGATAGAAAATCATCCGTGATGTGATTCGAGTCACCGTTATCCTGCCATAAGACCCTATCACGTCACACCATGATCCGATATTGACAACTATGTCCATTAATGCTTAATTTTTTTTCATCCCATGATTTGTATGATTTCAAGGTTATATTATGTGTATATATTTATTCTCTACCAAATGAATATATTTTTCTCAAAAATATCACTTGACTTAAATCGGTATTTCATGATTTCCTAGTTTATTAATTCTCAGTGAAAAGGGGTTACTTCTGTGAATGGTGATCATAGGTGAGGTAGTGTTGTGATTGTTTCCATATATATATACATATACATATATATGTATATATTATGATATGTTGATATCTCACTTTTATTTAGTTTCATGGGAAACCATGGGTATCGAGTTTAGAAATCTAGGTAAAATTGAAGCACTAATTATGATACCACTACGGAAAATTTTCCCAAGTGAGGATCACACTATGATTTATGTATTTTGAACCTTTTTTAGGCAAGGTAGGCTAAAAAGAGTGTCTAGGTAGTTGAATTGCATCAGATTCTGATTAGATGGATGTCATGTTTATGCTTTCTGAGATTTTCTCTTAGAATCCTAGGCATTCCCATGATAATTATGTTTGATTATTATGTGACTATTCCATGATGATTGTGATTATAATATTTTTATGACAATTGATTTATGGTTTCATCATATTGATCTCATCTTTTTATTATTTGACTATTATCTTAATGTTCAGCATCAATGTAAATTTCCCTCCAAAAGTATATATTTATCCTTTTTGTATATTATTTATTAACTGACATGTACATGTTTTGCTCTTTATTCAATTACTTCTACTTCTATTATTAACTGACAAGTATGTGTTTCATTATTTACTTGAAAAAATATGTTTCACTATTTACTTCAATTAATTTCATGTGTATGGTGGAACTTAAAGTAATAACATTCTAGAAGATGAACTCATTATTACATCTCCCTCAAATAGAAAAACTATGGAAAAATTGTTAACTAACATATTTAATTTTAAAATTTTATTATTCATTACCATTGCTAGTATGAAGCATTAATGTTTTCACTATAATATATTATATGATCATGTAATTCCTCAGTCCTAGTTTCCCATATTAGGTTAATTATTTTATTACATTGGAATGATCACAAGAAATCAAATCCTAAAGTACTGATCAATTTAGTAGCCATGGAAAAACTAGATACAAACATAAGTTTTACATTACATCGTGAAATAAAAAACTGCATAGTATATCCTTTGAAAACACTCATATCCTTTAAAATATCCCTACAGGTCAGTCATAATATATTTCTTCACATCCTGGGGAAAATGAACCATAATAAAGGGGTGATCTCAGATGACCAGTAGGGATAAACAATATAGTGGAACCTATCATAAATAAGTATAAAATTTTAAGGCAAAGTATAAAACTGAAACACAATCCATTTATATATAATCTTGAGAATAATATAGAAATAATTAATCAAATAATGCCATTTCAATTTGCACATGGATATTCTACTAGTTAAATAATCACATGCATCATCATTAAATAATCTCATAATGAGGGATTGCATAATTTTGGACATCATAATCACATTGTCAAGGACTCGTGCCAAGACCATACTTTTTGGATAAGATGTTAGTCAAAACCCAAAATATTTTGTCTCTTGATAACTACTGATTTATTGAGGGGATGTCATTAACTGGTCCCCAACCCATAGGTATTTCATTAAGTGGTCTCCAACCCATCACTTACTAATTCCAATGCCTCATATGAAAAGGGTGAAACATAACCAGCATAAACATTCAAATTAAAACTAGCATACAAAATGTTAATACTTTAACCATAAACCATGAATGGTATAAAAATAGAACATTTACAGTCAAACATATCATAAACCATTCAATACAATATGTAATATTATATCACAATAAATAAACCTTAATTAAGCATAAAATCCAACAAAGGATGTTGACATAGATGAAAATAATCTAATAAAATCATTAAAACTTTTTGAGAGAAATAACCCTTTTTTACTTTGAAATAATTTAAATGTCATTCAATTGTAAAAGAAAATATTTATTTTGAAAATAAACTTGTAATATTGTAAGGGAAGCTTAAAAATGTTAAGGTTTCATGATAGTGTAAATAGCTGCTCTTGCCGTATAAGTTAAAAAACCTTTCCTTAACGTGTCGAAAAGGTTATAAAGTACCTTGTTTGGAAAATGATAGAAAGATTTATTTCAAAAAAAATTATAAAAATTTAGACATGGGTAAAAATTAATTTAAACAATTTTCTTTAATATTTTTAAATATATGGACATGGATGATAAATGTTTCATAATATATACTTATGTATAAACAACCTCAGATAATAATGTGATTGAAAAAATAACCCTTACCTTGTACATTCCTTTATTTGAGGGTGATTTAACCTCATGTATAATGGTTAAAACATGTTATTAAATTATATCAGGATGATATACATATTTATGATATCATATATGATCCTCTTATATCATTTTGTTAATAATATTTCTGTATTACCGTTGTTTCAGGTGTTAACTGCTTCGTTTTCCTATGTATGTTTTGTTGTTTAAGCCATGTTTGTTACGAATAGGATGTATTTTATTCATATCCAGAATGATATTAAGTTCATAATTATTATTTTCACTCATAATATAAATTTTATAATCATTCTTGAATGGTTAATGTGGAGAATGAATCTCACCACATCGTGGAGATGATAGGTCGTATGTACGCACGAGCGATGGTATCATTCCCTAAATGATTAAATGTAATGGAATTGGATGGTATATTAATTATAAATAATTATTATAATGTTATATTCATTATTTATATCCATTATAATCATTATTATACACATCCTAATAAAGTAGTGTTGAATAAAAAATTACACCATGGTGTGGAGACGGTAAGTCATACGTACGCACGTATGGTGATATTGTTATTCGTAGGATGGATAAATGGATAAATATGGTTGTACCATAATTATAATAATATATCATAATATATATGACACTGGATTTATTACTTTTATATGGAAACAATATAGGAAGATGAAGTAGAATAAGACAAGTACTTTGAAAGAGTTGATAAAACAATTACCTCTTTTTAAAGTATCTCCTTTTGATTTAAACAAAAGGACTCCTTAGGTGATATTTCTGCCCAAATTATATCCTCTAGGATAAATTTAGGGAAGTTGGTAGGATAATTGTTCAGGTTTTGGTCGATTCAAAGGGCTTTAGAGGTGTGAATAAAAGAGAAGAGGTTTCTTTTTATAATAAAGGGGGCACTTTTGGAAACTCCAAAAATATTAATTTATTATAAATTGATTTTCAGTTTTAAATAGATCCAAAGTGATTTATTTAGAGGATAAGACGATTATGAGTATAAATACCCTCAAAAAAATATTTGAGAACCATGTCTACTTATCATGTCTACTTATCTTTTCATATTATAGGGTTAATATAGTTACTATAGATGTTAAGAGAACCCCAGTTGGATAATTTATGACATATTTAACACTATACTATTTATTTGTCCAAACCTTATATTTTTATTAATTTTATAACATTTAATAAAATATTATTTATTTTAAAGTATCATTTATGTCGATTTTGATACTATTCGATATTTTCATTTTTTAAAAATATCAAACCAACAAGATAACTTCAAACCAATAATTCAAATATGTTATTAACATGTCTATTTTATCTATGAAATTAATTTATGTCATTAATTAAGTCAAATTGTATTTATTTTAATATTTTTAATATCATTTATTTGGTATTTCTATTAATAAAATAATTTTTGTTTCACTATTGTGTCATCATTAATGGTAATTATTTAATCTCTAAAAATTATAAATAAATTACTATGATGTATATAATTATTTTAAATTTCTAAATAATACTTATAGTTGGCCATATCACTTATATAACCTAATATTAAAAATTATATAGTTATTAAACACAAGTGGATTAAAAAGGATCATATTTTTTACCTAAGGTTTATTTTGGTTGAAAAACACTTATCCAATGAAATTGGGACAAGTGTTAGGTAATTTAATATTATTATAATACTATTTTTACTTTAAATTGCCATATTTACCTTTAACTGTGGTAAATAAAATTCAAAAGTTATTATTCATAAAAAATTATTTTGATCCTATTAGACCATATTTTTTATAATTATTACAACCATGTATTTCCATTTTTTAAAATTCAATTCACAAAAGTTGTAGAATTACGTTTAATTCTAATTTGTAGGTGTGGTTAGAGGGCGAGTAAAAGAGACGTTTAAAAGTTCAATAAAAATTTTATATCTAATTCTATTATAAAAATTATTATAATGTCCTAAATTGGACTAATATATGTACTATGTATCTATTGTTACTTTAAAATAAATTTTAAGTAAAATAATTATTTTAATGAAAAAGTCGGTTTTTTAACAATAATGCAGTATTTTTCAATATTCATCAAAAATTGAAACTTTTCAGAAAATTACCAAAATTTTACCCTAAGATAATTTTGATATTCTGAATTCAAAAATTAAATCTAATTTTAAAAATAAAATTTATAAATTTCATAATGTTGTTAACACTATTCATAATCGTTTTATTAACAGCTAGTTTGATAGGTCATAGTACGATCGAACTCATTGTTGCATATAGTGAAAGTTATTGAATTATTTAAAAGGAAGTGTATTGTGGAAGCTTGAAGTGTTACAAATCATATCAAATTGTTACTTGTATTCTTACACATTATATCTACTTATTACTCAATACATAATGACATGTAATGCTCTTCAATATTAAACTACAATATATAGACACTACTATATGCACTATATAATATTTATATAGTGAAAATTTCACATAAAACATGAAGACACTGGGAATATGTAACATTGATCAAAAATCATATAATACATACTGTATGAGAAATTTAATTGTGACGGTCTTCTTTTTTTTCAAAAAAAAATAATCTATTAATATGATTTTCCTCAATCGCTTAAATATGATGATGAACATTCAGATAAATTTCCACCTATAACATCAACTACTTAAGATGATTCTGACATTATTAACAACTTTAAAAAATATAAACATAACATAAATGATTGTTTTGATCTCTATTAACATTAGAAACAAATAAAATGTTTATAATGACATCAAAATGAAATATAGAAATTGGACTAAACTAACTGAAACCAAAATGAAGCAGAAAATACAATAATGAATAAATACAAAATTTAATAGAACAAACCCAAACTAAAACAAACTATTATGAACTAACCCAAACACACATGAAACAAATAGAAGAAACCCTAAATAAAACCACAATATCAAAATAAATTAAATTCCCACAAAAATAAGAATTTGCGTGCAATTTTAGACCAAAAAATGGATTGTTTATATAATACCTCAATGATTTGAAACCCACTAATTTAATATTGAATAATATTTAAATGAAAACAATAAAATCATCAGTTTCTCGGTTGGGAATACAATCAAATGTGGTAGGTTCAAGATCTAAGGATTAAATTTGGTTAGGAGGAGAAGAGGGGTGAATGCCGATGCGGGCTTGAGATTAGATCTCGAGGGGAGCGGTGCTACTAGGGCTCAGGATGGGAGGAGGGGAGTGGTTATTCTAGGGCTTGGGTGGGAGGAGGGGAGTGATGCTGCAGGAGTTGAGATGGGATAAGGGGAGTGAGAGGGGGAGTTGGGATGGGAGAAGGAGAGTGCGAGGGGGAGCACTCATTTTAGGTGATTTAGGGAGGGACTATACCAATGTTTTTAAAAAACTAATGTCATAGGATTGGTTATACCAATTGTTTTAATAAAACCATTGGGATAGCCTTCGATATAATTCCATATCCTAATGGTTAGGAAACCCCATTAGGATAGGGGCACAGGGATATCCCATGTTTCTAGTAGTGTTACCTCGAGTCCTGAATCATTTTTCATGTTCTATTACTCCTAAATAATAAAATTATATTATTTTTATACTTGATTAATAAAATTTTTAATGTTCATTCTATTATCATTATTCCTTTTATATCATTTATTCTCATTACTTATTTTTCTACTAAATCGGTTAAGGTTACATCAGACGTTCGGTTCATATTCCTGAAACAATTCTGGTAGACTAACCATGGTTAAAGGGTTCATGGTTACATAATCTCAATAATATTAATCATGACATAATTATAATTTTTATACATTAAATAAAATTTTATAACCAACCATGAAATACAAACACAAAAAATAAATCACATATTTTCATAGAGGTGGTAGTCAACACATACACACGAATGACATTATCATTTTCCAATGGATGGAATGGTAAGAAGTTAAGTAATATATTATCTTTAAATAATCCTAATTATTTCATGAATATGTTATGTAACGCCCCCAAATGATAAAGGGTTAAATGACTAAATGATATGACTCATGTCAACAAGGTGCACAATGATAAAGGGTTAAATGACTAAATGATATGACTTAAGTCAACAAGGGGCACCTTTATTTTCGGGAGCCTGTCTGATTAGTACTCCACAGTTAAGCGTGTTTGGCCTAGAGTAGTGATAAGTATGGGTGACCTTCTGGGAAGATTCCCAGAGTGTGTGTGAGTGAGGACAAAGCACACTGGAAAGGACATGTGTTGGCCTGTGAGGACTATCATTAGTCAGATGACCCGTTTTGACATGTGGGTTGCCCCCACAGTGGGGACCACATGTTTGCGGGGCAACTGGTGGTACATGGTGGGTCAGGACCTGGCGGTCATGTTAAAGGCGAGGTGTTTGTGCTGTCTTTGGGACCCAGTTGTTACATTTGGTATCAGAGGAGGAACCCAGCCTTAAGTGCAGCACACTGCTTGGGTTGAGATATAGGAACGAGGATGTTGTGATATAAAGAGGGGATGATTGTAACACCCCCAAATGATAAAGGGTTAAATGAATAAATGATATGACTCATGTCAAAAAGGTGCGCCTTCTTTTTCGAGAGCCTGTTTGATTAGTACTCCACAGTTAAGCGTATTTGGCCTCGAGTAGTGATCAGGATGGGTGACCTTCTGGGAAGATTCCCAGGATGTGTGTAAATGAGGAAAAAGCAGACTAGAAAGGACATGTGTTGGCCTATGAGGACTATCATTAGTCAGATGACCCATTCTGGCACGTGGGTGGGCCCCAAGATGGGGACCACGTGTTTGCGGGGCAACTGGTGGTACCTGGAAAGCCAGGACCCAACGGACATGTTAAAGGTGGGGTGTCTGTGTTGTCACCAGGGCCCAGTTGTTACATTAATTATCACACCCCGATCAAGATTTATTAATTATTTAATTATATCTAGTTTTTCCTTTGAGTTTTGGGTCGAACTCATTTTAAAATTTTAAATTTTTCGGGTCTCCGGTAGACGTACATGGCTAGCGCACGGTTGGCCAACCATGTGGCCAAATTGTGCGATATTCTCCAGACTTTTGAAAAAAATCTGCGAGGCAACTGGTTGTACCTGGCAAGCCAGGACTCGACGACCATGTTAAAGGCGGGGTGTCTGTGTTGTCACCAGGGCCCGGTTGTTACATTAATTGTCACACCCCGATCATGATTTATTAATTATTTAATTATATCTAGTTTTTTCTTTGAGTTTCCGGTCGAACTCATTTTAAAATTTTAAATTTTGTGGGTTTTCGGTAGACGCGCACGTCTTGTGCACGATTGGCCAACCATGCGGCCAAATTATGCGATGTTCTCCAAGATTTTGAAAAAAATAAAATAATATGAAAAAATGTTTTAATAGAAATAATAATAATGATAAAATTATTATTTTGATTAATATTTTGATTATTATTATTATTATCATTTAGATTATTATTATTATTATTATTATTATTATTATTTAAGTTTTTATTTATTTATTTATTTATTTTTATTTTCCTTTTGGTTTCTTAAAGTTTAAAAATTTATTAAATTAAAATCAAAATGGAACGAAATAAAATAAATGGAAAACGATTTAATAATAATAATAATCATAATATTATTATTTATTTTATTATTATTATTAAGTTATTATTATATTATTATTATATTTAGGTTTTTTTAGGGTTAGTTTTCTTTTCTTTTTTTCTTTTTTTCTTTTCTTTATTATTTATTTCCTTTCTTTCTTATTTCCCTCTTCCTCCCCTTTCTCTCCCTCGTGTGACCCGACCTCCCCTCCCTCTCCCTGTATCACGTCGCCCATGCGACCCCCTCATTGGACAAGAGCCTCTGGTGCCTCCTCCTCCTCCTCCTCCTTTGGTGGGCGACCCTCATTCGACCGGACCATCCTCGCGCCACCCCATCTCCTCACGCCACACCTCTCCCTTGCGTGGCCCCTTTCTTGTGCGACCTCCTAAATCACAAACCCCCCTTCGCCAGCCGGTCCTCCCCTCCTCCGGTGCTCCCTCCGGCGGCTACAACCTCCTCCATTGAGTACCCCTTTATTGTGGTTTGCCTTGATTTTGTGGGTTTCATAGATTTGGTCTAAGCCTAAATATGTTTGGGGTTTTTCTTTTGATTGAATCCTGTTATTTAGGTTTCATCGGGTTCCATCGAGGCCGATTCTAGCCACTGCCATCAAGGGCAGTGGGTTCACCATGGTTTCGGGTAAGGATTCTTCAATTTCTTCATTGTGGATTAATTTTAATTTATGGGTTTTATGATTTTTGAGTTATCATCAATTTATTTTGGGTGAGAAAGTTGTTTTTGAAATAGATTTGCTTCTGTTTGATTTTATATAGCATGCTTGTGTGAAACGAGATGTGTTTTGGATATCAATCCTTTTTGTAACTCTTGGTTGTGTTTTATGACTTATGAATTTGCTTTATTAGATCATGCAAGGGCTGAAGATTATATTCTAGTATGGTGTTGGTGAGCGTTTAATTTAAAAATGGAATTTGGGTGTGTTTTTGACGTAAGGGCATGTGTTGTTTTCTTTGGTCTGTTTTTATAAATTTTCAAATGTTTTATTGAATGATATTAGTGATGAGAAACTAGTTTTTGAAAGAATTTGATATGCTTTTAGATTGGAATTGGTTTATTAATGTGAATTTGGGTTCACTTTTCGTGTAAAACCTTGTTGTGCCTCTTTTAGGTGCTTTATAAATTGTACAAATGGTTTAATTAATTTTTCAAGTGGTGTGAATCACATTTTCAAGGGAACTTATGGTGAAAATGGGTTTGAGTGTAGGTTTTTAAAAGGGAAATGCATAATTTGGCATTTTTGGGTTTTCGTGTATTTCTAAATGTAAATTGTAAATGGTTTAAACAATGAAATTCATGTTTTGGAATTGGTTCAAGGTTATGTGAAAATTTGAAAAGGTCTTTGGAAATGGTTAAATTAATTATGTGCTTTTATTTTAATATTTTCAATGGGTTTTATGAGTTATTCAAGTGGTGTGAAATGTTTTTTCAAATGGTTTAGTGTATGTTTGGGGTTTAAAGAGTTTTTTTTTGGTGTAATTTTTTTATGGTGCTAATTTTGAAGTGTTTAATAAATTGTTTAATTATTTTATTAAATTATATGTGAAATGCGTTGGGCCTCGCTTCGATGGTTTTGGGCTGTGGGTGTCGAGGTATCCTACATGTACATGCATAGGGTAAGGCATATATATATATATATATAGGGGTGTGTGTGTGTGTGTGTGTGTGTGTGTGTATAAATGCATGTGTGTGTATGCGCCAAGTATCCATTCGAGTGGTCTTTGACAAATAGAGGCATGTTTGAGGTAGGTCCCCTATGCCTATGCCTTTAATTTAAATTTCATAATTGCTTGATTGTTTTAAAAATATGTTCTTCATTTATGCTATATACACCTGCTATGAAATCTATTTGCGGTTTCTAGAAATGATTATTCCTTGTTTTGTAAATTGAAATGTATTTATAACGCTCATTGGTCTTAAGTGAATTTCCTTGAAAATTGATTTCCTAAGTGGTTTTGAATTGGTAATGAATATTTCTAAAAGTTTTTGGTCTTTCGGATGATTAGTTATAAAAAGTATTTCCTATATGTAATTAATCTTGGTTGGAACCTTAAGAATGTTTTATGAAAAAGAAAAAAACTTCTCTTGAGGCATTCCCCCTTAGTTTTAAAAAATAATTTTTATGTTGAATGTGTTATTATGTGCCTAATTTGATGCTTATGCATTGTGTGACGTGAAAGAGGGGGAATGCGCTTAAGGAGGGAGAGATATGGTGAGAGGTTGAATGGTTTTTAGATAAAGAAAGTGTTATGTACATATATGTTTGATTGATAAAGAAAAATCACCACCACTTGAAATAGAGCACAATGGGAAACCTGGGTATCTAGGTGGGTGACCAGGACTAGTAAGATATATGACACGGCAGGGGTTTGTCCTAGTTTGTCTAGCAGGATTGATGCAACAACACTAACTAAACATATAAATTACTGAGGTTCGTGGTTTCTAATCCACTTTTTCTAAGGGTCATGGTTTCTAATCCATGTTTTCTAAGGTTCATGGTTTCTAAGAAATATTTCACCGATGTACGTGGTCTCTAGGGTCCCACTTGTGCTAGCTACCTATAGGTATTACCCATGGTGCTCATTTGTGACATGCTACTTGTGATGTAATTTTCATTTCAGTTGTTTCATACTTGATGTCTTATTTGTGAAAACCATATTTTAATCCAAACTGTTTTCTTTTCATTTTGAAACTTTAATGCATGCTTGGAACCTATTTTGAAAATGTAGTGGGAGAGAAATTCTTTACTTTAAAATGCAAACTCTTTACTTGAATTTGAAAAGAAGGAAAAACATTATTTTGTTATGTCTTATTTCAAACTGGCATGATTGGATTTCTTACTAAAGGTAGGGGTGTAGGACGCAGTTATATTTTGGAATTTCTACTGAGCATCTCAGTTCTCACACCTAATTTACTTTTTTGTTGTAGGTTTCAGTCTTGGATCGCTTTTGGGAGTGATTGTAGTTTACATTCTCTGGTGACCCACGGGGTCACTTGAGGTATGTCACGTTTCTTCATTTATTCATTTTTCCGCAACCAAGTTATTCAGTTTATTTTCCTTTATTTATAATCTTGGTTAGTTTATGATTATTTATCCTTGTTATGGGACAAATAATTCCCAGCTGGTTTATTTTGATGTCTGGCACTAGTTTCCATCCCGTGGGGGTCGGGAACTCCCTCTGGGTCATGTCGCAGACCATCTCGGGTGACCGGTTCAGGGTTGACCCGGGTTGGTTCGTGACAAAATGGTATCAAAGTAGGCCCTTGTTATTTGGGTTTTTAGGTAGCTTGGTGATTATGTGTGTTGGGACTCGAGATGTAGGTACAGGAAGGACGTCACAAACCCTTGATCCTCCCAAGACTCGAGTTTCCAAGGGTAGTCCAGGATTTGAATTTTTCCTTTGCTTGGTCTATGTGGATGAGTGATGACAAAGGAAGTGAGCTAGTGTAACATGGTGAGCTTACATGGAGTAGCTACCCATGTACAGCCTGAGTGCATGGTTCAGGATGCTTCTTGTGGTGGATGCTCTCTCAAAGCATGGTCTACTAAGCCATGTTACCAGGTTGGAATAGCCACTAGTCCCTTATTTTTTGGATGTTTTGATGTGAGTTATGTTTGGGATTAGTTTTTACTGACTTTAGTGGATTTTAAAAATGAAAATTTTTTTTTTAAGAAAAATGGATTTTCAAAATGGAATGTGGTTTTTGAGTGGAAAAATGGTTTTTAAAATGGAAAAAGTTTTGGAATTTGGAAATACATATCTTTAATGAGAAGTGACTTTTTCAAATTGGTTGAGAATTTGTTCTTTACATTGAATGATCCATTTTGAAAATTAGATGTGTTTTGAATTAACCCTTGGTGTTCCTATGAGGGATCACATATATAGAGGTATGCATGTGGCACAGGGATGATTGGTGGTATGTGTGGATGGGTGCATGAGCTAGAAAAAGGGTATATATACATGTGAGACTTCATGGGATGCCAATGATGGACATTTAAGTTTCTTTGCTTACTGAAAAATGGTTTTCTAAAAAGGTATTTTAAATGTTTTGAAATGTGTGTGAGAAATTATTTAGTGTTCTCTTTTCATGTTTGGTATCATTTTTCATGGGTTCTTGGTTTTGACATAATGAATTGTGGTTGGGATAGTGATTTGAGTTTGAGATTTATTTTGTGATTGAGGTGTGGAATTTTGATTTATGATGAGTTTTGATTCAGATTTGTGCCTCTTGTTTTTGAGTATGCTACCTAGAAAATTCTCAGAGGTTTCTAGTGAGTCTCTTCCAGTTGTTGGTTCTACCTAGACCCTTAGCAGAGTGGTGGAATTTAATTCTTTTTGGTTTTTGTCCTCCTTCCATGGTGATTGTGATCTATTGAAGGCAACGAACTAGCTTGGTGAAATCATTGGTGTTTTCAAGTTATTGGGAACTCTCAAAGCTATGAGATCATGTGCTGGTTCGAGTTCATTTGAGGGTTTAACTTTGGATTGGTGTGGGAGAAAATCACAGCGTCATTGCATGATGGGATGTCTTGGATGGTGTTTAAGACCACTTCTGTCCGATGGTTTATACCTAAGGAGGTGAAAGTGAGGAAAGTGGCATAGCTCGTGAGTGTCCAGCAAGGCCAACGGATAGTGAAGGCTTACATTGGGAATTTTAAGGGGTTGGTTCCATTTTCTCTGGAGGTAGCATCATGAAATCAGTTAAAGTTTCTCTTATGTGGGGTCTTCGTCCAGGTTTCAAGGACTGATTCTTATTGGTGTTTGGGATGGTTCCCCATTCAGTGAGGATAGAAAACCAGAGGAACCTATCTCAGAAAAGTTTTCTTATTTAATTCCATCTTCTATTAGTCATTCCACTCACTTGTTCACTTCTGGTGTGGCCAGTTTGGGTACTTTAAGTCTCCTTGTCTTCATCCTTCAAAGACTTGCTTTCAGTGTGGCTATTTGGAAAACTTAGAGAGGTTCCACTAGCGGCAACGTCAGAAAGAGTCTCGACCGGAGGATGTTGGCTCTTAACTGTGGGGCAGTAGATGCTTCAAGACATCAGATCTCCAGACACAGGTCTCAGAGTAAATCCTTTAATGCAATCAAGAATCATTGGGTGTGTGGCACCTTGGTCTAACTTTTTTCTCTAGTGTTTGAATGGGGACGGTTTAAATTTCTCTGTTCAAGCTCCCTTATCTTTGAAGGTTCTGTTTTGCTATAAGAGGCATATAGGTCTCATTTCCTCATTATGGTCTTTGTTATTTGAATACCCCACTTTGTTTGTAATAAGGCATGGTGATCTCATCTTCTTGTAATTCCAGTAGTTGTGCCTCCTCAAATGTGATATTTTAAGGTTGTCTCTTTATGGCTATGAGTCTCAAGAAGATTGTCTCTCTTGTGTGGCTAGCTCCTTTGGTGACTCATTCTTGTTTTAGGATGTTCTCATTTTAGAGACACATGCATCTTGGGAAATAATAAATAGGGGTTTCATTTATCGTTCGATTGGGGTTCTTTCATCAGGGATCCATGTGGTGGGGGTTTGGTTTATGCAGAGAGTTCATGGGTCGGTTTATGCTAGGTTTCTCGTGTCGGTTCGTGCTAATTGGCCTAAGCTGGTCAGTTCTTAGATGGTGGGGAGACCCACTATAGATCTTGTTGTGTTGTGTTAACTTTGAGAGTTAATCTTTGTGGGATTTTTGGTCTGTGTAGGGGGTTTTCACTTTGGTTCGTGTTGGTCATTTTATAGTTAGCCTGTGCTGAAAGCTTCAATGTTGGCCATTCTAGTTTGGTTCTTGTGGTGGGGAGAACCCCCCCCCCCCCCTCTTTTCCTCATGGTTCTTATCGTTGATTTTTTCCTAAGATATAGTCTAGTGTGACTGGTAGAGTGAAAGTTCACATCGAGTTCGTGATTTCATTGGCCTCGTTCAGTTTTGAACTCAAGCTTGATTCCTCGTTTGGCTGTGTGACTTTTTGTGGGGAGAAAGTTTTTATGGTGGGGAGAATTGTCACACCCTGATCATGATTTATTAATTATTTAATTGTATCTAGTTTTGCCTTTGAGTTTCGGGTTGAACTCATTTTAAAATTTTAAATTTTGTGGGTCTCTGGTATACGCACACGGTTAGCGCACGGTTGGCCAACCATGCGGCCAAATTGTGCGATGTTCTCCAGGATTTTGAAAAAAATAAAAGAATATGAAAAAATGTTTTAATAGAAATAATAATAATGAAAATATTATTATTTTGATTAATATTTTGATTATTATTATTATTATTATTATTATGTAAGTTTTTATTTATTTATTTATTTATTTATTTATTTATTTATTTTTATTTTCCTTTTGGTTTCTTAAAGTTTAAAAATTTATTAAATCAAAATCAAAATGGAGCGAAATAAAACAAATAGAAAAATATTTAATAATAATAATAATGATAATATTATTATTTAGTTTATTATTATTATTAAGTTATTATTATTGTTATTATATTTAAGTTTTTTTAGGGTTAGTTTTCTTTTCTTTTTTTCTTTTTTTATTTTCCTTATTCTTTATTTCCTTTCTTTCTTATTTCCCTCTTCCTCCCCTTTCTCTCCCTCGTATGACCCGACCTCCCCTCCCTCTCCCTGTATCATGTCGCCCGTGTGACCCCCTCACTGGACAAGGGCCTCCGGTGCCTCCTCCTCCTCCTCCTCCAGTGGGTGACCCTCCTCCGACCGGACCCTCCTCAAGCCACCCCATCTCCTCATTCCACACCTCTCCCTTTCATGGCCCCTTTCTTATGTGACCTCCCAATTCATGAACCACCCTTCGCCAGCTGGTCCTCTCCACCGCCGGCGCTCCCTCTGGCGGTTGCACCTTCCTCTGGTGAGTACCCCTTTATTGTGGTTTGCCTTGATTTTGTGGGTTTCATAGATTTGGTCAAACCCTAAATATGTTTGGGGTTTTCTGTTGATTTAATCTTGTTATTTAGGTTCTGTCGGGTTCCGTCGAGGCCGGTTATTACCACTGTCGTCAAGGGAAGTGGGTTCGACATGGTTTTTAGGTAAGGATTCTTCAATTCCTTCATTGTGGCTTAATTTTAATTTAGGGGTTTTATGATTTTTGAGTTATCATAAATTTATTTTGGGTGCGAAAGATGTTTTTGAAATAGATTAGCTTGAGTTTTATTTTATATGGCATGCTTGTGTGAAACGGGGTGTGTTTTGGATATCAATCCTTTTGGCAATGTTTGGTTGTGTTTTATGATTTTTGTGTTTTCTTTATTAGATCACGCAAGGGCTGTAGATTATATTCTAGTATGGTGTTGGTGAGCATTTAATTTAAAAAGGGAATTTGGGTGTGTTTTTGACGTAAGGGCATGTGTTGTTTTCTTTGGTCTGTTTTTATAAATTGTTAAATGTTTTATTGAATGATATTAGTGATGTGAAACAATTTTTTGAAAGAATTTGATATGCGTTTGGATTGGAATTGGTTTCTTAATGTTAATTTGGGTGCACTTTTCATGTAAAACCTTGGTGTTCCTCTTTTAGGTGCTTTATAAATTGTACAACTGGTTTAATTAATTTTTCAAGTGGTGTGAATCACATTTTCAAGGGAACTTATGGTGCAAATGGGTTTTAGTGTAGATTTTTAAAGGTAAATGCATAATTTGGCATGTTTGGGTTGTCGTGTATTTCTAAATGTAAATTTTAAATGGTTTGAACAATGAAATGCATGTTTTGTAATTGGTTTCGGTTTATGTGACAATTTGAAAAGGTATTTGGAAATGGTTAAATTAATTATGTTCTTTTCTTTTAATATTTTTAATGGGTTTTATGAGTTATTCAAGTGGTGTGAAATGTATTTTAAAATTCTTTAGTGTGTTTTTGGGTTTTAAAGAGTGTTTTTGGTGTAATTTTTTATGGTGCTAATTTTGAAGTGTTTAATAAATTGTTTAATTATTTTATTAAATTATATGTGTAGTGTGTTGGGCCTCGCTTCGATGGTTTTGGGTCATGGGTGTCGAGGTATACTACATGTTAATGCATAGGTTAAGGAATATATATATATTCCCCCTTTGTACATATTCCCTCATGGCATGGAGAATATGTGCAATGCAACTAGGTGTGTGTGTGTGTGTGTGTGTGTAAATGCATGTCTGTGTATGCGCCAAGTGTCCGTTCGAGTGGTTTTTGACAAATAGTAACATGTTTTAGGTAGGTCCCCTATTTTTATGCCTTTAATTTGAATTTCATAATTGCTTTCTTATTTTAAAAATATTTTCTTCATTTATTCTATAAACACCTGCTATAAAATCTGGTTGTGGTTGCTAGAAATGATTATGCCTTGTTTTGGAAATTGAAATGTATTTTTAATGCTCATTGGTCTTAAGTGACTTTCCTTGAAAATTGATTTCCTAAGTGGTTTTGAATTGGTAATGAGTATTTCTAAAAGCTTTTGGTCTTTCGGCCGATTAGTTATAAAAAGTGTTTCATGTATGTAAGTAAGCCCAGTTGGCACCTTAAGAATGTTTTATGAAAAAGAAAAAAAAACCTCTCTTGAGGAATGCCCCCTTGGTTTTAAAAAATTACTTTTATGTTGAATGTGTTATTATGTGCCTAATTTAATTCTTATGCATTGTGTGACGTTAAAGAGGGGGGATGCACTTAAGGAGGGAGAGCGGTGGTGAGAGGTTGAATGGGTTTTAGATAAAGAAAGTGTTATGTAAATATATGTTTGCTTGATAAAGAAAACTCACCACCACTTGAAATAGAGAACAATGAGAAACCTATGTATCTAAAGGGGTGACCGGGACTAGTACGCTAGATGACATGATAGGGGTTCATCCCGGTTCATCTAGAAGGATTGATGAAACAACACTAACTAAACATATGAATTACTGAGGGTCGTGGTTTCTAAGACACATTTTCTGAGGGTAGTGGTTTCTAAGCCATGTTTTCTAAGGTTAGTGGTTTCTAAGACACATTTCCCCGAGGTACGAGGTCTCTAGGGTCCCACTTGTGCTAGCTACCAATAGGGATTACCCATAGTGCTCATTTGCGACATGCTGCTTGTGATGTAATTTTCATTTCAGTTGTTTCATACTTGATGTTTTATTTGTGAAAACCATATTTTAATCCAAAATGGATTCTTTTCATTTTGAAATGTTAATGCATGCTTGGAACCTATTTTGAAAATGTATTGGGAGAGAAATGATTTACTTGAAAATTAAAACTCGTTACTTGAATTTGAAAAGAAGGAAAAACATTATTTTGTTATGTCTTATTTTTAAACTGGCATGATTGAATTTCTTACTAAAGGTTGGGGCATAGGAAACGGTTATATTTTGGCATTCCTAATGAGAATCTCAGTGCTCACGCCTACTTTACTTTTCAGTTGCAGGTTTCAGTCTTGGATCGCTTTTGGGAGCAAGTGTAGTTTACGTTCTGTGGTGACCCACGGGGTCACTTGAGGTATGTCACGTTGCTTCATTTATTCCTTTTTCCACTGCCAAGTTATTCGGTTTATTTTCCTTTATTTATCTTCTTGTTCATTTTATTATTATTTATCATTATTATAAGCCAAATTGTTCCCAGCTGGTTTAATTTGATGTCTGACACTAGTTGTCAGCCCGTGGGGATCGGGAACACCCTCCGGGCTATGTTGCGGACCAGCTCGGGTGATCGGTTCAGGGTCGACCCAAGTTGGTTCATGACATTTTATATATTCATTAAATACATCATAATAACCAGTCTTTTGAGGTGATGATGAAAATTAAAACACTTCATTTTGTGGTGGTGGTAGTTCACACTTATGCATAAGTGATGTTTTAATTTCCCATGGGATGGAAAATAAAATGAAAAAAAGGGTTTTACATCAAAATAATAACATTTCAATATATATAAGATAATTATTTTATCATATAATCATGGTTATATAATATTTTAATGAGTTTTAATAATAAATAAACATAAAAATAATTTGTTAAGAGTTATACCTATTATTTGGAAAACTACCTTTGGCTTACCCCTTAATCCATCTAGGTTGGTCTTTTAGTGAGACCAGAACCACTAAAACATGGGGAGGAAGGTTAGAAAGGTATTTGTGTAGGGATAGGTTTATCTAAATTGATTAATAATTGTGAGTAAGAGAGAATAGGTGGTTCCATTTTATAAGTGAGGTGGGTGACAATCTTGTAAATACATGAATGAATATAGATGATAAATTTGAATTAATTAATCATGATATTCATTCACAAAATGATTTTATTTAGAATTTAGTTATTATTTACTATGAATTAATCAATACATTTTTATCAAGGAAAACTTTTCTACATATATTTCATAATATGGTTACTCTTGTTTATACCCTTAAATCCAACAGTTAGGTTACATTATTCATATTTTAATAATGATATTTTAATAGTACATCATGGTTCGTTTTAAGGCCGGTGTTGCATGTGGTATAAGATATTGAACATTTTATTCATTTAAAGTAAAATAAACTAAAATCATGTGGATTTTTATTCTCCACTACTTAAATAAATTGTGTCCTCATAAATTTAATTTGATTCACTTAAAATGAATTTATCAAAACATAGTAATAAAATCAGATATAGATTTTATAGTTAAAATTAATGTATAGTTCAAGACCCATAAACTTATAATTTCATAAATTCTTGTACTTATATAACACTGATACTTTTATATGGGTTTCTTAAAGTGTACCTTGATGGTTGAATGTTACTTTCTATATAAGACTCAATAGATTTGAGAAATCATTTTTCCATCAAAATAGAAACTTTAATAAAATATATATACCTGATTTCTTTCCAAAATTTCATCCTTTAATTATGTTTTGATCAGTTCCCACTTCTATCTTGTCCCTTAATCTAACCAATGAATATTCAAGATGAATTTTTCACACCCAAATCACTAAAATCAACTTCTAATGGATCACAAGATCCATAAAATGATAACAAGTTATTCCTACTATCTTTACACATTAACAAAAACCAAAATGGTTTGAACAAGGTAAGATAATATACAATACGAAGAAATACTACATTAATATCCAAATCCTCTACAAATAACACCCAAATTTCAAATTAAATCATTCTATAAATAAATATCCTTAAAACTCTTCAAAATATTATAGATCAAAATTGAAACCCAAAGATTATAATGATTTGATCACATGTTCTTCCAAGATCAACTTAAAATTTATCTCTAAACAACATCAATCACTTAAAAAGTCACATAAAAAAATGTATATGACCTAATAATATATTCTATAAAATATTCCAATCTTTTCCATAAATAACCTTAATATTCATAAAGTCACAATAAAATCATATAGTCTTCCAAAAGATAATTCAACCTGTATTCCTCAAATAAAATTAATATTTCAATTTAACTTAATCATATAATGTTTCAAAAATAGTGAAATTTTTCAAAAATAACTTTAATCATTTATTCATCAATTCACTTTTCAATCCATTGGTTATCTATATGATAAAACATATGTTCACAAAATGTAATAACCCTTTTATCCTAATTAACTATAATTACATAAATCATCAAAGGTCGTATTAAACCTAAATTTTGTCAATAACTTTCAACTTCTATCCATAAAATATAAAATAATTCTTTCTCAAATAACCTTTTCACTAAAAACGTACTAAACCTAAGGGTTGTATTACCATAAATTTCACCGAAAATGTCATTAATCATCTTAAACTCTAATCATATAAAACCTCAAAAAAGGTATTTATGCCTTTAAACTTATAATCAACCTTACACTTATTAACCCATTAAGATATCTAAAACTCTTAAAATATCCTCATATGAATCATCCAAACCTATAAATGTACATAATCCCTTTCTCTGATACCAACTATAATGAATCTTCACTTTAAAAACCCATAAATATGAATTTAATAGCAAGGATTTCAAATTTTTAGATTCCCATGATCTTTTTAGTTAAAAGTTTTAGCTAATTGGGAAAAAATTGCATTAAATAGAAAACACGGAAACAAAATGTCCATTTTTTTCTATAAAAATTGGATTCTTAAGTTTATAGTCATGTTTTATTCATGACACACTTGTTTCATTCAAGGAAAATTTTATTTATTTGGAGCTAGACTTAATAATAGTTCCTTATAATCCTTAGGTCTAGTGAAAAACATTTGAAAACATGTTATAATCATAAAAACTTGGTATGGGATATAAAAATAATGGAAACTCATTATTCTATTGAAAAAGATGAAAACCTATGAAGATATTTTATTTTTTCACAATAAATATTTGAGCACATAAATAAAATATATCTACATTATAAAATTGACCTTTTCTCTAATAAAACCTCTGAAACCCATTTATAAGGCATAATAAAACTATAAATACATTATGAGGATCGTGAGAACTTGTGAAAATATTTATTTTAGAAACAAACTTTTCACCTATAAAAGTTCATAAACATTCCTTACCTCATGAAATCAAAATATTTTCATAAAAACATTTTCAAGCATAAAATAGGTATCTTGAAGCATCATATTCATAACCCATGTTCACTCATGTTTAACCCATATTAAAAATAACTGAGGCTTAATGAATTATATAGGATTAACCTACCTAGTTATCTCTCTCATTTTTCACCTTCGAAGACAAATCACTACCCAATGCATTGGAGAGATATATCGAGTTCACCCGTCATCATGGGCTATATTGGGCTTGTCCGTCATCATATATAATGATCAAGTACTATATCATGAAAAAACATAAAGCTTACTATTTTTCATCATAAAACCCTAAAAATTTCATTTAAACCCATAAATAATTCACTTTCCATTTTCATATAAATGTAAGGATAAATATCTTTTTTCTTTGAAAACTCTTAAAAATGAAAAATCCTAGAAGAAAAAAAGTATATTATTTGAAAAATCATGAAAACCTATGTAATAATATTTATAATTAATAACATATATGAAAATGGGAAAAGGTGGTTGATCTGTATATGTTAAAAAACATTCTTTTCTCACTTTGTAAAAAAAGTCGAAATAACTCTATGGTATGTGTTAAAAATATTTTATTTTAAACCTTTTTTAAATAAATTAAAAGGTAGTTGAAAATTAATTTTAACTATCATTGAATCTTAAATAATAAAATTCTTGAAACATTTAAAAGAACATAGGCATGGAGGAAAAATAGTTTAAAACATTTAAAACAACATTTTAAAGAAAAATTTGTTACCATTTTAGTGACTTTTGAATCAAAAGATCATTAAAGGTGAGAACATGAAAATGATTTATAAAACACTTGAATTTAGGTAAATAAATGATAAAATAAATCTATATGGGACTGTATGCACCACACAAAAGAAAACATGTGGTGAACATGACATGATTCTCAATGAAAGGAAATTGAGATGGGAAATCTCATACCTTGAGTCCTAACTTATTTCGTACATTATCTAACTCTTGAATAATAAAATTATATTATTTTTTATAATTGATTAATAATATTTTTAATTTTAATTCCATTATCATTATTCCCTTTATTTCATTTATTACTATGAATTATTATGTTTGTAAATCAGTTATGTTTATATCAGACATTTTGAGGGCGTTCGAATCGTATTCTCAAAACAACTTCGGTGGATTGATCATGGTCAAAGAGGTAATTGTTTTATCATATAAGGAATATTAATCATGAAATAATTATAATATTTATACATTAAATACAATTTTATAACCATACATGAAATGAAAACATGAAAAACAAATCGCATCTCTTCATGAAGGTGATAGTCTGCACGTACGCATGAACGACGTTATCATTTTTTCAATAAATGGATGGGTAAGAATGTAAGTAATGTATTATATTTAAATAATATAAATTATTTCATTAATAAATTATATATTCATTAAATACATCATAATAACTAGCCTTTTGATGTGGTGATGAAAACTAAAACACATCGCTTTGTGGATGTAGTAGTTCACACATACGCACGAGCAATGTTTTCATTTTTCATAGGATGGAAAAGAAGATTAAAAGGGTTTGTTCCATCAAAATAATAACATTTAATTATATTTTATATAATTATTTTATCGTATCATCATGGTTATATAATATTTAAGGGAGGTGGAAGAAGAAATAAATATAAAAACACTCGGTTAAGAGTTATACTTCTTTTTTGGAAAACCTCCTTTGGCTTACACCTTAAGCCTTATAGATTGGTATTTTGGTTATATAAATACCTCTATGGAATAGAGATAAAGTTTTGGAAGTTATTTTTTTAGGTATTGGTTAGCTGAATGGATCAATAAGTGTGATGGGTGGAGGGTAGGTGGTTCCCTTTTATAAGTGAGGTGGGTGGAAATCTTGTAAATACAAGAAATATTAATATATAAAATGTGTATAACTCATGTAAAATGGATACAAGGTACCATATATTTTAATATAATTAGTATAAGGTAAAAATAAATTTAAATAATAAAATTTATACAAGTTTAAGGTGCATTTTGAACCTTATCTCTTAGTTTAACCCCCTTGTTACCCCTTTTAACCTTAACCATGGTAACAGATTTTTCAATCTCTAAGGGTCATAAAAGTAATTTTAAAAATTTAAAGTGTCAAATACATGAACCTTGAATGATATTATCTAATATTTTCCATTTAATTGAGTTTATATGTGATTTTTATGATTTTATATGATTTAAACATAATTTTTAAACAATAAATGCCATTTAAGGTCATTTTTTGGGCTATTCACAAAATTTGACTTTAAACATATCAAGAAAACAAAGGAATTAAAATATAAACTAATTAAAAAATCAATTATACATTATAGTTATCTGATAAATTTTTTTAATTCCATAATTATTCCAAAACATATTACTTTAAATGTTTTTAAAATAATTTACTAGCTTTTCCTACTGTTTACACAAGCGTTGCATCGGTGTTGAGTAAAAGTTCAAGGTAGTTATACCATAACTAAAAATTAAAAATAAATTACTATCATTAATATAGTTTATTATTCATCTAATTTTTCATCTATATTCATTAATATCTCATTCTTATCTATATCCATGTCATGACAACATAATAAGTGAGAAAGAGTAACACTTTGTAATTACTCTTAATGAAAAATAATATAAGGGTTGTAATCAAAGGAAATAGGATGTTGATGGTCTAATTACACTCATAAAATGAAATAAATTCAAGTTTTGTATGTATTTTTAGACTTTATCTCATAGTTTTAACCATGTTCAATACATTTTACCCTTCACAATGATGATAAATTTTTACCACAATTACCATTCATTATGACTAAAAAATGAAAGGAACCTTATTACCTAATATAAACCTCCTAATTCAAAATATAAAATTAATTTTTAATTATTAAATTTTTAGAAGTATTAAAAATTAATTTTAACATAATCAAAAAAAATACAATAAAAACAGTTTTTAGAAAAATATTTATTTTAAGCATAAAAATGATTTTATACCAAAATTGTGTATAATATTGATTCTAATGGAATTAATTGTATTGTTTTTAATAAAATTAAACTTGAGTGACTTTAAAAAAATCCAAAAACAAATGTAACATTGAAATAGCTTTTATTAAAAGTAAATAAATGGCATTTTTTACAAAATTGGCATTTTCACTATTAATCCAAAAAATAAACATTTTCAAAAAAATACCAAAAATTTATATTAATATTATTTTCAAAATATTATTTCAAAAATTATGTCAATTTTATCAAATTTAATTTCTAAAAGTGATGAAAATTAATCATAATATTCTCATATAAAATACAATAAAAATCATTTTTGAAGAAAATATATTTTTGAAGTATAAAATTAATTTATACTCATTCTTTATCTAGTAAAAATAATTATATGAATGTAAATTTATTTTATTAAATATTGTATACCCTAGAAAACGCGTCCCTGAAATTTTCCAAATGCTTCAATACATGATCCAAGATCTTAGAAATTTTCTCAAGCTTCGATTTGGTAGGTCGTAGGGCCCGAACGGAGCTACGGATTAGGAGTTATGGACATTTGAAGTTGGACTGGAAATCTGGTTCGCGAAGCCCATTTGCGAAGCCCCTCCATGATCGAGGAGCGCTGCCGCGAAGTAATGAGGCGAGAGGCTCTGCGAACCCGTCTGACGTTCTCGACGTGCCGTGAAAACCTTCCATGAAGCATAGGAGGCGGTAACGCTCCGCGAACACCCTGACGTTCGCGAACCCGTCGCGAAGCAAAGGAGGCGGGACGGCTCCGCGAAGTGCTTTGACGTTCGCGACGCGCCGCGAAGATCCGCCATGGAGCAAGATCCGTCTTTGCGCCGAGCGAGCTTTGCTTCGCGGTGCACTTGCCTATAAATACCCATCTCACCCCCCTTCTCCAGACGAATGACCATGGCCACTTCGCCCCTTGGGCGGCCGAGCGGAGCTCCGCATTGCGGCTCCGCGAGGCCATGCTCCACGAGAAGCTTCCTTCGCGTTGCTGCTCCGCGAGCCGAGGCTCCGTGAGTCCATGATCTGCGAGCCTATTATCTGTGATGCTACTCCACGAGACCAAGCTTCGCGAGAGCCCTTTGTTCCGCGATATCCCTTTGCCCCGTGAGACCCCTTTGCTCCGCGAGAGCCCTTTGCTCCGTGAGACCCCTTTGCTCCGTGAGACCCCTTTGCTCCGTGAGAGACCATTGCTCCACGGGGCCATGCTCTGCAAAGCTACTTTGCAAAGACCTATCCTTTTCGAGGATCCTACCTTCGTGCCCACAGGTCCATATGGGCCGGTCCCTTCGCTACCGTCACAGACCCCCGCGAAAAATGGAGAGTCGCACCGTGAACTTTTCGGGCCGGGATGCTGGGATTTTCCATTGCGCCCTTATGCGCTCCCACCTTCAACCTATGGAATACCATGATTTTATACACTCCTCCACACACCATGAAACACCTTGAGTTGATGTATTCCTCTTGGTTTGTTTCCTATGTCGTGAGTTGAGGTTCTCATCATCAATTCCCCGAGTACCTTGAGTCAAACCATTCCTCAGGAAACTTCTCCAAACCCTATGACTTGGCTCCTATGCCAGGTTGAACCACAAAGGGCCGCCCTTACGTAAGTCCCAACACCAACCATTTCCAGGCACCTTCTTCCTAACAGTCCTTTCTACATGACTCTAAACTGTATTAATCCCTATGTGCCAAACATAGGATGCCTCTTGCCCTATACGAGAGATGCCTTATGCTCCTAGCATGAGATGCCAATAGTCCTATCTACATGAATTTAAACTATAGTAATCCCTATGTGCTAAACATAGGATGCCTCTTGCCCTATACGAGAGATGCCTTATGCTCCTAGAATGAGATTCCAACAGTCCTATCTACATGACTATAAACTGTAGTACTCCCTATCTAACAAATAATAGGATGCCTCTTGCCCTATACGAGATATGCCTTATGCTCCAAGCATAAGACGCCTAACAGTCCTATCTACATGACTATAAATTGTAGTACTCCCTATCTAACAAATGATAGGATGCCTCTTGCCCTATACGAGAGATGCCTTATGCTCCAAGCATAAGATTCCTAACAGTCCTATCTACATGACTATAAACTGTAGTACTCCCTGTCTAACAAATGATAGGATGCCTCTTGCCCTATACGAGAGATTCCTCATTCTCCTAGCATGAGATGCCAATAGTCCTACCTACAAGACTCTAAACTGTAGTACACCCTATGTTCCTAAGGTAGGATGCCTCTTGTTCCATACAAGAGATGCCTTATGATCCAAGCATAAGACGCCTAATGCCATGATTACAGTGGCATGATTCCAAAGTCTCTTGGCATTATCCCTCTTGTGCACCAGTGCACAGGTGAGGGCCTCAATTCACCAATGAGTTGGGATTCCCTCATGGCCAGACATGAGGAAGAAATTATGGGCAGCTTCCTTGCATAAGCCCCTTTCACCAGTGCCTCTCCATAGCGGCACCCAGGCATCTTCTTAGCGTAAGCCCCATTCACCAGTGCCGCTCCTTAGTGGCACCCGGGCAGCATCCTTGCGTAAGCCCAATTCACCAGTGTCGCTCCTTAGCGGCACCCGGGCAGCTTCCCTGCATAAGCCCCATTCACCAGTGTCGCTCCATAGCGGCACTCGGGCAGCTTCCTTGCGTAAGCCCCATTCACCACTGCCACTCCATAACGGCACCCGGGCAGCTTCCTAGCGTAAGCCCCATCCACGATTTCCGCTCATTAGAGGCACCTGGGCAGCTTCCTAGCATAATCCCCATGCACCATTGCCGCTCCCTAGTGGCACCCAGGTAGCTTCCCCGCGTAAGCCCCATTCACCATTGCCGCTCCATAGCGGCACCCAGGTAGCTTCTTTGCGTAAGCCCCATTCACCATTGCCTCTCCATAGCGGCACCCGGGCAGCTTCCTCGCATAAGCCTCATCCACTATTGTGATCCCAATCAGCGGTAAGCCGTTGTGATCCTATGAAACAGTAAGTCGTTGACATCCTTTTCCAGCGGTAAGCCTTTGTGACCCAATCCAGTGGTAAGCCGTTGTGACCCCATTTAGAGGTAATCCGTTCACATCCTTATCCAGCGGTAAGCCGTTGAAACCCCCAATCGGCGGTAAGCCGTCATCAGAAGAACTACGTGGACTTTGATTCCCTTCCACGGGGATACGTAGGAAGCCTCTTCAAGGCTCAAGCCCGAAACCATCATCATCCTTTTCATTTGGGCCTCCATCTTGGAGTAAGTCCCAGCACCATGGGCCGCCTAATGCGTAAGCCCATCTTCGCTTCTCATTGACGCACCCTTCGCAACGTGATCGTCAGATCCTTACTGCCTCTTGTTTCTCACACCGAGCATGACTCACGTGGGCTTAGAGAAAGCATTGGCCATGACAATGCCTCGTCCAGCATGATGTTAAACTGTATAACCTCGTCCAGCACGACGTTAAACTGTATGCCCTTGTCCCGCATGACATTAAACTGTACACCCATTTGAACTACGAGGTCTTTGATCCATGTCAAGGCATGGTACGTAGGAAGCCTCCCCGAGGTTCAAGCCCATCTCTCATTGGACCAAAGTCCACCTTCACGTCAGTTCGCTGACGACTTCCATCATTTGAACTGTGAGGTCTTTGATCCATGTCAAGGCATGGTACGTAGGAAGCCTCCCTGAGGTTAAATCCCACCCATCATTTATTCATGTCGAGTTCATCCTCGTCCAGCATGACGTTAAACTGCATTCCAATCTGACGGCAATCCGTTGTGACCCACCTGAACTACGAGGTCTTTGATCCATGTCACAGCATGGTACGTAGGAAGCCTCCACGAGGTTCAAGCCCACCCGTCATTTCTCCACGTCGAGTTCTACCTTCGTCCAGCATGACGTTAAACTACATTCCAGTCCGACAGCAATCTGTTGTGACCCACCCGAACTACGAGGACTTTGATCCATGTCAAGGCAGGGTACGTAGGAAGCCTCCCTGAGGTTCAAGCCCATCTCCCATCGGACCAAGGTCCCTTCTTCATGTCGTTTCGCCGACACCCACCACAAGTGGACCCCCGGGTTCACCTTCACGTCGGTTCGCTGACGAAGCCCCTTTGAACTATGAGGTCTTTGATCCATGTCAAGGCATGGTACGTAGGAAGCCTCTACGAGGTTCAAGACCACCTCTCGTCGTTTATTCACATCAGGGTTCATCTTTGTCCCTCACGACGCTAAACTACATTCCGGTCCAGCGGCAAGTCATTGTGACCAACCTGAACTACATGGTCTTTGATACGTGCTAAGGCATGGTACGTAGGAAGCCTCCACGAGGTCCAAGCCCACCACCACTGGGACCCCCCTGGTCCTCCTCATTCATGTCGGCCTTCCGGCGTCCAACCTGAACTACGTGGTCTTTGATCCATGTCAAGGCATGGTACGTAGGAAGCCTCCCAGAGGTTCAAGCCCACCACCTGTTGGTCACTCCGACCTTCTTCACGTCAGGTCACCAGCACCTGGGTAGCCTAGTGTGTAAGCCCCACACCATATGGACCAAGGTCCTCACTCACGTCGGTTCGCCGACACACCCTTTGAACTACGTGGTCTTTGATCCATGTCAAGGCATGGTACGTAGGAAGCCTCACGAGGTTCAAGCCCACCACCCAGTTGTTCCGACCTCATTCACGTCGGTTCACCCCCGTCCCGCATGACGTTAAACTGTATTCCACACCTCATTTGAACTATGAGGTCTTTGATTCATGTCAAGGCATGGTATGTAGGAAACCTCCCTGAGGTTCAATCCCAGCCAATGGAAAACCTTGGTGTTTCCCCATTCTGGGGTGCACACTCCCTGCTCTGCCCTTAGTGGTGTCCAGATCAGCTTTCACTGTGTGACATCTCCCCTCTACGGGGCACACCACTATTGATTTGTCTCTATGGGACGTTCTGATCACCCTTATTTCATCTTCTCAAGATGTTAAACTCGTGGCCTACCTCGTGATAAACATGAGATGACTGAGGAAAACCTCGAATGACACGCCTTTGGCGTAACCGTCTCTGCAAGACGTTAAACTCGCGGCATACCCTGTGTTAAACACGGTAACCTGAGGAAAACCTCAGATACATTTCTATGGCATATGATTCCCCGCATTTGACATGATATTCCTCGGGTTATACACCCTTGAGATGCCCTCCCATGAGGAAGAATACAGGTTCCCCAATGTCCATGCACCTAGAGATGCCCTGACATGCCTGATGTTGTCATCTACTCCGACCGAAGGTCACTACCATGTTAAGATCCCATGGAATGTATTGACAGAAGTAATGTAATTAACCGGCGTCCATGAAGATATGGCACCGGGAATGAGATTCATGAACAACGTATTAAATCTATGAGGGAGACACAGACTAGGTGACGAGTTCTGAGGAGGAATCCACAGAAGGGAGAACCGACATCCCATCATCCTGTTTCGATCAAGGAGCAAACGTCCCTGAACAAGGAACGATTGTCGCCCACCTTTGGAAAGTGGGAATGCGGGGCAACAGCAGCGCGTCCTCCACAGACAAATGCGCGCGCCCCAGTGAAAGCATCAGAAACAAATATATAATCTATAAATTTCATTAAAATCATTCATCTATAGTGATTAACTTGATTTAATTTGATAAAAATACATTGCGCACATAAATTAATTTTCTGAAAAATATCTATTTTAATCTTATATGATTTTATTTAAAATTTAGTTCTTATTTCATAGGAATTAATAAATAAATTTTTATTAAGGAAAATTTTTCTATATATATTTCATAATGTGGTTACTATTTTCAATACATATCAATCCAACGGTTATGTTATAAAGGTCATATTTTAAAAATAATATTTTAATAGTATATTGTAGTCCATTTTAAGTTCAGCATTTCATTTTTTACATGTTATCGAACATACTATTCATTTAAAGTAAAATAAACTAAAATATTTGGGTGTTATAACTTGTGATTTATTTTTTGGGGTTTTAGGGTTTTGGTATTGATTTTATTTTTTATTTGTTGGGTTTTTATTATCTTTGGTTTGTTTTTTTTTTTTGCATTTACATGATTTTTAGTTTTTGGAGTTGTTGAACCTATGGGGGTTATTGGGGTGTGACATTAGAATCTTGGTTTATTTTCTAGTTTCAAGAGGGTTTTCAAATATACAGTAGTCTTTGGTGGAAAAACATGTGGATTGTATTTTTTTATTGGCATGACTGAGCAGACATGTGAAGGTTATTATGGTGTGTCGCTATTGTCTTTTTTCTATTTGTGGTTTCAATAGGGTCATTTTTGAATTCAATGACTTTTGTGGAATAACATGTGAGTTTCCTTACTCTATTTATGTGGACATGTGACTTTTCCTAATTGAGATTTTCTGATTGTGCTAGACAGACATTAATAATATTGATTTTTTTGGAATGTATTGAAGGATTTGAGTTAAAAGCTTCAGGAAAATTATTTTTCAATTTATTATCTTTGGAATATAGGTTTTCAGTTACGAAGTCTTTATGGATATGTTGCTCATTTTGTATAAGTTCTAGGGGTAGCATGAGTTTTAAACCATATTTATCATTGTTTATATAGATTTTTTCATGTTTAGTTATAAAAAACATAAGTTTTATTGGGTTTAATACTTAAGTTAAGTCCAAAGGGTGACAAATATAATCAAAGGTTGATTAATACATTATAATTTGATTATATCATGGAGTTAATTGGTTTTATATGAGAAACCAATATCAAACATGATTTGTATTTGACTTACATGACATGACCATGATATATGAATTATCAATATCATATCACATTCCCCCCATGAGGTTGAGTCCCCTAGAATTTATTTCCCATTGTGTTTGTGTACTACTACAACAACTTTAATGTTATAACAATATCATATCACATGTTAATAAATATTTTTTCTCATACTTCGCAAAGTTGTGACTCAACAAATAATAATTTGAATTATCAAAACATACTTGCATAGACCCATTGACCTTTATATACTACATAATATGAATTCATGTAAATTCATATAATTATGTTACTAGAATTTACTCAATCTAGACTTTAAACCATTACTAATAATTTTATCAAACATGTAAATATATTTCCACTCAATTTTCAAACAAATCCATTGGTATCATTTAAATTAAAAATAAACCATACATGTTTCCTTAAAAAACTACTCACATTCTTCTTTATGAATATCAATGTGAAAAAATTAATATTGATATGACCATAGAGGTAACTATTGTAATACCCCATGTCCAAACAGGTTAGGAAAATTAAGAGGAATTTTAATTTTTGATTTAGTGTATGGTCCATTTTGAGAATCAGAACTTGAAATGAGATTCTGAAAGTTTGAACATCTTAAAAAAACTTTTGGATGAGGAAAGAGGCACAATTGTCATTAAGGATTATTTATAGATCAATGAAGAAGAGGTCAAGGTGGTTGAGCTACTATAGTATCCACTATCCAACTAGTGGGTGGGGCGTAGCCCGGTAGGCTACCTAGGATCATCAACCATCCAATGGGGCCTAATGGACTTTTTTTAATAGGTGTGTTTTGGACTTTTTTCTATCGAATCCATAAAGATTTAGTAGGTATGAGTGATTTGAGGAGGTTCATTCGACCAACTATACCCCTCTTTTTCTTCCCTTATTTCCCCTTGATCTAGGGTGATTTTGATGGAAATTCCACATCAATTTCAAGGTATGATCACCAATTCTTCATATATTATTCCTTCTTTTTATTTTCCATTGATTTCCTTATGAATTCATTTATGTATTTGATTATGATTTCATTAAATCATGATGAAATCATACAAGAATGATGGGATTTGTCTTGTCTTGGCTAGAGAGTGTCTCGAGAGTATGATTTCAAGTTGTCGTATGTCATTTTAATTGAGGTATATTTCCCTACAATTTTTCTTATGGTTTTTGTTGAAATTGGGTGAAATTGACCATTGGAATTGTCATTTAATTTGGGGATTTTGTTCATCTTCCATAGAGGAAGACCCGAATATCATTTTTTGACATTTTAGTGGAGGTAAGTCACTGCCTTAATTTTATTTAGGGGTTTTTGTAAAATCAAATGAAATTAATGATTATTTCGGTATCGCATGATAGGGATTTTACCCAGAATGATGTTGGGGATGTTTTTTCAACCTTTCACGAGTGGTTAGTCATGGTTCTAACAAACAAATGACATTCAGTGGGAATTTAAGCAATCTGACTATTTTAATTAAATTATTTAATTAATTATAATTGTTATAATTAATCATTTGGGATGTCTCGACATGGGATAGGGCCTTGGAAGCATGTATGATTGTAATTTGAGATATAAAAACTTAGACGGCCTCGGGCAGTGAGTTTTCAGGCTATGATATAAAAGGTAAAGGCTCTATATTGAGTTGGGTGGTTTCTATGCATTTTTTTATGGTTTATTCAATTTATTTAAGAATTTAATGACATGTGATGTGTGGTCTTGTCATGAATACAATTGAGCTTCTTTGATTAAATGAACTATTTGGAAAATATTAAATGAATTGTTTATATTTAAAATAAAATGTCTAAGAATGAAATGAGTAAGATGTTAGGGACCCCAACATTCCCTTGAGCACTGACCGAACACCCCTCCCATCAATGACAGGGAGTATAATTGTGATCATGTACCTTTTGATATGTGGACCCCATGAGAGGTGCTTATTAAATTTTATGTGATCATATTGGACCTATTAGGTGCTCATAGACCCATTTAGTAGGGATGAGTTATGAATTGGGATAATTAGCCTCATTTAGCCTTATAAAATTGTGATATGCCTTGGAGCCTTCAGACTAGATGAGAAAATCATGGGATGAATGAACATATAGGACCTAGATATGTTCCTTGGTATTTTTCCTTGGGTTGAGAGTGATGATGGGATATTTAGGGTTAGCCTTGGGTGTTACCTTAGACCCAAGGATTAGACCAGGTGATACTTTGGAGGCCAAAGTGTTCAAGTTGAGTTGGATAGATACTAAGGGACGTATTACCCCTAAGTGGTGGGTGTTTTCTTAAGGAAAAGTGTTGGTTAGTGATTGATTGATTTTCCAAAGATACCTAAGATATATCCTAAGATCTAAGGTGTGAGTTAAATATTGAACTCTCAAATATTAAATTTGGTTAAATGTGGTGATTATTATTACTATATATAGTTGGGGGACCTTATAAGTGTATCATTTGATCTGGTGTGCCTATTATTATATACAGTTGGTGGACCTTGGACATGTATCCTTAGATCTGGTGTGCCTATTATTATGTACGGTTGGGGTAACTTGGACATGTATCCTTGTATCTGGTGTTCCCATTACTATATATACGATTGGGGGACCATGGACGTGTGTCCTTGGATATAGTTTTCCCATTATTATATTGTTGGGGGGGGGGGTTGGACTTGTATCCATGGATCTGGTGTGCCCATTATTATATATATGGTTGGGGGACCATGTACTTAGTTCCTTAGATCTGGTGTGCCCATATATTTATATACATGATTATGACACTATGGATAGAGACATTTGACACTGGTTGAAGCAAGATATTGTCGATCCTAGGTGTCATGTTAGACTCTAAGGATTGATGGTGGTATTTATTTATGATTTCATAGTTAAATATTTATTTATTCTACTCATCATGTCACATGCATATATCACTATGTTTATTAGTTATGTACGATACCACATTGGTGGTTCCCAACTGAGTAATGCACTCACACCTTGTTCTGGTAGCCATTACATGTAGTTACACAAGCAACCTTCATTGTTCACAGGTTCGGGTCGGGTAGAGGCCCAAGATTGGATTTTTATGCTAAATATATCAATTAAGACTAGAGACTAGGATAAGGTGAGACTCAGTGATTTAGTAAATCCCTAGTCTATTTTATTTATTCCTTTTATCTTGTATATATATGATCAAACTATTGGGTATCCAGTTGATATATTTTTATACATGCCTATATCTATTTATTATTGATGGTCTTTGTTTACTTATTCTGTTTACTCTATTGATATTTATTATTATAGATTATATTTGATTTATTTCTACTTTTATTGTTACTTTGATGTGAGGGTATAGTCTTTCCATTATATAGATGTGTCACAAATACCTTTCCTAATAAGAAATGCAGGTTATTAGGTGAATGGGATTGTTTTTATTGATATTTTTTGTAATGGTTGATTTATTTCACCTCATGCGACACACATGATGTTTGAGGTTTATGATTAATTATAGATTTTGTCTCTTTAACCTTATTGGTAAGAAGAATCTTCATGCATCATGTTGGCACATAAGACTCTCATAACACATGTTTTCTTGTGAATGATATCACTAATATTTTCTTCTGATGACAGGTCATGTGGATCTTATGGAGGGATATTCCTCGATGTCGATGGCATAGATCCTTAGTGCACAAGAGGTGCAGGGAATCTAGTTTTTATATAGTTTCTGGTGGAATCTCACTTAACCAAAACTAATATATTTGGATTTTGTGGATATTGATTGTGGTCAGGATATGTCATTATATATATGTTATACCTGGATGAGATCCTAATTCTCAAGGGGTGGTCTCGTATGTGGGTGTTGATGAGAATTAGTGCCCTTATAGGTAGATGAGTTGGCATGTGATGTTGAATTCTGATAGATTAGACCTTAGAGTGGGTGATTTGGAACATGAGTTTCCATGTGACCTTTGAGACACAAACAGAGAGGTGTTACCCATGAATTATGACCTATGTGAGACATGACATGTAGGGTGGGAGAGAGAGACTATTACCTTGAGATTGACTTGGGAAATTGGTGAGTTGAGAATTTTGATTGAGAATTGGAATGTTTTCCCCTACTGTTGTTGAGACATGACATACAAAGATAACCCAAGGGAGGAGTTGGTCTAGGAATGTGAGGGCCCTGGATACAGGAATCACAGTAGGTGTTTCAGGTTATGATAATTGTGCACTTGGGGTGCTACTAATTATATAGTATAGGAATGTGATGCTTAGAAAAAATTTCAATTACAAACACTTTAAGTGTTGCTTCTTTTGGTATCAAAGTGATAATTCAAGGGAAAGACTAGGAGGATGCCTGGAACTATGAATTTTAGATTCACCTTAGGTAGCATAGGGATAGCGTGGATAAACAATTGATATTTTTTACATGATTCTCAAATCTATGGGTGGTCAATTGATAATCATGACATAGGTGAAATTCATTATTTTGATATGTTAGATGCATGGTCAGTGGTTTAGGTACTTGAACCTAAGTTTAATGATGTGTGATTCATAGAGTGGGTTGAATTGTGAGACTAGGTAGTACAGGATCATACACCTATTTTATTCTAATGAGATAAAGATGGTACATGAAAATTATGTGTGGTGCTATTTGAAATGGAAATTAGTGAGTGGTCGTGTATGAGATGAGGGTCGATGGGTCATGTGGTATACTTGTGGGATTGGGTGTTTGAGGTTCAATGAAATGATAAATTCCCCCTACGGTGAGGTTTTCCTTTGGAATTGGATCAAGTCCTTGATAAGGATGAAGATTGTATCCTCTATACAGATGATGTCATTATTGATGATGTGGTGTCAATAATTGACCATGATGATCATGGCTTGAGAGGAGCAGCACACATGTGATGATTAAACCTGATGAGGTTGCACTTGAGGAGAAGTATAAGTAAATCCATATGGTGGTGAGTGAACCATTAGGCATATGAGGGTGACCCTCATTATAAATTATATTTTGGTGGATACTTATGATGGTGTTTCTATGAGCCAAAAACTGGTAGTAATTGATATTTCATGTTAGCACATGGATATGAGTGGGACGACTATATCTAGTCATTGTGTTTGGAGATAGATGTATAATGAGACATAGTAGTCAAGAATTTGGTTTTATGGAGCGATAATGGATATACTCCCATGGTGAAGAGAGTTATATCAGTTGTGGGAGCATGACCCTTGTGTTGAAAGGTTCATTGACATAATGAGACCAGTTGGTGGGAAATCGATAAAACATTTGGATGTTGGTGGGTAGTTGAAATTGAATAATATATCCCCATGTAAAAAAACATATTTGAGATTCGAATACGGAGATGGATGGAATTCAAGAATTGGTGTTGAGCTTGAGATGAATTGAGGTAATCCAAAACAATGTCAGATCAATAGTATGTCACTGCTCAAAATGAGAGCATGGAGGTCATCAGGAATAGTGGTAATTCCACCATGAAAATTCACTATATGCCGATTTTGAACTTTGGTGAGAGAGTTAAATAATATCAGGATGTCTCTAAGGGTTAATATATCATGATCGAGTGGGTTGATTGCACATCGGCATTCGAAGTCAAGTGATTTTTATGGAGGTCGGTTATAGGAGGCCTGACCAGTAGTTTTGTGTATAATTGGACTCAGTGAGTTGGAAACTGTGTTAGGTGTGTCAAATTGGATACGATGAATGTGTTCTAATAATTTATTGGGTATTTTCAAGGAAAATATAATAATTTTGATCCTTATTATTGGAAGGTGGAGGCTCATCTGATTTTTGTTGGAAATTAATATGAGGAGCAGTACTGACTTTTTGACTGGTATTTCTACATGAGGTTGAGTGTGGGGATGTATAGACCGCATTGAGTGGGTTGTTGGACCATGAGAAATGAATTTTGATGGGTGTTACTAATGGTGGGGAGTACCGTGGCTCATAATTGACCATTTTGAGATAAAGATTATAGTGAGGATCACCATGATCTTGATGATAAATTTGATGGAATACACCATGATTTATTGGGATAAAAATGCATGAGTGAGCATTATCTTGGTTCTTCAATGATAGTAACAAGTGGTGGATCAAGTTTTGGAGATTGAGTGCCATATATTCGGAATGGTGTAGTAGGAGTGTGTTTGGCATTTGGTGATAGAACACAACTTGTTAGAATTAAATAGAAAACCTAGATGGGTCAAGACTTATATTTGGATGAAAAATGATACTTATCAAGGATGATAAGTATTATGGTGGAGATATTGTAATACCCCATGTTCGAATGAGTTAGAAAAATCAATAGGAATTTGAATTTCCGATTTAGTGTATAGTCTGTTTTGAGAACCAAAACTCAAAATGATATTATGAGAGTTTTAACATCTTAAAAAGATGATTTTTGATGAGGAAAGAGACTTGGTTGGTGTTGAGGATTCTTGGGAGAGCAACAGAGAAGGTTTTGGGGTGATCAGGCTATTATAGCATCCACCGGCCAACCGATGGGGCCTGTTGGACTTTTTTTAATGGTGGTGTTTTGGTCTTTTTGTTAGAGAACCCCCTCATGATTTCATAGGCAAGGGTGATTTAAGGAGGTCCATTCAGACAACTCCTTTCCCTCTCTTTCTTCCCTTGGTTCTCCTTGATCCAGGGTGATTCTGATGGAAATTCTATGACGATTTCAAGGTACAATCACTGATTCTTCGTCTGTTCTTCCTTCTTTTCATTAGCTGCTCATTTCCCTTTGAATTTGGTTAGGGATTTGATAATGATTTCACCAAATCATGTTGAAATAATCCGAGAATGACAATATTTGGCTTGTCTTGGCTAGAGGTTGTCTTAAAAGGGTGATTTCAAGCCATCTCATGTCGTTTTAATTGAGGTATATTGCCCCATGATTTTTCTTAGGGTTTTGGTAAAATTGAGTGAGATTGACCATTGGAATGGTTATTTAATTTGAAGATTTTGTTAATCTTTCATATAGAAGGACCTGAAACATTGTATGCACACTGTTCGTTGTAGTTTCGATGGAGGTAAGCCGATGACCTAATTTTATTTAGCATTTTTTGTAAAATCAGATGAAATTGATGATTATTTCAATGTCGTGTGATTAGGATTTTTCCCAAAATGATGTTGGGGATGTGTTTAGGACATTCTGTAGGTGGTTGGTCATATTTTCAGTGAATGAATTTCATCTAGTGAGATTTTAGGCAATCTTCCTATTTAATTAAATTATTTAATTAATTATTATTGTTATAATTAATCATTGGGGATGTCTCGGCATGAGATAAGCCTCAGATGGATTGACAATGGTCATTTGAGATGAGATGGACTTGGAAGAGATCATGCAGAAGTTCTCAGACTGTGAGATAAAAGGGAAAGGATTTTTATTGAGGTAAGTGATCTTTATGCATTACTCTATGGTTTATGCAGTTTATATAAGCAGTTAATATTACACGTGATATGTGGTCTTACCGCGATGATGATTGACCTTATTTAATTAAATGAATTGTTTGGTAAATATTAAATGAATGGTTTATATTTAAAAAAAAATATATCTAATAATTATATGAGTAAGATGTTAAGGACCCTGATGGGCCCTTAAGCACTGATCGAACATCTCGATCGTCGATGACCAGGAGTATAATTGTGATCATGCACCTTGTGATATGTTGACCCCATGAGAGGTGCTTATTAAATATTTATGTTATTGTAGTGGGAATATTAGGTGTTTTTAAACCCCTTTAGTAGGGACACTACTACAAATATTCCCTTTTACAGCATGCAAAAAGGCTTTTAACAGCGCTAAAAAGCGTTGTTAATCGCACCATTGATAAAGGGGGTCCTTTATCTATGCTAAAAAAAGCATTGATAAAGGCCCCTATTTATCAGTTCTATTTTAGAATTGATAAATTCCACCCTTTATCAGTGCTATTTTTATCACTAATAAAGCCCCTGTTAATCAGTGATTTAAATAGCGCTGATAAAGGTCCACCTTACTACAGTGTGTTGTTAATATAACAGCACACCCAGCAAAAACTTGTAACCTGTCAACGCAAAATATATAATTTAATTGAAATAAATTTGACATCATTAATAAAAAAAATATACTACTATATAAATTTCAAACAATATTTTATATAATTACATTTACTATAATGACCCATACCTGAACAGCCACCCGAACAGTGCTTAACGGGTTGGGTGTTTCTACCTTAGGCGCACCTCCCTGAATGCCAAAGGTTGTTGACTAGCAGCGAGGGTCTGATAGGTATAGTGGGGAGGTTATACCCTCTATGAGGAAAATAATGGTATTGGTCCATGCAATAATATATAACATGAAATAGAAATAAACAACTCAGCAGACTCAAACCAAACTTGCATAGCGGAAGCACAATCAATAGCAATAAACAGTGGAAGCAATACATAAGAAAGTGCAGTGGAAAGTAAACACAACAACATACTGACCACTTGTAACGAATACTAGAATAGACAATTCATGCATCATATCAAGTCAATATATAAAAAGGAACCAATGGATAACCAACTGTAGCTACAATAATAGGGTAAGCATGCTGATACAGGAAAGAAAGAAAAACAAAGTAAACTCCAACTAGGAAAGACCTCGTGGTCTATACCATCTCCATGCAACATCTAAAACATTCCAACTCCTAAATTTGATCTCTTTCCTACATGAAAATCCATAAAGTCTGCACGCGTCTTGAAGTTCCCTTGTAGGGTGTGAGATGAATCTCAGTAGGATATCACCCAACGGTGCATACCTAATATAAGTGTTTAAGAAGACATGCATTTATAAGGAAAACAGTAAATAGTATGATGCACAAACAAACACAAACTTCACTGGTGCTCAGCAGCCACCATGGAGTGTCACCTACTTGGGCTAATTTCGGAATCTCTTCCATGTAACCTGACACCATGTGCCTCCTGACACCGCGTGTCTCAAGTACCGACGTCCTGAGGGCATGCCCAAAAAGTAGTAACTTGGAGGAAAAAAATTACTTGTACTCAAATAAGTAACCATAGAGATAGCAATTTCTACCCTCAAATGAAGTAACCAGAGGTACAGTGATGTCTACCCTCAAATAACAGTGATCCTCTACCCCCAACCTAATATCCTCAACACTATCCCATGAAGGCTCCTCACCTTCCACGTGGCTTCCTACGGCAAGCACCCCCAAACCAATAGTACCTAAACTGCAACTAGCAGGGGCCTCTACCCACATGAGTGGTCAAAACCACATCATCACGGAGTCTCTCTGTGTACACACTACTCAAAGTTCTGGGTGAGCTGTAATCAAAAAAATAGTACCCAATCCACAACATCTCTAGCACCTCGTGCCCCTGCGACCATGTCGCTCAGTATCCGATGGCCTCACCATCCAAGTAACCCGGGCCATGCCCAACCTGACAGTTGCACTACCTCAATACTTACATCCATAACACCCAATCCCTTGGTCAAAACCACCCAAAGTAATCTGAACCAAGCCTAACCTGTGATCAACATCACTCAAGAAATATTTGGGTCATGCCCAACACAACCCAAAGGTTCCAGCATATGAAATTCAGCAATTACATATATAACACATTTTAAAAAATCACATAAATAGGAAAATCACTAGCCCAACAGTTATCAAACAAAAGCACTGAGCTCTTGAATGCCTCTAAAAACATAATCATGCTTTACCAGATTAAACATACCAATTTTTAAACAAGGCAGGCCAATTATAACCATTTTGGCACCCCAGGCCAAAATGTCCCAATGAGCGTCGGCCTCTCACCCGACCTTGATCAAGAAATATAGGAAATAGGGCATGCCCAAAGTCATCCCATGGGTTTAACAATTAATTCAATATGTAATAGCAGATAAAATGGGTCCCGCTCAAAAATACTCGAAAACGCGCTGAAAGTCACACCACCCAATTAACAACGAAAACATAAAAAGAGGTATGCACCACCTACCTTGTGCTATTATGATGATACTCCTTCTATAACAGCCTCCAATTAGGTGTAAAACGTGGTAGATCTATAAAAGAACCAAAACCGCTCAAACCCCTATAACTCATCTTAGAACAGAAATCAAGAAGAACGACTCAAGAGGAATCAAGGCCTTACTAAGGGGGTTTTAACACATCCGACGATGATCGAAACGGAGTTCGGATAGATGATCAGGAGAAAAAATAAGCTTCTACCGGCTATCCCTGCTCAAACCCGTTGAGGGTTTGAGTTTCTACCTTAAAATGAGGCTACTGCCCGTTTAGCGAAAAAAAGAAAATACACAGCGTGTACTTATGACTACACATCATGTATCATTTTACTATTCATATAACAGCTGATATTTCTCTGAGGACTTTCTGACTGACTATACGATGTGTACCTAGAGGTACACGGTGTGTACTTCTCTACCCGGTAGTATTCCCCAACCTGCCATGTATATCCCCATACACGGCCCCTCTACACAGCGTGTACAAATAGTACATGATGTGTACTTTCTAAAAACATTCTACCTAGACAATAGGCCTACATGCCATGTATGGACTTCACACGGTCAAGGGTACATGGCGTGTCAAGCAACACTACACGCAGTGTAGTAGGAAATTCCTACACAGTCATCACACGGCATGTACTCAACAAGCACACGGTTGGTACACGCCTAACCCATACATGGTGTGTACTTTAGAGTATATGGCGTGTAGTCTAGAAATTTCCATAACTTCCCATATTTTCCCAATTTTCTCAAAAACAAGTCAACAATTCAAACAGGGTCTGGATTTTGACCCATTCTAAAAACCCAAGTTCATACAATCTCCCCACCTTAACATAGCTCATCCTCGAGCTATCAAACAAAACCTGGAGATGGCACCAAACATACCACCCCGAACAAAGTAACCCAGACTACCTTGGTCTTAAATATTCTTTCTAAATTCCTCAAGGGGCTCCCCACCTTAGGAATTGCCTAACTCAGTCTCAATTCTACCAAACTCAACAAAGAAAGGGTTCACTAACCGGTTTCCAGACTCATGGTCCTCTCGTGAGGCATCATCACCCTTGCACCTCATTGGTGCTCCTGTGTTTCTCCTGACACCCCAAACATATCCCGCACCACATCGGTGTCTACCTCCACGAGTTCTTGTATCCCATGGACACTCAAAATAAAACTCGATGTCATGCACCACAAGTAACCCACATCCTCAATGCCCCGATGCCACGTATCTCAAGTAACCCGCATCCTTGATGGCTCGATGCCCATGCCACCTCAAGTAACCCACATCCTTGATGCCCCGATGTCCATGGAACCTCAAGTAACCCAAATCCTCAATGTCTCGATGTCATGCATCTCATACATATATATAAATATATCACGCACCCGATATGGCGTCAATCCCACTAACCAGCATCTCATCAATCCACATAAATCTTGTGCACCCCGTGCACTCAAAATGGACATGCCTCAACAGGTCATGCCAAAAGAAAACAAGAAAGTCATGGCCACACTCATGGTGTACCTCTTACCATCATAAGTTCACTAGCTCTCTCATCCCCTGGTAGCTCTACGGCATGCACCTAGCCTAAAGTATGGTTGTCTGATGCCTGACCTCCCTGTGGTGCTGCTCCAGTCACCGGCCACTGACCCCTCAGATAAGTCCTGTTATCTTTGTCACATACTATACGTGAAGCTAAAACTCAGCTACCCTCTCCTAGTATCAAACCTAAACCAACTCCAGATGCCACAGTCTGTCCTGGTCTCTTCCTTCCAGCTGTCTGAGAAGGCTGCCTGCAGAACCTCTCCAGATGCCCAACCTGTCCACATGCCCGACACTCCTTTGGAGGCCTATCACACTGAGTCCAAACATGACCTGGCTATCCACACTAAAAGAAAACCACTGAAGAACTTATATGAGGTGGTCTAGCTAAGTCCTTGGCCTGATTTACCTACTAGAACTCATCTCATCATCGCTTTCTGCTATCTAAACCATGATTTGAAGCTACCGCCTGGCCAACCTGGGGATTATCCCTCTGGTTTACCTCTGCTATGAGCGCCTGATTTACTGCCTCTAAGAATGAACCCATCTTGAAGATATTTACCTGGATCTGAATGTCCTGTCATAAGCCATCCTCGAAGCGCCTCACCTTTGACGAGTCGTCACTTACCATACCAGGTGAAAAGCGAGACAGCTCAGTGAATGTATCTGCATATTCCATGATGGACATGTCTCCCTGCTAAAGGCTCAAGAACTCCCAATCTCTCTCTTCCCTCAGTGTCTCTGAGTAAAAGTGCTCAAAGAACTTATCCTCAAAGTCTTTTCATGCTATCCCTTTGTGTCTGCGAGCCTGAACTTGCACATCCCACCAACGCTTTGTCAGTCTTCACAGCATGTACGTCGCCAGCTTGACCCTCCGCCCTATAGGTGTCTAGAGCTTCTCAAAGATCATCTGCATGCTCTCTATCCAGTTCTCAGCTTCCTGTGTACCACCCTCACCCTGAAAAAGTAGCAGGTGTTGCGACTGGAACTCTTGTGTCATATATTCCTTAGATGGCTCTATACCCTGTGCACCTCTATCGATCCCCTATAAGACACGTACCAAGCTAGCTTGGAGCTGCTCATCGAGCCATGGCCCGAACGCTTCCAAACCCGACTGCTGCCCTATCTGTACTAGATCCCAAACCTGATTCTATCCCTGAGCTTGTACCTGCGGCTCATGCTCTGCCTGCACCGAATCCTGGACCTATTCCTACATCTGCGGCACTGTATCACCACCCGTCTGATGCTCCATCGAGATGTATAAGAAGAACCCATTGAATACTATAAATGGTCAGATGGTCCATATATATATATATATATAACAATATATTCACGCAGATAGGAAAATCAGTAAAAGGAAACGCATAACTACTACCCTTACTCTCCCCCACCACAACCTATGCCCATGGCATCCTGGCCTCATGGCCTCCTTACCTTCCCCTCAATAGAGCCAAGTATCAAAAGTACCTCAGGCCATGCCCGTCCTGACAACCAATGTTGCCTCAAACTGACGACTGATTCACCCAATCCTAATGATCAAAATCACCTCAACCATAGTACCTTCCTGCTCATGAAAGATCCAGACCCAAATATACTGCCACATGTAATTATACAAATATATAAACCATGGAATAACACATTGCAATAAATAAGAAATTTTATCAGGAATTTCACCTATTCACATTTTGAAAGAATATAAGGCATAGAAATTGATATTATTCACATGGAATTATCACTTCACAAAGCATACGTACAGTTATGAAATTGAAATACCCTAAAAATGTGTCTATCAAAAGCCAAACAATCACGCCTTTCCATATCGGGCCAAGGTCTAATTCTCCCTTACCGCACCAGGTCAAGGGTCACATATCACAATCAATAACATCACACACCAAGTGATCCACCGAGGTGGAAATCATATAAATTTTAATCTGATAAAAATCAAAACAGTAATTCCCACCCAAGTCAACTTGATCTATCACTCGTACCTGGAGTTACAGGCACCCAAGCACAAGCTAGAAACCTAATTCAAGTAACAATATGTCTCCAGTCTACCATATCCCAAATAGTAAAACTAGTAGAAATAAAAAGAGAAGTCTCAATCTCATTAGTATCCAGCAAGACACTGCTACTAAATTCATGTCAAGAACTCCTCTGATACCACTTTGTAATGACCCGGACCTGAACAGCCACCCAAACAGTGCTAAACAGGTCGGGTGTTACTACCTTATGTGCACCTCCCCGAATTCCAAAGGTTTCCAACTAGCAGTGAGTGTCTGATAGGTATAGTGGGGAGGTTATACCCTCTCAGAGGACAATAATGGTACTAGTCTGAGCAATAATATATAACATGCAATGGAAATAAATGACTCATCAGACTCAAACAAAACCTGCATAGCGGAAGCACAATCAATAGAAATAAATAGCAGAAGTAATACATAATAAAGTGTAGTGTAAAGTAAACACAATAGCATGTTGACCACTTATAATGACTACTAAAACAGACAATTCATGCATCATATCAAGTCAATATATAAAAAGGCACCAATGGATAACCAACTGTAGCTACAATAACATGGTAATCATGTTGATACATAAAAAAAAGAGAAAAACAAAGTAATCTCTATCTATGAAAGACCTCATGGTCCATACCATCTCCATGCAATAGCTAAAATAGTCCATCTCCTAAAGCTGATCTCTTTCCTACAAGAAAATCCATAAAGTCTACACGTGTCCTGAAGGGCCCGTGTAGGGTGTGAGATGAATCTTAATAGGATACCACCCAATGGTGCATACCTAATATAAGTGTTTAAGCAGGCATGCATTTATAAGGAAAATAGTAAATAGTACAATGCACAAACAAACACAAACTCCAACGGTGCTCAGCAGCCACCATGGAGTGTCACCTACTTTGGCCAATGTCGGAATCTCTGCCATGTAACTCAGCACCATGTGCCCCCTAACACTGTGTGTATCAAGTACTAACGTCCTGAGGGCATTCCCAAAAGGTAGTAACTCAGAGGAACATAAATACATGTCCTCAAATAAGTAAATAGAGAGATAGTGATGTCTGCCTTCAAATGAAGTAATTGAAGGGACAGTGATGTCTACCCTCAAATAACAGCTAGAGTTTTCCCCCTACCCGATAGCCTCAACTCTATCCCCTGAAGGCTCCTCACCTTCCACATAGCTTCCTACGATAAGCACCCCCAAACCAATAGTACCTAAACTGCAACTAACGGGGACCTCCACCCACATGAGTGGTCAAAACCACCTCATCACGGAGTCTCTCTGTGTGCACACTACTCAAAGTTTTGGGTGAGTGGTAATCACCAAAATAGTACCCAATCCACAACATCTCTGACACCTCATTCCCCTACGACCATGTCACTCAGTATCCGATGGCCTTGTCATCCAAGTAACCCAGGCCATGGCTAGCCTGACAGTCGCACTGCCTCAATCCCAACATCCATGATTCCCAATCCTATGGTCAAACCCACCCAAAGTAATCCGGAGCAAGCATAACCTATGATCAAAATCACTCAATAAATATCCAGGCCATTCCCAACACAACCCAAAGGTTTCAGCATATGAAATTCAGCAATTACATGTATAACACATTTAAACAAATCACATAAACAGGAAAAATAATCTAAACAATTTAATTGCACTAGCCCAATGGTTATCAAACAACAACACTGAGGTCTTGAATGCCTCTAAACAACGTAATCATGCTTTATCAGATTAAACATAGCAATTTTTAAACAAGGCAGACCAATTATAACCATTTTGGCACCCTAGTCCAAAATGTCCCAATGACATCGGCCTCTCGCCCAGCCTTGCTCAAGCAATATAGGCAATAGGGCATGCCTAAAGACATCCCATGGGTCTAACAATTAATTCAATATGTAATAGTAGATAAAATGGGTCCCGCTAAAAAATATCAGAAAATGCGCCGAAAGTCGTGCCACCTAATTGACCATGAAAACACAAAAAGTGGTATGCACCTTCTACCTTGTGCTAGTATGATGATACTCCTCCAATAACAGTATCCAATTAGGTCTAAAACGCGATAGATCTACAAAAGAACCAAAACTGCTCAAACCCCTATAACTTGTCTTAAAACAAAAATCAAGAATAACGGTTCAAATGGAATCAAGGCCTTACTGAGGGGGTTCTAACGCATCTGACAGTAATCGAAACAGAGTTCGGATGGACGATCGGGAGCAAAAATAAGCTCCGACCAGCTCTCCCTACTCAAACCCATTGAGGGTTTGAGTTTCTGCCTCAAAAAGAGGCTACTTCCCGTTTTAGAGGAAAAAATACACGGTGTGTACTTATGACTACACGCCATGTATAATTTTACTATTCATATAACGGTTGATATTTCATCGAGGACTTACCGACTGACAACATGGTGTGTACCTAGAGGTACATGACGTGTACTTCTCTACCCGGCCGTCATCCCCAACATGCCATGTATATCCCCATACATGGAGTATACTTACTAAAAACATTCTACCTAGCCAATAGGCTTACACACCATGTATGGCCTCCACACGGTCAAGGGTACACAGCGTGTCGAGGAACACTACACACCGTGTAGTAGGAAATTCCTACACGGTCATCACATGACATGTACTCGGCGAGCACACAGTTGGTACACGCCTAACCCATACATGGCTTGTACTTTAGAGTACATGGTGTGTAGTCTGGAAATTTCTAGAACTTCTCATATTTTCCCAGTTTTCTCAGAAACAAGTCAAAAATTTAAACAAGGTCGGGATTTTGACCCGTTCTAAAAACTCGGGTTCTTATATTTAAAATTATCTAATAAACATTTAAAAACATTAATATTTCATCTTTTGACATTTGTGATCCCCTCTCAAAAATGTTCGCTCATGGTATCAGTTACCAAACAAATCATCTCAAACCGGGCAAAAGATTCTGCCTATATAAGAAAACAAATATTATGTTGGTAATACTATAAAGAAATAAATTAAACATTAATATGAAATAATACATTAATAAAATGTCAATTTTTAATAAAAAAGACACATTTGGAGTTATATCAGTCTCATCGTGTGTCGTATTGAGGTGGGGTTGATTTATACATGTCACAAATGAGTTATGGATCATTATCATAAAATATCAAAACAATACAAATGTGTTTTCTCAGTTTTGAGTATGTCACTTGTTCTTTTACTAAAATTAATATCAATTTTAAATAATGACACATTTGGAGTTATATCTGTAATGACCCGAAATTTTGAGTAAATTTTGTTCCCTAATTTTTGTGGGTTATTTTATTCTTCATTTAATAAAATGAGTATAATTCAAATGAGACCGTTGGGTTTCGACTGTTATATGACCATTGGTCAATAAGACCATTGTAAACTAAATGTTACAATTATTTTCTATAAATACAAGTTATCTTGATTAATTAATATAGAAAGAAATTTTGATGCCCCCATCCAGTAGTCTCGGGCCGATCGAAGCCCATCTGACGGAACTCGGGAAAGAGGAAGCACCTTTGGGCTTTGCTCTGGACCAAACCCAAGCAGAACTTCATCATGTGAAGCTGGAACGAAATTGCCTTTGTGAGAAGTTCAAGCTAATAGAAATCACTACTCGGGAAATGTTGGCATAGCCGCCCCAAGATTCTATCACCCTAGCACACCTTACTCTTAGGTCTTATGCTAGTGTGATAAGGGGTTATGTAACGAGACCGTAATTGCCTTGTGTAATCCGTTCATTTAAATAAAAATTCTTATTTCTTATTATTGTGAAGTTTGTGGATTTTCAAATGTTCGGATAAATATAGTATGCATATTATTGATGAATTTTAGAAGGATATTTTTTAAAAATATTTATCTAAACCTTAAATAATTAATAATGTGTAATGATTTTCAAAAAATGGTCTTCTATAGTTATGTTCAGTAATAAATTTAGAGTCTAATAAGATCTACTTAATTTTTGATGAATAGTAAATTATGAATAGTGATTTTACACTTATGATTAGTAATGTGATCAAATGAATTAAGTAACCTCACTTAAGAAAGTATTAATATATTCTAGGCACCTTGATTAAGTAATGTGATTCAATAAAATAGGCACATAACTGTTCCATAAAGTACTGGTTAAGTATTAGTTTTTTTGGGTGAATAGTGTTTTTTATTTTAAAATTTAAATTAAAAATATTTGAAAAATTATTTTCAAAAAATGGAGTTCATTTTTGAAATCAGAGCATCGATATTTGGTTAAGGTGAAATTTTGGGATTTTTCTGAAAAAACTGAATTTTTGTGAATAGTGAATTTTCCGTTTAGAGTTTCGGGTGTTTAATGACATCATTAAGGATGTAATAATTATGTAATAATTCTGGTCTACTAATGAATAGTAAGATAAGGTATGAGGTGTCCCTTGGACATTAATGCCTTGTCCCCTCACTTCCCCTATAAATACCAAGTCATTCTCTCATCCTTTACATTCCAAAATCATCCTCAATGAAGTTCTGGTCTCCTTACCTCCCAAGGAGTCCTCCCAAGGTGCCCTCAAGCCTCCCATGGTCCCAAACTTCAATATTTCTAAGTTACACTTCAAGGTAAGGGATCCTACCTCTCTCTTTCTTTTCAAGTACTCTCTTTTATGTCATTTCTTTTAAGCTCCATGTTCTTATGTTGGGGATGTTCTTTTATATTCATCCTACTGTACATTTCATGTTCATATGATGAGAGACCCCCTCTTGCTCTCATCAATTCATTTAAATAATGTTAAGTGGCGCCATTAGGCTGTCGAATTTTTGTAAGGGATTCGTTCACCCTTCTCATTTTCAAGTTCTATTTTCATGTCAAGTCTTTCAAGATTATTTTTATTATGTTGGGGTATGATCTATATATCCATAATACTTTTCTTTTATGTTCATATGACGAGAGACCCTATTTTATCTCATCAATTCATTTTTTTAAGTTTTAAGTGACGTCGTTAGGCTGCCGAATTTTCATAAGAGAAATCTTATTTTTTTTCTTCCTTCCATGTTTTTCATTTCATATGGTATGTCTTTAAAATTTCATTACCATGTTCTTATATCCTTTATATTATGTCCCTCTACTATTTTATGAATCATTTATGAGTGAGTGACCCATTTCCCCTATCTTTTCAATATTTTATAAAACCCTGTAACATAGATGTTATGCTACAGAATTTTCGTCTCAAAATGTCTCTCTCTTTTTCTCAAATTATTTTATTTTATTAAGTGAATACTAAAAGATCTTTATTCTATAGGGGTATTCACATATATATCAAAATTTTCGATTTTAATTCTGGGATTTAGATACATGAAACCCGCTTTCCTTTTTCGTGGGTTTAAAGTGACATAAAGATCATGTCTTTAAAGTAGTTTTTAAAACGTTATGATTATGAAATGAAACCCATTTATTTTATGCTATATGGGTTATTTATGAAATGTTTGATGCTGATGATATATGTGGCTCACATGATAATAAATACAAATTAAGAGTGCTCCCTGATAGCGCTCCAATGCATTGGGTAAAGACTTAATCTCTAGAGATGACCATTTTAACGATACCTTGGTGAATAACCTTGGTAATTTTTTTAATGACACCTTGGGGATGGACCTTGGTGATACAGAAATGATTGTCTATGTTAAATTTTGTAGCCACATCTTCAAGTTATGAAACACTTTATTTTTATTATGATATGCCTCATGATCTCTTTCTCATGCCTTAAAGTTATTTATCATGACTTTATTGATGTATCTCAAGTTCACATGTAAAATGTTTCTCTTGTTTCCCTTACTGGGCCTTCTGCTCACCCTTTCCTTTGATGTATGCTCCCAGGTTATGAGATGTTGTAATGAACTTAAGATGAACAAAGAAGAAGACTTTAAAGTGTTTAAGAAGAATGTTTTATGTCATCATTTATTAAGTTCCTGGTTTCCAACACACTAAACCTTAAAGATCCTTAGATTTTTAAAATGTAATGAAAAGTTATGTCATAAAAAGGCGGGATGCCATAGTTGGTATCAAAGGATAGTTTATTTATTTATAGAAATTAGGATATGAAAACTTTAGGAAGAACCCTATAGAAAAGTTTAAATATATGAAATCTTCCTGGTATTTTTGTGAGTATTTAGTAAGTGGTTTATCAAGAAAATACATCCCTATCTAGATACGAGCAGGTAGAGGTGGCTCTGGCACAGATGCACATAGGGGTAAAACCCGAAAACACTTCTTTGAGCTAGACTCGAACGGGAACTGGTACATGACAATGGGCCTTGCTTCACTCTTGGTTATGACACTCCCAGGGGATATGTTTGTTTAATCACAAGCTTTTTATGAATCATTATGAAGGAATTATAGAAAAATGTAATTGTCTAAGCATGAAGTTTTAAGACATAAAATTATTTTAGTTAAAATATTTTTAGATGAAATAAGTTTCTCAAGAAGGATTTATTATTTTATAAAATGCCCCCATAATCTAGAAATACATTGACATATTTCTTGAGGAGTTACCCGAACCTCCCCCAGAAAGAGAGGTAGAGTTCTCCATTGAACTCGTACCTGGATCTCATCTGATGTCAAAGACCCCTATAGGATGGAAAATTTGGAGCTAGAGGAATTAAAGAAACAACTCCAAGATATTTTGGATAATGGGTTTATCCAACCAAGTCTGTCTCCTTGGGGAGAACCAGTTCTCTTTGTGAAGAAGAAGGATGGATCGATGCAGCTATGCATTGATTATAGAGAACTGATTGGGATCACAGTGAAGAAAAAATACTCTCTTCCATGAATTGATGACTTATTTGACCAACTTTGTAGGACTTAATTCTTATCTAAGATTGATCTTCATTCTATATTATCATCAATTGAGGGTGAAGAATGATGATATTCCAAAAACTGTCTTCCAATCAAGATATGGGCATTATGAGTTTGTTGTTATGCCCTTCAAACTGACTAATGCACCTGCTATTTTTATGGATCAAGAATAAGTTGATTTTGGAAACTTGTGTTTTATCCAATTGATATCCTTTGTATAGGAAAATTATTTGGTGATTAAATGATAAAGGTTATTTTGGACGATGTTTTCTCTTTTGGAGTACTATATGCCTAAGGAAAATAAAATACTACAGGATTTTATTTGTGGAGGAATGGTTGAAATTTTTATTTTGTAAGAATCTATGTATTTATTGTTTTGGTTTATTTCTAGAAAATGATTAACCTAGCATAGAGAATATGTGATTAGGTTAATTACACTTTAGTATGAGACTTTAAGAGTAGTCGATGTTATCTGGAGATAAATTTTAAGATTTATTGTGGAAGACTATGTTATTAAATCCTTCTGAGTTTTGGGTTTCAATCTTAGTTTGGATTATTTTGATGAATTTTAAGGACAATTGTGTATTGAATGGTCTTTCTTGAACTTTGGGTACTATTTGTTGAATTTTGGAGATTAATAGTAGTATTTTTTTTATAAAGGATTATCCTTTTTGGGGATTATATGATCTCGTACTGACCATTTTGGTTTTAGTTAATGTTTAAATACAAGGAAAATATATAGTTCTCATTTTTTGGATTATGTGATTCTCTAGAAGATGATTCTTGTGCTTTTGATGTGACCAAGTCTTTTTGAATTCTCATCGTTTGGAGAAAAGATTGGTTTTGGTATAAACTTATTAAAGGATGAAACTCTAATTGAAGGTAAGTATATTTCCTTGTGTTTTTATTCTATGTAGTAATTGAATTCCTAAAAATTATGAAAAGGAACATAAAACAAAAACGTTGTTGGTTTACGTTTCCTACTGGGTAATCAAAGACTGTTTACACACATCATAAGTTTGTGATTTTCTTGGGGTTAAATTTCTCCTAATCATGTTTCCTATCACTCTCCATCAGAACATGACCCTTTGTTTTCTTTTCTATATCCATGTTTCCCTAAATGGAATCCTAGTATGGTTTAACCCAGGTGACCTTTGTACTTCCCTTTCTTTCTTTTAAAGTAATAGTTTTACTGACTATTTTTCCGATGTGGGACTTTCAATAAAATTTCCAAGCCCAATTTTAAAATTGCGAGAATGCAATTTCTTAAGGGGAGAAGATTGTAATGACCCGAAATTTTGAGTTAATTTTGTTCCCTAATTTTTGTGGGTTATTTTATTTTTCATTTAATAAAATGAGTATAATTAAAATGAGACTATTGGGTTTTGATTGTTATATAACCATTGGTCAATAAGACCGTTGGAAACTAAATGTTACAATTATTATCTATAAATACAAGTTATCTTGATTAATTAACATAGAAAGAAGTTTTGATGGCTCCATCCAGTAGTCTCGGGCCAATCAAAGCCCATATGAGGGAACTCGGGAAGGAGGTAGCACTTTTGGGCTTTGCTCTGGACCAAACCCAAGCCGAACTTCATCATGTGAAGCTGGAATGGAATCGCCTTCCTGAGAAGTTCAAGCTGATAGAAATCACTACTCGAGCAATGTTGGTTGAGCCACCCCAAGATTCTATCACCCTAGAACATCTTACTCTTAGGTATTATTCTTGTGTTATAAGGGGTTATTTAACGAGATAGTAACTACCTTGTGTAATCCTTTCATTTAAATAAAAATTCTGATTTCTTCTTATGGTGAAGTTTGTGGATTTTCAAATGTCTGGATAAATATAGTATGCATATTATTGATGAATTTTAGAAGGATATTTTTTAAAAATATTTATTTAAAGCTTAAATAATTAATAATGTGTAATGATTTTCAAAAAATGGTCTTCTATAGTTATGTCCAGTAAGAAATTTAGAGTCTAATAAGATCAACTTAATTTTTGATGAATAGTAAATTATGAATAGTGATTTTTCGCTTATGATTAGTAATGTGATCCAATGGATTAAGTAACCTCATTTAAGAAAGTATTAATATAATCTAGGCACCTTGATTAAGTAATGTGATTCAATAAAATAGGTAAATAGCTGCTCCAGAAAGTACTAGTTAAGCAATAGTTTTTTCGGGTGAATAGTGTTTTTTATTTTAAAAATTAAATTAAAAATATTTAGAAAATTATTTTCATAAAATGGAGTTCATTTTTAAAATCATAGAATCAATATTTGGTTAAGGTGAAATTTTGGGATTTTTCTGAAAAAGTTGAATTTTCGGTGAATAGTGAATTTTCAGTTTAGAGTTTTGGGTGTTTAATGACATCATTAAGGATGTAATAATTATGTAATAATTCTGGTCAGCTTATGAATAGTAAGATAACTTATGAGGTGTCCCTTGGCCATTGATGCCTTGTCCCCTCACTTCCCCTATAAATACCAAGTCATTCTCTCATCCTTTCCATTCCAAAATCCTCCTCAACGAAGTTCTGGTCTCCTTACCTCCCAAGGAGTCCTCCCAAGGTTCCCTCAAGCCTCCCAAGGTCCCAAACTTCAAGATTTAGAAGTTACTCTTCAAGGTAAGGGATCTTACCCCTCTCTTTCTTTTCAATTACTCTCTTTTATGTCATTTCTTTTAAGCTCCATGTTCTTATGTTGGGGATGTTCTTTTATATTCATCCTACTGTCCTTTTCATGTTCATATGATGAGAGACCCCCTATTTCTCTCATCAATTCATTTTAAGAATGGTAAGTGGCGCCGTTAGGCTACCGAATTTTTGTAAGGGATTCTTTCACCCTTCTCGTTTTCAAGTTCTATTTTCATGTCAAGTATTTCAAGTTCCTTTTTATTATGTTGGGGTATGATCTCTATATCCATCATACTGTTATTTTATGTTCATATGATTAGATACCCTATTTGATCTCATCAATTCATTTTTTTAAGTTTTAAGTGACGTCGTTAGGCTGCCGAATTTTCATAAGAGAAATCTTATTTTTGTCTTCCTTCCACGTTTTTCATTTCATATGGTATGTCTTTTAAATTTCATTACCATGTTCTTATATCCTTTATATTCTATCCCTATACTATTTTATGGATCATTTATGAGTGGTTGACCCGTGTCCCCTCTCTTTTCAATATTTTCTAAAACCATGTAACATAGCCGTTATGCTACAGAATTTTCGTCTCAAAATGTATCTCTCTTTTTCTCAAATTCTTTTATTTTATTAAGTGAAGACTCAAAGATCTTTCTTCTATAGGGGTATTTACATATATATCAAAATGTTCTATTTTAATTCTGGTATTTACATACATGAAACCCATTTTCCTTTTTCTTGGGTTTAAAGTGACATAAAGATCATGTCTTTAAAGCAGTTTTTAAAACATTATGATTATGAAATGAAACCCATTTATTTTATGCTATATGGGTTATTTATGAAATGTTTGATGATGATGATATATGTGGATCACATGATAATAAAGAAAAATTAAGGGTGTGCCCTGATAGCGCTCCAATGCATTGAGTAAAGACTTAATTTATAGAGATGACCATTTTAACGATACTTTGGTGAATAACCTTGGTAATTTTTTTAATGACACCTTGGGGATGGACCTTGGTGATACAGAAATGATTGTCTATGTTAAATGTTGTAGCCACATCTTCAAGTTATGAAACACATTATTTTTATTATGATATGCCTCATGATCTCTTTATCATGCCTTAAAGTTATTTATCATGACTTTATTGATGTATCTCAAGTTTACATGTAAAATGTTTCTCTTGTTTCCCTTACTGGGCCTTCTGCTCACCCTTTCCTTTTATGTATGCTCTCAGGTTATGAGATGGTGTAATGAACTTAGGATGAACAAAAAATAATCCTTTCAAGTGTTTAAGAAGAATGTTTTATGTCATCATGTATTAAGTTCCTCGTTTCCAAGACACTAAACCTTAAAGATCCTCAGATTTGTAAAATTTAATGAAAAGTTATGTCATAAAAAGGAGGGATGCCATAGTTGGTATCAAAGGATGGTTTAGTTATTTATGGAAATTTGGATATGAAAACTTTAGGAAGAACCCTATAGAAAAGTTTAAATATAGGAAATATTCCTGGTATTTTGGTGAGTATTGCGTAAGTGGTTTATCAAGAAAATACATCCTTGTCTGGATACGAGCAGGTATAGGTGGCTCTGGCACAGATGTATATAGGGGTAAAACCTGAAAACACCCCTTTGAGCTAGACTCGAACGGGAACCGGTACACAACAACGGGCCTTGCTGCACTGTTGGTTATGACACTCCCAGGGGATATGTTTGGTTAATCGCAATCTTTTTAACAATCGTTTTGAAGGAATTATATAAAAATGTAATTGTCTAAGAATTAAGTTTTAAGACATAAAATCCTTTTAGTTAAAATATTCGTAAATGAAATAAGTTTCTCATGAAGGATTTATTCTTTTAGAAAATGCCCCCATCATCTAGGAATACATTGACATATTTCTTAAGAAGTTACCTGAACCTCCCCCAGAAAGAGAGGTAGATTTATCCACTGAACTCGTACCTGGATCTCATCTGATGTCAAAGACCCCAAATAGGATGGAAAATGTGGAGTTAGAGGAATTAAAGAAACAACTCCAAGATCTTTTGGAAAATGGGTTTATCTAACCAAGTGTGTCTCCTTGGGGAGCACCAGTTCTCTTTGTAAAGAAGAAGGATGGATCGATGCAGCTATGCATTGATTATAGAGAACTTAATGGGATCACAGTGAAGAACAAATACTCTCTTCCATGAATTGATGACTTATTTGACCAACTTTTAGGGACTCAATTCTTCTCTAAGATTGATCTTCATTCTGGATTATCATCAATTGAGGGTGAAGAATGATGATATTCCAAAAACTGCCTTCCAATCAAGATATGGGCATTATGAGTTTGTTGTTATTCCCTTCAGACTGACTAATGCACCTGCTATTTTTATGGATCAATAATAAGTTGATTTTGGAAACTTGTGTTTTATCCAATTGATATCCTTTGTATAGGAAAATGATTTGGTGATTAAATGATAAAGGTTATTTTGGACGATGTTTTCTCTTTTGGAGTACTATATGCTTAAGGAAAATAAAATACTATAGGATTTTATTTGTGGAGTAATGGTTGAAATTTTATTGTGTAAGAATCTATGTATTTATTGTGGATATATGGTGATTTGGGTTATTTCTGGAAAATGATTAACCTATCATAGAGAATATGTGATTAGGTTAATTACACTTTAGTACGACACTTTAAGAGTAGTCGATGTTATTTGGAGATAAATGTTGAGATTTATTGTGGAAGACTATGTGATTAAATCCTTATGAGTTTTGGGTTTCAATATTAGTTTGGATTATTTTGATGAATTTTAAGGACGATTGTGTATTGAATGGTATTTCTTGAACTTTGGGTACTATTTGTTGAATTTTGGAGATTAATAGTAGTATTTTTTTTATAAAGGATTATCCTTTTTGGGGATTATATGATCTCGTACTAACCATTTTGGTTTTAGTTGATGTCTAAATACAAGGGAAATATATAGTTCTCCTTTTTTGGATTATGTGATTCTCTAGAAGATGATTCTTGTGCTTTTGATGTGACCAAGTCTTTTCGAATGCTCATCGTTTGGAGAAAAGATTCGTTTTGGTAGAAACTTATTAAAGGATGAAACTCTGATTGAAGGTAAGTATATTTCCTTATGTTTTTATTCTATGTAGTAATTGAATTCCTCAAAATTATGAAAAGGAACATAAAAAAAAGGTTTTTGGTTTACGTTTCCTACTGGGTAATCAAATACCCTTTACACACATCATAAGTTTGTGATTTTCTTGTGGTTAACTTTCTCCTAATCATGTTTTCTATCACTCTCCATCAGAACATGACCCTTTGTTTTCTCTTCCGTATCCATGTTTCCCTACATGGAATCCTAGTATGGGTTAACCTGGGTGACCTTTGTACTTCCCTTTATTTCTTTTAAAGTAATAGTTTTACTGACTCTTTTTTCGATGTGGGACTTTCAATGAAATTTCCAAGCCCGATTTTAAAATTGTGAGGACGCAATTTCTTAAGGGGGGAAGATTGTAACAACCCGAAATTTTGAGTAAATTTTGTTCCCTAATTTTTGTGGGTTATTTTATTTTTCATTTAATAAAATGAGTATAATTAAAATGAGACCGTTGGGTTTCAGCTGTTATATGACCATTGGTCAATAAGACTGTTGGAAACTAAATGTTACAATTATTGTCTATAAATACAAGTTATCTTGATTAATTAATATAAAAAGAAGATTTGATGGCCCCATCCAGTATTCTCGGGACGATCGAAGACCATATGACGGAACTCGGGAAGGAGGTAGCACATTTGGGATTTGCTCTGTACCAAACCCAATACAAACTTCATCATGTGAAGCTAGAATGGAATCGCCTTCGCGAGAAGTTCAAGCTGATATAAATCACTACTCGGGAAATGTTGGCTGAGCTGCCCCAAGATTCTATCACCCTAGCACACCTTACTCTTAGGTCTTATGCTAGTGTTATAAGGGGTTATGTAACGAGACCGTAACTAGCTTGTGTAATCCTTTCATTTAAATAAAAATTCTTATTTCTTCTTATGGTAAAGTTTGTGGATTTTCAATTGTCTGGATAAATATAGTATGCATATTATTGATGAATTTTAGAAGTATATTTTTTAAAAATATTTATGTAAACCTTATATAATTAATAATGTGTAATGATTTTCAAAAAATGGTCTTCTATAGTTATGTTCAGTAACAAATTTAGAGTCTAATAAGATCAACTTAATTTTTGATGAATAGTAAAATGTGAATAGTGATTTTATGCTTATGATTAGTAATGTGATAAAATGGATTAAGTAACCTCACTTAAGAAAGTATTAATATAATCTAGGCACCTTGATTAAGTAATGTGATTCGATAAAATAGGTAAATAACTATTCCAAAAAGTACTGGTTAAGTATTAGTTTTTTTGGGTGAATAGTGTTTTTTATTTTAAAAATTAAATTAAAAATATTTAGAAAATTATTTTCATAAAATGGAGTTCATTTTTGAAATCATATCATTGATATTTGGTTAAGGTGAAATTTTGGGATTTTTGGAAAAAGTTGAATTTTTTGTGAATAGGGAATTTTCAGTTTAGAGTTTCAGGTGTTTAATGACATCATTAAGGATGTAATAACTATGTAATGATTTTGGTCGACTTATGAATAGTAATATAAGGTATGAGGTGTCCCTTTTCCATTAATGCCTTGTCCCCTCACTTCCCCTATAAATACCAAGTCATTCTCTCATCCTTTCTATTCCAAAATCCTCCTCAATGAAGTTCTGGTCTCCTTACCTCCCAAGAAGTCCTTCCAAGGTGCCCTCAAGCCTCCCAAGGTCCCAAACTTCAAGATTTCTAAGTTACTCTTCAAGGTAATGGATCCTACCTCTCTCTTTCTTTTCAAGTACTCTCTTTTATGTAATTTATTTTAAGCTCCACGTTCTTATGTTGGGGATGTTTTTTTATATTCATCCTACTGTCCTTTTCATGTTCATATGATGAGATACCCCATCTTGCTCTCATAAATTCATTTTAAGAATGTTAAGTGTCGTCGTTAGGCTGCCGAATTTTTGTAAGAGATTCTTTCACCCTTCTCATTTTCAAGTTCTATTTTCATGTCAAGTCTTTCAAGTTCCTTTTTATTATGTTAGGGTATGATCTCTATATCCATCATGCTATTATTTTATGTTCATATGATTAGATACCCTATTTGATCTCATCAATTCATTTTTTGAAGTTTTAAGTGACGCCATTAGGCTGCCGAATTTTCAAAAGAGAAATCTTATTTTTGTCTTCCTTCCATGTTTTTCATTTCATATGGTATGTCTTTAAAATTTCATTACCATGTTCTTATATCCTTTATATTATATCCCTCTACTCTTTTATGAATCATTTATGAGTGGGTGACCCATGTCCCCTCTCTTTTCAATATTTTCTAAAACCCTGTAACATAGCCGTTATGCTACAGTATTTTCGTCTCAAAATGTCTCTCTCTTTTTATCAAATTCTTTTATTTTATTAATTGAATACTCAAAGTTCTTTCTTCGATAGGGGTATTCACATATATATCAAAATGTTCTATTTTAATTCTGGGATTTACATACATGAAACCCGCTTTCCTTTTTTGTGGGTTTAAAGTGACATAAAGATCGTGTCTTTAAAGCAGTTTTTAAAACATTATGATTATGAAATGAAACCCATTTATTTTATGCTATATGGGTTATTTATGAAATGTTTGATGATGATGATATATTTTTCTCACATGATAATAAAGAAAAATTAAGGGTGCGCCCTAATAGCACTCTAATGCATTGGGTAAAGACTTAATCTCTTGAGATGACCATTTTAACGATACCTTGGTGAATAACTTTGGTAATTTTTTTAATGAAACCATGGGGATGGACCTTGGTGATATGGAAATGATTTTCTATGTTAAATTTTGTAGCCACATCTTCAAGTTATTAAACACATTATTTTTATTATGATATGCCTCATGATCTCTTTTTCATGCCTTAAAGTTATTTATCATGACTTTATTAATGTATCTCAAGTTCACATGTAAAATGTTTCTCTTGTTTCCCTTACTGGGCCTTTTGCTAACCCTTTCCTTGGATGTATTCTCCCAGGTTATGAGATACTGTAATGAACTTAGGATGAACAAAGAAGAAGCCTTTCAAGTGTTTAAGAAGAATTTTTTATGTCATCATGTATTAAGTTTCGGGTTTCCAAGACACTAAACCTTAAAGATCCTCAGATTTGTAAAATATAATGAAAATTTATGTCATAAAAAGGCGGGATGCCACAGTTGGTATCAAAGGATGGTTTAGTTATTTATGGAAATTAGGATATGAAAACTTTAGGAAGAACCCTATAGAAAAGTTTAAATATAGGAAATCTTCCAGGTATTTTGGTGAGTATTGAGTAAGTGTTTTATCAAGCAAATACATCCATGCCTGGATACGAGCAGGTAGAGGTGGCTCTGACACAGATGTACATAGGGGTAAAACCCGAAAACACCGCTTTGAGATAGACTCGAATGGGAACTGGTACATGACAACGGGCCTTACTGCACTCTTGGTTACGACACTCCTGAGGGATATGTTTGGTTAATCACAAGCTTTTTATGAATCATTGTGAAGGAATTATAGAAAAATGTAATTGTCTAAGCATGAAGTTTTAAGACATAAAATCCTTTTAGTTAAAATATTTGTAAATGAAATAAGTTTCTCATGAAGGATTTATTATTTTAGAAAATTCCCCCATCATCTAGGAATACATTGAGATATTTCCTGAGGAGTTACTCGAACCTCCCCCAGAAAGAGAGGTAGAGTTCTCCATTTAACTCGTACCTGGATCTCATCCGATGTCAAAGACCCCCTATAGGATGGAAAATGTGGAGCTAGAGGAATTAAAAAAACAACTCCAAGATCTTTTGGAGAATGGGTTTATCCAACCAAGTGTGTCTCCTTGGGGAGCACCAGTTCTCTTTGTGAAGAAGAAAGATGGATCTATGCATCTATGCATTGATTATAGAGTACTGAATGGGATCACAGTGAAGAACAAATACTCTCTTCCATGAATTGATGACTTATTTGACCAACTTTTTGGGACTCAATTCTTCTCTAAGATTGATTTTCGTTATGTATTATCATCAATTGAGGGTGAAGAATAATGATATTCCAAAAATTGCCTTCCAATCAAGATATGGGAATTATGAGTTTGTTGTTATGCCCTTCGGGCTGACTAATGCACTTGCTATTTTTATAGATCAAGAATAAGTTGATTTTGGAAACTTGTGTTTTATCCAATTGATATCCTTTGTATAGAAAAATGATTTGGTGATTAAATGGTAAAGGTTTTTTTGGACGATGTTTTCTCTTTTGGAGTACTATATGCCTAAGGAAAATAAAAAACTACAGGATTTTATTTGTGGAGGAATAGTTGAAATTTTTATTTTGTAAGAATCTATGTATTTATTTTGGATATATGGTGATTTGGGTTATTTCTGGAAAATGATTAACCTAGCATAGAGAATATGTGATTAGGTTAATTACACTTTAGTATGAGACTTTAAGAGTAGTCGATGTTATTTGGAGATAAATGTTAAGATTTATTGTGGAAGACTATGTGATTAAATCCTTATGAGTTTTGGGTTTCACTCTTAGTTTGGATTATTTTGATGAATTTTAAGGAATATTTTGTATTGAATGGTCTTTGTTGAACTTTGGGTACTATTTGTTGAATTTTGGAGATTAATAGTAGTATTTTTTTTATAAAGGATTATCCTTTTTGGGGATTATATGATCTCGTACTGACCATTTTGGTTTTAGTTGATGTCTAAATACAAGGGAAATATATAGTTCTCCTTTTTTGGATTATGTGATTCTCTAGAATATGATTCTTGTGCTTTTGATGTGACCAAGTCTTTTTGAATGCTCATTTTTTGGAGAAAATATTGGTTTTGGTATAAACTTATTAAAGGACGAAACTCTAATTGAAGTTAAGTATATTTCCTTATGTTTTTATTCTATGTAGTAATTGAATTCCTCAAAATTATGAAAAGGAATATAAAACAAAAATGTTGTTGGTTTACGTTTCCTAATGGGTAATCAAAGACCGTTTACACACATCATAAGTTTGTGATTTTCTTGTGGTTAACTTTCTTCTAATCATGTTTTCTATCACTCTCCATCAGAACATGACCCTTTGTTTTCTCTTCCATATCCAATTTTCCCTATATGGAATCCTAGTATGGGTTAACCCGGGTGACCTTTGTACTTCCCTTTCTTTCTTTTAAAGTAATAGTTTTACTGACTCTTTTTCCGATGTGGGACTTTCAAAAAAATTTCCAAGCCCAATTTTAAAATTGTGAGGACGCAATTTCTTAAGGGGGAAGATTGAAACGACCCGAAATTTTGAGTAAATTTTGTTCCCTAATTTTTGTGGGTTATTTTATTTTTCATTTAATAAAATGAGTATAATTAAAATGAGACCGTTGGGTTTCGACTGTTATATAACCATTGGTCAATAAGACCGTTGGAAACTAAATGTTACAATTATTGTCTATAAATACAAGTTATCTTGATTAATTAATATAGAAAGAAGATTTGATGGCCCCATCTAGTAGTCTCGGGCCAATCTAAGCCCATCTGATGGAACTCAGAAAGGAGGTAGCACCTTTGGGCTTTGCTCTGGACCAAACCCAAGCCGAACTTCATCATGTGAAGCTGAAACGGAATCGCCTTCGTGAGAAGTTCAAGCTGATATAAATCACTACTCGGACAATGTTGGCTGAGCCGCCCCAAGATTCTATCACCCTAGCACACCTTACTCTTAGGTCCTATACTGGTGTTATAAGGGGTTATGTAACGAGACCGTAAGTGCCTTGTGTAATCCTTTCATTTAAATAAAAATTCTGATTTCTTCTTATGGTGAAGTTTGTGGATTTTCAAATGTACGGATAAATATAGTATGCATATTATTGATGAATTTTAGAAGGATATTTTTTAAAAATATTTATGTAAACCTTAAATAATTAATAATGTGTAATGATTTTCAAAAAATGGTCTTCTATAGTTATGTTCAGTAAGAAATTTAGAGTATAATAAGATCAACTTAATTTTTGATGAATAATAAATTATGAATAGTGATTTTATGCTTATGATTAGTAATGTGATCAAATAGATTAAGTATACTCACTTAATAAAGTATTAATATAATCTAGTCACCTTGATTAAGTAATGTGATTCAATAAAATAGGTAAATAACTGTTTCAGAAAGTACTGGTTAAGGTTTAGTTTTTTCAGGTGAATAGTGTTTTTTATTTTAAAAATTAAATTAAAAATATTTAGAAAATTATTTTCATAAAATGGAGTAAATTTTTGAAATCAGATCATCGATATTTGGTTAAGGTGAAATTTTGGGATTTTTCTAAAAAAGTTGAATTTTCAGTGAATAGTGAATTTTCAGTTTAGAGTTTCAGGTGTTTAATGAATCATTAAGGATGTAATAATTATGTAATAATTATGGTCGACTTATGAATAGTAAGATAAGGTATGAGGTGTCCCTTGGCCATTAATGCCTTGTCCCCTCACTTCCCCTATAAATACCAAGCCATTCTCTCATCCTTTCCATTCCAAAATCCTCCTCAACGAAGTTCTGGACTCCTTACCTCCCAAGAAGTCCTCCCAAGGTGCCCTCAAGCCTCTCAAGGTCTCAAACTTAAAGATTTAGAAGTTACTCTTCAAGGTATGGGATCCTACCTCTATTTCTTTTCAAGTACTCTTTTTTTTGTCATTTCTTTTAAGCTCCATGTTCTTATGTTGGGGATGTTCTTTTATATTCATCCTTCTGTCCTTTTCATGTTCATATTATGAGACACCCCCTCTTTCTCTCATCAATTCATTTTAGGAATGTTAAGTGGCGTCGTTAGGCTGCCAAATTTTTGTTAGGGATTCTTTCACCCTTCTCATTTTCAAGTTCTATTTTCATGTCAAGTCTTTCAAGTTCCTTTTTATTATGTTGGGGTATGATCTCTATATCCATCATATTGTTATTTTATGTTCATATTATTAGGGAACCTATTTGATCTCATCAATTCATTTTTTGAAGTTTTAAGTGACGCTGTTATGCTGCCGAATTTTCATAAGAGAAATCTTCTTTTTGTCTTCCTTCCATGTTTTTCATTTCATATGGTATGTCTTTAAAATTTCATTACCATGTTCTTATATCCTTTATATTTTGTCCCTCTACTTTTTTATGGATCATTTATGAGTGGGTGACCCATGTCCCCTCTCTTTTCAATATTTTCTAAAACCCTGTAACATAGCAGTTATGCTACAGAATTTTCGTCTCAAAATGTCTCTCTCTTTTTCTCAAATTCTTTTATTTTATTAAGTGAATACTCAAAGATCTTTCTTCTATATGGGTATTCACATATATATCAAAATGTTATATTTTAATTCTGGGATTTACATACATGAAACCCGCTTTCCTTTTTAGTGGGTTTAAAGTGACATAAATATCATGTCTTTAAAGCAGTTTTTAAAACGTTATGATTATGCAATGAAACCCATTTATTTTATGATATATGGGTTATTTATGAAATGTTTGATGATGATGATATATTTGGATCACATGATAATAAAGAAAAATTAAGGGTGCTCCCTAATAGTGCTCCAATTCATTGAGTAAAGACTTAATCTTTAGAGATGACCATTTTAACGATACCTTGGTGAATAACCTTGGTAATTTTTTTAATGACACCTTGGGGATGGACCTTGGTGATACGGAAATTATTGTCTATGTTAAATTTTGTAGCCACATCTTCAAGTTAAGAAACATGTTATTTTTATTATGATATTCCTCATGATCTCTTTCGCATGCCTTAAAGTTATTTATCATGACTTTATTGATGTATCTCAAGTTCACATGTAAAATGTTTCTCTTGTTTCCCTTACTGGGCCTTCTGCTCACCCTTTCCTTTGATATATGCTCCCAGGTTATGAGATGGTGTAATAAACTTAGGATAAACAAAGAAGAAGCCTTTAAAGTGTTTAAGAAGAATTTTTTATGTCATTATGTATTAAGTTCCTGGTTTCCAAGACACTAAACCTTAAAGATCCTCGGATTTGTAAAATTTAATGAAAAGTTATGTCATAAAAAGGCGAGATGCTATAATATCGGTCACATAAAGCATCAGATTTAGGTGAGGCTAATTTCTACCTATCAGAAATTATTTTTGGATCATTTTAATAAAGTATCAAAAAAATATGAATGCATTTTCTCTATTTTTAGTATGTCAGTCTTGTTTTTTTACTAAAATGTTATTTCCAACTAGAAACATGCATTTTGAGTCGTATCGGTCGCATCATGAATCGGTTTGACATGAAACTACTTCATACACATCACAAATTACTTATGAATCTTTGTTCTAGATTATCAAGACAATTGGAGCATGTTTTCTTGGTTTTTAGTGAGTGGCACATTTTGAACTAAAATGTCAATTTAAAACTGATAACAAATACTTTTAGTCATATCGGTCACATAGTGCATAATATTGAGGTGAGGATGATTCCTACACATTAAAAATGACTCATGGATTTTTTTTCTAAATTATAAAAACAATCTAAATGTGTTTACTTGGTTTTTAGTATGTCACTTGTTTTTTTTACATAAATTAATTTCAATTTTTTAATAAAAAAGATGCACTTGGAGTCATAGCGGTCACACCGTGCATTTGATTAAGGTGTGGTTGACTCCTAAACATCAAAAATTAATTATGGACCATTTTCCTAAATTATCAAAATAATATGAATGTGTTTTCTCAATTTTCAATATGTCACTTGTTCTTTTTACTAAAATTAATGTTAATTTTAAATAAAAAGAGACACTTTGAGTTACACTGGCCATACTATGCATAATATTGAGTTTCATTTAATTCCTACACATAAAAAATTATTTATAGATCATTTTACAAAAGTATTTAAAAAATCAGAATGTGTTTGCTCGGTTTTCAGTATGCTAGTTGTGTTTTTTACTAAAATGTCATTTCAAACTAGAAACATGCATTTTGAGTCATATTAGTTGCATAATGCATTGGTTTGACATGAGACTACTCCATACACGTCAAAAATGACTTGTAAATCACTTTCCTAAATTATTGATACAATTGGAGCTCATTTGATTGGTTTTTAGTGAGTGACACATTTTGAACTAAAATTTCAATTTTAAACTGATAATGAACACTTTTAATCATACCGGTCACACCGTGTATCATATTGAGGTTGGTTTGATTACTACACATTACAAATAACTCATGGATCATTTTCCTAAAGTATCAAAACAATATGAATGCATTTTCTCAGTTTCCAGTATGTCACTTGTTCTTTTTACTTAAATTAATGTCAATTTTAAATAAAAAGATACAGTTGGAGTCATAGCGGTCACACCGTGCATTGGATTGAGGTGAGATTTACTCCTACATGTCACAAATTACTCATAGATCATTTTCCTAAATTATCAAAATAATCTGAATGTTTTTTCTCAGTTTCCAGCATGTCACTTGTTTTTTTTTACTAAAATTAATGTCAATTTTAAATAAAAAGAGACACTTTGAGTGATACCGGTCACACCGTGCATCGTATTGAGATGTGGTTGATTAATACACATCACAAATGACTTATATATCATTTTCCTAAATTATCAAAATAATATTAATGTGTTTACTTGTTTTTCAGTATGTTACTTGTTCTTTTTACTAAAATTAATGTCAATTTTAAATAAAAAAGACACACTTAAAGTTATAACAGTCACACCATGCATCGGATTGAGGTTAGGTTGATTCATACACATCAAAAATAACTTATGGATCATTTTCCTAAAGTATCAAAACAATACGAATGTGTTTGCTCAGTTTTTAGTATGTCACTTGTTCTTTTTATTAAAATTAATATCAATTTTAAATAAATAGACACACATTGAATTATACCAGTCACACTGTGCATCATATTGATTTTTAGTTGATTCCTGCATGTCAAAAATTACTTATGGATTGTTTTCTTAAATTATCAAAATAATACAAATGTTTTTTCTTAGTTTTCAGTGTGTTACGTGTTTTTTTACTAAAATTAATGTCAATTTTAAATAAAAATACACACTTAGAGTTATAACGGTCACATCGTGTATCGGATTGAGGTGAGGTTGATTCTAAAACATCACAAATGAATTATGTATCGATGTCCTAAAGTATCAAAATAATACGAATGTTTTTACTCAGTTTTCAGTATGTCACTTGTTCTTTTTACTAAAATTAATATCAATTTTAAATAAATAGACACACTTGGAATTATATCGGTCACACTGTGCATCATATTGGGGTTTGTTTAATTCCTACATGTCAAAAATGAATTATGGATCATTTTCCTAAAGTATTAAAACAATAAAAATTCATTTTCTCAGTTTTTAGTATGTCACTTGTTCTTTTTACTAAAATTAATGTCAATTTTAAATAAATAGATACACTTAGAGTTATAGAGGTCACATCGTGCATCCGATTGAGGTGAAGTTGATTCCTACACATCAAAAATAACTTATTGATCATTTTATTAAAGTATCAAAACAATCCAAATGTATTTTATCAATTTTCAGTATGTTGTTTTTTCTTTTTATTAAAATTAATGTCAATTTTAAATAAATAGACGCACTTTTAGTCATACCGGTCACACTGTGCATCATATTGAGGTTCGGTTGAATCCTACATGTCAAAAATGACTTATGGATCATTTTCCTAAATTATAAAAACAAAATGAATTTATTTTCTTGGTTTTCAGTATGTCACTTGTTCCTTTTACTAAAATTAATAACAATTTTAAATAAAAAAGAGATAATTTGAGTCATATCAGGCACATCGTGTATTAGATTGGGGTGTGTCTGATTCTCACATGTCTTAAATGACTTATATACCATTTTCTTAAATTATCAAAACAATTTGAATAGGTTTTCTTGATTTTGAGTATGTCGGTTGTCTTTTTTACTAAAATTTATATCAATTTTAAATAGAAATAAGCACTTGGAGTCATGCATGTCACACCGTGTGTCGGATTGAGGTACAATTGATTCCTACACATCCTAAAGTCTCAAAACAAACATTAGATTCCAATTTTATCATGATTTTCATTGTCTTTCTTTTTAGAATTCTCAACACTGCATATTGACTCGACGTTCTTAGATGAAAAACCTTTCTCGTTGTTGAAATCTAAGAGAGTGGAAGAATCTCATGTTACCATTATATCATGATAATTCTCCATAATGAGCACATGATCTTCCTACACTCTTCTAGTTTTCAATGAGAAAGGTTTTTTAGCTAAATAACATTGACTCTATATAGTGTTGGCATTTTAACAAAGAGAAGCAATGGAAAGTGTAAATATTAGTGAAAAAAACTAAATAAGTGTTGGATAAAAATGATAAGGAAATTAACTTTAAAATAATAGATAAAATGATGAAAAAATAATTAAATAATTAGTATGAATTCACCTTTTCATGATGGTTGTATACATTCTTGACCCATTTCTTTGTTGTCATTATCTCAGTTGTAGCCTTGAAGCCCAATCTCTCATGAGAATGAGTAGCTTCAAACAAACCACCCCAACTCAAACAAAGGAATACACCTATATAAGAAAACAATTATTATTTGAGTAATACTAAAAAATAAGTAAATTAAAAATAAATATTAAACAATCCACTACTTTTATGGAAGTCATATATTCATGTTATTTATGTGCAGTCTTCCATCAGGTATGTTTTTCATTCATTTCTAAGAAAATTAATATCATCTTGTGAATATGAGTCTTTTTGATAGTCATAGTAGTACTGGAAAAATATAAATACATAAATTATTAATAAATATTTTAAATTAAATAGTAATTATCTTCGAAAATACCTCTTAGGGGATGTTAGTTTGTTCATGGAATATGATCTCTCTCATAAATTTACAAACATAATAACCACAATATTTTCCATTTTTTTATTTTAGACACTACAGAAACATTGAGGAGGATAATTATTTTTTTCATATTTTTTTGGGAAGTGAAATCTTATTATATATACCATGATACTTGTCTAATTAAAGAGCTTGTCAGGGTCCTTATTCTTAGCCCCTGGCCTCATTCCTTATTTTTCACGATATTGATACACCGCCCTATCATAAATGAATACTCATTAGAATATAATATAAATTATATAACTTTATTTTTAGTTCTAAAACATTGGATTTAGTATATTATAAATTTAAAAACACCATCATGTGTGATTGGTTTGTTGGTTATTCATGCATTGAATCCAGGAAATAAATATTTAGAGTATCCAAATTGACCGCAATGAGCATCCAATGTTGCTTAAAAACAAAAAAAAAGGAATTATAAGTAATGAAATAAATGAAAATGTATTTGATATGATTAAATTGTAGATTTTTACCCCTACATCATTGGTATTAATAAGAGTCTGTCATCTGAAAGTTTTCTTTCAAATGATTTGAACAAACCTACCACTATTTCATCATTTTTATTATTCTATTTTTGTTTGTTCTGTAGAGGTGGTGTTAGGACTAAAGAGTCCAAAAAAATCATGGGGAAATATCTTCAATTGTTTTTGATATATATGCTTACTAAAAATATGAAATGTATTTAGTCATGATTAACATGTTATATCAGCTTTTGGAAAATCAAATCATGAAAACATACCTCATGTATACATTTACAACTGGGGTGCCTAGCCAATCATAGTCAAGGATTTAATTTAAATTCTCAACACCAATGTAGTCTTCACCTTCCTTTCTATACATATTTTCTTCAAAATAAATTATTTGACTACTACCATTTTTTAACTTTGTATCCACGTGAACCTTCAATGTTAGTAAATGCGAATATGGAGTGGGTGGGGTAAAGGTTCTTTCGGAAGATCTTTTCAATCAGTTGGTCGATCCTTTATATGGTTTCGAGTTAGTCTTTCATTTTACCCTCTTCACTGTGTTCATCTATAATAGCATTCATTGGTTCAGACATTTTTTCATTAATTGTTAAAGTTTTAGCATGAAAAATAAATTGAAAATGAATACCTCCTTGTCAACATGTTTTTTATGAGATTTTAAGTCCATGAGAAGAATATTTCAATAGTTCGGTTGATCGTATTAATATCGTCATCATCAAGTGGAATAGGTAGCTCAGCACTCGGCTCATGAGCTACACTAATCATCACTCTCACATGACCAGTTAGAAGTGGTTTATTGTGTAGATTGTCATCTAGGATATTGAACATTGTATCCCTCGCTACAAGGAAATGGGTGGGTGTTGATAGATATAAATCACAGTCATGTTGACCCTATAGAATATCAGTACAGGAAAGGTATCAATATATGTCTGATTCCCATTTCACAAAAAAAATTATTAGAATATTGATTACCACGACTAATATATCTCTTTGAGGGGGATGGCTCGCCTCAAAACTAGTGGAGGTGGGTGGGATCTTCACAAAATGGTTGTTCTTGAGTTGTTTCTTCTCTTTGTTTCCCCCCATAAAAGTTACTAGCAACTCTCTCTGCCATTGGAATTGTTCTTCAAGGGTATCTAGTCTTTCTTTCATCTATTTCATTTCTTTATCTTTATCCACCTCTTGTTTTTTTCCTCAAAATATGTTCAGGGTGTCACCCCATAACCCACACCTTTGATGCGACCATACTATTTTGGTCGCTTCAAGGCCACTGATAGTAGGTGTTCATCCAGTATAGGGTTTTCTAATTCCTATGAATATGTCGGATAGAAAATATAAGAAAATGAGTAATCATTATTATTTAGTAGCGATTTAAAGCAAAAAAAAAATATTATGTCATACTTACACATGTTTCCCACACTTTGTATGTGTTTTCATATATTAGTATATCATCTTTATTTACAAGTACCTCATTCCATAGCACATGGCGTGGGATGGAAGGGGCTTTGGATTTGGAGTCATCAATCTGCATATAAATAGAGAAACATAATTATATTGTTATTTCATGTCACATAAAAGTATTATAGTAGATTTAAAATATGTATCATTTTTCAAGTGAAGTGCACCCCATCCTTGCTTTATGGTAGGGGTACATTGGTTTTTTCTCCCATTCCTTATTTTCATCACTCAATTGTTGTTTCATAAATAAAAAATTGTCAATAAAAGTGATGAATACACATATCTTCAAACAAATTATTACTATCCACAATGTACCTAAAAGACACATCTGCACAATGGTCAGTAAACACATCTCATGCTTCTTTGGTTATCGAGTGTGCATAGATAAGCAGTGGGTGCGGATTTATTTTCCCCTCAGTGTCTTTAAGATGATGTCTCATTAGAATTGTGTGAAATCCTCTATGAATCCTTTCAGTAAGAATTAATACATATTTCTTATGGGAGTCATCTACTATAAATGTGCTCTGTAAGGGATGATGAAGAGTAAGTCAATATTTCATTATTTTATTTTTTAGTAAAATAAAGAAATGATGTCATAATGTTATTGTAATATCTTCCCATGTTAGTGTCTTAAGCACGGGCACAACATGGTTCCACGAATCTACATCAATCAGCATGCATTTCTGAGTGAAAATTTCAATGTAACTACTGAACATGGCCTTATTGGGGTTAACATGTTGTCCCCATGCATTTCATCTGACCTCGTATTTGATACCTTTGATTTTTTCCTTAATGATTTTTTGTTAACACCGTCAAACTGTGGTGCTCCTATTTTTTTGCATCATCGGTCCTTTGTCACCTACCATTTCCTTGGATTCAACATTGTCAATATGTTGTTACTCTAGAGTGGTAGCATCGGCATGTGTATATGGTCATTGTACCTCTACACTGGGAGAAGCAATAGGTTGAGAAACCTATTGTTCTTCAGGATTGGGAGCACCAGTATGTGCAGAAGTTCTTTGTACCTCTGCACTATGAACAATAGCAGGTTGAGAGACCTATTGTTCCTCAGGATTGGGAGCACCAGCACATGTAGAATTCATTATATGAAGAAGTGGTTTAACATTTAATTTAGATTACATAAATACAGTAGCGAACAGATAATAACATGAGGTAACACAATGTGGATTACAAAAAAATATAACTTGATTATTGAACTCTTTTTTTTGAAGTCCGAAGAAATTTGACCCCTCTATCGACTATCCAAATCTCTTCATTGTGATCTCCTCTAACATACAAAATTTCATCTATATTGGAATTCTAATACATTTTATCATTTATAAAAGTCATCCTAATCTACTATTTGGACCAATTTTATCAAGACACCTTTGAAACTAAAATGGGAATCCACACTACCCTTTAAATGGACATTGAAAAACATTTAAAGACACAGTAAGTTTCAAAATCCAATCCACATGGGAAAACACACCCTTCTGAAATAATTCATCTTATTTGTAAATCTTAAAAGCTTTAAACACCCCAAAATGTTGATATAAAAATTAACCAAGGCTAAAAAAAGTGTTTTAAATATAGATCACAAGCGTTAACTCGCCACTTTAAAAATAAAACAACATTTTTAACACTTTCAAATCACCCAAACTCTTGGTTTGAAATCCAATTAACAAAAAGGGTGTTCTCACATTTGAGGAAGATAGTTTCGTGAACTCTATGAATATGAATCTTGGAAATGTATAGATTCTATGAATCATTTTAAAATCTGAAAATTTTTTATTTTAAAAATATGAATTTACTAGGAGGAATATCATTTCACTCCGCTACTTATCTAGAAGCCTTAGTAAATCTCCTAATGTCGACCACCCCTTCCCTCCCCCTTATCTCAACTCTAATCTTGGTGATTATCCATTAAAACTCAAGGTATGTATTAACTAAGTGGTCTTTATCTCTTCTTTCCCACTTATTTCTCCCTCTTTCTCCATTCTCTTTTTCTCTTATGGTCATGGTAGTTATGTGTTCAAAATTTTATGGGATTTACTTGGGGATTATTTTTTTCTAGGGAATCTTGTAAATCGCTAGGAATCTTTCCTCTTCTCTTTTGGTATTTTAACAACCATTGACAATGAATTCAATGACTACTGGTATGTGTCCCTTTATTAATCATTTAACCTTATAAACCAATAAAGTACATGATTCAAGCAATTTTTCTTGGTTCACGTAAATTAAGTTACATCTACGGAGTATATATAAGTGATTTATTAATGAACTAAAATCCACCAAGTTCACTGATTATATAAGGTTCATAATAGAATCGTTATCCCTTTTTTTACAACTACACCTAAAGATAAATGTTCACTTCTTTATTATAGAATATAGACTCACTACCCCTCAAGTTTATGAGTTTAATCCTTACTAATAATAACAAAAAATAAAAATACTCTATTGGTAGATATTTTTATGACATCTTCATGAAATTTGATGAACTCCTTATTCCTCCTCTTCTTTAGCTTTATTGATCAGTAATAACCAAATCCTCACTGAATTTATAGAATGCTTCTCTTTATGTTCCTCTATCAATTCGCTATAATTACACACTCTTCATCAAATGATCTCCAAAATCTTTACCCTCACTTCATAAGAATTTATCAATGGTCATGATCTATCCAAATTTTTCATATCCACCATGATCATGATACTTTTCCATCCACCATATTATATTTTCAAAGACAACCAATAGGGTGAAACTATATCTTATATTATCACTTTACAAACTCTGAGTTTGAAGGATTATAAATTCTTTAAATTCAATAGATATAACATTTATTATGGTGTAACATAGAGAAATACAATAAAATCCATTCAAAATTTACACTCCTCTAAAAAAACAGCAAAATCCATCTAACTCTAAATAATATGGAATGAGAAAATCTAAATTTATATCTAGAAAACTCCTTATAACCAAATAAATAATATCACAATATAGTCAATAGTTCATGACCTTCATTTATAGTGTAATACATAATCCACAATGCATAGTTCTAAACACTTTTTTTAAGAAAAGTATTCTTTAACGAAACAAAGGGTTATTACATCTCAAGAATTATCTTCATAATGAATACAATGAACAAAAAATCATTCACCCTAATCTCAAATGATTCGTGTTTGTCAATAACTTAACAATCAATTGATTATGGGAACATACCATTCCATGAACTATACCTTTGGGGGAGCGAGCAGCGGCAAAGGCGAGGGCAACGGAGGCGGCGGTAGGGGCAGCGAAGCGGGGGGTAGTGTGGCTGGGGGAGAGAGGTGCTGAGGCAGTGCAGTCGGGGGGGAGGCGCGCGACGATGACTGGGTTTGGCAAGAGCGACGACGCAGCGAGGCTGCGGCAGTACGGTTGGGCGAGAGTGGAGGAGCGGCGACAGCGGGGTTCGGCAAGAGCAGTGGCACGACAGTAGTCGGCTTCCGCGAGAGCTTGAAGTTATGTGAAAGAAGAAGCCAACTGTTAGGGTTCATTTATAAAACTAGGTAACGCTTTTATTAGCGCTACTTAAAAAACGATGATAAATGTATGTTTTATCAGCATTGAAATATAAAGCGCTGATAAAACCTATCTTTATCAGTACTTTTTTAGCGCTGATAAAGATATAATGTTAATAATTTATTTATATTTTTATATATATTTATAAAATTATATATATGATAAATATTTATTTATTTATTTATTTATAATTATAACTATAAATAAATATACATTTATTTATATTTATATATATGATAAATATATTTATATAATTAATATATTTATCATAAATAATTATAAATATGTATTTATTTATATTTATAACAATAAATTTATATATATTTATTTATATTTATAACTATAAATTTATATATATTTATTTATATTTATAACTATAAATTTATATATATTTATTTAAATAATTATGAAATTATAATAATTGTATTTCTTATATTTATAATTTTATGAATATATATAATTAATATATTAATTATATATATTTATAAGATTATAAATATAATAAATATATTTACTATAATTTCATAATTATTTAAATAAATATATATTTATTTATAATTATAACTATAAATAAAAAAATATTTATTTATTTAAATAATTATATTATATTAGGTGTTTTGTGGTACAATTACATCAAACACACACACACACCGCACACACATAGGACTGAAATGAAGTTCATAGCCCCCAAAGAGATAACTCACCCAACTACCCGCTTTATTATAAATATATATGTGTTTATTTGAAATTAAAAAATTATAATAAATATATATTTATTTATAGTTATAATTATAAATATATATATATATATTTAAATAATTATAAAATTATAACAAATATATTTATTATATTTATAATTTTATAAATATCTATAATTAATGTATTTATTGTAATTTTATAATTATTTTAATATATCTATTTTTTTAAAAATGTTTAACCACAAGCAGAAGCCCCTGACCATTTATTAAAATAAAAGAAAAAGTAACGGGCGGAAAGGATGGAGGACGGGGTCAAACAACAAGACAAACTCGCGTCCAATTAGAAAAACTACGAAGCAAAAGGATCATTCTCATAACCATAATCCGATTCATCACCCTCCTTAGCCAACTCTCATTCTGATTGTGAATTCTTTTGATTGAGAAGTGCAAAATACATCTTTTTAAGCCTTCCCTACTTCGACGTGAGTTGATTCCTGGAATTCCTGGTGGACTCACTCTTTCGTGTAGCATTCCAGTCATCATGACCACGTCCCTATCCATGACCTTTTGGATGTCTTCCCCATCGCTGGGTTTTCTATTGCCAACCTTCTTCAGGTTCTAATGTCGCAACATCCAGGTTGTCCTTCCCTGAACAAGCGTCTAAAACTATACCCTCTGTGGAAGATTTGGAATCAACTGTTTGATCATCCTCTGTCAAGCCAGAATGAACATTTTTCTCACTCGACATGGTTTTATGAGGAGGGACCATTTGAAACCCCTCACCATCCACGTGAATTTCTTTGCCTTTTTGAGGCTTCGCGTGGGAAGCAACATCTTTTTGGTTGCCCTGTCATCCTGAAGAAATATCTTTCTCAATCATAAATTATTGATCAACCACTTTTTGAGCATCACCTTCATTTACTTTTTCAATAAAAGGAACCACTCCTTGCTTCTGAGAATCAGCAGACAAACATTTGACATTATCACCATCACCAAAGGCATTTATCTCGTCATTAAAAATTGCATCCCAAGACTTCTGCTTGACACATGAAGCATCAATCCCTTGATTTTTAATGCAAACGACATCATCACCACCCTGGGCAGTAGTCCCTACCGTTGCTTGCAAAATTCTCGTATCAAACTAACCATGAGTATCAGAATGACCTACATTAACATCAATCAGACTTGAAATCTTTCCATAACTTCTATATTCATCGTCCTTCCTTCCATTCATAGGTTTCCCATTATCCTCTTTCCCTACAACAGTCGGATGTCTAGTCGTGGGCTGCCCTTGCTTCGGCTTTTTGAAACATGTATTTTCCTCAAGTCCACGATTGTGACAGAAAGCATAGGTAAGCGATATTTGTAGTTTGAAATGTCATGACCAATGGTTTTTCAGATCGAGCAGAAGCAGGGGACATTTTCATACTCAATTTTAAGATTCAAGTCTTTATCCTTTGTTGAGAGAACAACCATCTCAACCAAAGAGAAACATAGATCAACTTCAACAAGGAAACATGAAAAATGTCCAAATCTAGTCATTTCAGTCTCTCAATCCATTTTTATGGGAATTCCACTTGAAAGCGCAATGTCACGAAGTATTTTAGGATGTCAGAGAAGTGAGTTTGAACTGAAAACTTTCACCCAGAGCTACACAGAAGTGTTTCCAACCTCTAGTGGATTAAAAGATTTGTCCCATTCACGTATGTGAAGCAGACCTGGTTTGAGGGACACAAAACCAAAACACCAGACCTTCGTCTTCCTTTCATCGGAGGGGAAATGAGATGGTAAAAACCAAAACCCAATTCAAACTATTTTCAATCGGAGAAGCCCCAAATTTCAGAGAGACTTTCAGCAATTTCCCCAATCTTCTATGGCTTCGAACATCAGGGAAAAATTAAACTAGCAATAATGGAAAACTCACCCAATTTCAGAAGGTCTGAGACCACGGCTGGATATGCCCTGAAGTGAACCACATTACTTCTTCTGTGGAAGCAACAGTCACCATATCCCTTGAAAATAGAAAGGGATCAACATCATGCATTCTCATCGAAAATCGGTGCAAAAGCCAATCCATGAGCAGGTCTCACAACAGCAACTCTGTCAACATTGAACTTGTATGAGCTGAAACGACCTTGAGCAAGGAAGAAATCTGGTCGGATGCACTCCTCAGTGCCGAAGCAGAAGGAACCCGAAGCCACATGTTCGAGAGACTTCATATCAGAATCGGGTTTGAGCACGACACCACCGCGACCCGCCTCTAAGATAGAGGCCACCGAATCACGATGCACATCAGCGCTGTTGCAGATGGGCAGATCCGCAGAATTATTGGCACCACCATGACTCGCCTCCAAACTAGAGGTCGCCAGACCTCGGTGCACATCATCACTGTTATGGATGGAAGCCGACCTCAGATCTATAGAAATCACGGCACCAGCATGACCCACCTCCAAACAAGAAGCGGTTGAGCTACCCTTATGCAAGTCAAACCTACCGGGGGAAAGGAAAGAGGAAGCACGCATCTCTTGCTGGACAGACTCCATGAACATTGATCACACCCAAACCCTAGCCGAGGTCTATTCGCCATAGAGGAGAGACGGGAGCTCCCACACCCAAACCCTAGCCGCCATCCTTCCTTAATATATCTATATTTATTTAGAATTATAATTATAAATATTTGTATTTATTTATAAGTATTTGTATATATTTATAAATATATATATTTAATTATATATATTTATAAATTTATAAGTATAATAAATATATTTATTATAATTTTATAATTATTTACACACATATATATATAGTTATAATTATAAATAAATATATTTATAAATATTTGTATATAATTATAAATATATTTATATATATTTATTTATAAAATTATAACAGATGCATCTATTGTAATTTTATAATTATTTAAATATATATATATATATAGTTATAATTATAATTATAAATAATATATTTAAAAAGTATTTATATATAATTAAAAATTTATAATTATAAATATAATAAATATATTTATTGTAATTTTATAAGTATTTATGATAACATAATAGATTCATGGGTATAACATGAATGAATCATATACCTAGTAAAGTATAGATTATAAAAAACGAGTCATCACATGTATGGACAACATAAATAATAATAAAGGTGTAATGTATGAATGAACATTCACGATGAATACATAACATATGCATGTCAATTATACTCACGCATCAGTATATTTATTGATCAAATTTAGACATAACATTGCACTTGGTCTTCGAGCCAGTTTGTGGGTCTTCAGGCCATGTAATGGGTTTCATGTCCACCGGGCTTTTGGGCCATGTATTGAATAAATAAGGCTTGATGGGTGAGTTATCTCTTGAGAGGACTATGGTCTGTCTTTCCGACCTGTGTGTGTGGTGTGTGTGTGTTTAATGTAATTATACCCCCAATCACCTAATATATATAATAAATATATTTATTATTTAATAAAATTTATTATAATCTTATAGTTATTTAAATATATATTTATTTAATTATAATCTTATAAATACTTTATTTAAAAGGTTGTATATATATTTGAATTATTTAAAAAATATTAATTATAAACATGCGTTCTTTATTTAACGTATATAAATAAACATTATTTTTTAATATAAATATAATAATTTTATATAAATTAATAATGTTTTTTATTAGAAACTTCTATCAATGCTAATAATAGCGCTGATAACGGGTAGATTTATCACCGCTTTTAAGTAGCGCTGATAAAGACCCCCCTTTTATCAACGCGTTTTTTAGGGTTGATAAAAGTCAGTGTTATCCTTGCCCCGATATGTGGTAGTGGGGTGAGTTATAAATTGGGATAATTGGCCTCAGTTGACCTTTATGGAATTGTGTGATTCCTTTGAACCTTCGAATTGGATGATACAAGCATGAGATGAATGAACATAAATGACCTATATAAGTGCCTTAAAATTTTTCCCGGGGTTAGGAGTGATGATGGACTAGTTAGGGTCACCCTTAGGTGTCACCTTAGATCCAAGGATTAGAGCGGGTGAGACTTGGGAAGTCAGAGTGACCAAGTTGAGTTGGATAGAGACCGAGGGACATAGTACCCCTGAGTGGCGGGCGTTGGTCCAAGGACAAGTGTTGGTTAGTGATTGATTGATTTCTTGAGGATGTATAAGACGTATCCTAACATTCGGGTCATTAGTTAAATGTTGAACTCTCAAATATCGAATTTAATTAAATGTGGTGATTTTTATTATTATATACAGTTTGGGGACTTTGGGCGTGCCTCCTTGGATCCAATGTGCCCATTGTTATATACAGTTGGATGGCCTTGAACTTATTGTTGGGGCTCATAGCCCGGTGCCACAACAGAAGTAGTCGTTGCAGAAAACACACAAGAGGAGAGGAAGATTTCACCTGAAGGAATTTTATACACATCACCCGAAGGAATTTTACACAACACCCGAGGTATTTTTAAAATCACACCCGAAGGCCTTTTACAACACACCCGAAGGATTTTTCACTCAACACACAACACCCATGAACGTACCATTTTTTCTCATACCGCTGATCATCACAATCGGGACACGCCGCTTGATCTCCACAACCAAGAGTACTTTCGATACATGGCACTGTCATCATCGTCGTATTCAATCATCGTCGCTGACACACCATCGTTGTCGTGGTCACCATCTTCGCATCGCATCAGTTACCGCAAACGCGGAAACCCCTTCACCGCTCTCTCTTGGTGGCTACATCATTGCCAGCCCACATTCCAAAACTTGATACTGCATCCTCTTATATAGAAACCCCACCCATATCTCCATTAATGCGGTCAACATTCATAATCCCGTCATTATTTCACCAATTAATATTAGGAAAAACTCTTCATTAATGTCGGGAGAAAATCCTCCATTAATGTTGAGAAAATACCTCCATTAATGATTTCCTCTCTCTTCAATATTTAATTTTTAAATCAAATAATCCCAACAATCTCCACCTTGATTTAAAATTCAAATACTCTGCATTCATCTCCACCATCTGGGTCAATGTGATCATCAACTCCACCAAGATCCAAATGTCACCCAATGAACGGAACACGCCGCATGACACTTGCGGTCAAGAAGACTTTCGATATTCCAGCAACACCGCTGATATCGCCATCATTTTCGATGACATATGAGTCCTGAGTCCTTGAAAAGCTACTTCACCAGATTCTTGTCACCGTGTTCTATAACCGATCACTTCAACCAAACCCTCTGATACCACTGTTGGGTCGGAGTTTTTAAGATGCAACGAAATAAAATAAAAAACACCAAAATTACCGTGGTTTGGAGAAAGCCTACTCCACCCGAGAATCAGTAATTTTATTGTCAAATAAAAATTACAAGTCTCACAAATCACACACTTCAATTGGCGGAACAATCTCTGCTCCACTATGTGCTTTATTTCAACCGCCTCCGTGATCTCAGGTTCCCCTCTCCACTTGCAGCCACGTCGTGCACCGCACACCACTACTCAAGCCCTTGGCATTGTGAATCTGTCAATGCTCCACTCCAATATGAAAGGGCTTTGGAACCTTTAAAAGGCGTGCCTCCTCTATTGTCTGTCATGCATTTTATAGGTCTCCTTTTTTTCAACCTTCCGCGTGGTTTAAATGCAGTCAAAATGAGATCCTATTTTTTAGGACAATTAAAAAAAATATTCAGATTTAAAATCACCCCCAAAAATAAATATTCTATTGAGATTTTAAATCACCCCCAACAATAAATATTCTGTTGGAATGTGGGCTGGCAATGATGTAGCCACCAAGAGAGAGCGGCGAAGGGGTTGTCGCGTTTGCGGTAACCGGTGCGATGTGAAGATGGTGATCACGACAACGATGGTGTGTCAGTGGCGATGATTGAAGACGACGATGATGATGGTTCCATGTATCGAAAGTCCTCTTGGTTGCGGAGATCAAGTGGCGTGTCCCGGTTGTGATGATCAGCGGTACGAGAAAAAATGGTACGTTCATGGGTGTCGTGTGTTGAGTGAAAAATCCTTCGGGTGTGTTGTAAAAGGCCTTCGGGTGTGATGTTAAAAATCCTTCGGGTGTTGTGTAAAATTCCTTTGGGTGATGTGTATAAAATGTCTTCGGGTGAAATCTTCCTCTCCTCTTGTGTGTTTTCTGAAACGACTACTTCCATTGTGGCGTCGGGCTCTGATCCCCAACAGTGGTATCAAAGGGAGGTTATCCATTTTTCTTGCTGAATAATTGTGGGAGATTCACGTCCAAAGATTTATGTCCATATTGATATGTTTAATGGGAAAAATGATTTCACATTGTGGCAACAACGGGTAAAAAATATTTTGACTCGGGAAGGGACAGTGAAAGCATTGAAGAAAAAATCAAAGAAGCCGGAGAAGACTAGCTCTGATGAATGGCAAGATATGATAGATTTGGAAACGAGCACCATTAAATTGTATTTGGCGGACAATACACTACGAGAGGTGATGAATTTAACAGATCCAGAGGAGATCTGGACGAAGCTAGAAGCCAGGTATAAATCTAAATCTCTGAAAAATCGTTTGTATTTGAAAAAAGGATTGTATCGTCTTCAAATGTCAGAAAGCGGAGATTTGGGAAACCATTTGGATGAGTTCACCAGACTCTTGATGGAATTGTCTTTTGTGGCAATCAAAACTGATGATAAAGGCAACGTGGTGCCCGTGGAAATGTAATAAGAGGACAAGTATTTGCTCTTGTTAGGTTCTTTTCCAGATTCATATGACAATCTCATCACTACATTGTTATTTGGAAAAGACACTCTGAAACTGGATGATGTTATTTCACTGTTGCTAATGAACCAGACTCGACGAAAGACCAATGATGATGGATCATCAGGTAATAGTGGGCTCTTTGCAGTGACTGGTGGACGTAACTATCAAGGAAGGTCGATAGAACGAAGGAATGGTTCAGGGAGCAGGAGATCGAATTCAATCAAGACCAAGAGAAGATTTTGTATGCTGGGAGTGTGGAAAAAAAGGTCACATGAGAAGGAATTGTGAGAAGTTCTGTGAGAGAATGAAGAAAGAAGAAAAAGAAGCCGAAACAGTAAAAGAATCAATTGAGGTGAATACTGTGACTCAAGATGAGAGGTATGCTAGTGATTTATTGCTTACAACTATGGAAGATGTGGATGATTCAGATTGGATTTTAGATTCTGGTTGCTCTTATCATATATGTGCAAAAAGGGAATGTTTTGACAGTTATAAGAAGTATGAAGGTGATATTGTGAAAATGGCCAACAAATCGGAAAGTCAAATTGTTGGAATCAGTACGGTGTGAGTTCGTATGTTTGATGGGGTTATTCGCACACTTTCGGATGTGAGGTATGTACATGATTTGAGAATGAACTTAATTTCTTTGGGTATGTTGAATTCCAAAGGTTTTAGGTTTTATACTAGCATTGGAGTTCTCAAAGTGATGCGAGGAGTAATGACCATGATCAAAGGGAAGAAAGTTGGGAATCTATACAAGTTGATTCATGCAGGTGAATCTTCATTGAGGCCCCAGAGTACCATTATAGGTGATGTTCAAAAGGATGTATCTGCAAATGGATATTTGAAAAGGAATGTGCCATTTGCTTCAGTTGTTCGTGGAACGGTGGAGACACAACATTTTGTTCATCAGATTTGAGAATTTGTACACCCGTTATGGGTGTGGTGGGTCATGCCAATATTCGGCATGACATTAATGGTCAAAATGGATGATGATGGTGAACTATTCAGATTTTTAATCACGGTGGAGATTGTTGGGGGTGATTTAAAATCTCAATGGAATATTTATTGTTGGGGGTGATTTAAAATCTCAATGGAATATTTATTGTTGGGGGTGATTTTAAATTTGAATATTTGTTTTAATTTTCCTAAAAAATAGGATCTCATTTTGACTGCATTTAAACCACGCGGAAGGTTGAAAAAAAAGGAGGCCTATAAAATGCATGGCAGACAATAGAGGAGGCACGCCTTTTGAAGGTTCCAAATCCCTTTCATATTGGAGTGGAGCGTTGAAGGATTCACAACGTCGAGGGCTCGAGTAGTGGTGTGCGGTGCACGGCGTGGCTGCAAGCGGAGAGGGGAACCTGAGATCACAGAGGCGGTTGAAATAAAGCACTGAGTAAAGTAGAGATTGTTGCGCCAATTGAAGTGTGTGATTTGTGAGACTTGTAATTTTTATTTGACAATAAAATTACTTATTCTTAGGTGGAGTAGGCTTTCGACGAACCACGGTAATTTTGGTGTTTTTTATTTTATTTCGTTGCATCTTAATACTCTGACCCAACACTTATATCCTTAGATTTAGTGTGTCTGTTGTTGTATATACAATTGGGGGACCTTGGATGTTGATAAAACACTATTTTGTTGAATATTTTATTGATAATAAATGATATAATTTCCTCAAATTGTGTTAAATATGTTTATTTATAAAATATTTGGGATTTGATCATTCATTTGAAAATTTGGAGAAAATTCCAGTTTTACCCTTTATAGTGCACTGTAGTATTTCGAAGATAAATATTTTTATATTTATTATTTGAATTTTAAATTTTGTAAAAGTTTTCCTAAATTAATTTTCTACAACTTTAATTCAGGAAACTAGAGCTAAAAAGTGCATTTGGATGGAGTAAATGGTCCATTAATCCAATGGTGGGCTGGACTCGGCAGAATGGACATGGGTTCAGTATTTGGGTCATATCATCTTCATCCGGGATTGGATTGAGCCCAAATTTTGAGAAAAGCTCGGGGACATGATTTGACGCAAATCATCCTTCTGGAAGTCCGGTCAATTCACACGTTTTGGAGGTCAAATAGGCGGTGCAACTTGGAATAAAATATTTGGCCGAGTTTTTCATTTCACACTTAAAAAGTTATGCATCCCTAGCCCTCACAAACTCTATTTAAAGGGGTTTTTAACTCTTTGAGATGGATGGTAGAGGCTTTTGGAAGGTTTGGACGAAAGGGTGTCTCTTGGGAGCCCCTCACAACTATTGGAAGAAGTAATCCCTTGTGCAAACCTCTCTTCCAAAAAGGCTCTCCTCTCCCACCTCCTCTTTGTATTTATTTTCTTTCATGTTTGTTTTTTGAATTTTTCTTCAAATAATCTTCTGTGTTCTTCCCTCTTCTTATTCTATTAATATTCTTAATTGGTTTGGAATCAAGATTGGAGACAAGATTGGGTTTTACCCTTTCAATCCTTTGCTTATGCAAAACGTCTCCACGATGACTACACCGCCCATGGAAGAGTAGTTCTTTTTAGTAATCGATCGACCTCTATCCTTCTTCATTTAATTATTTTGAATCATTGAGATACTATAATTCACTTAATATTATCCATGGATTGTGTTTTTAAATTGTAAGAAACTAAGTAATCAATTGAACAATTAACATAAAAACACGCGAGATCGGGATTTTGTGTAAATTGTGAGAGTGCGATCTTAATCGGCAATACAAGACCATATAAGATAAATTTGTAGAGTTCAAATATGATCCCTAAACACAATTCATCATCATTTACAGAATGGATATGTTCCTTAATTCACCACTGACCATAAGCTAATCTTAGAACATCAATCAAAGCAGGGTGTTGCGATTGCGTGTTCCGAAGTTAGCCTAGGGTTAAATTCACATCATCTTCGTGGTAAAGTTAATTCTCGTAGGGTTCGGGATTTAAAAAATTAAGGGATCATAATTAAGTGAATGTTAATTTAAATTATAATGATTAATAATAAAGTGAATAGGTAGAGTTAGATCGATTACGCCTTTTAAAATATTTTCTAAAAAAAACATCTTTTTATTGTGTCATTTTAATCAAACTTCATTTCAAAACTAAAAACAAAAAAAAATATACAATCTTCTTCCAGAAAACTTCTTCTAGATTCATAAACTATAACCAACCCCCATCCTTTCAAATAGTGTTTTTATTCTCTTTTATTTTATTTTTAGAATACCTTTAAAAAGTTGTTCTAAATCTACTTCCTCCTTTGAGAGACGACCTTAGTCAGCCACTCTGCTGCACCTAAGTACCCCAAAATCACACTAATCATTTGAGGGCGCCCACGACAGCGCTCTATCAAATTGGCGCCATTGCCGGGGAGGCAAGTAATTATTTCAACCAATTATAGGTATTTATTTTATTTTACATTTTATTCTCTTCCTCTCTTCTTTCTTCCTTCTTTACCCAATCTGATTTTTCTTCTTCTTCTTTTATTTTCTTCTACTTCTTTTTGGACCATCAACTCAAACTTCTCATTTTTATTTTACTATGGTACACTTTCTTTATTTTCATTTTTATTTGATTTATGACACGAACTAATCTCGAAGATCTCTTAGATCTTGACCCTGAGATTGAACGCAGCCTTAGGGCACGAATAAAACACTCTCAGTCTACGGGAAGTTTCAATATTCAACCAGTTGGTGAATTACTCTCTTCTGGAAACATTGGAATTGTAAGTTATTCAAATTCAAACATAAAAGAGGAACCAATGGCTGGAAACAATGGAAATGAACTTAATATAACCATTCGAGAATTGGTTGCACCTGATATTAACTATCAACCAAATTGTATTACATATCCAAATCTCGAATCGGACTTTGAATTGAAATCTAGATTATTTCACCTTCTTCCAAAGTTTCATGGATTATCTGGTGAGGATCCCAACAAACAACTTAAGGAATTTAATGTGGTTTTCTCAACTTTAAAACCAAGAAATGTTTCTGAAGATCAAATTAAATTAAGAGCATTCTCATTCTCACTTGATGGAGCTGCAAAAGATTGGATGTATTATTTGGAACCTGAATATGTAACATGTTGGAATGATTTGAAACGTCTTTTCTTGAAAAGATTTTTTCCAGCATCAAGGACAACATCCATTCGAAAGGAGATATTGGGGATCAAGAAAGCCCAAGGGGAGTCAATGTATGAGTACTGGGAGCAATTCAAGAAGTTGTGTGCAAGCTGCCCACATCACCAAATCGGTGAGCAATTACTCATCCAGTACTTCTATGAAGGACTCACACCTATGGAGAGAAGCATGGTAGATGTTGCGGCTGGAGGAGCATTGGTGTAAAAGACACTAGTAGCTGCACGTGCGTTGATCAACAAGATGGCCCAAAACTCCCAACAATTTGGTGATAGAGGTACACCACATGTCAGGGGAGTACATCAGGTAAGTCCTTCTTCTCTTTAAAGTAATTTGATTGATACTAAGTTGGAATAATTGACCACTATGGTGAGGAAAATTGCTTTGGTACAAAATACATCTTTACCCCCTCCTTCAAGGCCTTGTGGTATTTGCACTGAGACAAGCCACCCAACTGACTATTGCCCACAACTCCAAGAAACAGAAGATTGTGCAGCAGTGTTCTCTGGGAGACCATATCAGCAACAACAACAACAACCATATACCCAAAAGAAGTTTGATCCAACATACAACCAAGGGTGGAAAGATCAGTTGGACATGAGGTATGGCTCTGGACAACAACAAAGGCCCCCTTTTCAACCAAACTTCCAGCAGCCTCCACCTTACCAATAGGGTTTCCAACAACCCCAAAGGAGATTCGAAGATCAAACATCAACGAGTCAGCAACAAGGGAATCTCCAACACAAGGTAGACTCTAACATTGATGATCTTTTGAAACAAATTGTTCTTAATCAACAGAATGAGCTAAAGAGTCAAGGTTCGGAGCTGAGGGAGTTAAAGACTCAAATGAGCCAGATTGCCATCGCCCTCCATGAACTTGTAAGTAAGAATTCTGGAAATCTACCCTCCCAACCCACTCCAAATCCAAAGGGGAATGTTAGTGCCATCACATTGAGAAGTGGGAGGCAAATGAACGATACATCTGTACCTACCATTCCACCAGGATTCACCTCAACTCCAGAGAAGCTGCATTCCATACCAACTGATGACCAATCCAAGGAGAAAGATAAAGGTAAGAAAAAGATTGATGATGTTCCTCCTAAACCCCTTCCTTCTCCAAACAGGGTTGTTCAAACCAAGAATATGGCTGAAGAAGCAATGAAAAAGGAGGTTTTGGACACATTCAAGCGTGTGGAGATCAACATTCCTCTACTTTATTCCATTAATCAAATCCCAAGGTATGCCAAATTCTTAAAAGAACTCTACACCAATCGAAGAGGGCTCAAGGGAAATGAGAGGATCAACCTTGGAAGGAATGTCTCAGCACTCATTTCACCAACTCTAGCAATGCCAACAAAGTACAAGGATCCTAGGACATTTACCATCCCATGTACCATAGGGGAGTTGCACTTCTCTGATTCTCTTTGTGATTTAGGATCTTCAATAAATGTGATGCCTCACTCTGTATTCTCTTCCTTGCAGGTTGGTGAGTTGAAGCCGACAAGAGTAGTGGTGCAGTTGGCGAATAGAGCTACGGCATATCCAGCGGGAGTCCTTGAGGATGTACTTGTCCGGGTACGAGACATGATCTTTCCAGAAGACTTATATGTGCTTAACATGGAGGATGATTAGGTAAGTTCTCATGCCCCCATTATCTTAGGTAGGCCCTTCCTCAAGACTGCAAAAACTATTATAAATGTCAATGAGGGTACACTTTCCATGGAGTTTGGAGATGAAGTTGTGATATTTAATGTTATGGATTCTATGAAGTACCCCTCAGAGGACCATTCTGCTTTTGTTATCTCCCATTTTGAACCACCAAATAAAAACTCCATAGAATTTGATTGTCCTATGCTTAGGGAGATTATGAGTATTGGTTCAATTTTGATGTCTAAGAGCACTTCCACACATGTTGCTGATACACAATCCTTTATTGGATTTGATTTTGATGTGGATTCATATTCTGATTTCGATCATGTTCACTCTGATTATGACATGGCTGTTGAGTATGCTGATGGATTTGATGCTTTATTCTCTGATTTTGATGATGTCTATTATGATATTGATGCTCTTTGTGCACATATTTCAGTTCCTTCAATGTCTTCATCCATACTACACCCTCCTTCATTAGAACTCAAGTCATTGCCACCAAATCTGAAATACTCATACTTTTTGAGTGGTGAGAGATTACCTGTTATCATTGCTAACAATCTACCTTTTGAACATGAAGAAAAGCTTTTGAATATTTTGAGGGAGAACATCAAGGTGATTGGGTGGACCTTGGCTGACATATCAGGTATTAGCCCCTCAATTTGCATGCATAGGATTCTCTTGGAGGATGGGGCTAAACCGGTGAGACAACCACAAAGGAGACTCAATCCCACCCTCCTGGAAGTTGTTAAAAAAGAAGTTGAGAAATTGCTCGAGGCAGGTATAATCTTTCCCATTTCAGATTCTCAGTGGGTAAGTCCTATTCAGGTTTTGCCTAAGAAAAGTAGTGTTACTGTTGTTAAAAATGAGAAAGATGAGTTAGTTCCAATGAGGGTGAAAAATAGTTGGCGTGTATGTATTGATTATAGGAAACTAAATCAGTCCACTCGCAAGGACCATTTCCCCCTCCCATTTATTGATCAGATGCTTGAGAGACTAGCTGGGAAGACACACTATTATTTCTTGGATGGATTTTCTGGATATTTTCAGGTTCCTATAGCTCTATAGGATCAGGAGAAGACTACATTCACCTGTCCCTTTGGCACATTTGCCTACTAGAGGATTCCATTTGGACGTTGCAATACCCCAGGTACCTTCCAAAGATGCATGGTGAGTATTTTTTCTGATTTTATTGAGACCTGCATGGAGGTATTTATGGATGATTTTACAGTGTATGGGTCTTCATTTGATGAATGTCTAATTAGTTTGGGAAAGGTGTTGAATCGTTGTATTGAGAAGAATTTGGTCCTGAACTTTGAAAAGTTTCATTTCATGGTAGAGCATGGCATTATCTTAGGGCATGTAGTGTCAAAACATGGGATAGAGGTTGATAGATCAAAGGTAGATATTATTTCATCCTTACCATATCCTTCATGTGTGCGTGATGTTAGATCTTTCTTAGGGCATACAGGATTTTATCGGCGCTTCATCAAAGACTTTAGTAATATTGCTCTTCCTATGTCAAGATTACTTCAAAAGGATTCTGATTTTGTGTTTGATGTTTCTTGTAGGAATTCATTTGATGAGATAAAACAACGTCTGACCACTCCACCTATCATACAGCCCCCACGGTGGGAGATTCCTTTTGAGCTTATGTGTGATGCCTCCAACTTCACGGTTGGAGATGTCTTATCTCAGAGGGTGGAAGGACATTCACATGTGATTGCCTATGCATCAAGGACATTGGATTCAGCCCAATCAAACTACACTACCACAGAAAAGGAGTTTCTTGCTGTCATATTTGCTTTAGATAAATTCCGTTCATATTTATTGGGCTCTAAAGTAGTTGTTTTTTCTGACCATGCAGCTCTGAGGTACCTCTTGAAGAATCCAGATGCAAAGCCACGACTTATCCGTTGGATGCTCCTTCTTCAGGAATTTGATATTGAGATAAAGGACAAAAAGGGGTCATAAAACTTGGTGGCGGACCACATGAGTAGGTTTACTCACACACTAGAGGATGACACCTTGTATCAGGTACCACTTCGGGACACTTTCCCCGATGAGCATCTCTATACCATCTCAGGTACGCATCCTTGGTATGCTGATTTAGTTAACTACCTTGTTACCTCTGAAATCCCTACAAATTTAAAGAAACATCAATTCCAAAAATTAAAGAGTGAGTCAAGATTTTATGTTTGGGATGATCCATACTTATGGTGCATGTGTAGTGACCAAGTTATTAGGAGGTGTGTTCCTGATCATGAGTTTGAGTCTGTTTTGCAATTCTTTCATACACTTGCATGTGGTGGACACTTTGGACCCCAACAGACAGCTAGGAAAGTTTTAGACTCTGGATTATATTGGCCTAGATTATTCCATGATTCTCATGTGTTTTGTAAGTCATGCTCTCGTTGCCAACACACTGGAAATATTTCAAGGATACACGAGATGCCCCAACAACCCATTTTATTCTGTGAGATTTTTGATGTTTGGGGAATTGATTTTATGGGCCCCTTTCCTAGTTCCTTTGGTTTTTTGTACATTTTGTTGTTGTTGATTATGTGAGTAAATGGGTGGAGGCTAAGGTCACTAGGATTGATGATTCTCATGTTGTTGTGGACTTTGTCAAAGCACAGATTTTTTGCAGGTTTGGAGTACCAAAGGCCATCATCAGTGACCAAGGGACACACTTTTGCAATAGGAATTTTTATTCCCTCCTTAAAAAGTATGGGGTGACACACAAAACATCAACACCATACCACCCCCAAACAAATGGTCAGGCTGAGGTTTCAAATCGTGAGTTGAAACAAATTTTGGAGAAAAATGTGCAGCCAAATAGGAAGGATTGGAGCAAGCGCTTGGATGATGCATTGTGGGCTTATAGTACAGCATACAAGACCCCCATTGGTATGTCCCCATTTCAGATTGTGTTTGGGAAAGCATGTCATCTCCCCGTGGAAGTTGAGCATCGGGCTTATTGGGCTATAAAGAAATGAAACATGGATTTGGCCCAAGCTGGAATTCAAAGGAAGCTGCAAATTCAAGAGCTTGAGGAGATTCGACTATCATCATATGAGAACTCAAGGATCTACAAGGAAAGATCAAAAGCAGCTCATGACAAAATGATCCAACAAAGGGAGTTTCATGTTGGAGAGAAAGTCATTCTCTACAGTTCACGACTGAAGCTGATGCCTGGTAAGTTGTGTTCCAGATGGTTAGGTCCTTATATTGTATCTAATGTTTTTCCTTATGGTGCAGTGGAGATCACACAAGAGGACACTGGAAGGAGCTTTACAGTCAATGGGAAACATTTGAAGAGATACATTGAGGGACTTCCTACTGATGCAGTGGATTTTATCACACTGCATGACCCCATTATCACTTGATCACATTAGGCTGTTCCTAACCCTTTCACTTTTATATTATTTGTCCTATTTAAAAATTCTGCATTTCATGTGCATATATCATCTCATGGGTTCACATTGAGGACAATGCAATATTTTAAGTGTGGGGGAGGGAACCTTTTAGTTTAGTAATTTAAATTGTTTTCCTATTTAAAAAAAACAAAAAAAAATTGTGTTTTTTTTAAATTTTGTGTGTTTATTTTTCAATTTTCTTTGTGTTTTTGAAAATTTTGAGCTGAAATGATTCTCATCACAATTTTGAAATGCATATCAATGAGTGAAACGATTTATCCCTTGAAACTAAGCTTAAATGAATGCTGAAATGACTTTGTTTCAAGTTCAAATATTTAGTAATTTCATTAAAATTACACTGAATTTTGAATCCCGTGCCACATCTCACTGTCTTTATATTTGAAATCACTTTCCTGTGAGGCTTCTAAACCATTATTTTCATATTCTTTACATTCACCTCACTTCTTGAGAGAACCAAACCATGATTGATTTAACCAGAATTTGATCTATTCCTGTCAAAACTTGAGGGTTTGAGGTACTTATGTTTAAATGATTAAGGCATTTGTTTGGTATTAAAGCCCCTATTTCAAAGAATCCTTTTTTTATAATGAAATTGCATAATCTAGTCGAGCTTAAGTGTGGGGGAAGCTATGTTGTGTTGTGCTACCACATTCTGTGAAACTTTGGGTGGAAAATTAAATTCTGAAGAGATGTGTTTGCTGCTGAAGAAATTCATTATATTGAAAGTTGTGCCTTTTCTGGAGCTTTCAAGACAAGTGAAGCTCTGCCTTTTCTGGAGCTTCTAATTTAGGTGGAAAGTTGTGCCTATCTGGAGCTTTCAATAAAATCATGTTTGCGAAGATTGACATTTTTTATGCTGAAATGATGAATGGTGTAAACTTTTCATTACTTTTCATGATGATGGAGCTAAATTGATTCTATGGGGATTAATGAGGAGACCATATTTAAGTGAAAATTAGATTAATGCAATTTTGCTTCAAAAAGAGTCAAGCCCTCCTTATTCAGCCTCAGAATTTTTCACATCTAAATCCTACCAACCGAAAGCCACAGAACAACCCTGAAAAGTCCTCATGATAAACATATGTCCTTGACTCACATCAGGTAGCGATGTAGGAATCTATCAAGCCTATGGTGACCCTTGTATGAGTTTGGATGAGGAAGACATTGCAAAAAAAAATGATATTTGTGTGATGAGAGAAAATTCAAGCGAGGTAAGTGTTTTGTGCATGGGAGGATAAATGAAGTGGAAATATATTAAATAATATAAATGAAGAACTTGAAATAATGATTTTTTATGAGGCATGATATATTTTTTTTCTTGGTGTATAATTGTTTGATCTCAAGGATATGTGTTTTAAAATTGGTTTTGATTTGATATTGATGTTTACTTGACATGAGGTTTTGCCCAGGAGTGCAAAAGGGTAAGTGTGGGGGAGTTGATAAAACACTATTTTGTTGAATATTTTATTGATAATAAATGATATAATTTCCTCACATTGTGTTAAATATGTTTATTTATAAAATATTTGGGATTTGATCATTCATTTGAAAATTTGGAGAAAATTCCAGTTTTACCCTTTATAGTGCACTGTAGTATTTCGAAGATAAATATTTTTATATTTATTATTTGAATTTTAAATTTTGTAACAGTGTTCCTAACTTAATTTTCTACAACTTTAATTCAGGACACTAGAGTTAAAAAGTGCATTTGGATGGAGTAAATAGTCCATTAATCCAATGGTGGGCTGGACTCGGCAGAATGGACATGGGTTCAGTATTTAGGCCATATCATCTTCATACGGGCTTGGATTGAGCCCAAATTTTGAGGAAAGCTCGGGGACATGATTTGGCACAAATCATCCTTCTGGAAGGCCGGTCAATTCATGCGTTTTGGAGGTCAACTAGGCGGTGAAACTTGGAATAAAATATTTGGTCGAGTTTTTCATTTCACACTTAAAAAGTTATGTATCCCTAGCCCTCACAAACTCTATTTAAAGGGGGTTTTAACTCTTTGAGAGGGCTGGTCGAGGCTTTGGGAAGGTGTGGCCGAAAGGGTGTCTTTTGGGAGCCCCTCTCAACTCTTGGAAGAAGTAATCCCTTGTGCAAACCTCTCTTCCAAAAGGCTCTCCTCTCTCACCTCCTCTTTGTATTTATTTTCTTTCATGTTTGTTTTTTGAATTTTTCTTCAAATAATCTTCTGTTTTCTTTCCTCTTCTTATTCTCTTAATCTTCTTAATTGGGTTGGAATCAAGAGTGGAGACAAGATTGAGTTCTACCCTTTCAATCCTTTGCTTATGCAAAACGCCCCCACGATGACTACACCGCTTATGGAAGAGTAGTTCTTTTTAGTAATCGATCGACCTCTATCCTTCTTCATTTAATTATTTTGAATCATTGAGATACTCTAATTCACTTAATATGATCCATGGATTGTGTTTTTAAATTGTAAGAAACTAAGTAATCAATTGAATAATTAACACAAAAACACGCGAGGTCGGAATTTTGTGTAAATTGTGAGAGTGCGATCTTAATCGGTAATACAATACCATATAGGATAAATTTGTAGAGTTCAAATATGATCCATAAACACAATTCATCCTCATTTCCAGAATGGATATGTGCCTTAATTTACCACTGACCATAAGCTAATCTTAGAACATCAATCAAAGCAGGGTGCTGCGATTGCGTGTTCCGAAGTTAGCTTAGGGTTAAATTCACATCATCTTCGTGGTAAAGTTAATTCTCGTAGGGTTCGGGATTTAACAAATTAAGGGATCATAATTAATTGAATGTTAATTTAAATGATAATGATTAATAATAAAGTGAAGAGGTAGAGTTAGATCGATTACGCATTTTAAAATATTTTCTAAAAAAAACATCTTTTTATTGTGTCATTTTAATCGAACTTCATTTCAAAACTAAAAACAAAAAAATATATACAATCTTCTTCCAGCAAACTTCTTCTAGATTCATAAACTATAACCAACCCTCATCCTTTCAAATAGTATTTTTATTCTCTTTTATTTTATTTTTAGAATACATTTAAAAAGTTGTTCTAAATCCACTTCCTCCTTTGAGAGACGACCTTGGTCAGCCACTCTGCTGCACCTAAGTACCTCAAAATCACACTAATCATTTGAGAGCGCTCACGACAGCGCTCTATCAGATGTGCATCCTTTGATTTGGTGTGCCCATTATTATATTGTCAGGGGACCTTGGATGCAATTCATGGGATCTAATGTGCTCTTTATTATATACACAGACGAAGGACCTTGGATTTTGTTTCTTGGATCTGATGTGCTCGTATATTTATATACATGATTATGACACCATGGATGGAGATATTCAACACTGGGCCGAACATGTATAGTCGATCCTAGGTGTCGTGCTAGACTCAGAGAATTGACGATGATATTTATTTATTCTTCTATAATTAACTATTTATTCATTTTATTGAACACGTCACACGCGTATATTACTACATTTACTGGTTATGTGCGGGGCTGCATTGGTGGCGCTCTACTAAGTTATGTACTTACACGTTGCTCGGATGACCATTGCACTCGGGTACCCGATCAACCTTCACTGTTCACAAGTTCATGTTTGGGAAAGGCTCAAGACTGGATCGTTATGCGAAGTCACTTGGTCGATACTAGAGATCGGGACGAGGTGATGCTCAAGGATGTAGTAGAGCCACAATTTATTTCATTTATTCATTTAGTCTTGTATATTTATGATTGGCCTAGCGGACATCCAATTGATCTTTTTGTTTGCATGACTACATCTATTTATTATTTATGGTCTCTGTTTACTTATCATGCATACTCTGTTTATTATTATGGATGAACTGTCACATCTTAGATCTTTACTGCTAGTCGTTAGCTTCTGATGAAAAGGGGGGCATGACTGATATAACGCAACGCTTCGGTCCAATCAATTTAGAGTGAACCCAGATAAGAACGTTACCATTCTAAGGTGAAAAAACAGATAATATATTATATTATATTTAGGTACAACAGCCAACCATAACCCATAAAGACTACTAAAAAATTGCAATTAAATCCGCTGGCTCGGAGACTTACTACATAATCACACCCCAAACCCCAATCCACTCATACCACCCCACCCGGGGGCAAAAAAAAAAAACGGATAATATACACACATTAAAATATCTAATATAGTTCGAATGATTTTTAAATATTAAAATCAATCTTGAACTTAGCCGTGGAAAAAAGAGATGAGCGGATTAATGGTGTTAAAAGTGGACTGATGGGTTGGGGAAGATGGAATGATCCAACGACAACTCGCTAAAGACCCCACTGATTCAAATAACGGATGGGTCATTTTCCCATTGTTAAATGCTGCTTCGAGCCCCCGCCCCGCGATTTGAGACCAAATCGTCAGCGTTTTTGTGTTTCCGGGACTTCCAATTTATTCTTCCGTCACCCCACATCCACCAAATCTGACTTTTTTTTTTTATTAAAAAAAGATATTTCTCGTCTTTTTCGGGCCCGGGGCTTGACTGGTACACACTCTGATTTTGTACATTTCATAAAAGAAATGGTATTTGAATTTTGGAGCACTCCATGTCCGAACCAAGTGAGGTTTTTGTATATACTTATATAAATTTATATCAATTCGTTCCCACTTCAGATTTGCAGGAGAGACGCTCGGACTCCATTCTTAGGGTTTTTGCTTATTTTTAGTAGTCTTTTCTTTGCCACTGGGTTACTGTAATTGGCCGCCGCAGTTATGGTGAGGAAGCACGGATGGGAGCTTCCCGCTCACACATTTCAGGTTCGCATTTTTTTCTTTCAGTTTCTTCACTGGTTAAATAAAACATCTTCCTCGTGTCGATGCTAAACGCTGATCATGGTTTTTTCGTTTCCATAGCAATTAATATTAAATACATTTTCCCTACAATGTTGATTACCACGGGGGATTGTGATACGTCTAATTTCCAGTAATCGGGTCATTAGTTCATCCTGAATCCGAATTTCAGGCCGTTTAGCAATTAAAAAAACTGATTCTTTTACATTTTTGAAAGTTAAACATAACTTTAAGAATTGGAGCTGCACATTACAAGTGACTGAAAAGGCTTAGTTTTCTGGAGTCTGGTTTTCACCAAATCCCAGAAGCCTTATTTTAAATGTTCTCAGTCACCTCCCTAAACTCAGTTGAAAAATAAGGTGTTCCAAATTAATTGCCATGGATAGATTGAAATGGACTAAACTTTAAATGGAAACCGATGATGCTTCTTTACAAATAATGGGTCCTCAGGGCATCTCCAATCCAAAATTCCAAATGGGAGTAATCCTACTTCAAAATACAGTATCTACTGTAAAATCTTCTTCAACCCAGAAAATTAATAAAATTAATAAAAATAAATAAATAAAAGAGGATAGTGTCTCTTCAGTGCACTAGCCCCCTTCAAAATAACGCCAGATATGGCGCCGGCTGGAGAGATCATTTTACGCCAAAATGGCGTTTTCACGGCATTTTAGTGCTGGGATGGAGATGGTCCCAGGGCATCTTCAACTCAAAACTCCAAATTGCAGTAAACTCACTTGAAAATACAATATCCACAGTAAAATCTTCTCCAATCCAAAACTCTATTTTTTACACTAAAAATAATATTCTTTGGATATTCCTGGTTTTTGCACTGTAGCTCCACCCTAAAATGGTGGCGGATATTGCGCGGGCTGGAGCTGAGATTTTACTCTAAAATGACCTTTTTACTCTATTATTCTGCCGGTTTGAGATGGCCTTTAGCTCGTTTAATCTATTCTAGTGATTTTATATTGCAAAAATATCCTACTTTGTCATGATTTGTGGTTCCCTGCATGGTGTTACCTGATGTTCATATAATTCATCATTCACCTTCCAACTCTCTCGCCCTGTCTATTGGTGAAATGGGAAGGATGGTTAACCATAATTTGTAACTTCTACACAGCTGTGCTTCATCTCTCACCGTAGTGCCAGTGATGCCGTACAAGTTTTTATTTTTATTAACTTTGTTTTTGGTTTCATCTATAAATTAATTGCAGCATATTTTTTAGCTGTACCATGCTTTTGTTTTGTTCAAATTATACATCCCATGCGTTGGTGATTGCATGTTCAGGCCTGGGCTTTCATTTTGCCTGTACAGTGAGTAAATTAGTGGCTAAACTCAGCATTAACTAGTCACTCAAGGGCAGTAAGATTGGATTGCATAGTTGCCAGTTTTTGTTCATCGACTTTATGGATATTGAATATTTGTGTCTATTATTTTTGTTTATGAATTAATTTATGAAACCAATTTGATAGGTTATTGCCATTACCGTATTCTGCTTGCTAGTCATTGCATTTTATGCATTCTTTGCCCCATTCATTGGAGGTCGCATTCGGGAATATGCTTTGGTTGCCTCCTACACTCCAGTGGTATGCATTTTTTTTTCAATTCCTAATTTTAAGTTATCTGTATTTGTTGCGCATTGATATACTGAAATGTATGTTTGAAAGCTGAAGCAGTCTTAGGCTTGGTTTGAGAAAGATTATTTTTTATTTATCTTTTTGAAAAACTTTTTCTTTTTGGAAAAAAGTTCTTAAAAAATGTTTGGAAATTTTAATAAAAACGCCTTCTGAAAATTTGCCTATGGTTCATGAAAGTTGGAAAACTGTTTTCTTGAGATTGTGCAATTTGAAGGTTATTTGGAAAGTTCTCCCAAACCGACCTTTAACCCTACTGCTTCTGTATTCTGGCTTCCAGAAATTATTTATAAAATATATTCAATACATTTTCCACACAGAGAATGTTATACTTTTGTTATTGTGATGTATCTTCCTGGTTCGATTCCATCTAACCAAAACCTAAGTTATTAACTTTACTCTTAATCACACCAAATTTGTTTAATGTCTGAATTTTTCCCCCTGTACTTTTGTGTGGCTCTGCAGGCACTCCTTGTTTTTATTCTTTATGTTAGGAGTACAGCAATCAACCCTGCAGATCCTGCCCTCATGTCAAGATTTGAGTCTGGCGTGTTCCTCACTGCAGAACATTATCAAATATCTGATAGTCTAACCAGATTTGGTTTGGGGTTGCCTTCTTTGAATTCTTCTCCATCATCAGCTTCAGATTCCATAGCGGCAGTTAACTTAAGCAAAAAATGTCCAGTTGGGAGAGCTGGAGGAATAGATTCTCCTGCAAAGTCTGCTAGTTCTAACTCATTTTATTGTTTTGGAGGGATCTTTTGTGCATTGTTTGTACATGAAGATTGCCAAAGAATGCCCGAGCAGTATGGCGCAGAAGAAGCTTTGTTCTGTACAATATGCAAATCTGAGGTATTTGCCTTTGGTAATATGTTTTTTTCCCTCCTTCCAGCTGCATGTGTAGTGAAAAAGCACCTCCTGGATCAGTGAAGAATCACGGGGGGGGGGGGGTGAATCAGTGATTCAATTCTTTTTAAGTTTGCTTGTTGAAACAGCTTTCGCCGCTGGTTAAAGCGAATCTTGATCGTTGTTCAACACACACACACTCACGAAGGGTGAAGCGGATTTACAAGGTTAACCTCTCAAAACGAGAAGGCTAGTCCTTGGCATGATCCAGTTTCACCGAGACCATACTACCCATTGGTTTTAACATGTTGGTACAACGGACATGGTTTTTCCTTGTACTCGTGCTACAACAAGTTTCCCGATTGTGATAGTGCTTCCTGCACTGTTACAATGATAACGAACTTGATACTAACAAGAAGAAAGTCTTCCAGACATAGCCTTCATTTGTTGATGCAGTGGTGCTCATTGTTGTCAAAGGCGCGCGCCTTGGCAAGGGGCGCGGCGAGGTGAGGCCGGAGCGCCTCGCCACCTACAAGGCGAAGCGAATTCGCTGAGGCGCGCCAAAGGCGCGCGCCTCACCCGCCATTCCTTGAGGCGCTCGGGCGCCATGCGCTGTAAAGGCGCGCCTCACTCTCATCTTCCTTGTTGGGAGGCGACAGTGCTGGCAGGCGGAGAAGCGGATGATGTCGGCGGCTGCTGGGGTTTTGAGTGCGCGACAGATGAATCGCTGGCGCGCGCCTCACCCGCCATTCCTTGAGGCGCTCGGGCGCCATGCGCTGTAAAGGCGCGCCTCACTCTCATCTTCCTTGTTGGGAGGCGACAATGCTGGCAGGCGGAGAAGCGGATGATGTCAGCGACTGCTGGGGTTTTGAGTGCGCGACAGATGAATCGCTGTAACGTAGATCGGGGTAGGAGGCAGAAAGGCGGGAAAGGCGGAGATCGGGGTAGGAGGCGGAAATCACGGTGCACCGCGATGGAAATCGGGGCAGTCCTAATTTCAATTAAATAGAATATTTAATATATTAATAAAAAAACACAGGAGACTATTTTTTTTGCAAGGCAAAACATAGCAGACTATAAAAACATTGTTGTAACATCACTCACAACAGAACCTCTTAAAAAATATCAGTATGTATTTTAATTTGTATTTTTTTTATTGAATTTAAATTTTTTAAAATTTAAAATATTGTTCAAAACTGTATATAATTAATTATGTGCGCATGCGCCTTAGTTGCGCCTCGCACCGCGCCTCGCGCCTCGCGCCGCATCCCCAAGCGGTCTTTGCGCCTTATTGCGCCGCGCGCCTTTGACAACAATGGTGGTGCTCTTCCTCTTCTTCAACCTTTAGAAACTCAGGTATGATCTCATCACTTTGTGCCAATTTGCACAGTCGTTTCTTCTTTCTCTCCTCTTCTTCTTTCTCTCTACCTGTTTCTTCTTTCTCTTCTCTTCTTTCTCTCTACCTCTGCTACACATGCACCACTCCCTTATTCCATGTCACATTCAAATTCAAATTTAAAACTTCAACTTCCTTCAACCAGCTCAACTACTCCCGCTTCATTTTGAGCCATTGGATCTTGTTGGATTGATCGGACATTGTTGATACTTCCAAAACGACATCACAGATTTAGAGAGCCCTTGAGTCATCCGTGAAGCCACATCATAAAAAACCGCTTGAAACTAAAACGATCCTCTCAGCACGACTTGCACCACGACCTGGTGCAAAATATTTGGCCGTTTTGCCTTCAAAACGCCCAACACCATGGGCGTAGTCCTCCCGCATTTAGCTGTTTTGGTCTGCACCTTTACCTGTCGACCACGACTTGTCAAACCACGGGCGTCGTCCTTCTCCTTTGGCCGTTTTGGCCTGCTACTCTACCCGTTGACCACGACCTCTTCCACCACAGGCGCATGGTCTCGAGCTTTTTCCCGTTTTGGACAGGTACAATGGAAGACCATCACGGGGACCAACATGACCATTTTGGCCTTGGTCATTTCACACAGGCACACCAGAAAACCAACATGACCATTTTGGCCTTGGTCATTTCACACAGGCACACCATAAAACCACCACAGGGATCACCACGGGTGTGGCCCTTTTCATGTTACTCGTTTTGGGCATGGACTTCTCAACACGCCCTCCACTATGGGCGTGGCCTTGGTTTATCTAACACGCCTTCCACCATGGGCGTGGTCTTTCTGGCTTGGCCCTCTCTCCAGCTTTCTTCAATCTTCTTAAAAAGCCTGAAGCACGATGAACCAATCATGATGTTTATAATCCTGAAGATCATTTCACATTACATCGTTTGATTAAGCTTTGAATATGATTTATGTATTGACAACAAAAGCCAACACACTCAATTACATCCTCTTAACCAATTTTTAAACCTCACTTACCACAATAACCATCTCAACACCTCTTGGGCCTAACAATCTTCCTCTTTGGATTTTGTTGTCAACCAAGAAACATAAATCACTACGAAACTTTGAAAACTTAGCAATGAATCACCATTTAATAATTCTAAGCTTATGTGGATGAACTTAGGAAACAAGAACATTGAGTAAATAATGCCATGTTGTCCATAAGATAGTGATCTATATACAACTTCCTTAACACAAACCTCGCAATCTTCAATCGGTACTTCATCATCACACCATCAACATTTCAAACCTGAAAACTTTCTGCAACCACTTACAATAAATCGTTAAAACAGTCCACACATGTTGAAATCACAACTTACCCCCTTTAATAACTCTCTACAAATATATGTTTCCTTTCAAGAAAAAGATAACACATATCAATGGAAACCCCCTACATTATATACTCTCCCTTTGACAAACAATAGGAGGATAAACATAAAAGAATGATTTATGTTGTCATTTTTTCTCCCTCTTTGACAACAATATCCAAAGACAAGACGGGAGGGGGTGAAAACACCATACCTTAGCCCTGTAATGAATGAGATTGAACACCTAATTTCAACCTTAGATTTTGAAATGCTTCTTTTGATGGTGGCTTGGTGAACACATCCACAATCTGCTCCTTTGTAGGAACAAATTCCAATTTTAAGTCATTCTTCTCCACTAGCTCTTTGATGAAGTGATATTTAATATCAATGTGCTTGGATCTTGAATGCCGAACATAATTCTTTGAAAGATTAATAGCTCTTTATCACATCCCAAAAGTAATCGCAACTTCACTCACTTTAACTTTTAAATCTTCTAACCGAGTTTTCATCTACATAAGTTGTGTTGAGGCATGAGTGACAACCATATATTGAGCCTCTGCTTCCTTGAATGCCAATAAACACACCTTTTCCAAGATACAAAGCTCCACTATGTAGATCTCCTATCATCAACACATCCTGCCCAATCTGTATCTAAGTAGCCAAACAGATCAAGCTTCCCTTTGATGTCATATTTCAATCCATAGTTTGATGTGCCTTGATGTATCTAAGTATTCTCTTTGAGTCATGAAATGAGATACTCCTGGTACACTTTGGTATCTGACACAAACCGGACTTGAAGCTGTCAAGTAAACTTCCAATCAGCTTTCGGAATTCTCTTGGATCAACTTTCTTTCCCTATTCATCTTTAGTTAACTTTGTTCCCACTGAAATTGGTGTAGAAGCAGGTTTTAAATCCTCAATGCAAAACTTCTTCAACATTTCATTAGCATACTTTATTGAGATAGAAAAATATAATCTCTTTCTTGAGAAATTTGTAAGCCAAGAAAGCATCTAATCTCACCGAGCATGGACATTTCAAAAAGCTTCTTCATTTTTTTAACAAATTCCTCACAAACTTCTTCATCATTTCCATAAAAAACGATATCATGTACATAAACGATGACAATGAGAAATACCTCCTTATCATAATCTTTAATGTATAGATTGATGTCAACTCTTTCTTTTCTGAATTGCAACTTCTTCAAACAGGTGTCCGACTTAGAATACCAAGCTCTTGGGGCTTGCTTTAGCCCATATAAAGCCTTTTTTAACCTGCAAACACAAATATTATCTTCATCAAGCAAGAAACCACATGGTTGTTCAATATACACCTCCTCTTCCACATAACCATTGAGGAAGACTGACTTAACATCCATTTGAAAGATCTTGCATTGCCTTTGTGTTATAATGACAAGAAAAATTCTTATGGTTGTAGGCCTAGCAACAGGTGCAAAGGTCTCATCAAAGTCAACTCTTTCAAGCTGCGAATATCCTTTACACACCAATCTTGTTTTATTTCTCACTATTTCACCTTTTTCATTTATCTTGTTTCGGAACACCCACTTTATCCCAATAATGTTCTTCTTGGGTTTGGGTACCAACTCCCAAGTCTCATTTTTTTATATTTGATCTAACTCTTCATTCATAGTATCAATCCACTCCTGGTGTTTCATTGTTTCTTGCATATCTTTTGGTTCAATTTGAGAGAACAATGAGATATGAAAGGCTTTCCTCAAAGTTTCTTCTAGTTTGAATTTGTTGTTCATGATTTATAATGATATTTTGAACCTGAACTTGCCTTCTCAGTCTTGGATGATGAGAACAAGATTGTTCTTCATCAATTGAATTTGATGAATCAACTTCTTCAACTTGGACTTCTTCAGAACTCTCTCCATTTTTTGAAATTTCACCTTGCTGTTTCACAAAAATAGGCTCATCGTCATCACTTATGGAACTTGCATCTTCATGGGAATTCACTTTATTTGTGTGTTCCATTACTTTCACATAAATAGAATCAATAATCTTCCCTATCTCTTTGTTGTAACAACGATATCCTCTTCCATTTGGTGGATAACCTAGAAAGATACCATCAACACCTCTTCTTTCAAATTTGCTCAGATTTTCACCTTTAACTTTGATAATGCAAGGGATGCCAAACACTTTTAGATACTTCAAACTTAGAGATTTCTGTAATGCATCTCATATGATGACATATCAAAATTTGGCCTATAAAGACAACAATTTTAAATATGAACCGTTGTTCCAGTCGCTTGTCTCTAGAAATAATGAGATGTGTCATGCTCTAATAACATGGTTCGAGCCATCTCCACAAGACTAATATTCTTTCGTTCAGCCACACCATTTTGTTGAAGTGTGTATGGTGTGAGTTCATGACAAATTTCATGTTTTTTAAGACAGACTTTAAATCTTCTACTAGTATGCTCAACACCATTATTTGTTCGAATCTTCTTCAAGGAGTAACCACACTCTTTCTCTGCTCTTCTCCCGAAACTCTTGAATCTTTTTAGAGCCTTTGATTTACTATAAACATAATACATGTTGTTGGACCCCATTTTAGTATAATGGGTATTTCCGAGTCCCACATCGGAATATCTCGCCTTGTAATTATTTTTACTCATCTATAAAAGAATATCTCTGCCTCACATTGAGGTAAGGGGAATTCGCCATCTACATGGTATCAAAGGGTACTCTCTAACCCGAACCCTCCCTCTCTTTTTCCCTCTCTCCCATCTAGGGTTGCGAGAACATCCCCTACGGATTCTCAGTTCTGTCCGGCCCCGCCTCTGCCCTCACCCTCCTGGTTCTGTCCGGTGGGATCCTGCAGCAGCCTTCTTCCGGCGTTGTCTGGCCTCCCCGATCGACCCCCTCTCCAGGTGGCACCCCTAGCCCGACGCCGTCGCTTGGCCTCCAGCAGGCGTTTCTCCTCGACGCCGCCCCTCACACTTCAGGTGGCCTTCCCCGCCTCTCGATCCAGTCGCGAGATCCTGCCGTTGCGCTCCGCCCCCGCTCCAGGTGACACCACCCGACACGGGCTCCTCCCGGCGACGCTCCCTGAGCCCCTCCGTCGCGAACAGCCCAGCGTCCCCCTCCCTCCCAGCGGCTGCGCTCCGCCCCAACGGCGTCCCTCCCGACAGTGTACCGCTCTCCCTCCCAGCGGCTGCGCTCCGCCCCGATGCGCCTCCCCGACACCGCGTCCTGCTTCTTCCCGCGACTCCTGGCGCGCCTCCTGCTGTCCGCTGTTCTCTTGTCGGCCAGGCCCCCTGCGTTCCTCCCGGCTCCCCTTCCGACGCTCCTTCCGGCTCCCGTCCGACGCAACACACCACCTCCATCGCGCCTCCTCCCTTGCGAAGATCGGCCCGCCCTCCCGTCACCTCCCGATCCCGACGCAACTCTCTCCAGACGCCGCACGGCCTGCCTGTCCCGACAGCTCATTCTCGACACTCCCGCGGCACGTCCCGGCCTGCTTCAGAAGCAGCCACCAGGCACCACCCCGTAGGCGGAAAACACCCGGCCCACCGACACTTCAATGGTTGGCTTGTCCACCCACAACCCTCCGGCACCACCTCCGGTCACCAACTTTCCTGCAAGGACGCACCTTCACTTCCATTTTCAGCCTTCTTGTGCGTCTGTACGACCGCCTGAGCAGCAGTCCCATCCTCCGTCATCGGCTCTACCGCAAGACGGTCCCCCTTCATCCCATGACCGTTACAAAACGACGCTCTCGCTGGAGGAGATTGCTTTGACTGACAGCTCTACCGCCTGTGTTTCTCATCAACAGACAACTCAGATGTTTAACTCTGGTGTGTCAGAACATCTCACAGGGGACTCCAGTATATTCACTACCTATCATCCGTACACAGGTGCCTCTACAATTACTGTTGCTAATGGCTCAAAAATCCCTATTATCGGATTTGACACATGTCCCTTTACCCCGTCTATTCACCCGATGTCGGTCGCTCATGTTCCTCAAAGTCCATTTAATCTTATCTCTGTTAGCAAACTCACCACATACTTAAATTGTGTTGCTACTTTTACCTCATCTGGTGTTGTTTTTCAGGAGCGGAAGATGAATCGGGAACTCGGTCGAGGTTATCTTCGAAATGAGATTTACATGTTTGACACCCCACCATCTCTTGCTTGCTAATCCACCTCAGCCCGTGCTCTTGACCTATATTCTCGCCTTGGTCATCCACCGACTTCCACCCTACATAAACTTTGTCCCCCAATTCAGTTCCCACCTATCCTTTCATTGTGAATCCTGTAAGTTTGCCAAACATCATCGGGCGACGTATGTTCCTCGATCGGAACCACGTGTAGAGAATCCTTTCGATCTTGTTTATTCCAATGTCTGGGGTCCTTGCAGGGTTCCTAGTCAGTCCGGGTACATTTATTATATCACCTTTATTGATGACTACTCCCGCATGACCTGATTTTACCTGCTTCGTGATCGGTCTGAAGTTTTTTCTACCTTTCAAACCTTTTATAATGAAATTCATACTCAATTCTCCACCTCAAATGTCTCTCCTCCGACAATGGACGAGAATATTTATTCACTTCCTTTCAGCAGTTTCTCAAGGATAAAGACATCATTCATCAGACCTCCTGCCCTGACACACCTCAGCAGAATGGAGTAGCCGAGTGGAAACATCGTTATATTCTGGAGACTGCTCGTGCCCTCCTCTTCCACATGAAGGTGCCTCTCCTTTTTTGGTCTGATGCCATCCTGACTGCTACCTACCTCCTAAACTGTCTCCCTTCTTCTATCCTTCAGTGGGAGACTCCCTTTCGGACTCTCTTCTTCTCTCTCTCCTCACTCACTTCTTCTTCGGGTGTTTGGGTGTCTGTGTTATGTTCGGGACACTCGCCCCAACCTCTCTAAACTTTCTCTCAAATCTCTCCGGTGTATTTTTCTTGGATATTTCCGCACTCAATGTGGATACCGGTGCTTCTCTCCAGACTTACGACACTATATCATTTCTGCCGATGTGTCGTTTATTGAGAGCTCTCCTTTCACTCCTCCCTCTCCTCATCTAGACACTACTGTCGATGAGTGCCTTCCTCTCATCATTCACCCTCTTCTGGTGTCTCCCCCTACTGGTCATCGCTTTGGGACAGTCTACTCCCGTCGCCCATCGACTGCGCCCCCCATCCAGGCCGAGGACACCATCGTTCCCACTTCGTCCGATGCTCCTGCCACAACACCAGACGACTTGCCTATTGCACTACGGAAAGGTACCCGCTCTTGCCAGAAATACTCTTCTTTTTACCTCTTCATACATAGGTTTGTCAGCATTGGAGACGATATCTATCCCCCGCACGGTTGGCGATGCCAAATCCCACCCGAGGTGGCTACAGGTGATGCGGGATGAACTGCAGGCTCTGGATGACAATTATACATGGGATCTGGTCCCTCTCCCTGCGGGCAAACAGGCGGTCGACTGCAAATGGATTTATACGATCCGTCTCAATGCCGATGACACTCTCCATTGCCTCAAAGCCCGCCTTGTGGCGAAGGGATTTGCTCAGACAGATGACATCGACTACTTTGAGACCTTCTCTCCGGTTGCCAAGATGACCTCTGTTCGCCTATCCATATCTCTGGCCGCTTCATCAACTGGATGTCAAGAATGCCTTTCTCCATGGCTTTCTTGACGAAGAAGTCTACCTGCAGCAACCCCCTGGATTTCGTGCCTTTGGAGCTGACTCCCATGTCTGCCGCCTCCGTCGATCCCTATATGACATCAAACAGTCTCCTCGTGCTTGGTTTGGCCGCTTCAGCACTGTTGTCACAGCCTTTGGCCTCTCTCGCAGTATGAAGTATCACACCGTCTTCTTTCGTACGACGTCAAACTGTTGTATTTTGCTGGTGGTATATGTTGATGATATCATCATCACAGGGAGCGACTCCACTGGAATTGCCCAACTCAAGGCGCACCTTCACCACCACTTCCACACCAAGGATCTTGGACCTCTCACCTACTTCCTTGGCATCGAGGTCTCCCGTTCTGAGGACACTATCTCTCTCTGCCAACGAAAATATGTCTTTGATATCTTACAAGATGCAGGGTTGAGTCAGACGACTGCAGTGGACACTCCTCTTGAGTCTGGGGAACGCTCTCTCCATGCCGACTCAACACCCTTCCCTCACCCAGAGAGCTATCGTCGTCTAGTGGGCAAACTCAACTACCTCACCATGACATGATCCGACATTGCCTGTGCTGTTGGCAAAGTGAGCCAGTTCATGGAGCATCCAACCCGATCTCAGTGGGATGATGTCCTCCGCATTGCCAAATACATAAAGAAAGACCCTGCACGTGGCCTTCGGTACTCACATCATGCTCATTTGGATGTTGAAGCCTTCTGTGATGCAGACTATGCAGGTTGCCTTGCTACCCGTAAGTCTACTTCTGGATTTGCCGTGTTCTTAGCCGGTAACCTCATCTCACGGCGCAGCAAAAAACAGACTGTTGTCTCCAGATCTAGTGCAGAGGCAGAATACCGTGCCATGGCCACAGTCACCACTGAGATCCTCTGGCTTCGTCATCTCCTCCATGAGTTTGGTTTCCCAGCACAGACATCTGCTCATATCTGGTGTGACAATCAGGCAGCCACGAAGATTGTATCGAATCCCGTCTTCCATGAACAAACGAAGTATATCGAGGTGGACTGCCACTTTCTTCACCACCATCTGGAGCAGAACCATATTAGTTTTGGCCATATTCCGGCGGCGGATCAGCTTGCCGACATCTTCACAAAAGGACTCTCAGGAGCTCGCCTGGACTCTCTCACTACCAAGTTGGGTATTCACAGTCTCCACGACCCAGCTTGAGGGGGAGTGTTGGACCCCATTTTAGTATAATGGGTATTTCCGAGTTCCACATCGGAATATCCCGCCTTGTAATTATTTTTACTCATCTATAAAAGAATATCTCCGCCTCACATTGAGGTAAGAGGAATTCGTGCAATTAAAGTGATTAATTATGGAAATAAAATACTTATCTTTATTTGTTGATTGCTTCCTCATGACCCCACAAATGTTGGTGTGAATTAACTCCAAAGGATGAGTAGATTGTATTTTTACCTTCTTGTGTGGAGTATTCACAATCTTTCCCTTTTGACAGGCGGAGCACATCTAATTCCTTTTCTTTCCAACTTAGGAACATCACGAACATTATCTCCACGAATAAGCTTACACATGTTCTTTTGGCCAAAATGACCAAATCTTTGATGCCACAAATGATTTTCTTCTTTCATGCTCAAATAACAAGAATTTCCAGCATCACCAATTTGAAACAAATCGTTTCTTGTCCGTTGTCCTCTTGTCAAGATACATCCATTTTTCAAGCTCTTCACAACACACCCATCTTTCTGAAAAATCACTTCATTTCCTTCATCACATAACCAAGACACACTAAGAAGATTGTGTTTCAATCCTTCAACATACAGTGTGCTCTCAGATATCAATTGATCTTTACCTATCAATGTTGATCCAACACCTTTGATTTTGAGTGACACATCATTTTCAAAGGTCACAAAGTCTTCTTTACATTTTTCAACACCCTTAGGAGATTCAAATCTCCTGTCATATGTGAGGAACAACCGCTGTCCAAATTCTATAGACATTCTCCTTTGGATGCTTTGCAGGCAATTTCACAAACCAGAGCTTTCTCTTTGTCTTTCTCATTCCTCTTCTGAGACTTCTCAGCACTATCTCTTGAGCACATTTGGGTTGGTAGCATAACAAGACATCCTTTTTTAGGTTGTCTCGGAATTGTTCTCCTTTGAATGAGGCGAATCCCCTCAATTTCCGTCTTTCTAACCATCTAAACTCATCAATGTATTGGTAATTAAACCAGCACATCCTTGTCATGTGCCCGAAACCCCCACAGTGCCAACAATAACTATAAAAAGCATATTTTCCTTTAAAACCATCATGCTGTCCAAAACTGCAAACCTGTCTTTCAACCTTCTTCCCACAATTAATCTTAGCTCCTTTTTCCAAACCAAATTTTTGGTAAATTCTCGACTCTTTCTTCACATCCAACTTCTTTTCAGCCTTTTTGTATTCACAATTTGTAGCAGTTTTTGCATTAAAGTAGATGCACTCAGAATTTCCAGAATTTGGAAAATCCCTTGATTTTACTACAAACTTGGTCTTCTTGATTTGATTATTCTTCTCAAACACAACACAAGTTCTATCAGTGTTTTTCTCTTCATTTGTGATTGATCTTTGCTGATGTCCATGAGCCTCGTCTATACTTCATAGATAGAGTTTTGAAAATTCAACTTAAAATTTTCAAGTTTTTTTACTACAAACTTGGTCTTCTTGATTTGATTATTCTTCTCAAACACAACACAAGTTCTATCAGTGTTTTTCTCTTCATTTGTGATTGATCTTTGCTGATGTCCATGAGCCTCGTCTATACTTCATAGATAGAGTTTTGAAAATTCAACTTAAAATTTTCAAGTTCTTTTTCCACATTCACCAATTTTTGTTGTAAAAGCTCGCACTCCTCTTTCTCTTTCATTCCTTCCATCTTGATTCTTGAATTCTTCCGTTCAACAGCAAGTTTATCCAATTCATCAATTTCTTTCTCCAACTTTGATTTCTCTTCAATATGAACTGATTCATTGCTGGAAAATTGATTGTTCTTCTTCAGATTTTTTATCTCCTTCTCCAACTTAGAGATCTTTGAGTGACACTCATTGAGTTCTCTTTTCAATAAGAATTCCATCTCAATTTCTTCATTGTCCTCGACTTCGCTACAACTTTCACTAGTGAATTCTTCTTCATTCACCTTAGCAATGAGATGTTTTTCATCAACATCTTTTGTCATTTCCATTTTCTCTTCTTCATCACTGATATCACTTCTTTCAAACTTAGATAAGAAATTTCCCTTCTTGAATTTTGAGAAATTCTCTCTCTTCCCTTTAGAAGAAACCCCTAATTTTTCAACATGATGAAACTATTGTTTTGAGGCCTTAAAAGAGATTTCTTTTTTAACCTTTACCTTCTTCTTGATAGAACTGTCTTTTCTCATCTCATAAGATTTTAAAACACTAAGCAAATCATCAAGAGAAATATCACTTGGATCTTTTCCTTCCAAAGCAGTCTTTAGAATCAAACTTATCTGGTAAGATATGCAAGATCTTTTCAACAGTATCAACATCTTCCAACTTATCATCATAGCCTCTGATCGTGCTCACAACTTCATTCACCACTGTGAATAAACTATCAATAGTTTCATCATCATGCATTCGAAGATTTTCGGGCAAAAAACCCATCAGTTGTAACTTCCAAAACATCGATAACAGGTACGACAACATCCCATCTTTCCATATGTGATAGTTTTTTCCATCAAATGTAGGGATCTCCTCGTTCACTAAATTATGATTGTCCATGGCATACACCAGAAATTTAGTGACAAACACTTCGAACATAGAGAAACTCCTCAAACTTCAAACAACAAATCACCAACGAGGGGAATCTTGCTCTAATACCACTTGAAAAAGCACCTTCTGGATCAGTGAAGAATTACCGAGAGGGGAGTTGAATCAGTGATTCAATTCTTTTTAAGTTTTCTTAGTGAAGCAACCCTCGTCATTGGTTAAAGTGAATCTTGATTGCTGTCCAACACACACACACGAAGGGAAAAACAGATTTACAAGAGTTTATCCTTACATTCGTGTTACAATAAATCTCCTGACTGTGATAGTGCTTCCCGCACTGTTACAATGATAAAGAACTTGATATCAACAAGAAGAAAGTCTTCTAGACATAGCCTTAATTTGTTGATGTTGTGCTGCTCTCCCTCTCTCCCTCTTCTTCTTCAACCTGTAGAAACTCAGGTATGATCCCTTCACTCTGTGCCTATTTGCACAATCGCTTCTTCCTCTTCTCTTCTTCTTTCTCTCTACTTCTGCTACACATGCACCACTCCCTTATTTCAATTCACAAAAAAAAAAAACACCACCTACTTTGCACAACAACAAAACACCAAGTATAAGAGCCAATTCAATTTTTTTCAAATTTGAATTCAAATCTTCAACTTCCTTCAACCAACTCAACTACCCCCGCTTCATTTTGAGCCGTTGGATCTTGTTGGATCGATTGGACATCGTTGATACTTTCAAAACGACATCACAGGTTGAGCCTAGAGAGTATAAGAGCCAATTCAAAAAAAAACACCAAGTATAAGAGCCAATTCAATTTTTTTCAAATTTGAATTCAAATCTTCAACTTCCTTCAACCAACTCAACTACCCCCGCTTCATTTTGAGCCGTTGGATCTTGTTGGATCGATTGGACATCGTTGATACTTTCAAAACGACATCACAGGTTGAGCCTAGAGAGTATAAGAGCCAATTCAAGTATAAGAGCCAATTCACAAAAAAAAAAAACACCACCTACTTTGCACAACAACAAAACACCAAGTATAAGAGCCAATTCAATTTTTTTCAAATTTGAATTCAAATCTTCAACTTCCTTCAACCAACTCAACTACCCCCGCTTCATTTTGAGCCGTTGGATCTTGTTGGATCGATTGGACATCGTTGATACTTTCAAAACGACATCACAGGTTGAGCCTAGAGAGTTCTTGAGTCATCCATGAAACCACATCATCAAAAACCACCCGAAACTGAAACTATCCTCCCGACACGGCTTGCACCACGGCCTGGTGCAAAATATTTGGCCGTTTTCCCTTCAAAACGCCTAGCACCGCGGGCGTAGTCCTCCTGCATATGGCCGTTTTGGCCTGCACCTTTACCGGTCGACCATGACTTGTCAAACCACGAGCGTGGTCCTCGTTTGGCCGTTTTGACCTACTACTCTACTTGTCGACCACAACCACTTGCACCACGGGTGTGGTCTCGAGCCTCTTCTCATTTTGGACAGGTACAATGGAAGACCACCACAGGGACCACCACAACCATTTTGGCCTTGGCCGTTTTGCACAGGCACATTGGAAAACCACCATGGGGATCACCACAGGCATGGCCCCTTTCCTGTTGCCCGTTTTGGGCATGAACTTCTCAACATGCCCTCCACCATGGGTGTGGCTTTGCCCGGATTATTCAACACACCTTCCACCATGGGAGCGGTCTTCCTGGCTTGGCTCCCTTTTTTCTCCAGCCTTCTTTAATCTTCATAAAAAGCCTGAATCATGATGAACCAATCATGATGTTTATAACCTTGAAGATCATTTCACATGACATTGTCTGATTAAGCTTTGAATATGATTTATGTATCGACAACAAAAGTCATCCCACTCAATCATGTCCTCTTTTCCAATTCTTCAACCTCACTTATCACAACAACCATATTAGCACCTCTTGGGCGGGCTTAACAATGTAGTCTATGAATCCTTATTCCTTTATATAATTTTTTTATCTCGCGCAAACATAAAATATCAAAATTTATTTTTTGGATCAGAAATCTTAATCATTCATAAGATTTTTAGCCGATGTTTAGGTAATAATTACCATCTTTACATTTTATTCGTCTTTTCTTATGTTTTTTAATATCATTCTAGCTAAACCGTTTTCAGTCCCTTAAACCAATGAAGGCCAGTTGCAACATGGCAACATGAACTTAAAATATCCATTTTTAATTTATTATTGCACAAATATTATTGTTTTCTTTCTGTTTTGCCTCTGTTCTACATTAAACTAACATTGAATTATCTAAATTGTAAAATCTATCTTCCTAAGAGATCTTCAGTCATGCTTGTGCTCATGAGGCTTCTGAAAACATAAACATCACCTATACAAGTTGAGTGCTTGTAACATTAAGCATGGACAAGCGACTTTTGTAGAATATGATTTTTTTTTTAACGATCATTTTCCATTTTCAGGTTCGTAAATTCAGTAAACACTGTAGAAGTTGTGATAAATGTGTTGATGGATTTGATCACCATTGTCGGGTATATTTTTCATGACTCTCATGCCATGAAATCTCATTATATAGTCATGTGCTTCCCCATTATGGATATGCTCCTATTATCTCACTGTAGCGATCCCTTCACATTCCATGGGTGCAGTGGCTGAACAATTGTGTCGGAAGGAAGAATTATTTGACTTTTATCATGCTTATGGCCTTTAGCATCATTTGGGTATGCATCAGAACTCCGGGTTCATTTTAGAATGAGATTTTTTCCTAATGCTGATTGATGTTTAATCATTTCTCTTATTGTCTCTGAGTTGGAGTAGCTTGTTATTGAAGCTGGAGTTGGAATAGCTGTCCTAGCGCGTTTCTTTATTGATAAAAAGCACATGGAGACTGAAATTATTGATAGACTTGGAAATGGCTTCTCTCGTGCGCCATTTGCTTCTGTTGTGGTACCCATAATCCCCAAAAACATATTTCCCTTGAAGTAGAGGTGGCAATTCGGGTTCAAGGTTCAGGTTCGTGTCGGGTTGGCTGTCTCGTGAACCCATATAAACTCAATGCTAACCTGACTCATGTAATTAAACAGGTTGACCCGACCCAAACCATTTATGAAGGGGTCAACCCTAACCCGACCCGTCCACTTGTTTAACTTTAAATATACAACGTATACCGCATCATGATAGGTCCAACTAGTTAATATCACGTGAACTCAATGACCTAATCAAATTGAATTATCCCATTTAGAATAAAAATAACTTGATTAATATGAAACATATGTTATCCTTGTCGCCATTTGACCCTCTTAAACCATTTAAAATAATGTGTTATAAACATGTTGAATATTTCAAATTAAGTTGATTAGAAGAATAAAATATATTATAAAATTAATTATTATTATATTTTTAATATTTTATATTATCATTATATTTTTAAACGGGTTAGAGGGTTCAAGAATGGTGAACCTGAACTCACATTACTGAATCAGATTACAACCCAAAACCATTTATGTCCGACCCAAACCTGTTTTTAACTTTTGTCGTGTCGGGTTCAAAATTGCCACCTCTACCCTAAAGCTAAATTTTTTAGTTCTCTCATTGTATCTTTAATTCACACGCTTTGCATGCAGGGTGTGTGCACTGTGGTTTCATTGCTGGCTTGTTTGCCTCTGGGAGAACTTTTCTTTTTTCACTTGTTACTAATTAGAAAGGTTAGTGAAGTATCTGAGAGAGATGGATCCCACTGTATTTCATTTCTGCTCTTTTCACCATGCATATTTTACAGTTCTGTTAAGGTTGACATGCTAGAATCTATCAAGTTTTCTTCTTTGGTATGATTAAATGAGATGCAGGGCCTGTTTGATTGTTGTTTTTAAAAACCATTTTACAGATCATTTTTTGGATTTTTTTTGAGAACAAGGCATAAAAAAAATCTCGTTTGATAAAATTTCTTTTAAAAATAACCTTTTCACAATAATCAATAAAATCAATTAAAAGGGATTGGGCACATTGATTTCATCACAAATTATAATGTATTCTAAAAATTACTCTTGATTGAACATTTGCACATTATTCTCTCATAATTAATGAATGTCATTTTTGGGAAAGTGATATCAAATGTTATATTTTTTCTTATATTTTGGATCACCAAAACTCCCTACTTTTTTCCTTGTAAATTGGACCAGTGGTAGTAACAATTTTTGTTTGGAAATTGGTAACCACTTTTATATTTTATCACAAATAAAAATTATTTTAAATTTATTTCAATTATTCAATTCATTATATATTTAATATAATCTAGCTGCAGTGTGTTGGGCGTGTGGACGTGGATAACCAGTCGTGTAAAAACAACGCATCAACTTGAGCCTGCCCAACAGGTCTGACTGCCATTTTTGGTGTTGGACCGGGCCCAAGCCTGAGATTTGGGATCTAGCTGCCCGACCCAAATACAATCCCAGCCTAATCCAAATAATTAATATTTTAAAAAATTATAATATTTAATGATATATAAAATTTAAATTAATTTGAAATTTTAGTTAGGCCATTCTCATTTCTTTGTTTTTAAAATTTAAAATGAAAATAGCTTTCTAAAAAAAACAGGGCTTATATCATCCAATGGATTCATAATTTTTGTTTTCAAAAACAAGAAAAATGTTTTTAAAGATAAATATCAAACCCCTTAATGTTTTTCAAAATGCAATGGTGACAGCCATTGTAATTATTTTTCTCATTTGCATTCTCATAAACATAAAATATGGATATCAATATCCCTTTATGTTAAGACAAGCCCGTTTATTCCCATATTACAAGGCCTTTTAAGTTAATTAAATGAGGCACTGTATTCTGATTATATCGTGGCTTAAAATTCATTTTATTCTATATTTAATTCCAACTATTTTTGAATAATCACATTGTCTTTTATTTTCTCTGCACATGGTTTAGGGCATCACGACCTATGAATATGTGGTAGCGATGAGGGCCATGAGTGAGGCACCGGCAGGTGCGTCTAATGATGGGGATTTAACAAACATGATATATTCTCCCTCGGGATCTGCCACAACTGGGGTCAGTGGCGGCGGAAGTTCTCTAGGTTTGCAGCACAAAGGAGCGTGGTGCACCCCTCCTAGGGTTTTTGTTGATTATCAGGTATGTTATTGTTATGTACATGAACTCAGTGGTGTTATAAGTAGCTTTATTGAACCCGACATGGCTTGGCGCGAGTTTGACAGGTTTGGGAGTTCTGGTTGTGACCTGGTTGAGTAATTTGACAGAAATAATATTGGGATCGGGTTTGGGTTGATCATTCCCGGTCTATCTAACCCGTGTAATCTGATCGAACATATAATGATAATATAAAATATTTAAATTATAATAATAATTAATCTCATAATATATTTTATTCTTATAATCAACTTAATTTGAAATAATTCAACATGTCTATAACACTATTTTTTGTTGTATATTTAATGCTAAATGGGTTGGTGAGTAGGGTTTAGGGTTGTCCCCTTTCAGAATGAGCTGGGTTGGGTTAAGTTAGGTCTACCTGTTTAATTAAATGGCCCGGGTTAGGGTTAGCTTAAATGGATTCACAGGACGGCCCAAATTGACATCTCTAGTTCTGATCTTAATGGCTTATCCTTTAAATAAGAAAAAATGATGAAACGGAGAAGAAACTGAGATGGCATGTTAACTTTTCTGTCTTATTACTCTGTTACATGATAAATTTAGCACTTCTTAACCTAGGATGAAGTAGTCCCTCACTTGGACCCTGGAATGCTCCCTTCCACCGTCGATCCGGACGCAGCTGATGTAGAAACCGGAAAGCAGCTGCTCAAAAGGCCTGTAAGAATTAGTGCTTGGAAGCTTGCAAAGCTTGATTCAAGCGAGGCTGTGAAGGCAGCTGCAAAAGCCAGGCAATCATCTTCGGTTCTCCGACCGGTCAATGCTCAGCACGCACATGATCATCAAGCCTCGAGCTTGAGCTCTGGTGAAAACATGAGCCCCACGAGCAGCCTGAGCCTGGATTTGGGAGGAAACAAAAAGGAGGTCAAGTCATTTCCTCTGAAAAATTCATTTGCTCTGGCCCAGGATAGCCGGGATGATGATGAAACCAGGACCCATACCGGGAGTAGCCTCAGCAGCCCCGGCCTGGTTCATGAATCTGTCACGCTCAGCCCCCTCCCACTGAGCCATTTTGCTGCCCTCCCCGCCAGGTCGCAAGCTGGCGAAAAGTTGAGCCAGAAGGGAAGCAATGTGAAGAGGAGCTATGTGAATTGGGATGAAGAAGCTGGGCGGTACGTGTCGGCTAGCGCGCCGATGCCTGAAAAGCCTCGGAACATGCCCGCCTCGGCAAGGATGGGTCATGGATTGCCGGTTATTCCACAACGGGAAGGTTCTTCGTCTTCCATGGCGCCGGTGTTGGCACGACAATCGGAGCGGTTGATGTACACGGCTGATTCGATCTTCTTTGGCGGGCCGCGGCTGAGTTTGCCGGTCATGGATGGTTTGAGGAAAGAGAGGCAAGAGCAAGGATTCAAACGGGACGGTGTCTCGGACCAGCATCCCGTGTTTGACCCATCCCAGCCGGGCTTGCGGTAGGTTCATTCATGGCTGGTGAGGTTTTACTCTGGTTAGGTGGTTGGTGCAAAAATGAGGTTCGGCTGGTTTTTTGTTTTTATTTAATTTTTTTTCTTGTTTTTTTGTTTCCAATACAAAATTGACAGAGGCCTGTGGTTGTAAATGAGGAGATGGGATGGGTTTCCATTGGTTTCTTCTGATATTGACTTTTTTAATGTTAATAACTCCAAAAAAAAAACTGCTTTGGAATATATTCCGTCTGCTTTTAAAATGATTCCCTCAGCCTACGGCTGCTCGGAAATTCCAAAAGAAGGTGCTGGCGAGGTGTGGCTTTCCTGTCAGCGCCAGCGCACAGGGAGCTGCATCTTCACCAACCATTTTTGGCTTCAGGATTATTTTGTTGTCATACATTGAAACTTTAATGACGATTATTGAAGGAGTATTAAATCAGTGGAGAAATCATATTATGAACGGGGGGGGGGGGGTAATGTTTGGAGTACTATTAAATTAAAGTGAACACCTTCCAAGGTAATCGCATGATATATTGATTGCGTTTGATGCTTTGATTTCAAGTTGTGGGAGAGAAGATAAATCGTGGTGGTTTAGACCATCACATCCGAGACATCTTGTGGGAGGCGTTGGAAATGTGCACTAAATACACCATCATGACGTGGTGGTTTAGATCATGGTGTGGTTTGTAGGTTCCAAATGCAGCGGAAGCATGCGATGAGTCGTGCCTAATTTTGATTTTTGTCATAATCTTTGATTAATTTGAGATTTAAATGACGATGAATACCGTAATCATCGGAATTAAATCAAAGAAAATAGAAAATAGATATAATACTGGAACCCAGCGTATGATCATCACATATTATTTATAATCAATTTAATCAATTAAAGAATCACCTTGTGGGAATTCTTTTTTCTTTGATGGATTTGACAACGAATTTACATTGTTCTGTCGTTGCGTTGTTGGAATCAAGGACAGATTCCCTCTAGCGGTGATCCACATGCGTTCCACAAATCTCTGAACATCACCGTATGAATCTTCAGGTGTTAACATGATAGATCCTATTGCTTGTGTCGTTCGTCTTTGACCGTCACAAGAATCACATCCAAATCATTCTCCTTGACCTCTCTAAACCTGAGAGTGGAAGGTGAATGAAGTTCGATCTTTGTTCATGAAAGCGTTCTTGGAGAAAGAAGCTTTCTAGGGCTTCGAGAGGATTATCTGGATTTGATGTGCACAACAAAACAAATAAATTGACTCTCTTGACAAATAATATAATTGAGTTTATATACAGGTAAGGCTAGAAATAAATAATTGCACAAGTGCCCTTTAATATTTATTTAATCCATATGGAACCTCATGTCTATAATAATAATATTATTTCTCGACATGTGCTAAACTTACGAATTAAAATTAAATTTTATTTATTAAAATAATATTAAATATATATTATTTTTCACCAGGCCTATAAACTTGGTTCGCCATTCCTCCACAATATTTATCATACCTTGACTAACGACTATTTATTTAGTAAATAAATATCACTGCATTATTCGCCAATAAATAAATAAATATTATATTCACTAAATAACAAATAAATATTTATTAAATATTCCACTCACATAATACTCTCGGATAACTGATGATAAAATATATGCGATCAAACAACATGAATAATAATTAAACCACGTGTGAGAATAATATTTATTTAACTTGATAAATAATAAATAATAATATATTATTTAACTGAAATTCTGGACATACTTAGTGTATAACTCTCTAGTCCTCTTTCTCAGTGTCATTAGCCGAAACAACTTAAAGTCCAATGTTAGCATCTAGCAATACACCAAGACACCCATAAAGAAAAAAGTTAACGACGCAACGACATAATACCTCATACAGACGTTTACTGTGTAATATAATCATTTTATCACGATATCTCTAATCAATCAGATTGCATGCTGACACCATCAACCTATGTGCTCAAGAACAGAAGAGACAAATCCTTTCTTGTATTATTCATTAATGCAATATTACCCGTGACACACTCAATGTATCCTACCTCGCCGCGAATATATGTCGTCACAGTTTTTCATCAATACATCAAAGTATGCAACTTATGATACTCATTAATAATAATCTTAAAATCTAAAGACCAATACACACGTTCACATATAGGAACATCCAATGACACATATAAATATGGATTTCCTACTAGCGGGTCTTTTTCTCATAATATCATACATTGGATATTACCAAGGGCGTACATCATGAGAAGATACCTCAAAATTGTATGAGTTTCCACCCTTGATACTATGAATCATTTGTGTCCCTCAAATGATTTCATCCGATTATAGAACATATATTTAAGAATGCTATCATGACACTTTTAGGTTTTCGTCATAATGGGGAACTGTTATGACCTTTTAGTGCGATAACTACTTTTAGGATATTATTACATACTATGTTACGAATAAGAACAATCATGATGTAATAAGGAGTTTATTAATATTCAAAACTTTGAATATAGGTTATCATAAAGTACATAGAAGTTGGTTCTAGGGCACCAAGTCCAACAGACTCCCACTTGCACTAGAACCAACTACTAACAACCTTCAGTCCGCTAGCTCTCACATGATACTCATGCTTCTGCTGAGATAAAACTTTAGTCAAGGGATCCGCCTTGTTTTATTCCGTGGGAACTCTGCTTACTGCAACTTCACCTCTCTGAGAAAAATTCCTCAAGAGGTGATACTTTCAGAGCATGTGCTTTGTTCGTTGGTGTGACCTTAACTATTTTACAAGAGCCACCGTTATAGTATTATCACAATACAATGTGATAGAGTCTTTACTGCTAGGTACCACATCAAGCTCCTGGATAATGTTTTATATCCAAATGGATTCCTTGGCTGCATCAGAAGTCTTTATATACTTGAACTCCACTGTATAATGATCGACAACTAGCTGCTTTGAAATCTTCTATCTCACAACTCCTCTGTTGAGACAAAAAACATATCTTGACTACGACTTCAGATAATTCTGATCTGTTTAAAAACTAGCATCAATATAACCCCTAATGAGTAGCTCCTCGTCTCGTCCATACACATGGAACATATCCTTAATTCTTCTCAGATACTTGAGGATAACCTTAACAGAAGACCAATGTTGTTCTCCTGGATCTCCTTGATATCTGCCTACCATGCTCAATGCATAGGCAACATCAAGTCTAGTGCATAACATGACATACATGATTGATCCTAATAATATTTTATATCCAAATGGATTCCTTGGCTGCATCAGAAGTCTTTATATACTTGAACTCCACTGTATAATGATCGACAACTAGCTGCTTTGAAATCTTCTATCTCACAACTCCTCTATTGAGACAAAAAACATATCCTGACTACGACTTCAGATAATTCTGATCTGTTTAAAAACTAGCATCAATATAACCCCTAATGAGTAGCTCCTCATCTCGTCCATACACATGGAACATATCCTTAATTCTTCTCAGATACTTGAGGATAACCTTAACAGAAGACCAATGTTGTTCTCCTGGATCTCCTTGATATCTGCCTACCATGCTCAATGCATAGGCAACATCAAGTCTAGTGCATAACATGACATGCATGATTGATCCTATCGCTGAAGCGTATGAGATCTTACTCATTCTCTCTTTCTCTTGTTATGTCTAAGGACACATTTTCTTAGAAAGATGTATACCATGTGACACTGGAATCAATCCCCTCTTGGATTATTCCATACTAAATCTCTTTAGTATCTAGTCAATGTATATACTTTGACTTAGTCCAAACAACCTCTTGAATCTATCATGAATGATCTTGATCCATAGAATATAGGCTGCTTCACCTAAGTCCTTCACGGAGAAACACTTGTTTAACCAGTCCTTAACAGACCGTAAGACTGATATGTTATTTCCAATAAGTAATATGTCATCAACATATACTATTATGATAATGACCGTATTCCCACTAAACCTCTTGTAAACACATGACTCACATTCATTCTTAGTGAAACCAAATTCATTTATAGTTTCATCGAATCAAATGTTCCATGAACTAGATGCTTGCTTCAATCCATAAATGGATCTCTATAACTTTCAAATCCTTTTGGCATCACTTGGAGTCACAAACCCTTTTGGTTGTATCATATAGACATCTTTATGAAGGTTCCCATTAAGGAAATCAGTTTTGACGTTCATCTACCAAATTTTATAGTCATGGTAAGCTGCTATAGAAAGTAGAATTCTGATGGACTTAAACATGAAAACCGGTGAAAAAGTTTCATTATAGTCAATTCCTTGACACTGTTTAAACCCTTTAACCACTAGTTTTGCTTTATAGGTATTTACCTTACCATCCATATGTCCAGTTTTCTCTTCAATACTCATTTACACCCTATGAGTTTTATATCAACTAGCAAATTGACCAAAACCCAAACTTGATGATGATACATGAAATCCATTTCAGAATTCATGGCTTCTTGCCTTCTTACAGCTTTTGAGCTCTCTACAACCTCTTTGTAGGAGAGATATAACAACCCTGGCCTTTTACACATAATATTACATGATTTTAAGCATAATTATCCAACAAATACAAACCAAGGATCACAAAGTCTAGCGTCTTTGGAAGATTAGGTACATAATTAGAAAACATGAAACCAAAATATAACAACTTTTCCATAATGAGATCCTAACTCCATTTGAGCTCCTACAACTGCATGAGATAACTTGGGGAATATATAGATAAAAGGGATGATCTAAAAAGCCCAATAAGGGAATAAACATGAGAATATAACATAACACATGAGTTAGAAGACATGACATGATAACATAAAAGGCACGACACATGAATAATCATATGAAAACATATAATATAGAACATGAAATCATATGAACATGACAATGCAAGAACGTGGAAACAACATACGACATGACATAAACACAAGTCAAGACTAACTGCCAAGACTATATCACATGGTGGACAAAGTTCCATAATGGATTAGGTTTACTCCCTAACCCCATACATGATGTCTCATGAGACTAAAAATTACCCAATGCTTTGGAGTGCTATCTGGGTGCACCCATCATAACATGTTCATGCATTTGTGTTCCACATAAAGAATCAAACATAAGGAATATACATAAGAGTTACCTGTGGAAAGAAATGAGTATCGTAATCATGTCATAAGGCATAACCAATGAGCGTATCATAATGGTGTCCATGAAAGAATGGATTTAAATCATACATGGGAATTCATAATGGAAAATAGGAATAGATCATGAAAAATGACGTCCAACAGAAGTGACACTACTGGAAAACGGCCGTTTAGTGGCGGTTTTAAAAACCGCCGCTAAACGTGTTTCGGGCCGCCATTTCGCGGCGGTTTTTAAACCGCCGCGAAAAAACCTCCGCGAAATGCCTTAATTTTTTTTTTAATTTTTTTCGAGGATTAGCGGCGGTTTTTTAAAAAACCGTCGCGAAACAGTGGCGGTTTAGGTAAAACCGCCGCGAAATGAAAGGAAAAAAATAAAAAAACACGAGAAACCCCGAAATCACTAAAACGACCATATCTTTTGATCCGGGCGTCCATTGGAGTGCCACGACCAGTCAAATCAAAGCACATGAAGAGATCTAGAGGCACGTATAATCAAAACCGTGAGACGGTCTAAGGTGCGGAAGATATGAGAGTTATAAGAAAGTTGAAAAAAGTTCTCCAACTTCAAATGACCATAACTTTCGCTCCGGGTGTCCGTTTGGGCTCTACCACATATCAAATCGAAGCCAGCGAAGAAAGCTACGCACCAGTTCAACACAAGAAAGCTTCTATCATGTTTTTTGACCCCAAAACCCCTCCAAAGGCCTCCAAAACCCCGTTTCCGTCACCGGTGTCCCGTCGAACTTGTCTTCAAATGGACCTAACTTTCGGTCCGCATGTCAGTTCAGACTCCTCCACCTTCCAGATCGTAGATCGTTCCATGAGCTTCAGTTTGACTGGTCGCGACACCCACATGCACTCCTGGATCATAAGTTATGGCCTTTTTAGTGGGTATCGAGTTTGTTATGTTTTTCGATGCCTCGTTTCTAGCACCCGTTCCCCGTCAGCTTTTTTTTAAATGGTCGTAACTTCCGATCCGCCTGTCCATTCGGTCTCTTTAACCTATCAGGTCGAAGATCATTTCAGGATCTTTGATTTGACAGGTCGCAGATCTGAAACGGACTCTCGGATCATAAGTTATCTCTGTTAATGTGAGTCCAATGTTTTTGTCACTTTATGACCGTTTTGACGGGTTTTAACGGTTGCTCCATTTATTACTGTTTATTTGGGTATCCATGACTTGTTATCATTATCAATGGTTTTTTGTGGGTTATTATGATAATTATGTTGAATTATTAAGGGGTTTTTCAGAGTTGTCATAAGTTTTCATGCATTCTCATTCTTTCTAATGCCTCATTTTTATGCTTCTCCATCTGTTTTCATGCGTTTTCATGATTTTTCATCACTTATCACGTCTTTTCATACTTTTTCCTTTGTTTCATTTATTATTTATTATTTATTATTTATAATATACTTTAATTTATTTATTATCTATTATTTGTTTTTGGTTATTTATTATTTATTATTTATATTTATTTATTATTTATTATTTATATTTATTTATTTATTATTTATTATATATTATTAATTATTTATTATTACTAATAATAAAATATTATTATTAATAATAATATTTGTTACTGGTTATTTATTATTTATTATTTATCATTTATATTTATTTATTATTTATTATTTATTATTTATTATTTATTATTTATTATTTATTATTTATATTTATTTATTATTTATTATTTATTATTTATTATTTATTATTTATTAATAATAATATGTTATTTATTATGTGTTATTTATTATTTAATATTTATTATTAAATATTTTTTTATTTTGTATTTATTATTTATTATTATTTATTTATTATTTATTATATATCATATATCATATATTATATATTATTTATTAGTTATTACTTATTATTTATTGTTTATTGTTTATTATTTATTCTTTATTCTTTATTCTTTATTCTTTATTCTTTATTCTTTATTATTTATTATTTATTATTTATTATTTATTATTTATTATTTATTATTATTTATTATTTATTATTTATTATTTATTATTATTTATTATTTGTTATTATTATTTATTTATTTATTATTTATTATTTATTATTTATTATTTATTATTTATTATTTATTATCTGTTTATTATTATTTATTATTATTTATTATTTATTGTTTATTGTTTACTGTTTATTGTTATTTATTTATTATTTATTATTATTTATTTATTTATTATTATTTATTGTTTATTATTTATTGTTTATTATTTATTATTTATTATTTATTATTTATTATTTATTATTTATTATTTATTATTTATTATTTATTATTTATTATTTATTATTTATTATTTATTAGTAATTATTTATTATTTATTATTTATTATTTATTATTTATTATTTATTATTATTGAGTTTATATCTATTGTTTATGTATTATTTGTTTTTTCAATTAATATATATAAGTATATTAAATTCTGTTTATTAACCACATGACGAGCTTGCTGGAGTGGTAAAATCTTTGGAAAATATGCAAGAGGTTAGAGGTTCAAATCTCACCAAACGCAGTATTTATTTATATTGCATGTGCATGGGCATGTGCATGAGATGTGCATGCATGGATAAATAAAGTGAATAAAGTGATACGAAATAAATAAATAAAATACGAAATAAATAAAATAAATAAAATAAATATGAAATAAATAAAATAAATATGAAATAAATAAAATAAAGAAAGAAAGAAATAAATAAATAAAGAAATAAAGACGCTAAATCATTTAGAGGCAGTTTAAACCGCCGCAAAAAAACCATAGTGAAACGTTCTGCGAAGGTTTTAAAAACCGCTGCGAATAGTTTCCCGACGCACGATTTCGCGGCGGTTTTTCAAAACCACCGCCAATCTATTTAGCGGCGGTTTAAACCACCGTGAAACGTAAAACCAAACCGCCACTAAATGCCTTTTTTGCCGTAGTGTGAAAACATGTTAAAAGAGTGTTTAAAAAACTTTAGAAATGAGTAACTTTAGTGCGGTTTAAGAGAAAATATTAAAGAGATTTTAAAGAGGACAGAAACATAATTTTTTGTATAAAACCAAAAATGAACTAAGATATTTTTTCATGATGAAATGATTGATTTTAGAAAAATAATGGTAGATTAAAATGGATTATGGAGTGTACTTGAAAATGGGTAAAAAATTGGGAAGTTCCCTTTAATCGGGTTTGCTTATCAGGAGAAATTGAGAAGAGAACCTTTTTGAACATGTATTTCCCCATCAAAGAAGGATGAATTGATCCGGATACATAAGTTTGGAATATATACATAGAATGTAGAAGAAGTAAATAATAATAATGAAGAAATACATTGGTGTAAAGAGAGAGAAAGCGTAACTCAAAGGTAATTTGGAGGTTTGGAGAGATCCCTTACCTTATATCCGAATGTGTTCTGCACGTGCACTCAATGTCCCAGATGATCAAATTAGATCCATTAATTACTTAATTTAGAAAATATTTTACATGCATTTTATTTAGTATAATTTTATTAAGCTCATTTATGGCTATTTTGATGAGTTATAGATTTTAATTTTGTCGTTCCGAGAGCGTTTGTTTCACGATTTTATGGTTGATTCCCTTGAGTATAATTATGAGAGTTCTTGTCAAATGGAAGAAGAACTCAAGTAGAATTATACGGTGTTAATTCTATTTCAGAAATTTAAATGTTCCTATATATCATTTTGTTTTCATATATAAGGACGATTCATTAGATAAAACGTTAATGAAAAATGATTAGTTTCTTTTGGTGGTTTTTACAACCATCACTAAATAGTATCATTTTATTTAATATTATGTTTATATAATTGTTCCAAAATACGAAACAAGATATAATACACATATTATAATATGGTTTAATCATTATAACGGTTTTATGACCAGCCTTGAAGGCGGTAATGGAAAACGAAAACTCATCGTTCACAAAGGCGGTGAATCGACACCTCACAGACTATATTTTCATTTCTAAAATAAAAGGAGAAGAGAATGGATTTGATGATGGATATTACATTAAAAAAATAACATTATAGTATATATATATATATATATATATATATATCATACTAGAGTTATCATGTAACTTTGGATTGTGGAGGAAAGGATGCGGTAGAAAAAAGAAATAATTTAAAAGAGAAAGGTGGAGGATTTTACGTCTTGTATATCATTTCCTTGAGAACCTTCTTAAGACACTTGAGTTTGGTATTTTTTTGAAACCATAATCTCCTAAATGTGGAGAAGAGGCTTGAGAAGATAATTGAGATGAATTTAGACAAGTTTCATGGTTTTGGAGGTGTGAGGAGAAGGGGTGGTGAGGGGTGATATTTATAGGGGGAGGAGAAGAGTGTTTTTGATTATTTTATTTATTACTTTATTATTTTGGCTTAATACTATCAATAGTATTGATCCTTATCACTAAATACATTAAATAATGAAGGAGAGTTTTAGATAATGGTGCTTACATCAGTCATACATTAGCCATGACTCGATAATTCATGCATTTATTAAATACCGAAAATTACCGTATTTCACTATTCACAAAAAATTCAACTATTTTAGAAAAATTTCAAAAATTCACCATAACCATTTTTCAATGTGTAGATTTCTAAAATGGACTCCATTTTATGAAAATAATTTTCTAAATATGAGAAATTTAATTTTTAATTAAAATCATCATTTATTTGAAAAATACCGATTTTAATATTATAACCAATTTTATGACGCTTTGAAAAAATTAAGGTATAATAAAGTTATATTATAATTATAAGACAAAAAAAATATTAATTTATGAATCAATTTTAGGAAAATAAATTTTATTTTAGATTATTATATTAGCTATAAAATTGTAAATAAACATTTACGTTTCATAAAAACACTAACACTCAATTCATCATTTTAAAACATTTATTTAATTATTCCATGATATAAATATATCATATTTTTATTTTATAAGATACCTAAATTTTATTTATACTTTCATAGGTGATGTTACTATTATAACGGTCAGATGACTATTTCTAACGGTCAGATTACTATTCCAACAGTCATGTTACTATTACAACGATCAAATTTATAACGATCATAAGGGTTTACTACTTCCTATAAATACCTCTTATTCCATTCATCAATCACTTCTATTTTCTCCCAAGGTTATATATACTTTCATCTTTTAAATGAATATTTTATTATTAATATTATGTTTTATTTCTACAGCTTTGTTCGTGAGTGCGATCATTCTAGTGGATCAAGAAGATCCAAATTTTTTTATTCTTATTATCTTATTTTTTATTTATTTCCCTAATGTATTATTTGACATTCTTATCGGTTTGTTTATTGACTAATGTATCATTCTTCATTTATGAGAATAATATTTTGTGGTTTCTCTATGTGATGTTTGAGATTTATACTATATGACATAATTATAAGAAGGGAAATTCTAGTGAATAAATCATGGGTTGTTACAAGAAAGGTTCATCATTGTCAACCAATATTGAGTCACCATCTTTAGTGATTAGAAAACCATATCTCTCTGGCTCTCTTACCTCTCTTATGCTCCTATGTAGTACTTGTGTTTCAATAACTACTTCTTTCATAGGGACCTGTGGAATCTATTCCTCTACAAACTCTTCAGCATCTTGAGCATTAACTTCATCAAAGTCAATCTTGATCCCGCTATCCTTTTGAGGATGCGATCCCTATTAAGAAATATGGCTTGTCTTGTGACAATTACTTTCTTGTTTGAGGGGTTGTATAGGTAGCATCCACTTGTTTCCTTAGGATACCCTATAAAGATACACTTTATACCCTGAGGTTCTAGTTTGTTACCTAAGAAGGCCTTAAAAAATTCCTCACAACCCCATGCACATGTATGCGACAAAACATATATCTTTTAACTCCATAACTCAAAGGGAATTCTACTTGTCACTTTAGCTAGTACTCGGTTTAATGTATATGCCACAATTTGTAATGCATATCCCCAAAAAGATAATGGAAGATATTCATGACTCATTATCGACCTTATCATGTCTAACAAGACACATTTCATCCTTTCACTAACACCATTCCATTGTGATGTGTAAGGTAGAGTGAGTTGAGATAGAATACCAAACTCCCATAAAAGGTCGATAAACTCTTGGTTAAGATATTCACCACCTCGATCTAACCAAAGATTCTTCATCTTCTTTCCAAGTTGATTCTCTACTTCATTCTTGAATTTTTTGAATTTCTCAAAGGACTCAGGCTTATACCTCATTAAGTAGACATAGCCATATCTACTCAAACCATTAGTAAAAGTTATGAATTAAGAATATCTACCTATACCTTTTACTGAAAATGGTCCACACACATCAGTGTGTACCAATCCTAGAAGATCTGTAGCCCTTTCATCCTGTACACCGAATGATGGTTTGGTCATTTTTCCTTGTAAACAAGCATTCCAACTTTCAATTGGTTTTAGCTCATAAGAGTCTAAATAACTATCTTGATAGATATTTTTCAAACGCTTCTCGTTTACATGACCAAGATGGTGATGCCATAACTGGGTGTTATATGAGTCACCTGAACATGATTAATTATCTATTTCCAATACCTGGTTTTCATAATTTAACACATAAATACCATTATTTAAATGTGCCATACCATAAAATATTTAAATGTTCCATACCATAAAATATGTTATCTTTATAAAAGAAACAAATTTTATTTCCAAACCCGAAAATAAAACCATATGCATCTAGGCATGATACAAAAATCATGTTCTTGGTAATAGAAGGTACATAATAACAACCCCTTAAAACCAATATCATTTCTGTTGGTAATGAAAGATGGTAGTCACCAATGGCTAGAGCAGCCAGCCTCACACCATTGGCAGCTCTCAAATCTACCTCTCCTCTAGCAGTATTTCATAATTTACTTAGTTCTTATATTTGGATACAGATGTGTGCACCACAAGCTATATATAATACCTTATGTGTAGATATTGAAAGATTACACTAATTAATGAACACACCTTTATCTTCCTCTTACTTTTGGGTACATTTTTTATTCCAGTGACCTTGCTTACCACATGAAAAATATACCACCTCCTTTTCCTTACCCTGCCTCTAGATCTTCCTCTTATTGTAAGGATAGTGCTCGAGAGATTTATACTTGTTACAAGTCTTGGTCCCCTTTACGTTGTTCTTCCTTTTCTTATTCACCATAAGGACTGCAGGTTTGTCATGCCCTATGTCCTTATCCACTTGGTGAATCAAAAAAAGAATTTTCAAAAGACTCTTCTCATTATAACTCATGTTATAATTAACAATACATCTGGAAAAATTATTGGGTAGTGAGGAAAGCATGAGATATGTGCATAACTCATATGGTAATTTTATCCCTAAGATGTCTAATTATTCAATATAGCCAATAATCTTGACTACATGAGGCCCAACTGGCGTAGACTCTCTAAGATTAGTTGTAAACAAATCGTTGGATATATCGTATCTCCCTTGTCTTTCCTTCTCTTGATAGAGACCCTGAAGGCGAGACATCATGCTATACACATCCATTTCCTCACGTTGCTTCAAAATTTCATTGGTCGTAGATGATAACATGAAAAATTGAACATTTGTAACATCATTAAAATATTTCTCATAAAGAGTTAATTCTTCCTCACTATCCGCATTACTAGGCGCATTGGGAATAGGTTCTTCTAGCACATATAATTTCATTTCATGGTGTAGGATAACACGCAAGTTCCATTGCCACTCTTGGAAATTTGTGTCGGTGAGAAGGTTATCCTTATCAAGTATGGATCACAATGATATGTTTGAAGTCATTTTTATTACTATTTTTAAAAATAATATGAGCATAGATTTAATACTTTATCTGATAAAATTTAGAAAATAAATAAATATTATATTTATTAATCTCCCACTATTTTATCAAAACCTAATAACCCTCACAATTGGATTCAGAATATCCCATTGCTTGGAAAATCTAGTGGAAATAACCCACATTCCCCTTCTCATTACCCCAACTTTGATTGGTCAAGCAACCTGAAGGGTTTTAGGTAGGCATTCCAAATACCAACTGTATTAACTCGCAGTTCCTTGATCTATTGAGTGGACTCCCCAATCCAAGAATCCTTAAATTGGATTTCCTAAACTCTTTTATCACAATTACACCAAGTACTGATTTGGAAGTAAACCCTTTATATGAACTAAGTTAATTCAACCCAAAACTTCAAGTTAGAATCCCATGATAATTGAAAGCACCCTAACTTTGGTTGGTCAAACACTTTGAACTATGGTTCGATTTTAACTGAAGTAGTAGAAGGATATACCGAATTAATATTTATAATTGAGGGATTTTATCTTTTATGCGTAAATTACCAATTATTATCTTTATTACATGCTTGTTAATATTAAGTGGATCTACTTAAGTGATTAACCATGTATTAGATAATATTTAAACATAAGACAATTTATTTTTGTTCTATCTTGTATGCATGTTAATTCATTAATTCACATGACCATGGCAAAATATCCATAATGAAATAACCATGAAAAGTGATAGAAATAAAATAATAAAGCATTATGATCGTGAGATTTTACTAATGGTTAGTTTATCTAGTAGATGATAAAATAACCCTTGAATTAGAGGAAAAATACCTTGAACCAATCAAGGTTCATGCTACAGATTTCCACTTGTCCACCTATGTATATCTCTTGGATTTATTTCACCTCGTCTCCAAACTTGAACCGCCTCCACTAGCTTGTGACCTCCATCCATTACATATGATTTTACTCACATACAGGTGAGGAAAACAAGTGGTTTACATAAAAGAAACCATGATCACACAGACCATTACATAATGAGATGAGAGATGACACGCAAACCAAAAATTTAATTTAATAATAAATTAAATAAAATCAATCACATACAAAGGTCTTGGTCTAAGCTCATGATCATTCATTATCATGTAACAAATTACACATTTAATAAAATTAGAATTCAATTATAATCATTCTTATTTAGGATAAATCACACTCGAATCAATTAATTATCTTATTTAATTAATCAATTCTTTTATCTAAATTCTCATATGAATTTCCTTGAGATTCTCATCCATAATAATTTTTAAAAAATTAAATAAATTTATTTAAAATTAACTATGTACATAAATGTACCTTGGATGAAACACCATGAATACCTGTTTGAATCTACCAAACATGTATTATACTCGTATACTGTTTACTCTCATGATGTGTGAAATATATGACTTATCACATAATTTCATGATGTGTACTATCAAATTAATGATTACACAAATTACATGATTTTTATTGCATGTGTTATGATTCAATTCACATATAGTAATAATTGTAACATGACTCATACATGATATGTAGATCCAAACATTACGAAGAAATTAATTAATATTTATATATATTAAAACCCATCACATGGTGTGTCCTATCAACTTAATGACCACACACAAGCACATGTTGATAAGGTTTACACAATATAATAAATCAATTTTAATTTCGAACAATTTGGTATAAGTACATAGCATGTACAAGCTAGCTACACAGTGTGTGCTTCTCACTGTCTATCCGAGACACATTCCTAGAGACTCGACATGTAATCATGCCTTAGAAAAAGTTGAATTACACAAAATGTACATGGGATACACGTCGTGTGGTCTCCGAGTTACATGGTCACAAGTCAGGTAGGCTGTGTAAGAAGATACATGACCCATCTGTGACTAAAGGACTACATGCTGTGTATGTGGGCTACACGGTGTGTACTCCGGCTAACCATGTGTCAGGCTGGCTTGATCAACACACAATGTATAATTAAATGAACCGCATGTAATAAATGGACACACCTTGAAAGAGAAAGAAGAAAATCTCACAATTCAGATTAAACAATGATTAAACTTGACTTGAAAACTAAATGAAAAATGCATAAATCAATAAATGATCTTTAAATAATTATAAATAATTATGTGACCACCTTGATATCACTTGTAGGTTCTAAGCGCAGTGGAAGTGTGCGATGAGTCATACCCAAATTTTATTTTTTTCATGATCGATGATTAATACAAGATTTACACGATGATGAATGCCTTGATCAATGAAATTAAATCAAAAAAATAGACAATAAATAGAATTTCAGAACCCAGTGAAAGATCATCACATTTTATTTATAATTAATTTGATTAATTAAAGAATTACCTTGTGAGAATTATTTCTTCGTTGATAGATCTAATAATGGATCTATGTTTTTCCATCATTGTGTTGTAGGATTCAAGGGAATATTTCCTCTAGTGGTGATCCACACGTGTTCCACAAATCTATGAATGTCGCCATAGAAATCTCTAGGTGCTAGCATGCAAGATCCTATCAATTGTGTCATTCTCCTTTGACCACCATGAGAATCGTTTCCAAAGAATTCTCCTTGATCTCTCTAGACTTGAGAGTGGAAGGTAGAGGAAGATCACTCTTTATTCTTGGGATCGTTCTTAGAGAATGGATCTCTCTAGGGATTCAAGAGGATTCTCCAGATTCATTGTGCAAAATAAAAAAAATGAATTGTCTCTCTTGAAAAATAATATATTTGAGTTTATATACCACTAGGGTTAAAAATAAATAATTTCACAAGTGAACTTTAATATTTATTTAATCCCTACATGACCTCATGTCTATAATAATAATAATATTATTTCTTGACATGCGCTAAACTCATGAATTAAAATTAAATATTATTTATTCAAATAATATTCAATATATATTATTTCTCACCGGACCTTTAAACTGGGTCCGCTATTCCTCCAAAATATTTATTGGGCATTGAATAATGACTATTTAATTAATGAATAAATATCACTACATTATTCACTAATAAATAAATAAATATTATATTCACTAAATAGAAAATAAATATTTATTAAATATTCTAATCACATAACATTCTCTTAAATAACTGGTGATGGAATATATGTGATCAAGAAAAAATTAATAATAATTAAACCATGTGTGGGAATAATATTTATTCAACTTTTTAAATAACAAATAATAATATATTATTTAACTGAGATTTTGGATACACTTAGTGTGTAAACCTCTAGGCCTCTTTCTTAGTGGAATTAGGTGAAGTATCCTAAAGTCCAAGTTTAGCATCTAGAAATATGCCAAGGCACCCATAGAGAAAGAGGTTAATACCGCAACAACATAATACCTCCTATGGATGATTACCATGTAATATAATTCTTTTATCATGATATCTCTAATAATGTAGTTTGCATGCTGGTGCCATCAACCTATGTACTCAATGTCTCTTTTTTTTTTGACTTTTTGGAAATCAAACTTGCCTATAGAACACCATGACCATGGATTTATTTAGGCTATATCATTTCCATTAAAGGGAATGTGATATAAACTCCCATTAAATAATAGAAAGGAAAAATCCTTTCTCAACTTATTTAGTAATGCAATATTACTTGTGATGCACTCAACGTATCCTACCTTACTGTGAACATATATCATCATGGTTTTCATTAATACATAAAATTTCATGATTTATAATACTCATTAATAATAATATTAAAGTTTAAGGATCAATACACATGTTCACAGATAGGAACATCCAATGACACATATAAATGTGTATTTTCTATTGCCGAGTCTCATTCTCATAATATCATACACTGGATATTACCAAGGGAACACACCATGAGAAGACACCTCAAAGTCCTATGAGTCTCCACCCCTGATAACCTGAATCATTTATGTCCCTAAAATGATTTCATCCTGCTATTGAACATATATTTAAGAATACTATCATGTCACTTATGAGTTCTCATCATAGAGAGGAACTGCTATGACCTTTTAGTGGCAAAATTACTCTTAAGACATTATCACATACTATGTTATGCATAAGAATAATAATGATGTGATAATGAGTTTATTAATATTAAAAAATGTGAATAAAACTTATCATAAATTACATAGAATTTGGTTCTAGGGCACTAACTCCAACATGATCTGTGTTGGTATAGATCACGACACAACGAATATCACTATGGTGTGGTGTTGTACATGTCTGTTTTATGTGATATGCAATATTTCATGAATCGACCTTCTTATTCCACTCCATCTATCATAGAGCAGTTTGAGCATCATGTGGTGATGATGTGAGGAGTTTGAATTCCCAACTTAATTGTTTAAATGTTAAAAAATTAATCACAGAATGAAAATTCATTAATTACAAATCATTAACTCATAAAACATTTCTCTTTAAATGGATGAACATTTGGTTGATTTGGAATGTCCTTGAATGACCTATATAAGGAGAATCTCAGTTTATGAATTGATATTTACTTTAGTTTAAAAGTATTTAAACCGTTTCTTTAAATTATCATACATGTATTTAAGAAGTTTAATGCTAGGAAGGAAGAATAAAATAGAACAATAATAAAAACACTTATTTTTTATAGAAGAAGGAGAATAAATGGAGTTATAGTAGAAGGGATAAGAAGAAGAATGTAGTAGAAGAATCTCCCCTGGAAAACCACTTTCAGAGGAGCCACGGTGAAGACCACCCAAGACCAATACCTCCCAACTGCTACCAAGAATAAGTAAGAATCATAATCCAATCATACATCCCTTCCCTCTAGCATCTTTCCTATTAATAACCCTAGTTGCCCAACCATCCAACGAACACCTAAAAACTAACTCCATTTATCCCCCTAACAACTAATAAATGAGGAAGTAAAATAATTCCCCTAGACTTGTTAATTTATACCTTCCCATACACACAGACAACCCCTACATCCTAACATTACCTCCTCCTTAATAACCACCATGTCCTCAAAGTGGACTACCAATAGCCCTGCTTGGCTATTTTAGTACTGAATCGATAACCTCACCTTTGACACTAGAATAAAATCCCCTAGTAGTGGCTTTGGTGGTGGCCTAAGCATCATTTTAACTAATGTCCCCTCAACTTGTGATTGTATGGCCAATGGAAGAAGCCATGATGCTATTCATACAAGTTTGTGTTTATTTTCCACCTTACTAAGCTCCAAAGTTTGTACAAGAACTAAATTATTTGCCAAACTTCCTCCACTTTCACTACGAACATTGCTCCCCACTTCGAGAGATATGAGCTCCACCACCTTACTACATTCCAGATGACTCAATACAAGGAAGGAATGATGATTTTACTCAACACTTGACAAAATTTTCTCCATGCCTCACTTGACCTGTGTAGTTAGCAGAACTCGCAATCTTGATTCTTTAGTAAGAATTAGTTATGAAAAATTAAAATTTCATTTTTGCACAAAAAACTTAGAAAATTCATTAGGAATTACTTCCCCCTCATCTTCTAAACCTATCATCCATACGATAAAAACACTCCAAGATGAAAATTATTCATCCACTTTAAAATGTTCCTACAAATATTCCCTAAGCTCATGTAGCAATCGCTGGAGGTTGGCGATCACTTATTCTATAATCATTGGTTCCTCCAACATTTGTTTTTCCTAAAAATCCATACCATCCTACATGGATGAAAACTTTAGAACTTGTGCCATCTCTCATCTCCCATGAACCAGTTTGCGTGCTTACTCATGCTCCCCATACTCCCACATAAATTTCTAGAATTTAATTTCAATAGTATTATTCCTACTATCCATATGTGAATTATCCTATATTTTCAACATCTATAACACCCCGTATCCGGACAAGTTGAGAAAATTTCTAAGGAATTTGAATTTTTGAGTTAGTGGAAGGCTTTTTTTCAGAACTGAAGCCTGGAATGAGATTTTGAGAGTTTGAGAATTTTTATGGTGCTTCACAGTCTAGACCAGACCATGGTCTAAGTCATGTTTCTTCTAGATATTTCCTGTATAAAATAGGGAGGCCAACATGCCCAAGATAAGCATGGTCTTAGGCATAACACGTTGGGGGTCCCCCTGTGGACTGCGACCAGTATGGCCTCACCACATTACAGTGCAGGGCATGGTGGGTCCAAAACAACCAGTTTTTTTCCTATACCATGGTTTGTCCCCATGTTCAGCCTCCTAAGTGAGTTTCAATCAATGAAACCATGACCATGGTGGACAACACTACACCATGGCCCTAGTCGATTCAGTTTTTTAAATGATTGATTTGGTCTCCAGATCTTTAAGGGAGTTATGGTTTTTTCATGTGACCATCTTGGTAGGGATTTGAACATGATTTTTAATTGATTCCCTCTCTATTTTAACCTATCATATTCCTATATTATTACTGTTTTTGATCCATATGATTCCAGGGTGGGTTTTGATGAACTCGCTTCATCCGGATGATGACCTTAGATGATCTATTCCTTCTTTAATCGACTCTTCTCAAGTTCATGCTATGTGATCAATCTAGAGGAACCCTCTTTTTCATAGCTTGTGGATTCCGTTTGGTTGTTGTAAATTCTATGTGTTTGAGGTAGGTGTTTTGAAGCTATCCCTTGTGATCTTAATGTTTTCCATATATATATGATGTGTAATCGTGGGATTATAATGCGCAATTGGACTTTTAAATTGATAACTGAATAACAAACCTAAATTAATTGTGTTAAACTTCCCACATACCTTGAGTGGTTTGTTGATGTTTAAAGACCATGACTTAGGATACTGTGTAAGGTATGCCAAAATTTAAAACTTAAGGGGAACTAAAGTGGTGATGTTAGGAGTGTCATGGCGTCGACTTGTAATTAATTGGTTTCCAACGATTCTTAGGGTTTACCCTAGATACAAGTGAATTAAATTATATGATTTATTTATGAACCCTTATTAAGTGTTTAATTGATGAATTCTTGGTCAATGGAATTTGATGGTTAATCAACTAATGAAATGATGAACTCATGAACATAAATTCAATTATGTGGTTATATTTGGATAATGAAATGATGATCTCATGATTATGGAATTAGTTACATGGTTATCATTATCATTATTATATTTTTGAGGGACCTTGATGTGATTATAAGGACATGGTGTTCCCGTTACTATTATTACTTATTATTATTATATTTTTGGGGGACCTTGCATGTTGTTCCTTGAATTTGGTGTTCCCTGTAATTCCCCGACCCCAATTACCTAGAGTTGGTGCATTATTACATAACATTGGTATGATCACAAAAGATCAAGTCTTGAAAGACCGATTAGTTTAGTAGCCTTGGAATCACTAGATACATTCATAAAGTTTACATTACATCATAAAGTGAAAACTACAACAACATCTTGTCTCCACAGTCATATCCCCTTATACTATCCCTGCAGGTCATTCATAAAATACTTATTCACATCCTGGGAAAAATAAAACATTGTAAGGGGTGAGCTCAGATGCTCAGTAAGGATAAAAATATAGCAGAAACTTTCATAAATAAGCATAAACATTTAAGGCAATGTGTAACTAAAACAAAAGATTTTTAAACTTGAACTTCAGCATAATATGGAAAAGATAAAATAAAATAATGCCATTTACTTATTCACATGGATATTATACTAGTAGAATAATCACATGAAATATCAATAACCACTTTCATAATGATGGAATGCATAATGCCAGACTATCATAACCACATAGCCAAGGCCTCGTGCCAAGACTAAAAATAAGATTTTGTAAAGGCCTTGTGCCAAGACACTAGTTTGTCTCATGAGACCTAACAATGCATCAAGGAGCTATAGTGGGCTCCACCCATCACCTATTAAGTCCAATGCATTCCTCACATGAATAGGTTTAAACATAACATAAACATTCGTATCAAAACTAGCATACGAAATGTGAATACTTTCTCCATAAACCATGAATGGTATAAAAATAACACATCCACAGTCAAACATATCACAAAACCTTCAATACAATTATGGAAGTTTTGTATCATAATAAATCAACTTCAAATAAGCTTAAAATCCATCAAAGGATGTTGACATAGATGAAATCAAAACTATTTGAGAGAAATCTCTCTCTTTTTTTTAAATCATTTAAAAGTCACATAATTATAAAATAAAACATTTACTTTGAAAATATTCTTATAATATTGTAAGGGAAGATTAGACAATTTTATAACGATGGAAAATAGCCACACCCGCCATATAAGTTAAAAATACATTCTTACCTTAATTCTGTCGAAAAGGTTAAAAAGGACCTTGTTTGGAAAACGACGGAAAGATTCCTTTATAAACTTCTTATAAAAAGTAAAATAAGGGTATAAATGAATTTAAACCATATTATGTAAAATGGTAAGAATGTTTTGAAATACATTTTTAAGAAACATGGATGTGGATGATAAAGAGGTCCCAGTAGATAATTATGTATAAACAACTTCAGATAATGAAGAGATTGTGAAATAAACCCTTACCTTGTACTTTTTCTTGGTTGAGGGTAGGTTAACCTCATTTATAATGGTGAAATATTTTTTATTAAATTATAAAATAATCATATACATTAATATGATATCATATATAATATTTTAACATTAATTTGTTAATAATATCTTAGTATTATCATCGTTTCGGGTGTTAACTTACTCGTTTTCTTTTATATGTTTTGTTACGTAAGCCGTGTTTGTTATGGATAGGCTGTATCTTATTCATAGAAATAATTATATCAAGTTCTTAAACATTATTTTTAATCATAAAATGACAATTATACTTGAATGAATATGATGGGGAATGAATCTCATAACATTCGTGGAGACGGTAGTCCGTACATACGCACGAGCGACAATATCATTCTTTTGATATTAAAATAATATATAATTGGATGTTATATCATATATAATGAATCATAATCATGTTATATTTATTATTTTCATGAATTTCACATCATTATTATACCCATCCAAATAATAATTTTTTGAATAACAATTACACCACGGCGTGGAGACGGTAAGCCGTACGTACGCACGTATGGTGACATGTCATTCAAAGGATGGATAGAATACTGAATATGGTTGTACCATGTTTATAATAACATCGCAGTATATATAAGATACTAGAGTTATTATTTTATAATGGTAATAACAAAGAAAGAATAAGTGGAAGAAGAAAGGAACTTGAAAGTGGGTGGTGAAAACATTACCTCTTCTTCGGGTTCTTCCTTTTGATTTGATCAAAAGGAATTCTTAGGATGGATTTCTGATCAAAATAAGGCCTCTAGGTTGAATTGAGGGAAGTTTAGAGAGTATTTGGGTAGGATTTGGACGAGCCAAAAGGATTTGAATGTGTGAATTAGTGAGAAGGGGGAGTGCCCTTTTATAAGAGGGGTGAGGGGCACCTTTGGAAAAGATAGAAATATTATTTTATAATAAATTCATATTCGGTTTATAATGGCTCCAAAGTATATTATTAAAAGTATAATATGGGTATGGGTCAAAATATTTTCAACCAATAGAATTTAGACAAGTTTGGTTCATTATATTAACCTTATATTTTAGTTTTAACTCTTAGTTAATTAGTTTAACATTTACCATGTCACTTTTTATTTTTATATTATATAGTTAATAAAATTACTATATACATCCAAAAGACCCCCAAGTGGTCCATTAATGATACACCTATCATTATATAATTCCTTTGACCGAACCTTAGATTTTTAGGAATAGAACATCAATTAATAATATAATATTTGTTTTAAAAACTCATTTATGTCAATTTTGACATTATTCAATAATTTATTTTTGTTAAAGTTTTAACAACTTTATTAATTCGAAAAAAAAATCATTTAAGAAATACTATAATTTCATATTAACCAATAAAATTCATTTATGTCATCAAAACTTTCAAATTATATTTATTTTAACATTTATAATACCAATTATTTGATTCTTTCATTAATAAGGAAAATACTGCATCATTATTGTGTCATAAATAATATTAATTATTAAATGTATAAAAATTATAAAAAAATACCATTATGTAGGAAATCTTTTTATCTTTCTAATTAATATTTTTAGTCTAAAATAAAACATATATAACCCTATAAAAAATTGTTTTTCTAAAAGATATATGCTTATGTCATTTTTGTATTTATTTTAACTTAATTAATAGAAAGTGTCCTTATCACTTACAAGTGGATCCATGGGGTCCCAAAATCGACCCAAAGATGCCCATGGTTAGACATGTATCAACCAATAAGGTTAGGACACGTTTTAGGGTAATTTATTATTATTATAATATTATTTGTTTACCCTTATTTACCGGATTTACCCTTTAACCATGATAAATAAAATATTTACTGAAGTAATTATTCAAAATGTCTAAAAATAAAAGTTACCTATTTACAAAATTTGTACATCCTGATTCCAAATATGGAATCCATTTTTTCAAATTCAAAACACATAAGTGGAAGAAATTAATTTAAAATTAATTCCCGTTGTTAAAACAAAAAGCGTGTTTTTAAGAGATAATAACTATCAAAAGATTGACACTTGTTTATGTCTGGTTTAATTGTGAAATTATGTCCAATGACCAACATTGTATTAAATGGTAAAAATATATTCTAAATATACTTTAAAACCACTAAAATTAATAATTTATCACTATTAATTAATTCGATTAAAAAAGTTGTTTTTAATTAAAATTTAGTAATTTTTACTATTCATCAAAATATAAAAGTTATCCAAAAAGTACCAAAATTTCACCCTAAGATAATTTCGATATTCCGAATCCAAAAATGAAGTTCATTTTGAGAGATAAAATTTATAAAATTTCAAAAAGTGGGTATTACTATTCATAACGGCTACTTTGATTGGTCGCAGTGTGTTAGAATCTCGAAGTTGCGTACAACACATGCTACTGTATTATTCAAAGAGAATCGTACCATGAAAGCTTGGGGTGTTACATTCTCCCCTCCTTCAAATAATTTCATCCTCAAAATTTCTAGAATATTATTGCCTAAAAATACTCGGGTGGTTCTTCATCATAAGTTCCTCAGGTTCCCACGTTGCCTCTTCCATCTTATGGTTTCTCCATAGAACTTTTACCAGGAAAGTCGTCCAATTTCTCATCACTTGCTCTCTTGTATCAAGAATCTTAACAGGCTCTTTGCAATAAGACAGATCGGGTTCCAGTTCTAATTCCTCATAAGTGAGTAAATGCGTTGGGTCAAACATGTATTTTCTCAACAGTGATACGTGGAACACATTGTGATCTTTGGAGAGACTTGGCGGCATTTCCAAATGGTAATCTATAGCCCCAATTAGTTCTAGAATTTCGAAAGGTACTATGTACCTGGGACTCAATTTACCTTTCTTGCCGAAACGTATAACTCCCTTCCATGGAGATACCTTCAAGAAAACATGATCTCCTACCTGAAATTCCAAATCCTTCCTTCGGTTGTCAGCATAGCTCTTCTACCTACTTTGAGCTTCTTTGATGTGGTTTTGGATTACCTTCACCTTCTCCATCTTTTCCTCCACCATTTCTGGGCCTACAAGTTTTATTTCACCAACGTTATCCCAACAGGTTGGTGTGCAACATCTCTTTCTGTATAATGCTTCATATGGTGCCATCTGAATACTTGAATGAAAGCTATTGTTATAGGAAAATTCTACCAGAGGTAAATATTGATCCCAGATACCCAGAAAGTCAAGTGAGAAAGATCTCAACATGTCTTCTAAGGTTTGAATAGTCCATTCTGATTGTCCATCTATTTGAGGGTCGTAGGCAGTGCTCAAATGAAGTTCAGTATCCAGGTCTTTCTGAAGACTTTTCCATAATCTTGAAGTAAAACGAGGATCACGATCAGAAACAATCAATAGTAGTACTCCATGAAATCTCACAACTTCATTAATATATAGTCTTGCTAGAGGTTAGAGTGGTAAATATTATCTTATTGCAAGAAAATGTGATGACTTGGTAAGACGATCAACAATGACCCATATTGCATCGTTCCTTCTAGGAGTCTTTGGTAGCCCCATGACGAAGTCCATCATAATATTATCCCATTTCCACTCAGGTATGGGAAGAGGTTGCAATAATCCACTACATCTTGACACAAAATTAGCAATCTCCCTGTTCATGTTGTCCCACCAAAAATGTTCCTTCAAATCTCTATACATTTTAGTGATCCCAGGGTGCATAGAGAAATTGGAACTATGAGCATCGTCCAACAATTCCATTTTTAGATCAGGTATATCAGGAACACAAAGTCTCTTCCCAAATTTCAAAATTCCATCTTCATACACAAAGTCTCTCAATCTCCCATCATTCATAGCTTTAATCTTCTTTTGAAATTATTCATCATCGGTATGAGAAATCTTAATCCTTTCTAGTAAAGATGGTTTGGAAACCATTTGAAAAAGCATTGATGTTTCACCTTCCATGGTTATTACCATGTCCATCTTCACTAGATCCATGAAAATTGGATCCCTTTAAATTCTCATATTGTTCAAAACTCCATGATATTTTCTGCTCAAAGCATCTTCCACCTTGTTTGCCTTCCCCGGGTGGTAGTGTATCATGAAATCATAATCCTTGAGTAATTAAAGCCATCTCCTTTGCCTCATGTTGAGTTCTTTTTGTGAGAAAATATACTTCAAACTCTTGTGATCAGTATAAATCTCACATTTTTCACCATAGAGGTAGTGTCTCCATATCTTCAAAGCAAAGATCACAATTTCTAACTCGAGATCATGAGTAGTATAGTTTTGCTCCTGAATTTTCAACTATCGTGATGCATAAGCAATAACCCTATCATTCTGCATAAGGACACAACCAAGTCCTTTCTTCGATGCATCACTATAAATAACTAACCAATCATTCCCCAATGATAGAGTCAATATAGAAGCATTGAATAATCTTCTCTTCAGTTCTTCGAAAAATTCTTCACACTCTTTTGTCCAAACAAATTTAACCCCTTTACGTGTGAGCTTTGTTAATGGGTTAACCAACTGGGCAAAATTCTGGACGAAACGTCGATAATAACCTACTAAACCAATAAAACTGCGTACCTCAGTTATACTCGTCGGTGTAGGCCATTCTTGTATTGCCTTGTTCTTAGAATGATCAACATAGATTCCATATTTGGAGACAATATGGCCAAGAAAAGAAATATCTTGAAGCCAAAATTCACACTTGCTAAACTTCCCATATAATTCATGTCTTCTAAGAGTCTTCAGGATAATGCACAAGTTATTTTCATGATCTTCTTAGATTTTAGAATATACCAAGATATCATCAATAAATAACACCACAAAATAATAGAGATATTCCTTGAAAACTCTATTCATTAGATCCATGAATACATAGGGTGCATTAGTCAATCCAAAAGGCATTACTGTAAACTCATAATGCCCGTACCTGGTTCAAAATGTTGTCTTTGGAATGTCTTCCTTCCTCACACACAACTAATGGTATCCATATCGAAGGTCAATCTTTGAAAAGTATTGATCTCCATGCAGTTGGTCAAATAAATCATCAATGCGAGGTAGGAGATACTTGTTCTTTATTGTTATAGCATTGATCTCCCTGTAGTCGATACATAACCTCATAGATCCATCTTTCTTTTTAACAAAAAGAACATGGGCTCCCCATGGAGAAACACTAGGGTGAATAAATCCCTTATTAATCAATTCCTCTAGTTGTTTCTTTAGTTCAACTAATTCCACAGTGGCCATTCTATAAGGGGTCTTCGATATAGGCCTTGATCGAGGAATAAAATCAATGGAAAACTCAACTTCTCGTTCTGGAGGATGTCCAGGTAAATCTTCCGGAAACAAATCTACACATTCTTTCACAATAGGTACATCCTCTATTTGAACATTAATTTCCTCAACCATAGTCATTTCATTCTCTTCCTCCCCAATAATTGAATTTAGTTTAGCTACTGGGGGTGGATCTAGATAAGAATTAGGTGATGACGATTCTACTCTAAAGATAAGGTGTTCCTTATCATCATCATCAAAAATTGTAACCTCCTTATTATTATAATAAATCTTCGCATCATGGTCCAAAAGACAATCCATACCAAGGATTATATCAAACCCAATCATAGGTATGATGATGAGATCAGCAGATAAATAACATTTATGTGCTCTAATGGGGACTGATTCAAAAAACTTTGTTGCAATGATACTTCCTTTAGGAGTTTTAACTGAAAAATCCCTTGTTAAATCAAATTGGAAATATCTAATTTTCTTAGAAAACTGGGAAGATATGAAATAATGCGATGATCCAGAATCAAAAAATGCATTTTCTAAACTTGAGGAAACCATTAAATTACCTGCCACCACGTCTTTCAGAGCTTCTACCTTAGTAGTAGTGATAGTATAAGATTGGACTTGATCCCTTGGCCTTTTCTGAGTTAAGTTCCCCTGAATCTTAGGACATTCATTTGCATAATGTCTCATCTCCCTGTAGTTGTAGCATTGGACATCAGTATCTTCCTTCTTCCCCTTGCAATCACGAGATTAGTGGCCTTTTTCACCACACTTGTAATAGACTCCCATTACTTTTAAGCATGTACTAGGGTGTTTATTCCCACATTTACTACATGATGGATATTAAACTTTTCCCTTCTTCCCCTTATTTCTATTCCCAGATTGATCAGCAGATCTCTTCTTCTCTTGCTTTGCTTTAAAGTCATAAGACTTAGAGAATTCCTTTTCTGTCTTGATAAAACATGAGACAATGTCTTTGTACGACAAGAAGGATAGTGAGACTAATGCTCTATGGAGAAATGGTTTTAACCCATCAAATAAACAATCAATATTACTTCTTAGGTTATGTATATAATCTCCAACATACCTTGCTAACCTTGTAAAGTTAGCCTCATAATTTGTGACATTCTCATCCTCTATTTGTCTCAGACTCATAAATTGTCTTTCCATATCTGCTCGATGGTCACGAGGAAAGTATTTTTCTAAGAAAAGTTCTTTGAACTCCCCCCATTACATATTTTATACTTCCTTGTCATCCTTTGTGTTTTGAATCAAGGACCACCATTGATCAACATCTCCAGTGAGGCGGTAAACTGCCATGATAACTTTTTCCCTTTCACTACTCCCCAAAGCCTGGAATATTTTCTCTAGGGAATTTATCCATTGCTCAGCTAATAAGGGATTTGTACTCCCATTGAACGTTGGTGGTTGTTGCCTCATGAATCAATCTAATATTGATCCTCCATGCTGTGGATCAGGGTGCTCCATACAGGTAAGGTTATTATTCATAACCTGAGTGAGTTGTCCCAGTATGGTGATAAGCTGACCAGCACCAGTTGTATCACTAGATCCACTATAATTATCTTGAGTAGGAAGGAAATCCCTACATGGAGTGCATACATTGATACGGTTTCCATTTCTTCCACTAGGCGCCATTTCTAAACAATGTCATAAACTAGATCAGTTTATGAATCAAAATACTTAATTCTATACTTGTAAAACACTTAACATAAATTGAACTATTTATGGATATAATCCATAATCATAAAAATGTTTTCTTTGAGTAAGTATATACTCATAAACCCTTTATAATGGTTTGTAAAGAAAATGAGAATTATCCTAAGCATATCCCCCGGGAGTGTCGTAACCAAGAGTGCAACAAGGCCCGTTGTTGTGCACCTATTCCCGTTCGAGTCTAGCTCAAAGAGATGTTTTCGGGTTTTACCCCTAGGTACATCTGTGCCAGAGCCGCCTCTACCTGCTCGTATCCAGATAGAGATGTATTGCTTGGAAAACTCACAAAATCTCTACAATAAAAAAATTCTAGGAAGTTCTTCTACACTAATCCTAAAATTCCATCTTAGGTCTATGTGCTCTAATCAGAGTTTATCTAAATCTAGCTTCCAAGGTTTTTACTAAACCTCCCTCTGATACCAACTGTAATGCCTCGACCCCAGTTACCCAGAGTTGGTGCATTATTACATAACATTGGCATGATCACAAAAGATCAAGTCTCTAAAGACCAATTAGTTTAGTAGCCTTGGAATTACTAGATACATTCATAAAGTTTACATTACATCATAAAGTGAAAACTACAACAAAATCTTGTCTCCACAGTCATATCCCCTTATACTATCCCTGGAGGTCATTCATAAAATAATTCTTCACATCCTGGAAAAAATAAAACATTGAAAGGGGTGAGCTCAGATGCTCAGTAAGGATAACAATATAGCGGAAACTTTCATAAATAAGCATAAAAATTTAAGGCAATGTGTGACTAAAACAAAATCTTTTTAAACTTGAGCTTCAACATAATATGGAAAATATAAAATGAAATAATTCCATTTACTTATTCACATGGATATTCTACTAGTAGAATAATCACATGTAATATCAATAACCAAATTCATAATGATGGAATGCATAATTCCAGACTATCATAACCACATAGCCAAGGCCTCGTGCCAAGACTACAAATAATATTTTGTCAAGGACTTGTGACAAGACACTATTTTGTCTCATGAGACCTACCGATGCATCGAGGAGCTATAGCAGGCTCCACCCGTCACTTATTAAGTTCAATTCATTCCTCATATGAATAGGTTTAAACATAACATAATCATTTGTATTAAAACTAGCATACGAAATGTCAATACTTTCTCTATAAACCATGAATGGTATAAAAATAACACATCCACAGTTAAACATATCACAAAACCTTCAACACAATTATGGAAGTTTTGTATCATAATAAATAAACTTCAAATAAGCTTAAAATCCATCAAAGGATGTTGACATAGATGAAATCAAAACTATTTGAGAGAAATATCTCTCTTTTTTTTTGAAATCATTTAAAAGTTACATAATTATAAAATAAAACATTTAATTTGAAAATATTCTTATAAGCTTGTAAGGGAAGATTTGACAATTTTATAATGGTGGAAAATAGCCACACCCGCCGTATAAGTTAAAAAGACATTCTTACCTTAATTCTATCGAAAAGGTTAAAAAGGTCCTTGTTTGGAAAAAAACAGAAAGATTCCTTTATAAACTTCTTATAAAAAGTCAAAAAGGGTATAAATGACTTTAACCCATATTATGTAAAATGGTTAGAATGTTTTGAAATACATTTTTAAGAAACATGGATGTGGATGATAAAGAGGTCCCAGTAGATAATTACGTATAAACAACCTCGGATAATGAAGAGATTGTGAAATAAACCCTTACCTTGTACTTTTCCTTGGTTAAAGGTAGGTTAACCTCCTGTATAATGGTGAAATAATTGTTATTAAATTATACAGGAATCATATACATTAATATGATATCATATATGATCTTTTAACATTGATTTGTTAATAATATCTTAGTATTATCATCGTTTCGGGTGTTAACTTACTCGTTTTCTTTTATATGTTTTGTTATGTAAGCCGTGTTTGTTATGGATAGGTTGTATATTATTCATATAAATAATGATATCAAGTCCTTAAACATTATTTTTAATCATCAAATGATAATTATACTTGAATGGATATGATGGGGAATGAATCTCATCGCGTTCGTGGAGATGGTAGTCCGTATGTACGCACAAGCGACAATATCATTATTTTGATATTAAAATAATATATAATTGGATGTTGTATCATATATAAAGAATAATTATCATGTTATATTTATTATTTACATGAATTTCATATCATTATTATACCCATCCAAATAATAATGTTTTGAATAACAATTACACCACGACGTGGAGACAGTAAGTCATATGTACGCACGTATGGTGACATGTCATTCAAAGAATGGATAGAATACTGAATATGGTTCTACCATGTTTATAATAACATCACAGTATATATAAGATACTGGAGTTATTATTTTATAATGGGAATAACAAAGAAAGAAGAAGTGGAAGAAGAAAGGAACTTGAAAGAGGGTGGTGAAAACATTACCTCTTCTTCGGGTTCTTCCTTTTGATTTGATCAAAAGGGATCCTTAGGATGGATTTTTGATCAAACTAAGGTCTCTAGGTTTAATTTAGGGAAGTTTAGAGAGTATTTGGGCAGGAGTTGGCTGAGACAAAAGGCTTTGAATGCGTGAATTAGTGAGAAGGGGGAGTGCCCTTTTATAAGAGGGGTGAGGGGCACCTTTGGAAAAGATAGAAATATTATTTTATAATAAATTCATATTAGGTTTCTAATGGATCCAAAGTATATTATTAAAATTATAAGGTGTGGATGGGTCGAAATAATTTCAACCAATATAATTTAGACAGTTTTGGCTCATTATATTAACCTTATCTTTTAGTTTTATCTCTTAGTTAATTAGTTTAACATTTACCATGTCACTTTTTATTTTTATATTATATAGTTAATAAACTTACTATATACATCCAAACGACCCCCAAGTGGTCCATTAATGATAAACCTATCATTATATAAGTCCTTTGACCGAACCTTATATTTTTAGGAATAGAATATCAATTAATAATATAATATTTGTTTTAAAAACTCATTTATGTCAATTTTGACATTATTCAATAATTTATTTTTGTTAAAGTCTTAACAACTTTATTAATTCGAAAAAAATTTATTTAAGAAATCCTATAATGTCATATTAACCAATAAAATTCATGTATGTCATCAAAACTTTCAAATTATATTTATTTTAACATTTATAATACCAATTATTTGATTCTTTCATTAATAAGGAAAATACTGCATCATTATTCTGTCATAAATAATATTAATTATTAAATGTATAAAAATTATAAATAAAATAAAATTATGTAGGAATTTATTTTATATTTCTGATGAATATTTATAGTTTAAAATCCAACATATATAACCTTATATAAAAATTGTTTTTCTAAAAGATATATGCTTATGTCATTTTTGTATTTATTTTAACTTAATTAATACAAAGTGTCCTTATCACTTACAAGTGGATCCATGGGGTCTCAAAATCGACCCAAATATTCCCATGATCAGACATGTATCAACCAATAAGGTTAGGAAACATTTTAAGGTAATTTATTATTATTATAATATTATTTTTTTACCCTTATTTACCGGATTTACCCTTTAACCATGGTAAATAAAATATTTACCGAAGTAATTATTCAAAATGTCTAAAAATAAAAGTTATCTATTTTCACAATTTGGATATCCTGATTACAAATATGGAATCTATTTTTCCAAATTCAAAACACAGAAGTGGCAGAAATTAATTTAAAATTAATTCCCATTGTTAAAATAAAAAACGTGTTTTTAAGAGATAACAACTATCAAAAGATTGACACTTGTTTATGTCCGGTTTAATTGTAAAATTATGTCCAATGACCAAAATTTTATTAAATGGTAAAAATATATTCTAAATATACTTTAAAACCACTCAAATTTATAATTTATCACTATTAATTATTTCGATTAAAAAAGTTGTTTTTAATTAAAATTTAGTAATTTTCACTATTCATAAAAATATAAAAGTTATCCAAAAAGTACCAAAATTTCACCCTAGGATAATTTCGAATCCAAAAATGAAGTCCATTTTGAGAGATAAAATTTATAAAATTTCAAAAAGTGGGTATTACTATTCATAACGGCTACTTTGATTGGTCACAGTGTGTTAGAATCTCAAAGTTGCGTATAACACACGTACTGTATTATTCAAAGAGAATCGTACTGTGGAAGCTTAGGGTGTTACATTCCCACTATTATTATATTGTTGGGGGACCTTGGATGTTGTTCCTTGGATATGGTGTGCCTATTATTATTATATTTTTTTGGGGACCTTGGATGTTATTCCAAGGATTTTGTGTGCCCATTATTATTATTTTATTGAGGGACCTTGGGAGTTGTTACTTGGATATGGTGTGATCATTATTATTATATTGTTGGGGAACCTTGGATTCCATTCGTTGGATTCAGTGTTCCCATTATTATTATATTTTTGTGGGACCTTGGACTTATTCCTTAGATCCGGTGTGACCATATATTTATATACATGACTATAATACAATGGGAAAAGACATCTGACACTGGCCAAAATAGGTACGATTGATCTCAGGCATCACATTAGACTCTGAGGATTGATAATTGTATTTATTTATGTAATTGAAATTGTTTACTTATTCTACTAATTATATCACCTGAACATATCACTGCATTTACTAGATATGTATGAGACCACATTGATGGTTACTTACTGAGTTATGTACTCACACCCTGCTTAGGTGACCATTGCACTTGGGTACTCGAGCATCCTTCACTATTCACAGGTTCAAGTTGGGTAGAGGCTCGTGATTGGATTGATTGAGTAGGATAGATTATATGGGACTAGATAATGGGATGAGGTGAGGCTCAAAGATGCAGTAGAGCCTCAAGTTATATTGGTTCTTTTATTTTTACTTGTTACTGGTCAGATGGATGGCCGGTTTGTGGTATGACTATATACTGTATTTCATTATTTATTATTGATGACTTCTATTATTTATTTCTTATACATAATAATTTTTATGTATTATCATGGATGATATTTGGTTATTTATGCTATTATTTATACTCTAATATGAGGGTATAGTCTCCCCATCATCACATCTTAGACCATCACTGCTAGTGCGCAACCTTTGGTATATGGGGAGGTGTACTTGAGGTCATGTAATAAACTGATCCACCAAATGCTTCTAGAGAACCAAGTTAGGGATGTTACAAATTGGAATCAGAGTTTTCTTTTCTTATCTTACTATTTTGGGATTTGGTAGAGAGACAATATAGGAATGCGTTGGAGCTTGCGATGGATATCAGACTGGTGTATCATAGACACCTATCTTGATAGGAAGTCCAGGTTACCAGGGGATTGGGAATTGATGTTATTTATTTTTGGTGTTACAGTGGATTGATTTCACCTCATGTGACACACATAATGTTCAAATTTATGATTTATTATGGATTTTTGGCTCTTGGACCATTAGAAAGAGGCAAGTTACTAGAATTTTTACTCTTGGCTTGTTGGAAAGAGGCATCTCATGCATCATATTCGACATGTAGGACTCACATGACATATTTTTTCTTGTGATTTTTGTCATCAATATTTATTTTGATGATAGATCATGTGAATTCTATGGTGAGGTGATCAATGATGATGACCATGCAATATATTAGTGCACAAATACATAGAGACCCTAGTAGGTCAGTATAAGCATTTTATTCCTTAGTGATAGACCAATTGATAGTGGTTACTAAACAAGTTTAGTTAATTAAAGTTTCATTGAAAACCTATATGGTGTTTTCCATATAGTTTGGTGATGAAATTATACTTACCAAACTATGGTTTATGGTTAATCGACACATATCTTCTAGGATAATATGATTATTTATATATATGCATGGATGAATGTGGTCATAATTCTCAAGGGGGTAGTCCTGTATGTGGATTCCTGATGATAATCAATTCCATGAGTAAGATGATGACTTGGCATGTGATTCCTAATATGTTGTTGATACAAAAGGCCCTAGGGTGGGTAGTTTGACCGTGAGTTGTCATGTGATGTTAAATAAAAGAACTAAGAGGAGTTATCCATGAGTTATTACCTATATGATACGTGACCCATGGGTTAGGTGAGAGATACTAGTGCCTTGAGACTGGATCAGGACCTTGGTGTGCCAGAAGTTATTATTAGGAATTAGGATGTTCTTCCCTGCTATTGTTGAGATGTGATACACAATTGAAAGCTAAGATATGGGTTAGTAAGGGAATGTGTGTTCCTTACAGGTGGGGAGCATGGATAGGTGTTCAAGTTACAATAATGGTGCATGTGGAGTACTACTAGTTATATAGCATAGGCATGTGATGCCCAATAATTTTTGCAATGATAAGCATTTGAGTACTGGTGATTTTCATACCAAAGTGAGAATTCAAGGGCAAGATCAGTAAGATATCATACCCTATTTACTTTGGATATGCCTTTAGGAGAACAATAGTGGCATAGGTAGAAACTTACAATTTATTGAATGACTCTAGATCAACAAGTGGTCGAGAGATAAGAATGGAATAAGTAAAATTCCTGATTTTGAAGAGGATCACCCTAAGTGCTTAGAAATTTATGAGATTAAAATGAAATAGGACATGGTTAGTGAACTAGGTGCCATATCCTAGGTTTACTAACATGTGACTTGTGGTAGTCTGAGTTGGTTGATGTGATATGGTGGCACTAGAGCATACACTCAGTGAGTTCAAAAGATATTGAGATGAAGTGCACTAGTTATGAATGATATCGATTGAGTTATGAATCAGTGAGAGATCATGTACAAGTTGAGGGATGGTAGAAATTATAAGATGCTTGGGTTCATGATTTCCCAATGAATTCTTGATGGAAATGAAACAAGGACCTAAAATAAGGGATGTCTTTAGAAATGGTTTAAGACTTTGATGAGAATAGGAGTGGCAACTATGTGATGATGATGAAACTATGGATGATGTGGTGTCTAGAGATGGTTTTTAATAAGCATGATTGGGAGGATAAACAAATTTTTATCAATTGAACATGATAAGGTTTCATTCAAGGATAAGTATAAGTAAAACCCTATGGTGTGGAGTCCACCATTGGCTGCTTGAGGGTGTGAACCCCATAGAAGATAAATTTTCGATAGATACCGATGGTAAAATTCCGTTACCTATAAATGAGAAGTAATTGACATCACATGTTGGTGCTCGAGTATGAGTGGGATGACCAAATTTAATCCTTATGTTCAGTAATAAATGGATCATGGGCCGCAATGATTAGGAATTTGGTTTGATAGAGAGATAATGAATATACTCCCATGGAGGGAAGAGTTATATCGGTTATGGGAGCATGACCCTCATGCTAGAAGGGTTGTTGATGTAATGAGACCGGTCAGTGGATGGTCAATATATCTTTTGGATGCTGTTATGAAGGTGAAACCAAATAATTGGTTCCATATATATACCAGATTTAAGATTCAGATTCATGATGAATGGATTTTGAGAATTGGTGTCAGGATTAGGATAAATTGAAGTGATCTGAGCATGTGTCGGTTTGATATTGTGCCAATGCTCAAAGTTAGATCTTGGGATCCATTAGGAATGGTGGAAATACACCATAGAAATCCACTAGGTGTTGGTTTTGGACTTTGGTATGAGAATTGAATAACATTAGGATGCCCCGAGGATCAAGGCATCATAATCGAGTGTGATGATTTCATGTTGGAAGTTGAAGCCAAGCATTTTAAGAGGGGTCATAAGGAAGAGATCTGACTGAAACTTATGCGTATAATTAGACAAAGTGAGTTGGAAACCATATCTGGTGTGTCAAATTGGATAAGAAAAATACATTATTTGGTTTTATCGGGGATTTTCAAGTAAAATCCAATAAGTTGATCCTTTTTCATTGAAGGTGGAAAATCGTTTGTTTTGGTTGGAATCAAAACAAAGATTAGTACTAGGTTTTGACCAATATTTTTGTGTGAGGTTGAGTATGGTGATATAGATATTTCACTAAGTGGTTCATTGGACCATGAAAATGTGTTTGATGAGTGATTTTAATGGTGAGGAATGTCATGGATTAAAATTTTACATATGGTAAAAGGCCTATGGTGGGGAGAATCAATGGTCTAGTGATGATTTGATATAATACACCACGGTGTCTCAGAATTGAAGGGTGTGGGTGAATGATATCTCAGTTCTTAGGTGACAATAAAGAGCACTAGCTCAGGTTTTTGTGATTGAACACCATAAGTTCAGAATAGAACAATGGAAGTGCTTTTGGCATTCAGATATGGAATGTAGGCTAATGGAATTAAACTAATGACCTGAATGGGCCAGGACTTATGGTGTAATGACTGATGAGACTTCTTGGGGGAGAGAAGTGTTATGGTGGAGAGATTTTAACACCCTGTGTATGGATGAGTTGGGAACATTCATAAGGAATTTTAATTTTTGATTTAGTGGAAGGTTCATTTTGAGAACCAGAGCCTAAAATGAGATTTCAATATTTTGAGTGTTTTTATGGTGAAACACGGGATAAACCACACCGTGGTTCAAGCCGTGTTTCTCTTGGAGATCACTAGTGTAAAATGGGGAGACCAACATGCCCAGGATAGGCATGGTATTAGGCATAGTGTACTGGGGGTCTTCCTATGGACCAAGACTATTATATCCTCACTACATCATATTGTGGGGCATGGTGGGTCTAAAACATCTAGTATTTTGTCCCTATTCCATGGTTCTTCCCTGTGGTCAGCCTCTTGGATGAGGTACGGTCAACGACACCACGACTATGGTGGAAAACACTATGCTATGGTGCTGATCAATTTAGTTATTGAAATGAAGTTGGTGTTGGGTACCTTCTATTCCTCAGTTGTGTGATTGGAAATGTAGAATACCCATACTACTGAAAAGTGGGTGAATTTGACAAGGATTCTTATATCATTTGGTGGGTTAAGGAATTTTGTTCCCTAGTAAGAATGGGTTTGACTGCAAGGGGTAGTGTAATTTTAGGTTGCAAGTGGATGGCTGGTGAGTATGTTGATCCTTATGAAAAACCACACAAATAAATATTTTCAGTGATTTTAGATTGGATGGTCCATCTGAAAGTGTTATCACAACTATCAGATCCGAGACATCTGGTAGGAGGTGTCAGAAATGTGCACTAAATACACCACCATGACATGGTGGTTTAGACCATTATGTGGCCTATGTTGGTATAGACCATGACATATTTAATTTCACTATGGTGTGCTGTTGTGCATGACCGTTTTACGTGATATGCGATACCGCATGACTCGACCTTTTTACACTCTTTCTATCATACATTGATTTGATCATCATGTTATGATGATGTGAGGAGTTTGAGAATCCAACTTAGTTTTTTAAATTTTAAACAATTAATCATAGAATTAAATTCATTAGTTACAAATAATTGACTCATAAAACATTTCTATTTAAATGGATGAACATTTGGTTACTTTGGAATGTCCTTGGATGACCTATATAATGAGACTCTTAGTTTATTAATTGATATATACTTTAGTTCAAAAGTATTTAAATATCTTCTTTAAATTATCACACATGCATTTAAGGAGGTATATTCTAGGTATGATAATTGATTTAATTTTCTTCTACCTTGATTTTGAATTGTATTAGGTTATGAGCTTGGAATTAAAATTTGATTATAGTTTATACATATTATATGTTAGATTTATGATGAAATTTGTTAGAAAAATGACCTAATAGTAGTTTGAAAAACAGAATATAAGAAGAATAAAATAAAAGAACAACAACAAAACTTGTTATTTCTAGAAGAAGGATAAGAAATGGAGTTACAGTAAAAGGGTGAAGAAGAAGAAGGTAGTAGCAGAATCTCCCCTAAAAAGACCACTTTTAGAGGAGCCATGATCAAGGCCGCCCAAGGCCTACACCTCCCAACTGCTACCTAGAATCAATAAAAATCACAATCCAATCATTATTATCCTCCCTCCAACATCTCTTCTTTTAATAACCCCACCTGCCTAGACAACCAATAACCACCTGAAAACTAACTCCAAAAACCACCCTAACAACTAATAAAGGTGAAAGTACAATACTTCCCATAGAATTATTAATTTCTACCTACCCATATATATAGAAAATCCCTACATACTAACATTACCCCCACTTAAAAACTACCTTGTCCCCAAGGTGGACCAACAATAACTTTGCTCAACTATTTTAACACTGAATCGACATCCCCACCATTCTCACTAGAATGATAGACCCTGGTGGTGGATTTAATAGTGGAATAAGAATCATTTTAACCAGTGGGACCTCAACCAGTGACTATATGTCTAGTGAAATAATACATGACATCATTTTTACAAGTTTATGTTGATTTTCTACCTTACTAAGCACCAAAGTGTTTACAATAACTGAATTTTCTGCCAAACTTCCTCCACTTTCACTATAAACGTTTCTCCTCACTTCATGTGCTAGGACCTCAACCACCTCACCACATTCCTCATGACTAAATATAAGAAAGGAATAATTATTTTTTTTAAAAATTGAGAAAATTTTCTCTATGCCTCACCCAGTAGCTGACAAAACTTGTTATCTTGATTCTTTAGCTGAAAGTAGTTCCAAAAAACCAAAAGTTCATTATTTTATAGAAAACTTAGAAAATTCATCAGGAATTACTTCCCCCTAATCATCTACACCTGTCATCCATATCAAAACAACCTACTATGTTGAAAATTCTTCATCCACTTTCAACTGTTCCTGCAGATATTTCCTCATCTCATGTAGTGCTTATTGAAGGTCAACGATCACTTCTTCCATAGTCATCGGTTCCTCCTACATATGTTTTTCCTAAAAATACACACCTTCTTGAATGTATGAAAACTTTAGATCCTATTCCAATTCCACCTCCTGTGTTCCAGTTTTCATGTCTGCTCATGCTCCTCATACTCCCACAAAAATTTTAAGAATTTCATTTTAGCAGTAACATTCCTACTACCCATTTATGAATTATCTTATATTTTCAAAATCTGTAACAACCCATTCCCATAAAAGTTGAGAAAATTACTAAGGAATTTGAATTTTTGATTTAGTGGAAGGTATGTTTTGAGAACTAAAGACTAAATTGAGATTCTGAGAGTTTGAGTGTTTTTATAGTATAACATGGTATATACCAAACCATGGTCTAAGTCGTGTTTTTCATGGTGATTTCCTATGTAAAACAGGGAATCCAACACACCCAGGATGGAAATGGTCATAGGCGTAGCACATTGGGGGTCTCCCTGTGGACCTTGATTGGTATGGCCTCACAACGTCATGGTTTGGGGTGTGGTGGATTCAAAACAACCATCCCTTTTCCCCTACATCGTGGTACAGCCCCATGGTTAGTCTCTTGGATGAGGTGTGATCAATGATAGCACAACCATGGTGAAAAACACTATATCATGAAACCATTTGATTCAATTTTTGAAAAAACCAATTTGGATGTCATATCTTTAGGGAATTTATGGTTTTCACATGCAACCATCTTGGGAGGGATTTTAACATGATTTTGAATCGATTACCTCTCTATTAAAACCTATTATCTTCCACCCTTACTAGGGTTTTAGATGTTGATGATTATAGGGTGGGTTTTGAGAAGCTTGCTTCATATGAAAGATAGCCTTAGACAATCTATTTCTTCTTTGATAGACTCTGATTGAGTTCATGCTACACAATTAGTTTAGAGGATCCCTCCTTATCACGACTTGTAAATTCAGTTTGGTTGTTGGAAATTCCAAGTGTTTAAGATAGGTTGTCTCAAGCTACCCCTTGTGGTGTTAATGATTTTCTCTCTCTATATATATGATGTGCAGACACACTGACACAATGCACACCTAGACTTTAAAATTGATAATTGAATGATGAATCTAAATTAATTTTGTTAGACTTACCACAAAAACCTAGTGATTTTTTGGTGTGTAAAGACTGGGAATTAGGCTACCGCATAAGGTATGCCAAACTTTAAACACTTAAAGGGAACTAAATTGGATACTTTATGAGTTTCATGGACTCGACTTGTGATAAATTGGTTTCCAATGATTCTTAGGGTGTACCCTAGATACAATAGAGTTAAATTATATGATTGTTGGCGCCAAAATTTGGGAAGAGGAAGAGAAAATGCAAAGCCTTTGGGTCTGCCTCGCAAAGATTGATTGTAGAGCCCCGTAGCACCATGACTGGTGCGAAGCTACCTCATTTGTGAAGCTTCCATGGAGCAAGGAGGCAGGAGGATCTGCGATCTGATTTGAAATTTGAAAAGCCGCCGCAGAGCAAGGAGTCGGGAGGCTCCGCGATCCGATGTAACGTTTGTGAAGCCACCACAGAGCAAGGAGGTGGGAGGCTCCATGATCTGATTGATGTTTGTGAAGCTGTCGTGGAGCAAGTAGGTGGGAGGATCAGTGATCTGATTGACATTTGCGAAGCCGTCATGAAGCAAGGAGGTGGGAGGATCTGCGATCCAATTGACTTTGAGAAGCTACCACAGAGCAAGGAGGCGGGAGGCTCCGCAGTTACGACAAAGTGCCATGTAGCTCTACGCCAAGTGAGATCTACTTCATGGAACCTCTTTATATTAAATAATGGACTCCCCTCGATCCCAAATAATGAATCCTCTAAACTTTTTCCTTCTTATATCTCAAATCACGAAGCAACTTTTGCTCTGAAAAAAAGAGAGCTCTTCATGGTACTTGAGCATTGCGAAGGACCTTTCCCTTGGTTTGAATTCAACCCCTCTTTAAAGTGGGATTCCCTTCACAGATCCCATGAGCCTCCATGAAGGAAAAATACCCCCAAGGGAACTCGGGTCTTTGTGGAGAACTTATGCTTTGCAAAGTACCCACCATGCACATGTAACCCACATGCCAAGGCAGGGTCACTATACTTCGCAAAGCACACTTCTTCACAGTGCTACGCTTCGCAGGGCACCCTTGCTTCGCAAATACCTACTCCACGAAAGCCTTTCCACTTCACGAAGCACCATCATATACACCTATGCCCTATGCCTAGGCTAGAACACCCCACTTCGCGAAGCATACTCCTTTGCGAAACTCCTCCACTACATGGAGCACTAGAGCATCACAAGGACTCTTCCTGTAAACCCCTTTGCTCTGCACCCCCTTTTCCCGTGAGACCCTCCAGGTTTGCACGAAGTGATTTCAAGGTCCATTGGGTGGTGCTTTATGTTGCATTGCTTTTCCTTATGCTTCTTCACATAGGCACGCTAGCAGCTATTGCTTCTTCTCATAGCCACACTAATGTGGACCCCTCAGTGTATCACTCCACAACACCCCCTCATCATGACATTGCTGATACATTCTCTTCCCCAATGGCAGATGGTACCAGTTATGTATGTCCTAGGGGCGTGGAGTGAACCAGCCTCATCCAAGATGCATGACGTTAAACTGCCAAGCACCATCGTCCTCAGCACATGACGTTAAACTGTGACCTCACCTCGCGCACTCTACATGGGGACCCCATCTCGAACATTCTTTACACCCGCTTGTCTCCATGGGAGTGAGATCTTCCTCACATGGAATGAGATCCTATTTGCTGGAGCGGCGTCTGTCCGTGGGGAAGGGAAACCATCTTGGTGTAATCCCCCTAGCCTTTCTTGCAGGTGGCAGTTTCCATGCTTCCCCTCTTCTCTTTTTCGATGCCAAGGACTAGAGGGGGGGATGGGAATCGAAACCCTCTTCTCTTCCATGCCAAATCCCTCTCCCGTTGGTCTTTGTTGCCACCAGACCTCCATCCTGGAGTAAGTCCCAATATCCATCTCCTGGGCTGCTAACCACGTACAATCCCTTGTTTCCTCTTTGGGCCGCTAACCACGTGTAATCCCTGCTCCACTTCCAACGGATGCACCTTTCACGACGTGATTGTCAGGTCTTTGTTGCCTCTTGTTTCTCACACTGAGCATGACTCATGTGGGCTTAGATTAAGCATTGACCATGACATGACCTCTGGGCCACCTTAGTGTGTAATCCCCAAACACCTCTCTCGAACTATGGGGATTTTGATCCTTACCAAGGAAAGGTATGTAGGAAGCCTCCCTGAGGTTCAATCCCAACACCCATTGGTCCCGACCACTTCACGTCGGTTCACCAACACACATCCCAAACTATGCAGACTTTGATCCTTTCCAAGGCAGAGTACATAGGAAGCCTCCCTGAGGTTCAAGCCCAACAACCATTGATCCCGACCACTTCACATCAGTTCACCAACACCATTATAAACTATGTGGACTTTGATCCTTTCCAAGGCAAGGTATGTAGGAAGCCTCCCATAGGTTCAAACCCAACACCCATTAGTCCCAACCACTTCACGTTAGTTCACCAACATCCATTCCGAACTATGGGGACTTTGATCCTTGCTAAGAAAAGGTATGTAGTAAGCACCCCTGAGGTTCAAGCCCAACACCTATTGCTCTCGACCCCCTTCACGTCAATTCGGAAAACACCATCATGAACTACGAGGACTTTGATCCTTGCCAACACAAGGTACGTAGGAAGCCTCTCTGAGGTTCAATCCCAACAAACTATTGGTCCCGACCACTTCACGTAGGTTCACCAACACCTCTTTCAAACTATGTGGAATTTGATCCTTTCCAAGGAAAGGTATGTAGGAAGCCTCCATGAGGTTCAATCACAATAACCATTGGTCCCGACCACTTCACGTTAGTTCACCAACCTCCATTTCTGAACTACAAGGACTTTGATCCTTGCCATGGAAAGGTACGTAGGAAGCCTCCCTAAGGTTAAAGCCTAATACCTACTTGTTTCCACCCCTTCACGTAGGTTCCTCAACACCTATTGGTCCCAACCACTTCACGTCGGTTCACCAACACCTCTTATAAACTACACGGACTTTGATCCTTTCCAAGGAATGGTATGTAGGAAGCCTCCTAGAGGTTCAAGCCCAACACCCATTGGTCCTAACCACTTCACATCGGTTCACCAACACAGATCCCGAACTACGTGGACTTTGATCCTTTCCAAGGAAAGGTATGTAGGAAGCCTCCATGAGGTTCAAGCCCAACTCCCATCAGTCTTGACTACTTCACATTGGTCCATCCCTATCCTTCATGATGTTAAACTGTATGCCCCTTTTTGTCCTACATGACACTAAATTGTCCCCCAATCAACAGTAAGCTATTGTCAACCCCAATCAGTGGTAAGCCGTTGTCAACCCCAATTGACGGTAATCCACCGTGTTCCCCAATCGATGTTAAGCCGTTGTATTCCCCTTTGTTGAGACCCACATCTCTAGTACACCCTCGAGTGTTAGACCAACCTAGTACTGCTAACCACGCATAAGCCCCAGTATATCATCAGGTCACTGTCCTCTGTGTACACCCTGGTTCTATGCCCCCATCCTGAACTACGTGGAATTTGATCCTTGCCAAGGAAAGGTACGTAGGAATCCCCAATGAGGTTCAACCCCATCACTCATGTCTCATCCCATTCTCTCCCTTGAGCCTATGTGTTTCGGGAAGGTCATGCCCCAACCTGGAGGTTCCACTTCCTCCGGGTCCCATCCATATGGGTCACCTCTTTAGGTGTCCCATCGCCTCACCAAACTACGTAGACTTTGATTCCCTGCTACTGGGATACGTAGGAAGTCTCTTCGAGGCTCAATCCCAACTTCACCATCACCCTCACATTGGCTCCATTTCTCTCTCCATTCAACAACCCATATCCATCTTGATTCTTACCTGGGCCGCCACATCCTAGTGAGACCATGTCACCCACTCACTCACTGCTCCTAATATTAATTGGGTAACTAACCACGTGTTAGTCCTAGCATTAGTGTTCCCTCCAAGGGTTGCACCCACCTGATCCACTCCCATTAGTGTTTTGATCAATCCTATCCGTCTATGCTAGAAGTTAAACTTGTAGCATACGCCGTGTTAAACATGGGAAGCTGAGGAAAACCTCAGAGACATGCCTATGGTATATAATTCCCCGCATTCGGCGTGGGATGACTCGGGCTTCCATACCCTCGAGAAGCCCTATCATAAGAGGAAGAAACCCAAACGTGCCAGTGTTCCAGCATACAGATATGCCAATGATGTCCAATGTGACTACTCCCCCAACTGAAGGTTGCTGCCCTGACCGGACCCCTTGGAATGTCCTGATAGAAGTAGTTTAACTAACTGGTGTCCATAAAGATATGACACTATGAAGAGTTTCAAGTACAACGTCTTAATCTACAAGGGAGACCCGGACTAGGTAACGAGTTCTAAGGAGGAATCCATAGAAGGAGGAACTGACATCCCATCATCCTGTTTCGATCAAGGAGAAAATATCCCTGAATAAGAGACAGATGCCACCCTCCTTTGGAAAGTGGGAATGCGGGGAAACAATCAGTGCGTCCTCCACAGACATATGCGCACACCCTGGTGAAAGCGTCATAAATAGAAATGGTGAACCCGATATGTATTTATTCTCCTCAATGTGGAGATTAGTAGCGTTCGAGACATCAGTGGAATAGCATGTCACCAGATCTAGTTATCTGGCGCCAGGTCCCACTAAGAAAATAATGGGCCTGGCATGAAACTCACCAGAAGTCAGGGTAGTTAAAATGTTGGACATATTGATCTACGATGTTGTCAGTGTGGATCATTCTTACCATCTGTGGAATATGGAATGGCGCTAGGGCACTGGGTGTTGATTTCCTAGTTTTATCACTAATGGTTTAATCTCCCTTCCTTTCAGGACCCAAGCTTCAGTAACATGAAACCGATCACCACCCATCCACTGACATAGGTGTAGGGGTAATGTCAATGCAGTAGTCCCGCATGGCTCCACCGCTTCTGCGATAGTCTCCATGTCCACAAATGTTGTCCACCCACACCCCATATCCCCTTACGAAATATTCTAAATAAGGGTGATAAAAGACCTCGTCCGATGATACGAGGAGGAGGGGATCATCCTAACTAGGGACATGGCCCAACAGGACCTAGAGACATCTGCACCTTGTCGCCACCGCCGCCCCTAAGGGTCCTGTAGGGAGCCACTGCTCCCCACTCCGATGCACAACCGTTTTGGGAGCCTCTACCTAAAATGATTTGATGAATCCCTCCCCTACGCCGATGAGGTGGGGGATGTCTAGGCCAGCACAGCCAAGATCCCATTCCAGGGGATCCCAAGGAGGGCCCCCACTAGGTCGTTCTAGTACCGCCACCTGGCCCCACAGGTTGAGGAGCAGGTAAGCCATGCGCCTTCACCACCAGCCCCAATACGGTTGACCTGACGCCGGCGTTGGGCACATGCTGAGGAGGACACCCACCGAGGGGCATCAACATCAAAAACTATCATGGATCTTGTCACCGCTTGCATATACCATCAGTTCTCTATCTATTCTGAGTAGGGGAATGTAGACGCCCGACCCAAATCGAGGCCCCAACTGCCCCATGAGTAGGCTTGGTCAACTCTCCTAGTTGTCGGCGCAGGGAGTGCCCACCGCGGACCGACCCACGACAATGACACCCAGTACAGAGGTCCTCCTCGTACTACCACCACTGAGAACATGGATCCTCCCCACTTCCAAGCTCAGCATGGAGGTCTGCCACATGCCACCTTCAATCCAAATGAGGGCCCTCACCACGATAATGATACTTAGTATGGAATCCTCCTCCGTGCTCATGACGTCGGGTATGGGTTCGTTACTCCTGCCATAGGCCGCTGGCGTGGATATGTAACACATCTGGTCAATCTCTAGTGTGGGGGCCTCCCCCATGTCCTTATAGCGGCTAGCGAAGGTCCTCCTTGCCCCAAAAAATAGAGGAGTGGAGGTTATCCTTGCTTCATCAGCACCCAACATGGAGGTCCTACCCATGTTTGGATTGATCAGTATGAGGACCCTCCTCGAACTGATGCTGCCAGGGGAAATAAGAATAGAGGCCCTACCCATGCTCCTACCCACTCCAAGACTTCCTGTGGATATCCTCTTCATGCGTCAGCTAGTGGACATAGAGGCCCCCCCCCGTGTTCCTTTTGAAATCTTCCTAGGTTCTCCTAGCACCCCATCTCCCTCAGGCAGAATTCCTCTCCACCCCATCACCAGTTCAGCCGAAGGACCTCCCCAAGACAGAAATCTACCCTGTCCCAAAGAGCCATCCCAGGGCAGGAAGGCAGATCGTCGCTTCCATAAAAAGAATTCCAGGAAGATTCAGATCGAGATTAAACCTGTCTACTTCTAAGATTCTGAGGTGGAATATGATTCAGCAATGGAACCCCCACCTAGATCCTCCATGTTAAGGGTCGGGGTAGGAATGGGGTGCATCAGCGTCGTACTTTCGGAATGTGAGTTCCACCGGATCTCTGCCTCCCTCCACAGATACATATAGGAGGATGAATATTTGGCATCTCCCCAGAGTCCGGCCATGAAATCGCCACCATCATCACCAGGAGCATTCTCTACCTCGACCAAATATCATAGAGACTTATTCTGGGGACTGATAGCGAATCGGCAACAGTATGGTCCGCCTCCAGCAGCCATAGTCCCTATGCTAGAAACTGTGATCACCAGATCGTCTTACTGCGATGTGGTGGCCAAGTCACTACACTCTTCGAAGGATAGCCCAAGATGCGGTGGTTTGTCAGTCCGCTCGCCGTATTATCCATCGTCCAGCCTACCATCTCAGCGGTCTACTTCAGTATCGCTACCGGATCCCCAGCCACCTCTAGTTGACAAGTGGGGAAATGAAGGGATAGACCCCGAGTTCAGGCCGAGGATCTTGTGGGACATTCTTGCAGCAGACCTTTTCCTAGAGATGTTTTTTCCAGTCGCAGCACCAAACTTCAGTGCACTAGAATCGCTCACCTAGGAGGAAGTTGGATGATTTCTCCAGACCCTCTGGGTGACACATTTTCATCTTCTTCATCAATGAGTGGCCTAACCCAAGATCTAGGAACAATTCGAAGACATTAGAAAACAATGCCGTCTAGTTTATTTGGACGCACTCCCCGTGGCCTAGCACCCTAAGTCACTAAGACGCCATAGGAACCTCCAACAACAATGCGTTCAGAGATTTAAAGTGCTCCGAAGGATTATCAAGGAGGCATACCCCCATGTGCAGATCTATGGCTAGGGGAAGTATGCTGCCCTCCACTTCAGTTCTATCTGGCACCATCCCGACTTGCTAAGCGATATTGAGGATATGCCTCCAGGAAGAGTCGCGGTTAAAATGGAAGATCTATCAGAGGAAGAGATAGAGACATAACTCCTTGGGGAAAAATTACCCCCAGGGGAGTTCAATAACTTTTGGACCCATCAGGAAGGGTTAATCGCCAGTAAAGAAACCTACTGGGTCTTCCTGTGCCCACCGAGGCATTGTTCCTTAGCCTAAATTTCAACAAGGGTAAAGAGCACCTTGGAACCGTCAAACCCTTCGACCCGTCTAGCTCAGTACAAAAGATGTAGGACAATACCGAGAAAGCCGCGTTGCATAAACAGCTCATGAAGCATAAGAAGATGGTCGATGACATCCTTACTGAGCGTGCCACGGAGTGAAGGCTAGACTATGGTGATCCTCGGCCGGGGCAGTAGGGGAAGGTACAACTTCCACCTGATGAATTGCCTCCAGGTGACCCTGACCATCTGATTAGCCAATAAAAATACATATTTTAATTACATTTTAATGGTATTAAATGTTCATTTTTGATCTTATGGGCCTGAGTTAGTGGATTTTAATTTTGAACATCCATTCTTATCATTTGTGCAGTTCATGCCTAATGTACACCAATTTAGGCCCAATAATTCATATGATTTTAAGGATTTTAATTATAAATATTTTAATTTGATATTTTGGGAACTGTATCTACACTTAAATATGAAAATTTTTCATTCAGGGATCAATGAAGGATTCATAAAATATGATGGAGATATTTGGTGATAAAAGGAAATAATTCTGGAGAAGGCAGATTGGACACCATCCCACTGATGAGAATGTGATACCCACAATACAAACCCAATGAAGCCCAAATTTTGTGAGATGCTATAAGAAATATATATGAACAAATAATTCTTCAGGATATAGTGATAATTCGGCCTCCATTATGGAAATTAAGGTGTCCCAAATAGAATATCAAAATCTGGGCCAGAATCTGCAGCTCAAAATATTATCCCACTAAATCAGATATAACTCCCGATTCACAACTCCAAATGGGCCCAAATTTTACAGGAGGTTAGAAAACATTCGGGTATCCATTTGATTATTCTATTTACCACTCTAATTCTGCCATCTATAAGGTCTTACAAGTGCATCTGTTCGGTGGTTACAAGCTGGATTCCATCTTGGGTCAAGAGTGAAAAAGTCCAAGTTCCACAAGCTTTCCACCACCCTAGGCCTACCATAATCAAGTGGGATGATTTTTACTGTTGGAAACTCGACCCAAGGATCCCAAAATGCCTATTTAAGGTAGTTTTTATAGAGAAGTTTATCATCTTTGAGCTTTGTTTTCATCTTAATGTTATGCTTCCAATTTGATGTTGTAATCACATTCCCTCAATTGTAAGTTCCTTGAATTACCTTAGCTTCTTTATAAAAGTTCTTCATCTTCTCCTTTTATATTCTTCTTATTATCACTTTGATACCTTTTCCACAGGGTGTGAACTTTTTCATACCAAACCTTGTGAGATTATCACACAATGGAAGAGTGATTGTTATTTTATTGTTTTTTTACTTCTCCAATTCCTCCCTCATGAGTCTACTTTCCACTTCCATTGAAACCATAAGATCAATGGAGGGATAAAACACTTATTGGTTGATCCAAGGGAGTATAAAGGGGCTGGATTTGATTTTATTTATCACTACCTTAATCTCTAATCACTTCTTTAAAATGATATTTTTATTTGATGATTTTAAAACTTTTTCATCCCTATTGAATTTTAAGGCCACACACTTCAAGTGATAATACGGACCTTTACCTTAGAGTGCTCAAATCTTTGATCCTTCAAGTTTATAGGTGATTGGTATTAGGGTGTTTAGGAATTAAACCATTGAGTGATGATTTTTTTTGATCTTCTTAAATAAACTTATCTCAAATATAAGAAATTGAAATAGTTGAAAAGAGAATGCATCCAATCCACCCCAAGTGATAAACTAGGATCAACTCATACTTTAAAATTGAATTAACTTCAGTGTCTTGGATTTCACTTAAACCCATATAAAATCAACCCAAGTTGGCCACTTCATATCTAAAAACAATCCATAGAATGTATGTGTCTATAGGTTTCTTCTTAGGTCTCCGAGGATTCGACAACCCAAGCTAAACTACAAGGACCGTTCTACCTTCATCTCTTGGGTAAATTTGAGCGTGAATCAAATTTTGGTGCCATTGATAGAGACTCAAGTAAGTCATATAAACACCCATTCTATTCTCCCCCATTTCTTCATTTCTTATACAAATTATCTTATCTTGTCCCTTTCTCATTTTTTTTTCTTTTGGCGCATGTCCGCCTACACCCACGATCAATCAAACCGTCTAGTTAGGGTGGATAGTCTTGGGGTTGGGGAGTCAAGTGAACCTAGGGGATTGTTTCCATTAGATCATAATCTTCCCAATACTCTAGAGTCAAAAATTTATCCCATTTAAATGGAAGGTCTTCAAAGAAACTAACTCATAAACCCGGGTGGGAACCAAAATGGAAACCCAAATGAGGCAACCCCAAACTTGGGGAATGCAATCGATCAAACCATGAATAACTACCTCACACATTTCTGGACCAATTCCCCCTCATTCATTAGACACAACTCCCTAGGAGATGCCAACTACATCTTTAAACCCCATGTCCTAAACGACCTTCCCACATTCTATGGAATGGAGTCCGAGATGCCCTACCTTCACATTAAAGAGTTCAATGACATTGTAGAAGCCATGTGTCCCCCACATCAACTAGAATATGCTAAGATGAGGATATTTACTTTTTCTTTAAAGGATCAAGCAAAAAATTGGCTAAAAAATTTGATACCATCATCCATAAACTCTTGGGACCAATTACAAAGAGAATTCTACAAAAAATACTTTCCCCACCACAAAACAATTTCACTTAAAAAGAGCATCCAAAACCTTTTTGAAAAAGAGGGAGAGTCATTCTATGAAAAATGGGAGAGTTTCAAAGACATCCTAAACATGGTTCCACACCATGGTTTTTCTATTCCTAAACAAGTGATATTTTTTTATGAATGGTTGGGTCCGGGGAACAAACAATTCATTGACATGATGTGTAATGGAACATTTATAAACAAAGCCCCAAATAATGCTTACGAGTATCTAGAAAGCCTTGCTGAACAAAACCAAAAATGGGGAACTTCACATTATTCTGAAAATCCACAAAGAACTACTATAATTCATACACTTAGAGAAGAGGAAAGCCTTAGGGCTAAACTCGCAGCACTCTCTAGGAAGGTTGAAGAGATAGAACTTAAGAAAGTCCATGAAATCCAAACTGTAGACCCTGTTTTCACAATTTGTGACAAACATGACCATAAGACAGACAACTTCCCAACCATTCCATCCATAAAGGATGTTATTTTAGGAGGACCCCCAGCAGAAGTAAATGATTTGAACTTTCAAAAGCCTCAATACCAAAACAAATTCAACCCAAGGTATAATGACCACCCAAGCTTCTACTGGAAAGATAACCAGCAACCTAGCCAACCACAGGGACAAAATCCTTACCCCCATCAGAACTACCAAACCCATAACCAGTTCCAAACCCAACCTATCCAATACCAACAAGAACCAATCCATTTTCAACAAACCATCCCACCTCCAAAATATCCTCCTGGGATAAATCAATCTTCTCAAGCACCAACCCAAACTGTTCCACAAATCCTACTAGAACAACTGTGCAAACAAATAGAGAGGATGAACTTAAAAGTATCTTCCCTAAAACAAGAACTTAAAACCATCAAAACTGGAAAGGCACCCATGCCTACTCAGGCGGTACCATCCTCAACTTCAAGGGGAGAGTCAAGTTGTACTCAAAAAACTCATGAACAACTAAAGGTTGTGACTATTTTAAGAAGTGGGAAATCAATTGATAAACCTAAAAAAATAATTTAGAAACCATGTGAAGCTTCAAACTCTAATGAAAATTCAAATGTACCAAAAGATCAAACTAAGGAAACTGGTAACAATGTAAAAGAAAAAAATCTTCAATAAACAACCCCACAACCTGCACCATTTCCTCAATGCATGAGGGGGAAAACCAAGCCTGAATTGAGTGAAACATTGAGGGAAATCTTCTCACAAGTCAAGTTGAACATTCCCCTTCTCGATGCAATCCAAACCATAACTTCCTACTCAAAGTACCTTAAGGACTTGTGAACTTTTAAAAGAAAATTTTCACATAAAAACCAAGTCCTTTTGGCTGCTAATGTGAGTACCACCATTCAAGGGACCATTCCTCCTAAGTTGAAAGACCTGGGTTGCCCTTACATCAATGTTGAACTAGGATAGAGCAAAGTTGTCAAGGCCTTGTGTGGCCTAGGTGCTAGTGTCAATCTCATCCCCTATGCTGTGTACTGTCAGTTAGGCCTAGAAGAGCTCCAACCCACATCTGTCACACTTCAACTTGCTGATCGTAGCATTAGGGTTACAAAGGGGATTTTAAATGACATTCTAGTAAAGGTTGAAAACTTCATCTACCCTGCTAACTTCATTGTCCATGACAACCATCCAAACTTAGGAAATGAGGGACAAACCCCAATCATCCTTGGTCATCCCTTCCTTGTAACAATCAACTCTGTTATCTGATTTTGAAATGAGAACATGACCATCACCTTTGGAAAAATGAGTCTATACTTGAACATCTATAATGAAAGCTCACAAATAGAGGATGACGAGGACATTAATAAAGTAAACATGATAGGAAGCATTGATAATGAATCCATAGAACATCAAGGAATATTTTATGGATGTTTAAGTTTGGATGAGATTGATTTCCTTTGTTCACATGAAGAAGGTTTATCTCCTTGGCTTGAATCATTTTCAAATTGCTCTTATGATGAAGTCTTAGGTCCAACAATCAGTGAAACCTTTCAAAAAACCACTTTCATGGAGACCACTCCAACTTCCTTCCCTAAATCTGATCAAGCCAATCTAGTAGCTGAACCTTATACATGTGAGGAATCAATCCTATATAAAACTCTAGGAAACAAAATTGATCTTAATCCAATGTCCCAATCTTCTGCTAAAATTCTAAACCAACATGATCTTGAATTGAAGGAACTTCCCACTACACTCAAGTATGTATTCTTAGGGGACAATCAAACACATACTATTGTCATTTATTCTTCTCTTGAAGCCAATCATGAGAGGATGCTTCTAGATGTCCTTCGGAAACATAAGAAAGCCATTGGTTGGACCCTGTTTGATATTCCTAGGATTATCCCACTTATTGGGACTCATAGGATTGTTATGGAATCTGATTAAAAGACATGCCATCAACCTCAATGATGACTCAATCCTAATCTCATGGAAGTAGTGAGAAAAGAACTTCTGAAATTGTTAAAATCCGGTATCATCTATCCCATAGCTGAGAGTGAGTGGGTGAGCCTAATCCAAGTGGTTCCAAAAAAGGCTGGAATCACAGTTATAACCAATAAGGATGGATAGATTCTTCCAACTAGGGTGAGTAGTGGATGGAGGGTCTGCATTGACTATAGTAAGCTAAACTCATTCACCAAGAAGGACCATTTCCCATTAACATTCATTGACCAATTCCTTGTGAGAGTGGCAAGTCATGCCTTCTACTATTTCTTATATGGGTACTCAGGGTATAATCAAATTTAGGTCTCCCTAGAGGATCAAGGGAAGACTACATTTACATGTACATTCGATACCTTTTCTTTCAAATGCATTCCCTTTGGGTTATGCAATGCCCCTGGAACCTTCTAGCGGTGCATGATGGGAATCTTCTCAGACATGGTAGGGGATTTTCTTGAGGTCTTCATGGATAACTTCTCTGTGTTTGGGGATACATTTTAGGGATGTCTGAGGAATGTGGATAGAGTCTTGTCAAGATGTGAAGAAAAGAATCTGGTCCTAAACTGGAAAAAATTCCATTTCATGGTTAAAGAGGGAATAGTTCTAGGCCATTTAATCTCGAGTGGGGGGATTAAAGTTGATAAATAAAAGGTTGACATCATTCATCACCTTCCATCACCCAAAAATATCAAGGAAGTGAGATCTTTATTATGAAATGCTGGTTTCTATAGAATATTCATCAAGGAATTTAGTTCAATCTCCCGCCCCCTTTGTGCTATCCTAGTAAAGGATGCTCCATTTTTTTGGATAGAAAGATGTGAGGGTTCATTATCAACCCTCAAATCCTCTCTCACCTCTCCTCCCATTATGAAATATCCAATTGGAACCTTCCTTTAGAACTTATGTGTGATGCCAGTGAATTTTTTGTAGGAGCTGTGTTAGGACAACGTTGTGATAAAACTCCTTATGTAATTGCTTATTCAAGAAAATCCTTAAATGATGCCCAAATCAACTACACCACCACTGAAAAGGAGTTACTTGATATTGTGTTTTCCTTAGATAAGTTTAGGTCCTACCTCTTAGGATCCCCCATCACTATGTTCACTGACCATTCTGCACTAAAATACCTCTTCCAAAAACAAGATGCCAAGGCTAGACTGATTAGGTGGGTCCTTATCTTACTAGAATTTGACATCACAATCAAGGATAAAAAGGGTGTTGAGAATGTTGTAGCTGATCATCTCTCTAGGATGGAATTAAAAGACAACTCAAATCACCTTTCTATGTCTGATTCATTCCCTGATGAACACCTATACTCTGTGAGTGACTGACCTTGTTATGCCGACATATCCAACTTCTTAGTTATAAGAGTCATCCCAAAATTATTAGGGACTCAAGCTAGAAGGAAATTACTTTCTGATGTTAGGAACTATGTGTTTGATGATCCCTACCTCTATAAGTTCTACCCTAACCAAGTCATTAGAAGGTGTGTCCCAGAATCTGAACAAGAGTCCATCCTTAAATTCTGGCATAGTGAGTCATATGGAGGTCACTTTTCCTCTAAGAAAACATCTGCTAAGATTCTTCAGTGTGGTATCTTCTGGACCACCCTCTCAAGGGACTCCTACACATTTTGTCAAAGCTTTCCTAGGTGTCAACAAGTAGGATCCATCACAAAAAGGAATCAAATGCCACTCACTCCCATCTTAGTGGTTGAAATATTTGACTATTGGGGAATTGATTTCATGGGTCTCTTCCCAAACTCTAGGGGATATCTTTACATTATATTAGATATTTATTATGTCTCAAAATGGGTTGAGGCCATTCCCACAAAATCCAATGATCATCAAACTGTGATTAGATTCCTAAAAGAAAACATCTTCTCTAGATTTGGAACTCCTAGAGATATCATTAGTGATCACAGAACTCATTTATTCAATTGTCAATTCTCATCACTCATGGACAAGTATGGAATTTCTCACAAAGTGTCCACTGCTTACCACCCACAGTCCAATGGTCAAGCTGAGTTAGCCAATCATGAAATCAAAAAAATTCTTGAGAAAACTGTTAAACCATCTAGGAATGATTGTTCAAGTAAACTCTTAGATGCTCTTTGGGCCTATTGAACTGCATATAAAAGCATTTTAGGAATGTCCCCATATAGGTTGGTTTATGGTAAAGCATGCCATTTGCCAGTGGAGATTGAACATAAGGCCTTTTGGGAAATTAAGAAAATGAATTATGACCTCTCATTGGCCAAAACAAAAAGGAAATTAGATCTCAATGAACTTAAGGAACTAAGGATAGAGGCTTATGAAAATTCAAGGATCAATAAAGTTAGAGTTCAAGCCTACCAATCTAGGAATATCAAAGTCAAACATTTTGAACTAGGAAAATTTATGCTCTTATATAGTTCAAAACTTCATTTACACTTGGGAAAGTTAAGGTCTAGATGGTCAGGTCCTTTCATAGTGCATCATGTGTACCCACATGGGGCAGTAGAGATTCAAGATCCTACAAGTGTTTACATTTTCAAGGTCAATGGTCAAAGGTTAAAACCATTCATTGAATCATTCAATAAATAGGAAATAGGGGTTGAGTTAACTGATCCAACCTATGAACTAGGAAAAAATTGATAGATTTAGGATCCATGTCGGGCTAACGAAGTTAAAAAAAGCACTGCATGGGAGGCAACCCATGATTTTCATGTTTTAAATCTTTTTAGAATCATTTTTTTAATTAATCATTTTGATATTTAAAAATAATATAAAAATAGGCTGTTGACCTGTTCTTCTATTATGAGTATGGATGAGTATGAAAGGGGAGCACCATATTCATCCGTGTCACGTGGTGTGATCCTTGAGTAATACCTTACCCAGAAATTTAAAAAGAAGACAATGTGTCATCAGTTCATTTTATTTTTATGTGTTTGTAGGTTAAAATAAAAATAAAAAAATAAAAAAATATTAATAAATTAAAAAATGGCACGTTATAGGTCGTGGGTCAAACCCCGTCACAACTGGCGAATACGCGGGGAATCGAACCCAGGACCGAAGGGAGACAGGGGCGCGCACTTACCACTGACCTAAGACTTTTTGTGATTCCTTATTATATAATTTTTATATATATACTTATATTTTACTTTCTTTATTATATAAATATATATATATATATATATATATATTGTTTTTTTTTCGTTTTTCCTTTTTCCTACTAGGGAACTCTACACGTGACATGGATATCAAAGGACTAAATTGGAGCAACAAGAAATTCAACTTCAACCACCAGGTGACTTCATTCAATGATCCTCATATATTTCAATTTCCTTTTTGAACTTCCCTTATCTGCCTCTACTCCTTCTAAATTTTCATTTCTTCAAACACTGGGGACAATGTTATTTTAAGTTGGGGGGGAGATGAAGTAAAACAAATTTCTTTTGTGAAAAAAATTATTTGAAAAAAATGTGTGCAAATGGAAGGAAAAATTCTTTTAACTTTGAACATGATGATACACATTGAAAACCTTGAAACATAATATCAAATAATTTAGCATGCCCTGATTTTGTTTTTAATCCATGTATAATTTCATGAGAATAGATTTTGGAAAGTGTGGCTGTCCAATGTGATATTTCATCATTTATATTTTCATCAAAATAAAAAAAAGATCACAATGCACGTCCTTTGGATAGTGGGGTTTTAGTTTGAGTTCATGGGGTCCCCCAAATAAATAGCATAGATTTGGTGATCATTTTAGTTTTAATATGAGTATTAAAAAAAAACAATAAATTTGCACGTAGAGAAATGAAATGACCTAATAGGTGGCTTTCCGCACTTAGGGATCATGACTCCATAGTTTTCTGGCCCAGAGTTAGTAATTTTATCTCTATTTTTGGTAATTTGAATTTGTTTTTGATTGAGTTAACTCGAGATGATGCTTGAGTATGTGGGCTTCACTTGGTGCCCTAAGGTCTTTGAGCCTGGGAGTCATCGGCAAAGTCTCGCTATAGGGGTTGACTCTTTTGAGTGCAATTTCAATTACCATGGAAAAATTTCAAAAAAAAAAAAAAATACAATAAAAAAATTGAATACTCATCTTAATATTGAAATGTGATTCCACCTAGCGCTTTCGTCATTTCCCCCTTGAATAAAGATGAACCCCCATGTCTATTATGATACACAACACATCTTTATACTTAATTGATATTGGATGAAATATGGAAATGAATTTGAACAAAGGAATGAGATTGAGATTGAGATCTACTTATGAAACTATCATGTATTAAAATATTTTGATTGGTTTCATGATTGTTTGGTATAAGGGTTTTTGGTGATCATTGTGTATTAAAACGTTTTTGGAAAAGAGAATTCGAATTTCGTATTGTTGAGATATATTTTGCTCGGGACTAGCAAATCTCAAGTTGGGGGGTGTGATTAGACAATAAAAATACATATTTTAATTACATTTTAATGGTATTAAATGTTCATTTTTGATCTTATGGGCCTGAGTTAGTGGATTTTAATTTTGAACATCCATTCTTATCATTTGTGTACTTCATGCCTAATGTACACCAATTTAGGCCCAATGATTCATATGATTTTAAGGATTTTAATTATCCATATTTTAATTTTATATTTTGGGAACTGTATCTACAATTAAATATAAACATTTTTCATTCAAGGATCAATGGAGTATTCATAAAGGATGATGGAGATATTTGGTGATGAAAGGAAATAATTCTGGAGAAGGCAGATTGGACACCATCCCACTGATGAGAATGTGGGACCCACAATAGAAACCCAATGAAGCCCAAATTTCTTGGGATACTAGAAGAAATATATAGGAACAAATATTTCTTCATGATCTAGAGCTAATTCTGCCTCCATAATGGCAATTAAGGCGGCACAACTAGAACATCAAAATCTGGGCCAGAATCTACGGCCCAGAATAATATCCCACTAAATTGGACATAAATCCCGATTAACAACTCCAAATGGTCCCAAAGTTTACAGGTGGTTAGAAGACATACAGGAATCCATTTTCTTCTTCTATGGACCACTATAATTCAGCAATATATAAGGTCTTACAAGCACGTCTGTTCAATGGTTGCAAGCTGGTTTCCATCTCGGGTCAAGAGTGAAAAAGTCCAAGTTCCACAAGCTTTACACCACCCTAGGCCTACCATAATCAAGTGAGATGATTTTTACTATTATAGGATCGACCCAAGGCTCCCAAAATGCCTATTTAAGGTAGTGGTGATGGAGGATTTTATCATCTTTGACCTTTTTTTTCATCTTAATGTTATGCTGCCAAATTGATGTTGTAATCGCATTCCCTCAATTGTAAGTTCCTTGAATTACCTTAGATTATTTATAAAAGTTATTCATCTTCTCCTTTTCTATTCTTATTCTTATCACTTTTATACCATTTCCACAAGGTGTGAACATGTTCATACCAAACCTTGTGAGATTATCACACAACGGTGGAGTGATTGTTATTTCATTGTTTTTTTACTTCTCCAATTCCTCCCTCATGAGTCTACTTTCCACTTCCATTGAAACCATAGGATCAATAGAGGGATAACCCACTTATGGGTTGATCCAAGGGAGTATAAATGGGCTGTATTGGATGTTATTTATCACTACCTCAATCTCTAATCGCTTCTTTAAAATGATATTTTTATTTGATTATTTTAAAACTTCTTCATCCCTATTGAATTTTAAGGCCACACACTTAAAGTGATAATATGAACCTTTACCTTGGAGTGATCAAATATTCGATCCTTCAAGTGTATAGGTGATTAGTATTAGGGTGTGTAGGAATTAAACCAGTGAGTGATGATTTTGTTTGATCTTCTTAAATTAACTCATCTCAAATATAAGAAATTGAAACAGTTTAAAAGAGAATGCATCCAATCCACCCCAAGTGATAACCTAGGATCAACTCATACTTTAAAATTGAATTAACTTCAGTGTATTAGAGTTCAATTAAACCCATATAATATCAACCCAAGTTGGCCACTTCATAGCCAATAATATTCCATAGAATGTAGGTGTCTATAAGTTTCTTCTTAGGTCTCTGAGGATTCGACAACCCAAGCTAAACTACAAGGACCATTCTACCTTCATCTCTTGGGTAAATTTGAGCATTAATCACCATCCTACCCATTCAGATATGGTTGATTCTAGAACTTATGAAAAGAGGGAATGGTATATGTCGCCAAATCCACCGGAGCAGCGAGAAAATCCCTGGGACCCAGCTCATATTCTCCCATCTCCTTCGTAGGTTGTCCCAACAGCTGCTCCACGAGCCTCTGGGCCTGCTTATCATTTTGAAGAACCCTCCAATGCACTGGTGGTCAGAGATCCCTGTCAAGACAGGAACCCCCAACCAGATAATTCCATGGCAGCACTCATTGCTCACCTCGAGGCATTGGAAACACGACAGGTGACAATCCCTCCTGATGGAAAGCCATATCTGGCATGGGTGGATGATATGCCAGCACCTCGGGTTTCAAAAATCCAACCTTATCCCCCTTTAATGGGATGGGTGACCCGCTGCAGCATCTGGACCACTTCATTTCAAGGTGCGTACCTATGTTGGGAACTCCAGTGTAGCAGGAGGCTGCCAAACTCCGATGCTTCATACAGACATTGGAAGGACCTGAGTTTGTCTAGTACAACTAGCTACCCATCGGGTCAGTAGCCAGCTAGGAAGATCTTCATAGACAATTTATTTACCAGTTCAGTTCCACCACTCGGAAGAAGAGTATTGCAGACCTCTTCAAGTGAAAGCAGAGGCCTGATGAGCATGTCACGGACTTTGTCACCCGGTGAAAAGGGCTAACATACTCTCTTGACATACCACTGACTCAGGAGAAACTGATGACGATGTGTGTGGGGAATGTCAAGACAAAACTGGTCCCCTCTCTGATCACCCAGAACTACCCTCGGGGATTTCAAGACTTCTCTGATAAGGCCCAGCGCCTAGAGGAAGCCTTACAGCAGGCTAAGCAGGCACACCCATTGCCTCCTGCGATTCCCACAAGAAGGTCTTCTAAGGTTTATCCCACCACGGTCTCCTAAATAGAGGCCCCTATATAGATGGAATTATTACCGGTGGAGATGCCTTTGTAGCCTTACAGAGGCCCACCCCCACAGGCATAGTCTCTGGCCTAATAGCGCCCATTGTAGAATCGGCAGGCGCCCCCGTGTAACGCACCGCCATCGCCCAGGCGAGATAACCAGGCTCCGCCTCCTTGATAGGATCCTCCAACCCCTCGTCAGGGTCAGGTTCCCAGATCCCCCTTCCCAGATAGGAGAACCCGGACCTACCCATTTAATGAGGCTCATGTCCCCAGCTATTTCCAAAGCACTTTGGAATAGGGGATTGTATGGTTTCCCGAATGCAGGAGACTAGAAGAGGCAGACCTAAATGATCGCCCCAACTACTAACCCTACCACCAGATCCTAGGGCACAACCTTAAATAGTGCTATGTGTTTAAAGACTGGATTCAAGACCAGGTCAATAACAACATAGTTAGGTTGGACCCATCTCTAGCACATGTGGCATGTGTGTTCGTGAATCCCGGTAGTAATAGTGACTACAAAGGTGAGTGGAATCAGGTTTCTAACAATGGATCCCAGAAGTACGATGACTGGAAGGCTCGTAAAACAATTTCCTATGCCCAAGGTATTATCTGTGCATACCTAAGTTGACCATAGCCTTCAGAATCCTTAGATACTACTTCTGTATCATCATTTTAACCATCCTCTTCCTAGAAGAGAAAGCATCGACGACACAAGGGAAAACAAAGTCCCCTGCCAATTCCATCTTCATCCTGTACTCTCAGTGACTTCATGCCCCCAAAGATGGCGATTCCCCCTAGAATCCATCCAGTAGTGGATGATTCTTCAAGTGACATTCAAGGGTACGCCTCGGTTAACACTGTAGAGATGGTAAACCCCTACATGATTACTTAACGGTGAGGAGCATCGGGAAGATCCTCCCAATGTTCCCATCCATTGCTAGCATCGATGGAGCTTTGGAAATATGGGTTGTCAGAGTTCCTCGGTCAGTATTTCCAACCAGGCTGTGCATGCCACCGAAACCAGACAGCAAACCCAACGTAGAGCTCAACACACATAGCCTTCTCATCTGGTGTCATTAGGCCCGCCTTTTCCCCTGTTTGTGTTGCTTGATTAGGTAGAGCCACCTCGAATGCACCGTGATCAGACACACTCTGATACGGACCGGTCTCAGTCATCTGACCCTCATCTGGTGGTCACTCCACATACTTTGACTAGTGAGCAATGAGATATTCCCAACACCAGTTAGCCGCCAGTCCAGCCAGCAGGTCCTGCCATATCTTCTGTCATAGAGCAACATCCTGTAAGTAGAATCTCATGCCTAGCATGGAAGTACGATGTCCTCAAACATCTTTTCAGCATTATATCAAGGCTCTCCATCCTTGAGGCCCTTCTCCTATCAGCAGATATGTGTGAATCCCTCACCGTGGCTTTAAGAAGCCCTCTCCAGTTCGAGATAGAGGTAGCAGCTGCAGAAGCCTTCCATGTTAAGGCAGTCGAGCATGCTAAATGTTAGGAAACCATCTCATTCTCTAGAAAAGATGAAGGCTCTCCAATATAGGGGAACATTCACCCACTGTACATCACCGACCAGTTTAATGGCGTAGAGGTTCATTGCTGTCTTATCGACACAGGCTCTAGGATCAACCTAATCCCGACTCAGACACTGCAAAAACTAGGGTTTTCTGAGGATGATTTGAGTCCTTCTGACCTAAAAATCCAAGGTTATGATAGGACGGAACAGACACCGGTTGGAAAAATTCACCTAAAGACCCAGTTCGGTGGCCAGCATCGAGTTTATGGTTGTCTCTTAGGGCACCGACTACAATGCGTTGATGGGCAGGTCATGGATCCACCTGCATGCGGCGGTCCCTTCATCATATCACCAGTGCCTCAAGTACCCCTTAATGGTTCAGTGGGCATACTTCAAGGTGACACATATCACTTTTCCTCTTGTGAAACCCACTATCTGGATGCCAACTATTACAAGAGAAAGGACAATAATATTCAGGCTAACGAGGTTGAGCATGCTCCGGCTGCGACCGACCCGTGGACAGATCTAGATGATGCCTACATATTTCCAATCCATTGATTGAAGGATACAACCCTAGACATGGGACAATGCTTCATTGTTCCTAGAATGAGGGGGGAGCACATTACCAAGTTTAAGCGATGCTGGAACATCACCTCATACTCCTACACGAATCAGGCTCGGGTAATCCCGAAGCCCCCTACCCTCATAAGGTATCGGGATGTCCACCCCATGGCTATGATAATATGGAATATTTGCTTATTTATCTTGGATGGGATAAACCAGATCAATCCAACATTCCACTATTGCTTCAATATCATCAAGTTTATCCCCTTGGGCTGAAGACCAGATGGAATCAGATCCACAACCTTCATCACTATGGTTTTGATAGCACATGAGTCCCCTGATACAGTGTCCACCACCGCTCAGGATGGTACTAGACACCCATCAGGATCTGTTGACTTAGAGGAAAAATCCTCCCACCAAGGATACATCCTCCATAAGTGAAGAAGATGATTTAGAGGATGATCCTCCTGCTTTTAAAGAGGGCGTCTCCACCATAGTCGATGAATTGGTATAGGTGAACCTCGATAGTGAGGTGAATCTGAAACCCACATTGATCATTGATGCTATGCCTCTCGAGGAGAAGCAATGGTCCATAGACTTCCTGAAATAACACCGTGATGTATTTTCCTAGAGTTATGATGAGATTCCAGGACTAGATCCTCAGGTAGCCATCCACCGCCTCAGCCTCCCAGCAAATCACTGCATATTTAAGCAGCCTCCCAGAAAGATTCACCCTTCCCACGGTGCCATGGTCGAGGACAAAGTTGATAATCTCATCAAATCCAATTTTGTTAAGGAGGTCCAGTACCCCAAGTGGCTAGACAAAATTGTGACAGTCAGGAAGAAGAACAGATAGATCAAAGTTTTCATCAACTTTTGAGACCTCAACCGTAAATGTACGAAGGATGATTTCCCCCTTCCTATGACATAATTTTTGATCGATGCTACAGCTGAGTTCCAGACCCTCTCCATCATGGATGTTTATTCCAAGTATAACCAGATCCGAATGGCTCCTGAGGGCGAGGAGTCCATGACCTTTAGGGAACCACAAGGTACTTTCTGTTACCAAGTCATGCCCTTCGGTATAAAGAATGAAGGTGCCACCTATCAGTGGGCTATGCATTGCATATTTAAGCCGATCCTTGGGACACTAGTGGAATGCTATGTGGATGATCTGGTGGTCAAATATCACCAATGTCAGGACCATCTCAAATACCTTGAGAAAGTGTTCAGCTTCCTCCGTTCTCGCCACCTGGAGATGAACCCCTTAAGGTGTGCCTTCAAGGTCACCTCCGGGAAGTTTCTTGGATTCATTTTTAGATACAGGGGCATCGAGATCGACCCATAGATGATCAAGGACATTATCTAGATGTCTCCCCCAAGAAATATTCAGGAGATTTGAGGCTTCCAAGGCCACTTAGACTACATACGCCGATTCATTGCGAATTTGGATGGAAAGTGTAATCCCTTTTCTCATCTCATGAAGAAAGGCAATGTCTACAAGTGGGACGAAGAATGTCAGAATTATTTCAAGGAAATCAAGTAGAATCTACTAAATCCTCTGGTCTTAATGCCACCTATCTCCGGAAAGCCATTGGTGTTGTATGTGACTGCCCTGGAACGGTCTCTCAGCGCCCTTCTCACCCAGAAGAACAATGAGGGAATATAGAATAGTCTCTACTATCTCAGCCGCATGCTCCTCGATACGGAGACCAGATACTCCCCTATTAAGAAGAGATGAATTACACTGGTATTTGCAGTCTAGAAATTGCGACATTACCTATATCATCACGAGGTACAACTGGTATCCTGAGTAGATCCGCTGAAGCATATTTTGAACCACCCCATGATGACAGACCATCTAGCTCGGTGGGCAGTAATCCTTCAGTAGTTCGACATTAGTTTTGTCCCTCATAAGGCTATTAAGGGGAAAGCATTGGCATATTTCCTTGTCGCTCATCTAGCTCCTGTGGACCAGTCCCTAGACCTTGATTTTCTCGATGAGGCAATCCTCTCGGTAGACCAAGACATTTTGTGCTATAAAATGTAATTTGATGGTGCTTCCCAGAGCCTTACCGGCAGAAGGCTCAATGAACCCAAGCTCAACAGAGTAGTCCTGATTATTGTCTTTATTACCCCAACACAATCCATTCTGCCGTATTCATTCCTATTGTCAGAAGGCTGCACCAATAATGAGGCGGAATACCAGGATCTCATTATTGGCCTCAAGATGTCCCTCGAGATTGACATTCCCCACTTTCATGTGAAAGGGGACTCCAAAATAGTCATCAAGACGATCAACAATGACTATGTTGTCAGAAATCCAGAGCGCGTACCACTGTTAGAACGCACCCTCCAGCTGATGGCCCAGTTCCCATCTCGTCCGGAAGTTACTCATGTCCCTTGATCCTAGAACGGTTGATTTGATTCCTTGTCCAACCTAGCTACATCACTTATAGAGCCTGAATAGGATGATTTTATTATCCATGTGGAACACCGGAGAGTCGTCGCTCTCGTCACTTCGAATGGCGATGACAGCCCACAGGTAAGCCACCTTACCACTGGCGCCTCCACGTCAGGACCTCTAGGTTCCCCTAGATGCAGTGATTGAGGTAACTCTTCAATAGAGAACCTACTTTGTCGAATAAATTCATAATGGTAATCTCCCGGCAGATCGAGATGAGCACAAGCGAATTTGATGACACACATTACATTTTACCCTCTAGAGTGGTCCTAATCTTGAGAAGATCCTCTAAAAGCACGAGTTTGATGGGATTCTCCTTTATTGCATTTAAGGAGTTTAAATTTCTCATGTCATATAGGAGATTCATGCTGGTTCCTACGGGTCTCATCAGACCGGGTTGAAACTATCTCACCAGATCCAGAGACTGGGGTATTATTGGCCCTCTATGATCTGTGACTGCACCGAGTTTTACAAGAGGTACCATGCATGCCAAATTCATTCCAACTTTGTGCATCATCTGCTGGAGCCTCTACACACTACCAGGTACTCTTGGCCCTTTTCGGTCTGGGGACTTGATGTCATGGGACCGTATCCACCGACGACAGCTCACCAATGAAGGTTCATCCTAACCGCTACAAATTTCTTTTCCAAGTGGGTAAAGTGATTCTGCTTCAGGAGGTCAAGGCCCATTTTATTGTTGACTTTGTGATCTCCAATATCATCTACTAATTTAAAGTCCCTCACTCCATCCTCACCAATAATGGCACAAAATTCCAGGCAGCTGAGTTGAAGAAATTGTACACCAAGTACAACATCTGTTCTAACCATACCTCCCGCTATCACGTGCAATCAAATGGACAGATCGAAGCGTTCAACAAACCCTCTCTAACATTCTGTAAAAAATGGTTAGTCAGAACAAGAAGAGTTGGTTAGAAAAGCTCCCCAACGCCCTATGAGATTATCGGACGATGACTTGTAATTACAAACAAGTGGATCCATACTCCTTGGTGTGTGGAACAGAGGTCATCCTGCCCATCGAGATTCAGTTTCCTTTATTATGCACGACTATCTATGATCAACAAGCACCAGATAAAGTAGCTTAAGTCTGTCTGAATAAATTAGAAGCCCTCGACGAGAACGGGATTTGTGCCCTGCATAATCTGGAGAGGCATCAGAACAATATAGCTATAGATTTCAACAACTACTCTTTCTTTCAAGGTGGCTTGGTGTTGGCCTTGAGAACACCAATGATACCTGGGAAGAAACCACCCAAATTGGATCCCAAATGGGAATGACCTTACATCATTCACAAGGTTTATCCCAATGGTGCGTACTCACTAGTTATCATGGATAGAGAGTGTATAACTCCTCCCACCAATGCCAAGTTCCTCAAGCAGTACTTTGACTGAGAAAATGGGTCCTAAATGACCTTAAACTGTCATGTCCCACATGACGTTAAATTGTATGTCATACTATATGATGTTAAACTTTATAATGTCCCACATGACATTAAACTGTATGTCATCCCACATGACGTTAAACTGTATACTGTCCCGCATGACATTAAACTGTATGTCGTCCTGCATGATGTTAAACTGTATTCGGTCCCACATGACCTTAAACTGTTATGTCCCACATGACATTAAACTGTATGTCATCCTTCAAGATGTTAAACTGTAAGAACTACGTATGGATTGATTACCATCCTCATGGGATACATAGGAATACTCAGATGCCTCGTCTTGAGTCCAACCCCCAGATTCCTCTTTGATTACCCCATGAGTATAGTTCTCTTGGAAGGTCTCGCATGGTGTCGTGTAGGCCCCCTTTGACCCCACTCATGTCAGGATTATGATTATCTCACTATGTGTCCTTCCTCTTTCTTCTATTCTCCCATGTCCTCACCGCACGAAGCTAAACTTCATGGCCTTTAATAACTACGTATGGATTGATTTCCATCCTTATGGGATACATAGAAATTCCCAAACATTTTGTCTGTTGGCCCATCCCCAACTTCAAAATCTTCTCTTGGGTCAAAAACATGGTGTGGTGCCGTCTTTTTACCTACTTTACGCCAAGTTCATCATGACCACACCATACGTCCCCTTCTCTGGAGATCTTGACCTTTTTCATCCTCTTTCTTGACGTTAAATTGCACAGGCACATTTATGCTTCACATACTCCCTATACTTGGGACTCTATCATATTTGACATCCAAAAGGGCCCTCGAATGGTACAAATACTTATCCTAAGGTCTCTCCTATCATTTAGGGCCAACTCCCTCAAGGACCTCAGACGACAAGTTGATATAAGTCCCACATTGTGAATATGGTCAGAGGTCGATGCTCATTTGTTGTTACCATTTTAGGTCACATGATATGGATTCTATGTTTTGAACCTGGTCAACAGCTATCCTTTGTCATTGTCACCACCCCCATATGTCCCAAATATTGAGTGTAGTGGTTTATTCTTCCCTACTATTTCTTCAAGATTCAATCTACCTCAGGCAGGAGTGTGTGTCCAATTGTCGTACCCCTATATGCGAGGGAGATCCCAGTCCTAAACCTTGTTTCCCACACCAAGCATTTATCACGTGGGCTTATGAGCTGTGGTAAGGCAATACCCACTCCCAGCCTCAGGTCCCTCAACCCTTTAAGCCCCCTAGCCCAAGTTCTTAATATTGTGTGGTGTGGTATGGACTCACGTCCTCATTCACATCAGGATATTTTTCCACACCACACATATCCCCTTGAGACATTACTCCTTCATCTATCATCCTTTCTACGATCACAAGCCCCACCATGATTCACACACCCCATCATTTTGGTTTTCATCATCTTTTATATCCAAAAGGACCCCTGAAAAACGTAGATTCTTGGCCCAAGGGCTCTCCTACCATTTTGGGCCAACATACTCTAGGATTTTGGGCAGAAAATTGATACAAGTCCCGTGTTGCGAATGTGGTCAACGATCGACGCTCAATTGTTTCCCCCTGAACTTCGGTCACATAAATACGGATACTGTGTTGCGAACATGGTCAACAGTTATCCTCTATCATTATTGCTATTTCTTGTTTTTCCACAGGCACAATGATTCTCCCTCTCCACTTAGCTATCCCATGCATATGAAATTAAACTAGGTATCTACAGTCCAAGTTCTATGCCCTTAAACTAAGAGTACCATCATCCTTACCGCAAGACATTAAACTGCGAATTGGTCAGGACTTTCCATTTCAGGTCCCTAAACCTTTTTAGCCCCTTGGACCAAGTGTTCATTTAGTATTGTGTTATATGGTATGATTTTATTCCCTCATTCACCTTAGGATACTCATCGCGCCATACACATCCCTCATTGGGGTATCTTTCCCTTATTTGAGTCCTTGCTGCATGACGTTAAACTACACAACATCCTTCCTCAGAACTAAGTGTGGATTGATTCCCATCCTTATGAGATATGTAGGACTACTCAAACATCTAGTCTTTGGGTCCATCCCCATATCTTAGAAACCTCATTATCATTCTAGCCTCTTGGCCTGAGTCCTTCTAAGGGAGGGGTATACGGTGTGGTATGGGTTTGTGTCCCCATTCACGTAGGGTTTGTAACAACTATGCCATGTACCTCTCTCTCCTGATTGGCCTTAACTCCCTTTCCCTACACTCATCTTTTTGAGACATATGATCTTAAGTTGGGTCCCTCGACCCTCTTCGGTGATTCACCAATATGCCCAAGAGTACTCTGGTTCAGAACCTAGAGTGTCGGATTCTACCTGGACATGCTTTCACCCATTTTTCCAGACTTTGTGTTCCCCTTCATTTGGGATTTCATAATCTTTCACATCTAAAGGGACCCCCAAATGGCATGGATACTCAGACCAAGGACTCTCCTACCATTATGGGCCAACGTCCTTGAGGGTTTCAAACAACAAATTGATACAAGGCCCGCATTGCAAATATGGCCAGCAGTTGATGCTCATTTTTTGTTCCCATTTCAGGTCATACGATATGGATTCTGTGTTTCAAACATGGTCAGCAGTTATCCTTCATCGTCACGCTATCCCCATCAAGCCTTAAATGTCAGTTTCATGATTCACATCATTTTCTACCCCATCACGTCCAAGTGGAATTTCGGCACTCTTGGTACTATCCCTCCGTGCACATTTTCACGTTAGGAGGACAAAGACACAGTAAGGTGTCATTTAGGGTTCCGCACCAATTTCCCCTTTATGTGTATCCCATGTGTTGCAAAGATCTCTTCCACCCTTGTTTCCCACACCATGTTTGACTCACGTGGGCTTAGGGATTAGATCGAGGTCTACGCTCGCTTGGAAGAGTTTTTCTTCTTTGTGGTCAGAGATCTAAGACCTTAAACTAAGATATCCATCTAGAACTATGTATATCTTGATTCCCATGATCATGGGATACATAGGAATTCCCGGAAATCCTGTCTTCAGGTCCATCTCAGTATCCACTAATTATCTCTTCTGTTCAGCCTTTTAGGCCCCGACCCTTATAGAATTGTGTGGTGTCGCGTGTGTGGGATTATGTCCTCTTTCACATTGGTTTTGCAATATCCACACCACACAATCCCCTTATAGGAGCTAGCCCCTCCTACCACTTGTCCCGCATGCCATTAAACTGTATGTCATCCCACATGATGTTAAATTGTATATGGTACTACATGACCTTAAACTGTTATGTCCAACATGACGTTAAACTGCACTCTTAGAACTACATGTGGATTTATTTCCATCCTCATGGGATACATAGGAACACCTAGACATTTCATCTATAGGTCCAGCCCCATATTTTTTAACCTTTGTTGGCCCCTTGATTTGAGGTTTCTTCCTCGGAATCGCACGTGGTGTGATGTGGAACTCGTGCTCATTCACGTCGGGTATGCTTTATCACAACATGCACATTCCACCTATGGCCCCACATGACTTTAAACTGTTGTGTATTTATTGCACAACGTTAAACTACATGGTTGGTCCTATCACATGACCCTAAACTGTGGCATTATCGTCCTGGCCGCACGATGAAAAACAGCACTGCATTATGGTGTCCTCACTCAAGGGGACATCATGTTGGGTATTGGTCATCCAACATACCATTTTTCAATGCCTACATGCGGCTTGATTCCTATAGCGATACCAGGATTCTCTGTCCTAGGTTTATCGCTTCACAAAAAAAAACACACATCTATCTTAAAGGACAAAAAAGATCTATCAAATGCCGCTTATTTTGGTGTGTGGACTAGACCCACATAACCTTATCATTCCTGGAACTGGTACCTTACCATGACACTTACAGAACTACATATGTCTTGATTCCCATTCTCACGGGGTACGTAGGAATGCCCGAGCACTTTGCCTCAGGCCCAGCCTGACTCTCACTTTCGGTCCCTTGACCTAAAAGCTTCATGGGGAGCACATTGTGGTATGGGATTACGTCCTCATTCACATTAGGTTTAATACTTACTACACCACGTGTCTCCCTCCCTCATTTCCATCTATGGTCCGAGCTCTATGAACATAAACTAAGGTCACTCCTCATCCTCACCACATGAAGTTAAACTACATGAAATTTCCAGAACTACGTATGGCTTGATTCCCATCCTTATGGGATACGTAGGGACACCCGGACATTCCATCTTTGGGTCTATACCCAAGAATATTAAATCCCCCCCTTGTTTTTTTGTCCCCTTAGACCAAACTCTTTTGGGAACATGTGGTTCGGCGAGTACCTCATGGGTTCTCATTCACATTGGGTTTTGCAATAGCTACACCATGTGCCTCCCATGTATTTTCCCAACCCGGTCCGAGTTCTATGACCCTAAACTAAGATATACCTATGGAAACTACATGTCAGGTTTGGCTACTTCACTGCCCTATGCACATTCCATTAAATCAAGTACCCCCTTAATAGTCCACCCTACAACCTTAATCTAGAAGCGTGTGACCCCAAGACCCTTGTCCTTGGAAAGGGACTCGACTCCCTCTATACGATACGTCTTATTGTCGTACTCAGATGCATTGTGAAAAAGAGCCCAAAGTGTGAAATTTTAACAGGGACATTCCCTCGTTCCACGTATAAGATTCATGAGCCCATTATTTGGATCCTCATCCTCTTCCACATTTGAAAGGTTCCCCCTTTACAGCCTGGTCTCATACCACATTGGCTAACCTACCATCTTGGGCCAACGCCCCTAAAGACCTCGGACGACATTTGCGACATATACCGTGTTTAGAACATGGTCAGTGGTTGACCTTCATTTTTTTGTCCCCATTCTCGGAGAATGCGAAATAGATACTATGTTTTGAACATGGTCAATAGTTATCCTCTGTTGTCATGCTGCTATCAGTGTGGTCCAGGTCTTGAGCATCATGATTCAAATCTTTCCACTCCCTTATGTTCAAGTAGAATTCCAACGTACTCAGCTTTACCCCTTCACGCATCTAGGTGCGTTAAGTAGGAAGGTCAGTATTACTGAGACTTAATTCACCTAGAATACCATTTCCCCTAATGTGTGCCTCCCAATACTAGGAAAGTACCATCACTAATCCTTATTTCCCACATTGAGAATGACTCATGTGGGATTAGTAGTTTTGGTAGGACATGTACCGGTGCAGCCATTCCACACATTCCCTTCATCCTGCATGACATTAAATCACACTCCCAGAACTACATGTGGCTTGATTCCCATTCTCATGGGATATGTAGGAATTCCCAGACAACCTGTCTCGAGACCATCCTGGTTTTCACCTTCAGTCCCATTGACTTAAGGATTCTCCTGAGACCGTGTGGTGTGGCATGGACTCTTATGGTCCTCATTCACATCGTGGTATATACCTCACCACACATTTCCTTTTTGGCCTTCACATGACTCTTAATGTCCTCGATGCATGACATTAAACTAAAGCTCTACCCTGAACAAGTTCAGGATTCCCCATGATAACTATGGGATTCACCAGATCCCTCACCAGAGAGGATTCCCCCTACCAACATTGGTCTATGACCATGATTTTCCCATAACTATATTTGTCTTGATTCCCATATTTATGGGATATGTAGAGATGCCCAGGAAATTCGCCTTGGGCCCAGCCCTAGGGTCATTAACCCTTCTGGCCCCTCGACCCCGATTTTGGTCCAGGCAGTATGACCTTAAAACTATGTGCACTGTCCTCACCGTACGACGATAAACTATGTGTCTATCATCTTCATTGGTATGATGTAAAGTTGCATAGCATTCTAGGTCCTTACCAGAGAGGTCCTGTTCAGAAGTAAGTTTGATCCCTGATCAGACCGATGCGCCCATCTAATGTGTTTCCACCATGATAACATAATTTCAGAAGTGTTGGAATCCATTAGAACAACCAATCACTCATCCCCCATGTTTTTCATGCCCTTTGTTTGGATCCTTGTCCTATTTCACATCTAAAAGAACCCCCTAATAGTATGGATGCTCTGCCTATGGCTCGTCTACTGTTCTGGTCCAACATTCTAGAAGAATAATGGATAACATTTTGAGTCAGGCTTCGTGTTATGAACATGGTCAATGGTCGGCCCTCATTCGTTATCTCTATTTCAGGATAATGCAATAGGGGTACTATGTTTTGAACACAGTCAACAATTATCCTTCATTTTCACACCACCCCCACAGTATTCCGAATCTTGGGTATTGTAATTCACACCTCCCATTCCCCTCTATTCGGATTAATTCTAACACCCCTGGTGTTACCCTGCTCGTGTACTAGATCATGTTGGGAAGATGACACTTTGATTGTTCTAAGACCTTCGTTCTCCAGTCAGTCCTCTCCCTTTATTCCTGAAAATCCGGATTGGTTGTTCAAACCTCGGATGCCCGAAGCTTGATTTTCACTCTTATATTTGGATGGAATAACAAGGTGGTTATCCCTTATTTCTCACATCGGGCCCGACCCACGTGATCTTAGGGATTGATCGCTGGATGTTCTACAAATGTAACAACAATGAAATAGACCAAAAACGAATAACATAACTCGTGCATGCATCCAGCATAAATAATCAAAGCATGAAAGTATGATCAAAAGTTACATGCATCAAAACACCCGAGGATCGAACCCTCCCATGGACGGGTTGACCCCATCAAAAGAGAGTTGTAGCTCCACAACCCTCTAGCTTGTGGAATCCAGAATTTGTTATCGCCTATTCAGTTCCCGCTCCTCCTTGGTAGCAATGCGACACAGTTCGTTAGCCGTGACCCGGGCCTGTTCCTCATTGGTTCAGATGACGATTACCTTCTCAGAGGCTTTATTCATACACTCTTTAGCCTCTGCCAGATGGGCCTTCAGACATGATATGAGCTCTATTTGTGCAGTGAGGAAAGCATAATGCTCATCTTCCCAGACCTGTAGCTGTTGAATCTCGTTTTTATCCACATGGAGCCTCTTTATGTTCACCGCTTTTCTCCACTGCTAGCTCACACCAAGGCCACGATCATATTACTGAATATTCTCTGCCATGAGATCTCGAAAAAGCATGTAAGGACACTGGGAATCCACTCCTCCAGCGCATAGTTCATGCAGCTGGGACCGAAGCCTCCCCATCTAGTCTATCCATTGTGCTTGAGGGGTTTCATCGATGAAGCATTTAATCAGCTTCCATGACTGGCGAAAAACAATTTTTCTATCCTCCTCATCGGAATCCATCTCATCATGATCTGCTAGGTCAGAAGGTTCATATGTGTGAAATTACCCCAAGAACTCATCATTAGGGTCTGCATCTGGTGTCTAATTGGGTATGGTAGGACCCGTGCTATCCGATCAATATTCATCATCAGATCCCACCTCAATTATCTCAGGCTCTGTCCTGCTAACAGTCCCACCAGTGATCGGGAGCATCGTAGCTTGGTCATTTTGGATATCCTCCTCCACGACCACCAGCGTTCCCCTGGGAAAGGCACCGTCAGGAGTACCAACCAACCTTTCCAAGGCATCCCATGCCATTTGAATAACTGCGTATTCCAAAAAGTGCACGAACCTCAGTTAACCTGATCAATGGTTGGCAGTCATGAATTTCGTAAAGGAGACTTACAGAGATCAAATTTTCAGTCTTGCTCCTGGGTTGTTTCCATTGGGACCCCGAGGTGTGGCCTCCATATATTGTTGGGAATTCTGAAAACTTTGGAAGAACTACCATAGGTGTCCCATCCCCGCTGGATGTAGTAATCACCATAGCCACGGGCATAGATCCCGAAGGCCCCGCAGATGCATCTACTATAGGGAGAGAAAGAGTTCTGTGTATGAGGCCCTCCTGTACAATTCAAATATTAGTGAGGAGTCCAAAGTAACCTGGAAGTAGACCCTGGGGAAGGGAATTAGGGTTTTACCTCAAGAGCCTCTGCAAAATCTTCAAGTTCTAGGTCTGAATCGCCAACTTCACCCTCCTCTAGAGGGTTCCCTCTACCAGACTCCTCCCCTTAGGAGGATTCATCCGATTCTTCCAGTAGAGGGAATCACTCCCTCAATTCCACATCTGATAATTGAGGAGGGGCCATTTGATCCAAAAATACTTTTACCCAATCCATCATTGGATGCAGGGCACCTAGGGAGTGCACAAAGTCCTCTAACTCGTCCAGGTATTGCTCCACCTCCTTCTGGGATACTGAAAAGTCGGCCCTTATAGGGCCAATCCACAAAAAATCCATCCCAAGATGGTTCAGGTGTTACCACATCTCAGACAGGTTGAGGAATTTTCTGTTGACATTCCAGATGTCCCAAGCTTCCGGGAAGACAACGTTCTTTGGCATGTCTATGTGGAGCAGCCGATTCCCCGAAGCCCCGGTGGATATCTTACAGAACCCCCTGGGAGGCCTCCCCTTCAGATGACTCTACTCCCTTGGGACCGTTGGGCCTGCTGCTAGTGCCTCCCTTTCGACCGGTGCAAGCCTCATCGCCACTGTAGCCCCACCACCACAAGATGTCCTCACCCCCTTCCAGCCCTGACCTTGAGGTTGGGGAGGCACCCCGTCACTGGACTAGAAAATTTTCTGCTTTAGCATCTCCCCTGGGTATGCCACCTCCTAACTCTTGGAATATTCCTTTACCAGCCCGAAGATGGCCATGGGTGGAGGCAGCGCATTCTGCATATTTCCATATTACCGCGTGAACATGAGCCATATCTTCCTCATCAGACACGAGTGATCCTCATGGAACACCCCCAAATAGACCCTTGGGGTCAGTCTCTGCATGCATGAAAACTGCCTTGCGAATCGATGTGGGGTGTACAAATCATAGAGGGACTCGCGGTCCACCCATGCCACCAAGACTCCACCCCAAAAGGCTAGGATGTAGGACCAATTCTCTTCCGTTCCCCGACCATCATTAGTGAATACACCTATTGGAAACGAGAACGGGTGGAAATTGAACTCGTCTGCCTTCCAGACCCGGTTTAGCACCTCTTTTAGGGTCATCTTGGCCGGAAATATCCCCAAAACATTTAGAATGGATAAGCAAAAATTCGATCCTGGAGGGGAAATGGGGTTCGTATATTCATAGATTCCCCTAACATGCACCACTATCCATAGGTGGAATGGCCTACATATTCTCTATGGATTCTTCCCCTCACTGATATGCCACAACATCTTGTACAGCTTGGTGAGCATCGGGATCCTGAGGTTGACCCATCCCCCTATTTCCAACATGAATTCCATAAGAAATGTGCTCAGTCGCATGCCCATGTTCGTGTCTCTCACTGACAGGATCCAACCACTGATGAGCACTGCAATGAATGAAACTAACCTGACTACTGGTTCCTGCTTGGTACTAATGCTGAATCCCCAAGTTTTCCACTGGATATACCCCAAAAGCTACCAGTATGAGTGCTCCTTACCTCGTTGATCCCACTTTGTGCATTTCTGAGGCCTCACAGGTAACTGCCTATTTTCTAAGAAGTTCAAGAACTACTTGAACCACTATTGGAAATGGAATTCCCTCATCGATTGATTATCCTCTCTCGGTACCAGATCCATCAATGCCATCGCTAGTGGTAGCAACTGCTCTGGATCCTCCAACGTACCCACAACAGGGAAGAACTCATCGTACATTGCCCCCGGTATTGGGACCCCTGAAATCTGGTGCAGATCCCATAGGCTGATACCAACCTCTCCATGGTGAAAATGGAAGGTATTGGTCCTCTAAGACCACCTTCTTAGCAACTCTGACATCATTTTCTTCGGCTGATAGATATGGAATTGGGAGGCTCAAGCCGCCTCATACACGCCCACTCGCCTCAACTCTGCCCTGAAATCTTCGCACGAGGCACCTACCCAGTAGGCCTAGACCCAGTCATCCATGAAGTTTCTTCCCTGGCACAGATCCCACTCGTTGGTCCACCCCTTCTCTGGGTTCCCTAGGGCTACCTTTAGAATAGTACAGTACAGTGGAGGAGATGTCTCTGGCTTCAGTTCCTTCTTGTCAACATTGTTCACATGACTGTATAGACAATCAACATTGATAGGCGTGAAGTCCTCCCAGGCATGGTTGTCAGCCACCCTGAACCATTGGTGTTAGCACGATGTGCTCCTGAACCAATAAACTGGATCGTCCCTACTCGCTTCATGGATGAAGATGTCATCCCTCAGGCCAAATCCATACAGAGGCAGCCTCCTACACAGTGGATAGTTCTTTTGGATTTATGATAGAAGCTCCACCAGTGAATTATGGTTAGAGTGGATTCATATGAACTCCCTTATACCTGATCCATCCACCATTTCCTCCCTCAAGGAAGAATATGCAAGGACCCCCTAGAAGCCTCCTCGTGAGCCATTCAGTTTTTGGAAATTCAGACACTTTTGGTTCTGGTTCGCGAAGCTTGTTTGCAAAGATCATTCTCGAAGCCCATTCGTGGAGCTCAGTCCTAGAAAAGAAATCATGAAGCCCTGCCCCGACCTTCGGGCGTAAGCCGCAGAGCACACTGCTGCAGAGTTGAAGACTCACTGTGCACCGTGAAGTAGAAAGCCCGATTCGTGGAGAGTAATCACAGAGTACGCGGAGCTTAACAAATCAAGAGTACTAAATGCCAAAATGTGGAGGTGAGAAAGGGAAAAAGAGAGGTCAACCTCCCCTATTTATAGGTGATTACCCCTTGTGCTTCTCGGTGCGTCCGACCGTGGCGAGCTTCGCGGTGCTCTCAGCCCGCGCGTCGCCTCTCCGCATTGCGAGCCTCCTTCGAGATCCTTCTTCACAACTGACCAAATAGTTTTAGTGATTGACCCTCAGAATTTGACCCTCATTTTCTCCTCAGCTTCAAGTCTTAGGGGAAGCATTTGTTGGTGCCAGAATTTGGGAAGAGGAAGAGAAAACACAAAGCCTTTGGGTCTGCCTCACGAAGCTTTCTCACAGAGCCCCATGGCACTGCGGCTAGTGTGAAGCTACCCCCTTTGCAAATCTTCCATAGAGCAAGGAGGCGGGAGGATCTTCAATCCGATTTTACATTTGCGAAGCCACCACAAAGAAAATAGGTGGGAGGATCCACAGTCCGATTTGATGTTTGCGAAGTTTCCACAGAGCAAGGAGGCGGGAGGATCCATGATTCGATTGATGTTTGCGAAGCCACCGAGGAGCAAGGAGGCAGGAGGCTCTATGATCTGATTGATGTTTGTGAAGCCTCCACAGATCAAGGAGGTGGGAGGCTCCTTGGTTACGACAAAGTTCCATGTAGCTTTGTGCCGAGTGAGCTCTGCTTTTCAGCACCTCTTGCCTATAAACACTAAACTCCCCTCGATCCCAAATGATGGATCCTATGACCTTTTGTATTCTTAGCTCTCAAATCATGAAGCAACTTCTGCTCTACAAAAAATGAGCTCTTCAAGGTACTTGAGCATCGTGAAGGACCTTTCCCTTGGCTTGAATTCAACCCCACGAGCCTCCGTGAAGGAAGGGGATCCCCAAGGGAACTCAGGTCTTTAAGGAGAACTTATGATTTGAAAAGTACCCTCCATGCACATGTAACTCACATTCCAAGGCAGGGTCACTGTGCTTCATGAAGCATATTGCTTTGCAGTGCCACGCTTCGCAGGGCACCCTTGTTTTGCGAAGCCCTACTCTGCAAAAGCCTTTCCACTTTGTAAAGCACCGTCCATATACACCTATCCCCTATGCCTAGGCTAGTCCACCCCACTTCACTAAGCATACCCCATCACGAAGCTCCTCCACTACATGGAGCACTATAGCTTCACGAGGCCTATTCCTATGAACCCCTTTGCTCCACACCCCCTTTTCCCATGAGACCCTCCATGTTTTCATGAAGTGATTTCAAGGTCCCTTGGGTCGTTCTTTAGATTGTGTTGCTTCACCTTATGCTTCTTCTCATAGGTACAGTAACATATATTGATTCTTCTCATAGCCATGTTAACGTGGACCCCTCAGTGGATCACTCCATGACACCCCCTTATCATGGCATTGCTGATGCCTTCCCTTCCCCAAGGGTGGGTGGGTATCAGTTATGTAAGTTCTAGGGGTGCGGAGTGAACCCGCCTCATCCAAGATGCATGACATTAAACTTCCAAGTGCCATCTTCCTCAGCACATGAAGTTAAACTGTGACCTCACCCCACACACTCTACACGGGGAACCCCATCTTGGACACTATCTACGCCCGATCATCTCCATGGGAGTGAGATCTTCCTCACATGGAATGATATCATCTTTGCTAGAGTGATGTTTGTCTGCGGGGAAGGGAAACCATCTTGGAGTAAGCCCCATAGCCTTTCTTGAGGGAGATAATGTCCCTGCTTCCCCTCTTCTCTTTTTCGGTGCCAAGGACCCGAGGGGTGGATGGGCACTAGAACCCTCTTATCTTCCATGCCAAATCCCTCTCCTATTGGGCTTTGTTGCCGTAGGGCCTCCATCCTGGAGTAAGTCCCAATCTCTATCTCCTTGGGCTGCTAACCATGCACAAGCCCCTGTTTCCTCTTTGGGCCGCCAACTACATATAAGCCTCTCCACTCCCATGGATGCACCTTTTGCAACGTGATAGTCAGATCTTTTTTTCCTCTTGTTTCTCACACCGAGAATGACTCATGTGGGCTTAGAGTAAGCATTGACCATGAAATCCCCTCTGGGATGCCTTAGCATGTAATCCCCAAACACCTCTTCCGAACTATAGGGACTTTGATCCTTGCCAAGGCAAGGTACATAGGAAGCCTCCCTGAGGTTCAAGCCCAACACCCATTGGTCCCGACCACTTCACGTCGGTTCACCAACACACATCCCAAACTACGTGGACTTTGATCCTTGCCAAGGTAGGGTACGTAGGAAGTCTCTCTAAGGTTCAAGCCCAACAACCATTGGTCCCGACCAATTCACGTCGGTTCACCAACACCATGTTGAACTATGTGGACTTTGATCATTGCCAAGGAAAGGTACATAGGAAGCCTCCTAGAGGTTCAAGACCAACACCCATTGGTCCTAACCACTTCAGGTTATTTCACCAACACCCATTCCAGACTTTGATCCTTGCCAAGGCAATGTACGTAGGAAGCCTCCCTGAGGTTCAAACCCAACACCTATTGGTCCCGACCCCCTTCACGTCGATTCACCAAAAACCATCCTAAACTACAAGGACTTTGATCCTTTCCAAGGCAAGGTACATAGGAAGCCTCCCTGAGGTTCAAGCCCAACAACCTATTGGTCCCGACCACTTCATGTCAGTTCACCAACACCTCTTTAGAACTAAATAGACTTTGATCCTTTCCAAGGAAATGTACCTAGGAAGCCTCCCTGAGGTTCAATCCCCAAAACCATTGGTCCCAACCACTTCACATCGGTTCACCAGCCCCCATTTCCAAACTACAGGGAATTTGATCCTTGCCAAGGAAAGGTACATAGGAAGACTCCCTCAGGTTCAAGCCTAATACCTACTTGTTCTGACCCCTTCACATCGGTTCCCCAACACCTATTGGTCCCGAACACTTCACATTGGTTCACCAACACCTCTTCTGAACTACATAGACTTTGATCCTTTCCAAGGAAAGGTACATAGGAAGCCTCTCATAGGTTCAAGAACAACACCCATTAGTCCTGACCACTTCACGTCGGTTCACCAACACACATCCTGAACTACATGAACTTTGACCCTTTCCAAGACAAGGTACGTAGGAAGCCTCCCTGAGGTTCAAGACCAACTCCCATTGGTCCCAACTACTTCACGTCAGTCCATTCTTGTTCTACATTATGTTAAAATGTACACCCATTTTTGTCCCGCATGACACTAAACTGTCCCCCAATTAGCGGTGACCATCGTCAACCCCAATCAACGGTAAGCCGTTGTTTACCCCAATCAACGGTAAGCTGCCACGTTCCCTAATAGACAGTAAGCTATTGTAGTCCCTTTTGTTGGGACCCATATCTCTGGTCCTCCCTTGAGCGTCAAACCAACCTCAGTCTTCTAACCACATGTAATCCCCAGTATATCATTGGGTCATTTTCCTCTGCGTACACCCCAATTCTATACCCCCATCATAAACTACATGGAATTTGATCCTTGCCAAGGCAAGGTATGTAGGAATCCCCCCTAAGGTTGAAGACCATAATTAATGTCTTATCCTAGTATCTCCCTTGAACCTATGTGTTTTGGTAAGGTTATTCACCAACCCGGAGGTTCCACTTCCTCCGGGTCCCATCCACACAGGTTTCCTCTTTAGGGGTCCCATCACCTCACCAAACTACGCGGACTTTGATTCCATTCCACTAGGATACATAGGAAGTCTCTTTAAGGCTCAATCCAAACTTCACCATCACCCTCACGTCAACTCCATTTCAATCTCCATTCAATAACCCATATCCATCTTGATTCTTACCTAGATTACCACATCCTAGTGAGATCATGTCACCCACTATCTCGCTACTCCTAATAGTAATTGGGTAAATAGACGCATGTTAGTACCAGCATAAGTGTTCACTCCAGGGGTTTCACCCACCTGATCCACTTGATTATCGCTCAAATTTACCCAATAGATGAAGGTAGAATGGTCCTTGTAGTTTAGCTTGGGTTATCAAATCCTCATATACCTAAGAAGAAACCTATAGACACGTACATTCTATGGACTATTTTTGTCTATGAAGTGGCCAACTTGGGTTGATTTTATATGGGTTTAAAGGATAACTAAAATATTTAATTGAATTCAATTTAAAAGAATGAGTTGATCCTAGGTTATCGCTCGGGGTGGATTGGACGTATTTTCTTTTTTAATGATTTCAATTTCTTATATTTGAGATGGGTTCATTTAAGGAGATAAAACAACATCATAACTTACTGGTTTAATGACTAAAACCTTTAATACTAATCACCTATACACTTGAAGGATCAAAGTTTTGAGTACTTCAAGGTAAAGGTTCATATTAGCACTTGAAGTGTGTGGCCTTAAATTCAACAAGGACGATGGAGTTTACAAATCATCAAATAAAAATCTCAATTAAAGAAGTGATTATAAATTAATGAGGTGATAAATAAAATCCAATCCAGCCCCTTGATACTCCCTTGGATCAACCCATAAGTGGGTTATCCCTCCATTGATTCTATGGTTTCAATGGAAGCGGAAAGTAGACTCATGAGGGAGGAAATGGAGAAGTAAAAAAAAACGCAATAAAATAAAAATCACTCCACCGTTGTGTGATAATATCACAAGGTTTGGTATGAACAAGTTCACACCTTGAAACAACAATATCAAAGTGATAAGGAGAAGAAAATAATAATAATAGAAGAAGAACTTTTATTAATAAACAAGGATGAATTAAAACAACTTACATGTGAAGGAAGAACATTACAAAGAGAAATTGGCAGCATAACATTAAGATGAAAACAAGCTCAAATATTCCTAAATCCTCCAACACAACTGCCTTAAATAGGAATTTTTGAGCCCTTGGGTCGAGACTCCAACAGTACAAAGCATCTCAATTAATTTTGGTAGGCCATAGGTGGTGGAAAGCTTGTGGAATTTGGACTTTTCCACATTTGACCCGAGGTGACAACCAGCTTTCATCCACCGAACATACGCGTTTTGATGACCTTCTATATGGTCGAATTAGAGTGGGCCATAGAGGAAGAAAATGGATCTCCGGATGTTTTCTAACCTCCTGTAAAAATTGGGCCAATTTGGAGTTGTGTATTCCGAGATATGATCAAATTAGTGGGCTGTTTTTCTGGGCCTCAGAATCTGGCCCAGAATTGTATCTCTAACTTGGGGCGCCTTAATGACCACCATAAAGGACTAATTAGCATTATCTAATGAATAGTTATTTGTTAAAAAATATTTCTTCTATCATACCAAAAAATTTGGGATTAATTGGACCTATATGTTGGGCCCCATAGTCTCATAAGTGGGATGGTGTCCAATCTTCCTTCTCTAGAATTGCTTCCATTCATATCCAAATATCTCCATCATCGTTTATGAATAATCCATTGATCCCTGAATGAAAAATGTTCACATTTAAGTTTAGATAAATTTCCCTAAATATCAAATTAAAATATTGATAATTAAATTCCTTATAATCAGATGACTTATTGGGCCTAAATTGGTGTATATTAGGCATGAAGTGCATAAATGATGAGAATGGATGTTCATAATGAAAATGCACTAACTCAGGCCCATAATATCAAAAATGAACATTTAATACCATTAAAATTTAATTAAAATAAATGTTTTTATTGGATAATCACACCCCCAACTTGAGATTTGCTAGTCCCGAGCGAATAATTCAATGATTTTATTTGAATTCCTTTCTTCAAACACATTATAACAAACATTGCTCACAATGTTAACTGCACACAAATATATTTTTATAACCTATCAAGATAATTTAAAACAAGATGAATTTAAAAGCAGATCCCAATCCCAATCCCATTCCTTTGATCAAATCCATCATCATACTTTATCCAACTCAATTAGGTGTAATGATGTGTTGTGTATCACAATAGATATGGGGGTTCATTTTCATTCAAGGGGGAAATCATGGAAGCACTAGGTGGAATCACATTTAATCCTAATATGAGTATTATTCATTCCTTTTTTTTTGGATTTTTTTGCAATATTTCTATAGTAATTGAGATTGCAGTTAATCAAATTAACCCATGTAGCAAGACTTTGCCGATGACTCCCAGAATCAAAGGCCTTAGGGCACCAAGTGAAGCCCACATACTCGGGCATCGTCTCGAGTTAAATTAATCAAAAACAAAGTCATATTACCATAAATAGAGATATATTGAAAAACTCAGGGCTAGACAACTCTGGAGTCACGATCCCCAAGTGTCAAAAGCCTCGCATTTTATCAATCCATTGCTCTACACGCAATTTTTTTTTTATTTATTTTTATTATTTTTTTTTGAATACTCATATTATTCATAAAAATAAAACCATACCATACTATTTATTATGGGACCCCAAAAATTCAAATTAGTACCCCACAGTCTAAAGGACGTGCATTGTGGCATTTTGATTTAATGGATGAAAATAAAAATGATGAAAATTTTCTTTGGAAAACCAAACTTCCAAAATCAATTCTTTTAAACTTAATCATGAATTAAATTAAGAGTCAAGGAAATAAAAATTATTTGATATGTAGTTTTAATGTGAGAAAAGATGTTATTATATGAATGATAAAGGAATTTTACTTCTTTTTTTATCATTTTTTTAAACAAACATTTTGTTTCCACACCCCCCAACTTAGAATGAAACTGTACCTAGTTTCGTAAAAATAAAATTTAGAATGGGGTAGAGGAATAAAAAGGGGAGTTCAATAAGGAAATTGAAATATGAGGATCATGGAATGAAGTCACCTGGTGGTTGAAGTTTTAAGTTCTTTCCGCTCGAATTTTGTCCTTTGATATCCATGTCGCTTGCAAAGTTCCCTAGTGGAAAAAGGAAAAACAAAACAAACAAAAAAAAAACAAAAAAAAAAACAATATATATATATTTATATAATAAAGGAAGTAAAATATAAATATATATATAAAAATTATAGAATAAGGAAGCACAAGAAGACGTAGGTTAGTGGTAAGCGCGCGCCTCTGTCTCCCTTCGGTCCCGGGTTCGAATCCCCGCGGCTTCGCCGGTTGTGATGGGGTTTGACCCACGACCCACGACGTGTCCCTTATTATTATTATTATTATATTATTTTTTTTTTCATTTTAACCTACAAAAATATTAAAATAAAACAAACTGATGATACATTGTCTTCTTTTTAAATTTCTGGGTAAGGCATTACTCAAGGATCACACCACGTGACACAGATGAATATGGTGCTCCCACTTCATACCCATCCATACTCATAATATAAGAATAGGTCAACAGTCTATTTTTTTTAATATAAAAATGATTAATTAAAATATAAATTTTATTAAAACAAAAAAATGATAGGAAACTTGAAAACCATGGGTTGCCTCCCATGCAACGCTTTGTTTAATGTCGTTAGCCCGACATGAACCCCCTAACTTACCCAATACCAATTTTCAAAATTTTAAGGACCCCATATTTCTCCATGTCCACTAAATTGAGATTGATTATTTGTTTATAATTTTTGTCTTGTGCAAACCTGAGTTCTATAATGAGTGGTAAAATCCAAGGAATATAAAAAATGGTTGATCCAGTTTCTTTTTTAGTTCTTCCAAAGACATTAAGAATAATTACCTCTTTATTGGTTTCAAGATAAGAAATTTTTAAAATTGGAAGTTTTTGGCTATCCTTAATGAATTGAAACTCTAGGGTGGATGTAAAGTCCTTTCGTTCAAGTTTGGGTAGGCTAACACTTTCAAACATAGGTTGGGACTTTGAATCAAACTCAATTTCATTTTCAAAATTGCTCAACAAAATTGGTTTCTCTTGAATATAAGATTCAACCACAAAATTGGGAATATAAATTTTAGGAATGGATATGGACTCAATTTTTTTGATTTATCTAAATTGTTCAATGGTTGGTGCTTTTGAAAATTCATCAATGGAGTTATACTTAGGAGACTCAATCCATGATGTCAAATTCTCCTCTTTTGAATCCAAAAAGTAAATTTCCTCTTTATTTAAATAACCTTCAACAATTACTTTATCCTCTTCATCTATCCCAAATCCAAAGGTTTTCTCTTTAGTAAATTCATGAGAGGTTTGTGGGAAACTAGATACTTCACATAAGGTTATGGAAGGGGCAGTTTGTGTAGGGATGGGTTCCTCACAATTTTTAATGCTTTGTAGTTCTAACCTCAATGATGAAACCTCAAAATTAATTATCTCCATTTTTTGACACAATTTTTCAATTAATGGTTGTGGATCATTATGGACAAGGGGTTGAGAAAGATGGTCTATTCCAGGTGGATAATTAAGTTGTTGAAATTGCATAAGAGGGTGTTTTGATTGGCTTTGTGGGGATTGAAACTCATTATAGGATTGAATGTATTGTGGATCATATGAATAAAAAAATTGTGGTTCAGTATGTTGTTGATGATCCCACAAGTAGGAATTAGGATGGTCATTGTACATCACACTTGGTGTAGAGTGATCAAAGTAAGGAGAGGTTCCCCATGTTTGGATTTGTTCAAAAGGGTTTTCCATTAGAATGAAATTTGTGATGAGATAAGAGAAGAGATATGAATAAAAGGATGATAATTTCTAATATAACTTACTTAGGTCCCCGACAACGGCGCCAAAATTTGATTCTCGCTCAAATTTACCCAAGAGATGAAGGTAGAACAGTCCTTGTAGTTTAGCTTGGGTTATCGAATCCTTGGAGAACTAAGAAGAAACCTATAGACACGTACATTTTATGGACTATTTTTGGATATGAAGTGGCCAACTTGGGTTGATTTTATATGGGTTTAAAGGATAACTAACAGATTTAAGTGAATTCAATTTAAAAGAATGATTTGATCCTAAGTTATCGTTCAAGGTGGATTGGACGTATTTTCTTTTTTAATGATTTCAATTTCTTACATTTGAGATGGGTTCATTTAAGGAGATAAAACAACATCATAACTTATTGTTTTAATGTCTACACCCTTTAATACTAATCACCTATACACTTGAAGGATCAAAGTTTTGAGCACTTCAAGGTAAAGGTTCGTATTAGCACTTGAAGTGTGTGACCTTAAATTCAACAAGGACGATGGAGTTTAAAAATCATCAAATAAAAATATAAATTAAAGAAGTGATTATACATTAATGAGGTGATAAATAACGTCCAATCCATCCCCTTTCTACTCCCTTGTATCAACCCATAAGTGGGTTATCCCTCCATTGATTCTATGGTTTCAATGGAAGCGGAAAGTAGACTCATGAGGGAGGAAATGGAGAAGTAAAAAAAACGCAATAACATAACAATCACTCCACCGTTGTGTGATAATCTCACAAGGTTTGGTATGAAAAAGTTCACACCTTGAACCAACAGCATCAAAGTGATAATTAGAAGAACATAATAATAAGATAAGAAGAACTTTTATTAAGAAACAAGGATGAATTAAAACAACTTACATGTGAAGGAAGAACATTACAAAGAGAAATTTGCAGCATAACATTAAGATGAAAACAAGCTTAAATATTCCTAAATCCTCCAACACCACTGCCTTAAATAGGCATTTTTTAGCCCTTGGTTTGAGCCTTCAATAGTAAAAAGCATCTCAATTAATTTTGGTAGGCCATAGGTGGTGGAAAGCTTGTGGAATTTGGACTTTTCCACATTTGACTCGAGGTGGCAGCCAGCTTTCATCCACCGAACAGACTCGTTTAGATGACCTTCTATATGGATGAATCAGAGTGGACCCTAGAAGAAGAAAATGTATCTCCGGATGTCTTCTAACCGTATGTAAAAATTGGGCCCATTTGGAGTTGTTTATTACGAGATATGATCAAATTAGTGGGCTGTTTTTCTGGGCCGCAGAATCTGGCCCAGAATTGTATCTCTAACTTGGGGCGCCTTAATGACCACCATAGAGGCCGAATTAGCATTATATACTGGATATTTATTTGTTAAAAAACATTTCTTCTATAATCCCACAAAATTTGGGATTCATTGGGCCTATATGTTGGGCCCCACAGTCTCATAAGCGGGCTGGTGTCCAATCTACCTTCTCTAGAATTGCTTCCATTTATCTCCAAATATCTCCATCATCATTTATTAATAATCCATTGATCCATGAATGAAAAATGTTCAAATTTAAGTGTAGATAAAGTTCCCTAAATATCAAATTAAAATATTGATAATTACATTCCTTATAATCAGATGACTCATTGGGCCTAAATTGGTGTATATTAGGCATGAAGTGCACAAATGATGAGAATGGATGTTCATAATGAAAATGCACTAACTCAGGCCCATAAGATCAAAAATGATCATTTAATACCATTAAAATTTAATTAAAATAAATGTTTTTATTGTATAATCACCACTCCTGTTATTGTTCTAATTAGTCCTATTCTTATCCGCTAGACTTTAAACTCGTGAGATACCCTGTGTTAAACATGAGAAACTGAGGAAAACCTCAAAGACATGCCTATGGCATATAATTACCCACATTCGAAGTGGGATGCCTCGGGCTTCCTCACCCTCAAGAATCCCTATAATATGGGAAAGAAACCCATAGACTCCAGTTTTCCAGCATCCATACATGCCAGTGATGTCCAACGTGACTACTCCCCGACCGAAGGTTGCTACCCTAACCGAACCCCTTGGAATGTCCTGACAGAAGTAGTGTAATTAACTGTAATCCATGAAGATATGGTACTAGTAATAGTTTCACAAAAAATGTCTTAATATATAAGGGATACCCGGACTAGATAACGAGTTCTGAGGAGGAATCCACGGAAGGAGGAACTGACATCCCATCATCCTGTTTCGATCAAAGAGAAAAAAATCCCTGAATAAGATTTATAGAGATAATATTTTAATTATTTTTAATATGTGTTTAAATTATTTAAACCCTTAAAATTAATCAATTTGAGTTTATTTGTATCATTTTAGTGTTTTGGTGAATTATGGGCTTAATTGTGGAAATTGGTTAATTTTGGAAATTTAGATGTTTTGTGGAGGTTATGTATTTTGGTAATATCTTTTATATTTTTGATCCAAATTGTATGATTTTTTTAGGATTTCTATGCTCGTGGTATTAATTTTATCCTACTGGACCCAAAGCTCAATCCATCATTTGCAAGCTCAAATGTAGCTCACAAGTCAGGCCTCGGAAACTGTGTACAAAACTGCATAATTTTATTGTGGGGCCCATATCTCATTAATGGACCAACAATTGGAGATTAAATTTTACATGGAGCTGGAAAACATCCTGAGTGACAAGTTTCATTAATATGGACGCACATGATTCTTTCATTCTCAGGGTCATTAATGCGTTGGAACTCGGTGCATTGGAAGATGAAAAGTCTGTCTGGAAGAATTAAATATTCTTAGTGAGGCGGCCATAACTCCTTCATTTCCTATCCAATGAAGCTGAAATTTAGTGTGTCGACATATGAGAGATTTAGAAACAACTTTAAAGAAGGACCAATTCCCAAATTCGGTCATTTACTATTCCAACCGGACTCAATATTTTGGGGGAGTAATTTTGGAGAGAAATCTTTTACTCCCCAAGCCTATAAATAAGAGTGTTCACTTCCATTAAAAGGGGTTGAAGAAGGTGAAAGAAGGTCCATGCTGGAGGATTGAGTTCTTGAGGTTATTTTTATTTTATATTTTCTTTTTACTTAGTTTCATCATTCTCTCTTCTTCCCCCTTCAACTCTAATACCCTTCACATAGAGGGGTAAAACCTTTGAGTGATCGGGGAAGGGGGGGGGGGGGTTCTCTTTTGTAATGTCAGAGTTTTGTGCTTAAATATAAAAACTTATCTTTCTTTTGAAGTACATATATTATTAGTGTTTCCCAATTCTCTTAATGCGATTGTGTTTTGAGTTTTGTGTATTCATTTTTAATAGCTTTGGTTAAAAACTTTTAATCTCCCTCCGCCTAGTGCAATTTGTCTCGATCGGGCAGATTGTGTTAGGTGGTGAGTGTCTAATGATCGTTGGAACATGTGTAGAACGATTAGAATTTTTCTAGAGTTATAAGGATAAACAATTCCCGATCATTACTTTCCTTAGTTGTTTAGGAATTGTTTATGAACTTCCATTCACATAGGAGTGAGTTATTTTTTCTTCTTTAACCAAGGGTGATAGATAACTCGATCGAGGAGTCTTTCATTTGTCATTCAAAAGGAAGAGAGGTAAGATAATCTTTGTGACTGTGATGAAATTAAAAAAGGTGATCCTACCCTGACCCCATCACTCTCTTCATCCATTAGTGTTCAACCTTTCTTTTCAATTGATTTCTTTATTTTTGAACTCAAACAACTTTCAAAAAGAACCTCTTCTTCTTTCTTTAATTTAAGTGAAAAACATAATTGTTATTCACTCAACTCTGGAGACAACTTAGGTTACCTACTTTACTGAATTTTAACTTAGGTTTTATTTGTTTTTGTCACACCCCACGATAGGCACGTGTCAAAACTTGGCGCCGTTGCCAGGGTGGTAGTGCCAACAATTTTTTCTTCTTCTTTCTTTTCTCTTTTCTTATTTTCATTCCAAAGTTGCATGACTAGAACCTCAAACACTGAACCTTGCCCCATTGATCCTGAAATTGAAAGAACTTTTTTGAATAGGATCAGAAACCTCAATTTAAAATCTAAATTTGAGGAAATTTCTCTCACATACTCGAGTGAAACTTCAAGTGTTCACTCTGAGCCTGTCATAATGGCTGGAAATCAAAACCCAACTCTCAAAGACCTTTGTTCCCCACAATTCCTTAATCAGAATAATCAACTTGTCATGCCAGTGTTACATAATGATTTTGAGATGAAACCTAATATGATACTATTGCTTCCAAAGTTTCATGGCTTGGCAGGTGAATATCCCAACAAGCATATTAAATAGTTCACACATGTCTGCTCAACCTTCAGACCACGTGGAGTAGATGAGGAACAAGTAAAGTGGAAGGCATTCCTATTTTCATTGGAAGGAGCTGTGAAAGAATGGTTGTATAGTCTACAACCTGGAGATTTGGATGATTGGAATGACCTGGTGAGATTCTTCATGCAAAGATTCTTCCCCACCTCTAGAAGCACAACCATCAGAAAGGAGATCTATGCCATCAAACAATCATATAGAGAAACCCTTTATGAGTACTGGGAAAGAATTAAAAAGCTATGTGCCAGCTGCCCACATCAAGCCATCGAGGATCATCACTTTCTTGTCTTCTTCTATCAAGGCTTACTGGACAATGATAGGAACCTTCTTGATGCATCATCTGGAGGTGCATTGATTGACAAGTTGTCGGAAGAAGCAAAAGGTTTGATTGAGAAGATTTCTCAGAACTCACAACAGTTTGGTACAAGAGGTACTGGAACAAGAGGTATTCAGGAGGTGAAAACTTCTCATCCATCACCCTTACTAGAAACTAAGATTGAAGAGCTAAATAGTTTGGTGAGACAGATAGCCTTGAAACAAGTGGGCGACCAGCAAGCACCAGCTAAGGTATGTGGTTTATGCTCATCACCTGATCATTTCACTGACCAATGTGCTGAAGTACAGGGAATAGAAACTTGTGCTGCAACCTTTCAACCAAGGCAGTACCAACAGAATAAAGGATGGAGAGAGCCTAACCATGTTCAGTATGGGTTTGGAAATCAGCAAAATCAAGCTAGACCTCCAAACCAAAACCAGTTCGAAAACCCACCACCATTTCAACAGAAGCAACCTTATAACCAGCCTCCACACCACCAACCACCCACTTTCTCGAGACCCTATGATCAAACACCCACCAAAACAAAACCTTCTGTGGAGCAGCTACAATCTTGGTTTGATGACCTAGCAGATAAGGTTGACAAGCTGACAAACACAGTGGGAAGATTTGTTGAAATCATGTCAAAAAATCCTAGGAAACTTCCTTCCCAAACAATCCCAAACCCAAAGGAGAATGTTAGCATGATAACAAAAAGAAGTGGAAAAGATATCTCACCACCAGAATCCCATGAAACTGAAACAAGACCACTTGAGTTGAGGGAGAATGAAGTTGAAAAATCTGAAAAATCTGTGAAAATTCATTGTGAAGAAGAGAATAAAGAGGAGGAAGAGAAAGATAGGACAAGGAAGAAGAGACCAGAAACACCATTTCAAAGTCAACAAAGGGAGAATAAAGACTTACCCCTTCCATTTCCATCAAGGATGATTGAATCAAAGAAATTGCAGGAGGAAGCACTTCAAAAAGAAATTATGGACACCTTCCAGAAAGTGGAAATCAATATCCCCTTACTTGAAGCAGTCAAACAAATTCCAACGTATGCTAAATTTTTGAAGGATCTGTGCACTAAGAAGAGGAGACTTCAAGGGAATGAAAGGATCAATGTAACGTCCCGATTTCAGGTGCCACTCAACGGGTGCCCCGAACCCGGTTCACCACGTTACCTCAAGCGCATTTCCCCAAATACCAGAGGCTTCCGACTAGCAGCGAGGGCCCAGGTCTGATAGTGGGGAAACTATGCCCTCATTTGTCAAAGTGTAGCACATGGGAATATAATGTAAACATACAAAACACCAGAAGCAGCAATGGTATATATAACTGAAATTAATAACTGATAACAAAAAGAGAAACCATTAGTCATATATATATATGAAGATGTAGTATGTCACTATTCTATAAAACAACCAGAACATGTTACACTGCAATAAAATACAATACAAATTAAGTACAAGTACAGAAAAGAAAAACAGAATAGCCAGCGGCATCGCAAGACAATGCTCGGTCCCATGCTCTCCTACACCTCAGAAGCAATAAAGTACCTATATAAGGACCCTTGACCTTATCTACACCTACAGAACCGTAATCTGTTTGGGCTGAAAAGAGTGACCCAAACAGGGTGTGAGAAATAAATTCCCAGTAGGCACCCACCAAAGGCCCATGTCCAACTGTGTGAAATCACGAAACAACAGCGTGCAGTATTTAAATGCAATAAAGTAAGTAGTACTTAAAGTAACTAACTTAACCAGTTATATTGCCTTTTCAATATCTATTTAATCATTTAATTTAAAATACCACCACAATGAATATTCTAAGTAAATGACCAATGTCCTCAGACACGTACAACTCCTACCCTTAGGTAAAGAGAATCCAACCACAAGAATATTCCCACAGTCATACAGATATATCCCACAGGTGTAAGAAGTGTAGCCCATGGGCATAGAATCAGCTGCCCATAGGCACAGAAGAAGTTGCCCACAGGCTAGGTAGTACAATGTCACAGGCTAATCACAACACCACCCTCAGGATAAATAGGTAACCAGGCCAAGCCCAATATGTAAAAATGCAGTAAAACAGGCAATTCCTCTCAAGGAAATTCTTCAATCATTTCATTAAAGGCATAAATAAACAAGGCATACCCTCGGGTATCCTGGCCAAACGGCTAAACAGAGGAACGCACCCCCAGGGTGGTCCTAGATCCAAGCAATGATCCCAAACAATAGTTTTAAAACTTTATTTAATCACCTATATAATTATAGGTATCAAAATAGCCATGGCCTCAGCCACACGATACCCCAAATATGGGTTCGTAGCTCAAAAACACACAAAACACACGACAGTTGGAAAATAAACACCAAGCCACCTACCTTAAATGCCAACGAACGTTATACATGAATGTTGATTCCAGAAACGCCCAAGAACGACATAGATCTGATGAAGAATAAAACCCATTCAAACATAAATAAATTTCCCTCGGGAAAGAATTGGTAAAAATGACTTAAGGAGAGTGGAGGGATTACCTGTGTGGTTCCAACGAGATCGTCCGAGGCAGAAACAGATTCCCGGTTTGTGATCAACAGATCCTCAAAGGTTCGACCGTCCCCTCCCGCTCCTTCCTCCGGTTCTAAGCCTTCCCTGTGAACGGGGGAGGCTACTGCCCATTTTAAGAGAAAAAAACAAAGTACACAACGTTTACTTCCGAGTACATGGTGTGTACTTCCCATTTTTTTAAACTGTTCCTCTGGCGGCTTCCCGCCAGCGCAGAACTATTCACCTGCTGACATGACTACATAGCGTGTCTTCACGAGTACACAGCATGTGCTGTCACACAGCTGGCCACCACCTTACTATTTGCCTGCCGACTGACTACATAGCGTGTAAAGGACCACTACACGGTGTGTAGTTGGTTTCTACACCCTTCATCCCTGGCATGACCACATGCCCCGTGTTCTCATCCCACACAGCCAGAAGTACACGACGTGTGGAAAAAGTACATGGTGTGTACTTCCAAAATTTAGGATTTTCCCATTTTCCATATTTTCTCAAAAACACTTAAGGAAAAGAGAAAAGAATAAACCCGTACCTCAAAACTAAGAACCAGGTTCTTACAAACTTCCCCTCTTAAAGTAATTCGTCCCCAAATTGCCCTTCCAAGGGTGGCAAAGATAAAGCCGTGAACAACTCCGGACACTGAGCACGTACATCGGTCTCCCGCTCCCAGGTTTTGTCCTGAAATCGGCCATGCTTCCATAGCACCCGTACGAGAGGAACTGACTGGCCTCAGAGAACCTTCGTGCTCCTATCAATGATACGAATCAGATGCTCCTCAAAGGATGCATCCATCTAAAGCTCAACCTCCTCGGGCTGAAAGACGTGAGATGGGTCTGAATGATAGCGGTGCAACTGAGATACATGGAAGATGTCATGCATGGCCCGGTACCTCTGTGGTAACTGCAGCCGATAGGCAACCGACCCGACTCTCTCCAGAATGTCAAATGGCCCCACATACCTCGGTGAAAGTTTACCCTATCTCCTGATCCGCTTGTTTCCCAGACTCAGTGAAACACGCAAGAAGACCTGATCCCCGACCACAAACTCCAAAGGTCGTCTGTGGAGATCAGTATAATATTTCTGACGAGACTGCGCGGTATCCATCCACTTCTGAATCAACTAGACCTGCTCAGAAGTCTCCTGCACGAGACGTGGTCCCAGCAAAGCTGCCTCACCTGCCTTTGACTAGCACAAAGGTGATCGACATGGCCTACTATATAAAGCCTCGTATGGTGCCATCTCTATAGTTTCCTGAAAATTGTTATTATAGGAAAACTAGACTAGGGGTATGTGCTTCTCCCAAGATCCCCCAAAGTTTAGGACGCATGCTCGCAGCATGTCCTCAAGCACCTGTATGGTATGCTCTGACTGGCCATCGGTCTGAGGGTGGTAAGCTGTGCTCAGAAGCACCTGTGTACCTAGTTCCCTCTGAAAAATCTTCCAGAAATGAGATGTAAAACGGGCTTCCCTATCTAAAATGATAGAATGAGGGACCCCATGAATACATACGATCTCTTGGATATACAACCTTCCGAGCTTGTCAATACCGAAGGTCTCCTTGATTGGAAAAAAGTGAGATACCTTCGCGAGTCTGTCCACAACAACCCACACGACATCGTTGCCTCTAGGTGACCTCAGCAAACCAGTCATGAATTCCATCGCAAAATCATCCCATTTTCACTCTGGGATGGGCAACTGCTGTAATAGTCCAGCTAGTCTCTGATGCTCCGCCTTCACCTGCTGACAGGTGGAACACCTTGTAACAAAACCAGACACATCTCTCTTCATACCCAGCCACCAGTACTGACGTCTCAATTCTCGGTACTTCTTGGTAACCCCGGGATGAACTGCCCACGCTGAAGCATGAAACTCTCGCATCAGCTCCTCATGTATATCCCATGGAACCCATACTCATCCATGGAAACACAGTATATCATCATCGCCTATCGTCCAGCCAGGAGGAGGGTCCTCACTTTCCACTGACTCCCGTAGAACTATGCATTCTGAATCAGATAGTTGTCTCATCCTCACTCTATCCAGGAGGGTAGAAGTCACAACTAAAGAAGAAATATAGGTCTGCCCCTGACTGTCATGCACCTCCAAATGCATCTCAAAGAACAAAGCCATAAGCTGCCACTCGCCACTGGCCTCCTGCACAGCCTGTATCTGAGTCTTCCTGCTTAGTGCATCAGCTACTGCATTACCTTTATCAGTTGTATAGGCAAGCTCAAAATCAAAGGACTGAAGGTATTCGACCCACCTTCGCTACCTCAGATTCAAGTCACACTGAGTAAAGATATACATGAGACTTTTTTGGTCGGTGAAAACCACAAAACTTTCTCCCAACAGATAATGTCTCCAACAGTGCAACGCATGAACAACTGCAGCCAAATAGAGATCATGTGTCAGGTAATTCCTCTCATGTGGCGTCAACTGCCAAGACCCGTACGCAATAACTCGATCGCCCTACATCAACACTGCTCCTAGCCCAATACCTGATGCATCACAGTAAACTGTATAGCTCTTCCCCTGCTCTAGGAGTATCAGGACTGGTGCTGATGTCAACCTTCCCTTCAGGTCCTGAAAGGTTGTCTCACAAGATTCTGTCTAAAAGAACTTCACACCCTTCTTAGTCAAACCCGTCAAAGATGATGCTAAGCGGGAGAAGTCCTGGATGAAACGTCTGTAGTAACCAGCCAGCCCTAAGAAACTCTGTATCTCAAACACGTTCTTAGGCTACTCCTAGAAAACTACTGCTCTCACCTTCTCTGGGTCCACGACAACTTCTGCCTCTGAGATGATATGACCCAAGAAGTGAATCTGGTCCATCCAAAAGTGGCACTTTGAGAGATTAGCATATAGCCGATGCTCTCTCAGTGTACTAAATACGATCTCAAGATGGGTGGCATGGTCGTGTCGAGTGTGAGAGTACACCAAGATGTCGTCCATGAATACTACCACAAAAGAATACAGATAAGGATGAAATACACGATTCATCAGATCCATGAAAACTATTGGCGCGTTCATGAGTCCGAACAACATAACTGTATACTCGTACAGACTATATCTACTCCGAAAGGCTGTAATTGGTATATCCGATGGTCTCACGCGCAGCTGATGATATCCTGATCTCAATTCAATCTTAGAGAACACTCGTTCTCCATGAAGTTGATAAAAAAGATCATCAATTCTCAGCAAGGGATATCGGTTCTTAACCATCAACTGGTTCAGCTTCCGATAATCCACACAGATTCTGAGGGTAACTTCCAATTTCTTCGCAAAAAGGACCAGCGAACCCCACAGAGAAGTACTGGGTTGAATAAAACCCTTTGCCTGTAACTCCTCTAACTGCCTCTTGATCTCCTGCAACTCAGGCGTTTCCATCCTATAAGAATGAATGGACACCGGTGCTTCTCCTGGAACAATCTCAATAGAGAAATCCACCTCACGCTTTGGAGGAAGACCTGAAAAGTAATCTGGGAAGACGTCCCTGAAATGATCAACCACTGGAGAGAAATCATTCTAACAAGTCCCCTGGTCGTCTAGATATAAACTCGAAATCTAGGCTGTGACTCTACCTCACCCACGATGCTCTGGTCCAGCTCGACTCATCTGAACATCCCATTCACCCTTGTATAGAAACTCTCCGCCCTCTGGTGACGTGAAACACACCCTGCGATGATAGCAGTCTACAAAGGATCGAAAGGGAACTAACCAGTCCATCCTGAGAATGACATCATAAGCTATCATCTCTAAGACATAGAGGTCCCAAAGAAAGTGACACCCACCAACCTCGAGGGGGCACTCCTTGCACTAACGCACACCAGCTATTCTAGTCCCCAACGGAGTGTCTAGCGTCATGATATCAGAATAAGTATAAACACAGAGCCCAAGGCTCTCCACAATGGGTACAAATATGAAACTATGTGTAGCACCCGTATCAAAAAGTACGGAGGATAAAACAGAAGCTACTAGAATAGTACCTCTGACTGTAGAAGGTCTGGGATCCTGCTCTTGCTGGGTCTATTGCACTGCATATGCCTACCCAGTGCCGTGGCCTTGCGACACAGCCTGGATACCCTGAGCTGTCCCACCCAGCTTCCTCTGAGATCCTGGTGTCTGGCTACCTCGACCACGACCACCATCTCTGCCTACACGCCCTGATGTATTCCAGTTCCATGACTAGAAAGAAGCTGCTGGTCCTACTACCGCATGCGGAGTATGCACAGAACCCCTCTCACTATCCATCGGTGGAAAAACCCTTCAAAAGCACTACAGATGACCCATCCTTCCACAAGCTCGGCACTCTACTGGGTCTCGTGGACACTGTGGCCTCTTGTGCCCCTCTCTACCAAACTGGTAGCACATGAACTGTCCACCTGAAGCATTCTTCTGACTGGTACTGCCACCCTGAGAGAATTCCATCTATCTCTTCCTATTTACAGTAGAAAAAGTACCAGTAATTGGTGCTGAACCTCCCTAGCCCACACCACTAGATTCACGCAGGTTCCTCTCTGTAATCAGCACATGGTTCATAATAGCGTGTACAGAAGGAAACCTAAAAACATTCACCAGCGCCTGGATGTCATACCGAAGACCATCCCCGAAGAGCCTGGCTCTCAGCGTCTCATCTCCCACCAGAACGGGTGCAAAACGTTGAAGCTCGGTAAAGCGAGCAGAATAGTCCATCACCAATATAGCGCCCTGCTGCAGATTCATGAACTCTCGAGCTCTGTCTGCCCTCAGTGTCTCTGGGAAGAAAAATTCATAGAATACTACCTGAAAATCTTCCCACGCCATGTCTCTGTGATGTTCTGGTTGGGTGGTAACATCCCACCACCTCTTGGTGGAATCACGCAACATATACGTCGCGACCTTGACCCTCCGCCCTGGAGGTGTCTCAAGATGCTCGAAAATAGTCTGCATCGATCCCAGCCAAGACTCCGCAGCCTGTGGTCTTCCATCCCTTGAAAACGTAGTTGGATGTTGCTGTTGGAAGATATGAGTCAGCTTATCCATAGATGTGGTAGCCGGCGGTGCTCTCTGAAAGGTCTTCATGAACCGCAATAATCCTTCATGAAACTGCACCTCCGTGCCAGTGTCTGGTATAAAAGCTGGTGCCACATCTGGCTCTACTGGAGGATCAACTGGTAGCCCATGGACCACCATCTCTGGAGTATACTCGTTGCCGCTCTCCTGGCGAACAACGCGCGGTCGTCTAGGTGGCATGACACAACAAGGTCAAAAACACGCCTTAGGTTTAAGATCAACAAGACTGAAAATGAAGAAACCACAAATGGAACAAGAGGAAGAAGGCATTTAAAGATTTGCAAAACAAGACTACACGGCGTGTATAATGACTAAACGGCGTGTACTTGACTTCTCTTCCCCTGCCCGGGTCCTTCTACATGGCTGAGCCACACGGATCCTGTTTGAGAAAAACTACACGACATGTATATCCTATACACAGCATGTATGGTGTTATTTCCAACAGCCCGTGTCGTTTGTGACACGACCGACTACTCGTCTTGACACTACACGACGCGTTACACCCGCACATGACGTGTACACTACCCCGTTTCCCAATCACATGGCTAATTCCACACGGTCTGTCCTCAGACAAGACTACACGACGTGTTTTACAGGTACACGACATGTTCTTAGACGAGCTCCACCGACCTGTGTTGTTAGTTACACGGCCGGATACATGGCTCAACCTACACGGCGTGTTCTATATACACATGGCGTGTATACGAAGGGATTTCCCCAACTCATGTTTGTTAGTTACACGGCCGGGTCCCCAAGTCACACTACACGGCGTGTTCTTCATTGACACGGCATGTTCAAGAAATGACTACACCGGCCCATGTTGTTAGTTACACGGTCGGGTCTCCGGGTCAACACTACATGACGTGTTTGCCCCTAACATTTCCCCTTTCCCATGTCGCCGCCCACACAGTTTGTGGCACGGGAAGAGACTACGCGGCGTGTACTCAAAATGTTTATTTTTATTCCCGAACAGAAGAACACACACGACATGTGTAAAGCACTATACGACATGTATACTGGGTTTTCCGGACAGTATGCCTCAGAAACTTCTCCAGAACCTAGAAAACACTGCAAAACAACACCTAAGTGCCAAATTCTGACCCGTGAGGTCCCATACTTCCCATGAATCAAAGTTTGACATATTATCTGTGTCATAACAATATAAATAGTCAATGATCCACAAAATTCCGGTTAATGGGGGCCCATACTCCCAAAAAACCAAAGTTTGGCGTTCATTCTATAAACCAGCTCATACAAAATATCCTATCACATAGCCGATATTTATCAAGAAACTATCACAACAACATGATTTTCTTGCACAACAACTATCACAACAACATGCAATTTCTAATGCACCTACATAGAATGGAAACTATGCATGGCATGTGATTTCTAGCATGTGCCTAAATGATGCATGAGATGAAATACCCTCATCTCATCGGGTTGCAACTAAATAGAACCCATAGATAAAATATAACCAGCACAATCACAAGTGTGTCACCCAATGGTGAAATCAAATCAACTGTAAATTGCAAAATCCAAAAATTGCAACACGAGGTAAACTGGATTTTCCCTGTACACGGGTTAGCTACGCCCATGAACATCTTATTACCAACTACCATTCCATCCTATCCCCGACTAAGGCTCCAAATAGTAATTCAAAGAAAAGAACCACTCTGATACCACTTTGTAACATCACGGTTCTGGGTTCCACTCAATGGGTGCCCCGAACCCGGTTCTCCACGTGACCTCAAGTGAATTTCCTCAAACTCCAGAGGTTGCCGACTAGCAGCGAGGGCCCAGGTTTGATAGTGGGGAAACTATGCCCTCATTTGTCAAAGTGTAGCGCAACGGAATATAAAGTAAACATACAACATAGCAGAAGCAGCAACGGTATATATAACTGAAATTGATAACTGATAACAAAAAGAGAAACCAACAGTCATATATATATATGAAGATGCAGCATGTCACTATTCTATAAAATATCCAGAACATGTTACACTGCAATACAATACAATACAACTGAAGTACAAGTATAGAAAAGCAAAACAGAACAGCCAACAGCATCGCGAGCCAATGCTCAGTCCCATGCTCTCCTACACCTCAACAGCAATCAAGTACCTGTATAAGGAACCTTGCCCTTATCTACACCTGCAGAAATGTAATCTGTTTGGGCCAAAAAGCGTGACCCAAATAGGGTGTGAGAAATAAATTCCCAGTAGGCACCCACCAAAGGCCCGTTCCCAACTGTGTGAAATCATGCAACAACAGTGTACAGTATTTAAATGCAATAAAGTAAGTAGTACTAAAAGTAACTAACTTAACCAGTTATATTGCCTTTTCAATATCCATTTAATCATTTAATTTAAAATACCACCACAGTGAATATTCTAAGTAAACGACCAATGTCCTCAGACACGTACAACTCCTACCCTCAGGTAAAGAGAATCCAACCACAAGAATTTGCCCACAGGCATACGGATATTTCCCACAGGTGTAAGAAGTGTCACCCACATAAACAGAATCAGCTGCCCACAGGCACGGAAGAAGTTGCCCACAGGCTAGGTAGTACAATTCCCACAGGCTAATCACAACACCGCCCTCAGGCTAAACAGGTAACCGGGCCAAGCCCAACATGTAAACATGCAGTAAAACAAGAAATTTCTCTCAATGCAATTCTTCAATCATTTCATTAAAGGCATAAATAAACAAGGCATACCCTCGGGTATTCTGGCCAAACGGCTAAACAGAGTAACGCACCCCTGGGGTGGTCCTAGATCCAAGCACTGATCCCAAACAACAGTTTTACAACTTTATTTAATCACCTATACAATTCTAGGTATCAAAATAGCCACGACCTCGGACACACGATACCCCAAATATGGGTTCATAGCTCAAAAATACACAAAACACACGACAGTTATAAAATAAACACCAAGCCACCTACCTTAAATGCCAACGAACGTTATACGTGAGCGTCGATTCCAGAAACACCCAAGAACGATGTAGATCTGACAAAGAAGAAAACCCGTTCAAACGTAAATAACTTTCCCTTGGGAAATAATTGGTAAGAACGACTTAAGGAGAGTGGAGGGCTTACCCGTGCGGTTCCAACGAGATCATCCGAGGCGGAAATGGATTCCCGGTTTGCAATCGACGGATCCTCAAAGGTTTGGCCATCCCCTACCGCTCCTTCCTCCGGTTCTAAGCCTTTCCTATGAACAGGGGAGACTACTACCCATTTTAAGAGAAAAAATCAAAGTACAAGGCGTGTACTTCCCATTTTTTAAAACTGTTCCTCTGGCAGCTTCCCGCCAGCACGACACTGTTCACCTGCCGACATGACTACATGACGTGTATTCACGAGTACACGACGTGTTCTATCTTATAACTGGCCACCACCTTACTATTTGCCTACCGACTGACTACACGGCGTGTAAAGGACCACGACACAGCGTGTAGTTGGTTCCTACACCCTTTATCCCTGGCATGGCCACACGCCCTGTGTACTCATCCCACATGGCCATAAGTACATGGCGTGTGGAAAAAGTACACGGCGTGTACTTCCAAAATTTAGGATTTTTCCCATCTTCCATATTTTATCAAAAACACTTAAGGAAAAGAGAAAAGAAGAAACCCATACCTCAAAACTAAGAACCAGGTTCTTACAATCAACTTGGGAAGAAGTGTCTCAGCCCTTATCACACCACAATTGCTAACCAAATTTCAAGATCCAGGGACATTTTATATTCCATGAACCATTGGTTCTTTAAATTTATCTAATGATTTGTGTGATTTAGGTGCTTTGATTAATGTGTTGCCTCACTCGGCATACACTTCTTTGCATATGGGATACTTGAAGCCCACAAGAGTGGGGGTCCAGCTTGCAAACAGATCCACAGTTTTCCCTGTAGGAGTTTTGGAGGATGTCCTTGTGAAAGTCAAAGATCTCTTGTTCCCAGCTGACTTCTATGTGCTCAATATGGAAGAAGATAGGATCCCATAACATTCACCCATAATTTTGGGGATACCTTTCTTGAAAACGGCTAAAACCATCATCAATGTCCATGAGGGGACACTCACCATGGATTTTGGAGAGAGCACGGTCCACTTCAATATTTTTGAATCCATGAGGCACACACCAGATGATCACTCCCTCTTTTCACTTTCTCATGAAGTTGGTGCAGAACACATTGAAGAATCAGGTATGCTTTATGAATTCTTAGACTTAGGAGAGACTTCTTCCATTAGAAATATCATTGAACATTTGGATTCCTAACATGCTGGAGATTCTGACTTCATGTGGGAGGAAGAGGTAAAATCTATAGCATCCTTCCTTTTTATAACATAATCTTTCATTTCATTACACAAAACTGAGGATCTTTAAGGTTTAGTGTCTTGGAAACCAGGAACTTAAAACATGAAAACATGAAACATTCTTCTTCAACACTTGAAAGTCTTCTACTCATGTTCATCCTAGGTTCATTACTGCATCTCATAACCTGGGGACATACATCAAAATAAAGGGTGAGTAGAAGGCCTAGTAATGGAAACAAGAGAAACATTTTACATGTGAGCTTGAGATACTTCAATAAGGTCATGAAAAGAACTTTAAGGCATGAGAAAGAAATCACGAGATATATCATAATAAAAATAAAATTTTTCATAACTTGAAGATGTGGCTACAACATTAAACATAGACAATCATGAACATATTACCAAGGTCCATCCCCAAGGTTTCATTTGAAAATTACCAAGGTTATTCACCAAGATATCGTGAAAATTGTAATCTCTAGTGGTTACATCATTACCCAATGCATTGGAGCGCTATCAGGGCGCAACCTTAAATTTGCCTTTATTATCATGTGATCCACATATATCATCATCAAAAATTTCATAAATAACCCATATAGGATAAAATAAATGGGTTTCATTTCATAATCATAACATTTTAAAAACTGCTTTAAAGACATGATCTTTACGTCACTTTAAAACCCACGGAAGGGGAGAGCAGGTCTCATGTATGTAAATAACAGAATTTAAAATAGAAAATTTTGATATATATGTGAATACCCCTGTAGAAATAAGATCTTTGAGTATTCACTTTATAACATAAAATAATTTTGAGAAAAGAGAGAGGCATTTTGAGACGAAAATTCTGCAACATAACAGCTATGTTTTGGGGTTTTAGAGAACATTGAAAAGAGAGGGGACATGGGTCACCCACTCATAAATGATCCATAAAATAGTAGAGGGACAGAATATGAAGGATATATGAACATGGTAATGAAATTTTAATGATTTACCATATGAAATGAAGAACATTAAAGGAAGACAAAAATAAGATTTCTCTTATGAAAATTCGGCAGCCTAACGACGTCACTTAAACATCAAAAAAATGAATTAACGAGATCAAATAGGGTCTCTCATAATATGAACATAAAAGATAAGTATGATAGATATAGATATCATACCCCAACATAATAAAAAGGAACTTTAAATACTTTACATGAAAGTAGAACTTTGCAAAATGAGAAAGGTGAACGAATCCCTTAAAAATTCGGCATCCTAACGACGCCACTTAAAACTTCAAAATACTGAATTGAAGAGATAAAATAGGGTCTCTCATCATATGAACATAAGAGTTAAGTATGATAGATATATAGATAATACCCCAACATAATAAAAAGTAACTTTAAAGACTTGACATGAAAGTAGAACTTCAAAATGAGAAGGGTGAAAGAACAACTTAAAAATTCGGCAGCCTAACAGCGCCACTTAAAACATAAAAATACTGAATTGAAGAGATAAAATGGGGTATCTAATCATATGATCATAAAATATCAGTATGATATATATAGATATAATACCCCAACATAATAAAAAATAACTTGAAAGACTTGACAAGAAAATAGAACTTGAAAATGAGAAGGGTGAAAGAATCCGTTACAAAAATTTCAGCAGCCTAACAACGCCACTTAAACTTTCATAATATGAAATGATGAGAGTAAGAGGGGGTCTCTCATAATATGAACATAAAAAGGGAAGTAATATGAATATATAAGAACATCCTCCAACATAAGAACATGGAGTATAAAAGAAATGACATAAAAGTGATTACTTGAAAAGAAAGAGAGAGGTCGGATCCCTTACCTTAAAACGTAACTCTTAAAACTCAAAGGTTTGGACCTTGAGAGGCTTGGGGGAACCTTGGGAGGACTCCTTGGGAGGTAATGAGACCAGAAATTCGTTGAGGGAGAGTGGGGAGTCGAATGGATGAGAGGATTTCTTGGTATTTATAGGGAAAGTGAGGGGACAAGGCATTAATAGCCAAGGGACACCTCATTGGTGGTTTTGGAAAAACCATGGGCTTGCCCATGGTATTTTCCCATGGTATTGGCCACTTGGGACTCCTCATACCTTATCTTACTATTCATAAGTCGACCATATTGATTACATACTTAATACATCATTTAATGATGTCATTAAACACCCGTAACTTAAAAACTGTATTTTCACTATTCATCGAAAATTCAACTTTCTCAGAAAAATCCCAAAATTTCACCTTAACCAAATATCAATGCTCTGATTTCAAAAATAAAGTCCATTTTATAAAAATAATTTTCTAAATAATTTTAATTAATTTTTTAATAAAAAAACACTATTCACCCGAAAAAACTAATACTTGACTAATAATTTATGAAACTGTTATTTAACCATTTTATTGAATCACATTACTTAAATCAAGGTGCCTAGATTATATTAATGATTTATTTAAGTGAGATTACTAATCCATTTCGTCACATTACTAATCCTAAGCATAAAATCACTATTCATAATTTACTATTCATCAAAAATCAAGTTGATCTTATTAGACTCTAAATTTCGGACTGGACATAATTGTAGAAGACCATTTTTTGAATATGATTACACGTTTTTAATTATTTTAGGTTTACATAAACTTTTTTTAAAATATCCTTTTTCTAAAATTCATAAAAAATATGCATACTATATTTATCCGATCATTTGAAAATTCATAAACTTCATCATAAGAAGAAATTCCAATTTTTATTTAAAACAAAGGATTACACAAGGCAATTACGGTCTGCTTACATAGCCCCTTATCACACCAGCATAGGACCTAAGTGTAAGGTGTGCTAAGGTGAGAGAATCCAAGGGAGGCTCGACCAACATCGCACGAGTAGTAATTTATATCAGTTTGAACTTCTCGCGAAGGCTATTCCGTTCTAGATTCACACGATGAAGTTTGGCTTGGGTTTGGTCCAGAGCAAAGCCCAGTGGTGCTACCTCCTTCCCAAGTTCTGTTAGATGGGCTTCGATCGGTCCAAGACTACTGGGTGAGGCCATCGAATCTTCTTTCTATATTAATTAACCAAGATTACTTGTATTTAGAGACAATAATCAAAACGTTTAGTTTCCGGTGGTCATATTGACCAATGGTCATATAACAGTCAAAACCCAACGGTCTCATTTTAATTATACTAATGTTATCAAATGAAACAGTTTTTTTGAGTATGAAAAATAAAATAAAATAACACACAAAATTAGGAAACAAGATTTATTCAAAATTTCGGGTCTTTACAATCTTCCCCCCTTAAGAAATTGCATCCTCGCAATTTTTAAAATTAGGTTTTGAAATTTCATTGAAAGTCCCACATCAGAAAAGGAGTCAGTAAAACTATTACTTTAAAATAAATAAAGGGAAGTACAAATGTCCCCCGAGTTAACCCACACTAGGATTCCATGTAGGAAAACATGGAGATGGAGGAGAAAACAAAGGGTCAAGTTCTGAGGGAGAGTGATAGAAAACATGATTAGGAGAAAGTTAACCATAAGAAAATCCCAAACTTATGATGTGTGTAAATGGTCTTTGATTACCTAGTAGGAAACGTAAACCAACAACGTTTTTTGTTTTACGTTCCTTTTCATAATTTTGAGGAATTCATTTACTACATAGAACAAAAACATAATAAAATATACCTACCTTCAAGTAGAGTTTAATCCTTTAATAAGACTCTACCAAAACTAATCTTTTCTCCAAATGATGAGAATTCAAAAACACTTGGCCTCATCAAAAACACAAGAATCATCTTCTAGAGAATCAAATAATCCACAAAAGATTAACTATCTATTTTTTCTATCTTTAAACATTATCCCAAAAACAGAAAGGTTAAGGTAAAACAACTCTTCAAAAAGAAAGAATCCCATAGGAATAGAAACTACTTTTAAATCTTCAAAGTTCCATGGTACTACTCAAAGTTCATCATAGACCATTCCATAAATAACGGTCCTTAAAATTCCTCAAAATAAACCAAACTAAGATTGAAACCCAAATACAAGAAGGATTTGATAACATAGTCCTCCAAAATAAACTTCATTGTTCATATCCAAACAACATCAACCAATCCTAACATCTTATAACAAAAGTAGCTAACCTTAACATATTTTACCCAAGATAGGTTAATCATTCCCATAAGTAACCTAAATTACTATAAGTCCACCATAAATTCATCGATTCTTCAAAATATAAGTCAACCTTACTCCTCAATGAAAATACCGTAGTAATCTATTTACCTAGATCATATAGGGTCCCCAAAATAGTGAATGTATTCCAAAATAATAATCATCTTTTAATCCACTAATAATCTCTGTCATATTAATACAGAAATCGTCGCATTTCCTATCACATTGGTTTTTGTGACATGTTCTTCCATTTCCCACCATTAACTAAGAAGAGAAAGTATAATTAGGGGCTTAAATACTTAGCCAATAATCATGAAAAGGAACTTAAAGCATATAAGGATAACTTTTAGTAGAAAAGTATACCCTAACTTGTGATCCCCTAGGTTTCAAACTAGGTTATCCATGATCATATATTATTATGTGAATCTTTATTTTATTTTATCTTTGTTCCTTTAATAATGGTTCATACTAAGCTTATGAATTTACCGAAGCATATCCCCCGGGAGTGTCGTAACTAAGAGTGCAACAAAGCCCGTTGTCGTGTACCAGTTCCCGTTCGAGTCTAGCTCAAAGCGGTGTTTTCGGGTTTTACCCCTATGTACATCTGTGCCAGAGCCACCTCTACCTGCTTGTATCCAGACAGGGATGCATTTTCTCGGCAACCCCTTACTCAATACTCACCAAAATACCAGGAAGATTTCCTATATTTAAACTTTTCTATAGGGTTCTTCTTAAAGTTTTCATATCCTAATTTCCACAAATAACTAAACCATACTTTGATACCAACTATAGAATCCTGCCTTTTTATAACATAATCTTTCATTTCATTACACAAAACTGAGGATCTTTAAGGTTTAGTGTCTTGGAAACCAGGAACTTAAAACATGAAAACATGAAACATTATTCTTAAACACTTGAAAGGTTTCTCCTCATGTTCATCCTAGGTTCATTACTGCATCTCATAACCTGGGGACATACATCAAAAGAAAGGGCGAGCAGAAGGCCCAGTAAGGGAAACAAGAGAAACATTTTACATGTGAGCTTGAGATACTTCAATAAGGTCATGAAAAGAACATTAAGGCATGAGAAAGAAATCATGAGATATATCATAATAAAAATAACATTTTTCATAACTTGAAGATGTGGCTACAAAATTAAACATAGACAATCATGAACATATCACCAAGGTCCATCCCCAAGGTGTCATTTGAAAATTACCAAGGTTATTCACCAAGATATCGTGAAAATTGTAATCTCTAGTGGTTACATCATTACCCAATGCATTGGAGCGCTATCAGGGCACACCCTTAAATTTTCCTTTATTATCATGTGAGACACATATATCATCATCAAACATTTCATAAATAACCCATATAGGATAAAATAAATGGGTTTCATTTCATAATCATAACATTTTAAAAACTGCTTTAAAGACATGATATTTACGTCACTTTAAAACCGACGGAAGAGGAGAGCGGGTCTCATGTATGTAAATCCCAGAATTTAAAATAGAAAATTTTGATATATATGTGAATAACCCTGTAGAAATAATATCTTTGATTATTCACTTTATAACATAAAATAATTTTGAGAAAAGAGAGAGGCATTTTGAGACGAAAATTCTGCAGCATAACAGCTATGTTTCAGGGTTTTAGAGAACATTGAAAAGAGAAAGGACATGGGTCACCCACTCATAAATGATCCATAAAATAGTAGAGGGACAGAATATGAAGGATATATAAACATGGTAATGAAATTTTAAAGATGTACCATATGAAATGAAGAACATGAAAGGAAGACAAAAATAAGATTTCTCTTATGAAAATTCGGCAGCCTAACGACGTCACTTAAACTTCAAAAAAATGAATTGATGTAGAGACCCAAAATCTTGACGTACATGAACATTACATTACTTTTGCGGAATACTTAGTACATAACAAAAAACACACACACAAGGATCGTAATAGTTTAGTGTCTTTGGAAACTCGGAACGTAATCTTCTAATCGTGGTGAAAGATCTTCAATATCTCCCATAAAGATCTTCCCTTTTTTTTACCTAAAACCTTTCTTTATATCCTGGGGAAAAGAAAACATAAAAGGGTGAGCTCAAATGCTCAGTAAGGGTAAAAAAAGAAAAATCAATCACATCATATTCATAAGAATATAACTTTTGGAAATCTTAACCTGCAAAAGAGAGCATAATTTCATAACATGGGATAAATCATAGTAGGGAAATGAAATCCCAATAATCATAACTTAAAACATGAAACTTTGTGGCATACACACATAATCATAGAGAATCATTTCTTGTTATTCAAGACTCATTGCCAAGACTATCTTAGTGGACAATGTCCCTTTATGAACCGAGTCACCCTCGTTTCAGTCCTGTTTCACTGAACCGGTATAACCTACCATTCCAGCCATGTCTATCTCATGAGATATAAAATCTTTACCCAATGCATTGGAGGGAGATATAGGTCCCACCCATCTCATAATGATACCATTCTTATGTGTGCCACAAAATCATAGATCATACATCATTTCATAACCCATGTAATAAAAATGGGATTCTTAAACAACATGACATCATAAAACAATTCATATAAGATAAAGGAATTCATAAAAATACTTCCATCACAACATAATCAAATCAATGTAATAATAGGGATAAAAACAGAACCCTATATTATCTTAGATAGAAAATAATTTTGATAAAACACTTGAAATGAATTCTTGAGGAAAATATCCTTTCTTCTTCAAAAACACTTTTCCTTTCTTAATATGTCATACAATTATAAACTAAAAGAAGTTGATTAAAAATAAACTTGAAAACTTTTAAAGGAAGATTCTTGGAAATAATGTTTTAAAAATCCATTCATGCCATATAAGTTAAATAAAACATTCTTCGTACTTTTGTCGGAAAAGTCAAAAAAGTACCTCATACTAAAAACGACAAAAGATTCCTTTCATATCTTTTACTAAAAACTCACCAAAGGGTAAAATAGGTTTTAAAAAAATTGTAGGTGGATGGAAATAATATTACATATTGAGGAAACATGGATGTGGATGATAAAATACACCCCAGTAAATACCAAAGTATAAACAATCTCGGATAAAATGAGATTGTGATATATTCCCTTACCTTAAGTCCGATTTTCTTCGTAAGTGTCCGAACCTCCTCTTTTTGACGCGCCTTTTCTTAACATCCTCTTAAAGAACTAAGGATGGTCTTTGAAGAAGACCAGGACCTCTAGGATGATACTAGGGAAGTGGAGAAGATATTTTGGCAGGGTTTGGCTGAGCTTGAAGGCTCAAATTGGTGTGAGGAGGAGAGGGAGGAGGTGCCCTTTTATAAGGGAGGAGAGGGGCACCTTAGGAATATCTCAAAATATTATTTTATATTAAGGTCAAATTCGGTTTATAATGGTTCCAAATGGCATTATTTCGAAGATAAAGTGGGTATGGGTCTAAATCCTCTCATCCAATAGGATTTATACAAGTTTAGGTTATTATTTTAACCTTATCAATTAGATTTAACTCTAAGTTAAATAATTTAACTTTTACTGTGTCTTTTTGTTTTCTTACACTATATGGTTAATAAACTTACTATATCAAGACAAACGAACCCCAAGTTGTTTATTATTAATATATCTATCCTTATATAAGTCATTTGGCTGAACCTTAGATTTTTAGGAATTAAATAACAATTAATAATATAATATTTATTTTAAAAACTAATTTATGTCAATTTTGACACTATTTGGTACATGATTTTTATGAAATTTTTAACAGAATGATAAGTTCGAACCAAGTTACTTAAATCAACAATAACATGTCATATTAACCTAGAAAATTAGTTTAAGTCATAAAAAGTCTCAAATTACATTTATCTGGGCATTTATAACATCAATTATGTTAATATTTTCTTAAAAAGGTAATTACTGTATCATCGTTGTGTCATAAATAAATTAAATTATTTAAAGTATAAAAATTACAAATAAAATACCATTATGTAGGAAATATTTTTAGATTTCTAATGAATATTTATAGTAGAAATTATATTATGTATAACCCTATATTAAAAATGTTTTAGTAAATAAACTTTGATTTTAACTCTTTTAACTCTTCTTTGAATTAAATAATAATAAATGTCCTAATCTAATCCAAGTGGGCCTAAATGATAATATTTTACACTTAAGGTTGTTTTTGGTCGAGATACACTTGTCCAATAGGATTAGGACATGTGTTAGGGTAATATTAATATCATTTTTACCCTTAATTACCCTATTTACTTTTAACCGTGGTAAATAAAAGTAAAAAGTTACTATTCACGAAAAATTATTTTCATCTCATTGAACCACATTTTACTTACTGACATCAACCGTGTCTCTCGGATTTTTGAAATTCCATTCACAGAAGCGGTAAAATTAAGATTTATGAAAAAATTAATTTTTTTAACTACCACTTAGTAGTTTCACTATTCATCAAAAATTGAAGTTTTTCAGAAAAATGCCAAAATTTCATCCTAAGATATAATTGATATTCCAAATTCAAAAATGATTTCTATTTTACAAAATTCCCAACATATAAGTTTCATTAATTAATTTTATAATTAATTTCCGCTGTCACAACAAATAGCGTGTTTTTAAGAGATAATAACTATCAAAAGATTAACACTTGTTTATGTCTGGTGTAAATGTGAAATTACATCCAATGACCAAAATTGTATTGAATTGTAAAAATATATTCTAAATATACTTTAAAACCACTCAAATTAATAATTTATCACTATTAATTATTTCTATTAAAAAATTTGTTTTTAATTAAAATTTAGTAATTTTCACTATTCATCAGAAAATAAAAGTTATCCGAAAAGTACCAAAATTTCACCCTAAGCTAATTTCGATATTACGAATCCAAAAATAAAGTCCATTTTGATAAAATAAAATTTAAAAAATTTCAAAAAGTGGTTATTACTATTCATAACGGTTAGTTTTAATAATATTTTAATAGCATATTGCTGTTTAGTGAAACTCGTTATTGCGTACTACACACGCTATCGAGGAAGGTCGCGATTGCGTGTAATGGAAGACAAGTCAAGGATGCATGTTGTGAAAGCTTCTTTTGGTGTAGCGTACAACACAAGACATTAATGAAATTAAAAAGAATATTTTTCATAAAATTTCGGGGTGTTACATTCTACCCCCCTTAAAATGAATTTCGTCCTCGAAATTCGTCGGGGTTATAAATGGTTTACTATTTGAAAGTTTCTTTAATAAAAACCCACATCGTAAAAAGGAATACCAAAACCAATCTTTAAAAACAAAAGTATGAAACGTAACGGTTACCCAATTAAACTAATCACTGGGTTTCCACATAGGTGAAAATATGGATATGGAAGAGAAATCTAACCATCATGTTCTGATGGAGAGTGGTAGAGAACATGGCTATAGAAAAGCCAGCAATCACAAAGCCATAAATTTGTGACGATCTAGGGTACCATCTGATTCATCGGATATAAGGGCACTAGGACAACATTTTTGGTTTTCAAGATCATTTCCCTAAAGTTGAAAATTTGAATTAGAATAAATACTTACTTTATTTTGGTACAATCTTACTATTGTTCGTGCCTTGAAAAATTTCCACTTCATCTCTTAAATAAATTAAGTTGAATTTGTTATTCGTGAAGTGTTAGCAGATCATGTGATAGAATGATGGGTCATTCCATCTGTCTCAAACAAAAGGTTAGCAAAAATTATATATATAAGTCGATCTATAGTGAGATTAATCATATATGGTTCCTAAAATGGACTTATACTTCATATATCATACTGCTTAATATAATAAAACTAGTTTCTACTAAACAGGGACTTCCTGTAGGCCAGTGGTTGGCGATAAAGGCCAGTCATACTTTGGTTGTGGGTTCGATTCCCACAGCCTTGTCCGAAGCGATGGGCTGTCGCCCGTCCTACAGGTTGTCCTTTTTCTAAAACTACATTACTATAACATCCCATCAATAATATCGAAAATCTTCTATCCTTAAACAATACTAACTTATGTCCAACATAATCCATTCTAATCTTTAGGCTTATCCATAATACTGTAGTCCACTCTCATAATATAGTGAAAATGATTACCAGAGATTTAATACTGTCGTTAATCCCCATATATCATAAGATATGTCTTGTTGGTCACATTCCAAACATTCAAAGGCCTTAATCATGTATTCTCTTGAATACCCATTGAACCTTAGTGAAAACATGAATGCAGTTAAAAGTTAACTCTTTCCACATACCAAAATCCAAAAATTCTATATACTCAAACCATGATATAACCTTCTCCTTATATCAGTCATGAGCTCATGAATACAATCAAACACCTCATTATCTTATTATTCCTTCATTATGCGCATATCATCTACTTTCCAAAAAATATATGAATAACATTTCATGGTTACTAGTACCATTAATCATACACTTTAAAAACTTAGGAAAGACAATAGTGTAACAATCCTTAGATGTCTCTTTATTCCATAGTACCATGAGATTACTTATACAACATTACACTTGATAAACATGTAATCATTCCACTACCTTCTTAAACCATTGACCGAGCTTCAACAATTCTTTCATCTCACATATCATTTGTAGTCTCTTCATCATCATCAACATAAATACTTCCCATACGACCATACTGATTATCTTCATGAGACTTTTCCTTAGGGAATTGGTTTGCATAATGCCCTTACATTCCACATTTAAAACATTTAACCATTGTTGATGTCGTAGCAATACCATTATCCTCATCCATGTTGTTAACTGAACCTTTTCCTTTGCACTTACTTGCTTTGTGTCCTTCTTTTCCACACCCAAAGCATCTTCCAGTTCCTTTTAAATATTCTCCTTGATGCCTCTTCCCACATGATTTACATAGGGGAAATTGAACTTTCTTTCCTCTATGATCATCATGAAACTCCATCTTTCTCTTATTAGCCGAGTCAGGAAACTTACCAAATTTTACTTTATTGATCATATTATGAGATTGCTGATTTGGCATAATAATGATGTTTGGACTTCCAAATCCCATTTCATTATGAAGAATATCATTCCATTGTCCATCATATCCTCCATTATTGTGAATCATCTTGTTTCCAGCCATTTTCTAAAACCCAAAAAAGAATAGTGTGAGAGGCAAAAATCATGCTAGGGAAAACAACATAATAGAGGTGGAGTATCCTCAATATCTAACATCTTAGGTTAAATTCTATGATCGTTACCGTAGTTCTAGGACTGTATCCTATACGTATACTTATCCTTAGGGACATCCCTATACATACCTTATAAATATCTCTAGGGATCTCACTAAAGTTCTCGCATCCTAGTTTCCAAAGGTTGACTAAACCTCCCTCTGATACCAACTGTAGAGACCCGAATCTTTATGTACATGAACATTACATTAATTTTGCGGAATACTTAGTACATAACAAAAAACACACACACAAGGATCGTAATAGTTTAGTGTCTTTGGAAACTCGGAACGTAATCTTCTAATCGTGGTGAAAGATCTTCAATATCTCCCATAAAGATCTTCCCTTTTTTTACCTAAAACCTTTCTTTATAACCTGGGGAAAAGAAAACATAAAAGGGTGAGCTCAAATGCTCAGTAAGGGTAAACAAAAGAAAAATCAATCACATCATATTCATAAGAACATAACTTTTGGAAATCTTAACCTGCAAAAGAGAGCATAATTTCATAACATGGGATAAATCATAGTAGTGAAATGAAATCCCAATAATCATAACTTAAAACATGAAACTTTGTGGCATACACACATAATCATAGAGAATCATTTCTTGTTAGTCAAGACTCATTGCCAAGACAATCTTAGTGGACAATGTCCCTTTCTGAACCGAGTCACCCTCATTTCAGTCCTGTTTCACTGAACCGGTATAACCTACCATTCCAGCCATGTCTATCTCATGAGATATAAAATCTTTACCCAATGCATTGGAGGGAGATATAGGTCCCACCCATCTCATAATGATACCATTATTATGTGTGCCAAAAAATCATAAATCATACATCATTTCATAACCCATGTAATAAAAATGGGATTCTTAAACAACATGACATCATAAAACAATTCATATAAGATAAAGGAATTCATAAAAATACTTCCATCACAACATAATCAAATCAATGTAATAATAGGGATAAAAACAGAACCCTATATTATCTTAGATGGAAAATAATTTTGATAAAACACTTGAAATGAATTCTTGAGGAAAATATCCTTTCTTCTTCAAAAACACTTTTCCTTTCTTAATATGTCATACAATTATAAACTAAAAGAAGTTGATTAAAAATAAACTTGAAAACTTTTAAAGGAAGATTCTTGGAAATAATGTTTTAAAAATCCATTCATGCCGTATAAGTTAAATAAAACATTCTTCGTACTTTTGTCGGAAAAGTCAAAAAAAGTACCTTGTACGAAAAATGACAAAAGATTCCTTTCATATCTTTTACTAAAAACTCACCAAAGGGTAAAATAGGTTCTAAAAAAATTGTAGGTGGATGGAAATAATATTAAATATTGAGGAAACATGGATGTGGATGATAAAATACACCTCAGTAAATACCAAAGTATAAACAATCTCCGATAAAATGAGATTGTGATATATTCCCTTACCTTAAGTCCGATTTGCTTCGTAAGTGTCCGAACCTCCTCTTTTTGACGTGCCTTTTCTTAACCTCCACTTAAAGAACTAAGGATGGTCTTTGAAGAAGACCAGGACCTCTAGGATGATACTAGGAAATGGAGAAGACATTTTGGCAGGGTTTGGCCGAGCTTGAATGCTCAAATTGGTGTGAGGAGGAGAGGGAGGAGGTGCCCTTTTATAAGGGAGGAGAGGGCCACCTTAGGAATATCTCAAAATATTATTTTATATTAAGGTCAAATTCGGTTTATAATGGTTCCAAATGGTCTTATTTCAAAGATAAAGTGGTTATGGGTCAAAATATTCTCATCCAATAGGATTTAGACAAGTTTAGGTTATTATTTTAACCTTATCAATTAGATTTAACTCTAAGTTAAATAATTTAACTTTTACCGTGTCTTTTTGTTTTCTTACACTATATGGTTAATAAAATTACTATATCAAGCCAAACGAACCCCAAGTTGTTTATTATTAATATATCTATCCTTATCTAAGTCATTTGGACGAACCTTAGATTTTTAGGAATTAAATAACAATTAATATTATAATATTTGTTTTAAAAACTAATTTATGTCAATTTTGACACTATTTGGTACATGATTTTTATGAAATTTTTAACAGAATGATAAGTTCTAACCAAGTTACTTAAATCAACAATAACATGTCATATTAACCTATAAAATTAGTTTAAGTCATAAAAAGTCTCAAATTACATTTATTTGGGCATTTATAACATCAATTATGTTAATATTTTCTTAAAAAGGTAATTACTGCATCATCGTTGTGTCATAAATAAATTAAATTATTTAAAGTATAAAAATTACAAATAAAATACCATTATGTAGGAAATATTTTTAGATTTCTAATGAATATTTATAGTCTAAATTATATTATGTATAACCCTATATTAAAAATGTTTTAGTAAATAAACTTTGATTTTAACTCTTTTAACTCTTCTTTGAATTAAATAATAATAAATGTCCTAATCTAATCCAAGTGGGCCTAAATGATAATATTTTACACTTAAGGTTGTTTTTGGTCGAGATACACTTGTCCAATAGGATTAAGACATGTGTTAGGGTAATATTAATATCATTTTTACCCTTAATTACCCTATTTACTTTTAACCGTGGTAAATAAAAGTAAAAAGTTACTATTCACGAAAAATTATTTTCATCTCATTGAACTATATTTTACTTACTGACATCAACCGTGTCTCTCGGATTTTTGAAATTCCATTCACAGAAGCGGTAAAATTAAGATTTATGAAAAAATTAATTTTTTTTAACTACCACTTAGTAGTTTCACTATTCATCAAAAATTGAAGTTTTTCAGAAAAATGCCAAAATTTCATCCTAAGCTATAATTGATATTCCGAATTCAAAAATGATTTCTATTTTACAAAATTCCCAACATATAAGTTGCATTAATTAATTTTATAATTAATTTCCGCTGTCACAACAAATAGCGTGTTTTTAAGAGATAATAACTATCAAATGATTAACACTTGTTTATGTCTGGTGTAAATGTGAAATTACATCCAATGACCAACATTGTATTGAATTGTAAAAATATATTCTAAATATACTTTAAAACCACTCAAATTAATAATTTATCACTATTAATTATTTCGATTAAAAAAGTTGTTTTTAATTAAAATTTAGTAATTTTCACTGTTCATCAGAAAATAAAAGTTATCTGAAAAGTACCAAAATTTCACCCTAAGCTAATTTCGATATTACGAATCCAAAAATAAAGTCCATTTTGATAAAATAAAATTTACAAAATTTCAAAAAGTGGTTATTACTATTCATAACGGCTAGTTTTAATAATATTTTAATAGCATATTGCTGTTTAGTGAAACTCGTTATTGCGTACTACACACGCTATCGAGGAAGGTCGCGATTGCGTGTAATGGAAGACAAGTCAAGGATGCGTGTTGTGAAAGCTTCTTTTGGTGTAGCGTACAACACAAGACATTAATGAAATTAAAAAGAATATTTTTCATAAAATTTCGGGGTGTTACAATTGACGAGATCAAATAGGGTCTCTCATAATATAAACATAAAAGATCAGTATGATAGATATAGAGATCATACCCCAACATAATAAAAAGTAACTTTAAAGACTTGACATGAAGGTAGAACTTTGAAAAATGAGAAAGGTGAACGAATCCCTTAAAAATTCGGCAGCCTAACAACGCCACTTAAAACTTCAAAATACTGAATTGAAGAGATCAAATAGGTTCTCTCATCATATGAACATAAGAGTTCAGTATGATAGATATAGATATAATAACCCAGCATAATAAAAAGGAACTTTAAAGACTTGACATGAAATTAGAACTTCAAAACGAGAAGGGTGAAAGAACAACTTAAAAATTCGGCAGCCTAACGACGCCACTTAAAACTTCAAAATATTGAATTGAAGAGATCAAATGGGGTCTCTCATCATATGATCATAAAATATCAGTATGAAAGATATAGAGATCATACCCCAACATAATAAAAAGGAACTTGAAATACTTGACAAGAAAATAGAACTTGAAAATGAGAAGGGTGAAAGAATCCGTTACAAAAATTTCGGCAGCCTAACGACGCCACTTAAAATTTCATAAAATGAAATGATGAGAGTAAGAGGGGGTCTCTCATCTTATGAACATAAAAAGGGAAGTAATATTAATATATAAGAACATCCTGCAACATAATAACATGGAGTATAAAAGAAATGACATAAAAGAGATTACGTGAAAAGAAAGAGAGAGGTCGGATCCCTTACCTTAAAACGTAACTCTTAAAACTCAAAGGTTTGGACCTTGAGAGGCTTGGGGGAACCTTGGGAGGACTCCTTGGGAGGTAATGAGACCAGAACTTTTTTGGGGGAGAGTGGGGAGTCAAATGGATGAGAGGATTTCTTGGTATTTATAGGGAAAGTGAGGGGACAAGGCATTAATGGCCAAGGGACAACTCATTGGTGGTTTTGGCCAAACCATGGGCTTGCCCATGGTATTTGACCATGGTATTGGCCACTTGGGACACCTCATACCTTATCTTACTATTAATAAGTCTATAATATTGATTACATACTTAATACATCATTTAATGATGTCATTAAACACCCGTAACTTAAAAACTGTATTTTCACTATTCATTGAAAATTCAACTTTCTCAGAAAAATCCCAAAATTTCACCTTAACCAAATATCAATGATCTAATTTCAAAAATGAAGTCAATTTTATAAAAATAATTTTCTAAATATTTTTAATTAATTTTTTAATTAAAAAACACTATTCACCCGAAAAAACTAATACTTGACTAATAATTTATGAAACCGTTATTTAACCATTTTATTGAATCACATTACTTAAATCAAGGTGCCTAGATTATATTAATGCTTTATTTAAGTGAGATTACTAATCCATTTGGTCACATTACTAATCCTAAGCATAAAATCACTATTCATAATTTACTATTCATCAAAAATCAAGTTGATCTTATTAGACTCTAAATTTCGTACTGGACATAATTGTAGAAGACCATTTTTTGAATATCATTACATGTTTTTAATTATTTAAGGTTTACATAAACTTTTTTTAAAATATCCTTTTTCTAAAATTCATAAAAAATATGCACACTATATTTATCCGGTCATTTGAAAATTCATAAACTTCATCATAAGAAGAAATACCAATTTTTATTTAAAACAAAGGATTACACAAGGCAGTTACAGTCTCCTTACATATCCCCTTATCACACCAGCATAGGAACTAAGTGTAAGGTGTTCTAAGGTGAGAGAATCTAAGGGAGGCTCAGCCAACATCGCACAAGTAGTAATTTCTATCAGTTTGAACTTCTCGCGAAGGCGATTCCATTCTAGCTTCACACGATGAAGTTTGTCTTGGGTTTGGTCCAGAGCAAAGCCCAGTGGTGCTACCTCCATCCCAAGTTCTGTTAGATGGGCTTCGATCGGTCCAAGACTACTGGGTGAGGCCATTGAATCTTCTTTCTATATTAATTAACCAAGATTACTTGTATTTAGAGACAATAATCAAAATGTTTAGTTTCTAGTGGTCATATTGATCAATGGTCATATAAAAATCAAAACCCAACAGTCTCATTTTAATTATACTCATGTTATCAAATGAAACAGTTTTGTTGAGTATGAAAAATAAAATAAAATAACACACAAAATTAGGAAACAAGATTTATTCAAAATTTTGGGTCGTTACAAAATCTGATTTCTTTGATGATTTATTAACTGATGAGGAAGATTATATGGTTTCTTGTGTATAGGAGGTCCAAAGTTTGGAAGTGGGAGATTTCAATTTAGTTTCATCCCTTGAGCATCCCCCTGATTTGGAACTCAAACCACTCCCCACTGATTTGAAATATGTGTACCTTGGAGAGGGTGAGAAACTACTAGTTATAATTGCTAATAATATCTCTGAAATACAAGAGAAATCATTGATATATCTTTTGAGAGAGAATATCTAAGAAATAGGGTGTAGTTTAGGTGATATTCCAGGAATCAACCCAAATATATGCTCACATAGAATTTTTCTTGAGGGAGATTCCAAACTTGTCAGGCAACCCCAAAGGAGGTTGAATCCCACTTTAATGGAGGTTGTGAAGAAGGAGGTTGAGAAGCTATTGGAAGCTTGGATCACCTATCCTATCTCAAATTCACAGTGGGTTAGCCTAATTCATGTAGTTCCCAAAAAAAACTGGCCTAACCACTGTGAAGAATGAAAAGAATGAATTAATCCTTGTGAGAATTCAAAATAGCTGGAGAGTGTGCATTGATTTTAGGAAGTTGAATCAGGTCACTTGGAAAGATCATTTTCACATTCCCTTTATTGATCAGATGTTATAGAGATTGGCTGGTAGAACTCATTATTGCTTTTTGGATGGATTTTCAGGTTATTTCCATGTACCCATTGCTCCTGAGGATCAAGAGAAGACAACCTTTACATGTCCCTTTGGCACTTTTTCATATAAAAGAATTCCATTTGGATTATGTAATGCTCCAGGTACATTTTAGAGGTGCATGGTAAGTATATTTTCTGATCACATTGAATATTTCTTGGAGGTTTTCTTGGATGATTTCACAGTGTTTGGAAACTCTTTTGACCATTGTTTGAAAAATCTGGAAAATGTTTTGAAAACCTGCATTGAAAAGAATCTTGTTTTAAATTTTGAAAAGTGTCATTTCATGGTTGAGAGAGGGATTTTTCTTGGTCATGTAATTTTCAAAAAGGTCATTGAAGTTGATAAGTCAAAAATTGAAGTGATACATTCTTTGCCTTACCCAACTTGTGTGAAGCATGTTAGATCTTTTTTAGGACATGCAGGATTCTACAAGAGGTTTATCAAGGATTTCAGTAAGATTTCTCTCCCTGTCTCTAGATTGCTTTTGAAAGATACTGATTTTGATTTCAATGGTGCATGTAGGGAATCATTTGATGAGATGAAGAGGAGATTGATTGAACCACTGGTGATGCAACCACCAAATTGGGAAGAACCATTTGAGCTACTTTATAATGCTTCTAACCAAGCAGTTGGAGTAGTCCTTTCTCAACGAATTGAGGGTAGGACAAAAGTCATTGCATACACTTCAAGAACCTTGTATGCAGCTCAATTTAATTACACAACCACATAAAATGAGTTTTTAGCAGTTATTTTTTCTTTGTAAAGATTTAGATCATATCTTCTTGGAACTAAAGTCACTGTATGTTCTGATCATGCAGCTCTCAGGTACTTGATGAAAAAGGCTGAAGCTAAACCGAGGCTGATGAGATGGATGCTACTGCTACAGGAGTTCAACATAGAAATCAAGGACAAAAAGGGATCTGATAACCAAGTGGATGATCATTTAAGCATACTTCCTAACATTGTTGAAGTTAAAATTCCGTAGAAAGAATCATTGAATGATCACCTTCCATGAGATCAGCTGTACTTGGTTAAAGGAGAAGTTCCTTGGTATGCTGACATGGTCAATTATCTAGTAACATCTCAGGTTCCATCTCATTTCAATTCTCATCAAATTAACAAACTGAAAGATGAATCTAGATATTAAATTTGGGATGATCCATTTCTTTGGAAGATTTTCAATGACCAAGTGATAAGAATATATTTTCCAGAGAGTGAAATTGGTTTTATCTTTGAGTTTTTTCACACATTAGCTTGCGGAGGCCACTTTGGACCTCAAAGAATAGCAAGGAAGGTTTTAGAATCTGGACTTTATTGGCCAACCATTTTTAAAGATTCTCATGAATTTTGCAAAAGGTGTCCAAAATGTCAGTTTTCTGGAAACATCTCAAAGAGACAAGAAATTCCCCAACAACCACTTAATTTTTGTGAGATTTTTGAAGTCTGGGGGATAAATTTTATGGGCCCTTTACCAATGTAATTTGGAAATTATTATATCTTTCTTGCGGTTGATTATGTTTCCAAATGGGTGGAAGCAAAATCCACTAGGACTGATGATGCTAAAGTTGTTTGTGATTTTGTCATGACTAACATATTTTGTAGGTTTGGAGTTCCTAGAGCCATCATTAGGGATCAAGGGACTCAATTTTTCAATAGGATAATGGAGGCTTTGCTGAAGAAGTATGGGGTGCATCATAAAACGTCAACTCCCTATCACCCACAAACAAATGGTAAAGCTGAAGTGTCCAATAGGGAAATCAAAGGAATTTTGGAGAATACTGTTAAACCAAACAGGAAGGATTGGAGCAAGAAGTTGGAAGAAACATTATGGGCTTATAGGATATCCTACAAGACTCTGATTGGAATGAGTCCATATAGGATGATTTATGGAAAAAGTTGTCACCAACCTGTGGAACTGGAGCATAAGGCATATTGGGCTATGAGGAAGATGAATTTGGATCTTGAAAGTGCTGGGGAAGAGAGAAGGTTGCAGTTACAGGAGCCAGAGGAAATTAGAAGAGAATAATTTTAAAATTCCAAGATTTACAAAGATAGAACAATAGTGGATCATGATAAGCTGATCCAACCGAAATAATTCCATCCTGAAGATAAAGTGCTACTATTTAATTCAAGACTCAAGATGATGCCAGGTAAACTTTGTTCCAGATGGGAGGTTTATTTTATAGTTACTCATGTATATCCTTTAGGTGTTGTGTATATTATAAAGGATGGAGAGTAGGATCCATTCACTATTAATGGGCACAGGCTGAAGAAATTCCATGAGACCATTCCATTAGATCTAGGGGAGGAGATCCCTCTCCTCCAAGCTATCTATCAATAAGAGCCATTAGATTGTACCTCTCCTTTACACTTGTTTGCTGTTGTGATTTATTCTAAAATCTGCTTAAATATTAAATCCACTTGAATTCATTGAGAACAATGCATCATTTAAGTGTGGGGGAGGGAACCTTTGTAGTTTAGGATTTTCATTTATTTTTTATTTTCTAAAAAAAATAAAAAATTGTGTTTTTTGCAATTTTTTTTGTTTATTTTTCAATTTTTGGCGTGTTTTTGAAACTTTTGAGCTTAAATGATCATCATTTCAATTTTTGAAACCCATGTCATTGAGTGAACCAATTTATTCCATGAAACTGAGCTTAAATGAATGCTTAAAATGATTTTGTTTCAAGTTCAATTCTTTGGGAATTTCATGAAAAGTACTCAGGTTTTTGAATCCCATGCCACATCTCACTGTCATTATCTTTAAAATCACTTTCCTACGAGGCTTCTGAACCATTATTGTTATATTCTTTTTATTCACCTCACTTCTTGAGAGAACCACACCATGCTTCTTTTAACCAGAATTTGATTCATTCCTTTCAAAACTTGAGGGTTTGGGGTACATGTGTTTTAAATGATTGAGGCATTTATTTGGTTTGAAAGCCACATTTTTAAGATAATCCCTTTCATTATGGCCTACCTTGTACATTTAATCCTTGTATCCCATAGAATCCATGAACAACCTATTAGGTTAGACACATTGTAAGCCAATTTTCCCTATCCAACCTGCTCTTGAAGTGAAATTGCATGATCTAGTTGAACTTAAGTGTGGGGAAAGCTGTTTTGTGTTGTGCTAACTCATTTGGTGAAACTTTGGGTGGAAAATAAAACGCTGAAGAGATGTGTATGCTGAAAAAAAATCATTCTATTGAAAGCTATGCCTTTTTTGGAGCTTTCAAGATAAGAGAAGCTGTACCTTTCTGGAGCTTCTAATGGAAGAAGAAAGCTGTGCCTTTTCTGGAGCTTTCAAGAAAAATCATGTTTGAGAAGATTAAATTTTTTACTGATGAAATGATGAGATGTTTGAAAATTTCTTGATATTTTATGATGATGGAGCTGAATTTATACTACAGGGAGTGAGAAGGATACCATACTTAAGTGAAAATTAGAATTGTGCAATTTTGCATCAAAAAGAGCCAACCCCTCCTCATTCGGCCTCAGAATTTTTCACATAAAAATCCTACCAACCAAAGCCACAGAAAAACCCTAAAATGTCCTCATGAGAAACACATGTCCTTGACTTACATAGGTTTTAGAATTAGGAGTTTTTCAAACCTATGGTGACCCTTGCATTGGTTTGGATGAGAAAAACTTTGTTGAAAATTGATATTTGTGAGATGAGAGAAAATTCATTGAGGTAGGTGTCTTGTGTGCATGGGAGGAGAAATAAAGAGGAAAAATATTGAATGATATAATTTTATAACTTGGAATAATGGTTATGGATGATTCATGATAACTTTTATTTCTTGGTGTGGAATTGGTGGATCTAAATGGCATGTGTTTTGAATTTGCTTTGATTTGATTTTGATTTTGACTTGTCTAGGAGTCCAAGTGATAAGTGTGGGGGAATTGATAGAGATAATATTTTAATTATTTTTCATATGTGTTTTAATTATTTAACCCCTTAAAATTAATCAATTTGAGTTTATTTGTATCATTTTAGTGTTTTGGTGAATTATGAGCTTAATTGTGGAAATTGATTAATTTTGGAAATTTAGATGTTTTGTGGAGCTTCTGTATTTCGTTCATATTTTTTATATTTTTGATCAAAATTGTATGATTCTTTTTTTTAGGATTTCTATTCTCATGGGATTCATTTTATCTTTCTGGACCCAAAGCTCAATCCATCATTTGGAAGCTCAAATTCAGATCACAAGTCAGGCCTCGAAAACTGTGTATAGAACTGCATAATTTTATTGTGGGGCCCATATCTAATTAATGGACAAACCATTGGAGATTATATTTTACATGGATATGTAAAAAATCCGTAGTTACAAGTTTCATTAATATGGATGCACATTATTCTTTCATTCTCAAGGTCATTAATGCGTTGTAACTCGGTGCATTGGAAGATGAAAAGTCTGTCTAGAAGAATTAAATATTCTTAGTGTGTCGGCCATAACTCCTTAATTTATTGTACAATGAAGCTGAAATTTCGTGTGTCTACAGATTCGAGATGTAGGAACAACTTTCAATAAGGACTAATTCCTAAATTCGGTCATTTACTATACCAACAGGACTCAAAATTTCGGAGGAGTAATTTTGGAGGTAAATTTTTTACTCCCCAAGCCTATAAATAAGAGTGTTCACTTCCATTAAAAGGTGTTGAAAAAGGTGAAAGAAGGGCTGTGATGGAGGATTTAGTTCTTGAAGTTATTTGTATTTTCTATTTTCTTTTTACTTAGTTTCATCATGCTCTCTTATTCCCCTTTCAACTCTAATACCCATCACATGGAGGGGTAAAACCTTTGAGTTATCGGGGAAGGGGGGGGGGGGGTTTCTCTTTTGTAATGTCGGAGTTTTGTGCTTAAATGTAAAACCTTATCTTTCTTTTTAATGAAATATATTATTAGTGTTTCCCAATTCTATTAATGCGATCGTGTTTTGAGTTTGGTGTATTCATTTTTAATAGCTTTGGTTAAAAACTTTTAATCTCCCTCCGCCTAGTGAAATTTGTCTCGATCGAGCATATTGTGTTAGGTGGTGAGTGTCTAACGATCATTGGCACATGTGTGGAACTAGTAGAATTTTTCTAGAGTTATATGGAGCAAAAATTCCTGATCGAGACTTGCCTTAGTTTTTTAGTAATTTTTTATGAACTTCCATGCACATAGGAGTGATTTCTTTTTTCTTCTTTAACCAAGGGTGATAGATAACTCGATCGAGGAGTCTTTCATTTGTCATTCAAAAGGAAGAGAGGTAAGATGATATTTGTGACTGTGATGAAATTACAAAAGGTGATCCTACCCTAAACCCATCACTCTCTTAATCAATTAGTGTTCAACCTTTCTTTTCAATTGCTTTCTTTATTTTTGAACACAAACAACTTTCAAAAAGAACCTCTTCTTCTTTCTTTAATTTAAGTGACAAACGTAATTATTGTGCACTACTCTTTGGAGACAACTTTGGTTACCTACTCTAATACATTTTAACTTAGGTTTTATTTGTTTTTTTCACACCCCATGATAGTCACGTGTCAAAGATACGGATGCCACCTGCTTTTGGAAAGCAGAAATGCGGAGAAACAATCAATGTGTCCTCCACAGACGGATGTGTGCACCTCGACGAAAGTGTCAAAAACAATGATTTATTGATGAACTACGATTAAGTGTTTAATTGATGAATTATTGTTCAATGGAATTTTATGGTTAATTGACTAATGAAATTATGAAATCGTAAACATGAATTTGATTATGTGGTTATTTTTGGATAATTAAATGATGAACTCATGATTATTGAAATATATTCAATGGATTCTACCGCTTCCTAGATAAATAAAAACTAATGTTGATGGGGATGATTTAGGTGCACTGGGTCTTTCAGGACATGGAGAGGTGTTTTGCACCCATTTAGGATTTTTCAAGGGCCTTTTATTTCACTTATTAGGAAATGGATATACATAAGAATCATATCTATGGGAAATGATTTATGCAGTCAAATATACAGTCTAATTTTGGTGGAGATTTCTATGGATTGAATCTAACTCAACTACGACAATGGATTCCATGAGAGCCAGATTGAGAAATATTCCTTGGAGGATTCTCCCACATTAGATTGAATGTATTTAGGTGATCAATGAAACTAACTTGAAGGCCACACATGCCTATAGAGAGGCCAACTAGGTGGAAGATGCACTCTCTAAGAATACGATTGCAGAGTCATCCTCGATGTGGTCCTTTGTGACCCCAAACTAATGTTTTCAATTTTTCAAATCTCATGCTAGGGGTGATATCCACACCCATATATGTAAACCCTATTTGTAACATCTGCCGCTTCTACATTTTATTTTTAATAATAAATTCATGGGTCTGAGCATGTTCTACACTTGAACCTTTCTGATTGTTAAAATTTGGGGGGGCCTTGATGTGATTCCAAGGATCTGGTGTGACTGTTACTACTACTATTATTATATTATCAGGGGACCTTGTAAATTGTTCCTTGGATCTTCCATGCCCATTATTATTATATTTTTGTGGAACATTAGATGTTATTCCAAGGATTTGGTGTTCCCATTATTACTATATTATTGGGGGACCATTGACATTGTTCCTTGAATCCGATGTTCCCTTTATTATTATATTGTTGGGGGAACTTGGATGTTGTTCCTTGAATATGGTGTGTCCATTATTATTATACTGTAGGGGAACCTTAATGTAACACCCAAATATTTTATGGTATGACCCTTCTTAAATTTATTTTCCTCGATAGTATAGGTTTCACACAACACCAAACTTAAACAAACAATGATAAAAAATTAAATATCATTATTTTAAAATGACCTTTATAACCTAGAAATTAAATTGGTGGGAATGATTATTATTATGAAATTTATATATTATATCAAATGTTTTTACATGAATGAATTCAATTTTACATTTTAAGTGGATATATTTTTCTAAAAGTAGTTTTATTGCCTTATAATGGAGAACATGTCTTAAATGTAATTTTTCCGCTTCTGTGAATTGAATTTCAGAAAACAAATATAAAAAATTGTGATCAATAAGATATTTAGAGTCTGATAGGATCAACTTAATTTTTTGGTGAATAGTAACTTAACCCTTGGGAATAGTAATGTTACCCTTATGAGTAGTAATATGACCCTTATGAATAGTAAATCGACCAAATGAATAGTAAACTCACCCATGAATGTATAAATAAAATTTAGGTATCTTATAAATTAAGGTATGATATAATTATATCATAGTATAAGTAAATGAATATTTTAAAAATTATTAAATTAAGTGTTGATATTTTTGTAAGTCATAAATATTTAATTACAATTTTATAATTAATAAAATGATTTAAAAGAATTTTTTTTATATAAAATGTAGTCAAAAATTAACATTTTGTTGTCTTATGATTTTAGGATAATTTTATGAGACCTTAGTTAATTTTTGAAAATGTAAGAAAATCAGTTATAGATTTAAAATATATAATTTTCAAGTAAATGATAGTTTTAATTAAAAATTATATTTATTATATTTATAAAATTATTTTCATAAAATGGAGTTCATTTTTTAATTCTAAAAATCAAAAAATGATTAGGGTTATTTTTTGTGATTTTTCTAAAATACTTGATTTTTTGGTGAATAATAAAATATGGTAATTTACAATAAATGATAAATACATGATTTATTGATTCATAGGTGATGTTTGGATGATGTAAGAACCTGTGGTTTGAACTTACATGAACTTATTAATATATTTAGTCACAAGAATTAACATTATTTCTTGTCTTTAGAAAAATAATAAAATAATAAATAAAATAATGAGAAATCACCCCTCTCCTCCACTATAAATACCACCCCTCACCACCAATTCTCCTCACAACTATAAGATTTGAAGCTTATCAAATTTCTGCCCAATACTCTCCCCAATCCTCTCCACCACGTCCAGGATCTCTTGGTCTTAAAAAAAATACCAAAACCAATCTTCTTAAGGAGGTTCTCAAGGAGGAGTATTCAAGAGGTAAAATCATCTTCTTTTTCCTTTTAGTTTTTTTTCAGGTTATTTACTTTTATTATTCTCTCCTCACCTATTATATCTAAATGAGCATGATAACTCTAGTATAATCTATATACTATAATTATATCATGTTAATGGATTATCCTTACTCAAATTCTTTTCTCTCTCTCTCTCTCTCTTTTATTTTAAAAATGAAATCATCGTCCAGGAGGTGCCGATTTACAACCTTTATGGGTGATGAATTTCCGTTCCTCAATTTATTCTAAAAGACTGATAATGAAACCATTTTTATGGTTAAACTAGACTATAATATATGTATTAAAAAATTTATTATGTTCTGTAAGTAACATATTTACATAATACTAAATGATAAAACAAAATGAGTTCGTTATGATCAATAACTGCCGTAATAATGAAAATGATTGTCACTAAATGTCTTATCTAATGATTCATCCTCATACCATATAAAAAATAATATATATAACCATTTAAAATTATGTATTTTAATTTATATTATAAAAATTCAATTTGTTATAATTATACCCATTCCACATGAACTACCATACTCATATACAAGTACACTGATCATGAAAACCAAGGAAACGAACGCTCTCGAGCAATAAAATTATATCTTATAACTCATCAAAAAGGCCATAAATGAACTTAATAAAATTATAATAAATAAAATACATGTATATAATTTTCTTAATTAATTAATTAATGGATTTAATTTTATTATCCATGACGTTAAGGTCAAATGTAGAACACATTCAGACATAAGGTAAGGGTTTTGTCAAATCACTTTCATTTCCTTGGGACATGCCTCACTTGCCACTAATTATTGCGTGTGCTTTATGTATAATTAAATTTTATATATAATATTATTAATATATTTATTTTCATGTTATTAAATGTATAATTTTATTATTGTTAATCTTGGGTCATATGATTCGATTGATTACAATGTGCTAAGAGACCTGAACCCCCATTTTTCCTTTGAGTTACACTTTCTCCATCTTTACTCAAATGTAATGATTCTTTTTTTGTATATTTTTTTATAAATTATGTGTATATATTCCAAAATCATATATATAGATCACATCATCCTTCTTTTATGGGGATATACATGTTTTAAAAAGGTTCCCTTCTCAATTCTTCCTGATAAACAAGCCCGATTCAAGGGAACTTCCTGATTTCTTACCCATTTTCAAGTGCACTCCAAAATATATTTTAAGACAATAATTTTTTTATAAAATAAATCATTTTATTATGAAAAAATATCTTGGTTAATTTCTGGTTTTATTAAAACAAACATGAATTTCCACTTTAAAATCTCTTTAATATTTTCCTTAAATTGCACTAAAATGTTTTATTTATAAAGTTTCTTAAAAACTCCTTTGACATGATTTCACTTCGGTGGGAAATCATATATGACTCAAATATAATTTCAATTTACTTCCCATTTATTTTCTAGGATATAAATGTTTAAAATATGATTTTGTGACCAATACAAATAATTTTCCAAATGAACTCTTCCTTCCAAAGTAAAAGGGATTTTCTCGTCTCACATTTATTTCTATGAGATATATGAATTGTTCACCACTATTTCCTTGTGTGTGGTGAATATACTTCCCTTTGATATATTATATCATGAATTATATTATTTTCATGATATTATAAGTTTCATTTAATGTTATTATTTAAATGTTTCAAAGTGGTATGAGACACTTTGGAATGATTAAAGATTATTTTCCTCAAGAATTTCTCAATGATTTTGTTGGATTAATTTCATCTATGATACTTAAAAGTGGTATGGAACTATTTTATTTAAATATATAATTTTATTTTATATATTAGGAATTAATTAGACTTAGTATGTGAGGGGTAGGGCCCGCTATATCCCCTCGATGCATCGGTAGGTCTCATGAGACAAGACAAAAATGGATTTTGGCTAAGGCTTTAACCATTTATTTTTAGAAGTCTTGGACAAGGCCTCAATGAATGGTTTATGATGACTAGAATATACATTGCCTCATTATGATATTATTAATTGATAAATAATGTGATTATTAGACTAGTAGAATATCTATGGTGAAGTTTCATGTGATTATTTATATGGCATTATTTATTCAGTTTTTATTCTTTCCATATTATGCTCAAAATTATGTTTTAATGACATGTGTTATTATTTATTCATCATGCCTTATTTAAATGTAAACATATACTTAAAGAAACCATGTTTATGATTATGATATTAGCTATGCATAATTTTTTCAATTTATGTTAAGTATTTCATCAGTATTGGAATTATACATTATGTTTCATAATATTATGATCTAATATAGTGTAAGAATTTGTTTAGAAATGGTGCCTACAGAAAGGAATGGGAACCAAATCAATTCACATAATCCAAAGAGTAATAATGATCATTTATTCAATGGGTTTAATCCTATATTTATAAGGGAAATAATATCTCAAACATTCTCATCATATGAGGAGATAATATCTTCTCATAACAAGAAGAAAAAAGAGTTTCTAAGTGTTATAGCTTGAGAAGGAAGCAAGAGAATAAGAGTACAGCTGGGAAAAAGATAGTTTAAGGGAATAAGGGAAAGAAGTATTTTCCCACATGTGATAATTGTGGAAGGAAACACCTTGGTATATAATTAAGAGGAAAATGAGTTTTCTTAAAATGTGGAGAAAAAGGCCACCATGCACATGATTTTAAGGAAAGGAAAGAGTTTTCCAATGTTCAGTGCTTCAACTACAAAGATATGAGACACTATGAGAATCAATGTCCCATGTGTCAAAGGAATATACCACAAAATAATACAATAGATCATATTCAATATTATGCTACTACCACAAATGAAAAAGAATGATTAACATGCTTATGTTTGGATTAAATAATTATGTCATTTGAGTATTTTATCAATGATGATGGAATATATAAGGATTATACCGCAATACTATTTCCTTAAGGAATTTAGTTCATATGTATAATGGTACCAAGAAAAATGATTCGGCAGTAAGTTAAACATTGAAGAACACATGGTTGAGGGAATGATAAACCTTAAAATTTTCCTGGTGATAAGATAACGATGTTGTATAGAGAGATGATTGATATGGATAAAGTAAATTGGACAGTACTAACTACCATGGGAATGATTCTAAAGTGTTGGATCATGATATTTTGGAAATTTTAAATATTTATGAAATGGTTTAAGTTGATAATTGTATGATTTATTTTAGTTTAAAGTATTATTTCACCACATGATGCAACTAGTGCTATGAGATGAAGTATAGATAAGTTAGAGGTGAAAAAAAGGATAAGATTGTGTTTATAAAATGAAAACATTTATTTATACTCTTATAGAGTGAAATAATTACTCAAATCTAGGAAAAGGAGTTTGAAAAAAAAAATTTATCTGTTAACTTTACTTACTACAAGACCAATGGTCTTTTTACCAATCAAAATATTTATGGTTTTGTGATGATTAAATTTCTAATGACCATGTCCTCTATCACGCTCCATCAAAACCCGATGGTAAGATTATTGTTCAATGTCCTTATTTTCACTTCACACTAATGTTATCCTATTTGAATGCTTAGTTTTGTGGTAACCTATGCATTTCCCTTTCCTTTTATTAAGAGGATGTTTTATTAACCCTATTTATGATGTGGGTTTCCCATAAGTTAATTCTCAAGTATCAACCTTTAAATTTCAAAATGAAATTTCAAATTGTGAGGACATAATTTATTGAAGGAGGTGAAAATGTAACACCCCAAGATTTTATGGTATGACCCTTCTTAAATTTAATTTCTTTGACAACATAGGTTTCACACAAAACCAAACTTAGATGAACAATGATAAACATTTAAATATCATTATTTTAAAATGAACTTTATAACCTAGAAATTAAATTAGTGGGAATGAGAAGTATTATGAAATTTGTATATTATATCAAATGTTTTTACATGAATGAATTCAATTTTACATATTAAAAGGCTATTTTTTCTAAAAGCATTTTTACCACATTATAATGGTGAATATGTTTTAAATGTAATTTTTTCACTTTTATGAATTGAATTTTAAAAAACGAACATACACAATTACGATTAGTAAGATATTTAGAGTTTGACAGGAACAACCTAATTTTTTGGTGAATAGTAACTCGACCCTTGGGAATAGTACTGTTACCCTTATGAATAGTAATATAACCCTTATGAATAGTAAATTGACCAAATGAATAGTAACCTCACCCATGAATGTATAAATAAAATTTAGGCATCTTATAAATGAAGGTATGATATAATTATATCATATTATAAGTAAATGAATATTTTTAAAAATTTCAAATTAAGTGTTAGTATTTTTGTAAGTCGTAAATATTTAATTAAACTTTTATAATAAATAAAATGGTTTAAAAGAAAATTTATTTATATAAAATGTATTCAAAAATTAACATTTTGTTATATTATTATTTTAGGATAATTTTATGAGACCTTGGTTAATTTTTGAAAGTGTTATAAAATCAGTTATAGATTTAAAATCTGTATTTTTTGAGTAAATTATAGTTTTAATTAAAAATTAAATTTCTTATATTTAGAAAATTATTTTCATAAAATTTATATCATTTTTTAATTCTACACATCGAAAAATGTTTAGGGTGAACTTTTTGTATTTTTCTAAAACACTTGATTTTTTTGTGAATAGTAAAATATGGTAATTTACGATAAATGATAAATACCTAATTTATTGAGTCATAGGTGATGTTTTCCTGATTTAATCACACTTGATTATAACTCACATTCACTTATTTCTGTATTTAGTCACAAGAATAAACACTATTTCTTTTCTTGAGCAAAATAATAAAATAATGAATAAAATAATGAGAAATCACCCCTCTCCTCCACTATAAATACCACCCATCACCACCAATTCTCCTCAAACCTCTAAGACTTGAAGCTTGTAAGTTTTTTCCCAATAATCTCCCCAAGACTCTACCCCATGTTCAGGAGCTCTTGGTCTTAACAAAATACCAAAAACAATCCCTTTAAGGAGGTTCTCAAGGAGGAGTATTGAAGAGGTAAAATCCTCTTCCTTTTCCTTTTAATTTCTTTTCAAGTTATTTTATTTTATTATTCTCCCATAACCTCCTCTGTCCAAATGAAAATGATAACTCCATTATCATATATATACTATAATGATATCATGTTAATGGAATATCCTTACTCAAAAATCCTTTCTCTCTCTCTTTTATTTTAAAAATGAAATCATCGTCCGGGTGGTGCCGATTTATAACCTTCATGGATGATGAATTTCTGTTCTTAAATTTATCCTTAAAGGATAGTAATTAAACCATTTTTATGATTAAACCAGAATATAATATATTTTTTAAAATCTTTATTATTTTCTGGAAGTAACATATTTACATAATACTAAATGATAAAACAAAATGAGTTCATTATGATCAATAACAGATGTAATAATGAAAATGATTATCACTAAATGTATTATATAATGATTCATCCTCATACTATATTAAAAAAATTATATATATAACCATTTACAATTTTTTATGTTCATTAATTTCATACAAATTTAATTCTTGAGAATTATACTCATTCCATATGAACTTCCATACTCATATACAAGTACACCGATCGTGAAAGCCAAGGAAACAAACGCTCCCGAGCAATAAAATTGTTTTTTATAACTCATAAAATAGGAAATAAATTTACTTAATAAAATTATAATAAATAAAATAAATGTATATAAGTTTCTGAATTAATTATTTAATGGATTTAATTTGATTATCGAGGATGTTAAGGTTAAGTGTAGAACACATTTAGACATACAGTAAGGGTTTTCTCAACTCACTTTCTTTTCCATGAGACATGCCTTAGTCACCACTAATTCTTGTGTGTGGTGTATGTATACTACCCTTTGATGTATGATATCATGAATCTACTTATTTTCATGGTATTAAATGTATCATTTTATGATTATTAATTTTGGGGCATATGATTCGATTGATTACAATGTGGTAAGAGATTCTACCTGAATCCCTATTTTTCCTTTGGGTTACACTTTATCCATCTTTACTCAAATGTAATGACTTTTTTTCATATTTATTACAAATTATTTTTATATGTTCCAAAATAATATATCCAAATCATATCATCCTCCTTTTATTGGGATATACATGTTTTTAAAAGGTTTCCTTCTCAATTCTTCCCCATAGACAAGCCCGATTCAAGGGAACTTCTTGATTTCTTACCCATTTTCAAGTGCACTCCAAAATCTATTTTAATCCACTATTATTTTTATAAAATCACTAATTTTATTATGAAAAACTATATTGGTTAATTTATGGTTTTATGAAAACAAATATTCCTTTACACTTTAAAATCTTTTTAATATTTTCCTTAAATTTCACTAAAATATTTTATTTTTAAAGTTTCTTAAAAACTCCTTTTACATGATTTCACTTCAGTGGGAAATAATCTACGACAAAAGTATAGTTTTAATTTCCTTTAATTTTCTTTTCTGGGATATACATGTTTAAAATATGATTTTATGACAAATATAAATGATTTTCCAAAAGAATTCTTCCTTCCAAAGTAAAAAGGGTTTTTCTCTTCTCACATTTATTTCTATGAGATACATGCCTTGTTCACTACTATTTCCTCGTGTGTGGCATATATACTACCATTTGATATATTATATCATGAATTATATTATTTTAATGATATTAGAAGATTTATTTAATGTTAATATTTAAATGTTTCAAGGTGGTATCAAACACTTTAGAATGATTAAATAATATTTCCTCAAGAATCTATCAATGATTTTATTAGAGTAATTTCATATATGATACTTCAAAAGTGATATATGAAACTTTGATTTAAATATATAATTTTATTTGACATGTGAGGAATTAATTGGACTTAGTATGTGATGGGCATGGCCCATTATAACCCCTCGATGCATCGGTAGGTCTCATGAGACAAAAGAGAAATTGATTTTGGCTAAGGCCTTAACCATTTATTTTTAGAAGTCTTGGAAGAGGCCTTGATGAAAGGTTTTTGATGTCCAAAATATAAATTCCCTCATTATGATATTAGTAATTGATAAATCATTTTATTATTCAACTATTATAATATCCATGGTGAAGTTTTATGTGATTATTTATATGTAATTATTTATTCAATTTTTATTTTTACTATATTATGATCAAAATTATGTTTTAATGACATGTGTTATTATTTATTTATCATGCCTTACTATTTATGTTATATATTCCACTATATTTCGTACCTTTATTGATCATCTGAGCTCAACCCTTTCATATGTTTCTTTCTCCCCAAGATTCTGAGAGGTATTTTATGAATGAATTGCAGGGTTAATCTAAGAGACATTAGGTGTTATTAATGGAGTTTCTATGTTGTTTTACTTTCAATTTGTAATTTAAAGTTCATGTATGTAATTTGGTTTCCAAAACTACTAAACTATTCATTCCTTCAAGATGAAATTCCTTGTAATCATACCAATGTAATAAAGTAAGGCACAAACTCTGTGCTACTCGGTTCAAGTTCTTTGTAGTTGGTATTAGATGACGTTTAGTAAAAACCTTATAAATTAGATTTAGAAAACATATATTATGGAACATAGACCTAATATTTACTTTGAGTTAAGGAATAGAAGAACATCATAGAATTTTTGTAAGTTAGACATATTGATATTCCTAGAAATACATCCCTATTTGGATACTACAAGTGGACTGGCATAGATGTACCTAGGGGTAACAACTCTGACAAGGTGTCGCGAGCCTAACTCGGGGAAACCTAGTACAGGACAATAGGCCTTACTACACACCTAGTTTGTCACTCTTTGGGTATATTCTTAGTATAATTCACATTTTCTTTACAAACCATTATGAAGGATTTAAATGTAAACATGTACTCAAAGAAATCGTGTTTATGATTATGAGATTATCTATGCATATTTTTTTTCAATTTATGTTAAGTATTTAACTAGTATTAAGATTATACATTATGTTTCATAATGTTATGATCTAATATAGTGTATGAACTTGTTTAGAAATGGAGCCTACCAAAAGGAATAAGAACCATATCAATGTACGTAATCCAAAGAGTAAGAATAATCATTTTTTCAATGGGTTTAAGCCACTCTTTCGAAGAGAACTAGTCACTAAAACATTCTCATCAAACGAGGAGATAGTATCATGTAATAAAAAGAAAGAGAAAGAGTTTTCTAAGTATTATGGCTTTGGAAGGAAGAAATATAAGAAGAGGAAAACTGAGAAAAAGATAGATAAAGGGAAGAAGGGAAAGAAGTGTTTTCCCACATGTGATAATTGTGGAAGGAAACACCTTGGTACATGCTTAAGAGGAAAATGATTTTTCTTCAAATGTGGAGAAAAAGGCCACCATGCTCATGATTTTAAGGAAAGGAACGAGTTTTCCAATGTTCAATGCTTCAACTACAAAGATATGGGGCACTATGCGAATCAATGTCCACTACTACAAATATGGCCTTTATTAGCGCTAGAAAAGTCAATTAACAGTGCTAAAAAAGCGCTATTATCGAGGCGGGGATAAAGGGGGGTCCCTTTTATCAGCGCTTCGAAAAGCGCTAATAAAGGACCCTTTTATCAGCGCTAAAAAAGCGCTGATAAAAGACCCCTTTATCATCACTTTTTTTAGCATTGATAAAAGGGATGTTTTATCAGCGCTTTTTAGAAGCACTGATAAAAGTAAAAAAAAAATAAAAATAAAAAATAATTATATAATGCGGGGGGGGGGGGGGGGAGCTTTTAATAGCTCTTTACCCCCCTTATCAGTGCTAGGTAGACCCCCCCTCACACTATCCCACGCATCTCCATAAGCGCGCACCACTTTGCTTCCACCCGAACTCGAACCTACGACCTCCCCCCTTTCGCGGCTGCACCTTTACCACTAAGCCATTTCATTTTTTCTCTATTTAATGATATATCTATTTATATATATATAGTTATATTTATTCATATATTAATATAGATTCATATTAATATAAATATATTTATTCATATATTAGTATATATATATATTCATTAGTATATTAATATATATTTATATTTATTTATATATATATTTTTAGTTATAAAATTTAAACTGTATATTTATTTGTATATTAATATATATTTATAAGATTAGTTTTAAATACATTTATGAAATATATTTTTTATGTCTATTTATAAATAAATAAATAAATACATACATACATATATACAACACACGCACACACACATAGACACACACACACAGACACATATATATTTACGAATAAATACATATATATGTGCATTTGAAAAGCCATAGAATGTTAAAATGACCATAAATTATAATTTAGAAGCCCATTTCAACTCCAAAACTAGTCAAATCGAATAAAATGAAACAATATTTGATATGATATGTGGTATAGGCCTAACAGATATCCGGATTAGAAGTTATACCTGTTTGATAGTTAACAAATTGGTGTATCCCGACTAAAAAATCAGTTTTGGAGGCCTTATGGGCTTTTTTTGGCCTTGAAAAATGTGACAAAACCTTTTCTTAGGTCACTAGAGTGAAGATCTCGTCACAGACTTCAATTTGATATGCTGTAGAGCTCAAACGGACACTCAGATCAAAAGTTATGGCCGTTTGAAGTTTGAGTTACATTTTCAACTTATTTTAGATCTTTTTTTTTTGATTTTTTGTGTCTTCAAATTGTTATTAAATCATTTTTAATCAATAATAATTATCAAATTATTAATTAATAATATTTTTTAAAATATTTTAAAGCCATTTTCACTAAATTTTTTATATATTAAATGTAATAGTCTATTTATACTTATCTAAAACATATTTAAAAAATATATATTATATTTATATCAATATAAATATACTTATATAACAATATTTTATTTTTCATGATTTTTTTGAAACATAAAATTTATCAGCAGTAGGAAAAAGCGCTGATAAATCCCCCCTTTATCAGTGCTAAAAAAAAGCGCTGATAAAAGGGCAGTGATTCCCTTGCCCATTTTTGTAGTATTGGTCCCATGCATAAAAGGAATATACCATAAAACAAGATAATGGATCATGTTCATGATAATGATACTACTACGGATGAAAATGAATTTTTAATGTTCTTATGTTTGGATCAAAGAATTATGTCATTTGAGAATTTTATCAATGATGATGGAATATATAAGGATTATACTACAATACTATTTCATTAAGGACTTGAGGTAGTATGTTGAATGGTACCAAGAAAAATGATTCGATAGCAAGTTAAACATTGGAGAAAACATGGTTAAGGGAATGATAAACCTTAAAATTTTCCTGGTGATGAGATAATGATGTTGTATAGAGAGATGATTGATATGGATAAAGTAAATTGGATAGCACTAAATTCCATGGGAATGATTCTAAAGTGTTGGATCATGATATTTTGGAAATTTTAACCATTTATGAAATGGTTTAAGTTGATCATTGTATGAACTTTTAGAGGTTAATGTATTATTTCACCACACGATGAAACCTATTCCATGAGATGAAATATAGATAAGTTCTAGGCGTAAAAAAAGGATAAGATTGTGTTTATAAAATAGAAATGTATATTTATACTCTTATAGAGTGAAATATTTTCTCAACTATAGGAAAAGTATTTTGAAACAAAAACATTATTCATTAAATTTACTTACTAAGAGATCAGTGGTCTTTTAACCCATCACAAGATTTGTGGTTTTGTGATGATTAAATTTCTAACGACCATGTACTCCATCACTCTCCATCATAACCTGATGGTTAGATTATTCTTCAATGTCTATATTTTCACTTAGTATTAGTGTTATCCTATTTGAATGTGTAGTTTTATGGTAACCTATGAATTTCCCTTTCTCTATTATTAAGAGGATGCTTTATTAACCCTATTTCTAATGTGGGTTTCCCACAATAGAATTATGAAGTATCAACCTTTAAATTTAAAAATGCAATTTCAAATTTCGAGGATGAAATTTATTGAAGGAGGGGAAATGTAACACCCCAAGATTTTATGGTATGACCTTTCTTAAATTTAATTTCTTAGACATCATAGGTTTCAAACAACACAAACTTAAACGAACAATGATAAACAATTAAATATCATTATTTTAAAATGAACTTTATAACCTATAAATTAAATTGGTAGGAATGAGTATCATTATGAAATTTATATATTATATTAAATGTTTTACATGAATGAATTAAATTTTACATATTAAAAGGCTATATTTTTCTAAAAGTAGTTTTACTGCCTTATAATGATAAACATGTTTTAAATGTAATTTTCCTGCTTCTGTGAATTGAATTTTAAAAAATGGACCTACACAGTTGTGATCAGTAAGATATTTAGAGTTTGATAGGATCAACTTAATTTTTTGGTGAATAGTAACTTGACTATTAGGAATAGTAATGTTACCTTTATGAATAGTAATATAACCCTTATGAATTATAAATCAGCCAAATGAATAGTAACCTCATCCATGAATGTATAAATAAAATTTAGGCATCATATAAATAAAGGTATGATATAATTATATGATAGTATAAGTAAATGAATATTTTAAAAATTGTTAAATTAAGTGTTGGTATTTTTGTAAGTCATAAATATTTTATTACAATTTTATAATTAATAAAATCGTTTAAAAGAAAATTTATTTATATAAAATGTTTTCATAAATTAACAATTTTCTATCTTATGATTTTAGGATAATTTTATGAGACCGTAGTTAGTTTTTGAAAGCGTTATAAAATCAGTTATAGATTTAAAATCTATATTTTTTGAGTAAATGATAGTTTTAATTAAAAATTAAATTTATCATATTTAGAAAATTATTTTCATAAAAAGGAGTTCATTCTTGAATTATACATTTTAAAAAATGGCCATGGTTAATTTTTTCAATTTTTCTAAAATACTTTAATTTTTGGTGAATAGTGAAATACATTAATTTATGATAAATAATAAATACATGATTTATTAAGTCATAAGTGATGTTTGGATGATGTAAGAACTCTTGTTTCAAACTCACATGAACTTATTACTATAGTTAGTCGTAATAATCAACACTATTGCTTGTCTTGAGAAAAATAATTAAATAATGAATAAAATAATGAGAAATCACCCATCTCTTCCACTATAAATACCACCCCTCACCACTAATTCTCCTCACACCTCTAATCCTTGAAGCTTGTCAAATTTATGCCCAATACTTTCCCCAAGCCTCTCCCCCATGTCCAAGAGCTCTTAGTATTAACAAAAGACCAAAATCAATCCCCTTAAGGTGGTTCTCAAGGAGGAGTATTCAAGAGGTAAAATCCTCTTCATTTTCCTTTTAGTTTCTTTTCAAGTTCTTTTCTTTTATTATTCTATCCTCAACTCCTCTATAAAAATGAACATGATAACAACAATATCATATATATAATGTAATTATGTCATTTTAATGCAATATCCTTACTCAAACTCTTTTCTCTCTCTTTTATTTTAAAAACGAAATCATCATCCAGGAGGTGCCGATTTACAACCTTCATGGATGACAGATTTCTGTTCTTCAATTTATCCTTCAAGTATGGTAATGAAACCATTTTTAGGTTAAAAAAGGCTATAATATATATATTAAAACCTTTATTATGTTTTTTAAGTAACATATTTACATAATACTAAATGATAAAACAAAAATGAGTTCGTTATGATCAATAACCGCCGTAATAATGCAAACGATTATCACTAAATATATTATCTAATGATTCATCCTCACACCATATAAAAAATGATATATATAAGCATATAAAATTATGTATGTTAATTTATATCATAAAAATTAAATTCAGGATAATTATACCCGTTCCACATGAACTTCCATACTCATATACAAGTACACCAATCGTGAAAACCGAGGAAACAAACACTCCCAAGAAATAACATTGTCTTATAACTCATCAAAAAGGACATAAATGAACTTGAAAAATTATAATAAATAAATTAAATGTATATAAAGTTATAAATTAATTAATTAATGTATTTAATTTTATTATCCAGGATGTTAAGGTCAAGTGTAGAACACATTCAGATAGAAGGTAAGGGTTTTCTCAACTCACTTTTATTTTCGTGAGACACGCCTTACTCACCACTAATTATCATGTATGGTGTATTCAAACTAACTTTTGATGTATCATGTCATGAATATATTTATTTTAATGGTATTAAATTTATCATTTGATGATTATTAATTTTTGAGCATATGATTCGATTGATTACAAAGTGGTAAGGGATTCTACCCAAACCCTCATTTTTCCTTCAGGTTATACTTTCTCCATATTTACTAAAATGTAATGATTATTTTTTTTATATTTCTTATAAATTATATTTATATGTTCCAAAATAATATATCCATATCATATCATCATTATTTTATGGGGATATACATGTTTTATAAAGGTTCCCTTCTCAATTATTCCAGATAAACAAGCCTGATTCAAGGGAACTTCATGATTTCTTACCCATTTTCAAGTTCACTCCAAAATCTATTTTAAGCCACTGTTATTTTTATAAAATCACTCGTTTTTTATGAAAGAAATTCTTGGTTTTATGAAAACAAACATGCTTTCTGATTTAAAATATCTTTAATATTTTCCTTAAACCGCACTAAAATGTTTTATTCCTAAAGTTTCTTAAAAACCTCTTTTATATGATTTCAATTCAGTGGGATATCATCTGTGCCTAAAATATAATTTCAATTTCCTTACCCTTTCCTTTTTGGGATATTCATGTTTAAAATCTGATTTTATGACAAATACAAATGATTTTCCAAAAGAAATCTTCCTTCTGATGTAAAAAGGGTTTCTTCATCTCACATTTATTTCTATAAGATATATAACTTATTCACAACTATTTACTTGTGTGTGCTTTAAATACTAACCTTTTATATATTATATCACGAATTATACTATTTTCATGATATTATCAGTTTTATTTAATTTTAATATTTAAATGTTTCAAGGTGGTATGAGACACTTTGGAATGATTAAATATTATTTTCCTCAAAAATTTCTCAATGGTTTTATTAGAGTAATTTCATCTATGATACTTCAAAGTGGTATGGAGAACTTTGATTTAAATATATCATTTTATTTGACATATGGGGAATTCATTAGACTTAGTATGTGATGGGAAGGACCTTATATATCCCCTCAATGCATTAATAGGTCTCATGAGACAAAATAGAAATGGATTTTGGATGAGGCCTTAACCATTTATTTTCATAAGTCTTGGCCAAGGCCTCGATGATTGTTTCATGATGTCCAACATATGAATTCACTAATTATGATATTAGTAATTGATAAATCATGTGATTATTTGACTAGTAGAATATCCATGGTGAAGTTTCATGTGATTATTTATATGGAATTATTTATTCAGTTTTTATCCCTACCATATTATGCTCAAAATTACATTTTAATGACATGGGTTAATATTTATTCATCATCACCACCACAATCCATTTTTTTATTTTCAAATGAAAGTTTTAAAGGGTAAGTGTGAACCAAAACAACTCCAAATATTACAAATTCAACCACTACAAGATCCAGCCACTGCAAATTTAAATTTCAAAGGACCGCGAGAAAATTTCCAAAACTAAAAATTAAAATAAAAAAACACCACCATACTTGGACCATGAGACAACCTATATACCATTTTCACCATTGGTTGCACACCACCAACCTCATTCATCATCAATTCTAGAGCTGAACACATCCACACCGTTGAGAAACAATCCGTCATAACCATCTTCGTCCCGAAGCTTCCTGCTCAAAATCACATCCCAATGATCCTTGAAATCCTCTGTGCAGATCCACCTAGGAGAGAGTATGGGAATTTTGAATCTAGATTAGAGAAATAAATGTGTGATTTCAGGTCGAAACAACCGCAAGAAACCCTGGAACCGTCAATGTAGAAGAAATACAACAACATCGGCGCTATCACAGTCAACCTCAAAACAACAATTGCACTGAAGGAGATGCCACACCACCATTATTGACGACTGTCAGACTTCAAACAAGAGACACATGAGTATAACACCCTGATACGTCATTCGCATCAACCCAAACCACATAATGCCAGCATCGTCTGAGACACCACCGAAACCCACCCCACCAGAGAACAAAATCCAGAACTAGAGAGCTGGATAAGAAACACACACTAAAGCCTACATGAAGACGAACCACACCCGCAACAGACAAGCATCATTAAATATAACCAAACCCATCACAAAAACACAAAACATCCAAAAATAATGAAACCACATCAAAGAATGAAACCAAATATAGAACGAAACTGAGGATTAAACCCTAGGGAAAATGTGAATAAAAAGAGATTGAAGTGGAAAGGGGATCAGAACCCTAAAAGAATAAGGAGACACTTAGATATCCACGACCATTGGACTGTGAAGCCCAAAAAATACATGAATTGGATGCACCCAATTAAACTTGGAAGGGAGCAGTTGACCGCGAGTTTAGAGGCAGAAGAGGTAATTGAGGAAGATCCAATGTGCCATCAACCACTCACCGTCGAAGAAGAACGACCAAAGAAACAGATGTTGAATGATATAGATCCACCCAAGAGAACGAGTCTGATGAGGAAGAAATGATGGAAATGACTCAGAAGCAAGGGACTGGAAGGAGAAAGAAGTAGGGGCTAAGAGGCAGTACTCCATCGTGAGAGGAAGAAACCCAAGGGGAGGAGGAAACCACTCAGGGGATCCAACTGAGAGAGAATGGAGACATCCATCTTCCCTTTATTCATGATGAATTATTATTTATGTTATAGATTATGATGTATTTATTACCCTTACTGATCATATGAGATCACCCCTTTCATATGTTTCTTTCTCCCCAATATTCTGAGAGTTATTTTATGAATGACTTATAGGGTTAATATAAGAGATATTGGGTGTTATCAATGGATTTTATATGTTTTTTTCCTTTCAATTTGTAATGTAAAGTTCATGTATGTAATCTGGCTTCCAAAACTGCTAAACTATCCATTCCCTCAGGATGTGATTCCTTATAATCATACTAATGTAATAAAGTAAGGCACTGACTCTGGGATACTAGGGTCGGGGTCTTTACACTTAAACTTGGTCCTTGAATATAGTGTGACCATATATTTATATACATGACTATAATAATATGGGTAGAGACATTCAACACTGGATGAAACATGTATGGTCGATCTCAGGTGTCACATTAGACTTCAAGGCTCGAAAATTTAACTACAATTGTTTATTTATTATACTAGTTATATCATCTACACATATCACAACATTTATTGGATATGTATAATACCATGTTGGTGGTGTCCTACCGAGTTATGTACTCACAGCCTAATCAGGCGGCCATTGCACTTGGGTACCCAAGTAGCCTCCACTATTCAAAAGTTCAGGTTAGTCAGAGGCCCATGATTGGATTGATAAAGTGGGATATCTTAGATGAGACTAGATATTGGTATTAGGTGAGGCTCAAAGATATAGTAGATCCTCATGTTATCTTGGTCCTTTATTTTATTTTTACTTGTGATCAGTCCGGTGAGAAGCCAGTTTGTGTTATGACTATATATTGTATTTCATTTTTTATTATTGATAGCTAGTTTTATTTTTTTGGATAATATATTTTTTATTTATTATTGTGGATGATATTTGGTTATTTATATTGTTATTTCTACTCTAATGTGAAGTTATAGTCTCTCCATCATCACATCTTATACCCTCTCTATTAATCGACAACCTTTGGCATATGAGGAGGTGCATGTGGTGTCACATAATGACCCAATACATCAACCGCTTATAGTGAACCATATAATGTATGTTGTATTAGAGTTTTCTTTTCTTGTATTACTATTTTGGGAGTTGGTAGATAGGTGATATAAGAATGTGTCAGAGCTTATTATGGATATGAGACTGGTGCACCGTGAACACATTCCTCGATAGGAAGTCTAGGTTACCAGGGTCTTGGGAATTTATTTTCCTAATTTTTGGTGTTACAGTTGACTAATTTCACCACATGTGATGCACATGATGTTCAAATTTATGATTTATTATGAATTTTTGTCTCTTGAACCATTGGAAAGAGGCCGATTACTAGAATTTTGACTCATGTCTTGTTGGAAGTAGGTATCTCATGCATCATATTCAACACACATGAGTCAAATGACATATGTTTTCTTGTTATTGTTATCATTGATATTTATTTTTATTACATGTCATGTGAATTATATGGTGAGTTGATTGAAGATAATTTCCATGAAGTCTCTCGGTGTACAGATGAATAGAGACCCTAGTAGGTCAGTACAAGCATTTGATGCCTTTGTGATAGATCCCAAGAGAGTAGTTATGAAACAGGTTCAATTACCTAAAGTTTCAGTGAAAACCAATATATTGTTTTCCATATAGCTTGGTGATGCAATTCTACTTAGAAAACCATGGGTTGTTGTTAATCAACATAGATATTTTAGGACAATACAATTATTTATATATATAGTTGAATGGATGAGGTCATAATTCTCAAGGGGTAGTCTCTTATATGGATTCCCAGTGAGAATCAGATCCATGAGTAGGCTGATGATTTGGCATGTGGTGCCTAATTCGTTATTGATACAAGAGGCCCTAGAGTGGGAAGTTTAACCATGGGTTGTCATGTGATATTAAATATGATAACTAATAGGAGTTACCCATGATATATAACCTATGTGAGATGTAACCCATGGGCTAGTAGAGAGAGACTAATACATTGAGATTAGATCAGGACCTTGGTGAGTTAGGAGCTGTGATTGGGAAGCAGGATGATCTTCCTTGTTATTATTGAGACATGATAAGAAATGGAAACCTGAGAGAAGGATTGGTAAGGGAATGTGAGTACTGCACCCACACACGTCATTAGACACAAGCTAAAAACTAAAATTTATAACCTACTTACTACTTAGAATAGTGGAAAGATAGGGTTGAACCATAGAGAGGCCTAATATTGTTCTTAGTGATCTAAGAAAAATAAAATAAACAAAAACAAACACAAAAAACAAACAAAAACAGTTGGTGGTGATGAAGTGGAGTGAGTGAAAATCAGTGTGTGGGGAAGTGAAGGTGAACTGGTGAGTGTATGGAAGCAGATAATATAGCAAGAAAGATTGTGGTGAAAACAACCAGTAGATGAGTAGGGGGAAAAGTCCACTGACCGATTTCGATATTTATTAGCCTCGTTCATGCAATGAAGTTTAAGAAATATGGATCTTACTTAAGGTAACTGGCCAGATTTTTCGTTTGGTCAGTTTGTGATGAAATATTCCTTACAGTCCTTCAACTGTAAAAGTCATTCCATCCAATGGTGATAAAATTCAGATGTCACTGGGCTCAACTTTTTAGTTGAGATCAATGTGTCTCTCTCATTTGAGAATAATTTATTTGTTAGTGAATTCCTCAGATTGAAACAATTTTCATTTAGATTCAAATAAGATCGGTTTTCACTCAACCATGTTGTTTTGAAAATAAAACTACCCCGCAAACAGTGAGAGAGACAATCCAGAAAAGATGCAGTTCATGAATTAGAATAAACAAATCTAACCAGCCAGCTTATGCCCCGTCGAAGGAGTTTAGCCGGAGATAATGGTTGGATTCAGTGAAAAAATAGAATTAAAATCAATGAAGTTGATGTTGAAATAAGTTTCATAAAAATAGATCACAAGTAAAATAAAGATGTTTTTCTCCCTACTTGATCTCTCAAAAGCTCCAATTTCTGCTACTTGATGGTGGGGGCGATGATGGAGTGCACATGATGTCCCTCCCTAGGAATTGAGATGTGGAATCGTGAACTCAAGCTCCAATGCCTGGAATATGATCCCTAGAAGTGGTGAAGACTCTCCGGATCACCGAATCTTCTGGATGGATGATTAGGAAGAATGAAGTCCCATGTGAGAAGTGTTGTCCAATCCCGATGAATGCTTGATCTCCCGAGGCTAATTCCCCACCTCCTCATGTGACATGCTCCCCCTCCTCCGCTTGACAAAAAGAACTCTCTGGAATCTTGTCTGAAGTGTTCCCCGACCTCCACGTAGGGATTTCATGATGGTATCTCCGCATCAACTGTCACCGAAGCACACCCTCACAACTGACTCAAAAAAAAAGCGCACCACACACTTGCCCCTGAAAACAGAAAAAAAACATAGTTAGAAAAATAAATAAAAAACTACGTGTTATATTATAGTATGCATAGCGAGAATAAATAAAAAGAGAAAATAAATAAAATAATTGATTAAGTAGATAAATAATTTATTAAGGAAGACATTAATTACAAAAGTTACACTTGAAATAAACTAAATGCAATAAAAACAAATAGATTTATAAAAACTAAATTACTAATATAGTTTTATTATTATTTTGTAAATATATATACAAAAATATAATTTTTTTATTATATAAAATAATGTATATTAATTAATTAAATAATTATGTCAAACAAAACAAAATAAATAAACAAATAAATTAATAAAGTAATTTATTTTACTATATTAGTTAAGTTAATTATAATAAATATAACATAATATGATTACTATATATGTTATATTAGTTATATTATATATGTTAATATAGTTATTATATTTTATTTATAGGTTATTATAATTGGATATAAAGATAGAATAGAATAGATAAAATAAATAAAAGGAAAAACAAAGGAAAAGAGGGAAGAGAGGGGGTGGGGTGTGGTGTGGAAAAGAGGGGAGAAAGGGGGAAAGGGGTTTGGTGTAGGGGAGGTGGTGGAACAACCTGAGGAAGGGAGACTAGAAGATTCGGCGCATAGGGGGTCTCGCCAGGATTGTGGCGGCGAGGCGAGGGGTCGCGAGGCGGTTCAGCAGATGGATTCGGTTCAATGGCGGCGGTCTGCTACGGAGCCAATCAACTGCAAGGTGGGGGGGGGGGGATCGACTAGGACTGTGGTTTGGGCATGGGGATTCAGGCGGTGGAGAGTGTGGAAGGGGAGCAGCGTGTCGAACTAGCAGGGGCGGCTTGATTAAGGACGAAAGAGGAGGCGCCGACTTCATGGGATTGCTCAGATCATAGGTGGTGGATGTGGACCGTGGCAGAGTAGGGGCATGACGAGGTTGGTGTGAGGACCGGGGTGGAGCAGGGGCACCATGAGGTTGGTGTGAGATAGCAAGTGAGGCACCGTGAGGCTGGGTGTTCTCACGGTGTCTGCTCACGGTGGAAAAGCAACATGAAACAGTGCCACTGGTTGAGTGCTGAAACGGTTCCACCGTTTGAAGGATACGGTAGGACAACAATAGAGGGACCGTGTGACTACAACACCTGCAAAATAAACAATAAACACCAAGAATTAAAATAATTTACTAAAACTAAAATAAATTAATAACTCAATCAATTTAATTAATAAAAATAATTAACAAACTAAATAAAAATAAATAAAACAAAGCTAAGTTAAATAATACAATTAATTATGCATTATTTAAAAGAATGAATTTATTTGTATTAAGCATAAAAACAAATTAATTTTAAAACAACCTAAAATAATTAAGGCGGATTGCTTAAATTAATCAACTAATTAATTAACCAATTAATAAATTAAAGAACTCATTAAATTAAAGAATAAAATTATTAATTGAATAAAATTAAAAGGTTAAAACTAATTAAATTATTAAAAGATTTAAAAAATAAAATGAGTTATTTATTTATAAATTACCAATAAATAAATAATTAATTAAATTAATGAATTAATAAACTAACTAGAAATAAAATTAGAAGAAGTGAAAATTTGAAAGAATAAAAAATGAAAATTAAAATAAAAATGATTATTTAATTTGAAAATTATTCAAAATAACACAATTAATCACCAAAATATATTATTTACATAAAAATGATTATTTTACAAATTAATGTACAAAAAAAACAACAAAAAAATTATTTAACAAAATAAAAAACTTTGATATTAAAAATATAGTAAAACTACAAAAAAGGATGTGACAAAGAATGTGAAAACACTGCCACATCAAGTACCTTATAGGCGGGGAGAATGAATAGGTGTTCAAGTTATAATAATGGTGCATGTGGAGTGCTACTAGTTATATAGTATAGGCATGTGATGACCAATATTTTTTTTCAATGATGAGCATTTGAGTGCCGGTGATTTTTATACCGGAGAGAGAATTCAAGGGTAGGATTAATAGGATATCTGACTCTATGTAATTCAGTTTCACCTTTAGAAGTGTAGTAGCAGCATGGGTATACACTTAAAATTTATTGAATGATTACAAATCAACAGGTGGTTGAGTGATAATCATGTCATAGGTGAAATGCCTAATTTTGAAGAGGGGAATCCTGAGTGCTTAGAACTTGATGGGATTAAAATGACATGGGGTATGGTTAGTGAACTAAGCTCCCAAGACTAGGTTTAATGACATGAAAATCATGGTTGTGTGAGTTATTTAATGTGATCAGGTGGCACTGGATTATATACTCATCAAGTTTGGAAGAGATCAAGATGGAGCATTCTATTTACGTACAATACCGATTGAGTTGTGAATCAGTGAGAAACATTGTACCAGATGAGGATCAGTGTAAATTATATAATGATTAGGGAAATTATTTCCCAAGGGATCCTTAATTGAAATGAAAAGGGCCCTAAAATAAGGGCTATATTTGTAAATGGATCATAACTTTTATGTGAAGAGAAGTGTCACCTCTATGATGATGATAAAATTTTGGTTGATGTGGTGTTGGGAGATGGTTGTGAATAAGCCAGTATTGGGAGGAGAGACACACATTTATCAATTAAACCTAATAAGGTTATATTCAGGGAGCAGTATAATTAAACCCCTATGGTGGGGAGTCCACCATTGATTGCTTGAGGTTGTTACCCTCGTAACAGATAATTTTTAGAGGATTCTAATGATGAAATTCTATAACCTATAAATGAGGAGTAATTGATATCTATTGTTGGAACTCAGGTATGAGTGGGATGAACACATATAGACCTTATCTTTGGTAACATATGGAGCATGAGCCTTGATGATTGGGAATTTGGTCTGGAATTCGAGCGTGCATCGATAGTGTGACAATACATAGAAAGAGAGCATATAAACCATTAGAGATGGTGGAAAATTCATAATGGAAATTCACTAGATGTTATTTTTGGACTTCATCGTGAAAATTGAATAACCTCAAGATGATATAAGGGTCAAGGTGTCATTATTGAGAGGGATGATTGAGTGTTGAAAATTGAAGCCAATCATTTTAATAGAGGTCATTCAAATGAGTTTTGACTGATGATTATTCATATAATTGGACTCGGTGAGTTGGAAACCATGTCTAGTGAATCTAATTGAATACAAAAAATGGGTTCTGAGGTTTTATTAGAGTTTTTTGAGGTAAATAAAATAAGTTGATACTTGTGATTTGAAGATGGAATATCATTTGATTTGGTTGGAATAAAGATGAATATTTGTACCAGGTTTTGACCAGTCTTTCTATGTGAGGTTGAGTATGGGGATGTAAAGACCACACTAGGTCGTTAAACCATGAAAATGTGTTTTATGGGAGATTATGATAGTGAGGAACATCATGGATTAGAATTGGAAATATGGGAAAAGAATATGGCAGGGATCATCAATGGTCTAGAGATGATATTATGTAAGACACTGTGGTGTCTTGGAATTGAAGGGCATGGGTGAATGCTGTATCGGTGCTTAGATGATAGTAAAGAGCACTGGTTTGGGTTTTTTCGATTGAAATCCATAAGTACGGAATAGAAAAATGGAAGCACATTTAGAATTCATAGAGGTAACACAACCTAATGGCATTAATAATGACTTGTATATGTTAAGACTTATGGTTGAATGACCAATGAGATTTCTTAGGGATGAGAAGTGTTATGGTGGAGCGATTTTAATACCCTATGTCTGGATAAGTTGGTAAAATTCACAAGGAATTTAAATTTTCAATTTAGTGGAAGGTTTATTTTTAGATTCAGAGCCTAAAATGATATTCTAAGAGCTTGAAAAATTTTATAGTGCAATACAGGATCAACCACATCATGGTCTAAGTCATGTTTCATTTGATGGCTGCCTGTATAGAACGGGGAGACTAACATGCCCAACTTAGGCATGGTCTCGGGCATAGTGCATCAGGGGTATCCCTATGGAACACATCATAGAGTAGGGGTGGTGGGTCCAAAAAAGCTAGTATTTTATCATTATTCCATGGTTCATCCCCATGGTCAACCTCCTAGGTGATGTGCGACCAACAACACTATTATCATGGTGGACAACACTACGATGCGACGCATGTCAATTTAGTTATTAAAATAATTGATTTGACCACTGTATCTTTAATGGAGTTATGTTTTTTTCATCAAACTATATTAGGAGGTATTTTAACACAATTATGACTTGATTCCCTCTTTATTCAAACCTCTTGTCTTCCTTCCTTACTAGGGTTTTCAATCCAAATGATTCTAGGGTGAGTTTTGATGAACTTTATTTATCTGGAAGACAACCTTAGAAAATATATTTATTATTTTATTGAATCATATTGTTTTCATACTGTTCAATTAGTCTATATAATCCATCTTTCTCATGGCTTGTGGATTCCATTTAGCTGTTGGAAATTCCAAGTTTCTGAGTTCGATGGTATCAAGCTATCCCTTATGGTCTTAATGCTTTTCTATTTATATATGATGTGCAGTCACACTAATACAATGTGCGCTTGGAATTAAAAATTAAAAATTGAATATAAAACCAAAATTTTAACACCTAAATACTTTAAAATATATTTCTTTTAGAATAAATTTAATTTCGTTGATAGCTTGCGATGCACACAACACCAGGTCTAAACAAAACACGATTTAGTCACACCTTGAACACTTAATTTAAAATTAATTTTTAACAATTTTAAAAAATTTATTGGGAAAAATAAAATTTATTTTTTAATTAATAATATAAAAATTAACTTAGGGTGAATTTTTTTAATTTTTCTAAAAAGTTTCATCTTTTTATGAATAGTGTAAAATACTGAATTTTAATTGAAAATTGTCTTTTTGTTTGAATAATTTATAATATTAAATTATATTTTTATTTGGTTTTAAAGTAAAATGATTTAAATTATATATAAATTAATCCAATTTAATTCATTATAATTATTTTCATATTTATTTTTGATATAAAAACTTTGTAAACTTTTGAACATTTTCTCTTTAAAAACCTGATTTCTCATTGCGTCTATGAGATTAATTTTAAATTAAAATTTTCCACTTATGTGAATGAAATTTGGAAAAAATGGATTCCATTTTTTTAATAATAATAATTTATATCATATAATAAGGGAAACTTAATTTTTGACCATAATGAATAGTAAAAATAGTAAAAATTATTTACCACGGTTAAGGTAAAAATGGATTTATTAGGGGGATAAACTAAAAATATAAGGGTTAAAATGACCTAAATACTTGTATAAAATATATTTTATGGCCATATTTTGACCTTATTCCTTTTATTATTTATAATTTTCCATTATTGGAGCCATTTGAAATGAAAAAACAAGGGTAGAATTCATTCTTTTCAAAAAATTACAAGTGTGCCACTCACCTCACTTATAAAAGGCCACCCCTATCCTCTATTATTCAAAAATTCAAACACTATTTTTTTCACCAAATAACTTAAAAAATAAATTCCCAAATTGCCTAGCCTCATCATTTAATCCTTATTTTAGGCATAAATCTAACCTAGTAAGGCTTTTGGTGCAAACCTAAGGCGGTTTCCCAAAGAAGAGATAATGTTCTTCAACGAGCGTCTTTATTTTATTTATTCCTACATCTAATTAAATTATTATTAAACCATTATGATATAATAACATAATTATATTACATATAATGATTTTTTTTTTATTTTAAGGGCATGAACTAAAACCATCCCCACATCCACCAAATGAGTTATGGAATCATCATTCGTATGTGCAGTGGACTACTTTCTTGCGAACCGGTGTCATTCATTTTCCATTACCACCTCTCATGATTGGGTATGATGATGTATCTAAATTATATATATGATATTTATAAAATAATTATATATTTATATTCATTATATAATATATAATATTTTTACCTTCCATTCTATTGGGGAAGTGATAATGTTGCTCATGTGTATAGCGGACTACGACTTTGCAAAGAAATGTGATTATTCTTTCACTAACGCTTTACATGGAAGATTATAAGGATAAGGTTAATTATTATATGTGATATACGTGACATAATTATGATATTCATGACATATATATCATTATTAAATGAAAATATATATCATTATTAAATTAAAATATATACCAATTTTCTTTTTACCTTCTTCACTCAATGAAAATGATAATGTTTTTCGTGTATGTGTGGATTACCGCCTTCACAAGATGATGTGACTATCTTTTCATCACCAAAACAAATGGATGATATATATAAGTATATTTAAAGAAATAATATGGTATTTATGATATTTTTATCATTATGGAAAGATAAAATACTACCTACCTCCTTTCTATAATGATTTTTGAAAAATGGGAATGTTACTCATGCGTATATATGACCTACCATCTCCATGATCATAACATACTTAATTTCTCAAAACTATAATTTTTGTTTGGAATTAAAAGTATAATTGATGTATAAATATGATATTTATCTCATTATTATTATTATGAAGATGATGAAACTATATAATATTCACAAGAAAAAAAACTTTCAAGAAAAAGAATGAATGAGAAAACAAGACAATTAACACCCGAAACAATGAAAATAATAAAATATTATTAATTAATGGGTGATAATAAGTTATAAAATGATCATATTTGATATTATAAATATTAATATGGTTATATTATAAGTTAATAACATGGTTAAAATCACTAAAAAGAAGTTTAAAACATTCTCAACCTAAAGGAGTCATGAAATAAGGAACCTTGTTTCAATTTTTATTCATTGAGCCATATTGTAATGTTATGCACCTAATTTATTTTATATGGTGTATATACTTCCCATTTGAAATGTAATATCATTATTAATTCATATTTTTTTGTATTTTAAGTTTCAATTTGAATCATTTCATCCAAGGGGATTTGACTTGAAAATTACCATGTGGTAAAAGTTATTGTACAATCTCACTTTCTTTTGAGATTGTTAACTTTCTATTAAAACAATCACTTTATTGTAATAATTTTTAATTATAATTTACATTTCTATTAAATATCCATTTTTTTCATTATTGATATGATTATTTCCTAAAATTTATACCATTTTTACATACGATGTTTACTATGAAAGTTATTTGATTAAACATGAAATATTGATAAATATATATCCTTTACTCAATATAGATATTTTATGATAAGGAATATTTATTAATGAATTAAATAAATCATTAGATATGTGAGGAATGATTTGGACCTATAGTGATGGCTGGGACCTGTATAATATATCCCCTCGATGCATTGGTAGTTCTCATGAGAAAAATTAAGTTGGCCAAATTAAATGAGTTTTTACCTATAGTATTTAAATTTTCTTGTGAAAGGTCTTGATAGTAAAGAATAATTATTCCTAATATCATTTATGTTATTAATATTTTCATGACTTATTATATTCCCCCTTTACTTATTTTATATTAAATGTGCATAATTTGTGTGAAATATTAATGTTTTAATATTAAGTATAATTTTTGAGCATTTTTAGAAGTAGTCCAATTGAGTTAGTTTAATGTTTTAATAATAACTATCACTATACTGATCCAAATTGTATGGTTCTTGTTTTTTAGGATTCTCCTTTCAATATACAACATTTCATTAGAAGGTACCATGAGCCAATTCTGCCATTTGAAGGGTCATATGGTCCTCACAAATAAGACTAAAGAATCTGTGAACAAACTGGACCGTCCTTGAAGATTGATTTACTGATCTCAATACAGAATTCCAAAAACATTAACCCTCCACCATAATTTTGGGGACACTAAATTTCATCTTGGATAAAAATTTCAAGGCCCAAATCCAAGTACAAAGAGCCCAAATAAAGCTTTGAAGTCCATCCCACCATTCTGGACGAGAATTAAAATCAGTATACTATGCATGACATATCTCATGATGTAAGCATAAAATCAAGATGATATTTTTTATTATGAAAGAGGCGATATAGGCGGCCAACTTTGTTGAAGAAACCATTCGGATTTGAAGGCATCTTCATATTCAAAAACCCTTTCACATTATGGACTTCAAAAAGACTGGATTGAAATGGACAGTTTAAATTTGTTTAATCAACCGGACATAAATTTTTATCCTTAAGTCCAAATGACTCCAAATTTTGAGATTAGTCGGCCAAAATTATTTTCTACAACTTTGAAGAAGGATATATTTGAAGATTCTGATTTCTGAATATCCAAATTGGCGGTTCAAATTTAGAGACAGATTGAGAATGCAAACAGTCCACTCCTTGGGCTATAAATACTCTCCCCTTCTCTCCTTGAGAGGGGTTGACATTTCAGAAGAGAGGATAACATATTGGCTCGACCAAAGCCTTTCCAAAGGCTTGGGAGGACCTGAAATACTCAAGTTTTCACTTGATATACCTTTCCTCCTCTCTTTGTTTTCACTTACTTTTGTGTCCTTCATTTTTGTAATTTTGTAAGTCCTTTATTTTGTAATTCTGTTTTAATGAAAGTTTCTTCTTAAATATCTCTTATTCTCCTCCAAATTATGTATTTTAATGTTAATGTTCTTAAAATAGTTTAAATTCAGTTCAATACCCTTCCCTTATTTAGCTTCCTCATTCAATCAAAAGTTCGTTTTTAATTATCATCATTGTTCGTGTGTGTGTGTCGACATACCACTCTTTTCTTATCCCTTTCTTTTTCCTCTCTTATTAATTTATAATCATAATAATTATAACCAGATTATTAATAACCCAAATGGATGAGTAAATATATCATTGGGGTGAGTTATAATTTTGGTATGTTAAGTGATTGAGAGCTTCTGCTCGATGAATATTCTTTGAATTAACATTGTGTATGTTGGACTTAACATGTCATGGATTAATGACTTGTTTTGTTTAACATGTGGTTTCCATGGATTATTGGAACCATAAATACACCACCATAAATAATATCTGATTGAGATTATAACCTTAAGTTAAGTTAAGGCTTGGTTTAAAGCCTTAACACTTCGGAATTCTAATCAACATCATCTTGTGACATGGGTGTTAATTTAAATGCAATATAAAGCAAAGCTCAAGGATATCACAAGATTAACTAACCTAATGATGAACTCAACCCAATATTCATCAATTTGTTAAATCAAACATCATGAATAAATTATTTCATAAGCTCTGCAAACAAACCCCCCAATCAGAATACAATTAACTAAAAACAAACGACTATTACAAAGTATCCTCGCCGAGGATTCAACCCGAGTGCTGCTATACACATTAGCAGAGCACCGGAACTTTAACCGGTCGATAGGAGACAATCGGCCGTGCGTTTCAAATGGCTCCATTGCCGGGGATGGTGCTTTAAGTAGTCATTAGTTTCTGGTTATTGTAAAAAAAAAACCAAAAACAAAAAAAACAAAATTTTTGAAAAAAAATTGAAAAAAAAACAGAAAGAAAAACCCGTCTTCCTCTTAAAAATCATAAACTGAAAAAATACAAAGGAAAACCCATCTTCCTCATACTTTCTAAATCTCTCTGAATTCCCCGTAGCCTCCCAAACAATCCCTCGGATTTTTTTGACCCTAAAATTGATAGAACTCTTCATATACTTAGGAGGACCATTAGGGATAACCAAATCACCCAAGAACCAATCATTGTCCTACCAATTAAATTAGATATGGCCAATCCTAGGGAACAAACATTGAAAGAACTTGCTGCCCCTGATATGAATTACCAACCCCTTGGTATTCAATATCCAAACATAGAGGCTGGCTTCGAACTCAAATCGGTTTTGATTCATCTTCCACCTCATTTCCATGGGCTATCCAGTGAGGATCCACATCTACATCTCAAAGAGTTCCAGGTGGTGTGATCTACCATGAATCCTCAAGGGGTTTCTGAAGAACAAATCAAACTCCGAGTATTCCCTTTCTACCTTGCTGACTCTTCCAAGTCATGGCTCTACTACCTCCCTCCTGGTTCCATAACTACATGGAATGACATGAAGCGTCTCTTTCTAGAAAAATTCTTTCCTGCTTCTCATACCGCTTCCATCCTAAAGGAAATAAGTGGTATCCATCAATTCCCAAATGAATCACTCCATGAGTACAGGGAGAGGTTCAAAAAGCTTGTTGCAACCTGCCCACACCATCGAATCCCTGACCAACTCTTGATCCAATACTTCTATGAGGGGTTATTGGCTATGGAGAGAACCCTCATTGATGCCGCAAGTGGCGGTGCTCTTGTTGAAAAAACTCCAGCAGCTGCAAGAGATCTTATAAGTAACATGGCTGCAAACACACAACAATTCCATACTCGAGCACATGCTCAAGTCAAACAAGCCCAAGATAATCAATCCATAGAGCCTAACAAGATGACTGAGTGGATGAGTGAACTTATAGGTCTTGTGCGTCAACTAGCGGTGGCTACCAAAGCCCCAACCTCGTCTTCTCCACAGTCACTATTCCCTGGACCTATCAAGAATTGTGGAATCTGTAGCTCCCAAGCTCATCCAACATACACATGTCTACAACTTCAAGAGGATCAATCTGATTCATCCAGACCAATGGAGCTCAATGTAGCATATTCTCAGCAGAACCCCAACCCTCAATAATCAGGTCAGTTTGTTAGAAACTTCAACCAACCTCACTCTGATCCCTTCTCTTATTCCTTTAACCAAGGCCTTAGGTATGATAATCCCATATCTCACCCCCCTCAATTCCCTCCTCAGAACCCAAACCAATTACAATATGGTCAAGTTGGTGGTAACTTCCATCAACCTTATCCTTTTGTTCCTCAACCTCAAAGGAACAATCCTCCTCCTGGATTCCACTATCCGAATGAGCCTTTCCAATTCCCAACCCAATACAATCACTTTCCCAAGAACCAAAATCAAGGTAATCCCAATCCGGGACAAGCCTCTTCTTCCAAGAAACCATGGGAAAGTGCAGTGGAAGATCTTGCCTCCTTCACCCATTCTAGCCTTAAAAACATTGAAACTAAAATAGGTCAACTTGCATCCCACCTAAGCCAGAAACAACAATCAAATTCTTCCCAACTCCCAGCTCAACCATTACCCAACCCCAAGGGTAATGTAAGTGCAATTTCACTTAGATCAGGAAACCAACTTTCTATACCTCAAGACAAATCCTCAAACCCTTATTTGAATGGTGACCTAGAAAATGAAAAGAAAAAGAAAATTGAAAAGGAATCTGAATCCATTCCATCACCTCATTCCATTCCACTTAGGAATCCAATTCCTTTTCCTCAAGCCGTTTCTAAACCAAGGAAGTCCTTTGAACCTGATCCTGAAATGCTCGACATGTTTAGACGTGTTGAAGTCCACATTCCCCTCTTAGATTCCATAAAACAAATTCCTAAGTATGCCAAGTTTCTTAAGAAATTGTGCACCCACAAGAGGCAACTTAGGACCTTTGAAAATGTTTCCACCCAGCAGTCTATTCCCATAAAGTGCAAAGACCCAGGGACCTTTACAGTCCCATGCGAAATTGGAAGTTCCAACTTTGATGATGCACTCATATACCTAGGAGCCTCAATTAATGTCATGACCAAATCCATATTCTACAACCTTGGTCTAGGTCCCTTGCACCCAACGGGTGTTATCATTCAGTTATCCAATCGAAGCACAACCAGTCCTGAGGGAATAATTGAGGATGTCCTTGTCCGAGTCAATGATCTTATCTTCCCTGCTGATTTCTATGTCCTTGACATGGAAGGTGAGATGAACTCTTCTCGATCTCCCCTAATTCTAGGAAGACCATTACTCATGACTGTGAGAACCAAGATTGATGTCCATTCAGGCATCTTATCCATGGAATTCGGTGACCAACTGGTCAAGTTTAACATTTTCCAAGCCATGCGATACCCATCTGAGGATCACTCTGCATTCTCAATCCATGCTTCTGAGGACACTTCTAAGAGTCAATCGAACCCCAATCCACCATGTTCTTCATGTTCTAATGATAAAGGATCTTGTGAAATCTGCACCATGATTAACAAAGTCATAAATGGTGAAGTTGATGTGGACCTCTCATTCATAGACTCCATCAATCTAGAGGAACTGGAAAACTCTCTTTAATCCCACATCAACTCTGATCTCTACTGCTCTACCTTGGACAACATTGAGAAAAATGAATCTGAAGAAACTAAAGTCCCTTCCTCCATTTCTGAGTTGTCTAGCCCAAAAGTGAAAGATGATATTGATCTGAAACCTCTTCCTGCACACCTGAAATATGAATTCCTCTTCCATGATCACTCATATCCTGTCATTATCTCTGCCACACTTACTGAAACAGAGGATTCCAAACTTGTTCAAGTGTTAGAGGAAAACAAAAAGGCCTTAGGTTGGACCCTAGATGACATACCAGGAATCAACCCTACCCTTTGCATGCATCACATCCATCTTGAGGAATCATCCAAACCAATTAGACAACCACAAAGAAGACTCAATCCACTCATCCTTGAGGTAGTTAGGGAAGAGATCACCAAGCTTCTTCAAGATGGTATTATCTACCCAATTTCTGATAGTGAATGGGTTAGTCCAATTCAAGTTGTACCTAAGAAGGGTGGGATAACTGTTGTCACAAATGAACATGGAGTGGTAGTCACAACTCGAGTGGAGAACAAATGGCGTGTGTGCATCGACTATAGGAAATTGAATGTTGAAACCTGAAAAGATCACTACCCTCTTCCATTCCTTGATCAAATGCTAGAAAGATTGGCCGGAAAGTCACACTATTTCTTTCTTGATGGATACACCAGATACTTCCAAATCCCAATCGCACCTCAGGACCAAGAAAAGACTACTTTCACATGCCCCTTTGGAACATATGCATATAGAAGAATGCCTTTTGGCCATTGTAATGATCCTGCAACATTCCATAGGTGTATGATGAGTATCTTTTCAGAATTCATAGAACACTGCATGGAAGTATTCATGGATGACTTTACCATTTATGGCGAGTCATTTGAGTCATGCTTGCATTCACTCTCTCTAGTCCTTCAAAAGTGTGTCAAGTGTAACCTTGTGTTAAATTTTGAAAAATGTAACTTCATGGTTGCTAATGGGATTATTCTAAGGCACATAGTTTCAGAAGATGGTATTGAAGTTGATCCTGCCAAAATTGAAGTGATCCAATCACTTCCTCAACCCACTTCTGTTCGAGACATCTGATCATTCCTCGGTCATGCTGGTTTCTATCGGCGATTCATCCATAAATTCAGTAAAATTTCCCTCCCACTCACTCGTTTGCTCCAAAATGATGTCACATTCCATTTTGATGAGGTTTGCAAGAGAGCCTTCATTGAACTCAAAACTTCTCTCACATCTGACCCGATAATCCAACCCCCAGATTGGTCCTTACCCTTTGAGTTAATGTGTGATGCTTCTGATAGAGCTGTTGGGGCTGTTCTTGGTCAAAGAAGAGAAAAAATTCCTCATGTCATCTATTATGCCTCAAAAACATTGGATGAAACTCAATATCATTACACTGTGACTGAAAAGGAACTTCTAGCAGTGGTTTTTGCCTTAGATAAATTCCGGTCCTATCTCTTAGGTGCCAAAATCATCATCTTCACAGACCATTCTGCTATTAAGTTCTTACTCAAGAAAAGTGATTCCAAACCAAGGCTAATAAGATGGATCCTAATGCTCCAAGAGTTTGACCTTGAAATCAAATATAGACCTGGAAAAGAAAACCCCGTGGATGATCACTTGAGTAGAATTCCTAATTCTCCTCATTCTGAAATCATTGATCCTAAATTTCCAATTGAGCACCTTTCATCTCTCACTCCAAAACTACCATGGTATGCCCCAATTGTAAATTACTTGGTTTCTGGTGTTTTTCCTGAAAATTTTTCAAAAGAACAAAAAATGAAGTTGAAAAGTGATTCAAAATACTATTTTTGGGAAGAAAATAAACTTTGGAAAACTGGGACAGACATGGTAATTAGGATATGTGTTGATGAAGATGAATATTCTTCCATCTTAGAATTCTGTCACTCAATGCCTGGTGGTGGCCACTTTGGACCAAAAAGGACCTCCCTAAAGGTCTTAGACTCTGGATTCTTTTGGCCTTCCCTCTTCAAGGACTCAAATGAGTTCTGTCAATCATGTCCCACATGCCAAAAGTTTGTCATAATCTTCAAAAGAAATGAAATTCCCCCAAAGCCCTTAATCTTTTGTGAAATCTTCGATGTTTGGGGTATTGATTTCATGGGACCATTTCCCCCTTCCAATGGATTATCATACATTCTTCTTGTGGTCGATTATGTTTCAAGGTGGGTTGAGGCCAAACCCACTAGGAAGGATGATGCTCATACTGTTAGTGAGTTCCTAAAGACCCACATCTTCCAAAGATTTTTCACACCACGTGCCTTGATCAGTGACTTAGGAACCCATTTTTGTAATAGAACCATGGAATATCTTCTGAAAAAGAATGGGGTTGTACATAAAAATTCAACTGCATATCACCCCCAAATAAATGGAATGGCTGGACTTTATAATAGAGAAGTGAAAAGAGTGCTTGAGAGAATTGTAAAACCCACCAGAAAAGACTGTCCTGGAAGACTTGGTGAAGCACTTTGGGCTTATCGAACTACCTATAAAAAACCCATTGGGATGTATCCTTTTTGGCTTGTTTTTGGTAAATAATGTCACTTACCAGTTGAAATACAACATAAGTCATTTTGGGCAGTGAAAACATGTAATTTTGATCTTGAAAAATCTGGTGAAGAAAGATTGTTGCAATTGGATGAACTGGAGGAGTTTCGACTTGAATCCTATGAGAATTCCAATATGTACAAAGAGAAGGATAAGGTACTCCATGACAAACACATCTTGAGAAAGGTATTTCATGAAGGTGAAAAGGTAATGCTCTTCAATTCTCGATTTTGGATTCACCCAAGTAAGCTTAATTCTCGTTGGGAAGGTCCATTTGTTATTACTAACATTTACCCATTTGGTGCAATGCAAGTCCAAGACCCCTCCTCCAAAAGGAAATTTACGATAAATGGACATCGGTTGAAGCATCACTATGAGAGGACACGAAATCCTGGATCATCATCTACTTCCATTGGATCCACAGTAGACCCACCACTGGATGGAGATGGAAACCCACAAAATCCAAACCAGGGGGCACCTCTTTCCCTTTAACTCTCTCTATATCTTCCTCTCTCTACCTCTTTCTTCTTCTTCCTCTCTCTTTCATTTTTTTACCACTTTATTCATCAAACCCTTTCTTTTTCTCTTTCTTTTGTGGGTGTGTATTTTAAAAAAACCTTAAAAACTAAAAAAAACCAAAAAAACACAATTACTTAAAAAAAATTACAAAAAAAGAGTCATGATTACTCACCATCAAGTTTTGAAATTTTGTCCAACCATTTTGGGGAGTTAACAGACATGTTTTCATATCAAAAATTTTGTATTTTTAGCATGACTTTGGATAAAGAATTTTGTGTCAAAATTAACAAATTTTGAATGCTCAATTTTTGATTTGGAAAATGCTTTTCCCAAACCGTGAGAACAAACAATTGATTTCATTCCAAGGCCACCTATGGCCATCTTTTCAAAATGTGTGTTTTCACCCCCATTTGTGAATCTTGAGTTTGTAGACCTTTGAGCTGAATTTCCTGCCTTAGTGTGCATTAATATGATAGAGGCATTTTCGGAACCACATGAAAATCACAATAGCCAAATAGCCTCCCATTTCCCTTACATTAATCCTCCTTTTGAAATCCCCTTCGAGCCTATGAAAACCTTTTCTTTGATAGCCACATTACAAGCCCAATACCTTATCCCACTGAATATCAACATGCACTACTGGAAATTGGATCTTTCCCAACACTTATATACACCCTTTCCCAACGGTTCTCCCAAACCGTTGGGAAAGGGGGGGTCTTTCCCAACGATTTGGGAGAACCGTTTGGAAAGGGGCCTCAAAACACCCCTTTCCCAATGGTTTGGGAGAACCGTTGGGAAAGACCCCCCCTTTACCAACGGTTTGGGAGAACCGTTGGGAAAACTCAGCCCAAAATCCAGCATTCGCCCCTGGAAATTATCACCTATCCCAACGGTTTTGAGAACCGTTGGGATAGATTCTTTGATTTCTTCCAGGTCTACTACCCAAGAACATTATATAAATATAAATTTTAAATAATTATGATAATACATATATATATTTATGAAGTTATGTTTATAAAAGTTATGTTAGGTTAGTGGTTAAGGCGTTTAATTATAAACGGGGGGTTGTGGGATCAAATCCCACCACATGTTTTTTTTGAAATACATATACCAACGGTTTTATAACCGTTGGAATATATTTTCATATTACTTATACCAACGGTTTTGAAAACCGTTGGGATAGGTCTATACCAACGGTTTTAGGAAAACCGTTGGTATAGACCTATCCCAATGGCTTACTTCGCAACGGTTCTCCAAACCGTTGGTATAGGCTATACCAACGGTTTGGAGGCCTATACCAACGGTTCCAAACCGTTGGTATAGGTTAGTATTCTACTAGTGATGGATTTTCATTGCATAAGTTTTTGAAATTTAAGTGTCGGGGGGGAATGGATTTCATTTTTGGGTATCATTTCCTTACTTTATGGTGTGTTATCATATGATTGAGGGCAAGCATCCATTTTATTGTGGGGGGAGGTTATCATTCAGTGGGATTTGGGAATGTATTGTACAAATGATATTGAAAAGTGTTAAAAAAAATAAAAAAAAATCAAAATTCAAAAAAAAAAAAATCAAAAAAAAAAAATGAAAAAATGGGTTGTGTCTTGGGTAGGTCAAAAATCACTCTTCCTCAACCTTTGATCTTGTTATAACTATTACAATTAGTGTCGTGAGGAGATCAAACATGGGTTGGGATATGATTGTGAGATCTGTTTCAAGGTCAACTTTCGAAAAAACAAAGAAAAAAAAAGGGAAAAAAGAACACTTGCATTATATTCTTATATCATTGGGAGAAGTTTGGTGGTTTGTAAATATTTCATCTTCTCATCCCCTTCATATTTTCTTCCTCTATTGTTTCTTTCTTCAAACAATCATTCCCTTGTAAATATGTGTTTTTATTTCCTTCCATGTTTTATTTCAAAAAAATGTGCATTGTTTTTCTATGTTGGTATTTTAACCCTCTTATTCTCTCTCTTGGACATTATATTCCTACCGTCCCATAGCCACAGAAAAACCCCTTAAAAAGACATCTTGATTCTTGTGTACTTTGGATAGGGATTGGAAGCTGATAGCTCTTTTCAAACTCTAAGATTTTCACTTTTGGTTGGTGAAAGAGTGAACCTCCACAAATAAATTTTATCATCTTGAGAGGTGTGAGTTTTGAGTGTCCACATTCTCCATTTCTAAATTTGAGCATGGAAAAATGAATTAGTTTTGGAATATTTTTTCTGTAACAACTTTTGGTGGATTTCAAAATGGATGAGTGAAATAGTCTAAACCTCCCCTGATTGGAGAAAACAAAATTTTAATATTTTTTGGTGAGTGAAAATGATTTTGTCATGTTTTTATATTTGTTGTACATGAGGACATGCACAAAGATAAGTGTGGGGGAGTTGATGTTATTAATATTTTCATGACTTATTATATTCCCCCTTTACTTATTTTATATGAAATGTGCATAATTTGTGTGAAATATTAATATTTTAATATTAAGTATAATTTTTGAGCATTTTTAGAAGTAGTCCAATTGAGTCAGTTTAATGTTTTAATAATAACTGTCACTATACTGATCCAAATTGTGCGGTTATTATTTTTTAGGATTCTACTTTCAATATACAACATTTCATTAGAAGGTACCATGAGCCAATTTTTCCATTTGAAGGGTCATATGGTCCTCACAAACAAGACCAAAGAATCTGTGAACAAACTGGACCAGCCTTGAAGATTGATTTACTGGGTTCAATACATAAGTCCAAAAACATTAAATCTCCACCATAATTTGGGGGACACTAAATTTCATCTTGGATAAAAATTTCAAGGCCCAAATCCAAGTACAAGGGGCCCAAATAAAGCTTTGAAGTCCAGCCCACCATTCTGTCCGAGAATTAAAATCCGTATAGTATGTATAACATATATCATGATTTAAGCATAAAATCGAGATGATATTTTTCAGTGTGAAAGAGGAGATATAGGCGTCCGACTTTGTTGAAGAAACCATTCGGATTTGAAGGCATCTTCATATTCAAAAACTCTTTCACATTATGGACTTCAAAAAGACTGGATTGAAATGGATAGTTTAACTTTGTTTAATCAACCAGCCATAAATTTTTATCCTTAAGTACAAATGACTCCAAATTTTGAGAGTAGTCGGAAAACATTATTGTATACAACTTTGAAGAAGGAGATAGTTGAATATTCGGATGTCTGAATAGCCAAATTGTCGGTTCCAGTGTAGAGACAGATTGGGAATGCAAACAGTCCACTCCTTGGGCTATAAATACTCTCCCCTTCTATCCTTGAGAGGGGTTGGCATTTCAGAAGAGAGTATAACATATTGGCTCGAACAAATCCTTTCCAAAGGCTTGGGAGAACCTTCCATACTCAAGTTTTCACTTGAGAGACCTTTCCTCCTCTCTTTGTTTTCACTTACTTTTGTGTCCTTCATTTTTGTAATTTTGTAAGTCCTTTATTTTGTAATTCCGTTTTAATGAAAGTTTCTTCTTCAATATATCTTATTCTCCTCCACCTTATGTATTTTAATATTAATGTTCTTAAAATAGTTTAAATTCATTTCAATCCCCTTACCTTCTTTAGCTTCCTCATTCAATCGAAAGTTCGTTTTTAATTATCATCATTGTTCGTGTGTGTGTGTCGACATACCACTCTTTTCTTATCCCTTTCTTTTTCTTCTCTTATTAATTTATAATCATAATCATTATAAACAGATTATTAATAACCCAAATGGATGAGTAAATCTCTCATTGGGGTGAGTTATAAGTTAGGTATGTTAAGTGATTGAGAGCTTCTGCTCGATGAATATTCTTTGAATTAACATTGTGTATGTTGGACTTAACATGTCATGGATTAATGAATTGTTTTGTTTAACATGTGATTTCCATGGATTATTGGAACCATAAATACACCCCCATAAATAAGATCTGATTTAGATTATAACCTTAAGTTAAGTTAAGGCTTGGTTTAAATCCTTAACACTTAGGAATTCTAATCAACATCATCTTGTGACATGGGTGTTAATTTAAATGCAATATAAAGCAAAGCTCAAGGATATCACAAGATTAACTAACCTAATGATGAACTCACCCCAATCTTCATCAATTTGTTAAATCAAACATCATCCATAAATTATTTCATAAGCTCTGCAAACAAACCCCCCAATCAGAATACAATTAACTAAAAACAAACGACTATTACAAAGTATCATCGCCGAGGATTCGACCTGAGTGCTGCTATACACATTAACAGAGCACCAGAACTTTGACCGGTCGATAGGCGACAATCGGCCGCGCGTTTCAATCATGACCTCAAATAATTAATAATTTCTTTAATTAATAATTTATTTGTTATTATCTATGATATTTTTATAATGATATTATCTCTGGATGCATTTCATTATCATTTTATTGATTAAATGACATGTGTTTTTAGTTATTTACCTTTACATATTGATTATGCCTCATCTATTAATGAATTAAAGTTATTTTAATGGCATGTGTTTTCATCTATTTACATTTTTATATTGACTATTATTTATTGATTCATGATATCTTCTACTATACTTAACCTTTATTGAGTATTTGATCTCACTCTTATTTTGTTTCATTTCTCCAGGATATGAAGTAGAGATCTTTGAATGATTTCCAAGGATGAAATTCATTTGATTTTGTTATGTATTATGTTTTATTTTATATTCTCAATATAAAATGGGTATTATGTATGTATTTAGTTCTCAAAAAATACTATACTATTCTGTACTTTGAGATTTGAACCTTTGTATTTATGCCAATGTAATAAAGCCAACACCAGCTCCGAGTTACTAGGGGCAGGATCATTATAGTTGGAATCAGAGGATAATTTAGTATAAATCTTGAGAACAAGATTAAGGAAAAATATATTAGGGAATAACACTATATGATAGACTTTGATTATAAGTATATAAAAACAACATAAAATTTTGGTAAGAAATAGATTATGTGGGTCTTCCTAACAATACATCCCTATCTAGATACTATAAGTGGATGTGGTTCTGGAATAGAGGTACCTAGGGGTAATAACTCTAAAAAGGGTGCATTGGGATAGAACCTATCGTCATTTGGTGTATGAAAATGGGCCTTACTACACTCTTTATTTGACACTCCTGTGGAATATGATTAGTAAAATTCATATTTTCATTACAAACCATTATAAATCATTTTAAAATAAAGATATACCCAAAGAAACAAAGTTTATAATTCTATGATTAACAATGCATAAATTTTAATTTATGTTAAGTATTATATAATATTTAGAATTATACAATATTATTTAAAGTTCATAATTTTATAAGCTAATCCAATATATGGAATTACTTAGAAATGGACCCTGGAAGGAAGAGGGGTATCAATACTCATGCCCAATGTAGAGATTCCCCTACCCAGGAAGCCAATAAAACTGGTATTGGAACTGAGAAAATTATAGCTATATTAGGGTAGTTTAATTAGGTTATGAAAAATAGCCTTGCTCGGATAGAGAAACCCATTACATAACATGGTTTTCCTATTTTGGATCACTTTATGTGATAGAAGTCCCCATCATTCGGTGGGACTACTAATCATATGGAATTCAATAAATAAATTAAGTCTTTAGAGAATATATTTATGGAATATGGATGTGGTGAAAAGGAAAAGGTTACACTTATAGTGTGTTGTATCAAAGGAAATGCTGATCAATGGTGGTCGTTGATCCATAATACTAGAGAGGAAGAGGAAATAGAACTAATGGAATGGAAAGATTTCAAAGATAAATTATTTGACAAATATTTACCTCATGAGAAACAAACTGAAATGATGAGAAAGTTACTTAACTTAAAGAAAAAGAAATAATAAAGTGTTTCTAAGTATGAGGATAACTTTATAAGGTTATTTAGGTATTCCATGGATTACATACATAACAAGGAGTGAAATATTGACCACTCATTTAAAGGGACAAATCCAAGTCTTCGAAGGGAACTAATATCTCAAAATTTTTCATCATATGAGGAAATAGTTTTATTTGCTACAAAAATAGAGAATGAATTCTCTAGATCTTACATGTTCAAGGGAAATCAAGATAATAAGAGGTCATATGGACACCAAGATAAAGGGACTACATCAAAGAAGAAGAGGAGTATGATTCAATTTCCATAATTTGAAAATTAAAGAAAGAAACATCATGTGAAGTGCTTGAAGGGAATGAGAGTGTGTTACAAGTGTGGTGATAAGGGGAAACTAGCTCATTATGCAAGGGAAAGAAACAAATCAATGATGTCTATTGTTTCAGATATAAATAAATGAGGCACTATTCACACTAATGTCCTAAGTATTAAGAAAATATACCACAAAATAGATCAAGGGGAGAAGGCTAAGCTTATGAGATCATTAAAAATGAGGTGTAAGTACTTAATGATGTGGTGGTAGGTACTTTAATACTATATTAAAAGTTATTTAATGATTTATTTGATTATGGATCCTCTTACTCTTTTATTTCTGCCCAATTTTCTAAGAAAATTAGATATTTACCTTTTAATTTAAGAAGGTATTTGTAAGTTAAAACTCCTAGGGGAAGTCTCATTGCAATAAGGATGTGTTAGGAAGTCCCCATTATGACACATAAACATAATTTATTTAATAAACTTATTATCACACCTATGGTATAATTTGATATAATCCTTGGAATGGACTGTGTTTTAAAATATGATGCAAAAATTTATTATAAGAAGAATGAAATTACAATTTGTGAGGAAGATATAGAATTCCTTATCTTTAGAGTAGAGACTTTATCATTTGAGTCATATCAAGATCCACCCCTAGTAGATCTACCGAATAAGATTCTTAGGAAATAAGAGAAATGGAAATTTAGGGATGGATAAGGTAATATTCAAATTTAGTATGTACCTATTGTATAAGAATGCATTGATGTATTTTTGGAGGAATTAATTGGACATATCCCAGAGCGTGAAGTTGAGTTTTCCATTGATTTAATCCCTGATGCCAGAACAATATCAAAGAATATTTATAGAATGGACACTGTGGAATTAGAGAAGTCGAAGAAAAAACTAGAGGAGTTGGGTACTAAGGGTTTTATTTTCCCTAGTGTTTCACCATGGGGATCCCCTATTCTCTTCATTAAGAATAAATATGGACCCATGTGGTTGTGCATTGATTATAGGGAAATCAATGATATTATGATAAAGAAAAAGTATCATATTCTTTACATTGATGAATTATTTGATCAATTTCATAGAGCTCGATATTTTTCAAAGACTGACCTTCAATCTAGGTATCATCAATTTCAACTAAATAAAGAATACATTCCAAAGACAAATTTTTGAATGAGGTATGGACATTACGAGTTTAGAGTAATTCCATTTGGATTGACTAATGCAACCTCCATTTTTATAGATATAATGAAAATAATATTTAAGAAATATCTTGATGATTTTGATTTGGTATTAATTGATGATATCTTGGTGTATTCTAAAAGTTATAAGGACCATGATAATCACTTATGGATTATTCTTGGGACTCTTATAAGGAAAGAGTTATATGGGAAATTTAGTAAGTATGATTTATGGATTCAAGAAGTTTCTTTTCTTGAACGTATTGTCTATAAGGATGGAATCTCAGTTGATCCTATGAATATGAAGGTATTCATATAATTTCTTATACCAAAAAACATAATTGAGGTACATAGTTTCATTGGTTTTGCAGGTTACTATCGGTGATTCATTCAGAATTTTTCCTGAATGGATAAATCCTTAAAAAAGATTACATATAAAGGGGTTAAGCTTGTTTGGAAAAAGGGACGTGAAGAATGTTTTGATGAAATAAATAGGATATTGTTCAATGCTTAAATTTTGACTCTACCATATAGAATTGATGGGTTTATGATATATAGATATACACTAAAGAAGAGACTTGGTTGTGTCCTAATGTAAATTGATAAAGTTATTACATATGCATCAAGAAAATTGAAGACTCATGAACAAAACTATAACAACCCAAAACTTTATCAAAGGAATTTTCCCCTTCTTGTAATTATGTTATACGGTATAAAACACATATATATCATAGATATCCCAATAAAAACATTATTTTCATGTATTAAGAATGAAATAAGTGGTATTTATAGAAATTAAGGAACCAATACATATAGAATAGTAACTCAACCCTCAGAATAGTAACATGACCATTAGAAATATTATTCCAGCCAAAAGAATAGTAACTTTACTTATAATAGTATAAATAAAATTTATCCATCTTATAAATGAAAATATGATATAATTATATCATAGTATAAGTAAATAAATGTTTTAAAAATGATAAATTAAGTGTTGATATTTTTATAAAACATAAATGTTTATTTACAATTTTATAATTAATATAATGATTTAAAATAAAATTTATTTTCATAAAATAGATTCATAAATTAATATTTTTTTATGATTATAATATAATTTTATGAGACCTTAAATATTTTTTCAAAATTTCATAAAATCAGTTATTATTTTAAAATTGGTATTTTTTAAATAAATGATGATGTTAATTAAAAATTAAATTTCTCATATTTAGAAAATTATTTTTATTAAATGGAGTTTATTTTTTAATTCTACACATTAAAAAATTGTTAGGGTGAATTTTTGAGATTTTTCTAAAATAGTTGATTTTTTGTGAATAGTAAAATTCGGTAATTTATGGTATTTAACAAATACATGAATTATTGAGTCATATATTATGTATGAATAAAGTAATCCCATAAAAAAAATCCTATTAAAAATTCCCTTTCCCAAATCTAAGAGCCTTTTTTATCAACAAAATACCAAATCCAATTTCCCTAAGGAGGTTATCAAGGAGAAGAATTCAAGAGGTAAAGTCCTCTTTCATTTTATTTTAATTTCTTTTATTTTCTTATTATCTCCTCACATACCCTTATCCAAGTAAAATAATAAATTAATTATATTATATATAATCTAATTTTATTATGTTAATTGAATAATCCATCATCAAACCTCTTCTCCTCTCCATTATATTCTAAAAATGAAAACGTCGTCCATGAGGTGTTGATTTATTGTCTTCAAGGATGACAAGTTTTCATTTTAATTTATCACCTTGAAGGCTGGTCATAAAACCATTATAATTGTTGAAACATATTTTAAAATTTATTTTATAACCTTTTTTATGTTTTGGAATTGAAATATATACATAATACTAAATAATAAAACAAAACTAGTTCATGATGATCGAAAAACCGCCAAATTAATCTAAATGATTATTATTAATGTTTTATCTAATCAATCCTCATAATACCTGAAAAAATAATAATATATAAGACCATTTAAACTTATGTAAGTTAATTAATAACATATAATTTTAATTCTGGATAATTATTCTCATTTTACATGATCTACCATACATATATACAGGTGAACCGATCATGAAAACCAAGAAAACAAACACTCTTGAACGATGAAATTGAACTCTATAACTCATTAAAATAGTCATAAATGAACTTAATAAAATTATAATTAATAAAATAAATGTAAAATAGGTTCTATATTTAGTAATTAATTAATATAATTTTATTATATATTATATTAATGTGAATAAATCATTCAGACATAAGGTAAGGGGATTCTCAAACTCAATTTCCTCTCTTTGGGTTATTCCTCTTTCATGCCAAATTTCAATGAGTATGTGCATTTAATACTCATAAAATATAATTTCATTATTATTTACTTTTATTTTATAGTATATACATGTTTCTAATACATTTGTATGAAAAATACAAATATTTTCCAAAATCACTCTTCTTTCTAAAAACACATCTTTTACTTCTCTTTAGATTGTTTATTCTTCACTCAAGATTGATGATTACTATACCCATATTCTATTAAGTTTTTGGAACCCCAAAGTTTTATCATGAATTTATTATTTATGAAATAAAACCCATTCCTTTACATGGGTTATTTTATTTCTAATATTGATATATTTTCTATGTGGCATGCATGATTATGTAAATGTTATGATGTGGTAGGTGAACCTGGAATTATATAGCGCTCCAATGCATTGGGTAATGTGATGTATCACATAAGATAATGTGAAATATGCATGAAAATGATGATATATTTGTTCACAATGATAATGATGTTATTATTATTCACATATGTTATGTGTGAACATGATGCTAGATTTTTCACAACTATGTGTGGTACTGACCACTAAGACACGATGGTTCATTTTTATACATTACCAAATTCCATGCCTTAATCTAATGATTAATCTCATGATTATGATAATGATCTAGTGATTATGTTATAATGTTTATGATCATGATCACTCATGTTATACTGATCCATGTTCTTATCTATCCTATTACTGGGCTTTTAGCTCACCCCTTGCTTTGATGTAAATCCTTAGGTGATTACTTATACTAAGGAGTACATAAGGGCCACTAAGAATCTAGAATAAAATAAATTAAATAATTTTTATGTTTTATTATGTAAATGTTATGTATGGTACTAATTGTCCCAATAAAATAAAATTTTGGATCCTAGTTTTGTAACACTATTATTTGTTTAGCTTTAAAATAATTTAATAGTTACGTAAGAAAAATTAGGGTCATTATAGTTGGTAACAGAGCACAGTTTAGTTAATTTTGGAATTAGGATTAGATAACATTAGTGAAAATCCTTAGTATGAGACTAAGTAAATGTAAGCACCCAAGAATATTTGTTTTATTAAAATGATAAACATAGGGGTCCCATAACATATGCCTTTAGAGTTCATTTAAAAAAGGAATAAATTATCTATTCATAAAATTTTGACTTATGTTTTGTTAAAACCTTTTATATTTTAGAAAATAGTGAGAACTAAGAGAAACCGGGCCAAAAAAACATGTGAGTATAACACATCTAATGACCAAACAACATCCCCAATGCCTTGGGTGGTGAAGTTCAAAATTTCATGATGATTCTTAACCATCCATCTAAGGCTATGAAAAATAACCTGAATAAAGTGGAACATCCTCTTTCACCTAAGAGGGAGAAACTAGCTATAGAATCTTTTATGTAGAAACAACCATCAATGTTTAGTAGATCTTTTGATCCACTAGTCATGGAAAAAGGGGTCAACTCAATGGATAATATCTTTTCTGTGCTTAACTATTCTAAGATAGAGAAGGAAACTCTGGCCATTTATCATTTAGGTGGAGAGGTTGACCAATGTTGTATGTTGATCAAGAACACCAAGCTGAAGGATGAAATTGAATAGATAGAGTGGGAAGACTTTAAGAAAATATTTCTTAATAAGTATTTACCTAGAACTATTTTTACAAATATAGAGATATAATTCATAGAGCTAAAGTAAAAGGAAGGTGAATCTGTCAAGGATTAGGAGGAAAATTTCACAAGGCTTTCAAGTCATGCCTCAGGTTTTGTTATCAGTAATGATAGAAAAAGAGTTAGATTATTTAGTGTTTTAAAACCACACATTCAAAAGGATCTAGCTATTTGAGACTTTGGGAGTTATGAAGAAGTTGTTCGATGCGATATCAAAGTAGATATAGAGTTTGAAGAGTGTTCCCATGGATATGGATATAAGAAACTAAAGGTGGGGTTTCAAGATGGAGTATCTAATGACAAAGGTGGAAAGAAAACTCAACCAATCACATGTAAAAAATGTGGGAAGAAGTATCATGGGAATTTCATCAAAGGGATGAGGAAATTATTCAACTGTGGAAGAGAAGTACACCAATCTCATGAATGTAAAAGAGACATGAGAAAACTAAACAATGTGGTGGAGGAAATGAGAGCACCACCCATGGTTAAATGCTTCAATTATAGGGAGGATGAGCACAATGCAATCCAGTGCACTAAAACTCTAGTCCTCAAGGATAATCAGTGCTAGTAGACACCAAAGAAAAATGAACAAGGGAAAGCTTATACCATCACTACTACTGAGGTAGAGCCCAACAATGATGTGGTGAAATGTAAAATAGTTTTTCGTTCAAGAATAGTTAATGTAATATTTGATTATGGTTCTAAACATTCTTTAATATCTTTCTAGTATAGTAAAACAATTCAAACACCACCTCAAAATATATAGGTTGAGTTATCTGTGAGAACAGAAAATGGGAAACTTATTGAATTCAAAATATATAACTCCCCCAGGTTAATGTTTGTGGATTGAACCTCACAAAAAATCTTATCTTAATTACTTTGGTGGAGTTTTATGTTATATTGGACATAGATTGGATATCTTTATACAAAACCAACATCAACTGTCAGAAAATGGAGATCACTCTTCACACACTGAGGCATCCTATAATTCAGTACAAGTGTAAGGTGGAGGATGAATATCCTTTAGATTTTTCATATCAATTATGGATATTATTGCCTTATGATCAAGTATATCTAGCTCAAATTATTAATACAAAGTATATAATCATGCTTGAGGACATACCCATTGTGAGGGAATACACAGATGTGTTCCCTAAATAATTGCATGGCCTTCCTCCTATCTGAGAGGTTGAGTTCTCAATTGAATTTATTCCTGGATATATGAATATATTAAAGAATCATTATAGAATGGATACAATTGAGTTATACTAACTGAAGAATAAGTTACAAGAGAACCTGGACAAGGGTTTTATACACCCGAGTGCTTCACCATGGGGCACACCAGTCCTCTTCATAAAGAATAAGGATGGATCAATGCACCTATGCATTAATTATTATGAGCTCAACAAAATCACAATAAAGAAAAAGTATCCCATTCCACAGATATATGAATTGTTCGATCAACTACATGTGGCCAAGTATTTCTCTAAGGTGGATATTCAATCAGGATATCACCAATTAAAGGTGAGGAAGTAAGATATTATCAAGATTTCCTTTCAAACATGGTTTGGAAACTATGAGTTCATAGTGATGCCTTTTAGACTCACTAATTCTCCATCAATATTCATGGACTTAATGAATAGAGTCTTTAGATATTACCTTGACAAATTTGTGGTAGTCTTTATCAATTATATTTCGATATACTCTAAAAGAAAAGAGGAACATGATGGACATTTGAATATTATGATAAAGACTTTGTGAAGGGATAAGGTATATATAAAGTAAAGTAAATGTGAGTTCTGGATGTAATAATTATCATTCTTGGAACAAGTTATCACCAACAAAGGAATATTTGTGGACCCTTTTAAGACAAAGTCAATTGAAGTGTATCCTAGGATAACATCAGTAATGGAGATCCATAGCTTCCTTGGTCTAACTAGGTATGACCGATTATTTATGAAGAATTTATCATGATTTTCAAACCCACTAACCAAGTTGACTTGGAAGGGAGTAAAGTTTTTTTGGACCTGTGAATGTGAAGACTACTTCCAAGAGTTTAAAAAGTGGCTTATCACTGCACCATTTCTCACACTACCGACAAGTGGGGAACCCTTTATGGTATAAAACGTTGCTTCAAAGAAGGTCTTAATATGTGTACTAATGAAAAATGATAAACTGATAGCCTACACCTAAAGGTAGTTGAAAATTCATGAGAAAAACTACCCCGAACATGATTTGGAGTTGGCAGCTGTGATCTTGACGTTAAAAATATGGTGGAATTATCTCTATGGGGAGAAGTGTGAGATATATACTAATCATAAGAGCCTTAAATATATATCCACACAAATGATATTAATATGCATAATATAATATGGTTAGATCTCATCAAGGATTACAAGTTCTAAATCCACTACCATCTCGATAAAGAAAATAAAGTTGCAGATACTCTAAGTAGAAAGGATCCTACAACATTAGTGATGATGATGATTGAGAAGGATCCAATATTCTTAGATTTTAAAAGGATAGAAATGGGAATCATTAAGGAATGAACATCACCAATCCTTTCTCAAATGATTTCTCAACCATCCCTTATGGATAAAATAAAGGATACTCAAATAAATGATTTGGAAATTCAAAAGAAGGTGGAAGCTATCAGAAAGGAGAAATCATAAGAGTTCAAAATTGATGAGGAAGGAGTAGTAAGATTTGGGTCATAACTATGTGTAACATCCAATACAGAGATCAAAAAATATCTTTTGAGTAATGTACATAGCTCAACCTTCTCTATTAACCTAGGGAGCACAAATATGTATCAAGATCTCTGAGAGAAATATTAGTGGGAAAATATGAAGAAGGAGATTGCTGAATATACATCAAAGTGCCTGGTATGTCAGCGAGTGAATACTGAAAGGAAAAATTATAAGGGGATGATGCAACCATTACCCATACCAATATGGAAATGGGAAAGCATCACCATGGACTTTGTTACTAGACTTCTGAAGAAATCCGTAGGAAACAATGCTATATGAGTCATTATGGATCATCTTACAAAGACAACTCACTTTATCACAATTTGATAGGAATTCTCACTAGATCAACTTTCATAAATATATATTAGAGTAGTGGTAAGACTACATGGAGTACCACTATCGATTGTATTTGATTAAGATCCAAGATTCACCTCCATGTTCTGGAAAAGTTTCCAACATGATCTAAACACTGAGCTAAACTTCAGTACGGCTCATCATCCTCAAAATTATGGAAAATCCAAGTGAACTATTCAAACACTGAAAGACATGTTGATAGCATGTTCTACGGACTTCAAAGGAGGATAAGACCAATATCTGCCTCTAGCTGAGTTCTTTTACAACAACAGTTTCCACTTGAGAATCCAAATGGATCCATATGAATCCCTTTATGAGAAAAGATGTAAAACACTAGCATGATGGGATGAAGTAGGTGAAAGTAAGCTTTTATAACCTAAAATGGTCAAAGAAATGGCGGAAAAGGTAAAAAACTATTCAACAACACATCAAGGAAGCCCAAATTATATAGAATATATATGAATACAATCATCTATGGGACCTAGAGTTTGAGGTTGGAGACATGGTATTCCTCTGTATATATTTATGGAAGAGTATCATGATATTTGAGAAGAAAGGAAAGCTGAGACCTAGGTAAATCATCCCCTTCAATATTCTTGATCATGTCAAAGCTGTGGCCTATAGACTAGCACTTCCACCAACCATGTATCAAGTTCACTATGTATTTTAAGTACCCCTACTGATAAAGTACATACCAGATTCATCACATGTAGTGAATTCATAGGTGGTATAATTAGAAAATTATCTCTCTTATGAGGAGAAAATAGTGATGATCTTGGACCATAAAGATAAAGTTATATGCAACAAGAATACTCATATAGTAAAATTAATATGGAAGAACCATAAGTATGAAGAGGTAACATGGGAATTAGATGAATAAATTAAGGATAAGTACCCTCACATGTTCTCAGCTTAGTATGTAAAATGAAATTTCAAGGGTGAAATTTCAAAAGGGGGGAAGAATGTAACAACCCAAACTTTTATAAATGGAATTTTTCAATCATATAATTATGTTATATGGTATAAAACACGTACACAACATAGATATCATAATAAAAACATTATTTTTAGGAATTAAGAATGAAATAAGTGGTATTCAAATAAATTAAGGAACCTATACCGATAGAATAATAATTTGAACATTAGAATAGTAGCATAACCATTAGGAATAGTAATACGACCAATAGAATAGTAAGATCACTTATAAAAGTATAAATAAAATCTATCCATATTATGAATGAAAATATGATATAATTATTTCATAGTATAAGTAGATAAATTTTTTAAAAATGATAAATTAAGTGTTGGTATTTTTATAAAACATAAATGTTTATTTAAAATTTTATAATTTATATAATGATTAAAATTAAAATTTATTTTCATAAAATAGATTCATAAATTAATATTTTGTTTTATTATGATTATAAGATAATTTTATGATACCTTAACTATTTTTAAAGTGTCATAAAATCAGTTATAATTTTAAAATCGTTATTTTTTGATTAAATGATGATTTTAATTAAAAATTAAATTTCTCATATTTATAAAATTATTTCTATAAAATTGAGTTCATTTTGTAATTCTACATGTTGAAAAATGGTTAGGGTGAATTTTTGGTTAGGTTGAATTTTTGGATTTTTTTCTAAAATAGGTGATTTTTTGGTGACTAGTGAAATACAATAATTTATGATATTTAAAAAATACATGAATTATTGAGTTATAGATGATGCATGGATTATTTAAGCCCATAATATCAAAATTTACTTCATTATTTAGTATATTTAGTGATTCAATTCAAACTATTTACAGTCATGAGCCAAAATAATAAAATAATGAATAAAATAATGAAAAAATACCCTTCTCCTCCCCTATAAATACCACCCTCACCACCTCTTCTCCTCACACCTTCCAAGATTTGAATCTTGTACAAATTATATCCAATACTCTTAAAAATACTTGTCCCCATGTCCAAGATCCTTTTGTCTCAACAAAATACCAAATCCAATTTCCCTAAGGAGGTTCTCAATGAGAAGAATTCAAGAGGTCAAATTCTCTTTCATTTTCTTTTAATTTATTTTCAATTTATTTTATTTTCTTATTATATCCTCACCTAACCTTATACAAGTTGAATTATAACTCCAGTATCTTAATATAATGGAATTTTATTATGCTAATGGAATAATCTATCATCAAACCTCTTCTCCTCTCTCTTTTATTCTAAAAATGAAAGCATCATCCATGAGTTGTTAATTTATCACCTTAAAAAATGACAAGTTTTCATCTTCCTTTACTACCTTCAAGGATGGTCATAAATACATTATAATTTTTTAAATATATTTTAAAATTTATGTTATAAACCTTTTTATGTTCTATAACTAATATATATATACGTAATACTAAATAGTAATACAAAATGAGTTTGCGATGATTGAAAAACCACCAAATTAATCTAAATGATTATCATTAACATTTTATCTAATTAATCATCCTCATATATAGAAAAATAATAATATATAAGACCATTTCAAATTATGTAAGTTCATTAATAACATATAATTTCAATTCTGGATAATTATTCTCATTTTATATGATCTACCATAAATATATACAAGCGAACCGATCATGAAAACCAAGAAAACGAACACTCCCAAAGGATGAAATTGAAATCTATAACTCATTAAAATATCCATAAATAAAATTAATAAAATTATAATGAATCAAATACATGTAAAAGAGGTTCTTTATTTAGTAATTAATGAATCTAATTTTATTATCCAGGATAATAATGTTGGATATAAATATGAGTTATATTGATAATTGGATCGAAAGAATATGTTCTTAATGGATATATTATAGGAGGGGGGGGAGTGAATTATAGATTTAAAAAACTTTAGTTTTAAATAATTTAAACTAAAAAAATTCACAAACCTCTTTAAGTAAAACTATCAGAATCAGACTTGGACCTTAGTCCTTTTAGCAAAGTATCGCAATAAAGATTGATTTTGATATATCAGAGTTATACAATTGTAATTAGATTCAATATGATTTAATCAGTGTAAAAGATCGAAGTCACTATGGATCTAATTGATCAGAGTATAATAATTGTAATCAAAGTAATTATGATAAAACACACAATAAATAAATATGAATTTGATGTTTCAATTTATTTTATATAAAAGTAGTGGAATAGTTACTTGTAAATAAACAAGAAATACAATAGAAATGTAATGTGAGAATGACCTACAACTATTATTAAAATGATAAAACTCTTTTATCCTTAAGAGTAAGGTATCCGGTAACCTTGGCTAAATGTATCCCTTGTTTTATACTTACAAGAAATTCTATCTTTTCTCAGCAAAGAAATCCCTCAATATGAAGATTAGCTCTGTATTCCTAGCCATGGAATCCCTTGATCCGATGGACCTAATTCTCCATATCACTGTCCCCATGATCCCTCTACCAAGATAATTGGATTCTCTATCTTCTTATTCCTATAATCCCTAGATCATAATTGCAATAATCAGATGCATGATTACAACACACAAAATATCTTAAGGAGAAAACTTGAATAGGATTGCTTAAGTAGTCTCTCTCTAAAGAATTAAAAAAAGACTGGGAACAAGCTATTTACACTATAGTAATCTTCATAAAAAACGAGAGCGAGTGTAATCAATCAAAAAAAAAAAAAACAAAAAGACATCTATTAAATCCAAACTCTTCAAATAATCAGGTATTTATAGGCATCTTCCTAACAGTCATATTTCTTCCCAATGGTCATATTTTCTCTAAGTTTTTCATAATGACTTGGAAAGTTAGAACTTGATATCTCATACCCATCTATCATAATAGAATATACAACATTGTATTGTTTTACACTATTACAGTGTTAAAATTATTCCTTATATTAGAAATAATTCTTCTGAATATGATTATAAACTTAAGTTAGTTTGATGGTCTTTCTTAAAACTATCATTACAATAATCTTCATGAGTTTTAGTCTGACATTTATCAGTACTAGTATCATTATAATTGTTAAGAATTTTTCAGTATGAAAGAAAAGATAGAAATTATAGCAAAAATTCTAATAAAGGCGAGTCTGATGTTTATTGGACACAACCTCATTCTGATAGCCGTAATGAAGAAAGTTAAAGTTTATATTTGAATACTTAAGAACTTATTCTAAATATGGTGAAACATAATGTTTTCTACAAAAACATACTAAAAACACTTTGGAAATAAAATTTAGAAAAACGTGTTTTTAAGAAATAGTTTGTGATTTCTAAAACAAAAGAAATGGAAAAGTAATAATTAAAACTTTTTACTCAACAATATCCTCCTTTTTGGAAAGAATAATCCCCAATACTTAAATGAAAAAATAACTATAAAAACTTAAAACACATTTCTTTTAAGAACATCGCATTCAAAATTATTCTTTAATTCATAACTATCATTGAGTTTATAAATCATCTGAATATGATAGAAGTTTTGAATTTGAATATGATTAATTCCCCCTTAGGTTAAAATCTCCCCTAAGGATCATATTCTATCCCTTAATCACAACTTCTCCCCCATTGTATAAAAACATAATTTGATAATACTTTATCCTTGTTTAATAGTTTCTACCTTATATAAAGATTTCTACCCCTTAATCAAAACTAATCCCCCTTTTTGATTTACAAAAATAATAGGTAAATTCTTAAGTTTCCTGAAATTTTAGAGAATGGATAAAAAATAAACGAAACAATACATTGGATTAACTAAACATCAAAAAAAATGAAAGAACATTCAACCATTTGGAATTGGAAAAACATTTAGAAAAATCATAATGGAATGAAAATTAATTCATTTAAATATTAGAAACGATTCAAAAGTTTTTTCAATAACAAATAAAATGAAAGTTTTAAAAAAGAAATAAATAATTATGTATCAAAGTTTTCATGAAAGACTTCATATTATTAAACTCTTTCTGATCTTTCTCCATATTTTCTATTATTTCATATTGAGTCCAAATCTTATCATCTTGAATCCAAAGTTTCTCAGAAAAATATTTTCTTTTATCCTTCAAAATGTTGATTCAATATTGATAAGATTTTATTTTTGACAACTCCAACTACAAGTATCAAATATTTATATTTAGAGTTATTATTTCCTTAGTCTGATCAACATTTGTTTTTTTGATGCTTTCCACAAACTCCAACCTATCATCCATGTCTTTTGTAAATTGGTCATAGGATTCAGTTGATTCATCCAAAAGCTTCTTCACATATTCAAATTTTTCATCATATAACTTGCTATCAACATTAACTTGGTGGGACCATTTTACAACCTTATTTCATTTATTTTTGTACACCAGAGAACTTTCATGTAAAACTTTTAAGTTTTCCTCATTTTGAATTAACCTTTCTGTTAACATATTCAATGATTCCAATTTATGATCAACATTTTCATAAATAAATTTCCCTCTCACTTCAAGCCTTAGAAAATAAAGAATTATTCCTTCAAGTCTATTAAAATATTTTATGATGTAATTAAATCCTTGAATAGTTAAGTCATTAACTGAATACGATTCATATTTCTCAATTTTAGGAAGTTTGAAACGATTGGTTCTGCTTTTAATTTCTTTTCATTTTTTTTATTTCTTTGAAATTGGTTTTTTGAATTTCTTTGGAACCTTTTCACCATCTTCCTTATTGTTAGATAATTCTATTATCTCCCTATCATCAGTGTTAGGTTTATCACCCTCTATATTTGAATTTTGATCTTCCTTATCTTTCTTATATGATGATTGTACCTCTTATTCAGATGATTATTTTTTTAAAATTTCAGAATTTTCTTATTTATCTGCACTGTAAGGAAAACATGATGATGATGCATCCAATGATTTTTCAGATTGGGTTTTCTTATTTTGATCTTCCTCTTCATTCTCATCCTCTGCATTCTCTTTATCTTCATCATCTTTCTCATCATATTTATCAGCTTTCTTATTCTCATCATCTTCTACATCTTCTTCAACAAAATTTTTAGTTACTTCATATTCACTCCTTTTACCTCCTTCCTTTTCTTCTCTCCAAATATTATTAATTCCTTCAACCACTTTGTCAAATTCCTTTTCAAAATATTCTTTAATCTATTTATCTATTCTTAAATCACATTTTCCTAGTTTTAGTTCTGATTCCTTTTCTTGAATAGCTAGTTCCAATTCTTGTTCAAAAATATTCCCTTTTACTTTATCTATTATAGATTGAAGATCGACATGAACAACCGAGGTTTCTTGAAAAAATAACCCTACATTAGGGTTTACTTGATTGGATTGGGAAATCAGAGGCATAACATTTCCTGAATCCCTCTCTACACCATTAAATATATTTTCACATATTTGAGATCTTATCAATGTTTTATTTTTGATTTTTCTTTTTTTCTTCTTTCTATAAAGTATCATTAGCATGGATTCTTAAAGATTTGGCTTCGACAGGGTCAATTTTGATTATTGGATTTCCTGTTTTTCTTTCAGATTTTTTCTTCATCCATTAATCTCTAAATTCATTAAGTAATTTATTTTTTTTCTTTTAAATATTAGTTTGGGAGGTCTCAACCTTCCTCCTTTTCTTATTTCCACCCTGCTCAGCTTTCCTTTAAGGCTCTACTTTGGAAGCGGCACTTCCAGCCTTCTCAATAAATTTATTTATTTTTTCATCAAAGACCAGTCTCATATGATTCATTATATCCTCACTAATAAACAAAATTTTATCCTTAATTGGATTTGATTTATTCAAAATCTTGAAATACATCATGCACTCAAACATCAATTTTCTAATCAAATTCTGAAACATGATGATATGAGATTTTATAGAACTGGTCCTAATGTTGTTGATTATAATAAAGATTAATCTTGAAAGATATATCTTTCTCAGTTGATGAGAAAATATAATACAAAAACATATGATACCTTCAGAATATCTCAATCTCCTTTCCTTGGTATTATAAATCCTCACATCCAAAGGGCTAAAACCCTATTATTCAACGTCAGGTGTGAAACCTTCCTGACTTTTTCATAATGGTTAAACAAATAATTTTCTACCCTTATACTATTTAAATAACCAATCCCATCAAGTAATTTTAATAATATACAGTAAGCTTCTCCTTCTGATGATATTCATATTAAGCTCATATCTTTCTTATAGGACATCTTATAACCCTTGAAATATATTGAGGAAGAAAGATTATTTTTCTCATCATCCTTGAAAAACTTTACAAAATCATAAAAACCTCAAACAAGATCTGGATAAAACACATCAAATTCCTTTTTTGGTTTTCTACATTGATCGATTCTTAACCTTGGAATTATATAACCTTCATAAGGGTAGAATAATACTTCTCATAAAAATCTATTTCAACTAAAATTTCCCTGAAAAAACCAATTCTTCTAATATTTACCATATTCCATTGGTTTTGAAACATAACTCATTGGATTAGACGTAAGAAATATTTATCGACCTGACACTTATGGAGGTAGTAGCAACTCGAGAACACAAAGAATAAACTCATGTGGGAAAAAAGGGTAGAACTCTTTATATAGGTGCTAATATGTTATTTTAACTTCTATACTAAAATCCACGGTTGATATTGAATCAAATCTGATCTGGTGGTTAAGATTTATCCAAAGAAATATTTAAAAAAATTTAACTTTTGAGGTTTTTTTTTAAATTTTATCATATTGACAATGAATAAAATTTGGAAAAATATTAATAAAGATTTTGAAAAAATAACATATTTTTTTATAAAACTGAAATAACAACAATAATTAAAAGAACTATCATAATGACATAGTGCAAAAATTTAAAGAGTAGATGAATACCTTTCAGATTAGAAAGATTCATTGGTATGATTACCTGTTCTTCTTGATTTTTATTAACTAAATAGATTACAATAGTTTTTATTATTAAAAACAAAAGTTTTAATAGAAAAAAAAAATAATTTTTAAATAAAACCAAATATGATGCATTCATTTAATAAAAGTAATTTTAATAGTTTTATTAGAAAAACTTATTATGATGTTTTTTGAATAAAAAAACTTAATAAAAAACTTGAGTCATAAATTTTTTATAACATTTTTAGAGTCCAAGAATATTTTTAAGAATTATAGTTCTAAAAACTTTATAAAGAAAATATGAGTCCAAAAAACTCATTAAAATAATTTTTTTAAAGAAAACTAGAATTTTAGAAAACAAAGAGTTTTTGAAACAAAAAACAAACAAACATATATACCCCCTATAAAAAGGAGTAACTTAATGTAAGGAGATGGATAAAAAATAAGTATATATGAATGGTTACATTACATTGATCATTCCTATATTATGTTTAATGTATTCAAATATATTATAAGGTAGAGGTTTTGAAAAAATATTAGCAAGTTGATCTTGTGTTTTGATGAATTTTAAAATGATATCTCCTTTAAGTGTGTGATCCCTAAGAAAATGGTGTATTATATCTATATGTTTAGTACATGAGTGATGTGATGGGGTTTTACATAAGCTAATGGAACTTGTGTTATAAAAAAGTATTTGAGTTTTTGAAAAACTCAAGCCATAGTTTGTGAGGGTGTGTTTCATCCACAATACTTGATCACAATAACTTCCAGCTGCCACATATTCAGATTCAATAGTAAAAAGTGACACTGAGTGTTGTTTATTACAAGGAAAATAAACTAATGAATCTTTTAAGAAATTAAAATTTCCAGAAGTAGTTTTCCTATACATTCTACAACCACTAAATTCATCATTGGAAATACTTTTTAGTTAAAAAGCATTTCTATAAGAATAGAAAAGTCCTAAATCCATAGTTCCATTTAGATAACGAAAAATTAATTTTACTTCTTTTAAATGAAATTATTTTGGATTAAATTGGTATATTTCACATAAGTATATGGAAGAAATAAAATATTAATGAATATTAGTTAAGTAAAGTAAACTTCATATCATACCACTAAAAGTATTTTGATCAACTAGTTTCCTAGCCTCATCAAGATCAAGTGTATTGTAGGTACCAATAAGAGTACTAATACTTTTAGTATTTTTTGTATCCAAATTTATTAAGAAGATATTTTATATAATTATATTGAGATATAAAAGTTCCTTCTAGTTTTTTTGAAATTTTATAACCAAGAAAATATGTTAACTCATCCATCATACTCATCTCAAACTCATATTTCATAAGATCCACAAAGAAATCTATTAAATATTGTTGAGTTGATCTGAATATAATATTATCATCATATATTTTAACAATAAAAATATTTTTATTTACTTATTTTTTAAAAAGTGTTGGATCCAAATCTCCCTTAACAAAGTTGTTTTGTAATAAAAATCCTGTTAACCTATCATAAAAGGCTCTAGGGTCCTATTTAAGTTTGTATAAAGCTTTTGTAAGTTTATAAACATATTCAAGATGTTTTGTATTTTAAAAACCCGGGGTTTGTTCAACATAAACTTCATCCTAAACTTATTCATTACGAAAATCACACTTTACATCCATTTGAAATTTTTTGAAATTAAAGAATGTTACAAAGGCTAATAGAATATGAATAACTTCAAGTATAGCCACCTATGTATAGGTTTCTTTATAGTCTATGAATTATTTTTGATTATAATCCTTATAAAAAATTCTAGATTTATTTTTAATAATAATTCCATTTTCATCACATTTTCTTCTAAAAATCATTTTTACCCCATTTATAGAAGTTTCTTTAGGTCGTTCAAACAAGGTTTAGACTTTGTTCCTTTTAAAATCATTTAATTCATATTGCATAGACTTATTACAATCCTTATCACCTAAGCCTCATCAAGATTCTTAGGTTCAAATTGGGAAAGGAAAGCTAGATGTTCTATTTCATTTCTTAAGGAACTTTTATTCCTAACTGGTTGATCAACATCACCAATGATACTATCACTAGGATGATTCTTAAGAAACAACTGCATTCTTGGATTTTAAAAAGTCTATTCTTCAATATAAGGTAAAAAATATTCCTAATGAATAAATTCAAAAATTATTTCTTGATTTATATCCTTATGAGAAGAACTTTCTAACAAAGGTTGAAAATTGGTTTTAGAAATAACATGCTCAAATGTCAGTTGAGGTTGTTTAAAAACAAAAGGGTTAGTTTCATCAAACTTGACATGTACTATTTCCACAATAGTAGAATATTTTTATTTAAAACTCTATATTACTTAGAATTAGTGGAATAACCTAAAAAAATTATTTCATTAGAATCAGTTTCAAATTTAAGTAAGTTATTTTTTGTATCCAGGATGAATACTTTGCAACCAAAAACTTTAAAGTAAGAAACCTTTGGTTTTATTCCTATACACAACTCATAAGGAGTTTTATTATGAAAGGTTTTAATCAAAAATATATTTATAGTATAGTAGTAAATATTAATCGATTCATCCCAAAAATGTTTAGTAATTGAGTATTCACTCAACATGGCTCTTTTTATTTTGCTGAGGCGTTTTAGGAGCTGAAAATTCATGTTCTATACCTTTATTACTGCAAAAGTTTCAAAAAAAGAATTTTAAAATTCCACACCATGATCAATACAAATAGTTATCAAGGTAATTTTTTTTTTCTCATTTTTAACTTTGGATACAAACTTTTTGAAATAACAAAATATTAAAATTTCTTTATGAGAAAATAAACTCATGTGTATCTAGTGTAATAATCTACCAAGACATATACAAAGTATTTCTATACAATACTTACAGTTTGTTTAGGAACAAATAAATCATTGTGCACTAACTATAAATCATCAAAAGTTGATAATTCACTAATAGATTTAAAACTTGACTGAAGTTTCTTATCGTATTGACAAGGGCCACAAACTTTGAAAGAATCAAATATAAGTTTCGTTAAATCCTTTAAAATTATTTTCTTTGTCAAATTGGATAAGTATATAAGGTTATAGTGTCCTAACACTCTATTTAATAACCAAGATTGGTCTTCCATTTAACTTAGGAAAGTTAAGTCTTGGATCCTGAGAGCTTGTAAGTTAAGTGTGTAAACATTCTCATTCTGATTAAAAGAAATAATAAATTTATCCTTAGAAAAATGTACCAAGAAATTATCATTACTAAAGTTCACATGGTAAACTTCATCAAATAAATGACTTAATATTATAAGGTTGTTATTAAGACCTCTAATAAACAAAACATTTGAAATTAAATATTTACCAAGAAGAACAATGTTACATATTCTGATAATCTCTCCTTGAGCATTAACTATGAAAGTAACTTTTCCACCTTTCATCTTGATAATATTTTCAAAAAAATATTTGTTACCAGGAATATTCTTAGAATAACCACTATCCATTTACCAAGTATTATTATTTTTGGTACTTTATTTGTTTTCCTAAAAATAAAAATTAGACATTCATTGTCCAAACCTTCTTGGGTTCGATAATGTTAGAAAACAAAAATTTTGGAATCCAAATTTGTTTAGAAAAATAGTATTTGTGAAGACCTAATGATTAAAGTTTTTTAATGAACAATTATTTTTACAATGGACACCACTTTGACACTTGGTGAAAAAGGGACCACTTTTAGGAACAAATAAATTATTACTAAAAATAGGGTTTTATAAGAAAACTTCATTCCAAGACTATTCCCATAAGGATGAATTTATTTGTACATTTTGTTAAAGTTTTCTCTACTAATAGTAAAGTTTTAAAAAAGTTTATTCAAAGAATAATTTTTTTATTTTAGTTTTATAACTAAATTCTTATCCTCACTAGTAATATTCTTAGTGATAAGATTATAAAAAATAGTTTGAAAATAATTTTTCTCAGAAATTACTTTTTCTAAATATTTATAAATAATATCCTTATTATAATTAGACTTATAAAGATATTTATAAATATTTGATATTTAATTTGTTAAAATATTTATTCTTGAATCATCCTTAGCAAGTTTTTTCTTATCATTATCAAGTTTTTTGAAAATTTTATAATTTTCATTTTCTAATAATTTAAAAAAGAGGGAAACTTCTTAAAAAGAAGGTAAATAATTCTCTTCACTTGCTGAGGAAGATTCTTCATCAGAAGATATAGATTCCTTCTCATCAGGATAGTTTTAACTTAGAGATGTATTAGTAAGGTTCTTATATCTTTGTACCTTATCCATGAAATAATGATTTACTTGAGGTAAATTGGAAAAAGGACCCATGTTCCTATTTCTATAACTTTCTTTATCTTAATTATTTTCACTAGAATCACCTCCACTAGAACTCCAAGTGTTAGTAGATTTAAAAACTTTATTTCCCTTAGGTTTTTAATATTTCTTAGTATTAATTTCTGAATTTATATTTTAATGTATTTCCTCTTTAGATTAGGATAATTAGGCCTGATATGTACAACTTTCTTAGATTCATAACACGTTACTTAATCTTTATAATCATTTCTATCTTTATAAACTTTTTATATCTATATTAGAAATCCTTCTTTCCAACTATCTTTCTCATACTTCTAACAAGATCTACCAACTCATTTTTAGACTATTCATAAACACTAGAATCATATTTAACACTTAATTTATTATTTATTGAGTATTTAACAACTTTTTAGGAGTTTGAGCATTGTTAGGAATAGTATTAGTAGAAAAAGAAACACATCCATTTTTTTGTTTCTCAACATCTTATTTTAATCTTCCCTTATATTTCATAAGGTTTCTAATAAGATCATCAAAAGTAAGATTATTTAATTTTCAAGTCTAATCAACAAAAATTCACTTTGATTCCCACTAATTGGGAATTATATTAATAATTTTCTCAATAAGAATTTCATTATCCAAACCTTTATCACCAATAGATTGTAGACTATTAATAATTTTCATGAATCTATGATGCATATTAGAAAAAGATTCACATGGAAGAAAATAAAAGTCTTGATAGTCTTCTCTTAACATGGATCTTTTGGTTTCAAAAACCTTTGAAGTTACAAAGTGTGTTACTTCCAACTTTTTCCAAATAATATTAGAAACTTCATAGGATGATATTTTACTATAGATACCTCTTTTTATAGAGCATAAAAAAGTGTTTCTAACTCCATAGTTTAACTGATATTATCGCTTCTCTTGATGAGTGAAATACGTAACTTCATTATAAGGAATTTTTTAATCTCCAATTAACACAAAAATGTTATCAGATCCCATGTTGATAAAGAAGTCTTCATATTATCCCTCCCGTACACATAGTCAACACCATTGAAAATGGGAGGTATGTTAAAATTCATATTATCTATGAATCTGACATTCATTCATGCCATATTCAAAAAAAGATATTCTTTTTTCACAATACACATTAGTGTAATTTTTTTTATAAACAAAAAGTTTATAGAAAAACTTTAAACAACCTTGAGATATTAAAGAAAGTAAAAAACTTAGAAAATATTTAAGGTGTAGAATCCTTCTTTGATACAAATAGTTGGATATCAATATGAGTTATATTGATATTAGGATCAAAATAATATGTTCTTAATGGATATATTACAAGAGGGGGGGGGGGGTGAATTGTATATTTAAAAAACATTAGTTTAAAATAATTTAAACTAAACAAATTCAAAAACCTCTTTAAGTAAAATTATTAAATTAAAACTTGACCCGTAGTCTGATTAAAAAAGTATCATAATCGAGATTGATTTTGATATATCAGAGTTATAAAATCATAATTATAGTCAATATAATTTAATTTGTATAAAAGACCAGATTCACTATGGATCTGATTAATCATATTATAAGAATTGAAATTAGAGTAATTATGATAGAACAAACAGTAAAGAAATATGAATATGATGTTTCACTTTATTTTATATAAAAGTAGTGGAATAGTTACTTGTAAATAAACCATCAATACAATATTAACATAATGTAAGAATGAATTACACAACAATTATTAAAAACATAAAACCATTTTATCCTTAAGATTAAGTTAGCTAGTAACCTTGGATAAAGGTATTACTTATTTTATACTTAAAAGAAAGCTTGTCTTTCCTCACCAAGGAAATCCCTAGATACAATAACCAGATCTGTCTTCCTAGCCACAAAATCCCTTGATCCAGTGGATCAGATTCTCTATCTCACTATCCCTACGAGACCTCAATCAAGATTATTAGATTATCTTTCTTCCTATCCCCAAAATCCCTTGACTGTAATCACAACAATCAGACGCATGATTACAATGCACAATAAATCTTAAAGAGAAAAACTGACTTGGTTTCCTTAAGAAGACCATCTCTAAAGTATTATAAAATACTAGGAACAAGATGTTCATGCTATAGTAATCTTCAGAAGAAACGAGAGTGAGTTTAATAAATCAGTATCCCAGTAGTAGCAATAAAAAGCTATCCATCAGCTCCAAACTCTTCAAATGACTAGGTATTTATAGGAATCTTCCTAATGGTCATAATTTCTTCCCAATGGTCATATTTTCTTCCCAATGGTCATATTTTATCTAAGTTTGTTGCAATTAATTGGAAACCTGACACTTGAAATCTCATACCTATATGGAATAATAGAATTTCCAATGTATTATTGGCTTACACCATTACAGTGTAATAAGTATTCCTTACATTAGAAATAAGCCTTCTGAATATGATTAAAGAATTAAGTTAGTCTGATGGAATTACTTAAAAATTTCACTATGATAATCATTATTAGGGTTAGTCTAATGTTTATCAGTACCAGTATCATTACGATTATTATGAAATTATTAGTATGAAAAAAATACATAAAGTATAACAACAGTTCTAATAAAGTTTAGTATGATGTTTATCAGATGTTTCCCCATTCTGATAGTCATAATGAAGAAAGTTAAAGTTTATATTCTAATACTTAAGAACTTATTCTAAGTATGATAAAACATAATGTTTTCTATAAAAACTTACTAAAAACATTTTGGATATAAAAATTTAGTAAAACATGTTTTTAAGAAAAAGTTTTTGATTTCCAAAACAAAGGAATGGAAAAGTAATAAGTAAAAATTATGACTCAACAATTAAAGTAAAGAAATCATTCAGACATAAGGTAAGGGGATTCTCGAACCAAAATTTCTTTCTTTGGGTTATTCCTCTTTCATTCCAAATTGAAGTGTGTATGTGAATTTAATACTCCTAAAATATAATTTCATTATTCTTAACTTTTATTTTCTAGGATATACATTTTTATAATATGGTTTTATGAAAAATATAATGATTTTCCAAAATAACACTTCTTTATAAAAAAAATCTTTTATTTCTTTTAAGATTGTTTCTTCTTCACTCAAGATTGATGATTCCTATACCAGTATGCTATTCCATTTTTGGAACCCCAAAGTTTATTCATGAATTTATACTTTATGAAATGAAACCCATTCTTTTATATGGGTTATTTTATGTCTAAGATTGATATATATTCTATGTGGCATACATGATTATGTAAATGTTATGATATGATGGGTGAACCCAGAATTATATAGTGCTCCAATGTATTGGTTAATGTGATATATCTCATGATATAATGTGAAATATGAGTGAAAATGATGCTAGATTTGTTCAAAATGATGATGATGTTATGATTACGTATATATGTTATATGTGAACATGATGCTAGATTTGTTCACAACTATGTGTGGCATTTGAACTCTAAGAGATGATGTTTCATTTTTATGCATTGACACATTCCATGCCTTCATTTAATACTTCCTCTAATTATTATGATGATGATCCTATTCTTATATTATAATTTTGATGATTATGAACACCCATGTTATATTGATCCATGTTCTTATCTACCCTATTACAGGGCTTTTATATCACCCCTGTCTTTGATGTATGTCCTCAGGTGAGTACTTATACTAAGAAGTACATGAGGTCCACTAAGAATCTAGATGATAAAGAATTAATTAATGTTTATGTTTTATTATATAAATGTTATGTATGGACCTAATTTTCTAAATACACTAAACCTTTGGATCTTGGTTTTGTAACACTATTATTTTTATATCTTTAAAATAATGAAATAGTCAAGTAAGAAAAATTAAGGTCACTGTAATAACTAACCAACACATTGAGTTGGTAGCTATAATACTTTATTTGATGATATGGAGACATTATCTCTAGGGTGAAATATGTGAAAAATACACAGATCATAAAATCCTAAAATACATCTTTTCATAGAAAGATATCAATATGAGAAAAAGGAGATAAATCGTGCTACTCAAGGATTATTATTTCTTAATACACTACCACCCAAAGAAATAAAATAAGGTATAAAATTCATTGAGTAGGAAAGATAATAGAGTTTTGAACTAATTGAGGATTGAGATGGATCCTATGTTTATGAATCCAGTAAATATGGATATGGGAATTATTAAGCAAGACATCACTCATTTTTAAAATGATTGTGAAACCATATTTATTAGAAAATATAAAAAATTATCAATCTAATGATGAGAAATTTTAGAAGAAAATTAAAGCTATGAATGATGGAAAATTAGAAGAATTAATTTGTGAAGATGGTATTCTAAAATTTGGAAAGATATTATGAATTACATATATACCTGAGATAAAAAGGGAATTGTTGGATGATTATCATAGAAAAAATTTATCTATAAACCATCATAGCATAAAGATGTATAGGGATTTGAGGGAACATTTTTGGTGGGATAACATGAAGCAGAAAATATTTGATTATGTGTCTAGATGTTTGGTTTTCTAATAAGTGAAATATTTGAGATAAAATCCTAGAGGATTCATGAAACCTTTTATAATTGATGTGTGTAAATGGGATGACATTACTATGTAATTTTTCATATAACTATTAAATAATCCTATAAAGAATGACACAATATTGGTTATCATTGATCGCCTAAAAAAATCTACAAATTTATTCACTATAAGAGAATATTTACGTCTATAGTGGCTTGAAAGGATCTATATTAATGAATTTATAAAACTTAATAGATAAAATCTTTCAATTATGTTTTATTGTAATCCTTATTTTACATCGAAATTCTAGAATAGACTTCATATGGATCTTGATAATGAGATTTATTTGAGCACCGCCTACCATCCTCAAACTGATGGATAGTCCGAAAAGACAATTCAAATAATGGAAGACATGTTAAGGTCATTCTCACTTGACTTTCAAGGTATGTGGGATCAGTATTTACCTTTGTTATTTTTTTACTATAACAATAGTTTCAATTAAAGCATTCAAATGATGTCGTATGAATCATTATATGGAAGGAGATGTTGTACTCCTACTTGTTGGGATAAAGTTGGTTAAAGGAAAATTATATCCCTATAACTTTTTTAAATAGACAACAACAAATTTAAAGGCTATTTAAGCTCACATTAAAGACACTTAATTTAGTAAAAAGAGTTATACTGATAATCAGATGAAGGTCTTGGAATTACAAGTGGGAGATCATGTTTTCTTAAAAGTATCTCTATAGAAGGGTGTTATAAGGTTTTGTAAGAAAGGTAAACCAATCCCTAGGTACATTAGACCCTTTTAAATCCTTGAAATAATTGGATTTATTTATTATAGTTTGGAAATTCCACCAAGTCTCTCAAAAGTACATGATGTGTTCCATATATCATTATTAAAGAAGTACATGATAGACCCAACACATGTGATCACTTATGATGAAATATAATTGGAACCTGATATATATTAATACGAAGAATCCATTTATATTATTGATAATATAGAGAAAGTATTGAGTAATCAGACTATATTTCTAGTAAAGGTACTTCAGAGAAATCAAAAAATGAAGGAAACAATATGGGAACCAGGGGATATTATGAAGAAGAACTACCCTCATCTATTTAAAAGGTAATATCCATGAAATTTCAAGGATTAATTTTTTAGGAGGGAATAATGTAACACCCAAATACTTTAAAATATATTTCTTTTAGAATAAATTTAATTTCTTTTATAGTTTACGATGCACACAACACATGGTCTAAACAAAACCTGGTTTTGTCACACTTTACACAATTAATTTAAAATTATTTTTAAAAAAATTATAACATTTATTGGGAAAAATAAATTTCATTTTTTAAATAATGATATAAAAATTATCATAGGTTTAATTTTTGGTATTTTTCTGAGAAGTTTCAATTTTTGATGAATAGTGAAAAATATTGAATTTTAATTGAAAACCGCCTTTTCTTTTGAATAATTTATAATGTTAAATTATATTTTTAATTAAATTTAAAGTAAAATTATTTAAATTATATATAAATTAATCCAATTTATTCCATTTTAATCATTTTTATATTGAATTTTTGTATAAAAACTTGGTAAACTTTTGAACATTTTCTCTTTAAAAACCCTCTTTCTCATCGCATTTGCAGGATTAATTTTAAATTAAAATTTTCCACTAATGTGAATGGAATTTGGAAAAATTGGATTCAATATTTATAATCATAATAATTTATATTATCTAATAAGGTCAAATTAATTTTTGAACACAATGAATAGTAAAAATAGTAAATATTATTTACCACGGTTAAGGTAAAAATAGATTTACTAGGAGGTTAAAATAAAAATATATGGATTAAAATAAAATAAAAAACTATTTAAAATATATTTTATGGAAATATTTTGGCCTTATAAATTCTAGGATCTATAATTTTCCATTACTGGATCCTTTTATATGAAAAAATGTGGGTGTAATTTATTCTTTTCAAAAAAATTATAAGTGTGACACTCACCTCACTTATAAAAGGTGATCCTTTCTCCTCTCCTATTAGAAAATTTAAAAAATTTTGGTTCAGGAAATACCTAGCCAAATAAATTCCAAAATTACCTTACCTCATCCTAGAATCTTTATTTTCTGTATTAATAAAATCAAATAATGATTTTGGTGCAAACTTAAGAAGGTTACCCAAAGGAGAGGTAATGTTCTTCAATAAGTGTATTTATTTTATTTCTTCCTCCACATCCTTAAATTATTATTAAAACATGAAAATATAATAAAATAAGTTGATTAAATGTAATCATATGTTTTTATGTTAATTTAATGACCTAAAACCATCCCCACATCCATCAAATGGGTTACAAAATCATCATTCATGTGTACAAGAGACTGCCGTCTCACAAACCGATGTCATTCGTTTTCCATTAACACCTCCCATGGTTGGGTATGATGATGGATATAAAGTATATATATGATATTTATAAAATAATTATACCTATATAGTTATTATAACATATATACCTTTTTACCTTCTATTTTTCATGGGATGCGATAACATCACTCGTGTGTAAAACAAACTATCGCCTCACGGAGCGATGCGATCCTTCTTTCACCAATGCATTAATGGAAGATGATAAGGATAAAGTTAATGATTATATGTGATATAAATGAAATAATTATTATATTAATGTAATATTTATCATTCTTAAAGAATAATATATATCATTTTTATTCTTACCTTTTCACTTAATGAAATATTACAATGTCGTTCGTGTACGTGTGGACTACCGCCTTCACGAAACGATACGAATCTATTTTCATCACCACACCACATGGATGATATATATAAGAATATTTAAAGAAATAATATTATATTTATGATATTTATGATATTATGATAACTTTGGAAAGATAAAATATTACTTACCTCTTTTCCATAATGATCATTGAAAAATGGAAATGTTACTCATGCATACGTATGACCTACCGTCTCCATGATCATAACATACTTAATTTCTCAAAAAAATATTTAATGATTGTTATTAAAATTATAATTTATGTATAACTATTATAATTATGTCATTATTATTATTCTGGAGATTATGAAACTATATAATATGCATTAGAACTGGAATTTTCAATACAAAGCACAGATGAGAAAACAAGATAATTAACACCTGAAACAATGAAAATAATGAAATATTATTAATGAATGGGGGATAAGATGTTATAACAGGATCATATATGATATTATAAATATTAATATGGTTTTATTATAAGTTAATAAATTATTTAAAACCACCATACAAGAGGTTAAATCACATTCAACCTAAAAGAAATGCGAGGTAAGGGACTTCATCTCAATTTCTCTTAATTGAGGCATATTGTAATGTAATGCAGCTAATTTATTTTATATGGTGTATATAACACCCCATTGACATGTAATATCATGAATAATTCATTCATACTTTATGGTATTTTAAGTTTTCTTCAAATCATTTCATCCAAGTGGATTTTACTTGAAAATTACCAAGTGGTAAAAGTTATTGTACAATATCACTTTCTTTTATGATTGTTAAATTTATCTTGAAACAATCAATTTCTTGTAATAATTTTTCATTGGAAATTACATTTCTCTTAAATATCCATGTTTTTTCATGATGTATATGATTATTTCCTTAAACTTATACCATTTTTACATATGGTGTTTACTTTTAAAGTTATATGATATATAGAAAATATTGATAAATACATATCCTTCACTCAATATAAATATTTGATGATAAGGTATATTGATTCATGAATTAAATTGATCATTTGATATTTGAGTAATGCTTTGGACCTATAGTGATGGGTTGGGCCTAATATAATATAGCCTCTCGATGTATCGATAGGTATCATGATACAAATTAATTTGGACAAATTAAATGGGTTTCCACCTATAGTATTTAAACTATCTTATGAAAGGTATTTATAGTAGAGGTATCATGATGTCTGAGATCATGACATCCAATAATTAAGAACTTACTTCATTAATATTTTAGTTATTATTATCCATGGTATTTTCACAATGATATTATCTCTGGATGAATTTCATTCTTAGTTTATTGATTAAATGACATGTGTTTTTTGTTATTTACCTTTATATATTGATTATACCATATCTATTCATGAAATCAAGTTATTTAAATAGAATGTGTGTTAAATTATTTTCCTTTCCATATTGATTATTATTTATTGATTCATGATTGGTTACATTGTACATAACCCTTAATGAGCATTTTAGTTCACTCTTATTTTGTTTCTATTACCTAGGATATAAAGAAGAGATATTTGAATGAGTTTTCAAGGATGCAGTTCATTCAATTTTTTCATGTATTATTTTTTATTTTCTATTCACAATGTAAAATGGGTATCATGTATATATCAAGTTATCCAAAACTGCTAAACCATTTAATCCTTTGGGATATAACCCTTTGTATCTATGCTAATGTAATAAAGGAGACACCAGATCTGGGTTATTGGGGTTGGGGTTGTTACATAAATTAATTATGTTAAACTCACCAAAAAACTTGAGTGGTTTATTGGTGTGTAAGGACCAAGACTTAGGATACCACCTAAGGTATGACAACCTTTTAAAATTTAAAGGGAACTAAAGTGAAAACACTAGGAGTGTCACAACCTCAACTTGTGATCAACTGGTTTCCAATGATGTTTATGGTATAACATAGAAATAAGAGAATTAAATTATATTATTTATTGATGACATATGATTAAGTGTTTAATTAAGTAATTCTTGGTCAATGGAATTTGATGGTTAATCTATTATTGAAATTATTAACTCGTGAACATGAATTTTATTATGTAGTTATTATTGGATAATTAAATGATGAACTCATGATTATAGAATCATTTACATTGCTATTATTATTATTATTATATTTTTGGGGTACCTTGGAAATTGTTCCTTGGATATGATGTGCCAATTATTATTATATTTATGGAGGACCTTGTATATTTTTTCCTTGGATCTGGTGTTCCCATTATTATTATATTTTTGGGGGAACTTGGATGTTATTCCAAGGATCTAGTGTTGCCATCATTATTATATTTTTTGGGGGACCTTGAATATTGTTCCTTGGATTTGGTGTGACCATTATTATTATATTGTCGGGGGACATTGGAAGTTGTTCCTTGGATTTGGTGTGCCCATATATTTATATACATGACTATAATACTATGGATAATGACATCAGACACTGGTCGAAGTTGGTATGGCCGATATCGGGTATCACATTAGACTATGAGGATTGATGATTGTATTTATTTATGTAATTGTAGTTGTTTATTTATTCTACTGATTATATCACTTGCACATATCACTACATTTACTATATATGTATGAGACCATGTTGGTAGTGCCCTACTAAATTATATACTCACACCCTTCTCTGGCGGTCATTGCACTTGGGTACCCGATCAACCTTCATTGTTCACAAGTTTAGGATAGGAAGTGGCTCATGATTGGATTGATCGAGCATGATATCTTAGATAGAACTGGAGATCAGGATGAGGTGAGGTTCAGAGATGTAATAGAGCCTTAGGGTATCTGGGTTCTTTCTTTTATTTTCACTTGTGACCAGTCTGGTGGATAGTCAATTTGTGGTATGACTATATAATTCATTTTATTATTTATAATTGATGGTTTTGTTATTTATTTATTTTGTATAATATACTATTTATTTATTATTGTGGATGATATTTAGTTATTTTCAGTATTATTGATACTATGATATGAGGGTATAGTCTCCCCACTATCACATCCTAGACCCTCACTACTTGTTGGAAACCTTTACTATATAGAGAGGTGTGTCTAAGGTCACATAAAAAACCTATCCAAAAATTACTTATAGTGAATCAGGGTAGGGATGTTACGTAACCATCTCATCAAATTCCTGTTATAATGCTTTATATCTTCACAAAAAACCTTCAAAAACCATTTCAATAGAGGAAACTCTACTTTCCATTCTTATTTGCATCCAATCCAATTTCTCTACTTTGTTAAAGAAAAATTTCACACTGAGCTATCATGAATAATGATAATAATTCCCATCCACCACTATTCTTCCATATCATGCACAACACAACATAATTATGTTTCTTTCTAGAGATCCTCAAACTATTTACACTAACCATGATTCCTCACTATAAATTCCTTTATTCAATCAGTTCCTCAATGATTGTATCACCTATAATGTACATAGTTCTATTAGATGGAATGTTTCTTAGTTTTTAATGTGTTAGAATATACACCTCCCAATGAATATCTACCTTTTATTATCCTCTTAGGACTTTATCATGCCATTTTAACAACTCCTATCTTCCTCCATCATGTGAAAAAGATTTACGACTTCTTCATTGTAATCAGACAACATTGTCCATTATCACACCTCCCACACCTACCACAATGAACATGTCTCATACAATAATACTCCTCTCTCTCAACTAATTTTGTTTCTAAAACACTAAACATAGTTCCCCTGTATGCGTATCCCAATGATGGTTGTGTATACCAGTGATCACATCTCCCTCTACCACGATCATTTCTTCCCTAGTGGAGTCACCCGATTTTTAGGCAACCGACCTAAAAATAGTTTGATCAGAAGAATACAAGAAGTTGAAAACAGAACAACAACAATGAAACCTATTATTTCTAGAGTAATGATATAGAATGGAGTTATAGTAGAATAGAGAAGAAGAAGAAATAAATTGATGGATCTCCCCTAGAAAGATCACTTCCATAGGATTCATGAAAAAGTACACCCAAGGATGACACCACCCAAATTCTACCAAGCATAAGTACAAATCATAATTGAATCATCCATCCTTTTCATCTAGCATCTCTCCTATTAATAACCCATTCTACCTAACCAACCAATAACTACCAAACAACTAACTCCAATAACCTTCCTAATAAAGGATGAAGTACAATAATTCCATTAGACTTATTAATTTTTACACTTCTATGACCCCATACCTACAAGGTGAAACCCTCCTAGGCCTGAAATGGGAGAAGAGAGATAGTGACACCCAAGTCCTACCTCCAGTAGGTACCAAGTTGGCGACTAGCACTGAGGGTATAGAAAACACACATATGAGAGGCGTTACCCTATAATATAGCACATGCGAAAGAGAGAGATAAGATAGAAACCAACCAACTCCTACTCATATTACAATATAGAAGAAAATCAAAAATTAACACATGTGATTTCATACAATAACTACTACAAATGAAAGGAAAACTGCAAGTATCAAAATAAAAGCAAAGATGATAGCGACCAAGAAGCCCAAATAGCTCCTACTAAACCCCAAGCTAGTAGTAACCAGACTGATCTACAACTTTCTTCAAATGAACTAAAAATATTTTATATATACATAGGGTGAGTGTAAAAGTATACTCAATTAGATCCTACCTAGATTCTCTTGTGAAAAAGGTAAAGAAACCATGCTAAAGCACAATGAACAACAATTGAAACTAACTCATCACCTAAACATGTATACTAATTTCCCAGCCTCACCATGGATACTCTCACCAAGTATCAAATACAAGAGCATATAATATAATAAATAATATTAGGGGTACCCTACTACCACTTCCCCACTGGTTTTTTTCTCTTCCCTAATGTCACTCGTCCTGAGCATATCTCCCTAAAAGGCTAGCCTGCAGACACCTGGGCGAAGTACCACAACATGCACCTTGTGCAACACACCACCACGTCCACATAACCAAAAGTAATGAGGTAGTTTTAGGGAGCCACCAAATCTCTTATAACATGTATCATACATCAGGTATTAAACCTCAAGCCATCATAGCCCATACACTGAGTAAGGATCCTCAATCCATCACAGTCTATGCATGTTATAACTATAGTAGTTCTTAGGAAACTATATCTAGAATACACGTGTGTGAAATAACCACAAGTAATTACATAATTCTACACACATATATGGGAAAAAATAGACACCATACATACCGTCATAAGTAACTACCAATAGAAGAGATATGGGCCAAAGGCGGTAGTCATCCATCTATCCTCCCATCGAGATATTGGGGAAACCACCCCCTAGGTCTTAGAATTACTAGGGTGTAAGTTTCCCTAATCGAAAGGGTGGAGTAGAATATAGAAACACAAAAGTAAATGATATAATATAGCTAACAACTATACTATGGGCATAACCTAGTCTGAAATTCAACTACAACTAACATTTATCGGACTCCTAGCTACCTTTTCTAAAACCATATATCCTATAAGCACACAACCATTTAAAGAGATATGTTAAATTAATTTATTACTTTTTATTAGTTTCACTTTATGTTAATTAATTATTTAACCAATAATTAACCATTAAAATATCAAAATTACATTACATTAGCATCACAACCAAGTTCCATGCCCTCCAAGCATAATCAATATGAGTCCATGGCTTCTTAGAATTACAACCAAAGCATTGTATCCCAGCAAGATCCAACCCCATGGGTTAAAAATTTAATCATTTATTAGCATCATTAATTTATATATTACTAGATATTCTAGGGAAACATTCTAAGCTACCAAATATAAGGGGATCAACATGGTGAGTAGATGAACTACCCCTTAAGTATTCACCACCTATAACAGAAGCATAGAATCATCCAACCATGAGAATCTAAATATAGAAAGCACATGTAATACCCCACACATACTCACCTCTCTTGGAAGGAGAGTAACCAAAACCATCTGCCTCAAGTAGTGGGGAAAGGAATGAAAATAAACAACAACATGTTCGTAGGCCAAGTAACTAATTCAAACAAGCATCCAACATTCATAACAATTGGTAATACCAACTTCAACCCGTTACATCATCTCTAGAGTCATCCCTAACACCCACATGCATATCCCGATGCATCTTGCCACTCCAGGAATTAGCTAATTCCACAACAACCGGTCCTCCCCACCCAACATACCCCAATATCCCTCCAGGATCAGCCATTACAGGCTCACTTCACATATAGGCTTCCCTATCCCACAAACCACAACAACCCTCTAGGCTCATCCATCCCAGGATCACATTACATCTGGGCCTCCCTGCCCCACATACCACAATAGCCCTCTAGGATCAGCCATCCCAAGCTCATGTCACATCTGGGCCTCTCTACCCCACATATCCCAATAGCCCTCCAAGATCATCTATCCAGGATCATGTCCCATCACAAGCAGCAGACCCCACATACCACAACATCCCTCCAAGATCATTCATCCAGGCTCACGTCACATCACAAGAAGAAGGAAACAAACATAGAAACCAAGATCTTGGACCTAAACAATGCATTCACACTTCACACACAACAAGCTCTCATGGCTCCAAATCACAAGGAACTCAACATTTACAAGAAATAAGGCGACCCAAACCCTATAGTGTCATTAACTTTTATCACACAACCAATTATTATTCCATCTTGAATTAATCAATTCATTATTCATAGGTTCCAAATACGATAAACCTAAGAAATAAGCTATCTTAAGCTATCACAAATTAATTAAACAATTAATTTAACATGACTTTAATTCGTTTATCAACAAACATTATCATGCTTCAGGTTCATTAACTAATTCAATTAAACATGCACACTTTCATCAATTTGATTATCACCAAATTTCAACAACAACAACCAGATTTCTTAAATATGCCTCTTTAATATTTTATCCAATTACTTATCAATTAATTCTGACTTTACATTCTTTACCAATTTCACATGATAAGCTAAGCACAACAAGTACTGCATAGATATCACACTATCTAGAAAATCAAGAGGCAACCTATTATCATGGTATAGAAAACAACATATCCAAGTGATAAATATTAATTATTTAATCCACTTAAAGTAATTAATTATGTTAATTCCATTGTGATATAAGGGGATAAATCATAATAACTCTACAATTTCACATAAATAAATAGAGAAGAAATGAATCCCCTACCTCAAATGGGTGTCAACATTCTTCGCACGAGAACGAACCACACAACAAATCTCTAATCACCCCTCCTGCAAGAATTTCATCCATATGAGGATTCCATAACACAAAAGAACCAAAAAAAAACCAATACAAACCCCATTAAAAAATTGAAGATCATCCACCATCACATGGAAATAATAATGAGGGGAAAAGAGATCAAACTGGAAGAAACTATTGGAAAATGAAGGAAAACACACCTTGGATCAACTCGTATCACCATGGATCAAATATGGAAGCCCGATGATTGATTCCCATAAAATAAATCTCAAAAATTCTAAAGTGGGGGTTGCTGGGTCACCTAGAATTAAAGGGAGAGATACTACAGCTGTAGGGTTATGAATAACCCGAGTGGCTGAAAATGCTTAAAACAACACTATATTGGGGAATTAAATGGAGTGTAATCCTCTTTCACATCATGTAATCCTAAATGTTTGGTTTCCACTAGAAAATTCATCGCCTATTCATTTTATTTATTTTTTCTAACCCTGATTCATTACATGTCGTGAAACCCACTTTCACGTCATGTAAAAGTTTTATACGGCGTGAAATCTCTCTAATTTTGGATTTTAGCAACCTAACTACTCCAAACTTCCTCCGAGCCTCCTCCAAGCACCTAGGTATTTTTAAACACACAAAGGGTTTATCCATAATGTTCCAAGACCTTACATTATACACCTATCAAAAAATTCTCATCCTCAAGAATCCAAAACCAACCCATAGAGGAAACATAAAGGGGTCATCCTAATGACCACCTTGTGAGATACCTATCAAGGCTCTCACCACCATAGGAGCTCAACCAAATCACCAGGGGAATAATGAAAAAATACAAAATGACAAAAACCAGATCCTAAACACTCCCTTAGAGGATATACCTCTCAAAAGAGAGCAAGACATAATAAGTAATAAGAGAAAGTCATCTCACAAACTAGAAAAGTTCTATAACTATAAAACAAACTGAATTACAAGAGAAGATATAAACATCAAATATATTAGGGTATTGAGCACATATTTGTGACTCATGTTCCTAGGTAATCTCCTCCAAACCACCATTCTTCCATAATACATGAACCAATGGGATAACACACCCACACAACATCTTTTACTAGCGGTCCTGGATCTCTACAAGTCACTCCTTGAAGGTCGCATCATCATCAACATCAACATCACTCTAATAGATGATATGAGAGTTGTCATGAAGATAATGATGGAGTAGTGGCATGTAAAAAACATCATGTGTCTAGCTCATCTATGGGGAATGTTCTATCTGATATGCCATGACTCCAATATAAGCTAACAGCTCGAAAGGCCTAACAAACCAGGGATAACTATTACTCCCATAACCAAACCTTCACTAAACATGATGGGGAGTCACCTTCAAGAACACATTATACACAAATTATAACTCCATAGGTCTTCTCCTATGATTTTCATAGGATTTATGATGATCCTGTACTACTTCTATCCTCTCATGAATCACCTGAACCATCTTTGTTTTATTATATACCAGTTCCGACCTGAGAATTTCTTACTCTCCGATCCCAATCCAGTACAAAGAAGAAAATAAAGGTCTCCCACAAAAGTTTTAAAATAGTTCCATACTGATGGTGGAGTGAAAACTATTGTTTTAAGAGAACTCCACCAAGGTCAGGTGCCGCATCCACAAACCTCCAAAATCCAATACATAAGAGCACAACATGTCTTCCAGAGTCTGGATAGTCTGCTTTGTATGACCATCCATCTATGGATGAAAAGAAATGCTAAGTAATATCTAATAACCACAAGTATAATGGAGACCTCTATACACCATAGAGGTAAAATAAGGATCTCAATCATAAATGATCATCCTTGGGACCCCGTGGAGTCTCACCACCTCCTCCAGATACTACCCCAAAAAAACCTCCATTGAGATCGACTCCTCGATCGTTATAAAGTGATACGATTTCATAAAATGATCCACTATCGACCATATAGCTTCATATCCTACTTGAGATTGAGGTAAATAGGTAACAAATTCTATCGAGATGTCCTCCCACTTACATTGAGGAACATCTAACGGTTGGAGTAGACCACCGGGAACATGGTGCTCGACCTTCACCTTCTGGAAGATGAAACAGCGAGACACAAACTCTCCAACTTCATTATTCAACCTAGGCCACCAAACTAACCCCTAAAATCTCAGTAAATCTTTTTTATGTTAGGATGTACTGGAAAAGGTGAACGATTGAACTCTTTGAGAACTATCTCACACGTCACTAAAGAAACAAAAATCCTTCCTTGAAACAACACTCAGTGCTGTTCATCCTCAGACCAACCATCAGGGGCCTTACCACAAACAACCCAGTCTCTCCAAACCTCCACCTCAAGATCCACCAACTGGGACTCTTCCACATGTTTCACCAGATATGACTGCACCATCATCTGAAAAAGATAACATCTACCCCTGACTTATTCCATATCTAGATGCAATGCTAAAAGTTCTTCTACCACTCTCTAGGAATCACCCAATTCCCACACTGCATCACTGCACAACTTCCTTCTCAAAACATCGGCCAAAACATTCCCCGTTCTATGTATATATGAAATATTGAAGTCATAATACTATAAGAACTCCATCCACTAATGGGGGCACAAGTTCAAGTCACGTTGGGAGAAAACATATATCAGACTCTTATGATCAGTGAAAACCACAAAATGATCATCGATGAGGTAATGTATCCACAATTTCAGGAAAAACACTACAACAACCAACTTGAGATCGTGGGTGATATATTTACTCTCATGGGGGTTTAACTACTAATACACATAATAAATGACCGATCTATGTTGAATTATAACACATACCAACCCCAGATGAAACACATCACAAAAAACCTTAAACTAAACTCCTTTAACTAGTAGACAAAGAACTAGAGCACTGACCAAATTATCCTTCAAATACTCAAAATCATTCTGACACTATTTATTGCATGTAGACGTCTAATAATTTCTAGTCAACTCTTTTAGAGGAGTTGAAACCCAAGATAAATTAGTTACGAACCTCCTATAATAGCTTGCAAGACCAAGGAAACTTCGTACCTTTGCCACTATCTTAGGGGATTTCCAAGACATAACTACTAATACCTTCAACGGATCCACATCTTATCCTTACTAAGATACAAACTGCTCCAAGAAACAGACTTCTTGAGCCCAAAAATCACATTTAAAAAAATTTCCAAATAGATTCTCATGAAGAAGAACTCCCAAAATGGCATGCAGATGCTCTGCATGATCCTACTCAAACATGGACTACAAAAGGATTCCATCGATGAAAACCACCAAGAAATTATCCAGGAACTCATGGAACACAACATTCATTAACTCCATTAAAATATTTGGAGCATTCTTTACATTGAATGACATAAAAACAAACTCGTGATGCCCATGACGATAATAGAAAGTATTCTTTGGGATATCCTCATCCTTCACACACATCTGATGATATCCTGAATGCAAATAGATCTTCAAGAACTAATCTATACCCTTTAGTTGATCAAATAAATCATCAATCTATGGAAGAGGATATCAGTTTTTCACTATCACTTGGTTCAAGTGATGATAATCGATACACAACTATAAACTTCCGTTAGCCTTATTTACGAACAAAACTAGTGCACCCCACGGTGACATGCTTGGCCGAACAAAACCACAATACAATGGACCATTGATATGTATACGTAGATCTTGAAAATCAGAAGGTTCCATCCTATACAGAGATATTGATATAAGAGACACACCTGGACGTAGTTCAATCCTGAATTTAATCTATCATCGAGGGGGTAATGCTACAAATTTCTCTATAAAGACATCAGGGTACTCTTCTAGGACCCTGGGAAACACTGAATGTTGAAACTCTGAAAAACTCAATATCATTTCATCCATCAAGGATGACAAGGAAGGAACATGCCTATGACCCATATGAGGGTCTCTCTCACCAACAAACACTGCTGGCTCTCCATCAACATCAAAGAACACAACAAGCCTCCTGAAGAAATCCATGATATCCTGCACCAAATAAAAACAATCCACAATGAGTATGATGTCATATGGTTGTATCCACAAACATAATAAATCTCCCCAAAATTGGTGCTTCCCCAACACTATCTCATAGTCTCTACATACATCAAACAAGTCATCTCGACCTCCAACTAGCATAGTCAATGCCAAGGTCATTGAAAGTATCTCTACCTCAAGTATCAAAGCATGGGAAATGGTAGGTGATATGAAGGAGTGCGTCACTCCTGGATCAAACAAGGCATGAACCCTCGTAAAAAATAAGAAAAGGGTACCTCAAATGATGTATAGATCACTCAGTGCTGGCAACGCTAAATAATGAAGCTGACCATGACATGCTCCATGAATTCTATGACCCTACAGATGACCACCTCTATGGCCAAGCTCTGCTCTCTGAGGATGGGGATCATCCCGATATTGTCCTCTTATTGCCCCAACTTCTATATACTAGTCCCAAACTAGATAAACCCAATGATACTATCTCAGATGGAACTGCCTCAAGGGAAGAACCTGAAGTGGAACAACTGGCATACCCTAACTGCTTAGAAAGGTTGGGCACTCTCACCATTGATGACCTTAACCTCTATAAGAAAAACATGCGTATGATACCTTGGCATAGGATTGATATCCATTACCTCCATAGAAATGAGACATTGAGGACTAGGACCTTCCCCCAACTAATTGGAAGCTCTTATGTCCTGAAAAATGGGAACCCCAGACCACATATCTGCTTTATGTGGAATCCTGATGACTCCAATATTATAACGATCTAGTTTTGGGTAATTTCCTCTTGAAGACCTCTACTATTTCTAGAACCTTGAGATATGTCTTCAGCATAAATGGGGTGAACTAGTGCTAGATGTCTAGATGAAAAGCCTCCTAAAAATGCCTCACCTTAGCCTGCTCATCTAGAAATAGGTCTGAATCATTTTGCAAAAGGTTCCTAAAATGGATCTTGAAATCTTGCACATTGGAGATCCCTTACCGAAGGGTAAGAAGCTCCTAGCGGCTATCCTCCTTCATGGTTGAAGAAATAAACTCAACTCTAAACTGAATTTGGAACTCATCCCATAAGACTAATGGCTCCTAACGATCTATGAGAAATAAGAACCCTCATTGCCTTGCATCCCCATGCACCATCATCACAACCAATGATACCCAATGCTCCTTCTGAGCATAGATCAAACTAAAGGATATATCAACCCCCTCAAACTAGTCTTCTATGACTATATTTGAAACAGAGACCTTGTACTTCTATAGAATATGGGGATAAAACTCTCAGAGTGTCCTCCTCTATGTGTTTTCATCATGAACCTCTACTCTGTGGTGATCTTCTAGCACAACTTGCTGAACATATTCTATGTGAACCTAAAGAGGATGTTGACCTGGAGCCATGCCTAAAAAATAAAAAACTATTGGAGTTTTTAAAACACGGAATACAGAAGACCTTAACATTAATTATTAATTTTATTTTATTCATTTTAGGTTAACCTATCCCAAGGTCTACCCATTCAAACATAGGTGAAAAGAAGAGAGATGCATGATCCTTTCCTATGTCTCTACCCTTTAACCAGTATCAACTCATTTAATAGCCACTGTAAGCTTAGAGTTCCAGGAATTTGATCTTAGGGGACCTTAAATACCCATGTCTTAACTAGTATCCTATATTTATAGTGCTATCTAAACTCAGTTGACACTGTTTCCCTACCATCCCACACAACCTCACCTATGTATAACTCCAAAATCCATCATATCCCTCAACCAGACCTTTGATACCACCCTGTTACGCCCCCTACCCACAAGGTGTACCTCTCCTAGGCCGAAAATGGGGTAAGAGAGATAGTAAAACCCGAGTCTCACTTCTAGCAGGCCCTGGGTTGGAAACTAGCACTGAGAGTATAATAAACACATAGATGAGAGGCATTACCATTTAAGAGAACACATGTAAAAGAGAGAGATAAGATAGACACCAACCAAATCTTTCTCTAAGTACAATATAGAAGAAAATCCACAATGTACACATGTAATTTAATGTAGGAACTACTATAAATGAAAGGTAAAGAAATCATACTAAAGCATAGTGAAAAACAAGTGAAACTAACTCATCACATAAATAGGTATACTAAGCTCCCATAATCACCATGTATAATCTCAACAAGTATCACATACAAGAGAATATAATATAATAAAGAATATTAAGGGTACAACACTTCCACTTCCCCACTATTTTTCCACTCTACCCCAATGTCGCACATCCTGAGCATCTCTCTCAAAAAAGGCTAGCCCACAGACACCTGGGCGAAGCACCACAACATGCACCTTGTGAAACAAACCACCATTTCCACGCAACAAAAAGTAACCAGGTATTTTTTAGGAGCCACCACAGCCCGTATAACATGTATCATACATCGGGTATTAAAACTCAAGCCATCACATCCCATACACTCAGTAAGGATCCTCAAGCCATTATAGTCTATGCACGTTATACCTATAACAGTCCTTAGGAAAATATATTTAGAATACATGTGTGTGAAATAACCACAAGCCATTACATCCCTCTACACACATATATGGGGAAACTAACAGTTGTTTATACCACCACAAATAACTACCAAGATAAGAGAGTGAGGCCAAAGAGGGTAGTCAGCTAACCATCCTCCCATCAGGATGTTGGGGAAAACACCCCTAGGGATCAGAATCCCCAGAGTATAAATTTCCCTAACCAACAAGGTGGAGTAGAATATATAAAAAAATACATGATATAATATAGCTAAAAACCACACTATGGGCATAACCTAGTCTCATACTCAACTGTATCTAATGTCTCTCGGACTCCTAACTGCCTCTACTAAGACTAAATATCCTATAAGAAACCAACCATTAAAAGAGATACATTAAATTAATTTATTCCTTTTCATCAATTTAACTTTATGTCAATTAATTCTTTAACCATTAATTAACCATTAACATCTCCACATTACATTACATTAGCATACATCTAAGTTCCACGACCTCCAAGCATAAGAAAACTGAGTCCACAATTTCTCAGAATTACAATCTCCGCATTGCATACCAACAAGCTCCAAACCCATGGGTTAAAAATTTATTCATTTATTAAAATCATTAATTTTCATATTACTAGATATTTTATGAAAAAATTATAAGATATCAAACATAATGGGATCAACACGGTGAGTAGATGAACTACTCACTGAGTCTTCCCCACCTATATCAGGAGCGTAGACTCATCCAACCACGAGAAGCTAAACACTAAAAGCATATGGCATACCATATGCGTCTTCACCTATCTTAGAAGGAGAGTAACCAAAAACATATACCTAATGTAGTGGGGAAAGGAAAGTAGATAAAAAACAATATGGTTCGGCCAAGAAACAAATTCAAATAAGCATCCAGATTTCATAATAATGGGTAACCCCAACTTTAACCCGTTCCATAATCTCCAGTGTCCTCCTCGAAACACACATGAATATCCCAATGCATCTCGGAACTCTAGGCATCAAATGATACCAAACAAACTAGGCCTACCCTCCCCACATACCACAATATCCCTCCAGGATCATCCATTCGAGGATCATGTCACATCCGGGCCTACCTGCCACACAAACTGCAACATCCCTCTAGGCTCATCCATCCTAAGATCACATCACATCTGGGCCCCCTAACCACATAACACAACATCCCTATAGGATTATCCATACCATGATCATGTCAAATTTGGACCTCCCTACTTCACATACCACCACAACCCTCCAGGATCAGCTATCCAGGCTCACGTCACATCACAAGCAACATGAAACAAACCTAGTGACCGAGCTCTTATACCAAAACAAGGAATTCAGAATTCACACACAATGCGATCTCATATATCCAAATCATAAGGCACTTTTACTTTACAAGAAAGTAGGAAACCCATGCCCTATAAAGGAATTATCTTTTATCACACAACTAGTTCTTATTCTATCTTGAATTAACCGATTCATTATTCACAGGTTACGACTATGGGAAACCTAAGAAACAAGATATCTCAAGCTATCAAAAATTAATTAAATAATTAATTTAACATGCCTTTAGTAATTTTATCAATAATAATCATCATGATTTAGGTTCATTAACAAATTCAATTAAACATTCACATTGCATCAATTTTATTGTCATTAAATTAGAATAACAACAACAATCAGATTCATTTAACATGCCACTTTAATATTTTAGCCAATTAATTATCAATTAATTATGGATTTACATTCTTTAAAAATTTAACATGATTAAATAGGAAAAAAATCACTTCATAGATATCACACTATCTAGAAAATAATAAGGCAACCTGTTATCATAGTATAAACAACAACACTGGAAAGTGATCAATATCAATTCTTTAATCCAGTTCAAGTAATTAATTAGGTTAATTAAATTATGATACAAGGGGATAAATCATGATAAATCTAAGATTTCATATAAATAAATAGAGAATCAACAATTCCCCTACCACAAAAGGGTGTCAACATTCTTTGCATGAGAATGAACTATGCAACGGATCTCCGATCACCCCTCCCACAAGAGTTACATCCATAAAAGGATTACGTGGAATAAACACACCAAAAAAAAAGATAAACTCTATTATAAACATGAGAGATCATCCATAATCACATAGAAAAAAGAATGGGAGGAAAAGGGATCAAACTGGAAGAAACCGCTGGAAAATGAAGGATAAACACACCTTGGATCAACCTGGGTCACCACAGATCGAAGATGGAAGCCCGATGATTGATTCCCATCAAAGGGATATCCAAAATTCCGATTATGGGGTTTCTGTGTCACCTAGATTGAGAGAGAGATCCACTACATCTGTAGGGTTATGAATAACCTGAGTGGCTGAAAACGCTTAAAAAAAATTGCATTAGGAAATTACACAACTTCTAATCTTATTTCACATTGTGTAATCCTCATGGTTCGGTTTCCCCCAAAAAACATGTCACCTATTAATTTTATTTATCTTTTATAACCCTGATTCATTACACATCATGAAACCCAATTTCACTTCATGTAAAAGTTTTACATGATGTTAAATCTCCCTACTTCCATCTTTTAGAAATCGAATAACTCCAGACTTCCTCCGAGCCTCCTTAGACCACCTCAGTCTTCAGAAACACGAAAAGGGTCAATACACATAGATCCATGACCTTACATAACCACCTATATATGTAGAAAACCCATACATCCTAACAAAATTATAATTTTTATTAAGTAAAGAATCATGGGTAGTGGGAATTTCGGTCAGACTACTCACTAGCTTGGGAGCTTAGGTTCTGTCTGGAAAAGAAGGGATTGACTAACTATCACTCCATGCTTACTCTTATGGGGATTATTGGTTTCACATGATTTTAATCCTTTACATGAAAAGGTTTCATTTACCATATGCATGAGATGAATTTGTACATGCGTAAATATTATTGGATTTTAATTTGGCTTAAAAAAAAACCATGAGTTGTGTAAAGAGTTGCACATTAATATGGTTTAAACATATTTATTTGGTAAAAGAAATAAATATTCAAAAACTGAATCATTAGAAGAATTCATACAAGTAAAGGGAATACATAAGATAATATGGTGATATTTAAATCCCCTTAAAACACTAAGTGTTAGATTTCTTCTAAAGCAATACTTGTTAAATCCTTGATCATCCCACTGGGTAGGTTCATGCCAAAGTAGGATGCCCATGGATTATCTTGTTTAAGATAAGAAAATTATAGGTGAACTTAAGTGTTAGGTGCTAGTATTTGGAATATTATTTGGGTTACACTTATCTAAGAAACCCTAAAGGTTAGGACACTAGAGGAATAGATTTGAGTTTATCCATACGGTGGTTTTGGAAAATATTTGTCTTATCACCTATTTAAGAATCATATCTGATATTATTACCAAGAAAACCTACTTAAATAGATAAGGGATGAGAGGATTTCAAAAAAAGATTGATTAATTAGTGAAATATAGATCTTGCGCCACTAATGAATATGATTCAATTAAAAGGGTTCATCATTTTAATGGGGGAAAATTTAATAAAAGTCTATATTAAATGAAAATATAACATGATATTCATGTGATAAATGCTTCTGTTGTAGATAAAATGATATCACTGCCATCAAACATGACTTTGAGGTCAATATTGGAGAAAAGGGTAGCTCAAGGGAAGAATATTCTTAGAATGGTATAGAAAATTAAGAATCAATCTTAAACAAGAGGTAAAAATTTTATGTGTTAGAGAAACACCTTCTTGAATAGAAAAATATTGAAGTTATTCAACAATAATATCTTGATGGGTATGATAAGAATAATAGGATTCACTTGGGGTTTCAAAAGAATTAGATGTGAAATGAACCATGGTTCATTAGTCCTTACTCATTTACTCAATATGATTTGGTATTTGATGAATTTGATAGAATAAAGGTTTCTTTTTTGGTCCTGACTATAGAATTCATTCTAAAATTATTTTTGGAAAGGTTTTGATAGTATGAATGATTTTTTAACCTTGTCTCTTCAAAGTGTCGAGGTTGATTGAGTAGGATATGGGATTTCCAATATCTAGTAATATAATTAAATTATAGATAAGTAAGGGTTAAAGATGAAAGGAAAATATTGAATGATCTAATTATCATCATAGGCCATTGAAAGATAAATGAGGTGTTAGGAAAAAAGTGAAATGTTTTCATATGATATGGAATTGTCCAGAATACCTAAATGGGTTTATGAAACTCTTTTAAAAAGTTCACATTAGATATTAGTGTTATAAAAATCAGTTCTTTGATTTTGAAGAGTATATGATACTGGCTTTATATTTTACAAATGTTGTAAATACACATGAGATCAAAATAAAGGTAATAATTGATGAAGCTTATAGTTTTAATTCAAGTGATAAAGATTTTTTTTCTAAATCATGGAGTTAGCATAATGAACCAACCTGGGTTGACCTGACATTCCACCCAAGATGGCTCGGTACAAGGCCTGAAGAACGTTCCTGATTACCATAGGTTGGTGAAAATCACCTGAGTATCAACATACATAAGCATGATAACAATTTTACCCTAAAAGATAAAATAAAATGTCTCACTTATAACTAGATAAATATAAAAAATTAGAGAACATTGAAGAAGAAATATTCACAACAATTAGATAACAAAACCAATCCAAAAGGCTAAACTTGAAAAAAAAAACCAATACCAAAACTATGTCTCGATTTTAACATCCATCACTACCAACCCAACTCACTATGAAGATGAAATCAACCAAGAGAAGCCGACAAAATACACGATGCCCTTCCCTTTACTTGTATCCGGCAAAACCAAAACTTCATACGCCAAAATACATATACAGAGCATGGGGAAAATTCCCAATATGATACCAATATGAATTAATATAATGTCTATCACCATGAAAACATTTTTTCTAGCTTGAAAACAAAACAAGTTTCATAAAACTATTTCATATGAAATCATTTTACTTAAAACATCCTTTGGTTTTCCTTTCAAAATATTTCATATCCAAATCCATGAGAATATAGAAATCAATACGAATGATAAAGTAGAGGATATTAGTCAAAATAATCCATATATTAAAAGATAAACATGTGATAAATCAAAAAATAAACAATACCATAAAGAATAACACCAAGAAAAAATGGTATCTAGCCTCTGGGAATAAGAAACCAATTCATGAAAAGAACAATAATCTAGCACGATGTGATTCCTAATGATACTAAGACCCACAATAGTCTATAAATATTAGTAAAACCCATTATCTACCATAATATAATGAGAATATATCCGTAATACCTAGTGGTTCCATACTCACTATGGTTTTCTTATGTCTATAACCTAATGCACACAAGGTTAAAAAAGTTCCATATTTTCTCAAAAAATTCAAGTAAACTATGCTCACCATTTAATGAAACATTTCCAAAAATAAATAATTATCACTTCCATGCTTGAAAACCATTTTAGAGTTAAAAACATCTTTGATGAATTTCATTTAACACATGATGTGCATAAAACTCTTTTTAAATAAAAACCCCCACTAAAATAATTTTACAAGACACCAAAGATGCATTTATAAAAAATACCCCTCATAGATTTCAAATAAATGATTTTAATAAGCCAAACCAAAGTAAAATAAAAGAACAAAAAGTTATTACATGAGAAAGAAGCATTATATAGAGACACCTACCTAACTAAAAGAGAAGAACTAATCACCTTCAAAAATGGGGATTGGAAATGAAGAGATACAGTCTTCACAAGACTAGATACATAAGAAAAATCATCAATTCCCTATCAAAACATCTATATCTAGAAATCACAAAAATATGAGGGTTCCAACAAAACAAGGGGAATAGATATTGAGGAGAGATCTTTAAAAAGGAGAAAATATCAGGTGAAAAATAAGAATATACCCCGAAGAGATCCTCTAATAATGAAGAAGAATTGCTAAAGAATTAAAGGGAGAATCATCTAGAGAATCAAGGAATAGATGGGTTAGGATAATGATAGATTAAGAGGATATTAGTGTTAAAAAAACCAATTGTATCAAGGTAATTTTCTAGTTTTAAGAAACCCACATGGGTTGCATGGTTAGGCCATACAGTTATAACCACATGTGATAGTCATGCAGTAGAAACCAACCCTTAAAAACTGAAGCACATAGTTACCTAGTAATATCCACATGGTTATAAAAACAATTAAAAATACATTTGATAACCTCTAGGACAAAACCATTTTACCCACATGGGTTTTCTAAGGACTCACATAGTTATAAAAATCATGCAAAATGCCATTGGAACCAATATATCCATATCCCACAGTTACTAAATAGTTATTACTAATCATGTGTAGACTGTGCACTTTGCTTGTTTCTAAAAAACTCATATTTCTCTACCCTCAACTCCTAAAATCCCTAGAACCTCAAAAGAGAAAAATTAATCCCAAAATAAGACATACCTATGGCCCAGATGGCATCACAATTCTCCCCACCATGAAACTTTCTATCACTAGAAAGCACTAAAGATTCCAAACTCATAAAAAGAGAAGGCCACTGCTATATCATCACCAATTCATACTCCCACATATCATTGCTATTTCATCTATATTTCCATAGTACATGAATTAAAGGATTTTGTTTACCACATAGCACCTTATCCTTGTGATCCATAATCTAAACTGGATACACAACCACTGAGGAGTCAAGCTCAAGATCAACACCCCCATTAATCACATAAGAAGGGTATGATTGATAACTCCTAAATTTGGAAATAGAAAACACATTTTGAATCAACATCAATAAAGATGATAAGTCCAACCAATAATCTACCTTTCCAAGATTTTTGACAATCTCAAAAGGATCAACAAATCTCGGTGCCAAATTACCCTATTATCTCAAATGATGATGCACCAAAAGAATTGAAACAATAATAAAACTCAATCAACCAATATAAACTATAATGGGAAATAATGATGGTCCAAATAGTATTTTTTGTGACTCTGATTTGTCACTAACCACATTTGGATCTATTGTACATTATTCATTGTCTCTCAAACAAGACCTAGTCTGACCAAAGAATTTCTCCCAAATCCACCCAATATAAAGGAGATATACATGAATGCACATAAAATGATTTAAAAGGAACCAATTTAATTAAATCATGATAATTATTATTATAGTCAAATTAAAATAAGGACATATGATTTTTCCAAGAACCACAGAAATAAATCATGCATCTCCGAAGCATATCCTCAAGAATATGAAATGATCTCTCAATATGCCCATCCATCTGAGGATGACACATTGTGCTTAATTTCAATTGGTTACCCATATCCTATTTTAAAGTTTTTGAAAATCAAGATATAAATTATGGATATCTATCAAAAAAAACTGAAGAAGGCACTCTAGGGAGAATCATAATCTCATGTACATACTGGTGCTTGGTCTCATCCACCTCTAATGTCTCCTAATTAGGGAGTAAATGAGCTAATTTTGTAAGTCAATCAATGATAACCCAAATCGCATACTTCCTGTTAGGTGTCCATGGTAAACCAGCAGAAAATTACATAGATATTTCATCCCACTTTAAAACCAGAATGAGTAAAGGATGAACCAAACCAAAAGGTCTCTTGTGCTCTGACTTAATATTCTAATAGGTAAGGAATCATAAAAGAAAATCTACAATCAACTACCTCATCCTTGAACACCAAAATAAATGTCTCAAATCATGATACATCTTGGTAGTCCTAGAGAATCAGGACCAACTAGACCAATGTACACTATCCATCAACTCCTTCCCCAAAGATATTGGAACAACCAATATACCTCAGAAACACAAAACACCATCAGGAGACTGAGACTAGACATATGAGGTCTACCCACTATTAAGGATTTTACTAAAATGATAAAAATTGGTGTATGTTTCTTTCCCAATATGAATCAGATAATCAAATGATGAATCTATATTTACACAAGATAAGAATATCTACCCATAAGCCTCTTCATCCTTTTAGGAACATATTAGGAAAAAGACTCATCAAGGACCACTCTTCCACTGTCTCCATCAAGGATTGGGTAATTAACTTCATGATCAACATATCAGTGACCACATTCCTTTTTCCAAGTGTATATGAAATATCTAAATAAAAAGTATGAGGATACTCAACCCATTCTCTATACCATAAGTTCAGGTCTCTCTGGGTAAACATATAATTTAGGATCTTATAATCTGAATACCTAGTAAAAACCTCAATGAATAGCTAGTGGTGCCAAGTCTTAAGATAATTAATCACTGTATCCAACTCAAGATCATGGGTAGGATAATTATTCTCATGAGGAAATAGTTGGTGTGATCCATAGGCCACAACCTTCTTCCCCTACACTAGAATGAATCTTAATCTTATAGATGAGGTATCACAAAAAACATCATAACCCAAACATAGTTCTAGAATCATCAAAACTTTAGATGAAGTCAATATCACCTTCAATTCCTCAAATAATATTTGGCACTTATCATTTCATTAAAACCTGACACTCTTAAGGGCCAACTCTATCATAAGAAATGTAATCTTGGATAAATACTAAAAAAAATACCTATAACAACCTAACAAACCCAAGAATCTCTAAATCTCAAACACATTCTTGGGTTTATCCCAATACATAACCACTTTGACCTTTTTAGGATTAACTAAGATGTCTATATCATATAAAACATGGACTAAAAACTTTAATTCTTGGATACAAAACTAAAATTTAGAAATATTTCCATATAGATGATGTTGTTTTAGAGTTATGAGAATAATACCCAAATGATCCCTGTGTTCTTCCTTTGAATTTGAATACACCAAAATATCATCCAAAAAAATAATGTTGAAAGAGACTAAGAACTGATGAAAGATTCTATTAATTAAAGGCATAAACACCACATGAGATTTAGTAAGAATAAATAGTATAACAAAAAACTCATAATTCTCATACCTACTATTTAAGGTTGTATTATGAATATATTCATATCAGACTCTTAGAAGATAGTACCTAAAATATATATAAATCTTAAAAAACCATTAGTATTCTCTGAGTTGATCAAACATACTATTAATAATAGGAAAATGATACTTGTTCCAAAAAATCATGTGGTTAAGATTTCAATAATCCACACAAAGTCAGAGGCTTAAATTTTACTTTATAAAGAGGACTAGTGATGCCCAAGGTGACATTCTCAGATGAATAAATCCTTTAGCCTCAATATCTTCAAGATGAACTTTAAGTTCATTTAACTTATAGGGTTCCATATGATAATATGGAAAGGATATGGGACTTTTTCCATATAATATAGTCAGTATTAAATTTGACCTATCTCTAGGGAATTAATACAAAAAATCATTAAGAAATGCCTCAGGATACTCATTCACAATGATAGGAAGTAGAACACCTAAATTATGGCCAACAATGTTAATAACATCTTTGAAATTTAGCATGATATCACTCTGACCTTAGGAATAACATGCCCCACTCTCCAAGATCTAGGATCCCACTCACCCAAAAAGACATGAGTGACCCCATTGGAATATAAAAAATAAACCCGATGATGATAAAAATTGATCTAGGTCTTAAAACGAACCATCCAATCCATGACAATTATAAGTTGAAATATATCAGGATAAAAGACTAGAAAATCCTATTTGACCTCATGGTTAATGATTAAAACTGAACACTCAAAAAATTTTAAAGTATGTTCCTTCCTTATTACTGTGGGATTGTAAATATCTATCCTAAATAGAATAAGATCCAAGAATAATCCCAATATTACAATAAACTTAGAAGATATAAAATAATGAGATGCACTTGTATCAAATAAATCCAAGACTATAGAGGATGAAATAAAAACCATACCTCTCACAGTAGCTAGCCACACTTCAAATTCCTTAGTTACATACTTCAATACATAAATATTCCCAACCTTAGCTATAAATAATCAACCTTAAAAATTACACAATCCCAAGTTTTAAGTCAAGAATTCATTTTCTTACATTTCTAAGTATTTATATGGTTTAGAGTTTTAGAGAATTTGATCATAAACCATACATAATAAACCCATACATTACAAGTGGGTACTTCTACTCAGTATCCATTTTTCCCACAATAGAATTTTTTTAAAATGAAACATGTTTTATTTTCCTAAAAAATCTTCATGACTTTTAGATTGACTTCTTCCTTGTTCTTACCAATCATTAAACTCTATGAAACATATTTTAAAAATATGGGATGAGCACAACAATCTCAGTAAGGGTCATAAAAAGAATAAATATGTTAGTTTAGTCAATATCATGAAAACCCATAAAATAATTACTATTACCACATTATTATTTTAGAATATGAAACAAATCCTTTCCACATGAAAAACACACACTTTTTTCTCAAATAAAACTTTAAAATGCATAACAAGAAAATAAAAACCCATTTAGGAAATTTAGATAATCATATTCGTAACCCATTTTAAACCCATGTAAAAAATAACTGAATCTTAGTTAAATATATAAGAGAAACCACACTGGTTAACTCCCTCATTCTTTCCTTTGATGACAAAGAATATTACCCAATGCATTGAAGAGCTATAATGGGGGTCACCCTTCATATAATATATATTGGGATCACCCATATTCATGAGATATAATGGAGCTCAACGCATTGTATAATATATATTAGAATCACTAGTTTCTCATATATAATTCCCAAGTATCATATCATAAATAAAACATTTTATGATTTTACCTTTTCATTATAAAACATTTGAAAAACTTTTTTGAACCCATATGTAAAAAACTTTTGGATATCTAAATACCCTTTCCTTTTAAAAACCCAAAATAAAATACCTATAAAAAAAGGGAAATATGGGTTTTATTTGAATAAAACATCAAATATTTTAATGTAATACAAAAATCAAATAATATCTTTAGTGGTTATAGAATTCATAGATTTCGTATATGTTAAGATAAAACATTCCTTTTGTATTTTTTAAAGAAAATAAACACATTCCATAAAAGTATTCCTTTTTAAAACCTTTGAAATAAAGTAAAAAGAGAAATAAAATTTCCTTTATAATTCCTTTATGACCATATAAATATATTAATAATATATTTAAAAAAATATATACATGGAAGAAAAAGAGTTGTAATGGAAACTTTAAAATATGATTTTTAAAAGAAAGTACCTTACCTTGAGTCTGACTCATCACATACGTTATTTATCTTCCAGAAAAATAAACTTATGTTAGTTATTTAATTTAATAAGAAATTTTTTTCAAGTTTATTATTCCTTTTTATTTTCTTTTATACCATGTTATATTCAATTACTTAATCATTTGAATCTATATAGGACATTTTGAAGGTATTCAACTCATATGTCCAAAATGACATCTGTAGTTTAGCTATGGTCAAAGTGGTCATTATTCCATCATATACAGAATAATAATAATTAAATAATTATAATTTTAATACATAAATTGTAATTTTAAAACAAATCATTAAATATGGATATGAAAAACGAACTACATTACAATTATGGACATGATAGGCATGCGTATACATAAATAATGTTTCCATTTTTCAATGATCATTATGAAAGGAATATACATATTATTTTATATTTAAAAAATGATAATCATATCATAAATACTATTTTATTTATTTAAAATATAATTATATATATCATCTAAGTGATTTAGTGATGAAAAATTATTCACATTGCTTTGTGGAGGTGGTAGTCCACACATACGCATGAACGACGTTACCATTTTTTAGTGAATGGAAAGGTTAGAAAGTAAATGTTGCATTATATTTTTCAGAATGATAAATATTTAATGAATATCATATATATACATTAAATCCATCATTTCAACCAACCGTAAGAGGAGGTTATGGAAAATGAATTACATCGGTTCGTGAGGCAGTAGTTCACCGTACACACGATCGATGGTTTCATTTTCCATTTGATAGAATAGGAGATGAATATAGGTTATTAAATTGACATAATAATATATCATTATATAGAAGACATTGGTGTTATTATTTCATCATGTTTTAAGAAAGTTTTAAGTGGGTATAAAAATAAATAAAATGAAAATGATTGATTAAGAACTATATCTCTTATTCAAACAACCTCTTAAGGATTACACCAAAATATTTTCTATGTTGGATTTATGATCAAACCAAGGCCTACAAGAATTGGGTAGGTAATTAAGTAATATATTTGGTTAGGTATTGTATGAATCAAATGGTTCTTTAAGTGTAAATAAAAGAGAATAAGAGGTGGCCCTTTACAAGAGAGGGGATGGACACTCTTGGAATTTCTTAAAACATTAAATTAATATAAATTAATTTTAAAATTTAAATGGCTCCAAATTATTAATATTAAAAAATAAGATGAATTTGAGTAGAAATATTATCATACATTAAAAATTACACAAGTTTATATGATGTTTTAAACCTTATCTATTTGTTTTAACCTAATTTAACCCCTTTTGACAATTACCATAATATTAAAGATTTTACTCTTTAGGGGTCAATAAAGTTACTATAAAACATCAATTGGACCATAAATTTACCATGTTTGATACTTTTAAGCATATTTAAATCACTTGTATGAAAATTGGTTTTTTTAGTTTTAAATCATTTAATAAAATATTATTTACTATAAAGTAATATTAATGTCAATTTTGGGACTATTCAGTTAATTTGAATTTCAAAACTATAAGAAAGAAATGGAATTAGAATATAATGCCTTAAAAAATATAAAATATTTTTTATTTACCTATAAAATATGTGTAAAAAAATTTATTCAAATAAAATTACTTTAAATATTTTTAAAATCGTTTATTTTATCTTTCCATTAATTGAATAAATACTGTATCGACATTACATATGCATTTAAGATAATTATTTCATCAATAAAAATTAGAAATAAATTACCATGATAAATATAAACCATTTATTTATAACTAAAAATACCTCATTTTTATCCCTATTTAAAAAATTTAAAGATAATAAAAAAAAGAGAATAACATTTTTGACTTTTCTTTTCATAAAATATTATAAAGGTAAGAATCATGGAAAAATGAAATAAAGGTAATATACTCATATTTTAGATGATTATTATATAAATATACCAATATAATAAAATTAATTCAATATTTATGGTTACTTTCTAGTCCTTATCTTATTTTTTACCCTTAATTAATCCATTTTACCTTTATCATGGTAAAAAAATTCACTATGATTACTATACATAATTATTAAAAATAAAAATGAAATATTTAACAAATTTAGCCCTTATAATTCTTAATATAAAATAATTTTTTCAAGATTTAATTCATATAAGTGGTATAATTTAATTTAAAATTAAATCTATAAAATAGAAAGAAAAATCATTTTTCAGTAAAATTCCTTTTGAAGTAAAAAAATGTTTTTATATTAGTTCAATTATAAAATTCATTAAAAAAATATAATTTAATTATTTTTAATCAAATTTAAGTAATTAATTTTAAAAATAATCCAAAATATAATTTTACTTTATAAACACTTTAAAATAAAATAGAGTTTCAATAAAAATCAATATTTTTATCAATTCATTACAAAATCAAAAATTTTCAAAAAATTATCAAAAATTAATCCTTAGATAATTTTAAAATCCTGAATAAAAAAATGAAATTCATTTTATCAAATTTAAATTCAATAATTTTTAAATTAATATTTTAAATAAAACCATATAATGCATGAAAACCCAATTTGGTTAGAAATAAATCCCTTTTTTTCCTTTTCGATTAAAAAATTACCTAATATTATTTTATTGAATAAAAATAAATAAAATCCAATTAATAAAAATATAAAATGATTTATCTTAACATCACATAGGTTTTTATATATATCCCCCCCATTTTAAAATCTCATCCTCATAATTTTATTCACCTATTAAACAATTGGTGATATATTTTCCTCATAACATTTTTCGATTACCATGTTGCTTTTTTAACCATTTAGTTTTTATAAAAAACCTTAACTTAATGAATTACCTTATTATATAACTCTTGATCTCTATGGTCAAGAATTTGGACTGGCTATTCCTCATAATAAAGTTTATCTTCCAACTAAACTACTGTAGGGCTCAAAGCATGATATGAATATGACATGTATTTTCTTAACATCAAAACATGAAAAAAATTATGTACTTATAATATACTCAATGTAAAGGCCACTCGATAGGTAAATGATCAAAATTTATCCAATATTTTATATGGTCCAATGAACCGTGGACTTAGCTTCCAATTTTTACAAAAACGCATAACAATTTTCCATGGAGTTACTTTAAAAAAACATGACAATCTACATCAAAAGAAGGATCATTTTTCTGGTTATATGCATAGATTTTCTATATACACTATACCATACTCATATGTTTCTAAATCATCTTCACTTTTTTAAACATTTTCTTTACCAAATCTACTCCCATCAACTTCATTTCTCCTACTTCATCCCAAAAAGCTGGATTCTGAAATCTCTTTCTATATAATGACTCAAAAGGCGCCATCTATATATTAGAATGGAAAATGTTACTATGAGAAAAATAAACTATTGAAAGATATTGATCCCAAATTTCTTAGTAATATATTGAACAAGAATTAAACGAGTCTTCTAAGGTCTGAATAATTCTCTTAGTATGTCCATCAGACTGAGGATAAAAGGCTGTAATGAAATTTAATTTAGTGCCCAATGACTTTTAACATCCTTTATAAAATTTTAAGTGAACCTAGGATCAAAGTTAGATACAATGGAGAGAGTATCTCTATTTAACATGACTATATCCTTGAGATACAATCAATAAATTTGAACTAAATACATAGTATCTTGAATGTAAAGGAAATGCACAAATTTAGTTAATCGACCAATAATAACCCAAATTTCATTATTAACTCGAGATGTATTTAGAAATTACACTATGAAATCCATGGAAATATTTTCCCATTTCCTCTACTGCATTGGAAAAGGCTGAAAAATTTCCTTTTATAATTTTCATTATGCTTTAACCTGGTGATAAGTCAAACATTTCATGGTAAATTCAACAATATCTATTTTCATTACATCCCAACAATAATACTCTCACGGTAATCTATATATCTTAGTGCTAATAGGGTGAATATAAAATGAGGAACTATAAGCTTCACCCAAAAATTCTATCTTTAGTTGGGAATCACAAGGCACACATAATCATTTTCCAAATCTGATAAACCTTCCTTCATAAACATTAAACTCTGGAAACTTAACCTTCTTAATATATTCTATGTAACGACCCAAAATTTCATTAATGGAAATCCATATTGATCTAATTAAATGTATCTTTATGTAAAATGTTTATATAAAATGTCAACTTATTTGGTTTTATGTTTTTTTATTTTAAAATACTATTAAGAATTGTGACCATTGCTAATATAGTCATTGAACAGTGATCACATGATTAGTATAAATATAGGGCTTTAACAAATCCAATTTATTCAGACAAAGGAAGCGATGAACACATCTAGTAGACATGCCCCATACGAAGCCCATTTTTTAGAGATCAGAAAGTAGGTTACATCTTTGGGCTTCGCTCTAGAACAAGCCCAAGCCGAGCTTGAATATGTTAAGCTCGAGCAGGACCACCTATGAGTGAAGTGGAACTTGATAGAGATTACCACCTGAGCAATGTTATCCGAGCCACCCCAAGAGTCTGTCACCATCGCACACCTTACTCTTTGGTCTTATACAGGTGTTATAAGGGGTTATGTAACAAGACCTTAACACTATGGTTATGTATATTATTTTTGTATATAATAATGAATATACTTTCATTTTATTATTGTTACCTTGTAAATAGTTTTAAAGGATAAATAATATTTTTAGTTAACATTCAACTAAGAAATATATTTTGACAAATTAATGGATTTTTGAAATTAAATAATATTTTAATAAAATATTATCATTATTATTAAATTAATTTTTATTAAATATAAATGATCGTATAATTTTATGAATGTAATTGTAATTTTTATTAAGGTTTGAAAGCCATTTTTGTCAAAACCCATGAATTTTCGATAAATGTTGGTTTTTATTTTAAAAGTAAAAATTAACATATTTAGAAAATTATTTATATAAAATGAATATTATTTCTGGAATCAGAACATTTAAATTATTCAATGGTGAATTTTTCATAATTTTCTGAGATAGTCAAATTTTTGGGTAAAAATTAAATACCGTTTAAATATATAATGTGTTTTATGACATCATAATGACCCAATAGTGATGTAATAAAATACTGTAAACTTTATGTTTGGCCAATATATGTTTTACCATTAAAATAATGTGATTTTGGGTTTGTTTGATTTATTTTAAAAAGCTTTAGTGGACCCTTTAAGAATTATTAAACATTTTGTCTTTTTAAATTGTTTTCCCTAGGAGTGTGACTCACCTCCACATAATCAACCCCATTATTTTAAGAAGTTTTGAATTTGGCCTTATAAAATATTTTTTTCCACTTACCTTTTCCAAAATCCATGGGAAAAAACCATGGGCTGGTTTGTGGTTTGGATTAGTTTAATGTGAGGTGTCCCAAACCTAAATAATAAAGAATTCCCTCACCTTTACTATATAAACCCACCCAAGCTCCAACTTCCTCCTCAATCAAAGCCTTTGGAGTTCGTCCAACCTCTTCCCTACTCTCTCTATAATCCTCCCAAGGCACCCCAATCTCCCAAGAAGCCTCTCTAAAACCTCTCTCAAGCCTTTGGAATCACACTCCCAAGTTAGGGGTTTTCTTCTTTTCTCATTTTTGTCCAATATTCTTTAAATTGTTATGCCCTTTTAATTTCAATTATAAATTTTGGGGTATGGTTTAGAACCTACCTCATACTTCCCTATTTATGTTTGAATGATTTTAGACCCTTTCTCTCTCATTAAATGTCTCCCATGTACACCCGTTACTATGCCAAAATTCTGAAAAGAATTTCTCTATCCTCATTTACATTCAAGAAATTCTTTTGTATCATGAATCTAAATTCCATTACATTTTTTGGTACACATATCTATATGACCCCTTACTGTCCATGTCATTTAAATATGACGAGACACCCCTTTCTATCTCATCAACCATTTTTATGAGTTTTTATGTCACGCCGTTATGCTGCCGAAATTGCACCACGTTTTTCCATGCCAAAGTCATTATGTAGTGAATACCATGCCCATTTATCTATCAAGGGTATTCACCTCTATGCACATTTACTTATTTTTTAAATAGTTTAATTTATTTATTCCATATTTGTTTATCATGGAATAATTTATTATGTTGAATGATTCAATGTTTTATAATCCATGTGGAACACATATGTATGAAATGAAATGTTTAAGAAGGGTGTGCCCTGATAGCGCTCCAATACATTGGGTAAATTATAGTATCATGATACTTCATGTGAAATGTGTGTTTACTCATTCTAATTCAAGTGCAACAGGGGTTTAATCGTGCTTCTTGTTCATTGAGGGTTTACTCATGCTCCATGTGCAATGAGCCTTGGCTCATGCTAATTCCATGTTAGGTGTTGCTACCACATTTCCATGTTATGATTATCATGCTTTATCATGCCTTTATGTTTTTGCTTCTCTTGGGATCTATTGATATGCCTATTGTCTAACATTTATTGTATTCCTCATGTTATTCCATGATTAATCCCTTACTGGGCTTTATAGTTCACCCTTTTTTTATGCATGTCCTCAGGTTATCCCAGGCAATGCTAAGTACGAGGGAATGTAGTGGTCATGTAAAGTTTTCAATAAAGATGTTGTTTTTCATGTTTTAAGTTGATATTTAATGATCCTAATCCCCAAAGACACTATAACTCTTGATCTTCTATGTTTTATCAAATGATTTTTATGTAATAAATAATCTTTAACTGTGTAATAAAAGATCAGGGTTGTCATAGTTGGTATCAGAGGGCAGGTTTAGTTATTTTTGGGATTAAGATTAGAAAACCCTAGTGAAGACTTAGAGATAAGAATAAGTATATTAAAAACATCCCTAAATATTGGAGAGTATTGAGTAAGTGGTTTATCAAGAAAAAAAACATCCCTGTTTGGATATGAGCAGGTAGAGGCGGCTCTGGCACAAATGTATCCTATGGGTAAAACCCGAAAACATTGCTTTGAGATAGACTCGAACAGGAACTGGTGCATGAAAATAGGCTTTGCTGAACTCTTGGTTATGAAACTCCTAGGGGATATGTTTTGGTAAATTCACAATCTTATTATGAACTATTATTAAGGGACAAAATAATTCCCTAAGAATATATGTTAGAAAGTAGATCATGGATAACATAGACTGAAGCCAATAGATTCTTATATCAAGGAAATAAAAGTTATTTATAAGTCATTAGTTTTTTCCTTGCATTACCCTTTATGTGTTACCCCTAAATCTCCTTTTATTCTAGCCTATGTCCGGTAGTAGGAGGACTCGGGCTAACAACCGATTTGAAGATCAATGTGATGACTGTACTAATGAGATGCCCAATCCAATAGGAGTGGGAATCATGAACTTTGTCATGCTTCTCTCTCAGTTAACTCAAGATTTGAATAAAAACATGGGTCAAGAGGAACGTTCAACCCCCCCTAAGAAAGAACAAGTCACTATCGAGAGCTTCATGAGACAAAGGCCTCCTACTTTTAATGGATCATCCGATCTTTAAATCTTTGACCAATGGATCAACTCCATTGAAAAGATATTCTACATCCTTCAATGTTCTAAACAAGAGAAGGTTCTCTTGGATGCTTATCATATGGAGGGTGAAACTGATCAATGGTGGACGTTGATAAAAAATACAAAGCCTGAGGAGGAGATCGAGGTGTTAGAATGGAAGGATTTCCGGAAGATGTTTTTCGATAAATATTTTCCACCCACCCTCCGGCTTAAGATAGAAAGGGACTTCTTTACCCTCAAGAAAAAAGATGATGAATCTGTCAGAGCATATGAGGAAAACTTTATAAGGCTCTCATAATACACCTCCAGCTTTGTCATTACCCCCTAATTCAAGGTTGACCGCTTTTTTGGTGGGATGAAACCTTGCATGCGGAAAGCACTGGAAATCCGTGACTTCAAAAGCTATGAGAATATTGTCTGATGTGACCTTAAGGTCAAAATAGAGATCAGATAATTGCACGAGTATCATGGGGATAAGAAGCGTTAGGTGGAATTCAATTCTGGTGGTCCTATGGGTAAATCCATTGGTTCTAAAAAGATCCAACACCCCACTTGCCAAAGGTGAGGGAAAAGCACCCTAGAAATTTCTTGAAGGGGATGAGGAAATTCTTTAGGTGTGGAAGAGAAGGGCACCTGGATATTAAATTTCGGAAAGAAAGACCCACAACTGCGATAGTGGAGAGGAACTCTCCGTTCAAACCTCAATGCATGGTTCATTGCTACAACTGGAAAGAACCATGACATCTTGTAAATCAGTGCCCTAATTCAAGGGTTTTTGGAGGCAACTAACAACCTCCAAGGAAGAAAGGGTGATATTTTTTCATCACTACTACCGAAGTTAACCCTGAAAACGAAGTGGTGATAGGTATGCTAGTTATTCATTCAAGAATAGTGAATTTAATTTTTGATTCAGGTTCTACACATTCTTTTATATATCTAAAGTTTAGTAGAACAATCCTAGCACCACCAAAAATCATGGAAGTGAAGATGTTGGTGAGTATGGAAAATGGGGAAATCATTGTATCCCATGAATATAACTCCTCCCCTATCATAATCTGTGGATTAAACTTCCTGGTGAACCTCATCATACTCCCTCTGGTGGAATTTTATGCGATTCTTGGCATGGATTGGATTTCCTTATATAGAGCCAACATAAATTTCCGGGAGAGGGAAATCACTCTCCATGTGGATAATCGACCACCAATTCTATACAAGTGTAAGGAGGAAGATGAATCTTCTTTAGCTCCATCATCTCAAGCGTGGATATTACTGCCCTATGATCATGCATATCTGGATCAGATGATTGAGTCCAAGGAAGCAACCATCCTTGAAGACATTCCTATTGTGAGGTAATTCACTAAAGTGTTTCCCGAGGAATTGCCTGTTCTTCCTCCTAGAATAGATGTTGAATTATCAATTGATCTTATACCTGGGGAATTCCCAATATCTAAGACTCTGTATAAAATGGTTGTTTTGGAGCTTAAGTAGATGAAGGAACAATTACAGAAGAATCTAGATAAAGGGTTTATATGAACAAGTGCTTCACCATGGGGTGCACCAGTCCTCTTCGTCAAGAAGAAGAATGGATCAATGTTCCTTTGCATCGATTATCGTGAGCTCAACAAAATCATGATAAAGAGCAAGTATCCTCTCCCATGAATTGATGACTTGTTTGATCAGATACATGGAGCACAATACTTCTCCAAGGTAGATTTTCGGTCAGGATATTATCAAGTAAGGGTGAAGAAGGAAGATATCCCCAAGACTTCTTTTCGTACAAGATACGGGCACTATGAATTCATAGTAATGCCTTTTGGACTCACTAATGCTCCACCAATATTCATGGACTTGATGAATAGAGTCTCTAGAGATTACCTAGAAAAATTTTTGGTAGTATTTATAGATGATATTCTGATATACTCCAAAACCAAGGAGGATTAGGAGGAGCATCTAAGAACTGTAATAGAGACCTTGCAGAAGGAGAATCTCTATGAAAAGTACAACAAGTGTGATTTCTAGTTAAATGAGGTCTCATTCTTGGGCTATATCATCACAAGCAATGGGATATCTATGGATCCCTCCAAAACAGATGTAATTGAGGGATGGTCGAGGCCAACATCGATAACAGATATCCATAGCTTCTTGGGGTTAGACGGATATTATCGACGATTTGTGAGAAATTTATCACGATTGTCCAACCCTCTTACCAAGAAAACTCAGAAGGGAGTAAAGTTTTCTTGGAGTGATGGATGTGAAGAAAGATTCAAGGATTTGAAAAAGAGGCTTATCACTGCGCCCATGCTCACTTTACCCACAAGTGAGGAAATTTTTGTGGTATTCAGTGATTCTTAGAAGAAGGGCATGAGATGTGTGTTGATCAAAAATGAAAAATTCATTGCCTATGATTCAAGGAAATTGAAATTTCATGAATAGAACTATCCAACACATGACCTCGAGTTTTCTACAGTGATCTCCACTTTGAAAATTTGGCGGCATTATCTCTTTGGGGAGAAGTGTGAAATATATACGGACCACAAAGACCCAAGTATATATTCACATAGAAAGAGTTGAACATATACCAATAAAGATGGTTAGATCTGATCAAAGACTATGACTGCTCAATCCATTACCACCCTGGGAAAGTGAAAAAGGTGGTAGATGCCCAAAGTAAAAAGGACCCAGTGATTCTATCATTGATGATAATTGAAAAGGATCCAATCTTATTAGATTTGATGAAGATTGACATGGGAATCATAAATAAGGGAAAATTGTCAATCCTTTCATAAATGATTACTCAAACATCACTTTTGGAAAGGTTAAAGGATTCTCAAAATGATGATGTGAGAATTCAGGAAAAAGTGGAAGCTATCAGAAAAGGGAAATCCTCTGAGTTTAATGTTAACAAAGAAGGAATTGTGAGATTTGGGAAAAGACTATGTGTTCCACCAAGTCCGGAGCTGAAGAAGTAACTTTTGGATGATTCACATAGTTCAAATTTCTCTATTCACCCAGGAAACACAAAGATGTATCGAGATCTTAGAGATCATTATTGGTGGGATAATATGAAGAAGGAGATCACTAAATATACATCAAAGTGCCTGGTGTGTCAGCAAGTGAAGGAAGAGAGGTAGAATTCTAAGGGGATGATGCAACCATTGCCCATACCAGAATGGAAATGGGAGAACATCACCATGTACTTTTTCACCGGACTTCTGAAGACATCCAAAGGCAAAAATGCAATATGGGTTGTTGTGGATCATCTTACAAAGGCTGCACACTTCATTTCTATTCGGGATGATTTCTCATTGGATCAATTGACATAGATATATATCAGGGAAGTGGTAAGGATGCATGGAGTACTTTTATCTATTGTGTGCGATCGAGATCCAAGATTCACCTCTAAGTTTTGGAAGAGTCTTCAACATGATCTAAATACTGAACTAAACTTCAGTACAACCTATCATCCTCAAACTTATGGCTAATCCAAGCAGACTATCCTAACACTTGAGGATATATTGAAAGCATGCTCAATGGACTTTAAAGGAGGATGGGATCAACATCTTCCTCTAGTTGAGTTCTCTTATAATAACAATTTCCAATCAAGCATCCAAATGGCACCATATGAAGCCCTTTATGAGAAAAGGTGAAGAACACCGACATGTTGGGATGAGGTTGGTGAGTATAAGCTGCTTGGACCAAAAATGGTTGAATAAATGGTGTAGAAGGTGAAAACCATTCAATAGCATATCAAGGTAGCCTAGAGTCGACAGAAGAGTTATGAAGATAACCGTCGATTATACCTTGAGTTTAAAGTTGGATACATGGTATTTCTAGGCGTATCTCTATGTAAGAAGGTCATGGGGTTTGGAAATAAAGGAAAGTTAAGTCCAAGGAACATCGGCCCCTTCAAGATTCTTGATCGTGTCGGGGCTATGGCTTATCGACTAACACTTACACCTACCATGGCCAAATTACATGATGTCTTTCATGTATCCTTATTAAGGAAGTACATACCGGACCCTTTACATGTACTCTCTTCAGAGGTGGTACAGTTAGAGGATGATCTTTATTTTGAAGAGCAACCGGTGAAGATCTTAGATCGTAGAGAAAAATTTCTATGAAATAAGACAATGCCCCTCGTCAAGGTGTTGTGGAGAAACCAAAAGTTTGAAGAAGCAACATGGGAATCAGAGGAAATGATGAATCAGAGTTACCCATATCTGTTTTAGTGAGGGAAAAAGAAATTTCAAGGGTAAAATTTCTTAAGGGGGGAAGATTGTAACGACCCAAACTTTCATTAATGGAAATACCTCTTGATCTAATTAAATGTATCTTTATGTAAAATGTTTATATAAAATGTAAACTTATTTGGTTTTATGTTTTTGGATTTTAAAATACTATTAAGAACTGTGACCATTTCTAATATAGCCATTAAACAGTGATCACATGATTAGTATAAATATATGGATTTAAAAAATCCAATTTACTCTGACAAAGGAAGCAATAAACTCATCTAGTAGACGTGCCCTATACGAAGACCATATTTCAGAGACCATAAAGGAGGTTTCCTCTTTAGGATTCTCTCTTTTGACCAAGATGAAGCTGATCTTGAATATGTTAAGCTCGAGTGGGACCAGTTACAAGAGAAGTGGAAGTTGAAAGAGATTACCACCCGATCAATGTTATCCGAGCCACCCCAAGAGTCTGTCACCATCGCAAACCTTACTCTTCAGTCTTATATAGGTGTTATGAGAAGTTATGTAACAATACCTTAGCACTATGGTTATGTACATTATTTTTTTAGATAATAATTAATATACTTTCATTTTATTATTGTTACCTTGTAAATAGTTTTAAAGAACCAATAGTATTTTTAGTTAATATTCAACTAAGAAATATATTTTGATGAATTAATGGATTTTTGAAATTAAATAATATTAAAAAAAATATTATTATTATTATTAAATCAATTTTTATTAAATATAAATGATCATATAATTTTATGGAGGCAATTGTAATTTTTATTAAGTTTTGAAAGCCATTTTTGTCAAAACACATGAATTTTCGATAACTGTTGGTTTTTATTTTAAAAGTTATAATTATCATATTTAGAAAATTATTTAGATAAAATTAATATTATTTTTTGAATCAGGATGTTGAAATTAACGAACGTTTAATTTTTCATAATTTTCTGAGACAGTCAAATTTTTGGGTAAAAATTAAATACCGTTTAAATATATAATGTGTTTTATGACATCATAATGACCCAATAGTGATGTAATAAAATTCTATAAACTTTATGTTTGGTCAATATATGTTTTAACATTAAAATAATGTGATTTTGGGTTTGTTTGATTTATTTTACAAAGCTTTAGTGGACCCTTCAAGAGTTATTAATCATTTTGTCTTTTTAAATTGTTTTCATTGGGAGTGTAAATCACCTCCACATAATCAACCCCATTATTTTAAGATGTTCAGACTTTGGACTTATAAAATATTGTTTTCCAATTCTCTTTTCCAAAAACCATGGGCAAAAACCATGATCTGGTTTGTGGTTTGGATTAGTTTAATATGAGGTGTCTCAAACCTAAATAATAATGAATTCCCTCACCTTTCCTATATAAACCCACCCAAGATCCCAATTCTTTCTCAATAAAAGTCTTTGGAGTTCTTTCAACCTCTTCCCTCATCTCTCTATAATCCTCCCAAGGCACCTCAATCTCCCAAGAAGCCTCTATCAAGCCTTTGGAAGCACACTTTCAAGTAAGGGTTTTTCTTCCTTTCTCATTTTTGTCCAATATTATTTAAATTGTTATTCCCTCTTAATTTCAATTATAAATGTTGGGGTATGGTTTATAACCTCCCCCATACTTCCATATTTATGTTTGAATTATGGGATACCCCTTTCTATCTCATTAAATGCCTCCCATGTACACCCGTTACTATACTGAAATTCCGAAAAGAATTTCTCTCTCCTCATTTACATTCAAGAAATTCTTCTGTATCATGAATCTAATTTCCATTAAATTTGTTGGTACATGTATCTATATTAACCCCTTACTATCCATGTCATGTAAATATTATGAGACACCACTTTATCTCTCATCAACCATTTTTATGAGTTCTTATGTCATGCTGTTATGTTGCCAAAATTGCACCGTGCTTTTCCAAGACAAAGTCATTGTGTAGTGAATACCATGAACATTTATCTATCAAGGGTATTCACCTTTATGCACAATTAATTACTGTTTATAGAGTTTCATGTATATATTACACATTTTTTTATCGTGGAATAATCGATTATGTTGAATGATTCAATGTTTTATGATCCATGTGGCACACTTATGCATGAAATGAAATGTTTATGAAGGGTATGCCCTGATAGCACTCCAATGCATTTGGTAAAGTATAGTATCATGATAATTCATGTGAAATGGGTGTTTACTCATTCTAATTCAATTTCAACTAGGGTTTAATCATGCTTCATGTGCAATGAGGGTTTACTCATGCTCCATGTGCAATGAGCCTTGGCTCATGCTAATTCCATGTTAAGTGTTGTTGCCACATTTCCATGTTATGATTACCATTATTTTATCATTACTTTATGTTTATGATTCTCTTGTGCTCTATTTATATGCCTATTGTCTACCATGTATTGCATTCTTCATGTTATTCCATGATTAATCCCTTACTGGGATTTATAGCTCACCTTTTTTTTATGCATGTCGTCAGGTTATCCCATACAATGATAAGTATGAGGGAATGTAGTGGTCATGTAAAAGATGTTTTCAATAAAGATGTTTTTTTTCATGTTTTAAGTTTTTATATAATCATCCTAAGCCCTAAAGACACTATACCACTCAATCTTATATGTTTTATCAAATGAAGTTTATGTAATAAATTATGTTTAATTGTGTAATAAAAGATCTGGGTTTTCATATTCTATATTTTCTTATAAAATATGCCCCCTTATAAGATTTAAAAATTATTTCTGATAGATATGATTTTATTGACACTTAAAAAAACAGAGGAAGTTCTTGAATGCATAATTTTAGTCCAAAATTCTTTAAATCACAAACCAAAGGGTCATGTTCAAAATGTAACATGGTTTGTGTTGAATTATTTTTATAAATCAAGGAATTAAGTAATTTGTTTTATTTAATTATATTATGAAACCTTGAGGTTTTACATTCTTGTTGGTAATCTTGTGGTTGTTTTCCCCTTTGATTTCAAGGTGTTCTAGGTTGGGGTTTCTGGTTTTTGGAGGCCTTTTCAGGGTTTCATGGTTAGTGTCCATGATTTAGAAATAGTGCACCCTGTGTAGTAGAAACCATTAATCCCTATAGTTATTTTTATTAGGGATCACATAGTCTATGAATAATTAAGGAAACCATGTGAGATAACCATGAAAGGCTTGGGTGTCTTTAGACAGTGGATGATGCATCGTCTGCACACGGTTTGGAAAAACATGCATAATAGCTTTGTTGCCTACTTAGTTTGGGGTATTTTTCTATTTTCATCATATTTTTAATTGAGTATTTCACCCCATTACTCCCCCATTTACACCCCACAATCCAAAAACCTCTCAAGGTCTTCCCCCCTTCTGCAAACTTCTCCTAGTGTATTTAGAGTGCTTCTTTGGTGGTTCTTTATCCGGATCAAGAGGTATGACCTTCTTCTCTATTTTTCTTTGGTTTTCTCTCTTTTTCTAAAACCAATATAACATTGGTGGTCATTATTGGACTATTTCCTTGGTTAGGGTTAGTATAAATCATAGATTTTAGTTTGAAATGGTTTTTGATCCATTGTAAGAGTTACTTTTTGTTGAATTTCATCAATGGTGACATGGTTCCATCACTTGAGTTGCGGGTTTTAGATTAATTTATTTTTGTTTAAGAGTTCAATGAATTATTGATAATTTAAATGAATTTTATATTTAAATTAATAATGTATATGATATATATTTTTTATTTTTCAAATTTTTTCCACGATTAAGTGGAATTCTCATTTGAAAAAATGGTTAAATTGCTTTATTCCATGGAACTATATTTTGAAATGGTGTTTTATGCATTATTCATATTTGATAAAATTAATAGAATAGTTTTCAAAGATAAAAGTACATGACCATGAGGTTTAAATCCAAATATAATTTTCAAATTGGATTACCTTTGTGGTTTAATGGGTTTTCATGGTTTTAGAAAGGGGCGGTGTTGCTTTATAAAATTAAATTAGGTTTCCATTTTTTTTGTGTACATAAGGGTTTCCATATTTTAAAAGGTTGGTGTAGTTATATAAAGTGAAATTAATTTTCCTATTAATTTTTTGATTTTTATTGGAATTTATTATGATTTATTTTGTAATTTTGTTTAGAGTTCCAAATTATTATTAATAAAAAGAGATTTACAGATATATATGATATAAGTGAAGGCCTGATCGGTACTTTGTGTTATGATATTGATTATACCCTTGTTGATCCCATTTGTTTTGTTGATCATGTTTTAATCATTCTTGTGATATATTATTTATGATTTTTATTAATGATTTGTGATGTGTTAGGGATATTTTTAAGGGTAGAGCTGGAGGTGGGAAGGACGTGATTTTGGTGTTATCCCTAGGGTATTTTTATTGTCATGTGATGAATTTTTTTCTCATATAACACATCCATTATTATTCTAAGTGGAGACTGATGCTTCAATGTGGGAAGTGTAGGGATGGTTTTTGGATAGTTTAGTTTTACATTGGATTTCACCTAGTTGTACATAATGCCTAGCTAGTGGTATTTTTCACCGAGGAGACTGGTTAGAATGATTCAATTGTTGAATGTGTGACTATTAACCTATTGGAAGTAGGTCCACCTTTATGTTTCCTAATCTTTCCCATTGTTCCCTATAATATTTCCTCATTCCATGTACCATATGTTATTACTTATATATATATATATATTATATTTTTTACTATTATTTTCTTGGATGGACTTACTTGATGCGTTGATCCTTTTTAGGTTTTAGTCTTGATGCTAACTACTTTTCTTCCATCCATTTATTTAGAATTATTTGTAACATACTATAGTTTCACTTCAATATTGTTTCCATTATTTCCCTTGCTTACCTTTGAGATGGGTGTGTAAAATATTATAAAGGGAAAATGATTAAATGGGTTTCAAAGTGGCGTTCTTGGTTGGAATGCTCTTAAAATGTTTTAAATAACGCGAGGGTTGTTTTTTAGAGGCATGGTGTTTTTAAAAATAAATGGTTGAAACTTTAAATTGGTGTGGTTTTTAGTAAATCCCATTTTTTATTTTTTTATAAAAGTTTTTCTTTGTGAAAGTTTATGTTCCATGTTTTTTTATTCCCATATTATATAAAAAAAATTTAAAACTTATATTTTCCTTTTAATTCCAAACTAAATAGCTTTATTTATTTTATAAAAGGAATAAATTATACTCATGGTGGTATCCTTCTGCCTTTGGATCACACCCTACATATTGGTGGGTATATAGGATTGATTTATTGTGAAGTTTTCTTCAGGTTTGGATTTCAAGTTGGATGCGGTGCCATATTCCTTGGGAAGCATTTGGTTATTGAGATTATGGTGGTGACTTGAGTGTCACATGGAGGTGGTGATGAAAACTTATGTTTCATGGAATTGGTTGGCTCAAGTTTTAGTTTTTACTATTTGGTATTCAATTTTATTTTCTTTTATCTTTCTTTGTAGTTGTGTATCTATGTACTAAATTCTTATTTATTATAATGTTTTTTAGCATTCATATTTTCTTATTTATGGTTATGCCTTACTTGGATGTTTATTTTTATCTTTTGAAGGGTGAAATCATCCCCAACGGTTATGTTTGATATCATTGATGCTTGTCATTAGCTTGGGGGGATCTATAAAACTCCTTAGGTATGTGGATGTCCATTTTGGGTTCTAGTTTGGATGGAGGATTGGGGTGGTTCATTATAAAATGGTATTAGATTAATCTAGTTTCTTGAAAAGGGGAATAGGTTTTTAATAATCACCTTCTTGTTATTTGGGGGTTAGTGGTATAAAGTAAATAGGACTATCAAGACTCATTTGGTAGGTCCAGGGAAGTTCTTGGCCTACTCTTCCCTGTGTCAGATCTCAAGTCACCATGGGTGGTCGAGAGTCTTCTTTTGTTCTCTTTTCACTAAGGTACTTTAAATTTTTTTGATTAAGTTTTGTTTTTTGATGTTTTATAATGAGACCCCCAAAAAAGAACTATAAAGTAGAGAAGGGAATACCTCATGAGGTTGTCCTAGTGATCCAGGAGTTTCTTTTCTGGTCTATGACTTTCCCAGACTCGTTATAGAGTGGTAGAGATAAGTTACTCCTAGATCATATATTGTGTACAAGAGTTATTAAATTATTATCCTCCAATATTTTATAGTGATAAAGGATCTCATAAGGTGATCAAGTGGATATCCAAGGTCAAAGAGATTTTTAACTTTCTATGAAATCCTGAAGCCTCTAGGGTGAGGTGCATCATTCATTTGCTCAAAGGTTTGGGTTTGGAGTGGCAGAAGCTCTATATCCATGAAAAAAAATTTGATGCTATCTCTTTGGGATATTTCAAGGATGCCTTAATTCATAGGTTTTATCCTGAAGAAGTGAGAGTTGAGAAGGTGATGGAGTTTTTGGGTATCCTCTAAGGTGATCAGTTAGTGAGAGACTATGTTAAACATTTTTTTGGCTTGGTTCCTTTCTTTCTAAAGTTTTCTGATGATAATTAAAAGAAGGAATGGTTCTTTTCTCTAGGACTTAATTTATAGATGTGTTTGGAAGTGCTTTAGTCTAGCTTGTATACCTATATAGAAGCAGTTTAGATGGCTGTTGTTGTTGAGGAAATCTTTGAAAGGAAACCTACAACAAGAAATGCTTCATTTCCCAATGGAGCTAGTATAGCTGATTTAATTTATGAGAAGGGGAATTAGGGAAGTGATAAGGATAGGGATCCATATTCTCATCTTAATATTACTATTTTAGCAAAACAAAAGCTAGTTATGTATTTCCAGTGTGGGAAGTCTAGGAACATTCAATATTTGTGTCTGTCAGCTCCAAAGACTTGTCATCAGTGTGGATATCCTAGTCACATTTAGAGGTTTTGTGAGATGGTTGAGCATCAGAAGAAGAAGTCCGAGACCTAGAATTTTTCTAGTTAGTAATTTTTATTTCTTCTTCCATTGGAGAGTTAGAAGTTGAGTGTTTTTTTGGTATCATCTTCTTTTGTTGTTTTTCTTTTATCTTGGTACTTGTCCCATCTATTTTTTTATTCAGATCTTGTGTATAATTGATGAAGAGATATTGAACCTATTTCCATATCTTGAGATATTCATGCCTCATTGAATTTTTATTATTGAAATTTCATGATGTGAACTATGAGCTATTTCCTTTTTTCTATTTTGGACTTGGGAAGGAACTACAGAGAATGCTTGGATATGTGGGGTGTGGTTTTGTTTCTGGTTGAAAAGCAAATGCCACTATGTGGTATGTTTCCATAAGAATTACCATGAGATGGTGTTGTAGGGAGTTGGATATAAACACCCTCATATTCCAGTTGAGACCATTAGGTTAAATCCTTATCATTCCTTAATGAGGCATGTCTCATGTTCTTGCACTTCTTGGTTTTCAGAGGCCTTGAGATTCGGTGATATAACTTGTGGTCCTTTAAAATGTTTATCACCTTTAGAGATTTTAGGAATATGGTTTCTCAGTTTCATCATATTATTCCATGTGAAGAGGTTATTTTTTAATCAACCAGTTTATATTAACTATAAATGGTTTGGAGACTGATGTTCAGATTATATTCCCTTACATATATTTCTTAATCGGGATATTAACTTGGTTTTGTGACCATTTGGTTGTTGTTGAGGATGTTCTCTCTTGTGGTGTCTTGAGATAGTTATCATGGTTAGTTAATCCATGTTTGTTTGGAGATGATATTCCCTTTTCAATGATCTTATCTAATATTTCACCATTGTAGATAAATCCTAAATGGTGGAGAGACCTATTACAGGTCTCCATGTGCTTATTTAAATTCTTGTGGAGTGATCCTTTGGGATTTCTTCAGTTGGTATATGCTCTCATTTGGTTATAGTAACCTCAGGCATTCTAGATGTGGTGTTTTAGTTTTTTCATGTGATCTAGTTTTCAATTTATAATTCTCCTAGGAGTATTTATGGATATCTTAGTTATCCCGGTTCCAAGGAAGATCACAGAAGTGGCTATCCCAATATTTTATCTTATGGTCTTTGAGTTCCTGATTGACCTCAGTTTCTAAGGACTTTATAGGGACTTAAAGTGGAATTGTGGGGAGTTTTTGACACCTTTATGTGTCAATTTATTGGTGGTAATCTTATGGTTGTTTTCCCCCTTGAGTTTGGAGTGTTTTGATTTCAGTTTTCTAGTTTTTTGAATATTTTCTAGGGGTTAATAGTTAGTGTGCACATTTGAGAAACCATGTTATCCATGTATTAGAAACCATGTGTCCCTATAGTAGTGGTTATAGGGGAGCACAAAGTTTATTCATAGTTAAGGAAACTTTGTGAGACAACTGTGTGAGTCCTAGGGTCTTGAGGCACTAATAGATTCATGGTCTATGCATGGTTTGGAAAACTATGAAAGACAACCACATGACCTTTCCAATTTGGGGTATTTTGGTCCTTTACTATTATTTTTAATTGATTATTTCACACTAAGCCTCCACCATTCAAACCACACAAGGTATTACTCCTCCTCCTTCAAAAATATCCAAGTAGATTTGGAGTGTTTCTTTAGTGATTCGTCATCTTGATAAAGAAATAGGATATTCTCCTCTCTTCCTCTTTGGGTTTCTCGCTTTTTCTATAACTCCTCTAACTCTAGTGGTCATGCTTGGATGGTTTCCTTGGTTAGGTTTGGTATAAATTAGGTTATTTGGTTTAAAATGGTTGTGAGTTGTTGTAGGAGTTCCTTTTAGGTGGATTTCATTTAAGGTGATATGGTTCCACCACTTTTGGTAGGTGTTTCTAATTCATTGCCTTTTGTTTAAGATTTCCATGAATACTTGATACTTTAAATGAATTTTATATTTAAAGTAATAATATATGTGATGTATTTTTTGAAATTTTCAAATGTTTTCTATGCTTGGGTGGGTTTTTCCTTAGAAAAAATGGGTGATTTTTTTTGTACCATGGAACTTGGTTTTGAAATGGTGTTTTATGCATTCTTCATGTTTAATAAAATGCCTAGAATGGTTTTCATTGAGAAAATCACATACCCATGAAGTTTCAAGTCAAATTTAATTTTCAAAGTAGTTTAACTTTATGGTTTAAGGGGTTTTCATGGTTTTAGAAATGGGTGGTGTTTCTTTATAAAATAGAATGTGGTTTCCTTTTTCTTTGCTGAGAAGGGTTTATATGTTTTAAAAGGGTGGTGTGGTTTTATAAAGTGAAATTTAGTTTCCAATGAATTGTTTTTTGTTCTTGGAATTGATTATGATTTATTTTGGAATTCTTTATTAAGTTCTGAATTATTCTTAATAAAAAAGGATTTATAAATGTATATGATATAAGTTAAGGCTAGGTTGTCACTTATGTAATGATATTTATTGTTACTTTATTGATCCCCTTGTGTTTTTGATGATGTTATAATCATCCATTTGATGTATTATTTATGATGAAATTCATTATTTGTGATTTTTGAGGCTCTTTTTAAGGGTAGTGTAGGATATGGGAAGGCTATTATTGTGGTGTTAGACCTAGAGTATTGTTATTATCATGTGATGGCATTGTTTACTCAGGGACCAAATCCATTTTTATTCCATGGGGAGACTAGGGATGGTAAGTGGGAAGTGTAGGGATGTTGTTTGGATAGTTGAGTTTTTCACTAGCTAGTCCCCCTACTTCTACATAATACTTTGGTAGTGGGATTTTTCACCGAGGAGATAGGTTAGAGTGATTTGGTTGATGGATGTGTGATGATTAACCTGCTGATTGTATGCCCACCTATATGTTCCCTAAGCTATCACATCGGTCCCTGTAGTGTTGCCTCATGCTATGTACCACATTTTATGCCTTTGTTATGTATATTTTCATGTTTACTATTATTTTCATGGATGTATTTACTTTATGTGTTGATACCTTTTAAGTTTTAGCCTTGATACTAACTAGTTTTGTTCCATCAATTTATTTTTAATTATTTTTAACATGATATATTTGTACTTCATTATTGTTTACCTTGATATCCTTTCTTAACTTTGAGATGGGTGTGTAAAAAATTTTAAAGGAAAAATGGTAAATGGTTTTCAAAGTGGAATTCTTAGTTATCATGCTCTTAAAAAGTTTTAAATCATGCATGTGTTGTTATTTAAAGGAGTGGTGTTTTTAAAGATAAATGGATGACACTATGAATTGGAATGGTTTTTGGTAAAACCTCTTTATGGATTGTTTTATACAATTTTTTATTTGTGAAAGTTCATGTTCCATGTTTTTCTTATTCCCATATTATGTAATATAAATTTAAAACCTGTCTTTACCTATTAATTATAAACCATAGATCTTAGTTTATTTTATAAAAATAATGAGTTACACTCATGGTTGTATCCTACCAGCTTCATCTCACACCCTACACACCTGCATTGGTGGGTATGAAGTCTTCATGTCTTGCACAAAGTCACTCAGGTGCGGATTTTATGTTAGATCTAGTGTCATCTTCCTTGTGAAGAGATTGGTTGTTGGGATCAGGGTGTTGAATTGAGTGTCACATAGAGGTGGTGATCAGACCTTCAGTTTCATAAAATCGGTTGGCTCGAGTTTTGGTTTGGCTATTTTATTCTTCCATTTTCCTTTATTTTAGATTTTATTATAGTTGTGTATCACTATACTAAATGCTTGTTTGTTGTAATGCATTTGATGGAATTTATCATTGATTCTTTATGGTTATAACTTTATTTTATATTTATGTTTATATTCTCAATGGTTAAAACATCCACAATAGTTTTTTTGATACCCTTGATGCTTTTCTCCAACCCGAGGGGATCAAGGATGCTCCTCATGTGGCTGGACAGTTCAGATGTTGGTTTGGATGAAAGCCTAGGTTGGTTCATTACATGGATGGTAATGAATTGTGCAATTATAATACTTAATTAGTTCTAAACATCTTATATGTCCCATTATCAACTCCTTGTGAGTGAATATACACTTCAAAATTTTATGATCAATATATATTTCACATTTTACTCCATACAAATGATGCTTCCAAACTTTTAAATCTAAAAAAATGGTAGATAATTCTAGATTATATGTACTATAATTTTTCTATTGTGGTTTTAATTGACATGAAGTATAAAAAACTACCTAATAATTCTTCATCAATAAAAAAAATCCTTTTAATAAAGAATCATTACAGAGGAAAAATTCACCATTTTTGGAGGGTAGATCCAAAACTAGAGCATTCACCAATCTTCTTTTTAGTTATTGGAAACAATCATCACACTTTTTTTCTAGATGAATTTAACTCCTTTTTAAGTTAACTTAGTTAGTGGTCTAGATAACCAAGAAATATTTTCAGAAAATCACTGGTAATAACATACTAATCTAAGAAAACTATTAATACCAGCAACATTTTTAGGTCTTGGACACTATTAAACAAATTTAGTTTTAAAATTTTAAACAATTATTCCATATTTATAAACAATATGGATAATAAAATAAAGTCGTTGCATCTAAAATTCAAACTTATTCAAATTTCCACATATATTTTTTATTTTAAGGTTTGTAAAATAATTATTAGGTGTCTTTAACGATCCTCATGAATTTTAGAATATACTAATATGTTTTCAATAAACCCAACCAAAAACTTATATAAATAGTCATGAAAAACTCTATTAATAAGATACATAAATACATATATGCATTAAAAAACCTAAATATAATAAATACAAACTAATAATTCTCATATCTAGTCCAAAATGACTTCTTTGGAATATCTTCCTCCTTCGCCTTCAACTGATGATACCCTGACCTAAGATCAATCTTTGAAAAATACTACACTCCCTATAGATTTTAAAACAAATCATTGATATAAGGTAAAGGATAATTGTTCTTAATAGCGATGTTATTCAAGGCCCTATAATCAATGAAAAGTATCATCCAACCATATTTTATTTAAAAATAAACTGGCTCACCCCAAGATAAAGTGATATAATGAATGAAACCTTTATCAATAAACTCTTTTAACTACTTTTTCAATTCCAAAAGTTTTACTTTGTCCATTCTATAAGGGGGTTTTGAAATAGGCTTAGAATCATACACTAAGTTAACTATAAAATCAACCTCCTAATCAGGAATAAAACCTAAAAAAAATCATTAAGAAATACATCCACATATTCATTTACTACTAGAACATCACTAATTTGAATAGGTTTTTTTCAACAAAATGAGTTAGGTAAATTTCACTACCATCTCTAATAAATTTATTATATTCTTGGTAGGTCATAAATGGTAAGAAAACATTGAATATAACTTTATTACCTTTTAAATCTATATAATCATGATAAACTAAAATATAATCCATACCCAAACAAATATCAAACTCTAACATGTTTAGTTTAACAAGATTTATAAGAAATACCATCCTAATAATCACAGTAAAAATATTCTTATAAATATCGGTTTCTTTAATGTTTCTACCCAGAGTTTTCACAAAAAGTTATATATTCATTTCATGTGTTAATATTCAAATTTTACTTTCAAATTTATTATAAATAAAGGAATACAAATATCTTGAGTCAATTAGAGAATTGAAATAATTTGAATAAACAAGTAACATACCTGTCACCACTTCATTAGATGACCTAACATAAACCTACTAGTAGAAAAATATTATTACACACCTTTTTTATTTAGAAACTGAAGATTTACACCTTAAGAAGCTAATTTTAAACACACATTAGTATAATTTCCCAACTCACTTCAATTAAAAAACCTCACCAATGGATAGCTATTTTTAACCCATTCTTGTATTTTTAGGACTCTTTTATTTATAGTCACAAACCCTTTAACCAAACTTACCACACTGGTAAAACTTTACATATCCTTTCAAATATTCCATGAAATGTATTTTAACACACTTGGAACATGTTTGGGGATTACCTCTATACTTGTTAGTTGGTTGGTTCTCCATTGGTTTGCACCTTGACCATTTCTTACTTTTTTCATCTCAGGAGACATAAGTTTTAGCAAACTCTATCTCAACTTTCTCATCACAACAAAACAATTTCTCATAACTTTTAAATTATTATGTGAAAAAATATCTTCATAAACTTGGTTCTAATTTTGAGTAAGATCTATTAATTTTACTATCAAGGTCCTAAATAAAATTAAGTATGTACTTGGATAGCCTTGTAAAAATTTATTCATATGTGGATACTAAATCTTTATATTTTTTCCTTAATTCCAAGTATGTTTCTCCATACTGAGTCCAATAACCATAGGGAAATATTTCTCTAGGAAAATGCTCTTAAATTTGTCCCATTCCATGGAATAAAGATCATATTTCTCTCTGGTATTATTAACCAAATGCCACCACTGATCAAATTCACCATAAAAATGATAAATAGAAAGGGTTAAATTTTGAAATTTTGAACACCTAATGACTTAAAATATATTTTCTAGAGTATTAATTTATCCTTTAAATACCATTGGATCTAAAGTTCCACCAAAATATGGAGGTTTATGTTTCATGAAATACTTAACTCTTGACATTTTCCTCTGTGGTAAATATGGATTCTCTATAACTTGGATGCCACCACTATTTATAGCCCATGCCAACTGATCCATCAATACAATGAATTTCTTAGTTCCAATTCCATCCATTCCATGATATTTATTTAGAAGTATATTTTTCTCTTTATAACTTCCTATTTTAGCTTCCCTGTTTCCTTTATGGAAAACCATTTTGAATAGACATTGTTTAGATAAAGCAACCTGGTAATTCTTCAATTGATATACCATTTAAAGTTAGCCATAATGTAGAATCCTTCAAGGGTATCTTATTAAAATTATCCAAAAATAAAAAATTATTTAAACTATTTCTCTAATAATAACTATAATTACTCTACCTTAAACATTACATAATACTGAGTTTTTAGTAAAGAATTAATTTTCTCATATTTTTGACGATCTCTATAGTTTAGAGTTTTAGAGAATTAATTCATAACTCATATATAATAAACCCATAAATCACAAGTGGATACTTCTACTAAATGTCCATTTTTCCTAAAATATAAAATTTTAAAATGAAACATGTTTTCTTTTCATGAAAAATATATATGACTTTCAACTTTACTTCTTCTTTGTTCTTACCCATCCTTAAACCCTATAAAAACATTTTAAAAATATGTGATGAGCACAAAAATCTCAATAAGTGATTTAAAAATAAGAAATAAATTAGTTCAATTAAAAACATGAAAACCCATAAAATAATTACCATTATAATATTATTCATTTATAATATTAAATAAATCATTTCCACATGAAAACATACACTTTTTTCTCAATGATAACTTTAAAACCCATAATAAGAAAATAAAAACCCATTTTAGGAAAATTAGATCATAATATTCATAATATATTTTAAAACCACTTCAAAAATAACTATATTATAGTTAAATACATAGAAGAAACCACATCGGTTAACTCCATCCTTATTTACTTTGAGGACAAGGAACATTACCCAATGAATTGGAAAGCTATAATGGGACTCACCCTTCGTATAAGCTATATTGGGCTCACTCATCTTCATGAGATATAATGGGGATAAATCCATTGTATAAGATATATTGGGAATACCCATTTATCATATATAATTATCAAGTACCATATCATAAATAAAATATTTTATTCTTTCAACTTTTCATCATAATTCTTTTGAAAAACTCTTTTGAACCCATATATAAAACACTTTCAGATATCAAAATAAACTTTACTTTTAAAAACCAAAAATAAAATTCCAAGGAAAATGGAAAGAGGGTTTTTCTTTAAATAAAACATGAAATATTTAAAATTAATCCAAATATAAAAAATGATTATGGTGGTATGAATTTTTTTTCCATATACTTTAAAATAGAACATTCCTTTTTCATTTTATAAAGAAAATAAAAACATTCCTTTAAAATATTTCTTTTATAAACCTTTAAAATGAGGTAAAAAAAGACATAAAACATAATTTATAATTATTTTATGTCCATATAAATACATTAATAATATATTTTTAAAAATATGGACATGGAAGAAAAAGAGTTGGAAAGGAAACTTTAAAAGAGGATTTTTAAAAGAAAGTCCCTTAACTTGAGTCTGAATCATCATATAAATTATCTATATTCCTGAAAAATAAACTTATGTAAATTATTTACTTTCTTAATTTTTTTTTTCAATTTTATTATTCATTTTTTATACCATGTTATATTCAATTACTTAATTATTTGAGTTTATGTTGGGCATTTTGATGGTATTCAGCTCATATGTCCAAAATGACATCTCTAGGTTTAATATAGTCAATGTAGTCATTATTTCATAATATTTAGAATAATAATGATGAAATAATTATCATTTTAATTCATTAATTATACTTTTAAAACCAATCATGAAAGTTAGTTATAATAATTAACTACATTACAATTATAAAGATGATAGGTCATACGTACACATGAGTAACATTTCCATTTTTCAAGGATCATTATGAAAGGAAGTTAAGTATTATTTTATATTTATATAATTATAATAATATCATAAATACATATTTTTTATTTTAAATATAATTATATATATCATCCATGTGATGTGGTGATGAAAAATGAATCACATTGCTTTGTGGAGGTGGCAGTCCACACATACACACAAACGACGTTATTATTTTTCAATGGATAAAAGGTAAGAAATTAAATGATGTATTATATTTTAATAATGATAAATATTTCATGAATATTATATATATACAGTAAATCTATCATTACAACCATCTATAAGAGAAGGTGATGTAAAATTAATTACATCAATTTGCGAGTTAGTATTCCACCGTACACATGATCGATGGTTTTGTTTACCATTTGATATAAGAGGAGATGGATATACGTTATTACATTAAAATGATAAAATATAATTATATTTAATACATTGGTGTTATTGTTTCATCATGTTTGAATAAGTTTTTAAGGAGGTCTAATAAGAAATAAAATGAAAATTCTTGATTAATAATTTTACCTCTTCTTCAGACAACCTCTTAAGGTTTACTCAAACAGATTTTCTGGGTTGGTTTTATGATAAAACCAATGAATCTAGGAAATTTTAATGGGAATTAAGGAATTCATTTGGGTATGTATTTTCTGAACCAAATGGTTCTTTTAGTCTAAATAAAAGAGAAGAATAGGTTCCATTTCATAAGAGAGGGGATGGGAACACATGAATTCTTTTAAAATATTAAATTAATATAAATTAATTTTCATATTCAAATGGATCAAAATTTATTTTATTGAAATATAATATGATTTTTATTTTTAATATTATCATATAATAAAAAATGGATAATTTTAGATGATTTTTTACCCTTATCTTTTTGTTTTAAGTCGTTTTAACAATTTTTTACAATTATCACAGTATTAAAGATTTTACTTTTTAGGGGTCAATAAAGTTACTATAAAAGGAAAATTGGACCATAAATGGAACATGGTTGATATTTTAAACCATATCCAAATCAATTTTATAAAAATAGTATTATTTGGATTTTTAAATCATTCATTAATATATTATTTATTATAAAATAACATTAATGTCAATTTTAGAACTATTCATTTAATTTGACTTTTAAAAATACCAGAAAAATGGAATTAGAATATAATACATTAAAACATATATAATATTTCAGTTTTACCTAAAAAAATATGGAAAAAAATTCATTCAAATCATATTACTCTAAACAATTTTAAAATCATTTATTTTATCTTTTTATTAATTGAATAAATACTGTATTGGTTTTGTGTAAGAATTTAAGGTAATTATTTCGTCACTAAAAATTATAAATAATTAACATGACATAGAAAAATAATTTATCATTAGAATTAATATTTATAAATAAATATACCTCTCTTTTAACCCTATTTTAAATATTTAAAGTTAATAAAACAAAGAGAATGACTTTTTTGACTTTTGTTTACATAAAATATTATAAGGGTAAAAATCATGGAAATATGGAAAAAGGGTCATATATTCATATTTTGGATGATTATGGTCGAAATATACTCATAAAATAAAATTAAGTTAAGAGTTATGGTTATTTTCTAGTCCTTATCACATTCTTTTCACCCTTAATTAACCCATTTTACCTTTACCATGATTAGAAAATTTTCTGTGATTACTATTCATAATGACTAAAAATAAAAAGAAAATATTTACCAAATTAAAAATTACTAATTAAAAATATGGAATCCATTTTATATGTTCAATTTATATAAGTGGTATAATTTAATTTAAAATTAAACCTCTAAAATGCGACGAAAAATAATTTTTCAGAAAAATGCATTTTTAAGTAAAAAAATGTTTTTATACTAAATTAATGTACAAAATTCATTCAAAAGATTATAATTAGATTATTTTTAATCAAAATAAACTAATTAAATTTAAAAAATAATCTAAAATAGAATTTTACTTTATAAATATTATAAAGGAAAATACAATTTTCAATAAATATCAATATTTTTCACTATTCATTGAAAAACCAAACATTTTACAAAATTCTAAAACATTAATCCTAAGTTAATTATGAAGTGACGAATACAAAAATAAAATTAATTTTTTCAAATTAAAATTCTATAATTTTGAAATAAATCTTTTAAATAATACCATATAATGCATTAAAACCTAATTTGGTAAGAAATAAAGCCTTTTTTCCTTTTGACTAAAAAATTACCTAACATTATTATAATGAATATAAATCAACAAAATATAATTAATAAATTTATAAAAATTATTTTTCTTAACATTAATTAGGTTGTTACATTCTCCCCCTTTTGGAAATTACATCCTCACAATTTTATTCATGTATTAAACAAGTGGTGATATCTTTTTCTCATAGCATTTTTAGATTCCCATGTTGATTATTCAACCATACGGGGTTTCCACAAAAAATTAACTTGATAAATTGAATTATTCCATAAACCTTTCTCTCTATGGTCAAGAATTTGGATTGTTTATTCCTCATAATAAAGTTTATCTTCCAAATAAACTACTTTAAGGACCAAAACATGATATGAATATGGAATATATTTTCTTAACATAAAATCATGAAAAAATTGTGTACCTAGTATAAAATCGGAGGAAAGGACACTTGGTAGAAAATTGATCCAAATTTTTATGGGATTTCATACGGTCTAATGAACCATGGACTTAACTTATCCTTTTTACCAAAATAAAAAACACTTTTCCATGGAGATACTTTAAAAAAACATGACAACCTAATTATTCTACATGAGGACACAAAAAAGTCATTTTAATGAAGTATCATTGTAGATGAAAAAGTCACTATTTCCATAGGGTAGATAAAAAACTAGTTTATTCACTATTCTTATTTTTAGTTCCTAGAAACAATCATCACATTATTTTTTTCTAGATGAATTTAGTTTCTTTTTTTGAGTTGGCTTAGTTAGTAGGCTAGATAACTGAGAAATGTTTTTAAAAAAAATTCTAATAATATCCTACTAATCCAAGAAATATATAAATCTCAGTAACATTTATAGGTGTTGTGTACTCTTTAATAAATTTAGTTTTATCAGGGTTAACAATTTTTCTATCTTTAGAAACAGTATGACCATGAAAAAAAATTTGGTTCAACCAAAATTCACACTTACTAAATTTTTCTGTTAAGGTTTGAAAAATAATTATTAGGCATATTTGATGATCCTAATGAATTTTATTATATATAAATATTTAATTAATAAAAAAACCAAAAACTTGTCTAAATAGTTATGAAAAACTCTATTAATAAGATCCATAAATACAATTTATACATTAGATAACCTAAGGGAAATAACTACAAACTCATAATTTCTATATCTAGTCCAAAATACCATCTTTAGAACATATTCCTTCTTCACCTTAAACTGATGATACCTCAACCTGATATCAATATTCTAAAAACACTATAGTCCTTGGAGCTGATCAAACAAATCATTAATATGAGGCAAATAATACTTATTCTTAACAGTGATGTTATTCAAGGATCTATAATCAATCCAAAGTCTCATTGAAACATATTTATTTTTAACCAATAAAACTATATCACCCCAAGTTGAATTTCTAGGATGAATGAAACCTTTATCAAGTAACTCATATAACTACATTTTCAATTCCAAATTCTCTACTCATGCCATTTTATAAGGGGGTTTTGGAATAGGATTGAAATCAAAAACTGAGTCAATAATAAAATAAACTTCCCGATTAGGAATAAAACTACAAAAATCATCATGAGATATATCCACATATTCATTTAATGTTGGAACATCACTAATTTTAATAATTACTTTCTTTTCAACAACATTATCTAGGTAACTTTCACTGCCATCTATAATAAATTTCTCAGCTTCTTTCCAGGTTATCAAAGGTATGGAATTATTGAATATAACTTTATTAGATTTTAAATGTATCTTATCATGATAAACTAAAATCCAATCCATACCTAAAATAATATTAAACTCTACTATGGTAAGTTCAAAAATATTTGTAGGAAAGACCACCCCACTTATCATGGTAGGAAGATTATTATAAATCTTGGTTGTTTTAATGTTTTCACCCTAAGTTTTCACCAAAAGATCTATCTTATTTTCATGATGTGATATTCCAATTTTACTTACCAATTTATTAAAAATAAAGGAATTAAAATATCTATAGTAAAATAGGGCACTGGTATAATTTGAATAAAAAAACAACATACATGTCACCACTTCATTAGATGGACCAAAATTAGTCATAGAAGTTGAAAAATATTTTTCCACAACTTTATACTTTTAGTCTCGATTATTTCCACCCTAAGTAACTAATTTTAGACAAATTTTAGCATAATGTACCAACTCATTATAACTAATACACCTCACCACCAACTGACAATATGTTACCTAATTATTGGGTTTTTCAGAACTCTTTTCTTTGTAGTCACAAGCCCTGTAACCAAAATTAACACATTAGTAACACTTTTTTAGATCCAATAAAAAATTCCTTATGATGAATTTTACCATACTTAGAACATATTATGGGCTTACTTTCAGACTTTTTAATTGGTCCCTTATCTATTTCTTTCCACCTTGAACATTTCATAATTTTTTCATCTTGGGAAACATAAGTGTCAACAAACTCTATCTCAACTTTCTCATTACAATGAAAAAATTTCTCATAACTCTTAAATTCTTATGAAACCAAATATATTCATAAAATTTGTTTCAATCCTAAGTAAAATATATTAATTTTAATATCAGGATCATAAATAAAATTTATTATATACCTAGACAGCCTTGTAAAATTTTCTTTATATATAGCTATTGAATTTTCATATTTTTTCCTTAATTCCAAGAATTTTTTCTATAACCTAGTCCATACAACCTTAGGAAAATATTACTCAAGTAAAAGATTCCTAAATTTCCCTTTATATGGAATCAAGATCACCTTTCTCTCTAGTATTAGTACCCAAAGACCACCATCAATCAACTTCACCTTCAAAATGATAAATGGAAAGGGTTACCTTTTGATGTTCCAAACACCCCATGAATTCAAATATCTTTTATAGACTATTGATCTATCCTTTTGATACCATTGGATCTTAAGTTCCACTAAAATTTGGACGGTGTTATTTCATTAAATTCTAAACTATCGATATGTTCCTCTATGGTAAATCAGATTTCTCTTTAACATGGGTGCCACCACCATTTATAGCTTGTGTAAAGTGATCCATCTCTGAAACAAATTAATCAGTTATAATTTTAACCATTCTAGGAAACTGATTTGGAAGTATATTTTACTCTTGATACCTTTCTACTTCAGCTTACCTATTTTCTATGTGGAATACCATTCTGAACATACATAGTTTAGATGAAGAAACATGGTAATTCTTCAAATGCTTTATCATTTTAAGTTAAAAATAAATTAGAATCTTTCAAGGGAATTATATTTACATTATCATAAATTTTGAAATTATATAAACCTTTTATCTCATATTAACTATAAGGACTCAACATTAAAAATTACATGATCCCGAGTTTTTAGTAAGGTATTAATTTTCTTAAATTTATGAGGATCTATACAATTTTGAGTTTAAGATAATTATGTCATAACATATACATAATAAACCCATAAATTATTAGTTAACACTTCTACTCATTATCCATTTTTACCACAATATAAAACTTTTAAAATGAAATATGTTTTCTTTTCAGGAAAAATCTTTAGGACTTTAAACTTGAATTCTTCTTTGTTCTTACCCATCCTTAAACCTATGAAAAATATATAAAAAATTTAGTACGAGCACAAAATATCTATAGTGGACATAAAAAGAATAAGTCCATTAGTTCAATGAAATAAAATGAAAACCCATAACTTACCATAATCAAATCATTCTTTGAGAATAGGAAATGATTCATTTCCACATAAAAAACACACTGTTTTTATCAAATAAAACTTTAAAACTCATAGAAAGAAAATAAAAACTTGTTTCATGAAACTTACATCATCATATTCATAAACAATTTTAAACCCACATAATAAATAACTAGATCCCAATTAAATCCATAGGAGAAACCACACCAGTTAAACCCCTCCTTATTTCCTTTGAAGACAAGGAACATTATCCAATGCATTGAAGAGATATAATGGAGATCTCCCTTTATTTAATCTATATTAACATAACCCATATTCATGAGATATATTGGGTATCAACCCATATTGTAAGTTTTATCAGGATCACTCATATATAATTTTCAAGTACCATATCATAAATAAAATATTTTATTATTAAACCTTTTTATCATAAAACCTTTGAAAAACTCTTTTGAACTTATATGTAAAATACTTTCAGATATCTAAATACCATTTATTTTTAAAAACTCAAAATAAAATAGCCAAAAAAAAAGGAAAATATTATTTTTCTTTGAATAAATCATGAAATATTATAAAGTAATCCAAATATCAAATATTTTTTATGGAGGCAGGAAAAGTCATTTTCATCGTATACGTTAAAATAGAACATTATTTTTGTCTTTTGTATAGAAAATAAAAATAGTATGTAAAACAATTACTTTTGAAAAAAACTTTGAAAAAAATTCAAAAGGGACCTAAAATTTAATTTATGATTATTTTATTTCTATCTAAATAAATTAATAAAATATTTTTAAAAATATGGACATGGAAGAAAAATAGTTGGAAGGGAAACTTTAAAAGATGTTTTTTAAAATAAAGACCATTACCTTGAGTCCAAATCATCACATACATTCATTATATTTATGAATAATAAAATTATGTTAATTATTTAATTTCTTAAGAAAATTTTCAAGTTTATTATTCCTTTTATTTTTATTTTATACCATGTTATATTCTATTACTTAATAATTTGAGTTTATGTCAGACATTTTGATGGTATTCGACTTATATGTACAAAATGACATTGGTAGGATGAATATGGTCAAAGAGGTCATTATTACATCATATTCAGATTAATAAATATGAAATAATTATAATTTTAGTACATAAATCATACTTTTAAAACCAATCAAGAAACTTGGTTATGAAAAATGGACTATGTTACAATCATGGACATGGTATGTCATACATACTTATGAGTAACATTTCCATTTTCAATGATCATTATGGAAGAAAGTTAAGTATTATTTTATATTTAAAGAATGATCATAATATCATAAATACCATATTATTTCTTTTAAATATAATTATATATATATCATCCATGTGATTTAGTGATGAAAAACAAATCACATTGCTTTTAGGAGGTAGTAGTCCACACATACGAACGATGTTATCATTTTTCAGTGAATGGAAAGGTAAGAAAGTAAATGATGTATTATATTTTCAGAATGATAATATGTAATTAATATCACACACACACACACACACACATATATATATATATAATAAATCCATCATTATAACCATCCATAAGAGGAGGTGATCGAAAATGAATTACATCAATTCATGAGACTATAGTCCGTCGTACACACGATCGATGGTTTAGTTTCCCATTTGATGGAAGATGATATGGATATTGAATATAAAATTAACATAATAATATATTAGTATATGGAATATTTTTTTTATTTCATCATATTTGAAGAAATTTTGAAAGAGGTATAATAATAAATGAAATGAAAATGGTTTATTAAGAACTATACTCCTTCTTCGGACAACCACTTAAGGTTTACACTAAAATATTTTTTAGGTTAATTTTATGATCAAACCAATGACTATAGGAAATGTATAAGTAAGTAAGTAAGTGATTTAGGTATCTCTTGGACAAAAAAATGGTTCTTTTAGCGTGAATAAAATATAATAGGTTCCTTTTTATAAGAGAGGGGAGGGGTACTCTTGGAATTTCATAAAATATTAAATTAGTATAAATTAGTTTTCATTTTTAAATGGTTACAAATTTATAATATTAGAATATAATATTAGGTTCAGTCAAAATATTTTCATCTAATAAATATTGGACAAGTTTAGATGTGTTTTTCTCCCTTATATTTTTATTTTAACCCGTTTTAACCCTTTTTGAAAATTACTATGGTATTAAAGATTTTACAATTTAGGGGTCAAAAAGTTACTATAAAATGAAATTTGGAACATAAATAGACCATAGATGATATTTTAAACCATATATAAATCACTTGGCTAAAATATTATTTTTTTGGAGTTTTAAATCATTTTATAAAATATTATTTATTATAAAATAACTTTATTTTCAATTTTGGAACTATTCATTTAATTTGACTTGTAAAACTACAAGAAAATGATGGGATTAGAATATAATGAATTAAAACCTCTATAATATGCCATGTTTAGATAAAAAAATCATGGAACAAAAATTGTAGAAGTTATGATCTCTTCCCGCTAAATCATTTGTATCATGGCCTCCTACGATCAGGAATGTGAGCGCTCTTTCATATCAACTAATTCTCTCAAAAAAGAGGAAAAAACCCTTGCAGATCTTGACTTGATACAGGCGCCGAATAATAAAGCTATGGGGATCTCTTTCCTTGTGGCTCTGAAGGGATTATATCTTCACAAATCAACTCTGACGAAGCATCCTATCTTCAAAAAAACGGACGATGGAGGATTTTTTGTAGAGGCTGATCCCAAATCGATTCATTAGTGGACTCAAATGTGTAAGTTTTCTATCATGGTCCAAATTACATATTTAAAGGGTGATAAAACCTAGTCATACATTGATCTAAAGCCCCACATTTCTCACTTTTGGGGATTTTATAACTTGAAACTGGTCCCACTAGGTAAGGGTTATTTCCATATACTGCTATCTTCACAGGAAGAATTCGACCCGGTATGGAGAATAGGTAATTTAAAACTCCAACCTACCATCTTTCACATCTATGAATGGGATTTTACTTTTAATCCGAACACACATAGGAATACTATGTCTCAGGTATGGGTTAGATTGCATAGTCTCAATTGATTTTTTTGGCACCTGAAGATCTTAAATGATTCAACATCTTGTATTGGTACCCCCATGAAGATTGATCAAAGAACCTTAACTGGTGAGTTAGGATTATTTGATAGAGTAATGGTGGAAGTGAACCTGGAAACTAAACTTCCGCACACCATTACTCTTAATGGTAAAGACTATAGAGCTGAAGTGAGGATTTAGTATGATATAAAACCTCCTTTTTGTGACTATTGTAAAATTATAAGCCACTCGATACTAAACTGTAGAGTAGTGCACAAAAAGACCTCTCAACCAAGTTGTATTGAGTTGACTGAGACTAAAAAACAAAATAAAGATAAAGGATCTGCCTTTGATAATCCTGAAACTTCTAAGAGGAACAATGAAAAGTGGGTTATCAAACCCAAGAGCTTGAATCAATTAGGGATTGAAGTGAACAAATAATGGGCTGATTTAGTGGAAGAATAGGAAAATTAGACTGATGATTAATGTATTTCTAATGAAATTGAAACAATTGTTATGGAAGTTCTTATTAAAACTCAAAAAAATCTTGAATCCACAAACTTGGACTCAAACCTTAATTCTCCTAGAAATATGTTGAAGGATTTTGACCCTTTATGGACTCCTCATAAAGTGATGGAGTGTGCATCACATCCTCCAGTGTCATACACTAAGGATAAAAATGGCTCAAATGGTGACTCCCTAAAACCCTCATAGGGTGAAGAACAGAATAATTCTATTGACAGTACTGCTTAGCCAGTATGCAACAGCCCTACCCCCACTTTAATTAGTTATGAAAATGTTGATATTGTCTTGTTTATTCAGGATTCTGGTAGTAATAAAAAGGCTTATGAAAACCACAATCTTTCTGTTTTAATGCCCACAATTAGTGAGGAATAGAATTTACATATTGACAATTCTAGTTATACTGAATGTCCCCCTACATAGCATTTTTTGAAAATTCCAACACTGACTTAGTTGTATAGGAAACTGTATGCAGTAAACAGTTTGAACAGGGTTGTAAAACCAGTGATCTGGTCATCTCAGGTAATCCTTGTATTTTAAAACCTAGCTCTGATAATGTAAAACTACAGATTAATGATGGCACATGAGTTTCAAATGTTCCCTCTTTAAATACTGAACTAGTTTTCCAGAAGGAGTCATCATTGTCTACTTCAAATAGCCAATTTTTACCACCTTCACACATAAAAATTGGTGATACAACACCTATGGATTCAATAGAATATAGTACTCTTGCTCCTATTCTTATTAATCCTTCGGTAGGTGGTTCTAAAACTATTAACAACAATTCTATTTCCGTGAAAGGTTATAAAACTGTTAACAATAATGATATTTCTATACAAAATGAAAATTTGTTTACTAGTCAAGATTTGGATCATATTGATATTAATATTATGAGTTCTGTAGATTCACTTATGAATTACTCTCTGCATGACTCTCCCATGAATAATGCTGAGGAAGTCCCCTCAGCTTCTCCTAAAAATATGCAGAAAAATATCACCAGCCCAAATAATGCCAAAAATCTTAGAAGATCTTCTAGGAAGAAGGGTTGAGGAAAAAAAGGGGAGATCTAGCTCCAAACCTAGGTTTAAATGAAGATATTTTTTCTGGAATTTTAATGTTATTTCCAAATCTAACATGTCTATAGTTTTAAAAATACTGATTAACACTCATTGTCCAATATTTTTTTCTATTGCTGATCCCAAAACTAAATTTTCAACTAAATACTCCCATCTATGCCAGAATGCTTATTCTTTTTTAGGTGAAACAAAAAATTCTTCTAATGTTTAATCTCTTTGGGTTTTCTTGCACTCATATATTCAAAATATCAATGTTTTAATGTCTCTTAGAAAGACTTTACTTGTGATTTCATAATTGATGGTGCTCATTCTTTATGCTCCCTTGTTTATTCTAAGAATTGATATCAAGATAGGAGTCCCCTTTAGAATGATCTTACCTATTTAGGTACCAATATCAATACTCCTTGGTTTTTTATTGGGGAATTTAATGCTATTCATAACTTTAGTGAGAAATTTGGCCCATCTCATGATGCTATTTCCAAGAGAGAATTTAAAAATTCCATTTAAGACAATAACCATGTAGAAATTAATCTCAATGGTTCCAAATATACTTGGTATATAAGGCATTATAATAGGATGGTTGCCTCCAAGTTGGACAGAGCTTTCACAAATGTCCCTGCTTTAGATAAATGGGATACCATCTCCAGTATCACCCTCCAAAAGTTTCACTCTCACCACCATCCCATTCTGGTCTATGTATCCATCAAAAATATGAAACCCTTGTTTCCTTTCCGGTTTAACAATGCATGGTTTTATAATGAAGAATGCACAGATATCATCAAAAGTTTTTGTTCTTATATGTCCCACTACAATGATACTTTTTCTTGTTCTGTTAAGTTAAAACACCTCAAATAGATTATCAAAAGATGTTGTAGTTCTACAGCCAAATAAATTAATAATGACATTCTTCATCTAGAGGATGATCTTTAGCAACTTCAAAATAATAATTCTAGCTCTGATTTCAACACTGATCCGACTCAAGAATTCGACTTTTCAGTAAAACTAAACTCTTTGCTCATATTTAAATAGAACAAAAGGAAACAAACTTTTAAAATTAAATGGTTATCTGATGGTGATAGAAACACTAAGTTCTATAACTCACTTTATAGAGTCAGGGAAGCCTACAGACTGCTATCTCTTTTAAAAGATGGGGACAACCACTTAGAAAATTATGATAATATTTACAGTCATATTTTCTCATACTTTGAATCCATATTTAATGGTACTGATAATAAAAAATACCTCTTACCTGAGGTCCTTCTGAAGGTGGTTAATTTTGAGGATAACACTTTCCTCCTAATTATACCTCTTGATCATGAAATTAAAGACACTGTCTTTAGTATGAATCCTGACAGTTCTCTGGGTCCTAATGGTTTTAATAATGGTTTTTTTCTTTTCTATTGAGATGTTATCCATTTGTATATTTGTAAACTTTTCAAATATTTTTTCTCCAATGGTGTCCTCCCTCATGGTATTAATGCTCAATTTCTTTACTTGATTCCTAAAGTGGACAATGCTTCTGAGATCCACCTGTTTAGACCCATTGCTCTCATTAACACCCTTTATAAAATCATTACTAAAATCATTGCTAATAGACTTTCAACTATCACAGAAACAATTTTCTTCTGGAACCAATTTCAGTTTATTAAAGGTGGATCCATACAGAATTATATTTATCTTGCTTCTGAAAACATTAATACTCTAAAAAAAGTTAATAGAAGGGGTAATATTTCCATCAAACTTGAAATCAAAAAATCTTTTGATACCATGGATTGGAGTTTCATATTCAAGTTTCTTCAAGGATTTGGATTTAGTGATTCTTTTATCAATATAGTCCGAACCCTTTTTTCCTCGGCCTCTATTTTCATATTGGTTAACAGATCCCCCAAGGGCTATTTTAAATTCACCAAAGGTGTAAGGAAAGGTGACCCCATATCTTCTATCCTATTCTCTATTGTGAAATATTACCTTAGCCACCTCCTTACTCATCTTATGGATCAGACCAAACTTAAGACAATTCATGTATCTAGGAATGTGAATTCTCTCACCCATCTCCTTTATACTGATGACATTATCCTTTTTTAGAGGGTGATAAAAGAAATATTCGAAACCTCAAAAATGCTCTTTCTCATTATGAAGATATTTCTAGTCAATCCATTAGTTGGAAAAAATCTTCCATCTTCTTCGGAAAAAACTTCTCTCTTAGTAGGAAATGTAATATTATTAATGACTTAGGCATTAAAGAAGGTTCATTTCCTTTTACTTATCTTGGTGTTCCCATTTTTTGGGGCCAGAACCAAGTGCTCTCATTTTTCTACAATAGTCGACCAAGTTCTTAACCAATTATCTTATTGGAAAGGTAAATCCCTCTCTATGGCGAGTATAATATGTCTTATCAAATCCACTGTGGTTTCTAAAATGGTCTACTCCATGATGGTTTATAAATGGACCATTGTACTTATTAAAAAAATTAATACCTCTATAAAAAATTTCATTTGGACTGGTAGCACTTTGGAAAAAAACTTGTGACCATCCCCTGGTCAACCTATTGCAAACCTATTGAAAAGGGTGGGATTGGTATAAAAAATCTACGTTACTTTAATGAGGCTATTCAAGCTAGAATCACCTGGAACCTTCTTTACAATAATTTAGATTCTATTGCTTTTCTCAAAAAGAGATTCCTTGAAAAAATCAAGGATTTTTTGAATTTTCTCAACTCCTCTATCTGACCTTATATTAAACAATATTTCTCTAGCATTATGAATAAATCCAGATGAATGTTTACCAAGGATTCCTCCATCAATTTCTGGTTGAATAACTAGATTGTCACCCCCTTAATTTCTATGATTCATCCTGAGAAAATCCCTGAGAGCACCACTTACTCAATTAGAGATATGATAAATTCTCTCAATGATCATCTACTTGAAGCCCTTATGCATGTCATCAATAACCACCCTTTCTCAAACACTGATGACTTTTTAATTTGGGAACCTACACACAATGATATTCTTAATTAAAAAAATTTATATAATCAATTTTTCTACAACTCTGAAAGTGATTTTTATTGGATAAAGATTTTTGACAAACCCTGGATAAAACCCTCAAGATTCACTCTTATTTGGAGCCTTTCTCACAATAGAGGTCCTACAGACGGATGCCTTCAATCATTTGGTATTCAAATTTTCTTTAAATATAAACACTGCAATCAACACAAATAAGATGCTAACCATATATTTATTTCCTGTGATACTACTTCTTCTCTTTAGAACTATATTTTTTACATCTTAAATTATAGATGGTTGATTCTTGAATCTATCAACACTCAACTAAAGAGATGTGATGAAATGGAAAATTCTCATCAAATTAAGAACCTCTTCCTTGCTTCCATTGCTGAGCTTCATCATGTGATCTCGTATGATAAAAATGTTTTTATTCATAACAAATACTCACTCAATCATAATGAAGGTCGGATGTGGATCCTTATTGCCATTCGTGAAGCGGCTTTGATGCAAAAGGGTCATTGCAATAACTTTGTTAATTACTTCACAATTCTATGGCGGCTTGGGATTGATGGAAAATTTTATCTACCGTGCTGCACCTTTGAAGATTTTTGGCATGCTCCCTTCCTTAGTTGTATTAAAGTTGATGTGGATGGTGCCTACAAAGGTAATCCAGGTCCCACGGGATGCGGAGCTATCTTCATAAATCATCATGGCTAGATCCATGGATGTTTTCTTAGTTCATGCGGCTTTTCCTCTTCTCTGGAGGCCGAAATGATGGGCATGATACATGCTGTTGCTTTTGAAAGGAGCCATGGTTGGAACAATATATGGATTGAATATGATTTTAACACCATTGTGAAAGAAATTTGGAATGGTGTGACAAACCTTGCGTGGATGATTACTACTCATTTAATGGATTGCACCCACTCACTTCAAGACATCAACTACATTATAACTCATATTTATCGTGAAGCAAACGTGGTTGCTGATGGCCTTGATAATAAGGGAGTAAATCAAGATATTACCTGACTTGATGATATCCCTGGTGATTTGCTTCCTCTTCATGAGAAGGATTGTAACATGATTATGTACTTTAGACTCATGTAATCTCTTCTTAGTTTTAATAAAATTTGTGCCATGGTCTTTTGGCCATGGAACCCCCCCCCCCCCCCCCCCAAAAAAAAAACTGTATCGACATTGCATAGGCATTTAAGGTAATTATTTCATCACTAAAAATTAGAAATAAATTATCATGATAAATAAAAATAATTTTATTTCAAATTAATATTTTGAAATTAATATACTTACTTTTTATCCATATGCCAAAAATTTAAAGGTAATAAAATAAAGAGAATTCCATTTCTGACTTTTCTTTACATAAAATATTATAAAGGTAAAAATAAGGGCCATTTAGAAAAGTTCACATATTTATATTTTGGATAATTATTCTTAAAATATATTCATTAAATAAAATTAAGGTAAGATTTAGGGTTACTTTATAGTCCTTATCACATTATTTTTACCCTTAATTAACCCATTTTTCCTTTACCATGATAATAAAATTTTCTATGATTATTATTCATCATAAAAAATAAAAGGGAAATATTTAAAAAGAAAATTAATCATTATTAAAAATATATAATACATTTTCATGTTTAAATTCACATAAGTGGAAGAATTTAATTTAAAATTAAACCCACAAAACACGATGAAAAATAGTTTTTTAGAAAATTCCTTTAAGTACAATAATGTTTTCTATACTAAATTAAAGTATAAAATTCATTAAAAAGAACATAATTGGATTATTTTTAATCAAAATGAACTAATGAAATTTTAAAACTAATCCAAAATAAAATTTTACTTTATAAATACTTTAAAATAATATATAAATTTTCATTAAAAATCAATATTTTTGACTATTCATTGAAAAATAAAACTTTTTAGAAAATTATAAAAAATTCATCATAAGATAATATTGAAATTATGAATAGAAAAATGAAATCAATCTTTTCAAATTAAAATTTTATAATTTATACATCAAGCTTCTAAATAAATCTATATAATTCATGAAAACCCAATTTGGTTAGAAATAAATATATTTTCATTTTGACTGAAAAATTACTTAATATTATTATAATGAATATAATTCAATAAAATATAATTAATTAATATATAAAATATATTTATCTTAACATTAACTGGGTTGCTACATCAGCTCCTCCCTGATATTTCTTTATAGTGTGATTATCCCCCTTTACCTGAGAATGAGATCCACCACCCGTTGTTATATCAGAACAAGCCTGGGAGTCGTTGGTAAGAGTGGATCTAGCTAGAATGTCATGATAAATTCTAAAAAATATATCAAGATGACTAGATTTTCCACAATGATGGAAAATATAGGGTGCTACCATACAACCAGGTTTGGTATGGCTAGGTCTTCCACATCAGTAATAAACCATCTAGTGATGATTCAAAGAAGACCCTAAAGCTTATCCCAATATAATTTGAGCACCCTTATTATGCTTTTTTTTCTATTTAGACACCACACCCTAGACACCTCCTACTAAAACCAATGATCCACTAAGACTTTTCTTCACAGGTAAGTCTACCTTAACTATTTCTGATTTATCAACTACCTCAACAAAGGTCTAAAGACACATGAGAATAAGTATCAATCGAATCATAGGCTCTAGAACTATCTCAAACCACCTAGCCTTGAAGTAGTAATTATAGAAAAGTTCTAGAGATGGATGGAAAAACTCATGAAAACATGTAACATACTCCATCATGGAATTATGTCCCTCATCCAAGGTCACAAACTCTCGAGATTTCACCATAGACAATGTTTCTAGATAGAACTACTAATTTAAATTCTTCTTAAAAGTGGTCTAAGTGAGTTCCTCATGGAACTTAGATTTCATGATGGAATACCACTATTTAATTTTAGGTTATTCAAGAATATAAGTGTAAAATTCCACCTTAGAGTCCTCTAGAGCCTTTAAAAAGTGTAAAATCCTCTTTATTCTTTCAATTCACTCTTTGGGTTATTGGGTTAATTTATCACCATTGAATATTAGTGGATTGTTTTAGTATACTCTAATGCATGATCCACCGCCTATTCTTGGTTTTCACTACCATATTGATCTAGAGATTGGATAGTTTGGATCATAATTTCCAAAAAAGTAGGTTCAATTGGAGGGTTTTCCTATACAACTTTTCCCACAATTCATTCCCTTTGATTCTAAGAGATCATTTTTGGAGGCGTTATCTCTTAAACAAAATAGATAACATCTGATAATATAAGGAACAAAACCCTGAATCAAGACATTAACATCAAGAATCCTTAATAATTCCCCTAAAAAATTACAATTTATAGAAATAATGGATTCAATGAACGAGAGGTGCAGACATTAGAAGCTAATAAAATATAGGACAAGGTTCATCTAAATAAACCCCAAAATTAGGTTCATAAAGATTACCCCAAAATCAAGATCAAGCTTGTTGAAAAATCCCAAATCACCCATGGTAACTCAATATAATATATAAAAGTGAGCTGTCTGGGAACCCTTCTATACTTACCACCCAACTTTCAACAGTGCTACTACAGTTTACCAACCAACATTAGAAAACAGCTGTTGGATTTGATACCATTTTTTAATGAACCAACTGAGGCTGAATTGAGACGTCACCTAATATAGCTCGACACAAGCCAAGAATCATGTTACTAATATCCATGGGATGAATACAATCACCTCCCAAATATTTTAGAAATAAATATATGTTCATAACATATACAATATGCAACATCATTCCTTAATAAAAAATGAAATATTATTATTTAAATATGACCATTATAACCTAGACACTAAATTAGAGTGTATAAATATGATTAACTTATTTATGAAATATATATAAAGTTACTAATCAATATAAATATATTGATAAATTCTTATTAAATAATCATTTTATTTTTAGTAAATTCATTTTATTCTTCAAAATATATTTTCTTTAAAAATGGGTTTTATTGCATTTTGTGGGAAAATATTATAATCAATTTATAGAAATTTTAAAAATTATATTTTATAATATCGATATAATTTTTGAAATAATCATTTCAAAATTATCTTAGAGTGAATTCTTGGTATTTTTATGAGAAGATTTATTTTCTTATGAATAGTGAAAAATATTGATTTTCACTGAAAACTGTATTTTTGTTTCAAGAATTTAGAAAGTTACATTTTTTTAAAATGGTTTAAAAGTAAAATTAGTTATATTATATTATTAATAATACAATAATGTTAATTGCAATCAATTTTATGGTTTAATTTGGTATAAAACATCTTTATACTTAAAAAGGCATTTTTCTGAAAAAATATTTTTCATTTCATTTTTCTTTTTTCATTTTAATATTAAATTAATTTTCCTACACTTCAAAAAATTTAATATTGGAAAATAGATTCAATATTTCTAATAAGAATTAATAAATTTGGTAATAGGTCCCTTTTATTTTTGGGTATTATGAATAGTAACCTTAGAATTTTTTTGTCACCACGATAAGGGTAAATTTGGTGATTAAGGTTAAAAATAATTTGATAAGGACTAAAAAATGACCATAATACTTTCCTTTATCCTATTGGATGAGTGGAGTTTGGTTATGTCTATCCAAGTTTCTAAAATATGGCAAAATGGTTCCATATTTCTTTGATTTTGACTTCTATATTATTTTATGTAAAGAAAAGTAAAAAATTTCATTCTCTTTATTTTATTATCTCAAATTTTTTGTCATAGGGATAAATAGAGGCCATGTTAGGTTATAAATGGGTAATTTTAAAGATAAATTATTTATTTTAATCATGTTAATTTATTTTTAATTTTTTTTGAGGAAATAATTACCTAAAATGTTTACGTAATTCCAGTAGAGCATTTATTCAATTATTGGAAAAATAAAATAAATGATTTTAAAAACGTTAAAAGTGATATAATTTGAGTTAATTATTATGTAACCTGAATTTTGTAGATAAAAATAACATATTATATAGGTTTTAATGGATTATATTCTAATTTAATTATTTTCATGTTGTTTTCAAATCCAAATTAAATAAATAGTTCCAAAAATGATATTAATGATATTTTATAATAAATAATATTTTATTAAATAATTTAAGATGATCAAAAATACTATATATATCTAACTAATTTTTATATGATTTAAAATATTAAAAATGGTCCATTTATGGTCCAATTAACCTTTTATAACAAGTATAATGACCCCTAAAGAATAAAATCTTTGTTATCATGGTAATTGTCAAAAAGGGTTAACACAGGTTAAAACAATGAGATACGGGTAAAAAACTGATATAAACTTGTCAAAATTTTATTAGATAATATTATTTCATCCCATAATCATAATATCTTTTAATTATATAAGTTTTTATTATTTTTTCAATGAAACTTAATTTATATTAATTTAATACTTTAAGTAATTCTAAGAGTGCCCCTACCCTCTCTTATAAAAGGGAACCTCTGCTCATCTTTTATTAACACATAAAAACCATTTTATTACTTAAAATAATTACCCAATTCTATTAATATAATACATACCCTCATTTTATTTGTCTTTTTTAGGAACAATATCAATCTTAGAGGGCTTAAGGTGTAAAGAAAAGGAGGTTGTTTGAAGAAGAGGTACAATCATTAACCAAATGTTTTAGTATTATTTATTCTTTTACATATTTTAAATATTATTAAACCATAATGATATAATAAAATTATTATATAACATATAATGAGATGTTATTATTTTAATTTCATAACCTAATTCCATTTACTCTTCCATAAAATGGGAAACAAAACCATCATTCGTCTGTATGACATACTATCTTCTCGCCAACAAATGTAATTCATTTTCCATCACCGCCTCTCACAGATGATGATAATGATTAATTTAATATATATATATATATATATATATATATATATTATATTACATATTTATCATTCTATAAATTAATATATCAAATATTTTCTTACCATTCTATTTATTGAAAAATGGTAACGTCATTCATGTGTTGGTGTGGATTACCACCTCCACAAAGTGATGTGATTCATATTTTCATTACAGAATCATATGGATGGAATATATAAGTACATTTTTTGATATAATTATCATTATATAAAGATAAAATAATATTTTCATTCTTTCCACAATGATTGTTGAATAATAGAAATGTTACACATGCATATGTATGACCTATCATCTTTATGATTATAACATAGTTCATTCTTCATAACCATATTTCATGATTTATTTTAAAAATTTATAATTTATTGATAAAAATTATAATTATTTCATGATTATTATTCTGGAGATGATGGAATAATCACATCTTTGACTATATTCAACCTACCAAAGTTATTTTGGACACACAATCCAAATATCGTCAAAATATCTAATGTGAACTTAATTGATTAAGTAATTAAATATAAATTGGTAGTAGATAAAATAAAAGGAATAATAAAATTTAAATTTTTTATTAGTTAAGTAAATAATTAAAATAATTTTATTATTCTGGAAGATAAAGAATGCACGTGATGAGTCAAACTTGAGTAAGGTATTTTCATCTCACTTTTATTTATGTGTGACGCGTTCCATATTTACCACTTGTTTCTTTCACGTGGTGAATATACAAACCATGAATTTATTTTATGATTATTATAATGAAAATTATAGTGATTTACATATACATATAAATTTTTTTCTTTCATGGGGCTTATGATTCAAAATTTACCAGGGTCTTAAGGGTTTTATATTACAATCTAATTGTTTATTAGGATTGTTTATGATTAGTTTTTGAAGATGAAATTTCATGATATAACTCTCAATAAACTCTTGAATTTTCTTATCCTCTATTTATTTATGGAGAATAAAATATTTATTTAATTTTCATCTCTTTATGAACTCAAGAGACTGGAATAATGTTTTTAAGAATAATAAACTTTATTTATCTCTTTATTCAAAAATCCTTTATTTTCCATGTCAATGTTATCTAATTTTTTTTCAAGAATATTTTTACTATTATAACATGATAGTTTGAAATCATTTTAGCCATGTTTTAATTTTAATAAAATAGTTTAAAAATAATATTCGTATTATTTTCCAAATGTGGTATTTTTTGATTTTTTTACAAAGGAATGGAAGGATTGTTTTATTTTAACGTATACAGAATGAACATAATTTACTTCAATAATTACCACTCAATAATTTAAATATTACTTTACATTTTTCCAAGGTTATTTTCAAATATATTTTTTTCAATAATATTTTGTAAATTTTTATTTTTTAAAGAAGTGATTATAAAGTAAAAATGGTATTTTCCTCAAGAAATGTTCCAAGTGAATTTTAAAGGATATTAATGTCTCAAGGTTTTCAAAAGGAATATTTTTATAGAATTTTTTGACATTATTTACAAAATTTAAAATGAATGTCTTATTTTAACATATACAACATCAATGGATTTTCCTACCACAATAATGTTTTTTATGTTTTAGAATCCTTTATAATCTTCCATGTTTTATTCGAAGAAAAACCCTCCTTCCTTTGAAGGGGTAATATATGCCTTATGATCATTTACAAAACACCTTCTTATGGAGTATACTTTGATTATGATACGAGGAAATATTATGAAACTCATTTCTTTCCATGGGTATTTTTTTTATTCCCTACGATTGATTCCTTTTGTGACACACATAACTATGAACATGTTATGGTGGGTGCACCCATATGAAACTCCAATGAATTGGGTAATGTTTTAGTCTCATGTGAAACTATGTATGGGATTAGGGAGTAAACCTAATCCATGATGGGACTATCCACCATGTTATGTGGTCTTAGCACTTAGCCTTGAATTATGCTTAGGTCATGTTTTATGTTGCCGCCACATTTACTATATTTCCCTGATCTTATGATACCATGTTATTTATGTTATGATCCCATGTGATTAATCACGAGCCTTATATTTTATGATATTATGTTATACCTTTTACTCACAAATTATGCTTCCTTATCATGTTTATTCCCTTACTAGAATTCTTAGCTTACCACTTTTATCTATATATTCCACAAGTTATCCCATGAAATTTTAGAAGCTCAAAGGGATTTAAGAGCTTGTTTTGGAGATTAAAATAAAGAAATTTTATTTTAATGTTGATGTTTGATGTACCTATTCTTCCAAATACACTATTCCTTTCGATCATTGTTTTGTGTTTAAGGAATAATTATGTTAAAAATCATGTAATAATATGTGTAAAAAGGAATCAGTCACTATTGTTAGTATTAGAGGAAATATATAGTTATTTTTAGAGATTGAGACTAGAATAATTTAGTGAGAACCTTAGGGATAAGTCAAAGTATAGTAAAATATCCTTGATTTTTTCTGAAGTATAGAGTGAGTGGTTTCCAAGAAATTACATACCTATCTAGATACTAGAAATGGAAATAGTTTTGGAACAAATGTATAAAAGGGGAATGTCCCCAAAAAAATTTGGTCAAGTATATATCATCTATCATTATTGTACAAAGTGAGTGTTCTCTTACTGCACACCTAGTTTTAAACTCCTTGGGGATATGTTTAGATAACTCAAATTTTATTTATGAACCATTATAAAGGATTTGAATAGATGATGAAAATTAATGAACTAGGCTAATCATAAGGTTTCATATATTGAAAAGTGGGTGTCATGATTTAGACATCCTATAAATTATTTTTCATGATTATTTGGTTTCTTACTATGAATATTGTTGCTCACACTATGATTTTTGTTTTAGTCAATGGTTGTAACCAAGAGGAATTATGTTAACACTGAATATGAAAGAAAATGGTATGATTTTACTCATGAAAAACCAAATGAAATAGGAGTTAGAAGGTAAAATATTGTGATCATGACTGATCATCTATCTCATTATATCATTAACAACATTAACTTGGGTGAAATTATTGATAAAAATAATAATAGAAAAATAGAGTTTCATTAAGTCTATGGAGGGAAGAATATTCAGTTTATTAAATGTCAGGTATATGGGAATAATCACTCAAGGAAATGTCTCAAAGGAATGAGAAGATGTTTTATGTGTGGAAAATAAGGTCATAGAGAAAGTAATTGTCAAGGAAAAATGAATAGATTAATAGAGGTATATAAAGTTCATCCTAAGGTGCCATTTATAGCTCAATTTATTATATGTGGGGAAAATGGGAATCATCTGAGTCAATGACCTAATCGAAGTGTTAAATACTAAATTAAGGAAGGAAATATGCTATGCCAATCATTGAAGTGAATGTATTTAAGTTTCTATTTATAGTGATTTAAGAATTATGTTTTAGAAGAGTTATTTAAATGATATTCTGGTTATAATAATCATGAAATATTTAAGATTTATGCTAATTTTTGGAAGCATATATGTTTCATTAGAGGTAAACATAAGAGTTATGAATACCATCATGGGTTTATAAGATTAAGGTTGCTCAAAAGTTCAAAGTATTAGACACACCTTTTGATGTTTTAAGTGATGAATGTCTAAAATTATTTAGAGTATTTTGGGATAAATTTATATTAATATAAACCTTGGGTTTAGTTTGGGTTTTAGTGAAAATATTATTTTAGGAAGATTTCCTTTACATTTTATGGAAACAAGTTTAAAGATGTTGATAGAATTTAGGGTTTACATTATCTTTGATATTGAGGTAATTATCGGTTATTTCAATTTTGGTAAAATATATTTTATCATATAGATAACTATCACAAACCGACCCAACCAGGCTTAAGCTACAACTACCCCAAGCCTAACTCCATAGGCTAGGGGATGAAGACAAGCGCTAAAAGGCTTAAATAACATAGGTGGCCTTTTCCTAATGTACCTGTATGCACACACCCAACCATATCAATGTAGAAGAATAGAGGGAAAAAAGAAAAAGATAAACATCTAGAGTCATAACCATTCATACAAAACCTATAGGGAATAAAAAGAGTACTGCACTGTAAAATGAAAAGTAAATGGGAAAAACACATGCCCAACCAGATAGATATACCAACCTAACAAAAATGAAAAGTAAAATTCTGAGAGTTCCCAGATCTTGATCTCTAAGATTTGACCACAATATGTGGTCCAATGAACCATATATCCCTATGATACTTTGTAGTCACCATCGATTTGTCCTTCATCTGCATAAGACACAACATGTCAAGGTAAAGCCCATTCTAGGGTGAGTATATACATACCTATTAGGACGCCCTGAAAGATAAAGGGGGAGTAGTAAGATACACAATAAGAATCTATAGTAGGAATATCAACCCAAATAAAGATAGTAAAAAATATAATGACATGGATATATATATATATATATATATTCTCAAACCAAAGAAACCCAAATGAGAGAGAAACATGATCTCCATCTCATAGCCCGTCCCTAGAAAGGAGTTCTAATAGTTCCAAGTGTCCATCATCAATGCTCAACATCTTGCATGTATATCCATATAAGTAACTGTGTGGAGGGACCATGCCTCACCACTATTCCTCATAGTCACGGGGACACAATCTTCAAGAAGAGTACCCATGCCCTAATGCATCGGAGGGGGTACCACTCAATGTAAGGAGGACCCGATCTCTATTCAATAGGGGGTATAACTCTGTAGATAGAGAAATTTCACCTTAATGACATAGGGGTACCACTAAGTAGATAGAGGACCCACACCCTAATTCCATGGGGGGGGGGGGGTACCACTCAGTAGATAGAGGGCGCACACTATAATTCCATAGGGGGTGCTGCTTTGAAGATCGAGGACCCAAGATCTAATGCCATTGTGGGGGGGGGTGTACTACTCAGGAGATAGAGGACCCACACACTAATTCCATATGGGGAACCACTCAGTATATAGAGGAACTATACCCTAATCCATCAGGGGGTACCACTCTAATGATCCTAAGAACTATCCTCATTGAGTGCTACATAAATAAGTGTCACACCCAGAACATATTTCATCATATCACAAAATCCAATATGGGTAAAATAATTACATTATACATGAAAAAACACTCCGGATATGATACTAATATGTCGCAATATGAGTCCAAACGAAGGAGATACGAGAGCTTGAAATGTTCTCAAAAGGAAAATAGGGGTGCACGACATGTTAATGGACCCACGCAGCATGTGGTCCCACTTCTCTTTCGACCTGTGTCCCTATCGGTACATGGATTACTACTTGTGTAGAACTATACAACATGTAAGTGAAATAAATAGAATGTATGATTTACTTGGGGTCCTACCTAATCCTTTTTCCATGTCCAAGTACTCTTTCCCATGTATGTGTACTTCTATACCTGGCGTGTTCTCCAACAAAAGGACCCACTCATGTGCTCTATCACATGGATTTTCCAATTGGAGAGGTTTACACAGTATGTGAAATAGTTACATGCCCTTTGACCCAATAACATGGTGTGTGATCCTTAACTTTTCCAAAACCCTAGCATCCCATCCATAAGGGTACTACATGGTGTGTGTTCATCCATGTACACATCATGGAGTTAGTATTTTTATAGAAAGTGATATCTTCATGTGTGTATTCTAGATCTAAGTCCAATTCTTTGGATATTGCCTCTAAGCCACCGAAATAAAAGGAAAAAACCTCTAATATTTTTTTCTGACCATCCAATGGATGAAAATTGAATTCCAAATCATCTGCTTGAAGTCCGTATGCACCACACACCTCGTTTGTTTCCCATACCGTGACTTAATTATCTTGAATCTTGGATCCATTAAACGATCACCCATATCTATGAAATCATCCTTGTTCATCCTTGATTCACCAAAAAATTCCTCATGCACAAATTCGCCGCACCTTCGGTGGTCCAATTAGGCTCGGTCTTTCATGAAAAAGTCGAACTGAGATCTCGTGGTCCAATTGGAGAATAATGTGAAGAAAGAAGGGGGAAAAGAAAAAGGAAAAATGTTAAACAATCATTAGCCAAGAATTCTTGGACAAAAAAATACCAATTGGGGAGATTTGAGTGAGAAATCATAGAACAAAAAATACAAATTGAATAAACAATTCAAAGTCTGTACTTGGGTGCATACAATGGTTCACAATTGATGCAGATCAAAGACAAGAAGATGATCATGCTCAGTAGTTTAATCAATTAGGGTAGAATAAAAAAATTTATGAGTCCTACCTCAGTTTGGATTATTCATCGATGATGAATTTGCTCATCAAATAATTATATGGGTCGTTCCATTCACTGTATCTCTATCTTCCTAGATCTGAAGACCCATCATCATCTGATTCTAATTTTCTAATGAGAGGTAGAGGGAAAACCTCTCAATTTTCCTAGGGTTTTTCAACTAAACCTATAGATTTTTCATAACCATGAATTTATAGAGGTTTAGAATTTTTATCATTTAAATAAATAAATAATAAATAATTATTTATTTAACTAAACTCACCCCCATGATCACTTTTATCCGAACACCCCACATCATCCTATTTTAGGTCGTGCCTAGGGTAAAACTCACATTATGAACTCAACTATGGTATCAAATTTATGATATGTGATTCCATTTAAGATTTGTCCCATTTTATTGAAGAAACTATGCATGCATAAAATAAAACATATTTAATATTTTTATAAAATTAATTCCGGGCATATCAGGCCTCGAAATCACACTCCGTCTTAGCACCTAGTTCCAAAAATATATATTGAAATATTCCAAAGTCTTATAAGAAAAAAATGTCCTCTATATTATTCCTTCTAATATTTTTGTCCCAAAAAATCATAACTAAACAAAAAATCATGGGATACTAATCCCACATCTAGATCTCCCACTGATAGAAGCTTTCCTACTTATTCCCATGCTGCCACAACACATGAACCAAGGGGATGATCCATCCACACAGGGTCCTCTCCTACTAATCCTCAATCTCCACATGGTGCTCTAAAAAAGTGGCTCCATCCTCAATGTACAACTCTACCCTATCAATAATGTGTATAGGGTCACACACGTATCTCTTTAGTTATGACACATGGAAGAAATCATGAACCTGCTCCAACTGTGGGGGTAGGATGAGGCAGTTAACAACCTCAACAACACTCCACAAGATCTTGAATGACCCGAGGAACCTAAGGTATAGCTTTCCTGCCCAATTGAATCTCTAAAATCCTCATCATGGGGAGACTCATAGAAAAATATGGTCTCCCTGTTCGAACACCAAGGTCTTACGATGTCGATCTGTAAAAGTTCTTTTCCTGCTCTGGGCTATCTTCATCCACTCATTGATGAATAAACGTTCTTCTTTGTTTTCTATAACAACTCTTTATTAACAAGATATGTCTCACCAATCTATATCCAACACAAGGGTGACATACAAGGTCTCCTATATAGGCCCTCGAAAGGTGCCATGACGATAGTAGAGTGGTTGTTATTATTGTACACAAAACCTAACAAGGGATAATGATCCTATCAGCTTCATCCAAATTTTAACATGCAATCACTCAATATATCCTCTAACATCTAGATAGTTCACTTAGTCTGCCCATCTGTCTGGGGGTGAAAGGTTGTTCTCATCCTCATCTGGGTCCCGAATGCCTCATGTAGGCCTCTACACAATCATGGTGTGAATTGTGAATAATGGTCCGAGAAAATAGTCATGGGAACCCCATGAATGTGAAACATATTACATACATACTTATTCTACAAACACTCCAATGAACTTTTCCCCCTAATAGCAAGAAAGTGTACCAACTTCCTGAGTCGGTCAACTGTCACCCAAATGGAATCGTGGCCTTTCGCTGTCCAAAAAATCTTGGTCAAAAAATCTATGGATATTCCATCCCATTTACACTATATGATCTCAGTGGGATGAAAAAAACCTCTTGGAACCTAGTGCTCATCCTTCACCTACTGACATGTGAGGCACTATGAGAAGAACTCATCCATGATCTATCTCATTTTGGCCCACAAAAAATGACACTGAAGGTCTTTGTACATATTTTCCACATTGGGATGTAAAAAAAAGGAGATGTGTTGAACTCTCTCATGACCTCCTCTTTCATCGTGTTTGGGATCGCCATTTGTCCCCGGAAAAGGATAATGTGATCCACTCCTTCAGAAAATACATCGGGTGAATCTTCTGAGGATATATGGTCATGAAAGACCTCACAGTCAATGTATCCCAACTAGGACTCTCTCACACACCAGAGGAGTGGAAGAGTGAACACCATTGACTAAATAAAACCTGTACCCTCCTACTCAACTAGGTTTAGCTACAAGGAATACAACTTCTCAGAAGCATCCTGCACTAAATGAGCCTAGTACTTCCCACTAAGGGAATTTTCTACTACATTTACCTTATTAGGAGTATATACTATCTCAAAGTCATAGTCCTATTGGAAATCCTCTTATAACCTCTATCTTAGTTTCAAGTATCCCCACATAAATACATAACTAAGAATTTTATGTTCTAAGTAAACCATGAGGAGATCTCCTAGAAGATAGTTCCTTTACATCCTCAGAGGAAAGACTACCGCTATCATCTCTAGGTCATGAGTCGTGTTGTTATACTCATGGGGTCTCAACTATTTTGAAACATATGTGATAACTACCTGACTCTACTTCAATACACATCCAAGAAAATTCCTAAGGCATCACAAAAAACTATGTACTCAATTCCCTTCTTCAGTAGTCTCAAAATAGGAGTACTCGTCAGCCTCAACCTCAACTCCTCAAAGGCCCTCTAGCACTACTCAGTCTAGGTAAATAGCTTACCTTTCCATATAAGGGTGGTTAAAGGAGATAAAATCCCAGAGTATTCTTCCATAGACCTCATATAGTACCTCACCAAGCCAAGAAAACTCTGCACCTACGATAATCTATTGGGTGGATCCCAAGCTAGTACTGTATCAATCTTCACCGAGTCCATAGCTAAACCATACTCAGAAATGACATGCCATTAGAAGTGGATCTCATGAATCCAAAATCATAACTTCGAGATTTTACCATAAAGATGGTTCTATCGAAGAAAATATAGGATCATCTTAAAGTGCTATGCTTGCTACTCCTCTTACATAGAGTATATGAGTATGTCATCGATGAAGAAAACAATGAAACAGTTCAAGTACAGTTGGAAGATCCAGTTCATCAAATCCATAAACACAGTAGGGGAATTTTTTACACCAAAAGATATCACCAGGAACTCATAGTGTCCATTGTAACATTGGAATGCAAGTTTCAGAATACCATCCTAAAAAACTCTCAATTGGTGGTAGACAGACCCGAGATCGACATTTGAGAACCATATCATGCCGCACAACTGGTCAAAGAGGTCATCAATGCTCAAAAAGGGTTACTTGTTCTTTATTATGGACTAGTTCAGGTAATGATAATCCACACACAACCACAAGCTCCCATCCACCTTTTTCATGAACAACACTAGAGATACCTTGAGGGACATACTAGGCCTGATAAAACGCTTATCTCAAAGGTCCTACAATTAAAACCATAGCTCATGGAGCTTATTAGGGGCTATAAAATATACCTCTAAAGATATCAGAGTGGTACCAAGATGTAAGTAGATAAAAAACTTCATCTCCCTCCTTGGAGATAGTCCTAGAATTTCCTCTGAGAAGGAATCCATAAAATCCTCCACAAATAAAGGAATAAAGATTCTTGAAGAGACAACTGCACCAAGGGATACACTCTCCAACTGATGGGGGAAGGGATGTAGCCTCTTGATCACAAAAAAAATTCATCCCACAATGAGACCTCTCTCATCCACAATGGATAATCTCATCCTATTAGTGTGAAGGCATTTGACTCATCTACGGTGGCAGCAATCTATTACCAGACCATGGATAATGAATCCATACCCAAGATGACTTCATAGGGTTCAATTTTTATGACCAAAAGGTCCCAAAAGTACCTATCTATACCAAGTGATAATGCTCACTGCCAGAGGGTAAAATAGATAGAATATGCATTCCCTATAGGAACATAAAGACAAATATTCTAGGATATTGACTTAATTGGGAGCTCCAGCTCTCACATCAGGAGTAAATGTTGAGATGGTATGTGGAGTATGATATACTCTATAATACCAAATATAGGATCGAAATAATATAGATACTGAATGAAGTATCTAATGATGCTCAAAATACAAGGGGGGGGGGTGAATTGTATACTTTAAAAATTCATTTGGAACTTTTAAAGATGGTTATGTTTAACAAGGTTAAACAAGGTAAATTCACAAACCTCTAAGTTCAACACACTTTCTAGATTCCGGAAATATGATTCCGAGAAAATGATTCTTGAAAAATGGTTCCAGAAATGAAACTTAATGAAAGTTTACAATGATAAAGATTCTACCTTAAAGCGTATAGAATCTCACTAAATCAGAGTATACAAGTATAAGGAAGTATAAGATAGTTATACTTTCCTCAATAATCAAAATTCAGTGGAAAACTTGAAACAAACCAAGTAACAAGTAATAAATATTTTAACCCAAAGAGAAGGGTATCCAACAACCTTGGATAAAGGTCCCTTGATTTATACTTTCAAGAAAGTCTGTCTTACCCACACCAGGGTAAGCCCTTGATACAAAGATCGGAGTCTGTCTTTATATCCCCACAAGCCCTCAACTTCATGAAAGTTGGAACCTTTTTCTCCCTCATCAAGGAAGTCCTCGAACTTTAAGGTAGTCGACACCTCTGTCTTCATATCCCCAGAAGTCCTCGAATGTAATCAGAAACATTCAGAGTTGCACGAAGAAAATCTGAACAAGAAGTTCAGTACACACTAAGCATGAGATTATTTCTTTAGAAATCACTTCAATAGAATGTAATATCTATAGTAATAGAATAGTTGTGAGCTCTTTCAAATGAGCTTCTATTTATAGGCACAGCTCCAATGGTCAGCTCTCTCCTCCAACGGTCATAATTTTTGCATGAATTTCAGAGGGAACTGTACATGTGTCACTCAAACAATGATTATTTAGTAACTAAATGCATGAAATCATTTTATAACAGAAACAAGGGTAAGAAAAAATATGGTTACATAACTAAAATCAATTATTTGGAATGTAAGAAAATAAAAGTTCAGAGTTTAACCAAAAACACATTCGGTGTCTATAATACAAGGATATTCAGATTATATTTTCTAAGGAATTCAAAACCTGAATTCTATAGAATTTCGAATTCTGAATTTGATGGAAATTCAGAATCTGGATTCACAAGAATTCGAAACCTGAACTTACAAAGTTCGGAGTTAGAATTCATGAGAATTCAGAGTCATAACTTACAACGTTTGGAGTCAGAATTCATGAGAATTCAGAGTCAGAACTTATAAAGTTCGGAGTCTGAATTTAGAGAAATCAGAGTCAGAACTCATAAAAGTTCAGAGTCTGAATTCAGGGAACTCAAATTCAGTACTCAAAAAACTCTGGAGTCTGAATTCATAGAACTCGGAGTTTGAACTCAGAAGATTTCGGAGTCTGAATTTAGAGAACTTGAAACCTGAATTCAGATCCTAAAAATAGAATTCTTTGTATCTAAGTATTATATTATTCTAAGGTTTTAGATATGAAACTGAATTTTACATTTAGACAGGAAAATGAACAATGAAAAACATGGTAAGGATAATTTCCTTGGGGAAGGAAAATTTTCCTTATGAAAGTAAAATAGAGGGTAAAATGAAATTCGCCTTGAGATAAGGTGTTTGTGATTTTCAAAACATGAGGAATGGTATATTTATAAGGAAACCTTATTAACTGAACAATCTCTCCAAACATGAAGGAATGGAAAATTCATAAGGAAACCTTATTGAATCAACAATATCACCCTTTTTAGAAAGCACAAACATCCTTACGAAAAAGATAATAAGGGCTTAGAAAATATTTTTCTAGACTTTGAAAATAAAACTTATCTCCCTTATCATATGGGAAAAGATGAATACGACTAACTCCCCCTTAAGATTTAGAACATGAAGGATTGTATTCTAGATTTCCAAAATGTGATTTTTCATTATCTTGAATATGAAAATCTCTGTAATGAAAACTCCCCCTTAGATAAACTCCCACTTACTTAGGGATATTTATTATTTACTTCGTATTCTTTTTTCCTTTCTCCCCCGTTGTGATTTTCAAAAAGAATTTGAGGGAATGGAAAAGAAATTATAGTACCTGAATGATTAGTACAACACATCTAAAAGAGAAGCAACCAAAAATTTCATTATGATTTGGAAGAATTTGTACAAGGAAGAAAAATACAATAAAATATCCTATTGCAGCAAAGTTATCCTTCCTTTTATTTCGGCATCAAATTCTTGACTATAGTATTCATCTTTTTGAGTTCCTTATGATCTTCCTCTACTCACTTAAGTATTTGTCCTGATCATCAGCTTTCTTCTATAAGAATTTGATTCTATCATCCTGAGCCTTAAGAACCTCTGCCCGAGCCTTCAGGACTTCTTCCTACTTGACAATCTTTTCTTCAATCTCAATCCGAAGATCCCTTTCTCTCTTCTAGCTTTGGGAAATTGAGTATTTCTTTCCATTCAAATCCTTTACTTATTGAATCCGAGAATTTTTTTCCAAAGATAAATTTTCTTCAAAAATGGTTGTGAGATCCTTGATCTTGCTATCTTCAATGTCAAAAGCCTCATTGACACCATCTTGGAACTTATCAAGTTCTCTAAAATCTTCAACTGTCTTCTTTGACCAGCCAACCATTTTCTTATAGGACCTTTTGTGGGCATCGTGGTTAATGAAGAAATTATTGAAATTAGCCTCAAGATTTACACACTTATCCATCACCATGGATACTGAATCCGATTTCTGATTTAGTGTGTGTTGAAGCATCTGGAATCTAGATTCTATACTTGAAAAAATCAGAATAGTCCCAAAAATCTTCTTTAATGATTGAACAATGAAATCATGTCCTAGGGATGATGATTCCAAATCTAAAACTTTTCTTGGAGAGGCTTCGTTATCTTGCTCATCATCTTTCCTCTTTGAAGAACCACCAACATAATTTTTCTTTATAACAACTTTAGTAGGTGTATCAACAACCACATGTTTCCCCTTATCAGTTCTTAGAATGGATTCTTCATCTGGAGATTCATGCTCACTGTCAGACAGTTGAACAATTATATCTTCATCTATCTTCTCCTTCTCATCTCCTACCTCAGCATCTTCAGGATGAATAAAATGATGATTATAACTTTCTTTCTTAGAGAGCTTATTCATTTCATCTTCAGCCATATCATCTAACCCAAGATTAGAAATCTTTGAAGATTTTTCTTGAGAGGTTCAGATTGATAATTTCTCAGCTGGAATTTCTTTCTCATGGAAGTCTTTAACTTTCTTTATGAGATCTTTGGTATCACCAATACTTTCAGCTTCTTCTTCAACTCCTTCTACAACTTCTTTTTCTTCAACAATATTTTCTTGTACTTTTTCCGGAGTGACTAATTTCTTCCCCAAAGTCTCAGGTAAGGCTTCTACCAAGAAAGATTTCGGTATTGGGATATTATCCGATGATTTCTCAGTATCCCTCAGAAGGTATTAAAAATTTTTATCCTCAGATATTTTCTTCTTTTGTTTCTTTTCTTTAGATTACTTCTCAAGATCGTCAGTAGACTTCTCTTTTAAGGCTTTGGATTCAGCAGGATCCAAATGAAAACATGAATCCCCTGCTTTCTTATTTTTCTTATCTTCCCTCCACTTTGCTACAACCTCATTTGGATAGGATTTTTGTTTCTTTGGTTTTGGAGGTGCGGATTGGGCTTCCTTAGCTTTTGGGGTTTTCTCTTACCCTTCTACTTCTTTCAAATTCCTCTTCTTTCCTCTCCTTTTTAGATGGTTCAACCACTTCTTATTCCTTCGGAACAGCTTCAGATTCTTCCACTGGTAGATCATAAAATTCTCTGGAGTCCTTAGAAAAACCTACTTTCATTCTTTTCAAGGTATCATCACTAATAAGCATGACTTTTCAATTACTTGGCTTTGAACTACAAGGAATTTTGAAAGACTCCAAACACCTAATAATCAACATAGAAAGAATGGAAAAATACATAATTATATGAGCCTTCAAGTTTCAATTCTTAATATTCTCAATAATAATGAGAATATGCTTAACCAGATTGATTTTCCTTCGGTTCACCAGAAAATCTAGGATGTACATGTCACTTTTCTTCAATGTGTCCTTGTCACCTTTTCTCAGAATGATAAATCCTTGAACCCATAATTTAAGGATCCAATTATTTGTATAGAGGTGATAAATATTTGGAGGCACTCCATATATTTCACCATGACAAAGCTTCCTTGAACATCTGACAACTTATGAGAATAGAACTCAACTTTCCCTTCATATGGAATACCAATTAGACTGGATTTCTTTGTATATTAAAGATCAAAAATCTTCCCATAACTCTTAAATGAAAACTTCTCTCTGCCTTCTTCCTTAAAGAAACTGAATAATTCATAAAATTCAAATAGTAGATCCGAATACACCAAATCTTGAGCACCTGGCTTTGGTATGTAGACACTTTCCCATCCATTCAGCTTAATGTTTTTCGAGATAATTGAATCATACTTGTTGAAGAAGTTCAGATGCACCAACCATTCTCTATACACCTACCACTCCAAAATTGGCTTGACAATAGACATATCTTTCTAAGAGGATTCTTATGAAGACATTCAGAATCGAGAAAACTCTAAGAAGTTAGGAATGGGATTAAGTAGAGGGCCATAACTTCATCATGCAAGAGCTTGAGATCGATGTGTTACAACCCTTCGTGGGTCCTTTATATTGGTGTTAGAAGTGAAGGTTAATCTTCCAAACTCAATCCAATGGCTGAAGATCCTTCTGATTAGATCTAACGATTGATATGATAACGTCAAAAAAATATTTATAGAATCCATTATTTTGAGATTTTTAAGTAAAACATTCGGATTTAAGGAAAATAAAATCCGAAAATTTAAAAACAAAAGGAAATACCAACAAGTAAAATATGATTACGAAATCTTAAGAAAGGAAACATACCTTTTGGATTTCCAGTAAGATTATTCATATTGAAGAAAATTCTTCTTGAAGAACTTTAGATTCTGAAAATTTCATTATTAATTTTTTTTTGAAAAGCTTCATTACAAAAACATAGAAAATATTCATTACTAAAATTTAGAAAATCTTCATTATGAAAATTTAGAAAATTCTCATTATGAAAATTTAGAAAAATCTTCATTATGAAAATTTAGAAAAATCTTCATTACAAAAATTTGGAAAATTTTCTTTACAAAAATTTAGAAAAATATTCATTAGAAAAATATAGAAAAATATTCATTAAAAAAATTTAGAAAATTTTCATTACAAAAATTTAGAAAAATCTTCATTACGAAAATTTAGAAAAACTGACGAATTTTTTTTTTAAAATTTTTTTGAACTAACTAACAAGATAATGTACTCCCCCTATGAAAAAGGAGTTTATCACTGTGAGGATATTTATTTCAATAAGAAGTTAATAAGGAATATTACCTTACAGTTATCATTCCTAACTTATGTTTAATATATTCAAATATATCAGATGGTAAAGATTTTGTGAAAATATCAGCAAGTTGATCTTGCATTCCAATAAGTTGAAGAATGATACTCCTTTTTGTGTTTGATCCTCAAGGAAGTGATGCCTAATATCTATTTGTTTTGCATGAGAGTGATGTGCATGGTTTTTTCTTAAAGCAATGACACTAGTATTATCACAAAAAATTTGTGTTTTGGTAACACTCATACCATAGCTTATGAGTGTGTGTTGCATCCACAACACTTGAGCACAACAACTTCCAACTGCTACATATTCAGCTTTAGTAGTGGAAAGTGGTACTGAGTGTTTATTCTTGCATGACCAAGAAACTAATTAATCTTCTAAGAAATGACAGGTTCCGGATGTACTTTTCCTATCTATTCTACATCCACCAAAGTCAGCATCCGAAAAACTTTTTAAAATAAAATCATTTCCAAAAGTATAAAAGAGTCCTAAATCCATGGTTCCCTTTAAGTAGAGAAAAATTCTTTTCACTACCTTTAAATGAGATTCCTTAGGATTTTATTGATATCTTTCACATAAGCATACCGAAAACATTAAGTCTGGATGACTAGCTATCAAGTAGAGTAGACTTCCTATCATACCTCTAAAAGATGTTTGATCTACTGGTTTCCCAGCTTCATCACTATCAAGTGAATTTGAGTTACCAATGGGAGTACTTATACTCTTAGTGTTGTCAAATCCATACTTTTTAAGAAGATATTTAATATACTTATGTTGAGATATATAGATTCCTTCTGGTTTTTGAGAAATTTGAAAACCAAGGAAAAATGTTAACTTACCCATCATACTCATTTCAAACTCATATTTCATTAGATCTGCAAAATAATCAGTTAAATATTGATAAGTTGAACCAAATATAATGTCATCAACATAAATTTGAACAATCAAAAAAATTTTCTTATCTTTATTTATAAAAATGGTTGGATCTGCATTTCCCTTAACGTAATTATTTTGAAGAAAAAATCCTTTAAGTCTATCATACCAGGCTCAAGGGACTTGATTAAGTCTATAAAAATCTTTGGTATGTTTGTAAACATGTTCAAGATGTTTTAGATCTTCAAAACCAAGAGGTTGTTCAACAAAAACTTCCTCTTGAACATAACCATAAAGGAAAGCACATTTCAAATCCATTTGAAAAAGTTTGAAATTGAAGAATGCTGCAAAGGCAAGTGAAATACGAATAGATTGAAGTCTAGCAACTAAAGCATATGTTTCTTCATAGTCTATTCATTCTTATTGATTATATCCTTTAGCAACTAATATAGCTTTATTTCTTACAATGATTCCATTTTCATCACACTTATTTCTGAAAACCCATTTTACTCCAATAACAGAAGTTTACTTAGGTCTTTCAAATAAGGTTCAGACTTTATTCATTTAGAATTAATTTAGTTAGTCTTGCATATATTTTATCCAATCATTATCACCTAAAGCTTCATCAGTGCATTTTGGTTATAATTGGGAAAGGAATGCTATATGTTCTACTTCATTTCTTAAGGAAATTCTAGTCCATACTGGTTGATTCACATCACCAATGATACTATCACTAGGATTATTCTTTAGAAACAACTAATTTGGGTTTTGTAAAACCTATTCATCAACATAAGGTAGAAAGTCTTCTGGCTTAAATACTTCTGAAACATTTTCTTGGGCATCTTCCTTATTAGAAAGATCTTCTAATAAAGGTTGATAATCAGTTTTTGAAAACACATCCAAAGATGTAGGTTGGGGTTGTTTAAAAAAAAGGGATCAGTTTCATCAAATTTGACATGTACTGTTTCTTCAACAATACAAGTGTTTTTATTGAAAACTCTATAAGCCTTAGAAGTTTTGGAGTAGACTAATAAAATTCCTTCATCAGATTTTGGGGAAAATTTGTGTAGATTATCTTTAGTATTCAGAATGAATACCTTTCAACCAAAAACATTGAAGTAGGAAAGTCTAGGTTTTCTACCATTCCATAACTCATAAGAAGTTTTATTTAGAAAAGGTCTAATCAAAACTCGATTTATAGTATAACAAGTAGTACTTATAGCTTCAACCCAAAAATTTTTGGCTACAAAATACTCACTCAACATGGTTCTTATTATCTCTTGAAGAATTCTATTTCTTCTTTCAACAAAACCATTTTGTTGAGTTGTTTTGGGTGATGAGAAGTTATGAGTAATGCCTTTTCTACTAAAAAAAGTTTCAAAATCAGTAATTTGAAATTCTACTTCATGATCACTATTAATATTTATCAAAGGATGGTTTTTCTAATTTTTAACTTGGGCTATAAAACTTTTGAAATAAGAAAAAGCTTCATATTTCTTTGCTAGAAAATAGACCCATGTAAATCTAGTGTAATCATCAACTAAAACAAATACATAATAATTTCCTCCAATGATTCCAGTTTTTGTTGGACCAAAAAGATCCATATGTACTAACTATAATGAATTAGTAGTTGAGACTTCACTGACTGATTTAAAACTTTATTTATGTTTCTTTCCATATTGACAAGGATAAAAAACTTTTGAAGAATCAAATCTAAGCTCCGGTAGATCCTTGACTAATCTTTTCTTTGAGAGTTTGCATAGGTTTCTAAGGTTATAGTGTCCTAAACTTCTGTGCCAAAACCAAGAATGATCTTCCATTGCACTAAGGAAAGGTAAGTCTTGGATCCTAAGGTCTTCTAAGTTTAGTGTGTATACATTCTCTTACATATGGGTAGGAAGAATAAATTCTTCCTTGGAATTGTGTACTAAACACTTATCATTCATAAAATTCACAAGGTATCCTTCATCACATAAATTTCTTATGCTAATGAGGTTGTTCTTAAGACCCTTAACAAACAAAACATTCGTAATCTACGTTTTTCCAAGAAGAACGATGTTACCTTTACCAATAATTTCTCCCTGAGCATTATATTCGAAGGTTACTTTTCCTCCTTTCGTCTTGATAATCTTTTCAAATTAGTTTTTGTTACCAGTCATATGCTAGGAACATCCACTATCCATGTACCATGTATTGCTGTTGGTACTTTCTCTATTTTCTTGAAAATAAAAGAGTTAGACTTTCAGAACCCAAATTTGCTTGGATCCGGAAATTTCAGAAAGAAAATTTTTAGGTACCCACATTTTCTTATAAAAATAGGATTTATGAAATCCTAAAGACTGCATTTTGTTTAGGGAACAATTTTTTTCCCAATTCCCACCACACTGACACTTATTACAAAATGGATCACTTTGAGGAACAAAATAATTCTTACTAAAAATCGGTTTAGAACTAGTATAACCAAATCCAGAATTATTACTTAGAGGTTAGATTTGAGAATACATATTATCAAAATTTTCTTTACCTAAGGTAAAGTTTGACAAACACTTCCTCAAGGAAAATATTTTGGATTTTAGTTTGATAACTAAGTTCTTATCTTCCAAAACATTAGCTTTAGAACTAGTGCTAGGCTCCAAAAACATTTTTCTTCGAAATTACTTTTTCTAGATCCTTAGAAAGTTTATCCTTCTCAGAATTTACTTCCTCAAGGTTTTTTGAAATACTTTCAAAATCAAAAATTTTATTATCAAGATATTTAGAAAGATCTGATATTTCCTTAGTAATAATATTATTCCTAGAATTTTCCTTATCAAGATTTTTATTGAGTTTTGAATTCTCATTCTCAAGGAGTTTAGAAAATCTCAAAACTTCTTCATAGGAAGGTAAAGTATCATCTTCATCAGAAAAAGATTCTTCATCCAAAGAGTTATAATATTTACTATCACTATGATTAGAATTTAAAGATACATTGGTCATGGATTCAGCATTGTGTACCTTAGCCATTAAGAAATGATTTTCAATAGGTAGTGTGTCTATTAGACCAAGATTCTTCTGTCCAAAAGATTCGTAATCTGAAGATTCATCTAAATATTCTCCACCACTGGCATTCAAGGTGTCATTAGCTTTCAAAACATTATTAGCTTTAGATTTTTAGTACTTCTTTCTGTTTCTCTCAGAATACTTTTCCTTTCTTTCTTTTCTCTTAAGAATAGGACAATCAGGTCTTATATGTCCAGCTCTATTGCATTCGTAACATGTAACTTATGAATCTTTCTTATCTTTCCTTTCTTTCTTCTAATATCTAGATTGAAAATTATTCTATCCAACTATCTTGTTTATCCTTCGAGCAATATTGGCTAGTTCATTTTCTAAAGATTCACTTCCACTAGATTCATATTGTATAACAACCTTCTTAGATTTGGATCTTGTATCTCTCTCAGGAGTCTTAGCTTTAAAATGATTTGAAGTTGTAGTAAAAGAAACACTACCATTCCAATTATTTTTCTTAACATTATCAGCATCTCTATTCATTATAGTCTCAGGTTGAAGAAGAGTTCCAAAATGTTCATCAAGAGAAATCTGAGTAACCTTTATATTCTCATATATAGTTATCCTCTTAGATTCCCACTCATTTGGCATGATGTCTATGATATTTTCCACAAGAGATTCATCATCTAATCCTTTCTCACCCATAGATTGTAAAATATTAACGATAGTCATGAATCATTATTGCACCTTACATATGGGTTCTCTATAAGGAAAGAAAAAACCATGATATTCAGCTCTGATCATGGATCTTCTAGTTTCAATAACTTTTGAAGTTCCAAAGTGTGTAACTTCAAGTTTCTTCCAAATAAAATTTGATTCTTCAAAAGATGAAATTTGGATATATATATATTTCTAGTCATGGAAAAAATTAATTTATTTCATACCTTATAATTCAGTTGATATTCATGATTTTCTTGATTTGTGAAAGTAATAACTTCCTTGTCAAAAATTTTATATCCTCTAGTAAGCATAACAAAATTATCTACTCCAGTATTGATAATAAAAGTCTTCATGCGATATCTCCAATATTCGTAATAATTTCCATCAAAAATAGGTGGTCTAGTTGGATTTAGGTTGTCAATGGAACCAACATTGATTCCTTCCATCTTAAACAAAAATCTTTCCACAAAAACTTGTTAGTAATAAAAGTTTTTAAACAAGGGAAATATTACTCTGCAAGGAAAAAACAAAACAATGAGAAACTTGAGCAAGGAAAACTTATATGTGAATATAATTATTTCAGAGACCTCCTATGATACCAATTTTTGAATTGATTTAGGGTACGAGGTCACCAGCCTTTGATTCCAATTGTTGAGATGGTATGTGGAGTATGATATACTCTATAATACCAAATGTAGGATCGAAATAATATAGATACTGAATGAAGTATCTAATGATGCTCAAAATACCAGAGGGGGTTCAATTGTATACTTTAAAAATTCATTTGGAACTTTTAAATATGGTTGTGTTTAACAAGTTTAAACAAGGAAAATCAACAAACCTATAAGTTCTACACACTTGCTAGATTCTGGAAATATGATTCCGAGAAAGTGATTCTGGAAAAGATGGTTCCGAAAATAAAACTTAATGAAAGTTTACAAAGATAAAGATTCTACCTTAAAGCATATATAATCTCACTAAATCAGAGTATACAAGTATAAGGAAGTATAAGAAAGTTATACTTTCCTCAATAATCAAAATGCATCATAAAACTTGAAACAAACCAAGTAACAAGTAATTAATCTTTTAACCCAAAGATAAGGGTATCCAACAACCTTGGATAAAGGTCCATTGATTTAAACTTTCAAGAAAGTCTGTCTTACCCACACCAGGGTAAGCCCTCAATACGAAGATTAGAGTCTGTCTTGCTATCCCCGCAAGCCCTAAACTTCATGATAGTCAACACCTATATCTCCCTCAGCAAGGAAGTCCTCGAACTTTAAGGTAGTCGACACCTTTGTCTTCCTATCCCCGAAAGTCCTCGAATGTAATCAGCAATATTCAGAGACGCATGAAGAAAATATGAACGAGAAGTTCCGTATGCACTAAGCATGAGAGTCTCTCTAGAAATAACTTCAACAACATGTTATCTTTAGAGTCATAGAATAGTTGGGAGCTCTTTCAAATGAGCTCCTATTTATAGGCAGAACTCCAACGGTCAGCTCCCTCCTCCAACGATCATAATTTTTCCTTGAATTTTGGAGGGACCTGTACACGTTTCACTCAAACAACGGTTAGTTAATAACTTAATGCATGACATAATTTTATAACAAAAACAAGTGTAAGAAAAAATATGTTTACATAACCAAAATCATTTATTCAGAATGTAAGTAAATAAAAGTTTGGAGTTTAACCAAAAACACATTCGGTTTCTATAATACAAGGATATTTTCATTCTGTTTTATAAGGAATTTGGAACTTGAATTCTATATAATTACAGAGTCTAAATTTCAAGGAAATTTGGAATCCAGATTCACAAGAATTCTGAACCTGAAATTACAAAGTTTGGAGTTAGAATTCATGAGAATTCAGAGTCAGAACTTACAAAGTTCGGAGTCAGAATTAATGAGAATTCAGAGTCATAACTTACAAAGTTTGGAGTCTGAATTCAGAGAACTCGGACTCAGAACTCATAAAATTTCTGAGTCTGAATTCAGGGAACTCGGAGTTAGAACTTAGAAATGTTCAGATTCTGAATTCAGAGAGCTCGGAGTCTGAACTCAAAATAGTTCGAAGTCTGAATTCAAAGAACTCGGAACCTGAATTCAGATCCTAAAAATAGAATGCTCTATATCTAAGTATTATATGATTCTGAGGTTTTAGATATGAAACCGAATTTTACATTTAGAGAAGAAAATTAACAATGAAAAAAATGGTAAGGATAATTTCCTTGGGGAATGAAAATTTTCCTTATAAAAGTAAAACACAGGGTAAAATGAAAATTTCCTTGAGATAAGGTGTTTGTGATTTTCAAAACACGAGGAATGGTAAAGTCATAAGGAAATCTTATTGACTCAACAATCTCCCCAAACATTAAGGAATGGAAAAGTCATAAGGAAAACTTTTTGACTCAATAGTAAATAGATGAAGGGATGACTCACAATTGTGTCTACTAATAATGAAGAAATATTAGAATCAAAATAGATCATACTTATAATCATCTCATATGTCATTGGGTTATAAGCATCCATAACATATAGTTGTCCAAGACCCTGACTGCTAGCTCCCGGAGCCCAATGTGGGTCACCTGGTGTTGGTGGTGGAAGGATCTCATAGTTTCTCCTACCACCCACAACTCCTTCTTCTGTAGATCCAAATGCTCCTCTACCATCTCTGCCTCTATAGGGGTCACCCTTCCCTTGCTTAGGAGATCTCTGATCACAACGCTGCCTCTAACACAGTTGTGCATCTGTTATCCGCCTTCCCTCCTTAGTATGTCGGGTTGGGAAATTATGAGTCATGTGACCACACTTTTCACATGCATAACACCACCCCTCTCTGAGATATAATAGTCCTTTGCGTGGTCCTTGTGCAGCACGACTAGGTGCCTCAGTCTGATCATGGGGAGGTATCCCACACCGAGATCATGTCAAATGGCACCTGATAGCTACTACTAACAACTCAAACCGATAACACCCACTATTAGCTCCTAATTCATGTTGTCCCTCTAACAGGAGGCTCTCCATCACCAACGGCCTCTCCAACACCCCAACATAGGTGGGAATGCACAAGGGTAATACACTGGAATATATATCTTTATAGAGACCCAGTTAAAACTTCCATTCCTATAAGTATCCATCCTAGATCATATTAAGGAAGTACTACATAAGGTTTTTGAACCTTAGAAAATAATATAAAACTATCATGCCTCCCTACTGCAGCTCTAGAAGATCATAAATCTAAACTGAGCGCAAAAAGGAAGGGTAGTAATCCTCATGAAATAACTACTGGAAGTCAGGCCATGAGAGTTTCAACTCACCATGCATCTGCATAACAAGACTCCACCAACACCCAACAACTCTATGGGAAAGGATACCTTCCAACACAATCAACTAATCCATCAGTGTTTGGATAATCCTTAAAATATGAACCAATGACTCTATCCAATCCTCTACTACCTGGGGATTTGGTTCGCTATGGAACCTCAGTAGCCTATGGTGCTGGAACTCATAGAGTGCACTTAGCCTACACGCATCCTTATCATACTCTACTAGTATAATCTGCTACTCAATAGGTGGGGATGCAGCTACCTATCCACCTAGAGGATGAATCTCACATGAAATACCCTAAACTGAGTCCTCATCACTCATATGATCATTGTCACAATATGGAACTGGTATCCTAGATGGCTATCATCATAGAGGATTCTTGAAAATTTAATCAAGACATAGCATGGTCAGATGAGAATATATATACTCACAATGGGGAGTTGACTCAATAATGACAGTCAAATACTCAATCCTATATGATTCATGTTCTATTTATCCTTATAACCAATGTATCAATATAACGAGTCAAAAAGTAGGTAGTCAAGGTTCTAGTGAATGGATAAATCAACCGCCGCAGTAACACTGGGTTCCCTGGTTTGAAATCTGCACCTGATACACTTTGACACTGTTACCCTATATTCTAAACAAATAATTATAAGTTGAATACGCCAAAAAATAATCCCAAGGATCGAACCACCTCTAATACCAACATTCCATGACCTGACCCAATGGGGCTAGAGGCACAACTACCCCAATCCCACATTCACAGGACATGGGATGGTGACAAGCACTATAATACATAACGAACATGGGAGGAATATTCATAATGTATCTATATGCACACACCCAACCATCTCAATGAAACAGTGTAGAGGAACAAAAGAAAAATATACAACATCTAGAGTAATAACCATTCATGAGAAACCTCTAGGAAATATAAAGAGTACTGTAGTGTAAAATAAAAAGTAAATAGAAAAAAACACTCCCAAATAGATAGATGTACCAACCTAAGAAAATAGAAAGCAAAATGTTGAGAGAGACCAATTCTTGATCTTCCAGATCCGACCACCATACATGGTCCAATTAAATAGATATCCCTATGATCCTCTATAGTCGCTGTCGAATTGTTCAGTGTATGTATAGAAAATTTCATGTGTGGGAAAAGACCATGGAGGGGTGAGTATATACATACCTAGTAGGATGATTGAAAAGATAAAGGGGGAGTAGTAAGGGACATGATAAGGATAGACAGTATACAACTCAATCCAAAGAAAGAGAGTAAAAAAATCCAATGACATGGATACAAAAATATATTTTCTCAATACAAAGAAACCCAAACGAGGGTAAAGGGGGATCTCCATATCATAGCTCAGACCAGGAAAAGAGTTCCAATAGTTCCAAGAGTTCATAATAGATGCCCAACATCTCATGTGTCTTCCCATATAAGTAATCATGTGGAGGGTCCACACCTCACCACTATACTTCACAGTTTAGGGGGCACAATCTCTAAGTAGAGGAACCATTCCATAGTTCATCAAGGGGGTGACACTCAGTGTAAGGAGGACCGAAAAACTATCCAACAGATAAAAGAAATCAGTATATTGAAGAGCCAAGGCCTAATTCCATAGGGGGTACCACTCATTATATAAAGAACCCACACCCTAATTTCATAAGGGTACCACTTAGTAGATAGAGGGTCCACACCCAAATACCATACGGGGGAACCACTCAGTAGATAGAGTAAAAATTCCCTAATTCCATAGGGGGTACCACTCATTAGATAGAGGACCCACACCATAATTCCATAAGGGGTACCACTTAGTAGATAGAGGACCCACACCTTAATTCGTTAAGGGGTACCACTCTAACGATCTTTCCTGATCACTTCCATCATCAAGAGCCGCCTAAATAAGAAACATGCCTAAAACATCTTAAATCATATCCCAAAATCTACTACAGGGTCCACCTTTTCTTTTTATGTGAAAAAATGTTCAGGATAGGCTACTCAAGGGCCAAAATATGAATCCAAATGAAGGAGATATGAGAGGTTAAAGTTTCCTCAAAAATGAAAGTAGGGGTACATGGTTTATAAGGGGACCCAAATGATGTGTGGTGCCACTTATCTACCTATATCTATCCTTATCGGTACATGGATCACTTATCGAGTATCACAACATGGTGTGTAGGTGCACTATACAGTGTGTCTGAGCCACTTGGGGTTTTTCTCATTCCTCTAGATGTGTTTGTGTACTCTTGACCATGTATATGTAATTTTATACACAATATATTCTCCCACATGAGGACTTAAACATTTGCTCTGTCACATGTATTTTCCACCTGGGGAGGGTGACACAATGCGTGACCTAGTCACATAGTGTTTGATCCTTAAATTTTCCAAAACCCAAGAGCCATATCCATATGGGTACTACATGGAAAGTGTTCATCCATGTACACATCGTGTAGTCAGTTTTTTTTTAAAAAAGTTAGATCTTTGCCCACACATTCCAAATCTAAGTCTTATTATTCAGATATCACCTCCAAGCCACCAAAATCAAAGTAAACTACCTCAAATTTTCATTTTTGTCCATCTAATGGCGAAAAATCAGATTATAAATCATTCACTCAAGGCCCGTACACACCGCGTGCCTTTTTCATCACTCAAACTGCATATTTATTCTCTCTAATACTAAATCCATGAAATGATCACCCATATCCTTAAAAATTATCCCCGTTTGTCTTTGATTCTCCAAACCATTCCTCATACATGAACCTGTCATGCCTTCGAGGGTCCAATCAGTCTTGGTCCCACCCTAAAAAGTCAAACTGAAACCCCATGGGCCAATTAACAAAGAACATGAAGAAAATAGGGGGAAAAGAACAAGAAAGTATGTGAAATAATTTTAGGCCAATATTTCTTGGACAATGAATACCAATTATGGAGATATTGGTGAGAAAAATATGGGGCAATAGATATAAATTTTAATAAATAATTTAAAGTCGGTACTCAAGAACATGAAAAAGTTCAAAATGGACACAAATCAAAGACCAGAAGATGTTCATGCCCAAAAGTTTAATCAATTAGGTTATAATCCAAAAATTGATGAGTCCTGCCTCAATTTGTATCATTATTTGATTATGAATGTTCTCACCAATAAATGATAGGGTTCTTTGTGTTCACTATGTCTTGATCTACCCAGATTCGGAGTCTTGTCGTCGTCTGATTCCAATTCGCCAATAGGAGGTGGAAGAAAAAACATTAAATTCTCTTGGGGTTTATGCAGATAAACCTGGGTAATTTTCATAACAATTAATTTCTAGAGGTTAATAATTTATGTCATTTAATTAAATAAATAAAAATTATTTATTTATTTAACTAAACACTTCCGCCCATAACAACGTTTATCTAAACACCCCAAGACAACCTATTTTAGGTCATGCATAGGGTAAACCTCACATTTGGACTCAACCATGGTCTTGTATTTATGATCTGAGATTCCATTTAAGAGTTATACCATTTTCTTTAAGAAACTATGTGATCATAACATAAAATATATTTAATATTTTTATAAAATTAATTACGGGCACATCGAGTCCTGAAATCACATGACGTTTCAGTGCTTGGCTCTAAAAATATATCTAGAAATATTCAAAATTCTTAAAAGGAAAAAATGGTATCTAAAATAACCATGAGATTGAAAAGTATTTTGGTGATTAAATGATAAATTTTATTTCATAAGAAGTTCAGTATAATTTTGGGGAACATTATACGATGTCATGGGATGTTATTTGAGGAATCAAGGTTGAATTATCTTTTTGAATCATATATGATTTCAATGTGGATTTTTGGTAATTTAGGTTATTTATGGAAATTATTAGCATGTTTCGGAGATTATATGATTAGGGAATATACATTTTTGGGTATATTCCTTTATGAGTGACTAATGTTAATTAGAGATAAATGTTAAATTAATATAGGAAGAAATTGAGATCAAATCCTTCAATTTTTTAGGTTTCAAACTTGGTAAAGAATATTTTAAATAATTTAAGGTTATTTATGTTGGGCGGAAGAAAAGCGGGAATGATGGAAAGAGGGGGGGTGAATTGCCTTTAAAAAAAATAAACAAATTAAAATCAAAGTGAAAGATGCAGCGGAAATAAGGAGGCAATGGCTAGTTTGACTGGCTCCACCGGCTGGCCGGTACAGTCCCACCGGTTGGCCGGTGTTTGCAAAATGGCATAGGATTCCTGTCCAGGGGCCACCGGTCGACCGGTGCCAGAGCCACCGGCTGGCCGGTGGTGAGGCAGTAGCTGACACTATTTGGAGAGGGTGCCACCGGCTGGCCGGTGCTGAGGCCACCGGCTGGCCGGTGGGGAGGCAGTGGCTCCCTCTTGATTGCAGGTGCCACCGGATGGCCGCTGGTGTTCCACCGGCTGGCCGGTGGTCTGGACAGAAGGATGCCTTCTGTCCAGGCTCCACCGGCTGACCGGTGGTGAAGCCACCGGTTGGCCGGTGGACTGAATTTCAGTCCACTTTGCCTTCTTTCTTTCTTGGCCCAATTCCTTGGCCACCTGATTTGATTCCTATTAACCAAAAACACTTGAAAGAGGATTAGATAAATATGAGGGTGATTGTGATCATGAAAATTAAACCACGAGGGGATACGAGAGGTACAACAATCTCCCCCTATTTTGATGATCACAATCACCAAAACGATCAAAGTAAAATACTGAAATTAAAGACATTCTTAAAGGATAATTTGAAAATAAATCAAAGCATGATAGAGAAGACTCTCCCCCAATCAATCAAGGAATTTCTCCCCCTTTGTGATTATCAAAATAGAATGGGGCATAAAACTTGATTGAGGGAAGTTTTGAAAAACAAGGGATGGGATTTGAAAATCAATTGAAATTTTGGAAATTGAAAGATTTGAAACAAAAATTGAATAACAGTTTGAATTGAAAGTTTTGAATCAAAAACCAATTGAAAATTTGAAATTTGAAACCAAAAGTTGAAATGAAAGTTTGAATAAAACAAAAATTCTTAAACAAACCTAACTCCCCCTAAATAAAAACAATAAATCACCGGGGAGAGGAAACAATTTTTGGCCCGGAGAGACTCGCAAGAAGGGATTTTTCAATCCATACTTGTCTCATAGCGGGTCTTCTCCTATAAAATTCGTCCGAAAAGAAAATAGACTTTGGTTGGCCGTACCGGGCATTTTTACAATTACATTCATAAATAAGGTGCCCGGGTTTTTTGCAATAATTACAAAATTTAAAATCGGAGCTCCCCCTTACAAAAATATTGGGTGCATGGGAGGAGGAAGCTCGGTTGGTAAATCCTAACCCTTGGGTGGTTCTAGATATTCGTTGGGAACCTAGGAGATTGTTCAAATTTTGTTCACCTTGGGTGAACTTAGCTAGGGTCTCCCTTAGGTCTTTGATGGTTGATTCCATGGAATCAACATTTGGAAAATTTTGGATTTTAAGGGTCAACTCTTCCTTTTCTTTAAGAAGTTGTTCTTTTTCGGAAGAGAGTTTTTTGAAATTCTTTTTCAAAGCAATGAATTTTGAAGAAAGCTCATGAAAACCATTTTCTAGTTGGTCTCTAGCGTGTGAGAGTTCTTCATAAGAAAGATGATTTAAAGAATTTGAATTTGACGAACATGAGGAAGAGGAATCAGAAGAAGTTACCTCATGGAATGCCATTAGGCATTTTGTACCTTGGTCGCTCGAGGAGGAGGAGGAGGATGATGAAGAGGTGTCACTCCATGTCGCTTTGAGGACCTTTTTCTTTCCTTTCTCCTTGGCCTGTTTCTTGTTGAGTGGGCAATCGGGCTTGTAATGACCCTTTTCGCCGCACCCGTAGCATTTCACCTTGGGCTCGTCTTTTGTGGTGGGTTCTTGCTTTCGGTGCTTGCGGGATTTCTTCTTCTTCTTGTGCTTCTTCATGAATTTTTGCATTTGGCGGGCGAGATTCTCCATTTCCGAGTCGCCGCTTGAAGATGAAGTAGATGAGGAAGATGAGGATGAGGAGGAGCTTACTTCTTTTTGAACCTTGAGGGCAATGTTCTTTGGTGTCTTGAAAGGGGTGCCCTCCTTTTGTGCTTGCCTCCTCATCGTGATCTCATAAGTCATGAGAGATCCAATGAGCTCCTCTACCGGCATGTTCTTGACATCCTTAGCTTCTTGGATCGCCGTCACTTTTGGTGCCCATGAGCTCGGAAGGACCCATAGAATCTTCTTGACCATTGCTTCAGCTGAAACATCATCACCAAGGGACTTTCTCCCATTGCACACGTCAGTAAATCTAGTAAACATTTCAGAAATAGATTCATTTGAATGCATAGAGAAAGATTCAAAATCCTGACGGTACATGTCCAATCGAGTATCCTTTACTTTGTTGGTTCCCTCATGGGTAACCTCCAAAAGTTTCCAGATTTCATGTGCGGAGGTGCAAGTAGACACTCGATTGAATTCATTTCGGTCTAGGCCGCAATGTAGAGCGTTCATGGCTTTGCCATCAAGCTCAAAATTCTTTATATCGGTGGGGGTCCATTTGGATTCGTCGGGGGTAGACAAAGTATAACCTTGCATGACTATTTTGTAAATGGGATATCCTATACTTCTCAAAAAAGTGGTCATGCGGGTTTTCCAATAATTATAGTCGGTCCCATCAAAAAATGGAGCCCGACCCAATGAGAGGCCCTCGGGGGCGAAAGAGGTTGATGCCATCTTAATGGATCTTTGAATTTGAAACCTTTTAAGGTATTACTCAAATTATCCCTTTGATACCAATTGTTGGGCGGAAGAAAAGCGGGAATGATGGCAAGAGGGGGGGTGAATTGCCTTTAAAAAAATAAACATATTAAAATCAAAGTGAAAGATGCAGTGGAAATAAGGAGGCAATGGCTAGTTTGACTGGCTCCACCGGCTGGCCGGTGGTGAGGCAGTAGCTGACACTATTTGGAGAGGGTGCCACCGGCTGGCCGGTGCTGAGGCCACCGGCTGGCCGGTGGGGAGGCAGTGGCTCCCTCTTGATTGCAGGTGCCACCGGCTGGCCGCTGGTGTTCCACCGGCTGGCCGGTGGTCTGGACAGAAGGATGCCTTATGTCCAGGCTCCACCGGCTGACCGGTGGTGAAGCCACCGGTTGGCCGGTGGACTGAATTTCAGTCCACTTTGCCTTCTTTCTTTCTTGGCCCAATTCCTTGGCCACCTGATTTGATTCCTATTAACCAAAAACACTTGAAAGAGGATTAGATAAATATGAGGGTGATTGTGATCATGAAAATTAAACCACGAGGGGATACGAGAGGTACAACAATTTATTTATCGAATATTCTAATTTAAACTTTGGGAGTTATTGTTGATACTTTGGTGATTAATTTTTCATTTCATCATATGAAGGTTATTGAATTTCTGGAATTATCCTACCTTGTGTTAAACATTATGGTTTTAATTAATTTATAAATATATTAGGAATATATTTTTATCATTTTATGGATTATTTGATCTATTATAAGTTTATTTTATTGCTTTATGCATGATAAATGCATCTTAAATACACATCGTTTGGATCAAAAGATGATATTATGGTGGAAATTGATTAAAGGATGAAATTTTAATTGAAAAGTATGTATAATTATTTATGTTTTCAGTATAGATGGTAAAGTAACTACTCAAATATAGTAAAATGATCTTGAAGTAAAAATTTTATCCTATTACTTTCATTTATAATGAATCTATGGCCTTTTTAATCTTCATTGATTTACGGTCATTAAATTTATCTTGATCATTCATTTTTTTTGTGATCAATGATATCTATCAATCTCCAGAATTATTTGGACATTATATTTCTCCTTCATATCCATATTTTCACTTACCACAAATTTTATTCTATTTGGAAACCCAGTTATGTGTTATTTTATATGGACTTTTAATTTCATTTTACCTATTTTCATGAGGAACTTTTATTAACCCTTTTTATGACGTGAGATTTTAGAAAAATTATTTTTAGATATCAAACCCTTGATTATTATTATCAAATTTAAAATGTAATGAAAAAATTTATTGGGGGGGGGGGGTAATGTAATAGCCCAAGATTTTAGAAAAAAATATATGTTCGCTATCATACATGACACACAACACCAAGCCTAAACAAACTATGAAATATTATTATTTAAATATGACCATTATAACATAGTTGTTAAACTACTTGTTATGAATAATATTAAATGATTTATGAAATATATATAAATTTACTACTAAATATAAATATATTTATAAATTTTGTGTAAATATTCACTCAATTTTTAGTAAAGTCATTTTATTATTCAAAAATATATTTTCTTCAAAAATGATTTTTATTACTTTTCATGAGAAAATATTATAATTAATTTTTGTAAATTTTGGAAATTTTATTTGAAAAATAGATATAATTTTTTAAATCATCATGTAAAAATTATATTAGAGTGAATTTTTTTTATTTTTTTTGAAAATATTGATTTTTTAGCGAATAGTGGAAAATACTGATTTTCATTGAAAAATGAATTTTTGATTCAAGAATCTACAAAGTTAAATTTTGTTTTAAAATGGGTTAAAAGTAAAATTCGTTATATTATATTATTAATAATCTAATTAATTTATTTGGAATCAATTTTATGGTTTAATGTGGCATAGAAACATTTTTATACTTAAAAAGTCATTTTTCTGAAAAACTATTTTCATTGTGTTTTGCGTTTTAATCTTAAATTAATATTTTCCACTTATTTAAATTGAATCTTAAAAAATGGATTCCATATTTTGAATCAGTAGGTCCAAATTTGTTAAATAGATTCCTTTTATTTTTTGTTATTATGAATAGTAAAGTTAGTAAATTTCTGTCACCACGGTAAGGGTAAATCGAGTAATTAAAGTTAAAAAAATTCGATAAGGACTAAAAAATAGAAAAAATACTTTAATTTATACTATTATATAAATTTGGTTTGTCCATTTCAATCCAATTTTATAAAATATGGTAACTTGGTTCCATATTTCTTTGATTATGATCTTTATATTATTTTTTGTAAAGAAAAGTCAAAAATATAATTCTCTTTGTTTTATTATCTCTAAATTTTTGACATAGGGATAAATTGAGGCTATGTTCAATTATAAAAGGTTTATTTGAAAGATAAATTATTTTTTATCATGGTAATTTATTTTTAGTTTTTAGCAATGAAATAATTACCTAAAATTCTTATGTAACATTGAGAGAACATTTATTCAATTAATAGAAAAATAAAATAAGTGATTTTAAAAATTTTAAAAGTGATATAATTTGAATTCATTTTTATGAACCAAGATTTTTTGGATAAAAATATAATATTATAGTGTTTTTAATTTATTATATTCACATTATATTATTTTCATCTTGTTTTCAAAGCCAAATTCAACGAATAGTTCCAAAAATGACATTTTATGATACTTTTTAATAATTAATATTTTATCAAATGATTTAAAATTTATAAAAATCCTATATCCATAAAATTTATTGGGATATGGTTTAAAATATAAAACATGAACAATTTATTCTCAAATTTTATTTTTATAGTAAATATAATGATCCCTAATAAATAAAAACTTCATTATCGCAGTAATTTCCAAAAAGGGTAAACACGAGTGAAAACAAAGATATAAGGGTAAAAACCTAATTTAAACATGTAAAAATTTTATTTTATGATATTATATTTATCCACACTCATTCTATATTATAATTATATCATTTTTATCCCTTTTTCAATGAATATTAATTTACATTAATTTTGTACTTTAAGGAATTCCAAGAGTGCCCCTCCCCTCTCTTATAAAAGGGAACCTCCTCTCCTATTTTATAAGAAATTAAAAATTCCTTTATTTTATCCAATAAATACCCAAATAACTTCCTATAATCCCTTAACTCATTCTATAGGTAGTTGTTTTTGGTATAATACCAACCTTAGGGTGATTAAGGTGTAAAGAAAAGGAGGTTGTCCGAAGAAGATGTACAGTATTTTACAGGATGTTTTAGTATTATTTATTCTTCCACATAATTAAATTCTTATTCAATAATTATGATATAATAAAATCATTATTTAAAATATGATGATATTTTATTATGTTCATATTCCTTCAAATGGGAAATGAATCCATTGTTCATGTGTACGATAAACTATTTCCTCGTGAACCGATGTAATTCATTTTCCATCACTGCCTCCCACAGATGATTAAAATAATGAATTTAATGTGTATATATATATATATATGATATTCATGAAATAATTATCATTCTTTAAATGTGATATATAATATATTTTCTCACCTTTATATTCATTGAAAAATGATAACGTCGTATGTGTGTACGTGTGGATTTCACCACCACAAAGGGATGTGATTAATTTTTTCATTAATTCATCACAATATTGGTATATATAAGTATTTTTAAATAAATAATATTATAATTATGTTATAATATCATTATTTAAAGATAAAATAAAACTTACCTTCTTTCCATAATGAATGTTGAAAAGTGGAAATGTTACTTATGTGCACATACATTATACTATCTCCATGATTGTAATATAGTTCGTTTTTCATAACCATATTTCATTATTAATTTTAAAATTTTAATTTATGAATAAAATTATAATTATTATTTTGGATATTATGGAATAATAACTTATTTGACTATAGTCAACCTACTGAATTCATTTTAGAAATACAATCCAAATATCATCTAAAAGTTTGATATGAACTTAATTAATTAAGTAATAAAATTTTAAATGGTAATAGATAAAATAAAAGGAATAATAAACTTGAAAAATTTTCTTAAGAAATTAAATAATTAATACAATTTTATTACTCAGGAATATAAAGAATTTATGTGACAATTTAGACTCAAGGTACGAGATTTTTGTTTCACTTTTATTTTTGTGAGAAACATGCCATATCCACCACTTTTTTCTTTTATATAGTGTATATAATTCCAATGAATTTATTTTATGTATTTTATAATGAAAATTATGTGTATTTTCATATCCATCTAAGGTTATTTATTTCATGGGTTTTATGATTCAAAAGTTACAAATGTGGTAAGAGTTTTTTGTTACAATATCATTGTTTATCAGGATTGTTTATGATTAGTTTTAGATGATAAAATTTCATGATCCACCACTCAAGAAACTCATTAATTTTATTATTCTACTGTTATTTATAGAGAAAAAATATTTTAATTTCATTTTTCTCTTTTTAGGATCTCATGAAACTAAAATATTTTTTTAAGAAAAATTGACTTTATTTCTCTCTTCTTTCAAAAAATCCTTTTTTCCATGTATATGTTTTATAAAAATGTTTTAAAGAATGTTTTTATATTATCATATGATATTATAAAATAAATTTTACACATTTTTTATTTATAAAAAATTGTTTTAAAAACAATCTTCTTTTCCTTTTCCAAACGAGGTACTTTTTTTATTTTGTTTACAAAGGCATGAAAGGAATTTTTTATTAAAACATATATGGTATGAAAAAATTTTATTTAAATCATGAAATATCAATACTTTTAAGATTCATTTACAAATTTATAAGTTTGTTTTTAAAGAAAATATTTTCTATAATATTTTTGAAATTTTTAGTTTTTAAAGAAGTGATTTCAAATTAGAAATTGTATTTTCCTCAAGAAATATTCCAAGTGATTTTTAAAGGAAATTTATATCTATATATATCTTTAAATGGTTTTTGAAAGGAATATTTTTTCAGAACATTTTGAATTTCTTTAAAAAAGAAAAATAATGGTTTATTTTAATGTTTACAACATCAATGGATTTTACCACCACTGTAACGATTTTTTTATGTTTTGTATTCCTTTATAAGCTTCCATGTTTTCTTAAAATAAAAACTCTCATTCCTTTGATGGGGTAATACATTCCTTAAGTTTGTTTCTCAAATACCTTATTTATGAAAAATCCTTTGATTATAATATGAGGAAAAATCACGAAACTTATTTATTTCCATGGGAAATTCTTATGATTATGCCTTATGATTGATTTCCTTTTGTGGAACACATAATCATGAACAGGTTATGATGGGTGCACCCATATAGTAATCCAATGAATTTGGTAATGTTTTAGTCTCATTAGATGCTATGTAGGATATTATGGAGTAAACCTAATCCATTACGAGACGTTTCCAACATGTGATGCTATTTTTGGAAGTTAGAATAGATTTATTCTTATGCCACATTTTTTTTGTTATTGACACATTTCATATATTTCCGTGATATTATGATACCTTGTTCATTATGTTTTGTTGTAATGTGATTACGCATGAGACTTATATTTTATGATATTAAGTTATAACATTTCCTCACATGTTATGATTCCTTATCATGTTTATTCCCTTACTATGATTTTTTGATCACCCCTTTTGTCTATGTATTCCCTAGGTTATCCTATAAAATTTTAGGAGCCCAGAGGGATTTAAGAGCTCATTATGAATATTTAAATAAATAAATTTTATTTTCTTGTTAATGTTTTATGCACCTATTATTACAAATAAACTTGGAATTTCGATCCATGTTTTATGTTCAATGGATAATTATATTAAAAATAATGTAATAATATGTGTAAAAAGTATTGGGTTGCTATAGTATCAACATAGATAACCATGGTAATGATTTCAACTTAAATGATAACAAGACATGTCTCATGTATAAAAAGAGAAAGAAAAATAAGCAGAGAACATCACAAAAGAAAGATTAAAAACCACAAGACATACAAAACCAATCCAAAAGGATAAACCTAGAAATAAGACAAAACAATACTAAAGCCAAGTATTAATGTGACAATCCATCACTATCAGGCCAACTCACCATGAAGACTAAATCAACCAAGATAAGCTGATTAACAACATGATGCCCTTCCCTTTACTTTTAGATTACCAAACCAAATTTGTATATACCCAAAGGCATATACAAGGTGTGTGGGAAATTCCATGAAGGATAGAACTATGAATCTATACAATTTAAATCACTATAAAACCATTGTTCTAGCTTAAAAAAACAAGTTTCATAAATAAATTTCATTTGATTTTTTTTACATAAAAAATCCTTTGGTATTCTTCTCAAAATAATCTATATCCAAAGGAACAAGAATATAGAAACAAACATGAATGGTAAAGTAGCGTATAGTAGTAAAAAACATACATACATCAAATGATAAAATGCAATAAATAAAATCATAAACAATACCATTAAGAATTACACCAATAAAAAATGGTCTATAACCTATGGGAATAAAAATTGGGACACATAAGGAACACTAAGACAACATTATGTGATTACTAATGATATAGATTCACTTGTCAGTATTAGGCCAACCCATTAGATACCATAATATAATGATAACTAAACCATAATACCTAGTAGTGCCACACTCACTAAGGTTTGTATATTTCCACCACCCAACACAACCAAGGTTCCTAAAGTGCCACGTTTTCTCAAAAAATCCTAGTAAACCATGCTCAACATTTAATAAAACATCTTGACAATAAAATAATTACCTATCTCATGATTTAAATCCATTTTAGAGTTAGAACCATCTTTGAGGAATTTCATCAAATAGATAAAGTAAATAAAACAATTTTTAAAGAAAACCTTTTTAAAATAATTTTCGAAGCCACCAAAGATTAATTTAGAAAAAATAACCCTAATATATTTAAAATCAATTATTTTTACAAGATAAATAAAATGAAAATAAAAAAACATATATGTATTCAATGAGAAAGATCCATTTTTTGGAGACACCTACCCCTCTAACAGAGAAGAACTAGATTCCTTTGAAAACAGGGACTGAAAGCTAAGAGATATGGTCCCCACAATACTATATCTATAATAAACATCACCAATTACCTATAAATACAACTAGATTAAACAATTACATCCCATTAGTGTTCCAACGAAACAAGGGGAAGAGAGATCAAGGAGAGATCTATAAAGAGGCAAAAATACTGAGTGGAAATCAAAGCATACTTTGAAGAAATCTACCAAGAATTATAGAGAATCACCAATGAACCTAAGGGGGAGCCTCATAGAGAATCAAGGAATGGATGGGTTAAGTTAATGTGATATTAAGATGATATTAAAGTTAAACATTAAAAAGTATATCATGATAATTTTCTATTTTTAAGAAACCAACATTGGTAATATGTTTAGGTTTCAAAGTTAGACAAAATGTGTGCTAACCATGAAATAGCTATTTACCCTTGAAAACCAAAGTAAATGATTACTTGGAAATATAAAAATGATTAAAAAATATATTCCCAAGCCATGTGTGAGGCTCTGGAACCAAACCATTTTATCCACACAATTTTCCTGATGACTCACTTGGTTAGAAAAAATGTGCACAAACCGTAAAAAACACCACTGGAACCAATAGATCCATATCGTACGATTACTACATGGTTACTAATAACCATGCATAGATCTTTCACCTGGAATGTTTCTAAAAAAACATCAAATTATTGACCCTGACCCCCCAAATCCCTTATAACCACAAAAGAGATAAACTAAAAAAAAACATACCTATGACCTGAAGGGAGTCATAGTTAGATGAAAATGAATATTTAATCTTATATTGATCTAAATAAAGGATGCAGATTTTTATCCTTTATCTCTTATGTTATAAGCGATGTTGTTTATAAAGAAAGAGTTTTTATGGACAACATAAGATGATGATTTTAATACACTTGGTTTATGAGTCATCAAATTGGTATAACATGTTTAATAATAAGATATAGATAAAAGAAGTTTTATCCAAGATAAAATAGTTTATCCAAGATATTTTTTAAAATATAAGGTAAAGGGTCCTACCACCCTATAGTTGAATATTTTAAATAATAGAATCATATTACTAGAATATTTCTCTAAATATATATAATACCTTATGAGATATGATTGATAATAGTTTATTTGTTAAATATTACCAAAATAGTAAATGAATGTTATTTCTTAACACAAATGAGTTTTTATATTAACAAGATATTATTGATAGAATATAGTTTCTAATAGGACATTGAGAGTATTTTTGGACCTAGATAAGTTTAAATTATAGAAAATATAGTATCATACAATTCAAATTCAAAGTTAAAGTCACTTTATATCCTAAAGGAGTTCAAGATGTGTTGGTAATATATATATATATGTAAAGAGTTATATTTAGTTTCAAATGATATTAAAGAAAAATATAGAAATATTCCATAAGGATGATGATGAAAAATGTAAAAAGAGTTTTAAGTAGGAAAAAAGTTATTAACATTATAACATTTGATATTGTGAAGAAAATAAGTTTTAATACTATATTAAAAGTGTTGAATATTTAGAATATGATTCATAAGTCTCAAAATTATTTAAAATATATTTCTTCATTTAAGTTACTAACTATATGATTTTAGTGGGATATTTTATCATATGGTCACATAGAGATGTGGCGGGAATTACATAGAGATGTATTGAGATTTAAAACCCTAAAAATTGAGCAAACATAAGACCTATCTAGTCCTCTATCATATAGGATATGATTAGATGGGTTCTTGGTTATGGTATTTTTAGTATTCATAAAGGAGTTTAAGAATATAAAATGTATCATGTTATAAAAAAACTACATCAAACTTTTCATTATTTCATGTTAGCTGTATATATTGTGTAAAGTGTAATTATAATCAATCTTTTGAATCATGAATTTGAGTTATCCCTAATCGGTGTTAATTTTGGAACATTATTTGTTGTGATGAAATGCTATAGTTAGAATGAATAATATTACATATAGAGTATTAAAATATACTCATGAGATAAAAAATAAGTTTTGTGTGATGGATAACATTCCTAGTATACCACATGTAGTGTGTAAGAAACCAGATCTTCTTTTTAGATATGTTTCATTTTTCTAGTGTTTTTGGGGAAAAAGAGGAGTTTCTGGAAATTTCTTAAGTACAAACCATGTACTTTATGAGTACATGCCGTGTACTCAGTTACCACGGGTAGCTGGGTACTGGCCGTGTAGCAGCCATGCACATGGCCATGTGCGGTGACCTAGAGACCGCTTAATGCGGTGACCAATGAAGGCAAGTACACGCTATGTACTTATAAAGTACACACCATGTACTTTTTTTCATTAAACATACCAATGTTACGTCTGAGGGACAGAACCACCTCCTTATAGTTTTGGTTTGTTCGAGAGCGAGAGAATGACGCCAATCTTCCTCTGAGCTCCCGATTGAGTGTCTATTATCCGAATTGACCACCGTCGATTGCGTTGGAATCACCTCGGTAAGCTCTTCCTTATTCTAGAGATTTGTTTTCTGATTACTCCTCTTTCTCAAGTTGTAAAGGCCTGGAAATTCTGTGGAAATGTTTTTCTTAAATACATGGGAATTTTACGAGTCCGTAGTTTCTAACGGTGCCTGATTCCGAGGCCCGGTGTGCTCGGAATCAATTTCAGAAGTTTTGTTCGGGTAAGTTTAGTAAACGCATGTGCAGGATTTTATATCTTTTGAACCGGTGATCGGAATTGAAATCCAAGGACACCGTTGAACTCACAGTGCCGATATTCGATTAAGGGGACCTTTACCACAATTGTTTTTTATCGAGGTTGGAAGTTAATTTTTGGGGGTTTTCTAAATAAATTAAATAAAAATATCTACAACATATTTTCTATTTGTGGTTGTTTAATCCTCCAAGGGGAGGTTGTAGGTAGGGACCACCAGCGCATTACCTCCCTTGGGCGGATATAACTAGATCGGACCTACACGAGTATAAACCCCCTTTAACCCCCATGTAACTCTCATTAAATTGGGGGAAGTCTCTTAAACTTCCCTTGAGTTTATTAAAGCCAACTCTACCTTATTTATTTTAAAACTTTCAACCTTCCCCATAATGGTGCCAATTCACCCATTAATGAAGTGAGGTAGCTTATTTTAATTATCTTTTCAAAAAATTTTTAATTATTTTTAGAATGATTGGCAATAGTAAAATAATAGGGAGCTATTATTTTTTTTCAGGGTTGGTGATTCTCTTTGGTGGAGCTTTGGAGTTCTTAGAGAAACGACTTTTTCCAATGAAGAACGACATACTTTCCAACGAAGAACGCTCTTCATCTCCGAATAATGACGAACACCATCCTCGATCTTTGGCCAAAATATAAGAGAAGGAGCCTCCCATTAAGAATGCCAATGGCGCTTTTTCCTCGGACGCTCCCCGACATCAACGAATTGATGCCTCCTTTTCCGCGACTCGTCAACGTTAAAAGACAAATATGAGGTGGGGGTTTGAGTTGAATTCTTTGCTTGTTCTTTGTCATTCAACCTTAGTTTATTTTTTTGCCAATTGTTATCACCAAATGCGGAGGGCGTGGCCCAAAAAAACATGGCCCGACGTCTCTCCGTTGGTTCTTGATTGGTTGACGATGGTGGTGGCGCAACCGCACCATCGGAAGAGAGAATTGTGGTAGATCATTAGCAGCCGGTGACAGGCCGACCGTGAGGAAACCGGCAGCGCAAGGCCACTAGAAAAAGGCGTGACACTGTAATGCCGTGCAGAGGAGCTGAGAGCCGCTGCTAAACCGGGCCGCGATGGAGGAGGCGTGGCACCGTCGCGCCGCGTAGTGGAGCCAAAGGTCGTGGAGAGGTTGGGCCATAGCGGTGGAGGCGCGGCGCCGTCGCGCCGTGCAGAGAGAAAGAGGTCTGCGGCACCGTCGCGCCGCGGTGGAGGAGCGGTGGCGGCCGGCCGGGCCGGCTATCATTGAGACGTACGAGCGGGACTAGCTGGGTCTCGTGGCCCCTGAAACGGCGCAGCGTGCCGGTTCTCTTCGACAAACCAGGTAGGGGCATGGCACCCCCTCTCTCACGTGGTCAACCGGGCCACCCTCAGCTGGGCCGCCCAAGGCCGGACCACCCCTCAGATAGGATGCCCAAGGCCGGGCCGCCCTCGGCCGGGCCGCCCATGGCCGGGCCGCCTTCGGCTGGGCCGCCCCCGGTGGGGCCGCCCATGGCCAGGCCGGGCCACCCTCTGGCCGAGCCATCCCCTCAGCTCAGGCCTCTTCCTCAGACTGGGTCAGACATGTAGACCGAGTCAGACTGGGTCGGGCCGGGTTAGTCCGACTGGGTCGGACCAGACTCAGACCTGCTATGGCCGTTTACACCATTTAGCCAGCATCTAGGGCTACGGGTGTCCGATTGACGTACCACCTACGAAGATGGAATTCTTGGAGCAAGATGATTCTTTTGGAATACTCCACTTTAGGTTTGGTTATAGTTACGGTACAGACGGGTTGGTTTGAGGCTAAAAACCAACCGGGCCCCTGGAAATGGAAATGAAAATAACTCTCAGACCAGGCGTCCGATTGACGCGCCATCTGTCGCGTTGGGTTCCTTATGATGAGACAGAACTATGGGATACATCAACTCAGGACTTTGTGATAGTTGAAGTATCGACACTTGGCTCGAGAAGCGGACCCTCCCGGAATCAAGCGTGCTATGTGCGGGAACCCTAGGGCTGGCTGTGATGATACTGTTCCAGGATCCTCCGTGGGTTCAACAGCAATGACTACTGTACCAGAATCATCCATGGGTTCGATAGCAATGAATACTGTACCAGAATGATCTGTGGGTTCCACAACGATGACTAATGTACCAGGATCCTCCGTGGGTCTGATAGTTCTGACTTCTGTTCCTTTATCCTGTGTGGGTCTGACAGAATAGCTGGTCCTGTGTCCTGTGTGGGTCCGATAGCTTAGCTGGTCCTGTATCCTGTGTGGGTCTGACAGCTTAGATGAATTAGTGACTAGATCTGATCATATCTATCACTCTACAAAAGATGTATGCCTGTGTGAGCTGAGTTATGTCTTTCAACCATTATCATCATGGTTAATGACTTTACTTCCTTTGTGGTATGGTTTGTGCTTGAGCATGAGAGTTGGAGTCGGACTGTGATTGATAACTTAGGTATATGTATGGTCATATACCTAAGTAGGGATGGTTGATACTTTGTGATTGTATCTTTATATTTTGGTTTATCCTTTGTGGATTCTAGGAGACCTTCGGGGGTCTTGGGGTCCCCTACTTAGTATTGTTATACTCACCCCTGCACGGGCTTCGCCCACATCTTGTTGTGTTCTGTGCAGACGACGGTCAGCAGTGATCAAGGCTAAGGGTGATGGACGATAGGCTGCTCGGAGCAGGACTAGGCGGGACATACCGTAGGGATGAGTTGTTCATGTTCTGTACCTACCCTTCAAGTAGGATTTCTCGGTGGATGATCCATGAGCTGTTTTCCCTTTTTACTTGTACTTGTTGTTTAGTTGGGTTTGTATACTGGCCCACTTACTTTCAACACACTTTTCTTTTCTATATTAGTAATTTTTGCTTCTACAGCTTGTGTTCAGACTGTGTGGGTGAAAGGGTTAAAGGAAATGCCTTCCCTTTTTATCGGGATTACGCCTTTGGTACTAGTCGCCAGCCCCTGGCCTATGGAAGGCGGGCTTGGGGTAGTCACGACACAGGCCCCGAGGATGAGTTGTGACAAATTGGTATCAGAGGAGTCGATTCTACCATAGAACTTGTACTCTGATTCTTTTAAAGGAAATAATGTTAGGTGTTTTGGGTGTGGTTATCAGTTCAGGGAAACCGGTGTTGGTGCGGCCGCCGATGTATCCATACACTAGGATTCTGCCTTCTGATCTCCATCTGAGTGCACAAAAACACTGATTGCATGTGTGTTTCCTTTGAAAAAGTTTTTTTGTTATTACTTTTGTGTCAGCTCACTAGGTATACTATTTTGACTGTGGAGCACCTATTCCTTATCTGGATGCCGCTGCGTAGACAACTAGCTAGGGTTTACAATTTTTGTATGAGATGGTAGCCCACCGAGTGACAAGGCTTTGGTGCAGGGCCCTCTTACTATGTTGGAATCTTCGGGTGATATACCAGCAGCACCACCACCCGTTGGGCAGCAGATGTCACCAGCCGCATTAGAGGATAGTGCACACTGACTGAGCACGTTGCACGAGTTCTAGTGGCAGAGACCTCCAAGGTTACGAGGCGAGACAGATTCCCAGGCAACAGAGGACTGGATGGAGGTGATTACTGGAGTTTTCCACCTAGTTGAGACACTAGTAGAGTTAATGTTGATCTTAGCTACTAATTTTTTTTAGTGAGTGACCATGAGGATGGTCTTCATAGTGATGAGGTTTCAGTACTTGGACCATTTTCCGAGATAGTACCTTCGAGCAGTGTGCGAACTATATCACTGCCTATTGGTCAGTAAACACTACCAGCGGTACCAGTAGAGGACACTTGTAGGCTTAGTGCCTTACATGTGTTTTGGCACCAGATATCCCTCAAGTTCCAAGGCAAGCCCGACCCATAGGCAGCCGAGGAATGGATTGAGGAGGTGGCTGTGAGTTTTCTAGAGCTTATACAGTTTTGACAGGATGACATGTCAGTAGATGAGTATTCATCGAGGCACACCGACCATTCCTAGTACTCGATGAATATGATGCGAACAATGATTTAGAGATCAGACCTCTGAGCGAGGTGTGTTTAAGGACATCTGAGCCAACACTTTTTCCTCTATGAATTCTTACTTATGTTAGGGTGCTAGATAGAACCTTTGTGATTGAATTTTCCTTGGCTGAGAGGACACAGACAGTGAATGTTAGCAGTGGGAAGCTACGAACTAGCACCAATCTCAGAGACTTGGGCATGTGAGATTGTTTCAGGAAGATACAATGTTAAATATAGGTGAATTTGTAGGGCAAAAGACGTGGAAGCAGAGCTAGGAGAGCATCATGAGGTGGTGAACATTTTGACATGTTGAAACCACCCGCCTTTGTAGTCCCCACTAGGCTCAGGGAGCTAGATGGATGGGGAAGAAAGTAGCTGCATGCGGTCAAGGAGTGTGATCCAAGGGCTCTAAGAATGATTTGAGGTATGATCTGTGTCCACTACTAGCTACCATATCAATAGAAATAGGTACCAATCATTCCTTCCTTCCACGAATCTTGTCTCAGACCTAGAGTTTCCGGTTAAGCCGTTGACTTGACCCTCATGTCTGGAGAAACCTTTGGGAGGAGACTTGATAATCAAACTTACGCCGACGGTGTGATCTGACCCTTGAGGCAAGAGTTTTGGTTGGAACCTTTTGGTGGCATCGTCAAGGCCATATGGCGTTAGTTTAGGTATGGACTGGGAAACCACAGTTCATACACAGATTGAATGTATTAGGAAAAAAGGTTGTGGTTTATCTACAACATTGGGATGGTGTTTTCCTTGGTTAGTGAAAAGGAAAACCCAAGCAGCACAGGATGGGATCATGCATAAGAGGGTGTTGTAGATCACTTAGGAGTCGGCCAGACTTACCTTTGTGCTAGACTTCTCCAGATTTACAGCATTGCTTTCAACTTTGACGAAGAATGGGAAACCCTTCATGTGGTTAGAGAGATGCCAGCAGAGATTTCAGGAGCTGAGGAAGAGGTTGACTAGTGCACCCATATTGAGGCTACCAGAGGAGGGTGTTGAGTATGTAGTTTACTGTGACACGTCAGGGACCAGACTCAGGTGTGTCCTGATGCAGGAGCGAGCAGTGATCACGTATGGTTCTTGGCAGTTGATACAACACGAGCAGAACTTTGCTACCCATGACCTAGAGTTAGCAGCAGTGGTCTTCACCTTGAAGATTTGGCGGCACTATCTAATGGGTGAGCATTTTACAGTCTACTCTGACCACCAGAGTCTCAGGTACATCTTCTCACAGAAGGACCTGAACCTAAGACAATAACGATGGCTCGAGTTCCTCTAGGACTATGACTTTGAGATAGTCTATAATCCTGGGAAGGGGAACGTTGTAGCAGATGCTCTCAGCAGGAGATCAAGAATCCAGCTGCTAGGAGAGGCGACAGAGAAGCTGTCCGTGTTGCAGATATCCTTTGTGGATAGAAATGGATCAGCCTTTCTGCAGTCTCTCACAATCACTCCTCCACTTCTTTAGCAAGTCAGGGAGGCACATCATGGTGATGTTTACTGCGAGGCTCGACATGCTCAGATATCCATAGGACATGCACCTGATGGATTTTCTAAAGGTGGGGAGCACGTCATTCTCTTCAGAGAACGTACCATGGTACAAGTTGCACATCAGGAGGAAGTGTTGTGGGAGTTACACACATCTCCTTTAGTGGTATATCTAGGGGTGGTGAAGATGTATCATGACCTCCAACGATAGCACTGGTGGCCAGGTATGAAGAAGGCAGTAGCCGAGTTTATCTGACGATGCCTCACTTGATAGCAAGTGAAGGCGGAGCACCAGGTTCCAGCAGGTTTGGTTCAACCCTTAGAGGTCCCAGAGTGGAAGTGGGACGGGATGTACATGGATTTCATGACGGGACTTCTACGTACATCCAGAGTACATGACTCTATCTGGGTGATTATCGAATGAATCACCAAGTCATCCCACTTCCTACCGATCAGAGAGCAGGGTTTAGTAGAGTGCTTGGGACGCCTCTATGTTCAGGAGATTGTATGGCTTCATGGTGTGATATCGATGATCGTCTCTGATAAATATGCTCGTTACACTTTCTGGCTATGGAAGGGGTTGTAGGAGGCTTTCGGGACACAGCTTTGCTTGAGCATCGCCTTCCATCCTCAGACGTATGGTCAGACTGAGAGGACCATTCAGACTCTCGAGGACATGCTCCGTGCAAGCATCCTCGACTTCTGTCACAGCTGGGAGGATCACTTACCCTTGGTAGAGTTTGCGTATAACAACAGCTACCACTCCACCATCGGGATGGCACCTTACAAGGCACTTTATGGACAACCTTGCAGATTGCCTCTATGCAAGACTGACCCAGGGGATTCAGTACTTGTAGGACCAAAGATGGTGCAGGCTACGACGGAGAAGGTGCAGATCATCCAGGAGCGGATGAAGACTACACAGAGTAGGCATAAGTCCAATGATGATAGGATATAGAGACCACTGTAGTTTGAGGATGGCGACCACATCTTTCTACGGGTCTCACCTCAACGAGGTCTAAGTAGATTTTTCTGAGGCGGAAAATTATCTCCACGATTCATCGGACCTTTCCAGGTCCTCGGTAGGTTAGGAGAGGTGGCTTACCGCTTGGATCTTCTACCTCAGTTGCACCGGGTACACGACGTCTTCCACGTATCTCAGCTAAGGAGATACGTGCATGAACCATCCCACATCATCGACCACGGGGAGCTGGAAATCAATGACAGGGCGACATTCATGGAGGTTCCAGTGGAGATTGAGGATCGATTGGAGGGGGTCCTGTGTGGATGGTCGATACCTCTGGTGCGTGTTCACTGGCAGCATGGGAACCTCCAGGAGAGCACATGGGAACGGGAGGCTCAGATGCGTGCTCAGTACCCCCATTTTTTTCCTTAGTGTGAGTTGTAGCTTATAGGGACGTAAAGCCCTGAGGTGGGGAGAATGTAAAGACCCAGAAATTCCATGGAAAGTTTTTTGATTCTGAGGCCCGGTGTTCCTGGAATCAATTTCGGAAGTTTTTTTTGGGTATGTTCAGTAAATGTACGTGCGGAATTTTATATATTTTGAACCAATTCTCAGAATTGAAATCCAAGGACACCGTTGAACTCGAAGTGCCAGTATTCGCTTAAGGGGACCTTTACCATAGTTGCATTTTATCGGGGTTGGAAGTTAATTTTTGGGGGTTTTATAAATAAATTAAATAAAAAATATCCGGGCCGCCCCTCGGCGGGGCCGCCCAAGGCCTGGTGGTCCCCGGCCGGGCCGCCCACGGCCGGGCCGCCCTCGGCCAGGATACCCACGGGCCGGGCCCTCTCTTCAGGCCGAGCCATCCCCTCGGCTCGGGTCACTTCCTCAGACCGGGTCCGAACCACAGACCGGGTCAGACCCCGGTTCAGACCAAGTTGGGCCGCCCCTCGGCCGGGCTGCCCACGGCCGGGCCGCCCACGGCCGGGCCACCCTCAGCAGGGCCGCCCACGGCCGGGCCGCCCTCGGCCGGGATACCCGCGGGCCGGGCCCTCTCTTCAGGCCGAGCCATACCCTCGGCTCGGGTCACTTCCTTAGACCGGGTCAGACCCACAGACCGGGTCAGACCCCGGTTCAGACCAGGTCGGGTCGGGTCAGTCCAACTGGGTCGGACCGAACACGGACCCACTATGGCCGTTTACACCATTTAGCCAGCATCTTGGGCTACGGGTGTCCGATTGACGTACCGCCTGTGGCGATGGAATTCTTGGAGCGAGGCGATTCTTTTGGCATACTCCGCTTGAGTTTTGGATGCAGTTGGGGTACAACCAGGTTGGTTTGACCCTAAAAACCAATCGGGCCCCCTGGAACAGAAATGCCAATAACTCTCAGACCGAGCCTCCGATTGACGCGCAGTCTGTCGCATTAAGTTCCTTGTGATGAGACAGAACTACGTGATACATCAACTCAGGAATTTGTGATAGTTGATTTATTGACACTTGGCTCGAGGAGTAGACCCTCCCAGAATCGAGCGTGCTGTGTGTGGGAACCCTAGTGCTGGCTACGATGATACTATACTAGGATCCTCCTTGGGTTCAACAGCGATGACTACTGTACCAGAATCATCAGTGGGTTCGACAATGATGACTAATGTACCAGAATACTCCATGGGTTTGACAGCGATGACTACTATACCGGGATCCTCCGTGGGTCTGACAGTTCTAACTTCTGTTCCTATATCCTGTGTGGGTCTGACAGAATAGCTTGTCCTGTATCCTGTGTGGGTCCGACAGCTTAGATGAATCAGTAAATACATCTGATCATCTCTATCAATCTACAAAATATGTATACCTGTGTGAGTTGAGTCATGTCTTTCAACCATTATCATCGTGGTGAATGACTTTAATTACTTTGTGGTATGGTTTGTGCTTGGTCTCGAGAGTTGGAGCCAAACTATGATTGATAACTTAGGTATATGTATGAGAATATACCTAAGTAGGGATGGTTGATACTTCCTGATTGTATATTTCTACTGTGGTTTATCCTTTGTGGATTCTGGGAGACCTTCGGGGGTCTCGGGGTCCCCTACTGAGTATTGTTATACTCACCCCTGTACGAGCTTCACCCACACCTTGTTGTGTTCTGTGCAGATGACGGTCAGCAGTGATCGAGGCTGAGGGTGACAGATGGGAGGCTGCTCAGAGCTAGACTAGACGGGACGTACTACAGGGACGAGTTGTTCAAGTTCTGTACCTACCCTTCAGGTAGGATTTCCCAGTGTACGATCCAGGAGTTATTTTCCCTTTTTACTTGTAATTTATGTCCAATTGGGTTTGTATACTGGCACACTTACTTTCAACACACTTTTCTATTCTATATTATCACTTTTTGCTTCTACAGCTTGTGTTTAGACTATGTGTGTTAAAGGTTTAACGATAATGCCTTCCCTTTTTACCGGGAATGCGCTTTTGGTGCTAGTCGCCAGCCCCTGGCCTATGGAAGGCGGGCTTGGGGTAGTCACGAAATGGGCCCCGAGGATGGGTCGTGATAGAAGTTATCTTCGTTTCAGAGTTTTTAGTGTTTTTGTAGTTCTACGGTGTTTTTGGGAGATTCAAGGATTGAGGTTCATGTATATCGATCCTATAGCACCGAGGTAGGTGGTTTGTTCCTTTCCGTTGAATGTATTTGATTTATATGTGCAATTTGACCAATAACCTTGAATGGGGTATTGCGTGTTTACTGTTTTGGCCATGTTAATTGCTTGTTATTCTTGTATGCTTGAATAGAGGTTAATTGAATGAGAATAGGGTTAATTTCTATGCTTTGGAGGTGTTTTCCCTTGCATGCTTGTTTATGACCATTTGGTCTTGCTTGGCCTATTAGGCTGCCTTGTTTACTTACCATGCCTAGTATTGTAGGATGAAGTGTTTTGTTTATTTGACATGCTTATATGTTGTAGACTGCTAGCCAAGTAGTTCTTGAGGGTTACTTTGGCCTATACGAATTGCTAGTCTTTCTTGAATTACATAGGGTCGTGGGAACCTAGTGTTGTAGACCATAGGGTGAATGGATGTAAAGGCTTCTCCAGAGTGTATTTTTACTATTATGATGCGAGACTATAGGGGGAATTGACATAAGTGCTTCCTTAGAGTGTCTGTAGTTCCTTGACGCAGGCCACATGGGGAATGTGACATAAGTGCTTCCCCAGAGCTCCTTTAGTTACCGATACGAGACTATAGGAGGAATTGATAGTGAGTGATTCCTCAGAGATTCTATGCTTAAGTTGAACCAGAGGGGTTAGACTGAGTGTACTTCCTAGAGGGTTGCTTTTCTTTTTTGGTTGAACCAGAGGGGTTAGGCTGTGAGTACTTCCCAGAGGGTTACCACTTTTGTTTTGCTACTTGCTTGTACTTGTTTGGTTGAACCAGAGGGGTTAGGCTATGAGTACTACCTAGAGGGTTACCTGCTTTGATTGGATATTTCTTGATATATTAAACTAAATGCATTGAAACTGTGGATTGTTTACTGTTGAGTAATTCCTTGTTTACTGCTTTCTCTACTGATTACATGCCATATATTCATTGACTGTTGGGCACATATCTCGTGGTGGTTGCCTACTGGGATTTAGTCTCACAACCTGTTTGGGTCATGCTTTTGGGCCCAAATAGATTACAATGTTGCAGGTATAGATAAGGGAAAACACCCTTCTACTTTATGTACTTGACTGCTTTGGAGCTGGAGGGCATGAGACCAATCTATGGCTTGCGATGCTGTGGAGTTGTTTACATGTTTTCCTTTTGTACTTTGTATTAGTACTGTATTTAGAATTGTGACTTGTTTGACTATTTTCCTAGACACATGTATCATGCATCATATTATATATGTTCTCTAGTTGTTATTACTTCTAGTCTTCCGCTGTTTACTTTTTTATGGTACTTTTGCTGCTTCTGCTATTACTATTGATTTACTTCTGTTGTGTTACTCTTCCAATGAGGGTATAATTTCCCCACTATCACACCCAAGGCCCTCGTTGCTCGTCAGAATCCTCTGGCATTCGGGGAAATGTGCATGAGGCCATGTGACCAACCAGGTATGGGGCACCTCTAAGTGGCTTCTGGAACTGGGACATTTCAAAATGGTATCAAAGGGATTCTTTTCTCTTGAATTACTATTTGGAGCCTATAGACAGGGATATGAAGGAAATATGTACTTGGTCTGTGCCTGGGATTAGCTAACCCATGTATAAGGAAAATCCAATCTACCTTGTTTATTTCAATTTTTATGGTTTTGCAATTATTAAAGTTGATTTGATTTCACCTTGAGTGATTCACATATTTTGTGTTGTTATTGTTGATGTTATTAAGGTTCTATTTATGTTGAAACCCGATAATATGAGGGTATGTCATCTTATTCATCATATAGGAACTTTCTAGGGATCACATTTCATTCATTCTTTCCATGCCATATAGGGTGCATTAGAGATTTCTTGTTGTTGTGATAGGTGTTGTGCTAGATATGCATGCTTTTGTGATAGATGCCTTGATAAAAATATCTGCTTTTTGATAGGGTATTTTTGGTGTAAGTTTTTGTTTGAATGAAAGACAAACTTTGGTTCTTGAGGTGTTATGGGCCCTCATGGACCAAAATTTGGTGGATCATTGCCTTGTTATGCTTGTTTATGAAATATGTAAGATGCCAAGCTTTTATTTGTGGGAAGTATGGGCCCTCACGAATCGGAATTTGGCACTTAAAGGTCTGTTTTAGTGTTTTTATGGGTTCTGGAGTAGTTTCTAAGGCTTACTGTTTGGAAAAACCCAGAATACATGGCGTGTAATGTTAAATACATGCCATGTGTTCTTTTTTTTTTTCAGGAAGAAACTTTTTTTCTTATGTACACGTCATGTACCGTATGTACATGCCGTGTAGTCTCTAACTGTGTATCAGACTGTGTGGGAAGAGACACGGGGTTTGAAGTCTTTGATATGACACACTATGTACCGGATGTACATTCCGTGTTGTAGGACCGTGTAGCCGGCTGTGTCACTAACAACATGGGTCAATTGAGTTTTCTCTAATGAATGTCGTGTCAGTCTTGAATATGCCATGTAGTTTGAGCTGTGTATCCGGCTGTGTCTCTAACAACACGGGTTGGTGAAGCTCGTTTAGTACACGCTGTGTTTGGCACTAGCACGCTATGTAGTCTTGTTCTAAGAGAGCTGTGTGGCTTAGCTATGTAAGAGAACTTGGGAAGGGAAAAAGGATTCAAGTACACGCCATGTGTAAGGACAACACGTCATGTATGGGGTGTTACACAACGAGTTTTGGCAGAAGTACACACCCATGTGAAATGATTAAAGGAACACACCGTGTAATCAAATATACACTATGTGTATACTTGTTTTGTTAAAATTTAATGATTTATTTCTTCTATTCCCTCCTTCATCTTCTAGTTTTTGGTCCTTGATAATTTGATTTAAGGTGTGTATTTGACCTTGTAGAGTCATGACACTGAGACATACTCCGATTGTACGCCATTTACATGGCAACAATAAAACACCAGACATGGCTGATCAAGGACTTCCAACAGATCCTCTTGTAGTTCCAGTCTTGGAACCGACCATCATTCCAAACATAGGTGCTGATGTACAGTTCTGAGAGGGCTTCATGAGGTTCATGCATACTTTCCGCGGAGTACCACATCCTACCCCATCTATGTCATAGTTGATGTGGGTTTTCCAGTAGCAGCATCCTCCCACTTTCACTGAGGAAGGAGGACCTCAGGCTTCCAAGTCAGGGTTATAATACATTCTTTCTGTCTTCGAGAATCTGGAGATGCCTCCAAAGAGGAGGGTAAAACTCTCTAATTATATGCTTCAGGGTTCTGCCAAGAGATGGTGGGATGCGATCTCACAGGCGGGATGCCAGCAGGTTATAGCGTGGGATGAGTTTCAGTGTGCCTTGTATGATTACTTCTATCCAGAGACTTTGATGGCTGATCGAGCCTAAGAGTTCATGATTCTAGAGAAGGGTACTCTCTCAGTCATGGATTATTCTTCTAACTTCACTGAGCTGCAGTGCTTCACACCTATTCTAGGAGGTGATGAGTTATTCCTGGAAAGGAAGTTTAAGGATGGTCTAAGGCACAATATATGATCTCAAGTGAAAATATTTAGTTTTACTTCCATCACTTCTATAGCCAACCAGGCACTGATCAAGGAGCCCAATTTGAGGGATTTTGGAGTTGTGAGCCAGGGAGGATTGACATCTAGAGTTAGTAACTATCCTACTGATAGTAGGAAGCGCCATAGGGAGTCTACGCACATAGATCCGAGGAGGTGGGAGATATCTTCTGGTATCCAGGTGGTGTGCTACCAGTGCGGAAAGAGTGAGAATACAAGGCCACATTGCCTAAGAAACCCAGTGGAGTTCCGATCTTGCAAAAATATGGGTCATATTTAGCGTTTCTATCATATCTTCTCACCAGAAGCTGGTGACAGGGGTTCTTCTATGACTATGCATTCAGGAGCAGCGCCACCAATTTCTCATCAGTATGGGAACTAGAGTTCTTCTTGCTATTCAGGCTGAGGTAGTGGTCACAACCATGGTAGTCAGTCGCCAGGATTTTAGTGACAACATAGTGGACCAAATCAGAGTGGTCAGGCAGGGTCACAGGGCTGTGGTGCAGGTTAGACTTTTGTGGTGGAGTAGACCCAGCAGGAGCAGGATCCCAGACCCTCTACAATTCGAGGTACGATCTTTGTTGCCTCATTTTTAGCTTCTTCTCTTTTTGATATAGGGGCTTCCCATAGCTTTATATCTTTTTCTATTTTGGAGAGCCTTGGTATCTATATATTTTCTTCTGCTGATGTCTTGACGTTGGAAACACCGTTGGGTACAAGAACAACTAGTGTACGCCAGTGTAAGGAGTTCTCTCTTGAGGTTAGTGGGTGTCACTTCTCATGGGACCTCTATGTCTTAGAGATGATGGGCTATGACGTCATTCGCAAAATGGATTGGTTAGTTCCCTTCCAGGCTATTTTCTATTTCTATCGTCGTAGGGTGAGTTTCACATCACCATAGGGTGGATCGTTTCTTCATAAGGGCGGATGGGATGTCCATGTGATTAGAGTGGGACCCGAGCATCATGGGTTAGGAGGAGTTACAACCCATATTTCTATTCTATATCTGGATGACTAGGGAACTTCATAGATAGACTTTCCTCCAGTTGTGGATCGTTTCAGGGATTTCTTTATAGATGATTTTTTAGGTTTGCCTCCAAAGAGAGAGGTGGAAATTTCGATCGAGCTTGTTCTAGGAGTGGAACTGGTGTCTATTCCTCTTTATAGGATGGATACACCTGAGTTGCAGGAGCTCAAGAAGCAGTTGGAGGAGTTGCAGGCAAAGGGTTTCATCCGAACCAGTACCTCTCCTTGGGGTTCACCTATCTTGATTGTGAAGAAGGTGGATGGTACCCTCAGAATTTGTATGGATTATCGGAAGTTTAACCGGTTGATGACCAAGAATCAATATCCCTTGCCAAAGATTGATGATCTCTTTGATCAGCTTCTAGGAGACCGGGTGTCCTCGAAGATTTACTTGAGGTACGGTTACCATAAGTTGCACATTAGACCATCATATATACCTCTTGCAGCCTTTTAGAGCAGGTATGGTCTATACAAGTATATGGTTATGCCTTTCGGTCTCACGAATGCACCTACAGATTTCATGGAACTGATGAACTGAGTGTTCCATCCATACTTAGATTCTTTCATGGTGGTCTTTGTGGATGATATCTTGGTGTACTATCACACTCGACACGACCATGCTACCCATCTTGAGATCGTTCTGAGTATACTGAGAGAGCATCAGTTATATACTAAGCTCTCAAAATGCCACTTTTGGATGGATGAGTTTCAATTCTTTGGTCATGTTATCTCAGATTCAGGAGTATCAGTTGACCCAAATAAAGTGAGAGCAGTAGTTTCCTAGGAAAATACCAAAGAACTTATTTGAGGTACAAAGTTTTCTAGGTATTGATGGTTACTACAGACATTTCATACCGGACTTTTCATGCTTAGCAGCACAACTGATGAGTTTGAATAAGAAGAGTGAATGGTTCTCGTGGTCAGATTCTTGTGAGTCAGCCTTTCAGGAGCTGAAAGGGAAATTGACTTTAGCACTGATACTAGTATTTTCAGAGTTGTGAAAGATCTATACTGCGTATAGTGATGCATCAGGTATTAGGCTTAAGGTAGTGATTATGTAGGGGGAAGTAGTCATTGCGTATGAGTCTTGGCAGTTGAGTCCAAATGAGAGAAATTACCCGACACACGATCTTGAGTTGGCTACAGTTGTTCATTCCTTATGGTTTTGGAGACATTATCTTCTATGATAGCATTTTGTGGTTTTCACCGACCACAAAGTCTGAAGTATATCTTCAATAAACATGACTTGAATTTGAGACAACGAAGATGGGTTGAGTACCTTCAGTCTTTTGACCTTGAGATTGCCTACATGCCTGGGAAAGGCAACACAATGGATGATGCGCTGAGCAGGAGGACTCAGATACATGCAGTTCAGGAGGCCAGCAGTGAATGGAAGCTTATGGCTCTATTCTCTGAGATGAATTTGGAGGTGCATGACAAGTAGGGGAAAACACTTCTTTTTTTCTATAGCTATTACCTATACTCTTCTTGATCAAGTGCGAATGAGGAAGCTATCAGATTCTGAAGGCCTAGTATTACGGGAATGTGTGTCAAAAGAGGACCCTATTATTGGATGGACCATAGAAGAGGATGAGATCTTGCATTTTCATGGGTGTGTATGGGTTCCAGCAGACATATGCATGGTATTGATGCAGGAATTTCATTCCTTAGTTTGGGCAGTTCATCTCGGTGTCACCAAGATTTATCATGATCTACACTATCAGTATTGGTGGCCAGGTATGAAGAGAGATGTTTCTGGGTCCGTCATGAGGTGTTCCACCTGTCAGTAGGTGATGAAAGAGAATCAGTGACCCACGAGGCTTTACAGAAGTTACCCATTACCATGTGGAAGTGGGATGATGTCATGATAGATTTCATGATAGGTCTGCTGAGGTCGCATCGAGGGAATGATACTGTTTGGGTTTTCATTGACAGACTCACAAAGGTTTCTCAATTCTTTACAATCAAGTAAACCTTCAATGTTGATGATATGGGGAGGTTGTACATCCGAGATATTTTACGTTTACATGGGGTTCTACAATCCATTGTTTCAGAAAGAGATGCATGTTTTACTTATCTAGTCTAGGAGGGATTCAAAAGGTTTTGGGTGCACAAGTGATTTTGAGTACAACTTATCATCCCCAGACAGATGGTCAGTACGATCATATGATTCAGGTGCTTGAGGATATGCTGCGAGCATGCATCCTTGATTTTAGAGGTTCTTGGGAGAAGCACATACCTCTTGTGGAGTTTGCCTACAGTAATAGTTTTCAAGAAACTATTCAGATGGAACCTTATGAGGCTTTGTATGGTAGGCCATTTCGATCACCCTTATGTTGGATGGAGGGAGGAGAGGTAGCTATGCTAGGACCTCGTCTTATTTAGGAGACCACAAAGAAGATAGAGTTGATTCAAAGGAGGATATATACTGCACAGTCTCGATAGATGTCTTATGCTGATCAGCGGAGATGATCTCTGGATTTCAAGGTCGGGGATCAAGTTTTTCTGCATGTCACACTGAGGTTGGGACACCGAAGGATTAAGAGACAAGGTTAGCTTTCACCGAGGTATGTCAGGCCGTTTGAGGTGTTGGGGGGAGTTGGGATGGTTGCCTATCGGTTTTAGTTACCTCAGAGGTACCAGGATATGCATGGCGTTTTCCATGTTTCTGAGCTTCGACGTTACTTCTCAGACCCGTCTCATGTTCTTCAACCCAAGGAGGTTGAGTTAAAGGTGGAAGCCTCATTTGAGAAGCATCCTATCCGGATTGTTGATTGAAGTATGATGGTTCTCTATGGATGATCTGTTCGTCTGGTACAAGTGCTATGGTAGCATGGGCGAGTATAGGACAAGACTTGGGAGAGGGAGACCGATGTATGATCACAGTGGACGAAGTTATTTGAGGACTCTTCTTCTACGCCATCTTTCTAGGGAAATTCGGGGAAAATTTTCTTTAAGGGGGAAGGTTTGTAAGAACCTAGATATTATTTTTAGGTATGTTTTATTTTTCTGGTGTTTTTGATGAAAAATAAGAGTTTCTGGAAATTTATTAAGTATACGCCATGTACTTTATGAGTACACGCCATGTACTCGGTTACCACGGGAGCCAGGTGCTGTCCATGTTTCGGCCATGCACACGACCGTGTGTGGTGACCTGGAGACTTCTTAATGCGGCGACCAGTGAAGGAAAGTACACACCATGTACTTTTTTTTCACTAAACATACCGGGGTCACGTCTGACAGACAAAACCACCTCCTTCTAGGTTTGGTTCATCTGAGAGCAAGAGAACGACACCGATCTTCCTCTGAGCTCCTAATCAAGCGGTTGTTATCCGAATTGACCACCATAAATTGCATTGGAATCCCCGTGGTAAGCTCTTCCTTATACTAGAGCTTCGTTTTCTGATTCCTCCTCTTTCTCAAGTTATCTTCAGTTGAGAATTTTTAGCAATTTTGTAGATCTATGGTGTTCTTGGGCGATTCAAGGCTTGAGGTTCACGTATATCGATCCTAACACATTGAGGTAGGTGGTTTGTGCCTTTTTGTTGAAAGTATTTGAGTTATATGTGCAATTTGTCCAATACCCTTGAATGGGGTATTGAATGTTTATAGTTTTGGACCTATTAATTGCCTGTTATTCTTATATTCTTGAATAAAGGTTAATTGAATTAGAATAGGGTTAATTTCTATGATTTGGAGGTGTTTTCCCATGCAGGTTTTTTATGACTGTTTGGTCTTTCTTGGCCTGTTATACTGCCTTGTTTACTTACCATGACTAGTATTGTAGGATGAAATGTTTTGTTTATCTGACATGTGGCTATGTTGTAGACTGCTAGCCAAGTAGTTTTTGAGGGTTAATTTGGACGATATGCGTTGTTATGCTTTCTTGACTTACACAGGGCCTTGAGAACCTATTGTAGTATACTATAGGGATAATGGACGTAAGGGCTTGTCCAGAGTGTCTGTTTACTGTTATAATGCGAGACCATAAGGGTAATTGACGTTAGTGCTTCCTCAGAGTGTCTGTAGTTCCTCGATGCGGTCCATAGGGGGAATATGATGTAAGTGCTTCCCTAGAGTGCCTTTAGTTACTGATACGGGACTATAAGAGGAATTGATGACAAATTCTTCCTCAGAGAGTCTATGCTTAAGATGAACCAGAGGGGTTAGACTGGGTGTACTACCCAGAGGGTTGCTTGTCTTGTTTGGTTGAACCAGAGGGGTTAGGCTGTGAGTACTTCCTATAGGGTTTCCATTTGTGTTTAGATGTTTGATTTCACTTGTTTTGTTGAACTAGAGGGGTTAGGCTATGAGTAATAACTAGAGGGTTACCTACTTTGATTAGCTGTTGCTTGATATATGAAACTGAATGCATTGAAACTGTGGATTGTTTACTGCTGGGTAATTCCTTGTTTACTGATTTCGTTACTGATTACCATCCATATATTCACTGAATGTTGGGCACAGATCTCGTGGTGGTTGCCTACTGAGATTTAGTCTAACACCCTGTTTGGGTCTTGCTTTTGGGCCCAAAGAGATTATATTGTTGCAGGTATAGATAAGGGAAAGCTTCCTTCTACTTCAGGTACTTGACTGCTTTGGTGATGGAGGGAATGGGACCAAGCTATGGCTTGCGATGCTGAGGATTTGTTTACTTGTTTTCCTTTTGTATTTTGGATTAGTTCTGTATTTAGCATTGTGACTTGTTTGGCTGTTTTTCGAGACACATGTATCATGCATCATCTTATATATGTGCTCCAGTTCTTATTACTTATAATCTTCCGCTGTTTACTTTTATTATGGTACTTTTGCTTCTTCTGCTATTCCTATTGATTTACTTCCACTGTGTTACTCTGCCAATGAGGGCATAGTTTCCCCACTATCACACCCAAGGCCCTCAATGCTAGTCGGCAACCTCTGGTGTTTTGGGAAATGCGATTGAGGCCATGTGGCCAACCGGGTCCAGGGCACCTCTGGGTGGATTTCGGAACCAGGACGTTATATAGTGTCATGTACTATATTTGGTATAATGTGGGTTCATACATTATATTGAATCCTCATACCTAATATTGTAAAGATACCCAGATGTCCATAGGACTAAGGATGAAAGGTTTTTCTAAAATTTAATTCAGCGAAAAACTAATTTTGAATGCCTTTATAATAATTAGAAGTGAACTTGGGATCATGTTCAGATATAATGGAGAGAGAAAATCCATGTAACCCGAGTGACTCCTTAAGATGTAGTCCAGAAAGTCGATCTATATATAGAGTATCTTGAATTGGAAGGAAATGTTAAGATTTAATCATTCGATCAACAATAACCAAAATTTCATTATTACCTTGAGAAATCATTTGTAGTCCCACCAAGAAATCCATATATATATTTTACCACTTCCACTCTGGCACTAGAAAATTTTGAATCATCATATTCATTAATATTTTTTTTCTAATTTAACCTATTATAAAATCAAACATTTAATGGTAAAGTCATTAATATATCTTTTCATTCCATCCCACCAGTAATACTTCTGAAGGTCTATGTAAATCTTAGTGCTACCAGGATGAATGAAAAATGGGGAGATGTGAGCTTCATTTAACAACTCCCTCTTCAATTAATAATTACAAGGAAATCATAATCTCTTTAAAAATCTCAAAATACATTCTTTATCAACATTAAATTCATGAAACTTACCCTTCATAACCAATTATACCTTTTTTATAACTCATAATCTTCCTTTTTAGCTTTCTTGGTTCTTTATGATAGAGATGATTACACTAACACCTAAAAAAATAGAGTAAGTTCTTGCATCCACAAATTCTAGTCCAAAATTCATTAAATAATTAACCAAAGGGTCGTGTTCCAAATATAACATGGTTAATGTAGCATTATTTTTTCAACTCAAAGCATTAGAAACTTTATTTTATTTTCTAAAATGGTAATGAATTGTGCAATCATAATCCTTAATTAGTTCCAATCATCTTCTCTGCCTCATGTTCAACTCCTTTTAAGTAAATATATAATTATAACTTTTATTATCAGTATATATTTCAATCTTGGATCTATATAAATGATACCTATATATTTTTAAAGTAAAAACTATAGAAACTAATTCCAAATCATGTTTAGGATAATTTAACTCATAAAGTTCCAGTTTTTGTGAATCATAGAAATTACCTGATCTTTCTTCATTATAATGAAACTAAGTTTATTTAATTAAGCATCATCATTGATGATAAAATCAATATTTCTTTAGGGAAGGTCCAAAATTAGAGAATTCACCAATCTTCTTTTTAATTCTTTAAAACAATCATCACATTCTTTTGTCCAAATAAATTTAACTCATTTTCATGTTAACTTTGTTATTGGGATAGATAATCATGAAATTTTTTTAACAAACCACTGGTAATAGACTGTAAATCCAAGAAAAATTTGAATATTAGTAACTTTTTTAGGAATTTACAATTCATCAACCACTTTTTTTTGGTGGGATCAACTTTTATTCCATATTTATTTATAATTTTCCCAAGTAAATAAATCAGTTGTAACCAAAAAAATCACATTTTTTAAATTTTCCATATAACTTATTTTATTTGAGGGTTTGTAGAATAATACATAAATTTTTACATGATACTCACAAATTTTTGAATAAAAGAAAATATCATTAATGAAAACAACCAAAAAATTATCCAAATATCCATGGAAAACTCAATTTATAAGATCTATAAATACAGCTGGGGTATTTTTTAATCTAAAGGGAATAAATAAAAACTCATAATGCTTATATCTATTATGAAATGTTTTTTTTTCAAAATGACAACCTCCTTCACCTTCAACCGATGGTACCCATATCTCAAGTCAAACTTCGAAAAATATTGAGCTCCTTGGAGCTAATCTAATAAGTCACTCATATGAGGTAATAGATAATTATTATTAGCTGTAGCATTATTCAAATCTCTATAATAAATGAAAAATCCTCATGGAATATATTTTACAAGATTAAATTTTTATAAGTGATTGAAATTAATTTTAATATCAATGTGAAAAACACAATGAAAATAGTTTTTAGAAAAATGTTTATTTTAAGTATAAAAATGATTATATAGAAAAAAATATAATGTTGATTACAATATAATTAATTAGATTATTTTAAATCAAAGGAGACATATTTTTTATTTCAAACTAATCTATAAACAAAAGGAACATTTTATATACTTGATTAAGAGAGAACAACTAATTTTTTTTATTTGAAAAAAACATCATTTAAATTTATAAAATGTTAAGCATATATTTCTAAGTTCGACATTATATTTTTATATACATTATATTAATTATTAAATATATATATTTTTTCTATAAAAATGGATTTTTAAACCTCAATCTATTCTTTTATCATTATAATTTCATAAAATGACCTTTTTTTATAAAATTGGCATTTTCACTATTAAAAAAATCATCTATTTCTAAAAATCTCAAAAATTCACTCAAAGAAAATTGTTACATGCTAGATTCAAAAATTAATTTAATTTTATCAAATTAAATATATAAAAATTAGGAATTTAGGATTCAATCACATTATTGAATAAAGCTACGTGCATTGTGTTATTGTTTTTCTAGAAATAAAATCTTATTATAATTGAAACTATAGTTTTACATTCTTACTTCAAAAATTTCATCCTAAAATTTTCCAAAATGTCACCTCGTGAATAGATGTGGGTAGTTATTCATAAAAACTTCTTAAGGTTCCCAAATTTCCTCTTCTATCTTTTAAATTATCTAAAGTACCTTTACTCCCCAAGTCTTTCAATTATGAAACACTTATTCTATAGTGTTATGAATATGGATAATCCCTTCATAATAATATATAAATTAGTTTTGAATTATATTTCCTCAGATATGAGAACATGAGTTGGGTTTGACATTTACTTCATCAATAAATATATATAGAACACATCATGAAATTTATATAGGCAAGGTGGAATTTCTAAAAGGTAATCCAATTCTTTCCATAATTTCAAAGGTTCAATGTACATAGGAATTTGTTTCCCTTTCTTTCCAAATATTATAACACCTTTAAACATAGACACCTTTAATAAAAAATTACCCCCACTTGAAATTATAAATCCTTACTTTGGTAATTTACATAAATATTTATCTACTTTGAGATTCCTTAATATGATTTTGAATATTATTAAATTTCACTATTGTATCCTCAACAAGATCTAGGCCTACAAGATTCATTTCACCAACCTTTTCCCAATAATTTTTAGTACAACAACTTTTACTATACAATTCATAATATTAAACCATTTGAATAATTGAATATAAGTTATTATTATATAGAAATCCCAACAAAGGTAAATAATGACCCCATGTACCTTGAAACTAAATTGAGCATGACATCAATATATCTTCTAATGTCTAAATAGTCTTTTTAGAGTACCCATCAATTTGAAGATGATAGGCAGTGCTCAAATATAGAACAATGTCATGATACTTCTAAATACTCTTCTAGAAATATGATGTAAACCATGAATCTTGATCAGATATAATCAAAAGTGGTGCACCGTGACCTCTTATAGCTTCACTAATATAGAGCCACATTAAGAACTCAAGTGGTATATATTTTGTTATAGAAAATAAATGTTTACAGTTTTTAAGGTGATCAATAATAACCCATATGGAATCAATATTTGTAGGAGTCTTTAAAAATACAGTGATAAAGTTTATATTAATATCATCCCATTTCCACATAGAAATAGGTTGAGGTTTCATGAATCCTTTAGGTTGTCATCTTTTAGCCTTTACCTGTTGAGAAACAAAGAAACCTGATACATAGTATGAAATTTCCAATTTTATATTATCCAATAAAAAATGTTCCTTTAAATTCTAACACATTTTAGTATTACCATGGTGTATTGAGAAATTTGAATTATGAGCTTCATCTAATAATTCTCTTTTCAACTCAGCCACAATTGAAACATGTAGCATCTTTCTAAATCTCAATATACCATCTTCACGGATGAATTAAACCAACTTACCATCATTCACAACTTTTTTATTTTGAATATTATCATCATAAAGATGAGAAAATTTTATTTTCTCCAATAGGGATGTTTTGGAAATCATTTATAATACATGTGATGTTTCCACTACCTTAATGATCCCCATATAAAACTTTACTAAATCCCTGAATATCAGATCTTTTAAAATTCTCATTTTAGTAAAAATCCATGATCTTTCCCACTCATTACATGAACTATCTTATTTTTCTTCCCAGGGTGGAATTGTATTGATAAATCATAATCATTGAGTGGTTCTAACCATCATCTTTTCTCTATACTGATCTCTTTCCATTAGAATATTTATTTCAAACTTTTTTAATATGTATATATTTCACATATTCACCATAAAGTTAATACCTACATATCTTCAATACAAATATTATGACTACCAAATCAAGATCTGGGGTTGGATAATTATTTTAATTAATCTTTAATTTTCTTGATTCATAGGCAATAACTCTATCATTCTACATAAGGAAACATATAAGTACTTTGATTGATGCATCATTGTATATCATAAATATATCCCTTCCTGATGGTAATGTCATTATTAGTTCTTTTACCAATCTCTTATTTAATTATTCAAAAATTTCTTTACATTATTTTGACCATACAAAGTTAACCCCTTTGTGTGTTAACTTGGTTAAAGAGTTAGTTAATCAAGTAAAATTTTGAAAAATCATCAATAGTAACCTAATAATCCAAGGAAACTACAAAACTCAGTTATATTCTTTGGAATTATCCATTCCATCATTTTCTTTTTATTTGAACATTAAACTTATATTTCATCCTTATAGATAATATGGACAATAAAATAAACTTCAAAAGATATAATTCATATTATATAAATTTTCCATAGAACTCATTTTTCTCTAAGAGTCTTAAGAATTATTTGTAAATAGATCTTATTCTCATAAATTATTTTATAGTTTATCAAAATATCATTAATAAAAACCATAATGAAATTATCTAGATAATCATTAAATACTCTGTTTATCAGATCCATAAAAATAGAGGGCACATTAGTTAATCCAAAGGGGATTACTATAAATTTTTAATGTTTTACCTCGTATGAAATTTATGTTAGGTCCCAATAGGGATATGGAAGATGGTCTAGAGGGTGGGGGTGGGGGTGAATAGACTGGATTAAAAATTTTAACCAAATGAATTGATTAATTAAATTAATTATAAAAGTTAATTATTAAGGTTAATTAGAAGTGGAAAAATTAAATAACATGAGGATGTTTTTTATAGAATTTCAGTCCAAAGTGGGCCTACTATTCTCTTATACCTCTCTACTTGGTAATAGATACATGTGAACTAATATGATTTTTATGGGGGAATCATAACCCATTTACAGAATCATTTTCTAGTGGAGGGATAACCACAACACTGACTTTTGTATGGGGAGTCACAACCCTTACAACCCAACATTAGACAATGGGAGTAACAAACTAAATAGTGGTAAATTTAGATACAAGGAGTCACAACCCTTAGATCATGACTTTAGAATCTGTGAGTGACAACTAGAGGAAAGAGAAAAAGAAATAATGATTTTAGGAGTAAAATCATAAACTGAAAAATAGAGCACATGTGAGAGATGGTAAGTAGTGTTATATAATAAAAAATAGATGAATGAGAAGATAAATAATTAAATAATAGGTATTGGTTCTTAAGTATTGGATTGGAATGTCTCGTCATGGAAGTATAATTCAAAGTAGATGAAATTCATCCCTTGAGATATCATACATGCGATGAAACAAAGTATCACAGGACTTTGGTTTATAAAACTGTTTGAAAATTTCATAGATTTTTATCGAGGAAAAACAAAGTAAAAAATATATAAACCTGTATTCCTTTTTTAAGTGTCTTAACACCTTCAAATAGGATCTTTAAAACAAATATAATGATGAAATTTACAGGTAAAGAATTTCAAATTCAAAACTGATTGAATTATTCAGAAGAGAGAGAAATTATTCTCTAGAATAACAGTAATAAATATTGAATGAATTCAAATCATAAAGACTAATTCAAACATGTTTTAGTAACCTGGTAAATTTTAATAATTCAAAGCAATACCATAAAGATTGTAATATTGTTTAAAAAAATATTAAATAAAATTTAATTTAAAGAAGCTTATAGCTTAAAAAATAATTATAATTCTTTAAATACTATAAAAAGTATTTGAATATATTCAATTTAATTAAATAATAATTTTGAAAAGAAACAGACAATGAAATTAACTTAGAATATTATAGAATAAATATTCTATGCTATAAGTGTTACATAACAATAGTAAATAAATTTAATAACATTTTAAAAATCATTAAAATATTATAAAAATAATTTTAATGACTCATATAAAATATATATTAATTTAATAAAATAGTAAAAAACTTAAAATAATTATAAAAACCATGTAGTTCATCAAAATATAAAAAGTGATGAAAAAAATCATGAAGAAATAATCTCTGGCAGTAGAAAAAATACCTGTTAGTGGAAAACTAAAGACATAATTGAAAAATAATTTAAGTCACCATTGATAAATAAGTTACTATTATCTTTTAAAAAATGAATCACTATTATACTTTAAAAAACAATTCACCATTGCACTTTAAAAAACAAGTCATCGTTGCACTTTAAAAAAAGTCACTGTTGAAATTTTGAGAAGAAAAAAAAGAAAAGACATAAAAAACACCCACCATTGGGTTTGAGAAGAAAAATAAGGTAAAATGAATGAAAAGAGTCAATTTTGGGTTTGATAAGAAAAAAATTATAGAAAATGCATGAAAAGAGTCACCATTGGGTATATTTCCAAGTGAATGAAACAAATGAGAAAGTATAAAAAATACCTACCATTGCATGATAGATGACTCACCATTGGATTTTGAGATTTCATATACCATTAGAAAAATAAGAAAGTACAAATCCCCATTTTTAGGAGATGATATGATCTCCAAAATAGGTGCCACATTCAAGGAGGAGGAGGCATACTGCATGATTATGGATGATACAACATGATGGAGATGAAGCCACCTTGCAAGAGGAGGAGGCCTACTGCAAAGAATATGTTGATTAAGGAGTGGAAAATAAAGTGTGAAGAATCATGGAAGATATGCTGAAGGGTAGAAATATGATTCTATTCCTAAATAAAAAGATTCTTGAGGTGCAGGAAAGAGGCTGGAGGTTGAAGATGATGAATAACAACTCATCATTTTATCTTCAAACTGAACATATAAATTTTGATGAATTTTTAATCCATAAAAATGAATGAATTTTAAGTTTTTACTGTATACATATTTATTTATAATTTCAATATATTTCCAAATAATCAATAATATATTAATCCAGATAAGTATTGAAATAGATATGATCAAAAAACTGTAAGAAAATGTTTTGAACACTTTAGAATGTATTGCAGTACTTCATCCCATTTTCAAGGTAAGTATAAGATGTTTTTAGAGTTTCAAGTAGTTTAATTAAATGAATTAAAAATTATTATCTTTCTAACCCTAAAAACTCTGAGTGATTCCAATCATAAATGAAAGTGATATCAAAGAAAAAAAATATTTTCAATTCTAGAAAATTCAGAATTGCAGATCTATTGTAAGATCTTTAGATAAATGTATAACCCATTAAATAATATAATTAGCCTTATATTTAAACTAATTAAATGAATATAATTGAGTTATATTTTAAATGGGACATTTTATGAAATAATTTTATTAGTATAGCATAAGTTATAAAATAAATATAGAAGAAAAATTTAAAGCGGTTTATACTGAAAACATTTCTTGAGATCGAAAACACGATTCATGTTCAGGATTAAATGCGAACATGTTAGAGAAATGTTTAGAGAATGTTTTAGATTAATAAAATTTATATTAAATTTTTATATTTCAAAATAAACAATAATAATAAAATTACGATTGTGAAAAATCAAGTTATAATTAAAATACATAGATGTTTTAAAAATATGTTTTCACATAAAATGATAAAAGTATTTTAGATATTTTAAAACATTAAATAACATGTAATCAAACAAAATATAAATAAATACATTCATATGAAAAACTAATATACCTATTTATGTTTTATTACAAAACTAAAATATTTTAAACCAAATTTCTATGATTTTTTTAATTAAACAAAAAGTGAAAATAAAAAATCACCCTAAATAAATACAATAATAAAATAACTAAATTTCCAACATTACAAGTTGAAATTTAATTTTTTCTAACTGAAAGGAGTGAAGGCTTATTAAATATGTATTCTAGCTGACTTTTAGTAGGGATTAATTCTAAAACAACATCTTCTTAATTTAGTTGATCTTTAATAAAATAAAATCTAATATCGATATTCTTTGTTCTAGAATATTGTAAGGGATTTGTAGAAATAGAAATTGAAAATGTGTTATCACAATAAATACAAAATTTATCAAGATAAATTCCAAAATCACATAATATATAAACTTTAGGCACAAATAATAGCATCAAAGATATACCCAGCTTCTGCAGTAGATAGAGCAATGGATAATTTCTTCTTAAAAGACTAAGAAATTAAAAAGTTTCCTAGAAAATGACACATACCTAATGTGTTTTTTCCTATCAATTCTATAGACTCCAAAATCAGAGTTAGAATAAGATATAAAATCAAAATAGTTATTTTTTGGATAAAATAAACCAAAATCAATAGTTTATTTAACCAACTCTTTAGCGTGATTGGATTTATTAACAAAAATTCCATCTTTCCTTTGAAAAATTTGACGTCCAAGAAAAAACTTTAATTATCCCATTAAACTCATTTCAAACTCAGAAGACATGAAATTATAAAAATCATTACAAATAATTTCACTAGATGAACCAAAAACTATATCTTCAATATATATTTGGACAATTAAAATATCATTAGAAATTATTTTAATAAAAAGTGTAGGATCAACATTACCTTTCTTAAAAACATTATTTAATAAAAAAAGAAATCTGTTCATACCAAGCATGGGGTTCTTGTTTAAGATAGCACAAAGCTTTATATAATTTTAAAAAATTATTTGTAAATTTTTCATTTTCAAAACCAGGGGGTTGAGAAACATAAACTTATTCAGTTATAAAACCATTTAAGAAATCAATTTTTACATCTGTTTGATATAATTTAAAATCTTGAAAATAAGAAAAATCCAAAAAAATATAATTATAACACCCCAGTATTTTATGATATATATATTCTTAAATAAATTCAATTTATTTGATAACCTACATTGCACACAATTCTGAACTTAAACAAATAGTGATATACTAGTAAATAGTAACTTGACCGTTGGAATAGTAATACAACCATTAGGAATAGTAATCTAGACAATAGAATAGTAAACTCACTTATAAAAGTATAAATAAAATTTAGGTATCTTATGAATTAAAATATGATATATTTATATCATGTAATAAGTAAATAAATGTATTAAAAATGATAAATTAAGTGTTGATATTTTTTATGAAACGTAAATGTCCATTTAAAATTTTTATAATTAATATAATAATTTAAAATAATATTTATTTTCATAAAATAAATTTGTAAATTAATATTTTGTTGTCTTATGATTATATATAATTTTATTATACCTTAATTAATTTTTTAAAGTGTCATAAAATAAATTATAATTTTAAAATCATTATTTTTTGAATAAATGATGATTTTAATTAAAAATTAAATTTATCATATTTAGAAAATTATTTTCAAAAAACTGAGTCCATTTTTTTATTATACATTTTTAAAAATAGTTAGGATGATTTTTTGGGATTTTTGTAAAATAGTTGAATTTTTGGTGAATAGTGAAATATGTTAATTTACGGTATAAGCTAAATACATGAATTATTGAGTAATGAATGATATATAGATAATGTAAAAACCATTATTTAGAAATAAATTGGACTAGTTACTTTACTTAGTCATAATAATTCACACTATTGATAGTCTTGAGCCAAAATAATAAACAAATGAATAAAATAATAAAAAAACATCTCGCTTCTCCACTACAAATACCAACCCCCACCACCTCTTATACTCAAACCTAAAAAGCCTTAAAGATTGTCAAATTTCTACCAAACCCCTATCCCAAACCTCTCCCCCATGTTCTGGTATTTTTGGTGTCACCCAAAGGACCATTTCAAAGTCCCTTATGGTGGTTCTAAAGGAGCAGAATTCAAGAGGCAAAACCCCCTTTCATTCTTTTAATTTTCTTTTAATTTATTTTATTTTCTTATAATTACTTACCTTATATATAAAAACATTAAGGATAAATTTAGTATCATATATATACTGGAATTTTATTATGTTAATGGTATATTCATCATCAAACCCCTTCTCCTCTCCCTTTTATTCTAAAAATGAAAACATTGTCCGTGATGTGCCGATTTACCACCACTGTGGATGATGCATTTTAATTTTGCATTACCAAATTTAAGGGTTGTCATAAAACAATTATTATGGTTACATAAAATTTTATTATACATATTATAAGTTATATAATTTTTTCAAACTAGTATATATACATAATATTAATTAGTAAAATAAAACTGGTTTTGATGATCGAAAAAACGCCAAAATAATCTAAGCAGTTATCATTAATATTTTATCTAATAAATAATCATAATATTTGTAAAAAATGATATATAAGACCATTTAATCTTCTTTATGTTCATTAATAACATATAATTTCAATTCTGGATAACTATTCTCATTTTACATGATCTCTCATACATGTATATAAGTGAACCAATCATGAAAACCAAAGAAACAAACACTCCCAAAAGAAAAAATTGAATCTTATAACTCATAAAAAAGGCCATAAATGAAATTAATATAATAATAATAAATAAAATAAATATTTAATAGTTTCATAATTAAATTATTAATGAATCTAATTTCATTATCCAGGACATTAAGTGCAAATGCAGAACACTTTCAGACATAAGGTAAGAGATTATCTCCGAACCCCCATTCTCTCTTTAACCTAATATAATTTTTATTTATTTTTATATAATTATTCTAAATTATATTTATATATTCCAAACTCACGTATCTAGATCATTTAAACCTTTTTTATGGGAAAATAAATGTTTTTATAAGGTTTCCATCTCAATTCCTCCCGATAAGCAAACCCGATTAAAGGGAACTTACCAATTTCTTACCCATTTTCAAGTACCATCTATAATCTATTTTAACCCCCAATTATTCTTATAAAATAAATAATTTTATCATAAAAATATATCATGGTTCATTTTTAGTTTTATATATAATATTATTGTTTTTCTGCTTTAAATGGTTCTTAATATTTTCCTTAAACCACACTAAAATGTTTCATTTATAATGTTTCTTAAAATCTATTTTTACATGTTTTCACTTCATTTGGAAATTATTTATCATAATATATGCCTATTTTACTTTATGAATGCCCAAGTATAATTTAAATCTATTATTTCTTGGATACCATTATTATATTTTCTTTGGTTATGCCTTGTTCACCTATTTTTCCTTATGTGTGGTGTATGTATACTTATCTTTTATGTATGATCATAATTAATTGAATATTTCATTAAATATCCATACTTCTTCTATCATTTATATAATATTCTCTCAGGCATATACATTTTTTAGATACATTATTTTCTTTTAATGTTGTTTTAACTGGGGAAATATTGATTAATTATTATTTTCTACTCAATAAGGATATTTTGATAAGTCATATTGTTCATGAATTAAATATATATATGAATAATTATTTGGACTTATAGTGATAGGTGGGACCTAGTTATAGATAACCCCTCGATGCATCGACAAGTCTCATATGACAAAACAGTTAGTGAAAAACCCTTCGTGTTTGTTTCCAAGTAGAATCAGATAGTTTTCTACCCATAGACTTAAACCAACTTGACAGTATAGTGGTTCACATGTTAGATACATGACATCCAATTAATAATAATTTTCTTCATTCAGTATTCATTTATTACTTTACATGATATTTTCACTAAAACAAAATCTTCAGTTTCATTTTCATTCTTAGTGTATTGATGTCACGTGTTATTCAGGTTATTTATGTTTCCATAATGACTATTTCTTATTGACTTTGCTTCACTTATTATTGTTTCATATAACCCTTACTGAGCATTTGAGCTCACCCTTTTATTTTTTTTCCTTTCCCAGGTTATGAAGATGAAATATTTTAATAAGTTTCAAAGAAGAAATTTATTTTTTTTGTTATGTTCTATGTTTAATTAACAATGTAATATGGTAACCATGTATGTATCTATTTATTCACGACTACTTAACTGATCAATCCTTGGTGTTGTGATATCTTATATCTATGCCATTTTAATAAAATAACCAATGAATTTTGTCTACTGGGGTTGGGGTTGTTAAAATAATAGACTATAACCTAGAAATATGTGAAAATGAATCTTCAAAGTATATAACTTCTTCTTGAGACTATCCTTGAGCAACAAGTCTCACTTTGTTTTTGAAAATCTGTCCAGATTCATCCAGCTAGTTTATAAATATCCATTTAGTTCTGATTATCTACTTATGCTTAGGAAATTATAATAAAGAAGAATTTTTTTATAAAAAATTGATTAAGCTCATATTGCATAGAAAAAATCTAGTTTGAATATTTTAAAGCATCGTTAACATTAATAGGAACAAAATTAGAAATAAAAGTAGAATTGGAAAAAAAAATTTAAAAAACATTTATAGTTTTAACACTAGAATCAACATTACCAATTATATTTTCAAGAGGATGATATTTATGAATCTTTCATGATATTGGATCAGGTTGAAAAAGAGTATGATCCCCTTGATTGATTCATCCTTATCCTTTGGGTTTTCTTTACCAAAATTAACATCTCTATACCCGTCTTAAAAAACATTAGAATCAGAATTTAATTTTACATTATTTTCATCAAACATAACATGAATAGATTTTTCAATAACCATAGTTATTTTATTTTAAAATCTATAAGATTTAATATTATTATAATATCCAAGAAAAATACCTTCATCACTTTTAGCATCAAATTTATCTAAATTACCCTTTGAATTTAAAATAAAAACTTTACAACCAAAAAATGCAACCAATTTTAGGTTTTTTTATTTTTGAATAATTTATAAGAAGTTTTATTTAACAAAGGTATAATAAGAATTATATTTTAAATATAACATGCATAAAAAGTAGCCTCAACCCAAAAATATATAGGCAAATTATATTCACTTAATATAGTTCAATCCATTTCAATAAGAGTTATATTTTTCCGTTCTACAACACCATTTTGTTGTGGTGTTCTAACAATAGAAAAAATATGAAAATAACCATTATTTTAATGATTTTTTTTCAAAACATAAATTATGAAAATCACCTCCTTTATCACTACAAATAGAGACAATCATAAAACCTTTTGAAATTTGAACTAAATTACAAAGAGTAGACAATCTAGATAAAGTATCATTTTTATGAGTAGGAAAATATACCTATATAAATATACTATAATCATCAATAATAACTAATGTGTATTTATTTCCACAAAGACTAGAAATTTGAGTAGGACCAAATAAATCAAGATATATTAAATGTAACGGTATATTAGTACTTATATGATTGATTAGTCTAAAAGAAAATTTATATTGCTTTTTCTTTCATGAAAGAGTTACAAACAAGAAGTTGTTATTTCTTCAAGGAAGGTAGAAACATGAGCCTCATCCCAGTTGGTGAGGTCTTTATAAGTGAATCAATGAGAAACAGGTTCAAAACCAGGCGAAGGCATAATTCGGGGGTACTAAAGTGCTACTATAGCAGGTACTGTAGCAGTACTGTGTAGGTACTGTAACAAGTACTATAGTAGGAACCGTCCAGTACTGTAGCATCCGAAACTATTCACCTTGGGCCACCGGTTTGGGGTTGGAGTCCTTAAGGATTTCAGGACACCTAGGCCTTTAGGTCAGTAAGGCTTTCGAGCCACCATTAAGGCCTTAGGGACACCTCAAGGACTTTGGGCCACCTTAAGGCCTTCATGGCCGCCTGATATGTTGATGCCCAGACATATTCTACAAGGAACCAGGCCTAGAGGAGGATTCAAGAGCATGACACATTCACCAGAGCATGGATAACAGAATTGGAAGAATGAGAGGGTATGTCATTGCCATTGGTACCAGTCCTGTGCATCTCCACACATGAAAACTATCCGAAAACAACCATAAAAATGTGGAGAGCTAATCATGATGCAGATGCTGGGGAGGGGCAGTTTCAAGTAGTCATAGTCTGTATGATTTCCATAACACATATAGGTCTTGTAATGTCTCCAAGCATATGATAAATTTAATATCTAAGCCTATAGGCCTTGTAAGGGTTCCCCCTCATCCCTTGAAAGGGGGGTTATCAAAAATCAATAAAAAAAGAAGGCCTTCGGGCCATTTAGGATTCAAGGAAGGTAGATGTAAGTCATTCTCATGTTTTTAGAGATTATGTAACATTTTTAAATTAAAATGACCGAAACGTTGATGAAAAAGGATGTTGTCATTCTGTACAGCATTCAAATACTTAATATTTTAGACTATTAGTTCAGTAAAAACATTAGTGTAAATATTTTCTTTTCTATTAGCATAAAATAATAAAGAATCATCTTTAAAAACTAAAAAATTATAATTTTGAAATTTCACTTCCATTATAACATCCCATAATTTTGATATACTAATTAAATTATGTTTTAATCCTTTAACATATAAAACTTTATAAATAAAAGTAGAATTTGAAATACCAACTTTACCAAAACCTTTTACTTTACCATTAGAATTGTCTCCAAAAGTAACAATACCAACATCACTTGTGTTCTAAGTGGTATACTTTGATGGGTCTCTAGTCCTATGCATGGAGCATCCACTATCCATCTCGCATATTTATTTATTGATACATCCAAGTCATTTTTCCTAAAAAAATAAATTACTTAAATTTTTTGTTACCCAAGCTAATTTGGGTCCAATAGTATTAGTAATACAATTTTTAGGTAACCATATAGAGTTTAAAATTTTATTATAAGTTACTCTAGATAATAAGAATTTAGAAATATTAGTTTATTTAAAACCCAAAGATTATTTAAATCTAATTTAATAGTCATTTTCATAGTGACATTTCATGCCACATTTAAAACAATTAAAAGTTGATGTGAAACCATATTTACTTTAAAAAAATGGGTTTTAAATATTTTAGGTAATATCATACCATAATCAAAACCATATTTATTTTTATCAGATTTATTTAAATACATCATTTTATTATATTTTTCACGGCCTTGAATAAAATTAGATAATTTTTTTGATACTTTAAAATTAATTTTTCAATTTATCATTCAAATATTCAAAAGATTTCAAATGATCATAAACTATAGAATGATAAGAAGAAGTATTGTTTCTTAACTTTTCATTTTCCTTTAAAAGTATATTATTTTCATAAACAAGTTTCTAATTATTTTCCTTAAGCTTATTGTATAAAGTAGAAAATTTGAAAATATATTTTCTTAATCTTAAATTCCTTTATTTAATTTATAAACATTTTGGTTTTCAGAATCATATTCAGAATAAAAACATCCATAATAAAAACCATAATTACTAACCTTATCCAGTGATTCCATGAAGCACAAGTTAACAATTTATTTTTAATTTTTATATTGTTCACTAGAATTATATTCTTTGGTACAACTCCAATTGGTGGTCAAATCATTCTTATCATTACTTTTTTATTTGTCTTTATTCTTTTATTCAGGGAAATTAAATTGATATTATCTTTCTTCCTACACTCATAACATGTTACATTAGAAGCATTTAAATTTTCACAACCTTTCTTGTCTCTGTCATATTTATCTTTTGGAGAATTTATTCTAAACCGGTTCTTGAATCCATTATTTTTCATTATTTTGTAAACTCCAGTTACAATCTAAGCCATATCTTCTTTTTCAATATCTTGTAGATAAAAATCAGAAGAGTCGGTATAAATAATATTCATAGATTTAAAATACACACCTTTTCTTTTTTGGTCTCCTCATCAGCTATGTTATTAAGTTATAGTTCACACTGAAGGAGTGATCCAATCAATTCATCCATGGTGTACTCTTTGAAGTTCTTGATTTCATCAATAAAAACCTTCTTTTCATGCCATTTATTTGGTAAACCTTATAAGATACGTTCAATAAGTACTGGGTTTTCCAGAGCTTCTCTAAGTAAATTCATTCCATTCACAATGTTTGTGAATTAGTGGAACATTTTTTTTACTGTTTCATCTTCACCCATATTGATGTCTTACTAGCCAGCAAGAATCATTCCAAGCTTTATTCAGATTAATTTTTCAGAAACAAGGTGAATTTATGAAAAAATATTTGTTTACATTATAAATTCTATAATGAAGCCAACATTTTCAAAATCATTTGTCATTATGGTCATGATTATCTCATAATTGAATCATAAAACTTTATAACCATATCTATCACCCCCTTTTTAATGACAAAACTGCATTTAGGAAACAATATTTTTAAAATAGAAATAATAGATATGTAATAAAAAACAAGTATTCACTAATAGTGGTCCATTACCCCCTATTGAATACTTTTTTTTATATCATTAATAATAGTATATTGAACAGTGGTTCATAATTATATATGTGTTCTTACTTGTCATGTAATATAAAGAACTAACACTAATGATAACACTATAAATTTAGTCTAACCTAGGCATAGTGGTTTCTCAGTATCTCTATACAATAGTTAAAAACTTTTTATTTTTTCAATGGTTTCAACACCTTAATTTCGAATTAATTCTTCTATAAAATCCTCTATCTCATGCTAAACACATTATTCATTATTATATGTTGACTTGTTTATTATTTCACCATGCCAAATCCAATATATATAATTATGATTAAAACTATAATAAATTCTATGGTCTTCTATTTGTATATACCTTAATTTTCTCATATTAAAACACTTCATGTATGGACATGAAATTGGATCTTTCTTTTTAAGATTTCATTTACAAAATTCTAAGAAATTATCAACCCATTATGATATTCATCACTATCTATTCATACATTTATCCAATTATGATTTATTAATTACTTAAAGTCACAATTTAATAGATGAATATGTTAAAACATATAAACATATAAACATATATATAAATAGATAATTTTAAAACATTTAAAAATATAAATGTATAAACATGAATAAATTTGAAACATAGAGATTGAATTTATATATAAAAAATAAAAAATATAACATTTCATGTTATTAATATCAATATTCTAAAAAAAACAAATAAAAATTTGAAATAGATAAAATTTATGACTAGAAATAATGTAACTTAAAAACAAATTATCACCACAAAAACAAAAAAAAATTATAATTGAAAAATAATTCATCAAAAAAACAATTTCAACCTCAAATAATTTATAAACATTAATAATTATAAATATAAACAATTGGAACCACAAAAAAATTATAACTATAATTTATGAACATAAAAAAATTATAATGACAATTAAATTTTAACTACAAATTAATTGTAACCATAAAAATTTATAAATGTAAAAGATATACATAATAAATAAATTAATAAATGGATACAACTTATAATTAAAAACTAATTAATAAATCTTTTAAAAATTAAAAATAAAATATAACTTACTAAATATGGGTATTCTGAGACAAGATCTGTGATAAAAAGACTCAAAATATTAATTGGTGAACTTCAAATTGCAACCAATGAAATAAAAGTTTGGTTGAAAATAAATAGTTGATGTCAATAATGATAGAAGTCAAACAAGATTAGTGGAACACAAATATAGTGGGAAGAATGGAGGAGAGTAGTGGAATGACACTAAATCAGGGTGAAAGATACAAGAGAGTATATAAATGATGCAAAAATGATATGTAAATTGGCTGAACCATGAAGATAGAGGGAGGTTAGGAGTCATGACACCCAGGGTTTTCGAAAATCTCAAGTCAATATAAATATTTTTAACTTATATTTCTTAAAAAATGAAATTACAACCATTTATGATAAACCTTTAACATCAATTTTTGTAAAACCAATGTTAAAAGCCTCACTATGTGAGTATCAACGTATGTTATAAGAGAACTGATGTTAAAATTCCGATTCCAAAACTATTTTTTTCTATTAGAGATCCCATAATACTATAGTAATTAATAAAAAAGATCAATCATTCCTCATCGCATGTTCTGAGAACCATCATGGTACCACAAAAATTAATGTGAATTAAGTTTAATATATTTAAATATTTTTTCATCTTTAGTTGGTAAGAATTTATCACAACTTTCAATATTAAAAAATCATTATAAATATTTTCCTGATTACAAATTAGATTTGGAATGTAAACTATTTCATTCAATTTAAACAAATTATCTATGCTTTTTTGATGAATATTTTAGATCCTTCAATTCCAAAGGTTGTTTTATTCTTCTACTATAAGGAAATAAGTGTTATCCTTATTGTATACTTGGTATAAGTTGTTATTTGTTCAAAAATATTTCATCAATGAGTTTTTTTACTTTATTATGATCAAAAATACCTTCCAATTGAATTTGAATTCAAGTCTCAAGTCATAAAATTGACTAACACTCAATAGATTATGTTCTAGACCATCCACATAGAGAACTCACATATCCTTCAAATCATTTTAAAAAAGTCCTGTATTTCCACATTGTATTATTTTTAATACTCCAGCATTGAAAAAATTAACCAATACAACTACATGTTCCTTGACATTCTTCAAGAGACTCATATTCCCAGTCATGTGGGTGACATGTTTCTTAGGATTAACTAATAATAAAACTAATTATTAGAATAAATAAAAAACCATAATCTAAGATCACCATGCATGAAATATGAGAAACTATATATATAAAATAAAGAATAATTCTACATGTACCTTACTCCATGAAGAGATTCTACTACCATATTAATCATATGATCTTGATCAAGATCACTCAAGAGGCATCAATATAAAATTCCTCCTATGTAGTGAATCCATGGGTTAGATAAATCACTAAACAATTAAGTAGGACTACCATTTACTCCATGAAATGATAGTCACTATCATTAAAAATAAATAAAATTAAGAGTTCTATAAGTGGGAGAGAGTTTTGGCCAATATTTACACGAACTCACACAACCATTGTACGAGTAATACCCATATATAAATACCTCAAGGATGATCCATGAATTAACTCTTAAGTTACGAGTTAATGCATGTAGTTACATCAACTATAACCCTAATCCATTCTAAATTCTCAAATGCATTATCTTATGAAACATTCAGTTTATTCAATTATAGATCACATGGATATGATTCAAATGTTAACTCATTAATATTCAACTAGAAGTAGCATAATATTACATATAATTCTCTTCCGATAAGAACAACACTAAGGAATGAGATATTCCTTCATAAAATTCATGTTGTAAATAATGATATCCTTATATCATCATATAAGATATTGTTCACATACATCAAATGTATGAGGGATTAGTGAGGTATCCTCCAATCTCTAACTTATACTAAATCCTCATAGACTTAGTGCTGTTTGAATTTATATTGTATCATATATAATAAATTAAGAAATCATATCCAAAACCCCCATTGGATAATTTTCAAAAACCTTTTTGGATATTTTCCAAATAACTTTTTTATCATTGGAAAAAATATAAATCACCATATCTATGAATGTAAGCCATGAGTGGCCTCTAAAAAATCATCAATTCTTCTAAAACTATAAAGGGATCTAGCATGATATCCATCAAACACATGTATCTCTATACCTATTCCAACCAGTTTTATTATATGCAAGCATACATTTTTATATCATACCATTTTCCATGAAATTGAGTAACCATGGTAAATAGAGAACATGAACACCATATATCCAACTGACACATTCTCAATCCATTGAGTATAAACTAACTATGTTTATGTCTACATCACATGTCATTCAAATTTATCGATGATCACATCACGTACCCTCATCATAATAGATAATCACATCATAAGTAATATCTAGGTATGACCATACACTTACTCATTATATCTTAGTGAGGGAATGGATTTCACACTCATCATATAAGAGGAAGAATATAATCTTGGTTGATATCCAACAAATGAAATGATCAATAAAATACGCAACCACCCCCTGATTAGCTCATCCTCAAGGCTTTCATAAGAAATTTATAAAAATATAAAGGTTATCATGCTATTAATATCACAAAATTTAGGTAGTGGGGAATCAAAATATAAATTATGAACCATAGTATACCAAATACATAGTGTATTACACTCTATGTGGTATGCTTTATGAGTCATACAGGGAAAAAATCATATTTCAAGACTCAAGGTCATATTATGTATCTTAATACAAGAATCATACTAACACTAACCTTAACATTTCATCATGACCTATAATACTAGATCAATAAAATCAGTTAGTGATAACTTATTTTAGGTGGTTTAGTGATGTTACCCATTATCAATAATCCCCCCTTAGAAATGTAGTATAGTGGTACACATGTTTGTTTCCTGAGAAGGTTGTAGACTAAGTTTTCAAAAATGAAAATTTTATTAATTTATTTTTATAAGGGTTAATAAATTGAGGTTTTATAAAATGTTAAAAAAATTTAAAGGAAGATAAATCCCATTAATATTATTAATTAAATTTATAGACTATAAGTGGGATTGATTGAAAAAATAGACTTGAAATAGCACTAGTGGACACATTTCAACCCTCAGACACTCCCTTTATCCTTGTCTACAAATGAAGTATCAAATTGAATTAATCCATGTATACTTAAATAACTCAAATTATAATAATAAATATTACTAGAAACTATATATATACCTAAAATATAGGTGTTAATCTCCTTATGAAAGTAATTAAATTACCCAAATACCTCTGACCAACCAAAACTAATTAAACCCATTGTGATAAAAGGTGAGAGACCTCACCGAAGAAATTAAAATAGAAAGAGAAAAAAATTTACTTTAAAAAGTATAAAAAATAGTGAATTTTATAATAAAGTGAATTATAGAAAGAAAAGGACACTCTTTATTCAATAAAAATTTTCCAGAATAATTCAAAAGATTAAAATGAAAAGCACAAAACTCAAAAGGGAAAAGTATCCTCAATATTCCATTTTCCATGAGCACTTGGGAGTTTATCCCATCATGGCTAGATTAATCCCTCTATACTTATATTATACCACTAATAATTTCTAGAAAAACCCACACACTCTCTATATAAACCTTAAAATATAATAGGATATACATATTTATAAAGAAGAGTTGATATAGATTTTCTTTCCAATTCTATTTTTCTTCTTTTAGTGTATTTTGATCCTAATAAAATACCAAATATAAAAAGGTATTCAACTGTAAAGTTGTTTTTATTAACCTTTTATTAAATAATAAAATCTTTTAGATCCATTAAATACGTGTAGAAAAAGTTATATTTTATTACTAAAGAAATTTTTTTTGGCCGCACAGACTATTCAGTTTCCTACAATTACAAGCATCCACTGACTTCCTTAATGATCCTATATTTCCATGATATTTAACTGAAATATGAACCAATGAGTTATATTTTTTTTAATATTATAATCATATGATTTAGGGTTGTGGAGATTGATCAATTTCTCATTTAATGAAGGTTTCTTAATTCCATCCACCTTTTTTTCATCAATTTGAATACATTATTTTTGACTCATGTGGTTCAATTAAACACCAGGTATAGTTGAATGAATTGAATCCCAATAAAAATATAATACTATGAAAAAATTAATTTTTTAATTTTGATAATTTTAGAAAAAGTTATGGAAAAAATATAAAAATGATAAAAACACTTAAAAATTATGAATTTTACCATTTTTAAAATGATTCCCAAAACATCCATAAAAATTGAAAATGATGTAATTTCATTAAAAAAGACAAAATGATAGGGTTTTATTAATATAATTAAATATAAAAAGTAATGATTATTTATCTTTATCAATTAACCTACACATAAGACTATAAATACTATACAATTAATTATAAAAAATAATACTAAAACAATGTCAAAACGAAAGCTCATGAGTCCCACTAATTCAACACCAAGACACTAAAAATATCATGCCTACTAACTGAATTTTATTTAAAATTATCAATTATTTTTATTAAATATATTTCCACATAATTTATCCTCACATGAACATAGACACTTACATCAACATAATTTTAACTCATCATATAGATTTTACTTTTTTAGAAAAGTTTTTATCATCCAAAACACATGAAAGGGTCACCATAAACTTGATAAGTTACTAAATATCCACCCAATTTAGTTAAGGATTTTTTTTATCTTAAATAATTTTTAGGGACATTCAATGGTTTAATTTTTTTAGTTTTTAAATATAAAAAATATGTGATATAGATTAAGGAGGTTTATCCCATTTTGAAGAAAAAATGCACAATTCCAATTTTTTTACTCAAGAATATTATTCCCCTTACTCCCCTTAGTAATGAATTATCTCCAAACATGTTGAATTTTTTTATGGATAGATCATAACTTAATCGTTTTAGTAGAAAATTTTAACCCACAAAACCACTTTAAACATAATTAAATTTCTATTTTTTATTTTTCAAATTCTATACAAATTTATTTTTTGAAGGTAGTAAGGGATTCTTTTAATTTTATACAGTGGAATGAGTTACCATACCATATTTTGAAATATATAACTTATTTATAGATTCTAATTTCCTCCCAAATTTTCCCCAAATAAAGCATCAAACCACAAGATAGTATCCTTCCACACCCGAATTCAATAAGATCATTCATTTTCACTTTTATAATAGGTTGGATAGGGATTACATGTTTATAATGTGGTAGCCTAATATGATTTTCATTGATTTACATAGGATTAAAAAGATAAAATGTAAAATTTACACCTAAATGAATAAGTTCTTTTTAAAATTGGGGATTTTAAAACCAAAAAATTGCCTCAATCATTTAAAAAAAATGCGTCAAAATATCAAGTTTTGATAGAAAAAAATAAAATTCTGGGAAAATAAAGTAGTGTTTAGTTCTCTCAATAATTGAGATCAATATGAAGAATATTTTAAAAATTTATAGAATCATCATACGTAATCCCTTAAAAAAAATTGAAAAGTAATTCATGGAATGTGATTTAAAATTCAATGGTCTTTTCATGAATTTCATTAAATTTAGAATTTGAAATGAGGTTTATTTCAACACTCGATTAAATTTAGTTTTATGAGAAAATCAGTTAAATCCTTGAAATAATTCTCAAAATTTACAAATATATGAATTTTAAACTCAAAAGTTTTCAAAAACATACAAAAATTTAAAAATAAGCAGTAAAAAGTGAAGAAAAAAACAATAAATATAAAGAAAAAGAATTTAAAAAGAAAACACCCTAAAAAGTATTCTAATAATGGTCGTTCCTCTCCACCACACACATTTTTCTGTATTGTATTTTTTCTTCAATAGTCTATATGATAATTTAAAATCAATAATAATAGAAATAATAAAAAAATTGGAAATGACAGACACAACCTGAATGAGAAGCTTCATTCTTGAGATTGTCTCTTAGTTGTTGCCAAATAGAAACCTGGAAGAAAAAAAAGAAACAAAACTTCCAAATTTTATGTAGAAAAAACAATAAAAATAAAATATAAGTGATAAGAAAAAGGATATATCTTGGGTGAAACCCTCTAAAGGGGTTCTAGGATTTTTCTACATCCAGTCATATAGTGATAATGGGTTATCCCCAATCTGATGTAGGGTAAACATTCTTTCTTAAAAACCATAAAATATTATTATCTCCAATATTTTTCAACTTGATCAAATTTTAGAAGGTACTAAAGATATATTTATCTATATTACCCTCTATAACATTATAGTTATCATAAAGTAGTAGAATAAAGAACAAAATATAAGGGCACTATCCCAACAATTGATTTTTAGAAGTGCTATCTAATGGTTTCTATAAGTATACTCCATATTTTGGTTTGTCTATAGTTTCATCTTAGAATATTAATTATTTATTTAAAATCATCTTGGCACCATTATCCTTGTGTAAATCAGTACACAACTCAATTAGTTCCTAAATTCTCTCCTCAAATTTAGCCATCACTTCTTCATATTCTTCCACCAGGGCCTATTGTAATGGTCTTTAATTTTTAATCATAGTACTTGGGATTTCAGTTTTTTAAATTAGTTTCAATAAAATAAAAATTAAATGGTTGCTCAAAAAATGTATCTTCCTCATAGAATTCATTTCCAAACACTTTCTCCTCATGGAAGTACAACAATAAGTCATTTTTTGGAGAGGGAATTTGTAAAACAATTATTACTAATAGAATAAATTCTCTGCATATTTATTAGTATTATTGAATTAAATAGTTGTATTCATTATAAAAATATTAATTAATTATTAAAATTAAAAAGGAAATGGTTTTATTAAACTCATTTCTTATAATTTTATATATAAAAGATTAATTTTTAAATAATACAATTTTAATTTGACAAAATAAATTTAATTTTTGAATTCATAATTTCAAAATAATATTAGATTTAATTTTTGATAATTTTTTGAAAATATTTATTTTTCAATGAATAATGAAAAATATTGATTTTTATTTAAAACTGTATTTTCTTTTAGTGTATTTTAAACTTAAAATTATGTTTTAGATTAGTTTTAAAATTTTAATTAGTTAATTTTGTTTTAAAATAATCCAATTAGTTTTTTTAAAATTTATTTTATACTTCAATTTATTATAAAAACATTTTATATTTTAAAAGTGTTTTTTTCTGAAATATTGTTTTTCATTGCATTTTGTGTGTTTAATTTTAAGTTAAATTATTCCACTTTTTTGTTTTGAATTTTTGAAAAATGGATTCCATATTTTGAATTAGTGGTTCCAAATTTATTAAATAGGAACCTTTTATTATTGGTAAATGTGAATAATAAACTTAGTAATTTTTTACCATAACAATGGGTAAATTAATTAATTAAAGGTTAAAAATAAAATGATAAGAGATATAAAATTACCTTACCACTCTTTAAAATTTTATTGAATGATTATATATCATCCATAATAATCTAAATTTAAAATTTATGACCTTTTTATGCAACTTTTATGAGATTATAACTTTTATAATATTTTATTTAAAGAAAATTCAAACATGTCACCGTCTTGTTTTTAATAAATATTTTTTAACATGGGGTTATCTATAGGATATAATCAACTATAAATATTATTTTAAAATATAAAGGACTTATATTAATAATGGTAATTTGTTTTAAATTTATAGTTAAGAAATAATTACATCAAATTCTTACATAATGCTGATACAATAATTAATTAATTAATGGAAAAATCAAATAAAAGATATTAAAAATATTAAATAAATATAATTTGAGATAAATAATGTGATTGAAAAATTTTCTACATGGCCATGACATGTTATTAGTATAATAATTTTTTTTTATTTTAGATGATGTTTTGATATTGTTAAAGTAAATGAAATTAATAATTCTAAAAATTGACATTATGAGTATTTTATAGTAACTAATATTTTATGAAATGATGTAAAGTTCATAAAAATATTAAATTAATAAATTTCTTATGATAATTTTTAAAATATAAACCACATTATAATTATGGTTCATTTATTATTTTAAAGTAACTATATTAACCTTCGAAGAGTAAAAATCCATGTTGTCACGATGAAAGTTAAAGGAGTTAAATATAGGATAAAAAGAAATAATAAGGGTATTAATATGGTCAAAACTTGTCTAATTTTTATTTTATGAGCTAATTTTTACCCATACTCCTCTTATATTATAAATAATTCACTTTTGATAGCTTTTTAATTGAAAATTAATTTATATTAATTTAATATTTTGAGATATGCCAAGAGTAACCCCCCACTCTTATAAAAGAGAACACATTATTCTCATTTATCCACACTTAAAAACACAATATTTTAATAAAATACCTAATAAAATACCATCCTATAGTCCCTAATATAATTATAGACATATTGGACCAATTATAGAGGCCATAAGGTGTTAAGAAAAGGAGGAATTCCAAAGAATAGGTATAGTTTTTATCTGCATGCCTTAGTTTTGTTTCTTATTCAACATACCTAAAAACTTATTCAACAATGCTAAAATAATAAATCCAATATCATACATATATGAATATGTTATTATGTTAGTGTCATGAACTATATCCATATCTTCTTCCATCAAATGGGAAAATAATTCAACATTCGTGTGTACGGTGGACTACCACCTCGCTAACCAATGTAATTAATTTTACATCACCATTTCTAAAGAATGGTTATAAATATTGAATTAATGTTTATATATGATATTCATGAAATGTTTACCATTCCATTAATATAATATATCATTTACCTTCTTACCTTTCATATATAGAAAAGTGATAACATCATTCATGCGTATGTGTGGACTACCACCTCCACGAAGCGATTCGATTCGTTTTTCTTCACTACATAACATGGATGATATATATAATTATATTTAAATAAAATTATGATATATATGATGTTATGGAAATTATATAAATTTAAAATTATATTTAACTTTTTTTCTAAAATGATCGTTGAAAAATGAAAGGGTTACTCATGCGTACGTACGTCCTATCATCTCCATGATTGTAACATAGTTCATTTTTCATAACCATAATTAATGGTTTGATATAAAATTATAAATTATATATAAAAATTATTATTATTTCACAATTATTATTATATAAATAATTGAATAATTTCCTCTTTGACTATAGTCAACTGACTAGATTCATTTTGGACTGAAGTACCAAATATTCTCAAAACGCCCGATATGAACTTAAGTGATAAATTAATTGTATATATCATGGAAATAAGTGATATAAAATTAATAATAAACTTTAAAAATGTTCTTAATAAAGTATAAAATTAAAATAAGTTTATTATTTATGAATAACAAAAATATACGTGATGTGTCAGCTTTGAGGTAAGGGATTTTATTTTAAAAATAATATTTTAAAGTTTTTATTAAAAATTTATTTTTATTCCATATCCATAAGTTTTTTTCTAAAAATTATTTAAATAAGGTTTTTACTATTTTCATATGAATTTTTGAAGTCATTTTTACTAATGGTTTAATTTTTTAAAAACAGTTTTAAAGGAATCCTTTTGTTGTTTTCCAAACGAGGTACTTTATGACTTTTTTGAAAAAAATACAGAAGAAATGTTTTATTAAATTTTATGGAATAGTAGTATTTTTCTACCATTATAAATTATATTTTCATTTAATCTTCCTTTATAATATTACATGGCTATTTTGAAATAAAATACTTTCTATTATATGTGTATTGTTTTCTTTTTAAATAAGCAATTTTCCTCAAGGAATGTTTTTTGATGCAAGAATTCATGTTTTTTAATAATGTTATGATTCTTGGAAATTGTTTATAATGATTTTTTATTCTATTATAAACCAAATACAGGTGGTTCTATTATATAAATCCAATTAATTGGGTATTTTTATGTTGTAATTTGACCATGATTGTTATTCCAAAGTGTAACTCTGATAGTTACTCCAAGTATATCTGTGAGTGTTATTTCAAGTATAACCATGAGGGTTATTTCATGTGTATCCATGAGGGTTACTACATAAGTAAGTATAATAAGAAAATTAATCCCTAAGTTACCTATATGATTTATTTATTCTTGTTATGTTTTTATTGAAATCTCATGTTTTCACAAAGTTATTGAGTTTATATTCAAAGGAAAGTATATGGTACTTCTTAATGGTGAAAAGTATAACTTTGTGAAAAATTTTCATGAGTTTATCTTGTTTTCAATGTAACCTTTCTAGGTTTTATTTTTTTACTTTAATATTTCTTATAAAATGTTTTATGGAAATTTTTGGGTAGAAAATGTGATTTATTAGGTATTAAAATGTTTATTTTGAGTCTAATATTGTTTATAAGTATTCATAGACTAACAATTTCTTTATTTCTTTTTTATTTCCATTAGTGAGATTTTTGTGATCATCCTACATTTTTAAAATATTTTTCATAGTATTTAAGGATGGGTAAGTGTATTAAATATGTCAAGTTGAAAGTCATAATTATTTTTCCAAAAAATAAATCATGTTTTGTTTTAAAAGTTTTATATGGTGGGAAAATTTTATACTAATTGGAAGCATCTAATTTTTATTATATGGTTTTTTTGTATATGGGTTATGAATTAATTATGTAAAATTTTAAACCTAAAATGATCCTCAAATGTAATAGAATTAATTATTGTTTTAAAACTAAAGATTATTTAATCTTTAAGTTTGGTTCCTTAGAGTTGGTATCATAGGAATCGTTTAGGTAACTTTTGAGGTTAGGATAAAGTTTACATAATACCCCTAAAAACTTATACCTTATGGTCAAGTTGAAATAATATATCATTTGAGTATTATTATATTTATTTATCTAAACTATGTTTGTTCATAATGGTTTTCTAAAGAGGGAACATGGGAGATGAAGTGGGAAGGCTCTGAGAAGAAAATATCCTTCTGAATTAGAAACCTAGAATGGTTGGAATTAGAACATAACAATTTTTTTCGGTAATGGATCAATTGATGTAGGTTATAAATGCTGGTGGAATTAATATGATATATAAACCATATTTACCATAAATAAACATAGCGATAATAGAGAATTTTATAAAAAACCCCCATTATTAAGTAGATCATCTGACCTTATGGTAGATGAAGGATGTATTAATGCCTTAGAGAAGATATTTGAAGTCATGGGTTGCTTAGATCATTAAAAGGTTTTCCCTGTAATTTATCATTTTTAAGGTCAATCCAAAAAATGGTAGTAAGTGGTCAAGAATATAATAAAAAGAGAAGAGATTGATTCCTTAGAATGGTATGAATTTAAGAATCTTTTCCTTGAGAAATATTTTCTTAAGTTGGTTCAAATTAGTATGGAAAACAAATTCATGGAATTGAAACAAAGGGAGAAATATTCAACGGCCACATATGAAGAAAAAACCACTAATTTTTCTAGGTACACTACAAATTTTATATGGTATCTTGATAGTAAAATCAATCATTTTTAATTAGGATTAAATCCAAGATATCTAAGGGTATTAGATTCCCAGGAATTCAAAAGTTACAAGAAACTTGTTAGATGTGTTGAGAGGGTAGAAATGGATTTTACTGAGGATCATACAACGAGAATAAGTAGAAGAAAATGTATATATGGAAGTAAATGGATAATAATCAATAAAATAAATCTAAAGATAAGAAAATAAAATTTCCTGTTTGTGGAAAGTGTGGTAAAAGGAACCCTGAGGAATTACTTATCAAATATGCGAAGTGCTTATGATATGGAAAGTCTAAACATATATCTCATGATTGCAATGAAAAAGATTATGTTAGTGGTAAGTTAAATTTTGATATGTAGATAGTAAAGTGTTCTAAATGTGGTTAGATGGTTCATTATGCACATACTTTCCCAAATAAATATCCAAATGATTAGAATTAGTCAAACTATAAGAATAAAGGTGCGGTTAAATACTTTCTAACAACTTTAATAGATATTGGGACATCAAATGAAGTGGAATTGAGTACATTGTTTGTTTATTTATATTATTATAATTTATTGTTTGATTAGGGGTTACAAATTATTTAATTTATTATAAATTTTATGGTAAATTTGAAATTTAATCTCAATAAATGGAACTGAAACTTATGGTAAAAACACATGGGGAAGTATTAAGGAAAAAATATATTATAAGAATCCTCCTTGTAACGCCCTGACCCTAGTTACCAAGATTCGATGCATTATTACATAACATTGGAATGATCACAAAATATCAAGTCTCGAAAGAGCGATTAGTTTAGTATCCTTGGAATCACTAGATACATTCATACAGATTACATTTACATCATAAAGTGAAAACTATAACAACATATTGTCTCCACACTAATATCCCCTTATATTATCTTTGTAGGTCATTCATAAAATACTTCTTCACATCCTGGGAAAAATAAAACATAGAAAGGGCTGAGCTCAAATTCCCAGTAAGGATAACAATATAGCGGAAACTTTCATAGATAAACATAACATTTAAGGAAATGTATAACTAAAAAAAATCCTTTTAAACTTTAACTTCAGCATAATATGGAAAAGATAAAATGAAATAATTCCTTTTACTTATTCACATGGATATTTTACTAGTAGAATAATCACATGTAATATCAATAACCACTTTCATAATGATGGAATGCATAATGCCAGACTATCATGACCACATAGTCAAGGCCTTGTGCTAAGACTACAAATAATATTTTGTCAAGGACTTATGCCAAGACACTAGTTTGTCTAATGAGACCAACCGATGCATCGATGAGCAATAGCGGGCTCCACCCATCACTTATTAAGTCCAATGCATTCCTCATATGAACAAGTTTAAACATAACATAAACATTCATATTAAAACTAGTATACAAAATGTCAATACTTTCTTCATAAACCATGAATGGTATAAAAATAACACATCTGCAGTCAAAAATATCACAAAACCTTCAATACAATATGGAAGTTTTGTATCATAATAAATAAACTTCGAATAAGCTTAAAATCTATCAAAGGAAGTTGTCATAGATGAAATCAAAACTATTAGAGAGAAATGTATCTTTTTTTGAGATAATTTAAAAGTCACATAATTATAAAATAAAAAATTTACTTTGAAAATATTCTTATAATCTTTTAAAGGAAGCTTCATTGATTTTATAGTGGTGGAAAATATCCACACCCACCGTATAAGTTAAAAAGACATTCTTACCTTAATTCTGTCGAAAAGATTAAAAAGGACCTTGTTTGGAAACCGGAGGAAATATTCCTTTATAAACAGCTTATAAAAATTCAACAATGGTATAAATTACTTTAACCCATAGTCTATAAAATAGTAAGAGTTATTTTTAATACATTTTTAAGAAACATGGATGTGGATGATAAAGATGTCCCAGTAGATAATTAGGTATAAATAACCTCAGATAATGAAGAGATTGTGAAATAAACCCTTACCTTGTACTTTTACTTGGTTGATGGTAGTTTAACCTCCTGTATACTGGTGAAATAATTTTTATTATATTATACAAGAATCATATACATTAATATGATATCATATATGATCTTTTAACATTGATTTGTTAATAATATCTTAGTATTATTGTCGTTTCGGGTGTTAACGGATTTGTTTTCCTTTATATTCTTTATTATGTGAGGCATATTTGTTATGGATGGTATGTATATTATTAATATCCAGAATGATATCATGTCTCTAAAAATTATTTTTAATCATAAAATGAAATTTAGTCATGAATGGATACGATGGGGAATGAATCTCATCGCGTTCGTGGAGACAGTAATCCGTACGTACGCACGAGCGAAAATATCATTCTTTGGATATTGAAATAATATATAATTGGATGTTATATCATATATAAAGAATAATTATCATTTTATATTTATTATTTACATGAATTACACATCATTATTATACCCATCCAAATAATAATGTATTTAATAACAATTACACCACGACGTGGAGACGGTAGGCCGTACGTACGCACGTTTGGTGACATGTCATTCAAAGGATGGATAGAATACTGAATATGGTTGTACCATATTTATAATAACATCACAGTATACAAAAGATACTGGTGTTATTATTTTAGAATGAAAATAACAAAGAAAGAAGAAGTTTAAGAAGAAAGGAACTTGAAAGAGGGTGGTGAAAACATTACCTCTTCTTCGGGTTCTTCCTTTTGATTTTATCAAAAGGGATCCTTAGGTTGGATTTCTGATCAAAATAAGGCCTCTAGGTTGAGGTTAAGAAAGTTTATATAATATTTGGGCAGGGGTGGGCTGAACCAAAAGGCTTTGAAGGTGTGAAGAATTGGTTAGAAGTGGTGTCCTTCTATAAGGGGAGGTGGGGCTCTTTAAAAAAAATTAAAGTATTATTTTATAATAAATTCATATTCGGTTTATAATGGATAAAAAGTGGATTATTCAAATTATAAGGTGGGTATAGGTCGAAAAAAACTCAACCAATAGGTTTTAGACAGGTTTGGATCACTTTATTAACCTTATCTTTTAGTTTTAACTCTTAGTTAGTTAATTTGACACTTACCATGTCACTTTGTATTTTTATATTATATAGTTAATTAAATTACTATATACATCCAAGAGAAACCCAAGTGGTCCATTAATAAAACACCTACCATTATATAAGTCCTCTTTCCGAACCTTATAATTTTAGGAATAGAATATCAATTAATAATATAATATTTTTTTAAAAACTCATTTTTGTCAATTTTGACACTATTCAATAATTGATTTTTGTTAAGGTATTAAAAACATTATTAATTCAAATGAAATTAATTTAACCAATCATAACATGTAATATTAACCAATAAAATTCGTGTATGTCATCAAAAATTTGAAATTATATTTATTTTAACTTTTATAATACTAATTATTTGATTCTTTTATTGTTGAAGAAAATACGACATCATTATTGTGTCATAAATAAATTCAATTATTCAATGTCTAAAAATTATAAATAAAATACCATTATGTAGGAAATATTTTTATATTTCTAATGAATATTTATAGTTGAAAATATAACATATATAACCCTATGTAAATATTGTTTTTCTAAAAGATATATGCTTATGTCATTTTGGTATTTACTTTAACTTAATTAATATAAAGTGTCATTATCACTTACTAGTGGATCCATGGGGTCCCAAAATCGACCCAAAGATGCCCATGGTAGGACATGTATCAACCAATTGGGTTAGGATACGTTTTAGGGTAATTTATTATTATTATAATATTATTTTTTACCCTTATTTACCGGATTTACCCTTTAACCATGGTAAATAAAATATTTACCGAAGTAATTATTCAAAATGTATAAAAATAAAAGTTAACTATTTAAACAATTTGGAGCTCATGATTCTAAATATGGAATCCATTTTTATAAATTCAAAACACATAAGTGGAAGAAATTAATTTAAAATTAATTCTCGTTGTAAAAAAACTTGTTTTTAAGAGATAATAACTATCAAAAGATTGACACTTGTTTATGTCTTGTTTAAATGTGAAATTATGTCCAATGACAAAAATTGTATTAAACGGTAAAAATATATTCTAAATATACTTTAAAACCACTCAAATTCATAATTTATCACTATTAATTATTTTGATTAAAAAAGTTTTTTTAAATTAAAATTTAGTAATTTTCACTATTCATCAAAATATAAAAGTTATCCGAAAAGTACCAAAATTTCACCCTAGGATAATTTCGATATTCAGAATCTAAAAAATGAAGTCCATTTTGAGAGATAATATTTATAAAATTTCAAAAACTGGGTATTACTATTGATAACAGCTACTTTGATTGGTCACGGTGTGTTAGAATCTCAAAGTTGCGTACAACACACGCTACTATATTATTCAAAGAGAACTGTACTGTGGAATCTTGGGGTGTTACATTATCCCCTCCTTCAAGTAATTTCATCCTCAAAATTTCTAGAATACTACCGAATGAAAAGACTCGGGTGGTTCTTCATCGTAGGTTCCTTGGGTTCCCACACTGCCTCTTCCATCTTATGGTTCCTCCATAGAACTTTTACTAGATGATTCGTCCGGTTTCTCATCACTTTCTCTCTTGTATCAAGAATCTTGACAGGCTCTTCACAATAAGATAGATCGGGTTCCAGTTCTACTTCCTCATAGGTGAGTACATGCGTTGGGTCAGGCATGTATTTTCTCAACAGTGATACATGGAACACATCATGAACTTGGGAGAGATTTGACGGCATTGTGAAATGGTAAGCTACAACCCCAATTAGTTATAGAATTTAAAAAGGTACTATGTACCTGGGACTCAATTTACCTTTCTTACCGAAACGCATAACTCCATTCCATGGAGATACCTTCAAGAATACATGATCTCCTACCTGAAATTCCAAATCCTTCCTTCGGTTGTCAGCATAGATCTTCTGCCTACTTTGAGATGCTTTGATGTGGTTTTGGATTACCTTCACCTTTTCCATCATTTATTCCACCAGTTCTAGGCCTACAAGTTTCCTTTCACCAACATCATCCCAACAGGTTGGTATGCGACATCTCTTTTCGTATAACGCTTCATATGGTGCCATCTAAATACTTGAATGGATGCTATTGTTATAGGAAAATTCCACAAGAGGTAAATATTGATCTCACATACCCTGAAATTCAAGTGAGCATGATCTCAACATGTCTTCTAAGGTTTGAATAGTCCATTTTGATTGTCCATCTGTTTGAGGGTGGTAGGCAGTGCTCAAACAAAGTTCAGTTTTCAAGGCCTTCTGAAGACTCTTCTAGAATCTTGAAGTAAAACAGGGATCACGATCCGAAACAATTGATAGGGTTACTCCATAAAGTCTCACAACTTCATTAATATATAGTCTTGCTAGACGTTCAAGTAGTATATCTTCTCTTATAGTAAGAAAATGTGCTGACTTGGTAAGACGATCAACAACGACCCATATTACATCATTCTTTCTAGGAGTCTTTGGTAGTCCCATAACAATGTCCATCGTGATATTATCCCATTTACACTCAGGTATGGGAAGAGGTTGCAATACTCCACAAGGCCGTTACCTTCCAGCTTTCACTTGTTGACAAACCATACATCTTGACAAAAAATCAGCAATCTCCCTCTTTATGTTGTCCCACCAAAAATGTTCCTTCAAATATCTATACATTTTGGTGCTCCCATGGTGTATAGAGAAATTGGAACTATGAAAATTACCCAACAATTCCCTTTTTATATCAGGTATATCGAGAACACAAAGACTCTTCCCAAATTTCAAAATTCCATTATCATACACAAAGTCATTCAATCTCCCATCATTCACAGCTTTAATCTTATTTTGAAATTATTCATCATCAGTCTGAGAACTCTTTATCCTTTCTAGTAAAGATGGTTTGGAAACCATTTGAAAAAGTATAGATGTTTCACCTTCCATGGTTATTCCCATATCCAACTTTACTAGATCCATGAAAATAGGATCCCTCTCAACTCCCATCTTGTTCAAAACTCCATGATCCTTTCTGCTCAAAGCATCAGCCACCTTATTTTCCTTCCCCGAGTGGTAGTGTATCGTGCAATCATAATACTTGAGTAGTTCAAGCCATCTCCTTTGCCTCATGTTGAGTTCTTTCTGTGAGAAAATATACTTCAAACTCTTGTGATCAGTATAAATCTCACATTTCTCACCATAGAGATAATGTCTCCATATCTTCAAAGCAAAGATTACAGTAGCTAACTCAAGATCATGAGTAGTATATTTCTGCTGATGAATTTTTAGCTGTTATTATGCATAGGCAATAACCCTATAATTCTGCATAAGGACACAACCAAGTCCTTTGATTGATGCATCAATATAAATAACGAACCCATCATTCCCCGATGGTAGAGTCAATATAGAAGCATTGACTAATCTTTTCTTCAGTTCTTCAAAAAATTCTTCACACTCTTTTGTCTAAATAAATTTAACCCATTTACGTGTGAGCTTTGTTAATGGGTTATCCAACCGGGAAAAATTCTGGACAAAATGCCGATAATAACCTACTAAGCCAATAAAACTGTGTACCTCAGTTATACTTGTCAGTACTGGCCATTATTGGATTGCCTTGGTCTTAGAAGGATCAATAGAGATTCCATCCTTAGAGACAATATGGCCAAGAAAAGAGATCTTCTGAATCCAAAATACACACTTGCTGAACTTCCCATATAATTCATGTCTTCATAGAGTCTTCTGGAAACACATCAACATATTCTCTCACAACAGGTAAATCCTCTATTTGAACATTCCTTTCCTCACCCAAAGTCATTTCATTCTCTTCCTCCCCAATAATTGAATCTAGTTGAGCTACTGGGGGTAGATCTAGATAATAATTACGTGGTGATGATTCTGCTATGAAGATAAGGTGTTCCTTATCATCATCATAAAAATTGAAAACCTACTTCTTCTTACAATAAATCTTCACATAATGGTTCGAAAGCCAATATATACCGAGTATTATATCAAACTCAATCATAGGTATGACGATGGGATCAACAGATAAAGAACATTTATGTAATCTAATGGGGACTGATTCACAAAACTTTGTTTCAATGATACTTCCCTTAGGAGTTTTGAATAACAACTCCCTTGTTAAATCAAATTGAAAATATCTAATTTTATTAGCAAAATGGAAAGATATGAAACAATTTGATGATCCAAAATCAAATAAATCATTGGCTAAACTTGAGAAAACCATTAAATTACCTACCACCACGTCTTTTGAAGCTTCGAACTCAGTAGTAGTGATAGCATAATCTTGGACTTGATCCCTTGGCCTTTTCGGAGGTAAGTTCCTCTGACGCTTAGGAAATTCATTTGAATAATGTCCCGTCTCCCTATAGTTGTAGAATTGAACATCAGTAGCTTCTTTATTCCCCTTGCAATCACGAGTTTGATGGACCTTTTCACCACACTTGTAATAGACTCCCATTCCCTTCAAGAAAGTACCAGGGTGTTTCTTCCCACATTCACAATAGGATGGATATTCAAATTTTCCCTTCTTCCCCTTATTTCCATTTCCAGAGTGATCAACAAATCTCTTCTTCTCTTTATTTTCTTTAAAGTCATAAGGCTTAAAGAATTCTTTTTCTGTCTTGATAGCACATGATACAATATCTTTGTACGATGAGAAGGATTGTGAGACTAGTGCTTGATGGAGAAACGGTTTTAACCAATCAAATAAGAGATCAATCTTACTCCTTGGGTTACGTATATAATTTTCTGCATGCCTTGCTAACCTTGTAAAGTTAGCCTCATACTTCGCGACATTCTCATCCTCCTTTTGTCTCAGACTCAGAAATTTCCTTTTCCATATCTGCTCGATGGTCACGAGGAATGTATTTTTATAAGAAAATCTCTTTGAACTCCCTCCATTCCATATTTTATACTTCATCATCCTCCTTTGTGTTTTGAATCAATGACCACCATTGGTCAGCATCTCAAGTGAGGAGGTAAAATGCCATGATAACTTTTTCCCTTTCACTACTCCCCAAGGCATGGAATATTTTCTCTAAGGAATTTATCCATTGTTCAGCTACTAAGGGATTTGTAATCCCATTGAATGTTGGTGGTTGTTGCCTCATGAAGCGATCTAACATTGATCCTCCATGTTGTGGATCTGGGTTCTCCATACGGGTAAGGTTATTATTCATAACCTGAGTGAGTTGTCTCAGTATGGTGATTAGCTGATCAGCACCAGTTTCATCACCAGCTCCACTATAATTATCTTGAACAGGAGGGAAATCACTACATGGAGTGCGTTCATTGATACAGTTTCCATTTATTCCACTAGGCTCCATTTCTAAACAATGACATAAACTAGATCAGTTTATGAATCAAAATACATAATTCCATACTTGTAAAACACTTAACATAAATTGAACTATTTATGGATATAATCCATAATCATAAAAATGTTTTCTTTGAGTAAGTATATAATCATAAACCCTTTATAATTGTTTGTAAAGAAAATGAGAATTATCCTAAGCATATCCCCTGGGAGTGTCGTAACCTAGAGTGTAGCAAGGCCCGTTGTCATGCACCAGTTCCAGTTCGAGTATAGCTCAAAGCAGTGTTTTTGAGTTTTAATCCTAGGTACATCTGTTCCAGAGCTATCTCTACCTGCTCGTATCAATACAGGGATGTATTTCTCAGAAAACTCACAAAATCTCTACAATACCAAAATTATAGGAAGTTCTTCTATACTAATCCTCAAAGTCCATCTCAGGTCTTTGTGCTCTAATCAGAGTTTATCTAAATCTAGCTCCCAAGGTTTGTACTAAACTACCTCTGATACCAACTATAACGCCCCGACCCTAGTTACCCAGAGTCGGTGCATTATTACATAACATTGTCATGATCACAAAATATCAAATCTCGAAATACTGATTAGTTTAGTAGCCTTATAATCACTAGATACATTCATAAAGTTTACATTTAAATCATAAAGTGAAAAACACAACAACATCTTGTCTCCACACTCATATCCCCTTATAATATCCCTACAGGCCATTCATAAAAGACTTCTTCACATCTTAGGAAAAATAAAACATAGAAAGGGGTGAGCTCAAATGCCCAGTAAGGACAACAATATAGCGGAAACTTTCATAAATAAACATAACATTTAAGGCAATGTATAACTAAAACAAAAGCCTTTTAAACTTCAAATTCAGCATAATATGGCCAAGATAAAATTAAACAATTGAATTTACTTATTAACATGGATATTCTACTAGTCGAATAATAACATGGAATATCAATAACCATTTTCATAATGATGGAATTCATAATGCCAAACTATCATAACCACATAGTCAAGGCCTTGTGCCAAGACTAGAAATAAGATTTTGGCAAGGCCTTGTTCCAAGATACTAGTTTATTTCATGAGACCTACCGATGCATCGAGCATCTATAGTGGGCTCCACCCGTCACTTATTAAGTCCAATTCATTCCTCATATGAACAAGTTTAAACACAACACAAACATTCGTATTAAAACTAGCATACGAAATGTCAATACTTTCTCCATAAACCATGAATGGTATAAAAATAACACATCCATAGTCAAACATATCACAAAACCTTCAATAAAATATGGAAGTTTTTTATCATAATAAATAAACTTCAAATAATCTTAAAATCCATCAAAGGACGTTGACATAGATGAAATCAAAACTATTTGAGAGAAATGTCTTTTTTTTGAAATCATTTAAAAGGAACATAATTATAAAAGAAAACATTTACTTTGAAAATATTCTTATAATCTTGTAAGGGAAGCTTCATTGATTTTATAATGGTGGAAAATATCCGCACCCTCCGTATAAGTTAAAAATACATTCTTACCTTAATTCTGTCGAAAAGGTTAAAAAGGACCTTGTTTGGAAAACAGCGGAAAGATTCCTGTATAAACATCTTATAAAAAGTCAAAAAGGGTATAAATGACTTTAACTCATAGTCTATGAAATAGTAAGAGTTATTTGAAATACATTTTTAAGAAACATGGATGTGGATGATAAAGATGTCCTAGTATATAATTACGTATAAACAACCTCAGATAATGAAGAGATTGTAAAATAAACTCTTACCTTATAATTTTCCTTGTTTTAGGGTAGGTTAACCTCATGTATAATGGTGAAATAATTGTTATTATATTATACAAGAATCATATACATTAATATGATATCATATATGATCTTTTAACATTGATTTTTTAATAATATCTTAGTATTATCATCATTTCGGGTGTTAACAGATTCATTTTCCATTATATTCTTTGTTAAGTGAGCCATATTTGTTAGGGATGGGATGTAAATTATTCATATCCAGAACGATATCTTGTCTCTAAAAATTATTTTTAATCATCAAATGAAATTTAGTCTTGAATGGATATGATGGGGAATGAATCTCATCGCATTCGTGGAGATGGTAATCCGTACGTACGCACGAGCAACAATATCATTATTTTGATATTAAAATAATATATAATTGGATGTTATATCATATATAAAGAATAAATATCATGTTATATTAATTATTTACATGAATTACACATCATTATTATACCCATCCAAATAATAATGTATTGAATAACAATTACACCACAACGTGGAGACGGTAGGCCGTACGTAAGCATGTATGGTGACATGTCATTCAAAGGATGGATAAAATACTGAATATGGTTGTACCATATTTATAATAACATCAAAGTATATAAAATATACTATAGTTATTATTTTATAAAATAAATAACAAAGAAAGAAGAAGTTGAAGAAGAAAGGAACTTGAAAGAGGGTGGTGAAAACATTACCTCTTCTTCGGGTTCTTCTTTTTGATTTTATCAAAAGGGATCCTTAGGTTGGTTTTCTAATCAAACTAAGGACTCTATGTTGAGTTGAAGGAAGTTTAGAGAATATTTGGGTAGGGGTTGGCTGAACCAAAAGGCTTTGAAGGTGTTAAGAATTGGTTAGAAGTGGTGTCCTTTTATAAGGGGGAGGAGGGGCTCTTTAGGAAAAACTTAAAGTATTATTTTATTATAAATTCATATTCGGTTATTGATGGATCCAAAGTGGATTATTCAAAGTATAATGTGGTTATAGGTCGAAAACAACTCAAAAAATAGGTTTTAGATAGGTTTGGGTTACTTTATTAACCTTATCTTTTAGTTTTAACTCTTAGTTAATTAGTTTGACACATACCATGTCACTTTGTATTTTTATATTGTATAGTTAATAAACTTAATATATACATCCAAGCGACCCCCAAGTTGTCCTTTAATAATACACCTACAATTATATACGTCCTTTTTCCGAACCATATAATTTTAGGAATAGAATATCAATTAATAATATAATATTTGTTTTAAAAACTCATTTATGTCAATTTTGACACTATTCAATAATTGATTTTTTTGTTAAAGTCTTAAAAACTTTATTAATTCGAATAAAATTAATTTCAGAAATCCTAACATGTAATATTAACCATTAAAATTCTTGTATGTCATCAAATCTTTCAAATTATATTTATTTTTACTTTTATAATACTAATTATTTGATTATTTTATTATTAAGTAAAATACAGAATCATTATTGTGTCATAAATAAATTCAATTATTCAATGTCTAAAAATTATAAATAAAATATCATTATATAGGGAATATTTTTATATTTCTAATTAATATTTATAGTCTAAGATATAACATATATAACCCTATGTAAAAATTGATTTTCTAAAAGATATATGCTTTTGTCATTTTGGTATTTACTTTAACTTAATTAATATAAAGTGTCATTATCACTTACAAGTGGATCCATGGAGTCCCAAAATCGACCCAAAGATGCTCATGGTCGGAAATGAATCAACCAATAGGGTTAAGACATGATTCAGGGTAATTTATTATTATTATAATATTATTTTTTTACCCTTATTTACCAGATTTACCCTTTAACCATGGTAAATAAAATATTTACCGAAGTAATTATTCAAAAGTTCTAAAAATAAAAGTTTCATATTTACACAATTTGGACCTCCAGATTCTAAATATGTAATCCATTTTTCTAAATTCAAAACACATAAGCGGCAGAAATTAATTTAAAATTAATTCCCGTTGTTAAAACAAAAAGCTTTAAGAGATAATAACTATCAAAAGATTGACACTTGTTTATGTTTGGTTTAAATTTGAAATTATGTCCAATGACCAAAATTGTATTAAATGGTAAAAATATATTCTAAATATACTTCAAAACCACTCAAATCCATAATTTACCACTATTAATTATTTTGATTAAAAAAAGTTGTTTTTAATTAAAATTTAGTAATTTTCACTATTCATAAAAATATAAAAGTTATCTGAAAAGTACCAAAATATCACCCTAGGATAATTTCTATATTCCAAATCCAAAAAATGAAATCCATTTTGAGAGATAAAATTTATAAAATTTCAAAAAGTGGGTATTACTATTCATAACAGCTACGTTGATTGGTCACGGTGTGTTAGAATCTCGAAGTTGCGTACAACACACGCTACTGTATTATTCAAAGAGAATCGTACCATGAATGCTTGGGGTTTTACACTCTTGTAACTATCTATGGAAATAATTTACATGAATACCTTTTTATCTTTCCCCTAGTAGAGTTTTATTTTATTTTGGGTATGGATTGGTTTTCTATTTACCATGATAAGATAGATTGTAGATCTAAAGAAGTTATTTTCTAGAAAGAGTTTTAGTTTATATATAAGAATGAAAATATACCTTTGATAACATATCATAATTAGAGGAACTGTTAAAATATGGAAATTAAATTTATCTTGCAGATATTTTTGAAAACAAGGGAACAATTTATATTAATGATATGCTAGTGATAAATGATTACATAGATGCTTTTCTTGATGAGTTTCCCAATGCGATACCTGGTCAAAAAGTTGAATTTACTGTTGAATTAGTTCCTAATGATAATCCAATTTCAAAACCCCCTTATATAATGGACCAGATATAACTTCTAGAATTGAAAATGAAGTTATAAAAGTTTCTTGATATGGGTTTCATTCATCCTAGAAATTCACCATGGGGTGCTCCCATTTTATTTGTTAAAAATAATTATAGTTCCATGAGGAATTTTAATAGATTAGAGAGATTTTAATAACTTTACAACTAATAATAAGTATCTATTACCTCATATCAATGACTTGTTTTATTAGCTCTAGGGAGATCAATATTTTTCAAAGATTGACTTGAGATATGGATACCATCGGCTGAAGGTGGTAGAGGATGTCATTCTAAAAACAATATTATAGACTAGATATATGCATTATGAGTTTGCAGTTACACCCTTTGTATTGAAAAATTCCCTCACTATATTTATAGATCTTATGAATTGAGTTTTCCGTGAATATTTGGATAAGTTTTTGGTTATTTTCATTGATGATATTTTCTTTTATTTAATTTTTTTTGAGGATCATGGAAAACATATAAGGATTATTCTATAAACCCTAAAATAATATAAGTTATAAGGAAAATTTAGAAAATGTGATTTTTGGTTACAAAAGATTTATTTCCTTGGAAACATTATAAATAAATATGGAATAAAATTTTACCCCACAAAAAAAGTGGCTGATGAATGGGAAATTCATACAAATGTTACAAATATTCAATGTTTTCTTGGATTTGCAGGATATTACTGGTGGTTTATTAAAACCTTTGCATGATTATCTATCCCACTAACTAAGTTAACATGAAAAAGAGTTAAATTTATCTGGAAAAAAGAATTTGATGATTTTTTTCAACAATTAAAAAGAAGATTGGTGAATTCTTTAGTATTGTCACTTCCCTCAAGAAATGTTGACTTTTTATTCTACAATAATGATTAATTAAAAATAAACTTAGCAACGTTCTGATGCAGAATGATCAGGTAATTTCTTATGGTTCATGAAATCTAAAACCTCATGAGTTAAATTATCCTAAACATGATTTGGAATTAGCTGATATTGTTTTTACTTTAAAAATATAAAGGCATCATTTATATAGATCCAAGTTTTAAATATATACTGATAATAAAAGTTTGAAGTATATATTTACTTAAAAGGAGTTTAACAAAAGGTAGAGAAGTTGTCTGGAACTGATTAAAGATTATGATTTCATAATTAATTACCATTATAGAAAATAAAATAAAGTGTCCAATGCTTTTAGTCAAAAAAATAATTCTATATTAACCATGTTACATTTGGAAGATGAACCTTTGGTTAATTATTTAATTAATTTTAGACTAGAATCTATGGATGTAAGAACTTACTCTATTTTATATTAGGTGTCAGTGAAATCTTCTATTTCATAAAGAATCAAGAAATATCAAAAGAAAGTTTGCGAGTTATAAAAATTGGTAGAATTAATTAAGAAAGGTATGTTTCAGAAATTTAATATTGATAAAGAATGTATTTTGAGATTTGGAAAGAGATTATGCATTCCTTGTAATTCATAATTGAAGAGGGATTTGTTAAATGAATATCACATCTCCCCATTTTTCATTCATCCTGGTAGCACTAAGATATACATAGACCTTCAAAAGTATTACCTGTGGGATGGAATGAAAAGGGATATTAATGAATTTAGCATAAAATGTTTGATTTTACAACAGGTTAAAAAAGAATAAAAATTAATAAAGGGGATGATTAAACCTTTTCTAGTGTGAGATTGGAAATAGTAATATATATATATGGATTTCTTGGTGGGACTACTAATAATTTCTTGAGGTAATAATGAAATTTGTGTTATTATTGATCAACTGACTAAATCTTCACATTTTCTTCCAATTCAAGATACTTTATATATAGATCAAATTTATGGACTGCATATTAAGGAGTTAGTTAGGTTACATGGATTTTATCTCTCCATTTTATCTAAACATGATCCCAGGTTCACTTTTAATTGTTGGAAAGTCCTTTAGAATTCATTTGGAACTGAATTAAATTTCAGCACAACCTTTCATCCTTAGTCCAATTGGAATCCATAAAAAATGATTCATACATCAAAAGACATGATTTGTGCGTTTTCAATGGATTTCTAGGGAGTTTAGGAATAACATCATTCTTTATTTGAGTTTTCCTATAATAAAATTTTTCATTCTAGTATACTGATGACACCTTTTTGGGCATCATAACATCTTGTTACTATTTTATCAGGTACATACTTAACCTCACCATGGTTTACCCCTCCTTTGAGATTTGGACGATACCTATAATGGTGAAGTAAGATATTTGTTGTAGTTTTATCCTTAAGCAGCATTTTCTATAGGCTGAAGGAGGATTACACACCATGTAACTGGGTTACACCCTATGTAACTATTACTGGGTATAAGCTGTGAAAGGGGATTCACACTGTGAAATTTTACACACTGGGAAGAGTGGTTTCACGTTGTGAATTCTTCAAATAATTTTTTTCCTGAGGTGTTGGATTTTTCAGTGTACTTGTACACCATGGATTTCACAGCATGAAACTATTTTACACATCGTGAAACGACCTGTGTATAGTTTTTAAAACAAATGTGCGGCTGTTTTGGTTCAGTTCTTTCTTTGGATCTTCATTGCTCTCAACCCAAGGCTGTTTTGAAGCGTTTTTGAAAGACTCCTCTCCTTCTAGATCAATTCGATCAACAATCAATATCCCGTGTGATTACGGTGTGTCTATTCAGGTGAGTAACCTTTCTGTTTCTTCATTTCTATTGATCACAGTTTCACCCATAGGTTTTGTTATCGGATCTGTTGATCTATGTTGGCATTCCTCGTGTTTTCTTATAATATCCACTGTGCAATCTCATTACGGAGGCCATTCCTTGTTGGTCGTGGTGCGGCGGGCTTTCTTTATTGAGGTATGTGGTTTCCTCTTCTCCACCAACCCTTTTTTACCAAATAAATCAATCCTAAGATGTGTGGATTGGGTTCTAGGGTCTCCTCTAGTGTTGTTGGGTTTTAGTTTTGGTGGATCCTATTGTGGGCGTGTGCGACTCGAGTTTTAAGGTGGGTGGTTCAATATCCAGCCTATGATAATTAGCCTGAATTATCTTGATTTATAATTTGATTTATCAAATTGGAATGATAATTTCCGTGTGTTGAAAAAGTGTTTTTGAAGAGAAATGTTTTTCCCTAGTTTTTGATAAATGAAAAGGATATGGGTACTTTTGAAACAATGAAATTGATTTGTGAAAATGAGCATATGGGTTACCTTGGGTACTTAGGTGGAAGGTTTATCTCGAGACCATCATCTATGTTTTGTGATTATCAAGAGGTTTTCTCATGGGGATTTCCTCTATCTCCTAGTCTCGCTGTTCTAGGGAAAGGATATTGACATTTTTCAATGGGTTTACTCATTGGGTATCCTGTACTTCCTAGGCATGTGTTCTAGGAATTGGTTTTTTCACTTGATTTATTATGATACGAGTTGTCTGCTAGTCTGACCTATAATGTTCCTTTGTACTAATTCCTATGCTGTTACTTCTGTTTTTTACTTCTTGTCTTTCTTATTTAGCCTTGATATGCATGTTGTACCTACTTTTGTTTAGAACTATTAAAAAGGGAAATGTTTACCATGTTTTTTATAAAACTTATTTAATTATTATCATTCCATGTTTTATTTAAAATAAGTATACAAGAATTTTTTATATAGGGACTTGATATGGAACACCTGGGTGGGATCCTGCTAAGTCTGTTAGCTCACACCCAATGCACCTCTTCAGTGGTGCGTAGAAATTTGTATGTCTTCTAGTTTAGGGAAAATTAAGGCGCCACAATGAGGTGATGGGGATTCATGTTAGCTGAGTTGGGTAGTAGGTGGTGAGATGGGGGGAGTTTGTCCAAGCCATCACTTGGAGTAGTTATTGGTGTTAGTCCTTTATAGTTAGACTTATCCTTTAGAGTTTTAGTTACTTTCCAGTTCTTTGTTTCCACTATATTTCTCACTATTATAAAACATATATTCCTTATTCATCCACTATTTATTTCTTTCTTTATATATATATATTCCATTTGGTTATTTAGGTTGGGAGAAATCATTCTCTATTCTTTTCCATTGATGCTCGGGTGCTTGTCACCATCTCATGGGGATCGAGAACACCATTTGGGTATGTGACCGATTAGGTTGGGTTCCGAGTTTGAGGGAAAACCAGGCTGATTCCTTACAATTTGGTATCAAAGTGGGTCTGTCCTCAAGATTCCATGTCTTGGGACGTCTTTTAGACTAGATATAGGATTTTCAGGACTTGAGATGTTTGTTGCGATAAGTGTCTGGCCAAATCTTGTCGTAACGTGACTCAAGTTGTTATGGGATGTTGGGATGTGTGTCTCTAATGTTTGGTTTGGTTTTAAAATCTCAGTTTATACTTATGGTTTTTCTAGTTTGAACTGATATTTGTTCTATTGTATGATCATTCCTATCCTTCAATGTGTAACAATATGCCTCCAAGACATCTTCCATGAGTTCCTCAAGAATGTGTAGATGATGCTCCTCAATGGAATCCACCTATAGATCAGAATCTCATTGAGAATATCATATGGGAAGTTAATGCTATTGAACATGATGTACCATGAGTTCAGAACACAATTTTTGAGGTACAACCAAGAGTTTGAGGAGAGAAAGATCAATTGTGAGAAGTATTTTGCGAGAAGCCACCATCCTTTAAATGAAGGACTGAACCTCCAGAGGCGGAGGACTGAATGGATTGGATCGATCAAATTTTCTACTTTTGGGAGACACTTGAGAATATTAAGGTGAAGTGTGCAACGTTCAAGATTGAGGGTTTCACTAAGTTATGGTGGAATTATATGGTCCAAGAAGTTAGGAACATGGACATAGATTTGAAGGGTTTCAAAACCTTGTTCTTCCAATAGTGTTTTCTAGAGTCCCTGATGTTGGAAAATTATCTATATTATATGTCTTTGAAATAGGGAGAAAATTCTGTGTCGGAATAAAAAAACTGATTTTTCTGAGCTTGTCCGTTTTTCTATAGACGTAGTGAAGAATGACCAGCTGAAGGCTCATAATTACCTGCATGGTTTGTGACCTGATATCATATTGTAGGTGTTTATATTGAAAATTTATATCTATATAGAGACGGTGGACAAATACATGATGGTAGAGATGAATATGGAAGGCAAGGTTGTTTTTTCAACCCCTTGTTCCATATAGTGATAGCTTTATTAGCATGCAGGGGAAGAAAATAAAGTGGAAGGATCATCATAGAAGTGGTGGAGGTGGGTCTCAGTAGTGAGCCTCATATACACCGTCATTTGTATCAAGAAATGTGCCTGTGAATTTCTATTAATGTGGAAAGAGATTAAACAAAAGACATTCTTGTGTTATGCCCATGAATATGTGAAATAGCTGTAGACATGTTGGTCACTTACAATGCTTTTGTCAGGCTATGACTATACCTAGTTATTGTCAGGTTTTGTCAGCTCCAAAGGATACTACGTTGCAGTTATAATATTAAAATACTACAGGGCTCTATCCATATGCCTTGATAGTGAAACAATTATATGTAGTATATTAGTGTCCAATGGAAGTTGAAACAGGCCCGAAAATAGCGAGAGGTACGATTCTTATTGCATCTTTAGTAGAAATTTTTTATTTGATACTAATTACTCCCACTCATTCATATATGCAAATTTTGTTGATATGCTTAAACTTCCAATGGAACTTATGTCCTCTACAATAGAGTTAGATATGCCTCTTGGAAATAGGAAAGAACATGTGTTTCAGTGTCCTTGTTCATTAACGACTTCCAATACAAAGTTGGTCTAGTATTTTCTTGTTCTTGATCTAGATCTGTTTGACATCATCATCGGCATGTATTTGCTTGTTTCTCATTGAGGTGAGGTTGATTTTTGTAATTGGCGTATCTTGTTTCATAATGCCGATGGGAGATCTTGTGTGTTTTAGGTAGAGTGGGATCTGAGATCAGGTCATGCAAGGACTTACCACCTAGAGTTTAGGAGTTTGTAGTCTATTGTTGTATTTGAGCCCAATGACATTTCTCCTGTTGTTGATCTTCCTAATTTTGTTCAATACTTTACTAATATTTTCCCAAATTATTTCTGTGGTATTCCTCTAGAGATAGAAGTAGAGTTTATGGTTGGACTGGTGTTGGGCACATAGCCAATATTGATACCTTCATATTATATAGGACAAGCTGAGATGAAGGAGCACAATATTCAGTTGGACAACCTATTGGAAAAGGGTTTCATTTACCCTAGCATTTCACCTTGGGAAACCCCCATAATCTTTTCTAAGAAAGCAGATGGTTCACTTCAGTTATGTGTGGACTATTAGAAGTCGAACTAGGTGACAGTTAAGAACAAATATCCTTTGCCTCAAGTGGATGATTTGTTTGATCATTTGAAGAAGGAAAAGTAGTTTTTGAAAATTGATCTTCAGTTGGGTTATCATCATCTTAAAATTTGGGAGTATGACATACCCAAAATATATTTTAGGAGTCGGTTTAACCACTATGAATATATTGTGATTCCTTTTGGTCTGACTAATGCTCATGTAGTTTTTATGGCCTAGATGAATGAAATATTCTATCAATATCTTGACACTTTTGTGGAAGTGTTTATGGATGATACTATGATTTATATAAAATCAGAGCATGATAACGTACACCATATGATTTTGGTTTTGAAATTTTTTATAATTCTCTGTTTGTATAGACATATTTCAAAATATAGTTTCTCGATTCAAGAAGTGAAATCCTTAGGGCACATAATTTCTAAGCATGGCTTACCAGTTCATCCAGAGAAGGTAAATGCTATTTTTTCATGGAAGGAACCATGGAATGTCTTTGAGATATGAATATTCCTTGGTATTTTTGTGTACTAACGGTGGTTTTTTAAGGCTTTCTCTAAGTTGGAGTCACCTTTTACACTGTCAGTAGAAATGTACCATCACATGCTATTCTGAAATCGAAGGAGGAGTGGAACCTTATGGGGATTTTTTCTTAGTTACACTTGGATGCTTAGGAGGATGTTTCAAGAATGGTTCTAACCGGTGTTCAGTTATCATCATCTCTCATGGAGTTTTTTTTTGTAGAGTCAAAAGAAATTTGATGAGTTTAAGAAGACTCAAGAAATAATTTATAGTAGGGAGACTGTTTCTGGTTGGTCTCTTTCTTCAGATGGTATGCTTCACTTTAGAAAGTGGGTTTTCGTCCCAACATCTATGAGGATTTTAGTCTTTTTTTATTTCCACAAATCTTTATGGGATATTCATAAAAGAAAAAAAAGATGTATTATGACATGAGTCGATGATTCTGGTGGTAGGGTATAAAGTGTGACATTGTGGAGTTTGTGTCTCGCTGTTACACATGCCAATAGATAAAGACAGAACACTTGAAACCTTTTGGTTTACTTCAGCCTCTACCGATGTTGATTTGAAAATGGGAATAGGTATCCATGGATTTTATTATTGGATTACCATGGACCCCCCAAGGGAGAATTTCTATTTAGGTGGTTGTTGATTAGTTGAAAAAGTATGCTTATTTCATTCTGATTAAATACACCACTAAAGTTGAAGATATGGGTAAGATGTATGTGTAAGAGATTATGAGGATACATGGGATTCCTTATGAAATTATTTCAGATAGAGAGCCTAGGTTTACCTAAAGGATCTAGAGGAGTCTTCAAGAGGCCACCGGAACTCATATCATGTTGATAAAAACTTACCATCCTCAGACAGACGGTCAGAGGGAGCTTGTGATTCAGATACTGGAAGATATGCTCTGTGCCTATGTATTGGATTTTGAAGGATTGTGGGATAACCGTCTAGGATTGGTCGAATTTTTTTAAATAAAAAAATTATCAATCATCGATACAAATGGATCCTTTTGAGGAATTGTATGGTCACCCAATAATATCACCTCTTTGTTGGGAAGAGGTGGAAAACGTATCTTTGGTTGACCAAGTTTGGTTTAGGAGACATCAATAAATATTTAGGACGTATAGCAACATCTGGTTACAACCCATAGTTGATAGAAATTGTATGATGGTCGTTGATGTATTCATTTGGAGTTTTCCATAGGTGAATCTGTTTTCTTTAAAGTTTCTCCTTGTTTGGATCACCATCAGCTTAAAAAACAAGGAAAGTTGGCTCAGAGATATGTTGGACCATTTGATGTCACTAAGCAGCTCATACAGGTTTCTTATCAGTTGACATTTACGATTCAGTTTCCATGAAATAATGATGTTTTCCACATGTCCCATCTTAAGAAATACTATCATGATACCACTCATGTTCTGAGTTGGGAATAAATTGAGTTAGATCATAATGTTTTAGTTTTGGAGAAACCAGTTATGATCGTTGAGTCTCAAGTGAAAGTCTTGTGTGGGAAGTCAATTTTGTTGGTTATGGTTGTATAGAAACAACAATAAAATACTCATGAGACTTGGGAACATGAATCATTAATGAGGGGGTAGTGTCCTCATCTCTTTCTAGGGATTAAATCTTCCATATGACTTCTTGGGGATATAAAGTCTTTATGGTGGGGAGTTTGTAACATCTCATTACTATTTTATCAGGTTCTCCCTTAACATTTCCATGGGTTTACCCTCATTTTAGATTGAGAGGATACCTAATAGTGAATTCATAGATTTTTTGTACTTTTATCCCTAACTATCATTTTATGCAGGATGAAGGAGGATTACATGCCGTGTGACCAGGTTATATATAGTGTAACTGTTTCTGGGTATAATCCGTGAATGGGGATTCACACTGTGAAAATTTACATGTCGTGAAGAGTCACTTCACATCGTGAATTCTTTAAATAATGGATTTTTAATCTGAGGTGATGAATTTTTCGGTGTAATTGTACAATGTGGATTTCACAAAATGTAATTGTATTACATGCCATGAAAGAGCCCACCTATAGTTTATAAAATAGAAATGTGACTATTTTGGTTCAGTTCTTTCTTTATCTCTTATTTGATCTCAACCCAAGGCTGTTCCCAAGAATTTTTGAGATACTCCACTCATTCTAGATCAATTTTATTATCACTCGATCTCCATTTTTATTGTCACGCATCTCTTCAGGTGAATAACCTTTCTATTTCTTCATTTCTATTGATTATAGTAGCACCCTTAGGTTTTGTTATTAGACCTGTTGATATAAGTTGGTGTTTCCTCTTATTTTCTTCTCAGAAACGTTGTGTGATCTCATTCTAGAGGTCGTTCCTTATTGGTCGTGGTGTGACATGCTTTCATTCTCGAGGTATGTGGTTTGCTCTTCTCCACCAACCCTTTTATTTTCCAAATAAATCAATCCTAAGGTGTATAGATTGGGTTCTAGGGTCTCTGCTGGTGTTTTTCGGTTTAGTTGTTGGTGGATCACATTGAGGGCATGTGCGACCTGAGTTTTAAGGTTAGTGGTTCCATCTATAGCCTATGATAATTAGCCTGATTGCTCTTTCTTTATAAATTGATTTATCAAATTGGCATGACTATTTATGTGTGTTAAAAAGGGTTTTGAAGAGAAATGGTTTTATATGGTTTTTGATAAGTGAAAAGGATATTTTTACTTTTGAAACAATGAAATTGATTTGTGAAAATGAGACCAAGGGTTACCTTGGGTAGTTTGGTCGAAGGTTTAGCTTGAGACCATCATCCATGTTTTGTGATTATCAAGAGGTTTTCTCTTGATGTGTTCCTCTGTCTACTAAGCACATTGTTCTAGGGGACAAATATTGATATTTTTCAGGGGGTTTACTCATGGGGTATTCCTCTTCTTCTTAGGCCCATGTTCTAGGAACTGGATTGTGCACTTGATTTATTGCGGTACGAGTAGTATGCTAGTCTGACCTATAGTGTTCCTTGGTACTGATGTCTATTATACTGCTTCTATTTTTCACTTCTTGGATTTCTAAGTTATCCTTGATATGCATTTTTTACCTAATTTTGTTTAGAATTGTGAAAAGGGGAAATTTTTACCATGTTTTCTATAAAAATGCTTCACTTATTATCATGACATGTTTTATTTAAAATAATCATACATAAATTTATTATACACATACTCAATATTGACACCTGGGTGGCATCCTACTAAGCCTATTATCTCACAACCTATACCCCTATTCTGTAGTGTGTAGACCTTTATATGTCATCCAATATAGGGAAAGGCAAGGCACCATAGTGAGGCAGTGAGGTTTCATGTCAGCTGAGTTGAGTAGCTGGTGGTGAGATGGCGGGAGTTTGTCTACACCATCACTTGAAGTAGCTGTTGGTGTTATTATTTTTTATTTGGACTTGTCCTTTTTTGTTTTTGACTAATTTTTAGTTCTTTGTTCCACCGTCTTTCTCACTGTTATGGAATATATATTCATTAATCTTATGCTATTTATTTCTTTCTTTATGTATATATATATATTCCATGTGGTTTTTTAGGTTGGGAGAAATTGTTCCCTATGCTTAGCAGATTGATGCATGTGTGCTTGTTTCCAACCCATGGGGATTAGAAACACCCTTCGCGTATGTGACAGATTGGATCGGGTGCTGGGTTTGTGTGCAGCCTGGGTTAGTTCGTTATTTGAATTATATGGAAAGGAGTGTCGAACTCTAGTATTTTGGAATGAAGTTGGTGAATGAAAGTTGACAATACTATAATTTTTAGAGTAAGTGGTTGAGAAGGTGAAAATAATTCAATAACATATTAGTATATCTCATATTAGGCATAAAAGTTATGTGGATAATAGGAGGAAATACTTTTCATTCGAGATAAGTGATTTTTTTTCTTAAAATATCTCTATAGAAAAGTGTTATTCAATTTTTTAAGAAGGTAAAGTTAATTCAATGGTTCATTAGAACATTTTAAATCCTATAAAAAGATGTATTAGTTTCCTATCGAGTGAACTTTACTCTGAGTTTATCCTAGATTCACATTTTTTTTCATGTTTTAATGTTAAGGAAACATATTCTGGATTCATATCATGTTTTTGAGTCCTGAGGTAGTTTAGTTGGAAGATAAAATTTATTATGAGGAAAATCCTATTCAAGTTATTGAAAGTAGAGAGAAATTATTATAGAAGAAGGTAATTCATTAGGATAAGTTTTTGTGAAAAAACCAAATGGTTGGAGAAACAACATGAGAATCTAAAAATTCTAAGAAGGAAAAGTATCCCCGCTTGCTTAATAATTGAATAAAATTGTGAGGAAACAATTTACAGGGGGTATGTAATAACCAATGCATTGATGGAATAATTTTTTTTTCATATTTATTATTTTTTTTTTGAATTATATAGTTATATTCATTAAAAATATATTAAGTAATTTTTAAAATACAAAATGAAATAGTTTTATTAAACTCAATTCTTATAAGGTTATATATAAAATATTTATTTTAAATTGAAGAATTTTAATTTGAAAAAATTAATTTCATTTTTAAATTAATCATGTCAAAATAATCTTAGAATAGTTTTTTTTATAATTTTCTAAAAATATTGATTGAATTCCAGGCTTTTATTGCTGCGGAGGGTCTGTTGGATTTGGGTTTCAGCGGAAGCAAATTTACTTGGTGTAACAATCGTAGGGGTGCGAGTCACATATAGAGTTGGCTGGACATGTGTCTCTCCAACATGCAAAGCTTGGACTTCTTTCCGCAGGCTTCGGTTACACACTTGTCTCACTCACTTTCATATCACGCCCCGCTCCTGGTTGTCCTTCGAAGGGAGTCTGCTGCAGGGTTGTCATTTCATTACTCTAGTAACTGGCATGGGGTGGAGGGCTTCATGCAGTTGGTGAGGAACTCGTGGCAGTAGGAGGAACCTAGGAGGTCTTGATATGGTATTGCTAATTGTTTAAGACGTTTAAAGAAGGAGACTCCATCATGGTTGGCCGAGAGACCCAAGGATAGCACGGGGGTGGATAAGATCCAGTGGGACATCGAGCAGATGGAGGAGGAGCTACAGGCCAACTGGGATAAGAACAAGTTTACTGTGCTCTGTGACAAACATATCTTTCCGGATGAGAAGCTGCTCGAATTAGAAAGAGCCTACGGACAGAGATCTCGGGTCTGTTGGCTTAAGGAGGGAGACATGAATAGCGCCTTTTTTTAGGATTGCCTGAAGGAAAAGAGAAACTTGAGACTGAACCTCAGTCTAGGTAATGGGGAGTTCACTTCAGACGTGGGTATTATTGGCCGTATGGCTCTGGAGCACTTTGAAGGAATTTTGGGCGGTGGTCGGTCTCGCGGGCAGACACAATGTACTGAAGAGGGGGCTGAATCCTTCATGGGATACATTCCCCAATTGGTGGAAGGTACCGACAACGTGCGCTTGAGGGATTTTCCATCTACAGTAGAGGTTAAAGAGACAATTCTGGGGATGCCATGGGACAACGCCCCGAGACCGGATGGGTTTCCTTAGTCATTCTATATAGGTGCGTGGGAGATCATGGGGCCTCAGGTGGTGGAGGCCATTCAGGATTTCTTCAGTGGTGACCCCCTTAATAGAAGCACCTACGCCTCTAGGGTGGTCCTTATTCCTAAGATCAAGGACCCTTCCTGCATTAATCACTATAGGCCAATTTGCTTGTGCAATATGTCCTACAAGATCCTGGCCGATCTTCTTACCCGTCGACTCAGTAGTGTGATCCTGAGGCTTGTCTCAAGGGAGCATCACAGTTTCATACATGGTCGTAGTGTACAGGGGGCAGTGGGCATTGTGAACAAAATGGTTAGTGACATCAACAAGAAGGCGGTCGGGTCGAATGTCATTTTTAAGGTGGATATGGATAAGGCTTATGATACTATGGAGTGGGGTTTCATGATCCGAGTTATGAGGAATATGGGCTTCGAGGAATGATTTTGTGATCTTTTCTTCCGATGCTACTCTTCTCCTTGGCTGTCCATCTCAATCTGGGGGAAGGTTTTTGGTTTTTTCAAGATGGTACGGGGGGTGCGGAAAGTCGATCCCTTGACTCCGAGTCTCTTCATCCTTGCTCAGGATGCGCTTTCTCGGAACCTTTATAGAGGGATGGCAGAGGGAAGGGTGTCCACTTTTGTCTCCCATGGTGGCTGGGAGGGGGTTTCACATCTCATGTTTGCTGACGACATACTGGTTTTCTTGAATGGGCGGCGATGATCGTTGCATGGTTTTATGGTGATCATGCAGACTTATGAACGCTTGATCGGACAAGGTATTAACTATTAAAAGAGCCATGTTTTCATCTCTAATAAATGCTCAGGGCACCGATGTAGAGTAATACAAGAAATTTTGAATTTCCATAGGCGGAAATTCCCGATGATTTACCTCAGTATTCCCTTATCCTACGGGTGTATCAGGAACCATTTCTTTGATGGAATTATCAGCAAAATTATGGGGCGCATCATCAACTAGAAGAGAAAGTTACTTTCATTTGGGGGGGAGAGTTTCACTGATCAAAAACGTGATTCCATCCATTCCAATGCACATTCTTTCCATCTTGAGAGCGCCAAAGGGTATTGTTGCAAGGATGGAGAATATTTGCACTGCTTTCCTTTGGGACGCCAACCAGGAGGGGTGATGTCATTGTTCCTCCTAGAGACAGCTAGAGAGGCCAATCGATGAGGGCGGGGTGGGGCTCTAGGACATTTTTAATACCATGTATGGGTTGAAGGTGCGGCTGGCTTGGGAGTTTATCAAGGGGGATTCCTTATGGGCTTCATTCTTCAGAGGAAGGTACGGGTGGGACGATAGGCAGCAAGAGCATCACCGACCTGGCATGTATAAGCTGTCTAAGGGTATTCTTTCCCATTTGTAGGTGCTTCAGGCAGCGTCCCTCTGGATTATTGGCAACGGCGACGTTAGCTTTTGGAGATCGAACTGTGCGGGTGCTCCTCTCTTCTTCCCTGGGTGTCCCATTCCTGCGGTCTCCTTCAAGGAGGCGTGTGGCCATCCTTCATTTATCCAGGCCAATCTCAGTCTGGACCAGAGGGAGATCTTCAAGAGAATCACCTTGAATAATGAGGAGGATAGGTGTTTTTTTTTCTGGGTTGACCTCGGGCCAATTCTCTGTCTGAGATTTCAACTGGCTCTAGTCTACTGAGGTGACTCTGGACAAGTGGTCCTCCAAGATTTGGTGCAAGGAGTTTCACACGAAAATGAGCTTTATAGTTTGGAGGATTAGAAATGCTGCACTGCTGATGGATGAAAATATTCAAAGGAAGGGCATTCCCTTGGCGTCTCGGTGTATATGCTGCGAGCACCCAGAGAGAGAATCTACGCTTCATCTTTTCTTCCAGAGCGATTCGGCTGGCCATCTTTGGTACATGTTCACCCCCCATTTCTGTGGTATCTGGACACATACTTCCCTCCATGAGTTCATTACCTCATGGTTTCACGGGGTGGGAGGCAATGCGATGGAGACCAAAATCCGGGCCCGTGTTCTCGTTTCCGTCTACTGGTCTCTTTGGGAGGCAAGGAACCGGGCGAGGAGGGGTGCTCGCCCCTTAGTTCGGTACCTCCATATGTGGGAAAGGGTGCATTGATCCGAGTTGGGTTTGGTCATAAAAGGTGGAAAATCCTTGGCCACCTTCTGCAGGTTCTTCCATCAAACTTATTTGATCCGTGCGTCGGGCGGGATGAGTGGTAGATGGGTTTGTTGGAGACCACCCTTGCATGGGTTGAAGTTGAACGTTGACGGTTCCTACATGAGAGGGATTATGCGGGGTAGGGGCCTCATACGAGATTCAAGTGGCTCTGTTTTGGTGGGTTTCAGCACCTTCTTCGGGGTGGGTAGCTCTCTAGAAGCTGAAATGAGGGCCCTTCTCGCAGGACTAGCGGTGTGCAAGAGGCTGGGGTTGCAGGCTGAAGTGATTGAGTCTGATTCAGAGGCCTTGGTCAATATGGTCAAGCGCAGCTGTGAGGTGCCATGGTTCCTTTGCTACTTAGCTATGAGGTGATCCTTGGAAATTAGTCATGGCCAACATGTTCATCACATTTGTAGGGAAGCTAATTTTGCTGCTGATGCACTTGCCGGCTTGGGAATGGAGGAGGAGCCGCTTTTTGTTTACAATAGTATCGGGTCACTCCCCATGGTCTGTATGTCATTTTCACAAGGGGATGCTCTTGGATTACACCATTTCAGGCCCCCTTAGGGACTTTAGATGCATCTGTCGTGAGCCAGTGGCCACAATCTTCCTTCATAACAAAATAAAAATATGATTTTTCCAAAGGGTAAAAATTAAATGACAAGGGATATAAAATTATCTTAACACTTTATTATATTTTATTATATTATTATATCCCATCTATAATCATCCAACGGTTTAATTTATTACATTTTTATGCCACTTGGGTGAGATTATGGCATTTAAAATATTTTATTTAAAGAAAATTCAAACACGTCACCCTCTTGTTTTTAATAACTAAACTATTTTTAACATGGGGTTATCTAGAGGATATTCCAAAATATAAGTAGTAATTAAAAATATAAAGGATTTATCTTCATTATGATTTTTTTAATTTTTATTTAATAAATAATTACCTTAAATGTTGAGACAACACTATTGCATTAATTAATTAATTAATAGTAAAATCAAAAATAAGATATTAAATATACTAAAATAAATATCATTTGAGATAAATAATGTGATAAAAGAAATTTATAAATTAAAATTACATGCTATTCATATAATTTTTTTTTCTAATTTATGTGTTTTCTTGATATCATTAAAGTCAATGTAACAAATATTTCTAAAAACTGACACTGTAGATATTTTATAGTAAAAAATATTTTATTAAATGATATAAAATTAAAAAAAATTAAATTAAAATTTTCCAAGTGATTTATATATGGTTGAAAATATCAAATATGGTATAATTATTTGCCTTTTATCATTTTATAGTAATTATATTAACCCTTAAAGTATAAAAATCCATGTTGTCACGGTAAGAGTTAAAAGGGTTAAATATTGGTTAAAACCAGAATATAAGGGTCTAAATATAGTAAAAACATGTATAATTTTTATTTTATGAGGTTATTTTGACCCATACTCATATTATATTATAAATAAATCACTTTAGAAACATTTTTAATTAAAAATTAATTTACATTAATTTATTATTTTTAGAAATTCCAAGAGGGTCTCTCCTATCTCTTATAAAAGGGAACCTCTTCCTCTCATCTACTAACACATCAAAACCCATTTTTTTGTACAAAAATTTCCAAATTACCATCATAGACTCAATAATATCATTATTTAGATCTTTTTTTAGGCATAATAAAAATCTTAGAGTTCTTAAGGTGTTAAGAAAAGGAGGATCTCTAATGAAGAGGTATAGTTTTTATCTGCATGTATTAATTTTGTTTCTTCTTATACATCCATAAAACCTTCTTAAAACATAATAAAATAACAACTATAGTGTACTAAATACACTAATATTTTATTATTTTAGTTTTATTACCTATTCCAATCTCCTATTCTATCAAATGGGAAAATAATTCATCGTTCGTGTGTATGGCGGACTACCGCCTCATAAACTGATGTAATTCATTTTCCATAACCATTTATAAAGACTAGTTATAATGATGGAATTAATGTTTATATATTATATTAATGAACTATTTATCATTATTAAAAGAGAATATATAATTTACTATCTTACCTTTTCATGCATATAAAAATGATTACGTCGTCCGTGCGTACGTGTGGACTACCACCTCCACGAAGCGAAGTGATTCGTTTTTCATCACCACATCACATGGATGATATATATAAGTGTATTTAAATAAATAATATGATATATATGATATTATTAATATTATATAAATTTAAAATAATTTTTAACTTCTTTCTTTAAAGAACATTGAAAAATGGAAATTTTACTAATGTGTACGCACGATATACCATCTCTATGATTATCATATAGTTACTTTTTCATAACCATAATTAATGGTTGTATTTAAATGTATAATTGATGCATAAAAATGATAATTATTTCATGATAATTATTTTATAAATTATGGAATAATTACCTTTTTAACTATAGTCATATGACTAAAGTCATTTTGGATTTAAATACCAAATATCATCAAAACTTATAATGTGAACTCAAGTGATTAAGTAATTATATAAAACATGGTGATAAGTGATATAAAGTAAAAAAAAATATGGAAATTTTTATTAATCAAATATAAAATTAAAATTATTTTATTATTCAGGAATAGAATGAACACACACGATGTGTTAGACTCGAGGTTATAGATTTTCTTTTAAAAATCATCTTTTTAATGTTTCCCTTTAAACTCAATTTCTATTCCACATCTAGATGATTGTTTTCTAAAAATTATTTAAATAAGGTTTTTAATATTATACTATGAATTTTTAAATTAATTTTTACCCATGTTTTACTTTTTAAAAAATAGTTTTAAAGGAATCCTTTTGTCATTTTCCAAACGAGGTACTTTGTGACTTTTCTAAAAAAAGGAGGAATGTTTTTTTAATTTATACGGCATGAGAATATTTTTCCACCTTCAAGACTAATATTTTCATTAAATATTCCTTTAAATATTACATGGTTATTTTAAAATATTTATTTCTTTATATATGCATGTTTTTATTTTTAAATAAGCGATTTTCCTCAAGGACTATTTTTATGATGCAATCATTCCATTTTATGATTATCTTATATTTCTAGAGACTATTTTATGACGATGGGTGCTTCTATTTTTTACCAAATACTTGTGGGTATATGATATACCTACAATGATTTGGATATGTTTATATTGGAATTTGACCATGATGGTTATTCTGAAGTGTAACTACTATGGTTACTCCAAGTATAACCATGAGGCTTATTTCAAGTATAAACTTAAAGGTTATTTCATATGTATTAATGAGGGTTAATCCAAAATTTAGTATGATAATAAAATGATTACGCAATTTACCAATATTATTTATTTGTTCTTTCTATTTTTTTAAACAAATCTCAAGTTTTCATAAATAAGTTAATAAGTTTATATTCAAAGGAAAGTATATGTTACTTTTTAAGGGTGAAAAGTATAACTTTGTGACAATGTTTTCATGAGTTTATCATTTTTTCAATGAAAGCTTTATGGTTTTTATTTTTCATCAAATATTTTTTATTAAATATTTTATGAAAATATTTGGGTACAAAAGGTTATTTCTTGGGAAAGATAAGGTTTATTTGAGCCCAATGTTTATTTTTTATAAGTATTCATGGACTAATGATTTATTTATTTCTTTTTTATATACCTTAATAAGATTTTTTGTGCTCATACCATGTTTTAAAAAAAATACATAGGATTTAAGGATGGGTAAGGGAAAGTAAGAGCTCAAGTTGAAATTTGTGAAGATTTTCATGAAAAGAAAACATGTTTTGTTTTAAAAGTTTTATATGATGAAAAAAATGAATACTTATTAGAAGCATCCAATTTGTATTATATGTTTTTTATGTATTAGTTATGACCTAATTATATTAAAATATAAACCTAAAAAGATCTTAAAATGTAATTGAATGAATTATTAACTTAAAACTCAATATTATGTGATGTTTAAGGTTGGGTCCTTACAATATTGGATAATTTTCAAGCGTAGAATGAATTCTTGACTTAAAGGAAATCATGTTTTGTTTTAAAATTTTTATATGATGAAAAAATGAATACTTATTAGAAGCATACAATTTGTATTATATGTTTTTTATGTATGAGTTATGACCTAATTATATAAAACTCTAAACCTAAAAAGATCCTCAAATGTAATAGAATGAATTATTGACTTAAAACTCAAGATTATATGATGTTTAAGGTTGGGTACTTACAATATTGGATAATTTTCAAGATTATAATAAATTATTGACTTAAAAAGATCCTAAAATGCAATAGAATGAATTATTGACTTAAAAATCAAGATAATGTGATGTTTTTAAAGACTCATATCTTTATACTCATAGAATTGTTCATAAATAGGTCAAGTGAATGAGTAATCACTCTAAAAATCCATTTTTAATACAAAAAACAAATAAAGTATCTTAGGAAACATCCCAAAAAATAGAACTAATTGATAAAAGTGGGATTCTAATATTACCACCTGTCAATAATTTTCCTCTTATAAATGAAATACAGTGGTACCTAGGGTTATCTCATGAGGAGGTTGTGGACTATGATAGAAATAATGTTACTTCTGTTATTTTTTGTAAGTGTTAGTAATTTAGGTATTTATAAAAGTTTAAAAAAATTTAATGGAATATAACCATATTAAGATTTTAAATTAATGTTTGATATTAAAAGTTGAACAAAATTGAAAAATTCATACTTGAGGTGACAACAATAGACAAGTTTCGACCCTCAGACACCACCTTTATCCATGATTACAAATTAATTATCAAATTTAATTACTCAATTTATACTTTAAGACCTAAAATCATACACCAAAATATTCATATAAACCATATATAAGCCTAAAATATCGGTATTAATACCCTTATTAAATTGATGAAATTGACCAAAGACCTCTTAGAAACTGAAACTAATTAAACCTACCTTGACTAAAGGAAAGACCTCGCCAAATAATTTTAAATAGTAAAAGAAACCACTTCACTTTCATAATTTTGAACAAAAAAATAGATAAGTTTTAAAATAATTTGAATTTGAGAATAAAAATGACCCTATTCATTCAATTAAAATATTTTCTATAATAATTAAAAAGATTACAATAGAAAACAAAAAACTCAAAAGTGAAAAGCATCCTTAGGATTCCACTATACAAGACCACTTAGGGGTTTAGCGCACCATAGTTATATTAATCCATGTGGAATCTTATTCTAAAAGCTATCATATCCAACAAGACTTTATCTCTATAACTATCCCTTAAAATGGATGCAGAGACACATATTTATAAAGGTGAGTTGAAAAAAATTTTCAATCAAATTTTATTCATAGATTTTGGGTAATTGTTTTCCCACTAGAATGATATATATTAAATAGTCTTTAACTAGAATGTTATTTTATTATTCTTTTATTTACTCTTAAAAAGGTTATATCTATTATACATGTGTAGAATTTTTTTTTCTAATTACCAAATACATATTTTTTGGTCGAATAGACTATTTGGTTATCTCCTTTTACACGCGTCTACCGACTACCTTAAAAATCCTATATATCCATGATATTTAATAAAAATGTGAAATTCCATGTTATATTTCATTTAAAAATAGAATAATATCTTTTAGATTTATGTTTCTATATTTTTTCCTTATTTAATGAATGCTTCAATTCTATGCACCCAATATATTTCCAATTTGAATACTTTATTTTGGCCACATATGGTTTGATTCATTATGAGGTATAGTTGAATGAATTAAGTAACAATAAACAGAGAATCCTAAAAAATGAATTATTTAATTTGTCTTTGTTTGGAAAAATTTATTCTAGAAATAAAAAAATGATAAAAACACTTAAAAAATCATGATTTTTTTTCATTTTTACAATAATTCCCAAAACATCCATTAAAACAAAAAACTGATGTAATTTCATTCCAAAATATACAATTATGGGGTTTCATTTTTTTTAAATACATATAAAAATTTATGATTTTTTCTTTATCAATTCCCCTACAATTAATACTTTGATTCCTGGACATGTAATCATTAAAAAAAATACCAAAGTAATTTTAAAGTGAAAGCCCATGAGTTCTATTAATTCAACACCAAGAAACTAAAAATTATCATGCCTCCAAAGAAAGATTTATTTCTAATTTTCCATTATATCCACTAAATCTATCCCCACTTAATTAATTTCCATATTCATATAAACACTTTACACGCCATAATTTTCCCTTATCATACAAATTTTATTTTTTTAGAAAATGTTTTCTTATCCAAAACACATGTAAGGGTCACCATATGCTTCATAAGTTCTTAAATATAAACCCAATTTAGTTTAAGAATTTTGTTTATCATGAATAATTTTCAATTATGTTAAAAATATTATGGTTGGTAAGTTTTAAATTTAAAAAATAACTAAGGCTAAATAAGGAGATTTGGATATTTTTGAAGAAAAAAATGCATGATTCCAGTTTTTACACTCAATAATGTTCTTATACTTACCCCAATTAGAAATAAATTAGCTATAAAAATATTTAAATTTTTAAATGATAGATAAAACCTTTATCACTTTAATAGAAAAATTTAATCCACTCAACCACCTTCAAAAAAATTGAATTTTTTATTTTTATGTTATAAAATTATCTATAGATTTATTCTTCAAGGTAATGAGGAATTTTTATAATTTTAAGAAGTAGTGTGGCTTAAAATATCTTATTTTAAATGAAAATAGTTATTTTTATCTTCTAATTTCCTCCAAAATCATCCCCCTAAAATTCATCAAACCATAAGAAAACATTCCCCACAATTTAGTTTAACTAGATCAAGAATTTTCACTTTTAGAGTAGGCTGGATAAGGATTACATGTTTGTAATGTGGATGCCTAATAGGGTTTTGATGGATTTTTTGGGGATCATAAGTGTCAAATGTAAAATTTAGGCCTGAATTATAGGTAATTTTAAAATGGGTCCTTTTAAAAAATAAATAATTTTCCCAATCATTTTCTACACAAGGCCCTCAAATTCATAAGGTTATATAGAAACAATTCAAATTCTGGTCAAATCAAGCAGTGTTTGGTTCTCTCAAGAAGTGAGATAAATGTGAATAATATTTTAAAAAAGGTTCCGAATAATAATAGGTAAGTGAATTTAAAATTTACAAATTTATTCATGGGGTGATATTAAAAATTCAATGGTCTTTTCATGAATTTCCTAAATTTTTTAAATTTAAACAATGTTTATTTCATCACTCATTTAAATTTAGTTTCCTAGGAAAATAAGTTCAATAATTGAAATAGGGTTTAAATGTTACAAGTGTATGAATTTTCAGATCATAAGTTTTCAAAAACCCACAAAATTTGAAAAATATGCACAATAATTGAAGTAAAAATACATCAAGTTAAAATGTAAGCAATGTTTTAAAAAGAAAACAAAAAAACTTGTTCTGACAAAATATGTTCCTCACCCCACACTTATTTTGTAAAATGTTCTCATTATTAAATGGTTCATATGAGAATTTAAAATCAATAATCATGGAAATAATAAAAATAAAGTGGAATGTAAATACACAACCTAGTTGAGCATCAATATCCTTTAGTTAGACTCTTAATGTAACACCCTAAGATTTTAAAATGTATTTTTCTTTAAATAATACCAGCATGAATGATATATTGTGATATAAACAACACATAAATAAAATAAATAATGATTTATTATAAAAAAAATAAAATACATTATAATATAATTAAATGAAACATAAGTGATAAAACAAAGGATTTTTAAAATTAAAAGGATTATATTTTACTTAGGAAAATTCTATTATTTATAGAGAAACTATTTTGATGAATTACATATTTTTAATAAATTTAATACATTGGAGGAAATTATATTAATAAAATTTCTTAATAAAAATATATAAATGATTATTAAAAAAATTTAATAATTTACATATAATGATTAAGGAATGATAAAAAATATTTATCTAATAATTTTTCGGTAAATATAAATATTTTATTTTAAAACATTATTTTTATGTTCTTATTTACAAGATATATTTTTCATAATTAAAGTGTTAAATTTATTTAAAAGTATTATATATGTATATATATGAAATATAATTTATATATTTATTATTAATTGGTAATAAATTAAGATAAATTCATTTAAATGGAAAAAGAGATGTTTTTAGGAAACTTTTTTTATGCGTGTAATGTATTTTTATCTTAATAAATTAAATTAATAAATATTTATGATTTATTTTAATGAAATTAATTTATAATATATTGAATAAAATAAATTAAAAATCATATAATGGTTTTTACTAGGCATTGAATGAGAATAAATTCATTTTTATGCTTAAGGATACATTATTTCTAAAAATGGTTTTTACGTGTCATGTGTGCTAAGATTGAAATAAAAAATTATCACATTTAGAAATTTAATATTATAAAATGGTTTTTACATTTAGAATTTAAATATTCACATTTTTGAAATTTCCCCTCTTCCTTTTTACACATAAATAATAGTTAACATAGTCAAAGTTTGTCACCTCAATAATTGTTACAAGGGTTGAAAAGGGGGTTAAACTAAGGGATAATGCTTTAATTATCACTGTAACATATCTAAATTTGTTTTTTGAGTATATTTTTTATCCAAATAATATTATATTTTAAAATTTTAAATTTAGTTCCACTTTCCCTTGAAAGTGACATTTTTTTTAAGTTATAACTATTTACAAGAGTGCCACCCCTCTCACTTATAAAAGGATCCCATCACCTCCTCACCTCTACACACACCATGAGCATGGTATCTCAAAACATCTGAAGAAAAATCACTCCCAAATCTCTATTTCATGTCCTACAGATTTTATTCTTCCCAAAAGACCAATATAAGATGGATTAGGGAGATATCTAATGGGGGATATCAAAGGAAGATGTAATTATTTTGACTAAGTTCTTTCATGTTTCCTTCTTCTTAACCCTTATCCAAATATTATATAACCATTATGACATGATGAAATATGTTTTATTATTATAATAAAATTTTATTATGTATATAGAATAACCAATATATACATTTCTTCCCATCCACTTTAAAAAATAATACTATGCCTAGGTTACATGGGGACTACAACCTCCATGAATGATGTATTTAATTTTTCATCACTTCCTTATATATATGGTCCAAAAAATTTATTAAATAAATAAATATAATATTTATAATATTAGTAATGTTTTGGAAAGAATTTTTTTTCAATCTATTAATAATATTAATAATAAATTATCATTGTAAAATTTAACTGCCTAAAACAAGAATACTGAGACACTTTGTAAGTAATAAATTCTTACCATTCTATTTAATTTATCTTATTCATATAAAAATTATTAAAACTAATTTACCACTTTAATATAATGTTTATAAAATCATTAATCTTCTGTGAAATTAATATTATCCTTATTAAATAACATGTTCTTACCCATTCAATTATTATAACACGCTCTAGTTTGAGTTGGTTTTACCACGTACATGAACATTGATAAAACGTTTATGTTATGAATGATAAAGGAATTTTAAATAATGATAATATTATATAATAATTATGAATTTAAAATTCTTTCATAATTATGGAATGGTAATATATCTATGTACTTGGTTAATAAAATCTATTGTTTTTATGAAATCAAAATTTCTATTTTTTTAAGATTTTTTTGAAAACCATTACAATAAGTTCCAATAAATTAATATGGTACTAAAAATATATATCAATTAAATAATATAAAATTTAATTAAAATTATATAAGTGATGAAAACATGACCAAGGTTCAAGTATCAGAACCCCCATACTGAAATATGTGTAGAAAATGAAACAATTAATACAAAAAATATTGATTTTAGCAAAGAATAATTAATAAATGGGTAATGAGAAATTATAAGTGAATGGTACAAAATAATATAAATGAAAATATTGATCTTGTGTATATTCATAATAAATTTAAATATATTATATATGATATTAGAGCGTATTGGACAAGATTAAGTTTGAGGTAAGGGTTCCCTGTCTCAATTTGAATTTCATGGGACATGTTTCATGTTGTGTTCCATGGTTTATTTTATGTGGTATACATAAAACCTAATGAATTTATTCTTGAAATATTATTCCATGTAATTTTCAGTATTTAAAAAACCATATCATGTTCTAACTTTTAATGGATTCTTATTTAAAAGTTACCAAAGATGTAAGGGTTTATTTTACAATCTGATTTTTTATTGAGATTGTTTATGTTTCAATTTCCATTAAGGGAATTGTATGATTTTTAGTATAATAAAACCAATATATTCTATTATTATTATTTATAGTTTTTTCATGTATTCTTTATATTTTTCATCTCCTTAGTACTCAAATCAACCAAAATAATGTTTATAAGAAAATCCAACCATGCTTCTATTTTTTTGGACAAGAATCATTTTCTTCCATATCCATATTATATTTTTTGATTCAATAATATTATTTTCTACAATTTAATGATTTATTAATTTCAATTAATATTAACTTTTTATTTTATTTCAAAAGTTTAATGTGCAATATTTTAACATTTTTTATATAATTATATTTTTCTCTTCGTTTATAAAAGTGTGAAAGAGATATCTTTTCAACATTTTCCACATGAACAAATTTACTTCCTTCACGTCCATTATTCACTATCTATATTCCTTTCATGTTTTTATGAATTTATTAAGCAGTATATATTTCTATTATTCTTTGAATATTTTATTTTTATATCGAAATGAAAGGATATTATTTTATTAAAATATTTAAAATGCGATTTCATTTCAGTTATGTATATTTTTTTCTTCCTATCCATATTTGATTATTTAAGCATATTTTTTTAAAATATTACATTAGTGTAAATTATTTTACAAATAATGTTATAAAATTCTCTTCGACACCTTATGAAAATATTTTTTGAAGAAAATTTTAACTTTATTTTTATGAATAAGTTACAAAAGTTTTAAGAAATTTATTTTTCAATTTTTCACTTCCATTTAGCCATATAATTTTCAAAAGGCCTAACTTTACTAAAAAAATAATTTTTGATGAATTATTGATCTGCTTTAAATCCTTTACCAATTTATGTTTTATACATTATTTTTCACATAAGGTTTATTATCAGTTCATTAACTCCTTGATATAGTTTTTTCTATCACTCTATATTTATTTTGAATTTAATCCTATCCATCATGTCCATGTTTTCTAGTACCATGGATATATTCAATATAATCACTATATTTTATTAATTTTATACTCATTTCTATATATGGTGTTAGTTGAATGAATCATATTGAAAAATTTATCCTATTAAAGAGGGAATATTTACATTCTGTATAATTGATTCAATAAAGATATTTATTAATTAAAAAGTCATATTTGTCATATATTATATTGTTTAATAAATATATAAAGAATTAATTTGACATATTTAATGATGGTTATAACCTAGAATTATATAGTTATTCAATGCATTGGATAAGGTCTCATGAGACAAACAAGTTGACAAGCATTATTTATAATATGGGTATTTGGTGTATGCTTACCCATTTACTGAATGTGTCCTGAACGAGGTCTCTATGGTAAGAGTAATATGCCTGGTGTTTTAAATTCTATCATTATGAATTGAGTTATTATTATCCATGTGATTATCTATGTTGTTCTTATTTGTTATTATCCAAGGATATATTTCTCACTCAATTTGTTAACTATATGGAATATTTATTGTTTAATTACTTTTACCATATTACTTATAACTTACTTATTTTATGATATCTTCCAATGTATTCTACCACTTATAGAGAATTTGACAGTTTTCATTTCTCTAAGTTATTAAGAAGGGTAATATAAATGATATTTCTAGAAGAGTATTATACCTGGAATTATTTTGGGAGATGTTGAACAATTATTATAGAATAATAAAATATGGGTATAGAGAAAAAAAATGTCTATTGTCTGATAATGATATGAGTTGTTTCTAGTAATAGTTTTTATAAATCTTTGAATCTCTAAACATAAAATGTTATTTGGTATGTAAGAAAATCAATATTTTATCTTGATGTTTTAATTAATAATGGTTAAATTTTGGTTACTTCAGTGAGTATCAAATTTATTATGTAAAGAATATATGTTTATCACCATATATGAGTGTAAAGGTTTGGGGAATATCTCTTAACTATTTACAACTGGAAACCTATAATAAAAACAATAAAATCATTAAAGTTTTATTGAAATAAAAAAATAATAAAAAAGAAAAATAAAATAGAATGGAAAAAGGATAAAACTTGGGTGAAACTTCCCAAAGTGGTGATAAGATTTTATTTCCCCTAGTAATGCAGTGAAAATGGTTTATCCCTAATCTGAAGAAGGGTAAAGTTTCTTGCTCAAAAACCCACTAAATATTTTTATCTCTAATATCTTTCAACTTTCAAAAATTGTAGTAGATATCAAAGATAGATTTCTTAGTATTCCACTTCATATCATTTAGGTTATCATGATGTAGTGAAAGTGAGAAAAAAATTTAAGGGAACCATCCCAACACTTGATCTCTAAAAGAACCATTCCCTGATTTTAATCCCATTTCACACTATGGGTTTTATTCTGTTTTAGATTTTAATATGAATAATTATTTTAAAATCAGATTGGTATCATAATAATCATGTAAACCAATACACAACTCAATTAGTTCCTCTATTTTCTCTTCAAAGACAACCATTAATTCATTACCTTCTTCTAAAAGAGCCTTCAATAATGGTACATAATCTTGAATCCTAGTATAAGTGGTTTCAGTTTTTAAATTTGATTAAATAAAATAAAAAATAAATTTATGCTCAAAAAAATGTATCTACGTCATATAATTAAACTTTAAAATCTTTATCCTCCTAAAAATCCAGTGGTTATTCATTTGTTGGAGAGGGCAGTGAATAATTTTCCAGTGCAACCTAAACCTCTTAAATGTCTTCAAAGAATGAAAGAGGAGAGATATTTTATTTTTATTAAAATTATTTATTTTAATTATCTCATAGATGTGAAATGTTGTTCCATTTTTTTACTAATAATTTGAAGGATTATAACATTTTTTACAATCGTTTATTTAAAGACTCATGGAATTATTCATGGATATTCCACTCATATAGGTAATCATTATACAAATACATTTTTAAAAAAATACATAAAGAAATTAATTTATCAAACATACACAAAAATATATTCAATTGATATATTGATTTATAGTCTCATTACATATGATCAGTAGTTTTCAACTTAGAAATATAGTTTAGTGGTACCCAGGGTTGTATCATGAGGAGGTTACACACTAAGTTAGAAAAACTAAAACTTTTTTAAAATTATTTTTATAAGGATTAAAATATTATGGATTTAGAAAAGTTTAAAAAATTTAAAAGATACTAAATGAGATTATGATTAAAATTAATGTTATGTATTAGAAGAATAATTGATTGAAAAATAAATATTTCAGATAACAGTAGTGGGTAAGTTTGGAACTTCAGAAACTCCTTTTATATGTGTCCAAAAATTAATTATCAAATTTAATTCCTCAATGAATATTTAAAACATCATATTATAAACCTAAATATTCCTATAAACCATATCCATACCTCAAATATATGTTTTTATACCTTTATAAAAGTTATTTGATTGTCGAAATACCTATAAGAAACTGAAACTAATCAAAACTACTATGATAAAAGTATCTCTAATGAAATATTAAATGTAAGAGAAACTACTTTAATTTCATAATTTTGAAAACAGAGATTTGTTTATAATAAAGTGAATTCAAGAAATAAAATGATCCTCTTCATTCTGAAAAATAGTTTTCAAAATAATTAAAAAGATAAAAATGAAAAGCAGAAAACTCAAAAGGGAAAATTATCATTAGGATTGCACTATCCACACACAATTTGGATTTTAGAATATCATGACTAGATTACTCTATGCATATTTCTATTAATCATTTTGTCATATTTAGTATACCCTCATCTCTCTAACCCATTAAATAAAAATGGGGAAATGTATTTTTAAGGAAGAGTTTAAGAAGATTTTCCCTCTAATTCAATCCATAAAATTTGAGTAAATTTTAGACCCAATATATGATATAACATCAAAATGTATTTAACTATAATTTTATTCATCTTTAACATGGATTTACTGTTAATTTTTTTTGGTCTATTGGATATATTTAGAAAATGTTTTGTTTAAATTACTAAATAAAAATTTTACTGTCCAAATAGACTATTTAGTTTCCTCCACTTATATGCATCCACCAAATACCTTAATGATAGAATATTTCAATGAAATTTGATATAAATTTTCACCATAGAGTTATTGTTTGTATAATATTATAATAAATTCATTTGGAATTATGTATCTTAATTTATGCCTCATTTAATGAAGGTTGGTCAATTTTTTTTCCACTTAAAGGTTTTCCAAATTGAATGATTTTTTTGGGCTTCATATGGTTCGATTATGAACTAGGCCTAGTATACTGTATTAAATCCCAACAAATATAGAATCCTAAAAGGATTTTTTCAATTTGTATAAATTTAGAATAACTTACTTCAGAAACACAAAAATGATAAAAACACTTAAAAATCATAAATTTTTTCGTTTTCAAAATAATTCCTAAAACATCCACACACATTAAAAATGATGTAATTTTATTAAAAAAGATAATTGTTTTGGTTTAATTACTAGAAATACAAATAAAAAATAATGAAAATTTCATCTCTATCAATAATATAAATTCATACATTGGGATGTCAACTATCATTAAGCTTCATGAAATATATATATATATATAGACAGTGTGAATGTATGATAAAATATAGATTGATTTTTTTTATAATCTCGAATTTTTTTTATTCTTAAACTCCTTTAATAATATTTTAAAAAAACTTACATAATATTTTCTCTATTATATCATATATGATATACTTCCTAATAAACCTTATGTTTGGTACACATTATGTGGTTTTGTTATGATCACTACATCTCTATGAAATCCTTATCACATGTTTATGTGACCATATGATAAAATTATCCTATTAAACTCTTTAGTGAGTAATGTCTATTAATAAAAATAGTTTGAATGATAGTGAGTCTTAGTAATCATATTACTAATTTTGAAATTTTTAAACATATTCATACTCCATAACTCAATAATAATAAATGTTATGATGATAATAAATTATATTGTATATGTATAATTGTGTCTATGTGCATCATCATCATTATTAAAACCCTTTCCATAAATTTTTTCCTTGAAATATCAGGTAACTATTTACCTGATTACTTCATCAATACATCCTAAACTCTTTTAGGATAAGGTGATATTCACTTTAAATTCTAAGAGGTATAATATTTTATTTGTTAACCTTGGAATTTAATAAACCCAAACATACTTCCAATAACCTCTTAGAAACTATATTCTTTTTAGAATATCATTCTAGGATTCACAAACTCCTTTGTGTTTATATAATAACTCTTATTTACTTTAAGTTGGAATATTTAAAAAATAAAATATTGCATCTATATAATATATGTTATTCTATATTTTGGATAATCAAATTGAAAAAAAAATTCTTTAAAATGTGACACCAAGGCGTGGTGTAATCTTAATTTTCATATTTTAATAAATATATGGGTAAATAATTTTATCTTGGATAAAAAAATTTATCCTTATATCCACATCATATGTGTTATAGAATATGAAAAATCATAAACCATGTGTACCATCTCATAGTATTTGTAATTTTTTTATTGACAAACAACTTCTCTTATCATATAATAAAAAATGAGACAAAAACACATACTTTATAAAGATCCATCTAATCATAATAAATTTATTTTATTTAAAATATTTGATTTTGAATCTATTTATGTCATAAATTGAATGTAAACAACAAGATACACTGATTAATTCCTTGATTTTTAACTCTTGTATATTTATAACACTTATAAAGTATAAATTTGGTATCATATACCCTTCAAAATTAAAGAATAGATTTATATAACATTGGTACGTAACATGGATATTAAATATATTCTCTTAAACTTCTTGAGGTATTTTATATAATTCCCTTATATAAAATAATTACCTCTCTTTCCTGACAAATACTTTAGGTTTCAATGACCATGACTGACTACTTGAAGAAACATTATAAGATTCTCCATCTAATTTTTCTTCTTCTGATTTGAACATTCACCCACTTATGTTGTCAACAAAACACCAGATCCTGGAAATTATATGAATAGTCTATCTATCTTAAAAAAATTAAAATATTGAGTAAAAGTTTATTGAAATTATTCATATTGTCAAAAAATTTCAAGTTATGACAAAAAATGAATTCCTTAACCAAAATAATCCTCATAGAAAATCTTTAGCCTAACCAAGTCATTGACATACCCAATCATATTGATTATATGAGGAGAAAACATTTATTTAATCCATAATGCCTTTGAAAACATGAATAAATAATTCTATGATTTTCATAAGTATCTAGATTCAAATGTTGAACAATATCGATATTTAAGGTTCTTCTAAAAAATGTTTTACTAATACATATAATTTTTCTTACTTAGGAACTTTTATTAAGTCACCATTAAAAGAAGTTTCTTATAATAATGTTATTCTATTCAAGTATTAATATTAAATTTATATTTGATGATGAATATCTCATTTATCAATAATAAAATATTTTATCAGATGATTATCATGTTTTAAATTCATTTAATGAGGACTTTTATTAAAATTTCTCTCACTAAACTAATGATCCATTTTAAAATTAGCATACCCATTATTAGGGAAAATACCATATTTTATTTTGAATGACACCAGTTATCACATAAATAAGTTATCACTATATCTAATATACAACTATTTTAAAGAATATAATATATGAAACTCGGATAGTTGAGTGGAAAAATATTTATCCAATCCATCCTATGGTTTTTCTCAACTCGATTCCTCTAGTATCCTAATTGTTAGTGTTTCACAACTAAGTGTAATACAAAGAAAATTCCAAGAACAAGTAACTTAATGGTTAGGTTCATGTAATTACTTTCTTTACTTACACAATATAATACATATATATATAGTAACCCAAAATTTACTTACATTATTACAACATCATTTTTATGATAAATAATATAATAGTGATACAATCCAGGATCCAAAGATTTTGTATATTTGGAAAATTAGGCTTATAAATCACTTGTACTTAATAAAAGATAAACATTATTTAAATCCTTATTCTTTATCCTCCTAAAATATCTCACATTATCCTTTGTAAATGTAATAACTTAAGGAAATACATAAAATAAAGGAGTGAGATAAAATTATAGTAGGGAAAGGGATAACATTAAATGAATAAGAGACATGAATCAATAGCACATGGGTGAGCATAATCATTATTGTCATTTCATAAGCATGGTATCATCATCATAAGTATGATATAATCAATTGATAAAGTAATGAAATGTGGAATATGAATAATATTGAAACATCATAATATAGTGTTCAAATACCTTACATAGTTGTGAACAAAGATATCATCATGTTCACACATAATATATGTTCATAAATCGTAACATCAAAATATTAAACAAAGATAGAATCATGTTATCACATAATAAAAATAATATCATGAGATATATAAAATTACCCAAATAATTTGAAGGATATATAATTTCAATCCCAACCATCACATTATAAATTCTCATAATCTTGCATGCCACATATAATGTAAAACAATCATAGTCATGAAATAAACCCATGGAAAGGAATGAGTTTCATAAAGGTTTCATAAAGAATAATTTCCTGAATAAAAATTTGGTTTCCCAATTGAATAAGGGAAATCATATTTTGGAATAAAAAATAATCATTATTGAGTGGATAAGAAACGATACAAGAGGAGTCAGTGCAATGTTTTGGTATTTAAATTTTTTTTAAAAAAGATTTGTAATTGGATTATATTTTTTTTGATAGGGTATAAAAATGTATATCCCTAAAAAGAAAAGATAATGGTTAATGGGAAAGAATTTCAATGAAATTATAATTACATACATATAAAACAATGTGAAAGATGAGGTGACCTAAAAATAATGAGTTTGGGTTTAAGAATCCCCTTACCTTAAATCCTACTTTATTTTGTCACTTTTCACCTCCTGAATAATAAACTTAGGTTTATTAAAACACAGAACCATATGTGAATTATATTTTCGCACACTTTATAAATTATAATAATTGGATTATATTTTCAATTCCTTTTATTAAAGTTGAAACATTTTGATATTATATTTTCCTTAAAATATCTTATATTTCATTGATTTAACAATCTTTATTTAATGATAATTATACATTTTTAAGATTAACCCGTAAGATTATAAATAAATATATTTATAAATTTAAATATTATAAATAATTTTTTATAATCATCCATAAGGATGGTGCTAAGAAAAGAATTTTCAATGTTCTCATTGGTAGTTAATTGACCGCTAATTGGACATTGCCCAAAGAGGAGGTGAATGATATATATTATGTGCTTATATTAAAAATAAAATTTTATTATGACATTAGAATTATCAATATCATGTTAAAATAATGTTTAATTGTTTTAATAAAGTTTTTATTAAAAATGAAAAGGATTATAAAGAGTTTTGAAAAGGAAAACAAAATAAAAGATGAAAGGAACTCTTTCTTGAATTTCATTTTCTACGTCCCTTAACTTCTTGAAAGCATGGAGTTTGATTAATCCAGAAATTCCATATGGATTATAAGTAGATTGAGATATGGTATTGGACTAAATATTTTTCTTTGTAATGTGGAAGGTAAGTGGTTTACAAAGGGAAGGTAAAGGGTTATTTATACTTGAGGAGATGGTTTTTTTAAGGATAAAACAGTGAATAAATTATCAAATCCAAGGTAATCCTTTTGATAGTGATATTTTTGAAATTATAAATCATATATAAATATAATAAAAAAGATATATTATTTTAAACCCATTAATAAACCGAAATCACTATTTTATTAAAAAGGAAAGTGGGAAAAAATGAGAAATTTATATTTTAATGGAACACTTTTGACATTAGACTTAAGAATTTTTTTTTATTTTTGTAAATTAAGTTTTTTATTTTTAAATAACCCATTTATCTTATTAATTTTTTTTGGATGAAATAAATAATTTAGAATTTATTAAGTCATCATTACATCATCGTTATTTCATATAGCATGTGGTATTTGAAAAATAATATTTTTACTATTCATATAAAATTGAAGTATTTCAAAAAATTACAAAAAAATTACCCTTGAACAATTTAAAAATGATGATTCTAAAAATGAAATTTATTTTTTTTTAAATAATTTTATAATATATGTAATTTTAAATTTTAATATAATTTTTTTTATTTTTATGAAATACATTAAAATATAGTTTATTGAAAACATGAATATATTTTCTTTAAGTTTTTAATCTTGATATTTATTCTATGAAATTATAATATTTATATTTTCTTAAATGTCCCATGATAAATATTATTTACATTTCATTTTATTATTTTTGGGTGAAATTACTATTCAAACGGTCAGATTACTATTCCCAACAACTAGGTTACTATTCACAATATTGAGGTTACTATTCAAATGGAAACATTACTATTATAATAGTCACATTACTCCATATAAATAAATATTAATTCATTAATTCACTATTCACTATAATTCCCCCCAAGGTTATGTATTTTACTTTCCTAAAATATTGATTGGTTTAATAATATTCTATTTATTTTCTGCAGTATTGTTCATGGAGAAGATAATTCTAGTAGATTGGAATGATCTAATTTTCCAATTATAAATTATATATTTAATATATTTACCATTTTAATATTTCTAATTTTAATAGGTTTAGTTGTTGACTAATTTAATGATCTTCATTAATGAAATAAAGTGTCATTATTTTCTCTATATGTTTTATATCTATAATACTATATATTATAATATAAAACTCATTTATTTAGGAAAAAAATTAATATAACTTTTGTGTTGTTATAATATTGGGACACCGTGCTTTGGAATGACCTATATGGTTAGATGGTTTCCCCCTTGACAATTGCCTCTTTAGAAGGAATATAACACTTATTATTTTAAAGGGGATTTAAGATCATCATATTATCTTAAATATTTTATTTACATGTATGAAATAATCTAATTATTTATTTTGTAATCATATCACTTCCACTAAATAAATATGTTTAAACCGTATTGATGTGAAACTCGTTACAAAAATCATACATTGTGTTAATATCCTAAATCAAAATCCAACTATATTCATACAAATCCAAAGGTATTTAATGCATAAGGTTCATGAAACCCTGTCATGTCAAGTTTTAAAATTATATAAAATCAACATTCCCCAAATGAGTAATTTTGGATCTATATATAATCAACCCTCACTTTTCCAAATAAGGTATAAAACTCTAGGCCTGTGAATAATCTGACCCAAAGTCCTTCTACCTAAAGATACTATACTCAAAAGAGGATTCAATTAATTAATAATTCTAACACATAATATGCATAAATAAAACTAATCACTTAATTTATGTTTATGAATCTACAAAAGAAAAATTCAAGGTAGAATAAAACAAAACCCATTATCATACTTAGCATGTTACTCCTTAGATGCATGTATGAAAATTTCAAGAAGTAGTTTAACAAATTCAAACTAAAGCATACACATATTCATAATATAAAGAATTTATATATATATATAATAAAATAGGGAATAAGTTTTAAATAAATGAACAATTCGTATATCTAAACATGTGATAAAAATTTATGAATAATTCATAAATAAAGAAAAGTTTAAAAACTTTATAATTTAGCTATTCATTATAGACATTCCATAATTAGATAAATATAACCACTTTATATTTATTTTCAATATGAACTTTTCATTTTTTTATTATATAAAATTTACTTTAATATATGATATTATATGAAATATAAACATTTTATATTTAAATTATATTATATAAACTGTTTATAAAATCAAAATATCACATATATAATATTTATTCAAACCTTGATCAAATCAATCATCATAACTTCTTTTTATGTGGTTTAAATAATTTCCCAAATAAGGCCTTTAATTTGAACAATTAAAAATAAATATCATCAACAATTCATAATATTAAATATAAGCTCTATTATATATTTTTCTTATTTTTTAATTTATAAAAATTTTATAAATTATTGTTATAATTTCTAAATAAATATTTTATTTTTAAATTATAAGTCAGGATATATAATTTTAAAAATGTATGTTAATATTAAAAATTAATATTTTTGGGATATATAATAAATTCTTCAATTTTTTTATATAATTAATGAATTTATTTTTATAATTAATTAATCTATAAAAAAATTTATAAATAAATAAATATACCATTTTACCCCTTTTCATAGTTTATAATAATTTAACAATTATACAATTCAATTCATAATTTAATTATAGATAAAATAAAATATTCTATTTTTCTAACCCTGTGTAGGATTAAAACCAAGCCCGACATAAAAGTAATGCACCTTTCATAAGAATAAAATATGTGGTGACCTGATTATTTTTACACAAGTGTGAGTGACCTATTGATTCTTATATAGCAATGAATTATGATATAAAAGTTTTGAAACATAAAAATCACATGGAGTGGTCATGCGTAAGAATAAATAGGTGCTACGTAGGAATAAATGAGTTTGCTAAGGCCTACATAGGATTAATCTGGAACCCATACAAGAATAAACCTAATTCTTATATAGGATTAACTCGCGCGACATAGGATTGTGTGTGATTAAATCAGGACTTGTGTGACATTAGTCCCACACCGTGTTGCCTGGATAAGGATTGTGACTTTTGATATAGGGCATGGGTATTTTTAAAACTAGCTATGTATATGAATAATCTCATGAAAAAATGTCATATCATCTAAGCTATGTCATACGTAAGGTGTTTCTAGCAACTAAATATGAATAACCTAAGCACTGCATGTAGCAAGACAAGAACTCATGTGTGATTAATATTACACAATGTTGGTTTATATACTATTTACTCAGTGTTATTATTACATGTATTATAGCCAGCATATGAATAATCCGGCACTGATAGGGGCTACATGATATTAAACCTACACTGTAGGATTATTTCATACAGAATTATGACTAGTCTCATGTCAAATTAAGCTGTTCAGCCCTTATGATATTACCTCAATAATAAATCAGTTATGATACTTTATTTTTGTAGAAAAAATGAACTCTTAATTTTATTCATGATTTTAAGAATCAGAAGGCATGAAATGGTTCTAATACCATTAATGATTTCTTAGGATTATTTAACACTTAAACTAATAAGTGAAAGCAATAAGAAAACCATAATACAGGATCACCATGAGTAAAATACCAAAACAATTTTTTCTAAAACGAAAAAACTAGTTAAATTACTTTATATAACATGAAGATATTCTACCAAAATATTTATCATATGAGATTTATAAAGATCACCCAAGATATAGCCTAATGAAATCCCTCCATGGTGCATTCATGAGCTGGCTAAATCAATCAATGTTAGAGTGGGACTCCCCTTCACTCCATGACATGCTAGTACCTCTTATGGAAAATAAGGAAAATGAAGAGACCTATGTAAGGGAGAGAGGTTTGTCAAAGATTTACACAAACTCACACACCCATAATATGGGTAATTCCTATATATAAATTCCAAAAGGATTATCCTTGAATTAACACATACATTATGAGTTAATGCATGCAGTTACATCGGTTTTAAGCCTTGACCATGCCAACTTATCAAACATTTCATTGAATGAAATGTTCATTTTATTCAATTATATATTATGTGATTAATATTAAAATTTTAACTCATTAACATTCAACCAACAATGGGATGATATCATATATCATTCTATTTCAATAATCCCAACACCCATGCATGTAATATGCCTTAATAAAACACAGGAAATAACTAACAATATTCTTATATCATCACATACAATATACCATACATACATCATATGGATGTGGTGTTATAATATATCATCTGTAGTGGGATAAACACCCAATATCAATAATATATGTTCTATTTCATTTCATTTCTTTGAGAGAAATTTCAACCAAGATTTCTTTCACATTATTCTTCCCTTCCTTCCAAGAGATGCCTTGTTGTGTGGACACATGGGCTAGTATCTCCTTATTTACTTCAGTATTAGCAGTGAGGTCATATTATTCTTCCACTAATGGGTAAAAAATATTATCCAAAGAAATCATGTTCAATTTCAATTAATCCATTTGTATTTTATTTCTATTAGTATATTTTTATTCCTCTACACCATGAAATTCAGAAAACTATGACCAATTTTAAATAAATGATAATAGTATCCATAAAAATTATTCCTTTTATGTGATATAGAACGTGTTATTTTTTTTATTTATGGGTTCTTCTACTCTTATGTATCTTTTTACCTCCTTGTTATAAGTTATTATATAGCCAAGATAGAAACAAAATTGACACTTCATCAAGGTAAAAACCTACTTTTTATATCTCCATATTCCTCCATCTTTTTCATAGTTCCTTAGTTGTTAATTAACATTTAAATATTGAGGACTATCATCAAACTTTTTAGTCCCTTTTTTATGAGTTGGTTTTTAGTGATTTTTATATTTCAGTATCGAATCCAACTCCATAGTTACCCATTTAATTAATTCTTTGGTTATTTAGTATTTTATCAATGCCTCTTGAGCCTCATTTAACTCATTCTAATAATTCTTTATTTGAAAAATTTCCAAATTAAAACTTTTTATTTGGATTGATTGATTTTATTTATATTTTGATTTCCTTTTTCAAGGTAGAAACCAATTCTTCAAGGGATTTAACCCTTTTTGTTCATTCCTCAGTCCAAGAATTGAGGTCATAAATCATCTTTATTTGTTCTGTAATATTTATCAATAAATTCTCAATATCTCATGATATAGTTAGAATATCCCCATATCCATAAATCACATTCTCTAATTAAGTAATTTCAGCTTCATGTTGTTTAACATATTCTGATAATTCATTAAAATTCCCACCAATTTTCCTATTTTTCTTTCAATGGAGGTTAATGTCCTTAATAAATCCTTAAAGTTTTACCTTCCAATTGAAAACACATTCTAATTAACCTTATTTATTAATTTTTTATTTATCATTAAAAATTATTCCCATCATCACATCGTACATATCTAAGATAAATTCAAATTCATCATATTCAAACTATGCCTCCTCCTCATATTCTTCTTTTCTCCCCAATCTTTTCCATTAAAACATTTTGCTGGATAAATTTATCGATTTAAAGATTCTTTTTAGAAGAGGTTTTCTCATCTATTTTGGTGTAACATCATTATAATATTTCTCATCTATATTACTTGGACATTTCACTGGTATATATCTAAAATTTCTATAATTAAAGTAAGATAATGGTATCTTACCTTCATACCTTACCTTGTTTCACTTAAATTTTTTTTATGAGTGACAAAAATTTATCACTAAAATTCTCTTATTTATTTCCAATATCATTAATATTAATATTTTCTATGTATTTAAAAGAAATATCCTTTAATTTTTGAACTGATGTACTTTCTAACATCACTCACATTTCATATGCCACATGATTGCTGTGCATATATTCTAGAGATAAATTTGAAAGATTCCCATATTCAAGAATCAAAATCTTTATAATATAAAATAGTGGTAATATGTTAAGAATGATATTTACAATATCAAAATTATTCGTTTCATCATCTATTATATATATAGTTACAAAAACATCAATGAGATAATTGGAGAACTATCAATTTTCTCACTTGGGATCATTTTTAAATAATTAAATTTGTTATGAAACACTAGTAATTTTTATTCTTTTACTTTGGTTTATCCTTTATAGATGTTAGAAACATTATCCTAAATTTATTTCATAGATTTACAACTCATTACCTTCATACAAAATTTATACATCAGTGCTCCAAAAAAGGCATTTTTAGTCTTTGAATCAACATTGAGAATATTATCATCCACTTTATTCATTGATAACTTTGTATCATAACATACATGAATTCTATCCACTAATGCTAAGTAAAAAGAAATATCGAGATATAGTAGATGAGATATAATTATATTATTCTATATTTGGTAATAAAATCCATAAAATAGAGGGACTTACTTAACATTGAAAACATTTTACATGTTAGGAATTATGAATTAAGAGATTCAACTAGATATTAAATTGGGGATCTAGTACCACTTATTGCAAACACATTCCAAAATAACCCCTAAGGGGGGGGGGGGTGAATTAGGGTGCTAATTTTTTCTTGTCTTTGATTGGATATTGTTATCACATCAGAAAGAACCCATGAAACTTGTCAATAGGAAATACCAAAGACAACCTTAATTTAAAATTTTATACATAATATATACCCTATCACTATTCACGTAGAGATCAAATCATTTTTTTAATTAATACCATCATTATTTCCTTCATCAGATCCACTTACAAGGAATTCACTCATTTTAAATTAGATTTAGGGTAAATAATTCTATTATCTAGAATTTTCAACACATACTTCTTTACCACTTCCACAATTGGAGGTTCTAACTTCCATTTTGGATTATAAATTAGATTAATACCTTCCTCAAGTCCCGCATTATAAGGGAATAAATAAGATATAATTCCCTTAATATTTATGAAGGTATATGTGATATAATTATTTCTCCATGTAATAAATTAAATGAGATGGTTTTATTATTTGTGGATAGCTCAACACTAACAATGACTAAAATTATTCACAAATTTTCAAAAATGAATATATAAATTTGTTTTAGTGTTCTTTTAGCTCAAGATTTTTTAGAATTAAAATTTATAGAATTAAATTTTCAAAAATTCCCTAGATAAATGATAAAATGATTTAATATCACCTTCTTGTAAATATTATCCACTACCATCCTCTATTTTTTATCCACTTCTTTATTAATATTTTTCATATTACTCACTATTATATTATATTTTTCTATTCAATTATTCATCAGGAATCTATGTCATCTCCATCCATTCTTCTCATTGAATATTGATAAGTATAAACTATTATTTAGTGGAAAATATTACATGAAAAATTCCAATATCATATCTATGTTTCACTTCTTTAAACAAGACAAATGTTACTCCCAACTTTAATATATCAAATATAAATCTTATTTTATTTACATCAATGAGTGAATTCCACATGGAAAGAAAGGGTCAACCAAGAATTATCTAAACTTCTCACTACTTCCCTATTTGAATAATAATAAAATTAGATGAAAAATGAAATTTACCACCTTCACTAAAGCATCAATGAGTATATAAATCTGGTACTTTATGGAAAAATATGAAAGTTGAAGTTATACTCTCATGGTATTTGGATTTTTTAGCACAAATTTATTTAGTGGAATAATATTGAAACTTATCCCTAGACCACAAAGGGATTCATTTAATGTGCATGAATCAATAATATAAAAAATTGAGAAGCTTACTAGATCTTGAATTTTAATTGGGATATTCCTTTGAACCATTGATGGAAATTCCCCACTAAGGAAAATAACTGAAATTCCTCTATTTTTTTAATTTTATAAGAGATCCTTATGGTATTTCATGTACAAATTTTTTTGTTAAATTTTTTGGGAAAATAATTTATTAATGTTCATCTATTTGAATATCACCATGAAATTTTTATATTGAGCTTCTACCTTACCTTAGAATATCCATTATAAGAATGGAAGGGGGTTTCTATAAGGTTTACCTTCAGGTTTCCTTGTATTTTGATACCCAATCCTTACTTAATCCATCTAAAGTTTCTTACTTACTTTAGAAATTATTTTATTAGTTCCTCTATTTTTTTCCTTTTCCTTATCATTATCACTCACTTGGATGGTTTCCTTATCCTTTGATTCTTTTCCACTCCTTAGTGTCACAACCTTCTTATCCTCTCTCAATAATAAGATATTACCTAGTAATTTACTAGGGTATTATTATAAATTTTTCAAGAGATATACCGTATATTATTCTCAATATTTTAAAGAGAATATTGGTGATTATTCAATATATTATCATGGAACTTTATATTTTTCTTCACTTGGGTGAAGCATTACTCATTTTTCTTGATATATTGACTAACTAACACTTTAGAAGAGGGATGGGAAACTTTTGGTTTATGATACTCAACCAGTTTTTTTATTTATATAAAAATCCACAATAGTGGACAATAAATACAAGGGCATAAGGGAGAATAGGTGAAAGGAGAACATCGGGAAAGTGGGTGTCACTAACAAAAAACCAGCTATAACTAACCACAATTGAATCATGAACCATTGATGATATTGAGAATCCTAATCCTAGATAGTTAAAATGAAATGATATGAACTTTAAATCACATTGGGACCTTATGAAACACATCAAATACATTTACCCTCACAAACCTTAAGAATCACCATAATAGTGAACTAGAAGTCAATGAGACCAGAATGTCATCACGCATTAAGACCCCATTATCATATCCAAATAGGAATAAAATAATACCTAGTTCCTCTAAAATAGAAGGTTGTATCACCATTACTAGGAAAAAATATCACTAGAGAAAGTATGATAACCACCCCTGTCAATTCTAGATCAAGGACACCCGGGAACCTGAATGGATGGATGTCAACAAAGAAAGATAGGGTAGAAATATTTCTCCTCTGAAAGGATGAAATATAAAATATTTTAGATAATTATTATCACTTTAATTAGATGATGTACCATAACTTCCAAGATTGATCCATTAGAGTAGGTCTAATGACCATCCCCATTAAAATTGGAAAATGCCACCCTCATGGAACCAAGGTGTTTGTACAATGAACATGGTTGAATAAATAACACAACATAGAATTTTAATAACATTAATAATATTTAGGATGATGTATTAACATAAATTATCTGATATCCAGTGGATTACTTGGTATTATTGAATCATAGAGGAAACAAACAAGAAAATATGGGGGAGAAGAAGACATGTTAGGTGAACGAAGAGATTTATAAGATTTATAGGGTTCTAATAACACCAGTTAGAGGTAGTAGAATAAAATAAAAGAATCCCAAACAAAAATATATATGTGAGAAAAATTAAAACCATATGAAACTATAAATGAATAAATACAGTACTCATGTACCTTATACCAAATCTTCCACTACATCATTCAAGAAAATCTTTAAATATGATTGGTAAAGATCACTTTAGTATTAATAGAATGACAAGTACCTCCAAAGGAATCCATAGTTTGTTCCAAAATTACTATTCACATAAGTGATATTCTTTACCCTCTATGTCATGTTAGTTAATCAATGTTAAAAGGAGGTAGAAAAAAAGAGTTTTGAGTGATAGGGAGTTTCAACAATGGAATGGGAAAACAAGTAAATATATATCAAATGGAATTTCCATCTTATATAGAGTTTAAAGGACACTCCTTGAGTATTATCTCATTTAATAACGCATTTTAATACATGATTAAATTAATTTTCCAACTCACGCACCTCATTAATGAATATATATATTCCCTAGTTTACATCTTATGTAACACCAATAAAATGAGAGCTATTAAGGAATATTTATTTAGAAGTTAAATCTTTAATTTTCATACTTAATGAATATTGAATAAAATGGAATATAAAACACACCGTATGATATAAAATATCATACACTAAGATTTCATGGCAGATCCACCTTAAGATAAGGGATAATTGTACCTTATGATTATTTAAGTAAAAAACATGGAATCTTATTCCATGCATTATGATTTCCTCTAAATCGTATAATAGTATATACCTCATATGAATAAATAAAACTATTTTTATAATATAAGTTGTATTCTATGATTTTTTATATCATACTATATGATATTACTTATATATATCATATATATGAATGATTTAGTTCACATATCCTTCAATATCCCACTTACACTAAAACTTAGTAGATTTTTTCCATTTCACAGTATATCATATCATATATGATAACTTGTGAAATCATATTCAAAAAAAATTTGGTTCTAAAAAAACTTTTAGAAAGTTATTATTAACTTCACCATGTCATCATATTCAATACCTTGTGAATACCCATCAAAAACCCTTTTGGATAAACTATTAAACACTTTTAGAGTGACTCTATAAGTTAAACTCAATCCCCATTTATTAAAACACAAATTGTGACCCCATGGGACTTTATAGAATTGAGAACTATTTGTAATATATAAATCCATAAATCTATGCAAAGAGCATCCTAAAACAAAGAATCAGTGCTACTCAATCTACAAAAGGATCTGGTGTGATCTCTATAAAGAACATGTAACTATATACCTATATCCACAATCTACACGACATGATAGAATGAATTATATTACATTAACTTTATCTAATACATTGGGTGACCATGAGACTTAGAGTATGTCAATCCCTTATAGTCATCTCATACATTCTTGAATTTTTTAGTACAGATTAACCTGTTCGATGAATACATCAAATCTCATTTACCTTTATATATGATCACATGACATGTCATTCATCCAAATAGATAAGAATGTCATATGCATTATCTAGGTGTAGTGACATACCCTGTATTCTATCATACTCAAGGTCCAAAATTTCAAAATCGTTATACAAGAGGAAAATATATCATCTTGTTTGAGATCCAACCAAAGACATGAGCATCAATATACACAACCACCCTTGATTTTCTAAGTCTCATGGTTATCATAAGAAAGGTATGAAAGTATAAAGGTTCTCTTGATATGTATATTTAAAACCTTAGGTAAAATGGTATACATGATCCATACAACCCTAGTATACAAAATATATAGTGTATTATACTTCATGTGGTATACTTAGAGGGAAATCTAGTAAAAAAAATACCTTTTGTGCCATAAGAGCATATTTTATATCTCACATAAGAATCATACTCACACTAACATTACCATTTAATCATAACCTATAATACACCATGATGAATATCTATTAGGTATAACTAGAATTTTTACTTCCAATCATCATTATATTTCATGATATTTATATCAATATATTCATTTATGCGACTATATGATAAAACTCACCCACTAAAATTTTTAGTGAGTAATATCATTGAGGAAATAAATTTTGAATAATGGTGAGAGTTTTAAATTATATTCTTAATATTTACTTCCTTGAACATATTCAAACTCCTTAACTCTATAACATCAAAATGTTATTATGTCAAATTTTATTATCTACTTATATCTCTTTATAAGTTTAACACCATCATCATTGGAACCCTTTCCATTAGAAATATCCCATGAAATCTTTTGATAAGTAATGTGAATATTTAAATTATTAGTCACCATCACATACTAATTTTTTTTGGGATAAAATTTACTTTCACTTAGTCATAATAACTAATTGTAAATTTTTACATTTATCTTTTCCTCCACAAACTAAAACAATTTTAGGATATTAATTGATATCCACTTTTTATTGTGACTAGTGTAATATTTTAAGAAACAGTGATATTAGATTTATTATGGTAACTATATGTAACTCCTTACATTTTTATTTACCATTATATATTATAAACCCTGTATGATATTAAATGGAAATCACTTTAAATTTATGATGGTATAATATTTTATTTTTTAACTTTGAACTTCGAAAAGTCCAACCATACTCCCACTTGCCTCTTAAATACCATATTCTATTCACAATATCATGCTAAGATAGAAAAATTATTTCATCTTTATAAAATAAAACATATTTCCTTTTATTAGGAATATTTAGCAAATTTACTATTATTTTTATATCATATATGATATTATATGTTTTTGTAGAATATTCCCTTAAAAAGAAGAATTTTTTCATTAAAATATATCACTGATGGGTGCTAGAAACAACTTCCCTTATATTTTAACAAACATCTAGATAAACTCATTATCATGGATAAAACACTTTTATCCTTATATCCTTTTTCAAAACATGTCATATAATTTGATGAATCATAAACCTTATGTATACAATTAATCATATCATTTTATTAATAAGAATTTTTTTATTAAGGGAAAAACTATATTATTATATAAGAGAATTGATATGAAGATACACATCTTTTTTTAAATCCATTTGAGTTTGATATATTCCTTTATATTTAAATATTTCTATAGAAACTCATTGCTTCATCACTTGAATTAAAAATACGAGCTCTATCAATTATTCCCTTGATTTTGAACTCATATATATCTAAAAAACTTATAAGGTATACATTTGGTATAATATACCCTTCAAAACCTAATATTTGATTTTTGTAACACTAATATCTAATATTGATATTTTATAGAGCTTAAAAAACAACTTTAGGTATCTTAACACTTTTATCATATGTAATGATTACTTATCACTTATTTAATTTATCTTTATGTTTCAATAACCTCAATTGGCTACTTAAAGAAACATTATTGAACTCTCCAAATAACTTTTCTTCTTTTGATTTGAAAATTTACCCACTTTTACTATTAATAAATCATTAGAACATGGACATCATATTCCTTATTCATATATTATCAATACTTTACAATATCAGGTAAAATTTTCTAAAAAACATTAATGTTGACAAAAAATTTCCATAGATGACAATAGAATGAATTCCTTAACTATAATAATACTTAAGGAAAAAATTTAATCTCACTAAATCATTATCATATTCAATTATATTTAGCATTGTTGACATACCCAATAATATTGAGTATATGAGACTAAAATTCCTTAGGTAATTTTATTTCTAATAACTATTAAACCTTAAGTGAATAATTCTATACTTCTCCAAAGCATCTATATTCAATTGTTAAATAAATCCATCAATTGGATACTCAGGAATGTGGTTCTCTAAAAAATGGAATTTCTCATTACCCAAGAACTCTTCTTAAGTTATTAGTCATATGAGTTGCATTAATTAAGATAATCCTTCCAAATAATTAATATCAATATTAAATTTATTGATAATGATGCTATTATATATAACAAAAGATATTATCAGATGAGTATCATGTTTTATTACCATTTAATAAGGTCTTTTATTATATATATTCCCCCTAAAATTATAACCCATTTTTAAATTAATCATACCCATTAGTAGAGTGAGATTCATTTTTCACTAATAAATGATTCCACTATGGTATTGTTGAATTGGATTATAACTAATTTATTTTATTATGTTCTTTTATAATTACAAATATCTCTTTACATAATTATAATTTCTCATAGTTTTGATTTCAATGATTTATTCCCTCTAACATAATTAGTATTGTTTATAATTTTTTATCATTATAATGTTAACATTTGTTATATATTTTTTGAACTAATTTTAGATAAAAATACATCATTATATGGATTCATAACACATTTTCTATAAGTCTAACAATCATTTACTAATAGCGTGGTATTAATCTATTCTACAAAATATAAAAAAGTGTTAGACTAACTAAAAGAGTCAAGTGACTATGAGGTAGAAAATTCATCAACTGTACATAATCCTTGTCTGACTTCTTGAATAAAAGTCTTGTGGCCACATGATCAGATATTGTGACCGTAAGCATTGAATGAATTTCTATAGGTTGACCATAAGATAAATAGTCTGAAATTTTATAATTGCTAAACTGAGGATATGAAGAGATTAAATTAGCCATAAGGTATTCAATTTACCATAAGAATAAAAATACGAGTCATAAATTAAAATTTCACAATGTAATTGATTGACCACATGAGTAGAATACTGACCACGTGGGATCAATCATAAGGAAAATGGATCGAATGTATGCTCATATCAGTCAACTACATAATTATTTTGAAAAACCACAAGGTTTGACCAACCATGAGACTGGAACTACCATATTTTTTGACCCACCACAAGCCCGAACCTAATGTGAGACATGATCCACCAAGAAATAAATAGTATGAAAAATCCATAATTACATTGTTAGGTCCAAATGTGAGGATATCAAAATGGTTATGAGGGACTGAATTGATCACTTTAAAAATATTTTATGAATTATCATCAAAGTTAATTATTAATATAGAAAACAATAGGAATGAAATGAACACAAATATTTTTACAGTAGTTGGATCTAAATGATCATACTCTAACCTTCACCCCTCTAAAATTCATAGATAGACTACACCCACTAACTATGGAATCTATAACTTTTGAAGGGATTCAAAAATGTTTACAATTTCCTTTCTAAACCATGGAGGCACAACCCAATACTGAATTTATATTACATTGAGTCACAACCCACTATCTTAATTTTATGATGGTGGAAGAAACTAAACTTTCTTTATCTGACCAAGGCACAATTTCTCCCCTACCTTTTACTAGTTAGGTGTAACACATGAGATTAAATTATAGTGAGTAAGCTTTTCTTTATAAAGAAACAATAACATAATGCACATAAATTAATTAAAAATTTGATTAAAACCTAAATTCACAATTTTTATAAATTGAATTTGATGAAATTAATTTCATTTTTGAATTCGTCATGTCAAAATTGGGTTAGAATGATTTTTTGATATTGTTAAAAAATAATTCATTTTTGGGTAAATAGTGAAAATAATAATTTTTTCAAAATGATTTCACTTTTGTGACATTATTATGATATAATCATGAATTAATAAATTATAAAACATTTTTATTTACCATATATATATTTAAAGAGTTAAATAATGTATTTTAAAATATTATTTTAAAATTTGGAACCCAAGATTGACTTTTATGAACATAAGTTATATTTTCTTCAAATTAAAAACTAATTTTTAGGTCATTTAATTTAATATTATTGTTTTAAATAAACTTTTTATTTTATTTCAATGTAAAATAATTTTATCCTTAAATCAATTATTTTCTAAAAACTGCTTTTCATGCGTTTTTTTTCTTATATAAAATATAATTTTTACCACTTAAAGGAGTTGAATCATGTAAAATGTATTTTATATTTTGAATAAAAATAATTAATATTATTTAATAAGATCAAATTAATTTTTTATCATAATGATTAATAATCATGGTAAATATTTTTCACATCACTTAAGGATAAAACGATTTAAAAGGGTTAAAAATCAAGGTATAAGGATTAAATATAGCAGAAAAAACTTGATTAAACATCATTTTTTGATTTATTTAGACCTTAAACTTATCATATTTTAATCCATGAAAATTTTGAGCCAGTTTAAGAAGAAATTAATTTTATATTATTAAATTCTATTAAGTAATTCTATGTGCGTCCCTCGCCTCACTTATAAAAGAGCTCCTATTATCCCCTCTTATTCACAAACATTTATCCCTAAAGATCAGTAAATAACTACCCAAAAACCTTCCCATATTTATTCCCTTTATTATTGTTCTCCAAGTATTACCCTAATACTATCATATGAAGGCTTAAAGTGAAAGCCAAAGGAGGGTTCTCAAAAAAGATGTAATTGTCTCACCCAATTCTTCCAAATCTTATTTCTTCTTCTAATTCCTCTAAATATGTTTTTTACATACTAAGAAAACTAATACAGTATAAAAAATATACTAATATGTTATTATAATTATGTAACAATAATTTTCCACCAATTTTCCATCCTATGGAAAATGAAAACATCACTCATGCATATGCACGACCTACCATCTCCACATTGCGGTGTAATTCATTTTTCATCACTAATTTACTTGGATGGTTATAAAAGATGAATTAATTAATATATATGATATTTATTAACTTATTATGATTATATTCATGATATATCATCACATATATTTAGTATATACACTACAGAAAATTAATTATTGGTGAATATTGCATATGTCTCCTAGAAATAAAAGAGAGACTAGAAATCCCTTACCTCAACTATCGACTTTCTTCATACATGTTAGAACCTATTTTATAATAAAAATAGACTAATTATAAATATATTAAAAAAATAATCATATATATCATAATATATATTATTTAATTATGACCTTTTATTACCCATTTAGTAATAATTCCATGTTAAAAACACATTTCGGGTAATAACTGCTTCATTTTTCTTGTATGTTTTGGTTTAGTATTCTCAATCATTTTAATTTGATCATGGTTAAATCAAATAAAAAATGTTAAACATGATATAAATATCACATTAATTAATTATATACATACTTTTAGTCATTCATAAAATTTAGATATAGAAAATGAATTACACCATTTATGAAGACGGTAGGTCGTACGCACACATAAATTTTTTTTCCATTTTCTATACAGATGGAAAAAAAGAAAGTTTAATAATATATCACCTTTAAAGAATAATATTTATGTTTTAAATATATTATATATTAACTAAATCTATCCTTGTTACTATCCATTTCAAAATAAAATGAAAAACAAATCACATCGCTTCGTGGTGGCTGTCATCCACACGTATGCACGATCGACGTTATCATTTTCCAATGGATTAGAAGGTAAGAAGGTAAATATGATATTATAATTATAGTATTATAAATATTTCATAAATATAATATATAAAAATTTAATCCATCATTATATACATTCATGATAGGTAGTGATGGAAATTTAATTGCATCATTTCACGAGGAGGTAGTCATCCATTCACACAAACGACAATTACATTTCACATTTTTCAAAGAAGTAATGTATATAGGTTATGTAATAAACATAATAACATCTCAGTATATGTTATATATATTTTTATAATATTTTAATTATTAAGGTATGAATTAAGTTGGTAATAGAAGTAGTAAAAATAAAGACCTTAGTGAAGACAATTACCTTTCTTTAGAACAAACTCCTTTGGATCTCTTATTAAGGACCCTAGGGTTGGTCGTTTGGGAAGATAGAAAACTTTAGAATGTGAATAGTGATTTTGGGTAGAGATTATGGTAGGTTTTTGTTGATTCAAATGGATTAATATGTGTGAATAACTATGGGCAGGAGGTTCACTTTTATAATTAAGAAGGAGTGATATTTTTTGTAAATACCCAAAACTATTCAATAATAGGAAGTAACTCTCATGAAATGTGACTAGAAAATTGAAAAATAATATATTTTAGGGAACATATAGTCAAGAAATAAATAAAACATAAAAAACACATATTTTAAACATGATATTAATCACCCTATAAGTTCACTTACTTTTACCATTTTAGTTTTTACCACCCTAACTTGTTTTTTATTTATTCACTTGTGTAATTTATTCTTTAAGATTAAAAATAAATGAGACTTATTTGATAATTTGTAACCATTTATTATAAATAATAAATCCAATTTATAAAATAAAAAACTTATGTGTGTGGAAAATTAGTTTTAACACGTGCATGTAATACACAAAACCCCTATTTTAACCTTAACCATCATAATTAATTTTCTTATTGTATTTACTATTAATTTTGAATAGAATTTGATTATAATTTATTACATAATATTAATTATTTAGATTAAAAATATAGAATCAATTTTACCAAATTCAATTTACAGAAGTGGCATAATTTAATATAAAATTAAACCCACATATGTGATGAAAGACGATTTTCCAAAGAGAATGTTTTCATAAGTATAGAAAGTTTTAAAATCAAACTTAAATATGAAATTGATTCCAATGACCTAAATTGGATTAATTATGATGAAATTAAACAAATTTTACTTTTAAAACAATCTTAAAAAAATGGAACTTGAAATTTTTTTAAAATAAAATGTAGTTTTTAATAAAAATCTGCATTTTCACTATTCATTAAAAATTAAAATTTTCAGACAAAACCCAAAAAATAAACCTAAGATAATTCAAAAGTTTTGATTCCAAAAATTAATTTCCATTTATAAAATATATTTTATAACCCCATGAAATTGAATATTTCTCTCAAAATCCTATCACTCTAAGACAAACAACTGAGGATACTTCTGCCTTATCCTATCATTGGGTTCTCACATAACTTCTTCAAGTTGGTGGTTTCCCCACAAAAAATTGACTAGGTGGGCTGTATTTTTTCATTGCACATTATTTTATATGATCTAGAATCTCCATAGGTTATTATTCATATGAAATATGATGATCCAATGGTATGACCTCTATGTTGAGTAAATGTGTAGGATCAGGTATGTACTTTATTAGGAGAGATACATAGAACACATCGAGGACTATAGAGAGGTTCACTGGGAGCACCCAGTGATAAGAAACCATCCCTAATAAATTATAAATCCCAAAAGGTATAATATAACTAGGTCAAAAATTTATTTTCTTTATGAATCTCATAACTTTATTCCCTATATAAATTCACAAGAAGACCTTCTCACCAACTTCAAACTCCAGATCACACCAATGATCATTATCATAATTTTTATGTCAACTCTAATTTTCCTTAATGTGTTGGATAATGGATATAACAATCTCTATAGTTTCTTCATCTATATCAGGTCCAAATATATATATTTATCCAACTTCATCCCATAATTTTAATGTTATGCACTTCTTTTCATAGAGGGATTCATAAGAATCCATATGAATACCTGAGTGAAAGTTATTATTGTAAAAAAACACAACTAGTGTAAGGTGATGATCCCAAATGCCTTCAAAATACATATAAAAATATATTATAATATCCTCTAGGTTTTGAATTGTTCTCTTAGATTTAACATCTATTTGATGATGACACTCAGTGCTGAAATTTATCATAATATCTGGGGCCTACTAAAGACTTACAGAAATTCAAGGGAAACCACATATCCTGATTAGATTAAATAAAATATGGAACTCCATAAAACCATATCAGTTATTTAATTTATATTATAGAAATATTATCAAGATAAAAATATTTTTTTATTTTGATTAAATATTACGACTTAATAAGGTGATTGGCTACAACCCATATAACATTGTTCCCTTTAGATGTTTTGGGGAGTCTTATGACAAATCCATGGTGATTTTTTCCATTTCTATTCTGGTATGGGTAATGGTTTTAATAGTCCCTTATAATTTTTTCTCTTAGACATAGCTTGACGACATACCAAGCACTGAGATATAAAGTCTTCTATATCTCACTTTATTCATTTCCACTAGAAATACTCTTTTAGATCTCTATAAATATTTGTATTTCTAGGATGAATAAAGAATGAAGAACTATGAGCTTCCTCTAGAAAATCTTTCTTAAAATATTCTCTGGATGAAAAACATACATGGTTACAAAATTTATCATCCATTATCACCAAGTTTAAACTCAGTAACATTTATCACCTTCTTCTGTGGCTCTACATCTTCCTTCTACACCACTTTAATATTCACTTGTATAGATGGTTGAATACACATTTGAGTAAGATAATATTTCTTCCCTTCCTTTAATATTTCTATATACATCATTTAAAAATCCATAATTATTGGAACTTTTGTTATCCTCATTATAGATAAGCTATAATGATATGTTCAACTCAATGTTTTAGCCACCTTGTTCGCTTTATTAGGGTGGTAATGTATTGAGTCGTCACAATCTATAATTATATCCAACCATATTATCTATAACATATTCAACACCTTATGTGTGAATATTACCTTTAAACTTTTATTATCAATATATATATCACACATTTCCCCATAAAGTTAATTCCTCTATATCTTTAATGAAAATATTATAACAAATAACACTAAATCATGAGTTGGGTAATTTTGTTCATGAACCTTTAATTTTCATGAATCATAAGATATCCCAATATCATTTTTCATGATAACTCATTCCAATATCCTCTTTTATGCATCACTATATATTACAAACCCTTCTCCATTATAGGGTAATTTAATCATAGGTGCACTGACTAACCTTATATTTCCTTGAAATTTTCCTCACATTCATCTATCCAAAGGAACTTAGCACCCATTCGAGTTAACATGGAGAGTGGATTATATATTCATGAGAAATTGACTATAAATCATAAATGGTAACTAGAAGAACCAAGAAAAATTATGATCTCATCAACAATGGTTGGTTTCAACCAATATACATTAACTTCAGTCTATTATTGATCCACCAATATACCCTCTCTTGAGATTTTATGACCCAAAAAATAATACTTTTTATAGCCAAAATTCACACTTTGTAAATTTTTCATATAAATCTACCTTCCTTAGGGTCTTTAGCACAATATTCAAATGATATCATGTGAATATTTTCTATTTGAATAGATTATAATATCATCTATAAAGAATAAAATGAATTAATCAAGGTAATCTCTAAAGAATATATTCATTAAATCAATGAAGATAACAATGTATTTAGTAAGAGAAAATAAAATCACTATATATTCATAGTTTCCAAACAATATACATAATTCCATATTATGTATATCCTCCTTATTAAACACCAATTTATGATATCTAAAATGATGTTCAATCTTATAAAATTATTGAGCTTCATGCAATTGATTAAACAAGTCATCAATATAGGGTAGATGATACATGTTCATGATTGTGACCTTGTTCAGTTCCTAGTAATCAAGGAAGAGTCACAACATTTCATCTTTCTTTTTAATAAAAATAACTGCTGCACCCGATGGTGATACACTTGAAAAAATGAATCCCTTTTAAATATTCTATTATAGTTTCTTGTTCAATTCCTAAAACTCAATTAGGTCCATCCTGTAGGGAGTCATTGAAATAAGAGTTTCCCCAGGTATGAGTTATTTTTAAAACTCCACTTCATTATTCGGAATAAAAATATGAAAATCTTCAATAATTGTATCAACAAACTCCTACAAAATATTAATATAATAAATATTGAGTTTTTACCCAACCATCATAGAGAAAAAACATTTTCAATGGGAATAAGGCCTATATTATGGATGAACTTTCCATCGAAAGTTCATATTCATCATCACACTGATAGTTGTCATAGTTTAGTTCAAAATATCTAATTTGAATTACCTTACTTGAGTATTGATATGGGATTTATTTAGAGAAAAATAATCCATGCCTAAAATAACATCAAATTCATCTAGATGGAGAATAACTATATTTATAGGAAGTACATTCCCATAACTTTGACTGTAGAAGAATCATATACTTGAGATGTGAATATTTTAGCATTACGGGTTGTTTATATTAATTCAATATCTAATTATTAAGTATAATAACTAGTATTCCTAAACACATTTCATGATATAAATAAATTTATATTACTAATCTCAAATAAGATACTTCAATATTTGAGCATACATTTCACCACCCCAAATTCATTATTCTATCTTTAATCCCATATTAAAACTAAAATGGTCAGCATGGATATTAGGAATCTTTGATCATATTGGTTAATAATTTATATGAAGTATAAATCATGAAAACTTATTTTCAATATATGACACTTTATGTTTAACCTAGGTCATTCATGGTCATTATCTATTCAAAACCTTCATTATGGTTTATAAATAGTTTTTGAATTTCTAAAACATATCACTTGGGTGTGTCAAAAATATATTTTCAGTAAAGCCCATTATTATGCACTAGGAAATGATCAAGTCAAATTTCAATGTTTCTTTATTATATTTATTACCTCTAGGTAAAACTATTATAGATCCCTATCCATTTATAGTTTCCAGACAATGATATAATTTCATAAAAACCACTCACTATATCCTTCCCTAATTTTCTAGGATATTTTCCAATACATTGACTTATCCTTTTGGTTTTCACAAAAATTTTATCATCCTAGTTTCCAAATATTAACTAAACATTTCTTTGATAACAAATATAGTGACATAGGCTTTCCATACATAAATATTACATCTTTTTAGAAGAACATTCAATAAATTTCACAAATACACACCTGAGGATAGTAAAGGTCTAGTGACTGTTAGGTCGGAAAGTCTATGACGAAGACACAAGAGTGGGTGAGTTGTGTCCTTTAAATAATTTAAAAATTATATCTTTTCACATAAACAATAGATAGATCTGGATACATTTATTGATGAGAGTATGTGCAGTGGAAAATAGAAAAAGGAGCACAAAAATTTATAGTGGTTTGGGGAATGAATATCCCATAGTCCACTCCACCTATCACCATCTCTATAAGATTAGGGAATTTCACTAGTTAGATCCTCTTCTTATATGAATGATCCAAAATTGAGTTAAAGTAGTTGTCACCCTTACAAACAAGGATTAAAATAGAGCCTTCTAGTTCTTTTATAAGGAATCGAACTAACCACAACTTAGCACAATAAACTGACACTCCACCATGACTGAAACTGAGCAGATGAAACTCAAAAGAATCAATAGAGATTGATTTGATAAAACATTTTAGACTTCACAATTGCAGTAATATGCAACTGCCAGAAGATAGATCTTTGTCTTTAGAATAAAAATTATATTTAAAATATGTCTGAAGAGATCCGATTGCACAAAAGATATTTTATTTTAAGAATATTATCTGTAACGCCCCGACCCCAGCTACCAAGAGTCGGTTCATTATTCCGTAACATTGGAATGATAACAAAAGATAAAGTCTTGAAAGACTGATTAGTTTAGTATCCTTGGAAACACTAGATACATTCATAAGTCTTACATTACATCATAAAGTAAAACAAAAATACAACATCTTCTCTTCATATCCCCTTATATTATCCCTGTATGTCATTCATAATATACTTCTTCACATCCTGGAAAAATTAAAACATTGAAAGGGATGATCTTAGATGCTCAGTAAGGATAAAAATATAGCAGAAGATTTCATAAATAAACATTAACATTTAAGGCAATTCATAACTAAAAAAAGCCTTTTAAACTTGAACTTTAGCATAATATGGAAAAAGTAAAATGAAATAATGCCATTTACTTACTCACATGGATATTCTACTAGTAGAATAATCACATGACATATCAATAACCACTTTCATAATGATGGAATGCATAATTACAGACTATCATAACCACGTAGCCAAGGCCTCGTGCCAAGACCACAAATAAGATTTTGTCAAGGCCTCGTGCCAAGACACTAGTTTGTCTCATGAGACCTGCCGATGCAATTTTTTTAGAAGATATTTACGTTTAAAATTGATTAAATATACTCTAGTGTTTTTCTGAAAACATTATGCAAGCTTTTAAAAACAAAATAACTAATTCTAAGACTGCTCGACTAATTACATGCCATGATGGGTCCACGCTGAATCCCTTCATGTCTACCACACTCGAGAGTCAGGTTTTCTGAAAACATTTTTAAGCTTGCGTTAAATACATATACATTTTCACTGGATTTTCATATATTTGAGAGAAATATATATTTTTTGAAATAATTTAAAAATCACATAATTATAAAATAAAATCTTTTGAATAAATGTAAAAGTCAAAGGGGTTTATACACCGTATAAAAGAAGGTTGTGTATAAAACAAAATATGCCTCAATGAAAGGAGATTGAGACGAAGTCCCTCACAAAGATCATTTTTTTAAATAAAATAGATCTATTATGTGTATTCACTATAAGTACACATAAATAAAGTTCAAATACAAGATAGGACATAATAATATCATGACATAATTTGAAAGTAGGAGATTAACCCAGAGATTGGAAATTGGGTTAAGAAATTTCCTTACCTTGCATCCTGTCTTGACTCAACCATTCTTTAACCTCCTGAATAATAAACTAGAGTTAATTTATAATTGATTAAGAACCTTTTACAAGTTTTTTATTCCTCTAATATCACTTATTACAAAGTTATGAACATTATGTAATTATTTAAGTTAATAACAGACGTTTTGTCGATCTTTGGTACTTGAGTCAAAAATAGACTTCTTATAATTACAAGTTGTTAAAGTTGTGAAATATCCATTATATCCAGAATTATATTCATGATATAGATATCATATATCTCATATATATCCATTATATACATTTATTGATAATATTACAGAACATTTAGAGGTAAGAAATGAAATGCACCGTTCATGGAGACGGTAAGCCGTACGTACGCATGAACCCTACTTTCATTTCTATTTCGTATTTAATGGAATGAAGTTATAATTATATAAAGGTATAATATAATTCCAGTATAATATAATGTATAATACCATTTACTCCATCCTTTATACAACCCACATATGGCATTAACGATTCAAATCACTTTCAGGGGGCGGTAGTCCGCACTTCCTAAAATGAAAATATCGCGTTTACCCATAATGGAAACAATAAAGGTATGCCATAAATGAAAAATACAGAACCTTAAGTAAAACATAAACATATTATATATCATATATAAATATAGTGACATCTTAATGTCCACATTTGAAGGTGTTATATGAGTGTTGAACAATCATCGTTTCGTGAGGCAGAAATTCACCATCCACAAAAACAGTATGTTCTTTAACCATTAGATGTAGGTGTGTGTAAGTGTAGCTAGAATACTTCTTATAAAAACATCCTAGTATATTGAGGATACTGGTTTTTTTACAAAAGAAATGAATAAGAAGAGTTTTGGGGTTTGGAGAAGCAAAATAAAACAAAACAACATTAGAGAAGACATTACCTTAAAATCGGGTAACTCTTTTGATTTGAGCCAAAGGCTTCCTTGGGAAGAATTATTCCCAAAGTGATGCTTCTAGGAGTAATATAGGGAATTTTAGAGAGTATTTGGGCAGAGGTTGGCCGAGCCAAATGGCTTGATGGTGTGAGTAAGGTGGTAGTGGTGGGGGCCTTTTATAAGAGGAGAGGAGGGGCACTCTTAGAAAGATTGAAATGTTACTTTATTATGAAATGATTTTTCGGATTCTAAAGGTCCCAAACTTATATATTTAGAGGATAAGGTGATAAGGGTTCGAAATATACTCATTAAATAGGTTTTTTACAAGTGTAAGTCTTATATTTTACATTATCTTTTCATTTTATTTAAATCGTTAATTAATGAGTTAATCGCTGCATCATCATGGTGTCATACATAATTTAATTTATTTAATGTCTAAAAATTATAAAAAAATTATCATTATATAGGAAAGCTTTTTATATTTCTAATTAATATTTATAGTAAAAAATATGACCTGTATAGCACCATTTAAAAATTGTTTTAGTAAAACAACTTATGTTTGTGACATTTTTATTTTAACTTTAAATAAAAGTTATTTATGTCATTTTCCTACCAAAGTGGTTCCATGGGGTCCCCAAGTTGACCCATGGATTTTCTTGGTCGTCCATGACATATAAAATAGGGGTAGGACAAGTGTAAAGGTATTTTCATATTTTTATAATATCATTTTTACCTTAAATTTCACTAATTACCTTTAATCGTGATTAATTAAACTTAAAAGTTACTATTCACCAAAAAATTATTTTAATCCCATTGAACCACAATTTAATTCCTAATAACAACCATGTATGTCAGATTTTTGAAAATCAAAACACAAAAGTGGTAATGTTTCATTTAAACGAAAAATCAGTTTCTTAACTACCACTTAGTGGTCTCACTATTCATCAAAAATTAAAGTTTTTTAGAACAATGCCAAAATTTCACCCTAAGCTATAATTTATATTCTGAATTCAAAAATGATGTCTATTTTAAAAAATTCCAAACATATAAGTTTCATTAATTAATTTCATAATTAATTCCCGCTGTCACAACAAATAGCGTGTTTTTTAGAAACAATATATATCAAAAGATTGACAATTGTTTATGTCTAATTTAAAAGTGAAATTAATTATAATGACCACCACTAGATAAAATGGTAAAAATATATTCTAATTATACTTTAAAACCACTCAATAGTATAATTTATCACTATAAATTATTTTTATTAAAAAAGTTGTTTTAAGTATTTTTCACTATTCATAAAAATTGGAAGTTCTCAGAAAATTACAAAAAATTCAACTTAGGATAATTTCAATATTACGAATACAAAAATGAAGTCCATTTTGAAATATAAAATTTATATAATTTTAAAAAGTGGGTATTACTATTCATAACGGCTACTTTGATTAGTCGCGGTGTTTTAGAACTCAAACTTGCATACAATGCAAGCTATTGCATTATTGAAAAAGAGGCGTATCGTGGAAGCTCAGGGTGTTACATTCTCCTCTCCTTCAATAAATTTCATCCTCGCAATTTGAAATTTTTCTTTGAAAATAAAAGGTTGAAAATAGAAAATACCTTTGTGGAAAACCCACATCGGAAATAAGGTTAATAAAAATATAACTTTAAAAGAAAAAAAGATAAGTACAAAGGTCACCCGAGATAGCCCATACTAGGATTCTATGAAAATATGGATATGGAAGAAAAAAAAACCATCAAGGTCTGATGGAGAGTTGTAGAAAACTGGATTAGGAGAAAGTTAACCATAAGAAAATCACAAACTTGTGATTGGTTAAACGGTCATTGAATCCCCAGTTGGAAAAGTTAACCGGCAACGTTTTTTGTTTTAAGTTACCTTTTATAAAGTTGAGGAATTTATTTTGGAGTTTTACTAAGAACGTAAGAGAATATACATACTGGTCATGTAGAATTTCATTCTTTAATAGATTTTTACCACAAACCCATCTTTCACTCTAAAAGTTAATAGAACTTGAAAATATTCTATTTATCATAATTGTATAAGGTTCCAAATATTAACACATATCATTTAGATTAGGAAAACTTTTTTTAATAACCAGGGACTTCCTGTAGGATAGTGGTAGGTAATAAAGGCATGTTATACTATGGTTGTGGGATCGATTCCTGTAGCTTTGTCCGACGCGATGGGTTATGCCCCACCCTGCAGGTTGTCCTTTTCCTAAAAATATAGTATTATAATATTCCAAAAATAATCTTCAGGAATGTTTTAACTTTAAACAATACTATTCAAAGTTCAACTTAATCCATCCCAACCTTTATAGTTATCAAAAATACCTCTATCCATACTTTCTCTAAAAGGTCTCTTAATTCCAAGATCAATTTATCAGATTCCCCAAACAAATTAAAGTTTCTCTTATTGTCATATACTAAAAATATGATTACATTCATCATATTAAGACCTTAATGAAAAGAACAAGTATTGTAGTACAATCCTTATATATATCACATTATTCTTATAACCAGAATATAATCCTTGAGTCCAAAAGCACCAATACATTAATTATTCCGCTTCAACTATAGTAACAACATATGATTGTCCTTGATCCCTTGGTCTTTTCTGAGGTAAGTTTCCCCGACGCTTAGGACATTCATTTGCATAATGCCCAATTTCCCTACAATTGTAGCATTCAACATTGATAGCCTCTTTCTTTCCCTTGCAATCACGAGCATGGTGACCTTTTTCTCCACATTTATAACAAACTCCCATTCCTTTTAGGCAGGTACTGGGGTGAATATTCCCACAATTATTGCATAATGGAAAATACTTCTTTCCCTTTTTCCCTTTATCTGTCACTTGTTCCACCGTTCTCTTCTTCTCTTGCTTTACTTTATTGTCATAAGATTTAGAGAATTCCTTTTCTGTCTTGATAGCACATGAGACAATATCTTTGTACGATGAGAAGGATTATGATAATAAAGCTCGACGGAGAAATGGTTTTAACCCATCAAAGAAACGATCAATCTTACTTCTTGGGTTACGTATATAATCTGTAGCATGCCTTGCTAACCTTGTAAAGTTAGCCTCATACTTTGCGACATTCTCATCCTCCTTCTGCCTCAGACTCATAAATTTCCTTTCCATATATTCTCGATGGTCATGAGGAAATTATTTTTCTAAGAAAATCTCTTTGAACTCCCTCCATTCCATATTCGATACGTCATCATCTTCCTTTGTGTTTTGAATCAATGACCACCATTGATTAGCATCTCCAGTGAGGCGGTAAACTGCCATGATAACCTTTTCCCTTTCACTACTCCCCAAGACGTGGAATATTTTCTCTAAGGAGTTTATACATTGATCAACTACTAATGGATTTTTACCCCCATTAAATGTTGGCGGTTTTTGCCTCATGAAGCGGTTTAACATTGATCCTCCACGTTGCGGATCAGGGTGCTCCATACGAGTAAGGTTATTATTCATAACCTGAGTGAGTTGTCCCAGTATGGTCATAAGTTGATCAGCACCAGTTGTATCTCCAGCTCCACAATAATTATCTTGAGCAGGAGGGCAATCCCTACATGGAGTGCGCGGATTGATACAGTTTTCATTCCTTCCACTAGGCGCCATTTCTAACCAATGGCATAAACTAGATTAGTTTATGAATCAAAATACATAATTCCATACTTGTAAAATACTTAACATAAATTGAACTATTTATGGATATAATCCATAATCATAAAAAAAGTTTTCTTTGAGGAAGTATATACTCATAACCCTTCATAGTGGTTTGTAAAGAAAATGAGAATTATCCTAAGAATATCCCCTGGGAGTGTCGTAACCAAGAGTGCAGCAAGGCCCATTGTCATGCACCAGTTCCCGTTCGAGTCTAGCTCAAAGCGGTGTTTTCAGGTTTTACCCCTAGGTACATATGTGCCAGAGCCGCCTCTACCTGCTCGTATCTAGATAGGGATGTATTGCTCGGAAAACTCACAAAATCTCTATAATACCAAAATTCTAGTAAGTTCTTCTATACTAATCCTCAAATTCTATCTTTGGGATATGTGCTCTAATGAGAGTTTATCTAAATCTATCTTCCAAGGTTAATACTAAACTACCTCTGATACCAAATGTAACGCCTCGACCCTAGCTACCCAGAGTCCGTGCATTATTGCGTAACATTGGCATGATCACAAAAGATCAAGTCTCGAAAGACCGATTAGTTTAGTAGCCTTGGAAACACTAGATACATTCATAAGTCTTACATTACATCATAAATTAAAACAAAAAGACAACATCTTCTCTTCATATCCCCTTATATTATCCTTACATGTCCTTCATAATATAATTATTCACATCCTGGAAAAATTAAAACATTGAAAGGGATGAGCTCAGATGCTCAGTAAGGATAACAATATAGCGACAGCTTTCATAAATAAACATTAACATTTAAGGCAATGTATAACTAAAACAAAAGCCTTTTAAACTTGAACTTTAGCATAATATGGCAAAAGTAAAATGAAATAATGCCATTTACTTACTCACATGGATATTCTACTAGTAGAATAATCACATGAAATATAAATAACCACTTTCATAATGATGGAATGCATAATGCCAGACTATCATAACCACATATCCAAGGCCTCGTTCCAAGACCACAAATAAGATTTTGTCAAGGCCTCGTGCCAAGACACTAGTTTGTCTAATGAGACCTGCCGATGCAATTTTTTTAGAAGATACTTACGTTTAAAATTGATTAAATATACTCCAGTGTTTTTCTGAAAACATTATGCAAGCTTCTAAAAACAAAATAACTGATTCTAAGACTGCTCGACTAATTACAGGCCATGATGGGTCCACGCCCAATCCCTTCCTTTCTACCACACTCGAGAGTCAGGTTTTCTGAAAACATTTTTAAGCTTGCATTAAATACATATACATTTGCACTGGATTTTCATATATTTGAGAGAAATATCTTTTTTTTGAAATCATTTAAAAATCACATAATTATAAAATAAAATCTTTTGAATAAACGTAAAAGTCAAAGGGGTTTATACACCGTATAAAAGAAGGTTGTGTATAAAACAAAATATGCCTCAATGAAAGGAGATTGAGACGAAGTCCCTCACAAAGATAATTTATTAAATAAAATAGATCTATTATGTGTATTCACTATATGTACACATAAATAAAGTACAAATACAAGATATGATATAATAATATCATGACATAATTTTAAAGTAGGAGATTAACCCAGAGATTGGAAATTGGGTTAAGAAATTCCCTTACCTTGCATCCTGTCTTGACTCGACCATTCTTTAACCTCCTGAATAATAAACTAGATTTAATTTATAATTGCTTAAGAACCTTTTTCAAGTTTTTTATTCCTCTAATATCACTTATTACCAAGTTATGAACATTATGTAATTATTTAAGTTAATAACGGACGTTTTGTCGATCTTTGGTACTTGAGTCAAAAATAGACTTCTTATAATTACAAGTTGTTCAAGTGGTGAAATATCCATTATATACAGAATTATATTCATGATATAGATATCATATATCTCATATATATCCATTATATACATTAATTCATAATATTACAGAACATTTAGAGGTAAGAAATGAAATTCACCGTTCATGGAGACGGTAAGCCGTACGTACGCATGAACGCTACTTTCATTTCTATTTCGTATTTAATGAAATGAAGTTATAATTATATAAAGGTATAATATAATTACAGTATAATATAATGTATAATACCATTTACTCCATCCTTTATACCTCCCACATATGGCATTAACTATTCAAATCATTTTGAGGGGGCTGTAGTCCGCACTTCCTAAAATGAAAATATCGCGTTTACCCATAATAGAAACAATAAAGGTATGCCATAAATGAAAAATACAGAACCTTAAGTAAAACATAAACATATTATATATCATATATAAATAGAGTGACATCTTAATGGCCACCTTTGAAGGTGTTATATGATTGTTGAACAATCATCGTTTCGTGAGGCAGAAATTCTCCATCCACAAAAACAGTATGTTCTTTAACCATTAGATGTAGGTGTGTGTAAGTGTAGCTCGAATAATTCTTATAAAAACATCCTAGTATATTGTGGATACTTCTGTTGTTACAAAAGAAATGAATAAAAAGATTTTTGGGGGTTGGAGAAGAAAAATAAAACAAAACAACATTAGAGAATACATTACCTTAAAATCGGGTAACTCTTTTGATTTGAGACAAAGGCTTCATTGGGAAGAATTATGCCCAAAGTGAGGCTTATAGGAGTAAGATAGGGAAGTTGAGAGAGTATTTGGGCAGAGTTTTGCCGAGCCAAATGGCTTGATGGTGTGAGTAAGGTGGTAGTGGTGGGGGCCTTTTATAAGAGGAGAGGAGGGGCACTCTTGGAAAGATTGAAATGTTACTTTATTATGAAATTCTTTTTCGGATTCTAAAGGACCCACACTTATATATTTAGAGGATAAGGTGATAAGGGTTCGAAAACTACTCATCCAATAGGTTTTTGACAAGTGTAAGTCTTAGATTTTACATTATCTTTTCATTTTATTTAAATCGTTAATTAATGAGGTAATCGCTGCATCATCATGGTGTCATACATAATTTAATTTATTTAATGTCTAAAAATTATAAAACAAATATCATGATATAAGACATATTTTTAGATTTCTAATGAATATTTATAGTCAAACATATGACCTGTATAACCCCATTTAAAAATTGTTTTAGTAAAACAACTTATGTTTGTGACATTTTTATTTTAACTGTAAATAAAAGTTATTTATGTCATTTTCCTACCAAAGTGGCTCCATGGGGTCCCCAAGTTGACCCATGGATTGTCTTGGTCTTCCATGACACATAAAATAGGGGTAGGACAAGTGTAAAGGTATTTTCCTATTTTTATAATATCATTTTTACCTTAAATTTCACTAATTACCTTTAATCGTGATTAATTAAACTTAAAAGTTACTAGTCACCAAAAAAATTATTTTAAAACCATTGAACCACATTTTAATTCCTAATGACAACCATGTATGTCGGATTTTTGAAAATCAAAACACAGAAGTGGTAATGTTTCATTTAAACAAAAAATCAGTTTTTTAACTACCACTTAGTGGTTTCACTATTCATCAAAAATTAAAGTTTTTCAGAACAATGCCAAAATTTCACCCTAAGCTATAATTGATATTCCAACTTCAAAAATGATTTCTATTTTACAAAATTCCAAACATATAAGTTTCATTAATTAATTTCATTATTAATTCCCACTGTCACAATAAATAGCGTGTTTTTTAGAAACAATATATATCAAAAGATTGACAATTGTTTATGTCTAATTTCAAAGTGAAATTAATTCTAATGACCAACATTGGATAAAATGGTAAAAATATATTCTAATTATACTTTAAAACCACTCAATAGTATAATTTATCACTATAAATTATTTTTATTAAAAAAGTTGTTTTAAGTATTTTTCACTATTCATAAAAATTGGAAGTTCTCAGAAAATTACAAAAAATTCAACTTAGGATAATTTTGATATTAAGAATACAAAAATGAAGTCCATTTTAATTTCTATAATTTTAAAAAGTGGGTATTACTATTCATAACAGCTACTTTGATTAGTCGCGGTGTTTTAGAACTCAAACTTGCGTACAATGCAAGCTATTGCATTATTGAAAGAGAGGCGTATCGTGGAAGCTCGGGGTGTTACATTAACAAAAATAGAGCATCGCACTACCAGGATTTAACATGTATATCTCCAAAATGTAGTCCTCATTTATAAGATGCTCGATTGCGGTAGCACTATAAATTAATTTGCATAAGAAAACTCAAAGAATAAAAATTATCAACACAACTGAAAGATATACAAAACATCTGACATAGAAAGATATATATATATATATATATAATGATATATCATGCAATAAGATTTCAGATCCATAAAATACACCTAATAAATCAAAAGAATTTAAAATAATAACACCTTAGAGTATTCGTAAATTCCCTTAAGAATAAGAGATAAAATCTCTGCTGTAAACGGTTCGTTAAATCATTTATGACGAGATATAAATCGGTCAAAATAGATATATAGATATCTATGATATTCCAAAATTACTGTTACATAAAACTCTGAAAAAATCATAAATTTAAATTTCTGGTGTTGAAAATTCAAATGTAAGATTTTTTCACATAATGAGAAAACACCAAACATAGGGTTCAACCACATAACGTAGGGTTGATAATCCATATGTTCATCCTTGTCAGTATAAAATTCTGAGTGTTACATTGATTATACATAAATTAAATTTTCCGAAACGTAAGGTTGACAATGTAAGGTTGATTAAAAACAAAAGGTTGATGATCCATACATTTTCTCCTCAAACGTAAGGTTCCATACTTATATAGGGTTCTTTAACCATACTTTTTCTCCTTGAAAAATGTAAGGTATCATGCAAATGTAATGTTCGTTAACCATACATTTCTTCACACGTATGGTTGATAAACCATACATGCTGATCCTTTACCATAAGCTTTAATACAAATGTAGGGTATGTTCCTTAAGTTACATTATTCAACATAGAGAATGAACAATGATTCCAGAAAATGAAAAATAGTGAAAAATGTTTTCAGAATACACTTAAGAGTGTTCTGAACACTTTAACGAATATTTCTCATGAATAAGTACTTGAATGTTATTCCAAAATAAGAATTATAAAGATATAAATTTCCTAAAATATGCTTAAAATAAGATCATTAGTAAAATAAACAAGGGTATTTGTGAGAATCAAAGTCAACAATATTTATAGAGTATTGTTGAGACAATACATGCCCAACAATGTCTCTGTAGACTAAATACAAAATTATCTTATTAAATTATATATCTTCAAAATCCCCCAAAATGATATTCCAATTTAGTATTATCAATAAAAATTCTATACTTAAAACCATTATTCATGAAATGGTGAAATGAATCATAATAAAGGGTGATATCAAATGATTAATATGTGTAAGTAAGGGATACATTAACATAAGATGAGCATAAGGGTATGGGAACATGATAATAACATTTGAAAACCACACCCTACATATCATAGATCATAAACACGAGTCATGGAAAAAATATTAGTAGTCCGTAAGACATGAATCATAATGGAATCAAAGAAAATGATCCATAAGAGCATAAAATTTTCATAAGACATTGATTTTTAGAATACACATAAGCATAGAAAATCTTATGTCAAGGATACCTACCAAGAAATTTATAACATGTTAGGCTTGGGATAATCACCCGTGTACTTAGTTAGGGCTTGGTATAACCTCCCATGAAAATTTTTCGAGATTGGGATGACCTCTTATGTACACTCCTCTGATCTTGGGATAACCGCCTATGTATCATCTTTTAGGAATGGGATAACCTCCCATATACCCTATTTTGGGATTAATATAACCTCACATGTACCATTTGAGCTTATAAAACATTAATCATAACCCAATGCATTTAAGGGAGATATAGGTTTAACTCATCACATAATCCATAATTTTTTATACTATAATATCATAAAATATTCATCATATTATAACTCAGGAAAAAGAAATGAGTTTAATAAAATTTTCATCAGAGCATAACCCATGGTAAATAAATCAGTTTATTAAACAATTTTCATCATAATATTAAATCATTAAGAGAAGAAATAAGGATGGTATCATTGGGTGATATTATAATGGCACAATATTTTTATACATAAATATCACATCTTTTTAGATGAATATTCAATAAATTTCATAAACACACGCCCGAGGACTGTAATAGTTTAGTGTCTTTAGAGGCTAGAAACAAATATTCTTATTTCATGAATAAACTTAAAAATATCCTAAAAGGATTTTATCATAGAGTAATCCTCTTAGGCATACCATACATGGACCTTTCTTTATAAACTATGGAAGGAAACATAATAAATGGTGAGCTCAGATGCTCAGTAAGTGTGAAAATGAGAGGTATCAATCTATGATCATTTGAAATCATAATATAAGTATAAGGGTGTGTGGTCATGAACATAAATTATGAATCTTATAACCAACCTGACATAGATCATAAACATTAGTTATGGCATAAAACTTTATCATTACCAAAAACATGGCCTATAAGAGTTACAAATCATCATAAATCAACCATGAACCATAAAATCATGGCATAAAAGTGTGGAACTATCATAAATATAGAAAAACATTTCATAATTCATGGTTAACTACTAATAACATAAATATAGTAGATTAGGACTCATCATTTTTTTTCTCTTATTGTAGATCAGGACACACCTGTTTCCCATTGTGGATTAGGAAGCACTTGTTTCCCATAGTGGATCAATCCCGTCGACTTGTTTCCTGTTATTATCTCATGAGATATAAATAATTATCTAATTAATTAGTGGGATACATAGGTCCCATCCATATTATAATTAAAACCACACTTATGTGTGGAAAAAAATGTAATAAAACATTCATTATATCATCACATCATATCCCATGCAAAAAAATTAGTTTCATAAATATTTCCTTAATTTACCATAACACAACCCATGAAAAATAAATCGGTTTCATAAAAATTTCATCAACATAAAAATTAGACATATAGATAAAGAATAAGTATGGTATCATTTAATATTATCCCTGGTAAATCATAAGTAATATCAAATTAATTCATCTTGTTTGGAATATGGTTTTGAAAGATCACTTGGAACATTTCTTGAGGAAAATAATTTTCCACTTTGAAAAACACTTTTTAAAATTAAAATTTCACAAAAAAACTTGGAAATAAATTTATTTTTAAATGACCTTTAATACATAAAAATTAATATTTAAAACATTTAGTGTTTATGATGGTGGGAAATTTCATATATTCTGTACACATTAAAATAAATATTCTATTAATGTCTTTGGTAAAATACAAATAGACATTATTTTTGAAAATAACATGAAGATTACTTTTTAAATTTTTTTAAAGAAAAAAATGGGTAAAAATGTATTTAATAAATAATTTTTATGATGTTAAAATCATTTTTGAAAGAATTTTTAGAAAACATGGTTTTGGTAGAAAAGGGTTCTCGACTGAAGAGGGAAAAAATTAAATTGTCTTGGAATATTGAGTACATAAAGAGAAAAGAATGAAGGGAAAATAATTATTCGCATGACATAAAAAAATGATAATAACATTCATGAGTTTCTTAAGATATGTATTATAAGATTTTATCATCTAAAGAATAAACATAAATAATTCCAATAAACGATAAGGTTGTATTTTAAAACCCTTACCACTTTGGTAAATTTGAATTATAAGAACCATGAAATAATAAAATAAATTGAAACATAAAAAAGCATGATAATAAATAAAATCATGATACTACATGCCAAAGTGGATATATATAAACCTCATAAAATAAAAGATGTGCATAACACAACATATGCCTTGAAGAATAAAAATTGAGACAAAACCCCCTAACCGCTTTGGTAAATTTTGAACCATAAACCCAATGGAAGATAGACCCTAAAATTTATTTTCAAATCCAAAAAAATTTAGGATAATAATCGTAAAATACATTCATGGGAAATATGTACTCCATATAAAATAAATTGGTGGTGAATATGGAATGTGTCTCACATAAGTAAAAAGTGAGACAAAAATTCATTACATTAGGTCTCAAATTATAAATTATACATTAGAAAATCCTATATAATAAATATAAGTTTATTAAACCATTACTAAAGAACCATAATCATATATATAATACCATATATGGTTTAATTATTAACTTTTATTACCCTTTTATTAATAAATCCTTGTTAAAATCATGTTTTGGGTAATAACCGCCTTGTTTTTTGTGCATGTTTTGTTTTGTGATTTTTGGTCCTCTTACTTTGATCATGGTTTCATAATATAAATAATTTTAACCATGTTAAAAATATAATATATATTTATTATATATGTATTTATAGTAATATATAAAAGTTATATATATAAAATGAAATACACCGTTCATGGCGATAGTGGGTCGTACGTACGCATGAATAATGTTTCAATTTTAGAAATGGGTCTAACGAAATAAATATAAATAATTTATTACATTAAAAAAATATTATGTATAATATATAAAATTCTTTATTTAAAAATATTCTTATTACCTTCCATGTTAAGCATTCCTGATGAATGAACCACATCACTTCACAAGGTACTAATTCATCATATAGACGAACAACGTTATCATATTCCCACCAAATGGAATCTAAGTAGTAAAATGTGATATAATGATTCAAAAATAGTATTAATATAATAGATATAATATATAAATAATAAATTGATCATTATATACATCTGTGAGAGGTGACAATGGAAAACGAATAACATTGGTTCATGGGGTGGTAGTTAGCCTTAAATATAAATGATGATTTCATAACCCATTTTATAGAAGAGGGAATGAATTTAGGTTACTAAATAAACATAATAATATCTAAATATATATATAATAAAGTGATTTAATTATTTAATAATGGTTTAATAATTTTTTAATGAGGTGGGGGAATAAATAAAATAAAATGGTTGGTTGGGAACATTACATCATCATCATACAACTTCTTTTAGTTTGAATCAAAAGAATTATTTGGTTATATTTATGGAAAAAAATAAGAATTATAGGATGAAATGAGTAAGTAAGGAAGTTATTTGGGTATTTTTTTTCTGAAAAAATGGGTTTTGGAAGTTTTAAGAGGACATGAGAGGGGGTGACCTTTTATAAGTGAGGTGAGTGGAACATTTTTAATTTTTGAAAAGAAAAAGGTGTACCCACATTTTTATCATTACTAAAGGATCCAAAATGGAAAATTATCTATAATAAAATATATAAGGTATAAATATTTCCACCTAATGGGTTTTAGATGTGTCTTACATCATTTTTTAACCTGGATATTTTTAGTTAACCCCTCAGCAAAACTATTTTTACCAAAACCACGGTAAATAATTTTTTTACTATTTTTACTATTCATTTGGGTAAAAAATTAAGTTGAAAATATAATATAATATAAATTAATATGATTCAAAATGTTTATTACATTTTTATAAATTACATTAAAAAAATTGGAAAATTTTATTTTAAAATTAATCGCATTGATGTGAAGAAAAAGCGAGTTTTTTGAGAGAAAAAGTTCAAAAGTTTAAAAATATTTTATATAAAAATGATTTCAATGGACTAAAATGGATTAATAAATATATAATTGGAATAATTTTACTTTTAAAACAATTTTAAAAAATAAACTTCAAAAACTCATTAAATGAAAAATGCAATTTTCATTAAAAATGAGTATTTTTCACTATTCATCAAAAAATTAATATTTTTATAAAAATACAAAAAAATCATCCTAAGAAAATTTTGACACGATGATTTCAAAAATTAATTTTATTTTATTAAATTAATATTCAAAAAATTTCAAAAATTAATTTTATTATTGTTCACAAAATTAATTTTTTTGAGAAAATTATATTTTCAAAACATTTGAAGAATTTAATGAAAATTAAGTATTTTTTATCAATATGTTTTATTTAAATAAAAAAATTATAATTAATATTTAAAAATTTGTTATTACTATTCATATCGCTAAGTTAGATAACTAAGATATACCATTTGTACTTAAATAATAACATTAATAATATATCATGGTTTGTTAAAACTCAATTTCACCTGTAATGGAAGAAAAACTCAATGTTTCATATAACACAATTTAAAATTAGTGCTGCATGTAATGTATTCTATCAAAGAAATTACCTTTATTCAAAAAAAATATTTAATAAAATCTTGGGGTGTTATATTCTACCCCCCTTAAAATAAATTTCTCCCTAAAAATCATCACTTAGGTATAAAAAACTAAGGTTACTTTTGCCTCATTATATCCTCAGGTTCCCACGTAGCTTCCTCAAGCTGGTGGTTTCACCAAAAAACTTTAACTGGGTGAATGGTATTTTTTTATAAATTTCTTTATATGATCCAAAATATGTATCAGTTTTTCCTAATAATAAAGATCATCTTCTAGTGGAATGACCTTTAAGTTCAGTATATGTGATGGATTAGGAATGTACTTACTTAGGAGAGATACATGGTCACATCCTAAACCTAGGAGAGGTTTGGTGGAAGCTCTAAGATATTAGTTATGGTCAGTATACAATCAATAATTTTAAATTGACTGATATACTTAGGGATTATTTTTCCGTTCTTTCTTCCATAGAGAAACTCATAGAAACACCTTCTCACTAACTTCAAATTCTAGATCACATAAATTATTATCAGTAGATCAATTATTATAATTTTTTTCTACCCTTACATTTTTTAATTGATATAACCTTCTCTACCATTTCATCAACTAGATCTAGTCCCAATATCTTTCTTTTGGAAACTTTATTCCATTACATTTGATTTATAAACCTATTACCATAAAGGGATTTATAAGAATCCATCTGAATGTTTGAGTGAATTTATTGTTGAATGAAAACTCAACTAGAGAATGGTGTTGATCCTAAACACATTTTAAATCCATAGAACAAGATATTATAATATCCTCTAGGGTTTGAATTTTTTTCTTAGACTGGCCATCGGTCTGAGGATGATACACAGTGCTGAACTGAACTCTGTATCACGATATTGGTGATGACTTCATCAAAAAATTGAGGTAAAATTCAGACCCCAATTATATACAACTGAATTTAGCGCTCCTTGAAACCTCACAACAACCATAATGTATATTCTAGAAATAAGTTCCAAAGAGAAATCTTCTCTGATATCTATGATGCGTGATGACTTCATAAGGTGATTGACTATAACCCATATTTACCACAACATGAAAGATAAGATAAACCCTAAAGGTTACTAGTACCTTTAATAATATTTCTATAAGTGGTAAAAACATTCCTCCTCAAATACCTTTGTCACTAAAACATATAAAAAATGGTTTCATTTCCATAAATTTCTCTTATAATATCCTTTATAATGATAAAATCTATTCACATAAAACCTAAAATGGGTGTGAATGACTTTGAACTTAGGTTCAAACTTAAAATCGTAAACCCATGATGGTATCCATAACTCTTATGTTAATATTACATGGAGACACATACTCTTCCAAAATTAATTCACCCTTTATTCCTTATATAACTCTTATATTATAAAAAAAATATTTTCATTGTAAGCATGGGTTCATCCTTTTACTGAGAGAATATTAAATACAATTCCATTAATCTATAATCCATTTATATAGAGATAATCACATGAAATTTCACTAAATTATGAACAATAATATTTTTATAGGGCTCATTTATACAAAATCAAATATTAAGTTTCAAACAAAGGAGCGAAGGATAAGTGTTACCTAATTATCATGATTCACTTCATCCATTGTGATTTGATAATATTTCCCACATTCCTTTGTCTACAAAGGTTATTGGGTCTTATCATCCACATTATCCATTTGATTGGTTCATTGATTTTTATAATGACATAACTTCTTACACTTGATGCAATAGAGTGTGAGTTGTGCAATAATTGGAATCCTCTTCTCATACATTCCATTAACAATACCATTAATCACATTTATAAATTCAAGAGATTTATAACACACCTTTACAATTTTAAAGTACCTCCTATTTCCATTTAATAAATTCCCTTGATGCTTCTTCCCACATTTCTGGAATACAGATGGCTGAAATTTCTTTCTACCGTGTCATTTATTCGAATTTTCATGTGGCTTGATATTAGTTTTCCTATAAGAATCATGGGAATAGTGGGAATCCCAAATTTAAATTTCTACCTTAATCAAAAATCAAACAAATTATTCATAAATACTAAATTCAATTATATCCAAGGCCTTTCAAAGACTTGGTTTTAGGCCACCAAAGAATCAATCAATTTCACTTTTAGGTTTGATGATTAAACCCAAAGAGTGCCTTTAAATTCTTGTAAAATTATCATTATAGGTACCAATAGATTCATCATACTTTTTATTATGCTTAAGTAATTACTTATCCATTTTTAGTAGAATTAGAGGGAATTACTTATTGAAAAATATCCCCTTAAACTTTTACCATTCCATATATTCAATTTCTTATTGTTTCCTATTATTATTAATAATAGTCCAACATTGATCTACATCATCTTCCAAAAAATAAATAGCCAAAATGACTTTTTCATGCTCTAAAAACCAAATAATGTAAAATATATTTTTAGGGTGATGATTCATTTCTCAGAAACCATTATATCAGCAGAACAACTAAAATATTATGTATGTTTCTTCATGAATGACTTAACAAAACATTGTTCCATCCTTTACATGTTTGGAAGTTCCACATGATTCATAGATTGAGAAATGTGTGTGAGTATAACAATAATATTTTTTATTCTATATCCCATAACATTTGTTTTCTAAGGATGATTGTTATTGCATTGTTGGTCGCACTCAGTGTTAACATAGATCCTTCTGTTTTAAGCTATTGAATTAAACTATAAATCATAGGGTAAGAAACAATAATCATAGTAGAAAACTCATAACCATGAAAAATAATTTATACGTTATCTAAATCATGACACATTATTTTCAATATATGACACCATTGGTTTAACCCAAGTCATCCATTATCATAATCTATTCAAATCCTTCACAATGGTTTGTAAATAAAATTTAGATTAACCAAAGAATATCCCCCAGGATTGTAAAACTAGGAATGCATTAAGTCCCATTTTCATGAACCAAGTGATGATCCAGTCAATATCAATGTTCCCTTTTAGAGTTATTACCCCAAGGTACCTATGTGCTAGATCCAAATCCACTTATATTATCCCTACATCACTATATTACTAGGAAAACCATGCAATATCATTCATACCAATACTTTAGGATATTATTCTATAATTTGACTCCTCCTAAGGGTTTCCACTAATATTTTTCTAATGCTAATCTCCAATTATTGAATAACAATAACCACTTATAGAAGATATAATAACCCAATATTTTCATATATAAATATCACATCTTTTTTTATGAATATTCAATAAATTTGGTAAACACATTACCAATAGTTATAATAGTGTAGTGTTTTTTAAACTAGAACCAAAATCTTCTTATTTCCTGAAATATCCTCAAAATCTCAATAAAAAATATTCTCACATAGTAATACTCTTAGGAATACCATAAAAAAACCTTTATTCATAACCTTAGGAAAGAAAAATTAGAAAGTGTGAGCTTAGATGTTCAGCAAGGGTTAAGATAAGAGATATCAAACAATGACCATATATAATAATAAAATAATAATAAGGGCATGTGATCATGAATATAACCTACAGTGTTTATACCCAACTTTTCATAGATCATAAACAAGATTCATGCGATAAATATTTATCATTTTTGAAAACATGTCCAATAAGAGTCGAAAATCATCATAAATAAATCATTAATGATAATATCATATAATAAAAGTGTGGTACTATCATAAATATAAAAAATATATATTTTAATGTCAAATACCATGATGGTCAGCATAATGGATTAGGACTCATCACATATTTCACATTGTGTATTGGGATGCACATGTTTCTTATTGTGGATCAAGATGCACCTATTTCCAATATTAGGTCAAGCCTATTGAATTTTCTCCATCATTATCTCATGAGATATAAAGATTTAACCAATGTAATGAAGGGAGATATAGGTTCCATCGATATCATAATTAAAATCATACTCATGTGTTCCATAATATCATAAAACATTTTTCATATCATCACATTATAACCCATGTAAAGAAAACATATTTCATTTTAATTTCATCAATTCACCATAACATAACCCATGAAAAGTAAATGGGTTTTCAAAAAATTTAATCAATAAAAAATTAACCATCTAGAGAAATAATATGGATGGAATCCTTAAATATTATCCCCAATAAATCATATGTAGCATCAAAATATTTCATCTTAGTTTGAAGACGATTTTCAAAGATCACTTGGAATATTTCTTGCGTAAAATAGCCTTTCCACTTTGATTTTTTTAAAACTAAAAGTACCAAAACCATTTTGGAAAAAACATTCTTTTGAAATAACCATTTTTAATTATGAATTAATCTTTAAAAAATTTAGTGTTTTTGATGGTGGGAAATTCCATACATGTTGTGAATATTGAAACAAATATTCCTTTCACATTTTTAGTAAATTCCAAATGAGCATTCTTTTAAAAAATGACATAAGCATTTCATTTTAAATAATTTTATAAATATAAATAAATGGGTAAAAATTTATTTAATAAATCATTTTTATGTTGTTAAAAACATTTTTTAAATCATTTTTAGAGAACATGGTTTTGGAATAAAAAGTGTTCTCCACTAAAGAGAGAAATAAAATTAGATTTTATTAAAAAAATATTTTGGAATCATGATAACATAAATAGAGGAAAATGAAGGGGAAACATGTATCATAATTATATAACCATATGAGAATAAAATTCATGAGTTTCTTGAGATTTTTATTATAATATTTCATTATTGGAAGCATAAACATAAATATTCTCAGTAAACGATGAGATTGTATCATAAAACCGTTACTACTTTGGTAACTTTGAATCATAAGAACCATGAAATAATGAACTTAAATAAAATGTAAAATATCATGAGAATAAATAAATTCATGATATTACATTTCAAATGGTTGGTATATAAATCTCATAAATTAGTATAGGGTCATAACACAAAATATGTCTCAAAGAAGGAAAATTGAGACAAAAATATCATACCGCTTTGGTCACTTTTAAACCATAAACCCCATGAAAGAGAGAGATAAAAATGGATATATAAATTACAATAATTTTCAAGATAATAATAATAAAATACATTCATGGTCACTATGTATACTACCTAAAATAGATAGGTGGTGAATATGGTATGTGTCTCATAGAAGTAAAAAAGTTTGATGAAAATCTCTTACCTTAGGTATGTAATTCTTTCATATACGTTCAAACCTAGATTATAATAAATCTAATTTTATTATAAAAAATTAAATAACCATAATGATATTTATTATACAATATATTATTTACTTATGACATTTTACTACCCATTTATCAATAATTCCTTATTAAAATTATGTTTTGGGTAATAACCTCTTTGTTTTTCCTACATATTTTTATTTTTTATTTTTGGTCTTATTACATTAATCATGGTTACATAATCTATATAATGATAAAAATAATATAAAAATAATATATATTCATTATATAGTTATTTAGATCAATCTATAAAATTTAGAGATAGAAAATAAATACACCGTTTATGGAGATAGTAGGTCATACGTACGCATGAACATTGTTTCTATTTTCTAAAAGAGTGAAATAAAAGAAAGATAAATAATTTATTTCTTTTATAGAATCATTTTTATTTCGTATGTGTTAAAAACTAGCCAGGGTACCCTAGTAACCTGATAACTGATCCGGTGTTGACATAGCCCGAAGGGTGTTCCTGATCTCTACAGGTCAGTGACTAGCACATAACATTATAAAAGAATGAAAGTAGGAAATTTTTTTCCACAAAAATTGGGGAGTAAAAGGAACAATACAACATGAATATGAAAATAAAATACACAGGTATTAATGTACCATAATTCAGACAGGTAAAAAAACCCAAGTACTACAACCAAGTACCTGAAAATAGGAAAAACAACCCAAGTCGCAACACAGATATATGTCAACAAGTCCACAATTCAACAACAAGAACCACCTCCATGTGATCCCTTTCTTTTTCTCAAATTGGGAAGGATATAATATACAAGCACCCAAAGTCACAAGTAGGTTGTGATCCAAATACCAGTAGTATTTTATCAAATATTCCATAATAAGATGAAAATATCAAATTAACCAAGAATGTTCTTTCAGTTTTTAAATAAATAGGTTTACAATAGAAAAAAATATATTTGAAAAATAATTATTTACAATTAAAAATATGGAAATATTTTAACAATTCATGATTCACATTTAAAATGATGGAAATACATTGTAATGATGTAATTTTCCTTCAATCAAGGGGTGCTTTACACAAATGAAACTTTCCAAAAAATGGATTAAACAAAAAAATTATATAAAATAGTTAATATAAATTCACAAGGCAAGTAAAACAATTTACGAAAATGGAATATATAAATTTGAAATACAAACCAGAAATAAACATGGTCATATCTAAATAGGTATGATAGTTACAAGCTATAAGGACCCGACACTATGAAATGAAAAATATGTACATACGTCCCTTTGGGTTGAAGTCAAAGAGGAATCATCACTATGACTTAAGGGATATGATGTGATGATATGATGTTTTAGAAAATTATAAGTCGTGAAGTGTCTCCCAAAGTAAATCACTAACTACCTAAGGCTTTCATGTTCTTTAGTACAAATCAACAATGGGACATTCATTTCAATAATTCTTAAAATAAAATTAAATCTAATTCCCCATCTCAAATATGCCAATTTTCCATTTAAAACCCATAATATGGTTTTATTAAAAAACATGCCATTCCACTAAGATGAAACCCTAATGTTTCCATAAAAAAAATTTAATCCATGATTAAAAAATAATTATTTGAAACCAATTCATGAAATTTAAAAAAACAATTTCACAAATTAAATTTATCAATTTAATTTTCAAACAAATTCCATCAATTCCATAACAAACCCCCGAATTCAATGGAATTAGTGTTTTTCACAATTTTCTATCAAATCATTTTCCCCAATTAAATTAAAAAATTTAATTGAAATTTTTCCATTAAATCAAATATTTAAATCAATCAATTTAAATATAGGAAGATCCATAAACATACCCCAATTCAATGAAATTGGGGTTTTTCCAATTTCATGCCAAAACCTATTTTTTTCTAAAAACCCCAGTTCATTGGAATTGGGTTTTTAATAAAACCATTGAAATAAATTTAACACTAATTAATAGATTTCATTTAAATCATAAATTTAATTTAAAATCTCAATTTATGGTTAAGATAATTTTGGCATCGTAAAGTAACCACCTACCTTGGAGTTGCTAGATCTTAAAGCATCAAACCCTAATCCAGATTTTCCAAGGAAGAATGATAACAACAGAATCCATGGAAATGAGGATCAAACTTATGTTTAAAACCCCAAAATAGTGGGTATTTGATTCCCAATTCAATATAAGGATCCACAGAACAATAAGGAGGAAGAGAGAGACTGCAGGAGATCAAGAACGGTGGGAGGAAACTAACCAGAAGAGGATTGACCACCATTCTCCTAACTTCAAATAAGTTCCGAGAGGGATAAGAGGGAACAAGAATCTTTCTTCAAAGCTCCAAGGAAGGGATAAACTGTTTTGGGGTTTTACTAGTCAATTGGGGTTCTAAAATATAGGTTTATGAAAATTTAACAAAATTTCAGATCACTTAAAATCCCATTCACACAGTTTCCTGGGAAAAAGGTGCACAGTTTAGGCAAACCATGTGTAAGATGTGAGATAGTTATAAATGGGCCACATTATTTATCCAAAGAGGGTGAATGTCTTGACTAAATATGAACCAACTATGAAGAAGCTCACTGTCGTGGGTTGCATGGTTTTCTCTGATAGGGTTCATAGTTTGGGAAAACGGTGCACCAACCGTGTACTAGCCCAGAATTTAAAAACCTCCTAAAATTTCAACCCCAATTAACCCCAAAAAAACCCCAAAAAAATCTTAGTAAAAATAGGGGTTTAGAAATACCAGAAACAGTAATGAGATGTTACAACCTCCCCACCATAGAAACTTTCTATCCCTAGAAATCCTACTCATAAACTTCCATACCAAAACGATGAGGCCACTGCTCTCTCATTATATCCCCCCTTTCTCACTTCTCAAGATTATCATAACCATTCTACCATAGCACATGAAACAGTGGTATCATAATCCCATGAAGTAACTTGGTTTCCAAATCAACTATCCCTACTATCTATTCAGTAATGGATAAATCATGTTGAACTTCAAGGTCACGCCTACCCAGAACATGAGATGGATCAGATAAATACTTTCATAACTGAGATACATGGAACATGTTATGTATCGATGTTAGCTATGGTGGAAGTTCAAAATGGTAAGAAGCATTCCCCAAATTCTCAATAACCTCAAAAGGTCCTATAAAATGGGGATAAAGTTTCCCTTACCTCCCAAGGCATCGATGACCCATATGAGGTGAAACATTAAAGAAAACCTAGTCACCAACTGAGAAATCCAATGGTCTATGATGATGATCAGCATAATACTTATATTGGATTTGTTCTTCCAATATTCTCTGATGAATCAACTGAATCTTTGTCATCATCTCTTTCACCAAACTTGGTCTAACCAAGGAACATTCACCAATCTCTAGCTAACACAACAGAGATTTACAAGGCCTAAAAAGGATCCATCTTGACCGTGGATTGGTAACGATTGTTATAAGTAAACTCAAACAACTCCAAATGATCATCCCAAGCCCCACCAAAGTTGAGAACACAAGAGAGAAGCATATCCTCAAGAATCGGTATAGATCTTTCTATTTGGCCATCTGACTATATATGGTACGCCGTACTCAAATAGACGTGAGATGCTAGTGCCTTCTAAAGGCCTCTCCAAGAATAATAAGTTAAATGAGGATCCCTTTCAAAGACTATAGCTTATGGAACTTTGTGGAAATAAAAAATCTCTTCCCCATAGAGATTTTCCAATTCCACAACTTTGGCTACATCACAAATGGGTATAAAGTGAGCCTATTTCATCAGCCGATCAATCAAAACTCAAATTGAATTCTTCTTTATATGAGTATGTGACAACCCAACCAAAAATTCCATAGAGATCACATCCCACTTCCAAGTAGGTATTTGAAGTGGATGAAGAAAATGTGAAGGTTTTTTGTGTTCTACTTTCACCTATTATCATGTATAACAATGAGAGACAAACATATTAATGCCCGGTATCATAATTGGACACCAAAAAATGCCAATTCATTTCATATATCTTCTTCATGGTTACTCAGTCCACTTACCACTAAGAATTATGAAAATCCCCATCATATATTTCTTTACTAAAGATGGTACCACAAAATGATTATGATAGAACAAAATTACCTCTTTGGAGAATGGAAAATGAGAAACTATCTCCCCATCATAAATAGAGTCTTTGATGCTACTAAACACATCATCAAACTACTCACCCTGAAGAATACTTTTGATAAGCGTGGATGATAACTGAAAAATGGCCAAGGAATCCTTTTCCCCTTTCTCTTGAACTCTAATATGCAACTATGAAAAAATATCCACCATGTTCCACTTTTCCAAATATTCTTTCACTAGCTAGGTCAGTAGTTTCCTACTCAAAGAATCTGGGACAAAATTCCCTTCCCATGGGGTATAGGTGATGTCAAAGTCAAAATATTGCACGTATTCCTCCCAAAACCTTTGACAAAGAGTCAAATATTTTTTAGAGATGATATAAATGAGGATATTGTGGTCATAAAAATATGGTAAACCTTTATCTGTAAGGTTAATGCCACTAAATATTAAGTGCTTGAAACACAAATACAAGTTCAATATCATGGGTCAGATAATTCTTCTCATGTGGCCTAAGATGATGAGATCCATAAGAAACAACATGATCACCTTGCATAATAACGCAACCTAAACATGAACCTAATGCATCATAAAAGACCACATAGCCCTGCCTGGCCTTTGGAAGAGTCAACACTAGGGATGTTTTCAAAATATATTTCATCTCAACAAAAGAACTATAACATTTATCCTTCCAAAAAAACATCACTCCCTTCTAATTCAGAGTAGTCATCAAAGAAGCCAACATTGAGAAGTCCTTGATAGACCAGCGATAATAACTATTTAGACTCAAGAATATCCAGATCTTGAAAACATTCTATGGTTGTTCCTATGTCATGACATATTTTAACCTCTCAGGGTTAAATGAAATACCATGTTTCGAAACTACATGTGCCAAGATCTTTACTTCCCAAATCCATAATTCACATTTCAAATTCTTGGCATAAAGTTGGTTATTTATCAATAAACTCAGAACTCTTCTCAAATGATTCACATAGTCCTCCTCAAACATAGAGTAAACAAGGATGTCATCAACAAAGAATATGATGAAATTATCTAGATACTCATGTAAAATCCTATTAATTAATTGCATAAATACTATAGGTGCATTGGTTAAATCAAAGGGCATAACAAGGTACTCATAATGACGACACCTACTCTGGATGGTGGTTTTCTGAATGTTAGATTATTTTATCCTCAACCGATGCTACCATAGTGGAGATAAATCTTTGAGAACCACTTCACCCCTTAAACTAATCAAATATATAATCAATTCATGGTAGTATATACTTATTCTTCACCGTAGTTTGATTGAGCATTCAGTAATCAACACATAGGTGAAGTGAACCATCATTTTTGTTGGCAATGAGAACCAAAACTACCCAAGGCATCACACTTGAGTGTATAAATACTTTATCTAGAATATCATCCAACTTTAACTTCAACTCGTTAAGTTTAGAAAGATCCATATGGTAATAGAGAATTGAAATTGGTTGTGTACTAGAAATTAATTCAATGGAAAAATAAATCTCCCTTACTGGTGGAAAATGAGAGAAGTTTGAAAGAAATATGTTGGAAAACTCGATGGTAATTAGAGGGAGGTCTCCACTCAAATATTCTTGCTCTAGATAAAAGTTAAACACTGATATTACTTTACCCAAATTTGGATAAGAAGGTTTATCCCTTCTCAACCTTGGGTCCCATTCACCTTGAAAGACACGAGACACACCACTAAGTGTATTAAAGGAGACCCATCAAAGATAACAATCAATCCAGGATTTATTGGTAATGAGCCAATCAATCCAAAATATGATATGAAGAGGTTTCATGTTGAGAATAATAAAACTCCAAGAAATCTATATATATGATAGAGAGAAGACACAAGTGGGACTACAAAGACCCTTCTCTCTCTTCGTACCAAGGGGAGTTGTATTATCCATTTCATAAGATAAAATATCCATATGAAGATTTTGCAGATTAATAACCCAGGTTGAAATAATCAAATGAGATGCACCGATATCAAATAGAGAAGTAACTAATGACGAAACTATAGTAATGGTACCTCTCATAGTCTCTAGACCATTACCCACTTCCTTTGGAGACTCTTCCACTGTGTAAAGTAGCTTTATTTTGGATTCCTATTGCTGGAACACTTTTATAAATGAATCATTATATTTTCCTCCTGCTTTAGGAAGATCTGATGATCCCATTTCACTACACAAAGTATAATAAACATGGAATAATCTCTTTAAGTGCCCTAAACATTTGAAAAAGTGACAGTTCTTGGGTGATTGAGTGAAAACCCTATTTGAATTTTCTGGATTTCCATAGTGGTAGAAAATAAAAGGACCTCTTCCTAGTTCTACAAGAGGTCTAGAGTGACCCTAATATTGATAACTACCATGAGAATTATCACACTTCTACTTTTCCTTGAAGAAACTCACACTGCCATTGGGAGAGAAAAAAAATCCTAATAACTCAGACTTTCTTGCCAGGTCCATATCGACCATCATCACTCTATCCAGTACATCATCATAACAAGGAAACTTTTTCAAGAAAACTTGAGAATTAATATATTGAAAAAATTTCAACTAGAACCTTCATCATTCATCTTCTAATTTGATAAAATCTCATGTGTGAAATGAACGAGCTTAGAAAAACATTTTTCACAATCTTCCACGGTCGTATCAGCCTGATCAAGTCTAAAAAACTCCATAGGATTGTCCAACAACATAGAATATGGATAAAATATTTGGTGAAAAGAACTTTGAAGTATTTCCACTCTAATCCCCCATGATTCTTCACCGTAACCATAATGTACCACTATATTATGCTTAGTCCATCCATCACAAAGGTGAAACACTTTACCTTGATTTCAGCAGGTGTGTCCAAGAACCCAAAAAAGTGCTCCATACTACTCAACCATTCCTTTGGCTCTTGAAGATTATTTGATCCCTTTAATGGTTCTAGATTCTGGAGAATTAACTCTTGGGAAAAAATACTGTGAACATCCCTCTGAGGTTCCACAACTGGATCCTGAATGGGAACTAGAGGTGGTGCCTGTCCTAGAGCTTAGAGAGTGCGCACAATCACCTCTATCAGATTTGGATCTATAATAGGATTCGTTCTCTAAGTTTCAATAGTAGCATCTTCCAAAATATGATTCTAAAATACTCTTAGAGTCATGATGTTATAAAAAATCAACTAACAATAAGAAAGACATTAGATTACACTCAAACTGTGTAATAGGGGAAAATAATCCCACAAATAGAAATAAAAAGATTTGGATTTCACTTTATCTAAATCAAAATAGGTAAAAGACTAGAACTAATCCCAAAGACATATTTCCCTAACAACACATGGTGTCTTAAGATTCATTATGGTGAGAGATGGCCAGAAACTCAATCACATCTACCTCCCATGTCCTGACAAGATTTCACAAATGCATACTAACTTTAAGACAGAAGATCAATCTGGAACTCTGATAATACTTTGTCACAAACCAACCTGAGTACCCTAAAAACCTGATAACTAAGCTAACATAGCCCAAAGGGTATTAGCAATCATCATGGGTCAGAGACTAGCACCTGATATACATTGGGAGTAATGTACCAGAAATCAAATAGGTATAATAACCCAATTACTACAACCAAGTTTTAGAAATCAGGAAAAAATTCCCAAGTCCCAACTCAGACGGAACTCACCAAGCCCACGATTCAACAACTAGAACCACCTCCAAGTGATCCATTCCCCTTACTCAAACATGGAAGGTAATCTATAAACACCCAAAGGCACAAGTAGGGTGTGAGCCAAATCCTATTAGGATTTCACCAAAGGTTCCATAACAATTTTCCAATATAAAATTAACTAATAATGTTCTTTCAATATTCAAATAAACATTTTTGGCATAACAAAATTATATTTAAACAAATCATGATTTACAATTCAAAAGATGTAAATAATTTAGAAATTCATGCTTTACATTTCAAATGATAGAAATAAATTTTAATGATCTAATTTTCCGTTAATCAAATGGTGATTTACACAAATAGAAATTCTCACTAAATTTCTTAAATAAACACTTTTATATAAAATAGTTTATATAAATTCACAAGGCATGTAAAATAGTTTACAACAATGTAATATATAAATTTTAAATATAAACAAGAGAGAAACATGGTCATATTCCAAATAGGTATGATAGTTCTATGCTATTAGGACATGACATTGTGAAATGAAAAATATGGACGTATGTCCCTTTAGTCATAAGTCAAAGAGGATTCATCACCATTTCCAAGGGGATGTGATACGATGATATGATGTTTTAGAATGTTGTAATTCATGAAGTGTCGCCCAACATAACTCACTAACTACCTAAGGCTTTCATGTTTTCTAGTACAAAACAATTATTGGGAATTTATTTCAAGTCTCCTTAAAATACAACTAAATCCCATTTCCCATTTCAAATATTCCAATTTTCTATTTAAAAACCATAACATGGTTTTAATCAAAATCATGCATTTTCCCAAAGATGAAACCCTAATGTTTATTTCGAACAATTTAAAACCATTTTTCCCAAATAATTATTTGAAACCAATTCATTCAATTTCACAATCCACTTTTAAAAACTAAATTCAATAATTTAATTTTCAAATAAATTCCATTAATATCACAACAAACCCCCAATTCAATGGAATTGGGATTTTTATCAATTTACCATGAAATCAATTTTACACAATTAAATTAAAAACATTTATTAAACTATTTCCATAAAATCCCAAATTTAAAATAAACAATTTAAATCTCACACATTTCCATAAATATACCCCAATTCAATGGAATTGGGGGGTTTTCGAATTTCACGCCAAAAACCTATTTTTTTCAAAAAAAACTAATTCAGTGGAATTGGATTTTTATTCAAACCATTGAAATAAATTTAATACTAATAAAAAAAATTTATTTAAATCATTAATTGTATTTAAAAAATAAATTTATCATTAAAATAATTTGGGCATCATAATGGAACCACCTACCTCAGAGTCTCTAGATCTCGAATCGTCAAAACCAAATCAGGATTTGCCGAGGAAGAAAGGAAACAACCAATTCTGGGGAAATGGGGATAAAAACTTGGTTTACACACCCAAAAATATGGGTATTAGATCTCCAATTAAATACAAGGATCCATGGAACCCTAAGAAGAAATAGAGAGACCGCAGGAGAATAAGAATGGGAGTAGGAAACTAACCGGAAGAGGATCAATCGTCCTTCACCTAACTTCTACTCGCTTTAAGGAGGGGTCCGAGAGGCCAATAATACTTCTTGGGATATACAAGGAAATTACAAACTCATTTTAGGTCGTACCAATCCATCAAGGGCCTAAAATAGGGGCTTGGAAAATTTTAACAAATTTTTTGATCACTTAAAATCCTGTATGCGTGGTTTCTTGGGAAAAGGCACATAATTTAAATAAATCATGCGCAAGCCATGTTCTAGTTATAAATAGGAAACATGGTTTCTCCTAGGAGTTCACATGATAAAAATAGTCATTATCCAACGATGAAAAATCCCACTGCCTTGGGTTGCATTATTTACTCTGATCGGGCGTATGGTTTGGGAAAACTGTGCCCCGAACGTGTACTAGAAAAGAATTTTCAAATATCTTAAAATTTCTACCTGAATTAACGCCAAATAAAACCCAACCAAATATTGGAAAAAATATGTGTTTAGGAATATGTTAATTAGTAAAAGGATTTTACAATATATATAACATGTGTTTATTTAAACCTATCCTTATTACTTTCAATGTAACTCGTATATGAAGAATGAATCACATCACTTAATTAGACGGTAGTTCGTCATACACAAAAATAACAATATCGTATTCTCATGAAATGGAAATTTTAAAACCCCAATATTTCATAGTAAGTTATCTATTTAAAGTAATTCAACAGCTTGCGCTCCATAAAACACCAAGTTCGAGCGCACCACGACTTACCAAACCGGCCATTAAAAAAGCGGTTATGAATAATATAAACTAAATTTTTAATTTTATTTACTCAATATAATTTTATAATCCATATTATGTTTTTCCTAGACATAATATAAGAAAAAATTCATTTTTTCCAGATAAAGGAAGTATTTTGTTTAAAAATGCAATTTTACCACCTTTTAATGGAGAACCCTTTTTAAATCCAATATTTGACACTTTTATATATTAAATTTAATGAAATTAAATTATTCTTTAGAATAAATATATAAAAATTTAGTTTGGATAAATTTTTGTTACTTTTCTAATAACTTTTATATTTTGATGAATAGTGAAAAATAATAAATTTTAATTGAAAACTTTTTTTAATCAAAATAATTTATAGTGTTAAATTATGAATTTGATTGGTTTTAAAGTATAATTAGATTATATATTTATCATTTAATATAATTTAGGTCATTGGATATAATTTCACATCTAAATTGTACATAAACACATGCCAATCTTTTGATCGTTTTTTACTTCTTAAAACCCCTCTTTCTGGTTTGGACAACGGGAATTTATTTTAAATTAATTAATGAAACACATTTATTTTGAATTTGGTAAAATATTTATCATTTTTGGATTCTTAATATCAAAATTATCTTAGGGTGAATTTTTGGAATTTTTCTGAAAACATTCAATTTTTTGATGAATAGTGAAAAACACTACGTTATTGTTTAAAACAGACTTTTATTTAAATAATAATAATTATTATTTAAATTTATTTTAAAGTTAAAATAGATACATAATACCTATATAAGTTCAATTTAATTCATTGGATTCATTTTATAATAATATTAGATGTATAAAATTTTATTGAATTTTTAACGTCTTTTACCCACCTTTTAGGCACATTTGCAAATTCACATAAAACGTAATTTTACCGCTAATATGAATTGAATTTAAAAAATATGAGAGACATGGTTGACATCAGTAAGTAAAATGTGGTTCAATAGGATTAAAATAATTTTTGGTGAATAGTAACTTTTGAATTTTATTTACCATGGTTAAAAGTAAATAGGGTAATTAAAGGTAAAAATGATATTATAATTACCCTAATACATGTACAAATTATATTGGATAAGTGTATTTAGACCAAAATCAACCTTAGTAATAAATATGATCCTTTTGGTCCACTTTTATTATATTAGGACATTTATTATTATTTTATTTAAAGAAGAGTTGAAAGTGTTAAATTCAAAGTTTAATAACTAAACCATTTTAAATATTGTGTTATACATAAGATAAATTCGACTATAAATATCAATTAGAAATATAGAAACATTTCCTACATCATGGTATTTTATTTATAAATTTTTGACATTAAATAATTAAATTTATGTATGACACAATGATGATGCAGTAATTACCTTATTAATGAATGATTAAAATAATTGATATTATAAATATCAAAATAAATGTAAATTTAGACTTTTTATGCATTAAATGAATTTTATAGGTTAATATTAAATTTTAGGGTTTATTTAATATTTTTTTTAAGTATTCATGTTTTTTTTACTTTCACAAAAACCAAATACTAAATAGTGGCAAAATTGACATAGATGTGTTTAAAAAAATATTATATTATTAAATGATATAATATTCCTAAAAATATATGGTTCAACCATAGTACTTATATAATGATATATATTTCATTAATGAACCACTTGAGGTTCTCTTGGCATTTTATAATAAGTTTATTAACCATGTAATATTAAAATACAATAAGACCTTGTAAAAGTTAAACTATTTAACTAAGAGTTAAATATAAAAGATAAGGTTAATATGGTGACCTAAACTTGTCTGAAACCTATTAGTTGAGATTATTTCGACCCGTACCCACCTTAGCCCTTAAATAAATCCATTTGTAGAGATTATAAACCTAAAATGATTTTATAATAAAATAATATTTCAAGGTTTTCTTAAAGTGACTGTCACTTATCTTATAAAAGGGTACTTTCCCTTCTCTAAAAATAACACCTCCAAAGCCATTTGTCTCAAACAACCCCAACTAAAATATCCTACCAACTACTCTCACTTCAACCTAGAGGCCTTACTTTGATCAGAAATCAACCTGAGGATCCCTTTTGATAAAATCAAAAGGAAGAACCTGAAGAAGAAGTAATTACTTCATTACCTGGGAACATAAAAATTAGAGAGATGAGAGACCATATCTCTCTAAAAATCACGGGAATATAAGGATTTTTAAACTTACACACTCCTACTAAAATGGATGATGTGTTTATTTCACCTGGGATATTCTACTCCCACCTCTTCCTAAATCAAAAGTCTGATACGCGATGACCCGTTGTTGAAAATAATGAAAGCAATTCAAATGATAGAGACCCCACACATCTATTCGCATGGAGACGTAATGGTGTCTCCTTCATGGATTTGATTAAAAGCTTGTATCTCAGCAAAGATCTTCTATCAATTAGACCCCCTCTTCTCAACACGCTAGATGATGGCAGTTTCATAGTTGAAGCAAATCCAGTGGCACTTCATCAACGAAAGCTTCTCTGCAAATACTCCATCATGGGCTGCATCTCCTACCTGAAAGGTGACCACCCATGGACTTTAATAGATCTAAAACCTATAATTACACACTGTTGGGGTATATAGAACTGGAAACTTATTCCCATAGGTCACAGATATTTCCACTTCTTATTCAATTCTCAATCTGACCTTGAAAAATAATGGGATACCGGTAACCTCCATTTAAAACTTGGTCTACTCAGGAATTCTAAATGGGACTATGCATTCAACCCTTACACTCACAGGAATATAATGGCACAAATATGGGTCAGATTAAATGGATTAAATTGGTACTTTTCGAATCCTAAAATTCTTAATGACATTGTCTCTTGTATTGGATTACCACTAAAAATTGACTAAAGAACATTAAATGGTGATTTAGGACTATTTTCTCGGGTAATGGTTGAGGTTAACCTTGATGCACCTCTCCCTAATTCAATAAGCTTATTTGATAAAGAATATAAAATAGAAATTAGGATTGAATATTAGAAAACCCACCATCCTGTGAAATTTGCAAACTTATTGGCCACACTATAGAAATTTGTAAGGTGATTAGGAAACAAGTAGTCCAACCAATAGAGAATGAATGGAAGGAAATAAAAAATAACAAAAAGGAAATCCAACCAACAGTAAAATCCCCGAATCTTCCAAATAAAATAATGAGGTATGGGTGAATGGTTGCACCCAAATTTACCCTACTGGTAAAAGCGGTCGATGTAGTACATGTAGGGGTCGAATCCACAGGGACCGAAGAAGAAACCTTGAGACACTTTGATTAGATGCGGGATTGGCTATGAAGTGGCCAACTATGGTGTTGATTGATTTGAAGAAATATTTATTTAAATTAAAGAAAAAAACCAATAAAATTACTTGAATTAAAACAACTAATTAATGTGAGTTGATCCTAGGTTGTCTCTTGGGCTTGATTGGATGTATTTGTTTTTCATTTGATTTTCTGTTCATCGGTTCAAGAGGTATCCATTAAATGAAATAATTCCTCAATATCATTCTCCGATTTAATCCATACACAATTTCAAGGATAATCACCAATTCACTTAGAGGATCAATTAAATGATCACTCTAAGGAATTGGATCGTACTATCACTTAAAATGTGTCGTCGTTAAAGTCGCTGAAGACAAAGAAGAAGATAAATCAAAGAAAGGGACTCTTAAAATAAAGAACAAGTTTAAGAATTTAAGAACATAAAATAACATTCAATCCAGCCCATGAAACTCCCTTGGATCAACCCATAAAGTTTATCCCTCCATTGATTCTATTCTATTAATGGAAGTGGGTAGTTGACTTTAAGAAGTGGGATTGAAGAAGAAAAACATTAATCAAAATGAACATTCCACCATTGTGTAATGAATTCACAAGTGCGGGTGTGAATAAATTCACACTTCGATTCAATGGTATCAACGTGTAAAAAAAGGAAAATTAAAAGTGAAGAAGAAGAAATTTTATTAAAATACTAAACGTGAATGAAAAACATACATTAGAGAAATTGACGATGCCATTACAAAACAAAAGCGGGAAATTACAATTGAAAGAAAAACTTGGATTCAAAGAAAAAATTTAGATGATTATTCCCTTCACCACCAGCTTATTATATAGGAATATTAGGAGCCTAATGTACACCCCCAACAATAAATTCACCCCCCAACAATTAATAGAGTCAAAAGGAGGGTGAATAATCAAAAGGAAATTAATGTTACAAAGTTGACCACAAAACCAGCCAGATTCATCCTCCATTTTGACGTGTGCATTTGACACTTCATACGGCCGAATACGAAGGTGTCATAAATTGAAAATATCTTCTTCCATGTGTCTTATATAATCTCTAAATTTTTCAGGAAATTTGGCTTAGCCGTTTGGATGTTATGGTCGAAATGGTGGGATGGATTTCTGTGCATTAATGTCGGGTCCACCATTTAAATATCAACTTCAGATCCCTTTATCATCATGAAAAAATCGGAATTAGCTCTGGCCACAGTTGAATAAATGATCCTCATATTTTTATCTTTCTACTGTATGAATTTGAGCTTCATTGGGCTTGGTTTCTGGGCCCCACATTTGTTTGATGGGCCTTAGGCCCATTATACTTTTTCCAGCAAGTTTCTGCCTTCAGGCGCAAAATTCTCCATCTTCCTTTGGGATTCATCCATCAGACCTAAAAGATAAAATTTTCCAAACAAAGTGATAAATCGTATCCCAAAATTTCAAATTCATAAAATGAATATAATGTTGTACACAAACAAATGAATGATTGGGCCCAAATTTTTATTTTAAACATGAATTGCATTTAAGATGAGAAATGAAGTTCTATTTATGTAATGCACTAAAAACAATGTTTATGGACTTTGGAAAAATGAATATAAAGATATTAAAAATTAATATTATCCACTTTCAGTGACTAATCACACCCCCCAACTTGAGTTTTTCTAGTCTCGAGCAAAATAAATTACAAATATGAAATTCAAATCCCATTTTCCAAAAACATTTTAATACACATTTCTCACCCAAATATCTCATACCAAAAAAATTATGGAACCTATAAAAATCATTTAAAACAAGCTAGGTCCATAATCATATCCCAAGCCCAAGCCCATTCCTTTGTTCAAATTCATCGCCACATTTCATCCAATTCCAATTAAGCATGATAAAGTGTAGTGCATCATAAAAGATATGGGGCCCATTTTATTGTTCAAGGGGAAAAAATGGAAGCGCTAGGTGAGAATCACATTAAACCTTAATATGAGTATCAATTTTTTTTATTTTTGAACCACAATAAATATTAAAAGACTAACTCTGGGCAAGACAACTATGGAGTCACGATCCCCAAGTGCCGGACGCCACACATATTGTCAATTTCATGCCCTAAAATAGAGATATAAAGCCTAACTCTGGGCAAGACAACTATGGAGTCATGATCCCCAAGTGCCGGATGCCACACATTTGGACAAAACATTGCTCTATGTGGTCATTTTTTTTGTTTTTTTTTTGGATACTCAAATTATACTAAAAGTGACCCCAGAACCCTATGCTAAAATGAAAGGTACATGAGAACTCATATTTACATCCACATTCCAGTAGACGTGCATTGTGGCATTTTTATTAAGAGGATGAAAATGTAAACTTTGAAAAATCACATCGGACAACCGCACTTTCCAAAAACTATGCTCATGAACTTAAACTTGCATTAAAATCAGAATCAAAGCATCCAAATTTTTCGATATCCAATTTTAGAGTTTGCAATGTGTGTTATCATGTTCAAGGTTAATGGAATTTTTTCTTTTCATGCATGTTTTTATTCAAAAAAAAAATCATTTTTTATCTCCCCCCAACTTAGAAAAACACTGTCCCCAGTGTTTAAAGAAAAGAAAAGTTAGAAGGGGGGTAGGGGAGGATTTCGAAGAAGAAATTTGAAAATGATAATCATGGAATGAAGTCACCTGGTGGTTGATGAAGAAATCGCATTCCAATGTCTCCCTTCAATCCTGGGTTCGAGTCTCAGTGGATTTGATGGTGGTGAATGGATTTTCCTTATGACTTACGACATGTCCTTTTATTTTTTAACCTATAAAACATAAAAATAAACAAAACAAAATAAACTGATGATACATTGTCTTCTTTTTAGATCTTTGGGTAAGGTATTACTCAGAGATCACACTACGTGACACAGATGAATATGGTGCTCCCCTTTCATACCCATCCTTACTCATAAAAGAAGAACATGTCAACAGCTTATGGTAATTTATTATAAGAAAAATAAAATGATTCAAAATGATTGGAAACATGAAAACCATGGGTTTCCTCCCATGCAGCGCTTTTGTTTAACGTCATTGGCTCGACTTGTACCCCCCAACTTATCCAATTCCAACTTTCAACATTTTTAGGACCCCATTTTTTTCCACTTCAACTTGATTAAGATTGATTTTTTTTAGAATTTGATTCATGTGAAATCCCATGGACAATAATGAGTGTGGAAGTCCAAGGAAATTTGGTAATGTTTGATTCAGTTGAATTTCTACTCTTTCCTAAGACATCAATGAACATTCCAAAAATATTGGTTTCTTGTGAATAATGAACTACAAATACAAGGTTTTTCCTATCTCCTATAGTGGGATTCTTGAGTTTGAAAGAAAGTAGAATAATTTTGAGCTCGGTTTCATTGAAATTTTCTAAAGGATATTGACAAATTAAATCAAAACCAGTTTCTTCTCCAAAACATTTAGAAAGAATTGGTTCATTTTGAAAATAAGATTCATCCTGAAAATTGTCTAGTTGAATATCAGAAGTGTGTATGTGATCAATGTTTGGTATTTCTCCCAAGTTTTCAGTGATTAGTGTTTTTGAAAAATCGTTAATGGAGTTAAATTCAGGAAACTCAATCCATGATGTCAAATTTTCCTCTTTTGAATCCAAAAAATCAATTTCAACCTGATTTAAAGACCCTTAAAAAACTCCTCTATCCTCTCCAATTATCCCAAATCCTAAGGTTGGTTCTTCAATAAAGGCATGAGGGGTTTGTGTGTTACAATATTCTTCTATCAATATTGAGTAAGGGATAGTTTGAGTGGGAATGGGGTCCACACAAGTTTTAATGCTTTATAGTTCTTGTCTAAAACTTGATACCTCTGAATTCATTTTTTCCATTTGTTCACACAATTTTTGAAGAATTGTTTCAAGATTAGGATTGATATATGTTTCGACATCATGGACTTCCTCATTATTCATCTTTTGAATCATTCTTGATAGGTATGGAAATTGATCTTTTAAACCTTCATCATTACAAATTTCGTTCATGTTATCAGGTGTGGGGTATTCATTAAAAGGTTGATTAAAAAAGGTTGGTGATTCCCAATGTGGATTTTCAAACTGATTCCATCCTGAGTTTGTGAAGGGATATTGTTGATTATACTCCATTGGATTTATTTAAAAATTTGGAATCGTGATTTTCGGGGGTCAAAAAAAATAGAATGGGGAAAAGAGAAGAGAAATGGGGATGAGAAATGAGGGAGAATAGAAAGATGTTCTAAGGTGACTTACTTAGTCCCCGGTAACGACGCCAAAATTTGGTTGCGCCCAAATTTACCATACTGGTAAAAGCGGTCGATGTAGTACATGTAGGGGTCGAATCCACAAGGATCGAAGAAGAAACCTTGAGACACTTTGATTAGATGCGGGATTGGCTATGAAGTGGCCAACTATGGTGTTGATTGATTTGAAGAAATGTTTATTTAAATTAAAGAACAAAACTAATAAAATTACTTGAATTAAAACAACTAATTAATGTGAGTTGATCCTAGGTTGTCTCTTGGGCTTGATTGGATGTATTTGTTTTTCATTTGATTTTATGTTCATCGGTTCAAGAGGTATCCATTAAATGAAATAATTCCTCAATATTATTCTCCGATTTAATCCATACACAATTTCAAGGATAATCACCAATTCACTTAGAGGATCAATTAAATGAGCACTCCAAGGAATTGGATCGTACTAGCACTTAAAATGTGTCGTCGTTAAAGTCGGTGAAGACAAAGAAGAAGATAAATCAAAGAAAGGAACTCTTAAAATAAAGAACAAGTTTAAGAATTTAAGAATATCAAATAACATTCAATCCAGCCCACGCAACTCCCTAGGATCAACCCATAAAAGTTTAGCCCTCCATTGATTCTATTCTATCAATGGAAGCGGGTAGTTGACTTAAAGAAGCGGGATTGAAGAAGAAAAACATTAATCAAAATGAACACTCCACCGTTGTGTGATGAATTCACAGGTGCGGGTGTGAATAAATTCACACTTCGATTCAACAGTATCAACGTGTAAAAAAAGGAAAATTAAAAGTGAAGAAGAAGAAATTTTATTAAAATAATAAACGTGATTGAAAAACTTACATTAGAGAAATTGACGATGCCATTACAAAACAAAAGCGGGAAATTACAATTGAAATAAAAACTTGGATTCAAAGAAAAATGTTAGATGATTATTCCCTTCACCACCAGCTCTTTATATAGGCATATTAGGATCCTTATGTCCACCCCCAATAATAAATTCACCCCCAAAAATTAAGAGAGTCAAAAGGAGGGTGAATAATAAAAAGGAAATTAACATTTCAAAGTTGACCACAAAACCATCCAGATTCATCCTCCATTTTGATGTGTGTGTTTGACACTTCATACGACCGAATCCGAAGGTGTCATAAATTGAACATATCTTCATACATGTGTCTTATATAAGCTCTAAACATTTCAGGAAATTTGGATTTGCCATTTGGATGTTATGGTCGAATTGGTGGGATGGATGTCTGTGCATTAATGTTGGGTCCACCATTTAAATCTCAACTTCAGATCCCTTTATCATCATGAAAAAATCAGAATTAGCTCCGGACACAGTTAAATAAAATGATTCTCATATTTTTATCCTTCTACTCTATAAATTTGAGCTTCATTGGGCATGTTTTCTGGGCCCCACATTTGTTTGATGGGCCTTAGGCCCATTATGCTTTTTCCAGCAAGTTTCTGCCTTCAGGCGCAAAATTCACTATATTCCTTTGGGATTAATCCATCGGACCTAAAAGATAAAATGTTACAAACAAAGTGGTAAATAATATCCCAAAATTTCAAATTCATAAAATGAATATAATGTTGTCCATAAACAAATGAATGATTGGGCCCAAATTTGCATTTTAAACATGAATTGAATTTAAGATGGGAAATGAATTTATATTTATGTAATGCACTAAAAACAATGTTTATGGAATTTGGAACAATGAATATAAAGATATTAACAATTAATATTAGCCACTTTTAGTGACTAATCAGTGAATAAATCCACTAAATCAAAATTTGTAACCTCCTGGGCTGACCTTTTTGAAGAGGATGAATGTAACCTCCTTAATGAGCTTGAATCTACTGTTATGGATGTTATTAAAAATAGTAGGAAAAGGAACTTGGGGTGAAAGAAACAGTTAATATATCTACCCCCACTTGTATTACTATTTCCAATTCTCATTATTCAAGTAATGTTCCCATGAGAATAAGAAACCCAATTCTTGAAGGTAAGGCAAAGGGGAACGATATTGGGCACTCTCTTGGTAACCTGGTTGCAAGTACATATTCCCAACAGGAGGCACCAAACTGCAGCCACTTACCCCCATATTTGGGTTTGGGTAATAACACAACCTCAGTTGGAGGACTACTTCATGATACTGCAATACCAGCTCTACATCCATCAGAACCCTCTGCAAGCTATGACCCAAAACAGGTTGGCACTTTCCCTGAGCCCAAACAGGTTACTGCTAAGGGAACACCTTCACTAGATCCTAGAATGAAATCAGGAATGCACCCAAGCACATCATCTCATGGCACTGACTCATCTCTTTCAGGTACAAACTCTGACATTAATTCAGTACGTAAAAAATCTAATGACAGTGTCATGCCTGTGAATGTTATGAACATAAAATATCATAATGAAGATAAACTTAATCTCAATAGCACTAAAACCAACATGGAGTTAATTTTCAAGGAGAAATCTACGATAGCAGGAAGATAATTCCAACAGGAATCCAATGCCGGCCATTATGATAACCAAGTTAGCTATTTACCTAAGACCAAATAGGTTTTAACAACTGCACCTGGGAAGAATAAATACAAGATAAAACCTGACTCAGATGTGGACAATGGTATGTTAATTGATTGTGATTTACAATAAATTGTCATAGACAATGTCCACCAAAAGAGGATTTCAAATGATACAATTCTGGGAAACTCCCTAGAGTTTGTTGTCCCAGGTATGTAGAGAAATGAAAAGGGTGCTCATTCGAATTAGATAGACTCTCCACCACTGGATTCTAGGAAGAAACTAGGAAGGAACTCAGGTACATCAACTCATGGCCATACCTCAAATGTTCCAGGTACACAATTTCTGCATTCCAGCACTAAATCAGTAGATATATCTTATGACAGTATTATGACTGCAAATGTTGTGAGTTTGAATACTCAAAATGAGGATAAAAATGATTCCAATAGAACTATAAACACTATAGACTTACCTGTGAAGGAGAACTCTAAAATTGGTAGCACAAAGAACCCTCTAACTTCTACAAGTAGTCAGGATATGAATAGGATCCCATCAAACTCTAAACCAATTAGAATATCTAATAGACACAGGGGCTCGAGAAACAAAAAACGGGGAGTTCTAACTCCAAACCTAGGTATAAATGAAGTTACTTTTCTAGAACTCTCAGGGTATTTCCAACTTTGACACCCTCTCTGTTCTAAAAAGAATGATTACCACTCAGTACCCCATTTTTTTTGCTATTGCGGAACCTAAAATCAGTTTCTCTCCCAAGTTCCACCACTTATTTCATTATGGTTATACCTTCACTGGTGCTACAAAAAATTTCTCTATAGTTGATACTCTATAGATCTTCTCACACTCATCCATTCAAAATGTCAATATCTTTAACACATCAGATCAAGTCTTCACATGTGATTTTGTCCTTGAGAGAACTCGTATTATCTGCTCCTTTTCTTATGCCAAGAATAGATATCAATATAGAAGACCTATTTAGGATGATCTTGCCTATATAAACAATAGCACTCAATCTCCTTGGTTTATAATTGGAGACTTCAACACTATTCTCAATTCAAGTGAGAAAATAGGTCCTTCACATGCTACAATCTCCATCAGAGAATTCAAATCCACTATCAAAGACAACAACCTTATTGAAATAAATCTTACAGGTGCCAAATACACCTGGTATAGAAAAAAATACAATAGGGTGGTTGCCTCCAAACTAGATAGAGATTTTACAAACGTTCCTACCCTAGATAAATGGGACACCATTTCCAGCACCACCCTTCATAAGCTACATTCTGATCATCACCCTATTTTGGTCAATGTCTCCACTAACACTGTTAAATGTCCCCTTCTTTTTATATTTAATAATGCTTGGTTCTCTAACACTGAATGCAATGACATCGTAAAGAACTTTTAGCTCTCCATGACTCATTGCTATGATTCCTTTTCTTTCCCTTCCAAATTAAAGTATCTTAAACAGATGATCAATGTATGGTGTAGCTATCATTTCAAACAAATAGAAAAGGATATACTCCTCCTTAAGAATGAGTTGAACCAACTTCAAAACCACAGCACAAATTCTGACTTTATCACTGATCCGAACCATGAAATCAACATTTCAATAAATCTCAATTATTTTCTCACTTTTAAGGAGAGGATGAGAAAAAAAGTTTTTAAAGTAAAATGGTTATCCGAAGGGGACAGAAACAGTAAGTTTTATAATTCCCTACAAAGAGCTCAGAAAGCTTGTAGACCTCTTCCCTCTTTAAAAGATGGTGACAACATTTTAGACAATGAAAATGATATTTCCAACCACATTGTGTCTTATTTTGAATCTATATTTAATGTCCCTGATAGAAACAAATGCATCTTACATGAGATAATTCTGATGGTGGTTAGTGATGAAGATAATGATTTTCTTCTTAGCACCCCACTTGATCATGAAATTAAAGACACTTTCTTCAGTTTAAACCCTGATAGTTCTCCTGGCCCGAACAATTTTAGTAATGGTTTCTTTCAACACTACTGGGATATTATTAACTTTGATGTTTTCAAGCTTGTCAAATCCTTCTTCTCCAATGGTGTTCTCCCTCATGGTCTAAACGCCCAATTTCTCTCTCTAATTCCAAAGGTTGAAAAATATTCTGAGATCCATTCTTTTAAGCCCATTTCCCTCATTAACACCCTCTATAAAATCATCAGGAAAATAATTGCAAGAAGACTCTCTTCTATCTCTGACACATTAGTTTCCTGGAATAAATTTAGGTTTATTGAAGGTAGATCTATCCAAAATTGCATTTTTCTTTCTTTAGAGTTCTTCAACACCTTAAAAAAAAGCAACATAGGTGGTAATATTTCCATTAAACTTGAAATTAAAAAAGCTTTAGATACCGTGGACTAGAGTTTTATTTTTAAAGTGCTTCAATTTTTTGGTTTTAGTGATGCTTTTATCAGTACTATCTAAACCTTATTCAATTTGACCTCCATCTCGATTCTTATTAACAGTTCTCCCAGGGGTTATTTCAAATGTAATAAAGGTGTTAGACAGGGGGACCCACTTTCTTCCATCCTTTTCTCCATTATGGAGGATTATCTTAGCCGACTCCTCACTTTTCTGGTTGATCAAAACAAACTCAAACCCATCCATGTTTCATGAAATCTAAACTCTCCTACTCACCTGTTGTATGCTGAAGATATCATTCTCTTTCTTCAAGGTGATAATAGAAATATTCGCTCCCTCAAAAATGCCCTTGCACACTATGAGGAAATCTATAGTCAAATGATTAGCTGGAACAAATCTTCTATTTACTTTGGAAGGAATTTTCACCCTAATAGGAAATGTAGTATTATTAATGACTTAGGTATAAAAGAGGGTTCTCAACCCTTTAAGTACCTAGATGTACCCATCTTTTAGGGAAGACCCAAATATTTTCATTTCCTTGAAATTTAAAATCAAGTTACATACCAACATTCCTCTTGGAAAGGAAAATCCATATCTATGGTGGGTAGAATATTCCTTTTCAAATATAATATTGTCTCTAAAATGGTTTATTCTATGATTGTTTACAATTGTCCTACCAGAATTATTAAAAAAATGAACACCTCAATCAAAAAATTTGTTTGGACCGGTAGAACTATGGAATATAAACTTGTCACCATACCATGGCATACTTATTGTAAACCAATTGAAAAGGGAGGTATCAACATTAAAAATATTAAACATTTTAATGAGGCTCTACAAGATAAGATAACTTAGAACTTATTCTATAATAACTCTGATTCTATTAACTTCCTTAAAAATAGATTTCATCAGGAACTTAAGAAAGGTAACACAACCTTTCTTGCCTCCTATTTCTGGCCATCCATAAAGCATTCCATTTCCTCTATTAGGAGTAACTCCAGGTGGATGGTCTCCAAAAACTCCTTCATGAACTTCTGGTTAGATAACTGGGTTGGCACTCCTTTAATTTCCAGGGTTTCCCTTGACTAAAGCTATGGGAACACCAACCTCTCTATTAGATATGTTCTTAATTCTCGTAATTATCCTCTTCATTATAACATTATGAATGTCATTGACACCTACCCCTTCTCAAAAACTGATGATTTCATAGTTTGGGAACCTGCTCACAATGGTATGCTTGATTCTAAAAACTTTTACAACCTTTTTTTGTAACTATGAAAGTAATTTTGGGTGGTTAAAACTTTTTGACAAACCATGGATAAAAACCTCATTATTTTCTCTTATTTTGAGACTTTATCCTAACAGACTTCCCACTGATAATCATCTAAAATTTTCTAGTTTTCAACTCTGTTCTAAATGCAGCCTCTGAAATCAACACAAAGAAGATGCTAACCATCTCTTTCTTTCTTGGGCCACTTCTTCTGCTCTTTGGAATTATATTTTTGACATTTTTTATTACATATGGTGGATTCATAACTCTTTAAAAACTCAATTAAAGAGATTTACAGATCTTAATAGTTCTCAACAAATTAAAAACATTTTTCATGCTGCTGTCACTAAGCATCACTACGTGATATTGTATGATAGAAATGCTATTATTCATAATAAATGCTCATCTAGTCTTAAAGCAGGAAAAACTCAGATTCTCATTGCCATTCATGAAGCTACTTCGATCCAAAAGGGTCACTACAACAAGACGGTGTAAGACTTTAGAATCCTTTGATGTTTACGTATTACTGGAAACTATTTCCAACCTCTCCGTACTTTTGAAGTCTTATGGCATTCCCCTCTTCTAGGATGGATTAAGGTTAATGTGGATGGAACTTACAAAGGAAATCATGGTCTTGTGGGTTGTGGAGCCATATTTAGGAATCATATTGGTTAGATCATTGGTTTCTTCTATGGTATTTGTGGCATTGCTCCGTCTCTGGAAGCTGAAATGATGGGTATGATTCATGCTGTCTCTTTTTTCCAAACAACATGGCTGGAATAACCTCTAGATTGAGAGTGATTCAACCACTATTGTGCAAGCTGTTTGGAATGGTGTGATACATCTTACATTGCCTATCACCACCCATTGGATGGACTGCATCCGTGATCTTCACGACATCAACTACATCATCGCTCATATATATCATGAAGCTAACATGGTTGCTCATGATCTTGCAAACAAGGGAGTCAATCAAGACATTACTTGGATTGATGAACTTCTTGTTGGATTACTTCCTTTTAATAATAAATATTGTAATATGTTTCCATCTTTTAGACCTTTTTAAATCTTTTCCTTTATATTTATAGTGCCTTGGTTTTCTGGATAGGCACCGTCTTATAAAAAAATTACTTCATCACCTATTTCGAAGTTCTTTTCTTCTTCCAATTCATCATTCTTTGATTTTTTACATAATAATATAATAACTCCAGTAAATTCTATATAATGATATGTTATTATAAATATGGTACAACCAAATTTATTATTATATCCATCCTATGAATGAAAAAGTCACCATACGTGTGTACGTACAGCTTACTGTCTCCGTGTCGTGGTGTAGTTTGTAATTCAACACTTCATTATTTGGATGGGTATAATAATGAGTATACATGATGTAAATAATAAATATACCATGTTAATTATTATTTATATATAATATACCATCCAATTACATACTATTTCACCATCAATAGAATTATATCATCGCTTGTGAATACGTACGACTTACCATCTCCACGACGTGATGAGATTCATTTCCATGTTCACCATTCCACTATGATTATTAAAATATATATTATTAATAAATATTCAATAAATGTCACAATAATACTATTGGATATATATATATATATATGTATGTATGTATTTAAATATATCTCATTCACTTACTTTTGTTCAATATGATATGAAAACCGAAACAATGTTTATGCGTATGTACAACCTACTGTCTCCATAAACTTTGTTTTCCATTTCGTATATCTATCTATTATAAATATTTATATTTTGAATATATATGATACATAAATAATTTTTTATATTATTTAAGCAATTAAATCATGATATAAGTGATACAATCATTAATAACAAGTTAAAACATGTACGATAGAGAAAACGATTATTACCCGAAATATTATTTTAACATAGAAATTATTATTAACTGGGTAGTATAAAGAAATAAATGAATAAGGTATGATATAATAGATATGAATATGGTTTTGGTATAATTTAATAACATACAATGGTCATTATACAGGAGGTCAAATGTACCCTTGACCAAAGGACTGTACAAGGCAAGGGTTATTTCCTCAATCTCATTATTATCTGAGATTGTTTATCTGTAAGTATCTACTAGGACATATATATCATCTTTGTACATGTTTCATTAAAATGTATTAAAAAGGAATATTTTAAGTTTTTATGGAAGGTAGTCTTTAACTGGATCATCATTTTAAATGTTTTTAAAGATTTATTTTTCTAAATCTTTTAATTAATGTCCATGTTTTCAAAATGATTTTAAGGATTTATTTACGTAGACATGATTATTTTAAATTATCAATTTCATTCAAAAGTTTCAAAGTGGTATGGGACACTTTTATTCAAAAACATATTTTAAATGATTTCATTTATAAATTGTGTGACTTTTAAATGATTTCTTGAAAAGGGTTATTTCTCTCAAAGAGTTTAATTGATAATTTTCAACTATGTCAATATCCTTTATTGGATATTATTCTTGATTGAGGTTGATTTAATATAATAAAATCTTCCATATTGTATTGAATGAGTTATGATGTGTTTGACTGTGTATGTGCTATTTTTATACCATTAATGGTTTATGGTTAATGTATTAACATTTCGTATGTTAGTTTTAATACGAATGTTTATGTTATGATTCAACTTTTTCAGATGAGGAATACATTGGACTTAGTAAGTGATGGTTGGAGCCCGCTATAGCTCCTCGATACATCAGTAGGTCTCATGAGACAAACTTGTGTCTTGGAACAAGGCCTTGACAAAATATTTATTTGTAGTCTTGGAATGAGGCCTTGACTATGTGGTTATGATGTTCGGTATTATGAATTCCATCATTATGAAATTAACTATTGATATTACATGTGATTATTAGACAAGTATAATATCCATGTGAATAAGTAAATGAAATTATTTGATATATTTCTTCCATATTATTCTGAATTTTACGTTTAAAATAATTTTTGTAGTATTATACATTTCCTTAAATTTTTATGCTTATTTATGATAGTTTCTACTATTTTGTTATCCTTACTGAGCATCTGGGCTCACCCTTTCTTATGTTTTATTTTTCCCAGGATGCGAAGAAGTATATTATGATTGATATGAAGGGTTAAGTTAGGGGAATAATGGTGTTCTCAAAGGATTATTTATTTTGTGTTTTATTTTATAAATTCTATTGTAATGTTATTATATGTAATATATTTTTCAAGACTGCTAAACTGATCAGTACTTTGGGACATGATTCCTTGTAACCATGCCAATGTATTAAAATAATGCACCGACTTTAGGTAACTGAGGTAAGGGCATTACAGTTGGTATCAGAGGGAGGTTTAGCAACAACCTTGGAAATATATTTAGATAAAATCTGATTTTGAAACATTACCCTAAGATAGACTTTGAGAATTAGTATAGAAGAACATCCTAGAATTTTGGTAATGTAGAGATTTTGATAATTTCCAAGAAATAAATCCATGTTTGGATACGAGAAGGTAGAGGTAGCTCTGAAAAAGATGTACCTAGGAGTGAAAACTCTGACAAGGAGTTTCGGGCTTGACCTTGGGTATCCTGGTACATGACAATGGGCCTTGCTGTACTCTTGGTTACGACACTCCTAGGGGATATGCTTAGGATAATTCAAATTTTATTTACAAACCATTATGAAAGATTAATGAGTAAATACCTCCTCAAAGTAAACTATTTTTTTTAGGATTATGGATTATATTCATAATGTAACACCCCAAGCTTCCACGGTACACTTCTCTTTGAATAATACACTAGCTTGTGTTGTATGCAACTTCGAGTTCTAACACACCACAACCAATCAAACTAGCCGTTATGAATAGTAATACCCTCTTTTTTAAATTTAATAAACTTTATATTTCAAAATGGACTTTATTTTTGGATTAGGAATATCGAAATTAGCTTAGGGTGATTTTTTGGTATTTTTATGAAAACTTTCAATTTTTGATGAATAATGAAAACACTATGTTATAGTTTAAAACCGAATTTTTTTTAAATAATTATTCATTTTATTAAAATTTATTTTAGGTCAAAATAGATACATAATACTTATATACATTTAATGTAATTCATTGGATTCAGTTTATAATAATTTTAGATATATAAAAATTTTAATGAACTTTTTACTGTCTTTTACCCACCTCCTAGGAGCATTTGTAAATTGAAATAAAACATAATTTTACCGCTCTTGTGAGTTGAATTTCAAAAAATCCGAGAGACATGGTTGATATCATTAAGTAAAATGTGGTTCAATAAGATGAAAATAATTTTTTGTGAATAATAACTTTTTACTTTTATTTAACACGGTTAAAAGTAAATAGGGTAATTTAGGGTAAAAATGATATTATTATTACCCTAAAACATGTCATAATTCTATTGGATAAGTATAATTCGACCAAAAACAACCTTAGGAATAAAATATGAACCTATTTGGTCCACTTGGATTTGATTAGGATATTTATTATTATTTAATTCAAAGAAGAGTTGAAAGTTTTAAAATCAAAGTTTAATAACTAAACCATATTTAATATAGGGTTACACATAAGATAAATTCGACTATAAATATTCATTATAAATAAAAAATATTTCCTATATAGTGGTATTTTATTTATAATTTTTAGGAATTAAATAATGTAATTTATTTATGACACAATGATGATGTAGGAATTACCTAATTAATGAAATTATAAAATAATTGATATTATAAAAATCCAAATAAATGTAATTTTAAAATTTTTATGAATTAAACTAATTTTATATGTTAATAAGACAATTTAGGGTTGGTTGGATTAATTTTTCTCAAATTAATAATGCTGTTATGAATTTAGAAAAAACAAAATACCAAATAGTGTCAAAATTGATATAAAAGAGTTTTTAAAAAATATTATATTATTAATTGGTATTCTATTCCTAAAAATCTATGTTTTGGACAAAAGACTTATATAATTGTATGAGTATCATTAATGAACCACTTGGGGTTCTCTTGGAAGTATATAGTAAGTTTATTAACCATATAATATAAAAATACAAAGAGACATGGTAAATGTCAAACTATTTAACAAAGAGTTAAATCTAAAAGATAAAGTTAATATAGTGACCCAAACCTGTCTAAAACCTATTGGTTGAGTGTTTTTAGAATCATCCCCACCATATACTTTAAATAATCTATTTTGGAGACATTATAAACCGAAAATTATTTTATTATAAAATAATATTTCCAGCTTTTCCTAAGGTGCCCCTCACCCCTCTTATAAAAGGGCACTCCCTCTTCTCTCTAATTCACACCTTCATGTCCGTTTATCTCTGGAAAAACCGGCCAAAATACCCTATTAACTATTCTAAATTCATCCTAGATTCCTTACTTTAGTTAGAAAGCCAACCTAAGGAGCCATTTTGATCAAATCAAAAGGAAGAACCCAAAGAAGAGGTAAATATCTCACCACCTCTTTCAAGTTCCTTTCTTCTTCCACTTCCTTATTCTTTGTTGTTTAAGTTATAAAATAATAACTATAGTATCTTCTATATAATGTGATGTTATTATAAATATGGTACAATAAAATTCATTATTTTATCCATCCTTTGAATGACATGTCACCATACGTGCGTACGTACGGATTACCATCTCCACGTCGTGGTGTAATTGTTATTCAATACATTATTATTTGGATGGGTATAATAATGATGTGTAATTGATGTAAATAATAAATATAACATGATAATGATTATGTATATATGATATACCATCCAATTATATATTATTTTAATATCAAAAGAATGATATTGTCGCTCGTGCGTACATACGGATTACCGTCTCCACGAACACAATGAGATTCATTCCCCATCGTATCCATTCAAGAAAAATTTTAATTAGATGATTAAAAAATATATTTAAATAATTAATATCACTATTAATATTAATAAGATAAATTATATCCATAACAAACATTACTTACGTAACAAAGTATATAAAGGAAAACAAATCTGTTAACACCCGAAACAACGATAATACTAAGATATTATTAACAAAGCAATTTTAAAAGATCATATATGATATAATATTAATGTATGTGATTTTTGTATAATTTAATAAAAATTATTTCACCATTACAAAGGAGGATAACCTACCCTCTACCAAGTAAATGTACAAGGTAAGGGTTAATTTCACAATCTCTTTATTATTCGAGATTGTTTTTACGTATCTACTGGGACTTATTTATTATCCACATCCATGTTTCTTAAAAATATATTTCAAAACATTCTTACTATTTTATAGAATATGGTTTAATGTCATTTATTCCCTTTTTTACTTTTTAAAAGATATTTATAAAGGAATCTTTCCTTCGTTTTCCAAACAAGGTCCTTTATAACCTTTTTGACAAAATTAAGGTAAGAATGTGTTTTAACTTATATGGCGGGTGCAGCTATTTTCCGCCATTATAACATTATCCAAGCTTACCTTACAATATTATAAGAATATTTCAAAAATAAATGTTTTCTTTTATAATTATATTAATTTTAAATGATTTCAAAATAGAAAGATATATTTCTCTAAAAAGGGTTTTTATTCCATCTATGTCAACATCCTTTAATGGATTTTATGTTTATTTGAAGTTTATACAAAACTTCCATATTGTATTGAAGGTTTTGTGATATATTTAACTGTTTATGTGTTATTTTTATACCATTCATGGTTTATGGATAATGTATTTACATTTCGTATGCTAGTTTTTATATGAATGTTTATCTTTTGTTTAAACCTTTTCATACGAGGAATGCATTGGACTTAGTATGTGATGGGTGGAGCCTGCTATAGCTCCTCAATGCATCGGTAGGCATCATGAGACAAACTATTGTCTTGGAACAAGGCCTTGAAAAAATATTATTTGTAGTCTTGGAACAAGGCCTTGACTATGTGGTTGTGAAAGTCTGGCATTATGCATTCCATCATTATGAAAGTGGCTATTGATATTGCATGTGATTATTCGACTAGTAGAATATCCATGTGAGTAAGTAAATGACATTATTTTGATTTATATATTCCATATTATGATGAAGTTTATGTTGAAAACGATTTTGTTTTAGTTATATAAATTTCCTTAAATGTTTATGCTTATTTATGAAAGTTTCTGCTATATTGTTATCTGTACTGAGCATCTGATCTCACCCCTTTCTATGTTTTATTTTTTACAGGATGTGAAGAAGTATATTATGAATGACCTATAGGGATAGTCTATGGAACCAATATTATTGTATTTTTCCATTTCATGATGTAATGTAAACCTTATGAATGTATCTAGTACTTCCAAAGCTACTAAACTAATCGGTCTTTTGAGACTTGATCTTTTGTGATCATGAAAATGTTATGTAATAATGCACCAACTATGGTAACAAGGGTTGAGGAGTTACACATAAAATGTTCAATTTATGTTAGGTATTTTAAAATTTTGAAATTATGCATTGCGATTCATAAACTAACCTAGTGTATGCCATTGTTTAGAAATAGTGCCCAGTAGAAGGAATGAGAACTCCAGTAATGTGCATTATACAAAGAGTAAGAATGATCAAATCTTTCATGGTCTTAATCCAACATTTAGAAGGGAAATAGTCTCGCATGTATTCTCATAATATGAAGAAATAATATCTTTTGTTAATAAGATAAGTAAAGAATTCTCTGAGTCATATGGATTTGAAGGGAAGCTAGAGAAGAAAAGGATGGTAGAGAGAAAGTTGGATAAAGGGAAGAAGGGAAATAATGATTTTCCCATATGTGATAAATGTAGAAAGAATCACCTTGGAAAATTCTTCAAGGGAATTAGAGTTTACTATAAGTGTTTAGAAAAAGGACACAAAGTATGTGACTGAAAGGGTAATAAAAAGTTTCAAATGTTCAATGCGTCATCTGGAAGGAGTTGGGACACTACACAAATCAATGTCCCAATCATCAGAGTATACCGCAAATGATGTTGTTGGATAATAATCAAGTTATGATACTACCACAGATAAAGAGTAATGAATAGTTTTATTATGTTTTTGTTAAAGAATTATTTCATTTGAGTGTTGTATCAATGATGTACTAGTTATAAGAATTATGAAGTATATAAGGATTGTACTGCATTACTATTTCATTAAGGATTTGAGATTGTGTGGTACCAAGAAAAGTGAATCAATAGCAAGATAAAATTTTGAAAAATACATGGTTGAAGGAAAGATAAACCTTAATATGGTCCTGATACCGAGGTATTGATTTTAGAATAAGAGGTGATTTATTTGGATAAATTATAATGGGATATTATTGACTACCTTGGAACTAATTAATGGTTTGTTTATTCCCTCATTGTTGGAGATTACAACATTTTTGTATTTAAGGAGTATATCCAGTATTCTATATTTTACAAAAGGAATAAGGAAGTACATACCTATTCAAATATGGTTTCATAGTAATTCATTTTATGACCACATTTTAAAAGAATACACGATGAAGGTATTCACAGGTATATTATGTGACCTTCTCTATAAATTTTGGATTGTGGGTTCAGATAGAAGTATTTTGGATAATTATAAAGGTTAGAATGGATTAATTTTGACATTGGATACTATTATTGATGTTAAAACATTTCTTAATATTATTTTTGGATTGTTATAAAAAGTAAAACCCGGAGGTCGGGTGACAACCTGTCATGTCTGACAAGTCCGTGAGACTTGAACCGAAAACTAAAGGGCGACGGGGGTGCATCACCTACCACCAGCCTATGTGATTTTATGGATTGTATAATGTAGTTTTTTAAAATTTCTAATAGAGGGATTATAAATTCATTTTTTTGGAACCCTATACGATTAGGATAAATAGAATATTTTTTGAGTTCTATTATCCTTTAGAGTGAATGATGAGTTTGTGGATGAAATTAGTTAAATGATGGAACTATACTTGCCAAGTATTTTTTTCTTATTCTATGAAGAAATTAATTCTTAAACATTAGGGAATGGATCTGAAAATAAAAAAGGTGTTATCATAATACCTTATGTTTTGTTGAACCAATGATATTTAAACTCATCCTAAATTTATGGCTTTGAAGCCCTCAATTTTCCATTTATTGTTCAATTGTTTGTGATTTATGACCTCAATCACTACCTATTAATATTTAAGTTTTTCCTAAAATTATGTGTCTATAATTTCCACCAATGTTCTTCTATTCAAAACCTTAATTTGGGAGTGACTTTTTCATTTCCCTTTCCATTTTATTAAGACTAAATTTTATTAACCCTATTTCTGATGTAGGTTTTCCACAAAAGTATTTTCTATTTTAAACCTTTTATTTATGAAGAACAATTTCAAATTGAGAGTACATAATTTATTTAAGTAGGGGATAATGTAACACCGCAAGATTTCATATTACATTATCTCTTTAAAGTAATTAAATAGCTTGCGCTACACGAAACACATAGTTCGAGCGCACCACGACTTACCAAACTAGCCGTTCAAAAAGCAGTTATGAATAGTATTAAAAAAATTTAGAATTTTTTATACTCCATATAATTTTTGAATCCATATTATGTGTTTATTATACATAATATAAGAACAACTTCATTTTTTAGATAAAGAAATATTTTTCAAAAAATGCAATTTTACCTCCTTTTAATGGAGAACCCTTTTTAAATCCAATATTTGACACTTTTATATATTAAATTTAAGGAAATTAAATTCTTTTTTAGAAGAGGGACATAAAAATTTATTTCTGATAAATTTTTGGTACCTTTCTGATAACTTTTTTATTTTGATGAATAGTGAAAAATACTAAACTTTAATTGAAAATAGCTTTTTTAATCGAAATAGTTCATAGTGTTAAATTATGAATTTTAGTGGTTTTAAAGTATAATTAGATTATATTTTTATTATTTAATATAATGTGGGTCATTGGATTTAATTTCACATTTAAATTGTACATAAACACATGTCAGTTTTTGTTAGTTTTTACTTCTTAAAAACTATCTTTCTGGTTTTAACAACGAGAATTAATTTTAAATTAATTAATGCATGTAATATATTTTTAATTTGGTAAAATAGACATCATTTTTGGATTCGGAATATCAAAATTATCTTAGGGTGAAGTTTTGTTATTTTTTTGAAATCGTTCAATTTTTTGATGAATAGTGTAAAACACTACATTATTGCATAAAATTGACTTTTATTTAAATAATAATTATTAGTATTTAAATTTATTTTAAAGTTAAAATAGATACATAATACCTATATTAGTTCAATGTAATGTATTAGAGTCATTTTCTAATAAGATTAGATGTATAACATTTTATATAATTTTTAATGTCTTTTACCCACCTTTTAGGCACATTTGCAAAGTTGTATAAAACATAATTTTACCTATTATGTGAATTGAATTTCAAAAATCTGAGAGAAACAGTCAACATTAGTAATTAAAATGTGCTTCAATAGGATGAAATTAATTTTTGGTGAATAATAACTTTTGAATATTATTTACCACGGTTAAAAATAAATACGGTAATTAAAGGTAAAAATGATATTATAATCACCCTTAAACTGGTCCTAATTATATTGTATATGTTTGTTTAGACCAAAATCAACATTAGGAATAAAATATGATCCTTTTGGTCCACTTAGATCATATTAGGACATTTATTATTATTTTATTTAAAGAAGAGTTAAAAATATTAAATTCAAAGTTTAATAACTAAACCATTTTTAATATAGGGTTATACATAAGATAAATTCTACTATAAATATTAATTAGAAATATAAAAATATTTTCTACATCATGGTATTTTATTTATAACTTTTATACATTAAATAATTAAATTTATTTATGACACAATGATGATGCTGTAATTACTTTATTAATGAAAGATTAAAATAATTGATATTATAAATATAAAAATAAATGTAAAATGAGTCTTTTTATTCATTTCAAGAATTTTATAGGTCAATATGAAATATTAGGGTTTATTTAATGTATTTTTTTTGAAGTAATCAATTTTTTTTGACTTTCTCAAAAACCAAATACTATATAGTTTCAAAATTGACATAAATGAGTTTTTAAAACAAATACTATATTATTAAATGGTATAATATTTATAAAAATCTAAGGTTTGGAAAAAAGACTTATATAATGATATATACGACCTTAATTAACCACTTTTGGTTTTATTGACATTTTATGGTAAGTTTATTAACCATGTAATATAAAAATACAAGAAGACATTGTAAAGGTTAAACTATTTAACTAAGAGTTAAATCTAAAAGACAAGGTTAATATGGTGACCTAAACTTGTATAAAACCTATTGGTTGAGAGTATTTAGGCCCATACCCACCTTATCCTCAAAATAAATCCATTTGGATCCATTATAAACTGAAAATTATTTTATAATAAAATAATATTTCAAGCTTCTCCTAAAGTGATCCTCACCTCTCTAATAGAAGGGTACTTCCCATTCTCTCAAAATCACACCACCAAATCCATTTGGATCGGCCAAACACTGCTCAAATATATTCCCAACTACCTTCATGTCAACCTAGAGTCCTTACTTTGTTCAGAAGCCAAACTAAGGATCCATTTTTATTAAATCAAAAGGAAGAACTAGAAGAAGAGGTAATTACTTCATCACCTCATTCAAAGTTCTTTTCTTCTTCAAATTCTTATTTATTTGATTTTTTCCATACTAAAATAATAACTCCATTAACTTATATATAATTATATGTTATTATAAATATGCTATATCCATATTCCTTACTCTATCCATCCTATGAACGACAAAGTCACCATACGTGCATACGTACGGCTTATCGTCTCCACGTTGTGGTGTAGTTTGTTATTCAACACTTCATTATTTGGATGGGTATAATAATGAGTATAACTGAAATAAATAATAAATATAAAATGTTAATTATTATTTATATATAATATACCGTCCAATTACTTATTATTTCACCATCAGTAGAGTCATATCGTCACTCGTGCGTACATACGACTTATCGTCTCCACGACGCGATGAGATTCATTTCAACACTCACCATTCCATGATGATTATAAAAATATATATTATTAATAAGTATGTAATATATGACATAATAATGATATTGGATATATATATATATACATATATCTATTTCACTTACTTCCGTTCAATATGATATGAAAACAGAATCAACGTTAACGTTTATGCGTACGTACGACCTACCGTCTCCATAAATGGTGTTTTCTATTTCATATATATATCTGCTAAACATATTTATATTATAAATATATATTATACATAAATAATTATTTATATTCTGGAATCAATTAAATCATTATATAAGTGATATGATCAAGAATAACAAGTTAAAACATGTACGATAGAGAAAGCAATTATTACCCAAAATATTATTCTAACATAAAAATTATTATTAAATGGGTTGTATAAAGCCAAAAATTAATGAAGTATGATGTCTTAAATATGAATATGGTTTTGGTATAACTTAATAACATACTATTTTCATTATACATGAGGTTAAATGTACCCTCAACCAAAGGAAAGTAAAAGGTAAGGGTTATTTCCTCAATCTCATTATTATCCAACATTGTTTATCTGTAAGTATATACTGGGACATATTTATCATCTATGTCCATGTTTCATTAAATTGTTTTAAAAAGGAATATTATAAGCTTTTTTTGGAAGGTAATATTTAACTATATCATCATTTTAAAGATTTTTAAATATTTATTTTTCTAAATCTTTTAATTAATGTCTATGTTTTCAAAATGAATTTAAGGAGTTATTTACGTAGATATGATTGTTTTAAAGTTTCAATTTCTTTCAAAAGTTTCAAATTGACATGGGACACTTGGATTTTAAAATATATTTTAAATTATTTTTTTTTATAAATTGTGAAACTTTTAAATTATTTCTTGAAAAGGGGTATTTCTCTCAAAGAGTTTTATTGATTATTTTCAACTATATCAACATCCTTTGTTGGAAATTATTCTTGATTGAGGTTGATTTACTATAATAAAATCTTCTATATTGTATTGAATGATTTATGATATGTTAGACAGTGTATGTTCTATTTTTATAACATTAATGGTTTATAGTTAAAGTATTAACATTTCATATTCTAGTTTTAATACAAATGTTTATGTTAGGTTTCAACCTTTTCATATGAGGATTGCATTGGACTTAGTAAGTAATGGGTGGAGCCCACTATAGCTCCTCGATACATTGGAAAATCTCATGAGACAAACTAGTGTCTTGGAAGAAGGCCTTGGAAAAATATTTATTTGTAGTCTTGGAATGAGGCCTTGACTTTGTGGTTATGATGTTCGGAATTATCAATTCCATCATTATGAAATGAACTATTAATATTACATTTGATTATTTGACTAGTAGAATATCCATGTGAATAAGTAAATGGAGTTATTTGATTTAACTTTTCCATATTATGCTGATATCTATGTTTAAAAGGATTTTTTATTCTTATACATTTCCTTAAATGTTTTTTCTTATTTATGATTGTTTCTGCTATATTGTTATCCTTACTGAGCATTTGAGCTCACCCATTTCTTATGTTATATTTTATACAGGATGCGAAGAAGTGTATTATGATTGATATGAAGGCTTATGTTAGGGGAATAATGGCATTCTCAAAGGATTATTTAGGATATGTTTTATTTTAGAAATTCTAATGTAACATTCATATATGTAATCTATTTTCAAAGACTGCTAAATTGACCGGTCCTTCAGGACTCGATTTTTTATAATCATGCCAATGTATTAAAATATTGCACCATCTCTGGGTAACTGGGGTCAGTGCGCTATAGAAAGTAAGAATAAATATGTTATATCAGGATTAAATAAGAATAATAATATCATAAATATAATATATAAACATTAAATCCATCCATGAGAGGTGGTGATTGAAATCGAATAACATTAGATCGCAAAGCGGTAATATGTCGTACACACACATGATGATTTTGTAACCCATTTGATAAAATATGATAAATATTTAGGTTATTACATTAATATAATAACATATAATTATATGGAAGATATTGAGGATATTATATAATCATGATTTAATAATAATTGAAGGAGGTGGTGGAAGAGATAAAATAAAATGCTCGGTTAGGAACCTTACCTCTTCATCAGACAACATATTTTGGTTTGTACCAAAATTATTATTAAGTAGGATTTTTTTACCAAAATAAGTATTATAGGATGAAACTATATAATTTAGGATTTTTTTGGTAGGTATTGGCTGAAACAATTGGTTTTGGAAGTGTGAATAGGAGAGGAGAGGGGTGCCCTTTTATAAGTGAGGTGAGTGATATACTTGTAAATTTTGAAAAGAATAAGTTTTAACCACAGGCCTCCTCAAATGTGTATGGGTTGAAATGGGAGTGAGGGTTTGGGGATGCAGGTCACAGGGTCTCGTCTCCAGTCTTGTTTATTTTTTAGGTTTCTTTGTAGTGTCGTGTGCTATCGTTGGCAGTTGTAACCCACATTTTAAGAAGGTTTACACACGTTTCTCTCACTCCAAAATGATCCAAAATGGAAAATAATAGATACTATAATATATATATTCTAAATAGAGATATCAAATGGTTTTTTTACATGTTTGTGATATTACTAACCCTTATAATTTTAGTTTAACCCCTGGTTAAACAAATTTTACCTTAACCGTGATAAATAATTTTTTACTATTTTTATTATTCATTATGGTCAAAATTTAAGTTAATATTATTATATATTATAAATTACTCTTATTAAAGATATGGAATCTATTTTTAAAAATTCCACTCACAAAACTGGAAAGAATAAAAAAAAAATTAATCCCGCAGACATGATGTTAAAGCAAGTTTTTAATGAGAAAAAGTCCAAGAGTTTAAAAAGTTTTTATATCAAAATTTAATATTAAAAATATTTCAATGAAAAAAATTGAATCAATATATATATAATAGAACTAATTTTACTTTTAATCCCTTTTTAAAATAAAAATTATCCATATAAATTCTTTAAATCAGAAGGTAGTTTTCAATAAAAACCAGTATTTTTCACTATTAATCGAGAAATTAATCTTTTCTGAAAAATCACAAAAATTCATCCTAAGAAAATGTTATTGTAAACATTTAAAAAATGAAGTTTATTTTATCAAATTGTTTTCCTAAAACTTTCAAAAATTAAATTTATTATCATTTTTATATAATGTAATTAAAAAACATTTGTTTGAGAAAATAGTATTTTTGTAACATATGACTTCTTTACCAAAAAATTAAGTACTTTTTTTATCAATACGATTTATTTATATAAAACCATTATAATTAATGTTTAAAATTTAGATATTCTTATTCATATAACTAATTTTAACAGATAGGTTATACCACTCGTGTTTAAATAATAATATTAATAATATATCATGGTTTGTTAAAACTCAGTCTTGCATGTAATATAGAATAAACTTATTATTTCATGCAACACAAGTTAAGATCACTGTTGAATGAAACACATGCTATCTATGAAATTAAATTTATTCAAAAAAAATATTTTATAAAATCTCATGGTATTAAACATATCCCCAGTAAATCTTATGTAACACCAATGATGTCATCTTAGATGGAAAGTGATTTTGAAAGATCACTTGGAACATTTATTGAAGAAAATAATCTTTCCACCTTGAAAACACTTATTTAAAATCTAAAAAGTCTTAAAGAAATTTTTTTATTTGAAAATAATCTTATAATATTTTAAAGGAAACTTAAAATCATGGAGTGGTTATGATAGTGTAAAACACAATTCATGTCATATACATTGAAACATAGATTCAATTTATATTTTTGGTAAAAAGTTAATATAGTCGTGTTCCGATAAAGAGAAGATGATTACTATTACACCATTTTGAAAAAAATAAAACATGGGTAAAAATTTGTTTAAAAATCCATTTTATAATTTTAAAATCATTATTCAAAGAATTTTTAGAGAACATGGACATGTAAAAAAATATTCTCGATTCAAGAGATAAATAAAGTCGGTTTTACTTAAAAAAATTCTTATGGAATCATGAGTAAATAAAGAGATAAAAATGGATATAAAATATTTAATTCATAGAAATAACTAAAGTATAATAAAACCTTGATTTTCTTGATAGGTATATTATAAGATCTCATCATTGGAAGCATAATCATAAACAATCCTTAAAAATAATGAGACCGTAACACCAAACCCTTACCACTTTGGTAAATTTTGAATAGTATTCCCTATTAAATAATAAAATCAAGAGAAACATTAATTATCAATAAAATAAATATATTCATTATATATCATTTCAATTTGGAATTATACAAACCACAGAAAAGAAATAAGTGGTGAATATGGAATATGTCTCCAAGAAATAAAAGAGAGACTAGAAATCCCTTACCTAAAGTATTGAATTTATTTATACAAGTTAAAATCACATTATAATAAATATAGTTTGACTATACATATATTATAGAACCATAATCACATATATCATTCTATATATGATTTACTTGTGAACTATTATTTCTTTTTATTAACAATTTCTTGTTAAAATCACATTTCGGGTAATAATTGTATCGTTTTGATGTATGTTTTGTTTTGGTATTCTCAATAATTTTGATTTTATCATGGTTAAATCATATCTAGAGTTTTAAAAATGATATATAAATCATTGAAATTCATTATATATATTTAGATTCATCAAAAAAATTTATAGATAGAAAATAAATTACACAGTTCATGGAGATAATGGACCATATTTACGCATGTATGTTGTTTCCATTTTCTCGATAGATGGTAAAACAGAAAGTTTAATAATAAATCAACTTTAAAAATTAATTTTTACTTCATGGATATCATATATATTAGAAAAATATTTCCTAATTAATATTTATTTAAAAATAAAATGAAAAACGAATCACATCGCATTGTGGATGTGGTAGTCCACACTTACGCACGAACATTATTATCATTCTATAATAGATTGGATGGTAAAAAGTAAATATGATATTATAACTACATGAGAATAAATATTTTATAAATATCATATTTAAAAATTAAATACATCATTTTATCCATCCATTAGAGTCTATGTTGGAAACGAATTACATCGGTTCACGAGGTGGTAGTACACCATACACATGATCAACGGTTTCATTTCCCATTTGGTGGAAGAGGATATAGATATAGTTTATATCATAAAAATAATAACATATTAGTATATGGTAGATATATTTTTATAATATTTTAATTATTAAGGCATGAATTAAGATGTTAATATAATTAGTAAAAAGAAAGATCTTAGTGAAGAAAATTGCATGTTCTTAGAAAAACCTCCTTTGGATATCTTATTAAAGACCCTAGAGTTTGTGTTTTTAGAAGAATATAATCTCAATAATTTGTATATGTATGTTCAATACATATTTTCTTATGTGTTTTTTGATCAAAATATATTAATATGTGTGAATAATTGAGGGGAGGAGGTTCCCTTTTATAATTGAGGAGGAGTGGAATTTTTTTAAATTCCCAAAACTATTCAGTAATAGGAAGTCACTCTCAATACATCTGCATCTGGAATTTATAAATAATGGAGTGATGGGAATATAAGGTTTATTAAAACCTCCTACACAAAAAAACACATGTTTTAAACATATTATTCCTTACTCTTTAAAGTTACTTATCTTTACCATTTTAGTTTTCACCACGGTAACCAGCTTTTTTATTTATTTACCTAGGTAATTTATCCTTTAATAAAAAAATAAATGATAATTATTAGATAATTTGGACCAAATAATTATAAAAAATAAATAAAATTATGAAAAAAATACTATGTGTGTGGAAAATTGATTTTAACACATGCGTAAGTAACATGTTAAAACCTCGATTTTACATTAACCGTGACAATTTTTTATATTATTTAATATTAATTATGACCATAATTTAAGTTTAAAGTATTAATTAATATTAATAATTATGATTTAAAATATTGAATACATTTTACCAAATTCAATTGAAAAAAGTGGCTGAGTTTAATTTAAATTAAACTTACAGACGCGATGAAATACAATTTTCCAAAGAAAAAGATTTGATAAGTATAAAATTATTTAATTTAAAAATTCAATATGAAATTGATTACAATGAAATAAATTGTATTAATTGTGATATAATTGAACTAATTTTACTTTTAAAACCAAATTTATACAAAATGGAACTTTTAAATTATTTAAACCAAAATAGAGTTTTTAATAAAAATCATCATTTTCATTATTCATTAAAAAATTAACATTTTTAGAAAAATACCAAAAATTAATCCTAAGATAATTTTGAAAATTTGATTCCAAAAATAAATTTAAAATTTTCAGATAGATTTTCTAAAAGTGTAAGAAATTAATTTTATTATTTTTTCACAAAAAGAAATGATAATCATTTTTTAGAAAAATGCATTATCAAAGAATATAAAGACTTTAAAAAAAATTAATTTATTTTTTATGAATATTTTTCATTTATATAAAACCATTATACTTAGTTTTTAAATTATGTTAATTCCAATTTAAACAACCAATTTTAACTTTTTGGTTATAACTCTCACATTAAAATAATAATATTAGTAGTATAATGTGGTTCATTAAAACTCAGTGTTGCATGTAAAGATAGCTATAAATGAAATTAAATTTACTTGAAATTTCTTTTTCATAAAATATCAGGGTGTTATACTCAATACATCCCAAATCAATATGGATGGATTGAGACAATTATAAAAAAATTAATATAGAACCTTTCACCTCTATAAAACCTAAGAGTTGCATACTCATACAAGAGTGTGTATAGAAGGTGTGAGCAAAGAGGCTCAGTAGGATCTCACAAATAATTCTATGAAATTCCTTTCATAAATAAGTTCATTAATTCTAGTTTGGAATAGAATAAAACATAAGGATTTAATTGTACAATACATAAACAAATTCAATCAAGATAAATTTAATCATAAATAAAGAAAACATTTTCTTTATGAAAGACCATTTCAGAATCCAAATGAAAATAGGGTCTGATGATTCAATGAAACCCCAAATAAAAAATGGTTTCATATTTTCAAATTCCTTTTAAAAAATAAAAAACATGAAACCAACCATATAAGATTTCAGACACAACATAATAAGGAACTACCATATAAATTTAATATAACAAAATAGATAATGATAATATATGAGGTTCCACAAGAAAACATGCGCAAGGGGATACCAAAAAAGAACAAAATAGAAATCCCCTACATAGAACACTAAACTATGGAACAAGTGTCATGGGATACACCATATATATTAATATGAGATAATCCAAACAATAATATAATAACATGGACCAAATTTTGGCCTACATTTCATCCAAAACAATTCACAAGCCATAAATCTAGGCCACACAAGCATCATTAGAGGAAAAACACACATATCCCTATCACATTATAGAGGGGATACCAGTCCATGTTTTCCCAAAATGAGTGTAACATGAATCAAGATACCCCACTCAGTTACCTGATATACCATGAAAAAACCAAAGTGAAGTTAAGAAAACAATCAATAAAAGGTTAATATACATATTAGTTAAATTTAAATAATTCATATCACCTCACCTATGATTCCATCGCATGAAATAACCCATTTTTCAATAGCATACATCCGTCATATAATAATAAAACCATTAAATAGGTGAAGAAATATAGTGGTAAATCTATGTGGGTCTCTAATCATCAAACCATTTATTAATAAAATTCCAGGTGAGCCTTTATAATAAATCCAACTTAGGATTTTGAGTCACTCTCATTTATTTAGAATTTCTACATTTAAAAAACATTTTAAAAATAATTAAGAAATAAACACCCCCTATTCCTAATAACATTCTCTAAAATATGTTTTTATTTATTAATATATCATAATTGGGATTAATCCTTCCAATTTTCATCAAAACCACCCTAAATAAACACATATGAATTTTCATAATGGTATTGGATTTCATAAAAACATATCTTAAGGGGATATTTGAAATTCATCAGAAAACCCTTTATTCCAAGCCATTTATTTTTCTGAAAAAGGTTTTTCAAACCCATCAGAGGTATCATAACTATCCATACTATAATCAAAAATGAATTTATAAAACTCAATAATCTCATGGATTGAAAGATAAATAAAGTCCATAAAAAACACTCACCATATTCCAAGTAAAAATCAATCACCTTCGACGGTGAAAGAAAATTCATGAAAGGATCCACCCTCTATATGTCTTAACTTCAAAATGCCCAAATAAAAAACAACCCAATCCCTAAAATTTTCCACATGGGTTTTCGGGCTTCCGAAAGAAAGGGTAATAAAAGGGGAACACAATACGAAGGAGAGGAAAAGATAAAGAGGGAGATGAGAAAGGATTAACTTAACAAACTACTTAGAAATCATGAAGAGGGACAAACAAATCAAAGGATAAGAATATGGAGCTCCCCTAAGTGACATGTTTGTATAACATGCGTGTACTTTATGGAAGGTATAAATGACAATAATTTTACATAGATTATGGATTAATTATATATATATATATATATATATATATATATATATATACCCTAAAATCTATAAATAATTTGTAGAATATTTTTATGAAAACATTTAGTCTGAATTTATCAATGAAGAAATATACACTACATATGGTTTACAATCAACCAATTATAAATGTGTATTATAAGGTACTAAAAATTTAATGGTATAATTGAAAATTCTAACTATATTTTTTTAGTTAATGGGTTTATAAAAATAAGGATTAATTATTTTAAAAAATACACCCTTAGACAAAATTTCCAATATTAGAATTTTACTATTATTGAAATAAATATTACATTTTAAAATTAACTTAATTGATGTGAAACATAATTTGTAAATTTATAATTATAGAAGGAAGTATATATAGAGAAATAATATGGATTCAAAATACCTATGAAAGTAGTGAATATGATCATTATATGGTTTTAAATAATCTCTCACAAAAATAACATGATTAACATAATAAAACAATTTTTTCAAGTGGATTTGTATTGAATAAAGATGATAAATGTGTATATAGTAAATTTTTAAATAATTAAGGTGTTACTATTTCCTTATATGTTGATGACATGTTAAAATTTGAAACTAGTATAGATTAATAAAATAAATCCAATTCTATTTTATATTTAATCATTTATATTAAATAATTTATTAAAGATGATATTATTTTATGAATGAAATGTATTTAGGAACATATTAAAATTTTGATTTCACAAACTCATTATTGAGAAGACATTAATTTTTTTTGAATAATTTGAGTGTTCACCAATTTCTAAATAGTATTTATATGAAAGTAAAATAGTACCAAATCCTAGTTTGGCTATTTCTTAGCTGGAATATACAATAATCAATGTATGTATATTGTATACCATGATAAGTATGAGACCCAATATCACATATATTATGGGAAAACTAGTTAATATATAAGTAATTAGTTGCAGTGTATCTAAATTTTTATAATAATATTTTATTTTTTATTTTCCTAATTTGGTCACTTAATTTTTTATTTCCAAGGTTTTATATGCTGTTGATGGTTGATTTAATTTTTACATTAAACTATAGTGATTTAAATAAGATTAATTAATTAATTTTGGTAATTGATATTTATGAAAAAAGGAACCTAAAAATAAAATAAAATATCACATAATTGAGATATTGTATATGAAATATCATTAGTGTTACACTATTCATGAAAATGTATTTTCTCAAGGGGTGAGGGTTGAATATTTTGAGTTTCCTGACCCCTAGGAGACCCATTTTATATAAACAGGGTATTAAATTTATATTTACCATCATTTTCATATTTTACAAGTATAGGAGGTATAATAACCTTGGTCTGAGGATTCCCATCATAGAGTTAGACCACTAAAAACATCAGGTATTCCTCCCCATACATTAGAAAACAATGACCAGTGGAGTGTTTAAAATATAAACCATGGGGATAATTCACCCTTAATACCCAATTATAAGATACATTCCAAACTCTATAAAAAATACAGAATGAATGATTTGTAAATTTATCAAGTCATCCTTGGGGATAATAAAACTAGGGCCCATAATTGGGTAAACCATAAACACTATATATAATAAAATGAAATAGAAACTATATGAAATACAAAAAATCATACATAATTATATATAAATAATAAATATAAAAAAATAATTTCACTTTCTCAATATAATATTTGGAATAAAATAAAATGGAGAATAACCCAAATTAAAGAATAACTAATGTTGATACACTAACCTCCTTAATTTCCCTAACCACAAAACATGATTTCCATATAAAATTAAACATATATAAATTTTCATCAAACAATATTTATGGTGAACATGTTGAAACCACACTTTATTCATTGGTAGGGAGTTATTCAATGACTCAAAAGGATTTTCCCCAATGTCCATAACATTATTGAGTGAGTGTGATAAATGTTGGTGAATGTTAAAGAGTTTATGGAAATTTACACTCAACCCATCATAAAAATATATTTATTATGAATAAATTAAAATGAAAATACATAGATAAGTAAATTGATACACCATAAAAAAAATTATAGATCACTAGAAGCATACCCAAAGGTCTACACACACATCCAAAAAATATCATCCAATTTATAAAGTTAGTTCACTATTATTATATGAGGCTTATAAGATAAGTTTCTACAGAATACTAGGTATAAATAATCCAAAATATAAAGGCCACCAATATTAAGGAATAAAACAAAATCAACTATCCTAATCCCATCCCAATAATCTTATTATAATATAAAACCAACAACCAACTATAAAAAATATCAAAAATAATCTTTTTATCCACTAATAAAAAATCAACCTACTCTACCATAATGATATCATTGACCATCCATGGGTTGGATCCGAATTAATGTATACTGGTCTATTAAAGTTATACTAGTATAATAAAAATTTACATTTATATGAACATAAATTGATGAACCTTAAGAAAATAAATTTTATATGATCTGTAAGAGAACAAAAAAGTACTCCTTCACTCCCATCGAGTGGAACTTTACATCCATCATTGTGGAACATTCAGACTATGCATGAGGAAAACTAACTCCAATAAGGATATATATAATAATAATAATAAAATCTAATTTAAATTTCATAAACATGATAGAATCATAAAGGGTCTAAAGGAACATATTCAAATTCAAATGAAACTCAAAATAAATGGCTTCTACCCATGATCAAAATAAATCAAATGTCACCCAATAAAAATTTCTCTAAATCAAGTTGAATACACAAAGAGAAATCCCACCAATAAACACATAAGATAACATGACCAAATCACTAAAAAACCCCTCTTATTTCAAAGTTATATATCTATATCAGAATGATTCATCACAACCCATTAACATATGAAACCGTGTCTTTCTAATTATAACATAAAGGAAGAAACCCCCTATATAAACCATAGATAACCTATAGTGACCTAGACCCCAGTAACCTAGATATAGTGTCTAATTAATTACATTGTCATAATATACAAGGAATCACATCCTGAAGGATCGAATAGTTCAATATTCTTGGTAAATAAGATACATTATTGAAATTTTTAATAAAATTGAAAAACATAAAACACAAAAATATTTTCTTTGATAAATTCATTATTCCTCATAGTGTAGCCCTTAATATCAATCAATAAATACTTCCTTGTATCCTGAGGAGAATAAAACATAAGAAAGGGGTGAGATCAGATGCTCAGTAAGGGTAAGCGTACAATAGATGCTATCATGAATAAATAAGTATAATCAACATGAAAAGGTAAATAACTGAAACACATGCCATATAATAAATTAACTATTCATAATATGGAAGAAATAAATTATGATCAAATAAATATATATAAATAATCACATGATCTTGAAACTTATCCATGGATATTACAACCAATCTAATAATCACATGGACATAAAAATATGATATCATAATAAGGGAATGCATAATTTTAGACATTATAAACATATTGTCAAGTCCCCATTCTAAGAATTCTTACTATCAAATCATTGTACCAATACATCTTACATGATTGGTAAGGCCTCCGCCAAATACTCGTCCTAATTTGTCTCATGAGACCTACTGATGCATCAAGGGGATATGCAATTTTAGTCTCCACCCATCAATTAATAATTCAAATTAATTCCTCATATGAAAATAGTGATACATAATATACATAAAAATTATAATTGAAAAACTAAAATACAAAAATGTTAATACTTTCCCTAGTCAACATACATAACAATAAACTATACAGAGTAATATGGTGAATGGTAATAAAATTGTGCATCACTAGTCAAAAAGATCATAAAACATCCAAATAAATAATAATTATTTTACCAATAAATCATATCCATAGTGTATCATAAGTACAATAATGGATTTAATTCATTGATGTATTGAAATACCATAAAAAATCATTACAAACATTTTTGAGGATAATAACCTTTTAACTTTGAAAGTATTTATAAAACTAAAAGTTCACAAAATAGTCTGAGAAAACCTTTCTTTGAAAAATAAAATTGTATAACTTTTAAAATAATATTTATAACATTGAGTGTTCATGATGTTAGAAAATTATATTCTAGAGGCACATGTTAAAACAAAGACTCCTTTCACATTTTCGGTAACAACCAAATGGGATTATTTTAAAAATGACATGAATATTCATTTCAAAAAAAATTAAATAGTCAAAATGGATAAAAAATTATTTCATAAATCATTTGGAGAAGGATATTTATTTAATTTTTTTTAGAAAACATGTATTTTCATGAAAAAGGATTTTCAACCAAAAATAGAAATAAATTCAAATTTTATTAAAAATATTTTATCAATCGTTTTATGTACCAATGAGTGAAATAGTAGTACTTTTAATTAAAAAATTTCATAAATAAGTAGTTTATAATAAAATATATTTATTTTAATATAAAATATTAAATAATTTCCCCAGGGGAGATTTAAAAAAACAATCTCGATTAATGGTGAGATTGCGAAATAAAACCTTACAACTTGGGTAACTATTGAATCATAATCCCAATGAAAGAAAAAACTTAAAATGATAATTTAAATACCATTAATATAAATATATTAATGATATATAATATTAAAATGGACATTATATACATCAAAAAAAGGAATAAGTGGTGATTATGGCATTTGTTTCACAAAACTAAAAGTGAGATGAGGAACCCTTACCACTGCTTCAACTTCCTTAATATGAATCTAAACCTCATTTATAATAAATATAGGGTTGTTAAAAATACATATTATAACCATAATAATATATATAATACCATTTATTACTTACTTATTTTCTCATATCACTTTTTTGTTTTGATAAAATCACTATTTAGGGTGATAAATGCTTCATTTTTCCTGTATGTTTTGGTTCGGTAGTTTTGGTAAATTTAATTTGATCATAGTTAAATAATATAAAAAAATTTAAAAATTATATAAATATCATATATATTAATTATATATTTATTTATATTAATCTATAAAAGTTAGAGATAGAAAATGGATTAAACTGTTCATGGAGACGGTAAGCCAAGCATACACATGAACGTTGTTTCCATTTTTATCGCAAAATGAAATGAAAATAAAATAAATATCAATTAACAATTAATGAAAAATTAATATTTTACATATACAATTTATATTAATAAAATCCGTCTTTTTTATCATCCCTTTATAAATAAAATGAAAAACATTTCACATCGCTATGTGGAGGTGGTAGTTCACATGTACGCACGAGCGACAATATTGTTTTCCAATGGATTAGAAGGAAATAAGTTATATGTTATATAATATTTAAAAAATTATTTTTAAATAATAAATATCACATATATTCATTAAATTTTATCCCTACTACCATCCATGTAAAGGGTAATAAAAAAAGTGAATCACATTACTTCACGAGGCGGTAGTCCTCCGTACACATGAGCGATGTTATCATATCCATCAAGGAATATAAATTAAGAAGGTATATGTGATATGTACATTATATAAGTATAATAATATCATAAATATCATTTAAATATGTTAAATCTATTATTACATCAAACCTTTAATGGTGGTGATGGAAAATGAACTACATCAGTTCGCGAGGCGGTAGTCCGCCATACACATGATGAACAGTTTCACTTTCCATTTGATAAAAGTGGAGATAGATATAGTTTATTACATTAAAATAATAAAATATCATTATATATAATATACTGTTTTTTTATTTGTAAATAGTTTTAAACTATTATAAGTATTTAGAAGAAGAATTAAAATGAAAATGCATTGCTAACAACATTACCTCTTTTACAAGAGACCTCTTTAGGTTTAACCTAAATAATTTTTAGATTAGCTTTATGATCTAAAAAAGGAATGTGTTAATTTTTGAGATATGTAAGGAATATATTTGGGTATGTATTCTTTGAAAATAAAGGGATTCTGGAGTGCGAATAGGGGAGAAGTGGGGGTGACCTTTTATAACTGGGGGAGAGGACACACTTGATATTTTCGAAAAGAATCAATTATACCCATGTTTTTATCATTAAAAGGCCTAAAAATGGAACATCATAGGAAAATAGATATTATAAGGTCAACAAATTTCTATCCAATGGGATTTTGAAAAGTTTTTTGGTCATGTTAACCTTTATGTTTTTAGTTTAAGGCTCGGTAAACCCATTTTTAGCTTAATAACAATAATTAATTGTTTCTGTTTTCACTATTCATAATGGTGAAAAATTATGTTGAACTTATTAGATAATATAAATTATAATTATTAAAAACTATGAATCCATTTTTTCAAATTAAATTCATAGAAGTGGAATAATTCAATTCAAAATTATACCTAAAGATGTGGTGAAAAGGATGGTTTCCAAAGAGAAAATTCACAAATGTATAGATTGTATTAATATAAAAAATTAAACATGAGATTGATTACAATGTAATAAATTATTTAAATTTTATTATAATTTAAATTTTGTTTCTTTAAAACCTATTTAAAATATAATTTAACTTTATAAATAATTTGAATGAAAAGACAATTTTTAATTAAAATTCAGTATTTTTCTCTATTCATAAAAAACATAATCTTTTTAGAAAATTATCAAGAATTCACCCAAAGATAATTTTTATGTGTATATTTAAAAAATAAATTTTATTTTTTAAAATAAATTTTATCAAATTCATAAAATTTAATTTTAAATTATGTGTACAAAGCATGACTAATCTGCTATTAAAAAAATAATGTTTTAAAAAAACATTTATATCTCTTTAAAATGGTTCTTATTTTATTTCTGATCAATAGATAACCATTTAATATATTTTATACATATTTAAACCATATAATTTATTTAATTTATTTATTACTATTAATACCCTCCAACATAATGACTAGGTTATAATGGTCATGTTTAAAGAACAATATTTAAATAGATTGTTTTATTTCGTTTAAACCTAGTGTTGTGTGTATTGTAAGACATTTAAGAGATCAAATTTATTTAAAAATAAATATATAATAATTTCTTATGGTAATACATTATCTTCTAATCTTGTTTTTGTGTATCATAGGCACTATTTAATATTATTCTCCTATTTTAAAATGTTAGGGCATTACATATTATCCCCCTCAAATAAATTGAATCCTCACAATTTAATATTAATCTCAATAATCATGAGTTTTAAATTTGAAAATTACCTTATTTAAATTCCAAATCATGATAATTTTTAAAAAAATATTATTTATAAGAGTGAATGTGAAGTAATAAGGTCATCTATATTAATCACATAACTTGGTTTACAAGTATGAGAACATGTGTGGGAAGTGAAGATATGGACATATAAGAAAAGGGTAGTGTCAAAATAATGATTGATGTTGATAGAGTTTTTTGATAAAATGAAAGTAAAGAATCAATATAAATTTAAAAACAAAAAATCCATAATGTTTTGATGAGTTAAGGGACTATTTGACTCATCAAAAATGAAGGTACTAGGATAAATTTTTTGTTTTAAAATCATTTTTATGAATATGAGGAATTAATTAACTATCTAGACTAAGAACACATGAAAATGTTCTTTCTTGATATATTTATATTTCATATTAACAATTTTATATGTTGGTTTTAATTTTATAAATTACCACTTCATTTCAGACTCCATGAAATGAATATCCAAAATAAATTTTTATGCTCGAAGCACATTTAATAGATAACTAGAATGCCAAGTCATTCCCCCTGTCTCTAAATACATCAAAAAAAAAACAAAAGGGTTATAACACATTATCTGATAACACCCAAAGTTCAAATTAATCCATACCATATATATTTAACCATAATTCTGATCCAAAATATGTCTCTCCAAATTCAAAGTCTAATTTTTTTTAAGAAAGGCCCCTAAATCAACATTATATTTCCCAGACAGTGTAAAGTGGCAATTAATGTGAGATTAAAAATATGTGAATAACTTTTTTACCATAAAAAATTAATGAATACATGAATGATTCAAAAATAAAATCAAATGTTGTCAAATATATACCATAAATCTAAACATGCATTAAACTCTAATAAATATAATATAAACCATCAAATCACTAACCAATTTCATGGTAACTAATAATATCCCATAAACATATAATTTTAATTATTATTATATTCCATTAATCATGTGTTTTGCAAAAATATTAACTTTCCACTAAATTACTTTTCTTGGTACCAATCAACACATGATTTTACATCCTAAAAAATACTACTACAGTAAAATAATTACATGTTTCATGATTATTTCAATGAGAATATCATCAATAAAATAATTTTGAAAAATAATTATTGGATCCAAATACACAACAACAATAATCATTCCACTTCATCTATATCAGTATCATAAGATTTACCTTGATCCCTTAGATTATTCTGCGGTTTATTCCCTTGATACTTAAGGAATTAGTTAGAATAGTGCCCCATCTACTTACAGTTAAAGTAATGTACTTTGAGGGATTATCCCTTGCTCTTGTATTCATGAGCGTGATGGAATTTTTCTCCACACATGAAGTAAAATAATTTTCATTTTATGCATGTACCATGGTTCTTATATCCCTAAGTATCAAATGTGGAAAAATCATTCTTTCCCTTATTTCCTTTATCCATTTTTTCAGAGTCTTCATCTTCTTATTTTTCTTCCCTTTGATTCCAAAAGACTTGTAGAATTATTTCTCTGTCTGGATATCACATGATACAATGTCTTCATATGATGAGAAAGTTTAGGAGAGTAGTTCCCTTTGAAGGAATGAATTAATCCCATTAATGAAATGACTAATCATGATCTTTTTATTACATACATAATCCAAAACATTACTTGATAATATTATAAAGTTGGATTCATACTTAGAAACATTTTCTTATTCTTTCTATATTAGACTCAAGAAATTTCTTTCCATATCCACTTGTTGATCATGAGGAAAATATTTTTTCTAAGAAGATTATATTTAAATCTTTCTATTCCATGTTTTATATTTATTCTTCATCTTTAGTGTTTTGAATTAATGACCACCATTGATCTATATCTCCTAAGATATGATAAACTACATTGAAAAATTTATCTTGTTCAGTACTTTCTAGAGTGATAAATATCTTCTCTATGTAACTTATCTATTTATCATCAAAAAATGGATTTATAGTCACATTGAATGATGGAGGTTTTAGATACATGAAGTGGTTTAAAATTCTTAAACTATGTGATGGATCATTAATCTAATCCACATAGTAATTTTTATTACTCATACCCCGAGTTAGTTTCCTCAATATGGCTATAATTTGATTAATTCTACATGGAACTCCAACTCTAGATTCATTATCTTTTCTAGAATGGAAACCCCTAAAAGTAGTATGTGCATTGATATTATTCCCATTTCTTCTATTAAGTTCCATTTATAAACAATGTAATACACTTGATTAGACCATAACATTATGAAACATAATTTATAATCCAAAAAATAGTGAAATAGTTAAAGTAAATTGAAAATTTTATGGATAGATAATTTCATAATAACAAACTTCTTTCTTTGGGGATATCTTTATTTTAAAATCCTTAAAAATAGTTTGTAATGAAAATATGAATTATCCTAAGCATATAATTTAGGAATATCAAACCAGGTGTTCTATAAGGACCATTTATTTGTATTTAGTGATGATTGGGTCAAACCCAATGTTTAATTTTTGGAGCTATTACCCCTAGGTACATTTGTTCTAGAATTAAATCCACATTTAGAATCCATGAAGGGATATATTTCTAAGAGAAACTATATAATATATTCCTTAAAAAACGTTTTGATGTTATTGTAACATCCCATCATTATTTAATGGCATCGACTGTATAAATTTGTGGTTTAATTCCTCAAAAAGGCCCTTGAAAAGATTCCTAAGAGGTTAAAGGAGGTCCTGAGGGAGCTTGAGTCTAGTTTCATGTCTAAAGCACTAGAAATGAGGAAGAAAGATTGGGCTTCATGGTTTTTCTAAAACTGTGCGACCTAGGGAACATGACTATGCAAGATGATGCAAGTTTCAAAAAGTGAAAAAACACACGGTTTTTACACAGTTTGTCAAACCATGTCCCTTGCCCATGAGATGTGCATAGTGAAGAAGAACCTTGGGCTTGGTTGGACCACGTTTTGTCCAAATCGTGCGGCCAAATCATGCATAGTATGAATTGGGGGTGAATTGGCCATTGTTTCCTTCATTAATGGTTTAACCCTTATTTCATTTTAACTCTTCTTTCCTAGCCGATTTCTCCTCCACCTCCATGGTGCACCAACTCCTCTTCTCCTCCTTTGGGGGTTTTTTATAACTCCCTCAATTATCCTCCAATATCTCCACCATAAGAAGAAATGGAATTTTCTCAGTAATCTCTACTATCTACACTCCTTGATTTCTGATTTTCTCTACTATCCATTGCACTATTTTGGTTCAATGGACTTTTGCCCTATTTTGGGGATTTTGTTAAATATTTTGATTTCTTCTATTTTATGTTGAGTCAGGGCTTGTTATTGGATGTGTGGAGTACTATGACCATGAGGTAGATCATATACTCTTTTTCCTGTTGTTTAAACACTTTTTGGTTAACCCGCCATTGTTCATGTAGCCAGATTCTTCCAAAGAATCTCTAATCTTGTATATTTAATGAACCAGAATGGTTTTCTATGTCTAAAGTGACCCTATAACGAGGATAATCCCATATTTGGGTTGTTTTACTTGACTTCACCCCCACTTTGGTTGAGACCATCCGAAATGGCCTATTTTTTCCATGATTTAAAAGTTGAAATCACCTTGGGTGTGTGAGTTTCCCATGGATTAATGCCTTAATTGATAAATAAAGTGGATTTAAATGGAGAACCATGAGAATTACCTTGGATTTACATCCATAATATTCTATATTTAAATGATCATGATGGATGATTCATATTGAAATCCATATGTCTTATGTTAAATGATTATGCATGTTGGTTAATTATTATAATTCTTGTCACATGCCTTATATTTAAATTTATCATTACAGCTAGATGACTACCTAGCTTTATTACATATTACATTACTCACATTTAGGTTTTACCATGAATATTTTCCTTGTTTAGTGATTATGGCTTAAACCATATGATTATTTTGAAGGGAATTTTGTACTGGGTCAAGCTTGATAGCTTGAGATATTGAGATTTCATTGATGACATATGGTTAGAGGCATGATAACACCATGTGCCTATGGTTACATTTCATTGTTTAGATCTTATTACATTTAGATTATGCCTCTTACTTGTGCCTTGATCATGCTTAATTCTTATTTCCTTGCAATATGAATTGTTTCATTTTTGTTTTACTAGAATTGCATAGCTTGAATTTGATAATGAGAATGTGATTTTGAGATGCTTCTTGCTAGAATGTGATTATATATATATATATACTTAACTAGTGATGTTCCTTGGATGCTTAGTTCACTTGATACGGGCCGGGAGAGAACATGGGTTCTGCATTAAGGATCCATGGAGGGAATCTCCGATCACTTTTGGTTATGACTCGACGCGCTAAGAGGGGTGACATGGATTTCCAAGAACGGGCTTCCTAGGTGGTTTCATATACTCTTAAGTGATACTGGTTTCCTATGGGAAAAACTATGAATGGACCCATTGGAAAGATGTATACTCCATGCCATGGTTGACACTCAATCCCCTTCCTGGGACACCTGATATGGACTCAGAGTCACCATACTTAGAGTGATATAAGGGGTGGCATATGGGTCACCTTAGATAGACTCAGTTGTATTGGATTATATTGGATATTCCCATAGTGATAGTTGAGATTATTTTAGATCACCTTGGATGATATCAGGACTCCAACACTGGATTTGATATATTGTTTAATTCCTTGTCATATAAGATGCACCCTTCTAATATTATTATGAGAATTGATTCTACATGTATGTTCCCATATTTTTCACTACTGCATAATTATTATTATGTTTCCACTATTTCTTATTTATTGGTTACCACTATGCAAACTCAGATGTAAGAGGGGAGAGTCTCCCCACAAACACACCTTATCCCTCACTTCTATTAAGAATCCTCTGGCATTCAGGAATATACTCTTGAGGTCTTTTGGCTCACCACACGAGGGAATGGTTTAGTGGCACTCAGGGTGGGATGTTATAAAGTGGTATTGGAGTAATTTTTCCTTTTGTCTTAGTATTTGGGATTAGGAAGGAGACTAGGAAATTGATATTTGGATCTGACCCTATGCTTGGAAATAGCTAACCCTTGTACAGGGAAACCCAAATTTCCTGGGTTGGGAATTACAATTATTGATTTTACCATTAGTGGTTGATAAGACATCACCATTGAGTGACACACTAGTTTTGTGTTGTTATTGATATTAATATTATCAAGATTATGATTTATACCACATATTCCTAATGAAATGGTTTAATTTCATTACATTCATCTTACTAGACACCATAGGGATTAAAATTCCATGCATTATTCCATTCCATATCTACTTTCAGCATGCATCTTCCTATTTGAATGTGATTATTGTTGTGCCCAATTGTTATATCTTATAGTGACTATTTTATTATAAATAGAGAATTGTGCCAAATTGAATTGTAGGGACATGTTATAAATTTGATTAAGTGGACATCCAATTTCAGTTTTTAAGGTGTATGGGATATTATAAATTGGAATAATGACCCATCTAATTCAATCATTGAAAATAGGATTAATATATAAATGAATTAAAATGAATACCATCTTTTAAAATGAAACGGCCACCTAGAATAAGAAATTTGTGACCTTGAATTTGAATTTACTCTAGATATGGGATATGGGAAATATCCCTTATGATATTTCTGAGGTTTTCACTCCCTATATAGACATGGATGAAGGAGAAGGTTATGAGTTTTATCATGATTAGGGAGGATTTTCACCTTTACTTCTTTATCTTATTTCATTATCTACATACTCTTTCCATTATAAATATTTTATGAGGTGTAATATTTGAAATTGTAGAGTTATTCCACTGTGACATTATTGTGTTGAACACCAAGAGAGCTGTGATGAGCACACTCTTAAGGTGGTGGGTAATGATCCATCTGTGATACCTACTGTTGTCTCACCTGAGGAACCTTCTACTGATCTTCCACTGGGCATCGATTCTTAGTTCTGGGATAGTTTTCACAAGTTCATGCAGTCAGTTTAGGGTGATCCAAGTCCTTCCATGACTATGGTAGAGCTTATATGGTAATTATAGTAGAATAATCCTCCCACCTTCTCAGGGAATGGAATACCTCTTGCTATAGAGTCATGTTTAAAGGTTATGGTCTCCATCTTCAACCACCTTGAGATGCCACTATGATGGAGGGTCAAGCTAGCTACCTATATGCTTCATGATTGCACCAAGATTTGGTAAGATATCCTTTATCAGTCATAGTGTTATTGAGATATGATATGGGAAGACTTATATATATATTTCTATGATATATTCTTTCAGAAGTCCTTAAGAGAGGATTGATCCAGGGAGTTCATGCAAATTTAGCAGGGCCCCATGACTGTCCTTGAGTATTCTGCCCATTTCACGGAGCATCAGTGTTTTTATCTATCTTTGACCGGTGAAGAATTGACTAATATTAAGGGATTTGAGGATTAGATTGGGTCATTTATCTAATCATAGATGAACATATTCCAATTGACCACTATTACAAAGACAGTCAAATAGGCCCTAATTATGGAACAAAATCTTAGAGAAGTTGGCCCTGTGAGCGAGGGCGGTTCAGTTCTGAAGTAGGGTGATGGTTCTTTATACAGTAGAAAGTGCTGATTCAAGGGTGCATGTAGGGGTGATACTGGATTAGCGATTCATACTAATATCTATATATTGTGTCACTAGTGTGTCAAGATAGTCCAAAGGAAGTCCCAATGCATGAGAAACCCAATAGAATGTTGAGATCGTGGCAGGATGGGTTATCTTCCTCACTTTTTTCATTCTTTTATTCTAGAATCCAATGGATGGGGAACCGTACCAGCACCTCTATCAGGTAGAGGATATGTGAATCCATGTCAGGATGGTAGTTTTTCTTCTACTGACTAATTAGGATGAGGTGGTAATGGATGTGGACAAGGCATTTGGGATTCAAAACATCAGTGAAAATAGAGTGGTTCTTCTCAAGATAGTAAAGTGGTGTCTGAGGTCCATGGTTCAAGCCATGTGTATGTAGTGTAGCCAGTAAAATAAGAGCAGATTCCATGGCCATATATGGTTAAATGTAATACTCTAATTTCTTCTACGTTAGTTTTTTCCCTTTTTGAGATAGGTGCATCACACTCATTCATATCTACTGTGTGTGTGGAGAGTCTTCTTCTGGATATTGAATACTTATGTGGAATTATTTATCTCAACACTCTGTTGGGGGTCAGAACTGAGGGAATACACTAGTTTCAGGAGTGCCCCCTTGAGATAGGTTGTTATTGTTTCTTCTTTAATTTATTCTTCCTAGAGATGTCCAACTTTTACTTTATTCTTGGTATGGACTAGCTTGTGATTTATTATTACCTAATAGATTGTTATCTCTATCGAGTTACCTTCACATCACCTGAGGAAATCACATATATATATATAACATAGAATGGTGTATCAAAAAAAATTTATTTGGACCTAAGCATCATGGGATAAACAGCGTGATAACCCAGTTAGCGAGTCTCTTTATGAGCGATCATGGAATGCAGCTATCTGAATCCCCTCCAGTTGTGGAATAGTTCAGGGATATTTTCCCTAAAGATTTATTTATCTTACCTTTTAAGAGAGTGTTTAAGTTCACTATAGATATAGTATTGGGTGCAGTACCAGTGTCCATTCCTCCTAATAGGATGGAACCTACCAAGCTCCTAAAACTCAAAAAGTATCTTGAAGACTTAGAGGATAAGGGTTTTATGAGACGTAGCACATCACCATGGGGTTCACCTATCCTTTATGATAAGAATATAGATGGTACCCTCATATTGTGTGTTTATTATATATGATTTAACCATATCATAGTTAATAACCATTATCTATTACCTAGTATAGAAAACCTCTTCGACTAGCTCTGTGGAGTGACTATTTTCTCTAAGATTGATTTGAGGTTGGGATATCATTAGGTGCATTTGTCACCATTAGACATACCATGTACAACATTACAGAGTAGGTATAACTTTTACAAGTATTTGTTTATTCCATATGGTCTAACGAACACACCATTAGTATTCATGGATCTGATGAATCAGGTTTTCCACCTGTATCTTGACTCCTTGGTGGCAGTTTCATAGATGAAATATTAGTGTATTCACGCTCTAGACACCACCATTTCAATCATCATAAGATTGTGTTGAGTACACTGAGAGAGAACCAAATATATGAAAATATTAGTAAATTCCACTTTTGGATTAGTAAGGTTCACTTATTGGGTCATATAATATCTGAGGCAGGCATTACAATTGACCAAGAGAAGGCGAGAACCATGGTTACTTGGAAGAAACCCATGAATGTGTTTGATATATGCAGATTCTTGGGGCTTGATGTCTATTACAAGCAATTCATTCAAGTCATCTCCCACTTAGAAGAACCTATTTCGGCCTTGACTAAGAAGGATGTACAGTTCCTATGGTCCGAAGCTTATGAGAAGGATTTTCCAAAGTTAAAAGGAAGACTCACTACAACTATGATTTTGATTCTACCTAAGCTGGTCAGAAGTTATACATTCTACCACGATGCTTCCAGAATTGTATTGGGTGCAGTTATTATGAAATGTGATCAAGTCGTGGCTTATGGAACTCTCTATTTTTGGCCGTATGAGTGTAATTATCTTATTATAAACCACCTGTTAGCATCCATGGTTCATGTTATGCACTATTGGAGGCACTATCTATTGGGTAAGAGATTCGTTGTTTACATGAATCATTAAATATTGAAATATATCTCCACTCAGTGGGAATTGAATATGAGGAAGTGTAGGTGTGTGGAATAGCTAAATTCCTTTGGTTTTGATCTTTATTAAACACTTGGTAAGGTAAAGTTTGTGGTTGATGATTTGAGCTAGAAAATGCAGATCCAAACCATCAAAGTGGATATAGGTGAGTTGAATATGATGGATATGTTTTATGAGTAACACCTAGAGGTTCATGAATAGAATGGGAAAACAATATTAGCAGCTCTAGTAGTGATATCCTCTCTTCTGTAATGGGTTCAGATGAATCAATTATCATATTTTGGGGGCCTCATTCTGAGGGAGACTGTTATAGGAGAGAACATGCCTCTTGGTTGGGTTGTTGGCATAAGTGAAACTATGCTCTTCCATGACCATGTATGGGTGACTCTAAATATATGGTAAGAGTTGGTGAGTGAATATCATTCCTTTGTTTGGGTAGTTCTTCCTAGGATTACGAAGATGTACCAAGACATTCATCGTCAGTACTGGTGGCTAGGTATGAAGAGGCAGATATCAAGTTTCATCACTTAGTGCTCCACTTGTCAATTGGTGAAGGAAGAGCACCAGTGACTTTCTAGACATCTATATCCTTTATCTATTCCTTAGTGGAAATGTAATGATTTCACTATATATTTCATGGCTGGATTGTTGATATATTCTCGAGGCAGGGATGTGGTATGTGTGATTGTCGATAGGTTGACCAAAGTTTCTCACTTCTTGCCAATCTAGGAAACCTACTATATTGATGAGTTTGGCAGGCTGTAAATTTGAGAGATAGGGTGACTTCATGGCATACCCCATTCTATCATTTCAGACTAAGATTCCCAGTTCGCATCATGATTTTGGAAATAGTTTCAGAAGGCACTGGGTTCACAGGTGCTTTTGAGTACTATATATCACCCCCAAACCAATGGATAGTATGAGCTTACCATATGGGTGTTAGAGGATATTCTATGGGTTTTTATCCTTTATTTTGGAGGTTATTAGGAAAATAATATTTCTATGGTTGTGTTTTTATACAATAACATCTTTCAAGAAACACTTTAGATGGCTCTGTATGAGGCCCTTTATGGTAGACTGTTCCATTCACCTCTATGCTAGCTTAGCGAAGGGGAGGTAGATCTGTTGGGTCCTCTTCTTGTATAGGATACATAAGAGAAATATGGATGATTTAGAAGTGTATGGATATAGCTCAGTCTAGGAAGATGTCTTATACCAATATTTATCATAGACCTCTGGAGTTTGAGGTGGGACATAGGGTCTTTTTGCATGTATCACATCAATTGGGTCATAATAAAATCAATATATAGGTAAAATTGTCACTGATATATGTCGGGCCTTACGAGATAGTGGAATGAGTCAGGATAGAAACCTACCAGTTTCTGTTACCTCATAGGTACCATGCCATGAATAATGTCTTCTATGTATCTCAGCTTTGACAGTATCATCCAGACCTATCTCAATCGTTTGATCCTGATGATATTGAGTTGGAGGTTGATGCGTCCTTCAATGAGAATCCAATTTTCATTGTTGATCATAGAACAAAGGTTTTTCGAGGTAGTTTAGTTCCTTTAGTTTGGGTTTTATGGAAGTAAAGACATGTTTAGGATGAGGCCTAGGAGCGGGAGGCTGATGTATGTACACAATGGCCAAAACTTTTCTTAGATGACACTCTTTAACCCTCATAAGGGAAAATTAGGGAAGATTTGTTTTAAGGAGGGGAGTTTGTAATGTCCTGAATTTATCTAAAGGTATAAACTATTTAAATTTTTGGTTTAATTCCTTAAAATGACCCTTGAAAAGATGCCTAAAAGGTTAAAGGAGTTCCCTAGGGAATCCTGGGAAATATTGAAGCTCGAAGCACTGAAAATGGGGAAGATAGATTGGGTCATATGAGTTTTCTAAAAACATGCGACCTAAGGTACATAACCATGAAACATGTTGCAAGTTTTGGATAGTGATAAAACACATGGTTTGTGCATAGTTAGTCAAACCATGCACCCTGCCCGTATGATGTGCCCAGTGAAGCAGAACCTTGCACATGGTTGGGGAATGATTTGGCAAATCCGTGCGGTCAAACCATATAAAGATTAAAATAGGAGTTAATTGACCATTTTTCCTTATTTAATGGTTTAACCCTTATATATTTTTCCCTCTTCCTTCCCAGCTGATTTCTCCTCCTCCTCCATGGTGCATGAGATCCTATTATCCTTTTTGGGGTTTTGCGATATCTCCATTGATTCTCCTCTGGTCTCTTCCTCACCATAATTAATGGAATCATATCGATAAGCTATAACAACCAAACTTCTTGATTTTTGAGTTTCTCCACTATTTGTTGCACTATTTTGGTGAAATATACTTGTTCACTATTTTGTGGGTTTTGTAAAATCTTCTAATTTCTTCCATTTTAGGTTGAATTAGGTTTTTTATCATATGTGTGGAGTACTACGATCATGAGGTAGGTTGTATACTTATTTTTCAATAATTTAATCATTTTTTAGTTGAACACCATTGTGTTGCAAGCCAGATCCTTCTAGTGAAGCTTTGATTTTACAGATTAAATTAACCAAAATGGTTTTCCATGTTTTTAGTGACCCTAACATGCAGGGAATACCATATTTGGGGTGTTCTCCTTGACTTAGGCCACCCTTTGGGTGATCCTATCCTAAATATCCTATTTTCCACTTTCCTTAAAAGTGGAAATTACCTTGGGTGTGGGAGTTTCCCATGGCTTAATGTCTTAATTGATAAATCTAGTGGATGCAAATGGGGAACCATGAGACTCTACCTTTAATTACTTACCTCACATGATATATTTACATAATCATGATGGAAGCTTCCTATTTAAATATTATTTCTTATGTTAATTGCTTTTGAAAGTTGGTTAATTCTTATACTTCAAATCACATGCCTTGTATTTAAATTTCTCATTGTGGTTTGTTGATTACCTAGATTGATGCCAAATTTCATTGATCACATTTATGTTATTTCATCAGCCTTCGCCTCATTTAGTGCTTATGGATTAAACCATATGTTTGGTTTGAAGGGAACATTGTACTTGGTCAAGCTTAACAGCTTGATATATTTATATTTCATTTATGAAAAATGGTTAGAGGCATGATAATTCCATATTCATATGGTTTCATTTCATTGTTTAGATATTATGCCTTGTAGCTTATGCCTCTTTCTTGCGCCTTTCTCATGTTTAATACTTATTTACAAGCCATATGAATTGTTCAATTGTTTTTTGGATTTAATTTCATAGCTTTAATTAGATATTGAGTATGTTATTTTGATATTCTCTTTGTTGGAATGTGATTATATATATTTATGATTACCTTGTGATGTGCCTTGGCTTCTTGGTTCACTTGATATGGGCTAGGAGAGAACATGGGTTCCATATTAAGGATACATGGATAGACTCACTAAGATCATTTGGTTATGACTCAACATGCTGGAAACGATACCTTAGATTATAGGAATGGGCAACCTGGGTGGTTTCTTATACCCCTGAGTGACACTAGTTCCCTAGTGTAGAATCCATGTACAGAACCATTGGCAATTTGGCTACGCCATGCCATGGGTGATACTTGATCCCCTACGTGAGAAACTTGGGATGAACTCAGAGTCCCCATGCCTCAAGTGATACAAGGGATGTTGTATGGGTTTGCATGTATAGAATCAATGGTATTGGATTATATTGTATGTTCTCATAGAGATACATGGGATTTATTTTAGATCAACTTGGATAGGCTCAGGAATCCACCACTATATTTGATGGATTGTTTTATTCCTTTTCAAATGAGATACAACCCTCTCATATTGTTATGAGAATTGCTTATTCACTTGTGATGTCTCTCCCAGCTTTACTAGCTTACTTGAATGATGACTCATAACTAGAACCCAAGCCAAAGCACAAGCTTGTGGGTATGCCTTCTTGGTTTACCTTGTTTACTATTGGCCCTTGAAAACATATTATGCTTGCATGAGTGTCTCCTTATATAATTATGACTTAGGCCAATGTAGGTGATATGGGATGAGTGTCCATTAAAGAACCCAGAACAAGATTTACATGTTTATTTATTTATTGATCACCATTTATTATATATGGTCCATTTTCTCTCATTTACAACATAAAATGGAAAGGTCTAGACACTGTGGTTTTTGGCCTACTGAAATTTATATCTCACACCCTACTTAGGTGATATTTGATACCCGAGTAGACTTTACAGTTGTAGGTATGGATAAAGGGAAGCATGATGCTTTTGATGCTTGATTATTTGCTGACTTAGGATATATCATTGGGGGTATATGACCAATCTTATGCTCGATATGTTGTGTAGTAGTTTTTTTTATTTTTTAGTTTTTTTATATCATGCAGTATATGTTTGTACCCCACTTCCCTCACACTACTATATTTTGGTATATACTCATGACATTCTATGATAATATTTTATATATGATATATATATATATATATATATCTTACACTAGTTATCTGATTCTTCTACATGTCTGTTCCCATATTTTCCATCGCTTTCAAATTATTATTAGGATTATGATTTTTCTTATGTATTTTCTACCTCTATTCATAATCATATATATGAGGGTATAGTATCCCCACAGACATAACATAGGCCCTCGTTGATAGTAGGAAGCCTCTGGTGTTTAGAGAGATTCACCTGAGGTCTTTTGGCTCACCGCCTCGGGGCACAATTTAGTGGTACTTGGGGAGGGATGCTACATTTCTTTTATACTCACCTTCAATGTTTATCATAGGGTTATGTTCTCTAATATATGTTTTCCTAAATTTATTTCCCAATATTTTTACTAAAATAAATTATATAAAAACTTTAGAAACCTCAACCATTGTAACCTAGAATTGGTGGCTACTTTATTACATTAGTATAAGATAAAAAGAATCATATACCGAAGGAATGAATAGTTTAGTAGTCATGGTAAACTATATATATACTTGAAATTATCATTAAAATTGGAAACATATAATACACAAAGTGTTTTATTTGAGAACTCCATTATTCCTCAAAGAATATCCCTTCATATTAGTCACGAAACACTAATTGGTATCTTGGGGAGAATAAAACACAACAAAGTGGTGAGCTTAGTTTCTCTGTAAGGGTAAATATATAACACAAGTATCAAGAATAAATAAGAATAATTAATATAGAAATGTAAATAATTGAAACAAATTCTATTTAATCGAAAAACTGATCATAATATGGTAGAAATTAATAATTAACAAATAATTTCATATAAATAATCACAGGATATTTAAAGTTATCCATTGATATTATAACTAATCAAATAATCACACATACATCAAAAAATAATCATATAATGAGGGAATGTTTAATTATAGACATCATAAAAATATTATAAAGGCCTCATTCCAAGAACTATTATCATCAAGGCCTCGTGATAAGACATCTTATATAAATGGGTGAGGCCTCATCCAAATACCCAAGAAAATTTGTCTCATGAGACCTAATAATATATCGAGGGGCTATGTAATTTTGGGTTCCACTCATCACTTAATAAGTCCAATGAATTCCTTAAATAAAATGGGTGAAACATAATCAACATAAACATTCGTACTGAAAAACTAATATACAGAATGTTTATACTTACCCAAATCAATAAACATAATCATAAACCATCCAAAATAATATGGTGAATAGTAATAAAATTGTACATACCCAGTAAAACTGACCATAAACCATCCAGATAAATAATTAGGATAGTATCAATAAAACATATCCTTAGTGGAACATAAGTAAAATAATATTTTTGCTTAATTAATGAATAAAAATACCATAAAAATTTCATTAAGAACATTTTGGGGAAAATAACCTCTTCTCTGAAAATATTTTTAAAACTAAAAGTTCAAAAAATATTCTAAAAAAAAATTATTTGGAAAATAACTTTTAAAAAATGTAAAGTAATCTTTAAAATATTGAGAGTCCGTATCGGTGTAAAATCACATTCATATCTTACATGTTAAAATAAATATTCCTTTTATATTTTCGATAAAATCCAAACGGGCCTTGTTTTGAAAATAATATAAATATTCCTTTTAAAAAAAATTTAAATAGTTAAAATGGGTAAAAATTATTTAATAATTAATTTTTTAATGGATAATTATTTTTATAAAAAATTTATTTTTATGAAAAAAGTATTTTCATCCTAATAGATAAATAAAGTCACATTTTTATTAAAAACATTTTCTCAGTCATTTTAATTGAAAAAGATTCAAAAATGATACTAATAATTGAAAAGTGAATTAATAACCATATGAGAATAAAATATATTTATATTAATATATAAATATCAAATAATTCCCCTAGGGGATCCTTAAAAAAATCCCGAATAATGGTGAGATTGTGAAATAAACCCTTGCGACTTAGTTAACATTTGAATCATAAGCCCCATGAATTAAATAACATAAAATTTAAATTTAAATAACATGAAGACAAATATATTCAAGATATAACATGTCAAAATGGATAGTATATACACCACACAATGTAATTAATGGTAATTATGCCGTATGTCTCACGGAAGTAAAAGTGAGACGAGAAAACCTTATCAATTGTTAAACTTCATTCTCATGTTTCTGAAACTCTTATATAAGAAATATAAGTTTATTAAACATAAATTATATAACCATAATCATATATATAAAACTATATATTATTTAATTATAGTATATTATCAATCTTTTATTAGTAATTATTTGTTAAAATCACTACTTTTGGTGATAATTGCTTCGTATTTAATGTTGGTTTTGGTTCGGTAATTTTGGTCCTTCTAATTTAACCATGGTTACATCATCTAAATAATTTTAACCATGATATAAATATGATATATATTCATTTTATATTTTTTTATATTAATATATAAATTTTAGAGACAGAAAATGGATTACACCGTTCATGGAGATGGTCAGTCAAACGTACGCGTGAACGTTGTTTCCATTTTTATCGAAGGACGGAATGTAAAGAAAATTAATATTAATTAATATTTAAATAATAATAATTATTTTATATATAACCTTTATATTAATAAAATTCATCATTATTACCATCCATGTAAAAATAAAATGAAAAACATTTCACATCGCTACGTGGAGGTGATAGTCCACACATATGCATGAGCGACATTGTTGATTTCCAATGGATTTAAAGGTAAGAAGTTATGTGTGATATTATATTTCCCTAAGTTTTTTTAGATAATTAATATTATATATATTCATAAAATTTTATTCTCACTTCCTTCCATGTATAGTGAACAAAAAATACAAATCACATCATTTTGTGAGGTGGTAATCCTCCATACACACAAGCGACGTTATCGTATCCATCATAGAATGAAAATTAAGATGGTATATATGATATGATAATTAAGTAAGTAAAATAATATAAAACATATAATATAAATATTTTAAATACATCATTAAATTTTGTCTTGAAATGTGGTAATGGAAAACGAACTGCATCGGTTCACGAGGCGGTAATCCGCTCTACACATGATCAATTGTTTTGTTTTCTATTTTATGGTAGTGGAGATAGATATGGGTTATGAAATTAATATAATTACATATGATTATATATTAGATATTATTGTTATTATTTGGAAATATTTGATAATTATTATAAGGAGTTATAAGAATAAGTAAAATGAAAATACAAAGTTGAAAACATTACCTCTTTTTTCAAGTAACATCTTTAGGTTTAACCTAAATCCATCCTAGATTATCTTTATGATATAAAATATGAATTTATGATGAGTTGAGGAATGTAATATATAGATATGGGTAGGAATTTGATGAAAAAATGTCTTTGGGTGTGTGAATAGGGGAGGATAGGGTTTGGCCTTTTATGAGTAGGGGAGAGGACACAATTGGTATTTTTGAAAAGAATCAATTACACCAACTTTTTTATCATAAAACAAGCCTATGAAATGGTTCATTATAAAACCATAGAGATTATAAGTTATAAATAGTTCTATATAATTTGTTTTGGATAAGTTTTTATCTCATTTTAACCCTTATATTTTTAGTTTTACCCTCAATAAACCCATTTTTGACTTAACCACAAGAATTATTTTTTACTTTTTTTACTATTCATATTTTTTAAAAATTAAGTTTACCTTATTATATAATATGAATTATTATAATTAAATATATATAATCCAGTTTTCTAAATTCAATTCATATAATTGGTATAATTCAATTTAAAATTATTCTCATAGACACAATGAAAAAGCTGGTTTCCAAAGAGAAAATCCGCATTGGTATAGAATGTTTTAATATAAAATTTTAATATGATTTTTTTAAATGACCTAAATTATTTAAATTGTAATATAATTTTATTAATTTTACCTTAAAACCAATTTAAAATATAATTTAACTTTATAAATATTTTATTTGAAAATGCATTTTTCAATTAAAATTCATTATTTTTCACTATTCATCAAAAAATTAATCTTTTAGGAATGTTATAAAAAATTAAAATAAAGTTAATTTTGAAATATATATTAAAAAAAGGTTTTTTATCAAATAAAATTTCTAAATTTTTTAATAATTAATTTTAAATTATGTGTGCAAAGTGCGACTAATCCCCCATTTAGAAAAATTCTGTTTTAAAAAAACATTTCTTTCTCTTTATAAATGTTCTTATTTTAGTTATAATTAATATATAACCGATGAATTTATTTTTTACATGTGTAAAAAATAAAATTTACATAATTTATTTATTAATATTCTTTCCCTCCACTTAATAGTTAGGTTAAATTTATCATGTTTAAATAATAATATTTTAATAGTGTTTCACATTTCATTTAAACCTAATATTGCGTAAATCAAAAAATATCAAAGATATTGAATATATTTAAAAATAAATATATCATAAAGACTTAGGTTGTTACATTCTCTACTGATATGGGTGTTTCATGTCATAAATACTATCGAACATCATGTTATAATTTTAAAATCTTGGGCTGTTACATAACCTACTTTCACTACATGGAAAGATGACCTTACACCTAATGTTAAATAACCTTACTCCATGACATAACCCATGGAATAATTATTCAGAATTCATCCAAGATCTGATAAATTTTTAAACAAATAACTTTTAATTTTAAGCTCAAAGTATCATAACCAAACACATATCAAGACTTCCCTACCTTGGAAAGGATCATAAAAAATAAAATGTTAAGAAACCCTTGCAAGTATATTAAAAAATACATATGAAGGTATAAAACATATCTTTAAGAGGCTAGGTTTCATGAGAACTAAAAAAATATAATGATAAGAAAAACATGGTTAATATGAATAGTTACATAACCATGTACAACTATAATATAACAAAATATAATTAGACTAATTGTGAAACTAATAATGCACGTTTAATATAAACTATGATTACTGATTAAATTCTCTCTTAGCAATAAATTTCCATATTTTTCTCTTTAAATTCCTCTAGAAACTATCCAAAATCCCTATATTCCTATATTAAATTAGTTTTAACACTGAAAATGAGATAAATAAAATATTTATGGGTCTATCAACCATTACCCAATCTGATGGCTCTTATTAGTGAGGTTATTCCCTTGTATACCCCCAAAGAGCATTATAAAAAATATATAAACTTAAATTTAACCCTTTATCATCCTAAATTCATAAATAAATATTACTTTATGGTTTAAATAAAATTGTAATAACCACCATAGTAAAAATGATAACAATTTTATGATAAAGAAAATGTGGGAAATTAAAGATTCTTTTACCATAATAAAGAAAAATGGTAAATCAATGGGGGTATAAATAATCAAGAATATAAATTTATTATCAATATAAAAGGATGAGGATAACCTAATAAATCCAATTTTACCTAACAATTTTAAACTATAACATATAAAAATGGAAGAAAATGGTATCCCAATACAGACCTGTTAATGCCCTCTTATGACCTCTAAAACTATCACAAAGATAATCAATCATAACCTATACCTTTAAACTTTCAAAATATACAAAAACCTATTACTTATTGTTTGTGGTATCATAAGATGACGAAAAACCACTAACTAAAACAATATATTTAATAAAAAATACAATAACCCATAAAAATTCAATCTATTTTATTTTATAAAACAAGATCTAAGATATAACACATTAAAATTATCTTTCCTTTTCATCCAAAAAGATTGAAAAATAAAATATATTTTCATAATTCAAAAATCCTTAAAATTTATATCAAAAACTTTTAACTCCTTTTAAATAATTTTACATTCCAAAAAAAGGTTTATGAAAATTTCAACAACTCATGCCTTTATAATTTGGCATGAACATGCCTATACAATAATCCAATAATTAAATGGAAAAATAACTTCTCATATAATTAACCAATTAATTCAAAGTTATATTACCATACATTTACTTTTAATTGATCAATAAACTTTTATTTTATGGGACCCTAATACAAAATTCTAATAAAGATTATAAAATTATAGAACAATAATTAAACCATCTAACAATAAATATTCATAAAATCTATTAAAAAACTTATAAAAATATTATTACCGCATACATTTTATTATTCTAATCAAATTATCATCTCCCATATCTATCACCGAAACATCATATGATTATTTTCAAACCATAATACCCCTTCAAGTTATTTTTAAAAAATCAATCATAAAAACCCTTAAACCAATAAAATAAAAGATATATTACCAATTGCTAAGTTTAAATAAAAAAACATCCAAGAACATACAATTTAATTGAATCAACCTTCATTCACATCCTTAAGAAAAACCCTCATCATTTGAGAGGGTTTCACTGTGATCTGATAAACCTATCAGTATTAAATCTATATAAATTTAAATAACTCATGTATAAAGTTATGTAAAATTAATAAGAGAAATATGAAGAAGAATACATATATGTAAACACCTTTTATTTTCATGATTACTAAAAAAACTTCACAATGAGAGAATAATGGGAAGAATGGAAAGGTATAGGTGGTAGCATGGGGAAGAGGGAAATATAAATAAGAAAAGGGGGGGGGGGGGTTTAATAATGGAATGATAATTGTGCATGATTAGTCTAACCATGAAACTAACCATTATTATCCTCTTTTTCTTCCTAAATGAAAAATATTATTTCCCTAATTCTACCATGTAGTTATTCCTTACCATGTTTTTCAGAAAACCTCAATTATTTATGGTTTTATCTATTAACTTTATTGAGTAGTTCTCCAATTACTAAACTAAATTATCTTAACTTATTTGAACCATTACGAACTTATATTTCCATCAAAAAATGACCCAATATTTATTTAAAGTAAAAAAATCAAATAAATCCCCATTTGCATCTTTATTTTCAATTTAAATCTCAGAAAATAATTTTAATAAATATAAAAACATTAGGTGTTACTAGATAAAACCATAAATCATTAATCTCCCAAATATTTATCCAAAATTAATTCATTTAACCACCTTGATAATTCTTATTAGAATTCCCACTTTCCAAATAAACCTATCTTTATAGACATTCAATTTTAAATCCATTATTCATCATTAAATTTCATTATCATTTCTAAATTCACTGAATAAGTATAAGCTTACAAATTTACCATATAATTAATCTCCCAACTCCCTCAATATTTTTATCCCCGAGTCATACTACCTCATGATTCTATAATATTAATTTATTTGGTTACAAAACTATAAAACACCGCTACAATTACATAAAACGAAACCCCATTAAAATATCCCATAGAAAACTATCCATTATAAAAATTACAAAAATATATCTATCCTTCTATATCAACACAAATTCATTCACCCATAAAATATCTCAATTCCAATCACATAAAAAAAATTTAAAAATGGATTAACATACCTCAAACAAATAGGAAATTAAAAAATCAAAGGGTTATTACATTCTTGATCATTTTAATTCTAGCATAATAGTTTTACACCCACCGTTTCATAATTTTAAAATTAATTTTAAATGCTTCACATGAACCAAAAATAATTTAAATGGTTTTTTAAACTATTCGTAGAATTCCAAGTGTTTTGATTAAATTCAACTTCTTTTATGATTTTAAATTTCACTTTAAATGTCATGAACCATCCCAGATACCATGGTACCATGATACCCAAGCCAACACTGACATGGCCTAAGGGGCGTTTCCAATCCCCAAAAGTTTGTGTCTAGAATCTGGCATCATACAAGATAAATGTGGGAATTAATTTTCCACATAAAAAAAATATAAATATACATCTCAGAATGCCCAAAAACTTCAACAAGAGATAGTACTAGAACCAAAAAAGTATATCAAAACCCAAACAGAACATCATAAAATTACTCAGAGTCTAACAATTCAAACATCCCAAGAGTTAAATCACTCCAATCCAAAGGATCAAGAACATCCAACTCCACCAAGCGGCACTTTCCCATTTATTGTACATGGTATAAGGGAATATAAAAATTCTTGAATTCAAAGGTAGGGTGTGAGCTAAAATCCTAGTAGGGTCTCACTAAGTGTTCCGTAATAAGATTCTATAATAATAAACCAAATCATGGATTAAATTTATAAAAAACAAGGCATGACATAATAAATCATTTTCATATTTAAAACAAAAAATTATTACTTGAATAAGATGGAAATTTTTTCCAAAATGGCTTAAATAATCACTTTATATAAAAAAGATTATATAAATTAGTAGGTATGAGTAAATTAGTTACACAATCAATAGAATTTATAATCAAAATAGTCACAAATAAGAACCATGGTCATCTACCATATGGTATGATATTTTCTAGTTATAGGATCCTCACAAAATCATACCATTGACCATGGAATATGTGTACACACATACCTCAGGCTCAGGCTGAATAAGACCCATCAATGTTTCATCAGGAATATGACCCGCCTAACTATATTTTTATTAGAGTTGTCATAATTAATCCATTACTAAGGAATTACCATACTAGTGTGTTTTATTCTAAATACCACACTAAATATCCCTCCTCACATGTGTTCAATCAATAAATCAATTGAAAAAGGAAAAATCATTTCACTTCAAATCAATGGCCATTCACAGTTTAATTTCCCACTTTTCCTTTTCAAAAAATGAAAAATTCATGTTAAAAAAAAGATTCTAATCAATTCATTACATTTCAAAATACAACCAATTGTAGTTTTTTATAATTCAATTTAATCCATTTTTCTAAAATAAATTCTCAAATCCTTTAACAATTTCCATCAATTTCAAAATACCCATCAATTTCCAATTCCATTGGAATTGGGGTTTTTCGCCAAATTCTATACTGATTTAGCTTCCAAATCCAATTCATATATAATTATGTTTTCAAAATTTTATTGATATAAATTTAAATCAAATAAATAAAATCAATGTTTAATTATATGGAGAAAATCAAACTAAACCAGCGACCTTTATTCGTGGTATCAAAACTCAACACCCGTGGATAAATTTTCCAACAAAAAACGATGATAATGGAGATCTAGAAATCCCACATAGAATCGAGATTTATATCAAAATAGTTTATATCTATAAATAAATTGATGGTCTAAAAAACCTTAAAGAGGAAAGAAAGAGAGAGTATGAGTGAAAGAGAGAGAGGATAATCACTTACCATAGAGGGATCGAACGAGATCTGCCATGCTTCGATCCACCTAGGGAAGGGTTTAGAGGAGAAAAAAGGGACCACGAGAGCCTAAAAGAGCAAGTAATTCGTGATATCTTGAGTTAGGGTCAATTGGGTGATCAAATGGGGGTTTAATAATTTTTAAAATATTTTTCAAAATAGAAAAATACCATCTACACGGTTAGCTTGGCAATGCTGCGTAGTTAGAAAAACTGCTCACCCTAACTATTCACCCCTATACTAGGGTGAAATATTTCTACTAGGTTGGAACATGGTTTTCAAAACCATGTTATAACCATGAAAACTCCCACTACCTAGGGCTCTAGGTTTTTCACTGGGTGGGCATATGGTTTGGGAAAATCGTACACCAATCGTGCAAAGCCCATAAACTTCCAAACTTTTTAAAAAATTCACACAAAGAAACCCTAGAAAAACCTCAACCAAATCATGATCAAAATAAGGGTTGAGGAATACCTAAAAAATTAATAGGATTTTATAATCTACCAACTATAGATTTTTTCTATCCCCTAAAATCCTATCCAGAAGTTTCCATATCAAAGAGATGAGGTCACTGCTCTCTCATCAGTGCCTCTATCTCCCATGTCTCATTCATATTAAAACCATGATTCCATAACACTCAGGACAAAGGTATAACCCTCCCATGAAGTACCTTTATCCCAGAATCAGTTATCTTGACTATATACTTAGTCACAGATAAATTAGGTTCAATATCAAGATCACTCCTGCTCAACACCTGGGATGTATCTGAAATATACTTTTGTATCAGCGATATATAAAAATACTTATATATATACTTCAACTATGGTGGAAGTTTTAAATTGTAATCCACTTTACTCGCATTATCAAAAACCTCAAATGTTCCCACAAAATGAGAAGCACGTTTCCATTTCCTCCCAGGCCACTAATGACCAAAATGATGTGGAACTTTCAAGAACACCTGATCACCAATTGAAAACTCAAATTGTCTACAATGATGATCAACATAAGATTTATACTCGATATATGTAATCAAAATACCCTAAAAAATCAACTGAATCATTTATTTCATAACTCAATCCAAGATCGGTTCAACCGAAAAACTTTCACTAATCTCCGACCAACATAACAAATATTTTCAAGGCTAGCCATACAAGGCCTCAAAAGAATCAATTTTGATCATGGACTTGTATGTATTGTTATAGGAAAACTAAACCAGTCCCAAATGGTCATCCCAAGCTACACAAAAATAGAGGATGTAGGCATGAATCATATCATCAAGAATATTTATATCCCTCTCTATCCATATATCCATTTATAGATGGTATGCCATACTTAAATGAACCTTAGATCCTAGTTTCTCTAGAAGGCCTCTCCAAAACAAAGAAGTAAAATTGGGATCCCTATTAGATAATTAACATGATATAACTCCATGAAATAAAACAATATACTTCACATAGATATTTCCCATCACTTCAACTTAGGTTGTATCACGAATGGGTATAATGTGATCTGATTTGGCCAGACTATCGATCACAACTCATATTGCATTATTTTTTCTTATGGGTATGCGAAAACCCAACTACAAAGTCCATAGAGATCTCATCTCACTTCCATGTCATCACTGCAAGTTTCTGAAGAAAACCCAAAGGTCTATGGTGCTCGGTCGTGAAATTTTGGAAAGTATAACCATAAGAGATAAATTCATCAATGTCTCATATCATACATGGAAACTATAATTGACATTGTATATCATATAATATCTTTTTGGTCCCTGGGTGAAAAACCCACTAGGAATTATAGATTTACCCCATCACTTATTTCTTCACATATAACTAAACAAAAAATAAATTATGAAAACATAGAATACCCTCCACAGAGAGTGAACTCTCAGCAGTGGTCTCCCCACCATAAATTGGGTCTCTAATGCCATGAAATTGATCATTAGACTATTATTATTGAAGAATCATCTTGAGAAGAGTGGAGGCCAATTGAACACTAACCATGAAAACCTTGGACCTAGTTTCCCAAACTCATATATGAAACTATGGAAAAATATCCACCAGGTTCCACTCTTCTAATGATTCTTTCATAGTTTATTTTAGAAGTTTCCTTCTCAAGACATTAGTTAAAACATTCCCTTTTCCGGAGGTATACGAAATGTCCCATAAAAAATACTATAAGAACTATAACTAATGAATATAATAGAGATTCAAATATTTTTGAGAGATGATATAACTCAAACTCTTATAGTGATAATACATGGTAAATCATTATTCAAAAGTTAATTCTACTAACTCTTAAGTCAATATATCACTGTTGCGAGTTCAAGGTTAGGGGTTAGATAATTCTTCTAATGTAGCCTAAGCTATTGAGATCCATAAGCAATGAAGTGATCACCATACATAAAAACACAACCAAAACCCTAACCTAATGCATCGCAGTAGACCATATAGCCCTTACCAACCTCTAGGAGAGTCAACATCAGTGAAGATATCAAAATAAATTTAAACTCAATAAGATAACTCTAGAATTTCTCATCCTAGGAAAACATCACTACCTTCCAAGTGAGTGTGGTAATCAGAGAATCCAACTTTGAGAAGTCTTTTACAAATCAGTGATAATACCCCACCAAAATCAATAATCTCCGAATGATGAAAACATTTCATAGTTTTTCCCATTTCATAATATCTATCACTTTCTAAATATCAATTGAAATACCATGTTATAACAACACTTGTCCCAAAAACTTCACTTATCAAATCCAGAAATCATACTTTGATAGCTTGGCATAAAGTCGATAATTTGTCAATAATTCTAAAACTTCTCTCAAATGACACACATGATCCTCCTCAGACATAGAGTAAACCAGGATGCCATCCAAAAATACCACCATGAAAGTATCAAAATACTCATGTAATATCCTACTCATAAAATCCATAAAGACTAAACAAGCATTGGTTAGAACAAATGGCATGAAATGATACTCATAATATCCACACCTTCTTTAGAAGGCTATTTTTTGAATGTTACATTCCTTTATTATCAACTTCCTTCCTACAATCTATTTTTTTTCATTTTCTAAAAATCCAGTTTATGAGAAACCGGTAACCTAATAGACAAACCACAAACCAAAATATAAATCACCACATCAGGAGAATTAAAAATTTGAAAAAACCAAACCCACGCCTCGAGACACGAACCCACGCGTCGGCCTTGAATCTCGGGATCCCTCAAACCCTACAACACCTTAAACCATGTCCAGCCTCGAAACACACCCGAGATGGCTGAGATTCTGCAACAACTGAGTCACCGGCGAGATTCACCGGTGACCTTCGTCACCATCATTGTGAAAGAAACCCCATTAATGCTTATGCCAAGAACCAGAAACCAGGTCACCGTCATCCCCAACCAAAGAGGCCAACAAAGAAAATAAAATCCCCAACACAATCAAAAGAAGTATAATCAAAACCAAAAATAGTGAAATAAACCCATAAAAATCAATTGAAGAATCCATCTGAAGCCTTGGATCTATGTATTCCATCCACGCAACACCTTGTAGTCAAAATAAAACAATTGAATCGCAAAACACATCTCCAGACCTGCAACCAATCGTCAAAACCCTCAATGATCTAGGATCTACATGATCAAAACCAGTCACCTTTTCCATCAACCCAAATTCCAAGAAACCGGAGAGAAATTCGGCCACCCAAACACCAGCCGCACGATAACCAGATCAAAAAACCCATCGCCACCAACCCGATATCTCGAGGAGACATGATTAACCACCCAAACACACAACAGAGGACGAGTAGAAATACCATAGACCACATAGTCTAGGAACGCGACCGCTAGACCAACATCGTGCCACCAAGGAGCCCTATCTAGAATACGAGAGTTGAGTGAGAGATAGGTCGACAACAATGTGAAACGCCGAGACAACCGAGACCATGAAGTCACCTGATGCCACCACAATAGGGGAACCCCCACCACAAACAAGCGAGCAAGGGGAGGATGAGACGAGCCAACCCAAGGATGAGGGCGGCGATGACGAGAAGGAACCCTAAGGAGGGAGCGCCCCTTACGGGATCATTAAAATCCTAATCCTTTATTATCAACTGATGATAACCATATCAAAGTTAAATCATTGAGAACCACTTTACCCCTTTTAAATGGTCAAACATATCATCTAATCATGGAAAAACATACTTGATATTTTCTGTAACTTGACTGAGTTTATGGTAAACAACACATAGGCGAAGTGTTCCATCAGCTTTCTTAGCATAAAGAACATGTGCCTCCCAACGTGAGACACTCAGGTTTATAAATCCTTTATATAATATATCATCCAAATGTTTATTCAACCCTTTCATTTCATATAGTTCCATGTGGTAAGAAGGAGTAGATATCCGTTGAGTATGAGAAACTAAATCAACAGAAAACTATACCTCCCTAACGATAGAAAACCATATAATATAAAAGGGAAAATGTTGGGAAACTTTGAAAAAATGGAGGGAGATCATCGCTTGAGGATCCCCACTCTAGATCAAAAGAAAATACTGATATTACTTTCCCAAACTTTGGATAATATGGTTTGGGTCTACTCAACCTTGAGTCCCATTCTCCCTGAAGGATATGGAACACCCCATCAGGCATGGTAAAGGAGACCCATCAAAGATAGTAGTTAATCCAGGATTTATTGGCAATGAGAAAATCCATCCAGAATATGACATCAAGAGGTTTCATGGAAAAAACCATAAAATCCCAAGTAAGATTAATTTATGAAAAAGAGAAAATACAAGTAGGACAATGAAGACCCGACTCTATTTGTTTTGAGGGGTGTAGTAATATCCATCAAATAAGATAAAATATCTATTGTAAGATTTATTTAGTTCACAATACGAGTTGATATAAATGAATGAGATGCACTAGTATCAAATAAATCAGTCACTAAATATGAAGCTATAGTAATGTTACCCCTCACAGTCACTAAAATTGTATCACCTTTATCTAGAGACTCTTCTACTATGTGAAGAAAGATAATTCCAGATGCATGTGGATAGAACCCCTTAGATCTTGAATCATATGATTGCACTAAAGTACTATTGGTGATGATGTGACTGTGTCACTGTATAGATCAGAGAATATATAACAAGATTTCTACAGATGACCTGAGCGTCCATAGGAGCTATAGATCTTGGTTGCCTTAGTGCAAACCTGTTGTGAATTACAAGGATTTTCACACTATAATAAAGTAAAAGGGCCTCTACCACGCATTGAATGAGTTCTAGGAAAACATTTCTACTAAAACCCATCACAAGAATCATCACACTTTATATTTCCTTTAAAGGAAATCATAGAACTTCCACTAGGAGAAATGAAAACTCCTTCCAAACCCGACTTACCATCTACGTATAGATCGACCATAAAATCCATATCCAGTACATCTAAATAATTTGAAAGATTCAACAAGAAAACCCAAGAAAGAATATTATATCAAATACCCATCTCAAACCATAGATTCTTAATCTTCTTATTTGATACAATCTCATGTGAAAATGGTACAATACCAAATAATCAGTATGCAGACTCCATCATGGTCCTATCAGCTTTCTCAAGTTTTAAAAACTCTATTGCCTTTTCTAGTACCTTATAATCTAAATATAAATACTGACTAAAAATAAATTTAAATTACTTCTACTATAAACCCAAATTCTTCTTCTCCATCACCATAATGTTCCATAATATCCTTATTGGTACCTCTTGCTTGAAGGTGTAACATTTTACCTTGATCGAATAAGGCATTTTCAATAACTCAAAAAAATATCTATCATTTTTAACCATTCCTTGACCTCTTGATGATTATTTGAACCTTATAAATCTGGTGGCTTCTGGTGAAGGCACTCCTAAGCATGATTCCAAAATTCATCCCTCTGAGGTTATATAACTGGGGCCTAAAGTGGAATTGGTGCAGGTTCCTGTCCTAGAGCTCAGATGAGATGCATGATAATCTTAATGAGATTCTAGTACATGGGAGGATTTTTTCACTGTGGTTCATCAGTATCTTCCTCAAGTATCCTATTTTCACATCTTCTTATTAGAATTATGGTACAAATCATAAATAAATAACATTAATACATCATAATATTACTCATATCAACCACTCAAATAATAGAAATAGGGAAATTAATCCCATCAGATAAGAAAACAATATTTGGATTTTTACCTATCCAATTTTAAAAATAGTAAAAGACTTGAATTATTCCTCTATATTCCTTTCTCAAACCAACCCTGATGAATTAAGTCACATTATGATGAGATATATATAGAAACTCTCTCATAAATACTTCCTATATCCTAACAAGATCTCTCAATAACATACTGAAATCAAGAAAAAGTGCTCAACCTTCCGCCTATGATACCATTTTGTAACGAACCATCCCAGATACCCTAGTACCCTGATACCCAAGCCGAAACTGACTTATCTCGAAGTGTGTTCCAAATACCCATGGGTAGGTTACTAGCACATGGAATCATATAAGATAAAAGTGGGAACAAAATTTCCACATAAACAGTGAAAGAAAAAGATACATACCAGTATGCTAAAAAAATCTTACAGAAGTTAGTACCAGAACCAAATAAGTATATCAAAACCCAAATAGAACATCATCAAAGTAATCATAGTCTGAAAATATAAACATCCCAATATTAACATCACTCTAACAAAAAGGATAAAAAACACCCACCTCATTTAATAGGAGCTCTCCCATTTCCCATACCTGGTTGAAGGAAATCTAAAAACACCCAAAGGTAAAGGTAGGATGTGAGATAAAATTATAGTAGGGTCTCACCAAGTGTTCCATAATAAGATGGGATAATAATAAACCAAATAATTCTTTTAATTTACATAAAAAAAATTAATGACATAATACATTATTTTCATATTTAAGAAAAACATGCTTCTTTGCAGAGGATTGAAAACTTTTAAAACATGGCTTAAATAAACTCTTTTTATAAATCAGTAGGCACGAGTAAAGTAGTTTCATAATCAATAAAATTTATAAAAAAAACTATCACAATAAGAACCATATCCATCTTCCCTAAGGTATGATAGTTTACATTTATTGGACCCTCATACTCTAATATCATTCATCTTGGAATATGAGTACGTGTGTCCCACAAGCTTAGGATGAATTGGACTCATCAACATCTCATCAAAAATATGACCATCCTAACTAGATTTTTTTAAGAGTTTTCATCATCAAACCATTTCTAGGGAATTTCCATCCTTTTGTGATTACCCTAAATAACCCACTAACAACCCATACTTGCATGTTCTCAATCAATCAATCAATTTAAAAGTGAAAATCATTTCATTTCAAATAAATCATCATTCACAGTTCAATTTCTCACATTTTCTTTTCAAAATTTCAAATTCACATTCAAACCAAAAACACAAGTTTTTCATCAATTCATTATGTTTCAAAATAAATCCAATCATAGGTTTTCAATAATTAAATTTAAGTCATATTTCTAAAATCAATTCTCTAATCATTTAACAATTTCTATCAATATCAAAATACTCCCAAATTTCCAATTCCATTAGAATTGGGGGTTTCCCCAAAATCCATACCGATTCAACTTCCAATTCCAATTCATATCAAATTGGGTTTTCATAATTCAATTGAAATAAATTTAAATCAAATAAAAAATCAATTTTTAATTATATGGAGAAACTCAAATGGAACCACCTACCTTTATTCACAGTATCAAAACTCCACAACTGTATCAGCATTTTCCAATGAAAAATGATTAAAAAAGTGATCTAGAAATCCAACCTAAAATAAAAATTCAAATAAATGGAGTTTAGATCTATCAATCAAGTGATTATCAAACAAAACCTACGTATAAAATAAAGAAATAGAGGGAGAGAAATAATGGGAGGATAATCACTCACTATAGAGGGATTGAACACGATCCTACATAGTTTAATCCACCTAGGGAAGGGTTTTAGAGGGGCCAAAAAACATTCTTGAGAGCCACCAATACCAAGGAATTTTTGATATCTTGATTTATGGTAAATCAAAGGTTTAAATGGGGGTTCGGTAATTTTGAAAATATTTTTCAGAATTAAAAAACAACATCTACAAGGTTAGTTAGGAAGGGCCGCATAGTTAGATAAATTGTGCACCCTCTACAAGGGTGAACATTTTCTACTTGGTGGACCCACATTTTTTCAAACCGTGTGCCAACCTTGAAACCCCCACTACCCAGGGTTTCACAGTTTTAACTTGGTGGGAACACAGTTTGGGAAAAACATGCACCAACCATGAACAACCCATAAACATCCAAATGTTTAAAAAAACACTTGAATCACCCTTAAACAATCCAAAACCAAAGAATGATCAAAATATTGGTCGAGGAATACCTAAAAACTAGTAATAGGGTGTTACATTAAATTTATATATTTTTAAAGAATCTAATGAAAAAATGATTCATTTCAAATTTATGATTCACATTCCAAATCATTGAACCAAAACATTATCTTAGGTTTATATAAACTTTTGGGCTGAAACCTAAACTAATAAAAATATTTAAACCATCATTTATAACAATTTAGAAACTTCTTTTAAACGTCATTTTTAAAGTTTCAAAATCAAATAACTGTAAATATTAAGTAAATCAATTTTTGACCCAGTTCTTTACAAATTATATCATTTACTTACCTAACACTATCAAATACCTTTTAATATACAAAACTTTTCCCCCAAGCATTTTTAATTTTTAAAAGTTAAAAAGATAAAACCATTTTACCTAACCCAAAAATAAAAAACACTTGTAAGATTACAAAATCCTCAATCACTATATGATACTAAATAATGCATGAAAAATGAAATAAAAAATTCATTCCAAAGACCTATGACTCAACCTTGAGTCTTTTTTTATCCCATTTCTGAGATTTACATGCCATTATATCACTCAAATCTAGAGTTTATATTTCTTATAAATGGATAAACTATGTAACTTGGATTTATAATTTCATAATGTTGACCATGAAATATTGTATTATTCATAAAATATTATAATGTTCTATGTACACTTATAAATCGACTCCATTCAAAAAAAATTAAATGATTTGATACCATTTTTAGTGATGAAAATTTAAGTATTATCACATTAGAGTTAAACCACCAATAACTTCATTAATTTATTCATGAATACTAAAAGTTATGGGTTTCGTGGAAATTATTTATTCTCATATAAAACAGAAGAAAAAAAACATATGCTAAGTCTAAATGATAAAGGAATAAATAATATGAAATAAGAAAATATAAAAAAACATACCTCATTAACCATACTCGTGATATATACTAGAAATGAGTTTGATTGATTTCACTCAATGTAAACTAATGATTTCTTACCTATGACAATATCTAATAGGCACTAAAATCACTAAATGATTTGGTAGAATCTATTCTCGACAATGGTGTGTTCCCACCTCATCATTGAAGGAAAATTAAGAGAAGAGAATAAAAGAGTGATTTGGAAAATGAATAATGAAATCCTATTTCTCAAATGAGGTTCATGAATATCCATTGTTTATGCCTTCTTTATTTAATGAAGGAGTATCTTGGAGTTATAATATTTTATATTTTATGAAATGACTAAACACTTTATCTTCGATGTTTTTTTTTAATTTTATTGTTAAAATTCCTTAATAATCATAATTTTTTCTACACATAATAATATTATGTGTCAATAATCTAAAAAAATGATAATAAACTTTGTAGAAAGGTATGAATGATGTCATATATCATTATACATAAGAAACTTGACGTGATATAAAACAATGAGAAGAATATTATCATGGGGTGGTGACATTCACCATATTGTGGTCTATGATTTAATGTACAATATTTAAAAATATCTCAATTTTATTAAAGCCTCATATAATTTATGAAAAAATTAACAACAGTTAAAATCCATCCAAGATCATTTGGAAATGATTATTATTATCTCACCCAAATATTAGATAAAGAATTTGTACCATAACTAATCCTCATTTCAGAACCTTATGTGTAACCTTGTGGGCCATGTATTATAAATGATAACTTAAAACTAACTAGGTTAACTAATATTATAGGTTTTAACTTAAAATTTAGTAACTCATTCTTCATTTCCAACATGTTGATATACTTTTAATTTCATCAATTATCTCTTATTTATGAGTTTGTGTTTATCATCACAAATGTCTTATGCACACCAAGTATCTGATACTAATGAGTTGGAATTAAATAAATTTACTTATATACAATTCACATCCATATTATCATTGTGAATCTATTTGAGAGAAATCTACAACCTTAGATATTAATATAGAATTATATTATAGGTCATAATTTTCAATAAATACACATCTATAGGTGAGTATCATTTCTTATATCTTTTTATGAAGGAATTTTAAGGAAATTAATTCAACTAAAATTATGAACTCATACAACATTACCTATAGAATGATGAGGTCCATTTTTCATCATGTAATGAGTCTGCTTTATGATTCCTATCACCGTTAAGTTATTTAGGTATGCCATCATGGAAATTATATTATATATTACTCTTGGATACATGAGTGTACAACTCTTTATCCTAATCCATCATATGATTTAAATTGAACTCTATTACTCTCATATCACAACTCTTATGGTTTTATAACTATGTTTCATCGAAATATCACTGAATATTTTAGTTACCTATCTCTTAAGGTTAACCACATCCACAATTCCTTACACAATATAATTTATTGGAGATTTAATTTAACATAAACCTACTTGGTTGGATTATTAAGGTATTGACATGTGTTTATCTTGAAATAAATATCACAATTAGTATTTCTAGGGTTTTCTTAGTTTCACTGTTTCCATATACATCATATGCATATCATTTGTAACTATTGAATCTAATAGAATATTTATCTCATGTAATCTTTATATGTATACATGATTCTAGAAATTTTGTTTTGAATCACTATTCCTTTTAGAAATTTAATATATTCAAACCATATTAATGTGTAAATCTTTATATAAATCAAAAAAATTATTAGTAACCCAATAATAGAAACAAAATACATCCACAAATATCCAAATTCATTCCATGTATAATGTATATGAAATCCTTACATGTAATGGTATAGAATTATGTGAAACCTAAACCCCCATAAGAGTTAGTATTTCTAGGGTTTTCTAAAAAAGGCATAATACTTTAGTATAGTGAGTAGTTTGAACCATAACCCCTCTACCCATGGACTTTTACTTAAGAAATACTTCAATTTCATCATAACTCAAACACCTAATATATTAAAACTATAGTTTTCTTAAAATTCAACATTATAACTCTATAAAAAGTTAATTTCATAGTATAATAAATATATATGTTATGTTTTAATACCTTGTATTTGGTTAATGGTATAGAAATTTATAAGAATACATTAATCAAATAAATTAAAGTATGTATAATATTCAGACTATATGAAAATTTTACATGAATGGATATTTAATTAGAGATTTCATAAATAAATGAAAAGTTAAATTATTTAAAAATTTATATCATAAAATTAGAATATAATAACAATTAAAAAAATTAATAAATCAAAAGTCATGTGAATTCAACTAAAAGCTCACGTGAGTAATGGATTTTGAGAAAACAATTATTATTGTCCATGGAGATTGTTGATGGCCACCATGGAAATCATGAATTATCCCAACTATTTTGGACTAAGGAATATTGTAATCACATAATACATTTTGGTTCTTTTACCTCACTATGATACATGAAAAATCAATATTCACCATGAAATTGTTTGTCCCTATGGTATCTCTAACCACAATATAATGGCTAGTTAACCACACTGTAGTGAAGTCAAAAATAATAACTTTCTTATATTTAGAAAAAACATGGATGTTTTTCCTTAAACAAATATCACTTTTCCTATAAATACCAATATAATATAACATGGTATTCATATAACTATGCACTTTTAGGAAAAAAATCATAGATCATGGCATAGATTTATAATCATGATCATGGTTCTAGAAAAACACCCAAAAATACTTTTAAATTCTGATTTCACTCTATCAATTCATCACTAACCTATGGATCTGATACCACTAATGAGTTTTATGTAAAATAATTATGCCCATTTGTATTAGATTAAAATTTAAAACCCATTCTAAGATTTACCAGGATAAGAATAAATAATATGAAATAATAAAACCATAAAATAAGTGTTCCTTCTTTTCCATACTATTTATATTCACTAGTAGTGAGTTTGATCGTGTTCCCTCACTAGAAACCAATAGGTTTCTTCCTATAATATCACCCACCAACCAATGGAATAACTAAGATCTTTTTTAATGAACCAAAATATTATCAATGGAATTTCTCATTTGATTATATAATTGTGTCATACTTAATATTGTATTATTATATAAAGCACATTCACTACATGATAGAACTAAAAAATTCTAACAATAAATTCTAACATTAAATTTATAGAATAAAAGTGATTATAATAATTGAAAATATTACAATGGGAAAAAATATCATATCAAAAAACTAAAATAAGAAAATTTGGATATGTTCGATCTACCAGAATAACTGTACTCACTAACAATGTTGTAGAAATGAAACAAAATATAAAAAATAAAAAATTCATCTAGGAAATATATATATATATATATTTATATATAACCATGAAATAAAAACAATTGAAAGAAGAATGAATGAAATCTTAGGTACTTCTAGAAAGTAGGTTACCCATAGGACTGTTATATATTTGATTGTTGTAATAGTAATATGAACGATGGAATCTTACCAATGGAATAATACTATTATTGTTAGGAATAGAAGAACAAATATTAGAATAGTATCCTAAATTATGTAATTATAAAATTATAGTTAAGTATCTTAAAAAAAATGAAAACATGACATATTTATATCACGATAATAGTAAATAAATGTTATAAAATTGATAAAATAATAGTTTGTATTTTTGAAAAACATATATGTTTTATTTTAATTTTTATAACAAATAAAATAATTTAAATGAAATTATATTTTCATAGAATGGTTTTATAAATTAATATTATGATTTATTATAATTATAATATAATTTTATGAGACTATAAGTAAATTTTCAAAGGGTCTGAAAATTGATCATAATATTAAAATTGGTATTTTTTCAAATAAATAAAGATTTAATTTAAAAATTAAATTTAACAAATAAAGAAAATTATTTTCATAACATTTATTTCATTTATTGGATATACAAGTTAAAAATGGTTATGGTGAATTTTTGGTACTTTTCTAAAATAGTTGATTTTTTGGTGAATAGTGAAATATGCTAAAATATGATATTTAACATTATAAGTAAAATACATGATTAATTGCATATAATATGATGTAATAAACAATTATTTAGAAATTAAATTCACCATTTACATTATATATTAATAATAATCAAAACTATTGGTACTCTTGAGCTATAATAATAAACTAATGAATATAATATTCAAAAACACTCCCCTCTTCCCCTTATAAATACCACCCCTCACTTCCCCTTCTCCTCACATATTATAAGATGTGGATATTCCTAATTTTATAACTAATTATCTTCTCAATATTATCCCCTAATTTATATTATAATTGGTCTCACCAAATTACCAATTCCATGTTCCTTAAGAAGTTTTTAAGGAGATGACCTTCAAGAGGTAATATTCTCAAACTACCTTTTTTTGCATTCTTTTCTTCTTCTACCTTATCCTCACATCCCTCATCAAACATGACATAATAGGTATAATATTATAAATATAATTTTCTTTTATAGTTATAATTTAATATCTACCATCCATCATCTTCTATTCTACTCTTATTCTACAAATGAAACCATTGTCCATATTATGTTAGTTTACAGCCTCTATGGATGATGAGTTTTCATTTCTCATTACAAACTTAATGCATTGTTTAAACTCACTTATAATGGTTTAAAATTAATTACATATGTATATTTTATATTTTTTTATATTCTATAATGTTATATGGCCATAATATTAAATAAAACAAAACAAGTTCGTGATGGTCAGTAAAATCGCCAAAAGAAACTAACCATGTAACATTAACATTTTTACTAAATGAATCTTCCATATAAGGGAACACATATGGCTATTTGGGACGATTTAAATTTATATAAGGACATTAATATCAATATAATTAACTTTAGTATTTGTAGACCCATTTGAAAAAAAACTCTAAAATTATCCGCAAGTGATCCAACCCTAGAAACGTGAAACGAACACCCCCCGAAATAGTGAAATTAAACCTTATATCTCATTGAAATATTTATAAATAAAAAATATAATTATATTAAATAAAATATATATTTAAAATTTTATTAATTTATTTATTAATTAAGTTAATTTTATTATTCATGATGTTGATTGGAAGTGTATATTCATTTTGGAACATATGGTAAGGGATCTCTCTGAACCACCCTATTTTTTGGGTTACACATTATCTATATTTAACTCAATTTATCTCTCTATTTTTCTTATTTACTTATAATATATTCTTTATATATGTCCCAAAAATTTATTCCTAGTTTAATTCACCTTTATTTAATTGGTATATACATGTTTTAATGGTTCCCTTTTCAATTTCATTCGTTAAGAAACCCCGGTTAATGGGAAATTCTCTGCCTCTTTCCCTATTTAAAGTACCACTCCATAAAATGGTTTTAAACATACTTGGATTTTAAAATTTACCATTTGATTATGGAAAAATATTTTTAGTGCATTTTTTGTTTTATGGAAATTAATATTCTTTTTTCTTTTTTTAATGACTATTTTCCATTTTCCCTAAAACTCGGCATAAAATGTACATTTTCAAAGTTACATATCCAATTGTTTTCACATATTATGTTCATTTGGAAATAAATTTTTATTAATGATAATTATTTTTCATCTATGAACATATAAGAATTTTTTAATTCCTATGTTCATGGAAACCATTATTATATGACATCATGTTATGCTATAAGATATGATTATGCAACACATTTATTTATATAGGTAATATTTATGATTATGCCCTATGTTTGATTCCTTATGTGGAACACATATTCATATACATGTTATTATGTGTTCACACAGATAATGACTTAATGCATTCGATAATATTTTTATCTAATGAGATGATATGTATGGGAGTATGGAGTAAACCTGATCAATAATGGGACTCCATCCCCCATGTGATGTTGTCTTGGGAGTTAGCCTTGACTTATACATATGTCATGTTTTATTTTTTTTCTACATTCCAATTTTTTTAAAGGTTGAGGATCATGCCATCTTTATTGAGTGAAAAAAGGAACCCCTTTTAAAAGAGATGGGTGAAGAGGGAACCCATTATAAAATAAGGGAAAAAAGATTATGTAGAAATAATACCTGAAGAAACAGGGTCCCAAGAGATCAAAGGGCAGCAGATGTTAAAGAAAGCATCAAAAGAAGTCATGTAGATCCCCTATGAGATGAACTGATAGAGTAATCAATCAAGAATGTCGCATTACCCCCCTTTCCAAGAGGATGAATCATGAAAATCGCACCAGAGCAGCTGAGGCGCATCATGAAACAAATCACATTGGAGTAGAGAAATAGTGCATCATCTTTCCATACACACCGGAGTAGCCAAGAGTTTCATCATAAATCCAATTCACATTTGGGAAACCAAAAATTGCATCACGAGGTCAATATGTGTTGGAGCTTCCAATAAGCGCATCACGAATCCAATTCACACTGGAGTAGCTGAGAGGTGCATCACTGTGCCAATTTTCATTGGAGAGTAGATAAATGAATCACGATGTTAAAGGATGATAAATCACATGGCTGAGCATCCATCCCAACCACATAGAAATGTGAAGGTACAACCAAACGATATGTTCTAGCACAACTATGTCTCATTCAAGCCACCCACTCGACAAAGTAGCAGTGATCACCACATTTTCCACCTGACGCAGCACCAAATCAAACCAACAACACTATGAAGGATGTCGAAAGCAGGGTGTCAATCCATACATTGAAGGATATAAGGAATAATGATGGGTGTCAGGACACCCACCCCCCAAATAGGGTTTCCCAACAAGAAACACCTATAACGCCGCTAAAAAACAAGACAAACACCAATGTCAGCAGATACATGGCACTGCTCATCCTAACAAAATCATATTAGTGAAAAAAAATGTGAGACATCCTCTATCAACATGTTCTTACATCAAACCATCCCCAAACATTACAGGAGACAACAAACCAATCAACCATAGAAACCAGCAATTTCTTCTAGAGTAGGAAGAAACTAAGAACATTGATAGTACCAATCCACCATCGCATGTCCTCCATGAACCTCTACTCAAAGAAACCAGATGGATACTTCACAGCCGCAAGAACATCAAGCATGCTGCACGACGAATGACCACCATCCGGAAAAAGCATCACTAACACAAATGCCAATAGATCTAACCCAGCGGTGTCTAGATCCAAAACTAGATATGAGGTTTAGGGAAGTGAATCCAGTCCATAGTGATCGCCATCTTTCATGCAAGGTACCCGAAACTAGGCTATGTTCAAAACCTAATGGAATCCCAAATATGATAATATTAACAGTAGAGAGAATTGAGGGGTTGAAAGACATGCTATAAAAAATGAAAGAGATTGAAAAGAAGACCATTACAGAAGATTATGAAGCATGAAGGATTCAAATAACTCCAAAAAACCTCCCTCTAGGAAGATCAATCTTCAGAATCCAATGAGAGAAATGAGGGAGAGTGAAGGAGGTTGTGGGAAATCATGACAGTGAGTCAAATAAACCCTATGGGAGGGCAATTGAATAGGAGAGAGAATGTAACCATGGTGAGTTATCTCCAAGAGAGAACGACACCATCTCTCTCAAATGGTTTTTTGGAAACATGTTGTTATTGGTAATGAGGAATAGGAGTATACTCACCACCTTCATGATACACATCCCTAGTGAGGCCCAAAGTTGAAAACCTTGGGATTGGCCCAGTTACCTAACAGGGAAGAGGGTCCAAGAGAAATTATTAATCAGGCATCTCAGGCATTACCTTGCGGGGACTCAAACCCATAACCTTGGGGTCCGGATGTCACAACCAAAACCACTCCACCATGCCCTCAGGGGGAAAATGGGTATTCGGGTAATGAGGTATAGGTACGACCTCACCACCTATGCGACAGAAATCCCCAACAAGGCCCAAGGTGGAAATCCTTGGGCTTAGGCTAGTTCCCAATGAGGTAAAGTGGCCCATGATAGGTTATAATGGAATATAGTGCATGTTTATTTATAACGGAATTAAACCCAAAAACTCATGTTCAGGATGTCACTACCAATAACCAACTCACTCATTCCCCACGAGCTTCCACATTCCTATGTTTACAAGATATTATGATTCCACGTTCTTTATGTTATGATCCCATATTGTTATTCACAATCCTGGTCCTTTATATTGTCATTTTATGCCTTTTGACTCATATGTTAGGCTTCATTATCATGTTTATTCCCTAATTATGAATTTTAGCTCCACAATTTTGTTTTTTTATTCCATAAGTTATCCTAAGAAAATTTAGGATCTAAAAAGGACTTAGGATCTCATTATAGAAATTTAAATAATGAAGTCTTATTTTAGTTTCATGTTTTTTATGTACCCAGTATCTCAAATACAATTGGACTCTCAATGTTTAATTTTTATTTATTGGGTATTTATGTTAAAACCTGAAATAATATGTGTAAAAGGCCTAGGTTGCTATAGATTTTATGGGACCTCTTGAATTTCAAACATTTTATAATTTTTAAAACAACCAAAATATTTATCTTACCCCTTAATATTAATTTGATAATTAAACTCAATAAAGAATAAATATTTTATATACACATTATCTGATGATAATAGAGTTGGGAAAATAGAAAAATGATATCATATATGATTCATCATGTGTAACTTGACGTGGTACAAAAAACCACAAGAAGACACCAAGCATCATTTGGTGACCTCCACCACCTCATGGTATATGATTTAGTATAAAATATTAAACAAAATAATATAGAATAGTGAAAAGGGTTTCAAATATAAACATTGATGTTATTTCACCCTTGATTTAAAAATCAAAGGTATGTTGCATATTTTACAAAATATCTTGTATTATCCATTTATAAACCAATCATTCCAACTTTGTAGAAAACAGGATTGAGAGTCACAATAGGGCGTGTTGAAGTTTCTATGTATAAAAATAAAATAAATAATAGTACTATATGAAATGAATCCAATCATATATAATTATGGATAAAAAATATAATAAAAGGGGTAATCTTCTAATGCTTAACTCAAAATAAAAGAAAATTGATTTTTCACCAAATTTAATAATTACATTTTTCGTACAATATATTCCATAACTTAATTAACCTTGATAAATGGTATCCATCCAATAGTTACTACATGTATTTTAATATCAAATAATCTCTATATGTAAACAAGAAGAAACCACATAGTGTGCATGAGTAGGGAAAAGTACAACAACTTAGTATGATTTATCGAATTCACATGAATGTTTTTATGGACAGTGACACTCATAGAAACCCAAAAATATAAACAAAATATAAATAAATGTAAATAAATTAACATATATAAGTCAATAGATAAAATATAACATACAAAATATAGATAACTACAAACATAACTAAAGTTCTACACTCTCATCCCCCAAGTATCATTCATGTTTTAACCTAAACTCACTCCTTATATATGAGGTTATAAATATAAGGCTCTAATTAAACCCAAGAATAACTAATAAATAATATAATTTTTTTCAATATAAATTTAGAAAAAAATTGAAACACATATAATATTAAATTTAATATCAAACCACAAAATAAAATGAGGCTTTAACCACAAAAAAAGTAAAAGGAATATATGTCAAACACTAACCAAAAATCAACCCACTCTCCAATAATTCTATGATTAAATATCAAGGAGATAGATTATTGTGGATATGTGAAGGGATTACTAAATAAATCAACATAAAAAGGTATGACATTTCCAGGAACTTAAATTAATGACCCTCTATGGGAATAAAACATCATATGATTCATATGAAAGCAAAAGGGTATCCTAAGAGCAAAAATCAATACTTCTAAATTTAACTCTAAAACCACTTCAATTCCATTCCTAAACCATTCATAAGGATTATACACTCATGTTATGATAAATATAATAATGGTAAAAACTAGTTTGAATAACTTAAACAAAAAAACCTGACATAGGGATGAAATTAAAACCTATAAATGCATGTGACCCTAAAAAAACACTACCAAAATCCAAAATAATTAAAAGGTTTCCTTGTAAAAATATATATAAATGGAGGTAAATACATGAAGGAAAAACCCACCCATAAACACTTGATCTAACCTGAATATGTCATGAAACAACCATGTTTATAACCAAGTGAGGTATCTTGCTAACCATAATCTGGTATAACCCACCAATATAAAAAACTAGAGCTAACCTGGTCTACCATAAATGGAGAAGCTACAAAAATACACTATATCTAACACACTATATTTATATGAAAAACCATTCTAATATCCAAATATAACTATCCTTACACTATGGAATAACTCAAGGATTACTTATCTAGAATATATATATGTGTAACGGACTTTTTAACAAATACCCTCTAGTTTAATTCTATAAGGATCATACCCAAACATATATAAAAAATCACCCACATATTTGAAGGTTCAAAAAATTAAATTTCAACTATCCCACTTATATATCTCCCCAAATGGATATCAAGGTCAAAAACCCATCTATAAGGGTTAGTGATAAAAAAACTCTAAAAAACAAAAATGGGGAAAACATGGTTAGAATGAGTGGTTACTTGAACATGTAACTACAAGATGGTAAATAATGGTTGGAATAACCATTAAATTTACCATTAAAGTCCTTTATAAATCATAATTCATATTGAAATATTTTTTCAATATCAAAATTTGATAATTATTTATAAATATTCCTTTGGAAACTAAACTATACACAAATTAAACTATTTTAGACTAGTATTAATCCTTAAAATGAGTTAAACTAAGGAACCATAGTCCCATCGCATAATTAATAATATAATGTTTCTCATTAAAAAAATAAACCTCATATATATCCCAAAAAACTAATAAAAAATATAAGAAAATAAATTTCATTCTCTTTCACATAAAATGAATAACGAAATATTAAAACATGATTTAAATTAAATTTCAAAATTCTCCTCAGTAAAATGAAAAAAAATTAATGTAAAAACTATATAATCAAATAGGTAACAGTTATAATAAAATAAAATTAGAAAATAAAAACGTCCCAAATAAATGAGAAGAGAAATTTAGTTTAAATATGATGGTGATAACCCAAGAAAAACAATTTTCCAGAGAATTAAAAACTTAAAAATATAAAAATGAAATAAAAGGGAATATTAATATTTATACATAAATTCACTCCAAATTTGACTCATAACCATGACCTGAAATCATATATTGAGTAAAAACAAAATATATCATTTAGATTCACCTCATTTTATTTTATAAAATAAGATCTTGAATTTAAAAAATAAAAACCGAATTTTCCTTTCTTAACCAAAATATTCATGTTATGTTAATAGATATTTTGAATTCACACTTACTTTTATTTTATTTTTATAAATATTTAAAATCATTTCAACATATTTAAAATTATAAAAATTGTTTAAACAACTCAGAAAACACACACTATAATTTTTTTCAAAATACTAGACCACAAAATCATTGAATAATTACTTAACTAATTAACTTATCATATGAATAACTATTTATTTTTAACATCCCAAAATTATAATATATTACTAACTTTAAATAATCCTATATGTTATATGAATTTCTCCACATATAACTCTGAACTTAATCGAAACTATGATATATTTAGACAAAATATAAATATTTAAGTATAACCATTAAAAATCATTGAATTGGATCAAATAAATAGTATTAAACTCTTTATGAAATATATATATATATATATATATAAATAATAAAGGTTGATTTTAATATGGATGAAATTCAATTATTTTACATAAAATGACTAATAATATCATTTCTTCCTTAGAATAGTTTTTTTCTAAAAAAATATATTTTATGTGACACATTCTATTATAAGAAATATTTGATTACTAATAAATTATTCTTTATATTAATAATTTTTTAACACTAATTTAGATGGTAAATGATATGAAATATAATAATAACTATTAACATTTGAAAATATAATTTTCCAATAAAAATGGGTTTCCATTATATTTTATGATTTTATTCAAAGAACAAATTAATAAATTTTGGTATTTTAAATTAATAAAAATTAAATTCATTTTTTCATTCCTCATATAAAAATTTACTTAATATTATGTTTTGTGATTTTTCTGTAAAAGGGTGGTTTTTAGTCAAAAAATACGGGTTTCATAAAACGTATAATTTTAATGAGTTTATCATTATATAAAGAAAAATATATAAGATTTAAAAACCATTTAAATAATAAAATATGAATTTAAGGAATAAAATATGCATTTTAAAATATTCTTTTAACTCATAAATCCAATTTCCAATGTTTTTATAAATAATTAAAATGTTTCTTTAATAAAAAACCACTTCTGGTATTTTCTTTGAATCAATTATTTTAAAGGGAGATTTCATTTTTTATTTCCAGGGAATCCTCATATACATTACTATTTTATAATTTATTAATTTATATTATGATTATTAGCATCCAAAATAATTTTATCTTATATATAAATTTAATGCATAAAAACATTATTTCTCTAAAACTCTTTTTACATGATTAATTGTTTTTATTTTAAAATTACCATTTCAAACCTTTCAAAATTTTATTTTAAAATATTTAATTATAAATATAAAATTAATTAAAATTTTTAATATTAATCTTTTTCATTGAAATTAATTACTATGTTTAGAAATTAATTATCCAGGTATAAGTAAATTTTGGAAAAAGTAAAATAGTTAATAAAAAATACCTAAAATACTAAAATATTTCAAAAAATTAGTTTAGAGGTGATTTTAGTCCCACAATCATTTTTATATCCTATTGTTTCTATTATTTGGCCATTTTTACTTGAATAGTAACCTTTCATTATTGAAAATGTAAGGGATGCTCCCAAAACTACTCTTCCCTTCACTTATAAAAGGCAACATCTTAACCACTTATAGAATCAACTATCAACAAAATTTCTTCTTGAAACTCTTAAAATTTTCTCATACTATTAACCTATCACATTCTAAAAATATTTTGTTCACCATTAGTTATCATAAGACCTTCATTTCCATGGTTACTTTCAAGGAAGATTTAAGTCCCTGATGTGAGTATTATCAACTACTAAATTTTTCTTCTTAATTATCTCATTAAAAATTTATTCTAAACACAATAATATAATTATATTAGTATAATTAGTATAATTAAATATTAATATATTAATTTTATTATCTTTTTTATTCAAAAACCCCATCCATTAAGATAAATAAAACGGTTGTTCATGCATTGTGTGGACTATCGCCTCTACCGCGCAATTGGTTTATTTCCATAACATCCTCAAAAAGATATATATAAGGTTAGTATAAAAATATAAATACAATTCTTATGATATAATTAAGTTTTTGGTATTATAAATTAGAGAACCTATTAATGATGTGATATATAAATAATCATTATCAATTTAATTATTTAAAATATGCATATTAATATGATAACCTTTTATTCAAATTATGTAAGATTTCCATATCTGTTAATTCTTATTATAATTTCTTAAAATTATGACATATCACACTAATAAACAATAAATAATATCATATTTCTTCTGTTAGAATTATACTTCTACAAAACCACCTCAAAATCATTCATTAAATCAGGGTATGTTCAAGTTTGGGTCGGTTTAACCACCTACTTGGAAAATAATATAAACATATGAACTAAATGACTATAGGAATATAATTACCAACATAATATAATATAAATGTTAAAATAATTATTTTTGTATTCTGAATATGTTATATTTATATTAAAATTAGTATTTAATAAAATACTGTTTGATTATTAAGAATCACTAAAACATTCTTGTTATTAGTTTCATATTCAAGGATAAAGACTAAACAATAATGAAAGTATTTTGGAATATCTAAAATAATTAATAAAAATTCCTTGTAGTAAAATTAATTTCCTTTTAATGATGAAATTTTGATGAAGAATGAATAGAAACACTGTTATTATGAAACTAGTAAAAACAATCAAAACAATAACCATCTTATATAGAAAATTAGAAGAATTAATATATTGAATGGAAATTTATAAAAAGATTAAATGAAAATAGATATGAGTAAGGTTGTTAATTAGGTGAATAATATAGTTTTATTAGATATATTATGTTAAAGTATTTTCATGACATTTAGGAAAATAATTATGGGTTTTCATCTCAAATTCCATTCTTTGAGAAATGTTTGGTATTATACCACAAGTTTCATTTAAATGGTTTTTATACTACCAATGTCAGATACCATATCATGAATTAAATTTTAATCATGACATTTTCAGTTCAATTACAATCCCTCTATTTCATGGGATTTTTATTTGAATATTCTTATAGTAATAAGGGTTTTATTGTTCTCAATTTCGATTCTTTGAGACATAAGATATTTTTTTGTACCTTGATTTAATTGTATATTGTATTCACTAAACATGGATATATATTTTTATCATAATATTTGTATTTAATGTTATTTACTATCCAAGTAATGTTCCCTTATTCAAGTGGCTATTGATTTATTTGTTCCCCAGTAGTAAGAGTTTTTAGTAACCCAATTTTCATTCATTGAGTTATGATTATTTCCTTAAATTTATTTCTTATAAATTAGTTATATATTTTCCTTTGATTAATTTATTTAGTATTCATTTTTTTGGGATATGTATTAATACCACATTAACCCTTTGAAAACTATTTTATGCTTATTGTGTTATGTTCTTTTGAAACCACCTACCTTGTTTCTCTGTATGGATTATGATCATGTTATTCAAGTATCCACTCTGTTATATACTCATTTCTATATTCAATGTGAACATCACATTTTTAAATAATTTAGATTGGATAATCTTCACCTAGAAATATTGATATTTTATTGACATGGGAAAATGAATTAGTATTTTTATGTTTTTATTCTGATAAGGATGATTATTGGAAATTTAACTATATAGTGTTTATCCATCAACCTTATACCTCCATAAAGGTTAAGATCATATTATACCTTTAATTAAATAAATACAAGTATTTAATATCATGATGATTATTTACTACAAACACAAGTTTATCATGTATTGATATTATTTATTCCTCGTTAAATAAATAAATAGGTTTTATTGAGACATATATTCTTCAGGGAATGGTATGAGAAGTATTTTAGATTGTTATGGAGAATTAATTGGACTTAAATGAGTGAAAGGTGGTCCCAAAATTATATATCCCATTAATTCATCAATGGTTCTCATGAGAAATAACATATTTGGTTGTTTGGTGTATTCCTACCCAATTCAAAAATATGTCATGTTTGTGGTCTTGATGAAAGGAAAAGTGTCTTGGCGCAAGGACTTTAGAAAATGTTTTTGATGTCTGACATTATCCATTCCATAAGTATGAGATCAATATTATGGATATTCGGTTTTTCATTTACTCTCATGGATATTATATGATCCCAATTTCAAGTTGATTATGGATTCATATTATTTACCTATTACAACCAAAATATTTATTCCATTTTTATGTCTTGATTAATTTAGTTATATATTTTCCTTACTGAGCATTTGAGCTCCCCCTTCTTATATTTTAATTTCCCCAGGTTATGAAGAAATGTTTTACACATGATATGTTTATAATGATACCATGTGTGGATTAATTTTTAAGAGATATTTAAGACTCAATATGGATTAATTATTTTCTTATATATTATTGATAAATATTTTCGTTAGTTGAAAAATACATTGTTTTTATTAGTTTATGATGTGTGCTAATTATCTAAATCTATAAACCTCAAATATCCTTTGGATGTAAGAGATTAAATAATCATTATCATTTATATAGTTATGGATGTTTATTCCTAGGTTTTTAAATATGGTATAAAAGAATGCATTTGAAGTATGTGATTATGAAACTGGATCTCGGAACATAGGTCAAAAGAATCACATTATCTCATAATTATATGGACATGAAGTGAATTTTAATTGATCCATGTCCCTTTTATCTTATAGGGACCTAACATAAAATTCTAATAAATATAATAAAATTTGAGAAAAAATAATTAAAACACCAAGGAGTTCACATTCTTCATTGTCTAATAGAAAATATTAAAAACATTGAGTCCATATATTTTTAATCATTATTATAAGTTAATCTCTACACATAATACTAACTAAATCATTTTATGATAATTCCATATCCATAAAATCCCCATAATTATTTTTAAAACATCACCTAATAAAACCACTAAAGAGAAAAAGTAGATAAAATATCACCAAGTGACTGGATGGAATTGAAAAAATTTCCACCCATATGAATTTATATAACATAAAACTACTTGAGAACTTCTATGAAAACCTGATCTTTATAATGGTTTCTTTAATGTTTCAGAGAAACCATCACTTCGAAATCCTTAAATTTTGCAATGAATCTCTTTCAAAATGGAGATAATGAAGGAAGAGATGAAATGTAAGAGTAAGAGAGTTATATTACTTCAATTTACAAGATGGTAAATAATAAACAATACCCCAAAGCCATGGTAGAAGAATGGCAATGAAGAGTTATGGATGGGGCATCAATCACATGAGAGGGGAGAAGGAATGAAGAAATATGGATTCTAAAAATTATAAAATGGAAATGGTTTAATAATGGGATATTTAAAAGTGTATGGTTGTCCTGATCATGTACCTAAAAATTATTATCAACCATTTCTTATAGATTGAACAAAATAATTTCCTTCGTTGTTCAAGGTCATGATTTAGAACCATATTTTTCATAAAATATATTTTTTTTCATTTTTTCTCCTAAATATTCCAAGTTCTTCTATGTTCTCCAAAAATAAATTTCCCTAACTTATTAAAACCTTTATGAACTATAATTTTCATCATAAAGGTGAATAAATCTTGACAAAAAATTCTCATTTTTACCTTATTTATTTTCCATTTAAATATTATAAAATCTTTTTAATAAATATAGAAAATAATTTTTTTCAAGAGGTATTTAAAACACCAAAGTGAGTGAATGAGGCTTCCTCTAGGTAAAAATATTTAAATTAATTAGTTTCTATTCATTAATTTTAAAATGGTTTTGAATTGTGAAATAAAAATAAATATTATTTTAATTCTATTTAATTGTAAATAAACAATAATTTTAATTAAAAATAAAAATTGAAAAGAGAGATACCATTAAAGGTTCCCCTACTAATCTCACCAGTAATAGTGCAATTTTTCCTTGGTTGCACTGATACTAGTGAAATTAGAATAATATTTTATATTCTATTAATGAATATGTGCCACCACTTTTGATGGAAATTTTTCATTTTAACAAAGGGTACTCTCCATCAAAGCTGATATTTGGGTATTTATTTTTATATAAATATTAGTCTATAATGTGGTTTTCCAACCATAAAATGTTTACATTTTTGGATGTGAGAGTATAAAAATTACATAATTGGTGCCATTGGTAAGTTTTATTAATGATAGAACCTTAGGTTATACATTGATTGTGGAAAAAGGTGTTTGATGACAACTATAACCTAAGAAAAATGAATATTTATGATTGTTTAATAGAATAAGTGGCACTTTATTAGATTCTAAATGGTTTTGGTGATGTAAGGATCAAAAATCACATGATCATAGCCTAAATTTAACAAAATTTAACCCCATCAAGACACCACATAACTCAATAGTTTAACTGGGAAATAAATACAAATCTTTCCTTCAATGGGATAAGGGAAGATAACAAGAACCAAAATACTAATAACCCAAAAATGGAAACAATTACCCATAAAATTGAATCAGCATACCACCAATCCACATAAAATATAAAATAAAATTGTTTTATATAATATATATCATACTATGGAAAAATAAATTCATGCCTGAATTGATAGAAAGATATATAAATGAAAAACCATGATGACTACATGAGTTATGTGATAATGCACGATTCAATCTTCTTCCATCTATTAAATCATAAAAAATTTATAATTATAGTATAATGATATCAAATTTTACGTTCGTATTAATTTTTAAGCATTTAAAATTAATTTAATGTTATTTCACATGTTACAAAATATTATAACGTTATAATGGATTTGAAAAATCATTGAGTTAAATCCAAATGTTGATAAAACATTTTAAAATCAAAGTATTTTCCTAGTAATCCTTTATAAAATAGTTCAATATTTGTAAATTCATATATATTAATGTTTGTGTGACACCTGATATATGACGCTCCAAGTTATTGCTCACATTCTCTCTTTTTATATAACAACAAGTAACAAAAGGTTTGTGGGTAAAGAGATAATCCTTCCTAATACTTAGGTGATCAATGAGACCCATAAACTATCATAGGAGTAATGAGTATATTAATTACTCCTAAAGGGATGTTATTAATATTTTATAGAATATCTTGGCTTGTCTGAATTCAAACATAAAGAATAAATATGCATGTTCTTTAGATATTTATTATATTCTATTAAAAAATATTTTTTTTTTCTTTTGGAAAGGATTTTTATTGATTGATTTATGATAAATTTGAAAAAAAATTATCCCTAATAAAATAAAAAAATGGTATCATTGGGGGTTTTATATCATTTGGATTGAAGTTCTAATAGACGAAGAATTTGGAAAAATGAATTTTCCCAGAACCATGATGTGTTTATTAAAAAACAGTCATGGTTTATGAGGATTTTCATAACCCCCAAATGTTTCTAAATAAAATTGGTGTATCTTATGAAAATTATGAAACTATATTGTTATTTCATAAAAATTGGTTGTGGAAAAATTTCCAAAAATAAATCATCATATGATTTTGTTTTTTACATTGTGATTTAATTGAAAATAATAAAGGTTTATTTTATTAATAATATTTCCTGGTATAAAAGCTCATTACGGTTAAATAAAACCACTTTGTGGTTTAAAATTATGACTTTTAAGTCTCTTATTGAAATACCTTATGTAAAAAATGTCTTGATTTATTTGGTAATTTTTGTAACTTATAAAGAAAAAATGCGTTTTATAGTAAAGAATGATATGTTTTTGTAATTTATTAATAATTTTTTAAGCTCTCAAAAACTAATCCCATGAAAAATCTAAAGGGTTATTTAGATGATACCAAAAAATTGGTGGACGATATATATATTTAAATATTGGATCTTACTATTGGATTTATAATTTTGTTCCAACATATCTCTTATATCATATGTTTTAATTCTCAAAAAAACTCTTTCTTATATTTATAATAGATCTATTTTTAAGTGTGTTTAATCAAGTTTTAAATATATTTTCACTTATTGAAGTTAAATCTGCATTAAATTAATTTTTTTCTACATCTAGAAAATTTTATTTATGTGAAATTGTTTGCTAAATGGAATTCAATTATTTAAAAACCTACTTGTGAACATTCAAATACATGATAAAGCCTACCTAAAAAAGTTTTATTATGAAAAATCACATATGTTGATAAATCCTCTATGCTGAAAGATCAAATATAAATAATTTCCTTATATATATTCAATGACCATGAAAAATGTGTATTCATTATATTTTCTTATTAAAGAATCTTATACATAGGGACTTTAGTTACATAGAATATAATAGGTGATCATGTTGGCTATGTGGTTCTTCGGGATACATAAAATTGGTTACAAGGAAGATTTAGATCTTTGGAATTTTCACATACACTAATTCAGCTACATGAACCCATTTCCTAGGTTTTTTTGAATATGTGTCTATATTTCACCTATGTGATATCAGGTGCATGGAAATAGGGTAAAAAAATTCTATTTTTTATGTATTGATGCAACTCATCTTATTTTTTACCATTGGATTAATTAAGAAAAAGTAAGCATTTATTTTGAGAATTTGGAAAATTATATAAGTAAATAAGGTATGAATGGATATTATAAAATCTATAAGTTCTAATAATAGTAAAACATAATACCTTATCGATGTTTCCATTATTTTTATAGAGAAAAAGTGGAAATGAAACAATGATCTATAAATAGATTATATTTTATATAATTAATGTATGAAAACTTATAGAATCTAGCTACATGGAATTAATTTCTACCAAATAGAGGGAAGACTTGTAAAGATAATAAAAAAAGTTTCCTCTCTTGGAATACCTATTCCAGAACTAGATAAAGGAGTTAAATTTCTTAGAGTTATACCATAAAAATGGAGTGAGATTTCAATTTCCAGTAGAAAATTGTAAGATCCTGTATTTTTTTGAGGTATGAATCATTATTTTTGGGTTAAATGTGTTTACTTTATTTTTGGATTAAACCCTAAGATGGGTTGTGATACGATTGGGTTGTTTTTGAGAAAGAAGGGGAAAATAGGACGCAGGCCAGGTACACATCGTTTACTTGGCCTACACGCCTTGTACTTGGCCTACATTCCATGTATTGGCCCGTCACAATGTGTAGCCTTTCTGATTTAGAAAAATATAAAAGGTAAGTACACGACATGTACTCGGCCGACACGTCATGTACTTTCCCAGCATGATTTTTTATAAAAGAAGTAATAGACTCATTTTTTATGGAAAAAACATATTTCCTTCATTTTTGAGAGCTAAAAACCCTATAAAGTAGTTTTTCAGAATCATAATCTATTTGAACTCCATTTCTTCTGTCGTTGGTCACGTTGGAACCACATCAGTAAGTAATCAATTCCTCTTTAGTTGTTATTGATTATTTATAAAAATGACCTCACTATTTGGATTTAGGCTCTTATACCGTAATATCCCATTCTTCATCTATTCTTCATATTTCTTCCAAACCAGGACGAATTAGAACTTGATACTGGATGAGTTTTCTTCTACCGAGGAGAGGTAGGTTTTCTATACTTTCTTTTATCTTTTCAGTTTCTTTTCGGACATTTAGCCTTTTTGCGTCTCATCAGACTTTCCGGCGAGGCCTCATTTTTAAGCGAGTTTCTTACCATAGGATTAGTCAGTCCTAGTGAGGATGTTTGTAGGTTCTGTTTAGGTGTGTTGACACTTATTACGCATTTTAAGGTCACCAAAGGGGTTATACTTAAGGAAATAACCTATTTATTCCTATTTAAACCACCCAAGGGGGGTATGATTGTGCTTTCCTAATTAGAGTAAACTTGTTAATGACTTAATTGCTTGAATAGATTTCTTAAGAGATGTACTGCCTCCTTTACTGGTTATATCTGGTTATTCCAAGATTGTTTAATTTATCTAGGATTGTTGAATGGATGATATGGGTGGTTATACTTATATAAAATGATAATGGCATGTTAAATGGTTTATATTGGAGGGTAGGTTATATGCGTGTAGTAGATAAATGGTTTACATGAGTGGGTATACTAATGGCTTGTGTAGGTTGATGTGAGTGGGTATACTCACATGGAATCTTTGTTTAAATTGAATATTTAAATTTAATGCTTGAATTAATGGTTGATTGATGTCATGGACCACTCTCCATGGATCAAGAACAGGGTAGTGGACCCCTTGGGTCTTAATTTCATGGGATGCCTTGGGCTTTTCTACCCTGTGGATCTGGATTTCTTGGTCTTGTGTAGGACTTTGTATTTCCATGCTCCTAGGACTCCAACCAGTTCCTAACTAAGTTTCCACTAGGGACTCCCATGGGACTCAATGAGATTCCTTGGAAAATCTCCTTGTATCTGGCCCTCCGTGGTCTAGATATATTACATGGATTCCTTAGTACCTGAGACCTTGGATCCAACCCTTGTGGTCTACACTTAACTATATGGCATGGCCATGGGATATTTGAATTCACATATGACATAGTCATGGGATATATGACTTCACTATACAGCATGAATGGGGAATAAGTGACTTGTTTATACAATGTGTTTGTGGGTTTCATGATACAGAAGAATGTACAGTGTGACCATGTGACTTGTTTACTTAATTTTTAGCTACCTTGTTAGGAGATGAATCTTTTATAGGTATCCTTGTGGGCTGGTTGGTTTTACTTATTGCATTAGACATATTCCAAGGGAATTAAATTTACCTTACTTCTTGTTTTATCTTTCTAGCATTTTGTATATTGTTTTAAAACTGTATAGACCATGGTGGATTCCTATTGGGATGTTTATCTCACACCTTATTTTGGACTCCTTGGGGACCCAAACAAATTATATGATTGTAGGTGATGATAAGGGAAACCTCCCTGGTACAGGTTGTTGAATGTTGCTTTGGAGCAGGAGAGCATATGACCAAACTAAGGCTCATGATGTTACATAAACTTTTGGGTATTTTGTTTTTTTGGGATACTTGTACTGTATTGTACTGACAAGTACCTATTTTGGATTCTTTCTAGATACTCATATCATCTGCATCATTTTTATATGAGACACTTTGGGTTAATGATATGTATTCCTTTCTTGTATTACATTTAGTTGACTTCTTATTTATTCACTTATGCTATTTTATGTTTTTGAATTCCACTGTGATACTATGGTAATGAGGGCATAGTATTCCAACTAACTCAACTTGGCTCTCTCTACTAGTCAGCAGCCTATGACATTTGGGAGATACGGTTGAGGCTTTTTGACCAACCGAGCTTGGGGAACTGTTTCAGGTGGCATCCTGGTTTTGGACATTACAAATTGGTATCAAAGGAGTTTTTTTGGTCTGAAAAAACGTTTGGGGAAATTAGATAGGTATGGGAAGGAAATGGAGTTTGGTAACAAACTGTGCCCAGGAGTAGCTACCCCACATATAGGGATAGGCCAAATTATCACAAATTGAGTTCTGATTTTTTGGATTTTTACTATTATAGTTGATTCGATTTTACTATTGGGTGGTGCACTTGATTTCTATTATTACAATTGAGGCTATTATGGGTTCTATTTTAGTTGAAAACTGATGAAATGAGAGCTTTCCATCTCATGCATCATATAGACAATTGTTAGAATCACATGCCATGCATTTTTCCATGCCATCTAGGATGCATTAGATATTGCATGTTGTTGTGATAGTTGATGTGATAGTTATGCTTGTTATTATGTTAGTTGGGTGTAGTAGATAAAGGTGTGACATCATCTTTCAATCCATAAGGAGTATGGGACCTTATGAATTGGTAAATGACACACCAATGGCATGTAAATGTTAAATGAAATTGTTCCATGTATGGTTTGAATGGGAACCAAGGTTGGGTTTGTGAGGTGTAATGGGCCCTCATGGATTCGGGAATTGGTAACCCTATGGTGAAATTTCCTAGGTAACTGAATGTGAACTCGAACTGAAATGGATGTTGAAATGATGGATAGAGACTTGACATAGACCTGACTTCTAAGTGGGCAAGAGGCATGGTTTCTAGTGGTTTGATGGTCGTTTCTTATACATTCCAAGATTTAGGGTGAGGTTGTGGGTTTTAATAGGTTTTTAAGAGGGTTTTGACATGTCCTATGCTATGATATTTATGCTTTGATGATGTTCTTTCCTAAGGCATGTGTTTGGAATTGTTGAGACAATCCACCACGAAGGCCTCTAGTGGTACACCACGAGGGAGGCGATGACCATACATCGGAGAAGGTGGGATAAAGGATACTGTTTGATCCTCCTATAGTGACATCTACAGAACATGAGGCTATTTTGGAAACAAGTGGTGAGGCATAGTTTTTTGAGGGTTTCTTTTGATATATGCAAATGATCCAAGGAGCCACGTAGCTAGCCTTGATTATGGATGAGCTGACATAAGTGTTCCAACAGAAACTTCCTCTTAGATTTTCAAGGGATGGTGGACAATAGGCTATATAAATGTGGCTAGAGACCACGTAAGTGATTTTTGAGCATCTAGACATGCCTCCAGAGTAGAGGGTCAAGCTTGCAACTTACATGCTACATGGAGAAAAAAAGCGATGGTGTGACATTTTTAACCAGGATGATGGGATGGGGAATATGGGTTGGGATAAATTCCAAACCCTCTTCTATGACTAATTTTACCCCATGAATCTACAAGCAGAGCGAGCTACTGAGTTTATGTGTCTGGAGAAAGGTGAGATGATGGTTATGGAATACTCGACATTCTTTACAGGGATGCAACCTTTTATCCCGATGTATCTTACTGATGAGAAGGCACTTAAAGGAAGTTCTCAAACATGCTAACAAATATCAGGTCAACGTGTTCATTTTACCTTCTATCATTGAGATTGTGAATCAATCACTGATTACATAGGGGAAGCTGAGGGAAGCAGGGGGTATAGAATAGGGGAGTGTTGTTTCTTGCCCAAGTGGAGTTACGTCTTCAGGAAGGAAGCGTCATTTTGAGGCTTCCCACAACATGAGTTCTAGTCAAGATATCAGTGTAGGTAGCTTTTTATATTTCCATAAAGGTGGTAGGTGAGGCCATGTAAAAAGTTAGAGTGATCGTGGCTTATTTAGTGCTGAGCTTGAGGCAGGATGGGTCACATGAAATGGTTTTGTAGGAACTTCCCTATAGATGTGAGTTGTAGGGTGTCAGCTTCGATGTAAGGTTTAGGAGTAGGTTCTTCAACTCTGCATTAGGTTGGGAGATGGAGAAGTGTGGGCCTGTCAGGCCAGGGTAGTAGTGGTCATGGTCGTGGTAGTTAGACACTAGGTTCTCAAAGACAGTAGGGTGGATCAGCTCAGGGTAGCCATGCAGGGTAATAGAGTCGTGGTACAAGACAGACATATGTAGTGCAATAGACCAAATAGAAGTAGGATTCCAAACCATCTATGGTGAGAGGTATGATATTAGTATCTTCTACTATTGCATCTTCTCTTTTGGATACAGGTGCCTCTCACAGTTTTGTCTCTTCATGAGTGGTTAAAAGACTTGGTCTTTTGGTTTTTCTTTCTGAGGGTGTTTTGACACTAGAAACACTGTTGGGAGTTAGAAAAGATGATGTATGATAGTGTATGGAGTGTCTTCTTATGGTTGGTGGGTGACACTTCCTCTGGAGTTTATATGTCCTCGAGATGATGGGGTTAGATGTCATTATTGGGATGGACTAGCTAGTAGATTATTGAGATTATGTTGACTGATATCACCAGAGGGTGACTTTCACATCACCAGTAGGTGAAATTTTTATTCGCAAGGGTGAATGAGATGTCCAGGTGAGCATAGCTGGAAATGAGCATTGTGGGATGTGCAGGATAACATCCCATATTTCTAGTTTGTTTCTAGATGATCAAGGAGTGAGTCAGTAGCAATTTACTCTAGTGGTTGAGTGCTTCTAAGACGTATTTCTCGATGAATTTTCTAGTTTACCTCCTAAGAGAGAGGTGTAGGTCTTGATCGAGCTGGTTCCTAGAGCTATGTCGGTATCCATTCCTCTTTATAGGATGTCTATGATAGAGTTCCAAGAGATCAAGATGTAGTTAGAGGATTTGGAGGTGAATGGGTTTATTAGACCCAGTACTTCTTTGTGGGGTTCTCCATTCCTTTTAGCGAAAAAGGTAGTTGTAAATATTTGGCTATGCATGGATTATTGGAAACTGAACCAGCTGATGGTTAAAAACCGATATCCTTTTCCACATATATATGACATGTTTTATCAACTTCAAGCAGATCGAGTGTTCTCGAAGATCGACTTGAGATCAAGATATCACCAGGTTCGTGTTTGACCTGCAGACATACCTCGTACAACCTTTCGTAGTAGGTATGGGTTATATGAGTATCTGGTTATGTCGTTCGGTCACACGAACACCCCAGTGGTTTTCATGGATTTGATTAATTGAGTGTTCCATCCTTACTTGTATTCTTTTGTGGTGGTTTTCATGGACGATATCTTGGTCTATTCTCACAATGGACATGACCATGCCAAACATCATGAGATCAATTTGAATACACTAAGATAGAATCGATTATATGATAATATTGCAATGTAACACTTTTGGATGGATCAGATTCACTTCATGGGAAACATCATCCCAGAGAAAGGATTGTTGGTAGACCGAGAGAAGGTGAGAACTACTGTTTCCTAAGAATGACCCAAGAACGTTTTTGATATACAGAGTTTCTTGGGGATAGATTGTAACACCCCGAGATTTTATTAGATATATTCTTTTTAATTTATTTGATTTCTTCTATTGTACAATACACCAAGATTATCTTGTACTATACGCAACACCATATTATCTTGCAGTATACGCAATACTATTCTTGGCTCGTGTTACACACAATTTCAAGTTCGTTTTGTGGAAATTATTCTATGCAACATTATGTATAGATTTTGTTTAATTTATAAATGAAATAAGTTTTGATTATGTTATATGAAACACCAAAGGGATCTTGCACTACACGCAGCCCTGACTTGGCCTGTATTACACGCAATCACGACCTTCCTTGATAGCATGTGTAGTACGCAATACCGGGTTTCACTAAACAACGATATGTTATTAAAATATTATATAAACATACCATTATGAATAGTAAAACCCACTTTTTGAAATTTTATAAATTTTATATTTCAAAGTGGAATTCATTTTTGGATTCAGAATAATGAAATTAGCTTAGGGTGAATTTTTGGTATTTTTCTAAAAACTTTCAATTTTTGATGAATAGTGAAAAACACTGAGTTATAGTTTAAAACCGAATTTTTATTTAAATAATTATTTATTTTATTTAAATTTATTTTAGGTCAAAATATATTCATAATACCTATATAAGTTCAATGTAATTCATTGGAGTCATTTCATAATAATTTTACATATATAAATATTTTGTTGAACCTTTTACCATCTTTTACCCACCTCCTAGGAGCATTTGCAAATTTACAAAAAAAACATAATTTTACCGCCTAAGTGAGTTGAATTTCAAAAATCCAAGACACATGGTTAATATTAGGAAGTAAAATGTGGTTCAATAAGATAAAAATAATTTTTGGTGAATCGTAACTTTTTAATTTTTTTACCATGGTTAAAAGTAAATAGGGTAATTAAGGGTAAAAATGATATTATTATTACCCTAAAACATATCATAATTCTGTTGGATAAGTGTAATTCGACCAAAAACAACCTTAGGAATAAAATATGACCCTTTAGGTCCACATGGATTAGATTATGACATTTATTATTATTTTATTTAAAGAAGAGTTAAAATAGTTAAAATCAAAGTATGATAACTAAAAACAATTAATATAGGGTTATATATAAGATAAATTCAACTATAAATATTAATTAGAAAGCTAAAATTATTTCCTAAATAATGGTATTTTATTTATATTTTTTAGACATTAAATAATTTAATTTATTTATGAATCAATGATGATGCAGTAATTACCTTATTAATGAAATATTAACATAATTGATATTATAAATACCCAAATAAATGTTATTTGAGACTTTTTAGGAATTAAAATAATTTTATAGGTTAATATAACATATTAGGGTTGGTTAGATGAATTTTTTGGAAGTAATAATTCTGTTTTGAATTTAGAGATAACTAAATACCAAATAGTGTCAGAATTGACATAAAAGAGTTTTTAAAACAAATATTATATTATTAATTGATATAAGGGTCCTAAAAATCTAAGGTTCAGCCAAAAGACTTATATAATAATATATATGACATTAATGAACCAATTGGGGTTCGATTGGCAGTTTATAGTAAGTTTATTAACCATATATGTAATAATACAAGAAGACACGGTAAAAGTTAAATTGTTTAACTTAGAGTTAAATCTAAATGATAAGGTTAAAATTGTAACCTAAACTTGTCTAAAACATATTGGTTGAGATAATTTCGACCCATACCCACCCTAGCCTATAAATAAGTCACTTTGGAGACATTATAAACCGAATATTAATTTATTATAAAATAATATTTTAAGTTTTTCCTAAGGTGCCCCTCACCCCTCATATAAATGGGAACTCCCTCTTCTCTCACATTCACTCCTCCCAAGCCATTTTTCTCGGACAAACCCAATCCAAATACCCTCTCAAATATCCTACCTTCACTCTAGAGTCCTTCCTTTAGTTATGAAGCCAACCTAAGGATCTATTTTTATCAAATCAAAAGGAAGAACCCGAAAAGGAGGTAAATATCTCACCACCTATTTCAAGTTTCTTTCTTCTTCCACTTCTTAATTATTTGTTGTTTACATTATAAAATAATAAATCCAGTATATTCTATATACTTTTATGTTATTATAAAAATTTTACAACCATATTAGTTATTTTACACATCCTATGAATGAAAACGTCACCACACATGCATACGTATGGCTCACCATCTCCACGCCGTGGTGTAGTTTGTTATTCAAACATTTCATGATTTGGATGGGTATAATAATGAGTATAAATGATATAAATAATAAATATAACATTATTATGATTCTGTATATATGATATACCATCCAATTTTATATGATTTTAATATCAAAAGAATGATATTGGCGCTCGTGCGTACGTACGGACTACCGTCTCCACGATGCGATGAGATTCATTCTCCATGTTAACCATCCAAGAATGATTATAAAGTATATATAATAAGTAATCACGAAACATATGAAATAATAATTCTACTGTATTTATGTATATATATGTCATTTACTTCCATTCAATTTATTAATGAAATGAAAACAACGTTCATGCGTACGTAAGGTCTACCGTCTCCATGAACGGTGTATTTCGTTCCATTTATCGATCTATTATATATATTTATATTATGAATATATATTATATATAAATCATGTTTTACATTTTTGAAGTATGTAATCATGATATAAGTAATAATATGAATAATTACAAGTCAAAACACGTACGAAAAATGAAACGATTTTACCCAAAACGATGCATTAACATGGAATTGACAAATGAATGGGTAATATGAAGTCGTAAGTGAATCATATATGATATCATAAATATTATTATGGTTCTGTTACAAGTTAATAATATTTCTAAACCCACTATACAGGGGTCTCGGACACATATGAAAGAAATTGGATATAAGGTAAGGGATAATTTTTCAATCTCATTTTTATCCGAGATAGCTTATACGTAAGTATTTACTGGGGTTATATTTTTCATCCATGTCCATAAAAATGTTTTTCATAAAGTTTTTAATATTATTAAATTTATGTTTTAAGTCATCTTTACCCCTCTTTTAATTTTAATTTGTGTTATGGAATGAATCTTTCTTTTTTACCGTACGTGGTACTTTTTGACTTTTCTATTAAAAGTACGAGGAGAATGTTTTTTTAACTTATACAGCATGAACGGATTTTTAAGGTTTCATAACTTCTTATTTTCATGAAGCTTACTCTACAATATTTCATGAAAATTTTCAACAAAATCCTTTTCTTTTAACTTTTCATGGCATTTAGTGAAAATAAAATGATTTTTAAGAATAAAGGATATTTTCCTCAAGAATTCATTTAAAGTGTTTTATCAAAACCATTTTCCATATAAGATGAAATTATTTAATATGTGTATGTTTAAAGTATAATTTCTCTATGATTTACATGGTTTCAAGTTTTTTATGATCAAATGAAATCCATTTGTTTTATATGGATTATGTTACGATGCAATGATGTCTATGAAACCCATTTTATTCTTTGGGTTATTTTGAATGATTTATGTTTATGTTGTGGCACACGTAAGAATGATTTTATTATGAGATGGGTGGGACCTATATCTCCCTCCAATAAAATGGGTAAGGATTTATATCTCATGAGATAGACGTGGCTGGAACATAAAGTTAATCTGGTTCAGTGATACAGGACTGGAACGAGGAGTGAACTTGATTCAGTAAGGGGCTTTGTCCACTATTATGGTCTTGGTATCAATCCTTTGGCTACTATGGAAATTATATCATGTTCTTAATGGTTTTATAAAATGACATGTTTTATTCCCATGCTATTTTTTCATGATTATTGTTCCTTTATGATATATGCCTTACGTACTTCCAAGATTTATGTCATTGCTCAAGATTTTGATGTTTAGATTTTATGTTCATGTTTTTTCATTCAAATGTTTATGGATTGTTTTATGTTCCCTATGGTTACCCTTACTAAGCATTTGAGCTCACCCTTTTTATGTTTTCTTTTCCCCATGATATAAAGAAATGTTTTAGGTAATAAAACAAAAGGGGAAGATCTTTATGGGAGATGTTGAAGATCTTTAACCACGATTAGAAGATTATGTTCCGAGTTTACAAAAACATTAAACTATTACGGTCCTTGGGTGTATGTTTTTGTTATGTATTAAGTATTCCGAAAAAGTAATGTAATGGCCATGTATGTAAAGATTTGGGTCTCTACAGTTGGTATCTGAGGAAAGGTTTAGTTAACCTTTGGAAACTAGGATGCGAAAACTTTAGTGAGATCTCTAGAGATATTTCTAAGGTATGTCTAGGTATGTCCATAAGGTTAAGTATAAGTATAGGTTATAGTCCTAGAATTATGGTAATGATTTTAGAATTAAACCTAAGATGTTAGATATTGAAGGTACTCCACCTTTATTATGTTGTTTTCCCTAGCATGATTTTTTCCGCTCACACTATTATTTTTGGGTTTTAGATGATGGCTAGAACCAGAAGGAACCATTTTGATCAATGTAATGGACAATGCAATGATTGTCCTTCTGAATAAACCAATGTTATGGGAGATGGAGTGAAAAATCTTATTTATATACTTACACAAACTATGAATCATTCTGGACTTCCAAATGAGTAGATAAGGGAACAATATTCTATTGAGTCCATGAGGCAAAATTCACATTCTTTCAGTGGGTCTTCTAATCCACTTGTTGCTGAAAAATGGATCAGTACCATTGAAAAGATATTTTCCATACTTCATTATTCAGAACATGAAAAAGTCATTTTGGTTGTTTACCATTTAGAAGTTGAAGCAGACCAGTGGTGGACTCAAATTAAGAATACTAGGCCCCAAGATGAAATTTAATCCATGGAATGGGATGAGTTCAAGAACTTGTTTTTCCATAAGTAATTCCCTCGTATTCTTCAAAAAAAGATGGAAAATGAGTTATTTGAGCTTAAGAAAAAGGATGATGAATCTTTTGGTATATACGAAGAGAATTTTACAAGGATTTCAAGGTATGCATCTGGAATTTTCATCCAACCTGAAAGTAAAGTTGATCAATTTTTCAGTGGCTTAAAAACAAGTCTTCGAAGGGCATTAGCTATAAGAGACTTCAGTAGATATGAAGAAATTGTGTGTTGTGCTATCAAGGTAGAAATGAATGTTGGTGTTACATATCCATCTCATGGGTTTGATAAGAAACAAAAGATGGAGTTCAATAAGAAAACTCAGAACAATTGTGAAAAGAAGATGAATGTTTCTTTATGCTCAAATTATAGAAATAAGCATGGCGGAGATTCTATAAAAGGTACTAGAAAATGTTTTAAGTGTAGAAAAGAAGGTCATCGAGCAGTTGAGTGCTGAAGTAATGGGAAAGAGGTTTCTAAAGACTTGAATATAGAAAATACTACAGAGAACGCTCCACCAACACTTCAATGCTTCAAGTGTAAGGAAATGGGGCATTATGCTAATCAATGCCCTAATCCAAGGGTTAATGATGAACGAGGTGAGCAACATCTTAAGGAAAAGGATAAAGGGAAGTCACATGCGATCACTATTTGTGATTTTGAGTATGAAAATGATGTTGTGTAAGGATTAAGTGTTTTATGTAATGGGATTTCAAAATAGTATCATGGAATCTCATTTATGGTATTGTGAAATTTTGGAATATCTATGTATTGGTTTTCAATAATTATATGGTACCGGTAACCATGAAAAGTGATTGAAATAATTTTGGAAAGTAGATGATATGCACATAATTAAGGGATAAGGATAAAATGAAATGTTTGATAGTATTAATGATCTCATGAATGATATAAGGACAAAGTTATATCATGGTTTGAGTGTATAGAAATTTAAGGATTTTGGTATGTGGAAAGAGTTAACTTTTGACAATATTCATGTTTTCACTAAGGTTCAATGGGTATTCATTTTTCAATAGAATACATGATTAAGGTATTCACATGTTTGGAATGTGACCAACAAGATATATCGTATGTTATATGGGGGATAAATGATGGTATTCACATGCTCGGTAGATGACATTTCTAGTAATTGTTTTCTTTATACTATGAGCTTGGATAGAATTATTTTGGATTAGACTAACGATTGGAATGGATTATGTTGGACATAAGTTAGTATTGTTTAAGGCTAGAACTATATTATTGATGGGATGCTATAATAATGTAGTTTTAGAAAAAGGACAACCTGTAGGACGGGCGACCAACCGTCGCGTCGGATAAGGCTGTGGGAATCAAACCCACAATCGAAGTGCGACATGCCTTTATCGCCTACCACTGGCCTACATGAAGTACCTGGTTAGTAGAAACTAGTTTTATTTTATTAATTGGTATGATAGATGAAGTATAAGTCCATTTTTGGAATCATATACGATTAAACTCACCATATATGGACTAATGTATATTTAATAACTTTTTCTAACCTTTTGTTAGAGTCAGATGGAAGGACCCATCATTCTATCTTATGATCTACTAACACTTCCAGAATGAAAAATTCAACTTCATTTCTTTAAGAGATGAAGTGGAAATTGTTCAAGGCACAAACAACATTGAGATTCTACCAAAATAAAGTAAGTATTTATTCTAATTCAAATTCTTCAACTTTAGGGAAATGATCTTTAAAACCAAAAATGTTGTCCTAGTGTCCTCATATCCGATGAATTAGATGGTACCATATATCATCACAAATTTATGGCTTTATGATTGTTGGATTTTTCATAACCAGGTTCTCTACCACTCTCCATTAGAACATGATGGTTAGATTTCTCTTCCATATCCATATTTTCACCTATGTTCTCCTTTGTGGAAACCCAGTGATGAGTTAATTTGGGTAACCATTACGTTTCATACTTTAGTTTTTAAAATAAAGTTTTAGTATTCCTTTATACGATGTGGGTTTCGATGAAAGAAACTTTCAAATAGTAAACCATTTATAACCCCGACAAATTTTGAGGGAGAAATTCATTTTAAGGGGGTAGAATGTAACACCCCTGGATTTTATGAGATATATTCTTTTTGAATTTCTTTGATGTCTTCTATTTTACACTACACCAAGATTATCTTGTGCTATATGCAACACCGTATTAGCTTGCAATATACACAACACTATTCTTGGCTTGTGTTACACACAATTTCAAGTTCGTTTTGTGGAAATTATTCTACGCAACATTAAGTATAGATTTTGTTTATTGTATAAATGAAATAAGTTCTTATTTTGTTATATGCAACACCAAAGGGAGCTTATACTACACGCATCCCAGACTTGGCATGCATTACACACAATCGCGACTTTCCTCGATAGCGTGTGTAGTACGCAATACCGAGTTTCACTAAAAAACGATATGTTATTAAAATATTATATAAACAAGCCATTATGAATAGTAATACCCAATTTTTGAAATTTTATAAATTTTATCTTTCAAAATGGACTTCATTTTTGGATTAGGAATATCAAAATTAGCTTGGGGTGAATTTTTGGTATTTTTCTGAAAACTTTCGATTTTTGGTTAATAGTGAAAAACAATAAGTTATAGTTTAAAACCGAATTTTTATTTAAATAATTAATTATTTTTTTTTAAAATTTATTTTAGGTCAAAATAGATACATAATACCTATATAATTTCAATTTAATTCATTGGTGTTATTTTATAATAATTTTAGATATATAAAATTTTTATTGAACTTTTTGCCGTCTTTTACCCACCTCCTAGGAGCATTTGCAAATTTACAGAAAACATAATTTTACTGCTTTTGTGAGTTGAATTTCGAAAATCCGAGAGACACGGTTAATATCAAGGTGTAAAATGTGGTTCAATAAGATAAAAATAATTTTCAGTGAATAGTAACTTTTCATTTTTTTTACCACGATTAAAAGTAAATAGGGTAATTAAGGGTACAAATGATGTTATTATTACCCTAACACATGTCCTAATTATATTAGATAAGTGTAATTCGACCAAAAACAACCTTAGGAATAAAATATGACCCTTTAGGTCCACTTAGATTAGATTAGGACATTTATTATTATTTTATTTAAAGAAGAGTTAAAATAGTAAAAATCAAAGTTTAATAACTAAAATATTTTTAATATAGGGTAATACATAAGATAAATTATACTATAAATATTCATTAGAAATCCAAAAATATTTCCTACATAATGGTATTTTATTTATATTTTTTAGACATTAAATAATTTAATTTATATATGACACAATGATGATGCATTAATTATCTTATTAATGAAATATTAACATAATTGATATTATAAATACACAAATAAATGTAATTTGAGTCTTTTTATGAATTAAAATAATTTCTTAGGTTAACATAACATATTAAGGTTGGTTAGATGAATTTTTTCTAAGTAATAATTCTTTTATAAATTTAGAGAAAACAAAATACCAAATAGTGTCAAAATTTACATAAAAAAGTTTTTAAAACAAATATTATATTATTAATTTATATAATGGTTCTAAAAATCTAAGGTTAATCCAAAATAATTATATAATAATATATATGATATTAATGAACCAGTTTGGGTTCGATAGGCAGTTTATAGTAAGTTTATTAACCATATAGTGTAAGAATACTAGAAGACACGGTAAAAGTTAAATTGTTTAACTTAAAGTTAAATATAAATTATAATGTTAAAATGCTAACCTAAACTTGTCTAAAACCTATTATTTTAGAGTATTTTGACCCATACCTACCCTATACTCTAAATAAGTCACTTTGGATCCATTATAAACTGAATATGAATTTATTGTAAAATAATATTTTAAGTTTTTCCTAAGGTGCCCCTCACCCCTCTTATAAAAGGGCACTCCCTCTTATCTCACATTAACTCCTCCCAATCCATTTGGATCAGACAACCCCTGCCCAAATACCCTCTAAAATATCCTACCTTCATTATAGAGGCCTTTCATTAGTCATAAATCCTACCTAAGGAGCCCTTTTGATCAAATCAAAAGGAAGAACCTGAAGAAGAGTTAAATATTTCACCACCTATTTCAAGTTTCTTTCTTCTTCCACTTCCTCATTATTTGTTGTTTCCATTATAAAATAATACCTCTAGTATCTTATATATACTATGATTTTATTATTAAAATTGTACAACCATATTAGTTATTTTATCCATCCTATGAAAGAAAAATTCACCACACATGCGTACGTACGGCTTACCGTCTCCACGTCGTGGTGTAGTTTGTTATTCAAACATTTCATCACTTGGATGGGTATAATAATGAGTATAAATGATATAAATAATAAATATAACATTAGGATGATTCTGTATATATGATATACCATCCAATTGTATAAGATTTTAATATCAAAAGAATGATATTGTCGCTCGTGCGTACGTACGGACTACCGTCTCCATGATGCGATGAGATTCATTGTCCATGTTAACCATCCAAGAATGATTATAAAGTATATATAATAAGTAATCATGAAACATATGACATAATAATTCTACTGGATTTATGTATATATATATATATCATTTACTTCCATTCAATTTATTAAGGAAACAAAAACAACGTTCATGTGTACGTACGGTCTACCGTCTCTATGAACGGTGTATTTCGTTCCATTTATCGATCTATTATATATATATTTATATTATGAATATATATTAAATATAAATCATGTTTTACATTCTGTAAGTAAGTAATCAAGATCTAAGTAATCATATAAATAATTACAAGTCAAAACATGTACGACAAATGAAATGATTTTACCCAAAACGATGCATTAACATGGAATTGACAAATGAACGGGTAATATAAAGTCATAAGTGAATCATATATGATATCATAAATATTATTATGGTTCTGTTACAAGTTAATTATATGTCTAAACCCACTATATAGGAGTCTTGAACATATATGGAAAAAATTGGACATAAGGTAAGGGATAATTTTGCAATCTCATTTTTATCCGAGATTGCTTATACGTAAGTATTTACTGGGGTTATATTTTTCATCCATGTCCATAAAAATGTTTTTAATAAAGTTCTTAATATTATTAAATGTAAGTATTAAGTCATATTTACCCCTATTTTACTTTTAATTTGTGTTATGGAATTAATCTTTCTTTTGTTTACCGTACGTGGTATTTTTTGAATTTTCCGTTAAAAGTACGGGGACAATGTTTTTTTAACTTATACAGCATGAACATATTTTTACGGTTTCATAACACCTTATTTTCATGAAGCTTTCTCTAAAAGATTTAATGAGTATTTTCAAAAAAAATCCTTTTCTTTTCAAATTTCAAGTAATTTTGTGAAAAGAAAATGATTTTGAAGAAGAAAGGATATTTTCCTCAAGAATTCATTTCAAGTGTTTTATCAAAATCATTTTCCATCTAAGATGACATTATTTCATAGGTGTATGTTTAAAGTATAATGTCTCTATTATTTACATGGTTTCACTTTTTTTATAATGAAATTATATCCATTTGTTTTATATGGATTATGTTATGATGGAATGATGTGTATGAAACCCATTTTATTATTTGGGTTATTATGAATGATTTATGTTTATGTTGTGGCACACGTAAGAATGATTTCATTATGAGATAGGTGGGAACTATATCTCCCTCAAATTCATTGGGTAAAGATTTATATCTCATGAGATAGACATGGTTGGAACAACAAGTTAATACAGTTCAATGATACAGGACTGGAACGAGGAGTGAACTTGATTCAGTAAGGGACTTTGTCCACTATGATGGTCTTGGAAGCAATGCCTTGGCTACTCTGGAAATCATATAAAGTGCTTAATGGTTTTCCAAAATTACATGTTTTATTCCCATCCTATTTTATCATGATTTATGTTCCTTTATGATATATTCCTTACGTACTTCCAAGATTCATGTCATTGCTCAAGATTTTGATGTTTAGATTTTATGTTCATGTTTTTGCATTAAATGTTTATGGGTTGTTTTATGTTCCCCATGTTTACCCTTTCTCAGCATTTGAGCTCACCCTTTTTATGTTTTCTTTTCCCAATGATATAAATAAAGGTTTTAGGTAAGAAAACAAAAGGGGAAGATCTTTATGGGATATGTTGAAGATATTTCACCATGATTAAAAGATTATGTTCTGAATTTCCAAAGACACTAAACTATTATATTCCTTGGGTGTATGTTTTTGTTATGTTTTAAGTATTCCGCAAAAGTAATGTAATTTCCATGTACGTCAAGATTTGGGTCTCTATATAGATGGATACTAAAATAATTTTATGCAGGACTTCACACTTATAGCAGTGCCATTGACAGGCTTCACTAAGAAGGGTGTGAAGTTTGTGTGGTCAGAATCTTTCGAGATAGCCTTTTAGTAGCTAAAAGGAAGGTTGACATCAACATCAGTCTTGATACTTCCAGATCAGGGAAAGTGTTACATAGTTTACTATGATTCTTCGGGTATTGGTCTGTGGGTAGTGCTGATGCAGATAGATCTAGTTTTGGCATAAGGGTATTGACAGATGAGGCCTCATGAGAGGAATTACCCTACGCATGATCTTGAGTTAGATACAACTGTTCACACATTGCATTGTTGGAGGAACAATTTACTAGGAGAGCATTTTGTGGTGTACACAAACTAAAAATTCTCAAGTATATCTTTACACAGCGTGATCTGAATTTGAGGTAGCGATGGTGGGTGGAGTACCTACAGTCCTTTGAATTCAATCTTGCCTACACACCAATTAAGGGATATGCAGTGCTCAATGAACTGAGTCGGAGGACTCATATATGGTCAGGGCAGCAGGCTAGTAGTGAGTGGAAGATTATGGAATTGTTTTTTGAGATGCATCTGGAGGTGCATTCTAGATATGGGTAGACTTTTCTTTTATCCTTAGTTGTTTCCTCTACCATGTTGGATAGATTTGGGATGAGGTGGTTATTGGATTCAAAAGGCCTAGTTCTACGGGAAGGTGTGATAGGTGATGAACCTCCTTCTAGTTTTATGGTAGGTGATGATGAGATCCTGTGTATCCCTAGACATGTTTTAGTTCCAGTGGATATATTCAAGGAGATGATGTGGGAGTTTAATGCTTCAGGTTGGGAAGTTCATCCCAGATACACCAAGATATATTGTGCCTTACATTGTCAATACTGGTGGTCGGGAATGAAGAGAGAGCTAGCTGGTTTTGTTATGAGGTGTTCCACCTGTCAACAAGTGAAGGAAGAACATCATCGATCAGCTTGGCTTTTATAGAGGTTACCTATCCTGGAGTGGAAATGGGATGATGTCACGATGGATTTTGTGACAGGTTTTACAAGTTCATGATGATGTAATGACACTGTGTGGTTTGTTTTTGACAGGATTACAAAGGTCACACATTTCTTACTGATCAAAGAGACCTTTAGTGTTGATGATCTTGGAATGTTTTTCATCCGAGAGGTGGTATGACTTCATGGGGTATCGTGCACTATCATTTCACATATGGGTGTCATCTTTACATCTCATTTATAAAAGAGTTTTCAGAAGACACTGGGTAAACAGGTGCTTTTTAGAATAGTATACCAATCTTAGATAGATGGCTAGTCAGGTAATACGATACATGTGCTAGAGGACATGATGCTAGCATGGGTCCTGCATTTTGGGGGCTCTTGGGAGAGGCGCATTCCTCTGGTTAAGTTCACTTACAATAATCATTATCATGAGACAATACAGATGGAACCTTACATGGATTTATACAGTAGTCCATTTTGTCCCCCCCTATGCCAGTTAGAGGTAGTAGAGGCAGCTTTACTGGGACCACGTGTCATGTAGGAGACTTATTAGCAGGTCTAGGTGATATAGAAGAGGATTGTTACTACACAATCTTGTTAGAAATCATATGCTAATCACTGCAGATGACCTCTTGAGTTCGAGGTCGGGGACTGGTTTTTCTTTCATGTTTCACTAAGGTTGGTTCATAGGTGGATCAGGAGACTGGGTAAACTTTCACCAAGATATTTCGGGTCATTTGAGATTCTAAAGAGAGTCAGTTTGGTTGCCTATCGTCTGAAGTTACCTCAGAGGTACCGAGCCATTCACGACATCTTCCATGTATCTTAGATACAGATTTATCACTCAGACCCATCTCACATTTTTCAGCCTGAGGAGGGAGAGTTTCAGGTTGATTCATCCTTTGAGTAGCATCTGATTCATATAGTTGATAGGAGCATGAAGGTTCTCCGAGGCTAGTCATTTCCTCTAGTATGGGTGCTATGGAAGCACAACCTTTTATAATATGAGACTTGGGAGAGGGAGGATGACATACGTGCTCAGTGGCCTGAGTTGTTTTCAGATGAATCTTGACCACCCTTTGGAGAGTAATTCAGTGATGAATTGATATAAGGGGGGACGACTGTAAGATCCTAGGTTTTTCTTGAGGTTCAAATCTTTCATTGCGCGTTAAATGTGTTTACTTTATTTTTGGATTAAACCCTAAGATGGGCCATGAGCTGGTTGGGTTTTTTTGAGAAAGAAGGAGGAAAGAGGCTGAAAGATCGATGTAGGCCAGGTACACACCATGTACTTGGCCTACACACCATGTAGTTAGCCTACACACCGTGTAATGGCCCATCACAATGTCTATCCTTTCTGATTCATAAAAAAATAAAATAAAAGGGTATCACATGCCATGTATGTGGCCTACACGTTTTGTACTTTCCCAGTATGTTTTTTATAAAAGTTGTAGTAGCCTCATTTTTTACGAAAAAAACCTATTTCCTCTGTTTTTGAGACACAAAACCCCTCTAAACTAGTTTTTCATATTTAGAATCCATAAAGACTTTGTTTCTTCCACCGCTAGTCATATTGGAACCACATCGATAAGTACTCAATTCATTTTTAGTCATTCTTGATTCTTCAGAACAATGATTTTGCTATTTGGATTCAAGATCTCATTCCCTAATATCTCATTCTTCATACATTCTTCATATTTTTTCCAAACCAGAATGAATTAAGACTTAATACTGGATGAGATATCTTCTTCCGAGGTGAGGTAGGTGGTTTATACTTTCTTTCGACTTTTCAGGTTCTTTTCAGGCATCTGGCCTTTTTGATGCCCATAAAACATTCCGATGAGACCTTGTTTTGAGTGAGTTGCTTTACGTAGGCTTAGTCAGACTTAGTGAGGAGGTCCATAGGTTTTGTTTTGGTTTGTTGACACCCGTTACTCATTTCAAGGTCACCCAAGGGGTGAACCTTAAGCAAATAACATGTTTATACCTATTTAAACTACCCATAGGGTGTTTTCATATAATTTACTAGTTATATAAAGCTTGTTAATGATTTTTTAGCTTGAATATCTTGATTAGGATATGTAATGCCTCCTTCCCTTGTTATATCTGGTTATTCCATGCTTGTTTAATTTAACTGAGATTGTTGAAATGATGATATGGGTGTGTATACCTATATAAAATGATAATGGCATGTTAAATGGTTTATAAGGGAGGGTAGTCCTATATAGTTGTATTTGATAAATGGTTTTCATGATGGGGCATACTCCGGGCTTGTGCATGTTGATGTGAGTGGGTATACTCACATGGAATGTTTGTTTAAATTGAATGTTTAAATTGAATTCTTGAACGAATGGCTGATCTATGCCATGGAATGATGTTCATGGATCAAGAACAGTGTAGTGGGTGCCTAGGGTTGACTCTGCCCCTTGTGTCTTGTTTACGTGGGATGCCTCGGGCCTTGCTACCTCGTGGATCTAGAATTCTTGGGCTCACATAGGACTTTCTATTTCCATGCTCCTAGGACCCCAACCAGGGCCTAATCAAGTTTCTACCAGGGATCCTCATGGGACTTTATGTGATGCCTTGAACAAGATCCTTAGATCAAACCCTCCATGGTCTAGATATATTACATGGATGCCTTAATACAAGACACCTTGGATATAGCCTTTGTGGCCTAAACTTCACTATACAACATGGTTTTGGGATATTTGACATCACTATACGATGTGACCGTGGGATATTTGACTTCACTATATAGCATGGTTGTGGAATACTTGACATCTTTATACAGCGTGGTTGTGGGTTGCATGATATAGATGGATTTAGGGCGTGGTTAAGTGACTTGATTACTTCATTTTTTGCTGCCTTTTTAGGAGCTGACTCTTTTGTAGGTAGCCTTGAGGGATGGTCGGTTTTAATTATTATAGTAGACATATTCCATGGGCATTTACTTTACCTTAATGCTTGTTTTATCTTGATAGAACTTTTTATATTATTGTTAGAACTGTATAGACCTGGGTGGTTTCCTACTTGGATGTTTATCTCACACCCTATTTGAGCCTCCTTAGAGACCTAAATAGATTATATGGTTGCAGTTGATGATAGAGGAAACCTCCCTAGTACAATTTGTTGATAGTTTCTTTGGTGCAGTGGAGCATAGGAAAAAGATATGGCTTGCAATGCTACAAACACTTTTTGGTTTTTGTTCCTTGTGGGATACTTGCACTGTATTGTATTTCAATGTACCTATTTTGGTTGATTTCTAGATACTCTTATCATCTGCATCATTTTTATATGAGACACTTCTATTTAATGACATGTATTCATTTTTTTTCTTACTTTTAGTTGACTTCTTATTTATTCACTTCTACTATTGTATGTTTTTTACTTCGGTTGTGATACTCTAGTAATGATGGAATAGTCTTCCTACTGACTCACCTATGCCCTCGTTGCTAGTCAGCAGCCTCTGTAATTTGGGGAGATGTGCTTGAGGCCTTGTGACTAATCTGTCTCAGGGCACCGTTTCGGGGGGGGGGGGATTCGGGTTTGGTATGTTACAACAATGTACTACTATGCTATATTTCAAAATAAAATATCTTATTGAAAATCATAGATTGTATGAATATGAAAATAAATATGAATTTTTAGAACATAATTAGGTTAGGTAGAAAATTTATGATTTGAAATTTTCAATCTCAAAGATTGAAAAAATATCAAAATAAGTATTACTATCTAACTCATACAGTGAATAAGACTCAAATAGTTCTAAATATGATGGTGATGTTGCTTATTTTTCCTAGAATTTAAATATATTATACAATAAAATAAGGGTATTAAATAAATCCTTTATTACATGCAAGAATTACGATGGAATTTCTAAAGAAGTTAGATGTTATGAGTGTAAAAAATCTAAGACACATCAAGCCATATTCCCCTCATTTAGAAGACATAAATAAATAAGATAATAAATTCAAAAAAATTGATTTCAAATAGAAAGAAAAGTAGGTTATGAAGGTTACATGGAGTGCTTCATAAAACTCTAGTGAATACATGTCTTCTAAATTTGAAATTGAACACTTGTAATAAAATTTTAACATGTGCTTCATGGTGAGAACACCTAAGGTGAATTGTTTTTATTCTTCTTAGCATGAATATAATATTGAAACTAAAAATTACTGTTTTTAATAATTAAATTAATATTACACAATTTTTTAAGATAAATATGAGATCCTAAAAATGAATACTAAATATCCTAGAAAATGTTATGATATTTTAATAAGTGGAAAATATTTGACAAGCAAAAAAATTTCAGAACTAAAAACAATAATTGAGAAATCTATTTTCTATTTTACTGAACATGATGATAAAATTAATTTCTTACAAACTAATATACAATCACATAAATATTTTGAAACTATTTTTACCTAAGGGAAAAATTATCTCAATTGAATAGTTAGAAATAATAGAGTAAATAGAGAAATATTAAGTATATAAAGTAATGGTGATTGGTATAAGTTCTATAAAAATTATTTTATACCTAGTTATAAGAATAAAAAACTATTTCATGTTACCTATTTTCATTGTAGGGAACTTAGAAACTATAAAAATACTTTTAATCTAATAAATAACCAAATTTTTAGAACCAAGAATGTATTTATTTCCAATAATATGGCTAAATTCATTCATGGAATTTCCCAATAGCATAATCAGACCTAGATTCCAAAATCTGTATTCACTAACATTGCATGACACAAGAGAATATAGGTACCCAAACACCTTATTTTTTATGTTTTTAGAAAATAATATATAAGAATATTGATGAGAAATTGTACATGGATAATGGATTCCGAAGACACAAGAGTGGATATTTCTAAAACTTTCACTGATTATCCAAAATTTATAGAGGCTATGTCACCTATGGGGTCAATGATAAAGGAATGATTATTGTATTTGGATAAGTTTTCACTCTAAATTAATTTCTCATCAACAAAGTTATTTATGTTGAATTAGTTTAGCATGACCTGATAAGTATTTATCAACTTCATGATGAAGGTTACTTTATATATTTTCCTAATATTACATGTTATGTCTTCAAATATAAGTCCCTTAATTTTAAGGCACCAAGAACTAGAAATGTCTACACATTAGATCTTAAATATTTGATTAGAAACAAAGTAGAATATTTGAATGATTAAATAAATGAATCTTTGTTTTTGAATAAATTACTTAGACATTATAATGTTCATTCATTAATAAAAATATCTAAAATAAATATGATTTCATATTTCCTTGAACTTAAATTGGATAAAAAGAAACTTTTTGATTCCTTCCAAATGGGCAAGATAAAAATTATCTTTTAAATAAATTAAAGTGGTTTCTACATGTATACCTTTGGAACTTATCCACATGGACATGAATGGAACATATCTAATGGAAATATGATTTGGTAAGTCCTTTTTTTATGTTCTAATTGATGAGATTTTAAGATTTAAATGGGTTTTATTATTAATAATTAACAATGAATATTGTTCTATCTTTATTAAAATTTACATTATGGTTCAAAAATAAAAATATAAAAAATTATTTTTTAAGAAGTGACCATGGGGGGAATTTGAAAACAATGAATTTAATTAATTTTGTTCAAAACATAGAATAAAACACACTTTTATTACCCTGTGGAAACCCAATATAATGGTGATATTAGGAGGAACTAGACCTTGTAAGAAATTTCTAGGAATATATTATGTAAATATAGAATACAAACTCATTTTTGGTCTAAATATGTTAACACCACATGCTATGTCATTAACAAAGTTCTAATCAAAATTATTTTAAAGAAGACACCCTTTGAGTTATGGAATAATAGAATACCAAAAGTTAGATACTTCAATTTTTTGGATGAAATATTTATATTAATAAAATTAAGGATAATATTGTTAAATTTGATCCAAAGGCTAAATAAGGAATCTCTCTTGGTTACTCTAAACCTTCTAGAGCTTATTGATCTTTTAATAAAAAGTCATGTATTTTTGAAGAATCAATGCATGTGAAAGAGAAAGAGTAAATATAATGAGTTAAATAATGTGTTAGCTAATGGTTATTAATTATTTGGAAAACATGAGACTTAACCATATTTTTTAATCCCAAAGGTATGATGATTTGGAAGTTTATTTTGAAAGAGAAAGTAATAAAAGGATAGATATTGGTGAACCTGAAAGTATGCTACCTGGATACCATAGAACCATAAAATAACACCCTCTAAAGAAAATTATAGTAATCTTAAATAATGGAGTGATAATTATAATAGGTATAATAATCCTTATTGAGTTATCTTATTTTATCTCTCAAATTATACCTAAAATGTCATGACCCCCTCCCACCAAAGATGCCCCTCTTGAGCCGGCAATGGTGAAAGGGAGATAATGACCCCTAAGTCCCACCTCCAGTAGGCCTCGGGGTGGCGACTAGCACCAAGGGTATAAGTTTTCACAAGTATGGGAGGCATTACCATTTTTATTTATTTAGGATCGAGAAATAGGAAAAGTCAACCAACAAAAAGGAAAAAAGAACAAGTGTATATAAATAAACCCAAACCAAGCCCACATGCATGTTTAAACAACATTATAGAAAGGTACAAGTACAAGAAATCTCAAAGTACAATACCAAAAGAAAAAAAGAGAAAAACAACTGCATCAACTCCAACTGTCCAACTAGTAGGGTCCCACACGGCCCTGGTAGTCCTCCTAGAAACCTGAAAGTAAACGTAGGGTGAGCATACAAGTATACTCAGTAGGGAAACCTAAAGCTCTCGTGCACAGGTGGGGAGACATCCTAATGTCTCGTGAGAATAACAGAAGAAACCTAGCATGGAATTCTATCCACCCACCCTCACCAGCCACACTCACCAAAACACAAGCACAACAGGTAGTAGTATATAAGAAACAAGAGTATTGGGTACCCTGTACCAGTTAACTTTAGTTAGCTTCTCTTCCTAACGACGAACGTCCTGACGCTGCCATACTCTCCCCACCTGCACACACCTGGGCCTCACCGCCACATATCCCGCCCGCACACACCTGGGCCTCACAACCACGTATCCCGCCCACACACACCTGGGCCTCACAACCACGTATCCCGCCCGCACACACCTCGGCCTCACAACCACATATCCCTCCCGCACACACCTGGGCCTCACAACCACATATCCCGCCCGCACACACCTGGGTCTCATCCCGAAGATTCTTGGGAAACAGTAGAACCTGCCTGAAGAGTCTTGGGCTAAAACCACCCCAATAGAAACATACCCGAAGAGTCTTAGCTGTAAGGTCACCTCAAGCCATCACAGCCTACGGAAGAAGGAGCAGGAAGGAGCTATTAACTAAGGGAAAAACAGCCTCTCCCATAAAATGGTAGTGTTCGGCACTAAGTGCTCAATATGGGTGGGGTGCGATAAAACACAAAAGATACATATATATGTATATAACAACCACACAACCCAACCTATGGCTTCTAAAAAGATAAACTAAGCACGTTCCTCGGCACTACTACTACGAGGAATGCATACAAAAAACAAACCCAACCCCCTTTAGGTTTTCACGTCTCAGCAGAATTAGTTTATTTTGTTCCTTAACTACTGGGAAACTATCCACAACCAACCACATCGATCGTTCGTAAAAAATATCCCTACCATCCAAAGATCAAGTTAAGAAAACACAAGCAACACAACAAAGTCCCTCTTATCAACCAACCAACCCCATCGATTATTATTTCTGTTTCATTACCACGCCCCACCATTCATTAACTCTTACAATTTTATTTATTAAACACAACCCACTGTCTATTAACACTTAAAAACATCCCTGCAGCCCCGCTACCAACCACCATAACCACAAACACACTGAACCCGCACATCATCATCTATTTAATACCATTTATTGCAGCCCCGCTGCCCATCAGCAACATAACATTTACACCAACCCACAACCAAGTCAACCGTAGTCCCGCTGCTCACCAAATCCACAACAACCCACAAAACACCCCCATCACATGCCACGTAACCAAGCCAACACCCACATGTTCATTATTCCATTTTTGTTTAAACAGGGTGATCACACAAGGGTTCCATATTTTATCAGCCAACTTTACGTGATTAACCAATTTCCACATTCCACGAAGTTTCCATCCACAAAACAATCTAGAAAGATAGGGAAAAATTTAATTGTGAAACAAAAGGCCCCCAACGACCGTGATTTTCAGTAGGAATAAGCCTATTCAATTCATAACATATCAAAAGGATATAAAGTAACAGAAAATCACAAACTTCCCAACCCCGTTCTTTAACCGGTTATTATATTTATTAAAACAGATTCAAAAGTGTTTCACGTAAATAAGAAGACACCCACCCCGCATGATGCACAAAGTAGAGAGAAGAAGGTAAGATCCCTACCTCAACATGTTCTTGATCGCAACGCTCCCCCGGATCAACCTTAGAAGACGTCCGTCGGCGTCCGTCACTTTTGTCAGGTCCCAGAAAAACCTCCTCGGGTGGAAGTCGGAAAGAAAAGGCCGAAGGAAAAACAAAGGATCCAAGCTCGGAAGCTCCGACTCGTCATTACAATCCCGTGGCCGCTGATGGATCATAAATCGGAGCTCAGACGAAGAAGTTATGGAAGGAAGATCCTTCAAGTCTCTTGAGAGAGCTCTACTCAGAGGAGAGGGGAGGAGAGCTGTGAGTTGAAATGAGGAGGGGACCCCTCCTTTTATAGGCCTGAAAAGAAAAAGTACATGGTGTGTACTTTATAGTACACGGCGTGTACTCGGTTCTTTCACACGGTCTCCACACAGCTTCCAACATGGCTCTGCGGCCGTTGACTGGTCAACACACGGTTTGAGGGTAATGCATACACGGGGAAGGACTAAATGGTGTGTAGTTTAGACACACGACGTGTACTCATTTATTACACATGACAAGGACACGGCTCCAACACAGTACACGGCCATTGACTGGTAACGCATATGCGGGGAAGGACTACATGGCGTGTAGAACTGGACACACAGCGTGAACCCAAACTACACGGCGTGTAGTTTCAAAATTATAGAAAGTGTGGGAAAAGTCCATTTTACCCTCCAGAACACTTCTTGACCTTCTTTTTGACAAATTAATGGGCCAGAGAGGTCCGAGCCATTACATCAGATACCTCTTAAAACATTCTCGTCCCCGAGAATTCAAAAACCAACCCAGAGGAACCCGACAAGACACCTCTTAGGGTTCTCGTTATAATAGGAACCCAACCAACAACCCTAATAAGTGTTATGAATTACTTCTCCTATGTTGAGATATTATCCGCTTTAGGCGGCACTGACTTGCCTGCACGGGTTTAATCGCATCCTCATTAATGCGTCTCGATTAAGAATTGGGTCTTCCCACTTTCATACATTAGGATTTTTCAACTTGCACTAACCCTAACATCACACAACCAACACACTGCCCGAACACGTGGGTTTGGGAAATTCATTCACCTACGTCGAGATATTATCCGATTTAGGCAGCACTGACTCGCCCGCACGGGTTCAATCGCATCCGCATTAATGCTTCTCGATTAAGGGTTAGGTTTTTCCCTTTCCCACACATCCAGACATGTTACACATTACCAGGGAACAAGGAAAAAAAGGGTCTCACAATTGACAAGCCAAGCATTCCATATCTCAAAGGTACAAAGTACAACATCAACACAAAGATCAGAAGAACATGGGAAAAAAACACAAGTCAAAACAACTCCGGGTACTGAGTGTGCATCTGGGTCTCCCGCTCCCAAGTTCTCTCCTCGAGGTCTCCATGCCTCCACAACACACGAACCAAGGGAATGGTTTGTCCATGGAGCACCTTCTCTTTACGATCTTCAATTCTGACTAGTCATTCCTCGAAGGTCGCATTGTCTCCCATATCTAACTCTCCCCAGTCAATAACGTGGGAGTCGTCGTGTAAGTACCAACGAAGCTGGGAGACATGGAAGACATCATGAACCTTCTCCAACTGAGGTGGCAGGGCTAACTGATATGCCACCTTGCCGACTCGCCTCAACACCTCAAAAGGTCCGATGAACCTGGCTGAGAGCTTGCTCCCCTTCCCAAACCTCTGTTGCCCCCGTCGAGAGGAAACCTTTAAGAACACATGATCCCCCACCTCGAAATCCAAGGGCCTCCTCCGACGATCAGCATAAGACTTCTTTCGGTCCTGATCCACTTTCATCCTCTCACGTACAAGCTAGAATTTCTTTGTGGTGTTCTGCACTACCTCCAGCCCAAGATCACCTGTCTCACCAACCTCTGCCCAGTAATTGGGTGTACGACATGGCCTTCCATACAAAGCCTCAAACGGTGCCATGCCAATAGTAGAGTGGAAGCTATTATTGTAGGCAAACTCTACTAAAGGCAAGTGTCGTACCCATGATCCTCTAAAATCCAGAACGCATGCTCGCAACATTTCCTCCAACGTCTTGATAGTCCGCTCTGTCTGCCCATCGATCTGGGGGTGGAAAGCAGTGCTAAGGTGTAGATGGGTGCCAAAAGCATGCTGTATCCCCCTCCAGACTCGTGAGGTAAACCGAGTGTCTCGATCTGAGATGATATTCTTTGGGACTCCATGCAACTGCAAAACCTCATCTACGTACCTCTGTGCTAAGGTACTCACCGGGCCGGACTCCTTAATTGCTAAGAAGTGAGCTGATTTCGTCAGTCGATCCACCACTACCCAGATATCATCATAACCACCCCGAGCTCTGGGTAGTCCTGTGATGAAGTCCATCGAGATGTCATCCCACTTCCACTCGGGGACATCTAAAGGATGCAACAAACCACTGGGAACATGGTGTTCAACCTTCACTTGCTGACAAACTAGGCATTTATCCACAAACTCCACCACTGTCCATTTCACCCCGGGCCACCAAAACTGATCCCTCAGGCCTCGGTGCATTTTTGAAACTCCTGGATGTACCACCAAGGCTGAGCTATGGAACTCACGGAGGACTCCCTCATGCATTGTCTCCGGGACAAACAACCTTCCATGGAAAAGCATCCGATGTCGGCTATCCTCTGACCAACCCTCTGGAGTGTTCCCCTGATCGACATGATCCTGCATCACTTCCACCTCGGAGTCCCCCCACTGGGACTCTTCCACCTGCTGCAACAAGGAGGACTGCACCGTCATCTGAAACAAACAGCCTCTATGTAAGAACCCAATATTTTATGATAAGTATTCTCTTTAATTTATTTGATGTCATGTGTTTTATGCTACAACAAGATTATCGTGTGCTATACGCCACACTGTATTAGCTTGAAGTATACACAACACCATTCTTAGATTGGGTTACACACAATTTCAAGTTTGTTTTATAATAGTCATTCTACGCAACATTGAGTGTATATATATATATATATATATATATTCAATGTATAAATGAAATATGGTTGGATTCTGTTATACGAAACAACGAAGGATTTTTTCACAACATGCAACCCTAACTTGGCTTGCATTACACGCAATCGCGACTTTCCTCAATAGCGTGTGTTGTACGCAATATCAGGTTTCACTAAACAATGATATATGGTTATAATATTATTACGAACTAGCCTTTATGAATATTATTAACTAAATTTTTATTGTTATAACATTATTATTTCATCTTACACATTTTTTAGAACATGGTATGTGAACAAAATAAATTTTTCGGGTAAAATAAGTATTTTTCAAAAAATGCATTTTTGCCACCTTTTGATGGCGCACCCACTTTAAATCTAGTTGTTGACATGTTTATAAGTTTAATTTTACAAAATAAACTTCCATTTTTGAATTAGGATATAAAAATTTACATTGGATAAAGTTTTGATATTTTTCTGATAACTTTCATATTTTAATGAATAGTAAAAACACGCTATATTTTAATTAAAAACAATTGTTTTCATCGTAATAATTTATATGGTTAAATTATAATATTGAGTGGTTTTAAAGTATAAATATAATATATTTTTACCATTTAATATAATTTATTTCACTAGCATTGATTTTACATTGAATTCGTAGGTTAAATCAATTCAATCGTTTGCAATGTTTTAAACAAAAACCCGTTTTCATTCGACAACGGGATTAATTTTAATTTAATTTATGCAACTTCTGTGTATTGAATTTAAAAAAATGGATTCCATATTTGGAATCAGTGAGTCCAAATTATGTTAATAGGCTAATTTTTATTTTTGGGAATTATGAATAGTAACTACGGTAAATTTTATTTACCATAGTTAAAGGTAAATCGTGTAATTAAGGGTAAATATAATATTATAAAATTACCCTAACACATAACAAAATTCTATTGGATGGATAAAAGTATACCCCTATCACCTAAGGGTCAGATTAGATTCATTTTATGTACATTTGACCATGAAAATAATTTAATTATTATTAAAACCAAAGAAAGTGACAACATGTCACTCTCTTAAATCTTATAAGTATAATAATTTTAATTTAGTGATAAACATCATAAAACTTTGAACATGAATAGTATCCAGAAATATAATAAAATTATCTACATCATGATAATTTATTTAGAATTTTTTGGGACTAAATAATTGTCATTAATAGTGATACATTAATGATGCAGAAATTATTTATTTAGTGAAAAATCAATAATATAGTTTTTATTGAAATAGTAATACATATCAAAAGGCCCAAAAATCGGCAAAAAACTTATTATTAGTGTATATATAAATCCTAATCATCCACTGGCCGAATCGTTGACCATTTGGATCCTTATTAAGGCAATTAGGACACTTATATTATTTTATTTTAAATGATGCCAAAGTGGTCACCTTCATAATTTAATAAATATAACAATTTAAATATTGTGATTTTAAGATGATAAAATCGAGTAAAAGTATTATTGTAAAATTTAATAGATTTATCTTCATAATAGGATTTTATTTTTAATTTTTATGCAACAAATAAGTATATTAAATAATTATACAAAAATTTTGTAGTAATTATTTTATTAAGAGATAAACCAAATAAATGGTTTTTAAAAATAATAAAATAACTATTATATGAACTATTTAATGTGCTCCACTAATTTTCTAGATACATATGACCTTTTATGAATATATTAAATATTTTAGTTCGAACATATCTTCTGTATATATTATTTAAATTCAAATAAATGAATAGTGTCAAAATTGACACTATTGTTATTTTATAAAAATAACATATTATAAAATTGTTTAAAAATCACAAAAATATTTAAAAATTATAAATTTAAATTTATATGGTAGAAAATGTTGTAAAGTATCCAATTATGGACAATTCACAACAAATAAGTAATTGTTGTTATAATTTAACATTTAGAATGTTATTACCATAAATAAAAGTAAATTGATTAAATAAGGATAAATAAAGTTGATAATGTTTAAAATAAATTCCTAACATGTATAAATTTTATTGTTTGATGATATTAAAACCCTATCCTATCTAATATTCAGATATGAGTCATTTTTTGATGTTTTTAAGTGGGGTTAGATTTATTATAAATTAATATTTTTAAGAATTCCAAAGGTGCCCCTCTCCTCCCTTATAAAAGGGCACCTCCTCCCTCTCCTTCTCACACCAATTTGATCCTTCACGCTCAGAAAAACCCTGCCCATTTCACTTACCCACTTCCCTATAAACATCCTAGAGGTCCTGTTTTTCTTCAAAGACCAATTTTAGTGCCTTAAGAGGAGGTCTCAAAGAGGCGCTTCAAAGAAGAGGTAATGTCCGTTACCGATTCTTTCAACTTTATTTCTTCTTCCACTTCTTCTTCTTAGGTTGTTTCATTATGAAGTAATAACATCAGTATCAATCATATACTGAAATGTTATTATATGTATCAAAAAACCCTATTTCACCATCTATCCATCCTACGGAAAAAGAAATCACCGCGCGTGCGTACGTACGGAATACCGTCTCCACGCCGTGGTGTAATCTATTTTCCACCACCACCTTACTTGGATGGGTATAATGGTGTAAATAATAACTATATATGATTATTATAAATTGATATTGATTCTGTAATAGTATACATACACTCCAATAAAATTCCACGATCATGGGAACGATATCATCGCTCGTGCGTACGTATGGAATACCGTCTCCACGACGTGATGAGATTCATTCTCAATGATTAACCATTCATAAATGATTATAAAGTATATATAATAAGTAATCATTAAATATATGAAATAATAATGATACTGGATTTATGTATATATATATATGTATGTCATCTAATTAATTCCATTCAATTCAATGAGAAAACGAAAACAACGTTCATGCATACGTACGACCTACCGTCTCCATGAACGGTGTATTTATTTCCATTTATCGATCTATTATATATATGTATATTATGAATATATATTATATATAAATAATGTTTTAAATTATGGATGTAAGTAATCATGATCTAAGTAATCATATGAATAATTACAAGTCAAAACACGGACGACAAATGAAACGATTTTACCCAAAACGCTCTTTAACATGGAATTTACAAAAGAACGGGTAATATAAAGTCATAAGTGAACCATATATGATATCATAACAATTAATATGATTCTATAATAAGTCAATAACATTATTTAAATCATTATACAGGAGTTTCAGACACTTACGAAGCAAATCGGACCTAAGGTAAGGGATAATTTTGCAAATCTCATTTTTATCCGAGATTGCTTATTCGTAAGTATTTACTGGGGTTATTACTATCATCCATGTCCATGTTTTATAAAAGTGTATTCATGTATGTTTAAATTACTTTTCACCCATTTTGAATTTTACCCCATGGTATGGAAGGAATCTTTCTTTTATGTACCCTACAAGGTACTTTTTGACTTTCCGACAAAAGTACGAGAAGAAAGTTTTTTTAACGTATACGGCATGAAAGGATTTTGATGGTTTTATAAAGCCTTATTTTCATGAATATTTCTCCAAAATATTTCATGACTATTTTTAACAAAATATTTTTCTTTTAAAATTGAATGAAATTTTTTGAAAAGAAAATGATTTTGAAGAACAAAGGATATTTTCCTCAAGAGTTCATTTCATGTGTTTTATCAAAAACATTTTCATCTAAGATGACATTATTTCATATGTGTATGTTTAAAGTAACATGTCTCTATGATTTACATGGTTTCACTTTTCTTATTATGAAATGATATCCATTTCTTTTATATGGATTATGTGATGATGGGATGATGTTTATGAAACCCATTTTATTTATTAGGTTTTTATGAATGATGTATGTTTATTTTGTGGCACAAGTAATAATGATTTCATTATGAGATGGGTGGGACCTATATCTCCCTCCAATGCATTGGTTAAAGATTTATATCTCATGAGATAGACATGGCTGGAACGGTAAGTTAATCCGGTTCAGTATTACAGGACTGGAACGAGGAGTGAACTCGATTCAGAAAGGGACTTTGTCCACTAAGATGGTCTTGGAAGCAATGCCTTGGCTACTATGGAAATCATTAAATGTGCTTAATGGATTCTACAATTACATGTTTTATTCCCATACTATGTTATCATGATTTATGTTCCATTATGATCTATGCCTTATGTACTTCCATGTTTTATGTCGTTGCTCAAGATTTTTAATGTTCATGTTTTTTTAAGTTCAAATGTATATGGTATGTTTTATTTTATCAATGCTTACCATTACTGAGCATTTGAGCTCACTCTTTTTATGTTTTCTTTTCCCCCATGATTAAAAGAAAGATTTTAGGTAAGGAAACAAAAATAAGAAAGATCTTTATGGGAGATGTTAAAGATCTTTCACCACGATTAGAAGATTACATTCCAAGTTTCTAAAGACACTAAACTATTATGGTCCTTGTGTGTCTGTTTTTGTTATGTACTAAGTATTCCGAAAAAGTAATGTAATGTCTATGTACGTCATGCTTCGGGTCTCTACACTCTAACACCTTCTACCCTGGCATCCAAGTGCAAGGCATCCAACTCTCCCATCGCCTTCCAAGCATCAACAGATTCCCGAACCACTTCCGGATGCAACTTCCTACTCAGGGCATCATCCACAAAATTTCCCTTACCTTCAGTGTAAGAGATCTCAAAGTCATAGTCTTGGAGAAACTCGACCCATCTCCGCTGTCGTAAGTTCAGGTCACGCTGGGAGAAGATATAACGCAGGCTCTTGTGATCTGAGAAGACCACAAAGAGCTCCCCAAAGAGGTAATGTCGCCACAACTTCAGTGAGAACACTACTGCTGCAAGCTCTAGGTCATGGGTGGCATAGTTACGCTCGTGAGGGCGTAACTGCCTATAACAAATCACTCCCTTCTTCTGCATCAGCACACACCCCATACCAAGGCCAGAAGCATCACAAAACACATCATACAACAACCCCTCCTCTGGAAACCTGAGTACGGGAGCACTGACCAACTTCTCCTTCAGGTAGTCAAAAGCTTTCTGGCACTGCTCGCTCCATAGGAAGACCTGGTTCTTCCTCGTCAAAGATGTCAAAGGAGCAGAAACTCAAGAGAAGTCCGAAATGAACCTCCGATAGTAACCTGATAACCCTGGGAAACTACGAACTTCTGTCACGCTCTTCGGTGCTGCCCAATAAAAAACTGCCTCCACCTTCAATAGGTCCACTGACACTCCATGCTGAGACACCACGTGCCCAAGGAAGTGTACTTATTGTGTCAATAACTTACACTTCGACAATTTCCCGTAAAGCTGGTGGTGTCGAAGGACTTCCAAGACTGCCCTGAGATGCTCAACGTGCTCCACCTCTGACCTTGAGTAGATCAGGATGTCATCGATAAACACAATGATGAACTGGTCCAGAAACTCCTGGAAGACAAAGTTCATAAGTCCCATGAACACAGTCGGTGCATTCGTAACTCTGAACGGCATCACCACAAACTCGAAGTGCCCATAACTGCACCTGAAAGTCGTCTTCAAGATGTCACTGTCCTTTACCCTCATCTGATGATATCCAGATCGTAGATCAATCTTGGAAAACCAACCTGCTCTCCTCAGCTAGTGGAAGAGATAATATATCCTTGGGAGGGGATAGTGGTTCTTGACCGTTACCTAGTTCAACCTTCGGTAGTTTATGCATAGCCTGGGACCACCATCTTCCTTCTTCACGAAAAAAACTGGAGCACCCCATGGCGACACGCTAGGTCGAACAAAACCCTTCTCCATTAGATCGTCAATCTGAATCCACAACTCCCGCAACTCCAAAGGTGCCATCTGATAAGGGGCCATCGAAATCGGACGGGCACCAGGCTGTAAGTCTATCCCGAACTCAACGTCACGTCGGGGGGGTAGAGTCAAAACCTCCTCAGGAAAAACATCTAGGAACTCCCCAACAACCTCCGGGACATCCATCATCTTTGTATCAGCTGGAACCACTGATATCCCACCTAAAAAGGAAAGGAGAGGCTCCACACGCCGGCTTCCCACCTGATAGATCCTCTCGCCAACAAAAGCTACACGCTTCCCATCCATGTCAGAGAACACGACTCTTCTCCAGAATCAGTCGATAATAGCACCAACAGAAAACAACCAGTCGATGCATAGGATGACATCGTATGGCTGAATCTATAATAGAAGATGGTCCCCACTAGATCGATGGGGTCCCAACGTCAGCCCACATCCCCGGCAAACACAAGATATGCTGGTCTGGCCCCCAACTAGTGTACTCAGTACCAGTGGTACGAAAAGTCTCTCTACGTCTAGTCCAAAGGAATTGGATAGACCAGGTGCAATAAAGGAGTGCAAAGCTCCCGAATCGAACAAAGCAGAAACAAGAGTGCTGAACAAACAAATCGTACCTCGCACTACATCTGGTAATGATGGAGCTGCCAACTCTGCTGCGTGCAACTGTCCACGCCTAGCTCCTCTACCTCTATGATGTCTTCCACCTCCCCGACCACACCCTGGTCGAGGTCCCTGAGGAGCACCCTGAGGTCGGCCTCCTCCTGCAAAGTCTGCCCTCGAAGGAGCATGATCCTTCTGCTACTCTAAGGGACTCACCGGAAACTAGTGCTGCTGAGGTGGGAGCTGAACCTGCCCACCTCCACCGTACTGAGCTCGGGTCGGGCACTGAATCTGAACGTTACTGAAACCTCCACAAGAAAAACACCTTGGTCTTGGGCTCGTGAAAAAGGGACGAGGACCCGAAGATCTAAACTGGAACTACTGGGGCCTGCTCCCCACTGGCCTGAACCTGGAAGGTCCCGTCGCAGGAGACCAGCTGCTGACTGCCTTCCCCTTCGACGAGCCTGGCTGGATCCCCTCTTGGGTTGCACCTCCCAGCGAGTGCATCCTCTCTACAACCTATGCCTTCTTCTGTACCTCCAAGTATGTTGGAAGGGTGAAGAGGGTGACAACATATTGGAGCGAAGGACGAAGCGCCTCCTCCAAACGTCTCACCCGAGACTCCTCATCCGGAAAGATATCCGGAGCAAAGCGCAGGAGATCCTTGAACTTGATCCCCAACTCTCGTACCGTCATACTCCCCTGCTGAAGGGAGAGTAACTCCAGCCGCTTCTCCGCCTTGATCATGGAAGAAAGGAATTACTCTCAGAATTCCTTCTCAAAGTCAGCCCATGGAACCTCTGCCTCTATCCTCTCTCCGAGGTAGAGCGTCCACCACTGTCGTGCCGCACCTCTCAGCTGACTGACTGCTAGGGAAACCCAGTACTCCCTCGAAGCACGGATCAAGGTAAAAGTGATCCCTAGCTCCTCAAGCCACTCCTTTGTCTCCGTATCCTAAGTACTACCCTCTTACTTCTTGAGGGTTTGCCACTGGAAAGAACGGAGAGTCTTCTGCCACTGGTTATCTTCCTCCTCTCGTTCAATCCTCAGATGATTGACTTCCTGAATCTGCTGGGCCTCGGCCGTCTGAGCCACCCGGAGACGACGTCCAGGTGTCATAGCTGTACGGTAAACAAGGATCTCCAAAGCCCAAGTAGTAAGGAAAACTCAAGGTTTTATTTTATCATTTTATTTCAATTTCTTTCCCAGAACACCCAAATTAAGTAAAACGTAATCATGGTGATGCATGTACCTTACCTAGGGTCTCTACCCTACAATCAATGTAGTCTCACTTGGTCGTTCGGTAGGCTCAGAGTCCTTTCATCGGATCATGGGGGGCCCTAAAATCCCATGTCCTAGTCGGTCTTCCCTGGCCTATGTCACGCACCAATATTGACTAACACTGTTGCCCTACCATTCTATGCAATCCTCACTGTGCCTAACTCTAGACTTCATCCTATCTCTCAACCATCACCTCTGATACCATTCTGTTAAGACCCCCTCCCACCAAAGATGCCCCTATTGAGCTGGAAATGGTGAAAAGGAGATAATGACCCCCGAGTCCCGCCTCCAGTAGGCCCCGGGGTGGTGACTAGCACCAAGGGTATGAGTTTTCACAAGTATGGGAGGAATTACCCTTTTTTACTTATTTAGGATTGGGAAATAGGACAAGTCAACCACCAAAAAGGAAAAAGAACAAGTTTATAGAAATAAACCCAAACCAAGACCACATGCATGTTTAAACAATTTTATAGCAAGGTACAAGTATAAGAAAGCTCAAAGTACAATACCAACAGAAAAAAAGAGAACAACAACTGCAAAAACTCCAACTGTCTGACTAGTAGGGTCCCGCACGGCCCTGGTAGTCCTCCTAGAAACCTAAAAGTAAACGTAGGGTGAGCATACAAGTATACTCAGTAGGGAAACAAAAATCTCTCGTGCACAAGTGGGGAGACATCCTAATGTCCCGTGAGAACAACAGAAGAGACATAGCAAGAAATTCTATCCACCCAACCTCACCAGCCACACTCACCAAAACTCAAGCACAACAGGTAGTAGTATATAAGAAACAAGAGTATTGGGTACCCCGCACCAGTTCCCTTTAGTTAGCTGCTCTTCCTAACGATGAACGTCCTGACGCTGCCACACTCTCCCCGCCCGCACACAGCTGGGCCTCACCGCCACATATCACGCCCGCACACACCTGGGCCTCACAACCACGTATCCCACCCGCACACACCTGGGTCTCACAACCACGTATCCCGCCCACACACACCTGGGCCTCACAACCATGTATCCCGCCCACACACACCTGGGCCTCACAACCACGTATCTCGCCCGCACACACCTGGGACTCATCCCGAAGATTCTTGGGAAACAGTAGAACCTTCCCAAAGAGTCTTGGGCTAAAACCACCCCAATCGAAACCTACCCGAAGAGTCTTAGGTGTAAGGTCACCTCAAGCCATCACAGCCTAGGGGAGAAGGAGCAGTAAGGAGCTACTACCTAAGGGAAAACACCCTCTCCCATAAAATGGGAGTGTTTTGCACTAAGTGCTCAACATGGGTGGGGTGCAATAAAACACAAAAGATACAGATATATATATATACCAACCACACAGCCCAACCTATGGCTTCTAAAAAGAGAAACTAAGAACGGGCCTCGGCACTACTACTACGAAGCATGCATACAACAAACAAAACCAACCCCCTTTAGGTTTTCACGTCTCATCAGAATTAGTTTATTTAGTTCCTTAACTATTGGGCAACTATCCACAACCAACCACATCGATCGTTCATAAAACATATCCCTGTCATCCACAGATCATGTTAGGAAAATGAAAGAAACACAACAAATTCCCTCTTATCAACCAACAAACCCCATCAATTATTATTTCTGTTTCATTACCACGCCCCACCATTCATTAACTCTTCCACTTTTGTTTATTAAACACAACCCACTATCCCTTCACACTTAAACACATCCCTACAGTCCCGCTTCCAACCACCATAACTACAACCACACTGAACCCACACATCAGCATCCCTTTAATACAATTTATTGCATCCCCGCTACCCATCACCATCATAACATTTACACCAACCCACAACCAAGTCAACCGCAGTCCCGCTGCTCACCAGATCCACAACAACCCACAAAACACCCCCATAACATGCCACATAACCAAGCCAACACCCACATGTTCATTATTCCATTTTTGTTTAACTGGGGTGATCACACAAGGGTTACAGATTTTATCATCCAACTTTACGTGATTAACCAATTTCCACATTCCACGAAGTTTCCATCCACAAAACGGTCTAGAAAGATAGGGAAACATTTAATTGCGCAAGAAAAGGCCCCCAACGACCGTGATTTTCAGTAGGCATAATCCTATTCAATTCATAACATATCAAAAGGATATAAAGTGAAAAAAAATCACAAACTTCCCAACCCCGTTCTTTAACCGGTTATTATCTTTATTAAAACAGATTCAAAAGTGTTTCGCGTAAACAAGAAGACACCCACCCAGCATGATGCACAATGTAGAGAGACGAAGGTAAGATCCCTACCTCAATAGGTTCTTGATCGCAACGCTCCCCCGGATCGACCTTAGAAGACGTCTGTCGGCGTCCGTCACTTCTGTCGGGTCACGGAAAAACCTCCTCGGGTGGAAGTCGGAAAGAAAGGCCAAAGGAAAAACAACAGATCCAAGCTCGGAAGCTCTGCCTCGTCGTTACGATCCCGTGGCCGCTTATGGATTGTAAATCGGAGCTCAGTCGAAGAATTTATGGAAGGAAGATCCTTCGAGTCTCTTGAGTGAGCTCTACTCAGAGGAGAGGGGAGGAGAGCTGTGAGTCGAAAGGAGGAGGGGAACCCTCCTTTTATAGGCATGAAAAGCAAAAGTACACGGCGTGTACTTTATAGTACATGGCGTGTACTCAGTTCTTTCACACGGTCTCCACGCGGCTTCCAACACAGCTTCGCGGTCGTTGACTGGTCAACACACGGTTTGAGGGTAATGCATACACGGGGAAGGACTACACGACATGTAGTTTAGACACACAACATGTACTCATTTATTGAAAACATCAAGGATACAGCTCCAACACGGTACACGGCCGTTGACTGGTAACGCGTACGCGGGGAAGGACTACACGGCGTATAGTTTCAAAATTCTGGAAAGTGTGGGAAAAGTCCATTTTACCCTCAAAAACCCTTCTTGACCTTCTTTTTGACAAAGGAATGGGCTGGAGAGGTCCGGCCCATTACATAAAACCATAAAAGAGTCCTTATCTGATAAATATTGGGCATTATATATATAGGATAAATTAAACTTGTTCAAAAGAAACAAGGCTTAGGTATTATCTAAAAGAAAATAGGATTAACCTTTTATAGGAACCATGAGGGTATTTAGATATAAATAGGACGATCATGGTCTAGACATTATAAATAAGGCTAGACATGTGCCGAAGGTTACAATCAAGAAGAAGGGATTGATTATGAAGAAACCTTCTCTCCAACTTCTATATTAGAAGTTATTATGATTCTTCTACACTTTTCATCTCATTTAAATTAAAAATTATTTCAGATATATTTTAAATAATATTTCTAAATAGTTATCTTGTGGAGAAATTTTATATTAAACAACCACCTAATTTTGAAAATTCACTTTTTCTAAATTTTATTTTCAAACATACTAAATCTTTTTATGGTCTTAAACATTCCCCAAGAGCTTGGTATGAATGGTTTAGTTCATCTATGTTTTCAAATGGATTTTCATTATGTTTGGAAAATTCTACTCTTTTTTAGAAAATTCAATGAAAGGATATTTTACTTATTCAAATATATGTTTGTGATTTGATTTTTTGCACGACCAATCAAAAAAATTATAATTATTTTTTAAATATTATTTAGAAATTGTTTGAAATGAGAAAAATGGAAGGGATAAATTTTTTCATGGATTTTATATTTATCAAAAGTACTTTGGGAATGTTTTAAATAAAATAAAATACATACATGACTTACATAAGTAATTTGTACTTGATAGTTGTAAGGTATAAGAAACTCTTGTGAGTTCAAACATAAATCTTAATTTAAATGAAGTTGAGAAACCAACTGACCAAAAATTTAATATAGAAATACTTGAGAGTTTATTATACATAAGTATTAGTAGACCTGATACTATGTTTTTAGTATTTTTATATAAAAGATTCTAAAAAAATACCATATAACCCCCTATGAAAGATACCAAAAAATGTATTTAAAAGGCTTGGTTTCTTTCTCTCTTTTTTTTCCAAAAAAAATCTAATTTTAATTCAATCCCAAATTTTGATACTAATTTTAGAGGTTGTATATTAGATTGAAAAAAAAACCTTTGCAACCTATCAATTTCATGGTAAATCCTTGGTTTTATGTTTGAGTAATAAATAATACTTAGTTTCACTATATATTGTAAAAGATGAATACATTGATGTTATTAGTTGTTGTGCACATGTGTTATAGATAAAACACACCTTGATGAAAATTAGATTTAATTTTAATTAAGTACCCAAAAATATGATAACACTAGTGATATCATCATTTCAAAAAATCCCTTAAACCATTCTAAAAAAACCATATAGATTTGAGGCACAATTTTTTGACATATCACACTCAAAAAGGTGACATCTATCTTGAATTTATTTCTACTAAAAATTAGTTAACAAATATCTTTAATAAGACTATCTCTTATGAAAGATTTTATTTTATTAGAAAAGAAATATTATTATTTGAATTTTAATTTATTTATTTATAAAATTATTAATTTCTCTTCAAAAACCTTTTTATGGTTTAGTTTTTTGTCTACTCTGTATTTTCTTATGTACTTTATAAATTTAATGAAAAATACTTTTATGTAATAATAATTTATGAAATTTAATTTTAATTATCTTCTAGATTATTATTTTTGGGATATTGTAGTCTCTCTATTTAAGCTTATTTATCCCTTTTATTTTATTCAATTTTTTGAATCAATGTCTCAAATCCCAAAAAACCCTTGTACACCTCAATCATTATGCACCAAAACTCCATGTGAGTTTTGTCCTCCCTTGTTTCCCTTATGCACAATATCCCTTGACCATATCTCCTCAATCTGTCACTATATCAGTTGAATATATATATCCTTATAATCCTCTACCTATTTTGAGCATTGGGGAAGCAAAATGAAAAAATGAAGGTGCCTACGGATACTCAATGAAGTCCAAATCTTTTAGCTCACATCGCAACATTCTTCCTAGTAAGGCCAATGATCTTGCCTGGTGGAATATCACATATATTCTTTTGAAGAAATTATTTTTTTTCAAGGTAGGGATCATGTTTTTAATGAACATAAATGTGGTTTTTTATTTGAGAAATATGTGTGAGAGTTGTATATGAATGTACAATTTAATTTTTCTCATAGTGGGGATAATATTTCTTTTAAGATAAATGGATTTTTTTTTCAATAACCTTTAACAAAATGTATGGAATACTTTATTGTCCTCATGAATAAAATTATCATTTTATCCAAACCTTGGTGGTTACAGATGATATTTTTCCAATTGAGCTTGTCACATCTCTCTTTGGGACTTCTATGGTTGAAAAGAAGACCATTAAAGACCCAAAGGCTGAACGGAAGGCCTTATGTAAGTTTATTAAAACTAGTATATCTCAAAGGGTTGTAGAGTTTGAGAGGTTACTCATCTAGGATATTTATATTATTTTTTGATATTAAGTGAGATGAAGGTTAGCCTATAATGATAAATGATGCGCCTCATGCATCAATTATTCCAAGTAAAGGGAAATATGAGTTACTATCATTTTTGTAGGATTATATCTATTATGTTTCAAAATAAATAAGCAAAGCTAAATGGAGGGGAATATTTGAAGTGTCAAAAAACTAATACACTCAAAACTACTCTTATAAATTATTTTGGTTATTCTTGAGATCAATCCTTAAGTAATTTGGTTTCTATTGGAAAGGATGGAGAAGAAGGACATATTACACAACCTATTTCTCCTATTGAGGGGGAACAATCTAATGCAAGTATTACTATGAATACAACACCCACTGAGTAGGAGACTATTAGGGAATATTTTGAGTAAAATACTATATAATAGAGGAAGGGGCATATTGAACTTAATAAAGATAAAGTGGAAGTGAAACAAGCTACTGATGCACCTGATGTTCCTATTGTTTAAACTATAGATGTGTAAAGAGAGGATAAAGCTAATAATACTGATGATCCTAAGATTATAATAGAATAAGTTATTAATGATCCACTGGAATTTTACCTACCTATTAAATTATCTACTTCTGATGATAATGTTTTTTTATATATCCCTCTTCATAAGAAAGTTTATAATGTAGAAGCTTTATAAGATTATACTATTAAAATATCTAATGATCCTATATTACAAAGGGATACGAAATTTGTAGATAAAGATATTAACTCTCATAATGTTAGTGGTCCACCTTCAATAAATAAGGATAAATAGAGATCATGCCTTGAAAATTAAGTTCAAACCTTTATAGCTATGATTTTCAATGAATTTAAAAAGATCAAAGGTTATTTTAGTGAGTTTAAGATATAGATGAAAGCCACATAGTATAAGTTAAATATAATTCATGATAATTTATTTTATAATAATAATTTAAATATTATTATATGAAAAATATATTCTCATAATTTTATGTTAAAGTAGTTCCGACCTATTTATTTAAGTATCCCTATTTCAAAAAAATGAGTTTGAGTCTATGAAGAACCAGATTATTGATCTTAATAATTTATTTCCCAAAAAATAAATGGATAATGAGCGAAGATTAATGTTAGAATCATAATATGATATGATCAGGACTATATCACTAGGTAATTAATATATTTCTATGAAAGTGATCAAATAAACATAAGGCGTACAATCTGATTTTAAGGACAACTTTCATCGATTAAAAAGCATGGTGACTTGTCAATTGGATTTTCTTAGAAATATTCTACCACTAGTCACTACTTCTGGTCAATTTACTAATCGGGATCTATATTCATAATTGAAAAATATCTCTTTTGATCCAAGTCATGTGACTGATCATTTCACAAGTCTCTGGTTTTATTTAATCTCACCAGTGTTGCTATAAAATTATACACATGAACTTCTCTCAGAGTTTTAGGAAGTCATAAATATTGTTCACAAAGTGTGTCTTGGCACTACTCTCGAATTATCCAAATGTATTTTCTATATTATGGAGTTTATTCATTATATTTAATAATATATTAATTCCACCTTTTATCTATTCAACAATATCATCAATTTGTTAGAAAACTAGACATGCCCCCATTAACAAGGATTTCCAAATTCTTATAACTCAATTGAATTACCTCTATGTTTTTTCTCAGAAAATATCCAACTTGGAACTTTTTCAAGATTAATCTAGTGCAAAAGTTTCTAAAATGGGAAAGGAATTATTTCTCTAGAAAGGAAAAAAATCAGTACTTATGCATCCAATAACCACCTCTCCTACCCTGACATTGGTTTCTGATCCAAAACCTATCTTAGATAGTGTTGTTCAACTTGGTTAAGTTTTAGTTGAGAATATTTCCAAAATTGATTTGAAAATTGTTGTTTTTGATTCTATATTATTTAACTTTAATTCTTATGATAAGGATTTTATAAGGGATATACTTCAAAAAAAAATAGTCTTCCTGAATCTACCTCTTCACATCCTACTCCTCTCTCATATTATAATTTTTCATTCACTCAGATTAAAGATTTAAAACTTTTACTAAACTACTCTCATATAAATATTCTCAGAAAAATTAGTGAGGATATAAGATTGTTCTAGGCTTCTATAAATAGAATATCATCAATCAAATTTATATGTGTACATATGGAATGTTCCATCTCAGATGCATATCATCTATTATACCAACATTGCCTGATAGGTATTATGGTTTTAGATAGAAATTTGATAAATTTCTTGATTCTTCCATTTCTTACTAGTAAGAGAACTATTTCTTAAATAAGGAAACTACCCTATATTATTCTCCTACTATTTTTTTGTTGTACATATAATTTCTTTCACCTACATATGAAAGTAATAATTTAATGTTTCCTCAAAGAACCTTGAGAAATTATTAGATAAACCTATCAAGCTCTTTGGTTATGATTAAACTAGCCATAGAAGGGAAATTTCTTCTTAAATTGAAGTTATCCAATATATCATTCCTCTTCTTATCAATCCTACTCTACCACTTCCTCATATCCTACTTTAAATAAAACTCCACCTTATTCCAAATATGACTTTTATCTTATGATCTATTCTTGGTAATAATTGATTAATACCTATATATTTTGTACATTTTTTTATATTTAATGAAATTCATATTTCATGTGTTCTTTTATTTAGTATACTGTATTTTTTCTCTACTTACCAAGTCTAATTTATATTCGAATTATGTATCATATTCTTACCATATTCTATCATTGTATACTATAATTATTGTTTTTCTATTCTATTATCTTCCTTTTTGATCTCACAAAAAGGGGGAGAATTTATGGAGAAAAGAGAAATAAAAATAAAAAAATTAGAAAGTGAAAGTAATTTTTATTATGTTGGATATAAGTTTTCCTTTTCAAAACCTTATAAAATTTATGCATTTCTTAAGGGGTTTGGGATCATCACAATGGGTGATATTATTAGAATTCTAATGTTCTTCCAACATATCTCATTTATCATATGTTTTGATGCTCATAAATACTCTTTCTTATATTTATGATAGATCTATTTTTAATTGTGTTTTATTGGGTTTTTAATTATATTTTCACTTGATAAAGTTAATTCTACCCAAAATTGAAGTTTTACTATGTATAGAAAAAATAACCATACATGGAATTTTCTTACGTGAGAAATTATATATGTATATTTGAATATATAATGGATTGTACATATGTAAGTTCTCATACATAAAACCTCATATATCTATAAATCAAATACACCTAAAGATCAAATATGTAGAATTTACTTAAGTAGATTTGACTGCAATTGAAAAATAAGTATATGGTAGATTTTATTATGTAAGGATCATCTGTGTAGAAACATTGACTATATAGAATGTGATATGTTATTATTTGGATATGGGGTTCCTTTAGCTATGTAAAATTGGTTACATAGAATATTTGGATATGTGGAGTCTTTTCATCCACTAATTTGGTTATGTGAACTAGTATCTTACACAGATTTGAATATATAGATATATTTCACCTACATGATACTAGGTATGTGGAAATTGTCTATATAACGTCTATTTTGAATATTTTTTATTATAAACCATCTTATTTATTACCATTGGATTATTTTAAGAAGAGTAAGAATTATTTTAAATTATTTGGCAATATATATGAGAAAAAAGTTATGGACACCCTTTCTAAAATCTAAATGTTCTATTATTGGTAAAAATTACTACTTTATCTATATTTCCATGATTTTATCAAAGAAATTTGGAAAGGAAATAGTGATACATAAAAGAATTTTAATTTTTGTAATTAATTAATATAACCTCATATAATCAATGTATAAGGATATTTATGTTTAAAAATAATAATATGTGTATAATCCTACTTGAAAATTAAGTTTTTTATTTCTTTTCTCTGAATATCATATTCTTTTTACTTGGGATGTAACAAGCTTTATCCTATAAAAAATATTAATAATTATACATCTCTGTAACTCTTATTCTTACAAGAAATATATTTTTATTTCATTAGTTATCCCTCAAGGTACTCTGAAGAATCTATTTATCCTTCTAGAAGACTTCTCTCTTAGGAGTTTCTACTTGAAACAGTACACCTTAACTGAAGTTATTTTTGTACATATTTTCTCTTCCTCTATAAGTACACACTATTTACACTAAGTATGAGAAAAGGGTATTGTACTTCTTATAATGGTATTAATTTAAAACTTCCTTCAGTATTTGTACTAAGTGAACATCGCTAACACTCAAGTCTAATAATCCCTAGGAAAAGGACTAGACATAATGAAAATTACCAAGATTACTGAGATAGTGTTGGTGGAGTGGACTAGGGGATATATATTCCACAAACAACAATAAAATCTCTTGTTTTCTTCTCTCGTAATTCCATTTATTCTACTATATAAAATTTTAATTTTTTATAAAGGATGTTAATAAAAATAGGGCGTGAAATTATAGTGCTCAATTCACAACCCCCACCCCCTATTGAGGCATTTTATATCTTAACTGGGACAAAAATTACATGATTTATTAATTTATAATGTGAATATAAATTATAAAATATATCTAAATATAAACCATTTAATATCATTTCATAAAATATTTATAAATGATAATATAAATTTTTCATATTAATTTATTTCTTTTAGAAATTTATTTAAACTAATAGAAAAGTGATTTGTTGGATTTAATCAATGATTAAAATAAATATATAACATATAATATCAAAATAATATAAATGGTTTACATTACCAATATGAATTTTTCATATATTTAAAAATATAAGGGGTTTATCTTTCTTAGAGAATCGTATATTTTCATATGATGAAGTTGGTTGATTTCAATGTAAAAGATGAGATATAAAGTATTCATATTTATGATATAAATATAAAGTGTTTATATTTATATGAAATGTAATTTCTATAAAATCATGTCTAAATTATAAATTTTCATAATTTTTTTATGAAATATTTATAAATATAATCTCAAATCTAAATATTTTAATTATGTATTCATTTATTTATTCTTCACTTATTAAATATTCCTTAATATATAATGTTTGTATTATGAATTTATCCATTATTTAGTTTAAATTACACAAATTGTTTCTTATAAATATCATACCATGCGTATATAGATTTAAATAATAGGTATGATATAATATTTTGTTACGCCCAACCATGAATAGGGTTTTTTGGGTTATAAACCTGATATTAAAGGGTGGTTATAATTTATATATATGATGTGTTTAGATTGTATTATAATTAAGGACCATATTAAGTATTGATCTATGGATAGTGGGACTTTTCATCATAGTTTATCCTAAGTGGATTTTAGTCTCATATAATTCTAAAACATTATATAAAATGTTTTCATGTGCTTTATATATGATATACATTTGGTTATGTGTATATATAATTAGATATTATTTTTGGATAAGTGAAACAAATCATTTTTTCTATACATTATTATACATTAATATGTTTGGAACATATTAATTTGGTTGAAGTTATATGATACAAAAACTAAATCATTAAATTATACATACATAAATTGAATACATAAGATAATATTGAGAGATATCAATACCCCTTAAAAATAATAATTTTTAGATTACTTCCAAATAAAACACTCATCAAGACCTCGAACATTCAGTTTGGGTGACCCTAACTATTAGTTTCCCATGGATTATCTTGTGTATATTGAGAAAGATATGGGTGACCTTAATAGTTAGGTACCTATTCTTAGTGTGATCTTTGGGTTACACTTAGATAGAAAATTCTAATTGTTATGATAATACATGGATAGAGTTGGGATAATCCATATGATTTATTTGGTGAAAGAGTTATATAATCAACTATCCAATATTTTTATAAGATTTTAATGACATGTTTGTGTCTGAAGGATTCACTAAAGCCACCACTAAGACATAGTATTTTAAACCATGTCAAGGTCAATGTTGGTGGGAACTATAAAATGGATATTGTTTCTATATTGTGATTCTCTTTGAAGAAATTTATAAGTTATTCTATAACATATTTATCAACATCATTCTCTTACTCTATGATATAACTATTATTTTTATTATCACATGATGATGATCAAAATAGTTATAATATACCAACAAAATTATTAAAAATTCAATAAATAAATCATAATGATGAGTTGTGAGTTACAAAGAGTAGTATCTCATGAAAGTTTATGAAATGTTTCACTTTATGGAAAAAAATTTGGACTCCATAGAGTATCCTTGGATGGTATATTTAATTTGTATCGTATTTGTTTATTTGGGTGACATTGTATTATGTAGATACACTTTGATATACTCTTTGAAAAAAATATTTATTGATTCATTTCACTTTAAAAAAATTTAGAAAAGAATGAGGAATACGGGGTCATTCACAAGAATTGGTAGATTAATTCATCCCATGCATACACTAAGAGGAAGGATCTCATTGGTTTATTCTCATTGATCACTATTAATCCCATGGAAAAGATTTTGTACAGATTCAAGTTCAAGATAGAAAAGGAACATTATTATTTACTTATTTATTCATTTCAGTGTGAATAAAACATTCTATGAAGTTATAAGTTTTAGTTGATGTTTTCTATTGTGTTTGGATAAGTTTTATTCCCTATAAAACCCTTAATTAGTATCAAATAATTTTACATATCTTTTTTATTGAATCATAAAATTGATAAAGAGACTAAAAAAATTATAATTTCTAGTTTTGTGGTGTGTTTCTTTCTAAAATGACTATAGTTCATGAATTTTTCTAAACCAAAACATAAATAGTTATCGAAATGGTTATGGTCTTATAAAATTTACATTAATACACCATAATTTATAAGAAATGTCCATATAATGATTTCATGAAATCAATATCATTATTTTTTATATCATTTTGGCATGGTTAACAAATCACTATGTCATGTTTTATTTCGATCACAAGGATTACCATGTTTTGGACAATAGTGGTAAGTCTTGGTTATTTGTTTGACCAAAAGAAAATGTATTCTCCAATAGAAAATGGCCATGGTATATGTCACAACCTGACCCAATCCAGGGCTCAAGATGTAACTACCCCAAGCCTCCCTCCATAGGCTCGGGGCTCTCGACCAACACTGAAGGCATAACTAACATGGGGAGGCCTTTTCCTAAGTACCTATATGCACAAACACATTCATTTCAATGTAAAAGTGCATAGGGAAAGAATAAAAAAGATCCAACACTACTATAAAGTAAGCCAAGCATGCATGAAACTCTAGACAGCACAAAAGTACGATAGTGTAAATAAAAAGTAAAGGGAAAAAATACACGCCCAATAATAAATTTTTCCCAACCTGAAAAAACTAGAAAAGGGTAAATAGATGAGAGATTCCAGCTCTTGAATCCCAATTTATGACCACCATATATGGTCCAAGCACCAGGTATCACTAAGCTCCTTCGATGTCATGGTCAACGTGTCTGTCGTCTTCATAATACTAGAAATGTGTGGGAAAATCCCACGTAGGGGTGAGTATACACATACCTAGTAAGACATCCCAAAAGTTGATAGGGGATTAGTAAGAGATATAATAGGAAGATAAAGTTAGTAGATAACACAAGATATAATGTAAGAGTACTGATCAACCCAAGAAAGAGAGAAATTAAGCTTGTCCAAACATAAGAGGATAAAAACAGTGAGTAGATGAACTACCCATCGAGTCTTTGCCACCAATAAAATGAAGTAGAATCATCCAACAGTGAGAAGATAGACATGGAAAGCACGTTGAATACCCCATGCATCTTCACCACTCATGGAAAAAGAGTGACCAAATCCAAGGTATGGATACAGAAGAAGAATATATATATGCTCAGGAAAAGGAATCCTAAATGATCGAGTAAAGTGATCTCCATATCAAAGCTCATCCCAAGAAGAAGTGTATCCAACAGTTACAAAAGTCCACCAATGTTTCCCAACATCTCACGTGTCTACCTATATGTTACTGCTCAAGTCTAACCATGTCTCTTCACAATGTTTCAAAGCCAAGTTGGAATAATCTAGAAGTAGAGGACCTATTGCCTAGTGTGTTAGGGGGTTCCACTTTGATAATAAAGGACTCATGCCATGATATCACAGGAGGGTGCCACTCGGAAGGTCGACGACCCATGACCAGTCTGGCTGGAGGGTACAACTCTAATTCATCGAGGACCCATACCATGCCCTGTAGAAGGGTCCCACTTGGAAGGTCGAGGACTCATGCCCATCCCAGCTGAAGGGTGTCACTCTAAGTCATTGAGGACCTATGCCCTATCTGACAGAGAGTTTTTCTCGAAAGAAACCTATGGTGATCCTCCCTCACTACCACAGAATGGGGCAAGAGCAGCGCTAGGTTTTATCCGCTCTAAAAAAAAAGCGCTGATAAGGAGGAGCGAGGGGGGGGGGGGGCTTTATCAGCGATGATAACAGTTTTTAATAAAATATATTATCGATTTATATAAAATTATTATATTTATATTCAAAAATAATGTTTATTTTTATACATTAAATAAAAAATGCATGTTTATAATTAATATATATTTTATAATAATTCAAATTTATAAATAATGCTTAAAAAAGTGTTTCTAAGATTATAATTTAATATATATATATATATATAATTATAATATTATAATAACTTTAATTAATTAATGAATATATTTATTAGATTTATAAGATTTATTAGATTTATTAGATTTATTAGTTTTATTAGATTGATTATATTGATTATATTTGTTATATTTATTTTATTTATTTTATTTATAATTAATATATTAATTAGATTTATTAGATTCATTAGATTCATTAAATTTATTAGATTCATTATATTTGTTATATTTGTTATATTTATTATATTAATTTTATTTATAATTAATATATATATATACTTTTTAAATATATATATTTATATATTAATTATTAAATATATATGTGTTTCCAATGAATTTATTCAATAAATATATTGATCGATCATGCGTGCATATATGTTATGTATCATCATGAATGTTCATTTATACATTAAACCCTTCTATTATTCATGATGACCATTGATGGCTAATTTTTTATTATGTATATTTTTATTACTAGTTATATAATATTAATATATGTTACCCATAGATACTATTATGTTCTAAAAATTACTTATAAAATTATATTAAATATATTTAAATAATAAATATATTTATAGTATTTATAATTATTAAATTTTAATTATATATAAATACTTTTAAATATATTTATTTTCAAATATAATTATAACTATATATATAAATTATTATAAAATTACAATAAATACATATATAATTATCAATATATATATATTTATAATTATATACAAATATTTATAAAGATATTAATTTCTAGTTATAATTATCACTATAAATAAATATATATGTGTAAATAATCATAAAATTGTAATAAATTTTTTTATTATACTACTTATAATGTTATAAATATATAAATATATCAATATATCAATAAATAAATAAAAATATTTATAAATATAATTTTAAATATATGTAGATATATTTAAATAATTAAAAAATTATAATAAATATATTAATTATATATATTTATAAAATTATAAATATATTTGTTATAATTTTGTAATTATATATATATATACATACCACTATAAATAAATATTTATTTTTTATAATTTTAAATTACAAATACATATATATTAATTTAGTAGTTTTAATTATAAATAAATAATTATTTATTTAAATAATTATAAAATTATAATAAATATATTAATAAAATAATAAATATTATAAATATAAATTTTTTATAATTTTATAATTATTTAAATAAATAAATACACATTCATTTATAATTATAATTAAAAATATATATATATATATTCATATAAATAATTATAAAATTAGAAGAAATATAGTTATATATATCTATAATCTTATAAATATATATAATTAATATATTTATTATATATATTTATAAGATTATAAATATAATAAGTATATTTCTTATAAATTTATAATTATTTGTATTATAATTTTATAAATATATATATGTATATCTATATATATATAGTTACAATTATAAATAAATAAATATATATATATATTATAATATTATAAATAAATATAATAATAATAATAATTTAGTAACATTGTATCTTTATCAGTGATTTTTTAGCATTGATATTTGTCTATGTTTATCAGCACTAAAAAATCACTTATAAAAGTACTCTCTATAGGCACTATATTTTTAGCGCTGATAAAGATATTTTTTATCAGCACTAAAAAACCACTGATAAAGGCATGTTTTATCAGTACTTTATATTTTAGTACTGATAAAACATACAATTATTAGTGATTTTTAGATAGTTCTGAAAAAGATTCACTGGGTTTTATAAAATAACCCTAATTTTCTCCTCCTTCCTCGCACCCATCAAGCTCACACGAAAGCTGATTGCCACCACTGTGCCTCCTCCTCCTCCTCATCCTACTCTCCCACTACCTATCATCTACCATGAACCACACCTCCATTGTGCGCCTCTCCTCCGCCGCAAACCAAACCGGCGTGCACCTCTCCTCCTTCGCGCACCACACTTCCACTATGTGCGAACTAGACTATCATGCGCCTCTCCTCCACCGCGTGCCACACCTCTGTCGTGTGCCACACCTCTTTTTTCACCTCTCCTTCACTGCTCACCTCTCCTCCACTGGTGCCCCTCCTCCATTTCATGCCTCTCCTCTGCCGGAGGACTCCTCTGCTGCGTGCCTCTCCTCCACTGCGAACGCACCTCCATCGCGCACTGAACCACACCTCTACAGTGAGTTCTCTCCTCTTTGTCATCTGTTTCGTGTTGTTCACATGTAATTATAGTTTTTTATTGATGGTATGTTGTGAATTGTACATGTTAAACACCCTGCTGATAATCATGGTCATTGGTGGTCCTTGTTTGCATACTAAATGAATTGCATTTTGGTTGGTGTTCCTCTTCATATTTTTTCTTTCAATTTTGTGTGACTCGGTTACAGAATTGAAGTGTGATGACACTAGAGAATAGTGTAATTTTGTTTAATGATGGGGATTTTTTTCATTAGGGGTTGATTAGTATGTCACTAGACATATTTATGTGTTCTTCCTTAATTTCAACAAGTTTTATCTTCAATTTTTCTTGAGAGAGGTAGGTGATTCTTTGGAACTCCCTTGTAATACATGTTATAAATTTCTAAGATGGTTTGAAATGATTTCTTATAAAATTATAATCCTATGTTTTTACTTTTCTGGGTTTCAATTGACTTGAAAATGGTTTAAAGACTTTTCATAGACATATGTCACATTCCAAGTGTTTTGTAAAAGGCCCAAGTGGATTTTATAAAAGAAAATAAATATTTTAAATTTTTGGTCATAAATTTTTTTCCTTTAAAGAGAATATGTGATATTTTAAAGTCATGTTTTTCAAAACAAATGGAATGGACCATTAACCTATTTAAATTGTTTTGAAATCCTTAACTATCATGGTGGATTAAGATGTTTTCAAAAGGATATTGAATTTTAATAAAAGTGTTCTTAGAACATATTTTCTTCAAAAATAAAAGGGTTTATTAATTTAAAAATTTATTTATAGAAAATGGTTGGGTTTCCAAATAGGATTTCTTGTTAATTATGATAAATGGGTTTTGGATGAAGTTTGAAATGTTTTTCTCAAATGGGGTGAAAATGGATTGGCTTATCGAGCACATTTGGAAAATTCTAGTTGGTAATTTAAAGGAAGTTATTTTATAAATATGGGTGACCCTTAATTAAGCTCCATGCATTTATTTTTTCTATTGTGGCTTGTGACCCCATGGGGGACTCTTTATATTCTTATACTTATTTTAAAGATTAGAAAATGACATAAAAGGGGTTGTTTCTTGTGAGGGTGTAGGAGATGGGGTGAGGTTAAATTTTAAATTACTGAAATTATATTTATGTGATGATATTTCATTTCATTTTTTGCTGACTTCCACTATTGAAATGTCATGGGTGTCCTAGGAGACTTGTAGTGATCTAAATAAGTGAAATCCCTAGTGTGGAGTGAGAAACCTAGTATAAGGACCCAGTAATATTGAGTGAGTTTCTGAGATGTTTCAGTGTCCCTAGAATATATTGAAAGGGACCAGGGTTTCTTTTGATCTCGTGATCATGATAGAGCCTGGTGAGTTCTATAGGGCTACTTGGATATGACAAGTTAAATAGTATTGACCTAGGTTCCTCATCCCTAGTTCTAGATCCAAATACACAAGTCTTAGGAAGTTTCACATGAATGTTACATTATTCTTATGACACTTTAGATGATTTATTTTCTTAGATGGATTGTATTCACCTTTTTTTATATGGGACCATCATTTAGTTGTTTTCTGGATTATGTTTCCTTGTTTTCTTAGTTCCTATGTATAAATATTGTTTTAATTTGAGTGTTTATTTTCATACTTTCAAATTGGTTGATTTAAATGGTTAAAAAGTTTTATTTAAAAAGGGAAAAAATTGTTATTTGTTAAATGAGTTTTAAGAAAATGGATTTTCATTTTGGTTATTTATGAAAAATATTTTTTCAAATAATGTTTTAAAAAAGGGATAAACTTTGATTTGACAAGTCTTATATGGTTTTAAAGGCCCTATTTTTTATTTTTTGATATTTTTATTTAAAAATTTTAGTCATCCTTGATTTTATATTATAAAAATGGTGTTTGTTTGAAAATATTGTAAGTTTATTGTTGTTACACTTGTTTTATAATTCATGTGGAAATATATTTTATACCTTATGTTCAAACTAGAACATTATGAACTATATTATGAAGGTATTAAAAGTGAATTATTTATGAGATCATACGAATAATTTTTATCTCACACACTATATATGAATTGGTGGACAAGAGTGTATGTTGCTCTTATATCTCCTTTTTAGTGCTCCATTTTATTTTGTTCTTGATGGTCAGATTTTTCCATGGTAGGATGATGGGATGTAGTGAGTTACCGAGGGTTTCCAGTGTTGATATAGGATTTATTTGGGGTTTTATTCCCTTTTAACATTCCTTTTAAGATATTTTAGTAAGAATGAGTTATGATTTTTTAGGAATCAGGTGATTGGTTTGGAGTGGGTTCTTAATCACTACCCTTTATAATGATGCTTAAGTTTCTATAGGGTAGTTATACTCCCTACATTGATGGTCTGAATAAGTCATGGTAGTAGATAACACTCTATGTGAGATGGTGGGGGATTCTAAGATGATATTTGAATTATATGAGATAGGGATGAACTACTAACTTTAAATTTCCATCTATGATAATACCATTGAAATAATCATGGCATTATATGATACCTGACCTAAGTTGTGTAGCTCAATATGAGTATTTTGATGTTCATGAGTGATCATTTTAAGATATTAATGGGAGATTGATGAAAACACAAATCTTAACCATAAATGAGCTAGGTAATGAGTAAGGATTATATTGCGATGTATCAGGATTTAGGATATGAACAGTTTCAATCCATGATGGTCATGTGGTTGCTTATGGGCCTAGAAAGTTAAGAACACATAAAATAAACTTCCAAAATACATTCCAGGATTTTGAAATAGCGGTTCTTTCCATTAGGTATTATTGGAATACACAAAAAAGTGTTTGAAAAATGTGTTCAATGTGCCTTTTTTGGTTTTAAATAACTTTAAAATGATCTAAAAACTATTCTTGGACTTAGGATTCATGAAAAGTGTTTCTAAACTCACCTTATTTGATTTCATAAAGGGTTGTGATTGTTTTGAAAGCGTATGTAATACTGGTTTCATTTTAACAAGGGGTTTGTGAAGTTTTAAATGAAAATTTGTAAAATATAGAGGGTTTTTTCTCATTTTAAATTATTAACATTATTGGGTCATGAAGTTGCATTGAATGCTTTATAAAAAAGGAATTGGGGTTTTGAGAAAGTTTGTTTGAAACTAATTGGTTTATTTTAAAATTGGAATTTTATTTTAAAGAGGAAATTGTGTAAATGGTTTGTTTTTTAATGGGATTTCAACTATGATTTTATAAATAGTCTTCAAAGGAGACTTAAATTATATAACCTTTTTTAGACTTGGTTAATTTTTATATAAAAATTTAATCTATTTATTTTTATAAATATTAATATCACTGAATCAAATAGGTTGGATATGAATAAATACTAGATGGATGCAAATTGTTTGATAAGAGAGTATGAGAATGGATTGAAAGTGTTCATCAAGTTTGCAAAAGATCATGCATATGACCCTTCTCAAATCCTTTGTATGTGTTTATATTATTGTTATTCAAGACAAGTTATTCTATAGGAGTTGGAAGAAGACTTGATCTATTATGGAATAGATCGAAGTTATACATGTTGGAATAAACATGGGGAAAAGTGAATGTAGATAGTGTCTAGGATAACAGTGTGTTTTATGGATCATTTGATTTGATTACAAGTGTGGACAATGAAGAAGACTGTATCGAGGATGTGATTACATATGTCAATGATGATTAAGATCGTATTGAGGAAATAACAAGGACAGTTGAAGATAAACTTTGTGGTTTCCCAAAATTGTTTGATTAGTTAAAGAGTTATGCAAAGACGCCTTTTTATGGTGGTTGCACTAAATATACAGTATTGTCAGCCATACTAAATCAGTATAATTTTAAAGTAGGAAATGGATAGAGTGATGCCAGTTGTAAATAATTACTTGGTCTCTTGAATGACATGATACCAAAAGATAATGATCTAATGATCTGAACATATGACACCAAATGAATTATATGTTCGATGGATATGATCTCTAAACAAATATAAGCCTGCCTGAATGACTGTATATTATCTCTCAAGGACCAAAAAACACTTATAGAGTACAAAAAGTGTGGTGATTATCAAAATAAGAAATATAAATTCATTCCTTCGAATGTTTTATGGTACTTTCCAATCATTCCAAGGTTTAGGCACCGATATGGAAGTGTGGAGCCCACAGGAAAACAGACGTGGCACACAGATAGAAAAAATAAAGATGGGAATCTACGTCACCCAGCAGACTCTCCTTAGTGGAAGAGAATCGATCATGAGTATCCTGATTTTGGAAACAAGCCAAGAAACCTTCGTCTTTCATTATCCACAGATGGAGAGAATCCTTTTGGTTTTTAAATCATAACTCACAGTACATGGATGGTTATGTTGAGAAATTATAACTTTCCATCATGGTTATGCATGAAACAAAAACACATCATGCTATCTATCCTTATATCATGACCGAAACAACTAGGTCATGGTATTGATGTTTATTTGGCTCTATTTATCGAGGATTTGAAATTATTATGGGATTCAAGTGTTACATTGTATGATGCTTATGAAAATTAATATTTCACATTGAGATCCATGTTTTATGGGATGATAAATGACATTCCTACTTATGGGTTTTTTTAGGATATAACGTTTAAGGAATTCATGGGTGTCCCATCTGTGAACAAGGTACACAATCAATTAGGTTCACACATTCATCAAAAACCATGTTTCTAGGACGTTTCATATTTCTCCCCCAATTACATAAGTACCGATCATGAACGAGATCGTTAGATGGAAGTTCAGAAGAACATACAACACCATCTCCACTAACTCGTGATCAATTATTTGAGAAAGTAAAAGATGTGGACACTGCTTTTGGTAAACCATTTTTGAAAAAACATACAAAAAACATTTGGAAGAAGAGATCTGTTTTTTTGTAATTACCATACTGAAATTCTCCATATTTCAGACACTTTCTTGATGTTATTCATGTTGAAAAAAATGTATGTGATAGTTTCATTATAACCTTACTAAATGCACCTGAAAAAAAGGATGGAATCAATGTTAAGTTGTACATGGTTGAAATGGGAATACAAGAAGATTTTTCAGTAGCGAAGGGTGAAAAACAAAATTTTATTCCTCTATCTTCTTACACTCTTTCCAGGTAGGATAGATATCAGTTTTTCAACTTCTTGAATGATGTAAAGGTTCCATATTGGTATTCATCGAATATCAATAACATCCTGTCAATGACCGATTTAATGTTAAAGGGTCTGAAATCACATGACTTCCACGTTTTGATGAAAGATCAAATTCCTATATCTTTGCATTGATTTTTTCCCAAGAATATCTTTTATACATTAATGAATATTTGTTTCTTATTGAAAGCTATATGTAGAAATGTTATAGACCCAGTGAAATTGCCAAGTATGGAAAGAGAAATTGTCGTTATATTATGTGAATTGGAAATGTTCTTATCGCCAACATTATTTGATATAATGGTTCTTTTTATGGTTCATGTGGTGAGAGAGATTCAACTATGTGGTCCTACACACTATATATGTATATACCCCATTGAACGATATATGAATAATTTGAAAGGGTATGTAAAAAATTGAAGTTGACCAAAGGGTTGTATTGTAAAGTGATATATTATTGAGGAATATGTCGAATTCTCAACTGAATACCTATCCAATGTGGAAAGAATTGGTCTACTGAAATATCATAACATTGCATGGCTTCTGGGTAAAATAATTTCTATAATATAGGTTGTCACAATTAATATTACAAATCGGTAGCAGGCCCACCTTTATGTTTTACATAACAATTTGGAGGATGAACCATATGTAAAAACCCACAAAGAAATTCTTAGTCATTTGAATCCATAAAGAGATAAAAAATGGATATAAAATACACATAATAAACATTTTATATGATTATTTTGGGACCATATATTTAAGGATTCAGATGAAAATCTGGACCTAATTTTAGAATGACTTCGATTGTTAGCCGGAGCACAAAGTGTGTATGTATTATCTTGTAATTCTTATGTAATTAAATATTATACATTCTATACTAATGAACATGATCAAGAAAGTACCATGAAAAATAGTGGAGTTACACTTGTGGATGAATTGATGCTTGTTTCCAGTGCTAAGGAAAGAAATCCAATTTATGCGAATATGTCATACTTTGGCATCATCAAACAAATATGGGAGTTGGATTATACAAGCTTCCAAGTACTGATTTTTCAGTGCACGTGGGTTAATAACAAGAGTGATGTTAAAATATAAGATTTGGGATTCATGAAAGTTGATTTCAGTAAGTAAGGGTACAAAAATGAACCATTTATAATGTCATCATAGGCAGTAAAAGTATTTTATGTTCCATATCCCACAAATCAAAACTAGTCCATTGTTTTGTTATCCACCAAAACCACTAAAGGGTCAGATGAAAATTCAATGGAGGATAACCCATTCATTGGGGAATTATAATCATTTCAAAGAGGTCCCAATATAGATTGTATTTTTATGTCAAAGGAGACTACAATGATTGAATTTAGATAGTCGATAGATGGTCCAAATCCCTTCATCCTTTAAAAAAAGAGAGTTTAATAATAAACTTATATTTTTTATAATATACATTGTGTTACCTCATTCTATTAATCTATTCACTGATGTTTTTATGTAATATAAATTAAATGTTGAACCACTTCTATAGATAATAACTTATGCATGTGATGATGCTCCCAATCCTAAGGAAAAATATGTCTCTCAACCTGATGCTGCTCATAGTGCAGAGGATCAACAGGTTTCTTAACCTATTGTTGATGCTTCTCCTAGTACATAGGTTACAACCACCATATGTACATGCCGATGCTATCGCTCCAAAAATATATATTAATGATGTTGAAACCAAGGAAATGGTAGGCACCGAAACACTGGTGGTGTAGAAAAAAAGGAGTGTCATAGTTTGACACTATTAGAAAAAATACTTAAGAAAAAAGTGAAAGGCATCAAATACGAGGTCAGATAGAATAAGTGGGGCCGACATGTTAACCCCAAAAAAGCCATGTTCAGTAGTTACTATTGGAATCGTCACTCAGAAACGCATGTTGATTGATGTACAGTTGTGGAACCATGTTGTCACTGGGCTTAAGAAACTGATGTGGGTAGATATTATGGTAACCTTATGATATCATTTCTTTAATTTACTAAAAAATAAAATAATCAAACATTGACTTACTCTTCATCATCCCTTGTAGATTGCATTTATAGTGGATGACTCGGACAAGGACTATGTATTAAGGGTTGCTGGAAGGATTCATGAAGGCTTTCACATAATTTTAATGAAATGTTATCTTAAAGATATTGATAGAAAAAAAACCCACACCCACCTCCTATTTATGCATAACTAATAACCCAAGGAGCATGGGATGCGTTTACTAGCCATTATGAGGAGCAGTATTTTAGTTACATTGTTTTTGGTAAAACGTTGTTTGATGATACATGTATCCATCACTTGTATTGATAGTTTTTTATTTATGAAACAACAACTGAGTGATGAAAATAAAGAATGAATATCAAACTAGAATACCCCTACCGTAAAGAAAAAATGGGGGGTCCACTTCACTTGAAAAAAATGTTACACATTGTAAATCTACTGTAATACTTTTATGTGACACAAAACAACACCATAACTATGTTCTTATATTTATATGTAGATTTATGAATCCAAATCCAATGTCACTTCCATCCCATGCCATGTGCTATAGAAGGAGTCACATGTAAATAAATATGGGATATTAATAGGTGAAAACACACAAAAATTGTGGGAAACATGTGTTAATATGACATAATAAATATTTGTTTTTCTTTAAATCAATATTACATAAAAATGAATACTTATTTTAATATATTTTCTATATAAAAAATTTAAAAGAATTAGAAAACCCCAAACTGGATGATGACATACTTTTAGTGGCCTTGAAGCATCCATAAAAGTATAGTCTTGTCAGAGGTGTGGATTTTGGGGTGACACCCTAAACATCATTTGTGAAAAAAATCAAGAGGAGGATCAAAGTGCAGAAATAAAAATGATGAGAGGAAGAATATCTATTCTTTAAGAACATATGAAATTTCAAAGAGAGTTCATGGAAAATATGATGGTGGGGGGGGGGGGAGAGAAGAAAAAACTCAATAACAACCAACGCGTAAAGATCATTCCCCACCCACCACTATCTTTGAGGCAAGACATTCCCCTAAAAACCCTATCTTAGATTAGGTAATCAATGTTCTACTTATTGTTTCGTTGAATTTTGAATCAAATAGGCATTTATACCTTTCCAAAACTGATATTGTACGGGGTGAAAATTAATATGATTTATATCTATCAACACCCACCAATTGCCTTGTAGCAAGGGATACAGTGTTCAATATCTAGAACGTCATGCTACACAATAGACCACTTCCAACAGGTCATGTCAAAGTGTTGATTAACATATACCATGAGTCGAGCATCGAGATACCTATTCCAATTTATGATAAAGATATCCATAAGGTCGAACAAGCTCTAGGAACATTCATCACATGGCTATCATAGCTTATAAAAAAACATGTCGACAAGGCGGTATTATTTTCCAATTTTTTTTCAAGATAAACCATTACCATTTAATGAAAAAATGACTAAAATGATGAATGTTATTATAGAAAGAAACAAGGAAGTGTGTGAAAATAAATAATATCTCAAAACAATCTCAAGGATCAATCGAATGATCAAAAAGATCTAACGAAAGCACCTTAAACCCTCCCTTTTTATATTCGTATTTATTATCATTACAGGCTCATGTGAATATGAAGTTTAAAGACGATGGGGTTCACACAATTATTTTTTATAAAAATATGTACAACGGGGAAGACCCATATTTCATTAATGTTGACAATTTAAGTGAAATTCCAGAGTATGATTGGCTATGTGGCTTAGTTGTAAATTTATACATGAGGTATGTTTTCATGATTTTATTTTCCAAAATTTGATATACTATGATAATTATGACTAAATACATTTCATATTTTTTGCAGGCATATATATGAGAAAAATAGAAGGTATTTTCCCATGAGAAAAAATTTGGAATCGTTAGCCGTTACGTCACCTCTATAGAACAAATAGAAATAAAATCCACAAAAGAGGGTGAAATAGTGTGAGGCCTACTAAAATCATTTAACAACAATATTATAGATGAAAAACTCTTCTTAATACCAATAATTCAAGGGTAAAACTCTACAATTTAATAATATCAAATATATTTTAATTTCTTTTATTACTTAATCTTTTTTCTGTTCTTAGGTAGAATTGGATACTCATTGAGGTGAGTCTTGCATCGACTCCTTGATTCGTGCTGTCATGGCTGGTTTTGATCCTAATTGGGAAATTTCGGTGGTTCTGCAAGATCAAAATGAAAATAAAAGCTCAGATACAATGGTTTCAGACCCGGGAAACGCTTCGCTGGTTTCTGGAATTAATCCTCCAATTAGTGGGGCACCGCAAGGTATTTCTTTCCTCGAAGCTATTAAAGGATCACCTGTTTCTTCTACAGGTGTTAAGTCTTGCTCGACCATCAAGGGTCTGGATGATGGAGGATTTGCTATTGAAGCAGATCCTGATGCAATCGCACAACGCCAAGATCAATGTAAGTTTTCTTTAATGGGTCGTGTCTCTTATGCTAAAGGAGAAAAACCCTGGTCCTATATTGATATGAAACAAAGAATTTCTCTTTGCTGGGGGTTCACAAACTGGAAAATGATTCCCCTGGGAAAAGGTTTTTTTCATATGCTCATGTACTCTCAAGAGGATCTTAATGCTGTCTGGAAGATAGGTAATCTATTGTTGAAGCCTGGAATTATGAGACTCTCGGATTGGGACTTCTCTTTCAATCTGAATACATAAAGAGGCAAGTCTGCTCAAATCTGGGTTAGGTTCCATAACCTAAACTGGTTTTTTTGGCATCCTAGAATACTGAATGATCTTGTATCCTACATAGGTACCCCCCTTAAAATTGATCAAAGAACCATTAATGTTGATTTGGGTATGTATGCTAGGATTTTAGTGGATGTTAATCTTGAAACCAAGCCTCCTAAAATAATCAACTTTCATGCTAAAGACTACAAAACTGTAATTGATCTGGAATATGAAAATATGCCCTCTTTCTGTGACTTTTGTAAGATTGTGGGTCATGCTGTCCAAATTTGTAGATTCATTCAAAGGGCTCCCAACCATCATAACCCTTATGATTGGTCTGAAGTTAGGAAAAATAAGAAGGATAGCCCCCCCCCCCCTTTCTAATTCTGACCCCTTACAAAGTAAACCTGGGAAATAGATTCCTAAAACCCCAAAGGAACCTGGGGTAACCTGGGCTGATCAGGTGGATAATCTAGAGCAGGATTTACAGGATCAATCCATTAAGGAAAATTTGGATAATGTTAATAACCTGCCTTCTCACCCCCCATTGACTGGGGCTCAATCTGGACTTGATACATCCCTAATATTTGGTTGCAGTCCAATTTCTGAAGATCTTCCTCTTATTCCCAGATCACAGACTCTTGTGGGTGAATATTCTTTGACTAATTGTATGATTGGATCTTTTTCTAAGACCCAGCATGAACTCCCTCCCCCTATTCCAGCCATTACACCTGCATGTGTACAGGAATCATGCTCTTCTGGAAAGGAAGCATGCACCAGGCAATCTCCACCTGGTCCTGTTCCCTCTGAGTCTCTGGACAATAATGTTTCTTCTTCCTCCCTTCTCCAGTCTGCTGCTCATGGTAATCTGCCTGCCCGGCCAGCAGATCTGTCCATCAATGTTTCCAGGAATTGTACTCCAAATGCTGTGGTTGATGTAAATCCACCAGCCTCCGAACCTACTGAAGGAAATCCTGATCATCAGGGGGTCGCTATCTTGGATTGATGTCCTCCTGATTTTGGGACCAATTCTGTTTCAGACCTGGACCCTTTGATTTTAGGCTTGGTTCTCAAGCCTGTTTGTGTGTTGTCTACCCATGAAATTAAGGCAGGATGTAATACTTCCAATCCTGAGTCTCCTATGTCCAAAAAGGATAAAATCTTCCCTCCCAGCAAAACCACTTCCCCTAGGAAAACTAAAGGCCAAAATTCTGGTTCCAAAAAGAAAGGGGGGTTAAACCCAAAAGGTAAATAATTATGCATATTCTATATTGTAATTGTCAGGGGATTGAAAACCCTAGAACCATTAATGTTTTGAAGCATTTTATTCTTACTCATCGTCCCATGCCGATTGCTATTGCTGAGCCTAAAGTCAATTTTTCCCCTAAGTTCATGCACCTGAGTAACCTTGGTTTCTCTTTCTTGGGTGCTTGTAATAATGGACATATGGACTCTCTTTGGATTTTCTTCCACTCATCTCTGCAAAATGTTAATATCTTTAGTCTCACGGCACAAGCTTTGATGTGCGATTATTACCTTGGTAGTTCTCACATCTTCATTACTTTTGTCTATGCCAAGAATAATTACCTTGATCGAAGATCTCTTTGGAAGGAGATTTTTGACATCAATATCCGGACTCAAGATCCATGGGTTTTGGTTGGGGACTTCAATGTTATTCTCTCCCCGTCTGAAAAAATTGGACACTCCTTCTCCTCCATCTCCGCAAGGGAATTTAAAGCTGCCATAGAAGTTAATAATCTCATTGATATTAACCTTACTGGTGCCCAATTCACTTGGTATAGACACCACTACAACCGATTGGTGGCGAGTAAAATAGATATAGCCTTCACTAATGAATCTACTCTTGATAATTTTAACCAGATCTTGTGTGCTACCCTTACTAAACTTGCTTCTGATCATCATCCGATCTTAGTCAGTTTTCCTCAAAACTCTCAGAAACCTTCTTTTCCTTTCAGGTTTAATTTGGCCTGGTCTTCTGACTCGGACTGTGTCTCTCTTATAAATTCATCCTGGACTAATATGGGAAATCACAGGGATCATTTTGTTTGCACCACTAAGTTGAAAAATATGAAGAGAATTCTTAAAAAATGGTGTTATGATAAAACAGCTTTAATTGACAAAGATATCCAGGACTTAGAAAAGGATTTGTCTCTCATTCAAGTTAGAAACACTTCATTCATCTCTGACCCCCAGGATGAAATCACCATCTCTACTAAATTGATCTCTCTTCTAAACATTAAAGATAATTTAAAAAAGCAAATATTCAGAACTAAATGGCTCAAGGATGGGGATAGAAACACCAAATTTTACAACTCTCGGCAACGGATTAGGAAAAACGGTAAGCCTCTCTCTTTCTTAAGAGTTGAGGGTAAAATCATTGAGTCTGAGGAACAGATTGAAAATTAATTTGTTTCTTACTTCACTGGCATTTTCAATGGTCCTAGCACTAACAAAGATATCCTTCCAAACATTATCCCTTATTTTGTGACTTCTGAGGATAACTGTTTTCTTAATTGCATCCTGCTTGATTCTGAGATCAAGGATACTGTTTTTGGTCTTAACCCGGATAGTGCCTCGGGCCCCGATGGTTTCAACAATGGTTTCTATCAAAAACATTTGGATGTCCTTCAAAATGATGTCTGCAACTTAGTTAAATCTTTCTTTGAAAAAGGTGTTCTTCCACACGCTCTCAACTCTCAGTTCCTCATGTTAATTCCTAAAGTTGATAATGTGGATGAAATTCACCTCTTCCATCCCATTGCCCTTTTAAATTCTCTTTTTAAAATTATCACCAAGATCCTTACTAATAGGCTTTCTAATATTAGTAACAAAATTATCTCCTGGAACCAGTTTGGTTTCATTAAGGGTACATCTATACAGGATTGTATTTGCCTCGCCTCTGAATCCACCAATTTATTGAACAGAAATACTAGGGGTGGGAACATTTCTATTAAGCTTGACATCACTGAGGCTTTCGATACGATTGACTGGACCTTCATTTTTAAAGTCCTCTCCAGTTTTGGATTCAATGACTCCTTTATTAATAAAATTAAAATCATCTTCAACTCTGCAAACATCTCTGTGCTTATTAATGGCTCTCCTAGGGGTTATTTCAAATTCTCTAAAGGTGTCAGGCAAGGTGATACGCTTTCTGCGATCATTGTTTCTATCGCCGAATATTATCTTAGTAGACTGCTCTCCCTAAATGTTGAGGGAGGCAGACTCAAACCTATCATTGCTTCTAGGAATCTTCATGCTCCCTCTCACCTGCTATATGCCGATGATATTATCCTTTTTCTTTAGGGAGACAAAAGAAATTTCAATAACCTTAAATCCATCATTTCTCACTACGAGGAGATTTCTGGTCAATACATTAATTGGCAAAAATCATTCATTTACTTTGGCAAAAACATCACCTCTAATAGGAAAACTCATATCACCAATGTTTTAGGGATAAAGGAAGGATACCTTCCTTTTACTTATCTTGGTGTTCCCCTATTCTGGGGTCGGCCCAAAGCTTGTGATTTTTTAGCCTTGTTGATCAAACTCTAAATCATTTTTCTTCCTGGAAAGGTAAATCCATTTCTATGGCTGGAAGAATTTGCCTTGTGAAATCCACTATTGTCTATAAGCTTGTTTATTCCATGATGGTCTCCAAATGGCCTTTGGGGCTGATAAAAAAACTTAATACAACTATCATGAATTTCATCTGGAGTGGAAGTACTCTAGAAAAGAAATTAGTTACCGTTTCTTGGGCCACTTGCTGTAAACCTATTGAAAATGGAGGAATCCGTATTAAGAATATTAAAATTTTTAATGAGGCCCTCCAAGCCAAACTCACATGGTCCTTCATTAATAACAACTCTCCCTCCATGAGATTCCTCAAAAGCTGCTTTCTTGATAAGCTTAAGTCTGGATCTTCTAATTATATGACTTCCTCTATCTGGCCATCAATCAATGCTACTTTTCACTCTATCATGGAAAATTCTAGATGGCTTGTTAGTAAAAACTCTTCTTTAAATTTCTAGTTTGATAACTGGACTGGCTACCCTCTCATTTCTGATATGCCTAATACCTTGGCTCATAATATTTCAAATTGATCCATTAGAGAGATGATCAATTCCCCTGATTCTCAACTTCCAGATCCTATAAAGAGGATTGTGGATAATTATTATTTTACCTCCAATGAGGATCTCCTTGTTTGCGAACCTGCTCATAATGGCCTGTTAGACTCTAACAAGTTTTATCTCTATCAATTCCCTAGTGAGGATGAAAATTTTCATTGGGTTTCTAACTTCAATAAATCTTGGATTAAGACTTCTCGCCTTACCCTTATGTGGCGTACTGCACATCAAAAAATTACAACTGATATCTGCCTGTAATCATACGGCTTTAACCTTTGCTCTAAATGTAGATTATGCAACCAAAATTGTGAGGAAATCAATCATCTCTTTTTATCTTGTGATACTTCTATGGCTCTTTGGAATTATATTTTTGACCTTGTTGATTGTAGATGGATTTTAGATACATTTATTCTCTCTCAACTGAAAGGATCGTTGGAACTCCCAAGATCTCCTCAAATCAAGAATCTTTTTCTAATGGCTGTTGCGGAGCTTATGCATATTCTATGGTATGGTAGAAATGAATCTGTTTTCAACAATAATTCCTTTAATATTTATGCAGGTAAAATGCGGATTCTACTGGCTATGAGGGAAGCATCTACGATCCAAAAGGATTTTTGTGACAATTTTGTCATAGATTTTGAATCCCTCTGCCGGATTGGTGTCAAAGGTATTTTCCTAAAACCTCATTACACTATTGAAGTTTTCTAGTAGGAACCCCCTCCTGGTTGGATTAAAGTAAATATGGACGGAGCTTCAAAGGGAAACCCTGGTCTTTCTGGATGCGGGGGAATTTTTAGAGATCATCAAGACCGGATCCTCGGATGTTTCCTTGGAAGCTGCAGAATTGCTTCTGCGCTAGAGGCCGAGATGCTTGCTACCATTCATGCTGTATCCTTTGCAAAGCGCTTAAACTGGAAGAATATCTGGATCAAGAGTGGCTCCACTACCATTGTGCAAGCCATCTGGAAGGGTGATGTACATTTGGCATGGCCTCTCACCCCCAGATGGATTGATTGCCTCGCTACGCTCAGTGACCTCAATTTTATTGCCACGCATACCTATCGGGAGGCTAATATGGTCACAGATGGGCTTGCCAACATGGGTGTCTCTCATGAGATCACTTGGATAAATGAACTCTCGCCAGAGTTTATTCCTGCTTTCATTAAAGATTCTAGAAAATTGCCCTCTTTCCGTCTGTTGTAACTCGTTTGTGACTTTCTCTTTTGAACAAAATTCCTGGTTCTGGTCTTTTGAACAGAACCCACCTTCAAAAAAAATACTCATTGTGGTCAATTTCGTTTCTCCAAAGTTTTATTTCATGGATTCAATAAAAGGATATCCAACAAACTGACCACACATAATGCCATTTGTCAATTTTTAATACACTACATCCAGTATTTTAGAACTAAAAATCTAGTTAATATAATTTATATTATATTTTAATTATTATTTTGTTATGATATGGTGGGGCATGAATATCATCTACATTATGGAATGAGGCTAGGGGAAAAGGAAAAGGAACATCACAAGTACTATAAATAGATACAAATCAGGGTATATATAATAAGAGTTATTTTAGAATATAATTAATATTTCATTTAAAATATTTATTAATCCTTTGGGAATTTATATTTTTTCATCACTAACATGGTTTTAGAAAAGACTACAATTAAAAATATGATATAGATTTGTTTAGAAACAAATGGGAAACAGACCTGATGGAAGAATGTATAAAAAAAGCATTAAGAAGTGATCAATATGACTCAAAGTGCCTATTTTTATTTAAAATTGTCAGTATTTTTAGTAAAAAGAATAAGTTCCATACTGAAAACTGAGAAAATGAGTTAGGATTGTTTTGATACATTAGTAAAATGGTCCATATGTTTTTTTTGATGTGTATTAAGCATTATCATGTCAAACTGACATACGATGTGATCATTATGACTCAAAAAGTGTGTCTCCAGTTTGAAATGATATTTTAGTAAAAAAACACAACTAACATACTAAAAACTGAGAAAACATATTCAAATTGTTTTTATACTTTAGTAAAATGATATATATGTCATTTTTTATGTGTAGGAAAAAAATAACCTCAATCCGACGTACGGTGCAACTGATATGACCCAAAGTGTCTCTTTTTATTTAAAATTGACATTAATTTTAGTAAAAAAACACAATTGGCATATTGAAGACCAAGAAAATGAATTCAGATTGTTTTGATAATTTTGAAAAATTATCCTTGAGTCATTTGTGACATGTAGGAATCAACCCACCTCAATACAATGTATAGTGTGACTAATATAAATCTAAATGTGTATTTTTATTTAAAATTGACATTAATTTAAGTAAAAAGAACAATTGACATACTGAAAACCAAGAAAACTAATTCAAAATGTTTTTATACTTTAGTAAAATGATATATGAGTCATTTTTGGCATGGAGAAATCCATCACATCTCAATATGATGCACGGTATGAATGGTATGACTAAAAGTGTTCTTTATCAGTTTAAAATTTACATTTTATCTCATAACGTGTCACTCGCTAAAAACCAAGAAAACACTTTATGATTTTCTTCATAATTTAAAACAATTATTATTATGTCTTTTTAATGTGTATGATGTAGTCTCAATTAAAATCAATGCACGATGTGACCGGTATGACAAAAAAAATGTGTTTCCCATTTGAAATGATATTTTACTAAAAAAAACCCACAAACATACTAAAACCCAATAAAACACAATTGTATTTCTTTTATACGTTAGAACAATGATCCATGATTCATTTTTGATGTGTAGGAATAAATCACACCTCAATCCCATGAACAATGTGACCGATATAAATATAAATGTGTTTTCATTTAAAATTGGCATTAATTTAAGTAAAAAGAACAACTGACATACTAAAATCCAAGAAAATGCATTCTTATTGTTTTGATACTTTAATAAAATGACCAATGAGTCTTTTTTATGTATATCAATCAACTTCACATCAATCTGACACACGGTGTGACCGGTATGACTAAAAGTGTCTGTTATTAGTTTAAAATTGACATTTTAGCTGAAAACGTTTCACTCACTAAAAACCAAGAAAATGCCCTCTGATTATCTTCATAATTTAAGAGAGAGATTTTTCAGTATTTTATGACGTGTATGATGTAGTCTCACCTCAAACCTATTCATGATGTGATCGGTATGACTCAAAATGAGTGTTTTTGGTTTGAAATGATTTTTTACTAAAAAAGCATAATTTTCGTACTGAAAATTGAGCAAACCCATTCCTATTGTTTTGATACTTTAGAACAATGATATATGAGTCATTTTTGACATGTAGTAATTAACCACACCTCAATATGATGAATGATGTGACTGGTATAAATCCATGTATGTCATTTAAATTTGATATTAATTTTAGTAAAAAAATAAGGGATATATTCACAACCAAGCAACCCCATTCGGATTGTTTTGATATTTTAGGACAATGATCCATAACTCATTTTTGACATGTAGGAATCAACTCCACCTCAATGAGATGCACGACGTGGCCGGTATAACTCCAAATGTGTATTTTTTATTAAAAATTGACATTTTATTAATGTATTCTTTCATATTAATGTTTAATTTATTTCTTTATAGTATTACTAACATAATATATGTTTTCTTATATAGGTGGAAACTTTTTCTTAAGTTGAGATCATTTTTCGACAATTAATACCATGAGTAGGAATTTTTTAAAGTGGATCACTGATGTCAAAGGATGAAACATTAATGTTTTTTACTGTTTGTTGGATAATTGTAAATTTATTTATAAAAAATATTGTTTGAAATGTATATATAATTTTTTTAATGGTTTTTTGCACATATTTGTTCTTGTGTGTGCTGTTGTGTGTGCTTCTTGGTTCTTGTGTGTGATTTGTAGGTGTTGTTTTGTGTAGGTGGTGTGTGTGTGTTGTGTAGGTGCTGCTGGTGGGTGTGTTTTTATATAAACAACACATCACAGGCAGCTAGGCCTTTATCATCCCTATTTCTAGAACTCATAAAGGCCCACTTTATCAACTCTACTTTGAGTGTTGATAAAGGAACCCTTTATCGGTGCTATTTTGAGCACTCATAAAGGCACCATTTATTTGTGCTAATTTAATCACTGATAAAGCGGTCTTTTATCAGTGCTAAAAACAACACTGATAAAAATGTCTTTTATCCATGCTAAAATATCATGGGTAAAGGGGGCCCTTATCATCACTTTTTTAGCGTTGTTAAAGGCAACCCCCTATCTTTGCTGAGATTAACAACGCTTTTCTAGCGTAGTTAAAAGCATTTTATAACAGTGATAAAAGAATTATCTATAGTAGTACCTGACCATTGTCATCTTCAATCGTCTCCTTATATCATCATACTTGGGAGAATTCACATCGTATCCTATAAGTCACAATCGATCGAACCATCACATTCTATGTGAAAAATTACTTAGTATAGGCTAATCATGGGAAAAAATCTGAGTACAAATAAAGGAGATATAGAACCTTGAATATTCTTAAAAAGGAACCAAGGGGTACACAACGTGTGATGGGACCCACACGGCATGTGGCCCTACTCCACCACAAGTCCATTTCCCTGGACGACACACAACTCTAAACTGTGTAGTAGTACACTACATGTAGGTAAACTACACAATATGTTCAGGATAACCGGGATCGAGGTCATGTCCTGCTCATCGTGTCTGTATACCGGACCCTGTGTCCATGAACTGGATTACACAGCTGTGTAGCTGGTCATGTACATCCACATGGTTTCCTACCCATGTGATCTATTACAGGGGTTTTCCAACTAGTGAAGTGATACATGACATGTATAAGGGTTACACGCCATGTCATCGTTATGTTTTCTAAAACCCTAGTCTTCACTGCTGGGGAGGATACACGCCATGCATTCATCCTTGAACACGGCGTGTAGTCTAGTTTTGACCATAAAACTCAAATTTGTAATCCATGATTTAAATCCATCCAAATTATTCGATTTTTCCCTCTACTTCTCCCAAAAATGGAAAATCCATATGTGGTTTGTGCTTTCTATCCATCATTCACCAGAAGACAACCAGCGCTGAAGCGTAGGGGTTTTACCATACATTTTGCACACCAATATGTCTCACCAACTTCAATTTTTTATCTCAAAACACACAAAAAACTATTCATTGAAATATTCCTAGTTTTATGCTTAATTCATCGATTCACACCTTGTTCACGAAACTACTACGAATTAGGGGGTCTGATCGGGCTCGGTACTACCCAACAATTGTCCAACTGGGGCCTCTGAGTCTAATTGGTGATCAATGATAATAAAAAAAGGTAAAAACACAATAACAAAGTTCAAATGTTCTATGCCCAACATTCTTGGCCAATTGATCAAGAACAAGGATCCCAAGGTTAGAAAACAATTGAAAACAATTTAATTTATGTCCACAGGCATATACAATTTTCCAACAACTGGCATAGATCCAAGAACAAGGATGGATCTTCTAAAAAATTTAATCAAAGGGAATAAAAAAACCAAATTAATACATCGATTATGGATCAATTGTCAATGAATAACACACCCTCCAATGATTTGAGGGAAGTTGTTGTGTTTGATGCGTCACGATCTGCTCTGATTTGGAGTTTCTTCATTGTATGACATGATCCACCAACGGAGGATGAAGAGAGAGAATCATGGGTGAGTTCTAGGATTATGAGGATAACACTAAAAAAATTCCATGATGATACATTAATAGGAATATATTAGGTCAAATGGGTTTAATTAATTAATTTAATAAATTAATTAAATATATTGAACATACCACCAATGGGAGAGGGATCTAAATGCTCTGTGCCAACCCATTTTATGTTGTACCTATGGAAAAACTACATTTTAGACTCAACTGTGGTCTCATATTTTTGATTTTATCTTCCTTTTATGATTTAACTAATTTTCTTTAAAAATCTACATGTGCACAATATAAAATATATTTAATATTTTTTAAAAATAAATTTTAGGCACACCAAGCCTCATAATCACATTCCATCTTAGATCATAGCTATGGAAATATATATTGAAATATTTTAAAGTATTAAAAGGAAATAACTAGGTCTCTAAATCATTACCTCCTTCAATATTTTTCCCCAAAAAGGGAAAAAACTATGTAAATAACTCAGGATACTGAGCCTGAACACGGCTCTTCCACTCCCTGGAACTCTCCTGTACATTTCCATGCAGCCACAAAATGTAAACCAAGGGTATTATCTTTCTACATAGGGTCTTATCCTTTTGATCCTTGATCATCATCGAGTTCCCCACAAAGTTGGCTCCATCATTGATGCCCATCCCACCATAGTTGAGGACGTGTGGAGGTTCATGAACATATCTTCTTATCCATGAAACATGGAAGATGTCGTGAACCCTCTCTAGCTGTGGGGGTAGGGAGATGTGGTAATAAATATTTCCAACCCTCTACACAATCTCAAATGACCTGATGAACCCCAAGGATATCTTGGATCCCTGACTGAAGCTCCAAAATCCTCATCATGGGGATACTCTCAGGAAAACATAACCCCCTACTCAAACTCTAAGGGCCTATGATAGTGATCTAAGTAATATTTATGTCTCCTCTAGTTTATCATCATCAGATCACGAATGTCATAGACTTTCTCCATCGTCACCTGCACAAACTCTGGGCCTATAATATATGTCTCACTAATCTGTGTCCAACACAAGGGTGGCCTTCAAGGTCTCCCATAAAGGGCCTACAAATTTTTCATGTAAATGGTATAGTGGTAGATGTTTTTATTCATAAACTATACCATAGGATGGTGATCCTTCTATCTCCAGTCAAAGTCTAACATAATAGTCCTCACCTTATCCTCCAACACCTGGATAGTGTTCTCGGTCTTCCCATCAAACTAGGGGTGGAAGGCTACATTTATCCTTATGTGGGTCATGAATTCATCCAGAAGACCTCTCAACAATTGTAATGTAAACCATGTGTCATGATCAGAGACACTCATTGAGGGAAACCTAAGAAGGCGAACGATCTACCATACATACAACTTCCCCAAAATCACTACTAAACTCTGATCCTAAATAGTAAGGAAGTGTGTTGACTTCATGAGTCAGTCAAATATCACCCAGACTATGTCATTGAACTTCTCTATGCATGGAATACCTGGTAAAAATTCTATGTATATGTCGTCCCATTTCCACTCTTGGATCTCAAGGGGCCACAACAAACCTACCAAAACCTAGTGCGCAACCTTTACTTACTAACTTTTGATACACCAAGTTATGAACTCGTCTATACTTCATATCATGATGGACTAACAAAACTAATGATGAAGTTATATATACATCTCCCTCACACTAGGATGTTTAGATATGGGAGAAGTGTGGAACTCTCGCATCACCTCCTCTCGCAAAGTGACTAGAACCACTATATGCCTCTGGAATAAGATGATGTGATTATCTAATTAAAAATATATATCTCGAAAGTCACCTATGTATATATGATCATTTAAGACCTCAAATTCAATATCTCTCAGTCGGGACTCTCTCATATGCTCGAGGAGCGAACGAGTCAGCACCATCGACTATAGAAAAGATGTACCCTCCATCTCAACCAGGGTTAGTTTCAAGGAGACTAAATAGTTTGAAGCCTCCTACACTAATTGAACCTGGGAATTCCTACTAAGGGAATCTTCTACCAATTTTTCCTTCTATAGAGTATTGACAATCTCTAATTCATAGTACTATAAGAACTCTAAACAGTGTCATTATCTCAGGTTCATTTCTCTCTATGTGAAGACATACCTGAGACTTTGGTAGTCTGAGTAAACCAAAAGCACTATCCCATAATGTAGTTTCTCTATATCCTTAGGTAAAATACTACCACTTTCAAATATTTTTCATGATCTGTGTAGTTATGATCATGGTATCTTAAGTGCCTCTACCCATATGCGATAAATACCTACTGTTGCATCAATATGCAACCGAACCTAGATCCCGAGGCATCACAATACACTATGAACTTCGTGACTTCATATGATATTATCAACACTGGATCAATCATCATACTCAACATAAAATCCTCAAAGGACCTTTGACACTGCTCAGACAAGGAAAAAAGTTTCCCTTTCTACATCAAGGTGTTCAACGGGGCTGTGATTCTAGAGAAGTCTTCCACATAGATCCTGCAATACCCTACCAAACCAATAAATCTTCTCCCCACTGACAAGCTCTTAGATGAATCCTAATAAATAAATTCATTTATCATCACTAGATCCATGGATAAACCATGATCATAAATGCGAATCCCCTGAAATTGAACCTCATGAATCATGAACTATAACTTTGAGAGCTTTCTGTAAATCTGAGGATCTCGAAGAAAGCCTTAGACCACCCTCAAGTGCTCAACATGCTCTTCCTTTGATACAGATTAGACAAGTATACCATCAATGAACACAAAAAAACTAGTCCAAGTATGGTTGGAATACATAGTTCATAAAATCCATAAACACAGTAGGGGAATTCATCACACCAAAGGGTATCACTAGGAACTCATGGTGTATGTATAGATATCAGAGTGATGTACTTGGAATATCTACCTCAAGAACCCCAAACTATTGGTATTCCAGCTTGTATTGGATCTTTGAGAACCATATCGCACCTCAAAAATGGATAAAGAGGTCATCAATCCTCATTAGGGGTACTTGTTCCTTATCATGGCATGGTTTAGGCAATGATAATTTATGAATATCTCCAAGAATTAGTCTTCCTTTTTCACAAAAAAGACTAGTGACACCCAAGAGGACACACTGGGTCTGATGAAACCTTCCTATAAAGGTCCTCCAACTACAACCATAAATATTGAAGCTCAGTATGTGACATTCGATGTGCTAGAGAAATTATCAGAGTGGTTACAATATGCAATTCAATGCAAAACTCCATCTACTACCATAAAGGAAGTCATAGAACATACTCTGGGATGATGTCCATATAATCCGCCACATGTTAAGAATGCTATATTCTTGAAGAGCCTGATACAATAAGGGATATACTCACTAACTGATGGGTGATAGGTTGTAGCCTCTGGCATGTAGAACCCACTTACCCTACCATGTGATCTCTCTCGCTAAAAAAGAGAATCTTGTCCCATTAGTGCGTAGGCATCTAAATTTTATACGGTGATAGTCGATATGGGATCAAACCATGGATAGAAAATACATACCCAATATAATGTCATAGGGTTCCATTATGATGACCTAAAGGTCCCACCTGAACCTCTCTCCACCAAGCGATAGCTCACACAGATGGAAGATGAAAGATACAGAAGAAGAATTCCCTGTAGGAACCTTAAGACGAAGTTGCTAGGAAAGTGCCTCAACTGGGAGATCCATATCTCTCACCAAGTGTATATAGATTATGGAATGACTGGAACCTATGTCTACTAACATTGACGAAAGAGTATAAAACCTAGTGATCATACCTTTTATCACGTCGTGCACTACATGATCATAGATATAAAAATCCTATGGTTGTCCATGGTCGCAACCTCCAGCTCCTTGAGCCAGATGTAGGATTCTGGGTGGTGGTGGTGGTGGAAGGATCTCATAATGGAATCCACCATGCATAGATCATCCTTCTCCTTTTCCAAATTCACCTCCCAGGGGACCACTTTATCCTCACCTAGGAGATCCCTGATCACAGTGCATCCACTTTTTTGGTGGCCCATTAGCTATATGTTTGTTCTGATCAGCACATTGGGTCAGGCAGTCTCACTCCATGCGACCTCACCCATTACAGGTGAAGAATATCTCCTCTATAGGACCCCCTATTACTCTACGATGCCTCTGACTACATGCCTAAATTTTTTCATGAGATGATCTCCTGCGTCGAGACCCTGGCACCTGGCGTCAGCTAGCTTCCACAGATGACTCAGCTCTATGGTGCCCACATCCAGCTCCATCCATCTGGAATCACTTTGATAGAAATCTCTCTATCACCAGTGCCCACTTCTACATGCCAACATAGGTGGGGATTAATTAGGGTACAACGTTGGCTTGGATCTCTCTACGGAGTCCCCACTCAAACTTCTATTCTCAGAAGTAGCTGTACCAAATCATGTTAAGAGATTATTTCATAAGGTCTTCGAACCTTAATTCACACTCATCTACCATAATCCTACCGTGATGAATCTCCATAAGCTCTTGTATCTAAACAAAGTTCAAGTGGGAGGGGTAGTACTCCTCACAAAAAAGTTGTTGGAAGTTAGTCTATGAGAGTGTTGACTCATCATGCATCTAAGAAACAAGGCTCCACCAAATCCCAACTTATCCGAGTAAAAGTTTGTATATTAGTGAAACCACTTGATCCATTGAGGCCAGAACAATCCTAAAGAAATGGACCACCAACTCTAGACAATCCTATGATTTTTAAGGATTTGTCTTCCTGCGGAACCTCAGAATCCTCTGATGCTGGAACTCACAGAGTGCGCTAACCTTACATGAATCATTCTCCTATTATTCTATAACGATCTACTTATTGATTGGGGGAGGAGTTTATACCTTACCACCTAGAGGAAGGGGATCATGGGATGGATCCTGAATTAAGGAATCATTGCTCATCGGATCTTCATCATGAACTAGAGCTAGTATCCTGGAAGACTATTGTCACGGAGGCATCCTGATATTTTATCAAGACATACCATGGTCAGATTAGCATATATATACATAAACAACAATGGGGAACTAACTCAAGATGGATAATCAAACACTAAATCATATATTATGCATGTAATATTGATCCCTGTAATAAATTTCTTGGCATACGGAGTTGACAAGTAGGTAGTCAGGTTCCTAGTGAATGGATACATTGGACGCCACACCATCCTGAGACTCCCCAGCCTGAGATCCACACTCAATACACTTTGACACTATTTCATTAAACCCAACCAAAATATTTATATGTTCACTATTCCAAACAATGTACAAAGGATTGAACCATCTTTGATACCAATCTATCATGACCTAACCCAAGTAGAGACTCAAGCTACGACTAATCCAATACTGCCTCTAAAGTATAGGGGATGATGACCATTGTCGAAGGAATAACTGACATGGGGAGGATTTTTCCCAAGTACCTCTATACACAAACACAACCATATCAATGAAAAATTATAGAGAGAAAGAGTAAAAGATTCAGCACTGCTATAAAGTAAACCAAGCATCCATGAACCTCTAGAAAGTAAAAAAGTATGATTGTGTAAACTAAAAAGTAAAGGGGAAAAATATACGCCCAACTAGAAATGTTCCCCAACTTGAAAAAACTTGAAAACATTAAATAGATGAGAGATCCTAGCTCATGAATCCTAAGATATGGCCCCTATATGTGGTCCAAGCACCTAGTATCCCTAAGCTCCTCTAAATTCACGGTTGAATTTTCCATCATCTAAAAAAGACACGACACGTGTGGGAAAATACCATATAGGGGTGATTATATACATACCCAGTAGGACACCCCAAAAGTTGAAGGGTTTTTTTTAAGAGATACAATAGAAAGACAAAGATAGTAGATGGCATAATTTACAATATAAGAGTACAGATCAACACAACAAAGAGTGAAAGTAAGTTCATCTAAACATAAGGGGATAAACATGGTGAGTAGATGAACTAATCATAGAGTCTTCACTGCCTATAGTAAGAGAGTAGACTCAGCCAACCAAAAGAAGCTAAACACAGAAAGAATATGGAATACCCCATGTGACTTCACCTCTCTAAGAAGGAGAGTAGCCAAATCCAAGGTGTGGATATAGAAGAAGAATATATATATTCTCAGTCAAAAAAATCCAAAATTAGAGTGTAAGGGGATCTTAATCTCATAGCTCATCCCAGTAATAAGAGTATCCAATACTTTCAAAAGTCTATCAATGATTCCCAACATCTCATTTGTTTGCCCAGAAGTAACTGCTTAAGTCTTACCATGCCTGGTCACTGTTCTCTACACCCAAGTATGTACAAAATCAAAATAGAGGACCTGAAACCTAGTATGTCATGGGATTTATACTTTGATCATGGGGGATCCATGCCCTGATAGAATAATATAGTTACACTCAGAAGGTCGGGGACTCAATCCCAAAATGGAAAGAGGGTTCCACTCTAAGTCATAGAGGACCCATACCCTACCCCATATGAGGGTTCCACTCGGATGGTCGAGGACCGGTGCCTAACTCTACTAGAGGGTGACACAATAAGTCATTAAGGACCCATACCCTTCCCCATAAGAGGATACTACTCATAAGGTTGAGTACCCATACCCAACCCAACTAGAGGGTGTCACTCTAAGTCATTGAGGAACTACTCTTTATCTGATAGGGGTGTCACTTGGAAGAATCCTCTTGTGATCATGTATGATCACCATAATCTTAAATAATCAACATAGAGAACCATTCCAAGAAAATTTCACATCATATCTCGTAAGCCACAACTGAGGGAACCATCACATTCAACATGCAAAAACACTCAGGATAGAATACACATGGGAAAAAAATAGAGTTCAAAGACATACGGAACCATGAAGATTTATAAAAAGGAACTAAGTGGTACAAGACATGTGAGGGGACCCAAATGACCTGTGGCCCCACTCCACCACCTGATCATGTCCCTGTATGAAACAAATATCAACCCCATGTAGTAGTAAACACCATGTAAGTGGAAAACATGACCTGTATAGGCTAACTGGGACCGAGGCCATGTCCTGATCACCGTGTCCATGTTCCGGACTTAGTGTTCGTGTACCAGACCCCATTCCATGTACCTAAGTACATAACTGCATACCTGGCCATGTTATTCCACATGATTTCCCACCCATGTGATCTATCACATGGGTTTTCCAACTGGTGAAGGGATACACTACGTGTATAAGGGTTACACGCTATGTCATCCATAAGTTTTCTGAAACCCCACCCGCTGCCGCTAGGGGGGTCTACACACCGTGTGTTCATCCTTGAACATTTTGTGTAGTCATTTTTTCTCTAAAAGCATATATCCAATATATTCACTTCAAAATCTGACCAAATACTTCGATTTCTTCCTCCATTCCACCTGAAAATGGTGGATCTAGTTTTGGATTTCACTTGTTGGTCATCGTTTTTTAGACAAAAACAATCAGTGAAGCATCAGGGTTTCACCATATATTCTGCACACCATTTCACCTCACCTTCTTCTATTTTTTTTATCTCAGACCACAAAAAATCATCTATTACTTTAAATATTCCTAGATCTAATCTTTCATCAATGATTCTCACCTTGTTTGCAGAACCACTACAAATCAGGGGATCTGATCAGGCTCAGTACCTCCCCACAATTTTAAAACTAGGACCTTTGAGTTCAATTACTGCTTAACACAATGAAAAAATGGTTAAAATCACAATAAAAAAGTTCAAATGATCTATTCCAATCATTCTTGGCCAATAAATAAAGAACGGAGATCCCATTGTTAGAAAAAAAATGAAAACAATTTAATTTCTGTACATGGGCACATGTAATTGTCTAATAATTGGAATAAATCCAAGAATAAGGAAGGATCTACTAAATAGTTTAATCAAAAGTCATAAAAAAAATGAATAGTCTTAATTCAATTATGGATTGATCATCAATGAAGAATATTCCAACCAATGATTTGAGAGGATTTATTGTGTTCGATGTGTCCCAATCTAGAGATTCATCATCGTCCGATGTGATCCACCAATGAAAGAGTAGGAGAGAGTTTCATGGGTTAATTCCAAGATTATGAGGTTAACCCTATAAATTTTTCCATGATGATACATTTATAAAAATAGATTCAGTCAAATGGGTTTAATCAATTAATTTAATAAATTAATTAAACTCACTGAATGCATCAACAATGGGAGAGGGAGATAGATGATCCATGCCAACCCATTTTATGTCACGCCTAGGGTAAACACTGCATTTAGGACTTAACTATGCTCTTGAATTTCTAATCTGAGCTTCATTTTAAGAGTTATCCCATTTTATTTAAGATGTTGTGCGTACATAATATAAAATGTATTTAATATTTCTATAAAATTAATTCCAAGCACACCATGCCATGGAATCGCATGCCATCTTAGCACTTATATCTGGAAATATATATATAAATATTTCAAAGTCTTACAAGTAAATAATTCGGTCTCTGTAGTATTTTTTTTTATTGAGGATGAAACAATCCATATTTTAATTAGAAATGACTATGGTATTTGAAGTATGAATTTTACAAAAAATGACTAGGATCTTTCTAAAATGGCTCGGTTTATGGTATGAACATTAAACTAAAATGGTTCCCAAAACAACTATAGTCTTATTAAAAAGTTCTATCCATGTAAGACTAAATAAAAAATTAAAAGGGTCATGTAATAAAAAATAACAACCTGTTTAAGTGTAACTTCTCACCCACCATGTCATAGTCTATATCCAAAACTACCATTGTGTATATAATTTTAAATAAATTTATTTATTGTTAAATCTTTCAAAAACCTTCACCAGTGTGATCCTGAGGGACCAATTTAAACAAAAAGGGTCAATTTAAACCATATAAAAAACATTTTTCTATATGTGAACTTAGTTTAAAGTGGATTTACATTCTATATAATTTATACATTCTAGTAAATTATAAAATAAGTAAAATTATTAATGTTTTTATATTAATTTATATATCTTTCATAAATGATAATATAAATTCTTAAAGGCCTTATTTGAAAAATATGTGATTATTAGTTTTTGTAAAGTGTATATTAATATGACATTTTATATTACTATAAATGTTTTCATAAAATATCACATATTTTGAATATAAATGAGTGTATAATAAATTTCATGTAAATTGATAATATGAGTGAGTTCATATTAAAATAAATATATAATGAAAATGTTTATTTATTTTATGTAATTTCCACAGATCATGGTTAAATTATAAATTGTTTATATTTTTTATGAATTGTTCATAAAGCATTTATCTAATGTCTAAATTAATGAATTATTCATTTATTTAATATTATTCCTTACTAGATTAATATATATATATATATATATATAATTTTTTTATATTACTAATGGATGTATGATATAGTTTAAAGTTGTAATATCCTTATTTAACATACCATGCATGCATTAAAGGAGTTATATACTTGGTATGACAATTTATTTAATTTTATTTTACCTTGAATTTGAATGTCCATGGGATATGAGATTGAATTAATAATTTTTTATAGTTTATACATATTATGTGTTTAAATTATGATGTAATTAAAGTCTCTATTCAGTAAATAACTATGGATAGGGTGACTTTAGGTCAGATTTCTCATTGATATGGGATTTTTGACTCTATCTATAAAATTTGAGGTTGGCTACCTATCACACCATACTTACTCTTATGTGGATTTTTGATTTAATATGATTCTAAGACTTTACATGAAATGGTTTCATATATCTTTTTAATTTGGGTATATATAAATATATTTGGATTTTAATTTAGGTTAGTAATACATGTTATGATTTTTCTAAAGAGTTACGCATCAACATGTATTGAACATTTTGATTTGGTGAACGGAATAGGGATTAAAAAATCGACCATTCAGAGCATACAAACATATAAAGGGAATAAACGAGTTAATATGGTGAGATAATAAAACCCCTTAAAATAATAAGTGTTAGATTCCTTCTAATAGAACACTTGTCATTAACTTGATCATCCAAACATATAGGTTATACCAATGTTGGGTTCCCATGGATTATCTTATGTAAGAAAATAAGGATATAGGTGACCCTAACAGTTTGGTTCCAAATTTGGTAATAGGATTAGGTTATGCTAATTTTGGAAACCCTGAGAGTTGGGATACTAGGGGAATATATTTGACCATATCCATAATATGTATTGGGTAAGAAGTTGTTCTCTAAATTATTTAAGTGTCATATATGATATGATCAACATGGTTTCTTACCAGATATATTCATAGATTATGTTATGATATTATTTGGAATAAGTCATTATGAGATATATATCGTGGAACACTAATGGATATGAATAAAAAAAATAAAGAGGTTATCATTTTAGTAGGAGAACATTTAATAAAATTACATATTAAAAAAATTAAAAACATGATAATCATATGATAAAATATTCTTTTATAGATAAATGGAATCATTATCATCTAACATAACTTTGAGATCAATATTGAAAAATATATATATTAATGGATGAAAATTTATAGTTTTTTTATAGGAACTTTAGAATTGTTTTCAAGAAAATAAGTGATGTTATCGGTATTAAAGTGCATTCTAAGAAGAATCTTGTTGATGAAACTAGTTAAGAAGAGAAAGATGCTTATAATAATAATAGTAAAAAATCTATTTAATTCTCTATATTGATGACTGTTTATATATATATCTAATTTTACAAAAGAAACATGATAATATTATTGATTTTGGGATAAAAGAAATCAAAAAAAATCTCTCTCAAGAATTGGATAAATAAAAGAGATATAGAGTATCAAAAGTACTCTTTTAGTATAAGACGGATGAGTGTAATTTCATCTAATCTTATATACTCAATATTATTTAGTGTGTAAATCAATTAGAGAGACTGGTTTCACTAATCAGGATTGATTTTATCACTAAATTAATTATGCAATCATTTCCAGTAGGGTTCTAATAGTTTTTTTGTGAATTACAAAAAATAATGAGTTTAATAAAAGTTTACCCAATCTCCTCAATATGTTAAGGATTACTAAGTATGATATTATAGGTTCAAGTTAAAGTTTCATGATCATGGTAAATAAAGGAAAGGGTGAAATATTTATATATAAGTAGAATAAGAGAGTTTGTGAAGAGTCTATAACAACTTCTAAGACAATGAAATGAGATTTTAACAGTATTTTTTCACTATGGTAAAATTAGATATTGGAGAAATAATTCTCCAGAATACATTAAGGGTGAAAGAAATTGTGTAGAGCCTATGGTTGGTATTTAAATTATAGAGTCAATTATTTAAATTTAAAGGTTATACGATACTAACAGTAAAATAAAAAATTATTATGAATATGCATTGGAATTAAAAATTGATGAAGTATTGAAAAATAGATCTTAAATTTTGTATTCAAGTGATGAAAAAATGGTTTCAACATTAATGTGTTTTATAAAGTGGATTACTATAAATCTCTAGTGGGTTATAATAATGATTGTGTATTTTAATTTTATTTTCCTCATATGTGAGAAGAGGGGTTTTATAAATAATTGTTATTATAAATAAATATGATGATGATTTTGATACCCATATTTATGATTGATAAAAATATATAGCATGTTTGAAAATAAGATAACGATTAAGGGTGTTCTGTGTTGAGACTAAGAGGTTATCATGTGTTGTTATATTAAAGAAGAAGTTGGTTTAGAAGAATCAAAGATTTATTAGGTATTTTATTTTGTCACCATTCATAAAAAAATAAAATATTTATTACTCACTTTTAAATTTTAAAAATATAATTTTTTTGAAGTAGATATATGAGGTTTATGGATTGAATCCAAGAGACTAATTCTAGAAGATTTTGTCACTCAATCTGATGTGAAAGGATAAAGTCCTTGTTTTTATATCAAACATAGATGTCTATAATAGAAAAATATAGATATGATTTAAAAATATTAAAAGGTTCTAGAAAACATGTATATAAAAATATATTCATGATTCTATATTAATTCATTTTAAGGAATAATATTTCTTGATGAATGATCCGAATAATTATAGAAGTCACTAATGATGTTGGATTAGAAAAAGAGTATAATGATGTATACCAAAGGATCATTACAAGTCCATAAGAAAGAGTTTTATGAATTCCATCAGAATAAGATACTCGAGATCATAATAATTTTTTTTTGTAGAAGATCTTGATGAAAGAAAGTTTGAAGAAGGAATCATAAAAAGGCTTATAATCAAATTCAATGGACAATGTTTTCTTGAAAAATACATTGAAAAAGGTTTTCAAATAGATTCGACCATAAAAAGTGTGTGTAGAGGAATCATAAAGTGTTTGAAGTAAATACTTTGAAAATAGAAACTCAAAGATCATTGAGCATTTAAATATTTAATAGTATCCAAATTGAAATATTTGATGTCTACCAGATAGATTCTGACCATAAAAAGAAGAACCTTATGAGGTTATTAGAAGGAGGAGTTTCTATAAAGATGAACCAAAAAAAGTTATGTGAGTCTTTACAAAGTTTTTATAAATTTATTAAATGTGATTCTGTTGAGTTTTATATTCAAACCCTTAAAAATCATAAAGGGAATATAATGATTTTATCAGAGATTTTAGGATGGTTGAAGAGTTTTTTGACCTGAGGTTTAAATAAAGGTTTATATGGCATTTTGTTGAATCCTAAATTTTAAAAAATTTAATGGTAGTGAAAAATTAATTTTTTTTAGTAGGAAATTCAATGTTTGATAATTAACTTTGAGTTTTAAGTTCCCCATACTCCCTATGTTTTTAGAGAATCGGTAGCTATATAAAGGGGGAGTAGGTGTGCCGAGAATATTGATGTTGCCTTGTGTTTTGAAAAATAATTTAGATAATAACCAATTGTTGAAGAATAAAATATATTATCACCAGATGATGGGGTAATATATGGAGGGTAGAACGTTTTTGGCATCATATGAATAATATGAAAAATATACCTGATGTAGGATACCTGATAGAGTGGTGTCAGTCTATCAATTAGTATTATATGAACATGGCTTCAGACAGAGTGACCAAACCAAGTGTAATATATAGGATGCTACTGAATAGATAATTCATTGGATATAAAATTTTTGTAATGTATGATTATAAATGAATTTATTTATCTTTTATGTGAAATAATGTGAATAGGAAGGAGAAGAACTTAGATGAAGGAAAGTGTGAAGAAATTTCAAGAATAAGAGTACCAACTTATTGAATTCTATTCGAGAAGGTTCTTATTGTTGTTGAAAAATATTATTATGAAATATTATATGTGTTATAAGAAGATGAATTTTCATATTACTATAGAGATATGAAAGTTAGGTAAATTCCCTACTTGATGTAACCACCAAAGTATTGATTTCTAGTGATTGTGTGGTCTCAATTTACTTCTAAACCATGCTAAGGACTAGGTACTCTTATAGAGTAGTGATCCCTATAAATACATGTATTCTTATAGGTGTGATTGTTTAATGTTTTCCTAAAAATTAATGTATAACTAACCATAGGAAGAGGTTGTTTCTTATGTAAAACATATAAATAAAAGATCATTGATTTACCCCCTCCCCCTCTCAGTGATCACATATATCTAGATTTATTCTTTGAATTTTTATCAGATTATGGGGTTCCTTTATTAACTATTTACTAATGTTTGAAGTTTAATGTTTTCATTTATGTTTAAAACTCAATTAAAAGTAAGTGGATTCATTTATTTAATGGAAATAACTTCCATATATATAGGAAAAAATGTTATCCTATCTATTTTACATTGGCTATGAATTTATAGAGGATGTTACATCTAGTTTACCTCCTATTTTTTAGGGTGATTCCTTAATAGTTATTGATAAGTAAAATTTGGAGAATGATGGGAAAGTAATAAATGTTATACTTTCCTCCCTCTATGAATGTGAATATATATAGGTTAAAGGAATTGAAACTACTAAAGGAATATGGAACATGTTATAGAATATCTATGAAGGAAATATGAAAGTAAATAAGGATAAGTTAAAAATGTGAAGATTTAAGTATGATGATCATAAAATGGTACATGATTAAACTATTGGATAATTCTATATAAGGGTTAATTAAATTGTAATAACCATAAGATATTTTGGTGAGAAATTTAAATATTTGAATTTTTTAAAAAATATTCTAGGTATTCTTCTTAATATATCTGATTCAAAGTTATTATCTTTAGAAGATAGATATATTGAAACTCTATCATTGTATGATATATATTGTATTATCATAACATATAAAATGAGAAACATAAAACTTTAAAATAAAAATAAAAGGTTGATTATAAAATTACCTTCAAATCTAAAAATAAAAGAATGTCTAAAAAAGTTCCCAAGGAATAAGTCACCGATGAATATGACCCCAAATATGAGGCAAGTAAAAAATTTAATGAATTCATGTCTTTTCTTTGTAGAAATGTAAAAATAAGAATAGGAAACTATAAAGAAAAGTTACCATTTAAGTTTTTAGGTTTCAAAGATATTGAAAACTTTTCTATAAATTTCCCAAGGCTTAAGGAAGAGGAATATAGTTCTAAAGAAGATAGAATGTCAAGAATATCACTAAACAAGATGATATAAAAATAGATGTCTTTTCCAAAAGGAAAGGATAAGAACTTCCTTAAATATAAAAAGAGATACATTTTTTCTAAGTGTATGGAAGATGAATATAGTGAAGTGGAAGCTGAAAACTCTAGAGATAATGCTATTGAGAAGTGACCTATTATTAATATCAAAGATGGAAACTTTTCTAGTAATTAAAATAGTGGCTCTAAATAAGAATAGTAAGTGACTCAGATGGATTTTATTCTTAAAATATAATTGATAGAATGCATATCAAAGATTATTAGGATTAAAAAAGATAATTAGAAGTTAAAGAAAGAAGATATGTCAGCAAGACACCAAAAATTAGATCTTGAGAAAAATTCAACATAGTTAAAATAGATTGATGATCTAATGAAATTCCTTGATGAAAAGAAAAAACTCGATATCAAACTTACAGAGAAGTTAAAGGTTAAGGGTAAATATTTTGACCATATTCAACAGAAACATATGAGAAAGGCATCCCAAACTTCAAAAACACTATAATAGAAGTTGGTGAATGTTTTAAGAAATATAAACCACATAAGGATCAACAAATATCATACTCATATTTTAATAACAAGTTTGTATATATTTATAAAAATAAGCAATTAAAGAATACCATATATGTATACAAAACTATAAAATCTATTTTTTTGAAATTTCTAATAAATCTAGTGTTAAATAAAAAACACCAAACTGGAGACTTCATTAAGTTCAAGAAGAAGTCTAATCTAAAGAAATATTTTTTATTAAAGATAACAGAAAACTAGTTCATGGTTCTAAAATACATAAAATTTATAGAGGAACATATATTTTCTATGGATACTAATTCTATTTTGGAGGCTTTAGACATAAAAAAATATTTTATGGTTCAGTAATCAATAATATAATGAATCTAGGAGGTTTTAGAGGTATATTTTAAGAGGGAATAAAACCAAAAAATTACGAAAACCTAAAAAACTAATCCAAATATTAAAAATATATTTCAACCTCTTGAAACATTTTTTAAAGGTTCGATCATCCTATAGATATTTCCAAAGTATGTATTGTTATGCTGCTATCTCGGTAAAGTTTGTACGAAAAATCCTATAAGCCTCAAGTTAAGGAGAAAAAGGGAAGAAAAAGGATGTGGTTACTGAAACTATGTTCAAAGATATAAAAGGAGAATAACCTTATATATTAGATAGTGGGTATTATTCACATATGAAAAGATATTTTAATTTGTTGAAAATGTAAAATATTACAAATAAGGGACATCAACTTTTTGAAGATGATGAGTCACTCATATTTGAATACCTTGGATCAGCTATCATTGGAAAATAAAATTTAAAATCTAAAAGGCCCTTATTTGTTGACGAAATGAAGCATAACTTATTAAGTGTTTAAAAAATATATAATGAAGTAAATGATGTTATTTTCAGAAGAGATAGGTTTTTAAAAAGGTATTTAATATAAGATGGTTTTAACAGTAGGATAATGAACACGGTGAAATTTTTTTCAAGACGGAGTTTCACAAGGATCATGCAATGTGAGATTGATGAAAGAAAACTAGTTATGGAATAAGAGACTTGGAAATTTACAAAGTAATATGTACAAAATAATGAAGGGAGAATGTATTTGTGACATTATTGACATGATGATAATAATAGATTGGTGTTTTTCAATATTTCAACATAGAATTTTAAAAAATCTATACATAAGAAATTTAAAATACATTCAACTCATCCCTTAGAGGTTATACATTCTAGCATATGTGGGCCTATGAGAAAGAAACAAAAAAATAGAGAGAATTATATTATCTTATTTATTTATTAATTTTCTCATATTAAATTTATAATGTCTTTGAAACATAAATCAAAGGCTATGAAAATGTTTAAGAGTTTCATGAGAAGCTTGAAAAGAGAATGTGGATATTCTTCGAAGATGATTCAAACAGATAATGGTTTTGAAGTCACTAATGTGAAGTTAAAAGATTATATTGGAAAGAATGTAATTTAATATAAAAATAATTCACTATAAACTCCACAATATAATGGCATTTTTGAAATAAAGAATTGAGGTTCGGTTAAGATGGGTCGAACTATAATAATTAAACATGATACTTGTCATTTATTTTAGAGAAAAGATATTAGAGATACTATTCATGTAGATAACCATTTTTTCTATAGGAAAACATTGATATTACCCCTTAAGATATATATTATAATGAAAACCTATGTTATAAATATAAAATGGTTTTTAGTAGTCCCTATATTATCGTAGTCAAAGGTTAAAATCTTGGGAATTTCGATCAAAGAGGTATTGATGGTATCTTTCTTGGATAATTTAATAATTGCATAGGATATATGTGATATAATAAAGAGACAATAAATATTGTTAACTCTAAAGATGTGAAAGTGATAGAAAATTATAATAAAAAAGTTTCACATTCAGCTATAGATATAAGAGAAAGTGAGGATAAAGTTGTTCATGTTAAACAATATAATAAAGTTTTTGATAGAAGTGATGATGTAGAAACTATAAAAGATAAAAATATTGATTCTTTTACTTCAATTTATGAGGAAAAATTATGTTCATGTCATCCAAAATTGAGAAAGAAAGTGGAGTTATAAAAAATCAATGGAGATCAAGGACAGTAGGTTGAAACTAAAATAAAATCCAAGTTAGTTTCATACACTTATTTATATTCATAGGTTGATCCAATTGATGTTGATGAATATTTGAAGCATCACGAATGTATTAATGATATGGATTAATAATTGAATTAAATTTATAATAATTATACATGGAAACTTTTACCCAAACCAAAAGATAATAATTTGATTGGAATAAAATGGGGTTTTCAAAACAATTTGAATAAAAATGGTGAAGTGATAATAAATAAAGAAAGACTAGTTTGTAAAGTTTACTCATGGGTCGAAGGTATTAATTTTGATGATACTTATTCCCCAGTTTAAATACTTGGAACTATCCGAATATTTCATTCTATTGTTTTACAATAATGATATATGATATTTCATATGGACGTTAAGTCATATTTTTTTCAATGGAGTGCTAGATGAAGAAGTTTAAATTAAGAATCTGTGTGGTTTTTTTCTTATAAAAAATGAAAACTATGTGTGCAAGTTTAAGAAATATTTTTATAGGCCAAATCATGCTCCAAGATCTTGGTATTCTAAACAAGATACTTTTTTGAGAAATTTTAACTCTAGGAAAGGAATATTTGATATAAACCTATACATAAAATAAATGAAATAGGTTTTCCTAATTTTTATTATTTATGTTTATAATGTTATATTCATAGGGAATACTAAAGAAATATGTGAAACATTTCCTGAGGGGATGAAGAAGATACCTTAAATGTCTATATTATTAGGAATGAAATACTTTCTTAGCTTAAAATTCTCTCAAAATGGAAGGCATAGTTTTATTTCTCAAGAGAAATATGATAAGGATCTGTCGAATAAATTTGGTATAGAAGATTCAAATATAGTTTCCACACCCAATTTAGTGTGAACAAAGTTTTAAAAATGAGGTAATGGAAAGGATGTTGGTCCTAAAGATTTTATAAATTATATTATAAGCCTATTATATCGCATTAATACTTGGCCCTATTTTTTAATGTTATTACACTTTTTTTCCAGATATTATAATGATCCTAAAGAATCTCATCTAGTGGATACAAAAAGAATTATCAAATATTTTAAAGGCATAACTGAATTTTTGTTGACATATAATAGCGTAAGAAATATTAATTTCTTGGTTACATAGATATAGACTAGATAGGTTATGTCAATGATAGATGATCCACATCTAGTAGAGTTTAACTCTTAGGTGATGTTCTGTGAGTTGGAATACAAAGAAGAAAAGTTCAATAACTCTCAATACTACTAAAGATAAGTATGTAGATAACACTCAAGCTATAACACAATTGATATGGATGAAGATACAATTGGAATATTTTTTGTTTGATGTGAACATCACACTACTTTTAGGTTGTGATAATCAAAATACTATATATCTCTCTATTAATGAAGTGTAACATTCTCATTCTAAGAACACTGATATTAAATATCACTTCATAAAAAATAATGTGGAAAAATTGAACTAAATTTAGAGTTTTTTCCAACAATGGAGAATGTTTTTGATATCTTTTGAAAACCATTTCCAAAGGAAACATTTATTAAGATGAGATTTATAATGGATATAAAATATCACACTCTTTAAGGATAAGGTATGTAAAATTTTTCACTTTATAAATATTTATTGATAAATTTATGGATAAAATGGTATTTTTTCAATTATTATTATTTCATAGACTAAGTTTTCTCACATTGGGTTAGTATTGTTTGATGGTAATTTATTTCTTGAGTTTACAAGATTCAATGATTTATATTCCTTGGTAGAAAATGTAATCCAAAGGGGGGACTATTGAGACCTAGAGTTTATGAGGTGTTGTTATGTTAAGAATACGTTAGTTGAGAATAATGAAGGGTTTCTTATGTATTGTATTTTTTTCATTCATAAATCACTTGAAAATATTTGTTCCTTATAATGTATTCAGATAGAATATTCCACATATAGACATATGAGGTAAACAGATTGAGCCCAACATACTGAGGTAATTTTTCTGAAATAAACAGATGGAGACCTCATTATTCTATCATACAAATTTTTTTGGTAAAGTTAAATCATGAGATTATTTGATGGAACTAAAAGTTAAAAACATCATGCTTACTCAAATATATTCATGGTTCTAGATTAATTCATTGGAAGGAAGAATGTTTTCTTGACTAATAAGAAGTTTTTTGATGAATTTGGATCAGACAAAGAGGAGTATGAAGTATACCAAACAATCATTTTCTATCCATTAAAAATAGTTTTATGAAGTCCATAAAATAAAGATACTCAATATCATCAAATAAACAAAATATTATGGCATCTCTCAGTAAAAGGACGTTTAAAGAAGGAATCAGATAGAGGTTTCCAAGAAAAGGAAATGGACATAAGTTTCTATATAAATACATCCGAAAAAGGTTACTAAATAGATCTCATAGGATAAAGAGTGTGTAGAGGCACCGAAAAAAGGTTTCTAAACTAATACATTGAAAATTTTAAATAAAAGAGAGATAGGCATGGGAACATGTAGGGGTATCTGAATAGATATATTTGATTTTCACTAGATAGAGAGTAACAACAAAAGATGAACCTTATGAGGTTACCGGATGGAGGAGTTTCTTTGAAGATGAACCTAAGGAAGTTATGTGAGTATTTATAAAGTTTTTTTAAAGTCATTAAATGTGATAATTCTGAGATGGATGTTTAATTATCAAATTACTATTAAGGGAATATTTCAATTCAAACTAATATTTCAGGAAGTTTGAAGGTTTTTTGAAATCATGGTTTAAGGAAGGTTTCCTATAATATTTTGTTTACTCCTATTTTTTAGGAAGTTTGAAAGTAGAAATTTTTTGAAAGGTTTTAGTGGGATATTAAAATTTTAATCAGGAACATTGAATTTGAAGTTCACACTTCCCCCTCAGACTTTGGATAATTGATGCCTATATAAAGGGAGAGAAGGTGCACAGAGAAGATTAATGATGTCATGCATTTTTTTGAATAATTGAGGTGATAACCAATTGTTTATGTATTATACATAGTATAATTGTATAAAGTGGTATAAAACATAGTGTACAAATAAGTTTTCGTATGAAGAATAGTGTAAAGAAGCTTCCAGACATAAGATATCATACATAGTAGTGTAATTCATTCAATTAGTATCAAGAAAATGGGCCTTTGGATAGAGTGGTTGGGTTGAGTGTAATAAACAGATTGTTATAAAATGGATAAGGCTCTAGAAAAAGTGGTCTAGAAAAATAATATTATAAAATAAGTTATTGCTCACTACTATACATGAAATTGAAGAAGAAGAAAAATAACTTATAAGAATGTGAGTGTAAATAAAGTTCAAAAATCATAGTAACAATGTATCAAATCCTGTTAGTAAAGGTTATTATTTTTATTATAATAGATGTTTATACTATATTATCTATTTGAGGATCACATTAACTATCATAGTACTATAGTTATATGAATTTAATATATATTACCTTCTTTTTGGAACAACCAAATAGTAGTTTTAAAGTGTTTTGTGGTCTTGTATTACTTCCAAACAATGTCAAGGACTAGATACTCTTATTGGTTAGTGAACCTTATAAATACCTTTGTTCTAGTGGGTGTGCTTGGTTTTTATTTTCCAGTATAGTAAATTCTCACTAACCATAGGTAAAGGTTATTTCAAAAGTAAGAAAAAATTAAAAAAAATAAAATATCACTAATTCACCCTCTTCAACTCTCAGTGATTACAAAGAACTTAATTGGTCAATTCATTTTATCCAGGATAGAATATTTTATAAAATATATTTTTTAATATATGATGGAAAGAGTTACCATCACCCAAATAATGGAATATTTTTACAAATAGTATTATTTTTAGAATATTACTCCAAACATATAAAACACCATATATGATATGGATATAATAGTTTATTTGTTAAATATTATCATTATAGGAAATATGTGTTATTTTCACACATAAAATAGTTTGTGCATCATAAAATGATATTTTAGTGAGAATATTGTTTCTATGAGGGTAGTGAAAGTATGTTTGGACTTATATAATTTCAAATTATAACAAATAAAATATTAAACTTTCTAAACTCAAAGTGAAAGTCACTTTATATCTTAAAAGAGTATAGGATGTATTGGTAAATAAAATTTTAGTATACAAAATAAATACTTAGTTACACAAATTATGCTGAAGAAAAGTTTGAATTGAAAAGTTATAAGATTATGATGATGAATTTAGAAAGATTTTTAATCAGACAAAAATATAGTAAACATTATAGAATATAATATTTTCAAATAAAGAAGTTTTTATATTATGTTCAAGGAGTTAAACATTAGGATTATGATTCCAAGAATTGTTATTTTTAAAACAATATTTCTTTAGAGATTTTAATCACTGAAATAGTTTAGTTAGAGGTTTTATCATATGGTCTCCAAGTGATGTGGTAGGAATTACATTGAGATATAGTGATTTTAATAAAACCTTAAAAGTACTACCATCATAAATCCTCTCTTGAGATCTGTCATATAGGATGTGATTAGAGGAGTGATTTTGTATAGTTTATGATTATTATTATTAAATACGTTTAATAATATAAATTCTATCATCTTATTCAAAACACAGTGTCCAATTTATCATTCGTTCACATTGTAAATATATATAGTATGAAGTGTTGTGATAACTGACCGATCAAAGTATGAATTCGAATTATCCTTAATGATGTTAATTATTGAGTGTTATAGGTTATAATCAAATTTCAAGGTTTATGTGGGTCGAGTTTTATATAGAAATGAGATATTCACTCATGAGGCATAAATGAGTTTTATATGTAGGATAACCCAAACATTATACCATGTAGAGTGTTATAAATAATGTATTTGGTATAATAGAGGTTCATAATTCATATTGAATCCCCATACTAGATGTTCAAAAGATTTATATCATGAGACCCTTTATAAAACAGTTTTTATTTCATCCTTATAGCTAAGTTAATCAGGGGTGGTTGGGTTTGTTTCTAATCATGTCATCAATTAAGTCTTGACCAAGATATAATTTTTCCACTCATACAATACATTTGAAATTTAGGCCCTCAATTGAAGTAGAATATAGAAGTGTGTTTCCAAACCTAAATAAGGTATATGTGGTGTGATTATGTATTTATATGAGGGTTATATTATGTTATTTTCTTATTAGATAAATTATATGTGATTTGTTCATCTATATAGTCAGTCTATACTCTGAGAATTGATAAAATAGGAGTAAGTTATATGGGATTGGAATAATAATTGTAACATAGTCACTCAATGTCTTGGAAAAAGTTATTTTATGATTATAAATACTTCTATATGATGTAGCAAGTAGACACATGTATAGATATATATGTGGTTGATAGATATCATAACAAACCCTTTTATAAATTGAGTAGAATTTATGCTTTACTAGAGGCCTCACATGGCATAAAATTATGTATTAAAAAACTCCTAAATTATTTTCAATGCAATAAAGGTTCATGGTGTCACACTTTGTGGTTATGTGAATGAGGGTTAAGTTTTATCATAGAGTGTTTATACAATAACTCTTAGAGCTATCCTAAAAGTTTTTTGTAGGGTATCCAAAATAATTTTTGGATATATTTTAACAAGTTTCTACATATGATGTAACATGTGGTGAAAATGAATCATATCATTTCAAAAATGAGTTTTAGGAGGTATCCTAAAGGTTTTTTTGGATATTTTTTCACAACTTGTTACATATGATATGAAATAAGTTAAAAAATGTAATAAGTCAATAAGGATTTAGTGAAGGTAATAAATTATTAGAAGTGAACACTAAATGCGCCACTATAATGTGGTGGTTTACACCATGTCATGGTCTATACTGGTGTAAACTACTATATAGTGAGGGATACTATGTTGTGGTTATAAGTACAGAAATTAATATATTATTCAATAATGTGTGGATTAGACTTGTTATCCAACTTAATGATATCATTCTCATTTTTATTACCATATAATGATAATAACATGAGTTTTAATGTCCCAGTGTTTTTTAAATGTTAAAACAATTAATCATAATGATAATTTATGAGTATAAAAGGATTGTAACTCATGTATCATTTATTAAATGTTTCTATTTATGGTAAAAATTTAGACTCCATCAAGTAACCTTTGATATAATATATAAGGAGGATCATTGTTTATGATGTGGGAAAAATTTCATTGTGTAAATTAACTATGATAAATTCTTAAAGCTAAATATTTCTTTATCTCTTTATCTCTTTATCTTTAAATAAAAGGTTCTATCATACTATGAGTGAGATAGATTCCTTCATAAGCATTGGGAAATTCATACATTTTATTGATACCCTAGGGGTAAGGATCCTATTCTATGGTTCTTATTAGTCATTATTAATATCATGGTTAAAATATTGGATAGATTTAGGTTTAACTGAGAAGAAAATAATTTTCATTTATTTATTTTTTCTAATAATAATGGAATATCCTATGGGTGTTTAGGTTTTGGTTGATATTTTATGTTGTGTTTGAATAAGTGTTATCCCCTCCAAAACATTTAATATTTTCTACAATATTCAACCATGTATTATGTTTTGAGATTATTTGAGTTAAGTCATGATGAAATATGGATCGGGAGCAACTAATTAAAAATAAATAAAAAATATAATATGGTTCAAGACTTTAATGGAATCTCATTTAATAGAATTATTTATTAAATTATTATAAAACATGATATTAATATGATAAGAAATTATATTATAGATTATTTTATCATCATCAAACTTATATTTTAGATCAATATTTGAGAAATATAATCTTAATAAAATAAATTTTTATACTGTAAATGAAACCTAAAAATAAATTTATATGATAAAAATTTTGTGTTAGAGAAATCCTTTCCTGATCAAACAACTAGGTAAGTTATTCAATAAGTAGACCTTGAAGTTTACTTGAATCATGACAAGGATTCAATTAATGTATCTACTTTAATTATCATATCCATAATTTATAATATAATCATGATAACATGGGTGTGTCCAAGATAATAGATAGCCTGAATATGATTTATCAATAATAAGACATGTGTGAGTGATATGTGGTTTCAAAGGAATTATTTAGATAAAAAATGACCACAATAACTTCATTGTCCAATCATGTTATCAATATTATTGGATTTGTTAATGAATTAGAGAGGTTAGTATCCCCTTAATGGTTGGATATGGTTGCACACTACTTTTCACATTAATCACTGAAAAGTTTTTGACAATTTATTATGAACTAAAATATAAATTATTTCAATAAAATTATAAAAATATCTTAAATATATAGAGGATGGATGAATAAGAATTGGGCTGTCTTGGATCTAAAACTATGATGAAAATATTTAAGGGTAAAGGTTATAAGTCAAAATAATAATAAAAATATTAGAGGGTTCAATAATTAGCAAGGGTTTTTAAAATGTAAATGAGTTGTTAAGAAGATAGGACAACATTTCTATTACGGAAAGCTTGTAAATTAGAGATAGAATTACCCAAAAATACATGAAGGGGTGGATAAAACTACTTATAGAGTATAAATTATGTATTAAAGTTATATAAATCAATTATTTTATTTTTAAGGGAATATAATACAAACTGTACATTAAACAATTGTAGTGAATATATACAAGAGTTCAAAATTAATAATTTTTTTGTGAGGCATTAATTTTTCCTTGAAATAACATGAACATGTTTCTTCTATGGAGATATATCATGAAAAGGATTAATTCAAGTTTGAAATATTTTGAAATTTAAAATATTTTATTTTTATCACGTTTTATTTTTTATTATAATAGAATTTTATTTTAAAAAATAATTGAATGATAAAAGAAATTTTATCTAGGATAAAATTTTTCATCCACATAATTTGTTAAAATATAGGGGAAAGAGTTAATTTAATCCATTAGTGGAATAATTTTAATAAATAATATTATTATTTTCAAGGATACTGTGCTAAAAAAATAAAATTTTATATGATATATAATTTTTAATGGTTTATTTTTTAATTATTATAACTAAATGATATATGTTATATTTAATTCAAACAAAGTATTTGTGTATATTATAATTATATTTGGGGAAAATATAATTTCAAAGATTTTAATGGTATAATTATTTAACTTAGGGAAGTTAAAAATGTAATAAATAAAGTTTTATATCAGTCGAATTTGAAGTGAAAGTTACTTTACAACCTAAAGGTGTTTTTTATATGTGAATAAAAAAATTAATATAAGGTTTTATATTTAAATATTTTACAAAATAATATTAAAAAATATATATTGAAAATTATACCTATGGTGATAATATAAATCTTATAAGATTACTAAGTATTCAATAATAACATAATTCTTTAACATCATACTATTAAATGTTTTAAATAACATAAATTTTAATATAATATTTATAAATAGAAAAAATGGATTATGAATCCTAATCTAACCATTATTCAAACAATATTTCTTTATAAATTTTATATTTTTAACGTGTGTCATATAGAGATGTAAATATTATTATATATTGTGTAACATGTTTATCAAGACCAATAAAATATAAGAAACATATATGGTATTTTGGGTCTTTTCAAATTGGATATGGAAAATATTGATATGTATATATGGTTTTGTTTACATTATTATATGATTTTAAGAATATGAAAATTTATCTCTAATTTATCATTAATTTATATCTGATTCTTATTTTATGGAATGAAATTATAGTATTTTAGTTTCTATATGATAATGAATTAGATTTTAGTCAAAATTCTATACTATTTTAGATTCTATTTGTAGTGACCCAAGCTCAGTAATTCTGGAGCCTATGTCTTCTACCATTACATTGGAATAATATATAAGGACTCACATACTGAAGGATTAATCATTTTAGTAGTCTTGGTAAAACAAATACATACATGAGACTTATATTAAAATTTAATACATAAATTACAACATAACTATTTTTCTTTTATTTTTCAATGATGACATTATTTCATCTAGAACATCCTTGTATATCAGTTACAGTAAAATACATGGAATTATGAAAGAAAGGAAACAAAATAAATGTGATCTTAAATTATTAATAATGTTTAAATATAGAGGAAGAAATAATGAATCAATGAGAACAATAAATATGTAAATTTAATCACTCAACACACATGACATATAATCAATAAACTGGGAAAACTGAATAAACAATATGAAAAGGTAAATAATTGAAAACAAAATACATTTATTGAATAAACTGAGAATTAAATGCATACATAGATTTTTTCATAGTGAAAATATAATGTATAATAATAATTGAATTTTAATGGAGGCAATGCTTAATTATTGGATGTCATGTTTTCAAGGTATATGATACCTTTACCTTCAAGAACTTTTAAAAGATAGTTTAAAACATATTGGGTGAAAACCCCGATAAGTCTGGATAAAGTACTCATCCCAGGAGACTGCTGATGCATCTAGGGTTTATCAATAACTGGGTCCCACCAATGTCGTACATGTCCAAATTATTCCTCATATATTGAATAATCGATTTCATTCCAAAACAATGTTTCTTATTAAATATTTGTATTGAGTAAAAGATACGAATTTATCAATATTTACCCAGTTAATCAAAAAACTATCAAGTACAAACCATGTGTAAAAATTTTATAGGGTTTAGAAAATAATCATATCCATGATTAATGATATGGATATTTATGGGAAAATTAATCCTTAATGATATCTAGTAGGTGAATAATACAAGGGGAAGTTAATGAAGACAAAATTGATTCAAGAAAGTGAACGTCAATACTATCCTTGGTCAACATAATCATAAGACAACCAAAAAAATAATGATTATGGTATTAATGAGACCTATAACCATTGGAGAAAGAATAAAGTGTTTTTTTATTGATAAATAAAACAATATTTAAAACCATTCTTGGGTAAAATATCCTTTTTATTTGATTTTTTTTAATTATTTTCTTTGAAAATCGATTTTAAAACCTAAACTTTCAGAAATAATTTCATAAAGATTAAAAATGAGTGAATAATACTTTAATAAATCATTTTTAAAAGGTTTAAAACATTTTTGAAAACATTTTTAGAAAACATGGTTTTGAGAGAAAACATATTTCCGACTGAAGAGATAAATAACGTCAAGTTTTCTTTAAAATGCTTTATATAAAATTCTGAGTACCAAAGAGTAGAAAAATGGTAATATTAATTGAAAAGAATCTTTAATTACCATAGTAGAAGAAAATTAATGTCTTTAAAAATTAATGATCAAATAATTCCCTTTAATGGAAGTTCAAGAATAAGAAATATCAATGAGAATGAAATTGTGAAATAAAACCTTACAATGATCATAATGTTGAATTGATAATCAAAAAATGAGTCAATTATGTGTATCAAATGTAAATCCACATAAAACAAGTGTAAATAAAAAATATATTCTAAATTCATTATACAAATAATCTTATAATATTAATTACAATGAGGATATAATATAACCAAATGAAAAGGAATAGGGTTATGAAATTCTTTACCACTGGGTAAATTTTAATTGAAACACCCTTAAATTAAATAATTAAAATTGAAACCTAAAATAACTTTAAGAATTAATTATTAATGATATTAAATTTAAAGGGGAATTATATACACTTCTTTTTGGTTGAACGATATTAAACTCATATATAATGGTTTTAATAATTTTATTAATTAAATAATAATCACATTAATATTTATAATGTCATATATTTTTATTTTTTAATATCTTATCACCCATTTGTTAATAATATTTCATTATTTGTATTGTTTCAGGTATTAATTACCTTCTTTTTTTAGTATGTTTTGACTTATTATTTTATGTTCCACTTACATAGATCATGATTTAATAATATAAAAAATTTAAACCATGATGTAAATATCATTTATATTTATTATATACTTATTTATATTAATCTATAAAATTTAGTGATAGGAAATGAAATTCTCCGTTCATGGAGATGGTAGGTCGTAATTTCACATGAACATTGTTTCCATTATCTTGTTGTATTGGAGAAAGAAAAGTAAATAATATATATGTATGAAATTACTCTAGAAAAATATTTATTTCATATTCATCACATGTTTTTTTTAAATCATCCTTAATACAATCCATGAAAATCATGAACAAATCACATTACGTCTCGAGGCGAAAGTCTCTTGTACTCACGAATGACATTATAATATTCCAAAAAAATAGAAACTATGAAGGTATGTGTGATATAATAATTCCATAAGATTAATAAAATAATAATTATAATATATATCATATATAAACTATAAATCCATAATTATTCCCAACCTTGAAACATGGTAATGGAAGAACGAACGACATCAGTTCTAAAGGCGGTAGTCTGTCGTAGACACTATCGATGATTTTGTGTCTCATTTGATGGAAATGTGTGAGGTTTTAAGTATTAAACTTGACAAAAAAAACTCAGTATATTTAATATAATGAGGATATTATATATCTATGATATAAAAAATAATTTATGGGGTGGAGAAATAAATAAAACAAAAGTTATTATTGATGAACATTACCTCATCTTCATGTAATTCCTTTTGGTTTTCACCAAATGACTTCCTTAGTATAATTTATGCCCAAAGTGTGGATTCTAGGATTAAAGTATGGGTGTTTGGAACACATTTTCATAGAGTTTTTGTGATCCAAAATGCTTTATAAGTGTGATTTCTTGAGGGGAGTGAGTGTTTTTTTATAGCGGAGGATGAATGATATTCTTATAAATACCATAATGTAAACACTATTTGGAGGTCTCCATTACCTAATGCTTCTCAATTAATGAAAAATATTTATATCCAAGAGGTTATATGATCTAAATATAGACGTAAAATTGTTTGTTTACAAGTTTCTAAGTTATTTTGAAACTTATGTTTAATGTTTAGTTTCTTGATAAACTTGTTTTTCTCTTAATCACTATAATTATTTTTAACTATTTTCCACTAATAATTTTTGTCAAAAAATTAGATGAAATTATTATAAATTATAAATTGTGATGATTTTAAATATCAAATCCATTTTTAAAAATTAAAATCACGTAATTGGAAGAAATTAATTTAAAATTAATCCCACCGACGAAACGCGAAAGAGGGTTTTTAAAATGAAAATGTTCAAAAGTTTGAAATGTTTATATATAAAAATTTGTTATGAAATTTATTAAATTGACCTAAATTTGATTAATATATATATAATTGATCTAATTTAACTTTAAATGAAATTTAAAACATAATTTCACATTATAAACTATTTATATGGAAACAAATTTTTCTTTAAAAATTCAGTATTTTTCACTATTCATCAAAAAAATGAAACTTTTCATAAAAATACCAATATTTTCCCCCACCCCCAACCCGAGTAATCCAAGAGCCAGTAAATTATACCATTATTTTGATATAAAATACAAGTATTAACAGCCTGAAGAACCGATCAATTTAGATGTGTTAGTAAACCAGATACATACATGAGTCTTTTATTATAATTGAATACAAAAATTACAACATTATTTTTTATATTATTTTTCGAGAATGACTTTATTCCATCTAGTATATCCTTATATATCAGTAATAGTAAGATTCATGGAATCCTAGAGAAATTAAAAAAATAAGGGTGATATCAAATGCTCATTATGGCTAAAATATCATGAAAGCAATAATAAATCAATGAGTATAATCAATATGGTAAGGTAATAACTAAACACACATGCCATATAATTAATAAACTCATAAGGAAGTGCATAAGTAATATGTAAAGGTAAATTACTGAAATTGAATTCCATTTAATCAAAAACATAAAATGAGATGTATCCATAGATTCTTTTCATAGTGAAAATATCATGCATAATAATAACTGAATATGAATGAATTAAATTCTTAATTATTAGGTTTCATGTTTCCTAGGTACCTAGTACCTTTACTTATCAAGACCTTTCACAACATAGTTTAAAACATACTGGGTGAAAACCCCACTAAGGCTAGCCAAATGAATCGTCCCATGAGACTACTAATGCATCAAGGTTCTATCATTAACGAAGCCCCACCCATGTTGTACATGTCCAAATCATTCAGTATATATCAAACAATTGATTTAATTCATGAACAATGTGCCTTATCAAATATTTATATTGAGTAAAAGATATGAATTTATCAATATTTCCCTATTTAATAAAATAACTATCAAGTATACACCATATATAAAAATGGTATATAAATTAGAAAATAATCATATCCCTGATAATTGATATGTAATTTTAGGGGAAATTTAATATTCAATGATCACCAGATGGTGAATAATTCAAGGGGAAGTTAATGATGAAAAAACTGTTCAAGGAAGTGAATATAAATACTATACTTAGTTAAAATAATCATAATACATCCAAATAAAGAATTAGTATGGTATTAATATTATATATACCCATTGGTGTAAGAATAAAGGGTTTTTTCATTGATGAATAAAAATATCTTTAAAACATTCTTGAGAAAAATATTCTTTTCATTTTGAAAAACATTTTTGAAAATTGTTTTCTTTGAAAATCAATTTTAAAAAACTAAAATTTCAGGGAAAGAAATGTAATTAGTAAAATTGTATGATTATTACTTTAATAAATCTTTTATAAAAGGTAAACAACTTGTTGAAAACATTTTTCTAAAACATAGTTTTGTGAAAAAACATTTTTCTAACCGAAGAGAAAAATGATGTCGGGTTTTATTAAAAAAAATTATAAACAATTTTGAGAAGAAAAAATTGTAAAATGGTAATATTACTTGAAAAAGATCACGAATAACCATATTATAATAAAATTATAGGTTTTACTAAAAAAATAAAATAATTCCCTTTAATTGAAATTCAAGAATAAATAATCTTGATGAGAATCAAATTATCAAATAAACCCTTACAAGGATCATAACATTGAAGTGAGAATCAACCAATGAGTAAATTATGTGTATCAACTATAAATACAAATAAAACAAGTTTAAATACAATAATTGATAGTAAAACATCATTAGAAAAATAATCTTATAATATTAACGACAATGAGGAAGTAATATAATCCAATGAAATGGAATTGGGTTATGAAATTTTTTACCACTTGGTAAATTTTAATTCAAATCCCCTTAAATGAAATAATTAAAATTGAAACTTAAAGTACCATTAATAATGAATTATTCATGATATTACATATCAAGGGGATGTTTGTACCATATATTAAATAAATTATGTCCATAAAATTACAATAAGCCTCAATGAAATGAAATTGAGATGGAATCCATTACCATACACTTTCTCTTGGTTGAACGCCCCTTAACCTCATATATAATGGTTTTAATAATTTTATTAACTTAAAAAACTATATTAATATTTATAATATCATATATGATCCTTTTATAACATCTTATCATCCATTTGTTAATAATCATTCATTAGTTTTATTGTTTTGGGTGTAAATTTGTTTGTTTTTTCAAGAATGTTCGGACATGTTATTTTTTTCACTTACTTTGATAATGATTTATTAATATCCATAATTTAAAGAAATATTTAATGACCCAGAAATTATGTATAATTTTCTTTAATTTTATGGAATTATTACGAGACTACGAAAATCAACAGCATGTGATTCTGAGGCCCAAAGAGCCAAGAACAGAATTTTGATCTTCTTTTAAGGTACATTCAGTAAATGTGTGTGTGGAAATTTCTATATTTTGAACCAGTGCTAGATTGAAAATATGAGGGCACCATTGGATTCACAGCGCCGGGATTCTCTTAGGCGAAGCTTAACTTCGACCGGCAAGGGTGATGTAAAAGTTAATTTGTGGACTTTCAGAAAAAAAATAACTATAATTTATTTTATTCTTTTTCTTCCATCATTGAGCAGAATTTGGAGAAACCATAGTGTAACTATGATCAATAAATGTGGGTCATTTAATGACTCAACCCTTTATTGTGTGAACACAATTCCCATGTGTTTAATATGTTCATTAATTAAGATTCATTAATGAATCATAATAATGAACACAACGTGGAGGATTATTTCATTTATTAAACAGACTGTTGGAAAGTGAATTCACAAACCATGGGTGGAAGCTCTGATGAAATTCTGACGATGTCACCCTCTAATGAAGAATGGTGATCAATCAACTAATGTTGGAGGATTCGAATCGGACACCGATGAACAATGATGAACGTCTTTGAACACAGATTCCTTCCTTCGTCCGCAACGGATTCCACCAAATCCAGGTAGGGTAATTTAATTGATTTCTAAGTGGTTTATGATTCCTCTCATCCTGTTCTTGGAAAATACAATGAATGTAGATCAACTTACTAATGGGTTGATCTGCGTCTCGTTTTTTCATGAGGGTGGTTGGTTCAAGGTTTTAATTTTGGTATAATTTTAAACTTTTGTTGATTATTATTCCCCCCCTTTGCTAACAAGGAGGGCACAGGCCAATCCAAACAAAGCCCGAACCCTCCTCCGCTCTTGATTTTTTTGTATTCTTCATTGATGACCAAGAAACATGGAGGCTGGGTGATTCTTCGGGCTTCATTGTCATGACCCATCCTCGGGGCCCGTGTCGTGACTACCCTAAGCCCGCCTTCCATAGGCCCGGGGCTGACGACTAGCACCAAAGGCGTAAATCCCGATAACTAGGAAGACATTGCCTTTATAAAAGTAAATAAAACACCATAGAGTACAAGCGGAAGTAAAACACTAAGTACAAAAAGGAAGTTCTGAAAAGTAAATGGGCCAGAATACAAACCCAATCGAAATTACAACTACAACTGAACAAAAGTACTACAAAAAAAACAAACAGCTGGAAGAATGGAAGCAGCTCCTGGGTTATCCTCCTCGGATCCTACTTGAAGGGTAGGTATAGATAGCGCAGCTCCTGGATCATCCACCACAGATCCTACCTGAAGGGTAGGTACATATAGCCTCCACAACGCTCTCGCCCGTCAACCTCCCCCGAGTGTCGTCTCATCATGAAGTCCACCACCTGATACTGTCTCGTCGTGTGGTCCACCTCCGGGTACGGTCCAGTCCTCGAACACTCGGCCTCTGTCTACGCTACCCGTCGTCTGCAACCAACACAACGAGGTGCGGGCATAGCCCATGCAGGGGTGAGTATAACGATACTCAGTAGGAACCTTGAGACCCTCAAGGTCTCACTAAATCCAACAAGGTTAACCACAAAGAAGATCTCAACAGATAACCTCTACTTAGGTATATGCCCATACATATACCCAAGTTATCAAGTAACCCATCTCAATCATGAGGAAACTCAAAGATTATGAAATCAAAGGATAACCACTACCCAGGTATATGCCCATACATATACCTAAGTTATCAAGTGACCCATCTCAATCATGAGGTAAACACAAGATCATAAACTCAGCTCAAACCAGGATTTTCATTATCGAAACTGTAACTACTGAAGAGCCCTGTCTCTAGAGTGTACAGTGGTCCTGTCACGACTCCGAGGTACTTATCACTAACCTAAGACTGCTGAGGTACTCCTCCTGTCGAGTACTGTGGGTCAGCCACCCAAACACAGTAGTGCTTCCCGCCCGGGTATGCCACCCAAACCTAGTAGTGCACACCCCCTAATAGCCTGCAGAGGTACTCTCCGAACGAGTACCGCGGGTCTGCACTATCACACAGTAATGCTCTGTCCACCATGGGTCTGCACCCAAACAAAGTAGTGCTCCGTCCACTAGGCTAGCCGACTCACTCCAAGTCGAGTCGGTCAAGCAGTCATCAGGTCTCACCTGGCTACACGGTCTCCGTACTCCGTACGCTCATCTCCGGGAGGGTCCGCTCCATGAGCTACAGGTCGATACTCCAAATATCTCAAAGTCCCACGAAGAAGTATCTCAAAGGACCACCTCGTCGTAGGGGTCTCAACGCAACAGACGACACATCAATCAGACGCCCGGTCTGTGAGTTATTTAGCCTTTTCGTCCCAGGGGCCCGGTTGGTTTGTGTGCGAACCAACCCAGCCGTATCTCAAATATACCCCTAAATCTCATAGGGTATACTCATAGCGATCTTTTCTCAACGTGATCACCAACGCCGCTGACGGTTCGTCAAACGGACGTCCATTCTGAAAGTTATCAGTTTTTCCGTTCCAGGGGCCCAGTTGGATTTCAGGTACAATCCAAACCAGCCACTATCCAACTGCAACAAAAAATTAGGCAAAGTATTCCAAAAGTTCCGTCTCATCAAGAGGAATCCAACAAAGTTGTCAATCGGACGTCCGGAGCTCAAGATATAAGCGTTTCCGCTCCGAAAGCCCAGTTAGTTTCGTGTTCGAACCAACCCTGTGATAAAAAAAGTTATCTGAAACCCTGAGTTTAATATACCGAAACAACCACCTAGATCCAAGGATTGCTACGCAACTGACGGTGCGTCGATCGGAGGTCCGTGGCCTAAGATATGGGCGTTTGAATGGAAACTACCCGAAAATAGGGGGTTCGGGCCCGGTCCGACCCGGCCCGAAACCCCCTAGGTCGGCCCGAACCGGGTTGACCCGAACCGGGTTGACCCGAACCGGGTCGACCAGAACAGGGTCCGGGTCCAGCCTGTTTGGGTGCAGCCCATCCTGGATGGCGCGGCCCGGCCCGGCCTGGGCGCGGCCCGGCCCGGCCTGGCACTGGTGCTGGCGCGGCGCCCGCGTGCCCTGCGGGTGCGGGGGTTACAAACCCCCACGGTCGACGTAACCGGCGCGGCTTTCAGTCGCACCACTCCGCCTCCAGAATAGCTAAGCCATTCCGGTTTGGCCCGCCACCGCAGCTCAGCCGCGGCGGTTCCGTTCCGGTGGTGCGGCACCGCCGCCTTCCACGGACCACCGGACGCGCTCCAATGGTCCGTTTTGCACGCCACCTTCGCCAACGGTCCTCCCAGGACCCTACCTTCACTGCAAAGGCTTCAAAATGACTTTTCGACCCCATTTGTCATCGCCCGTCAATCCGCACACAACGATCAACCAGTGAAGTCTTCGAATCGCATCCGTGGCCCTGACTCCGGCCGCGGTTTCATTCGGCCTCAACGGCGCAGCGCGACGGCGCCGTGCTTCTTCGCCGCATTTTTCCTTGTTTCCGCACAGTGCGACGGCACCGCGTCGCTTCCATTTCAAGCCACGAAGATTACCATCAAAAAAATAAAAAGGGGGAGGAGGTTCGGCCGTGTTTGTGCGGTCCGACCTCCTCCATTATTTTGATAACAGATGGTTGTTAATATCGAAGAATGATCAATTAAAAATCTGAACGTAAAGAAAAAACCCCTACTTCGAAAAGATGTCTCATGTCGTCGTGCCGCGGAAAGAGGAAAGCCTCACGATGATCGGTCATCGTGGAAGATCGGTTCCAATTCTGTTGTCATCGGAGGAAGAGTCGTCATCGATGGTGACGTTTCCCACGGTGGTGTCTCCTCCCTTGACATAGAGAAAGAAGAATAGAAGGCACGTCGTTGGTGTCTTCACGTTCTCCGTCGGATGCGTTCTTCATCGAAGAGTTGGTGCTCTTCCCCAAAAACTCAAGAGCTCCCACCCAAGAAGCTTTCCCCTAAATAAAATAATAAGCTACATTATTATTTTATTTAATACAAGCCACTTAAAAATTCAAACTATTCAAATCAAAATTAATTAAAGAGGTTGAACTCCTTAATTACAAAGTGTTGGCATGTATTTAATGTGAAAGGAAGTCACATCATTTAATACAAGGGGGTTTTAAGGGGAAGAGTTAAGGGGGTTATGGAATTTGAAGGGGTGGGGTTCGTGTGGGCCCCACCTCACATTTAACCTCACTTAGGTAGTTAGGTTCACCCAACCTTCATCCTTAGGATTTAACCACTTTAAAGAAATAAAATTATTTGCACAAATTTTATTTCTCGGAAGTCTTTATCCACAAAACTAAACAACTCGTCCCGAGCAAACGAAACTCTGGAAAAGGTCTTCTTAAGCAATTACTGGCGCTGCGAGTTCATCGGTGCCCTTGTATTTCAATTCCAAGAACTGGTTTAAAAGTTAGAAAAACCCACTCGTTCGTTCACTGAACGTACCTGAGCCTAACTTTTGAAATTAATTCCGGGCACACCGGGCCTCGGAATCAGGCGCCGTTAGGAACTGCGTTCTTGTAAAATCCCAAAAAAAATTAGGAAAACATTTTCCTTGATTTTTATGGGTCTTTACATTCATAGTGGAGGTGGAAACCTGAGAGGCCCGTAGGCACAAACGAGAAGGAAAACAGACCATAGGAATATCTCTAGTGGCCCACGGAAGCAGTCGTTGACACGACACCACTGGCGCGGCGACACCACTGGCGCAGCGGCATAGGCGACTGGAAGTGATGGCTGGCCCATGCCAGCCTCGTGGAGAAGTGGCGCCCATAGGCGTTGTGGCGGAAAGAGCCGCAGCAGGATGACCGCAGCGGGTGGAATGGCACAGCACCGACACACCGCATGGGGGAAACAGAATGGCCTGCTTGGGACTCTCGGTTGGAATCCAATGGCCAGATCTAGTCGTCCATTTCAGAATAAGGGAAGGTGCCCCGCTTGTGCTGCAAGTTGGGAGAACTGGCCCGCAAGCGGGCCGGACCCGCTGGTCGGGACGGAACCACGATCCGGGCCGGACCCACTGGTCGGGTTGGACATGTGAGTCATGCCCGACCCATTGGCCGGGTCGGAACCGCAATTTGGGCCAGACCCACGGGCCAAATGGGCCGACCGGGCCGAAACCCTACGAGACCTAGACCCAACCAGTCCTGTTTCCTTAAAACTTGAGTAACTGGCAAACTGGGTGTCCAATTGACACACCATCTATGGCATGAGGACCCTTGGAATGAGGCAGTAATTTTGAGACAATCCAATTTATTTTTTTACAGAAGTTGGAGTATGACTGGGTTGGATCAGACTCGAATCCAATCGCTCCCTATTTACCTTTTTGATTATATCTTACAGACCAGATGTCTGATTGACATGTTGTCTGTTGCATTGGAAGCCTTACGATGAGACGGTCCGTTGGGTTACTTCTTCATGGGAATTCGTTGTGGATGAGATATGACTGATATCTGGAGGTGAAGAACATATGGAACTCGAGTTCAATAAGTGCAGAAATCCTATGGATGGTTGTCAAGTGAAGAGAGACCCGTCGTTGATCGGCATAAGAGAGACCCTCCATGGATCAGTAGTAGAGTGACCCTACATAGATCAGCGATAGAGTTACCCTCTTTGGATCAACATAAGAGTGACCCTCTATGGATTAGTAGTAGTGCGACCCTCTTTGGATTGACAGTAGAGAAACCCTGTGTGGATCAGTCGTACAATGACCCTTTGTGGATCGACAACAGAACATCTCAATAAAATAAAATGATCTAGCTTACGAATAATCATCTCTATTTATGTTCTTTAAGTTTTATGCCTGGTGTGAGATGTATTTTACATTATGCTTTGTGATTGAGATCATGCTCTATGGTTTTTCCTTTATAGAATTCTGGGAGACCTTTAGGAGTCTCAGGCTCCCTATTGGGTATTGTTATACTCACCTAAGCAAGGGATTTTCCCTCACCTTGTTCCATTTTGTGCAAATGATGGGCAGCTTGACTGAGACTTGGGGATCCATGAATAGATGGTGCTCAGTGGTGATTGGTAGATGTGGTGAGCTGCAGTAAAGAGAGACGACAAGAATTACCCACCCTTCAGGAAGGATCCTTGGTGGGAGACCTTCGGAACACATTTTTTCCTATTTGTTGTAGTTTATTTTCAGTTGGGTTTGAATACTATTCATTTTTTACATTTGGTTCACACTTTTTCTATTATTAGTTCTACATTATGGTTTTATTTTATCGTGTATCTAGTCTGTGTGTGTACAAGTTTAATGGAAATTACTTCCCTTTTTGGGATATGCCAATCCAGTGCTAGTCATCAACCCCAGGCCTATGGAAGGTAGGCTTCAGTTAGTCACGGCACGGGCCCCAGGGGACGAGTCATGATAAAGTGGTATTAGAGACATTCAGTTGTACCAGAAGAACTAAGAGTCTATGTTTTCAATAGAGCAATAGTTTTATGTGTCTTGAGTTCGGATTATAGTTTGGGGAGTCCATTTTTTGTGAGGCAACCGACGTATCCATACACTAGGGCCCTGAGTTCTGATTTCTGAATCAATACATGAAAACATTCTTTTCGTGTGTTTTGAAAATGTTTTTCTTTATATCCCTTTTCATTCATCTCACCAGATATTATTTATTGACTGTGGCACATCTATTTCTTTACAGGATGCCTCCACATAGATAGCCATCTAGGATTCCATTGAGAGATCATGATGATAAACCAGTGAGTGATGAAGCATCAGTGTAGGTCCCTCTTACAATGATAGCACCTTCGGGTGGTGTACCAGCAGCACCACCACCCATAGAGTAGAAGTTTCCACCAGTCCCACTAGTGGACCATTCACGTCGACTGAGTTCATTCCACATGTTCCAGAGATAGAGGCCTATGAGGATTCAAGGAGAGACAGATCTTCAGGTAGTTGAGGACTAGATGGTGGTTGTGGCGTGATTTTTCTGCTTGGTTGAGGCACCAGTAGACCATATGGTGATCCTAGCTACTATTATCTTTCATGGAATAGTATGGAGATGGTGGAGCCTGATGCTCCAGACACACGAAGAGATGGATCTTTCTTGTTTGGACATCAAGAGCCTCTTCAGGGCAGAGTTAATACCAGTTACTTTACACTTAGTGAATATTCAGAAACTAATGCACTTACAGCAGGGTGGCATGACATTGGCACAATACTCAATGAGATCCACTGACCTCTATCACTACTACACCGACATGGTACGATACCCTTTCTTTAGGGCCCAGACCATTGAGCAGGGTCTCCTAAAGGAGATCAGAGCATAGATGATATCGCTAAACATCCCGACGCATGATAGAGTGCTAGAGAAAGCACTATTGTTGGAGAGATTCCTAGCTAAGCAGGCATCGATGGGGAGAGCCACCGCTAGATGACAGGTAGCAGAGTCATCTACAGCAGGCAGTAGGCAAATGATGTAGAGGCCCAAGTGGGCCAGAACTTCTGGATGATGAACCCAAGATGTAGGGTCGAAGGTGAGAAGCTCATAGGGAACAGGAGGTAAGAAGAGGAGCAGACTATGCTACTCCTGTGGAGGATAGGGTCTCATGGATCGTGATTTCCTGACCTGCTGTACTGATGATCAAAAAACAGTCTAAGGACTGTCGAGGCAGAGGCAGAGATTCGATCAAGTATTTCCATAGAGTGGTGGACATGGAAGAGGAGTAGGTCATGTAGCAGGCAGTAGGTGATGGTTTGAGGTACTACCGCCACCACCCCCAGGCGGCCCACCCCGACCTCATGGAGCAGGTGGAAAGGGACAAGATCAGCTTCAGACGTCAGAGGCTTATGACCATGGTGCTCCAGATATGATTCGAGGTATGATCTGGGTCTAATTCACCCTATCTATATTTCTTATAGACATAGGTTGTAGTCAATATTTTATTTCCATGACTCTCGTTCGGATCTCAGAGATTTCGGTGGATCTGTTGGCTCAATCTTTATGATTAGAGATTCTAACGGGAGAGGATTCAACAATTGAGCACTGGTACTCGTAGTGTGAGATTACTGTAGGAGGTGAGAGCTTACACTGGGATATCCTAGTAGCAGTGTCAAAGCCTTATGATGTCATCTTGGGTATGGACTGGCTATCCACACTCCATGCACAGATCGACTGTTTTAGGTGCAATGTGTGGTGTCTCTATGAGGATGGGACCAAGTTTTCCTTCAATGGTGAGAAGGAAACCTTTTCTGCACAAGATGGAATTTAATAGAGGAGGTAGCGTCTGATCACTAATCAGTTGGATAGCCTCACCCTCAATATAGTGGATGAGGGGAGTCTGAGATATCCTATAGTGGTGGACCAATATGTGGATGTCTTTCCGGAGGATTTCCTAGGACTACCTCCTCATAGAGAGGTAGACTTTTACATCGAACTATACCCCAGGAAGGCACCAATATCTACACCAGCATATTGGATGGCTCCCATGGAGCTTTGTGAGTTGAGGGTACAGTTGGAGGACTTACAAAAGAAGGGGTTCGTAAGGGCTAGTGTTTGCCCATGGGCAGCCCTGATTTTGTTCCCCAAAAAGGCACATGGGAGCTTGAGGCTTTCCGTGGACTATCGGTGCCTGAACCAGGTGACTGTGAAGAACAAATATCCTCTACCGAGGATTGATGATCTCTTCTATCATCTAATGGGAGCTTGGTGGTTTTAAAAGATAGACCTCACATCAGGCTATCATCAGCTTCGAGTGCGGGATGATGATGTACCGAAGATAGCCTTCAGGTGCCAGTATGACCACTATGAGTTCTTGGTGATGGTTTTTTGCATGATAAACTCCCCAACAGTTTTCATGGGACTCATGAACATGATCTTCCAGCCTTACCTCGATCACTTCATGGTGGTATTCATTAACTACATCTTGGTGTACTCAACATCGGAGGAAGAGCACGCCATACATCTATGAATAGTATTGGATACACTCCAAGAGCACAAGCTTTATGGTAACCTCTCGAAGTGCCAGTTCTAGAAACGAGAGATCCAATTTCTAGGACATGTTATCTTAGAGGCTATAGTTGTGGTGGATCCAGTGAAGATAGAGGTAGTGTTTTCATGGGAGACACCCAGGAGCGTGATTGAGGAGTAGAGTTTTCTGGGGTTGGCTGGGTACTACCGAAGGTTTGTGACCAAATTTTTCATAGTAACAACACCTTTTTTAGATTTGACAAATAATGTTAAACCCTTCATTTATATGGAGAAATGCCATTAGAGTATTGAGGAGTTGTGGCATAGACAGACCAGTGCCCCCATCTTGAGACTACCAGAAGAGGGTGTTGGGTATATAATCTACTTCATGAATTAGGGACCATACTGGGGTGTGTCCTGGTGTAAGAGTGAGTGATGATCACCTATGGCTCACGACAGCTAAGGAAACATGAGAAAAACTACACGACCCATGACCTGGAGTTAGTAGCAGTGGTATTTACGTTTAATATGTGGTGGAACTACTTTATGGGTGAACGGTTTACTGTCTACTCTGATCACAAGAGTCTCAGGTATATCTTCTCACAGAAGGACCAAAACCTGAGACAATGGTGATGGATGGTGTTCCTCCAAGACTATGACTTTTAGATAGTCTACACTCCTGGGAAGGGAAACAAAGTTGAAGATGAACTCAATATGAGTTTGGGTTTACATTTGTTGAGTGATGTGATAGGGAATCTAAGCGCATTACAGATATCCTTTGTGGATATAGATGGAGAGACATACCTTTAGTTTATGACTGTCACTCCTCCGCTCCTTCAGCAAGTTCAGGAGGCAAAGATTGGGGTTGTTGACTACGAGGCCCAATGTGCTCATATATCCTCAGGATATGCTTCTGGTGTATTTTATATAGGTGGGGAGCATATCATCCAATTTAGAGGATACACCATGTTACCAGTGACGTTTCGGGTGGAGGTGTTGAGGGAATTCCATACATTCCCTTTGGTAGTTCATCCTGTAGTGGAGAAGATGTACTAGGACCTCCGACATCAGTACTGGTGGCCAAGGATAAAGAAAGCAGTGGAGGAGTTCATTTCACAATGTTGCACTTGTCAGTAAGTGAAGGTCGAGTACTGGGTTTCAGCAGGCTTAACTCATCCACTCGAGGTACCATAGTGGAAATGGGATGGTATATCAATAGACTTTGTGATGGGGTTACCATGTATGTCCAGGGGCCATGACTCTATCTGGGTGATCGTTGAATAAATCACCAATTCATCCCATTTTCTACCCATATGAGGGTAGGTAATAGTAAAGGTCCTTGGATGCCTCTATGTCCTGGAGATAGTACAACTTCACTGGGTACTATCAACGATCGTTTCAGACTGTGAAGATCTTTTTACATCCCAATTATGGAAGGGAATATAGGAGGTGTTCAGGACTCAGCTAAAGTTGAGCACTACCTTTCATCCTTCGATTGATGGTCAGACAGAGTGGACCATACAGACACTTGAGGACATGCTTTGTGCTTCTGTCCTTGATTTTTCCTGCAGTTGGGAGGATCATCTACCACTGGCGAAGTTTGCATAAAACAACCATTATCAATCCACCATCATCATGGCACTGTTTGAGGCATTGTATGGGTGACCATGAAGACTAACTCTATGCTGGACAATCCTAGGGGAGTCATCACTTATGGGTCCATAGTTGGTACATGCTACGACTGAGGTGGTGAGGATCATCCAGGAGCGGATGAAGACTGCACAAAGTAGGAAAAAGTCGTATGCCTACACAAGATGGATACCCTAGGAGTTCGAGGAGAGAGGCCATGTCTTCCTATGGGTCTCGCCTCGATGAGGACTATAGAGATTTGGCCAGGGCAGCAAGCTATCTCTAAGGTTCATCAGACCTTTCCAGATTCTCAACAGAGTTGTAGAGGTGGCGTACTCCCTAGCTATTCCCACACAGATGCATCGGGTGCATGAAGTTTTCAACGTGTCGTAGCTGAGGAGATATGTTCATGATCCATCACACGTCATTGACTAGGGGGAGCTAGACATTGATGATGGGGTGACTTTTATGGAGTTCCCGGTGGAGATAGATAATCGACAAGAGTGGTTCCTTTGTGGACGGTTGATCCCTCTGGTGTGAGTGTGGTGGAAGCATGGGAACCTCTTGGAGAGAACATGGGAGTGGGGAGGTTCAGATTCCTGCTCATTACCCCCATTTGGTTTCTTAACTTTTGATGTGGATTTCAGGGATGTAAATCCCTAAGGTGGAAGAATGTAAAGACCCAGGAATTATGTATAATTATTTTTTAATTATATGGAATTATTAAGAGACTGTGAAAATCAACGACACATGATTCCGAGGCCTGCAAAGTTTGGAACGGAATTTTGAACTTTTTTTAAGGTACATTCAGTAAACGTGTGGGTCAGAATTTCTATCTTTTGAACCGGTGCTCAGATTGAAAATTCAAGGGCAATGTTGGCTTAGTAGCACTAATATTTTCTTAGGAGAAGCTTAACTTTTACTAGTAAGGGTCGGACAAAAAAGTAAATTTTTGGAATTTTGGAAAAAATAATAAAAAAATAACTATAAGTTATTTTATTCTTTTTCATCCATAGTTGAGAAGCAGTTGACGGAACCGTAGTATAAGGCGGTCAATAAATTAGGGTCATTTTATGACTCGTCCATTTGTTGTGTAACCAAAACACCCATGTGTTTAATAGGTTCATTAATTAAGATTCATTAATGAATCATAATTATGAACACAACATGGATGATTATTTCTTTTATTAAAAAAACCATTGTCAAGGGAATTCACAAACCACGAGAGGAAGTTCTGACGAAACGTCAACGACATCACCCTCCAATGAAGAATGGTGATTAATCAATGAAAGTTGGAGAATTTGATCTAGAAATCGATGAATGATGACAAATGTCTTAAAATGTGAATTCCTTCCAATATCTGCAATGGATTCCACTAAATACAGGTAGGGGAATCAAATTGATTTCTAAGTGTTTTATGATTCCTCTCATCCTGTTCTTGGAAAATACAACAAACACAGATCAACCGACTAATGGGTTGATACCCCTCTCATTTTTTCATGAAGGTGGCTGTTGTGGGGTTTTAATTTTGGGATAATTTTAATCTTTTGTTGATTATTATTTCACCCCTTTGATTAAATGATAACGCGGAGGGTGTAGTTCAATTCGAACAAGGCTCAGACCCTCCATTGCTCTTAGGTTTTGAGCGTTCTTCGTTGATGACCAAGAAACGTGGTGGAAAGTAAATTCTGAGGGCTTCGCAATGGAGGTGGAAACCCGGGAGGCCTATAGGTGTAGACGAGATGGAGAATGGACCACTAAAACATGTCTAGTGTCCTGAAAAAGCAGCAGCTAGCGTGGCGGTGGTCGGACGGTGCCGGACGCGTTGAGAAGCAGCGGCCGCAAGCGTTTCGGTGGTAGGAGTCGTGGCCAAATGGCCACGGTGGGTGGAACACCGCAATGCTGACCCACTTCATGGGTGAAATGGAATGGGACACTCTGTTGGACGCCAACGACCGACTCCAGCCGGTCGTTTCAGAATGAGGGGCGACACCCCACTAGTGCCGCCAACTGGGAGAACTGGCCCACATGCGGGCCGGACCCGCTGCTCAGGCCAGACACACTGGTCAGGCTAGACCCATGCGCTGGGACAGACATGCTGATCGGGCCCGACCCCTATGGGACCCAGACCCAACCGTTCTCGTTTCACTAAAACTTGAGTAACTCGCTAATTGGGCGTCTGATTGACGCGCCTTTTATGGCATGAGGACCCTTTAGATGAGGTGGTCCTTTTTCGATAACCCACTTGAGTTTGGGTAGAAGTTGGAGTATAGACAGGTTGTATTAGAATCGAATCCAACCAAGCCCTATTTACCTTTTTGTATATATGTTACAGATCATACGTCTGGTTGACGCGTTGTCTGTCGCATAGAAACCCTTATGACGAGACGGTCCTTTGGGTTACATCATTGTTAGAATTTGTGGTGGTTGATATATGACCAATATCTTGAGGAGATGATCCTAATGAACATAAGTTCACTGAGTACGGGAATCCTCTAGCTGACTGTCAAGTGAAGAGAAACCCTCCGTGGACCGACATGAGATTGACCCTCCATGGATCGACAATAGAGCAACCCTCAGTGGATCAGTGATAGAGAGACCCTATGTGGATCTGCATGAGAGATACCCTCTATGGATCGACAATATTGCAACCCTCTATGAATTGGAAGTAGAGAGACCATGTGTGGATTTGCAGTACAATGACCCTTCGTGGATCGGCAGCAGAACCTCGCAACAGAATAAAATGATCTAACTCAATACTAATCATCTTTATTCTTGATCTCTAAGTTGTATACTTGGTGTGAGATGTATTTTACTTTATGCTTTGTGATTTAGATCATGATTTTTGGTTTTTCCTTTATGGAATTTTGGGAGACCTTCGGAAGTCTTGGGGTCCCTACAGGGTATTGTTATACTCACCCCCACACGGGATTCTCCCGCACCTTGTTATATTATTTAAAGACGATGAAGAGCTTGAATGAGACTTGGGGAGCCAGGACTAGATGGTGCTCGAAGGTGAAACGTATATGTGGTGAGCAGTAGAAACGATAGATGATGAGCTGTACCTACCCTTTAGGTAGGATCCTTGTTGGGTGACCTTCGGAGCACATTTTTTCCTATTTTTTGTACTTTATTTTTAGTTGGGTTTGTATACTGGTCATTTTTAAATTCAGTTCACACTTTTACTATCAGTGGTTCTACTTTGTGGTTTTATTTTTTTGTGTACCTAGTCTCTTTGTGTATAGGTTTAAAGGAAATGTCTTCCCTTTTTGGGATATACCTTTCTGGTGCTAGTCCCCAACCCCTAGCCTATGGAAGGCAGGCTTGGGGTAGTCCCATCATGAGCCCTGGGGGATGGGTCATGACAATTTATTTAAATATAATATATATTTAATATATATTTATTGATATTAATCCATAAAATATAGTGATAGGAAATAAAATTCATCATTCATGGAGATAGTAGGCCATAAGTACATGCGCATGAATGCTATTTCCAATTTCGTATTATATTAAAGAGAGAAAAGTAAATAATATATAATTATATATATATATTATTTTAGTATAATTTTTATGTCATATATATCACATATTTTTAATGAAACCATACTTAATACATTTCATAAAAATTGTGAATGAATCACATCACTTTACGAGGCGGTAGTCCCCAACACACACGAACGATGTTATCAAATTCTCACAAAATGGAAATCATGAAGGTATGTGTGATATAATAATTATATAATATTAATAAAATCATAAATATAATATATATCATATATAAAATATAAATATATCATTTTTACCAACCATGAAATGTATTAATGGAAGAATGAAGGACATCGGTTTGCGAGGAGGTAATTCGCCGTATACAAGAACGATGATTGAGTATCCCAATTGATGGAAGTTTGTGAATTTTTAGATCATACCCTTGAAATAAATACATCTCACCATATTTAATATTCTAATTTTATTATATAATCATGATATAAAAAAATTTAAGGGGTGGATAAATATTTAAAACAAAGGTGCTAATTGATGAACATTACCTATTCTTTAGGTAACTTTTTTTGGTTTTCACCAAATGACTTTATTGGTTTGATTTATTCCCAAAGAGAGTATTATATGATGAGAGTAGGTGTGTTTTTAGGTCACTTTGAAATATTTTTTATAATATATAAGGCATGATAGTTCGGATGCAGTTAGGGGAGTGAGTGCCTTTTTATAGTGGTGGAATGACATTCTTGTAAATACCAAAAAGTAAACACTATTGGGAGGCCCCCCTTACATCATGTGTCTTAAATAATAAACTGTTTTAAATAAAATATGTTATATGGTCTAAATATGGACATAAAATTGTTTTTGGATAAGTATATAGGTCATTTACCACTTAAGTTTAATTTTTATTCCCTTGATAAACTCGTTTTTCACTTATTCAGTATAATTAATTTCAACTATTTTCACTAATAATTTTTGGTAAAAATTTAATTTGAACTTATTAGAAAATATAAATTAATCTAATTTCAACTATTTAATCATTTTTTAAAAATTCAAATAATATAATTGGTTGAAATTAATTTAAAACTAATCGCGTGGATAGAACAAAAAATAGAGTTTTTAAAGTCAAAATGTTCAATGGTTTTAAATGTTTTTATATCAAAATTAAATATTAAATTGATTCTAATAACCTCAATTAGATTAATATATTTATAATTTATCTAATTTATCTTTAAATAAATCCTAAAATATAATTTAACACTATAAATTATTTATATGAAAAGTAAGTTTTCAATTAAAATTCAGTATTTTTACATTTCATAGAAAAATGAAAATTAATAGAAAACTAAAAAATCACTATAAGATAATTTTGAAAATAAAATTTCAAAAAAAACGTTAATTTATCCATATAAAATTTATAAAAGTGTCAAAATTTAGTTTTTTATAGATGTGATCCATTAAAATGTGGTAAACATCATTTAGAAAAATACAACTTTTTATGCTTAGAAATGGATTTGTCATTATATTATGCATATAAATCTATTGGATGATTATTAAAAATATATTATTGAATATTTAATATATTTATTTCATTAATATCATTCACTAATAGTGATTAACTTATTTTATTAAAATGAAACTCCATTAGGATCATAAAATTTTTTTTATAAAAAATCGTTATATTAAATTAGTTTTTATATTCATTTCTTAATTAATTGGTCACCAATGAACTCAACCATAATTTGTAATATGTTAGTTAATCCTATTAAAAACCACCAATTTATAAACTTGGGGATAATTTTAATTTTAAGTAATAATATTAACAATATTCAGTGAAAGTCAGTTTTGCGTGTAACTCAAGCTTTCACAGAAAGTTATTATTGTGTGTAATGCAAGAAAACTTAGTGTTGTGTTCATTGAAAGATATATCATAGATTGAATTTATTTAAAATATTAAATATATTTTAAGGTCTTAGTATATTATATTCCCTTCTATGATTGTTGTTGTGTGTCATACACGCTATTGAATATGATATTCATATTTTAAAATTTCACGGTGGTACACTGTTAGATCATTAATTCCCATATTTTAAATTATATACATTAATGGTTTATTCAATTATCATGTGAATTTTGGAAAATAAACTAGTTTATCATACTTATGAGACAATTAAGTGTAAATATATAAGTTAATCCTAAATATAGTATCAAATTGAAAAATATAATTCACTATTGAAACCAAAATAGAGGGTTTTTATTAGCATGAAAGTATAGTATTTAATTAATTGTTTATATTTTAGTGTATTATATGATTTTAAAAAATTAAAACAATAAAATTAAATGGCTAAAAATTAGTTTTTTATTTATTTATACCTATTTATAAGTTTTTTATGTAACCCACAAAACCACAAACTCATTATCATATTCTCCCAATGGTGGAAGTTATGTATGGTGAAGAAGATTGTTAGAGATTGCAAGTAATTTTTCTGGATTATATCTCATTATATGTGTATTTTATGTAATTTAACATGATATTTAGAGAAACTTCCCTATATTGTGATTCATAACCTATACCATATATTGATATGAAGCTGTTAATAAGAGAAATACATGAGAAAAATAATCTTTATAATTCAATGTATTATTATAGAGATATGTTATAGAGAAGTTTTTATATTTTTTTATAAAATTAATACAAACTTTTCCATTTTTCAAATTATTCAGTCTACTATATATCAATATGAATTTTTTTATGATACAATTCCAAATACCCGAAGAATATTATGACCATAGTTATAAATTCAAAGTTATATTAGATAGAAATTTTATCAAATTTCATCTTCTATATAAATTTTAATAGATTTGAATTTTCATTCATTTGATAAAACATGCATTTGTATGAACTTGGAGTTGATGAAAAATGTATTTAAATCTGTTTTCCCATTAGAGATGAATTTTTTGAGGTTTTAGGTTATTCATGTGTGTGGATAATGGTTTTGATGACTCGTTAGTGTCATGACTCAATGACAGAGGGAAAGGTGTGTGATGATGTGTCATAGTGAATTTGTGTGGGTGATTATGAGGTTACATGTGGAAACCCATAATTTTCATAGAGGATATGTAGTGTGTGGTAATTATAGGGGTCTAAATTTCCATTGAACCATTTGGGCCACTAGGACCATATAAAACCTTATTCAAAACATTTGGTCTTTTTTGATTCTATAATATGGTTGGTTCACTTCAAAGGATTATTTTCAATTAGCATTGAAATACTATGAATATTTTAGTGAAATACTCACAAAAATAACATGGATTTAATGTTGTGATAGTCTATATTTCTCATAGGAGTAAATTGAATCATTATCTTTGATAATGTAGACTGTTTATGAAAAACATGATTACTTAGTATAATGATACTATGGACTATGTTTGGTGATATTGTGGGCTTCATGTGATGGTGATTTAAATTTATTATAAGTGTAGTGTTGATTTATTATGGTGATGATACATTTTTTATTTTTTTATGAAGTATGTTTCTAGTAATGATGCTGTAAACATTTTTTGAAATATAAGTTTACATTGGGTGTTGTTATTTCATGTGTAAACTCATCATGGTTCAATAATTTGATAAAATATGTGAATAATTGATTTTATTGATGTGTTTTTATTAGATTAAAAGACTGTAGAGAATTTTTTTGAAAGATGTAATATATTTTGAGAAGTTTGAGTTGAGGTTAGGATGTTATTTTTTTTAAGGTCTAGTGTTTTGATGATTCTGAAAATGAATTCACATGAGAAGACTCAATAATAATATTGATCTAATTTCATATTTTTAATTCTCAACCACTACTCTAGGATTGAGTTATACTAGTCATTAAGGTGCTTCTCTAACATAATATGTTATTTATTTTTTACGTTTATCTTATGGGAAAAAATTATATAGTATTTTTGTGTTGTTATAAATGATTATTTTTTATTATTTTTTATGCATGTTGTGGTGAAACTATTTTGTTGTGGGTGTTTCTTAGAAAGATATCAGGGATATATTACATTACATGACTACAATATATATATATATATTGTGGGTGAGTTCCAAAACTATTTAGGGGAGGCATATTGTAATATATATATATATATAGATAGATGAATGTTATGATCATTACCCCTATTCAGATAATTGTGGGTTGGATTCAATCACTATGCTATGTTCCTATGTTTTTGGTGGTCTGTATTAGGAAATAGTTCATGGGGGCCTTATATTGTGAATTTTATATGGTTTTAATTATATATATAAATATATATGTATGTATGCATACAAGTATATATATTTATTTTGAAATCATGGTTGTTGTGAATTATGGATAACTTAAATATGAAATGAACTACAAAAAATGATCTTGACTTTGTTTGATTAAGTTGTTTGTTGTTTTAAACATTTTATATTAATCATTATTTTAGATAGTAGTTTTACATATAGTTTGGATCATTGATCAAGATAACCATTTTGAGCATTACTATTCACCTCTATATATACACTTGTGCATTTTTTTCTCTTGAGTTCATGAAGATCAACAAGTGTAGCTTGAATATGCATTAGGATGTTAAGAGCATGTGGGAGTAAGTAGTAATATGGATATAAAAAGGAACTTAGTATCACTCATTCTTGGTTTTACATTTATTTATGTAATGTGAGATGGGATATTTATGCTTAGATATTTTGTAAAATTTTATCATATGTTTCATTATAGATATATATATCATTCATGCATATTTATATCTATTATAGTTGATATATTATTTGGTATATTGTGTTTGAGTTTATATTTTTAACAAGTTGAAAGTTTCATTTAGAGGTAATTCTTCTCATTATATGTTTGGATAGGTCTATTTTAGTTAGTATCCCCTATTCTAGTGGATTCAATCTTGCATAGTTAATTTATTGGCAGAACTAGACATAATAGATTGCTAAAAAGACATTAGGTTGAAGTTTAAAGTTAGTCATGTATGAAATTTTTTTCAAAAAAACTAAAAAACTTATAACAGGTATTATAGTTTGGTATGTAAGGCTAGAAAAACTAGCATAGTGTGCGAAAATTGACATATTCCTATACAAGGAACTTGATTATTGAATAATTGACTTTAGTAATTAGATCATTGACTTTAGAGTATAAATAGGTTTTTTTAAAAATCATATGGTTGTTTGGGTATGATATATATGCATGCTTTATTTGATAATAAGAGTCTAGAATGTATAGTTAAAGAATTTAAAGGATATTTTTAAAATTTATTCATCAATTAAAAGTGATAAATTAACAGAAATTGTTTTTAAGGGAATCCATGGATTAAAATGGATTTTCACTAATTAGAGTAAAACCCATAGAGGATGAGGATGGGGGAATTTTTTATAGGGATTTGAGTTTTTGAATTGATTTCATCAATGAGAATGAGTAGTATGTGCTGAATATAATTTTTATGAGTTCCATCAATTGATATCACCCATGTCTTCTCATAAAGAGATATTTCTCTATAGTTTTTCCTAGTATAATATTGTGTCTTGAGTTTAGGGGATGGTTTGAAAGATATTTGTGATATAGTGTTGTTTTCTTTTATGGTTGGGTTTCAAAGGATTTTTTATTTTATTTTTAGTCAATTTTATTTTTCTTATCATTTGATGTTTAAGGTCTCTTTAATTGATTATTTAAAATATTCTTATTATGATCATTTTTTTTGATTCTTGGGATTTTGATATTAAATAAAAGTGGGATACTGAATGGTATAGGTGTAATTTTGATGAGATATGAAAGGTATTTTTTTATGATCATGTTTTATGGATTTTAGGAAGGTGGTTGATAAGAACATTTTTGGAAAATGAGGTGAGTGGTTGATATTGGGTGAAATTTTAGTTTGTTCTGATGAGGAGGGTCCTTAGTACGGATACAGTATAATTTATAATATATATATATATATATATATTATTTATGATTTTATTATTTTTTATAATGTTTATAAATTTGAGAGGTTCTTAAAATTTGAAAGAATATTTGGTGATGAGCTTCAAAGAATTCATTTTCATACGAAAAAATTTATAAAAGTGTCTTAGATTCTAATTTAATATAAGATTTTAACTTAGTTTTTAGTATTAGGATGAGTTATTTGGATCAATATTTTCTTAGTATATCATGGATCAATGAAAAAATTTAAATGAATAGGTATAGTTAGTTATTTTCATTGAATTTACCATCCTTATGGTGAAATTAGTTTCATATTCCAATTATCCAGTAGAGGCTATCTCAAGATACATCTAGAGTCATTATAATAGTGAATGACTTGGAGTTAGATTTAGAGATAGATATTCTACTAATGACATCATTAGAGGATAGAATTATGTAATTTGATTATATTAAGGGATAATTTTATATTAGTATGTCCTCATCATCTCATTTTCTTATTTAGTAAATTGATATATATAGTCTGTTGATTATGAGTGGTTGAAGTTGGGTAACTAGTTATGATTATAATAAGAGTTTCTTAATTTGACCAGTATTGTCGAGGGGAATATGGTTGAATGTTTTGGACATCTAGTTATAATCAAAGTTTTACAACTTAAATGTTTTATTATGGGACCTTAGAAGGTTGTTTACTACTTGGGTATAATGGTTAGAGTAACTCTCTCCCAAAACATTGGAATAAATGAACAAACCATTAATCAAATAGAACCTTTATGATTTATTATCAAGGTTGTTATTTTGATAATATTGATCTTAGAGAAGTTTCTAGAAAATGATCTAAGGTGATAAATAATTTCATCATGTTTGGTGAGATGAAAATTGGTGAAATGAGATGGTTTTCATTTTATTTCATCAAAAAAGTTTTCATCATTTAAATAAATACCTTGATTTGTGAAGTCTAAATGGTTGTAATGAGTTAAAGGTATATTAACAAGGATTATGTTATATTAATATTTTAATTAATTAGATTTATTGTTAAATGATGATTTATCTTGAATATTTTCATCTCGTGAGTAGTGATGGTGGAAAAACATCTATATGTTGTAAGTTATTTAACAATATTGATAAACTTTTGGAATTTATTTTAGGTTAGGTGGATAACTAAAGATTTGAGATTATTCTCTTAATAGTGATTTTAAAATCTGTTCAATTAATGAAATGGTGTTCAATTATATAACTAGAGTTGGTAGATAAGAAATATATTTATAATTTGAGATTGATGTTAGTGGTGTTCCATTTTACAATGGGAATGGTGAATAAAACCAAAATAAATTGACAATTTGTATTAACTAAGATGAATGTTAGTGTTTAATTTTCTTTAATGTTACCATTAATGGTCGGTATAGATCCCAGGTCTATTGAGTACCACTAGTTGGGGAATCAATGGCACACATTTTATAATTTATTTTTAAATTTACCTCTATGACTGATTGAATTCACTATCCACCATTTCTTAATATTTTCCACACTCGTTTATAATAATAATGAAATATAAGAATCAGATAATAAATTTTATAGGGTTTGGACTTAGAATGGGAGCCTATTTATTTTCATGTTCAAAGCCTATTAAGACACAAATTTTATTATTTATGCTGATTTTTAGTTATTACAAATTCAGTTCTAGTCACAAACAATGGTTAGAGTAGGTATCATCCACTACTAGAGGGAAAGTATCATTCACTTACCAAATATGACGAGCAATGATGTTTATACTGAAACCACCAATTCTACAAGTTCCTATCCTTTCTTATTGTTTTAAATGATCTTAATTATCCTCTAAAATGATTCAAAATCAAATATAAGATCTTATCTTATTATGCCTTTGATTTATAATATAAATTTAGAAACAATGCATCAAACTTCCTCCTCAATTCATCAGAATGACTTCCCTTTTCGTAAAAGAATGCAAGCACATGATGATCTTCTTCCTTATCGTTATAATGTTCTTAGATCATTATAAAATTAATCTACTTTCTTTGACCTAGTAATAAATCTCATACACAGTGCAATTTGATGTTCTTTAGTTTCTCTCACTTCAATAAAACTGTTCTTAAATAAATAAAAGTACCATCTTCACTTATTCACATACTCTCAAACATTTTCTTATTCTTCATTTTCCACTTTTATATTTATATAATATCATGAATGTTATTTCCATAATTAATAATGGAAAATCACATGATTTATATTTTCTTTAAATATCCATAAAGTATATCAGAAAAAACCATGAATAATAATTTTAATTATTTAAATTGGAATTCCAGAAGAATTATACATATTATTTTAATTTAAATTCTTACTCAACCACCATTAAAACTTCTATAAATATCAAATTGAATCATGGATTTAATAAATATCAAATTATAGTTCAATATCTTAAATCTAGATAAGAATTTTTTCATTTACTCTTCTCAACATAAAATATTTATTATGGTATGTTCAATTCATAGGGTTCTTATGAAATGTACTCTATAAAGTATGATAGTGTTATTGTGAAGTTCCTTGGTTGTTCTGCTCAATATTCATAGGGTTGGATGAACTATATAGTTTTTTTAGGTTTGATTGAGCCCTGTAAAATTTGACGTACCCAATAAAGATCATGAACTTTATAAATATTGATCACTTTGAAGTATTGGTCTCAACTCTGTGGAGTCTAAATGTACACTATAAACTCCAACTTAAATTTATCTACTTTATCAATTTCATGAAATCATATTTACATCAACTCTGTGAAGTTCTATTTTACTTTATTAAGTTGTGTAGTTGAACTCTATGTTGTCTTCGAACAACTCTATAAATATTCCATGACCCTTATGAAGTATATGACATCTACAAAGTGTATACACACTATAATGTGCGTATGGTTCAATAATTAATTAAAAATTCCCAAATTCTATAAATATAGTCTTTATTCATCTTCCTAAAAAACACCTAAAAAACATTTCACATCCTTCTGAATCAATTCAAAACATCTTAAAACATTCTCATCACTTCCAAATACTTATTGATCATGGTTTACAACATATACAATACTCTTCAAAAATTTATATGGTTAATTCAATCTAACCCTTTGTATATGTTTTCAAACTTATGTGACTCTTCACAAAACCTAATAATTTAAACAAGAAACACTAAATTATAGCCTTTCACAAGAGAAAAATATAATGAACCAACACTATGGAATATGATAGTATTTTTTTAGAAAATTATATTCCTCAGTTACAAGTAATGTTTTTCCATGTAATTTGAGTTATCTATTTCAAAATCAATGTGCTCAATCCTTATGTTTCCCCCTTCTTCATAACATCTACATGATTAAAAGGATATAGAGAATAATTTTCTTACTAAATAATATTTTTTCACCTTTCCCTCCCTTGGGTAATATTATCCAAATCTAAGTGTCGGTACATCATAAAGTTCTTTAATAGATATGGAGGGGATAAACTTAAATATTCAATATTAAAATATAATACCTATATTTAGGCATATCCTTGGTGAAAACATCTTAAAACTGGTCTTGGGTTAGAATAAATTATAGCTTGATATCTCCATTGATAACATTCATGACCCAACCCATCGAGGCTTTCTTGGAAAGTGGTAAGTTGAGTGTGACCACCCTAATCTCACCTCTAATAGGATAGGGGCTGGTGACTTTCACCAAGTTCGCATATCTAACATATGAGAGTAATTATCCTATGTAATTTTATGAGCACACACACACATACATATTCGATCTCATATAATGCTAAAAGATAAAACAACACAACTGATACCAATGCATACATATTTATAAATACTACTATCATAGTACCATATAGTACAAAAAGAAAAAAGGGACCAAACACAATCCCACCAAAACAATAAATAAATTCCATCCTACCCATAAGGAGTGGACTTCTATCAAATTAAACACTGGTAAAAAAATTAGTCTTTCTATACTAATACTAATCTCTACCTACTCGTGGTCCTCCCAAAACTCTATCAAACAGTCTATAATCTTCATAAGAAATGACATGTGTGGGAAGATCACATGAAGGGGTGAGTATAATAATACCCAGTATGAAACCCATAAATAACCAAACATAAATAATCAAGAGTATTCATATCATCTATACATAATTATGTTAATCAATATATAAGACATAGCGACAAATAGAGTAAACTAGATATACTCATAACATACAATTGGCCTTAACCAAAAATACAAGCCATAAGATTATGCTAAAGGATATAAGGTAATTCTCATCTAGGATGACTCACTCTATGAGCCATGATGTCACTAATGACACTCATTTGATATGTCATGCTCCTACATTACCATTAAGATATACTCATTGAATCTTAGAAGATCATGTTTCCTAGATAGGGGATCACACATAGGTCCACTAGGGGATCTCACTAACCCTACTTGATCAATGTACTTGATAGAGGATCGATTCACTATGCATAGTGGTCAAACCGATACCACAAATCCCACATAGGAAGTATATGATATATGATCCCACCTCAGGCCTCTTCCAGGGATACCATGAACTATATCCATAATAGAACCCATAGATGGGACCACAATCTTATTCCAATGACATAATGACACACTGTACACAACTAGTATAGAGGGTATAGGGCATGTACCTCTAAATCAAGACCTTCCTATGTCCGCTCCCATGTTCCTATTCCAATGAATGTGTAAACTTGGCTATTATTGTGTATCTATGGCCATTACTCTGTACACATACCCATGCCCAATTATTGTGGCCATGGAAATATAAGTGATGGTGCTCGTGCACTCTACATGTTAATATTTTCTTGGGATATTTATATGCTCGTGTATCCTCTGGGATACATGTCAAGCCATCGACAGAGGGTCACATAATGTGTATGGAATCCATGATATCTATTACACATTAATTATTGATTAATTACATAAGATTACACATAATAAAACCTGGAATATCTATAAGTCTAGTGTATTTTTGAATTAATGGCACTACATGATAATTTAAAATAGTAAAAACATCATCTTTATTTAAAACTTCCTTAACATGCTCACACTTAAAATTTTCTGGGATAACCTGGGACACACATAAGAAATAGGTGATCTATAAAGCATAGTAATTGAATAAACATGGCATAAAATAAAGAGGATAATAAATGTTAGACAATAGGCCTATAAATGAGGTCTAAAAATATTAGGAATCATAACCAGGAATAATGAGATATGATATATCATGATTACATAAATGAAACATGGGAAATGTTGAAACAACTTAAAACACTGCATCATAAACATGGGTAAAGGCTAATTGACAAGACATCATGATGGAAAAATTCCTATAAAGAAATCAGGTTCACTTCATATCCCAACATGATTTCTCATGAGACTAAAAATTACCCAATTCATTGGAGTGTTTTATAATTCTGGTGCACCCATCACTTTAATTTCATTCTCATGCTTAAGTGTGCCACATATATCATAAAACATGAATTTATTCTTCCTCGTATTTTATTCCAAGGCTAAGGAGTGTGGAATAAATACATGTAATTCCAAATAAAAATAATTATATGTGTATAAAATTTAATACTCTTCCTAGTAAATGGGTACAGTATTCACTATAAAATTGTTTTGTATTGGAAAATTGTGGTGAAAGTTTGGCATCATAACAATGTCACAGAAAAATTCATAAAATGATTTGATGAGAGTGAAAGGGGTATATCATAATTTGTAAATAAAATTATAATTAATAAAGACATGGAAATACATATCCCATCATTAGTAATTCAAAATTTAAGTCATAATATAATAAAGAAACTTCAATAAATAAGTGAAGGAAATGAACCCTTACTTCAGTGTGTGACTCTAAATTCTTGGGAGGGGCATCTTTAGAGATTGGGGGAATCTTAGTATGACTCTAGGGATGGGAGGGAATATTAATAAAGTTCTAAAAGGTTTTTTAGTGAAGATAAATGGGATATTTGGTGGTTTTATATACGAAAAGAGAGGATAATTCATTATTATTTCTCAAACTTAGGTTTTGGACTCTATTTAATAAAATAATAAAAACTACAAAACATAAAATGGTTTTTTCCTAGGGTTTTTTACAAATGGGATTAGTTTTCCTTATTTTATAATTCCAATGTCATAACTTAATTGAATATTACCCTTTCTTATGTGGAAGCGATTCATTCCCTTAAATAAATTATTTTAAAACCTCAAAATATACTAATGGTTTTCGATGATTCACAATGGATTTATAAAATTAATCAAATAAACATAAAATATAATTATTTTAAGAAGAAAACATATATTTGGTCATGGATACATTTTATAATATTTATTACACCACTTTTTTGTCATTATGATGTAATAATACACAAAGTATATCTATATGGTATTTAATTTTTACCAGAATATTTGACTATCTCATAAAATTATGAAAAATTCATCATTGGATAATTTTAACATTATGATTCCAAAAATAGAATTAAATTTATCTAAATAATTTTCTAAATATGTGAATTTTCACTTTTAATATAAAATTTTTAGTTATTAAAAAATGCTGTGTTTTTTTACAATAACAGTTTTAGAACCCTTATAAAAATTACATTTGACTTCATAAAAATTATATGATTATTTATATTTAATAAAAATTATCTAATAATAATATTTTATTAATTTAAAAAATCCATTAATTCATTTAAATAAATTTATTAATTGAACTTGAATATTAACTAAAAATACTATTTGTGTTTTATTGAATAAAAATAAAAATCATTTATTAAGTAATAATAATATAATGAAATTATATTCATTATTCTATAAAAAATAATGTATATATTCATATTTATAGTTTCTTGATACATATTCTTTTAATATACCAAAAAACACCCTAAGAGTAAGGTGCCCATGGTGGGACTTCCTGGGGTGGTTCTGCGAACATGGTTTAGGTTTTAATCTCAGTGATGTTGAACCTCTCCCATAAACTGTTTCACTCATACTTAAGTTATTGGATCTCACGTTGGGCATGGTCAAGCAAAAATCCTAGAGATGATATCTCCCTCAGAATCTTTGATAAATGGGATTCATATGTTATGATCCTACTGGTTGGGTCATCACTTCCTTTAATTACCAAATTTTTTATTTTATTTATAGAGAAAAGAGGGAAAAACAGAAGTTGAAAACTTAAAAACATACATTTAAGGGGGTCTAATCAGGTGATCACTATTCAATGACAATATTTTATCAATGGGAAAGATGATTAATGGTCATTTAAATCCAATAGGATATTTAAAACTAAAGGAGTAAATGTGTTTTCTCTAACCATATTACATAATAATACATTTAATTAAATTGTAAGGGGAATTAAATTTATAACAGTTTGGGTCATTAAATTCGTTCCCCCTTTAAAAAATTTTCTATAGAAATTTTCATTACACACACTAAAATAAATGAATTTAACTCTATTTAATCAACTCCTTTGGTTCCCACATTACTTCTTCAACTTTTGGTTTCTACACAACACTTTGATAAGGTGTATTATCTTATTTCATAGAACATTTTCACTACAGTATAAGATCTTCATCAACTAATATCTATAGAAAAGTTCATTCTCCAATGGTATCACCTATATATTAAGTACATGTGAGGGGTATGGTAAGTACTTTATCAATAATAATGAATGTAATACATCATTTACTTAATATATATTAGGTGGGAATTCAAGTTGGTAGGCCACCACTCTAATTTGATCAAGGATATCAAAGGGACTGATGTATCATAGACTAATATTTCTCTTCTTCCCAAATATAATCACTTTCTCTCCAAGAGATATGTAGAGGAATACCATGTCTCTAAAATAATATTCTTTGTCTCATCGACGATTTTCATCATAGATCTTCCGTAAAATTTGATCATCCTTGATGTGTTGCTAAATGGTCTATACCTTTTCCACCATTTCCTCATCCATTTCAGGACCTAGCAGTTTTCATTCCCCAACTTCATACCAATATGCAGGTATTCTATACCTCTTCCCATAAAGGCATTAATATGGATCCATTTGGATTATTTAGTGGAAACTATTATTGTAATAGAACTAAATGAGAGGAATATGTTGATCACATCCTCCTTTGAAGTCAATTGAGCACGTTGTCAACATGTCCTCAAGTTTCTGGATAGTATGATTAGATTGGACATCAGTTTGGGGATAATAATCCATGTTGAAGTTCAACTCTATATTTCGAGTGTGTTGAATAATTTTCAAAAATGTGGAGGTGAATCTTAGATCTTGATCTGATATAATCGATAGTGGTACTCCTTACAGCCTCACTAATTCTATGATTTATATCCATTCAAGTTGATCCATTGATAAATACTCTCAAATCACTTTGAAGTTTCATGTATTTGTAATATGATCCAACAAAATGCATATAGCATTATTCCCTCTTGATTTCTTCATAAGAAAAGTGGAAAAGTCAATGGTCATGTTTTCCCATTTCTATATAGGTATGAGTAATTTTTTCTTCTTATCCTTATATTTTTTACTTTACAATTTCACTTGATGACATACAAGACATCTCGATATATATCCCATGATCTCTTTATTCATATTGTCCCACCAATAGTGTTCTAAAAGATATTGATACATCTTTGTACTTCCTAGGTAGATGGATAAGGTTTATCTATGTGCATCATCCAATAGCTCCCTCTTTAACTATGGATTTGATGGTACACACAATATTGAACCAAATCTCACAACTCCTTCTTCATTAACATTGAACACTAATTATTTCCATTTTCTTATAGTTTCCAATTTCTTCTAAATTCCCACATCATTTCTCTAAACATCCTTTAATATTTCCATATTGGATGATTGATAAATCATGTGTGAAATGATTGATGATGTTATTTCCTTTATAATTCCCATGTCCATCCTTTTTAAATATAATAAGATCAAATCCCTATAAATTCACATCAATGAAATAATTTATAAATCCTATCTACTTAGATATTTCACCACTTTATTCAATTTACTAGGATGGTAGGGAATTTATTAGTCATAGTCCTTGATCATATCTAACCCTCTTTGTTGGAACATATTCATATATTTCTATATAAATATATAATTGAGGAATTTTTTATCTGTATATATTTCACACTTCTCTCCAAAGAGATAATTATGGCATATTTTCAATGTGAATATCACTGTATCCAACTCTAAATCAGATGTTGGGTAGTTCTATTCATGAACTTTCAACTACCTTGAAGCATAGATTATGAATTTTTCATTCTACATTAACACATAGTAAAATACCTTCTTCAAAGCATCACTAAATAATAAAAACATTTCTCCACTTGTGGGTGGTGTGAGAATAGTGGTAGTGATAAGCCTCCTTTTCAGTTACTCGAAGATCTCTTCACATTCATCATACCAAGAAAAATTGGCTCCCTTCAGACTTAGATTGGTTATAGGGTTTTATAATCATGAGAAATTCATCAAAAATCGATTATAGTACCCTGCTAATCCAAGGAAAGTATAGATATATATCACAAATTTTGTCCTTTACAACCCTTTAATAGCTTCTATCTTTGAAGGGTTGATAGATATCCCATTTCTTTTGATGATATTCCCCAAAAATGATACTTCCTTCAACTTGGACTCACATTTTTTGTACTTGGCATGAAGCTTCTCCTTTCGCGAAGTCTTTAGAATGGTGACTAAATACTCCTCAAGATCCTCATTGGTTTTGATGTATATTATAATATCATCTATTAATCTCTAAAGACTCTATTAGTTAATTCCATGAAAATTTTTGGAGCATTAGTGAGCCTGAAAGTCATCACTATGAACTCATAGTGCCTGTACCTTATACAAAAAGTAATCTTGGGGTTATCCTCCTTCACCATAACTTGGTAATATCCCAAGCGTAGATCCACCATGGAAAATTATTTTCCTACATGTAGTTTATCAAACAATTAATCATACAGTGGCAGATGATACTTGTTCTTTATTGTGATCTTTTTGATCTCATGATAATCAATGAAAATGAGCATTTACACATCCTTCTTTATGGTGAAGAGGAATGGTAGACCCTATGGTGAAGTACTTGGGCATATGAACCCTTTATAAAGATTCTCCTATAGTTGTTTCTTCATCTCACCAAGTTCCAAAAAATCCATTCTATATATATTCAAGGATAATTGTAACACCCCAGGTATTATCTTGATTGAAAATTAAAAATCTCAACTTGGAGGAAGACCATGCAATTCCTTAGGAAACATGTCATCATATTCCCTCACAATATTCATGTATCCAAGGATGATTACTAACTTATACTCAATCATTTATGCTATATTAAATTGATCATAGGGAAATAATATCTATGCTTGTGATGTTGGTGTTAATGAATATTCATTCTACCCCTTGCACTTGTACTGAATCAGGGGTCAATTTGAAAAACGGATAGTAATTTCAATATCGAAGAAATTTATGTTGGCTCTATATAGAGAAATCCAATACATGCCCAGAATTATGTCAAATTCAACCAAAGGGAGTCTGACACGGTTAACTGGAAATTTTAGACCAAAAATTGTGGCAAGGGAGGCGTTATATACTAAAGATACAATAATTTCCCCATTTTCAATTTTCACTGATAAATCCACTTCTATGCTTTACAGTGGTGTTTAAATAGTTATACTAAACTTTCAAGATATGGTGGAATGTGTAGAACCAGAATCAAATATTACATTTTCTATCCTTGAATGAATAACTAGTGTTCCTATCACCACTTCATTATTGGGATCCACCTCAGTGGTTGTGATGAAAAAAGCTCACCCTTTCTGCCTTAGAGGTTGTTGTTGTCTGTGAAAACCCTGGTCTTGGTGAATTGGTTTGAAAAGTGTCAGGTTACTTTAAGTTTTAGTAATGAAAAATATGTTGAGGGTTTACTAGAGCATTCCTTTCCTCTATTTCATTAGCAAGTTTCGCATATCAACAGTCATTATCTAGGTGCCCTTCCTTCCCTTACCTAAATCATTTACTCACCCCCCTTAAGAAATATTTTTAGTTCTTATTTCCTCACCTTTGACAAGTGGGATGCTGAAATTTATTGGAACCATTATATTTATCCATCAAACAACTAGAATTAAACTAGACTTTCCATTTCTTATCCTTGTGATACCCTTGAGATTATCTTATCTCCATTTCAACTTTGAGGGAACATTAGAAAATTTCCTCATATCTATCAAATTCATGGATCATCTAGGGATTTTATAGACTAAGTTTTATCCCACCAAATAAGAGTTCAACCTTGCATTCATGGGTAAAAACTAAGATATAGGAATATCATGAAAGTATTGTGAAGTTTTCCTTGTACACCCTAATAGATTCAGAATCTTTTTTCTTGAGGTCAAAAAAATCCATTTCCATTTTATGTCATAGAGTGAGAGAATAATATTTATCAAAAAACATTTTCTTCCCCATCACATTAATTTCTTCCTCAGGATTCATTTTCCTGATCAATATCCACCACTAATCAATATCTCCCACCATATGATAAACAGCCAGTATAACCTTCTCTTTTTCAGAATATTGAAGGATGGAGAATGTCTTCTTGATGGATTTGATCCATTTCTTTTTAATTAATGGATTAGATGATCCTTTTAAATTCATAGGCCTTTTTTCATAATTATATCAATTGAAACTTGTTATTTATTAAAGGGATTTGGGAACTCCTCCTTATCCAAGTTTCTATTCATAACCTGTGTCATCGGAGAGAGTATCATTACATAGTTTAAGATTGATACTCCCAATAGGGTTGGGCATCTTGTTGGGGTAGTCATCACATTTCCCACCACATTGATTGTTTACCTCATTCCACTTATTTAGGGTCATTGCCTAGAATAAAGGAAAAATTAGGGATGAATATTTTTAAACTATTAAACATATAAATGATAATCTGATATCTTTAAAGTGATAACTTATAAATTAAATTTATTTCGTTAACTTGTGAATTTAAAGGATTAAATATATTTTATCCATTCTCTATTTCCCAACATATATTTTTAGGGGTATTTTTTATTTCATTAACAATGGTTTGTAATGAGATAATTAATTTACCAAATCATATTCCCTAGGAGTGTCAAACCAGATGTATAGTTAGGGTCATTTTTGTGTACCAGGTTTTTTCGAGTCAGGTATGAGGCACCTTGTCAGAGTTGATACTCCAAAGAGAATTTGTGACAAAACCACATCCACAAGTTGTATCTAGATATAGATGTATTTTTTTGGTAAAACAATTGCTCTATAATTAACAAAATTTAGGGATTTTTTTCTTATACTTAGTACAATTCCTAAGGCTTTTGCTATATTTTTATAATCAAAATACCAAAAATTACTAAACTTTTCCTTTGATACCAACTATGGAAACCCTAATATTTATTACAAATTAATTCTTGATTTATTACATAAGATTAAACTTAATGAAAATTAGAATACTGATAAGTCTAGTTTCTTTGGTAATTAGGGACATTACATAATAATTTAAAAATGTAAAAGCATCATCTTTATTGAAACCTTCCTTGACATTCTCGCAATTAAAAATACATGGGATAACCATGGGACATACATAAGAAAGGGGTGAGCTATAAAGATAAGTAATGAAATAAAAATGTTATAACATGAATATGATAAAACATGTTAAACAATATTCATATCAATGGGGCATTAAAAGAGTAGGAATCATAAACATGAACAATAAGACATGATAATATAAAGGAAACATGGGAAATGTGAAAACAACTTAAAACACTATATCATTAACATTGGTCAGGAATAACTTCTAAGACATCATGATGAAAAAAGTACCATAAAGGAATCAGGTTTACTCCTTGTCCCAACAGTACATCTCATGAGAATAAACATTTCCCAATGCATTAGAGTGTTGTATAATTATGGGTGCACCTATCACATTCATTTAATTCTAATTCCTAAGTGTGCCACGCCAATCATACAACATGAATTCATTATTCATAATATTTTTATCCAAATTAAAGGATTTTGGAATAAATACCTTTAATTACCAATGAAAATAATTATAATTGTATAAAATCAAACACCCTTGATTAGAAATGGGTATGGTATTCACTATATTTTCTTAGGAGGGAAAATCATGGTGAAATTTCGGTAGCACAACGTTGTCACATAAAAATTCATAAAATGGGTTCATGAGAGTGAAAGGGGTATATCATAATTTGGACCTAAAATGGGTATTAATAGGTAAATGTAAATACTTATATCAAAATTAGGAACTGTAAATGGAAGGAGTAAGATAATAAAGAAACTTAAATAAAGAAGATAAGGAAATGATCCCTTACTTGATTGTGTGATTACACATGCTTGGGAGAATTATATTTAGACCTTGAGAGAACCTTGGGATGACTCTAGATATATTATGTTTGAGTATGTATGTTCTCAAAGGATTTTGAGTGAAGATAAATTGGAGCTTGAGTGTGTTTATATAGGAAAATAGAGGAGAATTCTTTTTTTATTTCTCAAACTCAAGTTTTGGACTCTATATAATGAAACAAAAAACCAAAAAACTTCCAAAAGTTTTTGACATTGAATTTTTCCAAATGTTAGTGGTTTTAATTATTTTATTTAGAAAAGGTTCGAACTTAATAAAATAATATACTTTTTATGGTGAAGTGAGTCATACTCTTAAAGAAATGTTTTTAAAACCTTAAAATATATTTATGGTTTTGGAGGTTTTATAAAATTAATTAAATAAACTTAAAATCTAATTATTTTAAATATAAAACATATATTTTTTCTTTTATACCTTTTATATTAATTATTACATAACTTTTGGATAATTATTATGTCATAATACCCAAAGTATATTTATATGGTATTTAATTTTTACCCAAAAATTTGACTGCCTCAAAAAATTATGAAAAATTCACCATTGGATAATTTTAATGTTCTAATTCCAAAAAGAATATTTATTTTACCTAAAAAAATTTCTAAATATTTGAATTTTTAATTTTAAAATAAAATTTACATTTATTAAGAAATGATGGTTATTTTATAATAACAATTTTCGAACCCTTATAAAAATTACATTTGAATTCATAAAAATTATATGATAATTTATATTTAATAATAATTATTTAGTAATATTGTTTTATTAAAATATTCTATTTTTAAAAAATCCATTATTTCATCAAAATAAATTCCTTAATTGAGTTGGAATATTAAACAAAAATATTATTTGTGTTTTATTGAATCAAAATAAAAATCATTTATAGAGTAATAATAATAGTTTGAAAATATATTCATTATTATATATGAAATAATGTATATAATCATATTTATAGGTTATTGATACATATCCCTTTAAAACACCAGTAAATTCCCTATACGTATGAGGCGCGATGGTAGGACTTTCAATGGGTGGTTCGACAAACATGGTTTGGGACATGATCTTGATGAGCTTGAACTTATACTCTAAAGGATCTCACTCATGATTAATTTGTTAGATATCATCTTGGTCTTGGTCAAGGGAAATACTATAGATTATATCCCCCTCATAAGTTTTGAAAAATGGGCTTCATAGCGTATGATCCTTCAGTTTGAGGCCATTACTTCATTTTTCTATGTAAATTGGATTTGATAAAACCCTATATTTATACTAATAATGTGATCACTATTAAATTTATATATTTTATCAACGGAAAAGATGATTAATGGTCATTTAAATATAATAATATATAATATTACTAAATGAGTGCACGTGTTTTACATTACTATATTAGATAATAATACATTTAATTAAATTGCAAGGGGAGTTTTATTTATAACAGTTCAGGTTGTTACAATGTGTGATGAATGTCACATTGTGTGTGGTATTTTTCAACATGTTTAATCCCTAGTGTTGTAGCTATGGAGCCACATGGCGTGTGTTCTTTGGGGTACATGCCATGTCATACAGAATTTTCCAGATTCTGCGGGGGTTTTATACATTCTACCAATTTTTTTCCATCTCCAAAAATCATTCCTGGATATTAAGGATCTTTGATTGATAGGCCTTTATATTTCTACTCATCAGATTCTAGACTTCTATCCACTCAAGAATCAATCACCAACCTCATCACACCATCTTTACACATCAAACCTATAAGTACAAGAATCACTGGTATAATTTGATTCACCTCTAATCATCCTCTATCGTTGTACCTCAATCCCACCCTCGATTGTGAACTTATTCTATTAATCAATTGTTCTAAATAAAGGTCATGTAATGATCTAGTACTATGTATTATTTGAATCTTCAACCAAATAAATCTATGAATTTGAACCATGTGAATAAATAGGGGATAAAATCACAATCCACAAAATGAGGAACAAACCTCAGCTGTGTTTCTATTGGTCTTGATTCATTTTCATTAGAATGAAAAATTAATTGTAATATCAATCAACAAAAAAATCCCCTAAATCCTGAGAAGAAATAAACCTAAACCCACAAGCATGATTGAAACATAAATCAAATTGTTGTAAGAATTCATTCTCATTCATCATGGGATAAACAATTAGAAAATTAACCATAGAAAACAACTCCCTACCTCAGGTTGCATCAATTTCTAATGAGGGATGAATAAATGTCTTTATTGTTGGTGTGATCCTCTAATTACATTGGTTATAATGATCCTTGATCCTTCATCATCGTTCATCAACCCTTCCTCAAATGATCTCTCACAATTCTCAAGGTTATGTTGCTAAACCCTATGAATTGGTTATAATAGCATATTTATAAAAGATATATAATCTAGGATCTTTAATAAAATAATTAAATAAATATTTCAATTTATTTAATTATTTCACCCGTGATGGAGCCTATGCCTAACACCCAAGGCCAACCAAGTTTATTTCACGCCTAGGGTAAGACCTACATTTTAGACTCAATGAAATCTCATATTTCCCATCTGTGCCCCCATTCAAGAGTTATTACACAATTTTAAGAAAAATATACAAGCATGATATTAATATATTTAATATTTTTATTAAATAATTTATATGATCAACGGGCCTCAGAATATCAGGTCATATTATCACCTAGATCTGAAAATATTATTAGACATATTCTAAAGCATTACCTAGAAAAAATAGTGATGTTACATTCTCTCCACCTTAGTGTTTTTTGTTTCAAAAATCAAAAAATTTGTCTCAAAAATATGTTGGTATTGAACTAACATATAAGTCTCCCGCACCTAGGTTATATCCTAAATATTCTCATGATTCCATTGGACATGTGCCAAGGGAATCACTCACCCATTAAGGATATTCTCCTACCAATCCTAAATCTCCACTGGGTAATCTGGAAAGGTACATTCATCCATGATGTGCAGCTCTCCCTAGTTGATAATATGTGATTGGTCATGCACATGATTCCTCAACTATGACACATGGAAGACATCTTGTACTTAGTCTAATAATTGGGATAGGTCCAAGAAGTACACCACCTCACTGACCATTTGTAGTATTTGTAAAGGGAAAATTAATCGTAGTGATTACTCCCCCATCCAAATATCCTCAATCCATGTCGAGGTGATACCATTAAAAACACATGTTCTCCACCCTAGAACTCTAAAGGCCTCTGTTTTCAATCCATATAGTATTTCTAATAGATTTGTGTAGTTCTAATCCCCTCCTTTATGATTCAAACCTTCTCTACCATATCTCACACCAATTATGAGCCCATGAGTTCTAACTCACTGGGATTGGTCCAACATAGTGGTGACCTATAGGGTTTCCCATAAAAATACTTGAATGGTTCAATACCAATGATGGAATGGCCATTTTGTTTACACAAACTCCAAGTGTAGGTGATCCTCCCAACTATGGGAAAAGTCCAACACACTATCCAAATTCAGGACCTCTAAAACTTTAATGGACCGCTGATTCTGGCCATTATTATGGGGGTGAAACATCATGCTCAAATGACACAAATTCCTAAATTCCTTCTAAAATTATATCCATAATCATTATGTTAAGGGAGCATGATTTTTTGAAATAATCATGAAGGAAACACCATGGATCCAAACTATCTTCTCCATGTAAAGTCATCTCAATCTCTCAATTAAAATTTTCAATTAAACAGCTAAGAAGTGTTCTGACTAGGTGAGTCATTCTAGAATCACCCAGATGGAACGGTGTCTTATAGACACCTGTTGAATCCCTTTCATGAATTAAATGGATATCTCATCCGACATCCACTCTGGAACCTCAAGGGGTTGAGATAAACCTGTTGGAACCTAGTGATCAACCATCACCTACTGACAAGTGAGAGATTGAGAGACAAAATCTTTAACACACTTCTTTATACAAGGCCACCAAAACTAATGTTATAGGTCTTGGTAAATATATATTTTCCACACCTTGATATACCTCCAAAAGGGAATGAATGAAACTCCCTCATCACCTTCTCATGCAACATCACTGAAACCATCACACTTCCTATGAAAATGATGTTGTGGTCCCCAATTTCAAAAAATCCATCAGAAGTACATATAGTGGATATATGAGTGTGCAAGGCCTCACTATTATCATATCCAAGATGATCCTTCATAACACACTATAAAAGTGGTGGGTTAATAACCATATATTGTAGATATAATGCACCATCCTTGTCTAATATGGACAACTACAATGAGGCTAATTTCTCTATGTCCTTGGTCAAAACTATGATCAAGATCTCCTACTATAAGTATATTCTACTACGTTACCCTTTCCAAGAGTATAGACTATATCTAAAATTCTGATCCTTTTGAGAGAAGATATACATGAGACTCTTATCATTAAAATAGATGATAAAACACTCACCCATAAGGTAGTGTTAGCACATCTTTAGGGAGAATACGACCACTACCAACTCTGGATCATGGGTCATATAGTTATGCTAATGTGGACTCAACTTCTAAGACACATAGGAATTCATTTCTTTCCTCAAAATCATATTTCCATAAATTCCAGTCTATGAGGCATAATAGAACACTATGTACTCAAAAACCTCCTCTGGATATCTCAAAACGGGAGTTCTCATCAAAATCTTCCAAAAATCCTGAAAATACGACCAGAACTGCTGTATGAAAACGAAAGGTTTTACCTTCCAGGTCAAATTAGTCAAAGGTGGATATATCTATGATAAATCAAGCATGAATATCATATAATGTCCAACCAAACTACGGAAGCTCTGCACCTCCATCATGCTCTTGGGTGCCTCCTAAGGAAACACTGCCTCAACCTTCGCTAGGTCTACTACTAAACCATTATCTAAGATTAAATTTCCCATAAATATGACCTCCTGAATCTAAAGCTAACACTTTTAGAGATTCCGGTAAATTTTATTCCCACTGAGTATGTCCAGTACCATTATCAAGTGTCTCATGTACTCCTCCTTAGACTCCAATTACACTAGGAAATCATTAATGAAGGCCACCATAAACCAATTAAATAAATCCTAAAAGATATAATTTATGAGTCCCATAAACAATATTGGGGTGTTCATCATGAAAAATGGAATCACTAAGTTCCCATAGTAACCTTAGAGACATCTCAATGTCATATTCGGTATACCCTCATCATGTGATCGAAGTTGGTGATAGCATGATCTAAGGTCAATCTTCGAGAACCATCATGCCGCTATCAATTGAACGAAGAGGTATTTGATCCTAATAGTGGATACTTATTCTTCATGATCACATGTATCAATTTACAATAATCCATGCATAACCTCATGCTCCCATCCCCCTTCATTCCAAAAAACATTAGGGCTTTACAGGGGAAACCCTAGGTCTAAAAAAAGTCCTTCCATTACAAGTCCTACAACTCTTCCTTTATCTCTAGATTATCTTTAGAAGCCATACAATATTATGGTGAAGATAATAAGGTCATCCTTGGGTGAAATTTAATGCATAAGTCTATCTCTCTATAGGTAGGTAACCCCAAAATGTCCTCAGGAAAGATTCCCTCATACTTCACCACCACTAGAAGAAACTAAAATCCCATAGAATCTTCTTCTTAAGGGTAATACTAGATAAATGGTGAGTAATAAGCTGTAACCACCCACATATGAGACCATAATACTCCACCTAGGTTTCATTCTCACCAATGACGGTTATCCTCATTCCATCATCATGGATACACTGCATCCTCTACCTAAAATAGTCAATCTAGAAATGAATTATGGATTGTTTGTCCATACTTGTTGAGCTAGAGGTTCAACAAGAATTTATATGTCCTGAACTAGAGAAGTGGAAAGAAAAGAGTGGTTGGCACCTATGTTTCTCAGTATTAAAGCTAATTTAGAGAATACAAATATCATAACTATAATCATCCCAGTATCCTTAGGGTCTTAGATCTTCACTTCCTGAAACTATCCTCTTCCCTAATAATATACTCCTTGATTCTGGCATAGACCACCAAGGGGTGGTTGTCGCAATAGGTCAAACAGCCTTCCACCTATTGTTCCTCTACCTAGCCCTCTTCTGTAATGACCCAAAGTTTTTCAATGGATATTTACCTTCTTATATTTCTGTCATAAAATCACATGGAAAAAAACAACATAATGAACTACTAAGTGCTAAGTGACCACTAAACATAATTTTTTCACTTCTGTATTGGGGATTTTGAGAATATAACATACACGGTTGTGTTCAATATGATTTTTGGAGTCTAATAAAACAAAAACTATTTTGGTGAATAGTGACCTACCCTTATGAATAGTAACATACCCTTATCAATAGTAATATGACCCTTATGAATAGTAATTCATTCAACATAATAGTAACCTTACCTATGTATAGTTAAATAAAATTTAGACATCTTATAAAGTGACAATTAAACCTTAGTAAATGTTTTAGTATTTTGTAAGTCATAAATAATTAATTATAATTAATTAATTAATTTAAAAGAATATTTATTTGATCAAAATGTGTTCATTAATTATCAAATCAATGTCTTATAGTTTTTATATAATTTAATAAGACCCTTCATAATTTTTTAAAGCACTATAAAATCAGTTTTAATTTTAAAAACTGTTTTTTTAAGTAAATTATGATTTTAATTAAATATTAAATTAATAATATATAGAAAATTAGTTTTGAAAAATGTACTTCATTTTTTTATTCTACACGTTGAAAAATTGTTAGGGTGAAATTTTTGTATTTTTCTGAAATACTTCAATTTTCGGGTGAATAGTAAACAAATACAGTTTTTTGCATAATCGGTGTATCCTAAATTGCATCATTAAGGATGTAATGATGACATAAACATTATAAAACTTTATGTTCAGCCAAATTATATTAAATTTCATAAATGGTTCCTTAAAATACAATAAATTCAATTTTCAAACCTAGAAAGAACTTTCCAAAGTCTAAAGTCTAAAGGTGATTTCTTAAAGTGTCTTTTTCCCTTTCTTTCACTTTCCTTTTAATAAATTTATTAATTAGAATTATAAATATGAATTAAAGCCTAAAAATAATTATATTATATTAATATATTATTTAGGATTTCAAAAAACTACTATTACAATTCTATCTTTTGATATATTATATTATTTAATATTTTATACTAAAAACAACTCCCTCCTCATGTATAAATAACCCCTCCCCCTCCCCTTGCCAAACCACACCTCTCAAGCTTCAATAATTGTCTAAACTCTACCCAATCATCTCCCCTATCCCCTCTCCCACGTCTAAGAGCTTCTGGTCTCATCAAAAGACCAATCTTAGGCCTCTTAAGGAGGATCTCAAGAGGATGATTCAAGAGGTAATGTATCTTCCTCTTTCCTTTAATTCCCTTTCAATTTCAAGTTCTTTTCTTATTCTCTCCCAACCTAACTTTACCAAAATGGTATGGTGACTCTATTATCACACATATAATTTAATTTTATGATACTAATGGGATATTATACCATCCAACCCACTTCTCCTCTTCCTTTTATTTTATAAAAGAAAACATTGCTCGTAAGGTGTTAATCTATCACCTTCAAGAATGACATGTTTTCTTTTTCCATTTGTACCTAAAGATCTGGTCATGAAAAAAAATTTATGGTTGAACCCGAATATTATATATGTATTATGTCATGTTTTAAGTTCTGGAGCTAACTTATGTACATATTACTATATGAGTAAACAAAACAAGTTCGTTGTGGTTGAAAAACTGCCCAAATTAACCCAAACGATCATCATTAAATTCCTATCTAATGATTCATCCTCATGGTATAAAATTTAATTTATATTAAGAGAATTTTAACTTCTAGAATATCATTAATAACATGTATGTATATTCTAGATGTTTACCCATGTTCTACACAAACTTCAATTCATGGATACATGTGAAACGCTCAAGAAAACCATAAAACGAACATTCTCAAACAATGTTTTAAAACTCTATAACTCATCCAAAGGCACATAAAATCACTTAATGAAACCATAATGAACCATATTAATTTAAAAAGTTTCTGTATTTCTAATTAATGAATATAATGTCATTATATAGGACATTAAAGAGAAGGAAGCATTCATATACAAGGTATGGGGAAATTCCCAAACCCAACTTTCATCCTTCGAGTTCTCCCTCTTTCACTCCATTTTTGATATGGTTACTCCATAAAGATAATTTCTTCATCATTGTATTTCTTTTTTTGGGATATAAATGATTGTACCTGGTTTTTATGTCAAACAAAATGTTTTCCAAAATAACTCTTCTTTTAAGAACACACCTTTTACTTCTCACTCAAAGTGGATGGTTCTTGTAACATGTATGTTATTACCTCTTTCTTTTGGGAACCCAAAGTTTATGAATGTGTTCTTATGATATGAAACCCATTACTTTCCATGGTTTAGTTATGTTCATTTTTTATATGTGTTCTATGTGACAAGCATGATAATGATAATGTTATGATGTGATGGGTGCTCTTGGAATTATATAGCGCAATATGAATGTTTGAATGTGACGGGTGCGCCTGGAATTATACAGTGCTCCAATGAATTGGGAAAAGTGATGAATCTCATGAGTAAATGTGAAATGATGTGTGAAAAAAATTCTATCTTAGTTCACAAGTATGTGTGGTAGTTAACCACTAATACATTATGTTTCATTTTTATGCATTACCACATTTCAAGTCTTATATTTATGCTTCCTCTCATGTTCATGATCTTTTTCTGATGTTATGATTTTGATCACCCCATGCCATATTATTCTTATCTATCATCTTACTGGGCTTCTAGCTCACCCCTTTTTATGTATATCTTTAGGTGGATACATGTACTAAGGATAGGACAAGTTCCAATAAGAAGCTAGAGAAGAAGAAATTAAATGAATGTTTATGCTTGATGTTGTATTTGTTATGTATGGTCCAAGTTTTCCCAAGACACTAAACTTTTGGATCCTCTATGTGTAATACTGTTATGTTTTTTATCTTTAAAATTATGTAATAGTAAAGTAAGAAAAGTTTGGGATGCTATAGTTGATATCAGAGGTGGTACCCAGCATTAAGTGTGGTGCACTGCCTGGGATGAGATGTAGGGCCCACAACGAGGATGTTGAGCTCTAAAGGGGGGTGATTGTAACACCCCTGAATGATAAAGGGTTAAATTTCTAAATGATATGAATCATTTAAACAAGGTGCACCTTCCTTTTCGGGAGCTTATCTAATTAGAACTTCATAGTTAAATGTGCTTGGCATGGAGTAGTGATCAAGATGGGTGACCTTATGAGAAGGTACCCAGGGTTGTGTGAGTGAGGACAAAGCACACCGGAAAGGACATGTGTTGGTCTGTGGGGACTATCATTAGTCAGATGACATGTTTAGTCACATGGTTGGGTCCCAGGGTGGGAACCACATGTTTGCGAGGAAACTGGTGGTACCTGGCGGTCCGGGACCAGACGACCGTGTTAAGGCGGGGTGTTTGTGCTATCATTGAGGCTCGGTTGTCACATCTTCCATGTTTTCCACCCTATGAACATCCTTTATATTGATAATATATATGTCTTGGTTGTCCATAGAACATCTCTATATCAATATTTGGGTAGGTTGTACAATCTTGAGTAATATGTCCTTGACTGTTGTAATAGAAGCATCGTGTCTCTCTAAGATGACTCGAACCATCCCAAGATCCATAGTCTAGAGATCCCATATCCTGGGATGGACTTTTGATGTGTATTTCATTCCTTGATCCTAGTAAATTTCATTGGATACCCAATTCTAGGGTCTCAACTCTTATGTTCCCATTATAAGCACCCATTGTTGGCATCTACTCTTCCAAAAATCTCTCCAATACTAAAAGACAGTCAAGTACTCCAACATAGGTGGGAATGAAAATAGGTGTCACTCTAGTCCTAATATCTCGGTGTAACCCTTGTCCATGATCTAAATAATAGATCTTGAACCTTATATGGAGAGTATCATGAATGTTCAGTGAACCTCACCAAATACTCTTTCATATTTATACTACCTGTCCACAACTGAAAATTCTTGTAAATGAACATTGAACATAGTGTGGCTGGATAGAAATCCTCCCTAAAGTGGTGCTCAAAATTTGAACATGATAGATTTTCCTCATCATGTGACTGATTCACCAGAATCTACCATCACCCATTGAATACCTGAAGAAGACTCACCGTTAAAACCACCATAACGTCTATAAGTGTCCTCACATGGGGGAAACTTGGGTCACTACCTCAATCTAGTCCTCAACTACCTTTGGATCTGGATCTCCCTAAAACAAGGGAGGTTATTAACTCTGATTCTCATTGAGTGTTCTCATCTTTCTCATATTCTCATCCAGTATACCACCACAATCTATGGCTCAATGGGTGGAGGCATAACTAGAAAACCACCCAGAGGTACTAACTTTTATACATGACCCTGTGCTAAATCCTTATCACTCATAGGATCATCATTTTCATCACACAATAAAATATAGGTTGGTTTTATTCACTACAACATCCCAAAATAAAAAGTATTCACCATGTTCAATGAGTATATATTGGGAGCTAACTCAAGAAGAACATGGAAACCACAACCCATTCCTATATAAAGCACGTGCCAATTTTTTTCCCTTTAACCATTGTATAAATGTACTAAGTCAACAAATAGGTTATCATAGTCCTGATGAATGGATACATCAGCTACCACATTAACACTGGAGTCCTTGACCTGAAAGATGATCTCAAAATACTTTTAACACTATTTTTATAAATCTAAAACCAACCTCACAGCTAGAAAATCCCCAAACTCTGATCTTAAGGTAGAACCATGATCTAATAACACTCTACCATGACCCAACCCATTAGGGCCCTCCTAGCCAGTGGTAGGCCATGTCTGACCACACCAATCTCACCTCCAATAGGCTAGGGGCTGTAAACTAACACTATGTCGGCATATCCCACATATGTGAGGAATTATACTAAGTACATGTATGCACAAAAACACACACATATCCAATCCCATACAATGCTGAAATGTAAAACATCACAACTTATAACAATTCATGTGTACATCTAAATCCAACCATTAGAGTAAAACATAGTATGGAAAGAAAAAAGGGTCCAACCACAAGACCACCAAAACTAGAAATAAATTCCATACTACTTAAAATAAGGGGACTACTGTCAAATGAAACATTAATAATAACCTCAGTATATTTAGACCAATACTAAGCTCTGCCTACTCCTAATCCTCCCCAAGGCTCTGTAGAATGTTCCATCATTTGAATAAGACATAATATGTGTAAGAAGAGACCATGCAGGGGTGAGTATAAGAATAACCAATAGGACACCCTAAAATAACCAATAATAAAGCATCAAGGGTAGTTAGGTAATCCATACATAGTTATGTCAGTCAAGATATGATACATAATGATAAATAGGTAAAACCACATATACTCATAACCGATAATTGGACTCAAAAGGGTCTTAAAAAATACTGCTAACATCAGGATTTTTCTTGAGGTTTCAACATAATAATTGTATGGGAGGGATCTCTCCATGATCCATTCTATCACTGATGACAATCATCCAAGAGTTCACGCTCGTCTAACCTTTCCAAGATGTAATAATCAAATCTCTGATGATCACACTACCAAGATAGGTGATCACACCCAAGTCTTTTGGGGGATGATACCGACCTTACTAGATCAATATACTTGATAGGTGATCTATTACCTATTCATGGTGGTCACACTAGTACCATGAAACATACATAGGAAGGATATAATATTGGATCCCACCCCAACCTCTAGGAGGGATACTATGAACTCTATCTATAACTGAACCCGTAGAGGGTCTCACAATCCTATGTTTAGGGAATAATTCCATATTTTATCTTCATAATGATAGAAAAAGGTATCAAACTCAACTGAACCTAATCTATACTGAATAGAGGGAGGGCTCTAGGCCATCTACGAGGAAGTACAATGTGTTTACCCCTAATCTCATGCATGCTAGTGTTTATGCCTATATTCATATTACTATTCATGTGTACACTTAGTCATACATGTAAACCTCTTACCATGCATGTATACATGTGGGACTTCCCATGTACTGTGATCATGACCACACACCTAGCCAAGTCTGAGTACTAGGTCATGTCCATGTATTCTACCCATGCTTGTGTACATGTCCATGTATGTGCATGTGTATCCTACAAGATATGTGATAATATTCCAATAGAAGGGAACATGTAATGTGACATGTTTCACATGACGTGTGATATTTTTCTTCCTAAAAAAAACCAATATCCTCATCCAGTCCCCACACGGGGTGAGTTCTTTAGGGTACTTGCCATGTAATACAAAATTCTCTAGATTCCAAAGCCTCTTCATGTGTTCTAGAAATTTCATTTCAATCAATACAAATCATTCAATTATTTTGTATATCAAGAGTTTACTAGCCTTCCCATTTCCACTCACCAGATTCTAGCCTTTGATCTAATCAACAATTGACCACATTTTTCAGCACACTATCAATTCATGTCAAACTGGGAAGGATGTGAATCACTAGTCTAATACAATTCAAATCAAATCACCCTCCATCATCACGCCTCAATTTCACCATCAATCAAGAACTATACCTATGGTATCAATATGTTTCACTGAATAATGGTTACATAATGATAGACTATGGATTATTCATTGAACATCCATCCAAATAAATAAATAGCGACAAATCCTGTGATGAAATAGGGGAGAGAAGTAGAAACCAAAAAATTGAGGAATGAACCTCATTCATGTTCTAGTTGGCCTTAGACCATCTCTATTAGAATGATTAATTAATATTAATATCAATCAACAAAAAATACCCTAAATCCCAGAATGAAATATATCCAAACCTTTAAGAATGATTAACCTACAAATCAAACTATTGAAATAGTTTATTCATATTCATCATCAGATAAACAATGAGGAAATGAACAATGAAAGAAAAATCCCTACCTTGGGTTGGATAGATCATTGATGAATAAAAAATATGCATCATCTTTATTGGAAAGATCCTTTAATTATATTGGAGAGAATGATCTTCGATCCATCTTCATCATTCGGAAATCCTTACTCCAATGGTATCACTCAATTATTAGGTTTATATGGAATATGTCTAGGTTAGTATATTTATTGAAATTGTTTAATAATTTTTTCAATTTATTTAATTATTTATCACATCATAGAGGCTATTCCGATCACCCAATGAAGACCAAGTTTATATCACACCTAGGGTAAAACTAATATTCTAGACTTAAATATGATCTCATATTTCTCATATGATTACCCTTTTTGGATTTATTCTACTATTTTTTAAAAACTATGTGAAAGTGATATTAATATATGAAATATTATTATTAAATCATTTTTGGGCTCCCTAGGCCTCAAAATATCACACCATCTCAATTCCTAGATCCAAAAATAACATTAGATATACTCAAAAGCTTTACATGTCAAAAATATCAACATTACAATAACCCACTTTTGATGAATTGAAATAGGATATTGATGCACTTAGACCTTGATTGTTATAAGGAATTTTAAGAAAGCTCAATAGAAAATTCATTTCCACATAAAATCCTAAGAGTATTTTCAATCGTCACCCAAAATTCCTCAATCCATTCCCTTATCCATATCATCTTGCTGAAAGAACTTATAGTAGACACATATTCTAATTTTATAGTAATTAATATAATAAATTTGTTCTTCTTACATTACCATCTTACACAACCTTCTCCCAATAAAAAAATTCAACCCAAAGTTGACCTTGTATCATCACAATCTCTTTTCCAGTCCACATCAGTGTAATAAGATAGGTTTTGGTTCCTTTATTTCTTGTATAATAGATTATATATCAATTTCCCATTTATATATTTGAGGACCATTTTAGTAGTCAAAATATGTGATTCCTTAGGATCACTTTGATAAATAGTGCACAAACCCAAAACATAGACAACATTCAGTCGAGAGGTAGAGAGAAAAATAATATTTCTAATCATCTTCTAAAATAATTTTTATTTACACTCTTACCTTTAGTATCCTTGTATAACTTTATCCTAGATTTTATAGGTGTGGAAACTGGATTGGATTACTCTACCCCAATCTTCTTCAACAATTATTTTGTATACTTGTCTTGGGATAGAAAAATAAAACATTCTTCTTAAAGACCGTGCACTCCTATGTAGTATCTTAGTTCTCCCAATAAGTACATCTCGAAGTGGTCCTTCATTTTTTTAGAAAAAATACTTGAAATAAATACCTTGATCACCTGAAAAAATAATCTTATCAATATAAAAATTATAATCAGTGTATCTGCCTTCATTTCCATTATGTATAGGTTCTTGTATACTTTTATTTTAGAGAATTTTATCACTCTCAAGAATTTTTCTATCTTTGATTACTAGGATCTAGGGAACTATTTCAAACCACATAAATTATTCTTCAATTTTCACAATTTAGAACCATTATTTTCAAGTATAAACCCTTTAAGATTCTCAATATACATATATTCTTCTAGATCACCATTCCAAAAGGTATATTTAATAACCATTTGATTAATTATATATTACCTATTTGCTGAAACATTTAGGAATATCCTGATAGCCTTCATCCTTGCAACATGAGAAAATATTTCTTCAAAATCCACTATCTTAACTTGATAATATCCTTTTAAAGAAATCCCTAGTTCCTTATGAATGTTCCCTTATCATTAATTTTATATTAAAACTCCCATTTTTTTCTAATAAAACTTTTGTCATTTGGTCTAGGAATAACATCCAAATTGGAATTTTTCTCTATTTATTTCCACATTCATGGCTCTAATCCACTCCTCGTGATTAATATATTCAAACACTTAATGTGGATAAATTTGAGAGATTATTGTTTTTTTGTTGTCATATATCAATATTTTTGTAGATAATATAAATGAACTATGACTTCTAGTGATGATTTTTGATGCTATATGATTTTTCCACCTTTGGAAATTTTTTCATTATAAATTTTATCCTCATCATCATTGGTCTATTGAAAGATCATATCATCAACCTTAAATTATATTCCATCATGTTCACTGAGGAATTTATATGAATTATACTTTATTTTTTCATCTAGATTATCTAAAACTATTTCTCTTGTAACAATATTAGACGGATTTTTTTGATGATTTTCATATCACAACACTATACATGTCTATGAAATATCTTACTCTAACACATATAACCTTTGCATTTGGATAGGTATCTAGTAAAGATAATTTCTTTATATTTTTCATCAAATTTTGCCAAATTTTATCTAACGACCCAAGTTTGACGTACATAGAAATTAAATTAATTTTTTGAAATAATTAATACATGAAAAAAATAGATTCCCAAAGACTATATTAGTTTAGTTTCTTTGTAAACTTGGAACATAATATTCTAACTTGTTGAAATCTCTTCAACATATCCCATAAACATCTTCCCCCTTTGTTTTCCTACCTAAAACCTTTATTTATATCCTGGGGAAAATAAAACATAAAAATTGTGAGCTCAAATTATCAGTAAGGGTAAACATTGTGAACATAAAATAAACCATTAATATAAGAATGTAAAAACATGAACATAAAGTTTAAATATCAAAATCATGAGTCATGAAATAAATCTTGACAGTTCAGAAGACATATATCATAAAGGAACCTTAACCATGATAAAATAGCATTGGAATAAAACGTGGAATTATGGAAAACAAATATTCTCATAATATGATTTCCATAGTGTCCAAGGAATTTCTTCCAAGACCATCATATTGGACAAAGTCCTTTACTGAACTGGGTTTACTTGTCGATCCATCCATGTATTACTGAACCATATTTACTTTCTGTTATAGTCATGTTTATATCATGAGATATAAATCCTTACCCAATTAATTTGAGGGAGATATAAGTCTCACCCATCTCATAATGAAATCATTCTTACATGTGCCACAAAAATATAAATCATTCATCATAGAATTACCCAAGAAATAAAATAGTCTTCTTAAAAATCATTCCATTATAATCAATATAAAATAAATGGATGTCATAAATATAATTCCATAATAAAAACAATAAAATCAAAGTAAAAATAAAGATACAAACATAACCCTATTTAATAGTGTCATCTTAGATGAAAAATAATGTTGATAAAACACTTGAACTTAATTCTTTAGGAAAATATCATTTCTTCTTCAAAAATGTTTTCTTTTCTCAAAATGCCATGAAATTTTAAAAGAGAATTTAATTAAAAATAAAGTTGAATTGTTTTATAGGAATATTCATGCAAATAAGGATTCCTGAAATAGTAAAAAAAATCCATTCATTCCATATAATTTTAAAAAAATATTCTCCTCGTACTTTAGCCGGAAAAGTCAAAAAGTACATCATATGGTAAATAAAATAAATATTACTTCAATGTGATGTAGAAAAAAGTAAAAAATGGATAAAAATGACTTTAAAAATACATATAATAATATTAAACATTTTATGAAAACATTTTTAGAAAACATGGACATGGATGATAAATATATCCCTAAAAAATACTTACGTATAAACAATCTCGGATAAAAATGCGATTGCAAAATTATCCCTTAACTTAGGTCTAATATACTTACTATGTGTCTGAACCTACTTTATAATGATTTAGATAATGTTATTAACTTATTACATAATCATGGTCATCAAATATGGTCATATTATCCTTCGTTTGTTTATAACAATTCATTGTTACTCGTTATTCAGGTTTTAACTGCTTTATGATCGTATGCATGTTTTTCGAATAAGTTCTGGTTATCCTTATTAGGTCATATATATATCATTATAAAATTATATTATCATAATAAATACCACATTTATTCATTCTTTACAATTATATAATCATTCTTGAGTGGTTATCATGTAAAACGAATCACATCACGTCGTAAAGATAGTAGGCCGTACATACGCACGAGCGACGATATCATTCCCATAATTTTTGAATTGTATTGATTTGAATGCTGTAATATATTTCAAAATAAATATAATTTTATAATAATCATATATAATTATTACATACATTTTTATATCCATCTAAGTAAGGTGGTGGTGAAAAATAGATTACACCACATCATAGAGACAGTAAGTCGTACGTACGCACGTGTGGTGATTTCATCTTTCTTAGGATGGATAGAATGTTGAATATACTTGTTTCAAAATTATAGTAACATATAATTATATAAGTTATAATGGAGTTATTATTATTTAATGAAACAACTCATTAATTATAAGTATAATTATAAATAAATATGAAAGAATCGGTAGATGAGATTACCTCTTCTTTGACATGCTCTCTTTAGATCTCATCTTAATGAAACTCAGGTTGGTCTTATGAGAATACCATCACTTATAGAATGTAACTAGGGAAGTTGAGAATAGAAATGGTAGGTTATAGAATAACTTTAAGGATTTATTAGAGGTGTAGAAATGATGGAGGAGGTGACCTTTTAAAATTGAGGGGAGGGGCACTTTTGGAAACCTCAAAAATATTAATTTTTAATAAAATAAAACCCCACATAAAAACCTCAAAAATGTCACAATTTAGAATATTATATGAGATATTATTTTAATCTCATAACAAAATAAATTTTATACATGTTTTAATGTCCATTAAAACCTTATCATTTCAATTTGACACTTAGTTATTCTTTTTTATTTTAACTAGGGTAACAGATATTTCAATATTAAAAGGGTAAAATTTTTACTTATTTCATGTAAATTAGATCACAGATAAATATTTTATCACATTTTTTACCATATTATAATTATTATATATTTTTAAAAATGTTTTATTCTTTTTAAATAATTTAATAAATCATTATTTTGAAACAACTTAAATTGTGTCAATTTTGACACTATTCATTTCATGGATTTTTAAAAATATTAAGATAAGATGTTATCCTTGAAAAAAAATATTTTATACTATCCCTAAGGGGTCAAGGGAATCTAAAAAAATCATTTTAAAAAATAATTATCCCAAATTATACTTAGTTTAATATTATTAGTAAAATTAATTTGATATTTCCCTTAATAAAACAACTAATACATCAATATTGTGTAATTATTTATTATACTTATTTGATGGAGAAAAATTAAAAATAAAAAACTATTTTGAATAAAAATTTACTATATTTCATAATAATATATTTAGTTTAATTTATCTTCTTAAAAATCAAACATTAAACATTTTATACTTCCTAAAGTATTAATGTGACAATTTTAACATTACTTTTAAATTAAATAATATAATTGTCTTAATCTATTCTATATGGCTCCAAATGGTTCATAACTGTATCATTGGATGATTATGGTTGATATATACTTGACCAATAAAATTTGGTAAAGTGTCTTTGTTGTTTAATGGTTATTATCATTTTAATAAAAATTAGTTTATTGATTTTTCATCAATTAAATAATTTTTTCATCATCAATATATAAACTTTTAAGGTAATTATTTCTTTCCTAAAAATTAAAAATAAATTAACATAATATATATAAACATTTTATATTTCAAATAATTATTTATAGTCTAATTTAGATTCTGTATAACCTTATTTTAAAAATGATATATTATCTAAAACATGAATGTGACATCTTTAAATTTTCATTAAATAAAATATTATAAATACCATAATATCTTCCAAATGGCCCCAAAACATCAAAAATAAATTTATATCAGGAAAATATGTTTATTAAGTTAACAAAATTATATTAGTTTGTACCACCCATTTTTTTATATATGGATACATAATAGATATTCAGAACAATGAAAATGATATTATGCGTCTTTCATTTATTTAAATATTATTTAAGTCATTTTCATGAACAAATGTCCATAAAGTGAAATAGTTTTGATTTTTAAGTGTTTAGGGTCAAATTATATTCATAAAATAAATTTTTTTCATATATTTGGTCATTTTGTAGTCATTATAATTTTATTTTTAACCTAAATTACCTAAATTATTCTTTACCGTGGTAATAAAATTTACCATGGTTACTATTCATATCGGTCAAAAATAAAAGGGAAATACTTACCAAATTTGTACCTCCGGAATATAAATTTGACATAAATTTTTCAAAATTCATTACACAGATATTTCATAATTGAATTTAGAATAAAACTGTTAAAATGTCACGAAAAACAGTTTTTTGGAAAAATGCCCTTTTTAAATGGAAAATTATTTTATAATGAATTCATGTATAAAATGATTTTAAAACCCATAATTGGATAAAAATTAACAAATTAAAATTTTAAAACTAATCCAAAACTTAATTTTACAATTAAATGGATTTAAAATAAAAACAAATTAGTATTTTTTACTATTTATCAAAAGATGAAACTTATCAGAAAAATACAAAAAATTAAACCAAAGTGAATTTTTATATTTAAACCTAAAGGAAGAAGTTTATTTTGTTAAATTGAATATAAAAAAGTGTCAAAAACTAGATTTAAAATGGATGCATCATCAAAAGGTGGAAAAATTGTATTGTTTGAAAAATACTTCTTTTATCCAAAAAATTGAATTTGTACTTATATCGTGTTCTATAAAATACATAGGATTAATAATAATTTTATATGAAATTAAAAATGTGGTTAATAATATTTATAAAGGCTAGTTTAAATCCCATTAAATAATAATATTTTAATAATATATCATTGTTTCGTGAAACTCGGTATTGCGTACAACGCAAGCTATCAAGGAGGGTCTCTCTTGTGTGTAATTCAAGCCAAGTTATTGTTAAATTTAGTGAATGATTAATTTTGTGTTTCGTATAACATAATAAAAACATAGTTATTTTATACATTGAATAAAATCTATACTCAGTGTTGCGTAAAATGAATTCTATCAAAAGAACTTGAACTTGTGTGTAACAAAAGCCAAGAATAATGTTCCATATAATGCAAGACAATACATTGTTGCATATAGCACAAGCTAATATTTTTGTAGTGTACAATAAAATACATCAAGAAAATTAAGAATAATCTATCTCATAAAATTTTAGGTCGTTACATTTTTCCCCTTTAAAATGAATTTTCCCCTAGAAATTCATTGGGGTTATAAATAGTTTACTACTTGAAAGTATCTTTCAAGGAAACCCACATATTAAAAAGGGATACTAAAACTTCATTTTAAAAAGGAAAGTTAGAAACATAATGTTTACCCAAAGTAACTCATCACTGGTGTTGAACCTTCTGTGAGATGGTTATTTTTAATAATCACAAATTATTGTTGTTTTTGCTTATAAGTCAATTTAGTAAATTATTCAATCTATTATAAATGTGTTTATATATGGTTTATCATGTCTACATATGATTATCTATGATTATTTATGGTCTAATATTGACCTGGAAGTATTCTGGTTTATACAGACACTCTGTGCGAATTTTATGTTTCTGACTCACCGTTAGTTATATTCTTGAGTCACCGATGAGAACGGTCACACTGATGAGAATGGTTGCACTGATGAGAATGGTCACACCGATGATAATAGTCGCACAAATGAGAATGGCCGCACCGATAACAATGGTCGCACCAAGAACGGTTGCACTGATGATAATCGTCACACCGAGAACGGTCGCACCGATGAGAACGGTCGCACTAATGGTAACAGTCGCACCGATGAGAATGGTCGCACCACTAAAAAAGATCACACAAATGATACAATTGTCTCAAAAATTCTGATTCAATGAACTACCGAAGATGATGCTAATAAAATGACCTTCCGAAGTCGATGCTGATCAAATGACCTACCGAAGCCGATGCTGATCAAATGACCTACCGAAGCTGATGCTGATCAAATGACCTACAAGCCGATCTAAATTCAAAATGATCTACCGATCTCATGACTCATTGGTAGTCATGAAAACTGTTTCAATTTTTACGAACTCTTAATTAATTTCAACAGTCATATTGGCTTAGTTTAATGCACCTGCTATTAATTAATGTTGGTTGTAGGATGTCAGGGAACCGTACCTTGTACCTATAAAAAGGTAACCATTCCCATTGTCGAAGTTGAAGGTATATAAGGGAACCTCTAACTACTAAAGATAGGGGGGTCAATATTTCCATGAATATACGAGTCAATATTCTCAAGATACACAAGGCCTTACATGCATAGAATAATAAGGAAGAATACATACTGAATATGTAGAACCTACACATTCAAGGAGTAAAGAGCTTCAACAATTTGAACTACACTCAAGATGATCAGGCTGATCAACCTAGACCTAGAAGTCAAATACAAAAACGACACTCCGTTTTTGGTGACTAAAACCAGAGAGGGACTCAAATCTTCATCTGCATTAATCCAAGGAGTCCAGAGCTTCACTCAAAACACATAGATCATTCTAAACTCATCTATATTTTTTTAGCTCCATTGTGTTTCATTTATTTACATTTTGAGCTGTATGTGTGCTCTGTATTTTTAGGCACACACTATCTCCTATGCTAAATTGAAGGATTTATAAATCCTCACTAAATCTTTCCCTAATACTCTTGTATCCCACAGTGGATAGTTGTAGAAGTCTGAGGACCTGGACAGCCTGTGAGCTATTGTTATTGTTTCTTTCCCACATAGAACTGTGATAGAGGTATGATAACCTGGACAGTCTGAGTACTATTGTAAACCCTGATCCAGGGTGTGGATCATAGTTTATATAAAACTGTTTGAGAGGACTAAGTCTCAGCTTGAGACTGAACCTCTTGGTTAAAATTTATGTGCTTGTTTATTTTTTGTTAAAACTATATTGAATTTTCTACTGCTAAGTACATTAAATACAAATCTATTTTAAAGTTTCTCTAATAGTTAAACTAGAAAGTTTTTGTATTTATTGTAAACCAGTAGGTTAGTTTCAAAATCTAATCTAATCTTCATATTATATTAATTGAAAACTAATAAATCTCTTGAGAACTTAACTGAACCTTTACTGTATTACAAATTCACTACAGTTTAGCTTTTTATTTAAATTGGGGGATTTTTAATATATATATTTTAAAAAGAAATTTTTAATTGGAACTCAATTCACCCCCCTATTGAGTGTCCACTCCGACCAACAACTGGGTTTACACATAGGATAACAGAGGTGCGAAGTGAAAACATGGATATGGAAGAGAAATCTTACCATCAAGTTCTGATGGATAGTGATAGAGAATAAGGTTTTGAGAAAGTTAACTACCAGAAAGCCATACATCTGTGATGATTTAAGGGACCATCTGATTCATTGGATAAGAAGGTACTAGGATAACATTTTTGGTTTCAAGATCCTTTTCTTAAAGTTTATGGATTTTTTCATGAGGATAAATACTTACTTGATTTTAGTACAATATCACTATTTTTTGTTACTTGGAAAACTACCACTTCATCTCTTATTTAAATAAATGAAGTTAAATTTTCCATTATTGAATTGTTAGCAAATCATGTGATAGAATGATAGGTCATTCCATAAATCTCAATAAAAAGTTTAGAATAGGTTATCAAATATGTATAAGTCCGCCAATAGTGAGATAATACATTAATCTAACAAACTTCAACTGGAATATAACTTATACTACCCATAAATGGATAACATTACAAACCTTCCAAAAAATTGAAAATATAAAACTTTATAAAGAGGTTAAGTGAATAGACTTAACATTTGTCTCCCATATCTCATTTGGTAGTTCTTGGTTATCACATTCCAAACATGTTAATACCTTAATCGTTTATTCTCTTGAAACATAATAATAATATGAATTACAGTAGAAACTTAGTGAAAACATGAATTCTGTCAAAATTAACTCTTTCCACACACCAAAAATACCAAAAATTATATATAATCAAACCATGATATCACTTTGTCATTTTATCAGTAATGAGATCATTAATACTATGAAACATCTCAATATCTCTTTATCCCATCATTATTCACATATCATGTGATTTCCAAAAATATTTCAATCACTTTTTATGGTTATCGGTACCATATACTTATGGAAAACCACAATGGACCAATACATAGATATTCCAATATTCCATAATACTATAAAATAGATTCAACAACACTATTTTAGAATCCAATTACATAAACACTTAATCATTCCACAACTTCATTTTCATACTCAACATCAGTAACAGGAATAGAATGTGACTTTCCTTTGTCTTTTGGCTTCAGATGTTGCTGGTGTCGATCATCATTATCCCTTGGATTAGGGAATTGGTTAGCATAATACCCCATTTCCTTGCACTTGTAGCACTAAAATGTTGGTGGTTCATTCTCTATAGTCTTTTCTCTATTCACATCATTAGAAAACTATTTCCCATTACTTTAGCACACAACTACTTGATGTTCTTATTTTCCACACTTGAAACATTTTCTAGTCCCTTTAAGATAATATCCACCATGATTATTTCCACACTTTGAGCATAAGTAAATATTCATATTCTTTTCACCATGGTTTTGAAATTTTCCATTGAACTCCATCTTTCATTTCTTGTCAAAACCATGAGATGGATATGTAACATCAACATCTAGTTCTACCTTGATAGAGTAATTCACAATATCTTCATAGCTAGTAAATTATCTTATAGCTAATTCCCTTATAAGACTTGGTTTTAAGACACTAAAGAATCGATAAACTTTACTTTCAGTTTGGATGATAAAACTATAAGCATACCTTGAAAGTCTTGTAAAATTTTCCTCATATGTACCAATGGATTAATAATCCTTTTTCTTAAGCTCAAGGAACTCCTTTTAATTCTTTTTTTGAAGAATGTGATGGAAGTACTTATTGAAAAACAAGTTCTTGAACTCATCCCATTCCATGGATTAAATTTTATCTTACTTCCTTGTATTCTTAATTAGAGTCCACCACCAGTATGCTTCACCTTCTAAATGATAAACAACCAAAATGAGTTTTTCATGTTCTTAACAGCGAAGGATGTAAAATATCATTTCAATGGTACTGATCCATTTTTTAGCAACAAGTGGGTCATAAGACCCTCGAAAAAATGGTGGATGTTGCCTCATAAAGGACTCAATATAATGTTGTTCCCTTATCTGTTCATTTGGAAGTCTAGAATGGTTTATAGCTTGTGTAATTAAAGAAATAAGATTTTTCATTCCATATCCCAAAAAAATTGGTTGTTTTTTAGGACAATAATTTCATTTCCCAGTGCATTGATCATTAACATAGTTCCTTCAGGTTCTAGCCATTGTCTAAAACCCAAAAAGAATAGTGTGATAGGCAAAAATCATACTAGGAAAACAACATAATCAAGGGGGAGTACATTCAATATCTAACATCTTAGGTTCAATCCTAGGTTATTCATGATCGTTACCATAATTCTAGGACTATAACCTATAGTTATACTTAACTTTAGGGACATTCCTAGGCACACCTTAAAAATATCTCTAGGGATCTCACTAAAGTGTTCAAAAACTAGTTTCTAAAGGCTGACTAAACCTTCGCTCTGATACCAACACTAATAACCCAATATTGATGTACATGGACATTACATTAATTTTTTGTAATACTTAATACATTAAAAAAAAGATGCCCAAAGACCATATTAATTTAGTATCTTTAGAAACCCGTAACATAATATTCTAACGTGGGGAAAGATCTTCAACATCTCCCATAAAGATCTCCCCCTTTGGTTTTCCTTTATAAAACCATTCTTTATATCCTAGGGAAAAGAAAACATAAAAAGGGTGAGTTCAAGTTCTCAATAAGGGTAAACAATGAGAACATAAAATAAACCACAAATATAAGAATGTAAAAACATGAACATAAAGTTTAAATATTAAAATCATGAGTTATGAAATAAATCTTGGCAGTTTGTAAGGAATAGATCATAAAGTAACCTTAACCATGATAAAATATCATTGGCATAAAACATGGAATTTTGGCAAACAAATAATCTCATAATATGATTTCTTTAGTGGCCAAGGCATTGTTGTCAATACTATCATAGTGGACAGAGTCCTTTAGTGATCCGAGTTTACTTGTTGTTCCAGCCCAGTATTACTGAACCATATTTACATTCCATTCAAGTCATGTTTATCTCATGATATATAAATCATTACCCAATTAATTGGAGGAGATATAGGTCCCACCCATATCATAATTAAATCATTCTTACATGTGCCACAAAACATAAATCATTCAAAATAGCATAATCTAAGAAATAAACAGGTTTCTTCAACACCATTCCATCATAATCCATATAAAATAAATGGATGTCATAAAAATAATTACATCATAAAAACAATAAAATAAAAGTAAAAATATGGATAGAAACATAACCTTATTTAAGAGTGTCATCTTAGATGGAAAATAATTTTGATAAAACACTTGAACATAATTCTTGAGGAAAATATCCTTAATTCTTCAAAAATATTTCCCTTTCTAAAAAAGACATGAAATTTTAAAAGAAAACATTTTAATTAAAAAGTAATTTTAAATAGTTTATAGGAAGCTTCTTTGAAATAATGAATCATGAAACCGTAAAAAATACATTTATTCCGTATAAGTTAAAAAAACATTCTCCTCATACTTTTGCAGGAAAAGTCAAAAAGTACATCGTATGGTAAACAAAAGAAATATTCCTTCCATAAAATGTAGTAAAAGTAAAAAATGGGTAAAAATTACATTAAACATACATATTAGAATAGTAAAAATTTTATGAAAACATTTTTAGAAAACATGGACATCGATGAAAAATATATCTCCAGTAAATACTTACGTATAAACAATCTCAGATAAAAATGAGATTGAAAATTATCCCTTACCTTTGGTCTGATATGCTTACAATGTATCCAAACCTCCTTTATAATTATTTAGATAATGTTTTTAACTTATTCTATAATCATGTTCATCATATATGGTCATATTCTCTATCATTTGTTTGTAACAATTTATTGTTACTCGTTATTTGAGTTTTAATTGCTTTATGATCGTACGCATGTTTTGTGTAATAAGTTATGGTTCTATTTCTTAGGTCATATTTATATCATTATAAAATTATATTAACATAATAAATACCATATTTATTCATTATATCCATTTATATAATCATTATTGTGTGGTTATCATGTATAATGAATCACATCGCATCGTGGAGACAGTAGGCTGTACGTACGCACGAGTGACGATATCATTCTCATAATTGTTGAATAGTATTGATTTACAGTGTGTGATATATTTTAGAATAAATATAATTTTATAATAATCATATATAATTATTACATACATTTTTATATTCATCCGAGTAAGGTGGAGGTGAAAAATTGATTACACCATGGTGTGGAGATGGTAAGACGAACGTACGCATCTGTTGTGATTTCGTCTTTCATAGGATGGATAGAAAGTAGAATATGGTTGTTTAATAGTTAAAATAACATCTCAGTATATAATTTATACTGGAGTATTTATTCTGTAATGAAACAAATCATTAATTTGAAGTATAAGTACAATGAAATATGAAAGAATCGGTAGAGGAGATTACCTCTTCTTTGACGTGCTCTCTTTAGATATCCTCTTAATGGAAATAGGATTGGTCTTTTGAGATGAAAATCACCTCTATAATGTAACTACATAAGTTGATAATATAAATGGGTAGGGTATGGACTAACTTTAATGATTAATTAGTTGTGGAGAAATGAGGGAGGAGGTGCCCTTTTATAATTGAGGTGAGGGGAACTTTTGGAAACCTCAAAAATATTAATTTATTATAAAATAAAAACCCTCTTGAAAACATCCAAAATGTCTCAATTTATAATATGAGATGAGATAGGTTTGTAATACCATCAACCAATAAATTTTATACATGTTTCTATTTCCATTAAAACCTTATATTTTCAATTTAACACTTAGTTATTCTATTTCTTTTTTAATAGGGTAAAAAATATTTTAATATTAAAAGGGTAAAATATTTACTTATTTGATGTAAATTAGATCATAAATAAGTAATTTATAACATTTTTGACAATATAATAATTATATTATATTTTTAAAATTGTTTTATGATTTTTATATAATTTAATAAATCATTATTTTGAAAAAAAATCAATTGTGTCAATGTTGAGACTATTCAATTCATGGATTTTTAAAAATATCAAGATACAACAACATCCTTGAACTAAATACTTTATCCTATCACTAAGGGGTCATGGGAATCTATGAAATTAGTTGTAAAAATTAATTATCCCAAATTATATTTATTTTAATATTATTAATAACATTTATTTGATATTTCCCTTAATAAAACATTTACTACATAAATATTGTGTAACTATTTAATATACGTATTTAATGTATAAAAATTAAGAAAAATACTATTATGAATATAAATTTACTATATTTAATAATAATATATGCAGTTGAATTTATATTCTTTAAAATCCAACAATTAAAATTTTCTACTTATTAAAGTATGAATGTGACAATTTTAGTATTACTTTAAATAAAATAATATAATTGTCTTAATTGATTCCATATGGTTTGAAATGGTCCATAACTCTTCCATTGGATGATTATGGTAGATATATACTCGAAAAATAGAATTTGGTAAAGTTTTTTGTCCCTTTAATGGTTATTATCATTTTAATAAAAATCAGTTTATTGATTTCTCATCCATTAAATAATTTATGCATCATCAATATATAAACTTTTAAGGTAATTATTTCTTTCCAAAAAATTAAAAATAAATTACAATGATAAATATAAAAATTTTATTTTTCAAATAATTATTTATGGTTGAATTTATCTTCTATATAACATTATTTTAAAAATGATATATTTTCTAAAACATGAATGTGATATCTTTAAATTTTCATTAAATAAAATATTTTAAATACCATAATATCTCTCAAATGGACAGAAAATGTCAAAAATATATTTATATTAGGTAAATATGTTTATTAAGTTAAAATTTTAAATTTAAATTCGCTTATACCACCCTTTTTTCATATGTGGATACATAATAGATATTAAAGACAAAGAAAATGACACTTTGTGTCTTTCTTTGATTTAAATATTATTTAATTAATTTTCATAGGAAAATGTCCATTAAATGAAATAATTTAGATCTTTAAGTGTTAAGGGTATAATTAAATTCTTCAAATAAAATTGTTTCATTTTTTGGGTAATTTTTTAGTCATTATAATTTTATTTTTAACCTAAATTACCAAATTTACCCTTTATCTTGGTAATAAAATTTACCAAGGTTACTATTCATATTGTTCAAAAGTAAAACGGACCTACTTAACAAATTTTTACCAAATGAATCCAAATTTGACATCCATTTTTCAAAATTCAATACACATAATTTATTTAATTAAATTTAAAATAAAACTGTTAAAATGCCACGAAAAACCGTTTTTGGACAAATTCCCCTTATTAAATGGAAAATGTTTTTATAATGAATTAATGTATAAAATGATTTTGAAAAACCATAATTGGGTAAAAATTAACCAATTAAAATTTTAAAACTAATACAAAACATAATTTTACTATTTAATGGCTTCAATATAAAAAAATCAATATTTATACTATTCATCAAAAAAATTAAATGTATCAGAAAAATACCAAAAATTCAACCCAATTTTTTTTTATATTCCATGCTAAAAGAAGAACTTTAATTTTTAAAATTTAATATAAAAAATTTTTAAAACTAGATTTAAAATGGGTGCACCATCAAAAGGCGACAAAACTTCATTTTTTGAAAAATACTTCTTTTATCAAAAAAATTGAATTTGTTCTTATATCATGCTCTAGAAAATACATAAGATGAATCTTGATGTTATATAAAATTAAAAATGTGATTAATAATATTCATAACAGCTAGTTTATATCCCATTAAATAATAATATTTTAATAATATATCATTGTTTACACAACTACAAAATCACCCTATTACCACACATTTATTTCCACAGTTTATTAAAATCATGGAAACATTATATCTATTACCACGATATAATATTAACTGTGTAGATACTCTTATATTGGGTCAACCCACCTCCCTATACCTCACGATCGATCCCATCTCCTCCTCTGCGGATGCTCTTGATGATCCCCATTATCCGCGTATGCTCCAAGCCAGCGATTCCTGGACTCCTGAAATCTTCTCCTAATGATAATCCTCCCTGGATGCAGCTCTGTTGTAGCCATTCCACCTCCCTACTGATACAACTTCGACACAGCCTCCCCACCTCTCTATCGATGCATCTCCGATGTGGCCTCCCCACCTCTCCACGATCATCCTCCCCCGATACCGCTCCAACGCGGCCACCCTACCTCCACCAAACCGCTGCCTTCCCTCAATCATGATTCTGACCCCCCGTCTGACTAGGGTTTCATGTACCTATTATATATACTATCTCACAGTACCTCATCTTCCCAATAGCTGATTCCAGAACCTTCTCACAACAGTAGGATTTTTGAGAGAAATTTAAGTCATGGTATGTTTTGAATCGGTCACCTATTACTTCCATTTTTTCTTACTAATTTTGCATTCCTCTTCTGCAAGAACCCTACATTTCAAAAAACATCTTTCTTCCCAGTACCTTAATCTCTTTGTAGACCAAATTCCAAAATCAGGAACTGAATTCTCTATCAATTCTAGTTTTTCCTCACCCTAAAAGCTTTAATTACTTTATTTTTTTTATCTTTTACTACAATTTCAATTAACCCTAACCCTCATGGGTCTTCGTATTTTCCCACCGTGGCTAGTTTCTTCTTCCACTTCAATATAAGGTTTGTCCAATACATTCTTATTACAATTTAAGTTTAATAATTTTGTATTAATATATTATTTTTTCTTCATTTATATCCAATATGATGTTCTGTATCTACATATTCTTCATTGCATATATGAGTTTCTATGAATATACAAGGCACATTCAATTAAATAAACTTTTAAGATTATATACATGTATAATTCATTTTTAATTTAATAATTTTTTAAATTAAAATATTAATTTGTCTTACATTAAATACGCTTGTGGTTTCATTTATTTAATATACATGGAGTCTCATTTTTTGCTTATACATACAATTTCTGCCTGAATTTTCAGTTTATAATCATTATTCATGAAATTTCAATCACATAATATACATGATATTTCTTCATTATCATTAACTACACTATGAACATGTCATTTATATTGCAGTTTATATTAATATACATGTCGTTTCATGGTTCAAAACACAATTTCCTTTTTCCTACTTTATCGTGATCTGAAATAGCTATTTATATTATCATTTATATCACAATTTATATTACAGTTTATATAAAAATTTATATTACAATTTATATTTTTCTAAAATTTCATGTTTACATTCCTATTTATATCTTCATCTAAATAACACGTTTTACCATGGTTTATATTGAATCTTAAATTGCATTATCATGTACTAACCTTACAATTAGTTTTTGGTTTATATAGTAGTATATATTAAAGTTTATATTAATATACTTGTGGATTTTTGGTGTTGAATCCAACTTCCTTTATGCATTATCATACACTAAAAGTGCAGTTTATATTCAATATTAATGCGATTTCATTTACTTAATATACATTCTGTTTTTGCAGATATATGCAATATACTTTACTAAATATGTAATTAATATCATTAACTATGTGTATTTTCAACACACAATATGGAAGTACTTTGAAATTTTGTAATCATGTATAAGTCTTGAAGGTATATTCATGGACTTCTAGAGATTTTTTGACTATTTTCATGTATTATTGTTATTTATAATTACATTTTCCTATATATTTTTCATTGTTTTAACCATAATAATTAGTTTTATGGTATATTTTAATTCCTACCAGGTTCATGACGTTATTGGAACATCATGTTACAATAGTGAAGTCGTAGAATTCATGATTTCAGTTATCTGGACCGAATAGAACCCTTTTGGTATGCACTTGGGCTTTATAGTTTATTCATTTATTTCAGAAATTGTTCATAACATGTTTACATCAATATATTCCATGTCTTTTTTCAAAAATATTATCTCTTTTTTGTATTTTAAATCTCATATATTTTTATTCCTCTCAATGTAATTTCTTCTACATTCACATACCTCAATATAAATTTTATCAACCTTTAATAACATTCATGCATAAACATAAAATTGATAAGAAAAATTTAAACATTAGGATGATATAAATCATAACAAATAAGCTGATAATTGTAATATAAAAACCCTCAATATATATACATTTTAAAATTATGAAATATGGAAGGACTGTAATACATAAAAACTAACAACTAAAAGATATATATCCTTATATATATTCTTATGTTTATTTAAATACTTAATTTGATACTAACACAAATACTATCATACAAACATTTTTTTCAGTAAGAACCCGGTTCTTATTCTTGAGGTACGAGTTTCTTATTTTCCTTTTTCCTTAATTGATTTTGAGAAAACAAGGTAAATATGGAAAAAATCCCAAATTTATGGGTACAAACCATTTACTTTTTCACACGTCGTGTACTTTGGTTTTGTGTGATGAGAACACAAGGTGTGTAGACTTGTCAGCGGTTTAGGATATAATAACTTACTACACATTGGGTACTTAGTAATACACGTCATGTAATCAGTCTGCAGGTGAATAGTAAAGCAATGGAGAGTAGCCCCCAGATGAATAGTAAAAATGATAGTACACACCGTGTACTTAGTACTATACACCGTGTAATCAATCTGTAGATGAACAGTAAGGCGGTGGAGAGTTGCCGGCAGTGTATAGTTAAAAAGAAAGTACACGTCGTGTACTTGAGAGTACACACCGTGTAGTTATGTTTTTTCGTTAAAAGCGGGCAGTAGCCTCCTCATTTGGAAAAGGAGGTAGAAAACTCACTTAGATCGTGGGAGAGAAGGCCGAAGCTTAGAGGTGCTCCCAATCGCACACCGGAACTCAGATTCTTCTGTCGTAGTTCTCATTTATACCGCGTGGGTAAGGTCTTCCCTCTTCTTGAACATTTCCTTCAAATTTTTTCCCTAAGGGAAGTTATTTACTATTTTAATGGTTAATATTTTATCCCAAATCTACATCGTTCTTGGTTGTTTCAGGAGGTTCCTTTCGTGAATATTTTTTAGAGGATATCGAGGTAGGTGGTCTTGTGTTTAATTACAACTACCAAGTTGATTTTGTGTATCGTTGTGCCATGCACCCATGTTTGGGGTGTCATGTGGTTCAGACCTTGACTGTTGTGATACCTATAATTCCATAGGTGATCTAATGAATTAACATAAATATCTTTTTGGGATCATTGCTTTGATCCAGGGCCACCTCGTGGATGTGTTTCCCTTGTTTAACCATTTGTCCAGGATACACGTGGGTATGCCGTGATTATAGCATGTTTTGAGTTTTCTTGATATGAAACGTATATGAATTTCTTGTTTATGCATCGGACTCGGCCAGGTTACATGTTTTCCTACTAAATTCCTTAGGGAAGTGTTTGTTTAGCCTGAGGGAAATGATTCTTATGTCTGAGGGTAGTAATTTCTGTGCCTACGGGCAATATCTCATATGCATGTGGGAAATATTCATTATGCATGTGGGAAGTCACCTGCGGGATTTGATTCAGCTTGAATGAGGGTAAGGATTTGCATGTATGAGGACAACGTTTACTTTGGACATTCACTGTGGCAATTCATTATGTTGTATCTCCCAAGCTAAAGCCCAAGCTTGGAATTGATGAATAATTGTTAAAATGGAAATGTAACTGGTAGAGATAGTTACTTTTGAGTACTGCCTAGTTTACTGTACTTTATTATTTCACACTACTATTGCACATTTTCACTGATAGTTGGGCACGAGCCTTTGGTGTTTTCCTGCTTGGATTTATTTCTCACACCCTATTTGGGTCATGTCTTGGGCCCAAACAGATTATATTGTTGTTGGTGTCGACAACGGATAGGGTCCCTACATAGGTACATGATTGTTGCAGAGGAGTAGGGGGTCATGAGACCGAGCTTAGGCTTGCGATGTTGTTGAATTCCTCTTGTACTGTTTTGTTTTTGTTTGCTATATTTTTGTACCTTGTTCTATATTATATCTGATTGCATTGTATCCTATTTTGGATGCTTTCTTATAATTAGTTCCATGTTTCATCATTATATATATATGAATGCTGGTTATATTTTATTGATGTTTTGTCATCCATTTTAGGTCTATATTGTTACTGCTTCCGATTTTGTATGTTTATATATTTTACTCCACTGCGTTGCACTTTGAAAAATGAGGGCATAGTTTCCCCACTATCAGTCCTTGGCCCTCACTGTTAGTCGACATCCTCTGGCGTTTGGGGAAATGTGCTTGAGGTCATGTGACCAACCGGGTTTGGGGAACAAGTTGTGTGGCTTCCAGAACCGGGACGTTACAAAGTGGTATCATAGAAGTTTTCTCTTCTCTAAGTTATTTTATTATTTGGTGACCATAGAAAGAGATAGATTGTTAAGGGATTCAGTAATAAACTGTGCCCGGGATTAGATCCCCCGTGTATAGGTAAAGGCTGGATTTCTTCGAATTCAATTGTGATTTTCTGTTTATGATTATTACATTTTATTTGATTTTCACCATTGGGCGACGCACTTGTGGTGTGATTTTTATATTTTTATACTTGGGTTCCATTTCATTGCAACCCGATGAGATGAGGGTATACCATCTCATGCATCATTTAGGTGCATGTTAGAATCACATGTCATATATAGTTTCCATGCCATGTAGGTGCATTAGAAATTGCATGTTGTTTTGATAGATGTTGTGCGAAAAAAATGCATGTTGTTGTGGCAGGTACCTTGATAGACATGCCTATTGTTGATAGGGTATTGTTACATGTTACGGTTGGGTTTATGGATGCTAAACTTTGGTTCCTGAGAAGTATGGGCTCTCTTGGACCAGAATTAAGCGGATCATGATCCAAACTTTTGGTTAGGTTTTGTACTATAATGTGAATGGTCGGGTTCTAAACTTTGGTTCGCGGGGATTATGGACCCCACGAATAGGAATTTGGCATACCGACACTGGAATTAAAGAAAAAAGGGTCTCCAAAGTAGTTTTTGTGGTGTACTTTCCTGAAAACCCCAGAATATACGCCATGTGTTCTATGAACACACACCATGTACTCTTCTGTTCGGGAAGAAATGAAAAAAAAATTAAGTACATGTCGTGTACCTTATGTATACGTCATGTAGTCTCTAACTGTTTCATAGGCCATGTGGGAAGAGACACGGGATAGGGAAGTTCTTGGGGAAACATGTCGTGTACCCATTGTACACACCGTGTAGGGTTGACCTAGTGTCCACCGTGTAACAAATAACATGGATGTAGAAATATTAGCTTAAACATGCAGTGTCAATGCTGAACACACCATGTAATTTAATCCATGGATCTTGCCGTGTAACTAACAACATGGGTCAATGTTACCTCTTCTCGTATATTTCGTGTCTATATAGAACACGATGTGTAGTGTGAGCCATGTATCCAGCCATGTCATGAACAACACGGGTTGGTGAAGCTCGTCTAATACACACCGTGTACCTGTGGGACAGGCCGTGTAGTCCTGACTGATGAGAGACCGTGTGGACTTGGCCATGTGGCTGGGGAGTTGGGGTGGTGTATATGCCATGTGCTGGTGTAAAATGTCGTGTACCTGGGTTTGAGACATGCCCAAGCCGACATTAGAACATGACCATGTAAGGGCTTAAGGGTAAAGGTTGTGTAGACCTTATACATGCCGTGTAGTCTCGTTCTAAGGAGAGTTGTGTGGCTTGGCCATGTATAAGGACTCATGCAAGGGAAGAAAATTCATGTACATGTTGTGTGCGTGGACAACACGCCATGTGGCTGGGGTGTTACACGACCAGTTTTGGTAGGAGTACACGCCCATGTGAAAGACTTAAGGGAACACGCCGTGTAGTTTGTATACAGGCCATGTAGTCTTGTTTTGTGAAACATTAATTTTTTTCTTTCTCCTATTCCCTTCTTACATTTTCGGTTCTTAGTCCTTGATAATATTAATCTAAGGCATGTGTTTGACCATGTAGATTCATGTCATTGATATGACCAAGAGTTGTTTTCCAAGAGAGTGTCGATGATTGTACTCTAGAGACGGTAGGCCATGAGCTACTGATGTATCCTCCAACAGTGCCAGATGTGGAACCAGCCATTATACCGGACGCAGGCATGGATGCGTAGTTCCGTGAAGGCTTCATGTGGTTCATGAAAACCTTCCAGGGAACACCGCCAATTACCACATCTATGGCAGAGATGACACGTATATTCCAACAGCAGCATCCGCCTACCTTTTTAGGGGATGACGGACCATAGGCTATGGAGTCTTGGTTGGGTTCTATGCAGATGATCTTCGAGCATCTAGAGATGCCTCCTAGGAGGAGGATCAAGCTCACTACTTACATGCTGTGTGATTCCACCAAAAGATGGTGGGATGTCACCACCCAGTCTGAGCATCACTGAGACATGGTGTGCGAAGATTTTCAGGCAGTCTTCTATGAATTTTTATTTCTGGAGATGCTAAGGGAAGATCGAGCTCAATAGATCATGAATCTGCAATGGGGATCCATGTTAGTGATGGACTATTCTGCCCGCTTCAACGAGCTACGACATTTTGCACCAGTTCTGGTGGGTCATGAGACGTTGAGGGCTGTACACTTTGAGGATGGTCTCTGATATGACATCTGAGCGCTGGAGAATGTTTTTAGGTTGCCTACAGTGCATTCTATTTTGAACCAGGTGTTGATTACTGAGCGGAACCTGCAAGAATCTAGTGGTGCGGACCAGGGTAGTTTGGCACCAGTCTTTGGTACTATTTCTACCAGTAAGAGGAAGAGGCGGATGGATTTCTCTCATGGTGGCAGTACTATCCCGAAAAAATCTTCAGGTGGCTAGGTCATGTGCTACCAGTGTGGTAAAGAGAGGCACAAGAGACCTCAGTGTCCATGTGACCCAGTGGAGTGTCGATCCTGCAGTAGAACAGGTCAGCTTAAACATTTTTGCAGGGAGTTTCCACCAGTGACTAGTGAGAGGGGTACTGTCCAGACTCCGCATGCAGGAGCAGGTCCAATAGCTTCTTACCAGTCAGGGAATTGGAATACGTAGGGATGCTTATGATGAGGTGGTGATCGTGGTCATGGTATCCAGACACTAGGAACACAGAGACAGCAGGGCAGGTCAGCTCAGGGTAGCTAGGCTATGTCGCAGGGCCACGACACTGGGCAGACATATGCAGTGCAACAGACCCAACATGGGCAGCATCCCGAACCTTCCACTATCAGAGGTACTATTCTAGTTTCTTTTATTTTATCTTCTATACTTTTTGATATGGGTGCTACACATGGCTTTATATTTGTTCCCATTGTGGAAAGCCTTGGGTTCTATGATTCTTCTTCTTCTTCTGATATCATGACACCAGACACTCTGTTTGGAATTAGAACGGAAAGTGTGCACCAGTGTAAGAAGTTCCTTCTAGATGTTGGTGGGTTTCACTTACTATGGGACCTCTATATCTTAGAGATGATGATATATGATTTCATTATTGGGATAGACTAGTTGGTACCCTTTTGAGACTTTGTAAATTTCTATCATCACAGGGTGAGTTTCATGTCACCAGAGGGCGGAGAGTTTATATACAAGTGCGAATGGGATGTCCAGGCGAGTCGAGCTAGACCCGAGCATCATGGGTGAGGTTGAGTGATAGCCTAGATTGCGAGTTTATATCTAGATGACTAGGGAACTTGGTAGAAGGATTTCCCTCCAGTGGTTAATCGTATCATGGATGTCTTCCTGGAAGAATTTTTAGGTCTACCTCTAGAGCGAGAGGTGGATTTCTCTATTGAGCTAGTGCCAGGAGCGGCACCAGTGTCCATTCCTCCTTATAGGATGGCTACACCAGAATTGTAGGAGCTCAAGAGGTTGTTAGATGAGTTACAAGCAAAGGGTTTCATCTGACCCAGTACTTCTCCTTGGGGTTCGCCTATCTTGTTTGTGAAGAAGGCAGATGGTACCCTCAGACTCTGCGTGGATTATCGGAAACTAAACCAGTTGACGATTAAGAACCGATATCCCTTACCAAGTATTGATGATCTTTTTTATCAAATTTGAGGAGCGCGAGTGTTCTCGAATATTTACTTGAGGTTCATATATTATCAGTTGCGTGTTAGACCATTGGACATACTGCTTATAGCCTTTCGGAGCTGACATGGCCTATACGAGTACTTGGTCATTCCTTTAAAACTCACAAACTCACCAGTAGTTTTCATGGCTCTGATGAATTGTGTGTTCCACCCATATCTGGATTCTTTTGTGGTAGTCTTGGAGGATGATATCTTGGTGTACTCTCACAATCGACACGACCATGCCACCCATCTTGAGATTGTACTGAGTACACTGAGAGAGCATCAGTTATATGCTAATATCTCAAAATTCCTCTTTTGGATGGACCAGATTCACTTCCTGGGTCATATTATCTTAGAGGTAGGAGTTTCAGTAAACCCATAGAATGTGATAGAATTAGTTTCTTGGGATCATCCTAAGAATTTGTTTGAAATACGGAGTTTCTTGGGATTGGATGGTTACTACCGGCGCTTTATATAGGACTTCTCCTATATAGCAGTGCCACTGATGGGTTTGACTAAGAAGGGTATGAAGTTCGTTTGGTCAGAAGCTTGCGAGACAACCTTTCAGGAGCTGAAGAGAAGGTTGACATCAGCACCAGTCCTGATACTTCCAGAGAAAGGGAAGAGCTATACAGTTTACAGTGATGCATCATGTATTGGTCTTGGAGTAGTGTTGATGCAGGGTAATCGAGTAGTTGCATACGATTCGTGGCAGTTGAGGCCACATGAGAGAAATTACCCAACACATGATCTCGAGTTGGCTGTAGTTGTTCATGTGTTATGCTGTTGGATACATTATCTCTTGGGAGAACATTTTTTGGTGTTTACGGACCACAAAAGTCTTAAATAAATCTTTACCCAGCATGACTTGAATTAGAGATAGCAAATGTGGGTTGAATACCTTCAGTCCTTCGCCTTCGAGCTTGCCTATACACCTGGTAAAGGTAATGCAGTAGCTGATGCACTGAGTAGGAGGAATCAGATACAGGTAATGCAGGAGGCCAGTAGTGAGTGGCAGCTTATGGATTTGTTCTTTGAGATGCATTTGGAGGTGCACGATAGTCCGGGGAGAACCTATCTCTCATCTTTAGCTGTGACTTCTACCCCCCTAGATAGAGTAAGGATGTGACAACTATCAAATTCAGAAGGCCTAGTTCTAACAGAGTTGGTGGCAAGTGAGGACCCTCATCCAAGTTGGATGATAGGCGATGACGAGGTACTGCGTATCCATGGGCGGGTGTGGGTTCCAGGGGATATACACGAGGATTTGATCTGGTAATTTCATGCTTTCACTTGGGCTGTGTATCCTGGGGTTAACAAAATGTACCGTGACTTGAGACGTCAGTATTGATGGCCTGGTATGAAAAGAGAGGTATCCGGTTTTGTTACAAGATATTCCACCTGTCAACAGGTGAAGGTGGAGCATCAGAGGCCAGTCGGGCTGTTGTAACAGTTACCCATTCCGGAGTTGAAATGGGATGATGTCGCGATGGAATTCATGACTGGGTTGTTGACATCACCTCGAGGCAATGATGTTATATGGGTTTTTGTGGATAGACTTACGAAGTTTGCTCACCTTTTTCCAATCAAGGAGACCTTCGGTGTTGACGATCTCGGGAAGTTGTATATATGAGAGGTAGTATGTCATCATGGGGTCCCTAGTTTTATCGTTTCAGATAGGTATGCCCTTTTTACGTCTCATTTCTAGCAGAGTTTTCAGAGGGTACTGGGTACACATGTGCTTTTAAGCACAACTTACCACCCTCAGACCGATGTCCAGTCAGAGCATAAAATATAGGTGCCAGAGGACATGTTGTGTGCATGCGTCTTGGACTTTGGGGTCTCTTGGGAGAAGAATATACCCCTGGTCGAGTTTTCCTACAATAATATTTTTCAGGAAACCATTGAGATGGAACCTTACGTGATTTTATATGGTAGGTCATGCTGATCACCCTTGTGCTGGTAAGAAGCAGGTGAGGTAGCTTTACTAGGACCACGTCTCGTCCAGGAGACTTCAGAGCAGGTCCAGTTAATTCGGAAGCGAATGGAAACTACACAGTCTCTTCAGAAATCTTATGCTGATTTCCGTAGATGACCCTTGGAGTTTATGGTCGGGGATCAAGTTTTCTTACGTGTTTCACCAAGGTTGTGACATAGGCAGATCATGAGACAGGGTAAAATTTCACTGAGGTATGAGCGGTCGTTTGAGATTTTGGAGAGAGTCGGGCCAGTTGCCTATCGGTTTCAGTTACCATAGAGCTACCGGTCCATGCACGACATCTTCCATGTATCTCATTTATGTCGTTGTCACTAAGACCCATCTCATGTTTTTCAGCCCGAGGAGGTTTAACTTCAGGTTGATGCATCCTTTGAGGAGAATCTAATTCGTATTGTTAATAGGAGCATGAAGGTTCTATGAGGCCGGTCAGTTCCTCTCGTACGAGTGTTATGGTAGCATGGACGAGTGTAGGACAAAACCTGGGAGCAGGAGACTGACGTACATGCTCATTGGCCAGAGTTGTTCACAACTTTATCTTCACCACCCTTGTAAGGGAAATTCGGGGACAAATTTCTTTAAGGGGGAAAGTTTGTAAGAACTTGTTTCTTATTCATGAGGTATGGGTTTCTTCTTTTCCTTTTTCCTTAAGTGATTTTTGAGAAAACAAGGGAAATATGAGAAAAATACCAAATTTATGGGTACACACCATGTACTTTTTCACACACCATGTACTTTGGATGTGTGGGATGAGAACATAGGGCGTTTAGAAATCTTGGTGGTTTAGAATGTAATAACTAACTACACACCATGTACATAGTAATACATGCCATGTAATTAGTTGGTAGGTGAATAGTAAGGTGGTGGAGAGTAGCCACCCGATGAATAGTAAAAAGGATAGTACACGTCGTTTACTTAGTACTACATGCCGTGTAATCAGTCGGTGGATAAACAGTAAGGCAGTAGAGAGTTGCCGCCAGTGAATAGTTAAAAAGAAAGTACACGCCATGTACTTGAGATTAAACACCGTGTAGTTATGTTTTTTTGTTAAAATTAGGTAGTAGCCTTCGCATTCGGTAGAGGAGGCAGAAAACTCACCTGGAGTGCGAGAGAGAAGGTCAGAGCTTAGAGGAGCTCCCGATCGCACACCGGAACTTAGATTCTTCCATCGTCGATCTCGTTTGAACCATATGGGTAAGGTATTCCCTCTTCTTGAACGTTTCTTTCCAATTATTTCCCTAAGGGAATTTATTTACGTTTGAATGAGTAATATTTTATCCTAGATCTATGTCATTCTTGGTTGTTCTGGGAGGCACCTTTCGCATATATCGATCAGAGGAGATCAAGGTAAGTGGTCTTGTGTTTAATTACAACTTCTGAGTTGATTTTGTGTACCATTGTTCCATGCATCCATTTTTGTGGTGTTGTGAGGTTGAGACATTCACTATTGAGATACCTAGAATTTCATAGGTGATATAATGAATTAATATAAACTGCTGTTTGGGATCGTTGCTTTGATCTAGGGCCACCCCATGGGTGCATTTCCCTTATTTAGCTGTTTGGTTTGGATACCTATGGGTATGCCGTGATTATAGCATGTTTTGAGTTTTCTTGAGAGGAAACGTATATGAATTGCTTGTTTGTGCATTGGACTCGGCCCGATTACTTTTTTTCCACTGAATGCCTGAGGGCAGTGTTTTTTTAGCTAGAGGGTGACGTTTCTTATGTCCGAGGACAATAATTTCCATGCCTGCGGGCAATATCTCGTATGCCTGTGGGAAATATTCATTATGCCTGTGGGCAGTCACCTGCGAGTTTCGATTCAGATTGCCTGAGGGTAAGGATTTTCATGTCTGAGGACAACATTTACTTTGAACCTTCACTATGGTGATTCCTTATGTTGTATCTACCAAGCTAAAGCACAAGCTTGGAATTGATGAATAATTATTAAAATCACAATGTAACTGGTAGAGATAGTTACTTTTTGAGTACTGCCTAGTTTACTGCATTTTATTATTACACACTACTATTGCACATTTTCACTGAATGTTGGGAATGGGCCTTTAGTGATTGCCTACTGGGATTTATTTCTCACACCCTGTTTGGGTCATGTCTTGGTCCCAAACAGATTATATTTGTGTATGTGTCGACAAGGGAATGTTTTCCCACACAGGTACATGATTGTTGCTGAGGAGTAGGAGAGCATGGGACCGAGCTTGGGCTTATGATGCTGCTAAGTTCCTGTTGCACTGTTTTGGTTTTGTTTGCTATATTTTTGTACCTTGTTCTGTATTGTATCAGATTACAGTGTATCATGTTTTGGCTGCTTTCTTAGAATTAGTGGCATGTTGCATCGTTATAAATATATGACAGCTAGTTATCTTTTATTTCTATTCCGTCGTCCATTTCAGGTCTATATTGTTACTACTTCTTCTTTTGTATGTTTATATATTTTACTCCACTGTTTTACACTTGAAAAAATGAGGGCATAGTTTCCCCACTATCATTCCTTGGCCCTCGCTGCTAGTCAGCAGCCTCTGGCATTTTGGGAAATGCGCTTGAGGTAATGTGACCAACTGGGTTCGGGGCACCCGTTGTGTGGCTTCCGGAACCAGGACGTTACATTTTCATTCTTAAATTTCCTCTCCTTATGATCCAACTTATTCTTACACAAATACTAAAAGATACACATTTTTGAAAATTCGATAATTTATACATCCCAACAGATATTAAAAATGCACATTTTTATAGTGCCTGTGCTTATGCTTCAATTGCAATATAAGAATACTATAATATATATTTCCAAGAAAGTACTTTTTCATTTTCTTATGCTCATGCTATACAAATATTGAATAAAACCATACATATGCTTATGTCTATGCCTATTCCTATTCCTATGATCATTCTAATCCTTATACAATTACAGAAATACAAACATTTTGAAGTTGATAGTGAATATGTTTATTCTTATTCTTAAATGCATGTTGCAATACTATCACATTATCAAATTAATAGTGTGGATTCCTATGATTATTTTTATATCCATGCTTATAAAAATACTATAATATATACAAAATTTCAGATACTATAATATAAAAGTATTATAAAAAATACAATAATATATAAATCCTAACAAATGAATTTTCTTTGTATTATTCTTATAAAAAACTTTATTATTCACATGGCTTGGTCCAAATGTGAATTACGAGATAAGAAAACGGCAGAAAATACATGGATTTACATGGTTTGGTCAAAATGTTAGCCTACTCCATGGGGAAACAACTAGTTATGTACCCTGTGTATGGATTCATCCACTATTAATTTAAGTGGTTACATCGACATAGTCACTCACCATGCATACATGAAATCCCACCATGTGCTCTAGCATGCCACTAGAGGTTCTCTATACTAACACAATAATCTGCCTCCTACTAGTTCTTAGTTCTATCTCCCATAGCATTTTCCTTCTAATTATAGTATGACTGCCTCACACAGTCCCTAAAATGGATTCTTCCTAGAACCATTGAGTAGGTCTTAACTAACCCTCCTTGGCATAGAACACATTGACCGTGATCATAGGTGAAACACTGGTCATTTTTTTAGGTTTCCATTATGCACATCCTAACCTGAATAAAGTGTCAGATTCTCTCAAATGAGGATAGGTAGGCTATGGTGGATGGAAGGTATGTCATTGGAATACAAAATTATTTATTTATTTTGTATACTAACCCTAGTATATGGTGAAAAAGATTGATCCAATGGAAAAGGTATAAAATGTTTGAACTAAGAAAAAACAACTCAAAATAAAATAAATACATCACACCTTAATGGAAATAGATGATATAAGTACAATGATGAGGTGGAGTTTGATATGTGATCATGTTTGAAATAGTATGAAATATTTCAATAAGTAGTGAGTAAACTAAGGACCATAGGTATAAATAGTAGTAGCAGTAACATATGGGAAACTAACTAGGGTAAATATCAATTGTCTAATATTAAATTGACTTTACTTTATTTTATATTTTAAAATGTGTTCAATTTAAGCCAAATTCCAAAACAAATGTGTCAAACCACCTCTATTTAAGAGGTTAACAGGTAGCTGAATATTTTTCTTAGTATTTCATCTTAAATAACATAACTCTGTTAAAAAAGGGAGTTTTAAGGCCTTAACAAAATAAATTTATTGATTAATTTGTTGGGATACACCTCCATGATTGGATAACCTATTTGTAAATTTATTTGGAAAAAAATATATCATTAAAATTTTAACTATCTTGGATTAACATAAACTTTTTTGTATCTTTAATGTTTTATAAATTAATTTATGTTAAGAAAAGAAGTGGAGGAACCTAGAAAAAAATAAATGCAAATGAATTAAAAGATAATTAATCAACAATTAAAATTTTCCTAGTTGAATTTTGTAAATTGACATGTTTGAAATAGTAATTATCAAAAAAGAATTCATTAAAATAGAGAAAAATAAAGCAGAAAGGTGTTAAAATGAGAAAACCAATCTCTATTAAAGATTCGATCATGCTTCCTCTGAAGTTCCATCACACTTCTGAGATCTCTTTATATGTATTCCTACTTCACCACCTTCAATATCCCTTTGATCCTATTTGAGAATAAATTTTTTTATTCCCACTCAAAATTTCTAGGTTCTTTTTTTTATATTGAAATAATTTTCAACTACTTTACTTTATATTTCTCCCACCCTGATTTTGTGATTGATTAATATGGTGGAATTATTTTTATTTGTTTTAACTACTGTTGTAGATATTTCAAATCCCATCAACAAACTCTGACACTTACTCTTGTGTCTAACTAATCTTCTACTAAATAAGAATATAGAAACCCTTCTTATCTCTATCTAGCATTACTTTTATCCTATTATATTGAACATACAAGTAGTAATCATAACTCATCATAAATTCATACATAAAAATTCACCAAAATGGTAAGTGAATGAAACTTTATCAAACTCCCAAACCCTAAAATATTTGATGAGTCCCATATCAATTCTAGATAAATAATATACCCATATTAGGTTGTCAATATTATATGATGACACATATTCATGATCTTCATCTTCTCCATATTCTCATCCATGCGTGAGAAGGTTTAATGATGAAGCATGATCAAACTCCACTTGGTTTAATAGATAAGTTCAGTAATAGGTGTGTCTTTATCCACTAGGGATACAAATCTAGTAATCTGAAGTGTTGATATCAGTGAAAAAAATTCCACATTTAGGTCTTAATTATACTAAAAACCCTGGATCTTCTGCCACATTAAATTTTACACATTTCATGCATTCATATGTGTACATACAGTTGTAATGTTTGGGAGTAATGAGGTCCCCTATGTCTTCTTCAATTTAGACCATTGAGAGAAAAAATGGGAGACCACAGACCCTTCAACTCAATCTCGAGTGAGTCTTTATTGTAAACTTAATTTATGTGCTGCCTGGTCATTGATCCCAGTAAATAGCTCATCTTATTAAAATAGTTTCGTCACCTTGACGCATCACTATTACTTTATAACTCAATATCGTTTGACAGTTCATTGAACATGTTCAAGTGAATACATCACATCTTCCCATTTATTCATCTTCTAGAAAAATCATCTTCTTATGAAGGTTGTCATCAACTCATTCAAAACCATTAATATCTTTCTCTATTATAACTTCATCGGAATTTACCAACCATGAAATGAAAAAAACTCAAAATCTACATTTCATCCCTAATTAATATTGATTGAAGCATTTATTCATATCAAGCCATAGCTCATCAATGCTTCAATCTTGGTTCATCAACCACCTTGAGATGATCAGTTTTGACCTTGGCTTTTGTGGTAAAAACATAGGTTGATCTCATTTGGAAAGGTGGATGGAAATAAAGCTTTGATTATTTTGAGAACTGTATGAAGGTAAAAAAGAGACCTTATAGTTATCTGGGAAACAATATAGTATCAGGAACTGTACAAAGATTTGTGAATTAACTGTATGAAAATAGGCAGAACCTTTGGACATATCCTTACAACATGAATGATGATCCTTATGAACTATTCAGTCAATTTTATGAAATTCTGTTGGTCAACCTTAATAACTTCTTCTCAACCTTAAAAAATTTTAAAATAACATTATGAAATATTTCTTTTCATATTTACCAACTATTAAAAAGAACCATATAAAGTTAACTATATATAACTAAAACCAAAAATAAAATTTATCAATTCAAACTAAAAAAAATTAAAAATCAGTAAATTATAAACCTTAATTGAAGAATAAAACTAATTCCAACAATGGATAGTAAAATTTTTAACATGAAAACTTTTGATATTACTAGTAAAATATGAATTTCCATTAAACCCATTTCAAAATAATATTTATATTTCAACTTATATGGATGTCGATCTTTGTATAAGATACTCCAAGATTGAACAAGCACAATGTTAAGAAATGCATTGATCCCCTAACATAATATTGAACATTATATCCCATGTGATAGTACTTAGTTGTCACCAATGTCAGGGAAATGTGTAGGGGGTATGGGTGGGGGGAATTGGGGGTGTAGGTGGGGAGGGGGGAAGTGGACAGTGGGGGTGTAGCTGGGTGGGGCAGTGGGGGTGATGTTTGGGGGTAGTTGGGGTAAAGGGGGCAAGGGGGTAGTGTGTAGGGGGTAGTGGGGGTGAAGGGGGAAGGGGGCAGTGTGCAAGGGGTGAAGGGGGTGGGAAGTGTGCAGGGGGAGTGGGGGTGAATGGGGAAGGGGTAGTGTGTCGGGGGAAGGGAGGGGGAAGGGGGTGTGGGGTGCAGGGGGGAAGGGGTGTCCAGGGGGTGTTGGTGGGCATTGGGGGTGCAGATGGTGGTGTCTAGGGGTTTTCCTAGAGGTAGGGTTGGAAGTGGGGGTTCAGGTGGTGGGGGGGGTAGTGTGTAGTGGGAGGGGAGGGGTGTGGGGGGTACAGGGAGAGGGGGTGTCCAGGAGGGGGTGGGGTGTAGGTGGGGGGAAGTGGGGGGTGAAGGTTAGGGTCATTTTAGGTGAAGGGGGAAGGGGAAGTGTGCAGGGGTAGTGGGGGTAAAGGGGGAAGGGGGTAGTGTGTAGGGGGAAGGGAGGGGGCAGGGGGAGTGGGGGTGTAGGGAGAGGGGGTGTCTAGGAGGGGGAGGTGGCAGTGGGGGATCAGGTGGGGGTGTCCAAGAAGTGGGTGTGGGTAGTGGGCGGTGAAGTTTGGGGGGAAGGGGGGAGGGGGGAAGTGTGCAAGGGGTAGTGGGGGTGAAGGGGGCAGGGGGGAAGTGCGCAGGGGGTAGGGGTGTGGGGGTGCGGGGGGGAGGGGTAGTGGGGGTTCATGTTGCGAGTGGGGGGCAGTGGGGGTGCAGGTGGGGGCAGTGGGGGTGAAGGTTGGGGGTAGTTGGGGTGAAGGGGGAAGGGGGTGTGGGGGGTATGGGGAGGGGGTTTCCAGGGGGATGGGGGCAGTGTACAAGGGACAGGAGGTGTGGGGTGAAGGGGGTTGTCTAAGAGGTGGGGTCGGGGTGTGAATATATGTAGGTGAAAGAGATCAAAAGAGAGTTTGGATTCCTATTTTTTCTTTCCTTATGGATTTTCCTTTTCGATCATTTGTTGATTTTGATGACTTGTATTGGTATGCTGGATAGGGATTCATGCTATGTAGAGAACCAATAATAAAACATAGCCGATGCAATTGATTTTATTTCATAATTTGTAACCAGGATTGATGTAAATATAAAATTCAGGAGGTAATGGTTATTTAATAAAATTTTCAAGACATTAGTAACCATTTGTTTTTTTAATCAAATTGACATGGCAGACACCATGCTTGCAGAATTGATGATTTCTATTTTACTTCTAAGTGTGAAACTTTTGATCTTCTGAACATTGCTCTATATCATGGTTGGATAGTTTATCCCTAGGTATGTACTTTTGAATCATGTACATTTATATTTTTTTATAAAAATATATTTTATACATTCTCTCAGTTTATAGTTTTTATTTTTTATTTTTCTTCTTTCCTTCTCTTAATATGCATTTTTTCACATATATGCATGCATGGGGGTGTCCAGGGGGGTTTCCAGGGGTGTCTAGGGGGTGTCCAGGGGGTGTCCAGTTGGGGTGACCAGGGGGTGTCCATGGGGGTGTCCAGTGGGGGGGTGTCCAGTGGGGGTGTCAAGGGGGTATCCAAGGGGGTGTCTAGGGGGGAGGGGTGTCCAGGGGGGTGTTTAAGGGGGTGTCCAGGGGGGTCTAGTGGGGGGTCCAGGGGGTGTCCAGGGGGTGTCCAAGTGGGAGGCGGTGTCTAAGGGGGGTGTTCGGGGGGGGGGGGGTCTAGGGGGTGTCTAGAGGAGAGGGGTGTCCAAGGGGTGTCTTGGGGGTCTAGGGTGTGTCCAGGGGTGTCTGGGGGTGTCCATGGGGTGTGTCTAGGGGGAGGGGTGTCCACGAGGGTACAAGGGGGGTCTATCCAGGGGGAGTGGGGGTGTGCTTTGGGGGGGTGTCCAAGGGGGAAGGGATGGGCTATTGGGGGAGTGGGGTTTGTGAGGGTGTTTTTTTAATAAAATTGGAAGGCCTATTTCCACAGTTTTAACCGTGTAAATAGGCCCTCTAATGCCACTATTAAAACTGTGGAATTATGCCCCTACTTCCACGACAATAGTGGCCATGGTATTCCGAAACTGTGGTCATAGGCTATTGCAATGGTTTTTGGGCCTATGGCCACAGTTCCAAACCATGGTCGTAGGTGAATTTTATTGTAATGTTAGTGAAACTCAGTATTTCATACAACACAATATATTGAGGAAGGTCGCTCTTGCGTGTAATGTAAGAAAAGACAGTGTTACGTTTATTGAAAGATTACTTTGGTGTTTTATATAACATAATCCAAACATAATTCTTTTATACATTGAACAAAATCTATACTCAGTGTTGGGTGAAATGAATTCTATAAAAAAAACATGAAATTGTGTGTAACACAAGCCAAGAATAGTGTTGTGTATACTACAAGCTAATACAGTGTTGCCTATAGAGAAATCTAATATTTTTGTAGTGTACAACGCAATACTTAAAAAAAATTAAAAATAATCTAACTCATAAAATCTCAAGGAGTTACATTTGAGTCTTTAATTTTCATTATTAAATATATTCTAAAGATTCTGAAATAAATCACTATTGTATTTTTCTTATACAACCTCTCATATGAGGTCATATTTGAGTTTGGTCTTAGTAAAACCTAGTTCTAAATGTGTACATCTATGCACATAGCTTCTCTATATAAATATTTAGACCTTCTCAATGTAGTTATTAATGGTTGGGGTCGAAACCTCATTTTATTATTAAAACAAATTGAAGACCTCTTTTTTTACTAGGAAGAGGGAGGCCCATTACATAGCATGAAGGCCCAGTGGGCATGTAGCCCATTAGATGGCCTGTAGGCCTGAATTTTTTGGCCCAAAGCTAATTATGTGAATAGTACTACTACAGTACCTTCCTGCTACAGTACACACAAAGTACCCACCGCTGCTGCAATGTGCACTACCGGTACAGTTCCCACCATTTCTACAATGCCTCTACTTCTACAGTACTGCTACTCAGCAATCATTGGTCTTCCCATTTACAAAATGCTTCTATTTGTTCTTTCAACAAATTTATTCCTTTTAGGACTATAGGGAGAAAAATATTGGTTATTGATCCCATGTTTGGTAAGATGAGTTTCAAATTAACTCCCCATAAATCTATTATAATTTTCAACCCTCAGCTTCTTGATATGAACTTCAAGTTTTCTTTTAGTTTCTTTTCTAAAACTTTTGAACATCACCCCTACTTATGACTTATTATTTACAAAAAACACTCTTATAATTATTTTATAGTAATTAATAAATGTAATAAAATACAAGTTTCTTTATGTGGATTTGTGTCTCATATTCCCATAAAAATATGAGTGAACCAACTTAAGTGGTCTGATTGATTTTATCTCTACTCTTTTATACTTTCCTTAAGTTATATTCCCATTTTGAAAAGATATAAAAATAATATATATATATATATATATACTTAATTGGGATATATATCTAATATGACCATATTTGGATATCTTTATCAAATTAATTTGGTCAGGGTGACCAAATCTTCCATTCTAGAGACTATTCTCTTACATATCATTGAGATAGCAAGAATTCCAAGGATATCATTTTTAAAATAGATTCACATTTATTATTTCCCCTTTTTTGATGATTCCTAAATCATTGATTATTTTTATGAGATAGGTTTTTTTCTTGAAAATCACCTCATTACCTTCATCAAGTAATCAACTTACACTTAGTAGGTTGTGATTGATCCCATCAAAAAATAAAACTTCTTGTTCATTCAGCCTATGAAGCTAAATTTTAGATGAGATAATTACATTAATTTTTAAGTATATAATTTTACCAAAGTTCATATCTTCACTATATTTCTCTTCAGTTTTTTTCATGACCTTAGTATCTCTAGTCATATGTGATGAGCAGCCATTGTTAAGAATTTTTTTCCTTCGCCTCATACTATCTTTGAGAAAAAACTTCTATAATCAATAATATATCTTTATTATTTCTATTTTACATTTTATTTTAATTTATAACCTATTGTGTTTGAACTAGAATTATGTTAATACATTATTTTTAATAGTTCCTTTTTAAGAAAATATTGCATAAATCTCTTTAAGATAGTCAAAAATATTCTAAATAGTTTCCATAATTGTGTTGTCAATTCTACTCTACTTCTTCATAGGTTTTTTATTATTGTATTTTGGATATCTCCCCCTTAATGTTTTCCATATTTATTTCCATGGGAAGTCATATTATAACACCAAAAATATTCCTTGTGTCTAAATATGCAAAAACACCAACAATACCCTTTAAATAAAGTTCTCTTAAGAAAGTATTGTGTGAGTTTGTAAAACATTTCATCCTATTTTTGAACAGTATTGGCCTCCCTTTTCTTTATCCTTAGATATTTTCACTTATTATTAATATTCCCACCTCCCATTTATGTAGATGTATTCTTGTTAAAAATTTTATTAATCCATTTTTTATCATATTGACTCTTAAAACCTGTATTGTTAGTAGTGGAAAGGCTTCGTATTTTTAACTTTACAAGTGCACATTTTTCCAAAACTTGAATACAAAATTTTTCATTATCTTAGGATGACTCATACTTCCCTTATATAACCTTTTTATATTAGTATTTTATTTTTTCAAGTGTCCCATCATCATTAAGACACATTGAATCAAACTTGTTAAGTTAGTCTTCTTAAGAAAAAATCCCCTTTTCAAATTACATTACAATTATTTACTATTTAAGAACTTTCACTATGATAAGATTGATATCATCAATGTGATCATCATATATAATGTGAAACTCATTTATTTTTATTTTTATTGTTAAAATCATTTTTAAAGTACTAAATTCTTTCTCAAGTTTCTTTTTCTCTCAAGACATTCCTTAAGCTTTATTCTCAACATGTGATCCACATATGTTTGTTCTTCTTCTTTACTAAATGATATATCACAACCCAACCCTACCCGGGATCGAGACGCAACTACCCCAAGCCCGCCTCCATAGGCCAGGGGCTGGCGACCAGCGCCGAAGGCACAATAACTCGGGGAGGCCTTTTCCTAAGCACCTGTACACACACACGCAGCAAACTCAATGCAAAAGTGCAGAGTAAAAAGGAGAAGTAAAAGGTAAACTGCTATAAATATAAACCACAGTTGTGCATCGACCTCTAAACAGTACAAAGTAAAAGCTGAAAGGAAAAAAGGGGCAAAACACGCGCCCAACCAAAAAGTGCCACAACCCAGTAACAGGTAAACGGAAAGAAACAGCTGATGGGTCTGCCACCTGGAACCCGGCCACGACCACCGCACGCGGTCCAAGATCCCAAGCTCTTACGCTCCACCGAAGTCACGCTCCACCTGTCTGTCGTCTGCAAGGGCACACCAAGTTCGGGAAAAGCCCAAGCAGGGGTGAGTATAAAAATACTCAGTAGGATACCCCGAAGGCTCGAGGGAACAACAAAAGGAGGTACCGAAGGGTGAGCAGTAGAGCGAACAGGGAAAGTAAAGGAGTCCAACCGAGGGTGCAGTAAAGAGTAACAACTCAACCCAACAAAACAAAGGAAGTAGACTCGTCCAGGCACAAGGAGCTAGAAATGGTGAGAAGACGAACTTCCCGTCGAGTCTTCGCTGCCTATAGCAGGAGAGTAGACTCGTCCAACCACGAGAAGCTAGACATGGAAAGCACGTGGCATACCCCGCATGTCTTCGCCTCGCCTGGAAGGAGATCAGCCAAAACCCAAGGAGTGGGTACCAGAAACAAGGTATATACATATCCTTATGCTCTGCAAAGAAGCCCGAAAAAACTCATAAGGGGATCTCCGTCCCGTAGCTCAGCCCAAGAAAATGAGTCACCAACAGTCCCAGACATAACACCATCGATGCCCAGCATCCCGCACGTCTTCCCTAAACCACAATCCAAGGGGCTCAGTCACCGCACCTTGATACTATCCTCTTTTGGCGGCACTGACTCGCCCGCACGGTTTTACATCGTGTCACAAGAACTTATCTCGGTGGGGAAAGTGCCCCTCGTACTTGAGAGTTCTAGGAAAGTCAAACCACACCTCATCACTGCCCTGCAGCCGAGAGGTCTTCTCAAGGTCAAGCTGTTCCATCACTGACCCGTACAACCAAGGGTCCCGCTCTGGTAATCACGGAGGTAAGCCACAGACTAGCCTAGTCGAGAGGACTGAGTCTGGAATGCTAACAGGTGTCCCACTACCCAGCCCCGCTGCAGGGTAATCCATAATACATCGTCAGGCAACCCACTGCCCAGCCCTGCTGGAGGGTAAACCATAATCAGATATCGGGTGACCAACTGCCCAGCCCTGCTGGAGGGTAAACCCTAACACATCATCAGGCGACCCACTGCCCAGCCCTGCTGGAGGGTAAACCAAATTACATCATCAGGCGAACCCCTGCCCAGCCCCGCTGGAGGGTAGACCTGGAATAAGTCGACAGGCGACCCACTGCCTAGCCTTGCTGGAGGGTAGACCTGGAACTAGACGACGGGCGACCCACTGCCCAGCCCTGCTGGAGGGTAGACACTAAGAGGTCGTCGGGTGACCCACTGCCCAGTCTCTGCTGGAGGGTAGACCCTAGTACCGTCGGGTGACCCACTGCCCAGTCTCTGCTGGAGGGTAGACCCTAAGAGGTCATCAGGTGACCCACTGCCCAGTCTCTGCTGGAGGGTAGACCCTAGTAGCATCGGGTGACCCACTGCCCAGTCTCTGCTGGAGGGTAAACCCTAGAATCCGATGAGTGACCCACTGCCCAGCCCCGCTGGAGGGTAAAATTCAGAACTGCTCTGGCCACATCCAGTGGAGGGTACAACACTGGCCAACTGAACACGGAGTGGGCATCACGTGGCCACTCAACTCCAGCACAACTCACCCAAAGGGGTTCAGCACCTGTTCCATCACTAGGTGCCACTGGCCCCACTATCGGCCAATCCAACTAGAGTGAAACCAGGGGGAGACCACTCAACCCTGCTGGTCAATCAGACAAGCACAAATCCAAGGGAAAAGCTCCACCCTGTTGGTCAAACAAACACACAGAGGGACCCTCTATGCCGCGAGAGGTCCAAGTACGCAAATCAGAACCCGGCACGCATGTGGGGCCCACACAACATGTGGCCCCATCTCAACCCCAACTGAGCGCACAACCATCCTCAGGTACAAACAACCACACGTACCTCCAAGCGCTCCCGTATACTCCCAGAGTATACCTCGTCTCCAGCCCAAGGGCTATCGTGCACACGGCACCCAACGTCAGTGCGAAGGCGTGACGTAACAACTCCAACCTGCCACCTCAAAGGCCTAGGCACGACCAAACACGTCTCATGGACCAATTGCATCACTCTCCCAAGAGTGTGCGATCACACGCCAAGGGTCCGCCATAAACAAGGTAGGGCGAACCACCACTGGATCACCTTCTGTGCTTCCACATTTCTCAAGATCGTGCAAGAGGCTCCGTATAGCCAAACAGAACACACCATTGTAATCCTTGCGCAAAAACATGCGAGTTAGACTACTCACCCACCCGAAACAGTCAATAGGTGGAAAAGGTACTATTCACTGTGACCAAACCCGTGTGGGGCCCACCCCATGATCCCGAATCTGAACCAACGGATCACGCCACTGCGATCCCCTCGGAAAAACTCACAGGATTGAGTACTCAATCGCCCTAAACGGACATCCGATGAAAATGACATTATTCACCGTAGCCGGGTCGGGTGGGACCCACACCACGTCCCCGAAAAAGGTCGGTCGGACTGCGCCATCGCAAAGCTCTCAGAAAAGAACATCAAATTGACTGCTTACTTGCATGGAACGGGTACCCGGAGAAAAAGATACGTTCCGGCACACCACACATGAGCGGCGCCACGTGGAACCCGCATCCTGGTCCCGAAACTCAACGAACGGATCACATCGCCGCGATCCTCTCGAAAAAGTACACGAAATGGACTACTCACTTGTCCAAAACGGTCGCCCGGTGATAAAGCGGGAAATCACCGTCAACTCCCGAAATGGCCCTCGCGGGGCCCGCACCATCGTGCGGAATTACAGCGGGCAGACTGCGCCAATGCGTTGCCCTCGGAAAAACACCCAACATCGACTGCTCGCACGCCCCGTACGGTTGTCTGAGGAAAAAGCCGCTAAAAGCTGCACACAGCTCAAAAGACTTGTCGTGGGGTCCACGCATCAACTCCGGCTTCAACGCCCGAAACCGCCATGGAAACCTCTGCCTCAGTGCCAGGGTCACAACGCTGCTGACGGCGCTCGAATCGGGCGTCGCATGCGTCCGCGCCGTCCAAAACAAGAAACTCGGGGAAAACGCTTGCTCACTTAAGGACACGTCGCGCCTCCGCGGCCCCTTGTTTCGGGAATTAAAATTTCCCAAAATCATCTCAAAGCATTCCCCTCGATGCAAGCTCCGCGCTGCCGCAGACGGCGCGCAAAACGGACGCCCGTAACCCGAAATACGGGCGTCCGAAGTCCGAGGGGAAAAACCCCCTTGGGCTAGACCGGCCCGGGCCGGCCGGTCCGCCCCGCTCCGGTCGGCCCGCTGGACCGCGGCCCAGCCGCTGGGCCTGGTCCGGCCGAGTCGCGTGCCGCCGCTTCGCGGGCCGCCTCCCTTTGACACCCGCACGCCGCGCGGGTTCTCCACCGACCGGACAACTGGCCGGTCGTGATTTCCAACAGCGACCCACTTATCGCGGGTCGCGGTCTGCCGCACAGGGCCGCGAGCCGCGCGGCCCCCTCCGCCTGGTGCCCTACGCCGGCGCCGCGGCCGGATGCCGACAGCTGGCTCACGGAACCTCCGTCGCCGCCCTATGCTCCCGAGCCGCCGTCGCCATCCGCCTTCCTCCGAATTCCACGGCAGCCGCCTCGCCTCGCGCCAGCGCCACCGTCCGCCTTCCCGGACCGCCGCTGGGAAGCCGCCGCCACCGCGGGTTCTCGCCGGAAAACACCAAAGGCCTCCGAAACTTCGTCGGATCCCTACGAACACCTCAGGTCTCGGAATTTTGATCCGAAAAGTGCGATGGAAACCTCAGATCGAATCCTACGCAACTACGGGCTTCGCTCGAAGATCGGGCAGCAATTTGACACTAAAATTTGAATTCAAAGAGGGGTTCAGGATTTAAAACGCAAACGAACACCGCCAACCTCGTTGGGCTTCGCCCGACGCTTCCCACGCGTTCCGCCGTGCGCCATAGTCTCGCCGGGGCCACCTCGCCGGAGTCGCCTCGCTGGAGCTCGCCTCGACGGAGGTGAAGGAGGGAAAAGAGGGTTTGAGAGAGAAGAGGAAGAAGAAGAAGGGGGGTGCGTGTTTAAATAAAAACACTTAAACACCCCGCCCGGCACGCCCCCCGACTCCGCTCCTGAAGCATACAAAAAGAAGGGCGTCCCTGGGGTAAACACGACGCTCCGAGCACAACGAAGGTCTCGAAATTTTAATCCGAGACCCCTTTCAAAAGTTATTAAACATAGTGCCCAAGGCCGCCAAATTACGAAAACGCCCCCAGGGCCATTTTTCACAAACGGCCCGCGCCCACGAAACTTATACCCCTCCTAGGGTAAACGGCACACTCCAAACTCAACGGTGCTCTCAGTTTTCCGATCCGAGCCACCGTTTAAGAGATACTTGTGTTTCGCCAATAAACGAATAGAGTAATTAATTAATTTATCCGTTTAACATTTCAGAAGCGGGCGAGGGGTCCAAACGACCCGCGCCGACAATTTTTATGTCGTTCCTAGGGTAAAAACCCCATTCCGGACCCATCCGTACACTCAGATCCATGATCCGGAACTCCGTTTGGTAGTTATCCCATTTATTTGGCGTTTCCAGTGTGAACGCATTGAAAATTTAATTCCGGCCACTCCAGGGCTCGGAATCGCATGCTGTCTGAAGGCACTGCTCTGGAATATTATCAAGAATATTCCAAAGTCTTTCTCAGCAAAAACTGGGTTCTTACATCATTCCCTACTTCAAGCTTTTCATCATCGAAAAGGAAAACTAGGGAGCAACATAGGGTACTAAGCCCACACCTGGCTTTCTCATACCCAGAAGAACCCACGCACCGCTCTGCATCCCTGCGCACAGACCAAAGGATTGATCTGTTCATGCTAGGTCAGCCCTTGCCGACATCATTCACCCACTCTAGACTTTGGGGTTAGGGCAAGGCGGTAGGGTACCTCGCCATCCCTTTGCACGGTCTCAAACGGCCCGAAGTCCCTCGGGGGTAGCTCACCTCCCCGGTCAAACCTTTACGTCGCACACCGCAACTAGAATCACCGCCCGCACCTGGGATAAGGCCCGGTGATTCCCTCCTTCAGAATATCCATATGGTGAAACACCTAAGGATATCTGGTCACGCTAGATTCCACAGTCGATGTCTCTCAACCAAGACTCTCTTACATGCTCGGAAGCGAAGGAGCCAACACCATCGACTAAAGGAAAAGGTCCCCCGCCTTTTTCCTTACTAACACAGGGTTTCACCCGACGCCCTGCGTCACCCTGGTAACACCTCAAACAAGGAGCAGAGAGGAAGCCCTTTCACACGCAGAGCCTAAAAATTCTACTGTAAGAAGTAGAAGAGTCTCATGGGGTACCTCTCACCATCCCATGCTCTGCAGGATCGTAGACATCCAAAGCTCGCGGCTGTCCGTGGTCCCAACCTTTAGCTCCCAGAGCCTGACGTGGACCGCCTAGCGGTGATGGGGAGATCTCGTGACGTCTTCCCCCAACAACAGCTCCCGCTCCTCTCCTAGCACCACCTCTCTGGCCACTACTCCGATCACGGCGCTGCCTCTGCCGTGGTGGTGCGCCTGCTGCTTGCCCGAAGCCCTCAGCAACTCGGGCCGGGCAGTCTCGTGCCAAGTGACCTCACCCGTCACAAGCATAACACCAGCGCTCTCTGGGCTGCCCTGGTGCCCTCCGGCGCCACTGTGGTATACGACCACGGCCTGGGATCCACTCACGGAAGGGCATCCTCGACTGAGGCCCTGCGCCTTTTCGCCACAGTGGTATACGACCACGTCTTTGAAACCGGCAGTGGGAAGGCCACCTGCATCGAGGTTCTGCTTGCCGACACCCACTAGATACGGCAGACGTCTCGGCTCCAACGTGCCTGCTGCCACCACCAACGCTAGAACGCGACAGGAAGCCCTTTGTCACCAGCGCCTGTTCTAGCACCCCGACATACGTGGAAATGCCCAAGGGAACTATGACAGCAAGAATCTCTCGGCGGAGACCCTGCTCAGACTTCCGTGCTCAGAAGTTACCGTCATGGACCAAGTCCGGGTAAAAGCATGCACGGTCTGCAAAACTAGCCGCATACTCGGCCACCGTCATCCCTCCCTGCTGAAACTGCAGGAGATCTTGAATCCGAACGGAGCACAAGCGGGGGGGGGGGGGAAACTCCTCACGGAGCAACAATTGAAAGTCGTCCAACGAAAGAGAAAACTCGTCAAGAAGCTGAGTCATCAGACTCCACCAAAGCTAAGCTACTCCACGAAAAAAAAGGCTGGCTGCCAAAGCCACTCTCTGACCTGTCAGCGTCTGCACAAGCCTGAAAAGGTGAACCACTGCCTCGAGCCAAACCTCTGCTGCCTGAGGGTCTGGCTCACCACTGAACCTCAGCGGTCTCTGCCCCTGGAACTCACGGAGCGCGCTCAACCTGCGATCAAGTTCATCCTGCTCTGCTGAAACTGTCTGCTGCTCAACAGGTGGGGGTGCTGCTACCGGCCCACCCGGAGAAAGGGGCTCACATGATGGGTCCTGGATTCTGTCCTCGTAGCTCATAGGGTCGTCGTCACGAACCAAGGCTGGTATCCTGGCTGGATGCCCTCGCGGAGACATCCTGAATATTATCAAGGAGTGCCACAGTCAGATGAGCATATACATGTATACCAATAGCAACGATGGGGAGCTGACTCAAGAAGGACAGTCAAAGACTCAATCATATGTGATGCACAAACAAATTTCCCTGCAACAAGTGTCTCAGCATGCCGAGTCGACAAGCGGGTTATCAGGGTCCTGGTGAATGGATACGTCGGCCGCCACACCATCACTGGACTCCCTGGCCTGAGAGCTGCTCTCGAGACACATTAACACTATTGCTCTATATCCCAACCAATTCCTCTTTTAGGGACGTCTGCACAACGCCCCAAGGAACGAACCACCTCTGATACCACTTTGTCATGACCCGACCCTACCCGAGCTCGAGCCACAACTACCCCAAGCCCGCCTCCATAGGCCAGGGGCTGGCGACCAGCGCTGAAGGCACAATAACTCGGGGAGGCCTTTGCCTAAGCACCTGTACACACACACGCAACAAACTCAATTCAAAAGTGCAAAGTAAAAAGGAGAAGTAAAAGGGAAACTGCTATAAATATAAACCACAGTTGTGCATCGACCTCTAAACAGTACAGAGTACAAGCTGAAAGGAAAAAGGGGAAAAACACGCGCCCAACCAAAAAGTGCCACAACCCGGCAACAGGTAAACGGAAAGAAACAGCTGACGGGTCTGCCACCTGGAACCCGGCCACGACCACCACACGCGGTCCAATCTCCCAAGCTCCTACGCTCCACCGAAGTCACGCTCCACCTGTCCGTCGTCTGTAAGGGCAAACCAAGTGCGGGAAAAGCCCAAGCAGGGGTGAGTATAAAAATACTCAGTAGGATACCCCGAAGGCTCGAGGGAGCAACAAAAGGAGGTACCAAAGGGTGAGCAGTAGAGCGAACAGGGAAAGTAAAGGAGTCCAATAGAGGGTGCAGTAAAGAGTAACAGCTCAACCCAACAAAAGAAAGGAAATAGACTCGTCCAGGCACAAGGAGTTGGAAACGGTGAGAAGACAAACTTCTCGTCGAGTCTTCGCTGCCTATAGCAGGAGAGTAGACTCGTCCAACCATGAGATGCTAGACATGGAAAGAACGTGGCATACCCCGCGCGTCTTCGCCTCACCTGGAAGGAGAGAAGCCAAAACCCAAGGAGTGGGTACTAGAAACAAGGTATATACATATCCTTATGCTCTGCCAAGAAGCCTGAACAAACCCGTAAGGGGATCTCCGTCCCGTAGCTCAGCCCAAGAAAATGAGTCGCCAACAGTCCCAGACATAACACCATCGATGCCCAGCATTCCGCACGTCTGCCCTGAACCGCAATCCAAGGGGCTCAGTCACCGCACCTTGATACTATCCTCTTTGGGCGGCGCACTGACTCGCCCGCACGGTTTTAGATCGCGTCACAAGAACGTGTCTCGGTGGGGAAATTGCCCCTCATACTTGAGAGTTCTAGGAAAGTCAAAACACACCTCATCACTGCCCTGCAGTCGAGAGGTCTTATCAAGGTCAAGTTGTTCCATCACCGAACCGTACAACCAAGGCTCCCGCTCCGGTAATCACGGAGGTAAGCCATAGACTAGCCTAGTCGAGAGGACTGAGTCTGGAATGCTAACAGGTGTCCCACTGCCCAGCTCCGCTGGAGGGTAATCCATAATACATCGTCAGGAAACCCATTGCCCAGCCCCGCTAGAGGGTAAACCATAATCAGATATCGGGTGACCCACTGCCCAGACCTGCTGGAGGGTAAACCCTAACACATCATCATGCGACCCACTGCCCAGCCCTGCTGGAGGGTAAACCAAATTACATCATCAGGCGACCCACTGCCCATCCCTGCTGGAGGGTAGACCTGGAATAAGTCGACATGCGACCCACTGCCCATCCTTGCTGGAGGGTAGACCTGGAACTAGACGACGGGCGACCCACTGCCCAACCCTGCTGGAGGGTAGACCCTAAGAGGTCTTCGGGTGAACCACTGCCCAGTCTCTGCTGGAGGGTAGACCCTAAGAGGTCGTCGGGTGATCCACTGCCCAGTCTCTGCTGGAGGGTAGTCCCTAGTAGCATCGGGTGACCCACTACTCAGTCTCTGCTGGAGGGTAAACCCTAGAATCCGATGAGTAACCCACTGCCCAGCCCCGCTGGAGGGTAAAACTCAGAACTTCTCTGGCCACATCCACTGGAGGGTACATCACTGGCCAACTGAACACGGAGTGGGCATCACACGACCACCCAACTCCAGCATAACTCACCCAAAGGGGTTCAGCACCTGTTCCATCACTAGGTGCCACTGGCCCCACTACCGGCCAATCCAACTAGAGCGAAACCAGGGGGAGACCACTCAACCCTGCTGGTCAATCAGACGAGCACAAAGCCAGGGGAAAAGCTCCACCCTACTGGTCAAACAAACACACAGAGGGACCCTCTACGCCTCGAGAGGTCCAAGTACACAAAGTAGAACCCAGCACGCACGTGGGGCCCACACAACGTGTGGCCCCATCTCAACCCCAACTGAGCGCACAAACATCCTCAGGTACAAACAACCACACGTACCTCCAAGCGCTCCCGTATACTCCCAGAGTATACCTCATCTCCAGCCCAAGGGCTATCGTGCACACGACACCCAACGTCAGCGCGAAGGCTTGACGTAACAACTCCAACCTGCCACCTCAAAGGCCCAGGCACGGCCAACCACGTCTCATGGACCAATTGCATCACTCTCCCAAGAGTGCGCGATCACACGCCAAGGGTCCTCCATAAACAAGGTAGGGCGAACCACCACTGGAGCACCTTCCGTGCTTCCACATTTCTCAAGATCGTGCAAGAGGATCCGTACAGCCAAACGGATCACACCGTTGTAATCCTTGCACAAAAACATGCGAGTTAGACTACTCACCCGCCCGAAACAGTCAACAGGTGGAAAATGTACTATTCATCGTGACCAAACCCGTGTGGGGCCCACCCCAAGATCCCGAAACTGAACCAACGGATCACGCCAATGCGATCCCCTTGGAAAAACTCACGGGATTGAGTACTCAATCGCCCCAAACGGACACCCGGTGAAAAGGGCACTATTCACCGTAGCCGGGTCGGGTGGGACCCACACCACGTCCCCGAAAAAGGTCGGGCGGATGGCGCCATCGCAAAGCTCTCGGAAAATCACATCAAATTGACTGCTTACTTGCGTGGAACGAGTACCTGGAGAAAAAGATACGTTCCGGCACACCACACACGAGCGGCACCACGTGGGACCCGCATCCCGATCCCGAAACTCAATGAACGGATCGCACCGCCGCGATCCTCTCGAAAAAGTACACGAAATGGACTACTCACTTGTCCAAAACGGTCGCCCGGTGATAAAGCTGAAAATCACCGTCAACTCCCGAAACGGCCCTCGCAGGGCCCGCACCATCGTGCGGAATTACAGCGGGCAGACTGCGCCAACGCGTTGCCCACGGAAAAACACCCAACATCGACTGCTCGCACGCCCCGTACGGTCGTCCGAGGAAAAAGCCGCTAAAAGCTGCACGCAGCTCAAAAGACGTGTCGTGGGGTCCACGCCTCAACTCCGGCTTCAACACCCGGAACCACCCTGGAAACCTCCGCCTCAGTGCCAGGGTCACAATGCCGCTGACGGCGCTCAAATCGGGCGTCGCATGCATCCGCGCCGTCCAAAACAAGAAACTCGGGGAAAACGCTCGCTCACTTATGGACACGTCGCGCCTCCGCGACCCCTCGTTTTGGGAATTAAAATTTCCCAAAATCATCTCAAAACATTCCCCTCGACGCAAGTTCCGCGCTGCCGCAGACAGCGCGCAAAACGGACGCCCGTAACCCGAAATACGGGCGTCCGAAGTCCGAGGGGAAAAACCCTCGTGGGCCGGACCGGCCGGTCCGCCCCGCTCCGGCCGGCAGCTGGACCGCGGCCCAGCCGCTGGGCCCGGTCCAGCTGAGCCGCGGGCCGCCGCTCCGCGGCCCGCCTCCCTTTGACACCAGCGCGCCGCGTGGGTTCTCCACCGACCGGCCAACTGGCCGGTCGTGATTTCCAACAGCGACCCGCTTATCGCGGGTCGCGGTCTGCCGCACGGGGCCGCGAGCCGCGCGGCCCCCTCCGCCTGGTGCCCTATGCCGGCGCCGCGGCCGGATGCCGACAGCCGGCTCACGAAACCGCCGCTACCGCCCTATGCTCCCGAGCCGCCGCCGCCAGCCGCCTTCCTCCGAATTCCATGGCCGCCGCCTCGCCTCGCGCCGGCGCCACCGTCCGCCTTCCCGGACCGCCGCTGGGAAGCCGCCGCCGCCGCGGGTTCTTGCCGAAAAACACCAAAGGCCTCCGAAGCTTCGTCGGATCCCTACGAACACCTCAGGTCTCGGAATTTTGATCCGAAAAGTGCGAAAAAAACCTCAGATCGAATCCTACGCAACTACGGGCTTCGCTCGAAGATCGGGCAGCAATTAGACACTAAAATTTGAATTCAAAGAGGGGTTCGGGATTTAAAACGCAAACGAACACCGCCTACCTCGTTGGGCTTCGCCCGACGCTTCCCGCGCGATCTGCCGCGCGCCATGGTCTCGCCGGAGCCACCTCACCAGAGTCGCCTCGCTGGAGCTCGCCTCGCCGGAGGTGAAGGAGGGGGAAGAGGGTTTGAGGGAGAAGAGGAAGAAGAAGAAGGGGGGGTGCGTGTTTAAATAAAAACACTTAAACACCCCGCCCGACACGCCCCCAACTCCGCTCCCAAAGCAGACAAAACGGAGGGCGTCCCTAGGGTAAACACGACGCTCCGAGCGCAACGGAGGTCTCGAAATTTTAATCCGAGACCCCTTTCAAAAGTTATTAAACTTAGCGCCCGAGGCCGCCAAATTACTAAAACGCCCCCGAGGCCATTTTTCACAAACGGCCCGCGCCCGTGAAACTTATACCCCTCCTAGGGTAAATGGCACACTCCGAACTCAACGACGCTCTCGGTTTTCCGATCCGAGCCACCGTTTAAGAGATACTTGTGTTTCGCCAATAAACAAATAAATAAATTAATTAATTTATCCGTTTAACATTCCAGAAGTGGGCGAGGGGTCCAAACGTCCCGCGCTGATAAGTTTTATGTCGTTCCTAGGGTAAACAACCCATTCCGGACCCATCCGTACACTCAGATCTTTGATCTGGAACTCCGTTTTGGAGTTATCCCATTTATTTGGCGTTTCCAGTGTGAACGCACTAAAAATTTAATTTCGGCCACTCTGGGGCTCGGAATCGCACGCCGTCTGAAGGCACTACTCTGGAATATTATCAAGAATATACTAAAGTCTTTCTCAGCAAAAACCAGGTTCTTACATGATAAATCTTCCTTTTTCTTAGAATGTGCCATGAAATTTCAAGTTCATCCAACATATTATTCCTTATAATAACTACTTTAATAAGGTAATTCATATTCTTCTTTACTAAACATATAACTATTCTCTTTTTACCTATATTCTTCTTCTAACTTCATTAGAATTATTGTATTTTTTAGAAGATATACTTTTTGAATTTATTTGAGGCTTCTCTTCATCCTCCACTTCTTTTTACTACACGATTTTCTAATTCCTTATAAAATATGTTGCAAAGTGTCCAACCCCTCCTTATTTGAAGTACTATAGTGGTATTTTTTCCTTTGTATTTCCCCTTGCCTCTTTTTAGATTTTTAGGGATAAAATTTATAATATTTTTATGATTTTAAGGCCCATAGAGTTAAAAATAATTGAGTAAAACCAAGGTGAAAGATCAAAATTGAGCTAAAAAGTGAATTGGAAACCAATTAAAGGAAATTTTCCATGAAGTATCTCAACTGATTTGTGAACCTTTTTCTAGTTCATGAATAAATCATTCACGAAACGTGTAGGTTTTTCATGAAGTTCTTGGATTATTTTAGAATTACATGGAATGTTTTTTAATAATTCATAAATTTTGTTACAGATCTATGATTCCAGGACCACCACATCATTCCTCTATGAATCCAATTTCTTTTGTGGCTATGAAGAGTGATTCTTTACTCATAGAATACTCTCTTAAAGGTCCTTCATTATCCATATTTGTGTTATGTGGCCACATAATTAATATGTGGAAACATATTTTAGGGATTATGATATCAATAAACACCTATAAATACCCCAACCTTAAATTATAATAGATATATATGTGATATTTTAGTATTTCCCTTAGGGTTAAATGAGAGATTTCAATGACTAGTCCTTTGAGAAGAGACTTTTGATGGTATTATTGGATGATAATTCTTAAATATGGGTACATAAAATTTAAATATAAGAAGTAAATAATAACATGAAGAAAAATAATAATTTTCTTAACGTATCTTATTCGTGAATATCCTTTTCAGAATCCACTCACGAAACTCATTTGCAAAGCCAGCTTATGAGACTCCTTCATGTGGTTTCCTTCACAGAGCATTACGATATACTTTGTTTGTGTTTGGGGATTTATTTGAACAATTTATTAATCCATGATTAGTCCTTACCTATGTGGGATGTGTCTACTTTTCATAGAACCCATACCATTGTGAAGTGATTGGGTTTAAGGGTACTCATCGAACTCTCCCTAATTCCCCTAGCTCATGTATCACTTAGTAATCCTATGACCAGTTCATGAATAACTCAAATGGAAGGTAAATTAATACATCCTATATCCTACCCTTTACCCAAATATTTAACTTAGATTTATCCAACCCAAATTAACATTATGGTCTCCTTTCACATAGGTCAAAACCCTAAAATGGATTAATTGAGGCCTTCCCCAAAACCATCATAAGTACAAGACCAGGTCATTAGGAATGATAGAGTGCCTCATTTCAATTATTTATTTTTATGACAAAAGGAATCTATTAGTTTTTACTCCAATATAGATATGTTCCTTGGGGTAAAAATATTCATGTATTCTATTAATAATAAAGACTCATATTGTAAGGATACTGATGCGATATTCCTAGGATCAAGAAACTCATCTTGGCTGACGTATATCTGAAACCATGTCAGACCAAGTAGTGAGTGAAACTCCTGGTCTACTTTCTGATCTATGAGGGAATGTGCCTCGTTTCTAGGTTTAATTACTATTCACATTCCCATTTATTATTTCATCGTAATTATACATCGATGAGCCATGGACATCCATTCAAGGGCCTCTGGGAGGGAGTAATCCCTGAAATCCAACCTTCACCTAACTCACCTATTAGGTCAGGTATCCCTGAGTAGCATTAAATATAGATTCTCTCAACCAAAATATTCTCTATGTAATATACATTTAAACATCACCATGTATCCTTCCTATTCATAATCAATGAAAAGGTTCCTACTAGGTGTAAGATCCAACTCTCCCTTCCTTCACCTAAGTCATTAACAAGGTTAGGAACCCAAGGGTATCCCATGTGTAAGATCCAATAAATATTTTATTTCCACCACCTTTATATTATGAAAATACTATTTAAATTATATAAATCTATATGAAAATATCTTAGATTCATGATGTAAAACTGAATGATGATTTATTTATCGCATGATGTTAAACTGCACGGTATGAACCTATCACAAAACATTAAATTGTTAAATCAGAACTACATGGTATTTAAATCCTGTCAATTAGTATATATAGAATAACTCTTCTTGGATCAAAACCAACACTTACAATCTTGTTTCTAGTGGGACATATTACTTGAAAACCCATATTCTCACCAGGACATATTCTTGTGATCCATATTACTTTTTATCAAGAAATATTTTCCCACCGCCATATAATAATCCCTTAAAAGAGAATATTTTATTTAAGATAACCTTATTCAAGGGAAAATATTCATATTGATAAGAAGTAGAAAGATTCACTAATGCATAATTCCCACACAAACCATCACTAAGAATTTTGTTCTTAGTGGTCGACTATGCATGACTTTAAACATATTAGGAGTGGTCATGATTGAAAACCTTAAAAGGAACTAAAATGTTCTTTGTCACGTGACATTAAAAGGTTTTATGTGTACCATTAACTGACATTAAAACATGTGGGTTATGATTCCCTTAACTGGGGTATATTTGGAATCCCCTATCACAGGCCTGATCTGAACACTACAACACTTATTGCCTCACTAGATGGTGATAAATTCTAGAGTGCCCAATTCCATGGATTTAAACCATATAATAATCATCTAGTAATAGTGGATTTAGAGAACATATGATATATATATATTCACATTGATTCATTTAGATGACTATTTTCTAGCATGATAGTGACCAATCTTATGATGGGATTTGGGAAGAATCCATGAACATATATTAAATCTATAAAAAATCCACAAAGTATGAAATAATTCACACATAAAGGGTGATATAGTCTTGAACTCTCATCCTATTGACTAATACGCATTCCAAAGAATAATTGGTAAAGTCCTAGTGACCACTTACCTTTGGAATGTAGGACCATTGTGATTCAAAATGGTCATTAATGTGATATGCATTGTGGTTTCCTGTGAAAATAAAAATAGTGAACCTGATGTGAAATTATTTACCTATAAAAGCTATTTACTGAGAATGATATTAAATATTATATATTAATGAAGGTTTTTCTAGTTTTTTTTTCGTTTCAAGTATTATAAACCTTTCAAATTTCTCCCTTATATATAATAAAATGGAATCATCAAAGCATCAGATGTATGTCGCAACTATTGTGATAGAATTAGTGATGATAAATAGGAGGAAACTATCACCAAAACAATATTTCCAATATTAGGTAGAAAATTATATGGTTAGATAATACTTCCTAAATGAAAAAATCTCAACCCTGGTAGTGGCTCAAGGAAGCCTCTAAGAAATCAAACCATGTTCATCACATTATCGATAGAGGACAATGACAAAGATAGTAGCACTGAAATCCAATTCCAACAACTTTGAAATCCTGTATTCAGATTGATATAGGGCATATATCACTTATCTATGGGATATGGATAAAAAGAGTAAATAATTCCTCACCATGGTTCAAGAGTATCTTAAGAGAGCTCTTGTCGATTTATGATGTTTCCAATATTGTGTGGCCCCTACTCCTTATGAATCATTTGGGGAGGAAACTTGAGGTATCCTATCCCTAGTTACTCAAACCTAGACACCCATGAAGAATTCCTACTAGGGGTAGTAGGTTATTAAAGTCTTGTATTTGGATTATATCCCCATTAACACTAAACAATATCTTAAATATATTAGAACATCACCTAAATAGAAGGCATGTATTCTACTCACACTAAATAAACTATTATCATACTCTGGAAGAATCATAGGAAGAGAGATGATATATTCCAATGATTCTTAGAGACAAATCCCATATTCTTTCCCCTCTAGATAAATAATGTGAATATATTCTGATGGAAAATGAAGTAATGGAGTGGGATCATATCTATTCTCCCACTGAATATAGGACCCATATCATTGTCCCTATGAAGGAATCATGTCAATATATTTTGGTGGAAATTAAAGGGTATGATTTTAACCATGATAATTTCTTTGAAAATATGACAACATATCTTAAAAATTTAAATGGAGGACTACCATAGGCATATTCTAGTGAACAATAGAGAGAAAGACTATATTCATGATCCTACCATTAAAGAATCTCAAAAATATACAATGGTGACTACTAAATGGTGGGCTCATATTCTCACTCCCATTTATGAGTATATTCAAAAAAACTCAATAAGTAATGAAGGATAAGATTATTTTCATATTCCCATTCCAACAGAAGTTTTCTAGCTCATTCTAGTAGCCACGTCAAGGTAGACCCATATTTTTTCAGACCACATGGGAGCTTGTCGATATATCCTAAAAATAACTCATGAGTTGGACCATATTATTTCTCATCCTCAGTTCATGGAAGTTTGTTATCATATCCTAATGAAAATAAAGACACAGGATCATATCAATTCTTTTTCTAAAGAAATCCATCAGTATATTCTTTTGGAAAGTTGGATGTGGGATCATGTTCCCACTAAATCTCAAGAATAACATTGAAATATTTAAAAGGAAACATGGGAGTTTCCTAGGAGGGTTTCCACCAATGAAGGTCATTTTCTATGGTGCACAACCCCAAATTTCTAGTGAAGTACATCCAAAAGAAATTATATACAATGGAAACACATGACTAGGAGTGGGCTCATATCCTTTCCCTCATTAACATGGATGTTCTTGAGGCCCTTCAATAGCTCTTGATAGCATCCCAATAATTTGATAACTCATCGTCAAAAAACTAAAGAAGTTTCATTCATAGATATCATCCCTATAAAAATATAAAAATTTATCATGAGAATTATTCTCATGGTGAAACCCATGAAAGTCTTACTCAGAACCGGAGGGTCAAATAATAATAAGGCACTCCCCTTTCTATCCCATTAAATATTAGTAACTATAAAGGTACTTCATATGGAAACTAGATTATTCACCCTAAAGGTACTCCCCTGGTTATATGTTGTAAAGTTCCACCCTGCGTCTAGACATTAATCCGTAATGGATTTTCTCCCCATAACAGTGAATATGAATATATCCATGGAATTACTCCCCATGGAATTCACTATAAAGGTCCTATTTATTGGTATATATCACATTGATAACTTGGTACTCCAATTATATAAAATATTTTGGGAACTACCTCATACTAATAGGCACTCATGAGACTAAGGCTAGTTTTAACAAGAACCTAATCATTGGATAGTGATATCTCATGTCAACCAAAGGATAGTCGGAGAAAATGGTCATCCACTACACCAGTTTTGGACTACATATCCTTCGATGCAATAGAGGAGATCCCAAATAACCCTTCTTAGATTGATAAGGTAGATGAGAAGTGACCACTATATTTCGGTTTTGTATATTAATCCCTCTTAGAAGATGAACATAACACTATGGTCTAAAAAAATAATTGGTCAAAGACAATAAATAGGTTATGTACTATCCCATGGACACATTTTAGCAAGACATCCCAGAGAAAAAATATGAGGAATTTATGAAATATATTTATTGAATATATGGAAACCCCTCCACCACCTAAATAAAAAAATATTTTTCTTACAAAGAATATTATAACCACATCCAAAGAAAGGTTAAATTTTTCACCAAATCAACTTAGATTCCCTTTCAGTTGCATGGAAAAAAATTGGAAGGAGATGAAGTGATCTTCATTAGGAATGACTTAATGGTTTAGAAACCCTATTTTAGTTACTCACACATTCCCCACCTAAAATATACATCATAGGATGGGGTGAGCATGGAGTGTTTCATTTTATTCTTCTCCATATCTAACAGAGCCAACTGAGAAAGACATCATGAAATTTCATCACTTGGGGAAAAGTTTTTGGTTTTAAATCTATATATTCTATATGGTTTGTCTAGTATAAACCCATTTTCTCTAGGGATGTAAATTATTTACTTGATCAAGGTGTTACACTAAAAATTTGTTACATTAGGCTTTTAATAAAGTTGAATGATCCTCCCAACTAATGAAAGTGAATCCCTCATCTATTCAAGAACCTTTAGGAGAAACTTTATCATGTTCGAAACATGTGTTTCAACCAAAAAATTATTGATATAAGACTTAAAACTCAAGTATCTAGTGATAATATCCACCTTTTAAATGATATTTTAGTATCCCTATCCCTTAGAGCTGGAGAAATTTTACTACCACCACCACACCTAAGATCATCAAATCCTCAATGAGTTCAAGATGTGATTGTAGAAAAAATAGTTCAACCCTATATACCAAAGCTGGGGGTATTTATTTCAAAACCTCCTCCTCCCCCATGGAAATTATTATTTTCCATATTATGGTAAATTTCATAATATAAAGCCTCATAATTTTATCCTCTCTGTGATTAAACCTCGTCATTGGAGAAATTTTCAGTGAAGTTAATTTGGTATTCCCTTAGTATCACCCTTTTCAGATCACTTTAGAGTGAATATAAAGGATATAAGATCAAAATTTATATGGGACGTAAGTCAAAAGTATCTATTATGAAGGAAAAAATGAGGATGATTGCGATTTTCCCCTTGAATGATACATAGAATTAGTCAAGTCCCCATACACTTATGATAATGATGTGATTCCCTTAATGCATTATGAATCAATAATTTTATTAACATATTTTTCTGAAAATAACATAGATCATGGAACCAATATTGAAGAATATAATGAGTAGGTTTATTTTATAAATACATCCCATTTCAAATCACTTGAGGCATTTATGAAAACCTACCATCATAAGCAGACTCAAAACTAAGGAACTCTTCCAAATACTCAGCTACCACCTCTTCGGTGATATTTATCCAAATAAAATGGGAAGAGTGTGGACACATCCCACTCACTATATAAAGAAATTGAGAATCTAATATTGAGTAGAAATTGACTCAATATGAAGATAATTTTGATGAACTAAGGTGGATCAATGCTGAATTACTAAGGGGAAATATTCATGATGAATATAAATTCTAGGAAAAGACTGACATTTCTCCTCTGAAGCATCTTTCCCAAATTAGGAAAATTAACAAACCCATGAGGGTATATTACAACCATCCAACAAGCTCAAGAATAAAAAAAATGGTGTTTCTAACTTGACATTTTAGTAATATCAAGAATTCCCTCCAAAAGGGTGGCATCTGGTGAGATGTTAGGAAAGCTACCCCATGTCAATATATACGAGATACAGATAGTAGACATGGGTGAGTCAAACATATCAGGATCCACCCACTACCTCCACTTGATTTTATTCCCAACCAATAATCATGAATTAATTTCTAAACTCTATTAAGTCCCTAATAGATTAAATGGAGGCTATAGAAGGGAGATGCACACTAGTGTAACCAGAAAAGAAATAATCCCCTAAGTGGGTGGTTGGAACCCATCCTCCAACTAACTATTTGGGGGCATTACTTTGTGCCAAAAACCACAAAGTTTGTCTGGTGGAGTTGGCGGTGGGTTGGGTCTGCATTTCGGTGGATATTTCTTAAATTTTTCCATCGATATTCTTTATTTAGGTGGTGGGTATGGAGGAATAGTCTCAGAAGATTTTTATATATTGCATTCAGAGTTTTTTTCAAGAAGTAGAATTCATGTTTATTCATTGTTGTAGTGTTTTAAAAGCCTTTGGTGTACAGCTGGTTGTTAGTCAAGCATATCGAGTCATGATGATCCTAAAATTTCAATATCTGATGGTGTCTCCTTATTGGCTAGATTGGATTATCAATATCGACTCCATGGTAAGGTGTTTCTCATCCCTTATTCGCAACTCAGCGCCAGCTCATATGACATTGATTTGGATCTCCCTATTGTGGTGGGTCTTACCTTCCATGATCTGATCCCTTTTAGACCATTTTCTCTTTTATCCTACATTCTTTGTAATCTAGGGCCCCCTTTAGGAATGCCTCCCTCTTGCAAGGAGTTTGTTGGATCATTACCCCAAGTGTATAGTTATGTATTTTAGGAATGTGAGCTAAAATTGATTAATCTTATCATATTTGTGGATGGAGGACTCAGGTTACCATTTTTTGGTTAGGGAGTTATGGAATAAACCTTCTATATTTCACTAATAGGTGGCTCTTCACAGCAAGATCAAACATCTCGAAAGTGATTTGAAATATTGGATTAAGAGTCATTCATCAAATGTTCAAGACATGGAGGTGATCAGTGCTGATATTGATTTCCTAGAAACCAGTCTGGAGGAAGAATGGAATGACTCTTTCTTTGGTGATATGTGAACAATAAAAACACTCTGGACGAATTTTTTCTCAAATAGGAAAGGCATGATCAGGATATATCCAGAATTAAATGGCTCCAGGAAGGTGATCAAAACATTGGATTTTTATATGGTTGAATTAATGAAGGGAAATGTTTTAAGAGACCCAATTTTCTTCTAGATGATGGCTCTTACACAGATGATATGGAAATTTTTGGAGGTATGGAAGAGACTCATTTTCGATCTATTCTTTCTGGTCCAAGATCGTTCATGCATGGAGGTTATCTGAGGGGATGCTCTTCTATATTTGAGGTTATTCCTCATGTGATCTTGAATTGAGATAATGAGTCCTTGGAAGGTATTTATGATGAATGTTTGGTTAGGTATGAGGTCTGGTCACTCAATTCTGATAGTTCTCTAGGGACAGATGGCTTACCTAGTTTCATCTATAGGTCCTCTTGTGTTGTGATCAAAAATATCTTATCTAAGTTGTGAAATACATATTTCATGGGGTATAATCCCCTAAATTTCTTGTGATTCAAATAATGTTATGCTCATGAAGGTTAAGGATCGTTAGACCTTAAACCAGTATAGGTCTATCTGCCTATGATCATTTCCTTATAAGGTTTTAGAAATGTTATAAATAAATTTTTATCTACTCACCTTCCCAAGTGGATTACTGAAGAACAATAGGGTTTATTAAGGGATGTTCGATCTAAGGATCTATTGGCCTTGCACAATAAATGATTACAGATATCAATTAGAAATATTTTAGTTTGAACATAGTGATCAAGATGTATATGAAAAAAGACTTTGATGGGATCAAATAGAATGTTATCCTCAAAGTTCTTTCTCAGTTGGGTCTCACTTCATGGGTCGTGGACTTTCTTTTCTAGTGTTTTAACTATTATTTGATCTCTATTTAAATCATGGTGAATTTTTATGGATTTTTCAAGGAATTCAAGGGACTCATGAAAGAAGACCCCCTCTCCCCCACCCTCATTATTCTTTATTAGGAATCTCATAGTTGATATCTTAACAAATATGTTGTGATGGGTAGTATTCTCCCTTATCGATCAAGGTAATATTCTATTGGAATTTCTAATCTCATGTTTTCTGATGACACCATCATTTTTAAAAATGGTAGAAATAGATCTATATAAGGGATCAATGGTATTTTGGAGGAATATTGTAAATGAAGTGGCCAATTGGTGAACTGTGACAAGAGAAGATTTTATAATTTAGTAAAATACTCAGATATCAGTATTGGAGTCTTGGAAAAAGATATTGTCCTGAGCATAGGGTTCCTCCCCCTAGATTATCTTGGTGCTCTAATATCCTCAAAGAATCTTTGGATCCAGCACTTTGAAATATTATTAACATGCGTTCAGGGAATATTTTGAATTAGAAAACTTGGTTTATTCCTTTCGTTGGTTGTATTAATCTGGTGAATAGCATCATGTGTTCCATTCTGATGCATGTTCTATCCACCATCAATGTTTTAAAGGGGGTTATTTCTAGGATTGAAAACATTATGGTTTCCTTATTATATGATGATCACTTGGAAGGTAGGCATCATTTGGCATCATTGGGCATTGTGGGAAAGGCCAGAAAGGCCTTTATGTGAAGGTGGAATTAATTAGAAAAATGTATGGGGCACCATTCAAGGTTTCATGAAATTCTGACTGGGAGGTGCTTGATGGGATGATATCATGGGGTAGGAACATGTGTAGGATGAATGGATATATTCCTAGCTCACAAAGAGGAAGGAATTATAATATCTATCTCACAATCCATCCTCATATTTCAACCTTGAAACCACATTTTGTTGGATTTTGGGAAGGGGAATCAAATTTTAGAATCATAATTGGGTTGGCTCAATACTTGTCTTCTCTAGGCATCCCACTTGAGATATCTCTTTCAGACAGGCATGCAAACTTCTGAACTTCATTAGTGTGGCCTTGGATGAGAATCAGCAGGTTCTCTTTGATACCATAAAGCTTAGTCCAGAACCATATCAATGCATTTTCATGGGCTCAATATTTTTTTATTTCTCCACTAAATACTTTCACATGTTTCATATGGTGTTTGATGGAATGGATACTTGGGGTGAACTATTGTGGTGTAAGTAAATACCATTAAAGTTTAACTTTTGGGTTTGGAGGGTTTAGAGCCATGATCTTCCAACTGATGATAATATTATGTGCATGGGAGTGAGTATGGCTTCTAGGTGCTTTTGTTTTAGGGATCCATAGGTTGATTCATCTTATCACCTCTTTTTTAAAGTGGAATAGTTCTGCATGGTGTGGCGACTACTTGGTGTATTCATGGGCTTATAATATCAGGTGTTTTTGAGCATGTAATTTCACACTCTATGGTTTTAGGGATATGGGGGAACTATACCAAATTGGAAGGCATGTGCTATCATTTTCTCGATGGTTTCTTAGTGTATCTAGAAAATTTGGAATGATGTGATCCACAAAGGCCTGCCGTGTTCTAGAATTTGAATTCTTTTCAAGTTCAAAAGCACTATGATTGATCTGGTTCACCTCTGCAAGGAGTGTTTTGATGCCCACTATTTGTATCCATTTAATCCAAATTTATCTTATGCTAATATAGTTCCTATCACCATGCATGGGCGATGGGTTCACTGGTTTCCTCATCCTTCAATTCTCAAATTTGAATATCTATGGTTCTTGAAATCTAGGTATGATGAGGGGAGGGGATTTGTCTGGGATACTAGGGGATCTATGGTTCGGTCTTTCTCATCCAATTTCAGAAAGAGGATATTCCCTTCAAGAAGCGTCTCATGCAATGATTTTTGGCCTCCTTTTATGTAGATATAAGAATATCCATCCCGTGGCTGTTGAGATGGACTCACTTATTGTCTATAATGTTGCTCTTGGTTTGGGCTCTATACCCCGGTCTATTGCGTACATCATTTGAGAGTGTGAGGGGTTCATGACTAACTATTTAGAGGTCCTTCACATGTGCTAGGAAGGAATATAGTTGTGGATTTTTTCATCTCTAAGGTGTATCATGATGATAATATCACATTCTTTTCAAATATTAGGTCTTTTTCAACCAAGGGTACGAATCTCATAAGAGAGGATGCTCTTAGTCTCCATTACTTCAGACCTCCTTGATTTATCAATGTTGTCCACTTTGTTATCCTGGTTTTTCATACTTAAATTTATACTTATATATTCTTAATAAAAATATTTATTATTTTGGTTAGAGAGTCTAATATTTCATTTCTTAATTTAAGGGTGTAACTTACTCCTTGAACATTCAACTCCAGCAAGAGCAGCTACTTGAGATTTTTATATAGAATCCCCATGATGGGTTCAAAATTTCATTGATCCCACTAAAATACCATGAAAGATTTTAGGAGTTTGTAGTAGTTTTGAAAAGTATGGATGGTGTTATTCAATGATCAAATTCCAAATCTTTGCTGATGATGGCAGCTCATGGAAATATGGTTATAAAAATATAAATGGAAATTATTATGCTTAAGACATCTCTATCACTATCTCCAATACCTAAAACCATGAAATATCAGATAATGAATCCCCCTAAATAGTAAAATAGAATAAATATCTCTAAAATGATGGAATAAAGTATAATATTTATTCACCATTCAAAGATAAAAATAATATAGTTAATTTTTATTAAAAGATAAAGTCTTAGGATAATTTATCACTATAATAGAAAACAACATGATTAAGTTTCTTGAGGCATGAAAACACAATTAAATCAGTCTCAATGATATATCTGATTATTTCTCATACCATTGTATGTTTGTAGTATCTAAGAATGATTTCCATCAAGTATTTCCCCCAAAAGATGATTGAATCTGGAAAAGGGGAATTAGGAAAGACAATGACATAGGTGACCTGGGTATATTCTTTCCCATAAAAAGTTTAGGGAAAATGGAAGGAAATTTTGATTGAAATAATGAAAATTTTTGACTTTCCAAAAATAGTAAAATGGGAACATGTTATACTTAAATCACAACTGAATTGACCATCTAAAGCCCCAAATCGATCAGAAATGGCTGATTCAACTTCTTTGGAACTATAGTATCCCAAAATCTAGTCTTATAATAGTTGGATTAATCATTTTAGGAAGAATACAACATTGGAGGAAAAATACCTTCCTACTCCCAAGCCAGTGTAGACTCTTCATGAATTCCTACCATCATAATTTGGAGGATATAAAAATACCAACCAAATTATTCAATGATCACTTCCCCACAAAAAGAGATCCTCATCAAATAAGGAATCATAATATAGTTTTTTCAACATTATCCACAAGATCAATCCCTTATCTGAGGAAGTAGGTGTATATAACCCCAATTTCCCCATCCATAATTTAGAAGGGGAAAGATAATGTAGAGTCCATGGAGTTAAAATAATATGAGGTTGATATAGACCTTGAAATTCAGGAAACATCTCCACAAAATACATATATACTATAGAGACCTAAAGGAAGGCAATTAAAAAGGCTCAACAGGAGCACTGATCAACTCTAGAATCATTCAAGTATCATTCAAGCACAATAACATTAGAAGATATACTAATTAATGTTTGTATATTTGTTGAATATCATAACACTAGGATGTCATCTAAAACTAACCCGAAAAAAATAAAAAACATCACTATATTTTGGTCATAGAAAGGAGTTTCTAGCATGTCCAACATAGACTTCTAAGACAAAAAATAGGGAACAATCCCACATAAGAAAATTTAAGTATATAAAAATGACATTTTTAAACATATTGTTATTGTTTCATTGAATTTATCAACTTTAAATTCCTTACACATTTAAAAATAGTTGTGAGGAGTTATCATTGAGGACATTTTAATCCCTCTATAGTTTGAAGATAATGTTTTTATGGCTAAGGCATAACTTCTAGAAACTAACCCATGAGTTTTATATCATCATTTCATTATCAAAATAATATTGGTAAGTTTTCATAAAATAAAACATCAAAAACTTGTAAATATATGGGAAACTATATGACACTAGCATCCATTGGGATCTCATTGATAAAGGATATGGAATCAATCTCATACCAGTCCAGACACATTCATTTTTGGAACATATTGAAACTAAATTTTATCCCTCCAATATTAAAAGACAAGGGTATAATAAGAGTGATAAAAATATTTTTAATTACATCAAGATTAGAGCCAAGTTTAGAGACCTAATCTCTAATATTGAGTTCATGGTTTTCCATTAAGACATGGATTTCAATGCCATACTAGAAATTACATGGATCTATATGAATGTGGAAGTGCCTTTATTATACCCTTAGGGATTTAGTTATCAGTCAATGGATACGTCAGTGTATTTTATGGTGAAAATGGCACTTTAGATTCTTGGTAGTCCCAATACATAGACATAGGATTCTATAAAAGGTAGGTAAAGTAGCTAGTGGTGGACATCTATATCTAGATCATGGCCTTCAATGTCTTGGAAATGGATCATATTAACTCATCGAATAAACTCAGTGAAAACTATGTGTTAGAATTTAATCAGATCAAGTAAATCCATCTTTATTTAAGAATCCCTTGTGTCATGTGAATACTATTTTAAAGGAAAAACCGTCTTGTTATATTCATATCATATGAAGGTTTGATATATACCCCCACTAAGAATGAATCACTAATAAATAAAAAAGACTACTATACCTTCCATGCAGATCAATATCACTCTTGAGAGCTTCTATGTGGGTATGTTTTGACCAATATTTAGAGCATGTAGTTATGTTTCTTTGACCAAATAGATCTCAACCTTCAACGAAGGATACGAGCATAAGTCCTGGTCACCATTTCTCCCATCATTATAAAATAGATTTCATCAGATAAACTTATTTATATAGAATAAAGATGTGTTCTTGGTAAATATAATGGTTCCTTCAATTAAAATACTCCCTCATTATCTTTATGATCCAAATATGCCCCTGTATAATTGTTTTCAAGATCTGAAGATTATTACTCATTATCAATAAGGGAATATAATGACCTCAAATCATTCCATGAATCCCAATTTATTGTCACATCATCATACCCTATTGATATTGATAAGGAGAAAATATTTAGGATGTCCTTGATAACGATTCCCCCATGTCAACACCCTTATGATCTAAAGACGCATCTTCATACTTTACAGAAAATAAAAATTTCCTTATGTTTTCTTTTGGATCCCAAAATTTCCCATTGTTTCCCACTTCTGAAAATATTGAGGTAGAGGAAGGATATAAATAATATCTCAAATGTGAAACTCCAAAAGATAAGGAAGGAATCTCTACCAATATTGACGAGCTCAAAAAATTTAATCTAGGTACATAGGAGGATCCATGACCCACGCCGATAAGTGTTTCCATGTCCACTATTGATTAATACACTCATATATATATATAAATATATATATATATCCTTAATTAATAAATAATATGGTATCTTTTTCTAGAACTAAACAATGATTCCAAGGTTGTATCCTGATGTGGCCACCCATCATTTCTATATTCGGGATGATCGTCATGGGTTTCAACTAGAATTTGGAAGAATAAATCTAACCCATGTTACTAAATTTAAAGGTTAAGTTAACAAGATCATATATGAAAACTAAATTATTGAATTTCAATACATGAAATGGTTCACAGAAATCATCCCTATTAAAAATAAGAATGGGTAGATCAAATTTTTCATTAACTTCAGGGACCTCAGCCAGATTTATATAAAGGTAGATTTCTTAGACCTGATCATGTATCTTCTAATAAACACAATGTCTAGTTTATAGGCCATCTCCTTTATAAATTGGTATTCATGATACAAAAAATCCGGATGGTTCCTGAAGATGAGTAGGACACTTCTTTCAAGTAACCCTAAGGGATATAGTGTTATGAAGTAATTCCATTTGGTTTAAATAATTCTATCTCCACATACCAACTTACCATGCATCATATCTTTAATTACCTCCTTGGAGAACCATGTAATGTTATGTAAATGATTTCCTGACCCATTTTCAATGGCACTATGATCATATTTTTAATCTCAGAATATTTTTCAACAAACTATGACAACACAGTCTGAAGGTAAATGCTATGAAATATGATTTTGAGGTGAAATCAGGGAAATTCCCTTGATTCATGGTATAACATCACAAAATCAAAGTGGACCACAAGAAGACTAAGTGAATACTTAATATTATACCTCTGAAAAACATAAAGATTTGACAGTAATCTAGGGATATCTCACCAACATTGGGTGCTTTATAGTCACCCTTATTGAAAATTGATTACCTTTTACAATGTTGATAAATAAGGGATTAACCTTCCAATGGGATAAGGATTATTAAATATATTTTTAATACCTTAAATAATTTCTCTTAATACCTCTAGTATTAATGTCTCCCATAGAAGTAAATCCACTTATTTCATATGTGATGACCTTCGAGTGATCACTCAACACCCTTCTTACTCAGAGAAATAATAGAAGAAAATAAAATATCCTTTACTATCTAAGTGGGACTATAATATATATCAATTTATGGTATTAATATATTGAAAATAATATATTTTCATTGGAATTTGCAGTGTAAGTGTTTAGGAACTACCTAAGGCACCACTGCACCTAGTCTCTCATATTGACCCTCACAAATACATCCTTAGTTGTTCAATGCTAACTGGATATCTAGGATGATGGGTGGTCATCCAAAAATAATTTTTTATTTAGTAAATATCATATAAGTTCATTAAAGTTATGGAATTGTAATACTTCCTCATGGTGCACCCTACCCCACAAATTATACTGGTGAACATAGATCTTCTTAATGAAGAGGTTTTCTTCATTGGAAATGTACCCTAGATAAGGGAGATATAATTTAATTGTGATTATAATATCTATAAAGGAATAAGAATAGAAAATATAAACCTTAATATAGATTCTTTAGGGATTTTTCTAAGCTATCTGATGTAGGGGGTTCTTTCCTTTTTATTCCTATTGTCAGAAGGGTATACCAGTAATGAATCATAATACCAAGATCTTATTTCTGTCTTATAGTTGGATTTACATATACTAATATCCCATATAAATATCAAGGGAGAAACAAATTTTTCAAACAACTATATTAATAGGGAATATTCTATTTAGAAGGGGGATTTATCTATCTTCTTGATTACATGGAATGGGTGGTGGTAAAATTCCAGTATGATCCAATGCTTTCTCACATCCCACATTCACAAAATTCATGTTTTGATGCATTGGTTGATGAAACCACAACCTCATAAGATCCCTACCAAGATAAAATAATAATTCACATAATTTATTGTAGAGTATCCTATCTTTTTATTAGTAATGATATGGAAAAAATCAATGATACCAACACCACCTCTGATAATGGTGGGTCGATATCCTTGCTGAAAAATACTATTATTGAATGGATGTTTCCCCATAATAGACTAACTCCATAGAAAAATTTATCCTCATACCAAACTAAGAGTGAGTAGATACAATTGATGGTGGTGAATTTCATTATTTATGATGGAATAAATACTTAGATTTTCTAGTATAAACAAGAATTTAATAGATTCCTACTTAGATGCACTGAAAGATGAGAGAACATTGTTGTTATGCAGCATGTCTATGATGTACCTACATCGCTCATGAATCAGGATCCAAATTATATCATCAAATAAATAGGGTTGAATACTTATATCCATTTATGAAACAAGATAGTATGGAGTAATCTAGTAAACACCATGCTTTCCAAATACATAAAAAAAATTCCATCAACCCCCAGAGCTATTATACACCACCAAGTACTCTTTCCTATTTTTCATCTGGGGAATAGAGGGTATGAATCCATATCCCATAGCTATATCCCGGTTGTGCTACAACATCCTTAATTTCATTTACTTATTCTATAAATGGGTTGAGTTAATATCACTTAAGTAATTAAGAATAAAATTTATCATCAATTTCATAAAGATAAACATCATTAATAGATTGGTTCCCCATACACAATAAAGATAGACAACAGGACTAATTTCTTCCCCTGTGAAATGAAAAGTTTTTATTAATGATATAATATTCAATATAACCACTAATCTTGCTACCATTTAATGGAAAATATATAGGGAGAATATTTTAACAAGGCCTTGTCTAATATCCTCCAAAATATAGTGAAAAAAAGATAATAATTCCTACCAAGATAAACTTATACATGCTTTGTGTGGTTATCAAACCAAGACTTATGTTGTTGTGAAAGAAATCCATATTCACTGAGATATGAGACAAAGGTAGTCCGGCCGATCGAGGTCTAGTAGCCTTTGCTTTGAATTTCTATGTGTAACCAATTTTTTGAAAATGAATAGTCTTAGATGAAACTAGATGAGTTATAAAATATTGATGAGAAAATTTCATGCACACATCACAACATAGAAATACATCATAAATTTATTGCATGGGAATTTAGTGAGAAATTTATACTCTTCTCATTTATCTCGGGATAATTAGTGTGAACTATCATAACTCTGAAGATACCCAGAAAGAAACCTTAAAAACATGAACCAAAGTGGGAGGGACCATATTCTATATACAAGGTCTAATCTAATGGAGCCTACTCCCTAATAAATTGTTGGTCCGTAGGAGATTGTTAGCCACCCTTTCTAGTTTTAAAAATCATGTCAAATATTATTAATCTTATCTAATCATTTTAATCATGTTTATTTATGTTTTAAAATGTGTAATCATGATTATCTATGATCACAAATAAGTTTAACATATTATGATAATATTTATTTTGTAAGATAGTCTAAACAGAATTATTTTCTAAGTATGAGAAGCTAACACTGATAGAAAATTGAGCCAGCGATGCTGATTGAATAAGTATGACTCACTGATGCTAATAACACAAAGTAATCATCGATACCGATAGACAGAACGCATCACCGATAGTTCAAATGAGTCACCAACAGTTCAATTGTCTCACTGATATAAGGAATGAGCTACTAATTCTAGGAATTACGGATGTATAGTGCTACCAACGTATGGACTCACGGATGAGTTATTCACCAACAAAGGAGTCACTGATAGACTATTTAAATTTTCTTTTATTTAATACTATTTCTAACGGTCACAATTTGAGTGTTTTAATGTGACTAATTAATTTAAAGATTTTGTAGACATCTTTAATGATGATGTTAGAATTATGAGGTACAACACCTACCTCAAACATGCACATTATCGGGTTGCGAAATATAAAAACAGGAAATCTCTCAAGTTGGAAATGGGGATATACAAAAATACACACAGACATAGTAGTATACCCATGCGAATAACATACAAAATGTAAGAACATATGAAGCACTCTTCATTAATTCTTGTTGTGAACCAGAGAACTATTGTCCACCAACATTCCAACATCTCTATAGCATTGATTTAAACCCAAGGAGAAGAATATATCATCTTCCTAGAAGATAGAACATAGTGCTCTATGGCACTTTCTTTCAATGTCTACTTCCAGAAGAGGACTCCAGCTTCAACTCTGATACATCAAAGAGTCTAGAGCTGAATTGCATAACACATAGAGCCTTCTAAACCCTATCTAATATTTATTGGAATATTATGTTCATTTTCATTAGATTTTAGAGATTTTTTTGAATCTAGTCATAATATCCACCTTATCAATGATATGGTAGTATCCCTATCCCTTAAGGCTAGAGAAATTTTACCACTAACACCACCCCTGGGATCATAAAATCCTCAACCAGTTCAAGATATGATGGTGGAAAAAATAGTTCAACCCTATCCCCCAAAGCTGGGGGTATTTATTTTACAACCTCCTCCTCCCCCATTGAAATTATTCTTTTCCAGATTAGGGTAAATCTCATAATAAAACCCTCATAATTTTTTCCTGTCTCTAATTAAACATTCTCATTGGGGAAATTTTCAGTGAATTTAATTAGGTATTCCCTTAGGACCACCCTTCATAGATCACTTTCGAGTGAACGTAAAGGATAAAAGATCAAAATTTATAGGGTATGTATGTCAAAACTATCCATTATGAAGGAAAAAATGAGGATGATTACGATTTTTTCCTTGAACGATATGTAGAAGTAGTCAAGTCCCCCTACACTTATGATAAGAATGTGATTATATTAATGCATTATGAATTAAAAAATTTATTAACATCATTTCTGAAAATAACATAGATCATGAAACCAATATCTAAGAATATAATGAGTATGTTTATTTTAGAAATACATCCCATTTCAAATCACTTGAGGAATTTATGAAAACCTACCATCATAAGCAGACTCAAAACTTGGGAACTCCTCCAAATACTCAGCTACTACCTCTTCGGTGATATTTATCCAAATAAAATGGGAAGAGTGTGGCCATATCCCACTCACTATATAATGAGAATCCATTATTGAGTAGAAATTAAACCAATATGAAGATAATATTTATGAACTAAGGTGGATCAATGCTGAATTACTAAGGGTAAATATTCATGATGAGTATAAAATATATGAAAAGACTAACATGTCTCCTCTGAAGTATCTTCCTCAAATTGAGAAAATTAAGCAACCCATGATGGTAGATTCTATCCATATAACAAGCTCAAGAATAAAAAAAATGGTGTTTTTAACTTGATATTTGAGTAATATCAAGAATTCCCTCCAAAAGGGTGGCATCTGGTGAGATGTTAGGAAAGCTACCCCATGTCAATATATATGAGATACCAATTGTAAACATGGGTGAGTAAACTGTATCAGGCTCCACCCACTACCTCCACTTGATTGTATTACTAACCAATAATCATGAAAAAAAATTTCAACTCTATTAAGTCCCTAATAGATTAAATGGAGGCTATAGAAGGGTGATACACACTAGTGTAACCAGAAAAGAAGTCACACCTTAAGTGGGTGGTTGAAACCCCTCCTACACTCAACTTTGTGAGCCCAAATTTCCAAATATTCAATAGAACTAGGGATCTAAGGAAGAACCTGGAAATTTTTTTAAATTGATTTGGTCCCATGATAAGAACATTTGAAAATCATGTTGAAGCTATGATTATATTCTTTGAATAAAAGTTTTAGGTACCAATAATTTTTTGGTATAGAAAACTACTAGCTAGGTATGTTATAGATTAAAAAGACCTTCATTAGAAATTATTCTAGAAATTTATCTCTATACTGAAAAATTCAAACCTTTTTTATGGTTTCTACAATAGCGCTCATCCCACCCTTGCCAGAATTGCATGTTTCGCCAGATTTGGGCCCCCCTATTCTACCTCTCTTTCATTTAAGGATGATATTTTTAGATCGATTTTTCCTCAGACGATGTTGGGTTCTACCTTTCTGGTGGTTCCTCTAGAACTGGTGACTTATTCAAAAAAGGGATGTCATGTGATTTCTATCTATGTACTCTTCTTTTCAGAGGCATCAACACATCTTAAGTGGAAATTGGTTTCTATATTTGGATTAGACAATCCCCAACTCTCTGTTTTTCAAGGTCTAGTGAACTCGCTAGTGCTAGATCTTCCAGAAAGGGTTTTGTAACTAAATAAAAAATATTTCTACATTATGCTAGCCTCCATTGATGACTTTGTGAAGTTATGGAGTGGATTCCATATATCTATGAGGAGTTTTTAGATTTACATTATTCATTGTTAAATGGAGGTTCATTCGGGTTGGGACCCTTTTCTCGTGGTGGTGTGGATTTCACTTCTAGGTCTCCCCCTTCTATTTCTGAATGAATCCTTCTTGCACAATATTGGGGACTCTTTGGGGACATTCTTTTGTGCCGACTACCACATAGTTCGTCTGGTGGAGATGGTGGTGGGTAGGTTCTGCACTGTGGTAGATCTTGCTCAACCGCTTCCATCGATAATCCTTATTTAGGTGGCGGGTATGGAGGACTAGTCTTAGGAGATTTTTTTATATCTTGCCTTCAGATTTTTGTTCAAGAAGTCAAATTCATGGGTATTCATTGTTTTAGTGTTTTAAAAGACTTTGGTGTACAACTAGTTGTCATTCGAGCATATCAAGTCATGATGATCCTGCAAAGTCAATATCTGACGGTGTATCCTTATTGGCTAGATTAGATTATAGATATTGACTCAATGGTAAGGTGGTGCTCATCTCTTCTCTACAACTCGGCGCCAGCTCATCCGACATTTACTGGGATCTCCCTGTTATGGTGGGGGAAACCTTCCATGATCTGATCCCTTTAGAGTATTTCCTCTTTTATCCTATGTGCTTTGTAATCTGGGCCCCTCTTCATCAATTCCACCTTCTTGAAAGGATTCTGTTGGATCATTCCCCCATGTGTATAGTTATTTACTTTAGGATTGTCATCTAAAATTTATTCATATTCTCATATTTGTGGATGGGGTACTAGGGTTACCATTTCATGGTTAGGGAGTTATGGAATAAGCCTTCTAGAGTTCACTCATGGACGGATCTTCACAACAAGATGAAATGTCTCAAAAGTGATCTGCAAGATTGGATTAAGAGTCATTCATCACATGTTATTGAAAAAGAGGTGATCAGTACTAATATTGATTACCTTGAAACCAGTCTAGAGGACGAATGGAATGACTCCCTCTTTGGTGATATTGAGAACAATAAAAACACTCTGGCTGAATTTGTTTCTCAAACAGGAAAGGGATTATCAGGAGAAATCTAGAATTAAATGGCTCCAGGAAGGTGATCACAACAGTGGATTTTTCTATGGCTGAATTAATGAAGGGAAATGTTTTAAGAGACCCAATTTTCATCTAGATGATGGCTCTTAAAAATATGATAGGGAAATTTTTGGTGGTATGAAAGAGACTCATTTTCTATCTATTCTTGCTGGTCTAAGCTCATGCATGCATGGAGGTTATCCGAGGGGGACCTATTATATATTTGAGATTATTCCAAATGTGATATATAATTGAGATAATGAGCCTATGTAAGGTATTCCAGCTGAAAGGGAGGTTAGGGATGCAGTCTGGTCACTCAATTCTGATAGTTCTCTAGGGCCAGATGGCTTCCCCAATTCCTTCTATAGGTCCTATTAGGATGTGATAAAAAATATCCTCTCCAAGTTGTGAAAGACTTATTTCATGGGGTAGACTCTCCTAAATTTCTTGTGATTCAAATCATGTTATTCTCATGAAGGTTAAGGATCCTTAGAGCTTAAACCATTATAGGTCTATCTGCCTATGAAATTTTCCTTATAAGGTTTTAGAAATGTTGTAAATAAATGATTATCTACTCACCTTCCCAAGTGGATTTCTGAAGAACAACATGGATTTATTAAGGGGTGTACGATCTAAGGAGCTATTGGCCTTGTCTAACAAATGATTAGGGATATCAATCAGAAATATTTTAGTTTGAACACTGTGATCAAGTTGTATATAAACAATGACTTTAACGGGATCCAAAATAATATTTTCCTCAAAGTTATTACTCGGTTGGGTCTCACTTCATGGGTCGTGGACTTTCTTTTCTAGTGTTTCAACTATTATTTGATCTGCATTTACTTCATGGGGAATTTTTATTGATTTTTCATGGAATTTATGGGACTTAGGAATGAAGACCCACTCTCCCCCACCCTCTTTACTCTTTCTAAGGACTCTCTCAGTTGATATCTTAACAAATGTGTTGTGATGGGTAGTATCATCCTTATATCTCCAGGTAACATTCTAGTGGCATTTTTAATCTCATGTTTGCTGATGAAACCATGATTTTAAAAATGGTAGCAATAGATCTATATAAGGGATCAATGGTATTTCAGAGGAATATTTTAAATAGAGTGGCTAATTATTGAACTGTGACAATAGAAGATTTTATACTTTAGTAAAATGCTTGGATATCAGTATTGGAGTCTTGGAGAGAGATCTTGGCCTGACCATAGGGTTATTCCCCATAGATTATCTAGGTGCTCCAATGTTCTTAAATAATATTTCGATCCAGCACTTTGAAATATTGTTAACAAGATTTCAGGGTATATATTGAATTTGAAAACCTGGTTTATTTCTTTTGGTGGTCGTATTAATCTGGTGAATAACATCATGTCTTCCATTCTGATGCATGTTCTATCCAACATTAATGTTTTAAAGGGGGTTATTTCTAGGCTTCAAAACATTCTGGTTTCCTTCTTATATGATGCTCACTTGGAAGGTAGGCATCATTAGGCATCATGGGAAAGGCTGGAAAGGCCTTTATGTGAAGGGGAAATTAATTTGAGAAGTTTATCAGGTGCCATGAATGGTTTCATGAAAATTTGGACTGGGGGTGCTTTATGGGATAATTTCATGGGGTAGGAACATGCGTAGGAAGTATATGGATCTTCCCAACTCACAAAGATAATGAAGTATAATATCTGTTACCTTGAAACCACATGTTTGTTGGATTGTGGGAAGGGGGCATCCAATTCTAGAATCTTAATTGGGTTGTCTCAACACTTGGATTCCCTAGACATCCCACCCCAGATATCTCTTTCAGAGAGGCCTGTCAACATATGAACTTCATTAGTGTGGTCTTGGATGAGAATCAACAGGTTCTATTTGATACTATCTAGCTTAGTCCAGAACCATATTAGTGCATTTTGATGGGCTCAAGCTTATGTTATTTCTCCACTATAGACTTTCACATGTTTCATATGGTGTTCATCGGATTGGATACTTGGGGTGAACTAGTTTTGTGTAAGGAAATCCGATCGATGTTAAACTTTTGGGTTTGGATGGTTCAGAACCATGATCTTTCAAATGATGATAATATTATGTGTATGGGTGTGAGTATTGCTTCTAGGTTCCTTTGTTTGAGGGATCTATGGGTTGATTCGTCTGATCACATATTTTTTTAAGGGGAATAGTCCCACATTTTGTGGCGACTAATTGGTGTATTCATGGGCTTATGGTATCATGTGTTTTCGATCATGTCATTTCTCACTCTATGGTTTTAGGGATTCGAGAGCACTATACCAAATAGGAATGCTGGTCCTTTCATTTTCTTGATGGTTTCTTGGTTTATCTAGAAAATTTGAAATGATGTACTTCACAAAGGCCTCCCAGGTTCTATAATTGGTATTCTTTTCAAGTTTAGAAGCATTGGGATTGATCTAGTTCAACTCTCCAAGGACTGTTTTGATGCCCCCTATCTGTATCCATTTAAGCCAAATTTCTCTCATGCTAACAGAGTTCCCAACACCATGAATTGGTGATGGGTTACTTGGTTTCCTCATCCTTCAATTCTGAAATTTTAATATCGATGGTTCTTGCAATTTGTGTGTGATGAGGGGAGGGGAGTTGTCTGGGATACTTGGGGATCTGTAGTTCTAGCTTTCTTAGCCAATTTTAGAATATGTGGTTCCCTTCAATTAGAGTCTCATGCAATGCTTGTTGGCCCCATTTTATGTATATATATGACTATCCATCCCATGATTTTTGAGATGGACTCACTTACTATCTACAATCCTGCTCTCGATTTGGGCCCTATACCCCAGTCTATTGTGTACATCATTCGAAAGTGTGAGGGGTTCAAGACTAACTATTTAGAGGTTATTCACATGTTCTGGGAAGGAATATAGTTGTGGATTTTTTCATCTCCAAGGTGTATCATGATGAGAATATCACTTGATTTTCAAATATCAGGTCCTTTTCTACTGAGGGTACGAATCTCATCAGAGAGAACACTCTTAGTATCCATTACTACAGACCTCCTTGATTTATCAATTTTGTTTCCTTTGTTATCCTAGTTTTTTTAACTTTAATTTGTACTTATAGCTTCTTAATAAAAATATTTTTTATTTTTCTTAGAGAGTATAATATTTCATTTCATAATTTAAGGGTTTAACTTACTCGTTGAACATTCAACTCCTCCAAGAGAATCTATTATAGATTTTTATAGAGAATCCCCATGATGGGTTGAAAATTTCATTGATCCCAATAAAATACAGTGAAAGATTTCAAGAGTTTGTATTAGTTTTGAAAAGGTTGGAGGGTGTTATTCAATGATGAAAGTCCAAATTTTAGCTGATGATGGTAGCTCAGGTAAAGATGGTTATAAAAATATAAATGGAAACAATTTTTCTTAGGAAATCTCTATCACTAGCTCCAATACCTAAAACCATGAAATATCACATCGTGCATCCCCCTAAATATAAAAACTGAAGAAATATCTATAAAAGGATGGAATAAATAATAATATTTATCCAGTATTCAAATATAAAAATAATGAAGTGAATTTTTTATTAAAAGAGAAAGCCATAGGATAATTTATCACTATAATAGAAAACAACTTGATTAAGTTTCTTGAGGAATGAAAACACAATTAAATAAGTCTCACTTATCTCCATTATTATTTCACATACCATTGGATGATGGTAGTATCTAAGAATTATTTCAATCAAGGATTTCCCCCAAAAGATGGTTGACTCTGGAAAAGTAAAATTATGAAAGATGATGACATAGGTGACCTGTGTATCTTTTTTCCCATCAAAAGTTTAGGGAAAATACAAGGAAATTTTTATTGAAGGAATGAAAATGTTTGATGGATAGAAAAATAGTAAAATGGGAACATGTTATACTTAGATCACAACTTAATTGACCATTTATAGCCCCAAATCCATCTAAAATGACTTATTCAACTTCTTTGGCACTATACTATCCCTAAATATAGTCTTATAAGACTTGGATTAATCATTGTAAGAGGAATACAACATTGGAGGAAAAATACCTTCCTACTCCCAATCCAATGTATAATCTTCATGAATTCATACCATCATAATTTGGAATATATAAAAAACCCACCAAATGAGTCAATGATAACTTACCCACAAAATGAGATCCTCATCAGATAAAGAATCATAATACAGTTTTGTCAACATTATCCACATGATCAATCCCTTATCTGATGAAGTAGGTATATATAACCCCAAGTTACCCATCCATTATTTATAAGGGGAAAGAGTATATAGATTCCATAGAGTTAAAATAATATGAGGTTGATATAGACCTTTACAATCAGGAAGCATCTCCACTAAATCCATATATACTATAGAGACCTAAAGGAAGTCAATTAAATAGGCTCAAAAAGAGCACTGATAAAATCTAGAATCATTCAAGTACCATTCAAACACAATAATATTTGAGGATAGACTAATTAATGTTTGTCTATTTGTTGAATATCACAACACAAGGATGTTAGATAAACCTAACCTAAAAAAAACATCACTAAATTTTGATCATAGGAAGGAGTTTCCAACATGGCCAACATAGAATTCTAAGACAAAAAACAGGGAATAGTCTCACATAAGAAAATGTAAGTATAGAAAAATGATATTTTTAAAAATCTTGTTATTTTTTCCTTGAATTTATCAACTCTAAATTTCTTCCACATTTAAAAATAGTTGTGAGAAGTTATCATTGTAGACATTTTAATCCCTCTATAGTTTGAAGCTGATGTTGTTATGGCTGATGCATAACTTTTAGAAACTGACCCATGAGTTTTATATGATCATTTCATTCTCAAAATAATATTGGGAAGTTTTCATACAATAACACATTGAAACCTTTTAAATATATGGGAAACAAGATGAAACTGACATCTATTGGGATCTCATTGATAAAGGTTATTGAATCAATCTCATACCATTCTAAACACTTTATGTTTGGAACATATTGAAAATAAATTTTCTCCTTCCAATATTAAAATCCAAGGGTATAACAAGGGTGAGAAAAAATATTTTTAATTACATCAAGATTATAGCCTAGTTTAGAGACCTCATCTCTATCATTTAGTTCATGGTTGTCCATTAAGACATTGATTTTAATTCCATACTAGAAAGTAGGTGGATCTATATGAATATGGAAGTGCCTTTATTATACCATCATGAATTTAGTTCTTAGTAAATGGATACGTCAAAGTATTGTTTGGTGATAATTCCACTTTAGAGTCTTGGTAGTCCCAACACATAGACATATGATTCCTTTAATCCCAATATATTATCACATCATCATACCCTATTGATAGTGGGAATGAGAAAATATTTAGGATGTCCCTGATAATGATTCCCCCATGTCAACACCCTTATGATCTAAAGACACATCCTCATCCTTTATAGTAGATAAAAATTTCCTTATGTTTTCTTTTTGATCCCAAAATTCCCCATTGTTTCCCACTTCTGATAATATTAAGGTAGAGGAAGGACATAAATAATATCTCAAATGTGAGCCTCCAATAGATGAGGAATGCATCTTTACCACTATTGATGAGCTCAGAAAAGTGAATCTAGTTACATATGAGGATCCATTACCCACACTAAAAAGTTTTTCCATGTCTACTAAATATTAAGACACACATATATATATCCTTCATTATGAAATAATATGGTATCTTATTATAAAACTACACAATGATTACAAGGTTGTATCCTGATGTGGCTACCCATCATTTAGATATTCTGGATGATCGTCATGGGTTTAAACTGGAAGCTGGAAGAATGAATCGGACCCATGTTACTAAATTTGAAGGTAAATTTGACAAGATCGTCTAGGAAAACTACATTATTGAATTTCAATACATGAAATGGTTCACTGGAATCATCCCCATTAAAAATAAGAATGGGTAGATCAAAATTTTCATTAACTTTAGGGACCTCAACCAGAATTATATAAAGGTCAATTTCCTTGACCTGGTCGTGTATCTTCTAATAAACACAATGTCTAGTTTATATTCCATCTCCTTTATAAATGGGTATTCATGATACAAAAAATATAGATGGTTATTGAATAAGTGGAGGCCACTTCATTCAAGTAACCTTAAGGGATATAATTTTATGAAGTAATTCCCTTTGGTTTAAAAAATTCTATCTCCACATACCAATATACCATGCATCAAATCTTTAAGTCCCTCCTTAGGGAACCATGTAATGTTATTTTAATGATTTCATAACCAATTTTCAATGACACTATGATCATATTTATAATCTAAAAACATTTTTCAACAAACTATGACAACACAGTCTGAATATAAATCCTATGAAATATGATTTTGAGGTGACATCAGGTAAATTCCCTTGCTTCCTGGTACAATATCACTAAATCAAAGTGGACAACAAGAAGACTAAGCAAATACTTAATATAATACCTCCTAAAAACATTAAATAGTTGATAGTAATATAGGTATATCTCACCTATATTAGGTTCTTTATAGTCACACTTATTGAAAAGTGATTACGTTTTACAATGTTGATAAACAAGGGATTCACCTTCCAGTGGGATAAGTATTTTTAAAGATATTTTGAATACCTAGAATAATTTATCTTAATACCTCTAGTATTGATGTCTCCCATAGATTGAAATCCACTTATTTCATATGTCATGACCTTGGAGTGATCACTCAACACTCTTCTTAGTCAGATAAATAATAGAATAAAATAAAATAGCCTTTATTATCTTTTTGGGACTATAAAATATATCAATTTATGATAATAATTTATTGAAAATAATTTATTTTCATTGGAATTTGCAGTATAAATGTTTAGGAACTACCTAAGGCACCGTAGGGTCCACTTGGTCTCTCATATTGACCCTCTCAAATACATCCTTAGTTGTTCAATGCTAACTGGATATCTAGAATAATGGGTGGTAATCCTAGAGTAATTTTTTATTTAGTTTATATCACATAAGTTCATTAAAGGTAAGTAATTTTAATACTTCCTTATGTCTCACCCTACCCCATAAATTATATTGGTGAACATAGATCTCCCTAACGAAGAGGTTTTCTTCATTGGATGTTTACCCTATATATGAGAGATATATTTTAATTGTGCTTATAATATCTCTACGGGAATAAGAATTGAAAATATGAACCTTAAAATAGATTCTTAAAAAAAATTCTCATCTATCTGATGAAGGTAGTTCTTTCCTTTTCATTCCTACTCCCAGAAGTGTATACCAGTAATGAATCATAATACCAAGATCTTATTTCTATCTTATAGTTGGATTTACATATACTAATATCCCACATAAATATAAAGGTAAACTCAAATTTTTCAATCAAGTATATTAATGGTGAATATTACATTGAGAAGGGAGGATTTATCTATTTTCTTGATTACATGGAAGGGGTGGTGGTATAATTCCACTATGATCCAATGTTTTCTCACACCCCACATTCACAAAATTCATGTTTCGATGCATTGGATGATGAAACCACAACCTCATAAGATCCATACCAAGACAAAATAATCATTCACATAAGTTATTGTAGAGTAGACTATTTTTTATTAGAAATGATATAGAAAAAATCAATAATACCAACACCACCTCTGATCAAGGTGGGTCGATATCCTTGCTGACAAATACTATTATTGAATGGATGTCGACCAATAATGGACTACCTCCATAGTGGAATTCATCCACATATCAAACTAAGAGTGAGTAGATATAATGGATGGTGGTGAATTTCATTATTTATGATGGACTAAATTCATAGATTTTATATTATAAACGATACTTCAAAAGAGTCCTCCTTAGATGCACTGAAGGATGAGAGAACCTTGTTGTTATGCAGCATGTCTATGATGTACCTACATCACTCATCAATCAGGATCCAAATTTTATCATCAAATAAAGAGGTTTGAATAGTTATATCCATTGATGAAACAAGATAGTATAGAGTTATCTAAGAAACATCATGCTTTCCAAATACATAAAAAAATTCCATCAACCCCCAAGCTATTATACACCACCAAGTACACTTGGCTATTTTTCATTTGGGGAATAGATGTTATGAATTCATATCCCCTAGCTATATCATGGTTGTGCAATAACATCCTTAATTTCATTTACTTATTCTCTAAACGGGTTGAGGAAATATCACTTAAAGAAATTAAGAATAAAATTTATAATCAATTTATTGAATATAAACTCTATTAATAGATTTGGTTCCCCATACACAATACTCATGGAAAATAGAACTAATTTCTTCTCTTATGAAATGAAAAGTTTTTATTGACAATATAATTTTCAATATAACCACTAATCTTGTTACCATTTAATGGAAAATAGATAGGGAGAATATTTTAACAAGACCTTGTCTAATATCCTCTAAAATATATTGAAAAAAAGATAAGAAGGCCTACCTAGATAAACTTATACATGATTTGTGTGGTTATCAAATCAAGACCTATGTTTTTGTGTACGAAATCCATAATCACTTAGATATGAGACAAAGGTAGTCCTTCCCATTGAGGTCTAGTAGCCTTTGCTTTGAATTTCTATTTGTAACCAGTTTTTTTAAAATGATTAGTTTTAGAAGAAACATGATGAGTTATAAAATATTGATGAGAAAATTTCATTCACACATCACAACCTAGAAATACATCATAAATTGATTTCATGAGCATTTAGTAAGAAATATCTCCTCTTCTCATTTATCCAAGGATTATTGGTGTGAACTATCATAACTCTGATGATACCCAGAAAGAATCTCCAAAACATGAACCAATGTGGGAGGGACCTTATTCCATATACAAGGTCTAATATAATGGAGCCTACTCCCTAATAAAGTGTTGTCCCATGGAGATTTTTGGCCACCCAATCTAGTTTTAATAATCACAAATCATGTTAAATATTATTAATCTTATCTAATAATTTTAATCATGTTAATTTAAGTTTCAAATTGTGTAATAATGATTATCTATGATCACATATAAGTTTGACACATTCTGGTAATATTTTTGTTGTAAGATAGTCCAAATAGAAATATTTTCTATGTATGAGAAGCTGACACGGATAGAAAATTGAGTTACTGATGCTGACATAATAAGTATGACTCACTGATGCTGACAACACAAAGAACTCGCTGATACTGACAGATAGAATGTACCACTGATAGTTCAAATGATTCACTGATAGTTCAGTTGTCTCACTGATATAAGGAATGACATGTTGATTCAAGGAATTACTGATGCATGGTGCTACCGACGTATGGACTCACAAACGCTTTATTCACCAACAAAGGAGTCACTGGTAGACTATTTAAATTTCCTTTTATTTAATACTATTTCTAACGGTCACATTTTTACTATTTTAATGTGACTAATTAATTTAATGATTTTGCAGACATCTTTAATTATGATTTCATAAATATGAGGTACAACACCTATCTCAAACATGCACATTATTGGGTTACATAATATAAAAAGAGGAAATATCTCAAGTTGAAAATGGGGATATACAAAGATACGCATAGACACAGTGGTAGACCCATACAAATAACAAAAAAATGTAAGAACACATGAGAAAATCTTCATTCCTTCTTGTTGTGAACCAGAAAACTGTTGTCGACCAACATTCCAACATCTCTGTAGCATTGAACTAAACTTGAGGAGAAGAATATCTCATCATCCTAGAAGACAAAACACAGTGCTCCATAGAATTCTGTTTTAGTGTCTGCTTCCAGAAGAGGACTCCAGCTTCAAATCTGATACATGAAAGAGTCCATAGGTGAATTTCATAACACATAGATCCTTGTAAACCCTATCTAATATTTTATTGGACTATTGCGTGACTTTTTACATTTTCTAGCAGTGTTAGCATCTGTCTGTAAAACACACACTCTCTCCTGCACTGAACTAGAGGATACTATATATCCTCACACAACTATATTTTTACACTTTTTTATCATATGTAGAACTGTGGTAGAGGTCATATGTGACCTAATTGTATTTTCTTCCCATGTAGAACTATGGAAGATTTCAAGTAACCTGGACAGTTATAAACTATTGTGTAAACCCCAATCCAATGTGTGGATCAAAACCTTTATTTATATATATTTCTTGGTGGTATGTGATCACCAAGTGGATAGGACTAACTCTCAGCTTGAGACTCAACCTCTTGTTTTATATATGTTGTGTTTTCATATTTAGTTTTCTATATTTTTACGTATATTTCATAAAACTGAATTTCACTTTGATAGTTATTCTTGAATAGTGTTTATAACTATTTTGGATTATTTGATTAGTTTCAAAAGTTGTATCAATATCTCATATTGTTACAACTGAGAAATAATCAATATTATGAGAAAATAGTTGAACATTCAGACTATTATAAATTCACTACTTTGATTAACTACATTTATAATTTTTAAGTTGGGGGAATATTTTAAATAAAATTTTTAACATAAATTTTTATAGGATCTCAATTCACCCCCTTCTTGATTTTCCTACTTTGACAAACATTTGGTATCAAAGGAAGTTCTTTAAATTATTTTTCAAATATTTTCTACTGTTATTTAGTTGTGTTTCAAAGATCTCAAAATTTCTATTACTTCTAAATTTTTATCTCCTTAAAAAAATTCTTTAGTATGGATAATAAATTAGAAGGTGCTACTAAAAACAAACCTCCCAAATTTAATGGAAAAAACTATTCCCAGTAGAAGGTTAAGAAGAAAATTCATTTAGAAAGTATGGGCTTTGATATTTGGACAGTTATAGAAGATCAATATGTAATACCAAATAATGTTAGGAATACCTAGAGTGATGCCACAAAGGCTACTTACAATAACAATTTCAAAGCTATGGATTCTCTATTTGTGAACTAGGAAATGAAGAATTTAATATAATATCTAATTATACATCTGCCTATGAAATTTGGAAACATTAGCTATTTCACATGAAGAAACTTCTAGTGTTAAATAAATGAGACTTTATACTTATACTATTGAGTATGATAATTTTAAGATGAATCCTGATGAGCCTATTTCTGACATGTATCTCAAGTATAATGAAATTGTGAACACCATGATTTATCTGGGAAGAGTTGTTACAACCAAGGAGGAAATAATGAGAATACTCAAATTCTTACCATATGGATGGAGAGGGACTTTTGTATCAATAATAGAATCTTGTGACCTCAACACTTTTCCATTAAATGAGCTGATAGGAAATTTGATGATGTATGAGGAAGAACTGAAAGTAAACAAAGAAGAGGATGATGAACCAAAAAGAAAATCTTTTGCGTTAAAATATATTGAATCCAAATAGAAGGAAAAAATCTCAAGATGAAACAAAAAGTTCAAGTGATGAACAATCATCAATAGACAGTGATAAGAAGATGGCTCAGATAGGGAGAACGTTTAAGAAATTCTATAGGAAGAATAATTTTTTCAGAAATCCTAGCTACAAAGGTAAATATTAAAATAAGGGCACCTAGAGAAAGGATTGGAAAAGAGGTAATACCTCAAATGAGATAATATTATATAATTGAAAACGAAAGGGTTATGTGAAGGCTAACATTTCCAAGATAAAGTACAAGAAGAAGTATGATAATAAGGATAGAAAGTATAAAAAGGCATGAAGGAAACATGGGGTGCTTCTGAGGAGTGCTCAAGTGACTTGGAATTCTCTCATGATGAAAATTCAAATAAGGAAAATGTGTGTTCTTTGAAAAAAACATCTAAGGTAACACTAAAATCTCCTTAACATAATGGTTATTATTTTGGAGATAAAATTGATTCTGAGAATATGAAAAATGAGGACATGTTTGAATATTTCACAATTATAGAGGACACTTGTAATTAATTAAAATATAAATATAAATCCTTGAAGAAATAATATGCTTTTACTTTTAATGTTAAATCTAAAATTGCAGTAAAAAAAGAAAAAAATGATCAATTTATTAAGGAAAACAAAGAGTTTAAATTTTCAAATGAGTAATCGAAAAAGGATTTATAAAAGTTTACCAATGGTAAATATATCTTGGTTCAAATTCATGTTAAACAAGTTTCACCCAAATACACTAGTCATATTGGCTACCAAACAAGTAAAATAAAATTTTTCAAAACCAATTTTGTATCTAAATCTAGAAAATCTAGTTTTATTCCTAGTTATAGAAAATTTTCTATAAGTTCCAGCCATGAAACAACTTCTAGTGTTTTAATTTTTTCTAAACCAAATAAAGTTTATTTATCAAATACTTTACATGATGCTTATAGGAAACCCATGAAGAAAATGTGGGTTCCCAAAGCTCTTATTACTAATGTTACTGGACCTAAAGAAATCTAGGTGCCAAAATATTTTTTTTCTAATCTGTTTTTAGGAATGTTGTTTGAAGAGATCCTATAGAAGTATATGGCATTTGGATAGTGGATGTTCAAGACACATGACAAGATATTACTCATACTTCAATAATTTGATAAATATTTATGGTGGGAATGTCACCTTTAGTGACAATGCTAAAGGAAAAATAATTGGCCTTGGCCAGATTGGAAACTCTAACTCAATTTTAATTTTTAAAGTACTTTTTTATGGATTAAAATATAATCTACTTAATATCTCTCAGTTATGTAGTGATGTTTTTAAAGTTAAATTTGAAAATTATGCTTTCAATGTTTTTAATTATAAACATTAATAAGTATTTTATGCTTTTAGAAATGAAAATGTTTTTGTTGTCTATTTAGATTATTTAATTTCTCAAAAAATTTCTTGATTGAGTGCTTTTCATAAAGAGTCTTGGATTTGGTATAGGAGATTAGGGCACTGAAATATACAATCACATAGAAATATTACTAGAAAAGTCTTATTCAAGGATCTACCCAAACTTGAGTTTCCAAATGAAAAAGTATGTAATCCTTTTAAAAAGCATAAACAACAAAAAAATATCTTTGAAAACAAAAAATAAGTTTCAACTTCTCAACCTCTTAAGTTGGTTCACATGGACTTATTTGGACCATATAGAGTTTCAAGTCTAAGTGGAAAACACTATGTCTATGTACTTGTATATGACTACTCTAGATATACTTAGACCTTCTTATTGGATCACAAAAGTGAATATTTCTCTCATTTAACCAAGTATGGTAGGACTGTAGAAAATATTATTGGTATTAGAATTAAAACACTAAGAAGTGGACATGGTTGTGAGTTTGAGAGCCAGGATTTTGAATCCTTTTGCTCGCAAAATTTCTATAGTCATAAATTATCTACTCCTAGTACACTCTAACGAAATAGAGTTATATAAAGAAGAAATAGAACCCTTCAAGAAATTTCTAGAATCATGCTTAGTGAGTATGACCTGCCTATATACTTTTGGGAAAAAGTTGTCAATACAACACGCTATATAATCAAAAGATTCTTGATTAGACCTATACTTAAGAGAAGACCTTATGAGTTGTGGAATTATAGAAAACCCAAGGATAACTACTTCAATGTTTTTGGTTACAAAGTCTATATTTTTAATACTAAGGATAATCTGGACAAATTTTACTCCAAGATTGATGAAGGAATTTTTCTAGGTTATTCAGTTTCTAATAAAGAATATTGAGTCTTCAATAAGGGAACCAAATGTATGGAAGAATATATACATGTAACGTTTTTTGAGATAAATACACATGAGTAAATGACCTCTCTATAAAATCTTGAGGATGATATGTCAAATATGGACATCAATACTAAATCTTCTAACCATCCTATTAAGGAATATGTTAAAACTTACAATTTTGGAAATTCTCCTAACACCAGTCATGATGTACCTGAACCTATAGAAGAACCTGAAGTTACTAGACCTTCATTTTCTATACTTGTTATAACTCTCAATAACCATCCTTTAGATACTATAGTTCGAGATTTAGAAAAAGGAACTCATAATAGAGCTTCTCTTAGAAATCAGGTTGAAGATCAATATTTCTTATCACAAACTGAACCTCATAACATCAATGACGCTATCAATGATGAATTTTAGATGATGGCTATACAATAATAATTAAATATGTTTGAAAGAAATAAATTCTAGGAACTTCTTGATAGACCCAAAGACACCTTGATTATAGAAACTAAATAGGTGTTTAAGAATAAAGTAGATGCATCTGGTAATATAGTTAAAAAAAAAACTATATTTCTTTCATAAGGTTATAGTCAAGAAGATGTCGTTGACTACAAAGAAACTTTTTCACCAGTAGCTATACTTGCGGCCATTACAATCCTACTTGCCTATGAAGAATATCTAGATTTCAATATTTATCAAATGGATGTCTAGAGTGCATTCTTAAGCAGTTATATAGTTGAGGATGATTTTGTTGAACAACCCACTGGTTTTATAAATACCCACATTCCTAATCGTGTTTTTAAATTAACTAAATATTTATATGGTTTAAAGAAATCTCCAAGAGCTTGGTATGACAGGCTCAGTACTTTTCTTATTTCTAAAGGTTTTAAAAAAGGTATTGTTAATCCTACCCTTTTTATAAAATGACTTTCCAAATATGTTTTAGTAGTACAAGTCTATGTTGATGATATTATTTTTGGATCCTCTAAAAATTATTTATGTATTGATTTTTCAAAGATGATGCAAATCACATTTGAGATGAGTTTGATGGGGGAACTCAAATTCTTTCTTGGATTTCAAATATTTCAAAATAAAGAAGGTGTTGTTTTGAATCAAAGTAAAAATACTAAGTATCTTTTAAAAATATTTTTCTTTTAAATCACTAAGAGTAGTGACTCTCCAATGAGTACCACTTGTAAGTTGGATCTAGATGAAGATGATAAATTTGTTGATCAAACCACTTACAGAGGAATGATTGGGAGTTTACACTACTTAACTACTAGTAAGCCATATATTATGTTTAGTGTGTGCATGTGTTCATGTTTTCAAGAAAACCCAAAAGAATCTCATTTAAATTATATCAAAATTATTTTTAAATACCTCAAATCAGTAGTGCAGAAAACGTTATTTACGTCAGTTATTTTTCATTTTTTACGTCGAGTTTTAGCCGACGTTAATATGGAAGACATTATAAATAAAGTTTCTTACGTTGGTTATTTAAAAAACTGACGTAACATACATAACATTCCAGTTTTTATCACGTCGGTTAATTAATAACCAATGTGAAAAAACCCGGGAGGGGGGGGGGTTTATAACGTCGGTTATTATATAACCGCTGTGATAAACCGGGGGGGCTTTATGACATCGGTTACACAATAACTGATGTCATAAACATGTGCAGGGGAGTTTATCATGTCAGTTATTTAATAACCGACGTGATAAACTCCTGGGATATGATTTATCACGTCAGTTATTAAATAACCGAAGTGCTAAACCAGTCCCGGGAGGGGTTTATCACGTCGTTTAATCAATAACCGATGTGATAAAGCATTTTCCAGGTCCTTTATCACATTGGTTATTACATAACCGACGTGATAAACCATGCCACATGTGTTTATCATGTCGGTTATGGAAAAAAACCGACGTGATAAGCGCTTCTCGATTTCTTTATCAAGTCAGTTATAAAATAACTGACGTGAAAGAATTTTTTTTTTAAAAAAACCACTGCAGTCCTCTGCTCTCCCCCAAAATCAACAAGAAACCAAATCAATAATTGGTACCACAAAAACAGAAGATCAAAACATGAACGAAATAAAATTTAAGCATTTACATTGATAACAGATAAAACTTACCCACTTGACAGCCCCCACCCTCATGTATACGCCCTGTACAACCCTCCCCCACCCCATTGGAGCTCCCACCACACCCTTAGACTGCCCCCCGACCCCCTGCACATCCCTAAACACCCCTCGACAACCCCCCCCCCCCACCATACTGAACAACACCCCCTCACCCCACTTGACAGCCCCCAACACACCCCTGGACTGCCCCCCGACCCCCTGGACTGCCCTAAACACCCCTCCACAACCCCCCACCCTCCTGAACAGCACCCCCTCACCCCACTTGACAGCCCCCACCACACCCCTGGACTGCCCCCTGACCCCCTGGCTAGCTCCAAACACCCCGGAACAACCCCCCACCCTCATGTATACCCCCCATACCCTGGACAGCCCTCCCCCACCCCATTGGAGCCCCCACCACACCCCTGGACTGCCCCCCCACCCTCCTGAACAGTACCCCCTCACTCCACTTGACAGCCCCCACCACACCCCTGGACTGCCCCCGACCCCCTGGACAGCTCCAAACACCCCGGGACAACCCCCCCCCCCCCCCCACCCTCATGTATACCCCCCACACCCTGGACAGCCCTCCACCACCCCATTGGAGCCCCCACCACACCCCTGAACATCCCCCCACCCCACCGGACAGCCCTCCCAGACCCCTAGACACCCCCAACCCTACTGAACACCCCCCATACCCTTGAAACCCCTCCCCCCAGACCAAAATCCATACCAGAAAAACCATCATAAGTAGACCAAAACAAGAAGTATAGAAAAATTAAACATTCACATATATAACATTCAAAACTTACACTGTCAACTTCAAAAAAACTAAATCCAACCTAAATGACTACCAAATACACAATTACAATGACAATATTCAAAATTACATTTTACATTACAAACAACTAAAATTTAATCAAACCCGTAAAATAATTTGACCACTCCACTTGTAAGTGTTGGATGTCTTCAGCATTATAGGGTTGAGGGTCATCAAAAAGCTACAAATTAAAAGGATAGTAGTTAACGTGTATAATGAGTAAATCAAATTGAAATATTATGGCAAAGTTTAAGAGGAAATCTTACCAGGTCAAAATTCACAACTGTCCCAGTTGTTATTATTTCATACATAAATCTTAACATATAATATCCGCATTCGATGACGCCTTTTTGTTCATGACAATTCTGTTTAAATGATTGTAAATTCAATATATTATTTTAATCTAATAAATCAAAAATTACAAATTATAAATGGATATTTAACTTTGCATTTACATATTTGATCTTTGCATTCCTTTTCTTTGCATTTTTTTGAAAGTATACCCATGCCCTGTTAGAAAATAATACTAATGGGGTAAATTTAAAATTCATTATAATATATAAAACTATTGAGAAATTGAAACTTACTTTTCCAATATATTCTTAAAACTTTCCCGCACATCATCATGGACAGAGCATATCTAATAAAGTGCTTTATCCCTTGGGAAAAAAACCCTAACATCCAATGATCACTGATAAAAGGAAATTTAATGTTAGTGGTTTTTTATGTCAAAAGATAATTAACTCTTTGAGAGAGATGTGTTTCATACCTCTCAAAAAAAGTCATCATCCAACATTGTGTGACTATATTCTTTTCAAGTCTTTCAGCAATATAAAGCATTCTTTGTTCCTCATCCAATGCACATGCTTCAGGGGAAATCAATTGCGGGTCCATGAATCCATATACATCTGTCAGCTCATTCCTCTCACAAATTTTATAAAGATACCTAATACAAAACATACATAAGTATACATTTTTAATAAATATAATACAGGGAAAAGGTGTTAAGACTTACATGGAAAAAATTTGCACCACGTTGATGCCCAACTTATCTCCAGTAACAAGCTCCATGATATTAGTTTTCATAATCCCCACATTTATTTCGCGTCCACAAGCATGAGCTTCTATTGGAAACTCATAATGATCCGTCAACAAATTTGAATATCTTGACAATCTGTCAAGACTACTAGATTCAGTATCTGATGTCATAGCTATTTGTCTTTGTTGTTGTCTATACAGTATTTCTTTACCTTTGAAGTATTCCTGTAAAAATAAAATTGACAAATATATTAGTTTTCAAATGATAAAACAACTTTAGTAAAAAAATAAAATAAAAGATATAACATTCATACCTATATGGTAATGAGTCGAAGAAGTCTGGATGGCCAAATTAAAAAATGGTCGGTACTATGTCCAACTGTCACCACCTCATCTGTAGGTAATGGTACCCGAGCTGATCTATCTATAATATCCTGTACAGTGACCCTATGATTCTCTACCTCTAATTGTTGATGATGAACTATATCTCCTATACAATATACCAACCCATATGCTACTATATACTGTTGAGAATCATCAACATACAACTCGCAATAAGTAGGAAGTTTCGGCTGAGGAGTAGGATAAAAAATGGGGTCAGCAGGCTGAGGTGGGGGAGTGGGAGCTACTGGCGGAGGTGGAGGATAAATAATGGGGTCTTCAGGGGGAGGTGGAGGAGTGGGAGCTACAGTCTGAAATTGTCTTTGCATGTCTGCAAACATAGACTGCACCGACGCTCTAATCTTGTCCTCCATCATCGCATTAATATTATGAATTTCAGCCTCCAAGGATTCAATTTTTTTCTATAAACCCCCTCAACGTTTGAAGTTGAAGAACATGGAAACGCTTTTCTTACCGATACACCTGCCGGATATCCTCTTACACGATCAGGATGTTCAGGCCTTCCCAATGCTACAGATAAAATATCTTCCCTCCCAGTAGTTGTAAACGTCATCTGTGAACTCTTCTCCTCAAGAGAGTCCTGTATTAATTAATTGAACATTTCTGTAATGATTGAAATTATATGAAGAAAATGGTTAACTTAAATAAATAAAATATATATCTTACAATCCTCCTAGCTATGATTCTCGATTCATCCGAAATATATTGCCCTTTTTTGACCTTCTGAGCTCTATTCCATTTTTCATGTCTAGATGGAGGGGATGGAGGGGCCACCTCTCCAGAGCTTGAAGAATCATCTCTTAGTTGTTGAAATTTTTCCACCATCATTTCTTCTTCCAATAACGCATACCCTACTCGAGATAAACTATGAGGGTATACATTTTTAGATTGGATCTCCTGATGAGATTTCCTTTTTTCTGTAAATTAAGAATAAGAAATCATTAACAAAATGTTAATAAGATCATTTATATAAGAAATATTATAAAAGTTTACACTGCCCTTACCAAAAATGACTCTTTTCTTCTACTTTCAAAAAACTGTCTCCATGTGTCTTCATCTATAAAAGGATATATATGACATGGATTTTCATGAATCCTATGACCATAAATGAAATCATATGAGAGGGTTGATTTGAAATCCCTCCATCTCTTGGAATCCAACGATAATCATTTCTTCCTGACTCCTCCAGTGTCAGGAATATCAAATGTCATATGATAAAGAAGAGGTTAAACATATTATATATACTAGAAACATTTAAAGAATATTCAAACAATAGAAAAAGATCTTACCAAAATAATCTCCCATAACTGAGAGATTATCGCTTTATCCACACTTCTCCAGTCATCATACATAATGCTTACATTTCTCTTAGCCTGAGTTGCTACAAAACTCTTAAAATCTTTTGCATTTGGACCTCTAGGAATATCATCATCATCAAACTCAATGACTATCCTCTGATCCTGCATATGGGAAACTGATAATTTTGGTAAACATGTGCACCCACATTTACCAACCTTTTAACTCTTTGTTCTAATAGGAGCATGTGAATGTTCCTCCCCAGAGGTGTGACCAATATGCTCATCTCAAGAATCATGTGTTTGATCAACCGAATGATCTTTCATTATCCTTCAAATCAAAAAAACAAACGTTAGTTCATAAATATACAAATTCAAATATTTTAATACTACTGTAATCAGAAAATAGAAAAGTGTACTAAGTTACGTAATAGTAAACATTTGTAATATGGTAAGCATGTTAAACAATGGTAAAGATGGTAAAGATGGTAAATATGGTTAAGATGGTAAACATGGTAAACATGGTAAACCTAGTAAACATGGTAAAGTAATTGTCACTGAACAAAAATAATAAATATATAATTCATGTAATGGTAAACATGATAAAGTAAACTAAACAAACTTAAAACAAACCAAAACTTATACTTATTTTGTTTTAAGACATGTTTTAATAAATAAAAAACATACAACATCTAACATTTATAAAAAAAATAAATGTAAACAAGAAATAAACACATGTTGCCTATAATTTTAGGAATGTACAAATGGATTGTTTTCCCAAATTCCTTCGTCGTGATCGTTCCATATGGCACAAACCATGTCTTCAACATGCTCATCATTATGTTCTGTTAATCTTTCCATGGAATTAGGGATCTCACATAAATCAGGATCTTCATCAACTTCATCCTCACCGACATATTGTTTTTTCCCTTGAAAAACAACAGCCCACTCCATATCTGATTGATCTACTACATAGAAAATTTATTTTTCATGTGTTTCCATTATAAAAGAATCAGTTGTGTCTTCCAATCTATTCAGATTAACAAGTGTCATTCCAAATTCATCGTGTCTGACACTGTTGTTACCGATAAACCATTTACAGTTAAAAACATGAACTTTAATTTTAAAGTAATCAACCTCCCATATGTCTTCAATCACTCCATAATATGCACTTGATGCAGAAATTGGGTTTTTGTCCTTAGCACTCGAAAAATGCATTGCTTCTGCAAACACCAATACACCACTATTCTGAACTGCACTTCTGTTGTCCTGAGCATTCGTATGAAATGTATAGCCATTAATGTCATAACCGGACCATGTTATCACATTTAAACATGGACCACCCACTATCCATTTTAATGTCTTTGATACATTTGATCTACCAAGAAAAGTCTTTTTAATCCATGAAAAAAAATATTTGTTGTGATCATTCAAAATCCACACTTCTTTCTTCTTTGGATGACATTGTTTCAACTCATTAATATGCAATGTGATATACGGTTGAGCATCAGCTATATTATTCAAGATGTATGATTCTAAATTCTCCATCTGTTCAGCTGACAATGATTTGACTTTCAAGAAACGAATCCCTTTTCCCTCATTATTAACTCATTCATGGAGAGATGGAGGCAAACCTATGTGTTGCGCCACAGCCAAGTAGCTCGTACAAAACTCTTCTACCTCCTCAGAAATATAATTTTCAATAATGGAGTCTTCAGGTCGATATGGATTTTTAACATACCCCTTTAATATTTTCATATACCTTTCAAAAGGATACATACAAAGATATACAGGTCCACAAAACTTTATTTCTCGAACAAGATGAATCATTAAATGCACCGTTATATCAAAAAAAAGTTGGAGGAAAATACATTTCCAATTGACAAAGTATAAAAATTGCATCCTTTTCCAAAAGGTTCAAAGCATTCACATCAATCTCCTTGTTACAAATTGAATTGAAAAAATAACACAACTTCATCATAGTCTTTCTGACACGAATGGGAAATATTCCACGCAATGCAACTGGTAGAATTTGTTGCATCATGACGTGACAATCATGTGATTTCATACCTATCAACTTCAAGTCCTTCAATGAGACAAAAATTTTTACATTTGAAGAATAACCTTGAGGCACTTTGATATCATGAAGACACTGACAAAAGCTAATTTTCTCCCTCTTCGATAATATATGACAAGCCGGGGGAAGAAATGTTCGTCTTCCTTTAGGAGTGGGAGCTAACTCCAAATGTATTCCCATTGATAGTAAGTCTAATCTTGCATTCAACCCATCTTTAGTCTTTCCTTTAATATCTAACAATGTTCCAATAAAACAATCTCATATATTCTTCTCCACGTGCAAGACATCAATATTATGTTTAACTTCATGATACCTTCAATATGGTAGCTCAAAAAATATTGACCTTTTCTTCCAAATATGTCTATCATTACCAGATTTCTGTGTCTTTCCCAATGTCACATCAAGGTTTCTCACCTTCTCAAAATAAATATCTGGGGATAATGGTTTTGGAGCAGAATCAAATTCTTGTGAGCCATTGAATGCCTTTTTTAGTCTTCTATAAGGGTGATCCATAGGCAAAAAATTTCGATGACCCATGTGCACTGTTTTCCTCCCATGATGCAAGTGACAATATGACGTCTGTTGTTCGCAAATTGGACTTGCTTTATGCCCTTTAACACTGTATCCAAACAAATTTCCATATGCTGGGAAGTCATTTATAGTGAACAGAAGAACTTCATGCAGTTGAAAATATTCCATTTTATAAGAATCATACACCATAATACCATCAGCCCATAACAATTTCAAATCATCAATCAACGGTGACAAGTAAACATCAATATCATTGTCGGGTTGCTTTGGACCAGAGATCATTATACTCAACATGACATATTTGCGCTTCATACAAACTTCAGGAGAGAGGTTGTAAATTACCAATAAAACAGGCCATGAACTATGTGTGCTACTGAGGGTTCAGTATGGATTCATTCCATCTGTGCACAACCCTAATATGAGATTTCTCATTTCATTTCCAAAAGTAGAATACTGCGCATCAATTTTCTTCCATTGTGGACAATCAGATGGATGACGTATTTTTCCATCACATACCTACTCATCAGTATTCCATCTTAACCTTTTTTCATCATGTGAATTAGAAAATAAACGTTTGAAATGATGAATTATAGGAAGATACCAAAATACCTTTGAAGGGAGCTTTGTAATCTCTACATCAGCCTGTGATTTCTCTTTCACCTTATACTATGATGTCTGACATTTAGGACACTCTGACAAAAATTCATATTCCTTCCTATATATAATACAGTCATTCGGACAGGCATGTATTTTCTTTTATCCCAATCCCATCGGGCATAATATGTTCTTGGCCTTGTAATGTGAATCTGGAAGATCGTTTTCTTTTGGAAGAATGTCTTTCTTCAATTGTAGTAGCTTTGTAAAACATCTGTCACTCCATCCATGTTTCGCCTTCAGGTTAATCAATCTTAACATCGCCGAAAAAACCGTAAAATCTGTAAAACCAGGATATAATAGTTTTTCAGCATCACCATATAGACGTGCAACTGTCGGTTCTATCTCAATTTGTTCTGCTACAATATCACGAATCATTTCTTCAATTCCATCGAAGTTACCGTCTTGTGAATCATCATCATTAGTGAAATTTCATTCAGTTTCACCATGCCAAATCCAAGGGCTATAACTCGGATTAAAACCATGACATATCAGATAATCTTTTATCTCTCTACTTTTCAACTTCTTCATATTCAAACATTTCAGACATGGACAGAAAAAAATTTCACTACTTAGAACATTTCGTTTAGAAAATTCCAAAAAGGCATCAACACCTTCCTCATATTCATTGCTCATTTGATGTGCCGTAATCCAACTTCGACTCATTATTACCTATAACAAATATCAAAAATATATATATTTTTAATATAATACAAATATAAGTTTACATGAAAAAAAATCATAATTTGAATGTAAAACAATTTTGAAATATAAAACAAATCTATGCGTATTTAAAAAAATATGCTTGAATATTATTATTAAAAGAAAATATAGTTAGATATAACAGTTTTAAATTCCATTGAATAAAAGAAAACCATGGCGCCTACATGGTTGATAGAAAATTGGAGAGAATGGAGTAAACCTGAGAATCAAATCATATTTAAAATAAAAATTCAGATGGAGAAAATCACCCCTCCTGGACACCACCCCCCCACCCCTACCCCCTTGGACACCCCCCTGGACACCCCCTAACCCTCTGGACAGCCCCCCACCCCCCAGACAACCCCCAAAACCTTCTGGACAGGCCCCCACCCCCATGGATAGCGCCCCCCCCCCACACCCACCCCCTTGGACACCCCCTGGACACCCCCCAAACCTCTGGACATCCCCCAGCCCCCCCGGGCAACTCCCAAAACCCTCTGGACAGGCCCCCACCCCCTTGGAAAGCCCCCCACACCCACCCACCCCCTTGGACACCCCCATAGACACCCCCAACCCCTGGAAATCCCCCCAACCCCCTGGACAACCCCCACCCCTCTAGACAACACCCCCACCCCTCCTGGACACCACCCCCACCACCTACCCCCTTGGACACCCCGCTGGACACCCCCCCCCCCCCAACCCTTTGGACAGCCCCCCCCCCACCCCCTGGATAGAACCCCATCCCTCTAGACAGCACCCCCACCCCCACCCCCGATCCCCTTGGACACCCCCTGGAAACCCCCAACCTCTGGACATCCCCCACCCCCCGGACAACCCCCAAAACCCTCTGGACAGTCCTCCACCCCCTTGGAAATCCCCCCCCCCCACACCCACCCACCCCCTTGGACACCCCCCTGGACACCCCCCAACCCTCTGGATATCCCCCCACCCCCCCGTACAACCCCCAAAACAATGGTTTACATATAAAAACTAGGCATGGTGAACAACTAAAAACACATGAATTTAATATATACTTCAGCATGAAATAGATGGAATTAAATATTATTAAATATGGATACTTAAATGATCTTATGATAATTAAAAATAACCATTGATATTCAACTAGTCAAATGATCACAAGTTTTCTTGATAACTAATATCATAATGAGGTAATGGATAATTCTAGAAATCTTAAACATATTGTCGAGTCCTTGGCCAAGGCCTCAAAAAATACTAGGGTAAGCCCTCAGTAGAACCCATTTTTATTTGGAATCATGAGACATAGCGATGCATCGAAGGTCCAGAGAGGTCAACAGCCATTACATTATATGTCTAATAGATTCTCATATAAAAGAGGATAAACATAAGCAACAACAACACATGAAATATCATTTTCCGAATTCATACATTTAATCAATAACCATTCTATGTAGTAATATAGGTGAATGAGATCATTAGTTGTCAATGACAACAAAAATTACCATCAATGTCGGACATTCTCGAAACAAAAACAAACTAAATGAAAGTAGTTGAGGCTTACATGAATATTGCGAGTTGATCTAATAGATCTAGGGATGATAAATAAGATGATGATGGAAAAAAGAGGTAAGAGGGTTCGAAATCGAAGAATCTTACCTAGTTTAAACACAAAAATCACAAAACATAAATATAGACTATCTGGGAAAAAAATGAACGAAATAAATTCGTGGAAGGCTTACTTGAGTGATGCGAGTTGAGATGATATATCCAAGGAGAGTAAATATGATAAACGATGAAGGAAAAATGATTTTAACTCAACGAGATAGACGAGTTGATTAGGGTTTACCGCGTGAGAGAGACGAGCCGCCGGACTGTCGATCGAAAAAATGTAAATGACAATCCACAAGGCTTGTTAATTTTTTAAATGTTTTATAACGTCGTTTAATTAATAACTGACATTATAAACTGTTTTTTTTTTACATTTATAATGTCGGTTATTATAATAACCGATGTTATAAATGCATTAGATACAACTTTTTTTACGTCGGTTATTTTATAACCGACGTAAAAAAATCAGCGTGTTGGTTTTTTACATCGGTTATTCTATAACTGACATAAAAAAGACATCAAAAATCACAGTTTTTTACGTCAGGTATTGTATAACCGACGTAAAAAACGTTCTATGGGTTGTTTTGTTACGTCGGTTATAAAATAATCGACGTCAAAAAGGCCTCAAAAGCCGCGTTTTTTACGTTGGTTATAAAATAACCGACATAAAAAACCCCCGCGCTTTGGTTTGTTACGTCGGTTATTTTATAACTGGCGTAAAAAACTCGTAGATATCTCGTTTTTTATGTTGGTTATCAAATAACTGACGTAAAAATCCCCTACACTTTTGTTTTTACGTCGGTTAATTTATAACCGATGTAAAAACCGAACACGCGCGATTTGTAACGTCGGTTATTAAAATAACCGACTTTAAAAAGCCACTCATCACATTTGTTACGTCGGTTATAAAATAACCGATGTAAAAAACCACGTTTCGGAGATTCTCACATCGGTTATATATAACCGACGTAAAAAATGGTGACGTAAATAACGTTTTCTGCACTAGTGAATATACAACCAATTTAGGACTGTTCTTTCCTAGAGGAAAACCTTTTGATTTGGTGAGTTATTCAGATGATTAAATTGGTGGTTTTAAGTTAGAAAAAAAGAGAACCTCTTTCACATGTCACTTTTTGAGAAAGTATTTAGCTTCATAGTTTAGTAAGAAACAAAATTCAATTTCATTATCTACTATTGAAGCTAAATACATAGCTGTTGGTAGTTGTTGCGCACAAATTTTGTGTATGAAACACACATTACTATACTATGGATATCAATTTTGACATGTCCCTATAATTTGTGTTAAAAAAATGCTATTAATATTTCTAAGAATCATGTTTCATATTCTAGGACAAAATAAATTGATGTAAGACATCACTTTTTGAGATACCATTATCAAAAAGGTGATATAAATTTAGAATTCATTGGAACTGAAAATCAGCTTGCTGACATCTTCATTAAGCAATTAAACATTGAAATAATGAAATACATCATACATGAGTTGGGAATGATCAATATATGATACCTTATATAGTTATTCCTTTGATATTTTTTAAGTAAAGTTGTCATATGTCATGCTGACACTGATAACTTTTTCATACTAATGCTATATCATGCCATCGGCAACGCCATGTCATGCCAATTCCATTAGTGTTATACAAAATCTGTTATGTTGATTTCGATGCTTTTTCATGAAAACACCGTGTCATTCTGACACCGATAGTGTTATGAGAAACTTTTCATAACAATAACAATGAATCACTATTTTTATTTATTTTATGCTTTAAATCAAAACATCGTTGTTTTAGTGATTTTGTTGAACTGGGTTTACAATTTTACAATTTTGTGATCTCAAATGCCCTAATTGATATTAATTGTGTCTATCCACTCTACTACTTACCCTCTCACTTTAACCCTTATACTCTCTAGTTGCTTCTATCTTCTTACCTTTGGTCTTTTACCTCCCAAGCTTCAACTAAACCATTAGAAATGGATAGGATGAAGCACACCCTTAAAAGGGGATTTGGAGACGAATCACAACCTTATATGAAGAAAAAGGAAGAATAGAGCAAGTTTGTGCCTGTCAATGATGATATTGAAAACTGTGTGGTTACACCAAAAAAGTAATTGTTGGATGAGTGGTTGTTTGAAAGAAAATTCTTGATGTTGATGATATTATAGGATCAAGGATGGATTGAGTGGTTTTTAGACAAAAAAAGAAATTTCTCCCCAAAGTTAGTTCATGTGTTTTACATGAATGTGTATTTTTTGCTAGAATGAAGTGAAATTTCTTTAATCTAGTCCATTGTTAAAGGAAAGAGGATATCTTTTTCATCAATAAAGTGGGATTAATGTATTAAGGTACCTCATGAGGCTGTGTTTGATGACTATCAAGGTATTTCTCCAACTAAGAGTGACTTTTTCTATTATGAGATAGCTCTCAAGGAGCTTACGAACAATGATGAGCACATGATACCAATTTCCATAGAATTGGATGGGGAGTGAAAAAATTATGTTCAAATCCATTCAACACTAAATTTTTCCTAGGAAATGGAACATTTCTTCATTAAAGTATCAAGATGTTTATTTGATATATCTGCTAAGTAAAGGGATTAACGTAAACCTATATATATATATATATATATCATGGTTCATATCATTGATATGATTAATCCTTTTTTCAAGACCAACTTTTTATTTTACCTTAGGATGATCTCATACATGTTGAAAGAGAAGGTATTTGTTAGTGATGCTAATGAGATTGTTTCTGAGTGTAGTGGGATATGCCAAAGCAAAAAAATCTGTAGAAGGATGAAAATAAATTGGAACCTATAGAATAAATACTGGGTTGGGGATGATGAGAAATTATATGATAAGTTCAGCCTAGTGGACCACCCTATTAGGCCAAGGAATATGGTGGATCCAAGACTTCGATCAGATGCTCAAGTTGTTTACTCTTCAAATGAGGAAGAATAACCTTCCACACCAGTTAGAGATCATGGGTCACCTATCGATTATAGGAGTGATCCTAATACCACTGAATCTCAAAAAAAAAATCTTTTGGACCTCCAAGTCCAAAACTTACTTTACCCTCAGATTAACCCTCTCTTGGAACTAATGGAGATGATGAGATATAATTATCATGCATTTTAGAGTATGTTAGCCAGTCTAGTAACTCTGAAGATGAATTAGAAGTAGAATATTAAGATGAGAGTGAAGAAGAAGAAGTTAGAAGTGATGAAAGTAACAGTGCCAGAGAAACTGGTTCTGCTTCAGGCAGTGAAAGAGAAGGTGATTATGATGATCGAGGCAATGAAGGCAGTGGTGAAGGTGATGAAAGTTATAGTGACCATCATGAGGATGATCAAGGTGGAGATCTAGATATGGTTGATGCTCTGGTTTAGAAAGCTATTGTAGAACCTTCTAAAGTTGCTGTTGAAGAAAGAAGAGTAGCTGAAACTTAAAGAGAAGTGGAATCTCAAGTGATCCATGCACCTCAGTTAGTGTATGATAGAATGAGACCTCATGTTAAGGGTAAGACACCCAGGATGAGAGAATATATTTAAGGGTAGATTAAACATAAAAGATCTCAAGTTGAGGAGGAGCCTCATGCTAGAAGAGTGACCGTTAACTCACACACTCTTTTGGAACCCTCTGTACTATCTGAATGGAAATGGCATCTTGGGGATGTTGTCCTTGACTTAGGTTATTCTAACTCTGATACTAAGGAAATTGTAGCAATTTCACAAAGGCCACTGGTTTAATAGCATGTTCTTATTGAGACACATCAGGCAATGACATGTACCTCAGTCCCTACTCCTTATATTGTTTCATTTCCTAGTGACTATATCACTAGATCGAAATTTGAGAAGTTAAAGGATAAAATTTGTTCGACTGTGGAAGTATTAGTACAATCTCATATGGTCCAGGAGATTCAAAAATCTATAATTTAAAACACTTAGGTGAGTAATGAATTACACTCTCTCAAATATTAAATAGAAGAGATGAAGTAGTCAGTGCAAGCTGCTCCTAATCTAGTTCAAGCAGTTGATGTGAGTGAGCCTGATGTAGTCAATATTTTAGAGAGGGTTGTAGCCAAGATTCAACAAAACTTAATCATAATGGCTGAAACAATTTTTTCAAACACTACCAATGTGAGAAAAAAAATGATTGGGATTGTCTCTGAAATAAATCATATGACCTCTGGGTATAAATTTTGTCTGGAAATAGTGCTTAAATCTCTTAAGGACCACATATCATCTCCTATTGTTCCCTCTACCTTTGGTCAGACATCTCAGGCCTTGGAAATTGATCCAATTATAAATTTTGTTAAGGAAGAGCTTCAAGCTCAGTTTGGTTCTTTTGGTTTGGAAACCCTTGAGAAAATTGAGAAGAATAGTGACCATGTTCATGATGTGGTCAGGCTCTATTCCAAGAGTGTTGAGACTACCAATACTTATATTACAGAGAAGGTTGATTATTATTTCAATAATATTATTACCAAGCATCAGTTGACAAGAATTTCTAAATATTTGACAGAGAATTTGACATTGCCTTTAGTGACAAAAGATTTTAAGGATCAAGTTCAAAAATTGAAGGACTTCACACCTCTTTTGGACAAGTTCATGGAGAATAAAGATTATTTTGATAGAGATTTGAAGTATGGTGGTGAAATCATTGATGATTTCATCAAGTTGTAGAATTCATACCTTCATGTGAAGAGGGAAGAAATTGTGGTGCCTTTTGCTATAGCTATTGGACCTGATGGATTTGTGCCACCACCTCAGATGATAGTTGTTCGGGCCTTGACATAGATCAGACTAGTGTTCCAAGAGCAGATCTAAACTCATGTTTTGTCACAACACAAGCCTATAATTTCCACTATTGTTCTAAAAGGAGTAATCCTACCTCATATAAAGATCCATTCATACCCTCCTACCTCTCAGGATCCACCTTCTGGTGTACCTTATTTTGACCCCTCTAAGAAATGAAAGGAATCTATTGATCCTATGAAGTAGTGTGGATAACTCTATGATATGGCAGATTGGTTGTACTCTTGTTGTCTTTCCCTAGAAATTTGTAATACATTGTACTTAAATGTTTAATGGAATTCAGTGGTCCTGATTATTCCATTGATTCCATTTCATTATTGATTTTATCCTTTAATACCCTTTCACATTTTGATAATCCCAAAAGGGGGAGAATAGTTTGTCATTATCCTTATTTATTTTACATTTGATACCACTCTTATGTATTTTATTTTCCTTAACTATGATTGCATATGGGAAGAAAAGGAATTAGTTTTTGATACCATTATTTTTGTTTCCTTTGATACCACTACTATTTATTTTACCTATTAAACTTACCTATATATTGAGAAAATTCATCAATAATGTGAGATGAGAAGTTGAATGATTATATTACACATAAAATGATTGTACTTTATAATGCCATGATTTGTGATCACCAAAAAGGGGGAGATTGTTGGCCCATAAGAGATTGTTGGCCACACTCTCTAGTTTTAATAATCACAAATCATGTTTATTTAAGTTTCAATATTTTTAATCATGATTATCTATGATCAAATATAAGTTTAACACATTCTGATAATATATATGTTGTAAGACAATCCAAACAGAAATATTTTCTAAATATGAGAATCTGACACTGATAGAAAATTGAGTCACAGATGCCGACATAATAAGTATGACTCCCTGATGCTGACATCATAAAGGACTCATTGATACTGACAGACAGAATATCTCATGGATAGTTCAAACGAGTCACCGACATCTCAATTGTCTCACTAATAGAAAGATTGACCTACTGACGCAAGGAATTATCGATGCATGGTGTTACTGATGCATGGTGATACCAACGCATGGTTCTACCGACGCATGGTTCTACCGGTGCAAGGACTCACCGATGCATTATTCACCAACAAAGGAGTCATCGATAGACTATTTAAATTTCCTTTTATTTAATACTATTTCTAACAGTCACATTTTGAGTGTTTTAAAGCAACTGATTAATTTAATTATTTTTGTAAACATCTTTAAGGAGGATGTGAGAAATATTAGGTACAACACCTACCTAAAATATTCACATTATCGGGATGCAGAATATAAAAAGATGAAATCTCTCAAACTAAAAACAAGGATATACAAAGATATGCATAAACAGAGTATTAGACCCATACGAACAACATATAGAAAGGAAGAACAAGTGAGGAACTATTTATTCCTTCTTTTTTGTGAACCAGAGAACTATTTTCCTCCAACGCTCCAACATATTTGTAGCATTGAAGTGAACCCAAGGAGAAGAACATCTCATCTTCTTGGAAGATAGAACACAGTTCTCCACAACACTATGTTTCAGTGTCTGCTTCCAAAAGACGACTCCAGCTTCAACTATGATACCTCAAAGAGTACAGAGATGAACTGAATAAAACACAAAGCCTTCTAATCCCTTCCTAATAATTATTTCACTATTTTGTGACTTTTTATTACATTTTTGATCAGTGCGTGCATCTGTCTTTAAAACACACACTATCTCCTGTACTAAACTAGAGGATACTTTATATCCTCACACAACTATATTTTTACACTTGTTTATCCAACGTATAACTATGGTAGAGGTCATATGTGACCTGATATTATTTTTTCCCACATAGAATTGTGGAAGAGGTCAGGTGACCTGGAAAGTTGTAAACTGTTTTGTAAACCCCGATCTATGGTGTGGATCAAAACCTTTATCTATATAAACTGCTTGGTGGATATTGATCACCAAGTGGATAGGACTATGTCTTGTCTTGAGACTAAAACTATTTTTTATATCCTCTATGATTTCAAATTCAGTTTTCTCTATTTTTACCTGTATTTCAGAAAACTGAATTTCACTTTCATATTTAGTCTTTGATAGTGTTTAAAACTATTTAGGATTATTAGATTAGTTTCAAAGGTTGTATCAATATCTCATATTGTTACAACTAAAAAATGATCAATCTTTTGAGATATTAGTTGAATAGTCAGACTATTATAAATTCACTACTTCGATTAAATAGCCTTTTAAGTTTTAAATTGGGGGAATATTTTGAATAAAAATTTTAACAGAAATTTTTATAGGAACTCAATTCACCCCCCTCTTCAGTGTCCTACTCTGACCAACATCAAGATTAATACAGAGCATATCACCCTAGCCACTAATGTAAGGTTTTTTAAGAAGTACTTTTCATAACTTTACATTGGGTTTAGATCATTCAAGATGAATGATGTTAAACTACATAAATTAAAGTCTAAGATGTATGATGTTAAACTACATAGAATAAAATCTAAATTGCATAATTTTAAACAAAATAGTGTTTAAATCCTTATCAAATAATTTAAAACAATATGATGTGGGTTAGACATCCCCCCCCCCCCCCAACATGTTATCTCATGTGATATGAGTAATCTTTCAATTTCCTCTTGTTTCTCACACTTAACATGACTCACATGACCTTATAGGGTATATTTAATTTCCCTAAGTAGCATGATTTAGACACATCATGTTTAAAGATATGGAGAAAATCCATGGATGTATAATGTAAAACCACATGACACAAGTCACACTATATATGACCTCCCAAGATATTTGGGAGGGTATGGGAGACATATTCTCCTCACATAAGAATAAGATCCATGTAATAATTCTCAATGAATGTTTTATTCTTCTATCTATTAGTCAGCGCTGAGATAAAATTTCCTTATTATAATAATTATGTGTGGATTGATTATTATTATTACAAGATATATAGTAACATCCAAACTATTATACTCAACTATAAGATCAATCTTGATTATACCCCTCACTTTTTATCAATTCTAAAACCCTTATTATATCCATGTAAATTTCCCTCTCTTTTCTCAACACTATAACAAGGTGACCTTATTTTTTCCCATATTATATGAACTGGGTGTCTCTTGATTCCTAAAATTTGGGATATGTATTGATTTTAGGATATTCTATACTAGGACTAGCCACATATTCCTCTTAAAATAATTATACCAAGATGATGACACCCTTTCTAATTCACATCAGGTTATATCCTTACTTCTCTCACTAGGGAACCCATTTAACTCCTATTATCATATACATGAGTCGTGGTTCTATAGAGAAATACAAATTATAATAACTACATGTGTCTCAATTTCTATTATATTGGTATATATAGTGACACTTGGATCTCTCGTCCTAGGCCTGTCCACAAATACCCATCAATCTCAACCCCCTACACAAGATCCAGATATTTGTAAAAAAACATGTTGAATGACTGGTTTGTTTATATTAGTTTTTAAAAAGGAAAAAATAACACACTTTATCAGAACTATGTGTGTCTTGATTCCCATATTGCAGGATATGTAGTGACACACAAAATTTCAATTTTAGGTCCTTTATAAATCCCCCAACATTCAATCACCTCATAATTAATGTTATCCTCTTTCATGGTAGGTCTTGTTTCATTATACTCTACCATTAGATGAAATATACATTATATAAAAAACTATGTATGAATTTATTCTTGTTTTTATAGGATATATATTTGTAATGTGTGGATCACTTCTCCTAAGAAAAATAATTCATCTCCAAAAAGTCCTATTTTCATATTGATACATGGATCCTCTCTATTCCGGTCAGATTTTTCTTCAATAGGCCCAACATTTAGAAGAATACATTTTTTTTATTCATGAGTTGAATCAGTGGAACACCCCTAGCATGTGTTTTTTCATCCATAAACCTATACCTAGGTCAAAATGTCACAAATTTTTTTTGGTCCTATTCAAATGGCCTTAAACTAAATAACATTTAAGTCTTGGATACACAACTCTGAGATCTGTAGAACATAGTACTTGTTTCATGATGATAAACTATATGATCTATGGTTTATCGTGTAAGACCTGAAATTGATTAGAATAACATACCCTATGTGTTCAAATTTTCTTAAAAGAGATATATATTGGTACAAGATATTCATTAGGACATGGATCCCTATCCATGATTCTATAGTGAAAAAAACATCCCCTCTTCTGTAAAAGATACTAATCTATATAGGAACCTTAAATATAGATTTATTTGTCCAAGAATCTATGTTAAAAAATTCTCCTATCTAGAAAATATCTCTTCCTACTAATACATTATGGATATAGTCACATTTTCCTCAACATATGTCATGGTTCATCTAATCTACCACTATAATGAGGAACATGTATTACAACAACTATATGTGATTTGATTCATGTTACCTTAGGATACATATTAATTCTTAGATATTCCATCTTAGTCCTATATACAAATCTTAATCAATATAAACTTGTTCTTATCTGAGTGTTTAGGGTCCACTATATTCACACTTTTTTATCCCCTAGTCTCTTACACTAGAACCTTATAAGAACTACATGTGGCTTGATTACTATTATTTTAGGATATATAGTGACATATGAACCATATATTTTAGACCTAGTCACAAAACATCATCCATCACCATTATGCTTCCATCATCTTAAATAGTCTAATCGCGGTTAATTTAGGACTTGGATGCTCCAACCACCTCAGGGATGTTTCCTTCCTTACATATATCATAATTCATGACTTATAATGTTTAAATCATCATAAACCTTTTATGTATATTGGTAAATATTATATCTATATCCAAAGGACACCTTTATTTTGTAATGATCATCAATGTTCCCATATTTGGACAATCCCACTAGATTCATCTTCATTCTAATGAAAATAATATCTAATCCTAATACAACTATAATAACATTAATATGGAACCTACCATTAAAATATTAGTCAACGGTCATCCTTTTCATACTTATCCCATCTAATTTTCCCGATTCAAATACTTCAGATCTGTATTTATATCATTTTCATTCCCCATTAAATGGTTTCGGGATCTTCTTAACTCTTGATCCTCATACAAGTTATCATATCACATCCCTGTTATTTTTCTAATAAACATGACCTAAAACTATGTGCACCCCTTTCTAAGATAGTCTACTGAATAATTGGGATCTTTAATTCATGCAAGGTTTTTATTTACCCATTCTATGTAGGTTATCCCACCCTTTGCTCAAGGTTGACTGGCCCTATAGTCATACCACATTGGTTCAATCACTATTAACTTGAACTTTGTGAATCCCCTTATGATATGTTCTATACTAGTTTTTATCTCCTAATTCATGTCAAGTTTCATTTTTCTCTCATTAGTTACACTATCTCTCCCTTTATGATCAAAGTTGTGTGACTTTAAACCCCATAAACATCTAGTCAAATATATATGATTTTAAAATTTATCCCCTAATGGTCCGAATCATATAACCCTTAAACCATAGATAAATAATTGTACAAAAAACATGCCAGTTGAAAACCCCATAAAGGGAAGCCTAAACAAAAGTCAATTTTCCACTCCCTCGGTCATTGTATTTTATGAATTGGAAAATCTTTAGAGCATAAACAATAAAAAATGCATAAATATTGTGGGTCCCACCATATTTCCCTAGAAAAATTCATGTTGTGTTTATTGAACTAATTAGTCTAGGAAAAAGTTAGATTAATTTCATGTTATAACACTTCTCCTTTAATATGTGTTTAATACATGGTAACATAATTTTTTGGGTGCCTAAAACCTTATTTTGTACCCTTCCTTCCATAATCCTACATCCTTACTCAAGTGTTTTAAACCTTGTAAACCTTTCAAGTCTATCAATTTTGATTTTATCCAACTCCAAAAGACACCTTTTTTTGTAGTGATCATTGGTGCCACCATATTTGGACCTACAAACGAGAGGTAGCTTCATCCGAAGGAGAAGTTCCTTAAATATTTGTATGCATCAAAAGGATTAAAGTAGAACTCATCATTTGAATATAGTCATTGGTCATCCTAAGAATACCTATTTTATCTCACCATCCTTGATTCAAATATTTTGATTTATAATTTACACATTTCATCACCTTGGTATTAAATTAGGATTATAATACCCTTAACATTAAACATTCATGCATCATACTAACTTTTGAAGTAAGAATATGACATTTAATACTTCAAAATTTTCTATTCATCATCATGTCACCCTAAACCACATGGCTCAATAGTATGATTACTATGAACCTAAACTATGTGCACCTATCCATAATATTTTATACACTAGTATTGGGATCTCCATTCACATTGATTTTTCACACCCTTGATAGATATATTATCTCACATTTTGATCAAATATTCCTAACCTTAAACATCAATAAACTTTATTCCAAGCAATGTATTCTTAAACTACATACACTATTTATTGAGTTTGTCTATATTTGTGAATTTGGTTATCTATTTACATCGTATTTTCACTTCTCTTGTTTTTATAACATATGTCTCCCATTTTGCTCAAAGTTTTCTAACCTTAAGAACTGGGTACATTGTTCGAGATTTAATAAACTTAAAATACCCAAGGAAATAGATATAATACTCATCATGTTAAAAATCCATGAAGTAAAACCTAACTAAAATTCAAATCTCTACTCATTATACAACACCTCATGTGTTTTCGGAAAAAAATGAGAAATTAAAAAAGGAAAAGGCAGAAAACATATTAGGTTGAGAATCAGTAAATGGAGGCCTAAGTAAAAGTCATGTTCCTACCTAATAAGTCTTCCCTATACGAGACTTAGGAAAAATTTAGGGAAATATTAAAAAATTGATGAAAAATACACATGTCTCGTGAGTAAAACCATATGACCTTGAAAAAAGTCAATCCATGCTCAATAGGTCTCTTAACCTAAGAAAAAATTAGAGCACCACTCTGTTCTTAGAATATTAGTTTAGGTATTTATGATAAGATCACAAAGTGTAATTCCAAGGTTATTGGGCCCTTTTAATCATTAGAATCTTCATTCCAAAATTTATGTTTTCAATTTTCATCTTTATGAGTCACTCATCCCCCATATATGAACAGTCCAACTCTAGTGTATGGTGATGGTACATGTTCATATACCCATTTTTGAGCACATTCCCAAGAGGAAACCATTTTCCATATCTAAATGGGCCAACTCTAGTGTACGGTGATGGTACATATTCTTATACCTGTTCAGGAGCATGCACCCAGAAAGAAACCATTTTCTATATCTAAGTAGACCAACTCTAGTGTACAGTGGTGGTAAATATTTCAATACCCATTCATGAGAACACACCAAGGAGAAAACATATTAATTATCAAAATAGACCAATAATAATTTATGGTGATGATACATATGCCTATACCCATCCATGATCACATGCCCAGGATTAATCTCCCACAGCCTCAAATAGTTTGAGATCATGATTAACATTGTTTCATTCACATTCAACATTTATATGGATTCAATTATCTTATTATTATTCAATGATAGTTTTAAAGATTTTCAAAAGATGAAAATTTAAATGGGATAGAATAATAAAATAATTTTCGATGATGGGTAGTGATGTTTTTTATTCACTGAAAAAAATGGAGAAGAACATCAACATTAGGGAATCTCTCTCACATATATATGAAATAAAAGGCTTGAATAGGAGTATTATTATAAAAGGGTCTTGAATGAATCTTGGATATGGATCAATGTTTTCCTTGAGTCATTCAAATATTGTAATAGTTTGGATAATAAAGAGGAATCCTCTTCTATATCATGTCACAATTTATTCACCCTCATAAAATTATCAATCCCAACATCCTCCACTAGAAATTTTAGCTCCTATACATCTTTTTAAGTAGTATCTAGTTATTGGTTGATTCAACCCAGATATTGACAGAGTTAGTTAAATTCTTGGTGGATCTAGTTTACTCAATCCCTCCTCTCCATGGCCCCATTTTATCTCTATAATGCTTCCATTTCATATTTTGAATCTTTATCAAGCACTGTGTTTGTAGTATTGATAAGGTAGGCCATGAATTCTTTGATGGATATCCATGGATTAAGGACAATATTTCTTTCTTGAGAAGTAATCATCTCCTACACCATGTAATGGACTACATAATAGTAATATCCATCGAATCCTAGAATAATAAACATGTGGTTAAGGAGATGCAGTTGGCCGCTAAGTTAACAGAGAGGGTCCCACAAACTAGCACCGAGATCCCATTCCATTCCCATTTTCACATATATTGTTAGAAGAATATCTTCTCTAGGTATAAAACACAGATGACCAAGTGGACCAGCACATAATCTCGAAACAAATCACCCATAGAGGTCCTAGTTCTATCACCTCTCTGGTGTGATAGTACTAGATCAACCTACATCAACATGACTGCCACTGATTGAGATGCCAAAATTGTGGCACTCTAAGTTCTTATGCCCTGTGATGGGGTTATTAATATTTAAACACATTTATTTTTAATAAAAAGGAATGAAAACAGTTAGATGATAAGAGATTCGAGTATTCACCCACATTCCTAAGAATATAAGTCCCCTTTATTTAAACCAGATCAGAAGGCACCATAAATGGGTCTTCTCATGATATCTCATGAATTGGAATTTAGGATATTGTTCCAACCTATAAAGGTACTACACCATCCAAGGAAGTTATGGTCATAAATTAAATATATAACCTGGGTAAAACTAGGTCACCACTAAAGAAAACTACTCATGGGGACCAACATTGGTTAGCATAACCATTAATAAAGGTTAAAATGTCAAGATAAATTACATTCCTTAAAATAACCACCAATCATAGTGATATTATTTGTAGTATAGATAGTGAGTTCTGAAATTTCCCTGAGGTTTCATTATATCCTTGAATTAGCTAGGAAAATGGTCAATGCATCAAGTTTAGGATTCGAGTATAACCTATCATAGGATACAAACATAACCACTCTCATATAATCTCATTTTGGATAAATAGCGGTTATACACTCTCAATGAGATAATACCCTCAATTAATGATCCCCCCTGGCATCATCCACTAGCCTTGGGACTATAGGGGTTATGGATAATGTAGTTGGGTCTTGAGTTCAATCTGAACTTACTTGTACTTTCCCTATCATTTCTTCAATATAATCTCCTTTCAGGAGTGTAGAGGTTGTATTCTCAAGGATAGTTAATATTCTTAGGGTTTTGGAACTCAAACTAGTATATGAACAAACCAATAAGTTAATATGAAATTAAAAAATTAACTTGAAAGATGTGTGAACAAATATAATACTTAATCCCCAAACCCTAGTGAAAATGGTTCTGAAGTTTCACACACACTTATTTTAATTGATATCTCAAATAGATAGCTCTCTGGGATAAATAATCAGTGGAGGAACTAAAAATACTCTCATGGAGTCAAAAACCAATGCATTGATTATCTCTTCTAGGATAGTAGAACCTCCCTCCTCAACCATGGCGCCTAAATCAGTTCTTTGGTCAATCGATATTCTTTAAGTAGACTATTCAAGAGACAAAATAAATGATTGATCCTCTTACACTTGATTTAAAATTTATAGAATAAAATTAATAGAAAATTCAATAATAACCATGGTAAAACAAGTTGATAATTTAGATTAATGCCCTCATAGAGTTATTTGGATAACTTCCCCTTCCTCATCAGTGCCAGTGTGATTCCTTATCATTTCAAGTAATCAATCTATAAAAATTATTTTCCTTTGATATAATTGATTAAATCTTCAATATCACAAATATGGTATTATATTCTTTAAGTTGGTCATAATAATAAATTCCCTTGTGTACATATTTGTTCCCAAACCCTATTAAGTCAATTTCCTCTTACTGGAGGAAGCCCCTTTAGCATTCATGGTATTCCTCCAATAATCTCATTCCCTCCAATCCACCTAAAAGGTAGCTTCAGTACATAAGTATTTTTGAGGATACACACCCCTTGTTAAAGGATAAACATCTAAAATACATATTCATTTTCTCTATATCTTAATAATTGAGAACTTCCTTGGTGTTACCTCCTATCTGGTATTTCTACCTCTTCTAGTTGCACCATATCCACTTCATAATTAGTTTTCAACATACCTTTTGAATTGTGGTACCAATTATACTAGTTAGTCATTAAGGCATAACCATATACATGCCTAAACATTGGTGTTCACAATATCTATGGCCACATTAGATGGTAGGAGGATGAATGGAATCCCCATATCCTCTCACATAAGCATAAAAAAAATTGTCATGTGACCATAACATGCTTCTCATTTCACATTCCACTAGGAGGGGTAAGATATTTATTCTGTATGAAAAAAAATTGATTCCCAATTTTGTAGGTGCATTCCCCTCTCAAATTACTTCCCTATCTATCCTAGTAGCCAATATGCCTTCCATCAATGATATTATATACAATTTTTCTCCGTGGATTCCAATTTAATTATATGTATTGAAGCCATTTGGGGCTAAAAATGGTGGAAAAAACTTGAATGTATTTATTTAGTGTTGTATTTATGTCAAAATTGGTCAATATTAGTGTCTTAACTCCACTTATATACTAGAGATAATGCCAGAAGAATGTTTATGAGATTTTCTAGTAATTTATGTATTTATAACCCCCCATATGGGCTATGATAAAACCCTATATCCCCTAAATAGTTCCAATAATTTTAATAGGGACTTCCCCCTATAGATGTTCTTGAAGAGGCAATATGACCTTTTTAGAACTATAAATACTAAGTTGATTATACTATCAATTTCTAATTTATATGTCATCACAAATTTTTGAATATTATCCCTAGTGTGCTACTCCCACACTTGGAGAATATATCCACTGAGAAACAAACTAATTAAGGATTTTAATAGGATTAACATATCAATGCTAGGGGTAATATCCCAATCCAATTCAGTAAAGTGTTCCACCTCTAACATTGTCCAATAATCACTATAGAGTCCACGGGTCCAACTTGTTGGTAAATTTCATAGTCTCTTAATCCCAATCTCTCAACCATTTAACATTATAAACATATCATCCCAAACACTAAAATGAATGTAAATATTTGGGTGAATCTCCTCATCCATTGTATTCCTTGTTAGATATACTAACTCTATAGAAATAGGAAGAGTTGTCTCTATATTTTACCATGTAGAAGAAGGGGTGATAAACTCATCATATATATCACCCATTACTATTTCTCCACTGATCTTATGCACATCCCTTAGGTTTATCCCTACCTATTTGTGCACCACATATAAGGTGTTCAGGTTAAGACTCTATCTACTTATCATATGAAAAATGATATGTTTTTTAATGAGATAATAATTTTTAGAGATAGAATGCCTCGTATAAAACCACTAATTTTAGAAATGATTTGAATTCATCATAGCTCTATTTCACCCAAAAGGGCCAACTATAGTCCATGTTGAAGGCATGTCATGGGTGAAGGTCTAAACTTGATGACCACCCTAGTATTTGGTCTGTTATAACTTTATTTATAGTGGATTTATAGTTTTGGGTATCTGGTTATAGAACTCAATGTTATCCTTCCAGGGTTAAGGGTGTATATCTTAGGATATATACCTATGTCTGATCAACCACCTTAATGAAACAGCATACCAATGAAATATTGTCTTGACACAATTCACAATGATGTTTGATACAATTAACTAGAATATCCCTAAGGTGTGGCATAATAATGGGTACATTAGTTAGTAACCTAGATCAATACATCAAAAACATGTCAAACATTGGATAATATTTGTAGGTCTGCCCTATAAGAACCAACAAAATATGGTTTCTGGGGTAGACACACTTTCTCTATCTAGCTCTAACACCATAAATCATCTCGTTTATTCTATCATTGGTGGTGAATATGATTTTTTTAATTTTAATTTCTCTAAAGTGAATATAATAGTTAAATTTCAGGTATTTCAAATTAAAAAATAATGAAAATTTCATTTTGTTTCACAAAGAACATACATGAATAACGTAAGTACTATGTGAACCGTGTAAGTTCAATAGAGGCTACATAAGTACCATGATCGCTATATAATAACTTCATGAGACTCTAATACTTGTGAGCTTCACAATATGTGTCTTTAAATACCACTTAAATAGTCTAAAAAAGATGAGTTTTTGAATGAGAACTCATGTCCAAACTGGTTATGAGTACACAAGAACCAAATTCATTTGAGAATCACCCTTGAGATGTCTCTGGAAAATAAAGGGGACCTAGTGACTTTATATAGGTGGAATTCCTCCATCAGTAACCACAAAGAGTTCCTGAGGTCCACTTTACTTACTCATAGTCAACTTTACTTTTTCTGATGGAACCCTTTTTTAGGTGGGATTTTGATACAGCCTGACCCATCGAGGCCTACCTAGCTTGAGGAAGTTTGAGCCGCAACTATCCCAACCCCACCTCCATAGGATAGGGGATGGTGACAAGAATTGAAAGGAATAACTAACATGAGAGTCCTTTTCCTAAGGTACATATATGCATGAACCCAACCATCTCCATTCATAAGTGTAGAGGAATAAATATAAAAGACAGTAACATCTAGAGTAACAACCATTCATGTAACAACCTCTATGTAATAAAAGAGTATGACACCATATTTTGAAAAGTAAAGGGGAAAAATGCACGCCCAACCCTAAAGATATCCCAGCTAGACAATAATTTGAAAAGCAAAGCTAAGAGAACTTGGATCCAAATCTCTATGCCCAGACCACCATACATGATCAAATTCTCCCAGGTATCCCCTATAATTCTCTGTAATCACTAATGAACTATCCCTCGAATGATGTGTGGGTATAGAATAGGCTACATGATAAAAGTAAATAAGATCAACCCATATCAAGATAGGAATGACATCTAACAATAAGGATACTTATATATTCTTATAAAATAAACCCATATGAGATAGAAAGGGGATCTTTATCTCACAACACATCCTGGGATGATGAGTCTTCAAATAGTTCCAAAGTGGTCCACCAATGATGCTCAACATCTCACATGTCTAAGCATAGAAGTAATTATGTGGATGGTCCACACCTCTCCACCTTATTTCACAGTTGTGGGGGAACAATCTTCAAGTAGAGTAATCACACCTTAGTGTGTCAGGGGGGTTACTCTCAGTGTAAGGAGGATCTATTCCATGGAATTATATGGGGTACCACTCTTTAGATAGAGGACACACACCCTAGTATGATAGGGGGTACCACCCATTGGATAGAGGAATCACACCCTAGTCTATCAGGGGATACCACTTAGTAGATATAGGACCCACACCCTAGTATAATAGGGGTTGTCACTAAGTATATAGAGGACCTTCACCATAGTACAAAATGGGGGTACCACTTAGTATATAGAGGACCTTAACCCTAGTGTGATAGGGGATACCACTCATTAAAAAGAGGACCCAAGTGCTAGTTTATTAGGTGGTAACAATCAAATGGTCTTGTCTGGTCACTACTGTTGTCGAGCATTGCCTAAAGTAGCATCACACTTTAAACACATCAAATCATATATCAAAATCAACCACAAATGTCACCATCACATTATATGTGGAAAAAAATCATTATAGTCCACCCATGAGACAAACTCTAAGTACAAATAAAGGATATATGTGGGGTAAAAGTTTCCTCAAAAGGAAGGTACACGACATGTAAGCGTCCCACATGATGTGCAGTCCGGCTCTACTACCTATTCGTGTCATCATCAGTACATGTATCGATATCCATGTATCACTACATAGCATGTAAGGGGGGAAAGGGAGTTTCTTGGATACATGGGGATGAGTCGTGTTCTCCTAGTCATGCTTGTGTCCTTCATGTCATGTCCATGAACACAGGTCGTGTGGCTGGCCATGCCAGTTTCTGTACACTCTAGCCATGTATTTGGAACAATGTATGTGTTAGGTCGTGCCCATGTTCATGTACTCCCAGTGTACATGCCAAGTCTCTGGCATCGAGTCACATGGTGTGTGGGTGTCCCACCTAGTGTTTGGCATCCCACCTTTTTATTACATAACTTTTCATTACAAGGTGCAAAACCGGAGATATTTTCAAGTTTAGTTACTTGAAAAAAGGTACATAATACATGAAAACATAATACATTATTATAAATCCACTTGAAAGACATATTCATGGGTTAAACCTAAGTTATAATTATTGTATCTCATAAGCTATGGATACACATCACTATAAAGGGGTGAGCATGAAGCCCAGAGATCGAATAAACAAGAGAAACATATAACATGTGATCTTGAGACATAACAATAAGATCATAAGGTATAATGATAAAGAATGAGAAAGAGGAATATAATAATAATAATAATAATTAATCATAACAAAGAAATGTGTCTACAACAATTAAATGATACATTCATAATCATATCCCCAAGTTTTATCACTAAGGTTTTGTAAATGAAAATTACCAAGGTATCGTAAAACATGTCATTTATAGAGATTAAATTCATTACCCAATTAATTGGATAGATATTAGGGTTCAACCTTCATATGTATTAATTTAATGTGATCCACATAGATCATAATAAATAATTTCATTAATAACCCATAGAGAATAAAGAACGAGTTTCTTATCAAAAATCTTGACATACAAAAGAGCTATAAATACATGAACATTAGACCATTTTTTTAACCCATGAAAGGAAATGTGAGTTTAATATATGTAAATCATTGAGTAAAAAGTTATTTTTAATTTTATTTAAATATCCATTTAAAATAAAATATTATTCTGTAATCAAATAAAAAGGAAAATATAATTTCTCATGCAAAAGAGGAAACTTTGATAAGAAAATTCAACAGCATGATGGTTATAAAACATGATTATAGAGAAGGTAAAAATGGGAGGTTATAATGGTCTCCCATTAATAAAATACTCCTCTTACAATAATGGGAAAAATAAAGTGTACACAAAAAAAATTATTTCACAAAGTCATGTTTTAAAAAATAAAATTTTCCTTTTTAGACTTTGGAAAGTAAATTATAGTTTTAAAATTTGAATAAAACATATTAAAATACTTAATATTAATAAAATATCATATTTTAGGTTTTGTATTCTGTTTAATTAATTATTACATCATTATGAAATAAGTATGTTGTCATAAAATATACCGCAACCCTAAAACTGTATTTTTTCTTATTCACAAAAAATAATGTATTTTATAAAATTCTCTTAAATTCACCCTAACCTAATTTCAAAATACTGATTTTAAAAATTATTTTTATTTCATTAGAAAAATTATCTAAATATTATTATTTTAAATTTTAAATATAAAGATACTTATTTATTTTAAAATAGTATTTTTTACGACACATTCAAATTTTTGGCACTTATAAAAAAATTATAGGCCATTATAAAATTATTTTATCATATATTATTTAAATAAAATTGTTTTAAAAGACTATTTAAAATTAAAAAAATACTTTTCAGAACTCCTTGGTTTATTATAAAATATATATTTTTTCTAGAAAAATACAAGTATGCTTTATTTGCAACCAAAAATCGAATTATAAAATTCCTCTTATTTAAATATATATTTTATTAAGAGAAACTTTTCTTAATAAGAATTTATGGAATAGATATTTTATTTATACAAAGAAATGTACACTATGATCTAGAAATGTGACCCCTTATTATACCTATATACACCCTGATTGTAAGGTGTAAGATGGTGGTAGTTTCATTGGGTTCCTTGTATAACATTGATCGAGTGGTAATATCCACGAACTTGAACTTCTACCATAGGAAATTTTGTTCAAGATTCACTTGTTGAAGCTGAAATTGGGCATGGTCAAGGGTGAACCCTAGTAATGATACCTACCTCTTAAATTCTAACATATGGCCATCAAATGGAACGAATCTAAAGGTTGAGGCCATCGATTCTCCTTTTTTGTATCAATTATCCTTTATCATCACTACTTATAAACACTAATTATAATGTTAAAATTATTAACCAAAGGTATAGTTTCCAATGGTCATATTGATCAATGGTCATATAATGGTCAAATCCCAATGGTCATATATCCCTTTCCACCTTATAAATACAACTTTATTCTTACACACAAAATTCACTATAATTTATCTTAATGTTATATTTTTATTTTAATAAGATGTTGTGTGGTTTACTAATATTTTGTTTAATTTATATTGTATTTTTTGTGGGGGTAATGATTATAGTATATTGGGGAAATCCTTACTTTCCCATTTTAGATTTTCTATTTTATATTATTTGTCTAGTTGTAATGTTTGGTATTTTAATTGGTTTCATAGCTGACTAATGTAATGATCATTGTTATCGAGATAAAGTTTTGTTATTTTATATTTATTTTATACATGTATAATATTATATAATTTGTAACAATATTTTATTCATGAAACAAATATCATTTAAAAAGTCTGGGTCCTTACATTCTTCCCCCTTAATAAATTTCATCCCCAAAATTTAATCTCATTTTCTTAATTGAGAAAAGGTGAGGGTACTTTTATCTAATTGTATCCTCTAGTTCCCACATAACTTGTTCATATTTATGGCTCTTATAATACACTTTGACAAGGTGGGTAGTCTTGTTGCATATAATCTTATCTCTACTGTTCAAAATCTCCATCGGCTGCTCTTCATATGAGAGGTCATGTTAGATTTGTACCACATCTAGATTCAATACATGTGAAGGTTCATGTATGTACTTCCTCAATATATATGAATGGAATAAATCATGAACTTGAGAATTATTTGGTGGAAGTCTTAACATATATTCCACTACTCTTATACATTCAAATATTTCATATGGGCCAATGTACCTAGGGATAATCTTCTGTTTCTTCCCAAACCACATGAATCTCTTCCATGGTGATATCAGAAGGAAAACGTTGTCCCCAAAATAAAAATCCAGGCCCCTTAGATGGATATAATCATAGATATTCTTCCAACTCTAACAATAATTTATATGTTGTTGGATTGAAGGAACTTTTTTTGCATATCTTTCACAATATTAGGCCAAAGAAATTTCCTCTCAACAACTTCACACTAACAAGTATGATTTCTACATCTCTTTCCATATAGATCTTCATATGGTGTCATTTTAATACTCGAGTGGAATCTATTGTTTCATGAGAACTCTACTAATGGTATATGTTGATCCCAACTACCTTTAAATTCCATTTACCATGTTCTCAAAATATCCTTGAGTGTTTGAATAGTCCTTTAAAATTGGCCATCAGGTTGGGGTGATAGGTCATACTGAAATTCAATTCAGTATTTAGAGAATATTGGAGACTTATCTAGAATTTAGATGTGAACCTTGGATCAAAATTAGAAATGATAGAAAATGGAACACCATACAACCCCACTACTTCTTTTATGTATATCTTGGAAAGTTGGTTAAGAGAGAAATATTCTCGAATAATGATTAAATGGAAAGTATTGGTGAGGAAATCCACTATAATCTATATTGCATTTTTTAATTTGGATGTCCTTGGGAAAACAGTGACAAATTCCATAGTGATATTTTACCACTTCAATATTGGTATGGGTAGTGGTTGCAATACCCCCTTTACTAAATTTTCACTATGCCTTCACTTTCTAACACACCAAGAACCTTACAGTGTAGTCACCAATATCCCTTTTCATATTTTCTCACCAATAATGATCATGAAGTTCCCTATAAATTTTAGTGATTTTATGATGTATAAATAATGTATATCTATGAGATCCATCCATCATATCATTCTTTATCTCCAGGATAGATGGGACACATAGCCTTGAATGAAATATTAATACACCTTCTTGATCAATATTGAACTCAAGAAACCTCCCATTCTCTATAGCCTCTATATCCCTTTATAACAAAGGATATTTTCTTTGAGATTTATTGATCTTATCTATTAATGAATATTGAGAAATAATTTTTCATGGGGTTGATGATGTCCCTTCCCTTACGATTCCTTTGACCAGTTTCACTAGTTCCTTGATCAACAGATCTCTTGGAATTTTCATAATTTCAAGAACAACAGGGTCTTTCCTACTTAATGTTTTAGAAACTTTGTTTTCTCTACTAGGGTGATACTGAATTGGATAGTCATATCCTTTAATAAGTTTCAACCATCTCCTTTGTCTCATTGTAATTCCTTTTGTGTGAAAATATACTTCAAACTTTGGTGGTCTATGTATATATCACATTTTCTTCCATAAAGATAGAGCCATTATTTTTTGGAGAAAAAATAATTATAGTTCTCTCCAAGTCATGCATGGGATAATTTCTATCATGAGGATTTAACTATCAAGATATATAGGCAATCAAATTTTCATTTTTCATGAGGATGCACCCAATCCCTTTTGGGGACGCCTTACCTATGATTTCATATGGGAAGAAAAGGCATTAGTTTTTGATACCATAATTTTTGTTTCCTTTGATATCAATACTATTTATTTTACATCTTAAACATACCTATATATTGAGAAAATTCATTAATAATGGGATATGATAAGTTTAATGATTTTATTACACATCAAATGATTGTACATTATAATGCCATGATTTGTGATCAACAAAAAGGGGGAGATTGCTGGCCCATAGAAGATTGTTGGCCACACTCTCTAGCTTTAATAATCACAAATCATGTAAAATATTATTAATCTTATATAATCATTTCAATCATGTTTATATAAGCTTCAATATTTTTAATCATGATTATCTATGATCAAATATAACTTCAACACATCCTGATAATATTTATGTTGTAAGAAAATCCAAACAATTTTTTTTTTCTAAATATGAGAAGCTGACACTGATAGAAAATTGAGTCACTGATGCTAATAGAATAAGTATGACTCACTGATACAGACATCATAAAGGAATCATTGATACTTACAGATAGAATGTATCATGGATAGTTCAAACGAGTCACTGACAGTTAAATTGTCTCACTTATAGAAGGATTGACCTACTGACGCAAGCACTAATCGATGCATGGTGCTACTGATGCATGGTGCTACCGACGCATAGTGCTACCGACGCATGGTACTACCGGTGCAAGGACTCGCCGACTCATTATTCACTAACAAAGGATTCAACAATATAATATTTAAATTTCATTTTATTTAATACTATTTCTAACAGTCACATTTTGAGTGTTTAAAAGCGACTGATTAATTTAATGATTTTTGAAGACATATTTAATGAGGATGTCAGAAATATGAGGTACAACACCTACCTAAAACATTCACATTATCGGGATACAGAATATAAAAAGAGAAAATATCTCAATATGAAAACGGGGATATACAAAGATATTCATAAACATAGTATTAGACCCATACAAACAACATACAGAAAGGAAGAACACACGAGGAACTATTTATTCCTTCTTATTGTGCACCAGAGAACTATTTTCCACCAATGCTCTAATATCCCTGTAGCATTGAACTGAACCTAAGGAGAATAACATATCATCTTCTTGTAAGACAGAACACGGTTGTCCACAACACTCTATTTTAGTTTCTACTTCCAGAAGACGACTCCACCTTCAACTCTGACACCACAAAGAGTACAAAGATGAACTGCATAACACACAAAATCTTCTAATACCTACCAAATAATTACTTCACTATTGTGTGACTTTTGATTACATTTTTTATCAATGTGTGCATTTGTCTATAAAACACACAATGTCTCCTGCACTGAACTGGAGGATACTATATATCCTCACACAACTATATTTTTACACTTTTTTATCCCACATAGAACAATGGTAGAGGTCATATGTGACCTGATTGTATTTTTTCCCACATAGAACTATGGAAGAGGTCAGGTGACCTGGAAATTTGTAAATTGTTGTGTAAACCCTGATCTATGGTGTGGATCAAAACCTTTATCTATATAGACAGTTTGGTGGATTTTGATCACCAAGTGGGGAGGAATAAGTCTCGGCTTGAGACTAAACATATTTTTTATATCCTCTATGGTTTCAAATTTAGTTGTCTCTATTTTTACTTGTATTTCAGAAAACTGAATTTCACTTTCTTAGTTAGTCTTTGATAGAGTTTAAAACTATTTTGTCTTATTAGATTAGTTTAAAAAGTTGTATCAATATCTCATATTCTTAAAACTAAGAAATGTTCAATATTATGAGATATTAGTTGAATAGTCATACTAATATAAATTCACTACTTTGATTAACTTCCCTTTTAAGTTTAAAATTGGGGGAATCTTTTAAATAAAATTTTTAACAGATATTTTTATAGGAACTCAATTCACCCCCTCTTGAGTGTCCTACTCCGACCAACATCAAGATAAATAGAGACCATATCATGCCAACCACCAATGTAAGGTTTTTTAAGAAGTACCTTCCATAACTTTACATTGGGTTCATATCATTCAATATGAATGATGTTAAACTACATAACATTAAAGTCCAAGATGTATGATGTAAAAATACATAGAATAAAATCTAAATTTCATAATTTTAAACAAAATAGTGTTTAAATACTTATCAAATAATTTAAAACTATATGATGTGGGTTAGACATCCCCCCCCTGACATGTTCTCTCATATTATATGAGTAATATTTCAATTTCATATTATTTCACACACTTAATATGACTCACGTGACCTTATAGGGTATATTTAATTTCCCTAAGTAGCATGATTGAGACACAACATGTTTAAAGATAGGGAGAAAATACATGGATGCATAATGTAAAACCACATGACCCAAGGTACACTATATGTGACCTCCCATGATATTTGGGAGGGTATGCAAGACATATTCTCCTCACATGAGAATAAGATCTAGGTAACAATTCCCAATGCATGTTTCCTTCCTCCATCTATTAGCCAGTTCCGAGATGAAATTTCCTTATCATAAGAATTATGTGTGGATTGATTATTCTTATTACAAGATATATAGTAACATCCAGACTATTATACCCAACTATAAGATCAGTCTTGATTCTACCCATCACTTTTTATCAATTCAAAAACCCTTATTCTATCCAGGTAAAGTTCCCTCTATTTTCTCAACACTATGATAAGGTGACCCTATTTTTTCCAATATTATATGAATTGGGTGTTGCTTGATTCCTATGATTTGGGTTATGTATTGATTTTAGGATATTATATACTAGTACTAGCCACATATTCTTCTTAAACTAATTATACCAAGATTATGACACCCTTTCTAATTCACATCAGGTTATATCCTTCCTTATCTCACTATGGAACCCATTTAACTACAATTATCATATACATGATCCTTGGTTATACAGAGAAAACCAAATTATAATAACTACATGTGTTTCAATTTCTATTATTTTGTGATATATAGTGACACTTGGATCTCTTATCCTAGACTTTTCCACCAATTCCCATCAATCTCAACCCCCTACACAAGATCCAGATCTATGTAAAAAACATGGTGAATGACTCATTAGGTTATATTAGTTTTTAATAAGGAAAAAATAACACGCTTTATCAGAACGATGTGTGTCTTGATTCCCATATTGCAGGATATGTAGTGACACAAAAAATCTCGATTTTAGGTCCATCTATAAATCCCCCAACATTCAATCACCTCATAATTCATGTTATCCTCTTTAACAGTAGGTCTTTTTTCATTATACTCTACCATGAGATGACATATACATTATATAAAAAACTATTTAGAAATTTATTCTTGTTTCTATAGGATATATAGTCATAACGTGTGGATCACTTCTCATAATAAAAATAATTCATCTAAAAAAAGTCCTATTTTCATTCTGATACATGGAGCCTCTCTATTTAGGCCAGATTTCTCTTTAATAGACCCAATATTGAGATGAATCCATTTTGTTTTATTCATGAGTTGAATCAATTGAAGACCCCTAGCATGTGGTTTTTCATCCAAACACCTATACCTAGGTCAAAATCTCCCAATTTGTTTTGGTCCTAGCCACATGGCCATAAACTACATAACATTTAATTCTTGGATACACAACTCTAAAATTTGTAGCACATAATACTTTTTTCATGATGATAAACTATATGATCAATTGTTTATCTTGTAAGGCCTGAAATTTATTAGAATAACATACCCTATGTGTTCAGATTCTCTTGAAATAGATCCATATTGGTACAAGATATTCACTAGGACATAGATCCCTGTCCATGATTCTACAGTGAAAAAAATCCCCTCTCCTATAAAAGATACTAATCTATAAAGTAACTTTCAATATAAAGTTTTTTTCCATGAATCTATGTTAAAAAATTCTCCCATCTAGAAAATATCTTTCTATGAATACATTATGGATATAGTCACATTTTTGGTCAACAAATGTCATGGTTCATCTATGCTCCCACTTGAATGGGGAACTTGTATTAAAATAACTATATGTGGTTTGATTCATGTTACCTTATGATACATATTAATTCTTAGATATTACATCTTATTCCTAGATACAAATCTTAATCAACATAAACTTCTTCTTATCTGACTATTTAGGGTCCACCATATTCGCACTATTTTTATCCCCTAGTCTCACACACTAGAACCTTATAATAACTACACGTGGATTTATTCCTGTTATTTTAAAATATACAGTGACATATGAACTATATATTTTAGACCTAGTCACAAAACATCATCCATCACCATTATGCTTCTATCATCTTAAATAGTCTAATCACAGTTAATTTAGGACTGGGATGCTCCAACCACCTCAGGGATGTTTCCTTCCTTAAATATATCATACTTCATGACTTATAGTGTTTAAATCATCATAAAACTTTTATGGATATTGGTAATGATTATATCTAGATCTAAAGGACACCATTATTTTGTAATGATCATCAATGTTTCAATATTTGGACCTTCCTACTAGATTCATCTTCATTATAAGGAAAATAATATCTAATAATAATACACCTCTAATAACATTAATATGGAACCTACCATTCAAATATTAGTCACTGATTTTCCTTTTAATATTTACCCCATCTAATTTTCCTGATTCAAATACTTCAGATCAGAATTTATATCATTTTCATTCCCCAATAAATGGTGTCGGGATCTTCTTAACTCTTGAGCCTCATGTGGGTTATCATATCACATCCCTATTATTATTCTAATAAACATGACCTAAAACTATGTGCACCCTTTTCTGAGATAGTCTACAGAATAATTGGGATTTTTAATTCATGAAAGGTTTTTATATACCCTTTCTATGTAGATTATCTCACCCTTTTCTCAAGGTTGACTGACCCTATAATCATACCAAATTGGTTTAATCCCCATTAACTTGAACTTTGTGCATCCCCTTTTGAGATGTTCTATACTGGTTTTTGTCTCCTAATTCATGTCGAGTTTCATTGTGCTCTCATTAGTTACACTATCTATCCCTTTATGGTCAAGGTTGTGTGACTTTAAACTCCCTAAAAATCTAGTCAAAGATATATGACTTTAAACTTTATCCCCTAATGGTCCAAATCATGTGACCCTTAAACCATAGTTAAAGAATTTTACAAAAAAATTTATAGTTCGAAAACCCATAAAGGTAAGCCTAAAAAAAGTCAATTTTCCACTTCCTCTATCATTTTATTTCAAGAATTGGGAAAAAGTTAGACCATAAACAATAAAAAATGCATCAATATTGTGGGTCCCACCATATTTCCTTATAAAAAGTAATGTTGTGTTTATTAGACAAATTAGTCTAGAAAAAAGTTATATTAAGTTCATCTTATAACACTTCTCCTTTAATATGTGTTTAATACATGGTAGCATAATTTTTTGGGTGCCTAAAACCTTATTTTTTACCCTTCCTTCCATAATCCTACATCCTTAATCAAGTGTTTTAATCCTGGAAAACCTTTCATGTCTATCAATTTTGAGTGTATATAACTCCAAGGGACACATTTGTTTGGTAATGATCATTGGTGCCACCATATTTGGACCTACAAACCAGAGGTAGCTTCATCTAAAGGAGAAGTTCCTTAAATATTTGTATGCCTCAAAAGCACTAAAGTATAACTCGTCATTTTAATAGGGTTAGTGGTTAACCTAAGAATACTTATTTTATCTCATCATCCTTGATTCAAATATTTTGATTTATAATTTACACATTTCATCACCTTGGTATTAAAGTATGATTTTAATACCCTTAACATTACACATTCATGCATCATACTCACTTTTGAAGTAATAATATGACATTTAATACTAGAAAATTTTCTGGTCATCATCATGTCACCCTAAACCACTTGGCTCAATAGTCTGATTACTATGAACCTAAACTATGTTCACATATCCATCATATTGTCTACATTAGTATTGGGATCTCCATTCACATTGATTTTTCACACACTTGATAGATAGATTATCTCACATTTTGGTCAAATATTCCTACCCTTAAACATCAAAAAACTTTATTCCAAACAATGTATGCTTAAACTAAAAGCTCTATTTATCGAGTTTGTCTATATTTGTGAATTAGGATCTCTATTTACATTTTATTTTCACTTATCTTGTTTTTATACCATCTGTCTCCCATTTTGCTCAAATATTTCAAACCTTAAGAACCGGGTACATTGGTCTAGATTTAATAACCTTAAAATACCCAAGGAAAGAGATATAACATTCATCAGGTTAAAAATCCATGAAGGAAACCCTAGCTGAAATTCAACTCTCTACTCATTGTAAAACACCTCATGTGTTTTCGAAAAAAATGAGAAATTGAAAATGAAACGGAAAAAATATATTTGGTTGAGAATCAGTAAATGGAGGCCTCGGTAAAAGTCATGTTCCTTCCTAATAAGTCTTCACTATGCGAGACTTAAGAAAAAGTTAGGGAAATATTAAAAAATTGATGAAAAATAAACATGTCTCGTGAGTTCAACCATATGACCTTGAAAAAAATAAATCAATTCTCAATGGGTCTCTTGGCCTAGGAAACAATTAGATCACCACTCTGTTCTTAGAATATTAGTTTAGGTATTCATGATAAGATAAAAAAGTGTTATTCCAAGGTGATTGGGCCCTTTTGAGCATTATAATCTTCATTCCAAAATTTATCATTTCAATTTTAATCTTTATGGGTCGCACATCCCCCATATATGAATAGACCAACTCTAGTGTATGGTGATGGTACATATTCCAATACCAATTTTTGAGCACATTCCTAAGAGGAAACCATTTTCCATATCTAAATGGGCCCCCTCTTGTGTACGGTGATGGTGCATATTATTATACCTATTCATGAGCATGCACCCAGGAAGAAAAAAATTTCCATATCTGAGTAGACCAACTCTAGTGTAGAGTGGTGGTATATATTTTAATGCCCATTCATGAGAACACACCCAGGAGAAAACATATTCATTATCCAAATAGACCAACAATAATTTATGGTGATGATACATATGCCTATACCCATCCATGATCACATGCCCAAGATTAATCTCCCACAGCCTCAAATATTTAGAGATCGTGATTAAAATTGTTTCATTAACATTTTTCATTTACATGGATTCAATTATCTTATTATTATTCTATGATAGTTTCAAAGATCATCAAAAGATGAAAATTTTAATGTGATAGAAGAATAAAAGAATTTTTGATGATGGGTAGTGATTTTTTTTATTCATTGAAAAAAATGGAGAAGAACATCCACATTAGGAAATCTCTCTCATATATATATGCAATGAAAGGCTTGAATCAGAGTATTATTGTAAAAGGTTCTTGACTGAATCATGGAGATGGATCAATGTATTCCTTGAGTCATTCACATCTTATAATAGTTTGGATAATAAGGAGGAATATTCTTCTATATCATGCCACAATGTATTCATCCTCATAAAATTATCAATCCCAACCTCCTCGACTAGAAATTGTTTCTCCACTACTATCTAGTTCTTGGTTGATTCAATCCAGATATTTCTAGAGTTGGTCAAATTCTTGGTGGATTTATTTTACTCAATTCCTCCTCTCCATGGCCCCATTTTACCTCTATGATGCTACCATTTCATATTGTGAATCTTCATCAAGCACTGTGTTTCTAGTATTGATAAGGTAGGCCATGGAATCTTTGATGGATATCCATGGATGAAGCACAATATTTCTTTCTTGAGAAGTAATCATTTCCTACACCATGTAATTGACTATATAATAGTAATATCCATCGAATCCTAGATTAATAAACATGTGGTTAATGAGATACAGTTGGCCGCCGAGTTCTCTGAGAGGGTCCCACAAACTAGCACCGAGATCCCATTCCATACCCATTTTTACATATATTGTTAGAAGAATATCTCCTATAGGTATAAAACAAAGATGACCATGTGGACCAGCACATAATCTGGAAACAAATCACTCATATAGGGCCTAGTTCTATCACCTCTCTGGTGTGATAGTAGTAGATCAACCTACATTAGCTTGACTGCCACTAATTGAGATGCCAAAATTTTGTCAATATAAGTTCATATGCCCTATGATGGGGTTATTAATATTTAAACACATTAAATGTCAATAAAAAGGAATGAAAAGAGTTATATGATAAGATATTTGAGTATTCACCCTCATTCCTATGAATATAACTCCCCTATATTATTTCCACCAGATTAGAAGGCACCATAAATGGTTCTTCTCATTGTATCTCATGAATTGGAATTTAGGATGTTATTCGAACCTATAAAGGTACTACACCATCCAAGGAAGTGATGATCATAAATTAAATAGCTAACCAGGGTACAGCTGGGTCACCACTAAAGAAAACTACTCATGGGGGCCAAAATTGGTTAGCATAACCATTAATAAAGGTTAAAATGTCAAGATAAATTACATTCCTTAAAATAACCACCAATCATAGTGATATCATTTTTAGCATAGATAGGGAGTTCTGAAATTTCCATGTGGTTTTCTTCTATCCTTGGATTAGCTAGGAAAATGGACAATGCATCAAGTTTCGGATTAGATTCTAACCTATCCTATGATATAAACATAACCACTCTCATCTAAGCTAATTTTGGATAAGTAGCAGTTATACACTCTCAATGAGATAATACCCTCAATTCAAGATCCCCTCTGGCATCATCCACTAGCCTTGGGACTATAGGGGTTATGGATAATGTAGTTGGATATTGAGTTGAATCTGAACTTACTCGGACTTTCCCTATCATTTTTTCCATATAATATCCTTTCAGGAGTGTAGGGGTTGTATTATCTAGGGTAGTTAATATTCTTAGGGTTTTGCAACTCAAACTAGTATCTGAACAAACCAATAAGTTAATATTGAATTAAAACATTAACTTGAAATATGTGTGAACAAATATAATACTTACTCCTCAATCCACAATGAAAATGGTTCTTCAAGTATCACACACACTTCCTTTCATTTATATCACCTATAGATGGCTCACTGGGAGAAATAATTAGTGGTGTCACTACAGATGCTCTCAAGGAGTCAAAAAACCAATGCATTGATTATCTCTTCTAGGATAGTAGAACCTCCCTCCTCAACCATGGCACCTAAATAAGTTCTTGTGTCAATGTATATTCCTCTATTAGAGTATTCAAGAGATGAGATAGATGATGGATCCTCTTACACATATTTTAAAGGTTATAGAAGAATAATAATAGAAAATTAAATAATAATCATGGTAAAAGGAGGTGACAATTTAGATTTCTACCCCCATAGAGTTATTTGGATAACTTCCCCTTCCTCATCAGTGCCTGTGTGATTCCTTATCATTTCAATTAATCAATCTATAAAAATTATTTTTCCTTTTATATAATTAATTAAATCTTCAATATCCCAAATATGGGATTATATTCATTAAGATGGTCATAATAATAAATTTCCTTGGGTATATATTTGTTCCCAAACCCTATTAAGTCAATTTCTTCTTACTGGAGGAAGCCCCTTTACATTGCAGGGTATTCCTCCAATAATCTCATTCCATCCAATCCACATAAAAGGTAGCTTCAATAGGTATTTATTTTTTAGGATCCACCACACTTGTTAAAGGATAAACATCTAAAATACTTATTCATTTTCTCTAAATCTTGGTAATTGAGAACTTCCTTGGTGCAACCTCCTACCAGGTATTTCTACCGCTTATGGTTGCACCATATCCTCTTCACAATTAGATTTTGACATACCTTTTGAATTATGGTACCAATTTTACTAGTTATTCATTAGGACATAACCATATCCATGACTCAACATATGTGTTCACAATATCTATGGCCACATTAGATGGTGGGAGGATGAATGGAATCCCCATATCCTCTCATATAAGCATCAAACAAAATTATCATGTGACCATAGAATGATTATCATTTCACATTGCACTATGAGGGGTAGGATACATATTCTTTATGGATAGAAATTGATTCCCAATTTTGTAGGGGCATTCCCCTCTCAAATTACTTCCCTATATATCCTAGTAGCCAATATACCTTCCATAAATGATATTAGATACACTTTTTCTTCATGGATTCCAATTTAATTATATTTATTAAATCTAGTTGGGGATAAATGCTGTGGAAAAAAACTTGAATTTATTTATTTAGTGTTGTATTTATATCCAAATTGGTCAATATTAGTGTCTTAACTCCACTTATATACTAGAGATAAGGCCAGAAGAATGTGTATGAGATTAGTTATTTATGAATTTATAACCCCCCATATGTGCTATGATACAACCCTAGATCCCCTAAATAGTTCCAATAATTATAAATAGGGACTTTCCCCTATAGATATTCTGGAAGAGGCAATATGACCTTTTCAGAACTAGAACTACTATGTTGATTATCCTATCAATTTCTAATTTATATGTCATCACAAATTTTTGAATACTATCCCCAGTGTGCGACTCCCACACCTGGAGAATATATACATTGAGAAACATACTAATGAAAAATGTTAATAGGATTAACCAATCTATTTTAGGGGTAATCTCCCAATCCAATTCATTATAGTGTTCCACCTCTAACATTGTCCAATAATCACCATAGAGTCCATGGGTCTAATTTGCTGGTAAATTTCATAGTCTCTTAATCCCAATCTCTCAACCATTTAACATTATAAATATATCATCCCAAACACTAAAAGTAATGTGAATATTTGGTTGAATCTCTTCATCCATTGTATTCCTTGTTAGTTATACTAACTCTCTAGAAAGTGGAAGAGTATTCTCTATATTGTACCATGTAGAAGGATGGGTGATAAAATCATCATATATATCACCCATAATTGTTTCTCCCCTGATCTTATGCACATACCTAAGGTTTATCCCTACCTATTTGTGCACCATATAGAAGGTGTTCTGGATAAGACTCAATCGACTTATCATATCAAAAATGATATGTTTTTTGATGAGATAAGAATTTTTATAGATAGAATGACTCGTATAAAACCACAAATTTGAGAAATGATTTGAATTCATCATGGCTCTATTGCACCCAAAAAGGCCGACCATAGTCCATGTTGAAGGCGTGTCCTGGGTGAAGGTACAAAATTGATAACCACCCAAGTATTTGGTCCCTTATAACTTTATTTATAGTGGATTTATAGTTGTGGGTATATGGTCATAGAACTCAATGTTATCCTTCTGGGGTTAAGGGTGTATATCCTAGGATATATACCTATGTATGATCAACCACCTTGATGAAACATCATACCAATGAAATATTATCCTGAAACAATTCACAATGATTTTTGATCCAATTAACTAGAAAATTACTAAGGTGTGGCATGATAATGGGTACATTAGTTAGTAGCCTAGATCAATACATCGGAAACATGTCAAACATTGGATAATATTATAAGGTCTTCCCTATAAGCACCAACAAAATATGGTTTCAGGGGTAGACACACTTTATCTAGCTAGCTCTAACACCCTGAATCATCTCATTTATTCTCTCATTGATGGTGAAGATGATTTTTTTATTTTTATTTCTATAAAGTGAATATAATAGTTAAATTTCAGGTATTTAAGATAAAAAATAATGAAAATTTCAATTTTTCACAAAGAATTTACATGAATAACGTAAGTACTATGTGAACTATGTAAGTTTGATGTAGGCTACATAAGTACCATGATTTCTATAAAATCACTTTGTGAGACTCTAATACTTGTGAGCTTCACAAGAAGTGTATTGAAATACCACTTTAATAGTTTAAAAAAGATGAGTTTTTCAATGAGAACTTAAGTCCAAACAGGTTATGAGTACACAAGCACCAAATTCATTCGAGAATCACCCTTGAGATGTCTCTGGAAAATAAAGGGGACCAATTGAATTTATATAGGGGGAATTCCTCCATCAGTAACCACAAAGAGTTCCTGAGGGCCACTTTACTTCCTCATAATCACCTTTACTTTTTCTGATGGAACCTGTTTTTAGGGGGATTTTGATACAACTTGACTCATCGGGGCCTACCTAGTTGGAGGAAGGTCGAACTACAACTATACAAACCCCACCTTCATAAGATAGGGGACGGTGAAAAGACTTAAAATGAATAACTAACATGGGAGTCCTTTTTCTAAGGTACATGTATGCATGAACCCAACCATCTACATTCATAATTTTTGAGGAATAAATATAAAAGACAGTAACATCAAGAGTAACAACCATTCATGTAACAAAAATTATGTAATAAAAGAGTATGACACCATATTTTGAAAATTAAAGGGGAAAAATACACTCCCAACCATAAAGATATCCCATCTAGAAAATAATTGGAAAATTAAATCTAAGAGAACTTGGATCCAAATCTCTAAGCCCGGACCACCGTACAAGATCAAATTCTCCCAGGTATCCTCTATAATTCTCTGTAATCACTAATGAACTCTCCCTCGAATAATGATTGGGGATATAATAGGCAACATGATATAAGTAAAAAAGATCAACCCATATCAAGAGAGAAATGAAATATAACAATAATGATACTTATATATTCTTATAAAAGAAACCCATATGAGATAGAAAGGGGATCTTTATCTCACAACCCATCCCTGGATGATGAGTCTTCCAATAGTTCAAAAGTGTTCCATCAATGATGCTCAGCATATCATGTGTCTAACCATAGAATTAATTATGTGGAGGGTCCACACCTCTCCACCTTATTTCACAACTGTGGGGGCACAATCTTCAAGTAGAGTAATCACACCTTAGTGTGTCCGGGGGTGCCACTCAGTGTAAGGAGGATCTATGCCATGGAATGATATGGGGTACAACTCCGTAGATAGAGGAACCACACCCTAGTATGATAGGGGGTACCGCTCAGTAGATAGAGGAATCACACCCTAGTCCATCAGGGGATACCACTCAGTAGATATAGGACCCACACCCTAGTATAATAGGGGTTTCCACTAGTAGATAGAGGACCTTCACCATAGTACATAATGGGGGTATCACTCAGTATATAGAGGACCAACACCCTAGTGATATAGGGGATACCACTCATTAGATAGAGGAACCACATGCTAGTCTATTAGGTAGTAACACTAAAATGGTCTTGTCTAATCACTACTATCATCGAGCACTACCTAAAGAAGCATCACACTTGGAACACATCAAATAATATCTGAAAATCTACCACAAATGTCACCATAACATTATATGTGGAAAAAAATAAATATTGTCTACCCATGAGACAAACTCTGAGTAAAAATAAAGGATATATGTGGGGAAAAAGTTTTCTCAAAAGGAAGGTACACGACGTGTAAGGGTACCACACGATGTGTGGTCCTACTCTACTACCTATTCATGTCATAATTTGTACATGGATCGATATCCATGTATCACTACAAAGAATGTAAGGGGAAAAATGGAGTTTCTTGGATACCTGGGGATGAGTCGTGTTCTCCTAGTCATGCTTGTGTCCTTCATGTCATGTCCATGTACACAGTCCGTGTGTCTAGCCATGCCAGTTTCTGTGCACTCTAGTCATGTATTTGGAACAAGGTATATGTCTGGTCGTGCCCATGTTCATGTACTCCCAGAGTACATGCCAAGTCTCCAGCATCGAGTCACATGGTGTGTTGGTGTCCCACCCGGTGTATGACACCCCACCTTTTAATTACATAACTTTTCATTACATGGTATAGAAATGTGGATCTTTTCAAGTTTAATTACTTAAAAAAGGTACATAAAATAGGAAAACATAATTAATTATTCTAAATACACTTGAAAGACATATTCATGGGTTAAACCTAAGTTATAATTACTGCATCTCATAAGCTATGGATACACATCACTGGAAATGGGTGATCATGAAGCCCGGAAATGGAATAAACAAGAGATACATATAACATAAGATCTTGATACATAACAATAAGATCATAAGGTAAAATGATAAAGAATAAGAAAGAGGCATATAACAATAATAATAATAATAAAATGAATCATAACATGGAAATGGGTCTACAACAATTAAATGATACATTCATAATCATATCTCCAAGTTTTATCAATAAGGTTTTGTAAATGAAAATTACCAAGGTATCGTAAAACATGTCATTTATAGAGATTAAATTCATTACCAAATGCATTGGATAGATATCAGGGTGCAACATTTATATGTATTAATTTCATGTGATCCACATAGATCATAATAAATAATTTCATTAATAACCCACAGAGAATAAAGAACGTGTTTCTTTTCAGAAATCTTGACATACAAAAGAGCTTTAAAGACATGACCATTACATCATTTTTTTAACCCATGAAAGTAAATGTGAGTTTAATATATGTAAATACTTGTGTAAAAAGTGATTTTTAATTTTATTAATATATCAATTTGAAATAAAAGAGTTTTTAGTATTCAAATAAAAAGGAAAATATAATTTCTCATGAAAATGAGGAAAATTTGATAAGAAAATTCAACTGCATGACGTGTATAAACATGATTATAGAGAAGGTAAAAATGGTAGGTTATAAGGGTATCACATTAATAAAATACTCTTATTACAATAATGGGAAAAATAAAGTTTACACAAGAAATTATATTTCACAAAGTAATGTTTTTAAAAATCAAATTTTCTTTTTTAGACTTTGGAAAGTAAATAATAGTTTTAAATTTTGAATAAAACATATTAAAATACTTAATATTCATAAAATAACATATTTTAGTTTTTGGATTATGTTTAATTAATTGTTACATCATTATGAAATAATTATACTGTCATAAAATATACCGCAACCTTAAAACTGTATTTTTTATTATTCACAAAAAAATAAAGTATTTTATAAAATTCTCCTAAATTTTTCCGTAACATAATTTTAAAATACTGATTTAAAAAATTATTTTTATTTAATTAGAAAAATTATCTAAATATGATTATTTTAACTTTTAAATATAAAGATATTTATTTATTTAAAAATAGTATTTTTTATGACACATTAAATTTTGGATCTTATAAAAATATTCTAGTCCATTATAAAATTATTTTATCATATATTATTTAAATAAAATTGTTTTAAAAAACTATTTAAAAAATATTTTCCAAAACTCCTTGGTTTATTATAAAATATTTTTTTCTAGAAAAATACAAGTATGATTTATTTGCAACCAAAAATCAAATTATAAAATTCATCTTAAAAAATATATATTTTATTAAGAGAAACTCTTATTAATAGGAATTTATGGAATAGACATTTAATTTATACAAAGGAATTTACACTATGATCTGGAAATGTGACCCCTTATTATACCTATATACACCCTGAGGGTAAGGTGTACGATGGTGGTAGTTTCATTGGGTGCCTTGTATAACATTGACCGAGTGGTAATATCCATGAACTTGAACTTCTACCATAGGAAATTTTGTTCAAGATTCACTTGTTGAAGCTCAACTTGGTCTTGGTCAAGTGTGAACCCTAGTAATGATACCTACCTCCTAAGTTCTAACAAATGGGCATCAAATGGCATGACTCTACTGGTTGAGGCCATCGATTCTCCTTTTTTGTATCAATTATCCTTTACCATCACTACTTATAAACACTAATTATAATGGTAAAAGTATCAACCAAAGGTATAGTTTCCAAGGGTAATATTGATCAATGGTCATATAACGGTCAAATCCCAATTGTCATATACCCCTTTACACCTTATAAATACAAATTTATTCTTGCACACAAAATTCACTATAATTTATCATAAGGATATATTTTCATTTTAATAAGATATTGTTTGGTTTACTAATATTTTGTTTAATTTATATAGTTTTTGTAGTGGGGGTAATGATTCTATTATATTGGCGAAAACCTTACTTTACCATTTTAGATGTTCTATTTTATATTATTTGTCCAATTGTAATGTTTGGAATTTTAATTGTTTTCATAGCTGACTAATGTAATGATCATTGTTATCGAGATAAAGTTTTGTTATTTTATATTTATTTTATACATGTATAATATTATATAATTTCTAACAAAATTTTATTTTGGAAACAAATATCAATTAAAAAAATTCTGGGTCCTTTCATTCTTCCCCTTAATAAATTTCATCCCCAAAATTTAATCTCATTTTCTCAATTGAGAAAAGGTGAGGGTGATTTTGTCTAATTGTATCCTCTAGTTCCCACATCACTTCTTAATATTTATGGATCCTACACTACACTTTGACAAGGGGGTAGTCTTTTTTAATAGAATCTTATCTCCATTGTTCAAAATCTCCACCGGTTTCTCCTCATATGAGAGGTCATGTTAGTTTTGTACAACATCTAGATTTAATACATGTGATGGTTCATATATGTACTTCCTCAATATATATGAATTGAATACATAATGAACATGAGAATTATTTGTTGGAAGTCATAAAAGATATTCCACTACTCCTATACAGTCAAGTATTTTATATGGGCCAATGTACCTAGGGATAAGCTTCCCTATCTTCCCAAAGCACATGACTCTCTTCCATTGTGATATCGGAAGGAAACCTTTGTCACCAACATCACACTCCACATCCCTTCGATGGATATCATCATTGATATTCTTCCAACTCTAAGAATCATTTATATTTTTTTGGATGGTATGAACCTTTTTTGTATATCTTTCACAATATTAGGGCAAAGAAATTTCCTCTCAACAACTTCACACCAACAAGTATGAGTTCCAAATCTCTTTCCATATAGATCTTCATATGGTGTAATTTTAATACTCGAGTGGAAGATATTATTTCATGATAACTCAACTAATGAGAGATGTTGATCCTAACTACCTTTAAATTCCATTGACCATGTTCTCATCATATCCTTGAGTGTTTGAATAGTCCTGTAAGATTGGCCATCAGTTTGGATGTGATAAGTCATGCAGAAATTCAACTCAGTATTTAGAGAATGTTGGAGACTTATCTAGAATTTAGATGTGAACCTTGGATCACAATTAGAAATTATAGAAAATAGAACCCCATACAACCTCACTACTTCTTTTATGTATATCTAGGAAAGTTGGTTAAGAGAAAAATATTCTATAATAGTGATAAAATGGGAAGTATTGGTGGGGAAATCCACTATAATCCATATTGAATTATTTCCTTTGGATGTTCTTGGGAGAACAGTGACTAATTCTATAGTGATATTGTCCCACTTCAATATTGGTATGGGTAGTGGTTTTAATACCCCCTTTAGTAAATTTTCACTATTCCTTCACTTGCTGACACACCAACAACCTTATAGTGTAGTCACCAAACACCCGTTTCATATTATCTAACCAATAATGATCATGAAGTTTCCTATAAATTTTAGTGATTTTAGGATGTATAAAGAATATATATCTATGAGATCCATCCATCAGATGCTTCTTTATCTCCAGGATTGATGGGACACATAGTCTTGTATGAAATTTTAATACAACTTCTTGATCAATATTGAACTCAAAAACCTCCCATTCTCTATAGCCTCAATATCCCTTTATAACAAAGGATATTTTCTTTGAGATTTATTGATCTTATCTACCAATGAATATTGAGAAATCATTTTTCATGGGGTTGATGATGTCCCTTACCTTACGATTCTCATGGCCAGTTTCAGTAGTTCCCTGATCAACAGATCTCCTTGAATCCTCATAATTTCTAGAACAACAGGTTATTTCCCACTTAATGTATTAGAAACATTGTTTTCTATAATAGGGTGATAATGAATTGGATAGTCATATCTGTTAAGAAGTTTCAACCATCTCCTTTGTCTCATTTTAATTCCTTTTGTGTGAAAATATACTTCAAACTTTTGTGGTCTGTGTATATATCACATTTACTCCCCTAAATATATAGCCTTAATTTATCTGAGAAAAAATAATTATAGGTATCTATAGGTCATTCATGTGATAATTATTCTCATGAGTATTTAAATATCAAGATATATAGGCAATCAAATTTTCATTTTTCATGAGGACGCACCCAATCCATTTTGGAGACGCCTTACCTATGATTTCATATGAAAAGAAAAGGCATTAGTTTTTTATACCATCATTTTAGTTTCCTTTGATACTAATAATATTTATTTTACCTCTTAAACTTACCTATATATTGAGAAAAATCATCAATAATGGTATATTATAAGTTGAATGAGTATATTACACATCAAATGATTGTACTTTATAATGCCATGATTTGTGATCAACAAAAAGGGGGAGATTGTTGGCCCATAAGAGATTGTTGGCCACACTCTCTGGTTTTAATAATCACGAATCATGACAAATATTATTAATCTTATATAATCATTTAAATCATATTTATTTAAGTTTTAATATTTTTAATCATGATTATATATGATCAAATATAACTTTAACACATTCTAACAATATTTTTGTTGTAAGACAATCCAAACAGAAATATTTTCTAAATATGAGAAGCTGACACTAATAAAAAATTGATTCACTGATGCCGATAGAATAAGTATGACTCACTGATGTCGATATCATATAGGAATCACTGATACTGACAGAAAAAATGTATCATGGATAGTTCAAATGAGTTACTAACAGTTCAATTATCTCACTCATAGAAGGATTAACCTACTAACATGTGGACTTATCGATGCAGGGTGCTACCAATGCATGGTGCTACCGATGCATGATGCTACTGATTCATGTTGTTGTCGGTGCAAGGACTCACCGATGTATTATTAATCAACAAAGGAGTCATCAATAGACTATTTAAATTTCCTTTGATTTAATACTATTTCTAACAGTCACATTTTGAATGTTTTAAAGCGACTGATTAATTTAATGATTTTTGAAAACATATTTAATGAGGATTTAAGAAATATGAGGTACAACACCTACCTAAAACACTCAAATTATTGGTATGTAGAATATAAAAATAGGAAATATCTCAAGCTGAAAACGGAGATATACAAAGATATGCATAAACAAAGTAGTAGACCCATACGAACAACATACAGAAAGGAAAAACATGTGAGGAACTATTTATTCCTTATTGTTGTCAACTATAGAACTGTTTTCCACTAACGCTCCAACATCTTTGTAGACTTGAACTAAACCTAAGGATAAGAACATCTCATCTTCTTGGAAGACAGAACATAGTTCTCCACAACACTCTATTTTAGTGTCTGCTTCTAGCAGATGACTCCAGCTTCAACTATGATACCTCAAAGAGTACAAAGATGAACTAAATAACACACAAAGCCTTCTAATCCCTACCTAATAATTATTTCTCTATTTTTTGACTTTTTATTTCATTTTTGATCAGTGTGTGAATCTGTATGTAAAACACACACTATCTCTAACACTAAACTAGAGCACACTGGATATCCTCACACAAATATCTTTTTACACTTATTTATCCCACGTAGAACTATGGAATAGGTCATATGTGACCTGATTGTATTTTTTACCCACATAGAACTGTGGAAGAGGTCATTTGACTTGGAAAGTTGTAAAGTGTTGTGTAAACCCCAATCTATGGTGTGGATCAAAACCTTTATCTATATAGACTTCTAGGTGGATGTTGATCACCAAGTAAATAGGACTAAGTCTCAGCTTAAGACTAATCCTATTTTTTTATATCCTCTATGATTTCAAATTTAGTTTTCTCTATTTTTACCTGTATTTTAGAAAATAGAATTTCATTTTCATAGTTAGTCTTTAATATTGTTTAAAACTATTTTGGCATATTATATTAGTTTCAAAATTTGTATCAATACCTCATATTGTTACAACTAAGAAATGATCAATCTTCTAATATATTAGTTGAATAGTCAGACTATTATAAATTCACTACTTTGATTAACTTGCCTTTTAAGTTTTAAATTCAGGGAATCTTTTAAATAAAATTATTAACAGAAATTTTTATAGGAACTCAATTCACCCCCCTCTTGAGTGTCCTACTCTGACCAACATCAAGATTAATAGAGAGCATAACACGCTAGCCAACAATGTAAGGTTTTTTAAGAAGTACTTTTCATAACATTACATTGGGTTCATATAATTTTATATTAATGATGTTAAAATACATAAATTAAAGTCCAAGATGTATGATGTTAAACTACATTGAATAAAATCTAAATTTTATAATTTTAATCAAAAATAGTGTTTAAATCCTTATAAAATAATTTAAAACTATATGATGTGGGTTAGACATACCCCCCCTGACATGCTCTCTCATATGATATAAGTAATATTTAAATTTTCTCTTATCTATCACACTTAACATGACTCATGTGACCTTATAGTGTATATTTAATTTCCCTAAGTAGCATGATTGAGACACATCATGTTTAAAGATAGGGAGAAAATCCATGGATGCATAATGTAAAACCACATGACACAAGTCACACTATATATGACCTCCAAAACTATTTGGGAGGGTATGCGAGACATATTATCCTCACATGAGAATAATATCCATGTAACAATTCCCAATGCATGTTTCCTTCCTCCATTTATTATGAAACGCAGAGATGAAATTTCTTTATCATAAGAGTTATGTGTGGATTGATTATTCTTATTAAAAGATATATAGTAACATCCAAACTATTATACCTATCTATAAGATCAATCTTGACTATACCCCTCAATTTTTATCCATTCCAAAACCGTTATTCTATCCATGTAAATTTCCCTCTCTTTTCTCAACACTATGACAAGGTGACCCTATTTTTCCCCATATTATAAGAATTGGGTGTCGTTTGATTCCTATGATTTGGGATATGTATTGATTTTATGATACTTTATACTAGGACTAGCCACATATTCTTCTTAAACTAATTATACCAAGATGATGACACCCTTTCTAATTCACATCAGGTTAGATCCTTACTTCTATCACTAGGGAACCCATTTAACTCCTATTATCATATACATGAGCCATGGTTATACTGAGAAATCCAAATTATAATAACTACATGTGTCTCAATTTATATTATATTGGGATATATAGTGACACTTGGATCTCTCATCCTAGGCCTCTCCACAAATTCCTATCAATCTCAACCCCCTACACAAGAGCCAGATCTGTGTAAAAAATCATGGTGAATGACTTGTTTGGTTATATTAGTCTTTAAAAAGGAAAAAATAACACACTTTTTTAGAACTATGTGTGTCTTGATTCCCATATTTTAAGATATGTAGTGACACACAAAATCTTGATTTTAGGTCCATCTATAAATCCCCCAACATTCAATCACCTCATAATTCATGTTATTGTCTTTCACAGAAGGTCTTATTGCATTATACTCTACCATGAGATGAAATTTACATTATAAAAAAACTATGTATGAATTTATTCTTGTTTCTATAGGATATATAATCATAACATGTGGATCACTTATTATAAGAAAAATAATTCATCTAAAAAAAGTTCAATTTTCATATTGATACATGGAGCCTCTCTATTCAGGTTAGATTTAGCTTCAATAGGCCCAACATTGAAATGAATCCATTTTGTTTTATTCATGATTTGAATCAGTGGAAGACCCCTAGCTTGTTTATTTTCATCCATACACCTATAACTAGGTCAAAATGTCCCAATTTTTTTGGTCCTAGTCAAATGGCCTTAAACTTAATAACATTTAAGACTTGGATACACAACTCTAAAATTTGTATCACATAGTACTTGTTTAATGATTATAAACTATATAATATATGATCTATCTCGTAAGACCTGAAATTTATTAGAATAACATAACCTATGTGTTCATATTCTCTTGCAAGAGATCCAGATTGGTACAAGATATTCACTAGGACATGGATCCCTATCCATGATTCTACAGTGAAAAAAACATCCCCTCTCCTGTAAAATATACTAATCTATATTGGAACTTTCAATATACAGTTCTTTGTCCATGAATCTATGTTAAAAAATTCTCCCATCTAGAAAATATCTCTTTCTACGAATAAATTATGGATATAGTCACATTTTCCTCAACATATGTCATGGTTCATCTAAGCTACCACTTGAATGAGTAACTTGTATTACAATAACTATATGTCGTTTTATTCATGTTACCTTAGGATACATATTAATGCTTAGATATTTCATCTTATTCCTAGATACAAATCTTAATCAACATAAACTCCTTCTTATCTTAGTGTTTAGGGTCTACTATATTCATACTATTTTTATCCCCTAGTCTCTTACACTAAAACCTTATTAGAACTTCATGTGTCTTGATTCATCTTATTTTATGATATATAGTGACATATGAACCATATATTTCAGACCTAGTCACAAAGCATCATCCATCACCATTATGCTTCTATCATCTTAAATAGTGTAATCATTGTTAATTTAGGACTGGGATACTCCAACCACCTCAGGGATGTTTCCTTCCTTACATATATAATACTTCATGACTTATAGTGTTTAAATCATCACAAACCTTTTATGGATATTGGTAAAGATTATATCTAGATCCAAAGGACACCTTTATTTTGTAATGATCGCCAATGTTTCCATATTTGGACCTTCCTAATAGATTCTTCTTCTTTCTAAGGAAAATAATATCTAATCCTCATACACCACTAATAACATTAATATGGAACCTACCATTCAAATATTAGTCAGTGGTCGTCCTTTTCATACTTATCCCGTCTAATTTTCCTGATTAAAATACTTTAGATCATGATTTATATCATTTTCATTCCCCATTAAATGGTGTTGGGATCTTATTAACTCTTGAGCATCGTATGGGTTATCATATCACATCCCTATTATTATTCTAATAAACATGACCTAAAACTATGTGCACCCCTTTTTGAGATAGTATACATAATAATAGGGATCTTTAATTAATGCAAGGTTTTTATTTACCCTTTCTATGTAGATTATCTAAACTTTTTCTAAAGGTTGACTGATCCTATAATCATACCACATTGGTTCAATCACTATTAACATGAACTTTTTGCATCCCCTTTTGAGATGTTATATACTAGTTTTGATCTCCTAATTCATTTTGAGTTTCATTGTGTTCTCATTAGTTACATTATCTCTCCCTTTATGGTCAAAGTTGTGTGACTTTAAACCCCATAAACATTTAGTCAAAGATATATGACTTTAAAATTTATCCCCTAATTTTCCAAATCATGTGACCCTTGAACCATTGATAAACAATTGTACAAAAAACATTCCATTTCGAAAACCCATAAAGGGAAGCCTAAACAAAAGTCAATTTTCCACTCTCTGGGTTATTGTATTTCAAGAATTGGGAAAAAGTTAGTATAAACAATAAAAAATTCATAAATATTGTGTCTCCCACCATATTCCCCAAGAAAAATAATGTTGTTTTTATTGGACTAATTAGTCTAGGAAAAGGTTAGATTAATTTCATGTTATAACACTTCGCCTTTAATATGTGTTTAATACATGGTAGCATAATTTTTTGTGTGCCTAAAACCTTCTTTTGTACCATTCCTTCCGTAATCCTACATCCTTAATCAAGTTTTTTAATCCTATTAAACCTTTCAAGTCAAAAAATTTTGAGTGTATCTAACTCCAAGGGACACCTTTGTTTGGTAATGATCATTGGCGCCACAATATTTGGACCTACAAACCAGATGTAGCTTCATCTGAAGGAGAAGTTCCTTATATATTTGTATGCCTCAAAATCATTAAAGTAGACCTCATCATTTGATATAGTCAGCAGGCATCCTAAGAATACATGTTTTATCTCATCATCCTTGATTCAAATATTTTGATTTATAATTTACACATTTCATCACCTTGGTATTAATATAGTATTCTAATACCCTTAACATTACACATTCATGCATGATAATCACTTTTGAAGTATGAATATGACATTTGATACTTGAAAATTTTCTGGTCATCATCATATCACCCTAAACCACATGGCTCAATAGTATAATTACTATGAACCTAAACTATGTGCACCTATCCATCATATTGTCTACACTAGTATTGGGATCTCCATTCACATTGATTTTTCACACCCTTGATAGATTGATTTTATCAAATTTTGTTCAAATATTCCTAACCTTAAACATCAATAAACTTTATTCCAAGCAATTTCTGCTTAAACTACATGCACTATTTATTGATTTTGTCTATATTTGTGAATTATACTCTCTATTTGCAACGTATTTTCACTTCTGTTGTTTTTATACCATTTGTCTCCCATTTTTCTCAAAGATTTCTAACCTTAAGAATTGGGTACATTGGTCTATATTTAAAAACCATAAAATACCCAAGGAAAGATATATAACACTCATCAAGTTAAAAATCCATGAAGGAAAACTTAACTAAAATTCAACTCTCTACTAATTTTACAACACCTCGTGTGTTTTCGGAAAAAATGAGAAATTGAAAAAGAAAAGGCAAAAAACATATTAGGTTGAGAATCAGTAAATGGATTCCTAAGTAAAATTCATGTTCCTACCTAATATTTCTTCCCTATACGAGACTTAGGAAAAAGTTTGGGAAATATTAAAAAATTGATGAAAAATACACATGTCTCGTGAGTTCAACCATATGACCTTGAAAAAAGTCAATCCATACTCACTGGGTCTCTTAACCTAGGAAACAATTAGAGCACCACTCTTTTCTTAGAATATTAGTTTATGTATTCATGATAACATCGAAAATTGTTATTCCAAGTTGATTGGGCCCTTTTGAGCATTATAATCTTCATTCCAAAATTTATCTTTTCAATTTTCAACTTTATGAGTCACCCATCTCCCATATATGAATAGACCAACTCTAGTGTATGGTGATGGTACATATTCCTATACCCATTTTGAGCACATTCCCAAGAGGAAACCATTTTCCATATCTAAATGGGCCAACTCTAGTGTACGGTGATGGTATATATTCTTATACCTGTTCATGAGCATGCACCCAGGAAGAAACCATTTTCTATATCTGATTAGAGCAAGTCTAGTGTACGGTGGTGGAAAATATTTCAATACCCATTCATGAGAACACACCCAGGAGGAAACATATTCATTATCCAAATATAAAAACAATAATTTATGGTGATGATACATATGTATATCCCCATCCATGATCAAATTCCCTGGATTAATCTCCCACATTCTCAAATAATTAGAGATCATGATTAACCTTGTTTTATTCACATTCTGCATTTACATGGATTCAATTATCTTATTATTATTCTATTATAGTTTCAAATATCATCAAAATATGAAAATTTTAATGTGATAGAATAATAAAAAATATCAATGATGGGTAGTGATGTTTTTTATTCATTGAAAAAAATGGAGAAGAACATCCACATTAGGGAATATCTCTCATATATATATGCAATAAAAGGCTTGAATCGAAGTATTATTATAAAAGGTTCTTGATTGAATCATGGAGATGAATCAATGTATTCTTTGAGTCCTTCACAGCTTGTAATAGTTTGGATAATAAGGAGGAATATTCTTCTATATCATGTCACAATGTATTCATCCTCATAAAATTATCAATCCCAACCTCCTCGACTAGACATTGTAGCTCCACTACCTCCTTTTAAGTAGTATCTAGTTCATGGTTGATTCAATCCAGATATTGATAGAGTTAGTCAAATTCTTGGTGGATCTATTTTACTCAATACCTCCTCTCCATATCCCCATTTTACCTCTATGATGCTACCATTTCCTGTTCTGAATCTTCATCAAGCACTCTGTTTCTAGTCTTGATAAGGTGGGCCATGGATTCTTCAATGGATATCCATGGATGAAGCACAATATTTATTTCTCGAGAAGTAATCATCTCCTACACCATGGAATGGACTACATAATAGTAATATCCATCAAATCCATGAATAATAAACATGTGGTAAAGGAGATGCAGTTGGCCTCCAAGTTCACTGAGAGGGTCCTACAAACTAGCACTGAGATCCAATTCCATGCCCATTTCCCCATCTATTGTTAGAAGAATATCTCCTCTAAGTATAAAAAAAGATGACCATGTGGACCAGCACATAGTCTGGAAACAAATCACTGAGAGAGGGCCTAGTTCTATCACATCTCTAGTGTCATAGTACTAGATCAACCTACATCACCTTGACTGCCACTGATTGAGATGCCAAAATTGTGGTACTTTAAGTTCATATGCCCTGTGATGGGGTTATTAATATTTAAACACATTACATGTTAATAAAAAGGAATTTAAAGAGATATATGATAAGTGATTTGAGTATTCACCCTCATTCCAAAGAATATATGTCCCCTCGATTATTTGTACCTGATCAGAAGGCACCATAAATGGGTCTTCTGGTGGTATATCATGAATTGTAATTTCAGATGTTGTTCCAACCTATAAAGGTACTACACCATCCAAGGATGTGATGGTAATTAATTAAATAGAAAACCTAGGTATATCTGGGTCACCACTAAATAAAACTACTCATGGGAACCAAAATTGGTTAGCATAACCATTAAAAAGGGTTAAAATGTCAAGATAGATTACATTCCTTAAAATAACCAACGATCATAGTGATATCATTTGTAGTATATCTAGTGAGTTCTGAAATTTACATGTGGTTTTATTCAATCCTTATATTATCTTGGAAAATGGCCAATTCATCAAGTTTAGGATTAGAGTCTATCCTATCCTATGATACAAACATAACCACTCTCATATAAGCTCATTCTGTATAAATAGTGGTTATACACTCTCAATGAGATAATAACCTCAATTCAAGATCCCCTATGGCATCATCCACTAGACTTGGGACTATAGGGGTTAAGGATAATGTAGTTGGGTCTTGAGTTGAATTTGAACTTACTTTGACTTTCCCTATCAGTTCTTCCATATAGCCTCCTTTCAGGAGTGTAGGGGTTGTATTCTCTAGGGTAGTTAATATTCTTAGGTTTTTGGAACTCAAACTTGTATCTCAACAAATGAATAAGTTAATATGAAGTTAAAAAATTAACTTGAAATATGTGTGAACAAATATAATACTTACTCCTCAATCCCCAGTGAAAATGGTTCTTCAAGTATCGCACACACTTCCTTTAATTGATATCTCCTATAGATAGCTCACTGGGAGAAATAATAAGTGGTGGCACTATAGATGCTCTCAAGGAGTCAAAAACCAATGCATTGATTATTTATTCTTGGATAGTAGAACCTCCCTCCTTAACCATGGTTCCTAAATTAGTTCTTGTGTCAATCAATATTCCTCTAGTAGAGTATTCAAGAGACGCAATAGATGATTGATCCTCAAACACTTCCTTTAAAAGTTATAGAAGAAAAAAATAGAAAATTCAATAATAACCATGGTAAAAGAAGGTTATAATTTAGATTACTGCCCCCATGTAGTTATTTGGATAACTTCCCCTTCCTCGTCAGTGCCCATGTGATTCCTTATCATTTCAAGTAATCAATATATAAAAATTATTTTCCTTTGATATAATTGATTAAATATTCAATATCCCAAATATGGGATTATATTCTTTAAGTTGGTCATAATAATAAATTCTCTTGGGTATATATTTGTTCCAAAACCCTATTAAGTCAATTTCCTCTTACTAAAGGAATCCCCTTTAGCATGCAGGGTATTCCTCTAATAGTCTCTGTCCCTCCAATCCACCTAAAAGGTAGCTTCAGTAGGTATGTATTTTTTAGGATCCACCACACTTATTAAAGGATGAATATCTAAAATACTTATTCATTTTCTCTACATCTTGGTAATTGAGAACTTCCTTGGTGCACTCTCCTACTAGGTATTTCTTCGTCTTATGGTTTCACCATATCCTCTTTCTAATTAGTTTTTGACATAACTTTTGAATTGTGGTACCAATTTTACTAGTTATTCATTAGGGAATAACCATATCCATGACTCAACATAGGTGTTCACAATATCTATGGCCGCATTAGATGGTGGGAGAATGAATGGAATCCCCATATCCTCTCACATAAGTATCAAACAAAATTTTCATGTGACCATAGCATGCTTCTCATTTCACATTCCACTAGGAGGGGTAGGATACTTATTCTGTATGCATAGAAATTGATTCCCAATTTTTTAGGTTTATTCCCCTCTCAAATTACTTCCTTATCTATTCTAGTATCCAATATACCTTACATCAATGATATTATATACAATTTTACTTCATGGATTCCAATTTAATTATATGTGTTGAATCCAGTTGGTACTAAATACGGTGGAAAAACATGAATGTATTAATTTAGTGTTGTGTTTAGGTCAAAATTGGTCAATATTAGTGTCTTAACTCCACTTATATACTTGAGATTTGGCTAGAAGAATGTGTGTGAGATTTTATCGTTATTTATGAATTTATAACCCCCCATATGGGCTATGATACAACCCTAGATCCCCTAAATTGTTAAAATAATTATAAATAGGGACTTCCCCCTATAGATGTTCTCAAAGAGGAAATATGAACTTTGTATAACTTGAACTACTAAGTTGATTATCCTACCAATTTCTAATTTATATGTCATCACAAAATTTTGAATACTATCCCTACTGTGTGACTCTCACACCTAGAGAATATATCCACTGAGAAACATACTAATGAAGGATGTTAATAGGATTAAAAGGTCAATGCCAGGGTAATCTTCCAATCCAATTAAATATAGTGTTCCTCATATAACATTGTATAATAATCACCATAGAGTCCACAGGTCCAATTTTTTGGTAAATTTCATAGTCTCTTAATCCCAATCTCTCAACCATTTAACATAATAAACATATCATCCCAAACACTAAAAGGAATGTAAATATTTGGTTGAATTTCCTCATCCATTGTATTCCTTGTTAGTTATACTAATTATCTAGAAAGAGGAAGACTAGTATCTATATTGTACCATGTAGAAGGAGGTGTGATAAACTCATCATATATATCACCCATAATGGTTTCTCCACTGATCTTATTCACATCCCTGAGGTTTATCCCTACCAATTTGTGCACCATATAGATGGTGTTCAGGTTAAGACTCTATTTACTTATCATATAAAAAATGATATGTTTTTTGATGAGATAAGAATTTTTAGAGATAGAATGCCTCATATAAAACCACTAATTTGAGAAATTATTTCAATTCATCATATCTCTATTGCACCCAAAAGGGCCAACCATAGTCCATGTTGAAGGCGTGTCCTAAGTGAAGGTCCAAACTTGATGACCACTCTAGTATTCGGTTCATTGTAACTTTATTTATAGTGGATTTATAGTTTTGTGTGTCTAGTTATAGAACTCAATGTTATCCTTTTGGGTTTAAGGGTGTATATATTAGGATATATACCTATGTATGATCAACCACCTTGATGAAACATCATACCGATGAAATATTGTCCTGACACAATTCACAATGATGTTTGATCCAATTTAATAGAAACTCCCTAATGTTTGGAATGAGAATGGGTACATTAGTTAGTAGCCTAGATCAATACATCAGAAACATGTCAAACATTGGATAATATTAGAAGGTCTCCCCTATAATCACCAACAAAATATGGTTTCAGGGGTAGAAATACTTTCTCTAGCTAGCTCTAACACCCAGAATCATCTCGTTTATTCTCTCATTCATGTTGAAGATGATTTTTTTTATTTTCATTTCAATAAAGTGAATATAATAGTAAAATTTCAGGTATTTCAGATAAAATAATAATGAAAATTTCAATTTTTCACAAATAACATACATAAATAACGTAACTACTATGTGAACCGTGTAAGTTCGATGCAGGCTACATAAGTAACATGATCGCTATATAATCACTTTTTGAGACTCTAATACATGTGAGATTCATAAGACGTGTCTTTAAATACCACTTTAATAGTATAAACAAGTTGAGTTTTTGAATGAGAACTCAAGTCCAAACTAGTTATGAGTACACAAGCACCAAATTCATTTGAGAATCACCCTTGAGATGTCTCTGGAAAATAAAGGGGACCCAGTGACTTTATATAGAGGAAATTACTCCATTAGTGACCACAAAGAGTTCTTGAGGGCCAATTTACTTCCATATAATCAACATTACTTTTTCTGATGGAACCCATTTTTAGGGGGGATTTTGATACAACTTGACCCATCGGGGCCTACCTAGTTGGAGAAAGGTCAAGCCGCAACTATCCCAAGCCCACCTCCACGGGATAGGGGATGGTGACAAGAATTCAAAGGAATGACTAACATGGGAGGCATTTTCCTAAGGTACATGTTTGCATGAACCCAACCATCTCCATTCATAAGTGTAGAGGAATAAATATAAAAGATAGTAGCATCTAGAGTAACAACCATTCATGCCACAACCTCTGGGTAATAAAAGAGTATGACACCATATTTTGAAAAGTAAAGAGGAAAAATACATTCCCAACCATAAAGATATCCTAGCTAGACAATAATTTGAAAAGTAAAGCTAAGAGAACTTGGATCCAAATCTCTAAGCTCAGACCACTGTACATGATCAAATTCTCCCGGGTATCCCCTATACTTCTCTGTAATCACTAATGAACTATCAATCGAATGATGAGGGGGGATGGAATTGGCGACATGATATAAGTAAAAAAAGATCTACCCATATCAAGATAGTAATGACATCTAACAAAAAGTATACTTATATATTCTTATAAAATAAACCCATATGAGATAGAAAGGGGATATTTATCTCACAACCCATCCCGGGATGATGAATCTTCCAATAGTTCCAAAGGGTCCATTAATGATGCTCAGTATCTCACGTGTCTAACCGTAGAAGTAATTATGTGGAGGTTCCACACCTCTCCACCTTATTTCATAGTTGTGGGGGCACAATCTTCAAGTAAAGTAATCACACCTTAGTGTGTCCGGGGGTGCCACTCAGCATAATGAGGATCTATGCCATGGCATGATATGGGGTACCACTACGTAGATAGGGGACCCACACCCTAGTATGATAGGGGTACCACTCATTAGATAGAGGAATCACACCCTAGTCCATTAGGGGATACCACTCAGTAGATATAGGATACACACCCTAGTATAATAAGGGTTGCCACTCTGTAGATGGAGGGCCTTCACCATAGTACATATTGGGGGTACCACTCCGTATATAGAGGACCTTCACCATAGTGTGATAGGGGAGACCACTCATTAGATAAAGGGACCAAGTGCTATTCCATTAGGCAGCAACACTCAAATGGTCTTGTCTGATCACTGCTGTCGTTGAGCACCGCCTAAAAAAGTATCACACTTGGAACACATCAAATCATATCTCAAAATCAACCACAAATGTCACCATCACGTTATATGTGGAAAAAAATCAATATAGTTTACCCATGAGACAAATGCTGAGTACAAATAAAGGATATATGTGGGGTAAAAGTTTCCTCAAAAGGAAGGTACATGACCTGTAAGTGTCCCACATGATGTGTGGTCCTGCTCTACTACCTATTTGTGTCATAATCAGTACATGTATCGATATACATGTATCACTACATAGCATGTAAGGGGACAAAATAGAGTTTCTTGGATACCTAGGGATGAGTCGTGTTCTCCTAGTCATGCATGTGTCCTTCATGTTGTGTCCATGTACACAGGTCGTGTGGCTGGCCATGCTGGTTTCTGTGCACTCTAGCTATGTATTTGGAACAAGGTTTGTGCCTGTCCGTGCCCATGTTCATGTACTCCCAGTGTACATGCCAAGTCTCCAGCATCGAGTCACATGGTGTGTGGGTGTCCCACCCAGTGTATGTAATCCCACCTTTTTATTACATAACTTTTCATTACATGGTACAGAACTATGGATCTTTTCAAGTTTAGTTGCTTGAAAAAAGGTACATAATACATAGAAACATAATACATTATTCTAAATCAACTTGAAAGACATATTCGTTGGTTAAACCTAAGTTATAATTACTTCATCTCATAAGATATGGATACACATCACTGGAAAGGGGTGAGCATGAAGCCCATAAATGGAATAAATAAGAGAGACATATAACATGTGATCTTGAGACATAACAATATGATCATAAGGTATAATGATAAATAATGAGAAAGAGGTATATAATAATAATAATAATAAAATTAATCATAACATAGAAATGGGTCTACAACAATTAAATGATACACTAATAATCATATCTCCAAGTTTTATCACTAAGGTTTTGTAAATGAAAATTACCAAGGTATCATAAAACTCGTCATTTCTAGAGATTAAATTCATTACTCAGTGCATTGGATAGATATAAGGGTGCAACATTCATATGTATTAATTTCATGTGATCCACATAGATCATAATAAATAATTTCATTAATAACCCATAGAGAATAAAGAACGGGTTTCTTATAAAAAATCTTGACATACAAAAGAGCATTAAAGACATGACAATTACATTATTTTTTTAACCCATGAAAGGAAATGGGAGTTTAATATATGTAAATCCTCGAGTAAAAAGTAATTTTTTATTTTATTTAAATATCCATTTAAAATAAAAGAGTTTTCTGTATTCAAATAAAAGGAAAATATAATTTCTCATGCAAAAGAGGAAAATTTGATAAGAAAATTCAACATAATTATGGTTATAAAACATGATTATAGAAAAAGTAAATATGGGAGGTTATAAGGGTCTCCCATTAATAAAATACTATTCTTACAATAATGGGAAAAATAAAGTGTACACAAGAAATTATATTTCACAAAGTAATGTTTTTAAAAATCAAATTTCCCTTTTTAGACTTTGGAAAGTAAATTATAGTTTTAAAATTTGAATAAAAAATATTAAAATACTTAATATTAATAAAATAACATATTTTAGGTTTTGGATTATATTTAATTAATTATTACATCATTATGAAATAAGTATGTTGTCATAAAAAATACCGCAACCCTAAAACAGTATTTTTTATTATTCACAAAAAAATAATTTATTTTATAAAATTCTATTATATTCACCCTAATCTAATTTCAAAATAAAGATTTAAAAAATTATTTTAATTTCATTATAAAAATTCTCTAAATATGAGTATTTTAACTTTTAAATATAAAGATACTTATTTATTTAAAAATAGTAGTTTTTACGACACGTTCAGATTTTTGGCACTTATAAAAATATTCTAGGCCATTATAAAATTATTTTATTATATATTATTTAAATAAAATTGTTTTAAAAGACTATTTAAAATAAAAAAAATACTTTTCAGAACTCCTTGGTTTATTATAAAATATATATTTTTCTAGGAAAATACAAGTATGCACTATTTACAACCAAAAATCAAATTATAAAATTCATCTTAATTAAATATATATTTTATTAAGATAAAATCTTCTTAATAGGAATTTATGGAATAGAAATTTTATTTATATAAAGGATTTTACACTATGATCTGTAAATGTGACCCCTTATTATACCTATATACACCCTGAGGGTAAGGTGTACAATGGGGGTAGTTTCATTAGGTTCCTTGTATAACATTGACCGAGTGGTAATATCCACGGACTTGAACTTCTACCATAGGAATTTTTTTTCAAGCTTCACTTGTTGAAGCTCAACTTGGTCTTGGTCAAGGGTGAACCTTATTAATGATACCTACCTCCTAAGTTCTAAGAAATGGGCATCAAATGGCACGACTCTACTGGTTAAGGCCATCAATTCTCCTTTTTTGTATTAATTATCCTTTATCGTCACTAATTATAAAAAATAATTATAATGGTAAAACTATCAACCAAAGGTATAGTTTCCAATGGTCATATTGATCAATGGTCAAATAATGGTCAAATCCCAATGGTCATATATCCCTTTACACCTTATAAATACAACTTTATTCTTACACACAAAATTCACTATAATTTATCTTAAGGTTATATTTTAATTTTAATAAGATGTTGTTTGGTTTAATAATATTTTTTTTAATTTATATAGTATTTGTAGTGGGGGTAATGATTCTAGTATATTGGGGAAATCCTTACTTTCCCATTTTAGATGTTCTATTTTATATTATTTGTCTCCTTGTAATGTTTGGAATTTTCATTGGTTTCATAGCTGAATAATGCAAAAATCATTGTTATCGAGATAATGTTTTTTTATTTTATATTTATTTTATACATGTATAATATTATATAATTTGTAACAAAATTTTATTCAGGAAACAAATATCATTTAAAAAAATTCTGAGTCCTTACATTCTTCCCCCTTAATAAATTTCATCCCCAAAATTTAATCTCATTTTCTCAATTGAGAAAAGGTGAGGGTACTTTTGTCTAATTATATCCTCTATTTCTCATATCGCTTCTTCATATTTATGGATCCTACACTACACTTTGACAAGATGAGTAGTCTTGTTTCATAGAATCTTATCTCTACTGTTCAAAATCTCCATCGGCTACTCCTCATATGAGAGGTCATGTTAGATCTGTTCCACATTTGGATTCAATACATGTGAAGGTTCATGTATGTACTTCCTCAATATATATTCATGAAATAAATCATGAACTTGAGCATTATTTAGTGGAAGTCCTAACAGATATTCCACTACTCCTCTATAATCAAGTATTTCATATGGACCAATGTACCTAGGGATAAGCTTCCCTTTATTCCCAAACCACATGACTCTCTTCCATGGTGATATCGGAAGGAAAAATCTGTCACCCAAATCAAACACCACATCCCTTCGATGGATGTCATCATAGATCTTCTTCCAACTCTAAGAATCATTTATATGTTGTTGAATGTAATGAACCTTTTTTGTATATCTTTAAAAATATTGGGCCCAATAAATTTCCTCTCAACAACTTCACACCAAAAAGTATGAGTTCTACATCTCTTTCCATACAGATCTTCATATGGTGTCATTTTAATACTTGAGTGGAAGCTATTATTCCATGAGAACTCAACTAATAGGGGATGTTAATCCCAACTACCATTAAATTCCATTGACCGTGTTCACATCATATCCTTGAGTGTTTGAATAGTCCTTTAAGATTGGCCATCAGTTTGGGGGTGATAGGTCATGCTGAAATTAAATTCATTATTTATAGAATATTAGAGACTTATCTAGAATTTAGATGTGAACCTTGGATCACAATTAGAAATGATTGAAAATGGAACCCCATACAACCTCACTACTTCTATTATGTATATCTTGGAAAGTTGGTTAAGAGATAAATATTCTCTAATAGTGATGAAATGGTAAGTCTTGGGGAGGCAATCCACTATAATCCAAATTTCATTGTTTCCTTTGTATATTCTTGGGATAATAGTGACTAAGTCCATAGTGATATTTTCCCACTTCAATATTGGTATGGGTAGTGGTTGCAATACCCCCTTTAGTTAATTTTCAGAATGCCTTCACTTGCTGACACACCAAGAACGTTATAGTGTAGTCACCAATATCCCTTTTCATGTTATCTCTACAATAATGATCATGAAGTTCCCTATACATTTTAGTGAATTTAGGATGTATAAAAAATTTATATCTATGAGATCCATCCATCAGATCCTTCTTTGTCTCAAGGATAGATGGGACACATAGCCTTGTATGAAATATTAATACACCTTCTTGATCAATATTGAACTCAAGAAACATCCCATTCTCTGTAGACTCTATATCCCTTTATAATAAATGATATTTTATTTGAGATTTATTGATCTTATCTACTAATGAATATTGAGAAATTAGTTTTCATGGGGTTGATGATGTCCCCTCCCTTTCGATTCCCATGACCAGTTTCACTAGTTCCTTGATCAATAGATCTACTTGAATCCTCATAATCTCTAGAACAATAGCTTCTTTCCTACTTAATGTATTAGAAACTTCGTTTTCTCTACTAGGGTGAAAATAAATTGAAAGTTCATATCCTTTAATAAGTTTCAATCATCTCCTTTATCCCATTTTAATTCCTTTTGTGTGAAAATATACTTCAAACTTTGGGAATCTATGTATATATCGCATTTACTCCCATAAAGATAGAGCCTTTATTTTTCAGAGAAAAAATAATTATAGCTATCTCCAGGTCATTCATGGGATAATTCTTCTCATGAGGATTTAACTATCAAGATATATAGGCAATAAAATATTTATTTTTACGAGGATGCACCCAATACCTTTTGAAGATGCATTACTGTAAATAAAGAATCCTTATTTGACTTATGGTATAGTTAACATAGGTTTAGTAACCAATATCTTCTTCATTTACTAGAAAAATTCTTCATACTACATTATCCATATGTACATAGACCCTTTTCGAGTTAACTTGGTTAGTGGATTAGAAAGTCATGAAATTTTTTTCACAAACATTTGGTAATGTCCTACTAAACCAAGGAAACTATGAATCTCTATTAATATTATAGGATGAGGCCAATCCTCTATAGCATTTTTCTTTACATAGCCAACTAATATTCCTTCATTTGTTACAATGTTCCCTAAGAATGAAACATTTTGTAACCAGAATTTACATTTACTGAATATTCCAAAAATATTATCCTTCCTCTGAGTTCCCAAAATAACCCTTAGTTGATCCTCATGATCCACATGACTTTTGGAATATATCATAATATCATCAATAAAAACTACCTAAAATTTATCAAGGTTGTACTTAAAGACTCTATTCATCAAATCCATAAATATAGAATGAGAATTGGTTGATCTGGAGGGTATAAAAAATCATAATTCTCATATATTGTTTGGAAGGAAGTCTTTGTAATATCTTCTTTATTTACCCTCAATTGATGATAATCAGATCAAAGACCAATGATCGATGGCGGTGAGAAGAGAGAGCGGTCCGAAGCTTTCTTCCTCGACGGCGGTGATTCCCTAGCCTGTTGATGCCAGCGGCTCCGGCCCCCTCCTCCTCGCCAGGGGGAGGTGGGGTGCGTCTTCTTTCCTCGTCGGCTCGTCCCTTTTCCCCTTTCACCAACCCAAAGCTCCTCCCTCCCTTCCCTCCGACCCCGCTTTGCCCTAAGGTCCCAGACCTTCTCGAAGGTTCTCCTCACCTTGAGATTTCCTCCCAGGAGTTCAATGCAGCGTCTGACCTTCACAGATCGACCCTGGTCGCTCGCTTCAGGGGTCGCCGACCTTCGGTTGACGCTTTTGATCATTTCGTTTTTGAATCATGGGGTCTTCAATCCTAGGCGGTGGTAGGGCTTCTTGATCGTCGCTGGATGATGATCCGTTTCAACTCGGAGGATGACTTGGTTGTCGCCTGGTCCAGCGCTCCTCGGGTCTTTAACGGATGCAGTTTCTTCCTCATGCGATGGTCTTTCGATTTCAGCATGAATCGAGACCCGCCTTCAGCTGCTGTTTGGGTAAGCTTTCCCGATCTTCCCCTACCCTTCCAAAACCATTCCATTTTTTCTATGCTCGGGAACCTGGTTGGTCGCTTTCTCTGTTCGGATCAGCGATCATCTACGGTCTGTCATCCGATTATGCCTCGCGCCTGTGTGGAGGTTGATGTCTCTAAACCACCAGTAGAGTGGATTTGGATATCGGTTAAGGAGGAGTTCAGATGGAAGCAGAGAGTGGTGTTTTAGGCATGGCCTACTTTCTGCTCGGGTTGCTTCAAATTCGGCCACTTCTCCTCTGAGTGTCGTCGTGCGATTCGGGATAGGCTTAAAGCAGTTCATACGGATGCATCCTGTGTCCTTCCGCTGCGGGAGAGTGGAGGTTTGAATGAAGCAGTGCACAGGGATGTTCCTTTAATGAATATTCATGGGAGTAACCAGGTTTCTCCAATAGCGGTTGACAACAATAGGGAGGCTCCATCTCAGGGAAACCCATCTGAACCAGTGCAGAAGGGGAGGACAGAGGAGGCAGGACCACGGGTTGAGGATTTCTTCGCCCGGTTGAAGCAGGAACTGGGCATCTGTAGCGCTGAAAAGGTCCCCTTAGCATGCCTTCAGTGGATCCCAAGTCTGGTGAGAAGAGTTTAGTTGGGAGTGAGGCTCAAAGTTCCGGTGGATCTCAAAAAAAAGGCTGGGAGTTAAAAAAATTTCAGCAGTAGTTTATGGGCCGAGGGTATGTGCAACTCCTTGAATCTGAACCAGTGCAGGAGGGGCCTTTTTTGTTAGCTGAAACATCTCATGAGGACCAAAGGAGGTCTGCTGATGAGAACATTTTGAGGGAACTTGACCCTAACACCCTTTGTCCGAAGTCTGGGTTAGGGGAGAGGAGAATAGGCCGGGAGAATAAAGCAGGCATAAGGAAATCTCAAACTAAGCAGATTTCCCTTACAGTTGACCCACAGCTAAAGCTTGGGAATCGCTTTGATGGATTAGAAGAACAAGAATCTCCATGGAATGAGGAGGATGACTCGTCATGGGAGGAAAGTAATAGTCTACCTTCAGTGGATAGTATGGACCGATGTCAAGGGAAAGGCCCTCATAGCCCTCGCAGGAAGAAGGGGAAGAAAAGTATTAAAGACATAGGGAAATGTATTGTGGTTCAGGGGAAAAGGGAGAAGGGATGCAAGGATTACTCTAATCTTCCAAAACCCATGGAAACTCGATCGGCCAAGAAAGGAAGGAACAAAGGGAAGATGGGAGAAGATGGGGAGTGTCTGCATCTAATCCTGCACTCCAAGGAAGAAATGCTTGAGCAAGACTTACGACACAATGTATCAGAAGAGGAACTCAAGAGGATTTATGAATGGAGGCTGCAAGTTGATGCTACAAAGGAGAAAGAAGTCTGGATTGACAAGCAAGATAGAATTCTGGCCCGAGGCTTTAACCAGAAGAAAATCAACTCAGAAGAATTTATTCAAACAATGGAAAGGATGATCTCCCATCTTGAAAAGCTCATCAACGATGATCCAGGTATTCAAGTTAGTTCTCTGCATTGGGAGATTTATAGAATAGCTGGGTCAAGTAATATCAGTCTCGTGTTTAATCAATTTGTGAGCTCTTTCAGCACGTAGTGGTAACACTTTGTGTACTCTGGTTTCCCATTTTCCTAAAATGGCTTTTATAAAAATTTAACTTGGAAGGAAGGAAGGAAGATCAAAGACCAATCATAGAGAATAATTTAGTCCCATGAATATGGTAAAATAAATCATTAATCATTGGGAAATGGTACTTGTTCTTCATTGTGATTCTATTAAGATATTTATAATAAATGTATATCCACATTGTTCAATCATTATTATTCAAAAATAGAATATATTCTCCCCAAGGAGACACACTTGGTCAGATAAATCTCATATCCAAAATATCTTGGAGTTGTTTCTTTAATTACTCTAACTCCATATTTTCCATTCTATATGGGCTATTTGATATCATCTTGGATCCAGGTATGAGTTCAATGAATAACTCTACCTCTATTTCTAGGGGAGGTCAAGGTAAATCATTAGGAAATATGTCATTTTATTCCTGAATTATGGGGACATTATCTATCTTTATACTTTCTTTTCATTATCCATCTTCACTTATCGTCACCATAAAGAAGGCTATGGGAGGTGATTCTAGACAAAGTTGAGGCTGGGATATATCTCCATTGAAAATGACTGTTGGTTTTCCATTCCAGAATACCGAAACCTCATTGCTTCTATAGTTAATCTTAGCATTATACTTTGAGATCCAGTCCATCCCAAGTATAGTGCAGAATCACACCATGTGAATGATGACTATATTTGTGATGAGATTGTACTTACCAATGTTAACCCTAGAGTTTCTATAAACTTTTTATTCTATGATAATACCTCCATGAGTCTTGAAGGATAACACTACTTATATAAATTCAAGGATTGATTCTATATTCTTTGTAAACTAGGATGAAATAAAAGAATTCTTGGAACAAGAATCAAACAAAGTAATTTCTATCTTTGAGAGTGTAATGAGTATGCCTTCCACCACATAATTCAAAGCCTCCACTTCTTCTGTCATGATATAAAATGCCCGATCTTCCTCCCTTAGCCTATGCTGAGGTTGATGGTGGTTCCCCTCCATTATCTTCTGATTTGGACATTGATCGGAAAAGTTCCCAAGATTTCCACACATGAAGTATTGAACTTATAGCCAGGCACGCACCACATTACCTTTTTTATTAGTGTTTAGAAGATTAGTATTCACCTCCCCACAATAGTATTAATCTATATATAAATATCTTCTACACTTGTGGTACTTTTAACTCCCAAGCAATCAGTCCCCCAAGTGTTTCTTCCCACAGTTGTTGCATGTGGGAGGTTTCATTTTCTTTCCTCATATTCGATGATCAAAGTTCCTCCCTAAGTTTTTCTCTATTTATATCTTATTTTAATTCATTATATGTGGACAATTCATCTATCAAAACTCCAATTCAACTTTCATATAATTCCACACTATCTCCTCATATCTTTCATAGTCATTATTTTCTAGATTCCTTCACATTTGGGATCTCGATTCACTAAATAATCTATCAATATTTACCTTAGGATCCATAATGAAGCTAGATGTGTATCAAGAAAGTATTGTAAAGTTAATATAATATATTCCAACCAATTTATTTTCCTTTTACTTCATTTCTAGGAATTACTTCACCATTTTTATTCACATCGAATAAGGGAAATATTTATTGAAAGATATTCCCTTGAACTCTTACCACTACATAACATCAATATCCCTTCTTGGATCTTTGTTCTTAATCAGTGTCCACCACTGATTATCTTCTCAATCTATGAAATATATATCCAGGGTGACTTTCTATTGTTCAGAACATTGGAGTATAGAAAATTACTTTCCTATAGATCTTATCCATTATTCAGCAATCAATGGGTTAGTATATCCCCTAGAATAAGGTGGTCATTGACGCATATAATACTTAATGGAATTTTTTTATTTTTAAGTTGAGTCTGATATATCAACTTGATTCAAGTTATTATTCATAACTCGAGTTAGTTGATTTATCATTCTCATAAAGTTTTTCATACCAGCATCTATCGGAACATTGTCAGTGCATCATCTGTTGCACTTATCATTTACATAGTTCTTCCTATTTTGCACCATTTCTCTATAAGAATAAAAATTAGTGAAAAAATTCTAATTTTATGAATCTTATAATTCTAAATGAATTTTATTTATTAAAAAATCATGCTTAAATATATTATTAATCACTATTAATAAAAATTTATTCTTTTATATATCCTTCATAATGGTTCATAAAAATATTTTGATTAACCAAACATATCCCTTGAGAGTGTCAAACCAGGAGTGAAACAAGTCCCTTTTTCATGCATAAATTCTCATTCGAGTCTAGATCAAATTGTTTTTTGGGTGTTACCCATAGATACATCTGTGTTAGACCCACATCCACTTGTTTGTATCTAGGTATGGATTTTTTTCATAGAAACCACTTACTTAAAACTTCCCCAAAATACCAGGATGTTTTCCTATATTTAGAATTTTCCCTAGGGTTCTTTATAAAGTTCTCAAGCCCTAATTTGTATAAATAACTAAACTTTCCTTAGATACCAACTATGACCTCCCACCTTTTAATTACATAACTTGTCATTACATGGTGCAAAACATATGATCTTTTCAAGTTTAGTTTCTTGGAAAAAAAGGTACACAATACATGAAAACATAAGACATTATTATAAATAAAATTGAGATACATATTCATGGGTTCACCCTAAGTTATAATTTTTTTCATCTCATAACCTAGAGACATACATAAAAGGAAATGGGTGAGTATGAAGCTCAGTAAGGGAATAAACAAGAGAGACATATAACATGTGATCTTGAGACATAACAATACGATCATAAGGCATAACGATAAGGCATGACCAAGAGGAATATCATAATTATAAGAATTTGAATAATAACATGGAAATGTGTTTACAAAATTTAAATAAGTCATTCATAATCATATCACCATGTTTTACCAGCAACGTGCCGTAAATAAAAATTACCAAGGTTATTCACCAAGGTATTGTAAAAAAATCATCTATAGAGATTAAATTCTTACCCAATACATTAGAGTGCTATCACAGAATACCCTTCATATGTATTAATTTCATATGAGCCACATATATCATAATAAATCATTTCATTAATAACTCGTATAGAATAAAGAATGGGTTTTTTATCAAAAATCTTAACATACAGAAGATCTTTAAAGACATGACCATTACATCATTTTTTTAGCCATAAAAAGGAAATATGAGTTTAATATTTTTAAATCCACATATAAAAATAAATTTTTAAATATATTTTACTACACATTGAAAATAAAATAGGTTTGGATATTCAAATAAAAAGGAAAATATAAGATCTCACGTAAAAGTGGAAAATTTGAGTAGAAAATTCGGCAGCATGACTGGTATAAAACATGGTTTTAGAAAAGGAAAACATGGTCAGGGATAAGGGTATACCATTCATAAAATATTATTTACATTAATGGGATAAAATAATGTGTACACAAGAATATATATTGGAAATTGGAGGACATACCACATAAAATTTGAACTGGAATAGAAAAGAGAAGTGAAGATTTCCCTTACAATGAAGAGTTACTCATATATCCCGAGGAATGGAACCTTGGTAAATTTATGACACCTTAGGGTGGATAATTGGGAGGAAAAATCACCAGAAAGTCATAGAGTATGGATTTAGAGTGAAAGGAAATGAAAAAATGGGTGGGTATTTATTAGTGAAGTGAAGGATTTGTTTAATATTTCCCAAATATATGTCTTAGAAAACAAGGTTTTGGAAAATGAAAAACCATTTGATTATCCATGATTTTTTCTCATGATTTTGGAAATTTGGGTCAAATTTCATGTTATATTAATCCACTAGAACCTAACTTTATTTTTAAATACTTATTTTGTCATGGAAAAGTAAGTACTCCACAAATTAATCTTTTTAAAAATCAAAATTTTATTTTTAGTCTTTGTAAAGTAAATTATAGTTTTTAAAATTGAATAAAATATATTAAGAAAATTAATATTAGTAAAATAAAAAAATTTAGGTCTTGAATTATTTTTAATTAATTATTATATCATTATGACATAAGTATGATGTCATAAAATATACTGAGACCCTAAAACTGTATTTTTTATTATTCACGAAAAAATAATGTATTTTGGAAAATTCTAATAAATTCATCCCAACCAAATTTCAACATGAAAATTTCAAAAATTCTGTTTATTGTATTATAAAAATTCCATAAATTTGTTAATTTTAACTTTTAAATATAAAAGTACTTATTTATTTAAAAATATTAGTTTCTAAGGAACATTCAAATTCATGACACTTATAAAAAAAATTCCTAGGCCATTATAGAATTAATTTATCGTATATTATTTAAAAAAGGTGTTTAAAATATTTTTTCATTAAAAGAGATACTTTTTATAATACCCTGGTTTATTATCAAAAAAATATATACTTTCTATAAAAAATCAATTATGTTTTATTTTCATACAGAAATATAATTATCAAATTAATCTTAATTAAACATATATTTCATTAAGAAAAACTATTCTTAAGAGAAATTGATGGAATGCACATTTTATTTATATAAATTAATTTATACTACGATCTAGACACGTAACCCCTTATTAAACCCATATATTCCCAGAGGGTAAGGTATGAGATGGTGGTAGTTTTGTGGGTATTATTTTCTAAAATCTACCAAATGATAATATCCACTAACTTGAACTTATCCCATAGGAGACTTTATTCAAGATTCACTCATTTAATATCATCTTGAGTTTGTTCAAGGGAAAACCCAATGACAATACCTCCCTCCCAAGTTCTAAAAAATGGCCTTCAAACAGCATGACTTTACTGGTTGAGGCCATTGATTCTCCTTTCTATATCAATTTTCCTTTATCATTACTAATTATAAACACTAATTATAAAGGTAAAATTATCAACCAAGGGTATATTTTTCAATGTTCATATAGACTAATGACCATATAGTGATCGAATCCCAATGACCACATATCCCTCTATACCGTATAAATACTACTTCATTATTATTCCCAAAATTCACTATAATTTATCTTAAGGTAATATTTTCATTTTAATAAGATTTTGGTTGGTTTACTAGTATTTTGTTTTATTTATATTGAGTTTTTAGTGGGGGTGATGATTCTAGTAGATTGGGGTGATCCTTACTTTCCCATTTTAGCTATTCTATTATATATTATTTGTCTAGTTGTAATTTTTGGAATTTTAATTGGTTTCATAGATGACTAATGTAATTATCATTATTATCAAGATAAAACAATTTAGGTTTCTATTTATTATGCATGTGTATAATATTATATAATATGTGAATAAATTTTATTCAAGAAAAAATATCATTTAAAAAAGTCTGGGTTGTTACATAGAATGTAATATTTAAATCATACAAAATCCCTAACCACCACATCTAGGTCACTAAACACCATGTTTTCTTCAGACTACATGGAATGTAGTTGGGTTTTTCGCAGAATTACAAATCTCTTAAATGGATTCTAGATCTGCTTCTCTCGCTAATGATATGACCAGATTTTCACCTGTAATCAAAGGGAAAAGCCTTCATTATTTTATTCTGGACCTCTGGTGGCCAAAAAATGGATTTCTATCCATCCTTTTTAATCCCACATATTCCTCGTGTACCTCTCGTGTCACGTCCAACTACAATTCGGATCCTAAATCTGAAAATACATCACATTTACTTGAAATACACACTAATTCATCATTTCAACTCCAATACCTCATTGTGTGCACATCCACCATGAATATGGGGGTATGATCATGCTCAAAATTTCCCGACAATAGTCAAATCATGACCCCATGTTCCAACAATGAATAAAACGAAGAACTGGTGGGGGTAAGGCACACGAACAAAGGTAATATCATTGTTGTACAATAATTCTTGTCCAAAGATCACATAATAAAGGTTTGTAAATGGAGATTTTAGTGGGAAAACAGGCAGATAAATAAAATTAACAAATTGATTTAATATGGGGCTCATGCAAAGGTTCCAATTAATCATAGATCAATGAGAAGAATGATAATAAATGCTTAAATAGTTTAATAAAGAGAGAAAACCCCAAAATTACGAGTCATGCCTCGATATTGGATTTTTCATTGGTGAAAAAAGTAGCTTCCAATGATGGGGAAGATATGTTGCATTCACTACACCTCAATTCACCTGAATCTAGAAGCTCATCATCGTCTAATCTCAATCTTCCAATAAATAATGGTGGATCCCTCCTATCAATGGTCTGAGGGTTTTCTAGTTAACCATGGAGATTCTTCATAAAATAATATTTATAAAGGATTCTATTTTTAGGTAATTTAATGAATGAATGAATTAATTAATTAATTAATTCACTGAATGTAGTCACCAACAACTGGTTTTACCAAACATCCCATACTGACCAACTTTAGGTCACGCCAAGGGTAACCCCCACACTCTAGATTCAACTATGGTCTCAGATTCTCAATTTGAGAATACTTTTAGTAAATATTCCATTATTTCCAAAAAACATGCATGCATGATATAAAATATACTAATATTTGTATAAAATTAATTTTGGGAACTTCATGCCTCAGAATCCCATGTCGTCTCAACACCTAGAACCAAAAATATTCCATGATATAATACAAAGTCATACAAGGAAAAAATAGGGAATCTACATTATTCTATCCTTCAATATTTTTTTCATAAATATGAAAAACTAAATAAAAAGCAGGGATACTAAGCCCACATATGTCTCTCCCACTCCTAGGATCTCTCCCCCATGCTCTGATACTTCCATAGCACACAAACCAAGGGAATGGACCATCCATAAAAGATCATATCGTATTCAAAATCTCCCACCATCAGGTTCTACATGAATGTAATTTTATCCTAAATTTCCTTATCACCCCATTAAATAGTGTTCAAGGTATCATAAATGTATCTCCTTAACTACGACACATGGAATATTTCATGAACCCACTCAAACTGTGGGGGTAAATCAAGGTAATAGGAAACCTCTCTAACCCTCTACAAGATCTCAAATGGCCTACTAAACCTCAGGGATAGATTTCCTCCCTAGCCGAATCTCTATAATCCTTGTTGTGGGGAGACTCTTATGAAAACACGATCTCCTTACTCAAACTCCAATGTCATATTATGTCAATCTTCATAATATTTATACCTACTTGAAGTTGTTCTCATCCACTCGCAAATTACCTAGACCTTCTCTATTGTTCCCTGTGCCATTTATGACACAATAAGATATACCTCATCGATCTTTATCCAATATAAGGGTGGCCTACAAGGTCTCCTATATAGTTCCTCAAAAGTTTCCATATTGATAGTAGAGTGGTAGATATTATTATAAGAAAAATCCACTAAGGGTAAATAATCCTCCAAGCTATGTCCAAAGTCTAAAATGAAAGCCCTTGGCATATCCTCAAGCACCTAGATAGTGTGGTCTATCTGGTTAACTGAATGGGATTGAAAGGTTGTACTCATCCTCATTTTGGTCTTGAATTCCTCCTATTGTCCACTCAACAATTGTTCCATAAACCAAATATCATGGTCGGAGATAATCATTGAGGGAACCTTATAAAGTTAGATGATCTCCCACATGTATAACTGCCTCAAACTCTACAATAAAAAATTCTCCCTAATAGAAAGGAAGTGTTTCGACTTCATAAGTCGGTCAAATATCACCCAAATAGGGTCATGGGATCTCACTTTCCATGGAATCACTATAAAAAATTCCATTGAAATTTCCTCCCATTTCCACTCTAGGATCTCAAGAGGTGCAACAAACCTACAGGAACCTGGTTCTTAGCCTTTACTTGTAGAAACATGAGGCACCATGATATGAAATCAGCCATGCTCTGCCTCATTCCATCCCACCAAAAATACCAATGAAGGCCACTATACATATTCCCCCACACCAATATGTAAAAAAGGATAAGTGTGAAACTACCTTATCACCTCCTCCCACAACATGACTGGGAGCACCATACATCGGTAGAAAATGATGATTTGATTCAGTCCTTCAAAAAAATCATCTAGTGAATCTCTTGAGGATATCTAGTCACATAAGAAAACATAGTCGATGTTTTCCATATGGGACTCTCTCACATGATAGAGAAGTGGATGATTCAACACTATTGACCGAAGAAAAGAGTCACCCTCCTCCTCAACTAGGTTTAGCTATAAGGAAGCCAACTTCTCCAATGCCTCCATCACCAAACAAGCCTTAGAATTCCTGGTAAGGTAATCTTCTACCACATTACCCTTACCTTGAGTATAGAATATTTAAAAGTTGTATTATTTTGGGAAATAAAACTATCACCTATGTCTCAATTTCAGGTCTCTGTATATGAAGATATACATGAGACTCTGATGGTCTGAGTAAAAAACAAAGTTCTCTCCAAGAAGATAGTGCCTCTGCAAAAATATTAATTCTTCCAACTCTATGTTGTGAGTCATGTAGTTATGCCCATAGAGTCTCAACTGCCTCAACCCATATATGATCACTTCCCACCTATACATAAAAGCACAACTAATACCATATCTAAAGGCATCACAATATACTACATACTCCACACTCTCCTATAATAGTCTAAAAATATAATCACTTGTCATCCTCAACCTCAACTCATCAAAGTATATATGGCACTGCTTAGTCCAAGTAATTTTATACCCTTTCCATTTTAGGGAGTTAAAATGGGATACAATCCTAGATAAGTCTTCCAAAAACCTCATGTATTACCCCTATAAGCTAAGAAAAATCCATACCTATTACATGCTCTTGGGTGTCTTCTAATAAACCACAAAATCAATCTTCACAGAGTCCACAACTAATCCATGCTCATATATTTCATTCCCTATAAAGTGAACCTCATGGGTCTATAAATGGAAATTAAAGAAATTACTATAAATATGGTTCTCCCAAAGTTAGTCTAGGACCATCCTCAAGTGATATGCATGATCCTCCTCTGATGTAGAGTATATGAGTATATCATCAATAAAGACATAAAGAAATCAGTCCAAGTACGTCTAGAATATCTAGTTTATCAAATCCATAAACACGGTAGGAAAATTCATTTCACTGAAAGGATTCAACATGAACTCATAGTGTCTGTAGTGACATCAGAAAGTCAAATTTGGAATATAAGCTTCATGATCTTTCAATGGGTGGTAGCCAAACCTGAGATTGATCTTTTAGTACCATATTTTTCCCCGCAATTGATCAAATAGTTCTTAAATCATCACCAAGGGTTACTTGTTCTTTATGAAGACCTAGTTCTGGAAATAATAATCTACACAAATTTTTAATATCATGTCCATCTTTTTTTATGAAGATCATTGAGTTTTCCTAAGGGGACACCCTATGTCTGATAAAAATATTCTCTTGAATGTCCTCTAACTTCAACTATAGCACTCCATGTTTTGTAGGGGAAATCTGGTATGCCTCAAAAGATATCGGAGTGGTCCTAGGGTGAAATTTGATGAAAAACTACATCTTACACCTCAAAGTTAGTCTTGGAACAACCTCTGGAAATATTTCCATGAAATACTCAACAAATAAAGGGATCTAGATTCCTGAAGATCCAATTAAACCAAGGTATACACTCACCAACTGATGGGTGATGGGTCTCACCTTCATGATCATTAAACCCACTAGTCCTTCTCTAATATATCTCTCACCCACAAAGGATAATCTCGTCTCATCAGTGAAAAATCATTTGACATGTCTATGGTGACAGTCAATCTGGTCTCAGACCATGGACAACCAATCCATAACTAAGATGATATCATAATATCTCATCGTGAAGACAAAAAGGTTCCATGAGAAACTATCTACACCAAGAAATATATTTCACTCTAGGAAGATAAAATATATTGAAGAAAAGATCCCCATATGAACCTCAAGGTAAATTTTTTGGGATAAATTATCAACTGGGAGCTCTGAAACTCACACCAGGACTAAATAGATGGAGGAATGAATCCTACCTATGTCTACTAGTAGTGAAGAAAGAGAATAATTAAAATATATCACACCTATAATCATCTCATGAGATTCCATGTCATAAGACTCTATAACCTGAAGCCACCCACTATCCTGACCACCAACTCCCTTATCCTATAATTAGACACCTATTATTGGTGGTGGAAGTAGGTCATAACGTCATCCATGACCCAAAGCTCCTCCTCTAGGATCCCCACCAAATCCTCTTCTATCTCCATCTCCATGGGGACCTCCCTAGCCATGCCTAGGGGAACTATAACCATGCCACTACCTATGCCTTGGTGGATCATCCACTCTCTAGCTGCCCTCCCCAGCATGTCAGGTCGAGAAATCAAATGCCATGTGACCTCACCCATTACATGCACAGGACTGCCGCTCTCTGAGCTCCCCTAGTCCTATGTGTTGTCTCAGTGCTGCATGACCCCATGTCTAAGTCTGGTAATGGGGAGGTCTCCTAGGTCGAGAGCCTACCGAATAGTGCATGCTAGCTGTTGTATATGACTGAGCCTCCTGATACCAACTTCCAGCCCTAGTTTCATGGTGTCCCTTTGAAAGGAAGCTCTCCTCCACCATTTCCTGGTCCAATACTCTGGCATATGTGGGAATTCCTAGGGGTACCACACAATCACATATTTCTCTATAGAAACCCTCCTCAAAATTTTGTGCTTGGGAGTATTTATCAAAAATCATATTGAGGGAGTACCATGTGAAGTTATTGATCCACATAGAATTATCATAAACTTCCATCCCTCCCTAGTACAGCTCTAGAAGCTCTTAAATCCAAACTAATTGCAATCATGAGAGGTAATACTCTTCATGAAATATATATTGGAATTCGGTCCAAGAGAGTGTCAAATCATCATGAATTTATGTGACTAGACTATAGATGTTCCCAAATGATCCATGTAAAAGACTAGATACTAATGAAACCACTTGATCAGTATGTTTTTAGATATGTTTTAAAAATCAAATCACCAATTATAGCCAATCCCTCACTGTCTGGGGATCTGGCTTACCATAGAACCTTAGCATGATCTGGTGTTGAAACTCGCAGAGTTTATTAAGCTTGTAAGCTTCCCCAGCCTTCCCTGCTAGTATTATCTACTGATTGATAGGTGTTGGTGCTGTTACTTACCATTCTTGAGGAAAAATCTCATGTGATAGACCCTAAACTGAGGCCTCATCACTCATAGGATCATCATCGTGATCCTGAATCGATAACATGGTTGGTTGTCTTTGTGGAGGTATCTCAAAAATGTAATCAAGATGTATCATGGTTAAATGATTGTATATATATAGGAAGATAACTCAAGAAGGACAGTCAAAGACCCAATCCTATAAGAAAAATTAACCAATGTTCCCTCCAACCAATTTCTATGTTTTCAAGTCAACAAGTAGGTGGTCAGAGTCCTGATGTATGGATACATCAGGCACCACACCAATAATAGGTTCCCTTTCCTGAAAGCCATACTCAAGACACTTTGAAACCATTGTCCTAAGTTCCCAACCAAACCTCATCAGGGGAAAAAATTCCAAACATTTCCCAAGGTAGAACCACCTCTAATACCAATTTGTCATGACCTAACCCATCGGGTCCCACTTGAACAGTGGAAGGATGAACCAAAACTACCCTAATCCCACCTCCATAGGGCAGGGGATGGAAACATGCACTGAAAGGAATAACTAACAAGGTATGATTTTTGCTAATGTACTTGAATGCATGCACCCAACTATCTCCATAAAAAAAGTGTAAAGGAATAGATATAAAAGAAAGTAAAATTTATAGTAACAACCATGCATGTAACAACCTCTAGGGAATACAAGAGTAAGGCAGTTTAATTTGAAAATTAAAGGGGGAAAATACATTTCAACAAAGAAAGATATCCCAACCTAACAATAACTAGAAAAGTAAAGATGTCATATCCTAGTTCTAGATCTTCATGCCTCAACCATCGTACATGATCAAATACACTCGGGTATCCCCTATACTTCTCTCTAATCGTTGTTGACTTGTTCGTCATCTGTAGAATAGATGACATGTGTGGGAAAATCCCATACAAGGGTGAGTATATACATACTCAGTAGGATTCCTCAAAAGATGAGGGTGAGGAAGCAATAAGAGACCTAATAGAAGTAAAAAATATTAACCTAAAGTAAGAGAGGAACAAAATCTAATCACAAGGATACTTATATATACTTATAAAATAAACCCAGATAAGAGAGAAACATGGACTCTATCTCACAGCTCATCCATGGAAGATGAGTTTTCCAATAGTTCCAAAGGGTTCCATCAAAGATTACCAGTATCTAACATGTTCGACCATAGAAGTGACATTTAGAGGGCCCACACCTCACTACTATGATATACAGTCGAGGGGGAATAATCTTCATGTAGAGGACCCATGACCTAGTGCATTAGGGGTCTTCCACTTGGCGTAAGTAGGAATCATGACCTAGAATGATAGGGGGTACCACTATATAAATGGAGGACTCACACCCTAGTATGATAGGGGTACCACTCAATTGATAGAGGACCCATTCCCTAGTCCATCATGGTGTACAACTCAGTAGATAAAGTAATTTCACCCTAGTATGATAGGGGGTACCACTCAGTAGATAGAGGTATTATGACCTAGTACATCGTGGGGGTACCACATAGTAGGTAGAGGACCCACACCCTAGTAAAATAGGGGTAACACTTAGTATATAGAGTATCTACATCCTAGTTTGTTAGGGGGTGCCACTCTAGTGATCCTATATGATCACTATTGTCATTAACCACGGCCAAAATAAGTTCCATGCTCTAAGAAACTTACATCATGCCTCAAAATCCACCATGAAGGTCTATATTCTGATCTACATAGGAAAACATTCAAGATAGGCTACTCATGGGAAAAATATGAGTTTAAACAAAGGAGTTATGAGGGTTAGAAATTTCCTCAAAAGGAGGGTACCTGGTCATGCATGTGTCTGTGTACTCTGGCTATGTGACAGTATGTGACATATTCCTGGCCATTCCCATTTCCATGTAATCCCAGAGTACATTCCATGTCACCCGCACTGAGTGACAAGGCATTCAGGGGTCCCACACAGTGTGTGATATTTAACTCACCAAAAAACCAATCCATTGTTGCTAGGTCAATACATGTCATGTATTCTTCATACTGCATGCTGTGTAGTTGGGTTTTTGACTAATTCTATATCTTATTTGTGAATCATAGATCTAATTATCCTATTACGAATTCCACCTAACATTCACCCTAAATCAAATTGAAAATCATCCTTTCATCGATTTTGGCCCTCTGATTGATGGAAAATGTATTTTCATCGGTCTGTTCGAATCACTCACACACCTCATGCACCTCCCATGTTGAGTAAAACTTCGTTTCGGATCCCAGATCCATGATTACATCATCGATACCAGAAATACACACTTATTCATCCTCTAAACTCAAATTTGGTCATTTTATGCACATCTACCATGAATCTGGGTGTTTGATCGCACTTGGACCCACCTGGAAATAGTATAATCATGACCACATGGTCTAATGATAAAGAGAACAAAGAACAGATGGGGGAAAGGAATAAGAAAAATGGTAATATCGTCATTTTCAAAGTGTCCCTGACCAATGATCATTGAACTGGGCATTATAAGGGGTGATTTCTTGGAAAGTGGGAAGATAAATCCAATTATCAAATTTATTTAAAATGGGGCTCATGTGAAGGTCCCAGTTAATCACAGATCAATAAGCAGATTGATAATCCAAGATTAAATAGTTTTATAAATAGGGTGAAAACTATAAATGAAAAGTCCTAAAATGATATTGGATCAATTTTTTATGAATAATGTAGCTTCTAACAATGGGGAATTTCTATTGTGTTTCTTTAACCATGATTTGGATGAATCTGGAAGCTCGTCATCATCTGATCTCAATCCACCAAAGAAGAATGATGGATTCCTCATCTCAATAGTCCTGGGGTTATGTGGCTAACCTAAGAAATTTTCCATAACATCGTATTTAAAAAGTATTGTATTTTTAGGTTATTTAATGAATTAATTAAATAATTAATTATTTAATTCACTAAACATACCCACAAAGGGCCGCTTTTACCAGAAGTATTGTGCAGACCAATATTAGATTTCACCTAGCCCTTGCACTCCATATTCAACCATGGTCTCAGATTTTTTATTCAAGACTCCACTTAGGAAATACTCTATTATTTCTAAAAAACCATGTTCACATGGTATAAAATATATTAATATTTTCATAAAATTAATTATAGGCACTCTGGGGCTCAGAATCATATGTCATCTCAACGCCTGACTCTAAAAATGTTCCTTGAAATATTTAAAAGTATTAAAATAAAAAAATAGGGTCTCTGTATATTTTTAGGCCCATTTTTTCAAATACTTTATAAACACTTGAAATAAAGTCAAAGATAAAAATTGAAGTGGAAATTGATGAAGGGAATTTTTTCCACAATGCAGCTCAAGGGATTCAATAACCTTTACTTGGTTTGAAAATACCATGGATCATGCATGAATTACCAAGACCATTCAAGAATTATTTTTCATTTTTAGATTTAGAGTGGTTATTTTTGTCCCACCTAATAGCTCCTTTTAAAAGTTAATGTTATATGTGACTTTGAGTGGTGATTTCATAACCATAATGTACTCACTTTGTGATACTTTATTGTATATTGATATACTATGTTAATTAATAATTTATAAATGGCCTCCCATTTTAGGTAAGAAATTATCCATCACCACTTATATATAAACCACTCCTACATCAAAATACACATAGAGGAGAGCTTTGAGTATTTTCATAAATTTCAATTAGAGATTTCAGAAAATCATACTTCATAGAGAGATTTTTGAATCTATCGATGGATATTAATTATTAAATCTAGTTCCAGGAAAAGTAAAAATAATAATTAAATAATAACATAAAGGGGTCAAATAAATTCCTTTGTGTGGAATATTCATGAACATACTTCACATAACCAACTAGTGAAACTCCTTCACGGAACTGGTTTGTGAGATTCCTTCATAGGGTTTTCTTCACAATGACCTCAAAAATACTTTATTGGTAGAGGTTGGATCACATAAAACCATTTAATAAGTAAATTTTCATCCATAACCTATATTAAATGTGTCCACTTCACATAACACTTATACATATGTGAAGTGAGTGGGTTTAAGAATACTCACCAGACTCTCCCTAGTCCCCCTGGCTCCCATAACACTTGGTCCCAGTATGAACACATAAAAATCACTAAAATGGTATTTAAATGGATGTATTTGATGTATTATACTTCACCTAGGTATTATACCAAGATCAATCCAACAAAAATTAACTTTATGGCCTTCTTTCACTGAGGTAAAACCCCTAAAAAGGCTAAATTAGTCCCTTCCTAAAAACCATCAAACATACATGATCAATTCATCTTGTGTGACAGAGTGATTCCTTTTGATCATTTATTCACTTGATAAAATTTGTATACTGATATTTCCTCTAATACATATATGTTTTTTGGGGTAATAATTATCATGTATTCCCTTGAAAATAAGAACTCATGTCATAAGGATACTGGTGAGATATTCCCTGGATCATGATTCTAATCTTGGTAGACCCATGTCCAACACCTTATTGGACTTATCATTGAGTGACCTCCCGCATCCACTCAATGATCCATGAGGGTATGGTCCTCCTTTATAGTTGTTAGCCCCATCTACATTCCCATTGATGATTTTTTTGGCTTGCCTCATTAATGATCTAGGGACATCCACCCAAGGGCCTTCAACTATGTGTAAGCCTATAAATACTACCTTCAACAAAATCCCATTCTAGGTTAGGTATCTATGGGACACATCTATATAAGTTTCTATTAATAACATACATCTATGGGTAGTGTATGTATAATTACCATCATGTATGATTTCTATTCCCAGGCAAGGCAAAGGCCTCCTACAAGGAATAACCCCAACTCTCCCTATTTTCACCTGATTAATCGGGCAGGTTAGACACCTAAGGGAAACCCACATGTAATACCCACTCAATATTATATTTTCACCCCTTTCATGGAATGGAAATCCTAGTTTCATGATTTAAAATTGCATGAAAATTTCTTATTCACATGATATAAAAGTGAATGATAATGTTCTTACCACATGACATTAAACTTCATAGTATGTTCTTATCAAATTAAATTAAATTATGCAATCCAAAATATGTGGGTTTTGAAATATATTAATCTGGATATATAGTAAACCTCTTAGTGGTTCAAACCCAACATCTACAATCTTGTTTCCACTAGTCTATATTCATAGAAAAACCATAATATCTCTAGGCCATATTTCTTGTGAGCTATATCACTCCACATAAATACTTATTCCCCAAGATCTATATAATCCTTCCATAATGGACTATATTAATTTTGAGATGAACTTATTCAAAATTCCATATTTCCAATCAGAAAAACCAAAATAGACTGCTCAAGAATAAGTCCCACACCAACCATCTCTTGGAATATTGCACCAAGTAGTGCACTTCACATGATTTTAAAGTTCTTAGGAGTTTTCATGGTTACATGAACATAAACGAAACCACAATGGTCCTTGTCACATGACCTTAAATGGTAATAAATTTCCCATTAAGTGACACTAAACTCTATGGGTTATGATACCCTTCATGTGGATACATAGAATTCCCCTATCATTGTCCCAATCCCAACACCCCAACACAACTGTCTCCCTAGAGGGAGAAAAATTCTAGATTTCCCAACTTCATAAATTTAAACCACAAGATAATCAACCGGAAAAATAAATATAGATAAACTATGATATATATATATATATATATGTTTACATTAATTCATGTTGATGATTGATCATTAGCATGATGGTAAAGAGTCTCATGTTATAATCCTGAAATGATTCTAGAACATATCTTAAATCTATAAGTGAGTTTTGAAGTAGGTAATAATTCACCCTAAAGGGTGATATGGGCCTAAAATCCCATCCTCTCAACAAATTCAAATTCAAAATCATAATTATTAATGTCTCGATGTCTAAATTCCTATGGAAAGTAGTCCCATGTTGACTCAACACAATTATGGTTGGGGGAACGTTGGGGTTTCCAATAGAAACAATTCTTTCTACCATTCTCATCATTTTATTATAAGTCATTAGAAGTCAATTTACCACTTCTATTATATTAATTATTTTATTTATTTAAATTTTATCTCCTGTTTATCTTTTTTCATAAAAACTAGAGCCTTTATCATCTCATAATTAAGATGTGTATTGTGTAACTCATCAAGATGAATATCCTTCTTATCTTCTACAGATGAAATATTTTGATTAAAATTGTCCAGAAAGTTTGTCATGGACGTTTTGTAAAAAAAATTGAATCATATAGTTTATCATCAACTTCCATGATGTGACTGAATATCTCATTCACACCGGTTAAATAGTCATTAATAGTCTCATCTTTTTCCATTCTGACATATTTAAATTTATCCCACTAAATTTGTCACTTGGATTCCTTGATCTTGACATTTTATTTGTACATATTCTCTAGCTTATACCATATCTATTTAGTTGTAATAATCACAATAACTTAAGTGTAAACATTATATAATAAATGGGATATAATTTTTTATTTCCCATATACCTCTATGTTTCCTTTTTCTATGAAAGACATTTGAGAGTCTCTCTAAAGAGGTGAGAAACGCATGGTCATAACATTGCTAAATAATAGAAATTATGATAGAATATAGGTAAAAATCATCTTCTTACACCCATGAAAGTTATTTCTATAAAAATTTGAACTCCCCTACTATTAATAGAATTTATATTCTCCATTGTTTATAAAGACTTTATCTTAGAGGTAACCCGGTTTTCTTTGATAACACTTGCAAAACCTAGGTCAATTGAGTACTAATAAGGGGGTGAATCAGTGGCACATATTTTAAAATTTTATTCCAAATTAACCAATGTGACTGATTAAATACATGATCTACTCTCACTTCATCTTTTCCTCACCCATATGTAGTAACAATGAAAGGCAAGTAGCACACAATAAATTTTACAAGGTTTGACCTTAGTATGAGATCCTTCTCCTTACCATGTTCAAATCCTATTGAGACGAGGATTTTAGTATCACTATTTATTTGAATTAATTAATAATTTAGTTAAAGTCATATGTAATGGTTTGAGAAGGTATTATCCACTTCTTGAGGGAAGTTATCAACCGCTTCTCAAATATGAAGAGCATCGTTTTATAAACAAAAACCCATAGTTCATTAAGTTCTTCCCCACACTTAATGATGAAAAATGTAGCACCCTAAAATTTTAGTTTAAAATAATACTATGATAAATATATTTCTTAACATGAAACACTTGTATTTATGTTAGTTTTAATAAACTATAAAAATATTATTATTTAAATGTGATCATTATAACCTAACTGTTAAATTGACAGTATGTATAGGAATAACTAAATTATAATATATATATATAAAGGATTTAATTAATACAAATTATTAATTAAATCATAAAATTTAACCTTCATCTAATTTCTTCTACGAGGAAAATAATAAGAATAATGTCATTTTATACTTCAGAAATACATTTTCGTCAAAAATAGTTTTAATTCCATTTTCTTTAAATATTTTATAATTAATTTCTACCATTTTTTGAAATTTTATTTAAGGGAATTAATATATTTTATGAAAATAAATCATTATATTATTAGGATCAATTTTTTATATTTTTTTTGGAAAAGAAAGTTTTTTAAGTGAATAGTGAAAAATACCAATTTTTGTAAAACTATCATTTCTTTTCATTAAATTAATAAAATTAAAAGTGACATTATATTTTTTATTTTATCTTAAAATAAAATAATTCTCCTTTAATTTAAAATAATATAATTAATTACATATGAATCATTATTATAATTTATTTTGGTATAAGTTTATATTTATGTTTAAGAACACAAGTTTCTAAAAAAATGTTTTTCATTGAGTTTTATTTGGTTATATTAAAATTAATTTTTTAAGTTTCTACAAATTGAATCATGAAAATTTGATTTTATATTTGGAATCATTATGTTAAAATTTATTAATAATTACAATTTCATTTTTGTTCATTATAAATAGTAACCAAGGTAAATATGTTTCAAGAGGCTAAAGGGTAAATCAGGTAACTAAGATTAAAAATAATGTGATAATGATTTAAAAAAATATATAACACTTTAATTTTTTCTATTTTATGATTTTTGTTCAACCACCCCCTTCTTATATTCTAAAATATGGCATTTAGGTTCCATTTTTATTTGATAAATGCATTTATATTATTTTATGTAAATAATAATTGCAAAATGTCCATTTCTTGATTTTAATATATCTAATATGTTTTAAAAAGGTAAAAAAGTAATCATTGGTACTAAATGGTTATTTTTAACATTAATATTTTTTTATTAATTTAATTTATTTTAAATTTTTATTGATGAAATAATTACCCTAAATGCATACACAACGCCGACATAGTGTTTCTGCAAGCAGTAGAAAAAAGAAGTAAATTGTTATAAAAACATAAAAAAGTAATATATTTTGAAAGTTTTATGGTGTTTGATGAATTATTTAGATATATATAATGTATTAGATATTTTTAAATGTTTATATTATAACTTCATTACTATCTCGATATTTTTTAAAGTCAACTATATGAATAGCTCTGAAAATGACTTTAATGGTATCTTATGTTAAATAATATTATATTAAATGATTTAAGATTCATTAAATATTATATTTGGAAACTTTAGTGGTATAAGGTAGATAATATAAACCATTATACATTTACGGGTCACTTTCCCTTTTATTGTAACTTTTCTGACTCCTAAATAGTAAAAACATTGTTATTGCAGTAGTCGTTAAAAGGGGTAAAAATATATTCAAATATAGAAATGAGGGTTAAAAGATCACCTAAACTTTTATAAATTTTATTATAAGATAAAATTTTGACATATATTCACCCTATGTTTTAAATATATCAATTTGGTTCCACTTTAACCTAAAAATTAATTTATGTTAATTTAATACTTTAAGAAAGTCCAAGGGTGCCCCTCTCCTCTCTTATATAATGACACCACTCCTCTTCTCTTTGTCACACTTCATGAGCCATGTAGCTGAAAAAATATCTTCAAAAATTACTTAAAAAATTATTATTCATTTTCTAGAGTTCCTAGTATCATTAAATACCACCTATAAGTCTTAGAGTGTAAGTGAAATGTGGTTCTTCAAAGAGGAGTTAATCATCTTAACTGAGTGTTTTCATTTGACTACTTATTATACCAACTTCAATTATTTTATAACCATTCCAATATAATAAAATAATTATCTACCATATACTTTTTTTCTATTATGTTAATATAATAAACTTATTAATCTATTTTTCAATCAAATGAGAAATGAAACCATCGTTCATGCGTACGTTCGGGCTACCACCTTGCAAACTGGTGTATTTCATTTCCCATAATTGTCTTTCAAGGATGGTTATTATGATTGATTTAATATATATATATATATATGATATTAATGAAATAATTATGATTCTATAAATATAATATATCATCTAGCTTCAAACCATTCCAATCATTAAAAAAATCATCTCACATGTGTATATATGGACTACTGTCTCCAGGTAGTGATCAACTTTGTTTTTCAAGTACCTCCTCTCATATCTAGTCATAGGGATGAATTTAATGATGTATTTTTATTTTTATAACATTATAATTATTTTAAAAGATAATATTTTATTTTATTTCTTTATTTTCCATCCATTGAAAAGTAGAAACGTTGCTCGTGTGTGCATGAAAATCACCACCTCACGAGCCAATGTATTCTGTTTTTGGGAAAAAAATTCATGGATGACTATAAAATTTAAATTCATGTTAAAAAATATAAATATATCATGATTTTTATTATAGATATTATTTAACAATGACCCTTTTTTCCATGTTCAACCTACCAAAGTCATTTTTTATTTATGATCCAAACGTCCTCAAAACACCCAATTTCGACTAAACTGATTAAGTAATTAAATATTTCATTTAAATAAATTGAATAAATGGTTTAATGATAATTAAATGAACCTTTAAAATGATCTTAAATAATTAATATCTATTTATTATATAGGAGTTAAAGTACATTCAATAAAATTCAAGACTTGAAGTAAGGAGTTTCTTAACTCAATTTCCATTCATTTGGTGATAACACTTCTTCATTGACTTTGTTATGTCATGATTATGTGTGAATTAATATCTAAATTTTTTTATGTTGTATTTAAACTTGTTTTAAGTTTATTTATATATGTCCACATGGCCACTTCATTGATAAATTTTCACTTGAATTGTTATGATTTTTGCTAGGGTTACCTCTATCTCAGTATCATTTTATTGAGACCTGTTTCATGTCATGGAACATGATATATTTTTATAGTGTAATTACTACCCTGTGAATTATTTTTTACATTTTACTTCATAATATTTGGTAGTAGTTACACAGATATATCATATTCTTTATTTTAATGGATTTTTATTTCAATGTTACCATAGCGGTTAGGCATTTATTTTGTAATATCATTTCTTGTCAGGATTGATTATGTTTGAGTTTACTTTGGGGGAAATTGTATAATATAAATTTTTCAAACCAAATATATATTCTTATACTATGTTTACTCCAAGAATTTATATATATTATTTTCATTTTCAATTCTTTGGTATATAAAATGATTAAGAATTTTTTTTTGAAGAAAATTCAAGCATATTTTATCTTTAGCCGATGAAATTTTTATTCCATGTTCATGCTCTTAAAATTTATGTTAAAGAAGATTTTATCTATAATTGAAATATTTTAAAACATCATTTTCATTAAATTTTTCGTTAATTACAAAGGTTTAATAATAATCTTTTTAAATAAATGCTTTCTGAAGAATTCATTTTTAAATTTTAGCAAAATTATGTAAAGAATTTTCTCTTTTAACATATACGACATGAATGGATATTTCCACCATCATGGACATTATTTTATTTGAAGATTCCATTACAATTTTCCATGGTTATTTTATAATAAATTAATTTCTTTAATATTATGGAAATTTTTATTTAAAATGTTATCAAAAGAAATGGATATTTTTCTCATGTTTTCAATAAAAGGTTTGAATATTCTTTTAACTGTATTTTAATTTATGTCAAAATCCTTTGATAAATCTTATTATTTATTAGGGATATAATCTATTGATACCATACACCATGTTACACTAGATATCTTATGATCATGATGTTCTATTTTTTTACTAGGGAAGAATATTGAAATTCAGTATGTGAGTTTTCAAATAGGGATATTTATATTGATCATGTATTGTATTCATTATTCACCTCTTTTATAATATTAATGAATTGGACTTAGTAAGTGATGGTTGAGGCCTATTATAGACACTCGATGCATTGTTAGGTCTCATGAGACAAACTATCCTCAGTATTGGGTGTATCCCCACCCAATTATTTATGATGTCTTAGAATTATGCCTTGATAATATGTTTATAATGCTTAACACAAGGCCAAGATGGTATGATTATGATATCCGACATTATTCATTACATCGTCATGAAACCTGATATTTTTATCCATGTGATTATATATGTTCATGTGTTATCCATGGATATATTCCCCTTTATGATATTAGTTTTATGGCATATTTGATTATTATTTATCTCTACCACATTATTCCTGATATCTTAAATTGTATTTTTTACCTTAGTTAACATTTAATATATCCCTTTATTATGTTTTACTTTCCCTATGATACCAAGAAATTATCTATAAATTATTTTAGGGGTGTACTAGGAGAAATAAAAAATTTATCATCATAATTTTAATTTGTATTTCATGTTTTCAAATATAATGTATGAATATTGTATATATATATATATACTCCCAATAATTATAAACTATTTGATCCATCCAAATGAAATATATTGTATATTGTGCCAATGTAGTAAGATACCACCGACTTCAGGTTACTAGATTTGGGGTGTTACGATTGGTATCAAATGAAGTTTAGTAGAACCATTGGGGAAAAGATTTAAGAAAACATAAATTAATTAAACATATATTGTAGAACATAACCCTATGATAGAATATAAGGATAAGTATGATTATAGAGTAATATCACGAATCTTGGGTAAAGAAGAGATTGTATAGCTTTCCTCAAAAATATATCCCTATCTAGATACTGGTAAATGGATGTGTGTGTGGAACAAATAAACCTTGGGGTAACAACTATAAAAGGGGTGGATTGAGTATTAACTCGATCATCATAGATGAATGATCAATGGAACTATGAATACATGCTTGGATAGACACTCACAGAGGATATTATTGAATTAATTCACATTTTCTTTATGACCCATTATGATTAATAATAGGATATAACCTATGTCAACCTATGATATGACATGGTGAAATGGGATAAACCTGATGTGTCATGGGTTGAAAAATATAATAATGATTATAATTTTAAAGTCAAAGATACCCCTTTTGAGGTTTTATTTCATGAGAGTTTAATATTATTAAGAATATTTTGAAATACATTTATGGAATACAACCCTTGGGTTTATTATCTGTTTTTGTGAAAAGGACATTTTAGGAAGAGTGATTTTATATTTTATTAACATAATTTGAAAAGTATTGATAACCTTTAGGTTTAAAATTATCTCTAATGTTGAGTTATTTATGGTTTATTACAATTTTGTAATATATTATTTATCTTATAGATAACTATGGGATTGAAAATTTATTTGGTGACTAAGTGATTAAAGTTATATCAGAAGAATTTTGCTATATTTTTTTGGGAAATTTATATGATTAAGGTAAACAAAATATTATTTTCTATGAAGAGGTTTCATTTTAAGAATAATGATTGAGTAGCTTTTGGAATCATATATGTTTTCTTTTTATTTTTTATGGTGATTTAATTTATTTTGGTAAATGATGAGTATATTATATATGATATATTATTAGGTTATATACATTTTGGTATGTTACATTATGAGTGATTAATGTTTTTTGAGATAAATATTAATTTTATCTTAGAATAAAATTTAATCAAATTAGTCTAATATTTGAATTTCAATTTGTTCTATCATGTTTTGAAGAGTTTTAATGTAAATTGAACTTTAGGTATTTTTTTGAATCATTTGAGATTAATTTAGTATTTCTATATATGAAGTTGAATTTATATCAGATATTACCTCATCTTGTGCTAACAATTTTGGTTTTGGTTAATGGAGAGAAACAAGAAGAATAATTTTTCATCATTTTTTGGATCTTAATATCCATTAAAAGTTAATTTTAGTGCTTTGGGCATGAAAAATTCATCTTGAAAATTAATTTATTGGAGTAATATATGTGATAGAAGTGAAAATTGATTAAAGCACAACCAAAGTATGAAATTATTCTTTTGAAATAGAAATAAATAAAGTAATTATATTTTATCATGTTCTCTATATTTATAGTAAAATAATACCTCACCTATATAAAAATGATCTTGAAATGAAAAAAAAACTATTTTTACCTTCATTTATGATGAATTAATAGTCTCCTTTATCCCTTATTGATTTATGGTTTTGTGGTCATTAACTTTATTAGGATCATGTTCTCTATCACTTTATATTATTCCTTGGATGTTATTTTTCTCCCACATGTCCATTTTTTCACTTACCAAAAATTTTATCCTTATTAGGAACCTAATTATGGGTTATTTCAGCTCACCTTTATGTTTCCCACTTCCCCTTTTCAATGTAATATTTATTATCCCTTTATACGATATGAGTTTTTGACAAAGGTATTTTAAAATATTGAACCTATGATTATCAAGATAAAAATTATGATTTTGAAATTTATTCAATGTTTGGGGGATTTAAAACCAATAAAATTTAGTTTAAGATAATATTATTCTTGGTATATTTCTAAACATGAAATACCGAGCTTTAAGCGAACTGTGATATACTATAAAAATATTATGATTTAAATGTGACAATTATAAAATAGTTATTAAATTGGTGGTATAAATAAGAATAACTATATTATTAAATATATCTATAAATTATTTCCTCAATACAAATAATTTATTCAATCAATATTTTTAACGTCTATCTAATTTTTGTTACTAGGTAAAGAATAAGAATAAAGTTATTTTATGCTTCAAAATAGTTTTATTGCATTTGGTGCATAGACATTATAATTAACTTATATGTTTTTTATAAATTATATTTGAGGAAATTAATATAATATTTTGAAATTATAATTTCACAATACTATTAGGATAATTTTTTGATATTTTTGTGAAAAGTCTGATTTTTTAAAGAATAGTGGAAAATTACCGATTTTTGTAAAACTATCATTTCCTTTCATTAAATCAAGTTGTTTAAAAGTACCAATGTATTTTGAATTTGAAATAAAGTCAAAAAAGTATCATTTAATTATAAATAATATAAATAAATACATATTAATCATCATACTTGATTATGGTATAAGTTCATTATTATGATTAAAAATGCATTTTTCTAAAAATTGTGTTTCATTGCATTTTACACACTTATATAAGAGAAATTTATACAATTTATGAAAATTGAATATAGAAAATTAGATTTAAAATTTTTAATCATCATGTTTAAATTTATTAATAATTCCAATTTTAGTTTTCTTCATTATGAATATTAATCATGGTTAATATTATTCACCCCAATAAAGGGAAAATCTGGAATTAAGGTTGAAAATAATTTGATAAGGCTTTAAAAATATATCTAAAAGTTTAATTATTTCTATTTGATGATTTTATTCTAAAAACAACCCTTCATATATTCTAAAATATTTAATTTTTGTGTCATTTTTCTTTGATAATACCTTTATATTATTCTATGTAAGGAATAATTCTAAAATGTCACTTTCTTGATTTTAATATCTCTAATATGTTTTACCAATGATAAAAACAAGTAATGAAATGTTATAAATGGTTTTTTTAATGTTAATAAAAAATTATGATTATAATTTATTTTTAATTTTTAGTTATGAAATAATTACCTTAAATGCTCACGCAATGCTCACATAGAGCTTGTGAAAGTAATAGAAAAAGAAAGTAAAAAGTTTTAAAAAGTTACAAAGTAGTATTTTTTGGTGATTTATGATGTTAAATGAGTTATTTAGATAAATAAAATTTATTATTGATGTTTTAAAATTTTATATTCTTATTACATTATTATCTTGATATTTTTTTAAAGTCAATGATGTGAATAGTCCCGAAAATGACTTTAATGGTATCTTATGTTAAATAATATTTTATTAAAGGACTTAAAATTCATAAAAATATTATATTTGGAAAATTTAATGGAATATGGTAAAAAATATCAACCATTTTTCACTTATGGTCCTCTTTTACTTTTATTTTAACTTTCATGACTCCTAAAGAGTAAGAAATATTGTTATCATACTAAACATTAAAAGGGATAACAGGAGGTTAGAACATAGAAATAAGGGTTAAAACATCACCTAAACTTTTATAAATATTATTATATGAGAATATATTTTCTTATATTCACCATATATTCAAAATATATCAATATTTGTGACAATTTAACATGAAAATTAAATTATATTAATTTAATACTTTAAGTAATTCCAAGGTTATCCCTCTCATCTCTTATATAAGGACACAATCCATCCTATCTTCCTTACACTTCATGTTTAATATATATTGACCTTGATATACCCAAATAACTTTAAAATATTCATCCCCAATTACTAGAGTTCCCTATCTCCCCAAAAAATTAATGTATAAGTCTTAATGTGTAAGCAAAATAAGGTTCTTTAAAGAAGAGGAAATCATTTTAACCGAATGATTTTTTATTATTTCTTCTTATACCTCTTTAAATTATGTCATAATAATTATGAGGTAATAACATTAGTATCTATAATATATTGAGTTTTTATTATATTAATATCATAACCTTATTCTTCACCTTATCTGTTAAATGGGAAACAAAACCATCATTCGTGAGGGAATGGGGACTACCGCCTTGCGAACCAATCCATTTCATTTCTCATCATCGCTTTACATTATTGGTTATTATGATGGATTTAATATATATATATAATATTAATGAAATAATTATTATTTTTAAATATACTATATCATCTATATTCATATCATTCAAATCATTAAAAATAGAATCATTGCACATGCATACATATGGACTACCATCTCCACGTAGCGATATACTTTATTTTTCAAGAATCGACTATGAAAAATGGTTAAGGGGTGGATCTAATGAAGTTATTTGATTTTTATAACATGATAATCATTCTATAAATATAATATCTTATTTTATTTCTTTATTTTCTATCCAATGGAAAGTAAAAAAACATCACTTGTGTATACGTGGAGACTACCGCCTCCCGAGCTGATGTATTTAGTTTTTCATCATTTATTTTCATAGATGGATATAAAATTGTATTTTGTGTATCAAAATTATAATAATTTCAAGTTTATTATTCAGGAAATGATTTAACAATGACCCCTTTGACCACATGAAACCTACCAAAGTCATTTTGTAACTATGAACTGAATCTCATCAAAACACCTGAGGTGGAATTAATCGATTAATTAACTAAACATGCATTGAAATAATGGTTGAATTATAAGGTAATAAACCTATAAAAGGTTATTAAATAATTAAATAATTTATATAATTTTATTATATATAATTTAGGGGACATACACTACAATTTGGTACTTGTGGTAAGGGGTTTCTTAACTCAATTTCTTTTCATTGGGTTATAACAATTCTTCATTAACATTTTTATGTCATGATTATATGTGAATTGATCTCTAAATTTTTTATGATTCATTTACCCTTGTTTTATTTTTATTTTCACATCTTCACATATTCACTTCATGGGTCATTTGTCTCTTCAAATGTTATGATCTTTTTAAGGGTTATCTTTATCTTAGTCTCATTTTCTTGAGTCGTGTTTCATGTAATATACCATGATTTCTTAGTATGGTGTACTTAATACCCCATCAATAAATTTTGATATATTTATTCATGCAATTAATGGAATTTATATACCCATATCATATTCTTTCTTTCAATTAATTTTTATTCAATATTTACCTAAGCGGTAAATGATTTATGTTATAATCTCATTTCTTTTCGGGATTATTTATTGTCAAGTTTACTCTGAGGAAAATTGTATGATATTAATTTATTTAATAGTATATATATTATTATAATATATTTATTAATATAATTTATATATAATTGTACCATTTTCCTCACTTTGGTATTTAAAATTATTGATAATTTGTTTTTAAATAAAATCTGATGTTATTTCCTCTTTGGTCAGCAAACATTTCTTACATGTCCATGATCTTAAGAATTATTATATGGAAGTTTTTACCTATACTTGAAATGTATTAAAAATTTTATTTTCATTACATTTTACTTTATTTATAGAGGACTAAAAGGAATCTTTTTAAATAATTTTTTTCCAAACAATTCATTTTTGACTTTTTACAAAAGTGTAAAAAGACTTTTATCTTTCGACATATACTGCATGAAAGGATATTATCACCATTATGATAATCATTTTCCTTAAATATTTCTTTATACATTTATATGGTTATTTTAAAAGAAAAAAAATTACTCAATATTCTGGAAACTTTTATTTAAAATTTCATAAAAAGGATATTTTTCTCATAAGAAAGGTTATAATCTTCTTTTAGAATTATTTTCATTCATGTAAACATAATTTAATGAAACTTATGATTTATCATGAATATAAACAAATGATATCATCAACTATATTACTATGGATGTATCAGGATCTGGATGTTCTATTTTTTGACTTGGTAAGAATATTAAAATTATATATGATACTTTTCAAATACTAATATAAATGTTTACTATGTATTGTATTGATTATTCATCCATTTCATATGATTAATGAATTAGACTTAGTAGGTGATTGTAGGGTCCCATTATAAACCCTAGAAACATATGTAGGTATCACGATACAAACTAGTTTAGGTATTTGGTGTATTCCTTCCCAATTATTTATGATGTATTAAAATGAGGCATTGATGGAATATTTATGATGTCTTGGAACATGGACTTGATGGTGTGATTATGATGTCATCCATTTTGTATTCAATAATTATAAAACCATCTATTGTTATATGTTATACTTGGATATAATAAACTTTTATGATATTTTTTATAACATATTTTATTATTGTTTATATCTTCCATATTATTCATGATAGCTTCTGTTTTATGCTTTCCCTTACTAGTATCTGAGCTCTCCATTATTATGTTTCTTTTCCCCAAGAAATGAGAAGCAGTATATGAATAATTTCAGGGATATACTATGAGAAATAATAATTTTATAAATAATTTTTTTATTTATTGTTTTCAAATTTAATGTGAGAATCATGTATGTATCTTGTTTCCCAAGACTGCTAAAATATTAGATCCTTTCAGATTGAATATCTTTTATCTTGTTCCCATTAAGTAAGATAACCAATGATTCCATGTTAATAGAGTCATGGTGTTATAAAAAATATCTTCAGTGTCCTCTCAAATGATTCCATATCAAATATAATATCTTCTTTGGCAATTTATTTGAATTTCGTAGATAATATCAATGCAATGATATCACATCATCCTTTCCCCTATATTAATAATTACCTTATGCATGATATAATGCATGAACATGATAATGTTCTTCCTTATAAGAAGAAAGATCTTTGATAACCATAAACTCAATCTGATTTCCTTAACCCAATCTGAAATAATGGACAAATTTCATATCGATGTTCTTCAGTTTATCTCACTTTGATAAAGTAGTTCTTCAGTGGATCAAAGTATCAACTACACTAATTCCCAAACCCTAAAAAATTTATTCTTATTAATTTTCCTATTTTATATTCATAGAATAAAATGAATATTGTTTATATAATTAATATTGGAAAGTCCCATGATTTATGGCTTCTTTAAACATCCATAAAGAATAGCTGTAAAACTGTGAAGAATAACTGAGAGTATTTGAATTTGAAATCTCCAACCAATCTACACAATATTCTCATTTTATTATCATAAAATATTGATTCTATTACCTTAATTTCATAAGGTTCTTATAAAATTTTCTCTAAAAAGTTTTATAAGTACCTTAAAAATATCCTTAGCTAATTTTCTCTATCTTTATAAGGTTGGTTGTACTCTATAGTTTTCATATGGTTAATTCAACTTTGAGAAGTTATATTTTCAAAATAAATATCTTTAACTCTATGAATATTGAACCCTATGAAGTACTATTATCAACTCTATGAAGCCTCGACATACCCAAAAAACTCCAATATATAGTTTAGAACTTCACCAACTTCATGAAATCATATTCGCATCATCTCTATAAAGTTTTATTATACCCTACAGAGTTTTGTAGTTGAACTATATGTTACCTTGGAACAAATATATATAGTCCTGATGAACATTGAGAAGTCTAAAAACCCTAAAACTTTTATCTACCCTATGAATTGAATATGGATAAGTTCTTAATAAAATACTCACAAATTCTATAAATACAGACTTTATTCATCTTCTTTTAAAAATTCCTCCAAATCATTTAGTATCCTTCTAAATCTCTTTAAAACATATCATAATATTCTCAAAACTTCCAAATACTTATTTATCATGGTTAAAAATATATAAAAATCTCTTTAAAAATTCCAAAGGGTACTTCATTTGGGAGGGATAGCTTCCCCCTTGAAGATGAATAATATAGTTAAGATATGGAATAAAAATTGTTCGGTGAGTTTCACACTTTTGGTTAATGATAAAAGTTACTAGGTTATTCTATGAGTTTATATGATAACATTTTTGAGTCTGAATGAAAGTTTTTATAGCAGTTACAGTTATTCTTTACCAGTTATCTGGTGAAGTCTGAGTAATGAGTTTCTCTCAATGTGCGTAACACGTCTCTTATAGTCCTATAATGGTAGTGAGATTCTACTATAATTATTTTCATGACATACATTGATATTTGTAATGAATCTTTATAGTATCATTAAATTTATTGATGTTTAATTATTATAGTATTTTTGTTTCATGATTATAAAAGAGCTACACTTTGTTTAATATATCAAGTGATTGTATGTAGTAGGTATCGCATATTTCACAGAATGATAAAGACATTTAATTTTGGTTGAGATGCATTTTTTTCCTTTTATTGGTGGTAGAACAGTTTTAGGGTTGAAATATTTAGTTATTATTGAGTGTTATCAATGATTTTTTTTAAAAAAATAAACATGTTACAACTTGTTATTTGGAAAAAAATTATTAATGATTTTAGAGAATCAAAAATGTTTCAGTATGTGATTATAACCTCAAGTGGATAAGTAGACTAAATGATTTATGGTATTATTAAAATTTTATAATAAGAACATGTACTATATTTTGTAAGATATTATTATATCTTGGTGGTATTTTATATCATGGGTTGATGAACCATGGTCAATAATGTAAACCTATTTAGAGATTTTTTATATGTTCTTTTGTATTATGAAGCTGGTGATAAAATTTAAATTAGTTATTAACATAAAAATAAAGTGATTTCATGATGTATTTTATTATCCCTATGATTTTATATTTATATATGAATAATCAAATGTCAATAAATAATGTGAGTTGGAAAGTGAAAATGGATGTGTTTTTCTTATGAAATGTCAGCAATGTGAAGGGAAGATGAGATAAGTAGATAAAAACTCAGTATTTTCCACTATTTTATTGACGTGTATATTTAAAATTTCATCTTATTTGATTCTAGGGTGTTTTACATTCTAAGATGAAAATGTTTAAAGGCAGGAAGGTTATAATATCCAAGGTTTTATTTGAGTATGACTTAGCTTGTGGTCAAAATTTTGTTTTTTTATTACATTAGATTCATTGGTGCCTAAATTTATTATATTTTATACTATGAGGGCTTATTTTAGTATCATGGGAAGTTTGGAAAACAAACAGTGATACTAATATTATGGGACCATTGAAGGTACTGTTCTATTTTTTCTTAAATGGAGTATCAGATTAAGAAATAGAAATCATCATTGAAACCCAAAGGGGGGATTATTATAAATGTAAAAGTTTGATATTGATCTATTTGTTGTGATTTTAGTGTCAATGGTGATTTTAATAAATTAACACAATTAAGTTAAAAGAATAAAACAAAAAATTCACCATTTATACCTCTCTATGGGTTTTTTTACATAAACTAGAAAAACCTAGCCTCGTTATTCTATTATATCAATGGACATAACCAGGGATGGTGAAGGAAATCATTAGAGATCATTGGGAATTTATCAGATAGTTATGGTTCTAATTTGATCTTACATGTATTTTATTCCATTTAACATCAAAGTTAGATAAATTTAACTATTTTTTTATCAGTGACCTCTACCATATGTCAAAATGAAGCTATCGATGAGATGAACATATGGTTGTTAGAATATTAAGAAATTAACATATAATTATATAGATATGTTAGATAGAAATTTTACATTATTTTTTATAAAAGTAATAAAAAAATATCATGCATTTGAATCGCATGGTCTAATAGATATTAATTTCAAGTATCAATGATAAAATCCCTTCGATGCTAATATCACAAAATTTAGATTGGTAGATTAAATGTTATATTAAAGATAAGTTTTATCGAATTTCATCTTCTCTATAATTTTTTTTGATGGATTTAATGTTTTATTCATGTGATTAAATTTATATATATTTTATAATATAGTCTATAAAAACATGTTAAAATTTATTCTTCATCATAGAAAATGTTTCTAGATTTTAGGTCATTCATGGCAGTAGACTCTAGATGATACTGTAGGATTGGACAATAGTGTGATAATGAGATCATGGTTTTCTAATATTTAATTGTATATATTATTAAGGGTTATATGGAAATTATATTTTAATGATGAGTCTTATTTTCTTGGTACACATGGAATGGTGTAGGTTTTTTTATCCATGTAATTAGGCGGTGGGATAAGGATGGATCAGTTGAGCTAAGAAGCGATCACACAAACCATTTCATCAGTAAATCAGTATGGATCAAATAATAGAGGGTGATCCATATATTGAGGAAACACGGGTCATGCATGTGAACCCAAGGGGGGTACCATATGGTACCTTATTATTGGTATAGATGTGGTGCTACATGTGGGGATATATGTGTTTCTGACGCTTTCACCGGGGCGCGCGCATCCGTCTGTGGGGAGGACGCGCTGCTTGTTACCCCACATTCCTGCTTTCCAAAGGCGGGCGGCATCCATTCCTTGTTCAGGGAAATCTGCTCCTTGATCGAAACCGGGATGATGGGATGTCGGTTCTTCCTTCCGTGGATTCCTCCTCGGAGCTCATTACCTAGTCCGGGTCTCCCTCATAGATTTAAGATGGGTTCGTGAAGCTCATTCTCGGTGCCATATCTACATGGACGCCAGTTAATTACGCTGCTTCCTTCAAGATGCTCCAAGGGGTCTTGTCGGGGCAGCAACCTTAGGTGAGGAGAATGTTCACGTTGGGGCATCATCGGCATGTCTGTCTTTGGTCCCTCATCACAGGGCTTCTTGAGGGCGCGGAAGCCCAAGGCATCCCACATCGAACGCGGGGAATATGTACCATCTGAGGTTTTCCTTAGCTTCCCATGTTTAACACGGGGTATGTCGCGAGTTTAACGTCTTGTAGAGACGGATCGGGTTGAAGGATCCCCCAGGGGGGAATACCGATGTTGGGGGCCAGCACGTGGGCGGCCTCCCGGGTGTCATGGAGTGGGATGGAGTGGCATGACCTCACCGGGATGTGGTGGCCCGGATAAGGATCAGGATGGATGGTGGGCTGAGACATGGGGCTTACGTTCTGAGACGGCCCAAGAGGGGGGATACAGTTTAACGTCATGCGGGACGCGATACAGTTTAACGTCATGCGGGATAGAATACAGTTTAACTTCATGTGGGATAGAATACAGTTTAATGTCATGCGGGACGAAATACAGTTTAACGTCATGCGGGACGAAATACAGTTTAACGTCATGTGGGACAGAATACAGTTTAACGTCATGCGGGACGAAATACATTTTAACGTCATGCGGGACAGAATACAGTTTAACGTCATGCGGGACGGAATACAGTTTAGTGTCATGCGGGACGAGGGGTTTGGGGATTACGCTCTGAGGCGGCCCAGAGTGGTCGGGGAACCGACTTGGAGAGGTTGGGATGACCGGGTGGTGGGATTGAACCTCGTGGAGGCTTCCTACGTACCGTGCGTTAGCACGGATCAAAGTCCACATAGTTCGCTGGGATGGGGCTTACGCTCTGGGGCGGCCCATAAAAGGATGCCATGGTCGATGCGTGCTCTAAGCCCACGTGAGTCATGCTCGGTGTGGGAAACAAGAGGCAGTAGGGACCAGACGATCACGTCGCGAAGGGTGTGTCCGTGAGAAGCGGAATGGGGTTTACGCGTTGAGCGGCCCAAAGAGGAAATAGGGGATTACGCGTGGTTAGCGGCCCTTGGTGTCGGGGCTTACTCCAGGGTGGAGGCCTGTGGTGTGACAAAGCGCAGTGGGAAAAGGACTCCACTGGCCTTGGCAGGGGGGAAGTACGGAGATGCATGGGTGCAATCATCCGCAAGAAAAGCTAGGGGCTTACGCTCTGAGGCAACCCTTCCCCCGCGGACAAATGCTGGTCTGCCAAGGAGGATCTCATTCCATGTGAGGAAGAGTCTATTCCCATGGAGACAAGTGGGTGTAAAAAATGTCCGAGCTGGGGGGACCCTGCGTGCGAAGCACGGGGTTGGACCACAGTTTAACGTCTTGTGTTAAGGACGAGGTGCTTAGCAGTTTAACGTCCTGCAGCTTGGACGTGGTGGGTTCGCTCCACACCCCTATGTCTTACATGCCCAATGCCCTCTACCCGTTGTGGGAGGGAAGGCATCAGCAAGTCCATCACGAAGGGGGGCCGCAGGGCGAACCACCGGGGGGTCCACGTTAGCGTGGCTATGCGAAGAAGCAATAGCCGTTAGCGTGCCTATGCGGAGAAGCATAAGGCAAATCAATGCAACGGGAAACACATCCCAAGGGACCTTGTGGTTACTTAGCACGATCCTGGAAGGCCGTACGGGAAAACAACGCATGGCTTGCATGCCTGGCAGGGGAGACATCAGGTGTCGGTGCAGAGGGCAGCCAAGGGGTGTCAAGGTGAGGGGTTCTGGGATTTGCGCGCAAAAGGGAAGGTTTGCGCGCAAAAGACCGGGACGGTGTGCAATTGGAGCAAAGGAATTGCGCGCGGAGAGGGAACTATGTGCAGGGTATTGCGCGCACGGCAGGGTATTGTGCGCGCGAGACACGGATTGCGCACAAGGCTGGAACACTGGGGAGGGGGAAAATTCACTGAAGTCGGTGGAGTTGCGCGCAAAGGCGAACTCCGGGGCAAGGTTGCGTGAAATGAGGGTTTTACCAGGAAGTCATCTTGCACGCGGGGGGAGCCGAATTTCCCACACAGGAGTCGCTTCATATTTCTCAACCCCCAAACCGTTCGGGGCCACCTTCTATTTATAGGCAACCTCCGGTGTGGAATCTAGGTGGCGCGCGAAATTCTTCGCGCCGAGCGCAGCCGGCGTGCAAAAAACTCACTGCGCAGAACCAGGGCGCGCAAATATTGTGCGCCTCATCAGCTCAATTCCGCAAAACCCGGTGATTCTACGAGCGCAGAACAATTTTTCGCGCGGAGCCTCCTTTATTTAGCGCACCACATCCCGGGCCTCCGGATCGGGCCTCTGATTCCGAATATGAATTCGCTTCTCCATTACGAAACTTCCTCCGAGAGTTACGGTCTTTTTTTCGGCATCAACAAATGCCCCCCCCCCCTTGAAATTGGATCGGCGAGAGGTCGCAACGATCGGATTCCAAGGGAAACGCCGAAACGCCAAAAGGCTAAGTCACCTGGTCAAGTTGCGCGCAAAATTCCGATGGGGCGCGCAAAACCTACGGACGCGCGCGAAATCCTCTTTCCGCGCGGTGCGGAACCCTGGCCTCACCTATAAAAAGGGGCGTTGTGTCCCAAATCCGTACTTCCGCTTTTTCCGCGCGATAAGTTGATCACTCTCGTGTGCCAAATTGCTTCCGCTGCTGCGCGTAATAACGCTCGGGCAGCGCGGAATTCCATCTGAAATTTGGTCGTGATCTCGCACCTGTTCGGGCTTTTCCGCGCTTCACCTGCCGATTGAGCGCTCATCTCCAGGATATTGCGCAACTCATTCATATTTCGCGCAGAACTCTCCGATTCTGCACCCTGCATCCTGATTTCACCCAACTCCCAAAAGATTCGAGATGGCAGCAAACCGAGTTGATGAGGGTGAAGCCGCTACCCATAGGACAGAAATGTCGGCAAACGAGGAGGAATATGGCGCCAAGGTGATTGTCTCTAAAAATCTGACTTTGTTCAACCTGCTGACTCTGGCCCAGAAGGCATATCCCTTGTCGGACAACCTCCCGCTCTGGAATTTCGGCATCCTGGAGGAGGTGCCACTGCCGGGCTTCGAGGTGGACACACCGCGGTCTTGGGTGACTCGGGAGGACGAACTTCCTCGCTACAACATCACAAAAAACGACCATTCTACCAGGGAAACTAGACATATGGACGTTTATGTCCTGAACCCGAGGACTAGGACCATTACCAAGGACGAGCCTGTGGCGTAGGATTCTCCGGCCCTCTACGCGAGCACGTTCCGTCAAAGCATCACAGATGACATGAAGGGCTGGCTGAAGGATTGGGTCCTGCGGTCCGGGGGTAACTTCACCAGTGAATGGGCCTGGGCGTTCTGGGTTCACCATACCTGTGACCAGTTTGGGGACAAACTGCGGTATATCGGCCTGTTCGAGGCGGTATGGACATCGGAGTTCCATTTCCACCACCATCCTGAACTCGGACCGGAGCTATTCACCCGGTGGTCTCCTGACACTAACACGTTCCACCTTAATCATGGGGAAGTCGGCATCAGTCTCTGGGACGTTCACTGCGTCGGAGGTATCCCACTGGAGGGTTACCAATACGACGAGTTCGTTCCTCCAAAGAACACCTGGGGAGACAGGTCGCGGACGCCTATGCTGACGTGGCACTTGCTGCAGTTGGCCAAGGAGATGCTGGGGGTCAAGGACTTCCTGAAGGAAATTGCCTACAAGGGCTGGTTCAGCCTGTTCCTTGAGAAGGATCTCGCCGTCAAGATGCCGGGACGGGGCAAACGGTGCCCAACCGCGACTCAGAGGAGCAAGGACGGGTCCTACTGGAAGACCCTGGAGGCGGGGCAATACCAATCATAGGGCTACCGCGTCATTGAGGCCCGAGACCCGAATGTCCGGTATGCCGGGTTCCTTGCTACCTTCCTGAGCGGGTGGCTCCTGCCGGTGCGGGACGCGAGGATGGGCGTCCGTCCAGCGACTTTGGTGATGGCAGGCTCCATGGCCGCCAACAAACGGTTCAACTTGGGCGTCCCCATGTTGTCCAAGTTGTATGCCATCCTGGGGCGCATCTCACGAGGGGGGTCGCCTCAGTGAGTATGTGGTCCCTTCCAGATCTTCCATGGCTGGGTGGCAGCTCATCTCGGTGGGTATACTTTCCCAAACGTCGTCCGTCCTCCGGGCAATGGTCTGCGACCGTCCTTGCTAAACATCGTAGGGGTGGCGCCGATGATGCTCAATGAGGAGGGCGTGGGGATCTGCATCGGCAACCATGCCAACTTCAACTTCATCCCATTCCCCACCCCAGTCGGCCAACTAGTGGACAACGGGCGAGGCTCTCTAGAATAGCAGGAATACTTCCAGAGCATTTGGGGTGGGGTGATCGTGGATCGGATCGACAGGAAGGTGATCTGCGAGCCTTACGTGCCATCCCGATTCGCCAGGTAGTTCGGGTGCCTCCAACGAATGCCGAAGAAGGTATTCACGGCTTTCTGGCAGAAGAAGAATCCATGCGTCCTATGCTAGATGTGGTTGATGTTTACCACTTTCGGCTCTGGCGACGTCGTTACTCTTCCTCCCACCGGGGTCGATGTCGTCCTAGCAACCGAATATGCCGAAAACTGGACCATTGCGTACCCTGAGGGGCTATTACACAAGCACATCCGGCAACTCGAGGTTACTCGCGCGAAAACCGGGCGACGGGAAAGAAGGCATGGTGCCGTCGAAAGGGGGGAACCAAGGGCGCGTCAGGCAGCGAGGCCTGCGCAGGCCGGGACTTCGGTAGTGGGAACATCACATGGTGCTGCCACATCCTCGTTACCTGCAGGGGGGGTCACATGAGGCGGCCAGGGAACTGCTCGGGAAGCAGATAATATATCTGCTCGAACCTTCCCAAGACGCAATTCTCTCAGCACTATGGTCGGCCTGGATGACCCTGTGGCAATCACTGAGCGTCGAAGCCATCTGGAAGAAGATAATGCAAAACTGGATCCAACTGCCAGAGGTCGGGCTCATTCGAATTACCGACCGAGTAAAATTCCATCAGCGACATGCTTATCTGACGGCCATGGATGCATACACACGCCAAAGGGGGCGGCGTGCAGAGCCACCTTTCCTAGTGAAAGTGATGCTCGACCAGGAGCATGATCCGGAAGCGATGTCGCCGGGAGAAGGCGACAGTGACGAGGAGCTGGAGGGGGAGGAGGAAACCGGAGAGGACGAAGGTGAGGGAGAAGACGAATAAGAGGAGCCCGAAGGTGAGGGGTCGCAAGGGGTGACCTACCAAGGGAGTCTCAGAGAGAGCGGCGAGATTTCCGACTCTGATCTCGACATAACCGAGATTCTCGAGGTTTGTCTCTATCTTCATTCGTTTCCCTCATTCATCCATTCTACTTTACAACTTCTAACTCACTTCCCCATCCTACTCAGGAGCAGTTGAGCATTGGACGGGCGTCCCCACCAGAGGAGGGAGGAAAGGAACCAGTGGGACATGATGGGGATCCGACACCCATCATTGAATTAACAAGCGCAGAGGGGTCTCCCCTTACAGCGGCTCCTGCAGCGGCCGAAACACTGGGGACCGACGCTCTGGATTCCTGTAAGTCTCAAGCTTCACTACTGGTTCTTAGTGTCAAAAGACCCCATCTGACCAGTGTATGCCTTGCGCAGTGATCTCAAAACTGGAGGCACATCAGGCTGCGGAGCCCGGGCCATCCGCGAGTGGACCAGCGGCGGACATACCACCTTGCTTAGAACATGCTCTCTGCACTGAGTTGTCCCCAACAATTGATGAACAGGGGGCAGCGGACATCAGTGGCGTTGTTATTGAAATGAGGTCGGAAACTGGTGGAGGCGTCATTGCTGCTGGGGCGAGATAAGTTCGCCCGGACGTCGAGGATTCTATTCCTCACGAAGACATCCCTGGGGAGGATCCTGCTGTCGATCTGTTGGAGGCCTTCCCCATATACCGACCCGCTGACCCTGAGGAGATAGATGACTCAAACTCAGAGGCCGCCGAGGAGATCCGTATGACACGGAGCAAAGGGTGGAAGTGTATCTAGTTCTTCCTCAGGAATCCCCAATCGGATTGGCTGAGGCGGATGGGATCAATTCAGACCTGACTATGCTTCCTATGCACCGGAGGGGCTGAATCTCAGCACCTTCATCTGATGGTCCGTGATTACATGGCCGAGAAGATACGTGAGAGAAGCCGGCGCACCGAAATTTCCCAATGCCGGGAAGAATCGGCGAGTGATCAAGCGATGCTGAGGGCGGAGCAGGAAGTCCGACACCTCGAAGGGCAGGCAGAAGATAAGGAGGCCTTCATCGCAACATGCTCTGAGCTCGTGGAGCAACTGACGGCCCAGCTGGCTGATGCGCAGGATCAACTGGTGGAGGTGAGTCACTAGATGACCGTACTTCAAACCAAGCGGGCACAGGCACGAGCTAGGGCTGGTGATCTGCGCTCTATGGTGGCCGATGAGGAGAGAATCTTCAAAGAGAGAGAAGCGGTCCTGGAGGCTACCAGCCAGAGGGTAGCAGCGCTGGAAAGATCGCTTCAGCACGCTAATCCCTAAGGGCTTTGTTTTTGCCATCTCATGAACTTTCTGCTTGTAATGCTCATCGTCTCAATCCAATATGTGGCCAAATCCATTCATTTGTAACCTTGGTTTAATGCTCTCAACCATAGTTTCGAAATGAATAACAACTCATCCCTATCCTCCTGTGGGTCGTTCCCAACGCAAGAAGTAGAAGATGCTCGTACCATCATTTCGTTCAACTGTGGGGCATTGACCAAGCTTCAGGCGTCCAAAATTGGGCCTAGACTTCTGAGGAGACCCCGAGCCAATTGATGTGTTGACTTCTCAATGTGCTCTAACACACAAGTGGGGCAATTTCGGGGGCATTGAAATCCATCCGAACACAGGGGGGTGGAGAGGAAGGGTGAATCACGCTGCCCAAATTTGGAACCCAATGGGGCGCAACCATGGAGGATAACTATCAACCGTGGTGGAAACGCAGCATCCATATCATGTTGGCCTGGAATGGGGGGGGAAATAAATGAGGGATGAGCGCTGACCATGTTCGCAACATGGGGCCTAACTCAAATATCGTTGGTCAGTTTTCTGGAACATTGGCTCAGGACAATAGGCGGACCATAGGTCTATCATCCATACTGTTAGGGGGTCCCGTCAAACATGACCAGTTCTCCAGAACTTTGGCCCAGGACAGTAGGTAGACCATAGGTCAAGCATCCATACTGTTAGGGGGTCCCGTCAAACATGACCAGTTCTCCGGAACGTTGGCCTAGGACAGCAGGCGGACCATAGGTCGAGCATCCATACTATTAGGGGGTCCCGTCAAACACGAAAGGAAATGAGGATCCGAATAAGGGGGGACGCAAGGAGTGGAAGGTGGAGTGGTGATTTGTTTGAACAGATTCCAACACTCCCAAAATTGCGCCACCATGGTGAAGGCGCATCAGGCGGACGTACCGACCTGATCACGGGTCATCCCAATTTTCAGGAAGGACCTCTTTGGCGAGAGAACTGCTGCTTCCCATTATTACCATGGGGCATACCGAACCTGCTCGGGGTAGATATCCTGATTACACCACTTCCCATGAAGTTGGGCCGAGGGGCCGACAATAAGGAAGGATGGGGTTTAGTAATCCCTAGGGATGGACCCAAGACGAAATGTTCGGGCGGCCCTATGTATCTCATAAGGATAGAATCAAGCCACACGTAGTTCTTGAAACATAGTTCAACGTCATGTTGGATGCAATACAGTTTAACGTCATGCGGGATGGAATACAGTTTAGTGTCATATGGGACGGAATACAGTTTAACATCATGCGGGACGGAATACAGTTTAACGTCATGCGGGACGGAATACAGTTTAACATCATGCAGGACGAAATATAGTTTAACGTCATGAGGGACGAGATATGGATCTTAGTTTTAGGTCTTAGAGCTCGGACCATGAGGATCTTAGTTTTAGTTCTTAGAGATCGGACCATGAGGATCTTAGTTTTAGGTCTTAGAGCTCGGACTGTGAGGTGGGAAAAGGGAGAAACGGACACATGGCAAGGCAGTTACAAAAATACAACGTGAATGAGGACCTAATCCCTAATTACCATGTGCTCTCTAGGGAAATGCTCGAGTCAAGGGAATGAACACAAAGGTAGGCTGGACCCACGGGGAAGTGCCCCAGGCGTTCCTACGTATCTCATAAGGATGAGAATCAAGCCACACGTAGTTCTGGAAGGTGACATGGTAAGATACCAGTGCCAGGAAAAAAAAAGGGGGAGTGCGGGCATGACCCTTGCACTAAAAGAAGCAGAATTTGATAAATCTTGTTTGCCCTTTCAGGTGAGTGGTTTTTTTGTGAAGCGACAGACCTAAAGTAGTAGGTTGTGGTGTCTCCACAAGCATCAAGCCGTGATAGGCGTTGAAAAATGGCATGGCATAAGACCAATACCCAACATGATGTCCTCTAAAATGAGGTCGTCACAATGCAGTGTCGTTTTTCGTCTTGCGGCCAGGACTATAATGCCACAGTTTAGGGTCCTGTGATAGGACCAGCAACACAGTTTAAGGTCATATGGTTTTGACCAACAACATAGTTTAAGGTCATATGGTTTGGACCAAAAACATAGTTTAAGGTCATATGGTTTGGACCAACAACATAGTTTAAGGTCATATGGTTTGGACCAACAACATAGTTTAAGGTCATATGGTTTGGACCAACAACATAGTTTAAGGTCATATAGTTTGGACCAACAACATAGTTTAAGGTCATATGGTTTGGACCAACAACATAGTTTAAGGTCATATGGTTTTGACCAACAACATATTTTAAGGTCATATGGTTTGGACCAACAACATAGTTTAAGGTCATATGGTTTGGACCATCCGAGAGAGGACCCTCGGGCCAAAGGGGCCTACGAGGGTTCAACAATCAGGGAGGGGCAGGAGATGCTAGCTCCCAGCCATGCTGGGCCCGAAACGCAATATCTGGGTGACTCCTCGTTCCCCATGGGGATGAGGGTCAAGCTGCACGCAGCCCGTAAAGAAGAGACCCAAGCACATACTCTAGCACTCAGATCGCGGGAGTCCCGAGAGACACCGTTACGCAGATCGGTCTGTCTGATGTGCGGGGGTGTACTGAGGGTTAGTACAAGGATTGTCGAGATTCCACCTTGACGCAGTGGGTCGGAACATGACATGAAACATGCCACCAACATTTAGGGCCTAGGGAAGCCAGCGTGATGACTGAGGATTACTGTTGAACATGTTCGCAACGCAGCATCCTGTCGTGTTAGCCACGGGGACAAACAAATGAGCATCAATCGCTGACCATGTTCGCAACGCGGGATTTGTATCAATTTGTTGTCTAAAACCCTTGGGGTCGTTGGCCCATGACGGTAGGAGATCCCTTCGGTGTTGTATCCAGGCTGTTCTTGGGGGTCCCTCCGGGTGTGAAGGATGATGGGGGCCCAAATGAAGGGGAACACGAAGCTTGGAAAGTGGATGGAACTTGCCTAAGTCGAATCTAGCACTCCAAGTTCTAGACCAGAGTGCATTGAGCACATCAGCAGACCACTGGAAAGGGTCAGGGGGCTCAGTCCGAGAGTGGCCAAAAGATGGCGGATCCCTGGGCAAAAAATGGGGCGTAATGACAAACACCCTGGGCACCGGGAGATCGTGGGATCTCCTAAGAGATGGGGTTGGACCTGACATCTAGGTGTTCATGCGGTCCTACGTATCCCATCAGGATGGGAATCAAGCCACACGTAGTTCTTGATATGCGTCTTTAAATGCCATTGGACAGAGGGGGGATAAATCTTGAGGACAGGGTGTGTGTGGTGCAGCTATTGCAAACCCAATGTGAATGGGGACATAATCTCACACCATGTCATGCGATCCTGTGGTCAAGGTCCCAAAGGAGAAATATGGATCTTAGTTTTAGGTCTTAGAACTCGGACCATGAGGATCTTAGTTTTAGGTCTTAGAACTCGGACCAAGAGGATCTTAGTTTTAGGTCTTAGAACTTGGACCATGAGGATCTTAGTTTTAGGTCTTAGAACTTGGATCATGAGGATCTTAGTTTTAGGTCTTAGAACTCAGACCATGAGGATCTTAGTTTTAGGTCTTAGAACTCGGACCAAGAGGATCTTAGTTTTAGGTCTTAGAACTCGGACCATGAGGATCTTAGTTTTAGGTCTTAGAACTCAGACCAAAGCACAGTTAGGGTCATGCGGGACCATACAGTTTAAGGTCATGTAGGACCAGACAGTTTAAGGTCATGCAGAACCACACAGTTTAAGGTCATGCAGGACCATACAGTTTAAGGTCATGCAGGACCATACAGTTTAAGGTCATGCAGGACCATACAGTTTAAGGTCATGGAGGACCATACAGTTTAAGGTCATGTAGGACCATACAGTTTAAGGCCATGCAGGACCATACAGTTTAAGGTCATGCAGGACCATACAGTCTAGGAAAAGTACTTCTTGAGGAACCTGGCGTTGGTGGGAGGAGTGATACGCTCACCATCCATAGTCACCAGGGAATACGCTCCATTGGGATAGACCTTATGGACAATAAAAGGCCCCTCCCAGTTGGGCTCCAACTTGGGTGGTTTCCTACTGGGAATAATTGGCGCTCTAAGAGCCAGCACCAAGTCACCTTGTAGGAAGGAGCGGAGGTGAACCTTCTTATCAAAATCTTGAGCCATCCTGCTCTGATGCCTTTCCATGTTATGTAAAGTGCGAAGCCTACTTCCGTCCAGCGCTTCCAATTCGGCTAGACGGATCTTGGAAACTCTGTCTGGTGCTTGCTGGTCGTAGACCACCGTGCGCAATGAGGGCAGCTGGACCTCGATGGGAAGGACAGCCTCAGCTCTGTATACCAGGGAATACGGAGTCACCTGGGTGGAATTGCGAGTCGTCGTCCTATAAGCCCAGAGGGCGTTGGGGAGCCTGTCCGGCCAACTTTTCTTGTTCTGACCAACCATTTTTTGTAGAATGTTAGAGACTTTTTGTTAAATGCCTCAATCTTTCCATTCACCTGTGCATGATAGCGGGAGGTGTGGTTAGAGAGAATGTTGTACTTGGCGTACAATCTCTTCAGCTCGGCCGCTCGGAAGTTGGTTCCATTATCTGTGAGGATAGCGTGAGGTATTCCAAACCGGTGAATGATATTGGAGCTCACAAAGTCGGTGATAGAACCAGCCTTGACTTCCCTGAGCGGGGTTTCCTCTGCCCACTTTGAGAAAAAATCTGTGGCGGTTAAGATGAACCGGCACTAGCGGGCCGTCGCCGGCGGGTAAGGCCCTACGACATCCAAACCCCAGACCGCAAAGGGCCAAGAATACTTAGTAGTATGGAGAGGCTCCGGTGGCCAATTCACAAAGTTAGCATGAACTTGACACGCATGACACCTCTTGGTGTACTCGATGCAGTCGTGGATCATGGAGGGCCAGAAGTATCCCAGTCTCCGAATCTGGTGGGAAAACTTCGACCTGGCCTGGTGGGCGCCACAGGAGCCAGCGTGGACTTCCTACATGACCTGTGGGATCTCCACTCCTTGAAGAAAACGGAGGAGAACATCGTTAAACCCATGCCTGTAAAGGAGCTACTCACGGCTGGGACCGCTCTGAAGGGTGAACTGTGGCGCGCAGCGCCGGATTCGTTCCCGCTCTGTTCGGTCCATCGGAAGACTGTCGTGCCGGAGATATTCAACCAAGGGTGTCCTTCAGTTAGTAACTATCTCGATCACCACGCCGGAAGCCCCGGGGGGGTCCTGACGCGGGGGCACCAGTGGTGAGATGTTTCACTCACGGGCCACGATCGCCCTCCGGGATAACAGGAGTAATGAATCTTCGGTGCTCCACATGGATGATTAGGTCATCCTGTTCGGGCTCCGTGAGTGATGTGGCCAGGCTGGCCAAAGCATCTGCTCGACTGTTCTATGACCGGGGAATGTGAACGACATCTGGTCGGGAGGGGAACTTAGCCATTAGATGGAGAGCGAATTCCAGCAACGGCATGAGTTCCGGCTTCCTGACAGCATAGTCACCATTAACCTGCTTGATGACTAGCTCAGAGTCCCCTTTTACATACAGGTGGGGTAGGTTAACCTCCAGAGCCAACTCGAGGCCAGTGATGAGGGAATGATATTCTGCCTCATTGTTGGTGCAGCCTTCTGACAACAAGAAAGAATATGGCAGAACGGCTTTCTCTGGGGTGATGAAGATGATACCTGGGCCCACTCTGTTAAGCCTAGGATCGTTGATCCTTCTACCGGTAGGGCTTCGGGAGGGGCCATCAAAGTGCATCTGCCAGCATGGGGTGGCGTGATCGACTTAGAGGATTGCCTCATCAAAAAATCCCAAATCCAATGGCTGGTCTGCAGAGGTTGGGTGGGCAGCTAAGAAGTCTACCAATGCCTGTCCTTTGACGGCATTTTGAGGTACGAACCTAATGTCGAACTGCTGGAGGATCACCGCCCAGCATGCCAATCGGCCGGTCAACATAGGTTGGCTGAGGATGTATTTCAATGGGTCTACCCGAGAGACCAGCTGTACCTCGTGGTGCTGCAAGTAGTGCCACAATTTCTGTACGGTGAATATGAGTGCTAGGCAGCTCTTCTCGATGAGATAGTATCTAACTTCCGTGTTGAGGAGCATGCGAATGAGGTAGTATAGGCTATTCTATGTTCCCTCATTGTTCTTCTGGGCGAGAAGGGCGCCGAGGGATCGATCCAGGGCGGTCACGTAAAGGACCAGCGGCTTTCCGGGAACGGGTGACATCAGGACCGGAGGTTGAAGCAGATACTACTTGATTTCCTCAAAAGTGGTCTAACACTCTTCATCCCACCCATAGGCGGCGCCTTTCTTCATGAGTCGAGAAAAGGGATTACACTTGCCGGCCAGATTTGCAATGAATCAGCGTATATAGGCTGAGTGGCCTTGGAGGCCTCGAAGCTCCCGAATATTATTTGGGAGAGGCATCTGACTGATGGCCTTGATCTTCTCAGGGTCGATCTCGATACCTCGATACCTAACGTTGAAGCCAAGAAACTTTCCGGAGGTGACCTCGAAGGCACACTTCAACGGGTTCATCTTCAAGTGGCGAGAATGGAGCAAACCAAACACTTTCTCAAGGTCTTTGAGATGGTCCTGGCGCTGACGAGATTTGACCACCAGGTCATCTACATAGCACTCCACCAGCGTCCCGAGGATCGTCTTGAATATACGGTGCATAGCCCGTTGATAGGTGGCACTCACGTTCTTTAGGACGAAGGGCATAACCCGATAGCAGAAAGTGCCATGGAGGGCCCTGAAGTCAGTGAACTCTTCATCCTCGGGTGCCATCCAGATCTGGTTGTACCCAGAGTACCCATCCATGAAGGAGAGGGCTTGGAACCCGGCCGTTGCGTCGATCAACAGCTCTGTCATGGGGAGGGGAAAGTCATCCTTCGGACAGTGGCGATTAAGATCGCGGAAGTCGATGCAGACCCTAATCTGCCTGTTCTTCTTCTTGACAGGCATAATGTTGGCTAGCCACATGGGGTACTAGACTTCCTTGATGAAGTTGGCCTTAATGATCTTATCAACTTCGGCCTCAACCATGGCACCATGAAAGGGGTACATTTTTCTGGGAGGCTTCTTGAACCCGCGATGATTTACTGGGAGGCCAAGGCGGCGGATGGCTACCTGGGGATCTAGTCCCGACATCTCGTCATAACTCCAGGAAAACACATCACGGTGCTATCTGAGGAAGTCTATATACTGTTTCCGTTCCTCGAGAGTCATAGCGGTGCTGACCAAGGTGGGTCTCGGGTCCACCTCACTACCGAGGTTCACCTATACTAGCTCATCGACCGTAGTAGAGACGCCCTCCTCAAAGGAAGGAGGAGCATCTTCCATGTCTTCTTCTCCGCTCGTGGAAGGATCATCCACGGGGGGAGCCGTTTCAGGGCTGATCGACCCTGATGGGGAGCTGGCACCGGCTTGGGCGGCAGAGGTCGTCACGACAAGAGACTCATGCACCGTAGAGACCATGGCGACGAAGGCGGTTGATCCAATCCCATCCGGCCTACGGCCCAAGGGGCCACTCTTTACGAAATCAAATCTGTGGTGATGCGTTGGCTTGAGCCGGTCGATCCCGGTTCAGCGAAACAGGCATGTATGACGTACTGTCGTTGCCATGAGCCCAACGTCCCGATATCGTATGGGGGTAGGAGGCTCGGGGATCACCTGGGCCTGGTTGGTGTAAGAGTACGAGGTAATTTCTCATCGTCACTTAGACCCGGAAATATGCATTCCTCTGGTACCCGAGACAACAAATCACTCTCCAATATCGGGAGTCGTGGCCTCCAACCGATGGATTGGGAAGACATATGCGTCATCCAAACCTGCCCAGGGATCACCCGCGACAGCGGCGGGCTCAACCTCACCTTCCAGGATTTGCTTGTCCTTGCTCTTGTAATAGTCAGCGTCCAAGTAAAGAGCTTCGCAAGAGGCAAACGGAGATGCTTCTCCTTGGAGCACACTCACTTGACCCTTAAGGGAGTATTTGAGGCACTGATGGTATGATGACGGAACCGCTGCATGAAGATGGAGCCATGACCTTCCCATCAATGCGTTGTAGGTAGTGTCCTGAGAGACAACCATGAATTCAGTATTGGCAATTAAGCCGCCGAACTAGGTCTTCAGATGAATCTTTCCAAGTGCAGTTTTCTCGGTCCTGTCATACCCCTGGATTCTGAGGTTGGAGGGAGTTACATTATCCTTGGACAACCCCAGCTTTCGCAGTGTCCGAGTTGGGAACAAGTTAATCCCAGAACCCGTGTCGACAAGACAGCGACGGACTTCCACGCCATTGAAATGGCTGGTGATGTATAGCGGGCGGATGTTCCCCTGTATGGTAGGGTCTTCATCTTCACCGGAGAATGAGATAACCGCCTGACATTCGGCGTCCTCAATCACCTCGGTGTGGAAGGCTTCTGCGGCCACGACCTCCACTTCAAACTGGAGGGGGCTCCTTAGAGCCTCGGCGAGCGCCTCACGCATTTCGGACGACAGGCGAAGGGCCTCAAGGATGGAAAGCCTTTCCGTAATGCTGGACAGAAGCTTCGGGACATCATACTTTCGTGCCAAACGCGAGCTTCTACTTGCAGGAGGTCGCTCTGCGATTGGGGGCATGACGGGACTTACTGGCAGGACCGGTGACTAGCTGGTACTAGGCACATCCCGTTGTTCACCGGCTGAAGCCCAGGAGGTGGCTGTCATGCTAGGAACGGAAGGCCGTAGTCATCCAGTAGCAGGGCTAGGCTGGTTGCGATGCGGGCAAGGTGGTTTCGCCCGATCCAGCAACACAAACGGTGGTGGAAGCGAACCTATTGTCACCGGGTGAGGGAGTCGCGAGTGCTACTCTCTATACCGGGACTACTGCCTAGTCTCAGTAGCGTGCACGGCCTGACTAGAGGTGATGACTGCCATGCCCCGACGGTTCACGTAGCCACGGCTCCGTCGACGCTAGCAACGGTTGGGGACATTGGGGAGGTCCACCTGGCGCTCCTCGTGATCGAGATCCAAAAAGGGATTTACCAACTCTACGGTGTTAACCGAAGCGTACCCTGGGATCTCGGGGAGGTCCACCTGGCGCTCCTCATCGTCGGGAGCCACAAAGGGATTTACCAACTCTACAGCGTTAACTGAAGCATACCCCGGTCTCTCACTCGAGGAGTCATCCATTACCGGATGGGGTCTCAGAGGGATCCCCATTTCTGGGGGCATGAAATCGCCAAGCGTGCGAGAAGATGACGGAAATGGCAGGGCGCATTCTTTCTTCTTGCGCCGCCGCCTTCTCTTCTGGGAAGAAGTAGGCTGGGACGACGATGCCAAAGCGGCGCTCGCAGTCTCCGAGGGCTCTGGCTGATCCAGGCGGGCATGGATGATGCCATGGGCATGAGCGACCTTCCTGTGGGACATCCCGTCATTATACTTCTGGGACCCACGGTCGGAAACCTGTTCCCACCCATCCCCGTCATCACTACTGCCATCTGATCCCACAAAGACACCGGCCACCTGTGCCGGGGCTGGGCCCAACCTGACTATGTTGTTGTCAATCTGGTCTTGGAGCCAGTCCTTGAACACATAGCATTGCTGGATGGTTTGTCCCAGGAACCGGTGATAAGGGCAGTAGTTAGGGTGATCCGTGAGACACGCCTCTTCTGGCTTCCGGCACTGAGGCAGCCGCACGATCCTCTGTTCCAAGGTGCTACAGAAATAACCGGGGACCTGGGCCTTGCCAAACGAGTAAGGCCGATTCCTTCTGTCTGGAAAGGGGACTCTTGGGGGCTGACCATGGCCAGGGGCCAGAGGAGCAGGCTGAGGAGGCGGAACTGGATTACCTCACCTAGGTGGTGGCAGTGCGTTACGCGGAGGTGCCTGCTGATTTTGCGGCGGTCGCTGCTGGGCCGGAGGCTGTGGGGGTGGACCCATATGAGCCTACTGAGCTGGTCTCACTAGCAGCAACTCTAGCTGTCTGGGTGCCTCTATCTGTGCCACAGCAGCAGGCTTGGCTCTGGCGGCTCTCCTTGCAGAGATTAGAGGAGGCACTGGGCGTGCATGACCGGCCTGTTGCAGGGCTTCTTCGAGGCGCTGAGCCTTATTCGATAAGTCCCGGAACCCTCTAGGGTAATTCTGCGTGATTAGGGAAGGAACCAACTCCGCCTTGACGTTCCCCACACACATCGTCAGTAACTACTCCTAAGTCAGCGACATGTCAAGGGAGTACGTGAGCCCCTTCCACCGGGTGACGAAGTCCGCGACTTGCTCATCGGGCCTTTGCCTGCACCTGAAGAGGTCTACAATGTTCATCTTCCGGGTTGTGGAATTGAACTGGTAGAAAAATTTCCGGCAAAGTTCCTCCCATCTAGTCACTGATACAACAGGGATCTGGCTATACCAGACGAATGTTGGTCCTTCCAGTGTCTGAACGAAGCACCGGAGCTTGCAGCCTCCTGCTACGCCGGAGTCCCTAGCATAGGACCGCACCTCGAGTTGAAGTGGGCCAAGTGTTGTGGTGGGTCTCTGGTCCTGTTAAAGGGGTCAAAAGTGGGGTTCCCAAATCCCGGCAGGGCCAGCATGTCATCCACCCATGCGGGGTACGGATTTCCATCCGGTGGGATCACCACCTGTCGAGTTTCCAGGGCCTCCAAGCGAGCGATGAGCACTTCCATCAGATCATACGGATGCGGATTCCTGTCCTGACGGGGATCTCTAACCACAAGCGCATTGCCAGGCTCTTTGATACGATAGTTGCGCTCAGCGGCTCGGGGTGAAGCTGGCGGAGTGACTCTCGGAGCGGCGGGAGGAAATCGAGCAGGGTCCCCCAGGTTGTCTCGCCGCTAGGTAGGGTTCGGCGAAACATATCGTGCCCTCTTGCCATGGGCTCCAGTGTCTCCCCTATCGGCGAACACAACATGGTCACAGTTTCCCGGGGGGATCTCAGCATGGGGTAGATGCTCCTTCCCCTGTTGTCCTGGTCTAGGGTTGTCATAGTCAGGCTGCCGCTCTGCAGTACGTTCAGCCAGGAGCTCATCAACCAGCCTCTTTTGCTCAGCTAGCTATTGGCACAGCGTGGCCTTCTCGGGATCTTCCTCTACCTTCTGCACTGAGGCAGATGGGTCGGCAAGTTTGACAGACCCGACGACCTCTTTACCCTTGCTGATGTTTCGGCCCAGTGTTAGTGCCTCCGTGGGTACAGGAAGACCTAGGAGGCTCCTCTGTTGGTGAGTAATCTTCCCAGATGGGTCCAGTAGCGGCTTGTCCTTGGGGGGAGAGTCCCCGTCGAGGGGCTCCACAATGTTTCCCTCATCTGAAAGGTCAGCCATGTTGACTGCTACTGCCCTTGGCGACGTTCCCTCAGGGCCGCCCAGTGGATCAGGCTGCCGGCGGATCGCACAGAAGAGGAGAGCAGCGTACTTCCCCCACCCGCAGTCATGCGCGTGGGGGGTGTCCTCATCAATAACTCTGCAGAGTACTTGAAAAATCTGGATGAAATGTTGCTGAATGGCCTCGTGGTGGTCCAGCGACTCAGGGTGCCGGACCGCGGGGAGTGCTGCTAGGTCGACCCGGCGGCACTGCTCACCAATCTCCTCGAGATGTGCTTGGCTCCCGGGATAAGGTGCTAGCTGATGGAGGAGGCGGGAGTGAGTCACCTTAAGAATCTTGCGGAAGCATTCAAACTCTCCCGTGGTGAGTGACTCTGGCACATCAAAACCCGATTCTGCGACCAGCCAAAACTTCTCAGGGAAGTGGCCCGCTGCAAGAACGGTCTAGAAGCTCCATGGCTCCGGTTCGAGGTCTGGAACTTTTCTCCCCTACTCGTCCATCGAGGAAAGTTGGGTAATTGGCAATGGCGCCAAGGCAGGCCGTCGGGGCGGTGGGCTGGCCGACGGGGAATACGGCGAACAGGCCGATTGGCCGCCGATCCCTGGGTCATCCTCCAGGGGTTGCAGTGCCCTGGCTGCCACGTCGCGATAGGATGGGCCAGCAAATGGGCCTCCTGTCACACCGTCGGTGCTTGCCGAGGGTGTATCGCCTCACGATTCTTCCGTCGGTCCCCAGAAAAGTTCCTCACCCTCCCTAACAGGGGCGTGAGGTGCTTCCAAGGAGGCCAGCGGAAACTGCGGGCTTGATCCATGGCGGTACTCCAAGTCCTCTTCCTCTTGGATATACCTTCTAAGGGAGGAAGGAATCATAAAGATCTCGCATTCAGGGAGTGCGAGACTGACGCGCCACATCCCCACCCCTGCCCTCAACTCGAAAGGTTGGGGGGGAGGTTCCATCGTCGAGTCGTACTCTGCCTCAGAATCCGAGAAACGGACTGGTCTGATTTCCGTCCGGAATCCCCTAACATTCCTCCTACAGTGATGACGCCCAACCTTCCTGCCCCTGGGTAGCTCCTCAGGGTAAGGACGATTTCTGTCATGGGGTCCCCCGGCCACAATAGATCTGGGGCAGAGGGGACTGAAGGCCGGGGTGTGAGAAGCACAGGGACAGATGTCGAAAGGGACATGGGGAGGACCTCCATGTGAGTGATCAACTGGATACACAACGACTCCATACTCGCGGCCGGCAGTAGGGGGAGTGACCTCATACCCCATGCAGTGGGCACTGGAAGGAGTCATAACTGGATCATAGTCGTCGCGAAGAAGATTTCAGCTTCCCAGATCGGTGGCACGGAATGAGCCCTAATGGTGAGCAGCACTGCCGCGGATTGGTTCGCAGTGGCCATTGCCAATGTCCGCGACCGGGAGATTCGACCCAACTTGCCTGTAGGGCAGTCGGGGTTTCGATCCCAATCGGGCACGCGGCTACCCCTGCTCAACATGTGTGGGGATATGGTAACAGGAGTCAGTAGTGGCTCGGGCCACACTGGTTGCTGATGCTGGTGCCCCAGGACGGGCATTCTCTCCCACTCGCGCCCGACGCTGGCGTCGAGTCAGATGGGCTGGAACCGGCGGTGTGGGCATGAAGATTTCCTGCTCCTCGGCTCGGGGAGTCGGGCGGTGGCATCGACGCAGACTGGTGGGGGTTCTTGCCATTAACCCCTGGGATGGATCACCAATCAGGTGGGCCTGAACATCCCCCACCTCATTGGCATAGGGGAGGGATGTGTCAAAGTGCTCTGGGGATAGGTTCCCGAAGCGGTTGAACGTCGGCGTGGGGAGCGGTGGCTCCCTGCGCGAACCTCGAGGGTGGCGATGGTGGTGAGGCACGGCTGCCTCTAGATCCAAGTGGGCCATGCCCCTGGTGGGGATGACCCCTACCTCGTCATACCTACGAACCAGGTTATTGATCACCCTCCGTTGCATGATTTCTGATGGGAAGCTGGAGCGACCGTAGAATAGGTGGGACCGCGCGGTGTAGCCACGTCGGTACTTCCCCTACCCCTGCGCTGGTGGGCAGGTGACGATCGAGCTCCGAATGCGGTGATCTGATTCATGGAAACAGGGAGATGAACCCATTAGCATCAACAGGAAAGGAGATCAACAGCCAACGCCCAGCGTCATTCCGTCTTCCATGGTCGACGAGAGGGATCCACGCTGACGACGTCACAAAACGGAACAGTCAACGTCCTGACCGCCTCGACCCCTGGCGGGTTCATGTCCCGGTGAGGGTTACCCGGACCTGGTGACATGATGTTCTCCCGACGCCCTGATGGCTACCATTCCCCGTATTGAGGAGAAAAGCATTCACGTCGGGTTCACCATTTTTTGTTTCGGATGCTTTCGCTGGGGCGCGCACATCCGTCTGTGGGGAGGACGCGCTGCTTGTTACCCTGCATTCCTGATTTCCAAAGGCGGGCGACATCCGTTCCTTGTTCAGTGACGTCTGCTCCTTGATCGAAACCGGGATGATGGGATGTCGGTTCTTCCTTCCGTGGATTCCTCCTCGGAGCTCATTACCTAGTCCAGGTCTCCCTCATAGATTTAAGACGGGTTCGTGAAGCTCATTCCTGGTGCAATATCTACATGGATGCTAGTTAATTACGCTGCTTCCGTCAAGACGCTCCAAGGGGTCTTGTCGGGTTAGCAACCTTCGGTGAGGAGAATGGTCACGTTGGGGCGTCGTCGGCATGTCTGTCTTTGGTCCCTCATCACAGGGCTTCTCGAGGGCGCGGAAGCCCGAGGCATCCCGCATCGAACGCGGGGAATATGTACCATCTGAGGTTTTCTGTAGCTTCCCATGTTTAACACGGGTTATGTCGTGAGTTTAACGTCTTGCGGAGACGGATCGGGTTGAAGGATCCCCCAGGGGGGAATACCGATGTTGGGGGCCAGCACGTGGGCGACCTCTCGGGTGTCATGGAGTGGGATGGAGTGGCATAACCTCACCGGGATGTGGAGTCCCATATAAGGATCAGGATGGATGGTGGGGTGAGACATGGGGCTTACGTTCTGAGACGGCCCAAGAGGGGGGATACAATTTAACGTCATGCGGGACGCGATACAGTTTAACGTCACGCTGGACGGAACACAGTTTAACGTCATGTGGGACAGAATACAGTTTAACGTCATGCGGGACGAAATACCATTTAACGTCATGCGGGACAGAATATAGTTTAACGTCATGTGGGATAGAATACAGTTTAACGTCATGTGGGACGAAATACAGTTTAACGTCATGCGGGACGGAATACAGTTTAACGTCATGCGGGACGGAATACAGTTTAGCGTCATGCGAGACGAGGGGTTTAGGGATTACGCTTTGAGGTGGCCCAGAGTGGTCGGGGAACTGACATGGAGAGGTCGGGACGACCGGGTGGTGCGCTTTAACCTCATGGAGGCTTCCTACGTACCGTGCGTTAGCACAGATCAAAGTCCATGTAGTTCGCTGGGATGGGGCTTACGCTCTGGGGCGGCCCATAAGAGGATGTCATGGTCGATTCACGCTCTAAGCCCACGTGAGTCATGCTCAGTGTGGGAAACAAGAGGCAGCAGGGACCAGACGATCACGTCGCGAAGGGTGCGTCCGTGAGAAGCGGAATAGGGCTTACGCGTTGAGCGGCCCAAAGAGGAAATAGGGGCTTACGCATGGTTAGCGGACCTTGGTGTCGAGGCTTACTCCAGGGTGGAGGCCCATGGTGTGACAAAGCGCAGTGGGAAAAGGACTCCATTGGCCTTGGTAGGGGGGAAGTACGGAGATGCATGGGTAAAATCATCCGCAAGAAAAGCTAGGGGCTTACGCTCTGAGGCATCCCTTCCCCCACAGACAAACGCCGCTCCGACAAGGAGGATCTCATTCCATGTGAGGAAGAGTCCATTCCCGTGGAGACGAGTGAGCATAAAAAATGTCCGAGCTGGGGGGACCCTACGTGCGAAGTACGGGGTCAGACCACAGTTTAACGTCTTGTGTTAAGGACGAGGTGCTTAGCAGTTTAACGTCCTGCAGCTTGGACGAGGTGGGTTCACTCCACACCCCTAGGGCTTACATGCCCAACGCCCTCTACCCCTTGTGGGAGGGAAGGCATCGGAAAGGCCATCACGAAGGGGGGCTGTAGGGCGAACCACTGGGGGGTCCACGTTAGCATGGCTATGCGAAGAAGCAATAGCTGTTAGTGTGCCTATGAGGAGAAGCATAAGGCAAAGCAACGCAACGGGAAACACGGCCCAAGGGACCTTGAGGTTACTTCACACGAGCCTGGAAGGCCGTACGAGAAAACAACGCATGGCGCACATGCCCGACAGGGGAGACATCAGGTGCTGGTGCAGAGGGCAGCCAAGGGGCGTCAAGGTGAGGGGTCCTGGGCTTTGCGCGCAAAAAGGAAGGTTTGCGGGCAAAAGACCGGGATGACACACAATTGGAGAAAAGGAATTGCGCGCGGAGAGGGAACTACGCGCAGGGTATTGCGCGCACGAGACACGGATTGCGCGCAAGGATGGAACACTAGGGAGGGGGCAAATTCACTGAAGCTGGTGGAGTTGCGCGCAAAGGCAAACTCCGGGGCAAGGTTGTGCGAAATGACGGTTTTACCTGGAAGTCATCTTGCACGCGGGGGGATCCGAATTGCGTGCACGAGAATCGCTTTGTATTCCTCAACCCCCAAACCGTTCGGGGTCACCTTCCATTTATAGGCGACCTCCGGCACGGAATCCAGGCGGCGCGCAAAATTCTTCACGCCGAGCGCAGCCGGCGCGCAAAAAACTCGCCGCGCAGATTCGAGGCGCGCAAAGATTGAGCACCTCATTAGCTCAATTCCGAGAAACCCGGTGATTCTACGCATGAAGAACAATTTTTCGCGCGGAGCCTCCTTTATTTCGTGCACCACATTCCGGGCCTCCGGATTGGGCCTCTGATTCCGTATATGAATTCTCTTCGTCATTCCAAAACTTCCTCTGAGGGTTACGGTTTTTTTTTCGGCATCAACAATATGTAAGGACTAAATTTGATATAAAAATATCATTATACTTATTTTTAACTTCTAAAACTTATAGAACCTTGTTCAAAATATTTTTGTGAAGTTTAGTGATCTAATATTACTAGCTAAATTTAATGTATTCTTTTTTCCTATGTTTACATAAGAATGTATCAACTTTGATGAAGTTTAAATGATGAAAAAATAGACTTTACATGGTGCAGATAAAACTTCTCATAGTGGTAATATAGTCCACTTGTAATGATGATGTGGACTATTTATGATGATGGTAATGACTTCTTATGATATTTTTATAGACTCTATGTGTTGATGTTATGAAATTATTGTGATCATGGTTTAAACTTTTCATTAGACTAATGTGGATTTTTTCTGATGATGATGTGTATTATTCTTATAAATGATGTGGTTTTGTTGTGTTTAGGATGTTTATTTCTACTAGTGATCAAGTGAGCATGTTTTGAGATATAGGTTAAGATAAAATGTTGTGAATATATGTGGAAAATCATCACGGTTCATTCATTTGATATGATTTTGGAAATATTGAATTTATTATAATGTATTAGTGTTTATTTTAAATTATTTTTTAGGATTTATTATGATATTTATTATCTTTTAATAAATTTGAGTTAATGGTGGGGTGTTCTTTTATTATTTTGGTGGTTTAGATACTTTTTTATTCTATAAAATATATTACACGAGATGACCCTATTATGAAATTAATCTAATTTAATATTATTCTTTCTCACACTTAGATTTGGGTTTGAGGTTGACTAGTCATTGGGTTACTTATTTGACATAAGATGTGAATTTCTTTTAGGTTCATCTAGAAAACATGGAAATATAGAATATGTGTGGTGTTATATATGATTATTTTTCCATATTTATGGAATGTGTTACAGTGCCAATGTTGTTATCATGGGTGTTGTTTATTAATAATATAGAGACACATTATGTTATGCTATTACTAGTGTGTCAAGATCAATACCCCTATTTGGATAACTATGTTATGGGTAGAGGCATTGGGAAGAATGATTGGGTTTATGGTGGCCTTTTGTATAACATAGTTCAAAGGGAACCTTATATTGTAATTTTTATATACTGTGTGTGTGTGTTATTATCTTATAATCATGATTATGGTGAACTATGATTAGCTTAAATATGATATGAACTAAAAACAAGATTATTATCTTTATTGTTTTAAGATGCTGGTTAGTTTAAAAATTATTTATTAATCATTTTCTTGGACATTGGTTTTACCCAATGATTTCCTCACTACCTTGTATGACCATACTGAGTATTATTACTCACCCTTGTATGCACACTTTTCTGTTTTTTCTATTGTGTTCATGAAAATAAATAGGTGAAACTGAGAGATACATTGGGATGTGAAAATCATGGTGGTAATTAATGGTAGTCTATATGCAATCAGTTTTTTGGTATCTATCATGTTAGTTTTTATATTTATTTGTGTTGTGAAATATGATATATTCACTCTTTAATATTTTGTATGAGTTTTTTATATTTTGTTTCAATATAGTGATGTATGTAATTCATGAATATTTACATTCATGGTATTTGATATATTATTTTTTTTATGTTGTGGATGAGTTTTTAATATTAAAAGGTGATGTGTTTCATTTAGATTTAATTCCTCCCATTATGTTCATGAATACCATGGAAATAGTTGTTAACCCCTAGCCAAGTGGATATAGTCTTGAAGAGTTCACTTTATACTTTTTTGGGACATTACATAAATGATAATTATTCCCTTAAAGTATGATTTTTAATTATACATAATATATTTTTATTATGGAAATTTATGGGATGAGATAAAAATTAAATAATAACATAATTTTGGGATCATATAGTGATACAAAGTTTTTCCCATAAGGCATAAATGAAGTTTTATATTCTATATAGCCATACATGTAAACTACATGGAATTTCATACGTTATATCCTTAGTATACTAGGGTTTCTATTTTATATTAATCCCTATTACCTAATCTTAATAAGTAATATTTCATTTAAACCATCATGCATGTGTACCTTACTTGTACCAAACTTAATGTTGAGCTAATAAAAATTCATTTGGTAATGTTAATGATCATGTGGTAGGTTTTTTATTAATTAGGTTGGGATTTTTCTTTATGTATGATAGTAATGACCTCTGGTCCCTCAATTGAGAAAGTTTATGGAATTTTATGATCATACCTAGATAAGTGACATGTTTTGTACTTGTCTCTTTAAGTGAGTGACATGTGATGTACTCACATGATTGGATGAATGAAATGAGATGTGTTCATATTTTTTTATTTAAATAATCAATAATATATGATAGGCTATACCTTATTGGAATATTCCATGTATTATTCTCACAGTGTCTTGTAAAAAGAGATTATATAATTAAGCATGATGTATACAATACATATTGTGGATATCGGTTTAGATATACATGTGTTTGATGGAGATCATGATAGATCCCTTCATAGATTGAGTATCACTAAAACTTTTATAGAGGCCATTTCTTACATTTATAGGTTAAAGTGGGGTCATACATAGTATTTGTGTGATTTAGGATAAGTTTTGTTACAAATTTTCCATATAAAACACTGAGATCATAATGATATATTCACTAAAAAAAGTTTTAGAGGATATCCAAAAGGGGTTTTGGATATGATTTCACATTTTTTTACACATGATTTGATATAATGTAAAATTTCACATGTTTTATAAGGATTTATTAAAAGTAATATATTTATAAAAATATATACTAATGATAAACCATGATGTTTACATGAATTATGTGATAATACATGATTCAATATTCTTCCATATAAGGTCTCGTGAATTATTTTATCATTACAGGATAATGATATCAAAAGATTTTAAAATGTTCATATTAATTATTTGAATTTTAATAAATTAATGGAATGTTGATCCGGACATTACAAATATGTGAATTGTTATTATGTGTTTAACTTATAGCCAAAAAATTATGAAATGTATGAGAATCCAAGGAGCATCATTGCAAGCCTATAAAAGGTAGTTTAATCCCTATGAAATAATATATATGAATTTTTGTGTGACACTGGATCTATGAAAATCCAAGGCATACCTATTATTACATCTTATAATTTAATACCAAAGTTGTAGAAGTTTATGGATTAATAGATAATCGTACCTACGTGTTAGGTGATTCATAAAACCCATGGAAAATATAAAAATAAATGAGTTTATTGATTTATTTTAAGGGATATCTATCAAGGTCATGTAAAAGATCTTGGTAGTTTTGAATCCAAAATGTATGTATAGGTATGCATGTTATTTATTTATTTGTTGTTTTCTATCCAAACAAATGGTTAAATCTTATGTAAAGGGTATTTAATTGTTAATTTCGGCTATATTTATACAAGTAGTGTCCCCAATAAAACCTAAAATGCATGTAATATCACATCATCCCAAATAAATCTACAAAATATGATTCCAAAAGAAAACAAAAAAGGTGTCCATAATGAATAACCAAGGTAATCACCTAATCAATGAACATAAACCCCTTATAAAAATACACCACTAATTATCATATCCAATTAAATATTATAAATCTAATTCACTTAATCCATGGCCATTATGATTTAAAAAAAATTATTGTCTTTATAGACATAAGTACATCACTATACTAGTTCCTATCAAGGGGTGAGTGTAAAAATAACAAAAAATACATCCCTAGTATTGAATAATACTCAAGATCAAACTAATGTTTGCATAATTAATAATCCCTGAAATCATATTATAAATTGTTTATCTCACCACTTAACATGACCCATGGGTCATCTCAAATTCAAGTCATTGAAAAGGAGTTTATATCTTTCAAGGAATTTATATTTAAGATCACCATAAACATTTTTCTTCAAATAACATGGCTTGTTGAGATATGAACACTAAAATAATGTCCCTAAAACCATTCCCTTATCCACTATAGAATAGATCACTAATAGTATGGGAGATTAGACACTACCAAGAATAAGTGTTACTTGAATAAATTCTAAAACCCCTTCATAGAAGATCAAACACTACCAATTAATGTATAAAATAGAGAAATATCATAACTCCATATATCATTCCATGGGGGATCACACACCACTAAGGATGCATTCTAGATAGATAAATACACAAACTCCATGAAAAAACTATCCCTTTTCATAGTTACTAGAATTATAATCTTATTTTCATGGTTTCGTTAAAGGAAACTCAAGGTGGTGGTCATTTCAAACACTATTGTTGAAATTAAATGAGTTTATTGGTGAATTTTACAATAACCCATCATAAATATCATTAAATATAGGATAAAGGCCATGATATAATCTCTTAGGATCATAATTTTGGTCATTAGAAAGACTCATAACCCTAGTGTCACTTATATGTTTAACATCTGGTGATAATCATGAATGTTTCCAAAGAAAAAAAATCCATCCTATAATAAAGTCATTATCAGTACATATTACGTATATGTAATGAGAATTATGAGAATAACTTTATAAAAATTTCTCATCATACCATATCATCACTATTAAAAATATTTCATTGAATATTTCTAAACTCATGGGACACACTAAAAACTCTCCATCATCCACCCTCATCTTATTTTTTTACAAAATACCACAATTACAAATACATAAAAAAAATTATTTTAAATAAATACTTGACGAAATAGCTTAAAAGAATCTATAAAAGATTTTCTTTGTGTTCTAATTGTTAAAAATATCACAATGGTACTTTTTGATATTTTATGGCTTGATTTATCATCAACATGATAGTATGGAATCTAAATTGTATAAAAAATATTTTAAATAAACTCATATTTAATTAAAATATATATTTTTTCAGTTTATACTAATAATTTAGTTAAACTAACAATTCATGGAAACAAATCATTCTTTATAATATTTTAAATGAGTAAAATGAATGTCGGGATCCAAAATGTCCAAGAAATAGGCCTTGGACCATGTTATATGACACACCATGGGGAAGGTCAAATTGGAAATTGGGTGAATCCATTCATCCCATGTTAGTTTGTACATGTGTGTCTGTGTGTGTGTTTCAAGATCACATATTTTATTAGTATGTCCCTCTTTGAGTTTTAGTTGAACCTTTTTTTTGGGTTTTAAGTTATCTTTTAAACCGTGGGGTCAAGTTCTTTTTGGGAATGGAGATAATTTTCTAGGGAAATTGCCTAAATATAGAGGATGTATATTTTTTTAAATTAATGGAGTTTGGGTATAAATGTGTCAATGGTTTAATATATTTACCCATGGGTTTGGAAGGCTTTGGAAGTGGTTCAGGATTTAACTATAGAAACTGGAATGAGATCTTTCTACTAGACATTTACAAACCATGAACATATTACATGACATATAACAACCACTAGGAAAATGTCATGAACTAGTTTAGAGCATGAAGTGAATACACGCCATTAAACCAGTTCATGTTAGGTAATGTTTGATTTAGGTTATTTTAACTCAAGGTGGCATGGTTGTCAGTGTGCCTCGTGAATCGATAAATTCATGACGTGAAAGGGTTTCACCCCATTAATTTCTCATGACTAGTGGTTTTAAACCTCTCAACGTGTATGATTTATTTTCATCATATATTTAGTAACCCACTCTCTTGGATCCTTCATCAACTCTAGGAAATTTTGGATCCATTCCTTCTCTTCTATACATATTGATCAAGTATTTGATCCTTGGTGAGTTGTTTTGATTTGGTGTTCTTGTATATTCTTCTTGTTCTCCATTGTAGCAATGGAATCTATTTACCATGGTTTTTTGGGGTTTTCATCTTGATGTTTTGTGATATGGGTTTCTTCTTGTGATATAATTCACCTTAATTCCTTGTTGGTATTCCTAGTTGTGGGTGTTGCTTTAATCTATGAATAAAGGTAGGTATTCTAGAATAAAACCCTATGGTCTTTTTTTTATTTCTTAAGTTTGTACAATGTGGTGTGATTGTGCATTCATAACATACATGTTAATTAACAGAATAATGGGTGATGATAATCATGTTTTTAGACTACTCCTTGGATCCATTTGGACCCAATAGTATTAAGACTTGGATTGCGGCTACCCATAGGGGAATCCTTCCCTTGAATAATTAAGGACTAGCTAACATATTAAGGATATCTTATATCATGACATGAGACCTCAAGAGATTTCTTGTGATAGATTCTCCTTGGAAAATGGATTACTTAATTATTGAAATGACAGGTGATATTATATGAAATGGGTGTGTACATTGGAATGAAAACAGATTAAGATATAATTCAATGAATGAATGGGTAATTGAAATAAAAATTATAATTAGATTAATTGACCACTGTGATTTATGGTATTATGTTGATTTATTCTTGTCGTTTTGACTTGGGTTGTGATTCATGCTGAAATGCTTATATAAAGGGCTCGGGCTGGTAATGCTGAAATGACTATATAAAGGGATCGGCCTGGTTATGCTATAATGCTTATATGTATCGACTATGTTATGTTGTAATACCTATAGGGTTTGGCCCGATTATGTTGTAATTATTATAGGTCTCGACCCGATTATGCAGAAATAGTTATATAAATGGTTTGGTCCAGTTATGTTGTAATTCTTATAGGGCTCATACTGGTTATGCTGAAATTCTTATACAATGGTATTTTCCTAGTTAAGTGATTATACCATGGATTAGTGATTGTGGTTGGCATGGTTATGCTACATGATCAAATATATTCTTGCATAGTTATAAATTTGGTTGATTATTGTTTTATATTAATTGATAAATTTATACACCTGTTTATCTCTTTACTACATGCACTTATTATTATATTGGTTTTTTTTAAACATGGTGCTGTCGACCAAAAGATTTTTACTCAAAACCTATTAGGTATACCATTGGTACATGATCAGATTACATGGATGTGGTTTTGGACAAGGGAAAGGGACCTTGTAGTTTATTGTTGCATACTAGATGGGTTGGAGCTTTGAGATAGGACAGACCAAGGATTTGGAACCAAGTTATTTTGAGTTTATTTGAATCATCATTGCCTTTTATCTTTATTACTTTAAATTTTACATTTAGATGCATTCTATCCTAACATTACATTATTTATTATTTGATTTACTTGGTTCTCCCTTTACATTCTAGTTGTATGTTTTTTTGTTTATTCTATTTCTGTTACTCTGATATTTATTTATTTATTCTATATTGTAACTCTATAATAGGTGGTATAGTCTGCCCACTATATTCTATACACCCTTGATACTAATAGGAAGTATTTTTAGGATGATGAGGCTGCTTGAGATCCAGTAACCAACCTGATTTGGCAACGTGGGAGAGTGTCAGATCAAGGATGTTACAAAGTGGTATCAGAGACAATAGGTTATTTTTATTTTCTATTTATTTACTATTTGGGAAATTTATAGATGATTCTAGGGTGTTTTGGGACTTGGTAATGGATTTTTCATGGGACTATATAACCCTTTTATGGGGTAAAATACGAGTGCCCAGGGATGGGATTTATGTTCATGTTTTTCGCTTGTCACAGTTGTTGTTATTTCACCTTGGGTGATTCACATGTTGCGTGATGTTATCATTTCTTGAAATTTATACTCATGGATTGGTATAGCACAAGATGAGTATGCATGCATCATGATAAAAACGTAAGGATATATCTTTACATGAATTATTCATGATAGAGACATCTTTTTTTCATGTCATTTTGTTTCTTGTATGAACTTTGAAATTAGATACATATTATATCTAATAAATAAAATGAAAATAACTTTTATTTCCCACTATATCACATATTAAACCATGTTTAGAGAGACCATAGTCTAGTGTTTCTCTATTTTTTTCGCCTATTGAGGTTGACCTTGTTATTTTACAGTGTTCTAAGGAGTGTGTTTGTCTTTTATAAAAAAAAAATCCTCTTCATCTTTGAATTGAGAATCAGAAGAGTGTTATTCAGTACACTCCTAACACAGCTAAACTAGAGCATAATATAGCTCCGGAGGATCAAATGGTTATTCGGATTCATGAAAACTTCATGAGGTTTTTGTGATCCATGGAAAGGTATACTGTCCACATCATTCCTTTGATGTCTCAACTGCCGAGAGAGTTTTTGATATAGCATCCACCTTCATTTACTGAGGAGGGAGTCCCCCAAACAACTGATTTCTAGATAAATTTATTCCATACGGCCTTCAAGAACCTATGTACACCCACATATAGGAGGCTGAATCTTGTTTCATACATTATTCATGTAACTTATAAGCATTTGTGGGATGTTCTAGAGAAATCTGGGTAGAAATATGAGTTATCCTGGAAGGATATATAGGCTAATTTCATGATCCACTTATATCTAAAGACATTGAGGGATGAAAAGTGTAGTGAGTTCATGAATTTGAAACTAGATTCCTTATCAATGAGGGACTATGTTGGATGTTTCACCAAATTTTAGCACTTTTTTCTATCTTTAGATATTAATGAGATCTCTTGGGAAAGACATTTTCGGAATGAGATTCATTGTGAGATTAGATCATAGGTGAATGTCTTTCAATTGAGTAGTATTTTGGACGTGATGAATCTAGATCTCATCACATAGGGAAATCTGAGAAAGGCCTTGAGAATCATCTAATATATTTCAGTAGGGAAAATTGGGAGCTCTTCTTCTAGTGGAAAGAATCCCTGTTATGATAGTTATCACTAAGAAAGCAACATACATAGCATTCAGGGTAGTGGGAACCCACCTCAGGATTGTGTTATATTATAGTTCCACCAATTTGGTAAGTTTGGTCACAAATGGACTTAGTGTCTGTACCCTAAATTGGATTGTTTTTCTTGGAGTAGGTAGGGCCACCTATAGAGGTTTCATAGGGTAATGTAGTAGTATAGTAGGGGAAAGGGATCCAGACAAGTGATAAAGATTGGGAAGGACTCACCTACCCCTCAGTAGACTGGTAGCTATAGTTCCACTAGATGTTCATGTTGAGGTAGGTGGTTTGGTACCCCAGTGCAGGAGCAGCAGTACCAAGTAGAGGGAACGATATAAGAGAGTCAGACTGGAGCTCAGGGAAGAGGGGTAAGTCAGTTTCACACTATACAGTCTACCCTAGCTAGTTTATATGTAGGAAATTCTACCATCAGAGGTATTATTCTTGTATCATCTACCTTTGATTGTGTTTTTTTATTCAAGATCATCATATTACATTATATTTTCTATTTTGGAAATATTTTTGGGTTTGTTTTTGGAAAATTTGGATGGTGTCTTGACCATACACATGCCATTGGGAGTGTGGTTAGAGAATATAAAACATGTCAAGGCATGTTCTCTATAAATTGGTGGTGACCATATCTGTTAGGAACCATTTGTACTATAAATGGTAAGTTTTTATTTGATTCTTGGTGTAGATTAGTTAGTTCTCTAGCATTATCATATCAACCATTACCATAGTAGACTTAAATTTTTATCTCCAGAAGGAGGATGATTTTATCACCAGGGTGAGTGGGATCTTCAGGCTGGTTATATAGGACCAATTCTGTACAGATTATATTTTCTCACAGCTTAGACGGTGGGTCTTTATTTTGATAAGGGTGAATGAATCATGATAGTTTTCCAATAGTGGTTGTATGTTTTTGATATTTTTTTCATGATGAGTTGTATGGATTACATCCTTAGTGGGAGATTGATTTCACAGTTGAGTTAGTTTTGGGAGAAAAGATAGTTTCTATCCCACCTTACATGATGAAACCATCAGGTCTTCATGAGTTGAAATTTTAGTTGTAATATCTAGAAACTAAAGGTTTAATATGAAAAAATGTGACTCCATGGAGTTATCTATTTATTTCTTCTAAAAATGTTTATTGGACTTTATTCTTATGTGTGTATTATCATATATTAAACCAGATAATGGTCAAAAATTGGTATCACATTTCATGCATCAACGATCTCTTCGATCATCTTAGAGGTGATAAGATCATCTCCAATATTTATTTGAGATTAGGATGCCACTAGTTGATGGTGAGACCATCAGACATATCATAGACTACATTTAAGAGTAGGTATAGCTTATATGAGTTCATAGTGATGTCATTTGGTTTGAATAACACATTTACGATATTCATGTCCTTGATGAATCAGGTCTTTTTTCTTTTTTTGGATTATTTTTTGGTTGTTTTTATTGAAAATATATTAGTGAACTCCTAGTTAGTAGATGGTCATGCCTAACATATTTATATCCTATTGAGTATATTGATAGAGTATCTACTTTACTCCAAGATAACCAAATGTAGTTTCTAGATTGATAAAATGAACTTATTAGGTCATGTCATCTCATAGTATGTAGTTTCAGTGGACCCAAAGAATGTTGTAGCCATGGTATGTTGGGATAATCCCCATAATGTCTTCAAGATTCAGATATTTCTAGGTTTATCATGTTATTATTGGTATTTTATCCAGGACTTTTCCCTCTAGTAGCACCAATGTCCAGGCTGACCAAGAAAGGGGTGAGGTTTGTATTTTCAGATGCTTGTGAGAGGTATTTTCAAGATATCAAGGGTATGATTACCTCATCACCAATACTCACCTTAATATTTCCATGTAATGCATATATCATGTACTATGACTCATCTAGAGTTGGACTTGGAGTAGTTTTGATGTAGGAGGACTGAGTGGTTGCTTATGGATCCATACATTTGAGACCACATGAGAGTAATTATCCTACTCATGATATAGAGTTAGTTATGGTGGTACATGCCTTGAGATGTTAGATACACTATCTTTTGGGTGAGAGGTTTTTGGTGTACATAAACCATAAGATAATTAGGTACATATTTTCTCAGTAAGACTTGAACCTTCAATAGAGGAGTTTGGTCAAGTATCTATAATATTTTGACATCAATTTGGATTATACAACATGAAAGGGAAACATAATTGTCGATTACTTGGTCTAGAAGATTCAAAAAAATTCAGTGATGGGGTATTTTGATAAGTGGAAGATGATGGCACTCTTTGAAGACATGCATTTGGATGTTCAAGAGTCCTAGGGGTGAGTAGCTCTAACTTCAACATCTGTTATACTCGTGCTTTTGGACCGTATCAAAATTGAGCAGTTATCTAGTCCACAGGGATTAGTTATTAGAGACATATTAAATGGTGGGGTGATACCATGATGATGTTCTCTTGGTAGTGGAAATTATCTTTTTTTGTTGAGTATGGGTTCTTATAGACTTTTTTAAGGATCTTATGAGAGAGTTTCATGGTTCTAGATGGGTGGTACATCCTATTTTGAAAAATATGTATCATGATATCCATAGATATCACTGATATCTAGGGATAAAAATGATTTATTAGGATTTGGGGTGAGATGTTTCACCTATCAATAGATAGAAGTTGAGAATCAGAGGCCTACTAGGATATTGAAACCAATTCCCATTCTAAAGTTGAAATGGTATGATGCCATAATGGATTTTGCGATAGGATTACCTAGGAAAACTCTCTAGAAAAATGCATTATGGGTGATCTTAGATCGACGGACAAAGATATCCCACTTCTTTCTTATCAAGGATACCTTCACTATTGATGATCTGGGTAGTCTCTACATGAAAGAGATAGTTCAGTTTCATAGTGTTCTGATGAGTATTATTTCCGATAGATATCCTTGTCTCACATATCGATTCTTTCAGGGTCTTATAAAGTATCTGGGATCACAGGTTCTTATGAGCACAAGCTATCATCCTCAGACTTAAAGATAATTTGAGAAGACTATTCATATTCTGGAGGATATTACATGATCCTATTTTTTGGATTTTGGTGGTTCATGGGAGAATCATTTAGAACTTTTGGAGTTTAGTTATAATAAAATTTTACAAGAATCAATCCAGAAGGAATATTTTGAGGCTTTTAATGGTATTCCATTTCATTCACATATTTTTTGGTTGGAGGTAGGTGACTCAAATCTTATTATCCCTAGTATCATTTAAGATATATATTAGTAGGTTTAGATGATCAGGAGGCGGTTGGTGACCACACAAAGTAGCAAGAAATCATAAACTGACCATTATAGACCACCTTATGATTTTGAGGTTAGTAATCATGTTTTCCTTCAATTATCACTGAGGTTGGTTCAATATCATGTCAATAAATAGGGAAATCTAGCACCTAGGTTTGTCAGGTTGTTCGAGATAGTGGAAAGGGTCGGTCTAGTGGCATACTAATTAGTTATTCCACAGTGATATAATGTTATGGAAAATGTGTTTCACGTGTCATGTATTTGGATATATCATCCTGACCCTTATCATGTGGTAGATATTAATGAAATTAGGCTTGGTGTAGATGTTTACTTTGAGGATAATATGATATGGATTGTGAACCATAGTGAGAAGTATCTCTAGGGAAAGATTATACCTCAAGTTCAAGTGCAGTGGCAGCATGGGCATGTTAAAGAGGAGACCTAGGGGAGGGAATCCGATATGCAAGAACAGTGTAAATAGTTGTTTTATAATACCCTACAATGATTCTTGGAGTAGCTCAAGGATGAGTTTTTATATGGTGGATATATTGTAAGATCATGTATTTTTAGGTATTCCCCTCTATGTTTTGATTGAAACTTTTTTTTCTTTCTTCATTAAACCATGGTAGCTCCGTTATTTTTTGGAATGGATATAATTTTATGGGGAAAATGACCTAAAATTTGGGGATGTATTTTTTTTTTGAATCAATGGAGTTTGGGTATAAAATTTTCAATGATTTAAGAGATTTATCCATGGGTTTGGAAGGATTTAGAAGTGGTTCAGGATTTACCTATAAAACTGGTATAAGAGTTTCCTATTAGACAGTTATATACCATGAACATATTAAATTACTTGCAATTGTTTCCATGAATATTTCATGAACTTTTTTAGGGAATGAAATGAATACACATTGTGAAACTGGTTCACATCATGTAATATTTGACTGGGGTTATTTTAATCCGGGGCAATTTTTTTTTGAGCATACCTCATGAATTTCTCATGGCCAGTAATTTTAAACATATCTACTTGTGTGATTTATTTTCTTTATCTTTTCTATAACCCTATCTCTTGGGACCTAGATAACCTCTATACAATTTTGGATCCATTCCTTCCCTTCCAGACATATTGATCAAGTATCTGATCTGAGGTAAGATTTGTTGCTTTGGTTTTACCCTATATTCCGCTTGTTCCCATTTATAGTATTGGAATATCTTAAATATGGTTATTTAGGATTTTTTTATTTATTTTTCATGATCTAGGTTTCTTCATGAAATCTCCTTTGCCTTCATTACTCATTGTCATTCCCAATTGAGGGTATTTCTTAAATCTCTAATTAAAGGTAGGTGGTCGAGAATAAAACCCTATTGTATGATACTAATTTCTTAAGTATGTGAAATATGGTTTGATTTCACCAACATAATGTGCACATTAATTAATTTCATAATGGGTGATGATAATCATGTGTTTAAACTACTCCTTGGGTCTATTTAGACCCAATAGTGTTGTGACCTAGCTTGCAGCTACCCGTGGGGTGAGCCTATCCTTGAATAATTAAGAACTGGAAATTGGATTAAGGATATGTTATAGCATGACATCATACCTCTGGGGATTTCTTGTGATAAATTCACCTTAAAAAATGGCTTACTTAATTGTTTAAATGACCAATGATAACTGTATGAAATGGGTGTGTACATTATAATGACAACAACTTAAGATATAAATCAATGAATGAATAAGTAATTGAAATAAAAATAGTAATTGGCTAAATTGTGCATTTTGTCTTATGGTATTATGTTGTGTTATTATTCATGTTATGACTTGTGTTGTGATTCATGCTAAAATTATTGTATAAAGGGCTCATCTCAGTTATGCTTAAATGATTCTATAAAGGGATCAGCCTAGTTATATTGTAATTATTATAGGCATCAAACTTGTTATTCTATAATTATTATAAGGTTTGAATCACTTATGTTATAATTCTTATAGGGAACAGCTCAATTATAATGAATTTATTATAAAAAGGGATCATCCCAGCTATGTTTTAATTACTATAGGGCTATGTCTGGTTATTCTGAAATTTTTATACATATTGATTTTTCTAGTTATATGATTATTCCATGGATTGATGGTTAAAATTGACATGGTTGTGCTACATGATCATAGATATTCTATCATGGTTCCAAAGTAGGTTTATTGTTGTATTATATTAATTGATAAATTAATACACCTATTTATCACTTTACTTCATGCACTTATTATCAGACTAGATCTATTTAGACATGGTGGTGTTGACCTACTAAGTTTTACCCACACCCTATTCGGGCTTCCATTGGTACTTGAGCTGATAACTTGGCTGTTTGTTTGGACAAGGGAAAGGGACCTTGTAGTTTATTATTGCTTGCTGGATTGGTTGGATCTTGGAGATGGGATCAGACAGGGATTCAGGACCAAGGACTTTTGAGTTTATTTGTGTCATTTTGGTATTTCATCTATATTAATTTCAGTTTGACATTTAGATACATTCCAGTCTAACATTACATTGTTTATTATTTTATTTACTTGGTTCTTCCTTTACCTTCCAACTGTATGTTGTTCTATTTTTTTTATTTTCATTACTATGATATTTATTCATTTTCGTTGTATTATAACTTTGTATCAGGTGTATATTCACACCGCTATATTCTCTATACCCTCGCAACTAGTCGAAAACCTCTGCCATATGGGGATGCATGATTGAAGTCCAATAACCAACTTGATTTGGCCACATGAGAGAGTGTCAGATCAAGGGATGTTTCATGTTTCTAATGGTTAAATAAGGTAGAAGGGGGCATTGTTATTTAAAATCACTGAATTTTGTGCCTTATCTATAATAAGAGACCCCTTTTTCTTGATAATACATATATTTTATTATATTATCATAAAAATATTTATATATACACACACAAATAAAAAATAATGCTAAATAAAAAATAAAAAAAAAATATTATCTCTCCTAAAGGAGGCTTTGACATTGTTGTTGCACATGGGTCGCTCATGGAACACCCCTAGAATCATTCTCTACCTTTGAGGATGATGGTGTTTTTCTCATATATTTTTTTCACATATATTTTATATTAATAAATTTTTTTTATCAAATATCTTAGAAATGGATATATTTAATGGAATATCCAAGTTTTGATATGATTTTTTGAACTTATTTCATTAAGGAAGAAAACTCTATCCACCACAACCATTAAGATGTGGTTTTGGGTTCATTGAAAGCCAATGGTGGTCAGTTTTCTATACTAGAAATGATGAGGTACAAAGAGTAGTGCACCATCATATAATTATATGGGGTGTCTCTAACCACCACCCGCTATTCCATTAATTTATTTTGAATATAAATTGATTTCAATTTTAATTATAAAAAAATTAAACATTATTATATTATGTATTAATAAATTATAATATAGAAATAGGAATACAATAAGATGAGTCATCAATCATTCCTATGTTTTCTATCCTTTTTTATCTTCCTCTATAAATAATGTTTCCTAAAGAAATATGATAAAAATGTAATTAGAGAATTGGCTACCAATTTATAAACAAAGGGGGATTCATAGGGGCCCATAAACCAAAAATCCTAAATGTCATTCCTAAATGAAATACCATGACTCAACAAATAAAATATTGGTGAAAATTCAATTTGAGATCTTTTTTATAGTATATTTTCATGTTTTTTATCAGGGATACAATTCATTAATTTTTTTATTTATTTGAAATAAACCCACTTCTCTGTTTTAAGGGATGTTAGATCCCTAGATTTTTTATTTATTTTATAATTTGAAATAGGACCCCTGTATATGAATTATAAGGTATTTTGCTTATAGGATGGATCATTTATAATGGGATTCATCTAGGATGACTAACATAGAGCTTTCAGGATATTTCATTTAGGAAAAGTTCCATTAATGATTCAAAGACAATATGGAGTTCCAGATAGAAATAAATTGTGGAAAATGGATCAAATACATCCATAATGGTGTTTGTTTTCTTGCCTCACCTCCTTAATTTAAATCACCATAATTCAATCTGATGGTTTTTTTGGATATTTAAATCTTTCAAAGAATTAATAGGGGAAATTTTTTTAGGTTAATTTAGGAAAATTAAAATAAATGTTTTTCTATAAAAATTTATAAGTGCAAATTTAATTTATATATTAAATTTAAAAAAATCATTCCACCATTAAAATATATATAATCATGAGTACAAAAATTTATTATAGATAAAAAATTCCTAAAAAATAAAGGAGTATTCTAAAAATTCTCAAGTCTTTATATTCATCTCACCTTAAAAAATCACCTTGAAAATAAATAATAAATTAATAAAGAAAGAGTGTTATTTTAAATTTCATGTCCCATGCCTATAGGTTTTTTTTATATCTCATACTGCTAAGAAAAATATCCTAGGGAATACCCCTTTTTTTGATTTCTTTCTCTGGAAGATCTCAATCATTACAAAATGTGCCGAGAATTTTACATCATTATCTTCATTTTATTCCTTTAAATTAAATATAAATGAAATTACACACTCATAACTTTATAATTTTGATGAATTAAGTCATTATACGCACTCTAAAATTATAAAATAATCACTAAATATCATTCTTATTTACCAATACCATTTAAGATCAAAATCATTTCATTGAAAATTTCAGATAACTTTCCTCTACTAACCAAAACATCCCCTAACTTGACTTGAGGTGTATTTTAGGAAAATAAAATTTAGAGGGGAACTTGGGATATCCCCACCATTAGAGAATCCATAAGAAACTAAAATTTAAAAATATGGTTATGATATATTTTATATATTAACATCTCCCCTACAGGTTTTCTTAATTAGTAAAGAAACCTATGGGTTAACCAAAAACTAACCCCAATTGGAAAAAGTTTGGTAACAATAATCAATAGTCAAATCACATAAAAAAGGGATTCATTCACCTATAAAACCTATATCAACATACAACCATACACGAGTAAAAAAAATCATCTAGGACAGATGAGATAAAGCATACACTAAAATTATAAATGTGCCATTCATGTAATGTCACATAATCCTTAAGTAATCAAAGTAATAAAATTATAGATGATGACATAAAAGATATCCATAATGAAATAATAATGTAATAACATAACCAATTAATATCAACTCATCATAAAAATAAACCAACAATGATCACTACCAAATCACCCTTGCAAACCAAATCAACTAACTTCACAACCACTATGTGCTAGTATAAAATTCAATTCATTTTTATAGCCACAAACATGTCACTACATGAGTAATCATGTAGGGGTGAGTATAAAATTACATAGTAATACATATTAATTATCAAAAAACACTTAATCTCGAACTTTGGTATATATAATAACAAATCCATGAAATCAGTAATATAATTTTGTGATCACACCAATCGAAACCATACATGGGTTATCTCAATGTCATAAATCTACTAAGAGTTTATCTCATCATAAGAATCCATACACATGCTCCCCCAAAATATTAAGATCTAAATAATAAATAAAATTTAAAAAAACAAACTAAAATAGGGTTATAAAAACTACACCTTTAGCTGTTAGAGAATATATAATTTATAATATGGGGTCACATGCTTTCTAGGAGAATTGTTGGTCAATATATTTCCAAAACCCATCATTGAGGATCACACATCATTAAGGAAAACATCAGTTTAAGGAATTACATAACTCCATTTATTAGTCTATAGAGGATAACACATTTTAAAAAATAAGTTCCAGATATAATAATATTTGAACTACATAATACCTCTATAATGACCCACACCCTTTCTAGTTAGTTTTACACTTAAATTTTATCCTTTTAATCATGCTTTTAGATAAATTAACAGAATTATAAGGGTTTGGATGATTTTTGGATAAAGAAAGAGTAATAAATAAGGGACATGGGATGTACGGTATAACTAGGTACCTAATGTCTTATCACCAAGTACCTGGTGGAAGAAAAAAATGTAGTAGCAACACTATTTCACTCATCAGGTACCCAATGGACCAATATTGGGTACTCAGTTTACTAGGGTATTATTTTTTATAAAAAAAGTAGGGGGAAATGAAATTTATCCCCTTAATTAATTTCCCTATACCCTTAACTTGGTATTTATTATTTTATTCTTACTCAAAACTCTCATTGAGAGCTTCTCCCTCATCTCATTTTCCTTCCCTTCATCCTATGTGTGGATAGTCATTCATATTTTCAATAATGTGACCAAAAAATTCTATATTTGGATAACATAAGGTAAGTTTATCCTTATATTTTAATTTTCTTATCTATTTACAATAGTTTCATGTCTTCCCCAACCTCTCCTTATTCTAGGTTTGTGGATTTCAGGATCTACTTAGGTTGTTTTTCCTCTAGGTTGTTGGTAGAGTTCGTAATCACAATTATTGAGGTAAGGATACATTTTTTCTAATAGATTTCATATTTTTTTTAGTTAAGGGTTTTAACTTCTTATTTGGATTAACCTAGGATTTTTAGGTTTGTTATTAGTGGAATATATTTTCATCTGGGATGAGGACTCTGCATTTGCACAAGATTAAGTGGGTGATCCTATTATATTTCTCTCATACTATCAAAATGTGTCTATTGAAGGGGAATGGGGTAGTATAAGGGAAACATGGATAATGGTTTTTATTAAAAATAACTTAATATAAGGTTTTATTAATGAGACCAAGTTGAATGAGTTATCCCATATTGACTAAAAAATATTTATGTCTAGATTATACACCCATGATTATGATATTGAATTAGATTGATAAATAAGACATGTTATGAATTTTTTCTTACATGTTTTGGAATGGTTCAACATGATTAATTTATACTCCCATATGTTTTGAATAGTTTATACTAGTTCACTTAATTAATCAATAAATCTATACATATTATTCCAAATTGGGAAATACTACTTATGTTCAATTATATTATAGTTTTTTAAAATTAAAAAACATGTTTTCTGAGACACTTAAGTGTTGAGAATGACCCTTTTTAACTTTTATGGTTTAATTTATGTTGGATGTGAAAGTTATGAGATTTTTATTTTAAATTTATGCCTAATACATGTTAGTTTCTATCTCATGGGGACTCATATAGGCATATGATATTTTATTCCCTAAGAGAATATATACCATGTGTATAACCCCCGGTTTCCGGTACATAACCCTTTATTCATGTATTTTGAGTCTATATAATGATCATGTCAATTTTCGGGAGGTTCTAGGGGGTTTTGGCGTGTTTTTTAGGATTTTTTGGAGGTTCAAAGTTTGTGCACAGTTAATAGAAATAGTGAAGCATGTCCATGAAACTGGGAAAGGGAAGACATTGTAAATTGGGTAGGCGCATGGTTAGAACATGGTTTGACAAATCCATGTGGATGCCTAGGAGAAACTTCACATCTTGAAATAGAGGTAAATTCATGGTTGGCGCACATTTTGTCTAACTGTGGGATCTAACTATGTGAGGTATGGCCTTAGGATAGTAGCATCGCACGGTTGGTTCATTTTTCTTCAAACCACGCATCCTAACTATGCAGCATACAGTTCTCCCTCCTTAAAAGTGGATCTAATCCTAATTAAGCCTATTTACCCTCATTTTTTCTTTAATACTCCTATAATTCAAATTCGTTTTTGATCCCAGGGTGTGAGAGATGATCCCCTTTGATCCAAAAGTGATCCTTAGGTGAATTAAAGAGTTTGTAGTCTTGGATTCATCTTCAAGTTCATGTTTTTCATTTTTATTCTTAGAATAAATGTTTTTATCTCTCTATAACCATAAATCTAATCCATTATATATATATCTATGTATTATGAATAAGTTTATGAGGAAATATTGTTAAATATAGTGAAAGGAATGTGAGTTGTGATTGGATCTTGAAATTTTATTGGGTAGTTATTTTATTTCACCAACATTTGAGTGGTAGGTGGATTCTATCTTGACTCCACTTGATTTAGAACTTGAATTCTAAGTTTTAATTGTATTATTTTCTTAAAATTATTTTGAAATCTTGTGTGATTCTTTATGGAAATATTATTTTGGTATTGACTTTTAAATTGTGGAAAGTTGATTGGTTTTTGGAAAACCCCTTGTTTATAGTTTTAAAATGATGCTTTAAAATTATGTTTTGGTTTTTATGCATGTAAAGTGGTTTTTTACATTCTTTAAAAGAAGGAAATTGTTTTATGTGAAATGGTTGACTTGGAAATTGGTTTTTTGTAAATGAATTGGCATGATGTTGGCATAAACTGTTGGGTGTGAGTTGATTGGGTTGGATAAGGGTCATTAAGTACCACTATTAAAGTGGGACAGAGTATGGATATGAAGTTACATCATTAATGGTAACACCAATATTGTGTATGTGTGTGGTTTTGTGTATGGACATGTAAAAGAATATTTCAAATCAAATAAGAAATGGTTTAGTGTAATTGTTGGTTCTTTCCTTGGGAAAATAATTGATAGTTTTGATATAAATTGTTTATACTACTTAACACCATTTTATTAATTGTGATGATAAGTTTTTTCTAAGTGATGTGAGTTAAAAAGTCATAGGTGAAATCCTAATAAGTTTAGACTCATCCACTTCTTGGGAACTGTTCTGTGTTTTTAGATATCATCTATCAGGATATAAGTAAAGGCAAGGTATCTCAGTTATTTAGTGATACACCTTGATATAGTATCTTGGCATGTGGATCTGAATCTTAGAACAAGTGGGGTGTTGCTGGTTGTTGTCACTTTAGAGTTTTATGTTTTGTGGACTTTTTTTTCCTTTTGAGTATGTCTTTTGGTTTCCTCTTGTACACTGATATGGTTTGTTGGTTTGGTTGTGTTTTGAGTTTAATTTTATACTCATGAAACATATAGATGATTGTTTAGTTTTTTTTGTTTGGATGTCTTATATTTAAAAAGGAAAATCATCCTCCAAATGTTCTTGATGCCCTTGGCATTTACTGTCAGCCATTTGTGTCTTGGGGATATCACCGAAGGCCTAGTAGCTCCCCTTCCACTCCTCAATCCAAAACGATGGGTGGTATGTTACAAATTTTTTTACTCTTGGTAGGTCCAATTATAATTTTGATACACGTAGTATTACTTTGTTCTATCCTGGACGTAAAAAATGGTATCATCTTTGTACGGTCCATCTATCTTTTGGTAAAAATGGTATCACCATTGTTTGGTCCCTAATATAGGGAATGGTGTCAATTTTATTTAATTATAGTGATATAAATAGTATCATTATATCTCTTGGTATGGTATTAAGGAGTAGGATTGTCAAAACTTGAAATAAAGATCATAAAGAAGGTGTATATAACCTCTTTCTTAACTTCAATTTACTGGGGAGTTTGGGTACATGGGTGTTTTTAGACACTTATAATTGAGTTTTCACCACATCGTCATGGGGTTATCCGATGATAGTTTCATGATATTCATTGACAGAAAACTTCCCAATTAAATTGCATTGTTAATTTTAAGTTAAATAGTTTATGAAATGGATAAAAAGTTTTATTTTTTAAAATGAGATAATGGTTTTTTTAAAAACATGGTTGTAATATTTTCAAAAAATGATTGAAATATTGATGATGGTTAAATTGTGTAAATATATATTGTAAGAGGTATTGATGTGGTAAATTGGAATTACTAATACTTAATTTTCTAATGAGGGGAACTAAATAGAGTCTTGTTCTAGCTTTATTGAATGGCATTGGGTAGGAATCTTAGAAACCAACCAGAGGAAACTGCTAAAAATACGGTTTCACCTGAGCCATAGGTGAACCAGTTGGTGGTTCAAAGCATTGTCCAGGATTTCCAATTCATGGATAAGGGTAATATGAATGATGAATTACAACAAGTTTACCATTATTTTCAGTTCTAAAAGTAGAATCCACCCATCTTTCAAGGGGATTCTAAGCAAGAAAAAAAAAGCCTGGTTGAATATGATGAATCGAATAATCAATTTCCATGGGATGCCAACATATCTGAAAATGAATTTAGAAATGTATATACTGGAGGATTTTTAATGCTAATGGTTGGAATTATCAGTTCATTATAAATTTAAGAAGGAAAGTCATGGTATGATTTTGAAGAATTGTTTAACAATCAATTCTATCCTCGCACTTTTTAGATTTCTATAACAATACACTTACTCATTTTAAATAAATGGATTATATTGATGATGGAGTATACAGATAAATTTATGAATTTAGTCTCCTTTCCCCTAGAGGTTGTTACAAGTTCATCCTTAAAGGCATGCATTTTTTGAGCTGGGTTACAATGAGATATTCACTCAAATATTTCCCTTATTTGTATAATGTATTATATAGAGATGGTCAATAGAGAGATAGTGGAATAAAGGGATATATTAGCAAATATGGTTGGAGTGAGAATGTGTATTCCTATGGTAATAGGTGGGAACTCTAATGTTTGTAATAATAGGAAGAGGGATACCTACTTCCAGGGTGGTGGGACACCTTAGAATCAGACCATGGTATTAGTAAATCTCCATTCTTGACCCAAAAGTAAGATGGGACTTTTTTAGTGTGGTTCACTGGATCACATCGAGTGAGATTGTATGGAACCATCTTAAAACATGCCATGAATTCAAAAATATGGAACATATTCAGTGATATTGTCACAGTACTCCAAGTTCATGTTATCTAGACACATATCACGCTTCTCAGGTATCATATGCTTCGATAGGATGAGGGCAGCAAAATAATTCTCATTATCAGAATAGATAAATGAAAGATGGTTCTTGGAACACCATGACTTGTCAACCAGTACATTCTTAATAGGGTAATAAAGAGAAAAGTGTGGAAAGTAAGAAATTATATGGATCTAAGAAAATGATCATGGATGGTTAATCTGGTCCTTCAACGGTGATACATATAATTATTTTTAACTCTACAATTATGAAATATTTTTTGATATGGCTGCATGCCACTCATTTATTTCTTATTATATTTTTGATAATATGGGTTTTTCTATTGAGATGATGTCTTCTGTTTTAAATCTAAAAAATCCCCTTAGCTAAAGAGAGTGTTGAGACTTTATGTGTAAATTTTTTTACATAACTATCAATGGGCCTAGGTTTCTTTGGTATTTATTTTTTATTGAGATGAATGTATATGACTTGATTTTGGGTTTGGATTTGGTGTCATAATTCAAGTCCCACATAGACTAGTATGCTCTAAAGGTTAGTTCCACATCTCTGAATAGCATCAGGCATCTCTTTAGAGGAGATTTGGGTTTAATGGTTAGTAAAGTATAAATTTTAGCACTATTAGTTGGTACCATATCTTATTAGTTGGCAGTTATTACCTTGGAATCTATAAATGAAATTTTTAATTGATATTTTCTAACTATTTATTATTATTTTCCTGAAATTTTCCCCAAAATTTATCAAGGTTTCCACCCAAAAGAGAATTATAGTTTATCATTGATCTTCTATAGGGGAATAGTCCTATCTCAATTCCTTATTATGGGATGGAACCAATATAATTGAGTAAATTTAAAGTTCATTTGGAAGATTTATAAAGTAAAGGGTTTATTCAATAGAGTATGTCTCAGCGGTCAGCAGTGATTCTGTTTGTTAATAATGTGGATGGAACTCTTAGTCGTTGTGTGTATTATCATAATATTAACCAATTTATAATAACAAATATGTATCCTCTTCCATGAATTGATGATCTATTTTATCAGTTGAGGAGATCCTAGTGGTTCTCTAAAATTGACTTACGTTTAGGGTATCGCCAATTGAAAATTCAGAAGGTTGATATTCTAAGTTTTTCTTTTAAATGTAGATATGGCCATTATGAATATGTTGTTATGTATTTTGGTCTTATGAATGTACCATCCATATTTATGGAATTGATTAATTTAATCATTCATAGATATCTAGATTCCTTTATGGTGGTGTTTTTTTGATGATATACTTGTGTATTAAAAATTGAATCATGAGAAACACTTGGTTGTAGTGTTTGGTATCTTGTAGGAACATTATTTGTATTCCAGTTTATCAAAGTGTGGTTTCTGGATACAATAGGTATATTTCCTTGGCCATGTCATTTCTAAAAAAAGTTTTTTTGTAGATCTAAAAAATATAGAAGTTTTTATCTCTTGGAAACCACAAAATAATTTCATTGAGATGCTTATTTTCATTGTCTTAGTAGGATACTACAGACATTTTATATGTGATTTTTCACACTTTTAATCACTAATGATGGTTTTGAAAAGGAATGGTGTTCCTTTCCAATGGAATGACCAATATTAGAAATCCTTTAAATAACTTAAGGTTATACTTACATCCATACTTATCCTCACATTTCTAGAGTCAGTACAGGGATATGTAGTTTATTGTAATTCATTGGGATCAGGGTTTGGATGTGTTCTCATGAAGGGAGTTCATTTTATTGATTAAGGTTCATGATATTTAATATTTCATGATAATAACTACACAATACATGATTTGGAATTATCTATTATGGTCCATTCTTTGAATACTTTACATCATTTCCTCTTTGGTGATAAATTCATAGTGTTTATGGATCATAAGTGTTTGAAAACATTTTCTTAGAATGATATTTGAATTTAACGCAACACAGATGTATGGAATATGTATATATGTTTTACTTCAACATAATGTATACACTGGGTAAAGGAAACTCAGAGGTAGATGTATTGATCATGAATTCATATGCTCAATTATCTAAAAAATATTTGGACCAACAAAACTAATGGAATTTATAGAGGATATGCATCTAGAATTCTCAGACTAAGGTAATGTTGTAGTTTTATTTCTAGTTTTGTTTGTTACTGATTTGGTTGAGCATGTTAGAGTTTCTCAGACATCCTATCCTTATTGTGTTACTATGAGGTCAAAACTCAATGGTGGGGAGATCAATGAGGTATGGAAGATGGATGTGAATTTAGTGTTGTGACTTAGATATTGGATGGTCATACCTTTGTCTTTTCAGAAAAAACTTCTCAATGCCAACCACCATTCATGATGGGTTATTCACCCAAGGATTCATAAAATGTATAAATCATTAAAATCATAGATCTTGTGGGTTAGCATAAAAAGCGTTGTTGCGGAGTATGTCTCGAGATGCATCACATGTCATTAACTAAAGGTAGAGAATCAATGACTAGTAGGTATGTTGTAGTGTTTACCGATTACTATGTGGAAATGGTAGTAGGTATCCATGGATATTTTAATAGTTATATCAATGATAGTTAAAAAACATTATTCCATATGGGTGATTGTGTATTGAATCACAAATTCAACTCATTTTATCCAAGTTTATGAAACAAATTTGGTGGAATACTTGTCTAAAATCTACATTTAAGAAATTGTAAAGTTGCATTGTATTCCAGTCTCGATTGTATTGAAGAGAGACCGCAATTTTACATCATGATTTTTTAAATCCTTGTAGTAATCCCTTGGAACAAAATTGACTATGAATACAGCTTATCATCCCCAAAAGGATGGATATCCCGAACAGACAGCCCAAACATTGGAGGACATGATTAGAGATTTTGTAATGGATTTTGGTGGCTCATGGTTAGAGAATTTACCTTTAGTAGTGCTCTAACATAATAACAGTTACCATGCCTTGATACATATGGATCATTTTGAATCATAGTAAATGCTTCCTTATTTTTCTCCACTTTTTTGGGTGGAAATAAGTGATGTAATGGCCCAATGTTATTCAATAGAAATTTACTTCTTATTATTATGTCATATAATCACCTGATATAACAAAAAAATGAACTAATAACTACTATGTGACCTTTAAACATAATTTTTACACTTATTTGTTCAGAATTTCGAAAATATGACATTCATAGTTGTGATCAAAAAGATGTTTGGAGTTCGATAAGACAAAATTAATTTTTGGTGAATAGTAACATACCCTTATGAATAGTAATGTTACCCTTATGAATAGTGATATATCCTAATGAATAGTAACCTTACCTATGATAGTATATAAATAATATTCAAGTGAAAGTATGATGTACCTATATTTTGGAATAAGTAAATAAATGTTTTAAACTGGTTTTTTTAGAATAAATTAAGATTTTAACTAAATATTAAATTAATCATATTTAGAGAATTATTTTTGAAAACTAGATTTTACTTTTGGATTCTACACATTGAAAAATGGTTAGGGTGAATTTTTTGGATTTTTCTGAATTAATTGAATTTTTGTGAATAGTAAAATACATTAATTCACCGTATAAATACAATATAATTTAAATACACTATTCCTAACATCATAAGTGTTGTAAGAAACAAAATCTAGAACTCACATGAATTTATTACTATTATTGGTCATGGAATCATCACTATTTCTTGTCTTATGGAAAAATAATAAACTAATGATTATAATATTATGAAAACACTCTTCTCCTCCACTATAAATATCACCCTCCTTACCTCTTCTCTTCACTCCTCTCAGGTATTTTTCCTTCCATAAATTCTTCCCAAATATCTTCCCAAGATCCCTCCCAACATCAAAAATCCCTTGGTCTCCTAAAATGACCAAATACTCTCCCCTTAAGAGGCTCTCAATGAAGATTAGTTCAAGAGGTAAATTCCTCTTTTCAATTCTTTTACATTCTTTTCAAGTTCTTTTGTTTACTTTTCTATCCTTCCCTATCCTCGTGAAAATGTTATGAAAACTCCATTACCTTACATGTACTATAATGTTTTTATGATAATGGAATATGCTATTATCATCTCTCCTTTACCTTCTTTTATTTCAGTAGTAAAGACACCATCTGAGATGTGTTAATTTACCACATTCAAGGATGATGGGTTTTCAATTTTAGTTACCGTCTTCAATTATGGTCATGAAATAATTTTCATGGTTGTACCAGAAAATAATATATGAATTATGTCTCATAAATAGTTTTGAAATCATTTTTTACATATATGTTTTATTTATAAAACAAAACATGTTCATTGTGGCCAAAAACCGCCAATTAACCCAAAAGGTTATCACTAAATTTTTATATAATGATTCGACTTCACTCCAAGTAAACAAATTAAATTTACAACCATGTAATCTCCTGGATGTTCACTAATTTTATATAACTTCAATTCTGGACAACCACTTTCATCTTACATGTTTATTCATACATGAAAATAATTAAACCGGATATAAGAACCAAGAAAACAAACAGACCCGAACAACGAAATCGAACCACTTAACCCATTAAAAAAGGTCATGAATGAACTTAAAAAGGTTATAATAAATCTATTACAGTTATAAAATAGGTTCTTTAATTATTAATTAATGAACCTAATTTGATTATGCAGGTCATTAATATCAAGTAGATAACACCATCGGAATTAAGGTAAGGGATTCTCTCAATTTCACTTTTATTCAAGATTGTCCTATATGTTATTCCATTTTATGTGTAATTACTAGTGATGAGGTATGATTACTAACCTCTCAAATAATTTCCTCATGATGTTTAAATGATTATAAACCCCTTTATTTCTCATTAATCCATCTTAAGTACACACAATACCATGTCGATATTCTGTGGGGGATTCAACCCGAACCTCCTTTATTCCTTAGGGTTTAATTATCTTTCTTGTTATATAAATGAGGATATCTATTATTCTCATTTTCATATTATAAATTCTATGTGAATTTTCCAAACTCATTTAACAAGTTCCATTCATCATTCTCTTTTTGGGATATACATGTTTTTAAGTGATTCCCTCCTCAATACTTCTCGATAAGCAAACCTGTTTTGAGGGAGCTTCCTAAATTCTTACCTGATTTCATGTTCACAATATATTCTTTTTTAATCCAAAATTTTCTTTATAAAATAAGTATTTTTATTTTTAAAACCTTCATATTTCAATTTTGTTTTTTTATAAAGGATTTTTCCCTTTTCAATTTTAAAGGCTCTATAGTATTTTCCTTAAAACTGCTCAAAAATGTTTTTATGTCAACAAATCAAGAATAATTTTCTTACATGTTGTCACATCTACTTGACATCACTCAAGATGAAACATATAGATTTTACCTTATGAATTTCCATGTGTACTTTAGTTCCCTTGTTTCATGGACACTTTTGTTTTAGGCATATTTGTTATGTTTTGTGTCGTGATTATGGTACCCAATTATATCCATGGGTAATCCTTATGTTTATGTAAGATTGATTATGTATGATTATTTATGTGGAAAAAATATTAATGAAAAGTTAATATGGGTGTTCTCAGATAGAACTCCAATGCATTGGGTAAAGTTAAGTCTCATGAGATGTTATGTGTGACGGTCTTGGCGGTTAGCTTTGTCTCGTGCTACTATATGAAACAACCTTGGAGGTTAGCATTGAATCATACTAAATTCGTGTTTTATATTTATTCCAAAATACTATAATTACATTTTTATATGATACCATGTTTATATTCTATGATTCCATATGTTCCCTGCTTTTTTTATCATTATGTCATGCCTTTTAACCCATGTGTTAAATCCTTATTCTTATGTATACTACCTTATTAAGATTTTTTTCTCGTACCTTTGTTCATGTGTTCTCCATGGTACCCAATGAAGATCTATGAGAACAATGTAAGTTAGTATCCCTCTATGAAGATTAAATAAATAATTTTTTTTTAGTCTCATGTTTTAAGTTTTATGTACCTAGTCTTCAAAGACACTAGACATCATGATCCTTGGCTTGTACTCTGATGTATATTATGCTTAAAATCATGTATTGTTATGTGTAAAAGTCCGGGGTTTCTATGGGTGATACTTCACTAATCGGAACCAACCTTGGGAAATAGATAAAAAGAAAGATTCAATTGATTATAAAGAGAATAGAGATGTCTCAGAGACGTCATAAATCGCATAAGGGTCATTGTTGATAACCATTGTCATTTGAGGTGAGTGATCTTGTGTTCTTTAGAATCTCTCCAAGGATTAGGCATTATCCTTTTAGTATACAAGTAAATTTATATCCATTATACATAGTCCCTTTTGAGATAATTGAAAGATTTAGTGAGGTTTCATATTAGTTGTCTTTTCTAGAAAGGTTTAGTTAAATGCACAATGTGTTTCATGTGTATCAGCTAAATAAATATCATCCAAATACTAGCCATGTGATTTGATGGGATCATATTAACCAATAGTTGTATACTACATTGATTCTTGTGCTAGTACATATTGTGTATAGGAAATAGAATATCTTGCATGGGAAAACCATCGGTCTAGTGTGGGTTTTATGGAAACATGGTCAAATTCAAGAAGAAAATTTAGAGTGTGAGAAGGAAATGATAGACCAATGTCTTGAACTCTTCTAGCCCAACAAGGGTATTCTAATTGAAAGGATAGAAAAGGATAATGGTGGGAAAAATTTATCACTGCTATTTTTAAGTACATAACCATTTATTCATGCATTTAAAGTATATATAATGTTTTTAGTTATGTTTTTGAAGGTTATGAGGGGTTTTGGCATGTTTTGGAAGCTTTTATAGAGGTACACTATTAGTATAAATCATTAAGAATCTCCAAAAAAGTGTTCAAGGTAAGATATTAGATAATGGAAAATCTCATAGTTGGTACATAGTTTATCCAAACTGTGTGAATTCCAAGAAGAAACCATGAATTTTGAAACATAAGTAGATTCATGGTTCATGCATAGATTTTATAACTATGCGAGCCAATCATGCAAGGTATGGCCTGAAGCATGACCGATTGTCACCTATCGACCGTTCAAAGGTATGGTTCTCTGCTAATGTGTATAGAGACACTCAATTCTAATCCTTGGCGATTGTATATATTTTAGAGTCCATTTTTTATGTTTTTTCTTTTTAATTTAGGTTTTTTTTGTAGAGCTTAATTAGGTTGATTAATAGATGTATTTTTATTCAAATATTTAATAATTAGTGGGGTAAGTTAATAATTAGGGAGTTAATTATGTGATATCCTAGAGTTTTTCAAAACTTATTATTAAATTAATATCCATTTCACAAGGTGATTTTGATTAGAACTCCCAATTATTTTATCTTTAATCCAAGATATAAATAGGGTTCTAATCATTATAAAATATCATCGATAGAAGGTTCAATATTTCATGAAACCATGTTTAATTGTGGTTCCAATAATCTATGTAATCCACATGTCCCAAATATTTCATTAATCAACAACATATTTTATTTGACATACACAATATTATTTCAAATAATGTTTAAATGAGTGAAATATCTCAATCACTTAACATCCCTAAATTATGAATCACCTAAATGAGAGATTTAGTCATCCATTTGTGTGTTTAATAATCTGGTTGTAATTTATATGGTTATGGGTTGAAAATATAATAAAAATAATGGGACAAGAAAAGAGCAGTGCGCTGAACACACACACGAAATGTGAAGAGAGGTAAAAACACACATTATATTGAATGAGAAATAAAAATAAGAGAATGTTTTTCAAATTTATTTAAAATATTTTAAGAATATTAATATTACACAACATAGGGTTTATAATAATTATAAATTATGATTAAAAAACATGCATTAATATTCAATTGAAATAAAAACAAACATACATGATTACAATTGAAAACAATTGAAAACTAACAAGAATAGGAGAGTGGATGAAAGGTCTCTCTTGTTGAAACAAGATCAATCCAAGTCCTACCAGGCCCTTGTAAAGGCTATATAAAGTCCAAAACTTCTTCTTAAGTGTTGAAATGCTAGACCCTTTCAAGGAGAAGAGGGAGGTGTATTTATAGCCCAAGGAGGTAGAATTTTTGCATTCTAAATATACTCCTCAAGTTGCCTTGACACTTTGATAGATTAGATAGTTGAATCTGAAGAAATAATCTTCATAAAAGTTATATATATTAATGTTGAAATTCTACCCCAAAAATCTTTCAGGCATTGAACTTTTGGATCCAAAGTTATGGATATTTTAATAAACAATTTTATTCTATCCATTTTAATCCATAAATTTTCTAGGTCCATAATATGAATGGGATTTTTAACATGGAGATTATCTAAAATCCAAACCATTTATTCTAAAATTTATTTCACCTATATCTTGGATTTTAGAATTCAAAAATATTAGCTTCATTTTATTTATATATCATAAAAAAATTCAAGGATTATTTGGTGATTTTAATTCCCATACAGAATGGTGGTCTGGATTCAAAATATCATTTGTGCCATTTTTGATCGATTTGGGACTTGAAATTTTTATCCAAGATGAATTGTATTATACTATGACTTTTGGTGGAGAATAAAATAATTTGGACTTCTATATTGAGCCCAAAAATTTTATCATCATGGCTGGTCCAATTTTCTCAGCAGATTTTTTGGGCCTTCTTTTGTGGTCCATATGACCCATAAAATGGTAGAATTATCCAAATATACATTCTAATGATATGTTTTAATTTTTATAAGGAATAATAAAAAATAATAATCACATAATTTGGATTAATATTTTGAAATATATGACAAAAAAATTAAACTTTATTTTAATTTAATGAACTTGAACAATGATCGTCTTATGTGTTTATAATCAAAACATGAACATTGATTGGAAATTAATTATTTTTAAGTGAAAATTATATGATGGGATTAATGTAAAATCATGAATTAATATATAATATCAACACCCCCACACTTATTATTGTTAATTTCCTCATTTACATCAAATAAAAACATAAGTAAATCATTTTTACAAACAAAAAAATATTAAAATTTTGTTTTCACCAATCAGGGGGTCTAGACTAGTTCACTCATCCATAAAAAATTCCACCAAACAAATTACTACAATAATGTTACAAAAAAATTCATTTTTTATGATAAAAAATTAGAAATGGAAAAATTAGGCACTCATAAATTACTCCCCTCAAGATGATAAAAATTTATTTCTAGAGGTTCACTCATTCACCAACCGAAAGTGAAAATTTTCGAGTTTGAAAGATCTCTCAGCTTACATTCCCTATCCTAATGTTCACAATAATCAAGAGGTCTATTTAGTGGTTTTTTAGTAGCTATGGGATGGTAGGAATATAGTATTCAAAAGAGTAGAAATGGGGGGTAAAACACCAACATGGGTAAAACACATATTTTCAATGGAATGATTGTTTGAATCAAGACACAAAAGATGAAGAAAATTTTAATTGGATGAGAAGATGAAATATTTACAAAACTTATCCCAATGACATAATAAAATATGATTAAAGTGTCATTTTTTTTCATTTTTTCAAAATTTCAACTTGAAACAGATATCACACTCATATCCCAACCCATGTTTCATCTACTCACAACACTAATTTTAATAGTTATAACAAGATTTAAGGTTGAGGAAAAGTGATTTTTAACCCACCCAAGACACAACCCATTATTTGTTTTTCATTTTTCTTTTGATTATTTTTTATTTTTTTTATATTTTTTCATTTTTTGGAACAATTTTCAATAACATATACAAAATTAAATAAACATTAATCCATTACCAAAACTCATTGAATGAAAACATCTCCCCCACACTAAAATGGATTCTTGGCCTTAAGTATATGATAACACATTGAAAATCAAGAAATGGAAACCCAAAATGTAATTTATTCCCCCCACACTTAAATTTTAATAAATTATTAAATTAAAATCCATGTATATGTTGGGTGATATAAGGAATTGGGATTTTAATTTTTATATTAAAAAAAGGTTTCAACGGACTCAAAGGGGCTTTCAAAATGAGGATTAATATAAGGGTAAAGGGAGGATATTTGACTCTTATAATTCTCATGTGGTTAAAAAAATAATCTATCATATTAATGTACACTAAATTATGAAATTAATCTTAATGGTCCACAAAATCAAGACTCACAATCAGGGGTGAAAGATCACGAAATGAAAATATGGTCATAGGTGACCTTGAAATGAAATCTAATTTTTTCCTCATGGTTGGGGAAGAATCGATATCCAAATAAAAAACCAAGAATTAAAAATTTATTGTTCTGTATTTACCCAAATTTATGATGAAAATATAAAATTTTTTATATGAAAACATATCTTTTGACTCCCCAAAATGGTTTGGATAAAATTCCAAAAAAGTATATGGTGAGTAATTATGACTCCTTTTTTCGTAGTTTTTTAGTTTTTTTTTTTTTTTATAAATACATTCCACATAAAATATAAAGATTAATTAAAAAGTTTGATGAGTAAAGTGGTAAAAATTATGAGAATGAGTGAAGAAGAAGAAGAGAGAGAGATAGAGAGAGAGAAGTTAAAGGGAAATAGGTGCCCCATGGTTTGGATTTTATGGGTCATTGTCTCCATCTAGTGGTGGTTTGGCCGCAGCGGTTGGGGATTCTATAGAAGTAATTGTGGTTCCATATATGTTTTTTCTCCCATGGTGATGTTGTAAATAATATCCATTAACTGTGAATGTCCTTTTGGAGGTGGGGTCTTATACTTTCACTACACCAAATGGGTAAACATTAATAAAAATAAAAAGACCTTCCCAATGAGAATTAATCTCAACTGAGTGAAGCTGAAATAAAGTGTTAAATAGAATTACCTTTTCACCTTCATTTAATAACTTTAATAGGATGTATTTTTTGTATAGTAACTTGGACTTTTCTTTGTAGGGATTGGAATTCTTGTAAGAATATAGTTGAAGCTCCTCCAGTTTATTTAACTGCAACAATATCTCTTCACCAGATTTTTCACAATAAAAATTACAAGTTTTGACATCCCAAAAAGACTTATGTTGGATTTCAACTAGTAAATGACAGGATTTAATAAAAACTAGCCTAAATAAAGAAATCCCAATGGGTGTGTATCTTAGGCCAGTCTTTTCTGGTGGGCTTTACAGTTCTCTAAAGCACTATTTTCACTTCTCTATTATAAATTTCATACTTTCCATTTGTTTAGGGGTGATATTAAGTTGAAGTTTTATATACAACCCCATTATTTTTAAAAATATATTCCATGGTCCGATTATAGAAATGAGTTTCTAAGTCACTTGTCAAGGCATGTGGTGTTTCAAATCGATGAAAGATATGGATTTTTAGGAACTCACTAACAATATTTGAATCACACTTTCTAGTGGGTTTTTCCTTGACCCACCTAGAAACATAATTGATCTCAAGAATAATATATGATAATCCATTGGAAGTGGGAAATTGTTCCCTGAAATTGATGCCCCAAACCATGAATATCTCACAAAATATTAAGGGGTTTTGGGAATTTTATTTTATTTTATAAATTGTGTCAAACTTTTGGAAATTTGAACGTGATTCACAAAACTCATGTGAGTCCTTGAAGAGTGAAGGTCAAAATAATCCTGAGTTAAGGACTTTTTGGGAGGTCCCTTATGCTCCAAAGTGGCCACCACCAGGCATTGAGTGGAAAAATACTTAGATGGAGGAATGCTCATCTTCATCAACACATCTCATAATTACCATTTTATCCCTAGTTTAATAAATATTATTATCTTCTTAAAAATATAATTTTGAATCAATTTTCTTCTTCACTTTTTGTTCTTTCAAAAAAAAATTCATGAAAAATACTAGCAACCAAATAATTTACAATTGGAGCATACCATGGTAAATTTGGAGTGAGATATGAGAGGTGTTCAGTTGTAAAATTAGGATCAATTATTTTATAATGAGAAGAATTATAAATTCTACTCAGGGGGTAATCCATAGGGTTTTGTTTTCTTGGTCTATCTCTAATCACAATGTCAAACTCTTGGAGCATTAAGATCCAACTTATTATCCTCGGTTTGGAATCAATTTTATTAAGTAATAACTTCAAATCTAAATGGTCTATATAAATGATGATTTTGGAACCTAAGAAATAGGTTTGAAATTTATCCAAGGTAAAAACCCACATCTATAATTTCCTTTTCAGTCATAGGGTAGATAGATTGTGTTTCATCTAATGTTTTTGATACATAATAGATGACATGATGAATATTTTCTCTTCATTAACCAAGAATGGCCCCAATTCCCTATTATAATCATAACACATTAATTCAAAGGGTAAGAACTAATATGGGTGTTGGATTATTACGTTATATATAATAACTATTTTGAGTTCAATTAAGGATCTCTTGCAAGCCTCATTGAAATGAAATGTAACGTCATTTTGGAGTATCTGAGTGAGTGGGAGGGAAATTATACTAAATTTATGTATGAATCACTGATAGAAAACGGAATAACCAAGTAATGAATATATTTTTCAAACTAATGTGGGTTCAGGAAGTGATTGGATCACCTCATTTTTTGCAGGATTGACTTGAGTATCCTATCTTGAAATTATGTTCCCTAGAACAATCCCATTAGTAACCATGAAGTGAAATTTTTCATAATTCAATGAAAGGTTACATTTCACACACTTTTGAAGGAATGGATAGAGTGAATTAAAGTATGATTCAAATGAATCAACATAAATGATAAATTCATCCATGAATACCTCTATGAAATGCTCAATTAATTAAAAAAATACTCATCATACAACTCTGGAATGTTTTAGGATCATTGAAAAGACCAAAATTAATTATCCTATATGTATATGTTCTAAAGGGGTAAGTGAAAGTAGTATTTTCTTAGTCCTAAGGTGCTATTTGGATTTGGAAGTATCATGTGTATCCATCAAGAAAGCAATAATGTGACTTTTTGGCTATTTTTTCTAGTATTTGATCAAGGAAAGGAAGAGGGTAGTGATATTTTTGTGTTTCAACATTCAATTTATGATAATCAATGCATACTCGCCATTTGTTTTTCACCTGAGTTGTGATCACCTCTCCATGTTCATTTGTGACAATAGTTATCCCACCCTTTCTAGGTTCCAGTTGAATTTGACTAACCCATTCACTATCTTAAATTTGGGTAGATAATACCATCTTGAAGAAACTTATTGATCTCTATCCTAAATACCTCAAGGATGAGTGGATTTAGTCTTTTTGTGGTTGTATGATTTGTTTGGATGACTCTTCAAGATGGATGTAATGCATGAAAAGATCTAGTTTGATTCCTAGTATATCATCTCAGATCCAACCTAAGGCCTTTTTATTTTCCGCTAACACCTAAAAAGTTTGAACTCTTTAGTTTCAGTAAGTGTGGTAAAGAGAATGACAGGATGAGAGTGATCATGGAAAAGGATAAATATTCCAGGTGTGAAGGAAGAGGTTTCAGATCAGTCCCATCTTTAATTTGTGTGCTAGAAAACTCAGTAATAGAGGAAGGGACTTTATTTGGTTTTGATTCAATTTCCTTAATACTATCCAATGTGGAATAATAGATATCATAGTTGAGATGGGATTCCAGATAGTTTTCAAGATCTACTGGATTGATGGATTCTATGAATGAGATATCAACATCAACTTCACCATTTTTGACTTGGTTAATCATGGTGAAAATTTTAGAAGCTCCACCCTCATTATAAAATTATGAACATGATGAACATAATGAAATGGGGGTAAATCGCTCTCAGAAGTATCCTATGAATCATGTATTGAGAATTTAGAGTGATCCTTATATGGGTATCGCATGTCTTGAAAAATGTTCAACTTGACCAGTTGGTCACCAAATTCCATGGATAATATGCCCATATGGACATCAATCTTAGTTCTAACTATCATAAGGAATTGTCTTCCTATAATTAGGGGAGATCGATAAGAGTTAGTCTCACCTTCCATGTCAAGGACATAGAAATCAACTAGGAAGATAATATCATTATCTTGTATAAGGGGATCCTCAATTATTCCCTCAGGACTAGTTATGCTTTGATTGGCTAATTGTATGAAAATACTCATTAGGTTAAAGGTACTTATACAAAGGTTGTAGAAGATTGATTTGGGAATTAAATTTATCTAAGCTCCTGAGTCTATGAGTGTATCATCAAAGTTGGAACTCCCTATTTAGCATGGAACATTAAATTTCTCTGGGTAATTTCACTTCATGGGTATGGACTACTAGGTTAAAACATTCTAAATGGTCCTAAGTTGTCTCTTATCGGTGAAAAAATCATTAAGAAACATTTAATACTTAGGGATCTTTTTGATGAAATCTAAGAGGGGGTGTTTTCTTCAACATTACTAGACATTTCAAGCATTTCAGGATCGAATTCAAAGGACTTCCATGGACTAAAGATGGATTGAGGAAAAGGAATTGGGTTCCTTAGTGGAATGGAAGGAGGTGAGTGTAGAGACCCAAAGCTTGACATACATGGACATTACATTACTTTTTCAGAATAATTAGTACATAATAAGAACCAACACTCAAGGATCGTAATAGTTAAGTGTCTTTGGAAACTTGGGACATAATCTTCTAATCATGGTGAAAGATCTTCAACATCTCCCATAAAGATCTTCCCCATTTGTTTTCTTACCTAAAACCTTTCTTTAAATCCTGGGGAAAAGAAAACATATAAAGGGTGATCTCAAATACTCATTAAGGGTAATCATGGAGAAAATAAAACAAATCATATATATTTGAACTTAAAAACATGAACATAATGTTTAAACATCAAAATCTTGAGCAATGACATAAAACATGGTAGTACGTAAGGAATAGATCATAAAGAAACATTAATCATGATAATAATAGCATGGGAATAAAACATGTAATTTTGGCAACCATTAAGCACATGTTATGATTTCCATAGTAGTCAAGGCAATGCTGTCAAGACCATCTTAGTGGACAAAGTCCCTTTCTGAATTGAGTTAACTCCTCGTTCCAATCTTGTATCACTGAACCGGATTAACTTTCCGTTCCATCCATGTCTATCTCATGAGATATAAATATTTACCCAATGCATTGGAGGTAGATATCGGTCTCACCCATCTCATAATGAAATCATTCTTACTTGTGCCACAAAACAATCATACATCATTCATCATAACCCAAATAATAAAATGGGTTTCATAAACATCATCCCATCATAACGTAATCCATATAAAACAAATGGATATCATTTCATCATAAAAAGAATCAAACCATGTAAATAATAGATAAATTATACTTGAAACATAATCAAACTAAATAATGTCATCTTAAATGGAAAATAGTTTTGACAAAACACTTGAAATGAATTCTTGAGGAAAATATCCTTTCTTCTTAAAAATCATTTTCTTTTCTAAAAATGCCATTCAATTTTAAAAGAAAATGATTTTGTTAAAAATAACCATGAAATCTTATAGAGGAGGATTCATGAAAATATTGTGTTATAAAACCGTAAAAATCCATTCACACCGTATAAGTTAAAAAAAATATTCTCCTCGTACTTTTAACGGAAAAGTCAAAAAGTACCACGTATGGTAAACAAAAGAAAGATTCCTTCCATAACACAAAGTAAAAGTCAAAGAGGGGTAAACATGACTTTAAAAATACATGGAATAATATTAAACACTTTATGAAAAACATTATATGGACATGGATGAAATATATACCCCAGTAAATACTTACGTATAAAAAATCTCGGATAAAAATGAGATTGAAAAAATTATTCCTTACCTTATGTCTGATATGCTTCGTATGTATCTGAACCTCCTGTATAATGATTTAAATAATGACATTGACTTATTATGGGATGGTATCATATACGGTTTACTTATGACTTTATATTACCAGTTCTTTTGTAAATTCTTGTTAAAGTAGCGTTTTGTGTAAAATCGTTTCATTTATCGTCCGTGTTTTGACATGTAATTATTCATATGATTACTTAGATAATGATTACTTAAATAAATAATGTAAAATATGATTTATATATAATATATATTTAGAATATACATATATATAATAGATCGATAAATGGAATGAAATACATCGTTCATGGAGACGGTAGGTCGTACGTACGCATGAACGTTGTTTTTCATTCCTTATTAAATTGAATGGAAGTAATTAAATAAAATATATATAATTCTAGTATCATTAATATGTCATATATTTCATATATATACTTTATAATCATTCTTGAATGGTCAACTTGGAGAATGAATCTCATCGCGTCGTGGAGACAATAATCCGTACGTACGCACAAGCGATGATATCGTTCCCATAATTATTGAATTGAATTAGAGTGGATTATATAATATATCAGAATCATTATGATGTTATAATATCCATATATAGTAATACTTTACACCATTATACCCATCCAAGTAAGGTGGTGGTGGAAAAACAGAATACACCACGGCGTGGAGGAGGTATTCTGTACGTACGCACGCGCGGTGATTTCATTTTCCGTAGGATGGATAGAAGGTGAAATGGGGTTGTTTCATATTTATAATGACACATATGTATATTAGTGATACTGATGTTATTACTTTATAATGAAACAACTAAATAAGAAGAAATTGAAGAAGAAAGAAACTTGAAAGAATCAGTAGAAGAGATTACCTCTTCTTCGACGCACCTCTTTTAAGCTTCCTCTTAAGGCACTAGAGTTGGTCTTTTGAGAAGACCAGAACCTCTAGAATGTTTCTAGATAAGTGGAGAAGAGAAATTTCCAGGTTTTTTCCGAGCTTTAAGCCACAAAGTGTTGTTAATAGGAGAGGAAGGAGGTGCCCTTTTATGATGGAGGAGAGGGGCACCTTTGGAAACATAAGAAATATTAATTTATAATAAATTCAAACCCCACATAAAAACCTCAAAAAATGACTTAAATATGAATATGATATTAGATAGGGTTGTAATATCATCATAGAATAAAGTTTATACATGTTTGGAATTTATTATAAACCTTATCAATTTGATTTATCCTTATTTAATTTATATAATCTTATTTGTAGTAATAATATTCTAAATTTTAAATTGTTATAAATAATTACTTATGTGTTGTGAATTATCCATAATTGTGTTTTTAATGACATTTTAGACCATATAAATTTCAATTTATAATTTTTAATATTTATGTGATTTTTAAACAATTTAATAATATGTTATTTTTATAAAATAACAATAGTGTTAATTTTTACACTATTCATTTATTTGAATTTAAATAAAATCTAAACAGAGGATATATTCGAAAAAAAATGTTTAATAGATTCCAAACATGTCATGTGCATCTAGAAAATTTGTGGAGAACGTTAATTAGTTCATATAATGTTTATTTTAATATTTATAAAACCATTTATTTGATATTTCCCTTAATAAAACAATTACAACATCATTTTTTTATAATCATTTAATATACTTATTATTTGCATAAAAATTAAAAATAAAATCCTATGATGAATATAAATATAATAAATTTTATAATAATCTTTTTACTATAATTTATCATCTTAAAATCAAAACATTTAAATTGTAATATTTATTAAATTATGAAGGTGACATCTTTGACATCATTTAAAATAAAATAATGTAAATGTCCTAATCAGTTTTATAAGGCTTCAAATGGTCCAAATATAGACCCATGGATTATTAGGGTATATATATACTCGAAAAATAATGTTTGGTCAAGTTTTTGGTCCTTTTGATAGGTATTATTATTTTAATAAAAATTATATTATAGATTTTTCACTAAATAAATAATCTCTACATCATTAATGTATAAGATTTTAAGGTAATAAAATATTTATTAAAAATTACAAATAAATTACCATGATAAATAAAAACATTTTATCTTTCAAATGAATATTTATAATCTAATTTATATTCTGTATAACTATATATTAAAAATAATCTAATTATTAAAGTTTGAGTGAGACATTTCACTTTCCTTTAAATAAACTAAATAAAAGGTCTTAATCAAATACAAGTAGGATCCATTAGATTTAATTTATACCCAAGTATGATTTAGGGTAAAATATAATCATCCAATTATATTAGGACAATTGTTAGGGTAATTTTATAATATTATATTTACCCTTAATTACCTCGATTTACCTTTAACTATGGTAAATAAAATTTACCATATTTACTATTCATAATGACTAAAAATAAAAAGTAGCTTATTCACATAATTTGGATCTACTGGTTCCAAATATTAAATCCATTTTTCCAAATTCAAATCACAGAAGTTGAAGAAATTAATTTAAAATTAATCTCGTTGTTAAGAAAACGAGTTTTAAAAGTTATAACATTGCAAAAGATTGAAATGATTTTACCTATGAAATTAATGTAAAATAAATGCTAATGACATACATTATATTAAATGGTAAAAATATATTATATTTATACTTTAAAATCATTCAATATTATAATTTAACCATATAAATTATTACAATGAAAAAAGTTTTTTTAAAATAAAATATAGTGTTTTTTACTATTCATTAAAATATGAAAGTTATCAGAATAATATGAAAAAATTTTCCAATGTAAATTTTTATATCCTGATTCCAAAGAAGAATTTCATTTTTTTCAAATTGAACTTATAAACATGTCAAAAACTATATTTAAAGTGGGTGTACCATCAAAAGGCCGTAAAACTACATTTTTTTTTGAAAAATATTTATTTTACTCGAAAAATTTATTTTGTTCTCACATGATGTTCTAGAAAATGTGTAAGATGAATAATAATGTTATAAAATTCAAAATGTAGTTAATAATATTCATAATGTCTAGTTTATAATAATATTATAACAATATATCGTTGTTTAGTGAAACTCAGTATTGCGTACTACACACGCTATCAAGGAAGGTCGTGATTGTGTGTAATGCAAGCCAAGTCAAGGCTGCGTGTAGTGCAAGATCCATTTGTTTTTGCATATAACATAATAAAAACTTATTTTATTTATACATTAAACAAAATCTATACTTAATGTTGCGTAGAATAATTCCTACAAAATGAACTTGAAATTGTGTGTAACACAAGCCAAGAATAGTGTTGCGTATACTGCAAGCTAATACGGTGTTGCGTATAGAACAAGATAATTTTGGTGTAGCGTATAACACAAGACATAAATTATAATGACCCATACTTTACATACATTGTTAATACATCAAAATTTAAGCATACTTATTACAACATATAACAAAACCACGAAAGGACCGTATAGGCATAGTGTCTTTAGAAACTGGAAATCATAAACAACTGGTTCATAAAGCATCTACTTTGCCTCCCATTTATTTCATCATATCTAGAGTCCCTTTTTGGAATATTCTACTTAATAACCTTCTTCCTGAACTGGGGAAATAAAACATACAAAAGGGTGAGCTCAAATGCTCAGTGAGGGTAAACAAAAGAAATATCCATCACATCATATACATAAGCACATAACTTTTGAAAATCTTAACCTGCAAAAGAGATCATAATCTCATAACATGGGATAAATCATAATAGTGAAATGTAATCCCAATAATCATAACTTAAAACAAGAAACTTTGTGGCATACACACATAATCATAGAGAATCATTTCTTATTATTCAAGACTAATTGCCAAGACTACCTTAGTGGACAAAGTCCATTTCTGAACCGAGTTCACTCCTCGTTTCAGTCCTGTTTCACTGAACCGGTATAACCTACCATTCCAGCCATGTCTATCTCATGAGATATAAAATCTTTACCCAATGCATTGGAGGGAGATATAGGTCCCACCCATCTCATAATGATACCATTCTTATTTGTGCCACAAAATCATAAATCATACATCATTACATAACCCATGTAATAAAAATGGGAATCTTAAACAACATGACATCATAAAACAATTCATATAAGATAAAGGAATAAAAATATTTCCATCACAACATAATCAAATCCATGTAATAATAGGGATAGAAATAGAACCCTATATTATCTTAGATGGAAAATAATTTTGATAAAACACTTGAACTCCATTCTTGAGGAAAATATCCTTTCTACTTCAAAAACACTTTTCCTTTCTTAACATTTCATACAATTACAAAATAAAAGAAGTTGATTAAAAATAAACATGAAAACTTGTAAAGTAAGATTCTTGGAAATAATGTTTGAAAAATCCATTCATGCCGTATAAGTTAAAAAAAACATTCTTCGTACTTTTGTCGAAAAAGTCAAAAAGTACCTCGTACGAAAATCAACAAAAGATTCCTTTCATATCCTTTACTAAAAACTCACTGAAGGGTGAAATTGGATTTAAACAATTGTAGGTGGATGGAAATAATATTACATATTGAGGAAACATGGATGTGGATGATAAAATACACCCCAGTAAATACTAAAGTATAAACAATCTCGGATAAAAATGAGATTGTGATATTTCCCTTACCTTAGGTCCGATATGCTTTGTACGTGTCCGAATCTCCTGTATAATAATTTAAATAATGTTATTGACTTATTAAATAATCATAATTATTTTTATGATATCATATATGGTCATATTCTTAGATTCTTATTACTAATATTTCATTACTACTTGTTATTCGGGTGTTTATAACTTTTTGTTCTTATGCGTGTTTTGTCGAATAAATTCTTATTCTTATCTTTAGGTTATAGATACATCATTTCCAGAATGGTATTAATTTACTATATATCATATTTATTCATTCAATTCATTTATATAATCATTATGCAATGAAGATCATGTAGAACGAGTCGCATCACATCGTGGAGACGGTATTCCGTACGTACGCACGAGTGATGATATCGTTCCTATGATCGTGGAATTGTATTGGAGTGTATGTATACTAATTCAGAATCAGTATTACTTTATAATAGTCATATATAGTCATTATTTACACCATTATACCCATACAAGTAAGGTGGTGGTGGAAAATAGATTACACCACGGCGTGGAGACGGTATTCCGTACGTACGCACGCGCGGTGATTTATTTTTCTGTAGGATGGATAGATAGTGAAATAGGGTTATTTCATACTTATAATAACATATCAGTATATGAGTGATACTGATGTTATCACTTCATAATGAAACAACTAAAGAAGAATAAGTGGAAGAAGAAATAAAGATGAAAGAATCGGTAACGGACATTACCTCTTCTTTGAAGTGCTTCTTTGAGACCTCCTTTTAGGGCACTAAAATTGTTCGTTGAAGAAGAACAGGACCTCTAGGATGTATCTAGGGAAGTGTAGAGGAGAAAGTGTCAGGTTTTGGCCGATATTGAATGCTCAAAGTGGTGTGAGGAAGAGAGGGAGGAGGTGCCTTTTTATAAGGGAGGAGAGGGGCACCTTTGGAATAACAAAAAATATTATTTTATTATAAAGTCAAGTTCGGTTTTAAATAGATCCAAATTGATTTATTTAGAAGCTAAGGTGGGGATGGGTCGAAATACTCTCATCCAATAGAATTTAGACAAGTTTAGGTTCCTATTTTAACCTTATCATTTAGATTTATCATTAAGTTAAATAGTTTTACTTTTACCGTGTATTCTTGTGTTCTTATACTATAAGGTTAATAAACATACTATAAGCATCCAAACGAACCCCAAGTTGTTTATTATTAATATATATAACCTTATCTAAGTCATTTGGCTGAACCTTAGATTTTTAGGAATAAAATAACAATTACTAATATAATATTTGTTTTCAAAACTATTTTATGTCAATTTTGACACTATTTAGTAATTGATTTTTGTGAAAATCATAAAAGAATGATTAGTTCGAACAAAGTTAATTAAATCAATACTAACATGTAATATTAACCTAGAAAATTATTTTAATTCATAAAAAGTCTCAAATTAAATTTATTTTGGTGTTTATAACATCAATTATGTCAATATTTCATTAATAAGATAATTACTGCATCATCTTTGTGTCATAAATAAATTAAATTATTTAATGTCTAAAAATTACAAATAAAATACCATTATTTATCTTTCTAATGAATATTTATAGTCTAATTTATCTTATGTATAACCCCATATTAAAAATTATTTAGTTATTAAACTTTGATTTTAACTATTTTAACCCTTCTTTAAATAAATTAATAATAAATGTCCTAATCTAATCCAAGTGGGCCTAAATGGTCATATTTTATTCCTAAGTTTGTTTTTTGTCGAATTACACTTGTCCAATAGAATTAGGACATGTGTTAGGGTAATAATAATATCATTTTTACCCTTAATTCTCCAATTTACTTTTAACCGTGGTAAAAAAAAGTAAAAAGTTATTATTCACCAAAAAATTATTTTCATCTCATTGAACCACATTTTACTTACTGACATCAACCATGTCTCTCGGATTTTCGAAATTCCACTCACAAAAGCGGTAAAATTAAGTTTTATGAAAAATTCAGTTTTTTTAACTACCACTTAGTGGTTTCACTATTCATCAAAAATTGAAAGTTATCAAAAAAATACCAAAATTTCACCCTAGGCTAATTTCGATATTCCGAATCCAAAAATGAAGTCCATTTTGAAAAATAAAATTTATAAAATTTCAAAAAGTGGTTATTACTATTCATAACGGCTAGTTTTAATAATACTTTAATAGCATATCGTTGTTTAGTGAAACTCGGTATTGCGTACGACGCAAGCTATCGAGGAAGGTCGAGATTTCATGTAAAGAAATCCAAGAAAGTTTTGTGTAGAAAAATATTCTTTTGATGATTTATATAACATAAAAGTCTCAGGTGTTACATTCTACCCCCCTTAAAATGAATTTCTCCCTCAAAATTCGTCACTTTGTAACAAACAGATGAGGATACCTCTCCCTCATCATATCCTCAAGCTCCCATGTAGCTTCTTCTAATTGGTGGTTCCTCCATAAAACTTTCACCAATCGAGTGGTCTTGTTTCATAGGAATTTTTCGCTACGATCCAGAATCTCTATCGGTTGTTCTTCATAAGAAAGATCTTGCTCCAGCGGTACAACTTCTGAGCTGAGTACATGTGAAGGATCATGTATGTACTTTCTCAGGAGAGATACATGGAACACATCGTGAACTTGAGAGATATTCGGTGGAAGCACCAATCGGTAAGCTACATTCCCAACACGATCCAATATTTTGAAAGGATCGATATATCTAGGGCTCAACTTCCCCTTCTTTCCAAATCTCATGACTCTCTTCCAGGGAGATATTCGTAAGAACACTTTATCACCCACTTCAAACTCTAGGTCTTTTCTTCAGTTGTCGGCATAACTTTTCTATCAGCTCTGAGATGCTCTTATCTGTTGTTGAATATATCTGACTTTTTCTTCCATTTCATCAATAAGATCAGGTCCTAATAGATTTCTTTCCCCAACTTCATCCCAGCAAGTTGGAGTCCTGCATTTCTTTCCATAGAGAGCTTCATAAGGAGCCATCTGAATACTGGAGTGAAAGCTATTATTATAAGAAAAATCCACCAATGGTAGGTGTTGATCCCAACCACCTTGGAAATCCATAGAGCAAGCTCTCAACATATCTTCTAGGGTTTGAATTGTTCTCTCAGACTGACCGTCTATCTGAGGATGATAAGCAGTGCTGAAACTCAACTCTGTATCTAGAGTATGCTGAAGACTTCGCCAGAACTTCGAGGTAAATCTCGGATCCCGATCAGATATAATAGAAAGTGGTACTCCATGAAATCTTACCACTTCCTCTACATATATCATGGCAAGATGATCCAGAGAGAAATCCTCTCTAATAGCAATGAATTGTGCAGACTTTGTAAGACGATAAACTATGACCCAGATAGAATTATTGCCTTTGGATGTTTTAGGAGGTCCTGTGACAAAGTCCATAGTGATGTTTTCCCATTTCCATTTGGGTATGGGTAATGGTTGTAACATCCCCTTAGACTTCTGTCTCTCAGCTTTAACTTGTTGACAAACCAAGCATCGAGAGACATATTCAGCAACATCTCTTTTCATGCCATCCCACCAGAAGTACTCTTTCAAGTCCCTATACATCTTCGTGCTTCCAGGATGAATAGAGAATGAAGAACTATGAGCCTCATCCAGCAGCTCCTTCTTTAATTCGGGGATGGGAGGAACACAAACCCGATTCCTGAACTTTATTATCCCATCACAATCAAGGTTGAATTCAGGAAAATTTCTCACCTTATTTTGTAACTCGACATCTTCTTTATGTGCCTCTTTAATCTTCACATGTATAGATGGTTGAACATTCATTTGAGAAAGATACGATTTCCCCCCTTCCATTATAATTCCAAGATCCATCCTTTGTAAATCCATAAATATTGGATATTTTGTGATCCTCATCATGGATAAACTGGCATGGTCTTGTCGACTTAATGCATCTACCACCTTGTTTGCTTTCCCAGGGTGGTAATGGATTGAGCAGTCATAATCCTTAATCAGCTCCAACCATTTTCTTTGACGTATATTCAGCTCCTTTTATGTGAAAATATACTTTAAACTTTTATGATCAGTATAAATATCACACCTTTCACCATAAAGGTAATGCCTCCAAATATTTAATGCAAATATTACCGCAGCTAACTCTAAATCATGAGTTGGGTAATTTTGCTCATGTATTTTCAACTGTCGTGAGGCATAAGCTATCACCATATCATTTTTCATAAGAACACACCCCAATCCCTTCTTGTATGCATCACTATAGATCACAAACCTTTCTCCACTACAAGGCAATGTGAGCACAGGTGCACGGGATAACCTTCTTTTCAACTCCTTGAAATTCTCTTCACATTCTTCCGTCCAAACAAACTTAACTCCTTTCTGAGTCAACTTGGTGAGTGGATTAGATAATCGTGAAAAATCTTTCACAAAACGTCGATAATATCCAGCCAAACCAAGAAAACTTCGGATCTCAGTCACTGTTGTTGGTCTCGACCATCTTTCGATAACCTCTGTTTTTGCTGGATCCACAGATATCCCCTCTTTTGAGATTATGTGACCCAAAAATGAAACTTTTTGAATCCAAAATTCACACTTGGTAAATTTGGCATAAAGATTCTCCTTTCTCAGGGACTTCAATATAATTCTCAAGTGATCTTCATGTTCTTCCTTGCTCTTTGAATGGACAAGAATATCGTCTATAAAGACTACCACAAACTGATCAAGATAGTCTCTAAAGACTCTATTCATCAGATCCATGAAGATAGTAGGGGCATTAGTAAGACCAAATGGCATCACTATAAATTCATAGTGTCCATACCTTGTACGGAAATCCGTCTTTGGTATATCCTCCCTTTTGACCCTTAATTGATGATACCCTGAACGAAGATCAATCTTGGAAAAGTATTGAGCTCCGCGTAGTTGATCAAATAAGTCATCAATGCGTGGGAGAGGATATTTGTTCTTGATAGTGATCTTGTTAAGTTCTCGATAATCAATGCAGAGTCTCATTGATCCATCTTTCTTCTTAACAAATAGAACAGGTGCTCCCCAAGGTGACGCACTAGGGTGTATGAATCCCTTATCAAGATTCTCTTGGATTTGCTTCTTAAATTCTTGCAACTCAATTGGGGCCATTCTATAAGGTGTATTTGAAATAGGCAAAGCACCTGGTATGAGTTCTATTGAGAACTCAACTTCACGATTTGGTGGAAGACCCGATAATTCCTCCGGAAATACATCATCAAAATCTCGTACAATGGGCATATTCTTAATTGTGAGTTTCTCACCAACCATTTGAGATAAATAACCTTCATTTAGTGGAATCAAGACCCATAAGATGGAAGGAATTTCCACTGGAAGGTTATGTTCATCCTTCCATCGATAGACAATCATAGATTGATCTGGAATATGAAATGTGGCTTCCCTTCTTTGGCAATTGATATGAGCTCCATGTAGAGAAATCCAATCCATGCCAAGAATCACATCAAATTCTACTATAGGAAGGATCACAAGATTTGCAAGAATCACTTTACCACAAACATCAATCGGAGAAGAATTGTAAACTTTTGATGTGACTGTTGTGCCATTAGGGGTTGTCACAGCTAACTCAACATCTAACTGTTGAGGTAATACGGTGATATCCTTAGAAAATTCTTCATAAATAAAGGATTGGGTGGATCCAGAATCAAGTAAAACATTTTCAACTTTAGAGTGGATGGTAAGTGTACCTTTCACCACATCGTTATCGTACTCCACATCGCTGATAGAAATTGCATGTGACTTTCCTTTTTCTTTAGCCTTAAGAGTTTGTTGACGTCGACCATCATCATCAACCCTTAGATTAGGGCATTTATTGGAATAATGTCCCATCTCCTTGAACTTGAAACATTGAAGTGTAGTAGGTTCATTTTGTGTATCTCTTCCTTTGTTTACATCATTAGACATCTTCTTCCCATCATCGCGGCATTCAAATGCCCGATGACCTTCCTTTCCACATTTGAAACATTTACTTGTCCCTTTAAGACAACTCCCTCCATGTTTCTTTCCACAATTTGAGCATAAGGTAAATCTCATCTTCTTTTCAGTGTGCTCTTTAGATTTTCCTTTGAATTCCATTTTTCTCTTCTTATCAAACCCATATGACTGATGGGTTACTCCAATCTCCATCTCAACTTTGAGAGCACATCGAATGATTTCCTCGTAGCTATTGAAGTCCCTTATGTATAAGGCCCTTCGAAGACTTGGTTTTAATCCACTAAAGAATCAATCGATCTTACTCTCAGGTTGGATAATAATACCAGAAGCGTACCTTTCAAGTCTTGCAAAATTTTCTTCATAGGGACCAATAGATTCATCATACTTTTGCTTCAGTTCAAGAAACTCTTTCTCCATCTTTGTTCAGATGATACGAGGGAAGTACTTATTGAAAAATAAGTTCTTGAACTCTTCCCATTCCATGGACTCAATTTCATCCCTTTGACTCGTATTCTTAATAATATTCCACCATTGATCAGCATCACCTTCCAAACGATACACTGTTAAGATGAATTTATCATGCTCAGAACATTGAAGAACTTAAAATATATTTTCAGTAGTACTAATCCATTGTTCAGCAACTAATGGATCAGTAGACTCGCTGAATGAAGGTGTACGTCGTCTCATGAAGGATTCAACAGAATGTTGCTCCTTCCTTTTCTCGTTTGGAAGTTCTGCATGATTCATAGCTTGAGAAAGTTGTGTGAGCATGGCTAAAAGATTTTTCATTCCATCTCCCATAACGTTTGGTTGCTCAGGGGGACAATCATTGCATTGCCTGTTGCATTCCGCATTAACACGATTCCTTCGGGTTCCAGCCATTGACTAAAACCAAGAAGAATAGTGTGAGAAAAACTAATTATAATAGGAAAACCACATAATCAAGAATAAGATTTCAAACTTAAGGTATTATCCTAGGTTATTCATGGCCATTTCTAAAACACTAAGATTGTGTTCTATGCTTAGACTTATCCTTAGGGTTCTTACTAAGGCTTTCACATCCTAGTTTCTAAAGTTTGAATATACCATTCCTCTGATACCAACTATAACAACCCATACTTTACATACATTGTTAATAATTCAAAATTTGAAGCATACTTATTACAACATATAACAAAACCACAAAAGGACCGTATAGGTATAGTGTCTTTAGAAACTGGAAAGCATAAACAACTAGTTCATAAAGCATCTACTTTGCCTCCCATTTATTTCATCATATCTAGAGTCCCTTTTTGGCATATTCTACTTAATAACCTTCTTCATGACCTGGGGAAATAAAACATACAAAAGGGTGAGCTCAAATGCTCAGTGAGGGTAAACAAAAGAAATATCCATCACATCATATACATAATCACATAACTTTTGAAAACCTTAACCTGCAAAAGAGATCATAATCTCATAACATGGGATAAATCATAATAGTGAAATGTAATCCCAATAATCATAACTTAAAACAAGAAAATTTGTGGCATACACACATAATCATAGAGAATCATTTCTTATTAGTCAAGACTAATTGACAAGACTATCTTAGTGGATAACGTCCATTTCTGAACTGAGGTCATTCCTCGTTTCAGTCCCGTTTCACTGAACCGGTATAACCTACCATTCCAGCCATGTCTATCTCATGAGATATAAAATCTTTACCCAATGCATTGGTGGGATATATAGGTCCCACCCATCTCATAACGATACCATTCTTATGTGTGCCACAAAATCATAAATCATACATCATTACATAACCCATGTAATAAAAATGGGAATCTTAAACAACATGACATCATAAAACAATTCATATAAGATAAAGGAATAAAAATATTTCCATCACAACATAATCAAATACATGTAATAATAGGGATATAAATAGAACCCTATATTATCTTAGATGGAAAATAATTTTGATAAAACACTTGAACTCTATTCTTGAGGAAAATATCCTTTCTACTTCAGAAACACTTTTCCTTTCTTAACATGTCATAAAATTACAAACTAAAAGAAGTTAATTAAAAATAAACTTCAAAACTTGTAAAGGAAGCTTCTTGTAAATAATGTTTTAAAAATCCATTCATGCCGTATAAGTTAAAAAAAACATTCTTCGTACTTTTGTCGGAAAAGTCAAAAAGTACCTCGTACAAAAAACGACAACAGATTCCTTTCATATCCTTTACTAAAAACTCACTGAAGGGTAAAATTGGATTTAAACAATTTTAGGTGGATGGAAATAATATTACATATTGAGGAAACATGGATGTGGATGATAAAATACACCCCAGTAAATACTAAAGTATAAACAATCTCGGATAAAAATGAGATTGTGATATTTCCCTTACCTTAGGTCCGATATGATTTGTACGTGTCTGAACCTCATGTATAATGATTTAAATAATGTTATTGACTTATTACATAATAATAATTATTTTTATGATATCATATATGGTCATATTCTTAGCTTTTTATTAGTAATATTTCATTACTACTTGTTATTCGGGTGTTTATAACTTTTTGTTCTTATGCGTGTTTTGTCGAATAAATTATTATTCTTATCTTTAGGTTATATATACATCATTTCCAGAATGGTATTAATGTACTATATATCATATTTCTTCATTCAATTCATTTATATAATCATTATGCAATGAAGATCATGTAGAACGAGTCACATCACATCATGGAGACGGTATTCCGTACGTACGCACAAGTGATGATATCATTCCTATGATCGTGGAATTGTATTGGAGTGTATGTATACTATTTCAGAATAATTATTACTTTATAATAGTCATATATAGTAATTATTTACACCATTATACCCATCCAAGTAATGTGGTGGTGGAAAATAGATCACACCACGGCGTGGAGACGGTATTCCGTATGTACGCACGCGCGGTGATTTATTTTTCCATAGGATGGATAGATGGTGAAATAGGGTTGTTTCATACTTATAATAACACATCAGTATATGAGTGATACTGATGTTATCACTTCATAATGAAACAACTAAATAAGAAGAAGTGTAAGAAGAAATAAAGATGAAAGAATCGGTAACGGACATTACCTCTTCTTTGAAGTGCTTCTTTGAGACATCCTTTTAGGGCACTAAAATTGGTCTTTGAAAAAGAACAGGACCTCTAGGATATCTCTAGGGAAGTGGATAGGAGAAAGTGGCAGGGGTTTACCGAGCTTGAAGGCTCAAAGTGGTGTGAGGAAGAGAGGGAGGAGGTGCCTTTTTATAATGGAGGAGCGGGGCACCTTTGGAATAACTAAAAATATTATTTTATTATAAAGTCAAGTTCAGTTTTAAATAGCTCCAAATTGATTTATTTCGAAGATATGGTGGGGATGGGTCTAAATCCTCTCATCCAATAGAATTTAGACAAGTTTAGGTTCCTATTTTAACCTTATCATTTAGATTTATCATTAAGTTAAATAATTTTACTTTTACTGTGTCTTCATGTGTTCTTATACTATAAGGTTAATAAACTTACTATAAGCAGCCAAACGAACCCCAAGTTGTTTATTATTAATATATATAACCTTATCTAAGTAATTTGGCCGAACCTTAGATTTTTAGGAATAAAATAACAATTACTAATATAATATTTGTTTTAAAAACTATTTTATGTCAATTTTGACACTATTTAGTAATTGATTTTTGTGAAAATCATAACAGAATTATTAGTTCGAACAAAGTTAATTAAATCAATACTAACATGTAATATTAACCTAGAAAATTAGTTTAATTCATAAAAAGTCTGAAATTACATTTATTTTGGTGTTTATAACATCAATTATGTCAATATTTTATTAATAAGATAATTACTGCATCATCTTTGTGTCATAAATAAATTAAATTATTTAATGTCTAAAAATTACAAATAAAATACCATTATGTACGAAATCTTTTTATCTTTCTAATTAATATTTATAGTTGAATTGTTCTTATGTATAACCCCATATTAAAAATGATTTAGTTATTAAACTTTGATTTTAACTATTTTAACCCTTCTTTAAATAAATTAATAATAAATGTACTAATCTAATCCAAGTGGGCCTAAATGGTCATATTTTATTCCTAAGTTTTTTTTTGGTAGAATTAAACTTGTCCAATATAATTAGGACATGTGTTAGGGTAATAATAATATCATTTTTACCCTTAATTACCCTATTTACTTTTAACCGTGGTAAAAAAAGTAAAAAGTTACTATTCACCAAAAAATTATTTTCATCTCATTGAACCACATTTTACTTACTGACATCAACCGTGTCTCTCGGATTTTCGAAATTCCACTCACATAAGCGGTAAAATTAAGTTTTATGAAAAATTCCGTTTTTTTAACTACCACTTAGTGGTTTCACTATTCATCAAAAATTGAAAGTTTTCAAAAAAATATCAAAATTTCACCCTAGGCTAATTTCGATATTCCGAATCCAAAAATGAAGTACATTTTGAAAAATAAAATTTATAAAATTTCAAAAATTGGTTATTACTATTCATAACGGCTAGTTTTAATAATATTTTAATAGCATATCGTTGTTTAGTGAAACTCGGTATTGCGTACGACGCAAGCTATCGAGGAAGGTCGCGATTTCATGTAAAGAAAGCCAAGGAAGTGTTGTGTAGAAAAAGATTCATTTGATGATTTATATAACATAAAAGTCTCGAGTGTTACATAAATGAAATTAAAAAGAATAATTCTCATAAAATCTCAGGTTGTTACAGTGAGGGAGTGGGTTCAAGTTATTTTTCTTTATTTTTATTCTTTTCATTTTCAAGATCAGCATTCAAAGGTTTATTTGAGGTCCATCATTGGGAATAGAAAAAAATCCCAATTTGAGTGCAATAGCACTTACATTACCCCTAGGGTTGGGCAATAGTTGATTTGGGAGTTGAGAAGAATTGGATGGTTTCTGCTGGATAAGGTGGGATGAAAGTTGATCAATTTGGGTTTTAATGTTTTTAAGGCTATAACGGGTAAAGTAGGTGATATCTTCCATACTTGTTTCTCATGGTTTCTTAGAAGAAGAGGCATCCCTGAATTGGGATTACCTTGATTTTTGTTCTTGGGAAAGTTCTTCTATTGGGTTGTGAATTGGGAAGGATCATTAGGATAGTGGAATATAGGAGGAGAAAGAGGAGGATTGATCCTTTGAGTTTGAGGAATAAAAGGATATTGTTATTGGAAGTTACCACCACCTTGAACATATTGTAATTGGTTTGTATTTTGAGGAGGTAAATGAGAGGCATGATAAATGGGATTACCATACCTCTAGCCTGGGTTAAAGTTAGAAGAGAAGGGATCAAAGTGGGGTTGGTTTAAGTTTCTAATAAACTTGCCTAATTATTGAGGGTTGGTGTTCCACTGAGCATATGCAACATTTAACTTTATTGGACTAGAAGTATCATATGGTTCATCTTGAAGCTATGGACATTTGTATTTTGGATGAGTTGGTGAGCTATATATTTCAAAATTCTTGATAGGTCCATGGAACATAGATTATGGAGAAGATGAGGTTGTGGCTTTGGTATCCATAGAGAGTTTATGCTTAAGGAATTTAAGTTCACTCATCCACTTGGTAATCTTTTTTGGATCTATTTGTTGATTCTATTGTACTTATTTTACTTGAGAATATTCTCAATTATGGAATGTTTGCATGTTTTCATCCATGTTGCTTATGAGATCTTGAGTAGCTGTAGAAGTTTTTTCAATAAGAGCACCTCCACTTGTGGCATAAATGAGAGTTCTCCCAATATTTAATAACCCCTCATATAAGTATTGGGTAAGGGATTTGGTGGTGTGGGAAGTTTTAACAAGCTTTTTTAACATCTCCCAATACTCATGGAGTGATTCATTAGAGAATTTATGGATACTAATTTTTTCCTATCAGATAGAAGTAGTTTGTGAAACATGAAAGAATTTCTCTAAGAAGAGTCACTTCATATCATTCCATGTGGTTATAGAACTAAGAGGGATATAGTAGAGACATTAATTGGAGGAGTCATCTAGAGAGAAAGGGAATGCTCAAAGTTTGATTTGTTCTTTAGAAACCCCATGAGACATCATGGTAGAGCACACCACTTGGAACTCTTTTAGGTATAAGTGAGGATCCTCATCGGTTATCCCATGGAAATGAGGTAGAAGATGAATCAAAAATGATTTGAGTTTGAAATAAGCATCAATGTTTGTATATTGAATAATAAGGGGTTTGTAATTCAAATCAGGGGTAGTGTGTTATTTTAAGGTTTATTCCCTATGATTGGCCATATCTAGAACAACTAGATGAGAAATAAATGGTTCTTGATTATTTTGATTATCCTTAATATTCCTCTTAAGTTAGTGAAGAGTTCGCTCGATTTTTGGGTCAAACAAATCCAATGGATTTTTTGGGAGGCTATGGGGCATTCAGAAATGTTTGGAAAGGATAATGAAGGTTTGTTTTTCTTTGTGGTTTTTTAAGTTTATGTTTTTTATGAGAAATAGGGTTTTCCTTTTTTTTTTTAGATATTTCTTTTTTTTTTGAATTTTTTTGTTTTCTTTTTAAAAAATTATAAACTACCATCTATAAGTTGCACCATCCCCCACAATAGTTCCATTTTAAGCACAGTCGATTACCATCTACCAATTTTTCAAAGGTTCAGTGCTCTATTAATGTGTATACTGGAACACAGGTTTAATCCTCGGCAATGGTACATATTTTAGATTTTATTGTTTTTACATTTTGTCTTTTGAATAGGGGTTTTTTTCTGATCTTAATTAGGTTGATTAATTGATGGAATTTAATTCAAAATTTTAATAATTATTGGGGTCAGTTCATAATTAGGGATTTAATCTTTTGATATCCTTGATATTTTCAAAACTTTCCATTAAATTAATATCTATTTCAAGAGGTGATTTCGATCGGAACTCCCAATTTTTTGGCTTTAATCAACGCCATAACTAGGGTTATAATCATTATCAAATCTCATTGATAGAAGGTTAAATATTTCAAGAACCCGTGTTTATTTTTGGTTCCAATAATACATGGAATTCACATGTCATGAATACTTCATTAATCCATAAAATATTTTATTTTACATACACAATATTAATTCAAATAATGTTTAAATGATTGAAATCTTTCAATCACTTAACATACTTAAATTCTAAATCACCCTAATGATATATTTACTTAGAAATTTGGGTTGTTTTAATTTTTATGGTGATGGGATGAAAATATAATAAAAATGATGGGACAAGAAAAGAGCGGTGCACTGAACACACACACGAAATGTGAAGAGAGGTAAAAACATACTTTCGATTAAATGAGAAAGTGAAAGAAGATAATGGTTTTCAACTTAATTTAAACTATTTTAAGAAGATGAAAATTTCACAATAGATGGTGGATGATAATTAAAAATTATTATTAAGAAACATTCATTAATATTTAATTGAAATAAAAATGAACATACATGATTACAATTGAAAACAACCAAAAACAAAAAATAAATGAAAAGTGGAGGAGCGGTATCTCCTGTAGAAAAAAGATCAAGGCTAGTACTACCAAGCCCTTGGTAAGGATCTAGTCATTCCAAACCTCCTACTTATGTGTTGAAATAAAAACCCCTTTCAAGGTGAATAGGGGGATGTATTTATAGCCCAAGGTGGTATAATTTTTTCATTCCAAATATTCCCCTCAAGTTGGCTAAAAACTTTGATAAATCGAACATCCAAATATAGAGAAATATTCTTCTTCAAAGTTTTATATATAAATTTTTAAATTCTAACCTCAAAATTTGGAGGCCATTGGCTTTTTGGATCCAAATTTATGACTATTTGAATAAAAAAATTCCCTTTATCCATTTTAATCAATACTTTTTCAAAGGCCATAATGTGAATGGGTTTTTGAATAGGAATATTCCCTCAAATATGAACCATTTATTCTAAAAAGTTGGACAGATATATATTTTATTTCACCCTAAAACATATCAACTAGATTTTATGTCTATATCAGGAGAAAAGTCAAGGATTGTGTGCTAATTTTAATTCCTAGATAAAATGGTGGGGTGGAATTCGAAATATCATTTGGGCCCCTTTTAGTGGAGTTGGGACTTGAAATTTTTATCCAAGATGAAATTTATTTTCCCCTGACTTTTAGTGGAGAATAAAATAATTTTGACTTCTACATTTAGCCAAGAAATTCTATCTTCATGGACGGTCCAGTTTTCTCTACATATTTTTGGGCCTTATTATTTGGTCCATATGACCCTTCAAATGGTAGAATTATCAAAATCTCCCTGCTAATGATATGTTAAAATTTTCATCAAAAACACTGAAAAGGAAATAATCACATAATTTGGATTAATATTATGAAATATATGATCAAAACATTAAATTGGAGTTTCATTAAATAAACTCGAACAATGCTCTCCTTATGTGTTTATGATCAAAACATGAACATTGAGTAGAAAATAATTATTTTTAAGTGACAATTATATGATGAGAGTAATGTAAAATCATGAATGAATATGTAATATCATGGCCTTAAAATAATAGCATCAAATGGTTGGTGCAGGGTTTTCCAAACCATGTGGCCTAACCATGTGACGTACAGTTGGCCCTCCTTGAAAAGTGTATCTAATCCGAATTAATTACTTTTACCCTTATTTTTTCTCTAATATCCAATAAATTGAATTATTTTTTCTTACAAGGCTTGATATATGATCCCCTTTGATCTTGGAGTAATCATTAGGTGAATTAATTTACATTGGAGGCCTAGATTCATTGGTAAGTGCATGTTCTTCCTTGTTATTCTTAGATCTTAGTTTCTTATCTCTCTTAGAACCATAGATATAATCCGTTATGTAAATATATATGTGTTATGAATTATTTTATGATGAAATATTTTTGAATATTGTGAAGGGAATGTGATTTGGGTTCAAATAATGAGGTTTTTCTGTGTTGTTCTTTATTTTTTCTAACCATTAAAAGGTAGTTGGCTTCTCTCACAACTACACTTCATTTAATACTTGAAGCCTAAGTTTTAATTTAATGAATTTCTTAAAATTATTGTGAAATATTGTGCGATTCTCTATGGAAATATTATTTTGGTATTGGCTTAGAAATTGTGGAAAGTTTCTTGGTTTTTAGAAAATACCATGTTTATAATTTTAATATGATTTTTTTAAAACTATGTTTTATTTTTGATACTTGTAAATTTGTTATTGATATGATTTAAAATAAGGAAACGGTTTTATGTAAAAATTTTGGCATAGAAATTGGGTTTTTTTAAATTCCTTGGTATGATGTTGGCATAATTAGTTGAGTATGAGTTTATTGGGATGGATAATGGTCATTAAGTACCTCCATAAAAGTGGTATAGAGTATGGATATAAAGTTCCACCATTATTGGTAACACCAAGATTGAGTGTGGGTGTGGGTGGTTGTGTGTATGGACATGGAAAAGAAGATACCAAATTAAATGAGAATGGTTTAAAGTCTTTTTTAATGATTTCATTTTGAAACTATTCTATAGTTTTTATGTAATTGTTTTTAGTGATTAAAATATTTTATTAAAGGTGATAACATGTTCTTTCCTAGTGGTGTGATTTAGGAAGTCATTGGGGAAATCCTATTGAGTTTAGAATCACTCCCAAGTTGGGAATTGTTGTGACTTTATAGATATCATCTATCATGACATAGGTAAAGTCAAGGTATCTCAATTATTTAGTGATGCTTGTTCATATCATGGATTGACATGTGGAGTTCGATCTTGGAGCAGGTGGGGTGTTGTTCGTAGTTTTCACTTTGGAGTTTTGAGTTTTTTAGCCTTTTTTGTCCCATCGAGTATATATTTTGGTTTCATCTTATACACTAATATGTTTTTTTGGTTTGGTTATGTTTTGTGTTGAATTTTTTACTCATGCATCGTATATAAGTTTTTTTAGTTACTTTTTTGTAGTTTGGATGTTTTATCTGTCAAATGGAAAATCATCCCCCAAATGTTCATGAGTCCTTTGACATTTATTTCCAACATTTGGTGTCTTTTGAATGTTTCCTAAGGCCTAGTATCTCCCCTTTCACTCCTCAAGCTAATGAGGAGGGGTGGGATGTTACAACTTGTATATCAGAGGGATAACATATATATTTATATATGATTATGGACACACACACAATCCTTTATAATATAAAGTGATATACCTCATTAGTGAGAGTTTTATAAATGTATATTTAGCTCCTCTTTATGAGGAGAGAGTGTCCCTCTATGTGGATTCATATTGATACACACACAGATATATATATATATATATATAAACACACACTACCTCATATAGAGGATGAGTTTTGGTGGAAATCCTTGATAGTCATCCCCATATAATGTATAGGTACCATAATTCAATTAGGATATTGGTTCAAATAAGGTTTGGTTTTTGTGCCTAAAAAAATTAAACTATTAATGAAATTTATTCCTTTTTGTTTAATTTTAATGATATGGTTACTTTTTCAACATGGATACTTGCTTACTAGACCTCTTTGTTAAACCGGTTAGGTGTAATTGTCACCTACCTACTTTATATCCTAATATTTCACAAATGTATTTGGGAAAAACTATGGTTTTGTGGTGACTTCCATAGGGTATATTGTACCAACACCCTACACTTATTCCCTTAGGGATGAATATAAATTCTATTTTGTGTGATCCAATTAAATTCAAGGAGTGTGCTTATAAGAATAAAGTGTTCTAAAGTATGTGTAGTTGACAATGTGGTGCATAGAGTTAGGGTGTACTAGTTTTGTCACGACCCATCCTCGGGGCCCATGCTGTGACTACCCCAAGCCCACCTTCCATAGGCCAGGGGATAGCTACTAGCACCAAAGGTGTAAATCCTGATAACTGGGAAGGAATTACCTTTATAAAAGTAAAAAAACACCACAGAGTACAAGCGGAAGTAAAACACTAAGTACAAAAGGAAGTGCTGAAAAGTAAATGGGCCAGAATACAAACCCAATCGAAAGTACAGCTACAACTGAACAAAAGTACAACAGAAAAGACAAATAGCTAGAAGAAAGGAAGTAGCTCCTGGGTCTTCCTCCTCGGATCCTACCTGAAGGGTAGGTACAGATAGCGCAACTCCTGGATCGTCAACCACAGATCCTACCTGTAGGGCAGGCACAGATAGCGCAACTCCTGGATCGTCCACCATGGATCCTACCAGAAGGGTAGGTACAGATAGTACAGCTCCTGGATCATCCACCACAGATCCTACCTGAAGGGTAGGTACAGATAGCACAGCTCCTGGATTTTCCACCACAGATCCTACCTGAAGGGTAGGTACAGATAGCCTCTACAACGCTCTCGCCCGTCAACCTCCTTCGAGTGTCATCTCGTTGTGAAGTCCACCACCGGATACTATCTCGTTGTGAGGTCCACCTCCGGTACCGTCCAGTCCTCAAACACTCAGCCTCTGTCTGTGCTGCCCGTCGTCTGTAACCAACACAACGAGGTGTGGGCATAGCCCGTGCAGGGGTGAGTATAACGATACTCAGTAGGGACCCCGAGACCCTCAAGGTCTCACTAAATCCAAAAAGGTTAACCACAAAGAAGATCTCAAAAGATAACCTCTACTTAGGCATATGCCCATACATATACCCAAGTTATCAAGTAACCCATCTCAATCATGAGGAAACACAAAGATTATGAAATCAACGGATAACCACTACCCAGGTATATACCCATACATATACCTAAGTTATCAAGTGACCCATCTCAATCATGAGGTAAACACAAAGATCATAGACTCAGATCAAACCATGATTTTTATTATCGACATCGTAACTGCTGAAGAGCCCCATCTCTGGAGTGTACAGTGGTCCTGTCATGAATCCGAGGTACTTCTCACTAACCTAAGACTGCTGAGGTACTCCTCCTGTCGATTACCGCAGGTCAGCCACCCAAACACAGTAGTGCTTCCCGCCGGGGTATGCCACCCAGACACAGTAGTGCACACCCCCTAGTAGCCTGCAGAGGTACTCTCCGGACGAGTACCGCGGGTCTGCACTATCACACAGTAGTGCTCTGTCCTCCATGGGTCTGCACCCAAACAAAGTAGTGCTTCGTCCACTGGGCTAGTCGACTCACTCCAAGTCGAGTCGGTCAAGCAGTCGTCAGGTCTCAGCCGGCTACACGGTCTTCGTACTCCATACACTCGTCTCCGGTAGGGTCTGCTCCACGAGCTACAGGTTTATACTCCAAGTATCTCAAATTCCCACGAAGAAGTATCTCAAAGGACCGCCTCATCATAGGGGTCTCAACACAACAGAAGGTGTGTCAATCGGATGCCCAGTCTGTGAGTTATTAGCCTTTTCGTCCCAGGGGCCCGATTGGTTTCGTGTACGAACCAACCCGACCATATCTCAATTGTACCCCGAACTCTCATAGGTTATGCTCATAGGGACCGTTTCTCAACGTGATCACCAATGCCACTGACGGTTCGTCAAACGGATGTCCGGTCTGAAAGTTATCAGCTTTTCCGCTCTAGGGGCTCGGTTGGATTTTGGGTACAATCCAACCCAGCCATACTTCAACTACGTCCAAAACTCAAGCGAAGTATTCCAAAAGTTTCGTATCAACAATAGGAATCCAACAAAGTAGATGGAATGTCAATCAGACGTCCGGAGCTCAAGATATAAGCGTTTCCGCTCCAAGGGCCCGGCTGGTTTCGTATCCGAACCAACCCGGCCGAACCCAAAGTTCTCCAAAACCTTGAGTGTAATATACCTAAATGACCGTCTCGATCCAAGGATCTCTACGCAACTGACGGTGCATCGATCGGAGGCTCGTAGCCCAAGTTATGGGCAACAGACCGAAAAGTCCGGTATTAGGGGGGTTCGGGCCCGGTCCGGTACCCCTTGGGTCGGCCCGAAGCGGGTCGACCCGACCCCGATCCGGGTCCGGCCCACTTGGGCGCGGCCCGGCCTGGCTGGCGCGGCCTGGCCTGGTAGTCCGGTCGGGCGGCTCGGCCGTTTCGGCCGAGCAGTGCGGGGTGGCACGCTGCCCCCTGCCAGCACGTAACCGCAGCCCCATGGGGGGCCGCTCCTTGTCAACGGACGCGGCCGAGCGATGCGTCCCACCTCCTTCGGTCCCACGCGGTCGCGGGACCAGTGGCCTGCCGCCGTGGCAGCCCTTCCCGGTGGCGCACCGGCGGTGTTTTCCGCGGACCACCGGACGCGCTATGGTGGTCCGTTTTGCTCGCCGCCTTCGCCAACGGTCCTCATGGGACCCGACCTTCACTGCGGAGGCTTAAAAATTACCCTGCGGCCTCATTTGTCGTCGCCCGTCAATCCGCACTCAACGTTCAACCAATGGAGTCTTCGAATAGCCTCCGCGGCCCCGACTCCGGCCGTGGTTTCGTTCGTCCTCAACGGAGCGGCGCGATGGTGCTGTGCATCCTTTTCGTATTTCTCCATGATTCTGTGCAGTGCCGTTGCACCGCGTCGCCTTCGTTCGAGCCGCAACATAATCAACAACAAGGGGGAGGAGGGTCGGTTGTGTTTGTGCGGTCTGACCTCCTCCCATTATAATGATAGCAAGAGGCCATCAAATAGAAGTCGACATACGGCAAAGAAATAATTCACGGGCAAAAACAATAATCCTCAATATCAACCTGCATGAACGAACGATCCACGGATCAACCTGGAAATGGTTGGTCTGCTCTCGTCATTCTTTTCTCAAAAGATAATAGAACACAAAATAAATTCCCCTACCTCAAAGAAAAAGTTGAACGAAGGTTCATCGCGGAATTGCACGTCGCACGTCGTCGAGTCGCGGAAGTCGAACGGCGCGGTAGAACGGTGTTGCGAAGAAGGAATAGAGAGTGACAATGGTCGTTGGTGTCCGTCGCTTCTGTCATTGTAGAAGTGCACCCGAAGAAGAATCGACGGCTCCTCTCTTGTATCATGAAGAAGAGGATAGAGGGTGCGTCGTCGTTATTCGTGGAAGGGTGTGTCATTCCTCGGCGGAGGTTTTGGTGTTCTTCAACGATAAAGGAAAACCCCTCTTCCTTCACAAATCTCTCTCTCAAGAGGGTTCTCCCCACTAAACAAATGCCTACCTTATTAAAATAAGAATCCACCTTATTTTAATTAATCTTCCAAGCCATTCAAAATTTGAATAACTTAATTCATTAATTGTGTAGGTTTCATTAATTAAAAAATGAGTTTGGCAAAAGTTTAAAGTGAAAGAGGAAGAGGGAAGAGGAAGAGTCACATAAGTTAAAGTGGAGTTACAAAATTAAAGAGGGAAGTGAGTTATGGGAGGTCAAGGGGGTTATGGGAAGATCAAGGGGGGGTAGGGTCTCATGTGGGACCCACCTCCCACATATCCACACATGGGAAGTTGGGTGGTTGTGGGTCCCACCAACAACTTCCCATAGTAGAATTTAACTCCCTTGGTTAACAAAAATAAAATTGTTCACAATTTTATTTATTTCTTCCTTAAGCCCCAAAATTTAACTTCTGCTCCCAAGAAAATGCACCTACGGTAAAAGTTCTCTTAAAAAATACCAGCGCTGCGAGTTCATAGGTGTCCTTAGAATTCAATTCCGAGTACCGGTTTAAAAGATAGAAAAACTCGCTCGTTCATTCACTGAACGTACCCGAGCTAAACTTCAGAAATTGATTTCGGGCACACCGGGCCTCGGAATCAGGCGCCTTCAGAAACTGCGTTCTTGTAAAATCCCAAAGAAAATTAAGAATAAATTTCCCTTGAATTTTACGGGTCTTTACAATTTTTTAGTTTTTGGTGGACTTAAAGGGTGGGTGTATCAAGTCTGTTTGTGGTTGTTCACAAGGAATATTTCACCTTAGGACTATTCTTTTTGGACCTTTAGGTATGTTCCACTCACACCTTAAGTATAAAAATTATTTTTTGTCTAAATTAACTATTTTTTAGATTATATTGATTTATAGACTCTGATATGGTATCTTTTAATGTTTATATAGTTATTTTATTAAGTAATATCTAGGTACTCAGTGAACAAGTGTCCCAATAGTGGGTACTTATGTACAGTCAATGAGGTTTGATATCCCCATCAGTCATGTTGGGTTTACAGATAGACCCTATGTTATAATTTAATGTTGGTATCATATTATAATGAGTTAAAACCATCTCCCATTAGTTTTCTATGTTTACCTTTTGTTTATTCCAACCTCTGACAATTGAGAGGTGTGCATGTGGTCTTGTGGAAGTCCAAATCAAATCTATTCGGGGTATTAAAAATTTCTCTCTACCCATGATCATGAGAATAATCATCCTAGTCTTAGGTTATCAATGATAAAAAACTAAATGTGATATTATTTAACACCATTAAATTTAAAAAAAAAACTTTATGTTTGATAGCATATTCAAAACACAACATTATGTTTAAACAAAACATAATATAATATAAAATATTATCATATAAATGTGACTAATTTAAAAAAGTTATTAAATTTGTTAATGAATAGTATTAACAAATTTATTAAATAGATATAAATTTTCAACTCAATTTATAAATGATTAATAAAGAAGCACCCATTTTTTAATAAAGACATTTATTCTTTAAAAAATACAATTTCTTTAAAAAATATTTTTATTGCTTTTTGTGAGAAACTATTATAATTAATTATTGGGACTTCTATAAATTTTATTTTATAAAATTAAAATAATTTTTTAAATCATCGTATCAAAATTAACTCTCGGTGAAATTTTGGTATTTTTTAGAAATATTAATTTTTCAATAAATAGTGAAAAAAAATTATTTTTGGTTGAACTACCATTTATTTTTATTAAATTTAGTAATTTAAAAGTAAGGTTATTAATTTAATATAATTTAGAAGTAATATAAGTATTATTTATTTATATTTAATCCAATTAATTACATGAAAATCATCGTTATAATTGATTTTAATATAAGTTTTTTTAGGATTTAAAACATATTTTTATGAAAATTGTTTTAAAGTGCATAATGTTTCTTCCTTTAAAATAATTAAAATACACACTAATGAGGAATGATTAAAATTAAATTTATTTATTATATATCTATGAATATTAATTTAAATTTTTTAATTGTGATTACTTCTCATATATTTATTAAAAGATCATCTTATGCTTGAAAATTGCATTTCTTGAAACCCCATTTTTTCGACACGTCTACGGGTTTCATTTTCAATTAAATTATATCAATTATTTTAATTTATTTTTAAAAAATATATTCCATATTTTTAATACTGAAAATTAATATTATATAATAAGTGAAAATTTTTTCCTAATGAATAGTAAAAACAGTGAAAATCTATTATTATAATTAATGTTAAAACTGGTTTACCAAGGGGTTAAACTAAGGAGGTAGATGAAATAACATGTTTAAAATATGTTTATTTTGAATTTTAGCGGTTTGGATCATATTTTTATATCATACAATCCTTTATTTTAAAATTTTATAATCACTTGGCTTGAGATTGACTTCCCATTATTGAATAGTTTTGGATATTTACCAAAATGTCACTCCTCCTCAATTATAAATGGGAACACATTCCCCCACTTATTCACACCACTCAAAAATTTAGATAAACCAAACCCTGAAAAAATATCTCCAAAATATCCTTATCCATATTATAGATGTTATTTTCTTCCAAAAACATTACCCTTTGAGTCCTTAATAATAGATCTAATGGAGGTTCCTCTAATTGAAGGTAATCATCTTTTTTCTGAGCTCCTTCTTTTCAATTATTCTTTTTCCACCTTAAATTATGTATTAAAAATTAAAATTTAAGAAAACTAGCATATAATATATAAAATGATCTTATTATGTTTATGTCATAATATTTATCTATTTCCTCTTCCCTCAATTGTGAAATGAAACCATTGTTCGTGTGTACGGCGGACTACTGTCTCCTAAACTAATGTAATTTGTTTTCCACCATCACCTATCACTGATATTAATGGTTTTGTATTTAATGATTATATATTATATTCATGATATATTAATAATTATGAAAAATTAACATATCATATACTTTCTTACCTTACCATCCATGGAAAAAATGATAACGCCGTTAGTGTGTATAATGGACTACCACCTCACAAAGCAATGTGATTTATTTTTTTATTACTACATCACATGGATGGTATATATAAGTTTATTTAAATAAATAATATTATATTTATGATATTATTATCATTATTTAAATATAAAATAGAACTTAACTTCTTTCCATCACGATCATTGAAAAATGGAAACGTTGCACCTGCATACGTACGTCTTACCATCTCCGTGATTGTAACAGAGTTCATTTTTCATATCCATATTTCATGGTTGGTTTTAAAAGTATAATTTATATATAAATATGATAATTATTTCATTATTATTATTCTTTTTATTATGTAACAATTACCCCTTTACCACATTCAATACACAGATGTCGTTTGAAAATTATGAACCAAGAATCCTCAAAACACTCGACGTCGACATAACTGAATAACTAATTAAATATATCATTAAAATAAATATAGTAAATAGTTTAAATATAAGGTTTTAGACCATTAAATTTCATTAATAAAAAAACAATTGATAAAATTTTATTGTACAATAGATAAAATACATACATGATAGATTATGGACTCGAGGTAAGGGTTTCATTCCAAAATATCATTTTTTGAGACACATGTTCTTTTATGCACCTAATTACTTTTAAATGGTTTATATAATTCCCATTTACACATTATATCTTGAATAATTCATACTTGATGATATTTTAACTTATAATTAATTTAATTCATTCAAGGGAGTTATGATTTAAAAGTTAAAAAAGTGGTAAGAGTTTTTTGTTTCAATAAAATTTTAATTAAATTTGTTTATGCATAAATTTCAATTGTAAGAAATAATTTCATCATTGTATAATAAAACCATTTCATTGTATTATCCTCTATTAATTCATAAAATTTTCATGTAATATTTCCATTTTACTCTTTTTTTACTTAAAATTGTTGAGAAATGTTTTTTAAGAAAAGATAACTTCATTTCTCTCTTCGGTCCAAAATGTTTTTTATTTCATATCCATGTTTCATAAAGATATTTTGAAAATAAAATTAACTTTATAAAAATTATTTATTAAATTAATTTTTACCCATGTTTTAATTTTTACAAAGTGGTTTTAATGGAATATTATTTTAATTTTCCAAATGAGTTACTTTTTAACTTTTTTACAATAGTGTAGAAGGAATATTTTTTAACTTGTATAACATGAACAAAATTACATACCATAATGACCACTAAATTCTTTGAAGATTCCTTTATAATTTTACATAGTTATTTTTAAAGATATTTTTTTATATAATATTTTAGAAATTTTTAGATTTTGAATAAATGATTTAAAAGTGAAAATGGTATTTTTCTCAAGAAACATTCCATGTGATCTTTTAAATATATTTTCATCAATGTGGAAAACCATTGATGTTATAGATTTCTTCCAAATTCTGTATATATATCTCTCACATATATACCTAGATTATTATCCCTTACTTTTATAGGGTAATAAATTCCCTATGTTCATTTATCAAATTTCTTCGTTATGAAATTTCCTTCAAGTATGATATAAGACAAGATTATGAAAACGATTTTCTTTCCTTGGGGGTGATTATTATGTTATTATTTATGATTGATTTCCTTTATTTAGAACACATAAATCATGAATATTTTATGATGGGTTCACCCAGATAGTTCTCCAATGCATTGTGTAATTTTTTAGACTCTTGGGGCATCATTTATGGGATTTGGGTGTAAACCTAATACATTACGGTACTTTTTCAACTGTGTGATATTGTCTAGGAAATTAACCTTGACTCATGTTTATGTCAGGTTATATTTTTCGACCACATTTCCTATGTTTACATGATCTAATGATACCATGTTTATTATATTATTCTCTCATGTGATTACTCATGATACTTCTTATTTATGATATCAAGTCATACTTTTAACTTGCATGTTTTGTTAACTTATCATGTAAGTTCCCTTACTGGGAATTTTAGTTCACCTATTTATTTCATATATTCCCCATGTTATCCTATAAATTTTTTAGATATCATTATGGATAATGAAATAATTATTTCATGTTTTAGTTTTCTTTTGATGTAATATGAACCAAGTATTCCAAAGATACTAGGCCTTGTGATCTTTGGGATGTAATTCTTGGATATTTATGTTTAAAAAGAATGTACTAATATGTGTGAATGGATTGGGTTGAAATATTTGGTATCAGAGAAAAGTTTTAGTTAACCTTTTGAAACATGGATGAGAAAACTTTAATTAGAAACCTAAGGATAAGTTTAAGGATAAGTGTAAGGATAATTATAAGTATAGGAAAATATCCTAAAATTTTGGTGAAGTATAGAGTTAGTGGGTTCCAAAAAAATAAATTCTTATCTAGATACTGAAAGTAGATGTGGATGTATAATAGTTGTAACTATGGGTAATAACCCTAAAAGGGTGCATTGAGATAGACTTGATGGTCATCTAGTTCATGATAATGGGAATTGCTTCACAACTGGTATGACACTCCAAGGGGACGTGTTTTAGAAATTTAAAAACTCTTTATGAACCATTATGAAGGACTTGAAAAAATTGTTAGCCTAAAACCCCAAATAGAAAAAAATACCATGGATATACTAGATTCAAACCTATATACTCATAATTCAGGATATACTTAAAATTTATTATTTATTCCTTATAGGTTAATAAGATTAATTTTTGTATGTTAATTCATTCTCATATTTTTACTTTTATTATTTTTAGTTAATAGAGTGGAATAAGAGAAATCATACCAAAAACTATTGTGATGGGAAATATAATAATTTCCCTAATAGTATGCCTCACCTAATTGGAATAGTTGTTGGACATATTGAGATCATTCCAAATGAGCTATCTTGAATTATGATTAACAACTGGAATATATTTGAATTTATGAACACATTAAAGAAGATAATGATGATGCCTCGTGAAATTTAAAGTGTTAAATACGATAATAAAAAGAAGATTAAATTTTTTACATGTCAAAAATGTGGGAAGAGACACCATTTAAAATGATTTAAAGGAAATGAAAGATGCTTTATGTGTGGGAAATGAGAGAAAAAAGCAGTCAATTTCTAAAGAAAAATGAAGAGTCATGTTAACAAGACATAATGAACTAAATTTTAACCTAAGGCATTACTAATGGTTCAATGTCATAGATATGGGAAACTTGGTCATTATCTGAGTCAATGTCATAATTCAAGGATTAATTCCTAAGGGCCTATGTTATGAAAATCATTGAAGTGGAATGATTGAAGTGTTTAGCTTTTTTTAATTCTAGAATCATGTTGTTGAAGTGTTTTTATGAATGTTATTGTGGTTATAAGAATGATTAAACTTTTAAGGATCATTATATTGTAGTTTTTATTTAAGTATTTGCAATAATATGTTGAATGATACTAATGACCTAAAAAGGTGATTTAATGTTAAGGATATATTTTATGGAAAAATTCATGACTTAGTAAAATATAATATTTTATACGTACTTTATGTTGAGTTAATTATAGTCAATTAATATTATTTTATCTTGTGGGAAAAATAAGCTATATAAAAGACTATAGTGGTTAAAACCCGATTTGATTATTAATGTTATTTTGAGGATGTTCATCATATTTTTGGAAATTTTATAGTAATTATATAAATATTTTTTTTTATAAAATTGATAAATTATATAATGAGTAATAAACTATCATATCTGGTAAGGACACAAGACTTGAACCCACAACTAAAGGGCGATAGGGGTGCAGTTCCTACAACTGGCCTGCGTGATGTACTAACTAGTTTGAAAATTTTTTAAATTATTTGGTGGATAAATGTTATATTGATTTTGGGAAACATATTAGAGGATAAAATATTTTTAAATTCTTGTAATTTTGAGGTGATTAATGGTCTTCTGGGAAATGGTTTATTGGGTTGAAAAATATACAACCTTTAGGTTTAACATAAAGGATTATTTAGGAAGAATACCCTTGTATTTTTGAAGATGTAAGTAGAAGTCTATATGATAACCATTGAGGTTAAAACCCTATTTAATTTTTATGTTATTTAGGTTATTTGTGATATAGAGTTATTTATTTAATGAATGATCTATGTTAAATATTTGGTTTTATTTTCAGTTTTTGGAGATTAATATATTCATATTCATTTTGGGTATTATCTTACTTTGTACCAACAATTTTGGTTTTAGTAAATATAGGAGGAACAAATTTTTACTCTTTTAAGGATCTTATGATCTATTAAAAGTTAATTTTATTGATTCATTCATAAAAAATTATATTTTATATTCATTTTTCATAGTAAGTGGTGAAGTGGAATGTGCTCGAAGAACAACCAAATGATGAAATTATTTTTATGAAATAAAAATATATCAAGTATATTTTCTGGTGTTCTATATATGAATAGTAAAAATAATCCCTCAAATATATAAAAAATATCTTTAAACAAAATAATTATCCTATTACCTTCATATATAATGAATAAATGGTATATTAACTCATCATAGGTTTATGGTTTTGTGGTCATTGAAATTCTCTTGGGCATTCACTTTCTTAGGATCAATGATCTCTACCACTCTCCATAATTATTTATGTTGGAACCAGGGTCTTCAAAGCATGATTTGGTGTATGGTTTGTGTTTTTTGTCAATCCTCAGTGGAAGTTCAGGATGTGTACCAACAAAGAGATCATATCGTTCAAGCAGAAAACAGTAGTGAAGGTGGTGTCGTTTCCCAGTGTTTGCCAAATTTTTGGGCCTGAAAATCGGCCAATAAAGTAAAGTGTTTTTGGAAAAGTTACTTGTGCGCCGAGGTCTTGGAGGATAAAAGACTTGCGCGCCATATGTTTTTGAGGATCAGAACTTTAAGATTTGGCTAAGGAAAGAAGGCTGCGCAAGTATTGGTTGGGTCTCTCAAGTGAGTTACGCGATAGAGGTTGTGGGAAACGAGACTTGCGCGCCAATGATGGACTTGCGCGCCTCCGCGCAGGGGGTCCAGTTTGCCTATAAATACTGAACCACCCCTCCTCATTTTCAACGGATTTCAAGACTGAGAGATTGTTCGAGCTCTCGTCGCGCAGGTGGTTGAGCTGCGTAAGTGGTAGTTTGGTCGCGCAAGTAGAGCTTGCGCACCGGTTGTCTGCTGTGTGCCCAAGGCGGTTTGGGAGAGAAATGAAGTGAACCGCGCAAGTTTTTTGTCGGGGAAGGAAGCGTCGCGCAGGTGCGATGGTGACACTTGCGCGCCATTTTGGACTTGCGCTCCGTATTGGGACTTGCGCGTCCGGCTTGGAGAAGCGCGCCAAGTTTTGCTGAAGCCTGTCGGCCTGTTTGGAGCTGCACGAAAGCCAGGAGACTACCTGATACATTCAAGGAAAAGTGATATTCTGCTTCTGGTGAGAATCGGACTTCAATAGAGCATTTAGATACAACAGAGGATGCATTCTTATGAAAATGATGAAGAGACCTTCACGTCTATAAACTGAGTGGGACTTCACCAACGGCAGTGAGCCAGGGGGAATCAACGGGAGTGACCCGAGGGGAGCAGTGGGCTATCCCAGAACCTTTGTAAAGGCAGTGATCCTGGGACAGAGTAACTGTACCCGAACTTTTTTAATCTACCGCTATTGAAGCATAGTGGATTTTGGTACGACCGACAACCTGTCGGCGTATGCTCCTTGGACGTAGCCCTTAGTGGTGAACCAAGTAAAAAGGGTTGTGTCTTCTCTGTTCATGTGAATGTTTGCTTTCTGATCATAATCATCATACAGGTTCAACAAGTTCCTACCAATGTGGGAACAAGATCCATCACTTTAAAAGAAAAAGTGGTCACCCTGATTCACCCCTCCCCTCTCAGGGTGTCCCGGGGTCCTTCAATTTACACTTTTATTCTACATCCATATTTTAATTTACCACTATTTTTCTCCTAATTGGAAACATATTTATGTTTTATTCTATATGACCTTTATATTTACATTCCCCTATTTTAAGAGGAATATTTATTAATCATTTTTATGATATGGGTTTTCACAAAGGAATTTTTTAAATTTCAAACCCCGGATTAATAAAAAAAATTAAATTTAAATGACACATTTTATTAATGGGGCTATAATGTAACACCCAAATATTTTAAAAGATCATTATGTATATTATCATATTTAACATGCAACACTGAGTTTGGGCCTTCGGGTCACCGGTTTGGGCCTACGGGTCTCCAGGTCCTTCGGGTCATCAAAGGCCTTCGGGCCATAGGGCCTTCGGGTCACGTAGACCATGGAGTAGCCCATTTCACACAGAATAGGCCCTAGAAGTGTATCAGAGGAATAAGATTATCAGCCACCATATGCAGAGCTAACCGGATTGGAAGAATGAGAGGGTATGGCAGCCGCCATCGGGACTAGGCACTATGCAGCTTTGTACGAGGAAATGCTAGCGGATTAGCAATTCAAGGTGGAGAGCTAAGGCGATCAATGATGCAAGATGATGGGGAGGGGTAGTTCTAGTGGGCTGGGCATACGGGTCATGTAATGGTCATGGTATTCCTCTGGGCCTTCGGGTCATGTATTGCAGGTCATGTCGGGCCTTGTGCCTTCGGCTTACGGGTCATGTACGGGTTCCACTTCAACCCTTAAAAAGGGGATTATCTATAATAAAATAAAAAAGAAGGCCTTCGGTCCATTAGGAGTCATGATTCTACTCAATTTATAAGTTTTTAGAAAATAATTTCTTAGTTTTTAATTAGTTTCTTTATTCGTAAAAAAAATGTTTTCTCAAAACAATATTGCTTTTTATGAGGAAATATTATAATTATTTTTTGAAAATTTTAGAAATGTTATTTCGTAAAATTAAAATAGTTTTCTAAATATCCATATCGATATTAACTTAGGGTGAAATTTTGGGATTTTTCCAAAAATATATATTTTACTATGAATAGTGAAAAATGCCGATTTTTTGTAAAACCCACATTTCTTTTTAATAAATTAAATAACATAAAATTACCATTACTATTATAATATTATTTAAAAGTATAATAATTATTAGTTGGTTATATTTCATCAAATTAATTATATTTAAATCATATTTATACTTTATTTTAATATAAGTTTATTTTTAGGCTTTAAAACACATTTTTCTAAAAACTGTTTTAAAGTGCATAATGTTTCTCCATTTAAAATAATTAAAATAACTCCCAATGAAAAATTAATTAAAATAAATTTATATATTATATATATAAAAATATTAATTTAAATTTATTTAATTATTATTAATTTTCATATAGTTATTATTATATCATCTTATACTTGAAAAATGCATTTCTTAAAAAATTATTTTTTTACATGTCTACGGGTTTAATTTTAAATTAAACTATACAAATTATGTTAATTTAATTTCATATAATAGATTACATATTTTTAATCATCATATTTAATATTATATAATAATTTCATTTTAATTTTTAGTCATAATTAATAGTAAAAATGGTAAAATTTGTTATCACTTTTACTGGTAAAACCGGTTTATCAGGGGGTTAAAATAAATAGGTAAATAGAATAACATGTTTAAAAAACGTTTATTTTGTATTTTAGAGGTGTGTATCATAATTATATTTCATAAAATCTTTTATTTTTTAATTTTTTATGCACTTTTCTTGAGAGTAACTTCCCAATATTAAATAGAGTTGGGTATTTACAAAAATATCACTCCGGGTCAATAATAAAATGGCATCCCCTCCCCTTACTTATTCACGCCTATAAATACATTTTTCTCAATTAAACCCTAAAAAATTCCCAACATATTTTTCCACATTTTAGATCTTCTTATATTCCCAAAATACCAACCATAGTGTCCTTAATAAGAGATCCAAATGAGGTTCCTCTAAGAGAAGGTAAGCATCTTCACTGGGATCCTTCTTTTTTACTTCTTCTTGTTTCATATTCAATTATATCATAAAAATTATAACATAAAAACACAATTATCTCCTATATAATTATATTTTACTGTGCTTATGGGATAATATTTATCCATGTCCTCTTCCATCAAATGGGAAACAAAACCATCATTCGTGTGTACGGTGGACTACGGCCTCATGAACCAATGTAATTAATTTTCCATAATTGCATCTCATGTCTATTCATAATGAAATATTTAATATTTATATATGATATTCATGAAATATTTATCATTATTTAAAATTAAAATATCATATACGTTCTTACCTTACCATCCATGGAAAAAATTATATTGTTGTTCGTGTATATGATGGAGTACCGTCTCGCGAAGCATTATGATTCATTTTTTTAATACAACATCACCTGGATTGTATATTTAAGTGAATTTAAAAAAGTAAAATGATATTTATAATATTATTATCATTTTTTAAATATAAAATAACATTTATTTTCTTTCTATCATGATTATTTAAAAATGGAAATGTTACACAAGCGTACAAACGACCTACCATTACCATGATTGTAACAGATTTCATTTTTCATAAATATATTTGATGGTTGTTTTTAAAAGTATAATTGATGTATAAAAATTATAATTATATCATTATTATTTTTTATATTGTGGAATAATTATCCCTTTGAACATAGTCAACACATCTATGTCATTTTTAAATTATGAACAAAATACCCACATAGACATAACTAAATAAGTAATTAAATACATAATTAAAATAAATGAAGTAAATGGTTTAATTATAAGGTATTAAAACTAAAAAACTTTCTTAATAAATAAAATAATTTATATAATTTTATTATACAGGAGATATAAAACAAACATGATAAATTCTGAACTCGAGTTAAGGGTTTCATCCCAAAACTTTCTTCTTTCATACACATGTTCATTTATGCACCTAGTTTATTTTAAATGGTGCATATACTACCAATTTAAATATTATATCATGAATACTTCATAATTCATGATATTTTAAGTTACAATTCATTTACTTCATTATTGGGGGTTATGATTCAAAAGTTACCAAAATAGTAAGGGTTTATATTTCAATTTCATTTTAATCAAGATTTCTTATGATTGAATTTCTATTATAGGAACTTATTTCATCATTATCTAATAAAACCCTTTAATTTTCTTATCCTATTGTTATTAATTAAATTTTAATGTAATACTTTCATTTTCCTCTCTTTGGTACTTAAGGGGATTGAGAAAATGTTTTTAATAAAATAGGAATTTATTTATCTCTTTGTTCGAAAATTATTTTTCTTCCATATCTATGTTTTCTAAAGATATTTTGAAATATGTTTTAACATTAAAAAATTTATTTTTTACATTAATTTTTCCCATGTTTTTACTTTTAAAAAATGGTTTTAAAGGACTTTTCATTTCATTTTATAAACTGGGTAATTTTTAACCTTATTGCAATAGTGTTAAAGTAATGTGTTTTTAACTTTTACGGAATGATATCATGGACACTAAATTTTTTGAATATTACTTTATAAGTTTACATGGTTATTTTTTAAGAAAATTTTTTATATAAAATTTTGTAATTTTTTAGATTTTTAAGAATCTATTTGTAAGTGAAATGGGTATTTTTCTCAAGAAACATTACATTTAATATTTTAAAGACATTCTCATCAACGATGAAAACCTTTGATATTATAGTTTTCTTATAAATTTTGTATATATGTCTCTCAAATATATAACTTTATTATTATCCCTTACTTTGATAGGGTAATATGTTCCTTATGTTCATTTCTCAAATGCCTTCATTATGAAATTTCCTTTGAGTATGATATGAGACAAGATTATACAACCCATTTTCTTTATTTGGGTAATTCTTATGTTATACCTTATTATTAATTTAATTTATATAGAACACATAAATCATGAACATTTTATAATGGGTACACCCATATAGTACTCAAATTCGTTAGGTAATTTTTTAGTCACATGAGGCATCAAGTATGGGATTAGGGAGTAAACATGATCTATTATGGGAATTTGTCCACCATGTGATATTGTCTAGGAAGTTAGTCATGACTCATGTTTATGTAATTTTATATGTTTTTGACACATTTCCTGTGTTTCCTTGATTTTATTATACTATGTTCATTATGTTAATCTCCCATGTGATTACTCATGATCGTTCTCTTTTATGATATCATGTTATACATTTGACTCACATGTTTCTTTATCATGTTTATTACCTTATAGGGATTTATAGCTCACCCATTTATTTTATGTATTCCCCATGTTATCCTATGTTTTTTAAGATCTTATAATGGAGAATTAAATAATGATGTCATGTTTTATTTTCCTTTTTATGTAATATAAACCCAGTATTCCAAAGAAAATTGGCCTAATTATCTTTGGAATGTACTTATTGGATATATTTATGCTTAAAAATCATGTAATAATATGTGTAAAATGATTATATTTTTATATATTCGTCCATATTATTATATCATATGTATAAATAACATGAAATTATTAACAAATATATTATAAAACAAAACACCCTCATTTTTTATATATGTAATTTACTAGGTAAATAATTTCATTTCAAAAGTGTAAATTTAGAGATATGTCAGTCCAAGGAATGATTAAGGTTCCTGGTTTGTAAACCATTTATCCTTAATTATATTTTAATTCATGACTATATATATTAAAAAATATCATACCACATTATTTGATAAATTATTTATCCTAATCATATAGTCATGATAATTAGGTAAAAAATATGAAATTAATTTTTATGACTAGTAAATAATGTATAGTATCCTTGTGTAATTATAATTGATACATTTTTATATTAAATTAACCTATTTAATCCACAAACACTCATTAAACTCTTTCTTGTGCCTTATTCGACTTTTAGGGCCTTTGGGGTGATTTTAAAGCTCCTTTTTCATATTTTACCAATTTTATTACATTTTTTAGGTTATTTGACTTTGGATCTAATGTAAATTGTACTTTATATATCCTAATTCTATTTTTTATCCTTTTACCTTTCATAAAACACTTCCATGGGGATTTTTATCATGAGAAATAGAGATCCGGAAATTAATTTTTGGGTTTTGATATTTTGTTTCGGTGGATTGTCTAGATAGTCGAGATCTAAAATTTATTTTATATATTGATTTCTTCAAAAATAACCTAATAAAAGTAGATAAAATTTTTTCATATCATGGATGATAATTTAATAATGTTTTTTTGATATGTTTTATATAAGTGATTATTTTATTTTTAATTGATTTACCAATATTTATTTGGTTTGTTTTTGATAAATCCCATAATTATTAAATGAGTATGAATTTTAAAGAAATACTTATTTATAATAATTTAATTAATGGAAACATGGTTTATATTTATGAAATCTATTTAAAAAATAAATGATAAGTTTAGTGAAAACATATTTTAATGGTGGGTTGGTTAATTTTGAAATGATTGTAAAGGAGTTTTTATGTTTCTCTTAGGATGGTATTGTTTTTATCATTTTTTTTAAAATGGTTTTAGAGATAAACATTGAGATAAAATATTTTATGAGGTAAGTATATTCATATTTAGATGTAGGTTCTAATTATGACCTTGTGGGGAGAACATGTTGGGTCGGAGAAAAGACGGAAAGGATGGCAAGAGGGGGGTGAATTGCCTTTTAAAAAATGATTAACAAATTAAAATCAAAGTTGAAAGTGCAGCGGAAAATAAAAGAGGCAAGACACGTAATTGATAACGGAGTTCGGCCAAAAACCCGGCCTACGTCTCCGCTCCCAACTAAACCGTTGAGAGATTCCTACCGCTTGCTTTTCAATGGTTTTAGAAAAAAACCCACTAGGCTTTGAGGTAGCACTAGGACCTATTACAGCTTGGTTTTGGTGGTTAAGCAAGAACCCACTTGCTTTTGATGGTTTAGCAAGAACCCACTATCCTTCTTACAGGTGAAGGATAGCTCACCTATGTTTCAAGCTATTTAAAGGAAAGCTTGACAACCTTTTCACACCTTAATGGTGATGTGAAACCCAAAAGAAAGAGGGGATGAGAAAAGTTTGGGGTTTGTAGGCACAAACCCAATTTTAAGCTCAAAATATATAAAGCAAGAAAAACCGTAATTGAGGAAGACTTGGGCGCCAAAGTATGATGGAGTTGATGTAGCGTGCTCTCCCAAGCTTCTTGAGGTGCTCCTTGGATTGGAAATTGGTTGGAGCACTTGAGGATCCTTGAAGGTGGAGCGCCGGAGGTTCGCCAAATGTTCAACAATATGTCCGAGCGCTTGGTATATGATCCGGTTGGTGTCCGGGGCTTCCTTGGCCTTTATTTATAGGCATGGAACCCATTGGGGGCCTTTGGAGCCGTTGGAGAGGCTTAAAGAGCCGTTGGAGGCCAAAAGAAGGTTGACTGGTCAAACCCAACGGCTAGTTTGACTGGGCTACCGGCTGGCCGGTACAGTCCCACCGGCTGGCCGGTGCTTGAGGAATTTGGGAGATTTCGAGTCTTGGATCCACCGGCTGACCGGTGGATGGGCCACCGGTTGGCCGGTGGCTTGGCAGTAGCTGAACCTTCTTTTCCAGGCACCACCGGCCGACCGGTGCCAGAGCCACCGGCTGGCCGGTGGGCAGACAGTAGCTACCACTGTTTGCCTGGATGCCACCGGCTGGCCGGTGGTCAAGCCACCGGCTGACCGGTGGAGACTGGCAGTGGGCAATGCCTCTGCCAGGTCCACCGGCTGGCCGGTGCTATCACACCGGTTGGCCGGTGGACTGAATTTCAGTCCACTTCTTGTCCATTCTTGGGCCAATCCTTTGGCAATCTTTTTCCTATCATCCACAACACTTAAAAACAATGTTAGACAAAAAATAAGGTGATTGTGATCATGAAAATCAAACAACGAGGGGAACGAGAGGTACAACAATCTCCCCCTATTTTGATGATCACAATCACCAAAACAATTAAAGTAAAAACATAAATGAAAGGCATGCTTTAATGAATAAAATGAAATGTAAAGCAAAGCATGATCAAAAAGGTTTCTCCCCCAATCAATCAAGAAATTTCTCCCCCTTTGTGATTATCAAAATAGAATGGGGCATAAAACTTAATTGAGGGAAAATTGAAAATCAAGATTTTTAAATCAATTGGAATTTTTGAAAATTGAATTGAAAAATTTGAATAACAGTTTGAATTGAAAGTTTTGAATCAAAAACCAATTGAAATTTGAAATTTGAAACCAAATGAAATTTTTGAAATTGAGAGTTTTGAATCAAAAATGAATTGAAAATTTAAATTGAAAAATGAATCGAAAGAGATTTTTAAATTTAAGAAAATTTCTCCCCCTAAATAAAACAAGAGATCATCGGGGAAACGAAACAATTTTTGGCCCGGAGAGACTCGCCAAAAGGGATTTTTCAATCCAAATTTGTTTCATGGCGGGTCTTCTCCTATAAAACTCGTCCGAATAAAAAATAGATTTGGGTTGACCGTACTGGGAATTTTTGCAATCACACTCATAAATGAGGTGCCCGGGTTTCTTACAATAATTACAAAATTTAAAACTAGAGCTCCCCCTTACAAAAACAGTTGGAGCATGGGAGGAGGAAGCTTGGTTGGTGTAGCCAAGTCCATGTGTGGTTCTAGAAACACGTTGAGAACCAAGGAGTTTTGAAAGGTTTTGTTCTCCGTTGGTGAATTTAGCAAGAGATTCCCTTAGATCTTTGTTTGTTGATTCCAAGGAATCAACATTGGAAATGTTTTGTAATTTGAGGGACAACTCCTCCTTCTCTTTGAGAAGTTGTTCCTTTTCAGAAGAGAGTTTTTTGAAATTCTTTTTCAAAGCAACGAATTTTGAAGAAAGCTCATGAAAACCATTTTCTAATTGGTCTCTAGCATGTTGGAGTTCTTCATATGATAAATGATTAAAAGAATTAGAAGAACTAGAGGAGGAAGAGGAGGAAGAGGAGGAAGAAGATACCTCATGTTTTGCCATTAGGCATTTTGTACCTTGGTCGCTCGAGGAGGAGGAGGATGATGAAGAGGAGGTGTCACTCCATGTCGCCTTGAGGACCTTTTTCTTTCCTTTTTCCTTTTGCGTGGCCCGTTTCTTGTTGAGTGGGCAATCGGGCTTGTAATGCCCTTTTTGGCCACACCCGTAGCATTTCACCTTGGGCTCGGATTTTTCGGTGGGTTCTTGCTTTCGGTGCTTGCGGGATTTCTTCTTTTTGTGCTTCTTCATAAACTTGTGCATTTGGCGGGCGAGATTCTCCATTTCCGAGTCGCCGCTTGAAGATGAAGAAGATGAGGAAGATGAGGATGATGAGGAGGAGCTTACTTCTTTTTGTACCTTGAGGGCAATGTTCTTTGGTGTCTTGATTGGTGTGCCATCCTTTTGAGCTTGCCTCCTCATCGTGATCTCGTACGTCATTAGGGATCCGATGAGCTCTTCTACCGGCATGTTCTTTACATCCTTAGCTTCTTGGATAGCCGTCACCTTAGGTGCCCATGAGCTCGGAAGGACCCATAGAATCTTCTTGACCATTGCTTCAGCTGAAACATCATCACCAAGAGATTTTCTACCATTGCAAACGTCAGTGAAGCGTGTAAACATTTCAGAAATAGACTCATTTGGATGCATTGAAAAAGATTCAAAGTCTTGTCTATACATATCTAATCTAGTATCTTTGACTTTATTAGTGCCTTCATGGGTTACTTCTAAAAGCTTCCAAATTTCATGTGAAGATGAGCAAGTAGAAACATGATTAAATTCATTTCTATCTAACCCGCAATGAAGAGCATTCATGGCTTTGCCATCAAGCTCAAAATTCTTAATATCGGCGGGGGTCCATTTGGATTCGTCGGGGGAAGACAAAGAATAACCTTGCATGACAATTTTGTAAATAGGATATCCTATGCTTCTTAAAAAAGTGGTCATGCGGGTTTTCCAATAATTATAGTCGGTCCCATCAAAAAATGGAGCCCGACCCAATGAGTAGCCCTCGGGGGTGAAAGAGGTAGATGCCATCAAAAAGGATCTTTAATTTGAAACCGGTTAGAGAATTATTCAAATACTCCCTCTGATACCAATTGTTGGGTCGGAGAAAAGACGGAAAGGATGGCAAGAGGGGGGGTGAATTGCCTTTTAAAAAATGATTAACAAATTAAAATCAAAGTTGAAAGTGCAGCGGAAAATAAAAGAGGCAAGACACGCAATTGATAACGGAGTTCGGCCAAAAACCCGGTCTACGTCTCCGCTCCCAACTAAACCGTTGAGAGATTCCTACTGCTTGCTTTTCAATGGTTTTAGCAAGAAACCCACTAGGCTTTGAGGTAGCACTAGGACCTATTACAGCTTGCTTTTGGTGGTTAAGCAAGAACCCACTTGCTTTTGATGGTTTAGCAAGAACCCACTATCCTTCTTACAGGTGAAGGATAGCTCACCTATGTTTCAAGCTATTTAAAGGAAAGCTTGACAACCTTTTCACACCTTAATGGTGATGTGAAACCCAAAAGAAAGAGGGGATGAGAAAAGTTTGGGGTTTGTAGGCACAAACCCAATTTTAAGCTCAAAATATATAAAGCAAGAAAAACCGTAATTGAGGAAGACTTGGGCGCCAAAGTATGATGGAGTTGATGTAGCGTGCTCTCCCAAGCTTCTTGAGGTGCTCCTTGGATTGGAAATTGGTTGGAGCACTTGAGGATCCTTGAAGGTGGAGCGCCGGAGGTTCGCCAAATGTTCAACAATATGTCTGAGCGCTTGGTATATGATCCGGTTGGTGTCCGGGGCTTCCTTGGCCTTTATTTATAGGCATGGAACCCATTGGGGGCCTTCGGAGCCGTTGGAGAGGCTTAAAGAGCCGTTGGAGGCCAAAAGAAGGTTGACTGGTCAAACCCAACGGCTAGTTTGACTGGGCTACCGGCTGGCCGGTACAGTCCCACCGGCTGGCCGGTGCTTGAGGAATTTGGGAGATTTCGAGTCTTGGCTCCACCGGCTGACCGGTGGATGGGCCACTGGTTGGCCGGTGGCTTGGCAGTAGCTGAACCTTCTTTTCCAGGCACCACCGGCTGACCGGTGCCAGAGCCACCGGCTGGCCGGTGGGCAGACAATAGCTACCACTGTTTGCCTGGATGCCACCGGCTGGCTGGTGGTCAAGCCACCGGCTGACCGGTGGAGCCTGGCAGTGGGCAATGCCTCTGCCAGGTCCACCGGCTGGCCGGTGCTATCACACCGGTTGGCCGGTGGACTGAATTTCAGTCCACTTCTTGTCCATTCTTGGGCCAATCCTTTGGCAATCTTTTGCCTATCATCCACAACACTTAAAAACAATGTTAGACAAAAAATAAGGTGATTGTGATCATGAAAATCAAACAACGAGGGGAACGAGAGGTAAAACAGAACAGAACTATATACCCTATCCTATTGTAAGTTATAATGTGATGTAAGGGTCAAAGTGGGTTATTTAAATTTGTGAAATTTTTTCCAAAAATTATAGGATTAGGTTATGGCCTACATCAAATCATACTATAATTTATCATGAGCATTTAAAAGTATTAAAATGATTTTCCCATAAAATATTTAAGTCTTGGGTGATTTAAATTTTTTAAAATGAAACACTTGGTTGAGTTGGTTTCTAATAATTTGTTACAATTTTTATATCATTCATTATATTAAAATGTTTTTCTCTTAAAATGTGTTTTTATTAAAAAAATTATATATTTATATTATTACATCAACATAAATATATATGGAATGTACATGCATGAGAAACTATAAGAGTATTTTAGGGAAATCAAATTGAGTATTATTTTACTCACCCCTTACATGTATAACCTTGGTGTGTGTGTGTGGATATTATAAGGTGTGATATGGGAAAAGTAAAAAAAACATAATTCTTTATTAGTTTTGGACTATAGTCACTCAGGTGGATCTATAAAGGAAGAGTTCTATATTGGTATTTATTCTCATATCACAAGGATTAGTCTAACTATTCTTAGAGAATATTTACCATGTTTCAATTTTTTTTATTTGGTACTTTACATATAATTGTACACATAGTTCAATGTAGGGTATGATGTTGAATGGATTTATAAAAAAACTAAAACTAAATTATTCAATTTATAAAAATATTCCAATTTCATTTCATTATTGAGTTTTATCTGAGGGAAATAATTTTCCCTAATTATTTTTTTTATCCTTAAATTGTAGTTTATACCCTCTTATGATTAAGGAATGCATTTGAGAATAGGTGGTGATCCTCAACTCTAGTCTTAAACAAGGTATATGTGTCAGAGCATTACAAAATGGTATCAGAGAATGTTTTTTGTATTGTCTTGGAAAATTAGTAGTAAGTGTATAGATATAGTGGTAAAAATATGATATATATATTTATAAAAAGTCATATCTAACCAAGTTATCATAGATTTGGGTAGAACACATGGTTAATGAAACCTTTTAAGGATGCATTATTTTGTTTTCCCATGATAAATGGTTTCACTATTATTAGGTTGGTATGGTAATTATATTAACAACTCATAGTTATCATGGATATAAATTAAATTACATACACATGGATATTAAATTATTTCATTACATTTGCATGAATTTCAAATTATTTCATTGAGATTTTATTTTAAAATTGTATTTTTTTTAAAAAAATTGAAGGGATTTTTTTATGATTATATTAAACATGTTTGACCAAGGAGATAGAAAACAAGGTAAAATAAATTTACATTTTGATGTAAATCATAAAGGTAAAGTTTGTGGTAAAATTTGATTTAGGTTTTTATTGAATAATATAGAGAAATCAGGGTGAAATTTTTTAGTTTTAATTAAAAATGGATGAAATAAGGACATTGCATAGTTTTTGGGTCATATAATATATTTCGTTCATAATAATCATGCATGTGGGAAAAAAATAACCATATTTTTAGGAAATTATTTATATTCATAGTTTATAAATCATGCATGTTAACTATACATGCAGGTTTCTCTAGCATAATTTGTGAACTATGATTTCTTGAAAACAATATTTAAGACTTTATACTATTTTTGAAAACCCTAAGATGTGTATGATTGATTTTTTATTTTTTTTATAATTAATAAAATATAGAGTGATAAACTATTTTAATGAAATTTTCTAGTCATGAAAAATTATCAATAAAGGACTCATGTCCAATAATGGGGAGGAGTTACTGAGAACTAGGGTGTCACTTTAATAGATCAATAATATTTGGATATTTTTTAATTTCTAATAAATTGATTGAAATAGAGGTGAACCAGGATCAAACAATGGATAAGGATAGAGCCTTAAAATTATAGATTTAGAATACTTATGTGCTCAGATGTAATGTTGGACTTCAAGAAGTTGAACATTAGTTAGAGCATATCACTCATATATTCCAGTTTTTTCATACACATGAATCCTCTAGAGTAAATTTTGAATATTACCTACTAGATAGGTCAGTTAAGGGATGATAAGAGATAATAATAAAATATATTTTCCTTATTACTAGTTTTATTCTTGATTTTTTAAATTTTTCATCCAATACTCTTATCCTTATACACAGAATTTGATTAACGAATATAAATTTATAGATCTTGGTAAGTGAAATTTTAAATCTTATAGTATGCAAGATTTTTCAAGATGATTTTTTTTATTTTCACCTAAACTATAGACTAATGAAAACTTTATAGATCAAAGGCTTGGAAAGAGGATTTAAATTTAGATTAAATCAGAGTTTATATTATTCAATTTTCCTACTTATATAGACAATTCTTCAAATTTTACAATATTTAATGCTAGTGTAATGGGACATCGGGGTATGAGTACTTGTCATCCTCAAGATAGTGGGGTTGAAAATAAAATAGTGTTTGAGAATATAAATAAATATAATGTTGGAGAATATAAATAAATTGGATCATCTCCAATTTTGGATCATCTCTAATTTTCCACCCCGAGGTCCTATTTATTTAGATGATCCAATTTTCCAAACTGATCCACACTGATCTAATTTATAATGTTGGATCATTTAGATCAAATTTTCTACACAATTGTCTAAACTATTTTTTTAGATTCTCTATCATTATTTAGATGCTCCAAAATTATATTTATTTACATGCTTCAACATTATATTTAAATTCTCCAACATTATATTTATTTATATTCTCCAACATTATATTTATTTAGATCATCTCCAATTTTCCACCCTAAAATATTTAAATGCTACAATTTTATAACCTAAAATAGTGTTGGAGCATCTAAATAATGTTGGAGCATCCTATTTTCCACACAAATCCAATGAATATGGTGTTGGAGAATCTAAATAAATATAATATTTGAGCATCTAAATCAAAGTATCTTGAGAAAATGTGTTGGAGCATCTAAATAAATATAATGATTAAGGATTTTTTTTTTTAAGTGAATACTTGGAATACTAGATCTAGATATCAAGATAGTATATTTAGAAACCCATGATAGAAGGATAGGCCTTAGTGTCAGAAAGATTAGGGAAATTAATTAACCGTAAAGAATACGCTGGTAGAGTCAAAGGTAGGACTTACTCCAAGATGATGTACCTTATTGATTTCATCAATGTTAATATCTATTTTATTTGATATAAGAGCATCATATTTATTTATTTCTTTATATAAAATTAAGTAACTAGGATTATATATGGAATTAATTCCCTATTTGATGAGAATTCATACGCTGTTATGAGAAATAAATGAGGGGGGATTTTAATATCTGTCTTAAGCTATTATGATAGGTTATTTGTAAGTCTAGTGGGATATTTTTTTCTTTAATATGAATACTTATGATCTTAAAATAGGTATGGATTTGTAGGTAAAATTTTAATATTTATACAATATAATATTTTCTTTATTTACACAATAATACTAATGAATCATCTCCAATAACCTCCTAGATAGAATATCCACCTTCTTTTGATTTTATTATAACATTTTACCTTTTTTAAAATTTTCAAAGACATCATCTCTTTAACTAATTATTTTAGGAAATATTTTTTACAGCTTTTTTATCTGAAATCTTACTAATTCTCCTTTATCCAAGATGACCAAGTATTTTAAACATAGATGGTTTCACATTTTAGTACTAAAATAGTATTTATTTTAGGAATTTATAATCTAAATAGATTTTTATTTTATATTTAATCTTTCATAACAACCTTATTATTATTTAACATATTGATGATACATATATTTTTTCTAAAAAGAACTTCTTGGCCATCATCAAATAATTATCCAAAACTAAAAAAATTATAATTTTTTCATCAATAAATATAACAAATATTGAATTAAAATTATAATATTTTAAAAAATTAAATCCTTATAATAGAAATTATTACTCAAATCCTATATCCCATGGTGCGATATAGGATAAATCACTCATGTGATATACAAGTTTCATGTGATATAATTATATCGATTGGAGAGACATACTTTTTGGTGAATGCAATGTGAGATATTGTATTATGTGATATTATATATCATATATCACTTCCATCACATATCTCTACATAATTTATCATAAAAATTCAGTTAACTCATTTTGAAATGTTGTGTATGGGGAGTAATAACTTTTTAAATTAATTGTTTAAATGTTAAAAAATTAACAAGGATCTTAGAACAAGTTTATACTATATTTTACAAAGGATATAATGTGTTGAGATTTATTTTCAAGAATTTGTGAAATACTCAACCCATGATTATTCGTTTTAGTACCCTATATTTAATAATGTAATTAAATAAAAATTATATGATCTTTGAGAGATTATTATCTAAGTCAACATCTCTTTACTCAAAGATCTATCTTATTTTTTCATTTCTTCATTAAATTGTAGGTTATAGAATACCATGAAGGAAGGAAGGTCCTATTTGTTTAATCTAAAATTTATATAATTAGTTTATTAACCATGAAGTAAAATATATTTTTCTTATTTCTTAGGGGTATTCATCAAATATATTGATGGTGATAATTTTGACCTACAATAAAGATGTATGTTCTTTATTTATGTTTTATTTTTATAAACCTATAATTGATAAATATTTTCATTTGGGTTTTATATTTTTAGTTATATTTAGACTTTTTAGAAGTTAAAAAAACTTATTAGTGGTATTAGATAAAAATATGATGACATTTGGAAGAAATGTGAGTTTTTAAGAAAATTTTGGAAATATGAAAAATACTAGATATCACATACAGTGATATAGGGATGTTATTAGTTATGATATGATGAGAAATTAAGTTCCTAATGTAGGTTATTGATCATGATATCATGAAAATGATATTAAATACTGAAGTTCCCATATGGATTTGATAATTCAATCTTGTATTTGTTGTTAATGTGTAATTCAATGTATGATCGGTGTATTGGGTGATGGAGTGAGAATCCACCCATTTTATATAAAGGTGTTGCCCCTGAATTATGGGTAATAGATAATAAATCTGATTCACATTATTTATATCCAAAAGAATATTCATATGATGGAAATTAAAAGTCAAGGGATAAGATTCTTGGTAAGGATACCTAACATTAGATGATTGTAGAATTGTACCTAAAAGTCTAAAAAAGTCCAATGGTTGGGAGAAGTTTATAAGAATATGGATAGTGGGAAAATATATCTGAATTTATATATAATACATCCATATTGGCTACTAAAATTAGGTAGTAAATTCTCTTGGATTAAGAATTTATATGTATAAGAGTTTTTTTAAGAAGCGCTGAACCTATTTGAAGAAGTCTAGATTTGAGGCAGACCACTAAAAAAGTATGGACAGGCTGACTATAAGGTTCAGATATACATATCGTAAGGTTAAAAAATTTTACTATAAATTTTAGTCTATCTTAATATGGTTGAGAAACTTTTATCTTAATGTTGATGATATTTCTTCATAAGGTCTATAAACTTCATATAATACAAATAATTAACCCTACTCTAGGTTAAAACTAGACTTTGTTGGGTGAATATAGACATTGAAGGGTATAATAATACTATAATAGAACTTAATAAGGTACAAAAAACCCTATAATGACCCTTATTAAGGTATTATATGTGCTAAAAATATAAATTTTACAAAGTCCTCACTTCAGGAGATCCATCATGGAGTTTAGAAGAGTCATGTTTGACTTCGTAAGAGTCACCTAAAGTTCGAAAGAGTATATATTGACTTCATAAGAGTCATTGACCACTTTAAAAGAGTTAATATTTATTTGTAAGAGTAGAATCAAGGTTTTAAGGAGTAAATTAATATTTTATAAGAGTATTATATTACTTTGTAAGAGTAAAATATAATTTATAAGATTCAATACTTAGATAAAATTTGAGAATTCTACTGGGTGAAAATAAGAGTTTCTAGAATTAAATTTTAAGGAACAAAATTACATTTGATGATTTTAGAGCTATTCTTTCATGTTAAAAATATCATCATACTCAGTTAATCCATGATTAAATATTGTTTTAAGAAGGAATAAATGAGATAGAATATGAGAGGATCATTATTATTTATATTATTATTATAAAATGAGAATATTCAAGAATTTATTTTAGTGATAAACATGAGAATTATGTAAGATGATGCATGAATTGAAATTCATTGACAAAAATTTAACATTTGAAATTTTATTCAAGATAATATAGTGAGAATATAATCTTTATAAATGATATGAATAAGTTCAAATATGGTTTATTTTTTTATAATTCAAAGTGATCAAAAATTATAATCTTATTGATTTAAATAATCTAGAAATAAATAATTAAATATAATGATGTTATAAATTTTATTCAGTGGTTAAATCATTTCAAATGAGTTTTGATATATAATGAGATTGATATTATAAGGTAGGGGTGAAGTTTGTTCTAGAAATACAAATGTTTTCATGTCATAATATAAAAATATGGAAAACATATATTTTGGGTGAACTAAGTATAAAAAATAAGAATAAGGAGAGATGAAGTAAGGAACTAAGATATAAGAACTAATAGAATAACTAAACTCTAAATAAAGAAGAAGAAGTGTATATTAATCATGTACTCAATAATATTCTCCATTTGGGTATCAAATAAAAAAGAGGAATAAGTTCCTATTAAATCTACTATCATATAAGTTTTAGAATAAAAAATAAGGAGAGACTGATATGGTTGTACTTGTTTATGATTTAAGTGTTGGTCCTTTTAGTGATTGATGAGTTTATGGATTCATGAAGATAAAAAGAAATTATTTATGTTGAGAAAGTATAGAAAGACAATTCTGAGAAAGATCTAGGAATTTTTATTGTATTTAGAGACTAAGTTTTAAGAAATTGTTATAGAAGGTCAAAATACATTCAAATAATCTGTGTGAGGAATCATATCAGACCAGTTGGATGCAGTAACATCCTTTTATTATTGGTGATCTACTTTAAGAGGATAAAGGAATCTTTCAATACCAATCATGAATATTGAAGAGCGATGAGAAGTTGTGAAGTACAGTGAGATGCTGGAAAGTGTATTCATAGTGTGACTCTATTTATAGGTATAAGATGCACCACATATCAGGATGTTAACTACCCACACAATTATAATTTGAGACATATTATAGTGTACAATCTATTATGAGAGTGAATAATTTTTCACAACAAAGATTAAAATTTTAAACATCGAGGTTGAACCCTATAAAAATTACATGATTAATCCTTAACTTACTTTCTTATATTTCATTTTGTGTATGTTTTTGGAAAATAATAAACAACTATGCTACTATCTTAAAAGTTAATAGAGGTAAAAATTATTAAGTAAATACTTAAAAGATAAATTAGGATTTGGTAAAAAAAATACATAACACCTAATTCACTCCCCCCCACAAGTGTCTATACTATCCCTATTGAGTATTTTAATTAGTATCGGAGAAAGATTCCATAAAATTGGATCTTATTTTTCTTTTTATTGTATATTTATTAAGATTTTATGAAGTGAATATTTCAAATGGAAGATCCTCGGTTAGAGAACATCTCTCATCACTATAAAAAAATAGATTTTTAAGTCTTAACCAAGACTTTGAAAAAAATGAAGAATAAAATGGCCAATAAGCTATGAAAGTAATCAAAACTGAAAGAGGAACAACCGTTAGTTAAAGGTAGTCATAATGGTGAATGTTTATCATTTAAATCAGTTGATTATTATTCCACTAATGAATAATGTTCAAGCCATGAATAAGATGGATTCAATGAATCACTAAGTGATTTATATTCTGAAATCAAATAATGTCTTAATAAGGTATTTTTAAAAGTTTTTACATATATATTTTTACATATCAAGTTACTTTATGATAAGAAGTCACATCTTGAAAAAGAAGTTGATTCTATAGAAGATACATTGGATAAGCATGTATGTATATTAAACTCTCTCTCAAAACTAGTAAAATAAAATTATTAATCAATTTCACTTTAAAATCAAAGTATTTCATTGACTGGTGATTAATTTAAAATAGATACTTGTGAGATTTTTTTTTTATTTAAGAATTTATCCATGAATTTGAAAAGATTCAAAGTATCTCTATGAATTTAAAAGATGATCAGATGAATGTTAAGTGAAAAAGGTGAAGGAGATTGAAAATTATAATTATAGAACACTAAGTTTCAAGATAATAAATTTCAAATTTTGAAGAATGAATGGGAATAGATATTGAACTATGTTGTAGTTGAGAAGAATAAAATCAGTTTAAAGTAACTTGAATTAGAAGTAAAACTAAGAAACATGGAATCAACACAACCTATAAATTCCCAAGCTACTAAGAATAATTTTTTCCCTATTAAGTTTTTTATATGTGTATTCATTTAATTGGGGATAAAATAATTTGTAAGAATAGTTGGGAATCATCTCTTGATCAACCCATAAATTTCTAACATGAAAAGGTAACCCACTATACGATTAAATCTATGATCACTAATTCTTTTTTAATTAAAAGTAAATGAAAAAATTAAAAATATGTATAAATATGGGTAAATAAAAATACTGAAAGTCCCAAAACATCATCAAGGGTGGAATTAACCATTTACAAGAATAAAATATCCCCAAATAAATCCAAAAAGAGTGGTATTTCTATCCAAATACCACAAGTAAGAAAATCAAGACAAACTGAGGTTACAAGTAAAAAAATACAGATTATGGTCCACCGCTAGTATTATAGAATATTTGGGTATATATCCACTAATTTCCAATATAACATGTATATGTATTCAAGTTAGATAAGTACTATATAATGGTAGATCCGAACTGAAACAAAAAAAAACTTGTTGGTTTTATGAGAAGATCAAAGAACAAGAAAAATCTATCCACTAAAAACATATTTGAATTTTTTGATTAATTCTATGAATATTATAATATAAGTGGTAATTTTTATGAAGAATGATGGTATGTACCAGCTAAGAACAATACTTAGGATGATTTGAATAGAAGACTATAACTGAAAACTAATTAAGTATGTAAAGAAGACAAGTCTTCCTTATTTTGAAAAAATAATTCTACTGAAATAAGTGAATCCAATAGGTCAAAAAAGAAATATAGAATGGATATCAAAACAAGGTGGAAATGATTTTATTGTGGTAAGATAGGTAACATAACTGATCATCGAAAAATATCCATGGATATAAAGAAATAAATGAGTAATCTAAAACCAAAAAATATAATCCATCTAAGAGAGATAGATCGAAGGATTATATTGGTATTTTAAAATCCTGAAGAATTACCTGAGGAGCTTTCCAAGAAGGGTAAATAAAAATATATTAATGGTTTGTGTGGAATGTTCCTGAAGTAATGACTCATAGCTACCAATTATATGAATTAGTTTCCTACTCAAAATGAGTTGATAAGAGACAAGGGTTAAACACCAATTACTCCAAGTTTTAAAATGGTTTTTGTGAAAATGAATTTTACACATAAAAATATGAGAGATCATGTGCCAAAAGAATGTTTAATCATTTATATATATTATTTTTAAAAGACCAATAAAATGGAGAAATCCCAAAGAAATGGAAGAGCTCTAATTACTAAAGTTGAGGAGCCAGTTATAACTAAAAATAAAGATGAATCAAGAGGGGAATCTATGTTTCCCAAAGAGGTTTAGATTTGGAAAATTAAAAATTAAGAAAGTATGAAGATCTCCAGTCACTTTAGATCCTCAAAGAAAGGATTATTATGGTTGATAGAAAAGACTTGGTCATATTTCTCTAACTAAAGAGTTTTTTAATATTCACTTTATTCTCATATTGTGCTATATATGCATCGTGGGAGAGGTAATTGAAGGTGAAACTTGAAAATGAGAGAGAAATTATGTATACTTTAATCCTTATATAGCTAAATAAATCCATCCATCATGGAAAAATTCTTAATTAGTACCAAATATCAATTGGTATCATACATCTAAACTATTATTAAAATGCTTATAGACAATTTATGAAGATAAAATCAATCATGGTGAAGTATAGAGATCATCCCTTGTGGGAGAACTATCAAAGAGGTGAGGATGTAATAAATTTATCTATTTTTATCAAATATTGAAATCTGTAAAAGCCCCAAAAAATTTGCAGTTTAGGTATGATTTTAAATTTCCCATCATTGTTTTGGTTTATATTGAATATGTTCTACAAGGGGGAGTGGTTGTCTAAAAAACATGGCAATGAAATTTATTTATACTTGAATATGTTTGAGTGTTTGTTAATTTGAGTGTAGGTTCATAAATATTTTTAAAAAATCAATTAGTATATCCTCTGAAAGAATAAAATTGGTGTTAGCATCACATTGTGGTTAGCTAATAGAAAATTTTGTTGTCTAAATTGGTCACTCTTGTTTTCTACATGAAGTTATACTATATAGACTTTGAGTTGGTTAATTGATGTAACATTGCTAATAAAATTGTGGTATCACCCTTCTCTCATGGAATTATAAGAGAATAGTGGAAAAGGAAGAAGAAAAGATGACAAGATAAATTTTTTATTTAGAAGAGTAAGGGGGGAAAAAATTTCCCCTAGGATGACCTTCCCTTATATATATGAAATATAAATAAAGGAGAGAAGACCCTATATTGACCATTTCATTTATTTTCTATAAGGGGGGGTAGAGAAACATTGACTTATGATTAAAATTTGTATTTAAAATAAATAAAAAGGGGGATACCGAAGTACCCAAATAGATTTTAGAAGTTTTTTCTATTTATTTTCAATGTGAATGTCAGTATATGATTAGTGTATTGGATGATGGGGTGATCATCCACCCACTGTACATGAAGGTTTTGACCATGCACTATGGGTAAAGGAGAATAAATTTGATTGTTATTTTATTTTTTCAAAGTAATATTCATATGATGTCAATGAAATGGAAAAGAATATGTTTCTTGGTTAGCAGCCATAACATTAGATATTATAGATCTATAATTTGAAGACAAAACCATGTTCAATAGTTTGGATAAGTTTAGAAGAATCCATATGATTTTAAAAGATAGATAAATTTATGGAGAAATCATACATTTATGGACTATTATATTAGATTTCAAAATCATTGAGGAAACACTCTTGGATGAAGCTTTGAGATGGTATGTAGTTGTTTTTAAGAAGCACTAAACCAATTTGAAGAAGTCTGCATTTGAGGTAGAACACTTTTAAGGTTGGAAAAATCTAATCATAAGGTTCAAACAGACATCTACTAAGTATTGTACATGTCTTCATAAAGTTATTTTTGTCTTTGTAAGGTTGGGACACTATCACTGTAAGGTTGGTGCTAGTTCGTTATAATGTCCATACACTTCATAAGGTACAAGGCATGAACTCTATACTGGGTTAAAACTGGACTTCACAGGATACATATGGACTTAATAGGGTACAATGAATTATACTATGGAAATCTATAAAGTATGATGAACCCTATGATGACACTTTGTAAGGTGTTTACTAAGCTAAGAATCAAAATTTAACAAAGGTATTACTTCAAAAGAGATATCCAGGAGTTTAGAAGAACGAAGTGTGACTTTAGAAGAGTCATCTAGACATTAGAAGAATATATATTGACTTCATAAGATTCATTGGACATTTTGGAAGATTAATCACAAACTTTAGAAGAGTAACTATTACATTAGATTGGTAAACTCAAAGTTTGTAAGATTAAATTTAAACTTGGTAAGAATAGTCTGTGACTTTCAAAGAGTAAAAGGGACTTTGGAAGAGTTGGTACTTATAAAAAAATTGATATTTCTCTTGGGTAAAAATTAGATTTTCTAAAATTAAATTATCAAGAAATAAATTACATTTTATGATGCTCAATATGTTCTTTCATGTTCAAAATATCATTATTCTAATTAAATCCAAGATTCAATCTTGTTTTAAGAAGGAATATGAGAGGAGAAATGTTCATTATATTTTCATTTTCAAACGAGAATATTTAAAAACTTGTTTAGTGCAATAAAAGAGAATTATATCATATAATACATGAACTTAATTTCATTGATTAAAACATTAAATTTAAAATGTGATTCCAGATGATTGAGTGAAAATATGATCTTCATAAATGAGAGGAAGAAGACCAATGTTGAGTGAATTTTTGAGAATTCAAAGTGAGTAGAAATGAGAATCATGTAGTTTTAAATATTTTGGGAATGAAGAATTAAATTTGATAATACTAGGAATGTTATTAAATGGTTCAATCATCATAAATGAGTTGTGATAAAGGCTAAAATCGAGTTTATGGGGGAAAATATGAAGGTTGTTTAGGAAATAAAATGATTTTATGCCACAATGAGAAAAGGTAAATTCCATAAGCTACTGTGACCATATGGTTTTCAGATATTTTGGAAGAATGATTTAAATCTAGATACTATGTAAATGATATAGAGATAAAGACACTTGAATCCTTCTATAGAAGTATCTGGAAAACATATTTTACTAAGGGAAATGATAATGGAAAGAAAAAAGGTAGAGTTGTTATTTTATATAAGAGAAGTGTTTGAGAAGAAGAAAAGGGATATCATGAGATAAACCCATGTATAAATGGAAGTTAGAAAATGATGAAGATCTCCATATAAATTATAAATAGATTTTATATATTCTTAAAATAGAAAATATATTTTGGGTGAAAAGCATATAAAAGAGGGAGAAAGTATAGATAAAGTAAGAAGCTAAGAGCTGAGAACTAAGAGAATAACCATGATCTCAAATAAGAAGAAATAATAGATGTTGATAATATGCTGGAGAAGATTATCTATCTAAGTATGAAAACAAAATAAAGAAGAAGATCATGTGACATGTACCATTGTATAAGATTAAGTATAATAATTTAGAAGAGGTAGACATTTTTTTGCTTGTTTATGATCCAAATATTGAGGAAATTCAAGATTCATAAGGGTCACAAGAGATCATTTAATTTGAGAAAGTGTAGACAACAAATTCTAAGAAAGATCTAAAAATTTGTGTATTATTCAGAGACAATGTTTCAATTAGTCTTCATTAAATATAAAAAGGTGTTCAAATAATTTGTGGAAGGATACAAATCAGACCTATTGAATATAGTTACATACTATGCATATTTTTTATCAACATCAAGATATTGGAAGGAGGATTTCGATACCAGTCAAGAATATTAATAAGCAATGATAAATTTTGAATTCTAGTGAGAGTTTAATAAGTGTATGCATAGTGTGACTATGTGTGTCGATGTGTGATGCACTATGAGTTAGGATGATAACTTCCCACACCATTTTAATCTTAGAATGATTATATTAGAGAATTTTTTATTGGGGTGAATAACTGATCATAGTAAGAAGTAGGCTTCCTATATTGGGTATAGACCTTATAAAAATAATGCATTTCATATTTTATTTACTTTCCTACAGTGTATGTGGTTTATTTGATTATTAAATACCAAAATATATATACTATTATCCAAAGGTATAACATAGATGAAAATTACAATGGGGTAAATACTTAAAAGATAAATTAGAATTTGGTAAAAAAAAATAATAGACAACACCTGATTCACCCCCCCCCCCTCCCACTCAGGTGTCTACACTAGTCCTAAGGGACAATTTAAATACCCTTGTTTGGAATATGAATATATGTGTATTCCAAAAATTGAGCATCATAACGCTACAATGTTATGTTGATAATGTAGTGTGTATTATAGAGTAAGTTCCATGTTTTGGGATAAATCTAAGAGTGATAAAGCAAAATTTCTACCTGTGATTGGAACACAACCATCATCATGTGATGATTACAATGTGTAAATTGATATAGTGTTTATTTTGTGGATCATTAAAGAAATATCACCATCGATGATATGGGAAACATTTTTTTAAATTACACTATATTACAGATGAGATATAAAAATTTCATTTTTAGGAATTATATATTTTAATAAATATTAAATATTTCATATATTCCATATAATAATTAATTATGATATGAAAATTTTATATATTTATAAATTATAAAGTGTTTGTAATGTAAATTTATTATATGTCACTTACTTCAAAATATGAAATATCCATAAATTCACATGTTTAAATTTATGAATTGCTTAATTATTGAATTATTCCATATTATTCCATATTCTTATTATATGTAAGTTAAATTTAAGTTGTTTTAATTATTTCTATGTATGTTATACCATGAATTTAAGAAGTTACATGCTATTATAACAGGATATTTAATTTAATTAAATTAAGGTTAGTGGTTTATTGGGTATAATTTCAAAGTATGGATTTATTATAATTATGTAAACATATTTGGAATTAAAAATATGTATAAATTTAAAATAACTATTGAGTAATGATATATGAATATTTAAACTTTGGTCCAGACTTCTCATTGAATTGGAATCTTAGACTCTTCACTAGAAAAGTGGGGATTGGCTATCCATCACAGTATATTTTCTATTAAAAAGGATTTTGTTTTCATTTAATTTGAATCATTTATATAAGAGTTTCATATATCATTTTCATGTAAAGAATATAGATATATATTTAATATTATGATTAATATTTATTATATATTTTTATCATAAATAATTTATTGTATAAATATTTATACATTAAAATGATTGGAATATGTTCATTTGGTTGATAAACATTATATTTATAAATGAAATAATTAGATGCATGAATTCATATAGGTAATGGGTAATATGTATTATACATTAGATGTGTATACAAAGTAAATGGTGAGATATAATAAAAATCCTCAAAATACCAAGGTGTTAGATGCCTTCCAAAGTGAACTTTTTTCAAGACCTTAATCCTTCGGTGTGTGTGGGTCATGCCATTGTTGAGTGCTCATTAATTATCTTGTTCAAGTATAAAAGGTTAAATTAGGTATTATTTGAGATTAATTTTAAATAATAATTGAATTATAGTGAAATATTTGACTATAAACTTTTTGATACAGTTGGCTGGGTGACCCTAACTGTTAGTTTCAAAGAGAAATATAGTTTGAATAATTCATTGGATTAATTTGAGTAAATTGTAATCCAATCAACTATCCAAAATTTATATATTATATAATTGATATTATTAGATTCCAATAAAGTTAATAAATTAGAGAAACTCTAAATTATACTTAAGGTTTTTCAAAATATAGATATTTTCCAACTGATAAATTTAATATAAAAGGGGGTATTCATTTTAGTGAAAGTATATTTTAATATGATTCCTTATATAATATATGTAAAACATGATATTCATATAAAAAATTACTTTTTAAACTAAGATAGAAATAAATAAAACCAAAAATCTATTTTTTTAATAGTTTTGGAATGATAAAAATTAAACCGCTATAGGAAAAATAGGTTTATTCTATGATTTATTTGCAAAGAAAAGCATTCATGTTGGAAATGTTATCATAAATTGATTTATTTTCTACAGATCAATTGATCAATTGTAAATAAGGTTTTACAAGATTTTTTTTGTAGTGGAATACGATTTCATCTCAAAAAACCTTGTTCAGAAACAAATGCCAAATGGTCAGAAATTATTATTTGTCACATATGGTTAATTTCTTTAGAAAATATATACTGAAAAAATGAAATATTTGTGACAAAATTTGAATATCTATCACAAAAGAAAACTATTTGTGATGGACAACAAAGTCCGTCACAATTAAGTTTTTAGTTGTGGGTAATAAAAAAATATAGTGGGTAGTATTTCTAATTAACAACATTCTCCATCACAAATTACTTTTAAGTTAGAAAGAAAGATTTTTACAGTGGGAAATATTTGCAAAAATTTCTATTATAAATAAAATTATAAGTGAAATATTTTCCATCACTAATAGTCCATTACAAATAATCAAACTTATATAAGTCCCGCGATACCTCCTATCAATCCATTCCAACTTGATTTTCTTATCTTTGTCCAACTGTTATAATTCCAAATTTATTTTAAATGATTTAAAATTGTAATTCAATTATTTTGGTTAAATCTTTAGTTCCAGTTTCAAGATTTTAATTAATATATGAACATTAATTTCAAGTTGTTTTTTAAATATTTTTTTAATACTTGGTAATTTCATAAATTTATTTATGTTTTTTGATATAATTTATTAGTTAATTTAATGTGTAAGAATTTAACTAAATATTCATATTGTGTTATTAATTTTTTCCCAAATTTATTATTGCTTAAATTAATATCTTAGTTAATTAGTAGAATTATTAAAAAAGAGTAATAATTACAAATTATTTTAAAAAAAATATTCATTTATATTAATTATTAAAAAAATATTTAAAAAATAATTAAACTTATTAATATTTAGTAATAATATGTAGAAAATTATTAGTATAAAACATTAAAAATAGTTTTAATTTAAATAATCAATAAAATAAATTAAAAAATAGTAAATGAATCACTCTTAGTGGACGACACCAGGAGCGAATCACTATTTTAGTGGACAGGATCAGACATAGTATATGAAAGATTAAATTGAATAACCTATGACGTGTTATCCAAGCCAAAGAATAAGCTTGGATTCAGTCGTTGATTTGATTACTTAGATGGACTTTAGATACATATGTGGTGAGTGACTTATACGGGGGATGTCAGGCTTAGGACGAATCTCGAGACCTTCATAATTTAATGAGGTTTGAATAATTGAAAAATGAAAATTATTATGTAATGATTTTTGAGTATGAAAGAAAAATGTATAGTGCACATTCAAACACTAGCTGAGGGCCGAATTTGGTACTTGGGTATATAGTTACTTTGTACTACTTACTTTATTTATGCATGCTTTCACACAGTTAAAATTATTTATTAAATGTCTGGATTTGGGGTAGACACCGATGGTCCCTGCCTACTAAGATTTATATCTCACACCTTACTCAGACCGCCATTGCACTGGGGTACCTGAGTAGATTCTATTTGGTTGCAGGATTGTATTGTTTTCATTTACTTGCAAGATAGGAGCAAAGGACCAAGCAGAATCTCAGGATGCTCAAGGAGACTGCCCTCAGGGCTTGAAGTCATTGTTTATTTATTTTTTTAATGGAATGTAATGAATGTTGTTTTTTTCATTATTTTCCTTTTTGTATCATTAGAAGGTCATGCATGCATCTGCTGTATAATTGGTGTTGGCCATTTGTTTGTACAAGATTTATAAAATCTGTCTTCCACTGCTTTATCATTTATTAGACTCGTTCCACTATTTATTTCAATTTTTTTATTTACACTGATATAGCACTTTGAAACTCTGATAAGAGGGTATAGTCTCCCCACTGAATATCCTTAGACCCCCGCTACTAGTCAAAATCCTCTAGCATACGGGGAGACGTGCTTGAGGTCATGTGGTGACCGGTCCGGCCACCATTTTAGGGGTGAACTGAGTCGGGATGTTACACAGGTTCCCATTGATATTCATCATTACATGTTAGATCATTATCGTAAATGTAAATAAATAATTTTAAAAAAAGTATATTTAATTATTAACTTGTTATTATAAATTATTTGTAGATTTTATATTCTCTAGTTGATGTTAGAATTCAAACCTCCATTAGGGAGGCATGAGATATTTGTATGTGTTAATTTCTTAATAATTTTTTACATAATCTTAGAATGAGAGCCATGAATAAATCTACTGTAATAGTTTTTCTTTATTCTATCATCGACCTAACTACATCCTTGTCTAATCTTGGGATGGATTATTCTCTTACTAGATACAAGATACATTTCATAAGAGTTTATCATTAGGTTGACAAAACCAGGGGTGACGACAGGTCACACACTGAACTGGGAGCCATGTGTTTGGTATTTATAGATGATATATGGTAAGAAATTTTGTTTATTAGTTTATATATTCATTTAATTTAAAAAATTTATGTTATATTTATGAATGTAATTACTGATACCAGTGTTATAGAGTTTGATGCTTATAAGAGGATATAAACTGTTCTTATTATAGGATAGATTACTGGTGATAGTTAATTTCAAATTTTTGTTGGAATTATTTGGTTTTTAAAATTAACTTAAATTAATTTTTTAAATATTTTAATTTCTATTTACATTTGAGGGAGACATATGAGTCTATGAATTCTCATGCATGAGAGAGTCAGTCTGAGACTATGGGTGAGGCCTCTTGAGAGTTGGGTTTTGATGACGAAGATTAGATGTTTGAGACCATGAATGGTATCAATAAAGGGTGGCTGATTGATATTGGTTCATGATCGATGCTTGTTAGTTATTATGGTGATGTTGCGACATCATAAACTAGATTAAAGAGAGATGGTGTAGAGTTTTCATTAGCTATAGATTATTATTTGGGATTCTAATATTAGGAATATATTATATAGATCTTGCATAAATAATATTAAGATTAGTTTCAGTAGGAGGAGAAGTGACATGAGGAGATGTGTGAGTAGCATGAGAAAATGAGGAAGTACATGTGATGATTTGTGAATAGTTTAGGGATGGAGTTCCCTACGGCATACCCATCTATTGATCCCCTTCCACCATGATGATTTTATGATGTTTTTATAGATAAATATATTTTTTTAAATGTTTATTATCATTTTTGTGAAAGGAATTATATATTTTTTATTTATTTAAATGTTATTTTTTTATATTTTTTGCGATGAAGGATTAATTATATAAAAAGTACTCTTTTATGAAGATATGAATGGTCTGTCACAAATAATTTTTGTGATGGATAGTTAATTCTATCATAAATATTTTTTATATGGTGGTCTAAATTTTCATCACATAAAATTATTAGTGATGGGTAGAAATATTCCTCGTAAGGAGATTTTTTTATGATGAATCATCACAAAAAAAAGTTGCAACACCATTTTCCACTATAGGTTATTTATGATTGAATCTTTTTTAAATAAATTTTTTTGATGAGATTAATTTGAAATTTTATCATTAAAAAATTGATTTTCTTATTTTTAATTGTAATAATTTTTATACTAGTTTCATAAATTGGCGTTGTTTCTAAAATAAGAATAAAAATTATATATTTTAGAGAAATGAATTCCTAAAAAGGTATCCATTTATTAATCCAATAAATATAATAAATATTTCTATAGTAATAATAAAAATGATTCTCGTAGTATCTTAACAGTCGTGCTTGTCACAACCCATCCTATAGGGCCCAGGCGTGACTACCCCAATCCTGTCTTCCATAGGACAGGGGTTAGTGACTAGCACCTGAAGGCTTTTCCCAAAAATGGAAGTCATTACCTTAGAGATATGTACACACTCAAAAAGGGAAACTAAAGTAAACAGCCAAAAAAAGTAAGGTATAACCACGAGAGTAAAGTACAACCACAAGTACAACTGGCTTAAAAAAGTGGGTCAGAATACAAGCCCTAGAAACTGAAAAGAAAGTAAACAACTATCACATATACCCTAGATCTCTACCTGGAGGGTTGTAGCTATAAGTCTGAAGTCGAAGAAGAGGATCTCGACTGCTCTTGTCACACCACGTTCCACCAAGTCCCAAACCTCCAAGTCTGCCTCAGAGCGTCCGTAGTCTGCACTAGACACACACATGCGGGTGGAGCCCATGCAGGGGTGAGTATAACAACTCAGTAGGGGACCCCGAGACCCCCAAAGGTCTTTCAGTAATCCAAAAAGGAAAACATCACAAGAAATATCACAAAGTTAATATCACAAGCATGATCTAAATCATGAAGCAAAAAGAAAAAGAGACAGCTCACTCTAACGGTATAACTTTAAGGTTACTGGGATAGTGATGACTAGTCGTAAAGCTAGATCATCATATATGTATTAACTCTACTTCTGACCCGTATAGGTCATTGTATGTTAACCTGTATTGGTCGCTAGATGCTAACCCGTATTGGTCTCTAGTGCTGACCCGTATAGGTCGCAAGATACTAACCCGTATTGGTCACCGGTGCTGACCCATATTGGTCGCTGGTGCTGAACTGTATAGCTCTTTGGTACTGAGGTAGGGATGATTAGTTTTATAGCTATATCATCCCACTCTGGAGTTTCTGATGCTGGACTGTATTGGTGGATCTTCTTTTTTATCTCACATCCAGCCACTGGATTCCCGCACGAAGCACGACTGATCTTCGGAAGACTCTGATCCTCAATCCATCGGTCATATTTCAAACGGTACAAATTCCCACCAAAATCATACCCAAGGTACCACCCCGTCATAGGGTTCACAATGTGATAGATGGCGCATCGATTGGACTCCTGGTCTGTGAGATATGGTCACTTTTATAAAAAGGGTCCAGTTGGATTCAAGTCTGATCCAACCAAGGTCGCATGTCAAATTCCATCAAAACTCACTTAGAGTATCTCCAAAGGACAGCCTTGTCACAAGGTTCCTTATTCCATAGACATCACGTCTATCAGATGTCTGGTCTGTTAGTTACACCCCTTTTTGTGAAACAGGGGTGATCGCACCTCGATCTGGCTCGGCTCGGTCAGGCCCGCCGAAATATGCCAAAGGGACCGCTTCCCAAAGGGGGTCCCAACGCCACTAATGATGTGTCAAACAGACACCAGGTTCTTCAGTTATAGATGTTTCTTTATTCAGGGGTCAGTTGGGTCTGGGCCCAATCCGACTCGGTCAGGTCGGCCCGACGCAACGAGTCCTGGGGTCTACCTAACCCTGCCCGGGTCCAGGCCATTTAGGGTTGGCCCGGCTAGTTTGTGGGCCCACTGGGCCACGGTCCCAGCCCATTCGTCCGACTCGCATCTGGCCCGGTCCGCCTGAAGGGAGACCGTGTCTCCACCTGGCCCCATGGATGCGGTGTCGTTTCATCCAGCTGGTGGGGCGCTGCCCCACCGCATGAAACGGTTGGCCAGGTGGTCGACTGATCTCCAGCTGATGCAGCGCAGCACGGGGCCACACTGCCCACCGCCCATGGCCGGCTTGGGCCGTCTTCCTCTGGCCACCGTGGTGCACAATAGCACACCGCCTTCCCACTACCCGTGGTCGGTTGTCGTGGGCCTCCTTCGGCCACCGTCGGCCACCGCCAGCATGGCGTGCCAGCGGTTCTTTCTGCGGGCCACTGAACGTGCTCTAGTGGTCTGTTCTTGGTTTCGTCTATTCCTCAGAGCCTCTCAGGTCATCGTCTCCACTTCGTGACCCCTATCTCTACTTTGTCATCACATTTCTTGGTCGTGCTCATGAAACACAAGAACAACAAGATCGGTGGAGGGTTTGGGACTTGTTTGGATTGGCCCACGCCCTCTATGTTAGTGTTTTAACAAGGGTTGTTAGCAACAAACAAATAATTTAGAAATAAATTATGACTTGTAACCCCGTATCAACCTCTCATGTTTAAAGAACGTTCCATGGATCAACCTATTGGTCATTTGATCCACGTTATTCATATAAATCAAGAACATGGAATGAAGAATATTACAATAAAAAAAACAAAAACCCCTACCTGGATGAGATGTCTGCTGATGACGATTTATGGAACCTCCTTCATCATTATCATCAGTTCGTGATTCAATGGTTCTCATCACGACTCTCTGAATCTGGTCTCGTCCTCCAGGTGAATATTTCCGCAGAACTTTTCCAGAGTTTCCTCGCTTGAAGAAGTCATTCCAAAACCCTACCTTGAGCTCCCTTTAAATAGGAGGGGGGAAAGGTGAGTAACGCATTGAGGAATTAATGAGGTTAATTAAATGAATTAATGAACCTCTTTTAATTCACAATGTTGGAGTTATGAGGTTGATGATTCAATCCATTAAATGGATTGAAAAGTCACTGGTCTCACCACTGTCGCTCATTCGTTGGAGAAAAAGAAAATAAAAATAACAATTACATGTTATTTTACATTTCTTTAAAAAGTACAAAAACTAACTTTTTCTCCCAACCTACTGTGGTCGAATTGAAGCATCCCTTAAGAGAATCATGGCGATGTGGATTCAACGGTGTCCTAGGATTTTTAATTCGACCACCAGTTCAAAAGATAGAAAATGTCGCCTACGCGTTTACTGAACGTACCTTAAAAAAAGTTAAAAAATTCATTTTGGTCACAGTGGGCCTCGGAATCAGGCGATGTCAATTTTCGCAGACTCTTAATAGTCCCAAATAATTAAAAAAAACATGGAATTTTTTGGGTCTTTACATTCTACCCTCCTTGAGGATTTACGTCCCCGAAATCCAAACAAGGATACACAAACATAGAGGGTACTGGGCATGCATATGATCCTCTCGCTCTCATGTGCTCTCCTATAAATTCTCATGCTTCCATAGAATGTGCACCATAGGTATTGACCTCCCATGAAGGATCTTCTCCTGTCGATCCTCTATCTCCACTAGGTACTCCACAAAATTCACCCCGTCTTCAATCTCCAACTCTCTATGGTCGATGACATGAGATGGGCCATGCATGTATCTCCTTAGTTGGGATACATGGAAGATATCGTGCACCCTCTCCAACTATAGTGGAAGTTCTAAGCAGTACACCACCTTTCCAATCCTCTGAAGTATCAGGAATGGTCCGATAAACCTCGGTGAGAGTTTTCCATCTTAGCCAAATCTCCATAGTCTCCATCAAGGGGAGACTCACTAGAATACGTGGTCCCACTCTTAGAACTCCAGTGGTCTCTGTCGCCTATCAGCATAGGAATTCTGTAAGATCTATGCAGTCTTCATCTGTTCTCATATGACCTGCACTTTCTCAGTGGTAGCATGTACCATCTCTGGGCCCACCAGTGTTGGCTCTCCTAAATCCATCCAGCACAAGGGTGATTTTCACGGTCATCCGTACAATGCCTCAAAAGTGGTCATACCAATGGTGTAGTGATGGTAGTTGTTGTATTCAAAATCCACCAAGGGTAGGTGGTCCTCCCAACTACGACCAAAATCTAGGACACCTGCACGAAGCATGTCCTCCATGGTCTGGATGGTTCACTAACTCTGACCATCTGTCTGCGAGTGAAAAGGTGTCCTCAAGCGAAGCTAAGTCCCGAAAGCCTCCTGAAACAATTTCCACAACCGATATGTGAAGCATGTGTCATGGTTTGAGATTATCATCAAAGTCACCCCGTGAAGTCGCACGATCTCCTAAACGTAGAGACATCCCAAGATCTCTACCAAACCCTTCTCTCGAATAGCAAGGAAGTCGGCCGACTTGGTGAGTTGGTCAATGATCACCCATATGGTATCATGCCCTATGGATGTTCATGGTAACCCTGTCACGAAGTCCATTGATATCCCTTCCCACTTCCACTATGGTATCTCTAGGGGTTGGGTCAAGTCAGCTGGTACCTGGTGCTCGGGCTTCACTTGATGGCAAGAGAGGAATCTAGAAACAAACTCTGCCACAGCTTTCTTCATCCTTGGCCACCAGTACTGACGTCGTAGGTCCTGATACATCTTCATCATGCCTGGATATACTTCCAAGGGGGGATTATGGAACTCCCCCAGCACCTCCTCTCATAGTAACACTCGTACAACTATACGTACTCTGAAAAGGATAGTGTTCTCCCCACCTTTAGAATATCTATCAGGTGCATGGCCTGAGGATATATGAGAACATGTAGTCTTGTAGCTACTATCTTCGAGTTGCGGCTCCCTGACTCACTAAAGGAGTGGAGGGGGAAATACCATTGATTGGAGGTAGACTTTCTCATTTCTATCCAAATAGGATATCCGAATCAAGGCTAACTACTATGAAGCCTCATTTTGTACCTGCAAACTCGATCTCTGGCTAAGTGCATCTGCCACTACATTCCCCTTCCCAGGAGTATAGACTATCTAAAATTCATAGTCCTAGAGGAACTCTAGAAAACTTCACTATCTCAGGTTTAGATCTTTTTGTGGGAAGATATATCTGAGACTCTTGTGGTCTAATTAAATAATGAACTGCTCGCCCATCAAGTAGTGTTGCCACATCTTCAGTGCGAGGACTACTGCTTCCAACTCCAAGTTGTGAGTCATATAATTCTTCTCATGATACCTCAGCTATCTTGAGCCATACGCAATCCCTAAATAACCCTGCATCAGAATGCAACTGATTCTAGTCCTTGATGCATCATAGTAAACCACGTAGCTAGTTCCCACCTCCGAAAAACCTCAGGATGGGAGCACTGGTCAAGCTCTGCCCCAGCTGTTGAAAGCTCTGCTGGCATGTATCTGACCACAAGAAGGGTTTCCCTTTCTTCTTCAAGGCAGTCATAGGTGTTTCTACATTGGAGAAATTGGGTATGATCCTCCAATAATATCCTTCTAATCCAAGGAATCTATGCACCTCAGTAACACTCTTGGGTGGATCCCAAGAAAGTACTGCCTCAATCTTCGCTGGATCCATTGTAACTCCAGCCTATGATATGATGTGTCCCAATAAGTGGACCTTCCATATCTATAACTCACACTTTGATAGCTTCCCATATAACTGGTTTTCTTAGAGTGTGTCCAGAACTATCCTTAAGTGTACAGCGTGCCCTTTCTCGGACGCTGAGTACACCAAGATGTTATCGATGAAGACCACCACAAAGCGATTTAGGTATGGCTAAAATATCTTTTTCATGAGACCCATGAACACTATTGGAGCATTGGTCATTCTAAATGGCATCACTAAGAACTCGCAATGGACATACCGACATCTGAAGGTTGTCTTCGGTACATCCTCACCCCGTTCCCTAAGCTGATGATAGCCTTAACTGAGATCTATATTCAAGAACCAATTATCTCCTTTCAAATAATCAAATAGATCATCAATCCTCATCATAGGATACTTTTTCTTCATGGTCACCTGGTTTAGGCACTATAAGTCCATGCATAGACTCAAACTTTTGTCTGCCTTCTTGGAAAACAGCACTGTGGATGCCCATGGAGAAACACAGGGCCTTACGAATCCCTTCCTTTGTAAGTCCTCCAATTGTACCCTCAGCTCCTAGAGCTCCACAAGGACCATCCGATATTCTGGTGTAGATATTGATGTTGTTCCTGGGCACAAGTCAATTCGGAAGTCTACCTCTCTATAAGAAGTTAGTCCTAGGATGTCTTCTGGAAAGACGCCCTCATACTCATCCACCACCACTGGGAATTGTGGAATCGCCTCATCCACCATGTTGAAGGTCATACAAGCCAGCTAATATGTAATCAGTTTCACTGTCCTAAGCACAAGTCCATCTTGTGCTGCTCTATTTTCCTTCTCACCAACAAAGGAAAATTGGCCTCTATCTATGTGCGTACATCGCATTGTACATCTCAAGCAATCAATATGTGTGTGAACTGTTGATAGTCAGTCCATTCCTAGAATGACGTTGTTGGGATTCAACACTACTACTAGAAGATACCATATGAAACTCTCTCCTCTGAGAGTAAGATTACATTGTCCGCACCAGTGTGTGATTGCTGAATCTCCTCCCGTACATGTATCCAAACGCAAAGGTCGAGCTAAAAGCTCAGTCGGAATCTCAAATTCCCGAACTAAGTCTATGGAAAGGAAAGAATGGCTATCACCTATGTTGATAAGAACTGCTGCTAAAGTAGATAAGATATAGATCATACCTCGTATCATCTTAGGGACGTCGCGATCATGAGCCTCTACTGCATGTAGTTGGGTTTTCCCCCATCCACCTGCTCACTGAGCTCATGGTGGATCGCCTAGGGGTGGTGGTGGTAGTACCTGGTGACCCCAAACACCTCCCACCGCATGTCCTACTTCCCAACCTTGTCCGCCACCAAGATGATTCTCATGATCTTACCGTTGTCGGTGCCTCGGTGGCCCCTCCACCATCTTTGGATCATCTGAGCGGGGAGTCAGACAGTCACGAGCTATGTGACCATATCCCCTACAGGATAAACAGATCATGCCTCACTGGTGGCTCCCCCAACCTCTCGATCTTTGAACCTATGACCCTGCATCCTTGGGTTGCCCTCTGGGAGGTCTATCCCGCTTGGTTTTCTGTATCATTTGTCTACTTCCAGCTGCATATGACTTTTCTACTTATCATCTTGTAGCGGCTCTCACTATCGGTGCCTACTCAGCAAGGAATCTCTCCATAATCAAAGCTTGCTCTATCACCCCAGTATGCATCAGGATGTTGAGAGAAACCATCGCAGGTATGATCTCTCATCGAATCCCATGCTCAAATGTCTAGGTCCTAAAATAAGGGTCCCATACCATGTCGGTGGAGTATCGGGAGAGGTCATTAAATCTCACCGAGTACTGATCCGCAGTCTGGCAGCCATGTAGTTGATGAAGTAGCTACTGAATATGCACAGAGCGTAGTATCATTGGAATAAACTCCACCTTGAAAAGGCTATCAAATTCTGGCCAGGTGAGGATCATCTCCTCATTCACCTAGAGCATCGAGCTCCACCATCGTCCTGTCGAGCCCTAAAGAAGGCTAGCGGCCAAGATCACCATCTGCTCGACGGGTGTCTCTACTAAGCGAAAGATCCAAGAAACCACCTCAAGCCAGTCCTCTACTACCTGGGGGTATGTCTCACCTAGAAAATTTGGATGCCTTTATCTCTGGAACTCATGCAATGCACTCAGCTGACGTGCATGATCCACTGGTAGCATCTGCTTCTCAACAGGTGGTGGTGTCACTGGTACACCACTCAAAGGTTCCATCACTGTGTGTGGTCCCTATACTGATGCACCATCGCTCAGTGGGCCACTGTCATGATCTCTAATCATAATCCTAGCTGGCTATCTTCATGGAGGCATCCTGTAAGAAATAGATGTGCCACAGTTAATAAGTTATATCTGGTGATCTGACTCAAGAAAGATCAAGAAAACTTTTCAAAACACTAGCAACTGGTGTTTCCATGTATCGAGTAGGAAAACAGAATTTAGGGTCCTGGTGTATGGATATGTCAGCCACCACACCAACACTAGACTCCCTGTACTAAAAACCTAACTCAAGACACTTTACACTATTGCCTCATTAAAATTAAACTCTTATTTCTTCTGGTTGAACCGACCGCCCTCTGATACCACTTTGTCACAACCCATCCCACGAGGCCCGGATATGACTACCCCAAGCTCGCCTTCCATAGGCCAGGGGTTGGTGACTAGCACCTGAAGGCTTTTCTCGAATAGGGAAGGAATTGCCTTAGAGATCTGTACACACTCAAAAAGGGGAACTAAAGTAAACAACCAACAAAAGTAATGTATAACAACGAGGGTAAAGTACAACCATAAGTACAACTGTAAACTGAAAAAGGTGGGCCAGAATACAAGCCCTAGAAACTGAAAAGAAAGTAAATAGTTGTTGCATCTTCCCTGGAGCTCTACCTACAGGGTAGTAGTTGTAAATATGAATTCGAAGAAGAGGATCTTGACTTCTCTCATTGCACCATGCTCCACCAAATCCCAAACCTCTAAAGTCTGCCTTGGAGTGTCAGTAGTCTACACCAGACACACACTTGCGAGTTGAGCCCATGTAGGGGTGAGTATAACAACTCAGTAGGGGACTCCAAGACCCCCAAAGGTCTCTTAGTAATCCAAAAAGGAAAAAAACACAGGAAATACTAAAAAGGTAATATCACAAGCATGATTTAAATCATGAAGCACAAAGCAAAAGAGACAGCTCACTCTAACAGTATAACTTCAAGGTTACTAGGATAGGGATGACTAGTCGTGAATCCTGATCATCCTATATGTAGTAACTCTACTTCTAACCTATATAGGTCACTGTATGTTGACTCGTATTGGTTGTTATATGCAGACCTGTATTGGTTGCTGGTGGTGACCCGTATTGGTCGCTAGATGCTAACCCGTATTGGTCGTTGTTGCTGACCTGTATTTGTCGTCTGTGCTGACATGTATTGGTCTCTCATGCTGACCCGTATTGTTCACTGGTATAGAGGTAAGGATTATTAGTCGTATAGGTATATCATCCCACTCTGAAGATTCTGATGTTGTCCCGTATTGGTCGCTCTTCTTCTTCATGTCACAGCCAGCCACTAGATTCCCACACAAAGCATGCCTGATCTCCCGGAGACTATGCCCCTTAAGCCATCGGTCATATTTAAACTGGTACTAAGTCCCGAAAAAATCATACCCAAGGGAACGTCCCGTCATAGGGGTCCCAACGTGACTGATGGCGCGTTGATTGGACGCCCAGTTCAACGCTCCTCCATTATGGAAAAACACGTATCCAGACTATGATTTCAGATCATCTAAATCTATTTGGAAATTAGCATCTATATCTCCCATCATAACTAGATCCACGTATCCTCTATAAACTAAGAATATATCATTTTTGGCCTCAGGTACTTTACAATATCTTTTATATCCAACTAATGTGGGTCTCATAGGTTTTCTTGATATCTACCTACCATGCCCAAAGTGTAGGTAATATCAAACCCATTACATGGCTTGGAACATATAAGGACCAGGTCTTAAAAAATATATAAAATTTTATTTCTTATAAAATAATTCATTTTATTTCATTCCCATAGATATTTTATGTTTTTAGTTTTATAGAATTATGTTATCACCATTACATAAATAAATATTACTTCACAAAGTGGACACTTTCAATCAGTATTTATTTTTACAACAATAGAAAATTTTAAGATACAATAAGTTTTATTTCCATGACATATCTTCATAGTTTTATTTTTGACCTCTTCCTTGTCCCTAATAATCCTTGAAACCTTATAAATTTTTTTAAAATTTGGGATGATCACAAAAAGCTCAATAAGGGACATATAAAAAGAAATAAATAAACTTGTTAGTCCATCATTACTCATACAAAATTTCTATTTTCAAAATAAACTTTAGGCTCAAAATAAACTTTTTATTACCCATGAAATCAAATTCTCTACCCAAATATTTTCATAAAACATTTCATAAAAAATATTAAAGTGAAAAAATAAAACTCATAAAGGTTTATTTGAAATCCTGAAAAAAAAAATCATGAAAACTTTTTCAAAAAGTTATACATTTCACCCATAATAAGCAGCAAAGAATTTCTTTTAAACCTAATCTCATTAGATTACCTTGAGAAATCATAATATTTACATAAAACCCCATTGTAAGCAAAGATAAATCATATAGGTAATTTTAGATATCATTTCTATATCACTCTTACAATTAGATTAACATTCCTAGTAAATTCCAATAATCTCTTGGGTGAAACCAAATCAATTAACTCTATCCTTTTACCTAATGCATTAGAGATCTATATCGAGTTAACCCATCATCATGAGCTATATCGGGATCACCCATCATCATGAGATATATCATTTTCACCCATCATCACAAATAATTCTTGAGAACCATAATATAACTATAATACATGAAATCTTGTGTTTGCATCATCATACTCATAAAAATATTATTTAAACCCATAACAAAAACATTTTTGGATATCAAAATATCCATTCCATTTAAAATCCTTTTTAAAAAGAATAAAAAAAGGAATAAATGTTTTTCTTTGAAGAAAATATAAAATCTTATAATGGAATATGAACATAAAATAATGGTTATGGTGGTGGGAAAAACTATTGACATTCCATATATTAAAATAGATCATTCTTTTTCCTTTTTGTCAAAACATTCTATATAAAATACATAAAAAGATTCCTTTTGAAAACCATTAATTGAAATAAAACAGTGATATAAAATGCCTTTTATGATTCATTTATTTCCATATAAATAACTGCATAAAATAATTTTATTAATATATTTACATGGAAGAAAAATATTTAGAAAATAAATTTTTAAAATATTTAAAATATTTAAAATGATGTTTTTAAGGTAGTGTTCCTTTACTTGAGTCTGACTCATCACGTACGTTCTTTATATTCCTAAATAATAAAATTATGATAATTATTTACTTTCTTAATAACCTTTTTAAATTTTATTATTCTATTTATTTTATTTATTAATATGTTACATAAAATTACTTAATAAATTAAGTTCATATCATGTGTTTTGATGATATTTAGCTCATATATCCAAAATGAATTTGGTAACTTGATCATGGTCAAATAGGTAATTATTCGATAAAATAAAGGATAATAATCATAAAATAATTATAAATTTTATACATTAATTATACTTTTAAAATCAACTATCAAATATGGTTATGAAAAACGAATTATGTTACATTCATGGAAATGATAGGTTGTACGTGTGCATGAGTAAGGTTTATTGTTTCAAAGAGAATGAGGGGAAGGAGGTAAGTATTATTTTATATTTATATAATTATGATTATATTATAAATATCATATTATTTATTTAAATAAACATATATATAGAATCCATGTGATGTGGGTACAAAAAAATCACATCACTTCATGGAGGTGGAAATCCACATCTACACATAAACGATGTTATCATTTTTCAATGGATGGAAAGGTAAGAAAATGGATGATATATTATATTTATAGAATTATAAATATTTCATGAATATAATATATAAATTAAATACATCATTAGAATCAATTTTGAGAGGTATTGATGGAAAATGAATTACATCAGTTTGAGAGGCAGTAGCCTACTGTACACACGAACGATGTTTTAATTTCCCATTTGATGGAAGAAGTGCGTGGATAAAGGGTATTCCAATAACATAAAAACATATAAATATATTTAATATAATTTTTTTTATTTCATCATGTTTTACGAATAATATAATGAGATATAAGAAGAAATAAAATGAAAATGCTCAGTTAAGAACTATAACTCTTCTTTAGACAACCTCTTTAGGTTTATACCTAAAGCCTTCCTAGGTTAGTTTTATGATTAAAAAAAGAGCCTCTAGGATATGGTTAGGGATGTAATTAAGGTATTTTGATAGGTATTTTCTGAAACAAAAGTCTCTTTAAGTGTGTATAGGAGAGGATAGGGGTGTCCTTTTATAAGTTGGGGAGAGGAAACACTTGGAATTTTTTAAATGATTGAAATATATTAATGTATTAATTAAGACAAATAGATCCAAAATAGACCATTACAAAATTTTATATTATATAGGTTCTAAATATGGCCATAAAATAGGATTTATAAAACTTTTTAGGTCATTTTAACCCTTATCTCTTTAGTTTAACCTCCTGGTAAACCGGTTTTAACTGTAACCATTGTAATAGATCTTTAATGTTTTTACTATTCATTATGAAAAAAATAAGTTGAAATTATTACCTGTTATCAATTATTCTGATTAAAAATATATAATCCATATTATCAAATTAAATTTATATAAGTGACATGATTTAATTCAAAATTAAACCCATAAAATGTGATGAAAAATGGTTTTTCAGAAAGATGTGTTTTTAAGTATAAAAATGTTTTTATACCAAATTCAAGTATAATGTTGATTCCAATAACATTTAATATATTAATTATAAAAAAAATTAACAAATTAATTTTAAAATTAACCTAATATAAAATTTTTATTTGTAAATATTTGAAAGGAAATGACAGCTTTCATTAAAAATTAGTGTTTTCACTATTCATTGAAAAATCAAACTTTTCAGAAACTTTTCAAAACATTATCCTAAGATAATTTTGAAATTTTGAATTTAAAAATTAAATTAATATTTTAAAATAAAAATTATATAATTTTTAAATCAATCTTTCAAATAAAACAATATAATACATGAAAACCCAATTTGGTTAGAAATGAATATTTTTTCCTTTTAACTGAAAAATTACGTAATATTATTATAATAAATATAAATATGTAAAATCTAATTAATTAATATTAATAATACATGAAAGTGATTTATATTAACATTACCTAGGATTTTAAATTCTTAACGCCTTTTGGAAATTCCATCCTAGCAATTTTATTCATTACTTAAACAAGTGGGGTATATTTTTCCTTCATAACATTTCCTGATTCCCATGTTGTTTATTCAGTCTTATGGTTTTTACACAAAAAACTTAACTTAGTGAATAACCTAATTATATAAAACATTCTATGTATGGTTAATAATATGAGTAGGTTTTTCCTCATATGAAATATTCTCTTCCAACTGAACTACTTTAGGGATCAAAACATGGGATGCATCCAATATATATTTTCATAATAAAAAAACATGAAATATTTCATATACCTAAGATAAAATCATATGAAAGGCCACTCAGTAAGTAAATGATCTAGTATTATCCAAAATTTTATTTGAGCTAATGAATCATAGACTTATGTTTACCTTTTTACCAAAACGCATAACACTTTTCTATGGAGATACATTAATAAAAACATGATCTCCTACCTTGAAAGAAAGATCTTTCCTATGGTTATATACATAGGGACTCTGTAATCTAATTATACCTTTAAAATAAAGTCCATAAATTTAACTCAAATACATATTATCTCAAATGGGAAAAAATAATAATATTTAGTTAATCGATCCAAAATTACCAAAATCACATTATTATCACGATATTTCTTCAATAATCCCACCATAAAATACATAGATACATTATACCATTTCTATTATAGCACTAGAAAAAGGATAAAGTATCCCATTTAGTGATTTTCTATTGACTTTAACCAATTTAAAAGTTAAACATTTTATAGTAAAATCATCAATATATTTCTTTATTCCATCCCATCAGAAATATTCCTAAAGGTCTCTATAGATTTTTGTGCTACCATGATGAATAAAAAATGGAGAGCTATAATCCTCACTCGATAATTATTTCTCAAACTGGGGGTCACATGAAACACATAATCTTTTTTGAATCTCAAAACACCTTCTTTGTCAATATTAATATTAGGAAACTAACTTTTCTTAACCAATTCTACTTTTTTCTATAACTTTTTTTCTTTCATCTAAGATTTCTTAATCCTACTAGAAAAATATGATTATACTGACACCTAAAGAAAAATAGAGGGAGTTGAATACACAATTTAAAATTTTTAATTCATCAAATCATTAACCAAGGATCTTATTCCAAATATTACTTATTTATTTATGCATTATCTTTATCACTAAAAGAATCATATACTGTATTTTTCTTTCATAGATGGTAAAGGATTGTTAATTCATGATCTTTTATCAATTCCATCTATCAACTATGTGTCATGTTAAAATATTTTTGTTTGAATACATACTTCAAGATTTTATTATTAGTATATATTTCAAACCTTTGTCTATATAAATGATGTCTCAAAAATTTTAAAGAAAAAAATATAGTTTCCAGTTCAAGGTGATGTGAAGGATAATGTTTCTCATCAGGTTTTAATCGATGTGAAGTATAATCAATTACCCTATAATTCTTCATTAAAATACAACCTAATCCATTCAAAGAATCGTCATTATAGATAAAAATGTCACCATTTCTAGCAGTTCCAAAACTATAACATTTACTAATCTTCTTTTCAATCACTATAAATATTTATCACATTCCTTTGACTAGATAAACCTAACCCCTTTTCATGTTAACTTGGTTAGTTGGATAGATAACGGTGTAATGTTTTAAAAAAAGTAGTAATATCCAGCTAATCCAATAAAATTATGAATCTTAGTAACAATTTTAGGACTTATCCATTCATAAACCACTTTATTTTTTGCATGATCAAAAGTTAATCCATATTTATTTATGATATGTACAAGGAATGAAATATGTTGTAATCAAAAATCATATTTACTGAATTTTCTTTATAACTTTTTTATTTCAGGTTATATAGAACAATCCTTAGATGTTTTTCATGATCCTCATAACTTTTTTAATAAACCAAAAATATAATTAATAGACAAAACGATAAATTTATACAAATATTCATTGAAATCTATATTAATGAGATCTATGATTATATCTAGAGCATTTTTCAATCCAAAGGCAATGACCAAAAAGTCATATTTCCCAAACTCAGTACAAAAAATTATCTTAGGATTTTCATCTTCCTTCACCTTCAGCTAATGGTACCCAAACCTAAGATCAAACTTCGAAAAATACTGATCTTCCTGGAGCTGATTAAACAAGTCATCGATACGAGCCAAAAAATACTTATTCTTGACAATGATATTATTCAATGATCTATAATCAATGAAAAGCCTTATATAACCATCTTTATTTTTAACAAATAAAATAGTATCACCCCATAGTGAATTACTAAGATGAATGAAATATTTTTCAATAAATTATTGTAATATTTTTCAATTATAGAAGTTATATTTGAGCTATTTGATAAGGGGTATTAGAAATTAGTATAGAATCAGGCACTAATTAAATAGTAAACTCAACTTCTCAATCGTGTATAATAACATGAAACTCATAAATAAAAACATATGGATGTTATTTTACTACTAATATATCATTAATATGAATAGTTTGTTTATTAAAAAAATATGATAAAGGTAACTTTCATTTCATCTCTCAACAAGTTCTCATCTTCTTGATATATTGTTAATGGTATGAATTAATTATTATATAAAAATTGAAACTCATTTTATAAAATAACTTATTTTTCTCTATAATATATCTTAGCATGATAAAATAAAATATAATCCTTAACCAAAATAAAAAAATTCCACAATGGTCAATACTACAAGGTTTACAAGGAAAACCCTTCCATATATGATAACAGGAAGATATTTGTAAATTCTTTTTTCCTTAATACAACCACTAGTTTTTTTTACCAAAAGTACAAAATTTATTTCTTGATGTGAAATTTTTATTTTAATAAAAAAATTCATAGAAATTAAAGAATTCATAGACCCCAAATCAAACAATACATTGAAATAATATGAATAAACAAGTAATGAACATTTTACCACTTTGTTTTATGACCCAACAACTATTGAAGTGGTTTCAAAGGGTTTCACCACACACTTCTATTTATAGTCTTGTTATTTCCCATAATATATGTTCTTATTTGGACATGCATCCATATAGTAACACATATCATTACATTTAAAACACTATACTGGTGGTTATCAAAATTGGCTTTCCCATTACTAATTGTTGACACTCACCAAATGAGAATCGGTAATTTTAGAATTGAATAAATATCAGAATCATAGGTATTATTTTTTTGAAAAAGGAAGGATTATCATGGATACATGAAGATCAGGAGGCTAGGATACATGGATCGCATGACCCCCCAAGAACACACATGGTCACATAACCCTAAGAAAGTCGTGTGAATGAGTCATGTTCTTCATGTGATCTGTTCATGATCATGTAAATCCCCTCTAACGAGCCTTAATGATCATGTGAATGATTCCATGTGATTTCCTCTGATCATGTGACAAGTAAAGTGATAGATTCCTATAAATTACCCAAATCCCCATATGAAATAAAATTGAAAAAAGTCATAATCTTCATGCGATAGAAGTTATTTTTATTTTCACATGAATGGATCATATGAATCATATGATTTGTTCAATGATTATGAGAGATCTGTATTGTAATTTCTGTCATACTACTTGAAAACCTTTGGGTATGTCCCCTTCATCATTTTAAGGCCCTTAAACATGTCCTTTTGATCATGTGAATCCCCTTCGTATCCATAAAAACACAGAGAGATAGTCAGTGTCAATGCTTGCACACTATCGTGAGATCTATCATTGATCACACGATGCACCACAGATAAGTGTAGCGACTATCCATGAAAATTATCACATGATTTTGAGATCCATTATTGATCATGTGATTCCATGGAAGACAACCAATGGGAAAATGTTTAAGGTCTTGTAAAATAGCAGATAAAAATCTAGAAAATGTGGATGCCTCATGAAAAAGGAATTTATGTTTTTTTTCATGTGAAGGGTGGATTTGATATGCACGATTAGTCCATTGATAACATGAAATCCCCTCTAACATACTAGACTCATCACATGAATGCCACTAGACATGTCACCTTCATCATACGAAGTATCTTAGACATGTCTTCTTGATCACACGATGACCTAATACAAAATTGATGGGAAAATACTATAGTCCTTATAAAATAAAATATGAAAAAGGTGGCACCCTTATTCAAAGTATAGTTGCCCTAATTTTCATGAAAAGTCCCTATGACAATCCAACTTGATCCCACGAAGGGCCCCATACAAGTCTCCCTCAATCCCGTGAAATCCTCTTCTACAGGAGTCCTAATCTTGTGAAGACTCATTAGTATGTCAGCCTGATCTTGCAAAGGCCCTTTTACATGTCAATTTGATTGTGTAAAATCCCTTTGAAAATCCATGGGTCTAATAAATATGGTGATTAAAAAGTGATCTTTCATTCATTGTTTATCATGCAACAAAAAGATGATGCCATGGATGACCCATGGTGGGTTCACATGAAACACGTGATGCATCATCGACTCAAACCCATATCGGTAATATATGTTTCATATAAGGAAATATTGAAATAGGGAATCAAGGCCTATAAATCCCTCCAAATTGGAACAAAAAAACCCACATGGGAGCACAAAGGTAGGAGTAGACTTCTTGATGTGTAAATCCATACAATTATAAGATCCTTCCACTAGGTAAACTCATGGAATGGCTTAAGGGAATATGTGGGATGTATATACACTTCTTGTGATCACCCTATTAATCACATGAAGGAATTATGGTGGATTTTATAGATTATGAAAAGGAGTTTCTATGTGTTGACTTGGTCACACGAGATCCTAATAATCCATTATTGATGAACATTAAGGTTTTTATACAAAAAAGGATGAAAAATATATAATCCTTACATGAAGATGGATATGTTTATTTTCATGAGAAGGTTTCATGTGCTTCACATGACCTATCCAGATCATGAAACAGCACCCTGACATGTTATCCAAGCCACGCGAAGTCCTCTAGACATATCTACCTTGATCACATGACACCCTTGGATGTGTCAGTGTCGATTGCATGAGGTCTCCCTAGAAAATTCAGAAAAATAATGTGAAAACACTCGATCATACCAGCTAAGTCACATAAATTCCTTTGGATATATCATCCAATTCACATGAATTCCACCAAACATATCATCCTTGATCATGAAAAACCCTTGGATGTGTCTACATGATCACATGGAAGCTCTCTAGAAAAGTTAGTTGAGTCATGTAGCATCTATATGACATATAATCTTTAATCATGAGAATCACATTGGATATATCGACCTTTTTATATGATTTCCCCTACATAAGTCATCTGGGTTATGTAGAAGATACCTCATACATGTCTTCCAAACAACCAAGAAATATTTGGTAAACACATCAGACATGTCCATTAGACATCCTCATACATGTCATGAAGACAACTATGATATATCCAGATATACTCAGACATGTCAGGTATATAAACAGGACATTTCCATATATCCCCAAATAGGTTAGGCATATAACCAAGACATGTTTGGAAGACATCCCCAACATGTAAACTATGTCATTAATGGACCCTTCGACATGTCAAGCATGTCAGGTAGACACCTAGGGACATGATAACCTTGTCCGATAGAAGCACTTAGACATACACCATTTTGAACTATGAGGACACTCATTCCTGTCCAAACAGGATAAGTAGGATGCCTTCATAAGGCTTAAACTTCAATAGGTTATCCACCTTGGTATAAGTCCCTCCATATCTTAGACAATATAACCTATGGGACCCAAACTCTCCTATGGTTTTATCATTATTCTTTACCCGTCAACAGACTGAGAGTCTAGTTAAACTATGAGGAATTTGATTCCTTCTATAAGTAGGATACATAGGATGCCTTCCTAAGGTCCAAGCACTGTATCAAACACCCCATTAGGGACACCTTAGAGCAGAAGTCCTATATCTATATGTAGTGATCCTGACCACTAAATATCCCTTATTTATTACACTAAGCATGACTCACAAGGTCTTAGGGATTTGTAATGATCATATCAATAGCATCATAAATTTTCCCAAGCCAAGGAAACCTCATTGTTTAAGCCTCATTCAGTGAAATGGTAGAAATTCTACCATAAAAGGGCATCCACCTCGATGTAAGTCCTGAAGGTATTCCCATATTGGTAAACCCTAGGTAAATAACCCACACGTGCATTAATTATCTATCACCACCCATTATAAAGTTGAGGGTGGATGGAACTACGATGAATCTGATTCCTTTTATAAGTAGGATACATAAGATTCCTTCCTAAGGCTTGAGTTTCATACCTGATGCCTAAGTGACCCCATATATGTTCTTTATATATGAAGTTAAACTGCATGGTTGGGACTCAAATAAACTATGTGGGTTTTGATTTCATTTATAAATAGGATTTATAGGAAACCTCATGAAGGTTCAATCCAATCATCTAAACAACAATTGCCTCCCTAGATGGCATTAAACTCTATAGTGAATTGTTATATAGATTCATAATATAAGTAGTTACCCACTGCTAAGAAATTTTGGGAAACATATAGAGAACCTTGTATACATACATATGGTCTCATTAATAGAACCCCACATTACGTGTAGAAGGATTAAACACCCGATCATTTTATTAAGGTAACCAGAACCATATCAGGATTTAGAAGAGATTAACAAACATATCTTAAATATATAATAGAGTCTTAGAATAGGCATTAATTCCTCTCCAAAGGGTATTATGATCCTAACCTCCCATCCTCTCAACCAATGTGAGTTCCTAAGTGTCGTTGGGTCTAAAACCTCAATTGACTACCTGCCTTTGGAAAGTAGGCGTGTACCTTGTTATGGATGTGGGATTTGTTGCAAGGGCCATGAGATATGAAAATTTTGAACCCAATGTGAATGATTATGAAACCATACTTAAACCCCCCATAATAAATATGCATCCCCTAGTCCTTAAATGGGAAACTGAAATGGTGAACCTAGTGTGAAAGCATGTAGTGGTAGAATAACTGAATCATTATAGGCATGAGGAATATCGTTTCCTAAACCTGGGGAACCATACCATTCTAAAGGAAAAAAATGGTGAAACCAACATGAAATCTCTCAAATAATAAAAATAAATTATTGACCATGCATCGTGACATTTTTTACATCCACCATTAACATGAAAATGGTATGCCCGATATGAAATCCTTAAATAATAAAATATAACTAGGGTTACCATGAAATAGGTCATTCTCTTTGTGAAAATTCCCTATGGGAAAAATGACGTAACCGGAACAAGAAAAGAAAATTGTGTTACTTGTGAATAAATGATTTATCATGTTTCACACATGAGATGATTCATTAATTGGTTAACTTGTTCCTTGTTGTCTCTGTGACTACAGATACCACTTTCACAAATAACACCTTAACATGAGATCATGTCTTCATAAAGTGAATGTTCTAGAACCTTATCTATAAGAGTAACATTCACAAGTCAAAAAACAACCTCACCTACTCGATGCCTTAAACTTCAAGTGGTGAACATGATGGTTTGGGAGTACCAACAACATGGTAAAATCCTGACCATCGAGGTTGTACGTAGAGGTATTCGAATGCTTAAGTCAACAATTCTATCTCATTAAGGGAAAGTTTTAATGAAACAAGTGGAACCTATTTCAACTACTAATCACTTCAGAAGCTTATCCCCCAGAGAACATCAATTAGTACCTTCCATATATTAGAAAGGTGGATTAATGATTCAACTATGGATCCATCCTGGTTTAAGAGCTTCTTAGGAGGGATCCTTTCAACTATCGTCACTAGAATCATCCTGTGAGTTCCCCTTAATCACCTGGTGAGAGCACTACCCAACAAATTTTCACCTTAAACACTCATGCACAGATACTAAGGAGGCCACAATGGGCACTGAAATCTATGAATAAATGGGAGTGGGGTCATATCCATTCTTGCACTAATGAAGCCTATCAACATATTATCGTGGTGTCCAGTAGGTGGGATCATATCCCTACTCACTCAAATCAATTTTTCATGCATAATCTTATAGCAAGCATGGGGGAGGCACATATCCTTTCCCCCATTCATGAATCCCATCAGAATATTCTGATGGAACAAGGAGGACAAGAGTGTTATTATATCCCTACTTCAATAAAATATATATTATAGTATATCTTGGAGATCGATAATATATAGGCCTATATTCCCTCGCACACTTTGCTAAAGTTTCACTACATTATAGCAACAGAAGAAGATTTTTTCCAACATATTCTGGCATTGGTGAATATATAGTGACAGGAACATATTCCTATCCTAGAATCAAAATAATCATATAACCAATATCAATATATATATAGGTGGATACTCTAGTGAAATCACACATTATTTATCCAATCCATGAGGATTTTTTGTATATTACAGTAAAGGATGAGGCATGGGACCAGGATCATATCCCTATTTTGATTGTGGATCACCATCTCAGTTTGGAACATGCCTCGGAATAGGCACACATTCTTATAATAAAATATTATAGTTATACTCTAAAGGCATAGTACTAGTCTCATATCCCCATTCTGATTGAGGATCATTATCTCTGTTTGGAACATGCCTTGGTACAGGCACACATTCCTATCCAAAAAGGCCAGCGACATACTCCAAAGCCACAAGACTAGGCTTATATCCCTTCTTGTAAATCACCTTAGAGTATACTCATATCCCTACTAATGAAGTTACTCAAAATATTCTAGTAGCTTAGGGAATCCATGTTCATATCTATAATTTTTCCAATGAATGACTACACCTGCATCCTTTAGATGCTATACAGGATGAGGTGCATATCTCTTCTCCCATTATGGAGGTATGTTGGCATATTCTGATGGGGAATGAATATTTAAACTAGGATCATACCCATGCTTCATCTAGGATTATCCAGCATGTTCTAGAAACCACCCACAGGCAGGCTCATACTTCTACCGATAATATATAAGATTGTTGGCATACTCCAGCAACTTCTCAGCATTAGGCCCATATCCCCATATCACCATACGATTATCAACATATTCCAAAAAAAATCATTTATTAGGCACATATCCCTTCTCAACCCCAAAAGGTTGGTCAGAATATTCTAACCACGAATCATAATGAGCCTAATATCCATGATCTACTTAATTCTAGTGTCCTTGAGGCTATACGATGCATATACACAACACATAAAGGGTATTTTGACTCTTAAACCAAAGAAGAAGGTGATAACTACCATTATAGTCCTCCTCATGGTAGTGGAGATGGGTCACAGGGACTCTAATAATGATTTCTACCATGGAAAACCTTTCCATGGTAATATCACTCTTGGATAAGGGAATCCAACCCTTTCCCGGACACCATTGTATATAGAGGTGCTCAAAACTTTGACACCTTCATATAGAGAGGTTCTTGAAACACTGGTGTTAACTATATATTGTTCCCCATCAACTATCAGTAGCACTTCATTGTGGTCAGTAGGGGACCCAGAGAAGCAACATTTTTGGTCTGACTAGGTGGAGGCATATAATTCTGATGAAGAAGAGGCCAACATTTATATATCGAGAGAGTTAGTAGAAAAAAACCTCCCAACTATGTTTTAGTCCACTTCCTCTTTCAACTATGAGATCCCAGATAAGCTAGAGAAAGAGTTTATACCTTAACTATGCCAAAACATGAGGGTGACTCATCAGTGGTTAAAGGCTAAACACCTCCCCTATCTAGGATATCAGGGTCACCTCTAGACTATACACATACTCTTTTTCCAAATGGATATAACTGATATCCCTATGGATTGGGACCCAAGACTATAAAAATGTAGTGAAAATCTATAATACTCTTGTTGTCATCATACCACAACTCTTTAGTAACTGATCACTGAGTCCTCTTCAAATATATGTATCTGAGGATGGGGAAATTATGGAGCATTGTACTTCACCACATCCCTAGAATATAAGAACTACCAAAATATGGAATCTTGTAATGTCATAGTCACTAGAGAAATCAGGATACTAGGTAATGCATGGCCAGTTGGTCAATATAGTGAGAATTACCTGCTTTAAAGGTGAAAAGGACATCACGAATAGAGGGAGAGGGGTGCCAATAGACTCCTAAGTTTGGACCCTTGAAAAAATGGGAATGCATTTCATACACATAAGATGAAGTTGTAGGATACCCAATATATTACCATAAAAATGACTCCCATCATAGGAATCCATTGTAACTGGATCATACATGAGTACAATTGTGCCAAATAAAACAGGTCACAATAGTAGATGTTATAGGATCCATCCAAAAGTGATCCCAACCTATAGGGATGGGTTCATTTTTACCCCTACCACCACCTCTAAGTTTATCAAACCTTTAGGGGATCCAGGAAATTTTAATGGAAGCTACAAACCAACCCCAATCTATAGGGATGGAGGAATTTTTATCTCAACCTCCACTACTAGCATTTGTTCAAGATCAACCCCAACCCATAGGGTTGGGGGAATTTATATATCAATATCTGTCTCATGATCCATCAGATCCTCGACTAAAATCATCAAATCCTCAATGATAGAATCATAAAGTTCTAGTAATAGCCTTGAATCCTTCAAATACCATAGGGATTAGTGAATTTTTATAATTATCATCACCCCATAAGGAATCATTCTTCTCTGGGTTTAGAGGTAAATATTGATGATCAAAAACCCATTTATTCCTCCCACTAGGAGAAAAGCCTTTGATATTTAGGGCTTGTTTGGAAATAATGATCAGAAACTACATTAAGGTTACTCTTCATTGGAAAATATGGGATGAACATATAGAAAAGGCAATCAAACCCTATAAGGTTCGTCAGCCTAGATTTTCCAATATGTTTAGGGGTAAGAGAAATGACCTTGATGTAACCCTCGAAGGATGAGTAAGTGGTGAAAAATCACCCTATTTCATTGAGAGTAATGGGATAACTACCATTACCTAATATACCTCAGTGAACATCATCAACATAAACACAATAAATGATATAGACCAATACATAAACATGGAGGGATGAAACATAGAAAACATGCCTCGAGATGTAGGTGGGCTGGATATAGAAATTGTGGCTGCACATACATAGAACTAGAGAAGGATATAGAACATGGAACCCATTAATGATGAATTTTCACCTCCTTAGGAAAAACACTTTCAAGAATAAAGGGAAAGGTGTAGCTACATCCCACTCACCACCTAGAGGATCTAAAATTCTCTCCATGAAGGAACAACTGGCATAATATAATAATGAGATACAGAATCTACAACATCTTAATGAGGAAATACTAAAGGGAAAAATTACCATTGGTTATAATCTTCAAAAATAAGTGAATATCCCTCATCTCATATGTTTAGAGTGATCCAATCCACTGATAAGTGTTTTATATAAGCACCAAGATAGATCTGGATCCAGGAAACCAGTCTACATTATTGGGGAAGTCAAGGATGGTCGTGAATTAACTCCGTTATGGTGATATCCTCCCCTCCATTATGGTGATCATTCAGTCCTAGAATGTATTGAGAATTGGTGGGATATAAAAATGAGTATAACTTATCAAGCCTTTCTACTCCCTATAGATGGTAGGTGGTATAGATAGTGGTACTTATAGAACTCTTCGACACCATTGAATTCATAGTTGCATGAATTGAATCCATGGAAGGGTGGAATGCACCCATGAAACCTAAAAAGAAGACATATCATGAATGGATGGATGACACTTTTCCCCATTTAATTTTAAAAATCCTATCTTACTGACCTTTGATGGCGTGGGAGATCCGGAATATCATCTTGCACACTTTGTGTCCCAATTTGGCTCGATGATGGGCCCTCGAGATCAATAAAAGATGACCAAACTAAGATTTTTGTTTGTATACTCTTATAGGTCTAGCCTTTTTATGGTAAAGTATCCTTCCAGAAGGATTCATTATGATATGGGAAGACCTTCTTCATCAATTACTTTGTGAGTTCATCTTTACACTAAGAAAAATGAAAAACAATTACCTCAAAAATTGTAAGCAACGTGAAAATGAGAGGGTTTCGGACTTCGTTGCCAGATGGAAAGGTTTAACCTATTCACTTAGTATCCCACTCTTACAAGATAAATTTATGGAACTTTGTACTAAGAACCTTTTATGTGAGATTCAAACACCTTTGGTCTCGATGAAGTATCTAGGTGGATTCTGTGAGTTTGCAAAGATAGAATAAAAACTAAAATATTCCATTAAGTGGACCCAAGATAAATATAATCATATTCCTAATAAATAGAGAAAAAGAACTGGTAAGGTATAGATTGATGTTGTTACCCTCAAACCATTATTTTTACCCATTTAAGAAACTGGGTAGGACCTAAATCATCTAACAGCTCCAAAATAGTGGAAGAAGAAACAAAATTACCATCGGATATAAGAAAATAAGATTAGGGCCAACCATGATTTAAGGAACATATGAATAAAGTTTATTCCTTATAAAATTATAATCTATAAAGTTATTTCCTTACATCCATTGAAAATAAACTACTCGAGCTATCAGGGCCTAGGAAACCCAATGAGGTCAACCTCACTAATCAGCCTAACTACTTACCTTTCTATAGGAGGATAATTCACACCATCCAAGACTTATTTGTATTAAAAGGCATCCTCTAAAACATGGTTGATTATATATAGGTGATGTTCTAGAATTCACCATCATGGGTGACTTTTTATAACCATTGCTCAACCAAAACAAGAGGGTGGCTGACAAGATGCTCTGGTCAGGCATGGATAGAAGTTCAATAACTTGATGAATAAAAAAATAGTTGACCAAGCTCATTCCACCCTAAGATCATGGATTCAAAAACCAATAAATATCCTAAAACATAGGTAGGCATCATTAAATACACCTTGTGAGGGTAGAAGTAATTTATGGACACAAGAAGTGACATAGGAGAAAGAGTCATATCCATCACCCATACAAGCTCTAACTCTTGTAGAATTCTTTCTAGGGACATCAAGAGAATGAGAACTGCCCCACTAAATGAAACCCTCATTATATTAAGAGATAATTTTTAGTTCTTTTAACATATTTCACTTAACATATTCCTTATCTGATGATGAATACACATCTAAGTATGAGTTTCCCATAGCTATCCAGAGAGTTGGAGGCCGAGGACACAGAAGCTGATGATATAGGGGATGGCACGGGTGTGGTCAAACTCAATATTTTGATCATATACCTTAGGAATCCATATATACAACTGAGACTCATGGTAAATCACTCCATCAAGACAAAAAGAAACTTGGAGATGCCTTAGTGGCCTCCAACGGTCATTCAATCCTAGTCATTTAACATAAATGACTGGTGGGGGTGTGATTTTTTGATCAGACCAAACAAAGGGGAATGTCAGCATTACCTATTCCATAGGTAGAAGACACTACCTTAACCTCCATTCAATCACTTGGATCTTCCACCTTAAACACTAAAAATATTGAACCATAAAATATAGAGAAACCCCACCTTGGGAAGCACAAACTTATGGCACAAAAATACAACATTTTGAAATAGTTTGTGGTTGTTCCGACCAAACTCTCAATCTTTTATGCTCTCTATATTTAAAATTAACTTAGATATTCACTCATTGAGGACCTCCAAATCCCACATGAGTTCAATAAAAAAGTATTTTTAGATGAGTTTTACCAAGTGGAGACTATTCCATCAGAATTTTATATCACCATCTTGTTCATAGAATATGATCTAAAAGATGTTATCTTGGGATACATCATACCCTTGTATGTTTTATTCAAACTAGATAATGTCAAAATTTGAAGGTCTCTAGTTGAAAACGGTTTTAGGATCAACCTCATACTGGTTTAAACCCTCCAAAATTTGGGATATATAAAGGGGTCTTATCTATGAAAAATATGACCATTCAAGTGTATGATAAGAGATATCAAAGGCCTCTTGAAAAAATCAATATCAATTCTTATTTTGGGGATCTCACATCTAATGTTGAGTTCATGGTTATCTAGAAATACACATCATATAATATCATACTTGGAAGACTTTGGTTTCATAGCCACAGTGTAAACTTCAATATTTCATCAATGCTTGAAATACCCCATCGATGGTAAGGTCGGCATACTACATGGTAATAAAAGTCCCTTCAAGTCTTGTGAAGCCATATATGTTGTGGTGGGTTTCTATAACAAGTAAATAAAGTAAACAATGGTGGATAATGATATGTAGGTTTCATCCCCCAATGTCTTGGGGACCAAACTTTTGAATCCTTAAAGAATGATCAATAATGATTATATACTAACCCTAAAATTAATTGAGGTAGTAGACTTAATCCTAGTAAGATATCATGAGCTACAAACTTTACTGGCTCAAGTTAATGTGATGGAAGTTGCATCAGCTGAAGTGGATTCATCAAAAGGATATCATGCTAATGCTCTATTGGGATTTGATAGTTCCCTCATGACATCATAAAAATTTGATGATTTCACCAATAAATTAAATGAAAATTGGGATGTACAAGCTCAGCATACCCCCAGTGGAATCTTAAAGGAAAAAAAAGAATCCTTAGAATCTCTCTATGATGACTCTGGTAGTTCAGGATGTCAATGTCTCTTCCCATGACCTCTCTTACCTCAAAAGTGATAGAGATACCCTTGAAATTCCACCATGACTAAAATTCCTCCATGAGCTCAGATATGGAATAATAAGAGGATGACCTCAGGAATAACCCTCTCATATTTGGGGAAGGCATCTCCACCACCATCTATGAGATTAGGTAGGTGAATCTGGGAATAAAAAAAGACCCATAGCCTATGTTGATTGGTGCTTCCATGACTCTCAAGGAGAAGGAGATTTATATTGCATTTCCAAAGCAACATCTATAAATTTTCTCTTAGAATTGTATAGAAATTCCTAAGATGAAACCTGATGTATCTAGGAATCGCCTAGGCTTACCTGATGACTATTGAGGTTTCAAGAAGACATCCCGGAGAATGAATCCCTATCATTCTACTAATGTAGAACGAGAATTTGAAAAATTGATCAAATAAAACTTTTTCTGGGAAGTGCGGTATACAAAATGGATCACCAATATCATCCTTGTCAAGAAAAAGAATGGTAAAATCAGGGTCTGTATAGATTTCAGAGACCATAATAGAAATTTCCAAAAGGATGATTTCTTATTGCTGATCGTAGAACTTTTGATCAATGCAACTGGTTTTTTTCAAGCCATTTACTTCATGGATGGATATTCATGGTATAATCAGATAAATATGTCCCTTGAAGATGTCGAAGCCACCAGTTTTATAGAACCTTGGGGATATTTTTTTATCAAGTTATTCCTTTTAGATTAAGTAACTTTGGCGTTACTTACCAACATTTCATACATCATATTTTTAATCCAATATTAGGATTAATAGAAAAAATTTATGTCAATAACTTGGTAGTTAAATATTGATAGATATGTGATCATCTCATGGATCTTCAAACAATGTTTATCAAGTTTTGGTAGCACAATTTTAAGATGAATCCTCTAAATTTTGATTTTAGAGTAACATAAATGAAATTTCTTGGATTTTTGGTATAACACCATGGAATCGAGGTCAATTTGAAAAATATTAGTGCAATCCTAGAAATGTAACCCCCTTGGAGTCTTAAACAACTAAGGATGGTCCAATGGAACCTCACTTAGATTTTAAATTTCAAAGCTAATATTGTTGTAAAATATCTTCCCTTCACCAAGTTAATGAAGAAGGGAGTCTCCTAACGATGGTATGAGGACTTCCAGGAAGCCTTTGAGAGTATCAAGTGGTACATACTGCACCCACCTCTCTTGATGACATTATTAGAAGGAAATATTTTTATCATATATGTGGCCACCATGGAACGATCTCTTGGTGATATCCTTATATAGAAAAACATTATAAGGAATGAAAAAATACTCTATTATCTTAGTTGGATGATGTTAGGTACTGAGACATGGTATTATGATATCGATAAGAACTACCTATCACTTATATTTTTAGTGAAAAAGCTGAGACATTACTTATAGTATCACAAACTCCACTTGATCTCTCGTATTGACCCACTCAAGTAAATCCTTGGACTCCATATGAGGTTTGGTCCTTTGACTCGATGGGATATTATTCTACAAAAATATGACAACCAATTCATATCATAGAAGGTAGTTAAAGGGAAGACCCTGGAAGATTTCCATGTAGAACATATTACCTCAAAAAGAACACCAGTGAATAGATAACTTCCAAAAAAAGAGGTTTTCTATTCCCATGACACTCCTCTAATGTAGTAAATGTATTTTCATGGTGCCTTTTGAATTCTTATTCGAAATAGGATGGAAAAGCTAAATCTCAATCGGGTTTTTATAGGGATTGTATTTGTTTCCCTAGAAAAATAAATGTTTCCCTACACTTTCCCATTATTTAAAGGTTTCACTAATAATAAGAAAGAATTCCAAGCCCTCATCATCATCTTGGAGCTAACCCTACAGCTACAGATAGTCTAACTGAACATAAAAGGGAATTTTGAGCTAGTGATTAAAAAAATCAATGGCAAGTATGCCATCAAGAAAGAATAATTAGCCCCTATAATTGGTTAAATATAAGGATTGAGGATAAAATTCCATTTTAAACCAACATTTCATCATGTTCCTCAATCACAAAATTATTTTTTTGATACACTCGCTAATTCAGCCACATTCCTGGATGAATTCGATCAAGACGAAGTGGTTTTTTGCATCATGCACTGAATTAGGGTCTCATCCATCATCATTTGTGACATAGAGGAAATAAATCATGGAAACACTTCCATAGAGAATTATTAACTTATATCCACCCCTAGATGTATTGATCATATAGTCGTTTACCTCTAAAATGGGACCCTCTTGTTAGATCAATCTAAAAGGGAATAGAATCAACCTAGAGTACTGAACTTTACCATTCAGGATAGACCAAATGAGTGAAAATACCTCTATAAATGAGGATTAAATGGAATCCTCCTTAGATTAATAGTATAAGGATAGATTCTTGTCTTTATGGAAGAATTCCATGTAGACTCTTTCAGCACTCAACAGTCAGGGACTATACTCTCACATCAAATTAGTGGGTTTGGTTATCGCTAGAAAATAATTATATAAGACTATGTGGAGTTCACTAGGGAATTTCTTAAATTCTAGATTCATGAAAACTTTATCCATCAACACCAAGATTTTATACATATAACTAAATATTCATAGTTGTTTTTTATATGGGGAATGGATGTTGTGGGGCCATATCCCCCTTCTACAACTAAGCATTTTAAGTAAATCCTTACTGCTAAAGACTTATTTTCCAAATTGTATGAGGAAATACCCCTCAAGGAAGTTGGGATGAAGAATAATATTAACTTCATAAAGTCTAATATCATCACTAGATTTAGTTCCCCTCACATGATATTGATGGACAACAACACCAAATTATGTTCTACTGAATTGAATAAATTTTATCAAGAGTACAATATCAAATCCAACCATTCATATCACTATCATGCATTAGAAAATGGAAAAATAGATGCCTTAAATAAGTCACTATAAAATATACTCTAGAAAATGGTGTGAAAAGATAATAAGTCCTATCCAAACATGCTCTTTTATGCTTTATAGGTCTACTATATCACCATGTGCACTGCCACACAAGCGACTCTATATTTGTTAGTGTGTGGAACTAAAGTCGTGTTTCCCATTTAATTATATTTCCACTCACTCCAAAAACCTATATATGGACAACTCTTAGATGAAAATAAATTATAAAAGCGGCTGGATGAGTTGGAACGCCTTGATGAGAAAAGGTTGCGTACACTACAAAGCCTTGAAGTTCATCAGAATCGAATCATGCAATCCTTCAATAAAAAAGTTTACCTCTTCTCATTCCTATAAAGAGATTTTGTATTAGTACTTAAAACCCTAATGATACTAGGAATGAAACCTCCAAATATGTAACCCAAGTAGTAAGTGCCTTACATAATACATAAGGTCTATTCCAATGGAGTTTACTCATTGGCCACAATGGATGGGGAATACATTAATCCTACCAAAGGTTTATCAAGAATTACTTTTCATAGTTGTTATCAAGCATCCTAAGTCTTGGTAGAAAGTCTATAAACTACATGGCATCCTAAAGTCTTGATAGAAAAACTATAATCTACAGATCATCACAATTCCTGATAGTGAGATTCTAAAATGCACTAAATCACAAGTCCTAGTAGTAATAATTTAAACTTCATGGAATCCCAAGTCCTAGAAATAAAAAATTAAACTACATAGAATCTTTCTCCCTTAGTGCATGATTTTAAATAGTATGGAAGATTTCCTTATCATGTGATATTAAATGGCGTGAAGAATTTTACTTCATGGATGGTTCACTACACATGAGCTAGATCTATGTGAAAGAAAAATGAAGTACTCTCATCCATATGTGTGATCCAGATCCACGTAGGGAATCTCCCCATTCAATAACTACATGTAGATTGATTCTTTCTATCATAGGATACATAGTGATTCTATGATCACAAATCTTGGGTCTAGCCACAATATAAATGGAAAAAATATCCCCCTGTGCACACATGTTAGACCTGCATTGAGATTTTTTCATTCAAGAACTACATGTGGAATTATTCGTGCTATCACAAGATATGTAGTGACACATAGATCCAAAATACTAGGTATAACCATGATATAAATGGAAAAAAATTCCCCCTTGTGTATTTGGGTCAAACCTTTATGGAGATTTTTCTACTCAAGAACTGTGTGTGGCTTGATTTATGCTATCATAGGATGTGAAGTGAGACATAGATTCCAAATCCTAGTTTAAGCCACAATATAAATGGAAAAAATTCACCCCTCTATATATGGTTCAGACCTATGTGGAGAGTTTTCCATTCAAGAACTACATGTGTCTTGATTCCTGCTATCATAGTATATGTAGTGATGTCTAGATCTCAAATTCTTGGTTCATCCACAGTATAAATATAAAATAAATTCCCCCCTCTCTGTATGGGTCAGATCTACATGGAGAGTTTCCCATTCAAGAAATATGTGTAGCTTGATTCCTACTATCAAAAGATATGTAGTGATTCCCATATCCTAAATTTTGGGTATAGCTACAGTATGAATAAAAAAATTCACCCCTTCCAATGTATGGATTGGACCAATACAGGGAACCATATGAGAACTAAGTGTGGATTGATTCCTGACATCATAGGATATATAGTGATTCATATATCCTCCATTATAGGCCCAAACACAAGTTATCATCACTCCTATTCATGACCCTCCATGATTTTCAGATTCGTGTAGAGGATCCAATCTATAATAAATTTTGAACCCCTTGCATTACCCATCACATACCCTCGTGTGAATTAATTTTTTGCCAAGTTATCTCTTATTTCACACATTCATCATGGCTCATGTGAGCTTAGGGAACCTGGTAAGATACTATAATCATCATTAATAAGAAGTGTCTTGGATAGAGAATTTTTCCTATTCACATGGTGTTAAACTACATGACCCCATCCTATTTTCATGATGTCAAACTCCATGATAAGAGGTTTTCATGCCAAACAGATCTCCCCTCTAATGACTGTGCATTCAAGAATTTCATGTCTTATACATTCAACCCAAAAAAAATTTCAATACATGTTGGTGTAGCCTTTAGGATGCTCGAACCCTTCTTGAATATTATGTTCTCTATGAAGAAACTTTATATCTTAGATATATGAGTTAATACCAACCAATTCATCATGTTAATATCCTTCTCTTGAAACATTATGGACCTTGGGCTCCCTTTATCCTGATTCCTCCCTATAAAAACTGGTAATAGGGATTGGATAATCCAAAAGGACCCTAGTAGGGTTTGTTGGAGAATTGAAATAATTCCAAAGAGCTTATTCATAGAGGATGTTTGGTCCTAGAAAAGTTTCCCCCCTTAAAACCAGGATTTATTGTCCCGACTGCATGGAATATGGGCTTCCACCATTATCAACAGTTTACCTGTACCTACTGATTTCCACCTCTAGTTAACTCATACGTTCTTGGGTTATTATTTACACTCCCCATAACCCAACTATTCCAATGGATTCAGACACCCATGATGCTACTCATCAATGCATCATACCCATTGTCAAAAAAATATTATTACATTTCATTCTTATACAATTTTATTTCAGGGTATATATCCCACATGAAGACTTAACTTCCTTAAGATTAAAAATCTCTTTATATTCCCCCTTTTAAAACTTCATTCCCTAGATACATGTCATCCATTTTTCTTACATCCAAGAGGGATCAAGAATAACTCATTGGTTTATGACTTCATATTCCAAGTCCTATCAGCAACACTTTAAATTAAATGGAATTTATATCAAAGTTACGTGTGTATTGAATCTTGTTACCACATGATATGTGGTGAAACCCAGACCTAGAATCCTGGGTCTATCCGTGATGTAAAGGATAAAAATTCCTCTACCCTTGTGTATGGGTTAGACCTATGAAAGGGGTTCTATAAATTCATAACTACGTATGGATTTATTTCCATACTATGGGATATGTTGTGATGAATGGATCCTACATTTTAGTCTCATCCATGAAACATCCAAGTCATATGATGTTAAATTACACGACAACATCATATTAGCATGATATTAAACTGTACGACAAGAGGTCTTCATGTTGAATAAGATCATCCCATTGGATGATTATGTACTCAAGAATCACATGTTTTATCCCTTCACCTTGAAATGTGCTCAATACAAGATTTCATAGCATTTAGGGTGCTCGAACCCTTTTAGAATCTTACATTCTCCATGAACCTAATTCATATATTCAATATTTGAGTTGATACCAATCAATTCCTCAAGTTTATATCCTTCTATTGGAACCCCATGGACCTTGGGCTCCCTTGATCCTGGTTCTCCCCTGTAGAAAACTAGTAATAGAGATTAGATCATCCAAAAGGACCCCGCTATTATTTTATAGATAATTGACACAACTCCAAATAGCATGTTCCTAGATAATGTTTAGTCCTAAAGGAGAGGCCCCATTTAAACCCAACAGTTATTATCCTAACTGCATGGAATATGGGATTCCACCATTATCAATGGTTGATCTGTACCCATAAGTTTCCACCTATAGTTAAATCATATATTCTTAGGTTATGATTTAAACTTCCTATAACCTAACTATTCATGTGGATTCAGATACTCTCGACATTACATATATGTGTATTGTGCACATTTTCAAAGAAATATTATGCCATATTATCCTTATACCCTTCCCTTTGGAGTTATGAAACTTTTGTGAAGACCCAATTACTATGAGTTAGTTACTAATCTTAGTGATACGTCATAGTTTTATGAAATTAAACTACATTACAACATCCTAATTTCATGACATTAAACCGCATGACAATTTTCTAGTTTCATGACATTAAAATATGTGACATATGGTCTATCCTAAAATACCTAAATTTTATTAGAGTGGGTTATCTTATCCATGAATCTGTTTTAGAGATGAATATTTAACCTCCATATTTGAATGAAATATGAAAATTCCCTATCCCTATGTATGATCATGATCATTGTGAAGGATCCATTATCTGACCTTGGTATCAAGACTTTCTGAAGGAATAAGATAAAATAATACTCTCCCCAGCATATGAGTCAGATATACATGGATGGATCCCTAAAAGAGTTAATTATGGCATGATTCATACCCTTAAAATATGAATAGGGGAGCCTAGAAATTAAAATTTCATATATCTCTATATAAATATGGCCAATTCATACAAACTCGCTCAACCTATATACGAGTCAGATCTATGTATGGATTTCTTGCACATGAGATAAATCTGTGCAAGAATGGATAAAATATATGGCTACCCATAAATAAGTTTGGGAATGGATAAAAGGTGTTTCCCACATCTAAATTCCCCTGACCATTGAAAATTTTCCCCAAGGATATCTTTTAGAATTTCACATTAGTTACTACATCCTTACCACATGATGTTAAACTACAAGGAAAACATCCTTGTCATATAACGTTAAACTATATGGCGCATACATCCCCAATACATGATGTTATAATGTGCATACCATCACCCATCATCATTCCTTATCAAAGGAAAAAAAATATCCTAACCCAAGTCAACCAAATTATGGGTTTCTTCCATCATATTTTAAAAACCTCAATCCATAGATCACACTTTGTACCGACATCACTTCAATTTTCCACAAACCCTATACAACCCTTTTAAAGGAGAAAAGATATCTTTGTTTGACCATGTAAGAGTTGGATCTTCATAAGGTCCTTAGACCTATCAACTAGAGACATCTTGGTCCTACAATAAGGGCCTTCTAATCCTTGTGAGCCCTACCATCATCAAAAAAGAGCTAATTTCCAAAGAGTGATTCATGATCATATTTCGAATGACTATCTAATAGCATTAATCATGATCCAAGAACCTTGAACCATGGTTTTCAACATTTTCACCTCCTTATCAAAAGAATGTTAGAGTACTTTTGACCCTGTGAATCCTAATTATGGTTTTTTAACAGTCCCCTCATGTTAGGTCCACATGCTTCGTAACCTTAAACTTCATACAATTTGATCAAAGTTGTACGACCTTAAACTCTAGCATTTAATGGTCTAAATCACAAGACCCTAAAATACTAGTGAAATATACATAAAACTTTTCAGGATGAAAACCCGCATAGGAAAGTATGAGCAAAAGACATGTCTCCTCTCACTAAACTCTTTGTATATAGTTTTTATGAAAATTTTGGAGTGTAAATAAATATGGCATAAATCTCATGGGGCCCATTGTGTGTCCCTAGTAAAAACTACACCATGATCACCGGACCCACTGGTCCAAGAAAAATTTATATCAATGATTCACCACATTTAATCACTATGATAATGTGTTCACTAGGCAATGAAAGAGATTTTAGGGTGATCGAACCCTTCTTTAATATTACCCTTTATATAAACTACCTTCATGTATTCAAATTCTCAGCTGAAACTCACCAATTTCTTGAGTGGATTCCCTTCTCTTGGAACCCCATAGCCTGGATTCATTCCTCTTGGTTGTACAATATAGTGTATAGGTAACAAATACTTTATAATTTGAAAGTTCCCCCACTAGGATTTTCTGGATAATTTATACAATGCCAAAGATATTTTCCCTACAGTATGTTTGGTACTAGAGTAAAGGCCCCCCTTAAATCCATGATATGTTGTCTCGTCTATGTTAAATTTCACATTCTCCCATTATTAATGGTCATCCAATATCCACTAACACCCATTTTTAGTTAACTTGAATATTCCTAGATCTTGGTTTACAATCCCTATAATTATACTATTCGAGTGGATTCAACATCTTGGACGTTACATCACTGTGTATTGTACCCTTTCTCAAAGAAGGAATGAGATATTTCATTCTTGAACCTTTTTATGGCCCACACTACATGACTCAATACCATATGGAATATGTTCTAAGTATCTCAAAAAGAAACTATACTGCCATAGGGTTCCAAAACCCTTCTTGGATAGCTCTTTTCTACATACCCCACTTCATCTTCCAAACATTTGAATCTTCAAAAATATTTCATAGCCCTTGGAAAATATAATAGATCCCATTTTCATGATTATGAATATATTCCCTATTGTATCATGTATAAGGGCCCTTGACCTGTCAAATAGATGCATATCCTCTTTACAAAAAAAGGACCTCCAATGCTTGTGATCCCCAACAACACCATAGAAGAACTTTTCGCCTTATAGTGTTTTAGGTTCATCCCCGAATTGGCTTACCCATTCCATATTCACAAATTCAATCTTCTAGAAACGTGATTTACACAACCCATATTCCAACTGTCCAAGTGGACTTAGAATCCCTAATATTTTACCATGAATCAAACTGAATCTCATTGAGGATGTAGGGTGTCACAACACATCATGGATATTCATCCTTCATGTTTTCTATAAGGACATAGGGTTCCAAAACCCTTTATAAATATCCATGCTTTAAAATATCAATTAATAATTCAGGGTATAAAAACTCTTCATGGACACTCATTCTACATAATACCTTAAATTATATAGGGTTCTTTAACCCTTTATGAATACCCATCCTTCGCTACTAGCACTAAATGTTTGAAGAAATAATACCTTAAACTTCGACAATAAATGTTCCAAGCTAGAAGACCTTAAACTCATCAACAAAAGAACTGAGCTAAAATAACCTAAGATAAAATAATAGATAGTCTGGGAAAAAGACCATAAACTATAGTAATAAAATTTCTAAGTTAAAATACTTTAAAATATAGTAATGGTCTGGCTTGAAATACCTTAATCTGCCAATTGAAAGTGACACAATTCTCGTGAGGTTGAAAACCAAAAAAGTCCACCCTTGGAAAAATTTAAGCCTTTACTCCCTGGACATTTACATTTTTTGATCTAGGAAATATTTAGCACTTATAAAAAGGAAAATATATAAAAACATTTAGTTCAAAAATCCATAAAAGGGAGGCCTGATAAAAATTCAAGTCCATTTCTACTCATCTTTCCCCATATGAAACTTGGGGAAAAGATAGGGCAATAAAAAAACATTCATAGATTGTAGGGATCATTATTTATCCCTATAAAAAATCAAGTTATTCCAATTATTTTCACTGAATTAGGAAACAATTAGAGAACCTACTCTCTAAGATATATTTACCCAAATGATCATTTCAAACCAGGTGATCCTAGGTCAACTAGAGTATATACATTGATGAGGAATCTCATATAGATAGTAATTCATGATAAATTATCAAGATAAATCTATTATGATATAATCATTCAAATACAAGTATTTGGGTTCATTTGGTATTATAAAAAGGATGGGTATCTTTGATGATCTATATGATATCAAGTCAATGAAATGGCATGCACACTAGAAAATGAAATAAGTCCTAACAATGACATGTAAAGTCCAGAATATTTGTTCATTGATAAAATGAAGAAGAGGGAGGAATATCCATTTTCTGTAGTCTCTCCAAGATTCCATCCAAAAGAAAAAAACATTTGTGATCATATTACAATAAAATCATATCTGATGAGTTTTCTAAATCATCTAGAGTCTAGTGATAGGTATTGAGTGAGTAATGAAGTTTTGTCTGCTCCATTTCTTTAGTCTTCGCCTGATGATGAATAGTCTCAATAGAATAATATAACTCTTCATATCATTTCTAATTCGTTTCTAATAAGGATGATTAAATCAAAATATGGGACCTTTTGTGAGATATGATCACTCCATGTTCTGTTATTTGTGAATCCAAGTCATCCATCTAGACATGTAGTTGAGTGACCTTATGGTATCTCTATTCAAGAACCTCTGAAGATTATCTTATTAATCCAACTAGAGGAGTCTTTTCATAAAAACAGTGCAAGTCTCTCTCATTTATGGATAATTATTTCTAAGTTCGAACAATTTGTAGCATGATATCATACAATTTCCAATAGTTTAAGCCACAATATCCAAACTCACAAAATATCTAGAGAATATGTTATTCTTGGTCATTAATGTTCTCCAAGGGAGTCTCCATAATTAGGGTGTGGATTTTATACCAAATTATCCTTCTTGGTATAAATTCTGTGGAAGGTTGGATTATTCAAGATGATGAGGAATCAAGATAAGGAGTCTCATTAATTTATCCCCCAACCAAAAAATCATTTTTCACTAGCACTGAAGGTCTTGCCTCCTCAACAAACCCTATCTTGTTAATGGTAATTGCTTCACTTTAGAGAGAGTTATTCCTTTGAGGCTCCCCCGAGTCCTAAATAAACTCCATTAATTCCACGTATAAGGGGCTCAGAGAAGCTCAAAGATTGTCCAACTAATGAATAATTTGATTCAATATACCACTCAGGTAAGATTCTACCCAAGCCTAGGTATATTCATGAGATAGAAAGATAGGGACATCAACATGTGGAATAATGATTTCAAAATTTGTATCTTCACATTCCATCATAATCCAAAATTAGAAAATGAGTATGTGATGTCATTATCCCCACACACTAGCTAAGAGAATAGGGAAAACCATCTGAATATCGAAAAACAAGAGAACTAATCGATAAGGGGTTTATAGCTCACATATAATCAACTCATCTACATGAGCTATAATAACCCCATATTGGAGATATATTTTATATAACCTCTCATTGAGAGAGCCACTTCAATTATCAATAATTATCCTGATCGATGAAAGATAGGTCATGAAGTTAAAATGTTCATGTTGAATCAACATACCGATAACCTCATTGGGACCTAACGACATCTCCTTGATGCTAGAAATATTCAACAGACTGAGATAAAATGAAGAATGAAGAATATTAGTAGTGTTCTAATATTTATAACACTATAAATGCTCTCATATCCAGCCAAATAAGAATTTCAAAGGGACTCCAATCTGGTATGGTATGTTTCCTTATTGGATATGACCAAGGAGCTGATAAATATGGGAAAGAGTTGGCACTGTTAGATTAAAAGGACTCCCATCTACTAATTGGGATTACATTACCAATTTACCTACTTGAAATCCTCATCATGTTTCCATGTCTGGTAAAATCCATCCATTCAAAAACATGGCTGAAAAACTGACTAATCGATGGCTTGGGGATACCTTGGTCTCACATGGTAGCCCCATGAGGTATGTTCTTCAGCTTCCAAAATAGCCCAATAAGAGATTACACTATCTCAAACTTATTGAGAAGGAAATTAATGGGGGTGTATGGAGATTTTCTGAGTCCCACTATGATAAAGGAAGGCGTTGATCTGATCCTTGAAAGAAAAAAAGGGAGATTAGTTTTATCACCTTCATTATATTCTCCTTCGCAATAGTAAGCATGTCACACACCAAGTTTGGAGTTTGTTTGGGGTCATCCAAAACATCCACAACAGGAAGGAATTCATTGTAAATCTCCCCAAGAGAAGGTATTCCTCCCAAATAGTTAATATCCCAGAGGAATATCCCTACTTAACCATGAGACAAATGAATGGACTTAGTGTCAGGACACTGGTGGGAAATAATCTCTCTAAGGAGTTATGATTGATTGTACATGACAAACTGGGAAATCAATGTCACCTCATAAATATGGATAGCCTGCAGTTGATTAGAGAATTTTGAGAAACTCTACCTAAACCAGAATAGACATGCCCATTCTTTAGAAAATTTACCACCAGGACACAAGTCTAACTTTGAACACTATCCACTTCTAGGATTGTTCAAAGAAGATGGAAGTATGTTTGAGTAACTTTGATAAATCAGTTTATGGGTGGTATCGTGACCATATGAACCCATAGGGGAGTTATCCAACATTTAGGATAGTCTCTAGAGATCTACCACAATCAATTGGTTATCTTCATAAAAAAATTGAATGAAATTGATAGAATATATTAACTAGTGAGATGGAAGATTATAGTTAGGAGAAGGAATGGTAGTATCATCCAGAATCCTGAATCCATATGAAGGTAGTCTGTGTGAAAAAGGTTAATTATGAAGTCTAGTCAAAATAAGCCCCCTAAAAACCAAATTTTCATAAAATACCTGGTATTTAGGGTTGGCTTTTTGATTATTGACAATCATATCCCTTCGTCTAGTCACATTATGAGACATCTATGAACTAGAAGCCATCTTCAATAGAGTATGAATCACGCATGAGAATGAGTACAATCCTTAAAGGGGAATCAGTTAAATGAAGAACATAGGGTGGAAAATGTCATGAAAATTGAATGACCCATATAAGGGTTCGTGATTGCATGACCCATCATAGCTCACATGAAGCACGTGACCCATGTAATACCTCACAATCGCATGATATTCTTTTATTCCCTGTGATTATGTAACCATATGGAGGTCATTCAAGTCACACAATGATCAAGTGATCACACGAAAAAGCACTGTTAGACCACAAGAAGAACACAAGATAGCCCCATTTTCAAAGAAGTGTAGTAAAACCTGAGTAAATTACCATTTATTAAGTCATGAATCAATTAAGAAAGTAGATCATATGAGGATGTCACATTGAGAGGTTATGTGATTTGGTCTCGGGAATGTTTATCATGATAAGGGTTACATGAATCTTTCTTGTGAGGTAGTCACACAAAAGATGATATTTCAAGAACTCTAAATTATTTAGTCTCTATTAGAATGAATGGAATCCCACTCTCCAATTTATAGGGTTCCCGTACAATACTAAAGGTCACCTGAAAGACCAAAAGCTACTTGGAACACCGAAATTCATAAAACCAAAGGACTCAAGAATACATTTACTTTACTTAAAACTGAGTCCTTATACCTGTGCACCTCACTTTTGAGGGGGCTTTAATTCTAGAAAAATGAGGATTAATAATTTTAGAATTAAAGAAATTCTTGAAGCATAGGTATTATTTTCACTATAAAGTGAAGGAAGGTGCAGCATGGCTATATGGAGATCAGGAAGCTTGGTTATGCAGATCGCATGACCCATAAGAATACACATGGCTGAATGACTCTCATAACATCATGTAAAAAAATTTGTTCTTTGTAAGATATATTAATGATCATGAAATCCCCTCGAACAAGATATAATGATCATTACAAGGCTTCTAGATGAGTTCCTATGATAATAAGATATGTCAACTGATAGACGCCTGACAATTACCTATATCCACTTATGAAATAAAATATGAAAAACTAAAAAGATTTATGTGATGAGAGTTACATTAATTTTAACATAAAGATCTCAAACAACTCACATGATCAGTTCAATGATCACGTGATATCCCTAGTGGAATGTAAATACATGTACATTTGATCATGTGAATCCACTTCAAATCCACAGACAAGCGGAGTAACTATCTATAAAAATTCTCACACACCATTATGAGATCTAGCATTGATCATGTGGTGGACCATAGACAAGATAAGTAACCATCCATGACAATGTTCGTATGCCAGTATGAGATCCATAATTGATCATGTGATTCCCTAATAGAAAACCAATTGGAAAAATTCAATGATCTTGTAAAATATAATATAAAAAGATTGAAAATATGGAAGTCTCGTGTAAAATGAAGTTATATTGTTTTTCATGTGAATGGAGGATGTGATCCACATGATAAATCTATTTATCACATGAAATCCCCATCGAAAAGTCAATCTCATCACGTGAAGGTTGTTGTAGATGTTGCCTCTATCATATGAAGGATCTCATACATACCCATTTTATCACACAAATCCCTGATAGAAAATCGATGGATGATCACCATAGGCCTTAGAAAATAAAATCTAAAAAAGGTGGTACCCTTATGTGAAAAATAATTAACTAATTTTCCATGAAAATACCCTTTGATGAGCTATCTTGATATCATGAAGGTCCCTAGAAAAGTCTCCCTCGATCACTCTAAATCCTCTTTGACATACATCTTGATCTCACAAAGACTCCATGAAATATCAGCCTAATATTATGAAGGCCCTTGGACATATCAATTTGATTATGATAAAGACCTTTTACAATGTGTGGTTCTGATAAATATGGTGATGACGGAGTGATCTCACGTTTTTTTATCACATAAAACAAATATGACACCATAGATAACCTATGACAGGTTAATAAAAAACATGTGATACTCCACCGAATCAAAACCATATATGTGCTATAATTATTATGAAATATAGGAAGGAACTGGGGAAGCGAGGACTATAAATTACTCCCCCTATGAACAAAAAACATATACAAAAGTGAATATTCAAGGAAGACTTCTCAAAGTGGAAAGACACACAATCATAAGGATCTTCCACTAGGTAAACTCATGGAACAACTAAAGGGATTACATGTCATGTATATATGATTCGCATGATCACCCTATTGATCAAAAGAAGGACTTTTAGTGAACCATCCAGATTTTCTAATTGAGTTTTTGCATGTTGACTTGGTCATGTGAGATCTTAATAGGCCATTCTTAACGAATATTGATGTGTTTGTGAAAAAATGATAAAAAAGATAGAATCCTTATGTGAAGATGAATATTGTCACGACCCATCCTCAGGGCCCGTGTTGTGACTACCCCAAGCCCACCTTCCATAGGCCAGGGGCTGGAGACTAGCACCAAAGGCGTAAATCCTGATAAAAGGAAAGGCATTGCCTTTATATAAGAAAACAAACACCACAGAGTACGCAAGATGAAGTAAACACTAAGTAAACTGAGTACAAAAGTAAGTGCTGGAAAGTAAATGGTCCAGTATACAAACCCAACTGGAAGTACAGTACAACTGAGAAAAGAAAGTACAATAGCTGAAAAGTAAAGCAGCAACCACCAAGTCATCCTCCGGAATTCTCACCTGAAGGGTGGGTACAGATAGTCTCGCCGTCTCCTTGGGTCCGTCCATCCTCTCCGTGTACGTCCCGCCTGATAGTCCACCTTCAGGTACCGTCCGCTCCACGAGCCTCAACCACGATTAGTGTTGTCTATCGTCTGCAACCAACACAACGTAGTGCAGCCATAGCCTGTGCAGAGGTGAGTATATGATACTCAGTAGGGACCCCGAGACCCCTAAAGGTCTCCCAGAATCCTCAAAGGATAAAAAACAAAGGAAATATACAAACACGAAGTATCAACCAACTCTACTTAGGTTTATGCCCATAAATATACCTAAGTAGTCAATTTTAGTTCGGCTCCACCTAACGATCCCAAGTACAACCTAGTCCACATAGGAAAGCACAACTCAGTCCACAAAAGAAAACACAACCCAGTCCATACAGGAAAGCAAGTCAATCATATCGATGATATTGATTGGAAGTCAAGACTCACCTCACACAGGTATACTAATCACGAAGAGGGGTGGAGATGATTAGATATAATCTCTGAATCATCTCCCCTTCCAAACCCATGTAGGATCCAAGTATTTAAGTCATCGCTACCAAACCCACGTAGGATCCAAGTACAGTAACCATCACTACCGAACCCACGTAGGATCCAAGTACAGTCGTCATCGATGTCGAACCCACAGAGGATCCAAGTACAGTCGTCCTCACTGTCGAACCCATGTAGGATCCAAGTACAGTCGTCCTCGCTGCCTAACCCATGTAGTATCCAAGTACAGTCGTCATCGTCGTCGTGGTCGCAGCCATCTCTAGGGTTCCCGTACACAGCATGCTCGATTCCGGGAGGGTCCGCTCCACGAGCCAAATAACGATACATCAACTGTCAGGAAGACCAGAATTGTTGTATCCCGTAGTTCCGTCCCATGTCATAGGGGACAAACCAAGAAAAATGTTCCCAAGTCATGTAGAATAAGAAAACCAAGCCATTTCCCTAAAGTACATGGCGTGTAGGTAAGCGATACATGTCATGTAATCAGACATCGGGTACTTCCTGTGTGATATGGCATGTGTCGCAAGGCTGGTCGTGTAGATAAGTAAGTAAACGGCATGTAGTATAGTTACACGCAGTGTCCAAACCACTAGGGTCGGTTCCATGTGCGCTGGCCATCCCTGGCCGTGTGGTGGAGTACATGCCCGTGTACTCCACCCCATGTCCAGGTATTTCCGGAATACATGCTAAGTCATCACGAAGCCGCTTCTGCCATGGTGAAGGTAGTACACATTGTGCCTCTTGGCCGTGTGGTTCTACCTGTGTCCATGTATCTGCCAGATTACATGCCAAGTCATCACGAAGCCGCTTCTGCCATGGTGAAGGAAGTACACACTGTGCCTCTCATTCGTGTGGTTTTGCCCGTTTCCTTGTATCTCCCAGATTACATGTCGAGCCTCATGAATCTGCTTCTGCCTTTCTATGAAGTGAATACACGTCTTGTTACTTGGTCATGTATTACTGTCTGTGTCTGTGTATTTTCCCTGAATACACGCCATTTTCATTGAATCCTCCTCTGACAAACAGTGTGGAAATTACATGTCGTGTGTATAGAGTCACACGCCGTGTGTTACTTTTATAACATCCAAAACAGAAGCCACAGAACACTTTTACTACACGGCGTGTGCTTCTGTAGTACACGTCGTGTATTCTGGAATTTTCCAGAAATGACACCTCTAGCCAGCACGCCTCCCGGGGCATCCGTTATTTGTTCCCGATGATCCGATTTCTATGAAACTTCCGCTTCTAGGTCTCCCCAATGCTCTGAAGCTGTTTACGATGTTTTCAGGCCTTCGATCGGCTCTGAAAACATAATTTGATTCACCGCTCAAGAAAGGTAGGAGAACAACAAACAACAACAAGAACAGCAGAGGAATCGTACCGTGTTAGTTTGGTCTGGTTCCTTCTGCATTAGTCTGATATCATGTGGTTTTATGAGAAACAACAACATGGAAGGTAAACCAGCGTTGCTCAATCAAAACACACCCCTACCTCATAAAACGATGTTGTTTGCGGGTGATGCGGAATATGGCATCGTGGGGTGAGGTGTTGAATACGGTTTTGGCGTATGTCCAAGGAAGGAATGATGCCTCACACTAGTTGTGGAGAGAAGATGAAAAGGCACATCATCTCTCCTTGTGGTGACGGCGTTCTTCGTCGAAGGGTGGCATTCTTCGTGGGAGGATGAAGTTCTTCCAAGAGAGAATAGAGCTCTCTTCCAAAGTCTTTACACAACAATGCTAACCCCAAAATAAAATAAGTCTCACCTTATTTTATTAGTTCAGGCCATGCATTTAAATTTTAAAATTAAAACACATAACTCTCTTAATTGATTAAGTGAGTTGGCATTATTTAATAAGGGGAAGGTGGGGAGAGGAGAAGTCACCCACTTAATTACAAGGGGGTTTAACATGCTTAAAGGGAGAGAGTTAAGGGGTTAGGGAATATGAAGGGTTGGGGCTCGTGTGGGCCCCACTTCTCATTTATCCTCACATGGGTAGTTAGGGTGTCAGTGGGTCCCACCCTAACTTCCCCATATAGGATAAAACCACTTAGGTTAGGAATAAAATTTGTACCACAAATTTTATTTAATTCAATTCTTTATTAATCCCCAAATTTTAATAACTCCTCCCGAGAAAATGCACCTTTGGTAAAGCTTCTCTTAAGAAATTACCGGTGTTTTGGTTCCATCGGTGCCCTCGGATTTCAATTCCAATCACCGGTTCAAAAGATAGAAAAACTCGCTCGTTCGTTTAGTGAACGTACCCGAGCTAAACTTCGGAAATTGATTTCGGGCACATCGGGCCTCAGAATCAAGTGCTGTCAGAAACTGCGTACTTGTAAAATCCCAAAGAATTTAAGAAAAAAAATTCATTTAAATTTACGGGTCTTTACATTACTCCCACCTCAGGGATTTACGTCCTCGTAAAGATACATCATAAACTAAGGAAACAAATGAGAGTATTGTGCATGCATCTGAGCCTCCCGCTCCCATGTGCTCTCCTAGAGGTTCTCGTGCTGCCACCTGATGCGCACTAGAGGAATCGACCATCCACGTAGGACCTGCTCCTGTCGATCCTCGATCTCCACTGGAACCTCCGAAAATTTCTCCCTGTCATCAATGTCCAGCTCCCCGTGATCAATGATATGCATCGGGTCGTGCACTTATCTCCTCAGCTGAGATACGTGGAGGACGTCGTGCACCCGGTGTAACTGAGGTGGAAGAGCCAGACGATAAGCCACCTCACCTATCCTGCTAAGAACCTGGAATGGTCTGATGAAGCGTGGAGATAACTTGTCACCCTGACCAAATATCCATAATCCACGTTGAGGTGAGACCCGTAAGAAAACGTGGTCACCATCCTCAAACTCTAGTGGTCTCCGCCTCCTGTCAGCATAGGACTTCTGTTGGCTATGTGCAGTCCTTATCCTCTCCTGGATGATTTGTACCATCTCTGTTATAGCCTGGACCATCTCTGGTCCTACGAGTGCTGACTCCCCAGGGTCTGTCTAGCACAGAGGTGATCTGCAAGGTTGGTCGTACAATGCCTCGTATGGTTCCATCCCGATGGTAGAGTGGTAGCTGTTGGTGTACACAAACTCCACCAAAGGTAGGTGATCCTCCCAACTGTGACCAAAGTCGAGGACACATGCACGGAGCATATCCTCAAGAGTTTGAATGGTCCTCTCCATCTGGACATCCGTCTGAGGGTGAAAGGCGGTGCTCAGGCATAGCTGCGTCCCAAATGCCTCCTGCAACCCCTTTCAAAACCGGGGAGTAAATCGAGCATCTCGATCGGAGACGGTAGACGATGGTACACCATGAAGTTGTGCAATCTCCTGAACGTACAGGCATACCAAGCTCTCCACTAATCCATGCTCTCTGATAGGTAAGAATTGGGCTGAATTGGTGAATCGGTCTACGATCACCCAGATGGAGTCATGTCCTTTGGAAGTACGTGGAAGTCCCGTCACGAAATCCATAGATATTCCATCCCACTTCCACTCCAGGGCCTCTAAGGGTTGTACCAAGCCTGCTGGTACCTGGTGCTCTGCCTTCACTTGCTGGCAGGTGAGGCATCGTGAAACGAACTCTGCCACAACCTTCTTTATACTCGGCCACCAGTGCTGTCACCTGAGATCCTAGTATATCTTCACTAATATCGGATGTACCGCCAATGGGGAAGTGTGAAACTCTCTCAACACCTCCTCCTATAATGCAACTGGTACCATGGTACGTCCTCTGAAAAGGACGACGTGCTCTCCTCCTAAAGTGAATCCATCTGGTGCATGTCCTGAGGATATCTAAGCACATCTCATCTCACAGTCAACATCCCCACGTTGCACCTCTCTGAACCACTGAAGTAGTGGAGGAGTGACTATGAGTGACTGTAGAAAGGCTACCACATCTCTATCCACGAAGGATATCTAAAAAGTGGCTAACTTCTCTGTCGCCTCTCTAAGTAGTTGAATGCTCATTCTCTTACTGAGAGAATCAGCTACTATATTCCCCTTCCCATGAGTATAGACTATCTCAAAGTCATAGTCCTGGAGGAACTTGATCCATCGCTGTTGTCTCGGGTTCAGGTCCTTCTGTGAGAATATGTACTTGAGACTCTGGTGGTCAGAGTAGACTATAAAGCGCTCGCCCATCAGATAGTGCCACCACATCTTCAAGGCGAAGACCACTGCTGCTAAATTCAGGTCATGGGTAGCGTAGTTCTGATCATGCTACCTCAATTGTCATGATCCATAGGCGATCACTGCCCGCTCCTACATCAGGACACACCCGAGTCTGGTCCCTGATGCATTGTAGTAAACTACGTACTATACTCCCTCCTCTGGTGGCCTCAAGATGGGTGCACTGGTCAATCTCTGCCTCATCTCCTGGAAGCTCTGCTAACATCTATCTGACCACATGAAGGGTTTCCCCTTCTTCATCAAAGCTGAAAGTGGTGTTGCAACTCTGTAGAAGTCTGGCACAAATCTCTGATAGTATCCAGCCAGACCTAGCAAACTCCGCACCTCCGTCACGCTCCTGGGTGGCTCCCAAGCTAGCACTGCCTCGATCTTCGCAGGGTCCACCGCAACTCCCACCTCAGAGATGACGTGTCCCAAGAAGTGGACCTCTCGAATCCAGAACTGAAACTTCGAGAGATTACTATAAAGTTGGTTCTCTCGGAGTGTATCCAGTACAACCCAAAAGTGGTAGGCGTTCTCCTCCTCAGTAGTCGAGTAAATCAGTATGTCGTCGATGAATACTATGAAAAATCGATTGAGGTAAGGCTTGAAGATCATGTTCATGAGACTCATGAACACTACTAGAGCGTTGTTTATGCCAAAAGGTATAACCAAGAACTCATAGTGGCCATACCGACACCTGAAGGTCGTCTTCTCCACATCCTCGTCTCGAACTCTGAGCTAATGATAGCCTGACCTGAGGTCTATCTTTGAGAAACATCGTGCTCCCTTAAGCTAATCGAAGAGGTCGTCAATCCTTGGAAGTAGATACTTGTTCTTTACGGTCACCTAATTCAGGTGATGGTAATCGACACATAGTCGCAAGCTTCTGTCCGCCTTCTTGGTGAACAAAATCGGGGAAGACCAGGGTGAAACACTGGGTCGGATGAATCCCTTGTCTTTCAAGTCCTCCAGCTATACCCGTAGCTCTAGAAGCTCAGTGGGAGCCATCTGATATGATGGAGTATATATCAGGGTTGTCCTGGGGTATAGGTCAATATAGAAGTCTACCTCTCTGTGAGGAGGTAGTCCTGGAATGTCGTCAGGAAAAATGTCCGCATACTGATCCACCACAACAGGAAAACTCGGACTCCGCACATCAACTTTTCCTAGGATGAGACTAGCCAACTGATGAGTGATAAGTTGTCCTCTCCTCTGTGTGAGTCCATCCTGCACTACAAAGGCTCCCTTCTCACTGGTGAAGGTGAACCTACTCCCATCGGTGCGGACACACCGCACCTTGCGCCTAATACAGTTGATCTGAGCATGGTCTGTAGATAACCAATTCATGCCCAAGATAACGTTGTAAGGCCTCGACGCCACTACAAGAAGATCCCAGACGAAGCTCTCACCTCCTAGAGCAAGCTCACACTGCTGGCACCGGTGCGTAATCATCAAGTCTGATCCTGTAGGAGTCTCTAGCTGTAAGGATCGAGCCAAAGACTCCATCGGAATCTTCGAGCTCCGAACAAGGGCAGCGACAATGAAATAATGACTCACTCCTATGTCTATAAGAACTGCATCAAGGGTGGAGTAGACACAGATAGTACCTCAAATCATCTCAGGTGCGCCATGGTTGTAGGCCTCCACTACCTAAAGTTGAGTCTGCCTCTGCCCGCCAGCTCCCTGTGGTCAGGGGGGACCTCCTGGTGGTGGTGGTGGTAGAGCTTTGAAGCGTCATCCACCACCTACTACTCAGCCAACTCCTCTACCTCGTCCACCTGCTTCATAAGTACCTCCATGGTCGAACCTATATCTCTGCCTGGGTGGTCCCTCAACCGTCTGCTGCTCCTCTATAGGGTGGGTCGGGTAGTGACGAGCCACGTGGCCCTGCCTGCCGCATGCATAGCACTATATGCCTCTCGTATGATTGGCTCTACTGCGTGTGCCCCGCACATCCGAACCAGTATCCTGAGGTCTCCCTCCTGATGGTATGGTCTGCTTGGACCTCTTCATCACCTGTCTACTGCTGGCTGTAGAAGACTCCGCTATGTTTCGCCCTACGGTAGGTCTCGCTGCTGGTGTAGGCTCGGCGAGAATGCTCTCCACAAGAAGGGCTCACTCCAGTAATCATGCCTACGTCGGAATACTGAGGGTGATCATTGATGCCCTGATCTCATGCCTCAGTCCCTGCTCGAAGTTCTGGGCCCAGAAGAATGGGTCTCGTACCATGTCTGTGGATTAGCGCGAGAGATCGGTAAACCTCACCAAGTACTGGGCTACTGTCATGCTGCCCTGCCGCAGCTGTAGTAACTCCTGAATACGCACCGCACGGAGGGTGGCTGGAACGAACTCTGAGTAGAAGAGACTCTCAAAGTCTGTCCAAAGAAGAGATGCCTTGTCGTGCACCTGGAGCATCAGGCTCCACCATCTACCTGCTACCGCGTGTAGGAGTATTGCCGCAAGGATCACCATGAGGTCAGCTGGTGTCCCTACTAATCTGAAGACTCGAACAACAGCCTCTAGCCAATCCTTGGCTGCCTGAGGGTCCATCTCCCCACGGAACCGGGGCGGCCTCTGATGCTGAAACTCGTGCAGTGCACTCAGTCGACGTGCACTCTCAGATGATGGGGTTGGTGGCATCGGTAGCTCGACGGATAGAGGTACCTTCGGTGCCTCCGCTGTAATGGGTCCATGCACCGAGGCCTCGTCACTAGGTGGCATATCATCTCGCACAAAGCTTAGAACCCTAGCTGGCTGCCGTCGTGGGGTCATCCTGAAAAGAAATAGGTGTGCCACGGTTAATATAGTATACCTGGTTAGCTGATACAAAGTAATCACAAAGAAAACTTTTGAAACACACATGCAATCAATGTTTCCGTGCATTGAGTCAGAAATCAGAAGTCAGGGTCCAAGTGTATGGATACGTCGGTCTTCGCACCAACATTGGACTCCCTGGACGGATAACCACACTCAATACCCTATACACTATTGCTTCACATAGAAGAAATTACCAGAGTCCTGAGTTCTACGGTAGAACCGACTCCTTTGATACCAATTTGTCACGACCCATCCTCGAGGCCCGTGTCGTGACTACCCCAAGCCAGCCTTCCATAGGCCAGGGGCTGGAGACTAGCACCAAAGGCGTAAATCCAGATAAAAGGGAATTTATTGTCTTTATATAAGAAAACAAACACCACAGAGTACGCAAGCTGAAGTAAACACTAAGTAAACTGAGTACAAAAGTAAGTGCGGGAAAGTAAATGGGCCAGTATACAAACCCAACTAGAAGTACAGTACAACTGAGAAAAGAAAGTACAAGTGCTGAAAATTAAATCAGCAACCACCAAGTCATCCTCTAGAATTCCCACCTAAAGGGTGGGTACATATAGTTTTTTCGACTCCTCAGGTCTGTCTGTCCTCTCCGTGTACATCCCGACTGATAGTCCACCTCCGGGTACCGTCCGTTCTACAAGCCTCAACAACGATCAGCGATGTCCGTCGTCTGCAACCAACACAACATAGTGCGGGCATAGCCCATGAAGGGGTGAGTATATGATACTTAGTAGGGACCCCGAGACCCCCGAAGGTCTCCCAGAATCCTCAAAGGATAAACCACAAAGGAAAGATACAAACACGAAGTATCAACCAACTCTACTTAGTTTTATTCCCATACATATACCTAAGTCATCAATTCCAGTTCGGCTCCAACTCACGAGCCCAAGTACAACCTAGTCCACACAGAAAAGAACAACCCAGTTCACAAAGGAAAACACAAACCAGTCCATATAGAAAAGTAAGTCAATCATATCGATGATATTGGTTGGAATTCAAGACTCATCTCACACAGGTATACTAATCACGAAGAGGGGTGGAGATGATTAGATTTAATCTCTAAATCATCTCCCATGTCGAACCCACATAGGATCCAAGTATTGAAGTCGTCGCTATCAAACCCACATAGGATCCAAGTATAGTAACCATCGCTGTCGAACCCATGTAGGATCCAAGTACAATCGTCATTGTTTCTGAACCCACGGAGGATCCAAGTACAGTCATCCTCGCTACTGAACCCACATAGGATCCAAGTACAGTCGTCCTCACTGTCGAACCCACGTAGGATTCAAGTACAGTCGTCATCATTGTCACGGTCGCATCCAGCTCTAGGGTTCCCGCACACAGCATGCTCGATTCTAAGAGGGTCCGCTCCACGATCCAAAGAACGATACATCAGCTGTCATGAAGACCAGAGTTGATTTATCTCGTAGTTCCGTCCCACGTCATAGGGGGAAAACCAAGAAAAACGTTTCCAAGTCACGGAGAACAAGAAAACCAAGACATTTCCCTAAAGTACACGGCATGTAGGTAAGCAATACACGTCGTGTCATCAGACACCGGGTACTACCCGTGTGATACGGCCCGTGTCCAGGGCTGGTCATGTAGATAAGTAAGTACATGGCATGTAGTATGGTTACATACCATGTCAAACCTCTAGGGTCGGTTCCATGTGCGTTGGCCATGCCTGGCCATGTGGTGGAGTACATGCCCGTGTACTCCACCCGGTGTCTGTGTATTTTCGAAATACACGCCGAGTCATCACGAAGCCGCTTCTGCCATGGTGAAGGTAGTACACGCCGTGCCTCTTGGCCGTTTGGTTCTGCCCGTGTCCGTGTATCTCCCAGATTGCATGTCGAGTCATCACGAATCTGCTTCTGCCATGGTGAAGGAAGTACACGCCGTGCCTCTTGGTCGTGTGGTTCTGCCCGTGTCTGTGTATCTCCCAGATTACACGCCGAGCCTCATGAAGCCGCTTCTGCCTTTCTATGAAGTGAATACACACCGTGTTACTTGGTCGTGTATTATTCTCTGTGTCCGTGTATTTTCCCTGAATACATGCCATGTCCATCGAAGCCTCCTCTAACAAATAGTGAGGAAACTACACGCCGTGTGTATAGAGTCACACGTCATGTGTTACTTTTCTAACGTCCGAAACGGAAGCCATAGTATGATTTTACTACACGGCGTGTGCTTCTGGAGTACACGCTGTGTATTCTGGAATTTTCCAGAAACGATGCCTCTGGCCAGCACACCTCCCGAGGCGTCCGTTCTTCGTTCTCAATGATCTGATTTCTACGAAACTTCCACTTCTAGGTCACCCCGACACTCTGAGGCCATTTACGATGTTTTCAGGCCTCTGATCGGCTCTGAAAACATAACTTGATTCACCTCTCAAGAACGGTAGAATAACACCAAACAACAACAAGAACGGCGGAGGAATCTGACCGTGTTAGTTTGGTCCGGTTCCTTCCGTATTAGTCTGATATCATGTAGTTTTATGAGAAACAATAACATGGAAGGTAAACCAACGTTTCTCAATCAAAAAACACCCCTACCTTGTAAAACAATGTCGTTTGTCGGTGATGCGGAAGATGGCGTCATGGGGTGAAGTTTCGAAGATGGCGTTGGCGTACGTCCAAGGTAGGAATGGAACCTCACACTAGCTGTGGAGAGAAGATGAAAAGGCACGTCATCTCTCCTTGTGGTGACGGCGTTCTTCTTCGAAGGGTGTCGTTCTTCACGGGAGGATGAAGTTCTTCCAAGAGAGAATAGAGCTCTCTTCCAAAGTCTTTACACAACAATTCTAACCCCAAAATAAAATAAGTCTCACCTTATTTTATTAATTCATGCCTTTCATTTAAATTTTAAAATTCAAACACATAACTCTCTTAATTGATTAAGTGAGTTGGCATGATTTAATGAGGGGAAGGTGGGGAGAGGATAAGTCACCCACTTAATTACAAGGGGGTTTAACAAGCTTAAAGGGAGCAAGTTAAGGGGTTAGGGAATATGAAGGGTTGGGGATCGTGTGAGCCCCACCTCTCATTTATCCTCACATGGGTAGTTAGGGTGCCAGTGGGTCCCACCCTAACTTCCCCATGTAGGATAAAACCGCTTAGGTTAGGAATAAAAGTTGTACCACAAATTTTATTCAATTCAATTATTTATTAATCCCCAAATTTTAACAACTCCTCCCGAGAAAATGCACCTTTGGTAAAGGTCCTCTTAAGAAATTACTGGCGTTGTGGTTCCATCGGTGCCCTCGGATTTCAATTCCGAGCACCAGTTCAAAAGATAAAAAAAACTCACTCTTTTGTTCACTGAACGTACCCAAGCTAAACTTTGAAAATTGATTCCGGGCACCCCGGGCCTCATAATCAGGTGCCGTCAGAAACTGCATACTCGTAAAATCCCAAAGAATTTAAGAAAAAAAATTCTTGAAATTTACAGGTCTTGACAAATATGTTGATTTTTATGTTAAGGAATCATGTTCTTTGCATGACCTATCCAGATCATGTGATGACGCCCGAGTATGTCATCCAAGTCATGAAAATTCCTACAGACATAACATCCTTGATCACGCATCACCCTTGGATGTGTCTATGTCAATCATGTGTAGGATCCCTGGAAAAGTCATCCAGATCATGCGACAGTACCTGATCATTCCTACGATGTCATGCAAAGTCCTTCGGAAAGATAGACCATGATAAAGTGATTCCATTGGACATGTCTGTTTTGATCTTGCAAAGGCTCCCCAGACAGTTCAGTTGAATCATATGGAAGACCTCTGACATGTCTACTTCAATCAATTGAATCACCTTGAACATGTCATCCTTGTCATGAAATGGACCCAGAACAAGTAAGCTAGATTACATGGTAGACACCTCACACATGTCCTCTAGACAACCTAGACATTTCTGGTAGACACCTCAGACATGCTGGTCAAATATCCTCAAACATGTTAGGTACACAACCAAGACATGTCCATACATACTCATACATTTCAGGAAGATGACTAGGATATGTCCATACATCCTTATACATGTCAAGAAGACAACAATTACAAGTCCAATATACATCCTAGACATATCAACCATGTTTGGAAGATACCCTATAACATGTCTAGAATGTTAGGCAAACACCATGAGGCATGATAACCTTGTCTGAAAGACACACTTAGACATAAATCATTGTAAATACATTGACCTTAGTAGACCATAGTTGGTGCTTACTTTATTGCATTAGAATAAGATATAAGGAATCACATTCCATATGACCAAATAGTTTAGTATTTTTGGAAAATAAGATACATACGTGGATATTACATTGCAATTTAAATCATAAAATACAACATAATAATTTATTTTAAATCACTATTATTCCCATATCTTATCCCTGCATGTCAATCGTAATATGTATCTTATAATCATGGGGGGAAATAAAACATAAGAAATGGGTGATATCAGATGCTCGATAAGGGTAAGCATACAATGGAAGCTATAATAAATAATCATAAACAATAATTCAAGGTGAATAACTAAAAACATAATCCATTAAAACATAATCTTGATCATAATATGGAGAGAATAAAATATGATCAAATAATGTCATATAAATAATCACATGAGAATGAAACTTAGACATGGATATTCTAATAGTAGAATAATAACATGAATTATCAATAAATAATCTCATAATGAGGTAATACATAATGAGGGACATCATAAATATACCATCAAGGCTTCATCCAATACATTATACATAATCGGGTAAGACATTAGCCAATACCCAAACTAGTTTGTCTCGTGAAACCTATCGATGCATTGAGAGGCTATTTTAGGCCCCTCCCATCACTTACTAAGTTAAACACATTCCTAATATAAAAGGGTTGAAACATATTCAATATATACATTCATATTGAAACTAGTTTATGAAATTTTAATTACAGTCCCCAAATAATAAACATAATCATAAACCATCCTGTGTAATATGATGAATGGTATCAAATTAGAACATCCACAATCAAAATAATCATTAAAAAATCAATAAAATATGGTACATGGTATCATAATTTATCAAACTCAATTAATAAAAATATATAATAAAGAGTGTTTACATAGATTAAAATACTCTAATAAAATTATTGAAAAATTCCTGTGAGGAATACCAATTTTACTTTGAAATAATTTATTTAAAAAGTAATGCAATTATAAAAGAAAAAAATTCTTTGAAAATATCTTGGTGAAATTTTAATGTATTCCTAGATAAATTAAAGTGTCATGAAAGTGGTAAAATTATCTCATGTTGTATAAGTTTAAAAAAATCTTTTAAATTTTAAAAAATGAAACATTTAAAAGAATACTTTTAAAAGAAAGTGTGAGTGTCAACCACATGAATAGATTGTGTGTATCGGATATAAATACACATAAAATAAGTGTAATCATGACATAAGATAATCAAAATTTGTTTCACACATAATCATAGCAATAAATAATCATTGGAGTATAAGTGTAACCCAAAGAATGGAAATTGGGTTGAGAATTCTCTTACCTTAGGTCTGATTTCCACTGTACATGTCTGAACCTCCTATATAATGGTTTTAAACATATTATTGACTTATAATAGAATTATATTAATTTTTATTATATCATATATTATTCCCTTATGATTTTTTACAACTCATTTATTAATAATATTTATTCATTTTACTATTTTGGGCGTTAATTGCATTGTTTCTCATCTTGTTTTCTCAAAAAAGTACTGATTATCTTGCATAGGGTATAGATAAAACATTTAAAAAATAAAATTAATGTTATAAATATAATATTTAATCATTAAATACATTTTTTAACCATTTTTTAATATTTATTATAGAAAATTAATTACACCGCTACGTGGAGACGGTGAGTCGTACGTTTGCACGTGTGGTGCTTTCATTTTTCGTAGGATAGATAAAGGGTAGAATATGGTTGTTTCATAATCATAATAAAATATAATTAAATAGATGATACTAGATTTATTATTTTATAATAGAAACAACACATTAAGAGGAAGTAAAATAAGATATCAATTCGAATGGGTTGGTAAAAACGATTACCTCTTCTTCGGCAGACTTTTATTAGATCTCTTCTCAAGGAATATAAAGTTTGTATTTTGGGAGTAATATAACCTATAGAACTTGTATGAGGATTTTAAGAGGATAAATGGATAGATTTTGGTCAAGATAGAAGGTATAAGGTGGTGAAATGAAATGAAGGAATGAGTGCCTTTTATAATTGAGGTGAGGGCACTTCAAGAATTCCTTAAAATATTAAAATATAATTAAGGTCATTCTAGAGGAAAAACTTCAAAAAGACCTATAAATCACATGTGATTACATTTTATACCAAATATTATCCAATTAGGCCTTATTATATATTTTTATTATTTTTAATTAATTTAATAAAATATTGTATTCATGAAATATCATTATTGTCAAAATTAACATTGTTCATTACTATGACTCTAAAAACATAGAAAACAAATATGAAAATTAAAAAAACTATTTTATTATATCTTATAAATATAATAGTTATCTATATAATTCATGGATCAACTTAGTTATCTAAAATTATATTTATTTTAATATTTTTAATATCATTTATTTGATTTTTCTATTAATTTAATAATTACTGCACCATCATTGTTTAAGAATTTAAGGTATTTATTTATTCCCTAAGAATTAAATATAAATTTTCATGAAGAATATAAATATTTTATATTTAAAAATACTATTTATGGTTGAATATATCTTCTGAAAAACTATATATTAAAAATGTTATAATAATTAAAAACTATAGTGTGAATAGTTTGACTTTCTTTTCAATATAATACTAAAAGAGACATAATGTCAACTAATTCGGTCCAAAAGGTCCTATATTCGAAATCATGGATGATAATGGTAGAAATATACTAAAAAAAATATTTAACAATATTTTTTGGCTTATTTAATGGTTCTTATTATCTTAATTAAAATCATTTTATTAATTTTCCATCTACTTGCACAAGCATTGCATCAGCATTGCATAAGAATTAAAGCTAATTATATTATATATAAAAATTAAAAATAAATTAAAATAATTAAAATAAATTAATTGATATCAATATAATATTTTATATTAGTTCATTATGTATATTTAATCATATCCATTTCAAGACAACTTATTTAATTTTTTAATTTTACTTTCATTGCCTTGTGTAAGCATTGCATAAGCATTTGGATAAGATTCATGTTGTATAACTCTAAAATTAAAAAATATAAGTTAAAATAATAATTTTTATATAATAATTAATTAAAATTCATTAAAATAATTTTTATTATTAAATTATTATATATAAGGAACCAAATTTGACTTTACCAATGTTGTACAAGCATTGCGTCGACACAGAAAATGTTTTTTATATTTATCATGAAATAATTTATATTTTATATTTTATGCACTATTTTTGTGTGATATTTGTTTTATATTATCATTAATGTTTATTTACATAAGTTTAACAAATTTTTATATCATTTCTATGTTTTTAAGATATCATAAATGATATCGTATTTCATAAAAACTTTTATTTGTTTTCTATTCATAAAAAATGAAACTTCTCAGAAAAATACCAAAAATTTACCCTAAGATAATTTTTAAATTATTATTTCTAAAATGAGATTTATTTTTTAAAATAAAAATTATAAGAGTCAAAATTTATTTTTAAAATTAGTGCGTCAATAAAAGGTGGTAAAATTGTCTTTTAGATAAAATATATCTTTTATGTTTAAAATTGGATTTATTATTATCTTAAGCAAATAATAATTATTGGATGAATTTAAAAACATTTTTATTTAATATATAATATATAAATTTAATTATTACGTTTCCAAAATAGTGATTAATTTAATTTATTAAGTTAAAATGCCTTTGTGGGCATAAAAATATTTTTTTATAAAAACACATTCATTGTGTCCGATTGGTTTTTATTTTAATTTATGATTAATTGGTAACCAATTAATTCATTTTATAAAAATATGTGAACTATATTTTCATAATTAATTTAATCTCATTCGTTCCTTCTATTCCAATAACTATGTAATAATTATCACAAAAATAATATTTGATTGTTTGTTTAAGCTTGGTAAGCTATCAAACATAGTGTTCTTTTAAAATATCTGGGTTCTACATTCTCCCATCCTTTAATAAATTGTGTCCTTTCAATTTTAAGTTACACTTGAAAATAAAAAGGTTGATAATTTAATTCCTTTTTGGGAAACACAAATCATAAATAGGGTTAATAAAACATCATGTTATTAAGAAGGAATGGAAATGCAATGGTCACAAGAAAATTAGGCTTTCAAATAGGATAACATTAGTGGGACATGAAAGCCTGGACATTGAAGATAATTCTAACTATCATGTTTTTATCGATATTGATAAAAAAACATGGTCATAAGAAAGTTAACCATCACAAAATCGTAAATTTGTGATGGGTTAAAAGACAATTAATTTCTTAGAAAGAAAAGTAAATAGATAATGTTTTTATTCAAATATAATTTTCCCTATAGTTGAGTAATTATTTTACTATTAAAATAATAACTTTAGAAAATAAACTTATTTTATTTATTTCTATGTTACAATCATAATTTCATCCTTTGGTTATGCTTCGATCTATTTTCACTTCTTACACCAGGAAATGGATATTCAAGATGAATGTTTCATGCCTGAATCACTTTAATGTATCATAAGATCTACAATTCATTCCTTTGACATTTAAATATTTACTAAAATCAAAATGGTTATCACATGTTATCAGAAAAAAATAATATACAAAGTTTAACTTAATCCATTCCATAAGTAGTTAATCTTAAGACTCATCCAAAATACATTTATCCAAATTCAAAGTCTAAAAATTTAGAAGGAAGGTCACTAAATTTCCAAAATCAACTTAACATTAAATTCCCTAAAGAATGAAATGTAGATATTCTTTTAACATATCAAATATATGAATACCTTTATCACCTTAAAACCTTAATGAAAACATTTCTACTTCTAAATATTTAAATAATAAGTAATTAAGTACAATCCTTATATATTTCATGATCTTATAACTATAATATAATTGATAAAATACTTTTACAAAATAATTCTTGAATCCAAAAACCCAAATACTTCAAATATTCCACTCCATCTACAGTAATATCATAAGATTTACCTTGACCCCTTTATTTGTTATTAGGTATATTCCCTTGATATTTTGGGAATTTGTTTGTGTATTGCACTATCTCCTTACAGTTGAAACATTGCACATTTACAAATTATTTATTTCCCTTACAGTCATGTGTCTCGTGACCCTTCTCTCTACACTTATAGCAAACTCTCATTCCCTTAAAGAATTCATTAGATTGTTTCTTTCCACAATTATCACATGTGGGAAAATCCTTCTTTCCCTTCTTCCCTTTATCCATATCTTTATCCACCATTATCTTATTCTCTTGCTTTCCCTTAAAGTCATATGACTTATATAATTCTTTGTCTATCTTGATAGTGCATGAGACTATATCTTCCTTTGATGATAAATTTTGGGAGATTAGTTCCATTTGAATGATTGGTTTAAGCCCATATAAGAAATGATCAATCTTACTATTTGTATTACATACATAGTCTTCACCATGCCTTTCTAATATTGTAAAGTTAGATTCATATTTATCATTATTATATTCCTCCTTTTGTATCTGACTCAAAAAAATTCTATCCATATATACTCGTAGTTCATGAGGGAAATATTTTTCTAATAATTTTTTTTTAAATCCATCCATTCAATGTTTGATACTTCCTCATTCCCCTAAGTGTTTTGAATCAATGGCCATCATTGATCTGTATCTCTAGAGAGATTTTAAACTAACATGAAAACGTTATCCATTTCATTACTTCAAAAAGTGAGAAATATATTTTCTAAGGAACTTATCCATTGTGCAGCTACAAATAGATTTTTAGTCCCATTGAAATATGGAGGTTTCTGATGCATAAAATAGTCTAACATTGTTACACAGTATTATGAATATACAGGATGACCTATATGGTCAAGGTTATTTCTCATAACTTGAGTCAGCTATTCCAATATAGTTATAATTTTTTTAGCTCTAGATGCATCTCTAGCTCCAACTTCATTATCTTTCCTAGGATTACAATCCCTACATGCATTGATACCGTTTTAATTCCTTCCACTAGGAATAATTTATATAAAAAACATACACTATATTAGATCATATCATTATGAAACATAATATATAATCTCAAAACTAGTGAATCAAATAATCCTAATTTGAAAATTTAGGTATAACTAATATCTAAATCATATTCTTGGTTTCTTTGGGAATATTTAAAAATTATTTCGTAGGGTTTTATTCTCTAATATATGTTTTCCTAAATCTAGTTCCCAATATTTCTACTAAACTTCCACTGATACCAACTATAAAGACCCTGAATCTAGTATACTGGAGTTGGTGGTTACTTTATTACATTAGCATAAGATACAAGAAATTACATCTCGAAGGACCTAATAGTTTAGTAGCTTTAGAAAACTAGATACGTACTTCAGTCTTACATTACAATTTAAAACAAAAAATTAAATATATTAATTCCTTTTAAAAACACCTTTATTCCCCTAGCTTATCCCTTCATGTCAATCATAATATATATCTTTTCATAATGGGTGAAAATAAAACATAAGAAAGGGGTGATCTCATATGCTCGGTAAGGTTAAGGATATAGTGAAATCTATCATAAATAATCATAAATAATAAGTCAAGGTGAATAACTAAAAACACATTATATTAAAACATAATCTTGAGTATAATATGGCGGGAATAAAATCTAATAAAATATTTCCATATAAATAATCACATGAGAATAAAACTTAGCCATGGATATTCTATTAGTTGAATAATCACATGAATTAGAAATAACTAATCTCATAATTAGGTAATTCATAATATAGGACATCATAAACACACATTCAAGGCTTAGTCCAAGACACCATACATAATTGGGTAAGACATCATCCAATACCCAAACTAGTTTATCTCATGAGACCTACTAATGCATCGAGGGGCTATAGTGGGCTCCGCCTGTCACTTAATAAATCGAATGCGTTCCTCATATGAAAGGGGTGAAACATATTCAACATATACATTAATATTGAAACTATCATATGAAGTTTTAATAACATTCCCTAAACAATAAACATAATCATAAACCATCCCGTGTAATATGATGAATGGTATCAAATTAGCACGTCCACAGTCAAATTAATCATAAATGAATCAATAAAAAATTTAGATGTTATAATAAGATATTAACCATAATTTATCAAAATATTAAATAAAAGGTTTTTAGGTACATTAAAATACTCAAATAAAATCATTGAAATTTTCTTGAGATAAATACCAGTTTTACTTTGACATAAATTATTTAAAAATTAATGTAATTATAAAATGAAAAAAATATTTGAAAATAACCTTGTAAACTTGTAAAGGATTCCTCAAGGAATCATAGTGTCATGAAATTGTAAAATATTCTCATGCTGTAAAAGTTAAAAAACATTTCTTTTCGATTTGAAAAATGAAACATTTCAAAGAGTATTTTTAAAAGAAAGTGAGAGTGTTAACTAAATGAATCGATTATGTTTATCATATTTAAATCCACAAAAAAACTGCACACACAAAATAATATAATAAAAATTCATTTCACATATAATCATATCATGACATAATCATTGTATCATAAGTTTAACCCAAAGAATAGAAATTGGGTTAAGAATTCCCTTACCTTAGGTCTGATTTCCACCGTACGTGTCTGAAACTCCTATATAATTATTTTAAACATATTATTAACTTATACTAGAATTATATTAATATTTATTATATAATATATTATCTTATTATATCATTTTACCACATTATTATTAATAATATTTATTCATTTCACTATTTTAGGCGTTAATGGCATTGTTTCGGATGCTTGTTTTGTCTTAAAATTTCTTGTTCTCTTACATATGGTATAGATAAAACATTTCCAGGATAAAATTAATGTCATAAATATAATATTTAACCATTAAATATATTTTTAGAACCCTTTTTAAATGTTTATCATAGAAAATTAATTACACTGATGTGTGGAGACAGTAATTCATACGTACGCACGTGCGGTGCTTTCATTTTTTGTAAGATGGATAAAAAGTAGAATATGGATGTTTAATAATCATAATAACATCTCATTATATATATTATACTAGATTTATTATTTTATAATTGAAACACATTAATATTAAGTAAAAGAGTAAATTAATTTGAATGAGTTGTTAAAAATGGTTACCTATTCTTTACTGGAGTTCTTTTAGATATCTTCTCAAGTGATCTAGAGTTGGTCTTTTTAGAGTACCAGAACCTCCAGAACATGGATAAGTATTTTATGAGGATAAATTTATCGATTTTTTTATCTATAAGAATCAAGGTGGTGGAATTTTATGAAAGAAGGTGTTCCCTTTTATAATTTAAGTGAGGGGCACTTCAGGAATTCCATAAAATATTAAAATATAATTAAGGCCATTATAGAGGAAAAGAATTCAAAAATGCCTATAAAGCATAGGGTACTAAATTTTAGACCAAATATTATCTTATTTATCTTTATTCAAAAAAATATTATTTTTAAGTAATTTAATAAAATATTATATTCATGAAATATTATTATTGTCAAAATTAACATTATTCGTTACTTTAACTCTAAAAACATAAAAAAATTATTCAATTACAAAAAAAACTATTTTATTATATATTATAAACTTCATAATTATCTATATAATTATTCAATAATCATAATTATCTCAAATTATATATATTTTAATATTTTTAATATCATTTATTTTATTTTTCTATTAATTTAATAATTGCTCCATCATCGTTGTGTAAGCATTTAAGGTATTTATTTATTTCCTAAAAAATAAAAATAAATTTACACGAAGAATATAAATCTTTTATATTTACAAAAAACTATTTATTATAGAATATATCTTCTATAAAACCATATATTAAAAATGTTATACTAATTAGAAAGCATATTGTGAACAGTTTGACTTTCTTTTCAATAAAATACTATAAGGGACATAATGTCAACTAAGTGGATAAAAAAGGTCTTATATTCAATAAAAGGATTATAATGGTCTATATATACTAAAACAATAATATTTATTTATATTTTTGGTTCATTTAATGGTTCTAATTATTTTAATTAAATCATTTTATTTATTTTCCTTCTATTATCACAAGCACTGCATCAGCATTGTATAAGCATTAAAGATGGTTATTTTTTATCTAAAAAATTAAAAATAAATTAATATAATTAAAATAAATTAATTGGGATCAATATAATATTTTATATTCATTCATTATGTATATTTTCTCATATTCATGTCAAGAAAAATTATTTAATTTTTTAATTTGGCTTTTATTGCCTTGTGCAATCATTGCACCGGTATTTGGATCTGATTCATGTTATATAACTCTAAAATTAGAAACTATATAATAAAATCATCATTTATACATAATAATTAATAAAAAAATTCTTGAAAATACTTTTTGTAACTAAATTATTATCTATAAAGAACCAAATTTAACTTTGTTAATGTTGCGCAGGCACTACGCCGGCACTGTAAATTGTTTTTATATTTATCATGAAATAATTTATATTTTATATTTTATAGATTATTTTTGTATGTTATTTGTATTATATTATCATACATGATACTTTTCATAATTTTAATAAATTTTTATATCATTTCTATGTTTTGACGATATCACAAAAGATACTGTATTTCATAAAAACTGTATTTTTTTCCTATTTGTCAAAAAAATGAAACTTCTAAAAAAATACCAATAATTAAGCCTAATATAATTTTGAAATTAATATTTCAAAAATTATGTTTATTTTTTCAAATAAAAATTATAAATGTTTCAAAAAAAATTTTAAAATAAGGACGCCAATAAAAGGCGGTAAAATTCCCTTTTAGAGAAAATATAGCTTATATACTTAAAATTGGATTTATTCTTATCTTAAGCCTATAAAACTTATTGGATAAATTTAAAAACATTTTATTGAATATATAACATATAAATTTCGTTTATACATTTCACTAATATTGATTAATATAAGTTATTAATATAAAATGTCTTTGTGGGTATAAAAAAAGTTTTTTATAAAAACACATCCTTTATGTCCAATTGGTTTTTATTTTTATTTATAATTAATCGGTAACAAATTAATTCATTATATAAACATGTGTAAATTATATTTTCATAATTTATCTAATATCATTCATTCCTATTTTTCGAGTCGTTGTGTGATAATTATCATAATAATAATATTTAATCATTTGTTTAAGCTCACTAAGATATCAAACATATTTTTCTTTAAAAATATCAGGGTGTTACAACCAATTTGAACTATGAGTACTCTAATTATTGTCCAAATAGTATATTTAGTATTCCTTACCAATGACCTATCTCCAATAGGACATCTTCCTTGGTATAAGTCCCTCCATATCTCAGACAATCTAACCCATGGGACCCAAACTCTCCTATGGGTTTATCATTCTTCCTCATCAATCAGCAGATTGAGAAGCTAATCGAACTATGTAGACTCTAATTTCTATAATAAACATGATAAATAGAAGATTTACTAAGGTTCAAGCTCCATATCAAACACCCCCTTAGGGTCACCCCAGAGCATAAGTCCCATATCTATATGTAGTGATTCACAACACTTGATATCCCTTGTTTCTCACACCGAGCATGAGTTACATGGGATTATGGATTTTCAAAGATCATATCACGAGCATAAAAAATTTACCCTATCTAGGGAAACCTTAATGTGTAATCCTCATTTAGTGACATGGTATTATTTTCCCTCATATAAGTGTATCTACCTTGGTGTAAGTCCTAAAGGTATTCCCATATTGGTAAACCCCAAGGCAATAACCCTCATGTGCATCAATTATCATTCATCGCCCATCAGTGGGTTGAGGGTGGATTGAACTATGATGACTCGGATTCCTGTTGTAAGAATGATATGTAGTATTCCTTACTAAGGCTCAAGCTCCATACCTAGGGCCTATGTTCCCTCACATATGTACTTTCTGAATGATGTTAAACTGATTGGATTAGAATCAAAAAAACTACATGGGTTTTGATTCCTCTTATAAATATGATATGTAGGACAACTCATAAAGGCTCAATACCATCCTTGAAACACAAATAGCCTACCTAAATAGTAATAAACTCTAGAGTTTCTGGTTATTAATCTTAAAAATATAAACAGCTACCCATTTATAATAAATAATGGGGAACAAATAGAGAAACTTAGATATATACAGATGGTGTCAATAATAGAACCCACCCCCCTGGGTTGAAGGATTAAACACTTGATCATTTTGTTAGGCTAACCAATACTGTATTAGGATTTGGAAAATATTTATCAATATATCTTAAAATATAAGAGAGCCTTGGAATTGAAAATAATTCCCCACAAAAGGTTCGATGATCTAGACCTCCCATCCTCTCGAACAAAGTGAATTTCTTGGTTTCATTGGGTTTGAAACCCTAAATGACCACTTGACTTTGGAAAGTGAGTATATACTATGTTATGGATGTGGGGTTAATAGGGAGTTTCTATAAGATATAAATATGGTGAACCTAGCGTGAATGATTTTTAAACCATACTTGAACCCCAAACAATCAATCTTTAGTCCTTGGTCCTGAAATGGGAAACAAAAATGGTGAACTCGGTGTGAAATCATGTAGTGATAGAATAACTAAATCATTATAGGCTTCAAAAATATTTCCTCCTAAACCCAGGGCACCATACAATTCCAAATAAAAAACTAAGATATTTTTCTTTCCAATCATGAGCCATATTCCCAGAATTACAATGTCAAAATCATTTCTCATATTTCATAATATATTCCACAAGGATATTTTTACCACACCTATCACAAACTAAAAAGTTGATTTGTTTACCTTTAGATTTATTTAATAGATTATTACTATTTTCTAACACATTTAACTCTTTTTATCTTTATTTTAATAGGAAACATGATCCTTGAAAAACTCTATTTCCACCTTCTAAGCACAACGAACCAGTTTTTCATAACTTTTAAATTCACAAGAGGTCAATTATCTTGTGTATCTTAGCTTTAATCGTGAGTAAAAACAATTAATTTTGCTATCAAGATCTTGAATAAAATTTGGTTTATACCTTTACAATTGGGTGAACTTTACTTCATACATGGACATTTAATCTTACTCTTTCTGCCTCAATTCCAATAATTTATTTTCCTTCAAAAGTCAAACAACCTTGGGAAAATATTTCTCAAGGAAAATATTTTTAAATGTATCCCATTACATGGAATCAATATATTTTATTTCTCTAGTATTCTTAACCATTGATCATCATTGATAAGTTTCACCTTTAAATGGTAAATAGAAAGAGTTACCTTTTGATACTCTAAAAAACCCCTGACTTCGAATAACTTTTCCAGAGCTTTAATTCATCCCTCAACTACCACTAGGTCAAAACAAATACACTAAATTCTAGAGGGTTTTGTCTCATAAAATGATCCACCATAGACTTGTTCCTCTATGGTAGATATGGTTTATCTTTATCATGAATAAAACCACCACTTATAACATGTTTTAACTAATTCATTATAGAAACAAACTACTCAATTCCAATCCTAACTATTAAAGGTTATTGATTTGGAAGGATAGTATCCTCTCGGTGCCTTCCTACTTTTATTTCCCAATTTCATCTATGGAAAACCATTTGGAACAGACATAGTTTAGATAAATAAACATTATAATATTCAAATGATATATCATGATAACCATAAATTATAATCTCTGAAGGGTATTTTCTTTCATTATCCAAAAAAATAAAATTATCTAAACCTTTCCTATAATACCAAATATGAGGACCCAACCATAAACAATCCGTAAAAATTAATTATTTAGATAAGAATTCATTTTCTTACATTCACTAAGATATTTTAGGTTTAGAGTTTTATAGAATTAGAACATCCCCATTACATAAATTAATATCATATCACAAAGTGTACACTTCCACGCATGATCATCTTTTTCCAAAATACAAAACTTTTAAGATATAATAAGTTTTATTTTGATGACATATATTCACAATTTTCATCTTGAACTCATCCTTGTCCCTACTCATTATTAAAAACCTATTAAAAAATTGAAAATATGGGATGATCACAAAAATATAAATAAGAAAATATAAAGAGGAAGAAAGAGAGAAACTCATTACTCCACAATTATTGAAAAAAAAATTTCTTTACAAAATAAACTTTGGGCTAAAATAAACATTTTCTTACCCAAGAAAACAAAATATATACCCAAATATTTTCATAAAACATTTCATAATAAATATTAAATGAAATATAAAACTCATAAATTTTTCTATTCAATCATGAAAATATAATGATTTTTTTAAAAAAATTATACATTTCACCCAAAAGAAGTATCATAAACTTATATTTAAACTTATACTCATTTTCTTACCTTGAAAAATCATAATATATTATAAAAAACACATAACAAGCATAGATAAATCATTTAGGTAAATTGTAAGATAATTTCCATATCACTCTTATAATAACTCGTAAAAATGGAATAATCTACCCAATAAATTTCAATAATCTATTAGGACAAACCTAACTCATTAATCTTATCCATTTACTCAATGCATGAGAGAGAAATAATGGGCTCACCCATCATCATGAGTTATATCAGATTAACCCATCACCATGAGCCATATAAGGATCAACCTTCATCATAAATGTTTCCAAATAACCATAACATAATCAGGATAAATGAAATCTTGTATTTTCATTATTATACTCATAAAAATATTCTTTACACCCATAAGAAAAACATGTATGGATATCAAAATATACATTCCATTTAATTTTTTTTGAAAATAACCAGAAAAAGGAAAGAAAGGTTTTTCTTTGAAGAAAATATGAAAACTTAAAAAGTAATTCAAACACCAAATAACATTTACAATGGTTGAAAAAACTATTGACGACGTATACATTAAAATCCAACATTCATTTCACTTGTTATCGAAACATTCCATATAAAATGTGTAAAAATATTCCTTCTGAAAACCTTTGAAATAAAGTCAAAAGTTACATAAAATGTAATTTATAATTCTTTAATATCCATATAAATACTTCCATAAAATAATTTTATGAATATGTGCATGGAAGAAAAATATTTAGAAAATAAATCTTTAAAATATTTAAAATGAGGTTTTTAAGGTAAAGTGTCCATTACCCCAAGTTTGAATCATTATCTATGTTTATTATATTTTTCAATAATAAAATTATGTTAATTATTTAATTAATTAATAACCTTTTTAAATTTTATTGTTTGTTTTATTTTATTTATTACCATACTATATAAAATTACATAATCAATTACGTTTACATTAGATGTTTTGACGATATTCGGAACTTATATTCAAAATGAATTTGGTAACTAGACTATGGTCAAAGTGGTAATTAATCCATAATATAAAGAATAATATTAATCAAATATATATATTTTTTAAAATAAATTATAATTTTAAAATCAACCATGAAATATGGTTATGAATAATGAATTACGTTACAATCATGGAAATGGTTGGTTGTACGTACGTGTGAGAAACGTTTTCATTTTTCAAAGGGAAAGTGGGAAAGAAGGTAAGTATTATTATATATTTATATAATTATTATTATATAATAAATATTATATTATTTCTTTAAATAAAGTTATATATATCATCCATGTGATGTGGTCATGAAAAATGGAACACATTGCTTCGTTGTGATGGTAATCCACATGTACACATGAATAACTCTATCATTTTTCAATGGATGGAATGGTTATAAAATATATGAAAAATTATCTTTATATAATGATAAATATTTCATTAATATCATATGTATACATTAAATCAATCGTTATAATCATCTATGAGAGGTGGTTATGGAAAACAAATTACATCGCTTCACGAGGTGGTAGTCTGTCATACACACTAATGATGGTTTCATTTACCATTTGATGAAAGAAGGAGATGGATATAGATTATGAAATTAACATAAAAATATATAAGTATATTTAATATTTTTTTTTTATTATTTCATCATGTTTGAATAAAATCTTATAGAGGTATAAGAATAAATAAAATGAAATCACTCAGTTAAGAATAATACCTTTTCTTCAGATAACCTCTTTTGGTTTATACCTAACACCTTCCTAGGTTGGTTTTATTATAAAGAAAGGGACTATAGGAAATTGGTAGATATTTTAAGTAATGTATTTTTTTATTTATTTTCCAAACCAAAAGGCTCTTGAAATGTGGATAGGAGAGGATATGGGGTGTCCTTTTATAAGCGGGGGAGAGGATATGCTTGAAATTTTTAAAAAACATTAAAATATATTATTGTATTACTTATGAAAAATGGCTCCAAATGGACCATTCCTAAATATTAGATGATATAGGGTCCAATTATGGTTATAAAATAGGATTCATCCTAGTTTTTAATTTATTTTAACCCTTTTCTATTTAGTTTTACCCCCCGCTAAATAGGTTTTAACCTAAACCATTGTAACAGATTTTTACTATTTTTACTTTTCATTTTGACCCAAAATTAAGTTAACCTTATTAAATAATAGTAATTATTATAATTAAAAATATTTAATCCATTTTATAAAATTCAATTCATATAATTTATATAATTTAATTTAAAATTAAACCCACAAAACACGATAAAAAATGGCTTTTCAGAATGCCTTTAAAATAAAAAATGTTTTTATGCAAAATTCAAGTATAATGTTGATTACAATAACATTTACTGGATTATTTTTAATAAAAAGAAATAATTTAATTTAAAACTAATACAAAATAGAATGTTACTTTGTAAATACTTGAAAATAAAAATAACTTTCAATAAAAATCGGTATTTTTCACTATTCATTAAAAATCAGACTTTTCAGAAAATTATCAAAAATTAATCCTAATTTAATTTTGAAATGATGAATTTAAAAATAAAGTTAATTATTTAAAATTAAAATTATATAATTTGAAAAAAAACATCTTTTAAATAAAACTATATAATGCATTAAAACCCAATTTGGTTTGAAATAAAGATTCTTTCTTTTGATTGAAAAATTACTTAATATTCTTATAATAAATATAAAACTATAAAATATAATTAATAAATATTAATAATTAATTAAAATTATTTATCCTAAAATTACCTGGGTTATTAAAAAATGATTGATAGATCCTATCTCATAATTGTAATGGATTATACTTATTCTAATTTCTCTCTCACCTTGTGTTTGAGGACACTTTTTTTTATATATGTATACCATATGACACTAAAAAATCATCTATTAGGATATTTTATATTGAATATATTTAATGAATTATCAATGTATATACCTTGAATTATTCCAAGTATCCTCTTAGATCTTGTTTTTTCATTGGACCGTGCAGTCACCATGGGGGTGAATCCAGGGTGACAAACATTTACCAATTAAGTTCAATTTAATTTTTTGATTCCTTTAAGTTTATTGAACCTATTCCATCAAGTATGATATAATATTTTTATTTTTTCTCCCAAAACTTACTCCCAAATTTAATTTAGATTATTTAAAGTAAACAATACAAAGGGTTTTTTCTAGGTTCGTCCCTAGTGTGAGAAACCTACTCCTTGTAGAATATGGTTATTATCTCGATCCATACATTTACACTATTACCATAAGTGTTAAAATGGGGAAAGTTATTATCCTTAACACAATATTACAACTATTATCCTAAACTATGAAACCACAATATTACACATGTGGTTGATCTATCACCTAAAAATATTTTTCTACCTCTTGATAAGAATGTGACCTTTTTTATACTTGAAAAACTAGTCTTTAAGTGTTCTTTACAAACTTCCCCATGAATTAAACTTCAAATAACAAGTAAACATTTATTTACTCGGCATTCACAATGACCCGTCCCAAATTCCAACAACTTAATTTTTTTATCTCTCACTTCTATGATCTTCAATCACCTTCAATGATTTCAAATATTTTAGATTTTAACTTCATCAAATCCTATATAAGACATGGTGTCAAAAATTTCCCACACTTTTTTAAAACAAAACCTGAATCACGAAATTCCCTTCAATAATTTCACACCATGATTTTCCAAATCATCATTTTCATAATGATTGTGACTTTACAATGTTTATTATAAGTTTATCACACATTCTGGTCACCTAACTTCCATAAACTTCAGTAATCATTACTTTAAATTCATTCTACCATTTATCGTCTTCTGCATCAACTTATACTCAACCCAATATTACACAAACTTCAATACTTTGAACAACTATATCATGAGCCTTATGATACTAGTAATATTACATTGTTCATGAACTTTAAATTTTAGAACCTTCTTTCATTTAATCATCTCATCTTACGATTAACTCAACTTCTCATCTTCTAACATTCAAAACTCAAAAAAATCATTTTTTCTTTGATTACTTTACATTATCATCTTCCAAAGTTCTCATCACAATTTACTTCCTCATATTTTAGTGTTTTAACATTTGGTCTTCACTCAAATTATAATCATCTCATCTTCTAATCACTTTACTACATGTTTATAGAAACCCAAGATTTTCATATATAAATATCACATATCTTTAGATGAATATTCAATACATTTCAAAAATACATTCCCAAGTAAAGTAATGGTTTACTGTATTTGGAGACTAGATATATAATCTTATTATATAATTAAATATCTTCAAAATCTCCCATAAAGATCTTCCCCCTTTGTACTCTTCATAAACATACCCTACTTAAAACCTTTCTTTATAACCTGAGGAGAGGAAACAAAAGAAAGGGTGACCATAGATACGCAGTAAGGGTAAATATGGGAGATGTCATTCTATGATCATATTAAATTATAAGATAAGTATAAGTTCATGAAATCATGAACATAACTTACAAAGTTCATACCCAACCTGTCATATATCATAAACATAAGTAATGGAATAAAGCATTACCATTCCAAAAGACATGATCCATAAGAGTGTGAAATAATCATAATTCATGAACTATAAGCTTATGTCATAAACTTTTGGTACCAAAATAGGTATAGAAACCATTTAATTTTTCAAGGTTAACTATGAAAACCATTAAACATAGTATATCAGACCTTATCACCTGTTTCCCATTATAGATCAATCTCATAGGCCAGTATCCCATTGTGGATCAATACCATAGGCCAATTTCCCATTGTGGATCATTCCCTTTGACTTGTTTCCCGTTATTATCTCATGAGATGTAATCTTTACCCAATGCATTAGAGGGAGATATAGGTCTTACCTATCCAATATTATAATGTGTCCACCATCCATGGTTATAACGTAACCACCATCCTTGGTTATAATGTAACCACCATCACATAATGAAAATCATACATATGTGTTCCACATGATCATAAAACATCCATCATATCATGACCCATGAAAATAAAAGGGTCTCATAAACAGTCTATCATAAAATAACCCATAGAAAGGAAATAGGTATCATAATCATCTTACTAATTCATCATAGAATAACCCATAAAAAAGGAATGAGTTTCACAAACATCTCTTAATCATAATCATAAATAATATAGAAAAATAAAAAGGATGGTGCAATTGGATCACATACCTTGTAAAGCATAAGTAACATCAAAGGATTTCATATTCTAGAAAATTATTTCTGAAATATCACTTGGAACATTTCTTGAGAAAAATATCCTTTCATCTTTGAAAATAACTTTTTAAAAATAAATTTAAAAAAATAAAAATAATTTTAATTAAAAATAACCTTTAAAATTATAAATGAATATTTTAAATAATTTATCGTTCATGATGGTGAAAAAATTTGTTCATTTCATACATGTTAAAACAAATATTCCTTTCACATTTTAGTAAAATTTAAAAGGTCCTTTTTTAGAAAAAAATATGAAGATTCCTTTTAAACCATTTTGTAAAAAAGTAAAAAATGGGTAAAAATATATTAAAAAAATAATTGTAGAATATTAAAATATTTCTTCAAAATATTTTTATAAAACATGGATATTAAATAAAAAAGGGTTTTTGACTGAAGATAGAAATAAAGATGATTTTTATTAAAACCATTATTTTGGTCTCTATAAACCTTTAAGAGAGAAAAATAAAAGGAAAAAAATATTTTCCATAAATAACCAGAAAATAAAAAAATACATGAGTTTCTTGAGAGTTGGATCATAATATCTCATCATTGGAATCATGTAATAAATAATACTGTTAAACAATGATATTGTAACATTAAACCTTTACCACTTTGGTATCTGTTGAATCACAAGTCCCATAAAAGAAAACATGTTATATGGATATTTATACCCCTTAATTATCATGAAAATTATCATAAAATACATTAATGGGTAGTATATACACCACATAAAATAAGAAAGTGGTGTATAAGGCATGTGTCCTACAGAAATAAAAGTGAGATAAAAACACCTTATATTAAGTCTCAACTTCCTTCACACATGTTTGAATATCCTATTTAATAAATATAAATTTAATATAAATATATTATAGAATCATACACATATTTATAATTCCATATATGATTTACTTATGACCTTTTATTACCTGTTTATTGACAATTCTTTGTTAAAATCACATTTCAGATAATAACTGCTTTGTTTTTCATGTATGTTTTGGCTTGGTATTTTTTGTCCTTTTACTTTTATATTGGTTTCATCATATAAAATTTTTTAAAAATGATATAAATATCATATATATTAATTATATATTTATTTATATTAATCCAATAAATGTATAGATAGAAAATGAATTACACCATTCATGGAGATGGTAAGTCATACATATACATGAACGTTGCTTCCATTTTCTTGGTGGATGAAACATAACAAAGGTAAATAATATATTAAATTAAAAGAATAATTTTTATTTCAAATATATATCATATTTTTATTAAACCTATACATATTACTTTCCATGTAAAGTGTAAGTGAAGAACAAATCGCATCGCTTCATGAGGCGGTAGTCCGCCGTACACATGAATGACTTTATCATATTCCCACGGAAAGGAAAGTAAGAAGGTATATATGATATTATAATTAAAAATGTATAATTGAGTCATAAATATGTTATAAATATGTTAAATCTATCGTTATATCTAGTTGTGAGAGGTGGTGATGGAAAACGAATTACATTAGTTCATGAGGCGGTAGTCCGCCATACACATGATCGATGGTTTCATTTCCCACTTGATGAAAGAGGAGATAGATGTAGGTCATACCATTAACATAATAATATATTATTATATTTTATATTATAATTTTAGTATATAAACATGGTTGAGGAATATTTTAATGAGTTATAGGAGGCAATAAACCAAAAAAAAAGTTTAAAATTTTTACCACTTCTTCGGAGAACCTCTTTAGGTTTATACCTAAAACCTTCTTAGGATGGTTTCCTAATAAAACTAATGTCTATAGGATTTATAGAGGGAAGTAAGTAATATATTTGGGTAGTTATATTCCAAAAAAATGGGTTTTTTAAGTGTGAATAGGAGAGGAGAGGGGTGACCTCTTATAAGTGGGGAGAGGGCGCACATGGAAGTTTTAAAAACCGTAAAGTGTACCCATGTATTTCACATGCCACAAAGAACAAAAATGGATAATTATAAAACCTTATAGGCTATAAGGCCTAAATATTTCCATAAATTGTTATTTTTACCAGTTTCAATGTCATTTTACCCCTTATCAATTTAGTTAAACCCCCAGTAAACTTGTTTTAACCTTAACTACAGTAATTAGTGTTAACTAGTTTTACTATTAATTTTGATAAAAATAAGTTGAATGTATTATATAATATCAATTATTATTATTAAAAATAAGTAATCCATTTTTCAAAATTCTATTTATAGAAGCGATAAAATCTAATATAAAATTAAACCTGTAAATGCGACAAAAAAATGGTTTTCCAAAGAGAAACTTTTCATAAGTATAAAACGTTTTAATATAAAAATAAAATATAAAATTGATTCCAATAAACTGAATTTGATTAATAAATGGATAATTGAACTAATTTTACTTTTAAAACCATCTTAAAATAAAAATTTTCTTGTAAATGATTTAAACGAAAAGACGGTTTTTAATAAAAAACGGTATTTTTTACTATTCATTGAAAAATTATTCTTTTCAAAAAATTATAAAAAATTCACTCAAAGATAATTTTGATATGTATATTTAAAAATTAAATTTATTTTTTCAAATAAATTTTCTAAAATCTTAAAAATTAAATTTTATTATTAGTTCACAAAAATCAATAAAAACAACTTTTGAGAAATAGTATTTTCAGAATATATAAAGACTTTACTAAAAATTATATTTTTTATTAATTTATTTTCTATATATAAAAAATTATAATTAATATTTAAAATTAGTTTATTCCTATTAATATCTCTATATTTAATAGATAGGTTATAATGGTCAGGTTTAAATAATAATATTAACAGTGTATCATAGTTTGTTAAAACTCAGTATTGTGTATAACACAATCTATCGAAGAAATTAAATTTTTTTGAAAAAAAAAATCATAAAATCTCAGGGTGTTACAATATTAAACCTCGACCTATGTTTTCTGATGTTCTCACCATTTCTATATATCTTGAATTTCTCAGCTCTAACTCTACCTCATACTTTGGATCAGTCACTTGAACTTGCATTTCCATTAATGCTTTGGATTTATATCAACCAAATTTAATCAATATAACTGATTGTCTTGACTTATAGTGTCTTTAAATTTAGTCACTATCGGGGTTTTTATTAAAGATAATTATCATACTTAACATTGAACTATTATCAAGAATCTCGTATTTCAGTGGTCTGTCTTTATCCACTTCCACTTTTTATATGTCTTCTAGTGTAATTATATATTTCTTTTTTCTTTTTACCAACTTCTTCTAGTGTCTTCAGCATCATCCTTACTTATTTACTCTTATTATCAACTTATAATTTGATCATATTAGATGTGATCACATTTATTCTTTCACCAATGTGATTATTATTTTATTTTAATTTACAGTGTATGCATCAACTAACTTATCTTTGAGATTTTAAGACAGCTTGACAATCTAAACTCTCATAGTAGGTTTATCTTCTAGAAATATTCTAACTTTTTATTTTCATCATATCTTTTTGTGGTGCTACTTATATGGGTATAGATTGGATGACATTATATTTTATGCCTTTTTTCAAATTGTTTGGTAGTTCTCACTACTCACCACCATTCTTAAGAAGTACCAAATCGCACTTAAGAACTTCTTATTCACTCTTATGAAGTTTGAGATAAAACTTAAGAAGTTTCATACTTTAAAAATATTTTTTAAACATTATGATAATCCTAGATTCATATTTATTCACTTTTTGAATTCTGTTCATATCAACTTTCTATCTTCTAGATTCAAAATATTCTAGAAACTCTTATTTCCCTGGAAATGCATTATGTTACTTTGGTCCAACCAATTTTATCCAACTTTAACTAAGATCATAAATCTATCTAATTAGGTATTCATTCTCCCCACATACTAGATCAACTATTTAACAGTCACTTTTCAATATCCATTTTTCTTTTCAATTATCATAGATAGTACATTGCATCATCTTTAATACTTGTCTTTCACTTAAGGAACAATTCAACAATCATTATATGTATTCTATCTTTTGGATCTCCATATCTAAGAAACTAAATTATTTAACTCCATATGAAAATAAAAATTCCTTTTTATCCTTCATCACTTTTCATTAATATATATAAGTTCATTTCAAATAATAATTTCATTTCTAATATAATTATAAATAAAATAGTCTCTAAGAATTCAACCTCCTTCTATCAGTAATACATTTTTCACTTCTCTTAATTAATTCTAGTGAAAAGAGTTCCTCCTATAATATAGTTATATTATTTGGTCATCTTTAGTGTCGAATTCCTATATTAGAACATGTATTTATGGTTCTCCTACTTCTGATGGTTCCACCTCCCAAAGTATGAACTTCTGGAAAACTTACTTCTGGAACACCCATAGGAAACTTCACTTACTTAATCTCTTTTAACTATAAATACCATTAACAACCATTATCAATAAAAAAATAAAAAAAATCATCATAAACATATCATTGTACTTAATTATTACCATTTTATGTTCTCTTCATATTAATCACAATAGATATTGATCCCTAGAATGTAAGATACTTAACCTAACACTTTCATGGAGAAAAATTGGTTTCACTATATCTTAAATTATTTTAAGAGTATTAATTTGTTTCTCATTAATAATATATCATAAAAATATACTACTAGGAAAAATAATACACTCTCACTAAACCTATTTTATATATAGGTTTCACATTCATTCTTTATGAACCCAAATTTCCTTATAGATTCAACAAAATGATGATTCTGTGATCTTGAAGCTTGATTAACCCATAAATAAATCTCTATAACTTGGAAACCATATTATAATACTTTGGGGCCAAAAACCCTTCTATTTATTTCATATAGACATATTAAATAAGGATTTAATTAAGTAAACTAGACATAGAATCCATTTTTTAAATTTTATAATCATTGTAAGCTATTGTGGCAAGTAGAAATCAAACGGATTTCAACATAGTAACTGATGAAAAGGTTTTATCATATTCTATTCCTTTATGTTTCTTAATCCCTATATCTACTTATTAAAATAATATTTTTATACATTTTATAATATTATTCAATTTTTTTAATCCCACAAGAGTGTTATTTTATCTGAAATTGTCACATTTCTAGGTTTTAGTAGTAATTTGAGCATAATTTCTAAAATAACCTAATCTTGGAATTTTTGCTATTTTAATTGTATTCTTTATTTCAATCATAAATTTTTCTAAATTTAAAAAAAAAATGGGATATTCATTTTTTTTAATGATTACATACATCTTTGGATTCATTTCATTCAACTTGAAAAAAATCTCAATCCAGCGTCTTGAGGCTCCAAACCAGTTCATAATACGGGCTTCAAAATCTATGAATATATGTGGAAAATTTTGAAGTTGGACATATATCTCAAAAATAGAACATACAATTCATATTAAATTCAAATATAATATAGATAATATGTGAGGTAATAATTTAATTAACTATGGACACACCTGATTATACATCCTTCAATGTCATTAATGCATTGGAAGTTGTAGAATTGGAATTAAAACAATCACTTGGATAGAATAATTTTACAAATTAAATATTCTATAAATCCTTTATATAGTGTCCAATTGAGGTAAAATTTTGTAGACACATGTACAAGATAGTGAGTAAAAACCAAAATTTTCCCAATTCTTTTATTTAATGTGTCAAAAATTCTCAAACTTTCAGAGGTTGAATTTAGAGGTAAAGTTATCCACCCCTCCCCTTATAAATTTGTACCACCTATCCCATTCCAAAGGATATACATTTTCAGGGGGATAAGGTAGATTTTATTTTATTTAATAGTTATTTATAATTTTAATTTATATTAGTGTAACTCTATTATTATTCCTTCCTTTTATTTTCTTTTTATTTTTTGTGTTTCCCCCACTGTGTTTATTTTATCTCCATGTTTGTGGAGAATTAATCCTCACTATTGTTCAAGAGGAGACTGATAGTGTTTGATTTTATTACGATTTGATGGTTTCTTTTGTTTTATTATAACATTTCATTGTTTGTTAAAATTATTGTGGTGTTTAGTCTCCCCAATTTATCTATTACTATCTTCTTCCTCCTTATTCACTTATTTTCTTTCTCGTTGGTATCTAATTCATTCAAACGATAGATTTTGGATTATGTATTAATGTAAAAGAGATTAATTCTGCATATATATATCTCAATGTAGGGTAATACCATTCAAATAATAGGTTTTATATTGATATTTCTTGATCTCTACATTGAGTAAACTAATGATACATGTCTTGAATAACAATAAGAACACCATTATAAACCCTTGATAACAACAGTTTTATTCTTCTTACTTATTTGTTTATTTTCTTTTTCTTTATGTTTTATATTTACATTAATATATATTATATTACATGAATTTTAAAACCCCCATCTATATTATTATATAAGTAAGTTTTATATTACTTAATTTATAATGGTAACAATAGAAATTCAATGCATGTGAGCGACCTCCATGAGATCAACCCAAAGTTGTGCCACTATGATACACTCTTAGGAAAATAAGATATTAATTGAATAGTGATTCACAAAAAAAACATTTTCCTTCAATTTGGTGCCATAGTTGGGAGTCCAAAATATTACACACACTATTTTCATAAAAAACAAAAAAATCAAGAAATTAAAAAAAAACTCAAAAAAAGGGATTCATTTCATATCTTTCAATTCATAGTTCAAAATGGATTTTTATGATAATGATTCATAGTATTAGTAGGTAGATAAATTTTTTGGTGAGCCTAGTAGGGAAGATACATTTATGATTCAAATTAAAAAAATCACATCAAATAGAACAAAATTACTTGACATATCAATAGAATTTCAAGTTGTTATAAGAAGTAAGAAATCTAGTAGCATTGTTGTCCACTACATTTAAAGAAGTTAAAGTTTTATGGGTTGAACAACAAAAAAGATGAGTTAAATAGAATTAAATTATTATTTCACCTAAATTTCAAGAAGGAATTTATTAGTTTGAAGAAATACTTGAAGATCTCATTCCCTCTTTACTTAAGGATAAAGAGTTTGAAGGTGAATGTTTTGAGGGAAATTTAATTTCTAATAATTATTTGTATTAAAAAAAATTTGATTTTAAATTAAAAATTTATCTCCCTTATAATGATTTTATAGATTCAATACCACTATTATAGTCCCTCGATAAAGAATATGAAGAATTAACTTCTGTTGAGGAGAGGATGGAGGAGCGAGTCAAGTTTTATACTAGTGTATATGAGGATGATGACACAAAACAAGAAATAATTTTAGAATCATTTTCTAAACTCAAACCATAATATAAGCCATATACTATAATATTGTCTTTACCACCAGTGAAAACCACACCCATAGTTGAAAAAAACACGGAACACCCCTATATTCTTCCCCCTCCCCATACGCACCTTAAATTCTCTCTTTTATCTCTTTTAGGGATTGGGCCTATTTTTATTTTATTTTGGGGTCTCATTATTTGAATATACTAATGGATGTTAGTATAAATAATCTAGAGGGGTATATGATAAAAAAACCACATCCACATTTATATTGTGATTAATAGACTTCAACTACCTAACTAGGGGTAGTAAAAACTTAGCACTCCCATAGGGGTCCAAACTATGTTCTATCCTATTTTTCATTTCTATTTATTTTTCTTTATTTTTATTATGTTTTGATTTATTTATTTATTTATAGGTATAAGTGGAATTATCTAGTATCTAAACTTATGGATTCCACTAGAAAATAAATTCATGTTGTATCTTTCCTTCACTTTGGTTTTTTCTATCCTTATATTTTTATTTTATTGTGCTGAAATGAAGGGTAGTGAAATCTATGTGTGGTAGGAGTGTCAACCTACTTAGTTATTATTGTGTGTGTTTTTCATATTTTTAGGATAATTTACACTAAATGAATATTATTATCATTTTTCAAACTACAATTTATTTTGAGAGAGTTAACATTATTTTTGAAAGAATATATTTTAAATGATTGTTTATGTGGAAACTTTTTCCTTGAATTTTGATTTTCAAGAATTTGTATGAATTTGACTTATTTTTGAAATATATTCCCACAAAACACCGACTCACAATATCTTTTTTATTATTATGATGTGATTTTAACCATTTTTACATATTCTTACTAATACCCACACTTTCTAGAGGGAAACTTAGATTTTGTTTGAGAATCAAAACTTGTGAATTTTCTCATTCAAAGATTTGGAGTTCATGAAATGTTTTTGAGATGATTGAGTCACTTTTTTGACTAGAAACAATTTAAATTTACACCTACCTTTACATATACCATTTTTTAGTCCTGAGAAACCTTGAATTTCTTTATAGGTTTAAGCCACATAACAAGCCAATTTTTCCTTATCTACCTACACTCTTAATATATTTTCATTGATATTTAAAGTTTGAGTGTAGAGGAAAAAGACTTTAATGTATGTTATTTGGGATTTATTTTATTTTTTGGTGGTGTGAGGTTTTTTTCATCATTTTTGGAAGTTTATTTTGAGATAATTGGGCATAATTCATCATTTAATTATGTGTTATTTGTATCATATAGTTCTCTATCAAAAAAATAAAAGAAAAAAAGAAAATAAATAGAAATCAAAAATAGAGATGAGCTTGAATTTTTCATTTTGATTTTTTTTACACATATTCCACTAAAAAATAAAGCGTGTGAATTTTCATTCATTCATTATATTCAATTTTTAACTCATCCCCATGGAAAAATGATAAAAAATGAAAAAGAAAAGAAAAAAAGGAGAATTTGGATGATATCTTTCATTGTAAACCCTTCATGAATCATGTATGATGTCATAAAATGGGGTGGTTTTATCTTACACATTTTAAAGGGTAATTTAGTGAGTTATATCCTATTTTATCACTTTAATATTCATGTGATTATATTTAAGAATTCAACCTTTTATATTTAGCCTTAATTTTTTAAATTAGTTTACCCACCAACCCTGAGCCATAAAAATCGCCTAGAAAAATACTTCATGATTGAAAATATTTTAATGTATTTTTGTGTTTATATATAAGAAATTTCACAATCCTATGGTGGTATATGAATTTTTTAAGTATGATAATAACTCCATAATTAATCACTCTTGAGTGAAGAGTGACATAAAATTCAATGTGAGGTAAGTTGTGATTAGGCTATGGATGGATTTTTGAGGTTGAAAATTTTTAAATGTGAGAGTTGAAAATTAAAGGGAATTATTTTTAATATAGTAGAAATGATGTAATTCTATTTTATAAAAGATCAATGATGTTTTCTCATTTTTTTACTCTTTTTTGGATTTTTATTTGAATATTTGATAATTGTTCTGGGTGAAATGGTTAAGTGTAAGGGAGTGATAAAGCTAACATTTTCATACAATTTATATTATAATTAGATGTTTTTAATCCCACTATAGTTTTATTTTATATTAAATTGTCACATTTCTATATTTTATTAGTAATTTGAGCTTAATAGATAAAATGGCCAAATTTTTTATTTTTTTTAATGTTTTAATTTTCTTCTATATTTTAACCATAAATTTTTATAAACTAAATGAAATTTTGAAATTAATTTTTTTTATCTTACATAAATATTTCCCTTAATTTAATTAAAATAGATAAAAATATCAATATAGCATCTTTGGGCCCAAACCCATCTCACAATTCAGACCACAAAATCTATGCAAAGATCTGGACAATTTTGAAGTTGGGCTTATATCTCAAAAGTGATGACCCAATTAATATGAACTTAAAAAGGGGATAGAGAAAAGTCTAGGAAAAATTTCATTAACTAGAATTATTCTTCCTTCTTCAAGTGCATAAGTTCATGGGAATTTGGAGCATTATAATTTGAACAATCATAGGGATAGAATAATTTTCAAATTTAAATATGAAATAACTCCTTCATCATATAGACAATTAAGATGAAATTTTGTGGAAACATATGAAATATAGAGATAGAAAAAATTATATAATATAAATTTCCCAATTATTCCATTTAATGTGTTAAAAATTCTAAAACTTTTAGAGGTCTAATTTTGAGGGAAATTTCTCGACCCATATCCTTCTAAATTTTTACCTCCTATACCATTCCCAAGGATAGCCATTTTCAGGGGGATAAGGTGGAGTTTATTTAATGTAATATTTCTTTATAATTTTAATTTATATTAGTTTATCTCTCTTATTATTCCTTTTATTTTGTTTTATATTTTGTGTTTCCCCCACAATGCTTCATATGTCTCCATGTTTGTGGAGAGATAGACCTTATTATTGTTTAAAGGGGGAAAATGGTGGTGTTTTAGTTTATTATGATTTGATTTTTTATCATGTTTTATTATAAGATTTTAGTGGTGGTTAAAATTATTATAATGTACCTTCATCACACTTTATCTACTACTATCTTCTTCCTCCACATTTTCTTATTTTCCTTATAATTGGTATCTAGGTCATTCAAACGGTGGAGTTTGAATTAGGTATTGATGTGGAAGATATTACTCCTGAATTAATAGGTATTAGTAAAGGGTAAAACCATTAAAATGATAGGGAGTAGAGTAATAGGTATGATCTCTACATTGAGTAAAATAATGATTCATATTTTGAATAACAATAATAACAACACTATGAGCCCCCAAGAGCAACAGTTTTCTTCTTCCAACTTCTTTGTGTATTTTCCTTTTTTATGTTTTTTATTTCCATTAATATATATATTATATTAAATTAATTTCAAAAAACCCCATCTACATTATCATATAAGTTAGTTTTATATTAGTTAATTTATAATAGTGATAATAGAGATTCAGTGCATGTGAGTGGACACCATGAGATAAACCCTAGGTTATGCCGCTATGGTAAACTCGTAGGAGAATAAAAAATTAATTGAATAGTAGTTTGTGACAAATTGATGTCTGTCAGTGACCAATTGTGCTTTATAGGTACTGAATTTACCATCCATTTCCAATTTCTTTTTAAATAACCATCTTCACCAAAAAGGATTTATATCAACTAGATGATCTACCAAACCCCAAGATTGGTTTAAATATATAGAATTTATTCGCTACTTTTAAACTTATATCTATTTGTTGTTTCATTATAGGATATCATTTCATTATTATCAACTAATAATATAGACCATTATCAATGACAATAAAACCATATCTCTTTAATTATCTAATCTCTCTAGTGTTATTATGTAGTAATTGTGTCTCTAGAACATATTATCCCATTTGGTCTTGTGGAATGATTTATTGTTTCAACTCTTTATGTATCTGGATCCTTTAATCCATTAAATTATAAATTTATCCCACTATATTATTTTGAAATTTTATCCCTTTATAGTAACATGGTGTGTCTTTCCACTATTATCTTTTTATCTAAGGTATCGTATAGATAATATCCCCTTGTTTCTTCATGATATCCTATAAAGATACACTAAGTAACTCAAGATGTAAGATTATTACTAAAACTATCCTTACTAAATGTTTCACATCCCCACACATGTAACTAAGAACACATGGATTTATTCTCACACCATAACTCACATGGAATTCTGCTTGATGCTTTTATTGGCACCCAGTTTAGTGTTAGTGTTGTAGTTTGTAATGAATTTACCCAAAAAGATAATGGAATTATTTCATGACTACTCATAAATCTTGCCATGTCTAATAAGGTGTGGTTCCTCCTTTCACTAATACCATTCCACTATGTTGTATTAGTAGGAGTGAGTTAAGATAGTATCACAAACTTTTTTAGATAATCAATGAATTCTTGGTTAAGATGATCCCTACCTTGATATGAGTTGAGTTTTTATATATTATCACCAAACTAATTATATACTTCATTCTTTTATTATTTATATTTATTAAAGGAATCATACTTATACCTCATTATGTGGATACATAAATATCTAATAAATTCATTGGTAAAAGTTATGAAGTAATAGTATTCACCTATAACTTCCATTGGAAAAGGTCCACACACATTTGTATGAACTAATTATAGAAGCTCTATGGCACTTTCACCTTTTACACTAAATGGAGATTAGGTAATTTTTCCTTGTAAAAAAGTATGACATATATCCAAATATTTTATTACAAAATAATTTAAATATCTTTTTTAATATATTTTTTTTCAAATTCTTATCATTTACATGACCATGTCATTTATACCACAATTGGGTGTGATGTGAGTCATATAAACTTGATTTTTTATCTATTTAAAAAACTTTCTTTCCATATTGTAGCATGTAAATACCATTATTCAAATGTTTCATCCCATAATATATATTATCTTTATAAATTCAGAAACTATTATTTTTTAATTTGAAAACAAATACATCCATATCTAAATTAGACATGGATATTATGATTTTAGTTATAATGGGAACATAATAACAAACCATTAAAACTATAATAAATCAAGTTATGAATGTGACATGGTAGTCTCCAACAACCAGCGTAGAAATTCATGCTCTATTGATATCTTGAAGATCCACCTCACCTATGATTATCTTCAAGAATTTATTAGGTTTATTTATATAGATACACATGTGAGAACTGTAATATTAATGTAAAACATAATTTATATAAATGGAAATATTAAACTTGATAAAAATGTACTTATAACTTTACCTTTCTTATTCACTGAGGTGTGGTTCTTTTTTTAGTGGTGCCTTTTTCCATATTAAAACACATTGTATCATGCTATTTATCCCCTCTCTAGATCCTTCACTTGTTGTGCGGGAATTTTGATGGTTTCTTATAATTATAATTACTCAAATACCTTTTCACCTTTCATTTCCTATTATTCATCATATTAATAAGAGGTTTTTCATGCTTTGTGTGTTTATTTTCCTAGTGAATTAGATTTAAGAGATCCAATAGAATCATCTCTATATATTTTAATTTTGAATTCCCAATAAAACTTTTGCACTTGGTGTAGTACAATATGCAAAAAACTATACCACTATAGATATTTAACACCAACTATGAGATTATATTTATCTAATATGGATTATATGGATAGTTTCATGGTTAAATTACTTGAATTTTTTTACAAAAAAATGAAAAAAAACTGATTTAAAAGACTTTATCTTTATTACTAGATATAATGTAATAAAATAATTTAATTAGTCACCATCTATTTTATCAAATCTCAAAAACCCCCTCCATTGTATTATAAATATAATATCACATTTATATTCTAGTGGAAAATATCTATACTTCCCTTAAAATAACCCAAATAGAAGCCTTATCAAATTATTCAAAGTTATTTAGGTAGGCTTTACTTACTAACTGTATTAACTCACAACTCCTTGATCTATTGAGTGGACTCCTAAATCTTAAAACCCTAAACCCAAATTTCTCAACTCTTACCTTCATGTAACACCGAGTCTTGTCGGGGAAACTACTCTTAGTGTTAACTTGATTAATTCAACACAAAACATTCATTAGAAATCTATGATAAATGAAGTATCCTAATGTAGTTTGGGATAATACATTGATCTATGTATTCAATCTAAATAAAGTAATGGAAGATAATTACTAACTTAATATTTTCATAAAATGATTTTGTTTGACTTATTCATAAATATTATTTATTTTATTATTCACATGCATGTTAATATTATATGGAGTTTACATAATTAATTAACCATGTTTGGTAAAATAATTTATGCATAATAGTTTTATTTCATTTTATCTCGGTATGATTGTTACTTTATTTACTTTATTTTATTTCATTTAGTCATCCAAATAAAACATAAATCATATAAATAAATAAATAACCATAAACTAATAAATAAAATAAATTTGTGATGTGATCATGAGATTTTAACAACTTTTGGGTCTATCAAGTAAAAGATAAACCAACCATTTCCCTATGGGAAATAACTCATTGATACCAAGCCTATCTTGAGTTGGAATATTCCTCCATTAACACCTATATCTCTTTAGTCGGGTCCACCTTGGCTTAGGTCCAAAACGGTATCCTCTCACTGGGATCTCAATCCTTTAAAAAAATTACTCACTCATAGGTGAGGGATAACAAGGGTTTAAGGTTACATAAAATAATCCTTGAGCATAGATACTTGTATATAATAAAGGAGAAGAGGATAATTCATAGATAATCATATTTAATTTAAAAATAAATTTATCACTAAACCCATGAAATAAATGATTAAATTACATAAACCCAACACATACATAATTTGACCAAGCTCATGATTATTCACAACATGTAACGACTATCCATTTAACATTTCTAGAATTCATTTAAATTATCTATAATTAATACAAGTTTATTGGAATCAATAAATTACTCAAATTATTAGTTAATTAATTCTTTATCTTCATTTCATATCCAAACTTTCCTATTTTCTTTATAGTCATCATGTACTATGTATTTACACAACATGTATACCCACATGATGTGTCACAGTATTCACGACATATAGTTCCATGGTCCAAGCTGTGAAATTAGTGTGACATGTATGACCACACGACATAACATAAATATACATGATGTGTACTGTTGGAAATTCATTTTAAGTAAATGGAGTGTACTTTACCATTATACATTGTATAGTTATAGAATGTACATCAATAATATTTAATAATCATTTATTTACATACAACCCTCCAAAAATTACTCAACATGTACCTAGTATAGTAAAACCTGTTACTCAGCATGTACATCTAACTATATGTCATGTAATTCAGTCTCACCTTAATTATCTATTTTCTAACTCACATAACATGCCTTCCATAGTTTATACCTTGTGTGGGTTGGAACATGTTCTATGGAGTGTGAAACCAATTTCACATTGTGTAATCTACTACCGATCACCTGCACAACACGCCTTGAATCTTTATATGTATCTCGAATGATTTTTTATGTGTTACATGATGTGTATATCTAGTTACATTTAGTGTAATTTGTTTTTGGTCACATCATTCAGTTGGAATTCAATATACGACATGTAATGATGTCATGTACTTTGAAAACATGATTTTTTGTAATTTACACAAAGTTAATGTCATGTGACTTTACACCAGCTACACACTATGTACTCCCCTATCAAGTTTTGTGTTGTGTTGTTGGTTAATGTTTGGAATGTAATGAAACAACATACTCTAACCCACGTGTAATGTTATGATTTATTCCACACATGACTTTTATGGTTTTGTGATTCCACACAGGTCACATGTATGTTTCATTTTGATATTAGTTTGTCTCTCTTGTGGTTTTAGCATCTTTTTAGAGTCTCGGTTGAGATTTTAGAGTTTTGGGAGAAATAGTTCTGGTGCACGGTTAGTGGAAAACATGGGGTAACCATTCAATATAGATTTGTTGGTTTCATTGGAATTTTTAATAGTTTGAGCATGTTTTTTCTAATCATGTGTGTCACTAGGAAAACCATGTGGATGAAAGGGTTTGGGTTCAGAGGTTATTTCATAGATTGTGCATGATTTTTTTAACCATGTGGATATTCCCAGGTTATTGTGCACTTTGATTTTCAAGGGGCAGTATCTATCGTGGGATTATCGCATAGTTTGTCTAATTGTGTAACCCATGTGAGTTTCTTAAAAAATATTTACCATGATACCCTTGGTTTTTTTAACTCTAATCAATTCTTAATCTCTTATTATCATAACTCATATTATCCTTGACAATCTATAAGGTTCTCCTTTGGTTATTTTGTTATCATCCTTAGTTCTTAGTGGATCTCTTCAAGGTGTGTTTTGATTTCCACTATATCTTTTCTCCTATTTATAGATATCTCCTCAATCTCACTTCCCCTCATTTTGTTGGAAAACAAATGGGTTGGTATTTCTATATCTATATGGTTTTATGAGAAATATATGATTTTTCTTTTGGATACAGACTTATCAATACTAGATCTATTTGTTTCTAATTCCTATTTTTGAAGGAAGCTAGTTTTTATCCATTTGTGAGGTAGGTGTGTCTATACAAAGGTTATTTATCATGGAATACCTTGTCATTCTTTTTTTTCTTTTTTTTCTTTTTTTATATTTTAAAAATTATTTATTTTAAATATTTTAGGTTTATCTTGTGTAAATTCATCTTTTTTTCCATGTAAAATGGTTTTAAAATAGGTTTTTCTTTAAAAATATTTTTATGTTTATCACGTGTTCAATGAAATTACTTAAGGATGGTTTTGAATCTAAAGTGGTTTTTCAAGTATGGTAGAATTAATGATTTGATTATGGAAATGTTTTATAAAATTTTTAGAATGGTTAACTAGAATTTTTTGACAAAACATATCACTTTGGGAACCTTGGGTGTGTTAGGTTATATACATATGAAAACCTTAGTGTATTCAAAGCTACTAGAGATTATGTATAGGTTCTCATTAATTTTTAGAAGCTAATGGGTAGTCTAATACCGATAGACTGTGGTAGGACTTGGTATTCTTAGGAATTAAATCATGATGAATTACTATTATTTACATGTCCTAGTTATTTATTCTCATTGGCTAGATCCCATATTGTGATTTTTAACTTTTCTTGGTGTTATTATTGGTGGTATTGCATGTTCTTTGATTTATTACATGTTTATCTTTTGAGATATGGTTACTCTTGACTACTTCCCTATATGTTTTCAATCATGTTTATTTACATATTTTTTTTATATATGTGTTGTTTTAAAATGAAACCCAAAGTAAGTTTTATATTAAATTTTTTCAAATTAAATATATTTATGAAACTTTTTTTAGTTTAAAACTAAAACTAATGGTTTCATGGTTATCAACATTGTATAGATTCATGGTGGTATCATCCTAGGATTTTTCCTTGCACCTTGAATATGAATTTAGGCATATTCATATTTGGTTTTACAGGATAAAGATATAGGGAAGGGTTTTATATAGTTCACCATATTATCTTGTTTGATGTCATCTTTATAGTGGGTTGGGATGGTGGTGATGAATGGTCACGTGGAGACTTGGTTTTGTTCTTGGTTTGTTTTTATTTTGAGATTACTTGTTTGGAATGGATTTTAATGTCTCGTGGTTTTGTGATTTTTCATCCATGATAAAATATAATTGTTTATCCTTATCTTGTTATACATGAGAAATTTTTTGTTTTAGTTTTAGGGTCAAATTTTTCCCATGGATTGTATATTGATACCCAAGTTCTTATCGCTAGCCCATGTTGATCAGGAATATTCTTAGAGGCTTATGCTGAGCTAGCTTGGGTGATATGTCAGTTTGACCTGATTTGGTTCATTACAAAATGGTATTAGATCCCATAGTTGTGTTTTATTGGTTAGTTTGTAGACCGGAGTAGGACCCTTATAACTTGGGTAGTAAGTGTGGAAGGGTACCTGGACAACTCACTTTCATGTATAACCTCAAGTTTCTATGGATGTTTGGAGATTTTTCATCAAGATTTGAACTTGATTTTGGGGTTATTTAAATGAACCTGATTTTAGTTTTATTTAGATGAACCTTTTTAGGTTCTTTTTTTTTATGTCTTTAATATAGATTCTTAACATTCTGTTTTTTGGATTCTAAGTATGCTTGTACTTTGTTATGATTTACCGATTTGTGTTTGGGTCATTTCATTTAAAATTTAGTATTCAAAGATATTGTAAAAATATATTTTGAAATAAATACTATTATGTTGGGCTTTTAAAAGTGGATTTCAAAATGGTCATTTTTATTTAAAGAAGTATGTCTGGTGAAATATTTATAAAGTGATTGTTTTATTTTAAAGAAACAAATGGGATGTTCAAAAATGTGTTTAGTGACTTGAAATATTTTTTCAAATTTTTATATTTGAAATTAAATGTTTTAAATATGCTAAACATTTTTGAAATTCCCTTGAGTATTTTTGAAATGGTTTTAAATTTAGGTGTTATATTTTGATCTGGTTTTGATTTTCAATGAGTGAAAACTATTTTTTAAAAATATCTTTATTTAATAATAATGTGTTGAACTAGAAATGGTTTTAAATGGGGTTTTTTTATGATTTTTAAATTTTTATTGAAATGGGTTTGTGTTTTATTCCCCTTTTTGGAAAAAATACCTCAATGGTTCTTTTAAATATATTTTATGGAAATTGAATGCCCTTGCACTGTTTTGGATTTAAAGAGGAAATACCATGTTTTAAAGTGTGTATTTGAAATTTTTAAATAGTGTGTGTGATTTAAATGGATTTATAAGGGATGTTAAATTGGTTTTTTATAATATCTCATCATTATAAGCCATGTTTTATTGTTAAAGACTTGTTTGGAACCTTAATCTTAATGGGTTGATTGTAAAAGACCATATTGGTTTCCCCTTATGTTGTTCACCCATTTTGTGGGTTGTTTATATCTATTCGATGCTTTTTTATCCCTTTGTGAGGGAAAGTTGTTTTATTCCATGGATTTATGGAATACATGGGTCTATTTATTTTTAGGGTGATGAAGAGGTGTTCCTTTTTCAATGAGGTGGTGTGGGATTTTTTAGTTCTTGATCTTGATATCTTTTACCTCATCATTGTCATGTATTTGATGGTTGATTTTAAATATTAGATCGATTGTTTTTACCATTGGGTTAATTTTTATATCTTTTGATGGGGTCACTCATGTCTTTCAAGGTGAGTGTGATCCTAGATCTGGGAGAGTGGGGATTGTTGTTCTTGAGGTTGTAATGATCACGTTATAATTTTTAGTGATGTTTCTTGTTACCATTGACATGTGTTTAAGTTTTACACTTTCTATTATGGTATATTAGTACCTTGAAGTATTTCCTAGTGATTTTTATGGGTTATCACCCTATAGAGATGTCGAGTTCACTTTGACTAGCTCTAAGGGACAAGTCACATCACCTTACCATCTTATCATATAGAACCCATAGATTTAAAGGAACTTAAAGATTAGATTGGGGATCTTTTGACTAAAGGATTTGTTCTTTTGAGTGTGTCACCTTGTGATTTATTGGTCCTCTTCCTGAAGAAGTAAGATATAAGTCTATAACATTTTGTTGATTAAAAAAATCTTAACCAGATTGTAAAGACCTCGCCCTAGTTTTCCAAAGCTGATGGATAATTTATTACATTTTCATAAGATACAGGCGATTATATCCCAAAGGAATAAATAGTTTAGTAGTCTTGGTAAACTAGATACATTCTTGAATCTCACATTACATTTGAAAATATAAAAATACAACATAGTGAAAATAAATATTCTACATCTAGAAATCATTCAAATATTCCTTCTTCATATCCATAGGAAAGGAAAAAATAAGGGATGAGATAAAATTATTAGTAAGTCTTTCATACAATGGAATATAACATGATTAAATAAGTAATAATCAATATGAAAATGTAATTAACTAAAAACACATGTCATATAATCAATAACTTAAGTAAAGAAAAATAATCCATGGATAATATCAATGTAGTAATCTCATGGATAATAATAAATAAATTCTCAAAAAAGGAAATTCTTAATATTTGATGTCATTATTTCATACATCATTATATCTATATCATCAAATACTTGTCCTAAGATAGTTTAATCTATGGTTAGGTATACAAAAGATACCCAATTAATACTATCTTATTGATTTTTCTCATGATAACTATTGATGAATTGATGGGATATATAATTATGGGCCTCATCCATCACTACATGTCCAATGTATTCTTAATATTTTTAATGATCAAATTAAATTCATAAAAAATATTCCTTATCAAAAAAATCATGTATCAAGTGAAGAATACAGATTATCAACAATTCCACAATCAATAAAATAACTTTCAAATTAAACACTGTATATAGAAATCATATATGGTTTAGGTAATAATCATATCCATGACACTAATAATGTGGATATTTAATATAAATTTAATGTCTAATGATAACATGAAAGTTAATTTTTCAAGACAAAGTTAACATCCAAAAAATCAACGAGAGCTAATATATGTTTTATGATAAATTTATGTCTTTTATAGGATAAAATAAAATATAATAGAAACATTAAAATAAGATTTCTTAAATATTTTTTTGTGTAAACTCATTAAAAAATATAATAATAAGGTAAATATTTTAAAATGGTTATAGCGGTGGGAAAGTCTGTTAACACATTATACGTTAAAATGAAACATTCCTTTTGGGTTTTTGTAATCGAAAGCTAAAAATGTCTCTTTTAGAAAAAATTAGAAAAATTCCTTTAAAATATTTTAAAAATTAAAATATAACTTAAAATATCCTTAATAAATAATTTTATTAAATAAAAATATCTTTTGTAAAAAAAATTTGAAAAATATGGTCATTGAAGAAAAATATATTCGATTAAAAGAGAAATAAAATCGGTTTTTATTTTAAACATTTATTTTATTGATTCAAGTTCCAAATAGAGGATAATTTTTAAGAAAATATGTAAACTACTAAATATATATAGTATAATAAAATATATGTATTTTATAGGGGATGTATTATAAGATTCCTCAATGAAAATTAAGGTAGTCCTAAAAATGAGATTGTAAAATAAACCCTTACCTTTTTGTAACTTTTAAATTGTAACCCCTTAAAATAATAAGATTGAATTGAAACATTAATCATAATTAATAAATAGGTATTCATTTTAAATATATAAAATTTGTAGTATATACACCACATAAAATTGAATAAGTTCATGATAACAAATATGTTTCAATGGAGTGTAAATTGAGATGAAATCACTTACATCGAGTCTGACTCATCATATACGTTCATTATATACCTGAATAATAAACATAAGTTAATTATTTAAATTTTTAATAAACTTTTTAAATTTAATTATTCCCTTTATTTTATTTATTTCCATGTCATATTTTTTACTAATCAATTAAGTTCACATTTGACAATTTGATGATATTTGGCTGATATGTACAAAATGACTTCAGTAGGTGGACTATGGTCAAAGAAGTAATTATCTCATCATATCAAGAATAATAATAATGACATAATTATAAATTTTATACATAAATTATAATTTTATAACCAATCAATAAATATGGTTTTGAAAAATGAACTATGTTACAATCATGGAGACTGTAAGTCATGCGTACGCATGAGTAACATTTCCATTTTTCAATGATCATGATGGAAATAAGGTAAGTATTATTTTATATTTATATAATTATAATTATAGAATATTATATCTTTAAATAAACTTATATATATCATCAATCATATGTGGTGATGGAAAATGAATCCCATCATTTTGTGTAGGTGGTAGTTCACATGTACGAACAAAAGACGTTATCATTTTTCAATGGATGGAAAGGAAAGAAAGTATTTAATATAATATTTTTTCATAATGATTAACATTTCATGAATATCATACATAAATATTAAATCCATAATTATAACCATATTTCATGGGCGGTGATGGAAAATGAATTACATCGTTTCGTGAGGCAGTAGTCCGCCGTACACATGAATGATGATTTTGTTTCCCATTGGATGGAAGAGGAGATGGATATAGGTTATGTCATTAAAATAATAATATTTAAGTACATTAGAGATAATAATTTTATTATATTTACATGTTTGAACAATATTTAAATTATTTTTAATAAGGAATAAAATAAAAAAACCCTCAGTTAAGAATGATACCTCTTCTTCAAACAACCTCTTTAGGGTAATACTTAAAGCCTTACTAGATTGGATTTATCATAAAAAGGCCTCTAGGATGTGGTAAGGTATGTTATAAATTTATTTGGGTATTTATTTACTGAACCAAATTGTTTTATAATTTTTAATAAAAGAGGATAGAGAATTTCCTTTTATAATGAGGGGAGGGGCATTCATGGAATTTCTTAAAGTATTAAATTAATATAAATTAATTTTTATTTTAAAATGGATAAAAACTAATATAATTTGAATATAGGATGATTATATATCTAATAATAACATAAAACAATATTTTTTTAAGTTTATATTATTTTTTTACCATTATCACTTTGTTTTAACCCGCGTTAACTCTTTTTGATGATTAACAAGATAGCGATGTTTTTGGTCTTTAGGGGCAAGATAGATACTATAAAAAGAAAATTGGGAAATAAATAGACCATATATGATATTTTTAAACATATACTACTAACTTGACCAAATATAGTATTTTTATGAATTTTAAATCATTTAATAAAATAATATTTATTATCAAATAACATTAATGTCATTTTTGACACTATTCAATTAATTTAAATTTAAATACATCAAGAAAAAGTGGGAATTAGAATATAATACTTTCAAAAAACACTATAATATTATATTTATCTAAAAAATTTTATAAAATAATAATTATTTAAAATTATATTAGTTTTTGTGTTTTTCAAATTATTTGTTTTATTTTTCTATTAATTAAATAAATGTTATGTTAGCTTTGTGCAAGCATTTAAGGAAATTGTTTCACACATAAAAATTAGAAATAAATTAACATAATAAAAAACTATAATTAAAATTAATATTTATAACCTAACATAATTCATATTTATCCTTATCATAAAATATTATAGATATTAAAAAAAGAAAAGTGACATTTTTGTCTTTATCTCCCACTAAAATATTTTAAAGGTCAAAATCATAGATAAATGGAACAAAGGTCATTATTTAAAATTTTGGATGATTACAGATAAAATAGAGTCATCCAATGAAATTAAGGAAAGTGTTGGGTAGATTTTTAAGGCCTCGTCACATTATTTTTAACCTTAATTCTCCAATTTACCCTTATCCTCGTGACAATTATTTACTATGCCTATTATTTAGAATGACCAAAAATAAAATATACCTATTTTCCCAATTTAGAACAACTGATTCGAAATATGAAATCCATTTTTCAATATTCCGTTTCAATAATTGGCATAAATTAATTTAATATTAAAATGAAAAACGCAAAAAAACAGTTTTTCACAAACATGTCTTTTTTAGTATAAAAATGTTTCTATAGTAAATTAAATCATAAAATTTATTCTTATAAAATTTATCAGATTAAAAATAATATTAAAGAACTAATTTCCATTTTAAACCATTTTAAACAAAATGGTACTTTTTAAATGCTTGAACCAATAGTATAGTTTTTAATAAAAAATAGTATTTTTCACTACTCAGAGGAAAATTAATCTTTTAAGAAAAATCTCAAAAATTCACCCTAAGAAAATTTGTATAGGTTGATTTAAAAAATTAAGTTAATTTTATCTAATAAATTTTCTATAAGTGTTAAAAATTAATTATGTTGTTTCCTCATAAAAATAATTAAAACATTTTTTTTAAAAACGTGTTTTTTAAGAATAAAATGACTTTAATAAAAAATCAATGTTTATTTCCTTATAATTAATCAATAAATTTGTATTGAGTATGAAATTTATATATATTTCATAATTCTGTTATTTTTATTCATGCCTTCTAATTCGATGGATAGGTTATAACGGTCATATTGAAATAATAATATTTTGTTGTTCGTTTAAGCTTGGTGTTACATATTGTATATGTTATCAAACATAATGTTCTTCTTTTAAAATCTCAGGGTGTCACATTCCCCCAAAATTTAATAAATTGTTTCCTCATAATTTTAATTTGTTCCCTGTAATCAAAGGTATAATATTTAAAAATTCCTTTCTGGAAAACCCCCATCATAAAATGGGTTAATAAAACATCCACTTATAAAGAGGGGAAAGAGAAATATGAAGTTCATTTGGAATAACAAAAAACTAGGTTTCCAAATAGGATAAAATTAGCAGCAATTGAAAATATAGTCATGGAGGAGAAAACTAATGCCCAATGACTAATAGAGATAACTAGTAGAAAAATTTGTTTTCACGTCGATTTTTTTTTATATTTTAACATCGGTTTTTAACCAATGTTATTTTCACTGATCTTAAAAGAGGGACTTTTAGTGTTAGTTTTTATAAAACGACATAAAAACATAAAATATTAAACTTTCGGCATTGGTTTTTTGCAAAAATAACGTCGAAAGTCTTCTTCCATAATGATTTTAATGTCACTTTTTGATAAAAACGAAGTTCAAAAGAATTTTTTCACTTCGGTTTTATAAAAAACCAATTTCAAATGTAAAAAAAACTTTTCACGCATTTTTTAGTAAAAATTGACATCAAAATTATGTATCACTTTTTCATTACATTTTACTACATCCTTTTTGGGTGATTTACTGTGTATTTAATGTCTAAAATAGTCAATTAACGATTATTTATCTCTTCATGGTTAATTTATAGTATATTTAGTTAATCAGTTAATTTTTTATTAATAATTTTTGATTTATTCTTTAATTTATCAATTTAATCATTTTTTATATTATTTTTTTTGAATTATCGATTGATTAATTGTTTTTTATTTATCAATTCTTTGATTAAATAATATTTTTGTGTTCTGTGTATTTAATTTTTATCTCATTTTAGTTTATGGTTTAATTATTTTAAAAAATTACGTTAAGTTTAATATTTTAATTCTTTTCTTTAAATATTTTTATATTCAGTGATATTTAATTATAATTTAATTATCTGGGGAGGTAATCGCATAAGGGAATTCCAATTCCGAGCCAGGTAGAAAATTTTTTAAGGCAGTCACATAGAAAAATTTGTAGGCCTTCACATAACCATGTTTATATAGTGTTCATGTAGACAATTATTTGAGACCATTCACATAGGGTATTTTAAATTGTTTCAAGTAGTCGAGGTAGCCACATATCCAAATATGAAGGTGCGCTCACGTATCCAAACTGGAAACTTTCACATAGTTGATCTACTATATGGTGGCCTAAATACACTGGAATCATACCAAGATCTGGGAAACTTCGAGACTGAGCTTTGAAAATAGGATACAATGTCACCGGTCACATGAATTTGAACCCACCAAATCCAAGCTTGTCATGAAATATGAATGGGGAAGATGAATTCAAAGCACCGATAAGGGTTCCAGATCTGGTAGATTGTGATTGACTCCATGATGATGAAAAATATTTGAATCTTGGAAAGAGTATGAATATGATATTACTAGTTGAAAATTGAAAAACAAAACTCAAGTGTGAAGATCACTCTGATGATGTGTTGAAGAAGACGAAACCATCCTCAATAATTACATTGTTTTGTTATCAGAGTTCGACTGAGTTAAAGTCACCACCGATGAACCCAACAAAACCAAAGAAGTAAGTACAAGGGAAGAAGTCATCAATCCTATTGCTATTGGCCATTGAAGATCCTAGATCTATTTGTTTTCTCATCCTATTGAATCCGTCGAACTGAGGCCTAAAACAATGCCTGGAATTAAGTGGCTTTCTGATTCCCAACCGGTGTTATTAAAGACGAGGATTAAAAAACATAAGTGGGTTTCAATTTCCCATATATGTATTTGTGGTGATGGATAATCAAGTTTACCAGATGTTATTCATATTGGTTGAAGATTGGTTCTGTATGGTGTTGTTGTTGAAATCCTATTCTGAGTTTCATGCTTTTAATGGGATTATGATTTGAGTAGGCTGCAATACTGAAACCATAATTTGTCAATCCACAAGACATCTAGCACTATCACAAGATAAGTTAAAATTATTAGTAATTAGTGGGTGTTATCTAGAGAATTAAATTATTTTTTAAAAGAGATAGAAAATTTTGTAGGGAAATATTTCAATGATGACTATTATGATTGAAGTCAAGTAAGAAATTATTTAATTTTTTTAGTCATAAAATGTATCGGTGATTGTATCGCTTTAAGTTAGTGAAGTACTTCTTGTTATAAAAGGAGTTTTGAAATATATATAGAATAAAATTTATGACATGGACATAAAAGAGATAAAATTGAAGAGAGTGGTTTCTAGGGAAAGATTTGGAGCATAAGCATAAGCATTCTCGATACAGGAATCAAAGGAGTGGGAGATCAAGGAAGAAGTTGACCTCGATAGAGAGGCTTCCTTCCTCTTTATTCTTTTATTTTATTTCTAGTTATAAATAAAATCTATTGAATATATTATTGTTTTCATTTTTATGAACATGCATACCAAATTTTCTTAAGGGTTCTAGATTGGAATGGATTGATTTTTTATTTCAATATGTTCAATTTAGTTTTCATAATTGCATCACTGAAACTTTTATAAAGTGAGATTTTTTTCATTCATGATGAGAATTATTTTCACACTATTCTAATAACTGATAGGATATGATAGAAAATCCATTTACTTTGAGCATAATCTAAAGTATCAAAAATTAGAAAAGGATGATTTCACTCTTCTCCAATATTGAACCTATTTCTTCCTAAATTTATTTTACCGATCAGTTTTTAGAAGATTTTACTATACTATATAGAACATTTTAATGATAGTTAGGTGTCTCTACACACCTTAATTTTAGTTACTGACACAATAATGTTAATTGAAATCAATTAAAGAAAATCATTTTTAATTCGTTTAGGACAGTCATAATCCCCATAAATTTATCTACTACCAGTCTCTCTCTCACATCTCTTTTGTTTCTCATCCACTAGCACATCATCACTATAACAACCTTATTATTTATTACATATTAATTCATGATTTATTAAATAAAATTATACATAATACTACCCAAAATATCTATAAGTCTAATGTCTTTAGGAATTAGTTACATATCATAACATAGTGAACTTGGTATATAACAACATTATTGAAAACTTCCTTAACATGCTTCTAGAATTCCATGGATTTTAAAACTGCATGGGATAACCTGGGAACAAACATAAGAAAGGGGTGAGATATAAATCTCAGTAAGGTAATAAACATGGAATAAGGTAATACATGTTAGATAATAGGTATATAAATGGGGAATAAAAATAATTGGAATCATAAACTTGAACAATGAGACATGATATAGAATGATAATCATAACATGGAAAATGTTGCAACAACTTAAAATATTGCATCATAAACATAGGTCAAGGCTAAACTGCTAAGACATAATGGTGGAAAAAGTCCCATAAAGGAATCAAGTTCACTCCCTATCCTAACATGATGTCTCGTGAGACTAAACATTACCCAATTAATTAGACTGATATATAATTTTGGGTGCACCAGTCACTTTAATTTCATTCTCATTCTTAAGTGTTCCACATGGATCATACAACATAGATTCATTCATCATCATATTTTATTCCAAAATCAAGGACTGTGGAATATATACATGTAGGTCTCAAGTCAAATAGGTGTAAGTTTATAAACGTGAATACCCTAGATAGTAAATGGGTATGGTATTAACTATATAATTATTTTGGCATGGAAAATCATAGTGAAATTTCGACAGCATAACAACATCACATAAACATTTATAAAATGGGTTGATGAGAGATAATGGGGTATCTAATAATTTTTACATAAATTGTAAATTAAGTTATATATAGAATAACATATCCCATCATAAGGAAATTAAGATAAAAGACATATAGTGAAGAAGATACTTGTATAAAGAGGAGAAATTAAAATATCTCTTACCAAATTTCAGCATGGTAATGGGGGTACATAAAGGATAATGGGAGGTTTAATTAGAGTGAAGGGGGGATCTCCTTATTTATAAATTAAATGTACAATAAAGGGAATGTGTAAGAACATATCCCAATATAAGAAAATGGAATTTAAGAGACATAACATAAAGGAAGTACTTGAATGGAAATGAGAAGAGACAAATCCATTACTTGATCATGTGACTAAAAATGATTGGTAGGGGATTCTTGATAGCTTGGGGGTGCCTTGGGAGGACTCTAGAGAGTGGACGTAAGAATATGGATATTCTCTAACAAGTTTGAGTGAAGAGAAATGGTAGCTTGGGTGGGTTTATATAGGAAAAGAGTGGGATTTCTTTATTATATAGGTTTTGGGATCTTCATAATAAAACAACCAAAAAAAACCATCTCATTTTTTCTAAAAAATGGTAGTGGTTATCATTATTTTATAAGGCCAAGGTCCGAACTTAATAAAATAATGCCCGTGTTTATGTGGAGGTGAGTCATACTCTTAAAAAAATGATTTTGAACCCTTAAAATATAATAATGTTTTTTAAGGAATGGAAAATATGTATTTGGTCATGGATACCATTTATAGTATTTATTATATCACTTTTGGGTCATTATGATGTCATAAAACACAAAGTATATTTATACGGTATTTAATTTTTACCTGAAAATTTGAGTTTCTCATAAAATTATGTAAAATTCACCATTGGATAATTTCAACATTTTTATTCTAAAAATAATATTCATTTTATCTAAATATTTTTCTAAATATATAAATTTTCAATTTTAAAATAAAATCGACATTAATTAAGAAATGATGAGTTTTTTACAATAACAGTTTACGATCCCTTATAAAATTTACATTTTACTTCATAAAAATTATATAATAATTTATATTTAATAAAAAATATTTAATAATAATATTTTATTAAAATATTATTTATTTAAAATATTATTTATTTAAAAAATCCATTAATTCAACAAAATAAATTCCTTCTTTGAATTTGAATATTACCCAAAAATATTGTTTGTGTTTTATTGTATCAAAATAAAAATCATTTATAATTTAAAAATAATAGGATAAAGATATATTCATTATTCTATAAAAAATAATGTAAATAATCATATTTCTATGTTCTTGATACATATTCCTTTAATACACCCTCAAACACCCTAAGAGTAAGGTACGTGATAGTGGGACTTTTATGGGGTGGTTCGGCAAGCATGTTTTGGGATGTGATCTCAATGAGCTTGAACCTACCCCATAAATAGTTTCTCTCATGCTTAAGTTGTTAGATCTCAACTTGGGATTGGTTAAGGGAAAATTTCAGTGATTCTATCTCCCTTAGAATCCCTAATAAATGGGCTTCATAGGGTACGATCATACTGGTTGAGGCTATCACTTCCTTTGTCTGTGTCAATTAGATTTTTTAAAACCCTATATTTATACTAATCATGTTATCACAATTCAACATCTATATTATCAATGGTAAAGATGATTAATGGTAATCTATATCTTATATGATATAATAAATCCAAATAAGTTTATGTGTTTTCTTTTTCCATATTTCATAATAAGACATTTAATTAAATTGAAAGGGAAATTTTATTTATAATAGTTTGGGTCGTTACAATCCTCCCCCATTAAGAAATCTCACCCTCAAAATTTCAATTTCCCACACTAAAACAGATGAGGGTAAGTTTGTTTCATCACCTTCTCTAATTCCCACATTGCTTCTTCAAACTTTTGGTTTTTCCACAACATGTTGACTAGGTGCATTATCTTATTCCAGAGAAATTTGTCTCTGAAATCTATTATCTTCACTAGTTACTCCTCATATGAAAGTTCATTCTCTAATGGTACCACCTATGGATTGAGAACATGTGAGGGGTCTGGTATATACTTTCTCAATATGGATACATAGAATACATTATATACTTGAGATAGGTTTGGTGGGAGTTCTAATCGATTGGAAAATGCTCCAATGTTATCAAGGATATCAAAGGGGGTGTATCTTGGAATACGATTTTCCTTATTTCCAAATATCATCACTTTATTACATGGAGATATGTAGAGGGATATCATGTCTGCAATATCAAACTCTAGGTCTCATCAATGATTATCAGTATAAATATTCTGTCAACTCTAAGCATCCTTGATGTGATGTTGAATGGTCTTAACCTTTTCTACTATTTTCTCGACCATTTCAGGACATATTAGTTTTTTCCCCAACTTCATCATAGCATACATGTGCTCTACACCTCTTCCCATAAAGGTCTACATAGGGAGCCATCTGGATGCTCGAGTGGTAACTGTTTTTTGTATGAGAACTTGAACAAAGGTAAATTTTGGTCTCATCCTCCTTTTAAGTACATATAATATTATCACAATATGTATTCTAATGTCTAAATAGTCTACTCATATTGGACATTAGTTTGATAATGATAGGCCATACTGAATTTCAACTTAGTGTGTAGATCATGTTAGAGACTTTTCCAGAACTTGGAGGTGAATCACGAGTCTCGATCGAATACAATTGATAGTGGTACTCCATGAATCCTTATCACTTATCTTATGTATATTCATACAAGTTGATCAAGAGAGAAATCCTCTAGAATTGTAATAAAGTGAGATATCTTTGTAAGATGATCCATAGTAACCCATATAGAATTGTTTCCCCTTGATGTCTTCATAATTCCGGTGAAAAACACTATAAGAAAAGGGTCGAGTAGTGATGGGTTTTTTTATTTGGAAGAGGCTTAAACCGCTGCTATATGGTTCTACAACGGTTTCAAAAAACTACCACTAAATCATGTTTCGGCATCCAATATATGGAGATTTCTTCCATTTAGTGATGGATTTTGGTAAGTATCATGGAAAGATTATGTAGTGGTGGTTATGTCAATTTATGCAGTGGTTTTCCTGGGGTGAAAAAACAAGGATTTAGAGGTGATTATAACCGCCGTTAAATTCAAAAAAAATCCCCCACAAAAAATCCACTAAACCAATTAAAATTGCTACTAAATAATAGTGCATCGTATTTAATGGTGGTTTTAACCACTGTAAAAAAAATGAAAATACCTATTATAAAGATGGTTATAACCACCATGAATAAAAATATTCCATACGTAGTGGCGGTTTAAATCACCGCTAAATGTTGATATACAAAAAAAATGTTAGCTGCAGATTCTACAACCCCAAAACTACCCTGAAAAAAAACAATAGCAATCCAATTGAATCGCCTATTAGTTGCACACAAAATTCCTATTATAATCACAAAAAAAATAACACATATATAACAAATATGACATCCAAAAAAATATTAGTTCACATCCAACCATAAATTGTTTCAGGTCTGTGTCATAAACAATACATCAACCCTCTTATTCCATATTAGTCTAAAACATCAAAAAGACCACTAATCACTACCATCTGAAATCTGCTTGTCACCCTCTCTATCTCCATATCCACCTTCATATCCATATCTACTTCCTACTACCATCACATGTAAGACAATTATATTGAAAATTAAATAGTTTTATATTTATATTTAAACTTAAAAGCAAAAAAAATTGTGAACAAAATGATTTTAAAGTTGTGTGATTTACCTGCTCACCACCAGTCATCGATGCAATATCATTAGGGATAGATTTGGTCATCTTATGATAAAAATAAACCAATGATTTTAATGTCCACTCTTGTGCTATAACATAAGCAACAAGAAAGTGGAAAAAAATATGTACAAAGAGATTAATTTTAAAAATATTAGAATTTAATAACATAATAACATTAAATTACACCATAATGTATTAAAATTTCCTTTATCTTTGAATCAAAAACTTCATTTTTCCAAGATGAATGCATATATATCCAATCATCATACGTAATCATAAGGGTAACTGGTTCTGCCGCTAGCTAGCCTAGAATCTGGCAAACTAATCCTACGACATCATCTGTAGGGACCCCATAGTAGTCAAATGGTACAATTATCTTTAGTCCATTCAGATTCCAGACAGCTTAACTTTTCATATTTTCCTCTGTATTAGCATTATTTTCATATTTTATTAAAAAATAGTTAGTATTATAAAAAACTTCAATAACTTTATTCATATTAAAATTTGTACCTATAATAGTTACCCTCCAATATCCTCATGACGAACCAGGAGTGGCATGCTGCCACACGGTTAAGGGTCGACTAGTATCAATATAACACTTCCTCCTTGGCATTTATATCATTTAATCAAATAAAATTAACTTTAGAACATATATTTCAAAAAAATTATGCAGAAAAGAAATTATAAATGATAGTAGATGCACATTACTAACAAACAAAATATACTTAACTATGATAATGAATGACTGTACAAATGACATAAGTGGTTGATAAATGAATGGATGACTACACATACAATCATTTTCTCCTTCAATAATGTTGTTTTCATGTTCCATAATTACTTCATATACTTCATACACCCTTTAAAGACTAATATTTTCAATATCATGATGGAAAAATAATTTTTCTTCTTGCTGTTGATGGGATTCAATGTCAGAGGTCAAATCTTCTATTTCATCACCCATATCATACAAGTCTCTTTGTTTTAAGTGAGAAACTACATTCCAACCTTCATCCGCGACATCTTCCACATAATATACCATTTTCTCTTGTGATGATAAGATATATGGATCATGTAATTAATGTTCACCAACATTCATCAAGTGAGATAAGTTCACAAAAGTAAATTTCAAGGAGTCTATTTTAACACCCCTGATAAAATCAACCCAATTTAATTTGAATAAAACAATTGAAAAATGTATATGGTAGTTTAATTAGATAATATCAATCAACTTTCCATATTATCCCACTTTGGAAAACATAAATATACCATTATTCCATGTTTTTAATCCCTCTTCCCAGTCGACTCTAAGAAATTTAATGTCATTCACATTTTAAGCATCGAACTTTCTAGCATGTTTTAGAGGATCTCGAGAAAGAAACTTCAAATATTCTAATAACTCATCTCGAGTATCAGAATTCATGATCTACAAAAAGTAATATACATTATTATATTTACAAAATATATATCTCAACCTAATATCTGTATTGATTGCAATATTTATGAACATACCACTAGTGCAGAAAATGTTTTTTACATCGGTTATTTTTTATTTTTTATGTCAGTTTTTTAGCCGATGTTATTAAAGGAGATGTTATAAATATTTTTTTTTACATTAGTTATTTTAAAACTGATGTAAAAAACATAAATCTGAATCGTTTTTCATGTCAGTTATATAATAACCGACGTGAAAAATGATATACGATGTTGGTTATTAAATAACCAACAAAAAAATTATCCTAGAATTTATTATGTCAGTTATTAAATAACAAATGTAAAAAACAATCCCCCAGGCATTTATTATGTTATTTATAAAATAAATGACATAAAAAATAGTCGATGAAGAATTTTTCACGTCATTTATACAATAACCGACGTGAAAAATGATATACAACGTCAGTTATTAAATAACTGACATAAAAAACCATTCTATAGGACTTTATTACGTCAGTTATTAAATAAAATATGTAAAAAAACCATTCCCCAGGTATTTATTACGTTGGTTATAAAAGAACCAATGTAAAAACAATTTTTTTGTAAACTGTGAAACCATTACTATGATCTGACAAATGAGACCTAAAACAAGCAGAAACCAGACCAAAAGTATACCAAAACTAAACAAGAATCCATTCAAGAAAAACATCAGAACTAGACCAAAACAAGAAGAACCAGATAAAAATTAAACATTCACATTTATAACTTTCAAAACTTACAATGTTAACTAAAAAATATAAATCCAACCAAAACAACTACCAAATATACAATTACAATTATAATATTCAAAATTACATTTTACACTATAAACAAACTAAAATCCAATCAAATCTGTAAAATAATTTAACCATTATACTTGTAAGTTTTTTACATCTTGAGCACTATAGGGTTGAGGGTCAAAAAATAGCTACAAATTAAAAGGAAAATAGTTAACATGTATAATGAATAAATCAAATGAAATATTATGGAAAAGTTTATAAGGAAATATAACATGATCAAACTTCAAAATTGTTACAGTTGTAATTATTTCATACATAAATCTTAACATATAATATTCACATTCGATTACATCTTATTGTCCATGAAAATTCTGTTTAAATTAGTGTCAATTCAAAATATCATTTTTATGTAATATATCGAAAAGTACAAATTATAAATAGATATTTACCTTTACTTTTACATATTTGATCTTGGCACTCTTTCTCTTTGTCTTTTTTTTTGAAAGTAGGCCCATACCCTATTATAAAATAATATGAATGGGATAAATTTAAAATTCATTATAATATAAACAACTATTAAGAAATTGAAAATTATTTTTCCAATATATTCTTAAAACTTCCCCACACATCGCCATGGACAGAGCATATCCAATAAAGTGTTTTCTCCCTTGGATAAAAAACACATAACATCCAATGATCACTAATATAAAAGAAAAATTAAGGTCAGTGGTTTTTTATGTTAAAAGAAAAAGAAAACTTTTCCAGATATATGTTTCATACCTATCACAAAAAGGCATTATCCAACACTGTGTGATTATATTCTGTTCAAATCTTTTTGCAATATAAAGTGTTTTTTGTTCCTTATCTAATGCATGTGCTTCAGGGGAAATCATATACAGGTCCATGAATCCATATACATCTGTATGTTCATTCTTCTCACACATTTTATAAATATACCTAATACAAAACATACATAAGTATACATTTTTAATAAATATAACACAGGGAAATGTGTTAAGACTTATATGGAAAAAATCTACACCACGTTGATGCCCAACTTATCTCTAGTAACAAGCTCCATGATATCATTTTTCACAATCCCCAAATTTATTGCATGTCCACAAACATGATCCTCCATTGGAAATGAATAATGATCTGCCAAAAAATTTGAATATCTTAACAATCTGTCAAGACTACTAGAATCTATATATAATGTCATAGTCATTTGTCTTTGTTGTCGTCTATACAACATTACTTTACCTTTTAAGTATTCCTGTAAATAAATAGAAAAATATATTATTTTTAAAATGTTAAAACAACTTTAATAAAAAAAGTATAACATAAATACCTCTATGGTAATGAGTCACAGAAGCCTAGATGGCCAAACTAAAAAGTGGCTAATACTATTTCCAATCGTCTTCACCTCATCTGTAGGTAATGGTACTCGAGCTGATCTATATATAATATCATGTATGGTGACCCTATGATGCTCTACCTATAATTGTTGATGATTAACTGTAACTCCTATACAATATACCAACCCATATTCAATTATATGATAGTGAGGATCATCAATATACAACTCACAATAAGTAGGAAGTTGTGGTGGAGGAGTAGGATAAAAAATGGGGCCCATAGGATAAGGTGGAGGATAAATAATGGGGTCTGAAGGTGGGGGAGTGGGAGTTTTTGGCAAAGGTGGAGGATAAATAATGGGTTCTATAGGAGGAGGTGGAGGAGTGGGAGCTGCAGTCTGAAATTGTCTTTTCATGTCTGCAAACATAGACTGTACCGATGCACTAATCTTTTCCTCCATCGTCGCATTAATATTATGAAATTTGGACACTAAGTATTCTTTCTTTATTTTTTGATAAATACCCTCAATGGAAGAAGTTAAAGAATGTGGCAACACTTTTCTTACCGATACACCTGTCAGGTATCCTCATACATGACTGGGGTGTACGGGATTTCCCAATGTTGTAGATAAAATATCTTGCCTCCTAACAGTTGTAAATACCCCTTGTGTGCTTTAATCCTCAAGATAATTCTATATTAATTAATTGAACATTTCGTTAATGATTCAAAGTATATAAATAATAGAATTAACTAAAAAAATAAAATAAATATCTTACAATCCTCTCAATTACGATTCTCGGTTCTTCTAAAAGATATTTCCCCTTTTTTCCCATCCGAGCTCTCTTCCATTTTTCATGTCTAGATAGAGGGGATAGAGAGGAAACCTCTCCAGAGATTGAAGACGCGACTCTAAGTTTTTTTTAATTTTTCAGCCATCATTTGTTCTTCCAATAAACTATACCCTCCTCGAGATAAACTATGAGGGTATACATTTTTATATTAGATCTCTTGATGAGATGTCCTTGTTTTCTGTAATTTAAGAATAATAAATCATTAACAAAACATTAATAAGATCATTTATATAAGAAATCTTATAAAATTTTACATTTCCCTTATGAAAAATGATTCTTTTCTTCTACTTTCAACAAATTGTGTCCATGTGTCTTCATCTATGAAAGGATATATATATATATATATATATGACATGGATTTTCATGTTGCCTATGACCAAAAATGAAATCAGATGTGAGGGTTGATTTGAAATCCCTCCATCCCCTAGAAGCCATCGATAAACATCTTCTCTTGACTCCTCCAATTTCAGGAATATCAAATTTAATCTGATAAATAAGAGGTAAAACATATTATACTATAAACATTTAAATATTAGTCAAACAATAGAAAAATATCTTACCAAAATTGTCTCCCACAACTGAGATATGATCACTTTGTCCACACTTCTCTAATCATTATACAAAGTGCTTACTTTTCTTTTACCCTGAGTTGATACAAAATTCATAAAATATTTTGCATTTGGACCTTTAGGAATATCATTCTCATAAAACTCAACGAGTATCCTCTGATCCTGGCTATGGACAATTGATAATTTTGGTAAATTTGTGTAGCCATGTTTACCAACTCTTTAACTCTTCTTTGTCATTATGGTAGAACATGAGGATGATTGGGGAACTTTAAGAGGAGCATGTGAATGTTCCTCCCCAGAGGTATGATCATGATGCTTATCTATGGAATCATGTTTCTGATCAACTGATTGATCTGCCATTATCCTTCAAATCAAAAAAGAAAACATTAGTTCAAAAATATAAAAAAACAAATATTACAATACTAATGTAAACAAAAAAATGAAAAACTAAACTAAGTTATGTAATATTAAACATGGTAAATATGGTAAGCATGTTAAACAATGGTAAAGATGGTAAACATAGTAAACATGGTAAACATTGTAAATATGGTAAGTAATTGTCATTCAAAAAAATCAATAGATATATAAGTTATGTAATAGTAAACCTGATAAACTAAACTAAAAAAATTAAAATAAACAAACATTTCTACTTATTTGTTTTAATATTCATTTCAATAAAGAAAAACATTAAAATATCTAAAATTTTATGAAAATAATAAATATAAACAATAAATAAACATATGTTGCCTATAATATTAGTAATTTACAAATAGATTTTTTTCCCAAATTCCTTCTTCATGATCATTCCTTATAACACAAACCATGTCTTCAACATACTCATCATTATTTTCTACAAATCTTTCCATGGAAGTAAGGATATCACATAAATCAGAATCTTCATCAAGTTGATCCTCACCAACATATTATTTTTCCCTTGTAAAAAAAATAGACCAATACATATCTGATTGATCAAATACATAGAAAATATGTTTTTAATGTGTTTCCATTATAAAATAATTTTTTGTGTCTTCCAATCTATTTAGATTAACAACTATTATTCCAAATTCATCATGTCTGACACTATTGTTACCGATAAACCATTTTTAGTTAAAAATAGGAACTTTAATTTTAAATTAATCAGCCTCCCATATTTCTTCAATGACTTCATAATATGCACTTGATGCAGAAATTGGATTTTTTTTCTTTAGAACTCGAAAAATGCATTGCTTCTACAAACACCAATACACCACTATTCTGAACTGTACTTCTGTTATCCTGATCTTTTGTATGAAATGTATAGCCATTAATGTCATGCCCAAACCATGTTATCCCATTTAAACTTGGACTACACACTAACCATATTAATGTCTCTGATACATATGACCTACTAATCAAGGTCTTTTTAAACCATGTAAAAAATGTTTTTTTGTACTCATTCAAAATCCATATTTCTTTCTTCTTTGGATGACATTGTTTCAAATCATTAATGTAAAATATGATATATGGTTGAGCATCAGCTATGTTATTCAAGATGTATAAATGTACCTTCATTATCTGTTCAGCTAAAAACAATTTGACTTTCAAGACACGAATTCCCTTTCCCTCATTATTAACTTGTTCATGGAAAGATGGAGGCAAACCTATGTGATATGCCACAGCCAAGTAGCTCATACAAAACTCTACAACCACCTAAGAAATATATTTTTCAATAATGGAGGCTTAAGGTTGACATGGATTCTTAACATACCCCTTCAATATTTTCAAATACCTTTCAAAATGATACATCCAATGAAGATATACAGGTCCACAAAGCTTTATTTATCAAACTATATGAACCATTAAATGGACCATTATATCAAAAAAAGATGGAGGAAAATACATTTCTAATTTACAAATTATATAAATTTCATCCTTTTCCAAAATGTTCAAAGCATTCTCATTAATCACCTTATTACAAATTAAATTTAAAAAATAACACACATTCATTATAGTCTTTTTGACACGGATGGGAAATATTCCACGCAATGAAACTGGTAGAAGTTATTGCATCATGATGTTACAATCATGAGATTTCATACCTATAAAATTAAAATCCTTCAAAGAGATTAAATTTTTACATTTTAAGAATAACCTTTAGGCACTTTGATATCATGAAAACACTGACAAAATCTAATTCTCTCCCTCTTGGATAATGTATGAAAAGCTGAGGGAAGAAATATTCATCTTCCATTAGGAGTGGTAGCTAACTCCAAAAGTATTTTTATTGATAGTAAGTTTAATCTTTCATTCAACCCATCTTTAGTCTTTCCTTTAATATCTAACAATGTTCCAATCAAACTATCATAGATATTCTTCTCCATGTGCATGACATAAATATTATATTTCACTTCATGATATCTTCAATATGGTAGCTCAAAAAATATTTACCTTTTCTTCCAAATATGTCTATCATTACCAGATTTATGTGCCTTTCCCAATGTCACATCAAGGTTTTTCACCATCTCAAAATACACATAAGGGGATAAAGGTTTTGGAGCAATATCAAATTCTTGTGATCCATTGAATTCCTTTTTTATTCTTTTATAAGAGTGATCCATAGGAAAAAACTTTTGATGACCCATGTATATTTTTTTCCTCCCATGATGCAATTGACAATATGAAGTCTATCATTCGCAAATTGAACATTCTTTATTCCCCTAAACACTATATCTAGACAAATTTCTATATGCTGGGAAGTCATTTATAGTGAACATAAGCACTGTATGCAGTTGAAAATATTCCATTTTATAAGAATCATACACCATAATACCATCCTCCCATAAAAGTTTCAAATCATCAATCAATGGTGACAAGAAAACATCAATATCATTTTCAGGTTGCTTCGGACCAGATATCATTATACTCAACATGAAATATTTGCGCTTCATACAAACTTTAGGAGAGAGGTTCTAAATTACCAATAAAACATTCCATGAACTATGTTTTCTACTGAGGCTTCAATATGGATTCATTCCATTTTTTCACAACCCAAGTCTAAGATTTCTAATTTCATTTTCGAACGTAGGATACTGCTCATCAATTCTAATCCATTGTGAACACTCAGCTGAATGATGTATTTTTCCATCACATATCTGCTCATCATCATGCCATATTAACCTTTTTTCATCATGTAAATTAGAAAATAAATGTTTCAAATGATGAATTATAGGAAGATTTTAAAATACCTTGGCAGGGATCTCTGTAATCTCTACATCAACTTGTGATTTTTTTTTCAACTTATACCGTGATGTCCCAAATTTAGGACACTCTGGAAAAAAACATATTCCTTCCTATATATCATACGGTCATTCAGAAAGTCATATATTTTCTTGTATCCCAATCCCATCGGGCATAATATTTTCTTGGCCTTATAATGTGAATCTAGAAGATTGTTTTCTTTTGGAAGAATATCTTTCAACAATTGTAGCAGCATTGTAAAACTTATGTCACTCCATCCATGTATCACCTTCAGGTTAATCAATCTTAAAATTGTCGACAAAACCATAAAATCCGTAAAACTAGGATATAGTGGTTTTTCAGCATCACCATATAGACGTGAAATTTTTGGTTCTATCTCAATTTGTTCTGTTGCAATATCATGAATAATTTCTTCAATTCCATTGGAGTTACCATCTTGCAAATCATCATCATCAATAGATCTGACATTCTTTCTAGTTTCACCATACAAAATCTAAGGGTTTTAACTTAGATTAAAACCATCACAAATCATATGATCTTTGATATCTATACTTTTCGACTTCTTTATATTCAAAAATTTCAGGCATGGACAGAAAAAAAATTTGTTGCTTGGAACATTTCGTTTAGTAAATTCCAAAAAAGGAATCAACACCTTCCTTGTATTAATTACTCATTTGATGTGTCGTAATCCAATTTCGACTCATTATTACCTATAAAAAATATCAAAATTATACATCTTGTTAAGATAAGACAATTTTAGATTTATATGAAAAATATCATAATTTGAATGTAAAAAAAATTTGTAATATAAAACAAATATATGAATATTTGAAAAAGATATGCATGGAAGTAATTTAAAAAGAAAATATAGTTACATATAACAGTTTTATATTTATATAAAATATTGATATAATTTTAAAGTAAAACAATTTTGAAAAGACAATTGCGAATAGATGTGTTAGTAATCAGGGATTTGGGAACATTCAAACGATAAATTATACTCGATTACTATCGATATAGAAATGTTAGTCATATAATAGAAAAGTGTCCAATGAAATTATTATATGATGATGACAAAAAATCTATGAAAATTTTTTCAAAGGGTGTGAAATGAAGGTTAAATTTAGAATGGAAATCCTTTAGAAAGAATAACTTTCTTTCCCAATAAGATGTTATCTTCAAATAAGTTGAACTGGAGGTATTTGAAAACTATAAAGACTTATGGTAATAATTTATTACCTCCATCATAAACAAAAAAACCTTCAAGAAATTAATTATGAAATCACTGATGTGGATGGAAGAGTAAACCTTATTGTTAAATTATAATATTCTCTTGAATAGATCAATGTTTGGAGGGATGATATGAAAATCATTTTAGGATTATATATCTCTATCATATGGATCATGATATGACAGTATAAATTCATCTTGGATCCTTTCTTCTTAAGGTACACAAAGAATACATCCTGGTGCAATTGGATACAAAATTCACCCTTCTATAAACATGAAGTATAAAGTATAAATATTAAAATATGTATATATTCACCATCTTGATCCAAAGAAATAGGTATTGAGGGTTTAACATCTCTAGTGATCTTTCAAAGAGCTTCCTCAATAAGAATCCTTATATGTACAATAAGGAAATAACCATGTAAATCTTCATATACTCTTTAATGAGGAATTTAAAATCACCTGACCCATTCATTCGATGATATTATGAGCTCTTATCCACACAAAAATACATTATTGAAGTCTTTTACTTATCTAAACTCATATTCAACATGTAAATAGAAGTAAAAAATAGTCTAGGATAGAATGGGATATCATTATTAGAGAAAAATATACATATCCTTGTCAATAAATGACTACCCACATAAGCAATATTTACAATCATTCACCTTCAATTTATTTTTCTTCAATAAATCCTAGAGACAACAAGAGAGGATTACATAGCTCAATATGATGACTATATTCACCTCTATATCTCTTGTGTCCAACCAAGTTTATTTTTAAAGATAATGGTCAAGTAAGTTAGTTTATATTCAAACACTTAATAAGGAGTTTTATCATATAAGGAAAAGTAAAATATTAAATATAAAAGGAATTTTAATTTGAATATATTACCAAAATTAAGAATTAAATAATGATACAATTATTTATGGAAAAAAATTTATTGAATAACTTCCTTGGTTATAAGGTTATAGGGAAGATTTTTCATGATAATGATTTGATGGTAGCACAGACATGGAAGTACACTCACACGCACATGATAGAAAACACATGGTAGTAACAAAAATCATAGAACCTGAATAATATCACTCCCATGGTTTATTTTACCAGAAAAGAACTTATCATGGTATAAAATAACATTATGACACTTAACATGATAGAAAGAACAATTATAGAAAAATAATATGTCAAAACATAAATTTAGGGCATCACGAAAAATAAAGAATGAAGCTGAGGTGTGTGAGGCTTACTTGAGTGTTGCGAGTCGACCAGATAGATCCGGTGATAATAAAGATGATGAATGATATAGGCAAAACAGGGTTATAGGGCACGACTTCGAAGAATCATTTTTAGGTTTTCCACATGAGAGAGACGAGTCGCAGGTCGCCCGATCGAAGAAAATAGAACGATAGAATACGAGGCCCAATAAATAATTTAAAATATTTATCACATCGGTTATTTAATAACCAACGTTATAAACTTTTTTTTATGTTTATCATGTCAGTTATTTTATAACTAATGTGATAAATCATCGAGATTTGATTTATCACATCCGTTATTTTATAACCAACATGATAAATCACTGATATTTTCTTTATCACATGGGTTATTTTATAACTGACGTGATAAATCACCAAGATTTGATTTATCACGTCAGTTATTTTATAACCGACATTATAAATTGATTCTCTACATTTATGATGCCAGTTAAAAAATAACTGACATTATAAACCAATTTTTACAACTGTTCAGGTTGGTTATATATAACCAAAATAAAAAATGCCAATGTGGTAAACGTTTTCTACACTAGTGTACACATCGTGAAAACCATTCTACAATATCTTTATTAATAGATTTTGTTATATCTTTATCATTTCATGTTCATCCTCTCATTTGTCTCCTTTTTTGTATCCTCAACTCTTCAATAAATGGATCTTCAATTTCACTATTCAGCATCACATATCTATGTGCCTGTGATAATTCCATTTTTGTCAGTGTAACATTTGAGCTCTTCCCAACTGATCAGCCAATATCAGGAATGATTTTTGATTTCCCATGTAGTTGAGATTGAGTCAATTTTTCTTCAACACATCCAAATCTATTGAATCATATCTTAATATCAGCAAATTATCTATAACAAAAGGTACGACACTCCTCTCCCAAATAGCCTTCAAAAATAAAGCCTTTAGGTTGAGATTTATTTTTCATGTATGATTTCAAATGCCTAATATATCTGTGAAATAAAAGAAAAAAACATAATTGTGTATTTAATAAAGTTCCAATAATTTTTTACTTAAATTAAAAACATATAACTAAAGTACCTCTCAATTGGATATATCCATTGATAATGTACAGGGCCTCCTAATTTAGCTTCCTCAACCAAATTCACAGTTAAATGCATCATGACAGTAAAAAATGATGGAGAAAAGATCATCTTTATTACAAAAAGTTTCAATACGAATCTCTCCTGAATGTTTTCAAGATCAAATAGTTGTAGATTTTTCTCACATAGTTGTATGAAGAATGTGAAAAATTAGAGTACAACAATAATAACCTTTTCAGGAAATAATGTACGCAATGCCAATGGTATAAACTTCTATAAAAAAATATGTGAATCGTGACTTTTCAATCCATGTAACCTATGATGCATAAAGTCAACACTCCTTGAGATGTTACTTGAATACTCATTAGATCCCTTGAAATGTTTTAAAATTCAAAGGAATTTATCTTTATCCCTATTTTTCATTACAAAAATTGTTGAAGCATAATTTCCATTCTCATATGTCTAGAGATCATGCTTTATGTTCATTGCTTATAAGTATTTCCAAGCATTGAGATGATCCTTCAATTTTCCATGCTCATTAAAAAATGTGAAGATCAAATTGTCACAAAAATTCTTCTCAATATTCATCACATCAAGATTATATCATAGAAAATTAAATTCCCAATATGGAAGTTTAAAGAATATAATTTTTTCTTCCATTGTTGTATTCCGATTTCACTTGACGATGTACTTTGAACTAATTTCCCACTATCATTCAAATGATACACCTTCTCAAATTATGTTTCTATATTTCCAAGTTTTTCCAATATTTCATAACTTTTCAACAGCTTTGGAGGTGGTCTATGATCAATGAAACCATTTAATTTTGACTTGTTCAACTGAAATCTATGAGATGTGTTGAGAAATCTTCGATGACACAAGAAGCACCATTTTCTAATTTGAGTTAGTCATTCAGGATCAAAATCAAAGTTATAAATATGATAATTCAAACCCATGTACATATTCGAACCAGCTAAATTCCCAAGTATAGGGAAGTCACTAATGGTCCACATTAGAGAAGCTTGCATTTTGAACATTGTTCTAGAATATGCATCATATGTTTGAACATCATTTCTCCATAAATCCTATAATTATTCAATTAAAGGATGCAAGTATACATAAATTTCATTTCCAAGCATCAGTTTTCTAGGAATAATCATCAAAATGATAAAATAATTTTATTGCATACACATACATAGAGGTAGATTTTAAGGGATCAAAACAACCGGCCAAATTCTATAACTAGTTCTCAAAGTCCCAAATGGGTTGAATCCATCAGCATCCAATCCCAATCAAACATTCCTAGGATCATATGAGAAATCTAGATGTAATGAATCAAATGTCTTCCATGATTTTGAATCTCTTGGATATCGCATTAAACCATCATTATTATTATCTACAGAATGTCACTTTATGTGTTTAGCGGTTTTTGATGACATGAATAATCTTTGCAATTGAGGATTCAAAGGAATGTAATGAAAAACTTTTGTAGGTGTGTTTGTTTTCTTCTTATTCATAGTATTCAGACTTCCAACATCACTCATTGACTTCCATATAGAAGAATAACATTTTTTGTAATCATATTTTTTTGAATCCTCTCCCCAATTAAGCATACAACCATTGGGACATGCATGTATTTTTTTATAATTTAGACCAAACTTGTTAACAAATTTTTTCATATCATAAAAATACTCAAAAATATTTTCTTCAGGAAATGCATCATGAAAAAATTCCAATATCATTGACATAGACTTATTTTTAATTCCACGTAGGTATTTGATATGGTACAACTTCAGTAGAAAATAAAGTTTTTAATATTTCAAACATCCACTATACAACTCTTGATTTCCATCATCAACTAAACCATGAAACACATCTGTCTGATTGGTGAAGTTTTCTATTACATTATTCTCCCTAAAATAAATAGTAGGATCCAATGATATGTTACAATCTTGATCTAGTTGTCCTATAGTCTCAAAAAACATCACCCGTTACATTTTTATTTGTAGCACCCTCAACTAGTTGTTCTGATATGTTTTGATGTTGATGTTGTTTTCTTGCAACACCAAATTCATTATTAATAATATTTTCATTTCATTGTCTATTGTCGATGAAGTTGGGAGCTCATTCTACCGATTGACATTAGTTCTCAAAGTTTTGGTAATGTTTGATTCTCTATTCCAAATCCAACAGAAATAGTGAGTAAGGAATTGCTTCAATGTCAAGTGTTTATAAACTTCATCTCTCTTCAATCATCTTCTAAATTTACATTTAGGTCATGGAAATATTATTTTCCCATCAATGGATCGATTATAAATTTCAAAATCTAAAAAATCCTACAAACCCTTAGCATACTTAAGTGTGTTCCTCGGTCATGTAATCCAGATTTTATCCATATATATCACAATGTTCCTACACATTATTAAAAAAAATAAAAAACATAATTATTACTAAATAGAAAAATATATAATGGTAAAATATGGTAAAGTGGATAATGATAATTAATTGAATGAATATCCTAGTTTGAGAATATAGGAAACCTAACATAAATGGAGTGTCAACTCTAAGATGACTTTAGCAGCTCCATCCTTCAAAAAATCATAGGGAATACCTGACATGAATTAGTGTAGATCTCACCTCCTAGTAGAGTTCTAACATAATGATATATTCTAAATATTTTTATTAGAGGTGATATATTGGAATCAAAATGAATCCCATTGTTATGGGAATCAATACACACATTTTTCTTGATATATAATCCCCTATAAAAGTATGATTTATATAGATGAGGGAAAGAGAGAAATATATGGATGATATGGTGAGATATATGAATGAAACCATCATGGAATTAGAAAATTACTCATCACTATAGTATAACTAGTTATATAAATGGAATAATTGTTTCATATATGACTTGATGAATTTGAACATATCAATGAGAAAAGGTGACACATGTTAAATGAACTTTAAATCAATTATAATAGAGTACAATTAGAATTTTACAAGAAGGATCTCCTCTACTCATTTATTCAAGGGTAACAAGTATGGTCATTGAGAACTCCCATGATACATTGGCAGAGACCTATGTTGATGGTGAAAAATAGAAAGACCGTGGTTTGTACATATGATCTATACAAATGAATCATGTTCCTTAATTATAATTCTTATAGAGTATATCATTCCTATCACTAATTCATGGTTTCTTATAAAATATATATCCTAACAAACATCATCCAAAGTTTCACTTAAGATTCCATAGAAAACAATGATGTAGTTATATAATTAAAGATTATAACTACCATTTATTATTATTGATCAAACCATATGTAAATATACCTCAATTGGGAGGATTTGACTGCAACACAGAGAACAATAGAGTAGTGCAAACAAGGTAAGATCAGTGCATACAAGGGCTCAGGGAGCTCGGGATCTGAGGGCTCAGGCTGGGGCTCGGTCGGAGAGGGCTTGGCCGACAAGGGCTTAGCCGATGAGGGATTAGAGGTCTCTGACTCAAGCGATGCCAGCGAAGGCTTCGATGGCTCGGGATATGAGGGTTTGGGCTCAGCCGATGAGGGATTGGAGGTCTTGGGCTTGGGAGATTCCAGTAAGGGCTTGGAGGGCTCGGGCTCTGGAGTCGTCTTCAACAACTTGGATTGATCAGGCTCGGGCGACGCCAGTGGGGGGTTAGCTAGGGTTCAGGGATGGGGGAGGAGGGGGAGGAGGGGGTTGGGGGAGAAGGAGGGGGTTACAAGAAAAGTGTGTTTTTTATTAAAAAATTAATATTTAGTGACATTTTAAAAAAACCCACTATAGGATCTTGGAAAAAAATTATCGGTGATTTACTAAACCACCACTAAATAATGATTTTGGTGTCGTGAAAGTCCATGGTGATGTTCTCTCATTTCCATGTTGGTATGGATAATGGTTGCATCATCAATTTATTCTTCTACCTTTCATCCTTCACTTGACATCACAACATGCACTTTTATGGATATTTAGTGATCTCTTTCTTCATATTGTCTCACCAATAGTACTCACGGAGATCTTGATACATCTTTGTGATTCCTAGGTGAATAGAGAAATTCTAACTATGTGCATCCTCCAAAATTTCCTTCTTTAACTCAGGATTTGATGGAACATATAGTCTTGACCCAATTATCACAATTCCTTCTTCATTAACATTGAACTCCAAGGATTTCACTTTCCTTATAGTTTCTAATTTTATCTGAATTCCCACATCATTTCTTTAAGCATCCTTTAACCTCTCTAGGAGAGATTTTTTAGAAATAATTTATGAAAGGATTTATGATGTTCCTTACTTTATGACTCTCATGTCCATCATTTCCAAATATAAGAAGATCAGATCCCTCTCAATTCTCATCAATGATATAATTTCTGGATCCTTTTTACTTAGAGAATCTATCACTTTATTAACTTTCCTAGTATGGTAGTGAATTGAGAGTTCATAGTGCTTGATCAGATCTAACCATCTTCATTGGGGAATATTCAGCTCTTTTTGTGTGAATATATAGTTGAGGCTTTTGTGATCTGCATATATTTAAAACTTCTCACCAAAGAGATAATGCCACCATATTTTCAAAGTGATGACCACTACAACCAACTCCAAATAATGAATTAGGTAGTTATATTTTTGAACTATCAACTACCTTGAATCATAGTCTATGACTTCATCATTTTTCATTAACACGCAACATAATCCCTTCTTCAAAGCATCACTGAATACTATGAAAAGTTCTCCACTTATGGGTAGTGTGAGAACAAATGTAATGATAAGACTCCTTTTTAGTTCCATGAATATATCTTCACATTCATCATTCATATAAAACTTGACTCCATTCAATGTTAGCTTGGTTAGTGGGTTTTACAATCATGAGAAATTTCTCACAAATAGAAAATAGTACCCTACTAATCCAAGGAAACTACAGATATATATCACGAATGTTGGCCTCATCCATCCTTCAAATGATTCTATTTTTGAAGGTTCCACATATATCCCATTTCTTTTGATGATATACCCCAAGAATGAGACTTCCTTCAACCATAAATCACATTTTTTTACTTTTCATAAAGACTCTCCTTTCGTAAGGACTTTAGCATGGTTCTCAAATGATCCTCATACTCCTCTTTGGTTTTGGAGTATATTAGAATATCATCTATAAAGACTGTTATAAATTTGATTAGGTAATCTCTAAATACTATATTCATCAATTCCATGAAGATTTTTAGAGAATTAGTGAGTCTGAATTGAATTACTATGAACTCATAGTTCTCGTACCTTGTATGAAAAGTAGCCTTTTGGATATCCTCCTTCTTCATCCTAACTTGGTAATATCCTGACTACAGATCCACCATAAAGAAGTATTATTATTTACATAGTGTTGAGTCCATAAGGTTTTTTTATGAATTTTCCATTCCTCTATGTTTTGAAAATCACAAACACTTTATCTTAAGAAAAATCATATTTCCCTAAGGATTGTTTTCTTAAGGAAAATTTCTCTTCTCTAAGTAAATTTTTATCCTTACCTTTGTTTTTATTATCTCATTTTATAATCTCTATAAATCAAACTCATTTTATTTCTAAGTTTAAAATTTGTATCCTTATTAAAATCTCGTAATCTTATAATTCATTAGATATAGAGTGTTCTGTTTTTAGACTCCGAATTTTCTGAAATTCAGACTCCGAATTCTCTGAAATTCAGACTTTGAATTCTATGAAATTTATATTACGAATTCTCTGAAATTCGGGCTCTGAATTCTCTGAAATTCGGATTCCCAAATCTCTAAAATTTTGACTCTGAATTCTTCAGAATTCGGACTCCAAATTCCTCAGAATTCAGACTCTGAATTCCTTAGAATTTCGACTCTAGATTCCTTATAATTCCAACTCTGAATTCCTCATAATTTTGACTCTGAATTCCTCATAATTCAGACTCTGAATTCCTTAGAATTCCAACCCCAAATTCTTCAAAATTATGATTCTGAATTCATTGGAATTCAGACTTCAGAATCTATATAATTCAGATTCTGAATTCTTTGTAAAACAAAAACCAAATATCCATGTATTATAGACTCTGAATATTTATTTGGTTAGAATCCAAATTATTTTTTCCTTAGAATCTGAAAAATAGATTTGGTTAAGTAAATTAATTTTTCATTACACATTCTATTATTCTGAAATGATGTTGTGCAATTTGTTTCTAACTAACCATTGGTTTAGTGACACATGTATAGGTCCCTCCGAGATTCAAGGAACAATATCATCGTTGGAGGAGGGAGTCGACCATTGGATTCATTCCAATAAATAGGATCTCATTTGAATGATCTCATTACCATTCCATAAATCTAGAGATTAAATGTTGTGAATTTATTTCTAGAGAGAGAGACTCGCATGCCTTGTGCGTTATGAACAACTTGTTCAGCTTGCTTTGTGCGACTCTGATTGTTGCTGAGTGAAATTGAGGGCTTCCAAGGATAAAAATACATAGGTGAGGACTACCTTAGAGTAAGAGGACATCCAAGGATAGGAAGACAGAGGTTCTGGCTACCTTAAAGATCGAGGGCTTGTGGGGATAGCAAGATAGATTTTAATATTTCTATCGAGGGCTTACCCTAGTGTGGGTAAGACAGAATTTCTTAAAATTATATCACGGGACCTTTATCCATGGTTGTTGGATACCCTTGTCTTTGAGTTAAAAGATTTTATACTTGTTACTTGTATTGTTTCAAGTTTTATTTCCATTGCATTTTGATAAAAGAATAAAGTATAACTTTCTTACACTTTGTTGTACTTTTGTATACTCTGGTAAATAAGATTCTATATTCTTTAAGGTAGAATCTTTCCTAAGTAAACTTTTCTTAAGTTTCTTTTCTAAAAACATATTTCCAGAACCTAAGAAAGTTTTCTCATAGAACTATTTTAGGGTTTGTTAATTTAATTTTTTTAACTTTGTTAAACATAGTTTTCCTTAAGGTTAAAAATTAAAGTTGTTAAACTTACAATTCACCCCCCCCCCCCCTCTTGTAATTGAGAATCTACATTTACTATTTCGATCCTAAAATTGGTATCATAGGAGGTATATGAAATACTTATACTTACATATAAGTTTTCATGCTCAAGTTTTCCTTGTTCTAAATTTTCTTGCTTAACATTTCTTGCTTAAGTTTTTCTTAGAGATTGTTATCTCTATTTATAAACTTTTACTACTTACAAGTTTTTGTGGAAAAGTATTTTCTTATAGGATGGAAGGTATGAATATTGGTTCTATTGATAATATAAATCCTATCAGAACACCTATTTTTGATGGTAATGATTATGAGTATTGGAGATATATAATGAATACTTTTGTCATTAATGCTAGATTAGAAAATTTTGTAACGCTTACTGGAGATTACAAAATTCCTGACAAGGAAGTCTAAACATTCACCAATCAAGAAAAATCAGAATATCAACTAAATTACAAGGTACGTAATACTTTGTTGTGTTCTATGACCAGGAATATATACAGTCAAATTTCTTCTTATGAAGCTTCCAACTGCATCTAGAAGAAACTTGAGGTTACTCATTTTGGGACTTCAAAAGTGATAGAGACTGGAAGAGCTATGTTGAGAGCTAAATATCATGGATTTCTATTTTCTTATGGATAACCTGTTTGCAAAGTACAACAAATATTTATGACCATTGTCAACAGTCTAAAATCTATGGGAGAGAAAGGTCTTGTTGATGAATCTCTTGTGGACAAGATAATTGATATTATGCCTAACAAGTGGGAATCAAAAAATACAGTTATTGATGAAAACAGAAAAGTTTCCAATATTAATCTTGATGAACTTTTTGGAACTCTTCTTTAGTATGAAACTAGAATGAAAAGATATTCTGATATGAATAAGAAGAAAAATGGAAATGGAAGTGTATCCTTTACTACTACTAAATCTAAGACTCCTAAAAGGGTTACAATATCTATGTCTAAGAAATTCAATGTTCTATCAGAGTCAAGTGAAAGTGAACATTCTAAGAATGAATTAGCTAATCTTGCTCGAAGGATGAACAAGATAGTGGGAAAGAAATACTTTCAATATAGATATAAGAATAAATAAATAAAGGAAAAGAAAGATTCAGAAGTCACTTGTTATGAATGCAAAATATCCAGACACATCAGGACATATTTTCCCATGCTAAAGAGAAAATATAGGATGGAAAATCATTCTAAAAGAAATAGGAAGAAGTATTACAAGACTAAGGCTAAGAAATTTTTAAAATATAATGACACCTGGAGTGCCAAAGGTGTTAAATCTTCATATGAATCTTCAGATTATGAATCTTATGGTCATAAGAATATTGGTCTACTAACCAAACTACCCATTGAAAATCACAATCTTATGGATAAGGTATACAATGATGAATCCTTAACCAATATGTATTTAAATGAAAAAATTTCTAATAAAGAATATTATAAATCTTCATATGATGAATCTTCATCATTATAAGATAATACCTTACCTTCATTTGAAGAAGTGTCTAGGTTTTCCAAACTTCTTGAAAATAAAAATTATAAGATAAAAAAGAAGTTATAGAAGGAAAATTCTAGAATTTCTATTTTAACCAAATAAGTATCAGATCTTTCTAAAGATCTTGATTAGAAAACTTTTTACTTTGAAAGTGTTTCTAAAAACCTTAAGTAAGTTAATTCTGATAAGGATAAACTTTCTAAGGATCTTGAAGATGTAATTTCTAAGAAAAATATTTTAAAGGATAACCCTAGTTATAAAACTAATAACTTTGAGAATAAGAACATGGTTATTAAAATAAAGTCAAAAATATTTTTCCTTAAGGAAATATCTGTCAAAATTTACCTCTGGTAAGGAAAACTTTGACAAGATGAATTCTCAAATTCGTCTTCTAAGGAATAGTTCTGGATTTGGTTATACTCATTTGAAACCTATTTCTAGTGATAATTATTTTGTTCCCCAAAGTGATCCATTTTGTACTAAATTTCAATGTGGTATACATTGGGAGAAAATTTTTTCTTTAAACAAAACCCAATATTTAGGATTTCATAAAGCTTATTTTTCTAAGAAAATATGGGTTCCTAAAATTTTACTTTCTGAAATTTCCAGATCCAAGAAAGTTTGGATTTAAAAATTTTAACTCTTTTATTTTCAAAAAAATAAAGAAAGTACCGACTGAAATACATGGTTCATGGATAGTGTATGTTCCTAACATATGACTGGTAACAAAAACTTCTTTGAAAATATTATCAAGATGAAATGTAGAAAAGTAACTTTTAGAGATAATGGTCAGGTAGAAATTTTTGGTATAGGTAACATTGTTATTCTTGGAAAAAATTTGATTTCAAATGTTTTATTTATTAAAGGTCTTAAGAACAACCTCATTATCATAATCCAATTATGTGATAAAGTTTACCTTATGAATTTTAGGAATGATAAATTCTTATTATAAAATTCCAAGAAAGAGTTTATTATTTCAGCCCATAGGCATGAGAATGTATACACACTAAACATAGAAGACCATAGGATCCAAGATCTACCTTGACTTAGTGCAATGGAAGATCAATTTTGGTTATGGAATAGAAGGTTAGTACATTGTAACCTTAGTAACCTATGAAAACTCTCGAAAAAAAGACTTGTTAAGGTTTTACCGGAGCATAGATTTGATTCTTCAAAAGTTTTTGATCCTTATCAATATGGAAAGAAACATAAATCAAGTTTTACATCAATTGGTGAAGTCTCAACTTCTGATGCATTACAGTTAGTAAATAAGGATCTTTTTAGTCTAACACAAACTGGAATTATTAGAGGCAAATATTATGTATTTGTCTTAGTTGATGATTACACTAGATTTACGTGGGTCTATTTTCTAGAAGAGAAATATAAATCTTTTTCTTATTTCAAAAATTTTAGATCCCAATTTAAAAATGATAAAAACCTTCCACTAATAATTATTCCAAGTGATCATGGAGGTTAATTTCAAAATTAAGATTTTGAAACTTTTTTTAGTAAGAAAGGAATTACTCATAACTTCTCAGCTCCAAGAACTCCTCGACAAAATGGTGTTGTTGAAAGAAGAAATAGAATTCTTCAAGAGATAACTAGAACCATGTTGAGTTAATATTCTATAGGTAAACACTTTTGGGATGAATCTGTTAGTACTAATTATTATACTATAAATCGAGTTTTAATCAGACCTTTTCTTAACAAAACACCTTATGACTTGTAGAATGGTAGAAAACCTAGACTATATTACTTAAAAGTATTTGGTTGCAAGGTATTAATTATGAATACTAAAGATAACTTACATAAATTTGCACCCAAATCTGATGAAGAAATTTTCCCAGGCTACTCTACCACTTCTAAGGATTATATGGTTTTTTATAAAAATACTTGTACTATTGAAAAAACAGTGCATGTTAAATTTGATGAAACTGATCCTTTTGTTTTTAAATAACCCCAACCTACATACTCGAATGTGTTTTCAAAAACTAATTATCAACCATTAATAAAATATTCATCTAATAAGGAAAATGCTCAAGAAAATATTTCTGAAGTATTTACCCCAGAATATTTTCTACCATATGTTGATGAAAAAGTTTTACAAAACCCAAATCATTTGTTTCTTAAGAATTATCCCAGTGATAGTATCATTGGTGATATAAATAAACCTATAAGGACTAAAGTTTCCTTAAGGAATGAAGTAGAACATCTAGCATTTCTTTCCCAATTAGAACCAAAAATCACTAATGAATCTTTAGGTGATGATGATTGGATTAAATCCATGCAAGATGAGCTAAATGAATTCAAAAGGAACAAAGTTTGGACATTGGTTGAAATACCTAAGTAAACTTCTGTAATTAGAGTAAAATGGGTCTTCAGAAATAAGTGTGATGAAAATGGAATCATAGTAATAAATAATCTAGATTGGTGTCTAAAGTCTATAATCAATAAGAAGGAATAGACTATGAAGAAACCTATGCTCCAATATCTAGAATTGAATCTATTCTCATTTTACTTGACTTTACAGCATTCTTTAATTTCAAAATTTTTCAAATGGATGTAAAGTGTGCATTCCTTAACGGATATGTTCAAGAGTAAGTTTATGTTGAAAAACCTCCTAGTTTTGAAGACACAAAATATCATGAACATGTTTCCAAATATACCAAAGTTTTATATAGACTTAAACAAGCCCCTAGAGCCTGGTATGATAGACTTACATGATTTTTGTTATAAAAAAATTATGTTAAGGGAACTGTTGATCCAACCCATTTTATAAATAAAGATAATAAAAATGTTTTTATTGTTCAAATTTATGTTGATGAAATTATATTTGGTTAAACTTAGCAATATTTAATTGATTCATTTTCGAATATAATGAAATCTGAGTTTGAAATGAGTATAATGGGTGAGTTAACATTTTTTCTAGGTTTTCAAATTTCTCAAAAACCGGAATGAAATTTTATATCTCAACATAAGTATATTAAATATCTTCTTAAAAAGTTTGGATATGACAACACTGAAAGTATAAGTACTCCAATCAGTACCTCAAATTCTCTTGATCTTGATATAGCTGGGAAACCAGTAGATCAAACATCATTTAGAGGTATGATAGTAATTTTATGATACTTGATAGCTTGTCGTCCATACTTAATGTTTTTAGTATGCTTATGTGCAATATATAAATCTAATCCAAAGTAATCTCATTTAAAAGCAGTGAAAAGAATTTTTCACTATTTAAAGGGAACCATGGATTTAAAACTTTTCTATACTTCCTGAAATGATTTTTTTTAAAAAGTTTTTTGGATGCTAATTTTGGTGGATGTAGAATAGATAGAAAAAAATCACATCTGGAACTTTTCATTTCTTAGGAGATTCATTAGTTTCTTGATCATGCAAGAAGAAATACTCAATATCACTTTCCACTGCTGGTGCTGAATTTGTATCAGATGGTAGTTGTCATGCTCAGGTGTTGTGGATGCAACACACACTCATAGACTATAGCATGATTTTTACCAAAATAAATATATTTTGTGATAATACTAGTGTCATTTCCCTAAGAAAAAACCATGTACATCACTCCCATGCAAAACACATAGATATTAGGCATCACTTTCTTAGGGATCACACACTGAAAGGAGATATCATTATTAAATTTATCATAACACAAGATCAACTTGTAGATATTTTTATAAAATATTTACCCTCTGATATATTTGAATACATTAAACAAAAGTTATGAATGATAACCATGAGTTAATCTTCCGTATTAAATTTTTTTTGAAACCTATCTTGTTACATTAAGTAACTTCTTTTCATAGGGGGGTACATTTTCTTTAAACCAAAAAAAATCAATTTTTTTTAATCAAATTTTTCTTAGTCAATTTTTTTTTGTTAATAAAATTTTCTTTAGTAAAAAAAATTCAAAAATATTCGGAACTCATTTTTTTTGTAATAAAAATTTTCCAGAACTCAAAATTTTGGAAACTAATTTTTTTTACTTATTAAATTTTCCAGATTAAAAATTTTCCTTTCTTTAATAAATTTTTCCAAAACCTAAAGTTCTTAAAGAGGTATTTTCCTCATTATTGAAAATTTTCCTAACAATCCGAAAGGTATGTTTCCTTACTTAAATTTTTGTAATTAATTTTTTACTGATTGGTATTTTATCTAGTTTTAAGAAAAAAAATTGGATTCACTTTCCTTAAATCTGAATTTTTACCTTAAAAAATCAAAAGATCGGAACCTACCAAATCCTTCTTCGATTTTTATTTCAACCTTCAGATCAGATCATGCTTGTTTCAACCATTAGATTAATTCAGAAATATGAACTATCACTTTAATGCCTATATAAAGACCCCATATTCTTTATCCCACATCGTTTTCCAAGTATTTTCATGTTGAAGCTCTGCCTCTCTTAATAAGGGTCATTCCACATTTCTGGTTTACTTAACTTCGAATGTCTTTGGAAGCATCTCCTCAGAAGAAAATTTCTTTAGTCAAGGAAATCTCATAATGGAAAATTTACAGGGAGAGGTTAGTTGATCTGAAATTCTTTACGAAGTATAATTCCCTCATTACGAATGATATCAAGTTGAGTGGATGGGAAAGCTTGTGTGTAGCCAAACCGAAAGGACAGGATCCAGTTTATCCATAGTTACTTGTTGAGTTCTATGAGACAGTAAGTTTTTTTAATGAAGTTGGGAGAGATAAATTTCCATTAAAAAGTTATAGGAAAACCTATTCCCTTTCTTTCAACATGGTAGCTAATATCATTGGAATACCATGTGAAGGGGAAGCCAATTTCTTCACCCACAAACTACAATATGAATGAGTAAGATTTGAGAAGGAGAAGGAATTAGAGTGCCTCGGACTCAGAGGAGTGAAAACACCAAAGATAAACCATATCTCAACAAACTTCAGGCTACTAGAATTATGGATTCAGGGTTTCCTAATTCTGAGAAAAGGAGATAAGGACAAATTTAATAAGAGTAATATCTTCATTCTGGATTTCCTAGTGAACTTGAGGAAGATAAATATAGTGAATTATATCTTAATGACCATCATAAATATCAAAAATGGGACCCTCAAATCGAAAATAATTATGTATCCGGCAATCCTATCCAAGATCGTTATCTTATATCAAGATTCATTCAAAATCACATGTAGTTCAAAACCCAGATCATTCAAAGTCTTGTTTCCCAGTGATGTTACCTTTATGAGTATGAAGGTTGGTTTCAATAACAAATATGGAGAATTTTATGACTTATCTAAAATTGAAATTGAGGCCTTAGCTAATAAGTTGGAAGTATCAAAGACTTCCAAGAAAGTACCAAATAAGAGAAAGCAGAAGGAACCAGAATTTATTGAAAAACCTACAGTTTAGGAAACACAGTCAGCACCCCCAAAGTCAAAGAAGCAAAAAAACCTACCATGATGAAGTGGTTTCCAAGTGGAGGGAAGAGAAGAATAATAGGAAGGAAGGAGATCCTAGCTTTATCCTGGATCCTACTAAGGAAAAATCTTTGAAGATTAAGGCTGTGGAGGAGTATGAAAAATATGAAAAGCAACAGAATAAAAGGAAGAAAATTTCTAAGGCTGAAATAGTTCAAAATCTTCTCAAGGACACCGAGAAAGCTTCTAAACAAATCTAGGTACTAGAATCTTTTCTTTAAGAATTAGTTCTAGTGACTCTAGGAAAAATTTGGTTATTCTGGAACCAAAATAAGAAGAAGATATTTCTCAGGAAGAGAAATTGGAAGAAGAATATGAGGAATAAGGATATGACACTAATGATGTGATAAGGTAAGTTAAATAATATCATGAGAAGGAAATCCCTTCTAAAAATTTTTCAATCCGGACTTCCCAGGCAAAATCTACAAAACTTGTTTCCCTAGGAAAAGAATATGATGGTCAAGAATAAGTTAATAGACCATCTAATAATGAAAGTAGTAATCATGACTTCATTCAACTTGATGATCTTAATGAAGATTCTGAGAAGAAAAAGGTTGATGAAGATATAATCGTTCAAGTATCAGATAGTGAACATGAATCCCCAAAAGCTGCGAAGACTATTTATAGAGCTGATAAAAGAAAACAGGTGATAGTTGATACACCTAAGAAAGTTGTGGTAGCTAAGAAAGATGTTGGTGGTTCATCAAAAAGAAATGTTGTTGAGATAGAGAAAGAATCCTCACCAACTAGGAAATCAGATTCAGAATCATCCTCCATGGGTTATGATTTTGTGGTTTATTCCTTGAAGAAATTTGTTGATACCATTCCCTTATTTTCGAGTATTGACTCGAGGTGTTAGATGCTTCAGCACTCATTTAATAAGAAATCAGATTCTGTTAGCATTCTTATGGAAAAATTCATTAGGATTGAGTTCAATTTTAAAACCTTCTACATTTTTTATGATGCTCACAGGAGGTCATACAAGGAAATCAATAAGTGGTCTAAGAAGAAAATTGAAGATCTGATAATTCTTGATGACTTTCAATACTCTGTAAAAGATGATTTTAATAGAGCAGATAAGAGGATGAAGGAGCTTATGAAAAAAAATTAGAAAATATGAACCTAGAACAAGTATCCTGGAAGCAGGAAGTAAAATATCTGAATGGGAAGCTCAATTTAGTTTCTTTGAATTTAATGAGGGAAAGTGATCTTAGAATCAAGTTTTAATAGAATTTTAGCAAGCAAGAAGATATTTTGATGTCTCAAGCATAAATCCTAAAGTCTCAGGACGAAAATATCAAAGCTCTGGAGAAGAAAAATGAGGATCAGGAATAGCTACTCAAGCACTTTGAATAAGATCATAAATATCTTAAGAAGCTGAATACCATCGTGAAGAAGTTCATACCGAAGTAAACATAAGTATGAATATTTTTTCCTTTCAAATCTGATCTTTTTTTATACCTTCCTTGAATCAATATTTCTTATCTTAATGAAAATTCTTATTATACTTTATTTGGTTATTGTATATAGTTATAATATTTTAGGTACCATACTTTTTTCCATTCTCTCTATTCCTTTTTGAAAATACAAAGGGGGAGAAAGGAATGACAAAAAAATAGTACTAAGTAATGAAGAGAATTCCCTAAGTAAGGGGGAGTTTAACTAAGGGGACTTTTACTAAAAGAAGACTTTTGTATACAATAAAAAGTAAAATCTCTCTAAGTAAGTCAAGAATATGATCCTTAGGGATTTCAAAACCTAAGGGGAAGTTAGTTTTATTCGTCATGATTCATAAGAAAAGGGATATAATTTTTTCTTTTAAAGTTCAAAAAGCAAACTCTTAGTCCTTATATTCTTTTTCGAAAGGATGTTTGTGCTTTCCAAAAATGGGGAGATTATTGAGTCAATAAGCTTTCCTTATAAATTTTCTATTCCTCTATGTTTTGAAAATCACAAACACTTTATATTATGGAAAATAATATTTCGTTAAGGATTATTTTCTTAAGGAAAATTTCCCTTCTCTAAGGAAATTTTTATCCTTACCATTTTTTTCATTATCTCATTTTATAATCTCTATAAATCAAACTAATTTTATTTATAAGTCTAAAATTTAGATCCTCATTAAAATCTCGGAATCTTATAATTCCTTATATATAGAGTGTTCTATTTTTAGACTCTGAATTCTCTGAAATTCAGACTCTGAATTCTCTGAAATTCAGACTCTGAATTATCTAAAATTCAGACTCCAAATTCTCTGAAATTCAGATTCTGAATTCTCTGAAATTTAGGCTCTGAATTCTCTAAAATTAATATTACAAATTCTCTAAAATTTAGACTCTGATTTCCTCAGAATTATGACTCTGAATTCCTTATAATTCCAACTCCTAATTCCTTAGAATTCAGACTCTGAATTCATTAGAATTCAGACTCTGAAATCTATATAATTCATATTCCAAATTCTTTGTAAAACAGAAAACAAATATCCAAGTCTTATAGAATCTGAATTTTTATTTGGTTAGACTTCGAATTCTTTTTTCCTTAGACTCTAAAAAATAAATTTGGTTAAGTAACTTCATTTTTCCTTACACATGTTATTATTATGAAACAATTGTGTGCAATCTATTTCTAACTAACCATTGGTTGAGTGACATGTATACAGGTCCCTCTGAGATTCAAGGAAAAATATGACTGTTGGATGACAGAGTCGACCGTTAGAGTCATGCCTATAAATAGGAGCTCATTTGAACGAGCTAATTATTGTTCCATCAATATAGATATTATATTATATGAAGTGATTTCTAAAGAGAGAGAATATCATGCCTTTTTTATTATGAACATCCTGTTCAGCTTGCTTTGTGCGACTCCGATTGTTGCTGAGTACAATTGAGGGCTTCTAGGGATAGGAAGACAGAGGTTCTGACTACCTTAAAGTTCGAGGACTTCTGTGGATAGTAATATAGAGTTTCTAACTACCTTAAAGATTGAGGTATTTCGGGGATAGCAAGATAGATTACGATATTCCTATCAAGATCTTACCCTGGTGTGGTTAAGACAGCCTTTTTTGAAAGTATAAATCAAGGGACCTTTATCCAAGGTTGTTGGATACCCTTCTCTTTGGGTTAAAAGATTTTATACTTGTTACTTGTATTGTTTAAAGTTTTATTTTCTCTACATTTTGATAAAATAATAAAGTATAACTTTCTCATACTTTATTGTGCTTTTGTATACTCTGATAAATAAGATTCTATACGCTTTAAGGTATAATATTTCCTAAATAAACTTTTCTAAAGTTTCTTTTCCGGAACCATATTTCTGGAACCTAAGAAATTTTTTCTCATAGAACTATTTTAGTGTTTATGAATTTACTTTGTTTAACTTTTTTAAACATGGTTTTCCTTAAGGTTAAAAATGAAATTTATTAAAATTAAAATTCACCCCTCTCTTGTAATTGATCATCTACATTTATTATTTAGATCCTACACACAACTGATCAAAGTAGTCATCAATCCAAGGTAGGGGATAATTTTTCTTTATCGTGATCTTTTTCAACTCACGATATGCAAAGGCGCATTAACCCATACTTCTTATTGATAAAGAGGATCGGTGCATCCTATGGTGAAGAACTTGTGTGTATGATCCCTTTATACATATTCTCTTATAGTAGTTTCCTCATCTCTTCAAGTTCCACAATATCCATTCTATATAGAGTCTTAGATAATGGAAATTCCCCAGGTATAAGCTTGATTGAAAATTCAACCTATCAGATAGGTTGAAGACCAGGAAATTCCTTAGGAAACACATCAGTGTATTCCATCACAATAGGCATGTCGTCAAGGATGGTTCTTTCCTTAGAATTAATCATTTTATCTATATACACTTTCTCATAGGGAAATAATATCCATGGATATGATGTTGGTGCTAAATAAGATTCATCCTCCTCCTTTCACTTATATAGAATCGGGGTTCGATTCAAAATATAGATAATTATTTCCTTCTCATGGTAATTAATATTGGAACTATATAGGGAAAGCCAGTAGATGTTGATAATTTCATAAAATTTCACCAAATGGAGTATGACAAGGTTTGTTGGGAAGTTTATCCCAAAAAAATTGATAGGGGAGGAGTTATATAATTGGGATTCAATAATTGTTCCATTTTCCATTTTCACTGAAATCTCTACTTTTATGATTTATGGTGGTGTTGAATAGTTATACTAAACTTTTGTGATATGAAGGAATATATAGAACCATAATAAAAGATTACATTCACTATCCTTGAATGAATAACTAATGTACTTATCACCACTTCATTTTCAGGATCCACCTCAGTAGTTGTGATGGAAAAATATTGTCCTTTCTACCTTGGAGGTTATTGGTTGTCTCTGAAAATCCTTGGCTTAGTGCATTGGATTGAAAATTTCCCTCATTCCTTGTAGTTGAATCAATGAACTATTCATTGAGGGTTGACTGGAGCATTACTTTCCTCTATCACATTAGTGGTTTTATTTTATCATAAATCACTGGCTAGGAAGAGGAGGCCATTACCTGTTCTGAGAATTTAGTTGGGGGGGATAAGCCTCCTGTGGTACTTCTGTTTGAGGGTAAAGGGAAAGAAGCTGCTGTTATGGCTAGGGAGGATTCTCCCCTACAGGAGGGGCGACAATCCTTGGTGGACTGTAATCCTCCTGAACAGAGGCTGGATTTTTTGGCTGGAGGCCATGAAGCTGGGTTAAAGGAACAGTCCGGGGTGGGAAAGGAGTGCTCTAGGGGGGAGGGAAGGAGAACTAGAATACCCCTGATAGCCATTCATTTAGAGATATTGTTCAAGATGGGAATCAGAAGGGGTCTACAGATGTTCGACCTTTATCTACAACCTCATCAAGGAGGCCAAGAAAAGACTACTCATATCTCTCGAGTCCAATGCGGACAAGTTCTGCTTCCAAGAAGACTAATCAGGTGGTCCTCGTAGTCAAAAAGGGTAGTGGGGTTAAGAAGGTAGCAGCAGTTATGAATAATCTGGACATTCTTAGCAATCAGGTTCAAAGTGCAAATTTTTGGAGAAATCTGGAATGGGAATCGGCTACGGGAGAAGACGAATCCTGCATGGGATACAGGGACGACTGCGGTTATTATGATGTTTAGATTGGTGTTGTTTTATGTTGTTTGTTGTTCTGGTTATTTTGAACTTTTTTGGAGTTGTATGTTGGGTAACGGACACCCCTAAACCAGCCTTTATTAAAATAAAAAAAATGATTTGGCTGGCTAGTTGCCCTTCCTTCCAACACCTAAATCATTTCCTCATTCCCTTAGGAAATTTTTGGGGTGCTTCTTTCCACACCTTTTACAAGTGGTATGTTAAAATTTCTTAGCACCATTAGATTTATCCATCAGACCACTAGAATTAAACTCTACTTTCCACTTCTTATCCCTATGACACCCTTGAGATTCAGTGATCTTCATTTTGACTTTGAGGGCACATCATAAACTTTTCTCATAACTATCAAAGTCAGGGATCGCCATGGATTTTCATAGACTAGGTTTTAGCCCAGAAAATAAGAGATCAACCTTTCATTCAGGGGTAATGAAAAATCCATAGGTGTATCATGAAACTCATATGAAGTTTTCCTTATACTCCCCAATAGATTCATCATCTTTTTTCTTGAGGGAAAAGAAATCCCTTTCTATTTTAAGTCTGAGAGTGTGAGGAAAATATTTATCGAAAAACATTTTCAGGAATTCCTTCCACTCCATCACTTATATCTCTTCCTCATGCTATTTATACTGGATAAATGTCCACTACTGATCAACTTCTCCCTCCATATGATAAACATCTATTAGAAACTTTTCTTATTCAGAACATTGAAGGATGGAGGAGGTCTTATCAATGGATTTGATCCATTGTTCCATGATTAAGGGATCAGATGATCTGTTAAAAGTAGGAGGCCTTTTTCACATGAATCTCTCAATTATAGATTTTTCTCTCTTAGGGGAGTTTGGGTGCTCCTCTTGATCTAGGTTTCTATTCAGAATCGGGGTTAGCTGAGATTGTATCATCATAAATTTTTTTGATTCTCGCTCCCATCAAGTTGTTCATCTTGTTAGGGTAGTCATCGCATTTCCCTTCGCATTGATTGTTTACCTAATTCCTCCAATTTCCAACCATTGGATAAAATAGATAGAAAATTAGGGATGAATATTTTTAAACTATTAAACACATAAATGGGAATTTAATGACATTAAAGGGGTAACTTATAACTTACATTTATTTCCTTAACTTTTGAATTTCTAGGCTTCAATCTATGTTATCCATGTTCAATTTTCTAACATATATTCTTATTGGAACTTTTTTGTTCCCTTAATAATGGTTCGTAATGAGATTACGAATTTACCAAATTATATCCCCCAGGAGTGTCAAACTAGGTGCATAGTAAGGCCTGTTTTTTTGTACCATATTACACCGAGTCCGACCCGTCACACCTTGGCAGAGTTGTTACCCCTAGGTACATATGTATCAGAACCACATCCACTTTTAGTATCCATACAAGGATGTATTTTCTTGATAAACCAATTAATATATACTTATCAAAATTTAGGGAAGTTTTCTTATAATTAGTCTTATCCATAAGTTTTTCACTAAAGTCTTATAATCCTAATCCCAAGAATAACTAAACTTTTCCTCTGATACCAAATATAACAACCATGTTCTTTATTACACATTAATACATGATTTATTAAATAAAAGTACACATAATACAATCCAAAATATCTAGAAGTATAGTGTATTTTGGAATTAGGTACATATCATAACATCTTGAACATGGGATACAATAACATTATTGAAAACTTCCTTAACATGCTTCTAAAATTCCTTGGATTTTAAAACTACATAAGATAACCTAGGAATAAACATAAGAAAGGGGTGAGTTGTAAATCCCAGTAAGGGAATAAACATGTAATAAGGTGATAAATGTTATAAAATAGGTATATCAATGGGGCATAAAAATATTAGGAATCATAAACATGAATAATAGGACATGATATAGCATGATAATCATAACATGGAAAATTTGGCAACAACTTAAAACACTACATCATAAACATAGGTCAAGGATAAAATGCCAAGAAATCATGGTGGAAAAGGTCCCATAAAGGAATCAGGTTCACTATCAGTCCCAATATGACCTCTCATGAGACTAAACATTACCCAATACATTGTATCACTATATAATTCTGGGTTCACCCATCACTTTCATTTCATTCTTATGCTTAAGTGTTCCACATTGATCATGCAACATGGATTCATTCATCAAAATATTAAATTACATGATCAATGAGTGTGTAATACATACATTTAGGTCCCAATTAAATTATATATAAGTGTATAAAGGTTAATACCTTTGATATTAAATGGGTATGGTATTCACTACATAATTGTTTTGGCATGGAAAATTGTGGTGAAATTTTGACAGCATAACTACATCACATAAAAAATCATAAAATGGGTTGATAAGAGAGAATGGGGTCTCTCATAATTATTAAATAGATTGGATATTAATGGGGATATGGAATAACATCTCTAATCATAAGTAAATGAAGATAAAATACATAAGGTGAATAAGATACTTGTATAAATAGGAGAAATGAAAAGATCCCTTACTAAATTTCGGCATGGTAATGGGTGTACATAAAGGATCATAGGAGGATTAATGAGAGTGAAAGTGGGATATAATAAATTATAAATTAAATGGAAAGTAATGGGAATGTGTAAGAACATGTCCCAACATAATCAAATGTAATTTAAGAGACATAACATAAAAGAAGTGCTTGAATGGAAATGAAAAGAGAGAAATACCTTACTTGAGTGTGTGACTCCAAATGCTTGGGAGGGGATTATTGAGAGTTTTGGGGAACCTTGGTAGGACTCTATATAGTGGAGGGAAGAATATGGATGTTATCCAAGGATTTTTAGTGAAGATAAATGGGATCTTGTGTGGGTTTATATAGGAAAAGAGAGGGATTTCTTTATTATTTGGGTTTTGGACTCTTCATAATAAAATAACTAAAAACCACAAATCATACCATGGTTTTTACCCATGTTTTCTGCAAAATGAGAGTGGTTTTGATTATTTTATAAGTCCACGGGCTGAAATTAATAAAATAATTCCATTTCTTATGTGGAGGTGAGTCATGCTTTTAAAGAAATTATTTTAAAACCTTAAAATATAATAATGGTTTTTGAGGATTCACAAAAGATTTATAAAATTAAAAAAATTAAAAAAAATAACATTATTTTAAATTTAAAACATATGTTTGTTCTTGGATACCATTTATATTATTTATTACATCAATTTTGGGTCATTATGATGTCATAAAACACAAAGTATATTTATACGGTATTTAATTTTTACCTGAAAATTCATCTCTCATAAAATTATAAAAAATTCACCATTGGATATTTTCAATATAATAATACCAAAAGTAATATTCATTTTGTCTAAATAATTTTATAAATATTTTAATTTTCACTTTTAAAATAAAATAGACATTTATTAATAAATGGTGATTTTTTTATAATAACATTTTTTAAACCTTTATAAAAATTACATTTGACTTCATAAAAATTATATGATCATTTATATTTAATAAAAAATATTTAATAAATTTTTTTTAATAATAATATTTTGTTAAAATATTATTTATTTCAAAAATCCATTAATTAATCAAAATAAATTCCTTACTTGAATTTGAATATTACCCAAAAATATTGTTTTTATTTTATTTTATCAAAATAAAAATCATTTATAATGTAACAATAATAGGAGGAAAATATATTAATTATTCTATACAAAATAATTTACATAATAATATTGTTAGGTTATTAATAAATAACTCTTTAATACACCCTCAAACACCCTAAGATTAAGGCACGCGATGGTGAAACTTTCATGGGATGGTTCGGTGAACATGGATTGGGTCGTGATCTTGATGAGCTTGAACTTATCCTGTAAGTAGTTTCAATCATGCTTAAGTTGTTGGATCTCAGCTTGGGATTATTCAAGGGAAAATCCCAGTGATACTATCTCCCTTGGAATCTCTAATATATGGGCTTCATAAGGTATGATCATACTGGTTGAAGCCATCAGTTCATTTGTCTATGTCAATTGGATTTGTTAAAACCTTATATTTATACTAATCATGTGATCATTATTTAACAGTTATATTATCAATGGTAAATATGATTAATGGTCATTTATATCTGATAATATATAATAAAACCAAATAAGTGCATGTGTTTTCTTTATCCATATTACATAATAAGTCATTTAATTAAATTTCAAGGGGGTTTTATTTATAACATTTTGGGTTATTACAATATTCCCCCCTTAAGAAATTTTACCCTCAAAATTTTTATTTCCTATACTAAAAAAATAAGGGTAACTCTTTTTTATCACCTCCTCTGATTCTCACGTTGCTTTTTTAAACTTTTGGTTTCTCCACAACACTTTGATCAGGTGAATTGTCTTATTCCATAGAACTTTATCTCTACAATCTAAGATATTCATCAGATGCTCCTCATAAGAAAGGACATTCTCCAATGGTACCATCTCTGGATTGAGTACATGTGAGGGGTCTGGTATGTACATTCTCAATATGGATACATGGAATACATCATGTACTTGATATAGGTTCAGTAGGAGTGTTAGTCAATAAGACACTGCTTCGATGTGATCAAGGATCTCAAAGGACTAAGATTTACCTTATTCCCAAATATCATCACTTTATTCTATGGAGATATGCATAGGAATACTATTTCTTCAACATCAAACTCTATGTATCATTGATGATTATTAGAAAATATCTCCTGTTAACTCTGAGCATCCATGATGTATTATTGAAAGGTCTTAACCTTTTCCATTATTTCCTTGACTATTTCAAGACCTAGCAGTTTTCATTCCCCAACTTCATCCCAGCATGCAGGTGTTCTTCACCTCTTCCCATTAAGGGATTTATAAGGAGTCATTTGTATACACTAGTGGAAACTATTATTGTATGAGAACTCAACCAGAGGTAGATGTTGGTCCCATCCTCCTTTAAAGTACATTAAACATGATCACAACATGTCTACCAGTGTCTAAATAGTTTGTTCAGATTGGACATCAGTTTGAGTATGATAGTACATACTAAATATCATCTTAGTTTTTAGAGCATGTTGGATACTATTCTTAAACTTGGAGTATAATCTCAGATCTCGATCGGATATAATCGATAGTGGTACTCCATGAATCCTTACCACTTCTATGGTGTATAACTGTGCATGTTAATCAAGTGAGAAATCCTCTTGAATCATAATAAAGTGAGTTGTCTTTATAATACAATCCACAATAACCCATCTAGCATTGTTTCCCATGGATTTCTATGAAAGTCCAATGACAAATTCCATTGTTATGTTCACCCATTTCCATGTTGGTATGGGTAAATGGTTTCATTATCCCTTTAGACTTCTGCCTTTCATCCTTCACTTTTTGGCATACCAAGAACTTTGATGTAGATTCAATGATCTCCTTATTTATATTGTTCTAAAGACCCGTAAAATTCAAGGGAAATTTTTTCTTAATTTTCTTTAGAATTTTACAAGAGAGCGGTTTCAGACGGCACCTGATTCCGAGGCCCGGAGTGCCCGGAATTAATTTCCGAAGTTTGGCTCGGGTACGTTCAGTGAACGAACGAGCGGGAATTCCTAACTTTTGATCCGGTGCTCGGAATTGAAATCCGAGGGAACCGATGAACTCGCAGCGCCGATATTTGCTTAAAGAGACCTTTTCGGGAGTTGCGTTTGATGCGGGTTGAAAGTTAATTTTGGGGTTTTTAGTTGAGTTAAATAAAATTTGTGTAGAACAAATTTTATTATAACTTCTTAAAACCTATCAAAGGAGGTTGGAAGTGGGACCCACACCCACTTAACCTCCCTTGGGAGGATTAAGTGTGGTGGGGCCCACACGAACCCCTAATTCTTTTCAAATTCCCTAACCCCTCTAAACCCCCTCTTAATTATGTAACTCTCCCCTACTTTAATTCTTGCCAACCTATCTCTTCACTTAATTTTTTCAACTCTAGATTTAATTAATGTATTGAATTCAACTTTTGAATTTTGAAAGGTTGGCTAAGTGAAAATAAAATAAGGTGTAGCTTATTTTATTTTGGGTTTTTTGTTTGTCTTCTTGAGAGGTGGAGAGCTCTTCTTCTTCTTCAAACTCAACGAAGAACGCGAAGAACGTCGTTCTTCAACGAAGAACTTCTCCGCCGAAGAACACGGTCCATCCGCGACGCCGTATCCGCGACGCGACGTACTTCTTCCGCGTCATCTCTTCCGCGACGAACGCCATCGACAACGACTCTTCCTCTGACGTCAAAGTAATCGACACCGATATTCCACGACTACGTCAACGTGCGACTATCGAGGTAGAGGTTCTTGAGTTCGTTGTTTTCTTTATTATTTGACTTTCCTCAAGACTTGACGAGGAACGCTCAATTTCCGACGAAGAACGCCGCTCCGCTCTTCTTCGTTTACCGTGTCAACGAAAGGGGACGCCACTTCTTCCTCAGACAATCTTCGTCGGCGTACAAGTTTCGCCAACGACGTGTCTCTTCGAACGCATCCCTTCGTCATCGGATTTGACGAACGGCTTCCGCGACGCCCGACCTCCGCGACGTCGTCTTCCGCGGAACGTTGACAAATCCTCGAACCTTATACCTGAGGTAGGGGTTGTTGATTTAATATTTAATTATTTCATTCTTGCTTGTGATTTTAGCAAGACTAACGTGTGACTTGAATTATTTAAGTTGCGTTATTTTTTTTAACGTGAGGGGGGCCGGACCGTACGAACATGGCCGAACCCCCCTCCATCGTTCTTGTTTATTCTTGCGAGTGGAAGCAAGTGGCGTGGTGCCGTCGCACCACGCGGATGATCGTGCAAATATTTTACGCAGCGCCGTCGCGCCACGCCGAGGTAGAATCTTCAAGAACGCGACGCCGTCGCGCCGCGTTGAAAGGAATCAAGGCACGGCAAAAAGGGGCGCGGTGTCGTCGCACCGCGCCGGACGATGAACACCGCGACGGTTCCGGGCCGCGGCGGGACGAGGAGACCGCGGCCGGTTCCGGGCCGCGGCTGGAAGAGAAGACCGGCGCTGGGCCGCCGGCGTCGGAAGCCGAAGGGGGGACCGGAATTTCCGGTCCCGTTAGAGAAAACCGGCCGGCCAGCTGGCCGGCCGGATACCTTTAAAACCGGGGGAATTAATCCCCCGGCCATCTTACAAACCCCCCCCCCCCCCTTAATGAGGGGGGGCGGTTCTTTGAAGAGAGGGGGGGGGGCATCCGGCCCCCCGGTTCGATTCCAGCCGTCCCCCACGTGCGGGGGCCGTTTTTTGTAAATGGCGCGGCACAAAGGCTGCGCCGCTTCACAAATCAGCGGGGGCTTGCCCCCCGCGTGCCGACCGCATGTGGCCCCTCGCGGCACCCCGAGCCGCTGCGGCATCTCGCGCCGCCGCGCCGCCGGGCCGTCGCGCCGCCGCCGGCCGCCGCGCCGCCGCCGCCCGCCCAGGGGGGGGGGGGGGGGTCGGGCCGGGTCGGCCCGGACCCGGACCCCCCGTTTCGAACCAGAATTGGTTTTTGGCCCATAACTTGAGCCTCAGACCTCCGAATGACGAACCGCCTGCGGAAACGCGATCCTTGGATCGAGACGGTCGTTTTGGTATATCGCACTCAAGGTTTCGGTTTACTTTGAGTTCGGCCGGGTTGGTTCGTTCACGAAACCAACCAGGCCTTCGGAGCGGAAACGCTCATATCTTGAGCTACGAACGTCCGATTGACGCGCCGTCAGTCGCGTTGTGTTCCTCTTAGTGAGACGGATATTTTGGCATACTCCGCCCGAGTTTTGGACGCAGGTGGAGTACGGTCGGGTTGGTTTAGCCTTAAAAACCAACCGGGCCCCGGAGACGAAAATGCCAATAACTCTCAGACCGGGCGTCCGATCGACGCGCCGTCTGTTGCGTTGAGTTCCTGTTGACGATACGGAACTTTTGGATACATCAACTCTGGTCTTCGTGACAGTTGATGTATCAGCCTCTCGGCTCGTGGAGCGGATCCTCCGAACGAGCTTGCTATGTGCGGGAATCCTAGTGCTGGCTGCGACTGCTACGACTACTACTGCTACTGTGACTGCGACGACGACAGTACAGAGATCCTGTGTGGATTCGACGACGACGACTTCAGCACTCAGCGATCCTACGTGGATCAGTGCTACAGGTCCTGTGTGGGCCCGATCCTGTGTGGGTCCTTGCGCTCAGCGGTTCTGTGTGAGCCAGCGCCTACAGGTCCTGTGTGGGCCCGATCCTGTGTGGGTCATTGCGGGGGTTAGTTACCTATCGATCCTTCGTGGGTCCGACGACTTAGATGGATCAGTGATCATATTTATCGTCCTTGAAGAAGTATACCTGTGTGAGCTGAATCCTGTTGCTTTCCTGTGTGGATTGTGTTGTGCAATCCTGTGTGGATTATGTTTTGCTTTCCTATGTGGAATACATATACTTTCCTGCATGGACTGAGTTGTACTTGGGCTCGGAGATTGGAGCGTATTTTAATTGATGACTTAGGTGTATGTATGGGCATATACCTAAGCAGTGTCGGTTGTTACTTCGTGATTGTACTTTTCTTCGTGGTTTATCCTTTGTGGATTTGAGAGACCTTCAGGGGTCTCGGGGTCCCTACTGAGTAGCTTATACTCACCCCTGCACGGGCTTTGCCCGCACTACGTTGTGTTGGTTGCAAACGACGGACAGCGTTGACCTGAGCTGAGGCCTACAGAGCGGGACGGTACCCGGAGGTGGACCACTGGGCGGGACGTGCACGGAGCGGACGGCGGGACCCGTGGAGCAGAGGAGCTATCTGTACCCACCCTTCAGGTGGGATTTCCAGTGGACAGCTCGGTGTAGCGGCTTTTACTTTTCAGTTGCTGTTTTCCCTTTCGAGTTGTACTTTACTTTCAGTTTGGGTTTGTATTCTGGCCCATTTACCTTTCCGCACTTTCAGTCGTACTCTGCTTTGTTTAGTATTTACTTTCCGCTTGTTTACTCTGTGGTGTGTGTTTACTTTTCAAAGGCAATGCCTTCCCTTTTTACCGGGATTTACGCCTTGGTGCTAGTCGCCAGCCCCTGGCCTATGGAAGGCGGGCTTGGGGTAGTCACGGCACGGACCCCGAGGGCGGGTCGTGACAAATTGGTATCAGAGGAGTTCGGTTCTACCGCGAACTCTGATCTTTTCTATGTAAAGCAATAATGTTTAGCGTATTGAGTGTGGTTATCAGTCCAGGGAGTCCAGTGTTGGTGCGGCGGCCGACGTATCCGTACACCAGGACCCTGACTTCTGATTTCCGACTTAATGCACGAAAACATTGATTGCGTGTGTGTTTCAAAGTTTTCTTTGTGATTACTTATATCAGCTCACCAGGTATACTGTTCTAACCGTGGCGCACCTGTTTCCTTTTCAGGATGGCCCCACGACAGCAGCCAGCTAGGGTTCCGAGAGTCGAGCGAGATGACAGCCCACCGAGCGACGAGGCCTCGGTGCAGGGCCCTTTTCCAGTAGTGGCACCGGCGGTAGCTTTACCCGCCGATTCCCCGATGCTTCCAGCAGCAGCCGCTGACGATGCACGTCGCCTCAGTGCACTGCATGAGTTTCAGCGCCAGCGACCGCCCAGGTTTCGCGGGGAGACGGATCCCCAGGCAGCAGAGGACTGGCTGGAGGCATTAGTTCGAGTGTTTAGGCTAGTGAGGACACCAGCAGACCTCATGGTGATCCTCGCTGCGAGCCTACTACACGCAGCAGCAGGACGATGGTGGAGCTTGATGCTCCAGGTGCACGATGAGGCATCTCTTCTTTGGACGGACTTTGAGAGCCTCTTCCGCTCGGAGTTCGTCCCAGCCACCCTTCGTGCGGTGCGTATCCAGGAGCTTCTTCAGCTGCGGCAGGGCAGCATGACGGTCGCTCAGTACTCGGCGAGATTTACCGATCTCTCGCGCTACTCGACCGACATGGTACGGGACCCATTCTTCCGGGCCCGGACCTTCGAGCAGGGTTTGAGACACGAGATCAGGGCATCGCTAATCTCCCTCAGCATACCGACTCAGACAGGAGTACTGGAGCGGGCCCTTCTGATCGAGAGCTTCCTTGCTGAGTCTACACCAGCACAGCGACCCACCGCAGGGCGGCACGTGGCAGAGTCATCCGCAGCAGGCAGTCGACGGATGACTCAGGGGTCCAGACAGACCAGACCTTCGGGCAGACGATCTCAGGGCATTGGCTCAGCAGTGCGGGGCACACAGCGCGGAGCCAGTCTTACGAGAGGCAGACAGTGCTACTCGTGCGGCGGGCAGGGCCACATGGCTCGTGACTGCCCGACCCGTCGTGCCGAGGAGCAGCAGACAGTTGATGGACCACCGAGGCAGAGGCAGAGGATCGACCGTGGCGGTCCGCAGGGAGGAGGCGGACGAGGCAGAGGAGCTGGACGAGCAGCTGGTGGTGGTCGACGCTTTGAGGCTCTACCACCACCACCACCAGGAGGTCCACCCCGACCACAGGGAGCTGGCGGACAGCGACAGGCACAGCTTCAGGCAGCAGAGGCCTACGACCACGGCGCACCCGAGATGATTCGAGGTACTATCTGTGTCTATTCCACCCTTGCTGCAGTTCTTATAGACACAGGAGCGAGTCATTCTTTCATAGCCGCTGCCCTTGTTCGGAGCTCGGAGATTCCGACAGAGTCGTTGGCTCGATCCTTACGGTTAGAGACTCCTACGGGAGCAGACTCGACGATTACGCACTGGTGCCGGCAGTGTGAGCTTACTCTAGGAGGCGAGAGCTTCGGCTGGGATCTTCTTGTAGCAGCGTCGAGGCCTTACGACGTCATCTTGGGCATGGATTGGCTATCTACGATCCATGCACAGATTGACTGTTTTAGGCGCAAGGTGCGATGTGTACGCACCGACGGGAGCAGGTTCACCTTCACCGGCGAGAAGGGAGCCTTGGCAGCACAGGATGGACTTCCGTGGAGGAGAGGACAGCCCTTCACTCATCAGTTGGCTAGCCTCATCCTTGGAGCAGTTGACGTGCGGAGTCCTGGTTTTCCTGCAGTGGTGGATCAGTTTGCGGACGTTTTTCCCGACGATGTTCCAGGGCTACCTCCTCGCAGAGAGGTAGACTTTTATATTGACTTGTACCCCGGGACAGCCCCGATATCCACTCCAGCATATCGGATGGCCCCCGCCGAGCTTCGAGAGCTACGGGTACAGTTGGTGGACTTGCAGGGAAAGGGGTTCATCCGACCCAGTGTTTCACCCTGGGCTTCCCCAATATTGTTCACCAAGAAGGCGGACGGGAGCTTGCGACTTTGTGTTGACTATCGTCGCCTGAACCAGGTGACAGTGAGGAACAAGTATCCGCTACCGAGGATTGATGACCTCTTTGATCAGCTCAAGGGAGCACGGTGGTTCTCAAAGATAGACCTCAGGTCAGACTATCATCAGCTCAGAGTCAGAGACGAGGATGTGCAGAAGACGGCCTTCAGATATCGGTATGGCCACTACGAGTTCTTGGTTATGCCTTTCGGTGTAACCAATGCTCCAGCAGTGTTCATGGATCTCATGAACAGGATCTTTCAGCCATACCTCGACCGGTTTGTCGTGGTCTTCATCGACGACATTCTGATTTACTCTACGACAGAGGAGGAGCACGCCTATCACTTGCGAGTTGTCCTTGACACACTCCGAGAGAACCAGCTTTATGGTAAGCTCTCGAAGTGCCAGTTCTAGATACGTGAGGTCCACTTTTTGGGACACGTTATCTCTGAGGCGGGAGTTGCAGTGGATCCCGCGAAGATTGAGGCTGTGTTAGCATGGGAGCCACCCAGGAGCGTGACTGAGGTTCGGAGTTTCTTGGGACTAGCTGGATACTATCGGAGATTCGTACCAGACTTCTCTAGAGTTGTAGCATCACTCACAGCTTTGACGAAGAAGGGAAAACCCTTCGTGTGGTCAGACAGATGTCAGCAGAGCTTCCAGGAGCTGAGACAGAGATTGACTAGCGCACCTATCTTGAGGTTGCCTGAGGAGGGAGTAGGGTACGTAGTCTACTGTGATGCATCAGGGACCGGACTCGGATGTGTTCTGATGCAGGAGCGGGCAGTGATCGCCTATGGATCACGTCAGTTGAGGCCGCATGAGTAGAACTACGCTACCCATGACCTGGAGTTAGCAGCAGTGGTCTTCGCTCTGAAGACATGGCATCACTATCTGATGGGCGAGCGCTTTACAGTCTTTTCCGATCATCAGAGTCTTAGGTATATCTTCTCGCAGAAGGACCTGAACCTGAGACAGCGACGATGGCTCGAGTTCCTCCAGGACTATGACTTTGAGACAGTCTATACTCCTGGGAAGGGGAACGTAGTAGCCGATGCCCTCAGCAGGAGGACGGGCATTCAGCTACTTGAGGAGGCGACGGAGCAGCTAGCCTCTTTGCAGATATCCTTCGTGGATAGAGATGGAGCAGCCTTTCTTTAGTCTCTCACAGTCACTCCTCTACTACTGCAGCGAGTCAGGGAGGCACAGCATGGGGACGCTGACTGTGAGACACGGCGTGCACAGATATCCTCGGGACAGGCACCTGATGGTTTCTCCCTTGGAGCAGAGCACGACATCCTTTTCAGAGGACGTACCATGGTACCAGACTCTTTGCGAGAGGAAGTGCTGAGGGAGTTTCACACTTCTCCTTTAGCGGTACATCCTGGAGTGGAGAAGATGTACCAGGACCTCAGACGACAGCATTGGTGGCCGGGTATGAAGAAGGCTGTAGCAGAGTTCGTTTCTCGATGCCTCACTTGTCAGCAGGTGAAGGCAGAGCATCAGGTACCAGCAGGCTTGGTACAGCCCTTGGAGGTTCCGGAGTGGAAGTGGGACGGCATATCTATGGACTTCGTGACTGGACTTCCACGCACTTCCAGAGGTCACGACTCAATCTGGGTGATTGTTGACCGACTCACCAAGTCGGCACACTTCTTACCCATCAGAGAGCAGGGCTCAGTAGAGAGCTTGGGACGTCTCTACGTTCAGGAGATTGTGCGGCTCCACGGCGTGCCATCATCTATCGTTTCCGATCGAGATGCTCGCTTTACTTCCCGGCTTTGGAAGGGGTTACAGGAGGCGTTTGGTACGCAGCTACGTCTTAGCACAGCTTTTCACCCTCAGACGGATGGTCAGACGGAGAGGACCATTCAGACTCTCGAGGACATGCTCCGTGCATGTGTCCTCGACTTTGGTCGTAGCTGGGAGGACCACCTACCCTTGGTGGAGTTCGCGTACAACAACAGCTACCACTCCACCATCGGGATGGCACCGTACGAGGCGTTGTACGGCCGACCATGTAGATCTCCTTTGTGCTGGACAGACCCTGGGGAGTCAGCACTGGTGGGACCGGAGATGGTCCAGGCCACGACAGAGAAGGTCCAGGTCATCCAGGAGCGGATGAGGACAGCTCAGAGCCGACAGAATTCATATGCTGACAGGAGGCGGAGGCCACTAGAGTTCGAGGATGGCGACCACGTCTTCTTGCGGGTCTCACCTCGACGTGGTATTCGGAGATTTGGCCGAGGTGGCAAGTTATCTCCGCGCTTCATCGGACCTTTCCAGATTCTCAGCAGGATTGGCGAGGTGGTTTATCGCCTGGCTCTACCACCTCAGTTGCACCGGGTGCACGACGTCTTCCACATATCCCAGCTGAGGAGATACGTGCACGACCCGACGCACATCATTGACCATGGGGAGCTTGACGTTGACGATGGGGTGACTTTTACGGAGGTCCCGGTGGAGATAGAGGATCGACAGGAGCGGGTCCTGCGTGGGCGATCGATTCCTCTTGTGCGCATCAGATGGCAGCACGGGAATCTCCAGGAGAGCACATGGGAGCGGGAGGCTCAGATGCGTGCTCAGTACCCTCATTTGTTTCCCTAGTTTTTGATGTATCTTTACGGGGACGTAAAGCCCTGAGGTGGGAGTAATGTAAAGACCCGTAAAATTCAAGGGAAATTTTTTCTTAATTTTCTTTAGAATTTTACAAGAGCGCGGTTTCAGACGGCACCTGATTCCGAGGCCCGGAGTGCCCGGAATTAATTTCGGAAGTTTGGCTCGGGTACGTTCAGTGAACGAACGAGCGGGAATTCCTAACTTTTGATCCGGTGCTCGGAATTGAAATCTGAGGGCACCGATGAACTCGCAGCGCCGATATTCGCTTAAAGAGACCTTTTCGGGAGTTGCGTTTGATGCGGGTTGAAAGTTAATTTTGGGGTTTTTAGTTGAGTTAAATAAAATTTGTGTAGAACAAATTTTATTATAACTTCTTAAAACCTATCAAAGGAGGTTGGAAGTGGGACCCACACCCACTTAACCTCCCTTGGGAGGATTAAGTGTGGTGGGGCCCACACGAACCCCTAATTCTTTTCAAATTCCCTAACCCCTCTAAACCCCCTCTTAATTATGTAACTCTCCCCTACTTTAATTCTTGCCAACCTATCTCTTCACTTAATTTTGTCAACTCTAGATTTAATTAATGTATTGAATTCAACTTTTGAATTTTGAAAGGTTGGCTAAGTGAAAATAAAATAAGGTGTAGCTTATTTTATTTTTGGTTTTTTGTTTGTCTTCTTGAGAGGTGGAGAGCTCTTCTTCTTCTTCAAACTCAACGAAGAACGCGAAGAACGTCGTTCTTCAACGAAGAACTTCTCCGCCGAAGAACACGGTCCATCCACGACGCCGTATCCGCGACGCGACGTACTTCTTCCGCGTCATCTCTTCCGCGACGGTTTTCCGCGACGAACGCCATCGACAACGACTCTTCCTCCGACGTCAAAGGAATCAACACCGATATTCCACGACTACGTCAACGTGCGACTATCGAGGTAGAGGTTCTTGAGTTTGTTGTTTTCTTTATTATTTGACTTTCCTCAAGACTTGACGAGGAACGCTCAATTTCCGACGAAGAACGCCGCTCCGCTCTTCTTCGTTTACCGTGTCAACGAAAGGGGACGCCACTTCTTCCTCGGACAATCTTCGTCGGCGTACAAGTTTCGCCAACGACGTTTCTCTTCGAACGCATCCCTTCGTCATCGGATTCGACGAACGGCTTCCGCGACGCCCGACCTCCGCGACGTCGTCTTCCGCGGAACGTTGACAAATCCTCGAACCTTATACCCGAGGTAGGGGTTGTTGATTTAATATTTAATTATTTCATTCTTGCTCGTGATTTTAGCAAGACTAACGTGTGACTTGAATTATTTAAGTTGCGTTATTTTTTTTAACGTGAGGGGGGCCGGACCGTACGAACACGGCCGAACCCCCCTCCATCGTTCTTGTTTATTCTTGCGAGTGGAAGCAAGTGGCGTGGTGCCGTCGCACCACGCGGATGATCGTGCAAATATTTTACGCAGCGCCGTCGCGCCACGCCGAGGTAGAATCTTCAAGAACACGACGCCGTCGCGCCGCGTTGAAATGAATCAAGGCACGGCGAAAAGGGGCGCGGTGTCGTCGCACCGCGCCGGACGATGAACACCGCGGCCGGTTCCGGGCCGCGGCGGGACGAGGAGACCACGGCCGGTTCCGGGCCGCGGCGGGAAGAGAAGACCGGCGCTGGGCCGCCGGCGTCGGAAGCCGAAGGGGGGACCGGAATTTCCGGTCCCGTTAGAGAAAACCGGCCGGCCAGCTGGCCGGCCGGATACCTTTAAAACCGGGGGAATTAATCCCCCGGCCATCTTACAAACCCCCCCCCCCTTAATGAGGGGGGGCGGTTCTTTGAAGAGAGGGGGGGGGCAGCCGGCCCCCCGGTTCGATTCCAGCCGGCCCCCACGTGCGGGGGCCGTTTTTTGTAAATGGTGCGGCACAAAGGCCGCGCCGCTTCACAAATCAGCGGGGGCTTGCCCCCCGCGTGCCGACCGCATGCGGCCCCTCGCGGCACCCCGAGCCGCCGCGGCATCCCGCGCCGCCGCGCCGCCGTGCCTCCAGGCCGCCGCGCCACCGCCGGCCGCCGCTCCGCCGCCGCCCAGGGGGGGGGGGGGTCGGGCCGGGTCGGCCCGGACCCGGACCCCCCGTTTCGAACCAGAATTGGTTTTTGGCCCATAACTTAATCCTCAGACCTCCGAATGATGAACCGTCTGCGGCAACGCGATCCTTGGATCGAGACGGTCGTTTCGGTATATCGCACTCAAGGTTTCGGTTTACTTTGAGTTCGGCCGGGTTGGTTCGTTCACGAAACCAACCGGGCCTTCGGAGCGGAAACGCTCATATCTTGAGCTACGAACGTCCGATTGACGCGCCGTCAGTCGCGTTGTGTTCCTCTTAGTGAGACGGATCTTTTGGAATACTCCGCCCGAGGTTTGGACGTAGGTGGAGTATGGTCGGGTTGGTTTAGCCTTAAAAACCAACCGGGCCCCGGAGACGAAAATGCCAATAACTCTCAGACCGGGCGTCCGATCGACGCGCCGTCTGTTGCGTTGAGTTCCTGTTGACGATACGGAACTTTTGGATACATCAACTCTGGTCTTCGTGACAGTTGATGTATCAGCCTCTCGGCTCGTGGAGCGGACCCTCCGAACGAGCTTGCTATGTGCGGGAATCCTAGTGTTGGCTGCGACTGCTACGACTACTACTGCTACTGTGACTGCGACGACGACAGTACAGAGATCCTGTGTGGATTCGACGACAACGACTTCAGCACTCAGCGATCCTACGTGGATCAGTGCTACAGGTCCTGTGTGGGCCCGATCCTGTGTGGGTCCTTGCGCTCAGCGGTTCTGTGTGAGCCAACGCCTACAGGTCCTGTGTGGGCCCGATCCTGTGTGGGTCATTGCGGGGGTTAGTTACCTATCGATCCTTCGTGGGTCCGACGACTTAGATGGATCAGTGATCATCTTTATCGTCCTTGAAGAAGTATACCTGTGTGAGCTGAATCCTGTTGCTTTCCTGTGTGGATTGTGTTGTGCAATCCTGTGTGGATTATGTTTTGCTTTCCTATGTGGAATACATATACTTTCCTGCATGGACTGAGTTGTACTTGGGCTCGGAGATTGGAGCGTATTTTAATTGATGACTTAGGTGTATGTATGGGCATATACCTAAGCAGTGTCGGTTGTTACTTCGTGATTGTACTTTTCTTCGTGGTTTATCCTTTGTGGATTTCAGAGACCTTCAGGGGTCTCGGGGTCCCTACTGAGTAGCTTATACTCACCCCTGCACGGGCTTTGCCCGCACTACGTTGTGTTGGTTGCAGACGACGGACAGCGTTGACCTGAGCTGAGGCCTACAGAGCAGGACGGTACCCGGAGGTGGACCACTGGGCGGGACGTGCACGGAGCGGACGGCGGGACCCGTGGAGCAGAGGAGCTATCTGTACCCACCCTTCAGGTGGGATTTCCAGTGGACAGCTCGGTGTAGCGGCTTTTACTTTTCAGTTGCTGTTTTCCCTTTCGAGTTGTAATTTACTTTCAGTTTGGGTTTGTATTCTGGCCCATTTACCTTTCCGCACTTTCAGTCGTACTCTGCTTTGTTTAGTATTTACTTTCCGCTTGTTTACTCTGTGGTGTGTGTTTACTTTTCAAAGGCAATGCCTTCCCTTTTTACCGGGATTTACGCCTTGGTGCTAGTCGCCAGCCCCTGGCCTATGGAAGGCGGGCTTGGGGTAGTCACGGCACGGACCCTGAGGGCGGGTCGTGACAATTGTCCCATCAATAGTGATCATGAAAATATTGATACATCTTTATGCTTCCTGGGTGAATGGCGAAAGTCTAACTATGTGTATCATCCAACAATTCCTTCTTTAACTCAGGTTTTGATGGAATACATAGTATTGACCCAAATCTCACAATTACTTATTTATTAACATTGAACTCCAAGGATTTCCCTTTCCTTATAGTTTCCATTTTCTTTTAAATTCCCACATCATTTCTTTGAGAATCCTTTAACCTCTCTAGAAGATATAGTTGAGCAATCATTTTTGAAAGGGTTGATGATGTTTCTTTATTTATGATTCCCATGTACTTCCATTCCAAATATAATAAGATCAAATCCCTCTCAATTCTCATCAATGATAGAATTACTGGATCCATTTTACTTAGAGCATCCACCACTTTATTCTCTTTCCCATAATGGTAGTGAATTGAGAATTCATAGTCCTTGATCAGCTCTAACCATCTTCACTGGTGAATATTCATCTATTTTTTATGAATATATACTTTAGGAGTTTTTGATTCATATATATTTCACACTTATAACCAAAATGATAATACCACAATATTTTCAAATTGAATATCACTACAGCATCATGTAGTGGGTGGTTATGTTCATGAACTTTCAACTGCCTTGAAGCATAGGCTATGAATTTGTTATTTTTCATTAACACATAACCCAATACCTTCTTCAAAGCATCCATGAATACTAAAAAAAGTTCTCCACTTGTGGGTGGTGTGATAACAGGTGCAGTGATAAGCCTACTTTTCATTTTTTTGAATCTCTCTTCACATCCATCATTCTAAGAAAAATTTAATCCCTTATGAGTTACCTTGGTTAGATGGATTGATAATCGTTAGAAATTTCTCACAAATCGACGATAGTACCCAGCTAATCCAAAGGAACTATAGATATATATCATAGACGTTGGTCTCACCCATCCTTCAATTGCTTCTGTCTTTTAAGGGTTCATAAATATCCCATTTCTTGTGATGATATTCCATAAATAATGATACTTCCATCATCTATAACTCACATTTGTTTTACATTACCTAAAGATTCTCCTTTCTCAAGGTCTTTATCATAGTTCTCATATGATACTCATTCTCCTCCTTGGTTTTGGATTATATTATAATATCATCTATAAATACTACCAAAAATTTGTTGAGGTAATCTCTAAAAACTCTATTCATTAAGTCCATGAATATTGATGGATCATTAGTGAGACTTAATGGCATTACTATAAACTCATACTGCTCATACCTTGTACAAAAAGCAGTCTTGGGTATATTCTCCTTCTTCACCCAAACTTGGTAATATCATGATTGAGGATCTTCCTTAGAGAATTATTGTGCTCCATGTATCTTATCGAAAAATTCATCAATATGAGGTATAGGATACTTGTTCTTTATTGTGATCTTGTTTAGATCATAATAATAAATGAAAAGGTGCATTGACCCATTCTTGTTCTTGATAAAGAGGACTGGTGCACCCCATGGTGAAGCACATGGGCATATGGACCCTTTATACAGATTCTTCTGTAGTTGTTCTTTATCTCCTTAAGTTCCACAACAGACATTCTATATAGAGTCTTGGATAATGGAAACTCCCTAGGTATAATCTTGATTAAAAATTCAACCTCCCGGCTAGGATGAAGACTAGCCAATTCCTCAGGAAACACATCAACTTATTCTTTCATGGTAGGTATGTCTTTGAGGATGGTTCTTTCCTTAGAATAAATCATTTTAGCTAGATACACATTTTATTAGGGTAAAAATATCTATACTTTTTATATTGGTGCTAAATAATATCCATCCTCCTCATTGAACTTGTACAGAATTAGGGGTCGATTTGCAATACATATAGTGATTTACTTCTCATGGTAATTTATATTATCTCTATATGGGGAAAACCAATCCATGCCTAGAATTGCATCAAATCCCACTAAAGGGAGTATGAAAAGGTTTTATGGGAAGCTCATCCCACAAACTTTGATAGGGGAAATTTATATACTTGGGGTGAAATAATTTCCCCATTTTCCATTTTCATCAACATCTCTACTTCCATGCTTTTTGGTGGTGTTTGAATGGTTCTACTAAAATTTCATGATATGAATGAACACGTAGATCCAGAATCAAAAAGTATATTTTCTATCCTTCAATGAATAACTATCATACTTATCACCACTTTGTTGTTCGGATCCACCTAAGTGGTTATGATGTAAAAATCTCATCTTTGTTTCCTTAGAGGTTGTTGGTTGTCTTCGAGAACCCTTAGCTTAGTGCATTGGTTTGAAAAGTGCCATGGTTCCTTGTAGTTGAAGTAATGAACAATGTGATGAGGTTTTATTATACTTAGTATTATCTATAATGTTTTTATAAAAAATTTCTAATCCTAATCCAAAAAATAACTAAACGTTTCCTATTATACCAACTATAATAACCACGTTCTTTATTACACATTAATTCATGATTTATTACATAAAATTACACATAATACAACCTAAAATATTGATAAGTCTAGTGTATTTGAGAATTAGGTACATATAATAACATCTTGAACATGGGATAAAATAATATTATTGAAAACTTCCTTAACATGCTTCTAAAATTCTATAGTTCTTAAAACTACACAGGATGACCTAGAGAAAAACATAAAAAAATAGTGATCTATAAATCCCAGTAAGGGAATAAACATAGCATAATCTGATACATGTTATAAATAGTCACATAAATTGATCATAAAAAGAGTAGTAATCATAAACATGAACAATTAGACAAGATATATCATGATAATCATAACATGAAAAATGTGCCAACAACTTAAAACACTGCATCATAAACATAGGTCAAGGATAAACTACCAAGACATAATGGATGAAAAATTAACATAAAGGATTCAGGTTAACTAACTATCCCAAAATGATGTCTCATGATTCTAAACATTACCCAATGCATTGGAGTTATACATAATCATACAACATGGATCATTGTAGTTCTATATAATTTTATTCCCACCCATCATTTTCATTTCATTCTCATGCTTAAGTGTGCCACATTGATCATACAACATGGATTAGTTCATAATCATGTTTTATTCCAAGATTAAGGAGTGTAGAATAAATACATGTAGGTCCCAATTTAAATAGGTATAAGTTTATAAAGGTGAATACACTTGATATGAAATGGGTATGGTATTCACTACATAATTATTTTGTCATGGAAATCACGGTGCAATTTTAGCAGCATAACGCATCACATAAAAATTCATAAAATGGGTTGATGAGAGGAAAATGGGTATCTAATAATTTTGGAGTAAATTTGAAATTAAGGGGGATATGTAATAACAAATCCCATCATAAGTAAATAAATATATAATACATAAATCGAAGAAGATACTTGTATAAAGAGGAAAAATGAAAATATCTCTTACTAAATTTCAGCATGGTAATAGGTGTACGTAAAGGATCATGGGAGGATTAATGAGAGTGAAAGAGGGTATAATATTTTATAAATTAAATTTATATTAAGGGTAATGTGTAAGAATATATACCAACATAATCCAATGTAATTTAAGATACATAACATAAAAGAAGTTCTTGAATGGAAATAAAAAGAGAGAAATCTCTTACTTGAATGTGTGACTCCAAATGCTTGGGAGGGGCTTCTTGAGATCCCTTGGGCACCTTGGTGGAACTATAGAGAGTGTAGGTAAGAGTATTTATGTGATTAAAGTAATTTTAGTGAAGATAAATGGGATATTGGGTGGGTTTATATAGGAAAAGAGGGGGATTTCTTTATTATTTAGGTTTTGGGCTCTTCATAATAAAATAACCAAAACCACAAACCATATCTTGGTTTTTGTCCATGGTTTCTACCAAATGGGATTGTTTATCATTATTTTATAAGTAAAATGTCCTAAATTAATAAAATAATGGCCTTAATTATGTGTATGTGAGTCAAGCTCTTAAAGAAATGATTTTAAAACCTTAAAATATAATAATGGTTTTGGAGGATTCACAAAGGATTTATAAAATTAATCAAACAAATATAAAATCACATAATTTTAAATATAAGAGATATATTTGGTCTTTTATACCATTTATAATATTTATTACATCACTTTTGGTTCATTATGATGTCATAAAATTAAAAATATATTTATATGGTATTTAATTTTTACCCGAAAATCCGAATGTCTCGGAAAATTATGAAAAAATAACCATTGGATAATTTAGACATTTTGATTCCAAAAATAATATTCATTTTATCTAAATAATTTTCTAAATATTTTAATTTTCACTTTTAATATAAAATTAATATTTATTAATAAATTCTAGGTTTTTTACAATAATAGTTTTCTAACCCTTATAAAAATTACATTTGACTTCATAAAATTTATATGATCATTTATATTTAATAAATATTTTTTAATAATAATATTTTATTAAAATATTATTTATATTAAAAATCTATTAATTATTAAAAATAAATTCCTTGATTGAATTTGAATATTTCCCAAAAATATTGTTTGTGTTTTATTATATCAAAATAAAAATAATTTATGAAGTAACCATAATAGGATGAAAATATATTAATTATTATATACAAAATAATTTACATAATAATATTTATAGGGTATTGATACATATCCCTTTAATAAACCCAAAAACTCCCTAAGAGTAAGGTGTGTGATGTTGGGACTTTCATGGGCTGGTTCGATGAACATAGTTTGGGTCATTGTCTCAATGAGCTTGAACTTCTCTTGTAAATGGTTTCAATAATTATTAAGCTATTGGATCTAATATTGGGATTAATCAAGGGAAAATACCAATGATAATATCTCCATAAAAATCTCTGATAAATGGGATTCATAGGGTACAATCCTACTAGTTCCGGTCATCACTTCCTTTGTCTTTTTCAATTAGATTTTATAAAACCCTATATTTATACTAATCTTGTGATCACTATTAAATAACTATATTATCAATGGTAAAGATCCTTAATGGTAATTTATATATGATAGGATATAATAAAACCAAATAATTTCATGTTTTTCTATATCCATATTACATAATAATAAATTTAATTAAATTGAAAGGGGAATTTTATTTATAACAGTTCAGGTAGTTATAATTACATCCACTATTCAGTTTTTTTTATTTTGTCATGAAAATTTCCTTATATTGGGTTTTATCCATACTTACCATGATACTAATAGTTATTAGGTGTTATAAATAATTAATTTATATTAAGTTTAATGAAATTCATGTCAAATTTTTTTTTGTTTCCAAGAAATGAAAATGCATCTAATCAAAAAAAATCAAAAAAATGTAACATAAAAAAACTTTAAAAAGATGTTAAACAATTTTTCTTGTGATTCAATAGAAAAATCATTTTTAAAACTCTTTCTTGAAACTGATGATAAGGATGATTATGGCTTGACTCTTATTTTAAATTTCCTCTATGAAAAAATTGTTTAAATAGGAAGCTAAGTTAAAACAAAAAATTGAGAATAGTGAACTTATGATCAATTTTCATGGAGATTCAATTATTTATATTTTCCAAGAAAGACACAAAAATTTAATCCATGTAAGTATAATTAAGGGAGTGTGGTCACTCTATTCAAATCCCAATTTTTTTCTTGAAATCTTTATGTTTGAATAAGCACTCACATGGATAGTTATCGAAAATGATTTTTATAATTTTCTATTTGTAGAGTTTGTTTTGATGGAGAATGGGTTTCATTTATTTGATCATTTTTCAAATACTCCTTTGTATAATTAATTCCAAATTGGGGTAGTCGACTATGTTGTCGTAACTAAGACACAAGTGGGAGAGGAATCTAAAATAATTCCAAATATCTAAGAATAATTTTCTATTAAACTTGATACCTAACTTCTCAAGTATATTAGTCAAAACCTGTCCATTTATACCCCTATTATGAATATTATAAGGTTTTTAAATAAGACAAACCTACTTTCAAGAAGCTTTATTTTCTTTGAATGGTAAAACTATTTCTATATTTCATCAGAATGATTCTTTATATACTCACTTTTCTAAGGATTTATCCATAGTTGAACAACCTAAACTAGTTAAAGATACCCTCTTATTTATCCTATAATATACCACTAATGACGTGGTTTATTTTTATGATAATTTGGAGGAGATATATTTTTTTTCTTCAGTCTTGGATATTTTCCCAAGATCACCTTGTTTCATTGAAGAGCAGCTCCTAGTTTTTTATTAGTGAGATAATTACTTTATGTAAGAGGCTATTTTTTATTTCATTTTGATTTCAATGAGAATATTTTTTAATGCGTATTTTACTATGTATATTTTAATGAATTATCAAGATTTTTGATTTCCTAGTGAGTTTTGAAGAGGATGTTTTTTAGGCTACAGTTGTGGTGGCTGAAATTGAAGAGGTAGTTTTCCATCCTTCTACGGAGGCGTCTCAATTTTTTCTCCCATATACCTTTCACTTTAATCAGTCAACTATATTCCAAGTGGATGTGGAGACATATTTTTACATTGATGTAGAGGGCCTTGAATAAAAATAAATTCTTTCTAATATAATGAACCAGTGTATAAAGAAACACACAATGGGAATAAGCACATGTTATGGTTTCTAAGTAAGAAACCACATCCACCATCTAATAGAGGATGAATCAAAGGAAATCTAGATATGGATAGTCAATATACAGCACCCATTAGGGGTTTATCCAAATATTTACTTTGTTTTCATTCAATTTTTAGTTTTTCATTTGTTCTATTTTAATAAATGTCTGCAGTTTCTTTGTAGAAAATAAGTGGCGGTGCATTCAACTATATGGTAACCAATTTTAATAACTTCTTACACTCCAAATGATCTCCCATGTTATATCCTTCCACTCTAAAATTTTTAAGAGTTCAATTTCTAATTACATGTTATAAATAAATTTTGGTGGAGGGGTACATTCCAATTTCATTACTACTCTATTTTTGAGTTCATGGGTGTTATAGCTTGCTGAATTAATTGTCAAACATGCTAAAAAACTGAATTTTCTTGAAAAATTTTGATACTGACCATAAATAATTAATAAAGTTGCTTTTTAATTCTTTTTTTCTTAGTGTTTTTGTGAGAATAATTTTACATCATATTTTAGCATAAACATTTTATTTTTCAAGTAATAAAAAGAGTTATAAGATGAATCTACTTGAAATAAAATCTAATAATCAAACTCTGGGTTTTTTATTATTTTAAACTTTAAATTCTTGAATTTAATGATTGTATTTTTTAAATTTTAGAATTTGGAAATTTTCATACCAGGTTGACTTGCTCAGGTGGAAAAATGGAGGTTTTTTGTTGATACTCAAGTATTAAATCTCTTTTCTATGGGAGTTTAAATTCAAATTCTTCTACTTTAGTTCTTTTTTTGTTAAAAAAATATTCCACTTGATATATGGGGTGTTTTATATGTTTTTATAGTTCATATTTAAGTGTTTTTACATATTGGATTCATTATGTTAAATATATTAGTCATTGTTGTTTTTTTGTTAACTATTGTGTGTGATGAAAAATTACTTATACATGAAATTTTATCTACTTATTTTAAAATCATTTTTGAATGTAATATGTGACAAAAGGTGTCATTTATAAATATATTTTCGTGATAAACTATTTTTTGTGTCTAATTAATTCATTTTTATTGTTGAATTTGTGTGGAAAAATAATTTTTAAACTTAATTGTAACCCCTTAAAACATGAATCATTCACTATCAAATTGAAAATATTTTTGAACTCTAAACGTATTAGTTGTTTCCTCCCACTTTTACATTTAATAATGGGGACAATTTTGAGTATTAAGTGTGTGGGATGGATCTTTATATGCGCTAAACTATAATTCTTTGAGATCCCATTAAAAACACTTAATTTTTTTGAATTCGTATGTTTTTAAGCATCACTTAGAAATTTTCACTATAAGAAAAAATTTCTAAGATTTGAGAGTTATGAAGACACTTTGAGGTGGTTAATCTTTAGTACCTATTAGATTTAATTGGATAAATCATTTCTTTTAACATATTGGAAAAAATGGAATTCAGTAAAATTTTGGTAGATTTTCAGATGATTATTATTTACTTTTAACTTTTTTATTTGAATTTAACATATAAGATATGAATCTAAATGGATTATGAAATAAAAAATAATAATCTTGTTTGAACTAATTATTTCATCCACTTTTATTCTTTATTCTTTATTCATTAAACCATTGGATGTGTTATTTTTTCTACAAATTAATTTTCACTTGACCTCATCCAATGGTGTGCCGATTTATTATGATCTCTTAAATTGTGTCATTTTGTTCACTTAGAGGTAAAGAGAATTTTGTACTTTCAGTTAGATAAAAATTGATTTTTGTTAAATTCTCTTTAAAATTTTCAATTTAAATCATTTTTATAAAATAGTAACCAATTTTTAGCCAAATAAATTTAATTTGAGGGGTAATTCATTTTTACTACTTAAAATAATCCATGAGGGAAAATCAATATGAAAATTAATTCTTAGTGGCATTTTATCTTTTTTATTTTGAGATTTATTTTCTACCATTGAATGTAACTAAAGTTTTATTGAGGATAAGAAATGTCTTAAGTAAGGGAGAATTTAATGTGGCACTTTTTCATTACATTTTTATAAATCCATTTTGGGGGGTTTAGTACGTATTTAATGTCTAAAATAGTTAATTAATGGTTATTTATTTCTTCATGGTTAATTTATGGTAGAATTAGTAAATTAATGAAATTTTTATTCATAATGTTTGATTTATTGTTTAATTTATTATTTAATTTATCAATTTCTTCAATCTTTGTATTATTTTATAATTTTTTTTGAATTATCAATTGATTAATTATTATTGATTTTATCATTTCTTTGCTTATTTTATATTTTTTTGTTCTGTGTATTTAATTTTTATCTCATTTTATTTTATGTTTTAATTATTTTAAACAGTTAAATTAAGTTTAACATTTTAATTATTTTCTTTAAATATTTTAATATTAAATAATATTTAATTATAATTCAATTCTTTGATAATTTTTATCATTTATTAATTATGATAATTAATTAATTAGTTAATTAATTTAAGTATATTGTCTTTATTTTAATTATAAATTTTATTGTTTTAATAAATTGATAATTATAAATTTATTATATTGAATTTTTTTATGTTTTAATTAATTAACTAATATTTTATTATTTTATACTTTGATGTTTATATTTATTTATTTATACAATTTTTCTTTATTATAACAGCTAGTTGTCAATTTTCCACTGTCTAGTTTCACATAGCTGATCTGGGAAGGCAATCACGTAAGGGAATTCCAATTCCCACCCAAGTAGAAAATTTTTTAAGTAATTCATGTAGTATAATTTATAGGCCTTCATGTAACCATTTTCACTAAGTGTTCACATAGCCAATTGTTTGAGACCATTCACATAGGGGAATTTAAATGGTTTCAAGTAGTTGTGGTAACCACAAAGCCAAATATGAAGGTGAACTCACATAGAATAACTGGTAACCTTTCACATGGATGATCTTCTCCATGATATCCTACATACATGGGGATCTTATTGAGAGGTGAGAAGCTTCGAGATTGAGATTTGTAAAGAGGAGACTAAGTCGCCATTTATCGAAATTTGAACCCACCAAATCCAAGCCTGTCATGAGGGATGAATGGGGAAGATGAATTTGAAGCACCACCAAGGGTTCCAGATCTAGTCAATTTTGGTCTACACTGTGATGATGAATAAGATTTGAAGCTTGGAAAGAGTATGAATATGAGATTATTGGTTAAATCTTAGAATAAAAATATATCCTATTAAACGATAAATAAAATCAATTTTTCTTTTAAACATTTATTTTCTTGATTCAATTACCAAAGAGATGAAAATTTGGAAGAAAATATTTAAACTCCTTAAATATCCATAGGATAAGAAAATAGGTGGATTTTATAAAGGATGAACTATAATATTCCTTCAATGAAAATTAAGGAAATCCCAAAAAATGATTGTAAAAAAATCCTTACTTCTTTGGTAACATTTAAATTATAACCCATTAAAATATTAAACTTAAATTTAAACATTAATCATCATGAATAAATAGGTATCTAGGTTAAATATATTAAAGGGGTAGTATATACACCATATAAAAGTGAATAGGTGCATAATAATAAATATGTTTGAATGGAATGTAAATTGAGACAAAATCCCTTACCTTTGGCCCGACTCATCAAATGTATTATTTATCTTCATAAATAATAAATTTAAGTTAATTATTTAATTACATAACAAAAATTTTCAATTTTATTATTCCTTTTATTTTATTTATTAACATGTTATATTTATTTACTTAATCAATTAAGTTCATATCAGACGTTTTGGAGATATTTGGCTCATATGTCCATAATGAATTCGGTAGGTTAACTATGGTTAAAGTGGTCATTATTTAATCATCTCCAAATTTATAATAATAAAATAATTATAATTTTTATACATCAATTATACTTTTAAAACTAATCAATAAATATGATTAGTAAAAATAAACTACATTACAATCATGGAGACGGTAAGTCATACATATGCATGAGTAACATTTTCATTTTTCAACGATCATGATGGAAAGAAGGTAATTATTATTTTATCTTTACATAAAGATATTTATACCATATTATCTCTCTAAATAAACTTATATATATTATCCATGTGATATGGTGATGGAAAATGAATCGCATCGCTTCATGGGGTGGTAGTCCACACGTACACACAAATGACGTTGTCATTTTTCAATGGATGGAAAGGTAAGAAATTATATTATAGTACCCTGACCTAGATGCCACTTTAAACAGTACTCTGGGTCAGTTGAACACTAGGTATTAGGTTCACCTCCCCATATACCAAAGGTTTCTGACTATCAGTGAGGCTGTAAAGAGGTGATAGTGGGGATATTATACCCTTATATGGTAATAATAATAATATTCTATGTATATGAAATAGTTCAAGAAATACCATAACACAGTTGAAGTGATAACAAGCAACAGTGGAAGCATAAACAGACAAAAGTATTAATAAAAAACATGCCCAAACATACCATTTGTATACACATACAACATACCATAATAGTTCATACAAAATAGTAGATAAGTAGTAGGGTCACCCATGATTGTCCATCATTACATACATATATAAGCATGATGGAATAAAACTAAACTCAAAAGTAAACTCTAGTTGATTCAAGAACCTTCAAGGTCCCTTTCTATCCATCCCATGAAAAAGGTACAACTTGATCACTAGGGTCCAGCACCTGAGCTCAGTGCCTTACCTGATCGCATAAGAATAAATTCTACACATGTCCTAAGGGGTTCATGTAGGGTATAATAATAAATATTAGTAGGTCACCACCAACATGTGTATGTCTTACATCCATAATAAATTCAAGTGTGTCTAAAAATAAATAAAAAGTAATAACACATGCATATTTAATACATAATCAGCTTCCCTTGTGCTCAGCAGCCATAAGGAAGTGATCACTTGCTTCAGTCATTACCAGTAAAGTTTGAACATGTGACCCTAGTTATACATATAGGATATAGTATCTATTTTCATATATATAACTATAGTGTCACGGATCTATGGAAATAAGCCCAAGAAATCCCCTAACGAAATGCATCCTAGGTGAACCAAAGGTTCCACATATAATCAAGTCACCTGGAACCTCATGTCGTCAATCAGAGTTCCTAGAATCCAAGTGGAAATCCCAAATAATAAGTACCTGGTCCCTTACACCCCAACTAATAAGTCCCCACTGGCTCTCAGCCCGATGTCTTAAGGCATAGTTATATATTACCTCCAACCTATACTCATTTTCAACTCGAAGCACGATGTTCTGAGGTACAGTGATGTCTGTACTCCCAATAACCTATCCCAATGGACTTAAGAAATATAGTAATCCTCAATCCCCAACCGATGATATCATCACCATCAACTGATGGTCCATCACCATCTGTGTGGCTTTCTATGGTGATAACCTCAAAACATAACTGATGTCCAACACCATCAACTAAGTTTCATGGTCTATAGGGGCCTCCACTAACACGAGTGGTCAACACCATCTCGATCTAATTCCTATCTATGCATACACAAATCCAATGAAATATCGACCAACAAAAAGTGAGTGGAAATCACCCAAAAAGTACCTAATCTACATCATCTGGAACCTCGTTCCCCTATGATTGTGTTGCTAAATATCGATGGTCAACACCACCTCAAATCACATGATCCATTCCCTCATCCTGACAACCTCTTCACCTCAATCCAACAACCATGACACACATGATGGTGATCAACATCACCCACTATATCCTAGACCAATCCCATACTGATAAACACATCACCTCATTCCAGGTGATCAATATCACCTTAATCCTCGGAACTTTCTCATCACATTCCCACAGAACTAAGAAATCAATATATATAAGTCAATTTAATTTAAAACACTCACCAGACCTACCCTGTCCAAGTGCTCTGAAGCCTCTCACTAGGTTTATCATGCATAAAGGTATAGGGGATACCCAATAGTATACCATGGCATTAATTCATTAATTTAAAAACAAGAATTTGAATTATTAGGTTCTCACTCAGTCTACACACTCTAAACATGTAGAGATCACCCCCAAAAATGACCCTATAAAAAACTTGGGATGTTACAATCTCTCCACCTTAACATAGATCATCCCTGAGCTATCAATATTTACCCAAATATGGTACCGAACATACTTATCTAATTTAAATTAACCTGGTATACCCCATTGTTTAAGTCCCAAATCAACTCCCCTCAAGGTACTCCCCACTTTAGGAGTTACCTACCTGGTTGCTTCCCAACCCAAAACATAAAAAAAAATCTGATGGTCCACCGACCATCCCCGGACTCAAAAATTCTCCCATGATGCACCATCACTCTTTCACCTCATCAGGTTCTCAATCATACCCATTTCATATCTGAAACCTATCATATTCCTCGTATAATAATTTTCTCAAATACGTCATGGTGCCAATGAAGCTCATATAAAATTCACATTGCATCGATGCTTAGATACCTACGCACCTCATGTTAAACCTGCATCGCATCAATTCCCATAAATAATCTCGGTTTCATGCACATCATATAGAACCTGAATCACATCAATGCCCATAAATAAACTTGGTGCCTACACACCTCATACATATATATATATCCCAATGCATATCTGATGTCAACCTACTAAACAACACATGTTTAGTCCAAAAATAATGCATATGAACCTCGTGCATCAAAATTGGTCATTCCAAAATAAAAGGAAAACTTGATCATTCCCATCATCATGAAATACCTCGAACTATATTTGGCTCTCCAGCCTGCTCTACACCTAGAGATCTACTACGTACAACTAGCATAAAGCTCGAATGCCTAAGGCTTGTCCTCCTTACAGAGATACACTAGCTACCAGCTACTGACCCCACTATAAGGTCCCACTTTCTCAGTCATGACCTATGTGTGTGGATGAATCTCAACTACCAGCTCCCGGTACCACTCTCGGTCTAACCTCAGATGCCTGAGTCTACCCTAATCCCTAACTCATAACTATCTGAGACGGCTTCATACAAAAACTCTTGAGATGCCTGATCTAGCCACATAACCAACACTTCTTTAGAGTCTACTCGTACTGAGTCCAAACATTCCCCAGATTCCTGCACTGGAAGCATATAGCTGAATATCCACTCCTTGATAGTCTTCTTGAATATCTAGAATGACAACCCTACTAATATTCCTTGTGGACTTGCTTCCTACTACCTAAATAATCACCACTAAAAACACATAATTTCATCACGTATCTTGAATAAGACTGGTACTTCAGATTTCTCTCGACTATCAGTGCCTGATTGAACATTTATGAAAAGGGAAGTTAGCCTGAATATGTTCACCATAACCTTAATGCCATGCCATAATCCATCCTCAAATTGCCTCACCCTAGCGATGTCATCTCCCACTATAGCAGTCGAAAATCAAGACAGGTCGGTGAAATTAACCACATAGTCCATGACTGAAGTATCCCCCTACTTGAGATTCATGAACTCACAGGATATGTCCTCCCTTAGAGTCTCCAGAAAGAAATTATCAAAGAATCTATCTTAGAATTCCTTTCAGGATAGTCCCTCGTGTCTTCATTCCTATACCTATATGTCCCACCAAGGTATTATCGATCCTCTGAGCATGTATGTCTCCAGCTTCAACCTCCAGACTGGGGATGTCTTGAGCCGATAGAAGATTATCTGAACTTCCTCAATCCACTTATTAGCTTCCTATGGTCCACCCTCACCCTAAAATAGTGGTGTGTGCTCTGACTAGAACTCTTGAGTCATGTATTCCATCAATGACTTAGCTTCCTGATCTCTTTGGTCAATACCCTATATGACACATACCAAGATCACCCTAATTTTCTCATCAAGTCATGGCCCAAAATTTTTCATATCATGTGTCTATACCACCTATAACTAATCTTGTACATCTTCCTATACCTATATCTCATGATTAGCCCAAGCCTCTGGGACCTCATCCCAACCCTCAAAGGCCTCATCCTATGCACGCTCATGCGGCACCAAATCATTTCCCTCCTAATGCTCCATCGAATCCCATATTTGTGGAATCCCATCAAATACCAATACCATGTTCAAACATCCATAATAATATATTTAAATATCATGGATAGGGAAATTTGTAAAAGGCAGGGCATCTCACCACCCTTACACTCCCCTAATGCACCGGTATCATGACATTCAGCCTCAAGGACCCTTACCTACCCATATCAGGGTCATGTATCACATGTAACTCAACCTCATGGCCCCCTGTCTACCCACATCGGATTCAGACATCAAGTAACATTTGTCCCCATGGCCCCTTCACTTCCCATAACATGGTCAGGCATAAAATATGATCCAAGGTAGATGAGTATAATTCCACCAAAGAGGATACCTAGGAAAAAAATGTTTAACTTATTTGTTGACACTTTAAACAGCTCACTACCTATCTTATCCTTGCCTACCCTTATCAAGTTCAGTCCCATATATCACATGAATATCACATCACATAGCATCACATATATATCTCATTGAAACCACATTCCTGGACTGGATGAGTAGAATTCCATGAAGAGGGGATAAGTAGGAAATCATTGTTTAGCTTCCTTTGTTTACACTTTAAACAACCCAAACCCCTCTTAGATCATTCTAGGTCCCTGATGATGATCTCAATAAAAAAACACATCATATATGACTAAAATCCTCTCACAAATCATAATCACACCTCCCTTACCATACCGGGCCAAGGGAAAAAATCCATATAACATATAAATATTACACCCAAGTGCACAACTCAAGGTGGAAATAAAATCAAACTATAAAAGATAAATGTTAAAAATAAATTTACCACCCCAGGAAACTTGGTCTATCCCTCGTGCATGGGGATACAGGAACCCAAACATGAGCTCTGTACCTGACCCCAATTACATCATAGTATCTGATACTCCATTACCAAAATAGTAAGACCAACTGAAAATAAAAACATTTGATACCATTAGTATCCATCCAAATGTTTCTATCCAATTCTAGAGAAGAAAAATCCTTTGATATCATTTATAGCACCCCGACCCAGATTCCACTTTAAACGGTGGTCTGGGCCTGTTGACCACTGGGCCTTAGGCATGCCTCCCATAATCCAAAGGCTTCCAACTATAAGTGAGGGTGTAAATAGGTGATATTGGGGTGACTAAAACCTCATATTGTGATAATCATAATGGTATATGTATATACAATAGTCGAATAAATTCCATAACACAATGAAAGTAATAACAAGCAATAGATTAAGCATAAACAAAAATTATTAGTAATAAACAACATACCCAAACATGCCATTTATAGAAACATACAACATGCCATAATAGGTCATACAAAATAGTAAATAAGCAGTAGGGTCACCCATGGACAACCATCAATACATATATATATAAGCATGCTGGAATAAATGGAAACTCAAAAGTACACTCTAGTTGAGGAAATAACCTCCAAGATCCCTTTCCATATATTTCATGTAAAAGTTTTCACTCGATCACTAGGGTCCAGCTCCTCTCTTACCTCATCATGAAAAGCATAAAGTCTACACGCATCCTGAGGGGACCGTGTAGGGTGAGAGAATAAATCTCAATCGTTCACCACCAATGTGTGCCTATCTTACATCCATGATAAATACAGGTGTGTATAAAAATAAAAAAAATGAATTGCACATTCATATTTAATATATAATCAGATTCCCTTGTGCTTATCTGCCACAAGGAAGAAATCACTTGCTTCGGCCATTGTTGATAAAGTATGAACACTTTACCCCAAACTATATATATGGAATAAAACATATGTATGTATATATATAACTATAGTGGCAAGGATCCATGGAAATAAGCCCAAGGAATCCCCTAAAAATTAATCCTAGGTGAACCCTCAAGTTCCACCTATAATCAAGTCACCTGACACCTCATACCATTAATTAGAGTACCTGACATCCAAGAAGCTTTCCCAAATAATAAGTATATGGTCCCTCAGACCCTAACTCAGAATTACCCACTAGATCTCATCCCAATGTCCCAAGGCACAACAATATCTTCTCTCCAACCTGTAATCTCAATCATCCTAAAGCCCAAAATCCATAGGTATAATGATTTTTTTCCTCCCAATATCCTATCTCAATGACCTCAAGCAATATGGTGAGCCTCATCCCCAAACTAATGGTCTCATCACCATCAACCAATGGTCTATCACCATCCACATGGCTTTCTATGGTGATCACCCCCGAACATAACCGATGGTCAACACCATCACCTAAGTCTCATGGTCTATGAGGACATCCACCCACATGAGTGGTCAACAATACCTCGATCTGAGTCCTATCTAAGTGTGCACGATTCCAATAGTGCGTTATCTAACAAACGGTGAGTAGAAATCACTTAAACAGTACCTAATCCACATCATCTAAAACCTCATTCCCCTGCAACCATGTCACTAAATCCTAATGGTCAACCCCACCTCAAATCACATGGGCTATGCCCTCATCCTGATGACCTCATCACCTCAATCTGATGACCATGTCATCCAACTTGGTGATCAACATCACTTAGTATATCCCAAGATAATCCCATTATGATGACCACATCACCTCACTCTGGGTGATCAATATCACCTCATCCTTATGACTTTCTCATCATGTTCCCATTGAACCAGGAAATCAATATATACAAATCAATTTAATTTAAAACAATCACCCAACCTACCCTGCCCAAGTGGTATGAAGCCTCTAACCAATATTATCATGCATAAAGGTATAGGGAATACCCAATGGTATCCCATAGAATCAATTCATTAATTTAAAAATAATAATTTGAGTTATTAGGGTATCACTCAATCTACCCACTCAGCACATGTATATCTCACCCTTAAAACAACCTCAAAAACATAGAGAAATCTAGGAACTACTAACCTCATACCCGTAGATGTTCTTTCGTCTGATATAGGCTTCTAACTCGAGTTGAATTGGAATAAAACGGTGTTTTAGACAAACTCACTGAAAATAGGGTAAAATGGCTCACATGTATTTAGAAATTTATATGGAGAGATAAAATAATAAAAAAGGATATCAGATTTAAGGTCTTACTAAGATGAATCCATAGCCACCAATGGATCAAAGACTGAATCTCGGATGATGGAGATATCAAGATCCCAATGGGAGAGGGTAGAGGTGTGCAAGCTCCTTGGGCACTACCTCTTCTATCCTTGGAGGATAAATAAAATGAGGGTGCCGATCCCCCTGGATAATTTAAAAAAACACTTCCTGTAAATTACATGACATGTAAATTTTTACACGGTCTGTATTGGGTTCACGACGTGTAACCTAGTTACATGTCATGAATTCCTCGGGTGGGAACCACGATCCTTGCACATCATGAACCCATCAAGATTCACCCCACGAAACCATTACATGATTTTTAATTGATTAAAACAATTTTTAAATCTCACAACATCTATCTTCTACAACCTAGTTATTCATTCTTCCTTCGGTGTTCACCCGAACACCCGAGACTTCCACTGAATCTTAAAAGTTCAAAATTACTTGAAAAAATGACCCTCTCAAAAACTCGAGACATTAAATATATGATATATTATATTTTAAAAATGATAAATATTTCATTGATATCATATATAAATATTAAATACATTTTTATAACCATCCATGTGAGATGATGATGGAAGACGAATTAAATCGGTTCGTGAGGCAGTAGTCCGCCGTACACACAAATGATGGTTTTGTTTCCCATTTAGTGGCAGAGGATATGAATGTAAGTTATAAAATTAATATAATAATATCTAAGTATATGGTAGATATTGATGTTATTATATTTTCATGGCTGAATAATATTTGAAGGAGGTGGAAGAAGAAATAAAAAAATGCTCAGTTAAGAACAATATCTCTTCTTCGGACAACATCTTTAGGATTATACTTAAAGTCATCCTAGATTGTCTTTATAATAAAAAAAATGCCTCAAAAATGTGTTAGGGTATTTTAGAAATATATTTGGTATGGTATTTTCTTAAAAAATGGTTATTTAAGTGTGAAGAAAAGAGGAGAGAGGTGTCCTTTTATAATGAGGGGAGGAGCATTCTTAGAATTTCTAAAAGTATTAAATTAATATGAATTACTTTTCATTTTCAAATGGATCCAAAAAAATATAATTATATTATAGGTAAATTATTGATCTAAATTATACCATCTAATTGAATTTTTACAAGTTTATATGTGGTTTTTACCTTTATCTCTTTGTTTTAACTCGTATTAACCCTTTTTGACAATTATTGTAATAACGATGTTTTTACACATTATTGGACAAGGTAGTTTCTATAAAAGGAAAATTGGTAAATAAATGGACTATATATGTTATTCTTAAACATATAACAACAACTTCTATGAATATAGGATTTTTAGGAATTTTAATTCATCTAATAAAATATTATTTATTATAAAATAACATTAATGTCATTTTTTACACTACTAATTTTATTTGACTTTAAATATATCAATAAAAAGAGGTAATTAGTATATAATCATTTAAAAAATCACTATAATGTAATTTTTATTGAAAAAAATCTTATAACATAATAATTATTTCAAATTATATTATTTTTAGTATTTTTAAAATCATTTATTTTATTTTTCTATTAATTAAATAAATGTTGTGTCAGCACTACACTAGAATTTAAAGTAATTATTTCATCACTATAAATTATAAAGAAATTAACATGATAAAAAAATAATTTAGATTTAAAATGAATATTTATAATTGAACATAAGTTGTATTTATTCCTATTATAAAATATTATAGATATTAAAAGAATAAAAGTGACATTTTTGTCTTTATCTCTCACTATAATCAGCTTTGTAGAAAAATGAATTTTTAAGTATAAAAATGTTTTTATAGTAAATTAATTCATAAAATTGATTCCACTAAACTTAATTGAATTAATAATAATATTAAGAAACTAATTTTACTTTTAAAATTTTTTTAAACAAAATGATACTTTGTAAATTCTTGAAACAAAAATATAGTTTTCAATAAAAAACAAAAAATATCACTATTCACTATAAATTGGTCTCTTCAGAAAAATAACAAAAATTCACCCTAAGATAATTTTGATATGATAATTTCAAAAATTAATTTCATTTTTTCAAAAAAATTTCTAAATGTATAAAAAAATATTTATATTATTTTCTCACAAAAATTAATAAAAATCATTTTAGAAGAAAATGTATTTTTGATGAATAAAATGAATTTAATAAAAAAAAATAAGCATTTATTTACTAAGGATTAATAAATAAATTTTTATTGAGTATGAAATTTATATATATTTCATAATGTGGTTATTTCTATTCATACCCTCCAATTCTAAGGCTAGGTTATTATGGTCACTTTTAAATAATAATGTTTTGTGGTTTGTTTATGCTCGGTGTTGTGTGTCATATACTCTATTGAACATAGTGTTATTATTTTAAATTATCAGGGTGTTACATAGATGAATGTTATGAAAAATTATAATTTTCCTAGGATTGATGATATATTTGATCAACTCAGGGAATCCTAATAGTTTTCTAATATTGGTTTATATTTGGGGTACCATCAGCTAAGAGTCTAAGAGGAGGATAATCCTAAGATAGCTTTGAGGAGCAGGTGTAGAAATTATGAGTTTTTATTTATACCATTCTATATTAATAAAACTATTATTTTTTTTATGATATTGATAAATCATATATTTAATTGGTTCTTTTACTTTTTCATGGTTGTTTTGTGGATAATATTTTAGTGTATTCCAAATTAGAGGAAGAACACATGGATCATCTAGATGTTGTTTTTAGAACTCTAAAAGAACATCATATGTATAGAAAAAAAATTAAATGTTAGTTTTATATCCAATAAGTTAATATTTTGAGATATATTATATCTAATAGGGGTGTCTTAGTGGATCTTAAGAAAATCATGTAGTGATTTTATGGGATAAACCCCGAAATGTTTTTGAGATTCAAAGATTCCTAATCTTGGTTGGTTATTATAGGAAGTTTGTTCAGGATTTCTCCAAGATTAAATCTTCTATGAATGAGTTAACAGATAACGGTGTTAAATTAAAATGGAAATATAAGTGTTAAATATCATTTTAGGAACCAAAGGTGAGGTTGAATTCATCTCCATTTCTGATTCTTTCGAAACCAGGTTTAGGTTATGATGTTTTTGTGATGCCTTAAGTATAGGATTGGGATATGTTCTGATATAGGAAAAACAAGTGGTGGATTATGTATCTCTCAAACTATGTCCTCATGAGTGTAATTATCCTATCCATGATCTCTAGTTGGCTGTAATGATTGATTATCTCAAAACTTGGTGCCACTATATATTTAGTGAGTGGTTTACTATATATTCAGATCATAATATACTAAAACTTATTTTCACCCAAAGAGACATGAACTTATGACAGAGACACTAATTTGAGTATCTTCAGAATTTTTATATATCATATTGTGTATAAACTCTAAAAGGGAATCTGGTCATTGATGTTTTGAGTATGAATTCATCAACTCAAGCCTTAAAGGAATCAGTGGAATAGTGGTCTTTGATGAGTTTTTTCACTAATATGAGCTTGAATATAGAAGTGGATGCTGAGATGGTGTTCTTAGATTTTGTAAATTTTTATTCATCGTTTTATGATCAGATTCATATTGGGTAAAAAATATACATTGATAGCTAGTGTTTTAGTAAAATCCTTAATGGTGGGGAGAACTTGGGTGTCTGGTCTTGATCTCTTGATGGTGTTTTTTTTTCCAATGTAGATTGGTTATTATGATATCACTAAGGTAGATTTGATGGATAGTGGAAAATAGTATAGTTGGTCTATAAACCCTAGGACTACCAAGATATATCATGATTTTAGATGTTAATATTGGTGCTTAAGGATGAGGCAGTCGATTGAAAATTTCATTTTATGATTCCTTACCTATCAGAAGATTAAAACAGAGCACTAGAGACCTACCAGTTTATTATAGTATTTACCCATTATAGTATGGAAGTGGGATGAAATATTTATGGACTTCATTGTCTATTTACTATAGAATTCTAGTGTAAAGGATTCTTTCTAGGTGATCATTTATTTACTTACAAAATCGGCTTATTTCCTTCCTATTAGGAAAATGAAGAAGGATTAAGAGATCGAGAAATTGTATGTTTGAGATATTTTGAATCTCCATGAAGTGCATTTAGTTATTTTTTTGAAAGATAATCATGATTTATATCTTTTTTTTTTGGAAATTTTTACAATAGGTGATGTGTACCCATTTGAAATTAAGCATGACATATCACCCTTGGATGGATTTGAAGACCGAGCAAGCCATTTATATTCTTTAGGATATGATTTGGGAATGCTTGATTTTAGTGGTTCTTGGGAAAAACATCTAACCTTGGTTGAATTATCCTATAATAATAATTATAAGGCTTCAATTAAAATGGTTCCTTTTGAAGTGTTGTATGGGAGTTCATGAAGATATCCTTTGTGTTGTGCAGAGTTGGGAGAACGGTCTTCAGTTGGACCGAATCTTATTCAAGAGATGGTGGAAAATGTACAGTTGATCAAAAATAGATTAGTGATAGATTAGAGTCACTATAAATCTATATATGAACTTTTTCATTTCCTATTGGAGTTTTTGGTTGTTGAATATGTTTTTCTCATGGTTTCACCTTATTTAGGATGTCATCATTTGGGAAAATAAGGTAATTTAACACTAAGGTTTGTTTTCCTTTTCAGGATCATAAAATATCTTGGAAATGTGTATTATATATTATAATTATCATATAACCTGATTTCAATTCATGATGTGTTTCATGTTTCCCAGTTGATGAGGTATCAACCAGACCCTTCCTATGTGATTGAATGGTAGGATGTTGATCTTGAGCCTCACACCTCAGAGGTTGAGCAGCCAGTTCAGATTATGGATCACCAGGATAAGGTATTTCATGGTAAAATAATTCGTTTGGTCTATATACTATAGAATTGTGTATGTAATATCCATTATACATAGGAGATAGAATCATTAATAATGAAATAGTGGCCTTCTCTTTTTTAAATTCCATAATCTTGAGTGACTTTTAGGGATAGAAAGTGGCATGATGGGTAGAATTTTGATTCCCATTTTGATGTTAGTTTATCCCTTTTTTGGTTTTAAAAGATTTTAAGAGTCAAAGATAAATATTTTGGAGTTTTTGTAGCAATATTCCCTATGAAAATTTTGATAAAAGTTAGTAGTAACCGTTCGGTAACTGTATGATATAGCTCTATTGGTTCTAGTGGCATTTTACATGGTTTAAGCATGGTTTTTATAACCATTAGATTCACTAGGAAAATCATGAATATGAAATGGTTTGGGTCCATAGGTTTTTCAATGGATTTTTCATGGATTTTATAACCATGTGTCTATTTCCAAGTAACTTTACACTTTATATTTCAAGGGGTGGTAACTACTGCACAACTAGCGCACGGTTTGTCTAATCATGTGGCCTAACCATGTAGATCATAAAGGTTTCTTAAAAATAGAAAATTACCCTAATAATCTTGATCATTTTTAACTCTAATATTCTTATAAAATCTCATTATCTTTACCCAGCCTTTTATTGACAGTCTAGTTGGTTATCTCTTTGGTTCTTTAGTTATTCTCCTTCATTCTTGGTGGATCTCTTTGAGGTATTTTCTAATTTCTACTTGATATTTTCTCCACTTTCTAAATATCTCCTTTATATATCTTCCGCTTATTTTTTTTGGAATCCTAATGGGTTGTTACTACCATATCTATAGTTTTTGGTGAGGGAACTGATGATGTTTCTTATGGAACTAGGCTTGTGAGGACTATATCTCTTCATTTCCAATCCCTATTTTCAAAGTCGGCTAGTTTTTATCCATTAGTTAGGTAGGTGTCTTTATAAAATGTTTCTTTATCATAGAATACCTTTTTGTTCTTATGTTTTCCTTTGTTTTGTCCTTTGAAATCATTTATTTGAAATTTATGAGGGTTATCTTGTGTAAATTCATCTTTTTTAGCATGGAAATGGTTTTGAAAGTAGTTTTTATTTAAAATAAGTTTTATATGCATCATGTGTTTGATGAAATGCATCAAATATGGTTTTGACTCTAAAATTATTTTTCAATCATGGGAGAGGTAATTATTTTCTTGTGGAAATTTTTTATAAAATTGTGTACATGGTTTAATTGAATGTTTTGAGAAAACATTGAACTTTGGTAACCTTCAGTGCATTGGGATACAGACATATGAAAACCTTATTGAGTGTGGAACTATTGGGGATTATGTATAGGTGCTCATTATTCTATGGTAGTTAATGAGTATCATGATACCGACAGACTTTGGCAGAACTTGGTATCAATAAGAATCACATCATGTAGGCTTAGTGTTCCTTGTGTGTCCTAGTTATGTATTCCCATAGGCTAGACCCCATATTATTCTTTGTGACTTATTTTGGTGTTATTCTTGGTGGTATTGTTTGCGATTTGATTTCTCATATGTTTATCCTTTGAGATATGGATTCTTTTAACTACTACGCTCTATGTTATCAATCATGTTGATTTCCATATTCTTATGGATTTGGATATGGATTTTTTTGAAAGGAAAACCAAAGGATGATTTATATTAAATTTTTTTAAATGAAATAGATTTACAAAACTTATTTTTTAAAATCTAGAACTAATGGTATCATTGTGAAAAATATTATCTAGATTTATGGTGGTGTACTACTGGGTGTTTTCCTCATACCCTGTATATTCCTTTAGGCATATGAAAATTTTTTTTTTTAGGATAAAGGTAAAGGAAAGGGTGTCATGTATTCGGTCGGATTATCTTGGCTGATGTTGTCTTCATAGTGGGTTGGGATGGTGTTGATGGATGGTCACATGGATACTTGGTTTTGGTCTTGATTTGTTTTGATTTTGGGATTAGACTTTTATCTTGGTTTTGTATGTCACGTGATTGTCTAATTTTTCTTCCATAATGTACTATGATTGTTTATCCTTATATGTTTATACATGAGACATGTTTTGTTTTGGTTTCAGGGTGAAATCATTCCCATGGTTTTTATGTAGATACCCAAGTACTTTTTGTCTGCCCATGGTGATCAGGGATATGATTTGGGCCTTGTGTCAGGCCAGTTTTGGTGATATGTCGGATTGACCAAGGTTGGTTTGTTATAGGTTGATCGATGGAACATGATGTATAGTTTATCATTATAAACCATGTATCTGTGTCATACAACCATCAAAATCGGCACCACTGGATGGTATCTTATCCATTCTTAGCATGTTCTTAGTCATACGAAACTGAATGAACATGTTGTCTCAAATTTTGGATTGATAATGGAAAATAAAAAATGAAAAACTAACAATAAAACATTGGAAATTTATCAAACAAATAATAAATAATTATAAATTATAATTTGACTATTATGATACCACTTATAGGTTCTAGGGAACTATGAAAATGTCAGGCAGGTGCCCGATCTTGATTTTTTGTCGAATCAAAAGGATAATCCTAAGGAAATTGATTGACACTCATCAATTACAATGGATAAATTTTGAGAAACTTGAAAAATGAAGAACCATAATTTTCTAGCAAGGATATTTTATATTTAATTAATAATTAATTTAAAATAAGAATTACTTTGAACGTGATAATTATTTCTTGTTATTAATCAATTTGGTTTTTGCTCTTATTGTGTCATTGTTACGGTGGAAACTCAAAACTAGTATTTCTATAGTAGTATCCACACATGCTCTATGAATATTTTAACACTAATATAGGTATTTTGGGTGCTAGAATCGAGGAACCTAGTACTTTATATTGATCATCATTGATCTTAATAAGGAATTCCTCTTGTTCTCTCTTTGTTCTTGAGGGGGAGGGAGGAGGTTTTATCTCAAATTCTTGAGAGAATCCTAGAGAGGTTTGGTCATGCACAATAACCATTAATCTCTAAAATGGTATAATTAGGACATATACTTAGGGTTAAACGATTATTAATTATACAAGGTCTATTTATCTAATTTTTTATTCTAATTATACCCCATGTCAAATAATAATAATAATATTATTGTTATTATTATATTTACATGACATGGTTCAAACTCACAGATTAATAAATAATCACCCCCGAGCCCTTAACTTGGCCCATCAATCCTCCTCAAAATTTATCAAACATTGAATAATCAATATTTAATTAAATAAATAAATGTAATTCATTCAATAAATAAATAAATATTATATTACAAAAACTCATAAATAAATATTTATTATAATATTCATGTAACTAAATTAATATTTATATTAATCTATTCACTGAACTCGTGAATAAATAAATATTTATTTATTACACTTTTGAATAATAAACAAGAAATAAAATTCAACTCACATAATTTAAACTAAAATATATTTGGTGATTGAATTTATGTGATTGAAGATACTCAAATAAATATTATTTCACAATATGAGAATGATATTTATCATTAATATTAAATTCGGTATAATTTATTGAGATTATAGGTATGGTTATTATGTAACCCTCTAAGACTCTTTCTTAATGGAATTAAGTGAACTTTTCTAAAGTATAAGATCATTGTCTAGAAACATGTCAAGGCATTCATAAAGAAAGAAGTTAATGTCACAATGAAAACGACCTTTCTATAAACACTGTTTCATAATATAATCCTCTTGTAGTGATATCTCATCAAGTAGGGTGAATACCTATGCCATCATCCTATATGATTGATTTATGTTTCTTTAAAATAAACTCATCAATGAACTACCATGGCCATTGATTTAATCATACAGTTCCATTCCTATCAAATGGACTGAGATATTTTCTTCCATTAACTCAAAATGGAAAAATACTTTCTTAACTTATTTAATTAATTTCATGTCACTTATGACACGCCCAACAAATGCTACCTAGCCATGCACATATTTAATCACAGTTTTTTCCATACATAAAAGTATTCAATTCATGATATATATTAATAATATTCTCATGTTTATAGACCAGTTCACATATTCATATATAGGAATATCCAATTACACATATAACATATGGAATTACTATTGATGAGATTATCCTCATAATCTCCCTTCCTAGAGATTACCATGTAAAAACTTTAGGAGAAGAAGTCTCAATGTCTTATCAACCTCTATAACCTGATAGTTAAACATCATTTACTCCATATTAGATATATTACATCTATACCATAGAATATATGTTTTAAAAATATTTTCATATCATCTATAAGTTCTCATTATTGTGTAGAACTACTATAACCTTTCAATGCAACATACATTCTCAGAAAATTAACACATTGATGTTATGTATAAGAACAATCATTATGTGATAAGATATTTATTAATATTTTTTTAATTAAAAGTAAAAAATTGAGTTGGTTCTAGGGAACCAACTCCAATGAGTGTGACATATCTTCATGCATTGAATTCCAATCTTTTGTAGTTGATATATGCATTGATTATACCACAAGAGTCACACCTCTATTTTTATCCAGATGTATTGATCTTTAGTTTAGAATGAAAACACATTGATGAGATAACTTTTAAAATAATTCAATTGTATTCTAGGACCTCTATCCATCCATATCACCTTTTGAGAAATGGAATTATATTTAACATTTAAGTTATCACATGTGAATTATTTTAATTAATTAATTAATTATTGTATTATTTTGTGGTCTAGATTTCAACACTTTTGGAGGTATCATTCTTGAGATTCATCATGTGCTTATATGCATACTCTTTAGCTTCTTTTGAGATCCGTAGTACATATAAAGTGTGTTTGTTCTCATTGTGTATATGATGCAGTAAAAATATTTTTATTCATCATCCATTTACCACATTCCATTACTATATTTTACAATATTAAAACCCCAATAATATTTATATTTTTTAGACACTCATTATATATTTTAACAACTTATTTATTAATGTACTACTAAACAATGAAACCATCAGGTCTACTTTAGTTTTTTACACACCCTTTCAATATCTTCATGTAATGATAAATTGGGTGCATCCATCTTAAATAAACCAAATGAGAAAATCAAATCCTTAACCAAGTTAATTTTTTTGTTAATCATGATGTTAGAGAAAGAAAATGGGTAATACGTCCCAAGATCACACAATGTTCTTATAATTTGGCCAATAAAATTTGGTAAAATCATGACATTAATAAATTTACAAAAAAAATAAAATTAAAGAAATAATGAAATATTTTGATTATTTATTTCACTTTATCAGGTGAGATAGAGATTATATTCACTAAAATAAAACTATGCATCATCATATGAAAATCATGTGATATTGAACCATTTAGCATAAGGAATTTTATTGAAACAAGGTTTCCATTGTAAAAAGAGTGTCCCTGTGGAACTTTAAGTGTAGCAAGAAATTAATAGAAATGTTTTTTATCCTTTTACATAATGTTCTATTTTTTGGACAAATAAAATTATGAGATCATTATTCCTCTTGTTTCAGGTCATTTCTTATTCCCAAAGAATTCATGTCTAACCTTTAATTGATATTGTATTTTTTTTCCTAGAATCTGAAGTATCATATCAATAATGTTATCACATTTTTATTTTTAATATGCATTACATAAAGAAAATGTGTCACATCAAATTTTTCTTATATGTAATTTCAAATAAAACAGACATATTCTTCCAACCACTTGTCCTAAGGTTCTTCACAAAAGGTTTTCCAAGCTCAATGTTAAAATATTTAACTATATCAAATATTTATTCACTAAAAAGGTGAATAGGTGGCATTCCTTCTTCATAATTTTCATAGAATTATTTTATTTATCAATGAGAATGATTATTGTGATGTAACCATTTATGATTTCACAAATATACATTCAATATGTTATGTTACATATTAATTGAATATATGACCTCTTCAAAAACAAGGTATTATGATTTTTATTTGATATTATATATTGATAAATTACTATAAGTTGGAAAATAATTAATTATACTAAACAACACAACTCTCAAACAAATTTTCTTTTCAGTTTCCCAACATACACATTAATTCATTTTTTCCACAATAGATTCGGATCATTGACTAGGGGATCCAAATATATATCAATATCATTTTCTGATTATTATTTCCCTAAAATTATCATTTCCAACATAATATACCTCTGCTTCAGGTATATCCATGAAATAATATTGTAAATTATTTAAATCATCAATCATATACCATGTGTACTATATTAAAACCCATATAGATTCATTCCATCTCTAAAAAATTTATGTTCCTGGATATTTGTGTAGATTTAGGATATTGAAAATCAATATTTTTCTATTGAGTGGAATTAACTGGATACCAAATTTTATCATCTTTAATCATTTTTTTACATACCATATTAAATTTTTAGCATCTTCAACACTACTATACAAGTATAAACGTCTTAGTACAATTTGAAAGTGCCATAATTTATTAGACTCTTTTCATTCTTCTTATAGTGAGATGAACCATAATTAGGGAAACTTATTAATGATTAATTTCCATATATTAATAAAATTAAATAATTATGACAAACATATATCTTCTCATAATATAATATAATAGATTTTAACATTTTTTTGGAATCATATATTTGGATTAACAGTGTGTTATCCTTGAGTGTCATTTCTTTATAAAATGAAATTAACTTAGTAAAACTTGTATAACTCTATCCATTAATTATTTCAAGTGGAATAACTTTAACACTATTGGAAATTAAATAAAACTGAAGAAACCACTATACAAAAGATCTATTTCATCGCTTTTTAAATGTTTTAAATAATATCAAGACAATCTTTGAGTTCTTCTTCAATCTTAGTGGCCATGTTCTGAAGATGGTCAATTTCAATTGAGTTTTTATGATATCAGGTGAAAAATTGATATCACTATACCCATGACCATTATTGATTACATTTATTACCTTATGGTGTTTATATTAGAATTGGTAGCTATAGTAAATGGTATTCTAGATTTTTTATTTTAACTTTATTTAAGAGACCACATTTCACAAAAGATATGATGTTGTCCTAATCTTGTATGTGGTTTATTAAAAATTTAATAAATTCATTTTATTCAAACAAATATCCTCCTGTCAAGTTAATTAGAATACATCCATTACTTATTAAATATCCCAATCTATCAAATATTCATAGAAAACTCTGATTATTAACTTGATTAATTAATAAAAAACTTAATAAAAGTTCATTTTACATATAATAAGTTAAAAAATAATTTTAATTTTACTTTGTTATAAATAATATTTTTAAATGAATCGTAGATAGTGGTGTAGTCAAGTAGTAAACCCCATATCCTACATCAAAATTCCTAGGTTCAAAACCAGGTAGCAGGATATTTTTGACTTATTGTATCATTTATAATAGCATTATTTTATAATGTACTATAGAAAACCTATAACAATGAAACTATTCACCCAAATTGGAAAAAAGGGTCACAAAATTAGGACCATAGGCCATAGAATTAGGCCTATGGGCCATAGTAACTTCATTCCATAAATGGAATCCAAGAAACCGTTTTTTGGATAGTATGTGACATGGTGGGACCAAGAACAATAGCTTGACAATATGGGTATATGGTGCATTATGGAGACATACAGGCATCGTCGGGTGGGAATCCTCAAAAGAGGGATGGGTGCACTAGCACCTATCAACCATCCACCCATCCCCAAATATTTCTGATATGTGATGGATGTTTGACCCTCCAGTGACTATAAATTAATAGGACTAGTCAAATGCTGAGGTGTAATAGGTAGGTGATGTAGTGGGAACCACACCAGTCATCACTGAGTGGGTGGATCGAAAGAGATATGGTTGTGTTGGAACCTATCATCTAACCTTCTACCCACACAAATACTATGGTTGTACGGGTTACCAACCATGGTGCATAGTAGGGAAACATGATGCATCAATTGTTAGAAGGGGTGACAATTAATTTAGGCTAGTGACATGGTTCGATGACTACTAGTATGGGGTGATAGGGTGTTTGAATGGTGTTATGGTATGATGTAGGCTGCTCTATTGGGCCTTCAGTCCACATACTGGGCCTTCGATCAATGGGACTTTAGGTTGTGTAATGCCTTCCGGACAATGGGGATTTAGTCCTTAATATATAATAAAATATTTTTGATGAGTGGTTTTCATTATTTGTGGGTAGGAATGAGGCATGACCCACTAGGGGTGCTTTAGTGTGTGTATTTTTTAGTTTCTTGTGTTTTACCCATCAATCACTTATTGTTTTAATGATCACAAACACCATTTATAGTCTAACCATATATTTTGAGTGTATTTCATCTTTTCTATTGATATATTAAATTAATAAGTCGGTTATACAAAGGAAGGTATCAAAAGGTGCATTGGAGAAAATTTCCAAGGCCCCACTAGGTAGCAGTACCAACCAATCGAAGGTAAGGCACATGCTAGATGGTAGGAACAACAGAACCACCTAGGTTTTTCCAATTCCCATTGGTTCACTACTAATAGGTCATAAGCTATCTGAATAGAACTATTGAGGCCAAGAAATCCCAATGGATAGCTGATGGAGCCTACCATCTGATCGGTTGAGATTTTCTATAAAGTTAACATAATCATTAAGGATTGTACCCTTCATACCCTATAACCTTCCAATGAAACAATTAAATCACCAAGACCTCCAAAACTACCATAGGACCTCCATAGAAAATAAATACACCCTAAATAAGCCTCAAGAACTAGTGGTTACCATTTTAATACCACATGTCTTCACTTGAACTCATTTTTTCTTCTATTATTGTACTAAATTTATCCCATTATTGAAAGAACTATCTTGAATGAATTCAAACTCCCTAAATATTTTTGAGCTGAGATGATTAATACCACTTCTTATACCTTGAACCATTTTCTCATAAGAACCATCATTAAAAAACCCCTATGATCTTTGTAATGGAAAACAACATAAATTTGGATATTTTAAAGTGTTTGGATATAAATGTTAAATTCTTAATACCTAAGAAAATTTTACCCTAAATATGATGAAGGTACTTTTTTGGGTGTTATAACTGGATTAAATCATACTGAGTCTTTAATAAAAGGACTAATATGATAAAAGAATCAACTCACATAAAATTTTATTAGAATTTTTCTAAACCTCTTACCCAAATTGGTGATGTTGAGGATGATCTAGAAAATTTTACCTTGAATGATCCAAAACCTTATAAAGAAATTGAAGTTGAGGAATAACCTCCATTTGTCCCTTTACCTAAGGTATGTGTGAAATATAAAGACCATCCCATATGAAATGTTATCAATGATTTTTAATCTCAAACACATACTAGAACAATGTTTTTAAATGAGGTTGAACACCATGATTTTTTTTCACAACTAGAACCCTAAATTATTAATGATTCCATTAATGATGGAAATTGGGTACTTAAAATGAAATAAGATTTAAAAAAATCAAAAAAGAATAATTTTTGGACTCTAATTGAAAAACCCAATGATCATGCCATTATTAGAACCAAATGGGTTTTTAGGAACAATTTAGATGAGCAAGGTAACATCACTTGTAACAAATATATACACAAAGATAAAGGTTATAATTAAGAAGGAATTGATTATGGTGAGACCTTTTCCATTGTCTCTAGATTAGAATCCATTATAATCGTATTGGCATCTGTCACCCACTTAAATTTTAATCTTTGTCAAATGTATTTTAAAATTTCCTTTTTCAATGGTTTTATTTATGAAAAAAATACTGAAAAACCACCGGGTTTTGAAGATTTAAAACATAAAAATAATTTTTTTAAGCTAAAAAATATCTTTATGGTTTAAAATAAGCCCCTCAATCTTGGTATCAAAGGTTGAATAAATTTCTTAGAAAATAATTTTAAAATGAGAAAATTTGATTCAACATTCTTTATAAAACATGTTTCAAATGATTTATTAATTTTTCAAATTTATGTATATGATGTTATTTTTAGTTCTGATAAATAATCTATTTGTAATTAGTTTTCAAATTTAATGAGAAAATAATTTAAAATGAGTTTTATGGGGTAATTTAGGTTTTTTATTAGTTTTAAAATTTCTCAAAACAAGGATGGTATTTTTCTAAATAAATAAAAATAAACTAATGAACTTTTAAAATGTTTTAGCATGGATCAAGTAAATGAAATAAGTACATATGTGATTACTTTGAGTAAGATAATGTTGGATGAATCCAGTAAACTAGTTGTTAAAAAAATTATCAAGGTATGATTGTGAGTCTTCTTTAACTTATTGTGACCCAGTCAGACATCGTGTTTAGTGATTTTCTTTGTGATTGTTTTCAAGTTAATCCTAAAGAATCATATTAAAATCTCTTAAAATGATTTTTAGATATTTAAAAGGTTCTAAAAAGATTGGTTTATTTTATCTAAAATATATCTATTTTGAACTTATAAGTTTTTACAATGATGATTTTGGAGGGTGTTAATTAAATGGGAAATGTACAAGTGGTACTTGTCACCTACTTGGAAAATCACTAGTGTCTTAGAGTAGTAAGAAGCAAAACTTCATTTCTCTTTCTATAACCAAAGAAAAATATATTTCCATGGGGATTTGTTGTGCACAAATTATATAGATGAAACATACTCTCTTATATTATTGGATAACATGTGATAATGTTCCTATTAAGTGTGACAATACTAGTGCCATTAGTAATTTTAGGAATCCAATATAAAAATTTCAAGCTAAACACATTAATCATAGGCACCACTTATTAAGAGATCACTTTCAAAAGGTATATGTTGTGCTAGAATTTATAAGTATGGATTTAAATTGTAGGATATTTTCACTAAACCTCTAACGCTCGATCATTTTGATTTTATTAAGGGGTTAATAATGGTATGTTTGTGACACTCTCACTTAATATAGGAAAGTTTTAGGTCTTTTCATTTATTTATTTTGGTAAAATAAATTTGATTATTTATTTGATTATGCATTTTATACTTGTTCTTAAAATTGGATTTTAATATTAATTTTGTTTTATATCTTGTGAAACATGATTAATTATATCAATTGATATTTATTTATTGAATTTATTGATCGGTTTCTCTCTAGTTCTTTAAAAGATTTTTGGGATTAATTATTTTTTTGTAAAATTTTTAATTTTGAGCTTCTGAGGATATCACTGGATATTCAGTGGATCTTCATCGAGTAATCGGTGGGTTTCATAGAACCATTGGTTATAGAAAACTCCCTCAAGACATATGGTGGAATTGGTCCATTCCCATTTCGGTTGGTTTATATAGGTTATTTTAAGATAAAACTCCCCTCCTTCCACTCGAGTTCTACTTGTATTTTTCTTCTCTTCATCCTTCATCACTTCCCTCATGACTTATCTCCTCTTCTCCTATGTATATTTATTTCTTAGTAATTTTATTGGATTTTATAAGTCTTTTTATTTGTTTTATCATTGATTTCTCTTGATTTTGGACTTATTATTCATTTCCAAAACCCTATATTTAATTTTTTTTCATTTCAATAATGGACTCTCACTATAACTAAGCTTATTATTATAAAGGAAAAGGACGTAGAATCATCATACACTCCTCTGATTGAGAAGATAAATTCTATTTAGCATGAAAAAATCATTAGGTTGGGTAGGATCATCAATCCTAATTGGATTAAAAACTCTAATCTTGATTTAAAAAGGGTCATTTATTTCTAAGGGTAGAATTTCTTCTTTCAACCACCCTCTATAGATGTTTTTTATCCATCCTTAATAAAATAATATTATGACTATATTTATTTTTACCATGATGGTGATTATTATTCCATAACTTCCAATATAAATGAAATATCTTTTAATGTCACTTCTCTTGATATAGTCAATTATATGGTAATTATGCACTTGGGTTTTTCTTCCTTTACTCATGGTGACATTCCATATGATAGTACCTTTGATCAAAGAGTTGCTCTTCTATTTATCTCAAGCCAAGATCCCCCCTCCTTGGTCAAGCTCATGGACCTCTCTCTAAAATATAATTCTCAAGAGGTCCTGTAACAACTTTAACTTTTTGAATAATATTTTTTTTCCTGAAAATCTTTTTTATGTTATTTTTTACTCAACATAAATATATCTATTTAATAATGAAGTGAGTATAATTTGAAATGTGACCATCGAGTTTTTACTGTTATATGAACATTGGTCAATTATGATAATTGGTCAATTATGATCATTGGTCAATATGACTATTGGAAACTATACTCTTAATAATGATTTTAATATTATAATTATTTTTATAGGTATAAATGACAAAGGAAAAGTAATGCAGAAATAAGAGTCGATGGCCTTATCCAGTAGATTCGTGTTGTACAAAGACCATTTGTCAGAACTTGGGAGGGAGGTAGCATCATTGGGAATTTCTCTTGAATAGTCCCAATATGATCTTCAAAAGGTGAAGCTTGAATGAAATCTCCTATGAGATAAGTTCAAGTTAGTGGAAATTACCACTTGGTCGATGTTAGCCGAGGCACCCCATGAATCTACCACCATCACACACCTTACCCTTAGGTCGTATATAGGTGTTACAAGAGGTTATGTGTCAAGGCCTTAATTAATTAATGTATAATCCTTTTGTATAAATAAAATTATTATTCCATGAATTCCATTTTAAGAATAGTTTTTTTAATATAAAAATATAATGAATTTGATAAATTGATTTTTCAAACATAAATTTTACTTTTTAGAAAAGATATATTTATCATAATACATTAATGTATTATGATTAATGATTATTTTAATTAAATAGTATGATTAAAACACTCCTATCTAAATATAAATTATAAAATAATTTTATTTTTTTTAAGTGTAAGAAATTTCACTATGCATTCTTTATCTGCTATTATTTTTAATAAATAAGGATTGTTATATTTAAAAGTTAAATTTCTGATACTTATATAATTAATATTATAAAATAAATATAATTTATTAAATAATCACATCAAAATTATGTTAGGGTGAATTTATGAGAATTTTCTAAAATATTTTTTTCTAGTGAATAGTAAAAATACAGTTTGGGTTTTTGGTATGTTTAATGACATCATAATGATGTAATAAGTAATATAATTTTTTTTGACTCTTATTAATTAAAATAAAACAATAGTTTTCCCAATTTTCCAATACCATGGGAAAATATCATATTCAAGCCCATGGTTTTTCATTTACCACTATCTAGGTGTCCAAGAAAATTAATAAACAAATCCTCCTATTTTGTTGTAAATACCCACCCATTTCTCCATTTCCTTTCACTTAAAATTCATCATCAATGAATATGTGATATTTTTACCTCCCAGGGAGTCCTCCAAGGGTTTCCTCAATCCCATAAGGTCTTGATTCTCAAGATTTAGGAACACTCTTCAAGGTAAGGGAAATATCAACTTCTCTTTTCCTTTCAAGTTATCTTTTTATGTGTTATGCCTTTCAAATGTCCATACTATGTTATTATTTCCATTTTATTGTACCCCTTTAATGAATTAAGATTTTTTTATGAATTTTATAACCTTTTTATATCTTTTTTTAATGTTTTCTAAAATCATGTTTCATACTCGTTATGCTTCCGGATTTTCTTCTCAAAATTTCTCTCTTTTTCTCAAGAAATTATCTTATTTTATTTTTTGAATACCCTAACCTCTTTCCTTTCCAAGGGTATTCACCTATATGTAAAAATGATATATTTTATTCTTTTATTATCATAAATTAAATCCTATTTCTTTTTAAATGGGTTAATACTAACATAAAGATCTTTTCTTTAAGCACTTTTCTTTAAAAAGCCATGATTTTAATATAAAACTCATTTCTTTTATTCTCTGAAAGCTATTTATGAAATGTTTTATTATGATATATGTGTATAAAATTAATTAAAACATATTAAGTGTTCTCCCTCATAGTTCTCCAATTCAATGGGTAAAGAATTTAATCTCTATAGATGACATGTTTTACGATATCTTGGTGAATAACCTTGGTAATTTTTATGACACCTCAATGATAAACCATGGTGGTATGATTATGAATGACTCAATTAAATGTTTTATCCACATTTACATTTTATTATTCATGTTAATATTATTATTATATTTTTCTTTCTCATGCCTTATCATTATGACTCATGTTCTTATTGATATTCCTCATGATCACAAGTAAATTGTTTCCCTTGTTTTTCACTTACTGGGACTTATGCTCACCCTTGCCTTTGATGTATGCCCCCAGGTTATGAGATGCATTAATTTTACATAGTATGAACCAATGAATAATCCATTAAAGTGGATTAAATTAATTTGTTATGTTTTAATGTATTTTGTACTTTATTTCCAAGAAAATAAACTTTAAAAGTTAATCTTTTTGTATAATGTAATAAAAAGTTATGTAAAAAAAAGGCAGGATGCCATAGTTGGTATCAAAGGAAGTTTTAGTTATTTTTAGAAATTAGAATTTTAAAACTTTAAGAATAACCTTAGAGAAAATTTTAAATATAGTAAATTATCTTAGTATTTTGGTGAAGTTTTAAGTAAGTGGTTTTTGAGCAAAGAAATACATGTATGGATACAAATGAGTGGATGTGGTTTTGGAAAAAATATACCTAGGGGTAACAACTCTGGAAAGGTACATCAGGCCTGACTCTAAATAACCTGGTACATGATAACGGGCCTGACTACGCACCTAGTTTGATACTCATGGGGGATATGTTTGTTTAATCACAAGATTTTTATGAACCATTATGAAGGATTTATAGAAAATATAATTATTATTAAAGAATAACATATTTAAGCATGATGTTTTAAGGCATGAAATTCCTTTAGAATTATAATATTATTAAATGAAACATGTTTCTCACTAAGGTTTTCTTCTTTTAGAAAATGGAGGGAAATATAAGAAATTGCATAAATAGTGATCTCAATGGACCAGGAACTAACAGCCTTCTGATGGAATCTAGAATAGAAAAATTCATGATAAAGATGAATAAATTGACTTTAGTTATGATCAATAACTTGAATCAATCTTATAGAATGGATTCACCTCAAAGGGAACAACTTTCTGTTGAGTCCTTTATGCATCAATTACCACCTTCTTTTAGTGGAACTATCGACCCATTGATCATTGAACAGTGGATAATGTCTATATAAAATATCTTTTATGTAATACATTGTTCATAATAAGAAAAATTCACCTTGGTTGTGTACCGCTTAAAGGGAGAATCTGATTAGTGGTGGAAACTGGTTAAAAACATGAATCTAAGAGGGGATGTTGATTTAATGGAGTGGGAAGATTTTAGGGTAACCTTTTTCAAAAAATATTTCCCATGTTCGATGCGAATGAAAATAGAGAAGGAATTTCTAGAGATTAATTAGAAGGAAAATGAATATGTGAGAATCTATGAGATGAAATTTATAATAATTTATCTCAATACTTCTAGCTTTGTCATGGATCATAATGGAAAGGTTAATAGGTTCAATATTGGACTAAGACGTCATCTATGAAAGAATATATCCAATAGAGACTATGAAAGCTATGAGGAGATAGTGCAAAGTGAAATGAAGGTTATACTAGGGTTCATAGAGATGCAGTGGTCCCATAGATTGAATGAAAAGAAGATATATTTGGATCTAAACTTAGGGAGGATCTTTGATCATGAAAGAAGAGGAAAGTCAGTGAAACTTTCCACATGAAACAAATGTGGGAAGAAGCATTCATTGAACTACTTTATTGGGAGCGGTAAATGTTACAAGTGTGAAAGATATGGATATATTTCTCAGAACTATAATAGTGAGGTGAATCCTCAACTTCTCAACACTAACGACAAAGGGAAGATGGTGCAGGACCAGCCTGAAGTTCTATTCTTTAAGTGTGGACAACTTGGTCACTTCACCAATCTCTGTCCAAATCCATATATAGTAGAGGGGAATTACCATCAACCTCAGAATAGGCCAAGAGATCAAGGTTGTTCTTTTTCTATTATGACAGGTGAAGTTGAAGCTCCAAATTATGTTGTGGCAGGCACTCTCATTGTTCTATCAAAGCTATAAATTTCTTTGTTTGATTCTGGTTTTACGCATTCCTTTATTTCCTCCAAGTTTTAAAAGAATATAAAATCAATACCTAAACTTCTATAAGTATAATTATTAGTCAAGACTCCTATAGGGATTATCCAATCATCAACAGTATATAGAAACTCTAGTATTTACTTCGTTGAGAATAATCTCATTGCAAATATAGTATTCATTCCCATGATGAAATTCGACATTATACAAGGGATGTACTTTATCTCAAGGTATAATGCTAATATCAACTAAATAAGTAAGGAAATATTGATAGTGTTAAATATAAAACCTACAGTTGTTTTCAAATGAGAGATATTGTAACCTGATCTTTGTCTAGAAGCACCACCCATATCCTTCTTTATAGAGATGATTGGTGAATATGAAGAGGGAAATAAAACTATATGAATAGATAATGTCCCACATCATTCAAGAATATATTAGCATATTTCTTGAGGAGTAACCTAGACCTCCCCTAGAAAGAGAGGTATAGTTCTCCATTGAACTCATGCCTGGATCTAAGCCGATATCAAAGACCCTATATAGAATGGAAAATGTGAATATGGAGTAATTAAAGAAACAACTCCAAGATCTTTTATAGAAGGGTTTTATCCAACCAAGTGTGTCTCTTTGGGGATCACTTGTTCTATTTATGAAGAATAAGTGTGGATCAATGCGTTTGTGCATTTATTATAGAGAACTTAACGAGATCACAGTTAAGAACACATACCCTCTCCCAAGAATTTATGATTTATTTGATTGGATTTATAGGGTTCAATTCTTCTCCAATATTGATCTTCAATTTGGTTATCATCAATTGAGGTTGAAAAAAGAATATATTAAAAAGACTGACTTTTGATCAAGATATGGTCATTATGAGTTTTTTGTTATGCCCTTTGGATTGACTAATGCTCCTGTTATTTTTATGAATTTAATGAATATAGTCTTTAAAGAATACCTTGATAATTTTGTGGTAGCTTTTATTAATATCATTCTGATATATTCTAAAAGTCATGAGGAGCATGAGGATCATCTAAGGGTTATATTGAAAACTCTAAGGAAGGAGAGGCTATTTGGAAAGTTCAAAAAATCTAAATTTTCGTTACAATAAGTTTCTTTATTGGGGCACATTGTAACTAATTAAGGAATCTCATTTGAACCTACAAATACAAGGGTTGTGGAGAAGTGGCCTCATCCCACAACAATAACTGAGATTCGTAGTTTCCTTGGATTAAAAGCATATTATAGGAGGTTTTTGAAAAAAATCATGAATTTCTTATCAAATAACCAAGTTAACTCGAAAATGGGTCAAGTTAATATAGATAAAGGAGTGTGAAGAAAGTTTCCAAGAGATGAATAAGAGATTATTTACTACACCCATGTTAACTCTACCCTCTATTGGAGAAGGATTAATTATTTTTAGTGTGCATATATGAAATTTCTTAGGTGAGTACTCATGAAAAATGACAAGGTGATTGCTTATGCATCTCGACAGTCGAAGCCTCATGAGAAGAATTATCCTATGCATTACCTAGAGATAGCTATGGTTTTTTTATCTAAAGATATGGAGGCACTATCTTTATTATGAGAAATGTGATATATATATATATAGACCACCAAAGTTTGAAGTATATTTTCACACAAAAGGAATTTAACATGAGATAGAGGAGATGGTTGGAACTTCTTAAATACTATGATTTTTCAATTCATTATCATCTTGGAAGACAAAACAAAGTCACTAATGCATTAATTAGGAAAGGCCTTGTTGTTCTAGCAATGATGAGGATCCAAGTAGATCCTTTGATCAAATACCAACTAAAACTAGACATGGTAATTTTATGGGAAGGGACATCATCAACCCTATCCCAAATGATTTCTCAACCATCATTACTAGAGAAGATCAATAAATATCAAAGAGATGATCCTTTTTGCAGAATAAGATAGATTCAGAGAAGGATGGGAAGTTTCCTGAGTTCAATATTGATCAAGAAGGTGTACTAAAATTTTGTACAAGACTATTCATTCTATCTATTCCAGAAATAAATAAATTATGGATAAATATCATAGCTCCACTTTATCTATACATACTAGAAGCACTAAAATGTATAGATACCTTTGTGATCATTATTGGTGGGATAACATGAAAAGGGAGATTTTCGGCTACACTACAAGGTGCTTGGTGTGTCAACAAGTGAGGGAAAAGAGACAACTTCCTAAAGTGTTATTACGACCACTACCCATACCAGGATGGAAGTGTGACAATATCACTATGGACTTTTTCATTGGTCTCTCAAAAACATCCAAATGAAATAATGTGATATGGGTTATAGTGGACCATCTCACCAATAATTCTCATTTTATCTCTATTTGGTAATATTTCTCTCTTGACCAACTTTCCATGATTTATGTAAAGGAAGTGGTATGGCTGAATGGAGTGCCACTTTCTATAATTTCTAATCTTGATCCAAGGTTCACATAAAAAAAATTAGAAGTCTTCAACATGCTCTGAATACTGAATTTAACTTCAGTACGGCTTATCACCCTCAAACTGATGGTCAATCTGAAATAACTACTCAAACACTCATGGAAATGCTGAGAATATGCTCAATGGAATTTAAAGGTGGATAGGATCAACATCTCTCATTAGTTGATTTCTTATACAACAATAGATTCCATTTGAGTATTAAAATGGCACCCTATAAAGATCTATATGGAAAGCATTGTAGAAATCATACTTTTTGGGACAAAGCTGGTGAGACAGAGCTTCTTGGACCTAATCTTGTACAAGAGATGATAGAAAAGGTTCATGTCATCCAAAAACACATAAAGGCTGCTCAGAGTTGTAAGAAGAGCTATGTTGAAAACCATCTAAGGGACTTAGATTTTGATTTTGGTGATAAAGTCTTCCTTATAATTCACTTTAGAATATAGTCATATGGTTTGGGAAGAAATGGAATCTCAACCCTAAGTATATTATCCCCTATGAAATCTTTGATCGCATAGGAACAGTAGCCTATCAGCTTGCACTTCCACCAAACCTTACTCAAGTTCATGATTTTTTTTATATATCTCTCTTGATCAAGTATATACCTGACCCTTCACATGTACTAAATCCATAGGTGGTACAACTGGAACATAACTTCTCTTATGATGATCAGCCGGTGGAGATCTTGGACCATAGAGACAAGGTTTTATGCAACAACACTACCCACCTCATTAAAGTGTTGTAGAAGAACCAAAAATATGAAGAAACCATGTGGGAACTAGAGGAAACAATGAGGCAGAAATACCCACGCCTTTTCTCAATTGAGGGAATGAGAAGAAATTTTGGGGAAAAAATTACTTAAGGGGGGAATAATGTAATTACCTAAACTTTTGAACAATATTTATTTCCTAAAAATGTGTGTTATATTATTTTCTACTCAACATAAATATATCTCTTTAATAATAAAGTGAGTATAATTTGAAATGTGACCATAGAGTTTCGACCATTATATAATCATTGTTCAATTATAACCATTGGTCAATATGGTCATTGAAATATATACTTTTAATAATGATTTTAACGTTATAATTATTATTTATAAGTATAAATGACAAAGGAAAATTAATGTAGAAAGAAAATTTGATGGCCTCATCCAGTAGAGTCTTATCGTACAAAGACCATTTATCAAAACTTGAGAGGGAGGTAGCTTCATTGGGATTCTATCTTGACCAATCCCAAGCCGAGCTTTAACAAGTTAAGATCGAATGAAATCTCCTATGGGAGAAGTTTGAGTTAGTATAAATTACCACTCGGTCGATGTTAGTCGAGGCACCCCACGAATCTACCACCATCGCACATCTTACTGTTAGGTCGTATGTAGGTGTTATAAGAGGTTATATTTTAAGGCCTTATTTACTTAATATTTAATCTCTTTGTATAAATAAAATTTTTATTCCATGAATTCCATTTTAAGAATAGTTTTTCTTAATATAAAAATATGACGAATTTGATAATTTGATGTCTCAAACAAAAATAATACTTTTCAAAAAAGGTATAATTATTATAATAAATTAAGTTATTATTATTAATGATTATTTTAATGAAATGGTATTATTAAAATACTCCTATTTAAATATAAATGACAAAATAATTTTATTTTTTTCAAGTGTCATAAATTTCACCATGCAATTTCACTATGCATTTTCTATCCACTGTTATTTTCAATAAATAAGGATTTTTATATTTAAAAGTTAAATTTATCATACTTAGAGAATTAATTTGATAAAATAAACATCATTTTTGAAATCATCATGTCTAAATTAGGTTAGGGTAAATTTATGATAATTTTCTAAAATATTTTGTTTTTGGTTAATAGTAAAAATACAGATTGGGTTTTTCAGTATGTTTAATGAAATAATAATGATATAATAAGTAATATAAAATTATTTTCAACTCTTTTGGATTAAAATAACATAATATGTGTCCTAATTTTCCAATACCATGGACAAATATCATGGAAAAGTCTATGGTTTTTCATTTACCACTACTAAGGTGTCCAAGGAAATTAATAAACAAATCCTCCTATTTTACTATAAATTCCCACACATTTCTCCATTTACTTTCACTTAAAATCCATATACTACAAATATATGATGGTTTTACTTCCTGAGGAGTCCTTACAAGGTGTCTCAAATCCCCCAAGTTCCCTATCCTCAAGTTTTAGGAACACTCTTCAAGGTAAGTTAAATCTCAACTTCTTTTTTCATTTCAAGTTCTCTTTTTATGTGGTATGTCTTTAAAATTTTCATACTATGTTCTTATTTACATTTTATTCTATCCCTTTACTATATTAATATTATTTTATTAATGTTATGCCATTTCCTCTCTCTTTTTAATTTTTTCTAAAATCATGTTTCATAGCCGTTATGTTGTCAAATTTTCTTCTCAAAATTTCTCTCTTTTTCTCAATAAATTATCTTATTTTATTTTGTGAATACCCAAACCTATTTCCTTTCTATGAGAATTAACCTAGATTTCAAAATTATCTATTTTATTCTGGGATTAACATATATGAAATTCACCTTCCCTTTTCATGGGTTAATAATGACATAATGATCTTGTCTTAAGCACTTTTCTTTAAAAATCCATGATTTTGATATGAAACCTTTTTCTTTTATTCTCAATGGGTTATTTATGAAATGTTTTATTATCATATATGTGGATATAATTAATTAATACATATGAAGGGTGCGCCCTAATAGTTCTCCAATTAATTGGGTAAAGAATTTAATCTCTAGACATGACATGTTTTACGATATCTTGGTGAATAACCTTGGTAATTTTTATGACACCTCAATGATAAAACCTGGTGATATGCTTATTAATGAATAAAATAAATGTTTTATCCACATTTAAATTTTATGATTCATGTTATTATTTTTATTATATGCCTCTTTCTCATGCCTTATCATTAGGACTAATGTTCTTATTAATATTCCTTAAGATCACAAGTAAATTGTTTCCCTTGTTTTTTCCTTACTAGGCCTTATGCTCACCCTTTACTTTGATGTATTTCCCTAGGTTATGATATGTAGTAATTTTAAATAGGATAAACCAATTAAGAATCCATTCAAGTGGATTAAATTAATGCGTTATGTTTTCATGTATTATGTACCTTATTTCCAATAAACTAAACTTTAAAAGATCCTCTTTTTGTACAATATAATGAAACGTTATGTAATAAAAAGGTAGGATTCCATAAGGCATTTCAAAATTAAGTTACTTTTTTTATTAGTGACCATGACACTACCAAGTTCATCAATATCTATGTCTTATAATTTATTTCTATGGACATACATTTAAATCTCATATGATTCCTCTTTCAAGTTATATAATACATAGCCTCACACCCTTGATGATATAAGGCATTACCTTTTAGCCTCTCCTCTATTATATATTCTCCTATGTTGACATTAGACTTTGTGAAATTACTTTTGAGATACCATATCAAGATATTTTTTTGAACCATCTCATGGTTCAATGAATGTTCATTCAGTGGCATATATGGTTTCAAGAGTGGATTTATGATCATTCAGAGCTCTTAAAAATTACTCTCCTCAGACAAAGCCAATAATTAATGAAATTACTATGAATCCTACCATTTTTTAGGCTTATCCCTTATACTATGATGATAATGAGTATAAGGAAGATGGTGATAAAGATAATGAATAAGATGACGATGACAGTGGTGGTTCTAAGGCTAAAGCTGAAAGTGATGATGATGTTGAGGGTGAGGATAAACCTACTCAAGATGATACTCTAGATAGGGGGTTTCTAGATCAATATTATCCTTTTCATTCTCCTCTTCATGTATGGGATTCATTCACCATTGATATGAAACTCTATCAAGAAGAAATTGATCAAAAAAATTCCTCCCTTGAGGTGATCATTGGTCGATGCCTCTCGAACATGGAACATGTTGCATTTTCTCATCATGACCACGTGAAGTGGGTCACTTATTTCCATTATGAGTACATAGAGAGAATTACTATAGATATGAAAGACATCTCACATTCCATTCAGTGTGATATTACCCATCCCAATCACCACTATTGACCTTACCATAGTGAATAGGCTCTCTTTTTCTTATTAAATTTTTAACTTTTGTTCGTTATAGTTTTTTATGGTATTGTATGGATAAATTTTATATTTCTTGACTATATTTTTTAATAAATAGATTTCCTTATGCATGAATCTATTTTATATAACTTATTCTTTTTATTTTCTTTATCCTTTTCTTATTTAACCCTCTATATGAGATTTGTTTTTTATAATCGCAAAGGGGGAGAAGGTTATTTTATCAAAGGTATATTCATATTTTCAAAGGTTTAAAAATGTTTTTAAGTTTAAATTGTTTTTAATTTTATTCATCTTATTAAATATTTTTGAATCCTTTTTAAGTTTAATTATTTTAAACTATTTTTTTGTTCCTTTTGATCATTGTAAATGATTTTTATAATCCATTTTAAATTAAATTATAAAATATTATAATTTATTTAAAAAATATGCCAATTTTATTTATTTAAAATGAATCTTATCTTTTTTTTAAAAAAATCCTGACTATATTTATTTCAAGTGTTTATAACCATCAAAGGGGGGATATTGTTCTACCCCTCACTATCTTAATGTTTTAATGATCACAAACACCATTTTATGTTCTAACCATTTATTTTGAGTGTATTTCATCTTTATATTGAGATGTGAAGTTAGGAAGTAGATTGTACAAAGGAAGGTGTTAAGAGGTTCATTGGAGGATATTTCCAAGGCCCTCATTATCTAGTAGCAATGACTAGTCGGAGGCAAGTCACCAGCCAGCTGGTAGGCATAGCATAACCACCAAGGTTCTTCCATTTCCCACCAACTCACCATTGGCAGGCCATTGACTAGTTGAAGGCTTTCCTAGTGGTACTCGGGCTCTACCTAGGGCCACCAGTCATATGTTGGAGTCCCACTGGTGATGGTTCTAGGCACAACAGAAGTGCTATATAGGGCATGCCCAACTCATATTTTTATCATAATTCATGACTAATCATATATTTATAAAATGATAAATGTTTTTATCAATGAAAATGAATAAAATAATAATTGATGATTTAACGTCGGAACCAAGATGCAAGATCAACACTTATTATTTATAATTAATTTAAATAATTAAATAATTACCTTATGATTAATTCTTTCTATTTTGACAGATCTGACAACATCTCTACATTTTATCATTATTCTTTTATAGGAATCAAGAGTATATTCCCTCTAGTGGTGACTCATAAATGTTCCACGAACCTCTGAACATCACTGTAGGAATCTCTGGGTGATAGTGTGGTAGATCTTAACGCTTGTGTTGTTCACCTTTGATCACCTTGAGAGTCTCTTGAAGTAGGATTCTATTTGATCTATCTAGAATCGATAGTGGTGGAGGAGGAGTATCACTCTTTGTTCTTGAGAGAATTCTTAGAGAGGGATCTTCCTAAGGCTTCAAGAGAATTCTCTCTGGATGTCATTGTGCATAACAAAAGAAATTGGCAACACCTAAGAAAATAATATAATTGGGTTTATATACCACTAAGGTTACAAATTAATAATTGTGCATGCACCCTTACTATTTTTATTAATTCATGTGGAACTCATGTCAATAATTACTATTATTATTATTATTATTATTATTATTGACATGCACTAAATTCATGAATTAAATTAAATATTATTTAATCAAATAATATTCAATATATATTATTTCTCACTGCACCATTAATCTTGGTCTGCCATTCCTCCATAATATTTATCAGACCTTGAATAATTACTATTTATTTAATAAATAAATATCACTACATTATTTGACAATAAATAAATAAATAATATATTCACTAAATAACAATTAAATGTTTTTCTCATAGAATATTCTCTTGAATAACTAGTGACAGAATATATGTGATTGAGTAAACATGAATAATTATTAAACCACAGGTAGGAATAATATGTATTCAACTTGTTAGATAATAAATAATAATAATAATAATATTTAACTAAGATTCTGGATATACTTAGTGTGTGGCCTTCTAGACCTCTATCTCGGTTGAAATTTATCATCTCCAGTTACCCTAAAAAACTAGACTATCCAGTCCAGTTTTTCAGACCAAGTTCCAGTGGAGGTTAAACTGTTCTACTGGAATATTCACTATTCTAGTGGAATAGTGAAAGTTCCATTGGAAATTGGCCTGGAAAACTGGGTTGGATGGTCTAGTTTTCTAGGGTAATTAAAGATTATTTTGGTCCCTTTCTCAGTGGAATTAGGTGAAGCATCCCAAAATCCAAGGTTAGCATATATCTACCTTACAAGGCACCCATAGAGAAAGAATTTAATGTTTCAAAAACATAAAACCACATTTAGATGCTTACTGTGTAATATAATCCCTTTATATCAATATCTCTAATCAAGTATGTTACATGCTGGTGCTATCAACCAATGTTATTGATGCCACTTTCTTTGAATTTTTTAAAATTGAACTATACTATAGAAAATGGTGTTTGTGGATTTATTTAGGCTATATCATTTCCATCAAATGGACTGAGACATCAACCTCTATTAAATAACAGAAGAGACAAATCCTTTCTCATATTATTCATTAATGAAATATTACTCATGATGCACCCAATGTATCCTACTTAACCGTGAACGTATGTCCTCATGGTTTTCATCAATACATCAAATTAAGTGACTCATAAATCCATTAATAATGATCTTAAATTATAAGGACCAATACACACATCCCTGGATAGGAACATCCAATGACACATATAAATATGGATATCCTACTCGTGAGTCACATTCTCATAATTTTTTACACTGGAAATTATCAAGGGAAGACACCCTTAGATGGTGTCTCAAATTCCTATGAGTCTCTACCCCTATTAGCCTATATCATGTGTGTCCCTAAAATGATTTCATCTGGATATAGAACATATATTTAAGAATACTGATGTGGCACTTCAGTGTTCTCATTATAGCAGGGAAATACTATGACCTTTCATTGTGACAGCTACTCTTAGGAAATTATCACATATTATTTCATGCATAAGAATAATCATTATGTTATAAGAAGATAATTAATATTCAAAATAATTACTAAAAGTTATCATAAAGTATATAGAAGTTCATTCTAGGTCACTAAATCCAACATACTCCCACTTTCACCAGAGCCAACTACTAACAACCTTCAGTTAGCTAGATCTCACACGATACTCATGATTTTGTTGAGATAGGTATTTATTCAAGGGTTATTCTAAATTTTATTTTTTGGAAACTCTTATTACTACAACTTTACCCCTCTGAGATAAATCCCTCAATATGTGATACTTCTGAAGTTTATGCTTTTTCAATTGGTGTGGCCTTGTATCTTTTACAAGAGCCAGCCCTAAAGTATTATCACAATACAATGTGATAGGGTATTTAATACTAGGTACCACATAATTATCCTATAAAATGTTTTATATTAAAATTGACTATTTTGATGCATCATAAGATACTATATATTCAGACTCCGCTATAGAATTGGAGACAACTAGTTGCTTTGAACTCTTCTGGCTCACAACTCCTCCGTTGAGACAGAAAACATATCCTAACTATGAATTCAGATCATTGTGAAATGTTTTAAAACAATCATCGGTATAAATCCTGATGACTATATCCTTATCTCCTCCATACACTAGGAATGTATCCTTATTTATTCTCAGATGTGTAAGGATAGCCTTAATAGTAGAACAATGTTATTCTCTTGGATCATCTTGATATCTTCTTACCATGCTCAATGCGTAGGAAACATAAAGTATAGTACATAACATGGAATACATGACTAATCCTATAACTGAAGTATATGGGATCTTACTCATTATATCTTTCTCCTGTTTTGTCTAAGGATACATTTTCTTAGAAATGTGTATACCATGTGGCACTGGAATCAATCCCCTATTGGATTATGCCATGCTAAATCTCTTTATTATCTGGTCAATGTATATACCTTGACTTGGTCCAAGGAACCTCTTGGATCTATCATGATTGATCTTGATCCCTAGTATATAGGCTTCTTTACCTAATTCCTTCATGAAGAAACACTTTTTTAACTTGTCTTTAACAAATTGTAAAACTGTTATGTAATTTATAATAAGTAATATGTCATTAACATATACTACTAGGGTAATTACCGATTTCCCACTAAAATGAATATAAACACATGTCTCACATTCATTATTAATGAAACTAAAATCTTTTATAGCTTCATTAAATCAAATGTTTCATGACCTGGATGCTTGATTCATTCCATAAATGGATATCTGCAACTTTCATATATTTTTAGCATCACATAGAGTCATAGACCCTTCTATTTGTGTCATGTTGACATCTTTTTAAAGGTTACCATTAAGGAAACTCATTTTGACATCCATTTTCCAAATTTCATAGTCATGGTAAATTGTTATATCAAGTATAATTATGACGTATTTAAACATGGAAACTAGTAAAAAGGTTTCATCATATTCAATGATTTTACGTTGTTTAAACCCTTTAGCCACTAGTCTTATTTTATAGGTACTTACTCTACCTTCCATGTCCATTTTTCTATTGAATGTGCATTTGAACCCAATGGGAATTTCATCAACTGAAAGATCAACCAGAACCCAAACTTGGTTCTGATATATGGAATCCATTTAATAATTCATGGCATCTATCCATCTTGCATCTTTTGAACTCTATACTTCATCTTGTATGAGATAGGTTCATTATCTTCAACCAATAATGAGTCACTATATTTGGTGACTAGAAAAATGTATCTCTCTGGTCCTCTTACCTATCTGATGATTCTACAAAATACATGTGTTTTAGGAACAAATTCTTCCACAAAATATGTTCTTGTACCAACTTTTTGTATCTTGAGAATCATCTTCACTGAAATCAATATTTCTCCCACTATCCTTCTTGATGATGTTCTCTCTCTCAAGAAATATGGATTGTCTAATGGAAATCACTTTCTTGTTTAAGGGGTTGTATAGGTAGTATCTCTTTGTTTCCTTAGGATGCCTTATAAAGATACACTTTGTGTCATGGGGTGCTAGTTTTTTTACCTGAGAAGGCCTTAACAAACTCCTTGTATCCTCATACATGTGTATGTGACAGAACAAGTTTCTTTCCACTCCATAACTCAAATGGAATTTCATTTTCTACTTTAGTTGGTACTTTGTTTAGTGTGCATGTCATAGTTTGTAATGCATATCCTTAAAAGGATAATGGAAGAGTCTTTACCTGGAACTTCTAGAATAGGTTCTTCAAGAACATACAATTTCCTTTCATGGTGTACGATAACGCGTAAGTTCCTTTGCCACTCTAAGAAAATTGTGACTGCGAGATTGTTATCCTTATCAAATATGGATCATAGTTATATGTTTGAATTCATATTTATTATCATTTCTAAAAATAATAAAAACATAATTTTAGCACTTTATCTAATAAAATTAGACAAATAAATAAATATTATATTTATTAATCTCCTTCTATTTTATCAAAACTCAGTATCCCTCACCATTGGCTTCAGAATGTCTTTTTTCTTGGAAATTCTAGGGGAAAGGATCCATATTCCCCTTCTCATCACATTGACTTTGGTTGGTCAATCAATTTAAAGGGTTTTAGGTAGAAATTCCAAATACCAACTATATTTACTCATATTTATTTAATATGTTGAGTGAACTCCCCAATCCTAAAATCCTTAAATTGTATTTTATCAACCTTTGCCTATTAGATACACCAATTCATTATTTGTAAGTCAACCCTTGATATGAACTAAATTAAGTTAACACAAAACTTTAAGTTATAATTCCTCAATAATTGAAAGCACCCTAACTTTGGTTGGTCAAACACTTTAAATTGTGGTTGGATTTTAATTTAATTAGTGGAAGTAAATACTGAATTAATATATATAATTAAGGGGTTTTATCTTTATGCGTTAATTTTCAATTTTATATTTATTTCATACTTGTTTATATTAACTAGATTTACTTAAGTGATTAGCCATATCTTAGATAAAATTTACACATAAATCAGTTTATTTTAGTTCTATCTTACATGCTTGTTAATTCATTAATTCATGTGATCGTGACAAAACATCCATAATTAAATAACCATTAAACTTTATCAAAATAAAATAATAAATTGGTATGTTAATGATATTTTACTAATGGTTAATTTATCTAGTGGATGATAAACTAACCCTCAAACTAGGAGGAAAACACCTTGAAACATTTTAGGGTTCATGTTGCGTCTTTCCACCTGCCCACCCATGTACCTCTTAGATTGGTTTCGCCTTGACACCAAACTTGAACCACCTCCACTAGCTTGGGAACTTCATCCATTACATAATATTTTACTCACATGCAGGTGAGTGGAACCAAAGGATTAGTTAATGGGTTTACATAAAAGAAACCATGGGCTTGTAGGCCCTTACATAATGAGAGGAGAGATGACACATAGGCCATCAATTTAATTTAATAATAAATTAAAAGGAAACCAATCAATACAAAACTCTGGTCTATGGTCATGATCATCCATATACATGAAATGAATTGCACATTTAATAAAAATAACATTCAATTATAATAATTATTATTTAATATAAATTGTGCTTGAATCAATTAATTCTCTTCTTTAATTAATCAATTCTTTTATCTTAATTCTCATCTGAATTTTTCTTGAGATTATCATACAAACTAATTTTAGAAAAATTAAATAAATTTATTCAAAATTAACTATTTACAAAAATTTACCTTAGAGGTAACATGGTGTATACCTATCTAAACTACCCAACATTTATTATATTAGTATGTTGATTACTCATGTGACATGTAGAATACAAATATTAACACATAATTTCTTAGAATATTCTATCAACTTAATGACCACATAGAACGCATGGTATTTATGTAGCATGTTATGTTTTTACGTGCATAGAGTAATGACTATATTATGACTTATACATGATATGTAGTTTTGAACATTACACGGAAATTAATTAGAAATTTAATATATATATATATATATAAACTATTTCATGGTGTGTACTATCAATTTAATGACCACATAGAACACATGTTGATACATTTTAAATAGTATAATAAATTAATTTTAATTCTATGTAATTTGGTAATATACATGGCATGTACGATTTAACTACATGACATTTATTTTTTACACCATCTATATGTGGCACATGTCTAGGGAATCGATATGTAATTGTGTTATAGAAAATAATGGAGTTCATGGTGTGTACATGGGATACACGGTGTCTAGTCTTAGAGTTACATGGTCATCAGTCATGTAGGTCGTGTATAGAAATACACAGCCCATATTTGACTAATAGACTACACATCATGTATGGTTGTCACATGGAATGTAGTCTGGCTGACTATGCGCTAGGATAACCTGGTAAACATGCAGTGTATTTAAATACACACTGTGTGTAATAAATACAAACGGTTTGAATTAATTCCAACTTAATTCTTGGTACATTGAACATGGGTACATGGTGTGTACCTACGGGCTACACGATGTGTACTCTTGTGTTATCCGATTAGAATCTTTGGAACTTCCTGATGAGTTCTTTGAATGTATTTCATTCATAAAATTAATCGATTTGATTATATTTATGAGAATGAAGGAGAATAAGAGAGGATCTCGTGATTCATATTAAATAATGATTAAATTTTAATTGAAAACTAATGATAAATGTGTAAATCAATCAATGATATTTAAATAATTATAAATAATTATGTAACAGTTCTGATACCAATTGATGGTTTTGGTCATATTGAAAGCGTCAGATGGGGCATACCCAACTCGGATTATTGGCGTATTCAATGATTAATATGGTATTTACATGATGATAAATGTCATGATCAATGTAAATTAATCAAAAAATAATTGATGATTCAACACCAAAACCAAGATGTAGGATCATAACATATTATTTATAATTAATTTAAACAATTAATGAATTACCTTGTGATTAATTATTTATTTGTTGATGAATTTTCTAATATCCCTATGTCATATCATAGTTACATTATAGGAATAAAGAGTAGATTCCCTCTAGTGGTGATCCACATGTGTTTCATGAACCTCTGAATGTTGTCGTAGGAATCTTCGGGTGCTAGCATGGTAGATCCTAACACTTGCACTGTTTGCCTTTGATCACCAAAAAAATCACTTGAATAAGGATTCCCTTTGATCTATATATACTTGAGAATTGTTTAAGAGGATCGCTCTTCGTTCTTGATAGTGTTCTTAGAGAGGGAGCTCTCTAAGGCTTTGAGAGAATTCTCTTCGGATGTCATTGTGTATAATAAAAGAAACTGGAAACACCTAAGAAAATAATATAATTGGGTTCGTATACTGTTAAGGTTAGAAAATAATAATTGTGCATTGACTCTTATTATTATTATTAATTCTTATATAACCCCATGTAAATACTATTATTATTGTTATTATTATTTCTTAACATGTTCTAAACTCATGAATTAAATTAAATATTATTTATTCAAATAATATTCAATATATATATTATTTATCATCATACCATTAATCGTGGTCTGTCATTCCTTCACAATATTTATCAGACCTTTGATAGTGAATATTTATTTAATAAATAAATATAATTGCAATATTTTTTAAAAAATAAATAAATATTATATTTTATAAATAAAAAATGAATGTTGATTAAATATTCTTCTCACAAAATATTCTCTCAAATAACTTGTGACAAAATATATGTGATAAAGAAAACATGAATAATTATTAAACCATGTGTGAGAATAATATTTATTCGATTTTATAATTAATATATAATAATATTATTATTTAACTGAGCTTCTTAATACACTTAGTGTATGACCATCTAAGCCTCTTTCTCAGTGGAATTAGACAAAACAGCCCAAAGTCCAAGGTTAGCGTCTAGAAATAGTCCAAGGAACCCATAGAGAAATAATTTAATGTCGCAATTACAAAAAACCACGTTCGGATGCTTACTGTTTAATATAATCCATTTATCCTGATATCTATAATCAAAGAGTTTTCATTCTAGTGACATCAACCAATCTTCTCAATATCACTTTATTTGAATTTCTGGAAATTGAACTTTCCTACATAACATTGTGGTAACATCCCAATGTGGATTCCACACACTGGTGCCTTGATCTAGTCAGTCACATGACATCAGGAATGCCTCCCCATATTCCAGAAGATATAGACTTGCATCGAGGGTATAATTTTGTTTATGGTGCGACTATACCCTCTTTATTAAAGTATCACAACAATAGAAATAAATAAACAATAGCCAAAGATATAACCAATAACCAAACCAAACCAGTGTCATATGATGACTAAATAGAAAATAAAATTTCCAAAACCAAAGTAGGAAATATTTCATGCCAAGTACATGTCAAGTGTCAATATGTGAAACCCAAAATAAATAAAGACATTGACAACTCCCAACAGGTCCTGATACCAAGTTCGGCCCCCTCATCCATGATCCATCCCAATCAGACCTCTAACATAGTTTTTTTTCCTTATCCTATCCTACATACATAAAGTCTATCCAGGTACCAATTAAGCATCCCAAATAGGGTGTGAGTACAACTCAATATGCCACCACCAATGGTGTATAAAACAATATCCAGTCAATAATAGTGTATGCAGTTGTATAAATAATAAATTTAAATTCATAAGTAAACAGTTATCACATTTCAATTATTCTTTAATTAAACCACATAAACCCCCTGAGTTCCCCAGGACACCCAAACCACAATACCTGCTTCGGCCCATGATGGAGTCTGAACTATCCCTAAGGGATAACATATATCACAATACAATGGTTATCAATTATCATTTCATTTTAATTAATATTACAACCAATTGGAACAAAATTCCAATTCCAACATTTTGTGCCTATATTGTCATGCGTAGGACCCCATGGGTATTTGAAGTAGTAGTTCATGACCCACAACTCATTTATCAATCAAAAACATAAGTGGGATTTTGAGGTAGCAGTCTGTGTCCCACAATCATTTATCACTATGGGATTTTGATATAGGAGATCATGTCCCACACACGTATATCAATCAATTTATCACTATAGACTTGTGATGCAGTAGACTATGTCCCACACAGAAATATCAATCAATCACAATATCACATATATCACATCAATCAAGTTTAATCAACATTAACCCTATTATCAAAATTTCATAAACATCAAGGTTAAACCAACCGTATCATAATTATAAATGTCAATTAATGCTAAAACACATTAATTGACCAATTACATAGTCCATTAATTAATTCATCAATTAATTAATTCAACTCCACAATTGTACAATCACAATAATTTCAATTAATTAATTCACTAATTAATTAATCCCAATCAACAATTGGATAATCCCAATGTTACATTAATTAATTCACCAATTAATTAATCCAATTAAAAAATTAAAATATCCTATTAATTGATTCACCAATTAATTAATCCAATTCCACAATCCCAATATCCCATTAATTAATTCACCAATTAATTAATCTAATTCCACAATTTCATTTTTCCCAATTTAATCCAAATCATTATCACATGGAAATTAAATTAAATCAATTCAATTATCAATGAGATTTACCAATAATGGAAATTGAAAAATCAAAATTACATACATGTAATTAAATAAGGAATATGGGATTGTAATTTAGACCACCTACCTCAATATCGATGATGAACACTCACCAATGGAAATCCCCAATTTGAAGCAGCATAACCAAGATCACAAGGAAGAACGAGATCTATAACTAAAACCTAGATCCAAGATCAAACAAATTAAGATCCATCAAACCTAGATCTAGATCAAAAAAATAGAGGAAGACTTCCCCTCAAAGGATGAGAGAAATATAGGAGAAAGAGAGGAAACCCTATGGGATGAGAATCTCTTACTGAGAGAGGTGTGGATCTCCAATATGGGATTCTAATCATCAAGAATGGAGTTCATAAAGGCTTTGAATCCATCTAGGAGCCTCCAAAAATGATATAAATAGTTTAGGGATGAGTTGGGGTCAATTTAGAGTGAAATATGAGGGTTCAGGTATTTTTAATTGAATTTTTAGGGGATTAAAATCGTGTATGCATGGTTTCATGTATGGGGTGCACGGTTTCCCCTAAATGTGCACCCTAACCATTCATCTCACCTAGGGGGTGTCTCACGATTACTCCTAAGAGGGCGTATGGTTTTGAAAACCATGTAACAACCATATGAATCCCTTATATTTGGGTTTTCATGGTTTTATGGGTTGGGCGCATGGTTAAGTCAAACCATGCACCAACCATGCATAGCCCCTCCTCCTTCTAAAATTCTCCAATTTCACTAAAAAACTCCACAAGGTAAAATCCAAACAAGATATACTCAAAACAAGGTAAAATAATACCTATAAACGAGATTGTGACGTCTCTAGAAAAGGTAGGGATCTTAAAATATCTCTACCTTATAACAGATCATCCTCAAGCTTCACTTCCAAGCATCTCTAAGATTCTGAGTTAAAAAGATCGGGCCACTGAGCCCGTATATCCGCTTCTCTCTCCCAAATTTCATCTTGTACATTCCCATGTTTCCACAATACATGAACTATCGACATGGTATTTCCCCACAATACTTTATCACTATGATCCAATACACAGATCAGATGCTCCTCAAAGGACGCATTTATCTCAATCTCAACATCATCCATATCGATCACATGAGAAGGGTCGGGATGATACCGCAAAAGATGTGATACATGAAAAACATTAGGCAAAGCATTGTACCTCTATAGAACATCCACTCAGTATTTCACCAGCCTAATTCTCTCCACAACCTCAAACGGTCTAATAAACCTGGGCACCAGCTTGCCTTGTCTCTATATCCTTCGATGAAAAAATCTAGGAAACACTTGAAGGAATACATGATCACCCTATGAAAACTCTATGGGTCATTTATATCTGTCATCATATGACTTTTTTCTACTATGATCATCCATATGATTCCAAATCAAATGAATCATCACTGACATCTCCTACATGAGACTCGATCCCAACAACTCTGACTAACCTACCTCCATTCAGCATAGAGGTGATCTGCATGGCCTACCATAAAGTGCCTCATATGGTAACATCTATATATTTACCTGATAACTATTATTATAGGAAAACTCAACAAGAACTTAATGATTCTCCCAAGACCCGCCAAATTCAATAACACACCCTCACAGCATATCCTCAAGCACCTGTATAGTATGCTCTGAATTCCAATTTGTTTGTGGGTGGAAATCCATACACAATAGAACATGTGTACTAGTTTCCTTCTACAAGCCCTACTAGAAGTGAAAAGTAAAACGTGATTCATAGTCTAAAACAATACTCTATGGAACCCTGTGCAGATGGACTATTTCCCAAATATACAAATCTCCCAACTAATCCACTGAGAAAATATCCTGTATAGGAAAGAAATGTGCTACTTTCATCAGTCAATCCACAATTACCCAAATAGTGAAATTTTTCCAAGGATTACTTGGAAGACCCACTACAAAATCCACGGTAACATCATCCCACTTCCATTCTAGAATAGGAAACGTATATAGAAAACCACTAGGTCTTTGATGCTCAGCCTTCACCTGTTGATAGGTGTAGAATTGTGTCACAAAACCTGTTATCTCCTTTCTCATGCTCGGCCTCTAAAACTATGTCATAGTTCATGGTACATTTTGGTCACACTTGGATGTACCTCCCACTTCAAGGCATGAAATTCACACATCATCTCCTACAGTATACTCAAAGGCACAACAACTCGATTTTTGACATAGATGATTTCATCCTCATCTATGATCTAATCTGAAGGTGACTCCCTGACTTTAAGGCTTTCCCTTAAGGCCAAACACTCTGGATCCTCATACTACCTATCTCTGATTCATCTCAAAAGTATAGACTCCACTAAAACTGATACGAGATTCATCTTCTAATGACTCTCCTGAACCACAACATGCATCTCATCCAGTAAGTTCATTATCTTCCACTCAACACTAGACTCCTGAATTGCCCGAGTCTGAGTTTTCCTACTTACAGAGTCAGTAACACTGTTTCCATTCTTGGGAATATATGCCATCTCAAAATCAAATTAATTCATATACTCAACCCATCTCCACTATCAGATATTCAAATCATTTTAAAAAAAGATATAATTTAAACTCTTATGATCAGTATACACAGTAAACTTCTCACCCAACAGATGCCAAAAACTTCAAGGCATAAACAACTACAAGTAACTATAGTTTGTGTGTAGTGTAGTTCTATTCATTTGGACTCAACTTCCAAGACCCATATGCCACAACTCGATCTCCCTGCATTATAACTACTCCAAGTCCTATCCCAAAAGCGTTACAAAACACCATATACTTCTCATCTAGCTCAGGTAAGATCAATATTGGTTCTGATGTCAAGCACTTATTCAACTCCTGGAAAGCATTATCACATGCTCCAGACTATTAAAACTTTATCCCCTTTATGTTCAAGCTCAAAATAGGTCGTATCAAATGGGAAATTTCTAGGATGAACCTCTAATAATATCCTACTAATCTTAAAAAATAAAAAATATCAAAAAAATTCTTGGGATACTCCTAAGAAACCACTACCTAAACATTCTCTGGGTCCACTAACACACCTACCTCCAAGATGATGTGACCTAATAACTTTACATGTTCAATCCAAAACTGAGACTTAGATAACTTGGCATATAGTCAATTCTCTCTCGGTGTACTCAAGATGATGTCAAGATGTTGGGTATGATCGTTATGAGTCTTAGAGTACACAAAGATATCATCCACAAACACTACCAAAAACTGATCCAGGTATAGGTGGAATATTCCATTCATCAAGGTCATAAACACTACTGGTGCATTTTTTAACCCAAACGGCATCATGATGAACTCATATAGGTCATACCTTCTTTTGAAAGTAGTCCTTAGTATATCATAAGGTTGAACTCTCAACTGATGATACCATGATCTCAAGTCGGTATTAGAGAAAACACAAGCTCCCCTCAACTAGTCTAAAAGATCATCGATATGTGGAAGAGGATATCAGATCTTCACAGTCATTTGGTTCAACTTCTCGTAATCAACACAAAATCATAGAGTTTCATCGTCCTTCTTAGTAAACAGGATTGGAGAACCCCAAGGTGATGTACTTAGATGGATAAACCCCTTATCTATCAACTCCTCCATCTGATTATTGATCTCTTAAAGCTCTATCAGTGTCATTCTTTATGGTGGAATATAAACTGGCTTAGCCCATGCATGAGATCAATTTTAAATTCCACATATCTCTCAGGTGGAATCCCTGAGAATTCTTTAGGAAAAAAATCTTGAAATATTTCAATATAGGTGGAAAGACACCCTTCTTTACACCTCCATCATCCAACAATAGACTAGAAACTTGGGTGGTGATCTCCCCTAGTTTATGATGAACTAAACCTGCATGGAACACATAGATATCCCACTCTCCATGGTGAATATATTTTTCACCATCAAGAGATGTAAAATTCACTCTTTTGTAGTAAAAATAAATGTGGGCTCGATACACTACCAACTAGCCCATGCCCATAATTAGGTCGAATCCTAACATATCAAGGATGTAAAAATCCCATATATAAACCGATGATACTCAAACTCTAGAGAACACCCCTTTCATAGGTATATGTCCCTTGACCATACTTCCAAAGGTGTATCTATAGTCATAACCCCACTCATAAACTCCACTGCTAGGCTCAAACCATTCACAAGTTGTGCAAATATAAAAGAATGAGAGGTGACAATATAAAATAAGGCACAAGATATCATAGAAGCTATAAGAATAGTACCTCTAACTATTGACAGCCCAACCTCACTATCCACCAGTGTTGGTTGAATAAAATGAAACTGTCATTCCCCACTTCCCTGTGATGCAGTATGAGTCCCTTGAGATGCACTACTATAATAATATGGGCACTCTTTCCCTGAGACACCTCATCCACTATCTCTACCACCACGGCTAGTAGAACTCCAACAGCCAAACTGATACAGTGTAGAAGATCCCCTTCCTATACTCTAGTTCTTTCTAGCTACTCTATCATTACCCATCTATTGAGGCCTCCTACAGAACCTCTATAGATTTTGTAACAACCGAGACTTTTATAAGAAATATTTTGTTTTCGTTTTATATAAATCATCAAAGGAATCTTTCACTACACACAACACTAGCTTGGCTTTCTTTACACGCAATCGCGACCTTCCTTGATAGCTTGCGTCGTACGCAATACCGAGTTTCATTAAACAACGATATGCTATTAAAATATTATTAAAACTAGCCGTTATGAATAGTAATAAACACTTTTTGAAATTTTGTAAATTTTATTTTTCAAAATGTACTTCAATTTTGGATTTGGAATATCGAAATTAGACTAGGGTGAAATTTTGGTATTTTTCTGGAAACTTTCAATTTTTGATGAATAGTGAAAACACTGGGTTACTATTTAAAAACCGACTTTTTATTTAAATAATTATTTATTTTATTTAAATTTATTTTAGGTCAAAATTGATACATAACACCTATATAAGTTCAATGTAATTCATTGGAGTAATTTTATAATAATTTTAGATATATAAAAATTTTATTGAACTTTTCACCGTCTTTTACCCACCTCCTAGGAGAATTTGCAAATTTACATAAAACTTAATTTTACCGCTTCTGTGAGTGGAATTTCAAAAATATGAGAGACACGGTTGATGTCAGTAAGTAAAATGTGGTTCAATGAGATGAAAATAATTTTTGGTGAATAGTAACTTTTTACTTTTATTTACCACGGTTAAAAGTAAATAGGGTAATTAAGGGTAAAAATGATATTATTATTACCCTAACACATGTCCTAATTCTATTGGATAAGTTTAATTCAACCAAAAACAACCTTAGGAACAAAATATGACCATTTAGGCCCACTTGGATTAGATTAGGACATTTATTATTAATTTATTTAAAGAAGGGTTAAAATAGTTAAAATCAAAGTTTAATAAGTAAATAATTTTTAATATAAAGTTATACATAAGATAAATTCGACTATAAATATTCATTAGAAATATAAAAATATTTCCTACATAATGGTATTTTATTTGTAATTTTTAGACATTAAATAATTTAATTTATTTATGACACAAAGATGATGTAGTAATTATCTTATTAATAAAATATTGAAATAATTGATGTTATAAATACCCAAATAAATGTAATTTGAGACTTTTTATGAATTAGACTACTTTTATAGGTTAATATTACATGTTAGTATTGATTTACTTAACTTTTTTCGAACTAATAATTCTGTTATGATTTTCACAAAAATCAATTACTAAATAGTGTCAAAATTGACATAAAATAGTTTTTAAAAAACATATTATATTATTAATTGTTATTTTATTCCTAAAAATCTAAGGTTCGGCCAAATGACTTAGATAAGGTTATATATATTAATAATAAACAACTTGGGGTTATTTTGGCTTGTTATAGTAATTTTATTAACCTTATAGTGTAAGAACACAAAAAGACACGGTAAAAGTAAAATTATCTAACTTAAAGTTAAATCTAAATGATAAGGTTAAAATAGTAAACTAAACTTGTCCAAATTATATTGGATGAGAGGATTTAGACCCATACCTACCTTAGCTTCTAAATAAATCAATTTGGATCTATTTAAAACCAAATATGGCTTTATAATAAAATAATATTTTTAGTTTTTCCAAAGGTGCCCCTATCCTCCCTTATAAAAGGGCACCTCCTCCCTCTATTCCTCACACCACTTTGAGCCTTCAATCTTGGAAAACCCCTGCCAAATTATCTTTTCCATTTCCCTAGAAACATCCTATAGGTCCTGGTCTTCTTCAAAGACCAATTTTAGTGCCCTAAAAGGAGGTCTCAAAGAGGCGCTTCAAAGAAGAGGTAATGTTCGTTACCGATTCTTTCAACTTCATTTCTTCTTCTACTTCTTCTTATTTAGTTGTTTAATTATAAAGTAATAACATCAGTATCACTCATATACTGATATGTTATTATAAGTATGAAACAACCCTATTTCACCATCTATCCATCCTGCGGAAAACGAAATCACCGCGCGTGCATACGTACGGAATACCGTCTCCACGCCGTGGTGTAATCTATTTTCCACCACCACCTTACTTGGATGGGTATAATGGTGTAAAGAATGAATATATATTATTATTGTAAATTTATATTGATTCTGAAATAGTATACATACACTCCAATACAATTCCACGATCATGGGAACGATATCATCGCTCGTGCGTATGTACGGAATACCGTCTCCACAATGTGATGTGACTCGTTCTACATGATTTTCATTGAATAATGATTAAATAAATGAATTTAGTGAATAAATATGATATATATTACACTAATACCATTCTGGAAATGAGGTATCTATAACCTAAAAATAAGAATAATAATTTATTCGACAAAACACACATAAGAACAAAAAGTAATAAACACCCGAATAACAAGTAGCAATGAAATATTACTAATAATAAGCTAAGAATATGACCATATATGATATCATAACAATGAGTATGATTCTGGAATAAGTCAATGACATTATCTAAATCATTATACAAGAGTTTCGGACACTTACGAAGCAAATCGGACCTAAGGTAAGGGAAATATCACAATCTCATTTTTATCCGAGATTGTTTGTACTTTGGAATTTACTGGGGTGTATTTTATCATCCAAATCCATGTTTCCTCAATATGTAATATTATCTCAATACACCTACAATTGTTTAAATCCAATTTTACCCTTCGGTGAGTTTTTAGTAAAAGATATGAAAAGAATCTTTTGTCGTTTTTCATACGAGTTACTTTTTGACTTTTCCAACAAAAGTACGAGAAGAATGTTTTTTTTAACTTATACGGAATGAATGGATTTTTAAAACATTATTTCCAAGAATATTCCCTTAAAATTTTTCAAGTTTATTTTTAATCAACTTCTTTTAGTTTAGAATTGTATGACATGTTAAGAAAGGAAAAGTGTTTTTGAAGTAGAAAGGATATTTTCCTCAAGAATGGAGTTCAAGTGTTTTATCAAAATTATTTTCCATCTAAGATAATAAAGGGTTATGTTTTTATTCCTATTATTACGTTGATTTTATTATGTTGTGATGGAATTATTTTTATGAATTCCTTTATCTTATATGAATTGTTTTATGATGTCACGATGTTTAAGATTCCCATCTTTATTACATGGGTTATGCTATGATGTATGGTTTATGATTTTGTGGCACACATAAGAATGGTATCATTATGAGATGGGTGGGACCTATATCTCCATCCAATGCATTGGGTAAAGATTTTATATCTCATGAGATAGACATGGCTGGAACGGCAGGTTAAACCGGTTCAGTGAAATAGGACTGAAACGAGGAATGAACTCGGTTCAGAAATGGACTTTGTCTACTAAGATAGTCTTGGAAATGAGTCTTGACTAATAAGAAATGATTCTATATGATTATGTGTGTATGCCACAAAGCTTCATGTTTTAAGTTCTGATTATTGTGATTACATTTCACTACCATGATTTATCCCATGTTATGAAATTATGATCTCTTTTGCAGGGTAATATTTCCAAAATGTTATGTTCTTATGAATATGATGTGATTGATATTTTTTTTGTTTACCCTTACTGAGCATTTGAGATCACCCTTTTGTATGTTTTCTTTCCCCAGGTCAGGAATAATTTTATTAACTAAGATATGCCAAAATAAACTATAGATATGATGAAATAAATGGGAGACAGTGTAGACGCTTTATGAACCAGTTGTTTATGTTTCCCAGTTTCTAAAGACACTATACCTATACGGTCCTTTCATGGTTTTGTTATATGTTGTAATAAGTGTACTTCAATTTTGAAGTACTAACAATGTATGTAAAGTATGGGTCGCTATAGTTGGTATCAGAGGAAAGGTATAGTCAACCTTTGGAAACTAGGATGTGAAATCCTTAGTAAGAATCCTAAGGATAAGTCTAAGCATAGAACACAATCTTAGTGTTTTAGAAATGACCATGAATAACCTAGGATAAGACCTTAAGTGTGAAATTTTATTCTTGATTATGTGGTTTTCCTATTATAATTAGTGTTTCTCACACTATTCTTCTTGGTTTTAGTCAATGGCTGGAACCCGAAGGAACCGTGTTAATGCGGAATGCGACGAGCAATGCAATGATTGTCCCCCTGAGCAACCAAACGTTATGGGATATGGAATGCAAAATCTTGTAGTCATGCTCACACAACTTTCTCAAGCTATGAATCATGCAGTACTTCCAAATGAGAAAATGAAGGAGCAACATTCTATTGAATCCTTCATGAGGCAGCGTCCACCCTCATTCAGCGGGTCTACTGATCCATTAGTTGCTGAACAATGGATTAGTACTACTGAAAAGATATTTTCAGTTCTTCAATGTTCTGAACATGATAAATTCATCTTAGCAGTGTATCGTTTGGAAGGTGATGCTGATCAATGGTGGAATCTTATCAAGAAAATGAGGCCAAGAGATGAAATTGAGTCCATGGAATGGGACGAGTTCAAGAACTTATTTTTCAATAAGTACTTCCCTCGTATTCTCCGAAAAAAGATGGAGAAGAAGTTTCTTGAACTAAAGCAAAAGGATGATGAATCTTTTGGTACCTATGAAGCAAATTTTACAAGACTTGCAAGGTACGCTTTTGGTATTATTATCCAACCTGAGAGTAAGATCGATCGATTCATTAGTGGATTAAAACCAAGTCTTCGAAGGGCGTTGGCCATAAGGGACTTCAATAGCTATGAGGAAATCATTCGATGTGCTCTCAAAGTTGAGATGGAGATTGGAGTAACCCATCAGTCATATGGGTTTGATAAGAAGAGGAAAATGGAATTAAAAGGAAAATCTAAAGAGCACACTGAAAAGAAGATGAGTTTTCCCTTATGCTCAAAGTGTGGAAAGAAACATGGAGGGAGTTTTCTTAAAGGGACAAGTAAATGTTTCAAATGTGGAAAGGAAGGTCATCGGGCATTTGAATGCCGCAATGATGGGAAGAAGATGTCTAGTGATGCGAACAATGAAAAGGCTACACATAGTGCACCTCCTACACTTCAATGTTACAAGTGCAAGGAAATGGGGCATTATGCCAATCAATTCCCTAATCCAAGGTTTTATGATGATGGTTGACGTCAAAAAACTCTTAAGGCTAAAGACAAAGGAAAGTCACATGCAATTTCTATCAGCGATGTGGAGTACGATAACGAAGTGGTGAAAGGTACACTTACCATCCACTCTAAAGTAGAAAATGTTTTATTTGATTCTGGATCCACCCACTCTTTTATTTCTAAAGAATTTTCTAAGGGTATCAACATATTACCTCAACAATTAGATGTTGAGTTAGCTCTGAAAACCCCTAATGGCACAACAGTCGCATCAAAAGTTTATAATTCTTATCCGATTGAAGTTTGTGGGAAAGTGCTTCCTGTAAATCTTGTGATCCTCCCTATAGTGGAATTTTATGTGATTTTTGGCATGGATTGGCTTTCTCTATATGGAGCTCATATAAATTGCCAAAGAAGGGAAGTCACATTTCATATTCCAGATCAATATTTGATCGTCTATCGATGCAAGGATGAACATAACCTTCCAGTGGAAATTTATTCCATCTTATGGGTCTTGATTCCACTAAATGAAGGTTATTTATCTCAAATGGTTGGTGAGAAACTCACGATTAAGAATATGCCCATTGTATGGGAGTTTGATGATGTCTTTCCGGAGGAATTTCCAGGTCTTCCACCAAATCGTGAAGTTGAGTTTTCAATAGAACTCGTACTGGGTGCTTTACCTATTTCAAAGACACCTTATAGAATGGCCCCAATTGAGTTGCAGGAATTGAAGAAGCAACTCCAAGAGAATATTGATAAGGGGTTCATACGCCCTAGTACGTCACCTTGGGGAGCACTTATTCTGTTTGTTAAGAAGAAAGATGGATCAATGAGACTCTGTATTGATTATCGAGAACTTAACAAGATCACTATCAAGAAAAAATATCCTCTCCCACGCATTGATGAATTATTTGACCAACTACGCGGAGCTCAATAATTTTCCAAGATTGATCTTCGTTCAGGGTATCATCAATTAAGATTCAAAAGGGAGGATATACCAAAGACGGATTTCAGTACAAGGTATGGACACTATGAATTTATAGTGATGCCATTTGGTCTTACTAATTCCCCTGCTATCTTCATGGATCTGATGAATACATTCTTTAGAGACTATCTTGATCAGTTTTTGGTAGTCTTTATAGACGATATTATTGTATATTCAAAGAGCAAGTAAGAATATGAAGATCACTTGATAATTATATTGAAGACCCTGATAAAGGATAATCTTTATGCCAAATTTACCAAGTGTGAATTTTGGCTTCAAAAAGTTGCATTTTTGGGTCACATAATCTCAAAAGAGGGGATATCTGTGGATCCAGTAAAAACAGAGGTTATCGAAAGATGGTCAAGACCAACAACAGTAACTGAGATCCAAAGTTTTCTTGGTTTGGCTGGATATTATCGACGTTTTGTGAAAGATTTTTCATGATTATCTAATCCACTCACCAGGTTGACTCGGAAAGGAGTTAAGTTTGTTTGGATGGAGGAATGTGAAGAGAATTTCAAGGAGTTGAAGAGAAGGTTATCCAGTGCACCTGTGCTCACACTGCCTTGTAGTGTAGAAAGGTTTGTGATCTACAGTGATCCATCCAAGAAGGGATTGGGGTGTGTTCTTGTGAAAAATGATATAGTGATATCTTATGCCTCACGACAGTTGAAAATCCATGAGCAAAATTACCCAACTCATGATTTGGAGTTAGCTGCGGTAATCTTTGCATTAAAAATTTGGAGGCATTATCTTTGTGGATAAAGGTGTGACATTTATACTGATAATAAAAGTTTAAAGTATATTTTCATGAAAAAGGATATGAATATGCGCCAAAGAAGATGGTTGGAGATGATTAAGGATTACGATTGCTCAATTCATTACCACCCTGGGAAAGCAAACAAGGTGGCAGATGCATTAAGTTGACAAAACCATGCCAGTTTATCCATGATGAGGATCACAAAAGATCCAATATTTATGGATTTACAAAGGATGGATCATGGAATTATAATGAAAAGGGAAAAATCGTATCTTTCTCAAATGAATGTTCAACCATATATACATGTTAGGATTAAAGAGGCACAGAAAGAAGATGTAGAGTTACAAAAGAAGGTGAGAAATGTTCCTGAATTCAACCTTGATTGTGATGGGATAATAAAGTTCAGGAATCGGGTTTGTGTTCCTCCCATCCCTGAATTAAAGAAGGAGCTGCTGGATTAGTCTCATAGTTCTTCATTCTCTATTCATCCTAGAAGTACGAAGATGTATAGGGACCTGAAAGAGTACTTCTGGTGGTATGGCATGAAAAGAGATTTTGCTGAATATGTCTCTCGATGCTTGGTTTATTAGCAAGTTAAAGCTAAGAGACAGAAGTCTAAGGGGATGTTACAACCATTACCCATACCCGAATGGAAATGGGAAAACATCACTATGGACTTTTTCACAGGACTTCCTAAAACATCCAAAGGAAATAATGTTATCTGGATCATAGTTGATCGTCTTACAAAGTCTGCACACTTCATTGCTATTAGAGAGGATTTCTCTCTGGATCATCTTGACAGGATATATGTAAAGGAAGTGGTAATATTGCATGGAGTACCACTTTCTATTATATTTGATCGGGATCTGAGGTTTACCTCAAAGTTCTGGTGAAGTCTTCAGCACACTCTAGATACAGAGTTGAGTTTCAGCACTGCTTATCATCCTCAGACAGACGGTCAGTCTGAGAGGACAATTCAAACTCTAGAAGATATGTTGAGATCTTTCTCTATGGATTTCAAAGGTGGTTGGGATCAACACCTACCTTTGGTGTAATTTTCTTATAATAATAGATTTCACTCCAGTATTCAGATGGATCCTTATGAATCTCTCTATGGAAAGAAATGCAGGACTCAAACTTGTTGGGATGAAGTTGGGGAAAGAAATCTATGAGGACCTGATCTTGTTGATGAGATGGCAGAAAAGGTCTGATCTATTCAACAACACATAAGAGCAGCTCAGAGTCGACAAAAAATTTATGCCGAAAACCGAAGAAAAGACTTAGAGTTTGAAGTGGGTGATAAAGTTTTCTTATAAATATCTCCTTGGAAGAGAGTAATGAGATTTGGAAAGAAGGGAAAGCTGATCCCTAGGTATATCGGTCCTTTCGAAATACTGGATCGTGTTGGGAAGGTAGCTTACCGATTGGCACTTCCATCGAATCTATCTCAAGTTCATGATGTGTTCCATGTATCTCTCCTGAGAAAGTACATACCTGATCCTTCACATGTACTCAGCTCAGAAGTTGTACCACTGGAACAAGATCTTTCTTATGAAGAACAGCCGATAGAGATTCTCGATCGTAGTGAAAAAGTCCTATGGAACAAGACCACTCGCTTGGTGAAAGTTTTATGGAGGAACCACCAATTAGAAGAAACTACATGGGAGCTTGAGGATATGATGAGGGATAGGTATCCTCATCTATTTGTTACAAGTGACGAATTTCGAGGGCAAAATTCATTTTAAGGGGGGTAGAATGTAACACCCGAGACTTTTATAAGAAATATTTTGTTTTTATTTTATATAAATCATCAAAGGAATCTTTCACTACACACAACACTAGCTTGGCTTTCATTACACGCAATCGTGACCTTCCTTGATAGCTTGCGTCGTACGCAATACCGAGTTTCATTAAACAACGATATGCTATTAAAATATTATTAAAACTAGCCGTTATGAATAGTAATAACCACTTTTTGAAATTTTGTAAATTTTATTTCTCAAAATGGACTTAATTTTTGGATTCGGAATATCGAAATTAGCCTAGGGTGAAATTTTGGTATTTTTCTGGAAACTTTCAATTTTTGATAAATAGTGAAAACACTGGGTTACTATTTAAAAACCGACTTTTTATTTAAATAATTATTTATTTTATTTAAATTTATTTTAGGTCAAAATTGATACATAACACCTATATAATTTCAATGTAATTCATTGGAGTAATTTTATAATAATTTTAGATATATAAAAATTTTATTGAACTTTTCACCGTCTTTTACCCACCTCCTATGAGAATTTGAAAATTTACATAAAACTTAATTTTACCGCTTCTGTGAGTGGAATTTCAAAAATCCGAGAGACATGGTTGATGTTAGTAAGTAAAATGTGGTTCAATGAGATGAAAATAATTTTTGGTGAATAGTAACTTTTTACTTTTATTTACCACGGTTAAAAGTAAATAGGGTAATTAATGGTAAAAATGATATTATTATTACACTAACACATGTCCTAATTCTATTGGATAAGTGTAATTAGACCAAAAACAACCTTAGGAATAAAATATTACCATTTAGACCCAATTGGATTAGATTAGGACATTTATTATTAATTTATTTAAAGAAGGGTTAAAATAGTTAAAATCAAAGTTTAATAAGTAAATAATTTTTAATATAGGGTTATACATAAGATAAATTCTACTATAAATATTCATTAGAAATCTAAAAGTATTTCCTACATAATAGTATTTTATTTGTAATTTTTAGAGATTACATAATTTATTTTATTTATGACACAAAGATGATGCAGTAATTATCTTATTAATAAAATATTGACATAATTGATGTTATAAATACCCAAATAAATGTAATTTGAGACTTTTTAAGAATTAAAATAATTTTATAGGTTAATATGATATTTTATTATTGATTTAATTAACTTTTTTCGAACTAATCATTCTGTTATGATTTTCACAAAAATCAATTACTAAATAGTGTCAAAATTGACATAAAATAGTTTTTTAAAAAAATATTATATTATTAATTGTTATTTTATTCCTAAAAATATAATATTCGGCCAAATGACTTAGATAAGGTTCTATATATTAATAATAAACAACTTGGGGTTAGTTTGTCTTGTTATAGTAAGTTTATTAACCTTATAGTGTAAGAACACAAAAAGACGCGGTAAAAGTAAAATTATCTAACTTAAAGTTAAATCTAAATGATAAGGTTAAAATAGTAAACTAAACTTTTCCAAATTCTATTGGATGAGAGTATTTCGACCCATACCCACCTTATCTTCAAAATAAATCAATTTGTAGCTATTTAAAACTGAATATGTCTTTATAATAAAATAATATTTTTAGTTTTTCCAAAGGTGCCCCTCTCCTCCCTTATAAAAGGGTACCTCCTCCCTCTCTTCCTCACACCACTTTGAGCCTTCAAGCTCGGCCAAACCCTACCAAATTATCTTTTCCATTTACTTAGAAACATCCCAGAGGTCCTGTTCTTCTTCAAAGACCAAATTTAGTGCCCTAAAAGGAGGTCTCAAAGAGGCGCTTCAAAGAAGAGGTAATGTCTGTTACCGATTATTTCAACTTCATTTCTTCTTCCACTTATTCTTCTTTATTTGTTTAATTGTGAGGTAATAACATAAGTATCACTCATATACTGATATGTTATTATAAGTATGAAACAACCCTATTTCACCATCTATCCATCCTACGGAAAACGAAATCACCGCGCGTGCGTACGTACGGAATACCGTCTCCACGTCGTGGTGTAATCTATTTTCCACCACCACCTTACTTGGATGGTTATAATGGTGTAAAGAATGAATATATATGATTATTTTAAAGTGATATTGATTCTGAAATATTATACATACACTCCAATACAATTCCACAATCATGGGAATGATATCATCGCTCGTGCGTACGTACGGAATACCGTCTCCACGATGTGATGCGACTCGTTCTACATGATTTTCATTGCATAATGATTAAATAAATGAATTGAGTGAATAAATATGATATATATTACACTAATAACATTCTTTAAATGAGGTATCTATAACCTAAAAAGAAGAATAAGAATTTATTCGACAAAACACGCATAAGAACAAAAAGTAATAAACACCCGAATAACAAGTAGCAATGAAATATTACTAATAATAAGCTAAGAATATGATCATATATGATATCATAACAATGAGTATGATTCTGGAATAAGTCAATGACATTATTTAAAGCATTATACAGGAGGTTCGGACACTTACGAAGCAAATCGGACCTAAGGTAAGGGAAATATCACAATCTCATTTTTATTTGAGATTGTTTATACTTTGGAATTTACTGGGGTGTATTTTATCATCCACATCCATGTTTCCTAAATATTTAATATTATCTCCATCCACCTACAATTGTTTAAATCCAATTTTACCCTTTGGTGAGTTTTTAGTAAAAGATATGAAAGGAATCTTTTGTCATTTTTCGTACGAGGTACTTTTTGACTTTTCCGACAAAAGTATGAGAAGAATGTTTTTTTAACTTATACAGAATGAATGGAGTTTTAAAAAATTATTTCCAAGAAGCTTACATTACAAGTTTTCAAGTTTATTTTTAGTCAACTTCTTTTAGTTTAGAATTGTATGACATTTTAAGAAAGGAAAAGTGTTTTTGAAGTAGAAAGGATATTTTCCTCAAGAATGGAGTTCAAGTGTTTTATCAAAATTATTTTCCATATAAGATAATAAAGGGTTATGTTTCTATCCCTATTATTACGTTGATTTGATTATGTTGTGATGGAATTATTTTTATGAATTCCTTTATCTTATATGAATTATTTTATGATGTCACGATGTTTAAGATTCCCATTTTTATTACATGGGTTATGCTATGATGTATGGTTTATGATTTTGTGGCACACATAAGAATGGTATCATTATGAGATGGGTGGGACCTATATATCCCTCCAATGCATTGGGTAAAGATTTTATATCTCATGAGATAGACATGGCTGGAACAGCAGGTTAAACTGGTTCAGTGAAACAGGACTGAAACGAGGAATGAACTCAGTTCAGAAATGGACTTTGTCCACTAAGATAGTCTTGGCAATGAGTATTGACTAATAAGAAATGATTATCTATGATTATGTGTGTATGCCACAAAGATTCATGTTTTAAGTTATGATTATTGTGATTACATTTTACTACCATGATTTATCCCATGTTATGAAATTATGATCTCTTTTGCAGGGTAAGATTTCCAAAATGTTATGTTCTTATGAATATGATGTGATTGATATTTCTTTTGTTTACCCTTACTGAGCATTGGAGCTCACCCTTTTGTATGTTTTCTTTCCCCAGGTCAGGAAGAAGGTTATTAAGTAAGATATTCCAAAAGGGACTATAGATATAATGAAATAAATGGGAGATAGTGTAGACGCTTTATGAACCAGTTGTTTATGTTTCCCAGTTTCTAAAGACATTATACCTATACGGTCCTTTCATGGCTTTGTTATATGTTGTAATAAGTGTACTTAAATTTTGAAGTACTAAAAATGTATGTAAAGTATGGGTCGTTATAGATTTCCCATCCTACCGTAGCCACAACACTCTATTGGTGGTCAAGGGAACTGTCTAAGGAAGTGTCTCGAACTACCACACTAGTGACAGATCACCTGAATAAGGTCCTGTTTGACTGACCCATCCCCTTGTATACTCTCCTTGCTATCACCCTAGCTAACATTATCATATAGATGCTTCATTATCTCAGAAGTCATACCTATTTACTGTTTAGTAGAAACCACATATCCTCCCCTAGAAGCCTCCTTCAGGTTCCCCTCAGATATGAGATCCTTATTCACTACTTATGAAAACTTCTTCAGCCTAAAGATATTCACCTGGGACTTAATTTTACATTTAATCCCATATTGAAACAATTTTTCCATATTTGAATCATCACTTGCCAACGCGGGAACAAAGTGTTGAAAATATATAAAGTGACCATCATAGTCCATCACAGACATACTCCCCTGAGTCAATATCATGAACTCAGCTACTCTCTATTGTCTCAAAATCTCAAGATAAAAGTGCTACATGAACTTCTCTTGAAATTCCTTCAACTCCATGTTTTCCAGCTTTCCATACTGCATCTGGATGTCCCACCAACTCTTCACCTAACCACGTAACATATAGGTAGTCAATTTCACTCTCTTCTTAGTAGGAGTCTTCAATTTTGAAGTATAGTCTCTATGGACTCTATCTAGAACTCAACTACCTCAGGTCCACCCTATCTAGTGAAATTCAGAGGGTGCTATAACTGGAACTCACATGTCAGTTCGGACATGATTTTTAAACCCATCCTAGGTCTCTTTCCATAATCAGATTTATTCTCTAACGTCCTCACCTAGCACTATCGATGCCTCAGGTTCCACTGTTGGTAGATCATCTCCAGCCATAATCTCCTTTCATCCTCTCAAAAATCATTGTTGTAGAGACATATATCTACAATGCCAACACATGTATTAGGAGACATAACAAAAAATTAACACAATTATGGTGATTCATATAAATCCATAACAACTCATTCCCCCAAACCCTACTACATAGTCAAAACCAAGGTGTTATCACTCCCCTTAACAATCCTACATCCAGGTCATGGTTAACAAGGGTAACTCATTCTCGTTACTCAAGTTTCTCATTAGACACCCAATTATTCACATCTTGAATCATTTTTTAATTTTTTTTAATGTAAATTTTTATTAAACAAGAAAAAATAAGCCCAAGCATCAAAAGAATACAAATATAGGAAGGACCCTAAGGAGGCCTAAAATAATGAATACCAATGTCATTCCCCCTAACCAGATTGACCCCCTATGGTGTTAGGTTGTGAAAATTGTGAATTAAAATATGATTAGGACCTAGAAAAGTAAGAGATACAAGGTGATCAGCGACTTGGTTACCCTGACTCCATGAATGAACCACTCTAGTATTATTTCCAAGTATTCCCTGGAACTTTATGATGGTGTATTGAATTGACCAAGGAGTAAAACAAATGCTATGTAGGGTGTTGTGAAGAAGCATTGAATCAGTTTCATCCTTTGATAGATCAATCCTCTTCTGACGACATAACATAATCCCATGAAGTATCGCCTTTGCCTCTGCCTGAAGGGAGGAACCGAAACCCAGGTGAGCAGAAAACACTAGCAAGACTGAGCCAGCGGATTCACGAACAACCCCACCTCTCTGAAGAACCCCCATATTGAAAGATCCATCCATATTGAGCTTAAGACTTATGGACAGTGGGGACCAGTGGACCCAATGAACTCTTTTGTTATTGTTACCATAATGGGAACTGGGATATATGGCTTGGAGTTTTTCAAGGGTGGGTGCCTCCTGTCAGTTGAAGATAAGGCTGATCATATCGAGGAGGAGGTTCTTCTATCTGAATATGATTGACCTACCTGAGGCTTGGAATCCTTCATGCTTAAACTAGTTTTTCACCTTCCAAATTCACTAGCAGCCTACGTACAAGACCAAAGTACAAGACAACCTCTTTAGACCCCTCTCTCCTGCACCATGGAACCACCTCTCAAGGAATGAAATATCACGCATGTTCTAGACATGAAGAGTAGTGAACTTGCTAAATTACTCCCACACTGCAATCTCCCAGTCGCCCTCAAAGAACAGATGGGCCGCACTCTCCTCCCAATTATTTCTGCAACATGGACATCTCGATGCTAGAGGGATGATACAACATTTGATATTGTCTTCTTTTGGGACATCCTTGTTTTTTATCCTCTATGAGAGGAAGTTATACTTCACAGGGATACCTCTAGGCCGTAGAACCTCATTCCAGAAATCTGTTTGTACATGAAACTCCAAGGTGCGGTATAAATATCTAGTAAATAAGTCCCCTGAGGAAGGTGTGGTGAATATAAATCTATCAGGATCTGAATTGAGTTCAATGAGGTTGAAGGTGTCATGTTTATCATCATTAGACATAGCCTTGATGAAGGGAGGGAAAGAGTTGGCCTCCCTGAAGGAGATAGTGGTGGCCAGGCATCCCAGGAAGCCAAGGGTGTTCCCAGCCCATTTTTTGATGACAAAATTAGATTTCACCCTTCCCAATAATCCACCGTTCATAGTATTATAAAGCTATTGTCAGTGGAGATCACGAACTATAGCGGGGAAGCTTGACCCTCAGTTAGGGAAGTGTTACTAAGGTGAGAGTTGTGCATGGTGATCTGCCAAAGCGTGCATTGTTCAAGAACTTCCCATGCAAACTTACCATGAATGCATGTAAGGGTATCATAAAGGCTTCAGACGTTAATTACACCTTCCTTCATGGGACTTTCCACCCTACGCCAGGATTCCCAACAACGTTTCCCTTCTGCAATAGGGTCCCATATGAAACCAGCCAAGACCTTATCAATTCTGTTAATAATACCTTTAGAAAATTTAATGGATGAGAGAGCATGGATAGGGGTAGCTAAAAGGAAGCTATTAACCAGCATGATCTGACTCCCGAAGGATAAGTATCTATTATTCTAGTTAAGGATCTGGTCTGTGATTATGCTGATTAAGAAATCAAAGTCCCAAATCTGAAGCCGACCTGAGGAGATAGGGGGGCCCAGGTAATCTATTGTAAATTCCCCTTTTTCATGTTGAGGATATACTGAATAGCGTAGATTCAGCTGGGTGTGCCTAAAATGATTAATGTCACAAAAATAATCTTGTGTTCCTAGAATGATGGATGCATACTCAACTCTCATGCCATATTGGGCCATGATTCAAATCTCATAAAAACTCATAACAAAAATCACATCACACAACAAGTGCATCACTCAGGGTGAAATATCATAAAATATAACAACACACATCAATAACAACAATTCCACCCTGAGTACTTAGATTTTACCCTCATACATGGGTTAGCTACTCTCATGCACAAGCTCTTAACCAAGGATAAAATCATCCTATTCTTTTTTCTACCTTTCTTAAATAGTAATACAAAATAAGAAGAAAATAAAACTCTTCTTTAATACCACTTTATAACATCCTAACCTAGGTGCCACACACCGGTGCCCCAAGTTTCTTTGTCACATGACCTCAGGCATATCTCCACAGATGCCAGAGGTTGCTGAATAGTAGTGAGGGTCTAATATCAATCATGGGGATACTATACCCTCTTTATCAAAGTATCACAAAAATGGAAATAAATAAAAAATATCCAAAAGATATAACCAATAACCAAACGAAACTAGTACCGCATGATGACTAAACAATAAATACAATATTCAAAACCAAAGTAGGAAATATGTTATACAATGTACGTATCAAGTGTCAATATGTGAAACCCAAAATAAATAAAGACACTAAAAACTCCTAGTAGGTCCCGATACCAAGTTTGGTCCCCTCATCCATGTTCTATCCCAATAATCCCTCTAAAATAGGACTATGGCCCTTATCCTGTCCTAAAAACATGAAGTATATTTGGATACTGATCATGAACCCCGAGTAGGGTGTGAGTACAACTCATTAGTCCACCACCAATGGTGTCTAAAACAATATTCATTCAATATAAGTGTATGTAGTTGTATAAATAATGTTGTACAGTGAATAATTAAACAGTTATCACATTTCAATTATTATTTAATTAAACCACATAAAACCCCGAGTTCTTGAGGACTCCCGAACCACAATACCTACTTCGTACCATGATGGATTCTGAACTATCCCAAAGTGATAACACATATCACAATACAATGGTTATCAATTATCGTTTCATTTTAATTCATATTATAGCCAATTGGAAACATAGTCCAATGCCAACATTTTGGGCCTAGATTAGCATGCCTAGGACCTCATGGGTATTTGAAGCAGCAGTCCATGACCCACAATTCATTTATCAACCAAACACACAAGTGATATTTTGAAGCATAAATTCATGTCCCGTACTCATTTATCACTATGGGCTTTTGATGTAGTAGACCATGTACCACACACTAATATCAATCAATCACAATATCACATATGTCACATTAATCAAGTTTAATCAACATTAACCCTCTTATCACAATTTCATAAACATCAATGTTAAACCAACCATCTGATAATTAAAAATGTCAATTAATTATAAAATTCATTAATTTACCAATTACACGGTCTGTTAATTAATTCATAAATTAATTAATTCAACTCTACAATTTCACAATCACAACAATTTATATTGATTAATTCACCAATTAATTAATCCAATTAAACATTTCCAATATCCCATTAATTAATTTACCAATTAATTAATCCAATTCTAAAATTCTAATATCCCATTAATTAATTCACCAATTAATTAATCTAATTCCACAATTTCAATTTCCCCATTTTAATCCAAAATATTATCACATGGTAATTAAATTAAAACAATTAAATTATCAATTCAATTTCCTAATCATGGAAATTGAAAAATCTCAATTACATACACATAATTAAATCAAGACTATGGGATTTTAATTTATACCACCTACCTCAAAATTGATGATGAACGCTCACCAACAAAAATCCCCGATTTGAAGTGGCACAACCAAGATCGTGAGAAAGAATTAGATCTATAAAAAAACCTAGATCCAATATCAAATGAATCAAGATCCATCAAACCAAGATCTATATCCACAAAAACTGAGGAAAAAATCCCATCAAAGGATGATAAGAAGATGGGAGAAAGAGAGGAAACCCTACAGGATGATAATATCTTATTGGGAGGGGTGCATATCTTCAATACGGGCTTCGAATCATCAAGAATGGAGTTTTGTAAGGGCTTGGAATCCATTTGGGATCCTCCAAAAATGAGATAAATAGGTTAAGGTCGAGTTAGGGTTGATTTAGGGTAAAATTCGAGGGTTCAGGTATTTTTAAGTGAATTTTTGGAGGATTAAAATCTTGTATGAATGGTTTCCTATACGGGGCGCAAGGTTTCCCCTAACTGTGCACCCTAACTATTCACCTCACCTAGGGGTGTCACACGGTTACTCCTAAGAGGGAACACGGTTTGGAAAATCATGTGCCAACCATGTGAATCCCCTTTGTTTGGGTTTTCATAGTTTGTTGGGCTCGGTATATGGTTTAGTTAAATTGTGTGACAACCATACATAACCCCTATTCCTTCCAAAATTCTCCAATTTCACCCAAAAACTTCCCAAGGTAAAATCCAAACATGATATACTCAAAAAAAGGTAAAATAATACATGTAAACGATCTTAAGACATCACTAGAAAAGGTTGGGATCTTACAATTGTGATCGTGGATTTATTTAGGCTATATAATTTCTATCAAAGGGCATGAGATATCAACTTCCATTAAAGAACAGAAGAGACAAATCCTTTCTTGCGTTATTCATTAATGAAATATTACTCATGACGCACCCAACATATTCTACTTCACCATGAACATATTTAATCATGGTTTTCATCATACATAAAAGCACACAACTCATAACATCCATTAATAATATTCTTAAATTCTAATGATCAAAACACACGTCCAAATATAGAACATCCAATGTCATATACAAATGTGGATTTCTTAATGGCAGGTCTCGTTCTCATAATTTCTTACATTGGAAATTACCAAGGGCGTACACCATGAGAAGGTTCCTCTAATTCCTATGAGTCTCCACCCCTAATAGCATATATCATTTGTGTCCCTCAAATGATTTCATCAGGCTATAAAGCATATATTTAAGAATATTGTCATGAAAATTCAAGGTTCTCATCATAGTAGGGAATTGTTATGACCTTTTAGTGTTACAGCTACTCTTAGGATATTATCACATACTATGTCATACAAAATAATAATCATGGTGTGATAAGAAGTTTATTAATATTCAAAAAAAATGATTAAAAGTTATCATAAAGTAAATAGAAGTTGTTTATAGGGCACCAAATCCAATAATAGGCACATTAGTGGGGTTTGGAAAGACTTAATGAGGCCAGTAAAACCCACTAGATAGTCATTTAAGCCTACTGGCCAGCCAGTGGAGCCTACTGACTGACTAGTGGAGCTTTTCCATAAATTCAATATACCCATCAAGGCTCATCCCCTTTATCCCCTCTCACCTTAAAATGGCTCTATTAAAGTTATAAGACCTCAAAAACCACCATGGGACCCCCAGAGATAAGAAATACACCCCCCCCCCCAAAAGGCTCGAGTGCCAATGGATACCATTTTGATACCTTGTGTCATCACTTGAGCTCATTTGTTCTTCCATTATTGTACTCAATTGCTTCCACATTTATTTTCATCTCTTTATATCACTTCTTTATTTCAATATTTCTAAGAGAATTGAGAGTTTTATTTAAGGGTTTTATGCCTAATAAACCACCCCTTCTAATTCTTCTTCTTGGGTGCTCACTACCATAAAAGTGTTAGTTATTTGGGTTTTTTTATTAGACACTAAAAAAGTGTTGGGTTGGGTTTATTTATTACTCTATTTAAAAGAAGGTGTCTTTATCTTTATAGGATATATTGGATACTGTTAGATCCAAGGGATTAATATAAAATCCCCAAGTCTTGAGGGAGGATATGTAATCACTCAAGTATTGAGTTTTTTCTGAAAACCTTTATCAAATTGTTTTACATTGTCTTTTATTTTTGTTTTCTTTTATGCTTAATCTTTTGATTCTTATATCATGATTACTTGTTTAATTTAAATTTATTGTTTAATTTTATAATTGAATAACTTTATCAAGTTTTAATTTTTGAAATCCAATTCACCCCCCCCCCCCCTCTTATCCCCTACTCCAACCAACAACTTGTAATCCTCTCTTCCTATAGTAAATATTTTCAAATAAATCAATTTAAATAATATTATGATGAAATAAGAAGGGTGATAAAAGAATAATAAGAATTATAAAGAATATCTTCTTACTGGAATAAGTATGATAAAATTATTCATCCTTGAAAATTATTATCATTAATATTATTTCCATTAATATTTATTCACCCTTAAAATTTATTATCCATGAAATGTCTATGATTAGAAAAGAAATGATAAACATCATTATTACACTAACAAATCCCACATTGTAATTATTCATAAACTAAAATCATGGTCATCATTAAATTTTTCAATATTGAATGTCATTTTCATGTTAAATATATATATTTTTTTAACATATATAAATAATGACTTTGATAAAAATAATGAATTTGTATCTATGAGTAATATAAATCAAAACTAGTACAAGTATTTCCAAAACCCACCAAACATATATCAAAATATATAATGTTGTTGTATGAAAAAAAATAACAATATATAAACAATAACACATTGAAAAATAAAACATATATTATGTTTAAAAATATATATATATATATATTATTGATCAAAATTCATAAATACATAAAAAAATTAGATTATCTAGTAGGTCAATGATTAATTCAATTTAAAAAGAAAATTTTTCACAATATTTATTATAAAGAAAAATCTCACAATATACACCCTCCTGGGGTGGCTGAGTGGAATGGGTCAGGGCTTCGGTCCTTGAGATTAGTGGTTCAACTCCCACTATCTGTGTCCGGATGTCATGATTACACACCAAGTGATTTACCCCTGTGATAGCACAAGGAAACATGGGATGAGTAATTTTAACCAGTTGGATTGCAGTATGCATTTGAGACCTTGGGGTTGAGCTCACTTCCTATAGGGGATGGCTATGTTGGGAAGATAATTCCTTGTATGGGTTGCATAAGTTTGTTGTTAAAAAAAACTCACAATATCTATATCACAACATGAATTTCATGTTGTTGATGTAATCGATGTTGCGGTCAGAGATGAGATGAGGTTGACTGAGTGTGGCTCAATTGATTAGAGGAGGCTTGGTTGACTAGAGGGGGTAGGATTAATGGAGATCACACTAGTTATATTGAAGAAACTAATGAGGGGATAGAGTGATGGTCAATTGAAGGGAATAATATCCTAGGGTTTCTCAAATATGATATTACTATAAGTGAGCACTGTGATGCATTAATTATTTTTTAATGTAACATATATGAGAATTTTATTGAAAATTTATCATATATTTATTAGAATAGTGGAACCCAATCCATCATATAAAGTTGATCCAAATGCTATTGGTCCATACTAAACAATAGTCTAGCAATTATCACGGTTTGACCTTTGTGGTGAGGTCATAAGGGGTTCCAGGGGTTGAAGGTCCCCGGTCCAAATTTTATTGGAACTATAGTAGAGATGACTAGTTATACTAAAGATGACCAAAGACTTTGATGGTGGGTACTGTAGCCATGTGTTCTTTATTAACTTTGGCACTATAGTAGTGTGAACTTTATTGACATGGAATGCTATGTGGATCTTCCATTGTAGCAATGTGGGTTGTTGCACCATGTTACTTTGGAATCTCATATTTGAGATAGATTTTGTGTGATTGTGTGTACCCTATAGTTTTCTCTTGTAAATAACTAATTGATTATGACTCTCTATGGATGTATATATTCTTCCTGAACCACATAAATATATGTGTTTTTGTTCTTGTTCTTATTCTTCTTCTTCTTTTTATCATGTTTATTCTTATCTTGAGATCTTTTGTTGTTGATGCTCTTGAAATTTTTCATAACAATGTTAACATATATAATGGGGTTTCAAGAAAAACTTCAATATTACCATAGAAATAACATTATGGTTTTCATGGAAACCTATTATATATTCTTATATATGATGGTTTTCATGGAAACTCGTCATATATTATTATATATAGTGATTTTCAAAGAAAACTACCGCATATTTTGTGATACATGGAAATTCTATGTCCCAATCCATATATAATGGTTTTATAAAAAGTTAATATAAATTTTCATACATGGTATTATTCATGTTCATATATATGATAGTTTTATTTAAAATCGTCATATATATGACATTAATTATGATAAATTTTGTAGTATCAGATTCCAAGAGAGTAAAATGAACTTAGCAATATTTGTTGTATAAATTAAATTTACATGTTAATATAAAATATTTTCAAACAAGTAAAGTTCATACTGATAACATGTTGTGAAATTTTGATTGTAATGTTAATTGAAAACTCGTGTTATAATACTAATTGCAACATCAGTCAAAGTAACAAAAAGATAACAAAATGACCATAACTCCCACTCCTAATACTACAAACATTACTATAGATGTGCCCTTTGACTGAAAATTAATTATTTATTAGCATAATCCCCCTTTTAAGGGAAAAGGAATCTCAACATGACATCAAAGACATAAAACACAACCATTCCTCCATGGTCCAAGAGTTCAAGACTAAAAATAACTCACTCAAGACTAAAAATAAAAGCCCCTACCCAGCATCAAGAAACATTAAGACCAGATTCCACCTACTCATCACTTCTCAGATAGCTGTCTCATGCATGGATACACGGGACTAGTACCGATGGAAATTTCATACCCTCTCAAACATCCAAATACAATAGCAATGACCAGGTGAAAACTCATGCTCTGAACCTCATCTGAAGAACCCCCTTGTAGGAGAAATGGTTGCAAAGTCCCTCAAACTGTGAACCAAGGGCCGCAAAGAAATCACCACCACAAAATGAAATCCATGAAGACAAAAAAAATCAGCAACATCACACTTTAAACCTTCACAGGCCATCAAATCCCCTTTAACATAAAGCCTTCACAAGTCTATTGAACCTCCATCGAAGACCATCCCAGAAAAATCCTATTGCGCTCCATGTGACTCCCACTACCATCGCAGCCGTAGAATATAGAAAAAAACCAAGGGACGTAAAGATGATCCATCATCACCTAGGACTGGATGACCTAACACTACGCCGAGGGAACATCACTGATGAGGGGTTCTAGGCCTATCTGAACCAAAAACACTGCTCTGGGCATGGATCCTCTCAGATCTGAACCGTGGATGTACCCTCACCGGATTCTGAAACAAGACAACCACAGGAAGTGGGTGAGAGGACCAGCTGGGAGGGATATGATTGTACTGGCAATGTCAATGCAAAACCACCAACAGACCTACTACTTCAACACCATTCGAACAAACCACAAGCACCACTGAACAATAAAACATACAAGAAACTCACAAAATCGTCAAAAGCCAGAACCTCCCCCCTCTGAGCCACTACAGATCCATCTTCGAGCCACATCAGAAGCTACTCTGGAGCCATCATCGAGTCATTCCAAACTGGGCTGAGAATCTAGATCTGCGCTGAGCCACATCATCTCCAAGATTGAGAATTTGAGCCATGTTGAGAATCCAGAGTCAACACCAATCCATGCTAAAGACACACCAAGCCACGCCGTCACCAAGCCACACCATCGTCGAGTTGATCCAGAGGAAGTCGACGTCGAGACTGAGCCACGCCGGAGGAGGGAGGGAAACGATTCTGGAGGAGAAACCCTAGCCACTATGAGAGGAAGGGAGACACCACTCAGAGGCCCTATTAAAGAGTGCTCACATATATTCCCTTTAACAATGTGTAAAAAGGATTTTAACAATAATAAAAGTTTTGTTATCCTTTGCATTATTAAATGGGGTCCCCTTTATCAGCTCTAGAAATAGTGTTGATAAAGGCCCCACCTACTACAGTGTGTTGTTTTTATAACAGAACAGTGTAGCAACCTATAACCTATACAAAAAATATATAATTTAAATGAAATAAATTTTACATCATGAATACAAAAAAAACACTACTATATACATTTCAAACATTGTTTTGTATAATTACCTTTAAAATTACTATCCAAAAACATTTAAAAACATTAATATTTTATCATCTTTGGCACTTGTGATCCCCTCTCAAGAAATTCCATCCATGGTATTAGTTTTAAAAAAAATGAGAAAAATAATCCAACTATATAAGAAAACAAATCCTATGTTAGTAATATTATAAAGAAATAAATTAAACATTAATATAAAAATAATTCATTAATAAAATTTCAACTTTAAATAAAAAAACACTTAGATTTATACCGGTCACACCTTGTTTCATAATGAGGTTTAGTTAATTCCAAAACATCACAAATGAGTTATGTATTTTTTTCTAAAGTATCAAAACAATACTAATTCGTTTACTTAGTTTTGAGTATGTCAATTGTTCTTTTTTTATGAAATTAATGTCAATTTTAAATAAAGACATGCTTAGAGTTATACTAGTCACACCATGTGTGGTATTGAGGTGAGGATTATTCTTACATATCACAAATTACATATGGATCATTTTCTTAAAGTATAAAAACAATATGAATGTGTTTGCTTGATTTTTAGTATGTAACTTGTGTTTTTCACTAAAATGTAATTTCAAACTAGAAACAGGAACTTTGAGTCATACCAGTCACATCGTGTGTCAGTTTGATGTGATACTGCTTCATAAACATCAAAAATGAATTATGAATCATTTTCCTAAATTATCAAGACAATCAGAGATCATTTTATTGGTTTTCAATGAGTGATATAAGTTTTGAACTAAAATGTCAATTTTAAATTGATGATGAGCACTTTGAGTCATAATGATCACACCATGCATTGGACTTAAGTATGTGAATCATAAATTTCATAAATGACTCATGGATCATTTTCTTAAAGTATCAAAATAATCTAAATTCATTTGATTGGTTTTCACTATGTCGCTTGTTCTTTTTGCTAAAATTAATGTCAATTTAAAATAAAAAGACACACCTAGAGTCATATCGGTCGCATCATGCATATTATTGAGATGATATTGATTCTTACATGTCACAAATGAATCATGGATCATTTTCCTAAAGTATCAAAACAATCCAAATGTGTTTTCTCAATTTCCATTATGTCACTTGTTCTTTTTTTTAAAATTAATGTCAATTTTAAATAAAAAGACACACCTAGAGTCATATCGGTCACACCATGTGTCACATTGAGGTGAGGTTGATTCCTACACATCAAAAATGAATCATGTATCATTTTACTAAAGTATTAAAACAATACAAATGTGTTTTCTCGGTTTTTAGGATGTCACTTGTTCTTTTTACTAAAATTAATGTCAATTTTAAATAAAAAGACAAACTTTGAGTCATACCAGACATATCGTGGATAAGATTGAGGTTTGGGGGATTCCTACACATAAAAATGACTTATGGGTCATTTTCCTAAAGTATCAAAATAATCTGAATATGTTTTCTTGGTTTCAGTGTGTCACTTGTTCTTTTTACTAAAATTAATGTTAATTTTAAATAAAAAGATACACTTAGAGTTATATCAGTCACACCATGTTTAATATTGATTTTGGTTTGATTCGTACATTTTATAAATTAATTATGAATCATTTTACTAAATTATCAAAATAATCTGAATGTGTTTTCTTGGGTTTCAGTATGTCACTTATTCTTTTTACTAAAATTAATGGCAATTTTAAATAAATAGACACACTTGGAATTATACTGATCAAACTGTGTGTCGGATTGAGGTACGAATAATTCTTACACATCAAAAATGACTTATGGATTATTTTCCTAAAGTATAAAAACAATTTAAATGTGTTTTCTTAGTTTCTAGTATGTCACTTGTGCTTTTTAATAAAATTTCATTTGAAACTAGAAACAAGCACTTTGAGTCATACCAGACACATCATGTGTCGTTTTGATGTGAGACTGATTCAAACATTTCAAAAATTACTTATGAATATTTTTTTATAAATTATCGATATAATTATAGTGTGTTTTATTTGTTTTTAATGAGTGAAACGTTTTGAACTAAAATGTCAATTTTAAACTAATAACTGACATTTTGAGTCATACCGGGCACATTGTGTATCGGATTGGGGTGAGGTTGATTCCTAAATGTCAAAAATGACTTATGGGTCATTTTTATAAAGTATAAAAACAATAATAATTCATTTTCTCATTTTTTTAGTATGTCAGGTGTCTTTTTTACTTAAAATAATGTCAATTTTGAATAAAAAGATGCACTTGGAGTCATACCGGTCACATTGTGCGTCGGAGTGAGGTGTGAGCGGTTCCTAAATGTCCCAAATTAATTATGGATCATTATCCTAAAGTATCAAAACAATATGAATGTGTTTTATCTGTTTTGAGTATTCCACTTGTCTTTTTTACTAAAATGTCATTTTAAACTGGAAACACGCACTTTGAGCCATACCAGTCACATCGTGTGTCAGTTTAACATGAAATTGTTTCCTACATGTCAAAAATGACTTATAAATAATTTTTATAAATTATAAAGACAATACGAGCATGTTTACTCATTTTTCAGTGAGTGATACTTTTTGGACTAAAATGTTGATTTTAAACTCATAACGAGCACTTTGAGTCATATCAGGCACATAGTTTATTAGATTGAGGTGTGGATAATTCCTAAAAATAAAAAATGACTTATAGATAATTTTAATAAATTATCAAAACAATCTAAATGTGTTTCCTTGGTTTTGAATATGTCAGTTGTCTTTTTTACTAAAATTAATGTTAATTTTAAATAAAAAGACACACTTGGAGTCATACTGGTCACACAGTGAATTAGATTAATGTGTGGTTGATTCCTACACATCTAAAATGAATTATTTATAATTTTAAAAAATTATAAAAACAATCCTAATGTGTTTTCTTTTTTTTTAGTATGTCACTTGTCTTTTTTACTAAAATGTCATTTTAAACTGGAAACACACACTTTGAGTCACATCGATCACATCATGTGTCGAATTTATACGAGAATGATTATTACACATAACAAATTACTTATGAATTGTTTTACTAAATTATCAAGACAATATGAGTGCATTTTATTAGTTTTTAGTAAGTGTCGATTTTTGAACTAAAATGTCAATTTTAAACTGATAATAGGTGTTTTTGAGTCATACCAGACACATCATGTATCGGATTGAGGTTTGGGTGATTACTACACATCAAAAATTTTCTTATATGTCATTTTATTAAAGTTTCAAAACAATATGAATGCATTTTCTCAGTTTTGAGTATGTGAGTTGTCTTTTTTACTAAAATAAATGTCAATTTTAAATAAAAAGACGCATGTGGAGTCATATTGGTCACATCATGCGTTAGATTGTGGTGAGGTTAATTACTACACATCCTAAATAACTTATAGATCATTTTACTAAATTATTAAAATAATATGAATTCATTTTTTTGGTTTTGAGTATGTCAGTTATCTTTTTTACTGAAATTATTATCAATTTTAAATAAAAAGATACACCTGGAGTCATACCGATCACACCGTGTGACGGATTGAGGTGTATCTAATTCCTAAATGTCCCAAATTACTTCTAGATATTTGTATTAAAGTATCAAAACAATTATAACTACAAATATTACCACACTTTCCATTATCTTTCTTTGTCTAATTGTCAACACTACATATTGAGTTGATGTTTTTAGCCCAAAAACCTTCCTCTACTCTTCTGGTTTTCAACAAATAGAAAGGTTACTCAGCTAATAAAATCGACTCAATATGCAGTGTTGGTATCTTGATAAATAAAAGCAATGGAAATCATGTTAACATAAGCAGAAAGGAACATGGTATCTCTTTTGTGGCTTGTTGAAGATAGTTGAAATCAAAATATGACTTCCCAAAATATATGTGAAAAAAACTAAATAATTATTAGATAAAAATGATGAGGAAAATAACTTACATATAGTAGATAAAATAATGAAAAAATTGATAAAATAATTAGTAGGAATGAACCTTTTCGTGATTTTTTTATACATTCTTGACTCATTTCCTTGTTTTTATTATCTCAATTACACCCTCAAAGTTCAATCTCTCACAAGCATGAGCAGCTTAAAACAAACCACCCTAACTCAAATAAAGGAATCCACCTATATAAGAAAAAAATTACTATGTGAGTAATACTAAAAAGAAATAAATTAAATATAAATATGAAACAATCCATTACTTCTATAGAAGTCACATCTTCATACTATTTGTGTACATTCTGCCATCATGTATGTTGCCCATTCGTTTCTAAGAAAATCCATATCTTCTTATGAATATGATTATTTTCAGCAGTCATAGTAGTACTGAAAAAATATAAATACACAAAGGATTAATATAGTTACCCTATACTTTTTCACATAACATTACATGATTTTAAGCATAATTATACATCAGAATACAAGCCAAGGATCGTGAAGTCTAGTGTCTTTGAAGACTAGGTACATAAAATTGAAAACATGGGACTTAAAAAACTCTTATTTATTTAATATTAATAAATATATCATAAATTCCTTTGATCCCTTACATCTACAAATGGTTCTCTGGGGATCACATTAATGAAGGGATGAGCTAAAAACCCAATAATGGAAAAAAATATAGTAATAAATCTTTAGCGCATGGGTTAGAAGGCATGGCATAATGAAAATAAAAGGCATGGAACACATGGAATCAAAACTTATAAACATGGGATAATATAAACATGAATTCATAGTAATGTTTCAGAAACATGAAACATGACTTTTTCATGATTTGAGGCTCGTTGCACATAGTGGAGCACAAGTCAAGGTTAACCACCAAGACGGTTGCACATGGTAGCATGAATTAAGGCTAACCGCAAAGACCGTTGCACATAACGCCTCATGAGACTCAACATTGCCCAATTCATTTGAGAACTATCTGGAAACACCCATATTAACATGTTCATGAGTATGCTTTCCACATATAGAATCATACATAAACAATCATAAACATAAGGTCACCCATGGAAAGAAATGGGTATCATAATCATGTCATAAAGCATAATGAATGGGCGTATCATAAAAGTGTCCATGAAAGAAAGTAATTAGAACATACATGGACATTAATATGGTAAAATAAGAACACATAATGGTAATTGATGTCAAAAATAAGTGACAACATGTGAATAGAGTATTTAATAATTGTTAGCATTAAAACATTTTAGTACAGTTTTAAGGAAAACACTAACAAGAATTTAAAATAGAAAAGGGAATAATCTTTTGTAAAAAACCATAAGTGATATAATAAGTTTTTCATAATAAAAACACTGGTTTTATAAAAAAAATGGTGGATTAAAACATATGGTATAGTGAACTTGAAATTGGGTACAGATTCGGGAAGTTCCCTTAAAACGATTTTTCTTAATGGGAAGTTTTGAGGAGGGAATTATTTAAAAACATGTATATCCCTAAAAGAGAATGATGAATGGATATTGATACATGAGTTTGGAGAGTATACAAATTATTTATAATATATACATAAATAGAATAGATAACTTCATTTAGGTAGAAAGAAATATTGAGCAACCTGAAGGAATAAAGGAGGTTTGGGTAGAATCTCTTACGGAATATCGGTATGGTATCGGGTATACATAGGGGGGATTAATGAGAGAGAAAAGGGGTTGATAATATTTTATACATCATGAGGGAAGTATGGGGAAGGTGTGAAATCATACCCCAACATTAGTAATTATGCATAAAAGGACATAACATAGAGGAGATTCTCAGATAAATGTGAGAAAGAGAGGATCCCTTACCTTAAGCCTGGCGGTGTTCTTTGCTTGGTCTTAATGACCTGAATAAACAAATTAGGTTCATTAATTAATAATTACAGAACTTACACTACATTTTATTGATTTATTATAACCTTATTAAGTTCATCCATATACCTTTTTGATGAGTTAATAGGTTCAATTTCATTGTTTGGGAGCGTTTTCTTCCTTGGTTTTAATGATCAGTTCAGTTATATTCATGTCCGGATAAATATGTATGATGAGCATGGTTGGCCCGAATTGAAGTTATATGACATTAGTGAACATACATAATATTACATGGTTATAAAATTAATTTTTTTATTTGGAGTGAAGGTGAATCATTATATAAAACATTAATGATAAACACTTGGATTAATTTGGCGATTTTACTCATAATTAACTTGTTTTGTATTATTATTGTACATCATGTGATAAAAAGGATTATAGAACATTATATAAGATAAAATATGTATTTAATAGTCTGGTTCAACCATAAAAATGGTTTCATGACCAGAATTGAATATGGTAATAGAAATTGATAACTCATCATCCTTGAATGTGATAAATTAACACATCTCGAATAATGTTTTTGTTTCTTTATTATAAAAGAAGGGAGAAGGAGAGATGATAATTAATTATACCATTAGCATAAAAAAATATAGTAAATTTATGGTACTGGAGTTTTCATGCCATTTTAATGAAGATATATTAGGAAAGAAAAGATAAGAAAGGAACATGAAAAGAAAATGAAAGAAAGGAAAAGAGGAATCTACCTCTTGATTTAATCTTCCTTGGGAGCCTCTTAAGGGGAGATAATTTGGTCTTTTTAGGAGACCAAGGGCTGATGGAAGTGAGGGGTGATCTTTGTGAGAGATTTGGAGATAATTTAGGGAAGGCACAAGGCTTGAGAGGAGTGAAGAGAAGAGGGGAGTGTGGGTGGTTTTTATAGTGGAGGGGAGGAGGGATTTCGTAATATTTTAATCATTAGTTTATTATTTTTACATAAGACTAGAAATAGTGATGATTACATGAACAAAAATAGTAATATGTGAATGTTATTTTGAACCCAATGTGCTTACATCAGTAGAACATCACCCATGACTCATTAATTAATGTATTTAGCTTATTTTGTAAATTATCGTATTTCACTATTCATAAAAAATCATGTATTTTAGAAAAATACCAAAAATTCACCCTAACAATTTTTTGATGTGTATAATCCAAAAATTAAATCCATTTTTCAAAAATTATTTTCTAAGTATGATTGATTTAATTTTTAATTAAAATCATAATTTACTTGAAAAATACAGATTTTAAAATTATGAATGATTTTATAATGCTTTCAAAAATTACATAAGGTCTTATAAAATTATATTAAAACCATAAGACATAAAAAATTTAATTTATTAACACCTTTAAATTTTCCTTTTAATTAATTAATTAATTGTAATTAATTATTTATGACTTACAAAAATACCAATACTTTTACTATAGTCATATTATCACTTATAAGATGCCTAAATTTTATTTATACATTCAAGGGTGAGGTTAATATTATTTTGGATTATTTACTATTCATAAGGTTTATATTACTATTCATAAGGGTGACATTACTATTCATAAGGGTCAGTTACTATTCACCAAAAATTAAGTTTTTCTTATCAGGCTCCAAACATCTTACTGATCGCAACTGTGCATGTCAGATTTTCAAAATTCAAATCATAGAAGTGAAAATATTATGTTTAAAGGTCACATAGTACTTAGTAGTTCATTATTTTTTTATTTCATGTGATTATATAACATAATTATAAGAAGGGAATTTTCATTGAGAAAACATTGGGTTGTTACAATTAATAAATATTTTAAATAAAATACAAATTATCTTCAAAAATACCTCTTCAAGGATGATAGTTTGTTGATGTAATATGATCTATCTCATAAATTTACAAACATAATAACTATAGTCTTTTCCATTTTTTTATTTTGAACACTGTAGAAAAATTGAGAAAAATAAGTACTTTTTTTATATGTGTTTGGATAGTGAAATTTTATTATATATACCCTGATACTTGTCTAGTTGTAGAACTTTTCAGGCTCCTTGTGTGCATGGATTGTCCTCATTCCAGGATTTTAATGATATTTAAACATCGCCCTATCATAACAGAATTCTCATTAAAACATAGAATAAAATATATAACTTGAAGTTTAATTCTAAAACATTGTATGTAGTGTATTAAAGATTGAAAAACATCATCATGTGTGGTCAGTTTGTTGGGTATCCATGCAATGAATCTAGGAAATAAATATTTGGAGTATCTAAATTGACCACAATGAACATCCAATGTTTTCTAAAAACAAAAAAAAAGGAATAATTAATGAAAGAAATGAAAATATACTTGATATGATTAAATTGTATAGTTTTACTCATGCATCATTGGTATTGAGAAGAGTGTTTCATCAATAAGTTTTCTTTCAAACAATTTGTCTAGGTCTGCCACTATTTCATCCTTTTTTAATCCATTGTTGTTTGTTTTGTAGAAGTGGCGTGGGGACTAATGAGTCTAAATTTATTTTCATGGGGTAATACCTTCAATTTGTATTGATATATACACCTGAAAAAAATATGAAATGTATTTAGTCATAATTAACATAGTATATCAACTTTTGGAAAAACAAATCATGAAAATATACCTCATGTATACATTTACAACTAAGTAACCTAGACATTTATAGTTGAGGATTTCATTTACATTATCAAAAGCAATGTAGTCTCTAACTTCCTCTCCATACATTTTTTCTACAAAATCAACTATGTGACTACTACTATTTCATAACTTTGTATCTTCATGAACCTTCAATGTTAGTAAATGTGGATATTGAATGGTGGGGTAAAGGTGATTTTTGAAGATCTTTTTGATCGGTTAGTTGATCCTTTATATGGTTTTGAGTAGACCTTTCATTTCACAACCCTTCCCTTTTTCTATCTGTAATAACATTCATCGGTTCAGAATTTTTTTCATTAATTTTTAAAGGTTTAGCATGAAAAATAAGTTAGAAATGAATACCTCTTTCTCGACATATGTTTTTACAAGATCTGACATCCATGTGATGAATGTTCCAATAGCTTGTTCAACTGTATGAATATCTTCATCATTAAGTGGAATAGGTTGCTCGGTGCTCGGCTCATGAGCTATGCTAATTTCCACTCTCACATGACATGTTGGAATTGATCTGTTATCTGGACAACCTTCTTAGATATTGAATATTGTATCCCTCACTATAAGGTGATGAGTGGGTGTTGATAGATATAAATCACAGTCATTTTCACCCTGTAGAATATCAGTATAGGAAAGGTATAAGTGTCTGTATGATTCACATTTCTTAGAAACAGTTATTAGAATAATGATTACCTCAACTAAGACAACTCTTTGAGGGGAATGGATTACCTCAAAGGTGGTGGGGAGTGGGGTGGGATCTTCATGCAATGGTTGTTCTTGAGTTATTTATTCTCTTTTCTCCCCCCCCCATAACATTTTCTATAAACTCACTTCCAATGAAATTGTTTTTAAATAAAATCTAATTTTACTTTTATCTCTACCATTTATTTATCTTTATCCACCTATTGTTATTGTTTTCTCAAAATATGTTCATGGTGTCACCCCAAAACCCGCACCTCTGAAACAGCCATACTGTTTAAGTCGTTTCAAGGCCATTGATAGTATGTGTCCATCCAGTATAGGTGCTGATAATTCATGTGACTATTTCAGATAGAAAATATAGAAAAATAAGTAATCATTTTTATGTAATAGCGATTTAAAGTAAAAAAAATTATTATGTCATGCTTACACATGTTTCTCACACTTTTTGTGTGTTTTAATCTATTAGTATCTCATATTTATTTACATGTGCCTCCTTCCATAGCACATGATGTGGGATGGAAGTGGATTTGGATTTGGATTCATCAATCTTCATATAAATATAGGAATATAATTATATTTTTGTTTCATTTCACATAAAATTATTATGATATATTTAAAATACATACCATTTTTTTTCAAATGAAGAATACCCCATCCTTGCTTTATAGTAGGGGTATGCTAGTTTTTATTCCCATTCCTTATTTTCATCATTGAGTTGTTGTTCCATAAATAAAAAATTCCCAATCAAAGTGATGAATACACGTATTTTCAAACAATGTATTACCAGCCACAATGTACCTAAAAATACATATCTTCATGATAGCTTTTAAATGCATTTCATGCTTCTTATCTTATTAGGTTTACATACATAAGTGGTGGGTGTGGGTTTAATTTATCTTCATCGTCTTTAATATGAAATATTGTTAGAATTGTGTGAAATCCTCTATGAATCCTTCCAGCAAGCATTAATACATATTTCTTGTGGGAGTCATATACTATAAATACACTCTGCAAGGGATGATGAAGAGTATTTCAATGTTTTATTATTTTATTTTTTAGTAAAATAAAGAAATAATGCCATAATGTTATTGTAATATCTTCCCAAATAATTGACTTAATCGTGGGTACAACATGGTTCCACAAATCTACATCGATCGACACGTGTTGCTGAGTGATGAGACCAATGTAACTACTAAACATGGACTTGTTGGGGTTAACATTCTAGCCACATGCATTCCATCCGACCTCGTATTTGATTCTTTTACTTTTCACCTTAATAATTTTTTCTAACACCATCACACTATGGAACTCCTGTTTTTTTACAACAATAATTCTTCACCACCTACCATTTCATCATATTCAACATCATAAATATGTTTTTCCTATAGATTGGTAGCATTGTCATGTGTAGAAGGTCATTTTTCCTCTACACTGGGAGCAACAGGAGGTTGAGAAACATGATGTTCTTATACACTGGGAGCAGCAGCAGGTTGAGAAACCTTTTGTTTCTTAGGATTGAGAGCATCAGTATGTACATAAGATGTTATCTTCAGAAGTGGTTTAACATTTAATTTAGATTACATAAATGTAGTAGTGAGTATATAATAACATGAGGTGTATATTACAAAAATATATAACTTGATTATCAAAATCTCTTTTTTTAAAGGTTTAATAGATTTGACCCCTCTATCAAGTATCTAAATACCTTCATTGTGGTTTCCTTTATCATAAAAAAAAATCATCTACATTGGGACTACTGTGAAATGATTGTGACATACCAATGAAAGGGTCATCCTCAGTTGAATTTTCATCTGACCCTTTAGTGGTTTTGGTCAATAATAGAACAATTAACCACTTTCGGTTTTCATTATCTAGAACATAAAATACTTTTACTATATGTGATGCCTTTATAAACAGTTCTTTGTACCCTTACTTACTGAAATCCACGTTCATGAATACCAATTCATCTATTTTAATAGGATTCCTCTTATCAACCCACTTTCATTGAAAAATATTCACTTGGAATGTTTTATAATCCAACTCCCATATTTGTTTGATGATGCCAAATTATGACATATTCGCATAAATTGGATTTCTTTCTTTAGTACTAGAAACAAGCACCGCTTCATCCACAAGTGTAACTATGCTATTTTGTATGTTACTACCTTTATCATGTTTATTTTTATAGAATGTATAACCATTAATTACATAACCATTGTAATATAATATATACACACTTGGTCCTTTGGCTAGTCATTGAAGTCATTTTGAAATTGAATCCAAATTTTCATCTGACTCCTTAAAAATATGGTCTCGATACCATCCTATAAACTATTGATTATATGTATTTGATATCTATATTTCATCCCTTGATGGATTCAAATGCCTAAGATTTTTTTTATGGGTTTCAACATATGGGGAAACCTCCAAACTATTATAAAAAACTTAAATATGGGCCTACTCCCGATCTTTAATATTGATTGTGACAGTATCTCTTCCAGAAATTTCTTCACCCATAAGCTGCCTAGTGTGATGAGATTTTTGTAGACCAATGTTTTCCCCACCAGACATGTAGTCAGTATAAAATTCAATGGCTTCCTCAACAATATATCACTCTTTAATACAACCCTCTGGATGACTTTTATTTTTGACATACCCTTTCAAAATATTCATATATCATTTAATGGGGTACATCCATCTATAGTGTACATGACCACATTGTCAAATCTTTCTCACCAAGTGAACCATAAAGTGAACCATCATATCAAAGAATGTTGGTGGGAATAACATTTCCAATTTACATAATATGATGAAAATTTACTTTTCCATATTCATCAATTTCGTTTGGTATATAACTTTGTTGCATATAGCTTTGAAAAAGAAACAGATCTTGGTTAGTGTATGATAGACATTCATGGGAAAAATGCAATGTAAAAATATAAGAATTAGATATTGCATCAAAACATGGTAGTCATGTGATTTCAAGCCCTTTAGATTTAAATCAGTCATTGATATGATATTCTTGATATTCAATGAATACCCATCTAGAAACTTTACATCATTCAAGAAGTTGTGAAATTGATATCTCTCCTACCTGGAAAGAGTGTAAGGAGCTAGAGAAAGAAAAGTTCATTTTTCACCCTTCAATGGTGCCAACTCTTCCTTTATTCCCATGTCAACCATGTCCAACCTAGAATTAATTATATCCGTTGTTTTTTCAGGTGAATTTAGTAACGTTACAATTACACTATTAGGTAAAAAAAATCAACATACATAACATCAAGAAAATTTCTTATGTATAGAAAATTCCAGTATGATAATTCAAAAAAAACTAATTGCTTTTTCCAACCAATTTTTATAAGGTTTTTCAAAAATGGTTTACTAAAAGAAGTGACCATATCTTTTACTTTCTCAAGTAGTTGATTACCTGTTAGTGGATACAGTGTTGTATGTTCTTCTGAACTTACATCGAATGATGTCGTCTAAGATCGGTAGTTATGTTTTCAGGGTATAAATCAATGATGTCCTAGAAACACAGTCTTCGATGAATGTTTCAACCTAATTGATTGTGTACCTTGTTTTCAAATAGGACACACTTGAGTTCCTTTAATGTTATATACTGAAAAAATTTCATAAGTGGGAAAGTCATTTATCATCCCATATAACATGTCTCTTAATGTGAAATATTTATTTCTATAAGCATCATACAACATAACACCTAAATCCCACAATAATTTCAAATCCTCAATCAATACATCCAAATAAACATCAATATCATTACCCATTTATTTTGGTCTTGATATAAGCATAGATAACATGATATATTTTTATTTCATGCATAACCACGGTAGAAAGTTATAATTTACCAACATAATTGGCCATGTACTATGAGTGATGCTTTAAAACCCAAAATGATTCACTCCATCCATAGATAATGTAAGAGGAAGGTTTCTCAGCTTGTTTCCAAATTCAGGATACTCAGGATCAATTCTCTTCCACTGAGGAGAGTCTATTGGGTGATGAAGTTTCCCATATTTATTTATTGTATCTGCATGACACGTCAATTGCCTTGTAGTCTCCTCACTTCCATATAGGCATTTAAACCTTGGAATTATTGGAAAGTACCATACAAGTTTCATAGGACCCGATTCATCTTTCTTGTATCGAGAAGCACCACACTTTTATGAATTCTTTAAGTGATTTTTGTTCCTTGTGAAATAGTATACAATCATTTGGGTAGACATGTATTCTTTCAGAGGTCATACCCATTGAATGTAGAATTCGTTTAGCATCATATGTTTGTCTAGGGAGCTCATTATCTTCCAGGATCATATCATTCAAGAGAGAAAGTAGTTTAGTAAAATCAAAATCACTCCATCCATTGTTTACTTTCAAATTATACAACTTCAGTATGGCTGATAATTTTGTATATTTAGTGCAACCAATATACAATTACATGTTTGCAAAACTCTTTAACTTCTCAAACAATTTTGGACAATCATTAAGTTCATCTTCAACTGTCCTTGTCATTTCCTCAATATGATCTCTATCATCATTCACACTTGTAATCACATCCTTGATATGGTCTCCTTCATTATCCACACTTGTAATTATATCTGATGATCCATAAAATGCAGTGTTATCCCAATCACTAGCTACATTCTCTTTTTTCTCATGTCTATTCCAACATTTATAACTTCGATCAATTTTAGGATAAATCAAGTGTTCTTATAACTCCTCTGGACTAATTAGTCTTGAATAACAACAGCGTAAACACAAAAAAAGGATTTGAGAAGGGTCATATGCATGAGCTTTTGAAAAATTGATGAACTCTTTTACTCCATCTTCATACTCTTTTGTCATACGATTGGCATTCATCCATTCTTTATTCATATTCATACTATTTTATTCGGTAATATTAATATTTAACAAAATAAATATACAAAAGATGTTTAATTGAAGATGGATCTCATGAATTGATTGAAAGATAATGGAAAGATTGAAAAATGGTTTATCATCCCACATGATCAAACACAAAAGCTTATTGAAGGAAATTTATAAATACAGTTATTGAATATAATAATAGAAATAAAAAAAATAAAAGCTATATTATTTGAAAACCCTTTTCATGATATAAAATACAGCTATTGAATGTAATAATGGTTTCACAAATAAAAATAAATAAATTATTATATTTTTTAAAACAACAATCCATACGTTTGAGAAAATTCAGGTTATTACATGAGACCCAAGGGATTTAATACAGTGATGTGAGTAAATGTTTTTTTATGGAAAAAGTGACTTAATTTAAAATGTTGTGCATAAACTAGAATTTGAAATTTAAGAAGGGGTTTTGAAGTGTAATTTTCAATGGATAGAAATACTTCTCTAACTCTTTTAGGAATTTAAATTTAAATTTGATGCTTTTGAATAAATCTAGGGAAATGTTTTATTTTTGAAATTTTGGGATATAAACTTAGAATTTTAAATGGGTGTACTTTATTAAAAATCACAAGGAAGAGCATTTTTATGAAAAACCTTAGGATACAAAGGTATTTTTCAAAAACCCCTTGAATTGGAGAGCCCCACTCCTGAATCATATGATATCATCACCCTTTGGGGAGGAGATCCCCACCCCAGAAACATCTCAATGTGTCATTTTATTATCACCTATAGGGAATAACACCCCACCCTAGAACCATCCTCAAAATCTCATGGTGGATTAGTTCCCGATCTAAAATTCCAAAAAAGAATATGTTAACTAAGCATAAGATGATTTGAGATCTCAATCATATTTCAAAATTAAATATAACCAAGTTATAAACAGGTCATAATTCCATCCAAGCTTAAAATATCAATATTCAATTCAAGAGGTTGGAACTTTCCCAACCAAAGTTCTATATCCATATTCAACTAGGGTTACCACCTTTCTTACCCATTTTACCACATGTTCTCATCTTAGAGATTATCATAGGGCATTCATTTTTGGATTACATGGTAATAGTTTCACTTATATCACCCTTTGGGTTGCCTCTTATAATTTCCTTTCTCATTAGTCTAAGGAATGCATTTCTTAGTGTCCAATAATCTATGATTTAATTTTATTAGTTGACCCCTCATAACCAAAATAATAAAATTTTCACATGAAACTAATATATATACCATTTATTTAATTTTTAGGTCTATCACACATTAGGTAGACACGAGCACACATCATATGCACATAGAATGAGAGTAGCCTTGAAGGATAACTTAGGGACCACCAACTTTATGCATGTTGGGTGCTTCTCATTGAATATCATTAGTTGATTTGGTCACACATGACCAAATTAAGAAAAATAGAGAAAACCTTAAAAATAGGCACAGATGGGTTTAATTTTCCTAAATCTAAAAACAATGAGAGAAGCCATGGAATAGATGCTCAAGGAATGCTAGTCCAACCCATAGTTTCTACCTGCAATAAATGACATGAAGATCTAACAATATTTGATGAATATCTCAGTTGGAGATGAAAATAGGAATGAGAGAACAATTTAAGGCATACTCATTATATTCTGGACAAAAATGACCTAAAACCACTTTATATTTCTTGTAAACATTTTATCCATATTTTAGAAAATCAAAACCAAATTTGCCACACTAAATCTTCATAAAACAATGACTCTTATGTATAGGGACCCTTATATATGGGACCCTTACATATGGGCATTGCATCATCATCATAAGAAAAATTATGAATTCTCTACTTCTGATAGTTTCAACAATTAATTGGAAAAATGTTTTCACACAACTAGCTGGTATGAAAATTATAACATTCAGACCACGTATGTATTATATATTTTTTTCATATGCAGGGTTTTTGACTAATCCAAATTTTCAAAAAACTACTAAAACTTAAAAATATGACCAAATTCACCCCAAACATTTTCAAACCCTTTTCACCACATACACACTTTTTATAAACATGTCAACTACTGAAAAATTATAGTAAACTCAGCCTCAAACCCGAGACACTCATGAGACTTAAAGCCTACATCAGTACCCATAACACCTTAATTGAGTCTCAATACAATCGACTAATCAACGATCCAACAAAAATATTTTCAAATACCCTAAAACCAAAAAGTGAAGGATGATAAAAAATCATGAATCTGCAAAATGGAGAAACAATAATCTCATACCTTAGAGGGACGATGATTCGTTGATGAAGAGTAGTGTGGGTTCGGTTGGGAGCGACGACAACAGGGAGCTACGACGACGGCGACAGCGAGCGGCGAAGGTGAGCGGCGGCGGCGGCACTGCGATTCCGTGAAAAGTTGAAGCCACGAGAAATATGGCGATCTGTTAGAGTTTTTATAAGAATACGTAAGGTTTTTATCGGCGCTTTCAAAAAAGCTTTGATAAAGAGTAGTTATTAGCGCTAATATAAAAAACGCCGATAAAACAACTTTTTATCAACGTTTTTTTAGCGTTGATAAAGATAACTCTATCAGCGATAAAAAAAACATGGATAAAGATTCAATGTTAATAATTTATTTATATTATTATATAAATTTAGAAAATTATATATATATATATATATATATATAATTATATATATAATAAGTGTGTATATATATATATTAGGTGTTTGGGGGTACAATTATATTAAACACACACACACCACATACACAGGCCGAAAAGGAAGACCATAGCTTCCCCCAAAGAATATATCACCCATTAAGCCTTATTTATTCAATACATGACCTGAAGGCTCAGTGGGCATGAAGCTCATTATATGGCACAAAGGCCCACAAACTGGTCCGAAGGTTCAGTGCAGTGTCATGTCTGCATTATACTTGCGTCACCACCTGCCCGCGGAAATTCGCTCTCACCCGAATTTGAACTCGGGTTTGATATAGGATTACGGGGAGGTTTTACCACTCGGGTAAGTCCCCAACTGCTATATAATAAGTATATTTATAAATATTTGTATATATTTATATAATTATATATAATTATAAAATTATAAATATATATAATTAATATATTTATTATATATAATTATAGAATTATAAATATAATTAATATATTTATTATAATTATATAATTATAAATAAATATTTATTTATTTATAGTAAATATATTAATTATATATATTTATAAAATTATAATTAATATATTTATTATATTTATAATTTTATAATTATTTAAATAAATATATAATTATTTATACTTATAACTATAAATAAATATTTATTTATTTAAATAATTGTAAATATAATAAATATATTTACTGTAATTTTAAATTATTTAAATATTATATTTATTTATAATTATAATTATAAATAAATATATTTATAATTATTTGTATATAATTACAAATATATTTATAGATATTTATTTATTAATATATAAATATATTTATTTATATTTATCTATTAATATATTAATATATTTATTTATAAACTAATAATAAATGTATTTATTGTATTTTTATAATTATTTAAATATATATATATATATATAGTTATAATTATAATTATTAATAAATATATTTAAAAGGTATTTATATATAATTAAAATTTTATAATTATAAATATATTTATTATTAAAATATATTTATTGTATTTTTATAAGTATTTATGAGAACATAATAAGTTAATGGGTATAACATGAATGAGTCATACTTAATATGGTATAAATTATAAAAAATGATCCATCACATGTATATGGAAACACATGATTAGTAAGGGGTGTCAATGTATAAATGAAAATTGGTGAGTCATGAATACATAACACATGCATGTGTCGTCATAATATAGATAATCATAACATTTGAAATATAACAACTCACAATCATGTTCACAAATAAACTTATGACCATATAACGTCAATTATACGTACTCAGGCGTCAAGGTATGAACATAAAAAACATTAATCACGTCCATAAATATCATTATATATACATATCGACCAAATTCATTGGAAACATATATTTATTTATATAACTGTAATTATAAATAAATATATTTACTATTTTTAAAAAAATATTATAATATTATAATTATTTAAATATATATATATTTATTTATAATCTTATAAAAACTTTTTTAAAACATTACATATGTATTTGAATTATTAAAAAAATATAATAATTATAAATATGCGTTTTTTAATTAATGTTTATAAATAAACATTATTTTTGAATATAAATATAATAATTATATATATATATATATATATATATTAATAATATTTTTTGTTAAAAACTTTTATCAGCGCTAAGAATAGTTGATAAATATATCATTTATCAGTGCTTAAAAAACGTTAATAAAAAATGCACATTTATCAGCGTTTTTTTTAGCGCTCATAAACATTATATTTATCAGTTCTTTTAGTTAATGGTGATAAATGTGCGACTTTTATCATCACTTTCTATGATAATGAGAAAAGTCGACGTTTCTCTTATCCGGATCTATGATAATGAGAAAAAAGTGATAATAAATAGAAAAATACGTGTAATCCAGTGGAGATCAATGGGGTTAAAATCAAATACACGAGGAATAGAGTTTTATAAAAACTCATAATAATCTTCATCCATAAAATCGCCATATCTATCATTAAATTATATGCGTTGATAACAAAACACAACGTACAAATTGACGCGGACACATGGCTTACTAAAACAAAATTAAAATTTTGAAATCGAGTATTATAATGTAAATTTAGAAGGATGGATTTAAATAACGATTGATATTTTAATATAATATAAGTCGAATAAAAGAATAATTAATTATTAATTGCAAAGAACGGAAGTGACGTGGCCAATTAGATGCATGATTAGTTGGTCCCACCTCGCTCACTTTGATGTTCCTCTAAAACAGGGGCCACATCCTACGAAAAACCAGCGTCCATGGGAGATTAGATCCTCCCACCCCTGCCCGCCCTCCCTTCTCATCCCTCCCCGTCACTAAAGTGCGGTTTCTTCCTTGGGTTCGTCATCGGAAAAAATAATTTGAGGAAGAAAATATGATTATCAACAAGATTCTTCGATCGGCTGTCAGAGGTCCTCAGGTCTGGCCAATCTTCATCTCCGATTGAGTTTTCTCGCCTGCCTTCTGTATCTTCCTTGGTTCTAACTCGTTCTCTGATTTACATACATGCATGCATGCACTAATACATATGCATACACGCGCCTATATATTCTTTACGTTGCTCTTGAATCTTCTGTACTTCTCTGAATCCATGGTTCCGTTGGTGTCAATACATTGATTTGCTGAGTGGACATGTTCAATTTATTCTTTATGCTTTTATATTTCGACACACTTACATATATTGGCTGTAATTTGCTGACTGTAAAATTTCAGAGCATAGTCCATTATTCTGTAGTAAATCAATTTAATTTGATTTTGTGAACATATGATTCGAATTCATTATCTGACACTGTTAAAATATTTCTTTCAGTTAATTTATTTTTTCATGAACATTTTTGTGGTGAAGTTACTCTCACTGTTGCCATCGATTGTGTTTCCTCGTGTGTCTTTGTGAAATGATCGCCTTTTGAATGTCTCTTCTCCTCTTGGCTATACTTTCTTTTGTTTAAAAAAACTCAAAACACTCCCTTCTGATGCAGCATTCCAAATTAGAATCTTTGGTTCATTTTTGTTGTTTCCCATAACACGGAACTCAAATACTATACATGTCTGGCCTTTTATTCTAAATGATTTCGTGTTCTATATCATATGATGTTTTAGAAGCACTACACTTTCTCGTCTGCATCCTTATTTTGCTCGCACATTGCCCTTTTCATTTTACTTTATTATGGATTCATCCATATATTTATGTCCTGTTTGGTTCAAGAATTCTGGTACAAGGGAATGGTAGACCAACAATATTTTAAGCTTTTAAAATTAAATTCGTTGAATTTCCTGAATGTGGATGACCTAGAAAGTTTTGATGACCACTGTTCAAGGAATTTAGATTCCTTAAAAAAAGCTTGGTAACGGGGATTATGATGTGAGTTTAATTTTTGAGGACCAACCTTCACCAATGCAACACCAAAAAAACATCAACGTGTTTTAATTTGGACAAATGCATCTTTTTTGTTAACAATTTCATTGCATTCTTACATTTATATTGCTCAGCCAAATGATTTAACACCTTTCATTCGTCACACACCAAATTCAATTATGGTTTACATGATTCCATCTCATTCCATTCCATTCCATTTCATTAATGAAGTGGAAGTAAACAAGGCCTTATTCTTTCATAGTTTCATTTAAAATTTCCCTCTAATTTTCTAGCTGTGGGCTTGTTTAGGGACTATACTGCCAGCTATCAGCTTCCATGTTGATCCTGTTTTCGTGATTTTAGCTCCTTTTGATGGTCTTGCTTTTGTTCCCTCTCCACCTACACTTCCATCTAAAGACCTTCTTCATGCCTTGTGTATGTTTTGATATTTAAGGAAATCATGACTCCATTGCTTTTCTTTTGTTTGCAATGAGCATGTATAGTACCAAGGGTGAGTATCTTGTTCCTGTTGTTGATACTAGCCAAGTGCTTCTCTGGCATTGTTCATTACTTCTGGATGTAGTTATTTCCAGTTGGGGAGCCAGGATCCAAATTTTACCCGAGCCATCAAAATCAAATAAAAAAGACTAATAAGACCTTTGTAGTGATTCAGTTTCCATAAGTTTCCATACTATAGCTGGCTTCCATGCACATTGGTAACCTTTTCTCTCTGATCTGCTGTCTGGTTCTTACTTACAGGGGTACCTATTTCAAGTTCCCTTAATAATCCGAAGGGCTACCACGGATGCATCATGCTTACAGAAGGAAGTTACACAAGATGGAACAGCTGACAGGAAAGGGTGAGAAGCAATTTTTTTTAAAAGCCTCTCTTCTCTATCTTGTCATCTGATTAAAAAAAATTCAATGCTTATGAATACATACTTCATTTTTGAGACAGCTTCAGACTAGAATAACCTGATATGTTCACACCAGTGGCTCATTATCAATGAATGCGCTTCGTTTTTGCTCGAGTCGATTTGTATGAACTGACCATACATGAATTGTTCTTGTAAATGATGAAAACCCATTTTGGTTATGTCAGGTTTAAAGGGCATGACATGTTAGCACCTTTTACAGCCGGGTGGCAGAGCACTAACTTGAATCCTCTAGTAATAGCAAAGTCTGTGGTATGTTTTGCTGATGTGTTATACCTGATGGGCAGGCCTCCATAGGTCGAATGAGCCAACTTGAATGAACATTTTTATAATATTGTAAACCTGTATTTTCTAACATGGCCATTCTTATACCAATATTTTGGAATGCCAGTTTGCTCCTTTATTATTTAACATGCCATCAGTTGATCAATTATTGCACAGGGTTCTTATGTTTATGACATTAATGGGAGGAAATATCTTGATAGCCTTGCTGGTTTGTGGTGCACAGCACTAGGTATTCACACTGCGCTTTCTTCATTATTATTCTACATTTAATCACTTTTCTTTCTTCAGTATAGCACTGCATGTCATTATTTTCAGTGCCCGATGTTGATTGGTACATTTTTACATTATATGATTTTTTTCCTTGCCTCAATACTGTCATTTTTATGTTTAGTGATTCAACAACATTCATAACACATATGTTGAACAAACTGTTTTTCACTTTGGCAAATATGGCTGATCTTTCAGTTCTAAAACCATGTTGACATGTCCCATTTTCTATTCCTTTTCATTATTTTCTTTTTTTTGGTATGTTTCAAACCTGTTCTTTGATGTGCTTGGCTGCACAGTGTCAACCTGGTTTTGTTAAAATAGAGTACAATATAACACCAAGGGATCTCAGGTCTTAAAGCGAGGATCAAACACTGGCTTTTGGTGAAGTAGTGGTGGCAATTCGGGTTCACGGATTGGGTTGGGTTGGCCGTTTTGTGAACCCATTTAAGTACAACCCTAGCCCGACCCATTTAATTAAGCAGGGAGGTCAATCCTAACCCAACTTACCAACCCGTTGCTTCAAATATATATGATAGACTGCATCATGAAACTAGTTAATATCACATAAACTCAATGACCCAATCAAATTGAATTATCCCATTTAGACTAAAAATAACCTAATTAATATGAAACATCTGTTATCCATGTTGCAGCTTGACCCTCTTAAACCACTTAAAATAACATGTTATAAACATGTTGAATTATTTCAAAATAAGTTGATTATAAGAATAAAATATTTTATAAAATTTATTATTATTACGTTTTTAATATTTTATATTATCATTATTTTTTTAATCGGTCTGCATGGATTATACGGGTAGGGAATGGTCAACTCGAACCCGACCCAAATATTATTTGTGTCCGATTACTCGATCCAATTATAACCCAGACCCATCGTGTCAGGGCGGGTCGGGTAGGGTTATCATGTCAGGTTCAAAACTACCACTTCTATGGTGAAGTGGATCCCATGCTTTCCATGAAATCAAGAATTTAATAATTTGTTGTTAGAAGAGGAATAGAGGTACAATTGAGTGGTCTCTGACAGAAGGAAAGTGAAGGGGGATCAATTAAGTTTGAACCAGAGTGGGGAAGAATATATACATGAAAAATGAATGATGTCACAGCCAAGAAATTGGCGTGTGAATTAAAGGGGAAGAGAGAAAGTGGTCAGTTGTTTGATTGGTTGGGGAGTGTGAAAGGTGAGTGGAACATAGGGAAAAAGGGAAATAAAGTGGTAAGAAGATGAGAGGGGGTGTAAGCTTTAATATATGAAGCCTCAATCCCATAAAGTTTTGTTGGTTTTATTTGTTTCTTTTGTTTTGATTGGTGACCCAAAGGCTATTTGATTTGTTTTGGTGCTTACATTTTTGGATTGTAATGCAAATAGTAGCATTCATTTTGAATGAAAATTCGTTAAATTATTCTTGATTTTTGAATGCTGGATGATATATTTTTTCCCATGCATTCATTTGCTTAGTTACTGCATGACATATTTTCAGGTGGAAATGAACCTCGACTCGTCGATGCTGCCCTCCGACAATTGAATACCTTGCCATTCTACCATTCATTTTGGAATCGCACTACGGAACCCTCTTTGGTACTAGCTCTTTATATGATCAGATCTCATGTGTAGGCCATATATTTACGTTGCAGTTTTTCCTGCAATTTATAATTTAACCTGAATTTATTATCACATTCAATCTGATGCTTCGATCTTAGTCTCATATTTCTCCTTTTCCTTTTCCTTTGTGCAATTTTTTATGGGTGCCTGACAACTGCTGTCATTTGATTTTTGAACAGTAGTTCCATTTTGTAGGATCTTGCCAAGGAACTTTTAGAAACGTTTACAGCAAAAAAAATGGCAAAGGTTTTCTTCACCAATAGTGGATCAGAAGCCAATGATAGTCAGGTTTGTTTGCTATGTGAAGCATTTTAAAACACCATTTTGCTTATAGAAAGTGCATGGCTGTTATGTCACTGCAAACATGAACAAAAATGTATTTACAAGGTAGAATTTAAAATTTGATCTTCATAAATAAAAATTGGCCATTTGACAAGATTTTGAGCTTTTGTCTGCAAAATTTCCTGAAAATTAAAGCTCTTCAGCAGAAACTATAAAATTCAAAAGCAACATTGGCATGACCTTTTTCATTAATAATAGTTTCTTCTTTATTTATGTAGGTGAAGCTGGTTTGGTATTATAACAATGCACTAGGAAGACCGGAGAAGAAAAAGTTTATTGCTCGGGAAAAATCGTAAGTTCGCAAAGCCATCATTGATTTCCCCTTTTTCTTCTCTTTGCTTCAATTTTACTTCATTCTAAATGTTTTCTTCCCTTCTGCATTTTCCCCCAGATATCATGGATCAACTTTGATATCTGCAAGTCTTTCTGGGTATAATTCCTTCCTTGTTACCCTTTCATCATCTTGTCCATTTTCTGAAACTCATCTGAACTGTTGTGAATGATGCTAATTTACTCGGTAGTCTTCCAGCATTGCATCAAAAATTTGATCTCCCCGCTCCATTTGTTTTACACACCGATTGCCCACACTACTGGCGGTTTCATCTTCCAGGTTGTGGTCTGAACATCAAATTTCAGAGAAGCTTCTTATTTTGACCATTTCATTGAATGAAGGGAATGTTTATTTTCTCGTGTCAGGTGAAATGGAAGAGGAGTTCTCGACCAGATTAGCCAACAATTTGGAAAATCTTATTCGCAAAGAGGGACCAGAGACAGTATGTAATCTATGGTTTTAAACTTTTAGGCTCTGTATTGAAGTGCACTTCGGGGTGTAGTACCCTGCCGAATCTGAGACATGGTGGGGTAGGGGCGAAATCCATAGACCTCCCTTAATAATGAGTGAAAAAAAGTGCTTCTGTATAAATGTTTTCAGATTACCTATTAAAAAGTTTTTCTCAGCCCACTTATTTAAGTGGTTTTTTCTGAAATTTAAGCAGAAGTTTTTTTTTTCAGAAACAGAACAAGCGTCGCTCATTTTTTCGAACTGCTTATCATAAATAACAAGCGCGCTAAACAGTTTTCAGTAGGTGCTGTCAAACGGACCCTTAGTAATCATTGTTAAAAAAAATGGGTCATTCATTTTTCTGAAATTGTTCCTTCAGATTGCTGCCTTCATTGCTGAGCCTGTCATGGGTGCTGGAGGAGTAATTCCACCCCCAGCCACTTACTTTGATAAGGTGAATTATTCTATTATGAAGTGTTTGACTACCAAATGCAGAAATTCTATTACAGAATGGCATTTTTACTGCAAAATAAAGTGAATTGGAGATGCTCTAGCATGCACACTGTTTCTTTTTTCTATTTTACAGATTCAGGAAGTTGTAAAGAAGCACGACATTCTCTTTATTGCAGACGAGGTATTTAGTGTAGCCATTGTTCATAATTTTTTTTATAATCAATTTCCATCGGTAAGGTTACTAACTAATCCTTTCTTGCTTTGATTTATCTATCATAGGTTATATGTGCATTTGGAAGGATCGGAGCAATGTTTGGGTGTGACAAATTTGACATAAAGCCTGATCTGGTCTCAATTGCAAAGGTGAAGATACAATGTTTGTTAGATTAGAGGAATGGTGGCTTCCGGTAAAATCTGGCTCTCACTTGTTATGTTCTCGAATGTGGGCTTTCTAGGCCCTTTCCTCTGCATACATGCCCATCGGAGCCATTCTTGTCAGCCCAGAAGTATCAGAAGTCATACACTCTCAAAGCAACAGACTGGGTATCATTTAGTTCTCATTCCACACCAATCCATCAACAGCTTCCTTGCTGTTGAGTTCTCTGATCTTCTTTACAGGTTCTTTCTCTCATGGGTTCACCTATTCTGGGCATCCTGTATCCTGTGCGGTTGCGCTGGAAGCCCTGAAGATCTACAAGTATGCGACACATCGTTTATTCCGTGCATATTGTCATCCAATGATTATATAATCTTATCGTGTTGTGTTTAAATCATGTTTCCAGGGAACGTGATATAGTTGGGAAAGTGAAGAGCATTTCCCCAAAGTTTCAAGATGGCTTGAAAGCTTATTCCAGCAGTCCCATTGTTGGGGAGGTACTTGTTTTATACCTTTATGACTTCCCATAAACGGTGCTTTACCCGGTTCATGTGGATGACCAGATCCGGGGGCTCGGCATGATTCTTGGTACAGAGTTTACAGACAACAAGTCTCCCAGTGATGCTTTTCCTTCTGAATGGGGCAAGTTCTTGTCTATTTTTTCTTTGTTCTTGACGATTTCTTGTTATTAGTCATCATGGGATGACTAATAATTCATGATCCCTCCATTCATGGGATGAGTTTTACAGGGATCGGTGCGTATTTTGGAGCAGAGTGCCAAAAGCGAGGGATGTTAGTACGGGTTGCGGGAGATACCATCATGATGTCTCCTCCACTCATAATTAGCCCAGAAGAAGTTGACGAGGTATATTATTGGAAAAATGACAATGAATGACCAAAAGATGAAGTTAATTCCAACAAATGATACAGTCCGTTACAAACTCAATCAGAAAAATAACTGATTGAGTCCTTCATTGGCATTAACTTCATCTTTTGGTCATTCGTTGTCATTCTTCCTATATTGTTTTCCAATTTGCCCATCCTGTAAGGGGGGCTTAAACAAACTACAAATTTTTTCTCTGAAGGAGATTTTTAGAAGTTGCAACAAGGCATAGGCATTTTGTGTTAGAAAATCAGCTGTTAATTTAGTTTTGACTAACGTGTTGGGTGTGTTGATATTTGCAGATGATAAGCATCTATGGGGAAGCACTGAGAGCTACGGAAGAAAGGGTGAGGGAGCTCAAGTCTAAGCGACCATAGAGACTGGGCTCTGTTCGGCAATGGCCAAAAAACTGGTATTTGTCTCCCTACTGCCACCCTAAAGCTGCTGCTATTTTACTGCTGGTATCCAAATAACGCGGTTTCAGTTGTCCCGGAGACACCAAATGGTGAACTTTATTTATGTGATTAAATGCTTGCGGGGCAGGCATTATTTGTGGAATAATGGAAACTATGTAGATGATGATCCTTCATTACATGTTTGAGAGTTAATTTTAAGATAGAATGAAATAGATTATTTAAATGATACTGTAGAAACATTGTGCGAGGAAATCATATTTCTAAGTGAGCCCAGGTCTCTTCAAATTTCAAATTGACCCGGTTAAAGATACTCCAACACTCTTCCTCAAGTTTCGGCATATATATTTATGATGTCCAGTTTGCTATATAAAAATTTCACTCATGTTCCAGGAACTTTTTTAGTGAACATGTCATTCAATTGGTTGGTAGTTTGTGTTCAAAAGCAAGACTCTTTTCATAATTTTTCTGAACAAGGTGATATCTCAATATACTTTGTTCATTCATGGAAAACTAGGTTGTATCAATCTTGATTGCTGCATGATTTCCACACCATATATTTGCATACTTCTGGGCAGGATGACCAATCTCATGCAAGATATGTTGCACCCATAAAATCTTAGTTGTCATTTATCCTTGACTCGACACTTATCAAGATACGATGCTTTTTTTTTTAGAAATGGGTTTCCTGTTAATGAAGACAACATATTCAAGTATGGATATGCTAGAGGATAAACAACAAGGTTATCCGTAGTACAGGACTCCACATCACTGTGCCCATGATTGTAGTATAATAGTCTGAGACAGGATTCACTCTGAACATATTTAACAATGGGAAACAATGCATCCCACTATAGCTTAGCAGGATGACCCATGAACTGAACAATGTTTGGTTGAGTCATATAGCTTAGCAGGACGACCCATGAACTGAACAATGTTTGGTTGAGTCATATAGCTTAGCTTGCTAATAAATCGAAAATACCTGTCAGGTGAAAAAAATACCTCACTTTCTGCATGAAGAGATTTCTCATCTAGCTTGAGGAGTATCAATAGTGTCGACATGAGACAGGTGTGGGAGATCCAATATATCATTACATTGGTGTTGGGAGGGGGAGAAACAATCAAAATCTACACTAAATGCGCACGGGGAGACTCGAAACCAAGACCTTCCAAATACCACCATAGGGACGCAACCATTAGGCTGCACCACGTGGGAAATCTTCGGGCATCGAGACCTCAATTTCAAAGTACTTAGGGGCTTCAGTCCATCTAAAAGTTGTGGCGAAGAAAAGAGTTCAGCCAACAAATCTCTACAAAATCACAACTTGTAATCACAATATCACCAACTTAAGCCAAAAAAAATCCCGATAGTGAATTGATGATAAAAAAAACGTGAAATCCTTTAAACACCATGAAATCCCATACAAAAAACAATCAAACCACATCCATGAGGACTGCTCAAGGTCATAAAAAGATCGTTGGTGATGACACATTTTGGATGACTTACCTCCTGCAACAAATTTAGGAGGTTCCTCCATATAGTGGTCATAATCTAGAAAACCATGAAGGAATGTGTTTTTGGCATTCTGTTAGCGAAGAGGCTACTAATAGGAAGTGTTACAACCAAGGGTTGTATGCATGTTGGATTTTTTGTCAACCAAATGATGGATTCATTGATTAACCAAGAAGAATGTTGTGATCAACGTATTTATGTTTTTTTTGCATATTCTAGAATCATGGATTTGTTATATCTGCCATGGAGCATAATGAAGAGTGAATGTAATAGAGAATATAGATTAAAGATTTAGGGGAATATGTTATACTTTAGAAGAATATGATATGTGCATGATGATATCGACCAGAGACTTTTACTTCACATTAGAATTACTCAGAAAAGACTATTTATCTCAGAGAAGTCTACTATTTTTTTGAGAAAACGTAAACGACTAATGAATTATTTGTCAAAAAAAGGTCGAAAAGAAAGTAGATAAAGTAGATTTAGTTAAATATTCAGAATTTACAAAGTTATAAATTTTATTTGAAAAGTCATTCTAAAATGTATTTTATGATGTGTCTGTTTTTTCATTATTTTAAGAATTACATAGAATTACGGATAACGCTTGCATTCTCTGTATTACCACGGCTGCTGGCACAGAGTTAGCCGATGCTTATTCCTCCGATACCTTCATTGCTTCTTCTCCAAGAAAAGAAGTTCACAACCCGTGGGCCTTCTACCTTCCCACGCGGCATTGCTCCGTTAGACTTTCGCCCATTGCGGAAAATTCCCCACTGTTGCCTCCTGTAGGAGTCTGGGCCATGTCTCAGTCCCAGTGTGACTGATCCTCCTCTTGGACCAGCTACTGATTGTCGCCTTGGTAAGTCATTCCCTCACTAAATAGCTAATCAGATGCGTGCCCCTCCTCGGGGGGATTCCTCCCTTTTCTCCTCAGTCTTATTCTATAGTTCCATCCAGAATGAGTATAGTACAACTGCTAGATTGCACAAAAAAAAATGCATTTGACCAATCTTTATGAAGAATAGATAAAAAAATAAGGTCCGTTGAGTGCATATTATCTATGTTATAATATATTGCCAATAACCACGCCCGAATAGAAACATTAAACTAAAAGCTCATACAAAATGAGCACCTACGAACAAAAGACCATATGCACATAATGAAGAACCATAAGACCGAATCACCTGGGATGCCTGTGCCCATAAGAAATCACAGAGCCACCCATTAATAGTAATGACACTCTGCGCAAAGTTTCCTTCGATAATATGAGTTAACACTTCTTGATCACTTATACTACCCCAAACATCTAACTGCATTTTCCAACTGAAATGGAATATGAGTACATAAATTGCATTGTACATCCAGAATAGCCCTAAGAAGACATGATCCCAAACAGATACTTGACATGTCCCACCCCTTTCAGGCCCATCACAAGGGAAACGAAACCCAATATTTGCTTTATATGCCTGTTATTCGGAGGTTCGAATCCTTCTGTTTCAGAGCCACTCTTCTTTCTATACTCTATTTTTTTATTATCCTTTTCACACTCGTCCATTTTCAATGGTGCATCAATTTTTCTAATTTAATACACATAAATTTTCATATATTTCATATAATATATAATAATATATATATATAATATATATATATATATAATATAAATTATAAATTATAAATTATAAATAAATTATAAATGTTTTTTTATATTTTTTTATTGAAAGGTGAAAATAAATTCTAGTTTAAAAAGAAATTAAAGTAAAAAATTTAATCGTAAATCAATTGATTCTTGTGGAGTCAAATGAAATCAATACACTGTTCAAATTTTATCTCTATTGAATTTATCAGATATCAGATTAGTAAAGAGAGTCATGATTCAATAGATCAAATCCACTCACTTTTTTGAGTTTTTCTATCTATCGTTGGCCTCTATGTAGAATAAGTCGGGGATCAGAGATGCGGTTTTTACCCTATGGCAGATGTCAGCGGTTCGAGTCCGCTTATCTCCAACTCGTGAACTTAGTCGATACAAAGCGATACAATTTTTGATTCGATGATTCGATCTATGATGACTCATTCATGAACGTTGATAAGATCATTCAATTTAGGACCACCTTAGGATGGTAAATTAGCATACTTCAAGTGAGAAGGACGAGGTTCAAACGAGGAAATGCCTATGGTGGAAAGAGGTCCTAAACCTTGGGGATGTGATAATACATCTAAAAAATTATTCCATTGAATGTATTCCCCTCTGGATCCAGGAATAACAACATGGACTAAATGACATGCCCAAGCCAAGGAACTTACCCTAAATAGTCCCGAAAAATGACGATGGAGTAAATCTACTAATACACCTGGTGTAAATCTATTTGTTGTTAATAGATCTGTAAGAGTATTGTTCCAATAGATAACTCTTCTATATAGTTCATTAATATCCGAGCTCATTAGTTTACCCCCATCTATTTGAATGATGGGTCTCAGCTCGAGAGGAAGAACTGGTAATAGACATAAAATCATCCATTCTGGTTCGACATTGACTCGAATCAGAAAAGGTTTGATAGATTTTCTCACCATTAGAGAATATACTTGGCTTTGATGGAAATGTGTTTGACATGTTAGAAATGCTCAAGGATGCATTATAGTAGTTGAAGTTGATGACATGTGATTGAAGAATTTGTTGGAGTCAATGATGAATGAAGAATAAGTGTGGGCTTGAAGAACCTAAGTGTTATTATTACAATATTTTGGGGAAGGGGATTACAAAGAAACAAAGACAACTAAGACGCCTACAAGTACTTGGGGAGAATCGACCCCGAGACCTTCCCCGAGACCCCTCAAAGGTGTAACCACTAGGCTATGCTCTTGGGGGCACGAAACAAAGTGTTATGTTGAAGGAAAAATAACAAAGTTGTTATGTGCATAATATTAAAGTGCATTTCTAACGTCCACGCGCATGTTAATTTATCATTGCTTAAGTGAATTTTGCAAAATTAACTAGTTGCATAAGAGTGACAATAAAATTTTAAAGGCCATGCAAGAGTTAAATTGTCTTTGCGTAAGAGTTGTCGACGATCAGAATGGTTCTGTTTTGGTTGATAGGGATCTTTGACGGTGGTGGTCTTTGTGCGGTCGGTGACAGACGTCAATGGATGTACGAGATCTTCGTCTATTGTGGGGATGTTGCAGATGGGGGTGAGGTTGGTAGACGCTCAAGATCTTCGACATTGGAGGTATTTGGGTGTCGGGCTAGTGACAATGAGCAACATTTCGGGCCTTCAGTCCTCCTGTCGGTCTCACCCGACGACGAATGACAAGCATTACAAAAACACAAGGGCCTTGGGGCCATCTTTGGGGTTCATGCCCATGGTTCCTTAGGGTATTTTTGATGGTCTTTGTACCAATGGGCTTTCGGGCCTCTAAAAATTTTAAGGCTATGTGCCTCTGGACCTTTGGACTATGTTGTATTTAGGTCTTCAAGCTCTTCTGGGCCTTTGGGCCATGCGTTTTTTGGTATTTTAACATGTAATAGGTGTTGGATGTGCACTAAAATATACATGCATGAGATGCATTTACACATGCATATGATGCAAGATATACATACATACATATATATATAGTATGATATTATATATATATATATAATATTTATTTCTCCTAATGGTTTATTCATAAATTATATTCCATTATGAATGGATTAATTGCACTGTATTTATTTATTGAAATGAATTCGATAAATAAATACCCAACAGACAATAACGCATGAGAAGCGTTATGAATAGAAGGAGCCTCGAGCTCCACCTACATAAGAGGATGCGATCATTTCTTGTTGGTGTGGGTAACCTGATGCGTATAAGCCTATGTTAAATTCTCTTCCTCTCGAAACTCTGTTTATCGCTTTTGAGAAGGCACTACCACCCCTTTGGATTACGGGTATCCTTAGGAAGCGTTCATGGATCCTTTGACCGGTGTACTCCTTTGAAGGCAGGGTGCTTATGTTCACTGCTCGTGATCTTCCTCAAACATTCTCCATGGAAAGGAAGATGAAAGCTGTTGAAACTTTCGAATATCGGGTACTTTGTTTTACAGTTTTATTTACACGTTATTTCTTGAAGATAGACATGTCTATGTTTTGAGTTTTTTTCCACTGCAAATGGTCATTAGGTGATCACACAAAACCCATCAGTGGTATCAAATAGAGGCTCTTCAAGTTTTTAACATGTTTGGAACACTAGTTTTCGAAGAAAAACAATATACAATGTTTTCATAAAATCGTATGCAGGTTTTAGATCTTTATGTGAGTTGCGGTAAACATAATTTACCCTTACACAGGTTGGCTGCGTAAATGTTATATCCTTACTCAAGACATTGCGTAAAGGTTATACCTTTATGCGAGCCAGTTACGTAAAGGTAGATATGCATTTACCCTTATACGATATGATACCCTTACATAGCAGTGCAACAATGCGACGTAAAGGTAATACCCTTACACAGAAGAGTTTTCGTAAGGGTCATTGACACTTTACCCTTACAAGTAAAGGCATTCAAGCCGTTGCGTAAATGTCCTTGATGTTTACCTTTGCACAACGTATGAATATTGAGATTATCTATATGTAAAGGTGTTGTAAAATGGTAGTACCTTTACACGAGGGAGCTGTGTAAAGTTAATTTGCGTTTTACCTTTACGCAATGATTAAAAACTTCAGTATCCTTACGCAAGGCGTTTGTGTAAGGGTAGTAAGGGGATACCCTTACGTTGAATTGAGGTTCTGTGTAAGGGTAAACAAAAAATTGTTAAAAATTGTTTTTAACATATTAAATGATTTTTATGGTTTATTAATCATGTTAAAAGGTATTTTGTGAATATTTAATTTATACGGATTTTATAAATTATTTAATTAATTATAAAATGTTTATAATTAATTAAATAAATGCTTATGAAGCATTATTCCAAAATATTAAAGGTTAATATTTTTAAACACCTTTTGACAAATTAAATGACATGCCTTATGATATAGAAATAAATGGTTCATTTAGAAATCATAAGAGGTGATTTATAAAATGTTAATAAATTACATGATATTTAGACTATATAAAATGTTTATATAATGGATATTGAATTATAAAATGTCTATAATTAATGAAATATCATATAAATTCCATTTAATATAAATATGAAGGGGTTCATATTGAAATGAATATAAATTTTTTTATATTCTTTCTAAATTATAAAATGTTTATAATTAACATTTATTTATGAATAGTTTATAAATGTCTCATTTTTTTGAAAAAAAATAAATTGGTTATTTATTTGTTAAATTTCCTTGATTTATGAAATATGAATATTGTGTATGCCCATTTATATGATAAGTTACTTCTAGGATAGAGTCTTGCATATCATGCTAGGTTTGATATCATAAAATTTAGTTTTCATCAACCTTGATCTCTGTTCGCATTTTTAATTGCAATCTTGAGAATAGTTGTTGGACATAGTTTGTGCATATTAGGTGTTAGATTTTTCATGAATTGAATTTTCTCTTCAGTAAAGTCTTTTAAGGTAGAGGGACTTGGGGTCAAACCACCTATTTTCTTAAAGGCTTGTCTTGACTAGGAAAGTGAATGAGGTTGACTATCTGTCACTCGGGGCTTACACATGTGGAGTTTTTCAATATCATACAACTTTATGCTTTTATATGAAGCGTTCATGTGCCTTATGGATATGATTCATTTGGATATGTATGAATATACTTGACTTCTGTTTTTGGGTGATTAACACAGACTTGTGGGTTGTGTAAATAGTTGCATATAAATGTGGTGTGAACACATTAATTTGGTGGTTGGAATAGAGATTTCCAAAACTAAATTATTAGAAGTATGCATACACAAAAGGAAATAAAACATGAAATGATAAAGATTACATATGATGTAATATTTATGTATTTAATATGCATATGATGTGTATTAAATTGATGAGACTAAAATCCCTCAAATATTAAGTGTGATATTCTTTCCAAAACGACACTTGTCAAGACCTCGATCATTCAACCAGGTACTTTCTGCCCAAGTAGGGTGCCCCTGAATTATCTTGTGTAAAGCAAACAAGTAATGGATAACATTGGGTCATCCTTGAATGGTTTCTTCCTAGATGGGGTTCCCTTGGAATGACTTTTGTTAGTATGTTCTTGGCGCTTGTTTTGGGTTACACTTAACTGAGAAACCCTTGGGAGGGATACCCAAGGAATAGAGTTGAGTTTATCCATAAGATGGTGATTCACGCTCAAATTTACCCAAGAGATAAAGGTAGAATGATCCTTGTAGTTTAACTTGAGTTATTGAATCCTCAGAGACCTAAGAAGTAACCTACAGACACGTACATTCTATGGATTGTTTTTGGCTATGAAGTGGCCAACTTGGGTTGATTTAATATGGTTTTAAAGGATCACTAACAAATTTAAGTTAATTCAAATTAAGGTAATGAGTCGATCATAGGTTATCGCTCGGGGTGGATTGGATGAATTCCTTTTTAAATGATTTCAATTTCTTATATTTGAGATGAGTTCATTTAATAAGATCAAACAACATCATCACTTACTAGTTTAATACCTACACCCTTTAATATTAATCACCTATACACTTGAAGGATCAAAGTTTTGAACACTTCAAGGTAAAAACTCGTATTAGCACTTGAAGTGTGTGACCTTAAATTCAACAAGGATGATGAAGTTTAAAAATCATCAAATAAAAATCTTAATTAAAAGAAGTGATTAGACATTAATGAGGTGATAAATAACTTCCAACCCAACCCCTTGCTACTCCATTGGATCAACCCATAAGTGAGTTTGCCCTCCATTGATGATATGGTTTCAATGGAAGTGGGAAGTAGACTCATGAGGGGGGAATTGAAGAAGTAAAGAAAACAATAAAAAGGAAATGATCACTTCACCGTTGTGTGAATAATTTCACAAGGTTTGGTGTGAATAAATTCACACCTTAAGGTAACGGTATCAAAGTGAGATGGGGAAGAACAGAATAATAAGAGAAGAATAACTTTTATTAAGAAACAAGGATGAATTAAAACAACTTACATGTGGAAGACAAATTTGAGACAACAAAATCGCAGCATAACATTAAGATGAAAACAAAGCTCAAAGATAAAAAACTCTTCCACCACCACTGCCTTAAATATGCATTTTGGGAGCCTTGGGTCGAGCCTCCAATAGTAAAAAGCATCCCACTTGATTTTGGTAGGCCTAGGGTGGTGGAAAGCTTGTGGAACTTGGACTTTTCCACTCTCGACCCGAGGTGGCAGCCAGCTTGCTTCCACCAAACAGATGTACTTGGAAGACCTTCTAGATAACTGAATTGGAGTGGTCCATAGAAGACAAAAATGAATATCGGGATGTCCCCTAACCGTCTGTAAAGTTTTAGCCCAAAATAGTTTATGGTTAACAAGATATGTGTAAAATGGTGGGCTGTTTTTATGGGCCGTAGAATCTGGCCCATAATTTTATCTTCAACTTGAACTGCCTGAATAACCACAATGGAGGACGAATTAGCACTGGCTCCTGAAGAATGATTTGTTCCTCTAAATGTCTTCTAGAATCTCAAGAAATTTGGGCTTCATTGGGCCTATATGTTGGGCCCCACATTCTCATCAGTGGGCTGGTGTCCAATCTTCCTTCTCCAGAATTATTTGCATGAAATCCCATTTTGGTGGTCTTCCAATATGAATCTTCTAACACTCCACAAGTATGAATTGTTCCCAATATAATTATAAACCTGAAAATTAAATATGAAAATAAAATCAAGATCATTGGGTACTTTAAATGATGTTAAAAAATGTACCACATAATAGTGCATTTTAAGAATGAATTACAATCATAATGTGAAATGATATTCAAAGTGTAAAATGCACTAAAAATGGTGTTTATGAATAATAAAGCACATGAATATTATATATATTAATAATGAATAGTTTCCTCATTTAGTGGCTAATCACACCCCCAACTTGAGTTTTTCTAGTCCCGAGCAAAATATATCTCAACAATATGAAATTCTAATTCCCTTTTCTAAAAAAAAATTTAATACACAATGATCACCAAAAACCCTTATACCCAACAATTATGAAACCCATCAAAATATTTTAATACAAGATAGTTTCATAACCAGATCTCAATCCCAAGCTCATTCATTTGTTCAAATTCATTGTCATATTTCATCCAATATCAATTAAGTATGAAGATGTGTTGTGTATCACAATAGACATGGGGGTTCATCTTTATTCAAGGGGAAAATGACGGAAGCGCTAGGTGAAATCACATTTCAATATTAAGATGAGTATTTAAAAAAAATTATTGTATTTTTTTTTGTTTTTGCATTTTTTCCATGGTAATTGAAATTGCACTCAAAAGAGTCAACCCCTGTAGCGAGACTTTGCCGATGACTCCCAGGCTCAAAGACCTTAGGGCACCAAGTGAAGCCCACATACTCGGGCATCATCTCAAGTTAACTCAGTCAAAAACAAATTCAAATTATCAAAAATAGAGATAAAATTACTAACTTTGGGCCAGACAACTATGGAGTCACGATCCTCAAGTGCCGAAAGCCACACATTAGGTCATTTCATTGCTCTACGCGCAAATTTATTGCTTTTTTTTAATTTTTTTTGAATACTCATATTAAAACTAAAATGGTCACCAAACATATGCTATTTATTTGGGGGACCCAATGAACTCAAACTAATACCCCACTATCCAAAGGACGTGCATTGTGATTCTTTTTTTATTTGGATGAAAATATAAACAATGAAATATCACATTAGACAACCACACTTTTCAAAATCTATGCTCATGAAATATACATGGATTAAAATCAGAATCAGGGCATGCTAAATTATTTGATATTCAGTTTCAAAGTGTACAATATCTATTATCATGTTCAAGGTTAAAGAAAATTTTCCTTCCATTAAGGCACGCTTTTTTTAAATCATTTTTTTTTCACAAAAGCAAAAAAAATTATTTCATCTCCCCCCAACTTAAAATAACATTGTCCCCAGTGTTTGAAGAAATGAAAATTTAGAAGGAGTAGAGGCAGATAAGAGAATTTCAAAAAGGAAATTGAAATATGAGGATCATGGAATGAAGTCACCTGGTGGTTGAAGTAGAAGTTCTTGCTACTCCAATTTAGTTCTTTGATATCCATGTCACTTGTAGAGTTCCCTAGTAGAAAAAGGAAAAAAAGAAAAAAAAAATATTTATATATTTATATAATAAAGAAAGTAAAATATAAGTATATATATAAAAATTATAGAATAAGGAAGCACAAAAAGCCGTAGGTCAGTGGTAAGTGCGCACCCCTGTCTCCCTTCGGTCCCGGGTTCGATTCCCCGTGGCTTTGCCGGTTGTGACGGGGTTTGACCCATGACCTATGATGTGTCCCTTTTTTATTAATATATTTTTATTATTTTTTTCTATTTTTATTTTAACCTACCAACACATAAAAAAACGAACTGATGATACATTGTCTTATTTTTAAATTTCTGGGTAAGGTATTACTCAAGGATCACACAACGTGACACAGATGAATATGATGCTCCCCTTTCATACCCATTCATACTCATAATAGAAGAACAGATCAACAGTCTATTTTTTTTAAATATCAAAATGATTAATAAAAAAATGATTCCAAAAAGATTGAAAACATGAAAACCATGGGTTGCCTCCCATGCAACGCTTTGTTTAACGTCGTCATCCTGACATGAATCCTAAATCTATCAACTTTTTCCTGGTTCATAGGTTTTCTCAGTTAACTCAACCCTTATTTCCTGTTTATCGAATGATTCAATGAATGGTTTTAACCTTTGACCATTGACCTTGAAAATGTAACCACTTGTGGGATCTTGAATCTCTACTGCCCCATGGGGGTACACATGATGCACTATGAAATGACCTGACCATCTAGACCTTAACTTTCTCGAGTGTAAATGAAGTTTTGAAATATACAAGAGCACAAATTTTCCCGACTCAAAATGTTTGACTTTGATATTCTTAGATTGGTAGTCTTGAACTCTAGCTTTATTGATCCTTGAATTTTCATAAGCCTTCATCCTTAGTTCCTCCAGTTCATTGAGATCTAATTTCCTTTTTGTTCTGGCCAATGAGAGGTCATAATCCATTTTCTTAATTTCCCAAAAGGCCTTATGCTCAATTTCAACAGGTAAATGGCATGCTTTTCAATAAACCAACCTATATGGTGACATTCCTAGGATGGTTTTGTATGTTGTACAATATTCCCAAAGAGCATCCAAGAGTTTCTTGAACCAATCTTTCCTAGAAGGATTGACAGTTTTTTCAAGAATATTCTTAATATTTCTATTTGCTAACTCAGCTTGACCATTGGTTTGAGGATGGTACATAGTGGAAACTTTATGAGAAATTCCATACTTTTCCATGAGTGATGAGAATGGACGATTGCAAAAATGAGTTCCACGATCACTGATTATAACCCTAGGAATTCCAAATTGAGAAAATATGTGCTCTTTCAGAAATCAGATCACAACATGATGGCCATTAGACTTGGTGGGAATGACTTCAACCCATTTTGAGACATAATCAACAACTAAGAGGATGTAGAGGTATCCCCTAGAGTTTGGGAAATGACCCATGAAATCGATTCCCCAACAGTCAAAGATTTCAATCACTAAGATGGGAGTGAGTGACATTTGATTCCTTTTTGTGATTGACCCTAATTGTTGACACTTAGGACAGCTTTGACAAAATGTGTAGGAGTCCCTTGAGAGGGTGGGCCATAAGAGACCACACTGAAGAACCTTAGCAGAAGTTTTCTTAGAGGAAAAGTGACCTCCACATGCCTCACTATGACAGAATTTAAGGATGGACTCTTGTTCAGATTTTGGGACACACCTCCTAATGACTTGGTCAGGGCAGAACTTATAGAGGTATGAATCATCAAACACATAGTGTCTAACATTAGAAAGGAATTTCCTTCGAGCTTAAGTCCCTAAGAATTTTGGAATTACTCCTGTAACTAAGAAGTTGGCTATGTCAGCATACCAAGGGTAGTCACTCACATCGTATAGGTGTTCATCAGGAAATGAATCAGACGCAGAAATGTGATTTGAGTTGTCTTTGAATTCCATCCTAGATAGGTTATCAGCTACAACATTTTCAACACCCTTTTTATCCTTGATTGTGAGGTCAAATTCTTGCAAGAGAAGGACCTACCTAATCAGTCTAGCCTTAGCATCTTGTTTTTGGAAGAGGTATTTTAGTGAAGAATGGTCAGTGAACACAATGATGGGGGATCCTAATAGGTAGGACCTAAATTTCTCTAAGGAAAACACAATAGCAAGTAACTTCTTTTCAGTAGTGGTGTAGTTGATTTGGGCATCATTTAAGGTTTTGCTTGCATAAGAAATGACATAAGGAGTTTTATCACAACGTTTTCCTAACACAGCTCCTACAACAAAGTCACTGGCATCACACATAAGTTTGAAAGGAATGTTCCAATTTGGAGATTTCATAATGGGAGGAGAGGTGAGAGAGGATTTGAGGGTTGAGAATGAACCCTCACAGCTTTTGGTCCAAACAAATGGAGCATCCTTTATTAAGAGAGCACAAAGGGGACGAGAGATTTAACTAAAGTCCTTGATGAATCTTCTATAGAAACCAACATGTCCTAAGAAAGACCTCACTTCCTTGACAGTTTTGGGTGATGGAAGGTGACAAATGATGTCAACCTTGGATTTATCAAATTCAATCCCCCTACCTGATACCAAGTCCCTCTTTAACCATAAAATGACATTTTTCCCAATTTAGGACCATATTCTTTTCTTCACATCTTGACAAGACTCTCCACATTCCTCAGACATCCCTCAAATGTATCCCCAAACATAGAGAAGTCATCCATGAAGACCTCAAGAAAATCCCCTACCATATCTGAGAAGATTCCCATCATGCACCACTGGAAGGTTCCAGGGGCATTGCATAAACCAAAGGGCATGCGTTTGAAGGCAAAGGTGCCGAATGGACAGGTGAATGTAGTCTTTCCTTGATCCTCTAGGGAGACCTCAATTTGATTATACCCTGAGTACCCATCTAAGAAAAAGTAGAAGGCATAACCTGCCACTCTCTCAAGAACTTGGTCAATGAATGGTAAGGGGAAATGGTCCTTCTTGGTGAATGAGTTTAGCTTTCTATAGTCAACGAAGACCCTCCATCCACTACTCACCCTAGTTGGAAGAATCTCTCCATCCTTATTGGTTATCACTGTGATTCCTGCCTTCTTGGGAACCACTTGGATTGGGCTGACCCACTCACTCTCAGCTATGGGATATATGATACCAGCTTTTAACAATTTCAGAAGTTCCTTCCTCACTACCTCCATGAGATTAGGATTGAGTCGTCGTTGAGGTTGATGACATGACTTTGAATCAGATTCCAGCACAATCCTATGAGTCCCAATAAGTGGGATAATCCCAGGAATATCAGACAAGGTCCAACCAATGCCTTTGTTATGTTTCCTAAGGACATCTAGAAGCATCCTCTCATGATTGGATTCAAGATAAGAAGAAATGACAATAGGATGTGTTTGATTATCCCCTAGGAAGGCATACTTGAGTGCAGCGGGAAGTTCCTTCAATTCAAGATCAGTTTGGTTTAGAATTTCAGCAGAATATTGGGACATTGGATCAATATCAATTTCTTTTTTAGAGTTTCAGATAGGATTGATTCCCCACATATATAAGTTTTAGCTACAAGATTGGTTTGATCAGATTTAGGGAAGGAAGTTTGATTGGTCTCCATGAATGTGGTTTCCTGAAAGGTTTCACTGATTGTTGGACCTAAGACTTCATCATAAGAGTAATTTGAAAATGATTCAATCCAAGGAGATAAACTTTATTCATGTGAACAAAGGGAATCAATCTCATCCTGACTTAAACATCCATCAAATATTCCTTGATGTTCTATGGATTCATTATCAATGCTTCCTATCATGTTTACTTTATGAATGTTCTCATCATACCCTATTTGTGAGCTTGCATTATAGATGTTCAAGTCTAGACTCATGTTTCCAAAGGTGATTGTCATGTTCCCATTTCAGACTCGGATAACAGAGTTGATTATTGAAAGGAAAGGATGACCAAGGATGATTGGAGTTTGTTCCTTATTTCCTAAGTTTGGATGGTTTTCAAGGACAATGAAGTCATCAGGGTAGATGAAGTTTTCAACCTTTATCAGAACATCCTTTAAAATTCCCTTTGGAACCCTAATGCTACGATCAACAAGTTGAAGTGTGACAGATGTGGGTTGGAGATATTCTAGGCCTAACTGGTAGTACACAACATAGGGGATGATATTGACACTAGCACCTAGGTCACACAACGCCTTGACAATTTTTCTCTCTCCTAGTTCAACATTGATGTAAGGGAAACCCGGGTCTTTCAAATTAGGAGGAATGGTCCCTTGAATGGTGGTACTCACATTAGCAGTCAAAAGGACTTGGTTTTTATGTGAAAATTTTCTTTTAAAAGTGCACAAGTTCTTAAGGTACTTTGAGTAGGCAGGTATGGTTTGGATGACATCGAGAATGGGAATGTTCAACTTGACTTGTGAGAAGATTTCCCTCAATGTTTCACTCAATTCAGGCTTGGTTTTCCCCCTCATGCGTTGAGGAAATGGTGTAGGTTGTGGGGTTTTTTGTTGAAGAGTTGTTTCTTTCACATTGTTATCAGTTTTCTCAGTTTGATCTTGTGGTTCATTTGAATTTTCATTAGAGTTTGAAGCTTCACATGGTTTCTGACTTATTTGTTTAGGTTTCTCAATTGATTTCCAACTTCTTAAAACAATCACATCCTTTAGTTGTTCATGAGTTGTTTGAGTGCAACTTGACTCTCCCCTTGAAGTTGAGGATGGTACCGCCTGAGTAGGCATGGGTGCCTTTCTAGTTTTGATGGTTTGAAGTTCTTGTTTAAGGGAAGACACTTCCGAGTTCATCCTCTCCATTTGTTTTCACAGTTGTTCTAGTAGGCTTTGTGGAACAGTTTGGGTTGGTGCTTGAGAAGATTGGTTTATCCCGGGGGGATATTTTGGAGGTGGGATGGTTTGTTGAAAATGGACCGGTGGCTGTTGGTATTGGATAGGTTGGGTTTGGAACTAGTTATGGGTTTGGTAGTTCTGATGGGGGTAATGATTTTGTCCCTGTGGTTGGTTAGGTTGTTGGTTATCTTTCTAGCGGAATCCTGGGTGGTCATTATACCTTGGGTTGAAGTTGTTTTGGTATTGAGGCTTTTGAAAGTTCAAGACATTTACTTCCACTGGGGGTCCTCTTAAAAGAACATCCTTGATGGATGGAATGGTTGAGCAGTTTTCTGTCTTATGGTCATGTTTGTCACAAATTGTGCAAATAGGGTCTACAATTTGGATTTCATGGACTTTCCTAAGGTCTGTCTCTTCAACCATCCTAGAGAGTGCTACAAGTTTAGCCCTAAGACTTTCCTCTTCTCTAAGTGTATGAATTCCAGTAGTTCTGTGTGGATTTTCAGAATAAGGTGAAGTTCCCCATGTTTGGTTTTGTTCAGCAAGGCTTTCTAGATACTCATAAGCATCATTTGGGGCTTTGTTTTTAAAGGTTCCATTATACATCATGTCAATGAATTGTTTGTTCCCCAGACCCAACCCTTCATAGAAAATTCTCACTTGTTCAAGAATAGAAAAACCATGGCATGGAACCATGTTTAGAGTGTCTTTGAACCTCTCCCATGTTTCATAGAATGACTCTCCCTCTTTTTCAAAAAAGTTTTGGATTCTCCTTTTAAGTGCAATTGTTTTGTGGTGGGGAAAGTATTTTTTATAGAATTCTCTTTGTAGTTAGTCCCAAGAGTTGATGGATGATGGTCTCAAATTTTTTAGCCAATTTTTAGATCGATCCTTTAAAGAAAAAGGAAATAGACTCATCTTAGCTGATTCTAGTTGATGTGGGGGACACATGGTTTCTACAATGTCATTGAACTCCTTAACATGAAGGTAGAAAATCTCGGACTCCATTCCATGGAATGTGGGAAGGTGGTTTAGGACATGGGGTTTAAAGATGTAGTTGACATCTCCTAGAGAGTTGTGTCTAATGCATGAGGGGGCATTGGTCCTGGCAGGTTTGAGGTAGTCATTCATGGTTTGATCGACCGCATTCCCCAAGTTTGGGGCTGCCTCATTTGGGTTTCCATTTTGATTCCCACCCGGGTTTATGAGTTGGTTTCTTTGAAGATCTTCCATTGAAATAGGCTCAATTATTGACTCTGGAGTATTAGGAATATTAGGATCTAATGGAAAGAGTTCCCTTGGTGTACTTGACTCCCCAACCCCAGGACTATCCACCCTAACTAGACGGTTTGATTGATCGCGAGTGTAGGCGGACATGCGCCAAAAGAAAAAAAATGAGAAAGGGACAAGATAAGAGAATTTGGATGAGAAAATAAGAAATGAGGGATAATAGAATGGGTGTTTAGATGACTTACTTGGGTCCCCAGCAATGGTGCCAAAATTTGATTCACGCTCAAATTTACCCAAGAGATGAAGGTAGAACGGTCCTTGTAGTTTAGCTTGGGTTATCGAATCCTCAGAGACCTAAGAAGTAACCTACAGACACGTACATTCTATGGGGTTTTTTTGGCTATGAAGTGACCAACTTGGGTTGATTTAATATGGTTTTAAAGGATCACTAACAAATTTAAGTTAATTCAAATTAAGGTAATGACTCGATCCTAGGTTATCGCTCTGGGTGGATTGGATGAATTCCTTTTTAAATGATTTCAATTTCTTATATTTGAGATGAGTTCATTTAATAAGATCAAACAACATCATCACTTACTGGTTTAATACCTACACCCTTTAATACTAATCACCTATACACTTGAAGGATCAAAGTTTTGAGCACTTCAAGGTAAAGGTTCATATTATCACTTGAAGTGTGTGGCCTTAAATTCAACAAGGACGATAAAGTTTAAAAATCATCAAATAGAAATCTCAATTAAAAGAAGTGATTAGACATTAATGGGGTGATAAATAACATCCAACCCATCCCCTTGCTACTCCCTTGGATCAACCCATAAGTGGGTTAGCCCTCCATTGATGATATGGTTTCAATGGAAGCAGGAAGTAGACTCATGAGGGAGGAATTGAAGAAGTAAAGAAAACAATAAAAAGGAAATGATCACTCCACCGTTGTGTGAATAATTTCACAAGGTTTGGTGTGAATAAATTCATAACTTTAGTCAACAGTATCAAAGTGATATGGAGAATAAAATAATAATAATAGAATAAGAACTTTTATTAAGAAACAAGGATGAATTAAAACAACTTACATGTGGAAGACAAATTTGAGACAACAAAATCGCAGCATAACATTAAGATGAAAACAAAGCTCAAAGATGAAAAAATCCTCCACCACCACTACCTTAAATAGGAATTTTGGGAGCCTTGGGTCGAGACTCCAATATTACAAAGCATCCCACTTGATTATGGTAGGCCTAGGGTGGTGGAAAGCTTGTGGAACTTGGACTTTTCTACTCTTGACCCGAGGTGGCAGCCAGCTTGCTTCCACCGAACAGATGCGCCTGGAAGACCTTCTAGATGACCGAATTGGAGTGGGCCATAGAAAACAAAAATGAATCTCCAGATGTATCCTAACTGTCTGTAAAGTTTCATCCCAAAATAGTTTATTGTTAATGAGATATGTGTAAAATGGTGGGATGTTTTTATAGGCCTCAGAATCTGGCCCATAATTTTATCTTCAACTTGAGATGCCTGAATAACCATAATGGAGGCAGAATTAGCACTGGATCCTGAATAATTATTTGTTCCTATAAATGTCTTCTAGAATCCCACGAAATTTGGGCTTCATTGGGCCTATATGTTGGACCCCACATTCTCATCAGTGGGCTGGTGTCCAATCTGCCTTCTCCAGAATTGTTTGCATGAAATCTCATTTTAGTGGTCTTCCAATGTGAATCTTCCAACACTCTACAAGTATTAATTGTTCCAAATAAAATTATAAACCTGAAAATTAAATATTAAAATAAAATCAATATCATTGGGTACTTTAAATGATGTTAAAAATGTACCACATAATAGTGCATTTTAAGAAGGAATTACAATCATAATGTGAAATAATGTTCAAAGTGTAAAATGTACTAAAAATGGTGTTTATGAATAATAAATCACATGAATATTATATATATTAACAATGAATATTAGTCTCATTTAGTGGCTAATCAGATGGATTTGACTAAAGAGTTACCCGCTCAACTATCCAAGAGTCACAACTGTTGTGATTGTGACGATTCCCCACCTAAATAACTAAGTAGCGAGATGGACGCTCAAGCAGACTTTGCTTAGTGAAATATGCATCTTGGTTCACTATGAATATGATGTATGGGGTCGTCATCTTCAGTGGGTGCACTTCCATTTATATCCCTTAATGAAAATATATAATACATGATACTCACCTTCTAACATGTCATTATTGAAGATTATGGCATACTTCTCACTAATCATATTGAGACCATTAATAGGTATGACCTATAAAACAGTTAAAGACCGATATCTAGGATTGAGAAGTGTTCCCAAGGAGAAACATTCAGAGTACCCAAATGTGAATGTTATAGAAATCAATTTCTCTAATTCTGACTTAGGGGTATTAGATACCGTGTGTGCATCACACATTTGTGCTGACAAACACAGATCCAGAGATGAGAGGAAATTGATGAAGGGTGAAGTAGATATTCATTTCGATAATAGAGAAAAAGTTGATGCATTAGAATTCGACACTTATGTTCTGATTTTACCAAGTGGATTGTTCCTAAAATTGAAAAACTATTATTATGTTCCTACCATAAATTGAAATTTGATTTCTGTATCTGGTTTGGACAAGATGATATTTTCATTAATTATTAAGAACAATAGTTGTTCTATATATAAGAATGAAATGCCTTATGACATTGAGAATATAATGAATGATTTATATATTTTTGATATGGATAATCATATTTATAACATTCAATATAAGAAGGTTGGAGTTGATTCTAATCCCACTTACTATTGATATTGTCACCTTGAACATATAAATGAGAAACACATTCAAAGACTCCATAGAGATGGATTGTTGGACTCATTAGATTATGAATTGTTTGATACATGTGAATCTTGTTTATTGGACTAAATGACAATCACTTTTGGGAGAAAAGGTGAGAGGGTAATTGGACCATTGGATCATATAAATAGTGATGTATGTAGACCAATGAGTACACAAGAAAATGGTGGTTTTAGGTACTTCGTTACTTTTACTAAAGACTTTAGTCAGTATAGTTATGTGTTTATGATGAAACACTAATATGAAACTTTTGAAAAGTTCAAAGAGTTTCATAACAAAGTACATAATCAATTGGGAAAAAGTGTTAAAGTCCTCTGATCGGATCGGGATGGTGAATACTTGAGCCAAGAATTCATAGCTCGTCTGAGAGATTGTGAAATTATTTCACAACTCACCACTCTCAAAACACCACAATGGAATGGTGTATTTGAATGGAGGAATCATACCCTATTATACATGGTTCGATCGATGATGAGTTTACGTGACCTTCCTATCTCATTTTGGGGTTATTCTCTAGTGACTGTTGCATTCTTACATAACTGCATTCCATCTAAATCAGTTATAACATAACCATATGATATATGGACTGTGAAATGTACCATTATGTCTTTTATGAGGATTTGGGGTTGCGAAGCATTCATATGACGATTGGTTTGAGACAAACTTGACCCAAAATATGATAAATTCTTATTTTTTGGTTATCCCAAGGAAACAATGAGATATTACTTCTATAATCCTACTGAGCACAAAGTGTTTTTGGTCTGATTTGCTACATTCCTTGAGAAGAAACATATAAGTCGAGGAGTTAGTGAGAGAAAAATTGAACTTGGAGAAGTTCAAGACCAACAAACAAGGAGTGAACCTGAGATAGAGTTTGAGTTGGTTCTGTAAAGAATTGTTGAAGAAGAATTGACTCAAGTTACACAATAACCTTGTAGGTCCGGTAGGATTCGTCAGTATCCCAAGAGATATGGATTTCTCGTGGCTAATGATGATGGAGTAACGTTCATAGAAGATGAACCTGCATCCCACTGATAGGCCATTGAGAGCATTGATTCCTAGAAATAGTTTAAATCCACGGAATCTGAGACAGACTCCATGTACACTAACCAAGTTTGGAACTTTGTGGATGCATCTGAAGGGGTGATACCCATAGGGTGCAAGTGGGTTTTCCATAAGAAAATCTAACATGGATGGTAAAGTATCTACTTATAAATCACTCTTGGTGGGAAAGGGTTACAAACAAGTCCACGGTATTGACTATGAAGAGACCTTTTCACCTACTGTTATGATAAAGCCCATTAGGATTTTTCTAGCCATAACAACTCATTATGATTATGAGATATATCAAATGGATGTCAAAACTGCATTCCTTAATGAGAATTTAACTAAGGACGTGTATATGATACAACCTAAGGGTTTTGAAGTTTCAAATGAGAATTCTAAGGTTTTTAAGTTACAACGGTCCATTTATGGACTAAAGAAATCTTCTCAGATTTGAAATATCCGATTTGATGATGCAATCAAAGAGTTTGGTTTCATCAAGAATGAAGATGATTGTTGTGTATACAAGCGGCTTAATGGGAGTATAGTAGTATTTCTAATACTGTATGTAGATAAAATACCGCTTACTGGAAATGACATCCCGACACTTCACTCTGTGAAGACGTGGCTGAGTAAATGTTTCTCAATGGTAAACATGGATGAAGAAGCTTACATACTCGGTATGAGGATCTACAGAGATAAATCTAAGAGGTTTCTTGGACTAAGTCAGAACACATATATTGGTATAGTGTTAAAGCAGTTTAACAAGGAGAACTCCAAGAAGGGGTATTTACCGGTGTTGCATGACACATATATTTGGAAGATTCAGGATCCATCTAAAAAGTTTGATAGGATGGCTAAGATTCCTTATGCATCTGTCATATGATCTATCATGTATGTCATGTTATGTACTCGACCCGATGTCTTATATGCTTTGAGCATAACAAGTAGATACCAATCCAATCTCAGAGAGTCATTGGATTGCTGTGAAGAACATTCTTAAGTACTCGAGAAGGACTAAGAATATGTTCTTGGTCTTTATAGGAGAGGATGAACTCTGTATAAATGGTTACATAGATGCTAGTTTCCAATCTGATAATGATGATATGAAATCTCAATATAGTTTTGTGTTTTTCCTAAACAATGGAGCAATTATCCAGAATAGTTCTAAACAAGCCACCATAAAGGGCTCGACAATAGAGACAAAATACATCGCTGCATCAGATACTACAAAGGAAGTTGTTTAGATCAAGAAGTTCATTTATAAACTTAGAGTGGTTCCTAACATCGAGGGAGTAATCAAACGATGTTGTGACAACAATGTTGCTATTTCTCAGGCTAAGGAACCCTGTCTCATCAAAGGACCAAACACATCATTTACAAATTATATCTCATATGAGAGATCATTGAGAGGAGCGATGTAAAGATCAATTGGGTGGCTATACAAGAGAATGTAGAAGATCTATTGATGAACCCATTATCACAGCAACAACATGAGGGTCATGTAGAACCTCTGGGTGTTAGAAACATGAGATATTGGTTGTAATGGTTTTAAATGTATCATGTTATTATAATAAATGCAATCTCAAATTATAATTCATTCATGTATCCTGTAATTTTATTTTATGTGAAAAATCAAATGATAATATCCCCTCAAAGTTTGAATTTGAGTTTTTTGTAACCGATGATCATTATAGAGTATTATGGGCTGCAATGATATGATAATGTTAGCATGGATATAATCTTATATTCATTGAAAAAAGTTGTATACATGATATGAAGAATAGATTCATGAGGTAATAAGTATAGACTTATTACTTGGATTGATCCGCTAAAGTATATCTCATGAAATGTCATATAGTCATCAATATACTTAGGTGTGTATTCTCATTATCAATCCTTCTCACCTGATGTTGATGAGATACCTAACATGAGAAAATTTATACTTTGATACTTACTTACACAAGTCAACATATAAACTTAGCTACTCAGGGGGTGGTTGGGTATGTTTCTGATCATGTCATCAGTTGGAGCGAAACTGAGTTGAGATTTGTTCACTTGTATGAAAAGTTAGACATCTCACCCTTGATTGAATTAGACTGAAGAAATGCATGACCATTCTTAATTGTTTAACATATGATGTGTACAGCTACTTCTATAAGTGACATGTGATGTGATTATCAGATAGATGAATGACATGTGATGTATTCATCCACTCGGTCAGTCTTTTTCATAGAATCAAGAAATGATGAGAGACCAATACTAAATTGACACGTTCCATGTCTAGTGGTCACTCGATTCATGAAAAAAGAGATTATATAGGTATAAATATGATGTATATGATACATCTTGTGGTTAACATGTTCGTAGAGAGATATGAGTATGTTTGATGGAGATCACACCAGACCCCTTAGTAGCTTGAGTAGCACTAGTGCTTTGTTAGAGGCTGCTCTTTGCTTACATCTATGAAATCGTGATTTTATAGTTGTTGTCAACGTTTCTATGGCCGTAGGGTCACACAAATTGACCCTTGGATAAGGATAAAGTTTCAAACAAAGTGTTTGTTCAAAATGAAGAGATTTTGATGAAACCTATATCTGAAAGAGTTTGGATGGATTCATAAAGAGTTGTGAAGTTTTTCATAAAGTCCTTATGATATTTTAGTGCAAGTGGGAGATTATTGGATGTTCACTAAAATGTACATGCATGAGATGCATGTAAACATGCATGAGATGCATGTACACATGCATGAGATGCATGTACACATGCATGAGATTCCTGTACACATGCATATGATGCATGTGATATATATATATATATATAATATGAATATATATATATACCGGTGGGTTACAACACACCCAACAAACAAAAACATGCCCGGGAATCGACCCTGCAACGCACGCCCCAAACCCTGCCAACCCCAACCGCCTCGCACGTCGGTGGGGAATTATATATATATATATATATATATATATATATATATTTTACGTATTTTCATGCATGCTATGCATGAATATAATATATATGATATATATATATATTATTTATTTCTCTTGATGATTTATTCATAAGTTATATTCCATTATTAATGTATTAATTGCATTACATTTATTTATTGAAATGAATTCAAATACCCAACGGGCAGTAATGCATGAGAAGCATTGTGAATAGAAGGAGCCTCGAGCTTCACCTATATAAGAGGATCACATCCTCTCCTGTTTGTGTGGTTAGTGTGATGGGTATAAGACTCTATTAAATTATCTTCCTCCTGAAACTCCGTTTATGTAACGACCTGAAATTTTGAATAAATTTTGTTTCCTAACTTTGTGTGTTATTTTATTTTATACTCAACAAAACTATTTCATTTAATAAAATGGGTATAATTAAAATAAGACCATTGGGTTTCGACTGTTATATGACCATTGGTCAATATGACCATTGGAAACTAAATGTTGTGATTATTGTCTATAAATACAAGTGATCTTGATTAATTAATATAGAAAGAAGATTCGATGGCCCCATCCAGTAGTCTTGGGCCGATCGAAGCCCATCTGACGGAACTCGGGAAGGAGGTAGCACCTTTGGGCTTTGCTCTGGACCAAACCCAAACTGAACTTCATCATGTGAAGCTGGAATGGAATCTCCTACGTGAGAAGTTCAAGATGATAGAAATCACTACTCGGACAATGTTGGTCGAGCCACCCTCAGATTCTCTCACCTTAGCACACCTTACTCTTAGGTCCTATGCTGGTGTTATAAGGGGCTATGTAACGAGACCGTAGCTACTTTGTGTAATCCTTTGTTTTAAATAAAAATTGTGATTTCTTCTTATGGTGAAGTTTGTGAATTTTCAAATGTCCGGATAAATATAGTATGCATATTATTGATGAATTTTGGAAAAAGGATATTTTAAAATATTTATGTAAACCTTAAATAATTAAAAATGTGTAATGATTTTTAAAAAATGGTCTTCTACAGTTCTGTTCAGTATGAAATTTAGAGTCTAATAAAATCAACTTAATTTTTGATAAATAGTAAATTATGAATAGTGATTTTACGCTTAGGATTAGTAATGTGATCAAATGGATTAAGTAACCTCACTTAAGAAAGTATTAATATAATCTAGGCACCTTGATTAAGTAATGTGATTCAATAAAATAGATAAATAACTGTTTCAGAAATTATTGGTTAAGTATTAGTTTTTTTCGGGTGAATAGTGTATTTTATTTAAAAATTAAATTAAAAATATTTAGAAAATCATTTTCATAAAATGGAGTTTATTTTTGAAATTAGAGCATCGATATTTGGTTAAGGTGAATTTTTGGGATTTTTCTGAAATAGTTGAATTTTCAGTGAATAGTGTTTTTATTTAAAAATTAAATTAAAAATATTTAAAAAAATATTTTCATAAAATGGAGTTCATTTTTAAAATTAGAGTATCGATATTTGGATAAGGTGAATTTTTGGGATTTTTCCGAGAAAGTTGAATTTTTGATGAATAGTGAAAATACAGTTTTCGAGTTTCGGGTGTTTAATGACATCATTAAGGATTTAATAATTATGAAATAATTCTGATCGACTTATGAATAGTGAGATAAGTTATGATGTGTCCCAAGTGACCAATACCATGGGAAAATACCATGGGAAAACCCATGGTTTTTCCAATACCACCAATGAAGTGTCCCTTGGCCATTAATGCCTTGTCCCCTCACTTCCCCTATAAATACCAAGCCATTCTCTCATCCTTTCCATTCCAAAATCCACCTCAACGAAGTTCTGGTCTCCTTACCTCCCAAGGATTCCTCCCAAGGTGCCCTCAAGCCTCCCAAGGTCCCAAACTTCAAGATTTCGAAGTTACTCTTCAATGTAAGGGATCCTACCTCTCTCTTTCTTTTCAAGTACTCTCTTTTATGTTATTTCATTTATGCTCCATGTTCTTATGTTGGAGGATGTTCTTTTATATTCACCTTACTTTAATTTGTTTTTCCATATGATGAGAGACCCCCTCTTACTCTCTTCAATTCATTTTAAGAATTTTTAAGTGGCGTCGTTAGGCTGCCGAATTTTTGTAAGGGATTTTTTCACTCTTCCCATTTTCAAAGTTCTACTTTCATGTCAAGTCTTTAAAGTTCCTTTTTCCATGTTGGGGTATGATCTCTATATCCATCATACTTTTCTTTTATGTTCATACGATAAGAGACCCTATTTTATCTCATCAATTCATTTTTTGATGTTTTAAGTGACGCCGTTAGGCTGCCGAATTTCTCGTAAAAGGAATCACGTCTTCTCTTTTATTCCATGTTTTCTTTCCATGTGGTATTCCATTCAAATACCCATACCATGATCTTATTCAGTACCCATACTGTATTATGAATTATTTATGAGTGATTGACCATTGTCCCCTCTCTTTTCAATGTTTTCTAAAACCATGTAACATAGCCGTTATGTTGTAGAATCTTCGTCTCAAAATGTATATATCTTTTTCTCAAATTCTTTTATTTTATTAAGTAAATACTCAAATATCTTTCTTCTATAGGGGTATTCACATATATATCAAAATTTTCTATTTTAATTCTGGTATTTACATACACGAAACCCGCTTTCCTTTTCCGTGGGTTTAAAATGACATAAAGACCATGTCTTAAATGATGTTTTTAAAATGTTATGATTATGAAATGAAACCCATTTCTTTTATGCTATATGGGTTATTTAAGAAATGTTTGATGATGATATATGTGTCTCACATGATAATAAAGACAAATTTAAGGGTGTTTCCTGATAGCGCTCCAATGCATTGGGTAAAGACTTAATCTCTAGAGATAACCATTTTAACGGTACATTGGTGAATAACATTGGTAAATTTTTAATGAAACCTTGGGGATAGACTTTGGTGATACAAAAATGATTGTCTATGTTAAATGTTGTAGCCACATCTTCATGTTATGAAACACGTTGTTTTTATTATGATATGCCTCGTGATCTCTTTCTCATACCTTAAAGTTATTTATCATGACTTTATTGATGTATCTCAAGTTCACATGCAAAATGTTTCCCTTGTTTCCCTTACTGGGTCTTCTGCTCACCCTTTCCTTTGATGTATGCTCCCAGGTTACGAGATGCTGTAATGAACTTAGGATGAACAAATGAATAATCCTTTCAAGTGTTTAAGAAGAATGTTTTATGTTGTCATGTATTAAGTTCCTGATTTCCAAGACACTAAACCTTAAAGATCCTTGGTTTTGTATAATGTAATGAAAGTTTATGTGATAAAAAGGCGGTATGTTATAGTTTATCTCTTTTGAGAAGGCGTTATAACCCCTTTAGATTAAAAGTATTCTCACAAAGCGTTCGTGGATCCTTTGGTCGATGTACTCCCTCAAAGGCAGGGTGCTTATGTTCACTGCTGCTCATAATCTTCCTCAAAAATTCTTTGTGGAAAGGAACATAGAAGTCACTGCAACTTTCGAATTCCAGATACTATGATTTACAGTTTTATTTACACGTTATTTCTTGAAGATGGATCTACTTGTGTTTTGGGTTTTCTTCCATTGCAAATGGTCATTAGATGATTACATAAAACCCATCAATGGGTCCCCCCTAACCCATTCAAAAAGGGGTTTTCTTTTTTCATTTTTCTAATAAACGGGCTTGACCCCAAACCCTTTCGTAAAAAGTTTTCAATATCTTGCATAATAGTGATTTAAAGTTTTCACATGCTATGTAAGTGTGATACAAAGTTGAGTTATGGTTTTTTATTTGAAATTGCAGGATTTTTCAAATATATTATTTGGTTCGATTTTTATAGAGTTGAATGAAAGATTTTTTAGAGGATTTAAAGTGATATTAGACAAGATTCATGGGTGTTTACATGAAATATTTGGTTGTCACTCATTTACTCGGGACTGAACTGTACGTTCTAGGTCACGGGAACCATTGGACCTTAAACGCACCTCCCCACATGTCAGAGACTGCTGACTAGTAGTGAAGGACTATTACTATCATGGGGAAGACCGTTCCCTCAATCAAATACCACAAATAATCAAAATAGATAAGCATCCATAATACATAAAAATTAGAGTACACTTATGGAGCCACAATGGAAAACCAACCATAACCAATAATACATCACCACACAACAAGATATGTAATCCATGTCATATCATACATGCCATATGTCAAAAGGATCACCCTTAGCGAATCAATCATATACATGAAATTATGCAAAAATAAACCAAAGTATATGAGGATCCCTCATCATCAAAATAGTCATCAGTCTCATCTCATCATCATCTCTACATTCTTGTTAAGCTACTCTAGCTTAACCACCTGCGATCAATGCCTTTCCCTTTCTTGCATCATGGGCTAAGAAGTATGCACGTACACTAAGGTGTGTGTGGGGGGTGTGAGTATGAAGCCATGTAGGACACTACCAAAGACCCTTAATATACTTTATAATGTATGTATGTGAGTGCATATAAAGTATAATATACAAAATAGTAATACTCATCATATTAAAACTATACTCAACACTACCTGCTTTGGCCACCATTGGTAAACTACACTTTTCATTGCATAATCAATCATAATCCAAACCACAGTGGTACCACTGAAGGATCCAGGCACAGAAAAAGTGGCAGGGCAAGATGTTTATTTAATGTTTTTCCATATAAAATTTAAAAAATTGATCATAATACTTTAATAGGATTATCACATGTAATTTATAATTAATTATTTAAATAAAATAAATATTAGGATTATTTTATTTCTAATTTGATTCTCGCTTGTTGTTGACATCAATGACTTAATCATCAATCGTGTTGATGCTGTCGTTGCTCTTAGAATCCAAGCGAGGATCTCTCTATTGCTATCAACATGTTCTCCACAAAACTCCGATCGACGTTCTAGATGTCTCAAGTGCTAGTGTGAGAGAATCTAAAGCTTTACATCATTCACCTTGATCATAATCTAGAGCTTTACATCATTCACCATGATCATAATGAAAGTTCCCTTACTTTATCTCCCTAGAAGCTTGATAGAAGAGGGAGGATTCTCTATATTCTCTCTCTAGGTCTTGAGAGGAGAATTAGACGAAATGAGTTTGTATGTCAAACAAAATGATATCATTTAGTTTTTATACTCAAGTCAAGAATTAAAAGAATTTCATTCAAGACCTTTATTTTAATTTGAATCTAATGAAAACCCATGCCACCTCTCTCTTAAAATAATAATAAAACTATTATTATTTTAGTCACATGAATTATTCTAATATCACTTCTTAAATAAATAAATAAATAATTATTTAAATGACATTGAAATATATTTATTGGATCATTAACTTGATCTAGTTCCCCTCTAAAATTATTAAACCTTGAACAGTAATAAAATATTTCTCTAATAAAATAAATGTTTACATTCACTTAACTTGTGAATAAATATTTATTTTATTCACTTAAATAAATAAATATCATATTCACTTATTTCATGAATAAATAGATATTATATTTATTTATTTTGTGAATAAATAAGAGATAAATTCAAATAACTTATTCTTATCTTGATTAATCTTGTGATTGGATTTATGATCAATATAACCTGAATAAATATCATTATTTATACTTGGAATAAATTTATTCTTAAACAGTATATTCAAGTGAACTTAATAGATTCTAGATACAGTTAGTGTGCGACCCACTAGGCTATTTTTTATTGAAAATAAGACTAACTCATAGACTAAGAGTGATATCTAGCAACACATTATGACTCCCATAAAGAAAATATGAGTTGTGACAATGACAACCTCCTATGAACACTATTGTGTAATATAATTTCTTTGTTGACTGATATCTTGTTAGACAGGATGCATACATGTGTCATCATCCCATACATTTGACCTATCTTTATTTGAATGTTTAAAATGCACTTGTTTGTAAACTACCATGACCATGGATTTTAATTAGACATTTTTTTCTCAATCAAAGGTCTAGAGATATCTTCTTCCTTAACTTGAAATGGAAAAATCTTCTCTTGACTATTTAATTAATACTATATCACTTATGACATACATTACCTTTCCACGAGCATATGTCATCACAGTTTTCATTTATACATCAAAGTATGTGATTCATGATATACATTAATAATAACCTCAAGTCCAAGGATCAATATACACACTCACATATGCAAATTCCAATAAAACATATAATACTTGAAATTCTTATTGGCAGGTCTGTCATTATGACCTTCCTTCTTGGATATCACCATGTATGGACTTCATAAGAAGAAATATCAATTCTTATGAGCCCGTAACACCTGGTAGCCATACATCATTCATGTCCCATCAATATGATGTATCTAAAACATATGATATATTTTTAAGAATATCACCACAACATCTCTAGGTTATCATTATAACAAGGAACTTCGATAACCTATTGGAATGACAAATATTCTAAGGACATTATTGAAAGAGATATTCCCTAAATCCATTATGCATGCGATGCGTTTGGTCATATAATAGGTGACGATATGGGTATATCATAAGGCATGCTGTTAGAAATCATGTCACTGCCTTATCCAATCAGATTGTACAATTGGAAAATATCACATGGAGTGTTAAGAGTATAATTTCATGGAACAATATTCACTAACATATTACAATTTCTTGGAAACCAAATGATAATTGTTATCATTCAGGAGTCTTCTATTCTTATCTATCATTAAATGGAAACATTTCATAAGATGAAATGCACATGAGGATTGGTGCATTCATGAAATGAATGCATGAATGGTCAAAACCATTTACTCATGCATTGTAACACATGAGTAAATGTATGATTCTTGAAGAACATCCTTGAGAGATTATATAAGGTGGAAATTCTATTAAGGTTGTGTGTGTGGACCTTGTGTGACCCTAATTGATCCTCTTCCATTCCTGCAGCTCTCTTACCCCTTCTCTCTTTACCTCGAGAGGCGGTGGCATGACGTGAGAGATGAAAGTGTCATGCCCTTACGATGGGGAATTCAGTTTCAACTCATGGATACACCATGGTAGAGGGAGTTATTATCTTGCTTCTTAGTGATCTTCATTAACCATTGTGATTGAAGATTGAAGCAGTATCTCTATGGTGCAAGGTACAAAAACCATTCTTCATTTTATATATAGCATGATTTTAGTTTCAAGAACAGTAGATATTGGGGTTAAGGGTTTCTAACTACTTATTTTTTGATAAAAAAAGTGTTGTTTAATCCAAATAAATCCTTAAGTGGAATCAGAGCCATGCCATGGGATTAAATTTATGAAATCATGTTTAAAATGAAGAAAACATCATATCATATATAAGTTTTATATCCTGCCATTAAATATGATTGATAATTTGATTTGTGCTTAATTTTATGTTACGTGATATCCTAATACGTGATAAGATCACAACATATGATATAGGATATTGCTTCTAGCGGTATAGTGAAATCCTTTTGTTTTCATTAGAAAACAACGTATGATATAAGATATCATTGCTACGATGGAACTATTCTATGAGCGAAACATAGAGTATTGCATTACTATGGCTATATCGTTGCATGTAGTTATATTTGACTCTTGATGTGATGGATTAATCCCATGTAGGCCACTATCGTAGGCGACGATTCCTGATACATTGGGTTACTCATATGTGGGCCATCACAACTCTTAGTTAATCCTACACATGCTCCCATTGTAGGTAGTGACAACTAAACATCGAAGATTTATTCCTTTTCTAGCGGCATATCTCTAGACACACAGTGTTACACTTACACAAGATTTATACACTGGTTAATGCTACACAAGGACATATCGTAAGTTGCGATCGTGGCATTGAGTTTACTCTTACGCAGGTCATCACTTCACCCCATGCATTATCTATGGTAAGGTATGATAGATAAAATTTGCTTTCCCAAATACACACCGTAAGACACAATCATCCTCCTATGATATGGGAAAGTTGTTGAATACGACTAAGAAGAAAAAATTTATTTTTCTAAATTTAACCTAAGAATTGAATAAATCATTTATAAAATGTTCATAAATCATAATAAAAAGTATTTTGGAATGTTTTTATAAATTAATTAATTATAAAATGATTATGAAATATTTAATAAATAGACATTCCATAATATTAATAGTTAATATTAAAGTACTTTTTTTTAAGTTATATGACATGACTTATAATTTAGATATAAATTTCTTATATGGTTATTATAAGACTAATTGATAAAATTTTTATAAATTACAAAATAAGGCAAAATATAAAGAATGTTTTATTAAAATTATGAATTGTTCATAATTAGTTAATTTGAATTGTTCAAATCAAATGTTGTATTTGAGGAAATAATTTAAACCATATTAAAAGGTTTTTTGATAATTGATTTGATCAAGGTTTAAATAATATTAAATATGTGATATTTAGATTGTGTAAATTGTTTACATAATAGATTTGGAATATAAAATGTTTATATTTCATTTAATATCATATATTTTGAGTAAATTCTATATAATGAATAATATGAAGGCACTCAAATTTGGATTAATATAAAATTATTATATTTCTGTTATGGAATGTCCTTAATGCATTACTAAATGATAGAGTTTATAATTTTTTTATTTATGAATTGTTCATAAAATATTTGTCTCATGTTTAAATTTATGAATTGTTTATTTATTTATTTATTCTATGCTTTATTCATTAATATAATTATTATATTATGAATGGATGTACACTTTAGTTTAAAGTGTTAAACTGCTTTTATAAATTTGTATACATACATTTAAGGAGTTACATGAATTAGTTTTCTTCTACATTGACTTTGGCTTGTAATAAGTTAAGGGATTGAATTAAGTTAATTATAGTTTAAAAATATTAGGTGTTAGAATTATGATGGAATTGAGGTATCTCTTGAGAAATGTTATGAAAACCCATATATCTTATATACCTTATTTTATGATTTATTACACAAAGAAACACATAATGCAATCCCAGAAGGCCGAGAGGCCCAATGTCTTTGAAAAATTAGATACATAACACATTAACTTGAAACAGGGATACAAAGACAATATTTAAAACTCCATAACATGCCCTTAAAATCCATTGTTCTTCTAATACTACACAAGATAACCTGAGGATGTACATAACAAAGAGGTGATCTACAAACCCAATAAGGGAATAATCAAATCATAACATGATGAAACTAAAACATGTGAGTCAAGATGCATATCAAGGTGGCATAAAAGGGGTGAGAATAATTAACTTGAACATAAATGCATGATATAAGATGATAACATCAAGATAACATAGGAGTGTGACAACAACATAAAACATTTTATCATAAGCGTAAGTCAAGGATAAGCATCAAGACATCATAACATAGAGTGACTAGGATAATCTATCGTACACCATACATGGTATCTCATGAGATAAAAACATTACCCATTGCATTAGGGGGCTATATAATTATGGGCTTACCTATCACATTCATATTATGTACACGCATTTGTGCACCACTTAGTGAAGGTACTAGGGCGTGCAGTGGAATCCGATGGGTTGGGGATTTAAAATTTTCATCACTAGAGTGACAAATTTTTTTTTCTATGATGATCTAAGCCTCGGTAGAGGTCTAAGGATCTCATGTGAATTAATTGAAGCACAAAAATATTTTGAACCAATTCCTTGTTCAAAACAAAGCATGCTCGACTACAACTCATCGCCAAAAAATGTTGTTCGAAGGATATAAAGATGAACCCCTTTAGATCATCCACACATGCTTTAATAATCTGCATAATTCTTGTTTTTCGAATCTTGGGTGATAGTGCAGAGCTCCGAAAAATCCTTTAGTGTCGCGACGATCACCTCAATCATGTCCCTTCGATGCATCAAAGTCATTCTTGGATCGATCAATCAGAGAGAGAATTTATCTTTATAGGATGTAGGAGGAGAGATAATCTCTCATTCTGTTGGCATGAACAATCATAGGAATAGAGCTCCTCTCCTACTTATATAGTGGATTATTCAAATATCTAGAAAGGGTTCCTCGACCCCCGGGAATACAATTCCCACTAAATAAGCAATAATAAGTAGTTATAATGAACTAACTACATCATAAATATTATTTATATTTTATCACATACTTTTAATATATATTAAATATATTATGTGATAAAACTGACTCATTTAACTTGACTCAAAATTCCCTCTAATATTAAACAAACCTTGAATATTAAAATAAAATTCATTCATATAATCTTTTTTTGTATTCAGTTAAATACCTTGTGAATACTTTTAATAAATAAATTCACCCTAATTATTATATACTTGAATAATAATGAATTTATTTATTCCTTGGTGATTATTAATACTTGGACAATTCTCAAACCCCATGGTGGGTCCCACCATGTCCTATATACCTATTCACCATAATAGGGAAGATTCATGAATATGCTATTGTGTGTGACCCTCTAGGCCCTTATATCGATAGCAATGAATACTCTTCATAGACCAAGAGTGGAGTCTAGCGGCCCATCAAGGATCCTAAAGAAATAAGGAATTTTCATAGCAATGACAACCATTCTATGAACACACACTTTGTAATATAATCTCTTTGTCTTTATATATCTCATAAAGCAGGACACACACTTGTTTCTTCGTCCTTTCCCTCTTTGTTGTTTTTTGATATAACTGGATGGACTTACCTTTGATTACATTGACCAAGGATTTATGAAGGTACTACCATTCTGACCAACAAGGCCTGAGATATTACTTCCTCAACTCGGAAGAAAAAAATTCTATCTTTGATCATTCAACCAATGTCATTCCACCAATGAATCACCCAACACAAGCTACCTTGCCATGGATTCATTATCATGTTTTTTCCTTGCATCAAAGTAAAAAATCAAATGGTACACATTGATAATGACATCAATTCAGGATACCAATACACATGTCTATAGATAGGAACAACCAATGACACCTAAAACATGTGGTGTTCCTATTAACAGGTCTATCGTCATGATCACACCTACTAGAGATCACCAAGTGCTAGATTCATGAGAAGAAGTCTCAATGCTTATAATCCCACAACACTTTATAGTAAAACATAAACTGTGTCCAGTCATTATGATGTATCTAAACCACATGACGTTTGTTTAAGATTAATGTCATAATATCTTGAGGTTCTCATTATAACATGGGAACTGCTATAACATTTTGATATGATAAATAATCTATAGACATTACCATTTAAATAGCGGACACAAAAATATCTACCCTATAATGGTAAGTGCACATCATGAATAAATCACTATATACATGGAAAAGGATGGCTGCTAAATCCACCATCTAATCTGTCGGTGTTTATGCAAGAATGAAGAGGCGGACCACTGACTCTAACCAAACCTCTTCTGCCTAAGGATCTGGCTCACCATGAAACCACAACAGTCTCTATCGCTGGAAATCACGAAGCGCACCCAATCTACACACATCCTCAGCCTGCTATATTGGGGATGTCTTTTGCTTAACAGGTGGAGGTGTTTCTACCTATAGGACCCCATAACACCATGAGAGGGGAGGGGTGAATCAAGGTGTCAACTTTTTCATCTAAAGTGACAAGTCTTGTTCCTACGTTGGTAGGAAATTTTTAAACCTATCTGTTGGAGTAGTGCAGTAATAAAACATTCATATGCAAAGAGAGACAACATGAAAATTTTATTTGGTTCACCACTGAGTGCTAGTCCAAGGAGCATACACTGATAGTGTGTCGGTCATACCTAAATCCACTAATCTTCACTAGTTTTGGAGTACAAGAGTCTCAACATAGTCACTTTGTGTTATGCACACTACCTTTACAATGTTTTAGGGATAACACACTACATCCCTTAGAATAATTCCGTCGACTCCCCCTACCTCACTGCCTTGGGTGAAGTCTCACTCAGTTTATTGACTTGAAGGTCTCTTCAACAAATTAGCATTAAATTCTTTGTCCCTAACTTAGCACGAGACTCTACTTGCACTATAGACCTGAGTCGATGCACTCGGAAAGCCCTGTCCACTTAAACCTAATAATCAAAATTGCCTTTTGTGAAGCTCCTTCATGAAGCTCACTCCTTCGTGAATCACCACTGCCTTCACGGAACAAACTGCCTTCGCGAAGCTCACTTTCCTTCATGGAACTAACTGTCTTCGTGAAGCTCACATGCCTTTGCAGAACTAATTGTCTTCGTAAAACTTACTAAGTGAACGTGGAATACACCATCATTGCAAAGTACCCTTTAAACAAAAGAAATGATCATCGGTCAAGACTTATAGTCTTTTCACGATGCTCAAGCTCGCAGAGAAATCCAGATTCATAGAGCTCCCTTACCTTCACAAAATAAGATCATTTTTGAATTATCCTTGAAAAATCCTTTAAATGAAGCGGGGGTAGCCTCATATTTATAGTCTCATCCATTCGCGAAGTTCCACCACCTCCAGTGCATTTTTTGGATCCGTCAAAAACATCTTCATGGTGCACCTCCTTTCGCAAAGCACCATGTAAATTTTCTGTTCACAAAGCTCATTAGAATTGCAAAGCATTCTTTCAAAGACCTTCACGATGCTTGTATTCATCGCAAAACTTTCCATCAACGACCGCGAAGCTCCAATTCTCGTAATTGCATAGAACACCATCTTCGTTCACGATACTTGTCGTAATCATAGGGCACACTGTCAGAATTCTTTAATCCTTTGCGAAACACAACTCGTGAATCCCATCTTTGCAAAACTCATTCCTTTGACATATTTTCATAAGTCCTTTAAGAAAAATCACTTTTCATATTGAAATATATCCTCCAAATTTTGGACCCAAAAATTTGGCAAACAATGGGAAACAACGCCACCTTCAATACTGTTGGTAGCTTGAACTATAGGATCCCTTTTCTTGTAAAATACTAGATCTTTCATGTGAGGATTAACAACAAACACAACCCAGACTCCATTTCCATCAAAGAACAACCTTGGTTCCAACACTACCTGCCCACCTGGAGGAATGGGATCACATGATGGGTCCTGAACTGAGGCCTCATCGCTCACAGTGTTATGGTCATGAATCGAAGCTGGTATCTTGGTTGACTATTGTCGCGGAGACATCCATAATGCTATCAAGGAGTACCGTGGTCAGATGAGCATATATATATATATATATACTACAAATAGGACCTGACTCAAGAAGGATAGTCAAAGACTCAATCCTATATGATGCATGTACTATTGTTCCCTGCAAAAAGTTTCTCAGAGTGCTGAGTCGATAAGCGAGTAATCAGGGTCTTGGTGAATGGATATGTCAGCCGGTCGTACAATCACTGGACTCCCTGGCCTGAGAGATGATCTTGAGACACTTCAATACTATTGCCCTAAACCCAACTAAGACCTTTTTAGGGAAACATCTGAACAACGTCCCAAGGGTCGAACCAACTCTGATACCACTTTGTCACGACCCAACCCATGATGGGGCTCAGACCGCAACTACCCCAAGCCCGCCTCCATAGGCCAGGGGTGGAAACAAGTGACAAAGGAACAACTAACTCAGGGAGGCCTTTGCTTAAGAACCTAAACGCACACATGCAACCAACTCAGTGAAAAAGTACAGAGGGAAAGGAACAAAAGATGAAACACTACTATAAATAAACTAAGCATGCATGGATCGATAAACAATATAAGTACAATAGAGTGAACTGAAAGAAAAAAGGGAAAAAATACACATCCAACCAGAAAAGTTCCATAACCTAGTAGTAACTAAAAAAGAGAAACAGTTGAGAGAGCTCCGCTCCTGAATCCCAATCTTTGACCACTTTACACGGTCCAAACACCAATATCCCTATGCTCTTCTAAAGTCACGATCAACCTATTCATCATATGCATAAGGCACAACATGTGCGAGAAAAACTCATGCAAGGGTTAGTATAAAAATACTTAGTAGGACGCCCTGAAAAGGAGAAGGGGGAGCCATAAGAGATACTCTGAAAAGGAAAGTAGTAGATAAAATAAGGTACAGTAAAAGGAGTGAAGCTAAAACCAACAAAGGAGTGAAGGTAGACTCATCAAAACATAAGGAGCTCAAAATGGTGAGAAGATGAACTTCTCGTCGAGTCTTCGCTACCAATAGTAGGAGATTAGACTCGTCCAACCATGAGAAGCTAGATATGGAAAGCATGTGGCATACCCCGTGCGTCTTCACCTCTCCTAAAAGGAGAGTAACCAAAACCCAAGAAGTGGGTACTGTAATAGGATATATATGTATATATATGTGTGTGTGTGTGTGCTCGGTCAAAGAAGCCCAAATGAGAGAGTAAGAGGATCTCCATCTCACAGATCAGCCTAGGAAAAGAGTCATCAATAGTCCCATAAGTAACGACCATTGATGTCCAGAATTCCATACATCTGCCCTAAACTGAAATTCAAAGAGATTCAATCACCGCACCTTGATACTATCGGCTTTGGGCGGCACTGTCTCTCCCTCACAGTTTTAGGTTGCATCACAAGGAAGCGTCTTGGTGGGAAACACATCCCTCTTCCTCGTGAGTCTAAAGGTACATCAAAGAACACCTCATCACTGTGTCACATAATCAAGAGGTCATCTCAAAGTCGAGGATCCATACCCAGCCCAGCTGAAGGATGCCACTCGTCATCAGGTATCCGTTCCCTAGTACGTCAGGGGGGATCGTCACCTGGAAGTTGACGGGGAACCACTACCCAGCCTTACATAAGGGTAATCCACTGGAGGGTACTGCCCGACAAGAATCATTGACGAGACCCACTACCCAGCCCTGCTGAAGGGTAGTACGTTGGAGGGTACCCGAAACTGTCATTGGGGAACCCACTGCCCAGCCCAGCTAGAGGGTATGCCTGGAACTGCATTCGGGGAATCCACTACCCAGCCCAACTGGAGGGTAAGCTCAGAACTGTTTTGGTCATCCCTGTTGGATGATACCTCTTAGAAAGCATCAAGAAAATACACTGTTCATCCCTTTTGGATGATACCACTCAGAAAGCATCGAGAAACTACACTGGTCATCACTGCTGGATGGTACCTCACGAAAAGCATCAAGGAACCTTCCTGATCACAACCATCATTGAGTGTCACCTCAGATATGCATCGCACTTAGAACATCTTGAATCGCATCTCAAAATCCACTATAGAGGGAACCATCGTGTTCTACATGAAAAAACACTCAGGATATGCTACTCTTAGGCCAAAATATGAGTCCAACAGAAGGAGGTACGAGAGATAGAAAATTCATAAAGTGGTACATGACACGTGTAGGGCCCACACGGCATGTGACCTTGCCTCATCACCTAGTCGTGTACCTAGCCATACTCGGGAACTAAACTATGCACTAGTACCCCTAGGAATGCAACTGCACTCCCAGAGTAAATGGCACATCCTTTCGAAAGGCTGACGAGTGCATGATGCTCATCGCTGGTCCGAAAGGGCGAAAAAATAACTTTACAGAATTTCCTCTTCATCCAGCCCTAGATAACCAAATAGATCACACCATTGCGATCATTGTGTAAAATTGCACAAGATCGACTATTCATTTTTCCGAATCAGACACCCGGTAAAGAAACTACATTTCACAGTATTGTACATGAATGACGCTTCGTGGGGCCCACGCCTTGATCCTGAAATAAAATATATAGATCACACCATTACGATCCTCATGAAAAAATGCACAGAATAGACTATTCATTTTCCACAATCGGACACCTGATGAAAAAGTCATATTTCTCCGCAATACACCCGAACTGGGCTTCGTGAGGCCTACAACTTGATCTTGATTGAAGTACCCAAAATTGGTCTTGAAACGTCCATCTTAATTTCAAGGTCGTGACTTCGTAGATGGTTCATCATTCTGACACCGTATGAGGGAGACGTGTCAGGTACAAGATCCCACGATAATAATAATTTTACTATTATTCGGTGTTTCGTTGACCCGAGGCCCGAGTCGAAAAAAGATATCCAACATCAGTCTTAAAATGACCATCTCAATTCCAGGGCCACACTTCCCTATTCTCCCTCTACCGATGGCTACCTCTCACACCCCTATTGCGTTCCATCATCGATTGGACACTTGCTCGTGTCAGATTTCTTCTGCTCATCCCAGTCTGCCGCCCCTCATAAACATCGTTGTTCATAACTTGGCCAGCTGACCTTCAATGACGAGAAGAAAGGGTGTATTAAAATATATATATATACATGTATACAGACACACACACACACATATGAAACAAGGGGAGTAATGGTGAGAAGAGGAGATAGTGATGATTAATTTGATGATAAATTTTGCACAATCACAAAGAAAATAAATCAATGATTTGAATAATTCCAACGAAGATCAAAAAGAAGTTTAACAAAATTTATGTATCACGGTCAGATGATGAGATGCATGTTGAAATCATAAACTCAATTAGAGAATTCATGACAAACGAAACAAAGTGGGGATAAAATCCACAAAGCAAAAGTCCCACCTCAAGCTTGAATCTTTTTTTGGTGAAGAACACATTTGCCAACGGAGGAGGAGATCCATTGATTCATCATGCTTCGATTTGTCTCAATCCAAGGATTTTTCATTGATCTTCCAAAGGAGGAAGGAGATAGCTCTGCCGTCGATGGTGGAGGTTATGAGGCAAACCTAGAAAATCCTCATAATCCTCTATTTATAATAAGTGATTAGGTCAAGGGTAAACGCTTAACCGCACTCACCATCAGTCGCGAGATCCGAACATCCCTTGCCCTCTCATTTTAAGTTGCATTTAGGTAAAACGTTGCACTATGAACTCAACAGTGGTAAAAATAAAATAATTTTATTTAATAATTTTATTTACAGTTACACCCTCAGTGACTTTCTCTACAGATGACCCGTGTCAACAAAAGTTATATCACGTATAAAGTAAACGTCACGTCTTGGATGCAACCATGCCCTCAAATTTCTGATCTGAACTTCCATTTAGGAGATATTTGGGTTTGAGCTATTAAATGAATGAATAAACAAATTAATTCATCCATTCAACATACCGCCAATGAGCGAGGGGTCTGAACATCCCGCTCCGACTCATTTTATGTCGTGCTTAGGGTAAACACCACATTCTGGACCCAACTGTAGTCTTAGATTTCTGATCTGATCAACCATTTGAGAGATATTCCATTATTTCTGAAAAATCGTGTGCATGAATTAAAAATATATTTAATATTTTTCTAAAATTAATTTCGGGCACACCGGGCCTCAGAACCGCACACTATCTCAGCATCTGGCTTTGAAAATATTCCTAGAAATATTGAAAAGTCTTATAGGGAAAAATCAAGGTCTCTACACTCATGGTGCTGTTGTGGTTTGTGAGTTTTCCTTCTTCACCCTGTGGTGTACAAGGAGATCAGAAAGGTTCTTTGAGGTAAGGGATCCTTATTCTCACTCTTTTACATGCTATGTGTGGGATGTTCATGATTTTTCTTACCTTTGGGTGGATAGTAAGGGTCTACGTAATCATATAATTAATTTTCATGTCTAAAATTGATGGGTATGAGGAGTTATCACATGCTTTCTTGCTTTGATATATGTTGTTGATGTTGTTATGCCTGTCTGTTTCCAATTCTGAAAATAGAAACTGTTGGAAGCCTTGCTTGCACTATATTTGATATATGTGATGGCCCTTGTTGTGTTGTTGTGTGATCGCACCCTAAATAAAAGGTTAAAGAACTTATATTTGGATAATAATTGGTTTCCCCTAGATATCTGTTTTGTGTGATAATACCCATGATGATATAAATAAGTAATGTGATTAAATACCTAAATAAATGTGAAGCCATGATGTGTTTATGTTGTGTGTGAACGTGATTTTGTGATGCTCTGTGTGTCTTGTGGTTGTTGTGTGTTGATGTTATTGACCGGCTAGGTCATGTGGTACATGAGGCAGTGATGTGATGGTTGGTTAGCATGGATGCGATGTGGGAAGTTATGTGTTGTGGCGCAGTGGCTGTGGCATAGTGGTTGTGGTATGTAGAATTTGTGGTTGCGTGATCGATGAGTTGTGTGGTTGTTGTGTTGTGCGATGGCTTGGGCAATGTTATGTGACGATGATGGTGGATGTGTGGTGCTGTGGAGATAGTCGTGTGGTGTGGTTGTGTTAGTTGTCTGGGTAGCAATGGAATAAATTACGATGTTGAATGAAATGAATAAATGAATGAGTTAGAAATTGAATATAATGGGTTGGATATGTGGTTGTGATAAATGGATTAAATATAATTGAATGAGTGGTGCAATGTGAAATCAAAAGGCTAATGAATAAAAGTGGTGGGACTTGTAAGATAAAAGTGGAAAATATCATGTGGATTGTGTGGCGGTTGTGTGGTGTGTTGCATACAGTGGTGAAATCAGTTTTGATGGTTGACATATGGCACGTGGTGGTAATGTAGTGTGTGCTGGTGTTGTTGATGTGAACCCATATGTTGGGTATTGTGTTCTATCTATGTATCATGTATGTTTATGTTATTTTATACGTTCCCACCCGAGTTGGATAACCTTAACTACGCTCAGAGGTTCTTGGTTCCGGTTGTTTTCCCCAACATCCAGGATGGTAGTAGCATGGATGGATGGCAACCCCCTCTCCCTTGCTCTTCCTTCATTAGTGATGTGTTGGACCATGTATCTTTAGGTGAGATGTGATATGAGGCCTAGGTGTTTTTGGGCGATATGTGATGTGTGGTCCCAGGTGTCTTTAGGACAAGATATAACGTGTGGTCCCAGGTGTCTTTGGGATGAGTTGTGATGTGTGGTCCCAAGTGACTTCAAGATGTGATGTGATGTGATGTGATGTGTGGACCATGTGTGTGCGTGTGGGATGTGATGTGATGTGTGTCCTAAGTGTGTGCAGATGAGATGTGATGTGATATGTGTAGAAGGTATGGTAGTATAGGATGTTCGAAGTTGGGGAATGAGAGCATAAAATCAGTAGGGAAGAGGCAGTGGGGTGCCTTGCTTTTTTGCGATCTCGATATTATATTATTATATTAGATGCATGATTTAGTGAGTGAGCCACGGTAAGGTTGAGTTTGGATAGTTGACCTGTTTAGGTGCTATTGGTTCTACTGTTTATTCACCAGCACATTAGCATGGTCTTTTCACGTGTGCACTTGAGGCCTTGGTTATATCCCTACTGAGTATATCTATTATTCACACCCTATATATATATAAACTATTTTCAAGATTCCAAAAGGACTTTGGGGATCAAAATGGACATTACTAGCTGGGTTGGAGTTTCTATTGAGTCATTTCTGTATACTTTTTTTGGTATTTAATTCGGTGACTTTTATATGTATCACTTTTATTTCATTCATGCATTGTGGGATGGTTTTTTTGGTTTACCTTTATATAGTATGTTGGAGTTATTTAGTGTTTTCTTATCCTATCTCCCGATCCTGTTCTTTTATAGAGGGTAATGCATCCCATATTTTGAGATTTTTATACCCTCGGTGATAGTCTCTAACTTAGGGCCTAATGGAGTTGGGACTTGAGGGTCATTATCTCTCTCCCTTAATTTTAGCATCTTTGGTGGGAGGAGGTCATGACAGAGTGGTATCAAGGTAATGGTTGAGAGATAGGATAAAGTTTTGATTTAGGCACAATGAGGATTGCATTAGTTGGTATGGCAGCAATTCTAGTTGATCTTAGTGCATGGCATAGGCTAGGGAGACCGGTTAGGACACGAGATTTTAGCCCCCCCTGTGATCCAGTGAATGAACTCTAAGCCTACCAAACGACCAAGTAATGTGGACTTATTTATAGCGTAGAGAACTAGGTGAGGTAAATGCATCAATATGACTTATGTTCATGTTTTAATTGGGTATTTTGGGAAAATAAAATGAATAAAATTTAAATAATCCTTGAAAAAATTCCATGCTACCAGGATTAGGATGTTCTATTTGTTTTGAGGAATGACTCATGTTCACCATCCACAGTTTTCTTAGAAGTTGAGGTTCAACATGATGATCTGATAGATCATTAGAGGGTTGACCTGATAGAGTAGGATGTGGCATGGTGGTGGGCTTTGCGTGCCTTTCAGTGGTAGAGTTTGGATATGCATAAGGGGGGTGTCTTAGATTTGGAGAGGGAACACTAGATAGAGGAGCTCGAGATCACTTTTAGTATGATCTAAGCACAAGATAAGTTTTAGATACTGTTGGTAGTTAGTCAGATGTGGGGAGTTGTGCGTCAGTGGTGGTGATCGCAAGGAGGCAAATGTGTTGTGTCCCGAATTTCAGAGGGACTTTCGGGTAGAGTTTTTGTCATCGACGATGAGGGAAACCAAGATGTGGGAGCTGCTCTCCCTTTAGTAGGAGAGTTTGAGTGTGCAGGAGTTTGGGATTAGTTTCAAGGATCTCCTGCAGTTTTTTCTAGATATTTTTTCAGATGAGGAGTCCAGAGCACGACGTCTGTAGGATGCTTTGCACCCAGTGATCAGGTATGCAGTCGCACCGTTTACGATCCCAACTTACCTAGAGGTGTATAAAAAGGATGAGGTTATCGAGAGGATGCTTTCCTTGGGAGTTGATCCCTAGAAGAGTGTCCAGCTGGATGTTTCAAGGTGTAAGGATTCTAGAAGTGGGTTGTGGGTGTTCAGGCAGTCAAGGTTCCATTAATCAGGGAACTGACCATGAAAATTTTTTCCGGACCGTAGGGATAGGTAATTTTCGATCACCTTTTAGGATTTTTTCCATTTTTCATTCTATATCTACGGGATATATGGGCATTTCCAGGTTCAGTGTCCGACCGCTTAGGGAGGCTATTTTCAGATGGGTGGTCGGACCCCTTTTCAGCAATAGTAGTTGCCTCTGAGATAGTTCCATCAATAGGGACTGCATGTTGTTGTTCAAAAGCTGAGAGAAGGTAAAGTTAACAGAGGGTAGCCTCATGATGGTCCCCTTCCACAAGTACCCAGGCTATAGCATGGTCGTGGAGGCCGACAACAGAGAGGTAGAGGATCTGGGAGTGGTCAGATGCACGTGTTAGAGGTAGTAGCGCCAGTAGTTCCAAGAGTTGTTCGAGGTATGATGATTTTGTTTAGTACCCTCGTGTGTTCCTTGTTTGATTCAGGATCCTTACACTTCTTTATTCATCATTATTTGTTTCATATGTTGGGAATGGATGTGGAGAGTCTTATAGTGACTTTTCTGTTATCTATATACCAGTTAGAGACCAAGATTCCTTGTTTGAGGTGTGTCGAGAATGTAGACTGGTGATGGGGAACCACCGGTCAATGGGGGACTTCATATTATTGTAGATACAACCATACAATATTACCCTTGGTATGTATTGGCTATATTCTGTGCATGTAGTCATTGACTTCTTTTGGAGGAGAGTCATGTTTTCGGATGTTGAGGGCCAGCAAGTGGCCTTCGTTGGTGAGTGAGTTTATCGGTTGGGTGGTAGGAAAGTGAAGCCTCTTTTGTCATAGTTGGAAAAGATGTATATAGAATATCAGGTTGGGAGTGTTCCTAGGGTCATGGAGGAGTTGATAGATATTTTTTCCAGAGGAGTTTATGGCACTACCTCCTCGATGCGATGTCGAGTTCAGGATAGAGTTGCAGCCAGGTGTATCTTCTAGTTCGATGGATCCCTATCAGATGACAGCCATGGAGTTGTGGGAGTTGAGGCTTCCAATGGATGACCTGTTGTAGAGGGGTTTCATCAGACCCAATGTGTCACTGTGGGGTGCTCCTGTATTGTTCTCCAAGAAGGTATATGATAGTCTGAGGTTGTATATATCAGAGGTTGAATTAGGTAACAGTAAAGAATTTTTACCCTCTTTCGAGGATTGATGATCTGTTCAACTAGTTGATAGGAGCTAGTTGATACTTAAATATAGATATATGGTCTAGATATCACTAGTGTGGGGTGAATCATGATGACATTAAGAAGATTGCCTTTAGATGTAGGTATGGTCGCTTCGAGTTTGTGGTTATGCCGTTCAGTGTTACAAACACACCATCCATGTTCATGGGACTTATGAGCTCCATGTTCTGTGAGTTATTAGACCGGTTCGTCATTGTATTCATCAATGATATCTTGGTCTACTCAAAGTCATAGGAGGAAAATGCTAAAAAACTCAGAGTTGTTTTGTAGGTCCTTCGACACCACCATATTTATAGTAAGTTGTCCAAGTGTGAGTTCTGGATGTGATATGTGTTTTTTATTGGACATGTGGTGTCTCTCTAGGGTGTGGTAGTGGACTCGTCAAAGTTTGAGGCAGTTTTTTCTTGGGAAGCACCCGAGGATTTGGTAGAAGTTCATAGTTTCCTTGGTCTTTCGGGCTATTATCAGATGTTTGTTCTTGATTTCTCTTGAGTTATATCCCTAATGACAAATTTGACTAGAAAGGACTAGGATTTTGTGTGCATAGATCAATTTTAGGCAACATTCAATTACCCTAAGGAGAAGTTAGTTAGTGTTATCGTGCTTCAGTTTCTTGAGGAGGGTGTGTTTTTTGAGGTTTTTTGTGACGGGTACCATTTAGGCTTGGGATGCATGTTAATGTAGTAGATGGAAGTAATCTCTTATGGGTATAGGAAGTTACATCCCCAGAAGTGTAACTATGCCACCCATGATCTGGAGTTGGCGGTAGTTGTGTTTACGCTAAAATTGTGGCGGCATTAGCTCATCAGTGAGCGCTTTGTGGTTTTCACAGACCACAAAGCCCATTATATGTTTTATCTCAACAAGATATAAATCTATGCTAGTTTAAGTGGATGGAGTTTCTTCAGGATTACGATTTTGAGATCTCTTACACCCCAGGGAAGCGTAATGTAGTTTTCAATGCATTAAGTCGAAAGTCCCGAGAGGATGTGGATCAAGAGTCTACAGATGTTTGGAAAGGGATGAAGGAGATTACAACAATGCATTTTTACTTGGGGAGAGTAGTGGATGAGGTTGTATTTATCAGATGACTACAGATTTATTTTTGATATAGCAGGTGGAGGAGTCTTAGTGGGGAGATTCAGAGGCAGAGGTAATGTGTGATCATGTTGGCCATGGTGATGCTCCTGAGGGATGGTCATAGGATGATCAAAACCAGATGTTATTCTAGTGATGGTTGTTTATTCCATAGGCTACGTGTGAAGGAGTTCTCTGTGAGTTTCATAGATCACATTTAGCGGTACATCTTGGTGTGAAAAAGATGTATCGTGGCTTGAGAGAGCTTTAGTGGTCAAGGATGAAATGGACAGTAAGGGAGATTATGGAAATATGTTTGGTTTATCAGTAAGTGAAAGCAAAAAACCATGTTCCAGGAGATCTTTTGTAGTCCTTGGATGTTCCCGAGTGGAAGTGGGAGGACATCTCAATGGATTTCTTCATAGGGTTACCATGAGATCGGGGGGGGGGGTGATGCAGTTTTGGTGATAATGGATCGGCTGATGAAATCAGATCACTTCCTGAAAATTCATGAGTCGAGTGTCGTAGATGTTTTGGCAAGGTGGTACATGGATGATGTGGTTAGGATTAATCAGTTACCAAGGACCATCATCTCTGATCAGGATCCTCAATTTACCTCATGATTTTGGAGGGGATTACATCATGATTTTGGCTCATAGTTATTCCTTAGCACCGCTTTCCACCCTCAGATATATGAGAAGACGGAGCAGACCATCCACACACCGGAGGATATGTTGTGGGCATGTGTCTTGGACTTTGGTGAATCTTGGGTATGACACCTGCCTTTGGTCAATTTTTCATACAAAAATAACTATCACTCATCCATTGGTATGGACCCCTTTAAGGTGTTGTATTGGAGACCATGTCTTTCTCTATTGTGCAAGATGGATATTGGAGAGTTGGCAGTTCTTGGCCCTTATGTAGTGTAGAGCACAATAAAAAAGATCCAGTTGGTTTGAGAGTGGATGAGGGTGGAATATAATCGTTAAATGGCCTTAGATGATCATAGGTGGAGGCCCATGGAGTTTGAGGTTAGATACCATGTGTTATTTAGAGTCTCCCCTTGGTGTGGGCAGTGGAGGTTTGGTAAAGGGAGTAAGATTTCTCCTAGGTTTTTTGGGCCCTTTGAGGTGTTTGGGCATGTCGGAGAGGTGGCATATTGGTTGGCGTTTCCACTATGGATGTACTAGATCTATGAAATCTTCCACATCTCTTAGCTTTATCAATATCTTCACGATGACTCTAATGTCACTGACTAGAGAGAGTTGGATATCGAGGATTATGTGATGTTTGTGGAGTGGTTAGTAGAGATCCAGGATTTTCAGGAGAAGGTGTTGCATGGATGGACCATTCCCTTGGCCTGTGTGTTATGGAGGCATGGCGACCTAGAGGAAAGTACTTGGGAGCAAGAGTTGAAGATGCGAGCCCAGTAATAGGAGCTTTTTTGAGTTTTGATTGTGATGTAATGTTTATATCTTTCTATGTTTTGAGATGAGTTATTTCCCTTGATGTGTGATCAAATGATAAGGTTTCAACATGTGAAAAGGGGAGGACCTGAATCCTAATCGAGACGCATTGACTGTGGTGCGATTAAACCTATGTAGGAAAGTCAGTGTCACTCATAACAGATAGTATCTTGACATGGAAGATGATATTCACTAATTTTTATGTTTAGGGTAGTGTAGCTTATTGGTTTGGGTTGTGTGGTGGTTAGATGGTTGTGTGTTGGTTTTGTGGAGACGTGGAGGTTGTGGTTAGTACCAGATGATGCAGTGTTGTGCCCAGTGAGAGGTGGTGGTGGTGGTGGTGTTGTTGTACAGTGTTTAGTGGCCATTTATTTTGGAATGTTTGGATGGTGGTAGCATTTGAGGTGTGATGAGATCCTTTAGAGGTACCTCACAAGGTGGTTTTTCAGACCCCTTCTCTTCTGGGCTTGGTTTTGGATTCTTGAGGGTGAGAATCGTTTGAGAGGTATCTAATGTAACATCACATGCCTTCCTGGTCTGTTACTTTTCTAGTTTTGGGTGTTGGATTTTCTTGGAGGATCCTAGACTGGGCTGAGATGTTTTAGCTATTAAAAAGATGGAAGCAGAGGAAATACAATCCGTGTAAGTTTTACACAATGTGTAAGTTGGTTTCATGACTTGTACAGGGCTGATTCATGATGTGTAAATTTAGGGGTTAAATAATAAAAAGGTGATGCATTTTTCAATGAAAACCAAACCCTGACGTTTACATGACATGTAAATGCATTACACGCCATGTAATTCTCCTATACAATGAAATTATAAGAGTTGGAGTGCCTCAGGGTTTTCCCCAAAACCTACTCTCTCTCTCTCTCTCTTTCTCATTCCAGGTGGTTGATGGTACTCCCTTGAAGCATCTTGGGATTCCTTTGATGGGGATTGATTAGTGGATTCTCATATTTGATATGTGTCTTCCCTTCTTTGATCCATGGTGAGTTATACTATCATTCTCATTCATCTCCTTCCATTATTCTTCAGAGTTTTGATGAGGTGGGGAAATTTAGTTTGGGTTGTGTGTTTGGGATGCGTTTTGATGGTCTTTGGGTGCGGTATAGGTTGGTCTGTGGTTTCTCATGGTTCATTTGTGGTTTGAAGACATTCCTTCTTCACCCTGTAGTGCGTAGCGACATTCAGAAAGCTTCTTTGAGGTTAGGGATCCTCGTTCTCACTCTTTTATGTGCTATGTGTGGAATCTGTATGATTTATCTTACCTTTGGATGAATAGTAAGGGTTGGCATAATCTTACAATTAATTGGTATGTCTAAAATTGATGGGTATGAGGAATTATCATATGATTTATTGCTTTGATATGTCTCGTTAATGTTGTTATGCCTTCCTATTGCGAATTCTGAAAATAATGGTTGTTGGAATCATTTCTTGCATTATAGCTGATATATATGATGGACCTTGTTGTGTTATGTGATCTCACCTTGAATAAAAGGTTAAATAAATTACATTTGGATAATAATTGGTTTCCACTAGATATATGGATTGTGTGATAATACCCCTGCTAATATAAATTAGTAACGCGATTAAGGCCCTGAATAAATGTGAAGTCAGGATGTGTTGCTGTTGTGTGTGGATATTCTTTTATAATGATTTGTGTGGATTTATATTGTTGTGCAGTGATTTTATTGACCTGCTAGGCTGTGAGGTACATGGGGTAGTGATGTGATGGTTAGTTAGCATGGGTGTTATGACATCCCACCTTTTTATAACATAACTTTTCATTATATTTTACAAAACCGAGGATCTTTAAGGTTTAGTGTCTTGGAAACCAGGAACTTAAAACATGAAAACATAAAACATTCTTCTTAAACACTTGAAAGGATTCTCCTTATGTTAATCCTAGGTTCATTACTGCATCTCATAACATGGGGACATACATCAAAAGAAAGGGTGAGCAGAAGGCCTAGTAAGGGAAACAAGGGGAAACATTTAACATGTGAACTTGAGATACATCAACAATGTCATGAAAAAGAACTTGAAGACATGAGAAAGAAATCATGAGGCATATCATAATAAAAATAACGTATTTCATAACTTGAAGATGTGGCTACAACATTTAATATTGACAATCATTTTCGTTTCACCAAGGTCCATCCCCAAGGTGTCATTAAAAATTACCAAGGTTATTCAGCAAGGCGTCGTTAAAAATGGTCATCTCTAGAGATTAAGTTTTTACCCAATGCATTGGAGTGCTATCAGGGCGCACCCTTAAATTTTTCTTTATTATCATGTGAGCCACATATATCATCATCAAACATTTCATAAACAACCCATATAGAATAAAAGAAATGAGTTTCCTTTCATAATCATAACGTTTTAAAAACTGCTTTAAAGAGATTATCTTTATGTCACTTTAATCACATGAAAAAGGAAAGCGGGTTTCGTGTATGTAAATCCCAGAATTAAAATAGAACATTTTGGTATATATGTGAATACCCCTTTAGAAGAAAGAGATTCGAGTATTCGCTTAATAAAATAAATGAATTTGAGAATAAGAGAGAGACATTTTGAGACGGAAATTCTGCAGCATAATGGCTATGTTACGAGGTTTTAGAAAACATTGAAAAGAGAGGGAACATGGGTCACCCACTCATAAATGATCCATAAAATAGTAGGGGGATAGAATATAAATAATTTAAGAACATGGTAATGAAGTTTGAAAGATATACCATATGAAATGAAGAACATGAAAGGAGGACAAAAATAAGATTTCTCTTATGAAAATTCGGCATCCTAACGGCGTCACTTAAAACTTCAAAAAAAAATGAATTGATGAGGTCAAATAGGGTCTCTCATTATATGAACATAAAAGATCAGTATGATAGATATAGAGATCATACCCCAACATAATAAAAAGGAACATGAAAGACTTGACATGAAAATAGATCTTGAAAACGAGAAGGGTGAAAGAATCCCTTAAAAATTCGGCAACCTAAAGGTGCTACTTAAAACTTCAAAATACTGAATTGAAGAGATCAAATAGGGTCTCTCATCATACGAACATAAAAGATCAGTATGATAGATATAGAGATCATACCCCAACATAATAAAAAGGAACATGAAAGACTTGACATGAAAATAGATTTTGAAAACGAGAAGGGTGAAAGAATCCCTTAAAAATTCAGCAGCCTAACGGCGCCACTTAAACTTTCTTAAAATGAATTGATGAGAGCAAGAGGGGGTCTCTCATCATATGATAATGAAAAGGGAAGTAAGAGGAACATAAAAGAACATCCTCCAACATAAGAGCATGGAGCATAAAAGAAATGACATAAAAGAGATTACTTGAAAAGAAAGAGAGAGGTAGAATCCCTTACCTTAAAACGTATCTCTTAAAACTCAAAGGTTGGGACCTTGAGGGCTTGGGGGCACCTTGGGAGGACTCTTTGGGAGGTAATGAGGCCAGAGTTTCGTTGGGGGAGAGTTGGGAGTGAAAACTAAAGGAGGGAAGGGTGGGTATTTATAGGGAAAGTGAGGGGACAAGGCATTAATGGCCAAGGGACACCTCATACTTTATCTTACTATTCATAAGTCGACCATATTGATTACATACTTAACACATCATTTAATGATGTCATTAAACACTCGTAACTTAAAAACTGTATTTTCACTATTCATCGAAAATTCAACTTTCTCAGAAAAATCCCAAAAATTCACCTTAACCAAATATCGATGCTCTGATTTCAAAAATGAACTTCATTTTATAAAAATAATTTTCTAAATATTTTTAATTTAATTTTTAAATAAATACACTATTCACCGAAAATTCATTTTTTTCAGAAAATTCCCCAAAAATTACCTTAGCATAATATCGATGTTCTGAATTCAAAAATAAAGTCCATTTTATAAAAATAATTTTCTAAATATTTTTAATTTATTTTTTAATTAAAAAAACATTATTCACCCGAAAAAACTAATACTTGACTAATAATTTATGAAACTGTTATTTAACCATTTTAATGAATCACATTACTTAATCAAGGTGCCTAGATTATATTAATAATTTCTTTAAGTGAGATTACTAATTCATTTGGTCACATTACTAATCCTAAGCATAAAATCACTATTCATAATTTACTATTCATCAAAAATTAAGTTGATCTTATTAGACTCTAAATTTCGTACTGAACATAATTTTAAAAGACCATTTTTTGAAAATAATTACACATTTTTAATTATTTAAGGTTTACATAAACATTTTTAAAATATCCTTTCTCTAAAATTTATCAAAAATATACATACTATATTTATCCGGACATTTGAAAATTCATAAACTTCATCATAAGAAGAAATCAAAAATTTTATTTAAAACAAAGGATTACACAAGGCAGTTATGGTCTCCTTATATAGCCCCTTTATAACCCCAGCATAGGACCTAAGTGTAAGGTGTGCTAAGGTGAGAGAATTTGAGGGCGGCTCAGCCAACATTGCACGAGTAGTAATTTCTATCAGTTTAAACTTCTCACGAAGGCGATTTCATTCTAGCTTCACACGATGAAGTTCGGCTTGGGTTTGGTCCAGAGCAAAGCCCAGTGGTGCTACCTTCTTCCCAAGTTCTGTTAGATGTGCTTCGATTGGCACGAGACTACTGGATGAGGCCATCAAATCTTCTTTCTATATTAATTAACCAAGATCACTTATATTTAGAGACAATAATTGAAACGTTTAGTTTCCAGCAGTCATATTGACCAATGGTCATATAACAGTCAAAAACCAATGGTATCATTTTAATTATACTCATGTTATCAAATGAAACAGTTTTGTTGAGTATAAAAATAAAATAACACACAAAATTAGGAAACAAGATTTATTCAAAATTTCGGGTCGTTACAGGTGTAATGTGAGAATTTGTGTGTTGTGGCATAGTGGTTGTGGCGCAATGGTTTTGGAATAATGGTTGTGGTATGTGGTAGTTGTGGTTCTGCGATGAATGAGATGTGTGGTTGTTGTGTTGTGATATGTCTTGTTTGATGTGATGTGATGATGATGGTGGATGTGTGGTGCTGTGGTGATAGTTGTGTAGTGTGGTTGTGTTGGTTTCCCAGGTAACAGTGGAATAAATTACAATGCTATATAAAATGAATAAATGAATGAGTTGGAAATTGAATATAATGGGTTGGATACGTGGTTTTGATAAATGGATTAAATATAATTTAATGAGTGGTGTAATGTGAAATGAAAAGGCTAATGAATAAAAGTGGTGGAACTTTTAAGCTGAAATTGAAAAATGTTGTGTGGCTTGTGTGGCAGTTGTGTGGTGTGTTGCATATAGTGGAAGCATCAGTTGTGATGATTGATGTATGGTGTGTGGTGGTGATGTGGTGTGTGGTGGTGTTGTTGATGTGAAACCTTAGGTTGGGTATTGTGTTATATCTATGTATAATGTTTGTTTATGTTATTTTATACATGCCCCACTCAATTTGGATAACCTTACAAACACTTAAAAGTTATAGGTTCCAAGTGTTTTCCTCAATATCCAGGATGGTAGTAGTATGGATGGCTGACTACTCACTCCCCCCACTCTTCCTGCAATAGTGACATGTTGGTCCAGGTGTCTTCAGGTAATATGTGATATGTGGCCCATGTGTTTTCATGCGAGATGTGATGTGTGGTCCTAGGTGTCTTTGAGATGAGATGTGATGTGATGTGTGGTCCCAGGTGTATTCAAGATGAGATTTGATGTGTGATCCTAGGTGTCTTCAGGATGAGTTGTGATGTTCAGTCCCAAGTGTCTTTGAGATGAGATGTGATGTGATGTTTGGACCAGGTGTGTGCGGGTGGGAATTGATGTGATGAGTAGCTCCGGTGTGTGTGGGAGGGTTGTGATGTGATATGTGTGGAAGGGATGTGAGCATAGGATATTAGACGTTGGGGCATGAGAGCAGAAAATCAGTGGGGAAGAGGCAGCGGGGTGCTTTTCTTTGTTATGATCTCAATATTTTATTATTATATTAGATGTGTGATTTGGTGAGTGAGCTATGGTGAGGTTGGGTTTGGATAGTTTACCATTTTAGATACTATTGGTTATAATATTTTTTTCATTGGAACATTAGTATGCTCGTTTTACATGTGCACTTGAGGCCTTGGTTATGTCCCTATCGAGTATACCTATTACGCTCACCCTACGTATATAAACTATTTTCTGGTTTCTAGGAGGACTTTGAGGACCGAGCTGGACATTACTAGCTAGATTGGTAAAGCGACCCCAACCTTTTACACATATCATTACATGATTTTAAGCATAATATAACATCATATTTCAAGCCAAGGATCATAAAGTCACGTGTCTTTGAATACTAGGTACATAAAACAAAAAACATGGGACTAAATTAAACATTTCTTTATTTAATATTCATAAAGAGAACCTAACTTCCATTGTTCTCATACATCTCTATATGATAACTTGGGGATAACATGAACAAAAGGATGAGATAAAATCCCAACAAGGGAATAAACATTAGAATAAATCTTTAGCATATGGGTTAGAAGGCATGTCATAATGATATAAAAAAACATGGAACATATGGAATCATAACATATAAACATGGGATCATATAAACATGGAGTCATAGTAATGTGGAAGAAAAATAAAACATGACTTTCTAATGAGTCAAGACTCATTGCACATATAGGAGCACAAGTCAAGGTTAACCACCAAGACCGTTGCACATGGTAGCACGAGTCAAGTATAACCACCAAGACCATTGCACATAAATCTCATGAGACTCAACTTTACCCAATGCATTGGAACGTTATCTAGGTACACCCATCATAACATGTTCATGAATATTCTTACCACATATAGAATCATACATAATCAATCATACATAAACATAAGGGTGCTCATGGAAAGAAATGAGTATCATAATCATGTCATAAAGCATAATTAATGGGCGTATCATACAAGTGTCCACGAAAGAAAGGAATTAGAAAATACATGGACATTCATAAGGTAAAATAGGCATATATCATGGTAATTGATGTCAAACATAAGTGATAACATGTAAAAAGAGCATTTAAGAAATTTTAGCATTAAAACAATTTAGTGCGGTTTTAAGGAAATTACTAAAGAGAATTTAAATCCGAAAAGGGAATAATCTTTTATATAAAACCAGAAGTGAAAAAAGAATATTTTCATGATAAATATACTGATTTTATAAAAACAATGGTGGCTTAAAACATATTATATAGTGTACTTTAAAATGGTTAAAAATTCAAGAAGTTTCCCTAAATGGGTTTGCTTATCGGGAAGTATTGAGGAGGGAATCACTTAAAAAACATGTATATCCCTAAAAGATAATGATTAATGGACCTTTATACATGAGTTTGTAGCATTTAAACAACATTTATAATATATACATAAAAATAAAAGATAACTTCATTTGGGTAAAAATAAAGATAGAGCAATCCGAAGGAATAATAGAGGTTCAGGTAGAATCTCTTACCTTAAGTCTGAAGGCATTCTTCACTTGATCTTATTAACCTGAATAATCAAATTACATTCATTAATTAATATTTTCATAACTTCTTCTTCATGTAATTGATTTATTATAACCTTATTATCTTTATTCATGACCTTTTAGATGGGTTAAGAAGTTCAATTTCATTGTTTGAGAGCATTTGTTTCCTTGGATTTCATGATTGGTTTACTTATATACATGTAAGGATAAACATGTAATATGAGAATGGTTGTCTAGAATTGAAGTTTTATGTTATTAGTGAACATAAAAAAGATTACATGGTTATAAAATTATAACGACCCGAGCCTTTTATATATAACATTTCATGATTTTAAGTATAATTAATCATCAGAGTACAAGCCAAGGATCGTTAAGTTTAGTGTCTTCGAAGACTAGGTACATAAAACATAAAACAAGGGGCTAAAAAACACTTATTTATTTAATCTCCATAAAGAGCTCCCAACTTCCTTTGAGCTCTTACATCTGTATAGGGTACCCTGAGGAACACATGAACAAAAGGATGAGCTGAAAAGTCCAGTAAGGGAAAGAACATAAGGATACGTCTTAAGCACACGAGTTAGGAGGCATGGCATAATGATATCCAAAGCATGGAACATATAAAATCGTATCATATAAGCATGTGATCATATAAACATGGAATCATATAAATGTGGCAGAATCATAAAACATTTCTTTAGTACGGGTCAAGGCTAACCACCAATCCTGTTTCCCATTTTAGTACTGGTCAAGGCTAACCGTCAATCATGTTTCACATCGCATCTCATGAGACTTAACTTTACCTAATGCATTGGAGCGCTATATAGGTGCACTCATCTCAACATTTTCATGAGTATTCTTGCCACATAAATAATCTTTTCACATAAATAATCATACATAATCAACCATTCATAAACATAAGGATACCCATGGAAAGAATTGAGTACCATAATTGTTAGGACCAATAGGGACCTATATACCCTGAGAGGGGGGGTGAATCAGGGTATGGATATTCTTTTCTAAATTATTCTTACCCCACTGGATCTTGACCTCTTTATTACAAGGGTCACTTTGTTTGCACTTTTGTGTTTATTATTACCACTTCTTTTCTTCTTTATCTAATGATGATGCTTTAAATGCAATGCAGGGAAGCAAGTAGCTAGACACATATATTTTTACTTGGTTCACCCTCACTGGGCTACGTCCAAGGAGCATACAACGATGATGTGTCGCTGTACCAAATCCACTAAATCTCACTGCCAATAATGTTCGAGCTAGATCACTTCTATGCCCAGGCTTACTGCCTTTAGAATGTTCAGGGTCAGCTCACGGCTTTCTAAAGGGTCACTCCCTATTTCTCTCTTTCTGGCTCACTGCTGGTATAAAGGATTGATTTCTTCCTCTTCCTTTTCTCACTACACTTGGAAGGGATCCGCTCACAGTTTATATACCTATCGGTCTCTTCATTTGCAAGAATACATGCATCCTCAACTGTTGATAGATGCTCTGTTGAAGTCCAACTTTCATCCACAGATGAATACCACTTTGCCTCTGAACACTAGGCAACTACCTTTGGAAATACCTTCGCAAAGCACCCTACTTCGCGAGGCTCCCAATTTTGCGAAACTCAAACAAGCCTTCGTGAAGTTCCTGCCTTTTTGCGAAGCACTCTCATGAAGCTCAAGTCGTCGTGGAGCGACTTCTCTCGCGAAGCTCACTGAGCCAACGCGGAGCACACGACTTTCGCGGAGCTAGATTGGTCGTCGCGAAGCTCTTCTTTCGCGAAGCACACTGCCTTCGCGAACCACCTTCGCGAACCGAGAGAAAAATATTTTCTCTGAAAAACTCTCTCTCCTTCTCACTACTTCTCCTGAGGGGGTCGAGGTCTATTTATAGGCGATTCCAACGACCCTCGAACTTTCCACGCGAAGTCAACGCTACGTCATCTCAAATCGCGAAGCTCCAAAGTTCCTGCCGAAATTCTCTCAAAATCGCGAAGCACCATGACAATTTTCCGTTCGCGGAGCTTGACGTAATTGCGGAGCATCACCGTTAATCCCTTCACGCATTCGCAGTGAAGCTACACCCACACATCGTGACACTCCACGCGCAATGCCCTTCACCGCCGCAATGCGCTTCAACCTCTTCCGTTCGCGAAGCTTGATGTAATCGCGAAGAATCACTGCCATCATTTTTATGGTCTTCGTGAAATCCAATCCACGAATCCTATCTTCGCGAAACTTATGCCTTTGCCATATTTTGATGAGATCTTCAAGGATATCCAATTTTCGCGATGTTCACCAAACTCCAAATTTTGAAACCCAAAAATTTGGCAAACATTGGAAAACGGTGCCACCTTGTACTGCTCTTTTTGTACCGCCTTCAGACCGTTTATTCCTTTGTCATAGTTCTTTGTCAACATAGATTTTCAACATCTCTAGAACTCGACAATTCACCATGGAAACATGCTTTGTAAATAAACACAATCAACCCAAAAATACTGCAATGTTACCTTGATGGATTTTTGCCCAACAACAATCATGACATAAAGCATAACCAATGAGCGTATCATGAAAGTGTCCATGAAAGAAAAGGATTAGAACATACATGGACGTTAATAAGGTAAAATAAGCATATAACATGGTAGGTGGTGTCAAATAGAAGTGACAACATATAAGAAATGTATTTGAGAAACATTAGTATTAAAACATTTTTGTGCAGTTTTAAGGAAAATACTATAGAGCTTTTAAAATAGAAAAGAGGACAATCTTTTATATTAAATCAGAATTGACTCAAGAAGGTTTTCATAATAAAAATACTGATTTTATAAAGACAATGGTGTCTTAAAACAGAGGATAGAGTGCACTTGAAATTGGGTAAAAATTCAGGAAGTTCCCTTAAAACTGGTTTTCTTATCAAAAAATTCTAAGGAGGGAATCTTTTAAAAACATGTATATCCCCGAAAGAGAGTGATGAAAGGGTCCTCATAAAAGAATTTTGTACAACTAAAAAACATTTAGAATATTCACAAAAACAGATAAGATAACTCCATTTTGATATAAATAAAGATAAGGCAACCTGAAAGAACAAAGGAGGTTCGGGTAGATTTTGTTACGGATTATTGGCATGGTGTCGGGTGCACGTAAGAGGGCTTGATGAGAGAGATAAGGAGTTTACAATCAATTATAAAACATGAGGGAAGTATGTGGGAGGTGCGAAAACATACCACATCATTAGGGATTACACATAAAATGACATAACATAGAGGACAATCTTGATTTAAGAGAGAAATGGTGAGGATCCTTTACCTTAAATCTGTTGGTGTTCTCTACTTGTTATTAAAGACCTGAATAAATAAATTAGGTTTATTAATTAATAATTCCAGAACCTATTCTATATATAATTGGTTTAGTATAATCATTTTAAGTTCATTTATGACCATTTTGATTGGTTATGAGATTTAATTTCATTGTTCAGGCTTGTTTATTTACTTAGTTTTAATGACCAGTTCGCTTATATTCATGTTTGGATAAACATGTAAGATAAAAGTGGTTGTCCATAATTAAAGTTATATTCTATTAGCGAACATCCAGGAAATTACATGGTTTTAAATTTAATTTGGTTACTTAGAGTGAAGTCGAATTATTATATAAAACCACAGTGACAACCGTTTTTGTTAATCGGTGGATTTGATTACAAAGAACATGTTTTTGCTTTATAAATTAATACCATTTGTACAAAATGATTACAAAAACAAAATAGGATATATTACTTATATAATAATCTGGTTCAACCATAGCATAAATATTTTTATGACCAGAATTAAAGATAATAATAGAAATTGATAAACTGATGTCCTTGAATGTGTTAAATTAGCACATCTCAAACAGTGCTTTCATTTCTTTCAAATAAAAGGTGGGGAAAGGAGAGAAGATAATGAAATATCCCATTAGCATAAAAACATTCCAGTACATTTATGTTACTGGAGTTATCATACTATTTGGGTGAAGGGAGGTGAGGAAAGAAACAAAAAGAAAAGAACTTAAAAGAAATGAAAGAATTGGAAAGAAGAATTTACCTCTTGAGACTTCCTCCTTTGATAACCTCTTAAGGGGATATGTTTTGGTATTTTGAAGAGGCTAGGGGATTTTTGGACGTGGGGAAGGATCTTGGGGAGAGATTTGGGAAGAATATTGGCAAGGCACGAGGCTTGAGAGGAGTGAAGAGAAGAGGGAGTGAGGGGGGTTTTATAGAGGAGAGGAGGGTTTTCATAATTTTTTAATCATTAGTTTATTATTTCTTCACAAGACAAGAAATAGTAAGTATTCCATGACCAAGAACAGTAATAAATGCATGTGAGTTCGATATTTGGGTGCTTACATCACTTTTGATTTTAGGAAGTGTATTTTCACTATAGTGTATTTATACGGTAAATTAATGTATTTTACTATTCACTAAAAATTCAAGTATTTTAGAAAAATCTCAAAAATTCACCCTAACCCTTTTTCAACGTGTAGAATCCAAAAATGAAGTACATTTTTCAAAAATAATTTTCTAAATATCATTAATCTAATATTTAATTAAAATCATAATTTATTATTAAAAACTAGTTTTAAAACATTTATTTACTTATTCTAAAATATAGGTATATCGTACTTTCAACTTGAATATTATTTATATATTATCATAGGTAAGGTTGATATTCATTAGGGTATATCACTATTCATAAGGGTATGTTACTATTCATAAGGACAGGTTATTATTCACCAAAAAGTAGGTTTTTCTTATCGAACTCCAAATAACTTACTGATTTCAACCGTGTATGTCAGATTTTCGAAATTCCAAACACAGAAGTGACAAACTTATGTTTAAAGGTTACTTAGCACTTATTAGTTCATTATGTTGTGATTTAATGACATATTTATAAGAATTTACTTTGAAAAACATTGGGTCGTTACAAAAATTCATTTGGTTATTTGGATTGAATATGAATCATTATATAAAATTTTAATGATAACCGTTTTGGTTAATTGGCAGTTTTTGATCACATCGAACGCATTTTGCTTTATAAATTAATATCATATGTACAAAGATTATATAACATTAATTAGACATAATACATATATTATAGTATGTTTCAACCATAAAAACCGTTTCATGACTAGAATTGAAGAGGGTAATAGAAATTGAAAACTCGTCGTCCTTGAGTGTGATAAATTAACACATCACGGATGGTGTTTTCATTTCTAGTATAAAAGAATGGGAAATGAGAAATGATAATGAATTATTAAATTATCATTAAAAAAATTCCAGTACATGTAAGGTACTGGAATTATCATAATATTTTGATGAAAGGAGATGAGGAAAGAAAAAGAAATAAAGGAACTTGAAAGAAAATAAAAGAAATGAAAATAGGAATTTACCTATTAAATATAAACTTCCTTGAGAACCTCTTTAGAGGAGAGGATTTGGTCTTTTGAAGAGACCAAGGGATGATGGACATGGGAGAGGGGATTAGGGAGATATTTGAGTAGAATTTGAACTAGACACAAGGCTTGAGAGAGGTAAAGAGAAGAGGTAAAGAGGGGTGGTATTTATAGTGGAGGAGAGGAGGGTTTTCTCAATATTTTATTCATAATTTTATTATTTTGCTCAAGACAAGAAATAATAATGATTCTTGTGACAAAAAATAGTAATATTTTCATGTGAGTTTCAACCCAAGGTTCTTACCTCAACAAAACATCATCCATGACTCAATAAATCATATATTTAGATTATTCGATAAATTATCGTATTTTACTATTCACAAAATTCAAGTATTTGAGAAAAATCTCAAAAATTCACCCCAACCATTTTTCAACGTGTAATAAAAAAAATAACTCCATTTTTCAAAAATAATTTTCTAAATATGATAAATTTATTTTTTAATTAAAATCATAATTTACTTGAAAAATACAAATTTTAAAATTAAAACTACTTTTATAACACTTTGAAAAATTAATTAAGGCCTCATAAAATTATCTTATGATCATAAGACATCAAAATAATAATTTATGAATTCATTTTTTAAAAATATATTTTCTTTTAATTTATTAAATTAATCATAAAATTTTAATTAAATATACAAGACTTACAAAAATACTAATATTTTTTAAAAAAATTATTTACTTATACTATGATATTATTATATCATAGCGTCACATATGAGATGGATAAATTTTTATTTATAATTTCATTGGGGGTGTTACTATTTCATTGATCAATTAACTATTCATAAGGGTCACATTACTATTCCAAAGGTCAAGTTACTATTTTATCAGTATACGTTCCTTAACTTCTAGAGATACCTTTTGTTTTACTCATTCTTCATTTTTAAGGTTTGTATTGTGTTCTATAAGTAATATTATATGATTATACTATAAAACATAATTATAATAAGGGAATTTCATTGATAAAAGATTGGGTCGTTACATTCTTCCCCCCTTATGAAATTTCTCCCTCGAAATTTCATTTTACATTCTAAGTCGTAAACAGGTGTGGGTACTTTTCCTTCATTGCCTCATCTAGTTCCCATGTTACCTCTTTATACTTTTGGTTCCACCATAGTACTTTGACCAGGTGATTAGTCTTGTTACATAGAACTTTATCTCTATGATCCAAGATCTTCATTTTCTGCTCCTCGTAAGAAAGATCATTCTCCAACTGTACCACCTCTGAAGAGAGTACATGTGAAAGGTATGGTATGTACTTCCTTAAGAGGGATACGGGGAAGACATCGTGTAATTTAGACATGTTAGGTGGAAGTGTTAGTCGATAGGCCACAACTCCAACACGATCAAGAATCTCAAAGGGGCTGATGTACCTGAGACTTAGCTTTCCTTTCTTCCCAAACCTCGTGACCTTCTTCCATGGAGATATGCATAGGAATACCATGTATCTAACTTTGAACTCAAGGTCTCGTCGATGATTGTATGCATAACTCTTCTGTAGACTTTGGGCTGCCTTAATGTGATGCTGAATAGTTTTCACCTTCCCCACCATTTCTTCAACCATTTCAGGTCCTAACAACTTATGCTCACCAACTTCATCCCAACATACTGGTGTTCTGCACCTTTTTCCATAAAGGGATTCATATGGTGTCATTCGAATGTTGGAGTGGAAACTATTGTTGTTGGAGAATTCGACCAGTGGAAGATTTTGGAACCATCCTCCTTTGAAGTCCATAGAACATGTTCTCAACATGTCTTCCAGTGTTTGAATAGTTTACTTAGATTGAACATCAGTTTGTGGATGATAGGCTGTACTGAAGTTCAGTTCAGTGCTTAGAGCATGCTGGAGACTTTTCCAGAACTTCGAGGTGAATCTTGGATCTCTATCGGATATAATAGACAGTGATACTCCATGTATCCTTACTACCTCTTTGATATATATATATGTGCTAGAAGATCCAATGAGAAGTCCTGTCGAATTGAGATAAAGTGAGATGTCTTTGTAAGACGATCCATAATGACTCATATAGAATTGTTTCCTCTAGATTTCCTTGGAAGTCTAGTGAAAAATTTTCATGGTGCTATTCTCCTACTTCCATGTTGGTATGGGTAGTGGTTTCATCATTCTCATAGAATTATTCCTTTCATCCTTCACTTGCTGACATATCAGGCACTTTGATGTATACTCAACAATCTCCTTCTTCATATTGTCCCACCAAAAGTACTCTCGTAGATCTTGATATATCTTTGTGCTCTCTGGGTGAATAGAGAAGGTTGAGCTATGTGCATCATTCAAAAGATCTTTCTCTATCTCTGGATCAGATGGTACGCATAATCGTGACCCAGATCTTACAGCTCCCTCCTTGTCAATCTTGAACTCATAGGATTTCTCATTTCTAATAGATTCCACCCTTTTCATACTTCCACATCTTTTCTTTGAGCATCCTTTATTTTCTCCATGAGGGATGGTTGAGAAACCATTTGAGAAAGGATTTATGATATTTATACCTTAATAATTCACATGTCCATACTTTGTAAATATAAGAAGATTGGATCCTTTTCAATTCCCATTATTGATAAAGATGCAAGATCCTTTCTACTTAGAGCATCTGCCACCTTATTTGCCTTACCGGGATGGTAGTGGATTGAGAAGTCATAATCTTTGAGGATCTCTAACCATCTTCACTGGAGAATATTAATCTCTTTATGTGTGAATATGTATTTGAGATTATTGTGATCAATATATATCTCACACTTCTCCCCATATAGATAATTCTGCCAGATTTTAAACGCAAATATCACAGCTGTCAACTCCAAATCATGCGTGAGATAGTTTTGTTCATGGATTTTCAGCTGCTTTGAGGCGTAGACCATCACTTTATCATTTTGCATCATCACATAGCTTAAACCCTTCTTTGAATCATCACTGTACACCACAAAGAGATCTCCACTTATCGGGAGTGTGAGTACTGGTGCAGTGATAAGCCTCTTTTTGAGCTCCTTAAAGATTTCCTCACATTATTGAGTCCAGACGAACTTCACTCCCTTCTGTGTCATCTTGTTCATTGGGTTTGAAAATCGTGAGAAGTTCTTCACAAATTGTCGATAATACCCAGCTAGACCAAGGAAGCTACAGATCTCCGTTACAGATGTTGGCTTGGGCCACTCTTCAATTTCCTTTATCTTGGAAGGGTCTATAGATATCCCTTTGCTAGTGATAACATTCCCCAAGAATGATACTTCCTCCATCCAGAACTAATATTTACTGTACTTTGCATAAAGTTTCTCCCTTTGTAAAGTCATCATCATAGTATTCAAATGCTCCTCATGTTCCTCATTGCTCTTGGAGTAAATCAGAATAGTATCAATAAAGTCTACCACAAATTTGCCGAGGTACACTACGGGAAAAATGGGTATTTGCGACGGGGGTATTTACCCGGCGCAAATAAGTAGGCTTTTGCGACGGGATTGCTTTCCCCGTCGCAAAAGAACTGGCGCGCGTTGCGCGCCAAATCGCGGGAAAACTATTTGCGACGGGGGAATATTCCCGTCGCAAATAACCGGCGGCGGTAAAAGGTATTTGCGACGGGAATATTCCCCCGTCGCAAATAGTATGTCGGCAGGTAGTTATTTGTGACGGGATTCCCGTCGCAAATGGACCCGTCGCAAATAATCTAACCTATAAATACTCACATCCGTTTTTTTCAAATCATTCTCAAACTCCATCTTCTTCTTCTCTCAAAGTTGTATTTCTAAAGTTCAGTTTTTCTCCAGTTTAATTTTTTTCTCCGGAGTTGATATTAAAGTTTTGAAGAACGATCAGAGCAGATCAATTTTCAAGGTATTTATGTTCATTTTAATTTAATATTTATTTTTAATTTTTTATTAGTTTCAATTATTCTTAATTAGTTGTAATTTAATTATGTTTACATTGTTTTGTTACTTAATAAATTTAAATTATTAGTATTGTTCATAGTTATTGGTAATTAGGAATAATTAGTAATAATTTTTAATAATTAAGAATAAATATTAATAATTAATAATAAATACCAATAATTAGGAATAATAACATTATTACATTATTAGTATATTTTATTATTAATATTAAAATAATATAATTTTTTATATATATACAATTCTTTTTTCATCTGTGTGTTTGTTGTCTTCACATGTATTATTTGTATGTGGAGATAGAAAACGCACAGATGAAAGGAGAATTGTATATAAATTAGAAAATTATATTATTTTAATATTAATAATAAAATATACTAATAATGTTATTATTTGTAATTATTGGTAATTATTCCTAATTATTGGTAATTATTCATTTAATTACTAATAAATAGGAACAATTACCAATAATTATCAATAATTAGGAATAATTAGTAAGAATTACCAATAATTAGTAATAATTACCAATAATTAGTAATAATTACCAATAAGTAGTAATAATTATCAATAATTAGTAATACTTACCAATAATTTGTAATAATTACCAATAATTAACAATAATTAGTAATAATTAGTAATAATTACTAATAATTACCACTAATTAGTAATAATTACCAATAATTACCAATAATTACCAATAATTACCAATAATTACCAATAATTGCCAATAATTGCCAATAATTAGTAATAATTAGGAATAATTAGGAATAATTAGGAATAATTAGGAATAATTAGGAATAATTAGGAATAATTAGTAATAATTAGTAATAATTAGTAATAATTACCAATAATTACCAATAATTAGTAATAATTAGTAATAATAAGGAATAAATACCAATAATTACCAATAATTAGTAATAATTAGTAATAATTAGTAATAATTACCAATAATTAGTAATAATTAGTAATAATTAGTAAAAATTAGTAAAAATTTGAAATAATTACCAATAATTAGTAATAATTAGTATTAATTACCAATAATTAGTGATAATTACCAATAATTAGTAATAATTACCAATAATTAGTAATAATTAGTAATAATTACCAATAATTAGTAATAATTAGTAATAATTACCAATAATTAGTAATAATTAACAATACTTACCAATAATTACCAATAATTACCAATGATTAGTAATAATTACCAATAATTACCAACAATTGGTAATAATTAATAATAATTACCAATAATTAGTAATAATTGGTAATAATTAATAATAATTACCAATAATTAGTAATAATTAGTAATAATTATCAATAATTAGTAATAATTACCAATAATTAGAAATAATTAACAATAATTACCAATAATTAGTAATAATTAGTAATAATTAGTAATAATTAGTAATAATTAGTATTAATTACCAATAATTAGTATTAATTACCAATAATTAGTAATAATTACCAATAATTAGTAATAATTACCAATAATTAGTAATAATTAGTAATAATTAGCAATAATTACCAATAATTAGTAATAATTACCAATAATTAACAATAATTACCAATAATTACCAATAATTAGTAATAATTAGTATTAATTACCAATAATTAGTATTAATTACCAATAATTAGTAATAATTACCAAAAATTAGTAATAATTACCAATAATTAGTAATAATTACCAATAATTAGTAATAATTACCAATAATTAGTAATAATTACCAATAATTAGTAATAATTAACAATAATTAGTAATAATTAACAATAATTAGTAATAATTACCAATAATTAGTATTAATTACCAATAATTAGTATTAATTACCAATAATTAGTAATAATTACCAATAATTAGTAATAATTACCAATAATTAGTAATAATTAACAATACTTACCAATAATTACCAATAATTATCAATAATTAGTAATAATTACCAATAATTAGTAATAATTAACAATAATTAGTAATAATTAACAATAATTAGTAATAATTACCAATAATTAGTAATAATTAGTAATAATTACCAATAATTAGTAATAATTAGTAATAATTACCAATAATTAGTAATAATTAGTAATAATTACCAATAATTAGTAATAATTAACAATACTTACCAATAATTACCAATAATTATCAATAATTACCAATAATTAGTAATAATTACCAATAATTGGTAATAATTACCAATAATTACCAATAATTGGTAATGATTACTAATAATTACCAATAATTAGTAATAATTAGTAATAATTACCAATAATTAGTAATAATTACCAATAATTAGTAATAATTATCAATAATGAGTAATAATTATTAATAATTACCAATAATTAGTAATAATTAACAATAATTACCAATAATTAGTAATAATTAGTATTAATTACCAATAATTAGTAATAATTAACAATAATTAGGAATAATTACCAATAATTAGTAATAATTACCAATAATTAGTAATAATTAGTAATAATTACCAATAATTAGTAATAATTACCAATAATTCGTAATAATTAACAATAATTAGTAATAATTAACAATACTTAGTAATAATTACCAATAATTACCAATAATTACCAATAATTAGTAATAATTACCAATAATTAGTAATAATTACCAATAATTAGTAATAATTACCAATAATTAGTAATAATTACTGATAATTAGTAATAATTAACAATAATTAGTAATAATTAACAATAATTAGTAATAATTACCAATAATTAGTATTAATTACCAATAATTTGTATTAATTACCAATAATTAGTAATAATTACCAATAATTAGCAATAATTAGTAATAATTAGTAATAATTACCAATAATTAGTAATAATTAGTAATAATTACCAATAATTAGTAATAATTAACAATACTTACCAATAATTATCCTAGCTTGAGTGTTTTTTCTAACAAATTATTCAAAACCAGTAATGCTTTTATATTTTATAGAGAAATATGGAACAACGAGGTCGTCAACAATCATTATTAGGTGACCGCATATGGATAAATCAACGTAGAAATCCAAACGGTTCTGATTTAAATCCAGTATATGTTGAGGGTGTGGAGACTTTTTTATCATTTGCGGCATCAAATCCAGAATTTGTTTCAGAATGCAAAATAAAATGCCCTTGCAGAAAATGTGCATTGAGAACGTTTGACACGTTTGACAAAGTGGGAGAACATCTCTTGCGTTTTGGTTTTCAACCAGATTGTTTTTTTTGGTATCAACACGGTAAACGCAGTTCCAGATCAGGTGATACCAACTTGATTCCGGATCCATCCCGGTTTCAAGATTTAGTACATGATGTTGCAGGTTCATCTGTTCAACATACAGAAACTCCGGCTGATATAGCTTCAAATCCTGAGTTGGCACCGTCTGAATTTTATGAGTTGTTGAAGTCTGCTGAGGATGCATTATATCCTGGCTGCAAGATGAGCAAATTAGAAGCAGTTGCAAAATTTATGGCTATCAAATCAGATAACGGAATGTCAAACACCTGTTTTGACCAGATATTTTCTTTGCTGAAAACACTGTTACCCGAAGGAAATGTTTTACCTGCAAATTACTATGAGAGTAAGAGGCTGGTTCGAAATTTGGGACTTACTTGTCAAAAGATTCATGCATGTTCAAATGACTGCATTTTATATTCTGGGGAAAATGAGTCGTTGGATAGTTGTCCTACATGTGGGCAACTGAGATATAAAGAAGGACAACACAAGAAGTCTGGTTTGATTCCTGTAAAACAGTTGAGATATTTTCCGCTTACATCCAGACTTCAGCGTTTATTCATGTCTAAGAATACAGCGACAATGATGTCATGGCATAAAGAGAATATTTCAACCGATAAAAGCTTGAATCATCCAGCCGATGGTGATTCATGGAAACATTTTGATAGAGTGCATCCATCCTTTGCTTTAGAAGCTAGAAATGTTCGACTGGGCCTTTCCACTGATGGTTTCTGTCCGTTTGGATCTTATGGTAGTCAATATTCATATTGGCCTGTTTTTTTAACTCCATACAATTTACCTCCATGGATGTTGATGAAGGAGCCATATATCTTTTTGACTTTACTAATTCCAGAACATCCGAAGAAAAATATTGATGTTTATTTGAAGCCATTGATTGATGAATTAAATTTATTGTGGAGTACTGGTGTCAGTACATATGATGTTGCAACGAAACAGAATTTCATACTGAGAGCAGCATTGATGTGGACAATAAGTGACTTCCCGGCTTATAGGATGTTATCTGGCTGGAGTACACATGGTCAGAAATCATGTCCTTACTGTATGGGAGAGAACAAAGCATTTATGCTCATTCATGGAAAGAAACCTTGTTATTTTGACTGTCATCGCAGATTTCTTCCAGCTGATCATCCTTTTCGCAGAAACAGATCTCATTTCAGAAAAGGAACAGTTGAAAGGGATGGACCCCCAAAAATGCTATCAGGTTCGGAGTTAAAATCAGTTGTATTTTCATTACCTCCCATCACTTTTGGTCCCACAATAAACCAACAGAAAATTTCTAGTTTTGGGAAAGAACACAATTGGATTAAAAGTAGCATATTTTGGGATTTGTCATATTGGTCTGATCTGTTGGTCCGACACATGTTAGATGTCATGCATATTGAGAAGAACTGTTTTGATAATTTGTTTCATACAGTTTTGGATACGCCAGGAAAGAGCAAAGACAATGTAAATGCACGTTTAGATCTTGCCCAAATTTGCAGGCGTCCAGAATTGGAACTATTTGAGAATGTCAGAACAAAAAGGTTACTGAAACCAAAAGCAGCTTATACACTGTCTAAAGAAAACCGTTTATTATTTTGTCAGTGGATTGCAGATTTGAGACTTCCAGATGGCTGTGCTTCCAATTTGGGTAGATGTGTAAAGAATGGTCATATTACTGGATTAAAAAGTCATGATTGTCATGTTATAATGGAGAGACTTCTACCCATTGGATTAAGAGGTCTGTTGAATTCTGTGATTTGGGATTCCATAACAGACATGTCTCATTTTTTTCGGGAAATTTGTGCGGCTACGGCAGATTATGATGCTCTAGGCAAACTTGAAAAAGATGTTGTAATTATATGTAAACTGGAAAAAATATTTCCGCTGTCTTTCTTCGACTCAATGAAACATTTGATGTTACATTTTCCATATGAAGCCAAATGTGGAGGTCCGGTACAGTTTCGATGGATGTACCCATTTGAAAGATGCATGCAAAAATTGAAAAGAAAAGTACGTAACAAAGCATCTGTTGAAAGATCTATTGCAGAAGCTTATTTGCAAGAGGAAATATCTTTTTTCTGCTCCCATTATTTTGAATCTGAGTATCCTTCAAAACACAACCGAATGGGACGGAACGAGAGGAATATTGATGAAATCGACAATCAATTATCTATTTTCAACCAGTCAGAGCTTGGTTTTGGTGGAGTTTATGAACGCTGGCTTTCAGATGATGAACATCAGAGAGCTCATACGTATGTTCTGCTCAACTGTGAAGAGATGACATCAGTTGTACTGTAAGTGTTTATATCACTTATTCTATCATTTATGTTACAGTAAATAACTTTGGTTTTTATAGGTTGTATGATAATCATATCAAGAAACAAATTCCACAAATTACAGCAGCTGCTCTCGAAGAACGTCGACTGAAAAATTTCTCTCAGTGGTTTCAAAAACTGGTAACATAAATTCTTTATCTTTTAGCAACTCATTCAATGTATAGTTTACTATATTGATAATTATTTCACAAATTTTCAGGTGTCTCGACATGCTGATAAAATTGACAAACGGTTGTGTGTATTGAGTAACCCACCTTCCAAACTTGTTAAAACTTATAATGCATATGTGGTGAATGGATTTCGATTCCACACACATGCATATGGGGAATCGAAAAAAACAATAAACAGTGGAGTTAGCTTGAGAGGATCTCATAATCGAGAAAATGAAGTTGACTTTTATGGCATACTTGATGAAATCATTGAACTCTGTTATCTTGGACAACATTACATAACCATGTTCAAATGTCGGTGGTTGGATACAGAGAGAGGCGTGCGTGTTCATTCGACTCATGGAATCATCGATATTAAATGTAAAAGTGTTCTCGCAGTAAATGAACCATTCTTATTGGCTCAACAGGCATATCAAGTTTATTATGCAAAGTACTGTGCAACATCAAGAGACTTGACTGATTGGTGGAGTGTAATAAAAATCAAAATTCGAGACAATCAGTTTAGTCAAAGTGAATGTGCTTTCACTGATGTGCAAAGAATTGAAGTTTTTCAAGAGAGTACTCAAAATCAATCTTTTTTACAAAGAGACATGAGTATCGATGACGACACCCCACATTTAAGAGTCGGTGATGACGATGATGTTAATGATGTCACATATGAATTTGAAATGGTAAGAGATGAAGCAACTGTAACTCGAATGGATATCGATGATGTTGAGGAGGAATATGAAGATGACATTGACATATATGAAGATGATGATGAAGATGTGTTGCGGAATCACCGGGAGACAGAACGACAGAAAAACGAGAAAACGAGAAAACGAAAGAAAGAAAAGCAACAATGAACACGGCGATTTATGTGGTTCGGGAAAAATCCCTACGTCCACGGGAGAGGCAGAATTTCACTATGATTCGGGAGCACAAAAATTACAGAGGATTTCCAACAACAAACCCTAGCCCGAAATGGGCTATAAAACAAATGGAGAAGACGATCACTATTCGAAAAAGTGGTCCGCGTCGCTACAGTGAACGGCGGCTGGCTTTGTCAAAAGCGCTACAGTAAAGTTGACCCCGAAGTCCGCACCGCTACAGTGTCTGTCGGTGTCGGTCGGTCAGCTCCGCTACAGTTGCGGGCCACAAGCATTCGGCCCAACCGGATCGGGAAACACCAATCCAACAATCTCCCACTTGTAGCCTGATCCGCTGCACTGCTATTCTTCGATGCAACTGATGAAGACAACTTACTTAATCTAAGTTCTTCCTCTTCTTCACTCACCAGTGCCATGCTTTCACAGATTCATGAAATACAAACTGTTTTCCTCTTCTGCTCCCATCAAGTCCTCCATCATTCTGCCTCTCATCCTCCGTTCATCAGTGGAGACCAACAGAGGCACAGCAGTGCCTCAGCTTCTGTATCACCATAGGCTTTGTCAACATGTCTGCCGGATTGTTGGTTCCACATATCTTCTGCAAAGTCAGCAACCCATCCTGTATCAAACCTCTGATGAAATGGTACTTCAACTGAATGTGCTTCGTCCGGGCATGAAACACTGGGTTCTTGGCAAGATGTATAGCACTCTGACTATCACAGTGCAATACATTCTCCTCTCGCTTTCTTCCCAATTCATCCAAGAAGTTCTTCAGCCAAACCATCTCTTTCCCAGCTTCTGTTATAGCAATGTATTCTGCCTCTGTGGTGGATAAAGCCACCACCTTCTGCAATTGTGATATCCAACTTACCGCAGTTCCTCCACAGGTAAAAACATAACCCGTGGTACTCCTCCTGCTGTCGACATCGCCTCCAAGGTCAGCATCCACATACCCCTACAATGAAGTTCATTTCCCAAAGCACAGAGATACCTCCTTGCTGCCCTTCAAATACCTTAGTATCCACTTCACAGCTTCCCAATGTTGTTTTCCAGGGTTAGCCATATACCTGCTCACAACTCCCACTGCATGAGCAATGTCAGGTCGAGTACAGACCATGGCATACATCAGGCTTCCCACAACTGATGCGTATGGAACTTTTGCCATGTACTCCACCTCTTCTGTCGTCTTCGGTGATTGCTCCTTTGATAGTTTGAAGTGGCTCGCCAGGGGAATAGAGACTGCCTTTGCTTCCAGCATGCTGAATCTTCTCAGAACCTTCCCAATGTAATCAGCCTGTGACAACATTAAAGTTCCAGCCGTGCGGTCTCTCTTGATCTTCATTCCCAGAATCTTGCCAGCTTCTCCAAGATCCTTCATTTCAAACTCCTCAGCCAATTGCCCTTTCAGCTCATTAATCCTCTGCATACATGATCCTACAATGAGCATGTCATCCACATATAGAAGCAATATAATATATTCATCACCGAAAGACTTGATGTAGCAACACTGATCCATGCCACATCGTTTATATTCATTTTTAGACATAAATGAATCAAACTTCTTGTTCCACTGTCTCGGTGCCTGCTTCAGTCCATATAAGCTCTTCTGGAGTTTGCACACCAAGTCTTCCTTTCCAGACTCTACATATCCCTCTGGCTGCTGCATGTAGATATCTTCCTCCAAATCTCCATGAAGGAAAGCAGTCTTGACATCAAGCTGCTCAAGGTACAAATCCTCTGACGCCACAATGCTGAGAACCACCCGGATGGTGGTAAGCTTTACTACTGGTGAGAAGATTTCAGTGAAATCTACTCCCTCCTTCTGTTGAAAGCCTTTCACCACCAGCCTTGCCTTGAACCTCCTCTTTCCATCATGTTCTTCCTTGACCCGGTAGACCCACTTATTCTGCAATGCTTTCTTTCCTCTTGGCAGAGGTGTCAACTCCCAAGTGTTGTTCTCATGCAATGAGGAAATCTCTTCCTTCATAGTCAGCTCCCACTTGCTCGACTCCTTCAGCTGCATTGCTTCTTCAAAGCATTCTGGTTCTCCACCGTCAGTCAATAACAGGTAATGCAATGATGGTGAATACCTCTGCACGGGCCTTCTCACCCTTGATGATCTCCTCAACTCCACTGGAGTAGTAGGTTCCACCGGTTCGGATCTCTCAAGCTCAGAGACACCTTCAAGCTCCACTTGCTTTTTGCATTCTGATTCAATGTTCTCATTTTCATCTTCAACTGCATGGCGATCTTTGTACATGACACCTTCATTGAATACCACGTTTTGGCTCCTGATGACCATCCTGTTGAGATCATCCCAAAAGCGATACCCAAACTCCTCACCACCATAGCCAATAAAAAAACATTTTTTGGACTTGGCATCAAGTTTGTCCCTTGCATTAGCATCAACATGAACATATGCTAAACTGCCAAAGACTCGTAAATGTGAGAGTCTTACCACCTTACCAGACCAGAGTTCCTCGGGTAGACATTCCCCCATTGGCACAGAGGGACTCCTGTTTATGAGATATGCTTCCATATTTACTGCATCAGCCCAAAAGGTCTTGGGTAACCCCGAATGCAGCCTCATGCTCCTGGCACGTTCATTCAGTGTCCTATTCATCCTTTCTGCCACACCATTCTGTTGTGGTGTTCCTGGGATTGTCTTCTCCCACCGAATTCCATTTTCAGAACAAAATTCTCTGAACTCTTGACTGCCATACTCTCCACCATTGTCGGACCTCAAACATTTCAGCTTTGCTCCTGACTCGTTCTCCACCATGACTTTCCACTTCTGAAATATCTTAAACACATCAGATTTGTTCTTCAGAAAGTAAACACATACCTTCCTCGTTGAGTCATCGATGAATGTCACATAATATTGTGACCCTCCGAGAGATGGTACTGGTGCAGGCCCCCAAACATCTGTATGCACCAGGTCCAGCTTTCCGGCCTTTGGTGTTCTGCCTCCTTTTGCAAAGGACACCTTCTTCTGTTTTCCAAAGATGCAATCTTCACAAAAGCCTACTTCCACCGACTTCAGCTCTGGTAGCAATCCTTTTGTTGCCAGCACCTTCATCCTCTTTTCACTCATGTGGCCGAGTCTGTAGTGCCACAGTTGAGAACCTCCGACAGCTTCGAGTGATGCAGCCATGTCCATGCATGTTTCTGTCATGTTGTACAGGGTGCCATTCTTTGCTCCCCGAGCTATGACCATAGCTCCTCAGGTGATCTTCCATGCACCACCAGTGAACGTGGTACTCAACCCTGCATCATCAAGCTGTCCCACAGAAATGAGATTTCTTCTTAAACCAGGGATGTACCTCACGTTTTCCAGAACCAGCAAGCTCCCACTGTTGGTCTTGATCCGTGCATCTCCTTTCCCCGCAATCTGCAAGGGCTCGTCATCAGCAAGATGCACCTTGCCAAAATTTCCAGAAACAAAATTGTTCAGGAAACCCTTCTCCGATGTAGAATGGAAAGACGCCCCAGAGTCTAAAATCCAAGACTTCATCGGGCTGTCCACGCTAAGTAGTAGCACGTCATCAGTTCCTTCAGCTACCGCGTTTGCTCCACTGGTTTCAGGTCCCTTCCGGTTATCTCTGCACTCCTTCTTGACATGTCCTTTCTTCCCGCATGTCCAGCAGGTAGGACCAGGCCCCTTTGCCTTGTCTCTGCTCTTTCCTCTCGACTTTGATCGTCCTCTGCGATTGTCCCGCTGTGGGTACTTTCCTCTTCCTTCAACGTTCAAAGCAGAACCAGAGAATCTGCCTGACTCTCTTCTTCGAACATCCTCACTAAGGATGAGATCTCTTATATCCTTCAGAGCCATCTTCGTATTCCCCGAAGTGCTGCTCACAGCTGTTACAGTTGCTTCCCAACTTTCAGGTAACGAAGATAATAAAACCAGAGCACATACCTCATCACCAAGGTCAATGTCCACCGATGACAACTGACTTATGATGGTATTGAACTCGTTGATATGATCTGCAACAGCTCTCCCTTCAACCATTTTCAGGTTGAACAATCGCCGTATCAAATGCACCTTGTTAGCCGCAGATGGCTTCTCGTACATATTTGTGAGGGCTTTCATCAGGTCCACCGTCGTCTTCTCCTCTCTGATGTTGAACGCCACGTTTTTGGCCAACGTCAGGCGCACAACACTCAGAACCTGTCGATCCAGTAGCTCCCATTCTGACTTCTCCATTTCCCCTGGCTTCACACCCAGAAGCGGCAAGTGCATCTTTTTCTGATAAAGATAATCCTCGATCTGCATCCTCCAGAAACTGAAATTAGTTCCATCGAAGCGATCGATCTTCACTTTGTCTTCATCCAGAGCCATCGTTGGAGAATTCCGAACTCACCCTTTGATACCAGTTGTTGCGGAATCACCGGGAGACAGAACGACAGAAAAACGAGAAAACGAAAGAAAGAAAAGCAACAATGAACACGGCGATTTACGTGGTTCGGGAAAAATCTCTACGTCCACGGGAGAGGCAGAATTTCACTATGATTCGGGAGCACAAAAATTACAGAGGATTTCCAACAACAAACCCTAGCCCGAAATGGGCTATAAAACAAATGGAGAAGACGATCACTATTCGAAAAAGTGGTCCGCGTCGCTACAGTGAACGGCGGCTGGCTTTGTCAAAAGCGCTACAGTAAAGTTGACCCCGAAATCCGCACCGCTACAGTGTCCGTCGGTGTCGGTCGGTCAGCTCCGCTACAGTGGTCAGCATTGCTACAGCTCGACCCGCGAAAGTTGCGGGCCACAAGCATTCGGCCCAACCGGATCGGGCAACACCAATCCAACAAGATGAACACTGATAGCATTCCATGGTATTTATATACAATCATAATATGTATATATGTATATATAATAGTAATTATCAATTATTTGCTAACATTAACATTTTCTGTTTCAGATGGACGACGCCACATTTCGTGAGTTGGCGGATGCTGACCTGACTTTCGATGCGGATGCGTTGCTGACAGATGACCCTCAGCCTGCAGGCGCTCCAGGGAGTACGCGGAGGGGGCGCGGTCTTGCACGATTGATGATTCCTGACCCCGTCCCCGAGCGACGTCCACGTCTTGGGTTTGATCCACGCACACGGAGGTGTGATAACCTGTGTGATAACCTGTGGATTTGACTAAGATTTCATTAATCTATTCACATAATAAATGTTTATTATTTTTTCAGTTTTCCGCATATAGCAGTCGGACAGGGCAGCGCTATTTTGCGCAACTATTTCTTCTCAGCCGTGGACCACATGGGAGCAGATTCTCATTGATGTGCAGCAGGCCATGTTCGGTCATTGGTTGGTACGTACGTAAATAAATAATTTTTATTTGGAAAATTATTTCATTTCTAACTTGATATTTTGATTTATTTGTAGAGTTTATGGTATCCGATCGAGGATATCATGCGTGACGCCATCCACGAGGCATGGGAGGTGGTCATGCGTGATCGCCTTCGTCAGTTTTTGCACAATTTAAGAAAAGCTGCGATGAAGAAAGCAGGAGTGTCAGATTTTGAGGAGTCATGTAGAGCACACCGACCAGAGTATATTCCATCCCATGTATGGGATGGATTATGTGCGCACTGGTTGAGTGGTGCCTTTCAGAGGAGATCATCGGTGGGGAGACAGAATCGGGGGAGACAGGAGGTGACTCATCGAGCTGGGAGTCGTTCTTTCAGTACTCATAGACAGCATCTGGTACGTACATTATTTATAAATATTTTATATAACTATAAATATTAACAGTTTATTTTTTATTCTTATAGGCTGTCGAGCACCCCGATATTACAGAGTACGACGTATATCGGAGGATGTATAGTGATCCTGCTACTGGGGAGCTCAGAGGTGATCGTCAGCATCACATCGTGGTCAGTATTATTTGTTTTCAAGTTTAAAAATTAACTGCATATAATATATTCACAATTTTAATTTTAAATTGCAACTATAGGAGTCATATGAGGCCGCAACGTCACAGGCCCGGCCTGAGAGTCAGGCCGAGTCATCAGATCAGACCACTGCCCGTCAGTTTGATAAGGCGGCATGGATGCAGGCCACCCAGTATGCCTTCGAGAATGGCCGGGTAGTTGGTATCGGCTCTCGACTGACTCCCGGAGATTATTATGGCAGTGCTGCGATGTCGGCGTCCAGCTCGAGAGGAGCTCGTGTATCTTCTTCTACTACACAGTATGAGGATCAGTTGCGATCTCAGGCTGCACAGATAGAGTCTCCGACAGGAGCAGGAGCAGATGCGTCAGCAGCATGAGGAGGAGCGTCGACGCCAGCAGCAGTTGTACGAGGAGCAAACGAGTCGGTGGCAGCAGCGGCATCAGGAGCAGATGGAGTACATGCGCCGACTCACTCATGCTTTAGGGATGGAGTTTCCTCCACCACCATCTGCAGATCCCCCACCTCCCCCCCCCCCCTCTTTCAGATTAGAGTTTGTATTTATGTTATAAAATTTGGGAAATCAAAATATTTTTTTTTCTATTCTTAGTTTTTGTCTCATTATAAAATATTAATAATATTATATTTTTAAATAACAATATTAATATGAATAATAATATTATTTATATTTTATAATATTAAATTATATATATATATTAAAATTTTATAATATTATAATTTAATTATATTTTTTGTAATAATTGAATTATTTTAATATTTGAATGTAAAATAATTCTATTATTTTTATATTAATTAAAATAACTTATTAATATTTTTTTTATTTATGAATTATAATTCTAATATTATTATATTAATTAAATCATTTATTAATATTCTATTATTTTTTATTTTTGAATTATAATTCTATTATTATTATATTAATTAAAATAATTTATTATTTTTATTTGTGAATTATAATTCTATTATTATATTAATTAAAATAATTTATTAATAATTTATTTTTTTTTATTTTTTTTATAGTATTTGCGACGGGATACTATGTCCGTCGCAAATACTAGTATTATTATATGCATTAAAATAATTTATTAATAGTTTTTTATTTTTTTTTAAATAGTTTTTGCGACGGGACCCGTCGCAAAAACTATTTTAAAAGTTTTTTACAAATATACGGAGTACTATTTGCGACGGGGAGAATAACCGTCGCAAAAAAAAGCTTTAGCGACGGGCCCGTCGCAAATAAGTGTTGTTGCGACGGGATCCCGTCGCAAATACCTGTTTTTCTAGTAGTGTAATCTCTAAAGAATTTATTCATTAAATCCATGAATATTTCTGAAGCATTAGGGAGTCTGAAGGGAATAACTATGAACCCATAGCGTCTATACCTAATTCTAAAGGCAGTTTTGGAAATATCTTCTTTCCTCACTTTTAATTGGTGATATCCCGACCGAAAGTCCAGCTTAGAGAAATAACTGGCCCCACGTAGCTGATCGAACAAGTCATCTATCCGATGTAGGGGATACTTTTTCTTTATCATGATTTTATTGAGCTCATGATAATCAATGTAGAGGTGCATTGATCCATCTTTCTTCTTAACAAAGAGGACTGGTGCACCCCATGGTGAAGCACTTGGGTGTATAAAACCCTTCTCAAGATTCTCATATAACTACTTCTTTAGCTCTCCCAGCTCAATGGTGGTCATTCTATAAGGTGTATTTGATATAGGTTGAGATCCAAGAATAAGTTCAATTGAGAACTCAACCTCACGATCAAGAGGAAGACCAGAAAACTCTTCAGGGAATACATCTGTGTAATCCCTCATGATGGGCATGTCTTTGAGATGTATTATCTCCTTTGTCTCAATCATTTGAGCAAGATATGCTTGCTCAAAAGGAAACATTATCCACACTTGAGATGACCATTCTGAAAGAGATTCATCTTCCTCCTTATACTTGTATAAGATTGGAGGATGCTTCGGGATGTGAAGAGTGATCTCCCTTTACCGACATCTGATGTTGGTTGTGTATAAAGATAGTTAATCCATGCCCAAGATAACATCGAACTCCACTAAAGGAATTATGATGAGATTTTCTAGGAGGTCCAGTCCACAAACATTTATCAGGGAATAGTTATAAAACTTGGATACAATAATTTCCCCATTCATTGTTCTCACAGATAACTCAACCTCCAAATTTTTAGGTGGTGTTTGAATAGTTCTACTAAACTTGAAATATATGAAAGAATGCATTGAACCAGAATCAAATAGTACATTCTCTATTCTTGAATGAATAACTAGCATACATGTCACCACATTGTTGTCCGGATCCACCATAGCAGTAGTGATAGCATAAGTCCTTCCTTGTTTGCTTGGAAGTTGTTGATTTCATCAGAAAACCCTTGGCTTAGAGAAATTGTTTGCATTAATTCCAAAGCTCCCTATAGTTGTAACACTGCACTACAGGCTGAGTGTTGATATGAACCTTCCTTTCCACTTCCACGTTAGTTGGATTCTTAATATCCCTTTGATAGTTTTTATCCAGATGTCTCATTCTTCCACATTTGAAGCAATTCTTGGTTCCCTTTAGATAGTTACCAGGATGCTTCTTCCCATAATTTTTACACGTGGGATGTTCGATATTCTTTCCATCATGGGATTTATTTGTCGAACCACCCATATTAGACTTTATTTTTCACTTTTTTTCACTAAGGCCCATGAGATCATTGAGAGCCCTTCAATCTCTATTTCAACCTTGAGGGCACAACAAACAATCTCCTCATAACTGTCAAAGTCACAAATCGCTAACACTTTTTTAGACTCAGCTTTATTACGATAAAGAAACATTCCACCTTTCTTTCGATATTCATGAAAAAGTTGGAGGTATATCTTGCTAGCCTTGTGAAGTTTTATTCATACGCTCTGATGGACTCATCTTCCTTCTGCTTGAGTCCGAGGAAATCTCTTTCCATCTTGAGGTGGAGGGTTCGGAGAAAATATTTATTGAAAAAGATTTTATTGAATTCCTCCCAATCCATGGAATCAATTTCTTCCCGGGACTTCATATTCTTGATCAGTGTCCACCACTGATTAGCTTCCCCATCAAAATGATAGACCGTTGTACGACTTTCTCTTCTTCTGAGCACTGGAGGATAGAGAATATCTTTTCAATGGAGTTAATCCACTATTCCACGAGGAGGGGATCGGAAGATCCACTAAACATGGAAGGCCTTTGCCGCATGAAGGATTCAACGAAAAATTTCTCTTTCCTTGGAGGAGGGTGTTCCACATGTTTCAAGTTATTATTCATAACTTGATCCAACTGAGCAAGTACTGTCATAAAGTTTTGAGCACCTGTGCCCGTCATATTAGACATATCATTAGGGAAATCATCACATTTCCTATCACATTGATTGTTGGCGCGTGTTCTTCTATTTCCCTCCATTAGCTAAGAAAAAGAAAGTACGATTAAGGGTCTTGAATACTTACCTATTAAGCATAAAAAGGAAACTTTAAACAAAAAAGGATAAACTCTTAAAGGAAAAGTATATCCTAACTTGTGATTCCCTATGTTTCAATCTAGGTTATTCATGATCTGTTTCCTCATATTTATTCTTATGGGCTTATTTTTTTGTTCCCTTAATAATAGTTTGTACTAAGCTTATGAATTTACCGAAACATATCCATTAGGAGTGTCAAACCAGAAGGGTAACAAGACTCGTTGTTGTGCACCAGTTCACATTCAAGTCTAGCTCAAAGCGGTGTTTTTAGGTTTTACCTCTAGATACATCTGTGTCAGAGCCACCTCCACTTGTTCGTATCCAAACAAGGATTTATTTTCTTGATAAACCACTTACTCTATACTTACCAAAATTTAGGGATGTTTTCTTATACTTTGTCTCATCCCTAAGGTTATTACTAAAGTTCTCTATTCCTAATCTCCAAAAATAACTAGACCACCCTCTGATACAAACTAAAGTGACCCCAACCTTTTACACATATCATTACCTGATTTTAAGCATAATAAAACATCATATTACAAGCCAAGGATCGTAAAGTCTAGTGTATTGAAAGACTAGGTACATAAAACTGAAAACATGGGACTAAATTAAACATTTCTTTATTTAATATTCATAAAGAGCTCCTAAATTCCATTGTTCTCATACATATTCATAGGATGACCTAGGGATAACATGAACAAATGGATGAGCTAAAATCTCAGAAAGGGAATAAACATAAGAATAAAGCTTTAGCACATGGGTTAGAAGGCATGGTATAATGATATAAAAAACATGGAACATATGGAATCATAACATATAAACATGAGATCATATAAACATGGAGTCATAATAATGTGGAAGAAACATAAAAAATTACTTTATCATGAGTCAAGACTCGTTTCACATAGAGGAGCACAAGTGAAGGTTAACCAACAAGACTGTTGCACATGGTAGCACGAGTCAGGGCTAACTGCCAAGACCATTGCACATAACGTATCACGAGACTCAAATTTACCCAATGAATTGGAGTGTTATCTGAGCACACTCATCATAACATGTTCATGAATATGCTTTCAACATACAGAATCATACATAATCAATCATACATAAACATAAGAGTGTTCATGGAAAGTAATGGGTATCATAATCATTTCATAAAGCATAATTAATGGACATATCATATAAGTGTCCAGGAAAGAAAGGAATTAGAACATACATGGACATTAATAAGGTAAAATAGTCATATATCATGGTAATTTATGTCAATCAGAAGTGATAACATGTAAAAAGAGTATTTAAGAAAATTTAGCATTAAAACCTTTTAGTGCAGTTTTAAGAAAATTACTAAAGAGAATTTAAAATTGAAAAGGGCCTAATATTTTATATAAAAACAGAAGTTAAATAATAATATTTTCACAATAAAGATACTGATTTTATAAAAAAATAGTGGCTTAAAACAGATTATACAGTGTACTTGAAAATGGGTAAAAATTCAGGAAGTTCCCTTGAACGGGTTTGCTTATCGAGAAGTAATGAGGAGGGAACCACTTAAAAATATGTATATCCCTGAAAGAAAATGATGAATAAACCTTGATACATGAGTTTGTAGCATGTACACAGCATTTATAAGATGTACATAAAAAAGAAAATATAACTTCATTTGGGTAAAAAGAAATATAGCACAACTCGAAGGAATAATGGAGGTTCGGGTAGAATCTCTTACCTTAAGTCTGAAGGTGTTCTTAACTTGATCTTATTGACATGAATACTCAAATTATATTAATTAATTAATATTTTTATAACCTCTTATTCATGTAATTGATTTATTATAAACTTATTAAGTTCATTCATGGCATTTTTGATGGGTTAAGAGGTTCAATTTCATTTTTTGAGAGCGTTTGTTTCCTTGGGTTTCATGATTGGTTTACTTATATATATGTAAGGATAAACATGTAATATGATAATGGTTGTGTATAATTTAAGTTTTTTATTATTATTGAACATCCATAAGATTACATGGTTATAAAATTCATTTGGTTATTTGAAGTGAAGATGAATCATTATATAAAACTTTAATGATGATCGTTTTGGTTAATTGGCGGTTTTTGATCAAATCGAACACATTTTTATTTATAAATTAATATCATGTGTACAAAGATTCTAGAACCTTAAATTAGAAATAATACATATATTATAGTCTAGTTCAACCATAAAAACGATTTCATTACCAGAATTGAAGAGGGTAATAGAAATTGAAAACTCGTCGTCCTTGAATGTGATAAATTAACACATCTTGGATGGGGTTTTCATTTCTAGTATAAAAGGAGGGGAAAGGAGAGATGATGATGAATTATTCAATTATCATAAAAAAATTCTATTAAATGTAAGGTACTGGAGTTATCATGACATTTGGATGAAAGGAGGTAAGGAAAGAAAAAGAAAGAAAAGAACTTGAAAGAAAATAAAAGAAATGAAAAGAAAAATTTACCTCTTGAATATAACTTCCCTAAGAACCTATTTAAGGGAGAAGATTTGGTCTTTTGAAGAGAACAAGGGATGATGGATGTGGGAGAGGGTATTAGGTAGATATTTGAGTAGAATTTGGACTAGGCACAAGGCTTTAGAGGAGTGAAGATAAGAGGTAAAGATGGGTGATATTTATAGTGAAGGAGAGGAGGGTTTTCTCAATATTTTATTCATTATTTTATTAGTTTTCTCAAGAAAAGAAATAATAATGATTCTTGTGACCAAAAACAATAATATGTGCATGTCAGTTCGAATCCAAGGTGCTTACCTCAGCAAAATATCATCCACAACTCAATAAATCATGTATTTAGATTATTCGGTAAATTATCGTATTTTACTATTCACCAAAAATCAAGTATTTTAGAAAAATCCCAAAAATTCACCCCAAACATTTTTCAACATGTAGAATCAAAAAATAAACTCCATTTTTCAATTTTTTTTTATAAATATGAAAATTAATTTTTAATTAAAAACATAATTTACTTGAAAAATACAAATTTTAAAATTAAAACTGTTTTTCTAACACTTTGAAAAATTAATTAAGGCCTAATAAAATTATCTTATGATCATAAGACATCAAAATAATAATTTATGAATTCATTTTATGAAAATAAATTTTCTTTTAATTTATTAAATTAATCATAAAACTGTAATTAAATTTAAGACTTAAAAATACCAATAATTTTTAAAAAAAGTATTTACTTATACTATGATATAATTATATCATAGTGTCATATATAAGATGGATAAATTTTTATTTATACTTTCATTGGTGATGTTACTATTACATTGGCCAATTTAATATTCATAAGGGTCACATTACTGTTCCAAAGGTCAAGTTACAATTTCCTTGGTATACGTTCCTTAACTTCAAGAGATACCTTTCGTTTCACTCATTCTTCATTTTTAAGGTTTCTATTGTGTTATATAAGTAATCTTATATGATTATACTATAAGAAATAATTATAAGAAGAGAATTTCATTGATAAAACATTGAGTCGTTACAGTTGGAGTTGATATTGAGTCACTTCTGTAGACTTGTCTTTTTGATATTTACTTTGGAGACTTTTATATGTATCGATTTTATTTCATTCATGCATTGTGGGATGTTTTTTTTACCTTTATATAGTCTATTGGAGTTTTTTGGTGCTTGCTTATCTTATCTCCCGATCCTGTTCTTTTATAGAGGGTAATGCCTCCCATATTGTGAGTTTTTTTATACCCTCAGTGCTATTTGGAAACCCTGGTATAACATCCCACCTTTTTATTACATAAACTTTTCATTACATGGAACAAAATAGAGGATATTTTAAAGTTTAGTTTCTTGGAAACAAGGAACATAATACATGTAAAATTAAAACATTTTTTAAAACCGCTTGAAATAAGTCTTCATTGGTTCAATCTAGGTTACTTTTACTGAATCTAATATCTTGGGGACATACATATATGGAAATGGGTGATCATGAAGCCCAGTAAGGGAATAAGTAAGAGAGACATATAACATGTGATCTTGAGACATATCAATAAGAACAAGAGGCATAAAGATAAGGCATGGGCAAGAGGAATATCATAATAATAGTAATAACATGAATCATAACATGGAAATGTAGCTACAACATTTAATTTAGACATTCATAAGAATATCACTAAGGTTAATCACTAAGGTGTTATAAATGAAAATTACCAAGGTTATTCACCGAGGTATCGTAAAACATGTCATCTCTAGAGATTAAATTATTTATCCAATGCATTGGAGCACTATAAGGGTGCACCCTTCATATTTTATAATTTCATGTGAGCCACATAGATCATAATAAATCATTTCATTAATAACCCATGTAGAATAAAGGACACATTTCTTATCAAAATATTGGCATAAAAGAGTTTAAAGACATGATCATTACGTAATTTTTTGTCACGACCCGCCTTCGGCAAGACGAGGGAAGGGGTGGCAAAGGTCTCCGCCGCCCTTCTTCAAGCCGAAGACGAGATAATGACCCTCGAGTCCCGCCTCCAGTAGGCCCCGGGGTGGTGACTAGCACCAAGGGTGTAACATTTCACAATATGGGAGGCATTACCCTTTTTTCTGTTAACCAGGATTGGGAGAAAGGAGTCAACACTAAACACCACCAGGAACTCAAAGTGAAACAAACTACATGCATGTTTTAATAATAAGTCCTCCTGACAACCTGAAAGTAAACGTAGGGTGAGCATACAAAGTATACCCAGTAGGAAAAACCTAAAGCTCTCGTGCACAAATGGGGAGACGTACTAAAGTCCCGTGAGAAGCAGAAAACCAAACACTATCAAGGAGTCTATCCATCCCACCTCACCAGTCACACTCACCAAAGAACACAAGCAGTAAGGTAATAGTAAAGCACAAAACATATTTGGGTACCCCGCACCACCATTCCCTCACTAGCTAGCTGTTCCTCCCTAACGGAAAACGTCCTGACGCTACCACACTTTTCCTGCCCGCACACACCTGGGCCTCATCCCGAAGACACCTTGGAAAAAAAACCAACCATGACCAGAACCCCTGCCCGAAAACACCTAGGCCTCATCCCTAAGATTCTTGGGAAAACAACCTGCCCGAAGAGTCTTGGGCTATCAACCCACCAAACGAAACCTACCCGAAGAATCTTGGGTGTAAGGTCGCCTCCAGCCATCACAGCCGAGGGAAGATGGAGCAGGAAGGAGAGTAACTAGGGGAAAACTCTTCCCCATGGAATGGGGTGTCCGACACTAAGTGTCCAACATGGGTGGGGTGCGACTAAACACAAAACATACAATTACATATATATATATATATATATATATATATATATATATATATATATATATATATATATACCAACACACAGCCCAACCTATGGCTCATCAACCAAATACAAGCAGGTACACAAGCACTACTGCCTCAAAAAATAGGCACACAACAAACAGTTCCCAGTTCCCTTGTTCAAGTTGTCATTCATAACGGTTCAGTATGAGTTAATTCCTTCACTACTGGGCAACTAACAGGCACATTCACAGATGGAACAACAAAAACGGCAGAAAGGAAAAACATCAGGTAAATTAAACATTCACACCTGGTTCTCTTGTGAAGTCACAACAACTAGAAATCAAGTGAGATCCCTCAAAGTACTGGAACCAAAGCAACCCCGAGACACAGCCTCATGTCCCCAAACTCCAGAAACCAAAGGTTCCTCAACAACAGAGGATTCCACCCCAATTCGTGATATAAACAGAGTAACCACACAGCCTCAGATTCACAACCGGCCAAAGTATAACATTAGGGGATCCCATCCCCACCCAAATCACCCCGGCAACCAAGCCCCCATCCAAGAAAATCGTAAGGTCACCCGCAATCGGCCCGCGAAGGAAGAACAACCAATACCACCAACACAAAGCAGACCCAAGCAGGTATTTTTCAGATTTAAAAGATTTAACACACTCCATGATTTCAATTTCACTGTGTTTTAACCGGGGTTATCACATAACAGGGGTGATCCTGGTGCTTTCAATTTATTTAACCGAGTATACGTAATTTAACCAATTCCATGTTACGGTTATTCAACATCCAGGAGCACAATGGTTCATTAGTGCGCAGAGAAAGGCCACCAACGGCCGTGATTTTCAACGAGCAATTCACAACATATATCAACATGAAAGATCACAGCAGAACAACGATCACCCCCCCCCCTTTCATTCTTTAAAGGTCCATTCATTATCTTTATTAAGTTGGTTTCGTCAAATTTCCGCAGAGACAAAGCTTGTCCACCCCACATGATACACAGAAAGGAGAGACGAAGGAGAAAAGTTCCTACTTGATTGATCAAGGATCGTCGTTTAAGTCCTCCCGTGGAAACTGGAAACAGGGGTAGCAGGAGCTCCACAGAACGCGACCCAGTAAAACTTCGTGGGGTGAGGTACGACTCGCCATGAGGAAGGGTATTCTGAGCGCAGGGTGATCGAGAAAGAAGAAACGTAGGGAGAAGATTAGTTTTTAGGCTATAAGGGCTGAGATACAGCGCCCTCGGACGGTTAAGATACGGAGAAAAACTCGGAACCGCGGAAGGAGCGGGATCGTGGGTTGACCACGCGGTTGGGCCACCCCACACGTCCAACTTAAAAGTCTCCGCCCTTTGGGGCGGTTAAAACGGACTCACACCTCACCAACATTTAATTAAAACCCATTAATGGCTTTAAAGGGAGTCAAAACGCGGCTTAAAAGCCAATTTGCGCAAAAAGAGGCGCCACTGGGAAAACTCATGGTCACCAGTAGGCTAGGTCTACCGGTTGGCTGAGGCTACCGGTAGGCTGAGCTACCAGTAGGCCGAGCTACCGGTAGGTTGCGGCTAGCGGTAGCCAGAGCTACCGGTAGGCCACGTCTACCGGTAGGCAGCGGCTACCGGTAGGCCGCGACTACCGGTAGGCCGAGCTACCGGTAGGCAGCGACTACCGGTAGGTCGAGCTACCGGTAGGCTTGCTACCGATAGGTCGAGCTACCGGTAGGCTTGCTACTGGTATGCCGAGCTACAGGTAGGCCTGCTACCGGTAGGCTAAGGCTACCGTTAGGGGTCTTAAGCTTCACCGAGAAGCCTCGATAACTTTCTCAGACTACCCAAAACACTCAACATCAGATTTTTACCAAGTAATGGACCCCAAAACCTCAGGCCATTACATTTTTAACCCATGAAAAGTGAAAGTGGGTTTCTTATGTGTAAATCCCAAAATAAAATAAATAATTTTTACATATAGGTGAATACCCATAGAAAATAAAATGGTGTGGGTATTCAAACAATGAAAATAAAATAGAATTTCTTAAGGAGAAGAGACAAATTTTGAGAAGTAAATTCGACAGCATAATGGGTGTAAAATGTGGTTTTTAAAATGAGTAAAATAAGATGGGACAAGGGTCTCCTATTGATAAAACTTAATTTTAAAGGGCATGATCAAAAGGGTAATAAAATAGAGTGTTCATAATAATTAGAAGACACATACAAAAATAGGTTCTTAAATTTAAGAGAAAAGAAGGATAAGTCCCTTACCTTAAAGAGTTTTCCTTAAAACTTGAGGATTAGGACCATGGGATCTTGAGAACACATTGGGGATAATCCTTAGGAGCTAAACCCATCATAACTTCATGTAGGATGAATTATGAGTGAAAGGAAATTGAGAAATGGGTAGGTATTTATAGCAAAAGTGGGGGATTTGTTTAATAATTTCCAAATATAGGCCCTGTAAATCTAGGTTGTGGAAAATAAAAAAACACGATCTTGTCCATAGTTTTTGTCCATGGTTTTAGAAATTTGGGAATTTTTTTTGTTATTTTAACCCACAAGAACCGAGAATCATTTTTTATTACTTATTTTGGAATGGTAAAGTAAAGTTTCCACAAAATAATGTTTTAAAAGCCAAAGTTTCCATTTTAAACTTTGAAAAGTCATTTATAGGTTTTGGAAATTGATTAAAATCTATTAAAATACTTGATATTAATAAAATGAAATATTTTAGGTTTTGAATTGTGGTTAATTAATTATTACAACATTATGACATAACTATGAAGTGATTAAACATATCGAAAAATCCAAACTGTATTTTTATTATTCACGGAAAAATAAAGCATTTTAGAAAATTCTAATAAATTCACCCTAACTTAATTTTGATATGATGATTTCAAAAATGATGTTTATTTTATCATAATAATTCTCTAAATATGATAATTTTAACTTTTAAATATAAAAATCCTTATTTATTAAAAAAATAATGGGTTGATAATGCATAGTCAAATTTCCGACACTTAAAATTTTTCAAGGACATAATAAAATTATTATATCATTTATATTTAAAAAAGTGTTTTTAACATACTATTTAATTAAAATAAATATAATTCAAAATACCTTAGTTTATTATAAAAATTTATATCTTTTCTAAAAAGTATAATTTGTGTTTGAAAATAAATTTATCAAATTCATAATATATTTTATTAAGAAAAACTAATATTAAAACTGAATTTATGGAATAAAAATTTTATTTATTCAAAGGAATTACAATTTAAGTAACTAAGGATGGGACACATAACCCCTTATAACATCTGCGTAGAACCTTAGGATAAGGTGTACTATGGTGATAAATTCATGGGGTTGGTCAAAAAATATCGACCGAGTGATAATTTACACCAACTCGAACTTTTCCTATTAGCGATTTATTCTAACTTCACTTGTAGAAGCTTGGATTGGGTTTGGTCAAGAGGGAACCCCAATGACGCTACCTACCTCCCAAGTTCTAAAAAATGGGCTTCATACGACATGACTCTTATGGTTGAGGCCATAACTTCTCCTTTATGCATTAATTATCCATTTGCCATTTTTAATTATAAACACTAATTATCAGGTTAAAATTACTACCAAGAGTATAGTTTCCAGTGGTCATAATTTTCAGTGGTCATATTGACCAATGGTCATATTTGACCAATAGTCATATAACGGTTGAATCCCAATGGTCATATTTCCCTTTATGCCCACTTCATTATTAAAGAGATGTTTTTTTGTGTATAATATAATATAACACACATTTTCTTAGGAAACAAATATCATTTAAAAAGTATGGGTCATTACATTCTTCCCCCCTTAAGAAATTTCATCCCTAAAATTTCATCTCATTCTCTCAGTTGAGAAAAGGTGTGGGTACTTCTATCTCATTGTTTCCTCTAGTTCTCACATTTCTTCTTCATATTTATGGTTACTCCACAACATTTTGAATAGGTGGGTAGTCTTTTTTAATAAAACCTTGTCTTTATAGTCTAATATCTCCATTGGCTGATCCTCATAAGAGAAATTATGGTCTAGTTGTACCATCTTCAAATTCAGTACATGTGAGGGATCAAGTATGTAATTCGTCAAGAGAGATACATGGAATACATCATGAACTTGAGCAAGATTTGGTTTAAGTGCAAGTCGGTAAGCCACTACTTCTATGTGATCAAAGATTTCATAGGGGCTAATGTACCTGGGGCTAAACTTCTCTTTCTTCCCAAACTGCATGACTCTCTTCCATTGTGATATTCGAAGGAAAACTTTGTCTCCAACATCAAACTCCAAGTCCCTTTAATGGGCAACAACATAGATCTTCTGCCGACTCTGAGAAGCCTTTATATATTGTTAGATGACATGAACATTTTCTATCATCTCTTGCACAAGATCGGTCCCAAGCAGATTTCTCTCACCAACTTCATCCTAACAAGCAGGAGTTCTACATCACTTCCCATATAGAGCTTTATAGGGTGTCATTTGAATACTCGAGTGAAAGATATTATTGTATGTGAACTCAACTAATGTGTGGTTTTCATCCCATCCACCTTTAAATTCCATTGAGCATGTTTTGAGCATTTCCTTGAGTGTCTGAATAGTCCTTTTAGACTGGCCATCAGTTTGGGGGTGATAGAACGTACTGAAATTCAATTCAGTATTTAGAGCATGTTATAGAAATATACAAAATTTAGATGTGAACCATGAGTCGTGATAAAAATAAATAGAAAGTAGCTCTCCATGAATCCTCACTACTTTACGTATATCTTGGCAAGTTGGCAAATAGACAAATCTTTACAAATAGCAATGAAATGGGAAGTCTAAGTGAGCCAGTCCACTATAACCCAATCACATTATTTCCTTTATATGTTCTTGAGAGACCACTGACAAAGTCCATAGTGATATTATCTCACTTTTATGTTGGTATGGGTAGTAGTTGTAATACCCATTTAGGAATTTTTCGCTCTTCCTTCACTTTTTGACACACCAAACACCTTTTAGTGTATTTAAAAATATCTCCTTTCATATTATCCCACCAATAATGATCACAAAGTACCCTATACACTTTAGTGACTATAATATGTATTGATAATGTAGAGTTATGGGCTACATACATCAGTTCTTTCTTTATCTCTAAAATAGATGGAACACATAACCTTGTATGAAATTTTAGTACACCTTCTTGATCAATATTTAAGTCATAAAACTTCTCATTCTCCTCATCCTATATTTTTTTTGTAACAAATGATCTTCTCTTGAGCTTTCTTGATATTCTCTAGAAATGATGGTTGAGAAATCATTTTGGATAATATTGATGATGTCCCTTCCCTCATGATTCTCATGTCCAACCTTACTAGCTCCTTGATCAATGGATCTCATTGAATCCTTGTAATTGCCAACACATCAGGGTCTTTCCTACTTAATGCATTAGCAACTTTGTTTTCTCTTTCGGGGAGATAATGAATTGAACAGTCATAGTCTTTAAGAAGTTCCAATCATCTCATTTATCACATGTTCAATTCCTTTTGCATGAAAATATACTTCAAACTTTGGTGGTATGTGCATATATCACACTTCTCTGTATAAAGATAGTACCTCTATATCTTCAGAGAAAAAATAACCACAGTTAGCTCTAGGTCATGCGTAGGATAATTCTGCTCATAAGGCTTTAACTGTCGAGATGCATAAGTAATCACCTTGTCATTTTTCATGAGGGCACACCCAAGCCCTTTTAGAGATTCATCACTAAAAATAATGAATCCTTCTTTGATAAAGGGTAGAGTTAACACCGGTGTAGTAACCAATCACTTCTTCAGTTCTTGGAAACTTTCTTCACTCTCCTTTGTCTAGATAAATTTAGACCATTTTCGAGTTAACTTGGTTGGTGGATTAGAATGTTGTGAAAAGTTTTTCACAAACCTCTTATAATATCCTGTTAAACCAAGGAAACTACGAATCTTAATTACTATTGTAGGATGAGGCCACTTCTCCAAAACCTTTATCTTGGAATGGTCAACTGAGATTCCTCCATTGGTTACAATGTTTCCTAAGAAAGCAACTTATTGTAACCAAAATTCACATTTTATGAATCTTCTGAATAGTTTATCCTTCCTCATAGTTTGCAATATAACCCTTAGATAACCCTCATTCTCCTCATGACTTTTGGAATATACCATAATATAATCAATAAAAACTACCACAAATTTATCAAAGCAGTCCTTAAAGACTCTATTCATCAAATCTATAAATATAGAGGGATCATTAGTCAAACCAAAGAGAATACAAACAAACTCATAATGCCTATATCTTGATCGGAAGGCAGTATTTGGAATATCTTCCTTCTTCACCCTTAATTGATGATAACCAGATCAAAGATCAATCTTAGAGAAGAATTGAGCCCCACAAAGATGGTCGAATAAATCATCAATATTTGGGAGAGGGTACTTGTTCTTTACTATGATCCCATTAAATTCTCTATTTTCAATGCATAACCGCATTGATCCATCCTTCTTCTTCACAAAGAGAACATGTGCTCCCTAAGGAGACACACTTGGTCAGATAAATCCCTTCTCCAAAAGATCTTGAATTTGTTTCTTTAATTAATCCAATTCCACATTTTTCATTATATACGGGGTCTTTGATATTGGATTGGATCTAGGTATGAGTTCAATGGAGAACTCTACCTCTCTTTTTAGGGTAGGTCCAGATAACTCCTCAGGAAATACATCAATATATCCCCGAATGATGGGGACATTTTCTATTCTTATACTTCCATTTCCTTATTCCTTTTCACCAATCATCTCTATAAAGTAGGATATTGGAGGTTCTTTTAGACAAATCTTAGGTTAGGATATCTCTCCTTTGAAAATAACTGAAGGTTTTCCATTCAATACTAATGAGATTTCATTGCTTCTGCAGTTGATCTTAGCATTATACTTTGAGAGATATTTCATCCCTAGTATAGTGTCGAATTCCAGTATGGGAATGACTACTAGATTTATGATGAGATTTTTCTCTCTAAATTAAATAATATAGTTTCTATACACTGTAGACGCCTGGATAATCCCTCCCAAAGTCTTGAATGATAACTCTACTTTTAGCAGCTCAAGGATTGATTCTATATTCTTTACAAACTTGGATGAAAGAAAGGAATGCAAAGAACCAGAATCAAACAAAGTACTTGGTATCTCTGAGAGAAAAAATGAGAGTACCCTCCACCACATCATTTGAAGCTTCTACTCCATCCATAATGATTGAAAATGCTTGACCTTACTCCCTTGGTCTATGCTGAGGTTGATGGTGATCACCCTCCATTATCTTCTGATTTAGACAGTGATTGGAAAAGTTCCCAAATTGTGCACACTTGAAGCATTGGACTTCAGGCTGGGTCAACACCAAATTCCCTTTGTCGTTTGTGTTGAGAAGTTGAGGTTTCACCTCACTATGATATTTTTGGGCTATATGGACATCTCTTCCACACTTGTAACATTTTACACTCCCGAGAAAGCAGTTCCCCGAACGCTTCTTCCCATATTTGTTACATGTGGGAAGTTGCACTCTCTTTCCCCCTCTACCATTATCAAAGTTTTTCCCTAAGTTTGTATCCATTGATCTCTTCTTTTCATTAAATATATGTGACCACTGCATCTCCCTAAACTCCAGTTCAACCTTCAAAGCACTCCACGCTATCTACTCATAGCTTTCATAGTCTCTATTGGATATATTACTCCGTAGATGAGATCTTATTCCACTGAAGAATCTATCAACCTTTCCTTTAGGATCCATAACAAAGCTAGAGGTGTAATGAGAAAGTCTTATAAAATTCATCTCATAGATTCCCATAGTTCCTTCCGCTTTAGCTCAAGGAATTTCTTCTCCATTTTTATTCTCACCGAGCAGGGGAAATATTTATTAAAAAAGATTCCCCTAAAAGATTCATACTCCATAGCGGCAATCTCCCTTATTGGCTTCATGTTTTTAATCGGTTTTCACCGGTGATCTACTTTTACTTCTAAGCATTAAACATCTAGGGTGACATTCTCTTACTCCGAACAATGGAGTACAGTAAATATATTTTTTATAGAGATTATCTATTTTTCATCAATCAATCGGTTGACAGATATACTAAAATAAGGTGGTCATTGATGCACGAAGGACTAAATGTAAAGTTGTACCCTTTGAGGTGAATCTGGTTTCTCAACTTGATTCAAGTTATTATTCACAACTTGAGATAGTTGATTCATCATTATCATGAAGTTTTCTATTCCGGATTCCATTGGTGGGACATTAGTGCATCATACATTGCTCTCATCATCTATGAGGTTCATCCTATTTCTTGTCATTTTCTAAAAGAAGAAAATTTTAGTGAGAAACATGTTTATTTTAAGAATATTATAATTCTAAAGTAACTTTATGACTCAAAACATCATGCTTAAATATGTTATTCTTCAGCAATTATATTTTATATATATCCCTCAAAATGGTTCATAAAAAGCTTATGATTAACCCAACATATCCCCCAAGAGTGTCAAACTAAGAGTCAAACAAGACTCATTATCGTGCACTAGTTCCTATTAAAGTCTAGCTCAAAGTTGTGTTTTCAGGTGTTACCTCTAGATACATTTATTTGAGAGCTACATACACTTGTTTATATCTAGATATGTATTTATTTTCTTAAAAACAACTTTAATACTTCACCAAAATAATAAGATGTTTTCCTATATTTAACATTTTATCTAAGGTTCTTCCTAAAGTTTTCAAATCATAATTTTCAAAAATAACTAAACCGTCCTTTGATACCAACTATATCATCCCCCTTTTATTATATAAACTTTTTATTACATGGAACAAAACATATGATCTTTTAAAGTTTAATTTCTTGGAAACAAGGAACATAATACATGTAAAATTAAAACATTCTTCTAAAAACACTTGAAAGACATCTTCATGGGTTCACTCTAGACTACATTTACTATATCTCATATCCTATGTACATACATCAAAGGAAATGGGTGACCATGAATCTTGGTAATGGAATAAGCAAGAGACATATAAATAAGAAAAAGAGGCATAACGATAAGGCATGAGAAAGAGGAATATCATAATAATAATAAGAACATGAATCATAACATGGAAATATGGATACAATATTTAATTTATACATTCATAAGCATATTACTGAGGTTAATCACCAACATGTCATAAATGATAATTACTAAGGTTATTCACCAAGGTATCGTAAAACATGTCATCTCTAGAGATTAAATTATTTAACTAATGCATTGGAGAGCTATCAGGGTGCACCATTAATATGTAACAATTTCATGTGATCCATATATATCATAATAAATAATTTCATTAATAACCCTTTTAGGATAAATGATAGGTTTCTTATCAAAATCTTGGCATAAAAGAGCTTAAAGAAATGATCATTACGTCATTTTTAACCCATGAAAAGTGAAAGTGGGTTTATTATGTGTAGATAACAAAATTAAATAAATAGTTTTTACATATAGGTGAATACCCATAGACAATAAAATGTTTTTTGTATCCACACAATGAAAATAGAAGATAATTTCTTAAGGAGAAGAGAGAAATTTTGAGAAGTAAATTTGGCAGCATAATAGGTATAAAACGTGGTTTTAGAAATGGATAAAATGAGAGGGGAAAAGGGTCTCCAATTGATAAAATGTAATTTGACAGTAAGGGTATGATAAAAAGGGTAATAAAAGAGAGTAATCATAACAATTAGAAGACACATACAAAAAGAGGTTCTTGAATTTAAGAGAAAAGAAGGATAAGTCCCTTACCTTGAAGATTTTTTCCTAAAACTTGAGGATTAGAACCATGGGGGATTGAGGACACATTGAGGGGACTCCTTGAGAGGTAAAACCACCAGAACTTTGTGGAGGATGGATTTTTAGTGAAATTAAATGGATAAATGAGTGGATATTTATAGAAAAGTGGGGGATTTGTTTAATAATTTCCAAATATAGGCCTTGAAAATCTAGGTTGTGAAAAATGAAAAACCATGGGCTTTACCATGGTTTTTTACCATGGTTTTGGACATTTGGGAAATATTTTATGTTATGTTAACCCACAAGAACCCAGAATCTTTTTTAGTACTTATTTTTTCATGGGAAAGTAAAGTTTTCACAAAATAATGTTTTAAAATCCAAAGTTTCCATTTTATAATGTGGAAAGTCATTTATAGGTTTTGAAAATTGATTAAAATCTATTAAAATACTCGATATTAATAAAATAACATATTTGAGGTCATGTATTATGGTTAATTAATTATTACATCATTATGAAATAATTATGAAGTCATTAAACATAATAAAAACCCCAAACTATATTTTTACTATTCATGAAAAAATAAAGTTTTTTAGAAAATTCTCATAAATTCACCATAACCTAATTTTAACATTTTGATTTAAAAAATGATGATTATTTTATCATAATAATTATATAAATATGAGAAGTTTAAATTTTAAATATAAAAATCCTAATTTATTAAAAAAATAGCAGGTTGATAATGCATAGTCAAATTTATGACACTTAAAATTTCAAGGACATTATAAAATTATTTTATCATTTCTATTTAAAAAAAGTATTTTTAACATACTATTTCATTAAAATAAATATTATTCAGAATACATTGCTTTATTATAAAAATTTATATATTTTCTGAAAAGTAAAATTTTTGTCTGAAAAATCAATTTATCAAATTCATCATATATTTTATTAAGAAAAACTATTCTTAAAACAAAATTGATGGAATAAAAATTTTATTTATAAAAAGGAATTACACTTTAAGTAACTAAGGCTGGGACACATGACCCCTTATAACACCCGCTTATGACCTAAGGGTAAGGTGTGCAATAGTGATAGATTCATGGGGTGACTTAAGAAACATCAACCGAGTGGTAATTTCCACTAACTTGAACTTCTCCTGTAGGAAATTTGTTCTAGCTTCACTTATTGAAGCTCAGCTTGGGCTTTGTCAAGGGAAAAACCCAATGATGCTACCTCCCTCCCAATTTCTAACAAATGGGCTTCATACAACATGACTCTACTGGTTGAGGCCATCAATTTTTCTTTCTACATTAATTATCCTTTGTCATTTCTACTTATAAACACTAATTATAACATTAAAATTATTACCAAGAGTATAGTTTCCAATGGTCATATTAACCAACGGTCATATTTGACCAATGGTCATATAATGGTCGAATCCCGATGCTCACATTTCCCTTTATGCTCACTTAATTAGTAAAGAGATATGGTTTTGTTGTGTATAATATAATATATAAAAAATTCTTAGGAAACAAATATAATTTAAACAGTTTGGTTCATTACATCGGGGCCTACTGGATTCGGGACTCAGGGGTCATTATCTCTCTCCTTTCATTACGACATCTTTGGTGGGAGGTGGTTGTGACAACTTTACCTCCTTGAGAAAGACTTCTCAAGAGAATATATCCCTAAGTATATCCCTTTTTACACTATTTAAACTTTACATCTTGGCTAGTAATAGTAAAAGAATTGTCATCATGATAAAACTTCACTTACTAGGTGTAATTCCAAGAACTGGAACAAATCATTGTGTTTAATACACTACTTCTTAGATGCCTTAAAAATTGCAACATACTTGGTATTTTTAGATATGGCTACCACTGGATCAAATAAGCTTCTATTTCTCATTACCTTACCCTAAATGTGATGTTAGATCATATTGATTCAATGGAATGCTAGCTTTTGTACCCTTGTAATTAGTATCCCTTCCTCTTTATATATCAGGTACATACCTTTTGTACCTTTTCGAGTACAATTGGATAGTTCTGACTGCTTCCCTTATAGTTCTCTTGGATATAACTGACATTTTTCTACTATAAAGTATATGTTGGAAATATCATATTTTGAACATATAATGAAATACTTAATTAATCCATTAAAATGCATATGGAATTCAATTCACCACATTAATCTCCTCTGATTTCATGTACATATATTCTTGGAGAGATTTATGCCATGTGACATTGGAAACAATTCTCTCTCGAATTGTTCCAAATTGTATTTTCAAATACATCGTCATTATATATACTATTGAATTGGTCTAAGAAACCATTAGATCTACCTCTATAGATCTCATTCCCTATAACTTTTGTTGCTACTTTAAGTTTATCTCTGGAAAGTTACTTTCATCCTATTCTTAATTAACTATAAGACCAATAACTATTTTCCATAAGTTATCAAACATATTTTACTTGGGAAAAAATGGCGATCCCACTAACCTATGGTAGAAATATGAAAAAGATTCATTCCAAATGAATATTATATGATCTTGCTGCTTAATTAAATCCTAAACTAGATTTCAATAACTTGCACCCTTTATTGGAATTCTGTGATGTCACCATCCCTTCCTGGTTGCATCGTATAGACAGCTTCCACGATTAGTGGTCTTGACATCCAATATTCAATAAAAATTATCATAGAAAGTAGTTATGACAAGAAAAATTCTAATGGATTTAGGCATAACATCTTAGTATTACCAATCGAGCCTTATTGGTACCACACTTGTACCTTCCACGTATAGTCTCACTTGAATACTCACCACAATATTCAAAATAATAAACCACCGCACTTTGATACATGGAATCCATTATTGAATTTTTGATGATCTTGTGAATCTTAATTAATTTCCATATATATTTTTTACTTGTAGGACTTAATATTCTCAATAAATAATGTTTCATCAATCTCAGTAAATATAAAACCATCAAAATAGTTTTATCCTTCCCATGTAGTATGTGTCTCTGGAACATTCATTTTCCACAAGGTCTTGTGGAACTTGTTTCGATGTAACTATTTGTACATCTTTATCATTAAATAAACCCAATTAAATATTGATCTCACTATCTCAAGTAGATATGTGCACCTTTTTATAGAAATATAGTCTATCACTTAACTATAACTTTTCTATTATAGAGAATTCTGTAATATCCTAAGAAACTTTTAGGATAATTACTTTAGATGCACATTGTGTTTTTATTAATGCACGTTTTTTATATCCTTAATAAACATTTTTCATTCAAACACAATGTTCTTATGAAATAATGGATTTCCATCACACTGTAACTCATATGATATCCATTTTTCATGGTAGTTGGCATATGGTTATGGGATAATGTTGTTATTTGCGAAGCATGTCTCGAAATAGAAGTTTTTCACAGTGTATATAAATCTCAACATTGATGCTCCTTTTACATACATTACAACTTTGATGTGTATAAGGGAATATGCATTTAGGAACTGATTCACACTACATTTTATTGATCAATGTTAACATGTAAAACTCGTCATCGACCCTCCTTATTAACATCATAAATTTGATGTGGATAAGATAATGTGTGTTTAAAAATAACTCTATGCTATATTATATTGATTATTGAATGCTTGGTCAAGATATTCTTCGGCACACAGGCCTAAAAAAACTCATATATTCTATCCATGCATATATCATACTTAACTTTAACATACACTTAAAGGAATATTATGAAGTATATTTACCACTAGCTTTCCCTTAGTACAGTTCACACTCTTTAGCTGAACTAATTCTAAAAGATTTGTGGCTTACCTTTATTTCCAAAGGGTTTTTTTGTCCAAAACTAAGTGTAAAAGTGTGTCAATAATACCTAAGATCTTTAAATATAACAAGTCTAAAACCATACTAGGTAGGTATATCCTTGAAAACTACTTTTTTTTCTTGGCAAAGTATTATATTTCCACAACTGGGTATATAATTATTTCATTTTATATTCATCATGTATTGTATATGATTCAAGAATCACTAAACAATTGGTTGATTATAAGATACCACAAACAACATTCATTCATAAATGGAATATTATATCCTTGTGTCTATTGGACATGTAAGATTAATTTTTTGAGGGAGACATTTGGATTGACACTTAACATGTATTTATTTCAAGATTCAACCCTCATTTGGATTGACACTTAACATGTATTTATTTCACTTAACATGTAAGATTAATTTTTAAATGAAGCATGATATTTTGTAGGTAAAAAGAGATCGATTTTTTTTTGAACTTGTAATTTTGATGCTTTAATTTGTCCATGGGTCCAGTTTTTTATTATTTCTAATTGTTTTTCCAAGAAGTGAAAAGGTTTAAGTGTGGGGAATTATATGCACATGGATTCTACATACATTTTTAATAATTTTATAATTTAGTTTTAATTATTTTTCTAACCTGTATTTTTTAGGTTTTTTTTTTGTAGATTTGCAGTATTTTAGATATTTTGATAATTTTTAGTTAATTTATATAGTAATACTAATCATTTAGTAGTTTTGTTAGATTATATTAATTTTATATTTTTTTAACAATATATTATTATTATTAGTTTTTCTAATATTAGTTTTATTTTTAGTTTATTAATATTTATTAGTATATATATTAATTTTCTATTTTAGTATTATTTTTTATTGTTTTATATATTTGTAGTATTAATAAAAGTACTATTTTTATTATTATTTTATTATTTTTATTATATTATATTTAATATTAGTAATATTATTACTATAATTTTATTATACCTATATTTTAGAGTATTTAATTACATGTGGATAAATATATATATATATATATACCTATAGAAAATTTTCTAATTATTTTTATTATTATTTCTATAATTAATATATTATATTTATATAATTCTAATGATATATTTTTTTAACGGTAAAGCCCTGATCAAAGACCAAGACCCAATTTATTAAATAGAAAGAAAGAACTACAAAAATCGAAAGGAGGGGATCTTATTACAGTCTTTTTCAAATAAGTGAAGAAGATCAACCGGTAACTCATCCCGCCAAGTAATGATTTGGTTGATCCCTTTGTTGGTCAGACCATCAACAACCATATTTGCTTCGCGGTAGGCATGAGTGACAATGTATCTGAGCTCCAGGAGCGAAGCTAGGCAATTCATCCAACGAGTAGTGAGCGGTCAGGCAAGGTGGACCGCGCCATTCCATATAGCATATAGATAATGGCAGTCAAGTCACTTTCAATCCAGATATTATTCCAGCCCTTTTGCTTAGAAAAATCAACGGCATGAATCGCAGCCTCCATCTCAGCTTCAAGGGAAGAGGCAATTCCGCATCCTTTGTAGAAGCACCCAAGACAGTGCCCAAGCCAGTCTCTGAAGATGACACCACATCCGGCAGGACCCGGGTTCCCTTTGGAGGCTCTATCAACGTTGACCTTAATCCAACATGGAAATGAGGATTGTCAGAACACCTCCAAAGTGTCTCAGAGGTCTGTAGAGACCCTCAATCCGGAGCCGACGAAGAATCGTAAAGTCTCCAACCGAGTTGTCACAATGTGCTTTCTGCAGTGAGGCTGCATCCTTAATGGCAATGAGAATTCTCGTCCGACCTACAGTGAGCTTAAATGAGGATTTGTTGTGAATAATAGAGTTACGATCATACCAGATGATGTGGAGGAGCTCGGCCACCGCAGTCAGAAAAAGATTCTTGATTTGCTGCGAAGTGTCAAGCTCAACACAACATTTTAGCAGCTCGCAAATAGAGTCAGAGAATAACAATCTGCAATTAAAAATGTCAGTGATAAAATTCCAGAGAGCAGAAGTCGTGGCACAAGACAAAAATAAATGATTCGTGTCTTCTCTATGTTGATGACAAAAATGACATTTGGAGCAAAGTTGGATACCAAAGGTCTGGAGACAGACCTCAGTACGAAGACGGTTGTGTGCAATGCGCCAAACAAGATTGAGCCTTGAGGGTTTAATCCAGGGCTTATCAAAATGCTTTAACCAGTAAAAAATAGGATCTGAAGTAGAGAAGTTGTGATTGTAAAATCATTTAGAGTCAAGAACACCATTGTGGGCAGGTTCCCAAACTAGGAAGTCCTCAGAGATAGAGAAGGTATAGTTATCGACCACATGAATGATGTTACTCGGAATATGATGGCGAGATTGGAGAGCCTCCATAATAGTGTCATTGGGATTTTCAGGAGAAGAATTGGGCGGAATCATAGAGATAAGGGGAGAGCCAGTCCAATTGTCAGTCCAGAAGTGCAAGGAAGAATTCATGTGAGCCATCCATCTAGCATTACTCATAATATTTGCAAAGGAGTTTTTGATGGAAGGCCAGATCAATGAGTTGATATGGTTCAGATTTCCTTTTTTTTAACCTCGAAAGGAATTTGTTTTTAAGAAACCCAGTGGATTCTGAGGGGTTGTTGATCAGCCGCCATGTGAGCCTAGCTTGGAGGGCCTCATTGAAAAGTTTAAGATTTTTAATGCCAAGACCACCCTGCTCACGGGGTTTACAACAGGTGGACCAGGGGATGGTAACAAGTTTTCTCTCCAGAATGCTACCAGTCCAGATGAAATTTTTAATGCAAGTATTCATCTTTTTAAGGAGACCAATGAGCCATTTATAAACCATCATCGAGTAAACTATTTGTGAGATAATGATGGACTTCACGAGACAAATCCTGTCAGCCATGGAGAGGGATTTACCCTTCCAGGCAGCCAGTTTTTTGGTAACCTGATCAACAACTGCGTTGAAGAATATGGCTTTAGGACGACCCCAGAAGATAGGAGCACTCAGATAAGTAAAGGGGAAGGATCCTTCAGTAATGCCTAAATTATCAATGATGCTACTTTTACAAGTGAGAGATAAATTCTTACCAAAGAAAACAAAGGATTTGTTCCAGTTGATAGCTTGACCAGATATCTCTTCATAATAAGCTAAGACATTTTTAAAGTTACGAATGTTCTTTTTGCCTCCATTGAGAAAAAGAATGATGTCATCAGCAAATAGGAGATGAGTCGGGACGATGAGGGTTCTGGTTGCTTGAATGGGTTTAAGATTTTTATGATCAACCAGACGAGTGAGGAGTCTACTGAGGTAGTCCTCAGCAATAGCAAAAAGAATGGCTGATAAAGGACTCCCTTGCCTAACACCTTTATTGCATGTGAAATAGCCCTTAGAAGATCAATTTACTAAAATAGATATAGAACCAGATTTAAAAAGAGCGCGGATACGGCTGACGAAAGTATCATTGAAACCAAAGCTCTAATACCTTGAAAATAAAGTTCCAATCTATAGTTTCAAAGGCTTTCCTAATGTCAAGTTTAATAGCAATACTTCCCCCTCTAGAAACCTTGTTAAGGGAGTTCGCACATTCTGATGCCAAGGAGATGCAATCTTGGATGGATCATCCCTTAATAAACCCAAATTAATTCCAAGAAATAATTTTATTGCATAGGGGGCTAGTCTATTGGCTAGAAGCTTAGTGATGATTTTATAAAAGGAATTTATGAGTAATAGGATGAAAAAGATAGATCTCAGAAGCACTGACCACTTTGGGAATAAGGTTAAAGAATTGGGCATTAAGACCATAAGGAAGAAACCCATTCGCGAAAAAAGATTTAACAAGTTTACAAACATCAAATTGAATGACATCCCAAAACTGGTGATAAAAACCATTGTTGAAGTCATCGGGCCCCGGGGCACTGTCAGGGATTAAACTAAAGACAGTATCCTTAATTTCATGATCAAGGGGAATATCTAAAAGAAGAAGATTATCTTTTTCATTGACCAAGATCGAGATAACCCCAGGGATGAGATCCTTATTAATGCTAGCCCCATTGAAGATGTTGTCATAGTAAGAGACCACATGATCAGCGATAGCCGCTTCAGAGTCCATAATAGTATCATTGATCTTAAGAAAGGATAAGGGTCTGCAGACTTTCCTAACTCTTTGAAGGGCATTATAGAATTTAGTGTTGCAATCACCGTCTGTAAGCCACTTAGTTTTGAAAACTTGTTTACGCATATTGTCCTTGAGCACCAAAAGAGAGTTGAGCTTCAACGAGATGTTCAATTCATTTTGGGGGTCAAGAGAAAAATCAGAGTTAGTGTTTGCATTTTGAATTTGATTGAGGTCATTCTCAAGGTCAGCAATGTCCTGGTCAACTTGCTTTGATTTATCCCTGCACCAACCTTCGAGACAATGTTTAAGATGTTTGAGCTTCATAACACAGGCAAAGGCGTCATTATTATTATTCATGGAGTCCCAAGTTTTCCTAATGAGTTGAGAACATTCTAGGTTAGCAGACCAGATTGAATCTGGAGGGAATGTTAGACCTGGCTTTTTTAGGAAACATACTAACTAGGATAGGATCATGATCAGACTTTGGTCTAGACAAAGTAATGCCGAATATGGTATCCCATTTATTCATAGCAGAATTATTTGTAAAGGCTCTATCAAGTTTACTAGCAACAACTCTATTAAGGTGTCTTCTATACTAAGTGTACTTGGCACCCATAAGATTGATTTCTATGAGATCAGAATCTTCTAAAGCAGCCTTAAATTCTCTAGAGGAGATGTGAGAGTGGGTAGGACCCATTTTTTCACAGGGAGAAAGAATGGCATTAAAGTCACCCAACACAAGCCAGGGGTCATGGATGTTAGCAGCTAACATCGAAAATTTAAACCAAAGAGGACGTCCGTCTTGATATCTATTCTTGGCATAAACCGAGGTACAAAAAATATGTGAGTTATCAAGAGTGAAGTCACAAGTGAATTGTTGATCAGTGCAACTAAAAATATTAACATTTTGCAAAGAGGAATGATAAAAAATCTATAGACTCGGTAGCAGTACCAGATTTACAAGCACCAATAAAAGTATAGCCAGCAGTAGAGAGATGCATAAAATTTGAAGAGAAATTTATCTTAGGTTCAGCAATAGCAAAATTTTTTGGTTTATGCGTCAAAATAAGGCATTTAAGAAAAGAAAGTGTGTTAGTGTTCGCTAAACCCTGGCAGTTCCAAAAAAATACATCCATTTAAAACCTGTTTTTGGAGCAGGGGCTCCCCTTTTTTGTCTTCGAGCCACCCAAACTTTTCTTTCTCCCCGATCTCCTAAGAGGTTAAGAAGAGGGTGGGCTGTGTTTTTTATCCTGCTTGCTCAAATTGGAAACAGAGTCAGGGTTAGTAGAACCTGTGTTACCAATAAACTGAGAAACAATAGGCGTTTTATTAGTCTGAGGGGTGGCCAAGTGGCCAACCTTGGACTCAAAAGGGGAATCCCTGTTCTGATGGATAGTAGGCAAAATAGGGAGGGGCAGTGTGGCTATTGTCAAATCAGAACCAGTAGAGACATTTGGGGAATTTTGAGCTTCCAAGGGAGCAATCAGAGAGGGCAATTTAGTATTAGAGCACAAATCAGTGGCAGTGTGTGCACTAACTGACCTGGATGTGTCCGAGAGAGCAAAAGCAGATTTATTTGTACCTGAAACCACCTCAGGTGGCAGCTGAGCAGGAGCTGGATGATTGATCGCAGGGAGGGATTCAGGTTCTGCCCGGTCTATAGGGAGGAGAGCAGCTCCAGGAGCATGCTGGTTAGTCGAATGATGGATTTCTTCCAATCCTTGTGGCGGAGCTCTACCAGGAAAAACAGGATCAGGCTCACTGGGTAGAGGCTTGCCTGAAGTTGAGATAATCAGAGGAGCTCCACAAGTGGGGACATCCATAGACACCTCGACAGACCCATTTGCTTCATTGGGAGCATCCAGAGAAAGACCAAGCATGGGAGAAGCAGCCTGCATAGGAACTTCAGAAGGAGAATCGTCCTGGGAATGATCACAGACATCCAAAATCATTTGCTCAATATCTTCGATGATGCTGAGATCATTGATTAAATTTTCTTCCTCCTCAACCTGATCTGCCCAGGTAATTCCTGAGTTCTCACCTAGAAAACTGGTTTTTTTTACCCAGATATCCGGTTTCTTCTTTTGGGTGGCTCGGGTCTTTCAGTAGCAGGGATCTTACCCTTCTTCCTCTTAACCTCAAACCATTCATCCTCGCGAGGCAGAGCCACCTGGCTCTTCATAACCCGACACTTAAGAAGACATTGGCCAACAAATTTACAATATTCACACAACGGTGGCATACGCTCACACTCAACCTTAATTTCAGTTCTAAATTCATTGGCGTTGAAGATGATAACCTCCGGTAATTTAGCAGCAGTATCAACTTCGATCATGACCCTTGCATAAAGACCAATCTCAGCATTAAGAGTGCGTTGATCAATCTTGAGCGGGGTGCCGATACAGGAAGCGATATCATTCAATATTTTCGGATGCCAAAAGTACCAGTTGAGGCCATGTAATCTTACCCAAATTTGAACCAGGGAGTTCTTTGCATTGTGCGGATTGAAAGAGAGGTCCCACTCCGAGATCCGAAGAACCCCAGGCTTGAGTTGAAGGTTTCCGAGTTTCCAGACTCGTTCGAGTTCATCCTGGGATTTTAATAACATGTGAAAGTAGCCTTTGCCAATCGGAACCAGCTTCCAGTCCGCAAAGCCCCAGACATGTGCTATCCGCATCTTGAGGTCCGAATTCGTCCATGGTTTCTCGCCTTTAATATACGAAATACAACCCATTACAGAGAACTTACATAGAAGAGATCGTTTTTGGAGCGCATCGGGATCCGCTTCAACCGCAAATCTGCCATCGTCGAGTTTCTTATAGAGGGTCGCCTTCGAAGCAGAAGCTTTGGAAAGCTCCGTGCCCTTGAGCGCTTCCAAGAAAGAAATGTCTCGCGGTCGCTCCACTGGAGGGGGTTCGACGGATTGGGTTTTGAGTCCATGATTCACGAAGGCGGTTTCCCACTCAGGGTCGAAACCCGCCATAGAAATCGAGGCTAGATCGAATCAGAGCAGAGAGTCGAAGCAGCGCAAAGAGGATTTAGGGTTCGCAGGGGCGCCGCTGAGAGCTCCCGATGAAACATCCCTCCCACCACTCTAATGGTATTATTATTATTATTATCATTATTATTATTTAGATAATAATATTTGTTTTGAAATTTGAATTTTATATATGCACATAGGCGGGATCGGTGTGCTTCATCTGCACCTTAAAAACCCCAACAGCACGCCACCCAATCTTCTCAACCCTCTCTAGTACCTCCTTCGTCTTCCTCGGTTGGAGCAGTGACCTCCGGTGTAAGACACCACCACGCGCATCCCACTATAACACATTATCTCATGCCGACCAGCAGGAGACTCTAAGTGGGTGAGATATTATTGTTCATTGTTAGCGCACAACATCAATGTGTGCAGAGGGTTCACTTGATGAGCATTTCATTTCATCATGTGACGAGTGTGCATGCAGATACAATCATTATTTCTGTAACACGATTTCATTTTACATGACTTATCATTTTATTACCACATTTATGTTTTCAATCATGATGTCAAAGTAATTTTATGTGTGTCATGATGTTGATTGAGTAATTTTAATTGTTTCAAATTCCATGTTGGTATTTTATTTCGGGATTAATTTTCAGTTTAATTTATTTTAACTGTATACTTATCTACTTTAATTATATTTTCACAGAAATAATTTTTGAAATTAAAATTGGTCATTTTAATTATTAGTCGATTTAGTGATACTGAGAAAGTTAATTGTTTTGAACGATTTTAGTGCAAATAGATGGAATAGATTTTTGAGAAATGAGTTGTTTCATTTCACTGATTGGTTCGATACTCAAACATGTCTCCTAAATTATTTATAACACCATAGAATGAGACTTTAAATAAATTATGAGATATAAAATGAGCATCTAAAAATGATTGTATTTTTTGAACTAGTGATAATTGAACTAGATAAATATTTTATCACAAAAGAAAATAGTTTTTCATGGTTGTGCAGTAGTTTGATTACAGCGTCTTCATCCCAGACACAATTTACTAACTCATAGTTCATTGTTATTTTTTCTATTGCGTTCTATTTTTGTTTGGTTTGATTTCTCATTTTTTTAGTTTTATAAAAATAATTTAGAAAAATAGGAATTTCATCAGTCGATCACTCGTTTGAAAATTTTCCAATGAGATAATTTTAGTGATCTAAATATCGTTATCTCTATAGTTCAACCCTACTAGCCACTTCTGCGGTAGCCAGTGGGTTATTGAAATTTACAAATTGGATGCACGGTGATGCACGTACCATCTTCATAAAGGTTCATGAAAGGGTTTAATGAGAGTGAAAAGTTGTATCTCATTACTTGAGAATCATAAGGATAGTAAAGGGATGCGTAAAACATATGCCAACATGAATAATTGGAAATTAAAAGGCATAACTCAAAGAAAGTGCTTGAATAAGCAGGAGGAGAGAGTCCCCTTACTTCGTCATAGTAACGACTTAGGTAAAGATTATAAAAAAGAGGTGATAAATGATCCCTCATTTATAGAACATAAATTGGACAATAAAGGTATATTTATAAATACATGAAAACATAATCAATTGGGATTCAAAATGATAAATACAAAGAAAGTGATTGAATATAAAAGAAGGTTGAGAGATCCCTTACCTTGAGAGGGCGCTTCTAAAAGCTTGGTATGAGAATCTTAAGATCTTGAGAACACCTTGGGTGGGATATAGATAGGGAGAGGCAGACGAACTTCATGTTAAATGGGTTTTTAGTGAAGTGGAGTGATAGGTTTGGTGAGTATTTATAGAAAAAGAGAGGAGAATTCTTTGTTAATTTCTAAACATAGGTTGTGTACTCTATAAAATAAAATATTCAAAATCACAAACCTTGTCATTGTTTTTCCCAAGGTTTCTACCAAAGAGAAGTGGTTTTTAATATTTTATAAATCCAAGAATTGAACATATTAAAATAACACCATTGGTGATGTGGGAGTGAGTCATGTTCATAAATAATTGATTTCAAAACCTTAAAAACATAATATATGTTTTGGAGGATTCATTAAAGGTTTATAAAATTAATAAAATAACTTCAAAACAAATAATCCTAAAGGGTAAATCTATATTTGGTTGTGGATTCCTTTCATATCATTTATTACATCACCTTTTGGACTATCATTATTTCATAATACATATTGTATATTTATACCGAATTTAATTTTTACTCACAAATTTGACTCTCTAAAAATTATAAAAATTCACTATTGAATAATTTTAACATGATGATTTCAAAAAAATAAAAATATTTTACCAAAATATTTTTCTAAATATGAGAATTTTATTTTTTAAATAAAAACCACCATTTATTGAAAAATACCAGTTTTTACGACAATAATAATTTTTTGACCCATATAAAGATTACATTGGACTTTATTAAGTTATATTATCATTTATATTTAAATAAATATTATTTAATAATAATATTTTATTAAAAGAACATTTATTTAAAAAAATATTGAATTTATAAAAAACTGTATCTTAATTGAAACCATATATTTCATAAAAATAGAATTCATATCAACATCTAATATTTGTCAAACTCATTATATAATAATTTATTAATTAATAATAAAAGGGATAAATATAATAATTATTTTATTAAAAATAAAATATAAAAATTCATATTACTAGGGTCTAGATACATAACCCCTTATTACACTAGTGTATTCCCTAAGGGTAAGGTGTGTAATGATGGTACCCTCTTGGGGTGGTTTTATGAACAAGGTTTGGACCATGATCTCGATAAGCTTGAAATTATCTAGTAAACAATTTCATTCATGTTTTGGTTGTTGAATTTTATCTTGGGCTTGGTCAAGGGAAAAGCCCAATGAATCCATCTCCCTCAAAAGCTCAAATAATTGGGCTTCATATGGTACAATCCAACTGGTCGATGCCACCATTTCTTCCATCTATGTCAATTAGACTTTATCATAACCCTTAATATATACTAATATTAACAGTCACTATATAATGATTATATTATCAACAATTATGATGATTAATGGTCTTTTAAACTCAACATGCTATATTTTACAATGGTTCAAAATAACCAAAGTAGTGCATGTGTTTTCTAGAACTACATTACTTAATAAATCATTTAGTCATTCAAAAGAGAATTTATAAAATTTCAGGTCATTACATGATTCCCCCCTTTAGAAAAATTTCCCTTAAAATTTCATTTCATACACTATAATAGATGAGGCACTTATATTTCCTATTTTTCTTCCTCAAACTTGTGGTTCCACCACAACACTTTTACCAGATGAGTTATCTTGTTTCATAGAAATTTATCTCTATGATCTATGATCTTCACCGACTATTTCTCATATGAAAGAAAATTCTCCAAAGGTTCTACCTATGGATTCAGTATATGTGAGGGGTCCAGTTTGTACTGCCTCAAGAGGGACACATGGAACACATCATGTACTTGGGAGAGGTTAGGTGGGAGTGCTAGTCAATAGGCTACAAATCCGATGTGGTCAAGGATTTAAAAGGGGCCGATGTATCTTGGAATAATCTTTTACATCTTCCCAAACCTCATGAATTTATTCCACAATGATATATAAAGGAACATCTTATCTCTGACTTCAAACTCTAGGTTTCATCAACAATTGTCTGCATAAATTTTCTATTAACTTTGTGCAGATTTAATATGATGTTAAATGGTTTGAACCTTCTCTATCATATCTTGTATAAGATCATCTCCCATAAGCTTCCACTCTCCAAATTCTTCTAAAAATATTGGAGTTTGAAATCTCTTCCCATATAGAGCCTCATAAGGTTCTATTTGAATGTTAGAATGGAAACCGTTGTTATATGATAACTCCACCAGGGGGAGGTGATGATCCCAGCATCCTTGGAAATCCATTGAAAATGATCTTAGCATATCCTTTAGAATTTGAATAGTTCTTTGAGACCGACCATCTATTTGAAGGTGATAAGAAATACTGAAACTCAACTTTATATTAAGTGCTTGCTGAAGGATTCTCTAGAACCTTGAGTCAAACCTTGAATCTTGATGTAATACAATAAAGAGTGGTACTCCATGCAATCTTACTACTCCCCTTATATATATCTTAGTGAGTTGGTCGAGATAGAAATCTTCCTCAATAGCAATGAAACACGCTAACTTTGTAAGGCGACTGGCTAACACCTAGATGTCATTAATACCTTTAGATTTTTTGGGCATTCCTATGATGAAAAACATAATTATGTTTTCCCATTTCTATATCAGTATGAGAAATGGTTTAATCATACCCTTAAACTTCTATTGTTCATCCTTTACTTGTTGGCATACCAAGAATCAAGATATAAATTCTTCAATATCCCTCTTCATGTTATCCCACCAGAAGTCTTTCTTCATATCTATATACATCTCAATGCCACCTGGATGAAAAAGAGAAAGATGAGCTATGTCACGACCCCCCCCCTCCAAAGATATTGCAATGAAGGAAGATAGATAATGACCCTTGAGTCCCACCTCCTGTAGGCCCTGAGTTGGTGACTAGTAATGTGGGTATAAAAATCTCACATAAGGGAGGAATTACCCTCTACAAATAATATAGGATTACAACCACAAAAAAACTCCAGTATATAATATAAAATTAAACCCACAACCATCCCACAATTCATGAATAGAAATTAACCAATATAATAAAAGTCTCCAATATATACCAAAATACATGTTCTATGACAATGAATCAACAAAATCACCAAATCCCAAGCTAGTAATTTCCAGATTAGTCTCCAAAGTCCTCTTGGAAACCTGAAAATAGTTTATATATGTAGGGTGAGAATAACATGTATACTCAGTAGGGACATAACCATGGTCTCAAGTGCACATATAGAAAGAGAATGAAAATGATTCAGTGAACAAATAGAAGAACAAAAAAGAACCTAAATAGGTAAAATAACCAATCCTAACCTCAACATGGATCACTCACCAAATAACATATCTAATATAGTAATATATCAACAAGATCGTAACAAAGAAAAACACCCCACTGAGGCTTCCCCACTGATTTTCCACTCTCACGACCCAACATCAAATGTCCTACACTACCATCCCTTTCATAAATATTACATCACATACCATACATCTATGATGTGGGTTGAGACACATCCCTACCTACCCACCCTCACAAGGTCTAGCATCCCATGCTAGCATCATGCATCATCACATCACATCTCATCTATCCTGAAGACACCTGATCATCACATAACCAAAGTAGCAGTGTATTATGAATGTGAAATGCATAAACCTCATGCCTTCCTCTTACCATGCGTGACCCACACCACATATCAAATAACAACACTTCCCACCTAAAGACACATGGTCTATCACATCACATCCTGCTCGAAGACACCTGAGCCATCACATAACATTGTTTCCTCACCAACTTATCTCTCCTGAATACAATTGGTCCATCACACCAAATCCCACTTGAATACACTTGGGCCATCAGTGTTTAATGAAGATCAAGTAATATGGGGTAGCCATCAATCCATATCACCACCATCCCAGATATTGGGGAAAACTCCCAAAACCTAGAACCTATGAGCATTGGTAATGTTATCCAACTTGGATAGGGTGCATATAGAAATAACATAAAATACATGATATATAGATATCACACAATACCCCACGTATGATTTCACATCAACAACACTAGTGTACACCACATCACCACCACTACACCACACGTCTACCATCACAACCGCTACCACCACTATATGCAACACACCATTACTTTTATTCATAATAACTTCACTCACATTTACAGCAACCATTATTGTAATATTAAATTTATTTAATATATTTAACATAAATCTATTTCTAGTCTGTATAATTTATTTACCATCCTATTTAATTTTATTTTAAGATCAAAATTTATTCCATGGTTAACTGGGTAACTAACATAACAACCACGCAATAACTCACCCATCTCACATCAACCATCTTCGATGCATCACACAAACCAAACCATATTACCAAAACAAAAACACATCACATAACCCAACCACATCACACAACACAACTACCGTATAGAACAACTACACATCACCACCATACATCACAACCATTGCACACCACAACCATAGCACACTATAACCACTGTGCACCAAAACCACCGAGCACCATAACCACTATACCCCACAACCACTATACACCACATCACACAAATTCCCACATCATATCCATGCTATCCAACCAACATATCACAACCCCACACATCATATAACTCAATTGGTCACCTCCATCATCGCACAACAGCCTGTAACATAAAAAGAAACACATCAAAGAAACCAAACACAACAAAAACACATCCTAACTTCCACAATTTATTAAAGGGACTTAATTTCATTACTTATTTATTTAGCATGATTATTATCACACAAACCAGATTCCATAGGAAACCAATTCATTAACTATATTTAAATTATTTAGTCTTTTATTCAAGGTTTTATGACACAAAAACATGGTAAGGGTCTCAACACATATCATCTATATCACAAACAAGGATCCCAACAACCATTATTTCCAACAAGGAAATGACATGGCATAATATCATCAAAAATGAAATTAAAGAAATAAAAACATGTGATCACTCCCCATCCCCATATATTTTAGGTTATTCTAATTCATTACCTTATTATGACAACCCTTACTATCCACCAAAAAGAAATAAAAAGCATACAACCCCTATATGTAGCATTTAAACAAGTGAGAATAGGGATTCCCTACTTAAAAGAGGCTTTCCAATCCCACCTCACACCACAGGGTGAAGAATAAACAACCTGAAACCTCAACCATGCAAGGAAACCACATATTATCCTAGATCACACCAAAGGATCATCAAAATGCATCCCAACATATTGAAAAAAATACATAAACAACATAATGAATCCCTGAGACAGGAACGAGTGAAAATAAGGAGAAAAAGAGAATAACTCACCACTGATCACCAATAAACAACCACTAAAACCCAATGATCAAGGTGAGGAAAGATGGGCCGGAAGGTATCCTAAAACTGCCTTGGGTTCTCCACAAACTGAGAGAGAATACGACTGAATGGGAAAATGATCAGCTGAAAAAACAATATAAACAACATGGGAGCCACCCCTTATATGGTGTAAACCCCTGGCTTATGATGTAAAAACCTCAAGAACTAAAAAACCTATACCAGAAAACTAATTTTTATACCATAAAACCCCTTTTCACAAAAAAATATAATGCTACAAACTGGAGTTAACTTATGCCCTAAGTTCCACTTTTATGACTAAACCCATTTTATGATCTGCACCTTAGTCGTACACAAGTTGTTAACCACATACCATACAAGTCGTAAACAACCCAATTACACTCTAAACCCCTATTTTACAATGTAAAAGGACTTATATAGTTTTGATACAACTTCAACCTCCATAGAACCTATCAAGACTCCTCTGAATCACCCCCAATACCAAAACTTAACAAAGTAACATGCCATGAAGGCACATACAGTTACATTAGATACCTCTCAAATGATTCTCATACTCGAAAATCAAAACCAAGTACATAAAAAAGAAAAGGGGTCCAAACAACCACATTGTGAGACATCTCTTGAGGATCTCATTACATCTCAACACTACCACAAGCCAATAAATCCAAACCAAAATGCCCACAAAACATCCAAAACAACCACATAATCACACAACCACATCACAACCTCTCACCGGGAATAACACCAGTCATCTAGTACTAGCCACAAGCCACTACTTTCCAAACAACCATCCACATCAACATCTCAACCTCTACACAACCCAAATCAACTACTTCCACAACCAACACACAATACTTCCCCAATCACAAAAATTAGGTAATTACATATTCCATATCAAGATATTATCCACTTTGGGTGGAACTGACTTTCCTGTATAGTTTTAATCATCTCAAATTATATCATGTCTCGATTAGGAATTAGGTTTTCCACTCTTTCATATGATGTATGTTTTATCACACATCACAATAATAAGGAAAAAACACATCTCATAAAACAACATGATCCAAAATCACATCACAAGAAAAAAGGTAAATACTCAAAACAACTCTAAGTATTGGGAAAACATTTGCATCTATCACTCCCAAGTAATATCCTCCAAACCACCATTCCTACACAACACATGAACTAATAGAATGGTTTTTTCACACAGTACCTTTTCTCTATGATCCTGGATCTCTACTGGCCACTCCACAAACATCATGTCATCCTTTATATCCAACTATCCCCATTAAATGATGTGAGAGTCATCATGAAGATACCAAAAAATATGATACATGTGGAATACATCATAGATCCTATCCACCTGTGGTGGAAATGAAAACCGATATTCTACCTATTCAACTCATCCCAACACCTCAAATTTCCTAATGAACCTAAGATAAACATTAAACCCCCTTCCAAACCTTCACTGTATACGTCGAGGGGAGACTCTCAAGAACACATGGTAACCAACCTAAAACTCTTCATCCACCTATGATAAACATAGGCCTTCTGACTATCCTGCATTGCCCTCATCCTCTCTCTAACTAAATAGATCTTCTCGATCATGCCCAACTAGGACTAAGAGCTGCAAAATCCCCTCTGCCCAACATAATGGAGAGAGACATGACCCCCCATAAAATGTATCAAATGGATCCATTCTAATGAAAGAGTGAAAGATTTTGTTTTATGAAAACTTGAATAGAGATAGGTTCCTTAACTACGACCCACCAAAGTACAGAATACAAGCTCATAACATATTCTCTAGCATTTGGAAGGTTCACTCTGTATGCTCATCTATCTGAGGGTGGAAAGCATTTTTGAGGCATAACTGGGAACCAAAAGCATGTTGCAATCCTCTATATAATATTATGGTAAAACAAGGATCCCGATCAGAGATGATAGTCCGTGGTACCCTATTAATCCTAACCACATCATCCACATACCTTCTTACTAAAAAATCCATGGTACTCGACTCATGGATCACCAGAAAGTGAGGCAAATTCAACAAATAATCTACCATCACCCAGACTGCATTACAATCTCCCTAATCTTGAGGTAACATGGTGAAAAAATCCATCAATATCTCCTCCCATTTCCACTCAGGAACATCCAAGGACTACAAAAAATCTCTAGGAACATGGTTCTATTCTTTTACCTACTAAAAAACTAAACACTTTTCCCAAAACTCTACCAATGACCATTTCATGCCTAACCACCAAAGTCATCTCCTCAAGCAATGATACATATTTTTCACACTGAGATTTACCACTAAAGGTAAGCTACAAAACTCACTGAGAACTCCCCCATGCATCGCTTATAAAACAAATAACATCCCTTAAATTAAAATTTGGTTTTGACCATCCTCCAACCATACCTTAGGAGTATCACCATAGACAACATGATCGTGAATGACCACTGCCTCTGAGTATACCCACTGATTCTCCTCCACCTTTCACATCAATTATGACTCAAAAATCATTAGATAAAGTCAACCATATCCATTGATCTCTTCGACATCAAAATACATCACTTCAAGCTCAACTATCCCTTTCCAAACACCCATAGATTCCCAAAATATGTCTCCTTTGGACTAATAACTCAATGAATCAATAGTAAAATTCCCCTTTACCTGGGTGTAATAGATTTTAAAATCATAATCCTAAAGAAACTCTATCCACCTCCACTATCATAGATTTAGATTCAGTTGAGAGAAAAATATTTTAGGCTCATGTGGTATGTGAAAACCATAAAGCACTCGCTAATAAGGTAATGCATCCACAACTTTATCCCGAACATAACTACCACTAGATCCATATCATAGGAAACTTAGTTACGCTCATGGGGAAGTAACTAATTATACCCATAAGAGATCACTATTATTTTCTACATTAACACACATCCCAAGCCTGAGCATGACACATTATATATAACCTTAAACATAACACCCTCCTTGGGAAACTGAATCACTGGAGCACTGACCAAATTATCCTTTAGGTAACTAAATTATTCTTAACACTAATCAGTACACACAAAAGCCTCTAATTTCTTATTAAAATATGTTAGTAGGGTTAAAAATCAAGATAAATCAGGTATAAACCTCTAATAATAGTACGTGAGACCAAGGAAACTATGAGCCTCTACTATTTTATTTGGTTCTTCCCAAGAAATAACTACCTCGAACTTTGAGAGGTCTAATGAGACACCCTATCGAGACACCACATTCTTAAGAAAATGAACCTCTCACATCCACAACTCACACTTCACAATTTCCTATAGAGATGGTGGTGTCTAAGGACCTTCAAAATAACTATGAGATGCTCATCATGATCCTCCTCTAACTTTGAGTAAACTAAGATATCATCAATGGACATGATGACAAACCGATCTAAGAACTCAAAAAAGATAGATTTTATGAGCCCCATGAACATGAATAGTGTGTTTATAACACCGAATGACGTGGAAATGCACTCAAAATGTCTATACATACACTTGAAGGAAGTATTTAGGATATCCTCATCCTTCACTCCCAACTGGTGGTATCCAGACCACAAATTGATCTTTGAGAACCATATAACCCCTCTCAACCGGCCGAATAGATTGTATATCCTTAAAAGGGGGTAAAAGTTCTTGACTGCTACCTAATTCAACCACTGGTAGTCTACACACAACCTCAAAACACTATAATCCATCTTGGTGAACAATATGGGAGCACCCCATGATGACACTCTAGGTCGATGAAACCACCTACATCATATCATCCACATACAACCTCAACTCACTTAGCTACATAGGAGCTATTCGACAGGGGTCTATAAAAATAAGAGATGCACCCAACTGAAACTCTATTCTAAATTTAACATCTCATTACAGGGGTAGTTCCATAAACTCATCTGGTAAAACATCCAAGAATTCATATACAATCCTAGGAACACCCTATACCTAATATTACAATAATAGCTCCATTAACTAAGATAAAAGAATCTCCACTTGCCTACCACCCTTCCGATAACCCCTCTCAGCAACGAATTCCACCTTCTGGCCCTGTACATTGGAAAATGAAACTATCCCCTAGAAACAGTTGATGAATTCAAACATGTAATACAACCAATCTATACCAAGGATAACATGATATTGTTGCATATTAAACAATAGGAAATATCTCACTGACCGGTGATACCCCATCACTAGTTTACACCCCCAACACACATCAACCAAAGTATCCTGATGTCAAACTGACATAGATAACACTGGGGGAACTATAAGTCTCTCTAGATATAGTATGAAAGAATAGACTAAACCTAGAGAAAAAAAGGTGTGAAAATATCTTGGATAAAAAAAATACAAACAAGGGTATTTGATAAACTGATCATAACTCAAATAACTCTTGGTTCTGTTGGAAATGACACCTCTAAGGAATGTATCTGACCACACCAATATCCTCTACCTCTCTACTTTCTACATCCTTGATCAAACTTTGGGCTAGTTACTTATGTACAAGGAACATCACAGGACTAAGCTATTCCAACAATACCTTCCCTTGGATTTTGAACAAGTATTGACGGTCCTTACTACTGAAACTACCTTATAGGTGACTGTTACTACTGCCAAAAAGGGGCCTAACTTCCCATCTAAAACTGGCCTCCCTGAATGGTTGGGCACTGATACTGGTGATGAAAATGTCCTCCATAGAAATAGTGTGAAAATAGAAAACCCCCAATAGGTGATCATAAGCCACATGTCCTTGAATAATGAGAAAATATCTTCCACAATTGACTCATCGTGGGTCAAAACCCTAATTTCATGAACATCTATGGACCAATACCTGAAACTCTGCTCCTCGAGATGCCATATCAACCAACCCCTTGAGGATAAAACCCAAGTAAAGAATCTACTTGATAACCTCTACTTTTCTTTTTCACTTCTAGATATATAGGGCGTGTAAATGGGGTGACCACATACTTGATCACTGGTTGAAAAGCCTCCTCCATACACTATACTATGGACTCTACATAAAGAACAACATTTGGAAAAAATGAAAGAGGTACTTGAACCATATCCAAATATCCTACACAATCCATCTCCCCTAATAAAGAGAAAACAACTCCTTCCACTTTCCTGCCATTTTCACCAATTAAAGGAACTATGAATGGAACTCCCTCTAGATGTCATGATAGAACACATCCACCTCCTTATGGTCATAAAGAAACAAAATCCACCAATTATGTGTAGCTCCCCAAAACTAACTAATTTCCAATGGAACTCAGAACTCAACCTATTCTTGGATTAGACCAAAAGTGATCTTTATCACTTCTAGCCAGTGCTCCGTCTCCAGATCTGAGACGCCCCCATCATTATTTTCCAGAATCTTCTGCTAAAATGTACGAAAATCCCTCTACCAAACCTCATCCTCATCTATCAGTCTAACCCTATGATGATCAACTAGATTATCCTGTTGAACCTCAACTACCCTAACCACTTGTGAATAATGACCAGGAGCCATTCTTGAAAATCCAGGAGAACACCCTAATCCCAGTAGCATGGAATTTCATAAAAAATTATTTAACTTATTCATTTTAAAATTCCTATACTACCCAATTAAACACGAACACAATCAATCATGATTTATGTACCTCTCCCAGGTCTCTACACTAAAAATAGGACCACCTTTCTTAGTCATTCAATAAGATCACAACCTGTGAAATGGATCACCGGGGCCCTAAAATCTCACGTTCTAGCTAGTATCCCAAGCCTATGTCACACACCAAGGTTAACTAGAACCATTTAACTACCAACCCATGAAATAATCATTGTTCCTAACACAAAACTCCATGATATCTCTCAATAATCACCTATGATACCACTTTTTCATGATCCCCTCCCTCTAAAGATACCTCAATGAAGGAAGAGAGATAATGATCCCATCGAGTCCTGCATCCAACAGGCCCTGGGTTGGCGACTAGCACTAAGGGTATAAAAATCTCACATATGTGAGACATTACCATTTATAAATAAAATAGGACCAAGTGATGGGATAACAACCAAAAAAAACTCCAGTACACAATATAAAAGTAAACCCAAAACCATCCCATAATACATAAAAAAACCATTATATTAAAAGTCTCCAATATATACCAAAAGGAAAGTCCTACGGTCCTGACTCAAGAGAAGCTTAAAACCAAAAGCAAGGAATGTCCATATCAACCCCAAAATTTCTCATGAAAACATGAAAAACTATTTATATACATATGGTGAGCATGACATGTATAATCAGTAGGGCCACAACCAAGGTCTCAGGTGCACATGTGGAAAGAGTATGAAAATGTTCCAATGAAAAAACAATAAAACCAACAAGAACCTAAACACGTCAACTAACTAATCTCAGAATAACCATGGATCAATCACCAAATCACATATCCAATATAGTAATATAGAATTGAGATCATAACAAAGAAAGGCACTCTACTGCCACTTCCCCACTGATTTTCCGCTCTCACACGCCAACATCGAACATCCTGTACCCACATCCCTTCCATTAATATCACATAAAATACCATCTATATCTGATTTGAGTCTAGATGAATCCCTATCTACTCCACCTTCATATACCATCCCATTATAGAATCAAGAATCATCACATCACATCTCATCTCACCTGAAGACACCTGAGCCATCACACCACAACTCATCACATAACTAAAACAATAGGTGATAAAAAAAAAATTTCAAAAATTCTATAATATAATTTGTTGTTTTTAATCCCATCATAGTATTATTTTATAGTCAATTGTCTCATTTTTAGGTTTTAGTGGTAATTTGGACATACATAATAAAATAGCCTAATTTTGGATTTTAACTTGTTTTAATTTATTTTTTATTTAAGCCATGACTTTTTGTTACAAATATTGAAATATTGAAATTATCTTTTTAGACAAACATACATGTTGGGATTCATTTTAGTCAATATGACCCAAAGCTCAATCCACTATCTTGAGGACCAAATGCAGCTCACAATCCAATCCTTGAAATCTGCACACAAAATGGATTACTTAAATATGAGACTATATCTCACAAAGGTAAGACCTAAATAATATAAAATTATACATGGAGCCAGATAATATTCCTAGGAACAAATTAATTAACTATGGACATGCCTGAATATTCTTCCTTTAAGGTCATAAATTCATGGTAAATTAGAGCCTTGGAATTAAAACAATCACCTAGATAAAATAATATTTCAGAGTAGATATACCATAAACCTTTCATTTATTGGCCAATAATACTGTAATTTTTATGGTGAATTAAAAATACACAGAAGAATAAATTTCAAGAAGAACAAATTTTATAATTTTTCCATTTAATATTGATAAAGCTTCATAATTATTTTATACAAAATTAGAGCCTAAATTTTCACCCCTATCCCTATAAAAAGGTATCTTTCCTTCATTTCAAGATATTAGAAACTTAGGGGAACCATTAGTTGGAAATTTTAATTTTATTTATAGTGTTTTAGTTTTATATAATAGTATTATTCATTTTAATATATATTAGTCTTCTTATTCTTCTCATTATTTCTTTTTTATCTTTTGTGTTTCCATTTTGTTCTATTCTCACCATGAACTCTTATGCTCATGATCATGAGAAGTTAACCTGAGGAATTTATTGGGGTAGTAATCCATTGATGATACCAAGTATTTTAAATTTCATGCTTAATGTTTCTTATTTTCTTATTTATCTAAAGGTGATCTTATAGGGAAAGGTGCCTTTGTGTCTCCACTTGCCACCTGAGGCTTATATTTTTCTTCTGCATTATTTTCCTAGTACTGAATAAGTGGATGTGTGGTATACTCAGTGATCATTGAGTGAACCATTTATTCACAACATGGGAAGGATAGGATGTTAACACATATGATGGAGTGTGTTCATAAGTAAATTTGAAAATAATAACCAGACGATGAAGGTTCACTCTGGGTGTTCTCCTCATAGGATCTCCTTTCTTTATAACATTTTTCATTCTGTCTGAATTCTGCACTGCATGTTTAATATCTTATCTTTAATAAATTTAGTTTTTATTCCTTAGAATATAAATAGTGACAATAGAAATTCTGTGTTGTGTGATATGACTCCTCAATACTGACATTGGGTGTGCACTATATTGGATTCTCCAGTAAATAAAATATTATTTAGGGATCCATAAAAAATCTCCACGCGTCATTTTTTCATCAATTCTGGTGAGGCACAACAATTACACACATCATTTTTCATGAAAAATCATAAAAAAATCATAAATTTCAAAAAGTGAAAAAACCCAATTGTCTATGATGTATTCAAATTACAATTATCATGCATGGACTAACCAATATATAGTGTAAGAAGAAGTACATAAAGATCTTGAAGCCTGTTTGGAAAGGATTAGTGATGCAATGAAAAACCTAAAGAGAAAAATAGATTCGATAGTTGAATATGTACATGAATCCCAAGAGGCACAGCTAGACAAAGAACCAGAACCAGTGGTGTTAGAAATAGCTCCACTTATTTTTCAAGTTGAAATACTTTAGGAGGCTTATAAGAAATAAAATGAAGATCCATTCGACCTATCTCATCCATTTCTTGAATCAGTTTCAAAAAAATACATTCTAGTAGATATACATGTGGGAGATCAAAATGATTTGGATGAGTATTGGTCAAATTTTGTAGAAGCTGAAAAGGTAAGTGATTCTCCCATCTATTACAATGAACAACCATTGAATCTTCACCTCTCTATTACTTTAGAAGATAATGATGAAGATACACCTATTGAGAAAAAGTTTACAATAGCCTTTCCTAAAGAGATCAATTTACAAGATAAATTAATTAAAAGGGAATATTTATTTATTGATTCTTTATGTTTTAATCTTATTCAAGTAGAATTGTTTTCTAATATCTCCTTTTCTGAAATTTCTAGCACAACACAAATAGAGCATTCATTAGATGTTAAGAAAGATGATAGAAAATTAGTGGTAGATGAAGAATAGATAATGAAGCCTAAGGTGACATGAATACCTACTATACAACAATATTCATATCATATGTAGGAGGACACCACAAAAGTAAACAGGAAGCACCCCTATCTTCTTTTCCACCCCACTTCAGACCTCAAATTCTATATTTATTCTTTCATGGGGTTGTAACTTTTCTTATATTATTTTGGGATCTCCAATATCTATGTCTACTCATGGAAAACATGACAATTCAAATGTGGTAGGTTATCTTGAAGAAACTAATCCCACCTTTTGATTGAGGATATAATTATATATCTTCCAAACTAGGGTAGTAAGAACCCACCACCCGATTGGGGGTCCAAACTCAGATTTATAGCTTTTCTTTACCCTTTCTTTTTTATTTCTATTTAATTTACTTATATTTTATTTTGTTCATTATTTCTAGGTAATAATTGGAATTCTAGGAGATTAAATCAAAGCTTCCACTGGAAAATAAAGTTATTCTATATCTTTCCTTTCCTTTGTTTTCCTTTATTTTTATTTTGTTGATATGGAATGAGGGGTAGTTAAATCTAAGTACAGGGGGAGTGTCAACCCACTTACTTTTTTGTGTGTGTTTTATAATTTTTTTTTTCATTTTTAGGAACATTAATCTTAAATTAATATTCTTATCATTTTTACACTTCAATTTTTTTGAGAGAGTTGAAAATATTTTTGAAAAAATGGATTTTAAATGATTTTGTATGTGAGAACATTTTCCTTGAAATTGATTTTCAATATTTTTTATGATTTTTATTTATTTTTTAAATCCATGCATATAAAACATCAAATAAAAATATTTTTCCAGTCTTGTGATGTATTCTTAACCATTTTGACATATTCTTCCTAATACCCACACTTTCTTGAGAGAAACATAGATTTTGTGTGAGAACCAGAACTTGTGAATTTTATCTTTCAAATATTTGGGTTTTATAAATTTTTTTTGACATGATTTAGGAATTTTTATTATCTAGACACATTTTTAACTTGAGACCCGCCTTTAATTTACCCTTTTTATCCCTTAGAATCCATGAATTTCTATATTGGTTTAAAATGATGCACCCGTAAGGGGATCCTTCCATCACTAGGGTTTCCACGTCGCCGCCTTCTCATATCGATCGACTGCGACTTCATCCTCAGCTCTCGGCGACTTCAGGTATGCTCCTCTTGCTGTGTCAACTTCTTAGCTCTCAATTTTTCCATGTTGTCGAGGTACAAGGTCCTTTTCTGAGTGTTTTTAGGTTTTCTGGCAGCATCGTGGGCAGTAGCCACCATTGGGATTCTGTGGTGTCGAACACTCACGACCTTCAATTGTATCGGCTTCTCCATGGTGGCTTTATGTGGTCCAGATCCATTCTGATGTGGTCCGAGGGTGCAGATGCGTGTCAGTTGTGTGCTTCGGTTGGATCTGCAATCTCTTTGAGCGATTGTGGTGACAGGTTTGGCTCGATTCATTGTGGTGAAGTTTCTTCCAGCATCCATTAAGGGTGGAAAACTTATTGGTGATGGTTTATGGATCCCTATTTCTTCCCTTTGTTTTTTGATTTTTGTTGCGGTTCATGTGATGTTCATTTCTCGTGTTCTTGTTCTGCTATGCTTGTTCTTTGGTTGGTTTTGTGTATCTATTGATTGGGTTTTGGTGCTGGTTATTGTGAAAGTTTTCATGGTTAATAAGGTGGGGTTAGAATTGGTGGAGGTGTTGGTGTGGGTGATTTGATGAAGGAGCAAGGGTGATTGTGGTGATCTGGGACTTGGTTGGTCCATCTTGATTTTTGAATGTAGTTTTGTATCAGTTGGTTTGTTTTTGTATGGTGTTGCTTGTCCCAAAAATTCTGAAAGGATTTCTTTAGATGAGGATTTAGAGCAGGTTGTCTTTATCGTGTGTGGCTACTCAGATTCAGATGTTTGAGAGGGTATGACATATCCATCAGTACCAGGCCCGTGCATTTCTACATGGGATAATTTGTTGAGCAGTCGTACAAGGTGGAGGCGTTCCATAATGATGTTGATGTTGGGAGGGGTTTTTCTATGTAGTATTGTTTTGGGATGTTTGTGACCCTTTTGATCTTCAGATTTTGTTAATGTCTCTAAGTCTTGGACGTCATGTGAGGTTTCCCCCTTTTCCCTTAAAATGGGGTTTATCCAAAAACTAAATAAAAATTTAGGCCTTCGGGCCATTCAATCAGCCATATTGGTTTAAAACACATTACAAGATGATTTTTTCTTACCTACCCACACCCTTGGTATTTTTGAATGGATATTTTAAGTTTTAGTGTGGGGGGAAAGGCATTTTTTGTGTGTTATTTAAGATATATTTCATTTATGGGTGGTTTGAGGTGCATGCCATCATTTTGGGTAGCAGATCTAGAAGAATTGGGCATGATTCATCATTTCATTGTGCTTTATTTGATCATTTAGTTTTCCTTAAAAAAATAAAAATATAAAAAAATAAAAAAATAGAGATGAGATTGAATTATTCATTGTGCTTACTTTTATGTCTCATGTGACTCTCAAAAATAAAGGGCATAAATTTTCATTCAATAATTGTATTCAATTTTCATCTCATCCTCTATGAAAAAAGAAAAAAAGGAGAATTTAGATGAAATAATTCATTTTAATAACTAATTGATTCATTACCCATGTCACAAGGGGTGGAGGGGGGGGGGAGGTGGTGGTGGTGGTGTTGTGTTTCACATTTTCAAGGGGAATTTAGTGATAAATTTCCTGGGTTTTCACTTAAATATTCATGCATAGTCCTTAAGAGTTTAACCTCCTATTTTCAAATTTAAAATTTAAAATTATTTTTCCCACCAACCCTAAGAAAAAAATTATCTATAAAATTATTAACGATTGAATTCATTTTTATGTTTCACACCAAGGAGAGATGATAATTGTCAAAAGATGATGGTGATACACACCTTTTCCAAGTATAATCATAACTCTGGATTTAATTTCTCTTGAGTGAAGAATGACATAAAATTTAATGTGAGGTAGGTTGTGACTGGGAAATAGATTTGTTTTTGAGGTTGAAAGAATTTAAATTTGAGGGATGAAAATGAAATAAAATTGTTTTTCATAGACAAGACAAGATGAAATTATATTTTTGGAAAAGATCGCAGATGTTTTCTCAGTTTTAATTCTTATGTGGATTTTGATTTGGATATTTGATGATTTCCTGGAGTGCCATGTTTAAGTGTGGGGGAGTGATGAAGATTTTTTTTTTCAAATTTTTCATATTATAATTCAATTTTTTTAATCACACAATAGTTTTATTTTATTATCAATTGTCACATTTTTAGGTTTTAGTGGTAATTTGAGCATAAATGCTTACATGACTTAATTTTGGATTTTAAGATGTTTTAATTTTTTTCTGCCATAACTTTTTATATAGAGACTAAAACTATGAAATTGATTTTTTTAGTATTCCATAAATGTTTCAATTCATTTCATTCAACTTTACCCAAATCTCAATTCATCATCTTGAGGCCCAAAAGCATCTCACAATCCAGGTCTCAAGATATGTGTACAAAACTGATCACTTTTAAATATGGGTCTATATCTCATAAAGAGATAACCCAAATAAGATCAAATTATACATGGAGAGAGAGAATATTTCATGGAAAAAATTCATTAACCATGGACATGCCTTAATCTAACTCCTTCAAGGTCATAAATTCATGGGAATTTGGAGCCTTGTAATTCAAACAATCACCTAGATAGAATAATTTTTCTGAGTAAATCTCACACAACTTCTTCATTTCTTAGAAATTCAATATAAAATTTTTATGGTTCATGAGAAATTAATATATGATTTTTTTTAAAGAATAAAACTATTTCAAATTCATCCATTTAATATGACTATAAGGTACATAATTATAATGGACAAAATTAGAGTCATAATTTTTACCCCCTCAGCCTATAAAAATGTATCTCTCATTCATTTCAAGAGGTTTGAAACTTGGGGGAACAATTATTTGGAAATTTTTAGTTGATTTTTAGGGTTTTATTTTGATTTAATAGTATTTTTATTTTTTAATATATATTATTATTTTTCTTATTGTCATTGTTTTATTTTTAACTTTTGTGTTTCTAATTCGTTCTATTCTCACTACGAACTCTTATACTCATGATCATGAGTAACTAACCTGAGGAATTTTATGAGGGATCAATATAGTGATGAGATAAAATATTTGAAATTTAATGCTTAATGTTTCTTATTTTCTTAGAGTTAGGCTGAGGGGATCTTATTGGGAAATGCGTATTTGTGTCTCTACTTGCCACTAGAGGCTTATATTTTCTTCTGCATTATTTTCCCTCAATCGTAGAGGTTGATGTGTGGTATAATTGAAAATCGTTGAGTGCATCGTTTATTCAAAACATAGAAAGGAGAAGATGTTAACACATAGGATAGAGTGTGTTCATTAAGTAAGTTTGAAACTAACAATGATATGATGAAGGTTCACTCTGGGTGTTCTCCTAGGAGGATATCCTTTCTTGCTAACATCATTAATTCTATCTGCATTTTTCATTTCATGTTTACTTTCTTAAATTCAATAGATTTAGTTTTAATTCCATATTTCAAACCACCAAAATTTATATTATTTAGTTTTATATTAGTTAGAATATAAATAGTGACAATAAAAATTTGGTGTTGTGTGAGCTTCCTCATCAAGATCAACCATGGGTGTACACTATATTGCATGATTAGGTATATAAAATATTGACCGGGGATCTGCCAAAAATCCCCACACATCAATCAGTAGGGTATCATGAACATGAAAATAATCAACCTTGTTCCCTCCTCCAACTACGCATGACCCCCACAACATATCACATCACATCACATCCCGCCTAAAGACACTTGGTCCATCACATCATATCCTGCCTGAAGGCACCTGGTCCATCACATCACATCACTGACACACCAACTCATCTCACCCAAATACACCTGGGTTATCACACCACATCTCACCCAAATACACTAAGTCCATTACTACTAAAGGGGGAGGGGAACCAGGTTGCAGATTTCTTGGCATCCCTGGAATCCCCAAATCAAATTATGTCCTCTTTCCTTAGCATATGTTCTTTTCCTCGTGAGGGGATGAAGTTTGTTATTAATGATGCTCTAGGCCTGCACTATTTTCGACCCCCGTGATTTATCTTTTACCCTATGTTTATTTTCAAAATCAATAAAAATGTTAGTTTTCAGTCATTACTACCGAAGGAAGAACATGGAAGAGGGGGAAGCTATCCATCCACATCACCACCATCCCAGATGTTGGGGAAACACCTGGAACCTAGAACCTCTGAGTGTTGGTAAGGTTATCCAACTCGGGTGGGGAACATATAGAAATAACATAAAATAAATGATATATATATATCACAAAATACCTAACCTATGGGTTAACATCAATTGCACTAGTGTACACCACACCACCACTACTACACCACACATCTACCATCAAAATCTCTACCACCACTATATGCAACACACCATTACTTTTATCCACAACCACTTCACTTGAATTTACACCACCTATTCTTTAATGTTAAATTATTTTAATCCATTTACCACACATCCATTTCCATATAATCTCATTTATTTACCAACCTGTTTCATTTTGTTTTAACATCACAATTTATTCCATGGCTTACCAAGAAACTAACACAACCACCGCACAACAATTCTCCCATCTCACATCAACCGCCATCTCCACGCCACACCAACCAAACCATCTTACTACAACAACCACACATCATAAATCCCAACAACATCTCACAACAAAACTACCACACATGACAACTAAACATCATCACCACACATCATCACCACTGCGTACCACAACCACTGCTCACCACAACCACTACACACTACAAACATTACACACCACAACCAATGAACACCATAACCACTGCTCACCAAAACCACTATGCACCACAACCACTATACACCATAACCATTTCACACCACAACCACTATGCACCACATCACATAACTGCCCACGTCGCATCTATGTTAACCAACCACCACATCATAGCCCCACACATCACACAACCCAACCAATCATCTCTATCACCGCAAAACAACCCACAAATATAAAGAAAAACAACAAGAAACCACATATAAAAACACATTATGAATTCCAAAAATTAGTCAAGGGATTTCATTTTAGTACTTCTTTATTTATCATGGGTATTATCACACAAACCAGATTCCAAGGTCAACAAATTCATTAACCATATATACATTCTTTAGCCTCTTATCTAGGGCGAGATCACATAACAACACAATAAGGGTATCAACACATATCATCTATAGTACAAACAAGGCTCCCAACAACAATTATTTTCAGTAATAAAACAACATGGCATAATATCTTCAGCAACAACATCAAAGAAATAAAAACATGTGTTTACTCCCCATCCCCATCAATTCCAAGTTATGCCAATTCATTATCTAATTACACCGACCCTTACTATCCACCAAAAGGAAAAAAAAAGAATGATATACATACACATAGCATATAAACAAGTGAGAATGAGGATTCCCTACCTCAAAGAGGCTTTCTGATCCCACTGTCACTATGGGAAAAACCGTTTTTTGTGATGGGCTGGAGGTCCGTCTCAAATAGACCTATCATAAGGCTTATTTACGACGAAATGTATCTCCCATCACAAATAATAGTGAATAAATGACTATTTTTGATGGTAAAGGATTCTCGTCGCAAATAACTTTGGCACGGTTACACGCCATATGGTAGAAAACATTATTTGCAACGAGAATCCCTCTCTATCGTAAATACTCTTTGAGCGAGGGTTATTTTTGATGGGGATAGATATCCTAGTCACAAATAAAATGTCGATAAGCTATTAATTATGATGGGTTACATCGTAAATAACTTTTATATCACCACCTATTTTATTTAGGATGAGTATTTTTTATGACAAGAACCATACCTGTTGCAAATAATTTATCGACAGAGTGTAATTTGCGATTGAACTCATCGTAAATAAGTTTTTTTATCACCACCATGTTTATTTATGGTGGGTGATATTTGAGACGGGTTCTGTCACAAATAAATGTATTTTCAATGAGATTCCCATTGCAAAATTCTCATCGCTACTAATCTGACCTATATATATGAACCCGACCAATTTTTTACTTCTAGATCCACTGTTATATTCTCTCTTTTCTCCACCCATCCTTTATTCTTCACTAACTGATTCCTTTTTTTAAAAAGTTTTATTTTTTACGGTGAAGTAATCCTTTCAGATTCAGAAAGAATCAATTTTGAAGTATTTATTTTAATTTTTTGAATTATAATTTATTTTATTTTATTTTGTATTAGAAATTAATGTTATTAATTAGCACTAATTAGCTTTAATTAGTAGTAATTAATTATAATTAGCAATAATTAGTTATAATTAGCTATAATTAGTTACAACAAGAATTAATTACTAATAATTAACAGTAATTAATTATAATTTATAGATAATTAGTATTAGTTAACATATCTTAGTAAGAATTAATAATAACTTACAGTAATTAGTAATTATTAACTATAATTAGTAGTAATTAATATTATTATTTTAATAATTAACGCTAAATATTAATAATTTTAAAACAATTAATAATAATTAGTAATTATTTTCAGTAATTAATGGTAATTAATTGTAATTATACATAATTAGTGACAATAAATTAAAATTAGTGATAATTAGTAATAAATTGTAATAATTAGCATAAATTAGTCGAAATTACAAAAATTAGTAATAATCATTACTAAAATAGTAATAATTTGTAACGATTAACAATAATTAGTTACAATTAACAAAAAAACAGCAAATAACTAGTGATAATTAGCGATAATTAACAACAAATACCGATAATCAGTAATAAATTATAGAAATCAGTTAATAAATTATAAAAATTAGTTATAATTATTATTACTGATTAAAAATTAGCGGTGATTAATAATAATTAGTAAAAATTAGTGGTAATTAGTTAAAATTAGCATCAATTAGTAAAAATTATTTATAATTAATGGTAATGAGTGAAAATTAGTGGTAATAAATAAAAAATAGTAGTAATTAATAAAATTATTGTCAATTAGGAAAAATTACCAGTAAATATCGGGAATCAGTAAAAATTGGTAGTAATTAACCATAATTAGTAAAAATTAGTGGTAATTAACTAAAATTAGTATAAATTAGGAAATAATAGTGATAATTAGGAAAAATTAGTGGTAATTAGAAAAATTTAACGATAATTAGCGATGATTGTGAAAAAATAGTTGTAATTAGGAAAGTATAGCGGTAATTAGAAAAATATAGTGGTAATTAACAGTAATTAGTAGAAATTAGCAGTAATCAGTTAAAATTAGTGGTAATTAGTAAAAAGTAGTGTTAATTAATGGTAATGAGCAAAAATTAGTGGTAATTAATAAAAATATCAGTAATTGGTAAATTTTACTGGTAATTATTAGTAATTATAAAAAAATAACGATAATGAAGAAAAATTAGTGGTAATTAGAAACATTTAGTAGTAATTAACAATGATTAGGAAAAATTAGTAGCGATTAGGAAAGTATAGCGATAATTATAAAAATTTAGCAGTAATTAGAAGTAATCAAGAAAATTTAGTGTTAATTAGTGAAAATCAGTGGTAATTAGCACTATATAGCAATAATTAGTGTTAATTAGCAATAATTAGGAAAAATTAGTTATAAATGGGAAAAAATAGTGGTAATTAGGAAAAAGTTAGTAGTAATTAGAAAAAAATAGTAGTAATTAGGAAAAATTAGTGGTAATTAGTAAAAGTTACCAGCAATTAGGATAAATTAGCAAACATTTGCATTAATTAGAAAATATTAGTGTTAATTAGTAAGGATTAGCATTAATTAGAAAAAATTAGCAAGATTAGTGGTAATTAGGAAAATTTAGCAGTAATTAAGAAAATCTTGTGGTAATTAGGAAAATTTTGTAGTAATTAAAAGAATTTAGCTATAATTAGTGGTAATCAATGGTAATTAGTGGTAATTAGGAATAATAAGTGGTAATTAGCAATGATTATCAATAATCAATGGTAATCATTAATAATTAGGAAAAATTAGAAAAGATTAGCCTGAATTAGATTTTTTTGAAAGGATTAGTGTTAATTAGTGGTAGTTAGAAAATATTAGCATTAATTATGAAAAATTAGTAGTAATTAGTGATAATTAAGAAAAATTAGTGGTGATTAGCTATAAAAATTAACCATAATTTACCAAAATTATCCAAAATTGACCACAATTTGTAATAAAAGTCTAACTAAGGGGCCTAAGGTAAGCATAACGAAGAGGGTATGAAGGTAACGACAAAGTGAAAGAATTTTAGTACACCTGAGTTTAGATCATTTGGAGAAGAGACAATCATGGTTAAACCTATGAGTGATGGAAGAGGAAGCATATGTGAGAGATACTAATAAAATTCTTTGTGAGTTCTTCATGTTTTTGGTTTAATATTTATTTATGGTAAGATAATGTTTTATCGATAATACTAATGTAAATGCATCATTATCAATAAAACATTATTTTATTACAAATAAAGAATAAACCTAAAAGGGAAATAATACACTAAGAGTGTCATTATTATCTATAACATTCACTTCCTCCTACATCATTCATAGGTTTATCCATGAATGTCTCTTCTCTAATCAGTTTGAACCTAGAGGTGCCAAAATTATTTCACTCTGTCATTTTCTCCATCCCCTCCACCCCCGGATACCCTCACTAGAATTATTTCACTCCTACATTGCCAATATCCCCTCCACTCTATGCTTCCCTCATGCCCCTTGGTCGAAATTCTATTTCCCTTAATAGTAATTAGCGTTAATTTACAGAATTATAAAAAAATAGTGGCAATTAGAAAAAATTAATGATAATTAGATTAAATTGATAATATTTACAAGTAGTTTTTAATTTTTATTTTTTTTAATTATTTTGGATCATCTCTTTCTTTTATTAGATTAACCAAAGAAATATTTTTATTTACTATTTTTTAGAAAAATATAAAATAAGGAAATATATAATAGTATTTATTACATGATAATGATTGGATAGATCATCATAGAAATCCAAATTGTTTTGGTATAAATCTTTTATATATTGAGGGTGCTGATTATTTTTTTTAAATTTTCATCATCAAAACTAGAATTTATTTCAGAAGGGATAATTAAGTGTATATATAATAAATGTGATCTAAGGATATTTGAAAAATTTGAAAATGATGGGGGTCATCTATAACATTTTGGTTTTTGGAAAGATTATGTGTTTTGGTATCAACATGGTGAACACAATTCTAGATAAGATACTGATAATTTGGTTCTAAATCCTTCATGATTTCAAAATTTAGTACACGAAATTATTGGTCAATATTTTCAATAAATAGAAACTCAATTTAACATTTATTTAACTCCTAATTTAGAACCATATCGATTTTATGAGTTTCTAAATTATATTGAGGATGTATTATATCCTGGTTTCAAGATAAGAAAATTTGAAGCGGTTACAAAAGTTATTGATATTAAATCAAATAATGGAATGTCAAAGAGATATTTTGATTAGATATTCTCCTTGGTTAAATCAATATTACCTAAATGAAATGCGTTTCCCATAAATTTTTATGTGATCAAGAGGTTGGTTCGTAATTTGGGTCATGGTTATTAGAAGATTCATGCATGATCAAATGATTGAATCTTATATTATGGTGAAAATGATTCGTTAGTTAGTTATCCAACATGTGGAAAATCATGGTATAAAGAGGCTCAATAAGGGAAATTTGGATTGATTCCCATTAAACAGTTGAGGTATTTCCTTCTTAAACTGAGATTACAATGTTTATTTGTGTATTAGAACACAATGTCATTAATTTCATGGAATAAATCCAACATTTCAACCAATAAAAGCTTAAATAATCCTTGTGATGGTGATTTATGGAAACATTTTGACTATATACATCCTTCTTTTTATTCAGAATTAAAGTTCTCATTCAGGATCCAAGTATCACTAAGAGGGGGAGGGGGTGAATCAGTGATATCTTTTTCTTTTTATGTTTTCTTCTTTTTGAAACAACCTTCGCCTCTTGTTAAAGAGTTTCTTCCCTACTGAACACACACAACCACAGGAACACAAGATTTACAAGGTTCACTCCTCAACAAGAGTATCTACGTCCTTGGTATGGTACTGAAACAATCCAGTAACACACAATCCACTAGAAAACAATCTTTTGATGTAGAATACAATTAGTAGGATATTCCCTTACACTCGTGTAGCACTTTGAAAACAATCCAATAGTGCGTGTGCTCCCTCTTAGCACAAATAGGGTAATGTAATGATTTTTTTCTTCTTAATGAACTTTCAGAAATCAAATCTTTTAAAAAAATTCTTCACTTTCCTACACAGAAGCTGGTAAGAACCTCCTAGTGCAAACAACTTGCGCACCACTCCCTACTTGCACGCCTCCTTGCTTGCATGCCACTCAGCTTGTGTGCCACCTACTTGCGCACCACTCAGCTTGCATGCCTACCTTCTTACACGCCACTAACTAATTGTGTGCCACTATTGTGCATAGATCACAACTTTCGTGCCACCTTTGGCTTATACACAACACACTTCTTGAACACACCTCCCTGCTTGCGCACCTCTGAAAACTTGCACGCCACTTCTTCTTGCGCGCCACTCTGCTTGCACACCACCATACTTGCGCGCCTTATAAATAACCCTCAACTTGCACGCCACTTCAGCTTGCATGCCACTTTCTACTACTTATGTGATCAGAGCTCAAATTTTCTCTTAAGTGTTGAGCATTGAAAAATGAGGAGGCTAGTCGTCTATTTATAGGAATTTTGGTGACTTGCGCACCACATACACTTGCACGCCATTCCTACTTGCACACCGCTCCATCACTTGCATGCCATTCCATCACTAGTGCAACACTTTCTTTCCTTTTTCATATTTTGATACGATGATGTTGAAATATGACTTGCGTGTAACATACACTTGCGTGCCTCTTATACTGGCACACCACACTTGCGCACCCCTTATACTTGTGTGACACTTTTTGACTTGCGCGACAATCTTTAAATTGCACACCACTTTATTTACTTTGTCATATTTTGATGGGATGATCTTGAAATATTACGTGCGTGAAACATACACTTGCGCGCCATATATACTTGCGCGCCACTTTTGACTTGTGCGTCACTTTCTTTCCTTTTCCAAAAAAAACTCCTTTACTCTTCCTATCCTTAATAAGGATTGCATCAAAAGTTCTCCAAACTTATAATATTTGTGAAATAAAAATCAGCAAAGCATTGTCATAGTTTTCAAGGCTTTTACAAAGTGAATTGATTTATACTCTTTTGAAAACAAAAGGCAACACTCTGAAAAATGAAAACTCTTGAAACTTACTTCTCCATCCAACTTGGTCCCAAAAATAACCCCCTTTGGATTTTGTTGTTTACCAAGATTCATAAATCATTGAACTTTGTAACCTCAATAAATGGATTACTTATCAACAATTCCAAGCCTACGTGAGCTAACTCATTGTAGGAAATAAGAATTATTGACAGCCAAAACCATGATGTCTAAAAATAATGACTATGAAATTTCATGATCATATCTCCTCAGCCTTCTTCATAACATATTCCAAGATTATACCTCAACATTCTTCACTTCTTCAATTTTCCTGGAAAACAAAAACATTGTTTCCTACAACCACTCCAACAAACAGTTAGAATAGTTCACACACATACATGTTAGATTCATAGCTTACCCACAACTCCCCCTTTATGCATGCTTCCATAAGGATAGATTTATGAAACAATTATCCCCCTTGAAAACACTATCCAAAGGCAAGATGAGAGAGGGGATAGACACACGTACCTCAACCTTGATGAGAAGGAGGTTGGACACCCATGTTCAGCCTCAATTTAGAAAATGATTCCTTTGGTAATGGTTTTGTAAATATGTCAGCAACTTGTTCCGATATAGGAACATACTCCAGCTTCAATTCATTCTTCTCCACCTTCTCTTTGATGAAGTGGTACATTATGTCAATATGTTTTGAACGATAATGTTGTATCAAGTTCCTTGTAATATTGATTGCACTCTGATTATCACATCCCAAGAGTAAGGGTAGCTTCACTTCAACAAGTAGATATTCCAACTGAGTCTTCATCCACATAAGTTGGGTAACAGCTTAAGTGGCAGCCACATACTTAGCTTCATCCATGCTAAGAGTCACTAAATTCCGGTTCTTTGTATGCCAACTAACACAAATTTTTCCCAAAAAGAAAACTCCACCAAATGTGGATCTTATATCATCAACATTTCCTGCCCAATCACCATCTAAATACCCGAACAAATCAATATTTTATGTTCCATCATACCTAATTCCATAATTTTTTGTGCCTTTGATATATCTGAGAACCCTCTTTCTAGCAATTAAATGTGATTATTTAGGAGCACTCTAAAACCTTGCACATAAGGTAACAACATAGACAATGTCATGTCTTGAGGCAATCAAATATAATAAACTTCCAATAAGCTTTCGAAACTATTTATGATCAACTTCCTTGACTTATCCATCTTTATACAACTTGGTTCCCATTGAAATTAGTGTGGAAACTAGTTTCTAATTTTCCATACCAAACTTCTTCAGAAGTTACTTAGCACACTTCTCTTGAGAAAGAAAAATGTGGTTCCTCTTCTGTAAGATCTGTAACCCAAGAAAGTATTTCATTTCTCCTAGCATGGAAATCTCAAAAAACTTCTTCATCTCTTTATAAAATCTTTCACAAGATATTTTATCATTTCCAGCAAATATAATTTCATCAACATAGACAATTACAATGATAGAAGACTCTTGACATTCCTTGATGTAAAGATTTTTGTCAACTCTTCCTTTCTTGAAACTCATCTTCCTTAAGCAAGTATCCAGTTTGGAATACCATTACCTTGGAGCCTTTTTAGCCCATACAAGGATTTCTTCAGCTTATACACATAACTTTCATATTTCCCAACAATAAATATACAAGGTTGTTCAATGTAAACTTCTTCATCAAGATTTACATTTAGAAATGCAGACTTCACATCCATTTGAAAAATTTTGTAACCTCGTTGTGCAGTAATGGCAAGAAATATTCTGATTATTTCCAATCTAGACACTAGAGAAAAGGTCTCATCAAAATAAACACCTTCAATTTGTGAGTAACCTTTGCACACTAATCTTGCCTTGTTCCTTATCACTTCTCCTTATTCATTCAGCTTGTTCCAAAAAACCCATTTTGTACCAATAACAATTTTGTCATCCGGCTTGGGTACAAATTCCCAAGTATCATTCTTTTCTATCTAATCAAGCTCTTCATTCATAGACTAAATCCATTATGGATGCTCAAAAGATTAATTCACATCATTTGGATCCACTTTTGAATATAAAGAAGTATGTGTAACAACATTTTTTGTTCTTCTTGATTGAACCCTCTGATGTTGATCACCAATAATGTTCTGAGCCTATACTTGCTTCCTCAGCCTAGGATGAGCTGTTCAAATTTCATCCTAATTACTTCAAATTAATGAGTATGATTCTTCTTCTTGAGTAGGATTACCACTATTGTTAGCATTATCATAATCATTAACAAGACTTTCCTTATCCTACTCAACTTCTATATCAATAAAAGTCTGCTTTTCTGTCTCAACATTTTCAATAACTTTCACATTAGAAGAATCAACGATTCTTCCTATTTTGTTGTTGAAACATTTGTATCCTCTTCCTTTTGGAGCATAGCCAAGAAAAATTCCATCATCGCCTCTTTGTTAAAACTTTCCAAGGTTTACCACCTTTTTCTTTATGATGCATGGACTCCCAAAAACTCTTAAGTGTTTCAAACTTGGAGTTTTTTCATAAAACATTTCATATGGAGTCATATCTGAATGTGGTCTATAGAAGCATTGGTTCTGAATATACATTGTAGTACTCATGGATTGCCTCCAATAATAATGAGAGAGACCATGTTCAAGTAACATAGTTCTCCTCATTTCAACCAGACTTCTATTATTCCTTTCAACAACTCCATTTTGTTGAGGTGTGTATGGTGAACTGAACTCATACTGAATTCCATGATTCTCAAGGTAACTTTAAAACTTTTCATTCTTATACTCTCCATCATTATCAGTTGTCAACTTCTTCACTGAATACTCACATTTCTTCTCTGCTTTCCTCTTGAAAGTCTTAAACATTTTCAGAGCATCTGACTTACGTCTCATGTACATAACACAAGTAATACGAGTAAAGTCGTCAATGAAAGTAATGAAGTAATTATCTCCATTTGTTTATTTCTTAATCATTGGTCAAAAAATATTAGAATGTATAATTTCCAAGGGTTGTTGTAAACGAATGTCAACTCTCTTATGCATAGAATTTATAATCTACCCTTTTAACAAAATAGTGCAACACCGATCTCTTCTTCTTGATAAATCAGGCATATCTCGGACATTGTCTTACGTTGATAACTTGCACATGTTTCCTAACACATATATACCAGCCTTTTATGACATAACTAATTTTCATCCACCATGCCCTTGTAACAAGAGTTCTGTACTTCACCAACTTAGAACAAGTTTCCTTTTGTACGTTGGCCTCTTATAACTACCTTTCCATCATTTTCAATTTTCACAAAAAACCCATATTTTCTGAAGATAAATTTGTTTCCCTCATCATAGATTTGTGAAACACTCATCATATTATGTTTCAACCCATCAATATATAACATTTTCCTAGATTTCAGTTTTTCTTTTCCGATGATGGCTGATCCAACACCTTTGATCCTCATAGACTCATCATTTCCAAATGTAACTGTTCCTTCTTTGAAGTATTTCACATTCTTTAGCAACTTTAAGTCTCATGTCATATGAGAAGAACACCCACTATCAAGAATCCATGGACGTTATCCTTTTGTATCTTTCAAGGAGGTTTCAACAACAAGATATTTTTTTCTTCCTTTTCATTCTTCACCTCTAACTTCTGAGATTTGTTAAGAACCTTTTGTTGTGTTGGAAACAAAACAAGACATCACTTAGAAAGATGTTCAGGCTATTCACATCTTTCACAAATATTTTCCAATGGTTGGAACTTATTTTCAACTTTCACACCAGCCTTCTCAGATTTATTCTGAAATCCCTTCTCATACTTCCCTTTTTGAGAGGATTGACTCCCCCTCAAACCTTGTCTTCCATAACTTGTGGAATAGTAATAATGTTTTTGATTGAACCAACACATTTTTTCAGTGTGTTTGAATCCACCATAATACCAATAATAACCATAGAATGAATATTTTCCTCTGAAACTTATATACTAACCGGAGTTGTGAACATGCTTCTCAACAACCTTATTAATAGAACTCTGCTGACCGTCAACCTTCTTGTTTTCAATCATAAATTTCTTCTTCAACTCAGATTTCTATTCAGACTTATCAGAACTAGAAGTATTAGAAATCTTTCTGGACTTAGGATTTTTATGTACTTCTGATTTTTCAGCATTGCTGACTTTGGACACATAAATAGTCTTTCCATATTTGTTCTTATCAGAACCAGTTCTGTCTTTCCTCTCAACCTTTGAAGGTAACTTTTTTTTATCCTTATTTGTTTCATTTTTACTAGAACTTTCACCAACTTTCGAGATAGATCGTTTGAAACTAATATTTATTTATTTAGCTTTTGAAAGTTTCTATTGGACAAGTTCCAATTCTTCTTCTTTTTTCCTTAAGCTTTTCTTCAAGATGATCATTAAAATTCTTTACATTCTCAAGAGAATTCTTCAGATCATCAATCTCCTTTTCCATCTTGATTTTCTCATCAGTAAAACCTTCTTGATTGTTTAATGTGGATCTTTTATTTATCAACTTCTTTTTGTCCTTCTCAAGCCTTTTGATCTTCCTCAAACATTATTTAAACTTTTCTTTTAGATGATATTCAAGTTGAGTTTCTTCTTCTTCAGAACTGTGGCTCCCATAATATTCATTATTCACTACCACAATAAAGGTATTCTCTCTAGTTTTTTCAGAAAATGATTTCTCAGATTCAACTTCACTATCTTCTTCATCTTCATCTTTAGATAAAAAGCTTATTCTTTTTGATTTGAAGAACCTTTTATCCTTCCCCTTTGAAAAATATTTATCTTTGTCAGATTTTTTCTTCCACAGCCTTCTTGGCCTTCTCTCATCATCATCACTGTCTTCTTCTTTATTATTTTGAGGATAGTTAGCCACAAAGTGACCAACAACTCCACACTAAAAACATTTTAAGGGAAGTTTACCCTTGCATTTCCCTATACCTCTTTTCACATTCTTAGAAAACAAGGATTAAATTTCCTCAAAATTTTTACATACCACATCTTTAGAATCAGATTCACTAGTATCATCTTCAATAAGAGCCTTCTTTAAATTCTCTCTATTTGCAACCTTGAATGAAATTTATCTATTAGTTTTTGTTTTTCTCTTCATAGTCTTCTCCCTTATCATTTCATAAGTAATGAGAGTGCTATGAAAATCATCCATAGATAATGTTTTAGGGTCTCTATCTTCTAATGAAGACACTTTAGCATCAAACTTGTTGGAAAAAATTCTCAAGATATTCTCAACAACTGTAGAATCCTCCAACGTTTCACCAAGACATCTGATTATACTGACAATGTCATTTATCCTGGTAAAGAAGTCCCCAATAGATTCAAGTTCTCCCATTTTCAAGTCTTCATATTTCAGCCTCCAGATTTGTATTTTTTCCTTCTTCACTTCTGTATTTCCTTTATAGATGTTCTTCAACTTATCCCAGATGACTTTAGCTGCAGTGACACCTTTCACTCTTAAAAACTCACTCTCAAAAAGAGATGATAGTAATGCATTTTTAACTCTTCCATCATTCTCAAGATTCTTATTATCAGTAGGTGTAAGAGGAACCTTGTCATCAATAGGAGGAAATCCATCAGTTGTATTTTCAAGAACTTCATACCCAAGAGACATAAGATAAGACATCATTCTATCTTTCCTGGTATTATAATTCTTTTCATCAAATATCGGAATCCCCTTACTGTTCATGCAATTTAGATTTTCCATCACAACTTCTCTTCAAAACTTCAACAAAGAACAAATAAAGGGAACATGCCTCTAATACCAATTGAAGTTCCCAGTCAGGATCTAAGTATCATTGAGAGGGGGAGGGGGTGAATTAGTGATATCTTTTTCTTTTTTATGTTTCCTTCTTTTTGAAACAACCTTCGCCTCCTGTTAAAGAGTTTCTTCCCTGCTGAACACACACAACCACAGGAACACAATATTTACAAGGATCACTACTCAACAAGAGTAGCTACGTCCTTGTTATGGTAAGGAAACAATCCATTACCACAGAATCCACTAGAAAAAAAATCCTTTGATGTGGAATACAATGATTAGGATATGTCCTTACACTGGTATAACACTTTGAAAACAATCCAATAGTGCATGTTCTCCCTCTTAGTACAAATATGGTAATGTAATGATTCTTTGATTCTTAATGAAATTTTACAAATCAAATCTTTCAAAATAATTCTTTAATTTCCTACCTAGAAGCTGGTAAGAACCTCCTGGTGCAAATAGCTTGTGCACCACTCCCTAATTGCGCACCACTCAACTTGCATGCTACTTTCTTGCGCACCACTCATCTTGCGTGCCACTAACTACTTGTGCGCCACTATTGTGAACATCTCACAACTTACATGCCACCTTTGTCTTATACACAACACACTTCTTGAACACACCTCCCTGCTTGCGCACCTATGACAACTTGTGCGACACTTCTGCTTGCGCACCACTCTGCTTGCGCGCCACTCTACTTGCGCGCCTTATAAATAACTCTAAACTTGTGTGCCACTTTAGATTGCATGCCACTTTCTACTACATTTGTGATCAGAGCTCAAATTTTCTCTTAAGTGTTGAGCATTGAAAAATGAGGAGGCTAGTTGTCTATTTATAGGCATTTTGGTGACTTGCGCACCACATACACTTGCGTGTCGTTCCTACTTGCGCGCCACTCCATCACTTGCGTGCCATTCCATAACTAGCGTGACACTTTCTTTCCTTTGTCATATTTTGATATGATGATGTTGAAATATGACTTGCGTGCAACATACACTTGCGCGCCTCTTATACTTGCGCGCCACACTTGCGCACCCCTTATACTTGCGTGCCACTTTTTGACTTGCACACCAATATTTAACTTGCGCACCACTTTATTTACTTTGTAATATTTTGATGGGATGATCTTGAAATATGACTTTCACACAACATACACTTGCACGCCACATATACTTTCATGCCACAATTGCGCACCACTTTTGACTTGAACGACACTTTCTTTCCTTTGAAAAAAACACTTCTTTTATCTCCCTATCCTTCATAAGGCTTGCATCACAATTTCTCCAAACTTATGATATTTGTGGAATACAAATCAGAAAATCATCATCATAGTTTTCAAGGATTTTACAAAGTGAATTGATTTATACTCTTTTGACAACAAAATACAACACTCTGCAAAAAGAAAACTCTTAAAACTTCCATCTCCATCCAAATTGGTCCCAACAAGAATCCCATAACATGATATTGAGTCTTTATATTGATGGTTTTGTCCATTTAGTTATTATGATAGTCAATATTCTTGTTGGCCCATATTTATAACTCCATACAACTTACCTCCTTGGATGTTGATGAATGAGCCATATATCTTTTCAAAATTATTAATTCCAAGACATCAAAAAAACAATATTTATGTTTATTTGAATACATTGATTTATGGGGTAAATTTATTATAGAATAATGGTGTCAGTACATATGATGTTGTTGTGAAATAGAATTTTCTAATGAAAGCTGCATTAACGCGGACAATTAGTGTCTTCCCAGTAAATGGCATGTCATCTGGATGAAGTACACATGGTCCAAAATTATGTTCATATCATATGAGTGACAGAAAAGCATTTATGCTCTTTAGTGGGAGAAAACCTCATTTTTTCAATAGTCATCACTAATTTATTCCTATTGATCATCCTTTCTAAAGGAACAAAAAACATTTCAGATAAGGTACAATTGAGAGATATGGACCTCCATCAATGATCTCAGGTATTTATTTAAAATATATTTTCTCTTAATTACCTCCCATTACCATTGGACTGACTATAAAACAAAAAAATAGAAGTCTTTGGAAAAAATTAGAGTTGGATTAAATAAAGTATTTTTTGGGATCTTCAATATTGGTATGATTTGTTGGTTTGTCACATGTTAGATGTCATGCATATTGAGAAGAACTATTTTGATATTATATTTTATATAGTTTTGGACGCACCAGGTAAGACCAAAGAAAATGTGAAGGCATGATTAGATATTTCCCAAATTTGTAGGTGACCAAAACTTGAGTTGTTTAAAAATAATAGATCACATAAGTCAATGAAGCAAAAATAATCTTATACAATTTCTAAATAAAATCATTTATTATTTTGTGAGTGGATTACAAATTTGATGCTACCATATGGTTATGTTTCCAATTTGGATAGATGTTTTAGAAACAATCATATTATCGGATTTAAAAGTCATGATTTTCATGCTATAAGGGAAAGAATTATACCGATTGGATTTATAGGTTTTTTGAATTCTATAATTTGGGATGCACTAATAGAAATATCATAATTTTTCCAAGACATTTGTGTAGAGACAACAGAATATGATGCACTTAGTATACTTCAAGAAGTTGTTTTTTTAATTTTATGTAAAATGATAAAAAAATTCCATCAACTTTTTTTGATTCAACGAAACATTTGATATTAGATTTTATGCATCTAGAAAAAAATAGAGGGCTAGTAAATTTATAATGGATGTAATCATATGAGAGATTCATGAAAAAATTAAAGAAAAAGGCATGTAATAAATCATCCATTGAAGGGTCTGTTTCAAAAGCTTATTTGTAGGATGAAATTTATTTTTTTCTGATCCCATTATTTCCAACCTGAATATCCTTCAAAACATAACCAAGTGGTCTATAATGAGGGAAATTTTTTTGATGAAATGAACATTAAATTATCAATTTTTAATCATCCTGAACATGGATTTGGTGGATTTCATGAATGATTACTTTCAGATGATGAAAATCACAGGGATCATATATATGTTCTTCTCTACTTTGAAGAAATGAAACGATTTGTATATTGAGTGCTAATATGACCTATTTTTTTTAAAATTAAATTAATATTATTTTATTTTTAGATTATTTAATGATTATATCAAGAAACTGTTTCCACAAATTAAACCTACTTCCCTTGAAGAATGTCAGAAACATAATTTTTTCTAATGGTTTCAGAGACTGGTAATGTAAATTGTTTATAGTTTAACATATAAAATAAATTTATTATTTATTATATTTATAATTGTTTTACAAATTTTTAGGTATCACAAAATGAAAATAAAATTGATAATCAATGTTATACTTCTAATTGTTTTTCAATTTTTCCTACTAGTTTCATTTTCACTTGGCTAGTAGTGAAGGTGAAAAATAGATCATTATCCATAGAGTTGGATCCCATGCTCAAGAACAGTGAACTTGAACCATCCTTTCATTGGATCATGGAAGGTATAAGACTTGGTTTTATACCTCTATCCCTCTTCCCAAGGTAAATGGGTGAGATGGTTTCCTCTGGAGAGAGGATTGAAATTGAATGTTAATGAATCAATCACATATGGATGTATACGAGAGGTGGGGAAGTCTAAGATCATAATGGATTGGTTATTTTTGCATTTAGTGTTTGGAATTTTCCAGGTTATTCTCTCATTGAGGAGGTGGATACCATGATCTAAGGGTTAACATTATTCCATTATAAGGGTATTACTCTTAATCAGGTGGAATCTGACTCTTGGATCCTCCTCAACTCCATCCAAGGTGTGGTCTCTACCCCTTGGGCTATCACATATATTGTCCATAAATATAGGGAGTTTATGACTAGTAGCATTAATCTCACTCACACTTGGATGGATAAAAACATGGTCATGGACTTCTTGGCTTCCCATTCTACTTTTAAAAACCAATATATCATCTTTAATTGTATTGTATTCCATCCCCTTGAGTTCATGAATCTTGTTCGGGTCAATTCCCTAGATATTCATTTCTTTAGAGCTCGGTAACTTATTTTGGACCTCGGACCCCATTCTCTTTTAAATAAAAAATTCCCAACTTTGGATGGATTATGTATATTGAGTAACCCACCATCCAAAATGGTTAAATATTATAATTCAAATGCAGTGAATGGTTTTCTATTTCATACATGTGCACATGGTGAATAAAAAAACAATGAATAATGGTGTTTTCTTAAGAGGATATCATCATAGAGAAAGTGATGTTGAATTTATGGCACATTGGATGAAATAATTGAACTATTTTATCTAAGATAGAATTATGTAATGATGTTTAAATTCCACTGGTTTAATACAAATAGAGGATTGTGTGTTCATCCGCACTATGGAATCACCAACATTAAATATAAAACCCTTATTACAGCAAATGAACCATTTTTATTGGACCATCAAGAACATAAAATTTATTATGAAAATCATTATGGTACTTCGATAAAGTTAATTGATTGGTGGAGAATTATAAAAATAAAATCTTGTGAAAATAAATTTATGAAAATGAATATGGTTTTATTGAAGTGAAATGAATTAAAAATTTTCAAGATATAGTTGAAAATACATCTTTTTAATGAAGAGAAAAAAATATCGATGATGACACGCCAGAGTTATGGTCGATGGTGAAGATGATATTAATGACATAACAAATGAATTTGAAATAACAAGAGATTATTAAGCTTAAAATCCTATGGAAATTTATGATACCAATGATGAATATGAAGATATTGACACCATTTTGTACAAAGATAAATATAGGGATGAATAATGACACAATTAAATGTTGGTTATAGTCATAATATATATATATATATATAATAATTTTTAATTATTTACATACAACATTATTTTCATGTTTTAGATGGTTGAAAAGACTTTTGATGTGATGCTCTATAGCCTCGAGGAGGCTATGCTTCCCAATGATGATCTTGATGCCTCATCATTTGACCCTTAGGTTGCGGGCGGTTCCTCGCTGACTCAAAGGGGTAGTGGTTTTGTGAGATTGATTATTTTCAACCCTATTCCTGAGTGACTTCCACATCTTGATTTCAATCCATGCATGCAGAGGTATGTTCAGTTGTGTAATTTAGTTAATTTTCATTATCATTAATTTTCATTAATTTATTTATGTACTAATTGTATTATCATTTTTTCTATTTTCTCACAGTTTTTTGTATATAGATGTTGGATAGGGGGTTCTATTCCATGGAGTTATTTTTCTAGAGCAGGGGTGATGTGGGATCATATTCCCATTGATGTTTGGCACCCCATGTTTGATCATTGAATCATACATAAATAAATAATTTTTATTTTTAAATTTATTTAATTATTAACTTGATATTATTAATTATTTGTAGGGTTTATGGCATCCCATTAATGACATCATGAGTACATATATCTGGGAGGCATGTGAGGCTTGTATGAGTGAGCATTGTTGTCATTTTTATGCATTCTGAGGAAGAGAGACATAAATAAATTTGGAATCACAATTTCTGATCAGTCTTATTGCAGCCATCGACTCAATTACATTTCCTTTTAGGTTACAGATGGATTCTACTCATACTAGATAGAATATAGTGTTCAAAGGATACCATCATTAGGTCAGAAGAACCAAGGGAGGAAAGAGGTTACACATAGAGCTAGTAGTCGTACATTCTGTACTCATCGATGACATATGGTAAATACTTTTATTTAATAATTTATATAACTATAAATGTAAACTATTTTTTTATTATTAATATTGGAAGTTGAGAATCATGATATCATGGAGTTCGATGTTTATAAGAGGCTATACAATAATCTTTTCACTAAAGATATTACTGGTGGTTGACAACATCAGATTGTGGTCAGTCCAATTTTTTTGAGTTTCAAAATTAACTAAAAATAATATTTTAACTATTTTAATTTCAAATTTCATTTTTAGGAGTAATATGAGGTCATGAGTTCTCATACACATGATGAGACTCAAGTTGAGACTGAGGGTCAGTCTACCAGTGCATCAGGATTTGATGATGCAACATGGATGTTGGCGAATAAGTATGCTTTTGAGAAAGTCTAAGTTGTTAGAATCAGTTCTTGATTGACACAAGAAAGTTATTATGGAACTAATGTGTGGTTATCATCCAAATCATGGGTAGATCATGTAGAGTCATTATCATCGATTGTAGAGTATAAGAAGAAACTATGGGATTGGGATGAGATTATTAAGTCCCTATATAGGGAGCAGGACGAGCTTCTTTGATAGCAGGAGAAGCAACATGAAGAGTAACATCGATCGTAGGAGAAAAAACACGAGAAGATTATAGAGTACATATGAGGGATGACACATGGTATAGGGATGGAGTTACCTCCACCACATCCTCTAGATTACCCTCACCCTCTTTAGTGATTTATGTATTTTTTTACACATTTATTACGATAAAAATTTAAATGAACATATTTTTTATAATATTATTTTTAACTCATATATTTATAGTTTTATATATTTTGTTTTCTTATATAATTTTGATGTTTTTTATTTAATTTTTCATTTTTTTAAAATTATTTTTTATGAAATTTTTCACCCTTAAAAAATGTTGATGTATATATATCTAGTAAAATATTTTTGCGATGAGTGACTTATCCATCATAAAAAAATATTTTTTTTGAGATAACCCATCATAAAAAATAACTTTGGAAATTCATTTTCAGCAACTGGTCATTTATGATGGGATCCTATCATAAATTACAATTTATTATGGGCTCTTTCCATAAATGATCCATAAAAAGTAATTCATATTCCAGTTGTGTGTTTACCATAGGGAAAAGAAGAAACAATTTTCAACCTCAACTGCACAAGGAAACTACGAATCAATCTAGATCACACCAAGGGATCATCAAAACACATACTAATATATCCTAAACAAATCTAAATACACAAAAAAAATTCATGAGATAAGAATGAGGGGAAAAGGGGAAAATAGAGAATAACTCACCATCAATCGCTAATGAACAACCACCAAAACCCAAGGATCAAGGTGAGGGAAGACAGGCTGGAAGGTATCCCAAAACTACCAAGGGCTCACCAAAGACTGAGAGAGATGAGAAATTAATGGGAAAAATATTGACTGAAAAAAATATATAATCAACTTGTGAGTTTACCCTTTATGGCATAAATCTTAGTTTTATGATGTAAAACCCTCAAACACTAAAAAATTATGCCTTAAACCCACTTTTTTTATCATAAACCCCTTTTCCGCTAAAAAAACACAGCTCTTCAGGCTGGAATTAACTTAATCTATAAGTTCAAATTTTACAGTATTGACCCATTTTATGCTCTTCAGCTTAGCTGCACACAAGCCATAAATCGCAGCCCATACAATCTGTAAACAACCCACTTATACTGTAAACCCCACTTTTATGGTGTAAAAGGATAGTTTTATTTTTGTTATAGCTCCAACCTCTATAGAACCTCTCAAGCCTCCTTTGAATCGCCCCAACACCAAAACTTGGAAAAGTAATGGGATGGGAAGGCATGAACCATTACAAGATATGTTCCTCATCCGTAAGTTCCCTCTTCTTCTCTAGTTTTTATGGGACACATATCTAGTTTCTAAACCTTATGAATCCATATTCAATAAAGTTGAACTTTAGAATCTTATCTACCTTTAATTATAGATCCTTATAATTTATTTGGGCCTCTTTGGTCCTCTCAAGAATGGATGGCTAAGAAATTATTTGAGAAAGTTAGGATGAATCCCCATTTATTATTCCCATGTCCATACTTTGCATTTACAAGGATATTGGATCCATTTCAATCCTCATCATGGATATGGTTTTGGGATACTTTCTACTCAAAGCATCTTACAATTTGTTTGTCTTCCTAAGAAGGTTATGGATTGCACAATCACAATCCTTGATCAACTATAACCACCTTCATTGGCGAATATTTAGATCCTTTTGTGTGAATATATACTTAAGGATATTATGATTTTATATATATCACACTTCTCCCCATAGAGATAATGTTAGAAAATCTTCAATGAGAAGATTACTAAATCAAATTATAGATCATGAATTTAGTAGTTATACTCATGGATCTTCAATTGATGGGAGGTATAGGCTATCACTTTGTCATATTTTATGAGTTCAACACCCAATCCATTTTTAGACACATCTCTATAGATCACAAATCCTTCCCCACTGGTGGGTAATGTGAGTGCTGGTGAAGTGATTAACCTCATATTTAACTATTTAAATCTCTACTCACATTCATCAGTCCATAAAAAATTCACTCTATTCTGAGTTAGCTTGGTTAATGTGATTTACAATCATGAGAAGTTTCTCAAAAATTGATCATAGTACCCATCCAATCTAAGGAAACTACGGATCTACATCACATATGTTTAACTGGGCCATCCTTTAGTTGTATCTGTTTTCAAAGGATCCATAAATATCTATTTTATAGTGATAACATACCCTAGAAATGTTACTTTCTCTATATAAAACTTTCATTTACTATAATTCTCATATAACTTTTCCTTTTGCATGATCTTCAATACAAAATTCAAATGATCCTCATGATCCTCCTTACTTTTGGAGTATATAAGAATATAATATATAAGTACTACCACAAATTTGTCAAAGTGGTCCCTAAAGTCACTATTAATTAAGTCCATGAAGATATTTGGAGCATTAGAGAGTCAAAATGGAATCACTATGAATTCATAGTGCCCATACCTTTTATAAAAATAAGTCTTAAGGATATCCCCCTCCTTCTATTTTAATTGATAATATCCCGACTGAAGATCAACCTTAGAGAAGTATTAGGCTCCATGCAGCTGATCAAACAAGTCATCAATCTGTGATAGAGGTTATTTGTTCTTTATCATGATCTTATTGAGCTCATGATAATAAATTCATATGTTTATTAGCCCATTCTTCTTTATTAAAAGGACCAGTTCACCCTATGGTGATACACTTGGGCGTATAAACCATTTATCCATATTATCTTGTAGTTGTTTCTTCACTTATCCAAGTTTAATAGTGCAAATTCTATATGATGTCTTGGATATTAGAAAATCATTGGGTATAAGTTTGATTGAGAACTCAACTTCTCAGTTAGGAGGAAGTCTAAACAATTATTTAGGAAACACATCAACATGTTTTCTTATAATGATCATGGCATCAAGGATGATATTTTCCTTAGTCTCAATCATTTGAGTTAGATATGATTTCTCACAGGTCACTAATATCCATGCTTGAGATGATAATATCAAAGAAGAACCATCCTCCTACTTAAACTTGTATATAATCATAGGGTGATTTTTTATATATAGGGTTAATTCATTATCCCCACAATTTATGCTATCTATATATAAGGAAATCCAATCCATACCCAAAATTTCATCAAATTCTTCTTAAGGGGGAATCATAAGGTTCACTAGGAATTTCAATCCACAAATATAGACATATTATAATTTATATACTTGGGATTCAATAATTTCCCTATTTTCTATTTTCACTAATATCTCTACTTCTATATTTTGAGGTAGTGTTTGAATAGTTATAATAAACTTATGTGATATAAAATAATGCATAGAACTATAGTCCCATAAGACATTTGAAGTATATAAATGGATTAAAATCCAAAATTTCACTATTTTATTATGGTTATAATCATTTAATTAATCCAAAATAGACTTAGGGATTAGAATTTTAAAACCATTAAACACATAAAAGGGAAATTGTAAACATTTAAGGGATAACTCTTAAATAACATACATTCCTTAACATATGAGTTTCTAGGTTTCAATATAAGTTATCCATGGTATATATCCTAATTTTATTATCAATTTTGTTCCCTTCACATTGGTTATTATGGAGATTTATAATTTACCAAATAATATCCTCTAGGATTGTCAAAAAATGTGTGCAACAAAGCCTCTATGTTGTGTACAAGGTGATGATCAAGTTAATACCCAATGAACCCTTTTGGGGTTATTACCCCTAGGTGAAACTGTTCCTGATCCAAATCCACTTGTAGTATACATACATGAACTTTATTTCTTGGACACCACTTACTCTATACTTTACCAAAATTTATGGATGTTTTACTATGTTTAGTTTTATCCATAAGGTTTTCACTAATGTTTTCTAAACCTAATACAAAAAATAACTAGGAATTTATCTAACACCAACTATGAAAAATTGTATCTTTTATATACCTTATTTCAAGATATATTACATAAATATACACATAATAAAATCCCATAATATCGATAGGCCTAGTGTCTTTGAGAAATTAGAAATATTGTATTGTGGAAACACTGGGAGAAAAAATGATAAAAAGTTTACATAAGAGTAAATGGGAAAAACAAAATAAAAAAAGATCATAGGACACAATGATTTATGTGGTTTGGGAAATGATCCTCACTTCCATGGGGAGGAAGAAAATTCACTATGATCAGGATAATAATTATAGGTTATAATAATAGTTTTAGACACACTGAAACTGTAGCTCAAATGAGCTCATAAAGGGATGATGAAACTATGCTACTAACCTCATAGTAAGTCCACTATGCTATAGTGCCATAACCACCCAAGTCCAAGTTATCATAGTGACTGGTGGTTGGAAGTTCATGGAGATACAATGTATTTTTTGTGTCACTATTAACATACTACCACGATGCCATGTTAAAGTGCACACTACTACAATGTCTTTTCATAAACTACTACATTAAGTTCTCACTACTACTGCGCCCTATCAGTTTTCTAGTCATTTTTTCTATAGTTAGTCAGTATTTCTACAGTTTCCCAAAATATGGGATGGGGGATTTTGGGCCCTAGACCCCCAGAGTATGGGTGTACTTCCCCCTATAACCCCCATCCACCTCACCGTGGAGGTCGAACTGTGAGATTAATGGTCTGGTGTTGAGTTTGGGCTACTAGAATTCAGCCCAACTTTATTAAAATGGATCAGGCTACACCATTCTAACACATATCACATTAACTTGAAACATAGATAGAAAGGAATTATTTAAAATTCTATAACATTTCCTTAAAATCCATTTCTCTTCTAATACTACATGAGATAACTTAGGGACGTACATAAAAAGGGGTGAAATATAAAGCCTAGTAAATGAATAATAAAATAATAACATGATAAAAGTAACACATGTGAATCACGAGGCATATCAAGGTGACATAAATGGGGTGAGAGTCATAAACTTCAACATCAAAGCATGATATAATATAATAACATCATGACAACATAGGAGTGTGACAACAACATAAATCATGAAATCATAGTCCTCAATTAAGGTTAACCATTGAGATAACATAACATAGTGAGCATAGGATAACCTCCCATACACTATACATTATTTATCATGAGATAAAAATATTACCCAATGCATCAGAGGGCTATATATTCAAGGACCACCCGTCACATTCATATCATGTACATGTATTTGTGTGGAACATAGATGATACAACATAAAGGTGAATTTTATCACTTTTAATCCCATGATTAAGTAGTGTGGTTTATATACATGAGAGTACCCAATAAATTAATTATAGGTACATATAGATGAATACCCTTGAGTGGAAATGGGGATGAGTATACACACACAAATGGAAACTCATGAGATAATTTTGGTAGCATATCAGGTGTACATAAAGGTTTGTGTAAGGGTTTAATGTGAGTGAAAGGTGGTATATCATTATTTAAGAATCATAAGGACAATAAATGTATGTGTTAAAACACATTCCAACATTAAAAATTGGAAATTTAAAGTCATAACTTAAAGAAAGTGTTTGAATAAATAGGATGAGGAGAGAATCCCCTTACTTCATGATAGTAACGACTTAGGTAAAAGTTTTAAAAAGAGGAGATAAATGATATCAAATTAATATATAATTAATTTTATGGTAAAGGAATGTTTATTAATAAATCAAAACATAATAACTTTATATTTAAAGGCTAAATATATTGAAAGTGGTTGAATAGAAAAGAAGGGAGAGAGATCCCTTACCTTGAGAGGTCGCTTCTAAAAGTTTGGGAGGAGCTTATTAAGAGATTGTGAGAACCTTGGGAGGAATTTAGATATGGACATGAAGAGAAAATTCATTCTTAATGGGGTTTTAGTGAAGAGTAGTGAGAGGTTTTATGGATATTTATATCAAAAGAGAGGAGAATTCATTATTATTTTCTAAACTTAGGTTTTGGACTGTTTATAATAAAATAATCAAAACCACAAACCTTAGCATGATTTTTGTGCATGGTTTCTACCAAAGAGGATTGGTTTCAAATATTTTATTAGGAAAATAACCAAAAATATTAAAATAATACCATTGGTTATGTGGAAGTGAGTCATGTTCATAAAGAATTGATTTTGAGACCTTAAAATATAATATATGTTTAGAGGATTCATTAAAGTTTTATAAAATTAATAAAAAAACTTCAAAAAACATTATTTTAAAGGTGAAATATATATTTGGTCATGTATAACTTTTATATATTTTATTATATCACTTTTTAGACTATTATGATGTTATAATATAGACCATATATTTATCCCGTATTTAATTTTTACCCAAAAATTTGACTATCCTGAAAAATTATGAAAAAATTAACATTTTATAATTTTAACATGATGATTTAAAAAAATAATATTCATTTTACCAAAGTAATTTTATAAATATGAGAATTTCCTCATTTAAATAAAAATCCTCATTTGTTGAAAATACTATTTTTTATGACAATAATAATTTTACAACCCTTATAAAGATTAAATTGGACTTCATTAAGTTATATTATAATTTCTGTTTAAATAAATATTATTTAATAATAATATTTTATTAAAATAACATCTATTTAAAAAATTATTGGATTTATCAAAAGAGTTTCTTAATTAAAACTATATATTTCCTAAAAATATGATTCATTTCAAAATCTGATTTTTTACCAAAATCATTATATAATAATTTATAAAGTAATAATAAAAAGTGATAACTAAAATCATTATATAATTAAAAAGAAAATATAAAAATTAATATTACTGGGTTTTAAATACACAACCCCTTACTGCACAAGCGTATGACTTAAGGGTATGGTGTGCGATGATGATACTTTCTTGGGGTGCATTAAAAAATATTTCACTTTTTCCAATAAGGGGAATATCTGTTGATAAAAGTGTGTTTTTATTGGTAAAACATTTTACCAACATATATGTACCTATCACTAAACTTTCGGTAAAAACTATGTCACTAAATGTTTTTTGCGATAGATAAAATATTTTTGTTGCAATAATAATAATACCAACAGATAATATATATATTGGTTAAAGTGTTTATCAACAGGTTATTGTGATTTTTTTTCTATTGGTAATAATATTACCAAAATATAAAATTTATTTATAAATTACATTTGAATAAAAATTATAAATTTTTATTGCTTGTAAAATTTAATATTATATTTATTAATTTATTATAATAGTACATCTGTTTTAATTATTAAACCGAAGATAACTCTAACACATGTTCAAACTTATAAAAAAATTATATTAATAACAAAATTCATTACAAAATGAATCATTATAAAACACTAGACACCGTCCACCCCAATGACCCAACCATAACCCCAACTCTAGAGACCAGCTCTGATGAGTCAGTTTTAGCACCAGCAGCTCCAACCCATCATCTCTAATGAAGCAGCTCCAACAAATAATATTATAATAGATAAAAACACAAAAACCTAGGATACATCTATACACCACCCCATGGGTATGTCATATCTTTACTGTAGTCCTCCATCACCCACCATGGTAGAAGAATAGTTATTCCCACCAAAGATCTTTCTTTACCCCCCAAGTAGGCCATTAGAAGAAAAAAACCAATTCATCTCCAGTGACAATGAGTAACCTCAAATTGCATCTATGCAACACCCTTATGCTCTAAGATCTACACCACACACAACCAAAGATCATACCCAAAAATTAGCAAAAAATACATTCAATAGGTAGAATAAGGGGAAGGATAAAAATAGTCTATCAAAGAACCAATGAATGGTTGTCTACTAGCTAGTAGCCATTATATGTGATGAAGTTTTTACCCCATCATATGTGAACTTAGATCCCTTTCCTCCCCCTATTATGGGACTTTTGAAGCCAAAGAATCATCCAGGACTGTTCCAAAGTATAAAAACCCATAAATTATTAAGCTATGTTTAATATAAGAAATCCTTTTCAATAGAAATGGAAAAGACAAAAAAATAAAGAATTTTTAATAGTTTATTTGGTATAAAGGGAAAATGTGTGATGAAATATGTTAAAAAGAGGAATATTCAAGGAAATAATACATAAAATCAGAGAGAAGGAAAAAAAAAAGAAAATGATGAAAATATCATAGTAAAGAAGGCTCAAAAAATACAAGTTCCATTTATACCAATTACAGAATCAAAGAAAGTCACTACAATTATGGACGAATACTAATTTATGGTATAATGATAATTTGATGTAAAAAAAATTCAAGTAGTACAAAACTCCATTCACAAAAAAATAATATAAAAAACTGAAGTCCTATTCAAGAATTTTGGTAGATATAGTGCTTAGGATGATAGGAAAGAAGGAGTACCCCAACATGCACCAAAGTCACATCATATTGGCATTTGAACCCATTTATGCAAGAGTAAAAAATAAAATGTTAGTGGCACCACCACTACATAGTTGTAGATAGACCAAGAAGACAAACTAACATAACTAAAATCAAATCAACAATCATTGTGTCTTTCAGAAAAGGTATGTGGTACATTTTCTAAGGGACCCAATCACAAACACCATTATGGTAGAAATCCAGATAAAAAGACCCGGTTGAAATTAAGTATATAACCATGGACCCACAATCAAAACCCAACACTTGTAGTTGACAAAGGTTTAATTTGACAACACTTGCTGAATTTTTTTTTAACACATCACTTATGAGGGAATACATTTACCTAGGATTTTAGTAACCATAGAGTGATCTTTCTCAGCTTGTTTGAGAGAAAGATGAGTTCCTATTCCAGCATTATATCTATTTTAATCCTAATTTAAAATAACAAGTGACAACAGTAAGGGTTCCAAGGCATGAAAAATAAAGAAAAGGAAATCACAATGAACTATAACTGAAATAAACTGACCAAAAGAAACACAACAAAACAATGTGGTTTGCATTTTGAATGATACAATGATTGTCCAAATATTATGTAGATTCAAAAACTAACCAATGTACTTCACCAAAACCTATATAAAAAAATAACATAAGCATAAATAAACTCATAAAAAAACTCACAAAATAAAATCACACTAGGTGACTAGAAGCATCTGATCATCCCCAATTACAGCCATAAGTGACACTCACACTAGTGGTGGGAAACTGATGATCATCCCCAATCAAGTGAGAAGGTCCTCTCTCTTTCACTTGAGCATGGAATAAGTTGATCACCAATATCACACAAGAATCAAAAAAAAAAGATCTGTGTAAAATAAATTAGCCGTAAGATAGATGCCTATAAAATAAAACACATCAAACCTATGGAAAATTACCCCACCTTCATGGCAGAGGATGCATATCCAACTTGGATCTCTCATACTATGGTTTTCATTATCATGTCATGCGCCCCTTGATTTACTGATGAGTCCAGAAGGCCCAACTACTGATGGAAGCATATCAACATCATCTAAGCAAGAAAGAGAAGATATACCAAATTATATAGTATTTTTATTAGTCAGTACAACATTTCATTGTTCACAAAATTTCAATACTTCATACCTGGACATATTTTAACATCCATATTAACAAAATTTCATCAATTTTATCAAAATTCATAAAACAACCATTTTTAAAAAATATTTGTGTAAATTATAGTTCATTTAAAAACCCCTACATGAATCAAAACAACCGAATCCAATTGCAAGTATACAAGAAAAATCTAAAATTACTCAAGGAAGGTCTTACCAATGTGTAATAAATATCAAGGATTGAAATGACTACACAAAACAACATAATTCATTAATAAATAAATAAAGGGTGGTTTAATCAAGCCCTTGTAACAAGGCATTCAAACACCACACCATTCTCTAAGATAGCTTCATATAAACCCTGGAAAAGGTCTCTAACTTTACCCAGTCTCATTCTAAGACATGGGATCCGACAAAACCTAACCAGATTAATCAACAAAAAAGCTTCATATTTCACAACATGAAAATTAAAGAAAAATAAATTAAGTCTAAGGAACCTCTGCCTTTCTTTATCCGTATTTTAGACTAGTCAATCCAATACTTGATGAATAATTGACCGCGTTGTCGAACGCGTCAAATTAGTTGTTTAATTTTGACTAGAATTTCTGCAGTATAGCAGCAACCATAGGCCGTCTCTCAACGGAGCCTTAGATCATTAATTCTAAAACGTGGTTCTGATTATGAAATTAAAAAGGGAAATGGGGTTTTATAATACTTGGGTTTGATGATTAAAGATGACAATAGAAAATAGAAGCTATAAAACAAAGTAGATATTAACAGAATTAATTAAGCGTGATCAACCTGGGGTACTCGTATGATGTTTATCCTTCATCGCTTCATGATATAAGGTTATGATCTTTTAATACCTGGTTTGTAAAACCTAGAACTAGAATGTTACTGAGTTTATACTAGTATACCTCCTAGGGTTCAGTCAAAAACACACAATGATTCACCGGACACCGCCGATGATTGAATGAATTGTGTTTGACTTCATAACCAAAACTCACCAAGGCAACACACGAAAAACTCGATGCACTTTCCAGATTTGTATGTTATTTATTTGTGATACCATGACATAAATGTACATGGCCTTGACAGTACTTGTGTGAGTTCAATTTACCAATATAAACTACACAAACACCGCAATTGAAAGGGGGAAAGAAAGTGGTGAACGGTGTGTGAAACATCACATGAATGGGTACCTCCAAACATGATCATATGAGTTGAGCATGACATACCAGTACATAACTCAATAAAATAATAATAGAGGATGATTAAAAACAACACAACAATCTGGAATTTAAAAGATCATTCAAATATTACAAAAATGAAGCTCGGGATGTACATCACATTCCTCCCCGGGTGATCACAAGGGGTTTAGAAACCCATGGGAGAGGAGGAAGAGAAAGATGTTGGGGTAGAACTTCCCATAGACTCCAGAACCTCTAGGTATGTTGAGAAGACTCCTGGGGGACTCCAAAATGGCATCACCTTTTCTCTTGGCCGAACTTACAAATGGGGATCCCAAGGTGCCATTTTATAGGAAAATTGGAAGGTGGTTTTAGGCACACAAATTTCATCAATCCACTTGAATGATGCTTTTCGACCTTCAGACAGTATTATCTCGCTTTGGAGAAAATATAAAAGTTGTAGCCCTACCTCTTGAATGTCTCCACCGAAAGTTTGGAACCGTTTGGACAACTATAGCTCAAGATATTGATAAAATACTGAATGCCGAATTTGACTTGGTCCAAATTCGGTGGCTTGGACAGATCAGTTCGGATGGGCCCCATAGAAGCCAAATCAGTATTGGGTTCCTTAATATTAAATGTAGGCTATTAAATTTTGGACAGGCCCACAAAATTTTCATCCCATTTGGATGCACGGATTTTGTGTACTATGCAAAATAGTGGACAGATGTCCATGGATCCATGCAATTTTGGCCCATTTTTCTTCCACTTCATCAAAGCCCCTCCAAATCACCTCCACCTACATTGAAACAATAAAAAAAAGTAACATTTCACATTATAATATTGATTAACATTAATTGAATTATTAAAACATGAAGTGAAATTTATTATTATATTTGGAATATTCATTACAAAACTAGTTTAAAATTGCGATGTAAGGGTGGAATAAAACAGTGAATCGTGGTACGATCACACCCCCACACCTAAACATTTGCACTCCTGGGAAAAGTCACATATCCAAATATAATGATTCATATATATATATATTTCCAACATCCTAATGATTTATCATTTGAGGAAATTTTATTTAAAGTAAAGTGATCAATGCACGAACCACACCAAGGAGTTCTTCCTAGTGAAAATAGAAAAAGATGTCTCATAGATCATATCATAGTGAAATTAAAAAAGATTCATGATACCCAATTGAGAAAGGAATTAAGAAGTAAACCATGACACTAAATCTCCATGTGTGTGTGTGAAAACCATTCTATGCTATTCTTTCCACTTGATATCCAATAAATATATGTTATTTTAACATTTTTCAGCTTAAATGATTTTGTCACTGAACCTGTCCTACATCCTTTGCAATCATATTTCAAGACCCACTCATTTAAGCATTCCCAGAAGTCAAACCATAAGCTCCTGACCTAGATATCCCCATATGTTTCACATTTCATCACTCCCCTCATTTATTATATTTTTTTTTGAAGTTTCAATTGGAACAAATCTCACACTCATCTCTCAACCCTTGTTTGATCTCCTCACGACACTAATTGAAATAGTTATAACAAGATCAAAGGTTGAGGAAGAGTGGTTTTTGACCTGACCAAGACACAAATTTTTTTTTGAGGGCGTACAACAGTCGGACATTAGGTACACACACATAGGTCAATCTGGTACAGTAATGAAACAGATCGGATAAGGAACGAACGTATGGAAATATCATTTAAAGCTGAAAAATATTAACCCAACATATATTTACCTTATATTAAGTTAGAAATAATCACACTTTGTGGTTTGGTGCAAAAAAATTGTGGAGATATTAGTGACACAGTTTTCCAAAAAACTACTCACACAAAGGGCATCAATCATCTCAAAGGTTTCACATAGATACAACCATTTATATCATTGACAGAAAACCAATTCACTAAAAATCACTCCTTGATGGTAAAATCATACACAATCTCTTTTTAGCCTTCATTATGGTATTTTTACTTTCTCCACTTTATGGTCGCCACATCATGGAATTTCGAAATTGTTGATGGGGAAAAATAAAAATACCATAAAGAAGGCCAGAAAGAGAAAACAAAAGGAGAAAATGATGAAAAATCCTAACTAACCCAGGAATGTATCCACCCCCCACACCTAGAATGTGCAGTGTCCTCACTGAAATAATTGAAAATGTGAGAAGGAAGGATAAAACCTGGTGTGTTTTATTGGTATGATGCATCGAGAAGGTGGATTTCCTCCACCGGATTCTTTGGAAAATCCTCATAGAAGTGTTTAAGTCGCTGCCCATTGACGGTAAGAATTCATCCACTCTGCTCATGAAAAACCTGTATTGCACCAAAAGGGTAAACATTAGTAATAGTATAAGGACGAGCCATCGGGAACGAAGCTTACCTGGGTGGAGCTTAAGCCTGGAATTGTACATGAGGACCTTCTCACCAATATGGAACTTCCGCTGGTGAATCATGCTATCATGAATAGCCTTTGTCTTCTCTTTATAGATTCGGGAGTTTTCATATGCATCACGTCGAATTTCTTCCAACTCTTGAATCTGCAGCTTTCTTTCCTCACCTGCATCTGAAAGGTTCATATTACATTGTTTAACAGCCCAATATGCACAGTGTTCTACCTCCACCGGGAGGTGATAAGATTTCCCAAACACAATCCTATATGGTGACATTCCGATCGGTGTTTTAAAAGCAGTACGGTACGTCCAAAGGGCATCATCCAAGCACAAACTCCAATCTTTCCTATTGGGTTGTACAGTTTTCTCCAAGATTCGCTTAACTTCCCGATTTGAAATTTCTGCTTGTCCATTAGTTTGGGGATGATATGAAGTGGAGACTTTATGAACAACCCCATACTTACGAAGCAAGTTTTTCATGTTACGATTGCAAAAATGTGAACCCTGATCACTAATGATGAATCTTGGTAGACCAAACCTACTGAAAACCTGGGACCTCACAAAATCAACAACCACTCGAGAGTCATCGGTCCGGGTGGCCTTTGCTTCCACCCATTTAGATACATAGTCAATAGCCAATAAGATGTATACAAAGCCAAATGAATTTGGTAAAGGCCCCTTGAAGTCAATTCCCCATGCATCGAAGATCTCACAAAATAACATGGGCTGTTGGGGCATTTAATTCCTCTTGGAGATATTCCCTGTGAATTGACATCGAGTACATGATTTACAAAACCTATGGGCATATCTATACAATGTTGGCCAATATAATCCTGAGTCAAGGACCTTTCGAGCTGTACGTTGAGAGCCGAAGTGGCCCCCATAGGCCAAAGTGTGGCAGAAGGTCAAAACAGAGGTGAACTCATGGTCAGGGACACACCGACGAACTACTTGGTCACTACAGATTCTCCACAAGTATGGGTCATCCCAAATGTACCGACGAGAATCATGCTTAAGTATCTGGGATTGTGAAGTGCTAAAATCAGGTGGGAACCTAGATGTTGCTAGAAAATTCACAATGTCCGCATACCAGGGGGTAAGCTCCACAACATCACAAAGGTTCTCATGAGGGAAGAATTCTCCAATGGGTAGGGGTGAGTCAAAATGATGGTCCAATGGTGGGGAAATCCTACTAATGTGGTCAGCTACAACATTCTCCACTCCTCTCTTATCTCTAATCTCAAGGTCAAACTCTTGGAGGAGGAGCATCCACCGAATGAGGCGGGGCTTGGCTTCAGGTTTCTTTAGGAGGAAACGAAGGGAAGCATGGTCAGAAAACACAATCACTTTTGACCCAAGAAGATATGAATGGAATTTTTCCAAGTCAAAAACAATAGAAAGGAGTTCTTTTTCTGTGGTTGTGTAGTTTACCTGGGCAGGGTCAAGGGTACGTGAGGCATACACAATGACATGAGGAGCCTTTTCAACCCTTTGTGATAAAACTGCCCAAACTGCAAAGTTAGAGGCATCACACATAAGCTCGAAGGGGAGATCCCACCTTGGTGGTTGGATTATGGGAGGTGATGTGAGACTCTTTTTTAGTGAATTGAATGCATCCTCACAATTTTTATCAAAAACAAATTCATAATCCTTTTGTAACAACCGAGATAAGGGAAGTGCGATCTTACTAAAGTCTTTAATGAATCGGCGGTAAAAACCAGCATGACCCAAGAAAGACCGCACCTCACGAACACATTTTGGATATGGAAGGGATGAAATTAATTCAATTTTAGATTTATCAACCTGAATTCCCTTATTTGAAATGATATGCCCAAGAACTATCCCCCGCTCAACCATGAAATGACATTTTTCATAATTTAAAACAAGATCTTTTTCAATGCAGCGGCGGAGGACATAACCTAGGTTTTCCAAACAATCATCAAAAGAAGAACCATAAACCATGAAATCATCCATAAATACTTACATACAACTCTCAAGGTACTCAGAAAAAATACTCAACATACATCGCTGAAAAGTACCAGGAGCATTACATAGACCGAATGGCATCCTTCTGTATGCAAATGTGCCAAATGGACAGGTAAATGTTGTCTTTTCTTGATCCTCAGGGGCTATATGAATTTGGAAATAACCCGAATAGCCATCAAGGAAACAATAATGGGACTTACCAGCCAATCGTTCTAACATTTGGTCAATGAAAGGTAAAGGAAAGTGGTCCTTCCGCATGGCTTGATTCAGTCGACGGTAGTCAATACAGACTCGCCAACTGTTTTGCACACGCATTGGAACCAATTCATTCCTTTCATTTGACACAACTGTTATTCCTGTTTTTTAGGCACAATTTGTACTGGACTAACCCATTTGCTATCAGATATAGGATAAATGATCCCTGCAGCAAGTAATTTACTGACTTCCAATTTTACCACTTCAAGGAGAGTGGGATTCAACCGGCGTTGAGATTGTCTTACAGGTTTATCCTCATCATCCAAAAGTATATGGTGCATAAAAATAGATGGGATAATCCCGGGAATATCAGCCAATGTCCATCCTATTGCCTTTTTACACTCTCTCAAAAGTTTGATAAGTTTCAATTCCTGTTGTGGAGAGAGGTTATTAGCAATAATGATGGGCAATTGGTCAATATCCTCAAGATATGCATATTTTAAATTAGAAGGAAGTTGTTTAAGTTAAAACACCGGTTGTTTCTGGATTGAGGGAGGGGATTTATGGGGAGTGAGGTCCATGAAACTATCTATCTGCTCATCTTTATTCTCAAAGGAAAGAGAATCTATTGAAATGAGATTTGCAGAATCATCGATAGTCATGGGTACCTCAGAATAAACACACTCATCAATTAAAGCACAAAATTTACATTTTTCTGAACCCACACAACATTCAAATGAAGAACCAAAACTCAAATCATCCAAGGGTGAAGAAAACAAAAAAGAATCAGAGTTTGGGTTGAGGAGAGAATTGTGTGTGTGTGCATCGTTTGAGAGAACTTCCATTGAATAGACAGGAAGAGTGGAGTGCTCTTCAATGGGGTGTTTCATAGCCTCAAGGATGTTAAAACTTACCTTTTCTCCTCCGAATTCCATGGACAATGTACCATTGTGAACATTGATGATCGTCTTTTCTGTTTTGAGGAATGACCTCCCAAGTATGAGAGGGGCATGTCCTTGGGTTCGAGTATCTTCCATCTTAAGAATGTAGAAATCAGCGGGGAAGATGAGATTCTTCACTCTAACAAGGACATCCTCAATCACTCCTTTTGGATGTGTTGTACTCCGGTTGCCAATTTGCACGATAATTACTGTTGGTTGAAGCTCTCCAACCTATAGAGAAGTATATACGGAGTGAGGCATTACATTAATGGAAACACCTAAATCTAGCATAGAATCAGAAAAGAAGGTCTCCCCTATGGTACAAGGTATGGTGAATGTGTCGGGATCCTTGCATTTGGTTAGAATTTCTGGTTGAATCAAGGCCGATACATTCCTCCCCAGGTTGACTCTCTCATTCCCCTTAAACCTCCTTCTATGGGTGCAAAGATCTTTAAGAAATTTGGCATAACGGGGAATTTTCTTGACTGCATCCAACAATGGAATATTAACTTGAACTTTTTTAAATGTATCCATTATTTCATTGTCAATCTCATTATCAAAGTTTTTCTTAGATTTAGAGAGTCTTTGAGGGAAAGGAAGAGTAATTTATTGTTCATTTGAATCATCAATGATAATTTTATTGCCCTTTTTGTTTTGTTTTTCATTACATGAAATTTTTGAGGGTTGGGAAGGAGTGTTTTCAAGAGGGGGACATACCTGTTTCATATGATCAGTAGAAAGAGAAGCTTCTTTACCACTACGAAGTGTAATTGCACATACATTACCTTTATCCTTTGGATTGTCAATGGGTTGGGATGGTAGTTTTCTAGAACCTTGCATCTTAAGCTCACCGATGGTGTTTTCCAATTGTCCCACTTGAGTTCGTAGGTCTTGAATTGCCGATTGTGTGGTCTGTTGGAACTAAAGGTTTTGGGTTGCCATTTGTTTCACCATGTCCTCGAGGCTTGGTTCAGATTTGGTAGGAGGAGGAGGAGGATGATTGTTTTGAGAAGTTGAAGGATAAGAATGTTTCATACCTTGGCCTTGTTGATACCAATTTTGCTTTGGGTAGCTTGAGTTTCCTCCTTGTCGGTATTGGGGTTGTGCTTGCCACCCTGGATTTGGATTTGGCCTGAATTGTTCTTGCTTGAAGGGAGGCGCTTGTTGGAATGGACGCCCTGTGAACATAGCTGCACAGGACTCAGATGAATCTTGAAGTTGTGGGCACTGGTCAGAAAAATGAGTGTTATCAGAACAAATCCCACAATGTAATGGAATAGAAGTAGAGAGTGAGTTACCTTTTTCTTGAGCTAATTGCCTTAGAAGGGTATGAATCTCATCAAGTTTAGTATATACCTTTTGTTCTAGGGCTGAATGACTTACCTCATGAACTCCTCGGGTTGGTGCAATAGCTCATGTACCAAATTGTTGTGCATTTTGAGCCATGTTGGCTATTAAGTCACGAGTGGCAGAAGGAGTTTTTTCAACTAGGGCACCACCAGCCGCATCATCAATCATTCCACGATACATGGGTATAAGTCCCTCATAGAAGTATTGAATTAAAAGTTGTTCACTAATATGGTGGTGGGGGAAGCTTGAGCAAAGTCTTTTTAATCTCTCCCAGTATTCATGAAGGGTCTCTCCTTGCGATTGCCTAATTCCACAGATTTCTTTTCTAATTGATGCAGTTCGGGAGGCAGGGAAGAACTTCTCTAGAAAAAGTCTTTTTAGGTCATTCCAGTCCCCAATTGTGGAAGGAAAATAGTATATCCAATCTTTGGCTACACCATCAAGGGAGAAAGGGAAGGCCCTAAACTTAATGAGGTCCTCAGACACATTTTGGGGTTTCATGGTGGAGCACACTATGTGAAACTCTTTTAGATGTTTGTGAGGGTCCTCTCCGGGAAGACCATGGAATTTTGGAAGAAGGTGGATGAGACCTGATCTAAGCTCAAAGTTGGCTCCTTCCTCGGGATATTGGATGCACGCAGGTTGGTACTCCACATCAGGGGTAGTAAGTTCTTTTAAAGTTCGATTATTTGCAGCCATGTTTTCTTGGGTTTGATTGGGTTCAATTTTGGGTTGGTTTAGGACCACTTGAGGTTCTAAATGAGGTTCCACAATGTTACTTGATTGACCTTCTCTAGATTCCTTGATTTGTGTGTGAATTGACTTTTCAATTTCAGGATCAAATTCAAGTAGTGTTCCTTTACCAGATCTTGTCATGCAACAATGATGTCCAGTTTGATTGATTGATTGTTTGTTGTGTTTTTTTATTTGAGATGGATAAAAAAAAACTTAAGAAGGGTGAAATAAGAATATAATTTTATACTATAAAATTAGAGAGGGATATTGAGAAGAAGAAGAGAGAGAGAGAGAGAGATAGAGAGAGAGAAAGAACACACCAAAAACAACAAAAAATAAAGACAAAACCCAAAACAAAAACAATCAAATGAGGGTGGGGTATTTAGAGGAGTACTAATAAAGAATTAAAATGACCCAATAAAAATAAATAAAGAAAAAAAATGATCTTGGCTCCCCGGAAATAGCGCCAAAATTTGACCGCGTTGTCGAACGCGTCAAATTAGTTGTTTAATTTTGACAAGAATTTCTGCAGTATAGCAGCAACCCTAGGTTGTCTCTCGACGGAGCCTTAGATCATTAATTCTAAAACGTGGTTCTAATTATGAAATTAAAAAGGGAAATGGGGTTTTATAATACTTGGGTTTTATGATTAAATATGACAATAGAAAATAGAAGCTATAAAACAAAGTAGATATTAACAGAATTAATTAAGCGGGATCAACCCGGGGTACTCGTATGATGTTTATCCTTCATCACTTCATGATATAAGGTTATGATATTTTAATACCTGGTTTGTAACACCTAGAACTAGAATTTTACTGAGTTTATACTAGGATACCTCCTAGGGTTCAGTCAAAAACACACAATGATTCACCGGACACCGCCGATGATTGAATGAATTGTGTTTGACTTCATAACCAAAACTCACCAATGCAACACACGAAAAACTCAATGCACTGTCCATATTTGTATGTTATTTCTTTGTGATACCATGAAATAAATTTACATGGCCTTGACAGTACTTTTGTGAGTTCAATTTACCAATATAAACCACACAAACACCGCAATTGAAAGGGGGAAAGAAAGTGGTGAACGGTGTGTGAAACATCACATGAATGGGTACCCCCAAACATGATCATATGAGTTGAGCATGACATACCAGTACATAAATCAATAAAATAAGAATAGAGTATGATTAAAAACAACACAACAATCTGGAATTTAAAATATCATTCAAATATTACAAACATGAAGCTCGGGATGTACATCACATTCCTCCCCGGGTGATCACAAGGGGTTTAGAAACCCATGGGAGAGGAGGAAGAGAAAGATGTTGGGGTAGAACTTCCCATAGCCTCCAGAACCTCTAGGGATGTTGAGAATACTCCTTGGGGACTCCAAAATGTCAGCACGTTGCCTCTTGTCCGAACTTAGAAATGGGGAGCCCAAGGTGCCATTTTATAGGAAAATTGGAAGGTGGTTTTAGGCACACAGATTTCATCAATCCACTTGTATGACGCGTTTCAACCTTCATAAAGTCTTATCTCGCTTTGGAGAAAATATAAAAGTTGTATCCCTGCCTCTTGACTGTCTCCACCGAAATTTTGGCACCGTTTGGACAACTATAGCTCAAGATATTGATAAAATACAGAACGCTACATTTGACTTGGTCCAAATTCGGTGGTTTGGACAGATCAATTCGGATGGGCCCCATAGAAGCCGAATCAGTATTCGTTTTTTTAATAGGAAATGTAGGCTATTAAATTTTGGACATGCCTACAAAATTTCAGCCCATTTGGATGCATGGATTTTGTGTACTATGCAAAACAGTGTACAGATGTCCATGGATCCATGCAATTTTGGCCCATTTTTCTTCCACTTCATCAAAGGCCCTCCAAATCACCTACACCTAAATTGAAACAATAAAAACAAGTAACATTTCCCATTATAATATTTATTAACATTAATTGAATTATTAAAACATGAAGTGAAATTTATTATTATATTTGGAATATTCATTACAAAACTAGTTTAAAACTGCGGTGTAAGGGTGGAATAAAATAGTGAATCGTGGTACGATCAATAATCACCAGATATCAATGGAAATACATTGTCACGACTTGAGTTTTCATTAAAAGCAATGTATTCTATGGTAATAAGGACATCATTGATCAAAAATAATATTTGTCGCATCCTGTTACTGTGAAATCCAAGTATTGGATTTCCCTTGGTCTCTATTACTATGCAATCCAATATTGTGGCCTCAAAGATCAGAGTTGTGGTATCGTGTTACCATGTAATCCATTTTTTTACCATGCAATTTATTTTACCGTGCAATCCAGTTATGCTACCATACAATCAAATATTAGAATTTAGGCATCCAATTACCATGAAATCCAATATTATCAAGTAGCTTAACAGCTACATACTAAGGAATGGTCAACAAAAGAATCATAAATAAAATAGAAATGACACTAAAATTGATATCCTATAAGGGAAAGACCTCGAATTCAAAGACTTGGGAAGGGATTTGGACTTTCCCGATTCATGAAATTTCATCCGTGAGGAACGTCCACTTGTTAGGGGACGGCATGGGTCAAGCGAGAAAGGAAGGTGACACCGGGGGTCGAATGGGGATGATGGGGGTCGTCTAATGGCGATGAAAAGGATATCACAACGTCACTGAAAGAGGATGTTGTTTCATGGTCGAGGGGGCCAACGACGAAGGTAGATGGCCGCAAAAGAGGTGGAGGGGGTCGCAGAGGAGGCGAGTCGCGTTAGCTAAGAGTGGTGGAGGATGTGACGGGGGTTGCCGAGGGTAGTAGTGGTCATAGGGAAACCAGGGGTCATAGATGCAGAGGTGTCAGCAGAGGGTAGTGGGATCACACTGTGGTTGGGGTGGGGTGGATTAGGGTTCATATAGAGTAGATATTTTTAAAAATAAAATCAAATTTATAAAATAAAATATATCATTCATTTTTTTAAAATAAAAATATATTACATATATATTTAAATGGTATAAAATTTTATAAAAAATAAAAAATTTATTTTATAATATAAAATAAAATTTCTAAATGAGGATATCAATTATTAATAAAATAATATGACTCAATTAATTGTTATGTTTATTATTTATTGAATGTAAATAATTAATTTTTTGAAATTATTTTGGTTAGATTTAATTATTTTTATTAAATTTAAATATAAAAATTAAATTATCATGTATATAGAGATTATAAAACTTATATGTCAATATATAAAATATCATAATTATTTAAATGTTTATTAAATGAACAACATTAAAAAATATAAACACTAATGATATTTAGAGAAAATTAAAAATTAAAATGAATGAATGATATATTTTTAATAAGACCTCAAAAAATTGATACTGACTTTGGTCATAAAAATAATAATATATAAAAAGTTAGTTTCTATTAATTGGTGATTGATAAAATCTTTGTGGTTATTTTTGTAACATGTTTTTATTGATGGTAAATGAATTTTTGGTAAATATTATCATTATTAACAAATTCATGTGTTGGTAAAAAAATTGATGGTATTAGTATGATAAAGCAATAGATTTAATTATTGGTAAAATATGTGTTGGTATTGAACGATCAATATCAACAGATATATATGTTGGTAAAAATAAGTGTTGGTAATTAAAATTAATACCAATAAAAGTTATTATCTATTGGAATTACCCATTTTTACCAACAAATATATTATTTGTCAATAACATTCTGTTGGTATAAATCATTTTTCTTGTAGTGGTAGTTCAACGAACATGATTTGATACATGATATTGATAATATTGAAATTATCCCATAAATGGTTTAATTTTTGTTATAGTTATTGAATTTAAACTTGGTCTTGGACAGGGAAAATGCTCAGTGATGTTATCTACCTCGAAAGCTCTGATAATTTGGCTTCATAGGGTATGATCCTAATAGTCGAGTTCATCACTTCTTCTTTCTGTTTCAATTTGACTTTATTATAAACATAAATATATACTAATCTTAATGGTCACTGTACAATGGATATATTATCAACAACTATAATGATTAATAGTATTTTAAATCCAATGAGTTATATTTTACAATAGTCCAAAATAACCAAAGTAGTGCATGTGTTTTCTATAACTACTTTACTTAATAAGGAATTTATTTATTTAAAATGGAATTTATAAAAGATAGAGTTGTTAAAAAATTACCCTTGAGTTGAGGGACTTTAGGTCATATAACTCATTTGTGTGAATGATTTTTCCTTTTTTAGAAAATTAAGGCTTGGCTATCCATCATTCCGAACTTACTCTTATGAGAATTGTTGATTTTATATGATTCTAAGTCTTTATATGAAAGGGTTTCATGTAACTTATTCATGATATTCATTTAGATATGTAAGAATATAATTTTATTTTAATTTAGGTTAGTAATTTTGGGAATAAAAATTTTTAGAATAAAAATTCTGTCCATTAAATCCAACAAACAAACTTGGTGAGACAACGTTCACCAGATAGAGATGTTCGTCCAATCACTCCAGCCTACAGAGTGGAAATAATACAAAATATTATCAGATAGAGAGTTTGTCTAATAACCACCTCCTTTTATAAATGATCAATATAACTAGGATAATAAGTAACTTAATCTCCACACATAACTCAACAATCACACTTCACACAAACTCAAAACAAAAAAAATGAACAAACAATATTTACATGGTTCAGACAAAGTCCTACATCCATGGGTGAAAACTACCAACATATTTCATTATAGGAGATAAAAATGAGTAAAAAAATCTTGATCAATTTGTCTCTACTATTGGGTATTAGAAAATTAAAACATAAACAATCACTGTTCAAACAATTAGTTGTACATATCAGATTTGGGCCACCACACCTCTTTATAGAGGTCCTTGTCTTGTCAACAAGTTTCACCGACCATTGAGTTTCATGGTTAACCTTCCATTGACTTGAGTGACTAATGATACACTATTTTAACACCCTATTAAACCACAAACAACTAGTCACCATAAAACAACGTATGCAATGAGTTTCCACTCTTGGTGAATATTCTATGTGAGATTTTTTTCTGATAATCTCCATTAGATCATTGAAGCCTCACCATATAATTACCCCCTTCGATGAATTTGTGTCCACTCAACTCTATTTGACTCCCACTATCTGATGTAAGTTCTATCTAGTAGACAAACCTTTTTCTTAAATTCTTTGAAACATTATAGTAGGAAACATTTATCTTGCCTATATAGTGGTCTCTATCCAATCAAACCCTTCTAAAAAACTCCATTCTATAAACCTATAGAAACTACCAAAAACCCAAAAATCTCCCACTTGGAAAATTTCTTTAGTATTTCAACCTTATTATTCCTTCATTTTCCTAATTTCATACTCTATATGATGCATGCAGTGCCCTCCAAACTGTATGATCATCCGAGTCCCAATGAGGCACACTTTTGCCTTAGAATTTTTTGACTATCACCTTTGTTAACATATCTATAAGATTTTACTTCCCAAAAACCTTATAAATATCCAACACATTTGCTGAGTCAATAAGGTTTCCTCATGAATTTTCCATTACTTCATGTTTGGGGAGATTTTTGAGTCAATAAGGTTTCCTTATGAATTTACCAATCCTCATGTTTTGAAAATCACAAACACCTTATCTCAAGGAAAATTTCATTTTACCATGTGTTTTACTTTAATAAGGAAAATTTTCCTTCCCCAAGGAAATTTATCCTTACCATGTTTTTCATTGTTCATTATATTGTCTAATTGTAACATTCAGTTTCATATCTAAAACCTCTAAATCATATAATTCTTAGACAAAGAGCATTCTATTTTCAGGATCCGAATTCAGACTCCGAGTTCACTGAATTCAGACTCCGAACTCTTATGAGTTCTGACTCCGATTTCTCTTAATTCAGACTCCGAACTCTTCTGAGTTCTGATTCTGAGTTCTATGAATTTAGACTCTGAACTCCTATGAGTTCGGACTCCAAATTCTAATGAATTCAGACTCTTAACTTTGTAAGTTCAGACTCCAAATTCTAATGAATTCTGACTCCGAACTTTGTAAGTTATGACTTCTAATTCTCATGAACTCTTACTCCAAACTTTTTAAGTTCACGTTCCGAATTCTTGTGAATCTAGATTTTGAATTTCCTTGAAATTCAGACTCTAGAATTCTATAGAGTTCAGGTTCCGAATTCTTGTGAATCTAGATTCCGAATTTCCTTGAAATTCAGACTCTAGAATTCTATAGAGTTCAGGTTCTGAATTCCTTAGAAAATAGAATCCGAATATCCTTGTATTATAGATACCGAATGTGTTTTTGGTTAGACTCCAAACTTTAACTTACTTACATTTCAAATATTTGATTTTGGTTATGTAACCATATATTTGCTTACACTTGTTTTTATTATAAAACGATGTCATGTATTTAGTTACTAACTAATTTTTGTTTGAGTGACACATGTACATGTCCCTCTGAAATTCAAGGAAAAATATGACCATTGGAGGAGGGAGCCGACCGTTGAAGTCGTGCCTATAAATAGGAGCTCATTTTAAAGAGCTCAGGACTTTTGATACTATTCTATGAATCTAGATATTACATGCTGTTGAAGTGATTTCTAGAGAGAGACTCTCATGCTTTGTGCGTACTGAACGTCTTGTTCAGATTTGCTTCATACGACTCTGAATGTTGTTGATTACATTCAAGGGATTCTGGGGATAGGAAGATAGAGGTGTCAACTACCTTGATGTTGAGGGCTTCCTTGATGAGGAAGACAGAGGTTCCTACTACCTTAAAGTTGAGGGCTTGTAGGGATAGAAAGACAAAATCTGATCTTCATATAGAGGACTTACCCTGGTGTGGGTGAGACAGACTTTCTTGAAAGTATAAATCAAGGGACCTTTATCCAAGGTTGTTGGATACCCTTCTCTTTGGGTTAAAAGATTTACTACTTGTTACTTGTTTGGTTTCAAGTTTTCCACTGCATTTTTGATTGTAGAGGAAAGTATAACTATCTTATACTTCCTTATACTTGTAATCTGATTTAGTAAGATTCCATATGATTTAAGGTAGAATATCTATCTTTGTAAACTTTTGTTAAGTTTCCTTTCTAGAACCATATTTATAGAGTTTATTTCTCGGAATCACTTTTCCGGATTCAAGCAATTTTATTGAACTAGAGGTGATTCTCTCTCAAATTTACCCAAGATATGAAGGTAGAATGGTCCTTGTAGCCTAGCTTGGGTTGTCGAATCCTCAGAGTCCTAAGAAGTAATCTTTAGACACGTACATTATATGGACTATTTTTGGCTATGAAGTGTCCAACTTGGATTGATTTTAGATGATTTTAAAGGATATCTAATAGATTTAAGTGAATTCAATTTAAAATAATGAGTTGATCCTAGGTTATCGCTCGGGGTGGATTGGACGTATTTCCTTTTTAATGATTTCAATTTCTTATATTTGAGGTGGGTTCATTTAAGGAGATAAAAAAACATCATCACTTACTGGTTTAATTCCTAAAACCTTTAATAATAATCACCTATACACTTGAAGGATCAAAGTTTTGAGCACTTCAAAGTAAAGGTTTGTATTAGCACATGAAGTGTGTGGCCTTAAATTCAACAAGGATGATGGAGTTTAAAAATCATCAAATAAAAATATCAATTAAAGAAGTGATTATACATTAATGGGGTGATAAATAACATCCAATAAAACCCCTTTCTACTCCCTTGGATCAAACAATAAGTGGGTTATCCCTCCATTGATTCTATGGTTTCAATGGAAGCGGAAAGTAGACTCATGAGGGGGGAAATGGAGAAGTAAAAAAAAACAAAATAAAATAATAATCACTCCACCGTTGTGTGATAATCTCACAAGTTTTGGTATGAAAAAGTTCACACCTTGAACCAAAGGTATCAAAGTGATAAGTAGAATAACATAATAATAAGAGAAGAAAAACTTTTATTAAGAAACAAGGATGAATTAATACAACTTACATGTGGAAGACAAATTTGAGACAACAAAACCGCAACATAACATTAAAATGAAAGAAAGCTCAAAGATCATAAAATCCTCCACTACCATTGACTAAAATTGGAATTTTTTAAGCCTTGGGTCTAGACTCCAATATTCCAAGTCTTCTTAATTAATTGTGGTAGGCCATAGGTGGGTGGAAAGTTGAGGGAGAGTTGATTTTCCACCCTTGACCCGAGGTGGCATCCGACTTTCATCCACCGATCAGATGCGCTTGGAATACCTTCTAGATTGCCAAATCAGAGTGGTCCATAAAAGAAGAAAATGGATCCCCAGATGTCTTCTAACCTCCTGTAAAATTTGGGACCATTTGGAGTTTTATATTTGGAGATATGATTATATTAGTGGACTGTTTTTCTGGGCCGCAGAATCTGGCCCATAATTTTATCTCTAACTTGGGCCGCCTAAATGACCACAATGGACGCCGAATTAGAACTGTCTCTTGAAGAATGACATGTTCCACTATATGTATTATATAATCCCATGAAATTTGGGATTCATTGAGACTGTATACTAGGCCCCACATTCGAATTAGTGGGCTGGTGTCCAATCTGCCTTCTCTAGAATTGCTTCCATTCATCTCCAAATATCTCCATCATCCTTTATGAATCCTCCCTTGTTCCCTGAACGAAAAATGTTCATATTTAAGTGTAGACACAATTACCAAATTATAAAATTAAAATATTTATAATTAAATTCCTTATAATCATATGACTTATTGGGCCTAAATTGGTGTACATTAGGCATGAAGTGCACAAATGATGAGAATGGATGTTCAAAATCAAAATCCACTAACTCAGGACCATAAGATAAAAAATAAAAATTTAATACCATTAAAATTTAATTAACATATGTGTTTTTATTGGATAATCACACCCCCCAACTTGAGATTTTCTAGCCCTGAGCAAATAATTCAATAATTTTATTTGAATTCCTTTCTTCAAACACATTATAAAAAATAGTGCTCACAATGTAAAATGCACACAAATATATCTTTATAACCTATAAAAATAATTTAAAACAAGATAAATTTAAAATCATATCCCAATCCCACACCCATTCCTTTGATAAAATCCATCATCATACTTCATCCAAATCAATTAGGTGTAATGATGTGTTGTGAATCACAATAGATATGGGGGTTCATTTTCATTCAAGGGGGAAATCATGGAAGTGCTAGGTGGAATCACATTTAATCCTAATATGAGTATTCCTCATTCCTTTTTTTTTGAATTTTTTTTTCAATATTTCCATAGTAATTGAGATTGTAGTTAATCAAATTAACCCATGTAGCAAGACTTTGCCGATGACTCCCAGACTCAAAGGCCTTAGGGCACCAAGTGAAGCCCACATACTCGAGCATCATCTCGAGTTAACATAATAAAAAACAAAGTCATATTACCATAAATAGAGATAGAGTGAAAAAATCAGGGCTAGAAAACTTTGTAGTCACGATCCCCAAGTACCGAAAGCCTCACATTTTATCAATCCATTGCTCTACATGCAAATTTTTATTTTATTTTATTTTTATTTTTTTTATTTTTTTGAATACTCATATTATTCATAAAAATCAAACCAGCCTATGCTATTTATTACAAGACCCCAAAAATTCAAATTAGTACCCCACAGTCTAGTGGACATGCATTGTGGCATTTTGATTTAATGGATGAAAATAAAAATGATGAAAATTTTTATTGGACAACCAAACTTCCAAAATCAATGCTTTTAAACTTAATCATGAATTAAATTAAGAGTCAAGGAAATAAAAATTATTTTCTATGTAGTTTTAATGTGAGAAAAGATTTTATTATATGAATGATAAAGGAATTTTACTTTACTTTTTTTATCATTGTTTTTTTAACAAACATTTTGTTTCCACACCCCCCAACTTAGAATGAAACTGTCCCTAGTTTCGTAAAAATAAAATAGAGGAGAAGTGGGTGGGGGGGAAATGAGTTGGAAAGGGCATGGAACAAGTTCACCTGGTGGATTCATAATGATGATTGTGGTGCTCCCAAATCACTCTTTGGTCTCAAGGGAGATATAGGAACCTCCTTTATTGAATATGTATCACCAAAAAAATAGTCCCTAAACCATAAAAACAAGAACAAACCAAAAAAAACAAACAACACAAAAATTTATTTAATACCAAGTCTCATCATTTTTATGGTTTTCCCTTTTTTTTGAAATCAACTGATGATACATTATCTTCTTTTTAATTTCCGGGTAAGGTAGTACTCAGGGATCACACCACGTGACACAGATGAATATGGTGCTCCCCTTTCATACCCCATCCATACTCATAATAGAAGAACATATCAACAATCTATTTTTTTTAAATATCAAAATGATTAATAAAAAAAATTATTCCAAAAAGATTGAAAACATTAAAACCATGGGTTTCACCCATGCAACGCTTTGTTTAACGTCGTTAGCCCAACATGGAACCCCTAACTTACCCAATACCAATTTTCAACATTTTAAGGACCCCATATTTCTCCATGTCCACTAGATTGATATTGACTATTTGTTTATAATTTTTGTCGTGTGCAAACCTATGTTCTATAATGAGTGGTAAAATCCAAGGAATATCAGAAATGGTTGATCCATTTTCTTTTTTAGTCTTTCCAAAGACATTAATAATCATTACCTCTTTATTGGTTTCAAGATAACAAATTGTGCAAATTGGAACTTTCTGGATATCCCCAATGAATGAAAACTTGAGGGTGGATGGAAAGTCCTTTCGTTCAAGTTTGGGTAGGCTAACACTTTGAGACATTGGTTGGGAATTTGAATCAAAATCAATTTCATTTTCAAAATTTCCCAATAGAATTGGTTCCTTTTGAATAGAAGATTCAACCACCAAATTGGAAGGATCTATTTCAGAAATGGGTATGGACTCAAAGTTTGTGATTTCTCTTAATGGTTCAGTGATTTTTGTTTTTGAAAAATCATCAATGGAGTTATATTCATGAGACTCAATCCATGATGTCAAATTTCCCTCTTGTGAATATAAAAAAATCAGTTTCTTCTTGATTTAAACACCCATCAACAATTACTTTATCCTATTCATCTATCCCAAATCCAAAGGTTGGTTCTTCAATAAATTCATGTGAGGTTTGTGGGAAACTAGAAAATTCACATAAGGTTATGGAAGGGACAGTTTGTGTAGGGATGGGTTCCTCACAATTTTTAATTGTATTGTATTCTATCCCCTTGAGTGCATGAATCTTGTTCGGGTCAATTCCCTAGGTATTCATTTCTTTAGAGCTCGGTAACTTATTTTGGACCTCGGACCCCATTCTCTTTTCAATAAAAAATTCCTAACTTTGGATGGATTATGTGTATTGAGTAACCCACCATCCAAAATGGTTAAATATTATAATTAAAATGTAGTGAATGGTTTTCTATTTCATACACGTTCACATGGTGAATAAAAAAACAATGAATAATGGTGTTTTATTAAGAGGATATCATCATAGAGAAAGTGATGTTGAATTTATGGAACATTGGATGAAATAATTGAACTATTTTATCTAAGATAGAATTATGTAATGATGTTTAAATGCCACTGGTTTAATACAAATAGAGGATTGTGTGTTCATCCGCACTATGGAATCACCAACATTAAATATAAAACCCTTCTTGCAGCAAATAAACCATTTTTATTGGATCATAAAGAACATAAAATTTATTATGAAAATCATTATGCTACTTCAATAAAGTTAATTGATTGGTGGAGAATTATAATAATAAAATCTTGTGAAAATAAATTTATGAAAATGAATATGGTTTTATTGAAGTGAAATGAATTAAAAAATTTCAAGATATAGTTGAAAATGCATCTTTTTAATGAAGAGAAAAAAATATCGATGATGACACGCTAGAGTTATGGTCGATGGAGAAGATGATATTAATGATGTAACAAATGAATTTTAAATAACAAGAGATTATTAAGCTTAAAATCCTATGGAAATTTATGATACCGATGATGAAGATGAAGATATTGACACCATTGTGTACAAAGATAAAGATAGGGATGAATAATGACACAATTACATGTTGGTTATAGTCATAATATATATATATATATATATAATAATTTTCAATTATTTACATACAACATTATTTTCATGTTTTAGATGGTTGAAAAGACTTTTGATGAGATGCTCTATAGCCTCGAGGAGGCTATGCTTCCCAGTGATGATCTTGATGCCTCATCATTTGACCCTTAGGTTGCAGGTGGTTCCTCACTGACTCAAAGGGGTAATGGTTTTGTGAGATTGATTATTTTCAACCCTATTCCTGAGTGACTTACACATCTTGATTTCAATCCATTCATGGAAAGGTATGTTCAGTTGTGTAATTTAGTTAATTTTCATTATCATTAATTTTCATTAATTTATTTATGTACTAATTGTATTATCATTTTTTCTATTTTCTCGCAGTTTTTTGTATATAGATGTTGGATAGGGGGTTCTATTCCATGGAGTTATTTTTCTAGAGCAGGGGTGATGTGGGATCATATTCCCATTGATGTTTGGCAACGCATGTTTGATCATTGAATCATACATACATAAATAATTTTTATTTTTAAATTTATTTAATTATTAACTTGATATTATTAATTATTTGTAGGGTTTATGGCATCCCATTAATGATATCATGAGTACTTATATCTGGGAGGCATGTGAGGCTTGTATGAGTGAGCATTGTTGTCATTTTTATGCATTCTGAGGAAGAGAGACATAAATAAATTTGGAATCACAATTTCTGATCAGTCTTATTGCAGCCATCGACTCGATTACATTTCCTTTTAGGTTACAGATGGATTCTACTCATACTAGATAGAATATAGTGTTCAAAGGATACCATCATTAGGTCAGAAGAACCAAGGGAGGCAAGAGGTTACACATAGAGCAGGCAGTCGTACATTCAGTACTCATCGATGACATATAGTAAATACTTTTATTTAATAATTTATATAACTATAAATTTAAAGTATTTTTTTATTATTAATATTGGAAGTTGATAATCATGATATCATGGAGTTCGATGTTTATAAGAGGCTGTACAATAATCTTTTCACTAAAGATATTACTGGTGGTTGACAACATCAGATTGTGGTGAGTCCATTTTTTTTGAGTTTCAAAATTAACTAAAAATAATATTTTAACTATTTTAATTTCAAATTTCATTTGTAGGAGTCATATGAGGTCATGAGTTCTCATACACATGATGAGACTCAAGTTGAGACTGAGGGTCAGTCTACCAGTGCATCAGGATTTGATGATGCAACATGGATGTTGGCGAATAAGTATGCTTTTGAGAAAGTCTGAGTTGTTAGAATCAGTTCTTGATTGAAACATGAAAGTTATTATGGAACTAATGTGTGGTTATCATCCAACTCATGGGTAGATCATGTAGAGTCATTTTCATCGATTTTAGAGTATAAGAAGAGACTATGGGATCAGGATGAGATTATCAAGTCCCTATATAGGGAGCAGGAAGAGCTTCTTTGATAGTAAGAGAAGCAACATGAAGAGTAACATCGATCATAGTAGAAAAAACACGAGAAGATTATAGAGTACATATGAGGGATGACACATGGTATAGGGATGGAGTTCCCTCCACCACATCCTCCAGATTACCCTCACCCTCTTTAGTGATTTATGTATTTTTTTTACACATTTATTACGATAAAAATTTAAATGAACATATTTTTTATAATATTATTTTTAACTCATATATTTATAGTTTTATATATTTTGTTTTCTTATATAATTTTGATGTTTTTTATTTAATTTTTATTTTTTTAAAATTATTTTTTATGAGATTTTTCACCCTTCAAAAATGTTGATGTATATATATCTAGTAAAATATTTTTGCGGTGAGTGACTTATCCATCATAAAAAAATATTTTTTTTTGAGATGACCCATCATAAAAAATAACTTTGGAAATTCATTTTCAGAAACTGGTCATTTATGATGGGATCCTATCACAAATTACTATTTATTATGGGCTCTTTCCATAAATGATCCATAAAAAGTAATTCATATTCCAGTTGTGTGTTTACCATAGAGAAAAGAAGAAACAATTTGCAACCTCAACTGCACAAGGGAACTACGAATCAATCTAGATCACACCAAGGAATCATCAAAACACATACTAATATATACCAAACAAATCTAAATACACAAAAAAAATTCATGAGATAAGAATGAGGGGAAAAGGGGAAAATAGAGAATAACTCACCATCAATCGCTAATGAACAACCACCAAAACCCAAGGATCAAGGTGAGGGAAGACAAGCTGGAAGGTATCCCAAAACTAACAAGGGCTCACCAAAGACTGAGAGAGTTGAGAAATTAATGGGAAAAATATAGACTGAAAAAAATATATAATCAACTTGGGAGTTTCCCCTTTATGGCATAAATCTTAGTTTTATGATGTAAAACCCTCAAACACTAAAAAATTATTCCGTAAACCCACTTTTTTTATCGTAAACCCCTTTTCCGCTAAAAAAACACAGCTCTTCAGGCTGGAATTAACTTAATCTATAAGTTCAAATTTTACAGTATTGACCCATTTTATGCTCTTCACCTCAGCTGCACAAAAGCCATAAATCGCATCCCATACAATCTGTAAACAACCCACTTATACTGTAAACCCCACTTTTATGGTGTAAAAGGATAGTTGTATTTTTTTATAGCTCCAACCTCTATAGAACCTCTCAAGCCTCCTTTGAATCACCCCAAAACCAAAACTTGGAAAAGTAATGGGATGGGAAGGCATGAACTATTACAAGATATGTTCCTCATCCGTAAGTTCCCTCTTCTTCTCTAGTTTTTATGGGACACATATCTGGGTTCTAAACCTTATGAATCCATATTCAATAAAGTTGAACTTTAGAATCTTATCTACCTTTAATTATAGACCCTTATAATTTATTTGGGCCTCTTTGGTCCTCTAAAGAATGGATGGCTGAGAAATTATTTAAGAAAGTTAGGATGAAGCCCCATTTATTATTCCCATGTCTATACTTTTCATTTCCAAGGAGATTGGATCCATTTCAATCCTCATCATGGATATGGTTGCAGGATACTTTCTACTCAAAGCATCTTACAATTTGTTTGTCTTCCTAAGAAGGTTATGGATTGCACAATCACAATCCTTGATCAACTCTAACCACCTTCATTGGTGAATATTTAGATCCTTTTGTGTGAATATATACTTAAGGATATTATGATCTTTATATATATCACACTTCTCCCCATAGAGATAATGTCATCAAATCTTCATTGAGAAGATTACTAAATCAAATTATAGATCATGAATTTAGTAGTTATACTCATGGATCCTCTATATGATGCATGCAGTGCCCTCCAAACTGTATGATCATCTGAGTCCCAATGAGGCACACTTTTTCCTTAGAATTTTTTTACTATCACCTTTGTTAACATATCTATAGGATTTACTTCCCAAAAACCTTATAAATATCCAACACATTTGCTGAGTAAATAAGTTTTCCTTATTAATTTTCCATTCCTTAATGTTTGGGGAGATTGTTGAGTCAATAAGGTTTTCTTATGACTTTACCAATCCTCATGTTTTGAAAATCACAAACACCTTATCTCAAGGAAAATTTCATTTTACCATGTGTTTTACTTTAATAAGGAAAATTTTCTTTCCCCAAAGAAATTTATCCTTACCATGTTTTTCATTGTTAATTATATTGTCTAATTGTAACATTCAGTTTCATATCTAAAACCTCGAAATCATATAATACTTAGACAAAGAGCATTCTATTTTCAGGATCCGAATTTAGACTCCGAGTTCGCTGAATTCAGAATCCGAACTCTTATGAGTTCTGACTCCGAGTTCTCTGAATTCAGACTCCGAACTCTTCTGAGTTCTGATTCTGAGTTCTCTGAATTTAGACTCTGAACTCCTATGAGTTCTGACTCCGAATTCTAATGAATTTAGACTCTTAACTTTGTAAGTTCAGACTCCAAATTCTAATGAATTCTGACTCCGAACTTTGTAAGTTATGACTTCTAATTCTTATGAACTCTTACTCCGAACTTTTTAAGTTCACGTTCCAAATTCTTGTGAATCTAGATTTCGAATTTCCTTGAAATTCAGACTCTAAAATTCTATAGAGTTCAGGTTCCGAATTCTTGTGAATCTAGATTCCGAATTTCCTTGAAATTCAGACTCTAGAATTCTATAGAGTTCAGGTTCTGAATTCCTTAGAAAATAGAATCCAAATATCCTTGTATTATAGATACCGAATGTGTTTTTGGTTAGACTCCGAACTTTTACTTAATTACATTTCAAATATTTAATTTTGGTTATGTAACCATATATTTGCTTACACTTGTTTTTATTATAAAACGATGTCCTGTATTCAGTTACTAACTAATTTTTGTTTGAGTGACACATGTACATGTCCCTCTGAAATTCAAGGAAAAATATGACCATTGGAGGAGGGAGCTGACCGTTGATGTCGTGCCTATAAATAGGATCTCATTTTAAAGATCTCAGGACTTTTGATACTGTTCTATGAATCTAGATATTACATGCTGTTGAAGTGATTTCTAGAGAGAGACTCTCATTCTTTGTGCATACTAAACGTCTTGTTCAGATTTTCTTCATACGACTCTGAATGTTATTGATTAAATTCAAGGGATTATGGGGATAGGAAGATAGAGGTGTCGAATTCCTTGATGTTGAGGGATTCCTTGATGAGGAAGACAAAGGTGTCGACTACCTTAAAGTTGAGGGCTTGCAGGGATAGAAAGACAAACTCCGATCTTCATATAGAGGACTTACCCTGGTGTGGGTGAGACAGACTTTCTTGAAAGTATAAATCAAGGGACCTTTATCCAAGGTTGTGGGATAACCTTATCTTTGGGTTAAAAGATTTACTTCTTGTTACTTGTTTGGTTTCAAGTTTTCCACTGCATTTTTGATTGTAGAGGAAAGTATAACTATCTTATACTTCCTTATACTTGTAATCTGATTTAGTAAGATTCCATATGATTTAAGGTAGAATATCTATCTTTGTAAACTTTTGTTAAGTTTCCTTTCTGGAACCATCTTTATGGAGTTGATTTCTCAGAATCACTTTTCCAGATTCAAGCAAGTTTATTGAACTAGAGGCGATTCTCGCTCAAATTTACCCAAGATATGAAGGTAGAACGGTCCTTGTAGCCTAGCTTGGGTTGTCGAATCCTCAGAGTCCTAAGAAGTAATCTACAGACACGTACATTATATGGACTATTTTTGGATATGAAGTGTCCAACTTGGATTAATTTTAGATGAGTTTAAAGGATATCTAATAGATTTAAGTGAATTCAATTTAAAATAATGAGTTGATCCTAGGTTATCGCTCGGGGTGGATTGGACGTATTTATTTTTTAATGATTTAAATTTCTTATATTTGAGATTTGTTCATTTAAGGAGATAAAAAAACATCATCACTTACTGGTTTAATTCCTACAACCTTTAATAATAATCACCTATACACTTGAAGGATAAAAGTTTTGAGCACTTCAAAGTAAAGGTTTGTATTAGCACATGAAGTGTGTGGCCTTAAATTCAACAAGGATGATGGAGTTTAAAAATCATCAAATAAAAATATCAATTAAAGAAGTGATTATACATTAAGGGGGTGATAAATAACATACAATCCAACCCCTTTTTACTCCCTTGGATGAACACATAAGTGGGTTATCCCTCCATTGATTCTATGGTTTCAATGGAAGCGGAAAGTAGACTCATGAGGGAGGAAATGGAGAAGTAAAAAAAACACAATAAAATAACAATCAATCCACCGTTGTGTGATAATCTCACAAGTTTTGGTATGAACAAGTTCACACCTTGAACCAATAGTATCAAAGTGATAATTATAAGAACGGAATAATAAGAGAAGAAGAACTTTTATTAAGAAACAAGGATGAATTAATACAACTTACATGTGGAAGACAAATTTGAGACACCAAAACCGCAGCATAACATTACAATGAAAGAAAGCTCAAAGATCATAAAATCCTCCACCACCATTGCCTTAAATTGGAATTTTTTAAGCCTTGGGTCGATCCTCCAATAGTCCAAGTCTTCTTAATTAATTGTGGTAGGCCATAGGTGGGTGGAAAGTTGAGGGAGAGTTGATTTTCCAGCCTTGACCCGAGGTGGCATCCAGCTTTCATCCACCGATCAGATGTGATTGGAATACCTTCTAGATTGCCGAATCAGAGTGGTCCATAAAAGAAGAAAATGGAGCCCCAGATGTATTCTAACCTCCTGTAAAATTTGGGACCATTTGGAGTTTTATATTCGGAGATATGATTATATTAGTGGGATGTTTTTCGGGGCCGCAGAATCTGGCCCAGAATTTTATCTCTAACTTGGGCCGCCTAAATGACCACAATGGACGCCGAATTAGCACTGGATCTTGAATAATTATATGTTCCACTATATGTATTATAGAATAACATGAAATTTGGGATTCATTGAGACTGTATAGTGGGCCCCACATTCGAATTAGTGGGCTGGTGCCCAATCTGCCTTCTCCAGAATTGCTTCCATTCATCTCCAAATATCTCCATCATCCTTTATGAATCCTCCATTGTTCCCTGAATGAAAAATGTTCACATTTAAGTGTAGATATAGTTAAAAAATTATAAAATTAAAATATGTGTAATTAAATTCCTTATAATCATATGACTTATTGGGCCTAAATTGGTGTACATTAGGCATGAAGTGCACAAATGATGAGAATGGATGTTCAAAATAAAAATCCACTAACTCAGGCCCATAATATAAAAAATGAACATTTAATAACATTAAAATTTAATTAACATATGTGTTTTTATTGGATAATCACACCCCCCAACTTGAGATTTGCTAGTCCTGAGCAAATAATTCAATGATTTTATTTGAATTCCTTTCTTTAAACACATTATAACAAACAGTGCTCACAATGTAAAATGCACACAAATATATCTTTATAACCTATAAAAATAATTTAAAACAAGATAAATTTAAAATCATATCCCAATCTAACTCCCATTCCTTTGATAAAATCCATCATCATACTTCATCAAACTCAATTAGGTGCAATGATGTGTTGTGAATCACAATAGATATGGGGGTTCATTTTCATTCAAGGGGGAAATCATGGAAGCGCTAGGTGGAATCACATTTAATCCTAATATGAGTATTCTTCATTCCTTTTTTTTGAATTTTTTTTTGCAATATTTCCATAGTAATTGAGATTTCAGTTAACCAAATTAACCCATATAGCAAGACTTTACCGATGACTCCCAGACTCAAAGGCCTTAGGGCACCAAGTAAAGCCCACATACTCGAGCATCGTCTAGAGTTAAATTAATAAAAAACAAAGTCATATTACCATAATTAGATATAGAGTGAAAAAATCAGGGCTAGACAACTCTGGAGTCACGATTCCCAAGTACCGAAAGCCTCACATTTTATTAATCCATTGCTCTACACGCAAATTTTTATTTTATTTTATTTTTATTTTTATTTTTTTTATTTTTTTGAATACTCATATTATTCATAAAAATAAAACCAGCCTATGCAATTTATTAAGAGACCCCAAAAATTCAAATTAGTACCCCATAGTCTAGTGTACGTGCATTGTGGCATTTTGATTTAATGGATGAAAATAAAAATGATGAAAATTTTCATTGGACAACCAAACTTCCAAAATCAATGCTTTTAAACTTAATCATGAATTAAATTAAGAGTCAAGGAAATAAAAATTATTTTTTATGTAGTTTTAATGTGAGAAAAGATGTTATTATATGAATGATAAAGGAATTTTACTTTACTTTTTTTTATCATTGTTTTTTTAACAAACATTTTGTTTCCACACCCCCCAACTTAGAATGAAAATGTCCCTAGTTTCGTAAAAATAAAATAGAGGAGAAGTGGGTGGGGGGGGGAAATGAGTTGTAAAGGGCATGGAACAAGTTCACCTGGTGGCTTCATAATGATGATTGTGGTGCTCCCAAATCACTCTTTGGTCTCAAGGGAGATATAGGCACCTCCTTTATTGAATATGTATCACCAAAAAAATAGTCCCTAAACCATAAAAACAAGAACAAACCAAACAAAACAAACAACACAACAATTTATTTAATACCAAGTCTCATCATTTTTATGGTTTTCCTTTTTTTTTTGAAATCAACTGATGATACATTGTCTTCTTTTTAATTTCCGGGTAAGGTAGTACTCAGGTATCACACCACGTGACACAGATGAATATGGTGCTCCCATTTCGTACACATCCATACTCATAATAGAAGAACATATCAACAATCTATTTTTTTTTAAATATCAAAATGATTAATAAAAAAAATTATTCCAAAAAGATTGAAAACATTAAAACCATGGGTTTCCACCCATGCAGCGCTTTGTTTAACGTCGTTAGTCCAACATGGAACCCCTAACTTACCCAATACCAATTTTCAACATTTTAAGGACCCCATATTTCTCCATGTCCACTAGATTGATATTGATTCTTTGTTTATAATTTTTGTCGTGTGCAAACCTATGTTCTATATCGAGTGGTAAAATCCAAGGAATATCAGAAATGGTTGATCCATTTTCTTTTTTAGTATTTCCAAAGATATTAAGAATCATTACCTCTTTATTGGTTTCAAGATAAATTTTTTTGAAAATTGGAACTTTTTATCTATCCCCAATGAATGGAAACTTGAGGGTGGATGGAAAGTCCTTTCGTTCAAGTTTGGGTAGGCTAACACTTTCAGACATAGGTTGGGACTTTAAATCAAAATCAATTTCATTTTCAAAATTTCCCAATAGAATTGGTTCCTTTTGAATAGAAGATTCAACCACCAAATTGGAAGGATCTATTTCAGAAATGGGTATGGACTCAAAGTTTGTGATTTCTCTTAATGGTTCAGTGATTTTTGTTTTTGAAAAATCATCAATGGAGTTATATTCATGAGACTTAATCCATGATGTCAAATTTCCCTCTTGTGAATATAAAAAATCAGTTTCTTCTTGATTTAAACACCCATCAACAATTCCTTTATCCTATTCATCTATCCCAAATCCAAAGGTTGGTTCTTTAATAAATTAATGTGAGGTTTGTGGGAAACTAGACACTTCACATAAGGTTATGGAAGGTACAGTTTGTGTAGGGATGAGTTCCTCACAATTTTTAATTGTATTGTATTCCATCGCCTTGAGTGCATGAATCTTGCTCAGGTCAATTCCCAAGGTATTCATTTCTTTAGAGCTCGGTAACTTATTTTGGACCTCGGACCCCATTCTCTTTTCAATAAAAAATTCCTAACTTTGGATGGATTATGTGTATTGAGTAACCCACCATCCAAAATGGTTAAATATTATAATTCAAATGCAGTGAATGGTTTTCTATTTCATACACGTGCACATGGTGAATAAAAAAGCAATGAATAATGGTGTTTTCTTAAGAGGATATCATCATAGAGAAAGTGATGTTGAATTTATGGAACATTGGATGAAATAATTGAACTATTTTATCTAAGATAGAATTATGTAATGATGTTTAAATGCCACTGGTTTAATACAAATAGAGGATTGTGTGTTCATCTGCACTATGGAATCACCAACATTAAATATAAAACCCTTCTTGCAGAAAATGAACCATTTTTATTGGATCATCAAGAACATAAAATTTATTATGAAAATCATTATGCTACTTCAATAAAGTTACTTGATTGGTGGAGAATTATAAAAATAAAATCTTGTGAAAATAAATTTATGAAAATGAATATGGTTTTATTGAAGTGAAATGAATTAAAAATTTTCAAGATATAGTTGAAAATACATCTTTTTAATGAAGAGAAAAAAATATCGACGATGACACGCCAGAGTTATGGTCGATGGTGAAGATTATATTAATGACGTAACAAATGAATTTGAAATAACAAGAGATTATTAAGCTTAATATCCTATGGAAATTTATGATACCGATGATGAAGATGAAGATATTGAAACCATTGTGTACAAAGATAAAGATAGGGATGAATAATGACACAATTACATGTTGGTTATAGTCATAATATATATATATATATATAATAATGTTCAATTATTTACATAAAACATTATTTTCATGTTTTATATGGTTGAAAATACTTTTTATGTGATGCTCTATAGCCTTGAGGAGGCTATGCTTCCCAGTGATGATCTTGATGCCTCATCATTTGACCCTTAGGTTGCAGGCGGTTCCTCGCTGACTCAAAGGGGTAGTGGTTTTGTGAGATTGATTATTTTCAACCCTATTACTGAGTGACTTCCACATCTTGATTTCAATCCATGCATGCAGAGGTATGTTCAGTTGTGTAATTTAGTTAATTTTCATTATCATTAGTTTTCATTAATTCATTTATGTACTAATTGTATTATCATTTTTTCTATTTTCTCGCAGTTTTTTGTATATAGATGTTGGATAGGGGGTTCTATTCCATGGAGTTATTTTTTTAGAGCAGGGGTGATGTGGGATCATATTCCCATTGATGTTTGGCACCGCATGTTTGATCATTGAATCATACATAAATAAATAATTTTTATTTTTAAATTTATTTAATTATTAACTTGATATTATTAATTATTTGTAGGGTTTATGGAATCCCATTAATGATATCATGAGTACATATATCAGGGAGGCATGTGAGGCTTGTATGAGTGAGCATTGTTGTCATTTTTATGCATTCTGAGGAAGAGAGACATAAATAAAATTGGAATCACAATTTCTGATAAGTCTTATTGCAGCCATAGACTCGATTACATTTACTTTTAGGTTACAGATGGATTCTACTCATACTAGATAGAATATAGTGTTCAAAGGATACCATCATTAGGTCAGAAGAACCAAGGGAGGCAAGAGGTTACACATAGAACTGGTAGTCGTACATTCAGTACTCATCGATGACATATGGTAAATACTTTTATTTAATAATTTATATAAGTATAAATGTAAACTATTTTTTTATTATTAATATTGGAAGTTGAGAATCATGATATCATGGAGTTCGATGTTTATAAGAGGCTGTACAATATTCTTTTCACTAAAGATATTACTGGTGGTTGATAACATCAGATTGTGGTCAGTCCAATTTTTTTGAGTTTCAAAATTAACTAAAAATAATATTTTAACTATTTTAATTTCAAATTTCATTTTTAGGAGTCATATGTGGTCATCAGTTCTCATACACATGATGAGACTCAAGTTGAGACTGAGGGTCAGTCTACCAGTGCATCAGGATTTGATGATGCGACATGGATGTTGGCGAATAAGTATGATTTTGAGAAAGTCTGAGTTGTTAGAATCAGTTCTTGATTGACACATGAAAGTTATTATGTCACTAATGTGTGGTTATCATCCAACTCGTGGGTAGATCATGTAGAGTCATTTTCATCGATTGTAGAGTATAAGAAGAAACTATGGGATCAGGATGAGATTATCAAGTCCCTATATAGGGAGCAGGAAGAGCTTCTTTGATAGCAGGAGAAGCAACATGAAGAGTAACATCGATCGTAGGAGAAAAAACACGAGAAGATTATAGAGTACATATGAGGGATGACACATGGTATAGGGATGGAGTTCCCTCCACCACATCCTCCAGATTACCCTCACCATCTTTAGTGATTTATGTATTTTTTACACATTTATTACGATAACAATTTAAATGAACATATTTTTTATAATATTATTTTTAACTCATATATTTATAGTTTTATATATTATGTTTTCTTATATAATTTTGATGTTTTTTATTTAATTTTTATTTTTTTAAAATTATTTTTTATGAGATTTTTCACCCTTCAAAAATGTTGATGTATATATATCTAGTAAAATATTTTTACGGTGAGTGACTTATCCATCACAAAAAAATATTTTTTTTGAGATGACCCATCAAAAAAAATAACTTTGGCAATTCATTTTCAGTAACTGGTCATTTATGATGGGATCCTATCACAAATTACTATTTATTATGGGATCTTTCCATAAATGATCCATAAAAAGTAATTCATATTCCAGTTGTGTGTTTACCATAGGGAAAAGAAGAAGCAATTTGCAACCTCAACTGCACAAGGAAACTACGAATCAATCTAGATCACACCAAGGGATCATCAAAACACATACTAATATATCCCAAACAAATCTAAATACACAAAAAAAATTCATGAGATAAGAATGAGTGGAAAAGGGGAAAATAGAGAATAACTCACCATCAATCGCTAATGAACAACCACCAAAACCCAAGGATCAAGGTGAGGGAAGACAGGATGGAAGGTATCCCAAAACTAACAAGGGCTCACCAAAGACTGAGAGAGACGAGAAATTAATGGGAAAAATATTGACTGGAAAAATATATAATCAACTTGGGAGTTTCCCCTTTATGGCTTAAATCTTAGTTTTATGATGTAAAACCCTAAAACACTAAAAAATTATTCCGTAAACCCACTTTTTTTTATCGTAAACCCCTTTTCTGCTAAAAAAACACAGCTCTTCAGGCTGGAATTAACTTAATCTATAAGTTCAAATTTTATAGTATTGACCCATTTTATGCTCTTCACCTCAGCTGCACACAAGCCATAAATCGCAGCCCATACAATCTGTAAACAACCCACTTATACTATAAAACCCACTTTTATGGCGTAAAAGGATAGTTGTATTTTTGTTATAGCTCCAACCTCTATAGAACCTCTCAATACTACTTTGAATCGCCCCAACACCAAAAATTGGAAAAGTAATGGGATGGGAAGGCATGAACCATTACAAGATATGTTCCTCATCCGTAAGTTCCCTCTTCTTCTCTAGTTTTTATGGGACACATATATGGGTTCTAAACCTTATGAATCCATATTCAATAAAGTTGAACTTTAGAATCTTATCTACCTTTAATTATAGATCCTTATAATTTATTTGGGCCTCTTTCTTCCTCTAAAGAATGGATGGCTGAGAAATTATTTGAGAAAGTTAGGATGAAGCCCCATTTATTATTCCCATGTCCATAATTTTCATTTCCAAGGAGATTGGATCCATTTCAATCCTCATCATGGATATGGTTGCGGGATACTTTCTACTCAAAGCATCTTACAATTTGTTTGTATTCCTAAGAAGGTTATGGATTTCACAATCACAATCCTTGATCAACTCTAACCACCTTCATTGGTGAATATTTAGATCCTTTTGTGTGAATATATACTTAAGGATATTATGATCTTTATATATATCACACTTCTCCCCATAGAGATAATGTCATCAAATCTTCAATGAGAAGATTACTAAATCAAATTATAGATCATGAATTTAGTAGTTATACTCATGGATCCTCTATATGATGCATGCAGTGCCCTCCAAACTGTATGATCATCTGAGTCCCAATGAGGCACACTTTTGCCTTAGAATTTTTTGACTATCACCTTTGTTAACATATCTATAGGATTTTACTTCCCAAAAACCTTATAAATATCCAACACATTTGCTGAGTCAATAAGGTTTCCTTATGAATTTTACATTCCTTCATGTTTGGGGAGATTGTTGAGTCAATAAGGTTTCCTTATGACTTTACCAATCCTCATGTTTTGAAAATCAAAAACACCTTATCTCAAGGAAAATTTCATTTTACCCTGTGTTTTACTTTAATAAGGAAAACTTTCCTTCCCCAAGGAAATTTATCCTTACCATGTTTTTCATTGTTAATTATATTGTCTAATTGTAACATTCAGTTTCATATCTAAAACCTCAAAATCATATAATACTTAGACAAAGAGAATTCTATTTTCAGGATCCGAATTCAGACTCCGAGTTCGCTGAATTCAGACTCCGAACTCTTTTGAGTTCTGACTCCGAGTTCTCTGAATTCAGACTCCGAACTCTTCTGAGTTCTGATTCTGAGTTCTTTGAATTTAGACTCTAAACTCCTATGAGTTCTGACTCTGAATTCTAATTAATTCAGACTCTTAACTTTGTAAGTTCAGACTCCAAATTCTAATGAATTCTGACTCTGAACTTTGTAAGTTATGACTTCTAATTCTCATGAACTCTTACTCCGAACTTTTTAAGTTCACGTTCCGAATTCTTATGAATCTAGATTTCGAATTTCCTTGAAATTCAGACTCTAGAATTCTATAGAGTTCAGGTTCCGAATTCTTGTGAATCTAGATTCCGAATTTCCTTGAAATTCAGACTCTAGAATTCTATAGAGTTCAAGTTCTGAATTACTTAGAAAATAGAATCCGAATATCCTTGTATTATAGATACCGAATGTGTTTTTGGTTAGACTCCGAACTTTTACTTACTTACATTTCAAATATTTGATTTTGGTTATGTAACCATATATTTTCTTACACTTGTTTTTATTATAAAACGATGTCGTGTATTCAGTTACTAACTAATTTTTTTTGAGTGACACATGTACATGTCCCTCTGAAATTCAAGGAAAAATATGACCATTGGAGGAGGGAGCCGACCGTTGAAGTCGTGCCTATAAATAGGAGATCATTTGAAAGAGCTCAGGACTTTTGATACTGTTCTATGAATCTAGATATTACATGCTTTTGAAGTGATTTCTAGAGAGAGACTCTCATGCTTTGTGCGTACTGAACGTCTTATTCAGATTTGCTTCATACGACTCTGAATGTTGTTGATTACATTCATGGGCTTCTGGGGATAGGAAGATAGAGGTGTCGACTACCTTGATGTTGAGGGATTCCTTGATGAGGAAGACAGAGGTACCGACTACCTTAAAGTTTAGGGATTGCAGGTATAGAAAGACAAACTCCGATCTTCATATAGAGGACTTACCCTGGTGTGGGTGAGACAGACTTTCTTGAAAGTATAAATCAAGGGACCTTTATCCAAGGTTGTTGGATACCCTTCTCTTTGGGTTAAAAGATTTACTACTTGCTACTTGTTTGGTTTCAAGTTTTCCACTGCATTTTTTATTGTAGAGGAAAGTATAACTATCTTATACTTCCTTATACTTGTAATCTGATTTAGTAAGATTCCATATGATTTACGGTAGAATCTCTATCTTTGTAAAATTTCGTTAAGTTTCCTTTCTGGAACCATATTTATGGAGTTGATTTCTCGGAATCAATTTTCCGGATTCAAGCAAGTTTATTGAACTAGAGGCGATTCTCGCTCAAATTTACCCAAGAGATGAAGGTAGAACGGTCCTTGTAGCCTAGCTTGGGTTGTCGAATCCTCAGAGTCCTAAGAAGTAATCTACAGACACGTACATTATATGGACTATTTTTGGATATAAAGTGTCCAACTTGGATTGATTTTAGATGAGTTTAAAGGATATCTAATAGATTTAAGTGAATTCAATTTAAAATAATGAGTTGATTCTAGGTTATCGCTCGGGGTGGATTAGACGTATTTCCTTTTTAATGATTTCAATTTCTTATATTTGAGATGGGTTCATTTAAGGAGATAAAAAAACATCATCACTTACTGGTTTAATTCCTAAAAACTTTAATAATAATCACCTATACACTTGAAGGATCAAAGTTTTGAGCACTTTAATGTAAAGGTTTGTATTAGCACATGAAGTGTGTGGCCTTAAATTCAACAAGGATGATGGAGTTTAAAAATCATCAAATAAAAATATCAATTAAAGAAGTGATTATAAATTAATGGGGTGATAAATAACATCCAATCCAACCCCTTTATACTCCCTTGGATCAACCCATAAGTGGGTTATCCCTCCATTGATTCTATGGTTTCAATGGAAGCGGAAAGTAGACTCATGAGGGAGGAAATGGAGAAGTAAAAAAAAACACAATAAAATAACAATCACTCCACCGTTGTGTGATAATATCACAAGTTTTGGTATGAAGAAGTTCACACCTTGAACCAACAGTATCAAAGTGATAACTAGAAGAACATAATAATAAGAGAAGAAGAACTTTTATTAAGAAACAAGGATGAATTAATACAACTTACATGTGGAAGACAAATTTGAGACAACAAAACCGCAACATAACATTACAATGAAAGAAAGCTCAAAGATCATCAACTCCTCCACCAACATTGCCTTAAATTGTAATTTTTTAAGCCTTGGGTAGATCCTCCAATAGTCCAAGTCTTCTCAATTAACTGTGGTAGGCCATAGGTGGGTGAAAAGTTGAGGGAGAGTTGATTTTCCACCCTTGACCCGAGGTGGCATCCAACTTTCATCCACCGATCAGATGCGCTTAGAATACCTTCTAGATTGCCGAATCAAAGTGGTCCATAAAATAAGAAAATGTAGCCCTAGATGTATTATGACCTCCTATAAAATTTGGGACCATTTGGAGTTTTATATTCGGAGATATGATTATATTAGTGGGATATTTTTCTGGGCCGCAGAATCTGGCCCAGAATTTTATCTCTAACTTGGGCCGCCTAAATGACCACAATGGACGCCGAATTAGCACTGGCTCTTGAAGAATGATATGTTCCACTATATTTATTATAGAATCCCATGAAATTTGGGATTCATTGAGACTGTATATTGGTCCCCAAATTCGAATTAGTGGGTTGGTGTCCAATCTGCCTTCTCCAGAATTGCTTCCATTCATCTCCAAGTATCTCCATCATCCTTTATGAATCCTCCATTGTTCCCTGAAAGAAAAATGTTCATATTTAAGTGTAGATACAGTTACAAAATTATAAAATTAAAATATGTATAATTAAATTCCTTATAATCATATGACTTTTTGGGCCTAAATTGGTGTACATTAGGCATGAAGTGCACAAATGATGAGAATGGATGTTCAAAATCAAAATCCACTAACTCAGGCCCATAAGATAAAAAATGAACATTTAATACCATTAAAATTTAATTAACATATGTGTTTTTATTGGATAATCACACCCCCCAACTTGAGATTTGCTAGTCCTGAGCAAATAATTCAATGATTTTATTTGAATTCCTTTCTTCAAACACATTATAACAAACAGTGATCACAATGTAAAATGCACACAAATATATCTTTATACCCTATAAAAATAATTTAAAACAAGATAAATTTAAAATCATATCCCAATCCCACGCCCATTCCTTTGATAAAATCCATCATCATACTTCATCCAACTCAATTAGGTGTAATGAAGTGTTGTGAATCACAATAGATATGGGGGTTCATTTTCATTCAAGGGGGAAATCATGGAAGCACTAGGTGGAATCACATTTAATCCTAATATGAGTATTCTTCATTCCTTTTTTTTGATTTTTTTTTTCAATATTTCCATAGTAATTGAGATTGCAGTTAATCAAATTAACCCATGTAGCAAGACTTTGCCGATGACTCCCAGACTCAAAGGCCTTAGGGCACCAAGTGAAGCCCACATACTCAAGAATCATCTCGAGTTAGCTTAATCAAAAACAAAGTCATATTACCATAAATAGAGATAGAGTGAAAAAATCAGGGCTAGAAAACTCTGGAGTCACGATCCCCAAGTACCGAAAGCCTCGCATTTTATCAATCCATTGCTCTACATGCAAATTTTTATTTTATTTTATTTTTATTTAATTTTTTTTTATTTTTTTGAATACTCATATTATTCATAAAAATAAAACCAGCCTATGCTATTTATTACGAGACCCCAAAAATTCAAATTAGTACCCCACAGTCTAGTGGACGTGCATTATGGCATTTTGATTTAATGGATGAAAATAAAAATGATGAAAATTTTCATTGGACAACCAAACTTCCAAAATCAATTCTTTTAAACTTAATCATGAATTAAATTAAGAGTCAAGGAAATAAAAATTATTTTCTATGTAGTTTTAATGTGAGAAAAGATGTTATTATATGAATGATAAAGGAATTTTACTTTACTTTTTTTTATCATTGTTTTTTTAACAAACATTTTGTTTCAAGACCCCCCAACTTAGAATGAAACTGTCCCTAGTTTTGTAAAAATAAAATAGAGGAGAAGTGGGTGGAGGGGGGAAATGAGTTGGAAAGGGAATGGAACAAGTTCACCTGGTGGCTTCATAATGATGATTGTGGTGCTCCCAAATCACTCTTTGGTCTCAAGGGAGATATAGGAACCTCCTTTATTGAATATGTATCACCAAAAAAATAGTCCCTAAACCATAAAAACAAGAACAAACCAAACAAAACAAACAACACAACAATTTATTTAATACCAAGTCTCATCATTTTTATGGTTTCCCCTTTTTTTTTGAAATCAACTGATGATACATTGTCTTCTTTTTATTTTCCGGGTAAGGTAGTACTCAGGGATCACACCACGTGACATAGATGAATATGGTGCTCCCCTTTCGTACCCATCCATACTCATAATAGAAGAACAGATCAACAATCTATTTTTTTAAATATCAAAATGATTAATAAAAAAAATTATTCCAAAAAGATTGAAAACATTAAAACCATGGGTTTCCACCCATGCAACGCTTTGTTTAACGTCGTTTTCCCAACATGGAACCCCTAACTTACCCAATACCAATTTTCAACATTTTAAGGACCCCATATTTCTCCATGTCCACTATATTGATATTTATTCTTTATTTATAATTTTTGTCGTGTGCAAACCTATGTTCTATAATGAGTGGTAAAATCCAAGGAATATCAGAAATGGTTGATCCATTTTCTTTTTTAGTCTTTCCAAAGACATTAAGAATCATTACCTCTTTATTGGTTTCAAGATAAAAAATTGTGCAAATTGGAACTTTTTGGCTATCCCCAATGAATGGAAACTTGAGGGTGGATGGAAAGTCCTTTCGTTCAAGTTCGGGTAGGCTAACACTTTCAGACATAGGTTGGGACTTTGAATCAAAATCAATTTCATTTTCCAAATTTCCCAATAGAATTGGTTCCTTTTTAATAGAAGATTCAACCACCAAATTGGAAGGATCTATTTCAGAAATGGGTATGGACTCAAAGTTTATGATTTCTCTTAATGGTTCAGTGATTTTTGTTTTTGAAAAGTCATCAATGGAGTTATATTCATGAGACTCAATCCATGATGTCAAATTTCCCTCTTGTGAATATAAAAAATCAGTTTCTTCTTGATTTAAACACCCATCAACAATTCCTTTATCCTATTCATCTATCCCAAATCCAAAGGTTGGTTCTTCAATAAATTCATGTGAGGTTTGTGGGAAACTAGACAATTCACATAAGGTTATGGAAGGGACAGTTTGTGTAGGGATGGGTTCCTCAAAATTTTTAATTGTATTGTATTCCATCCCTTTGAGTGCATGAATCTTGTTCGGGTCAATTCCCTAGGTATTCATTTCTTTAGAGCTCGGTAACTTATTTTGGACCTCGGACCCCATTCTCTTTTCAATAAAAAATTCATAACTTTGGATGGATTATGTGTATTAAGTAACCCACCATCCAAAATGGTTAAATATTATAATTCAAATGCAGTGAATGGTTTTCTATTTCATACACGTTCACATGGTGAAAAAAAACAATGAATAATGGTGTTTTCTTAAGAGGATATCATCATAGAGAAAGTGATGTTGAATTTATGGCACATTGGATGAAATAATTGAACTATTTTATCTAAGATAGAATTATGTAATGATGTTTAAATGCCACTGGTTTAATACAAATAGAGGACTGTGTGTTCATCTGCACTATGGAATCACCAACATTAAATATAAAACCCTTCTTTCAGCAAATGAACCATTTTTATTGGACCATCAAGAACATAAAATTTATTATTAAAATCATTATGCTACTTCAATAAAGTTAATTGATTGGTGGAGAAGTATAAAAATAAAATCTTGTGAAAATAAATTTATGAAAATGAATATGGTTTTATTGAAGTGAAATGAATTAAAAATTTTCAAGATATAGTTGAAAATACATCTTTTTAATGAAGAGAAAAAAATATCGATGATGACACGCCAGAGTTATGGTCGATGGTGAAGATGATATTAATGACGTAAAAAATGAATTTGAAATAACAAGAGATTATTAAGCTTAAAATCCTATGGAAATTTATGATACCGATGATGAAGATGAAGATATTGACACCATTGTGTACAAAGATAAAGATGGGGATGAATAATGACACAATTACATGTTGGTTATAGTCATAATATATATATATATATATAATAATAATTTTCAATTATTTACATACAACATTATTTTCATGTTTTAGATGGTTGAAAAGACTTTTGATGTGATGCTCTATAGCCTCGAGGAGTCCATGCTTCCCAGTGATGATCTTGATGCCTCATCATTTGACCCTTAGGTTGCAGGCGGTTCCTCGCTGACTCAAAGGGGTAGTGGTTTTGTGAGATTGATTATTTTCAACCCTATTACTGAGTGACTTCCACATCTTGATTTCAATCCATGCATGCAGAGGTATGTTCAGTTGTGTAATTTAGTTAATTTTCATTATCATTAGTTTTCATTAATTCATTTATGTACTAATTGTATTATCATTTTTTCTATTTTCTCGCAGTTTTTTGTATATAGATGTTGGATAGGGGGTTCTATTCCATGGAGTTTACCCTTTATGGCTTAAATCTTAGTTTTATGATGTAAAACCCTAAAACACTAAAAAATTATTCCGTAAACCCACTTTTTTTTATCGTAAACCCCTTTTCTGCTAAAAAAACACAGCTCTTCAGGCTGGAATTAACTTAATCTATAAGTTCAAATTTTATAGTATTGACCCATTTTATGCTCTTCACCTCAGCTGCACACAAGCCATAAATCGCAGCCCATACAATCTGTAAACAACCCACTTATACTGTAAACCCCACTTTTATGGCGTAAAAGGATAGTTGTATTTTTATTATAGCTCCAACCTCTATAGAACCTCTCAAGACTCCTTTGAATTGCCCCAACACCAAAACTTGGAAAAGTAATGGGATGGGAAGGCATGAACCATTACAAGATATGTTCCTCATCCGTAAGTTCCATATTCTTCTCTAGTTTTTATGGGACACATATCTGGGTTCTAAACCTTATGAATCCATATTCAATAAAGTTGAACTTTATAATCTTATCTACCTTTAATTATAGATCCTTATAATTTATTTGGTCCTCTTTGGTCCTCTCAAGAATGGATGGCTGAGAAATTATTTGAGAAAGTTATGATGAAGCCCCATTTATTATTCCCATGTCCATACTTCGCATTTCCAAGGAGATTGGATCCATTTCAGTCCTCATCATGGATATGGTTGCGGGATACTTTCTACTCAAAGAATCTTACAATTTGTTTGTCTTCCTAAGAAGGTTATGGATTGCACAATCACAATCCTTGATCAAATCTAACCACCTTCATTGGTGAATATTTAGATCCTTTTGTGTGAATATATACTTAAGGATATTATGATCTTTATATATATCACACCTCTCCCCATAGAGATAATGTCAGCAAATCTTCAATGATAAGATTACTAAATCAAATTATAGATCATGAATTTAGTAGTTATACTCATGGATCTTCAATTGATGGGAGGTATAGGCTATCACTTTGTCATATTTTATGAGTTCAACACCCAATCCATTTTTAGACACATCTCTATAGATCACAAATCCTTCCCCACTGGTGGGTAATTTGAGTGCTGGTGAAGTGATTAACCTCATCTTTAACTATTTAAATCTCTACTCACATTCATCAGTCCATAAAAACTTCAATCTATTCTGAGTTAGCTTGGTTAATGTGATTTACAATCATGAGAAGTTTCTCACAAATTGATTATAGTACCCATCCAATCTAAGGAAACTACGGATCTCCATCACATATGTTTAACTGGTCTATCCTTTAGTTGTATCTGTTTTCAAAGGATCTATAAATATCTATTTTATAGTGATAACATACCCTAGGAATGTTACTTTCTCTATATAAAACTTTCATTTACTATAATTCTCATATAACTTTTCCTTTTGCATGATCTTCAATACAAAATTCAAATGATCCTCATGATCCTCCTTAATTTTGGAGTATATAAGAATATAATATATAATTACTACCACAAATTTGTCAAAGTGGTCCCTAAAGTCACTATTAATTAAGTCCATGAAGATATTTGGAGCATTAGAGAGTCAAAATGGAATCACTATGAATTCATAGTGCCCATACATTTTATAAAAATAAGTCTTAAGGATATCCCCCTCCTTCTATTTTAATTGATAATATCCCGACTGAAGATCAACCTTAGAGAAGTATTAGGCTCCATGCAGCTAATCAAACAAGTCATCAATTTGTGATAGAGGTTATTTTTTCTTTATCATGATCTTATTGAGCTCATGATAATAAATTAATATGTTTATTGGCCCATTCTTCTTTATTAAAAGGACCGGTTCACCCTATGGTGATACACTTGGGCGTATAAACCATTTATCCATATTATCTTGTAGTTGTTTCTTCACTTATCCAAGTTTAATAGTGAAAATTCTATATGAAGTATTGGATATTAGAAAATCATTGGGTATAAGTTTGATTGAGAACTCAACTTCTTAGTTAAGAGGAAGTCCAAACAATTATTTAGGAAACACATCAAAATGTTTTCTTATAATGATCATGTCATCAAGGATGATATTTTCCTTAGTCTCAATCATTTGAGTTAGATATGATTTATCATAGGTCACTAATATCCATGCTTGAGATGATAATATCAAAGAAGAACCATCCTCCTCCTTACACTTGTATATAATCATAGGGTGATTTTTTATATATAGGGTTAATTCATTATCCCCACAATTTTTGCTATCTATATATAAGGAAATCCAATCCATACCCAAAATTTCATCAAATTCTTCTTAAGGGGGAATCATAAGGTTTACTAGGAAGTTAAATCCACAAATATAGACATATTATAGTTTATATACTTTGGATTCAATAATTTCCCTATTTTCTATTTTCACTAATATCTCTACTTCCATATTTTGAGGCGGTGTTTGAATAGTTATAATAAACTTATGTGATATAAAATAATGCATAGAACTATAGTCCCATAAGACATTTGAAGTATATAAATGGATTAAAATCCAAACTTTCACTATTTTATTATGGTTATAATCATTTACTTAATCCAAAATAGACTTAGGGATTATAATTTTAAAACCATTAAACACATAAAAGGGAAATTGTGAACATTTAAGGGATAACTCATAAATAACATACATTCCTTAACATATGAGTTTCTAGGTTTCAATCTAAGTTATACATGGTATATATCCTAATTTTATTATCAATTTTGTTCCCTTCACATTGGTTATTATGGAGATTTATAATTTACCAAATAATATCCTCTAGGATTGTCAAACAAGGTGTGCAGCAAAGCCTCTATGTTGTGTAAAAGGTGATGATTAAGTTAATACCCAATGAACACTTTTAGGGTTATTACCCCTAGGTGAAACTGTTCCTGATCCAAATCCACTTGTAGTATACATACATAAACTTTATTTCTTGGACACCACTTACTCTATACTTTACCAAAATTTATGGATGTTTTACTATGTTTAGTTTTATCCATAAGGTTTTTACTAATGTTTTCTAAACCTAATACAAAAAATAACTAGGAATTTATCTAACACCAACTATCAAAAATCGTATCTTTTATATACCTTATTTCATGATATATTACATAAATATACACATAATAAAATCCCATAATATCGATAGGCCTAGTGTCTTTGAGAAATTAGAAATATTTTATTGTGGAAACGCTGGGAGAAAAAATGATAAAAAGTTTACATAAGAGTAAATGGGAAAAAAAATAAAAAAAGATCATAGGACACAATGATTTATGTGGTTTGGGAAATTATCCTTACTTCCATGGGGATGAAGAAAATTCACTATGATCAGGATAATAATTATAGGTTATAATAATAGTTTTAGACACACAGAAACTGTAGCTCAAATGATCTCATAAAGGGATGATGAAACTATGCTACTAACCTCATAGTAAGTCCACTATGCTATAGTTCCATAACCACCCAAGTCCAAGTTATCATAGTGACTGGTGGTTGGAAGTTCATGGAGATACAATGTATTTTTGGTGTCACTATTAACATACTACTACGATGCCATGTTAAAGTCCACACTACTACAATGTCTTTTCATAAACTACTACATTATGTTCTCACTACTACTATGCCCTATCAGTTTTTCTAGTCATTTTTTCTATAGTTAGTCAGTATTTCTACAGTTTCCCAAAATATGGGTTGGGGGACTTTGGGCCCTAGACCCCCAGAGTATGGGTGTACTTCCCCCTATAACCCCCATCCACCTCACCGTGGAGGTCGAACTGTGAGATTCGTGGTCTGGTGTTGAGTTTGGGCTACTAGAATTCAGCCCAACTTTATTCAAATGGATCAGGCTACAAAATTCTAACACATATCACATTAACTTGAAACATATATAGAAAGGAATTATTTAAAATTCTATAACATTTCCTTAAAATCCATTTCTCTTCTAATACTACATGAGATAACTTAGGGACGTACATAAAAAGGGGTGAACTATAAAGCCTAGTAAATGAATAATCAAATAATAACATGATAAAAGTAACACATGTGAATCATGAGGCATATCAAGGTGACATAAATGGGGTGAGAGTCATAAACTTCAACATCAAAGCATGATATAATATAATAACATCATGACAACATAGGAGTGTGACAACAACATAAATCATGAAATCATAGTCCTCAATTAAGGTTAACCATTGAGATAACATAACATAGTGAGCATAGGATAACCTCCCATACACTATACATTATTTATCATGAGATAAAAATATTACCCAATGCATCAGAGGGCTATATAATTCAAGGACCACCCGTCACATTCATATCATGTACATGTATTTGTGTGGCACATAGATGATACAACATAAAGGTGAATTTTATCACTTTTAATCCCATGATTAAGTAGTGTGGTTTATATACATGAGAGTCCCCAATAAATTAATTATAGGTACATATATATGAATACCCTTGAGTGGAAATGGGGATGAGTATACACACACAAATGGAAACTCATGAGATAATTTTGGTAGCATATCAGGTGTACATAAAGGTTTATGTAAGGGTTTAATGTGAGTGAAAGGTGGTATATCAATATTTGGTAATCATAAGGACAATAAAGGTATGTGTTAAAACACATTCCAACATTAAAAATTGTAAATTGAAAGGCATAACTTAAAGAAAGTGTTTGAATAAATAGGATGAGGAGAGAATCCCCTTAGTTCATGATAGTAACGACTTAGGTAAAAGTTTTAAAAAGAAGAGATAAATGATATAAAATTAATATATAATTAATTGGATGGTAAAGTAATGTTTATTAATAAATTAAAACATAATAACTTTATATTTAAAGGCTAAATATATTGAAAGTGGTTGAATGGAAAAGAAGGGAGAGAGATCCCTTACCTTGAGAGGGCGCTTCTAAAAGTTTGGGAGGAGCTTATTAAGAGATTGTGAGAACCTTGGGAGGAATTTAGATATGGACATGAAGAGAAAATTCATTCTTAATGGGTTTTTAGTGAAGAGTAGTGAGAGTTTTTATGGATATTTATAGCAAAAGAGAGGATAATTCATTATTATTTTCTAAACTTAGGTTTTGGACTGTTTATAATAAAATAATCAAAACCACTAACCTTAGCATGATTTTTGTGCATGGTTTCTACCAAAGAGGATTGGTTTCAAATATTTTATTAGGAAAATAACCAAAAATATTAAAATAATACCATTGGTTATGTGGAAGTGAGTCATGTTCATAAAGAATTGATTTTGAGACCTTAAAATATAATATAGGTTTAGAGGATTCATTAATGTTTTATAAAATTAATAAAAAAACTTCAAAAAAACATTATTTTAAAGGTGAAATATATATTTGGTCATGTATAACTTTTATATATTTTATTATATCACTTTTTAGACTATTATGATGTTACAATATAGACCATATATTTATCCCGTATTTAAGTTTTACCCAAAAATTCGACTATCCCGAAAAATTATGAAAAAAATAACATTTTATAATTTTAACATGATTATTTTAAAAAATAATATTCATTTTACCAAATTAATTTTATAAATATGAGAATTTCCACATTTAAATAAAAATCCTCATTTGTTGAAAATACTATTTTTATGACAATAATAATTTTACAACCCTTATAAAGATTAAATTGGACTTCATTAAGTTATATTATAATTTTTGTTTAAATAAATATTATTTAATAATAATATTTTATTAAAATAACATCTATTTAAAAAATTATTGGATTTATCAAAAGAGTGTCTTAATTAAAACTATATATTTTCTAAAAATACGATTCATATCAAAATCTGATTTTTTACCAAAATCATGATATAATCATTTATAATGTAATAATAAAAAGTGATAACTACAATAATTATATAATTAAAAAGAAAATATAAAAATTAATATTACTGGGTTTTAAATACACAACCCCTTACTGCACAATCGTATGCCTTAAGGGTATGGTGTGTGATGATGATACTTTCTTGGGGTGCATTAAAAAATATTTCACTTTTTCCAACAGGGGGAATATCTGTTGGTAAAAGTGTGTTTTCTATTGGTAAAACATTTTACCAACATATATGTACCTATCACTAAACTGCCGGTAAAAACTATGTCACTAAATGTTTTTTGCGATAGATAAAATAGTTTTGTTGCAATGATAATAATACCAACATATAATATATATATTGGTTAAGGTGTTTAACAACTGGTTATTGTGATTTTTTTTCTATTGGTAATAATATTACCAAAATATAAAATTTATTTATAAATTACATTTGAATAAAAATTATAAATTTTTATTGCTAGTAAAATTTCATATTATATTTATTAATTTATCATAATAGTACATCTGTTTTAATTATTAAACCGGAGACAATTATAACACATGTTCAAACTTAGAAAAAAAAATATTAATAATGAAATTCATTAAAAAATGAATCATTATAAAACACTAGACACCGTCCACCCCAACGACCCAACCATAACCCCAGCTCCAGAGACTAGCTCTGACGAGTCAGTTTTAGCACCAGCAGCTCCAACCCATCATCTCTAACGAAGCAGCTCTAACAAATAATATTACAATAGATAAAAACACAAAAACCTAGGATACATCTATACACCACCCCATGGGTATGTCGTATCTTTACTGCAGTCCTCCATCACCCACCATGGTAGAAGAATAGTTATTCCCACCAAAGATCTTTCTTTACCCCCCAAGTAGGCCATTAGAGGAAAAACACCAATTCATCTCCAGTGACAATGAGTAACCTCAAATCGCAGCTATGCAACACCCTTATGCTCTAAGATCTACACCACACACAACCAAAGATCATACCCAAAAATTAGCAAAAAATACATTCAAGAGGTAGAATAAGGGGAAGGATAAAAATAGTCTATCAAAGATCCAATGAATGGTTGTCTACTAGCTAGTAGCCATTATATGTGATGAAGTTTTTACCCCATCATATGTGAACTTATATCCCTTTCCTCCCCCTATTATGGGACTTTTGAAGCCAAATAATCATCCAGGACTGTTCCAAAGTATAAAAACCCATAAATTATTAGGCTATGTTTAATATAAGAAATCCTTTTCAATAGAAATGGAAAAGACAAAAAAATAAATAATTTTTAATAGTTTATTTGGTATAAAGGTAAAATGTGTGATGAAATATGTTAAAAAGAGGAATATTCAAGGAAATAATACATAAAATCAGAGAGAAGGAAAAAAAAAGAAAATGATGAAATTATCATAGTAAAGAAGGCTAAAAAAATACAAGTTCCATTTATACCAATTACAGACTCAAAGAAAGTCACTCCAATTATGGACGAATACTGATTTATGGTTAAAGATAATTTGATGTAAAAAAAATTCAAGTAGTACAAAACTCCATTCACAAAAAAATAATATAAAAAACTGAAGTCCTATTCAAGAATTTTGGTAGATATAGTGCTTAGGATGATAGGAAAGAAGGAGTACACCAACATGCACCAAAGTCACATCATATTGGCAGATGAAACCATTTATGCAAGAGTAAAAAATAAAATGTTAGTGGCACCACCACTGCATAGTTTTAGATAGACCAAGAAGACAAACTAACATAGCTAAAATCAAATCAACAATCATTGTGTCTTTCAGAAAAGGTAGGTGGTACATTTTATAAGGGACCCAATCAAAAACACCATTATGGTAGAAATGCATATAAAAAGACCCGGTTGAAATTAAGTATATAACCATGGACCCACAATCAAAACACAACACTTGTAGTTGACAAAGGTTTAATTTGAAAACACTTGCTGAAATTTTTTTAACACATCACTTATGAGGGAATACATTTACCTAGGATTTTAGTAACCATAGAGTGATCTTTCTCAGCTTGTTTGAGAGAAATATGAGTTCCTATTCCAGCATTATATCGATTTTCATCCTAATTTAAAATAACAAGTGACAACAGTAAGGGTTCCAAGGCATGAAAAATAAAGAAAAGGAAATTACAATGAACTATAACTGAAATAAACTGACCAAAAGAAACACAAAAAAAAACAATGTGGTTTGCATTTTGAATGATACAAGGATTGTCCAAATATTATGTAGAGTCAAAAACTAACCAATGTACTTCACCAAAACCTATATAAAAAATAAAATAATCATAAATAAACTCATAAAAAAACTCACAAAATAAAATCACACTAGGTTACCAGAAGCATCTGATCATCCCCAATTACAGCCATAGGCGACACTCACACTAGTGGTGGGAAACTGATGATCATCCCCAATCAAGTGAGAAGGTCCTCTCTCTTTCACTTGAGCATGGAATAATTTGATCACCAATCTCACAAAGGAATCAAAAAAAAGATCTGTGTAAAATAAATTAGCAGTAAGATAGATGCCTATAAAATAAAACACATCAAACCTATGGAAAATTACCCCACCTTCATGGCAGAGGATGCATATCCAACTTGGATCTCTCATACTATGGTTTTCATTATCATGTCATGTGCCCCTTGATTTCCTGATGAGGCCAGAAGGCCCGACTACTGATGGAAGCATATCAACATAATCAAAGAAAGAAAGAGAAGATATACCAAATTATATAGTATTTTTATTAGTCATTACAACATTTCATTGTTCACAAAATTTCAATACTTCATACCTGGACATATTTTAACATCCATATTAACAAAATTTCATCAATTTTATCAAAATTCCTAAAACAACCATTTTTTAAAAATATTTGTGTAAATTATAGTTCATTTAACAACCCCTACATGAATCAAAACAACCGAATCCAATTGCAAGTATACAAGAAAAATCTAAAATTACTCAAGGAAGGTCTTACCAATGTGTAATAAATATCAAGGATTGAAATGACTACACAAAAAAACATAATTCATTAATAAAGAAATAAAGGGTGGTTTAATCAAGCCCTTGTAACAAGGCATTCAAACACCACACCATTCTTCAAGATAGCTTCATATAAACCCTGGAAAAGGTCTCTAACTTTACCCAGTCTCATTCTAAGACATGGGATCCGACAAAACCTAACCAGATTAATAAAAAAAGCTTCATATTTTACAACATGAAAATTAAAGAAAAATAAATTAAGTCTAAGGAACCTCTGCCTTTCTTTATCCTTATTTTAGACTCGTCAATCCAATACTTGATGAAGAATCACCAGATATCAATGGAAATACATTGTCACGGCTTGAGTTTTCATTCAAAGCAATGTATTCTATGGTAATAAGGACATCATTGATCAAAAATCAGATTTGTGGCATCCTGTTACTGTGAAATACAAGTATTGGATTTCCCTTGGTCTCTATTACTATGCAATCCAATATTGTGGCCTCAAAGATCAGAGTTGTGGTATCGTGTTACCGTGTAATCCATTTTTTTACCATGCAATTTATTTTACTGTGCAATCCAGTTCTGCTACCATACAATCAAATATTAGAATTGAGGCATCCAATTACCATGAAATCCAATATTATCAAGTAGCTTAACAGCTACATACTAAGGAATGGTCAACAAAAGAATCATAAATAAAATATAAATGACACTAAAATTGATATCCTGTAAGGGAAAGACCTCGAATTCAAAGACTTGGGAAGGGATTTGGACTTTCCCGATTCATGAAATTTCATCCGTGAGGAACCTCCACTTGTCAGGGGACGGCGTGGGCCAAGCGAGAAAGGAAGGTGATACCGGGGGTCGAATAGGGATGATGGGGGTCCTCTGATGGCGATGAAAAGGATATCGCAACGTCACTTAAAGAGGATGTTGTTTCATGGTCGAGGGGGCCAACGACGAAGGTAGATGGCCACGAAAGAGGTGGAGGGGGTCGCAGAGAAGGCGAGTCACGTTGGATAAGAGTGGTGGAGGATGTGACGGGGGTTTCCGAGGGTAGTAGTGGTCGTAGGGAAACCAGGGGGTCACAGATGAAGAGGTGTCAGCAGAGGGTAGTGGGATCACACTGTGGTTGGGGTGGGGTGGCTTAGGGTTCATATAGAGTAGATATTTTTTAAAATAAAATCAAATTTATAAAATAAAATATATCATTTATTTTTTTAAAATAAAAATATATTACATATATATTTAAATGGTATAAAATTTTATAAAAAATAAAAAATTTATTTTATAATATAAAATAAAATTTCTAAATGAGGATATCAATTATTAATAAAACAATATGACTCAATTAATTGTTATGTTTCTTATTTATTGAATGTAAATAATTAATTTTTTGAAATTATTTTGGTTAGATTTAATTATTTTTATTAAATTTAAATATAAAAATTAAATTATCATGTATATAGAACTTATATGTAAATATATAAAATATCATAATTATTTAAATGTTTATTAAATGAACAACATTAAAAAATATAAACACTAATGATATTTAGAGAAAATTAAAAATTAAAATGAATGAATGATATATTTTTGATAAGACCTCAAAAAATTGATACAGACTTTGGTCATAAAAATAATAATATATAAAAAGTTAGTTTCTATTAATTGGTTATTGATAAAATCTTTGTGGTTATTGTTGTAACATGTTTTTATTGATGGTAAATGAATTTTTGGTAAATATTATCATTATTAACAAATTCATGTGTTGGTAAAAAAAATTGATGGTATTAGTATGATAAAGCAATAGATTTAATTGTTGGTAAAATATGTGTTGGTATTGAACGATCAATATCAACAGATATATATGTTGGTAAAAATAAGTGTTGGTACTTAAAATTAATACCAATAAAAGTTATTATCTATTGTAATTACCCATTTTTACCAACAGATATATTATTTGTCAATAACATTTTGTTGGTATAAATCATTTTTCTTGTAGTGGTAGTTCAACGAACATGATTTGATACATGATATTGATAATATTGAAATTATCCCATAAATGGTTTAATTTTTGTTTTAGTTATTGAATTTCAAATTGGTCTTGGACAAGGAAAATTCTCAGTGATGTTATCTACCTTGAAAGCTCTGATAATTTGGCTTCATAGGGTATAATCCTAATAGTCGAGTTCATCACTTCTTGTTTCTGTGTCAATTTGACTTTATTATAAACATAAATATATAATAATCTTAATGGTCACTATACAATGGATATATTATAAAAAACTATAATGATTAATATTTTTTTAAATCCAATGAGTTATATTTTACAATAGTCCGAAATAACCAAAGTAGTGCATGTGTTTTCTATAACTACTTTACTTAATAATGAATTTATTTATTTAAAATGGAATTTATAAAAGATAGAGTTGTTAAAAAATTACCATTGAGTTGAGGGAATTTAGGTCATATAACTCATTTGTGTGAATGATTTTTCCTTGTTTAGAAAAGTGAGGCTTGGCTATCCATCATTCCGAGCTCACTCTTATGGGAATTATTGATTTTATATGATTCTAAGTCTTTATATGAAAGGGTTTCATGTAACTTATTCATGATATTCATTTAGATATGTAAGAATATAATTTTATTTTAATTTAGGTTAGTAATTTTGGGAATAAAAATTTTGAGAATCAAAATTCTGTCCATTAAATCCAACAAACAAACCTGGTGAGACAATGTTCACCAGATAGAGATGTTCGTCCAATCACTCCAGCCTACAGAGTGGAAATAATACAAAATATTATCAGATAGAGAGTTTGTCTAATAACCACCTCCTTTGATAAATGATCAATATAACTAGGATAATAAGTAACTTAATCTCCACACATAACTCAACAATCACACTTCACACAAACTCAAAACAAAAAAAATGAACAAAAAAAATTTACATGGTTCAGACAAAGTCCTACATCCATGGGTGAAAACAACCAATATATTTCATTATAGGAGATAAAAATGAGTAAAAAAATCTTGATCAATTTTTCTCTACTATTGGGTATTAGAAAATTAAAACATAAACACTCACTTTTCAAACAATTAGCTGTACATATCAGATTTGGGCCACCACGCCTCTTTATAGAGGTCCTTGTCTTGTCAACAAGTTTCATCGGCCATTGAGTTTCATGGTCAACCTTCCATTGAATTTAGTGACTAATGATACACTATTTTAACACCCTATGAAACCACAAACAACTGGTCACCATAAAACAACGTTTGCAATGAGTTTCCACTCTTGGTGAATATTCTATGTGAGAGTTTTTTCTGATAATCTCCATTAGATCATTGAAGCCTCACCATATAATTACCCCCTTCGATGAATCTGTGTCCACTCAACTCTATTTGACTCCCACTATCTGATGGAATTTCTATCTAGTAGACAAACCTTTTTCTTAAATTCTATGAAACATCATTGTAGGAAACATTTATCTTGTCTATCTAGTGGTCTCTATCCAATCAAACCCTTCTAAAAAACTCCATTCTATAAACCTATAGAAACTTCCAAAAACCCAAAAATCTCCCACTTGGAAAATTTCTTTAGTATTTAAACCTTGTTATTCCTTCATTTTCCTAATTTCATCCTCTATATGATGCATGCAGTGCTCTCCAAACTGTATGATCATCCGAGTCCCAATGAGGCACACTTTTGCCTTAACATTTTTTGACTATCACCTTTGTTAACATATCTATAGGATTTTACTTCCCAAAAACCTTATAAATATCCAACACATTTGCTGAGTCAATAAGGTTTCCTTATGAATTTTCCATTACTTCATGTTTGGGGAGATTTTTGAGTCAATAATGTTTCCTTATGACTTTACCAATCCTCATGTTTTGAAAATCACAAACACCTTATCTCAAGGAAAAATTCATTTTACCCTGTGTTTTACTTTAATAAGGAAAATTTTCCTTCCCCAAGGAAATTTATCCTTACCATGTTTTTCATTGTTCATTATATTGTCTAATTTTAACATTCAGTTTCATATCTAAAACCTCGAAATCATATAATACTTAGACCAAGAGAATTCTACTTTTAGGATCCGAATTCAGACTCCGAGTTCGTTGAATTTAGACTCCGAACTCTTATGAGCTCTGACTTCGAGTTCTCTGAATTCAGACTCCGAAATCTTCTGAGTTCTGATTCTGAGTTCTCTGAATTTAGACTCTGAAATCCTATGAGTTCTGACTCAAAATTCTAATGAATTCAGACTCTTAAATTGTAAGTTCAGACTCCAAATTCTAATGAATTCTGACTTCGAACTTTGTAAGTTATGACTTCTAATTCTCATGAACTCTTAATCCGAACTTTTTAAGTTCACGTTCTGAATTCTTGTGAATATAGATTTTGAATTTCATTGAAATTCAGACTCTAGAATTCTATAGATTTCAGGTTCCGAATTCTTGTGAATCTAGATTCTGAATTTCCTTGAAATTCAGACTCTAGAATTCTATAGAGTTCAGGTTCTGAATTACTTAGAAAATAGAATCCCAATATCCTTGTATTATAGATACCGAATGTCTTTTTGGTTAGAATCCAAACTTTTACTTACTTACATTTCAAATATTTGATTTTGGTTATGTAACCATATTTTTTCTTACACTTGTTTTTATTATAAAACGATGTCGTGTATTCAGTTACTAACTAATTTTTGTTTGAGTGACACATGTACATGTCCCTCTTAAATTCAAGTAAAAATATGACCATTGGAGGAGGGAGCCGACCGTTGAAGTCGTGCCTATAAATAAAAGCTCATTTGAAAGAGATCAGGCCTTTTTATACTGTTTTATGAATCTAGATATTACATGCTGTTGAAGTGATTTCTAGAGAGAGACTCTCATGCTTTGTGCGTACTGAACGTCTTGTTCAGATTTGCTTCATACGACTCTGAATTTTGTTGATTACATTCAAGGGCTTCTGGGGATAGGAAGATAGAGGTGTCGACTACCTTGATGTTGAGGGCTTCCTTGATGAGGAATACAGAGGTGCCGACTACCTTAAAGTTGAGGGCTTGCAGGGATAGAAAGAAAAAATCCAATCTTCATATAGAGGACTTACCCTGGTGTGGGTGAGACAGACTTTCTTGAAAGTATAAATCAAGGGACCTTTATCCAAGGTTGTTGGATACCCTTCTCTTTGGGTTAAAAGATTTACTACTTGTTACTTGTTTGGTTTCAAGTTTTCCACCGCATTTTTGATTGTAGAGTAAAGTATAACTATCTTATAATTCCTTATACTTGTAATCTGTTTAGTAAGATTCCATATGATTTAAGGTAGAATCTATATCTTTGTAAACTTTTGTTAATTTTCCTTTTTGGAACCATCTTTATGGAGTTGATTTCTCGGAATCACTTTTCCGGATTCAAGCAAGTTTATTGAACTAGAGGCGATTCTCGCTCAAATTTACCAAAGAGATGAAGGTAGAACGGTCCTTGTAGCCTAGCTTGGGTTGTCGAATCCTCAGAGTCCTAAGAAGTAATCTACAGACACGTACATTATATGGACTATTTTTGGCTATGAAGTGTCCAACTTGGATTGATTTTAGATGAGTTTAAAGGATATCTAATAGATTTAAGTGAATTCAATTTAAAATAAAGTGTTGATCCTAGGTTATCGCTCGGGGTGGATTGGACGTATTTCCTTTTTAATGATTTCAATTTCTTATATTTGAGATGGGTTCATTTAAGGAGATAAAAAAAAATCATCACTTACTGGTTTAATTCCAACAACCTTTAATAATAATCACCTATACACTTGAAGGATCAAAGTTTTGAGCACTTCAAAGTAAAGGTTTGTATTAGCACATGAAGTGTGTGGCCTTAAATTAAACAAGGATGATGGAGTTTAAAAATCATCAAATAAAAATATCAATTAAAGAAGTGATTATACATTAATGGGGTGATAAATAACATCCAATACAACCCCTTTATACTCCCTTGGATCAACCCATAAGTGGGTTATCCCTCCATTTATTCTATGGTTTCAATGGAAGCGGAAAGTAGACTCATGAGGGAGGAAATGGAGAAGTAAAAAAAACACAATAAAATAACAATCACTCCACCGTTGTGTGATAATATCACAAGTTTTGGTATGAACAAGTTCACACCTTGAACCAACAGTATAAAAGTGATAAGTATAAGAACAGAATAATAAGATAAGAAGAACTTTTATTAAGAAACAGGGATGAATTAATACAAGTTACATGTGGAAGACAAATTTGAGACACCAAAACCGCAACATAACATTACAATGAAAGAAAGCTCAAAGATCTTAAACTCCTCCACCAACATTGCCTTAAATTGTAATTTTTTAATCCTTAGGTCGAGCCTCCAATAGTCCAAGTCTTCTCAATTAATTGTGGTAGGCCATAGGTGGGTGGAAAGTTGAGGGAGAGTTGATTTTCCACCCTTGACCCGAGGTGGCAGCCAGCTTTCATCCACCGATCAGATGCGCTTGGAATACCTTCTAGATTGCCGAATCAGAGTGGTCCATGAAAGATGAAAATGGATCACTAGATGTCTTCTAACCTCCTGTAAAATTTGGGACCATTTGGAGTTTTATATTCAGAGATATGATTATATTAGTCGGCTGTTTTTCTGGGCCGCAGAATCTGACCCAGAATTTTATCTCTAACTTGGACCGCCTAAATGACCACAATGGACGCCAAATTAGCATTGGCTCTTGAACAATGATATGTTCCAATATATTTATTATATAATCCCACGAAATTTGGTATTCATTGAGACTGTATAGTGGGCCCCACATTCGAATTAGTGGGCTGGTGTCCAATCAGCCTTCTCTTGAATTGCTTCCATTCATCTCCAAATATCTCCATCATCCTTTATGAATCCTCCATTGTTCCCGGAATGAAAAATGTTCATATTTAAGTGTATATATAGTTAAAAAAATATAAAATTAAAATATGTATAATTAAATTCCTTATAATCATATGACTTATTGGGCCTAAATTGGTGTACATTAGGCATGAAGTGCACAAATGATGAGAATAGATGTTCAAAATCAAAATCCACTAACTCAGGCCCATAAGATAAAAAATGAACATTTAATACCATTAAAACTTAATTAACATATGTGTTTTTATTGGATAATCACACCCCCAACTTGATATTTTATAGTCCCGAGCAAATAATTCAATGATTTTATTTGAATTCCTTTCTTCGAACACATTATAACAAACAGTGATCACAATGTAAAATGCACACAAATATATCTTTATAACCTATAAAAATAATTTAAAACAAGATAAATTTAAAATCATATCCCAATCCCATGCCCATTCCTTTGATAAAATCCATCATCATACTTCATCCAACTCAATTAGGTGTAATGATGTGTTGTGAATCACAATAGATATGGGGGTTCATTTTCATTCAAGGGGGAAATCATGGAAGTGATAGGTGGAATCACATTTAATACTATTATGAGTATTCTTAATTCCTCTTTTTTGAATTTTTTTTGCAATATTTCCATAGTAATTGAGATTTCAGTTAATCAAATTAACCCATGTAGCAAGACTTTTCCAATGACTCCCAGACTCAAAGGCCTTAGGGCACCAAGTGAAGCCCACATACTCGAACATCGTCTTGAGTTAACTTAATAAAAAACAAAGTCATATTACCATAAATAGATATAGAGTAAAAAACTCCGGGCTAGACAACTCTGGAGTCACGATCCCCAAGTACCGAAAGCCTTGCATTTTATCAATCCATTGCTCTACACGCAAATTTTTATTTTATTTTATTTTTATTTATTTTTTTTATTTTTTTTAATACTAATATTATTCATAAAAATCAAACCAACCTATTCTATTTATTACGAGACCCCAAAAATTCAAATTAGTACCCCACAGTCTAGTGGACGTGCATTGTGGAATTTTGATTTAATGGATGAAAATAAAAATGATGAAAATTTTCATTGGAAAACCAAACTTCCAAAATCAATGCTTTTAAACTTAATCATGAATTAAATTAAGAGTCAAGGAAATAAAAATTATTTTATATGTAGTTTTAATGTGAGCAAAGATGTTATTATATGAATGATAAAGGAATTTTACTTTACTTTTTTTTTATCATTGTTTTTTTTAACAAAAATTTTGTTTCGACACCCCCCAACTTAGAATGAAACTGTCCCTAGTTTCGTAAAAATAAAATAGAGGAGAAGTGGGTGGGGGGGAAATGATTTGGAAAGGGCATGAAACAAGTTCACCTGGTGGATTCATAATGATGATTGTGGTGCTCCCAAATCACTCTTTGGTCTCAAGGGAGATATAGTCACCTCCTTTATTGAATATGTATCACCAAAAAAATTGTCCCTAAACCATAAAAATAAGAACAAACCAAACAAGACAAACAACACAACAATTTATTTAATACTAAGTCTCATCATTTTTATGGTTTTCTTTTTTTTTGAAATCAACTGATGATACATTGTCTTCTTTTTAATTTCTGGGTAAGGTAGTACTCAGGGTTCACACCACGTGACACAGATGAATATGGTGCTCCCCTTTCGTACCCATCCATACTCATAATAGAAGAACAGATCAACACTCTATTTTTTTTTAAATATCAAAATGATTAATAAAAAAAATTATTCCAAAAAGATTGAAAACATTAAAACCATGGGTTGCCACCCATGCATCGCTTTGTTTAACGTCATTAGCCCAACATGGAACCCCTAACTTACCCAATACCAATTTTCAACATTTTAAGGACCCCATATTTCTCCATGTCCACTATATTGATATTGATTCTTTGTTTATAATTTTTGTCGTGTGCGAACCTATGTTCTATAATGAGTGGTAAAATCCAAGGAATATCAGAAATGATTGATCCATTTTCTTTTTTAGTCTTTCCAAGGACATTAAGAATCATTACCTCTTTATTAGTTTCAAGATAAAAAATTGTTCAAATTGAAACTTTTTGGCTATCCCCAATGAATGGAAACTTGAGGGTGGATGGAAAGTCCTTTCGTTCAAGTTCGGGTAGGATAACACTTTCAGACATAGGTTGGGACTTTGAATCAAAATCAATTTCATTTTCAAAATTTCCCAATATAATTGGTTCCTTTTGAATAGAAGATTAAACCAACAAATTGGAAGGATCTATTTCAGAAATGGGTATGGACTAAAAGTTTGTGATTTCTCTTAATGGTTCAGTGATTTTTGTTTTTGAAAAATCATCAATGGAGTTATATTCATGAGACTCAATCCATGATGTCAAATTTCCCTCTTGTGAATATAAAAAATCAGTTTCTTATTGATTTAAACACCCATCAACAATTCCTTTATCCTATTCATCTATCCCAAATCCAAAGGTTGGTTGTTCAATAAATTCATGTGAGGTTTGTGGGAAACTAGACACTTCACATAAGGTTATGGAAGGGAAAATTTGTGTAGGGATGGGTTCCTCACAATTTTTAATGGTTTCTAGTTCTAACCTCAAAGATGAAACCTCAAAATTCATTTTCTACATTTTTTGACACAATTTTTCAAGTAATGGTTGTGGATCATGATGGGTAAGGGTTTGAGAAATATGGTCTATTTCAGGTGGATAATTAAGTTGTTGGAATTGCACAGGAGGGTGTTCATATTGGATTTGTGGAGATTGAAACTCATTATATATTGGGATGTTTTTGTGGATCATAGGAGTAAAAACATTGTGGTTCATTAGGTTTTTGATGATCCCAAAAGTATAAATTAGTATGGTCATTATACATCACACATGGGGTTGTGTGATCAAAATAGGGATAGGTTTCCCATGTTTGGACTTGTTCAAAATTGATTTCCATAGGAGTGAGGGGGTGAGAAGAGAGAAGAGGGATGAAAAAAAAACATATTATAGTGTCTAAGATAACTTACTTAGGTCCCCAGAAAAGAGGCCGAAATTTGATTCTGACTCAAATTTACCCAAGAGATGAAGGTAGAACGGTCCTTGTAGCCTAGCTTGGGTTGTCGAATCCTTAGAGACCTAAGAAGTAATCTACAGACATGTACATTCTATGGACTGTTTTTGGATATGAAGTGTCCAAATTGGATTGATTTTAGATGCGTTTAAAGGATATCTAATATATTTAAGTGAATTCAATTTAAAAGAATGAGTTGATCCTAGGTTATCGCTCGGGTTGGATTGGACGTATTTCCTTTTTAATGATTTCAATTTCTTATATTTGAGATGAGTTAATTTAAGGAGAGAAAAAAAAATCATCACTTACTAGTTTAATTCCTACAACATTTAATACTAATCACCTATACACTTTAAGGATCAAAGTTTTGAGAACTTCAAGGTAAAGGTTTGTATTAGCACGTGAAGTGTGTGGCCTTAAATTCAACAAGGATGATGGAGTTTAAAAATCATCAAATAAAAATCTCAATTAAATAAGTGATTATACATTAATGGGGTGATAAATAACATCCAATCCAGCCCCTTTCTACTCCCTTGGATCAACCCATACGTGGGTTATCCCTCCATTGATTATATGGTTTCAATGGAAGCGGAAAGTAGACTCATGAGGGAGGAAATGGTGAAGTAAAAGAAAACACAATAAAATAACAATCACTCCACCATTGTGTGATAACCTCACATGGTTTGGTATGAACAAGTTCACACCTTAAACCAAAGGTATCAAAGTGATAAGAATAAGAACAAAATAATAAGAGAAGAAAAACTTTTATTAAGAAATAAGGATGAATTAATACAACTTACATGTGGAAGACAAATTTGAGACAACAAAATCGCAACATAACATTACAATGAAAGAAAGCTCAAAGATAATAAAATCCTCCACCACCACTACCTTAAATAGGATTTTTTTAATCCTTGGGTTGAGCTTCCAATAGGACAAGTCTTCTCAATTAATTGTGGTAGGCCATATGTGGGTGGAAAGTTGAGGGAGAGTTGATTTTCCACCCTTGACCCGAGGTGGCAGCCAGCTTTCATCCACCGATCAGATGCGCTTGGAATACCTTCTAGATTGCCGAATCAGAGTGGTCCATAGAAAACGTAAATGGAGCCCCAGATGTCTTCTAACCTCCTGTAAAATTTGGTCCCATTTGGAGTTTTATATTCGGAGATATGATTATATTATTGGGCTGTTTTTCTGGGCCGCAGAATCTGGCCCAGAATTTTATCTCTAACTTGGGCCGCCTAAATGACCACAATGGACGTCGAATTAGCACTAGCTCCTGAAGAATGATATGTTCCACTATATTTATTATAGAATCCCACAAAATTTGGGATTCATTGGGACTGTATAGTGGGACCCACATTCGAATCAGTGGGCTGGTGTCCAATCTGCCTTCTCTAGAATTGCTTCCATTCATCTCCAAATATATCCATCATCCTTTATGAATCCTCCATTATTCCCTGAATGAAAAATGTTCATATTTAAGTGTAGATACAGTTCCCAAAATATAAAATTAAAACATGTATAATTAAATTCCTTATAATCATATGACTCATTGGGCCTAAATTGGTGTACATTAGGCATGAAGTGCACAAATGATGAGAATGGATGTTCAAAATAAAAATCCACTAACTCAGGCCCATAAGATCAAAAATGAACATTTAATACCATTAAAATGTAATTAACATATGTGTTTTTATTGGATAATCAAGAGGTTTTGTGAATTTTTCCTTGTATAATTTTTTTAAACATTACCATCTTTAAAAGTTCCAAAGGAATTTTTAAAAGTGTATAATTCACCCCCCTCTTGTATATTGAGCATCATACGATACTACAATAAGTATCTTCATTCATTATTTTGATCCAAAAATTGGTATCAGATGAGGTATCTGAAATACTTATATTCACATATAATTTTTCCTTGCTCAAGTTTTTCATTGTTCTATATTTTCAATGCTTTTGAATATTTTTTTTGTTTACAAATTATTTTTTCTAATAAGTTTGTGTGGGAAGAGATTTTCTTTAAGATGGAAATAATCAATGTTGGTTTCATTGAAAACCTAAATCCTACTAGACCACCTATTTTTTATGGAAGTGATTATGAATATTGGAGAGATCTCATGAAGACATTTATTATCAATACTGAAGTGGAAAATTTTGTTATGATTAATAGAGGATATAAAATCCCTAAAAAGGAATTTAGTACTTTCAAAAATCAAGAAAAGAATGAATATCAACTAAATTATAAGTTATGAAATACATTTCTTTGTTCCATGACTAGAAATATATATATCCAAATTTCATCTTGTGAAGAATCAAATTGTATTTGGAAGAAATTTGAAGTTACAAACTTTGTAACTTCAAAAATCATTGAAACTAGAAGAGCCATGCTCAGAGCTAAATATCGTGGTTTTTGATTTCCTTATGGAGAAACCATATGTAAGGTGCAACAAATATTCATGACTGTTGTTAATAGTTTATAATCTATGGGTGAGAAAGGATTAGATGATGAAGCGCTTGTTGATAAGATCATAGACATCATGCCCAATGAGTGGGAATCCAAGAGAACTGCTATTGATGAGAACAGAAAGGTTACTTAGATTTCTCTTGATGAAATTTTTGGAACTCTTCTTCAACATGAGACTATAATGAAGAGAGATGTTGATAATGTAAAGAAGAATAATGGGAATGGCAATGTTTCTTTTACTAAAACTTCAAATCATATGAAATCCAAGACTCCTGAGAGAGTTACAAGGTCTAAATCTAAGAAGGTTGTTATACAATCTGAATCTAGTGGAAGTGAATATTCAGAGAATGAATTAGACAATCTTTCTTGAAGGATGAACAAGATAGTTGGATAGAAGAAATTTCAATATAGATATAAGAAGAAAGAAAGGAAAGATAAGAAATATTCATAAGTTACATGTTATGAATGAAAGAGAGATGGACATATAAGGCCTAACTTCCCTATGATTAAAAGAAAAGAAAGAAAGGAAAATCATTCTGAGAGAAACAGAAAGAAGTAATATAAAGCTAAAGCTAAGAAAGTCTTGAAATATAATGACACCTGGAGTTCTAGTGGTGGGGAATCTTCTGATGAATCATCAGATTAAGAATCTTATGGACAAAAGAATCTTGGTTTAATAGGCAGACTACCTATTGACAATCATTGATTAATGGCTAAGGTACACAATGATGAATCAATGACCAATGTTTCTTTGAATGCAAATTATAGTTATAGTAAATACTATAACTCTCCTGATGAAGAATGTTCTTCTGATGAAGATGATACTTTACCTTCCTATGAATAAGTTTCTAGGTTTTGTAAGCTCCTTGAGAATGATAATTCTAAAGTCAACAAGAAACTTGATAAGTCAAATTCTAGGATTTCTATACTTACTAAGGAAATATTAGATCTTTATAAAGATCTTGATAAGAAAACCCTAGATTTTGAAAGTATTTCAAAAAACCTTGAGGAAGTAAATTATGATAAGGATAAACTTTCTAAGGATCTAGAAAATGTAATTTCTAAGAAAAATGTTTTCGAGCCTAACTCTAGTTCTAAAGCTAATTTTTTTGAAGACAAGAACTTAGTTATCAGACTGAAATCCGAAATTTTTTCCTTGAGGAAGTGTTTGTCAAACTTTACCTTAGGTAAATAAAATTTTGATAAGATGTATTCTCAAATCTGACCTATAAGGAATAATTCTGTATTTGGTTATACTAGTTCTAAACCAATTTTTAGTAACAATTATTTTGTTCCTCAAAGTGCTCATTTCTGCACTAAGTGTGAGTGTGGTGGGAATTGGGCAAGAAATTTTTCCCTAAACAAAACTCAGTCTGTAGGATTTCATAAATCCTATCTTTCTAAGAAACTGTGGGTGCCTAAAATATTGCTTTCTAAAATTTATGGATCCAAGAAAGTTTGGGTTCCGAAAGTCTAACTCTTTTGTTTTTAGAAAAATAAAGAAAGTACCAACAACAATACTTGGCACATGGATAGTGGATGTTCCCAGCATATGACTGGTAATAAAAACTACTTTGAAAACATTATCAAGATGAAAGGAGATATCATTATTCAATTTATCGGAACAAAAGATCAACTTGCTGATATTTTCACAAAATCTTTACCTTCCAATAGATTTGAATACATTAAACAAAAGTTAGGAATGATAACTGTAAGGTAATATTCCTCATTAAATTTCTATTGAAATCAATCTCTTTATAATAATAAACTCCTTTCCATAGGGGGAGTACATTTGTTTGTTAGTTTTTCTAATTTTTTTTCGTAGTCAGTTTTTCTCAAATTTTTCATAATGAAGTTTTTTTCAAATTTTTCATAATAAAGTTTTTTTCTCAAATTTTTCATAATGAAGTTTTTTTCAAATTTTTTGTAATGAAGTTTTTTTTCTCAAATTTTTCGCAATGAAGTTTTTTTTCAAAAATTTTTGTAATGAAGTTTTTTCAAAAAAAAATTCATAATGAAGTTTTTTCAAAAATTTTCATAATGAATATTTTAAAATTGTTCATAATTAAGTTTTTCAATTTTTTCATAATGAAGTTTTTTTTTCGTAGTTAGTTTTTCAAAATTTTCCGTAATCAAATTTTTGGAATCTAAAGTTCTTCAAGGAGAATTTTCCTCACTATGAATAATTTTCCCAGCAATATGAAAGGTATGATTATTTATTGAATTTTCATAATCATATTTTACTTGTTGGTATTTTCATTTGTTTTTAAAAAATTTTGGATTCTCTTTTCCTTAAATATGAATGTTTTTTTCTAAAACCTCAAAAGATCAGATTCTATCATGTTTTCCTTACGACTATCATATCAACTGTCAGATCTGATCATAAGGATTCTCAGCCATTGGATTGAGTTTGGAAGATGAATCTTCGCTTCTAACACCTATATAAAGGACCCTCTAAGGGTTATCCCACATCGATCTCAAGCTCTCGCGTGCTGAAGTTCTGACCTTATACTTAAGCCCGTTTCGAATTTCTCAGAGTTTTCTCAATTCCGAATTTCTGTAGAAGAATCATCTCAGAAAGATATGTCTACTGTCAAGCCAATTTCGGAGTGGTAGGTGTATAGAGAAAGGTTAGTGCATCCGAAATTTCTTCACTAAGTATGATTCAATCATTTCGAAGAACATCAAATTGAATGGATGAGAGAGTATTTGTATATCGAATCCAGGGGATCAATATTTGGTATATCTAGATTTTCTTATTGAGTTTTATGAATTAGTTAGTTTCTTTAAGGAATAAGGTAGAGAGAAGTTTTCCTTCAAAAGCTATGGAAAGACCTATGCTCTTTCATATACTAAGGCAGCCAGCTTAGTTGGTATTCCATACAAAGGAGAAGCTGAATTCTATTCCCATAAGTTGCCGGATATCAAAGGAAGATTTGTAAAGGTTAAAGCTATAGAGTGCCTCGATCTTACTGATGTCAAGACTCTGAAGATTTCTCATCTCTCTAAAAATAATCGGATCCTTGAATTATGGGTTCAAGGATTTATCATTCCAATAAAAGGTGACAAGGACACATTGAGAAAGAGTGACATGTACATCCTAGATTTTATGGTGAACCTGAGGAAGGTTAATTTGGTTAAGAATATTCTGATTACGATCAAGAATATCAAGAATGGAAATATGAAGGCTCAGATTATCATGTACCTAGCCATTCTTTCTAATTTGATTTTTCGGTGCCTAGAATCTTTCAAAATTCCTTGCAGTTCAAAACCTAGAAATTGAAAAGTCATTCTAGTCAGTGATGATACTTTTAAGAGGATGAACATTGGTTTTTCTAAAGACTCTGAAGAATTTTATGACCTACCAGAGGAGGAAGTTGAAGCTATTTCGAAGAAATAATAAGTGGCTGAACCATCCAAAAAGGTAGTAAAGAAGAGGAAGTTTAAGGAAGTAGAAGAAGAAGAGAAAACCCCAAAAGATAGAAAAGATCACTCCGCACCTCCTAAAACTAAGAAGAAAAAATAATATCCAGATGAGGTTGTAGAAAAGTGGAGGGAAGACAAGGAAAATAATAAAGCAGGGGATCCAAGTTTTGGTTTGGATCCTGCTGAAGCCAAAGCCTTAAAAGAGATGACAACAGATGAGCTTGAGAAGCAAGATAAAGAAAATAATTTAAATAAGAAGATGTCTGAGACTGAAATTGTTCAATCCCTTCTAAGGGATACTGAGAAAGCATTAGAGAATATCCCAGTACCAAAATCTTTCATAGTAGAAGCTTTACCTGAGACTCCGGGGAAGAAATTCGTGACTCTGAAAAAAGCCCAAGAAAAAGTTGTTGAAGTAGAAAAAGTTGTGGAAGAAGTGGAAGAATAAGAAAGCAGTGGTGACACCGAAGATCTCATAAAGCAAGTTGAAGACTTCCATGAGAAAGAAAGTCCATCCAAGAAATTTTCAATATGAACTTCAGAAGCAGAATCTTCAAAGCTTGCTACACCTGGGAAAGATCAAAAAGAAGAGGATGAGAAAGCTAAAGATGAAGTGAACAACCTGTCTGAGGAAGAAAGCTTTAATCATCATTTTATTCATCCGGAAGATGCTAAGGTAGGATCCGAGAAGGAGGAGATAGATGAATATAGAATTTTTCAGCTGTTTGATAGTGAACATGAATCTCCAGATGAGGAAGCCGTTCTGAGAACTGATAAAGGGAAATGGGTTGTTGTTGATACACCTAATAAAGCTATTTTGAAGAAGAAAAAAGCTGGTGGATCTTCAAATAGGAAAGTTGTTGAGCTAGAGAAATATCCTTCACCTAGTAAAGTCTCAGATTCGGAATCATCATCTCTAGGACATGACTTCATTGTCCATTCTTTGAAGAAGATGGTTGGCATCATTACGATTTTCCCAAGCATAGACTCTAGATGATAGATGTTTCAACACACACTAAATCAAAAATCAGATTCGGTGTTCATGGTGATGGAAAAGTGTGTCAATCTTGAGGATGATTTCAAGAATTTCTTCATTAACTACGATGCCCACAAACGGTCCTATAAGAAAATGGTTGGCTATTCAAAGAAAACAGTTGAAGATTTGAGAGAACTTGATGAGTTCCAAGATGGTGTCAAGGAGGCTTTTGACATAGAAGATGGTAAGATCAAGGATCTCATGAGTATCTTTGAGAAAAAGCTAACTCTTGAGAAGAATAATCAGATTCAAGAAGTGAAGGATCTGAATGAGAAATTTTATTATGTTGCCCAAAGCTGGAAGAGAGAAATAGATCTTCGGATTGAGATAGAAGAAAATCTTTTCAAGCAGGAAGAAGTCCTGAAGGCTCAGGCAGAGGATCTTAAGTCTCAGGAAGAAAGAATCAAGGATTTAGAGAAGAAAGCTAAGGATCGCGATCAAATTCTTAAGCGAGTAGAGGAAGATCACAAGGAGCTCAAAAAGCTGAAGACTATAGTCAAGAAATTGATGCCGAAGGAAAAGGAAGGATAACTTTGTTGTAATCTGATCTCTTGTTGTATTTTTCTTCCTTGTACAAATTCTTTCTAATCATAATGAAAATTTTTGTTTCTTGTCTTTTGGATGTGTTGTAATAATCTTTCAGGTACCACAATTTCTTTTCCATTCCCTCAAATTCTTTTTGAAAATCATAAAGGGGGAGAAAGGAAAAAGAATACTAAGTAAAGAAGAAATATCCCTAAGTAAGGGGGAGTTTATCTAAGGGGTAGTTTTCATTACAGAGATTTCTGTACTCAAGATAATAAAAAATATCATTCCAAAAATCTAGAATATGATCCTTAGTGTACCAAAGCCTAATGGGGAGTTATTCGTATTCATCTTTTCCTATATGATAAGGGAGATAAGTTTTATTTTCAAAGTCTAGAAAAATATTTTCTAAGTCCTTATTTTCTTTTTCATAAGGATGTTTGTGCTTTCCAAAAAGGGGGAGATTGTTGAGTCAATAAGGTTTCCTTATGACTTTACCAATCCTCATGTTTTGAAAATCACAAACACCTTATCTTAAGGAAAATTTCATTTTACCCTGTGTTTTACTTTCATAAGGAAAATTTTCCTTCCCCAAGGAAATTTATCCTTACCATGTTTTTTATTGTTAATTATCTTGTCTAAGTGTAAAATTCGATTTCATATCTAAAACCTCAGAATCATATAATACTTAGACAAATAGAATTATGTTTTTAGGATCCGAATTTAGACTCTGAGTTCTCTGAATTCAGACTCCAAACTCTTATGAGTTCTGACTCTGAGTTCTCTGAATTCATACTCCAAACTCTTCTGAGTTCTGACTCCGAGTTCTCTGAATTTAGACTCCGAACTCTTATGAGTTCTAGCTCCGAATTCTAATGAATTCAGACTCCAAAATTTGTAAGTTCAGACTCCGAATTCTAATGAATTCTGACTCTGAATTCTCAGGAACTCCGCCTCTGAACTTTGTAAGTTCAGGTTTCGAATTCTTGTGAATCCAAATTCCTAATTTCCTTGAAATTTAGACTCCGGAATTCTATAGAGTTTAGGTTCTAAATTCCTTAGAAAATAGAATCCGAATATCCTTGTATTATAGATACCGAATGTGTTTTTTATTAGACTCCGAACTTTTACTTACTTATATTTCGAATATTTGAATTTGGTTATGTAACCATATTTTTTATTACACTTGTTTTTATTATAAAACGATGTCATGCATTCTGTTACTAAATAATCGTTTTTTGAGTGACATGTGTACAGGTCCCTCCTAAATTCAAGGAAAAATATGACCGTTGGAGGAGGGAGCCGACCATTGAAGCTGTGCCTATAAATATGAGCTCATTTGAAAGATCACAAGACTTTTGATATTGTTATATGAATCTAGATATTACATTCTATTAAAGTGATTTTTATAGAGAGACTCTCATGCTTTGTGCGTACTGAACGTCTTGTTCAGATTTTCTTCGTGTGACTCCGAATGTTTCTGATTACATTCGAGGGATTCTGGGGATAGGAAGACAGAGGTGCAGACTACCTTAAAGTTGAGGACTTACTTGCTGAGGAAGACAAAGGTGCTGACTACCTTAAAGTTGAGGGCTTGCTGGGATAGCAAGACAGACTATGATCTTCGTATATAGGTCTTACCTTGGTGTGGGTGAGACAGACTTTCTTGAAAGTATAAATCAAGGGACCTTTATCCAAGGTTGTTGGATACCCTTCTCTTTGGGTTAAAATATTTACTACTTGTTACTTGTTTTGTTTCAAGTTTTCCGCTGCATTTTTGATTGCAGAGGAAAGTATAACTATCTTATACTTCCTTATACGTGTACTCTGATTTAGTACGATTCTATATGCTTTAAGGTAGAATCTTTAACTTTGTAAACTTTTGTTAAGTTTTATTTCTGGAACCATCTTTCCGGAGTTGATTTCTCAGAATCACTTTTCCAGATTCAAGCAAGTTTATAGAACTAGAGGTTTTGTGAATTTTTCCTTGTTTAAATTTTTTAAACATTACCATATTTAAAAGTTCCAAAGTAATTTTTAAAAGTGTACAATTCACCCCCCTCTTGTATATTGAGCATCATATGATACTACAATCAGTATCTTCATTCATTATTTTGATCCAACAACATTATCCTACAACATACTTTGAATGAAGTGATACTTTAGGTCAATTTTTTTCATTCTTGAATGAATCACTGGTTTGTGAGTAAGAAGAATGACACTCTAAATATTACAGAATAACATTCCTCTATACGATCCCTTTCCGTGTTTCTTCAGAAAGCATATCAATGATATTATCTCTTTATATAATTTAGTAGTAACAAAAAACTTTGCTTTTGTTATAGATAAAGTAACCACTATTTAGAAATGAAACATCCAATTAAATTATATTTCTCTAAAAGTAAACAAAATTCCTATAGTACTTTTCTTTTAGTCCATGTCTCTAGAAAAATATGAATCTACAAAACTTTTTAATCGATCATTATCACTGAAACAAAAAATTTCATCCTATGACCCTTTCAAGTAATGTAAGATCCATTTCATATCTTCCCAATGTTTCCTTCTAGGATTTGACATGAAACTACTAACAACTTCCACTATAAAAGCAATATCTAATAGAGCACAAAACATTTCATACATTAAACTTCATACAGTCAAATCATAAGTAACCTTCTCTATGTTACAAAATTCTTCATCCATTGACGGTGCTTAAGTTTTACTAATATTGAAGTGTCTAGAAAGGGGGTTTGAGAAAGTTTTACAGATAGTCATTCCAAATCTTTTGATAAATTTTATAATGTATTATTTCTAGGATAAAATAACAAATTTATTTTTCTATTCTTATAAACTCTCACCCCAAAGATATTTCTATCTTGGACAAGATTATTTATCTATAACCTTCTTAAAAATATCCTCTAAAGTTCCTTAACCTATTGAAAATATAAAACACTAATCAACATATCATCCACATAGAACAAAAATATGAGATATGTTCCATCTCACCATTGTTTTATAGTAATAATAGTTATCAAACTCACATAAAATAAACATTTATTCAAACATGAAAGTGTCATACTTCATATTCATCTATCTTGGATCTTACTTCAATCTATAAATACTTTTTTTAAACTTATGAAATAAATAATCCTTCCAACGAACTTTATAACCCTTGGGCTGAACCATGTAAATTGTTTCCTTAAAGTCCCCATGAAGAAATGATGTCTTTACATACATTTTTCCAAGTGTAGATCATCAAACATAATAATCATGAGAACAATCCAAATGGATTCATGTTTAAACACTAGTGAGAAAATTTTAGAAAAGTTAATTCCTTCATTTGGCTAAAAACCTTTCACTACCAACCTTTATTTGTATCTCTTACTTCCATCAACTTCCTCTTTCAAATAAAAAAACCATTTGTTTTATATATCTATTTTTTCCTTTAATTATATTATCAAAATGCCAATTATTATTGATATTTAAGTAACTCATTTTCTCTTTTGTGGTTGAATCCCACTATTTTGAGTCTTTTAGAGTAGCTACTTCTTCCTAACTATTCGGTTCCCCTACATTCATTAGAAGTAATAAATTCATATTATCTCCAAACCTCTGAACATGTTTCCTAATATGACTAGATATAATTAACAAAAATTTAGTTTTTTTCATATGAACCTCTATATTCGGTAGTCATATGTCTAATAAAGGTTGTTCAATATTTCTCTATTCGATACTTGTCTACTTAAATTTCTTTCAATGACCTAGAATATGTCTTACATTTTTCAGTTTCAAGTCACTATCACTTTTCATTCAAATTTGAATGTTCAAATCACATTTCCCAACTACATCCAAAGCCACATCATCTTCTAGATATAATCTAACCAATATTCCTAGCACACAATAAACCATTCACCCTCACTCACTAGTTGAATGAAATAATTCCCCTAAGTCAATCACCCATGAATCTTCTGAAATGATCATGCTATGTATCAAGTTGGACCCTCTATCCATTGTACCAACTGAGTTTTTCTATTAAGAAGTGGAGGAATCTAACCAATTCTTTCAATCTTTCTTTATATTCCCCTTTTCCAAAAATTCCAATATATAAGACCTGTAATAATCGATTTACTTTGACTAATTCTCTGGGACTTTTACTATAAAGATTTATTCTTCTAATAGTCCATTCATTGAATTGAATATCCCCATTTGGTAGTATTGAGAGAACGTATAGACAAAGTCTTAACTTCCTTCTAAATCAACTCCTTATTCAAGATAAAGTCTTGAATATCATTAAACACATGATATGCCTTCCCACTAGAGTTTCTCACTATTATCACCATGGAATCCCATATCTCTAGAAGTGAGGAAAGAAGAACCAAAACCCAAACCTAATCTCTAAATGTTACCTTCATAGATTTGAGATTCCCTCATATCATGTTTAATTCATTCACATGATTGGAAATAGGCCTTTTATTTGATAACCATAATTTGAAAAATCTTCTCATTATGAAATTTTTTTTAACACCTTTTGGTTTCTCATACATTTAATCTAATGATTTTATAACCTATATAGTAATTTTTTGTCTATAATGTTGAACAAAACATTTTGTATTCAAGAAACATCCTGACCAAGGTCAAATCCTTCCTATATAACCACTTCCATTCCATTTTTCCATTATTTTAGGATGTTTACCAAACAAAGGAGCTTCAAGATATTTTTTTATCAAAATAACTTACAATTAAATTCTATAAAAGGGAAATTCCATTCCATAAAATTTATTGATACAAAAATTTTCTTCCTCTGAATACATTATTCTGATAACTATAAACCAACTAAAATCAAACAACTTTCAAGAAAAGGGGATAAATTCACCTAAATGTTGTGAGTAAAGTAGAACCAACTAATCAACCTCCTTTGATAGGAATTTTTGGTAGGATAATTCATGATAAGTAAACTTTCACCTGTTCGATCCAACAGATAGACCTAGTAAGCCAATGTTAACTAGATAGAGATGTTTGTCTAATCGCTCTAGCCTACATAATGGAAATGATACAAAATGTTATTAGATAAAGAGTTTGTTTGATAACCACCTCCTATAAGTAATTTTCATTAGAACTAGTATGATAAGAAACCTAATCCCCACACAGAACTCAATGATCTAAGTTTACATAAAAGAAATAAAAAATAGACAAACAATATTTACGTGGTTAAAAAAAAGTCATATTTCCATGAGAGAACATGGAAAACATATTTCATTATGGAAGATCAAAACAAGTAAAAAACTCTCTCTCATTTCCTCTTCACCATTATGTCTTAGAAAATTAATTTATAAACACCCACTATTCAAATTCTTAGTTATACATATTAGATATGGGCCACCACACCTTTTTATAGAGGTCTCTATCCAGTCAACAAGTTGCATCGACCTTCGAGTTTCATAGTCAACCTTCCAATGACTCAGATGACTACTGATACACTGTTGCAACACCCGATGAAATTACCAAGAACCAGTCACTATAAAACATCCTATTAAATGAATTTACACTCCTAGTGAACATAAATTGTGAGAGTTTCATTAGATAATGACCATCCGATCATCGAAGCCTCACTAAGAAATTACTCAGTTTGATGACTCTGTGCTTGCTTGACTCTGTTTGATGCACACTGTCCAATGAAAGTTCTATTTAGTGGAAAAAACTTCTACCCAAATGCTCTAAAACATCATATAAGGAGAAATCTATCCGATCTATCCAATAATATCCATCCAATCATCTATATCCAGAAAATTCTATTCAATGAACCTGAAGAAACTTCCAAAAACCCAATAATTAACAAAATATATGAGTTGTATAAATATATAAACATCAATATTGTTAGAAAATATTTTTTTTAAGAAATATGATTCCAAAATAAATCATTATAAGTATTCATACATGTAAAGGGAATACATGGGATAAGATGGTGAGAACAAAACCTTTAAAATTATTAAGTTTTAGATGTAAGAACCTGTGTTTTCCCGGACTGCAGTTTTGAGCAGAAATTTGAATTTTTGTTGTTGGATGTTCATAAGGGGTAAAATGTTCATTTTACCCTACCATATAATCTCAGATAATTTTCTAACAGATCCGTTTGTCCCGGAATAGAAAGTTTACCCTAGGACAGAAGTTTGGAGGAAATCTGAGCTGTTCAAATTTTGGTGGAATATTTAATATTTAATATTATTAAATTAAATATTAAATTATTTGTGTAGGTTCGGTTGGCAATAAATTTTAAATAGAGAATCTTATTGCTATTCTGTCTGCACCGTTGAGTCCGAAATGTGGATTTTAGCCTAGGGAAGGCATAAACTCATGTTGGGTGTCGGGGCCGGCCCGGGCCCCTTTTTATTCTTTTTCTTTCCTTCTTTTCTTTTATTTTCTCTCTCTTCCTTCCTCATCCTTGTGCACACTCCTTGTGTGATCCTCCTTGTCCATGTCCCATGGGGGGATTGGGATACTAAGAAAGAGGGAGAGTTGGGAGGCAATAGGGGTACCGATTCAAAGCCCTCGACGCGCTGAGTCGGCGTGCAACATCCGTGGACCATGAAATCAACCGAGGCTTCGGTGGTTTCTGCCCAAAGGTAAGGCCATTTATGTTTTCACCATATATACCCTTTAAAAATGTTTTTTAAGTCTTTAAATCCTTATATTTCTTGCTTTTAAGCCCATGGGGCTCGATCTGTTGTTTTGGGGAAAAAAACCGGCATTTTGGGCGTTTTCAGGGATTTCCCGTCGGAAAACCCAGAATACACGGCGTGTATTCTAGGGGTACACGGCGTGTGTTCTTCCCGTTCGGGGAAAATGAAGTTTTTTTAAGTACATTTCGTGTACTTTGAGTACACGCCGTGTAGTGGGTGGCCGTGTGGAATAGAACATGGAATAGTGGTTTTTTTGGAGTACACGCTGTGTACAGTAAAGTACACGCCGTGTAGTGGTACTTGGGAATGTTTTTTAGTGAAAACACACATGGTGTAACTTTTTTTGAGCAGTACACGATGTGTACAATAAATTACATGCCGTGTACTATTACACAGGCAGGCCCAATGTGCTCTGGCCATGTACTGCTTCAGTTTAGTAGTTTTGGGGATATCTTATGCTTTAGAAGTCAGAATTGGGCGTGTGAGTAGTTGATTCTGAGAATTTTTCCATGTAGATCGCAATATTGGAGTCATTTTGAATTTTATAGGTCATATAAATGGGGTTTTTGGTGTTTTTATCTAAACGGAGGGGTTCTTCCTCCAGTTGTTAAGTTCAGTTGACACCTAAGAGTGAGACTTGGTGTGGATGATAGGTTGGGTGTTTGGACCAACTTAGTTCAGACCTTTAATAGGATATGAGATATGAGTTATCTCCCATAACCTATGATTTAGAGGATTTTTACCTTGTGAGATGTTCCCTTCTGGCCTATGAGTTTGTGAGACCAGATACTTCTTAGGATCCCCTGAGGGATGCCTTTACTTGTGGACTGTCCTTGGGAGTTACTTGTAGGATCCCCCTCCTTTTTTTCCTTTGATAGGAACCATGTTATGGAATGCCCATGTTTTCCTTCCTTTGAGGATTTCATGTATGATTCCTCCCTTATCCTTTGCTAAGGATCCTGTGTAGGATGCCTTCGCTCGTGTTTACCTGGAGGATCCCGAGTATGATGCCTCCTCAGTGTTTGACTTGAGGGACCCAGGGAGGTACCCATTGTTTGACCAACCCGGAGTAGTTACGTCGGGTTTGGGTAGAGACGGTGATCAGGTGTCACCTAGAACCCATGCCAAACTGGTGATCCCTTTGGGCTTCGGATGTATTGTTGGGTTGGGCGTTCGGGCCACTTGCACTTGTTTCTTTATATCTGACTTGGGTTGTTGATGTTGTAGTGGTTACTAGAGGTGCTTCCTGTTTGGTGGATATTGAGTCTAACACAAGGCGTCTTCTTGTTTTTTGGGATGCCTACTTTGCCTTGTGTTCCTGAGTAGTAGGTGGTCCGGTGTTTAAATTCCAACTGCTGTGTGTTTTTGTGTACCATTGTGCTACGATCCCATGATTGGGGTGTCGTATGGCTGAGGCCTTTGCTTAAGAGATATCTAGAATTACATAGATAATATAATGATACATATAAACTGTTGTTTGGGATTTTTTCTTGGATCCAGGGCCACCCCGTGGGTGCGTTTTCCTTTTTTAGCCGTTTGGCCAGGATACCCGTGGGTATGTCGTGAAGATAACATGTTTTGAGTTTTCTTGAGAGGAAACATATATAAATGCTTGTTTTTATGTTGGGATAGGCCCAGTTACTTGATTTCATGTGGAATGCTTGAGGGAAGTATTTTATTTATCCTGAGGGCAGTGTTTTGTTTCGCCTGAGGGCAACGTTTCCCATTCCTGAGGTCAGTGCTTGTTTAGCCTGAGGGTAGTGTTGTTTTGCCTGAGGGAAACGTTTCTCATGCCTGAGGGTAGTAGCTTCTGTGTCTGAGGGAAATATCTCTTACACCTGAGGGTAGTATTCGTTATGCCTAAGGGCAATCACCTGAGGGTTTTGTTTCTGTTCTCCTGAGGGCAGGGATTCACATGTCCGAGGACAATGGTTACTTTGTATATTCACTGTAGTGATTTATTCTATTGAACCTGCCAAGCTGCATCACAGTCTTTTAATTATTATTATCTTTGACTTGTTGATATCCTGTTGTGGTTTCTGCTGTGGCTTTGGTATAGGAGATGGTCGTTCGAGGCCGAGTCTCAGAGAAACCCAGAATTGAATTATATTGAACCGGTTACTTATTTTGGTTAACTTGTTCAGAGATATATTTCCGGTGTTGGTTGAAGCAGGTATATGTCGATGGGATTACAGACCCAGAGATCAACTTAATGATACATTTCTTGAGTGGCACGACATCCAACTCAATGCCCTTGTACAAGATTTCCAGGAGATCAGGCTTATGGTCCCAAGGATCGACTGCTGATGTTGTTCTTGTTATTTGAATCACTCAATCATTAATATTTATATTTATGTATTTGTGTATAGGTATGAGACTATACATGTGTACGTATATAGATATGGACGTCCATGGTGGCACTTTTCCAGTTGACAAGGTTTACATACCCTAGGTTTGACTGTGGTTTCACGTTTGTTTTACTTCCATTGTTGTGTTCCAGTTAGGCTGAGCATGTTGTTGTTGCATACACATAGCAACACAGTTATAGGTTGCTTGTCGGGGCGCCCTACTGAGATTATTTCTCACCCCTACATGTGCACCTCGGTGTATGTGTAGACCTTATGTCTACCTTTCAGGTTGAGCACGAGTTGCATGGTGGATAGGGCTGAGGCCTAGTGTTGCATGATCGAGCAGAGCTTCTCGAGTGGTTCTACTGATTGGGCTACTACAGTTCGACAGTGTCTGGAGATTGGGTACATGGATTGTATCGGAGTTATTAGCAGAGCCCTGTACTTTTACTTTTAGTTTCTTTTGTACTTGTATTTTTATGGTCGGACCGGTGGGTGACTAGTGTTGTATTGTATTGTATAGCTATTCGGGCTTTTACAGCATTTTACTATTACAACTTGTTCTATTTCATTTGTTTATTGATTCCGCACTCTGTTTACTTTCTGCTATGTAAGATACTTAGTTATTTACACTGTTTGATTACTATGGTATGAGGGAATAGTCTCCCCACTATCACACCCTAGGCCCTCACTGCTAGTCGGCAGCCTCTGGCGTACGGGGAGGCGCGCTTGAGGCCTTGTGGTGAACCATCTCGGAGCACCGGTTTAGTGGATCCGGGTCAGGACGTTACATTAGATTCCTTCCAAAATGAAACTTTTCAATTCCCCAATCATTTAGTATAGCTGGCCCTAACTGTTAGGTTCCCATGAATTATCTTGTGTAATAAAAACAATTAATTATGTGACCTTTACAGTTAGATTCCCTCTAATTGTCTTATGTAATGAAAAAAAGTAATAAGGTGACCCTAAACCTTAGTTTCCCTATTATTAGTGTATGATTTGAGTTACATTTAGTAGAGAAACCCTAACTGTTAGGATACTAGAGGAATTGAGTTGAGTAAATCCACTTTATAGATTAAGGCAATGAGTTTTCCACTTAACTATCCAAGTGTCATATATGGTATGATTGACATGATTATCTACCTGATATGGCCATTTTATAAACCCTAAGATGTCCTAAGAGGGTAGGGGTGGATAAGGATGTCAAATTTTTATTTTTATTTAAATGATCTTGTATCCACATTGGTAAGAAAATTTTAAACCTACCCGATTGAATTAATATTCACCAAACACAAAAATACAGATACAAAATGAAACATAGAAATTATTTACTTGGTTCACCATTAAGGGCTAGTCCAAGGAGAATATTATGATGATGTGTTGGTCATAATAGAATACTCTAAGTTTAATGACCCTCTCCCTCTAAAGGTACCCCTCCTGGTCCAACAATGAAGGAAGAGAGGTAATGACCCCTAAGTCCCGCCTCTAGTAGGCCTTGGGTTAGCGACAAGAACTGAGGGTATAAAAATATCACATATGGAAGTCATTACCATTTATAATAATATAATATTAGGAGATAGGATAATAAACTGCCAAAAAACTCCAATACATAATATATAAAAATAAACCCAAACCATCCCACAATGCACAAACAATTTCAACCAATACAAAAAAAAATTCTCCAAGTAAATACCAAAAGACAGTTATACAAAAGTGACACAATAAAAGATCAAAAACTTGATCTATTAATGTACATCTTGGTCCCTAAAGTCCTATAAAAACTTGAAAAACAATTTATATAACTAGGATGAGAATAACATGCATACTAAGTAGGATTATACCTAAGTCCTCAAGTTCACATGTTAAAATAACATACTAATGCGCTAGTGAACAAATAACATAACCAACATGAACCTAAATAGGTCAACTAACCAATCTTGGCCTCACTATGACATGATAACTGAATAATGCATCCAATACAGTAATATAATATCAAGAACATAAAGAAAAGGTGCCCCAAATCTTATTCCCCACTAATTTTCTACTCTCGGACCCCAACATCAAACGACTTATACTCCCATCCATTCTATGCATATAATTGCACATATACAGTCATATTTGATGTGTTTTGGGATTAATCCCTACCCAACCCACCCTCATAAGGTCTAGGATATAGTGATAACATTAGTAATTATCACATCACATTCTCATCACATCACATTCTCATCACATCACATGACAACCACATCACATTACTGGGTAGTAGGGTATCATGAATGTGAAGGACATCAACCTCATTCCCTCCTTCCACCATTCATAACACCGACCACACATCACATCATCATCACCATTGGGTAATCTCCAACAACAACCCATATCACCACTAGGTAATCTACAACAATGACCTATATCATCACTAGGTAATCTACAACATCAACCCATATCATCATTGCTGCTTAAGGAAGAGCAGGAAAGATGGGGTATCCAGCCATCCGTATCACCCCGAACCTAGATATTGAGAAAAACACCCAAAACCTAAAACATTTGGGCATGGGTAAGGTTTTTCAACTTAGGTGGGGAACTTATAGAAATAATATAAAATACATGATTGATAGATAACATACAATAACCAACCTATATGTTCACATCAATCCACTAGCATACACCACACCACGACCCCTGCACCATAAAATATCCATCACAATCGCTGTCACCAATAAACGTATCACACCACACAACCACCACACATAACCACAAAATTCTACTTCCATTTACAAGTTCCATAATTTTACATATTTTAATTAGTTTACACTTACTACCATTTACTAATCCATTCATTCACATTTATACAACCCTTATAATTAATCATTTAGCACACAAGAGCCTCAGCCTGGTTGGTGAGGACTCCTTAAGTGCATCCAGGTGACCCGAGATCAAATCCAGGAGGAGGCTAATTTCAAGGGTATTGTAGCAGAACTATAGCAGGAACTGTGTAGTACCATAGTAGGCACTGTAGTAGGTACTGTTTGGCAATGTAGCATCTAGGAATATTCCCCCATTTGGGCCTTCGATCCATCGATTTGGTCCCTGAGTCCTTTAAGGACTTTGGGCCACCCAGGCCTTTAGGCTAGTAAGGCCTTTGGGCCACCTCAAGGCCTTTAAGCCACCTTAAGTGAAGATGAAAACCAGACAACCTATAAGGAACAAGCTTCAAAAAGAGGATGATAAAGGAACTTTCACCATAGTAGAAGCTAAACGGATTGCAAGAATGAGAGAGTATAGAACCTGCTATCGGGACAAGACTATGCATGCATAAGAAAGCCTAGCTGAACAATCATGCAAAGGTGGAGAGTTGATTTCATGATGAAGATGCTGGGGAGGAGCAGTTCCAAGTAGTTAGTCTGGGTTGTATGTAATGTTTGAATCCTACGGGAAATGAATTCCTCTAAGGCCTATGGGACATGTAATACTTACACCTACAATCCTTGTTAGGGTTCAAAATCACCCCTTAAAAGGTGGATTATCAAAAATCAATAAAAAATGAAGGCCTTCAGGCCATTGGAGGATCATTTAGTTTATTTAGGACAATTATCACACATTAATCCCAACCATTCTTATTGATCAACCAACCGATGTCATTTCATTCACACCATTACAATTTATTCCATGGATAACTAGGAAAATAACATAACCATGCCACAAAACAACTCATCTATCTCACACCAACCATTTTCACAACACCACATCATCTAATCCATCTCACCATAACAACCACATGTCTTAACCATCACACATCAAAACCACTGAATGACACAACCATCTCACATCACCACCACCATAAATCATAAAAACCAGACATCACCACCACCTCACATCAAAACCACAATACATAACCACTATTACACACCACCACCACCATACATTACAACCACTACACAAGGAAATACAACAAGCACAACCACACACACACCACTACAACCCAGCTTCCATAATTTTGGTTCAAGGGATTAAATTACTTTAATTAATTATTTACCATGGTTATTCTCTAAAAATATTTAAATTTCCATGGTAAAAAAATCATTATCAATATATAAGTGAGTAGACATTTTATTCAGGGGGATATCAAGTAATCAAGTAATAAAGTCCTCACAACCATATTAACTAAAACACAAGAAAGGTTCCCAAAATATATGATTTTCAGCAATGACAACAAGAATATATAATCTCATCAGTAATAAAATAAAAATAAGTAAAACATGTGATTTATCCCCATTCTTATCTATTTAAGATTGATATAATTAATTATCTTCATTAAGTCGACCCTTACTATCCACCCAATGGGTGGAAAAAGCATATAATCCCCACAAATGCACATAAATAGGGAGAGAATGAGGATCCCCTACCTCAATAAAGATTCTTGAATCACTATGCACTATGGGGAAAAAAGAGAAATAATCAGAAGACCATGACTGCACTAGAAAACCTTAGAACAACTTGAAATACACTAAGGGGTCATAAAAAATGCATCCCAAACACTCCCTAAACTAGAATAAATTAACTTTATGAAATCTGAAAGGGGAAACAGAGAAAAAAAGGTATAAAAGGGGATTTACTCATTACATATTCCCAAAGATAAACCTTCAGAATCCAAGGATAAAATCTGATAAGGGAGGGATATAAAGAATCATAAAATCTCCTAGGGTTTTCCCAATAATTGAGAGGGATAAAATAATTTAGGTGAGACCTAATATTTATAAATAACTTTTACATCATTACATTCATAGTGTGAAACCTAGATTCACATCATGAGTTTTCATGAGGCCCTCCAATTCAATTTGTGAAACATATTTAGGACACGAATCCCTCAAAATCATAACCTAATGAACATCCACTAATTTTCAAGGTGCTTATTCACATCACAAACAATTTCTTTATGTCGTGAGTTCATTAAGCACATAACTACCATAAAAAATTTCAAGTTGAAAATTTATAGACTATAAGACATGAAAATAACCTAACATTATGAATAACTATTCACATAATTAATAACCTACTACAATAAAATCACAGCTCTAAACTCCATTGAACCCTCCTTGAGCCTCCTCCAAACACCTCTAACTCCCAAACCAGAAAAGTAACGGGTGAAGAAGGAATAATACATTACATTAGAAACATATCAAATGATTATTTTCCTTAAGAATCATGGAAAACCCCAAAAGGAAAGGGAAGGTTCTGAAAAACCACCCTGTGAGATAACTCTTAGGGACCTCGTCACACCCTAAACACTACCACTAACTAAACAGACCAAGAAAGCCAAAAACATCCAAAAAACACCCCCGAAAACCGCAAAATCATATCACCAACCACAAGCCTTATCTATTCCACTTAACAAATCACACAAAAATTTTAACATCCATATATACAGATCTGATAACAACCTTAAACACCACACAACACTACCCTAAGAACACAAGTTAATGAAACATGCTCTCCATATTAAGATATTTTCCACTTTGGGTGGTGCTGACTCAACTGCATGGTTTTAAAACATGTTTTAAATATAAAATCTCTTAATTAGGAAGTGGTTTCCCCTTATTTGTGTACTTTAATCTATAACACATACCATTAGAAAGGGAAAAAGTCATATATTATGAATCATCAAGATTCAAACATCACATCATTAAGACAAAAAACAAGTAAACCCCCCCAAAAAAATTTAGAGTATTAGGAATACATATGTATATCATGATCCCAAGTAATCTCTTCCAAGTCACCATGCCTCAAAACCACACAAAACAAGGGATTTTTTCCTTGTATCACTTTCTATCAATAATATTGGATCTATACTGGCCGCTCTATGATTGTTGTATCATCCTTAATATTCAATTCTTCCCAGTTAATGATGTGGAAGTAATCGCAAAGATACCGATGAAGTTGGGGCACATGGAAGACATCATGAATCTTTTATAACCATGGTAGAAGTTCTAATTGATATTCCACATTGATAATATGCTATAACACCTTAGAAGAATTGATAAACTAGGGAGAATGTTTACCCCTTTCCAAACCTCCATTGGCCCCATCGAGACGATATCCTCAAGAACACATGGTCTCTAATATCAAACTCCAAGGGCCCCTACCTATGACTAGAATATGCCTTCTAGTGGTCTTTCACAAAAATAATCTACTCTCAAACCATATGGTTCTTCTAGGTTATTCTCTTTACTACATTAGGACTAAGAAATATTGACTCCCTAAACTCTTTTCATCACAACATAAAATGACACAACTGCCCATAAAATGCGTCAAATGGGGCCATCCTAATAGATAATTGGCATATATCATTGTAGGTGAGCTCAAGCAAAGGTATGTTATTTGAATAAGATCTGAAAAAATCCAAGAAAAAATCTCTCAAGATATCCTCCACTATCTTGATGGTATTCTCTATTTCCCCATATGTTTATGGATGAAAATAAGTGATAAGGTGCAACTAGGATCCAAGGGAATGCTATAATCCCCTCTAGAATCTTGAGGTAAAATGAGGATACTAATCAAAGATGATGGTCCTTGGTAGCCTATGAAATCTAACCACATCATCCACACACCTCATCACCAGAACATCCATGATAATCAATTCATTGGCTGCTAAAAAGCGAGCTAACTTCATCAATTGGTACATAATCAACCAAATTTAATCACATCCTCCATGAGCCTAGGATAAATTGGTGATAAAATCCCTTATTATGTCCTCAAATTTTCAATCAAGGATAACCAAGGGTTGAAAAAAACCTCAAGGAACACGGTGTTTATCTTTCACTTACTGAAAAACTAGACACTTAACTACAAAATTTGCCACTAACTATTTCATCCCAAGACACAAAATATATCTCCTCAAGCCATGATACATTTTATTCACATTAGGATGTAACAATAAGTGTGATTTATGAAACACATGTAGAAATCACTTATGCATTTTCAAAGGATCAAACAACCTCTCTTGAAACAACTCTTGGTTTTGAGCATCTTCTGACCATCCATATAGAGCATCACTAAGACCAACACAATCTCACATCACCTCTTCCACCAAGTTTCCCAACTAAGATTTCTCCACCTATTGAATTAGGGATGAATCTATCATCATATGATAAATAAAAACATGACCACTAATTTCCTCCACATCAAGATGCATCACTACAAGATCCTCCATCCCTTCCAAAACATCTATAGAGTCCTTAAACATATCTCCTTAGGACTTTTGACTCAATGAATTGGAAAATTCTCACTTTCTTAATGTGTATTAGATTTAAAAATTTTAATCATGGAGATACTTTATCCACATTTACTAGTATATATTTAAATAGCATTTATAGAATACATATTCCAGACTCTTGTGGTCTGTAAAAACCATAAAGTGCTCATCAATGAGGTAATTACACCATATCTTAATTGAAAAAAAAATCACCACTAACTTCAGATCATGGTTGGTATAATTAATCTAATGGGGAAATAACTAAATAGACCCATAATAGATTACTACTATCTATTGCATCAATATGAATCCTAATCCCAAACGGGATGCATTATAGAAAACCACAAACATCACACACTCCTTAGGAAAACAAAGAAATGAGGCATTGATAAACTTCTCCTTTAAGTAACTGAATGTTTCCTAAAACTAATTAGTCCATAAAAATACTTATTCCTTATTGGAAAAAGTTTTTAGTGAGGACACAACCAGAGATAAATTAGATACAAACCTCTAATAGTATCCTGTGAGACAAAGGAAACTGTGAACCTATGAAATGTTCTTGGGTACTAACCAATAAAAAAATTCCTCAACATTCAATGGTTCCATGAATACACCTTATTGAGACACCGATTTTATAAGGAAATTCACCTATTCCTTCCATAACTTACACTTATACAGTTTCCCATCGAGCTGATGGTGCTAAAAGACCTACAAGATAGCTCAAATATGATCAACATGATACTCCTATAACTTCAAGTAGCTCAAGATATCATCGATGAAAATGATGAAAAACTTCTCTAGAAACTCATGAAACATGGAGTTCCTAATCCCCATGAACATAGATGGAATATTCATGACACAAAATAGCATGGAAACAAACTCTAAGTGTCTATATCTACACCTGAAGGCATGCTTAAGGATATCCTCATATTTCACCCTCATCTGATGATATCCAGATCACAAGATGATCTTCTAAAACCAACAAAATCCCTTCAGTTGGTTGAAACAACCATCGATCCTCATAATGGGGTAACTGTTCTTGATTGTCACATGATTCAACCTTCGATAGTCTACACACAACCTCAGTCTACCATCCTATTTCTTGATAAAGAACACTATAGAACCCTAAGGATATGAAATGGGTCATATGAAACCCCTTTTTATCAGATCATCAACCTACAACCTCAAATCATGCAACTCCATAGGCACCATTCCATAAGGATCCATAAAAATTTAAGACGTTACTAGTTGCAAATCTATCCAAAATTTTATGTCATGATGAAGGGGTATTGTCATAACCTCATCCAGAAAATATTCTACAACCCTGAGAATAACCTTTTCCTGAGATTTCATTGACATCTCTACCAACTAAGAAAAAAGAGGCTCCACTTACCTGCCACCTATTTGATAAATCCTGTCACTAATGAATGCCACTCACTGGACCTCCACATCAAAAAACAAAACTCTCATATAGAAACAATCAATGATTATAAAAATAGAATAAAACCAATCCATGTATAGGATAACATCATATGGTTGTATCTATAGTAAAAAATAAATATCCCACTAACTGGTACTACCCCATCACTAGTCTATATCTTTTGAACACATTAAACAAAGTAGCTTAACCTTCAACTAGAAAAGATAACACCATGGGAACTGGGAGACACTCCACATATAGTCCCAAGGTACGGAACAAAGTAGGAGAAACAAAGGAGTATTAGGATCCTAAATAAAACATGGAATAAACAAGGGTAAAGAATAAACTAATTGTACCTCAGACAACCTCTAGCCCTGCTGGTGTCGCCGCCTACATCGTATGCCTCTGACCATGAACAACTCCTCTACCTTTCTACTTTGAACCTCCATGAATTTGATCATTCTTAGTCCCCTAAGGATAGGGACCATCATGAGGTTACTACATGACAAATCTATCATCCCTTAGTTTCTAAACAAGTGCTGGTGGTCATTACTGCTGAAACTACCTTAGAGGCAACAACCGATGTTTCCAGAAAGGGGACTAATCACTCATATGAAAGTTGCCTCCTTGAGTAGTTAGAAACTGAGCATAGAGGTTTCCATGTAACTCAAATACATAACATAGAAATGAGAATCCCCTTATAGGTTCTCAGAAACTACCAACCCCAGATGTATGTGAAGGGATCTAGCATGGTCAGTTCCCCACTAGTCAAAACTTTGACTGCCTAAACTTCCACAACCCAATGATTAAATCCATTCTCTTCAAGACACCCTACTAGACACTCTCATGAGTTTCAACTCATAGAAAAATAATCTGATCGATAACCTATTCTTTATTGTGAACCTATAGGTACATAGAAAGTGTAAATGGAATGACTGCATACCCGATCAATGGGCACGACAACACCTCTAAATGCTGCACTCTAGACTCCTCATCTTGGAAAAAATCAGGAGAAAAGTCTATAAGGGACTTGAATATGATCCTAATCTCCTTCACAATCAGGCTTCTCTGCTGAAGGTAGATTAGATCATTCCTATTTCCACCTTCATCTCTAATTATAGGAATTCCAAATGAAACTACTTGTGGAATTATAGCCACAACACATCCATTTATTTTCAGTCACCAAGATACAACTCCCACCACTGAAATTCATATCCTCACATCTAGATAACTTCCAAACACACCCAAAACTCAATATGAGCTCCAATAAGATTGATGGTGGTCTCAAGTTCCTCCAACTAGTGATATGTCTCTAAATCAAAGATTCTCCCCTCACACTTCACCAAAATTTTCCAATAAAAGACATGAAAGGCCCTCCACCATGATTAATCTTCCTCTATTAGGTTGATCATCCATTGATCAACAGAATCAGCCTAATGAACCTCTACTACCTAAGATACTCATAGATGGAGACCAAAAGCCATTCCTCAAAATCTATAAGAAACCCTAAGTTCGTTAGCATATAATCTTCTCAAATTTTATTTAATTAATTTATTTTAATTTCCCCAAATCACCCAATTTATACATGAAAACAAGTAAGTATAATGAATATACCTCTCCCAGATATCTACCTTACAAAAAATACCACCTCACATGGTCATTCAATAATCCCTCATTCATTGTATCAGATCATAGGAGGCCCTAAAATCCCATGTTCTAGCCAGTCTCCCTGTACTATATTATGCACCAAGATCAAATAGCACTATTTCCCTACCAACTCTTGCAATCCTCACTATGTCTAACTCCAAACTCCATCATATATTTCAATTAAAACCTCTAATACCAATATTTTAGGAACCCATCCCTCCAAAGGCACCCATCCTAGGTTGATAATGAAGGAAGATAGATAACAAACCTTATGTCCCACCTCTAGTAGGCTCTAGGTTGGCTACAAGCACTGACGGTATAAAAATATCACATATGGAAGGAATTACCCTTTATAACAATATAGGATCAAGAGATAATATAATCAATCACCAAGAAACTATAGAATATAATATAAATAAAAAATTAAACCCAAGCCATTCCATAACACCTAAACAATGACAACCAATACCAACAAAATTCCTCAAGTAAATACTAAAATATAATCATATGACAAAAAATCATAGTATCTCTAAAACCAGAGATAATAATGTCTATCTTGGTCCCCAAAGCCCACCTAGAAACCTAAAAAATATTATATATATATATAGGGTGAGAATAACATGTATAATCAGTTGGATCATACCTAATGAATCAACTTTACATGTAAAAAGAGCATACTAATGTGCCATTAGACAAACAAAAAAACCAATATGCACCTAAACAAGACAACTAACCAATCCCAGCCTCACCAAGACATGATCACCAAATCACACATCCAATATGGTAACATATTGTCAAGAACATAAATAAAATGCACCTCACAATAGATTCCCCACTAATTTATAGATCCCACACCCAAATGTCAAACATCATGCACTCCTATACTTTACATACATATCACATCACATATATAGTCATCTCTAATGTGGATAAAGATGAATCCCTACCTACCCTACCCTTGTGAGGTATAACATCTAGTGTTAACATCAATTATCATCACATCACACCCACATCGCATTAGATCATAACCACATCAAAAAACTAGGGTAATAAGGTATTATTATTGTGAAAGACATCAACCTCACTCCCACCTCCCACCATGCATGACCCCCATTACACATCACATCCTCATCACCATTGGGTAATATCCAACACCAAACCATATCACTACTGGGTAATATCTAACACCAACCTATATCATTATTGGGTAATCTCCAATACCAACCAATATCATCATTGTTATGAAGGAATATTGGAGAAGAGTGGGTTTCCAGCCTTTTATATCATCACCAACATGAATATTGGGGAAAAACCCATAACCCAAAACATTTGGTCATTGGTAAGGTTATCCAACTTAGGTGATGTGAATATAGAAATAATATATAATACAAAATAGATAGATAACACAAAATACCCAACATATGGGTTCACACCAACTGCACTAGTATACACCACACCACCACCCTTGAACCTTACAACATCCGTCACAACCGCAACCATAACTAAATGCATCACACTAAAAAAACATCACTCATAACCACATAATTACACTTCCAATTATAGTTTCCATAATTTTCTATATCTTAATAAGTTTACATAGAATCCCATTTATTAATCCATTCATTCAAATTTACACAACCCTTTTATTAATCATTTAGTTCATTTACGAAAACTATTACACATCAATTCCACCACATTATTATTCATTTACCAACCCATGTCATTTAGTTTAGAACATTACAATTTATTCCATGGATAACCAAGAAAATAACACAACCATGCCAAAAAAATAGCTCATCCATCTTGAATCAACCATCACTACAACACCACATCAGCCGAGCCATTTAAATACAACAACCACATATCTCAACCACCACACCTCACAACCACCGCACAACACAACCACCACATATCACCACTATAGAAAATCACAAATACTACACATCACCACCACCTCACATCACAACCACCACATAAGGAAACACAATATGAAAAACCACACACACCACCACAACCCAGATTCCGTAATTTAGGTTCAAGAGATTACATTACTTTAATTCATTGTTTAGCATGGGTATTCTCACATAAATTACAACTTTACATGGGAAAACAATTCATTAGATAGATATAAGTGATTAATCATTTTATTCTATGGGATATAAAAAAATCACACAACAAGGGTCTCACAACCATATCAACTATAATACAAGCAAGGATACCAATAGTTGTGTTTTTTAGCAATAAAAAACATGTATAATCTCATCAAAAATAACATAAAAAGTTGTAAAAATATGATTTATCCCTATTCCTATCAATTTCATATTTATCCAATTCATTATCTTCATTAAGTTAACCCTTACTATCCACCTAATGGAATTAAAAAAAGTATGAAATCACCACACATGCACATAAATTGGGAGAGAATGAGGACCCCTTATCTCAAATAATCCTTCCAAATCATTGCACACTATAAGGTGAAGGAGAAATAACTATAAGACCAAAACCTCACTAGGAAACCTCAAATAAACCAAAACCACGCTATGGGATCATAAAAAAAATCCCAAAAACTCCCTGAACTAGAAAAAAATCACTTCTATGAACTTTGAAAGAGGAATCAGAGAAAATAAGTGAGAAAATCATATTTACTCACAACAAATTACTAAAGATCAACCTCTAAAATCTTGGGAATAGAGTTGAGAAGGGAGGGATGGAAAGTATCTAAAACTCACCTAGGATTTTTCTAGAAATTGAGAGGGATAAAAGAATTCGAGTGATCCCCTATACATTGGAACATTCATAGCATGAAACCTAGATTCACATCATGATTTTTTTCTGAGGCCCTCGAAATCAAGTCGTGAAACATATTTAGGTTATGAATATATCAAAATCCAAACCAGATGAGAATCTTCCAATTTTCAAGGCACTTATTCACATTGTGAATAACTCTTTCACATTATCAGTTTATTAGGCACACAAATACCATCTGAAAATTTAATTCATGAATCAACAGCCTTTAATATTTGAACAAACTCTCACATTGTGAATACCTATTCATGTCATTGTTGAATCCCCCCAAATGAGTATTGAAAAATTAATAAAGGGAGAAATACCTAGATATGGGTATTATTTTCCCTGCAAAATAAGAGGATATAGAAGGTGGTAGAGACTTGTGGATTTCATAAAGGCTTTAAGAGACACACGGTCATGTGACTATCATATGGTCATGTGAAGGAACCTTGTGCAGCGAATTTCCTATGAAATATCTTACAAATACCCTTATATAAGTCATTATACTCTTTCGAAGGCACCTTAGACAACTAATAATTACATGGATGTAGCCATATGAGCTCCCCCAGGTCATGAAATTTTTTAACTAGAGAATTCTTAACAACCCATCAAAAAATCCTTCAAAAATAGGAGGAAAATGTCCAAAATGAGGAGGCCTATTACGGTCATAAAACTCACAAGAAGAATCACCTATGGGGAGAATATTTTTCCTTGAAAACATTCAAGTAAACTCACAAGACCCCGATCCTTTGTAAAAAGAGAAAAGGAAATAAAATTGAAAATGAGGAGGGAGCCTCTTGCAACTATAAACATCATGTGATGAGCCCCTAGAAATCCACAAGTCATCGCGAGACCCTAGTGACATGTCCACCTCATCTCATGAAATCCCACCAGCATGTCATCCTCATTACACAAAGATCCTTAGGTATGTCCATGAGACCATGCACTCCCCCTTTGGCTCCTTAAGAACAGGAAGAGGGAATTGTACATGAAATACTCATGCATCTCCATATGACCTTTTGTGGTCATACAATGAATCGGCAAGAAGAAAGGTGATTTCCCTCAACAACACCCATGAAACCTCATAAACTCCCCAAACTTTGTAAAATAAAAAAAAGAAAAATAAAAAGGGGGAAGATGTAGAAGCCTCTTGTGGTAGTAAAAATCTTAAGATGCACTAAGGCTATCCAAAACATGGTCTTGAAAGATCCCTCATCAAGCTAGCTTGATCTCATGAAGAAACCCTGAAGAGTTATCCTTGTCTCACATAAAATTCCAGAAAAGTCACACAAGATCACACGAAGGCCCTTTAACAGGTGAAATGATATCACGAAGGTAATTAGACATGTCAATATGACAATAGGGAAGTCCTTCAGCATGACCACATGATTCAATAATTTCCTATTAATTGGAAATAATACAATAAAGGGGGTGTTTATAAGATAGACTCATGGTCACTAAAAATCATCTGATGACCTTGGAGTGATCCATGGATAGGACATGTGAAAACACATGACACCTAATCCCTTCGCCCACTAAAGATTGGAATCACATGATATGAACCATGCAAAGTAGAGAAAAAACAGGGTTGAGGGGCCTATAAACCCCCCACTCCAACCTTAAAAATGGGTTGACCTTTTTTCATCTAGATTCACCATCACACCTAATAACTAGAGTTTATTTCTCCAAGCGCCTAATCTTGCCACCAAAAAGTATTCCATTAGGTAAGATACCAGTGAACAACTGAAGTGATTATCCAACATGCATAGGTGCTTCGTGTGATCAACCGTATATCACAAAAAGGACTTACAGAAGGACACATGAAGAATATATCACACACCTGAAAGGTCACACGAGACTTGAAACAAGCTATCACTAAAAAAAATAAGGAATTCACAATATAAAGGCTAGATAAAGGACTAAAAAATTTGATACATAAGAAGAAAACATATATGCTAATCCTCATGCGCTTTGTATGAACCACCTAGGTCATGCGAAAACACCAGGACATGTCTCATAGATTATGCGACAATCCTTTGGAATACAATTTGGATAATTCAAATTCTCCTTTACAAGTCAAAGAAAGTCACACAGTGCCTCTCGAGCATACCGCCCTGGTCTCATGAAGCCCTATGGGATTGTCATCCTAGAATTTTAGTGATCTTCAGACATGTCACTTAACCTATATAGAAACACCAGTTCATTTCATATGAGTCTCATGGTAGCACCTAGGCATGTAAAATAACTCTCATGATGCCCTCCGGGAATGCTAGTCCGGTTTGCGATGCCCTCCAGACATGTCATCCAAGATATGCGACACCCCCAAGACATGTCACACTGACTCTCATGATGCCCTTTAAGTGTGTTAGACAGATCACGTGATGACACCAAGGCATGTTAGCTGGATCATGTGACACACTTTGGACATTCCATAAAGAATACATGAATTCCACCAAACAAGTCAACTAGATCATACAATTTTCTTGTGGTCACGTCAGGAAGATACTCCCCGACATGTAAAGAAAGTAATCAAGGCATGTTGAGCAGAAAATGAACTCATGTCAGGTAGGAAAGTAAGACAAGTCAAGTAGGGCATCCAAGGATTTGATGACCTTGTCCATCCTCAGTGTGTAAGCCCTGGATATAAGGGTAATGTTAGTGTATAATCCCCGATCAGTTGAACTATGAGGAATTTTATTTCTATAATAACCAGGATACATAAGACACCTCCTCAAGGTTCAAGATCTATATTAAAAACCCAAAGGTAAGTCCTAGAACATAATTCCCACATCCACAAGCAGTGGCATTGATTATTTTCCATACCATGTTTCTCAAAATGATCATAGCTCACATGGGATTAGGGAGTTGAAATAATCATATCATATGCACCATAAATCTCTACAAAGACCAGGGAAACATTAGTGTGTAAGGCCTGATCAACTGAACTATGATAACTCTAATTCTTACCATAATCTTGATATGTAGAATGCATCCTTGAGGCCTGATCTCCATATGAAACATCCTAAGGGTAGTCCCAGCACATAAGACCCACATTCATATAGAGTGAGAATGATTACTTGTTATCTATTATTCCTCACACTGAGCATAGATGACATGTGATTAGGGAGTTGAAATAGCCATATCATTCACATCATGAATCTAAACCATATAAGGAAATTTCAGCATGTAATCCATAATGAGTGGCATGATATCAACCTCCCCCATATGAGGAAATCTACCTTGGGGACAGTCCCAAGGGTGTGACTGAACTACAATAACTATGATTGCTTCTATAACCAGTATATGTAGGATGCTTTTATAAGGCTTGAGCTCAAATGAGAATACACCTTAGTATAAGTTCCCTCATGTATCCAAAATATCAACTATTGGGACCCAATCATTCCCATGGGCTGATCATTCTACCTCATCCATTAGTGGATTAAGAAACCAAATGAACTATGAAAAATATGATTCTATCCATAATTAGGATACACAATACATCTCCCTAATTATTGAGATTGAATACCCAGTGCCTTAGTGCCCACATATATGTCCTTTTCTGTATGAAATTAATTGAACAGGTTTAACGAAATATGTGGGTTTTTATTCCTATAATAACCAAGATACATAGGATTCCTCATAATGGATCAACCCCCTCATCATAATATTAACCACCTCCCTTCATGGTAGAAAATTACAAAGATCCTGGTATACAGCTTCATCATATAATAAATTTTTCATTACTGGGAAATGGATGAAGAACCTTAGATACATATAGATGGATTCACTAATAAGATCCCCATCTTTCGAAAAAAGAGATACTTATCCTGTAATCATTTTGTTAGGGAAACTATTCTTATATCATAATTATGAAGATATTTGAGAATATATCTTAAATATATAAGAGAGTCCCTAAGTAAGAAAAATTCCCCCTAAAAGTGTGCGATGAGCCCGACCTCCCATCCTATCGACCAATGCGATTCCTTAAGTTCCATCGGGTCTAAAAAACCAAGTGACCACCTATCTTTGGAAAGAAAATCTATGTCCAGTTATGGATGGGGGAAGTGTTGGGAGTTTTCAGTAAGAAAAAAATGGTAACCTGATGTTAATGATCGAACAAAAAATAAACCCCCCATAATCAACCATTGGGCCAAATCGGACCCACCTTGATGAAGGGTTCCCTATCACACTCTTTCATGATGAAACAAAAATGGTGAACCTGATTTGAATATCTAAAATAAAAAAATTGTTAGTTTATTATCTATCAATCCATTTTTTTGAACACTATACAAAAAAAATGGAAAATATGATATGAAACTCTCAGATAATATAATGATCGGTTAATCATACATCAGGACAATTTGTTATCCATATCCTACACAAACAAAAATGATAATCCTAACACAAATATTATAGCCAATACTCTATAACAGGAGTTCCCATAAATAATTACATCCTCAATTTAGAAAGTCTAAGTGAGAAGAATGGACAGATTTAGAATAAAAGGAAAACAATGTTAACCATTCATATCTGATTTAGCATATCATGCCTACTATATTTCACTAATAGATAACCTTATTCCTTATTATCTGTATGACTTTAGATGCTGCTCTCATAAAAAAATCCCAATCCAAGATAATGTATTCTTTATCCAGTGATTGGTCTGGTGAAACACCTATAGATACAACCCCCATGGGTCACAAAATGATCTCACCTACTTGACAACTCCAACATCAGGCGACGAACACAATGGTATGAGAGTGCCACCGACATGGTACAATTCTGACCCTAGAAGCTGCCTATGAATGTATGAAAGTATGGAAACCAGAGAGTCCACATTGCCTAAGGAAAGTTGAAGCTAATGCAGTGACCCTCATCACCACAACCAATTACTTCAAGAGATTATCCCCAGAGCATGAAAAATTCCACCTTTAGTCTCTAATGAAGGTGGTCTAGGGAGTCAAATACAGATCCCTTCCGATTCAGTTTCCACCAATGGGGGAACAAATCAACCGCCATTTCCAACACCATCCCACCATTACCCACCAGTCACCTTCTAAGGGTACCACCCAACACACTGCCACCTATGATTCCCATGCATGAGTAGTAAGGAAGACACATCGAGCGAGGAAGGATCTGGTTATCTATGAGTGTGCTCATATCCCCACTCTCACTGATGATGTATGTCAGAATATTCTGGTAGTAACCAGTGAGAAAGATCATATCCCTTCTCACTTTGAATAAGTAGTTAGACATATTCCCACAATAGGCATGGGGGAGATGCATATTCCTACCCCCACGCATGAAACCCATCAACATATTCTGGTGGCATAAGGAGGACATAAGTGATCACATGTAACAACCCAAGGTTTTCTAAAAATAAATTGAAATGCATGAAACTTTGTTTTAAGTAGATAATTATAACTATCCTTTAAAAAGAATTTTACTACTTATATGTTTTGAATTTTGAAAAATGACCATCTACAATTGTGATCAGTAAGTTATTTGGAGTTTGATGACACCAAATTTTTTTTGGTGAATAGTAACATACCCTTATGAATATTAATATGACCCTATTGAGTAGTAAATTGTATTAATATTTTATTTTCTTAAGGGTTTAAGATAATGACTTCTTGGTTAATTTTCAATGTGATATAAAAGTAGTTATAGAATTAAAATTGTTAATTTTTGAATTAAGTATGATTTTATTTAAAAATTAAATTAATAATATCTAGAAAATTATTTTCAAAAAATGGAGTTCATTTTTTAATTCTACATTTCAAAAAATGTTAACGGTGAATTTATTTGAATTTTCTGAAATTCTAGAATTTTTTGATGAATAGTAAAATACGATAAAATACAATAAATGATAAATACTTGATTTACTGCATCATAGGTGATGAAAGACTGATGTAAGACCACTTGGTTTGAACTCAAATGCCATTATTACTATTTGGGGTCACAAAAATTATGATTATTCATAGTCTTGAGCAAAAATATTATAATAATGATTAAAATAATGAAAAATACCTCCTCTTCTCCACTATAAATACCACCCTCATTTCCCTCTTCCTCCCACACATCTAAAGCATTGAGACTTACCTAATTTCTACACAAAACTCTTCCCAAGGCCCTTATCCATGTCCTAGAGCTTCTGGTCTCACCAAAAGGCTAAAAACAAAGGCCTTAATAAGGATCTCAAGGAGAAGAGATCAAGAGGCAAACATCCTCTTTTGTTTTCTTTCTTTTCTTTCATTTTATGTTATTATTTTAAATTTTATTTGGATTATGTTGGGATATGTCATTCCATACCCCCCTTACTGACCATATTATATAAGAGTGAAGATATACCCCCTTCCTCTCATCAAACTATTTTATGAAATTTTAAGTGACACTGTTAGGTTGCTGAATTTTCGTTAGAGATTTCTCAATTTTTCTTTCCTCACCTCCTCTTATCCTAGAGGAATTAAAGCTCAAGAAATCTTCTATATTCTGGATTTTCTCATGTTCATGGAAAATTCACCATCATTGTTCCTCTCCTCTCCCACTTATTCAAGGAATTAAAACACCGTCCGTGATGTGTCTATTTACCGACATCGTGGATGATGTGATTTCCAATTATTTTACTTCCTTCAAGACTGGTTATGAAACCATTTTTATGGTTGAAAAAAATTATTATTTATATATTATAACTTATATAAGGTTCTAGAATCATTTTCACACATGTTATTAATTTATGAAACAAAATGAGATCTTTATGATTGAAGAATCGCCAAAATAACCCAAACAAATATCAATAATGTTTTAACTTATGAATCATCATCATGTAAGAATTCAAAATGATAAATGGTATAATTTATGGTTCTAAAAATATATAAATTCCACTCCATTACAATTTTGGAGTTTCACTTCTAACCAACAAGAACATCCATCATGAACCGATCATGGAAATCATGTAAAGAACGCTCCAAAAACAATGGAAGGAACAAAATACTAACAATTAAAGGGTGAAATGATGTTATAAAATGATAATATAAGATTTTATAAAGATTAATATGTTTCTATAAGATAATAAAAACACTCTTTTAACCATTATACAATATTTTTAAACAATTTTAAGTAAGAAAAACCCGAGGTAAGGGAATTCTTAACCCGATTTCCATTCTTTGGGTTAACCTTCTACTTCTTTATTTATATGGTATTAAAATTGTTTTTGTGGTGAATTATGTTTATATTATGTTTAATTATGTGTATTTATAGTCTGTATATATATTCCATCCACTATATTAAGTGTCACTTGAATTATATGATATTTATAAGGGGTTTTCCTTTAAAATCCTATTTTAAAACTCCGTTTTACAACATTCAAAAGCAATGTTTTTATGAAATTATTCATGTTGTATGATTATGTTATGGTTATTGGGAATTTTTTATGATGAAGGCTGGGACCTATATCTACCTCCAATTCATTGGGTATGTGTAAGTTGGAGGTTTTCCATATGGTTACTCCATGTTTATCTGCGATGGTTACACAAATTGTAAGGTAGCCGTGAGGGTTACAAGTTATAAGGTAGCCACGAGGGTTAAAATATTATGTAAGTAATTCCCCAATATACCTTTATGGTTATATTTATGTTATTATGTTTTATGTGAATCTTTTTGAAATCTCATGTTTCAAAAAGTAAGTTTATATGGCTGACAAGTATGTCTTTTGAAAATGATTTCACACGTTACAAGTATTCATGGAATAATGTGTTCTTTCCTTCTTTTTATATCTCTTACTGAGATTTTTGTGCTCATCCCATGTTTTTAAATGATTTTTAGAGGATATAAGGATGTGTAAGACAAATAAGGAATCCAATTTAAATGTTTGAATAATTTTTAAAGAAATCATGTTTTATTTGAAAAGTTTCATATTTTGAGAGAAATGATTACTTTTTTATGGTATCAACTATTTAATAATGTGTAATGTTATGAATGTATTATGTACCAATTATATAAATCTCTAAACTTGAAAATATCCTCAATGTAAAAGGAAGTGATTTCTTAACTAAATCCAAGATTATGTATGTAATAAGGCTGGGTCCTTATAGTTGGTATCAGAGTATGGTTTAGATAACTTTAGGGATTAAGATGATGTTAATATATTACCATAAATGATTTTTTTACTCTATGGTCAATTTGAAATGATATAGAATTTAAAGATTACCATGTTTCTTCGACTAAGATATGTTTGTTCTGAATGGTTGTCCATAGAAGAAACAAGGAAGATGAAGAGGAGAGGCACCGACATAATGACATCCTTCCAAATCTATAGCCCGGAATGGTAGGGATTGGAACCGAGCAGTTTGTGATAGTAATGGATTAGCTAACTCATGAAATAAATGGTGGTGTAATCCATGCAAGAGAACGACTAGATTTACCATAATAGAACATGAAAATAGTGGAAAATTTTATGAGACAACACCCTCCTGCCTTCAATGGATCTTCTGACCTAGTAGTAGCTAAAGGATGGATTAAATCCCTTGAAAAGATATTCGATGTTATGGGATGTTCAGATAATCAAAAGGTAAGTCTATCCATTTATTGTTTTGAGGGTGAAGTTGATAAGTGGTGGTCAATGGTAAGGAATATCAGGGATAGAGAGGATATTGATGCATTAGAGCAGGATGAATTTAAAATTCTTTTCCTTGAAAAATATTTTCCTAAGGTGGTCCGGTCACGACCCGCCTTCACCAAAAGGAGGGAAGGTTCAGAAAATTGCCTGGCCCTTCCTTCTTTAAGTTGAAGGAGAGATAATGACCCCCTAAACCCGCCTTCAATAGGTCCCGGAGTGGCGACCAGCACCAAGGGTATAGAATCACTCACTAAATGGAAGGCATTATCCTTTTTCTTTTAATAGGATCGGGATATAAGATATTAAATCCCACAAAACCAAAACTTAAAATGAAAGTACAGCTGAAAGTAAACCATTTCTATATGCATGTTCAAAGGTAACAAATACAAGTCACAAAACTCCAAAGGTAAAAGATACCAAGAAAAGGAAAACAACAACAACAACTACCCCAAAGGTCCAAGCTAGTACGGTCCCACACGATCCCTAAAGTCCTCCTAGAAACTTGAAAGTAGTTTTATATACGTAGGATGATCATACAAGTATACTCAGTAGGGAAAACCAAAGACTCTCGTGCACAAGTGAGGAGACATTCTAATGTCCCGTGGAAAAAAATATATAACCAAACACCCAACAAGGAAAAGCTATCCACCCAAATCTCACCAAGGAACACTCCCCAAATAACACAATTCAAGTAAAGTATAGTAATAGAACATCGATATTTGGGTACCCCGCACCACTTTCCCACTAGTTATTGAAGACATCCTACGCATCGAACCAATCCCGCCATTCTCACCGTAGTCCCACTGCCAAACCCTTCCCACACACACCTGGGCCATATCCTCACGCAGTCCCACTGCCAAACCCCGCCCGCACACACCTGGGCCACAACCGCACATTCTTCCCATAGACACCTGGGCCACAACCACCACGCATAACCATGCCCGCAAACACCTGGGTCAGAACAACCACTGCCACTCCCGAAGACACCTGGGACTCATCCCAAGACACTTGGGAAACAAACTTCCCGCAAACACCTGGTCCAACCACCACAACTACCCAACCGAATATTCTTGGGCTAATAATGGACTTCAGGCCATCATAGCCTGCCCGAAGAGTCTTGGGCTATTTGGTAAAGGGAGCAGAAAAGGAGCTAATAACTAGCCACTCATAGGAGTGTTGGGAAAAAAACCCTCCCCCATGAAATGGGGGTGTTTGGTGCTTAAGTTCTCAACTTGGGTGGGGCACGAATAAAAAACATAAAAAAACTACAAGTATATATATATAAATAAATAAGCACTCAACCCAACCTAGGGTTCCTAAAATAGCCTAAGCGCAAACACCGCATCACTATTCATTCATGAAAGGTATACCACCCACAACCAGGTCACAATCCATCCCAGAACCAATTCAACATTTATATCGTTCTTGTTCTCATGTTCAAGTGATCCCATTTAGATGAATTCTACACTACTAGGAAACTAACAGGCATAATCCACAAGCCAAAAAGGGAAAAACCATCCAAAAAACAATTTAAGAATTCACACCCGGTTCTCTTGTAAAGTGACAAAAACAAATGGATAAGTGAGATCCCTTGAAGTACTAGAACCAAAGAAAAACCCCGAGATACAACCCCATGTCCCCAAAATCTAGGAGTCAACGGTTTCTCAACAACAGAGGATTCCACCCCAATTCATGATATAAACAGAATAACCACCCAACCTCAAATTCACAACCAGCGAAAGTATAGTAATAGGGGATCTCATCCCCACCCATATCACCCCAGCAATCGGCTTGTGAAGGAAACAACCAAACCACTACCACCAACACAAGGCCGGCCCAAGAAGGTATTTTCAGATTTAAAATATTTAACACACTCCATGGTTTCAATTCCACTATAATTTAACCGGGGTTATCACAGAAGAGGGTTGATCCTGGTGCTTTCAGTTTATTCAACCGAGTATACATAATTAACCAATTCCACGTCATGTTTATTGAAACATCCAGGAGAACCAAGGTTCATTAGTGCACAGAGAAAGACCACCAACGACCATGATTTTCAGTGGGAATAGACCCGTACAATTCACAACACACAACAACATAAGAGAGTAGCAGACCATTGATCACACCCCCCCTTTCATTCTTTAAGGGTCTGTTCATTATCTTCATTAAGTTTGGTTTCATCAATTTCCAGAGAGGAAAAAGCATTCCCACCCCACATGTTACACAAAAAGGAGAGACGAAGGAGAAAATCCCTACTTTATTTATCAAGGATCAACGTTTTTCTCCACACACCAAGAACAGGGGATGAACGATTTACAGGGGAGGGACGTCGGGAACTCCAAGGACGAGCAGACGACTTCAGCCTAGGTGGACCACAAGTCTCAGGAAGGAGGGACTTCAAGCACACCAGAGAGAAGAGAGAAGTCGGCCAAAAAGGAATAAGGGTGAAGAAGAACTTCTTCTGCGATATATAGATAAAATCCTGTTGTTACGGGATATGAGAAATTAAACGCTTTAAATTCGGATTGTGATTCCCCACACGGTTGGGTGGTTAAACATGACATGATTAATTGTTATTTAACGATCTCACCAGAAAGGTGGTAACAACTGTGATTTTAAAGGATTTAGTAAAATGGAGGGGCATTATATGAGAATACACAGCTAGGTTCATTGGGGAGGGTCGCTCCACCCTCAAGATTTTTAAAAACATTGATTGAGGGCTTAAAAACGTCCTTGGACTGCTTCCAACAGTTAAAAAGGCCTAAAAGTGGGGTTATGAGGGAGGCTGCAGAAGAAAATCCCACCAATCAGTCCCACCGATCAGTCGCGCCGATCAGTATCGCCAATCGGTCCCACCGATCGGTCTCACCAAAAATTAGCAAAGGAAGGGGGTCATGAGGGTCTAGGCCATTACATCAGATACCTCTCAAACTATTCTCACCCTTGAGAATCAAAACTAGACCTGGAGGGAAGAGGGGGGGGGGGGGGGGTCCGAACAACCACCCCCGAAGATACCTCTTAGGAGTGAACCTCTCCCACATAGGAACACCTTATCTCCTAAACAAACAAAAACTCCCTACCGCTCCTTTCCCCATGAAAACATGCAAAACAAAAAGGCTAAACTGTCCGGTCTAGTGGGAGAGGGGTTTCCCTTCCCCCGTGTTAAGATACTATTCGCTTTGGGTGTCACTGACTCACCCGCATGGGTTTAGGCACATCTGCTTTAATGCGTCTTAACTAGGGATAAGGTCCTCCCCTCCCCATTCTTTAGCACACTTCACACACACATCCACAGAAAAGGAAAATGCACATCCATAGTCAACAAGGTAAAGCATTACACAATAACCAAGTACTGACAAAATGGGATAAAACTCAAAACAACTCTGGGTACTGGGAACGCATCTGTGCTTCCCTCTCCCAGGTACTCTACTCAAGCCCACCATGCCTCCACAACATGCGAACCAACAGGATGGTTCATCCACGAAGCACCTTCTCCTCACGACCCTCGATCATCACTGGTTGTTCCATGAAGGTTGCATCGTCTTTGATATCTAGCCCTCCCCAGTCAAGGACATGTGAATCATCGTGCAGATATCGTCGGAGCTGGGACACATGGAATACATCGTGTATCCTCAGTAGTGGCAGTGGTAGCTCTAGCTGATAGTCCACTTCACCAACACATTTCAACACTTCGAAGGGTCCGATGAACCTGGGAGAAAGGTTACTTCTCTTGCCGAACCTCCGCTGTCCATGCCGAGGGGAGACCTTCAAGAACACATGGTCCCCGACCTCAAACTCCAAGGGTCTCCTCCTATCATCGGCATATGACTTCTTCCGGTCCTGATCAGCCTTCATCCTCTATCGTATAAGCTGAATATTCTCTGTCGTGCTCTGCACCACCTCCGGGTCAAGAACACCTGTATCCCCAACCTCAGTACAACACACGGGTGAGCAACACGAACTTCCATATAGGGATTCGAACGGATCCATGCCAATGGTAGAGTGATAGATATTATTGTAGGCAAACTCTAACAGATGCAAGTGTCTCACCCATGATCCCCTGAAGTCTAGAACGCATGCTCAGAGAATATCTTCCAAGGTTGGATGGTGCGTTTTGTCTGCCAATCTGTCTGGGGGTGGAAGGCAGTGCTAAGGCGCAGCTGGGTGCCAAAAGCATGCTGCAAACCCCTCCAGACTCGTGAGGTAAATCGTCCATCCCTATCCGAGACTATGGAACTCGGAACTCCATGCAACTTCACTACCTCGTCCACATACTTACGTGCTAGATAATCTACTAGACTTGACTCCTTGATCGCCAGAAAGTGAGCCGATTTCATCAACTGGTCCACTAATCCCAGATGGCATCGCAGCCTCCTTATACCTTGGGTAGTACCGTGAATAAATCCATAGAGATGTCATCCCACTTCCACTCGGGGACATCTAAAGGTTGCAATAACCCGCCTAGAACACGGTGTTCAGCCTTCACCTGCTGACACACCAGGCACTTGGCCACAAACCCTGCCACTGATCGCTTTACTCCGGGCCACCAAAACTATCTCCTAAGGCCCTGGTACATCTTGGAAACTTCTGGGTGTACCGATAGGGGTGAGATTTGGAATTCACCAAGAACTCTATCGCGCATTGCCTCTGGAACGAACAAATTCCCACGAAAAAACATCCGATTCTGACCATCCTCTGTCCACCCTTCCGGAGCATCATCTTGGCTAACCCGGTCGCGCATCACTTCACTCTCTGAGTCTCCCCACTGAGACTCCTCCACCTGACGTAACAAAGAAGACTATACTGTCATCTGATACAGGAATCCTCTACCACTATCCATCCTCGCATCCAGGTGTAGGGTAGCCAACTCCTCCATCGCCTTCCAAGCGTCTGCCAACTCCCGGACCACGTCCTTCTACGACCTCCTGATTAAAGCATCGACCAATACAATCCCTTTTTCTGAAGTGTAGGAAATCTCGAAGTCGTAATCCTGGAGGAACTCCATCCACCTTCGCTTCTATAAGTTTAGGTCCTACTGGGAGAAGATATTCCTCAAGCTTTTGTGATCCGTGAAGACCACAAAGCATTCTCCGATGAGGTAATTCCACCAAAACTTTAGTGAGAAAACGACCGCTGAAAGCTCCAGATCGTGGGTAGCATAATTACGCTCATGAGGGCGTAGCTTCCTAGACCCATAAGAGATCACCCCTTGTCACTACATCAAACCACATCTGAGGCCTTTCCCTAAAGAATCACAAAACACCTCATACGCCGCCCCTTCTTCTAGTAGTCTCAACATTGAGGCACTAACCAACTTATCCTTAAGATAGCTAAAGGCTGTCTCACACTGCTCACTTCACACGAAAACCTGGTCCTTCTTGGTCAAGGCTGTCAAAGGGGCTGCAACTCGGGAGAAGTTGGGTACGAACCTCCGATAGTAACCTGCCAGCCCAAGGAAACTATGAACCTCTACCACGTTCTTGTGTGGTACCCAATAAAAAACTGCCTCAACCTTTGATAGGTCCACCTCTACCCCATGCTCGGACACTACGTGCCCTAATAAGTGTACTTCCCGCGTCCAGAACTTGCACTTCGACAACTTCCCATAGAGCTGGTGCTGTCAGAGGACCTCCAAAACCATCCTCAGGTGCTCCGAGTGGTCCTCCTCTGATATTGAATAGATCAGGATGTCGTCGATGAAAATGACTACAAACCGATCTAGATACTCCCAGAAGACAGAGTTCATAAGCCCCATGAACAGAGCCAGAGAGTTCGTAACGCCGAAAGGCATGACTACAAACTCGAAGTGCCCATATCTTCACCTGAAGGACATCTTCAAGATGTTTCCCTACTTCACCCTCAACTGGTGATACCCAGACCATAGGTCGATCTTTGAGAACCATCCTGCCCCTTTCAGCTGGTCGAAAAGATCGTCTATCCTCAGAAGAGGGTAGCGATTCTTGATCATTACCTGATTCAGCCTCCTGTAGTCTATGCACAACTTGAGACCACCATCTGCCTTCTTTCTGAACAAGACTGGAGCACCCCATGGTGATGCACTGGGTCGAACATAACCCCTCTTCATCAGATCGTCAATCTAAATCCGCAACTCCCGTAGCTCTGAAGGTTCCATCCCGTAGGAAGCCATCGAAATCGGACGAGCACCAGGCTGCAAGTATATTCCAAACTCGATATCACGTTGAGGGGGTAGAGTCATCACCTCCTCAGGGAAGAAGTCCATAAACTCACTGAATATCTCTGGTATCTCCACCATCTCAGCATCTACTGACTCTACTGACAGCTCAGCTAACAAGGAGAGGAGGGGTTCCTCTCGCCTGCTTCCCTTCTAGCCACTCCACTCACCGGTGAAAGTAACACGTCGGCCACCCAAGTCTGAGAACACAACCCTTCCTCGGAAGTAGTAAATGATGGCACACACAGAGAACAGTCAGTCGATGCCTAGGATGAAATCATATGGTTGTATCTGTAGCAGTAGTAGATCCCTGACTGACTGATGTGGACCTATCATCAGCCTGCATCCTCGACAAACATATAACAAGTCGGTCTGACCTCCGACTGGTGTGCTCAACATCAGGGGCACTGTAAGTATCTCGGAATCTAGACCCAGATCACGGGCCAGATCAGGTGCAACGAAGGAGTGTGAAGCTCTGGTATTGATCAAGGTGTATGCAAGGGTACTGAACAAACTGATCGTACCTTAAACGACTTCCGGTCCTGCTGGAACTCCTGCCTCCACGACGTGAAACTGCCCAAGACCAGCTCCTCTGCCCCTCGGCTATCGGCCACCTCCCCAAAAATGCCCTGGTCGAGGTCCCTGAGGAGATCCCTGAGGTCGGCCTCCTCCAACAACGTCTGCCCTCGGAGGAGTGGGAGCTCACTGCCCCTATTACTGCTGCTAAAAGGGCCTAGCTGGAAGCTGCTGCTGGGCCTGCCCACTACTGCCGTACTATACTCTATCTGGGAACTGGTTCTAAAGGTTCCCATGACTTCCATAGAAGAAGAAACTCGGTCCTGGGCCTGAAAGAAAAGGGCAAGGACCGGGGGACCAGAACTGGAACTGCTGCGGCCTGCTCCCTGCTGGTCGGAACCTAGAGGGTCCCGATGCTGGAGGTCTGGTGCTGACAGCCTTCCCCTTCGATGAGCCCAACTGGATCCCCTCTTGTGATACACCCCTAGCTTGTGCATCCTCTCCACCACTTTGGATTTCTTCTGGACCTTCAAGTATGTCGGCAAGGTGAAGGGGGTAATAGCGTACTGGAGGGAGGGTCAAAGCGCCTCCTCTAAACGTCTCGACCGAGACTCCTCATCTGGAAATTGGTTTGGAGCAAAGCAGAGGAGGTCCTTGAACTTGATCCCCAGCCCCCTTACTAACATACTCCCCTGCTGGAGGGAGAGTAGCTCCTGTCTCTTCTCCGCCTTCATCGTAGAAGAGAGGAATTCCGCCCGGAACTCCTTCTCGAAATCAGCCCATGCCACCTCAGCCTCACTCCTCTCCCCCTAGGTAGAGTGTCCACCACTAACGCACTACTCCCCGCATCTGGATCATGTCCATAGGAACCCAGTACTCCTCCGGAGCCCAGATCAAGCCAAAAGCTATCACCAGCTCCTCTAGCCATCTCTCCATCTTCATGTCGGTGGTGCTGCCCTCATACTTCTCGAGGGTCTGTCGCTGGAAGGCTTGAAGCATCTTCTACCACTGATCATCCTCCTCCTCTCGGTCGATCCTCTGCTGGTCGGCCAAGTCAACTTCTTGGGCCTCGATCGCCCGCACAACTCGTGGTCATCTCCCAGGTGCCATAAATGCAAGGTAAACAAGGAATGCCTAATCCCAAGTAGTGAATAATATTGTTCTTAAAATTTCTTAAACTTCTTATTTATTTCAATCCCCAAAACACCCATGAAACACAAGAACACAAGTCATTATGATGCATGTACCTTTTCTAGTGTCTCTACCCTGGAATCAGTGTAGTCTCACTTGGTCGTTCAGTAGGTCCTGAGTCCTTGCATCGGATCACGGGGGGCCCTAAAATATCGTGTCCTAGCCAGTCTTCCCTGGTCTAATTCACACACCAAGGTCACCCAACACTGTTTCCCTACCATCCCATGCAATCCTCACTATGCCTAACTCCAGAATCCATCCTATCTCTCAACCCGCACCTCTGATACCATTCTGTCACGAACCACCTTCACCAAAAGGAGGGAAGGGTTATCAGATTTCCAGGCCCTTCCTTCTTTAATTTGAAGGAGAGATAATAACCCCCAAAACCTGCCTTCAATTGGTCCCAGAGTGGCGACCAGCACCAAGGGTATAGAATCACTCACTAAATGGAAGGCATTACCCTTTTTCTTTTAATAGGATCAGGAGATAAGATAGTAAATCCCACAAAACCAAAACTGAAAATTCAAGTACAACTGAAAGTAAACCATTTCCATATTCATGTTCAAAGGTAACAAATACAAGTCACAAAACTCCAAAGGTAAAAGATACCAAGAAAGGGAAAACAAAAACTGCAACTGCCCTAAATGTTCAAGCTAGTACGATCCCGCATGATCCCTGAAGTCCTCCTGGAAACTTGAAAGCAGTTTTATATACGTAGGGTGAGCATACAAGTATACTCAGTAGGGAAAACCAAAGAATCTCATACACAAGTGAGGAGTCATTATAATGTCCTGTGGGAAAAAAGAGATAACCAAACACCCAACAAGAAAAATCTATCCACCCAAATCTCACCAAGGCACACTCCCCAAATAACGCAAGGCAAGTAAAGTATAGTAATAGCACATAGATATTTGGGTACCCCGTGCAACTTTCCCACTGTTTATTAAAGACATCCTATGCATCGAACCAATCCCGCCATTCTCACCATAGTCCCACTTCCAAACCCCGCCCGCACACACCTAGGCCATATCCTCACGTAGTCCCACTGCCAAACCCCACCCGCACACACCTGGGCCACAACCGCACATTCCGCCCACAGACACCTGAGCCACAACCACCACGCATAACCATGCCCGCAAACACCTGGGTCAGAACAACCACTGCCACGCCCAAAGACACCTGGGCCTCATCCCAAAGACACTTGGGAAACAACCTACCCGCAAACACCTAGGACAACCCCCACAACTACCCCACCTGAAGATTCTTGGGATAATAATGGACTTCAGGCCATCACATCCTGCCCGAAGAGTCTTGGGCTATTCGGGAAAGGGAGCAGAAAAGGAGCTAATAACCAACCACTCATAGGAGTGTTGGAGAAAACACCCTCCCCCATGAAATGGGGGTGTTCGGAACTTAAGTGATCAACTTGGGTGGGGCGCGAATACAAAACATAAAAAAAACTACAAGTATATATACATAAATAAACAAGCACTCAACCCAACCTAGGGTTCTGAAGACAGCCTAAGTGCAAACACCGCATCAATATTCATTCATGAAAGGTATACCACCCATAGCCAGGTCACAATCCATCCCATAACCAATTCCCCATTTATATCATTCTTGTTATCATGTTCAAGTGATCCCATTTAGGTGAATTCTACACTACTAGGTAACTAACATGCATAATCCACATGCCAAAAAGGGAAGAACCAGCCAAACAACAATTTAAGCATTCACACCTGGTTCTATTGTAAAGTCGCAACAACAAAGGGATAAGTGAGATCCCTCAAAGTAATGTAACCAAAGAAAAACCCTGAGATACAACCCCATGTCCCCAAAATCTAGGAGCCAATGGTTTCTCAACAATAGAGGATTCCACCCCAATTCGTGATATAAATAGAATAACCACCCAGCCTCAAATTCACAACTAGAAAAAGTATAGCAATAGGGGATCCCATCCCCACCCATCTGACCCCATCAATCAGCCCATGAAGGAAACAACCAAACCACTACCACCAACACAAGGCTGGCCCAAGAAGGTATTTTCAGATTTAAAAGATTTAACACACTCTATGGTTTCAATTCCACTGTACTTTAACCGGGGTTATCATATAAGAGGGTTGATCCTGGGGCTTTCAGTTTATTCAACCGAGTATACGTAATTAACCAATTCCATGACACAGTTATTTAAACATCCATGAGCACTGAGGTTCATTAGTGCGCAGAGAAATACCACCAACGACCATGATTTTTAGTGGGAATAGGCCCGTACAATTCACAACACACAACAACATAAGAGAGTAGCAGAACATCGACCACACCCCCCCTTTCATTCTTTAAGGGTTTGTTCATTATCTTTATTAAGTTTGGTTTCATCAATTTCAACAGAGGCAAAAGCATTCCCACCCCGCATGTTACACATAAAGGAGAGACGAAGGAGAAAATCCCTACTTGATTGATTAAGGATCGATGTTTTTCTCCACGCACCAAGAACAGGGGATGCACGATTTGTAGGGAAGGGGCGTCAGGAACTCCAAGGAGGAGTAGACGACTTCAGCCTAGGCGCACCACAAGTCTCGGGAAGGAGGGACTTCAAGTGCACTAGGGAGAAGAGAGAAGTCAGTCAAAAAGGAAGAAGGGGGAAGAAGAAATTCTTCTGCGATATATAAATAAAATCCTGCTGTTACGGGATATGAGAAATTGAACGCTTTAAATTTGTATCGTGATTCCCCACACGGTTGGGTGGTTACACACGGCGTGATTAATTTTTATTTAACGATCTCACCGGAAAGGTGGAAACAACTGTGATTTTAAAGGATTTAGTAAAATAGATGGGGCATTATATGAGAATACATAGCTAGGTCCGTTGGGGAGGGTCGCTCCACCCTCAGGATTTTTAAAAACATTGATTGAGGGCTTAAAAATGGCCTTGAACTGCTTCCAACGGTTAAAAATGCCTAAAAGTGGGGTTACGAGGGAGGCTGTAGAAGAAAAGCCCACCAAGGCAGGGTGACACCGATCGGTCTCACCGATTGGTCGCGCCGATCGGTCGCACCGATCGGTCTCACTGATCGGTCTCGCCGATCAGTCTCGCCGAAAATTGGCAAAGGAAGGGGGGTCATGAGGGTTTGGGCCATTACAGGTCCGACTTAGGATGGAGAAGATATTCCTTGAATTAAAGAAAAAGGAGGAAGATTCAGTGGCTGTGTATGAAGTGAACTTCACCTGACTGGCGAGGTATTCTCCAAATCTTATTATGGATCTTGATAAAAAAATTAACCGCTTTTACTCAGGATTGAATCCAAGGTATCGAAGGTAGTTGGCCTCCTGTAAATTAAAAAGTTATGAGAAACTTGTCTGATATGCTGAGAGGGTAGAGATGGAGTTTTTTAATGATGGAATTCACTTTGTAAACAAGGAGAAGAAGAGGTCCAAATGGAAAGTGATGTATAAGAATCAACCAAAGAAATCAGATGGTTAGAAAATCCAGTTTCTATTTTGTGAAAAGTGTGTAAATAAGCACCCCAGGGAATGTCTTACCAAAACAGGGAAGTGTTTTCAATGTGGTAAGTTTGGACATATTTATAGAGATTGTAATGAAAATGATCATAAGACTAATCCTGATAAGTAAACTGTTAAGTGTTTTAAATGTGGTGAGATGGGTCATTATGCAAATTCCTGCCCAAAGAGAGATCCAAATGATGCAAAAAGCCAGACTATAAGAAGAAAGGTGTAGTGAGATATTTTTCAACTAAGTCAGCAGATTTTGAGCCATCCAATGAAGTTATATTAGGTACTTTGTTTTTTTACTCATATTTTTATAAAGTTTTTTTTGATACGGGGTCTACACATTCCTTCATCTCTGAGTGGAAATATCACCTCAACAAGTGAGACCAGAACTTGTTGTTAAAACACCAGGGGGAAATATTATAGTAAATAGGTATTATAAGAATCTTTTTATTGTGTTATATAGAAAGAATTTACCTACAAACCTTGTTGTTTTACCCTTAGTTGAGTTTGATGTTATTCTGGAAATGGAATGACTTTCTGTTTATCATGCTAAGATTGACTGTAGATCTAAAAAAGTTGTTTTTAAAAAAGTTTCAGTTTGTATACAAGAAATAACCCATACAATTGATAACATATCAGGAAGCTGAGAAATTGTTGAAAGATGAAAATCAAAGTTATCTAGCCCATATTTTTGAAAACAAGTGAACTATTCAGATTAATGATGTTCCAGTGGTAAATGAATACCTTGATGTTTTTCCTAATGAGTTACTCAATGTCATACCTAATCGGGAAGTCAAATTCACAATTGTCTTAGTTCATAATGTTAAGAAAATTTCAAAACCCCCATATCATATGTCTCAAATAGAACTTCTTTAATTGAAAAACCAGTTGCAGTATTTTCTTGATAAAGGCTTCATTCATCCTAGCACATCACCATGAGGAGATCATATTTTTTTTGTTAGAAAGAAATATGGTTCCATGAGAATTTGCATTAATTATATATCTTTGATTAACATCATTGTTAAAAAAAAGTATCCTTTGCCTCACATCGATGACTTGTTTGATCATCTCTAGGGAGCTCAGTACTTTTCAAAGATTGACTTGAGATCAGGATACCATCAGCTAAAGGTGAATGAGGATGACATCTCAAAAACAACCATTCATACTAGATATGGGAATTATGATTTTGTTGTTATTCCGTTTGGGTTAACTAATGCACCTAATGTATTCATGGATATTATAAATAGAATATTTCATGAGTTCTTTGATAAGTTTGTGGTTGTATTTATTGATTACATTCTGTTATTTTATAAGAGTAAATAAGAGCATGAAAAACATCTAAGGATTTTTTTTACAAACCTTAAAGGAAAAGAAATTGTATGGAAAATTTAGAAAGTGTGATTTTTGGTTACAACATATTTATTTTCTTGGGAACATTGTAAATAATAATGGAATAACATTTGATCCTACCAAAACAAGAGTGGTTGATGAATGGACAAGACCCACAAATGTTATAGAGATTCATAGTTTTATTGGATTAGCAGGTTATTACTGATGGTTTGTTAAAAACTTTTCACAATTATCTAGCCCGCTAACCAAGTTAACGTGAAAAGGGGTTAAATTTATTTGTACAGAAGAATGTGATGTTTTTTTTCAGGAACTGAAGAAGATATTGGTGAATGATCCATTTTTGGACTTGCCTTCTTGAAATGGTGAGTTTTTCATCTACAATGATGCTTCTTTGAAGGGACTTGGTTGTGTTTTGATGTAGAATGATTAGGTAATTTCTTATGCTTTAAGAAAACTAAATCCCCATGAGTTAAATTATCTCACACATGATTTAGAATTGAAATCTTTGGTTTTTTCTTTGAAAATTTGGAGGCATCATTTATACGAAGACAAATGTAAAATATATATTGACCACAAAATTATGAAGTATATATTCACTCAGAAAGAATTAAACATGAGGCAGAGAAGATGGATTGAACTGATAAAGGATTATGATTACACAATCAATTACCATCTGAGAAAAGCAAACAAAGTTTCAGATTCCTTGAGCCAAAAAAATTATGCATCATTAACCATGTTACATTTAGAACATGATCCCTTGATTAATGATTTGATGAATTTTTTATTAGAAGTTTTTTTATGGAATACATCTGTTTTTCTTCAGGTTTCAATGCAGTCATCATTATCAGACAGAATTAAGAAAGCACAAAAGGAAGATCATGAGCTATAGAAAAAGGTTAAAGCAGACTAGTAGTTACGAAAGGGGATGATTCAGTATTTTCCAGTGCCAGAGTGGAAATGAGAGAATTTATCCATGGAATTTTTGGTGGGACTACCAAAGAATTATGAGGTAACAATACGATTTGGGTTATTATTGATTGACTGACAAAATCTTCACATTTTCTTTCTATTTGAGATACAATGTCTATGGACCAGATTTCTCAACTGTACCTTAACAAGATTGTCAGGTTACATGGAGTTCCTCTTTCGATTGTATCTGATTGGGATCCCAGGTTCACTTCTAACTTTTGTAAGGGCCTTCATAAGTCGTTGAAAATAGAATTAAATTTTAGTATAGATTTTTATCCTCAATCAGATGGGCAGTTAGAATGAACGATTCAAAATTTAGAGGATATGCTTCGATCTTGTTAAATGGACAACCAGGGAAGTTGGTATCTATATCTTTCTTTAGTTGAATTTTCTTATAATAAAAGTTTTTATTCCAGTATTCAGATGGCACCTTTTAAGGTATTGTATGAGAAGCAGTGTCAGAATCCAACGTTTTGGGATGAAGTTGGTGAAAGAAAGTTGATGGGGCTGGAATTAGTAGAAGAAGTGGATGATAAAGTGAAGATAATCCAACATCACATGAGGACAGCTCAGAGAAGGCAAAAAAGTTATGCAGATAACAGAAGGAAAAACTTCTCATTCGAGGTAGGTGACCATGTTTTCCTTAAAATATCTCATTGGAAAAGTGTGATGAATTTTGGTAAGAAAGTGAAGCTAAGCCCCTAATTCATCTGTCCTTTTGAAATCCTAGAGAAAGTTGGACCAGTTGCATACCAAGTAGTTTTCCCTCCAAGTTTGTCTCAGGTACACAATGTTTTTCATGTTTCAATTTTGAGGAAGTATGTGTTAGATTCATCACATGTCTTGAGCCTAGAAGTAGTTCAGCTGGAAGAGAACCTTTCCTATGAAGAGAAACTAGTTCAGATTCTTGATCGACGAGAACATGTATTGTGGAATAAGGTAATCCACCAGGTAAAGGTTTTGTGGAGAAACCACATGGTAGAAGAAGCAACTTGGGAGTCTGAAAATGCTATGAGGGAAAGGTACCCTCACTTTTTTAATAAGTAAATAAAATTACGAGGTCACAATTTCCAGAAGGTGGGGAGAATGTAACACCCCAAGGTTTTCTAAAAATAAATTGAAATGCATGAAACTTTGTTTCAAGTAGATAAATATAACCAGCCTTTAAACATAATTTTACTACTTCTATCTTTTTATTTTTAAAAAACGGTCATCTACAATTGTGATCAGTAAGTTATTTGAAGTCTGATGAAACCAACTTGTTTTTTGGGTGAATAGTAACATACCCTTATGAATAGTAATATGACCCTAATGAATAGTAAATTTTATTAATATTTTATTTCCTTAAGGCATTAAGATAACGACATATTGGTTAATTTTTCACTATGATATAAAAGTAGTTATAGAATTAAAATTATTAATTTTTGAATTAAGTATGATTTTATTCAAAAATTAAATTAATAATATTTAGAAAATTACTTTCAAAAAATGGATTTCATTCTTTAATTCTACACGTCGAAAAATGGTAAGGGTAAATTTATGGGAATTTTCTAAAATTCTATAATTTTTGATGAATAGTAGAATACGATAAATGCTAAATACATGATTTACTACATCATAGGTGATGCAAGGCTGATGTAAGACCACTTGGTTAAAACTCACATTACATTATTACTATTTAGGGTCATATGAATTATGACTACTCATAGTCTTGAGAAAAAATATTATAATAATGATTAAAATAAGGAAAAATGCCTTCTCTCCTCCACTATAAATACCACCCTCATTTCCCTCTTCCTCTTACACCTCTCAAGACTTGATCCTTACCTAAGTTCTGCCCAAAACTCCTACAAAGGCTCTTCCCCATGTCCTAGAGCTTCTGGTCTCACCAAAAGGCCAGAACTAAAGGCCTTAAGAAGGATATCAAAGAGAAGAGATCAAGATGTAAACATCCTCTTTTTTTTTCTTTCATTTTATGTTATTCTTTTTAATTTGATTTGGATTATGTGGGGATATGTCATTCCATATCCCCCTTAATGACCAAATTATTTAAGATTGATGAGATACCCCCTTTATCTTATCAGAATATTTTATGAAGTTTTAAGTGATGCCGTTAGGCTGCCGAATTTTCGTGGGAGATTTCTCAATTTTTCTTTTATTTTGAGTTCCTTTATTTTCCTTTTCTTTCCTAAAATACTCTTATAAAAGAGGAATGAAAGATCTAGAAATATTTTATATTCTGTATTTTCTCATGTTCATTGAAAATTCATCATCATTCTTCCTCTCCTCTCCCACTTATTCAAGGAATTAAAACACCGTCCGTGATGTGTCAATTTACCGACATTGTGGACGATGTGATTTCAAATTCTTTTAATTCCTTAAATACTGGTTATGAAACCATTTTTATGGTTTAAAAAAATTATAATTTATGTATTATAACTTATATAAGGTTCCAGAATCATTTTTCACACATTTTATTAATTTATGAAACAAAATGAGATCTTTACGATCAAAGAATCGCCAAAATAACCTAAACAAATATCAATAATATTTTAACTTATGAATCATACTCATGTAAGAATTAAAAATGATAAATGGTATAATTAATAGTTCTTGAAATATATAAATACCAATTCAATCCAATTTGGGAGTTTCAATTCCAATCGATAAGAACATCCATCCTGAACTGATCATAGAAATCATGTAAAGAACACTCCCAAAACAATGGAAGGAACAAAATACTAACAATTAAAGGTTGAAATGATGTTATAAAATGATCATATAATATTTTATAAAGATTAATATGTTTCTATAAGATAATAATAACACTCTTTTAACCATTATACAGGAGTCTTAAACAAGTTCAAGTAAGACAAACCCGAGGTAAGGGAATTCTTAACCCGATTTCCATTCTTTGGGTTAACCTTCCACTTTGTTATTTACGTGGTATTAAAATTGTTTTTGTGGTGAATTATGTTTATATTATGTTTAATTATGTGTATTTAGAGTTTTTATACATATTACATCCACTCTATTAAGTCTCACTTGAATTATATGATATTTATAAGGGGCTTTTCCTTTAAAATCCTCTTTTAAAACTATGTTTTACAACATTCAAAAGCAATGTTTTTATGAAATGATTCATGTTGTGTGATTATGTTCTGTTTCTTGGGAATTGTTTATTATAAATGGTGGGACCTAAATATCCCTACAATGCATTGGGTATATGTAAGTTGGAGGTCGGCCGTATGGTTACTCTATATGTAACTACGATGGTTACACAAATTGTAAGGTAACCGTGAGGGTTACAAGTTATAAGGTAGCCATGAGGGTTAAAATATTATGTAAGTAATTCCCAATATACCTTTATGGTTCTATTTATATTATTATGTTTTGTGTGTATCTTTTTGAAATCTCATGTTTCATAAAGTAAGTTTATATGGGTGAAAAGTATGTCTTTTGAAAATGATTTCACACATTACAACTATTCATGGACTAATGTGTTCTTTCCTTCTTTTTATATACCTTATTGAGCTTTTTGTGCTCATCCCATGTTTTTAAATTATTTTCAAAGGTTATAAGGATGTGTAAGACAAAGAAGGAATCCAAGTTAAATGTTTGAATAATTGTTAAATAAATCATGTTTTATTTGAAAAAGTTTTATATTTTGAGAGAAATGAGTACTTTTTTTATGGTATCCACTCTATAATAATGTGTAATGTTATGAATGTATTTTTTCCCAATTCTATAAATATCTAAACTCAAAAAGATCCTAAATGTGAAATGAAGTGATTTCTTGACTAAATTCAATATTATTTATGTAATAAGGTTGGGTCCTTATATCACATATCCCCACTTCAATCAAAGATGACTGCCATTATATAGTGGAGACAAAAAATGTACAAGATTATATCCCTATACACACTTTGTTAAAATTACATTACATCTTATAAAAAACTAAATAAATCTATCAAAATATTATGGAACTGGTATAAATACAGGGACAAGATCATACTCCTATCCTTACAGCTAGGATAGCTCAACACTCTGATCATTATAAACAAGTGGATTCTCTAGAGTAAGTGACCATTATTTCTACTATTCAAGAGTATTATTAGAATATTTTGGTAAATAATGAGGCACCAAAATGGGACCATACTCCCATTCTAACCGAGGATCACTAGGTGAGAGAAATACATGCCTGGAGATAGGAGCACATGCCTATCAAAAAATTCCATAAGTATATTCCAATATCCCAGGATCAGGATCATATCCTGATTCTAGCAGGGGATCACTAAGTTAGAGGGGAACAATCCTCGGGACATATTCATATTCATGTTGAAGAAGTCTAGTGGCATATTCCAAAGGCCTAGGATTGGGAAGATATCTATGTTTTGGCCAAGGATAACCATGTGAGAATGGAACAAGACTTGGGACATGCTCATATTCCTATCAGTGAATCTTCCTAGAATATTCCAGTAGATCATGGAAGGTAGGTGTATATTTATACTTCCACCGACTAACGACCACACCAACACCATTCCAAGGAAATATAGGAGGAGGATCATATCCCTTATCAAATTTTGTATGTTCTTCTTTATATTCTAGTAAGTAATGAATATTTGGACTAGGATCATATTCAAGTTCCAACTAGGGATCACAAGTTGAGAGCAACACATGCCTCATGGTAGGCTCATATTCCTACCATAAAAGACCAGTGACATATCCCAATGTCACAAGATTGGCTCATACTCCCATCCTAACTGAGGTTCATAAAGTAAGAATGAAACATTACTCAGGATAAGATCATATTCTTATCAATAATGAGATAAATCATTGACATATTCTCATAGATTCTCAGTAGTGGGTTCATATCCCCATAGAACCATATGATTATAAGAAAGTTCTGGAAACCATCATATAGAAAGTTCATATCCCTATACAATTCTAAAAGACAGGTTGACATATTCTGACCATGATGTAGATCAAGTCCCGTATTCCTAATATGCGAAATGCTAGTGTCCTTGATGTCATTTGAGACACATTCTCAACACCCAAGGGTCTGCTAACTCTTCAACCGAAGTAAAAGATGATCGTTACAATGATATTTCTCCTCATGGTATTGTAGAGATATATTTCATGGACTCTACTCCCAACATCCACCATGGTCAACCTCCCCACAATGATATTTCCCATGGAAAATGAAATCCTCCCTTTTCCCAGAAACCTTCATATAGAGAGGTTTCTAAAACTCAGACACCTTTGTATCGAGAGGTTCTCGAAACATAGGGGCCAACCACATATAGTTTCCCATTAACTTCCAACAACACTCCTCTCCCATTAGAAATAAACCCTCAGAATAATATTCTATGGTATGACCAGATGGAGGCATGTGAGTCTAAAAAATAGGAGACTAACATTGACATATGGAGAGAGTTAGCTAGAAACAACCTCCCCATCTTGTTCTGGACTCTCACCACTTTTGACCATGAGATCCTGGATGAGCTATAAAAGGATTGCAATCCTTATCTATGCCAAAATATATCAGACAATCATTAGTGACTTAAGGTTTGACATATCCCTTAACCAAGATATGAGTTTCACCTTTATACAATTAATATAAACTATTGTTAGCTAGACCTGGTCACTACCTCCATGGATCGAGATCCAAAACTGGAAAATCACAGCTCAAATCTGCAACACGCTTGACTCCATTGCATCATAATCCTTCAACATCTAATCTCTGAGGCCAAATCATGTATCCATATTTTAGGATGGGGAAATTATGGAGCATTACACTTTGTTGCACCCCTATAATAACAAAACTCCTTAGATTCGACATCCTGTAAAGTTATAGACTCTAAAAAAATTAGGGGACTGGGTAGAGGTCAGGCTAGTTGGTCACTAAAAAATAATTCCACTACTTCAATGATGCCCATAAATCATGAATATAGGGATAGGATAGCTAAAAAGTCTTTGAACTGGGCCCTTCAAAGTAATGAGAATTCATTTCAGATACAAATACAAAAGTTGTAATCACCCAAACAACTTCCTGTAAAGAATGGTTCTCATCATGGGATGCCATCATACCTGGATCCTATGAGATAACAACTATTCCACATCAAACATTCCGTAGTAATAGATTTCATAGAATCCATCCAGGAGTAGACCCAACCCATCTCCTTGGGGGAATATGTACCACTGCCTACACCCCTCGAATCATCAATTCCTGAGAGGGTTCATGACATATCTTCAGCAGTTGCAAAAAAACCCCATCCTGCTGGGTTGGGGGAGTTTATATGTCAATAACCACCACCAGGTTCATCATCCCCTGAGAGGGTCCTAGGGAAATCTATAGAGATTCCAGATCACCCCCATCCTGCTAGATTGGGGGAATTTATATCTCAATTTCTGTCCTGGGAATCATCAAATCCACAATTGAAATCATTGGATCCTCAACAAAAATACCAATCAATGCCAATTACAACCCCAAATAACACTAGTCTTCAAGTCTAAGGTCATTTTGATCATCATCATCACTATAAAGGGAACCAGTCTTCTCTAGGTTGGGAGGAAAATATCAACAGTCAATATCACACCTGTTCCTCCTCGTCATAATACAAACCTCTTCTGTTCGGAGCCCATTCTCCAATCATGATCAGAAACTCCCTCAAGGTCATTACTTATAGGCCTATACAAGAGGAATGTATGGAAAATGTGATCATATACCATTGGGTTCACAAGAAAAAATGTCCCAATATGGCCAAGGGTTCGATGAATGACCCTAATGAAGGAATTGTAGAATAATCCTATTGTATTTAAAGTAATTGAACAACAACCATTTATTGATATTCCTCCGATCATTATCAGAAATTTCCTCAAGGTAATTACTTATAGACCAAGATAAGAGGAATGTATAGAATAGGTGATCATATCCCACTAGGTTCACCAGAAAAAATGTCCTAAAATAGCCAATAGTTCGAAGAATGACCCTAATGAAGGAAATGTAGAACAATCTTGTTGCATTGAAAGTAATGGAACCACTATCAATATAAAAGAAATTATGAATCAAAAATTGTAGTGGGCTGAAACACGGTGGATCTACCCTTAGAGGAGGGTGATTTGGATGCACCAACTGAGGCTGCATGCACCCAAAACTAGAGAAGGATCCAAAATCTAGAACCTCTGAATAATGAGTTTCCACCTCCATGGTGGAATAATGAAAAATAAAAAGGGAAAGGTGTGACCACATCCCAATCACCACATAGAAGAGTTGAGGCTCCTCCCACAAAGGAACAACTGTCACAATATGATATTGAAATACAAACTCTTCAAAAAGTAAATGAGGATATACTCAGGGGAAATATCCCCACTCGGTATCATCTTCAAGATGAGGTAAATAACCATAATTCCATAAGAGTTGATCTTCTAGAAAAATTGGAATCTAAGTGTCAGACTAGATTCGGATCTAGGTAGCTAGTCTATATAGACGAGGAAGTTAAAAATGATCATGACTTCCCTCTATTGCAACAAAAACATATCCCTTGACAAAGAAATCATTCAGTATCAAGATGAACCAAGAATCAGTGGGAGAAGAAGGTGGGTCTACCTCATCAACCCCCACCCACTCTATATAGATGGGAGGTGTCTCAAACAATATTGCCATCAGAGATACTTAACATCATCAAATTCCTGAATACTCAAATGGAATCCATGGAAGGGTGATGCACACATATACAAACTAATAGGAATACATATCCTGAGTGGGTGGATGAAACTTTAACTCTACCCAATTTTGGAAACCCTACCTTCTATACCTTTTACGATGTCAGCAACCCTGAACAACAACTCACACACTAAGTATCCTGATGCGGGCTGATGATGATCGCTTGAGATCAACATGAGGCAAAAATATGAGGTGTTTTGTGAAGAATCTGACAGGACCAACATTTTTTTGGTAAAAAAGTTTTCTAATAGGATTCATTGTAGGATGGGAAGACCTTTTTCGTCGGTTACTTTATCAGTTCATCTCCACACTGAGGAAAATGAAAATTTTAGACCTAAAAAACTGAAAGCAATACAAAAATGAGAGTGTATTTAAATTCATCTCTAGGTGGAATGGTTTAACCTATTCACCCAACATATCTCTCTCATAGGAACAATTTCTAGAGTTCTATTCTGAAAATATCCAGGATGAGCTATAGATGCCTCTAATACTAATGAAGTATCTAGGTGGGTTCTATGAGTTTTTAGAAATTTCACAATGTCTCAAAGACACAATTCAGAAAATCGAATTCAAATATTGACTCATTCCCTAATCATAGGGGAAAAGTCTAGGAAAATCAGAATTTACAGCTGTCACTCTCAAGCCAACAATGGTTCGTTCCCATCCAAGCACCTAGGCAGGCCCCAAACTGACCAACACCTCATATAAAGTGGCTACAACCATAGAATTTCCCTCATCTATAAGCACAGAGAAATCATGATTTATTAATATTTTAGGAACAAATGAATAAATCATACTTCTTTTGAAATGAATAAGTTCCCAGTTATTTTTTGGAATTCATGGACAATAACCTGCTCATGCCCCCACAACCCCCCATATCCTAGGAAGCCTAATGAGGTTGAACTCACTGACTGTCCCAACTACTACCATTCCATAGAAGTATGGGTCATAATATCAAGTTCTTGTTTATCTTCAAAGACATCCTTAAAGACATGGTCAATTATGGAATAGTGGTGTTAGATAACTCATCAGAGTAGGTGACCTACATAACCATTACCAAGTCAAAATAAGAGGATGTTTGGAAGAAATTTCCATCCAGGTGTGAATAGAAGTTTGAAAACTGGATGAATAGAAAAATTATTTATCAAGCCCATGAAACCCAAAGAGTGAAACTATGTAGACCCACAATAGCTCCACCACCCAAGGAGGTAAAATTAGATATGCCTTCCAAGGGTGGGTGCGACCATTAGAACTAGGAAGATATAGAAGAGAAAAAGTCACATTCTACTTCAAATACAGCTATAAATCTTGTAGATTTCTTCCCTGAAACATATGAATCTTGGGCATAACTCCACCAAAAGGAATCTTCATCAGAATAAGAGAAAATATTTGGTTATTTAAAAGTGATACACTTAGAAGAACCCTTCTATAATTATGAATATGCCTCAGAATACAAGTTTCTCGCACATAACCAGGGAATGGGAGGACACATGCATAGGAACTGAGGATAAATGGGACAACATGGGCATGGTAAGACCCAATAATTTTGTGGCATACCCACATAGGGTATATATATAGCTAAAACCCATGGGTAGGAACTCCAGAAATCCCAATAAATACATGGAGGTGTCTCAGAACCCTCCAATAGTCACTCACACCCAATTGTATTGCATGACTTCTTAACGGGGGTATGATTATCAAATCATCCCAGACAATAGGGGAGGCTAGTATGACCTGCGCCACTAGTAGTAGATGCTTCGAATACCTCTACACAAGCACCAAGCCCGTCTACCTTAAATACCTTAGTTCCTAAGCTATATGTCTAGTAGAAAACCCACCTTGAGAAGAGGTGACCTCTGGAACAAAAGTATGACATTCTGAAGCACCTGGCGGTTATCCCATCCAAGATATCAATCCTTGATGTGCTTCATCTTTTAAAATAACTCATAGAGTCACTCGTTAAATCCCTATAAATCCCATAGTAATTTGAGAAAGAAATTATTGCAGCTGAGGTCTATAAAATGGATACCATTTCAGTAGAATGCCATGTCACCATATCATTCACAGATCATAATCAGAAAGAAGTCATTCAGGGTCAAATCAGACCCATATATGTTTTGTTAAGGCTTGATAATGTCAATATCCAAATGGATTTAACTAAAAATGGATCTGGGATCTTTTTCATCTCAATTCGAACCCTCCAATGTTTGGTATATAATTATGGGGATTTTTCCCACAAAATTTACCATTCAAGGGTATAATAAGCTTGGGAAAATACCTCTCGGGAAGATTAAAATTGAAAATCAGTTTGGGGAGCTCACATATAAAGCATATTTTATGGCTATCCAATAAGACACCGTATAAAATGTTTTGATTGGAAGGCATTGGCTCCATAACCACATGACAGTACCTTCAACATTCCATTAATGTATGAAATACCCCATCGATAGAAAAGTCAACATACTACAAGTGATAGTCCCCCCTTTGAGACTTGTGAAGCCACATATGCTGATGAAAGTTTCTACAAAAAGGAATGAAAACAACCAATTATGGATGACGATACACAGGTTGCAGATCCCAATGGATTGGGGAAAACCCATGAAAACTCATAGAGTATTCTCAATAGTGACTATGTTCTCCCTATAAATCTAGTTGAGGTGATAAACATGGTCCCAAAGATAAAATCTCCTCCTTTACCCAACTACAGTGTAAAAAATAATCAAATCTGACATTTATTTACAAAGAATCAGGAAATATGGGATGATAATGTCTCTTCTCATGGTCTCTCTCACCCTAATGGTGATAAAGAAGCCCCTATATTTTTATCTTTGTCTAAAAATATCTCCATAGACTCAGAGTTGGAGGAAGATGATGATGATATCTTGAATTCACCTCCCGCATTAGAGGAAGGTGTCTCAACCACCATCTAAGAGCTTGGGCAGATAAATATGGGAACATAGGAAGACCCACGACCTACTCTGATTAGTGCCACCATACCCCTCAAAGAGAAATATATGTACATTTCATTTCTCAAGAAACATCGATATGTGTTTTTGTTGGAATAGTATAGAAATGATTGGACTAAATCTAGATGTAGCTACACACCATATTTTCCTACCTGATGAGCATTGAGGCTTCATGTATGAATCCAGGAGGATTCACCCCTCTTATTCCACCAATATAGAGGTGGAAGTTGACAAATTTATCAAATCCAACTTTGTTCAAGAAGTGAAATACCCAAGATGTCTTGACAAAATTTTCTATTTCAAGGAAAATAATGGGAATATTAGGGTCTTGAAGCATGGATGATTTTCACCTATTGACCATTCAAGGGTCTGATGCTCTGCTAATGTGTATAATGGCACTCAGGTCGAATCCTCGATGATGATACTTTTTAATAGTCGATTGTTTTTGTTTTGTTTGTATTTTTAATAGGGGTTTGTTTGCAGAGATTAATTAAATTTATTAATGGATGATGTTTGTTTTAAAAATTTGATAAAGATTAGGGTGAGTTCATTATTGGGGATTTTAAGCTTATGATATCCTTGAGATTTTCTTTATATTGCATTAAATTAACACCCGCTTCACAAGATGATTTTGATCATAATTCCCAAGTGTTGAGGCTTTAGTCCAAGCCTTAACTTAAATTAGGGTTCTAATATAAATCAGAAATTTTTTATGGTAGTTTATTTATGGTTCCAATTATTCATGGAATCCACATGTTAAACAAAACATGTCATTAATCTATGACATTTTAGGTTCAATATACACAATGTTAACCTAAAGAATACTCAACGAGAAAAATCCCTCAATCACTTAATATTCCCAAAGCATGACTCACCCCAATAGAATATTTACTCATCCATTGATATGTTTATTAATTTGTATTAATATGTTTATAGTGACAAGTTAAAAGAAAATGAAAATAATAGGATAATAAAAGAGTAGTGCGCCAAACACACATATGATAGATGAAGAGAGTTAAAAATAGGCTTTCAATTGAATGAGAAAGAAAAAGAAGAAAGTGATTTTCAAATTTATTTAAACAATTTTAAGAACATTAATATTACAAAACCTAGGGTGGATGATAATAATAGATAATGAGATAGAAATATGCATTAAAATATAATTACAAACAAAAACCCTTACTAGATTACAAACGAAGAATAATGCCAAAGTAAATAAAAAGAAGCATGGAGGAATGGTATCTAAAGTAGAAACTTGAGTATGTAGGATACTAAAAATCCTTTTTCAGAGCCTTGGTCATTCCAAACTATCCTTATTTTCTATGAAATTCCAACTCCTTGCAAATAGAGGAGGTGGATGTATTTATAGCCCAATGTGGTGGACTGTTTGGTTTCCAAATATGATCCTCCACTGGGCTTGAAGGATTGATAATTCCAAAAGCTGAATCTGGAGATATTTTTTTTCAAAGTTGTAGATATTAATTTTTAAAGTATACCATAAAAATTTGACAGACATTTTAATTAATCAACCAAAGTTATGGAAGTTTGAATAAACAATTTTAATCTATCCCTTTCTATCCAAGATTTTTTGAAGGTAGAAATGTGACTGGGTTTTTGAATAGAAATATTCCATAAAATATGAACCATTTATTATAAAAAGTATACTATTTATATATTTTCTTTCACAATGTAAAATATCATCTCCATTTGATGTATATATTATGAGAAAAGTCAAGGATTGTGTGCTGGTTTTAATTCTTGGACGGAATGGTTGGATGGACTTTGAAGCATCATTTGAGCCCATTTTTGGTGGAGTTGGGACTTAATTTTTTATCCATGATTATTTTTGATTTTTAAGAATATATTAAGTAGTTTCATAAAATTTGGGATTTTGGAGTGAGTGTATAAATTGTATCATCATGGCTGGTCCAGCTTCTTCACAGATTCTTTGGGCCTTCTTGTGTGGACCATATGACCCTTCAAATGTATGAATTGGACCAAAATCTAGTTTAATGATTTGTAATAAATTGAATAATTAAACCTAAAAAATAATAATCATATAATTTTGATAAGTAGGGTGAGATTTATAATTAAACTAGTAAATTGAATCGATTGGATTAATTAAAATAATGCTCAAAAATTATATTTAGTATTAAAACATGGGTATTTCACACTAATTGTGCACTTTTACATGAAAATTACTAGAGGGAGTTGAAAAAAAGTTATAAATAAATGAATAAAATAAAATCCTCCACACTTAGTCTTGTGAATTTCCTCATGTTAAACAAATATAAAAACATAACAAAATCATTCCCACTCACCAAAAAAAATATAAAAATTTTGTTTTCCCCAATTAGGGGAGGTTTAGACCATTTCAATCATCCATATTGAATTCCACCACAAATTTTTACATAAAAAATGTTCCAAAAATAATTCATTTTTCATTATAAAATTTATAAATGGAAAATGTGGGAACTCATAACTCATTCCTCTCAAGATGATAAAAATTTATTTATAGAGGTTCACTCATTAACCAACAAAAATGAAAATATTAGAGTTTGAAAGAGATATTATCATTGATTACCTATCCTAATGTGAACAATAATTAAGATATATTTTTTATGGTTTTTTCTGTGGCTATGGGACAATAAGAATTTAATTTCCAAGATAGAGGAAAAGAGGGGTAAAACACTAACATGGAAAAAGCAGTGCACAATTTTAAATAAGACATGGAAGGTTATGGAAACACTTATCTACAAGGTAATGATTGTGTGAAGGATGAAACAAATAAGATAGTTAAATTTTAAGGGGATAAAAAGGTTAAATATGTACAAGACATGAAACTTCACCCAATGAAACAAGAATATATAATGAAAGTGTTCTTTTTTTTCAAAAGTTAAACTTGAAAAAAATATCACACTCATCTCATAACCTATGTTTTATCTCCTCATGAAACTAATTTTAATAGTTATAACAAGATCAAAGGTTGATGAAGAGTGATTTTTGACCTGCCCAAGACACAAAACATTTTTTTTTTCATTTTTTGAACACTTTTCAATAACATGTACAAAATTAAATAAATGAAAATCCATTCCCCATAATCACCTAATGAAATCCTCTCCCCCACACTTAAATATATTCTTTCCCTCAAGTATATGATAACACATTGAAAATAAAGAAATGGATACCCAAAATGAAAACCATTCCCCCCACACTTAAATTTCAAAAACTTATGCAATGAAAATCAATGTAGATGTTGGGTGGGAAAAGGTTTTGGGCTTATAATGCATCTATAATGAAAAGGGTTTTCAAAGGATCAAAGGGGATTTCAATAGGATGATTAATGTAAGGTCAATGGGAGGATATTTGTCTATTGTGATTCTAATGTGGTTCATAAAATGTATCTATCATATTAATGCACACCAAAGTAGGAAATTAAACTTGAAGGTCCACAAAATCAAGACTCACAATCAGGGGTGAAAAACACACAAAATGAAAAGATGATTATAGGTGATCTTGGCATGAAATCTAATGTTTTTCCTAATAGTTGGGTAAGAATAATTTTCTAAATCAAAAATTGAACATTCAATTTTTTTTTTGGTTTTGACTCAAGATTAATTATCCAAATTTATGATGAAAATATAAAATTTTTGAGATGAAAACATGTCTTTTGACTCCCAAAAATGTTTGGACAAAATTTCAATAGTGGATGGTGAGTAATTATGAATCTTTTTTTTTGTAATTTTTTAGTTTTTTTAGTTTTTTATAAAGACACACCCACAAAAAAGATAAAGAGTAAATAAAAATATTGATGAGTAAATTGGTAAAATAATAATAATGAGGGAGTAATAAGAGAGAGATAGAGAGAAGAATTTAAAGGGAAAGTGGTTCCTCTTGGTTTGGATTTTGTGGGTCACCATCTCGATCCAGTGGTGGGTCAACTGTAGAAGTTGGGCATCCAATGGAAGTCGATGTGGTTCCCGAGAAGTGTGTCCTCTTATGGTGATGCTTTTACCGATGTCCGTTAACCATGAATGTATTTTGAAAGAGGGTTCTTGGACTTAAACTGCACCAAATGGGTAAACATTAGTAATAATAAAAGGACCTTACCAATGAAAATTAGTACCTGGGGGAATTCTAAATCTAGAATTGAAGAGAATTACCTTTTAACCTTCATGAAATAACTTTCCTAGGATGTGTTTGGCATGGAGTACCTTGGCATTTTATTTTTAGAAATTGGAATTCTCAAAGGAATCAAGTCGAATGTCCTCAAATTTAGTTAACTACAATAATATTTCTTCAGCAATTTTTTCATAATCAAAATTACATGTTTTCACAGCCCAAAATGACTTATGTTCGATTTCAACTGGTAAATGACATGATTTACCAAAAACTAGCCTAAATGGAGACATCCCAATGGGTGTTTTATAGGTTGTTTGATAAGCCCAAATTGATTCACCCAGTCTTTCAGGATAGTCTTTTATAGTAGGCTTTAAAATTCTCTCCAACACTCTTTTCACTTATCTATTAGAAATTTCAGCCTTTCCATTTGTTTGGGGATGAATGAAATTGAAGTTTTATGTACAAACCCATTATTTTTTAGAATATATTTCATGGTACAATTACATAAATGAGTTCCTAAGTCAATTATCAAGGCATAATGTGTTCTAAATTGATGGAAAATGTGGGTTTTTAGGATCTCACTAATAGTATGTGAATCATATTTTCTAGCGGGTTTGGCCTCGACCCACCTATAAACATAATCAATAGCCAAAAGTATATATGATAATCCATTGTAAGGGGAAAATGGTCCCATGAAATCAATGCCCCAAACATTGAAGATCTCATAGATATTAAGGGCTTTTGGGGCTCTTCATTTCTTTTGGAAATTATGAAAAACTTTTGGAAAGTAGTACATGATGGACATAACTCATGTGAGTCCTTGAAGAGTGAAGGACAAAAGAATCCTGAGTCAAGGACCTTTCAAGAGGTCCTTTTTAGTCTAAATTGGACACCACCGGACATTGAGTGAAAAAATTACAATATAGAGGAATGTTCATCTTCATTGACACATCTCCTAATTACCATGTCAGCCCTAAATTTCCAAAGTTTATTATCTACCCAAAAATAGGATTTTGAATCAATTTTCATCTTTACTTTTTGTTCTTTTGAATATTTATCAGGAAAAACACCAGAAAACAATTACTTTACAATTAGGGCATACCATGGTAACTTTGGAGTGATAAATGATAGGTGTTTAATTGGAAATTTAGTTTCATTTGTTTCATAATGAGAAGAATTAGAAATTTTACTTAGGTGATCAGCCATAGGGATTTTTTTTCTGGGTTTATCTTTAATGAGAATCTCAAACTCTTGGAGCATTAAGATCCATCTTATTAGCCTCAATTTGGAATTAATTTTCTTAATTAAGAACTTAAAAGATAAATAGTCTATAAAAATGATGATTTTGGAACCTAAGAGATTGGACCATAATTTATCCAAGAAAAAACCACAACTAAAAGTTCCTTTTCAGTCACAATGTAGTGAGGTTGAGTTTCATCCAATTTTTTTGAGGAATAATAGATTAAATGAGGAATATTTTATCTTCTTTGACCATGAAAGACCCCAATGGACCTATCAGAATCATAACACATCAATTCAACAAGTAAGAACCAATCTAAGGGTTGGATTATTAGGGCAGATGTAAGAACATATTTGAGTTCAATGAAGGATCTCTTGCAAGATTCATCAAAATATAATGAAACATAATTTTGGATTAGCCTAGTGAGTAGGAGGGAAATCCTATTAAAGTTATGGATGAATCTCCAATAGAAACCAACATGACCAAGGAATGAATAGATGTATCAAATAGATGTGGGTTTAGGAAGTGATTGAATCACTTCAATTTTTGAAGGATTGACTTCAATACCCTCTTGTGAAACTATTTTCCCTAGAATGATCCCATTTGTAACCATGAAGTGACATTTTTCAAAATTCAACACAAGGTAACATTTGACGCACTTTTGAAGGACTAGAGAGAGTGAATGCAGGCAGGATTCAAATGGATCCCCATAAATGGAAAAGTTATCCATAAATAACTCTATGAAATGCTCAATGAATTCAAAAAATATACTCATAATACAACTTTAGAATGTTTTAGGAGCATTGAAAAGGCCAAAAGGCATTCTCTTATATTCATATGTTCCAAAGGGGCAAGTAAAGTTAGTCTTTTCTTGGTCCATGACGTGCAATTGGGATTTTAAAGTAGCCGGTGTATCCATCAAGAAATCAATAATATGAATTTATGGACAATATGTATATAATTTTATCATGTAATGTAAGAGGGTAGTGATATTTTCGTGTTTCAACATTCATTTTTTGTTAGTCTATGCACACACGCCATTTTTTTTCACTCGAGTTGTGACCAGCTCCTAGTGTTCATTTGTGAAAACAGTTATCCCACCCTTCTTTGGTACCAATTGAATCAGACTAACCCATTCACCATAAAAAATTGAGTAGATAATACCAGCTTGAATAATCTTAGTGATCTCTTCCCCAACTACCTCAAGGATGAGTGGATTGAGTCTTCTTTATAGTTGTATTATTGGTTTGGATGACTCCTTAATATGGATGTGATGCATGAAAAGAGTAGGGTTGATTCTTGGTGTGTCATCTAGGTTCCAACCTAAGGACTTTTTGATTTTTTATAACACCAGAATAAGTTTCGACTCCTCATTTTCAGTAAGTATAGAAGATACAATGACAGGATAAGAGTGATCAAGGAAGAGGAATTCATTTTACAGGTGCGTAGAAAGAGGTTTCAGATCAATCTCATCTTTCATTTGTGGGTTAGACAACTCAAGAATTGAGGAAGGGATTTCACTTTCTTATGATTCATTTTACTTAATACTATCCAAGGTGGAGTAGTAGATATTAGAGTTAATGTGTGATTCTAGAGAGGTTTCAAGATCTTTTAGATTGATGGAGTATATGAATGAAAGGTCCACACTAAATTCTCCATTTATAACATGGTTAATCATGGTGAAAATTTAAAAATATCCTCTATAATTTGAACATGATTAACATGATGGAATGAGGTTCAATTGACTCTCAAAATCCTCCTTAGAATAATGGATTGAGAATGAAGACTGATCCTCAGATGGGTATCTCATGGATTGAAAAATGTTGAAATTGGCCAGTTGGTCACTTAATTCCATGGATAAGATGTCCGCATGAACATCAATATTAGTTCTATATATAAAGAGGAATGGTATTCCTAGAATTAAGGGTGATCAAGAAAAGTTTGTATCACCTTCCATGTCAAGGACATATTAGTTGGTAAGATATGACCATTAACGCGAACAAGGACATCCTCAATTATTCCCTCAGGACTGGCAGTGCTTCAATTGGATAACTAGATGACAACACCCATTGGATGTAATGGACCTATAACAAGGTTGGAGAGGATGGATTTAGGCATGAAATTTATCGAGGATCCTAGTTCTATGAGTGAATCATCAAAGTTTGGACTTCCTATTTGGAATGGAACTGAAAAGGTCCCAGGATATTTTCACTTCATGGGTATGGAATCTTGGGTCAAAACATTTTAAAAGGTCACAAGTTGCCTATTATGAGTGGATAAATCCTTAAGAAACTTGGAATACTTAGGAATTTTTTTGATGAAATCTAATAGGGGAATGTTCACTTCAACACGTCTAACCATGTCGATCATTTTCATATCATATTAAAAGAATTTAATTAGATTAGAAAAGGCTTGAGGAAAAGGAATTGAGTTTCTTAGGGGAATTAAAGGAGGTGAGGGAGTGGCTTCAAATTTATTTTCTAGTTTCTTTTTCTTTTCATTTTCCAGATCAACATTTAAAGGGAAGTTAGAGGACTCATCATGAGGAATAGAAATTTTATTTTCTGATCTAAGTGAATTTAACTTACATTACCCTTGGGGTTGGGTAATGGTTGAGTTGGGAGTTAGGAAGAATTTGGGTTTTTTTACTGGATTAGGTGAGATGAAAGTTGACTAATTTGGGTTTGAATTTTTTTAAGCTAAAACAGGTGAAGGAGGAAAGATCTTCCATTGCACTTTCCCATGGTTTCTTGGAATAAGTGTCTTGTACCAAATTGAGATTTAATTGATTTTGGTTATTGGTAAAGTTCTTGTATTGGGTTGGGAATTGAGAAGGATCATTAGGATAGTGGAATACAGTAGGATCAATAGGAGGATTGATCCTTTGAGGTTGAGGGAAAAAAGGATATTGTTTTTGGATGTTACCAACACCTTGACCTTACTGTAATTGGTTTGGATTTTGAGGAATGAATTGAGGGGGATACGAGAAGAGATTACTATACCTCAAGCCAGGGTTATAGGTAGAAGAGAAGGGCTCAAAGTGGGATTGATTGAAGTTTTTAATGAACTGAACTGATTTTTGAGGCTTGGTGTTCCTCTAAGAATATGCTGCATTGATCTCTATTAGACTAGATGAATCAGATGGATCCTCTTGAAGTTGTGAAAATGTGTCTATTGGATGAGTTGGTGAGCTATAGATTCCATTGTTTTTGATTGGTCCATGGAACATATATTGTGTAGAAGATGATGTTGGGGCTTTGACACCCACAACTAGTTGTTTCACAAGACCTATAAGTCCACTCATCCACTCTATTATCTTGTTAGTATCTATCGATTGATTCTCTTGGACCTGTTTGACTTGATCATATGCTCGAGTATGAAATTGTTGTGTGTTTTTATCCATGTTTCTTATGAGATCTTGTGTAGCTATAGGAGTTTTGTTAACAAGAGAACATCCACTTTTGATATCAATGAATGTTCTCTCCATAGATAATAACCCCTCATAGAATTATTAGATCAAGAGTTGGTCATGTATTTGATGGTTTGGTCAAGTTAAACTAATAATTTTTAACCTCTCATAACACTAATGGAGTGATTCATTGAGGAATTGACAGATACCACTAATTTCATTTCAGATAGAAGAAGTACGGAAAGATGGAAAAAATTTCTCTAAGAATATTTTCTTCATGCCATTCCATGTGATTATGGAAACAAGAGGAAGGTAGTAGAGACATGAATTTGAAGAGTCATCTAAGGAGAAAGGGAATTCTCTAAGTTTGAATTGTTATTCATAAACCCCTTGAGGATTCATGGTAGAGCACACCACTTGGAACTATTTGAGATTAATATGTGGATCCTCAATGTCTAGTCCCTAGAAATTAGTTAGACGATGAATCAAACTAGATTTGAGTTCAAATTAAGCCTAGATGTTTTTATATTTAATACCAAGGGGTTGGTAATCCATATCAGGAGAAAAAAGTTCTTTAAGGTTTTGTTCCCTAGGATTAGCCATATCTAGTTTAATTGGTTGGGAAATGACTAGATCTTGAGTGATTTGATTATACCTAATGTTCCTCATGAGTTGGAAAGTATTTTGTTCTATTTTAGGGTCAAATAGATCTGAAGGATTGTTTGGGAGGATTTGAGGAATTTAGATAATTTTGTAAGGATGAGGAAGGTAGATTTTTCTTTCTATTTTTTTCAAAAAAAAATGGTTTACTTTTATTTTTTTGTATTGTTTTACAAAAAATAAAAACCTATCTACTAATTAACACACCATCCCTATAAATTCTTCCATTTAAAACGTGACTGATTGTTACCTATCAAATATTCAAGGGTTCGATGCTCTGCTAATGTGTATAGCGGTACTCAGGTCGAATCCTCGGTGATGATACTTTTTAATAGTCGATTGTTTTTGTTTTGTTTGTATTTTTAATGGGGGGTTTGTTTGCAGAGCTTAATTGAATTTATTAATGGACGATGTTTGATTTTAAAATTTGATAAATATTGGGGTGAGTTCATTATTAGATATTTTAATCTTATGATATCCTTGAACTTTTCTTTATATTTCATTAAATTGACACCCACTTCACTATATGATTTTGACCAAAATTCCCAAGTGTTGAGGCTTTAGTCCAAGCCTTAACTTAACTTAGGGTTCTAATATAAATAATAAATTATTTATGGCAGTGTATTTATAGTTCTAATAATCCATGGAATCCACATATTAAACAAAACAAGTCATTAATCCATGACATTTTATGTTCGACATACACATTGTTAACCAAAAGAGTACTTAATGATTAAAAGCCCTCAATCACTTAATATCCCTAAATCATGAATCACCCCAATAGTAGATTTACTCAGCCTTTGAGATGGATATTAATATGGTTTAATATGTTTATGGTGATTAGTTAAAAGAAAATAAAAATAATGGGATAAGAAAAGAGTAGTGTGCCGAACACAAATACGAATGGTGAAGAGAGTTAAAAAAAGAAATTTCAATTGAATGAGAAAGAAAAATAAAGGAGTGATTTTAAAATTTATTTAATTTTTTTAAGAAAATTAATATTATAAAATAGAGGGTGGATGATAATAAGAGATAATTATAAAGAAATATTTTTTAAAATATAATTAGAAACATAAACACTTACGAGATTAAAAATGAAGAAGAATGAAAAAGTAAATCAAAAGAAGCATGGAGGAAAGGTATCTCAAGTAGAAACCCGAGTATAGAAGATCCTCACAAGAATTTTATAGAGCCTTGTTCATTCCAAAATATAATCCTATACTATAAAATTCCAACTCCTTGCAAGGAGAGGAGGGGGATGTATTTATAGACCAAGGTGGTGGACTATTTTCATTTTAAATATGCACCTCCACTTGGATCACAAATTTGATAATTTAAACTGCCGAATCTGGAGAAATATTATTCTTCAAAATTGTTTATATGAATTTTTAAAGTATTTACTAAAAATTTGTCGGCCATTTTACTTAAGGAAACAAAGTTATGGAGGTTTTAATAAACAATTTTAATCTTTCCATTTCTATCTAGGATTTTTTGAAGGCTGAAATATGAATGAGTTTTTGAATAGAAAGATGCCCTAAAATCAAAACCATTTCTTCAAAAAAGTCATCCAAATATACCTTTTATTTTAAATTTTAAAATCTCATATCCATTTGATATTTATATCATGAGAAAAGTCAAGGACTGTGTTCTGATTTTAATTCCCAGATAGAATGGTGGGCTGGAATTCAAAGCATCATTTGGGACCCTTTTTGGTAGAGTTGGGACTTCAAAATTTTATCGATGATTATTTTGGATATTAAAGAATATATTAATAAGTTTAATAAAATATGGTATACTGTAGTGAGCCTATAAATTGTATCATCATTTATGGTCCAATTTATTCACAAATTCTTCAGGCCTTCTTGTGTGGACCATATGACCCTTCAAATGGCCAAATTAGCCCAAACTACAGTTTAATGTTTTTTAAAAAATTGAAAAAGGAAACCTAAAAAACAAGAATAATAAATTTTTTATAATTATGGTGATATTTATATTTAAAATAGTAAACTGACTTGATTGGATTAAGTCAAATAATGCTAAAAAATTATATTTAGTATTAAAACATGGGTATTTCACACCAATTATGAACTTTTACATTAAAATTTTAATAAAGGGAGTAGACAAAAAGTTATGAATAAATGAATAAAATTATGTATACATTGATTTATAAGACCTTAATAAACATTTACCAAATGATGACTTCCCATTCCTGATCACAAAACTCTTGATCGATGCAACTGCTGGATTCTAAGCTGTTTCTTTCATGGATGGGTATTTAGGGCACAATAAAATAAAGATGGACCATGAATATGAGGAATACATTAGCTTTAGAGTACCTCAGGGGATATTTTTCTATCAGTCCATTCCATTTGGCTTGAAGAATGATAGCACCACATATCAACACACCATCCATCATATCTTTAAGCCATTCCTGGGAAGGATAACTGACTGTTAGGTTATAGACCTTTCTATTAAATCCCTAAAGTGATGTGATAACTTCATAGAACTTCAAACCATATTCTATAAGATACAAAAACATAGTCTTAAGATGAATCTACTAAAATAAAACTTTATGGTAACATTAGGGAAGTTCCTTTGCTTTGTGATATGCCACTGCGACATTGAGGTTGACCTAAAGAAGACTAGTACTATTTTAGCAATTTCACACCCCAAAAATCTAAAAGAATTGTGGGAGATCTAAGGGATCCTAACCTAATTCATTAATTCATATCCAACCTGGACAAAAAAATCTTTCCCATTCAATATGATAATGAAGAAAATAATCACTTATTGATGGGATGATGACTGCCAAGAAGACTTCAAAAGTATTAAGTAGTACCTAATACACCTACTAGTTTTGATGCCTTCGGTGGAAGGGTGGCCACTCATCTTGTATGTGTACACCATGGAACACTCACTAGGTTTCCACCGTATATAGAAAAATAATGTGGGGGAGTGAGAATAGTCTCTACTACCTCAGTAGGACAATGATAGTTACGAAGACCAGATTTTCTGATGTTGAGAAGAACTTCCTTTCAATAATCTTTAGAGTGAAAAAACTAAGGAATTAATTGAAGAAAAAAAATTCCATTTGTTCTCTCGTATCGATCCAATAAAGTACATCCTTTTATGTCCTATGTTGAAAGGGTTCTTGGCTCGATGGGCGATTATTCTACAATAATACAATATTTAATTTGTATAATAGAAGTTAGTGAAAAGGAAATCCCTAACTGATTTCCTCGCAGAATATCCTACCTTAGAAAATAAATCAGTGTAAACTGATCTTCTAGATGAGGAGGTATTCTATTCCTATGACACTCCTCGGATATAGGAGATATATTTTTATGGTGCTTCTCGAAGTCCCATCGGTAAAAGGATGGAAAACATGAGGCCTAATTGGGTTGGATTAGGGATTGTATTTATCTCTCCAGATAAAGAAAAATTTCCCTACTCTATCTCACTATCCAAAGGCTACATGAATAATGAGGTAGAATACCATGCCCTCATTACTGGGTTGGAAATATCCGTACAACTGCACATAGCCTACCTAAATATCAAAGGGGATTTGAAACTAGTGATAAAATAGATCAATGGAAAACATTCCATCAAAAAGTAAGAACTAAGCCCCTTCATTAGATACATCAGGGGACTGGTGGTAGAATTATCTTTTGAGCCCACATTGCATAATGATCCCCGATCACAGAATTCTTGTGTTGACACATTTTCTAAAAAATCCACCATCCTAACTAACCCTGATCAGAAGGAAGAAATCTTCTGTATCACACATAAAAGAATGGTTTCATCAATCACCGTATATGATATGGAATAAATCAATCAGGTCAACACCACCCCAGATCAAGATGAATTGATGACCACCCCTGGATAGATGGAGCCCATAATCAGTTAATTATAAAATGAGACTCTCCCAACAGATCGAGCTGAAAGGGAACAAATTCAGTACTATGTAGCAAACTTCACCCTGCATGATAGTCCAATTGAACAAAAAGCCCTCTATAAGTGCGTCTCTAATGGAATAATCCTTAAATACATAGAAGAAGGAGATATTTTCTCCATCATGGAGTAAGTATATATGGGCTCTTGCAGTGCCCATAAATCTAGGACTGGGCTCCCCCACCAAATCATGAGGTTAGTATCTTACTAGAAAATCATGATACAGGACTGCATGGAATTCACCAAGAAATGTCATGGGTTCTAGATCCATCCAAACTTCATCCATTATCACCCAAAATTTCTATATATAGATAAATATTCCTGGCTATTTTTCATTAAGTGGAATTGATGTTGTGGGGACATGTCCCCCCACCACAACTAACTAATTCAAGTACATCCTTACTACTACCAAATTCTTCTCCAAAATGGGATAAGGAAATACCCATCAAATAAGTTGAGATGTAGAAGACTATAAACTTCATAAAGTCCAATATCATCACTAGATTCAACATCCATCACACAATATTGATGTAAAATGACACCAAATTCTATTATACGAAGCTGAAGAAATTGTACCAGGAGTACAATGTTGAGGCCAATAACTCATCTCACTATCATGAAATAGGAAATGGATAGATAGAGGCCTTCAATAAGACTCTATAAAATATAATTCAAAAGATAGTGAATAGGGAAACAAATTCCTAGCTAGAAAAGCTCCATCATGATTTATGGGCCTACTATACCACCACGTGTACTGCTACAAAAGAAACACCATACTCATTGGTGCATGGGACCAAGCATTGTTACCCATAGAGTTCTAGTTGCCTTCACTCTGAATATCCATTTGTGGACATCTCTCAGATAAAGAGAAATAAAAAAAGTGTCTAGATGAATTGGAGTAGCTCAATGATAACAGGTTGCACACACTATACAACTTAGAGGTCAATCTGAATCAGAAAACATGGTCCTTTAATAATAAGGTTCACCTCTATTCATTCATACCAAGAGAATTGGTGTTGGATTTCAAAACCCCAATGATAAAAAGGAATAAGACTCCAAAGATGTAACCCAAATGGTAAGGTCCTTACAACATATATAAGGCCCATAATAATGGATCCTATCCATTATCCATAATGGATGAGGAGCATGTCACACCCCCACCAATTTGATATTACTCAAGAAATAATTATTATATCTATCATAAAGAGAACCTATTAACCTGGTTTCATAATGTTCAACTACACAAGATCAACCTGACATCAAGATGATAAACTGTGCAGCATCGTAAGTCCTAGAAACAAGACTTTAAACCGCATGGTGTCTCACATACTGACTACATGATGTTAAACTGTATGGATTCATCCTAACATAAAGAATTTAAACTGCATGGTATATCATGTTCTTACCTTATGAAATTAAACTACACTACTAACATCCATAACACATGATTTTAAACATCACGACTAAAGTCATCACCACATGATGTTAAAATTCATAGAAAACACCATCTAACTAACGAATCACCACACACGAGCTAGATCTATGTGAAGGTTGATATTCCCCCATCACCATGTGAGATTCATCTCATCATAGAGAATATCTCCATGAATGAACTACATATATCTTGATTCCTACCATTATAAGATATGTAGAGATGTCTGAACACCTAGTTTTGGGCCTAGCCATAACCTCCATTTTCCTTTACATCAGGTGATCCATGTCCTTACTGCAAGATGTTAGAATGCACAACTAATTTCCTTTCTTCATGTTATTAAACATCACATGTTTTCTAGAACTATATATGACTTGATTCTCATTTTACATGAGATAAGTAGGTAAAAATCAATCCTATATCTTGGTCCAACCACTAAATGATGAAAAATACCCCTATCCTATCCTTAATTGCCTCTACATAGTGTGAGGATCCCTTTTAATTCCTTGTTTATCACACCAAGAATAACTCACATGAGCTTAAGAATTTTAGTAAGGGATTCCTTGCATAAACAAGGCATAAAATCTTACGACAATATCATCATGGTCCTAAATGCAAGACCATAAAAGATATACCATGAGTCCTCATCGCATGATATTAAACTGTACGATTGATGTCCCTTGCATGAACTAAAACTATACATTACTATGGACCTCACCCAAGAGGACTATTGTTTCTAGTGTTGGTATCCTACCACACCTACATTCAAGAACTACATGTGACTTGATTCCTAACATCACATGATACATAGTGAAACCCGAATCTTCAATCCTAGGTCCAGTCACAATAAATATAAAAAATGATAACTCTCTTAATATAATCAAAACTTTCACAGGGAAGTCATTCCTCAAGAACTATGTTTGTATTGATTTCTATTACCATAGAATACATACTGATTCCTGAATTTCTATCCTTGGGTCTAATCATAATCCCCATTTTCACATTAAGAATCCCACATTCTTACCGCATGATGTTAAGCTATATGGTTCCTAAATAACTAAATGTGGATTGATTCCTACTACTATAAGATACATAGTGACCCATGGATCTCAAATATTGGGCTCAACTACAATAATCAACAGAAACAATGCCCACCTCTACATATGGGTAAGAAATACATAGTGAGTTTCTCATTCAAGAACCATGTGTGGATTGATTACTATCATCACAGGATATGTAGTGGCATTCAGATCTCTAATCCCAGGACAATATAAAATAACCAATAATAAATTCACCCCAATTACATAGGGGCCAAGCCACGGAAGATCAATTTGCCTATATAAAATCCAGATCTACATAAGGATTTCTCATGTACATAATATATAGTTCTAAAATTTTCCACTTCGGTTCCCACATCCTTACCACATGATATTAAACTTTAAGGAAAACATCATGGTCGCATGAAATTAAAATAGAACAACATGAATGTCCTCACTGTATGACGATAATCTGCATGGTGAATGTTCTTATTGCATGACGTTAAACTACACAGAAAACATACCCACTATATAATGATAAAATATGTAGTTCATCACCCATTTTTCATCCCCTATCAAATGACCAGAAGATCCTTAACCCAGTTAGTCAGAGTATGGGGTGATTAAATAATCTTTTAAAGCACCTTAATCCATAAGCCGCACTTCATGTCTCAAGTTCTTCAGGTTTCCAAAAACCTTCCTTGGACCTTGGAAAAGATACGTGAATTCAAGGGACCCTTTTATTGACTATATATGTATGCATATGTCTCCTGCGTATGCACCTATGGTCATCAAAAAAATGAATCACTCTTTAAAAAGGGGTTTTGATCATTGTGAGCCCTAGCATCACCGTGGTAGAACTTAACACCTCAGATTGATCTAAACTACTCCTGGTATGATTGTACCATATCATTAATCATGACATGGGGATCTCGATCCATGATCTAAAACATTTTCACCTCCTTCTCAAAAGGATGTTGGGGTACTCTAGACCTTGAGTATCCTAATTGGTCTCTTGTGTATCATCCTCCAGATTAGGTTTATTTACATCATGACCTTAAAATTACGACACTTTGGTCAAAGATGTATGACCTTACAATCTAGCCTATAATGGTCCAAATTAAAATAACTTAAACTGATAGTGAAAGATACACAAAACTTTTTAGGATGAAAATAAAAAAAGGGCGATTTGAGAAAAAATTAAACTCTTCACTCGCTAAAATCATCTTCTCCTAAGTTTAGGAAAAAATTAGGGTAAAAATGAACAAGGTATAAATCTCACATGGCCTAATTTTTATCCCTAGTAAAGGACAATATATTCTTGTTGGACCCCCTAGTTTATAAAAAATTTAGGGTAATGATTTTTCACATATACTTTCCATGAGAATATGTTCGTTAGGTGGTGACATAACTTTTAGGGTTATCGAACCCTTTTTGGATAATACACTTTCCACAAATCACACTTCATGACTTGAGTGCCTCAGATCACCGCAACCTTCCAAGGCCCCTTGAAAAGATACCTAATTTCAAGGGACCCTTTCTTGACTATGCATGTATGCCTATGGATCATGCATATGTGCCTATGGTTGTCAACCAAATGCACCACTCTAAAAAAAGGGCTTTCCAATCCCTTTGATCCTTAACATAACTGCAGCTAAAACCAACACCCCAACATGTTTTTTGTCATTTATGATATTATTGTCCCATATCATTCTCCTAATACAAGAACTTTAGACTGTGATTTAAAATCTACTTACCAAACTATCCAAGTGGATTTTACATCCTCGATGCTACATCACTGTGTTTTGTACCCTTTCTCAAATAAGGAATGCATCACTACATTCCCAAACCTTTTATGTCCTATGCCTCATGAATCGAAACCATAGGGATTTGGGATCAACATTTACAATATAATAGTACCTTTCCCATGCATTCACACGACACTATAAATCAACTCTTATTTTCAATAAACAATCATAGTTTGAAAAGTTAAGAATGAAAATTAATTTTAAATATGTTAAAATTACATGTTAGTGATATATAATATTGGAACATTTGTAGAACTTGCAGAGAAATAAACATAATAATAGAAAACAAAAATGATATATGAAAATGAATGAAAATTTATTTTTAAAATGGAGAAATCATATACATGAAGAAACATATATTTCAGATAAGAAAAAATAATAATGAATATTGAATTAGGTACATTTCATTATGAATAGAAACATAAAAGAGATAGTTTGAAATTAAGAGAACATTAAAAAAATATTTAAATATAAGTGATCCCCTATTTATGTTGGGTTCATAGTTTTGTGGATCCCTACAATAGTTAGTATTGGTGAGTTTAAAAAATTTGGGAAATCTATTGTTGTTGTGTACCAGGGATAGTCATCAGAAGTAGATTTTTTTTGGAAAAAATGTGGTCAATTTTTTTATAAAATATAATAAAAGAAGAGTTTATATTTGAAATATAAATTTAAATGGTAATATGAAAATAACAAAAGCATTCAGGTTTTTCTATTACCTTTTAATTACATCAAAATGTTTTAGTCAATTCTTTCAGTCATGTTATTTATGTTTTCCTTCAAACGAGGATAGAGTTCATCGACATGGATTGATGTTTCCGTAGAGTCTCAAGACATTGTAACATTTCTTTGGACCACATAATCAGAAAAAAAAATCATTCAACATATTTTTCTACATAAGTAATTGAATTTAATTAATAAGTAAAAAATAAGAGTGACAACTGAAATCATTGAAGCAGAATTTTTTTATTTAATAGTTTCCAATTGAGAAGAAGAAATGTAGTGTATGTTATAATCATAGAAAAAATGAAGATGACATCAAAAAATGAATCATTTTAAGTTCCAATGATGTCATGAAAATAATATTCAATGATGATAAAAAACATATACATGAGTAGATGAAATATTTGTAGTTGTTGTAACAATTATGGTATCAGTGTTGCAACTAACTCCTAAAGTTCCAGCACTTTGATGTCTCTATCATGTAAGGATAAAATGAATATTACAATAAAGTGGTAATTAGAATTTATTGTTGTCTCTATAGAGTCTCAATACATTATAACATTTTGTTGGACCGTGTCATCATCATAAAACTCACTAAACTGATTTTTCTACATAAATAATTGACTATAATGAATAAGTAGAAAATAATAGTGACAATTGAAATCATTTAAGAAGAAATATGATGTTTAATAGTTTCCAATTTAGAATAATAAATGATGTGTATATTATAATCATAGAAAAAATTTAAATTACATGAATAAATTCTGCATTGTTAGTTCCAATTATGTCATGATAACAACAGTCAATGAAGATAAAAAACATATACTTGAGCATATGATTTTTTTTAGTTATTGTAACAAATAAAACATCAGTATTGAAAAAAAATCCTAAAGATTTGGTACCTTGATGTTACAATCATACAAGAGGGAAATTTCACTTGAAGTTGTATAATGAACCAATGGCGATGCCACCTAGTACTAAATATTCAACTTCAAAAGCTTCTGCCATGTTTTCTTACATGAAAAATAATGTTTAAAAATAAGAAAATATATTAATTAATATTGAAATATATATATTTTTGAATGTTAACATAAAATAGATAGTTTCAGACCAATAAAATATAACACGATGTTTGTTAACATAAAGTTATGTTGTACATAAGGTTGTGTTTGTTAACATTAATAATTTTATCATAAATTCTTAAAAACTATGAAGTTTGGGAAATCATATCATGTGCATTAGTGAGTTTAACATAAATCAATAAAAGTTCCTTCATATTGAGGATAAGAATACCCATTGAAGTCCTATAATAAAATCATACAAAAAACATGAAAATATGTTAGAATAAACACTAGTAGGTTTACAGTGGATAACCCAATAATAAGATTTTGGGTCTGAAACAAAAGTGATATATTCAAATAAACATGCCTTTCATTTGAGAAGGATTTTATAAAAATTCTAATTGTGTTGGGAACAACTAAGTAGATGTTGGATAATCCTTTTATGGTCATATTTCATGATTAATGTGTTACCCTCTATATACTTACACATTTTTATTATAATAGGGTGTACCATAGTTATTAAAGGTGAGAAGCTTCATGGCTGAAATATTTTTTATTAAAATGCATGACTTGTGAGGAATTTTCCAATATGTATTGAAATGTAAACCTCTTTTCAAACAGATAGTGATGATTCTGGATGTTGTTTTCATAAATCTCCAAGGAAAAATCATAATTTTTCAAAAATTCACACATAAAAACCCATTATTTTTTTGTAAAGACATTTAATTATTAAATAATTTAAATTAATAATGAATGTAGAAAATATTTTTATATATTTCATACCTATACATAACAAAAGAATTATGTACTTGGTTTAACAATGATGGATTAATTTAATTTTTTGTAGTAGTGTTATAATACTATAAATTAGAAAGTTGTAACATAATGACAATATTGTGTTATGCTATCACAAATTTTCAAAACATCGTTAAAAATATTTCAAAAAAAAAACATTTTGATTTTATGTGTGGATCATTTAGAAAATTACTAATATTTTTTTGACTTTGATAATCATTTAAAAAAACATAAATCAACGATGTCTTCTCTATTAATTGATGGTGTTTATTATATTCACTAATACTTAAATCAGTAATGTATAATGCAAAAATCAAATTAGTTGCATTATTTTATAATAAATAGTGCTACTATACCAAAATATGAATATAATAGTGGAGATATATCAATATACTACTATGAATTAAAGAATATATTTTTAGAAAACTAATCAAACTATGTAGCATGTAAAACTGCTCAGTAATATACCTGGTATTATTCACCATCAACCATTTCATTAATATTTGATTAACGATGAATCATAGGGTGTATAAAAGGTATGTTATAACAACCTAAAAAAAGATAGACATGGGAACATGTTAAAATGTAAAAAAGTATAGTGAACAGTTCAACGAAAGCTGAAAAGTAGGAGTATATTCTTAAAAGAATTTTAATTTTCTACTACTATGATTTTAATATCATTCCTTGAGTTTCTTTGTGGATCATTTAGAAAACAACTAATAGTTTTTTTTTTACTTTGATAAGAATTTTCCAAAAAAAAAACATAAATCAACGGTGTTTTTTCTATTAATTGATGGTGTTTATTATATTCACTAATACCTAAAACAGTAATGTATAATGAAAAAATCATACCAGTTGCATGATTTTCTAGTAAATAGTATTTATATACTAAATTATGGACACAATAATGGAAATATATCAATATACTACTATGAATTAAATCATATATTTTTAGACAACTAATCAAACTATGTAGCATATAAAACTACTTAATAACTTACCTGGTATTGTGCACCATCAACCATTTCATTAACATTTTTTTAATGATGAAACATAGGGTGTCTGAAAGGTATGTTATAACAACCTAGAAAAAATACATACATGGGCACATGTTAAAATGTAAAAAAGTATGGTGAACACTTCAATTAAAGATAAAAAGTAGGAGTATATTATTAAAAGAATTTTTATTTTCTACTATTATGATTTGAATATCATTCCTTGGTGGAAACCTAACACTAACATTCTAAATTTACTTTTTCCATTTGAAAAAAAATAATTCAGAGTACTATAAATTCAATTTGGAATGGAAATAAAAAATAATACAAAGAGAATTTGATATGAATTTTATTATATAATACAGTTTAGATACAAAAAATAATCTAAAGAACATTATGTCAAAAATTACATGACACATAATATGATTAGTACATGACACATAATGTGATTAGTACATGAAAAACATAATATCTACATTGATTTTTAATATAAAAAAAATAATTAAAAAATGAAAAGGAGTTCATACCAGTTTGTTAAGAACATATGAAATGAGAACCCTTTTATAAAGTTGGCACCTATAATTGAATACATTATATAAGAATTATAAAATCTAATACATTATTTCAAACAGTTTACATAAAATAATTTATAATACATCTCAAATTTTTAATTTAAAAATCATTCATATCCAAATAATCGACTAAAATAATAATGTATAAACAAAATTTCATTTAAGATATTTAAATGTAGTATATTTAGACAAAAAACAAGGTTCTAAAAAAACAACATTTGATGGCCAGAAAAAATTCTTAAAATGAGTTTTATCAAAAATAACTCTTCTATGTAAAAGGGTTAAGCCATTCCTATGAATAAATTTTAATCTATTCAAGAATAATGTGATTACTATAATAAAAAATTCATAAAAAGTAGTGAAGTGAAGGAATATTGGAAAACTATATTTCACTAAAAATTCTAGCATTACAATCAAGTTACACAATTAGTTAAAGAAGATGAGATGAGAATCAACGTGCCTTTGATCTATCTTCTTCCACTTTTTAGATCCCAAACTCAGGTAGCATGAACCTTCATCACATTTTCAATGAAGTAAGTTGTAGTTGTTGGCACATCCAGACATGTATCTGACATAAAATTCACAATATCAAAGTATTGGAGAAGAATAACTAAAGAAATTAATATTTATCATTTTTTAATCAAATGAATAAATAAAAATAAAATCAAGCATATCAATGGGATCCACTACCTAACCATCAAACTCTAAAGTCAAATCATTAACCAAATATCAGTTTTTCTACATTTAGGAAGTCTCAATGTAATGATTATCAAGAAACATTCTAGTGGGTCAGTAAGCATTAGAGGTTATAACTAAATATCTTTTGGAAAAAAATTAATAGAATGTATATGGGTAAAACAATTAAAAGAAGTAAGATGTTAATAAAGGACAAGATGAAAATATGTTAAATTAAAATGAAAAATATATGAAGTGCATCCAATAAAATATTGAAAAATAACAAAATAAATATATTAGAGTAGGAATAATTACCTAAATAATCTACTTCCTGATGAACATTTTATAAGGAATGTAATTAGACCACAATAATGACCAAAAAGTTGTAGAAATCAGTTTGGAGTGCTTCTTGAGTCTTGATAGAATCATGAATAACTTAATTTTTCTTCAAATGAATAATATTAAATAATATGTTTATAACTATTTCTGTAAAATTGAATGATTAATTGAAACATGAATAACATACTTTAAAAAATTAAAGGTTTAATGGATTCATCATTATTCAAATGAAAATGAAAATAAATAAAAACTAACCTTCAAGTGGTCTCACACTTCACCCATTTTTATGGCCTCTTGGAATATTTAATGAAAGTAAAGTAATGAATCAAATAGTTTTTTTTGAAATTAATATGTATAAAATGGTAGTGAAGTACCCAATATATAGATGAAATGTGAAATTTAATCAATAAGGAATAACTAAGACATAAAAATGATAGATAATATTGAATATAAATAAACATATAAATGGACTAAGGATTGAACATAAATTTAAATATTAACTGGTTGTGTTGAAATTGAATTAGGGAAAATACCATTGATGGAAGAAGACTTACCACAATAACCTATATAGATAGTATAGAATTTTTTGTGAAATTCATTCACAGAATATATATACATTTTAAATTAAAACCTTATGGGGAGAGGAAGTTCTATGAACCACACATGTTAGGGTTTTTTGAAATCAAATTTAAAAAAAGGGGGAATTAGAAATCAAAACAATCTGGGTGAGGAACAGCTAAAACCAAGAATATTATAGTTTCAGAACATTGATGTAGAGTAGGAAAACATATAATCCAGAACTTCTATGGTGATGAATATATGATGTTCGGAGAGGAATCATGTCTTTATTTAGGAGCTAGTAGTATTTGTATCCTTCCTAAAATTAGAGCTATGTTTATGGAGAAAATATGTGTGAATCCTAAAAAATGTAAAGGTGAATAAATTCCGGCTGACCGAATGAAATAGATGCCCTAATTTATGAATTAGAAAAACAAATATATTGTTAGAATGTATGAAAAATTTTCAAGAAAAGGGAAATAATAATGATTTTATGATTGAAATAAAATTTATAGAGAATACCTTTATGAATAAGTTACTAGGTAACCTCCACTGAGGTCAAAGATGATGAAACTATTTCACTTTTTTGAGAGGTAGAGTATAAATGAGGTAGAGGTACCACGACTCCAGCATTGTTATATGGGAACCATAGGACAAGACAAGGGGATTCACAAAGATGAACTAAAGTAGAAGAGGACCAAAACCTGGAGAAGGATAGAAGAGGTTTTTTGTAAGAATTGTACGAAGGGGGGAGGGGAATATAGAACGGGAACTCAAGACGAGGGGAGAGAAATTGTGAGTGGGGGTAGGGGAGGAGAATCGTGAGTGGGAACCTAGATGGGGGGAGGGAAATGGAAAGCGGGGGGGGGGGGGGGATGGGAGAGGGATCATGAGTGGAAACCCTTGATGAGGGGAGGGAAATCACGAGTGAGGGTGGGTATAGACAGAGGGAATGAAAAAGGAAAGAATAGGTAGAGAGATGTGGAGGGTTCTAATTGTGACACGTGTGCTGGGAACAACCCAAATTTAGAATAGATATAGAATAGCCCAATTTCTTTAGGGTGTCAGAATCCTTCGTGTATAGATTTCCACTCATAACCATCCTCATCATATAAAAGTTTTGAGTCTTTAAAAATATTTCATGGACCTTGGAATGGAGTGGAGATCATATTTTTATTGACCATGCTACTGATTCATATGGGCCTTGACCCACCAACTAAAGGAATATACTCATTTCAATAATGGAGCTTTAATATTTTTGAGACCTAGAAAAACCATGGAAGAACTGGTGCCTCTGAGTGTTACGGGTCATCTATGGAATGTATGCCCCATCCCATATTCACAGACTCAAAATTTTGGGTTATGACTTACACCACCCATGATCCAACTATCCAGGTGGACATAACATCCCTTGTACTTTTCCCTCAACTGATATTACCTCCATAAATCTTCCATGGACCCTGGAAAAAATAACTAGCTTCAAGAGACCCTTTTCTTGAATATGAATGTATGCTTATGAATCCTACATATGCGACTATGGTCATCAACCAAATATGTCACTCTACAAAAAATGGATTTCTAATCCTTGTGAGCCCTAGAAACACCAAAGTAGAACCCAACACCTTAGTGTGTTTTGGGTTATTCTTGGCATGTATGCACTATATTCTATGATAATTGATCAGGTCTGAGCTAAAATACCCTAAACTAAAGTGATAGAAGGTCCGATCTAAAAGACCCTAAATTAAAGAGATAAAAGGATGGAGCTAAAAGACCCTAAACTAAAGTGATAGAATATCTGAGATAAAATACCCTAAACTAAAGTGATAGAAGGTATGAGATAAAAGAACCTAAAATAAATAGATAGAATATCCAAGCTAAAAGACCCTAAACTAAAGTGATAGAAGTTTCAAGCTAAAAAATGCTAAATTAAAGTGATAAAAGGTCCTAGCTAAAAGTCCTTAAACTAAAGTGATAGAAGGTATGAGCTAAAATACCCAAAATTAAAGCGATAGAAGGTCCGAGTTAAAATACCCTAAACTACCGCAATGGAAGGTCCATGATAGAAGACACTATACTACAACATGAAAAAATATAGTCTACAAGAATAGAAAATCTTGTAAGGCCCAACATATGGCCTTAGCAGAAATAAATCTATGCTTAACAAGCCTATAAAATTTGGAAAATGAAATTAAAACCTCCCTCAAAATCATATATCCTACCCAAGTGATAATTCTGTGAATCGCGTGATTTTAAGATTGCTAGAATAGACATATAAATGATGAATCTCATGTTGGTGGGAATTAAAGAGCATTTCTCAAGTATAATCTATTATAATTTCAATATTCAATTCTAGGCATTCAAGTTTACTTGATATTATGAAAGGGATGAATATCATTAGAGATTCATGTAATATCAAAATAGTGAAATGTCATGCACATAATGAATGAAAGAACTAGACAACAACATATAGAGTTCAACAGATATATTCACTAATATAATACAGAAAGAGGAATAACATACACATATCAAAATATTTAATATGATCATATGAGCCAAAGAACAATTATAAAATTACAATTCCATCATAGTATATCCTCTAATTACTCCTTGAGTTCTGAAAGTCTATGATCCAAGGATATCATAGATTAATGAAGTTGATCAAAAGATTCAGTTTTTGCGTCCACGTTTTGTTGCAAATCATCCAACCTAACAACGACATCAAATTTATATTTCTCTACTACTTCAAGGAGCCCCTACTGCTATGATATGGTATTCTTTGATATCTAAAGCTCATGTTGAAATTGGGATAGTTTTACTTGAAGATAGATGATTTTAGACTAAAGATTGTTTATTTTAGACTGTAGGTGGTAGTTTCAAGCTACCAAGCATTGAATAAATCTTGGTGAGAAAATTCCTCCACCCTATGATGATAAGATTTATTTACCTCCTTATCCCAATTATGCTTTGCTGAAGAGGAGGCCTCGACAACTACCACCCTCAATTCGAGGTCTCTTTTTTGTTTCCTCATAGAAATCACCACCTTCACCTGAGAATGAAGGGAATAATAGTTAAAAAATTCATATCCAAGACCAGGAAACATAAATTTAAGATGAACTAATAGATCCTTTAGCTAATATAATGGTGTTTTTGACAACAATTTCCAGACCTCCCTCCATATTTTCACTGCATTTACTGATAAAATGATAAAGACCCAAGGATTTGATCTAGGTTTATTCTGGGGAAAGGGACATATTAAGTGACTAGGTCGTGAAGATAAAGAGCTATGATCATAGTATTTGATGATGAAGGGAGATAGGAAACCTCTACATTGGTTGATCTAGTCAGAGGAAACCCCACATGAGTAGGGACTAGATCCTCCAAACTATGGGGTGAAGACACTGTAGTAAGGGATATAGGGGTTTTTCAGTCACATGGAAAACAATATGGTATCACTAGTTAATTGAAAGATATGACCGATGTTAGGAAGATACCCTTCTCAATCGAATCACTGGCAACATCCACTTCCCCGACCCCATCCTTGGGTGAGAAGGAAACACCTTCCTATGATGAGCAGCTTCATGTCACCTCTAGTGATTTTCCTGAAGATGTGCTTCATTCACCACTATTGAGAACTATAGAAAAAAAGATAATATCAAGTGTTATGACACAAGTAAAAAAAGTGTCCAGTCTTGAATAATTTTCACATTACCAAAACTCTCTTCCATTAAGGATAAAATGTTAGCAGAATAACTAATTATATTAGTATCCTCCAAAAGTGCCTCCACCCACACCAGATCAGGTGGTGTGATCTTGGGAACATATGCAATAGGAAACATGTATGATTGAGTTTATACCTTATCCATCTTCACTTATTGAAGGTTCATGACAAAAAATGAAGGGTATTCCAAATAAACCAAACACTTGGATACATCCTTAGGAGTATATACATTCTCTTCCAGGTGAATTTGGTAGGAACCTGCACATTATTGACAAATCAGAAATTGTTTCCAAAAAAATCCAAAGTGGGGGAAGAGTTAAATACTACACTTACTTGAGGATTTTGAAAGAGACGATTCTAGAAATTCTTATCCCTTCATTTTTATATTACCTTTTAGGGAAGGCTCTCCAAAATTCATTGAAAATGAAGTTTTTTTAGGAGTGGAAATTTCTTCCCTCACTTGGGCCAACCGACCTAGGGATCCATCATCATTGGTCCCATGGTCACTATCAAATTCCTCTCCCACAACTATACTACAAGGAGAGTATTTGGGGGATGGAAGGACCGGTCGATCTTCACCATCCTCCCCCTACATAAAAAACACAAAGGACTTTAGTATAATTGAAAAAGGCACCACAAATCTTTAAGCATAATGGTGATCTATATCTTACAACTACTTCTAAGGGCCAACAAAACTCCTTCAAAACCATTTTCAATGAACCAATGGTGAATAGTGAACCTAATCCTTGATGTTTTCTAGTGTTACGTCAAGGTCTCAGAAGAATGCCTTCACCTCCTCATGTGTCATTGAAAGTAATACCTAGAGGGGAAGTGACATGAGAAAAACCCTCCAGGGGTAACTCTGATTGAAGCATGATACCCCAAAGATCATTCTTTGAGTTATGGTTCCTCTAATCCATCCACTATTGAAATATGATAGATTATGATAACTTTGGAATATCTTCACCCTCTATAATTACATATGCTCTAGCTACATCAGTGGACACTTATGCTAGAAAATTAGATGACAGTAAATGAATTATCTTCTTATGGTGTTCTTTCAAACCTGTTCCCCCCCAGAAATCAGTCACTTTATGGTCCTTGGATTGTGCTCAAAAAATTTGGAGGCCTCGCTTACTAATTGGGATAACTAAATATTAGTGTAAGTGAGAATCTAAATCTTATCAAAATTCTAGGATAGACCGATTTCCACATCATGGGGAGGAAGATTTATTTCTGCCCGACTCTCCTCCCTGGTAAACATCAACCAAAATTGGAGAGATACCATTGAGTTCCCCTAAAATGTAACATAAATAGATCAAGTATATATTTATTGGACATATAGAAACTGGAGACTGAATCAGCAGGGCACATAACATTCACATAGTAGTTTCCTATTGATATGGGTAGAAAGAGAACCCTCATGAAGTGGCATTATATAAGTCCATTCCTCAAGGATAACCTCATCAATATCAACAATATTACCCATTGGCACTGGCCCATAGGTTCTGAAAGTGAAATGATCATAGCAGATCACATAATCCATAACATTTCAATCTTTCAGTAGAACATGTCATACCGCACTGATGCATTGAAAGTATAGTATAGAGAAATAGTTGAGGATACCTTGGATGTTTATATATTCTTAATCCCCAAAATGAGCTCCTATATAACCCCATAAAACTTGGAAGGGGCCTAAATTCAAAAGGGGGGAGGGGATTTTCCCTTGTAAACATGGTGTAGAAGATGATACATTTTGGCCAGCACAAGGATGACTAAATTGATATGCTCCCCCTTATCATGGAGGCTGCCATCATAAAAGTGGAAACTATAACTCCACCTTTTTCCTTCATTGGGAGCCAGTAACCACTCAGGTAATTGGAGAGGAATCTGGATAGTAAGAAAGACTGATCAATATTGGGGATAACTTCCCATCCCCATTATTTAAACTTCCCCTCCTCAACTATATTCTAGTAAGTGACTGATACACTATGGGAGTCCTTCATAAGACAAGCCTTTGGCTTCTTAGCTTCTAGCTTATAGAAGGACTTCCTGATGTAGTATCCTACCTATGTATTGAACGGTATATCTACTATAGGGAGTGGATCCTTCATGAGGGCCTTTTCATCTACCTTGACTAGTTCCCAAGTAAGAGGAGGAGTCCTCATTACATCATCCCAGAAAGAATATGGAGGAAAAAATTCATCATACATACCCCTTAATATAGGTATACCACATATATTCTCCATGTCATAGAGGATGATACCCACCTCACCATTCATCAGGCGGAAAGTGTTTGTGTGTAGGATCCAATGAATAAACAGTTCCACTATCAGAACCTTGGTGTAATATTATGATTTCTGTGAGATCTAGACAAACTCATACATTCAAATCCTCTTTATATCCTCATAGAATTTAGAAGAAATGTGTTGTACCCAGAAGGGACATCCTCAGTCCATTCCATAGCCACACCATGATCAAAAGTCCTAGTTGGGAATCCACCAGAATTTATGATTAGAGGTAGACTTTTGAATGATTTAACGGTATATATGAACATCCACATCAGGATCACATTCAGTCTCACTAATGTTTTTGGGCATATACATCACTATATGCCTATCTTCATGATATCCTTTGTAGAAAAATGGCCCCCTTGTGAGATGTTTTCCTATAAGGTATTCTTGGTTCTCTAAACCCAAGAGGAATGTATGAATGGAGACTATGGTGAAGGTATGGAGGTGTTATTGGTGAGTCCAAAACCATAAAGGGGTAGAAAATTTAAAAGTGGATATTCCTTGAGTTTTAATCCCATTAGTTCTACTAGTTTCATCTAGTATGATCCAGTAAAATGTTAAAAGGTAGCATCCATTCTTGCTACAATAGCATCGTAGCAGTCTATCATTGCCTTTGTATCATTCTTCGATGGATTGAGGGATGAATGATGAGAACCAAAATCCATATGAATATAAGTGAGTGGCATATCTCAAACATATAAAATAAAATATTTTCAAAGAAAAGGAATAAATTGGAAGCATCATGCACATCACATGAATCAACCAAGGTATCCACGAATCTCCTAGAGGTACCATGAATCGCCTAACTCCCCATGGCCTCATGAGTTGTATGAACCTACAGGGAATATATAAATTGCATAACCCCTTAAAGACTCATGATTTAATTACCCAAACATGATCACACAAGCCGCATAATAGTCGATGGATCATATTATTGAGAAAACAGATCATGCAGAACCCTTAAGATGATCAAGAATCCTCACATCCAAAGTTCAAACAATTACCAAAATTTAGTCTGTAGTTGTTTTGAATGGGTTCTTGAGAAAAAGTGGTATTTCAGAATAGTTATTGTGAAAGCAGGCTTGTGGAGAGGTCTCATGATCATGTCTTACAGAACGATCTTGTGATAAGGGAAAACTACACAAGCAAGGTGATAGTGATCTGGGGGAATGAGTAGTTGATGAAATGAATCACTCTCTACTCCAAATTTATAAGTCATATCACAGAATACCAAAAATTTCCCAATACAACAAGCATCGCACAAGACACTGATTTACGATAGCACCAAATAATCTGGTGGGCATTTAATTTCCTAATAAATGATCTCTTTTCCCCACAGACATCACTCCTAAGGAGGTTCATTTGTTGATTCCCATAAAATGAGCATTAGAAAAGTAAAAAAGGAATAAATACTTGGATATGAGTATTATTTCCCCCACAAAAGCAGAAAAAGGAGAAGGTGGATGAGAATTTTGGATTATGTAAAGCTTCTAAGAGAAATGAAATCATGTGACCATAATAAGTTTACATGAAGGAAACATGTGAAATACATAGCCTATGAAAGATCTTGTGAATTCCCTTCATCATGTCCTTCTGCTCTTGTGAAGGCACCACTAACAACCAGTGATCATGTAGTGGCAACCAGATGAGCTCCCTTAGGTCACAAAATTTTTCAACCAGTGAGAACCTGACAACCTATCCAAAAATCCTACAAAAATAGGATGAAAATTTCCAAAAGTAAGAGACATGTTATGGTCATAAAACTCAAACAACAGATCATTTATGGGGAGAATGATTGTCCTTGAAAACATTAAAGCAAACTCATGAGACTCCTCACCTTTGAAAAATGACTGAATGAAATAAAATTGAAAAGGAGATGGGAGCCTCTCGTGGTCATAAACATCATGTGATGTTCCCCTGGTGATCCAAAAGACACCGTGATACCCTGATGACATGTTTGCCTCATCTCACGAAAGCCCGTCGATATGTCATCCTCATCACTCGAAGAGCCTTGGGTATGTATAGGAGACCTTGTACTCCCCCTTTATCTCCCTAAGGGCAAGAATATGTAATTATCCATGAAATTATCACACATCTTCATAATAACTTTTATAGTCATGCTATGAATCACTAATATACAAGGTGATTGTCCTCGACAACACCCAAGAAACCTCATGAACTTTCCAACCTTTATAAAATAAAAAAAGGAAATAAAAATGGGGAGGAGGAAGAAGTCTCTCACGATCATAAAAATCTTGTGACATGATAAGTATGTACACAAAATGGTCTTCCAAGACCCCTAGTTAATCCAAACTGATCTCACGAAGGCATCCTGGCAAGCCATCCTTATCTCGCGGAAAGTCCCATACAAGTCACTCAAGATCATGAAAGGACCTTCAATAGGTGCTCAGATCTCATGAATCCCTTGGAAATTTTAATATGACAATAGGTAGATCCTTAATAATTCCCTCATTATTAAAAAATTCCCCATTAATTGGAAATATTCTAATAAAGGGAGAATTGAAGGGATGGATCCATGATCGCTAAAAATCAGGTGACATCCTCAGAGTAATCTACAACAAGGAATATCATAAATTCACGATGTTGAATCCCTTCACCGACTATATCATGGATTTTCATGATATGAAAAATAATAAGTGGTGAACAACTGGGGTGGTGAGGACTATAAATCCCCCACCCCAGCCTTAAAGAAGGGGTTGTCATTTTTTCGTCCAGACGCACCGGCATACCGGTGCACCATAACAGATTTTTTGGAGTGACTGATCTCATGAACGATAAGTTTTACATTAAGTTAAATACTAGAAAACAACTAGAGAGATCATGAAACATGCATATTCACTTCATGTGATCACCCATAGATTACACAAAGGAATTTTGGAAGGAAATGCAAAGAATATCCCGCACACCTGCTAGATAATGTGAGACTTGAAATAAGATAAAACTGAAAAAATATAAGGCATTTGAAATATAAAGTCTAGAACAAGGAATAATAAGTGGGAGGCTTAAGAAAAGAACATATATGATGATCCTCATGTGCTTCTTATAAACCACCCAGGTCATGTGAAAACACCAGGACATGTCACCCAGATCATGTGACACTCCTTTGGAATAAAATTTGGATAATGAAAAGCCCCCTAGACATGTTAAATCAAGTCACATGGTGCCCTTTGGCATGCTTACAGGTCTCATGTATCCTTAAGGGATCATCATCGTAGCCTTGAGGTGCTGTTCAGACATGTCACCTGACCCATATGGAAGCACTAATTCATGTCAGTTGAGTCTCACAGTAGCACTTGAGCATGTAAATTGACTCTCACGATTCCCTCCGATCATGCTAGCCAGGTCACTTGATGCCTTCTAAACATATTAGATTAGACATGTGACACCCCCTAAGACATGTCACACTGACTCTCATGATTCCCTCCAAGTGTGTCATTCATATCTTGCAATGACACTTGGGAAAGTCAACTAGATCACGCAACACCCTCTAGACAAGCTAACAGAGGTCATGCGACAACTTATAGGACTAACTATCTAGGTCTTACGATGTACTCCAGAAAATTAATCCTTGATCATGTGAAAAAATTTGGATATACCATATAGATTATGTAAATTCCTTCAGAAAAGTCAACTGGATCATATAATTGTCTTGAGTACATGCCAAGAAGATACTCACTGACATGTCATGTAGACAATCAAGGAATGTTGAGCAGACAATCAACACATGTTAGGAATGAAAGCAGTCTAGTTCAATCAGGGAATCACAAGATTTGATGACCATGTCCATCCTCATAGTGTAATCCGTAAATATATAGGTAACGTTAGTGTGTAAGTCCTAATAAATTTAACTATAATGAATCCGATTACTATAATAACCAAGATATGTAGGATACCTCCCTGAGGTTCCAGCTCTATATTAAAAACCCAAAGGGTAGTCTTAGCACATAAGTCCCACATCCATAAGAAATGACATCAATTATTTTCCATCCCTTTTTTCGCACAATGAGAATAGATCACATGGGATGAGGGAGTTTCAATAATCATATCATCTTCACCATAAATCTCTATAAAGACTAGGTAAGCATCAATGTGTAAGCCCCAATCGAATAAACTACAAGAACTATGATTCCTTCCATAATCATGATATGTAGGATGCCTTCCTAAGGCCTGAGATCCATATTAAACATCCCAAGGGTGGTCCCAACAAATAATCCCCACATTCATATGCATTGAGACTAATTACATATTATCCCTTATTTCTCACACTGATCATAGCTCATGTGGGATTAGGGAGTTTCAATAGTCATATCATTCGCATCATGAATCTCCACCATCCAGGGAAATGTCAGTATGTAATCCCTAATGACCAACATATCAACCTCCCCTATATAAGGATATATACCTTGGGGCCAATACCAAGGGTGTTAATGAACTATAGGAACTCTGGTTTCTTCTATAAACAAGATATGTAGGATGCCTTTCTAAGTCCTGAGATCAAATAGGCATCCACCTCCATATAAGTCCCACCATTTCTTCAAAATCTCAACCATCATGACCTAATCATTACCATGAGACAATCATTCTAACTCATACATAAGTGGATTATGAAACCAAATGAACTTTGAAAACTCTGATTCTTTCCATAATCAGGATAAGTAGGATGTCTTCCCAAGGCTTGAGCTTGAATACTTAGTGCCTCAGTTCCCACATATATGTCATTTATGTATGATGCTAAAATACATGGTTTTTTATTCTTATAATAACCAAGATATGTAGGACACATCATAATGGATAAATCCCCTCCTCGTAATATTAACCACCTCCCTACATGGAAACAAATTCCAAAGATCCTAGTTATATGGTTTCAACACATAAGCATCTACTCATTACTAGGAAAAGTATGAAGAACCTTAGATATATATAGATGGATTCACTAATAAGATCTCTATATTCTTCACAATGAGATACTTAACCCATAATAATGTTGTTAGGTTAATTTTTCCCGTATCAGGATTAGGAAGAGATTTGTGAACATATCTTAATTCTATAAGAGAGTCCCGGAGTAGGAAACAATTCCATCTAAAAGGGTATGATGATCCAGACCTCCCATCCTCTAGACCAATGCGAGTCCCTATGTTCCATCAGGCATGAAAACCCAAGTGATTACCTAAATTTGTAAAGAAGGTCTTTACCCAGTTACAGATGGGGGAACCATTGATATTTTTCAGTAAGAGTGACAACAGTAACATGATGTTAAAGATTGTGTATGAATTGAACCCCCCACAATCAACTGTTAAGACAAACTGGATCCACCTCGATAAAGGGTTCCTGGTCACACTCTTTCCCAATTAAATAGTCATGAACAAAATTTTATATTATAATTGTATCTCTAAACACCACCAAACCTCCCACAGACCTCCTCTGAACACCTACAACTCCCAAACTAGCAAAGTAACAAGCTAAAAAAGATCATACCATTACATGAGGGGTGAATCAAAGTGTTATTTTTTTTGATTTAAAATATATTTTCCCCACATTGGTCAGAACTTATTAAACCCACCCAATTGAATTCACATTCATCAAACAAACAAATATAGATTTAAAATGGAAGATATAAATTTTTACTTAGTTCACCATTAAGGGATAGTCCAAGAAACATACACCGATGATGTGTCAATCATCCTAGAGTCCTCTAAGCTTCACTAGATTTTTTGGATTACATTTTTTCATCCATAGTCACTTCATTCTAGGTGCATTGACTTCATTCTAGAACATGATGCTCTAATACACTCAATGATCATCATAATAATCATTAGATAAATCTATATAAAATGTTGGATCCAAAATTTTTAAATAAAGAAGTGATGCATGGTATACTATTCACTTTTTATTGGGATTCATAGACCACACTCTATGATATGTGATTAGAATTATGTTCTATAGTATAATTCCACATAATTTGGATTTTTATTCATCCTAACCTTGCTACATGATATCCTTTTCTATGAAAAACAACCTTTCTATGCGATTGACCCGACTTCTCTAACTTTCCAAAAAAACTCAAAATCTTCTTAAACTTATTTAAATGCCTAATGATGAGATTAGTGTGGTATTTATAGGAAAAAATATTTGAAAAACTCACTAATCACTGCAATTTAACTTAACCCCCTTCATGAACTAGCATAAATTCTACGAGGATGGTCTAATGTGGTCCACCCAAAATACCACCTCCCAACCACAAACGACACCAATGAAATGTGGGATCTTTTACTTTTTAGATCATTAAAACACACTACATATCCATTGAAAATGAATCCCCTATGATAATTTTATGAACCTCCATCTATGCTACATGGAATTCACAAATTCCCTATGTGGTGGTACACTTTCACCTCAAACTTCCATCAATGCTATAAGACCTATGTGAACTAATTTATATGCTATGTGGAAATACTTCCATTATACATTGTGAAATTTCACCATTTAAAAACATCTTATAGGATTCCATATTACCACAAAAAATCTCCCTTGGATTTAAAACTACTTGATCAACCCACAAAGGATTGACAACAAACAAAACACACCATCAATATCTAGAACAAATCACCTTGGTTCCAACATCATGGCTTATTTACATGCTTAACTAGGGCAAGTCGTGATGAAATATTGATCTTGGTATGCTAATGTATATGATGAGTTTAAAAGGGGTCATTATTTTAGTGTAATCAAATTTAATATATATTTTTTTATTAAATGTATGTGAAACATAATAACCATATGATAAAATCTTTTTTTGTAGATAAATAACATCATCATCATCATCATCATCCAAATTGATTTTGAGATCAATCATTAGGATAATATTAATGTAATAAACTTCTTAGGATGGATTTAAAAACATAAAAGATATTCTCAATAAATAGTGAAAATTCTATGTGTTAAAACAGTACCCTCTAGAGTAACTAAATGTTGAAGTTATTCGATACTTGAATCTAAATTAATATGAGAAGTTGTTTCACCAGGAACTAGATGTGGATGGGTTATTCCTAATAGTTTGATTGTGGGGGGGTTCATTGCCTTGATCAATCATTCGAATCAGGTTTCCAATATGTTAATCTCAGCTATAAACTCCCAATAGTTTCCACATCCATAACTAAGTACATACCTACTTTCCAAAGGAAGGTGGTCCTTTGGGGTGTAAAGCCTAAAAATTCTTAGGAAGTCATATTTGTCAAGAGGATGGGAGGTCGGGTTCATCACACCCTTTTAGGGGGAGTTGTTTCCTACTATGGGACTCTCTTATAAATTTAAGAAATATTCATAAAATCTTTTCTATACCCCAATACATGAATGGTTACCCCTAAATCAATGAATTTATTACAAACATGTATTTATAGGAACTAATGTGTACATATCATGAGTTCTATATCATTCTATTATCTATTTATGATTCTTAAGTTTGTGGCTATGTTCGGGCACTCTAGAGTTTATTTTCATCCATGGAGGTAGTTGGTGTCTTGGAGATGAGATTAAACCTCTATGAGGCATCCTACATATCCTGTGAAAATATGAATCAAAACCTATATAGTTCGTTTAACATAGTTTAAGGTCGTGTGACTGGACCCATCCATGTTGTTAAAAGTAATGCAGTAAAGACATAAATATTAGGATTGGAACTCGGTGGGGAATGGATACCCTGAAACTCGAATGTATATGAATTACAAAATGGAACATGGATTGTGTGAAAATGAACCTATGGTTGGATCCTAATAAAGGTACTTGGATGTCACTATGTATCCCATGATAATGTGAATCAATCCGTACATAGTTCTAAAATATACCACTGTATAGATTAAACTCATTCATAAAAACCATAAGTTCATTAATAAAGAAATCTATTATGAATGTCCTTAAGTAGGTCTATCTCATACATAGTAAGGAGAATTAAACTATTTTTTAACAAAATCCTAGGTAGATATCCATGTTCTAGTGGAGATGTTTCTCAGATCATCCATGATACCCATCCTTTGCGTGTAATATAAAACATATCCAATCACCTGAATTTGAGTGCTTAACTTAGAACAAGTTTCTCTCGAGGAATGTTCTTGAATTCCCCCCAACATGAGATTCATCATTGATGTACCTTCTCTAATTTTCTTGATATTGTCTGATTTAAAAAGTTTATTTTTCATGTTATCATTCCCAAAGGTAAAATTATCTAACTTCTACCTAAGTCAGGGGACTTAGTGAGCATAGATTGATTTTTTAAAAGTTCATATGGTGGCCCCCACAATATTTGTATATCTTTATTTATTTTTTGCACACTTTTTTCCTAAACTTCATATGGAGGAAGACTTAGTAGAAATGGAATTGGATTTTGGTTGGGCCACCTTCTTACAGGTTTTCAGCCTGAATTTTTTTATGCCTCTTCCATTTTAAAAATGATCAATATTTCCTAGATCACACAAAGTGCATGTCCAGTGAGTAGACACTATAATTTTTCCCAGGATTCCTTTATTGGGTTTTCAACTTTGCAGGCATTATGAATCTTTTAGTTGGTCATTTTAGGGTATAGAAAGCTGGACCATCACTAAGATATATTTTAGATTCTTTTAGCTCAGACCTTTGTTGTACTGCAGTTTATGGTCTTCTATCTCAAACCTTTGATGTGCTTTATTTTAAGGTCTTATAGCTTGGACCTTTGATGTGTTGTAGTTTAAAGTATTCTACTTGGACATGGAGATTCTATGTAGTTTAAAGTCTTGCTTCTTGGACTTAATTGATGAATATGGAATGGAGCATACATACCAGGAATGACCCAAAACATCCAAAGGTTCTATGTTCTACTGTGGTGTTTCCAGATCTCATGAGGTTTTGAGTTACTTTCTTGCATAGAGGATATGCCTATGAATGGTAGGTAAAATCCCTTATGCATCATCAACTTGGTTAAATAGAGGTGTATATGATCTTTTCCAAGGGATGTGGAAGATTTATTAGGGTAATATTGGTTGAGGGAGAAATACTAGGGAAGATAAGACCACCTAGATAGTTGGAGTGTGGGTGATGTAAATCATATTCCCAGGAGATTGAATCAATGGGTAATGGAACAAGGCCTACATACCGGGGATGATCCAATATACCCTAAGGTTATAAGTTTCCCTGTGGTGTCACTGGGGCTCATGAGGATTGTAGATCCTTTCATATAAGTAGGGTACATGTAACGGCCCGAAATTTTGAATAAATCTTGTTTCCTAATTTCATGTGTTATTTTATTTTATTTTTATACTCAACAAAAATGTTTTATTTGACAAACATGATTATAATTAAAATGATACCATTGGGTTTTGATTGTTATATTACCATCGGTCAATATGACCACTGTGAACAAAATGTTTTGATTATTGTCTCTAAATACAAGTAATCTGGGTTAATTATTATAGAAAGAAGATTCGATGGCCTCACCTAGTAGTCTTGGACCGATCGAAGCCCATCTAACAGAGCTTGGGAAGGAGGTAGCACCATTGGGCTTTGCTCTGGATCAAATCCAAGCCGAACTTCATCATGTGAAGCTAGAACGGAATCGCCTTTGTGAGAAGTTCAAACTGATAGATATTACTACTCGGGCAATGTTGACTGAGCCGCCCCAAGATTCTATCACCCTAGCACACCTTACTCTTAGGTCCTATGCTGGTATTATAAGGGGCTATGTAACAAGACCGTAACTGCCTTGTGTAATCCTTATTTTAAATAAAAATTGGGATTTCTTCTTATGATGAAGTTTATGAATTTTGAAATGACCGAATAAATATAGTATGCATATTTTTGATGAATTTTAGAAAAAGGATATTTTAAAAATGGTTGCGTAAACCTTAAATAATTAAAAATGTGTAATGATTTTCAAAAAATGGTCTTCTACAATTATGTCCAGTATGAAATTTAGAGTCTAATAAGATCAACTTGATTTTTGATGAATAGTAAATTGTGAATAGTGATTTTACGCTTATGATTAGTAATGTGACCAAATGGATTAGTAATCTCACTTAAAAAAAGTTTTAAAATAATCTAGGCACCTTGATTAAGTAATGTGATTCAATAAAATGGTTAAATAACGGTTTCATTAATTATTATTCAAGTATTAGTTTTTTCGGGTGAATAGTGTTTTTTAATTAAAAAATTAATTAAAAATATTTAGAAAATTATTTTTATAAAATGGATTTCATTTTTGAACTCAGAGCATCGATATTATGTTAAGGTAATTTTTGGGGATTTTTCTGAAAAAAATGAATTTTCGGTGAATAGTGAATTTATTTAAAAATTGAATTAAAAATATTTAGAAAATTATTTTTATAAAATGGAGTTCATAAATGTAATTAGGGAATCGATATTTAGTTAAGGTGAAAGTTTGGGATTTTTCTGAGAAAGATGAATTTTTCAGTGAATTGTAAAAATGCAGTTTTAGGGTTTCGGTATGTTTAATGACATCATAATTGTGTCATGATGATGTCATGAGATATTTTAAGGGTTGGCCGGCCAAGGGTGATGAATTATTTTTTGGGGGGGCCCATGTGGTATAACTCCATGATAAATGCCAAGGGAGAGCACATGGGTTTGAGAAAAGCACATGTGAGGTGTCCCTTGGCCATTAATGCCTTGTCCCCTCACTTTCCCTATAAATACCAAGCCCTACTCTCATCCATTCGACTCCCCACTCATTCCAAACGAATTTATGGTCTCATTACCTCCCAAGGAGTCCTCCCAAGGTGCCCCCAAGCCCTCAAGGTCCCATCCTTTGAGGTTTAAGAGTTACATTTTAAGGTAAGGGATCCGACCTCTCTCTTTCATTTCAAGTAATCTCTTTTATGTCATTTCTTTTATGCTACATGTTCTTATGTTGGAGGATGTTCTTTTATAATCCTCTTACTGACCTTTTTATGTTCATATAATGAGAGATCCCATCTTACTCTCATTATTTCGTTTTATAAAGTTTTAAGTGGCGCCGTTAGGCTGCCGAAATTTTTGTAACGGACTCTTTCTCCCTTCTCATTTTTCAAGATCTATTTTCATGTAAAGTATTTCAAGTTACTTTTTATTATGTTGGGGTATGATCTCTAAATTTATCATACTAGTATTTTATGTTCATATGATGAGAGACCCCATTTTATCTCTTCAATTCAGTATTTTGAAGTTTTAAGTGGCGCCGTTAGGCTGCCGAATTTTTAAGTGGTTCTTCACCCTTCTCGTTTTGAAGTTCTACTTTCATGTCAATTCTTTCAAGTTCCCTTTTGTTATGTTGGGGTATTATCTCTATATCTATCATACTGGAATCTTATGTTCATATGATGAGAGACCCCATTTGATCTCTTCAATTCAGTATTTTGAAGTTTTAAGTGGCGCCGCTAGGCTGCCGAATTTTTAAGTGGTTCTTCACCCTTCTCGTTTTGAAGTTCTACTTTCATGTCAATTCCTTCAAGTTCCTTTTTGTTATGTTGGGGTATGATCTCTATATATATCATACTGGACTCTTATTTTCATATGATGATAGACCCCATTTTATCTCTTCAATTCAGTATTTTTAAGTTTTAAGTGGCGCCGCTAGGCTGCCGAATTTTTAAGTGGTTCTTCACCCTTCTCGTTTTGAAGTTCTACTTTCATGTCAATTATTTCAAGTTCCTTTTTGTTATGTTGGGGTGTGATCTCTATATCTATAATACTAGACTCTTATGTTCATATGATGAGAGACCCAATTTGATCTCTTCAATTCAGTATTTTGAGGTTTTAAGTGGCGCCGTTAGGCTGCCGAATTTTTAGGGGATTCTTTCACCCTTCTCATTCTTTTCAAAGTTCTACTTTCATGTCAAGTCTTTCAAGTTCCTTTTTAATTATGTTGGGGAATTATCTCTATATCTATCATACTGAACTCTTATGTTCACATGATGAGAGACCCTATTTTATCTTTTCAAATCATTGTGTTTGAAGATTAAGTAACGTCGTTAGGCTGCCGAACTTTCATAAGAGAAATCTAATTTTTGTCTTTCTTCCATGTTTTTAATTTCAAATGGTATTTCCTTGAAATTTCATTACCATGATCATTTATCCTTCTTATTCTATCCATCTACTATTTTATGGGTCATTTATTAATGTTTTACCCATTTTACCTCTCTTTTTAATGTCTTCTAAAACCTCGTAACATAGCCGTTATGCTGCATAATTTCCATCTCAAAATGTCTCTCCCTTTTTCTAAAGTTCTTTTATATTATTAAGTGAATACTCAAAGATCTTTCTTCTAAAGGGGTATTCAAATATATACCAAAATGTTCTATTTTAAATAATGGAATTTACATACATGAGACCCACCTTCCTTTTCTATGGGTTTTAAAGTGATGTAAAGATCATGTCTTTAAAGCATTTTTTAAAACGTTATGATTACGAAATGAAACCCATTTATTTTGTGCTACATGGTTTCTTTATGAAATGTTTGATGATGATATATGTGGCTCACATGATAATAAAGGCAAATTTAAGGGTGTGCCCTGATAGCGCTCCAATGCATTGGGTAAAGACTTAATCTCTAGAGATGACCATTTTTAACGACGCCATGGTGAATAACCTTGGTAATTTTTAACGACACCTTGGGGATGGACCTTGGTGAAACGAAACGATTGTCAATATTAAATGTTGCAGCCACATCTTCAAGTTATGAAAAATGTTATTTTTTTTATGATGTATCTCATTATTTCTTTCTCATGCCTTAAATTTCTTTTTATGTCCTTATTGAAGTATCTCAAGTTCACATGTAAAATGTTTCTCTTGTTTCCCTTACTGGGCTTTCTGCTCACCCTTTCTTTTGATGTATGTCCCCAGGTTATGAGATGCAGTAATGAACCTAGGATGAACTTAAGGAGAAGCCTTTAAAGTGTTTAAGAAGAGTGTTTTTGTTCTTTTCATGTTTTATGTTCCTGGTTTCCAAGACACTAAACCTTAAAGATCCTCGGTTTTGTAAAATTTAATGAAAGTTTATGTGATAAAAAGACGGGATGCTATAGTTGGTATCAAAGGATGGTTTAGTTATTTGTGGAAATTAGGATATGAAAACACTAGGAAGAACCCTATAGAAAAGTTTAAATATAGTAAATATTCCTGGTATTTTGGTGAGGATTGAGTAAGGGGTTGCCAAGCAAATACATACCTGTCTGGATACGAGCAGGTAGAGGTGGCTCTGGCACAGATGTACATAGGGGTAAAAACCGAAAACACCACTTTGAGCTAGACTCGAACGGGAACTGGTACACGACAATGGGCCTTGCTGCACTCTTGGTTACGACACTCCCGAGGGATATGCTTTGGTAAATTCATAAGCTTAGTATGAACCATTGTTAAAGGAACACAGATAAAATAAAATAAAGATTCACATAAGAATATATGATCATGCATAACCTAGATGGGAACCTAGGAGATCACAAGTTAGGGTATACCTTTCATCTACAAGTTATCCTTATATGCTTTCAGTTCCTTTTCATGATTATTAGCTAAGTACTTAAGCCCCTAATTATGCTTTCTCTTCTTAGTTAATGGTGGGAAATGGAAGAACATGTCCCGACAACCAATGTGATAGGAAATGCGACGATTGTCGTATTAATATGACAGGGATGATTAGGGGATTAAAATATGATTATTATTTTGGAAGATGTTCATTATTTTGGGAACTATATTTTATCGAGGTAAATAGATTACTACGGTATTTTCATTGAGGAGTAAGGTTGACTTATATTTTGAAGAATCGATGAATTTAAGGTGAACTTATAGTAATTTAGGTTACTTATGGAAATTACTAACCTATCTTGGGTAAAATATGTTTAGGTTAGCTACTTTTGTTATAAGATGTTAGGAGTGGTTGATGTTGTTTGTAGATGAACAATGAAGTTTATTTTGGAAGACTATATTATCAAATCTTTCTTGTATTTGGGTTTCAATCTTAGTTTGGTTTATTTTGAGGAATCTTAAGGACCATTATTTACGGAATGGACTATGATGAACTTTGGGTAGTACCATGGAACTTGAAGATTTAAAAGTAGTTTCCATTCCTATGGGATTATTTATTTTTGAAGAGTTTTTTACCTTACTCTTTCTGTTTTTGGGATAATGTATAAAGATAGAAGAAATAGATAGTTGATCTTTTGTGGATTATGTGATTCTCTAGAAGATGATTCTTGTGTTTTGATGAGACCAAGTGGTTTTGAATGCTCATCGTTTAGAGAAAAGATTAGTTTTGGTAGAAACTTATTAAAGTATGAAACTCTACATGAAGGTAGATATATTTCCTTATGTTTTTGTTCTATGTTGTAAATGAATTCCTCAAAGTTATTAAAAGGAACGTAAAACAAAAACGTTGTTGGTTTACGTTTCCTACTAGTTAATCAAAGACCTCTTACACACATCATAAGTTTGGGATTTTCTTATGGTTAACTTTCTCCTAATCATGTTCTCTATCACTCTCCCTCAGAACGTGACCCTTTGTTTTCTCCTCCATGTCCATGTTTCCTACATGGAATCCTAGTATGAGTAAACTCGGGTGGCCTTTGTACTCCCTTTTATTTCTTTTAAAGTAATAGTGTTACTGACTCTTTTTCCGATGTGGGACTTTCAATGAAATTTCAAAACCCAATTTTAAAAATTGCGAGGACGCAATTTCTTAAGGGGGGAATATTGTAACGGCCCGAAATTTTGAATAAATCTTGTTTCCTAATTTCATGTGTTATTTTATTTTATTTTTATACTCAACAAAAATGTTTTATTTGATAAACATGATTATAATTAAAATGATACCATTGGGTTTTGATTGTTATATGACCATCGGTCAATATGACCACTGTGAACAAAATGTTTTGATTATTGTCTCTAAATACAAGTAATCTTGGTTAATTATTATAGAAAGAAGATTCGATGGCCTCACCTAGTAGTCTTGGACCGATCGAAGCCCATCTAACAGAGCTTGGGAAGGAGGTAGCACCATTGGGCTTTTCTCTGGATCAAATCCAAGCCGAACTTCATCATGTGAAGCTAGAACGGAATCGCCTTCGTGAGAAGTTCAAACTGATAGATATTACTACTCGGGCAATGTTGACTGAGCCGCCCCAAGATTCTATCACCCTAGCACACCTTACTCTTAGGTCCTATGCTGGTATTATAAGGGGCTATGTAACGAGACCGTAACTGCCTTGTGTAATCCTTGTTTTAAATAAAAATTGGGATTTCTTCTTATGATGAAGTTTATGAATTTTGAAATGACCGAATAAATATAGTATACATATTTTTGATGAATTTTAGAAAAAGGATATTTTAAAAATGGTTGTGTAAACCTTAAATAATTAAAAATGTGTAATGATTTTCGAAAAATGGTCTTCTACAATTATGTCCAGTATGAAATTTAGAGTCTAATAAGATCAACTTGATTTTTGATGAATAGTAAATTGTGAATAGTGATTTTACGCTTAGGATTAGTAATGTGACCAAATGGATTAGTAATCTCACTTAAAAAAAGTTTTAAAATAATCTAGGCACCTTGATTAAGTAATGTGATTCAATAAAATGGTTAAATAACGATTTCATTAATTATTATTCAAGTATTAGTTTTTTCGGGTGAATAGTGTTTTTTAATTGAAAAATTAATTAAAAATATTTAGAAAATTATTTTTATAAAATGGATTTCATTTTTGAACTCAGAGCATCGATATTATGTTAAGGTAATTTTTGGGGATTTTTCTGAAAAAAATGAATTTTCGGTGAATAGTGAATTTATTTAAAAATTGAATTAAAAATATTTAGAAAATTATTTTTATAAAATGGAGTTCATAAATGTAATTAGGGAATCAATATTTAGTAAAGGTGAAAGTTTGGTATTTTTCTGAGAAAGTTGAATTTTTCAGTGAATTGTAAAAATGCAGTTTTAGGGTTTCGGTATGTTTAATGACATCATAATTGTGTCATGATGATGTCATGAGATATTTTAAGGGTTGGCCGGCCAAGGGTGATGAATTATTTTTTTGGGGGGCCCATGTGGCATAACTCCATGATAAATGCCAAGGGAGAGCACATGGGTTTGAGAAAAGCACATGTGAGGTGTCCCTTGGCCATTAATGCCTTGTCCCCTCACTTTCCCTATAAATACCAAGCCCTCCTCTCATCCATTCGACTCCCCACTCATTCCCAACGAATTTATGGTCTCATTACCTCCCAAGGAGTCCTCCCAAGGTGCCCCCAAGCCCTCAAGGTCCCATCCTTTGAGGTTTAAGAGTTAAATTTTAAGGTAAGGGATCCGACCTCTCTCTTTCATTTCAAGTAATCTCTTTTATGTCATTTCTTTTATGCTACATGTTCTTATGTTGGAGGATGTTCTTTTATAATCCTCTTACTGACCTTTTTATGTTCATATAATGAGATATCCCCTCTTACTCTCATTATTTCGTTTTATAAAGTTTTAAGTGGCGCCGTTAGGCTGCCGAAATTTTTGTAACGAACTCTTTCTCCCTTCTCATTTTTCAAGATCTATTTTCATGTAAAGTATTTCAAGTTCCTTTTTATTATGTTGGGGTATGATCTCTAAATTTATCATACTCGTCTTTTATGATCATATGATGAGAGACCCCATTTTATCTCTTCAATTCAGTATTTTGAAGTTTTAAGTGGCGCCGTTAGGCTGCCGAATTTTTAAGTGGTTCTTCACCCTTCTCGTTTTGAAGTTCTACTTTCATGTCAATTCTTTCAAGTTCCCTTTTGTTATGTTGGGGTATGATCTCTATATCTATCATACTGGAATCTTATGTTCATATTATGAGAGACCCCATTTGATCTCTTCAATTCAGTATTTTGAAGTTTTAAGTGGCGCCGCTAGGCTGCCGAATTTTTAAGTGGTTCTTCACCCTTCTCGTTTTGAAGTTCTACTTTCATGTCAATTCCTTCAAGTTCCTTTTTGTTATGTTGGGGTATGATCTCTATATATATCATACTGGACTCTTATGTTCATATGATGAGAGACCCCATTTGATCTCTTCAATTCAGTATTTTGAAGTTTTAAGTGGCGCCGCTAGGCTGCCGAATTTTTAAGTGGTTCTTCAGCCTTCTCGTTTTGAAGTTCTACTTTCATGTCAATTATTTCAAGTTCCTTTTTGTTATGTTGGGGTGTGATCTCTATATCTATAATACTAGAATCTTATGTTCATATGATGAGAGACCCCATTTGATCTCTTCAATTCAGTATTTTGAGGTTTTAAGTGGCGCCGTTAGGCTGCCGAATTTTTAGGGGATTCTTTCACCCTTCTCATTCTTTTCAAAGTTCTACTTTCTTGTAAAGTCTTTCAAGTTCCTTTTTAATTATGTTGGGGAATTATCTCTATATCTATCATACTGAAATCTTATGTTCACATGATGAGAGACCCTATTTTATCTTTTCAAATCATTGTGTTTGAAGATTAAGTAACGTCGTTAGGCTGCCGAACTTTCATAAGAGAAATCTAATTTTTGTCTTTCTTCCATGTTTTTAATTTCAAATGGTATTTCCTTGAAATTTCATTACCATGATCATGTATCCTTCTTATTCTATCCATCTACTATTTTATGGGTCATTTATTAATGTTTTACCCATTTTACCTCTCTTTTTAATGTCTTCTAAAACCTCGTAACATAGCCGTTATGCTGCATAATTTCCATCTCAAAATGTCTCTCCCTTTTTCTAAAGTTCTTTTATATTATTAAGTGAATACTCAAAGATCTTTCTTCTAAAGGGGTATTCAAATATATACCAAAATGTTCTATTTTAAATAATGGAATTTACATACATGAGACCCACCTTCCTTTTCTATGGGTTTTAAAGTGATGTAAAGATCATGTCTTTAAAGCATTTTTTAAAAAGTTATGATTACGAAATGAAACCCATTTATTTTGTGCTACATGGTTTCTTTATGAAATGTTTGATGATGATATATGTGGCTCACATGATAATAAAGGCAAATTTAAGGGTGTGCCCTGATAGCACTCCAATGCATTGGGTAAAGACTTAATCTCTAGAGATGACCATTTTTAACGACGCCATGGTGAATAACCTTGGTAATTTTTAACGACACCTTGGGGATGGACCTTGGTGAAACGAAATGATTGTCAATATTAAATGTTGCAGCCACATCTTCAAGTTATGAAAAATGTTATTTTTTTATGATGTATCTCATTATTTCTTTCTCATGCCTTAAATTTCTTTTTATGTCCTTATTGAAGTATCTCAAGTTCACATGTAAAATGTTTCTCTTGTTTCCCTTACTGGGCTTTCTGCTCACCCTTTCTTTTGATGTATGTCCCCAGGTTATGAGATGCAGTAATGAACCTAGGATGAACTTAAGGAGAAGCCTTTCAAGTGTTTAAGAAGAGTGTTTTTGTTCTTTTCATGTTTTATGTTCCTGGTTTCCAAGACACTAAACCTTAAAGATCCTCGGTTTTGTAAAATTTAATGAAAGTTTATGTGATAAAAAGACGGGATGCTATAGTACACCTTTGGTTGGTAGGTCTAATCCCTTTATACATTGATAGCATGGTCAAAAAGAGGTATTCTAACTCATTTCCAAGGGACAAGGAAGGTTTGTGAAGTCTCAAGGGTCTGGAAAATGATGTTTGGTATGAAATAAAAGTATCTTGGAAGGGTTTTATAACCCTAGGGAAATTTATCTCTTAAAATATGAAGCTCAATCCCTATTCCCCATGGTTTCAAATCACGTGGTGTTGGACACCAAAAGGTTTGGGAATGGGATATTGCATATCTTCTTTGAGAAAGGGTAAAAACATGGTGATGTAACATTGAGGATGTAAAATTCACTTGAATAGTATGGTTATGAGAATTTTAAATCATGGTCTAAAGTGCTCAGGTCACAAGGAAGGTATGGGAAAATCATGTTGAGAATGACCCATAACACCCTTAGGTGCTATGTTCTACCACGATGACGTCAGACTCATAAGAGTTAGAAATCCCTTTATATTAGGCCAATATGTCTCTGGTTGGTAGGTCTAATCTCTTATGAATCAATAGAAAATCCAATTAGATAGATCTATTTTACTCTCTAAAGGATATGAAAGGTTTTTGATGACCCAAGGAACTTAAATTATAAAGTGTGATTTATGGAATATGTATGATTCTAGAAGGGTTTGAGCACCATAAATGTTTTTTTTGCTTTCTATTTAACACATTATTATGGAAAGAAGATGTGACAAACCATTAATCTAATTTTTTCCTAGACTAGGGGTCCAACGAGCATAGCTTGGATTTTACTAGGGCCACAAAGTAGAACCTATGAGCTTTATTCCTTATTTATTCATACCTAAATTTTTTCCTAAACTGTGATGATAAAGAGTTTAGCAAGAAAATACTTGAATTTTTCTCAGGATAACCTTTTTGGGTTATCAACCTAACAAGTTTTGTATCTATTTTACCAAAAGTTTAAGGTATTTTGATTTGGACTATTATAGGCTAGATTTTAGGGTCATACAACTTTTATCAAAGAGATGGTAGCTTAAGGTCATGACACACATGGACCTAACATGAGGGAGATGTTACACAAGAACTTTATTAGGATACCTAGGGCTAAGATTACTCCAACATCCTTCTATGTGGGTGATGAAAATTTTGTAAATCACAAATTGATGTTCTTAGGTCACGAGTAATTACATAGGAAAATAATACCAGGGATGGACCAGAACACCCTTAGGTAATGAGTTATGCCATGGTAATATTAGGCTCATGAGGATTAGAAATCCCTCCTTACAGAGCTAAGATATCTTTGATTGGTTGGTCTCAGACCTTATTCACCAATAGCATGGTCAATAAGAGAGATATATTTTACTTTACAAGGTCTATGAAAGGGTTTTAGTAGCTCTATGTGCTCAATACATGAAGTGTGGAATGTGGATTGAGGTGCTTAAAAGATGGTGGAAGCACCCCATACCCTAGATGACCGAGATAAGGATCTTGTGGATCTTTGATAAGGGATGATAATGGATGATGGTTTTCACAATTTAACATCATGTAATCGGAATGTACATGTTTCCATAAAGTTTAACATTATGTGTTAAGAAAATTTTCCTTGTAGTTTAACACCATGCTGTAAGGACATTTGCCTTGCATTTTAATATCATACAGCAAGGATGTAGGAACTGATGTGAAGAATTTTGAAATGAATAAAAAGGACACATGTATATCTGAATAATATTTAGGCAAAATGGGATTGTATGGATAGGCCCCTGTTTAGTTGGGGTTCCTTTTTTATTGATTAGTGTAGATGGGCCCATGATTGGAGATCTGGGCATCACTACATATCCTTTGATGACAGGAATCAAGACACACATAGTTATTGAGGAAAGGTATATTTTAACATCATGTAGAAAGGATATTGGATTCCTGACATGAATATGGGTATTATCTATGGACCCAAGGATGGAAATCCAGGTGTCACTATGTATCCCACATTAATAGAAATCACGCCACACATAGTTCTTGAAACAAAAGATTATCATGAAATTTTGACCTATATGCATGGAGGGGGGGGATTTTTATGTTTATTTATTATGTTTGGATTTGGGGATGGAGGTTTGGGTGTCACTACATATCCTATGTTATTAGTAATCAAGTCACATGTAGATCTTGAAATAGAAGCTTCCCATGCAAGTCTGAACTATACGTATGGAGGGGGGAATTTTTATGTTTATTTGTTATGACTAGACACAGGGATGGAGGTTTAGGTTTCAATACATATCCTATGTTAGTATTAATCAAGAAACATATAGTTATTGAATAGAGGTGTGGTGAGATACCAATACCAATGATAGTGGTCCTCTAAAGGAAGGTCCACAGGAATGGGAAACTTTATGTCATGCAAGAGACATCAACCGTGCAATTTGACATCATGTAATGAGTAATCATGGCATTAATTTTAAGGTATTGAATTTAAGACCATGATAACACATTAATGATCTAACATTACTTGTTCTTATAGTGAATCCCCCACCAAAATTCCTAAGCTCACATGAACTATTCTCAATGTGAGAAACAAGGAATGGCCAGGGTTCTTCTTGACATGTAGAGGAAACTAAATCATGGACATGGTTCATTTTTTATCAGGTGGTTTCTATAAAAAGATATAAGATTTAGGAATACCTACTTATCTCATAGAAATGATAATTAAGTCATACATAGTTCTAGAAACCCATGTAGTTTAATGTTGTGTGATAAAGACATTATCTATGTAGTTTAACGTCTTACGATAAGTACATGGGTGACTCAATATGGAAGAGGAGAGATGTTGGGGATAAATGAAGTTTTATTTCATATGTTGAGGATATCTACTGTGTAATTTAACTTCACGTAGTAAGGATATATAACCTATATATTATCATCATGCTGTAAGGATGAGGATCACCCCACATGAAAGAAAAGAAATATTGTGGTTGGTCCCAAGACTAGATGTTTGACCTTCACTCTATATCCTATGATAGTTTTAATCAAGACAAATTTAGTTCTTGGATGAAGATATTCTATATATGGAGATAAATCTTACATGATAATGGGGTAATTTCACCCTTCTTTTGAACATATCTAGATTGGGTGTGAAAAATCATTAGTGATAGGATGATTCCCGTGTAGTTTAACATCATACAGTGAGGGAATATTCTATGTAGTTTAATGTCATGTGGTAAGGACCTATTTCATGTAGTTTAATTTCATTCATTAAGGAACTATTTTTTATAGTTTAACATCCTTTGTTTAGGTTGTGAGATGCTATGTAGTTTTATGTATTTCTTCTAGGATGATCTTTGTGCAGTTTAACATCATATGGCTAGGTCATGTTCTATATAGTTTAACATCATGTAGTCAGGATAAGACTGTGCAGTTTAACATCATACTTCTAGGATGTGTTCCATACTGTTTATTGTCATATGGTTAGAAAATGCTCTATATAGTTTAACATCATGTAGTCAGGACATGCTCCATTAAATTTAATATCATGTAGTTAGGATGAAATCCATACAGTTTAATGTAATGTGGTTAGGATGAACTCTGGAACTCCCTTTTTGACCCCTTTGGGATATTTAAATTGGAAGTGGTAATGGGTATGGGCATGTTTTGGAGGTTGATTCCATCTAACACCCTCCATATCTCCATGTCAGATGCTTCTTCATCATATCTATATGTATTTACTTGGTCAGACCATAGAGTTTTCCTCTCTAGGTTTCCTATTGACCATAGTGAAGTGATAAAGATGGTTTATTAGAGAACTATATACAGTTAACCCTAGTATTATGAGAATATTCCTATACAAAGGTACATGATATTTTTGATCACCTATTTATATGAAAGTTTCTAATATTTTTTAGCACCACTCTGTAAGAAGTTTTCTGGGAGAGGGGATGATTTCCTTATCCATGGGAGATATAACCTTGGGGAGGTTTACCATAGAGGATGTTAGGAGTAGAGTCCCTAAGATCCACATCCAAACTACAATGAGGAGGAATATCGCGATAATGATTTATTTATGCTTCATTTTAAGAGTTGATAGACCCTTGGTGTGTTGAGAATGTATCTCAAAAAAACCTCAAGGACACTTGGCATTGAGAAGGTCAGGGGTATGAGACTCACTCTACATCGTGGCCATAATATTCCATCCCACCTTTTGGGGTTGATCAAAGATATAATATTTCTCTATGATAACTGTTAGAATCTATTGATAACCATATGGTGTTATAGGAATATGATCCCACTGATGAGAAAATTCTGGAGTATATCAATGAGCTTATCTGATAGAGATATGAGCCTGGCTTGAGGTATGTCTCTCTCTCACTTAGTGGGCATCAACTATAATGGGGATATGAGCCTGATCTTAGGACTTTGAAATATGCTGCTAGTCTTTTTTGACTGGATTATAAGCCCGTCTCGAGGCATGTTATGCTCTAACTTGGTGAGCCCTGACTGGAATGATAATATGATCTTGGTATGAATATAAATTCCCCATTGGAATATGTCGACGAGCCTCCAAAATGGGAGTAGGGATATGATCCCATTCTTGTAAGCCACTGGGATATTTTGAGTAGCTTTGTTGACAAGAATATGAGCCTTTCTGGAGGCATGTTCTGCTCTCACTTGGTGAGCCTCAGCTATAATGGGGATATGAACCCGATCATATGCCTTTGGAGTACGACTCCTGTCTTTTTTTAGGGATATGAGCCTGTCTTGAGGCATGTGCTGCTCTCACTTGGTGAGTCTAAACCATAATGGGGATATGATCCCGATCTTGGGCCTTTGGAATATTCCATCGATATTATGTGATAGGAATGTGAACCTATCTCGAGGCACGTGAAGCTCTCACTAGGTGAGTCTCTATTGTAATGGGGATATGATTCTAGTCCTTATGCACTGTCCTTCACCAGAATATGAGGACGCTACTCTTGGATGGGAGAAAGGATATATGCTTTCCCTATAGAATCCACTTGTTCATACCGATCAGAGTGTTGTGCTACTTTTTCCATTGGGATAGAAATATATTCCTATCCTTTCATCTTAACCATAATATACTGGTTTAACTCCTCTATTTATGTCACAAAGCACTGGCACTTCAATAGGGAATGTATAGGAATATATGACTATACACTCTCAGTTTCTGGGATATGTTGGTCGATGTATTTGATTTAAGTGGGGATATACACCCACTCCTGTCCTCTTTTTTCCATTATAATATACCGATTGAATTTATCCATGGGGAAATGGATTAATACCTACCCCATTCTTGCTGCTAGGATATGATAACAGACTTTGTTTTAACTATCATGGATATGATCTTGATCCTTCTAGTCTACAACTTTCTTCATTTTATAAGGTGTCCTTGACACCTAGATCTAGGTGTTTGGGGAGGTGGATAGTCAGAGAATTCCCTTAGTAGGTGAATAAGGGGTATTGGTGATTTTTCGATATAGATGGGATCGAGATTGTACTATGTCGATTGTGGTTCTGGAAACTACAATTTCCACCTAATACTGACGATGTCTCCCAAAGATTAAAATGCCAGATAGTTTATTGTCTTGTGACCATGACATGTTCCATATAGTTTATCATCATTCAATAAGGACATGGATATAGGTGGATTTCCCAATATATAGGATCCATACTTCCCTATGCATCTCATTCGAATAAGAATCAAGTTGTACGTAGTTGTAGAAAACCTATGTAGTTTAATGTCATGCAGAAAGTACATCAGTATTTTAGTTTAATGTCTTGTGTTAAGGATGTGAATATAGGTGGATGGGCCAAGATATAGTATCCAAGAATCCCTACATATCTCATTAGGATGAGAATCAAGACATACATATTTCTAGAAAACCCATGCAGTTTAATGTCCTTCGGAAAGGACATCATCCATACAATTTAATTTATTGCGGTAAGGATGTGAATATAGGTAGCTAGGATAAGATATAGGTTCTGAGACTCCCTACATATCTCATTATGATGAGAATAAAGCCATACATAGTTATAGAAAACCCATTAAGTTTAATGTCATGCAGAAAGGACATCATTAGTTTATTTTAACGTCTTGTTGTAAGGACATGAATATAGGTGTCTGAGCCAAAATTTAGGATCCGGGAATTCCTATGTATCTCATTAGTATGAGAATCAATCTATACATAGTTCTAGAAAACCCATGCAGTTTAATTCCATGTGGAAAGGAAATTAACCATGCAGTTTAATTCCTTGTAGTAAAGATGTGAATATAGGTTCCTGGGCCAAGATATAGGATCTAGGAATTCCTATGTATCTTATTAGGATTAAAATAAATCCATTAATATTTCTAAAAATCCCATGTAGTTTAATGTTGTGTGTAAAGTAAATCAGTTAGGTAGTTTAATATATTTAAGTAATGATGTCATCCATGTAGTTTAACTTCTTGCAGTAAGGATATCGTCTATATAGTTTAACATCTTATGGTAAGAATGAAATCCATACAGTTTAATGTCATGTAGTTTGGATGTCAACTATGCAGTTTAACATCTTGTAGTAAGGATGATGGCTATGAAGTTTAATGTCTTGCAGTAAGGATGATGGACATGAAGTTTAACATCTTACAGTAAGGACATCAGCCATATAGGTTAACGTCTTACGATAAGGATGAAAATCATTCTGTTTAATGTCTTTCTGTAAGGATGATGTTAATAACCTATTAGGAGAGTGGGTTTTTCGATGGATCATGGATAACTCTTATGAATATCGCATGAGTTTCAAGATCCTTTAACTCTATAAAGCCTACACTTACCTATATATCCAACCAATCCTTGAATAAAAAGACGTTATCTATTTTGTGCTTGAGACATTTATGGTAGGGGAAATTTTTGTCATGGCCTATCAATTCTGCCTTATTAGGCTTCCATATTGTCGGGAGCTCCATAAAACCATTTTCCATGGAATATTCAAAATACCCAGGGGCATGTTTTGTTTTAAAAGAATAGGTTTTTTTCAATATTTTATTAAAATATTGTAATTATCTCTAGGAGGTATGTGGATCATGCTCTGCTACAAAATTGGTGTGTCCTTTTCAGAGTGATTAGATGGCTAGAATGAGGATTCAGGTGTCGGTAGTTCCAATATCCCCATGTCCATCTACACCTAAAGCCAGTATTTAATGGAAAATCAACCTTTTATTGTGTTCCTAAGAAATTGATGGTATGGGACATTAATTTCATGGCCTACCTCCAATGCCTCACTTGGCTTCCTCATCTACAAGATCTCTATCAAACCATTTTCCATGGCATAACTGAAATTCCTGGGAACCTATCTCGATTGGAAGGAATATACTTTTCTCTTTCCATCTTCAAGAGATGGGTGAGAATGATACTTCTCCCACATGTTATCTATACCTCCATTAGCATGGGTTCATGGTTGATTTTGGAGCCCGGGGTACATAGTCTAGGTCTTTATTTCTCTAGGGGAAGGTGCTGAAGCATTGGGGGTCATGGATGATGTAGACATATCCCACTAATTAAAAGATCCCAATTATCTTAGTGGCTTTATGGTAATATCTGAGGTTAAATGGTTTCTATAATATCCCCGATGAGGAGGTGGAAAATATAAAAATTCCTCTAGTCCAATGGGTTGGGGAGAGGTGGAACAATGTTTATATTTCAACCAATGAGGGGATTGAAAATATGAAAATTATCCCAGCCTAGTGGGAAGGGTCACTTTACTACTAGGCAGTCTTCCATAGGCAAGTACTAGTATATAATTATTATGTAGAGATATGAGGATTATTTATACAATTATTTCTCAGAGATTCCCATTATCTTGTTAGAGTCGAGTGATCTATTATTCTATAAAAAATTTCCCTTTCATCCTCAAGGGGTCGACAGGCCGAATCCATGACAACACCCTTTCTTTTGTTGATGGTAAGGTGAGAATGATAACAGGAGTTATGATGTCGACCCCAGAGTCTGAATCCACTACTAACACTATCCATATACTTCATTTTCATTACCCTCTGAAATACCAAGACAGTCATTAACAACTGTAGATGCATGAAAGATACCACATAGCCTTTTATTTCCAATGCCAGCAGCTAAAGTTAGTTCAACCTGCTATGACTCAGATAACCACAGGAGGGTATGATTGTACTCTTCAGGAGTGTTCTTTTCCAGATCTGATTAGGAGTCTTTAGATCTAATTGATATTGTATTTACCAAGACATAATTTGGATGGTGATCCTCCTCGATAGAGTATCTCATTTGGAGGGTTGGTGCTTGATATATCATTTGGAGGGTCAGTTACCACTATACTGTTTTAGGGGTCAGTACCCATGATATTGTTTTAGGTATCAGTTTCCATGACACCATTTGAGAGTTCGGTTCCCACTGTACCATTTTAGGGGTCAGTTCCCATGATTACAGTTGAGGGGTCAGTGCCTATGATAGTGGTTGAGAGGTCAGTTCCCATTAAACCATTTGAGGGGTTGGTTCCCAGTGTACCATTTGGAGGGTCGGTTCCCACTATATCATTTTAGGGGTTGGTTCCTAGTTTATCGTTTGGAGGGTTGGTTCCCACTATACCATTTGAGGGGTCAGTGCCTAGTGTACTGTTTAGAGGGTCTATGCCCACTGTACCTTTTGAGGGGTCGATTCCCATTGTACTGTTTGAGGGTTTAGTGTCCATTGTACCATTTGAGGGGTCAGTTCCCATGTTAAAAACGATCCTAGGATAAAATATGATAAACATTCCCCCAGCCATGTAGGCTGGGTTTCTCCCTAGGACTATATAGTCACCAAGGCTAGTTGTGGGGAAGTTAGGGGCTCCTATCTAGTGATGATATGAGATTGATTTTGGGACACTATCAGGATACACTGGGGGGGACTCAGACAGATTTGTGGTAATAGGGATATAAGACTACTCTGAAGTTTAATTGTTTGGATACCCCTGACGTTATCTCTTGCTGGGTTCCCCAACTTGGACAGTTGGTGTAGGAATAACCTCATCTATAGCTCCTTGTGGAATCACAATCACATGTTGATGATGATGATCAGAATAGATGGGATCCCTCCTAGGTAGCTTCTGAGTGATTGAGTTGACATGATGATTGTCCTCATCCACCTACCTAAGTTAGGGATGGTATGTGTTGCTATGCTCTAGGGATAGGATCTCAAAGCGGTTTAATGTGAAAACAAGGTCCACTTCCTCTCATATGTCCCGTCATGGGAAAGATGGTAGTGGGAATTCATCCTCTAAAGGATTTCATGGGATGATTTGAGATTTAGGATGGTGCTATTGATGTGGTACTCCCAGAACAATACATTCACCAACTGGTACTTGAGGTGTTGTGTTGGGGCAACATACGTCGAGGTCTCATGGTCGAAGAAACTTATTCAAAGATCTCAGAATCCATTGGCACATTCAATGATGTAATTTATATTATAAGTAATATGATTAGTCTATAGGAGGAAAAAAGACACCTTATTAGTAAATAATCATATATAAGAGTACATGCTCAATCAATTAATTTCACAATTAAAGGATAAAGAGGCGGTCCATTCTTTTTATACAAGGATCTGTTTAGTTAAAATAAATGTGTAGGGTTTTTCATTTTTCTGTGTAAGTACAGAACAAATAGGCACTGATAGAAACTAGATTGTATATCCCTGTTGACATATGAAAGGGATGAAACAGTAAAATAATTTCACACTGGGTTCACTATTTTTTTTTCATTGGGAAAGAGATGTAGATGGGTTGTGCCTGATGGTTTGATTGTGGGGGGTTCAATGTCTTCCTCAATCATTCACATTAGGTTTCCCATTTGTTAATATTCCCTAGAAACTCCCAACAATTCCCTACTCCAATAATCTCTTATAGATTTAATATATGTTTGTGAAATCCTTCCCAAACCCTAATATAGGACTGGTTACCCTCGTGTCAATGACTTGATTATGAACATGTATTAATAGGAACTACTTTGTTCATATCACGAGTTCTTTATCATTCTCTTATTTATTTACGATGCTTAAGTTTATGGACATGTTTAGGCACTCTAGATTTTTTTGTTATACAATGAGGTAGTTGGTATCTTGGAGATGATATTGATCCTCTACGAGGCATCCTACGTATCCTGTGAAATATGGAATCAAAATCCACATAGTTTGTTTGACATAGTTTAAGGTCATGAGAATGGACCCATCCATTAAGTTTAATGTCACGTGTTAAGGACATAAATATCAGGCTCATACCTTGGTGAGGCATCCTATGTATCCTATTTGAGACATGAATAAGATACTATATAGTTCTTATGATGGGTGTCTGTGTCATGAAAGATACAACAATAGAGGACCTAGGTGGTACTTATGCATATAAGACTTCCCTGGATCATCTCATCAGAATATGTACCTTTGAGTGAGGATGAGATGTAAACCTACTTACATCCCAATGATGGGCCCACACTATAGAATCCTCATCATTATATCGGTACAATAATCACTAGCCTCTAATCCCATGCGATTCATGCTTGATGTGAGAAACAAGATGTAGTAGAAGATTGAACATATTACATGAGAGAATATTTGAGCAGGGCTTACACATCAAATTTTCCCTATGAGAGGTAAAATTACCAATATTATAGAGGATATGGTATAGATATTGTACTTTATTAAGGTGTCCTATATATCTTTTTTGGATAGAAATCATAGTTCTGATAGTTCAGTTAAACTGGGGATTACACACTAAGGTTTTTCTTATGTATACTCATTCTCTATATTCTGATGGATAAAAAGAGACAACAACAATAAAATTTATTTTTGAGATCATGAAACTAATAAGATCACATGAGTTATTAACCCTATATTATCAAGGACACTTCACTTATAAAAGGGGTATGTGGCTGAAGGTTCCTAGCTGGGGTCCACATTACATGAGTCCAAATGGGTCTGTCGAAAAAAGTTGACATGCCATAAGGGATCTTCCTAGAATGTCTTGGATTTCTACTAGACATGCCTTGATTTCCTACCCAAAATGTTTGGGGTGTCAATACGTTATAGCAGATGCATCTAAGGGTGTTTTCCCGACATGTCCACAATACTTCTCATGAACTAAGATTGCACGCCTAAGATTTTTCGCATGATGAAAGAGGACGTGTCTAGGGTATTTAGCATGATCAAATGACTTATCTTGGATGACTTCACATTAGTGAAGTAGACATGTCTAAGATTATTTCCATAATAAAAGTGGACATGTCTAGGTATTACACATGATCAAAGTAAACATGACCATACTCTATCACATGATCGACATGACTTATCTTCAGACCGTCATATTGAAATGATGACATGTATATGGGAAATCTCATGATCATATTGACATGTCAACAAGCTATTATGTGATCAAAATGACTTGTCCAAGGCCTATCTTTGTGAAAATTTATATATTTCAAGGGGTTATCACCTAATTAACTTGGCATGTCTTTGGGCTACTGGATGAAAGTGATGACATGTCAATAAGCTATCATGAGATCATCATGAGTTTTTAAAGTACTTTATCATGAACAAAATGACTTTTCCAAGGTCACATAAAGGCATCGACAGATTAGTGGAGGAACTTGAGATCACGTGACCTTAAACAGTTCACATGGAAAAGTTTTTCATACATGTTTAGGATCACTCACGTGAAAAAGGGAGCACACATGAGTGTTGAGGAAACCTATCCAAAGGAATTATTCCTGAAGTTTCATGGGAAAAAATGTATGTATGAGTGTGAATGTAAAGGGAGTACACCATAGGCATTACTTGGTGAAAGGAGACCTTTTATGTGGACTTTTACACACGTCAAAAGGAACTTGCATGATGACCTACTTTTCATGCGATTTGCATGAACTCAGAAGGGACTTTGTGAGGGAGTATGAGAACATGAACATATGATTCCCTATGAAACCAAAAGTATGGGTGATGGTCTATAGTGAATAAAACTGAATGTTTTTCCATTGTATTACTTACATGTTGATAATTATCTTCATAATGAAAACACATAATACTTACACTCATGCAATCTGCATGATCTTCATAAGGTCTTGCGATGGGTTTTGTGTTCATGCAAAGGGGGTTCCAATTGATGTCGTCATGTGCATGGATGCATGGTGAGGAGGATTTCATGACATATGGGAGGTGAAAGTCCTCAAGTCTGCACTACAAGGTTGGGAAGATGAGTACCGTAGGTCTGAGGGTTTGCGGTATTTCCTGATGCATGTCCACTCGTTTATGATTATGGACAACAGTATGGGTATGCGGTATGTACAAGGATCTATCCTACCACATCACATGAGTTTTCATCACTCCTAAAATTCTGTGATCTAAATGAGGGTAATATAGGAGGTCTTTCGAAAGTGTGTTGGGGGTGGACACTGGGGCTCAAGCATGGTTGAAGGTCTTTCTTATTGAATTCATGGACCCAATGGGGTATCACATGATCACGTGAATACATCATATTAACTAGGCATCACATGATGCTCGATTTGTCATGTGATCACCTGATCTTCAAAATATCATATGAAAGGTTCTCACGATCACCTGAGGATGTTCTCTAGGGACTATCACCAGTGTTCTATATTCCTTCAATTTCCTTATCCACTTCTCCCTATTTTCCCCTCATGTGTTTTCATTTTTTTTGAAGTGGGGAAAGGTATTTATAGGAAAAAGGATGCCAAGGTTGTTGCCTCTTTTTATAATGGGAAAGACGTGTGCATCAGCTAAGGTAGTAGAGACGTTTCCAGATCAATATCATGTAGCCACAATACAGCTTTATGTGACCTTAATCCATTCATATGATGACCTTTTTTGGAAAAATAAATGATTATTTCCAAATACAGAACCATATTTTATCATTTTTCTTCTTACAAGGCTTAGGTGACATCTGCTTTATCAACGTGATTATCAATATTCCATCACATGATTGTTAGAAGCTCTTACAGTGGATTCATGTGGGTAGAATGAATACCTTCACATGAATACTCTTTCAATAATGGTGTACACTCTTGATAATTCCACTTTATTCAAATGATAATACTAGTAGAATATGGGAGGTTTATGCAGTCATAAACTTCACATGATAGAATATGAGTTCATTCAATGTCCATCTTATTTTATCCTGAAATTTTATTGCAGTGGATCATCAAATGTTTTCCTTAAAATCACATGATCCATGATAATCATGTGACGACATGGTGGATGTACATCATTAACTGATGCAAGATCTTATGATAGGCTCTTGTGATGACATCTGTTCTTAAAAGGCATGCCCAATAAAGTTTTATGTATTAATTAGGTTCTATTATGTATTTGCCTCCATACCATTTCAATGGATGGTTGTCTCAAGATCATACATGTCTTTCAATATCAAACTAGGGTTTTGGGATGTTAAAGATGGAGTTTAACACTATATGAGATCAAATTATCTCAAATATGCATAGTTTGGGATTGAAAGTTTTAAATGTTGCCACACAGGATTTAACATACATCTACGAGTGTACAGACTAATTAGCTAATATTATGTCTAGATTTTTAAAGCATGGATGAATAGTACCTATGGCTTCGCATCCCACCTTGAAAACCCACCATGCCTTCCCTCTAGGATATCCGTAATGTTGCAATTTTTGTCCAATCGAGCTCGAAATGGGGTTTGACACCCATAACACCTACACAGACCACCACCAAGGCTTTGACCATATGGCATCTTAGCCCATGCTATGCATGACTTCAGTATTGTGCACTCTTGTCCTTAAACATAGGAATTTCCGCTCCCTACGGGAATTATGCATCTGTCCTCTTGCTGGCCTAGTCTGGATCCCACCGAGCATGGTTGAATTCGTTCCTATATGGGCCTGTGGTCAAGCCCTAGTCTGGCTGGCCAGTGGATTGGCTAAATTTTTGGATATGGGTGGGAATATCTCCATATATGAATAAGGTCCAACAAAGTGTATTCTCTTATATCCAAGCCCAAACCCATTCTTCAAGGATTCCATCTTTGCATACTTGGTATAAATCATAGCAATACTTTTTCATAGTATTCACACTTTTGAAGTCTTTAAAAACAATGTGCATATAAATTTTTTTTGGGTGTCAACATAAGCATTGACTGATTTAATATGGTTTCAAAGACGCTAAATACAATATGAAAAAATAAATTTTAGTATTTGCTAATATATTTAACATGATTGGATATTATAATGAATTAGATAGACTATAGGGTTACTATAAGGATTGATCTGACTATAGAATTCATTATAGAATCATCATTTTAAATGTTATAATAATGTGAATGAATCTAAGAAATGTTTACCCCATTTTATCAAAGTGTTGAGGATAAATGAGCATGACATGTGATGTCTAGGTTATGGTACTGTATTGATAGTAAAAGTTGGTAAAATTTAAATCTAAAAGAAGAAAAGTTTGCTAGAAGGTACAATAATGTTTCCTAGTGTAACCAGTCAAGGCCATTCAAACCTATAGGAAGATTTAGGAAGTATGGATATGTTTCCATATGATAGAATTATCTTGGATATCTAAAGGAGTTTGAGAAATTACATGGAATGTCCACATCAGGTATTAATGTTATAAAAATTAATTCAATAGTTTTGGAGGATATATGATACAAACTATATACTTTATAAATATTGTAAATATATAGGAGTTACAAATCAAGGAAATGATTTATAGATTTGGTAGCTTACATTAAAATAATTAAGTAAAGGGTTTCTTATTCATAAAGTTAAATACAAAGTAATTTATCATACTTAGATAGATCTACTTAAATGATGTGCATAAGTACCTCATTTATTTTATATGATTAGTGAAGTTGTTTATTAACAAATAGTTGTTGTGAATAATATTAGATGATTCAATACTCATGGTTTATGATTCATCATATTCTATAAGATGAGTAGTTATCTAAACACATATAATACCATATATGATATGAAAATAAAAGTTTGTTTGTAAAATATTCTAACTAAAGGAAATCAGATTTATTTCCTAAAACAAAAGAGTTTTTGTATCTTAACATGTCATTATAAATATAATATAGTGTCTAAGTGGATAGTGTGAGTATACATAAATTTTTATAAGTTCAAAGTTAACAAATAAATGATTTTTTCTGTTAATGTGAATTTCTCTTTAATATCTTAAAAGGATTAGGTTATATCAGTAAAAGATTAATGTAATTAGTTACATTACTTACCAAAATATTTCAATAATTTTTTTGATGAAAAGGTTTCTAGGAATGATTCTAATGAAATCAAAAGGAGTTATAAGTAGGGAAAAAATTTATTAACATCGCAACATTTTACTTTGTGGAGTTAAAGAGTCTGAATACTATGTTCAAAGGGATGAAAATTAGGAATATGGTTCCTAAGTCTCACCATAATTAAATTTTTTCTACTTCATAGATGTTAATCAATAAAGTGTTTAGTGAGATATTTTTATCAAATAGTCACATAGATATGTAATAAGAATTACATAGAGATGCAATGAGTTTAACAAAACCTGTTAAGTGAACTAAATATAAGGCTAATATGGCTGCCTATCATGTGTGATATGGTTAAAAAGATGCTTATCTATGAATTTTTAAGTATTATAAAAATATTTTTAGAATATATAATGTATCATGTTATAAAAAATACAATATTTACTTTATAATTATTTAATATTGTCTATATATATATCATGAAGTGAAATCATATTTGACCTCCCAAAGTATGACTTTGAGTTATCCCTAAATGATGTTTGTTGTGGAGTGGTGTAGGTGGTGATGAAATGATAAGCTTATAGTGAGTATGATTATTTTATTGCGATATAAAATATGATGATGAGGAACAAAATGAGTTTTGTGCACTGGATGACCTACAAAGCATACCACATGAAGTGTTATACACTATATATTTAGTATACCAAGGGTGCATGCTTAATATTTGGATTTCCTTATACTTGAGGTTGATGAGATACCTAGTATAGGAACCTTCCTAATTTTATGCCTTTGAGGATTATCTAATCAGGGGGTGGTTGGATACGTTATCGATCATTTCATCGATGAGAGCACTACAAAAAATGGGTATAATAGAGGGGGTTATTTTTTTACATTAGAAGGGGTTATAACCCATTCTAAAGACATTAATAGCGGTTATGAGGAACTGCCGCTATTGTGGCACCTACTTTCTTTAGTGGCGGTTTTGAGTAAGCGCTGCTAAATTCATGGGGACTTTAACAGAAGTTACATTATAGGGGGTTTAAACCCACTCTAATGTTAACATAAATACACCAGTAGTCCTACTACCGCCACTAGATGGAAGGATTTAAGGGCGGTTTGAACCACCCCTAAATAAGGGATTACTTTAGCAGTAGTTTTCACAACCTCCCCTAAAGCTTTGTAATTTTTTATGAACATCCCCGAGCCCCACAACACCTCCTCCCTACCTCCCAGTTCCCGCCTCGAGCCCCCAGTGCCGGTTTTCACCCCATCCCACCCATCCCAGTTTTCTCCCTCCCATTCCCACTCCATCCCGGTTCCCTCCCTCCCTCCCTTTCCCATCCCATCCCCAGCATTGGTTCACACCCCATCCAGGTTCGATCCCTCCCCAAACCACCCCATCCTGGTTCCCTCCCTCCCTCCCGTTCCCATCCCGTCCCTCCCGGTTCCCCATCCCACCTCCGGTTCCTGCATCCCACCCCGAGCCCCCAGCCTCCGCTCCGCCTCCCAGTTCCCGCTACCTCTATAATTCCCATGCCCACATAGTAAAAAGTAATCGCTGAGATTCGAACCTGCACCTCATCAAAGGACCTCCGCCAGACTATCTACAACCAACCACTAAGGCAATTGTTTTTTGATATATATGTTTCTTATTATTGTATTTATATATGATTGACTATTTATTATAATAATAATAATTATCATAATATATTTACATGCATTTAAATAATAATTATATATGTGTATATATATTATTTACTATATTTATATGTATATGCAATTATATATATTCTATATTATATATTTATATATCACCTAAATATATTACACAAGTATATATATATATATATATTACTTATATATATGTGTGTGTGTGTGTGATAACAATAATATTATTAATTATTATTATTCTTATTACAACTATTTTTTAATTGATAAAAAGTATATGTTGGTTTTATAAATAATATACATTTATTTTATGATTTATATCAAATATATATTATATTAAATACATTTTTATTATATATTTAAATAAAATATTTATATATTTAAATACATATTTATATTATATATATATATTTATTTATTTAACGAATATATATATAAGTAATTACCTAATATATTTATATAAGGTCTTTAAAAATATATGTATATAATGTCTTTCAATACATATATTTATTATTATTTATATTAATAAATATATTTATTTGTATAAAATATATAATATTATATAAAATTAATATATTATTATTATTATATGAACTGCAATTTATACAAATATTAATATTATATATAATTAATATTATATTATATGTAATTAATATTATATTATATCTAATTAATATGTATATTATATATAATCAATATTATATGAAATAAAATTTTATATTATATATAATTAATATGTATATTATATATAATAAATATTATATGAAATATAATTTATAGAAAAATATTCTTAATATTATATGAAATATAATTTTATATTATATACAGTTAATATTATATGAAATACAATTTATAAAAATATTTATATAATGTATTTCAATACATATCTTTATTATTATGTACATTGATATATATATATATATATTATTATTATTTCGATAAATATACATTAATATAAATTTATTTGTATAAATTCTACTTCATATAATATTATTTATATATAATATAAAGGCATAAACCTATTACATAAAAATATATTTATTATTATTATTATTATATAATTTATAAAAACTATAAGCTTGGGTTTTCATATGATATATTTTTTAGATAAATTATATTTATGTATATATTTATATAATATGTTTATGCTTTTATATTATAAACAATTAATATTATATAAAATATAAGTTATACAAACAAATACATATTAATTTACATAATATTATACAATTATATTTATGTATACATATAAATACAATTAAATACAATCATATAAATATTTTATATAATATGTTCTTATAATGTATTTAAATACATTTATATATTGTGTTTTAATTATATATATATATATATTATGGAAGTTTCTTTTTTTTAAACAGTGGGGGTTCACAACCCCTTTAATCTCTTAAATTAGAGGGGGGGTTTGAACCCCCTCTAAATTAAAGACATTAGAGGGGGTTTTTGAACCCCCTATAAATTAATGACATTAGAGGGGGTTTTGAACCCTCTCTAATTTAAAGACATTAGAGGGGGTTTTGAACCCCCTCTAATTTAAGAAATTAGATGGGTGTTTTTGAACTCCTTTTAATTTAAGACATTAGAGGGGGTTATCGCCCCCCTCTAATTTAAGATATTAGAGGGGGTTTTGAACCCCCACTAAAATCCAACTAGATATTAAAAAAATCATGTTAAAAAATTTAGAGGGGGTTCAAAACCTCCTCTAATTTAACAAATTAAGGGGCTCCATAACCCCCACTAAATTTGATGATTAGTGAGCGTTGTACATAATCCCTCTCTATTTTTTATAGAAAATGAATTTAGAGGGGGTTCATAACCCCCTCTAAATTCAATTATTATAGGGGGTTGTGCAGAACCCCCTCTAATGTTACAAAAAAACTTAGAGGGGGTTATGCATAACCCCCTCTAATGTACTATTTTTTTAGTGGAGATTGAACAATACAAGATTTTTCCTATCATATGAAAAGTATAAAATCTAGGCCCTTGATTGACATAGAATTAATAATTTTAGGGTTTGAAATATAATTTGTCTATCTATCATGTGAGTGGAATGTGATGTGATTATCTATAAAGGTGAATGACATGTGATGTATTCATCAAATTGGTCAGTCTATACTTAGAGAATCGAGAATGTATGAGCATTATATATGGGATTTATATACTCCATGTCTCATGGATACTTAATTTATTATAAAAATTTATTATATGAAAATTAATTCTTGCATATGATGCAGTTGTGGCACACATGTATAAATATACATGTGTTTAACGGATATCACACCAAATCCCTTTGTGGCTTGAGTAATAACATTACTTTGTTAAATTCCTATCTTTTCTTATATTTATGGATTATGAATTCATATTTGTTGTCAAAGTAATATAGTCCCACAAATTATGTTTGATTGAATTAGTATTGAGTTTATAAAACTCATAGGGATGATCTAAAAGTGTTTTAGAGTTATTACCACTATTAGAAAAATTCCTTACAACCCTGAGCAGAATGGCCCATGGATGTAGGTCCCCTATAGTCACAATAAAAAATATGTGTTTCTATAGGGTTCCTAAAACCATGGATCATCCTGACCATGGATGTATTTACACATAAGAATAACCTATATCCATGGTAGGTGTAGCTCATGGACATTGGGTGATGTGGGAACCACGTGTTTGATATGGGAAGAGTGCGGGAATGGTGTAAGAAGTGCCTAAAACCACAAAAATAGATTATTTTTGTGGTAAGTCCATGTGGATGAGACCTTATAGCCATGGGTAGTATAGATCGTGTCCCATGGGAATATATCCACAAACACAATGAATTATTTATATAGGCCATTTCCCAGCAGATCTATAACCATAGGTGTGATGCCCATGATTCTAGGTCATTTACCTATGGACCAACAACCATTAGCCACCATACATGATCTATAGGTTGTATACCCATATACCTACAACCATAGGTGATGGTTCTCATGGATATAGTCCTACCGATAGGCATGGACAATGAAGTACCCAAGAATCTGTGGTACCATTGAGAAGGTGACAGGGGTTGAATCAATGACACTTCTTCCTTTTACAATTTATTTTATTTGAAATTAAACTCAATGAATTATTAGATTATGGTAATATATTATATAAAATCCATACCTTACTTGATTATAGAATGGTAAATCAACACAATGTTTTTACAAGGTCCCCCCAAGAGGGTTATAATGTCCTTGCAATGTTCTGGTTGATATCTAAGACCTAGATTTTCCACTTGAAATAACAATCAATTACAAGTGGGTTTGGGAAGGGTCAATATCTACATCCCAATACAATGTCTCTTGAAAAATTTTATTTCAAGGGTTCCAAATAATTTAAAAACACAATGAAAATTCACCAAGAAAGATCACATAGGATCTAAGATTCTATTGAAACAAAAAACCAATATTCCTCTTCAAACCTCTATAATAAGTTGATATTGCACATTCTCACTAATTCCAGAAACCCTTGCCATTGATAACCACAATACTACTTTACAACACTAACTAGTACAACTGATTCACACTACTGCTTCTATAAACACTCTTTATATACTCTCATCATATACTATTCACATTCACATTTTATTTAATGTAATTATAAACCATTTTCATGAAACTGTATGTAAACAAAATGTTATGTATGAGCCTCTCAAACTCATCTCACTCCATAATGAATGAAATATATAGGTTCTCTAAAAACTCATTGCTGCTTCTTCTTTATGGTAATTTAATCTCAAAAATACCATCACTATAAGCATATGATACTTCCTTTATGCATGTATAGAATTTCTTGCACGATTATCAAGATCTTAATCATAATGTGGATTCTTTGTATCTTATCATGCAAACTTGGGTGAGTATAAATTTATTCTTCATATAATTCAGAGCATATAAACCTTTTCTATTCATGCACACAGATCTTATAAAGCACTTAAGTTTTCTTATCTCCTCATTATTTCTTCATGAAATAAGATAAATGTGTTTCTAAACAAACATAAGTTCATGTAATAGATAAAAAATCTTTTATCTATGAAGGCTAAGTCATAACATGATGATTCATGCAATCCTTTTGTAAATAAATATCTCATTAAAAAATTTATCTTGAATATAAGATATATATCTAAATTATTTCAATCAATCACCTGAAAAATAATCTAATTTGGTTGTATTTATTGGTGCATCTCTACTAAATTACCTTTCCTATCGAAGAGGTACACCATTAGATCTACTGACTTAATCCATCTTCATTGATAGTCACACAATCTACTCAACTCTACACCAACTTAAATTTTGGTCTTCTTGAATTAGTCTCATGGTCATACCTATGAGGAATTCAGTCCTTCGAAGCTTAAAAACACATCCAATCTTTTGAAAACATAACTCCCTTCACAAACACATCCCACTTTGCAAACTTATCTCTATCTCAGATTTGACTTCATTATTCATGAAAGAAAAGTTTCATGCATGAATCGATCATGTTTAGATCTCCAATTTTATCACATGGAAATAAAATATTTAGCTCTATCATCTGAAAACATGGAATAAAGAAACCCTAATGCATGTAGAAACCTAAAATTTCCAAAGGTAGAAGACAACACTGACAGATGATCATATGAATTAGATTAATTTTATTGGATAATTATTGATATATGTGTAACTTTTAAAATGGGGTTATAGTACATGGCATCGTGTGACCCCACATAGAAATTCTATCTGAATTCTCAATGATAAATAATATATCATGGATTATTTGATCACCATATATGAGTACCAAGGTCCACTCCTGATTCCCATATGCACCCGCTTATGCTACCAACTCATGATGCGAGCCCCGGCTCAATGCACCTTTGTGCACACCCTCTTACTTATATAGGCCTCCTATAAAGTTATGCCACTATGTGAGTTGATTATGATTGAACTTCTTTTCCACCTAAGTAGTGGCACATGTGTTTACTAGTTGGATGACATATTTGGCCATTTTAATACAAACTCCCATTTTGAGTGTTACATGCCATATAAATTCCAAGATGTAAACTCAAACCCTCCTCAATATTGGAATTTAATTATGTAAATTCCAAAACTTCATTTACTATATTTAGTTCATCATTTAATATAAGATTACTCAAATTATATAGAAATTTTTAGTCTCAAAACATCCCTTTCACATGTATTTTTCATTAATATTATATCTATAATCATCACAATTATTATTTGGAACAAATTAAAAAACACAAAAAAATTTCAATGGTTCTTCAATATCCACCATTGTATTTGTTTTCTATTGGTACCAGGTCATGAAGTAGAAGTAGGGGGTCTAGGGATTTAAAAATTTTCACCATTGGAACAATGTAACTTTTTCATCTCTAGAAATACATTCCCCGATAAAGGTCAAGGATCCCATGTGAATTTATTTAAGCATAAAAATTAAACAAATAGTTACCTCATTAAAAATCGAAGACATTTATGACATAAACTCATAATCAGTAATTATTTCTCAATGTATCTGAGGTCAAATACCTATAAATTATCCACACATGCTTCAAGATTTCATAGAAATGCCGATCTTTGAAATCTGGGTGTTAGCATGGAGGTCCAATGAAGGCTATGATGTCCTGACAATCACTATGATCTTATTCCTTCGATCCATAAAGGAAATAAAAGATTAAAATCTTGGAATGACCCTTTCTCTCTTTAGGATGTGAGAAGTAGGGAAGAGGAGCTCTAAAACTCATGGGATTGAATAGTCCCTCAAAAATGAGCTCCATCTTGCTTATATATTGGGAATTAAACACCTATAAAGGGTTCCCCATCCCATGTATATATAACACCCACTATATAATCCGTAAATAAAACATTATAAACAAAAAACCATGTCATAACATTATTTATATTTTATCTCCTACTTGTAACATATAAAAAATATATTACATGATAAACATGGGTCTTTAACTCAACTAATAATTCCCACAAATATTAAACAAACCTTTAATATTAAAGTAATATTCATTTATATAATATTATCACACATATTCACTTAATACCTTATTAATACTTTTAATAAATAAATTAAACTCAAATTATTTTATAATTGAATAATAATGAATTTATTTATTCATTGGTGACAATTTATGCTCAGACATGTCTCAAAACCTATGGTGGGTCCAACCATGTCATATACTCTTATTCATTAGAATAAGCCCAAATTTTGAATATGTTATTGTGTGTGACCCACTAGGACCTTATCTCGATAGAAGTGAATACTATTCATAGACAGGGAGTGGAGTCTATAAACCCATCAAGGCCTTTAAGAAGATAAGAAAAATTCATAGCAATAACAAACTTTACTATGAACAAACGCCATGTAATATAATCTATTATCTTGTGATATCTCATAAATCAGGATGCACACTCTATATCATCATCCTTTATTGATTTATTATTTATTGACCTAATTGGATGGACATAACTTATTCTACATGGATATGGATTTAATGAATGCATTACCATCTTGATAAACTAGGCACAATATATAACTTCTTTTCAGAAGTGGAAAATTCTATCTTGATTATTCAATCAATGTCATACTACCAATGGTGATCCTAATGCAAGCTATATTTTTATGAAATTAATGACATAGTGTTTATCTTGAATCAAAGTATGTAATGAAATAGTATACACTAATTATAATATTAATTCAGGAGACTATTACATGTGTTCACAAATAGGAACTACCAATTACACCTAAAACATGTGGTGTTATTATTGGTGGGTTAGTCCTCATGATCTCATCTAGTCGAGATCACAAAGTGTGAACTTAATGAGAGTAAGTCTCAGTTCTTATGAGCCACCAACCCCTGATGGTCACACATTATCTATGTTTTGTTAGCATGATTTATCTAGACCATAGTACATAAATTTAAGATTACTTTCATGGTATCTATAGGTTATAATTATAGCTTGGGAACTGGTATATCATTTTTATATGACATGTAATCTAATTACATTTCCATAAATATATAGGTAATAGAAGTATTAAAACTATTATGGTAAGGTAAACACATGTACATATAAAATTTTATACATTTATTTGTAATAAAAGTAAATACAAGAGTTGGGTCTAGGAAACGAACTTACAACACTCACACTTTCACTTGAGAAAACTACTAAAAAGTCACAAACCTCTAGCTATCACATGATAATCATGCTTCTGATAAGATATGGATTTAGTCAAGCCATCTTACACATTATCCTCTATGGATACTCTACTAACTGTGACTTCAACTCTCTAAGTAAAATCCATCAAGAGATGAAACTTTTGAAGTATATGATTTGTCGTCTGGCGTGACCTGGGATCCTTTGAAATAACCATTGAAATAGTATTATCATAATAAAATGGAACATGGTCTGCACTTTTAGGAACAACACCAATGTATGAGAAGTTTTTTTGTATCCAAACTGATTCCTTAGCTTCACTAGAATCCATAATATACTTAGATTCTATTGTAGAATCACTAACCATAAGTTTCTTTGATCTTCTCTTTCTCAATACACCACCATTCAAGAAAAAACATTGCCTAACTGTGATTGTAGATCATCATGATCTATCTGTAAACTAGCCCTTGTGTATCCCCTTACTACTAGTTTCTTATCTCCCCCATACACCATGAACATATCCCTTGTAGGTCTCAAGTACTTCAGGATATTTTTTATAGCTGCCCATTACAGATCTCATGGATTAGCTTGATACCTTTACACTATGATTAAATAAAAGGCAACATAAAAAATTATAAATATCATGTCATACATGATAGATCCCATAACTAAAGAATAATGGATTCTACTCATTCTTCAAATTTCCAACTATATTTTTGGACACATTTTCTTAGAGAGATTGACACCATGAAATATTGGAAGAAAACCTCTCTTGGATTGTTCTATATTGTACCTTTTTAGTACCTTTTCAATATATGTACTTTGAGTTATCCCAACCAACCTCTTATATCTATTTTGATAGATATTTATCCCTATTATATATGCTACTTCATATAATTCTTTCACGGAGAATCATTCATCTAACTGAGACTTAACTGATTGTAAGACTTGTACTTTGCTTCCTGTAATTAAGATGTAATCAACATATAATACAAGGAAAATGATGGCATTAACACTAACCATTTTAATAAAACATGGATCTATTTTTTTCTTTTAAAACCCAAATTTTATTGTGGCCTCATAAAAAAACATTCCATGATCATAGTGCCTACTTTAACCCATAAATGGATATTTGTATCTTTCTTACTTTATTGGTATTCTTTTACTTAATGAACCCTCTGAGTTGATTCATATAGACATATTCAACCAATTTACCATTTATAAAAGAAGTTTTGACATTAATTTTCTTAGTCTCATAATAATGGAAGGATTATATTTCAAGTAATATTATAATAGATTTCAATATCACAATAGGTGAGAAGGTTTCATCATAGTTTATTCCTTGATGTTTCCTAAAACCCTTCATAACCAATCATTCATTATAGGTATTAACTTTACCACCCATGTATAGTTTTTTCTTGAATACCAATTTACACCCAATGGGGTTTACATTAGTTGGAGGGTCTACCAAAATCCAAAATTTGTTTTGGTATATGGATTACATTCATAATGAATGGAATATTTAAATTTGAAAACATATTTTCCTTCTATATCTTCCTTTTAGGTTAGAGGTTCATCATTCTCTAGGATTAATGTGCCACTTGACTTAGTGAAAAGAAAACCATATCTTTATGGTTTTCTAACCTATCAAGTATACCTACACAATACTTGTTACTCAGGAACATCTTCATCTCCCATTATCACTAGTTTATATTGTTCCCATATCAAATCCTGTGCATATGGAGTATCAATTTCATTGAAGTCAATATTTATCACAATATTTACATTGGAATCATGTTCCCATTCTAGAAATATGGCATGTATTTCCACAATCACTTATCTATCTAAAGAGTTAAAAATGTAATATCCTTTAGTTTCTATAATATAACCTATAAATATGCACTTTGTGCTTTGGGATACTAATTTTTCACTAGGTATATTATTTAAAAAATGCTTTCATACCCAAACATGTATGTGTGACAGATTAGATTTATTTACATACCATAACTTAAATGGAATACCATTTTTCACTTTATTTGGTACTCAATAAAGGGTATGTTTTATTGTCTGCAATGCATATCCCAAAAAGGGTAATGAAAGAGTTTCCTAACTCATAATTGATCTAACCATTCCTAGAAAGGTCCTATTCCCACTTTAATTACTACCATTCCACTGAGGTGTATAAGGTGGAGTGATACTATCCAACAATCCTTCAAGTTATTGATGAAATCTTGGTTAAGATACTCTCCAATTTGGTCTGAGTGGAGTTCCTTAATCTTCTTACCAAGCTAGTTTGCTACTTCATGTTGGTTTCCTTAAACATGTGAAAGGAATCTGACTTATACCTCATTAAGTATATATAACCATACCTACTATATCCATTGGTAAAAGTAATGAAGTATGAAAAAACGACCATTAAATATACTGGAAATGGACCACATATGTTAGTATGAATAAATTATAGTAATTAAGTGGCTCTTACTCCTTTCCCAAAGAAGGGTGGTTTGATCATTTCCCCTTACAAACAAGTGTGGCATATATCTTGGGATTTTAACTCAATTGTGTCTAAAAAACCTACTTGATGTAATTTTTGAAAATGATTCTCATTTACATGACCAAGATTAAGATTCCACAGGTGAGTGTTATATGAGTAATTTTTTCATGTTTTTTCCATTAATTTCCATTACTGGGTTTTTGAGTTCAGGTATATATTAGACTCTGTTAATATGAACCACACCATAAATTATCTTATCCTTATAAAAGTGGCAAAATTTATTTACAAAAATGAAATAAAATCACAAGGATTACAAACTTTATGATGTGATTATCTTTTTGGTAACTAAAGAAAAAAATAACATTTATTTAATATAATAAACAAACCACTAGGAAAAGTTAGATGATAATATACCATTTCAAAGACTTATAGTATCACACCATTTTTAGCTCAGAGATCCACCTTACCCTTTAAAATATTTTTTAATCTAATTAGTTCCCATATATGAATAAAAATGTGTGATACACATGCTATATTCAATACCCAACTTATATATAAAGAGAGATTTAATTTAATGACAAAAACACCCAAATAAAAAGTTTCACCTTGCTTTCTTTTCATAGCTTTGCAATTATTCTTCTAGTGTCCTTTTCTGCCACTTGCAAATTATTCATCCTCCTTCTCTATACCCTCCCTATATATCTTTTCCTTTTTAGAAGGATGGTGCATAGGTGTCTCTTGCTTGGGATTAGACTTAGATCCATTATCCATTCCCTTCCTCCTCTTGTTCACCATAAGAATTGAAGAATTGGTATTCTTCATATTCTTATCATCTTGGTGAACTATATCCAAAATATCTAAGAGTGACTTTTTCATGTTATTCATGTTTTAATTAACAATAAAAGTCAGAAGTCTTCATGATAAATATGCAATAATGTGATTAATGTCTAATTCTTACTTTAGTTTGAACCTAAGATATTCATGTCTCTTGATGCACACAATCACCTTGATTACATGAGTCTTTTCTTAATTCCTTTCTACTAGATTGGACCTATATAGTGAACTTGATATATCATACCTTTATTTCCTTGCTATCTCTTGATATAACTCTTAGAGACGAGTTATCATCTTATTGGAATCTTTGTCCTCATTAATTTTCTATAGTCCACTTGACATTAATGAAAAAATGATACACTTTACACATAGTGCATAATCTACATGCTTCTTATATTTGTCTTTACCCAACCTGATTGTTCCCTGAGGGGGATCAATAGGAAGTTAGGAATCCTTCACATAAAGCTTCCACTCTTGGAACGATACTTTGTGAAGGCTCCTGTAACACTCTTGGAATTTATAACCAGTCATGATATTTTCTTTATTTAGAACTAATTACAGTAATAATGTACCGGTGGTGTCAATTTACATTTTTTCTACAAAAAAATAAATTTAGTAATTAGTACATTATCATGATTACATTTTAGAAATTATTGATTAATTAATTAAATCATTAAATGTCTCCCTATATTTTATATAACCCTATAATCCATAACTTCAAGTTTTATAATACTCTTTGGTTTGAGTATTATAGTAGAAATGATACTTGAAACCTCTACTCATAGTCCAAGCTATTTCTATGCCACTACTCAGAGAGTTTCAATGTAAGTACTAGACTGGCTAACCATAATGACTCACAGTTCCTTGAATTGTTGAGTAAAGTCCCAACTTCTTAGAATCGTAACCATGATTACCTCAATGATTTTCCTATAAAGTTTTATTAATCTAGGCATGACTACTTCTTTGCTACCATTTTTAGTTAAGTCGACCCATCGCTCAAATTAGAACTCCCTTGTAGTAGGAGGCACCCTTAACTAGGGATGATGAGCACCACGTATACTCAGTTTAGTTCAAATTTAAGCGACATAAGTCATTTCAACTTAATATTACTTTGAGTGTTTTTATTATTTCAAGATTAATTTAATCATTTTTTTATTAAATGTGTTCAAACTAAGTGATCACACTCACAACTAAACAGTGCGTTAATAAAAAACATTCATCACATCTTAATGAATTACTTGTTTATTATTTTATATGTTCTTACAAACATGCATATTCATAAAATAATAAACAATACATGAATTAAATAAAATACCCAAATGATCTTGAGAAATTGGTATTTTTGATCAATTTATACTCAATGGATTAATTACGACCATAGGGATAAAATACCTAAGTCGGTCTGACTCATATCATATCTTGCAACACGATCCAATGTTTCCATGTCTCGTCTCAGAAACCATATCATCTTGGCAAGTTTCACATATTATAGTATCATCATCATAATACGTAAGTACTTACATGTAGGCAAGGGGGTCTCAGGAAGCACAAAAAATATATATAATTATAATGATGGATGCACAAACCCTTATACAAATTAAATGATGAAAGATAATACATAGAACATAAATAATAAATAATTATTACAATCATCACACACATTTGTAGTAATTAATTAAATAAAAACAATCCAAGGAAAATAAGTTCGGTCATTGGTCAAGACTAGTTGGTAGATAATATAAATGTGCGATAAAAATTAAAATGTGATAAATTCAATTTTGAGAGAAATTAATTAATTTAAATGAATTATTTAATTCAAATAAATTATTTTTGTTCAGTACCATAATTAATTTTATTTTATTCCAAAATTAAATTAATTTTTAAATAATAAATTTTTTATAATTTTTGAAAATACCAAAAACTTTTATTAATTTTTTTAATATTTTTAAATTTTTCTAAGACCCGAAAACCACCGAGGCCCATTTTAGTTCAGGAAAAATCTATGTTGGTCCATTCTAGTTTAGGAATAACCCACCTAGGCCCGTTTTGGGTTGGGAAGAACCTGCTCAAGACTGTTTCGGGTTAGATACACCTTGCCTCGACACGTATCTGGTTAGGCCGATCTGATTTGGCCGTGGTTCATCCAATCAGTAGGGGTCAAGGGGTGGTGTGATCACAAAAGAGGCTACCAAATATGGAGGTTTTCCAAAAATGGTGCTGCTAGCTATGCGAGGCCATAGAAGCTCAGGAGGAAGCTGACTACGAGTGGCAACATGCGGCTAGGGAACTTGGATGGGACAATGATGCACAAGGGGAAGTGGAACCAGCTGGTGGTGGGTGCTAGTGGTAGGGAAGGGAAGTGTTATGGGTGGTGATGACTATGGGTAGCTGTCCAAGTAGGAAGTAGTACCGATGGATTTCATGAGAGAAAGGGTGATTCCACAAGGGAGGCTGAGATTATGAATGAGGTGGAGAGATGGCCAAGTGGTGGCATTGACTTCAAGAGGAGGAAACTTTTTCTATTCTATTTCTTCCACATGAATATACCCATAAAATTGGTTTTTTTCTAAACAAAAATTTCTTTTTATATCAGGAAAAGAAACAACCCCCTAATTTTCTTCTTTTTTTTATTCCCATTTCAAAAAGGTTATCATGCATAAGCCTTTTAATTTTGTATGATTCCAAAATGTTGTGGAATTTAATCCCATCAACTGGTGATATTCTGGACAGAACATGGATGAACAATTGGTGTTTTTTAGAAACCAACCTAAAAGATAACATGAACACACAAACACACACATATATTTCTTAAATAATATACCTATAAATAATGATTTTGATCCGAATTAAAATTTCGGATGCCCATAACTTCATCATTCGAAACCAGATTGATGCAATGTCTATTCTGTTGTGATCAAAACAAATCCCTCTACTTAATTAAAATAAATTTGATTTTTTATTGGATCAAAAAATTCACACGATTTATCTAATACTAATTGTTGGTACCGGGACTTTCAGAAGAAGCATGCGTGTTGGGGATTTAGAAATTTTCATCACTGGATAGACACAACTTTGTCGTATACAGAAATTCTATCCCCGATAAAAGATTAGGATATCACATGAATTTATTTAATCAAAAAAACTAAATAGAGAGTTACCTCATTCAAAATCAAAGGTGTGTACAATAAAATATCATTGTTAGTGACCATTGGTCGAAGGATCTTTGGTTGAATCCCTATATATCATCCACACATGCTTCAAGAGTCCATGGGAACACCGATCATCGGAATACGGTTCCATCACAGAGATCTAATGAAGACTATAATATCCTAATGATCACCATGATCTTGTTCCTTCAACCCATAAAGGAGATCTAAGTTCAAAATTTTGGAACGACCCTTTCTCTCTCTCTAGGATGTGGTAAGGATGAGAGATGAGCTCTCAAATTCATGGGAATTAATATTCCATTGGGAATGAGTTTCCACTTTCTTATATAGTGGGAATTAAACACTTAAAAAGGGTTCTCAGAGCCCCGTATATATAATGCACACTAAATAATTCATAAATTATGAATTATAAAAAACTAACCATGTCATAAATTCATTTATAATTTATCACTTATTTGTAATATATAATAAATATATTATGTGATAAAAATGATTCTTTAACTCGACTTGTAATTCCTACAAATATTAAACAAACATTCAATATTATCATAATATTCATTCATATAATATTATTCCATGTATTCACTTAATACCTTGTGAATAATTTTAATAAATAAATTCAACCCTAATCATTATATACTCAAATAATAATGAATTTATTTATTAATCGGTTATCATTTATGTTTGAACATGCCTCATACCTTGTGCTATGGCCCACCACATCCTATAATTATATTCATCAAAATATAATAGAATTTTGAATAAATTATCATGTGTGATCCTCTAGGACCTTATCTCGATAGTAGTGAATAATATTCACAAACTAAGAACTGATTCTAGAAACCCATCAAATCCCCAAAGAAGATAAGGAAAATTCATACAAATGACAAACTTTCTAATGTACACACAATCTGTGATATAATCTCCTTATCTCATGATATCTCATAAAGGTTGATAAATACTTTGTGTCATCATCCTTTGTTACTTTATTGTTCATTGATCTAACTAGATGGACCTAACTTCTTCTACTGTGAAAATGGATTTAATGAAAGTACTGCCATCCCGATCAACATGGCCTAAGATATCACTTCTTCTCGGAATAAAAAAACTCTATCTTAATTATTCAATTAATATCATACTACCAATGGTGAACCCAACACAAGATACCTCTTTATGAAATAAATTCCATGGTTTTCATCTTGCATCAAAGTAAGTAATCAAATAGTATAAATTGATAATAATTTCAGGTCAGGAGACCATTACACATATTCGAAGATAGATTCTATCAATTAAACCTGAAACATGTGGTGATATTATTGGTGGATCATTCTTCATGACCTCATCTACTAAAGATTACTAAGTAAAAACATCATGAGAGAAGTCTCAATGATTTTGGGCACCCCGAACCTGATGGATTCACATCATCTATGTTATATCAACATGATGTATCTTGACCATAAGACACAACTTTAAGATTATTTTCATGGTATCTCTAGGTTATCATTATATCCTGATAACTACTATAACCTTTTGATACGACTTGTAATCTATAAAATTACCATAAATATAGTGTCCACAAAAGTATCTACACTATTATAGTAATCTAAACACACGTACATATCAAAATTTATACATGTAATGGTAATCAAAGAACATACACGATTTGGGTATAGGTAACCCACTTAAAACATTATCAATATCAACTACACTCTCTAGGAGACATATAATCATAGCCTTTGTCAAAGACAATGTACTAAAACCACACTGCTAGAAAAGGTAGTATTTTTGATAGAATTCAAACTATTGGTGATTTGAAATTTGTGTCCAAGTGGCTTAGATGATATCCCCCTAAATTATTGCACTAAATATACCTTTTTAAAATAACCATAGCTATAACTTCACAAAATATAAGAAAAGAATTTTCTATTCTCCTCCTCCTTTGACAATATAATCCAAAGGATAACAAGGACTTCCCGACACTCTCTAAGTGAGAGGGGAAGGATGAACATGAATTTTCTTCCGAAGTTCCTCAAATATTTCTATTGGAATATATTTAGTGAACATATCTGTAAAGACCCGTAAAATTCAAGGAAATGTTTTTCTTAATTTTCTTTAGAATTTTACAAGAGCGCGGTTTCAGACGGAACCTGATTCCGAGGCCTGGAGTGCCCGGAATCAATTTCCGAAGTTTGGCTCGGGTACGTTCAGTGAACGAACGAGCGAGAATTCCTAACTTTTGATCCGGTGCTCGGAATTGAAATCCGAGGGCACTGATGAACTCGCAGCGCCGATATTCGCTTAAAGAAACCTTTTCGGAAGTTGCGTTTGTTGCGGGTTGAAAGTTAGATTCAGGGTTTTTAGTTTAAGTTAAATAAAATTTGTGAAGAACAAATTTTATTTTAACTTGATAATTCCTACCAAAGGGATTTTGGAGTCCGACCCACATCCACTTAGCCTCCCTTGGGAGGATTAAGTGTGGTGGGGCCCACACGAACCCCAACTCCTCAAATTCTCTCAAAACCTCCCCTTTAACCCATTTCAATTAATGTTGACAACTTGGCTTAATTAATTGAAGAGGGTTAATTTAAATTTCAAACCTTTGAAATTCTAAGAGGAGGGTTGTGTAATAAAATAAGCTTAAGCTTATTTTATTTTGTTGGGTTGGTTTCCTTTGTTCTTGAGAGGCTTTTGAGAGCTTCTTCTTCTTCTTCAAGCTCTGACGAAGAACACGAAGAACGCTCAAGCTCCGACGAAGAACGCCACCTCTCTTCTTTGTCTTCCGTGTCAACGACAGGGAACGCCACTTCCTCCTCGGACTTTCTTCGTCGGCATACGAATATTCGCCAACAACGTATCTCTTCGGGCGTATCTCTTCGTCAACGGATTTGACGAACGACGACCGCGACGCCAGACCTCCGCGACGTTGACTTCCGCGGACGTTGTCAAATCTTCGAACCTATACTCGAGGTAGGGGTTGTTGATTTTTGTTTAATTGTTTTATTCTTGATCGTGGATCTAGCATGTCTAACGTGAGGCAATTGAATATTTTTTAAGTTGTGTTATTTTTTAACGTGAGGGGGGCCGGACCGCATGAACACGGACGAACCCCCTCCATCGTTCTTGTTGTTTTACCTTGCGGGTGGAAACAAGGTGGCGTGGTGCCGTCGCACCACGCGGTTAATCGTGCGTTTATTTTACGCGACGCCGTCGCGCGCGCACCATGGAAGAAACATCTTGAACGCGACGTCGTCGCGCCGCGTTGAAAGAAATCAAGGCACGACGGAGGGGCGCGGTGCTGTCGCACCTCGCCGGACGACGAACACCGCGGCCGGTTCTGGGCCGCGGCGGAATGAGAAGACCGGCGGCCGGGCCGCCGGCGTCGGAAGCCGAAGAGGGGACCGGAAGATCCGGTCCCGTTGGAGAAAACCGGCCGGCCAGCTGGCCGGCCGGATGGCAATAAATCGGGGGAAATTTAATCCCCCGGTCAGCTCACAAAACCCCCCTCTTTATGAGGGGGGCGGTTCCTTTGAGGGGGGGCAGGCGGCCCCCCCCGTTTCCTGCCAATCAAGCCCCCCACGTGGGGGGGGGGGGGTTTGCAAACAGGCGCGGCTAAAAATCCGCGCCGTCTTCCAATCAAGCGGGGGCTTGATTGCCCCCCGCGCTGCCTCCATGAGGCGCCAGGCCGCCGCGGCCGCCGCACCGCCGCGCCGCCGGCCGGCCGGGCCGGGTCGGACCCGGGTCAGGTCGACCCGGTTCGGGCCGACCCAGGGGGGGTCGGGCCGGGTCGGCCCGGACCCGGACCCCCCGTTTCGATTCAGATTCGGTCTTTTGGCCATAACTTGAGCCACGGACCTCCGATCGACGAACCGTCTGCGGCAACGCGATCCTTGGATCGAGACGGTCGTTTCAGTATATCGCACTCAAGGTTTCTGATTACTTTGAGTTCGGCCGGGTTGGTTCGTTCACGAAACCAACCGGGCCTTCGGAGCGGAAACGCTCATATCTTGAGATACGGACGTCCGATTGTCGTGCCGTCAGCTGTGTTGTGTTCCTCTTAGTGAGACGGATCTTTTTGGCATACTCCGCCCGAGGTTTGGACGCAGGTGGAGTACGGTCGGGTTTGTTTTGCCTTAAAAACCAACCTGGCCCCGGGGACGAAAATGCCAATAACTCTCAGACCGGGCGTCCGATCGACGCGCCGTCTGTTGCGTTGAGTTCCTGTTGACGATACGGAACTTTTGGATACATCAACTCTGGACTTTGTGTCAGTTGATGTATCAGCCTCTCGGCTCGTGGAGCGGACCCTCCGAACGAGCTTGCTGTGTGCGGGAACCCTAGTGCTGGCTGTGACTGTTTCTGTGACTACTACTGCTACTGCTGCTACTGTGACTGCAACGACGACAGTACAAAGATCCTGTGTGGATTCGACGACGACGGCTACAACACTCAGCGATCCTACGTGGGTCAGTGCTACAGGTCCTGTGTGGGCCCGATCCTGTGTGGGTCCGATCCTGTGTGGGTCCTTGCGCTCAGCGGTCCTGTGTGAACCAGCGCCTACAGGTCCTGTGTGGGCCCGATCCTGTGTGGGTCATTGCGGGGGTTAGTTACCTATCGATCCTTCGTGGGTCCGACGACTTAGATGGATCAGAGATCATCTTTATCGTCCTTTGAAAAAGTATACCTGTGTGAGCTGAATCCTGTTGCTTTCCTGTGTGGATTGTGTTGTGCAATCCTGTGTGGATTATGTTTTGCTTTCCTATGTGGAATACGTATACTTTCCTGTGAGGACTGAGTTGTACTTGGGCTCGGAGGTTGGAGCGTATTTTAATTGATGACTTAGGTATATGTATGGGCATATACCTAAGCAGTGTCGGTTGTTACTTCGTGATTGTACTTTTCTTCGTGGTTTATCCTTTGTGGATTTGAGAGACCTTCAGGGGTCTCGGGGTCCCTACTGAGTAGCTTATACTCACCCCTGCACGGGCTTTGCCCGCACTACGTTGTGTTGGTTGCAGACGACGGACAACGTTGACCTTAGCTGAGGCTTGCACAGCGGGACGGTACCCGGAGGTGGACCACTAGGCGGGACATGCTCGGAGCGGACGGCGGGACCCGTGGAGCAGAGGAGCTTTCTGTACCCACCCTTCAGGTGGGATTTCCAGTGGACAGCTCGGAGTAGCGGCTTTTACTTTTCAGTTGCTGTTTTTCCCTTTTCGAGTTGTACTTTACTTTCAGTTTGGGTTTGTATACTGACCCATTTACTTTTCCGCACTTTCAGTTGTACTCTGCTTGCTTAGTGTTTACTTTCCGCTTGTTTACTCTGTGGTGTGTGTTTACTTTTCAAAGGCAATGCCTTCCCTTTTTCTGGGATTTACGCCTCGGTGCTAGTCGCCAGCCCCTGGCCTATGGAAGGCAGGCTTGGGGTAGTCACGGCACGGACCCCGAGGGTGGGTGGTGACAAATTGGTATCAGAGCAGTTCGGTTCTACCACGAACTCTGATCTTTTCTATGTGAAGCAATAATGTTTAGCGTATTGAGTGTGGATATCAGTTCAGGGAGTCCAGTGTTGGTGCGGCGGCCGACGTATCCGTACACCAGGACCCTGACTTCTGATTTCCGACTTAATGCATGAAAACATTGATTGCGTGTGTGTTTCAAAGTTTTCTTTGTGATTACTTATATCAGCTCACCAGGTATACTGTTCTGACCGTGGTGCACCTGTTTCCTTTTCAGGATGGCCCCACGATGGCAGCCAGCTAGGGTTCCGAGAGTCGAGCGAGACGACAACCCACCGAGCGATGAGGCCTCGGTACAGGGCCCTTTTTCAGTAGTGGCACCGGCGGTAGCTTTACCCGCCGAGCCCCCGATGCTTCCAGCAGCAGCTGCTGACGATGCACGTCGCCTCAGTGCACTGCATGAGTTTCAGCGCCAGCGACCACCCAGGTTTCGCGGGGAGACAGATCCCCAGGCAGCAGAGGACTGGCTGGAGGCAGTGGTTCGAGTGTTTAGGCTAGTGAGGACACCAGCAGACCTCATGGTGATCCTCGCTGCGAGCCTACTACACGCAGCAGCAGGACGATGGTGGAGCCTGATGCTCCAGGTGCACGATGAGGCATCCCTACTTTGGACGGACTTTGAGAGCCTCTTCCGCTCGGAGTTCGTCCCAGCCACCCTTCATGCGGTACGTATCCAGGAGCTTCTACAGCTGCGGCAGGGCAGCATGACGGTCGCTCAGTACTCGGCGAGATTTACCGATCTCTCGCGCTACTCGACCGACATGGTACGGGACCCATTCTTCCTGGCCCGGACCTTCGAGCAAGGTTTGAGACACGAGATCAGGGCATCGCTGATCTCCCTCAGCATAGCGACTCAGACAGGAGTACTGGAGCGGGCCCTTCTAATCGAGAGCTTCCTTGCTGAGTCTACACCAGCACAGAGACCCACCGCAGGGCGGCACGTGGCAGAGTCATCTGCAGCGGGAAGTCGACGGATGACTCAGGGGTCCAGACAGACCAGACCTTCGGGCCGACGACCTCAGGGCACTGGCTCAGCAGTGCGGGGCACACAGCGCGGAGCCAGTCTTCCGAGAGGCAGACAGTGCTACTCGTGCGGCGGGCAGGGCCACATGGCTCGTGACTGCCCGACCCGCCGTGCCGAGGAGAAGCAGACAGTTGATGGACCACCGAGGCAGAGGCAGAGGATCGACCGTGGCGGTCCGCAGGGAGGAGGCGGACGAGGTAGAGGAGTTGGACGAGCAGCTGGTGGTGGCCGACGCTTTGAGGCTCTACCACCACCACCACCAGGAGGTCCACCCCGACCACAGGGAGCTGGCGGGCAGCGACAGGCACAGCTCCAGGCAGCAGAGGCCTACGACCACGGCGCACCCGAGATGATTCGAGGTACTATCTGTGTCTATTCCACCCTTGCTGCAGTTCTTATAGACACAGGAGCGAGTCACTCTTTCATAGCCGCTGCCCTTGTTCGGAGCTCGGAGATTCCGACAGAGCCGTTGGCTCGATCCTTACGGCTAGAGACTCCTACGGGAGCAGACTCGACGATTACGCACTGGTGCCGGTAGTGTGAGCTTACTCTAGGAGGCGAGAGCTTCGGCTGGGATCTTCTTGTAGCAGCGTCGAGGCCTTACGACGTCATCTTGGGCATGGATTGGCTGTCTACGGTCCATGCACAGATTGACTGTTTTAGGCGCAAGGTGCGTTGTGTACGTACCGACGGGAGCAGGTTCACCTTCACCGGCGAGAAGGGAGCCTTAGCAGCACAGGATGGACTTCCGCGGAGGAGAGGACAGCCCATCACTCATCAGTTGGCTAGCCTTATCCTTGGAGCAGTTGACGTGCGGAGTCCTGGTTTTCCTGCAGTGGTGGATCAGTTTGCGGACGTTTTTCCCGACGATGTTCCAGGGCTACCTCCTCGCAGAGAGGTAGACTTTTATATTGACTTGTACCCCGGGACAACCCCGATATCCACTCCAGCATATCGGATGGCCCCCGCCGAGCTTCGAGAGCTACGGGTACAGTTGGAGGACTTGCAGGGCAAGGGGTTCATCCGACCCAGTGTTTCACCCTAGGCTTCCCCGATATTGTTCGCCAAGAAGGCGGACGGGAGCTTGCGACTTTGTGTTGATTATCGTCACCTGAACCAGGTGACAGTGAGGAACAAGTATCCGCTACCGAGGATTGATGACCTCTTTGATCAGCTCAAGGGAGCACGGTGGTTCTCGAAGATAGACCTCAGGTCAGGCTATCATCAGCTCAGAGTCAGAGACGAGGATGTGCAGAAGACGGCCTTCAGATGTCGGTATGGCCACTATGAGTTCTTGGTTATGCCTTTCGGTGTAACCAATGCCCCAGCAGTGTTCATGGCTCTCATGAACAGGATCTTTCATCCATACCTTGATCGGTTTCTCGTGGTCTTCATCGACGACATTCTGATTTACTCTACGACAGAGGAGGAGCACGCCTATCACTTGCGAGTTGTCCTTGACACACTCCGAGAGCACCAGATTTATGGTAAGCTCTCGAAGTGCCAGTTCTGGATACGTGAGGTCCACTTTTTGGGACACGTTATCTCTGAGGCGGGAGTTGCAGTGGATCCCGCGAAGATTGAGGCTGTGTTAGCATGGGAGCCACCCAGGAGCGTGACTGAGGTTCGGAGTTTCTTGGGACTAGCTGGATACTATCGGAGATTTGTGCCGAACTTCTCCAGAGTTGCGGCATCACTCACAGCTTTGACGAAGAAGGGGAAACCCTTCGTGTGGTCAGACAATTGTCAGCAGAGCTTCCAGGAGCTGAGACAAAGATTGACTAGCGCACCTATCTTGAGGTTGCCTGAGGAGGGAGTAGGGTACGTAGTCTACTGCGATGCATCAGGGACCGGACTCGGATGTGTTCTGATGCAGGAGCGGGCAGTGATCGCCTATGGATCACGACAGTTGAGGCCGCATGAGTAGAACTACGCTACCCATGACCTGGAGTTAGCAGCAGTGGTCTTCGCTCTGAAGACATGGCGACACTATCTGATGGGCGAGCGCTTTACAGTCTTTTCCGATCATCAGAGTCTCAGGTATTTCTTCTCTCAGAAGGACCTGAACCTGAGACAGCGGCGATGGCTCGAGTTCCTCCAGGACTATGACTTTGAGATAGTCTATACTCCTGGGAAGGGTAACGTAGTAGCCGATGCCCTTAGCAGGAGTACGGGCATTCAGCTACTTGAGGAGGCGACGGAGCAGCTAGCCTCTTTGCAAATATCCTTCGTGGATAGAGATGGAGCAGCCTTCCTTCAGTCTCTCACAGTCACTCCTCCACTACTGCAGCGAGTCAGGAAGGCACAGTGTGGGGACGCTGACTGTGAGACACAGCGTGCACAGATATCCTCAGGACAGAAACCTGATGGTTTCTCCCTTGGGGCAGAGCACGACATCCTTTTCAGAGGACGAACCATGGTACCAGTCGCTTTGCGAGAGGAGGTGCTGAGAGAGTTTCACACTTCTCCTTTGGCAGTACATCCTGGAGTGGCGAAGATGTACCAGGACCTCAGACGACAGCACTGGTGGCCGGGCATGAAGAAGGCAGTAGCAGAGTTCGTTTCTCGATGCCTCACCTGCCAGCAGGTGAAGGCAGAGCATTAGGTACCAGCATGCTTGGTACAACCCTTGGAGGTTCCGGAGTGGAAGTGGGACGGCATATCTATGGACTTCGTGACTGGACTTCCACGTACTTCCAGAGGTCACGACTCCATCTGGGTGATTGTTGACCTACTCACCAAGTCGGCACACTTCTTACCCATCAGAGAGCAAGGCTCAGTAGAGAGCTTGGGACGTCTCTACGTTCAGGAGATTGTGCGGCTCCACGGCGTGCCATCATCTATCGTCTCCGATCGAGATGCTTGCTTTACTTCCCGGCTTTGGAAGGGGTTACAGGAGGCGTTCGGGACACAGCTATGTCTGAGCACAGCCTTTCACCCTCAGACGGATGGTCAGACGGAGAGGACCATTCAGACTCTCGAGGACATGCTCCGCGCATGTGTCCTCGACTTTGGTCGTAGCTAGGAGGACCACCTGCCCTTGGTGGAGTTTGCGTACAACAACAGCTACCACTCCACCATCGGGATGGCGCCGTACGAGGCGTTGTACGGCCGACCTTGTAGATCTCCTTTGTGCTGGACAGACCCTGGGGAGTCAACACTTGTGGGACCGGAGATGATCCAGGCCACGACAGAGAAGGTCCAGGTCATCCAGGAGCAGATGAGGACAGCTCAGAGCCGGCAGAAGTCATATGCTGACAGGAGGCGGAGGCCACTAGAGTTCGAGGATGGCGACCACGTCTTCTTACGGGTCTCACCTCGACGTGGTATTCGGAGATTTGGCCGAGGCGGCAAGTTATCTCCGCGCTTCATCGGACCCTTCCAGATTCTCAGCAGGATTGGTGAGGTGGCTTATCGCCTGGCTCTACCACCTCAGTTGCACCGGGTGCACGACGTCTTCCACGTGTCTCAGCTGAGGAGATACGTGCACGACCCGACACACATCATTGACCATGGGGAGCTTGACGTTGACAATGGGGTGACTTTTACGGAAGTCCCGGTGGAGATAGAGGATCGACAGGAGCGGGTCCTGCGTGGGCGATCGATTCCTCTTGTGCGCATCAGATGGCAGCACGGGAATCTCCAGGAGAGCACATGGGAGCGGGAGGCTCAGATGCGTGCTCAGTACCCTCATTTGTTTCCCTAGTTTTTGATGTATCTTTACGGGGACGTAAAGCCCAGAGGTGGGAGTAATGTAAAGACCCGTAAAATTCAAGGAAATTTTTTTCTTAATTTTCTTTAGAATTTTACAAGAGCGCGGTTTCAGACGGAACCTGATTCCGAGGCCCGGAGTGCCCAGAATCAATTTCCGAAGTTTGGCTCGGGTACGTTCAGTGAACGAACGAGCGGGAATTCCTAACTTTTGATCCGGTGCTCGGAATTGAAATCCGAGGGCACTGATGAACTCGCAGCGCCGATATTCGCTTAAAGAAACCTTTTCGGAAGTTGCTTTTGTTGCGGGTTGAAAGTTAGATTCAGGGTTTTTAGTTTAAGTTAAATAAAATTTGTGAAGAACAAATTTTATTTTAACTTGATAATTCCTACCAAAGGGATTTTGGAGTCCGACCCACATCCACTTAGCCTCCCTTGGGAGGATTAAGTGTGGTGGGGCCCACACGAACCCCAACTCCTCAAATTCTCTCAAAACCTCCCCTTTAACCCATTTCAATTAATGTTGAAAACTTGGCTTAATTAATTGAAGAGGGTTAATTTAAATTTCAAACCTTTGAAATTCTAAGAGGAGGGTTGTGTAATAAAATAAGCTTAAGCTTATTTTATTTTGTTGGGTTGGTTTCCTTTGTTCTTGAGAGGCTTTTGAGAGCTTCTTCTTCTTCTTCAAGCTCTGACGAAGAACACGAAGAACGCTCAAGCTCCGACGAAGAACGCTCAAGCTCCGACGAAGAACGCCGCCTCTCTTCTTCGTCTTCCGTGTCAACGACAGGAAACGCCACTTCCTCCTCGGACTTTCTTCGTCGGCATACGAAGATTCGCCAACAACGTATCTCTTCGGGCGTATCTCTTCGTCAACGGATTTGACGAACGACGACCGCGACGCCCGACCTCCGCGACGTTGACTTCCGCGGACGTTGTCAAATCTTCGAACCTATACTCGAGGTAGGGGTTGTTGATTTTTGTTTAATTATTTTATTCTTGATCGTGGATCTAGCATGTCTAACGTGAGGCAATTGAATATTTTTTAAGTTGTGTTATTTTTTAACGTGAGGGGGGCCGGACCGCATGAACACGGACGAACCCCCTCCATCGTTCTTGTTGTTTTACCTTGCGGGTGGAAACAAGGTGGCGTGGTGCCGTCACACCACGCGGTTAATCGTGCGTTTATTTTACGCGACGCCGTCGCGCGCGCACCATGGAAGAAACATCTTGAACGCGACGTCGTCGCGCCGCGTTGAAAGAAATCAAGGCACGGCGGAGGGGCGCGGTGCTGTCGCACCTCGCCGGATGACGAACACCGCGGCCGGTTCCGGGCCGCGGCGGAATGAGAAGACCGGCGGCCGGGCCGCCGGCGTCGGAAGCCGAAGAGGGGACCGGAAGATCCGGTCCCGTTGGAGAAAACCGGCCGGCCAGCTGGCCGGCCGGATGGCAATAAACCGGGGGAAATTTAATCCCCCGGTCATCTCACAAAACCCCCCTCTTTATGAGGGGGGCGGTTCCTTTGAGGGGGGGCAGGCGGCCCCTCCCGTTTCCTGCCAATCAAGCCCCCCACGTGGGGGGGCGGTTTGCAAACAGGCGCGGCTAAAAAGCCGCGCCGTCTTCCAATCAAGCGGGGGCTTGATTGCCCCCCGCGCTGCCTCCATGAGGCGCCAGGCCGCCGCGGCCGCCGCGCCGCCGGCCGGCCGGGCCGGGTCGGACCCGGGTCAGGTCGACCCGGTTCGGGCCGACCCAGGGGGGGTCGGGCCGGGTCGGCCCGGACCCGGACCCCCCGTTTCGATTCAGATTCGGTCTTTTGGCCATAACTTGAGCCACGGACCTCCGATCGACGAACCGTCCGCGGCAACGCGATCCTTGGATCGAGACGGTCGTTTCAGTATATCGCACTCAAGGTTTCTGATTACTTTGAGTTCGGCCGGGTTGGTTCGTTCACGAAACCAACCGGGCCTTCGGAGCGGAAACGCTCATATCTTGAGCTACGGACGTCCGATTGACGTGCCGTCAGCTGTGTTGTGTTCCTATTAGTGAGACGGATCTTTTGGCATACTCCGCCCGAGGTTTGGACGCAGGTGGAGTACGGTCGGGTTTGTTTTGCCTTAAAAACCAACCGGGCCCCGGGGACGAAAATGCCAATAACTCTCAGACCGGGCGTCCGATCGACGCGCCGTCTGTTGCGTTGAGTTCCTGTTGACGATACGGAACTTTTGGATACATAAACTCTGGACTTTGTGTCAGTTGATGTATCAGCCTCTCGGCTCGTGGAGCGGACCCTCCGAACGAGCTTGCTGTGTGCGGGAACCCTAGTGCTGGCTGCGACTGTTTCTGTGACTACTACTGCTACTGCTGCTACTGTGACTGCAACGACGACAGTACAGAGATCCTGTGTGGATTCGACGACGACGGCTACAGCACTCAGCGATCCTACGTGGGTCAGTGCTACAGGTCCTGTGTGGGCCCGATCCTGTGTGGGTCCGATCCTGTGTGGGTCCTTGCGCTCAGCGGTCCTGTGTGAACCAGCGCCTACAGGTCCTGTGTGGGCCCGATCCTGTGTGGGTCATTGCGGGGGTTAGTTACCTATCGATCCTTCGTGGGTCCGACGACTTAGATGGATCAGAGATCATCTTTATCGTCCTTTGAAAAAGTATACCTGTGTGAGCTGAATCCTGTTTCTTTCCTGTGTGGATTGTGTTGTGCAATCCTGTGTGGATTATGTTTTGCTTTCCTATGTGGAATACGTATACTTTCCTACGAGGACTGAGTTGTACTTGGGCTCGGAGGTTGGAGCGTATTTTAATTGATGACTTAGGTATATGTATGGGCATATACCTAAGCAGTGTCGGTTGTTACTTCGTGATTGTACTTTTCTTCGTGGTTTATCCTTTGTGGATTTGAGAGACCTTCAGGGGTCTCGGGGTCCCTACTGAGTAGCTTATACTCACCCCTGCACGGGATTTGCCCGCACTACGTTGTGTTGGTTGCAGACGACAGACAGCGTTGACCTTAGCTGAGGCTTGCACAGCGGGACGGTACCCGGAGGTGGACCACTGGGCGGGACGTGCTCGGAGCGGACGGCGGGACCCGTGGAGCAGAGGAGCTTTCTGTACCCACCCTTCAGGTGGGATTTCCAGTGGACAGCTCGGAGTAGCGGCTTTTACTTTTCAGTTGCTGTTTTTCCCTTTTCGAGTTGTACTTTACTTTCAGTTTGGGTTTGTATACTGGCCCATTTACTTTTCCGCACTTTCAGTTGTACTCTGCTTGCTTAGTGTTTACTTTCCGCTTGTTTACTCTGTGGTGTGTGTTTACTTTTCAAAGGCAATGCCTTCCCTTTTTCTGGGATTTACGCCTCGGTGCTAGTCGCCAGCCCCTGGCCTATGGAAGGCGGGCTTGGGGTAGTCACGGCACGGACCCCGAGGGCGGGTCGTGACAATATCAACAATTTTATATTTTGTGGAAATGTACTCCAACTTCATGTCACTATTTGTAACTCTCTCCTTGATGAAATGATATTTAATATCATTGTGTTTTTATTGGGAGTATTAAACTGAGTTCTTTGAGAGTCATATTTCACTCTAATTATCATAAAACATTTCAATGGTCATTCAACACTTACTTTAAAATATTATAGTTAGAATTTTATTCATATCATGTGAGTAAAGGAATTATTAGTAGCAACATAATCATCTTCAAATGTGCTTAAATTCATAAAATTTTGTTTTTTACTATGCTAACTTACACAACTCTATCCCAAAAAGAAAGTTCCTCCTAATGATGACATAAATTGATTGAAATATCTAGACTATCCAGATTAATTGAATCCTCATAATTTCAATCATCCACTTATTTTATACATCAAACTATAATTTGATGTTCCTTTTATATACGTAATAATTCTTTTAGAATCCAACATGTGTGATTATTTTAGATCACTTTGATATCTAGAACAAAAAAATACTGTATATATCATATCTAGCCTTGATTTCATAAGATAAATAAATCAACCAATTAACATCCTAAAATATTTCTAATTAACACTCTATCCCTATTCATCTTTACTTATATTCAAACCAATCATGATTGGTTCATAAAATTACTTTAAATATTCCATTCCAAATTTCATCAACAATTCCTTGTCATATTTTTATTGTGAAGTAAATATATAGTTTTATTTTTAATGAACTTGTAGTCCTAGAGTGAAGTTAATATCTCCAAACACTAAAATTTCAAAATAATTATTTATTTGTTTTGAAAATCCTTCATAAAAATTCTCCTTGTCACTAGTAAAAATTACATCATCAACGTACAAAATTATAATAAAAGTACGAATTTTTAACTCCTTCACATATAAGTTTCTATAAAAATTTCCTTTAAAAGTTGTAATTACTTTAGGTAGCTATCTAGTTTAGAATACTAGGATTTGGTTTCCTATTTTATCCCATAAAAGGTTTTCTTCATATTTAAAATTTTGGTTCCATCAACATCAAGTGTAAAGACCTTAGGTTTCTCAATGTAAAAATATTTTTCAAGATCTATATTTGAGAAAGAAGACTTCACATACATTTAATAAACTTTATATTTTATAGGATATGGACCTACTAGCAATATTCCAATAGCTTCAATACTTACAATGGGTGAAAAGGTTTCCTAAAAATATACAAATTCCCCTCATAGACTATAATGGATTTATTCCTTGAGATCTCACCTTTTTAACTAAGTTTGTTTCTAAACACCCATTTGGTTCCTATTATATTCATTTTTTATGGTTTAGAAACAAGATCCCAGGTTTAATTTTTCTTAATTTGGTCATACTCTTCATTTATAGTGTTGGAACCATGGTCGTTCTATGCATGAATTGGAGTAGGGTTTGTTTTTGTTGTCAATTCTCAGTGGAAGTTCAGAATGTGTTCCAGTAAAGTGATCATACAGTTCAATTAGACCACAATATTTAAGATGGTGATGTTTCCTAGTGTTTGCCAAATTTTTGGGCCTCAAAAACGGAATATGAAGACATGGATTTTTGATAAAAGGAGGTGCACACAAAGAGGAAGCGATGCGTGAAAAAGGTGGGCTATGCGCAAAATTTTTGGGTTGTGCGTGAAAAATAGCGTGGTGCGTGAAATAGTGGAGCGAGGTTTTTCGTTCAAATAGTGTTTCAGAATCAGAACGTCGAAAAATGGCAAAGGCACGGGCTGCACGAAAAATCTGGAGATGTGCGCAAAAAACGATTCCTGCGTGAAAATTATTGCACGCCGAATTATTGGTTTTTCATGCCAAGATGGGTTTTGCGTGTGGGGGTCTGAAATGCCTATAAATAAGAGGTGAACCCCCTCATTCTTTAAGGTTTGATACTCAGAGAAGATCCAAGATTTTATGCACATAAAAGGTTCGTGTAAAGGGAGTTGCGTGAAAAATTGAGGCTTGCGTGAAATATTCTGGCTTGCGTGAAAAATTACAAGTTGCGCAAAATATTCCAGCTTGCGTGAAAAATTCCAAGTTGTGCGAAATATTTCGGCTTGCGTGAAAAATTCCAAGTTGCACGAAATATTCCGTCTTGCGCGAAAAATTACAAGTTGCACGAAAAATTCTGTCTTGCGCAAAAAAGGTGAAGTTGCGCGAAAAACTTGAGGTTATGCGTAGAACTTGATGTTGCACGAAATTGTCAGTAAAAACTATTTGCACATTTCTGATTATCTGGTTCAGTGATTCAGTGCATTCAAGTGCATCATTACCAGTCTTCGATGCAAGCAGAGTCTTGTGCTAAGTAGAGGCAAAGACTTCAATGCGAATCTATTGAAGATACCTTCATGTCTATAAACTGACTACGACTTCATCAAAAGCAGTGAGCCAGGGGGAGTCAACAGGAGTGACCTGTGGGACGCAGTGGGATATCCCTGAACAGTTGTAAAGGCAGTGATCCTAGGACAGAGTGACTGTTCACAAACCTTTGTAAACCAAAACTAGTGAAGAATAGTGGAATTTGGTATGATCGACAACCTATCGGCGTATGATCCTTGAACGTAGCCCTTAGTGGTGAACCAAGTAAAAAGTGCTATGTCATCTATTTTCATGTGAATGTTTTATTGCTTACCATATCCATCATACAGGTTAAACTAGTTCCTACCAACGTGGGAACAAGATCCATCAGTTTAAAAGAAAAAGTTGACACCCTGATTCACCCCTCCCCTATTAGGGTGTCCCGAGGTCCTTCAAGTGGTATCATAGGGAGGTTTATGGTGTTTGATCTATCTTATACCGCCATGGAAAATTCAGTCAGTGTTAGGGGAGTTCCCCTCTTTGATGGAAGTAATTTTCAGATTTGGAAGAATAAAATGAGATCTCATCTAAGATCCCTTGGAATAGATGTTATTTTTTCCACTATACAAGGTATACATGTTATTGATCCAACAGGGATGGCTATGACTGATGCAGATGGGAAAATTATTGATGCAGATGCTAAAGCACAGAATACTCTCACCGTAACCCTTTCTGATCAGATCTATTTTAAAGTGATGAGTTGCACCTCAACAAAGTCTATGTGGGATAAACATGAAAATATTTATGAAGGAGATAGAAAAGTGAAGGAGTCTAAACTACAGGTCGTGCATAATAGGTTCGATGATATGAAGATGCATCCTGATGAGAATGCAAAATCCTTCTTCAATCGAATTACTGAAGTGGTTGGAGCAATTCGGGGTCCAGGTGAAGAAACCAAAGATGTTGACATTGTGAAGAAAATATTGAGAAGACTTCCACCCCTATACAATGAAAAGGTTTCATCCCTTGAGGAAAGATATCTTTCCAAACTTTCTCTGGATGATCTACTGAGCAGCCTAGTGGCATATGAAATGAGAGTCAAACCAGAAGATGCTATGAATCGAGTGAGAAAGAAAATGGCATTCAAAGCTATTTCGAAACTGAAAATCTCAAAATATAGTAGTGGTGAAGATGACGAGAAAAAATAAATTCTTTCTCTCATTGTAAAGAAGTTCCAGAAGGGAAAAGGGAAATTCATAGGGAAGTTACCTCTAGCTTGTTTTTGTTGCGGAAAATTTGGTCACATTGCCTCTCAATGTTCAAGAAAGATCGATGATGAGAATAGCGATTCTGAAAGCATTGAGAAGACTCATAAAAGTTTTTCTAAAAGTGAGACTTCAAATCAAGAAATAATGTACCAAAGGAGAGTTTTGTATGTGAAGAGGAAGAAGATGATAATGAATTCTGTAATGAAGAAGAACCAGAATTTAAAACTGGGAACCATGCTTCCATGATGACCACTGTTGAAAAATCAGAAGATAATGGTGGAAAAAATTAGGTGAAAACTAGTTCCAATCCAGAGTTGCAACTTAAGGATGCTGTTATTAAGCTTAAGATTAAATGTAAGAGTTTCAATAAGTGGAAATAAATTATAGAAGAATCAACTGAATATGTTGATCAACTTGAAGTTGAAATTGAACAACTAGAAGAATTGGTGAAAGTACAATCTAAAATACTTGAAAGTAGTGATGATGTAGTGGATCTAAAGTTGAGAATTTAAGAGCAGGAAAAGGTCATCAATGACCTCACCTCCAGATTAGAGGAAAATTCCAAGACTTCTGAGCGACTTGAGGAGGAAGTTGTTACTATTAGGAGTAAACTTGAAAAAGATTCAATTTCAAAAGAATCAAGGAATAAAATACAGTTTGGAAGGTTCTCAGATGCTGAGCTGTTGGAGAGAGAAAAACGTGGCTCTAATAGAGTTGAAAAGATTTTAAATGATCAGAGACCTTCCTGCATGGGAAATAGTGGAATTGGTTTCGAGACAGAGTCGTCATATGCTGCAAATAAAGGTAACCAAAATAAAGGCAATCTGAAAGTGGTTGATGTGTAAAATTCATCTGAAGTGCTGAAACAGAAACCCCAATTCAATATGAAATAATAAAATAAGATTATCCTCGAGCCTCCTTGAAAAAAGGGCCCTCAAACTATTATCCCACTGAAGAAGGAATGAGGATAAACAGAAGTGAGAAGACATTTCTTCTCATGAAGTGTCAGTTCTGTGGATATTTAGTCCATACCATGTCTTATTATGAAGAGGCAAGAAGCTATATGAATGGAGAAGATATGGGAGTTAAATGGAGGAGAAAAAATTCATATCCTAATTATTTTAGAAGAAACAATTTCTATGGATATTGTTTTTGTTGTTCTAACTTTGGTCATAAGGATGTTAATTACAGGTAGAGAAGGGACATGGATACCTCATATCGGAGTTCGAGACAAGTCAAATCTCGTCAACAAGATAGTGTTTCTCTTACAAATAGGTTTTCTCCTCTCTAAGAAGGCTTCGACTATGAAGAACCAATGTACACAGATGAGATAATTGAAAGGCCATCAGTGCTCTATACTCAATCCAATTTCTCATGTAAAGAAAGAAAGAAAATTGAGAGATCGAACCTTGCAGAGGTGGCCCTAAAAGCTACAAAAAGCAACAGTACCTGGATTCTGGATAGTAGTTTTTCATCTCATATGACAAGTAATGCTGGCCTGTTAACAGATATCAGAAGGAAGGTTGATGGTATAGTAATATTTGGTAATGACAGTGCTATGAAAATCAAAGGTAGTGTAAGTACTGAATTAGCTAATGGAGAGCTAAAGAAGACTGAAGTCCTTTATATAGATGGCCTATGCCATAATCTACTCAGCGTGAGTCAACTATGTGACTCAGGACTTATAGTTACTTTTAATCAGAAAGGATGCACTATCAAGGAAAATACAAGCAATTCACTTATGAAGGGATGCAGAACAGAAGACAACTTGTGTTAGGTTGATAGTAAAGAAAATGTTTGTTACATGACTGTTGAATAAGAAAACAATTTGTGGCATCGGAGACTGGGACACATCAATCAACAAGACATGGAGAAAATATCAAAATTGAGGATTGTCATTGAAATTCCCAACCTGAAGCGTGAGCATGAAAAGTCTTGTGATGCTTTCATTCGTGGGAAGCTTGTCTGCAGTTCATATCGGCCAAAGAAGAAAAGGGCATCTCATCTTCTTGATCTAATTCATACAGATGTATGTGGGCCGATAAATGTTACTGGAACTCTTGGAGAAAGGTACTTTTTCCTTTTTATATATGATTACAGTAGAATGACATGTGTATTGGTTATTCAAAGGAAATGACAAGTGCTTGACTGTAAGAAAACATATCGGTGAATCGATGAGAATGATACTGGATGAACAATCAAAGTGTTGCGATCTGAAAATGGAGGAGAATATACATCCATTGAATTTTAAAATTACCTGGAGAAGCATGGGATACAACATGAGGTAGCTACTATGAGAAATCCACAACAAAATGGAGTTATTGAACATAAGAATCGAAAGGTGAACAACATGGCACGAACTATGCTGATTGAGAGTCGTATTACACGACATTACTAGAAAGAGGTTGTCCAAGCTATAGTGTATATTTAAAATCGAACAGGACTTTATATGGGTGAGACGAAGACACCATATAAATTGTGGCATGGAAGGAAGCCCTCTTTGAAATACTTTCATGTTTTTGGAAGTAAATGCTTCATCAGGAACAAAGAAGGAAATCAATGGAAGTATGGTGAAAATGCAGATGAAGTAATTTTCCTTGGATAGTCAATGAACAACAAATCCTACAAGTGTTTCTACAAGATATTAGGAAGGATCGTGGAAATCAGTAATGTTAAGATCATTAAAGAGAAAACCACAAATGCTTCACAGATTTCATATGATGATATGATAGAAAGTGAGGAAGAAAATGAACATGGAGTAAATATAAATGCAGGAATAGAGGAAGGTGGACAAAACACTCAACAGTCACATCATGATGTTGACTCAGAAGAAGAATCTGAAGAGTTAACCTTGGCTGGAGAGAATGTAACTGAAACTCATAGGAGAAATCGAAGAGTTGAGATTGATCCATCTAACGTAATTGGGGACACGAGTGCACCCACACAAACAAGGAGGATGAGGAATAACACACAATCTAAATTTCTGTCAGTTGTGGAGCCATCCTCATTTGGAGAAGCTACAAAGGATGAATCATGGGTGAAATATATGAATGAAGAGTAAGATCAGATTGACAAGAATCAGACATGGGATCTTGTCCAAAGACCCGAAGGTCACAATGTGATTGGTACAAAATGGATCTTCAAGAACAAGTTTTATGAGCATGTAAGTGTTATTAGAAACAAGGCACGACTGGTATGTAAAGGATACTCCCAGATTGGAGGTGTTGATGTTGAAGAAACCTTTTCTCCAGTGGATATACTGGAGTCAATCAGGATTTTCCTTTACATGGAACTCCAAAGAGAATATAAAGTATATCAAATGGATGTCAAGACAGCATTTTTGAATGGTGTACTCGAAGAATAAGTCTACATTGAACAACTAGTTGGTTTTCTTCTTGGTACTGATGAAACAAAAGTTTTCAAACTAAAGAAAGCTCTATATGGTTTGAAGCAGGCACCATGAGCATGGTATTCTCGGCTGGAATCTTATCTTAAGAAGATTGAATTCAAAAGAGGAGGAGTAGATCACAATCTATATGTGAAGAATTATCCAAAAGACCAGTTCATGGTTCTAGTCTATGTTGATGACATTATATTTGGTGGCAGTAGGCAGAAATCAGTGGATGAATTTTTCAATCACATGAAATCATAATTTGAAATGTCTATGATTGGGGAGCTCACATATTTCTTGGAGCTATAGGTGATTCAAAAGAAGAATTACACTTTCATTTCTTAGGAAAAGTACACAAGAGAGATACTGAAGAAGTTTAATATACAAGACTCCAAACCAATTTCAACTCTGATTACAGTTGGAACCAAACTTGGAAAGCATGAAGATTGGACATTTGTAGATCCCACCATGTACATGAGGATAATTGGGAGCCTATTGTACCTGACAGCAACACGACCAGATATTGTCTTTGCAACATGTCTAGCGGCCCTCTTTCAGAGTAATCCAAAGGAGGAACATATGGCTGCTGTAAAAAGAATCATGAGGTATATTCAAGGAACTCACAATTGTGGCTTATACTTTCCTGCAGAAAGGGATAGTGAATTAGTAGCATTTTCTAATGCTGACTGGGCTGGAGATGTAGTGGAAATAATGTCCACCAGTGGTGGAGCATTCTATATTGGGAATAAATGTGTTGGATGGTTGAGCAAGAAACAAGAAAGTACTTCTCTTAGTACTGCTGAAGCTGAGTATATCTCCGCCACAAATTCATGCACTCAACTGCTATGGATGAAGCAACAACTAATAGATATTGGTGATGAGGTGAAACAAAAATGGTAATTTACTGTGATAACAAGAGTTCCATTGATCTTATGAAGAATCCTGTTCAGAATTCTCATACAAAACATATTGAAATCAGGTATCACTTTATGAAAGAAAAAGTTGAGCAAGGCATGATTAGAATGGATCATGTGGGAACTGATGAGGAAGTGGCTGATATCTTGACCAAGCCACTATCCGTATCTGTGTTCGAGAAGCATCGGTTGAACCTCGGTGTTCAGCCACCTCCCAGTGCATAAGGAGGTTACTAAATACCCCTCTCCCAAGTTATGTTAACTGTTTTTAATATTTTTCTGAATATGATGAAGGTTTATGGGGGAGATACTATCCAAGGGGTGTATTGAGATGTTCAATGAGAAAATACCGATCTTTGGGTTTATTGCCAATGGGGGAGAAGGAATAAATTCATGACATTTTTGGTATCACGATGAGATTTCGGTGATAGGGTAAGAAGGAATACACTGGACTCTAGGAAATTTAAGAGAATTGCTTGGGCATCATTGAAAATTCAAAAACACGGGATCCCAATTCATGTTTCCCCTCTTGTTTTCTATACTGAGCATTGCTCACATAGACTTAGAGTGTTGGATGAGTTAATTCTCGAGTTTGTGGTTTTCATATGGCTGGTTCTCTATTGGATTTATTTAATGATTGACAACAAACCCAAAGGGGGAGATTGTTGGAACCATGGTCGTTCTATGAATGAATTGGAGTATGGTTTGTGTTTGTTGTCAATTCTCAGTGGAAGTTCAAAATGTATGCCAGTAAAGTGATCATACAGTTCAAGTAGACTGTAGTATTGAAGGTGGCGTTATTTCCCAGTGTTTTCCAAATTTTTGGGCCTCAAAATCGGAATATAAAGACAAGTACTGTTGATAAAAGGAGGTTCACACAAAGAGGAAGTGGTGCACAAAAAATGTGGGTTGTGCGCGAAATTTTTGGGTTGTGTGCGAAAAAAAGCGTGGTGCATGAAATAGTGGAGCGAGGTTTTTCGCGCAAATAGTGTTTCAGAATCAGAACGTCGAAAAATGGAAAAGGCATGGGCTGTGCAAAAAATCTGGAGATGTGCGCGAAAAACGATTCCTGCATGAAAAGTGTTGTGTGTCGAATGAGCGGTTTTTCACGCCAAGATGGGTTTTGCATGCGGGGGTCTGAAATTCCTATAAATAAGAGGTGACCCCCCTCATTCTGTACGATTGGAGACTCAGAGAAGATACGAGATCTGATGCGCGTGAAAGGTTCACGTAAAGAGAGTTGCGCGAAAAATTGAGGCTTGCGTGGAATATTCCGGCTTGCGCGAAAAAATTCCAAGTTGTGAAAAATATTCCGGCTTGCAAAAAAAATTCCATGTTGCGTGAAATATTCTGGCTTGCATGAAAAATTCCAAGTTGCGTGAAATATTCCGTCTTGCGCGAAAAATTCCAAGTTGCGTGAAAAATTACATCTTACGTGAAAAAGGTGAAGTTGTGCGAAAAACTTGAGGTTGCGTGTAGAACTTGATGTTGCATGAAATTGTCAGTGAAACCTGTTTGCACGTTTTTGATTATCTGGTTCAATGATTCAGTGCATTCAAGTGCATCATTACCGGTCTTTAATGCAAACAAAGTCTCATTCTAAGTAGAGGCAAAGACTTAAATGTGAATCTATTGAAGAGACCTTCACATCTATAAACTGACTGGGACTTCATCAAAAGCTGTGAGCCAGGGGGAGTCAATAGGAGTGACTCGAGGGATGTAGTGGGCTATCCCTAAATAGTTTTAAAGGCAGTGATCCTGGGATAGAGTGACTATTCCCAAACCTTTTTAAACCACAACTAGTGAAGAATAGTGGAATTTCTTATGACCGACAACCTGTGGGCATATTCTCCTTGGACGTAGCCCTTAGTGGTGAACCAAGTAAAAAGTTACATGTCATCTCTTTGCATGTGAATGTTTTATTGCTTTCCATATCCATCATACATGTTAAACTAGTTCCTACCAATGTGGGAACAAGATCCATCAGTTTAAAAGAAAAAGTTGACACCCTGATTCACCCCTCCCCTCTCAGGGTGTCCCGGGGTCCTTCACATTACACTTATCCACTCCTTGTTTTCAATAGCCTCTCTATCTGACTTTGGTGAAATTTTTGAAATGAGTTTTGTTTGATTTTGAATTCTCAATATTCTTTTGGTCTATACTAGATCTTCACGACTTACAATTTTATGATCCAACATGCCTTTTCAATATTTGATACTTTATTTTTTCAACTTCATAAGTTTCATCCTCATCAATAGTTTAATCTGAGTCAACATCAACTGTCTCTAGTTCATGTAAAATATTGTCTTCATTCTCTCTTCCATAAATCTATATTTTTTTATTTCTTAAATGTTATCATAATCAAATTTATTTTTAATCTAATATGGATTTATTATAAAAAAATTTCACATCATAAAAATATATAAACTCGTGTTGTCTATTATTACTTTATCAAATATCCTCTACCATTGGATAGATAGACCCTGAAGATCCTATCCTCATATTTCTTCTTTAATTCCCCTATATTTTCATTCATGATCTTCATAAAACATAAAATACCAAACAATTTAAAATATTTCACAATCGAATTCTTATTGTACCACAACTCACACAGAGTCATGATAGAATATGGTCTCCTAAAACATCTATTCTATATATTCACAACTTTACACACTACTTATCTCCACTATAATTTTGAATGTTTATATTTAGATAACATGGTTTTGCTCATTTCAACCAGACTTCTATTCTGTCTATCTGCTTCTCTAGTTTTTTAAGGCATATAAAGAGCACTGTATTGATTATTAATTCTATAATTTTCAAGATATGATTCAAAATAATTACAAGTGAACTCCCCACCATTTTTTATTCTCAATATTTTGACATAAACTCTATGATCTTTCTCTACTAATATTCTAAAAACCTTGAACATTTCAATTGATTCTAGCTTGTCCTTAATAAACATGAAATTTGTCATATGGGTGAAATAATCAGTGAATGTGATAAAATATAGTTTACTATTGGTATATTGGTATCTCATAGTCCCACATATATTAGAATGAAAAATCTCAAATGGACTAGAAGACTAAATCTCTCCCCTTTTATGTGTCCCATGCACAAAATTTCCTTCTTGACAAGTTTCAAAAATAACTCACCTTTATCTTTTTATCCGAGGAAGGTATATTAAAACATTATTCTTTATTATATTTGTAAAAATTCATTTTCCAAGATGGATAATGTGACATCCTGGACCTAGTTCACTCATAAGTAACCTGTCTCAATTGGTCGCATTTCCTCAAACGCACCTCTTCGATGCCAGAGGCTTCAGACTAGAAGTGTGGGTTTATAATGGTTTGGTGGGGAGACTATATCATCTTTATTAGAGTGGAACACAATGGTGAATAATAGACAAATAAGTGGAATAAATTTCATAGAAACAATAGAAGTAACACAAGGAAACATAAATAAATCATCAAGAAAATAAATATTGGAATAAACATGATCCAATATAATATACCTAAATTTGATGTCATGATGCTATAAAAATGGGATTGAAGGGAACATGGTAACATATATACATAGTAAATTCTATGAAAAAATGGGCAAGAATACCAAAATCTATCTCCAATAGAATTTCAATCAAAATCCCTATCCTCTGCTTCCATACTCCATCTTAGTACATAAAATCAAGCATCCATATCAATACTCTTCCATTTCTCCCTAACTACATCCAGAAGTAAATCTGGGCATCAAGTGGAAGCCCAAAGAGGGTGTGAGTAAAAATAAATAGGCAACCAACAACGGTTTCTAATACTATCCAATTTATGAATATAAAATTATTTTTTGCAGGTATGAATAAATAAGTATAATAAAATAAATGAAACCAAGTTGGCTCGGGTTCCTAGAGGATACCCGTCCGACTCTACCTGCTTCGGCCTAAGCCATAATTTCTCTAAACATAGGTTATATTTAATATATAATTATATATAAATATATATGTAATTATGAGAAGAATACCCAAGACATAATTCCAAGGAATCCATGTTTCATATCATAAGAGTAAATCCATCACCTTAGAAGGTCAAACCAAATCATAGATATAAATAGTGGAATTGGAAATAAGGGGGATGAGTAAAAATCTAGGGGTCCACCCTCAGAATTGCTCTCTTATAATAATAATTCCACTGATCCCTAGGAATAAGTCCTAGGTAGCCTCAGGATAGAATTTATTTGATATCAATGGGATAATATGAGACCATCCTCATCCCAATACATAAAGATGAATCCAAGTAGATTATCCAAGGCATTATAATTTATGTATAAAGTAAAATATGATTCCAAAAATCCACATTTGGTAAGTCATCAATGCAATACAAGGACCGAATCTAATAGGGGTGTTTATTCTTTGTAGACACATCCATGAATCAGTTGGTGTCCTCTAGTTAGTCAAGGAATACCCTGGTCAGGAATCCAAGACATTCCTAAGGCATTCCATCCTATAATAGAATATAATGGTTATAATAAAATCTAGGGAATGCTAATAATTTATCAAGTCCATGTGTTACATTTATACCATTTTACATTTTATCAAATCCCATTTATTTATGGGAATATTTAAAAAATAATAAAATTCAAGGGATATGACCTTTCCATTCACGATTTATTTATTTCATTTAATATTTTGACTAATTTTATATACTCTTTTGAATCATATTTGATAGGAAAAACCCACCTTAGAAGGTGTTTTGGTCTCATAGTTTTTTATAAAGGTATTAATGGTATATAAAAACACACCCCAAGGGGTGGTACTAGTTGAGGTGGAAAATATTTGACAATATTAGGGGTCTATGGTAGTATCTCACAAATATATAGACATTTAATTAAAGTAATTTCACATTTTAGAGTGACACATGGAAGGTTCAGTGCAAAACACAATGACACACTTTATAGACATCAAGAAATTTAGGGTAAGGAAAATAGACCACCTTCCTTATCTATTATAAGCCTCTAATTATGACTAGAATGAGATAAATTGGAGAATCTTGACAAATACCTTGAAAATAAGGTATATTATATTTCATGGAAGTAGAATCCAAGGTAGTGATATAAATTTGGAAAATAATCAAGAGGACTCATAGACCTACCAAGGGTGATCAAACATGACTTATGACATTTTATTTTGAGTCTATATGTGGGAAATATCACAAATATTATGAGGGGAGCCAAGGGGGAGCTCAGGTAGCTACTATGTGCGGGGAATGATGGATAGATAGAGAGGAAATAAACTTAAAGGTTGTAGGGGAAACAATAAAATCATGTTTTTTAAAGGGGATCATGGTTTGGAAAAACTTTTTTCCATACCATGCACAAAACATTATTGACCACTTTCCAAGAACCCATGAATAACTTGGTCTAGATACATGATTAGACAAACCGTAAACACACTGCATGTAGCTACTATCCAAGAAGCCACACCTTGCATGTTTTAGGCACACTCTTAGACAAACTGTGTGAAAACCATGTGACTTTGTTTTGTAATAAATTACTTATTTTTCATGAAAATATGGACCACCTAACATGGTTAAACTATCCATGATCCTATTCTTTGGGGATATACGATTGAGACACGTGATTATATCTAACCATATACTAACCATGTGCCTCACTATGATTATCCAAAAAGTGGAGCTCCAGGCTCCAAAAAAGGTACAGAAACTCTCAAAACCTTCCTTAGTCCCTTATGTACTATTAAAAGTATAAAAATAACAGGCTTATAAATATTTAAAAGATCCCATGACTCTATAAAAATATGGAATCTTACAATCTCCCCTGCATAAAAAAACTCATCCGCAAGTTTCCCTAAGGGGGGATGAGAATCATCTATGAATAACTCCATCCACTTCACACATATACTAGCCTCTTAATCTTATGTCTCATCATGTACATGGTAGTGGAAACATAACACCCGTACTAGAGGAACTATCCTAACTTGGTGAGATTTTGTGCTATGATTAGTAATACTAATTGGATACTTCTCAAAAGAAGCATCAACCTCTAACTCAACCTTAGAAACTAAATAATAATATAGGTTTTAATGATAAAGGTGAAGATGTGGAACATAGAACACTCTATGAATGGACCTATACCTATGAGGAAGAACTATATGGTAGGATGTTTTCCTAACTCTCTCTGCTATCTCAAAAGGTCTGATAAATCTAAGTGCCAGATTCCCTTATCTTCAAATTTGTTGATGACATAATCTAGGTAAAACACCCAAGAAAACCTGATCTCCCACCTAAAAATATATAGGATGGTGGAAATGATTGTTATAAGACTTCCTCCTAGACTAATCTATAGCCATATGTTTTCTAATAAGATGTACCTACTCTAATGTATCCTAAAAAATACATGGCCCCAATAATGTTGCCTCCCCTACCTCTAATCATCGCAAATGTGATTAGCATGAATTACCATATAGGTCCTTGTAAGGATACAACCATATAGTTTCTTTGAAACTATTATTATAAGTAAACTCAATAAGAGGAAAATGTTTCTCTAAAGAACCTCCAAAATCAAGGATGCATGCCCTATTAATTCCCTATAATACTTGTATAGTATGATTTGACTGAACATCAATTTGAGAGCGATAGTCTGTGCTTAGAAGCACATGTGAGCCTAGATCCTTTTTCAACCCCTTTCAGTACTGAGAAGTAAAATGAGCACCCCTATCTGATAATATGGTACTAGATAACCATGAAGTCATATAATCTTTTGGACATAAAGTCTTCCAAGTTCATATACCATAAGGATCTCCCTGATAGGTAAGAAATGGGTGAACTTAATCATTCAATCCACAATTACCCACACCACATCACTTCATTAAGGGGATTTCAATAAACCCACAATGAAATCCATTGATACATCTTCTCATTTCCAATTTGGAATGGCAAATAGATGTAAAAGGCCATCAAGTCACTGGTTATATGCCTTAGCCTATTGAAAAGTGGAACACAAAGTAAAAAAAATATGCTATATACTTCTTTATTCTCGATCACCAATACTGGTAGCATAAATCATAGTACATCTTGGTATGTTTTGGATATACTACCCATTTGGAGGTATGAGATTCTAACATCAGATCCTCTTTATTGTCTATAGGTACCCAAAAACACCCATGAATATGAAAGATCTCATCCTTATCAATGACCCAACTAGGTGGCGAGTCCTCACCTGATACACTTTCTCTTAGGACTAAGCCTTCAGGATCAAAAATCCATCTCATATTAACTCGATCCAGAAGTGATGAGGTCACTTAAAAATATATAAGAATAGGATTCCCATGACACTTTTGAACCTCTAGATGCATCTTAGAAATAAGATACATTGACTACCAATCACTATTGTCTTCCTAAAAATATTTTTTTGAGTATTAAAGCTTAAATAACCCACCACTACATTTTATTTTCTAGGCATATAGGTAATCTAAAAATCTAAAGAATAAAGGAATTGAACCCATATTCATTATATAAGGTTCAAATCACAATGTGTGAATATGTATTTGAGACTTTTATGGTTTGTGTATACCAAAAAATTCTCTCCTAGTAAATAATGTCTCCATAAGAATAAATAATGAACTAAAGTTACTAAGTTTAGGTCATTCATTGGGTAATTATTCTCATGAAGCCTTAACTGGTGAGACCTATATGCTGTGAATCATTTCAATAACATAAAAAAATCCCAACCCAATTTCAGATGTATTATATTAAATTGTATACCCTCTACTAGGCTTAAGTAAAATCATGATTGGTGCTAAGGTAATTCTTCCTTTCATTTCCTAAAAGTATTTTTCATAAGATTTATACCATGTTAATTTAACACCCTTATTTTTCAAGGATGTGGGAGGTGTTTTAAGGAATTATAAAACTTGAATAAAAAACCTATAATAGATGGTCAGACCCAATAAACTCCATATATCTGATATGTTCATGGGATTCTCATATGAAACATGGATCTCACCTTCTCTAGATCCAAAAATACCCCTGATTATGAGATAATGTAACTTTGGAAGTAAACTCTATCAATTTAAATGTATCATTTTGTGAGATTAGTATATATCTAGTTCTCTATTAGTGTATTCAAAATGATTTCATGGTGTTTGGCATGATAATGTTGTGTTTGAGAATACACCAAGATATCATCCACACAAACTACCAAAAAGGAGTCCATGTATAGGTGGTAACCCGATTCATCAAGTCCATAAAGACTCTTGGATTATTCATGATACTTATAAACATTAAAAAATACTCATATATTCCATATATAATTTAAAAATCTATACATGGTAAATTAGAAGGCCTAACTTATACCTGATGATAGACCAACCTCAAATAAATCCTCAAGAAGACCCTGGTTCCTTGAAGAAGATTGAAGAGATCATTAATATGTGGAAGTGGGAACTAGTTCTTAACCATAATCTGGTTCAAATGGCAGAAATCCATACAAATCTTGAGATTCCTATCTGTATTCTTGGTTAAAAGTATAGGTAAACCCCAAGGATAAGTGCTGGGTCATATAAACACTTTAGCTTCCTGGTCCTCCAACTCTCTTTTGAGTTATTGAAGCTTAGTAAGAACCATCCTATAAGGAGGAATATATACCAATTCTTATCCTGGAATAACTTCAATAGTGAATTTTACCTCTCTCTTAGAAGTTCGTTAGAAAAAGTCATTAGGGAAGAAATCCTTAAAATGATCCAACACTTGAGGGAAATATTTCTGACATGTTCCCTAATTGTTTAGAAAAATAATAGAAATATGAGTTGACACTATGCCTAGCCCATGATGCTTAGGTCCAACTTGAATAGCTTGGATGTCATATTCCTTAATGAGTGTAGTGACCAAACTCTGGAAATAAGGACACCTTGTAGTGATAATAATCAATATGGTTGAGATAGGGTAACAACTAGTCCGTCCTGATAATTATGCCAAATCCAATTATATCGAGGATGAATTTTTTTCACAAAAAATGATATTCACCAATCTTAAGGGGACATTCATTACATGGGTTCACACATTCTAATTAGATTTACAATGGATTTTCATGTCTCATAACTCTATATAAATACTCAATTTTATTACCAAGATTCTCTATAATAGTCTCAAATATAAAAGATCGTGTATAGCTAGTGTCAAATAAGGAAGATACTAAATTCGAGGCTACTAGAAACGCATCTCAAACTGTATATTTCCCAACATCCTAATCCTTAGTTGTTGACTACACTATATATATATATCCATATCCATGATCTTGAGTGACAGTCTAACCCCTTGAGAAGATATTCTCTACTAACACTGCACAACTGGTGTATGGATTCCTCATCCATAATTACTTCCTCAACTTAAGTGGATTTTAGTACTTTAACTCCCTACTTGATATAGATCTACTAATCCTACTCTAAAACTTGAGGTTAGAACCATCTCCTTCTCACTGAGCATTGAAGGAAAGGTTCTTGAAAACAACTGAAGATGACCCATCTTATCACAATACCAATACTTAATTGTGACCTTACCACACTAGGGATTCATGTGTCCTGACATACCATATTGATGGAATACTATGTTGTTACATGGGAACACACTCTAACTGATGCTACCCCATGATAAATCTCAAAATAATGCTTCTTAACTCTAGGCGTACTAATTCCTTAACGAAGTAATAAATTTCCCTAGACCACACCTTCAGTTTCTCCCAGGTTATGCTCAGAGATGAGGGTCTGATTAACTATATTTTAAATAGTATTCAAACAGAAGATACTGAACTATTATTGAATGGAATACCTGAGTCCATCCTTAAATCATCTAGCTTTGGATAGATCATCACCAAGGAAAGTAGGAACAAAATGCTGGAGCTTTTTGAAATGAGATAAATAGTCCATATCAGATAAATTTCCCAACACTAGGTGCATAAAATCTCTATATAGAATGACCCTAAATGTCTTAAGAAAGAAATAATTATAGAAGATAGATTATAAATCCATCCAAACAATATCCCAATGCCGATATTCTTGGGTCAAAACCTCCCACTACCTCTTAACAGACCCTCTATGTATATATGAAGTGAGGTTCACTATCCTATCTGAAGGTGTCTTTAATTGATCAAAGATAGTAAACATAGACTCTATCCATGACTCATTATCCTAGGGACCACCTTCCCCTAAAAAGTTAGGAAGGTGATACTACTAGAAATTCCTAGTCAAATTTTCCATAGTAGGGGTAGGTTGGGTGTCTCCCTGTATGGTCTACATTAACCATAGGGAACCCTCTCAAAAATAATAATCGGTTCCCAAATTAGGTATAAAATGAAGTTTCAAAGGTGGAACTCTAGGTGGTAATACCAGTGATATAGGTACCAACACCTTCATATCATGGTCTTCACTACCTTACCAGCATTCAAACTGAGGCTATTATAAAGGCATATATCTATGATTCCAGGCACACACCTCAAAATAAGTTTCAATAATATAAAATATTTCAGATAAAAAAATAGGATAGGTACAAAGTATTACTATACAAGAGTCAATACCCATCCATCCACTCCCAAAAAATGGTCTAGGTTTCAAGAAGATCATGAAGTAACATAAGAAAACTCCTCACTTCCCAATAATAAGTTAGTTCTAGGTCACGGTTCAAGGTTTTATATCTCACAACAGAGGTTTTATTATGTGGAGTTTCAATTGAATGTTATAGATGAAAACACTCTTAAAGTTGAAATTAATATGCCGATTTATTGTAAACCATTCATTTTAAGAATCATAAGTTAGAAATCTCACATATATGTATATATTTATCATTTTCATGTTTGATGAATTACCATTCCAAAGTTATAAATACCTAAGTTTTATAAATTACAATTGGAACTTCATGTTACTACAACTAGACCTTTTAGATTTGGTATCAGAATGTTAAAAATCCATATACAATGATTTGATTATACAGATCACAATCCCAAATTTATATATTCATAAACATTATAAATTATAATTGGAATCCATTTAATCACCATAAACTACTATTTCTTCTCATGTAACTAAATTTACATGGCTCAAACATATGATAATTTGTTATTTAAGGTTCCCCCATCAAACTATGTAAGAAAACACAATTTATGTTGTTGCAGATACTTTAAGTAACCAATTATTTGACTATTTTCTTGTAATAAATGTTTTTACAATCACTAGTATATCAATCAAGGCACAGAAAAAATACTACATGAAATACACATAATAAAAGAAACATGGAATGGAATATGTATGGCATATTAATCATCAGATTCCTATAATAATGCATGAAACAATACCCCCTGCTATACCGAATAAGGGTAAAAGAAAATCCATAAAGATAATAAGAACAACAAGTCATGTGGGTCACCCAATATTGAAATTAATATAACTATAATAAGGAAAAACAAGAGCCACAAATACTATCCTTGAAAACTTGGATTTTCCTATATGTGGGTAAGATACTCTAATAAATAGGTTCATTTATAAATTTTGACACATCCTAGTCCCTCGGCTACCATCCCAAAATAGTAAGATAGTGAAAATAAGTCTTTAACAACACTTTATTATGTACTGGGCTCGATTCACTCACAAGTAACTTGACCAAGTCATCCACATAGCCTCAAGAATCTCTACATACACCAGAGGCTGGCGATTAACAATGACAGTCTATGATAGTATAATGGGGATACTATAACCTCTTTATTAGAGTAGATTATAGAAAAAAATAATTGATAAATTCATATAAGAAATGTAATGGGAACAATAAATGTAATACAAGGTAGTGATAATAAATCATCCAGATAATAAATACTAGAATAAACATGATCAAGTATCATATAGAAAATGTTAATGTCACAATTCTATATAAAATGGGAGTAAAGGGGTAAGGGTAGTATACATACAAAATACATGCTATACAAAAATTCACAAAATACCAAAAGAAATATCCAATAGCATCATGAGTACAAGCTCAGTCCTATACTAGCATAATCTATCATAGTACATAAAATCAAGCATCCATAGAGGGGAACTTCCCTTTACCCCTACCCACATCCATGAAGTCTGTCAAGGTACCAAATGGAGGCCTGAATAAGGTGCGAGTAAAACTTAGTAGGCCAACACCAATGGTGTGTAATACTATCCAGTTTATGAATATAAAATGAATGATGTGTAGGTATGAGTAAAAAAGATATTAAAATAAATGGAACTAATTTGTTTTGGGTTCCTGGAGGATACCTACTCGAAACTACCTACTTCAAACTAAGATGGAACGTCTCTAAAAAAGTTCATATTATATATATATATATAATTACAATAAGAATACCTGAGGCATAAATCCAAGGTGTCTAAGTGTAATATCCTAAGAGTAAATCCATGACCTCAAAAGGTTAAACCAACTCAGAGTTACTAGTGGTGGCATTGGAAATAAGTGGGATGGGTGAAAATCCTGGGATATACCCTCAAAATTTCAATCTAATAATAATAATACTATTGATCCCTAGAAACAATTCCTAGGCATCCTTGGGATAGACTTTATTGGAGCCTAAGGATATAAGCCGAGGCAGTCCTCATACTAAGAAATCAAGTCAAATCCAAGGAGATCATCTAAGGAATTATTATTTGTGGAGAAATTAATTGATGATTCCATGAATCCATGTATGAGAAATCATTAATGTAAGATAAGGAAAAAATCAATAGGGGTTTCAACTCTTGGAAGACGCATCCATGAATTGGGTGGTGTCCTTTGGGTGGTCAAGGCAGACCCTGGTTAAGAATCCATGACTTTCCCAAGGTAGGATATCCTATAATAATATATAATGGTCATAATAAAATAAAAGGCCTACTTATAATTTATCAAGGCCATGTTCTACATTTATCCCATTTCACATTTCATTAAATCCAATTTAGTTATGTGGAATATTTCACAATTAACAAAATTTAAGTGACATGGAATTTTCATTCACAGTTCATTTATTCCATTTAATATTTCAATGAATCCGATATACTCATTTGATCCATAATTGACAATCCAAACCCACCTTAGAAGGTGGTTTGGTCACATAAACATTTATAAAGGTGTTAAGGTAATATAATAAACACACCCCAAGGGGTGGTACTAGTTGAGGTAGACAACCTCCGACAATATCATGGGTCTAGGAGAGTATCTCATCCAGGTATATACATTTAATTAAAGGAATTTCACATTTTAAAGTGATACATGGAAGGTCTGGTGTGAAACACAATGGCACACATTGTATACATCAAGAACTTTAGAGAAAGGAAAATTTACCCCCTAACATATACTGGCAGAGGACTCCTCATACAGTATTGGCCTAAGATTTGGGATGGAATGAGAAAAATCAGAGAAACTAGACTAACACCCTAAAAATAGGGCATATTAGTTCACATGGAAATATCAACCAATAAAATAAGAGAAACTAGGGAAATAATAAACATGACTCATTAAATTTCCAAGGGTGATTAAACTGAAGGACCCTAGAACACCCTAAGATGAGAGGGGTGAATCAGGGTGTCAAATTTTTCTTTTAAAAGTTATAGATCTTATTACCACATTGGTAGGAACCTATTAAATCTGTCAGTCAAATGAAATCAATGAGACGACATAATTCTTTCACTTGGTTCACCATAAAGGGCTATGTCCAAGGATCATACACATATAGTATGTCGATCATACCTAAATCCACTAATCTTCACCAGTTGTGGAGTATAAGAGTTTGGTCACAGTCACTTTATGATAGGAACACTGCCCTTACAAAGGTTTAGGGATAGCTCACCACTTCCCTAGGAACACTTCCATAAACTACCCAATCTCACTGATGTGAGAGAAGTAGAACTCAATTTATCATCTTGAAGGTCACTTCAATAGATTGATATTAATGTCTTTGTCTCTGTCTAGCACGAGACACTACTTTCATCTGAGACCTGAGTAGATCCTCACTGAAATACCTGACCACTCAATACTTATACTCAAAACATCCCTTCTCAAATCCCCTTCACAAAGATTAACTCTTTGCAGAGCACACCACCTCACAGAGAACAACCCTTTGTGGAGCTCACTGCCTCATAGAGGACAATCTTGTGTGAAACTCACTGCCTCACAGAGGAACCTACTTCACAAAGCTCACTGATCCAATGAGAAACTCCCAATCTTCATGAATCTCATAAGACTTAGAAGCATTGGAATTGTTTAAGGCTTTAAAAGTCTCTTCAAGAAGATCAATATTACTTAGAAAAACTTGCTTCGTATAGCACCCCTTGCTTTTAAAAGTCAGAACGACCACACATTTTCTCTATCAAAATCTTCCAGAATGAATAGGAGTAGCCTCTTATTTATAGGAACGGTCGAAAATAGATCTTTTCTTCTTTAGGTGTGAAATCCAGATCAGTAAAAATGTCTCTGAGACATTTCCTCCATCTCACAAAGCTCCACTAAAATTTCCAGTTCATAGAGCTTGTTGTAACCTCAAAGAAACACTATCTCAAATCACAGAGATTCATTTCTTCCAAATACTTATTCTAGTCTTTGTGAAAACCATTCCTTTTACATATAAATGAAATTTTGATTCTAGAAGAATACATTTTGTAAATCTCATAGATAAAACTCCCGTAATCATATAGTACACCATCAAAATCATCATTGTCTTCACGAAACACACTACATGAATCCCATCTCTATGAAACTCATGCATTTTCTATAATTCATTGAGGCCTTCAAGAAAAAACACATTTCACAATAATTTCTATTCCCAAAATTTTGGACCCCAAGAATTTGACCAACACTAGAAACAACATCACCTTCAAAAATGCTTACGGCTGAAACTGTATGATCCTTTTCCTTGTAATCTCCTTAATCATCCATGAGAGGATTGATAAAAAACACAAACCATTCTCCCTTTTCAGAAAAAAACAGCTTTGGTTACAATATAAACATGATTGATCATGTTCAATTTGGAGTATGGATGAGGGAAATCTCTCAAAGACTAGTATGGGAGATAAGGGAGAACTCGAATAGCTACTATGAATGGGAAATGAGGTAGAAAGAAGGAGGAAATAACTGCAAATGTTGCGGGTGTAAAACAATAAAATTATAATTTTTAAAGGGGTACACAGTTTAACTGCATGATTTTCCAAAATATGCATTGAAGACTATACAAGGAACCATGCCTCACATGGTCTAGGTACACTATTAGACAAACCATGCACACATCATGTGTAGATACCGTTTAAGAATCCACCACTTTCATGGTTTAGGAACATGGTTATACAATACATTTAAAAACCATGCGACTTCCCTATGAAATAAATTGAAGGTTTTCATAGACATGTGGCCCACCCTAAATGGATAAAATAACTATGATCCTCCTCTTTGGGGATACACAGTTGAACCACATGGTTATAACTAACCATGCACCAATCATGTTCCTCACTTGGTTCTCCAAAAACTGGATCTCTAGGCTTCAAAAAAGCCCCACATGCTCATGAAACCTTCCTTAATACCTTAGGCACTATTGAAAGGATAAAAATAAAAGCATAGAAAATATTTAATAGAGTCCAAACTTACATAAAATGTTGGTATCTCACATCCAAGTCTTCTATTCCATATGTTGGTTTCATCTATAGTAATAAAATAGATGTAATTTATAGAATTACTTATTTGGAATAGATTACTGCTCATTCTTTCTCCCATAGTGACAATTCTTCCATGTTTTAATTGTTTGATGATGCTTGAGTTTTTATTGAAAATTAATTAATTTTCATTTTCATGTAGTTATCTTACAATTAGAAAATTATATTTAACCCCTTCAATAAAAATAACATCTTTGGATTTCAGGTTTCGAGCTTCTATCTCAGTAGTACCAAAAACATTGATTTTTAATGGGATTCCATTCCTAAAAGTTACTGCTTCTCAAATATTTTATTCAATGTTATTATTTTTTTCATCACATATAATATGATAGGAACAACCACTATCAATAATTCATGGGTTTTCTATTTTTATGGCCTTCAAGGCAACTTTAACAATTATAAAATTTTCTACCACCTTTTATTTCTCAATTTTATTTCCCTTTACATTATAGGAAAGTTTTATTGGAATATTATTCATATATTCATTAAGAAAATGAATCTATTGTTCAAATTTTCCACATATTTATTCTATATAATCAAATATATTCTGATTAGATAGATCAGATGATATTTTCCTAACTAATCTTCAATTTCCTGATTTGTTCTTCATCTTCCAAGAATCACTGCTTTTCTATTCAGTTTAACCCCCCTTCATTTATGCCCACTCAAATGAAGTAACATATTATACCTACATGATTAGGATTTATGACCAATAATACCACAACACCTATAGTAACCATTAAATATAGATCTTTTGTACTGTTAAGAATTATTTTCAAGAAATTGTTGTCGTTGGACTGCCACATACTATGCTTCCTTCTATCTTGAGGAGATAATAATCATATAAGTTTCCTCATATTTCTTTATTCTGGATAAATATTTTTTATTTCTCTTATTATCTCAAATTTTCATATTATTGGCACCAAAACCAACATTGTTAAACTAATATATTTACTTTGAATTTTAGAAGAAGAAGATGTGACCTATTTCTATGGGAAGCTTTCTTAGATGCCTGATATGTTTTAACATTATCTTTTACAATTTTTTTGAAATCACTAATGATATTATTTAGATAATTTTAAGATTGAATATACTTTGACCATGTATTATTCAATTATTTATCTTTTATAACTTGTTTTTCATCAATTTCTTTCATGATTTTCTCATTCTCTACTACTTTTAGCTTGAGATTTTTGATCTCATCAATATAACCGCATTATCTTTTGAATTTGTTTTTTGTTAAGTCAAAATTCTATTTTTAAATTTTCCATTACTTTTGTTTTTAAAATTTCAAAATCTTTTTAAATATTTAATTTCCAATTCTTTCTTGTTGATAGTATTTTTACAATGGTTTTTAAGAAAATGTATTACATTTTATCATACTAACATTAAGTCTTTTGACTTAAAAAAATAAATATTTCATCAATAAAATTTTCATAATGAGTATGGATACGATAGATATTGTACCCATGAAAACTATCATAGTGAAAAACCTCTATAATTATCATTCTGATCTTGGATATGATTTATATCATACACATCATTTTTAAAATTGATTACCAATCAATATATCTAGTCTTTTTTACTGAAAATATTTTCGTAGTCATATGATGTAAATATAAATCATAATGACACTCATAACGATTATCATCATACTCATTTAAATTTACTTTTCATAGCTAGAAAACTTAATAATAATGTTAGAAAATATTTTAAATCAAAATTATGTTGTTCTTTATGTGTTTATCAAAACGATTTCATGATTTCAGTTATCATATGACCATTGGAGTGCCATGTTTCCAGGTCCTCTTGAAAATATAAGAGAAAATCCAACTGTTGGAGATCAAGATGACTGTTGGGATGAATGCCTATGAATACCTGGCCATTTGAACTCATGCTAGAGATGTGACATGCAAGATTATAGATTCTACATATTAAAGAGACATTGTGTGAGAGATATGTTGAATTTACTACTATATTTAAGAATCTAGAAGTTTGCACAAGTAAACTGCTTGTTCGTTATCCTTGTAATATTAGAGTTAATACTTTCTTTGTTCGACACTAATTTTTGTGATTATGATCAAGGGCTTCCGAGGCTAGAAAGATAGAGGAGCTGATCACCTTCTTGATCGAGAGCTATTAGGGATAGGCATACATACCAAAGATGATCATCATATCGATGGATTAACCCAGTGTGGGTAAGATAGAATTTCTTGAAAGTATAAATCAATGGACCTTTATCCTAGGTTATTGGATACCCTTCTCTTTGGGTTAAAATAATTCAATATTCATTTAAATGTATTTTCATTTTCGTTTCTATTATAATAGAAGGTGAATTATTTTATATATTCATTTTTCTATTTGTATTCTACATATCATAATTGATTTTATTATGACACTTTTCTACTACACCATGAATATGATTTTTTTTGATTTCAATTAAATCATCTAATTTGATTACAATTCTATACAATTTAAAATAGAATCACCATTTATTGAATTACTTCGATAAATCACAATCTTTGTTATTATGATTATTTTCTTAATCATTTTTAAAGAATATAATTTTTACTTTTTTTATGGCCTAAAGGCCTTCATTTTTATTGATTTGTGATAACCCCCCTTTCAAGGGATGAGGGGGAACTCTTACAAGGCCCGTAGGATCAGAGATTATATGGCCCATAGGCTTAAGAGATTACATGACCCGAGGGTCTTAGGGAACTCAACTATACTATAAATACAAGGAACTTCTCCTCCCTAGCATCTGTATCATGATGGTAGCTCTCCACCTTCGCATGGCCGTCTGGCTAGGCTTCCCATGAAATCAAAGGCTGGTCCCGATGGCGTAGACATACCCTATCATTCATCCAATTCCATTTGGTTCTGCTCTAGTGAGTGTACTTTCTCTGAATCCTCTTATTTGGATTATATATAAAAATCATATTGGTTATTATATTCTTTTCATTGAAACCGTGGGGCCAGTCTGATTACAGTTTGAATACATAAGAGGTGTTGTGAATTCGATTTGTTTAATTATTTTAAACAATTCTTCTTTTAAGATTAAAAATGAATGTTTTTAAACATAAAATTTACACACTCTTTAATTTTTCCATCTGCATATACATTAATATCCAAAAATTGGAATCAAATCAGGTTTCCACTACATAAATACTTGCTGAATATTTTACCTTTGCAAGTTAGATTTATTTCTTGTTATAAATTTTTTATTTATAAATATTTGTTACACTAACGTGTATTGTGGAAAGGATTTTGTTTATATCTATTTTAAAATATGTAAGGATTAAATTTTGGTTCTATAGACAATATCAATCTTACCAAATCACCAATTTTTGATGGTAATGGTTATGAATATTGGAGGGACAAGATGAATACTTTGGTGATCAACACAAGAGTTGATAATTTTATTATGCTAACTGGTGAATAAAAAATTCCTAAAAAATAAATTAGAACTTTTAGCAATCAAGAAAAGATATATTATTAGCTAAATTACAAGTTAAGAAATAATTTATTATGTTATATAAACCATATAAATATATAGAAATAATTCCTCTTGTGAATAATTTAACAATATTTGGAAGAATTTAAAAATCAATCATTTTGGAACTTCTAAAGTTGTTAAGACTGGAAGAGCTATGTTAAGATCCAATTATCAAGATTTTGAATTTCTATATAGTGAACTTGTTGTTAAGGTACAGTAAAGTTTTATGAAAATTGTTGATATTTTACAAGATATCAGTGAAAAAGGATTGTAGGATGAAAGTTTTGTTGAAAAGATCATTTATATCATGAACAAGGAATGAGAATCAAAGAGAATAACAATTTTTGAATCTAGGAAGATTAAAAATATTACAATTGATGATTTATTTGAACCTCTTTTACAATATGATGGTAGGTTGAGAAGTGATGTTGAGAAAGAAAAGAAAAAGAATAGATATTACAATTGATGATTTATTTGAATCTCTTTTACAGTATGATGGTAGGTTGATAAGTGATGTTGAGAAAGAAAAGAAAAAGAATGGTGTAGTTGATTTTACCTCTACTTCAAATCAAATGAAATCTCAGACTCCCGATAAGGTTGTTAAATCAACAAAGAAAAAGGATTTTATTCAATCCGATTCAAGTGATTCAGAACATTCTATGAATTAGTTGGCCAATATTTCTTAAATAATGAAAAATATTGTTGGTAAAAAGGATTTTCATTATTATTACAATAAAATTAACAATGAAATAAATAATAATAAAGATTATAAAGTTACCTATTACAAATGTAAAATAGTTGTACATATAAGACCCTTTTTTCTAAATTTTAAAAGGAACTATAAAAAAGGAAAGGCATTATGATAGAAATTAGAAAAACTATTACAAGTCAAAAGGAAAGAAAGACTTGAAAGCTAATAACTCATGGTGTACTAGTGGTGGATATTCTTAAGACGATTCTTTAAAAAATGAAAATTCTAGATAGAGGAATATTGGTCTCTAAACTAGAATACCTTTTAAAAATCAATGTCTTATGGCTAAGGTACACACTTATGATTCTTTAACAAATATGTATTAAATGGAAACTATATATTTCTTTTGATGAATAAAATTCTTTAGCAGAAGATAATACATTACCTCCATATGAATAATTCTCTAGATTTAATAAATTATGTGAAAATGAAATTTTTTTAAAGCTAGTAAGAAACTTGAAAGAGAAAATACTAGAATAACAATTTCGACAAAATAAGTATCATATTTTTCAAAATATCTTGATAAGAAAACTTTTTTAATTGATTATATTTCTAAAATACTTGAAAAATATAATTCTGAAAAGTATAATATTTTTAAATATTTTGAAAATTTTATTTATGAGAAAAAAAATTTGTAAAAAAAACTCACTTATGAAAGTAATACTAATGTGGGTAAAAATTTAGTTTTAAAACTAAAGTAAATATATTTTTTTCATTAAAAAAACTATTATCAAACTTTTCCACTAGTAAGGATAGATTTTATAAAATTTATATACAACTCCATCCACAAGGTAATAGTTCATGATTGGGATATACTCATTCAAAACCATTTTTATTAGTAATTATTTTGTTCCTAAGAATGAACCATTTTGAAAAAAAATGTCAAAGTGGAGGTCACTAGAATAAAATTGTTTCTTTAACTGAAATTAAATCTATAGAATTTCAAAAATAACTTTTTTTCAAAAAATTATGGATTCCTAAGATTTTGTTTTCTAATATTTTCAGACCCAAGAAAGTTTAGGTTCCAAATGTATAATTGTTTTATTTTTAAGAAAGAAAGGAAGTTACAACAATAATAATACATGGAACACGGATAGTGGTTATTCTAGAAATATGAATACTAACAAATATTTCTTTGAAATGATTATCAAAATGAAAGGTGGAAGAGTTTCCTTTGTAGATAATGTTCATGGAAATATTATTGGTATAGGTAATATTGTTATTCTTTGAAAAACATTAATTTAAAATGTTTTATTTATAAAAGGTCTTAAGAACTACCTTATAAAAATAATCCAATTATGTGATGAAGGTCACCTTGTGAATTTTAGGAATGATAAATGTGTAGTACAAAATTCCAAGTATAAATTCATTATTTCTACCCATCGTCATGAGAATGTTTATAAACTAAACTTTAAAGACCTTAGAATCCAAGACTTACCTTGTCTTAGTGTAATGGAAGATAAATCTTGGTTATGGAATATGATTTTATGATAATTTAACCATAGAAACTTATGTTAATTTAATTATAAAAGGCTTGTTAAGGATCTACTGAAACTTATATTTGATTCTTCAAAAGTATACGACCATTGTAAATATGGAAAGAAACATAAGTCAAGCTTTAAATATATTAGTAAAGTATTAAATACTGATGCTTTATAGTTATTTCTCACAGATATTTTTGGTCCTACACAAACTGGAAGTATTGGTGGAAAGTACTATGTATTTTTTTAGTTGATTATTACACTAGATATACATGGGTCTATTTTCTAGTAAAGAAACCAGAAACCTTTTTTATTTTTAATTTTTTTAGCCAAAGATAAAAATGAGAAAAACCATCCATTGATAACTATTAATAGTGATCATGGTGGAGAATTTGTAAACTCTAATTTTAAAACTTTTTTAGTGAAGAAGTCATTAATCATAAATTTTCAGTTCCTAGAACTCCTCAGAGAAATTGTATTATTGAAAGAAGAAATCTTAATTTTCAGGATATAAAAAGAACTATGTTTAGTGAATACCCAATTTTTAAACACTTTTGGGATGAAGCTGTTAGTATAACTTTCTATACCATAAATTGAGTTTTAATTTGAAAATTTATTAATAAAACACCTTATGAATTATGGAAAGTCCTAAAACCAAAAGTTTCATACTTCATATTATTTGGATAAAAAGTATTCATCTTGAATAAAAATGATAATTTACAAAAATTCACACCCAAATCCAATAAATAAACATTCTTAGGATATTACACTACCTCTAAGAAATATATAGTTTTTAACAAAAATTATTTTACTATTGAAGAAACATCACATGTTAAATTTTGTGAAATATATCCTTTTGTTTATAAAAAAACCCAAACAACATCATCAGATGTGTTTTCCAAAACCGATCCTTAACCCTTGATATAATACTATTCTAATTAATAAAATACTAAATAAATTATTTTTAAAGTATTTACTCAAAAATAATTTATATCTTATGCTAATGAACCTGTTTTACAAAACCCAAGTCAGTTGTTTATTGAGAATCATTGTAGTGATAATATCATTTTTTATATGAATCAATCAATAAGGACTATAATTTATTTCAGAAATGAAGTCGAACATCTTGCTTTCCTTTCTCAATTTCAACCTAAAAGTCTTTATGATGCTTTTGGTGATAAATATTGGATTAAGGCTATATAAGATGAACTAATTGAATTCAAAAGGAACAAAGCCTAGACCATGGTTGAAAGACCTAAAGAAACCTCTATAATTGTTGTAAAATAGGTTTTAGGAAATAAATGTGATGAAATGGAGTAATTATTAGAAATAAATCAATACTTTTTGCTAAAGGTTGTAATCAACAAGAGGGAATAAATTATGAAGAAACCTATGCTTCAGTAGCTAGAATTGAATCTATTCATATTTTATTAGCCTTTATAGCATTCTTTAATTTCAAACTTTTTCAAATGGATGTGTATTTTTCTTTCCTTAATAGATAAGTTCAATATGAAGTTTTTTTTTGATCAACCTCCTAGTTTGGAAGATAAAAAAAGTCCTGAATAAGTTTATAAACTTAACAAAGCTTTATATGTACTTAAACAAACCCCCAGAGCTTGGAATAATAGTTTAACATGTTTTTTTTACAAAAGAATCATGTTAAGGGAACTATTGATCCGAATAATTTCATAATGAAAGAATATAAAAATGTTTTTCTTATTGAAATTTATGTTGTTGAAATTATATTTTGATCAATTCAACAATATTTAATAGATTTCTTTAGTGATCTTATGAAATATTAGTTTGAAATGAGTATGATTGGCAAGTTAACATTTTTTTTCTTCTGGTTTTCAAATTTCTTAAAAACTAGAAGGAAATTATACATCTAAACATTAGTACATAAAATATATTCATAAAAAGTATGTATACCACAATAATAAAAGTATTAGTACTCCAATAGATACCTAAAATACACTTGATATTGATGAAGCTGGGAAACCAGTTGATGAAACAATTTTTAGAGGTATGATAGGAAGTTTACTATACTTAATAGTTAGTCATACAGACTTAATGTTTTTTGTTTCCTTATGTGCATGATATCAAGATAATCTAAAGGAATCCCATTTAAAAGTTGTTAAACAAATTTTTTATTATTTAAAGGGAACCATGAGTTTAGGACTTTTCTACTATTCTTTAAATGATTTTGAATTGAAACATTTTTTGGATGCTGACTTTGGTGGATGTATAATGGATAGAAAAAGTACATTTGGAACCTATAATTTCTTAGGAGATTCATTAGTTTATTGTTCTTTTAATAAAGAACACTCAGCAGCACTTTCAACTACTAAAGCTGAATATGTGGTAGCTGGAAGTTGTTGTGCTCAGGTGTTGTGGATGCAACACACACTCACTGACTACGGCATGAGTTTTAAAAAAACTCAAATAATTTATGATAACACAAGTCCCATTTCCATTAGTAAAAACTTTTCACATCACTCTTGTGAAAACCACATAGATACTAGGAATCACTTTCTTAGGGATCACACATTAGAAGGAAATACCATTTTACAATTTATCAAACTGCAAGAACAACTTGCAGATATATTTACAAAACTATTACCTTCCAATTGATTTGAATACATTAAACATAAGCTTGGAATGATCACTGTAAATTAATCATTCATATGTAATTATTATTTAAACGATATCCTTACATTAAGTTACTTATTTTTAAAGAGGGAGTACATATATTTTATGTTTTATAAAATCTCCATTCTTGAAATTTTTTGTTTTCAAAATTTTTTTATACTCAAAATATTTCATGCCCAATATTTTTTTCATTCTTGAAAATTTTCATATTCAAAATTTTATGCACTCAAAATTTTTTATAACAATTTTTTTTCAAACACATAATTTTTTATATCCAAATTTTTTCATACTCAAAATTTTTCATATTCAAAATTTTTCATACCCAAAATTTATTTTTAAGAAGGACTAATTACTGAAGCCAATAGATTTGATTTGAACCTCCGAAAGGTAAAATTTCTTACATTAAATTTTTTTAATTCAATTATAATTGTTGGTATTTCATTTTTAAAAATATTTATTGGATTAATTTTGAATATAATAAATGTTTTTCATTTTTCAAAAAAACCCTCTCAAGAGTTCATTTATTTTTAACTATCAGATCATTTTGATTGAATTTGAGATAGAGAATTTAACAGTATCCTTCCACTGCCTATATAAAGTTGACCCCCTACCTGTCTGATTTTTTTTCTGATATTTTTCACTGAGGATCTACCTCCCTTCAAATATTCAAGTCTAAAAGTTTCATTACTCAGAATAATTTTTCATTCTAATGTCAGAATCAATGACATATTCTCCCAAAACCATGTCTCCTAAATACTTTTCATCCATGAATAACTTCAGAGAAAGGTTAGTCAAGAAATATTTTCATGAAAAATATGATTACTTTTGGAAAAGTATTATTAGATTTTAAGACAAAAAGTCAATTTTTTTAGAAAATCTTGAAACTGATCATGATCTTATCCATGTCGATGAAGTAAGATAGTTTTATAATTCTTTGAAAATCAATAAGGATATAGTGAAAAAAATTTCTATATATAGAGAAGAGTTTAGCATTTATATTAATCAAGTCGCTTATTTCATTGGTGTACCCATAAAAGGTGATGATTTTTTTCAATCTCATAAGCTAATGAAAGAAAAAAGGGACTTTCAATAGGTATAGAGTTGATGAATCACTCTTTGAAATTCATGAGGACAGAAGGAAAATTTCTCATCTCTCTTCTAACAATCATCTTACAACCCTTTGTATATAAAGGGATTTTTGACTCCAAGAAAAGGTGATAGGTAAAACCTAAAGGTTTAAGATGTTTTTATTCTTAATTACCAAGTAAATATGAGGAATCTAAATTTTATGGGTTATGTCTTTTTAAATATCAATAATTTAAAATCTAGAGCCATAAAATCCCAGTTGATTATGTTTCCTAAAATCATTAGTAAGTTTATTACTTAAACTCTAAAGTTTTTCAATGTCACTATCAAATTGATACTAAGGAAAATGAAAATTACCCATATCAGTGATGATACAATCAAAAGGCTGAAGTTTCACTTTTATTTAGAATCAAAAAAGTTTTTTAAAGATGCTAAATATAAACCTTCAAAAGAAGGTAGTTATAATTTTCAAAAGATACCATGCTAATTGTTTCAGAAGAAAAAAAAGAATACCAAGTCCATTTCTTCCTTGAAACTGAAGAAACAAAGAAACAATTCTTAAGAATTAGCTTCTAAGTGGATAATAAATAAATACGAAAGGAAAGAAGGAGACCCTCAATTTGGTCTTGACCCTATTGAGGCCCTAGCTAAAAGAATTCATAATGAACAAGCTTTTAGAGAATAATAAAATAAAATAAAGCTTCAAAAATAATGTATGATGTTTTTTTATATTGATATGTTTTTAAAAGGTGTTGAAAAGTCATGTGAAAGAATTGTAATCAGGGAACCTATTTAAGTCAATCCCTCTGCCCAAGATAAAGGAAACAAAATAAAATAGTTTGTGAGAAATCAATGCCACCAAAATATAGTCAAATTGTTTTTAGATAAAAAAGAATATAAAAAAATGATGTATATAGATGAATATGTCAATGAAGAGGATGAAAGATAAGAGAGAATTGTAGAATAAGAGGAATAAATTGAAGGAGAAGGTGAAGAAGAAGAATAAAAGGAGAAATACGTGAATTAAAAGGAAGGTATTCAGATACAAAAATCTCACTTTGATAGATTACCAGGGACATCTTTAGAAGCAACTTCTTTTAAATTACGATCTCTAGGAATTGGGTATTCAAATAAAGATGACCAGAGAGTCTAATCCGATAAATTCAATCATATTTTTGACAAAGAAGAAGAAACCAAGATCGATGAAAATCATAATCAGTCTTTAAAAGACATGGTAGGTGAAACTCATTATAGAGAACTTCCTGATTTTGTGGAAGATACTGACTCAGATAATATAATTTCAATCAAAGGAGGTTAGTATATTGTTCAAGATTTAATAATATTGGAAAATACTATTCCATACTTCCCAAGGCTAGAGGAAAAAATTGATTTGGTTTCTAAAAACCAAAAGAAAAGATCGAATCCAATTAGAGTTTTAAAGGATAGAATGATCATGATCGTAGCTAATTTCAAAGTGTTTGAAGAAATTGGTCAAGTACACAAAAATTCTTTCAAAAAAATGTTAAAGTGGTCTCACAATTCATATTGAAATATCAAAGATCTTGAATACATAATTGAGAACATAAGAATTCTTGTAAATGAAGTCCCAGTTTCTTTTAATAAATTAGAAAGCAACGCTACCAGAAAAGTAAGATTTCTCTAAAATTTGAGAACCTTAGAAGACATCTAGTTAAATAAAATCAAGGAGATAAATGGAAAGCTAAAATACATCTCATGAAAAATTTCAAGGCTGAAGAATTAGAAGGATGAAATTATTGATTTGAATAATCAGATTGTTTTGCTGAATGATAGAATTGAATTGCAAGAAAAGACAAGAAAGGATCAAGAAGATAAGATTAAACTTCAGGATGAAAAATTTATTACTCAAGATCAGAAAATACAGGCTCAGGAAGAAAAGATTCATACTATTTAAGAAAATTTTCTTTCATAGGAAGAATTGATTCATACTCAAGGTCAGTTTTTTTCAAAAAAGTAAGAAATGCTATATACCCAAAAAGAATGTCTTGAAAAGATGACGGAGGATAGAAAAGAATTCAAGAAGTTGAAAAAAATAGTTTTGAACCTCATGGAGAAGAAATGGATTTTTTAACTCTTGTTGTATTTTTTTGGAAACATCAATGAAATAATTTTTCATCTATATTCACTTTGATTAGATGTCTTTCGATTCTATTGGTTTAATATTCATTCATTTATTTTTAGATGATTAAACTCTTCATTATTTTATATAGTTTGTTTCTCTAACCCCTTTTTTAGGTACCTAAAAGACTATTCCCATTCCTTTTTGAAAATCACAATGGGGGAGAATGATATATACAGTGAGATAAACTTATATAATAAGAGAGAATGCTATAGTAAGGGGGATATTTTTTTAAAAAAATAGAATATGATTTTTAGAGGGATTTTTATCCTAAGGTGTATTTAGTTGTATTAATCATTTTATATAGATGATTTTTAAACTGAAAGGGGGATAATTATTAATGTATACTTTTGAATAAGAAAGTTATTTAAAAATAATTTTTGAATTAATTTTTTTAAATGATATTTTCTATTTAAGTCATGTGGTTTGTGATTTCCAAAAAGGGGAAGATTTTTAAGTCAAAAGTATCTTTTTGAATCTTCCATTACTTTTGTTTTGAAAATCACAAACTCTTTATTAATTATTTAATTTCTAATTTTTTCATGTATAAAGTATTTTTAAAATGTTTTTATAAGAAAATGTATTACATTTTATCAAACTTACATTAAGTCTTTTAACTTATGAAAATAAATATTTTATCATTGAAATTTTCATAAAGAGTATGGAAATGATAAATATTATACTCATAAAAAATATCATAGTGAAAAACTTCCATAAATATCATACTGATCTTGGATATGATTTATATCATATTCATCATTTGAAAATTTATTACCAATCAATCATTCTAGTCTTTTGTACTGAAAATATTTTCGTAATAAGATGATGTTAATATAAATTGTACTGACACTCATAATGATTATCATCAGATGCATTTAAATTTATTTTTCATACCCAGAAAACTTAATCGTAATGTTAGCAAATATTTTAAATCAAAATGAAGTTTTTCTTTATGTGTTAATCAAAATGACATTGTGCTTTCAATTATTATATGACAGTTGGAGTGTCAAGTATCTAGGTCCTCCCGAAAATCTTAGAGAAAATCTGACTGTTGGAGATCAAGATGATCATTGGAATGAACACCTATAAATACATCATCATTTGAACTCATTGTGGATATGTAAGACACAAGATTATAGATTCTACAAACAATAGAGACACTGTGTGAGAGCTCTGCTGAATTTAATACTGTGTATAAGAACTCTGAAGTTTACACAAGTGAACTTCTTGTTCATTATCCTTGTAATATTAGAGTTAGTAATTTATTTTTTTTGAAACCAATTATTGTGATTATGATTGATGGATTCTGAGAATAGGAAGGCAGAGGAGATGATCAACTTCTTGACTGAGGGCTACCAAGGATAGGTAGACAGACCAAAGTCGATCATTATATCGAGGGCTTACCCTGGTGTTTGTAAGACAAACTTTCTTGAAATTATAAATCAAGGGTCCATTATCCTAGGTTATTGGATGAACTTCTATTTGGGTTAAAATAATTCAATATTCATATACTTTTATTTTCATTTCCACTGTTATTATAATAAAAAGTGAATTATTTTATATATATTCATTTTTCTATTTATATTCTACTAATCATAATTGATTTGATTACGATACTTTTTTATTACATCATGAATAATATTTTTTTGATTTCTATTAAATAATCTACTCAGATTATTATTATATATGATTTAAGATAGAATTACCATTTATTGTATTAATTTGATAAATACTAACCATTATAATTAAGATTCTATTCTTACTTGTTTCCTAAGAATACAATTTTTACTTAATAAAATTCTATCCAATAGAATCAAACCTATGGATTATATATCAAAATCCATTTTATTACAATATTCTTTTCATCAAAACCTTGGGCCTAGTCCGATTATATTTTGAATACAGAAGAGGTGTTTTGAATATTAATTGTTTAATTATATTAAACAAAGTTTCTTTTAAGATTAAAAAAAAAGTTTTTAAACTTAAAATTCAACCCCCTCTTATAGTTTTCCATATACTTATACATTATGATCCAACATTTGTATTCATCTTAATTTTTTATTTTAAATATTTTTCTTAAAAAAACTAATTTCTTTCTTGATTTTTTATTTTTTATCAATACATGATTCAAGTTATGATTCCAACATATTTTCTTTGTAAGAATATTCACCATATTCTTCAATACTACTTGAAGTTTCATTAGAATTCACAATTTGATCCATAAAGTTACTAAATATTTTTGGAAATTATTCTTTAGAATGACAACCTGAAGAGGATTAGTCTTCCTCTTCTTTACTCAACATTATTCTTCTTTTCCTTTATTGAAATATTTTCTTGTTCTTGGTTGATATTATAACCACCTTTTAATTTTTACCCCATTTCTTTTTCTGAGGTATTTCATCTTGAACATTATCCTCATATTCATTACTTTTCTTATTTTGGAAATTAATTGAAAATTATCTAATTACTCTATAATTGAAACATTTTACTGAAATTTTACCTTTGTACTTTCCTTTTCCATTTTTAAAGTTTTTTGAGATAAGAAACATGATTTTCTTACATCCATCATCTATCATTTCTTCATCATTAGAATCATTATAATCTTCATCTTATTCTTCATCGAGATTTATTTTTCTCATGGACTTGAATAACATTTCTTCCTTAGATTTTCTCTTGAAAACTAGAGCCTTCTTCATCTAATAGTTGCGTAGAGTATTGCAAAATTCATCCATAGAAATTCCTTTATTATCTTCAAGGGAAAAGATATTTGGGTCAAATATATCTACAAAGTTTATAATTAATTTCTTAACAACCATAAAAGCCTCCATATTTTCTCCAAATCCCCTAATATGAATAAAAAATTCATTAACTATGGTAAAATAATCATCCACCATCTCATCTTCTTCCATTACGATATTTTAAAATTTATCCCTATAAATTTTCAATTTGGATTATTTAATATCTACATTCCCATTATACATGTTATCAATTATTTACTACACCTCCTTGGTTGTTTCGTGTCCCATTAATTTTTTTGAAAACTTTATTAGACAAAGATGATACAATTGAATTTCTAGCTTTCCCATCAACTTCCATATTCATTTTATCTCTAAAGGTTATGGTAGAATATTTCTCAAGATGAGGAAAAACTATGGCCATGCAATCAAAAACCTATAAAAATTGTGAAATTAAGTAATAAAGCATCCAGTTCTTCCATCCATGAAGGTTCTTACCTTTGAAAAAATAAAATCCGTATTGTTGAATGAATTAAAATTATTCATTACTAATTCAAAATAGATCATTTATAGGGAACCTATTTTGATACTAGTTGAAGTAACAAAAAATGTGTGGTTCCAATAAGGGGGGGGGGGGGGGGTGGGGGTGGGGGGGGGGGGGGGTGAATCAATGCTTCTTCTTCCTTTTATATTTTTTTTCTTTGAAATTAACCTCGATGACTTATTAGAGTATGATCCTCTCTTATATAAAATCTCAGACTTACTCGATTGCAGAATGGTAAATCAAAAAAATATGTTTAAAAGGTTTTCCCCATAGATGGGTGAATAATTACTTGATAGGTTTTAGTAAATAACTAAGAATTATATTATCCACTAGAAACAAAAGTCAATTACAAGTGGGTTTGGTAAGGGTCAATATATACATATAAATATAACGTCTCTTGAAATTTCTTCTTATACTAGTTTTCACCAGTTTACAAACACAATACCAACACACTAATAAATATAAAATGGAGTCAAGATGTTTTAGTAACACAAAATTGATCTTCCTTTTCATGCCTCTGTAATAAGTTCATATTCCAATTTTTCACTAATTCCAGAAACCCTGTAGCTAAAAACCACTATAATGCATCACACCACTAACTAGTGAAACTACTTCACACTAATACTTCTGGATACACCCTTTGTTTACTATCATAATTTACTATTCAAAAGTATATTTTATTTCATATACTTCTAGACCATTTTCATGAAACTCCATGCACACAACATGCTGTGAATTTGCTTCTCTAAATCAAAACATGACACAATGCATGAAATAGTTGGGTTCTTCACAAAATCAGTGCTACTACTTATTTTTGAGAATTAAAGCTCATGAAAAACCATCACTGTAAACATTTGAAACTGCCTTTATACATTTATGAAATTTCATGCATCATTCCCTAGATATTTTCATAAAGAAGATTGTAAATTCTCTATATTTTCTCACATAAACCCGAGTGTTTTTAAATTATTTCTTTATGAAAGTCTACACCTATAAACCTCTTTTCTTTAAGAAAAATTAACTTAAAAATATCTTAATTTCATATATCTCCTCACTATTTCTTCATGAAATAAGATGAATATGTTTCTACACAATCATAAGTTCATGTAACAAATCAAACATCATGTGGTCGCAAAGGCTAAGGCACAACACGATGACACGTACAATCATTTCATGAATAAAAAGTTCATTCAAGACACCATTTTAGCTCTTATATCTCTATTAATCCTATTAATTGGTCACTCTAAAAATGATACCATATGTTGGTATTTATAGGTGGTACTCCACCCACTTACCTTTCCCACATAAGCAATGAACTATCAAATCTGCCAACTTAATCCATCTTCACTAATAGTTGTATGATCAACCCAACACTACACTGACTTACCATGTGTTTGCTTGAATAATTCATGTATTCAAACCTATGAGGCATTCAATATTACATAGATAAAAAACATCATAAATCATTTTCAAATGTAAATTTATTCGTAAACATATCCCACTTCACAAACTTATCTCTGACTCGAGTTGGATTTCATTCATTCCTAAAAATAATCTTTTATGTATGCATCGATTGTGTTCAGATATCCAAATCAATCAAATGGAAATTAAATACCTGAATCGATCATTGGAAAACATATAATTAATAAATCTTGATTCATGTAGAACCCTTGTAAATATAGAGGTAGAAGTTTCCTCGGGTCTATGATTAATGTTTTTTTATTAATTTCATTGATGGACCCTTGATATATGCATAAATTTTAAAAAATGTCTACAGTACATGATGTCACATGATCTCACATCAATTTTATAGGATTATCAATGCTTAATAAGACATCAAAAATCCTTTGAACACTTGATGTGAGTATCAGGGTTTGATCATGATTCCCATATACTCCTGATTACTTTTCCAACCCATGACACAAGATTTTCCTCTATGCACCTCCATGAACACTCACCTTCCTATACACGAATCCTGTGAAGTTATGCCACCATGTGAGCTAGTTGATGTTGATCTACATTCCCACCTAAGGTGTGGATCATTAGTCCCTTGTATGACTAACATATTTGGCTATTTTTTAGACAAGATCCCATTTTCAGTGTTACATGTCATATAAATTCCAAGATATAAACTCAAAAAGTCCTTTATATATTTGGAATTTAATTCTATAAATTCTAAAACACCATTTACCAAATTCAATTCATCAATTTTAATTAGCTTCTTCAAATGATGTATCAATGTGTTATATGCAAAAAAATCTTACACATGTTTTTGGAATTATTACCAGCTCTGTAATCTTAAAAATTATAGTTGAAAACAAATACAAAACCATAAAAAAAATTCATGGGTTCTTTAAGGAAGACTTCCCTTGACTATGACCCATTACACCATGAAACTACTGCAATGGGAAGCCTACTTGTGGATCAATACTGATTAATTTTTTTTATAATTTTTATAATAATTTTTATAATATATATTTAAAAATTATTAAATAAACACACATGTAAAATTTTGTGTAGTGGATTGGTAGAGTGTGTTAGCATTTGACATTAAGTTTCTAGGTTTGAAACTTATAGAGGGGATATTTCTAAAATTTTACAATAGCTAACATCATGGGAATTTCCCATAGAAGATACCCATGCTATAGAAATGGGAGATGCTCATGGAAATAAACCTATTTTATGACCACAAGAAATGCCCATGGAAATACACCAAAGTTATATTTCTATTACAAAATCCTCCATAGGCGATGGTGCCTATGTCAACATCACTATAACTACAGGTAGTTTCCCATGGAAATTGACCTTGAGTCTATTTCCCCTCTAATAACACCCATGGGATACATGACCATGGCCATAGACCTTTTTTCTACTTGTTTCCAAAATGTTTTTGGATTGATATTCAAAAGGTGTTTCATATGATGTGATATATTTTAAAATTAATGATATCTTTACAAAAGTTTTTTTGAAGATATTCAAAAGTATTTTTGGTTATGATTTCATAAGTTATTTTATATGATACAATATAAGTTGAAATGACACAAAGTTTATGAGGATTTAGTGTAAGTGGGATATTAAGAGAGATATTACCTAATACCATTATGTATGTGATGAATTTGGCCATATCATATAAGATGATATGGGTATATTGTAAGACATGATATTAGAAATAATTCCACTTACTTATCCAATCATATTATATGATTTTTTAATATCATATGGAGTTTTATGAGTATAATCATATGGTATGAAATTCCCCACCTTCCTATAATTTCTTAAAACCTAAATGAAAATTGTTATCATTAAAGAGTCTTTCATGACTGACTATCATTTAATAGAAACATTTCATAAGATGAAACACATGGGAGGACCAATTCATTCACAAAATGAGTGCATGAATGAACGAATACATTTATTCATGGGTTGTAACTCTTGAGTAAATGCACGATTCTTGAGGATCACCCTAGGTAACTTATATAAGGTGTAAATTCATTAGATAGTGTGTGTGAACCTTATCTGGCCATGAACAATTTTTTTCAATTCCTATAGGTCACTTTCTCCTTTTCACTTTACCTCAAGAGTCAATATCATGTTGTATGAGATAAGAGGATCTTTCCCATGTGATAAGTGATTCGGTTTCAACCCTTGAATACACCATGGATGAGGGAGTCCTTAGATGACCTCTTAGTGATCTTCATCACCAACATTTATCAAAGATCAAAGAAATATCTCTATAATACAAGGTATAAACATCATTCTTCATTTTATATAACATGGTCTCAGTTTCAAGTATAGTACATATCAAGGGTTAAGGGTTTATAATTTCTATCACTATGATAAAAAGTGTTGTTTAATCCTAATAAACCATTAAATTATCAAATTAATGTTTTATAGAAGAATAAACACTACATGATAAGGGTAAAAATTTATATAGAAATTATATACATGATGTGGTAATCCAAATTATTATATATAGTTTGTTTTATGGATCTAACTCTAAAAAAATAACACTTACACTAGAGACAACCATTATTATTTTTTAATCTTCTAGATCTCATATGGTATTTATTCTTTTATGGAGATATTAATTTAGTCAAGGGATCTACCATATTATCCTTTATGACAAATCTTCAAATTGTGGCTTCACATGTTTAAGAAATATTTCTCAAGAGATGATAATTATGATGTATATACTTCATTTTTTTGGTGTAACCTGGGCTCTTTTTCTAGTGTCACCACCTTAGTATTATCAAAATACACTGTGATCAAATCTGTACTACCAGGAACCACACTAATCTATTGAAAAAGTTTCATATTCATAATTATTTTATATCTACATTGGAAGCCTTAATATAATTATATTATTCTATAAAATTGTTCACAATGGTCTATTTTGAACTTATCCTACTTACTTCACCTCTATTCAGACATACCACATGTAAATAATGTGATTTTAAATCATTTTGATCTATTTGGAAACTAGAACATGTGAATTACCTTACAACCAATTCCTCATATCCTCCATATATTATGAACATATCCTTCATACAACTCAAGTACTTTCAGATCATTTTAATTACTTCCCAATGTAGATCTCCTAGACCAGCTTAATAGTTTCCTACCCTACTTAAGGTATAAGAAACATTAATCCTAGTATATTACATCCAGTACATGATATAACCAACAAAACAAGTTTGTGAGATTATACTCATTCTTTCTCTATTTTCTTATGTTTACAGATACATTTTCTTGGAGAGTGATATTGCATGTGATGTTGGAAATAATCCTCTCATGGATTATTTAATTATATATCTTTTCAATATCTTTTTAGTATATATAATTTTACTCAAATCAATAAGCCTCTTTAGTTTATCTTTTTAGTTATTATTCCATAATATATAGGAATTTTTCACAAAAGTTTTTCATGGTGAAGTATTTAGTTAACCCACTCTTAACTGAACTTAAAAATGGTATATCATTTCTCATGAATATTATATCATTAACATATATTATTAGAAATAATATAAAATTACTAGTAACTTTATTATAGATACAAATCTCACTTTCATTTTTAAATGAAACTAAATTCTCTTATAGAGTCATCACAATGGATATTCCATGATCTTGATGTTTTTTTCAATCCATTAATGGATCTCTAAAAGTTTCATTCTTTATTAACATCCTTTAATGTCACAAACCCTTTAGGTTGAGTCATTCATGAAATACTGTAAAAGTATAAAAATACTACAAGAGGGGGGGGGGGGTGAATTTTAGTTTATAAAAAAAATTAAAATTATAATTTCCCAGCACTTTTTTTTGTAATAAAGTCTATCATACAACCATTTATTTCAATACACTGTATAAATTTCAAAGTAAGTAAATACTAAGCATTATAAACTTTATATAAAAAATTACAACAAAAATATAAATCTTTTACAAAAAAGAATAAAAAAGTATAATTTACTTTTATACAAGAATGTAACCAAACTTACAAAGCCTCCACTAAGTGAAGTCTTTACTTTCACCCAAGGTGATAAGGAACTCTATGAACACAACTTTAGGTATCCCTAATTTTAAACCTATTAGAAGGCCTGTCTTTGAAAACTTGGAAGCCCTCGATCCACTTGATTGAAGAAAGATATATCTCCCTATCCCTATGAGACCTAGATCTACGTAAACAGAATAACATCTATCTCCCTATCCATGGGATACCCCAATCACATACCAGAGAAATATTAACTACAATAGAAAAACCTTAGAGAATTTACAATAGAAACCTCACACAATATATTCTCTAAGGATCTCTCTAAATATTACAGTATGAATCACACTCAATAATAAGATATTGAAAAACATTAAGAATAAGCTTTAGATTGCATGATGTTAGTATCTACTTCTCTTTAATGTTTCTGTCCTATTTATAATCATTATCTTAACAAAATTTAATAGTCAAATTCCAAACTTCTTGAGATCAATTAAAATGACGTAAAAGAAACACCTTCTTCTCCTAGTGAGTTAAGCACAATAAAACATTATCCAATAATTTTTAGATACAACTCCATTATAAATACTTGTATGATGTTCTATCTAGTAGGAATATAAGATCTTCTTCTGGTATGCTTAATACATCATCCTTCGGTGGATTTTGTAAGTTTCCATATGATAGAATTTTTAAGTCTACATCTGATGAATCTTTAAAAGTTACCATCTAATGGATTTTATAATCATTTATATAATAGAATTTAGAAGTCTTCATAGAATGTATATTTTTATGTCACAATATGATGGATTTTATAATCCTTCATCTGATAGACTTTTTAAGTCTTCATCCTATGGTCTTTATCAATTACAGTCTAGTAAAATTGATTTCTTCCATATAGTAAAATTGAAAAATTTATGCTTGTAGAACATACTATAATACTTTATACTTTGGAAGAATATAATTATTATAAATAGAAAAATTATAAGAGTGAATTATGAATTTTAAAAGTAAAGGTAGAAAAAGATATTTTGACCCAACAATATCCCCCTTTTTAAAAATAAAAATACACAACATAATGATAAATTTAAAAACATTCTGTTTGACTTAATTTTTTTTTGATTAATCTAACTTTCTACTTATTATTAGTTTTTGATAAGAAACTTAAAATAAATAAACACATTAGAAAGAGATCCTAAAATGTTAGAAACACTCTACAGACAATTTAGAGGGGTAAATACACATTAAAAAAAACATAATATCAATTTATAAATAAATATAAAATTATTAAATGAAATAGTATTAATTATTATAAAAACAAAATTTTCAAGAAAAATATCAATATTTCTTAGAAATTTTATTAAAAGATTACTTATAAGGTTTATGGAAGTTAATAAAATAAAGAAAGAAGAAGCCCTAATTAGAGAAAAAGGAATCCTATTTTGATGATAAGACCATTTCACAAATGAGTTTGGTATATTTTCATGTTGAAAGAGTGTTTATTGATAAGAAATAAAAAGTTTCCTTAGTAGAAGAAATATAATATTTTAAAAGAAAACTTCATGATAAGAGGAAAGTTTCTAATTATTCTTTAAAATCTCATGAATTTATTAGAAATAAGAAAAAATATACATCAGATTAATCCTTTTCTGAAAAGATGAGGAAGATGAAGGAAAATAAAGAAGGAGATCCTAGTTTTAGGCTTGACCCTAATGAAGCCAAAACTTTATAAGAATAATTTTTTTGATAGAATGAAAGAAAAAATAAAAGTAAGAAACAACTAATAAAGAAAAGTATGAAAAAGTTGCACAATATTTTAGTATAATGATTCCTTAAGATTGATTAATTTCATGGATAAGTAAAATGCAGTCCTTCAATAATAGGTTGAGCTTATTCCAATGGTACAACTATTAAAATTATTTATTCTATTGATCTCCTACTTGAATAATTTACCATCATGGGTTGAAAATTAGTTTTAAAAATATCATACCAAGATATAACTTCAATTTGTTTAAAAAAAGTATAAGTTTCATCAAGCTTAATATGCACTATTTCTTACTTAAAAAATTTTAAGTAATAAAGTTTTAGATTTACTCTAGTCCATAACTCATAAGTATTTTTATTAAGAAACAATCGAAGTAAAACTTGATTTATAACATAGAAAGAAGCACTAACAACTTCAACCCAAAAATAATTTTCAATTGAGTATTCACTCAATATAGTTTTAGTAATCTCTGAAAGAATAATATTTCTTCTCTCAACTACAATTTTTTTGAGGTGTTCTAGGTCTTGAGAAATTGTGTGTAATTCCATTCTTATTAAAAAATGTTTCAAAATAAAAAATTTCAAACTCACCACCATGGTCACTTTGAATAGAAACTAAAGGTATATTTTTCTATTTTTTAACATGTGCTAATAAACTTTAAAAACAAAAAATATATTTTGACTTTTTTTATTAAAAATAGAATCAAGTATATCTAGTGAAATCATAAAACAAGACATATACATAGTATTTTCCTCTAATTCTCCCAGTCCATGTTAGATCAATTAAATCCATGTGAACTAATTGTAAATATTTAGACATTATAATTTAACTAATTTATTTAAATCTAGATTTATATAGCATACCATACTAATAAGGGTCACTAACTTGAGAATAATCAATCCTAATATCTAATAAGTCTCTTATAAATCCTTTCTTAGAAGATTTAGCTAAAATTATAACATTACAATGTTATAACCTTCTATACCACAACCAAGATTAACTATCCATTGAAATTAAATAAGGTATATCTTGGTTTCTAAGGTCTTCTAAGTTTAAAGTGTGAAAATTCTCATGGCTATCAATATAAAGAATAAAATTACATTTTGAAATTTGAATAATATAGTTATTATTCCTAAAATTCAAAAGATAACCTTTATCGCATAATTGACTTATGTTGATGATATTTTTATAAATTTCTACAACATAAAAAACATTATAAATTAATATTTACACAAAATTTAAACATCTTAGATTCCAAATATTTCTCTTTGATAATTGTCACAAAAGTTAACTTTATTTACTTTCATTTTTAGATTTTATGGGAAGAAATGTTAGTTTCCAATCACATGCATCAAGAAACTGATATCCATGTACCATATGTTTTAGTTTTTGGTACTCATCCTTTCTCCATAAAATAAAAAGAACTAAGGTTTTGGTTCCCAAACATGCACGGGTCTAGAATCATTAGATAATATGACTTTTGGAATCTATATATTTCTAAATTTCTTATATTGTACAACTTATCGTTCTTTAGAAACAAAAGAATTATAAAAACCAAGAAACAAAACTCTATTTAAATAATATTTGTTTTTCCAATGTCCTCCTCTTTGACATTTCATAAAAAGGGTTTATTTTTAGGAAGAAAATAGTTTTACCAAATATGAGGTTTTTATAAAGTAAAACATTATCACATCCCAACCTAGTTCACTCAATAAACATTAACCACACTGGTTGGTGACATAGACTCAAGCACACCTCCCCATATGATAGTGGTTTTTGACTAGTGGTGAGGTTCTAAAGGAGGTACAACGTGGGGACTATACCCTCTGGATTAGTACTAAATACAATAGACCATAAATAAAAGAAAATAAATAGAAAATGTAAATTATTCAGAATGACAATTATCATCATATATAAAGGATGATGTCACAATATGGTATAAAATGGGAAGCATGCATACATGAAAAGATGGATACATATGATACATGTTTCAAAAATAAAAAAAATAAAAACTAAACTGGCATCGTGAGAACTAACTCAGTATTATACTCATGTACTCCATTATAGTATATAAGATTAAATATATTTAGCTAGGAGATTTCTATAATCCATAATTATATACAATTAATTCTTTTATGTACCAAACGATGACCCGAACACGGTGTGGGTAAAATTGAACAGGTCACCACCATCGGTGTCTAATGCTATCCAGTTTGCGAGATAAAATGTAACAATGTGTATGTATATTAGAAGTAAATTAGCAAAGTAATAAAAAAACATGGGGATAAAGTTCCTTATAGGACCCCTAGTCGACTATACCTGGTTTGGTCTAAGAAGGAATGTCTATGAGCATGTTACATTTAACATGTAATATAGTCCTGAGGTCCATGGTATATAATCATGGAATCCATGTACAAAAATAATAATATGAGGTTTCACATATAAAAGAGGGAATCTATTAGAGAATATAACCTAAGGGATGTAGAACGTCATGTCCAACAATTTCAATAAATAATGATAAGTATTATCATGTACAATAATGAGGAATTTCATGTCCAATAATGTGTAATTCTATGTGCAATAATATATATGTATGATAGGGAATGAAATGTACAATAATGAGGAACACTATGTCTTATAATCTCAAATAGATTATTTGGATAATCATGTCCAACACTTATTAACTATTCACAATTTATATAGTTCAACATGCCTTATAAGCCCATCCAGGGAATTCAGTATCAAAAACCAAGTATCAATCAAGGAATACTATAATTAACATACACATTGAATTTAATAGTTTAACATAGGCCATGGTAAACTTCCATGCTAATTTACTATCATTATGATTCAATATATACCAATAGACCTTTTCAATTATGAACAAACAAGATTTCCATGGGAAGAATCCATGCCATTTTACAATTCATTATTATTCAATCCATTAATCAATTTAATTTCAATTTAATTATTTCTATTAAGACAAAACTTCATAATTATCAATAATAAATTAAATAATTCAAGGTCCAAGTGGTTTAGCCAAACCATTTATGAATTCATTCCATTCCATTTATTTAATCACTCATGAGTAGTAAAAAGGTCTATATAGGTATAAATGGTGAATTATAATTAATTATATTCATTTAACTTACTCCATTAATCACTCTATTCATAATTTATAAGGGTATAAGTGTTTATCTATAACACTTAATACTCATTAAATCCATTTACAGAATTCCACTAGTAGTGGCAAGCTCAACTCACCCAAGGGGTGGTTTAGTCATAGGGAAAACAATTGTAATTATGAGCATTTAGTCAAACTCAACTTAAGTGGTGGTTTTGGTTGAGGTCATTAACCTATAACCATGTAAAAGGGTCTATTGAACATCATTATTATGGTATAAGCATTAAATTTAAGGTATGTTATATTTTGGAAGAAACATGTAGAAATTATTTCATGTAGAAAAAAATGAAAAATTATAAATGATGAAACTTTAAGGGAAAAGTATAGACCACCTACCTCATTCCAAGGAAGATTCAATCATCCAATATCATATTTTGATTTGATCTGAAATAAGAGAAATTAGAATAATAAAAAACACCTTCCAAATCGAGAATATGAGCTCACATGGAAATAGAATCCAATACTTTGAGATAAATTGGGAAAAGTAGAAAGAGGAATGATATATGTACCAATGGGAATCCAACAAAACCAATGATGTTTGAATAAGAGGTTGGATAGTTTAGTTATCTCAAATACTAGGTGAGAAGAGGGAGATATCCCACAATTGGGGGAGGTGTTGTGCAAGAATGAGAGAAGGAAGGAGGCATTTTGATTAAAATAAAGAAGGGAAAAATAAAAAATTCACCTTTTTAAATGCTTCCATGGTTAGACTAACTGTGCTCCTGCACTATTTTAGTAGCATACCCCATGCATGACTAGGTGCATAGTTAGATAAACCCTGCACAACCCATACGATTCACCTCTGCAACCCTCTATAGATTTTCACACGATCATGCAACCTCGAGTGAATGGTTTGACTAACCATGTGACATCCTTATAGGGCTAGATGGTTTGTGTGCATAGTTATCACTAACCACGTGTTTACCATGCACCACCCATTTTATTTCAAAAAACTGGGCTTTTGAACCCTAAGAATCCTAAAACTCATACAAACTACTAAGATGCCTCTCGAGCCTTGAACCCATCCAAAACATCAGTTTTAAGTGGTCCAAATATCAGAATTATACTCTAAATCTCAATTTTCAATTTGTTCCATCCACCAAATGGGAAACTAAAATTCCTTTGGAAACTTCAACTCATCCCAAAACATGGGATCTTATAAACTCCCCAACACAGTGCTTATCATCACTGAGATGATTCGGTGGACATAAAAACCATCTCTTGAGCTACTTGGGCCATGAGTTCCTCAAATGGTTGTGTTGTGTTTCAAAATTACCAACACACCTCCAAGAACCACTTAAAGAATAGGACTCTTAAACTTCAAAAATTTGCGCCAACACTCATACCCAAAGTTGAAACATCAAGGCGGTGCTTACGTGATCCCATCTATCCCATGACACAATCACATTGTAGTCTCTTTATTCAACTTTAATATGGTGTTACCCACTATAGATTTTATCCTCATTTAGACAATTCCCAATCATGGTACTCCCACTAGAAATAACTATTGAAATATCCCCTCAGCATTGTAGTGATGCTCTTAGTACATTATTAATTTTACCAAAATAGTCAAAATCCAATTGACTACACTTATGCTGGTCATGGCAACTTTTCCTTGAAAATACATGAATGACCTTTAAATTGAACCTTCCTCAACCAAAAACTTGCTCGAAGTTGTTCTTCACTGACTGAACACAACTGGACAAGAGAACTAAAGCCAAACTACCTCTACCTGACTCTTTTAAAAAATAGTCAGAATCAGTAACTAGAAAAACCAAGGCCAAGTCTCGATGACTTTAATCTAAGGAACCCTTAGATCACTTCAAGAATTCTCATCGAATCTTGTAACTAACTTCTCATGAAATCCCCTAGATGAACTATCCTTTTCTCAAAACCATCACTATGTTACTATACAAACACTAGTACATTACTGATCCAACCTCCTTGCATCATCATAAGCGACCTCATCCTTGATTCCCACACTCTAATTCTACCCAATTACACATTTGAACCTATGCCTGTAATTTACTGAGAAAACTAGACTTACATTATTTCATTTATTAAATGTAATATAAAATCCAAAACAACCATCAGAAATTAGTTTCAAGGTCCCATGAAACTTCTCACATGAGGGTCACCCACCATCAATTGACTTCTCACTCCCCACCTTAGGAGAATCCTTATCATCACCCAAAAAAAAATCCCCTCATTACCACAACCCATGCTCCATCCATCCCAAGACATAATGTCTGGCATATATAAAACACTTCTCATTCTTGAGTTCCATCATAAACATCACCCATCACCCATTCTATCTTTCTATGAATTTCTCCCATGGTGTTAGCCAAATTTCAACTCATAATGAGGGTCACCACCCAAAAATGACCAATGGCATAATCTCACCATATGGATTACTTTATACCACTCCTCCTGCATAACTCCAAGGGAGTCCCTCTACCAAACCATAAAATATATTTTGTTATCTTGGTGTATGGATGATTCTATCTTAGTATACTCATGAAGATGTCAATATATTGGTCACGATCACCTCTAAACTCAATGTACACTAAGATTCATTTGATAGGAATGTGTCACTCTCCTGATCCACACTCACAACAACTAGAATATAAATTCCTTAACCAACTCATGACACCATGTCTGCCAACAATGAATTTCATTATCTTCACATTGGTAAACCATACCATGATACCCTATTTCATTTCCAAGATAGACCTCATTACAGTAAACTTCCTTTAATATTACTGAAAGATCTATGTCTCCATGTGTACATGAATCATATTCAAAACCATTGATCCTCATCCCATACCCATCCACTCACTAATTCTTAATATAGACTAGATACCACATACAACCTGCATGAACTAAACTCACTATAAACAATGGGTTTACAGTCTCATACCACCTGGTTTAAGGCACAATTAAAACTCCAAAGAGTCATATATCAACAATTCAAATACGACCATGCTACTTGGAATGTCAGTCTCATTATTTCAGAAGTTCCCTTGGACATCCTCTTAAAAATCAAGCAACTAAAATATTCCATAATTTGTTGAACAATCCCCCACCTCATGGCATCGTTTTAGAAATTTAAATTCCAACTCTGAAACCATTGGTCGAATGTGTTGGGGAATTGAATAGTCACACCCATCAAAGTTAGTCTCAACACCCAAGCACCCTAGGTTCATCCTCAAAAACCACAAGCACGACCATGCCTATATCATAGAACTTGATCATCAACCGTGCATTAACATTGAAATGAGTGTGCAATCTAGACCACCCCTCTTAAGGGAATACATAAACCAAGGACAACCCCTCTCATAGGTTTCCTTAAATCATTTAACCATTGAATGACTAAATACTAAGTTAAAAATAAGGTCCTCTAGGTATTCCACCTATCCCTACTGATCAAGTAACAAATTAGGGATACTAGGTATTTCCACCTATCCCAAGGTCTATTAAATAAGAACCATATCCCACTTAAGGGTTTGTATTACATGGAATACAATTTTACTATAAACCCCCTCAAAAGAGGTAAAATCTAAAGTAGGTAATGAGGTTATCAAACCAAAAGAATCAAACTGGTAAACACAAGTGAAACTAAATCACCTTATATTCATTGCCCTACCAAGCCTTATTCCTCTCTGAGCATCCTCACAGAGGAGTGTTCCCTAGAGGGTCACAATGAAAAAGTAAAAAGGATAAGAGATGACACTCACTAGGTATCTAGATATAGTAATACCCCCTAAAGGTTAAACTCACTAGACAACCACCTATCTACCTAGGGGTTTCAGTTCATTATATAAGAGTCCTACTAAAATAAAATGGTAAAATGAATAACACTTATCCTTACTAGAAATTCTACTAAAAATTTTATTGGGTTTTTTTCATTTCCAAGGGTGGTACTACAACTGGGATATCCCCTTACTTTTACACAAGGCATCAAATCTTAAACTAGGACATTCCTAAAAGGACATTATACTTTGGTTCCTAATATTTACATCCAAAAAAATAGAATAAGGCCACAAAAACCTATAGGCAACATCCATGTTCCCATTTAAGTAAAATTCTCAAGTAAATATTATAACTAACCCCTAAATGAGGTTCATTCATGATCAACACCTTAGGAAGTTTTTAAGCCATTATATCAATTTGATTTTATTATAAACATTAAATAGGCCTAGATATATGATATAAAAATTACTATTGATAGAGGTACAACTACATTTGACACTTTATTTAGCTAAAACCTCATAACATTCTAGGAAAATTATCTCATAACTTCCTTTTACACATTTATCAATCCATAAATTCTCACAAATGGATTTGTTAAATAAAATTTCACTCATAATATATAGAGGAAAAAACCCTTTAGGTGGTAACTGGAATTTTAATTAACTAACACCTCACATAAATAAGGTCTATAAATGACAAAAAAGTATTTTATCATATAAGTGGGATCAGTTAATTAAGATTACACCATAAAATTATATGTAACACCATATAAGTGGTTGTAGACACTTTAAATAAGCATTTAATTTCATCACTACCATACCCCTAAGGTGTTAAGTATAAATACATATCAGGATAGAAGAACCCTAAAGGGTACCATCATGCGAATCATGTGTTCATTTATATGGACATCCATTCTAAATTTATGGAGGAAACACTCTATAAATTATAATTGGAATCCAATTTAAGTGTAAACCAATAAAAATTAACTTTTTTATAATTTTAACACACTCTTAGTGGGTTTATCTCATAGAGGAAATTTAAAAAACCGTTACACTTAGGTCAAGTTATGAATTTAGGGATTTAGTTATGTGGGTTTTCATTATTAAGTTATAAAGGTAATGTCCTATATAAGTTTCATATGAAACAGCATTTAGTTGAAATCCATCATTGAGAAATTTTAACTAACTAATAAAGAAAGAATCCAATTACCTTAACCTTTATGGAAATTATTATACAACATATACTACTATAGTTGAACTAAAGGGATCAAACCAAGTATATAAGGTATCAATTATGTGTATATCCATTCCTAAGTTAAGGAGGAATCCACTCCATAAGTTAAAATTGGAATCCCATTTAACCAAAATTTGTAATTAATGACTTGAATTTTTCAAAACAAATACAATTCCTGAAAATTTCAAAAATTTCATTCAGGATAACTCATTAACCATTTCAAAACAATTTCATTTCCTTAATTAATTTTAGACTAATTACATAGAATATCACTATCAAGCTATGTGGGAAGTCAACATTTAGGTTGATTTTGACACTTTATTTAAATAACCTCATATCATAACCATAACAAGGAATACACCACATATGTAGAATATATAGATATACATGGAAAAAATCATAGATACATGATATATATATAATCATGGAACATAATTGCACAAGCACGGTGTACAGATAATCATGCTAATAACATGTGTACCCTATGTTCCTAAAAATGATGCACGAACACACCTCATCTCTTTCCATACCAGGAAAATAGGTAAATGTCGTAAATCATTAAATATATAAGGATTAAATCAATTTCTCATGTCCAAGTAATAACCAACTGGAACAAAAAATAACATAAAAAATAGTCTCATCCATTGAAATATGAACTTTCCCTCTTACAGGGGTTGGATATTCCTAAACACGAGCTATTTAGCAACTGATGGAAAATTTATAGTCTCTTGTATACCATCCCAAATAGTAATAAAAAGGAAAAAGAAGTTATGATTCCAATTTTTATCATAATGAACCGGTTTACTCAATAATCAATAACTTGACTGGTTGATGACAAGGCCTCAAGTGAACCTCCCCATATGCCAGAAGCTACTGACAAGCAGTGAGGGTCTAAAGGTGGTACAATGAGGAGAATATACCCTATATATTAGTACTAAATAAAAAGAGGAAAAATAAATTAAACTAAATAGTGTAATGAAACCAGACATAAATAATTACCAATGTTGTATACAAAGGATGATGTCATGATACTGTACAAAATGGGAAGCATGCATTCATGACAACATGAAGACATACGATACATGTATTTGAAAGAACAAAATCTAAACTACAATAGAATTATTATTAATATATCTATACTCTACCATTGTACTCTATAAAAATATAAAATACCAAAAATTTATCATTGTGTGGTTTCCCTGATCCATACCTGCATACAACTAATCTATTTAGGTACCAAACAGTGGATCAAAAGGGTGTGAGTGAAACTTAGTAGTACACCTCCAATGGTTTCTAATTCTATCCTATCGGTGAGTATAAAATGTAATAGTGTGTAGGTATATCAGAAGTAAGTCTATAAAGTAAAAAAACTATGTCAATACTAAGTTCTTCAAAGGAACCCTGACCAACTATACCTACTTTTCCCTAAGATGGAATGTCTATGAGAATGTTTCATTTGACATGTAATATAGTCCCAAGGCCCGTGATACATAACCAAGACTTCCATGTAATAAAATAATCATATGGTGTTTCACATCTAAAATAGGGAATTAACTTTAGAATCTAACCCAAGGGGACATGGAATGTCATATCCAACAATTTCAATAAATACCGATAAGGAATATTTACATAAAATAATGGTGATTTTCATGTCCAATATTGTGGAACACAATGTGAAATAATTTTAATGGTTGATAAGGAACTCCATTTCAAATAATGAGGAACTCCAAGACCTTCAATCTCAAATAGAAAATTTTTGTGCCATATAAAACACTTTTCAACCATCCATAATTTATATAGTTAAACTTGATTTATGAACCCGTATAAGGAATTACTTATCAAAACCCATGTATTACTAAAGGCATACTATAATTAACATGCATTTTGCATTTAACATTTTAACATATTCCATGGGAAATATCCAACCCAATTTACAATCATCATGATTCACTATATACCATCAGGACATTTAATTTATGAACAAACAAGATATCTATGGGAAGCATCCATTATAGGATCGAATATGTATAATGAGATGCTCAAATACAAGAGGGGGGGGGGTGAATTTTATACTTTAAAAATTCCTTTGGGACCTTTAATATTGGTATAGGAATTTCTTAAAGAAAGTTTCTTAACCTTAAGGAAATCTGTTTCTTAAAGCTATCTTTTAACTTAAACTTAGTTTAACAAAGTTAAACAAAATTCACAAACCCTCTTAAAGAAAAATTTTCTTAAACTTTATAACCTTAAGATAAAAACTTAAGAAATATTTTCTTGAAGGAAATATTCTACCTTAAAGCATATAGAATCTTTAATATAATTCAAGTAACAGAATTAGAAAGTATAAGAAAGTTATACTTTCTAACATTAACAAAGTTAAAATAGAAGCGGAATAAAAACAACTTGAAATAGAAGAAAGTAACAATAAAATTCTTTTAACCCAAAGAGAAGGGTATCCAAAAACCTTGGATAAAGGTTCCTTGATTTATACTATCAAGAAAGTCTGTCTTACTCAAAAATAAGTATGACCTCAATCCTAAGATCGGTATCTATCTTTCTATCCCTACAGGCCCTCGATTTAGAAGGAAATTAGAACCTCTATATTCCAAACCCAAAATCCCATGATCAGCACGATCAGAGTCTGCAAAAATAAAGTCTGAACAAGTTGTTCATGCCTGAACAATTTTTTTCCCGACATCCTCATGAAGCACTAAGAGTTACAAGAGACTGTCTCTCTAGAAATCCCTTCACAAGGTTTGATCTCTTTTTTTATTCACTTTTCATCATCAAAGTTCAATATTTTTTATCATTGCACCTGGCTCATTCAAATGAACTCGTATTTATAGGAAAAACTTTTCAACGGTCAGTTCCACTCCAACAGTCATATTTTCCTTAAATTTCGGAGGGACCTGGACACGTGTCAAACAGCCAACGGTTAGTTTGTAACAGATTGTACGACATTGTTTCTTGTATAATAAATGATATTAAGTTTAAGGTAAATTATAAGTATAAGAAAACATATAATCCAATAATATTGGAATGATAAATTAAGAAATTCTAACAATATCAAGAAAAAATATTCTTAAGAAAATGAAAATTGGATTGAGAAAACAATATCACTATCTTTGGGTACCAGTACCATAAAATCGGTATGACATTTGTACTGGAATCGATATCATGAAAACAGTATGACATTTGTACCGGAATAGGTCTCATGAAAACGATATGACATTTGTATCAGTATCGGTATTGTAAAAACGGTATGAAATTTGTATCATTATCAATATCATAAAAATGGTATGACATTTGTAACATAATGAAAAATCTGTAAGTAAACATAATGAAAGATATATAAGTAAACGTAATGAAATATATATAAGTAAACGTAATTAAAAATATGTATGTATAAAAGAATGACAATTCTGTATGTATAAAAGAATGAGATTTTTGTCAGTAAACGTAATGAAAATTTAGTAAGTAAACGTAATTAGAATTTTGTAAGTTAACATAGTGAGAATTATGTAAGTATAACGGAATGAAAAATTCATAACTTAAGAAAAAGTGTTTGTGATTTTCAAAACATAAAACCATAAGGAATATAGAAGTCATAAGATAACCTTATTAACTCAACAATCTCCCCCTTTTTGGAAAGCACAAACAACTTTGTTAAGGAAGAATATATTGACTTTGATAAATAAGTACAAAAAACTTATCTACCACTTTGAATGAGATTTAGGATGAATACGACTAAATCCCCCTTAGGTTATGTTTCCCAAGGATCGTAATCTTGAAATTTAGCATCCGGTTTTCTATCTTAAGGAAATATCTCCCCCATAGATAAACATTTATTCTTAAAAGAAACTCCCCCTTACTTAGTCATTATTCTTTCTTACCATACTCCCCCTTAATAGACTCTCCCTCTTTAGAGTCTTCATTAAATTCTTCCTTCAAAATAAATTCCCCCCCCTTTAGGATTTTCAAAAAGGAATGAAGAAGTATAAGATGTACCTGTAAGGTTAAGGAAACATACTTTCGAAAAAAAATAAATATATGCAAGAAATTTATTACGGAAATTTTGGAAATAAAGTTTAGATTACAACAAAACATCAGAATGTAAAAAAAAAATCATCCATTAATCTTCTGCTCAGAAAACATTTTCTTTATCAAAGATTTAAGTTTATTCACTTCCTTATGATCTTCTTTAATCTTCTTCAACAAGATCTCCTGATCCCCATTCTTATTTTCTAAAGACAAGATTATTTCTTCTTGAGCTTTGATTCTATCATCTTGATTATTAATGAACTCTTCTTAAGCAGCCACCTTTTTCACTAATTCATCCCTGACTTCCTTCACACTTCTTACAGACCAGGTAATGAAATTGAGTTAGCTAAATTTCTCAGAAATGGATGCCCTGACTTTGTTGAACTCAGATTCAAAAGTATTGAAAGCTCTTTTTGTTGAATCTATGAAGTCACTGAGCTATATAAGATCTTAATTGATTGTTTTGGTGTGGCTAAAGACTTTATTACGAGTCACATTCTGAACTTTATAATCAATCAAAAGATTACTGAAGTATTCTTCTTACTTGACCCCCAAGTCCATAAGAATATTCGTAGATTACATCTTTTGATTCAGGGTATCTTTCATCATTTGACTCTGATCATCTATATTTGAAAGAACCAGAATAGTATTGACCAACTTTCTTAGAGAAAACTTGACAAAGTCATGCTCAACAGAGGACAAGGATTAGGAATATGAACCATATTTTCCTTTCTCAACTCCTCTTGGAGTTAAGAAATATAGTTTCTCTATCCTTTTGGAAGACTTATGAGGCATTTATTTTTCGTATGAGGAAACCAAAACACTCTTTCCTTTGATAGGTTTTTGAACTGAAGTTTTTTCATCTGATAGTTTAATAACATTAAGATCTCCCTATTCATCTTGTTCCCCTTGGGAATCTTGTTCTTGAGATCCTTTTTTATTTCTTCTTCCTTGATCTCTTCCCCTTCATCACTTTTTTGTTCAACCTATTCTTTATATTCTTCTTCCAATTCAATCTCAACTTGTTATTTAGCTTCAACTTCAAATTCTTATTCAATCTCTTGATCTTTAGAAATCTATTTAGAAGTTGAACTTTGAGAAGTTATAATGTAATCTTACACTTCCCTTAAAGCATCATCATTGTATTCTTGAAAAATATGATCTTCCATTTCTTGAATAGGTTATGATATTACTTAGACTTTATTAGCTTTTTAAATTTCCAAAGTGGCAACCAATTTCTTAAGAAAAACATGATATTCTAATACTTCTTGATATTTCTTATCTACAACATTCTGTAAATACTGACACACTTGAGCTTTCAAAGATTTCTTCTTCAATATATTCTTCTTATTTTATTTTTATAGATTCTATGCTTGCTTTATTTTTAAGGCCTTAGCCTCTGCATTATTTACGGAAAAGGAAGGATAACCTTCCTTTCTGGTAGCTTCCATCTCTCTCCATTTTACAAAAGTTGCATCAGAATAGGATTTTGGTTTCTTTACAGGAGGAGGTGCTGATACCTGAACATCAGTAACCAGTTATAGTAATATTGGTTCTTCATGTTTCATTTTCTTAGGTACCGATTTTAAAGATTATGGAATATCAACCTTGTTATGGACAACCATTTCTTCAAAAGATTTGGATTCTGGTAAAAATCTACCGTCTTCCTCCAAGGAGTTTCATCACTGAGAAAAAAAATCTTAAATGGATTAGAGACTGATCGGCAAGGGACATTCATCTCTTGAAGGCACATAAAAATTATTTTGGAGATAGTTTCTGGATACATAAGAATCCGAGATCTAATGGTTTTTTCTTTTACTACTTGGATGATGAGAAAGATATACTTAATCAAGTTGATCTTCCTTACATTGACAAGAAAGCCTAATAGAAAGATATCACATATTTTTAGAGAGTCCTTATCCCCTTTACATGGAATAAGAAAACCTTGTATCCATAGGGATACCAGTTTGTGATTTGTTGTAAGATTTTTAATCTTTGGATTCTTAACATACTTAAGACCAAGTTAATCCAAAGCCCTCTATTTTTCAAAAAAACCTTCCTTTAAGGGAAGTATTTGAGAGAAAAAAATATCCTCTCCTTCATACGGTATGTTGAGAACATTTTCCACCTTTTTATAAGGAACTGTATAAGCCTTGTCATAACATTTGAACTTAAACATATCCTTTCCATCCTTTTGAAATAAAGTAATGGATTCATATAATTGTATGACTAAATCAGGGTAAATCAGATCTTGAGATTTTTCCTTAGCCACACATAAACTTTCCCATATGTTAGTTCTTATGACCTTAGATTTGAGGGAGTCATACTTTTCAAAGAAGTTAGGGCACACCAGTCTTTCCCTAAAGATCAACCAATCATTTATTTCCTTGCTAATCGGCATCTAATCTACTAAGGATTCAAGAGACATTCAATGTGTAAGAAACTGCAAAATCAGACTGTAGACATTGAAGTAAACAGAAATTCGACATAGAGATCAGGGAAGATGAAGTGGAATTCAATAAATTAATCAACCCTTATATAGTCATAGCTATGATTTTTCAACTCCCAGATGATAATCAAATGGCTGAAAATAACATTATCTGATCTGATGGTTGAGGATGACGGTAGAAAATATGAATTCTGATATTTTTAGGTAAGATAAACAATGAATTGAAAATCTTGAAATACCAATAATTGAAACTTAAAATTAGAAAGAGAAGAGTAAGAAAATATACATTTTGGAATACTTTGAAGAATTTATTGGTATTATAAGAATTATCTTTGAAGTTTTAGAAACCGTGAATTTTTATTCTGAGAATTTCAATTCCGAGAATTTTAATTATGAGAATTTCAATTCCAAGAATTTAAATTCCGAGAATTTCAATTCTAATAATTTCAATTCCTAGAATTTCAATTTCTAGAATTTCAATTCTGAGAATTTCAATTCCGAACAGAAATTAATATGGATTTTCTTAGAGAAGGATGAGTTTTTTAAAAAAATATTCTTAAAGAAAGAATAGAAAGGAAAAACAAACAAGCATATGTACTCCCCCGGAAATAAAGAGTTACTTAATATTAGGAGATGATTTAAACAAGAAGTAGATATTAATTATTACCTTATAGTGATCATTCTTAGTTTTTTTAATGTATTAAAATATATTAGAAGGTAATGGTTTTGTAAAAATATCATCTTGTTGTTCTTGCATTCCAATGAATTGAAGAATAATATCTCCTTTAAGTGTGTGATCCTTAAGAAAGTGATTTCTAATATCTTTGTGCTTTGAACGGGAGTGATATACATAGTTTTTACTTAGGGAAATGATGCTTGTGTTATCACACATTATTTTAGTTTTAGTAAAACTTTTACCATAATCTACGAGTGTGTGTTGCATCCACAACACTTGAGCACAAAAACTTCCAACTGCTATATATTCAGCTTCAACAGTGGAAAGTTATAAAGAATATTTATTCTTTCACGGCCAAGAAACTAAGAAATCTCCTAATAAATTACATATTCTGGATGTAATTTTTCTATCCATTTTATAACCACCAAAGTCAGCATCCTAAAAACTTTTAAGTTCAAAATCATTTCCAAAAGAATAACATAGTCCCAAATCTAAAGTTCCTTTTAAATACTGAAAAATTCTTTTTACAGCCTTTAAATGGGATTATTTTGGATTTTATTGGTATCTTACACATAGAAATAATGAAAACATTAAGTTAGGTCGACTATATTTTAAGTAAAGTAAACTTCCTATCATTCCTCTATAAGATGTTTTATCCACAAGTTTTCCTGCTTCATCAATGTCATGAGTATTAGAGGTTCCGATAAGAGTACTTATACTCTTAGTGTTATTATATCCAAACATCTTAAGAAGATATTTTATATACTTATGTTGGGATATGTAAGTTCCTACTAGTTTTTTAGAAATTTTAAAACCAAGAAAAAAAGTTAACTCCCCCATCATACTCATCTCAAACTCAGATTTAATAAGATTCATAAAGTAATTAGTTAAGGTTTGCTGAGTTGATCTGAAGATGATGTCATCAACATAAATTTTAACAATCAAAACATGTTTATTGAATTTATTAATGAAAAGGGTTGGATCGAAGGTTCTCTTAACATAGTTATTTTGAAGAAAAAATCCGAAAAGTCTATCAAACCAAGATCTAGGGGATTATTTAAGTCCAAATAAAGCTTTGGAAAGTTTGTAAAAATGTTTAGGATATTTTGTATCTTCAAAACCAGGGGGTTGATCTACATAGACCTTCTCCTATACATAATCATTGAGGAAAGCACACTTCATATCCATTTGATAAAGTTTGAAATTAAATAATGCTGCAAAGGATAAAAGAATATGGATAGATTCAAGTCTTGATACAGGAGTATAGGTTTCTTCATAGTCCATGCCATCTTATTGATTATAGACTTTAGCAACTAATATTTCCTTATTGCTAACAATAATTCCATTTTCATCACATTTATTTATAAAAACCCATTTTACTCCAATAACAGAAGTTTCCTTAGGTTTTTCAACCAAGGTAAAAACTTTATTCCTTATGAATTTTTTGAGTTCATCTTGCATGGATTTTATCCAATATTCATCATCCAAGGATTATTCATAAGTCTTTGGTTCAAATTAGAAAAGAAAAGAAACATGTTCAACTTCATTCCATAAAGAACTTCTAGTTCATATTGGTTGATTAACATTACCAATGATATTATCACTGGGATGATTCCTAAGTAACAACAGACTTGGGTTTTGAAAAACTTGTTAATCAACATAGGGTAGAAAATATTCAGGAGTAAATGTCTCAGAAATTTATTCTTGAATATTTTCTTTAACTGAAGGATCTTCTATCCAAGTTGGGTGATCATTTTTAGAAAATTTTTCAGAAATAAGTTCAGGTTGTTTGAAAACAAAAGGATTAATTTCATCAAATTTGACTTGTATTATTTCTTCCATAGTGCAAGTGTTTTTATTAAAAACTCTATATGCCTTAGAGTTAGTGGAGTAGCCTAAGAAAATTACTTCATCAGATTTGGGTGCAAATTTATGTAACATATCTTTAGTATTCAAGATGAATACTTTGTAACCAAAAACTTTAAAGTAAGAAACTTTTGGTTTTCAGCTAGTCCATAACTCGTAAGGTGTTTTATTAAGAAATGGTCTTGTTAAAACTCGATTTATTGTATAACACGTAGTACTTACAACTTCAACCAAAAAATATTTAGCTATAGAATATTCAATCTACAAGGTTCTAGTCATATCTTGAAGAATACTATTTCTTCTTTCAACAACACCATTTTTGGGGAGTTCTTGGAGCTGAAAAGTTGTGAGTAATACCTTTCTTACTACAAAAAGTTTTAAAATCCAAATTTTCAAATTCTTCACCATGATCATAATGAATAGTTATTAATGGTAGATTTTTCTCATTTTTAACTTGAGCTCTAAATTTTTTGAAATAGGAAAAGGATTCAGATTTCTTTGAAAGAAAATAGACCCAAGTAAATCTAGTGTAGTCATCAACTAAGACAAAAACATAGTATTTTCCTCCAATACTTCTAGTTTGTGTAAGAATAAATAAGTCTATGTGTGCTAACTGTAAGGAATTAGAAGTTTTATCTTCACTTATATATTTACATCTAGATTTATGTTGCTTTCCATATTGACAAGGATCACAGACTTTTGAAGAATCAAACCTAAGTTTTGGTAGATACTTAACAAGTTCCTTCTTAGAAAGTTTACTAAGATACCTTAAGTTACAGTGTCCTAGTCTTCTATGCCAAAGCCATGATTGATCTTCAAATGTACTATGTCATGGTAGATCTTGAATTCTAAGGTCTTCTAGGTTTAAGGTGTACACATTCTCATGCTGAAGGGTAGATAAAATAAACTCATCCTTGGAATTGTGAACTAAACATTTATCATTTCTAAAATCCACAAGGTAACCTTCATCACATAATTGGATTATACTATTGAGGTTGTGATTAAGTCCATTTACAAAAAGAACATTTGAAATAATAGCTTTACCAAGAAGAATAATGTTACCTATACTTACAATTTCTCCTTGACAGTTATCCCCAAAAGTTACTTTTCTACATTTAGTCTTTAAAATCTTTTTGAAATAGTCTTTGTTACCAGTATTATGCCAAAAAAATACACTATCCATGTAAAATATGTTGTTGGTACTTACTTCATTATCCTGAAAAATAAATAGTTAGGTTTTCAGAATCCAAACTTTCTTGGATCCAAAATTGTTAGATAATAAAATCTTGGGTATACACATTTTTTTAGAAAAGTAAGATTTATGAAACCCAAGGGATTGAACTTTATTTATAGAAGAGTTCTTCTTCTAATTCCCACCACATAGACATTTAGTGAAAAAGGGAGATCTTGAAGGAACAAAATAATTGTTTCTAAAGATTGGTTTTTTATGAGAATAACCTAATTCTTGATTATTATCATGAGGTCAGATCTATGAATACATCTTATCAAAATTTTCCTTACTAGAAGTAAAATTTGTAATAATTTTCTTTAAAGAAAATATTTTAGATTTTAGTCTTAGGAATAACTTCTTATCCTATATAATAATATATTTAGAGTTAAGTTTATCCTCTAAAGCATCTTTTTCTAATTTTTTTAAGATCCTTAGAATGTTTATCCTTCTTAGAATTAACTTTCTCAAGTTTCTTAAAAAGATTTTCTAAAACATCATTTTTCTTATCAAGATCTTTGTTAAGATCTAATTTTTTTTGTTAAAATAAATTCTCTAGAATTTTATTTTTCAAGTTTCTTAGTGAATTTATAGTTTTTCATTTCAAAAAACATAGAAAATATAGAAACTTCCTCATATGAAGGAAAATCATTATGGTTATTTGATGAAGTGGATTCTTCATATGAAGAAAAAACTTTATCAGGAAAACTTTCACTTAAAGACATATTGGTTAAGGATTTAGCAATCCATACCTTAGCCATAAGACAAGGATTTTGAAATGGATATCAGGCTATTAAACCAATATTCTTTTTTCTCATAAGATTCATATTCTAAAGAATCATCAGAAGAATATATACCACTTTCATTCCATGTGTCATTCTCTTTCAATACTTTCTTATTCATTGATCTGTAGAACTTGTTCTTGTTTTTTTTCAAAATTCTTGTCCTTCTTATCTCTCTTCTTAAGCAACAGACAATCAGATCTAATATGACCAATTCTTCTGCATTTATAGCGTGTCACTTCTCCATATTTCTTATCTTTTCCATATTTCTTATTGTATCTATATTGAAAGTTCTTCTGTCCAACAATCTTGTTCATTCTCCAAGAAATATTTTCGAACTCATTTTCTGAAGCTTCACTTTCACTAGATTTAGATTTAATAACAACCTTCTTAGATTTAGATCTTGTAACTCTCTCAGGATTCTTGGATTTCATATGATTCAAAGTAGTTATTAAAGAAACACCTCAATTTGAATTATTCTTCTTAATATTATCAGCATATCTATTAATTCTAGTTTCATGTTGAAGAAGAGTTCCAAATAGATCATCAAGATAAATCTGAGTAACTTTTCTATTCTCATCTATAGTTTTCCTCTTAGATTACAATTCATTAGGCATGATGTCTATAATCTTGTCTACAAGAATCTCATAATCTAATCCTTTCTCACCCATTGTTTGTAAGATATTGATACTAGTCACGAATCTTTATTGAACCTTACATATGGGTTCTCTATAAGGAAAATAGAAACCATGATATTCATCTCTGAGCATGGCTCTTCTAGTTTCAATTAATTTAGAAGTTCCAAAGTGGGTTACTTCAAGATTCTTCCAAATTATATTTGAAACTTCACAAGATGAAATTTGGCTATATATATTTCTAGTCATGGAACAAAGAAAATTATTACATACCTTAAAGTTCAGCTGGTATTACACCTTTTCTATATTATTGAATGTTTCAAGTTCCTTATGAGGAATCTTATAATCTCCAGTTAACATAATGTAGCTGTTTACACCTGTGTTTATCACTAAGGTCTTCATTCTGTCTCTCTAGTACTCATAGTCATTTCCATATAAAATCAGTTGTCTAGTAGGATTGAGATTGTCCAGAGATCTAGCTTAAATTCCTGCCATACTTAAAATAAAATTTATTTCCAAAAAACTTGTGAGAATTAAATGTTTGTAAACAAGGATAAAAAAATATGAAGGAGTTAAGAACAATGAAATCTTTGGAAAGAAAACTTATATGTGAATATAAGTTTTTCAGAGACCTCCTTTGATACTAATTATAGGATTGAATATGTATAATGAGATACTCAAATACAAGAGGTGGGGGGGGGGGTGAATTGTATACTTTCTAAAATTCATTTGGTACATTTAAAGTTGGTATAAGACTTTCTTAAAGAAAGTTTCATAACTTTAAGGAAATTTGTTTCTTAAAGGTAGCTATTAACTTTAATAAAACTTAGCTTAACAAAGTTAAACAAAATTCACAAACCCTCTTAAAGAAACCTTTTCTTAAACTTCATAAACATAAGATAAAAACTTAAGAAATATTTTCTTAAAGGAAAGATTATAACTTAAATAGTATAGAATCTTTAATATAATCAGTGTAACGGAATTAGAAAGTATAATAAAGTTATACTTTCTAAATATAACCAAGATAAAATAGAAGTGGAATAAAAACAACTTGAAATAGAAAACAAGTAACAATAAGATTATTTTAACCCAAAGAGAAGGGTATCCAACAAACTTGGATAAAGGTCCCTTGATTTGTACTTTCAAGAAAGTATGTCTTACTCAAACCCAAGTAAACCCTCAATACGAAGATTGGTATTTGTCTTACTATCACCGCAAGACCTCAATTTAGAAGGAAATCAGAACCTCTGTCTTCCAAACCCATAATCCCATGATCATCATGATTGGAGTTTGCACAAAGTATAAACAAGTTGTTCATGCCTGAACAAGTTTTTCACGAAATCTGCAGGAAACACTTAGATTTGTAAGAGCCTCTCTCTTTAGAAATCACTTCACAATATTTGATCACTTTTCTATTCACTATTCATCATCAAAGTTCACTCTTTTTTATCATCACACCTGGCTCATTCAAATGAACTCTTATTTATAGAAAAAACTTCTCAATGGTCGGCTCCACTCCAATGGTCAAATTTTCCTTAAATTTCAGAGGGACCTGGAAACTTGTCAAATAGACAAGGTTTAGTTTGAACAGATTGTATGAAATCATTTCATGTACAATAAATGATGTTATGTTTAAGGTAAATGTTAAGTATAAGAAAACTTATAATACTATAATATCGGAATGATACATTAATCAATTCTAACAGTATCAAGAAAATGAATTCTTAAGAAATTGAAAATCAGATTGAGAAAATGGTATCACTATCTTTGGGTACTGGTACCATAAAATCGGTATGACATTTGTAATGGAATCAGTATCATGAAAACAGTATGAGATTTGTACTAGAATCGGTATCATGAAAAAAATATGACATTTGTATCGATATTAGTATCATAAAAATGGTATGACATTTGTATCGGTATCGGTATCATAAAAACTATATGACATTTGTAACATAATGAAAAATTTGTAAGTAAACATAATGATAGATATATAAGTAAATGCAATGAAAAATATATAAGTAAACGTAATGAAAAATATGTCAGTATAACGGAATAACAATTCTGTAAGTATAACAGAATGAGATTTCTGTAGGTAAACGTAATGAGAATTCTTTAGGTAAACGTAATGATAATTCTGTATGTAAACATAGTGAGAATTCTGTAAGTATAAGGGAATGAAAAATTCAGAACTTAATAAAAAGTATTTTTGATTTTCAAAACATAAAACCATAAGGAATGGAGGAGTCATAAGATAACCTTATTGACTCAACATCCATGCCATTTCACAATTCATCATAATTCCAATCCAACAATAAATTTTAATTCAATCCAATAATTTCTATTAATTCATTCCTTTATAATTTTCAAGCATAAAGAAAATAATTCAACGACCAAGTGGTTTACCCAAACCACTTAGAAATTTATTTCATTCCATTTATAAAATCACTCACAAGTGGTAAAAAGGTTTATGTATGTATATATGCCACATTAAAATTCATTCAATTTATTTAACTTACTCCATTTATCAATTTATTCATAATTGAAAAGGGTCCAAGTGTGTATCCATTACACTTACCAATCAGTAAATTCATCCATGAATTTCCACTAGCATTGGAAAGAATAACTCATCTAATAGGTTGTTTAGTCAAAAGTAAGTCAATGGTAATCATGAGAATTTTGCCAACTCACCTTAATTGGATTCTCCTATTGAGGTCATTGACCTCCATCCATGTTAAATGGTCTATTAAATATCATAATTATGGTCTAATAATTAAATTTAAGGTATTTCACATTTTAGAAATAATGTACATAAGGTTAGGTGTGTGGAAAAACAAAGAAAAATTATAAATGATGAGTCTTTGAGAGGAATGTCATAGACCACCTACCATATACCAAGGAAGCTTCACTCATCCAATATCATCCTTTAATTTGAGTTTAAATTAGATAAATTAGAATAATAATCAAACACCCTAAAAATAGGGAATATGAGCTCTCATAGAAATAACATCCAATACAATGAGAGAAATTGAGAAAGAAAGTAAATATAATGACAATCTTACCAAGGGGGTCCAACCAAACCAAATATACTTGAATCAAAAGCCGGATAGTGGAGTTATCTCAAAGAATAGGTGGGAAGAGGGAGAGCTCCCAAAACTTTAGGAGGTGTTGTGCATTAATGGTAGGAGGATGTAATATTTTAGGTTAAAAGAAATAATAATAAAAATAGTAAATTCAACCTTTTTGAAGGAGCACATGGTTTGGTCTCACAGTTAGAATAATCGGGAGTCAACCGTTCCCCAACAATGTCCTTGAGATTTCCCCTTTCTTGAATTGGTGAAAGAATAGAAAAACCATGCAAAGTCCATGTAATTAACCTAAAAAACCCTCTATATTTTTTCACATGACCATGTAGCCTCAGGTGTATGGTTCTAGAAATCATGTGACACTCATACAGGTTTGCACAGTTTGGGTTCATGGTTATCACTAACTGTGTACTAACAGTGAACCTACCTTTTTCTTTCCAAAAATCAGGCTTTTGAATAAAAATACTCCCAAAACTCATTTGAAATATGGATACACCTCATAGTCATTTAACCCCATCCAAAAAAACTTTTAAGTGTTTCAAATCTCATAATTTCACTCAAAAAACCAGTTTTCAATTTGGCCCATCCACTAAACAAGAAACTCAAATTCCTTTGGAAATTTCAACCCATCCCAAAAAAAGGGATATTACAAACCTATTCCAGAAGTTTTACTATGTATTATAAAATATATATAGATATTATCAACATTTTTCTTCCAAGAATTAAAATTTTATTAATGTTTTCTTAGACTAGTGATTTCAGAATTAAGTTTTGTAACCAAATTCTTATCAACCTTAGTTGAGGTAGAATTAGAATTCTTTTATAAATATGATGTAAGTTTTGAAACTTTGGAATTATGATTTGAAATTATAGTATTGAATTTATCAAGTTATTATTTATAACAATTATATTCTTTTATAAATTTAGATTTATTTTTCTCTAGTAAAGTTACATATCTTGTAATTTCTTCAAAAGTTGTTATACTCTCCTCATTTAATGATGTAACATGTTTTTCTTATTTTGAAGAAGTTGAAATATTTTTTTATATAATGTATCGTGATAATTAGAATTTAAATTTATATTTTTAAGCGACTTAGTGGATACCTTCTTTATATAGCACTAATTTGTATTTATAATATTAATATATAATCCAGTAACCTTCTTACCATGACTTATTCCACTAGAAGAACTTTCCGATGATCTATCTCATCTAATTCCACTCTAAGTGTCTATAGATTTTAGTATTTTATTCCCTTTTCATTTATAATATTTCTTTGAACTTTTATCTTCTCTCTTAAACCTTGAAAAATTTGTCCTGATATGACTTGGTTTTTTACATTCATAGAAAATTAGCTCAAAAGTATCTTTTTTATCACTTCCATCCTTTTGATTCTTCTTATACTCGTAAAAAAACATTTCTTGTGGATAATATTATTCATTATCTTTTTTATCTATGAAATATCATATTCATCATTTTATAAAGAACTTATATTTGATTCAACTTTAAACTTTTTCTTAGACTTAGAAGATTTTGAAATATTCTCACCAGGCTTAGCTTTCTTAGCTACTATTGTTCCAAAAGTAGATGAAAATAATAAACCATTATTTTTCTTTTCTTTCTCATAATTTATTTTTAAAATAATATCATATTGAATAATATTTCCAATCAAATCATCCAAAATTATTTTTTATATGCTTTATATTATCTTTTTATTCCCTCTTTGATTCCCACTCTTTTGGTATGTTATCAATATTTTTTTTGATAAGTTTATCTTATATCAAATATTTCTCTCTAATAACTATAATATATTTAGAATGGTCATAAATTATTGATGGATATGAGTAATTGATTCAAATGATAAGAAATTAAAATCATGATAGTTTGTGCAAACTATCACTCTTTGAGTTTCGAAAACATTAGAAGTTCCATTATAAGTTACTTCTAGATTCATCTAAATATGATTAGCTATATCACAAGAATATATCAAACTTCCAATATTCATAGTCATTGAATATAAATAAGTATTTTGAACCCTATAACTCAATTGATATTATATATTGTATTATCTAGAAAAGGTAGTCACTTATTTATCATGAAAATTTTAATCACCATTCATTATAACAAAATTATCAACACAAGTGTTTATAAAAAAATTCTTTAACTGATCTCTAAAATATTTATATTCAGCACCATCAAATACTGGTGGTCTTCTAGGATTTAGTTTCTCTAAAGTACCAATGGAAAAAACTTGCATCGCAAAAATAATTTTCATTACCAATACTGCTAATAAAGAAAATATATTTATAGATATACTATGATACAAAATATAGGATTGTAAAAGTAATGAAAATACTATAAGAGGGGGAGGGGATGAATTGTGTTTTATAAAAAATTAAACTTTAAATTTCTAAACTACTTTTTTATTAGAAAGTTATTCAGAAAAACGGTTGTTTTGATACATTTTATTACATTTAGATTATGTAAATACTAAGAAGTATATTTTTTTATAAAAATTCACAATGGAAATATAAAATTTCAAAAAAAAAGAATAACAAAGTATAATAAACTATAAAATAATTTAACCAAAATTACAGAGACTCAACTAAGTGAGGTATTCAATTTCACCCAAAGTGATAAGGAAGTGCATGAACCCTACTTTAGTATCCTTCATTTTTAACCTATCAGAAGGTCTATCTTCCAAAACTTGGAATCCCTTGATCCACCTAATCAGAGAAAAAATCTGTCTCCTTATACCTAGGATTCCTCGATCTACTTGATTAGATAAACCTATATATCCATATATTTGGGAGCTATCAATCACATAATTAGACAAAAATTAATTCAAAATTGAAAAAACTAATAGAATTTATAATAGAAACCTCACACACCTTATTATATAAGGAGAACTCTAAATATTATAATATGAATCACACCTAGTAACAAGATGTTACAAAAATTAAAGTGTAATCTTTAAATCACATGAAGTCAGTTACTAATTCTCCTCAAGGATTTTCTACCATTTATAAGTATGAGTATAACATAATAAAAATTTCAAATTCCACAATCCTTGGGATCATTTGAAACAACATCAGATAAACACATTCTTTAGGTGAGTTCAGAACAACATCACTTTTTCTGATGGTTTTTTGATATAGCACCATTAAAATTCTTTTTATGATGTTTCATTTAGTAGGAATAAAATTTCTACATCTGATATAATTTACAAATCTTAGTTTAGTAAACTTTTTTAGTATCCATCTTATATAATTATTAAGTCTCCATCCGATGAATCGTTATAAGATAATGTATGATGGAATTTTTTAGCCTTTTTTCTGATAGAATTTATATGTATTCATTTTATGAATATTTATAAGTCACCAGTTATTTTATTTTATAATCCTTTATCTTATATAATTTTTAAGTCTTCATTCGATGATATTTATAAAGGTCCATCTGGTAAAACTAATTTCCTACGACCAATAAAAATGAAAAATTTAAACCTGTATAACTTACTAAAAGATTTTATACTTAGGAAGAATGTAGATATTAGAAATAGAAACATTATAAGAGTGAAATGTGAATTTTAAAAGTATAGGTAGACCAATCAATTTTTACTAAACAAAGTAGACATATTCAACTAAATTCATATTAAGGAAATTTTTTTTGACATCAATATGCCAAATTTTATTATCATGATAAGATTTACTGGAAAGTAAAATTCTAATGCAATTTTGAAATAAACCGGTGAAAAGGCTTCATCATAGCCTATACCTTGACATTATCTAAAACCTTTAACAACTAATCATGAATTCTAGGTATTTACTTTACCATCCATGTCAAATTTATTCTTAAATACCCATTTACACCTAATGGGGGTTACTTCTATTAGAGTAACTACCAACACCAAAACATGGTTTTGGTATATGTAATCAGTTTTTTAATTAATTTATTCTTTCTGTTTAGTATCTTCTGAGCTATTTATTTCTTACTTATAGGATAAGGGTATATTATAATCAATGAATAATATTTCACCTTACTTGATGATAAGAAAACCATATATATTTTATTATACTACTTCCTTAGTTAACCTATAAAGTATTTTTTTTCTCCAGAAAATTTTACAACACCCCCAAAATTTAGAATACCATGCTCGATTTCTTAATTAACATACAACACCAATCTTTAAGAGAATCAGGATATAATTTTAAAATATTATTATTTAATGTAATAGTTATCACCTACACATTGGATTGGTGGGAATTAATAGGGTTAAATACATTATGAAAAATATTTATAAAGTTTTTACATAAATTTTTGATAAATAATAAATAAATACTCTATTTTTATCAAAACCATTTTATGCTTCAAAAACATGTTTTCTATAAAAAATTATTGCTTTTTGTGAGAGAATATTATAATTAATTTCTAGAACTTTTAGAAATTTTATTTTATAAAATGAAAATCATTTTTTAAACTATAATATCAAAATTAACTTAGGGGGAAATTTTGGAATTTTTATGAAATGATTGATTTTTCAATGAATAATTAAAAATACCAATTTTTCAAATACACTAATTTCTTTTCATTAAATAAAGTAATTTAAAAGTACCATTATATTTTTTATTTTATAATTATTTTACCTATGATCCATTTTAATTGGGATAATATATTTAATTCTATTTTAATTATTAATTTTCATGATTTGGATAAAAGTTAATTTTTATCATTAAAAATAATTTTTTTATAAAAAATGTTTTTCAATGTGTTTTAAACATATATATTAAAATGTATTTCTACTACTTATTGAAATTTAATCTTGAAAAATTGATACCATATTTAGAATTCAGAGGTTCAAACTTGGTAAATTAGACCCTTTTATATTTTTCCATTATGAATAGTAACACTGATATCTTATCAATAAAGGTTATATCCGGTAATTAAGGTTAAAAATAATGTGATAAGGAATTAAAAATATAATCTTTACTTTCCTTAATTTTATTGTATGATTATATTTCATCCAAAATCATCTAAACTTAGAAAATATAACATTTTGTTTCAATTTATCTATTCTTTTTACCTTTATAATATTTAAGTGGAAGATAAAGTCAAAATTGTTACTTTCTTTCTTTTTAATATGTATACTATTTTATGGCAGGGATAAAAATGACTAATTATCAGTTCTAAAATGTTATTTTAAATATGATTTAATTTTTTATCATTTAATTTTTTTAATTTTTAGTTATTGAATAATTTCTTTAAATTCTTATGCAACACCAACACCGTATTTAATAAATTAATAGAAAATTAAAATAAATGATTTTAAAAATATTAAAAACAATATAATTTGGGTTATTTATATCATTTCACGAATTTTATTGATAAATATGATATATTAGCAATATATGAAACATTTATATCAAAATTAATTTGTTTTCATGTTGTTTTCAACGTCAAATTAAATGAATAGTTCCAGAAATATCATTAATTAGGTTTTATAAAAACAATACTGTATTAAATGATTTAAAATTCATAAAAAAACTAAAATCATCCAATTTAATGATATATGTTTGAATATATCATCCATAGTCCATTTATAGGTTAGTTTTCCTCTTATGGAAACATTCTTGACCCTTAAAGGGTAGAAAAAATTAATATTTTAGAAATTATCAAAAGTGTTAAGGGGGGTTAAAACAAAAATATAAGGGTAAAAACATAACCAAAACTTCTAAAAATTTTATTGGATGAGGTATTTTTGAATCATTCTCATATTATATTTTAATTATATCATTTTTATCAATGTTTACATTAAAAATAATTTATATTAATTTAATACATTAAAAAATTTCATATAACATCCCATTATCGATCTGTCAGGTATATCATCATCCTCATCATGGTTTTCCTTTTTAATTTTATGTATATGTATGAGATTAAATTTTTAAGATACTTATAATGTGGAAGTGACATATTTTTTGGACTCTTAGCTTTAACTGGATTTTTCTGCATGCTGGAGGAGGATTTCACACCGTGTAACTAGGTTACACAATGTGTAAGAGTTTTTGGATGTAAGTCATGAAAGGCCTCATGATGTGAAAGGTTACATGATGTGAAGAGAAATTACATGTAATTATCTAATAAAATTTTATATTTTAATCTGAGGCTATGTATTTTCTAGCGTATATGAGACTTTGGTAGTTACAGGTCTTGTAACCGGGTTACACATCGTGTAATGCCTTGTGTACAGATTTTAAAAAAAGACACGTGACTATTTTTTATTTTGGTTATTTATCTAGATTTCATTGACCTTGACCCAAGTAATTTTACAAGTTATTTTGGGAGACTCTACTACTAGATTTATCCATTCATCATTCAATCTTCATTACAGTTGTGTTGCGTCTCTTCAGGTAAGAGACCTTTCCACTTCTTCATTTCCATTGATCATAGTAGCACCCTTGGGATGCCTTATCAGATCTATTGACCTAAATTAGTGTTTCTTGTTGTCTTCTTCCAAGATCAGTTGTGTGATATTGTTATATAGGTCATTACTTTATTGGTCATGGTGCGGTGAGCATTTTTTATTGAGGGTATCTATTAGCATTGTTGGGTTTCATCATTGGTGGATCCCATTGCGGCTGTGGGCGACCCAAGTTTTGAGGTAGGTGGTTCCATATCTAGCATATGTTGATGAACCTTATTGTTCTTGTTTTATAAACTAATTTATAAATGGAATTGGAATGATTATTTTTTTTTGTGTTGAAAATAGTTTTTAGAAGGGTAATCTTATTCCCCTGGTTGTTGATGAATGAAAAAAAGGTATTTTCAAAGAAGTGAAATAGATTTTTAAAATGGTTTAGAAATGGTTTTCAAAGCATTGGAATGAATTTTGAAAATTATCACATTGGATACCTTTGTAACTTAGGTGGAAGGTTTAGCTTGACTCTATCATCCATTCTTTGTTATTACAAGGAGGTTTTCTCATGGGTTTTTCTCTATTTCCTAGGGCCATTGTTCTAGGGGATTAATATTTAAATTTTTGTGGGGTATACTCATAGGGAATTCCGATACTTCGTAGGACCATGTTCTAAGATCCAGATTGTGCACTTTATTTATTGTGTTACGAGTACTCTACTAGTTTGACCTATAATGATCCTTGGTGCTGATACCTATGATTCTATTTGTACAGATTGGATTTGTACTGTTTTAGCCTTGATGTGCATGTTGATTCTTGTGAAAGATGATATGAAAAATGTGATTTGAAATTGATATATCTGCTTTTGTTTTAGAACTATGATAATGGGGAAATATTTACCGTATTTTTTATAAAATTTCCTTACTGCTTATCATTTCATGTTTTATTTGAAATGATAATTCCAATTTTTTTTATACAGAGACTTGTTATGGAACATGTGGGTGCGATCCTATTGAGCATGTTATCTCACACCATGTGCACCTCTTCAGTGGTGCATATACCTATTTATGTCTTCTAATGTAGGGAAAGGCAAGGCACCACATTGAGGTTGCAAAGTTTTATGTTATCTAAGTTGGGTAGCCGGTGGTGAGATAGTGGGAGTTCATCCATGCCATCACAAAAATTATCTATTTGGTTTTTTTCCTTTGGAGTTAGACTTGTCTCTTGAAGTTTTTGGATACTTTTACAATTTTTTGTTTCCACTGTATTTTTTATAGTTATGGAATATATATTTTTATCTTTCAGTTGTTCCTTATTTATCCATGTATATATATTCCATATGTTTTTCCATATTGGGATAAATAGTTCCCTCTAGTTTTTTGTTTGACGCACGTGTGCTTGTAGCTAGCCCGTGGGGATCAGAAATGCCCTTCAGGTATGTGATGAAACAGGTTGAGTGTTAGGTTTGAGGGTAACCTAGGTTGGTTCATTATAATTTGTTATTAAAGGAGGTATGTCCTCAAGATTCATTATCTTGGGATATCTATTAGACTGGAGATAGGATTATCAATACTTGAGAGGTATGTTGCGATAAGTGCATGGAAAGATCTTGTTGTTATGAGATTCAAGTTGTGATGGGATGTTGGGATATATGTAACTATTGTGGTTTTTTTAAATCTCAGTTTATACTTATGTGTTTTTTGGTTTAAATTGAGATTTATTATATTATTTTATCATTCTTATGTTTTGATGTGCATCAGTATTCCTCTGAGACATCTTCTACGAGTTCCTTAGGAGGGTGCAGCTGATGCTCGTCAATGGAATCCACCAATAGATTAGAATCTCATCGAGAATATCATAAGATCAAATCATGCTATTGATCAGGTTATACCACTGGTTTAGAACTTAGTTTTTTAGGTAAATCTAGGAGCTAGAGGAGAGAGATATCAATATCAAGAATTATTGCATGAGAATCCACCATACATTAAAGAAAAAAATGAACCTCAGGAGGCAAGGGACTGGTTGGGTAGGATTGACCAAATATTTAAATTCTTGGAGAAACTTTAGAGTATTAGGGTAAAGAGTTCTAAATTTAGGATTGATGGTTCTTGAAAACTATGGTGGGATTCTTTGTTCCAGGAACACAGACACATGGACTTAGATTAGAAGGGTTTCAAAACCCTGTTCTTACATAGTTTTTTCTAGAGTAGATGATGTTAGAAAAATATCTAGAGTTAATTTCTTTGAAATATGGAGAGATTTAGGTGTGAGAGTACACCAAACCATTTAATGAGATTATAGTATTATGTCAGGAAGTGAAAATCACTTATCAAGAAGGAAACCTCTGTTGGGCATGTTTGGAGAGAGCATAACTTTACAGTTGATGGGTTAGCTCTTGCAGGTTGAGCAGATGAGAATCTCATTATTTATAATACCTTGGGATCATCACCTTCCAATTAAAAAAATATTATTCAAGGTGATACCTTGGGGTTGAATCACTATAGGACCCCTAGACTTGTAACCCTCTCTTTTTTTAATTATATTTATTTTAATCAAATTTTCTTCTTAAAAAAAATTTAATTTTTAGTAAAGTACCTATAAGGTTTGCGACTAAATATCAGATAAAAGGTTTTTATATTGAAACTTTCTACCTATATAGATATGGTAGAAATATCTATGATGTAAGATATGGATATGATGGGTAAGGTTGGATTTTTCACTTATTCTCTCCCATGAAGTGGTAGTTTTAGTGACGTGCATGGAAAAAAGAGGAAGTGGAAAGATCATCACAAGAATGGTAGAGGTGGGTCTCAGTAGCGAGTCTCCTATACACTATCTGATATAGATATAAATGTGACTCTAACTTGTTATTAGTGTTTCCAGGTCGGACACACAAGATGTTCTTGTCCTATGCCCATGAAGATGTGCAACAACTGTGGACACATTGGTCACTTGAAAAACTTATATCAGGATATGACTACGGCTTGTTATGGTTAAATTTCATCAGCTCTAAAGGCTACTACGTTTCATTTAGAAGCTTCAAATATTATTGGGATCTAGCCACATGCCTCAGAAGTGAATCAATTTCATGCAGTAGACGAGTGTCTAGCGGAAGTTGATGCAAGTCCAAAAATATTGAGAGTTAATATCATTATTGAATCTTCTGTATAAATTACTTTATTTTATACTGGTGAATCTCACTCATTTATATCTGAATATTTTATTAATATTATTAATATTACAACGAAACTTATTTCATTTTTAATGGAGTTAGCGACACCTCTTGGAAAGAGAAGGGATCAGAGGTTTCTGTGTCCATTTTGTTCATTAACAATATCTAATATGAAGTTGGTTTGGGATTTTATCATTATTGTTCTATATCTATTTGACATCATCATTGGTATGAATTTACTTATCACTCATCGATATGGGGTTAATTTTCATCATCAGCATGTTTCATTTCATGCTGCCAATGGGATCTCTCATGTGTTTTAAGGGGAGTGTGACCCGTGGTTTGGTAATGTTGGACCTTCCCACCCAGAGCTGAAGAGTTTATTGTCTGGTGTTATGATTAAACCCGATGAAATTTATTATGTTGTTGATCTTCCCATTATTTCTTGGCACTTTTCTATCATTTTCCCAGATGAATTCTTTTGTCTTCCTCTAGAGAGAGAGGTAGAGTTTATGATTAACTTGGTTTTAGGTACGTAGCCAACATCGATACCTTCTTATCATATGGAACCAACAGAGATGAAAGAGATCAAGATTAATTTGGTTGACCTATTGAAAAAAGGTTTCATTCACCCTACTGTTTCACCTTGGGAAGCCCCTGTGCTCTTTTCCAAGAAGACAGATGGTTCAATTTGGTTGTGTATAGAATATCAGAAGTTGAAATGGGTAACAGTTAAGAATAAGCATCCTTTGCCTCATGTGGATGATTTTTTTAACCAGTTAAAAGTGGAAAAGTGGTTTTTAAATATTGATCTTTGGTTGGGTTATCATCATCTCAGAGTTAGGGAATATGATATACCAAAGATGGATTTTAGGAGTAGGTATGTCCATTATGAATATCTTGTGATTACTTTTGGTATGAATAACACTCGTTTAGTTTTTATGTCTTTGATGAATCAGATATTTTGTCAATATCATGAAAGTTTTTTGTTAGTGTTCATGGATGATATTATATTTTATCGAAATTTAAGCATGAGCACGAGCACCATCTGAGTTATGTTTTTAAAATAATGAGAAGTCACTATTTGTATGGAAATATTTTGAAATGTATTTTCTAGACTCAAGAAGTGAATTTATTAGGGAACAAAATTTAGAAACATGGATTATCAGTTGATCCATAGAATGTGAAGGTTTTCCTATCATGGAAGGAACCAAATAATGCCTTTGAGATATGGATCTTCCTTGGTCTTTCTGGATACTATCAATGTTTTATTAAGGATTTATCTAATATGATTTCACCCTTGACTATTCTTACTAGAAAAATAGTGAAATTAAAATGGGATGAAAAGTGTTTGTCTTCTTTCGATGAACTGAAATGAATTCTAATATGATATCTTATTCTGATCGTACCTGATCCTAGTAAGGGATACACAGGGTTTTTTGATTCTTATAGTGATGGTTTGGGATGAATTCTAATACAGGGTGACTATATGGTAGGTTATGAATCTCTTCATCTTTGACTGCATGAGAAGAATTTCCCCACTCACGATTTAGAGCTTGCTACAGTTATGGATGGAAATAAATTTTTTCCGCACTATCTTTTTAGGGAGAGGTTCACAATTTTCTCTGATCATAAGAGTTTGATTTATATATTTTCTAAAAAATAATTAAATCTGAGATAGAGACTATATGAATAATACCTTCATAAGTTTGAATTTATTATCACCTACACCCTAGGGAAGGGAAATGTTTTTGCAGATGATTTTAGTAGGAAAACTCCATCGTAGGTTGTTTTGGAATCGAAAGAGGAGTGGAACTTTATGAGGATTTTCACTCAGTTGCAATTAAATGCTGATGAGGATGTTTAATGTTTAGTTCTGAAAAATGTTTAGTTATAATAATCTCTCATAGAGTCTATTTTACAGAGTTAGTAGTAGGATGTTGATGTTAGAAAAATTAGGTAAAACCTTTATGGTGGGGAGACCATTTCTAGTCGGTCTCTCTCTTCAGATAGTATGCTCCACTCCAAGAAGCATGTTTTCATCCCAAAATTTATGACGAGTTCTGTATTTTTTAATTATCATTGCTCTTTTTTTTATTTTCATCTAGGAACTAAAAAGATGTATTATGACATGAGATGACAATTCTAGTGGCTAGGTATAATGCGTGAAATTGCATATTTTGTGTCCTGTTATTACACCTACCAAAAAATAAAAATTAGAGCACTTGAAACCCTCATGTTTACTTCATAATCTTCTAGTCCTGGTATGGAAATGGGACAAGGTTTCTGTGACTTTTTTTGTTGGATTACCATGGAATCCCCAAGGGTGGAACGCTATCTGGGTAGTTGTTGACATGATGATGAAGAATGCTAATTTCATTCTAATTAAGGATACCACTATGGTTGAAGATCTGGGTAAGTGATATGTGTAGAATATTGTGAGGTTACATGGATGTCCTTATACTGTTATTTTAGATAGAGATCCTAGTTTTACCTCGAGGTTTTCAAGGAGTCTCTAAGAGGAAATTGGAACTCTGGTTAAGTTGAGCATAACATACCATCCATAGATAGAAGGCCAGAGAGAAAAGGTAATTCAGATCCAAAAAGATATTATTCATGCTTGTATCTTGGACTTTGGTGGATCATGGGATAGTTATCTAGGACAATTTGAGTTTTTTTATAACAACAGTTATCAATCATCGATAAGAATGGCTCCCTTCGAGGCATTGTCTAGTATCCCGTGAAGATCACCTCTTTCTTGGGAGAAGGTGGGAAAAGTATCTTTAGTTGGACCAAGTATGGTATAGGAGACGTTGGAAAAGATTTAGAATGTATATCTATATATTGTTATAGCCCATAGTCAACAGAAATATTATGCAGATCGATGACGTCATCCTCTGGAGTTTTTCATCATTGACTGGGCTTTCTTGAAAGTTTATCCTCAGGTGGATCACCATTGTCTTGTAAAATAAGGAAAGTTGGATCCAAGATATATTTAATAGTTTGAGGTCACTGAGTGAATATGATAGATTTATTATCACTTAGTATTTTTGGTTTAGTTGATATATATTCATGATGTTTTCCACATGCCTCAGCTTAGGAAGTATCATCCTAATCCTACTCACATTCTGAGTTTGGAAGAAATTGTGTTAGAGCTAGTTGTTTTTGTTTTGGAGAAAACAATTGAAATCATTGACTCTAAAGTGAAATTCTTTCATGGGAAGTTGATTTTGTTTGTCAGAGTACTATGGAAACATAGATCAAATTCTCATGAGACTTGGGAACATGAGTTTTTGATGAGGGATTAATGGCCTCATCTTTTTCCAGGGACTACATCTTCTACATGACTTCCTAGGGATGGAAAATCTTTATAGTTGGGAGTTTGTAACATCCTGTTACTGATCTATCAGGTTTATCCTTAACCTTGTAATGGATTTCATTTTTTCCATATAGGGATGAGAAGGAATTGGGAGGATACCTATAATGGCGAAGTCATAGATTTTTTGGACTCTCATATTTAATCGGATTTTTCAGCAGGCTGTATGATGATTTCACACCATGTAACTAGGATACACGACATGTAAGTGTTGCTGGATGTAAATCATGAAAGGGTTCACACTATGAATGGTTACACGATGTGAAGAGAACATATAATTCGTGAGCTAATAAAAGGTCTGATTTTAATCTGAGGTGATGGGTTTTCAGGTGTATATGAGACTTTGTAAGTTACACATTATGTAACTGGGTTACACATCGTGTAACACTCTGCATACAGTTTTTTAATAGTGGCATGAAACTATTTTTTTGTAGGTACTTTATTTATTCTCAATTTTCCTTAAATCATGATATTTCCCATGTGATTTGGAGAGACTCCACTCCTTTTAGATTGATCCTTTTGGTGTTCCATCTCTGTTACAGTTTTGTTGCATCTCTCGTAGTAATCAACCGTTCCACATATTCATTGTCATTGATCACGGTAGTTCCCTTGGGTTATGTTATCAGATATTTTGATCTAAATTAGTGTTTATTTTTGTATTATTCCAAGATCAATTGTATAATTTTGTTTCAGATTCTATTACTTTGTTTTTCCTAGTGTGGTAGGAGTTCATTCTTGGGGTTCTCTGTTGGTATTTTTGGGTTTCTTCGTTGGAGGATCCCGTTGTGGGCATGTGAAACTTGAGTTTCAAGGTAGGTTGTTCTATCTCTAGCCTATGTTGATGAAACTTATTTTTCTCGTTTTATAAACTGATTTATAAAAGGAATTAACATGATTATTTTGTGTGTATTGAAATGATTTTTTAAAAGGAAAATAGTTTTCTCATAATTATTGATAAATGGAAAGAAAATGAAAATTGTAAAAGTATTTAAATGGATTTATAAAATGTATTTATAAATGGTTTTCAAATAATTGTAATGAATTGTGAAAACAAGCACATTTATTACCTTGGGAACTTAGGTGGATGATTTATCTTGAGGCCATCATCCATTATTTTTGATTATTGGTAGGTTCGATCATGGGGATTTCCTCTATTTCCTAGGTTCATTGTTCCAGGGGACTAATATTGAATTTTGTAGGGGGGTTTACTCTTGGGGTATCCCTCTTCTTACTAGGCCTATGTTCTAGGAGATGGATTGTGCACTTGATTGATTGTGGTATGAGTAGTCTACTAGTCTGACCTATAATGATCCTTTGTGCTGATACCTATGCTTCTATTTGTACTTCTTGGATTTGTACTATTTTAGCCTTGATGTTTATATTGATTCCTATGAAATATTATATGGATAATGTGATTTGAAATTAATATACCTCCTTTTTTTAGAACTGTGATAAAGGGGAAATTTTTACTATGTTTTTATAAGACTACTTTACTAATTATCTTTCCATGTTTTATTTGATATGATCATTTATTAATTGTTATTCAGAGAATTGTTATGGAACTTCTGGGTGGGATCCTATTCATCCTATTAACTCACACCATGAATTCCTTTTCAGTGGTGTTTAGACATATGTTCTTCTTCCAATATAGGGAAAGGCAGGGGTCCACAGTGAGGTGGTGAGGTTTCAGGTCACCTGGGTTTGGTAGATGGTGGGAGATCATCCATGCCATCACATAAAGTAGGTATTTGGTTTTGGTCCTTTTTATCTGGGCTTTTCTGTTGGAGTTTTTGGCTACTTTTACAATTGTTTTTTTTCAACTATTTTTCTTAAAATTATGGCATTTAATTTTTTTATCATTCCACTATTACTTCTTGCTTCGTATATATATTCCATATGTTTGTTTAGGTTTGGTGAAATAATTCCCTCTAGTTTTTTTTTATGACTGGGTGCTTCTCACCAACTTTTAGGGATTGGGAATACCCTTAAAGTATGTGACAGAATGAGATAGGTTCCAGGTTTGAGGGTAACTCAGGGCAGTTCTTTACATTCCAAGAATTCCCCTCATCTCACTTATAAAAGGACACCACTTATATATTTTATTTACATCACTTTTAGACATATTGCTCGATATAAAACTAAAAAATACACTTATAATAATCTTATACAAGTTATGGAGATGTTTTTATTTCCCAAAGACCAACCCTGGGTTATTTAAGAGAAGATTTAAAGGAATTATACCAAAGAAGAGGTAATCATATTTGCCGACTCTTTCATGTTTATTTATACTTATACTTCCTAATAATGTTTTGAAAAGATACTAGTATCATAAATACACTGAGATGATATTATTAATTCCAAACAACCATTTTCCATTTCTTTTCTAATCTATGAAAAAAAGTCACTCGCACGTGCATACGACTTATCATCACCACAATGTAGTAGAATTAGTTTTTCATCACAATTCTAATTGGATGGTTATAAATATGGAACTAATGTTTATATATGATATTTATTAAATAATTATACTCCTATAACTATAATATAAAATCCACCTTCACCTTATAATCCTTTTTAAAATGATAATGTCTCTCGTGTAGATGTGTGGACTCCCACCTATACAATGCCACGTGATTAATTTTTTGTGTTCAATTTACATTGTTAATAATAAGGATATATTTAATGAATAAATAAGATATATTTGATATAAAAATGTCTTTTAAATATGAATTAGTATTTACCTTTCTTTCATTCTATCTTTTGAAAAGTGAAAACAATGTTCATGCGTATACAGGACCTACCATCTCCATGAACAATGTAATTCATTTTTCATGCTCTATATTTTATGGATGAATAAAAAAAATATATAATGAATATATATGATATTTATATCATGATTAAAATTATATATATGATAAAACATAATCAAATTACAAGGATCAATACTTTTTTAACAAAACATGCATGAGAAAACAAAGTATTTAACATCCAAAACAATAATAATAATGAAATATTGTTAAAAAATTGGTGAAAATATGTTAAAATGGGATCATATATGATATTATAAATATGAATATTATTCTAATATGAATTAATAAAATGTTTAAAACCATTTACATGAGTTTAAATCATGTTCAAATTATGGGAAACATGGATAATGGGTTTCTTAATGCAATTTCCATTCATTGGATTATACTTCAACTTCATTGACTATGTTATTCCATGATTAAGTGTGAAATGAACTATGAATATATTATAATTTATTTACACCTATTTTTTTTGGATTTACATTTTTATATAGATAATTAATTCACTGATTAATTCTCACTTCAATGATACGATCTTTGCAAGAGATTTCATCTCAATTTCAACTCCATTAGGACATATTTGGTATTATGAACTTATTTAATTTTATATGGTGAATATAATACTCATTTTACATTTTTAACATGAATGTATATTTATTAATTATGATTAATTTTTCATTTAAAATTACCCTTTTAATGGGTTACAATTTAAAAGATACCAAAAAGGTAATAATTTATGTTACAATATCATTTTCTTTTGGGATTTCTTATTTTTTCCTTGAAGGAATCGTATAATATTTCCTTCATAAAATCGAAATATTTTCTTATAATATATATATTTAAGGAGTTTCCATGTTTTTCTAAACTATTCCTTTCTTTATCAATTTAATCAATAAAAAAATATTTAAAATAAAATCCGATCTTATTTCTCTTTTGACCAGGTAAATTTTTCTTCCATGTCAATATTTTTCAGTATTTTTAAAATGTATTTGTTATTTATCAAATGATTTATTAATGAAATTTTAAATTATCATTTAATTTTAATGGAATATTTATAATTTTTTCAAAAAAACCATCTTCAAATTTATTTATAAAAATTAAATAAGAATGTTTTCTTCTTAACATATATGGAATTAACGACCTTTCCCACCACCATAAATATTTTACACTATTTATATTATTCTACAATATATCAATGTTTTTAGAAAGAAAATTATTTATAAAAACATATTTTAAAATTTATGGTTCTATTTTCTTATATTCTATAAAATACTATATTTTATTACAAAATCTATTTTTTGAGGGTCATCACTAATCTCTCGATTAATTTTGTGGTCATTAAATTTCTCTTAAAAGCATTTAATATATTATGATAATAATTCATTGGACATTAAATTTATATTAAATATCCTTATTATTTGTATCATAGATATTTTTATTTCCTAAGCTGTCTACCTTTTATATATATGGTGTTTTATGATAAAAGTTATTTGATCAACTGAGGAAATATTGATATTCTATATTATATTCTCAATATGAATATTTGTTTATAAGGAATATTATTCATTAATTAAATTGATAATTAAATATATGAGGAATTAATTGGACATGTAGTGATGGGTGGGGATAGAATTATATATCCCCTCGATGCATCGACATGTCTTATGAGACAAACCAATTAACTAACCTTATTTAATGGGTATTTGGTATATGCCTACCAATAATTTAAACCATCTTGGTGAAAGGATTTTTTTGGTAAATATATAAGATGTATGAGATCATAACATCCAATATTATGCATTTCCTTTATTGATAATTCAATTTTTATTATCCACAATATTATTGAATATGATATTATCCATGGATGAAATTTATTACCAAGTAATTGATTAAATGGCATGTGTTTTTAGTTATTTAACTTTATATATTGATTATTATTTATTTACTCATAATAAATTCAATTTTATTTAATAGTTAATGTGAATTTGACCTCACCCTTATTTTGTTTCTTTTCCCCAGGATATGAAGAATAAATATTTGAATGAGTTTCGAGTATGACAAACATTTGATTTTTTTAGGTTTTATATTTTTATTTACAATGTAAAATGGAAATAATATATGTATCTTGTAATTAAATACTACTAAAATGATCAATCCTTCAGGATGAGATCCCTTATATCTTATACCAATGTATTAAAGTAGACACCAGATCTAGGTTATTGGAATTGGGGTTATAACAGTTGGTATCAAAGGAAGTTTAGTAGAAAACTTTGGAATTAGATTTAAGAAAAAATATATTATAGAACATAACCCTATGAATGAACTTTAGGATATTTATAATTATATTATAATATAATATATTTTTGTTAAGGTAGGGATTATATGGTTTTACTAGAATTATATACACTTCTGGACACTTCATGCGGACCTGGGTTTAGCACAAATTCATCTATGGGAAATTACCCTAAAAAGAGTTAATTTAGTATACATCGATCATCACTCTAGTGCATGAAGAGTGTTCCCTTACCGCACATCTATTTTGACACTCCTGATAGTTATGATTGGGTAAATTCACATTTTATTTATAAACCATTATATAGAAAGAGAGGATAGAACATATGGAAACCTATGATATTCCATAGTGATATGGGATAAACCTTAAGTATTTTAGATTTATATGTCAAAGGTTGAACATAATTTTAAAGAAATAGATACCCATTTCAATGTTTTATGTGATGATAACTTAACATGATTAAAGTTATTTTGGGTGATATTTATTGGAATACACCCCTTTGGTTTAATATGTGTTTTAGTGAAAAAGTTTATTTTTGGAGTAATGATTTTAAATTTTTGGACATAAGTTGAAAGATAATAAAAAACTTGAGGGTTAGTATAATCATTGATGTTAAGGTAATAAGAGATAATTAAGATTATTTTTTTTTGAAAAAATAATATATATGTAAAACCTTAATGGTTAAAAATGTGATATAATGATTAATGTTATTATAGAGTATATTCATCATATTTTTTAGAACTTTATAAGTTATATATTAATATTATTTTATAAAAAGGAAAATGCACAGTCTGAGTAACGATCCATCCCATCTGGAAATGCCATATGAATTGAGCCCACAACTTATGGGAGATAAAAGTGAAATACATACCACTAGCCTACGTGATGTCCGGGTTAGTATGAAATTTTATTTACGTAAATGATTTTATGGATAAAGATTAATTTTATTTTTTGACACATATTATAGGATGAAATATTTTTCTATATTTATGATTTCCAGGTGATAAATAATATTTCAAGAGATATTTTATTAGGCTGAGCTATATATAACCTTTAGGTTTAACATAAAGAATTATTTTAGAAGAATGATATTACATTTTTAGAGGTGTAATCTAAAAGTTATGAGATAACATTTGGGGTTAAAAAATTATTTAATAATGGGGTTATTGAGGTCATTTGGGATATAGGGTTATTTATTTATGGAATGATTTATATTAAACCTTATTATTGAAATTTGGAGATTAATGTATTATTTCTTTATATAAGGGTTCATAAATTTTAGGAATTAAATTATATTGTTATAACATTTTTTATTTTAGTAAATATAGTTGGAATAAATTTTTATTATTTTTTGGAATATATGATATGTTAGAAATTTATTTTAAGACTTTAGACAAGAAAATTCATATTAAATACTCATTGTTAGGAGAAAAAGATGATATTATAGTGGAAATTTGTTAAAGGATAAAATTCTACTTGCCAAGTAAGTATATTTACTAATGATGGAAAATTATTTCCTCAACTATAGAGAAAATATCTTAAAATAAAAATGTTATCCCTTTACGTTAATTTATAATTAATCGATGGTCATTTCAAACTCATTGATTTATGATTTTTTTCTCGTTAAATTTATCACAACCATATTATATATCACACTTTATTAGTCCTTAGATGTAATATTTCTCCTATTTGTATATATTTTATCTTCCCACCAATATTATCCTTATTTGGGACCCGAATATGTGGTATTTTAGGTAACCTTTATATTTTCCACTTTCCATTTTTAAGAGAGGTTTTATTCTCCCTTTGTATGATGAGGGTTTAAAAAAAGACATTTTTAAATATTGAGCCCTTGATGGATGAGGTAATATTTATAAGGTTGAATTTATTTAATGGGGGTATAATTTGACACCATGAAAATTTGAAATACTATTCTTGATAGTTTTCTTAACACACAACACTAAGCTTTAAGTAAACCACGATATACTATTAAAATATTATTATTTAATGTAATAATTATTTCCTAGCCATTAAATTGGTGGGAATAAATATGGTTAACCAAATTATGAAATATATGTATAAAGTATTTATATAATGTATTGATTAATAATAAATAAGTAATCTATTGTTAGTAAAGAGCATTTTGTGCTTCAAAAATATGTTTTCTTTAAAAATGATTTTTATTGTTTTTTTGTGAGGGAATATTATAATTAATTTCTCAAACATTTTGGAAAATTTATTTTATAAAATGTTTTTTTGGAAATCATAATATCAAAATTAACTTAGGGTAACATCTTGGGATTTTTCTGAAATGATTGATTTTTCAATGAATTGTAAAAAATACCGTTTTTCAAATACTGTCTTTTCTTTTCATCAAATAAAATAATTTTAATGTACCATTATATTTTAGAATTGATCTTAAATTTACATATGATCCATTTTAATTTTAATAATTTAATTAATTCCATTTTAATCCTAATTTTTCATGATTTGGATATAAGTTAATTTTTAATCTTAGAAACACATTTTTTTCTAAAAAACTGTTTTTCATTGTGTTTTACTCATTTATATTAAAATTGATATTTGAAACTTCTAGAAACTAAATCTTGAAAAATGGATACCTTATTTTTAATCAAGATATTACTATTTTTTTAAATATCATAATTTTATTTTTGGTCATTATGAACAGTAATAATTGTCAAATTTTTCACATCATTAATGGGTAAATCGAGTAATTAAGGTTAAAAATAATGTGATAAGGCATTAAAAATCAAAAAAAAACTTTCATTGATTTTATTTTATGAGTATATTTGATCAATAATAATAAAATTTTGAAAATATGAGATTTTTTCCATTTCGATATGATTTTGACTTTTATAATATTTAAGTGAATGATAAAGTCAAAATTGTAACTTTTATTGTTTTAACATCTATAATAATGAATGAAAATGAAAAAAAAACTTATGATATATTGTAAATGGTTATTTTAAATATTAAATAATTATTTTTATGATGATAATTATTTTTAATTTTTTGAGATGGAATAATTTCCTTAAATGCTTACGCAACACCAACATTGTATTTATTCAATTAATTTAAAATAAAATAAATAATTTTAAAAATAATAAATTAATAGAATTTGGATTATTTATAGTGATACGATAATTTTAAAGATAAATATGATATATTATGTATGTTTGAAATGTTTATATTTTAATTCATTTTCTTTCATGTTGTTTTCAAATTCAAATTAAATGAATAGTTCCAAAAAATGACGTTAATGATATTTTAGAATTAATAATATTTTATTAAATGATTTAAAATTCATAAAAATAAAAAATTCATCAAAGTGAATTTTATATTGCTGAAAATATCATCCTTGATCCATTTATGGGTCATTTGACCTCTTATGGTAACGTTCTTGACCCTTAAAGTGTAGAAAACTTTAATATTATGGTAATTATCAAAAGGGTTAACGAGGTTTAAAACTAAAATTTAAGGGTGAAAAAATAACCAAAACATTTAAAAATTTTATATTTGGGGATAATTTAAACTCATAATCATATTAGATTCAAGTTATATCAATTTTTATCAATTTTTATCGAAAAAAATTATATTAATTTAATACTTTAAGAAATTCCATGAATGCCCCGGCCCTCAATTATAAAAGGACACCCATTATCTCTTTTATTTACATTAATTTAAGCCATATAGATCAAAAAAAGATATCCAATGGTCTTATTAACATCCTTATAGAAGTTTTGGAGGTGTTTTTTTTCCAAAATACCAGCCCTAGGTCCCTTAAGAAGATATCTATACGAAGTCTACCAAAGAAGAGGTAACCATATTTACCTACTCTTTAAAGTTTATTTATTCTTCTACTTAGTATCAACACATTTTACCCATCCTAAAATAATAAATCCAGTATCATAAATATAATTATAGGTTATTATGAATATGGTAAAACCATTTTCTATCTCTTTTAAATCCAATGAAAATTAAAAATATCGCTCATGTGTACGCATGACTTATTATCTCCACGAAGTGGTGTAATTCATTTTTCATCACCATTTTACATATATGGTAATAAATATGAAACTGATATTTATATATTATATTTATTAAATAATTATTATTTTTTAATTATAATATAGAATCTACATTCTTACCTTCTAATCCTTTGCAAAATAAAAACAACATTCATGCGTACGTACGACCAACCGTCTCCATAAACGATGTGATTCATTTTTATATCCCTATATTTTATATATGAATATATATATATATAATGAATATATATGATATTTATATCATTATTAAAATTCTAGAGATGATGGAACCATAATCAAAGTACAAGGACTGAAACTTCCTTGAAAAAACATGCATGAAAAACGAAAGTAGTTAACACCCAAAACAATAATAGTAATAATGAAATATTATTAATGAATAAGTGAAAATATGTTAAAATAGGATCATATATTATGTAATAAATATTAATATAGTTCTTTTATAAATTAAAAACATGTTTAAAACTATTATACATGCATTTACATCATGTTAAACTAAAGGGAAGCATTAGGTAATGAGTTTCTTAATGAAATTTCTATTCATTGGGCTATAATTACACTTGATTGACTATGTTATGACATGATTATATGTGAAATTCACTCGAATTATATTTTATTTTATTTACAATTATTTTTTTAGATCTAAATTTCTTACACATAATCAGTTCATTGATTAATTCTCACTTTAATTATATGATCTTTGTAAGGGATTTCTCTAAATTTTCTTTCCATTGAGACATATTTGGTATTATGCACATATTTAATTTTATGAGGCATATATAATACCCCTTTTATGTGTTTAATATAAAAATATAGTTATTCATGATGATTAATGTTTCAATTCAAGTTACCCATTCAAGGGGTTACAATTTAAAAGACACAAAAGCAGTAAAAATTTATGTTACAAGCTCATTTTATTTTGGGAAATTACATTTCACTTAAATATCCATATTCTTTTTATCATGTATATACTTATTTACTATCCTGTATACCAGTTCTACTTGTGTAATTTTACTATGAAAGTTATTTTATTCACAAGGTAAATATTAATATTTCGTATTATTTACTCAATATAGATATTATTTTATAAGGCATATTGTTCAAGAATTAAATTGATCATTCAAGATATTAGGAAGTTATTGGACATGTAGTGATGGGTGGTCCTGTAATTATATATTACATTGATGAATCTACATGTATCATGATACAAACCAGTTAGATAGCCTTATTAAATGGGTTTTTGGTGTATGCCTACCCATAATTTAAACTATCTTGGAACACGGACTTGGTGGTAAAGATATCACGATGTATGAGATCATGATGTTAAAAATTATGAATTTTCTTCATTGATAATTTAGTTATTATTATCCATGAGATTATTTCATTTTATATTATCCATGGATGAAATTCATTCCCAAGTTATTGATTAAATTACAAGTATTTTCAGTTCTTTACCTTTCCATATTGATTATTCCTTATTTACTCATAATAGATTCTATTGTACCTAACCCATACTGAGAATTTTATCACACCCTTATTGTTTTTCCTTTCCCCAATATATGATGTATAAATCTTTGAATGTGTTTTAAAGATTATGAATATTTTCTTTTATTATGTTTTTTATTTTTATTTCCAATGTAAAATGGGAATAATATATGTATCTAGTTATTTAAGACTATTAAACTGATCAATACATCAGGATAATATACCTTTTGTCTTATTCTAATGTAATAAAGTATATAATGGATTAGGGTTATTGGATTTGGGGTTGTTACACATTTCATTACATTGGGTCTTGTGGAATTGGTTTCAATGCCAACTTATGTGTATCTCAAGCCTTGAAATTGTTGAAGCCTATATTATCTATCTTAGAGATGTGTTACCTCTAAATAAACATGTTTTGTCATTTCAATATATCATTTATATAAAAGGGATCATATTGGTAGTGTATATTTATTTCCTTATGACAACTTATGAATATACACTAAGTGTCTAAAGATGTAAGTTTTTTACTTGAATTAGATTTAATGAATAATTAACACACCTATTCGCATAAATGTTTCAAAATAAGTTTCTTCCCATACTATTACTCATATATAATTCAATTTAACAATTTAGTTAGAATATAGTTCAGTGTGTATGTAGTTGTTTGTAATTAAAATTCCTAAAAGGCTTGATGAAGTGTCTCTTGATTCATTATCAATATCACCATGTATAACATGGCGTGATTACTCATTTCACTAACACTATTCCACAGAAGAATATAAAGAGGAGTGACTTGAGATCATATCTCACACTCTTTAATAGAATTGATTTATTATGTTATGGAAATGATGAGAGAAATAAATGATAAATTATTTGAAGAATCAGAGTAAAAGAGGGGAAAAAATAACAAAATAAAAAGAATATGATGAATTTAGTGGTTTACATTGTTTGAGAATAATATCTATGTCCTTGGAGAGGAAGAATCACTTCACTATGTTCAGGAACACTGTTACATGGTTAATTTTTATAGTACATAAACCCTAGATCAAATAATCTCTTAAAGAAATGTAGTAAATAGTAATATATATTACTAAATTTCCCACATAGTAAGCCCAATATGCTATAGTGTTGTAGCCACCAAAGTACATGTTGTTATTTTATCAGTGGTAGGAAGCTCATGGAACCGCTATCACATGGTTCTATAGTAAGTCCTCACTACCACAATACCCTGTTGATGTTATTGGTTAGATTTTCTACTATTGGTCATAGTTTCTACACTATCCAAGCTTTTTTTCAAGATCAAACCATGGGAGTTTTAATTTGGTGTACAGTATGGGATTCTAGCAGTTGGAACAACTTTATCTAAAGGATTGGGCTACACTATTCCCAAAAATTCTTAGTTGTTATGTTTTTTCTTGATCTTATTTATATTTTTACTAAGTTAATTATAAAATTTATTCTTGTATTTCTTTATTTTTTTAAATAAATTAGACTTATAACTCATAAAGTTGATATATAATTGTCTACTAAAGTCATTAGTAAAAGTAAGAAAGCATTAGTATCCACATCTACCCTCTACTTTAAATAGTTCACGTACATCTACACGAACCAATTCAAGAAGCTCTAGAGATCTTTCATCTTTAACATTAAAAGAAGGTTTAGTTATTTTACCTTGAAATTGAGATTGATATATTTCAAAGGTATTTTTCTCAAAAGAGAAAAAATAACCTTCATGAGTTCAAACATTTTTGGTTTACATGACTAAGTCGAAAATGAAACAATTGAGTTTAAAATAAATTATGTGAACTTGATTTGTTATTTATTACCCTTAATTAATCCTCTAATACCAATAAATATAATATTATTTATATGTTCCATACCATATCATATGCTTCCATTATAAATGTTCCAACTTATATTTCCAAGATTGAAATTAAATCCTTTAGCATTTAAATAGGATATAGATATTATGTTTTTTCTAATAGTAGAAATAAAATAATAGTTTTCCATAATTAAAATAAACCGACATATAATTTTTAGATGAAAATATCTAAGTACTAATGCATCTATAGTAACTCCATTTTCAATGTGAATATCTATATTACCCTTCTCAATCCTTTAAAATCTATTTTATTCTAGTATTTGGATACATATATGTGATCCACAAGCTATATCTATTACCCAATTAGAAGAGATATAAATATTTAATTCAATAATGAATATATCTAAATCTACACCTCAATTATTAACTTTGGTATAATTAATCTTATAAAAAATTTTCTTATGTAAAGAGAGATAAAAAACATCATGCTCATTAGCTTCCATTTAAGGCTCAGTAGGTACTAGATATTATACTAGATAATACTACCTTTATTTATACAATATGAAGTGTAAATTCATATACTAATCCTAGAATTTTTTACCAACTAGGAGACTTTATTTTTATGACATTAAAAATAGTGAAAGTGAACTAGTCCTGTTAACTATTATTATATATTGAAAATAAACATAGTAGATTAATACTTTATCTAGATACTAATTACAACATTATTGATGAATGAATCATTTATGTATCCTGTTATTTTATCTAATCCAAAAAACCCTCTTAATTTTATTCAGAATATCTAACCTCTTGGATATTTTTGTGGAAATGATCTATATTTTACTTATCAAAATCAATAAAGTGGGTTTTCAAATTATTAAAAGGTTTTTAGGTTGGATTTACTCTTTCCAACCGCATTAACTAATAGTTCCTTGATCCATTGAGTGGGATATTTAATCTAAAAATAATATACTCATATTTTCTCTACACTTAATTCCAAATTAAAAAAATCATGATAGGAAATTTTCCTTGATAAAATGTGGTTAAGTCAACTCAAAACCCTTATTTTAACTCCTTGATAAATAAAATCACCTTATGAGGGCCTGAGAAGTACCTTGATTTGTAGTTGTATTTTAACTCAAGTAATGGAAGGAAGATAACGAATTAGTATTTTATTTGAGGGAAAATTAATTTTATACTTACCTAAGATATCTAATTTTATCCTTGTATTATTATTAATTGTATTATATGATAACTTGTATAAATAATTAACCATACTTGATGAAATAATATTTTTTATTTAACTTTATCTGACCATGTTCACAAATTATTTTATGTGATCATGTTTAATTATTTAATAAACCTTAAATTTCATAAATAAACAATAAACCATGAATTGATAAAATAAATGAATAAATTTTAATGATCATGCACATTATTCTACTCGTTGAGTGATAATAAACCAACCTAGACCTTAGTGGGAGTAACTCCTTGAATTTTTTTACACTGGTGTTGAAACATCCTCTATTCTTCTATGTATCTTCTTTGTTTTGATTCAACTTTGATTCATCACTTGTACTACCATATTGATTAGTCTCCATCTTTAAAATTATATACTTACACACAATTTAGGTGAACTAAGGTACTGAAAATTATATTTAATAATAAAATATGAGATCAAATACCTTTATATAATTTAAATAGTGAGGGATAATACATAGATCATCAATATAAATTTAATAATAATTATTAAAAAATCAAAACTATGAAATAATTAATTTAAATTAAACAAAAAAATAGGTTGGTCTTATTCATGATCATTCAAAATGTATTAAATATTTTTAGCTACTAAAATTATAATATATCTATATTACTATTAAATAATTTTGAATTAATTTAAATTTTAAAAAATAAATTTTAATTATTTTTTTGGTTTCACTTATTATCCTTGAAATGACACCCAATGTGTCATAGTGTTGTTGATTTTTTTTTGGTGAAGTTAAGGTTTTAATTGAGTTTCTGTGGAGTTCTGGCTTAAAACATGGAAATTTAGAGGGGTTTAATTCTATGCAACGTTAAGGAGAAAAGTTAGAGGGAAACCTGGTACCCTCCACTCATAAGAAGATGTTTTAGTTAATTTTGAACCATTTGTGGTTTTTTTAGTATATGATGTACGCAGTTAAGTTCAAACCATATGACCCCTAGGAGAAAATGTGCATGATCCATTGTGTGTCTATGGTATAGCACATGAATTGTCTATAGTTTGGTAAACCGTGCAGTAAGCGTGAAGCTGAACTCTGGTTTTTAGAATTTCCAAATGGAATGATTGATTCATGATTTTTCTAACCATGTAGTGCCCATGGTAAACTGTTCATAGGGTGAATGACCTAGGTATTGGCCAGTGCGTGGTTTGGAAAATAGTATAACGAAACCATGAAACTTTTCCAAGTGTGTAATTTTCAAGAATTTCCTAACCTACCACCTCTTTCAAATTAAAGGGGATTTTACCCCTCCCCCCACTAGAATTGGATAACCCTTTGGAGCTCTTGTAGGAGTTCCAACCTCCACCTCTCTTAATTTTTTCCCCTTTGGTGTCTTCCAAGTTATTTTGAGGTATTTATCCCACTATTTTTCTCTTCTCCCCCATCTTTTCTCTTAGTCTTGGATTCCCTCATGAAGCCTAGATCTCATGTATCCAATTTTAGGGTTTCAGGTGGATATAATGTTGGGGTTTTTGGTGTATAGGGTTATTAGACGTCATTATTTTCCTCATGGGTGTGGTCTTAGTTGAAGGTGACATGTTTCAAAGCATTTTGGCTTGGTTATCATCTCTTTGAGATAGGGGTTTCTAATAAATTGTTTCATTTTGTAATTCAAAGTGTGTTTGTGCTTTCTAAATTCCATTTTTATGAAAGTATGATTAAATGTGATTTCTTTGTGGTGATTTAAAACCATTTCATTAAGTTTTGAGGTTTCATAATGGTTATTCATGTGAATTCTATGTTTTTATGTTTGAAATGGAATTCTTAGGGGTTATTTTATTTCAAGAAATTCTTGAATGGTTTTTGAAGTGGTTTTTATTGTGTGAATGACATTTTGAATCTGATTTTGGTTTTAACTGAGTGAAAACTATTTATTTAAGGAATGATATTTTGAAGTGAGGTGTTGACCTCAAAATGGTTTATAAATGGTTTATTTGATATATTTCCAATGGTAAATTGAGACTTGTGTGTGGTTTCCCCTTTTGAAAATTACTTGATGGATTCTTCATAATGGGTTGGTGAAAATGGATGGCTTATGGCATTGTATTTTAATTTCAGAGAAGAATGCCCATGTTTTAAGGGTGACTTTTAAATGTTTTTAAATATTGGGTGATTTACAAAATGTGAAAGGGAATTTTAATCCCAAACTATGTTTTGGTGTTAAATTCCTAGTTGGAATTTGGGTTTTAAAATTATGGTTGTGAAAGATACCCCTTGATTACACCTTTCTTGTTTACCCTTATGTTGGTTTTGTATATCTATGTAATGATTGTTCATTCCCTTGTGTGGGAATCTTCTTTTTATACCATGGGAGAATTTTATGTAGTTATATTAATTTTTGGGTGTTAGTAATGAGGGTAGATATGGTTATTCCTTATGTGTAAGAATTAACTTGTTTGATTCTATGCCTCACTTCCTTTTGGTCATGGGAAACTTAGTACTAAGTGGGAGTACTAATTTGTTATGCTAGGAACAAAGGGCTAGGTGAGGTTTATCATCATAGTGAGTCTTGGGCCATATATTTGGATTACTTTTAGTTTGAAATTCCGTGAAAATTATATTCATTGCACATCAGGAATCCTAGGATAGATCCCCCGAAACATTTGATTTCTTGGTTAGTTAGTGATTGAGGGGAGTTTGATCTAGTTCTTATTTGTATCATTCCCCCACATTCATTATTATGGAATCTATTATTTTTTTATTTGATATATTCATTGTGATGCATGGTTCTTGATTGTTATACTTGACCTGTGTGAGTGTGTTGGGTCTTTCATTTGCATAATGAGTTTTCAAAGATGTTGAAAAACCATTTTTCAATTTAAAGACTATTGTATGGGTGATTTAAAGTGTATTTCAAATTGAGTGTTTTTAATGATTGATTTGTCTGGTGAAATGCTTTAAAGTGGTAGTTTTCATTTAAATAAAGAAATGTGTTGTTTTAGGGAAATGTTAATGGTTAGTATTTATTTTATATATAGCTTAGTTTGATGGGTTTTTTTCAAAACATGTGAGTTAGTTTTGGAAAACAAATAGAATTGTTTTTAAAGTTTTATAGATTTTTTTATTCCCATAAATTTAATTTTTGAAAATATTACTTTCTAGTTTATTTCCAAACTAGTATTGATGATTTTTTTATAAAACACATCTCATAAATTTTAAATGTTACGGTGACCCATTGGGATTTTTATCTCCTGCCAATATATTTTAGGTTCCATGTTCTCATTCAGACTCATTCTCTGATCATCATGACTGATATGAGGTGAGTTAGATAGTGGTGGAAATTAGAGGTTTCATAGATATGGTTCAAGATCTAATCGAGTTAGTTTGTTATTGTTATTTTTGGATATATTTGTATCTTTTATTCCTATATTTATCTCTTATTTATGGATGATGTTCATGTATATGAAAATTTGTTGGATTAATATAGTTTGTTTCGAAATGTTTGGAATTTTTTATTTATCTTTTCTCCTATATTTATTTATCCCACTATTTTTTATCTTTTTTTGTGAAATCATTCCCAAAGGGATTCCTGTGATGAAAAATAACTAGTTTCCAGCCTGTGGGGATTGGAAATTCCTTTTTGGCCATGTAGAAAGAAGGCCAAGTTTAGTGGAATCCCGAGAAGGCTTGTTACAAAATGGTGTTAGAACTTTGGGTTTCCTTAATAAGAACCTAAAATTCTCATATAACCCATGTTATTTGAGGATTTCTAAGTAGAAAGGAGATCTAGGTTGTCATATATTGATAGGTATGGATGGGGAGTGTCTAGATAACTCTTTCTTATCTCGAGACTTAAGTTTCCTGGAACATTTGGGTATCAAATATTGAATTTGAAGTTCTTTTTAGTTGTTTCTAGTGGGTTTTTATGTGATTTTATGTTTTGATCTCCTTCGATCATGTAAGTAATGTCGCGGATTTATATTTGGTTACATGGTGGAAAAGGAGGAGAACTTGAGTAAAATAGTTAGATATCATTTATTGGGAAACCATGTCGTTCCCATATGGTTAATATTAACACCTTTATAGATTGTGTTGATCAGTTGGAACATGGTTTCTCAACCCAAGTGGCCAAATCATGCACAACACCTTTTCTACCCCAGTAACCATTTTTTCTCTCCTATTGATTTTAGATTTCTACAAAGGCTATTTTTTCTCATGTAAGGTGGAAAGAGGAGTATTTTTATTCCCTTTGTTGATGTGGTTCATGATAACCTTTCTTAAATACTGGTGAAGTGATCTGTTGTGCTTGTTTTTAAATCATTGTTTTGAAAAAATGAAGGGATTTCATGAAAATTTTGTTTTCAAAATTTGTTTCATGTAATGTTTTAAAAATATTTATTTCCTTAAGGGAAAGAGTTTTTGAAAAAGGAAAATGAGTTTTAATGATAATTCTTTTGGTGCTTGGTTTGAAAAGGAAATGGGATTTTGAATGGGATTTTGTGTGATTGGACTTGTTGGGGGAAATGTGGGTGAGCTCCACCAAGGCTGTTTGGTTTTTAAATCTATGTTGGCTTAGTTTTTAAAAATACCTTAGTGGAGGGTGATTTTAAATTTACTTGGTGTATATGGTGATTTTAAAAGAAAATTTATTTTTGTATGAATGTTTTGTGCCTTATTTGAGTTCTTGTATATTGGGTCTTGATTACTTCCTTTAGTGAAATTATTTGGTTTTTGTTTTGAGATGTGAATTAACGGTGTTAATGTCATGTGATATTTTTGTTTATCCCTAGAATGGTTGAAAGGTTCTTTCATTTACAATGCATACCCAAAATCTGAGAGGAGAAGTGGATGAGGGACCTACTTTGAGCTCAGACCCAATCCTAGACGTTGTGAATTAGTAGCTACCTTCATTCAATGGTTATCAAGGGTTAGAGGAAGCAGTGAGGTGGTTGAAAGAAGTTGAGGTGATCCCCAAATTTCATGGAACACATGAAGCTTCACAGGTGAGAGGAGTTGAGAGCTTTCTTATTAGTTTTAGCTAAGTTTTGTGGGAGTCTATGGTTCCCCTATTTCTATGTGAAGGTATATCATGGGATATTTTTAAGATGTAATTTCTTTATTGGATCTTTTCAGAGTATATGAAAGGGGAGAAAGCACTTGATCTTGTGAGCTTTCATCAGGGTGATCAATCATTGAGTGATTACATCGATAACTTTTTGAATATAGTCATTTATGTGGCCTTAAATTGATACTTTTTTTTCACATATCTTTTGTTTTCAGATTTCATTTTTAATGATTTATTTAACATTAATCTGGTTAATTATTTATTTTATGCTAATTTATTATAGATCTAGTAAACTAATGAAATTTTTAATATTTTTTTATTGTTAAATATTTAATTTTTTCCTTTTTTAATTATTTAATATTGTTTGTTTTATTTATCAATTGTTTAAATGATATATTTTATTATTTCTTTGATTATTATTTAATCACGGGTTCTGTGTATTTAATATTTATTCCCTTTTTGTTATTAGTTTCAATAAATTCATTAATTATTACTTTTAACATTTAATTTATTTTATTAAAATAATTTAATAATTAATAACATTTATTTTAGTTTAATTATTTTATATTTTTTATATTTTAATTAATTAATTAATCAGTTTATTATTTTTAGAATTTTTTTTAATTTTAATCTTGAATTGGTTTAACAATATAAATAATATGAATTTTCTTTAATCTTTATTAATTTATTTTATTTTTATTTGATTTTTTATTCCATATTATTTTATTTTTTTTATCCTACATTAAGCCAACAACACACCACTATGTATGGTAAAATTTCATATGAACGTAAGAGAAAATGAGAATGAAATAATTTCCCTTTCACTAAGATATTTTTAGGGGTTCATGTAAAAGAAACATAGATGGTTTGACATTTATAAGATAATTCATTCTCCCTTCATATGATAAATTCATATTGCACATATGATAAATTCTCTTACATGAGCTTGACCAAAATACCCAACATCATTGAAGATGAGTTGAAGTTGATGAAATCCTAAGACCCATCCAGATCCTCAGAACTAGGCATGTGGTCACGAGTCTCCTCCAAACCGAGTTCCCAATTAATATTAATGATGAAAATGAGAGTAATTTTGTGCTTAAGGAACAATAACTCTAGATGAGATCAATTTTTAGAGGACTATTTCTAGTTAATGATTGTAAATAGAGAATAACTAAATATTTTTGCTGAAAAAGATGAAGTACCCATCTTTTAAATGTTTATTCTTAATGAATTTTCCTAATTTAACTTTGATATCTACCTATTAGTGAACAGAAGATACTAATTATTCTCTATAAGAAGACAACACTATTCCATGATCGAATAAGATGGTGAATTATAGCATGAAACTATAAATTGAATCTGAGAAGATGAATGTTGATCTGATCCAAGTTGATGAATGAAACTTCAAATACCAGTGTGTTGTTATGAAGTTGTCCATACAAAGTTTATTTTGGTAGTGGAGAGCCATACCCAAGTTCATTTTTCCAATGTAGAGTAGATCTTTGACATGAAAATAATATTTTCAATATTTTATGTTGATTCAAGTGTTTAATTGGATAAGAATATAGTGCAAGTCCTATGTTCTCCAAAACCATTGGTCTTGAGTTTTTACAATAGTGTGCACTAGGTACCAGATAAATTTCCAAAAATAATGGTGGTGAAAAGATGGAGCTAATGAGAGTGGTTGAAGATGACGTTTCAATGATGATTTTGTGAGAAGTTGATATGGGTATAAAGAAACCATATTTGGATATGATTATATAGTTTTTAATTGATTCATATGAATTTAAAGCTAGTTGAAAATGCTTGATCTAGTACTGATTCCATTATATCCACTTCGAATTCACCAATGAAATACGCGTCACTGAGATCATTAATAAAGGTACCCATACTGAGCTTGATATTGTTGTTATGATTGATTATAAATAAAAGAAAAATAATTGATGAGCTCAAGGTTGTGGTAATCAGAATTCAAGAGAAAGGAATTATTGTAACAAGGAGAACCAACCACATGTCCAATTAGTGGAATTCCCTATCAGGGATTTTTGTTAATAATCATTACAATGAGGGAACATTTGGAATTTGATATAAAAGTAATTTAGGAATTTTATTAAAGGTGGTTTCAGATAGAACCAAAATTTTATAGATAGAAATGAGAGTCAAGAGTGGATTACTGAGTGGAGAATGGAGTTGGAGACATGAACACTTCTGAAGCAGAAATCAATAGAGATAGATATAAGATAATAAGATGACCTAGACATAGATAATTACTTTCCATTTCACCTCCTTTTAATTTCTTTTTTTTAGATACACTTAATTTAAAATATTTTTGTTTTAGCTTTCTTAAACATGTGTTCTTGAATTTTATTTGGGATTTCAGATTGGAATGAATTGATTTTTTTTTAATCTTCTTGATTTCATTTTCATAATTGTGTGAGTTCATTTAATTAAACAATGATATTATTTTTGTTCAGGACAATCCTCATTTATGCACTTTTTTAACTAAAAAAAGGTGATGATTGAAAACCTTTACTCTCTTGAACATCATCTAAAGTACCGAAAATTAGAAAATGATGATGTATCTCTTCTCCATAAATAAAATTTTATTTTCCTATTTTTGGTTGATTGGTAATTTTTAGAAAATATCACTATATAATGTAGTTCACCTTATGATAGTTAAGAATTATGCACACCTTCTTCATATAATGATACAATTGTGTTAAATTAAATTTAAATAGAAAAAAAATTAATCAATTCAAGACAGACTAATGATGGAGGCCTTTCGAGTTTTAGTAGGGAGACCTTGTATTCCCTATGGTCTCTCTTCAATGTGGGTTTTAAATATTTGTATGGGGTGGAAAACTATCTCAAATATTTATTGGAACGTTCCATATTCTATGTAGAGTTGGTGATGTGGTGTACCTATTAGCTCTACTATTGAAGTTATACCAGGTACATGATGTATCCTACGTGTCATAGCTGATAAGGTACGTACATGACCCATTTCATGTTATTGACTGGGGAGAGAAAGTCATTGAGGAAGGAGATAATTTTGAAAATTAACTGATAGATATTTAGGATTAATAAGTGAGAATACTCCATAGGAGATCAATTCCCTTTGTTTATGTCTTATGGAATTATGAGAATCTTTAGGAGAGTACCTGGGAGTGGGAGACCTAGCTGAATGCCCAGTACCCATATCTCTTTTTATAGCCTTTTATTTTGGATTTCCTAGACATAAATACCCAAGGGTGTGAGAATTTAATGACTATGATTTTAATATTTATTACTTTAGAGTATTATATAGATTATTTTGGAGTTAGGTGATGAGACGACGTGAGATTTCAAGGCCCGATAAGCCTAAAATTAATCTTTGAAATATATTAAATATATTTAATATCAATTTTGTGTATTTTTCTTAGAAAACTAGAATAAATTCAAAACAATGTCTTAGATTAGAAATATAAGGCTTTTGTTGAGTTCGGAGCATGAGTTTTATCCTAGGAGAGACATAATCTTTGTCGGCATTAAGAATTTTAATAAATTATAGTCATGAAAAAATTAATAAAATTAATAAAATTAATAAAATTAATAAAATTAATAAAAATAATAAAAATAATAAAATAAATAATATAAATAATTTTTTTTTGTTATGACGCATAAACCTAAAATAAACTACAAGTATACTATTATGATGGGATCTTAGGAATGAACACTTAACTTTGGAGACCTAGAAGAATGTTTGAGGAGTGCATTCTTCCCAGATGATGTTAGACCAGATCATGGATCATCAATTGGTGGGCAGTGAGATTTAAGGATCTCTCAAAAAAAACAACATGAATTCATTCTTCATCAATGATCAATCCATCTCCAGGTGGGGAGTTTGTTTTATATAGATTTATCCCCATTTTTTTATTCCTATGAAAAATATGAACCAATCAACTATTGAATTGATTCATAGATCTTGCATATTGTGGGTATGAGATAGATATTATCCAAGATTAGAGATTTATTTGTTGATCATATTGTTATATCTTCATTCATCATTCTAACAGAAATGAATCAAGGCCAAAATAAACATTGGTTGAGGTTTTTTCTTCATTTTTATGTATTTGTTTCGTTTCTTCCCCTATTTTTCATTCATCGTGGGAAATTACTTTGGCCTGCGATTTAATGAATAACTAATAATAAATTTATGTGGACATGTTTCTTAGCACAATGGGTAGATACCACAGATCTAGGTTTGTATTGAGGATGGAATCAAGCTACAATGATGGAATATTGATTGTGGATGGATTTAGGGATTCCTGTCCTTTGTATTATATGAAGTGTTACAACAGAGGACACATGTAGATGATTTTTGAATGGATTCAAAGGTTGAAACATAGTGATCGACAATGGAAATGGATGGAGAATCTCATATTCATATTTTTCTATGACATGTATGATGGATATGTTATGGATGGAAACACATGAAGTGGATCTGGAATTATGTAAAATCCCAAGTTACATAGTGTTTAATCTAAAATTACACACTGTGTGTGGCTCTGGCTGCGACACTAGGGTTTCCATAGAGGAAATAAGTATCACACGTCTTGTGAAACCCATCAAAAAACATGTGAACCTTACCTAGAGGCTTGGTGTGTACCTTATAGGGTACAAAAACATGGCTAGGCTAGGTGTACAAAGGCAGAACTGTGTACTTGGACATAGACGTTGTCACAGTCTGTGATACATGGGTAGAACCCATTACCAAGGGAAGACACCGTGTACTTGAAGTATATGTTGTGTACTACTTCAAGGTTGTATTGGAGCTATTCTTCTATTAATATTGAAAAAGTTTCATTAGGGTATGTCCCCTTGATCAATTCCCTGTGGTTTTGGAATGGATTCACACCCTATGTAATAGCATAGTGATCCCCTTTGAGGAACTTCAATCATGAATAAAATTGTTAGAATCCTTTTGTGAGGACTAAAGTCAGATCCTATATCATTATCATTTTCCCTAGGTCAGGTTCTTGGTATCGTCATGGACAACACTATATTGGTGTCGATCCCCTACTTAGTTGGTTAATCCAAATTGTATTGTTGGTATACCCCATGGACTTGGGAGTGTGATAACCGTATGTGTATAATTCTCTTAAAACTTCTATATTGCACTTCTTATGAAAATACTTGAAGATAATGAAATCTTGTATGGATTCCATCAGTGTTATCTAACTCATGGAGTGTGTTCTCCTAGATAGGTGTTATATGAAACCTTTGATCAAGAATCCTAGGATGGACTTATAGTTGTGACCTTATCTTGAGAATGTGTGTCTACTATGAGTATATCTATATGTCCTTGTCATATATATCATTGTTATATTCCTATGATAATCTGGATATTGTTATTGATGTTATATTCTTAGTAATTTTGGGGTTTCCTACTGGGTATTGTTTTACTCAGCCCTGCATAGGCTATGCCCGCAACTGTCCTGCCTTATACAGAGGACTGAGCTTTTGATGGAGTTGGGGAGGGAACATGACCAGGAGAAGCTTAGTGAGCTAGAAATAACAAGGTGTGTTCCTACTATTACATTTACACTAGTCCTCACCCACTTTATAGGTTGTAATTTTTTCAATTTCTTTATACTAGGATTATATTTGGACCTTTTTCATTTCATTACTTGTTGTTGTTCTTTGATGGTGGTATTTGAGATGTATTCATGCATGGTTATAGGTTGTTTTACATTTCATCATTATATGGGCTTAGATATGTGTGCATGTATACATGTATATTATGCTAAGGCCTCCCATGTGAGTGAAATTCATACTCAGCACTAATCTCCACCACTTGGCCTATTGGAGATAGGGTTGGGGTAGTCACGTTTCAAACTCCATTGGGTCATGTCGTTAAAAAAAATAATACATTAAAAATAATAACATATATAATAATTTTATTATGATAAAAAATGTAATAAACTTAAATGAAAAAATAAATCACACTTTAACCTAGATCATTCAATCCTATTGTTTTTTTATTTTACTTAAACTTAATAAAATAAATAAAAAATAAAATAAATAAATTATTATGAATCAAATATAATCATATTTGATTTGTTATTTACCATAAGGACACTAATTCACATGCAGTATCAAACATTGGAACCAGAAATATACCCTTGAGATGAATTTTAATTAATCAAATCAGAATAATAATTATAAATTAGTGTATCTTAGTATTGATACAACTTAGAGGATTCTGGCATAGTGGAAGTAGTGGGGTGAGATACATGTTTAAATTTTTTCATCTAAAAATAATATAATTACACTAAATACATTAAAAGGATAATCAAACACAATGTATAATTATTGTTTTTAAGATAAATTATATCATCATATTATTTAATTTTCAATTTGATTCTGACTCATTGATAATGTCACCAACATGATCATCGATTGTGTTGATGTTGTATTTACTTTTAGAATCCAAGTAAAGATCCCTCTCTCAATATCCAAACATGATCTATGAAACATCAAGTGATGTTATAGATGTACCTGGTGCTAGTGTTATATCATATATCACTTAACAATGTAACATCACATGATTTTATTATATATTTTTATTTTAAATAAATATTATGTTGAATAACTTGTTTCACATGAAATACCGAACAAAAATGAACCATGAAATTTTTCATTGTGATAAAATTTTGCAATTAAGGGGAAGCATTAACACATTATGAGAATAAAATATGAAAAATTATTAATAAAACCACAAGATAAACCTCTAGATAAGTGCATGAATTTGTGGGGATATAGTGTAACACGATGGAAGAGATGAATGAGAGACTTAAAAGAGTGGCTGTTATAGTTTGAGTATTGGGATTGTGTGGGAATTAAAGATATGTAATCTAAATAAGTTATGCCTATGGCCCTAAAAGTTATGTATCTAGGATTTTTTTCCATGTAAAGGCTCCCTTTCAAATAAGTTCAAAAGGGTATTATCCAGAAATAATAAAAACAATTATGTCCTTCAGGACAGATGAATAAATAAATAAATCCAAAAGTAAAAAAAATAACCATTAACATGAAATCCTTATCTGTGTGGTTTTCAATGAAGACCATTCCTTTGATTATAACTATGTAAATAAGGAATACATTATAAATGAAATATAAATTTTGAGAATAAAGCAAATGAATATAATAAATGATTCTAAGAAAGTATACAAGGATTTATGTTGGAATGAAATATGACCGTTATATATAAGGACATTGGAAATATGGCCATTGGAAATATTATAATTAGATATATGATCATTGGTTATATCTAATGTTTATGTTTTTTAATTGAAAATAATATAATAATAAATTATTTCTGTATGAAACAAAAAGATAATATTCAATGTAAATATTTTATATTTTTTTATTATTTGTTATATATAATTATAATTTTTTTAAAAAGAATGATTTTACATGTTCATAAAAACAAACATTTTAATAAAAATATATTAATAAAATTAAATGGTTATAAGATAAATAATTAATTATAAGGGGATGTGATTAAAATCATTTAATGTTAAAAGAGGATATTTTTCAAAGAATTTATTTAGTGCTATATTTTTTATCTTAATAAATTAAATTGATCAATTTTAAAGGATCATTCTAATAAAATGTTTCAATTTATTAAAAAATTGATCCAAAATCATTTAATTAGTAATTTATATGAACTATAATTAAGAACACTTAAAGTTTAAAAATCCGTTTTTCTATAAAAACAACTTTTTACATATATTTTTATGCTTTCATTTTAAATTTAAATTTATCATATTTAAAAAATTTATTAGATTAAATTGAGTCTAAAATTTTAATCACTTATTTAAAATTGAGTAATAATGTCAATTTCATTTTTAGTCATAACAATAAGTTATTGATTTAAAAATTGTGTTTCCAAGGAAAATGTTAAATGAGGTAAAAAAACTTAAACTAAGTGGTAAATACTTAAAATATCTTGAATCATTATCACTAAATTTTTATTATAAGGGAAAAAATAAACCATATCTATTATTTTTAATCTTTTTTCAACTTTATTATTAAAATTACAACCTTACACTATAGTAAATGAGTAATTGCAGAAATGATACTCAAAACTCACTTATAAAAAGACTCCTTACATATCGCTACCAAACCATTCAAACCATTTAGTACTATCATTAATAACTTCCCAATTTTACTATAATAAATCATTATTATACATTAGATTGATTTTGGTACAAAACAGTGGCCTAAATCCTTCAATCTGAAGGAACCCAGGCCGAGAAGGAGAGAATTCATCAAAGTACCTAGTTCTTCACCATAATTTTGAAATAAATTATCATCTTAATTATTTATAAATATTATTATTCACTATAATTATGTTATATTAAAATAGTTATGCTTATAATAAAATGATACTACATTTATATAACTCTAAAATCTTACTCAATCACTAGTATAACATGCTTTTGTTTGGGTTAGTTCAACCACCCATAAGAACGATGAAATACCAAAATCATAATTTTCATCATAAGTATGTATCAAGACATTAATAATTGTAATATATGATATTAATGAGCAATTTATTTCATGTATATGGTTCTTAAAGCATGACAAAAAATTAAATATCATTATAAAGTGACATGTTATTATCATGAAATTACCCAGAACATTCTCATCATAGATTACATTCTCGTGAACCATACCCATAAATTCCATCAAATTAACATGGGACTACATAAATCATTAAAAAAATAATTCCAATACCTTTAATAATCTTATAATAATGAACTTGGTATTAAATAATATAGATCAATATCTCCATTATAAAACTTATACGAAATAATCAATATTACTAGCATCTGATTATGAAAATAAATAATAACAAACTCATATATGTATAATTAATGATTATAATTGAAGTTTATAAAAGGTAATTGATATAAATAAGGCTCTATAACAGGTGATTAATATGATAATTTTTATTATGAAGGAGTTTGAATCACTTTTTTGGAAGTTGAGAGTTAAGTCAAGGGTTTCTTTACCAATCTCATTTTGAAATCAGGATTGTTTATGTTTGAAATTCCATTTGGGGAAATTATAAGTTCTTTATCTATAAAAACCAATATATTTTTTATCCTCTAGTTATCCTTTTGGTTTACATGTATTCTTACCATTTACCTTTATTTGTTTCACAATTCAACCGAAAAGATGCTTGTATGTAAAGGCAAAATTATCTCTTCTTTTCGTTCAAGAATATTTTTCGTCCATAAACATATTTTTTATTTTGTTTTATGGATGTAATTATATATAATTAAATTATTTAATATGGTATTTTTATTTTTTGATTGATGTTATTTACAAACTCCTAAGAGGAATATTTTTAAATGTTTTCCACACGAGCCATTTTCCATTGTCTAGACTTTATTTAGAAAAGTGTGAAAAGAATCTTCTTCTTTAATGACCTGTATGAATACATTTTACTTCCATATTATTTAGTTTTAATTAAAAATATTCCTCCCTAATATTTTATGGTATCATAAAAGTTATTCTTATACTTCTTATTTTATAAAGTAATTTATTTTAAATAAACATTTTAAAAAATTATTGTACATTTCTTCTTATTTTTTAAAGAAAATTTTAATTCTCTTTTAATGTGGTTTTCATCTATGACAATATACATTAATTATTTTTTATGAATAATTTTGGATATTCCTTAATTATAAAATAAACCTTATTCTTATAGATGTATTATGATCAGTTTTTTTGGAAATCATCATGAAACCCATTTCTTTATCATTAGTTAATTAAGATATGATGATATTGTGAATGTTTTAATGTTCATGTGGCACAAATATGTATGGTTTATCGTTATTTGATAGTTAAATTTTATATAACGGATCCATTAATTGGGTAAATTCTTATATCTCATGATATCAGGATAATACATAGGTGGTTATACCAAGTCCAAAATGTTATAGGGTGCGGGTAGTCAACCCACATCCATTATATTAAGGGTAGGTGGTAAGCCTAGTCCATTATGATATGAATTTCATGGTTTTTAAACTTGATTTATGTTATGATTTATATGGTTATGTTTTTTTCCAAATTCTTATGTTATAAACATACTTATGTCATGTTCTCATAGATCATGATTATTGACTCATGCTTCCAAATTCCTATGACTAATTCCTTATGTTATTCCAAAAGCCTTATGTTGCGACTCATGCTTTATGATATATTTGTTATTGGGCATGATTATATTATGTTATATCCATGAACCCTGATTATGATATCATACCCATATTATCATCTTATTCTCACTTATGATATTCGATTGATATCTCTTTTGTTTATCCTTTACTGAGCATCTGTGCTCACCATTTATTTTGTTTCCATTTAAAATGTTATAAAGAAGAGTATCATGTATGATATGTATATAAGGGTATCATGTGTGAAGAATATTTACAGGATATATTGAATAATTACTTAAAAACATATTGATTATGTTTCTAGTATCTAATTACACTACTAATATAGGTTATGGCGGTGTATTTTGTTGTGAGATGTAATGAATAATCATGTAAAATGATGTAATATGTATGTATGATATGACCAAGTCATATCAACATCATTCATATTTCTCATAACAATAAAAACCATAATTTTTTTCTCTGTAATGATGATATGATAATGAGGATTCTATCTAATTATATTCCCAGTTATTAATGGGAGAATTAGAAGAAATAAATTCATGAGTCTATCAAAAATAAAATCACTTTTTATACTTAGGTCAAAAATTAAAATAATTTCATTTAAACTCCCTATTTTAATTTTACTATAACAAAAAACCATGTCACCTCCCTCTCAAAATAATAATAAAACTATTATTATTTTAGTGACATGTATTATTATAGTATGATTTCATAAATAACTAATTAAATATTTATTTAAATTATATTAACATATATTTACTTGATCATTAACTTTATCTAAATCCTCTCATAAAATTATCAAAACATGATTAATAATTATATATATTTTTTATAAAATAAATATTTACATTCACTTTATTTATGAGTAAATATATATTTTATTTTCTTAACTTTTAAATAAATGAATTGATGAAAAATTATTATATTTATTTAATTTATGAATAATTAATTGATAAAATACAAATAACGTATTACTATATTGAATAATCTTGTGATTAAATTTATGATCAATATAATTTGTATAAATATATTTCTCTACAACGTGAAAAAGTTTATTCTTAAACATTAAATTCATGTAAACCTAATGATATTTTATACACACTTAGTGTGTAATCATCTTGGATATTTTTTTAATGGTAGTAGGCCCAACCTATAGACCAAGAGAGATATCTTGAAACACATCATAACCCCCATAAATAAACTTGTATGAAAACTACCATTATCATATATCTTAGTTAGACACATGTCATCAACCTATTTTTTAGATCTTCCTTTCTTTGAATTTCCAAAAAAACTTGTATGAAAACTACCATGATCATATATTTTAGTTAGACACTTGATTAAAGGTCCAAAGATAACTTGTTCCATAACTCATGAGGGATACATCCTAAAGAGCATGAGACCCACACTCTCTGGTATGGTTCTAAAAACAATTTCATTAAACACCAAATTTAATACATAATGATATTAAAATATTTATATTTTATATAATTTCCATAAGACAAACATTACATATCATAATAAATACACAATATAAATAATGGAAATTTTAGTGTATCTTCAGTCTAGTTATATTGGTAACATAATTTATAATACTTGTGATTTTTTTATAATTGAGCAACACTAAACTACATTTTAGACTTCACATAAGTTATACTAATCTTCATAACTTGGTAAATGGAAACATAAAAAGGGTGTGTGATCAAATACTCAGTAATAAAAAAAACTCAGATTTTTTTTTTGTCAAGGGATAAGTCATAAGAATATGATAAATCATGATCATGTGAGAAATATCTTATTAAAAAAAACATAGAATACTAATATTTGTTTACAAGACATAACATAAAGAGCTATTTTCTAAAATAATAAAACATATACCATGTTATAGGAGTGTATAAATATGATACAATAAACATGATCTACAATAACATAACCTAAGTATATAACATAGAAATGTGGGATAAGTTAAAGAATAAGAAATCATAATGTATAGGAGAAATCAATTCTACTTGATTCTCATAACATAGTGGGCTTGGGATGATAACCTATATACTCTCTTGGCCTTGAAATATAACCAATTTACCCTTTTGGGATTGGGCTACTACCCATATACCCTCTTAGTAATGAGCTACTACCTATACACCCACTTAGTCTTGGGTAAACCCGTGTACCCCCTTGGGCTACTAACTTTGAACCCTATTTGGATAATTCTACTATATGTGTACCATATTGGGATTGGGATAAAACATGTGTATCCTCTTGGGATTGGGATACTACCCCTATACCCTCTTTAAGCTCATGGGATATACAAATTCAAATAATTCATTATAGGGTGATACGGTAACCCACCCATCAATCATCTATAAATACATGTTCCACATGAAAAAAATCATGCATCACATTATGAAGAACCCATGGGAAAAAATAGGTTTTATAACATTTTAATATGGTATCACCAAAAAAATACCCCATGAATGTAAAAATTTGATACCCAAAATTTAATCACCCAAAAAGAGTATTTCATAAGATCAATTGGATGGTGATTCATGAAAAATAATTTCCAAGAAAATAAATCATATAGAGAAAATAGAAAACATAAGAAAAATTATAAAATAGTTTTTTAGAAAATTTGTTTATTTTTGGTGTAAAATTTGAAGTTATGATCACTATAAAAATACATTTTTGAAAAGGTGAATTGAATTTAATTTGAAAGATATTTACTTTTAGAAATATATTTAAATAGTTTATCCTTAAAAAATAAATAAATATTTCAATAACTTGGTGTGAAAACATCTTGAAAACCATTACCTTTTCTAAAATAATATTTAATATTCGATCAATGAAAAAGAAGTAAAGATTTAAAAAAGTTAAAGTTATTTTTTTGAAAAATTTTTATTTTAAAAATAATATTCAATATTAGATTATTTAATAGGCATAAATTATTTATAAATGGAATGTGGAGTGGAATATAAAACGTTTTATTTTGAAAGGATGTAAGCCCTTTTTAATATTTTAAAATAACTTGGTTGAAAACTCATATTATAAAAGAGTAACAAAAAGGTCCTTTTAAAAAGAGGAGAAGATAAATATGAAGGTTTAATGAGTAAAACCATATTTGTATTTTAATATGGGGAAGGATTTTATTTTGGAATAATGAACATGAAAATGGAGGAAAAAATATCTTTAAAGGAGATGAGATTTTTTTATTAAAAATGTTTCACTTTTACAAGAAACATGATTATTGATAAAGAAATTTTTTTAAAAAAAATAATTTTCCCCAATGATAAAAGTGGAAATATCTTAAAAACTATAAAATAAATAAATTTCTCAAATTTATAACAATGATGACCAAATAATAACTTTTTAACTCAAAGAAAGGAAATTTGAGTTAACCAAATCTATTATAGATATAAAAATTATTAAAGAAATAGAAATTTAAAAAGGGTTTAATTTGATATAAATATAAATATACAGAAAAAATATAAAATAATAGATAATAAAATCAATGAGAATAATTTTCCCGACTTATATGAAATAAGTTCAACAAAAACAACCATAACTCAATGAATGAAAATTAGGTTTCTAAAAACCCTTACAAAATCACAATCTTCTGGATTGAAAATAATTAGATGGTATAATATGTATTTTATTTTTCAATTAATTATATTTAATTAAAAATTTCAATAAAATAAATTCATAGATAATATATACACCATAAAAAGGAAGCAAGTGGTGAATACGTATCATATCCTAATAAAGAAAAATTGAGATAAAAAACCATTGCCTTGGATACTAATTCATTTTGTATGTAAACCTAAAATATTTAAATTAAGTTTATTAAATACTTTATGAAAAATATTTTACATATATATTTAATTTTTTATGGTCTATTTATTATCATGTGTTATTTATTTATTAAATAGATTTCATTTATGTCACTTACTTGAGGTGGTTCAATCGATTTATATGAAAATTACTTAGTACATTGACCATGGTCATATGAATGGTAAAATAGATTCATAGTAACCATAATGATATACTTTTATGTCTTTTATTATTCTATTATCGCAAAACTTATACATTTCCATTGGTTTTCCCCAAATAGTGACAAATTAAGAAAGGTTCCTCGATATGTTCATTTTAATTGGTTAAGTTTACTATAACTATATATTATTGATATCACTTATATAAGATCAAATATTATATTTTGATAATGTTAATAGTGTAAAAAATACCATTGTTTTATATTAAATATATTTTTAAAGGCATCCATGTTAGTTGATATAGAAAAATAGAACACGACGTTGATGGAGGCGGTAGTCCGCACGTACACCTGTCAACGTCTTTGTTTTCTAAATGGTTTTAGAGGAAGGTAGAAAAGTGATATTACATTAGTATAATAAAATTTCAGAATATTAATAATATTATTTTTATCAAAATTTCATGGATATAAAATATTTTAGAGTGTATAAGAATAAAATAATTAAGAGAGCTTAGTTGAGAACATCACCTCTCCCTTTAGATGTTCTCCCTCGATTATCACCTTAATGTTTCTTAGATTGGTGTTTTAGAAATAAAAATGATTATAGGATGTGGATATAGTGTTAAAGAGATACTAAGTTAGAGTTTTGGTAGATAAAAATCATTGTAATGGGTTGAAAAATGTAGTGGAAGTGATCTCCTTTTATAAGCGAAGAGAATGCCACTTTTGTAAATACCCTTTACTTTTTCAATGATGGAATGAAACTATTCAAGGTTAAATGGCTCCAATATTAAAAAATAATTAATATTGGGGGTGAAATAAGGTCAAAAAGTCCTCTACTATTCATTTTCATACATATTTTAAACATGTTTCAATTCTTTTACAACTAGTTTTTTACACTTTACCATTTTTCTTTTTTACCTTGGTAATTATTTTTTACTAGAGTATTGTATATTTTATTAAAAATATATTTTAACCAATATTTACATATTTATATGTTCAGAAACTAAATTTATGATCCTAATTAACTTTCTAAATAATTTAAAATTCAATTTAAAATTAAAACATTTAATGTATAGAAAAAAATTATTTTTTAGAATAATTTTATTCTCGCCAATAAGTGTTCTTAAAAGTATATAAAATAAATTAAAAATTAAAAGGGTGATGATATATTTTTATACAGGTTTAAAAATCCTAAAAAAGTCATTATATAGAATATATCAATTTAATTTATTAAATAAAAATGCACCATATTAATAAAAAATTATTTGAAAATAATCCTTTCACCATTTTCATGGTAATTAAATTTAATCTTAGTCATCATAACATTATGCCTAAAATTGAAATTGAACTTATTACATAATATTAACATGTTTATCTAAAATATGAAATATTTTTTTAGATTTAATTTCTACCAGTGCTGAAAACTAATTTCTAATATAAGTATATAAAAACATTTTTAGAGGAAAATATTACTTAGGTTTACAAAAATGTTAAAAATGTGTTTTATAGATTCAAAATAGTATTTTTAAATGATTTATTTTACTATAAATAAATATTTTATAAAAAAATTGGATTTAATATTTTTTAATCCATTTTTGTATTATAAAATTGATTGTATTAGCACAATAATTATTTATTAACTATTCACCTAAAAATAAATTATTTTCTCAAAATCTAAAAAATTAAACCTAAGATAATATTGAAATTATGAATATAAGAATGAAGTTAATTTGCTGAAATTACTATTCTAAATTTTTTATGTTTTTCTTTTAAATGAATATAAAATATATAAAAACATATTTTATTAAAAATTCCCGTTTAAAACTTTTTTTGCAAGGCACCCTTTTAGAAATTTAAATTTTCTTAATCTTATTTTTTATGAGTTTATAGTTAATTTATTTTTTTTATTTATGACTGGTTTTATTTTTAGAAACCTATTTTATTATAGAATAAATTATTTTAATCTTGAATTAGATAGTTATATTTATTATAAATACATTAATTATTTTTAAAAAATAGTTTTATTAAACTCATTTGTTATATGGTTTTATTTAAAAGTTCAATTTCACAATTATATAATTTTAGTTTTTTAAAATGAATTCCATTTTTAATCTATTATTTCAATATTATATAAGGATTAATTTCATAGAATTTTATGAATATATTGTTTTTTCAAGGAATATTGAAAAATACCGATTTTATTGAAAACTATATTTTATTTTAAATTAATTATATTGTCAAATTATGTTTTGTATCAATTTAAAATTTTAATTCGTTAATATTTATTTATATTAATCCATTTTTTTAATTTATTTCTTATATGAATTTAGTGTAAAAATAATTTATATTTTAAAAGGGAATTTTTCTGAAAAACTATTTTTCTTTTCATTTTATTGATTTAATTTTAAATTGAATTATGAATTTCTAAGTTTTGAATATTTAAAAAATATATTTTTTTAATAATGAGGTAAAAACTTTTTTAATATAAATTTTTTATTTATGGGCAATATGAAAAGTAAGATTAGTAATTTTTATTATCATAGAAAAGAGTAAATCATGGAATTTAGGTCTAAAATAAAATGATAAGAAATATCAAATGAACTAAAAACTCAAATACATCTTATTGTATGAGTATATCTTGAACATAATCATTCAAGGGTCGAATTATGACCTTTTTGGGGTCACTATAATGTGATCATCACCTTTATAACATTTTATTTAATGTCAAACATGTGACACTCTTGTTTTTAATAAGTGTAATATTTTTAACATGGTGTTATATAGAGGATATTTTTTAAAATAAATATTAGTTTGGAATATAAAATATTTATCTTCATCATGATAATTTATTTATAATTTTTAGTGAAGAAATAATTACCTTAAATTCATACACAATTTCGATGCATTAATTAATTAATTAATGGAAAAATCAAATAAATGATATTAAAAAATACTAAAATAAATATAATTTGAGATAAAAAATTTGATATAAGATATTTTTAGATGATATTAATATTCTAGGTATGTATTGAAATAAATGTATTTAAATTTTAATTTTTATCTTGATTTTATTAAAGTCAATGTAATGAATAGTCGTAAAAAATGGCATTTTGGATATTTTTTAGTGAATAATATTTTTTTAAATCATATAAAATTCATAAGAATATTAAATTTTAAAAACTTATTAGGATAAGGTTTAAAATATTAAATATGGTCCTTTTATGGTTTTTTTTCATTTTGTATTAACTATATTGACCCTCAAAGTTTAAAAATCCATGTTGTCATAATAAGAGTTTAATGGGTTAAATAGCGGTTAAAACTAAATGATAAGAGTATAAAAATAGTCAAAAATTGTATAATTTTCTTTATATAGGGATTTTGACCAATAATCATCTTATATTCAAAATAAATCACTTTTCAGCCATTTAAAATTGAAAAGTAATTTATATTAATTTAATATTTTGAGAAATTCTAAGAGTGCCCTTCCCATCTCTTATAAAATATCACCTCTTATTCTCATTTCTTCACCATTAAAACCCCATTTTGTTTAGGAAATAACTTTCAAAATACCTTTTTAGGATCCCTATTCTCATTATTAAGGCCTTATTTTAGGCATAACACCAACCTTAATGGTCCCAAGGTGTTTAGAAAAGGAGGTTGTCTGAAGAAGAGGTATCATTTTTAATCAAGTATTTATAGTTTAATTCTTCATCTGCATCATTAAATTTTTTTTAATCCATTATAAAATAATAATATAAGTATCATACATATACTTATATTTCATTATTTTAGTATCATTACATATATCCATCTCTTCTCCGATCAAATGGGAAACAAAACCATCATTCAGGTGTACGGTTGACTACCACATCATGGACCAATGGAATTAATTTTACACAATAATCTCTCATGATGCATTATAATAATATAATTAAAGTTTATATATGATATTAATGAAATATTTATCATTATTAAAAGATAATATATCATTTAAATTCTTAACTTTCCTTGTATAAAAAAATGATAACATCATTCATGCATTTGTGTGGACTACCACCTCTACAAAATGATGTGATTCAATTTTCATCACCACATCAAATGAATGATATATTTAAATATATTTAGATAATTAATATTATATTTAAGATATTATTATCATTTTATATAGATAAAATCATTCTTACATTCTTTCCATAATTATCATTTAAAAATGGAAACATTACTCACGTGTACGTATGACCTACCATCACCATGATTGTAACATAGTTCATTTTTACTAACCATATTTAATGGAAGGATTTAAAACTATAATTTATGTATAAAAATAATAAATAATCCATGATTATTATTCTAGAGATGATGGAATAATGACTTATTTTATGATAGCTGACTTACCAAAGCCATTTTGGACTTATGAAATAAATATCATCAAAATATCTGATGTGAATTTAATTATATGAATAATTAAACATAGCATGGTAAGAGATAAAATAAAAGAAAAAATAAACTTGAAATTTTTTAAGCTATTAAATAATTTACATAAGTGTATTATTCAGGAAGATAAAGGATGTTCTTGATGTGTCAAACTCAAGGTAAGAGATTTTCTTTTTAAAAATCCTATTTTAAAGTTACTCTTTCAGTTTTTACAGAAGTAAAAAAATGTGCATAGTTTTCTTATAAAATAAGTGATTTTAAAATGGTAAAATTATTTTCCTAAAGGAATTATTTTATGATGAAATATTTCAAGTTGTATGCTTATATTATGGTTATTGGGAATAATTTATGAGGATGGGTGGTGATGTTATTAACCAATGATGGGTGTTTCCATGATTAACCAAGGACGAGTGGTTATGTTATAACCTCCAATGAATTGAGTAATATGAAGATAGAATTTGACCAAATTGGTTATTCCATTTGTAAGATTAATATGAAAAAATGATGTCCCAAGTTACCTACTTAACTTTTACATGATTTGAAATGATTTTACATGGAAATAATTTGATTTTAAAAATTTAATATAATGATCTTTTTAAAAAGATGATTCTATTATCTAGGAAAAAAATGCATGGTTTTAAGAAAATATTTTTTATGGGTTATCACTAGACTAATTATTTTCTTTTTTTTATTTCCCTTAATGAGATTTGTTTGCTCGTCCCATATTTTTGAAATTTTATTCATAGGGTTTAAGGTAGAGTATGGACAAGGATGGGGTCAAAATGAAAATTATAAAAATTCATATTGAAAATAAACCATATTTTATTATAAAAACATTATTTGGTAGAAAAAATGGATACTGAGTATAAGTTTCCACTTATAATGTATGGTTTTAATATGTTAGAGGTTTACCTAATTGTATAATACTCTAAACCAAAAAGATACTCTGGATTGTGAGAATGTGAATACTAGTCCAAAGAACTATAATATGTAATTTTTAAGACCAGTGCCGCATATTTGGTATATGAGGATGTTTTTTTATTAATTTAGAGGATATAATCAAATTAATAGAAAACCCTTAAGGTATTTTACTTTAGAGTCAATTTTACATAATATATCATTTTAGGATTACCATGGTCCTTTATATGAACAAATGTTTTCATAATGGTTTTCTATAGAGGAAAAAAGGGAGCTGATGTAGGAAGGCATTGAGAAGAAGATATACTTCAGAATTAGAAACCTATAATTAATGTAATGGGAATAGAAAACTTTGTTTACAGTAATAGATCATTTACAAAATCTATAAATGGTGATGGAACACATTATAGGGAGTAGATCAATCTACCTTAGAGAAACATGATGGTAGTAGGGAATTTTATGAGATCAAATCCTGTAGATTTTAGTGGAACCTTATATTCAGTTATAGATAAAGTATGGAATAATTATTTGAAAAATATATTTGAAGTCATTGGGATTTCAGAAAACCCAAAGGTAACACTTTATATTTATTATTTTGAAGGAGAATTTGATCGATGGTGGTCTCTGGTTAAGAATACTAGAGAGAATGAGGATCTTGATTCAATGTAGTGGGATGCTTTAAAGAATATTTTTATTGAAAAATATTTTCCTAAGACTTCTTGAGTTATAATAGAGAGACTATTCCTAGAACTGAGGAAAAAATATGAAGATTATGTGGCTTTATATGAAGCTAATACTACAGGACTAGGAAGGTACATACTTTATTTTTTAGGACATTGATAGTAAAATTAATATATTTTACCCTTTTTTGAAAACAATTTTATAAATAACATTGGATTTATAAGAATTTAAAATCAATGAGAAACTTGTTCATTGTGCTGAAGAAGTTGATATGGTGTTTGTTGAGATGTATGTGAATCACGATTACAAGAGTAAGAAGTGTGCATGTTGGTATGCATTAGAGAAGTATTCATCAATAAAATTTGGAGGTAATATAATAAAATTCCCATCTTGGGATAAGTGTAGTAAAAAGAACCATGGGGAATGTCTCATGAAATCTGGAAAATGATTTTGATATGGAAACTTTGGTCACATGGATTATGAATTCAAGGAAAATGAGTATAAAAATAATGAAAATATGATGGTAAAATTATTTAATTATGTTTGGTTGGGACATTATGCTAACGTATGAAGAAATATTTAACTCAATTGATAAATCTTCAAGATCATAAGAAAAAGATGCAGAAAAAATATTTTTCCACCACTACAGTTGATGTTGGACTGCCAAATGAATTGGTAACAGGTATGTTAATAGTGTATTCAAAATTTCCCAATATCCTATTTGATTTTGTATATTTTTATTCTTTAATTTATAATAAATTAACAAGTAAATTTGGAACATCACTGAATAAAAATAAGATAGAAATTTTGGTAAAAAATCTAGGTGAAAGTATTAAAGTAATAATTATTTATAGGAATATTTCTATTATTATTAGTGGAATGGTCTTTATTGAAAATATTATGAAACTTCCCATTGTAGAGTTTGATATTATTTTGGGTATGGATTAGATTTCAGTATATCAAGGTAAAATAGATTGTGGAACCAAGAAAGTTTTATTTAATGATTTCATACCCTTGATAACATACCAAGAAGCTAAGAAATTGTTTAGCTATGGTAGTGAAATATACCTAGATCATGTTGTTGAAAAGAAAGAAACTATTCAAATTAGTGATGTTTCATTCGTTAATGAATATATGGATGTTTTTAATGAATTTCCTGGTGTTATTCAAGATTATCTGGTCGATTTTATATTTGACTTAGTCTCTTATGTTAATCCTATTTAAAAACCACATTATTGAATATATCTAGTAGATATTTTGGAACTAAAAAGAAACTATATATGTTTCTAGATAAAGGATTTATTTGACCTATCACTTCACCATGTGGTGATCCTATTTTTTTTGTTAACAAGAAAGATGGTACCATGAGAATTTTCAATGATTATAGAGCTTTGAATAACATCACTATTAGGAATAAGTACCCATTTATTCATATTAGTGATTTATTTGATTATCTTTAGGGAGTGAAACATTTTTTAGAGTATTGATATTGGGTTGGAGTGCCATAAATTTAAGGTGATATAGGAAGATATTCCAAAGACAACTTTTTAGACTACATATGGGAACTATGAGTTTGTAGTTATATCCTTTTGGTTGTTCAATGCTCTGGATATATTTATAGATCTAATGAATAGATTTTTCCATGAGTTATTGGATAATTTTATGGGTTTTTTATTGATAATATATAGGTATATTCTAAAATTCATGAGGAATATAGAATAAACCTAAGGATTGTGTTTAAACCCTAAAAGAAAAGAAACTCTATGGAAAATTTAGAAAGTGTAAATTTTGGTTACAATGGGTTTCTTTACTTGGTCATACTATTTCTAAATATGAAATTACTATTGAACTTGATAAAATAAAACTTTTTGAATATTGGATAAGACCAAAAAATGTCATAGAGGTTCATCATTTTCTTATATTGGCATGTTACTACGCATGGATTTCTGAAAACTTTACTTGGTTTTCTAGACCATTGACTCAGCTAACATGGAAGAGAGTTAAATTTATATGAAAAAATAATGTGATGATTATTTTTAAGAAATAAATTTTTTTTGGTAAATGCTCTAGTTTTGGCCTTTCCCTGAAGAAATATTGATTTTATCATTTATAGTGATGTTTCTTTGAAATTAATTGGTTGTTTCTTGATGTAAAATAATCAGTTAATTTATTATGCTTAATTATTAATGAAAACTCTAGGAAAAAATTATCCAACACATTATTTAGAATTTTCTACTATGGTATTTTTGATAGAAAATTTAGAGGCATCATTTTTATAGATAAATTTGTGAAATACATACTGATAATAAAATATTAATATATATATTTTTTCAGAAAGAGTTGAAAATAATGTAGAGAATATGAATGAAAATTATTAAGTATTATGATTTCATGATCTATTACCAACATAGAAAAGAAAATAAACTAGCTGATTCCTTGAGTCGAAAAAATAATGCTACATTAACCATGTTATGATTAGAATATGACCATTTGGTTAATTAATTGATGATTTTTTCCTAGATATTGTGGATGTAGGAATTTACTCTATTTTTTTCAGGTGTTAGAGTAATCAACTTTGTTAAAAAAAATAATTCAATCTCACAAGGAAGACCATGAGTTATATTAAAACGAAAAATTGGTTAAGAGGTTTTAGTTTCTTGAATTTAATGTTGGAAAATAATGTGTCTTGAATTTGGAAAAATATTATGTGTGCCTTATTATTCTTATTTGAAGAGGGAGTTGTTAAATAAATTTCATAGTTCCCTATTTTTTGTTCATCCTGTCAGCACTAAGATGTACATGGATCTTCGAAAGTGTTACCGATGGGATGAAATGAGAATATAAATTGATGACTTCACCAGGAAATGTTTGACCTATCAACAGGTTATAGAATAATTAAAATTAAAAAAGGGTAAGCTTATTCATTTTCCAGTTCCAGGGTGGAAATGGGAAAATATATCCATATATTTCATGGTGGGACTACCAAAGACTTCTCAAGGTAATAATGAAATTTGGGTTATTATTGATATAATTACTAAATATAAACATTTCATTCCTATTTGAGTTACATTGTATTTAGATAAACTTTCTTGAATGTATCTTAAGAAAATAGTCAAGTTAAATAGATATCCTCTTTCTATTGTATATGACTTTGATCCTAGATTCACTTCTAATTTTTGGAAGGCCTTTATAAGTCACTGGGAATTGAATTAATGTTTAAAACATCCTTTCAACCACATTATGTTGGAAAGTAAGAATGAAAAATTATAACCTTTAACGAAATACTTCATGCTTGTTCAATTTATTACTATAGAATTTGGGATCAATATCGTTCTTTAATTTAGTTTTCTTATAATAACAGTTTTCATTTCAATATACATATGAAAAATTTTGAGGCATTATATAGAAAGAAGAGTCATACTCCAGTATGTTGGGATGAAGTTGGTGCAAGAAAGTTGAAGGGAATTTTTTTATAGGAAGTGGATGATAAAGGGAAAATGATTCAAAAACATATGATGACAGTTCAGGTCAGGTAGAAAACATTATAAAGACAATTAGAGTAAATACTATTAATTTGAGGTAGGTTATCATATTTTTATTAAATTATCTCTATAAAAAACTATTATATATTTTAGAATATGGGAAAGTTAAGTACCTAATTCATAGGACCTTATGAAACCCTAAATATATTTGGATCTTTTTCCTACCGAGTGGCCTTGCTACTGAGTGTATCCCAGTTACATAATGTTTTTCATGTTTCGATATTAAGAAATTATGTGCAAAATTAATCTCATTTTTTGATCCCTTAAGTTGTATAGTGGTAAGATAACCATTATTATGTTAATAATCCTGTTCATATTCTTTAACAAAGAGAGAAATTATTGTGGAACAAATTAATTCACCAGGGAAGTTTTTTCTAGAGTAACTATTTAGTTGAAGAAGTAACATTGAAATATGAAAATGCCATGAGGGAAAGATATCCCTACTTGTTTGATAAGTTAATTAAAATTATGAGGATGGAATTTAAAAAATTTTGGGGTGGGGGGTTAGAATTTAATACCCAAGTTAATGATCTAACAAATTATTTTAATCTTGAATTAGATAGCTAAATTCATTATAAATATATAAAGTATTTTTAAAAATAAAAAATAGTTTTATTGAACTCATTTATTATATGGTTTTATTTAAATTTTTAATTTTTAAATTATTGAATGTAAATTTTAAAAATTGAAATTTATTTTTGAGTTTATAATTTTAAAATTATCCTAGGATGAATTTTGGAATATTGTTTGAGAATATTGATTTTTAATGAGTAATGAAAATACTTATTTTCATTGGAAACTCTATTTTATTTTAAAGTAATTACAATGTTAAATTATATTTTGGATTAGTTTTAATTTTTAATTAATTTATTTTGAATTATAGGTATCTATTTTTTGTTTTTGAAATGTATTTTACACTTGAATTTTCTATAAAAAAATTTTATATTTTAAATGGTAATTTCTTGAAAAAATTGTTTTCCATTGCGTTTTATGGTTTAATATTAAATTAAAATATGAAAAATATATTTTTTAATTTTTTAAAAATGGATTATATATTTTTAATTAGTAGGTTTAAATTTACTAAATAGTTCCCTTTAATTTTTGGAAAATATAAATAATAATCATAGTAATTTTTATTACGAGAGTAAAAAGTAAATTAGGCAATTTGGGTTACCAATAAAATGAAAAGAACCATAAAATGACTTAAAAACTAACCTAAATCTTATTTTATGAGTATATATCGACCATAATCATACAAGAGTATTATTTAATAATTTTTTTTATCAACTTGGATGATATTATTACCGTCATATTATTTTATTTAATGTCAGACATGCCACACTATTGTTTTTAACAAGTGAAATATTTTTAATATAGTGTTATCCAGAAGATATGTCAGATTTTAAATAATTTTTTAAAATATAAAAGATTTATTTTAATAATGTAAAATTATTATTAAATTTGAGTGAATAAATAATTAAATTAAATTCCTATATAATACGACAAAGTAATTAATTAATTAATGTAAAAAATAAAATAACTGATGTTAAAAATTTAAAATAAACATTATTTGAGATAAATAATGTGATAAAAAATTTTATAGTTTACTTTGAAGTTTTAGGGATTTATTAAAATAACTTTTTTAAATTATAAGTTTTATCTTTATTTTATAAAATTCAAAGTAATAAATTGTTCTAAAACATGATAATATAGATATTTTATAGTAAATAATATTTTATTAAATGGTATAAAATTTCTAAAAATCTTATATTCGTCCACGTGGTTAGTATAATTTTTATAATATTAAAAAATTCCATTTATGAGTTTTTATTTTAAAATAACTTTACTAAACCTCAAAGACTAAACAACCTTGTTACTACAGTATGTGTTAAAGGGGTTAAATAGTGGTTATAACCAACAGATAAGGGTATAAAAATATTCAAAAATTGTCTAATTTTATTGTATGATAATATATCAACCCATAATCATCTTATATTTAAAATAAATCACATTTTATCCATTTTTAATTGATAATTAATTTATATTAGTTTAATATTTTAAGAAATGACTAGAGTACCCCTCCCCTCTCTTATAAAAGATAACATCTTATTATCATTTCTTCACACTTCAAAGCCAATTTTTTCAGCTAATAACTAACAAAATACCTTAATATAACCCCTATTATCATTATAGAGTCCTTATTTTTGGAATAAAACCAATCTTAGTGGTCTTAAGGTGTTAAACAAAGGAGACTATCCAAATAAGATGTATCATTTTTAATCAAGCGTTCCTATTTTATTTCTTCTTACACATACTTCAAATCATTTTAAACCATAATAAAACAGTAAAAAAGTATCCTAAATTTACTGATATGTTATTATTTTAATATAATAAAATATATCCATCCCCTCTTCCATAAAATGGGAAACAAAACTGTCATTCATGTCTATAGAGAACTACAACCTTGTAAACCGATGTCATTTGTTCTCCATCACCATCTCTCAAGATTGGTTATAATTATGGAATTAATGTTTATAAATAATATTCATGAAATATTTATCATTAAAAAAGATAATATATCATTTATATATGTATCTTTCCATGTATAAAAAATGATAATGTTTTTTGTGAATATGTGCGGACTACCACCTCCATGAAGTGATGTGATTTATTTTTCATCAACACATCAAATGAATGATATATATAAGTATATTTAAAGAATTAATATGATATTTAAGATATTATAATCATTTTTAAAAGATAAAATTATACTTACCTTCATTCCATAATGATAATATAAAAATGGAATTGTTACTCATGCGTTCATACAACCCACCATCTCAATGATTGTAACATATTTCATTTTTAATAACCATATTTACTAGAAAGATGTAAAAGTATAAATGATTTATAAAAATTATAATTATTTAATGAATATTTTTTAAAGATTATGAAATAGTGATCTATTTGACCATATTCTACCCACTGAATCCATTTTAGACTTACGAAATGAATATAATCAAAACATATGATGTGAATTTAATTAATTAAATAATTAAATATTGAATTGTAAGAGATAAAATAAAAGTAAAAATAAAATTTAAAAAGGTTCTTAATAATGTATATAATTAACCTAATTTTATTATTCAAGAATATAATGAAGGTATGTGATGTGTGAGGCTCATGGTAAGCGATTTTTTTTAAATATCCTCTTTTAAAGTTACTCTTTTATTTTTTTTACAAAAGTAAAAAAAGATTTTTTAACTTATATAGAATGAGTTATTTTTCCCATTTTTATTAAGCCTTAATGTTTTAAGGATTTATTTACAATATTACATTATTATATTTAAATAAAATGTTTTATTTTTTATGTGTGGATTTTTTTTAAAAAAATACGTGATTTTAAAATGGGAAAGTTATTTTCCTCAAGGAATTATTTTATGATGAAATATTTCAGGTTTTATGATTATATTATGGTTTTTGGGAATTGTTTATGAGGTTTTTTGTTTATGTTATTAACCAATTAAGGGTGGATCCATGATAAACCAAGGGCATTTGGTTATATTATAACCTCCAATGCATTGGGTACTTTGGAAATAGAAGTTGACCATATTGGTTATTCTATTTATAATAGCGACATGAAAAAATGATTCCCCAAATTTCCTATATAAATTTCATATGATTTCAAATGAGTTTTCATGGAAATTTTATGATTTTTAAAAGGTAATACAACTTTATTTCAAAAAATATTATTCCCTTTTCTGGGTAAATTAGGAATGTTTTTTAGAAAATGTTTTTATGGGTTCTCATTAACTAAGGGTATTAATTATTTAATATCTTTTACTGAGTTTTTTGTTCTCATTCCACAATTTTTAAAAATATTTAATAGCTTTTAATTTAGTGTATGGAAAATAATGAGGTCTATATGAAAATTATTCTGATTTATGATGAAAATAAACCATATTTTATTTTTTAAAAAATTGTTTGGTGAGAAAACATAGATACTGAGTATAATGTTCACTTTTAATGTATGAATTTACTATATATGAGTTCATCTTAATTATATAAATCTATAAACCAAAAATATACTTGTAATTGTAAGAAAGTGAATTTTAGTTCATAAAACTATAATATGTAATGCTTAAGGCTAGGTCCTTATATTATTATTCTAAAATTTTGTTAACAATATTCATATAATATGTCACAGATCATTTTACTTCAGTGTTGTGTGTGAAAGAAGCAATCAAACATAGTAATAATTTAGAGAAAAATATATTCCAAAAATATTTAGGTGTTATATATCCCCAATTAACCATTAAATTAATGATATATCATTTATGATATAAAAAATGTATGATACCTTTGTTGGGAAAAAATTCTTGAAGGTAACTTTGTAGTGTTTTGGGGTAGATTATGTTTATTGAAAAAGTAGGTGTAAAAGGTCAGTTGTGGATTTCTATCATAATTATTAAATTGGTATGTTTACATAGATCCATGAAAAAGGAATTAATACTTGGAAGGTGGTATAAAATTTTGAAAATACAAGGTGGCACTAGTACCTTGTGTTTAAAAACATTTTGGGGTCCAAAATTTGAAGGATGGACCAAGAATCATGGAATTTATATTTCCATTAAAGCCTCATAAAAACATGGAAAAGACATTAATTTTGTGAAGGTTTGATGTTTTGTGAAGGACTGGTGCTTTGTGAAATTTTAGTGTTCCTTGAAGGGGTGGAGCATGATGAAAGGGGGCTGAGCAGGAAGGGTTGAAGGTAAATCTATGCAACTACAAGAAATATTTTTGAATAAGGAAATTTCCCTAATGATTCATGAAGACTGGGGTGTTCATGTTGAAGAATGAAGATCTTCATGAAAAGGTGATGGTGAGGTTGAAAACTTCACAAAAGGGATGAAATATATTTAAATAGGCATCTACCCCCTCATTTGACTAATCAAGACATAACAAAAATATGAAGGCTCTGAATTCATGAAGGTGGTTCATAACGGATTTTTCTGGTGTGAAGGTTTTCATAAGATCATCTATTTTGTAGGGAAATAGAGTTTGTGAAGGGTATATAAGCTTCACCAAAGATGCGAGCATCGAAAAATTTGCGAGATTTATGAATTATAACCAAGCATCTCAAAGGGATATTGATTCATGAAGGCTATACAAGATTCACAAAAGTGGTGAGAATTGTGAAAATTGTGGGGTTCATGAAAGAAGGATATTCTTGTGAGGAATTAGGCAGTTTATCAAAGTCAGGAAAGAGTGTTTTTGATAATTAAATATCATGTGAACTAGAAGGGATTTCCCAATAAATATCTTATAAACTAATATTCATCAAGTAGATGAAATTAGAACTTAATGCTTCAACAAATGAGGTGTCAAAAATATTGACTCAAGTGATCAAAATAAAAACCATCTCAAGGAGTAGCGAGTGCACTTAATTTGAGAGAGAAGAAATCTTTCAAATTGTGATTGTTTGTAAAATAAGAGGGAAATTGAGGCCTATATAAAATTTGTAATAATAGCGCACTTTAGTGGATTTTATGCATAATAACATTGCCTTTGTATGATCCCTATATATAGCTTAGTGTGGGTGAACCAAGTAATTTTTTTTGTCTCATTCATTATTTCATTTCTATTCATACATTACTACATGAAAAGGAAAAAATGTATTTTTTGACAATGAAACAAGATCTGAAGGAGCAGTATTTTTAATATTTCATACCCTAATTCACCCCCTCTCATGGTATTTAACCTTTTAAGGCTAACAATTGGTATCCAAGTGAAATTTTAAAATCTCTATTTCTCTCTTAAGATTTAAATGGTGGTTTTTAATAATAAAAGGATTCCGATATTGGATAGAAACTATTTTCAATTATGGAAGAATAATATGCAGTACTAAATATTATCATTCAATAAGGATGTATTTATATCAGTAATACATGGTATTTTGCAATGTATGGAAAATAGTTATTTATCAGAAGTAGACTGAACAGAATTGGATAATGATGCAAGATGAATCAATTTATTAGGGGGATCATTGTCCAATGAAATATATATGAATGCGATATCATGTAAGTTAGAACACTATATGTGGGAAAATATTTTAAATATCTATAAAGAAGATTGAAAATTTAGGGAATCAAAATTATAGGTTTTATGGAACAAGTACGAGCATCTGATAATGAACCCCAATGTGTTAATAAATGTGTTATTTGACTGGGTGAATGTTATTGTGGAAGAAATGCATGGTATTGGAGAAAATCTTAAAGATGTAAATACCATCAAGGGAATTTTGAGAATACTTCTACCTTGATTCAATCCATAATTCTCTATTTTTGAAGATAAAGATCCAAAGGAGTTGACACTAAATATCTTATATAACAATCTTATCACAAACGAGATGATAAATGAATATATTGAGTTTGTAGAAAAAGGGAATTACAAAGAAGTGGAATTCAAGGCTATGAAAAAGCTCACTATTGAAGATATCCAGGAAGAATAAAAGATAGATAAGTTCATAAAACTCATTTCCTCAAATCTACAAAGAGGAAAATAATTGTTTAATGGGAAAATCCTACTTTTTTTCTTTAGATGTGGAAAGGTTGGGATTCTTTTGGCAAGGTTCCCTAGGAATTTCCAAGGTGATAGTGAGGATAAAGTCAAAATTCCCATAAATAAGTTTACAACTTATTTGAAAGGTAAGAAAAAATTTAAGAGATATTTATTTAAAAAGAAGAATCTTATTTCACAAGAAACTGATAGCTTAGAAAAATTTGAGTTTAAAGGGATGGAGAACTGCAAGTATTATAGAAAAATTACTATGGTGGCAGTTTTTGGTAGCTCTTAGACAAGGGAAGAAAGTGATAACGACGATTAAGAAGTTAAAGGAAGAGTTGATCTCCAAGTTTAATTAGAATATAATCTTCAGGAGATAGATGTTTGGGGATCCAAAATGAAGAAAACCAAAGTGGTTCATGATGAAAAAATCTATATACAGCAGCAAGAAAAAGATAAGTCTAAGCTAATGGAAAAAATTGAAAATATAATGCATTCAATTCTATAGAAACCAGAAAACATTATTGAGTACAAGCTCAAAGTTGAAGAACAAAAATGAGTGATTGATGTTTTGAATAAAAAAGAAAAAGATTAAATAAAACATATTAAATAACTTTAAGATGAAGTTGTTGACCTACGAAGAAAATTACAAGATAAGGAGTGAATTTTGACTCTTGGAATAAATTCAGGAAAGAAGATCACCCAACAGGTAGAAAAGATAGATATAGGACTTATAGATTCAAGCAATATAGAAGAAACAGTCATATCTAAATGACATGGCTCGTATGGGGGCTTGATTGCATGCATAAAGTTGTGGGGATTAATTTTAGACCTCAAGTGCCAACTCTAATGTTGAAAATTTATTTGGGTAAAGACTCATAGAACACAATAAATAACTGGTCCTACAATAATTTATTAGAATACAGCTTGTATCAGGCATTATTTTTGTGTAAATATGGGACATTCTCAAAATTTATGTTCCATAGCCAAAAGGTACTGAAGGTAATAAGAGAAACAAATGAAACGAAATAGAGTTTAATATTATGGGAATGATTTTAATAGTTACTATTTATGGTGTGTAGGATTTAGACATATGAACAGATATTTATCATCAACAATGTAGACGAATATTCTAAAGCATATTCAAAGTGGTCATAAGTAGTAACTCAATGTATCATAGAATAAGTGAAAAATTCAAAACAAATTTTCAGATCTAAATGATGTATAATATCTATAATATTATGAGGAAGATCAGGATTATCAATCAGTAATGGGTATAAAGTAAAATAAATGGATTAAAAAGAAAAAAGCTGAGCAGGTAGTGGTTGTAGATATTTCCATTGAAGCATCAAATCATACTGGTGTATAGATACTTGATAGTGGATATAAATGGGAAATAAGGATCTTATTATGAGAATAAAATATAATAATGAGGGTGTTATAAAAATTGTAAATGATTAAGAACTAAATATTTTTGTCTTAGGAAAATCCAAATTTGGGGGGAAAGATATGATATTTGATGTCAAAGGTCTTAGTCACAAATTTCGAAGTTTTAATTAACTATGTGACTCGGTTCATTTTATAAGCTTTACCATTAAGTTGTGTATCATAAATTGAAAATATAGTGCAATTTTTTTATAGGTAAAGTACATGGAGGAGAATATCTACCTTTTGAGTGGAGAAAAAGATATGTTATTTTTTTCCAGAGAGGAATAGTATAGGCTGTGACATAAAAGGATTGAAGATTTATGGAAACCAACCCTAAAATATCTAGTCAAATATTATGTAACTCCTGATATCTCCAAGCTATCATGTGATCATACTCACATGTGTGGTGATTTTTAACAAGGAAATATTATTAGAAATTCATACAAGTAATGATAAAAAATTCAACCAAAATAGTTGAATTGGTGTATACATATGTTTGTGAAACTATCTCACCAAGAGAAATTGATGGTAAAATGTATTTCATTCTTTTTCATTAATTATTTCCATAGTATGTCATGGGTATTTCTCATTTTCCACAAGTTCAAAGTGTTCAGTTTTATAAAAAATATCGATGGGAATATAAAAGGATGCTTGGACCTAAGATTATGAAGTTATATATTGATAATGTTATGAAATTCAAAAATAGTAAAGTATATTATTATTTCGAAAAATATGAGACAAGGCATAAAGTTTCGATAGAAAGAACTCCTAAAAAACGGATTGATTGAGAGGATAAATGGGATCATAAATAACAAGGCCACAACAATGCTTGTTGAAAATTTCCTACTAGAGAAATTATGGAATGTAGTAGTATAGGCATTAGTCTCTATATCTAATATGGATTTTTTATGTATGAAATAAGATAATACACTATACAATATGTAGTATGAAAAGAATAAAAAATTGAAATACACTATAAACTATAGAAGTAAGTGTTTTATCCTCATTAAGGAGAAACATAGGAAGTTTGAGTCTTATGTAGATGAGAGTATATTTCTTGGATACTCAGGAAAAATAAAAACATATAAATTCTTTAACAAGAGGCTAGGAAAAGTTATTGTAAGTAACTGTGTCACTATAGTAGAGAATGAACTGGATCTTCAACAAAATAGTAAACAATTCTCTAATTTAAGTGATGTAGAGGTAAGAAACTCAGGTGGAGTTGAAGTAGAAAATATTGATTCATAATAATATACTGATGATGAGTAAGAAGAATTTGAATCTATATCTACACAAAATCAAAATAATTGAGCTGGAATTGATATGAAAAATATCATTAGTGGTCAAGAATTTCCAGTTCAAACAAATAGAATGAAGTCTTTATAGTGGGATTATTTCTTATCTCAGGTAGAGACTAAATATTTTGAGGAAGCATTTGGAGATGATAACTAGGTTTAGGATACTAATGAAGGGCTTGACTAAATTTATAAGAATCAAACATGGGAGATTGTTTAAAGAACATCAGATAAGAATGTCATCAAGACCAAATGAGTCTTTTGAAATAAGATAAATTTAGAAAATATAATTATTTGAAATAAAGAATGACTAGTGTATAAATTATACTCCCAAAAAAGAGGGTATCGATGTTGATGAAGCATTTACACCTATTTTAAGGTAAGAGACAATTAGATTATTCTTATACATAATAGTAAAAATAAAGTTCAATGTTTTCTAAACGGAGGTCAAGTTATCATTTCTAAATGGGGTTCTATAAGATGAAGTGTATATTGAGAAGCAATATAGTTTTCTTATAAATTTAGATGAGAAAAAAGTTTTTATGATGAGGAAGGCACTATATAGATTGAAGCAAGAAATAAGAGCATGGTATTCAAGGCTTGATAAACTTTTGAATAAAATTGGATTTCATCATAATAGATTTGATTATAATATTTAAGTAAACAATTATAGTAATAAAATGATGATGGTGCATATATATGTTAAATATATAATATTTGGTGGATTAGATAAATTATAGTGCAAGTAGTTCACATAATTCATGAAAAGTGAGTTCAAAATGTCAATGATTGGTGAAGTGACCTTTTTCTTTTGTTTACAAGTGTCATAGGGAGGGAATGAAACATTTAATTATTAATACAAATATTATAAGGTGGTTTTAAGAGTATTTTGAATGGATAATTCCAATGATATGATGAATTTGGTAGCCACATGGATGAAAATATCACAAGATGATGAACGAAAAGCATTTACTGTCAAAGAATACAGGTAGATCATTGGTAGTCTATTTTACTTAATGGTGAGAAGACATGATATTTTTTTCTCCAAATGTCAAGTATCTCAATATCAATAAAATATCTATGAAATCCACTTACATATAGTAAAAATAATACTTAAGTTTATCAATGGCACAATAGATTTTATTTTTATATACAATGAAAAATATCAACAAGATTAATGGGGCTATTCAGATGAAAAATGGGATGGATCAAAAAATGATAGAAAATAAACAACAGGTGGTGCATTCAATACTAGTAGATTGTTTATTTCCTTTCTATGAAAGGAATAATATTTCATTTCATTAGGAACCATGGAATCTGAATATATTCCATCTACTTAAGATTATATGCAGTTATTATGGATGAAAGAATATCTTGATGATATGAGAGTTAAAGTGAAGTCTCCAATCAGAATCCTTTAGAATAATTCAAGTACTATAAATCTTAGAAAAAATTTCATCAATCATGGATTAAGCACATTGAAATCAAGTATCATTTTATCAGGGAGTTGGATCATGGGATTTTGAAGTGTTAGTATGTTCCTACAGAACAATAGGTTATAGAAATTCTAATGAACGCCTGACCCAAATAGGTATTTGAGCAGTATCGATTAAATCATGATGTTCAATCGACTCCCCACATATAAAAAGTTTTCATGTGGGACTACCTCTCCTTGTGGTATGGTGTGATTTTACATTATGAGATATTCTATATTCTTTACAATTTTGTAGCCACAAAGGAGTGACCCTTGGGTTCATTGAAAAAGGGGGAGAAAATATATTGATTAAGATAGGGAGAAGACTATAGAGAGAGAAGAAAATTAAGGGGATTTTTAAATCTAAGGATGCTAAAAATTTTTAGTCAAAGGATATATATCCTGATAGATGGGGTTTATGGTTAAATAAGTTGACTATTTTGGGAATGAAGTGATTCATTAATTAAATTCTCATGTTACTCTTGTTTCTAACACTAAGATAGATCATGTGGGATTAGAGTGTGTGTAGGGTAAGTCTTTTATCTCTATCTAGAATCGAAAGAATAAACTTTTGGTTAAATATGTAAGAAGATTTAAAGTGGTATCAAAGAGTGGATATTTTTGAAAAAACCCAAATGGGGATATTGTTATGAAAAAATCCCTAAATGTAACTTTCCAATGTTTTTGGGTTGATTATGTTCATTGAAAAAAGAAGGTGGACAAGATCGGTTGTGGCATTCCAGTATGGTCATTGACTAGGTATTTTGGAAATATCCAATAAAATGGAATGAATGCTCTGGATTCATTATAGAAAGATGTGAATACAAGGTGATAGTGTTTCCTGGTGTTTTCCAAATTTTTGGGGTCTAAAATTTGAAGGATGGAACAACAATCACGAAATTTGTGTTTCCATGAATGTATCATAAAAATATGAAAATAAAATGAATTTTATGAAGGTTTTATATTTCAAGAAGGTATGGCTATTTTCAAAATTTTTGTGTTCTATGAAGGTGTGAAGATTCAATCAATGGGAATGAGAATGAAGGTTTGATGGTAGATCTACACGAATATGAGAAAGATTCAAGAATGAGAAAATTTCCCTAAAGCTTCTTGAAGATATGGAGGTTTGTGAACAAGAATGAATATCTTTACAAAAAGGTGATGGAAAGTTTGAAATAGTTTATAAAGGGAGAAAATGTCTATAAATAGGCATATACCTCACACATTTGAGTTCGAAATATCTAAAAAATTCCAATGGATTTGAATTTGTGAAGGTGTTTTATGAAGGATAGTTCTTGCATGATGGTTTTCATAAGATCATCCATTTAATGGAGAAAGGGAGTTTGAGAAGGCTATGTAATATTCGTAAAAGATATGATCATCGTGAAATTTGTGAGATTTGTGAAGGTTAAGTGAGATTCATGAAAGGAGGGTACTTTATGAAATCTATGTGAGATTTAGGAAGAGGTGATCTTTGTGAAAGCTCTGGGTTCCACAAAAGCAAGATATTATTGCGAGGAATTGAGTAGTTTTGTGTTGGTTGAAAAGTGGGGTTTTCAAAAGTAAATCTCATGCGATATGGAAGAGATTTCCCAGTAAATATATGGTATAATGATATTCATAAAATGGATAAAAGTAAACGTAATGATACACTAAATTGGGTGTAAAACATATTTATTCAAGTGATCAAAAGAATAATCATACGAAGGATTAGGTAGAAAACATTAGTTAAGAGAGAAATGAGCTTTTAAATTGTGATTGGTTGTAAACTAGGAGGGATAGTGTGTCTACTCTAAACACTCTAATGATGGTGCACTTTATTTTTTTGGTAGATGGTAACATTAATTTTTATTCTCCTTGTACATATCCAAGTGTGGGTGAAATAATAATAATTTTTGTGTCTCATGAATGCTTTCATTTCTGATCATACATTGTTATAGGAAAGGGAGAGAAAAGTGTTTTGTTTAATTATGAAATAATATCTAATGGGGAAATAGTTTTATTATTTCATACCTTGATTCACCCCCTCCTAGGGTATTTAACCTAGTTGGGATAAAAACCTCACCAAAAGAATATTTCATCATTTTTTCCTCTATACATCAATGTATTTTATTCATGATATAAATTATTAATAACCTCATATCCAAGGAACAGTACATACACTTCTAGATATAGATTCCAATAGAACGTATAATACATGAAATTCTGATAATAGGGTCTATTCTCATGACCTTTTATATTAGAGATCATAAAGTGTGAAATTTATGAGAAGAATCCTCAATTATTATGAAACCCATACAATTAATATCTAGACATCATTTGTGTCTTGTCAGTATGATGTATATGAACTATAAGATATTGTTTTAAGAATATCTTCATGGCCCGAATGGCCCGAAGGAGTTTATTTTATTTTATTATGGACAATCTCCCTTTTAAGGGTTGAAGGGGAACCCGTACATGACCCATAGGCCCAAGGCACAAGACCCGAAAAACTCGCAATACATGACCCGAAGGCCCAGAGGCATACCATGCCCAATATATGACCCATAGGCACAACCCACTTGAACTGCCCTCCCCAGCTTTTTGCGTCATTGATCACCTAGCTCCCCACCTTGCATTTTTGATCGGCTAGCATTTCCCCATACAAAGATGCACGGTGCCTGGTCCCAATGGCGTCTGTCATCCCCTCTCATTCTTCCAATCCAGTTAGCTCTGCATCTAGTGGCTGCTACTCCTGTTTCTCTGATCCTCTTCTGGGGCTTTTTCTGTGTGAACTGGGCTGCTCCATGGACTACGTGACCCGAAGGCCCTCTAGCCCTCTGGAATTTGATTAGCCGAAGGCCCTAGAGACCCGTAGGCCCAAACCGGTGGCCCAAAGGCCCAAATCGGGTGAATAGTTCTAGCTGCTATAGTACCGAACAGTAACTGCTACAGTACTGCTACAGTACCTGGAATTTGCCTCCACCCGGTTTTGAATCCAGGTCTCTTGGATGCCAAGCAAGATCCCTTACCACTCAGGTACGGGCTTGTTGGAATATCTTCATGGAATTTCTAGTTTATCATTATAGTAGAGAACTAATATAACCCATTTCTTTGAAAAAAAATTCTAATTTCATTATATCATTAAAATTATAAATAAGAATAATCATTATATGATAAAGATAATAATGTATATATCAAACTATATACAATAAATGGTAATCTAGATTAGTAGATATCGTTGGTTATAAGGAAGTAACTCTAACCACCATGACAAATGAACTGTCTCACCTATTCATTAACATATACAATATAGTGGTATCGTGATATATATATTATCTTACCTAGCTAATAATATCCAAATTACAATGGTACCATGCCATCTAATGTATGATCGCTTAGAAATTAACATGAACACCATGATGGTTCCTTGACATAACATGTCAACCTACCAAGTTAGTAACATCCAAACCATAATGGTAACACAAAATATCATAGATACCCACACAGTCTATAAAATTTCACACCCTAGTGGTACCATGAAATTTTTTTCCTTGATAATCAAGGGAAAGTACACTATAAGACGAGGTGAATTGTAGTTTAAAAGAAAACTAAAATTTTTGGACACCTAAAGTTTAAAAACTACAGTAAGATATGATCATTTGATAAACTGGTGAATTAGAGTAAAAAAATACAAACATAATGAAAATTTAATCATTTTAAATTTTAATAAATTTTGACAAATGTAATATAAAAATAGATATAAAACTAAACATAAAAATGTTTAAAACATTGTAGAGAGTAAGGATAATAATCCTAAAACTGTAAAAGGATATTATTACCAAAACCTAATTATTAATCCAAAGTGAATGGTGGAACGATAAACCTGATCAAAGGTATATCTATATTCTTATCCTCATAATTACTCAACTTTAACATGTTATAATTTTCTATCCTCAACACCTGGAAATCATTGAATTTAACCTATTATAAGGATTTTTATTACACAAATGAAATCCCATAATCAATCCTGATCAATAAAAAACACTTCTACAACTCAAAATATCATGATCTCAATGATTAGAACAATATTTTTCTTCCTTATGGAATCCCTTGATCATAAAGGACCAGAAACACAAAAATTATAGTAGAAAATTCTAAGAGATTTACAATGAAAGTGTTATAAAAATTTTTTTTAGTAAAACACTTAGAAATAAATATTATAATGATTTGAAGATATAATAAAAACAAGTAGTTTAACAAATGAAAATCAACTAAATATATTTCCTTTGAATACCAAAATACACGCACTTTTGGTATTTTAGGATGCAGTCCTTTTATAGGAAATCCTCAAACAACTAGATTCCATAATCTTTAAAGTTAGTTGTAACTGAATTAGAAGCTTTATCATCATCTTTCAATGAACTCACTATAGCTTCTCGTTTTTTTATGAAGTCAACCCGGCACTGCTACAGTGCTAAAAAATTAATAAAATAACTTCTAACAAAACTCTTTAGTTCTCTATATTTTCAATTTACATGTTGAACCCCCAAAATTAAATTTACTATATTTTCATGCTACAAACCAAAAAATAACTTAAACAAAAACATCATGTTAAATAAAATTCTCATTAAATATATTTTAATTTAAAAAAAAGGAATGAAAAGGATGCATATACTCAATAATATCCCCCTTTTTAAAAAAACACGAGACAAATAGAAAAATAGAAAATGAACCTCCCTTTGATAAATAAAGAAATATAAGTCAAATATAAACTATATAACCATTTAGGAAATAAATAAAAATTTTCAAACTTATCCTCCTTTATGACTTTAAAAAATAAAAAAAAGAAAGGAAAAAAGGAATTAGATAAGTAAACATATAAGTTCATGAATTTAAAAATAAAATTCCCTCTGGAAAATAAATTAGGTTGATTTTAAGAAAAATTGTCCATTTGAAAATTTTTAATATTTTTATAACTTCTCCCATTTAAGATTTTGAGATAATCTATTGAAATAATAAGGACAAACCTTTACTACTTTAGGAAAATCATTCACCTTTTAAAATATTATTTGGAATCTAAATCATTCATGGAATTAAAAAATGAAAATTTTTATGTAATTGGAAAATAAAATCATTCATAAAACCATCAATTGAAAAATAAAATAATTTACCACAAAATAGACAAAGTTGAATTTAATTTTGTTTTTCATACTCTGTTAAAAAAGTACCACAAATTGAAGTTTTTTATTTATCTTGAGAAATTTTTAAATAACATGTTTTAGCTTTTTGATATGTTTTTGTTGCTCAACCAAATTATTTACTTAAGAATCTATATTAAGATTTTGTTCAACTATATTTTATTCTTAAAAAGTTATCTAGACCTAAAAAAACTACTCCTAAATTAAAGGTTTTATTGGAATATATTTAGAAAAACATTAAAAATATGAAACTTAATTTAAAAATGAAATTATCATAATATTTATGTTCAAATAAGGTTAAAAACAATAGTTACTTGGAACTATATAAAAAATTCAGAAGTTATTATGCATAAAAAATCTTTATAAATACTTCTTTGGAAGATAGACCTTCATTTTTCGAGAAGTATTTTCAAATAAAGCTTCTAGAACTCAGTTTTTTTTGTCTTTTAGTGATAATAATAAATAATTTCTATAGAGATAAATTATATGGTTCTCCAAAAATTTTAAATACTATTAAGATAAAATTTATCTCTCCAGTTCCATCCTCTATGACATAGAGTATAAAGGCAGTTGGATCAGTTAAAAACATAGTTTTATTAATATTTTTTTCATCTAATAGATTTAATTATAAGTCTAAAAGTTTTATTTTTTATTTCAAATGACCATATATCATTTTAAATTCTTTTCTTCTAGAAGTAAAACTAGATAGTAAACTTTGAAAAATCTAAATTTAATATTTCAACTTTATAACATTTATATCATCCTATGAAAATGATATATTATTTTCTTTTTTAATTTTATCAGAAATTGAAAAGGTATCTTCTGATGAATTAAAATTTTCTTTTCCTTTTTTATTTAATGTAACCTTTTTTCACTTGACTTTTTATATTATAAAATTATAATATAACATTTAAATTATCTATTATTATCTAAATCAACTTATTTTTATATTTAGTAAAGTTTTCCTTACTCCCAAAAACATCATTTTTTAGAACTTCCTATTTATTATAGTGTTTCTGATATATATCCTCATATTCAAGAACATACAATTTTATTTCATAATATATTTGAGGATCCATATCTTTATCATTAGAATAAAATGGATTTTCATCATAAATTTATTCATCAACAGATAAATATGATAAAATATTATTCAAAGAGTATTGTGATAGATCTTCATCCCTTTTTATCTTTTCTATAAAGAACATCCCATTATTAGGTATTCTTATATTTCTATAAAATATAAAAATCTTCATTTTATAATCACTTAAACTTAATGAAATATTAGAATAAGTATCATAATCACTTACAATCCAAGTGTCTAAGGCCTTAAATAATTTCTTATCCTTCCTCTTAGAGAAATTATTATAATATTTTCAATATATTGTCTTTATCTTCGAACAATCCGATCTTATATGTACTTTATTTCCATATTTATAACATATATTCTGTGATTAGTGTTTCTCATATATATTTTTTCTTCTATATTTAATTTAATATAATTGAAATTTTTTATTTTTTAACACTCTCTTTTCCCTGTTAGCATGCTCACCATTTATAGGTTCAATATCACCATCATTGTAAATATTTCTTGAAATTCTATTATATAATCTAATCTTGGAATTATAAGCTTAAGAATTTAAACCTATGGATATATAAGAAAAAGAAACACCATTTTTCTTATTTTCCATTACATAATCCATATTAATATGGAATTTATATTTTATTAAAGTTTTAATTAAACCATCAAGGCTCAACTTAGTGATATGTTTCATATCATCTATAACATTTTTTTAATCCTCACTCTTTTGGTAGTATGTATATAAACTTTTACATAAGTTGATCATCCATAAATTCTTTCTATATAATATATTATATATTATTCATAATGTTCATTATCCATTGAGGAATTTTAACAACCCTGTCTCTATTCATAAAATCAAAATCTCAATAATAAAGTCAAAGAATATATCTTTTAGTTTCCATTACTTTCAAAGTTCCAAAGTGTGTAAATTTAATATTTTTAAAAATAAGACATGATGTTGTGGAAGAAAAAACTTCATTTTATATATATTTTTTGATTGAATAAAACTATAACACCCTGATATTTTTAGAAATATATATTTTTTCAAATATATTTAATTTATTCGATAGCTTGTGTTATACACAATAACGAGTTTAGACAAATAATGATAAACTATTAAAATATTATTATCACATAGATGATGGATTAGAGGTTATGAATTGGACAATGTTAGATATAAAAATATATTTTTTACACATGTATAAAATTAATTAATCATTTACAAATTAATTTTAAATGAAAATAAAAAAAACATTTGAAAATATAGGTGATGCTTTTTTTGAAAAAATATTTTTATGTGTGCAATGAATTTTTATCATAATAAATTAAATAGATCACTATTGGTGAATGATTTTACTTAAATTGATATTTATATTTTCAATATTTTTGTTAATATTCATCTACTTTTTTTATTATGCATTGGATAACAATAAATCCATTTTTATTCTTAAAAATGCATTTCTTTCAAAAAGTGGATTTTCTAACATTTTTCACAATTACTTTAAATTTTTTTTTTGAATTTGTAGTTATTTAATTAGATAAAATAAATTAATTATTTATAATTATAAGGTTCAAATTGGATAAATACACCCCTTTTATTTTTCATCAATATGAATAGTAACTGTGGTAAAATTTATCACATCAGTAAAGAGTAAATCAGGCTAATATAGGTTAAAACTAAGTGAAAAGACCATAATTTTTAATCACAATTATTATTGTAATAATTATATTAAATAAGTATCACATTATAATCTAAATTTTTTAGTTTAATGGAAAATTTTCCAAAAAATGACCTATATAATATTTACATAAAAAATGTTACAAAATATCACTTTATTTTAAATATTTCTTATGAATCCACATAGGGAAAAACCAAGTCAGGAATGAATAGAAGTATATTTTTTGAGATTAATGAAATTATTTTCCTGATATAAATTTATTTTTATTTTTTCGTAATTATTTATTGGCCTTAATTTCTTATGCAACACCGATGCGATATTTCTCCATTTAATAAAAAAATAAATGATTTTAAAAATATTTAATGTGATATAATTTGAACGGTTTAATGTGTCAATGGATTTTATAGATATATGTGAAATACTAGACAAGTTTTAAAGAATTATATTCTAATTCCTCCCTTATATTGATGTATTTAAAGTTAAATTAAATGAATAGTCTAAAAAATGACAATAATGATATTTTATAATAAATAATATTTTATTAAATGATATAAAATTCATTAAAATATTAGATTAAATAATATTAAGTTTATATGGTATTAAAAATCAACCAAGGTCAATTTATTGGTATTTTTACATTTTATAGATACATTATTAACCCATAAATGGTAAAAAAACATTAATAGTATAGTAATTGTTAAAATGGTTAACGTGGGTTAAAACTAAATGATAAGATAAAATTGTATTCCAAACATGTCCAGATTTTATTGTACGAAATAATAAATAATAATAATCATATTATATTTTAATATTATCAATTTTATATATTTTGAAATCAAAATTAATTTATATTAATTTAATATTTTAAGAAATTCAAAGACCCCCTCCACTCAATTGTAAATGGGAAAAACCTTTCTCTTATTTAGACATATTTGAGCTTCATATCAAAAAAATATATTTAAATTTATCTTATATACTTAACTATACAAATCCTAGAGGCTTTGGTCTTCCAAAAGACCAACCTTATATCTCTTTATATGAGATCTAAAGGAGTTGTTTCAAAGAAGAGGTAATCGCCTTAACCGGTCACTGTTTTTTAAAATTCAATTTCACCTCATCTATATCTGTTAAATTATTAATATAATAATAAATTCAGTATCCTAAATATAATTAAATGTTTTTATGCTTATAAAAACACTATTATAAACCTTATTTACCCTCAAATGGGAAGTTAAAGGATCGCTCATACATAGGTACAATATACCGTCTCCACGTAACAATACAATTAATTCTTCATCACCATATTATATAGATAGGTTTATTACTTATATATGATATTTATTAAACAATTATAATTTTTAATGATAATATCAGGTTTAATTTCTTACAAACCAATTATTTGGGAAATGATAACGTCGACCATGCGTATGTGTGGGCTGCCACCTCCACGAAGCGATGTTATTCATTTTTCATTTATTTTTTTTCTTTGGATGGTATTAAGGATGAATTTTATGAATATATAAGATATATTTGATATAATAATGATCTAATAAATTTTAATTAATATTTACCTTCCTTTCATTCCAAGTATTCAAAAATGAAAACAATGTTCATGCGTACGTATGGCTTATCATCTCCATGATCAGTGTAATTCATTTTTATATCCTTAACTTTTATAGATGACTATTAATATAAATATAAATATATATATAATGAATATATATGATATTAATACCATGATTAAAATGTATGAGAATATTTATTAATTATAAAATTATAAGTGTTGAAACTATTAAACAAAAACTTACTTAAAAAACAAATAATTATCACCCAGAATGGTGATTTAAATAAAGAATTTTTAATAAATAGGTGATAAAAGGTTAAAATAAAATCATATATGGTATGATATATTTGAGTATGGTTATAGAATATGATTTATAATAAACCTATATTTATTATAAAATAGTTTTGAAAATTTACGAAGGAAGTTAGACCTAAGGTATGGGGTTTTATGTTATAATATCATTGTTTATTATGATTTTTTATGATTTAGTTTTGAAAATGAAATATTATGAAAAAACTATCATGATAATAATTTATTTTATTTTCCTATGGTTATTTATTTAAAATAGAATTTTTCATTCCATTTTACTCATCTTATATACTCAGTGGAATAAAAATACATTTTAAGGAAAATCACCCATTTTTCTATATTCGATTGTAAAGACTTTTTCTTTCCTAGCCATGTTTTATAAAAATGTTTTGATAAAGTTTTTTTCTATTCTAAAATTATTTTTTAAGTTAATTTTTACCCATGTTTTAATTTTTATAGAATTTGTTTAAAGTAATGTTCTTATTATTTTCCATGGTCGTTTTTACCCATGTTTGAACATTGTAACATTTTTCAAAAAAATCATAGAAGGATTGTTTTTTAGAATTATACGACATGAATATAATTTTACACAGTCATGTACACTAAATATTTGTAAGATTAATTTACAATTTACCAATTTTAATTTTCAAATAAAAAATTTTCCTTAATATTTTATAATTTTTTCGATTTTTAGGAATTTATTTCAAATTGAAAATGTTATTTTACTCAAGATTTTTTTAATGATATTTTGATTCATTAATGAAAGAAACCTTAAATGTTTCATATGATTTATTAGGAATACTATCCAAGGATAAAATACTTATTCTTTATTTAGGTAGTTTATATTTATTATGTAATGATGTTTATGAAACCCATTCCTTTTCCATGGGGTTTTCTATGATGAAATATTTATGAAACCCATTTATTTTCATAGGTTATGATATGATGAATGGTTGATGATATTCTGGAACAAATATATAGAATTTTCCTAATATTATTGGTTGGACCTATATATACCTATAATTAATTGGGTAAATAATGATATCTCACGAGATAAATGGGATTAGACTCGGGAGTGAGCCTAGTTCAGTAAGGCTCTTTTTCCACTATGATAATATTGGGAGTGATCATTGGATACTAAGATTGTTTGGGGAGTGAACCAATTACACTATGAAATTATTGTAAATGAACCATGAATACTAAGGAAATGATTTTCTATGATTATGTGTATGCCGCAATTCCATCTATTATGTCTATATTAGGCTTTCATGGCTCATGTTCTTTGAGTCTTTTATGATTCATCTATTATAAAATTCCAAGATTTGTGCCATGAATCACAATTATGATCTATGATATAAATTTATGGTTTTAAAGTGTTTTTATGATGTTCTCATACCTTTTTTTATTCTTTTACACTTATATAATCATTTATATCTTCCTTTTTACCCATAATAAGCATTAGATCTCAACCTTTCTTAGGCTTCCTATACCAGGTTATGAATAAATGTTTTTTAACAACCCAAAATTTTATCAATGGAATTTCCCCCATCTTATAATAATGTAATATCATATAAATCACATAAAATTACTTATCCACCATAATAAAAGATTTATAAATGAACAATTAATGAAATTAGTAGTATTTTTAGAAGTTAAGGAAACAATATCGATGAAATAGTAACTTGACCTTAATAATAGTAATATGAACATTATGAATAGTAAACTGGCCAAATTAATAGTAACCTCACCCATGAAAGTATAAATAAAATTTAGGAATCTTATAATTGAAATTATGCTATAATTATATCATAGTCTATGTAAGTAATGGTTTTAAAAATTATTTAGTGTTATCATTTTTGTAATTTATAAATACTTAATTACAATTTTATGATTAATTTAATAATTTAAAATAAAATTTATTTTTATTAAATGAATCCATAAATTAATATCTTTATGTATTATGGTTTTTAGATAATTTTATGAGACCTTAAGTAATTTTTCAAAGTGTTAACAAATCAGTTATAATTTTAAAATCTTTATTTTTCAAGTAAATGATGATTTTAATTAAAAATTAAATTAATCATATTTATAATATTATTTTCATAAAATTAAGTTTATTTTTTATTCTATACATAAAGAAATATTTTGAGTGTTTTTTTATTTTTCTAACATACATGAATTTTTAGTGAAAAGTGAAATACTGTAATTTATAGTATATATACATTTTAAATTAAATACACTATTACTTGAGTCATCACTAATGCAATCACCATAATCTAGAACTACCCATAATTATTTTAATATATTTAGTGGTAATGCTAAAATTATTCATAATCGTGAGACAAAATAATAAACTAATGAATTTAATAATGAGAAAACACCCCTCTTATCCAATATAAATACCACCCCTCACCACCTCATTTTTCTCACACCTCTCAAGATTTTAGCACTATAAAAATTATTCAAAATCTCTTCCTAATACTATCTCCCATTTCTAGGATCTCTTGTTCTCATAAAAATACGAAAACCTTTTCCTTAAGGTGGTTTTCAAGGAGGATAAATCCAAGAGGTAAAATCCACTTCCTTTTTATTTTAATTTATTTTCAATTTCATTTCTTTTAATTTATTCTCCTAAACTAATATCATCCAAATAAAATGATAAATCTAGTATATTTGATATATTATAAACATATCATGTTAATGGAAGATCCATCACTAAAATCCACAAACACACACACTCTCTCTCTTTTATTCTAAAAATTAAATCGTCTCCCTTGATATGTCAATTTACCAATTTCATGGGTGATGCTGTTGAATTTTTCATTAAAACCTTCAATAATTTTAATAAAACAATTATAATGGTTTAAACATATTTTATAATTTATGTTAAAACCCTATCTATGTTCTGGAACTAACATATATACATAATACTAAATGATAAAACAAAATAAGTTCATTGTGATCGAAAGACGAACAAAATTTACATAAAATGGCCATAATTAACTTTTATCTAATGATTAATACTCATAAAATAAAACCAAAATCTTTATAAGATAATTTAAAATTATATAATATCATTAATTAAATATAATAACAATTTTGGATATTTATCAACATTTTACACGAACTTCCATTCATGCATACAAGTGAATCGATCATGGAAACTAAGAAAATGAACACTCTCGAAGGTTGCAATTAAAATATATAACACAAATAAAAGCCCATAAATTAATTAAATAAAACCATAATGAATCATATTCATGTATAAAAGGTTATTTATTTGTTAATTAACGAATCTAATGTTATTATACAAGTTATTAATGTGAATAAATAATTCAGACATAAGGTAAGGGGAATTCTCAAACCCAATTATCTTCCTTTGGGTTTTCTATACTTCAGTCCATTATTAGTATGTACATTCCATTAATGTTTATTAAATATCATATTTTAACCTTGACTTCTATTTAATGGATAGACAAGTGTCTAATCAGATTTTATGACAAAATAAAATATTTTTCAAAAATAACTCTTCCTTCTAAATACACATGTTTTACTTCTCTCAATTTTGTTTCTTCTTAACTCAAGATGGATGATTCTTATACCAAGTATGTTATTCAATTTTTATTTTGGGATACCCAATGTTTATATATGAAATTAAACTTTATGAAACCCATTTCCATTACATGGTTTATTTTATGTCCAATATTGATATACATTATATGTGTAATGCATGATGATGTAAATGTTATGATGTGATGGGTGCACCCAAAATTATATAGCCCATGTGAATGATATTTTATGACGGGTGTTCCTAGAATTATATGAAACTCCAATTAATTATGTATTGTTATGTATCTCATGAGAAATTTTGAAATAATAATGAACCTGATTCTAGCTTTGTTCACAACTATGTGTGATAGTTGACCACTAAGACATGATGTTTCATTTTTATACATTTCCAAATTCCAAGCCTTTTGTTAATGTTTCCTCTCATTATTGTGATACTATGACTATGTTATGATGATAATTATTATTCTCACCCCATGTTATATTGATTCATATTCTTATCTATCCTATTACTGGGATTTTAGCTCACCCTTTCTTTGATGTATATCCTCAGATGATTACTTGTATTAAGGAGAACATGAGGGTAAATAAGAATCTAGAGAAGAATGAATTAAATAAATGTTTATGTTTTATTTTGTAAATGTTATGTATGCTTCTCATTTTACCAAGACACTAAAACATTGGATCCTGGTTGTGTAATGCTTTTATGTTTTTAAAATTATGTAATAAGATATGTAAGAAAATTAGGGTCTCTATAGTCGGTATGAGAGCATAGTTTAGTTAATGTGGGAATTAGGATTAGAGAACCTTATTGAAAACCCTTATTATGACACTAAGTATATTTAATCACCCAAGAAGCCTTGTTTTATAAAATTATAAACATATGGATTCCACAAGATATGACTTTAGAATTAATTTCACAAAGGAATACATTATTTATTCATGAATGGTTGACTTATATTTTTTTATAACCTTTTATATTTTATAAAATGTTGGGAACAAGGGGAAATCCCGCCAAAAAGCTACGTGAGGGAAAATTAAGTGATTTCCCAAAGAAAATCCCCAATAACATGGGGGTGGAGTTCAAAAGTTCATCACGATGCTTACCTAGGTGTCTCCTATTATGAATAACAACCTAAATAATGTGGTATTCCTGCCTTCACCTAAGAGGGAGAAACTAGCTATCGAGTCTTTTATACAGCAACAAATAACAATGTTTAGTGTATCTTATTATCCACTTGTCATGGAATAATGGGACAACTCAATTGAGAAGATCTTCTATGTACTTTACTGTTCTGAGATGGAGAAGGTGACTATTTTTGTTTATCATCTTAATGGAGAGGTGAAAAAATAGTGGAAATTGATTAAAAACCCCAAACCGAAGGATGAAATTGAATAGATGGAGTGGTAAGACAATAAGATAATGTTTCTTAACAAGTATTTCCATCGAAATCTTCATACAAATATATAGAGAGAATTTATAGATATTAGGAAAAAGGAAGTAGAATCTATCACAACCTACAAACAAAATTTCATATGACTTGCAAAGTATGCTTTAAGATTTGTTATCAATAATGATAAAAAAATTTATAGATTCTTATGTGGTTTCAAATCACACCTTTGAAAGGGTCTATAAATTTTATACTTTTGGAGTTAAGAAGAAGTTTTTTAATGCGCTATCAAAGTGGAGATAGAGTTTGGAGAATGGTCTTATGGCTATGGTGATAAGAAACAAAATATGGAGTTTCAAGACGGAGGATCAAATGAGAAAGGTGGAAAGAAAACTCAACCACCCACATGTCAAAATTATTAGAAGAGGAATCATGGGAACTACCTAAAAGGGATTGGGAAATGATTCAAGTGTGGGAGAGAAGGCCACCAAGATCATGAATGTCTAAAATACATGAGGAAGTAGGACCATGTGGTGGAGGAAAGGACAACACCACCCATGGTCTAATCCTACAAATTTAGGGATCAAGGGAACTATGAAATCTAGTACACTATACCTTGATTCCTTGAGGGTAATCAACATCAGTAGCCAAAAAAGCCAAAGGAGGAAGGCAAGGATTATTCCATCACTACTACTGAAGTGGAGGAAGAAAACAAACTCTTACAAGGTACACTTCATATTCACTTAATAATGAAAAAAGTATTATTTTATTCTGGTTCTACACATTCTTTTATATATTGAAAGTTTTCTAGAAATATTGAATCAAATCCCCAAAACCTTGAAGTAGAGATATCTATAAAAACATGTAGTGGTGAAATCATTGAAACCTAGGTGTTGGAATCTTATCATATTGGAATATGTGGGAATATTATTCTATCGAATCTCATCATACTTTCCTTGGTGTAATTTGATTCTATAATAGAAATGGACCGACTCTTGTTAAATTGAGAACATATAAAATTTCAGGAAAAGGAAATATCTTTTCATATTCAAAATCATCCAATACTCCTCTATAAATGAAAGGAATACCATGAATCTCCTTTGGAAAATCCTTCAATGGTGTGGGTGTTGATTCCCTGTGAAGAATCATACCTCGATCAAATGGTTGAGTGAAAGGAAGGTACCAACCTAGGGAAAATGACCATTGTGAGGGAATACAATGATGTATTTCCAGAAGAGATACTTGAACTTCCCCCATATCATGTGTAAGAGTTCTCAATATAACTCATTCTCGAAGCTACTACTATCTCAAAATTTCCCTATATGATAGATCCTATTAAACTGGAGGAGTTAAAGAAGCAGTTACAAGATCATTTATACAAAGGGTTCATACACCCTGGTGTATCACCTTGGGATGCGCCATTTCTCTTTGTCTAGAAGGATGATGGATCAATGAGTTTGTGTATCAATTATCAGGAACTAAAAAATATCACTATAAAAAACAAGTATCTTCTTCCAAGGATTGATGACTTGGTCAATAAATTGTGAGAAGATTAGTACTTCTCAGAGGTGTATCTTCATTCTAGATATCATCATCTAAATCTGAAGAAGAAATATATTCAGAAGACTAACTTATATAGAAGGTATGGGTACTACAAGTTTCGGTTGATGCCATTCAGACTTACTAATTCCCCTTTAATCTTCATGGATTTAATGAATAGTCTTTATAAATTTCCTAGAAAAATTTTTGGTAGCTTCTATCGATGATATTCTTATCTATTCCAAGAGAAAGGATGAACATTAAGAACATATAAGGTATGTTTTGGAAACATTAAGGAAGGATAATTTTTATTCCAATTTCATCAAGTGTTACTTTTTGATGCATCAAGTCGCATTCTTGAGGTATGTGATCACAAGTGATGGAATTTCTATGGAACCTTAAAAAACAAAGGCAATAGAGTAATGGCCTAGACCCTCTAGTTTCACAAAAATCCACAATATTATTGGATTAATGATGTACTACTGACGTTTTGTGAGAAATTTATCATTATTGTCTAGCCTGATAACTAAGTTAACAAGGAAAGGGGAACAATATATATAGATGTAAGAATGTAAGGAAATATTCAAGGAGCTAAAGAAGAGGTTGATCACTACACCTGTACTCACATTACCAAAAAGTGGAGAATTTTTTGTGATATATAGTGATTCTTACAAGAAAGGATTGGGTTATGAACTCATGAAAAATGATAATGTAATAGCCTATTCCTCACAACAGTTGACGAACCATGAGAATAACTACCTGATGCATGATCTAGATCTAGCAGTTATGATTTTTGGATTGAAAATATGGCATCACTACCTCTATGGTCAGAAGTGTGAAATATATACTAATCAAAAGAGACAAAAGTATACATTAAAAAAAGGAGTTCAAATTGAGGAAAAGGATATGGTTAGATCTAATTAGGGACTATGATTTCTCTGTTCACTATCATCCTTGAAAGTAAAACAAGGTATGTGATGCTCTTAGTAGAAAAGAACCTACAACTCTATCCATGTGGTGGATTGAGAGAGACCTTATCTTATTGGGAATTTAAAGGATGGATTTGTAAATCATAAAGGTAGGGAATACATCCTATCTTGACCAAATGATTGGCCAACCATAAATCCAATAGAATATTAATGAGGCATAAAGGCATAATCCAGAGTTACAAAAGAAGATGAATGTAGTAATGGAAGGGAATATGTAAGAGTTCCATATTGATTATGATGGTGTGATTTAGTTTGGAATGAGGCTTTGTGTTCCTTAATCACTTGGGTTAAGAAAGGAGCTATTGGATAATGCACATAGCTCAGATTTCTCTATCCATCATGGGAGTACCAAGATGCACTGTGATATTCAAGAACACTTCTGGTGGGATAAGATGAATATGGAGATAACATAGTATATATTAAGGTGCTTGATATGTCAGCAAGTTAAATCAGAGTGACATAAGTCCAAAGGGATGATGAAACCATTACCTATACCCATGTGAAAATGGGAGAATGTCACTATGAACTTTGTTATGGGTCTCCTAAAGATATCGAAAGTAAATAATGTTATATGGTTTATAGTGTACCAACTCACCAAGACTTCCCATTTTATCACTATTCGGGAAGATCTCTTGCTTGAATAACTTGAAAAGATATACGTGAAGGATGTGGTTAGACGTCATGGGGTAATACTCTCAATTGTATCTGATTTTGATCCCAGGTTCACATCTAAATTCTATAGGAGTATTGAAAATTATTTTAGTACTAAAATAAATTTTAGCATGACCTATCACCCCCAAACTGATGGCCAATCTGAAAGGACTATTCATATGATCAATGATATGCTAAGAGCATATTCATTAGAATTCAAAAGTGGATGGAATCAACATCTCCCATTGGTTTATTTATCATTCATCAATATATTCAACTTGAGTATTAAGATGGATCTATATGAAGCACTGTATGGAAATTGAAGTAAAACTCAAACCTGTTGGGATGAAGTTGGCGAAATAAATATAGTTGGATCTAATCTTGTACAAGAGATAACAAAGAGGGTTCAGAACCTCCAACAATATATCAAATCTTCTCAGAGTCAATAACAGAGCTATACAGACAACCATCAAAGGGACTTGGAGTTTGAAATTGGAGATAAAATCTTCTTTTGAATATCACCATGGAAAAGAGTTTCTAGTTTGGAAAGAAAGGGAATCTTATCCCAAGGTATATTGTCCCCTTTGAGATCCTCGATCGCATAGGATCAGTGGCTTATCAACTTGAACTTCCACTAAGTATGGATCAAATTCATGATTTTTTCAATGTATCTCTCATGATGAAGTACATACTAGAACCCTCACATGTACTAAATGTTGAGGTGGTACAACTGGAATATGATCTCTCTTATGAGGAGAAGCCAATAAAGATTCTAGACCGGAGAGATAAGGTTCTACACAAGAAGACAAACCACCTTTTCAAAGTTTGGTGGAGGAACCATTAGTATATAGAAGAAAATTGGGAATCAGAGGAGAAAATGAAGGAGACGTACCCTCACCTTTTTATGTAAAACAAAATTTTGAGGGTGAAATTTTAAAAGGGGGGAAGTATGTAATGACCCAAAAATTTATAAACTGAATTTCTCCCTTATTATGGTAATTTTATATTTTATAAATAAGAAAAAATCACATATAGACCATATTAAATACTTTTTAAAAAATATTTAATGATATAAGAAGTATTTTAAGATGTTAAGGAACCAATACCAATGAAATAGTAACTCGACCTTAGGAATAGTAATATGACCCTTATGAATAGTAAACCATCCAAATGAATAGTAACCTCACCCATTAAAGAATAAATAAAATTTAGGTATCTTATAAGTGAAAGTATGGTTTATTATTCCATAGTCTAAGTAAATAGATGTTTTAAAAATTATTAATTATGTGTTGACATTTTTAATAGTCATAAATATTCAATTAAAATTTTATGATTAATTTAATAATTTAAAAGATTTTTTTTTTAAAAAAAATGTATCCATAAATTAATATTTTTATTCTTATGGGTTTAAGATAATTTTATGAGACCTTATGTAATACTCAAAGTGTTATAAAATCAGTTATAATTTTAAAATCTGTATTTTCCAAGTAAATGATGATTTTAATTAAAAATTAATTTACTCATATTTAGAAAATTATTTCCTTAAATTTGAGTTTTTTTAATTCTACACATCAAGAAATGGTTGGGGTTAATTTTTGTATTTTTCTAAAATAGTTGAATTTTTATTGAATAGTGAAATATAGTAATTTACAGTATATATGCATTATAAGTTAAATACACCATTAATTGAGTAATAAATAATGTAATGAAAATAATATCCAAATCGCCATTATTATTTTAATATATTTAGTGATAATTATCAAACTATTTATATTCTTGAGCCAAAATAATAAGCTAATGAATTTAATAATGATAAAACAACTCTCTTCTCCACTATAAATACCCCCTCACCACCTCTTTTCCTCACACCACTCAAGCTTTAGGTTTTGTCCAAATTATTCCCAAACCTCTTCTCAAGCCCCTATCTCACGCCCATGAGCCATTAGTCTCATTGAAAGACAAAAAAATTTCCCTAAGGAGGTTCTCAAAGAGGATAAATCCAAGAGGTAAAATCCTCTTCCTTTTTCTTTTAATTTCTTTTCAATTTCATTTATTTTATTCTCTTATACTAAACTTATTTCATCCAAATGTAATGATAAATCCAGTATTTTTTATATAATGTAATTATGTCCTGTTAACGTAATATCCATCATCTAACTCATTTCTCTCTCTTTTATTCTAAAAATGAAATCGTCAACCATGTTGTGTCAATTTACCGACATTACGGGTGATTCACTTTCAGTTTACTTTAACACCTTCAAGGATGATAATAAAACCATTATAATAGTTTAAAAATATTTTAAGATTTATTTTAAAAACATATTAATGTGCTGGAACTAACATATATACATAATATTAAATGATCAAACAAAACAAGTTCATTGTGATAAAAAAACCTCCAAAATTAACCTAAAATGATCATCATTAACTTTCATCTAATGATTCATTCTCATACCATATAACCAAATTCATTATAAGATAATTTAGAATTATTTAAGATCCTTAATAAAATATAATATTAATTCTTTATAATTATCAACATTTTTCATGAACATACATTCATGTATACAAGTGAACTGGTCATGGAAACTAAGAAAACGAACACTCCAAAATGATGAAATTAAACTCTTTAACTCATAAAAAACCCTGAAAATGAACTTAATAAAACCATAATGAATAAATTTAATGTATAAAAGGTTATGGATTTGTTAATTAATGAATCTAAAGTGATTATATAAGACATTAAAGTGATTAAATCATTCAGACATATGGTAAGAAGAATTCTCGAAACCAACTATATTCCATTGGGTTTTCTCTCCTTCACTCCATTTTCAGTATGGGTGTTCTGTTAATGTTGATTAAATATCATTTATTTAACCTTAAATTATCTTTTACATATATAAATGATTCTAATCTTATTTTATTAAAAAATAAAATATTTTTCCAATATAACTCTTCCTTATAAAACATATGTTTTACTTCTCTTGATTTTGTTTCATCTTCACTCAAGATGGATTATTCTTATACCAAGTATGCTATTCCATTTTTATTTTGTGATCCCCAATGTTCATCCATGAATTTATGCTTTATGAATCCCATTTCCATTACATGGGTTATTTTATGTCCAAGATTGATATACATTCTATGTGGCATTCATGATTATGTAAACGTTATGATGTGATGGGTGCACTTAGAATTATAAAGCATATGTGAATGATATGTTTTGATGAGTGTTCCCAAAATTATATAGTGCTCCAATGAATTGGGTAATGTGATGTATCTCATGATAAAAATAGAAATATGTGTGCACCTGAAGCTATCTTTGTTCACAACTATGTGTGGTGTTTGACCACTAAGACATAATGTTTCATTTTTATAAATTGACACATTCCAAGCCTTTTCTTAATGATTCCTCTCATGATTATGATTCTATTACTATGTTATGATGATAATGATTATACTCACCAAAATTTTTAATGATTCATGTTCATATCTATCTTCTTACTGTGATTTTATCTCACCCATTTCTTTGATATATATCCTCACGTGATTAATTGTACTAAATAGAAAACAAGGTCTAATAAGAAGCTAGAGAAGAAGGAATTAAATAAATGTTTATGTTTTATTTTACAAATTTTATATATGGTCCTAATTTTCCTAAGACACTGAACCTTTGGATCCTATTTGTGTAGTTATTTTATATTTGTAAAATGTTGTAATAATATATGTATGAAAAGCAAGGTCGCTATAGGTTTTATGTATGATATGTATAATAAGTGTGATAGTTGAGAAGATATAAGTGAGATATGTTGTTGAACTATTAGAAAACAGTTGTTTATGTTTCCAAGTTTCCGAATATAATAGACCTATACAATTTTAGCATGGTTCATTATGTTATATAAAGAATATTCATCTACTTAGATGTAATGTCTATGTATGAAATGTTTGGGTTTCTATAGTTGGAATTAGAGTAAGGTTTATTTATCCTTTGGAATCTTTTTATGAGAAAACATTAATGACCCTAGGGATAAGTCTAATTATATGATAAAATCCTAAATTTTCGGTAATGATCAAGAAAGACCTAGGTTAAACCTAAGTTGTCAAAGATAAATATGTCATGATTTAGAAATAATATAATTGATTTTTCATAATCATGTGGTTTTATACTATGATTATTGTTTCTCACACTATGATTTTGGTTTTGGTCAAGGGTTAGAACCTGATAGAATAATGTTAATCCTCAATTCAATGGAAAATGTAATGATGTTCCTCCTGAGTAACAGAATGTTATGAGAGCTAGAATGAAAAATCATGTTTCTATGATCACTCAACATTCTCTAGTTATGAATCATGTTGAGCTTAAAATAAGAAAAGGAGTGAACAATGATCAATTGATTCCTTCAAAAAAAAAAAAGAATCCACCATATTTTAGTGGGTTCACTGATCCACTAGTTACTGAGAAATGGACCAGTACAACTGAAAAAATATTTTCCATTATCCAGTGCTTGGAATATGATAATATTTTTCTCGTTTTTATCATTTTGATGGTGAAACAGATCAATGGAGGAATCTTATCAATAAAAAAATAAATATGAAGAAATAGACTCTATTGAGTGGGATGAGTGGGATTAATTTAAGATTTTATTTCTCAATATATATTTTCCTTATATTATTCATACAAAAATGGACAATAAATCACTTGATTTGAAATTTGTACTTATGTGGAAAATTATACAAGACTTTCAAGGCATACTTCTATTATTATCATCTAACCTGAAAGTAAGGTCGATTCATTCTTCAGTGTCTCAAAATCAATTCTTCAATCAGTGTTATCAATAACGGACTTTAGTAGCTATGAAAGACTCATTCTATGTTCTATTAAAGTGGAGATTGATATTGGAGTTACCCATCAATCTCATGGTTTTTACAAGAAACGAAAAATGGAATTCAAATGTAATTATATAAATCATTGAGTGAATATGATGTTATTTCTTTTATGCTTAAAATGTGGAAGGAAACATGGTGTAAATTGTCTTAAGGGAACTAGTAAAATTTTCAAGTGTGGAAAGTAAGTTCATTAGTAAATTTAATGCCAAAGTATTGGGAAGAAGTTATCTAATGATGAGAATATAGAGAAGTCATAAAAAATGAAACACTCACACTAAGGTGTTTTTAATTTAAGGAGTTTGAGAGTTTTTCTAACTAGTTCTTAAATCTAAAGGTTAATGATGATGATTGATGTCGCAAATATCTTAATCCTAGAGAGAAATGAAAATTTCATGTGATCACTATTTTTGATGAGGGGTAAGATAATAATGTGGTGAAAGGTACACTTACCATTCACTCTAGAATTTATAATGTCTTTTTTATTCTATATCTACATAGCATTTTATATTTAAAGACTTTTATAAGGGTATCACAGTAACACCTCAAAAATTAGATGTTGAATTAGAATTTAAAACCCCTAATGGTATGATGATTGGATCCAAAGTATATGATTCATCTCTGGTTGATGTTTGTGGGAATGTGTTTCCTAAAAATATTTTCATTCTTACTATAGCTGAAATTAATGCTATTTTAGGCATAGATTTGATTTATTTATATAAATCCCACATCAATTTATAATAAATGGAAGTTATTTTTGATATTATGAACTAACATATGATCATCTATAAGTGTGATGAAAAAAATAAACTTTTGATTGAAATTACATCCATCATACGAGTCATGATTCCTATTCAAAAATGGGTGTTTATCTCATATGGTTAGGGAGAAAATCAACATCGAAGATATGAATTTTATATGAGAGTTTATTTATGTATTTCGAGAAGAGTTTCCTAGTTTCCACCAAATCATGAAATTTATTTTTTAATAGAACTTGTACTTAGTGATACACTTGTTTACATGAATCCATTTAGAATGGACTTGATTTAGCCTCCACAATTGATAAAGAAACTCCAAGAGAATATTGAAAAGGAATTCATTCAGCTAAGTATATACCCTTGGGGTGAACCTATTCTTTTTATTAAGAAGAATGACACATCAATGTGAATCAGCATTGATTATCATGAACTTAAAAATATCATTATCCAAAATAATTATCCTCAACCATGGATTGATGAATTATTGGATCAACTATTCATAGATTGATACTTTTATAACATTTATCTTCATTCTGGATATCATTAATCAAGGGTTAAGAAGAAGGATATACCCAAGTTAAAAGTTGGTACAAGTTATATACATTATTAAATTATAGTTATGACATTTGGTATTACTAAAACCCTCACAATCTTCATGGATTTAATGAATAGAGTCTTTAGGTAATACATTTTTCAGTTTATGGTATTCTATATTGATGAAATATTTATATATTCAAAGGGAAAGGAATATCATGAAGATCACTTAAGGATTGTACTCATGTAACCGAGGAAGGAGAGTCTTTAGGAAAAATTTACCAAGTGTGAATTTTAGCTTCAAAAAGTTTCATTCATGGGACATATAATATCATGTGAGGTTATAATAGTAGAACATTAAATGATAAAAGTTATTAAACATTGGCCCATACCAATCACTATGACTACGATCTATAGTTTTCTTGATTGGGATGGATATTACAAGTTCATTTTGGAGATTATTTTATATCTATCTAGTCTACTCACCAAGTCAACTTCAAAGGGATCAAAGTTCATTAATATGGATGAATATGAAGAATGTTTTAAGAAACTAAAGATAAGTATAGTTATCACACTTTTTATTACACTAACCTATAGTTGAGATAGGTTTGTTATCAATAGTGATGCATCAAATAAGGGACTAGGATGCATACTCATGCATGATGATATGGTTATAACTTATACATCATGAAAATTGAAGGACCATGAGAAAAATTACCCAAATCAGGATTTGAAGTTATCTATGGCATTTATTTCATTAAATATATGGAGGAACTATCTCTATTGAGAAAAGTGTGACATGTATACTAATAAAAAAAGTTTAAATTATATGTTCATTCCAAAAGATATGAACAGAACCAAAGAATATGGTTGGAGTTGATTAAGGATTATGAATTCTTAATACATTACCACCATGGGAAAATGAAAAAGGTGGAAGATTATCTGAATTGAAATGATCATGTTGGTTTATCTATGATGAGGATAGAAAATGATCTGATATCTCTGGAAAGTCAAAGGATGGATCTTAAAGTACTGGAGGAATGAGAGAAAACTAATATTTCTCAAATGGGTGTTGAACTATCTATCCTAGTGAATATTAAAGAGGTGTATAAGGAATATGTGGAGCTACAAAATTATTTAAGAAATATTGTAGAGTTTAACCTTGATTATGATGGAATAATAAAGTTTAGGAACTGTGTATTTTTCCCTTTGGTACCATATTTAAGGAAGGAGGTGTTGGATGAGGCTCATAGTTCTTTATTCTATATTCAACCTGAAATTATGAAGATATATAGAGACATGAAAGTGAATTTTTGGTGGGATTTAATGAAGAGAGATATTATAGAGAATGCTTCACAATGATGTGTATGTTATAAATTTAAGTCTATGTGACATATGTATAAGTTGATTTTACAACCATTACCCATACCATAATAAAAATGGGAAAAATCCCCATGGATTTTGTTTTTAGAATATCCAAAATATCTAAAGGTCATAATTCCATATGGGTTATAATCTATAAACTTATTAAGTGAACACACTTTATTGATATAAAATAATATTTCTCTCTTGGTCAACTTACTCAGTTATACATTATCGAATTGGTACGATTTCATGGTGTACCAAAATAAATTGTATCTGATCAAGATCAGAGGTTTAACTTGATTTTTTTTGTGAAGTCTTCAGTAGGACCAGAATACCGAGTTAAGTTTTAAAATTTCTTATCATTCTTAGATATATGGTCAGTTTAAGAGGACTATTAAAACTATAGAATACATGTTTAGATATTTCTCTACGAATTTCAAAGGCAGTTGGGATAGATACCTTACTTTGGTGAAATTTTCTTATAAGAACATATTTTACTCAAACACTCAGATAGATCCTTATAAATCCCTATGTGGTAGGAAGTGTATAACTCTAATATTTTGGATTGAATTTGGAGAAATAAATATTCTGGGAATTAATCTAGCTATGTAAATGACAAAGAAGTTTAGATCTATTCAACAATAATAAGAAGAGCTTAGAGTCAACAAATGTTTTTTTGCTAACAATCGTGGGAAGGATCTAGAGTTTAAAGTTTATGATAGGGTATTCATATGAATATATATCTAGAAGAGGGTGATGATATTTGGAAATAAGGTAAATCTAAGACCTAGGTATATTGGTAATTTTTAAATTCTTGATCGTATTAGGATGGTAGCTTATCGATTTTCACTCCCACCGAATCTATCTCATGTTCGTGATGTGTTCCATGTATCACTCTTAAGGAAGTACACATATGATCATTCACATGTACTAAAATTATAGGTCATACAACTGAAGAAATATCTTTCTCATGAGGAATAACTATTGAAGATTCTAAGTCTTATAGTTAATGTTCTATGAAAGAATACCCCTCACCAGGAAAAAGTTTTGTGGTGAAACCATTAATTTGAGGAAGATAAGTGGGAACCTGAGGATATGATGCATAAAATTTATGCACATTTTTTTATATCAGAGTAATATAATTTCAATGGAAAAATTATTTTAATAGGGGTAGAATGTAACACCATGAGATTTTATGAAATATAATTTTTCATATAAATTTAATTTCTTTGATAACTTTCTTTACATATAATAACGAGTTTAGATGAACCATGATATACTATTATTATCACATAGAAATTATATTAGAAGGTATGGATAAGAATAACTAAATTTTGAAAATTTATGTTTTACACATGTATAAAATGAATTCATTATTTATCAATTAATTATAAATGTAAATAAAAATCATTTGAAAATAAATGACATGATTTTTCTGAATTTTTTTATGCGTGCAATACATTATTATCCTAATAAATTAAATTAATCAGTATTGGTGAATGATTTTAATGAAATTTATATATTATATATTTATTCAGTTTTTTTAACTTTCATTTAATATTTTTATTATGCATAGGATAATAATAAATCAAGTTTTATACCTAAAAATGAATAATTCTAAAAATCATTTTTCATTGAATTTTGTACACTTAATCAAAAATTAGTTTTTTTCATTTATTTTAAATAAATTAGATAAAATTGATTAAAATTTTAGAATTAGAAGTTTCAAATTTGGTAAATATTCCTTTTTTATTTTTCTTCAATAGGAATAATAGCTCTCGTAAAAATTATCAACTTAGGAAATGGAAAATTAGGTTAGTCAAGGTTAAAAATAAGTAGTAAAGCCATAAATTTTTATCATAATTATTATTATATAAAATATATTAGACCCTTATCACTTTAGTACCTAAATTTATTACTTTAAAAAAATCTTTTATATAAAAATGACCTATATAATATTTAAATTAATGAATGATACAAAATGTCACTCTCCTTGTTTTTAATATCTCTTATGTGTCCACATAGGAAAAAAAGAAATTGATAAATGAATCTAAATATATATATTGAGTTTAATGAAATTATTTTCTTAGATTTTTTTAATTTTAATAATTATATAATGACTTTAATTACTTATGCAACACTAGTGCAATATTTCACCATTTAGTAAAAATAATATAGTAAATGAATTTAAAAAATTTAAAAGTGATATAATTCGAATGAGTTAATGTGTCTCAAAAATTTTATATATCTATATGACGTATTATGGAAATGTAAAATATTTATATTCAAATTCAACCTTTTTATTTATATATTTAAAGTCAAATTAAATGAATAGTTAAAAAATGACATTAATTATGTTTTATTATAAATATTTGTTTATTAAATATATAAAATTCATAAAAATATTATATTTGAGAAAATTAATGTTATAGGGTTTTAAAAATAAAAAAATGGTCCATTTATGGGACTTTTTTCATTTTATAGTAAAATTATTAACCCTTAAAATGTAAAAACATTAAAATTATGGTAATTGTCAAAAGGGTTAACTGGGAGTTAAAACTAAAAGATAAGGGTAAACATGTGATATAAATTTCTAAAAATTTTATTGTATAAGATTAATTTGATTTATCCTCATATTAAATTATAATATTATCAATTTATATCTATTTGGGAATCAAAAATTAATTTATATTAATTTAATATTTTAAGAAATTTCAAGAGTGGCCCTCCCCTCAACTATAAAAGGCAGCCTACTTTCTCTTATCTACACCACTTGTTTCTTTATATATCTACTAAACTATAACAATTTCTCTTCTAAAATTCATTATAGACAACCTATAGGTTTTGGTATTACTAGAAGGCCAACCCTAGATCCATTTAGAGGTGAACTAAATGAGTCGTTTCAAAGAAGAGGTAGTCACCTTAACCAGCCACTTTTTTTAACTCCTCTAAATTTTTTATATTCTTCATAAAATAATAAATTAAGTGTCCTAAGTATATTTAAATTTTATTATTCTTATTAAATCACCATTATATACCATATTTCCTATCATATGAGAAGTGAAATTACCGCTCGTGCATACGTACAACTTACCATTGCCACTTAGTGATGTAATTCATTTTTCATCACCATATTTTATAGATGGATACTATGATGGATTTAATATTTTTATATTATATTTATTACACAATTATAATTCTATAATTATAATATATTTCCTTCCTTCATACCATCAAATCATTTGGGAAAAGATTACATCCTTCGTGCGTATGTTTGGACTACCACCTCCACAAAGTGACAAGATTCATTTTTCATTTATATTTTAATTAAATTATAATGAGGATAAATTTTATGAATATATATGATATATATGATATATTAATGATATTTTAAAGGGTAATTAATATTTACCTTTCTTTTGTTCAATCTGTATAAAAACAAAAACAACGTTCATGCGTTTGTATAGCTTACCATCTCCATGAATAGTGTAAATCAATTTTTTATTCATAACTTTTATGGATGAATATAGATATATATTTATATAAATAATACATATAATATTTATACCATGATTAAAATTTAGTATATGATGGAACTATTATTATATTATAAGGGTTAAAACTAAAAAATCAGAACTTACATGAAAAACGAAACAATTATCACCCGAAAGAGAGATTGAAGTTGAAATTTTTTAATAAACAGGTGATAAATGGTTAAAGTTAAATCCAAAGTAGTTTTATATATACAATGAACTAATTCGGATTGAACAAACCCATCACCTAAGCTTTCCTGTTACATGTTCTGAAGCACGTTCTCGATCTCCACCGGCTAGCGATAACCACCAGGCATAACCAAATAAATCATGGGAATGATTTCCCCATTGGTCAACCAAAATGACCCATCCATAGGCGGGATAGACACAACAATAAAATTAGACACAAAAATAAAAGATAAATGGGTACCATAAATAGTTTCATACATTATATAGAAAACATTCCATAACTAAACATATACATGGTATCTCAAAATAAATAACTGAAACTCAATTGAAATGTTACAATTCTAAACAAGTACCATATAAAACCCAACAAGAAAAAAATATCAAAAATTACTCCACATGAGTCCATAACTATGAGACTACATATCCTCCACAAAACAATGGATAGAGGTAATCACAAAGAGCCACCCTGGAACATGATGGCCTTTCCTTTACCCATGTCCTACAAAAAAAATCTGAAAATTCCCTAATGACCATGTAGGGTGTGAGGCATGAATCCCATTAGGACACCCCTATGAATATATTAAATTATTTTACCCAAGAAAACTAATAGAATATTTAGAAAACATTTTTAAAACTAAACCACTTTGAAAACATCCCTTTTTCTAATAAACCCTTTAAATCCTTTGGTTTTCCATTTCATCAAAAAAGATTTTCTAAAATAATATCAAACATGGAATAATAAATTATTAGGTCCACTAGGTAAAATACCCTAATAGGGGGTTGATTTTTGGTATAAAAAAATTAAAAAAACTTCCCATTGGGATTTTTTTCATTGTTAAAAAAACACACTTCTCTCTTTCTCCCATAGAAAGGCAGGCACAGAAATTAAACCATAAACAAGACAAAACTATTTTAATTGGTTCACCCTCACTGGTCCACATCCAAGGAGCTTACAAAAAGGATGTGATGATGTAACAAATCCACTAAATCTCACTACTAATTACAAAGTTCTTTCTAGATTACTTCTATTTATAGGATCACTACCTTTACAATGTTTAGGGTATGCTCACTACATTCCCAAGGGTCACTCACTACTTCTCTTTCTCTGGCTCACTGCTTGTGGAAAGGATCACCATCTTCATCTTCATTTTCTTAATTATCTTTTAATGGGTCCATTCATAGTTTATGGACTTATAGGTCCCTTCATTTGCATGAATTACTTCACCCAAAATTGTAGATAGATGCTCTGTTGAAGTTCCACTTTCATTCACTCATGAATACTAATTTACCAAAGCTTTTTTTGGGAAACCTCAAACTTTTTCACAAACTATGGTTGAATTTCATGAAACATTAATGCATGGAATGAATGTGTCTCCTTTTTCACAGAAAACCAACTTTCTCACTACTCAATACTTGCATGACACACCCTTTTTATGCCCAACTCACTATTGGTGCATAACTCTCTTCTGGAAAACAACCTCTATGCAACTTACTAATAATGTTCCCTTACCACTTTGATTACCAAAGATCCTATATTCCCTATGTCTTGAGATTCTTAAAAAATTACGGGGGTATCCACCTATTTATAGGCATTTTGGAAACCATACACACAAGGTGCACAACTTCTCCCAAAACGTGAAAGTCTCACATTCTCCCAACCTCACCTTTCAACCAAATCCATAACTTGTGTGCCCTAACTTACTTTTACATATTTTTATATAGAGATCTTGAAAAATTAATGGTACAAAACTTTCCAAACCTCGTTTATACTATCACGTAACCTCCTTTTCCAAAAACACTTGTCTCCATTATCCAATTTTTGGACCAAAACATTTGGAAAACACTGGGAAACAACACCACATTGTATATGATATTTTTGTACCATCTCTAGATCCACCATTCCTTTTTCATATTTCTTTGTAAACATAGTTTTTCAATAATATATTTGGAACACCACAACTGGACATGGAAACCCTCTTTGTTAAAAAACACAATCAACCAAAAAATACATCAATGTTACCTTGAGGTATTTTTTCCCAACATAAATAAAATATGTATCAACATGCTTATAATCAAACAAGAAAAAATAAAAATGATCATAACATCAAAATAAAATAACCATACTAATGGAAATAAACAAATGGTAATAATACATATCATCACATCCAAATGGAACTAATTAAATTCATAATGTATATAAACCATTACTTCCTGGTTAATGTGAACCTATGGATCTAACTATCAGGCCTATCATGATTGAGTAAAAAATTATTCAATCTAGCTAAGAAGTGGAAGCTATATTGGCCTTCCCTGGGCACAACATGGAATATCTCATGGAATTTCTACCTAAAGGCTCTAATAATCCCTTTGAAACTAAATTGAAGGTACACATATTACTATCTTTGATGGATCTCATGGAAACTCAAAAAAACCAATATGAAATCTCAAATGGTCTCTCCTCCCAAGGATCACATGGTCCCTTGAAAAAACCCCCCATTCACACTCTGGTTAATCCATGTACTACTCCTTGTGGTATGTCTAAAGTGATTGAATATGAGATTATGGGACTAATAATAATGGTAGATACTGCCTACAAAAGGAAATGGTTGAATGTGACTCCATAACTCTGGTCCAAGCGGTTAGAGTGGGTAAAAGACATCTTTCATGGAAGATGGATTCTAAATGGGTAAACTACCTTAACATGCCATCATTGATGAACTATTTTATAACTCACTCATATAGGGAAGCGAACTATATTGCTGATGGGTTAGCTAAAAAGGGTGTTTATAAGGAAGACTTCCAACACACAAACAACTTACCTGAAGACATGTTCTCTCTCTTACAAAGAGATAAATGTAAAATTCCATCATTTAAAATTGTGTAACTTTTTCTTTATATTATGAAAGAGCCTAAGTGCTCATCTTTCTAAAAAACAAGACATAACCACTTGGAAAACACCCTTTAAACACCACAATTTAGAGAACAATCAATGAAATATATCAAAAATAGAATATGTATGAAGAATAAATAATTTAAATTAAAAATTAATAATAAACCAAAGGTGATTCATAATTTAAAGAAAATCCATGAAAAAAACACTAAAATAGAGAAAACCTATTCGTATTTGGTTCAAATCTCATTGCCTCTAATTATAACCACCCAAAAGAGGTATAATAAGTCATAACACACCTAAGAAATGATAAATCAAACCAAAACCACCATTACATAGCATATATTGAGCAAAAATACCCACTATGGTTCCAAATCTCTATGAATATAGAAGAAAAAGGGTAAGAAGTAGGAAATGAAGAAGAAATCAAGAAGGATTTGAATTACCTCAAGCCAATATTACATGATATCCAAATGAAATCTACCAATGAGGATAAAAAGAAGCACTAAGCCAAAGGTTAGGGGATATGAATACTTTAGGAGAGAAAAAGGTTAAACCACTTAAAATTTATAAAAAAAAGGCGACATCATACTTTTTAAGTGACTAGGAAAAACCGCACGGTTTTTCCACACAGTTAGAGAAACCATGTACCAACTATATGGATTCAACTATAAACCCAAAAAGTGCCACATAGTTTCTTATGGGTGTGTCATAATTTGAAAAACCATGATCAAATTGTGAAAAACACAACTATTTCACACTGTATCACTCTCAAAAGGTTAGTCGAATGGTTTAACAGATGACACGCTAATCATGTGCCTCATTTTTTTTTACCAAAAAAACTCCAAGTTCCAACTTCTAACTCTCAAGAAATCCAATAATTATTCAAGAGATAAATAAACCTAAAAATAATTTGTACAAGATACTCTAAGGGTGTCACAAAATCCCCATTATGACACTTTCTTCCCCGTAAAAGTCATCAGGATTCACTATAAGAAAACAATTGAGGCTACTGATCTCTCACCCAACCATACCACTCCCATGTCTCATGGATATTTCTACTAAACTTCTATACCACACATACCAATTAGATTACCTTCCCATGGAGAACCTTATTCTCAACATCCATGATATGAACATGATACTTCACTATAGTGGCATTAGGATATAACTCCAAATATTTCCACCCCTGTATGTGATTTAGTTTCGAAATGTATCTATTTAGATGAGAAACATGAAATAAATAATGGATCAAGGGTTTCCACGGTGGAATCTTAAATTAGTAGTCTACCTTCCCTAGATTATCTACAAAAGGCCCAATATAATGCAATGCCAATTTACCCTACTTTCCTAAATGATGGTGAACCAACTGAACTGATACCCCAATAAACACCTAATAACTAACCTAAAACTCCAAAGGATGATGATGATGGTCAACATATGACTTTTTGTGACTCTGATATATTATTATCCATTTCTAAATCATCCTAACTATCTTTATAATCTATTAGAAAAGGATTAGTCCAACCAATATATGCTCACCTACTTCATTCCAGCACAATGGGTATTGACACAAACACCTATACAAACCACAAATGGGGCCATCCTAATCAAGGGGTGATAACTATTGTTTTAATAAAACTCATCCAATGACAAGAGAATTTACAAAAAACTTCCAAAATCTAGTACACATGCCCATAACATATCCTCGAGAGTCTAGATGGTCTGCTCATACTAACATCTATCTGTGTGTGGTACTTGGTGCTCAATTTCAAATGGATTCATAAATATTCTTGGATTCCCTTAAAAAATGTGGTGTGAAATGGGAATACTTGTATGATACTATCACTGAGGTCACTCTCTGAATCTGAACAACCTCTCAAACACATAGTCTTCTAAGGTCCTTTACATTTGTCAACTCTTTGATGGGAAGAAAGTGGGATGATTTCATCAGATAATTTACAATCACCAATATGGAATATTTACCACTTAGAGTACGAGGTAGTCCAATCATGAAATCCATAGAGATATCATACCACCTCTAAAAAGGCATGGTAAGTGGCTAAAATAATATTTCTAGTCTTTGATTCCCAACATTGATCCTTTGGTAGGTCAAGCACCTAGAAACAATGTCTTCCACTGCACGAATCATCCTCGAACACCGATAATAGCATCTTAAAATATAGAACACCTTGGTCACCCTAGGGTGAATGGCCCAACTATAATGATGTGCCTCCTATATCACTTCCTACCTTAGGTTCAAAGGAAGAACTATATTCTTTTATAATAGAAGAGAACCAATGGGAGACCAAGACCAATCACTCATGGTCTCCCCACTATTTAAGGCACTACTAATCTACTAAAACTTATGGTTAGATGCAAGATCAATCCTTACCTGATCAATGAGAGATGTTTTATTACGCATAATGACCAATAATACCTACTCACTATCCTCCTACACATCTAGCCTATGATAATCAAACTCACCAGAACCCACTCATCATTGGATTCTTGAACTTCTTTCACTATAAGAACACTGATCAAAGCATAACATTTCCTATCTCAAGAATATATAAAATATCAAATAAAATTTCTAAAGGTAATCAACCCAACATCTATGTATTAGATTCATGTCCCTCTAGATAAAAATATACTTTAGGATTTTATAATTTGAATATACTATAAGAAATTTGATGAAGAGGTAATGTTACCACATATTTATTGCATGCATAATGGTTTCCAATTCAAGGTTTTGGGTGGGGTAATTATTCTCATATGGGCATAGATACTATGAGAAATATGTCACCACAAGGTCATACTAAATCAACACACATCCCAAAACCACACTAGAATCATTAAAATACACTACATAAGTTCTCCTAGGCTCATGAATAATAAAAATAGGTGAAGATGTTAGACTGATCTACAATGACTCAAAATCACTCTGGTACTTCTCACCCCACGCAAAACTTCACCCCTTTCCCGATCAAAGTTATCAATGGAGAAGCCAGTCTAGAGAAGTCCTTAACAAAGAACCTATAATAACCAACCAATACCAAAAAGCTATAGATCTCAAAAACTATATTGGTATTCTTCTAAGGCATGAATGGTTGAAAATTATCTTGATCCAATGAAGATTTTTTCCTTGAAAATTAAATGGATAAATAATTTCACTTCCTGGATCCATAATTGGAACTTGGAAAGTTTTTCATATTGATGAACACTTTAAAAATAACAAAAAAAAACATCCAGATGGTTGGAATGATCCTCCTACATCTTGGAATACACAAAGATGTCATCCAGAAACATGAAAACAAAGTATTATAGAAAGTTATGGAAGATCCCATTCATCAACACCATAAATACAATAAGAGAATTGATAATCCAAAGCGGAATAACCAAATAAATGAAATTTCATAGCATCTTTAAAAGGAAGTCTTTGGAATATACTCTTCCTAAACCCTCAACTAGTGGTGCACTTATAGGAGATCAATATTTGAAAACCAATGGGCCTTTTTGATCTGATCAAATTGATCATTAAATATAAGAAACATGTATTTATTATTCATGGTTACCTGGTCAAAATTATGACAGTCTATAAAAATTTAGAGGGGTCCATATAACTTATTTGAACATAGAACTTGTGAATCTCATGATTACATGCTGAGATGGATAAAATAATTTACCTTAAGATCCCATAGCTTAACTTTCAGCTTCCTCATCTCAGACGAATCCATCTGATAAGAAAGCAGGGAAAACATGATTATCCTAGAAAGCATATCAATGTTAAACTCAAACTCTCAATGGGGATGAAATCCTGATAAATCCTTTTGAAACACATATGGGAACATATCTACAACCCATGTAATTTCACCCACTGATCCCTACTCAATAACCTCAAGGAACAAACTGAACAACTAGAATTATATCAACCCCAAATTTAAAGAAATCAGTCCCACCCTCCTTGAACATGGATCCCACTCACCTTGAAAGATGTGAGTGATCAAGTTAGAAGTAATGAAATTGAACCTATAACAATAAAATTCAACCAATTCATTGATTTTGATCAACCAATAAAAGTTTATAATAAGGTTGAAAACATACTAGTTCGAAATGAGGAAGTCCCTAATGATTTCCATCTAGTATCCATAACACATCACTCAGGAAAATTGAAAACTTTCTACTTATTTTTATCTAATGGGGTTGGAATATGCATAACATAAGGAATAAACATAGCTTATATACCTAAAGAATCATTCAACTTATGTGAAATGAAATAATAGGATACACTAGTGTCAAATAAAATTGATACAATAGAAGAACCAATAAACAAAGAACCTATAATGGTTGCTAACATAAAGTCTGAGTATTCTTGTATAACATGCACTGTATAAATATTCCCCAGCTTAGACCCACCCTAGGACTTTTTCCCATAGTGAGAAGTGCCTCTTCCAAGAGAGATAGATCACCCACCATTGTAATAATCTAAACTCACCTAAGCTCCATTCAAAAAATGTGGATACCACACTAATACCCAAAAAAATACAACTAATATAAATGATGGATATGTATTGACTACCCAAACTAGTATAATATCCTCAGATTATTTGAGAAACATGTCCTGGTCTTTCCTTCCTTCCGAAACAATTAATATAAAACTGGTCCATAGCCTATAAAATCCACATAAGATGAACCTATTTATTGGAGGATAATCTTTCTACTGCTCCTATGAGACTAATCTTGTTTCCACTTCTATCATGATGAAAAACATTGTCTACCATCGACTAAAGGAGAACCAATGAAACCTATTTTTCATTGTAAAATATATATCTTCCATATCTACCTTGTCAAACACCTTTTAATATGTTGATTGAAAAAGAAGAATAACCACAAATACGATTTCTAGCCTCAATCCCATCTCAAAATCTAGATCCTTAAGGTAATCATTCACGAGTAGATCTAGTGACACATGAACCAAATTGATAAATCTAGAGGCGTACTCCATCATTGAATGGTCACCCAAATCTATCTTTAGAAACACATGATCCCTAAAAACTCTCATGTTCTCTAGGTATAATTACTAATTAAAAATGAATTTTAAGGTTTTCCATGTGAGAACTACATGATCTCCCAAAATCACTATTGATTCCCACCACTACCTACCCATTCATTCCAATACATACATGGAAATCCCACTTTTTGGGGCCTCAGGGGTTTTCAATTAATAAAATATTCACTTGAAATTATCCAACCACTCCTTAGGCTCATTGGGTCCTCTATCGCCATGGAATACTAGTGGATTATACTTCAAAAAATTTTAATCATGGTCCATGGTCTGTGTCCGCTCATGACCACCCACTTGAATCAAGTTTTAGATCATATGAATCACTAAATCGACCAAAGATGGAATAATAAGATGGTTCACCTATCGATTACTCTCTACTATATCCTCTCTATTACCATAGGGGGTCATTATAAGAAGAATTTTCTATAATACAATAATCACAAGCATCATCAACCACAATCCAACATTAAACCACATCAAAAGTACCAAAATAAAATTCCCAAAACGGGTATCATAAAAAAAAACATTATAAGAAACCTAATATGATAATGCATAAAAAAAATCAAAAATTACAATAATTTCACACACTACATAGTTTAGATACACAATTAATTAAACCGTTAACCAACTGAGAAGGTTTCACTAGAGTTGGTAAGAAAAACCACATAGGTTACACAAAATTTCTACTAATTGTGCGCACTAACATTGCACCTCCTCTAGACCTCCATGTTTTACCCCTAAAACTTAAAACAACCTAGAGTATTGCCCTGGGAAATGAAAAAAATTAGTAAATACCTTGAAACATCAGAAAACTACACACAATTGGGCTCAAAACATATCAAAAATCTAATACCACCCTTGGAAACTCAAGGTTCGACATGAAGAAGAGTTGGCCAGATACTCCCTCGTTCCAGCCTTTCAAGTCCTGATGGTACTAGATGCAATATTCCACTGAATAAAAAATAACAAGGGATCTAATATGACTTTGTAACAAACCAAACTGAGTTGACCAAGACCATCAACCAAGTCATCCCGTTACATAGACCAAAGTACGTTCTAAATTGTGACAGGCAGACGACAAGCACCAAGCATAACCAACTAATGCTTGGGAATAGTTTTACCAATAGTAAACTGGAATTAATCATCTATAGGTGGGATAGAAACACATCTAAAATAATAGTATATAGTATAAGATAAAAAATATAACATAAAAAATGATCAACATCATATAAAAAAACATGACATAACTGAACATATGCATGATATCTAAAAATAAACAACCCAAACTCAAAGGAAAGGGAACTATGAAAAACACATCCCATGTAAAACCCAAAAGGTAAAAAATAACAAAAAAACTCTATATGAGTACATATGTTTGAGAAAATGTATACTCTATAAAAAAATGTTTGAAAATAATCAAGATGATCCACCCTATAACATAGTTCCCTTGCCTTTACATGTGTCCTAAAAAATGAAATCTGCAAATTTCCAAAGGCCCAAGAAGGGTGTGAGGAAAAAATCCAAGTAGGATACAACCATGAATCTATTTAAGGATTTTACCCATGAAAAATAATAAAATAGTTTGAAAAAAATTTCCAATCTAAACTAATTTAAAAACATACCATTTTAAAATAAACCTTTAAAGCCCCTTCAGTTTTCCCTTTCAACAAAACAAGTTTCCTGAAACAATATCCAATATAGATCAATAAATAAAACAAGGATCAATATACTCATTACCAAAAAAGGCATAATAATAATTATTATAATATCAACATCAAATAACTATACTATTGTAAATAAACAAATGGGAATAATACATCTCATTATATCAAAATAGAACTAATGAAATTCATAAAGCATATAAACCAATATGACATGAGTAATATCCACTTAGTGATATAACAATTAGGATTATCATGAGTGAGTAGAAAAGTATACTATCTTGATAAGTAGTGGAAGATCTCATGGTCTTCCCTAGGACGAACATGAAATATCTCATTGTCTTCCTACCCGAAGGCTCTCACAGTCACTTGGAAACCAAATTAGAGGCTCACATAGTCCTCCCTCCAATGACATACACAACCAATCATAAAGACCAATATATATTCTCTCATGGTATTACCTAAATAAGATCACAAATTACCTCAAAATAACCCCTTTATCATACCCCAACCAATCCATTTTCTACTCCTTGATGATACATTCTCAATCCAGTGCCAATATCAATAAAGCTATATCTAGTCATTTCAAAAAAAACATTCCCATTTTTTCAATAAACCCTTTACAAGGTAAAATATTTTCTAAAACCGTTTTATAAATATATCTAAAATCACAAAACCCCTTTGAGACATTTTATCAAACACTTGATGGGAATATAAGCCACACCCATTTAGATAACCCCCCTTAAAGACCAAAATTGCTAAACTAATCCATGAAATAAAAAAATAGATTATTCATGAATAATACATTATTTAAATGCAAATTAAACAAACAAAAACCAAAAGTGATTCATAATTTAATAGAAATAAATTATAAACATCATTAAAAAGACACAATACCTTAGATTCGGTCCAAACCTCATCGCCTTGAATGAAAACCACCTAGAAGAGGTAAAATAAGGACTCACACACCTAATCCATAATAAATAAAACCAAAACCCACTTACATACCATATATTCATCCAAAAACCTCAATAGTGTTCCATATATCCATGAAAATTGAATAATAATTATAATAAGGTGGAAAGGAAGAATAAATCAAGAAGCATTTGATTTACCCAAATCCAATACACCATTATATCCAAGAGAAATCCACCATGGAGGATATGAAGAAGCTCCAAACCAAAGGGGAGGGGCTTCATATGATGGAGGAGAGAAATAGAGTAAAAATATTAAAAATAGATAGGGTATAAAGGTAAAAAAAAACATTTTAGGTGAGTTAGATAGGCCACACGATTTGGCCATATGGTTAAGAAAATTTTTCACTAATAGTTTGGGTGCTAATGTACTCATAAAAAGTGCCACACATGTTTTCTTATAGATTTTGTACTGTTTGAAAATAAATTTTGAAACCATTAAAAAATCCACTATAACACACTACAACCATATTTCATGATTATCTGCATAGTTTAAAAGACCGTGTTTTAACCATGAACCTAGTTTGTTTCTCCCCAAAACACCCAGTTCCAAATCCGAGAACTCAGAAACTAAAAGAATGCATCAAGAGATAAATTAAATTCAAAAGAATACATAACAGTGACTTGGAAGTTTAAAAAATATATATCAGTATGGTTTCTGAATAATATGTAAAATAAACCCGTATTTATTATATAGGATGTTCTAAAACATACAAAGGAAGTAAAAATTGTGGTAAGGATTTTTATGTTACAATTTCTTTGTTTATTTGGACTGTTTATGATTAGTTTTTGAAGATGAAATCTTATGATCGAACTCTAAATATAATCATGAATTTTATTATCCTTTATTTATTTCTTTAAAATACATGTTTTCCATTCATTTTTCTCACCTTATGTACTCAATAGGCCAGAAATATGTTTTTAAGGAAAATCATCTTTATTTGTCACTATGGTTGAAAATACTTTTTCTTCCATATCCATGTTTTATAAAAATGTATTAAAGAGGGTTTTTACTATTATCCTATTATTTTTTTTAAATTTATATTTACCCATGTTTTAATTTTGCAAAATTTTTTGATAGGAATCCCATTTTCATTTTCCAAACAAGGTACTTTTCTTCTTTTGCGACAAAATTATGAAATAATTTTTTTAACATATATAGTATGAATATAATTTCTCACTATTATGGCCACTCAATGTTTTTGATAATACTTTACAAGTTACCATGGTTATTTTCAATGAAATCATTTTCCATAATATTTTGGATAATTTTATATTTTGATGAAGTTGCTTCAATGTGGATTGGTTATTTTCCAAAACAATGTTTTATTGATATTTTGATTCATCAATGACAACAACCTTCATTGTTCCTTATGATTTACTAGGAATATGATCCAATTATACCATCATTAATCTTTATTTGGATAGTTTATGTTTATGATGAAATGATTTTTATGACACCCATTCCTTTTCAACTGGTTATTTTATGTTGAATTTTTTATAAAACCCATTTATTTTCATTGGTTTTGATATGATAAATATTTTATGATATCATAGTGCACATATGTATGATTTTCATTATGTGAAAGGAAAAACCTATATATCCCTCCAATTAATTGGGTAAATATTGATATCTCATGGGATAAGAATACTATAACGGGGAGTAAACCCAATTCAATAAGTGAATGTTTTCAATTTGATAGTATTAGGATTAAACCTTGAATACTATGATGATTTTGGGAGTGGACCCATTCCAAAATAACAGTATTTGAATTGAGCCTTGACTACAAAGTAAATAATCTTCTATGTTTATGCTTATACCAAAATATATGTCTTTTCTTATCTTATTCTATCATGGAATTTATTTTATTCCTTTAAAATTCATATATTATAAAATATGAAGATTTATTCCATGACTCATGATTTTGATCTACGATTTTAGTACATTGTTTTCAAGTATTATGCTCATGTTCTCATCCCATTTTTTCATGATATAGTTATATGATCATTTAAACGTTCCTTGTTTACCCTTTTTGAGAATTATACCACACCCTTTATTACGTTTCCTTTCATAGGTTATGAAGAAAGGTTTTATGTATGATATGACAAAGAAGGGTGATAGTTATGAAGACCTATTTGGGAGATGATGTAGAACTATTATGAATTGGTTTTTTATATTTCAAAGTTTCCAAATATACTAGAACTATACAATTATGTAATGTATTTCTATGTTATGTAAATAATATTAATCTAATTTGATGTAATATCTACATATAAAAAGTTTGGGTCACTACAATTAAAATTTATTTTCAATGTGAAAATTGAGCTGAAATTCGTTTTTCTTATCTCTGGAAAAGGAAGTAACTTCCTTCTATAGAATCTTATAGATTTAGTAGCATAAGAAAATTCTCTACACTCATTTTAATAAAAAATTATTCCAAACAGTATCTCAAATATTTATAAACATTTCCATAAAAAATAAGAGGTCTATTTGTATTTAGATTATCCAAACTCTCAAAATGAAAAATATTTTCCCTAATATAAACAAAGAAGATATTTTCTTTATAATTTAGTTGGTGTAAGGAAACTGAGTGACTTCATATACACTAAGGGAGATATAAATAAAATAATATCAGGATCTATCTAGAATTTTGAGACTAGTTTTGATACCAAATGTTGTCCTAGATAAACAAGGTTGGTACAACATAAGAGTGGTGAATTAAAGTTTAAAAACTAACTAAAATTTTTATCCACCTCATGTTTTATAACTTCTTAAAATTAGATCTTCTAAACAATCCATGATTGAAAGTAATAAAATAGAAACCCAACTAAAATTTAAACTATCAAAATTTTGACAACTTCTATCAAAATTAACACCACATCAGAAATAAAACTAAACACAATAATGAGTAAAAACAATGTGTAGATTATGGATAAAAATCCTAATATATATATATATATATTATTACCAAAACCTCAATTTTAATACAAAAGTAAATAGAGTATCAATAAACCTAATACAAGGCATATCTGTCATACTATGCCTATAATCCCTGAACATTAATTAGTTAGAAGGTTTTATATTCCACACCTGAAAGCCCTTAATTACACCTTAATAGAAATAACCTGCTTCCATAAACCAAAATCGCATGGTATTAATGATTGGATAAATATTTATCCTCCTCATAGAATTACTCATTCTGAAAGGATCAAAACACAAATATTAAAACAAAAAATGCTACGATTTTTCCAATAAAATCCTAATAATGGAAAATCTTATCAAAACAATCATAAATAAATATGATAAATATCATAATATATTAAAATTATAAGTAGTTTCACAACATTAAAAAAACTGAAGATATTTATTTTTAATTCCCAAAGCCATGTATTTTATATCTTTGATGTTTTATTACTTTTAAAGTGAATCATCCAATAATTAGATTCTATATTATTCAAATTTAGTTGTAACATTATTGGATGATTCATTATAAAATTCTAATGAACTTAATGTAGATCCTCATCTTCTAATGAAGTCAAACATGCACTACTATAGTGCTCAACCATCTAGTAAAAGAATTTATGACACAAATCTTCAGTTTTATAGATCTCCACTTTACAATTTTAACCTATAGAATTACATTTATTGGAATATCACTCTTAACATAAAAAACCAAAACAAAAAAAGACAAGCTAAATCAAATTCTCATTAACATCATTGTGAATTTCAAAACAAGGAATGATAAGGTGTCATTCTCAATATACATATCAGCCAATTCAAAGAGATATTATTAATCCACACCACAACATATCACATTTTTTGGGTATACAATAACAATAACGTGACTTCACATAGCATAATTCCCTTACCCTCAATTATAACCCATCATATCACATTTTTCACATGTCAATAATACGATGTACAAAGCACAAACATCCGAGGCACAAATCTCAAATCTCACCCATTCATACATCAGATGAATGCATCGCCCTTTGGCTATAAATCTCTATTAAATACCCCAATAATCAAGTTTAACTAATCAAAAAAAGTGGTTAAATGGAAATAATTCCCTTGGAAGGTTATTTTTCATAGTCATGTGAGGATATACTTGGTCTATCAAAATTTATACCACACCCACATCATGTTTCTATCATTTTATCCCATGACTAACAAATCAACAATGCCACCAAGTGATTCTAAAATACCACTATCATATATTGGATATCCTTTGTGGTCTAAATAGTCTTAAAATTTTATCTAGATCAATTTTAAATTATATGGGTTCCTATTTAGGTACCCTACATCTAATTCCATACATTCTTACATCATATCGCACATGAATCACATAGTAAAATATAGATTATATTAGGGATCAAATAAACTTATCTAATAAGAGGAAACTAATTGAATATTATTATCTGATTTATGCTCAATTTATAGATTTAATAAAACTTATAAAAGTTATAATATTAGGGATTTCTAGAATAATCATCAGTAAAAGTAACAAAATATAATGATTGAAGGGTATAAGAGATTATTCTTACCCCAAAGAGAATGATAACACTAACAATTCTCTAAACCATCACTGAATAATAAGTGTGGATATGTTATAAGGGAGTTATATCTTTAATGAAAAATGATACCCATTATATAACTACTACAATATGACCAAAGTATAAGAATAAATATTTATAGTATCTAGATCTAAAAATACCCCCCCCAATGGGTTCAAGTATTCCACTAAAGTTTTGGTGGCCTGAGAACTTCAGTGATACATCAAACTACTGATGGTCACCAATAAAACTTTATTAGTGGAATAATAATATATAAAACCCCCTTTATTAAAACTATAATTCCCATGGGACTCCAATTGATATACAGCGGAAATTAGTCTTTTCCAATAAACTCTGATGGTTCTTTTCCCTAAGAAGCATCATAGGTGATCTCTAGTGAAGAGTTATGACAACTGAGGCCATATATTTATTTCCCAATCCCATTTCACATATTAGATATGGTAATAATAATAAATAACTTTCACCAAAGGAATAATATTATCTCAAAGGGTCTTCTTTATTTGATCCATCATATGCACTAGTCCCTCTACGTATGAGGTGTCCTCCTTGCTAGTTCCAGGCATAGCTGAAATGCCTGTACGATATGAAAAACATGGTTTTTTAGACTTAGTTTATGAATAAACATTATATAAAATAATGAATTATGTCATGAAAAATTTAATTCATATATTAATTGACTTGATTAAATGCTAAAAATGGAAGATGAGGATTTTCACTTACAATTTATAATTAATTTATAAGAAGGTCTAGAATTACCAAAACATATAATTCATTCTTCATTGATGATCTAGTTGAATCAATCCCATCATAATAAAATTGTGTTATGGGATTGAAATGAATAATATATATCAATGATTTACATATGCACCATAATCTCTGAATGTTCTCATAGAAACATCGGGTGTTATCATGATTGATCATGTTCAGTTTCATCATTCGTGGTTGAACACAAAAAAATTATTCAATGAGGGTGAGGAAATATTAGAGTTATCTTGATGGATTCAAAGAGGTGGATGATAGAGTGATCTCTAAATCTTTAGATCTTCCTCTAGAGACATAGAGAGCTTCTCTTGATCCATTTTTGAAAACAAGTTTGTTTAAGGAAAGAGATATAATTAAATATTTATAAAGGTAGGTCTAGGGTTGAAAATGTGAACGTGATCCAATTTATAATTCCTTATTAATTTTTGAAATTCATATCTTAATAAGAATATAATTATTATTCACTAGGCATGTACATCACCTTATAATAAATAAATACCATTTATATATAAATTCTAGTTAAATCATTATGCTATATCAACTAATCCTCTCCCACATTTACCAAACCTTTAGTAATAAATATTTATTTAAAAAATAATTTTAATTAAATTAAATTTATATAAATATAATAAATATTTCATTTTTCAAACCATGAAAATAAATATTTATCATTATTTAACTCACTTATTCTTTTGAATAACTTGTGATTAAATCTTAAGGATCAACACATACCAAATAATTATTAAACCATAAATTATAAATACTATTTATTCTGAATTATTTAATTCAATAATTAATTTAACTAAGATTATAGATACACTTAGTGTGTGATCATATATTCATCTTCCTTAATGGTATTAGAAAAAACTTCCTAAAGTCTAAGGTTAGTGTCTAGAAATGTGACAAGGAACCCATAAGAAAAGAAGTTAATGTCCCAATGATATAAAAACTTCTATAAATACTCACTATTTAATATAATAACTTTATCTAAATATCTAAAATCAAGAAATTTTCATACTGGTTTCATCAACCTATGTGCTCAATGTATCCTTTTTGGAATGTTTAAAAATAAACTTTCCTACAAAACACCATGATCAGGGATTTATCCAGCTAGTACCATTTCCATCAAAGGGCCTAAGATATGAACTTCAATTAAGGGATAAAAGGGTTAAATCATTTACCACATTATCCATTAATTCAATATCACTCATGATGCACCCAATATATCCTACTTCACCATGATAATATATCATCATGGGTTTCATAAGTACATTAAAATATAAAAATTATTGTATTTATAATGATAATCTTTAAGCATAATGATCAATACACATGTCTATATATAGGAACATCTAATGACATGTAAAATTTGGATTTACTATGAGTAGGTATCATTCTCATAATCTCTTACTCTGGAAATTACCAAGGGTGTACACCCTATGAGGATGCATCAAAGTCCCATGCGTCTCCACCCTTGATAGTATGTATCATTTTTGTCCTATCAGGTGATATTATCTGGATATAGAAAATATATTCAAGAATACTATCGTGGAACCTCTATTTTCTCATCATAGTGTACAAATTCGATGACCTTTCTGTGCGAAATACACCCTTAGGACATAATCTTATACTATTTCATATAAAGTAATAATTATGATTTTATAAGCTACTTAATTAATAATTAATACATGTAATCATAAAGTACATAGAAGTTGGTTCTAGGTAACCAACTCCAATAGAATCCCAATTTCACTAGAGCCAACTATTAAAAAGATTCAATCAACTCTCTCACATGATAATCATACCTATGATGTGCCTTTTTCAAGGGCTCCACTATGTTTTCCATCATGGATACTCTTATCATTAAAACTTCACCATATTAAGAAAAATCCATTAGGATATGAAACTTCTGAAATATATTCTTTTTTCCTTTCATGTGTCCATGAATCTTTAGAAAGAAAAACCACTATAGTGGTATCATAGTAAACTAAAACAGGATCTGGATTTCTGGGAACCACATAGAGCTCTTGGAAAATGTTTTGAATCCAAAATACTTTATTGATTTCATCTGAAGCAACGATATAATCATACTCTGTAGTAGAATCAGAAACCATCGGTTATATGGAATTGTTTCAACTTAAAAACCCTTTATAGAGATTGAATAAATATATTTACTATGAATATAGATCATTCTGACGTATTTGAAATCTAGAATCTATATAACCCCAAATGACTAGATCTTCATCTCCTCCATAAACCAGGAACATATCCTTAGTTTTTTCTTAGATAATTAAGTATAACCTTAACAATAGTTTAATAATGTTCACCTAGATTATCTTGATATCAACCTACCATACTCAAAGTATAGGAAATTTAAAGTCTCATACATAACATGGAATTCATGACAAATCCTTTCATAGAAGCATATATGATCTTACTCATTATCTCTCTCTCTTTCTTATTGTGTTTAAGAACACATTTTATTAGAAATTTGTATACCATGTGACACATGAACCAATATACTCTTGGATTTTTCCATATTGATCCTCTTTAGTACATGGTCAATGCATTTACTTTTACTTTTTCCAAGAATCCTGTTTGACCTATTAATAAAGATATTTATCCATAGAACTTATTCTTCTTCACCTAAGTCCTTTTTAAAGAAGAGGTTTCTCAACCACGCCTTATCTTATTATAAGGTTGGTATCTCATTTCCAATTAGAAATATGTCATCAACATATACCACTATGAAAACAACCACACTCCCACTAAATCACTTATAAACACATGGCTCACATTTATTCTTAATGAACCAAATTATTTTATAACTTCATAAATATAAATTTTCTATGACCATGAATCTTAATTTAATCTATAAATAGATATATGAAACATTTATAACTTTTTGTAATTTCTTGTAAACATAAAAACTTATGGTTCTTTCATATGCACCTCTACCTAAAGGTTCTCATTAAGGAAAGTATTTTTTACATCCATTTTCCAAATCTTATAGTCATGGTAAGATGCTATAGAAAAAATAATTCTTATGTATTTATACACAAAAACTGGATAAAATGTTTCTTCAAATTCAATGCCTTGATATTGTCAAAACCCTTTATCCACTATTTGTTCTTTATAGGTACTGACCAAATCTTCCATGTTCAGGTTTCTATTGAATACCCATTTACACCCAATAGTATTTAGATCAACTGGAAGGTCAATTAGAACCCAAAATTTGTTCTAATATATTTAATCAATCCTAGAATTAATATATTATTATAATATTGTAGCTTTTGAGCTTTCTAATACGTCTTTTTAGGTGAGAGGCTCATTATTTCCAACCAATAATTTATCACCATCTTATATGACTATAAAACCACACTTTAATGGTTCTTTAACCTCTTTGGTGCTCTAAGGTAGTAAAAATATTTTAGGAACAACTTATTTCATAGGGACTAGTGAAACTTTTTTCTATATCATATCTTATATATCTTTAGCATCAACTTCATTGAAGTTAATATTTCTCCCACTATACATTTTTAAGACATGTTCACCCTCAAGGAATACAACTTTCCTAGAAACTATAAACATTTTATCTGAGGGAAAATATAATTAGTATACTCTTATTTACTTAGGGTAACCTATAAAGATACACATCATGCCCTGTGGTGAAATTTTTTTCTTAATAGTTTCTTAAAAAACTATTTTCACCCCCATGCATGAATATATAAAAAACATGATTCTTTACACTCTATATATTAAAGGGAATACCATTTTCCACTTTATTTGGTTCTAAATTTTGTATGTACACTACCATGTATAATACATATCTCTAATAAGATAATCAAAGGATTATATGAATCATTTTTGATATTATCATGTCCAGTAAGGTAAAATTCCTCCTTTCACTAACACCATTCCACTATGGTGTACAAGGTAGAGTTATTTGAGATAAAATCCCATACTTTCATAAAAATTAGATAAAATATTGGTTAAAATATTAACCACCTTGATCCGATCAAATTTTCTTTGTCTTCATACCAAGATAATTTTAAAAATCATTCTTGAAATCTTTTAAGTCATCATAGGATTCATACTTATTCCTCATCAAGTAGAAGTAACCATACCTACTATTGTCATCGATAAAATTAATAAAGTATGAGAAACCACATTTAGATTCTACTTGAAAAGGTCTAAAAAAATTAGTGTGTATCAATTCTATAATCTCTATGGAACTTTCTCATTGACTAAAAAATAGTGGTTTGGTCATCATTCCTTGTAAAAAATCATTAAATATTTTAATTGGTTTAAGAAAAATATAGTCTAAATAACCATCTTGATAGATATTTTTCAAATGATTTTTGTTTACATGACCAAAGGGGTTATGCTGCAACTGAGTGTGAAATGAGTCATGTGAATTTGATACATTATCAATATAAAATATTTGTTTTTCATAATTTAATACAAAAAGATCATTATTCATCTATTCCACACCATAACATATGTTATGTTTATATAATTAGCTACACATATTTATAAAATTGAAAATATTTCTATAAATGTCTAAAAATGAAATAGAAATGATGTTCTGGGTAAAAATTTTCACATAACAAACATTGTTTAAGACAAAAATCAATCCTTTTTGAAATGTGATATGGTAGTTTCTAATTGTTAGAGTAGCCATACTTTCTCCATTGGCATCTTATATATCCACCTCACCTCTTTACACCTTATAAAATTTACTTGGTTCTTGTATTTGGATAAAAATGTGAGAACCACATTTACTATATATTACCCAAATTATGGATATATAATGTTTTCACTTGATAATAAAAAAACTAAAAAATCCCTATCTAGATTTGGATATGTATAATTACTCTTACAGTGGCCTTTATTCCAATATGTAAAACACATCATGTTTTATCCTTTACTTGCTGTTGGATCTTATTCTTCTTATAAGGATGACATTCTAGATCCATAGACTTAGAATGGGTCTTCAATCCCTTATCTTTGTTATTACTTTTCTTATTCACCATAAAAATTATGAGTTTTTCATTCCGCATTTCTTTAACAACTTGTTGAATGAGAGTAATAATATCCAAGAGAGACTTCTTGGTATTACTCATATTATAATTCATGTTGAAACGGGAGAAGGTTTTAGGTAGTGATGACATAATGATATCTTTTTTAAACTAATTTGGGACATTAAACCCTAATATGTCTAATAATTATATGTTGCTAGTCATATTGACCACATGAGGCCCATCTGGTGTAGACTCTCTAAGCTTGCATGTGAATAGTGTAATGGATATCTCATGTATTTCTTTTATGGATTTCTCTTGATAATGATTTTAAAGGTGAGAAATGTTTTTATATTCATCCATATACTCATATTTCTTTATATAATCACTATAAAATAAGAATATCATGTAAAATTGGATATCCATTATGTCATCAACCTGTTTCGGGTAGAGAGAAACTTTTTTCTCACTAGCCCCTTTAGAAAGAAACTTAATAAGTGGGGTTTCCAATATGTATAATTTCAATTCATGTAATAGTATAATTCATCATAACCTATAACATTCCTAAAAAATTTAAATGGCGAGAAGTTTTTCCCTCTCTAGTATGGATCACAGTGATATTCTCTAAGTCATGTGTTTTTCTATTTCTTCAATAAAAACAAGAGTGGATCAATTGTAAATTTTTTTATTACCAAAATAGATTAATAAATTAAAATTTTATCAGCCTACCACTATTTTTAAAAACAAAAAATACTTCACCATTAGTTTTAGAATATATTGTTTTATAAACATTCTAGTAGAAAGGGACAATAATCCCCTTATCATAACACAAACTTGGTCATGGCAATTTAATTAAATGGTTTTTGGTAGGTGTAACTTTAAAAATGAATTAACTCATAGATCCTAAATATATTTATTGTAAACCCCAATCATGAAATCTTGGTAAAATATTTCCTCAACCATTTTATCTTTTTTAAACCAATTATTTATTGGGATGTCAACCCTCAAAGTGAACTAAATTAATTAAACCCAATACTTTAAGATACAATTTCCTTTATAATTGAAATAATCCTAACTTAGTCTAATAAATCACTTTGAACTGTGGGTGAACACCTTAATCTAAGTAATAAATTTCTATACCAACTAAATATTTTAGTTAAGGGATTATTTTATCATTATTCATAAAATCCTAGTTTAATCATATAACATACCTTATTAATATTAATTGAATTAAATTTAAGTTATTAAACATGTTAGATAAAAAAACTATAGATAATTTAGTTTTATTTTATTCCAAATTATATGCTTTTCAATTCATTTATTAAGAAATCACATATCATCACAAACATAAATAATCAACCATACAAATGTTAGAAATAAATAAAATATAAGTTGTATGATCAAGAGATTCTCTAATGGTTAGTTTATCTAGGGGATGATAAAATAACCCTTGACCCTAGGGAAAAACTCATTGAACCATATCTTCATTAAAGTAATAGAATTCATCCTTGGATCCTTTGTATCACCTGGATTGGTTTTGACTTGACTCTAGGACTCAGACTCCCTCCTCTCACATGAAAGCTCCATCTTTACATAAGCTTTTACTATCATTCTGGTGTTGGGATCCAATGGATTGGATAAGGGGGGGTTTACATAAAAGAAACCATGGGCACACATTCCCTTACATAATAAGGAGGAGGGGATTCCATTAAAGACATCAATTTAATTTAATGTCCATAAATTAAAAGAAACCAGTCATATACGCAAGTCTTTTTTAGGCTCATGATCATCCAAAAAATATGTAGTAAACATACATTTATAATATATTTTTTCAATTACATTGATTCATTATTTAATCAAGATACAATTCCATGAATAAATTAAATTAATCCAATTTATTTTAATATCGTCAAAGCATCCTTGAATTACAATCATCCACAATTTTAATAAATTAAATAAATTAGTTTTATTTAAAATTAATAATGCACTCAAGTGTACTTGGAGGCAATGAAATTTACTTATCCAAACTAAATGGACTGATCTGTGTACTTTTGTATTCCTTTAGAATCCAACACACATTTAATTATAGGCAATTAAATGGTGTGTACTATCGAAAAAATGACACATATAACACATGTGGATTTCATTTAATGTGATGATCTTTATGAGCTCATATTATAATATAATCAAAGACCATGAATAAATTGTACTTTTATAATTTAACATGGAAATTAATTCGATATATAATTTTCAATCCTATAAAATCACATGTATTTTTAAATAAATGACACATGGGACACATGTGAATAGGCTTAATTATATAATCAATTATTCCCTCTCTGTTAAATTAATTACACTATTTACAGTATACTACATTGTATGTGCATGTTTATAAATCATATAATCTATATTGTATGTGTTAGTGTTATGCACATAGGGAATGGGCATGTTTCATTACACAGATGTATATAAGGTACATGATGTGTAATCATATTTTATAATTTATAGTCTCAAAGTTTTATGGTTTTTTTCACCATGTCATGTAGTATATACACAATATGTTTTCTCTCCCATGTTCTCTATTACAAAGATACATGGACTACATGACAGGTATGCATGTTACACGACATGTGGTTCTTTAAACTTCTTTCCATACAATTCATATATATTCATTGATCCACTTTTACCAGATTAATGATACGATTTTATAGTCCTGATCCAATATCAAAATGAGATAAAGTCAACAAACATGATCACACAATGTGTTGTTGGGGGTACATGTCATGTACTCTTATGGCATATTTATATACCCCTTGGCACCTATGGATAGAATTTTTTATGTTTATTAATTTTAATTTAAACAATTTATTAGTTATGTGAGTGAGAATGAATAATGGGAAGATAAAATGATGTTCATAATCCCAAAAAAATATATTTGAAGTAAAATAAATCATAACTTCATAAAAAGAATAAATTATTAATAAATAATTATAAGTTAAATATGTGACCGCTCTGATACCACTTTTAGGTTTCGAGAATAGAAAAAGTGTCTATATGGAATTAACAACTCATATTTTAGTCTTAATTTGGGAATAATAAATACTATATATAATGAATGATTAATTGAAAAAAATCATTGATTACATGACTTGATCAAACACTATAATCAAAATAGAAGGATTTCCCCAAGTAATTTTTATTTAATTTATAAAGAGATCTAGAATTACCTGAATATGTAATTTTTTATTCATTGATAATCTAGTTGACTAAATATAATCGTATCCTGATTAAATTATAGTATCCAAATTAATAATTCCTCCAGTGGTGATCTAAACATGTACCAAAATCTATAAACATCGTTGTATAATTATCGAGTGCTAGAATGACAGATCCTGATTGCTTGAATCTTTCATGGTTGATATCAATATAATTCTTCTACATGGGTAAATAACTCTTGGTTTTTTCTCAATGGATTGATATAGGAAGAGGTAGGAGTGTCTTAAATATCTCTAGATCTCTCTATAGGGATTTAGAGAGCTTCTATCATGTTGTGCACAACTAGTTTTCATAATGAAAGTTATATAATTCAATATTTATAAAGGCAAGTCTAGGGTTGATAATTTTCACACGATCCCATTTCCAATTCCTCATTTCTTAGCGAATCCCGTGTCTTAATAATAATGTAATTATTACTCACTTGACATATACATCACCTATTAATAAATAAATATCATTTATATATTAGTTTTAACTAGAAAATTAAACTTGACCTGCTTATCCACCTCCACATTTATCAAACCAGGAATAATTACTATTTAATAAATAAATATAACCACATTGCTCATTCTTAAATATAATAAATATTATATTTAACGAACCTTTAAAATAAATATTTAATATTATTCAATTCATGTATTATTTTGGAAAACTTATGAATAAATCTTAGTGGTCAATCAATAATGAATAATTATGAAACCTAAAATTGAGAATAATATTTATTCTAACTTATTAAATTCATTTCCAAATTTAACTGAGATTATGGTTACACTTAATGTGTGATCCTGTGATTCTTTTCTCAGTGGAATAAGGTATAAGATCCAAATTTTCAAGGTTATCATTTAACAAAACACGAAGGAACCCATAGAGAAATAATTTAATGTCAAAATGATATACAACCTCCTATAAAAACTCACTCTATAAAATAATATCTTTATCATAGTATCTTAAATTAAGCTATTTTCATACTTAAATCATCAACCAATGTTCTTGGTTGTATATTTCATTAAATTTATAAAAATTTACTTTTCCACATAACACTATGTCCTTTTATTTATCTAGTTAGTTTCATTTCCATCAACGCACCTGATATATCAACTTATATTAAGGGACATAATGGATTGAACTTTTCTCAGATTATCCATTAATAAAATATTACTCCTGATGCACCCAATGTATCCTATATTTTTTAGAACATTTCATCATTTTTTTCATCAATACATCATACTACACATCTTATGGTATTCATTAATTATGATCTTAAAGTATAAGGATCAATTCACACATCCATAAATAAGAAAATCTAATGTAACATAAAATGTTGATTTCCTATTAGTGGGTCTCATTCTCATAATCACCCACTCTGAAAATTACCAAGTACATACACCATGATAGGATGAATCAGAGTATTATGTGTCTAGAACCTTAATATATTGTATCATTTGTGTCCCATAAAAAGGAATCATCTAGATATATAACATATATTCAATAATAATAGTGTGGAACCTCTAGGTTCTCATCATAGCGATAAAATACTATGACCCTTCAGTGTGATATATATTTTTAGAACATTGTCACATATTATGTCATATAGAGGCATAATCATGTTGTGATATCAAACTTCATAAATAATGAATACATGTAATCATCATGTATATAGAAGTTGGTTTTAGGGCACCAACTCCTACACACCTCCAAATCCACCACAAAAAAAATCACATGAGAAGGTTCTAAATCATATTTACTCTCCTATGATATGTGAAATACTTTTTATACTAAATTATATCACAGTGGAAACATTAACTGATATTCCACTATACCATTTCTCTCCAGAATCTCAAACATACCCACAAACCATGGTGCCGACTTTCCTTATCTAGTCAAATAATGATTTCCTAATTGATATGACACTTGTAGGAGTATCCAATCACTAATTTTAATCTCTAAAAACTAATTTCTATGATCTTTATAAGACTAATATGTAATATAAACTATAGTCAACCATATCATAATTAACTACACCAGATATATAGTCTCTCGTATGTGACTCATTCCAAGATTCATTGAATCTCATGTCTTTATGTAGTATATTGGAGAATATTGTGTTCTAGCATATAAATCCTTAAATTGAGAAATCTATATCGATGCTTGATAAATATTTTTTAGGTAAACACCACCAACGAAAAATAATCCTCCCATACATTTCCAATATATAAGTTACATTCCTATAACACTCTAAATCAATATGTAATGCATGATTGTTTTCTATCCATGGGTGATATATCATGAATTTCGATTAGTTCCCAAGTGTAAGGCCCCGAACCCAATTTCCCCGAGACAGTGCTAAAACATGTGGTTTAATTCTTTTATAAAATTAATTTAGAAATTACACAAAATATTACAAAAAATGATATTTATAGGTCTAGGTTTTGGAGAATTACATATAACTATTACATTTCCTCAAAACTGTATAAATATAAACTTTAATGTGTTACCTACACAAATTAAAGAATGTCACACATAAATCTACTCAAACTATAAAAATGAATTGAAAATGTAGGGTAAGAATTTAAAATTCCCAGTAAGGATTTTTCAAAATAATTAATAAATTATTTTCAAAACATTTATTTAAATATATATATATATACTTAAATAATTTTCTTAAAAGGAAAATAACATTTCCATAGAATTCCATCATCATTTTTTGAGAGTTACTAAAAATCATTTTTAGGGAAAACCCATGCTCAATAATTTCTATTCTTATTTAAAAGTTACAAATAAAATGCACTATATAATATGAACGCACTTGAACAAAAATGCATTAAATTCCACTTACAAGGTAGACAATAGCCACACCTAATAATATTTGACATGATAGGGATGAAAATACAAATTTTTACATGAAATATTACTTGTTTATAATTGCACATAAAAAGACACCAATTATCCTTTAACGCATAACATAAAACCATGAAATGATAGATAAGTTCCTGACCTTTGTTTATGGATTGGATGTAAGTTATTAATCCTTTTAAATAGATGATTTTATATATATGTATATACTTAAATATAAAACATTATACCATGTGAATTTGAAAATATCAAACTGATTAATACATGTTCATAAGAGAATGATCCTTAAACATGGATATTATACTAATCGAATAATTCCATAGAATTTCACTGACTAGATTCCTAATAATGGAATGAATAATTCTAGACTTCATAACCATATAGTCAAGTCCTTGTTCCAAGATGATAAATAACCATTTTGTTAAGGCCTTGTTCCAAGACCGTAGTTTGTCTCATGAGACCTACCGATGCATCAAGAGGCTATTGTTGGTCTCACCCATCATATAATAAGTACAATGCATGAGGGAATTCATAACGTCAGATGCCATAATAATTTTTCAAGGCCACATGCTAAAACACTAGTTTGTATCATGAGACCTACTAATGCATCTAGGTTCTATAGAGGGCATCACCTATCACATAATAAGTCAAATGTATTCCTCATATGTCTAATAGAAATATGTATTTAAATCAAAGTGTCCCATACCACTTTTATTTATTTGAGTCTTAATCATATATGGAAATAAATAAATTGATAAATTCTCTAGGTAAATATTCTTTAAAAAAAGTTTAATTATTAATCCATATAATAACATAAAAAGATTAATATCACACTTTAAATAAATTTTTCTATTTGTAATGCACAAATAAGCTGTATAATGAAATAAATACAAACATGATCTCTAAAATGCATGGAATTTAATTTATAAATTAGACTTTGACCATAACTAACTATGCATGACATACCATTAGGGCTGAATGTAGTTTCTCACATGAAATGATAGCTTGCACACATAAAATTATAACTTGTTTAGTCTTGTCAAATAAAATGATAACTTTTTTATTTAAAAACTAGGTTACTCATAACCATATACCATAAATTGATAAATCCTAACTTTTCATAGGGACTTGGAAATAATATACTAACCATTTTTTAACAAACAAAAAGATATACACATATGTATATACATGAATTAATAATTTCAATATCAAAATGATAACCCTTTTAAAATTTTATGGAACACAATAACAAAACGGGGTTTTGTTATTATTTTCCATCATCGACCAAAAATTTTAACCACATGGGAAAACTATATTTTTAATTGAGAACATCCTTTTAAACATATATACTTATATACAAATTTTTTTAAAATTTTATATGCACTCCTTTTTAGAACCAAAATCATTTGATAAAACTTAAATCCTTTTTTTCTTAATTCTGAAATATTAATAAAAGAGAATGAAACAATTATATTTAGTTTTATGTGTATCAAATTATATATATATATACATATAAGAACTTTTCATGAAAATCTATAGTGAGTTTTTATATCATCAAAACTCATGTCATTTGAATTTACATGAATTGTTAATTATATAAATCATCCATGAACGTAAAATCCCATTCATTAACTTATGTAATACATCTTATAATAAGTGATAATTTAGAACTGTATCATAAGTAAATATATTGATCCAAAAATTTATTAATTGATTATATGCATAATTTAATTGCATGAAAATATAAACTCTTCACATAGAATTAGTAAATTAACCTTCACATTATATAATATTCTTAAGAAATAACTAATTATGAATCTCACATAAAACTATAAAAGTAACCTTTAAAATAGAATACTTTCAATGAAATCAGTGTACTTATTAATTTCAAAATTAAACCTTAAAATTTATATTGAAACCAAGAATTTATTTTAAATGCAACAGGTGATGAAAATATGAATAATTCATGGCCTTGTTTATATGTAGATACGACGTCCATAATTTTAATATAACATGATTAAATGAAGTGAATATTTGTTTTATATAAACATGGTGATAAAATTATAAACATACCTATAACCATTCCATCCATGAGTAAATTGAAAATAAATACTTTTACAAGTACATAATATTAATTTAAGCCTATATCTATACATGATTTGTTCACGCATTCATATCATGATCTAATTGATAAATATGTTAATATATATGTATATATATAATTTTAATTCCTTAGAAAAATTTCATGCAATGGGAATATAACCTTTTCTTTTAACATTACATGTCACCCACAAGAATTAAAAGAAAATCATTTATAAGATATAAATTTCTCATTTCTTATTATTAATTTGGGTAATTTGGGTGATATCATGGTTTAAATATTATGAATATATCTTAAATGTTAGTCATATTTGTACACATAATCTCTTACTCAAAATTTTAGTTTAAAATTATAATTATATATTGATATCATAACATATATTATAATTAATTACTTTCTATAATATACTTTTAACTAATTCTAGTCCATCAATTATTACATTTATAAAAATAATTATTTTTTACTTCCCATACTAAAATTAAATTGATCAATTCCATATGTTTAAACACACAAATTTCACAGACATAAAATTTTTGTAAAACAAGCACTAGGAATAAGAAGTCTTAGTAAAAAAATAAAAAAATCACTTACTAAATTATAAATTCAAATATATATAAGTTTAAAATTTTAAAATAAAATTTTTTAACTAGGGATGACATAATTTTACATAAAAAGTCAAAATAATGTTTGAAAAAAAGGTAAAATAATTTCACCATAAAATATATAACGGTATCAAATTAGTAAATAGAAAGCATGAAACATGAAGTCACATACTTATTTTAAAATTTTGAATCATAAAATTCGTAAAAGATAATTGTGGAAAAAATGTGTAAGAAAAAGATTAAGATAAAATTACCTTACATTATTTGCTGGAAAAATATTGGATGTGCTACAAACTCCCATTATCTTGACTAACAAAAGGTTTTTTTTTTAAATTACATTTTCACGCATAAAGAGATTTCAAAGAAATATTCTTGCTATGATTGCAAAGTAATAAATAAATAAATAAATAAATATATATATATATATATAAACAAAGTATAACATTTATTTGTGGACTAGAAATCAATCTTTCAATGCAATCTGAATATGATATTAAGATTTTAGAAAAACAAAAAAGTGATAAATTAATGCCAAACTAATAGCTGATTTGAACCAGTAAAAACAACAATTAAAAAAAAACAAAATAGCATGCATGGTTCTATGAAAAGACCAAAATGAAAGGAAATCCTATTCATAGTCTAAAGGAAGACCAAAAAACATACTTAATCATTGCAAAATGTTTGTAGCCAAAATAATATGTGGTTTGTAAAACAAAGCAGTAGAAAAAATTGATGCAACAAAAAATAGGTAAACAACTCATTAAATAAGAAAATGATGCTATCATAGTAAATATGAAGAGATTCAGACCTAAAAAAGAAATAAACTACAAAAAAACACATACCTATATCATTTTTTAGAATATTGAGATCCTAACAGCAACAGGACAAAATTAAAACCCTAACATCGAACATGATCTTTGATGATGGCTGATCCTGCTTGACCTAGCCCTCAGCCTCAACCACCTTTCAACACGACTCCTCTGGATTCAACAACTACTCACCATAATTCTCATCTCACCTTACAGATTGAATCTGAATCCCTGACTGTTACACACCCCATATCAACATAACTTCCTCTCCTCAGACGAAGCCCAAGCTCAATATCCTCCTCACGTGCGAATCCCCAACCACGGCTTCTCGAATCCCACCATCTAAAACCGATCAGTGCCTCTGGAATCGCCCCTAAAACCCTAAGAATCTCGACATAGACCCCTTAAAATACTGAGTTTCCCTCTTAAAAAATCATTTTGTCATTTTTTATTTAATTCAAATGAAATTAACATAATATATTTATAATATCATTTTATAAAAATAGTTACTATATATAATAATAATTCATTGTTTTAAGAATCAAAATTTATAGTTCATAAGTAACATTTCATATATATATATATATCATATCAAAAAGTTATAAAAACAAATTAATTATAATCCTATTTTAATATAATTATCATTTAAAATATTATATTAAATAATATGTTTGATAAAAATAAATTCTATTTTAAATGGATATAGTTATTTTAAAATATTATTTTAAACAAATAATAATAATATTTTTTTCTAGAATATTAATTTTGAAAAATATAAATTTGAAATATAATTTTTTATAAGTATTATTATTAATTAAAATGATTAATTTAAATAATTATTATTCACAACTTAATATATTATAAATATTAAACAAGATACTGGGTAGTACCATTATTCCCCCTCAACAGAATTGAGTCCTCGCAATTTGTTTCATCATACTAAAAAGAATTATGAATTTACATCATTAGAATTAAGAAACACTAAGACCACTAAACTTCTAGACTTAAAAACATCTAATCACTAAAGTTGTCTAGATCATTTCTCTGATACAAACTATAAATTCCCCAACCCCAGTTTCCCGAAGCTAGTGCTAAAACATGATGTGTAATTTTTTTTATAAAAGTAAATAAGAAATTACACAATAAATTGCATAATAGAGGATCTTTACTGGTCTATGTTTTGGATAATTAGATACAACTGTTAAATTTCCTCAAAACTATATGAATATAAACTTCAATTTTTTCCTCTGCAAAGTAAAGAACATCACTGATAAATCTACTCAACCTATAAAAATGAATTTAAAATGTAGGGTGAGAATTTAAAATTCTAATTAAGGGGTTTTAAAAATAATTATGAAATTATTTTCCAAAAATTTCTTTAAAAATATATATACCTACTTAAATAATTTTCTTAAAAGGAAAATAACATTTCTCATAGCATGACATTATCATTTTTCATGAGTTAATAGAAATCATTTTTAGGGAAAGCCCATGCTCAATAATTTCTATTCTTATTTAAAATTTACAAATAAAATGTTTTATATAATATGACACACTTGAATAAAAATGAATTAAATTCCACTTACAATTTAGAAAATAGCCACACCTAATTATCATTAACATTATAGGGGTACATATACAAATATTAACATGAAATATTACTTGTTTAGAATTGCACATAAAATGACAAAAATTATTGTTTAACACATAAAAGAAAACCATGAAATTTATAGATAAGTTACTAACCTTTTTTATGGATTTGAAGTAAATTATTAATCCTTTTAAATAGATGATTTTATATATAAGTATATACTTAAATATAAAACACTATACCATGTGTATTTGAAAATATTAAACTTATTAATACATGTTCATAAGAGAATGATCCCTAACCAGAGATGTTCTACTAGTCAAATAATCCCATAGAATTTCACATAGTATATTTATAACAAGGGAATTCATAATGTCGGACATCGTAACCATACCGTCAAGGTCCCGTGCCTAGACCATAAATAACCATTTTATCAAGGCCTCATGCCAAGACTGTATTTTGTCTCATGAGACATACTGATGCATTGAGAGGCTATAGCAGGCCTCACTTGTCGCATAATAAGTCCAATGTATGATGGAATGCATAATTCTGGATGTCATACTCATTTTTTAAGGCCTCATTCCAAGACACTAGTTTTTCTCATGAGACCTACCAATGAATCGAGGGGCTACAGTGGGCCTCACCCATCACATAAGTAGTCCAATGCATTCCTCACATGTCTAATAAAAATATGTCTTTAAATAAATATTTCCCATACCACTTTTATTTATTTGAATCTTAATAATATATGGAAACAAATTCATTGATAAATTCTTCAGGTACATAATCTTTAAAAAATCCAAACTGTCTCACAACACTTTGAAAATTTTAATTCTTAATGCTTATAATAACTTAAAAATATTAATATCACACTTGAAATAAATGTCTCTATTTGTAATTCCCAAATAAGCTTTATAATGAAATAAATACATAAATGATCTCTAAAATTCATGCATATGTCATTTATAAATCAGAAGTTGACCATAAATAACAATTCACGACATAACATGAGGGGTGAACACAATTTTGAACACGAAATGATATCTTACGCATATAAAATGATAACTTGTTTAGTATTGTCACATAAAATGATAAATATTTTTATTTAAAGACTAGGTTACTCATAACCATATACCATAAATTGATAAATAATAACTTTTCATATGGACATGGAAATAAGTGACTAACCATTTTTTAATAAACAAAAATATATTCACATATATATGCATGAAATAATAAATATAATATCAAAATGACAACCCTTTTAAATTTTTATGGTACCCAATAACAAAACATGGTTTTTTTATTGTTCTCCATCATATATATAAAATTATAACCACATGGAAGATTTTTATTTTTAATTGAGAACATATTTTCAAAATATATACTTATGTACAAAAAATATGTACATATTTATATGTACTCCTTTTTAGAACCCAAATAATTTTATAAAAAATAAATCCATTTTTTTAATTATGAAAAATTAATAAAATAGATAGAAACAATTATATTTAGTTACTTGTGTATAAATATAAACAAATATTTATATATATGATCTTTTCTTGAAAATCTATAATGAGTTTTGATATCAACAAAACTTATATCATTTAACTTTACATGAACTGTTAATTAAATTAAACATCCATGTACTCAAAATCCCATTCATTAACGTATGTAATACATTTTATAACAAGTGATAATTTAAAACCGTATCTTAAGTAAATATATTGATCACAAAATTTCTTAATTGATTATTTATAGAAGTTAATTACATGAAAATATAAAATCTCCAAGTAGAATTAGTAAATTACCCTTCACATTATATAATATTCTTTCGAAATAACTAATTATGCATTGCGCATAAAACTATAAAATTAACCTTTAACATAAAACACTTTCAATGAAATTAGTTTACTTTTTAATTTCAAAATTAAAACTTAAAATTTAAATTAAAACCAAAAAATTATTATAAATGCAATGGGTGATGAAGATATTCATAACACATGGCCATGTTTTTATGTATATGCGTTGTCCATAATTTAAATATAACATGATGGAATGAAGTGAATATTTTTTTCTAGAAACATGTTTATAAAATTATATGCATAACTACAACCATTCTAGCCATGAGTAAATTGAAAATAAGGACTTGTAAAAAAATCTTGTTATTAATTTTAGCCCATTTCTATACATGATTTGTTTGTGCATACAAATTATGCACTAATTGGTAAATATGTCTATATATATATATAATTTTATTTCCTTGGAACAGTTTCAAGAAATGGGAATATAAACTCATCTTCTTTACTTTACAAGTCACACACAATAATTAAAAGAAAATAATTTATAATATATCAATTTCTCATTGATTAATATTAATTTGGGTAATTTGGGTGATATCATGGTTTTAATATTACGACCATATGTAAAATGTTAGTCATATTTGTACATGTAATCACTTACTCAAAATGTTAGTTTATAAATATAATTATTTATTGAAATCATAACATAAATCATAATTAATTACTTGCAATAATATACTTTGAAATAAAATTAGTATGTCAATTATTTAATATATAAAAATAATTATTTTTTACTTCACAGACTAAAATTAAACTGATCAATTCCTTATGTTTAAACACATAAATTTTACAAACATATAATTTTCATAAAACAAGAACTGAGAAGAAGGAATTTTATAAAAAATAACAATTTCTCTTACTAAATTATAAATTCAAAGATATATATGTTTAAACTTTGAAAATAAAGTATTTTAATTGGGAATTACATAATTTGACATAAAATATCAAATTAACATTTGAAAATAAGCTAAAATAATTTCAACATGAAATAAATAATGGTTGAAAATTAGAAAATAGAAATCATGAAACATGAAGTCTCATACTTATTTTAAAATTGAGAATCATAAAATTGGAAATAGATAATTGCTGCAACAATGTGTAAATATAATTATTAAGATAAAATTCCCTTACATTATTTGTTGTAATAAAATAAGTGGTGCTACAGACTCCCATTCTCGCGGCTAATAGCAGGTTTTTTTACAAATTACATTTGTATGCATAAATGGATTTTATAGAAAAACATTATCTCTGATTGAATAGTGATATATATATATATATAAACAAATACTAAAATTTATCAGCATACCAGACGTCAAGCTTGCAATGGATGATGAATATGAAAGTTAATAAATCATAAAAACAACAAAGAGATAAATTAACGCTACAAAAATAGCTGATCCGAACAAGTAAAAAAAATTAATTTTTTAAAAAATAAAAAACATGTCTAATTCTATTAATGGACCAAAATGAAATGAAATATTATTCATAGTACAAATATAGACCATAAAACATACATAAAATTGTAAAGTGTTGGTATAATAACCTATATACGGTTTGTAAAACAAAGTAGTAGAAGAAAATAGTTTCCATGAAAAATAGGCGAACAAATCATTGAAGAAGAAAACGATGCCATCAAAATTAATCTAAAGAGATTAGAACCTAAAAAATGAAACACACTACAACAAAACCAATACCTATCTCATATTGGAGAAGATTGAGATCCTAACAGCAACTAGTCAAAATGAAATCCTAACCTTGAATGAGACCTTTGACGGTGGCCAATCTCGCTCAACCTTACCCTCGGCCTCAACCACTATGAAACTCAACTCCTATGACTTTGAAAAACACTCACCATCTTACTCATATCCCCTTTGCACATAGACCTTGCAGCCCCAGCCGCGATGTACCCCGAATCCACTTGACTTACTCTCCCCAAATAAAGCCTTAGATCAATCTCTACCTCATGAACAGACCCCAAACCATGGAAACTCGAAGCCCTCCCTCTAAAACCAATCAACACCTCTGGCCTCACCCCTAAAACCCTAAGAAACTCGACATGGACCCCCCCAAAAACTTGGTTTCCCTCTTAAAAAATGTTTGGTCCTTTTTTATTTAATTCAAATAAAATTATCATAATATATTTATAATAACATTTTATTAAAATAGTTGTAATACATAATAATAATTCATAGTTTTAAGAAAAAAAATTTATAATTCAAAACTAACATTTCATATATATATGTATATACCATATCAAAAATTTAAAAAAAACAAATTAATTATAATCCTATGTTAATATAATTATAATTTAAAATAATCTATTAAATAATCTTTTTGATAAAAAATGATTCTATTTTAAATAAATATTATTATTTTAAAATATTCTTTAAAAGAAATTATATTTGTTTTATAGAATATTAAATTTTAAAACTATAAATTTGAAATATAACTGTTTATATGTTTTAATATTAATGAAAACAGTTAATTTAAATAATTTTTTCACAACTTAATATATTTAAAATATAAAAACAAATATCGAGGCGTTACAATAAGGATCACTTAAGTCCTTACCAAAATCAATATGTGAAACTCACATATCGTTTCGATGATATTTTCATCTATACTTCATATAGTATAACCATATCTCATACATATAGATTATCCAACTCATATAGTGACTGAATATCAATTATATGTATGAAGTGTAAAACTTCAGTCAACCTGTCCATTATGAACCACACTGTGTTTGCCTATGGGATATTTTAGAAGTACCTTCATATAATCAAATTATGTTTAAGTATGACTTGATATCTATAATTTAGAATAACTTTATTTCACACCATATATTCTCTCTCTTATAATGACACAATTAGTGTTTGACTCCCAATTATGTTTCAATCATCCCAATAAAAAGTATACAATGCACAAAGGAGAAAAGTATTCCAACCCATGGTTTTATATCATATCCAAATATAAATTTATAATAGGCACATCAACTATCACTCATTATCTTCTCATACCACCTATGTATCTGTATTTCTACTTTGTATATTTTCCACCATGTTACACTTTTTATTGGTGTACATTATCTAAAATTTTAATGATTACAGGAAATTGACCCATTTCTTTTTCTAGATATATTATTTTCTCTTGGAAAAATTATATTTCTGGATATTATAGTTATTATAGAACACAAATTTCTCAGTAAATTAATAATGATGCCATCATTTTAGATAATGTATTATAGGAACCAACTCTAAATCATGGGTTAGGTTTTTCTTGTCATGAAAATTGTGCTTCATTGAACTGTAAGATATAAAACCGACTACTATATGTTATAACTCCACCCAATATAATATATTATGTGTTATTGTATAAAATATAACTCTTACCTAGCATGAGTTAGATAAATATTAGAACATATATGACCCTTCCCTTTATCTTCTAGAAATATATCTCACATTGGCCATTCCACTTGAATTTTATTCTTTCCTTGTCCATGGATATATTTATTTATGCTAATTATACGAAATTTTAGATGAATTATGGATAATATATAATTGGTTCAAGGAAATTTTTGATCTTGTACACATTCCCAGGCTTTACCCAAAAAATCACTTTAACCAAACATATATTTTCATTATTTTTACACTGTAATTAAAAGATTTAATTATCTTCATTTTTATATTTTATGGTTAATTATCACATATTGTGTTTTAAGAATATTTTGTTATTTATTTTGGAAATTAATTAATTATTTATTTTTAATTATTTTATTCATTATATATAATTATTATAAAATCCATATATTTAATCTGGGTTTTGTTGAATTTTATGTAAAATAAACTGCCCTTACTTATACACTAGTATAGTTATAAATAAGGGTCACTTTCATAAGAGTTATCAATTCGTACATAAGGTTCATTCTTCCATATGTAAGAATCATGCAATCAATATGGAAGTGTCATTTTTAATTTGAAGGGGAAAATTTTCAAAGGTGTGGACATATAAGAGTAACCTCACAGATCATTTAATATGTAAAAGTAAATCTGGAAAATACAAAAATAACCCAGTAGATACATCAATACATAAAGGTATATTCCATTTTGCACTAGGGAAGAATTAGAAAAAGTGACCGGTACATAAGATTCACCAACACTAATATATAAAATTCATTCCATTCATCATTTGAAGTGAAGTTCATAAGATCTATAAAATATGTTAAGGTAAATTAAAGGATACATAAGATAATTAATGGTTGTGCACATGATACATAAGTTTTAAGGTATTTTCCATAGGTATAAAATGAAAATACACCTGTGTCACTAGACAAATACATAAAATTAAAAACCTTTATTATAGAATTGAAATACCCAAGAACCCCTATAATATGAAAGGATCATGGACATAGTGAAATTTGGAAAATAAGACATTTAAGAGCCTTTTTCATAAAGATGAAGAGGCATGTGATATATAACAGTCATCCATCCATATATAAAGATAATATCCTTTAAAAAATCACAAGAGCAAAAGGCCACTCCATGAAGAATGAAGCCATGCCACAATGGATTCTTAGACAAAAAATTTAGGATAAAACTAATAGAAGAATCATGATGAGGTGATTCGAGTCACACTGTGAAGAGATTAAGTGTGCTAAGAAAGATAAATCCTTAAGAACCTTTTCATAGATAATCTCTTTTTTCATGTTGTGACATAATTAAAATGGCTATGTGGAACATACTCCATGTTCTTCACATTAATGTTTTTTTAATTTATTCTATGGACCATGTTCAATAATTTAAATGTAATGATAAAAGGAATACATTGGATGAATTATTAGAATATTAAAAGAGTGTTTCATGTATACAAACATATTATTGCACATCCTATGCCTATAAGGAATACATTCCCCATGCACTTTATTTATGACATCTGGAGACAATATTTTGAGTATTTTAACTATTTAAATGATTTTATCTTTAATGTACACTAGATTCTCTCCCTAGTTTATAGCCAATACTATATCCTTATGAGTAGTTTAGGGTTTACTATTTCATTTTCTGTAATCTATAACTATTTTTTGTACTTTAATATATAATATTCCTCTTCTTATTTCTTATTTCATTTTATTATTATATTTTATTCAACTATATCTCTCTCTAATACTAAAAATAGAGAGTAACTAACCCAAATATTGGCCTTGGGTGCGGTTCTGTCAGTGTGCCCAAATCTTTATTATTCATTTCTTAATGATTATTTTTTATTTTCAACGATGTTGGGAAGAGTGTGGTGGGATGCTGTGGAAATATTCCACATTTATATCGAATAATTATCTATCTCATTATATTCCCAACCAAAATTCATTCTCTCTCTTTTCCTTGGCATGATATTCATATGATGAAGTAATGTTTGGTCAAGAGGTGAAATTACATATGATGGAGTCAGGTCTTAGAAGGTTTTACTTACTCAAATGATGTGTTTTTTTCATTCTTTAATATTGAAGGAGGAGATAATTATTGTGATAAATACATTTACTAGGAATATCGAGCTTCACACATGAGGTTGGGGATGGTGGTTCATGTACATTAGGATAAACAATCAAATAGAATTTAGACAATATAAAATTGGATAATGAAGGAACTTTAGTTGCCAATCCTAGGACCATGAACTTTTTGGATAACTCAATATTTTGTTTTTCTTGCTTTCATTTATATTTCATACATTCATTCACCATTTTTCAAGAACCCCATGTTTCCTTTCATATTTATAAAATCTAAAACACCAAACATATAATAAAGTGTTTGAGATAGTGAGTGATTGACACCATAGGATCCTCAAGAGATACATCCTTGGTTAAACACTATGTTATACTAATAAAATAAATATTATTTTTGTACCGCCATATAATGGGTATGTCATATTGCATAAAAATTATAAAGGTATACAGAGTAACCACTATCAAATATGACATGAACCACGTATTTCACTCCCCTAATCTAAAAATATCACTTTGAGATATTATCATACAAGTATTCTTCTCAAAGTGTACTCAATAATATCTATAAATGATTCATGTGATCCGTTTGTTTCTAATCGTTCACTAATATTTCATCCACAAAAAAATTAAAATAAGTCCTTATAAAAATGTAAAATCATATTTATTAGATACATGAACAATACTAGTGAATTTTTACATATTAAATACATCACCCCAAACCCATGAAATTTATATAGATTCTTGGATTTTATCAATGGTCTTCTCATACACTAAGATTTGGGAACCATCAAGATACCATTAAATAATTAAATAAATCATGAATATATGCAAGTGGATATTAATTCTTGATTATCACCTTATTTAATATCTTGTAATCAATTCATAATCTCAAAATCATGTATCCCTTTTTAACAAATAAAACTAGATCAACTCATAATGAAATTATATTAATAGTGATTTTATTTATCTTATGGTTTTCTATCTAGACCATCATCTCCATCAAACCATTTTGTGTTATATTATAATATGACACCAATACAAACATTGTACATGAAAGTAGATTGATATTAAAATTGATATCCCTCTCGAGTGAAAAAACATAGAAATACTAAAGATTTTTTTTAAAAATCTCCCTTCAAGGGAAGACTGATTGCTACATCCCCTCATTGCCCCCATGAATGGTGGTAACCATCTATGAAGTAATCAGGAATAACTATTTGAGGTATGTCCCAACATGACCTACCAAAAATATCCATTTTATAGTAAACATATGAGCCTTACCCATCCTAGAATTAAATACCACCCACCTTTAGTAATAGTCTATATAAGCCCGAAATAAAATCAATCAGTCCTTGCTAATGATCACACTAATTCTAAGAATATATAGAATAAGTAAATACTAGGAACAAAACTACTATATCAAATACTTATCATTTCATAATTCCTGTAAATATATTACTTAGAGGAGTACAAATTGTTATCCTACAAATCAGATAATTTGGAGGAAAACTCATACCATCCACCATACGTACTGAAATAAAAGAGTGTGTATCCCTTGTATATAATAAAACTATTTCCAAGGTAGATATTTGTACCATATAGGTATGATACCCTAAGATAGTTGGGGGGGGGGAATGGATTAGGTTATTTTAATTCCAAAGTGATTCCTCTAATTATTATTTTTATATATTATGAATACTTATATATTACTCACTGAATGTAAATAAGTAAAATAACTTATCATAATAAATTTTACTTTGTTCACCCATACAGAATTACATTTGTTACAAATCAATGTCAATTTTATTTATTAATTATCTTTAATAGACTTGTAGGAGTCTAAGGTTGAATTTTTTAATGTTTTGGAAATTTTATCTATAACATGGTCATCACATATTTAGTAGAATCCATTAAATGTAATATTGTGTGTGATATTTCAAGTTCAGTAAAAGGAAAAAATTAAGCACATGGTTAGGAGTAACCATATAGATTAGTCATATGTATCGAAGGGTAATTGTGTATCTTACAAATATGTATGATTAGTAGTGACTTTGTGGTTTAATTATAAACATTATTTTTCTAGTTTAATAGGAGGCACATGGTTGGTGCATGAATGAAAGTAATCATGCCACTTGATCTTATACAAGGTTCTATACATATGGTGGTGGAATAGATTACTTATTTCTTTGAGTAACCATGAAGTATAACCATGCAGGGTGGTAACCTTGAATCCAGTGTATTTTTCATGGTTGGTGCACGGTTTCCAAAAACATGCAACCAAACAAAGTGATATACATGAGTTTAATTTTTTTTGAAATTTTGGTTACCCCTTTCTTGATTTTTGATCATTTGTATCCCTTTTTATACTCTCATTAAAAATTTCTAGTGTCTTGTAATCTCTCAACTCATTCCATTCTTCTTCTATGGATTATCTAGAATCTTCTTTATCCTTTAGTGATGATTCATTGAGTTTATATAAACCCCTATATATCTTATCTTTCTCATTTATATTCTCTTAGTCTCACCTAGAGATGGTCATGATGACCTAGGTTTTTATATGGTGGGATTTAACATGGTGTTTTTCCTTGTCAAGGTATAAAAAGTCTAATAGAGTATTTTGATAAGAAAAATTTGTATATACATTTTGGATTAATTTATTTAATGTTTAATCATCATTTATTTAATAATACACAAGGTTTTGATTTTTTTTGAAAGGAATATGAATTCAAGAATAAATTGAGAACATGATGAAAAATTAGAAACATAAAAATTAAACATTTTAAATTTGAAGTACACAACATGTACTCCTTGAGATGACCACCAACTAGTTTAAGTACATGGTGTGAATCCCAAATACAAGGCATAAACCAAGTACATCATGTGTATGCATGATTATGAATTGTGATATACTTGAAGTCCAAATCCAATGAGATACACTTTGTAAACTCAATACATGATGTTCGATGTTCAAAACATATTTTTTTTCTGAATATTGAAGCTGTGAAATCCTCAATATATCAAATATTTGGAGATTAATTTGGACATGAAGTACACAGTGTGAAAGACCATTACATGCCATTAAATCCATGATGTAGATGCCACATAATTAATGTTCATGATATGAATCATATTCACATTGTAAACTGATTAGTATCTATAAATATAAAATGCCTCTAACATGAAAAGGATACCCTATTCACTTTTCTTTGTTTCTTCATTTATTTTTTTCTCATTTTTATTTTTTTCTATTTTTAATTATTTAATTTATTATTTTATGAAATCCTTTATCTCTAATTTTTATTTTGATACTCATTAATTTATTATTCTCAATTCCGATATCTGAATCCAATACCAATTTTCATTCACTGTAAATTTCTACTATGTTCATTGTTGTTTCTTCATTCAAGTAAATATTTAATAGATTTTTAATTATTTAAATTATGGAATATTTGATTTAATTTGTCTATTTTTCATGTCAAGTATGTTGTGATCAATTTTCCTACTTTAATTCAATTATTTCATGCATGGATAATCTATATAGGGTTAGGGGTTGAATGTTGGGGTGTATTAAACATAATGAATATCTAAATCAAAATTGGTAAACCAATGACTAGTAATCAGGTTAATAAAAATTTTCAATCACATTATTTTGAAACTACCCTGACCATCAGAGATGCAAGTTGAGGGATCCTTGAATTAATTAATGTCTAGGAGCATAGGAACAATACCCTATGATTCTTTCTGCATAAAAGAAGCGGTTTATACACTTAGGTCGCCAACTATATCTGGATCAAGGAGTATTTTTCATCTTAGGTAGCTCTAATTGGTTAGACAAAGATAGATCGGTGAATTTTTGACCACTTTACAGCATAATCCATATGTACATCCCAAGAAAGATTTAGAATTATCGCTTGCTTATACCCTAAAATTGACCCTAAGCCCTTCCTTGAATCTATTTTCAATACCAAGAAACTTAGTTCATAAAAATCCGCAAAATAAGGATTGAAATTAAGGAATCCTACCCAAAAGGTTCTTACCCATAGGTTCCTTTCCTATAAGCTTCTTCTTTGGTCTTGACTATGGACTACCATAATGCTACACCTTTGAAGCCAAGTGTAGTTTGGGAAATATAAATTTAATTTGATCAATTCTTGTGTATATAATTAATAGCATCATTTGTACTGGTCAAATCTGGATGTCATTTCTAGGGACAACTATGCTTAGGCACTATGACCTATGGTACGCACATAAGATCAATTCAACCCTTTATTATTTTCCTTCTCTCTTCTTCTTACAAAATTTTTCACTCATGGAAGAGAACTAACTTATTCTTTTCTCTAGATTATTGCATGTGTTATGGTCCCCTAACCCATTCAAGAATACTGAACACATAATAATGACTTCATCCCGATATTGAGATCGATCTATCTGTTTATGAACTCCGATTATTCACAATGGATGAGTGAAACGATCTTTCACCTCCACACCCTCAAAATTCTCAATATGTGCCACCTGAACTTCATGCCATGTGACCACCACTGCAAGAGTAAACCATAATGGATTACTACTTTCTTTCCATTAATGGTTCTATACGAAGCATTATGTTCCCTCTAATTCAGGTGAATTCATTTTAAATAAAACATATAATAATCCATATAATCTAGAACATGGGGATGTTTAGTGAACTAAAAAGTGAAGACCTCCATGAACATATTTTCAATTTCCTAGAGGTTTGTGAAAAATTTCAAATCTAGGTTGTTTTATCTGATTCCATCAGAATCTATGAATTTCCATAATTCTTTAATGATAGAGCGGTGGATTGGATTAATCGTTAATCTACCGAGTCAAAAATGTCCTAGGATGATCTTGAAATAAATTTCTAGAGAAATAATTCCCAACAATCTAAACATGGAAGATCAGCAATGAGATTCAAAATTTCAATCAGAAAGATAGAGAATCAGGTTCAGAGGCATTGGATCAATTCAAGGACTTAAACCACAAGTTACCAAATCAAAGACTCTATGTGTGGATACAACATCAAACTTTCTACTAGGGACTCCATCCTATCATCCGCACCATTGTGGAAGCCACCACTAAAGGAAGGCTCATGGTAAAGACACATAAAGTTGGAAGAGTGATATTAGATGAGATTTCAAAAAATTCAAGTTTATGGAAAAGTGATAGAGGACAATCCTAGTGAAGAATATATTAGGTTGAGGAGAATACCTATCTTGAAACCTAGGTTAAATCCTTGCAAGGGAATATAGAGTCTTTCTAGCTACCTACATCACTACCCCTACTACTCCTATTATAGAGATACAATGTTATGGGATGTGAAGAGTCCTATATCCCTATGAGGATTATAGGTAATGTTTAGAAGAGTGAAAAATCCGAGACTATAATTATGTAAATTAAAATCAATCAAATCAACAATTTTAGAAGCATCCATACATGTAGTAATACTATCGGAAATGGTTGGATCAGTATCCACAATAACCAAACCAAGGTTACTATCTGGATAGGAGAGGAAAATTACTTATAGGGAATTTGGGGCTACCTAGGTAGCCACCTCAAGGTCCATCTCCTCAACTGAAATAGTAATTCTAACAACCTTTTCCTAGAGATCAGTAGTTTCAACCTTCTCAAGAGAAGAAATTATAACAAGATCTACTATGACTACAATAACAAGCCCATCCTCTTCAGTCCAATCTTGAAAATTTACTTACCACCTTCATGAGAAAATTAGATCAAAGGATAAAAAACTATGAAGTGGAAATGAAAAACCAAAGGGATTCCATGCACAACATTTAGTATCATGTTGGAAAAATATCCATAACTCTTATTGATTGATTATTGGGTATGTTGACTGGTAATACCAAGAATCATCCAAGAGAGGAGGATATAGCTGTTTTTATTAGGAGTATAAATATTTTGTACTTTTATCATCAATTCTTAGGTGAGGAAAAGAAGTTAAAAGAATATGATAAAGCTGATCAGGAGAAAACTCATGAAGTAGAATCAACTGAAAAAACACTAGTTAATGAGTAGAATGGAAAGGAATAAGTTTACGTTGAACCACAAATTTATAATCCCCCTCTCACATTTATATATAATATGAAAAAAGTTACAATAGAGGTGAATTATAAAATATTTCTTGAGATGTGTAAACAACTACACATCAACATTCTATTTGATGAAGTAATTTCTCACGTTCCTGAATATGCAAGATTTTTTAAATACTTTATTTATATTAAAAAAATATAGGACTTATGTTTTTTATCCATAAATAAAAAATTCTATATAATTTTTTAATAGTAATATCTCGCCCAAAATGCGAGAACCCAGAATTTTCTCAATTCCTTGCACTATTGGAGCATGAAATTCTAAAAATATCCTTATACAATCTTGATGTAAGAATCAATCTCCTATCTATGAGTGTTTTCATAAATATGGAACTCTAATAATTAAAACTAACAAGTGTGGAACTCCAACTTGTTGACCGACCAGTCAAGAACTATCACAGAATTCTTGAGGATGACTTAGTAAAGGTTGGTGAAATCATTTTACCTATTTATTTCTTCATCCATGATATAGAGAAAGAAGGATATGTCCCCATAATTATAGGATGACCATTTATTTCAACTAAGAAGGTGATGATCCATGTAAACCAATGAATTCTAATATTTGGAGTTAAAAATGAGAAGTTGTGTTCAAGTTAGTGAAGCATGCTAAGAAAAATGGTGAGTTATAGAATTGTCAATCCATCTCTCTTATTGGTAAGAAAACCGATTATATGGCTAGTAAGGATGAAGAAAACCCTATCTACTATTTATCACAAGAACATTAATTACACTTCCCCTTTGATGAGGTATGTCATCCCACCTTTCGTAACCATATTTTTCAAGAACCATTATACAAGGGGTGTTTTCTCACATTTAAAGTCATCTAAATAGAAACATGTCTAGATCTTGAAAATAAATGAAGCATTAATTGGGATGAAACCCAATATATGTTATCTTATAATTTCTAAAAATTAGGGAATTTTAGTAGTTCTAGAGATTATTTAGAGGGTAATTTCCATGTTTTTTTGAAATTGAAATTTTTATTATAAAAATTTCAAAAAAGAGTTCAATCCATTTAAAATAAGTAATATGAAATGAATGAGTTTGGTTGATAAAAAACCTCAAGAAAAACACATAATGTGTTAAATAAATTGCATGAATTACTCAGGGAGGACTTAAAAACCTATGAACCCAATGTTCATGGAACATCCCCCATAGTTTCCTATCCTATATCCCACTCCCCTACTTTCAACAACCCACCTCTAATACCACTCATCAACCATTATCCTCCACCTTTCATAATCCCAAAACCTCTGGTCTATCCCCTTTCCTTATTATCTACTTCCATCTATGATATCACCAACCAAAACAATGAAACAAGAATCCTAAGGTGATGATCCTACACCACCAATGTTATTGGTGGTTGTACCACCGCCTCCAGCTGTAGATCTCACACCCTTGTCGACCACATAAACTTTGGACACTCCATATACCTCTAGTTATTCTGAGCTTCCCCCCAGTTGTCTTAGAGTTCTTACCCATTCCCAATTATACACCAATTCCTCCATTTCTCATTACCTGAGCATCATGTTAGGTTGGACCATCTCCAGATCAAGCCAGTGCTAACCAACAAGACATTGGACTAGATCATGCTCCAGAATATTCACATGAAAATGGAGGTTCTTGATATGTTGGAAAAGATACCCATCTTCACCATTTATAATGTGTTTTAGGAGTCATACTAGGAGATATTTCTTAATCTTCTAGATACATTGAAGATTGAAATGTCAAACGCCATCTTTCACCTGGGTGGAAAACATTGGGAGCTGACCCTCAGAGTCTTCAGTTCCAGGCTCAGTATCTACACTGAAGACTTCATTGAATACCACACCTAGAATACACGAGGTTGGACCCAGCCCAAGAGGATTCTATAGGGAATTGGCGTCTGATGGATTTGGACCCACAGATCATTCATTTTCTATTCATAGAGTAGAGAACCCAGCTTTTGGTTGTCTCCTTACAAATTCTTCATTAGGATTTAGCTCATTCTTGGCTCGCATGAGGAGATTCTCATGGTAGTATCAGTCAGACATAGGTTCTCAGCCTTGCCTCATCCATGGGAATCCATACAATCAATATGGCTAAACCTTTCACTTATTACTATGATGAACAGTTACAAAGTGCTTGTATCCCTCTCTTGGGGGTAAGTTTCATCCCACATCTGATCCAAAATCACAATGCATTCAATGCTTCTCAGTCCCTCACTTCCCTTGGGATGATGGAGTCTATATATCTCCTCATACTCCACAAAATGAGACTGTTGAGGAAGATCAATTGGAGTTATCAATGGTCCCTAGAATACATTGAGGATATTTCTCTTTCCCTTACTACACTAGCCCTATCCCCCACCCCTGTTCAAGTACCCCCTCCCCTTCTTCCACCTATGCTCAAGCTGCACCATCCCCTACCATCATAGATCCAACCTTTACCATCACTGCACCTATAACCACTAACAAATTTCCCCCTCCCCATTTCCATTTGACATATGTCCTTTTCTATAGTGTATTTTGTAGAACCATCACCAGATCTACCATAGCCTCCACATTTCTTTCACCGATCCATCCCAATTCACCACCATCTCCACACCACCTACCCCATCAACTTCTCACCCACCACCACCAATCAACCCCAACACTACCACCATTCTTGACCGCTTCAGAATATATAAATAGATTAACAACCCTAATTCATAGCAAGAGTATCTCGAGGAGAAGGCACGGTAGGGAAAGGTTTTTACCCTACTATCTTCATATGAGGTGCCTAATATCAATCCTTCTAGAAAATGTATGGTATCAATACATATCACCACCTAAACCCCTCGACCATCGATAGAGTTTTCTATCATCATTGCGACATTTGTTACACCTTTCAATGACCCCACCCCTACCACCATAAATGTGATTTATTTGGAAGAGATGATCTAGGCCCCCACTATTTTGGGGGGTACATATGATGTCGAGACAGATGAGTATGAACCTATGATTTAGTTATGACCATGTAACCCTAACCCATTGTAATTTTTATGGGTGTCTGTTTTTGTTTTCTAATTGTATTCCATATCCTCTAATGTATTATTATTTTATATCTTTGTATGGGATATAGTTTTTAATTAATTACATGTATTTATTATTTTCAATTTCTTTCTGTATTTTTTATCTATGTCTAGCTCTATTGTATCCCCTATGGTCATAGAAGAGTCTGTCAGGGAACCTTATGGACTTCCACATGACATGTATCAGCATATGGCTAAGATTAAAAGATAGCTCTAGGATATCCATATATAGATATTATCTCAATAAGACCCCCTCCACAATATTAATGGAAGATACTGCATCTACATGACCTTCACATATGACCTATTTCATAGGTGGTTAACCGCACCAAGATCCCCTATGAGCTCAACAATACAAATACCAATTCAAATAGAAGGAAAAGTACCTTTGAATTGATGTATGACACTAACTAATTATTTTTTCCATTTATATGGATGATAATGTCATTATTATAACTTTATGGGTGACAACCCATATTCTTTGTTTCCTTTATTTCAATTATGTTTTAAGACATTGGTTTTACCTTTTATAGAATTTTCTATCCATTAGTTATCCTAAATTTATTTGCTTTCAATTCATGCATCCATCTAAGCTATTATATCATAGCATTGATTTTGCGAACCTACCATTTTTATACATACAAATTGGTAAACCCCTATTGACTAATGGTTTATCTAGTAAAGATATTTTTTTTAACATTTGTTTTCAAGTAGAAAAATTTCCAATCACCATCCAAGGAGTTTCCCCATGGAATTACTATCACTATAATGATATCTCAATTCCCTATATAAGTAAATAAATTTCCATTTCATTTTTTATCTATTCTATACATGATACCTCTCTTACACAACTTTCTAGAAAAGTACAGACATTATATTATTTTAAGTGTGGTGGAGTCTTTATTATGATTTATGATTTATGCACTTGGATTTTTTCTTATTTTCATTTTTCTAGTAGTTATTTTTCATTGAAATTATGATTTAAACTTGATAAATCATTTCACCTATTTTAATAAAAGAAAATACTAGGTTAGAGATTATTGAAATCCCTTTTTTATCATGATTTTATTTTTATCATGATTGTTGAGTTGAGTAAATTAATTGCAACTATAGATTCTTGCAATTGCTTTTGTATGAATTATTACTAGATAGTCTACCCCGAGTGATTTCAAGTTATTTTATAATTCTATTCATGAGGTTATTATAAAACAACATTTTCATATTCTTTTCTGATAATATTTATTAAGAGATACTTGGGGAGTGTAAACCTATCAAAACATTCATTGGAATCTTATTGAGTTTATGATTGAACAAATACACTATTAAAATTATTGAGGAAATATTTTTTGATCCATTTTCCTTAAGACCCACCTAAACATATATCCTTATTTATCCCATAATATCTCTAAATAACCTTGTTTGGATAGAGTTGTTTCAATACTATTATCCTTTTCTACCATACTATTGACAATATGAATTGATTTATTTCGAACAAGTGTGGGTAACTCATCATCTTTCCCATAAATGAGATATTAATTTATTAAGAGACATACAATGGAATTTTCTTCAGGTTGACATGTTATGATTCATGATTACTTTTGGAATTTTCTATAATTACCCTATTAATTTGAAAAAAGAAATAAAAAATGGGTTGTGTATTGTGAAGATAAAAAATAACTATTACCAGGCTAATGAACCTATGATGAATCATGTGTGGTTAGGTGATGGATTTGATATCTAGAATAGAGATGATTTTTGAAAAATAAATAAAATGAAAAATATAATGGAGTAGGAAAAATTCTTTATGGTATATTGAAATATTCATGGACTTAATTTGAGTTATTTGGAGAATGGAGAAATATTTGTCTAAGAGGATTTACTTCATTTCACTATTGATTATTATCATGAAATAAAATGTATAAATTATCCTCCCTTTTGAGATTTATTTTCAATATCTTCCTACCAACCCCTAACATTAGATTCATTTGAACTTTTTTGCTGAAGCCCTCATGACTAATTTTTTATTTGTCTTTATGAAGTGGAGATTATAGAACCAATACAAGCATATGGTTAGGAACATGTTTCAAAGGTATGAGCATAAATTCAGTTTTATTTTACCTTGAGTGATGAGATAGAATTTAATGTGAGCTAAATTTAAAAATTGGAATAGCCTCTAAGGAATAGTTATGAAATTTTAATTAAAAGAAGAAAGAATCTGAATAAATAACTTAACTATGAGGAATGACTGATATTATTTCCATGATTAATTCTAGAAGACTTACTTTTTCATCTTTCACATTGTTTTATTTTCCTGGTTGTAATGCAAGTTTCTTGTTTAAAAATTGTTTCATTTTGAATCCGGGTGGAGATATTTTTTTTTCTTGAGGACATGAAGTTGCATAACTGCGGGGGACTTTGATAAACCAAATTTATATATTAATTTTTAATTCATTTATTTAATGTTTAATAATGATTTATTTTATAATACACTGGGTTTGGGTTTTTTTCAGTGAATAAGAATTCAATAATCAAAGGAGGGTATGATAAAAAATAAAAAATATGGTCATTACATGTTATGAATCTAAAGTACATGATGTGTACTCCTCAAGAAGATCACATACCAGCTGAAGTATAAGGTGGAAATCCAAAATTAAAGGCTTGAACCAAGTATCTAACATATACCCTAATTACACATCATGAAATAATCAAAGTTTAAATATGATAATATATTTGGAATGAAACTAATACATGATGGGCAAAGTTTTAAACCTAATTTCTGCCACAGATTCAAGCTGTGAAATCCACATGATAAAAAATAGTTGGATATTAATCCGAATCTGGAGTACACAGTGTGAAATACCATTACACGCTTTGTAATCCAGGATGTATAATCCACTTAAATAATTTTCAAAATGTGAACTATAAACAAACTAGGAATAGATCGGGATCTATAAATATGCAGTTCATCTGACGCGTAAAGGATCCCCCATATAATTTTATTAATTTATTTCTTTATTTTATGTTATTTTTCTATTTTCATTCCCTTATTTTTATAATTATTTCTATTATTATTTCAAGAAATTATTTTTATCTAATTTTGATTCCTAGATTAATTCATTTCTTGGTTGCTATTCTGATGTCTGAATCCAATACCAATTGTCGTTCAACATTAATTGCCACAGTGTTCTCCATTTTTTCATCATTAAAGTTAGTATATAATTGATATATCATGATTTTAATTGTGTATTTCTTTTATTTAAGTTTTTTATTTGTTATATCAAGTATGTTGTGATTTTTTCCCTACTTTTGTTCAATTTCATTATGTGTAACTAATCCTTTTAGTGTTAGGGTTCAATATTAGGGGTGGATTTAAACTAATGAGTATCTAAATCAAAACTTGTTAAACTTATGGCTAGTAATTAGTTTAATAATAATTTTCAACACCGTTATCTTTCAACTACCCTTACCACCATAGATTCAAATTGAAGGTTCCATCACACAAATGAATTTGAGCAGGGTAGGACCAATATCATGTGATTATTTTTTCTTAGAAGATAAGCTTCCCTCACTTAGGTTTTTAACTATATCTTGAATAAGGAGTAATTGAAATATGAAGTATATCCAATTGTATAGAGAAATATCAATTGTTTACTTTTTCCCCACTTTGCATCCAAATCCAAACGTCTATCTTGAGTTAGATTTAGGATTCTCTTTCGTTGATATCCTAAAATAGGCATTGAACAATTTAATCTATTTTAACACTTAGGAACATAGTTCTTAGAAAACTCCAAACTGTAAGAACCCTGTTCTTATTATTGAGGTACGAGTTTCTTCTTTTCCTTTTTCCTTAAGTGTTTTTGAGAAAATAAGGGAAATGGGGAAATATCCCAAATTTTGTGGGTACACAACATGTATATAAGTACAAAGCCTTAAACCTTACTTATTCTTGAGTTATTACAAGATTACACATTGAGGATCTTTTCAGGTTTAGAGTTTTAGAGAATTAGATCATAAAACTTGCATTACATTCCACATTTAAACAAAGTGGTTACATACAAGATAATATTCATTTTTCCCATCAACGGAAACATATTTAAAATAAAACATGGATTATTTCTTGACACATCCTTGACACTACCATCATATCATGTACCCTTCCCTTGACCTGTGAAAAACATTTCAAAAACTTGGGATGAGCATAAAAATCTCAGTAAGGGATATAAAAATATGGAAAGGAAACATGAGTACCTGTATAAATAAGAATGAAATCATACTTTACCCATAAATCATAAGCACTTTAAAATACCTCATAAAATCATGAATAAATCATAGAAATCATAAGACATAAAGGTAACTTGAGGCATTCATAACATTCTTACGTAGGGAGTAAACCTCTTGGTTACGTTTGGAATACCCATTACAGTATATTCCCTAAATCCCTTCGGAGAAACCTTAACGTTTAACCCCTTCACATTACCCAAGGCATTAGAGAGCTATATCGGGCTCACCCGTCCGTAGTTTATCACGGAACCACCCGTATTTATAATAATTCCCAAGAACCATAACATAATCGTATCACATAAAAATGCATAAAGGAAACATAACTTTTCCACTTTTCAATCACAAGATATCAATACAACACATTGATATAAAAACATTATGAAAACCATTTTCAATACCAAAATAAATGAAAGGTAAAAAATTGTATATATTTTTCTTTTAAAAAAAGGTATGGCTTGTAGAGGAAGCTGAAACTCAAATAATGGTCACGGTGGCGGAGAAGTCGTTGTCGCCACATACGTACGACAAAAACATTCCCTTTTGTTGTTTAGTAAAACGCTTTGTATAAAAAAGATTCCTTTTGGATAAATGTAAAAGTCAAAGGGGTTTATACACCGTATAAAAGAAAGTTGTGTATAAAACAAAATATGCCTCAATGAAAGGAGATTGAGACGAAGTCCCATACAATGACGGTATCCTTGGGTTAAGGATAAATCAATTACATAATTATGTGTGATAAACTTATACACCGAATATAAGTGGATATTAAGTGTAAAACAATCAGAGGTTATTCACACATATTTATAGAACGACATATTCACGGAGTACAAGCTTATCCCAAAGAAACAAAATTGGGTTAAGAAGTTCCCTTGCAAAAAATTGACAACCTAATGGCGTCACTACAAAATTCAGAAAATGAGTTGATGAGAGATAAAAAGGGTATCTCATCACTTGGACATAAAATTTAAATCACTAATGATATAGAAGAACATATCCCAACATAATGTTATGTGAATTAAAAGACATAACAAAAGAAGTCTTTTAAAAAGAGGAGGGTGAAAGGTTCCCTTACCGACATGGGTATCTTTCGAAACATACACCCTGTGAAAGAAGAAAAATAAAACATTGATGTAAATAATCATAAATGAAAGTATATTACACAATGAGTAAAATAATGGGCAGTATATACACTACTCAAATGAAATTGTGGAAAATGTAGCATAAATCTCACGGGAATAAAAGTGAGATGAAAAATCCCTTACGAAAACTCGGCAGCCTAACAGCGCCACTTAAAACATACAAAAATGGATTGATGAGATAAAATAGGGTCTCTAATCATATTAACATAAAGTTTACAGCAAGATGAATATAAATTAACATCCCCCAACATAACAAATAGGAGCTTAAAAGAAGTGACATAAAGGAGAGTACTTAAAAAGAAAGAGAGAGGTTAGATCTCTTACGAAAATTTGGCAGCCTAACGGTGCCACTCAAAACATCCAAAATGGATTGATGAGAGATAATAGGGTCTCTCATCATATTAACATAAAAATTAAATTAAGAGTAATATAAAATAACATCCCAATCACAAGAAAGATGAGCTTAAAAGGAATGACATAAAAGAGTGTACTTAAAAAGAAAGAGAGGAGTAGGATCCCTTACCACAAGTCCGACTTATCTTGTTCGTTTCATTATATTATTGAATAATAAAATTTGGTCAATATATAATTGGATAATTACCTCCTTTAAATATTATTATTCAGTTCATATCACATATTATAATGTTATAATAATTGTTTAAAAATGTTAGTTTATATCAGACGTTTTTGCCAATGTTTGGTACATGAGTCAAAAATGAACTTGTTTGAAAAATGATTTCCCATGTAGTTATAAGTAAATAATTTACAGAATAGTATTAATGATTAAAATATAATATATATACAGTACATATTCATTTTATACTATTCCATATCATTTGGAGATAAAAAATGAAAAGCACCATTCATGGAGACGGTAGGCCGCACGTACGCATGAACGCTACTTTCATTTTTTTCATATTAATGGAATTAAAAATAAATGATATATATATATATTATAATCAAAGTATAATATATATGTTATATAGGTCACATATTTTCATTAATTTCATTCTTTATACATTCCATGTATTGCATGTACGAGTCACATCACTTGAGGGGGTGGTAGTCCACACTTCCTCATATGAAATTATCGCATTTGCACAACATGAAAAGAATAAAGGTATGTTTTAAATATAAAATAAAGAAGCATATAGTAAACATAAATACCATATATATCATATATAAAATACAGTGACATCATAATGTCCACCTTTAAAGGTGTTAAAAGAATATTGAACAATCATCGTTTCGTGAGGCAGAAAATCGCCAACCACAGAAACAGTATGTTCTTTAACCATTAGATGAAGGTGTGTGTAAGTGTAGCTAGAATAATTCACATAAAAACACTCTAGTATATTGAAGATACTGGTTTTTTTACAAAAGGGAATAATAAAAAGAGTTTAGTGGGTTGGAGAAACAAAATAAAACATAAGAACACAAGAGAAAACACTACCTTTAAAACGGGTAACTCTCTTTGATTTAAGCTCAAAGGCTTCCTTGGAAAGAATTATGCCCAAAGTGAGGCTTCAATGATGAATAGAGGGATATGGAGAGATTAAATGGGCAGGGGTTGGCCGAGCCAAAGGCTTGAGAGGTGTGTGTAAGGTGGTAGAGGTGGGGGCCTTTTATAAGAGGAGAGGAGGGGCACTCTTGGAAAGTAAAGAAATGTTACTTTATTTTAAAATGAGTTTCGGATTTAAAAGGTCCCACATTGATATACTTCTAGGATAAGGTGATAAGGGTTATAAATATACCCATCTAATAGGTTTTTGACAAGTGTAGGTCTTATATTTTACATTATCTTTTCATTTTATTTAAATCGTTAAATAATGAGATAATCGCTGCATCATCATGATGTCATAAATAATTTAATTTATTTAATGTCTAAAAATTATAAAAAAAACACCATGATGTATGAAATATTTTTATATTTCCAATGAATATTTATAGTCAAACATCTGACTTGTATTACCCCATTTAAAAATTGTTATAGTAAAACAACTCATGTTTGTGTCATTTTACTTTTACATTAAATAAAAAGATATTAATGTCATTTTCCTTCCAAAGTGGCTCCATGGGGTACCCAAGTTGACCCATTGATTTTCTTGGTCGGACATGACACATCCAATAAGGGTAGTACATGTTTCAAGCTCATCTCATATTATTAAAACATTATTTTTACCTTAAACTACACTAATTACCTCTAATCGCGATTAAAAAAAATTAAAAGTTATTATTCACCAAATAAAATATTTTAATACCATTGAACCAAATTTTAATTCTTAATGAAAACCATGTATTTAGGATTTTTGAAATTCAAAATACAGAGGTGGTAAAATTTCATTTAAACGAAAAATCAGTTTTTTAAGTACCAGTTAGTGGTTTCACTATTCATCAAAAATTGAAGTTTTTCAGAAAAATACCAAAACTTCACCCTAAGATATATTTGATATTATGAATTCAAAAATGATGTCTATTTTACAAAATTCAGAACATATAATTTACATTAAATAATTTAATAATTAATTCCCGCTGTCAGAGCAAATAGCGTGTTTTTATGAAACAATAAGTATCAAAAGATTATCACTAGTTTAAGTCCAATTTCCAAGTGAAATTAATTCCAACGACCAATATTGGATTAAATGGTAAAAATATATTCTAATTTTACATTAAAAAAAATAAAAAAGATAATCTAATCATATAAATAAATTAGATTAAAAAGAGGTTTTGAATTAAAATACAACATTTTTCACTATTCATTAAAAAAATGAACTTTATCGGAAAGATACCAAAAATTTACACAAAGTATATTTTGATGTCCCGATTCTAAATAATAATTTTATTTTGTCAAATATAACACATAAAATTGTCAAAAAGTGTATTTAAAAGAGGTTCGCCATCAAAAGGCGGTTAATCGACTTTTTAAAGAATATTAGAATGTTTACGCTTAAAATTGGATTCATTCGCATTTTTAATCCTCTAACATTTATTATAAAGAGTAAAAATATTTGACAAACATATATAATCATTTTTTAGTTAGTTCTATTCATTCCCGCCATTATAATGGCTAGGCTTTAACTACCATGTAAAATAATATTATTTTATTATTAGAGTGCAACGTAAGATTCCCAAGAAACTCGTTGTTGCATATTGGGTACACCATTGAGAATAGAGTCCCCTTTAAAGTAATATTAATATTTTATTAAAAAATATGGATAAATATAAAAATATAATATTCTTTATTTACCTGGGGTGTTACATCCTTCCCCCATTTTGGGAATTGCGTCCTCGCAATTTTAAAATTGGGCTTGGAAACATCCTTGAAAGTCCCACATCAGAACAAGAGTCGGTAAAACAATCACTTTAAAATAAAGAAAGAGAAGTACAGAGGTCACCTGAGTTAACCCATACTAGGATTCCATGTAGGAAAACATGGACATGGAGGAGAAAACATATGGTCATGTTCTGATGGAGAGTGATAGAAAACATGTTTAGGAGAAAGTTAACCACAAGAAAATCACAAACTTGTGATGGGTTAAACAGTATTCGATTCCCTAGTAGGAAAAGTTAATAGACAACATTTTTGTTTTAAGTTTCTTTTTATTGAGGAATTTATTCATAAGGAAACATAATCACTTATCATGTTGACTTCTAACTTTTATTATATTTCTTACACAAACTCATATTTTCTCCAAAAGAAGAGTATTTAGGAAGACTTGTTCACATTAACAGTACTATAATCAACTTCTAGAGAATCACCTAATCCAAAAAATAGAACTATATACTTCCCATGTCTTTAGACTTCAACCAAAACCAAAACCAAAAAGTTTAGTACAAGATCAGATAATCCAGAAAAGAATAACCCTTTATAAAAAGAAAATCTATTCTTAATCTCCAAAATTTGTCCAACATAACCCAAAGTTCAAGGAAGACCATTCGATAAACAATTTTTCCATAAAATTCTTCAAAGTAAACCAAACTAATATTGAAACCCAAATATTTGAAGGATTTAATCACATAGTCTTATAAGGTACAAAATAACACTTATCTCCAAATAACATAAGTTGCTCTTAAAGTTTCATATTGAAAAGTAATTAAACTAATCACATAACCTCTATGATGGGTTAATAATTTCCATAGATAACCCAAAATAAACTTACTATTAATTCATAAAGTCATCTAACTAAAAAGAATCAGTCAAACTAACCAGGGACTTCACATAGTCCAGTGGTAGGCGATAAATACCAGTTTCACTTTGGTTGTGGGTTCGATTCCCACAGCTTTTTCCGACGTGACGGGTTGTCACACGGTCTGCGTTTTGTCCTTTTTATAAAACTCCAAAAATAACCCTAACATGTTTTAATCTCAATAGTTTCCTTATACCTCTCATTTTCATCCAAATTCGTTACGATCTCAACATCTTAATTCTTGAAGTCTTATTTCACCACCATAAGATAAAATAAAATGATTCCCAAAAATGAATAACATCATACCTTGATCATGGCATCCACTCGGTTTCATCATCATCTTGCTCACGTATGTAGAAGTCCCATGCATTACAAAAAAGATTTAGAGATCCTTAAAAATCATTTGATTCCTCCATCCAAATACACCTTGTACAACATGGGTCATATGGGTGTTCACAGAAAAATAGTTTTGGAAAATAATAATGTATGACATATAATTGCAAAACATCTGATAAAACATGATTTCTATAAAATAGTCAGACAGAATTTGAGTTGAAACTTTCTATTATTGGTCCTTTTAAAATACCATAAGTATGCGCTGAGAGACTATATTTTAAAAGCAAATATAAATAGGTTGCACAGGGGTCTCCTTCCTCAGCACCATTTTTAAAATCATAATATGCTTCAAATTCTTGTGATAAGGTAAAATATTTGAAAATACCTTGATAATATTTACCTTTATTGAAATCATTAGAATATTGTGAAAATAGTATTTGTCAAAATACAACCCATGATCCACGATGATAACGTGGTATAGTGGAGGTGTTTGATATCTCAAACAATTGCTTTCAAGTGAGTTGTATGCTAGAAAAAGTTTCACAATCATCCGAACATGACTTTGGAATAATTATTGCAAGCATGTCATCAGGAAGAGATAGGAATGTCGTTTGAGATCCTTCTCCTTCTCTTCGTAACCAACTTTACTTGACCTAAAAAAAGTTATAAAACAAGGATTTAACTGAAATAATAGATATAGGGACTAATCATGTGTCTAACAAAAACTCCTAATCCCTAAAGTTGTCTAAACTGACCTCTAATACCATCTATAAGGCCCCATCCTTAATCCTTACTTAATATTGAGTTATTACAAGATTACACATTGAGGATCTTTTCAGGTTTAGAGTTTTAGAGAATTAGATCATAAAACTTTCATTACATTCCACATTTAAACAAAGTGGTTACATAAAAGATAGTATTCATTTTTCCCATCAAAGGAAACATATTTAAAATAAAACATGGATTATTTCTTGACACTATCATCATATCATGTACCCTTCCCTTGACCTGTGAAAAACATTTCAACAACTTGGGATGAGCATAAAAAGCTCAGTAAGGGATATAAAAATATGGAAAGGAAACATGAGTACCTGTATACATAAGAATGAAATCATACTTTACCCATAAAATATAAGCACTTTAACATACCTCATAAAATCATGAATAAATCATAGAAATAATAAGACATAAAGGTAACTTGAGGCATTCATAAAATTCTTACGTAGGGAGTAACCCTCTTGGTTACGTTTGAAATACCCATTACAGTATATTCCCTAAATCTCTTCAAAGAAACCTTAACGTTTAACCCTTTCACGTTACCCAATGCATTGGAGAGATATATCGGGCTCACCCGCCCTTAGTTTATCACGGAACCACCCGTCTTCATAATAATGCCCAAGAACCATAACATAATCGTATCACATAAAATATGCATAAAGGAAACATAACATTTCCACTTTTCAATCACAAGATATCAATACAACACATTGATATAAAAACATTATGAAAACCATTTTCAACACCAAAATAAAAGAAAAGTAAAACATGGTATTTATTTTTCTTAAAAAAAGGCATGGCTTATAGAGGAAGCCGAAACTCAATTAATGGTCATGGCGGCGGAGAAGTCGTTGTCGCCGCATACGTACGACAAAAACATTCCCTTTTATCATTTAGTAAAATTATTTGTATAAAAAATATTCCTTTCGGATAAATGTAAAAGTAAAAGGGGTTTATACACCATATAAAAGAAGGTTTTGTATAAAACAAAATATGCCTCAATTAAAGGAGATTAAGACGAAGTCCCATACAAAGACGGTATCCTTGGATTAAGGATAAATCAATTACATAATTATGTGTGACAAACTAATACACCAAATATAAGTGGATATTAAGTGTAAAACAATCAGAGGTTATTCACACATATTCATATAACGACATATTCAAGGAGTACAAGCTTATCCCAAATAATCAAAATTGGGTTAAGAAGTTCCCTTGCAAAAATTTGACAGCCTAACAACATCACTACAAAATTCATAAAATGAGTTGATGAGAGATAAAAAGGGTATCTCATCACTTGGAAATAAAATTTAAATCACTAAGGATATAGAAGAACATATCCCAACATAATGTTATGTGAATTAAAAGACATAACAAAAGAAGTCTTTTAAAAAGAGGAGGGTGAAAGGTTCCCTTACCGACATGGGTATCTTTCGAAACATACACCCCGTGAAAGAAGGACAATACAACATTGATGTAAATACTCATAAATGAAAGTATATTACACAATGACTAAAATAATGGGCAGTACATACACCACTAAAAGGAAATTGTGGCAAATATAGCATAAATATCACGGGAATAAAAGTGAGATGAAAAATCATTTACAAAAACTCGGCAGCCTAACGACGGCACTTAGAACATACAAAAATGGATTGATGAGATCAAATAGGGTCTCTAATCATATTAACATAAAGTTTACAGAAAGATTAATATAAAATAACATCCCCCAACATAACAAAGAGGAGCTTAAAATAAGTGACATAAAAGAGAGTACTTAAAAAGAAAGAGAGAGGTTAGATCTCTTACGAAAATTCGGCAGCCTAACGACGCCACTCAAAACATCCAAAATGGATTGATGAGAGAGAATAGGGTCTCTAATCATATGAACATAAAAATTACAGTAAGATTAATATAAAAGAACATCCCAATCACAAGAAATATGAGCTTAAAAGGAATGACATAAAATAGTGTACTTAAAAAGAAAAAGAGGAGTAGGATCCCTTACCACAAGTTCGACTTGTCTTTTTCGTTTCTTTATATTCTTGAATAATAAACTTTGGTCAATTTATAATTTCCTAAGGATATCCTTTAAATATTATTATTCAGTTCATATCACATATTATAATTTTATAATAATTTTTTAAAAATGTTAGTTCATATCAGATGATTTTGTCGATGTTTGGTACATGAGTAAAAAATGAACTTGTTTGAAAAATGATTGCCCATGTAGTTATAAGTAAATAATTTCCAGAATAGTATTAGTGATTAAAATATCATATATATCCAGTAAATATTCATTTCATACTATTCCATATCATTTGGAGATAAAAAACGAAAAGCACCGTTCCTGGAGACGGTAGGCCGTACGTACGCATAAACGCTACTTTTATTTTTTTTGTCATATTAATGGAATTAAAAATAAATGATATATATATATATTATAATTCTAGTATAATATATATGTTATATAGTTAACATATGTTCATTAATTTCATTCTTTATACATTCCATGTATTGCATGTACGAGTCACATCACTTGAGAGGGCGGTAGTCCACACTTCCTCATATGAAATTATCGCATTTGCACAACATGAAAAGAATAAAGGTATATTTTAAATACAAAATAGAGAATCATATAGTAAACATAAATACCATATATATCATATATAAAATATAGTGACATCATAATGTCCACCTTTAAAGGTGTTAAAATAATATTGAACAATCATCGTTTCGTGAGGCAGAAAATTGCCAACCACAGAAACAATATGTTCTTTAACCATTAGATGAAGGTGTGTGTAAGTGTAGCTCTAATCCTTCACATAACAAAAACCTAGGATATTGAAGATACTGGTGTTGTTACAAAATGTAAGAATAAAAAGAGTTTAGGAGGTTGGAGAAACAAAATAAAACATAAGAACACAAGAGAAAACACTACCTTTAAAACGGGTAACTCTATTTGATTTAAGATCAAAGGCTTCCTTGGAAAGGATTCTACCCAAAATAAGGCTTCAATTATGAATATAGGGATGTGGAGAGATGAAATGGGCAGGGGTTGGCCGAGCCAAAGGCTTGAGAGGTGTGTGTAAGGTGGTAGAGGTGGGGGCCTTTTATAAGAGGAGAGGAGGGGCACTCTTGGAAAGTAAAGAAATGTTACCTTATTTTAAAATGAGTTTCAGATTTAAAAGGTCCCACATTGATATAATTCAAGGATAAGGTGATAAGGGTTCTAAATATACCCATCCAATAGGTTTTTGATAAGTTTAGGTCTTATATTTTACATTATCTTTTCATTTTATTTAAATCGTTAAATAATGAGGTAATCGCTGCATCATCATGGTGTCATAAATAATTTTATTTATTTAATGTCTAAAAATTATAAAAAAACACCATGATATAGGCAATATTTTTAGCTTTTCAATGACTATTTATAGTCAAACATCTTACTTGTATTACCCGATTTAAAAATCGTTATAGTAAAAAAACTCATGTTTGTGTCATTTTTACTTTTACATTAAATAAAAAGATATTAATGTCATTTTCCTTCCAAAGTGGCTCCATGTGGTCCCCAAGTTGACCCATGGATTTTTTTGGTCGGAAATGACACATAAAATAAGGGTAGGAGATGCGTCAAGCTCATTTCATATTATTAAAACATTATTTTTACCTTAAACTACACTAATTACCTCTAATCGCGATTAAAAAATTAAAAGTTACTATTCAACCAAAAAATATTTTAATCCCATTGAACCACATTTTACTTCTTAATGACAACCATGTATGTAGGATTTTTTAAATTCAAAACACAGAGGTGGTAAAATTTCATTTAAACGAAAAATCAGTTTTTTAAGTACCACTTAGTGGTTTCACTATTCATAAAAAATTGAAGTTTTTCAGAAAAATACCGAAACTTCACCCTAATCTATATTTGATATTATGAATTAAAAAATGATGTCTATTTTACAAAATTAAGAACATATAAGTTACATTAATTAATTTAATAATTAATTCCTGCTGTCAGAGCAAATAACGTGTTTTTATGAAACAATAAGTATTAAAAGATTGACACTAGTTTAAGTCCAATTTCAAAGTGAAATTAATTCCAATGACCACTATTGGATTAAATGGTAAAAATATATTCTAATTTTACTTTAAAAAAAATTCAAGAGATAATCTAATCATATAAATAAATTAGATTAAAAAGAGGTTTTGAATTAAAATACAACATTTTCACTATTCATTAAAAAATGAACTTTATCGGAAAGATACCAAAAATTTACACAAAGTATATTTTGATGTCCCGATTCTAAATAAGAATTTTATTTTGTCAAATATAACACATAAAATTGTCAAAAAGTGGATTTAAAAGAGGTTCGCCATCAAAAGGCGGTTAATCGACCTTTTAAAGAATATTCGAATGTTTACGCTTAAAATTGGATTCATTCACATTTTTAATTATCTAACATGTATTGTAAAGAGTAAAAATATTTGAAAAACATATATAATCATTTTTTAGTTAGTTCTGTTCATTCCTGCCATTACAACGGTTAGGTGTTAACTACCATTTAAAATAATATTATTTTATTATTAGAGTGCAACGTAAGATTCCAAAAAAACCCGTTGTTGCGTATTGGGTACTCCATCGAGCATAGCGTCCCCTTTAAATTAATATTAATATTTTATTCACAAATATGGATAAATATAAAAATGTCATATTCTTTATTTACCTGGGGTGTTACAGTGTACTTTTCCACACACCGTGTACTTTGGCCGTGTGGGATGAGTATACAGGGCGTGTAGGACTGTCAGTGATGAAGGGTGTAAAAACTGACTACAAACCATGTAATAGGTATTTACACTCCATGTATTCAGTCGGCAGGTGAATACTAAGGTGGTGGAGGCAACCGCCAGCGGAGCGACAGTACACACTGTGTAATCCGAGATACACGTTGTGTACTCATGTTGACAAATGAACAATACCGTAGTGGAATGAAGCCGCCAAAGGAATAGTTAAATGATGGAAAGTGCATGCCGTGTAATTGAGAGTACACACTGTGTACTTTGTTTTTTTCTCTTAAAATGGGCAGTAGCCACCTCATTTAGCAGAGGAGGAAGAACCACCGTTTGTAGCTCGGGAGGACGACCAGAGCTTTGGAGATCTCCCGACTATACACCGGGAATCCGATTCCGCCTCCGTCAATCACGTTGGGACCATACGGGTAATCCCTCCCCTATACTTGTGTTTTTATAACCAATTATTTCCTTAGGGAAAGTTATTTGAGGTTGAATTTTTGAGAATTTATCCAAGATATACATCATTCACTGGTGTTTCGGGAGGCATCGTTTACATATACCAATGAGAGACTATCGAGGTAGGTGGTATGGTGTTTATTTCCAATTGTTGAGTTGAATTTGTGTACCATTGTGCTACAAACCCATGTTTGGGGAATCTTATGGATGAGGACTTTGTTGAAAAGATATCTAGAATTGTATAGATAATCTAATGATGGGTTTAAACTGCTGTTTGGGATCGCTGCTTGGATCCAGGACCACCCCGGGGGTGCGTTCCTCTGTTTAGCCAATTGGTTAGGATACCCGAGGGTATGCCATGATTATATTATGCATTGAATTTTCTTGAGATAAAGTTTATATAAATTTTTTGTTTATGCTTTGGGCTCGGTCCAGTTCCAATAGCCTGAGGGCAGTGTTTATTAGCCTGTGGGCAGTGTTTTTCTTAGCCTGAGGGCAGGGTTTCGTTAGCCTGTGGGCAAATCTTCTCATGCCCATGAGTAGTAGATTCTATGCCTATGGGAGACACTTCGTACGCCTATGGGAAATATTCTTTATGCCTATGGGAAATCACCTGCGGGTTTCGATTCTGATTAGTTGAGGGTAAGGACTGTATGGCTGAGGACAGTGTTATCATGAATATTCATCGTGGTGATTTTCATATGAAATACCTTCCAAGTTAAAGAACAGTCTTGACATGGTTAAATGAATATTAAATGGAAATATAACTGGTAGAGTTAGTTACATTTGAGTACTTCTTAGTTTATTACATTTACTACTACACGCTACTATTGCACATTTTCATTGAAAGTTGGGAAGGAGCCTTTGGTGGGTGCACACTGGGATTTATTTGTCACACCATGTTTGTGTCATGTATTTGGATCAAATAGATTAAATTTCTACAGGTGTCGATAGGGGAAAGGGTCCCTCTATAGGTACATGATTATAGCACAGGAGTTGGTGAGCATGGGACCGAGCTTAGGCTTGCGATGCTGCTATGTTCTGTTTAATCTGATTTGTTTTGTTTGAATGTACCTTGTACTTTGAGTTGTATTGTATTGTATTGTAGTGTATCCTGTTCTGGATTCTTTCATAGAATTAGGGACATGCTACATCTTTATATATATGACTTCTAGATTCTCTTTTACTTTAGTTGTCCATTTCAGTTGTATATTATTTACTACTTCTGTTGTTGTATGTTATTTATTTTATTTCGCTATGCTACACTTTGACAAATGAGGGAATAGTTCCCCCATTATTAGACCTGGTACCTCACTTCTAGTTGGCAGCCTCTGACATTTGGGGAAATGTTCTTGAGGTCATGTGACCAACTGGGTTCGGTGCACCCATTGAGTGGCACCCAGATCCGGGGCGTTAGAAAGTGGTATCAGAGGAGTTCTTTTATTTGACTTACTATTTGGAGCCTTAGTCAGGGATAGAATAGAAATGGTAGTTGGTAATAAGCTGTGTCCGGGAGTAGCTAACCCGTGTACAGGTAAAAGCCAATTTACCCCGTGTTGCAATTATTTTGATTTTTCAAATTTGACAGTTGACTTGATTTTCACCATTGGGCGACGCACTTGTAGCGTGTTTTTTATATGTTATACTTGGGTTTTATTTAGTTGAAACCCAATGAGATGAGGGTATGGCATCTCATGCATAATTTAGGCACATTTTAGAAATCACATGTCATGCATAGTTTCCATGCCATTTAGGTACATTAGAAATTGCATGTTGTTGTGATAGTTGATGTGCTAGAAAATCATGCTGTTGTGATATCTGTTTTGATAAATACATGCTATTTGATAGGGTAGAATTGTGTGAGGTTGTTGATAGAATGAACGCCAAACATTGGTGTTTGGGGAGTATGGGCCCTCAATAACTAGAATTTGGTGGATCATTAACGAGTTTACTTTGTTATAACATGTGTGAGATGCCAAGCTTTGATTCGCGGGGAGTATGGCCCCTCAGAGATCGGAATTTGGCACTTAAGTGTTTGTTTCTGTATTTTTCTGGGTTCCATAGTAGTATCTGAGGCTTACTATTTGGAAAACCTAGGATACACGTCTTGTAGTTCAATAGACACATGTCATGTGTTATTCTGTTTGGGAAGAAATGTAAACTTTTAAGTACACGCTGTGTACCCTCAATACACACCGTGTAGTCTCTTCCCGTGTCATAGGATGTGTGGGCGGGGACATGGGGTATGGAATGGCTTGGGGAAACATGCCGTGTACCGGTTGTACATGCCGTGTAGTGTTGACCCGGTGTCCGCCCATGTAACTAAAAACATGGATGGCGGAAACCTTAAAGACACACACACCGTGTCAACTTTGAACACGTCGTGTAGTCTGACCCAGGTACCCGGCCGTGTCATGAACAAAATGGGTTGGTGTTATCTTTCCTGATACATGTCGTGTCCGCCTGGAACACGCCATGTAGTTTCAGCCGTGTAGCCAGCCGTGTACCGAGCAAAACAGGTCGGTTTGGGGATTCTTGGCACACACTATGTCTTTTTGGAACACGCCGTGTAGTGTGACCTGGGTACACAGGCCGTGTCACGAACAACAGGGGCTGGTAAAAGCTTGTCGCGTATATGCCATGTTTCCGTGGAACACACCGTGTATTATTGTTTTAGGAGAGTCGTGGGATTTTCCATGTAGAAGGACTCGGGCATGGAAGGAGGATTCAAGTAAACACCATGTATTCAGACGACACGCCATGTGTTTGGGGTGTTACATAACCAGTTTTAGCTAGAGTACATTCCCATGTGAATGGCTCGTGAGAACACGCCATGTAGTATTTATACATGTTGTTTAGTCATGTTTTGTAAATCTTTACTGCTTTCTTTCTCTTGTTCCCTTCTTGGTCTCCTAGTTTTTGGTCTTTGATACTCTTGATCTAAGGTGTGTGTTTGACTTTGTAGAGTCATGCCACCGAGGCGACCACTAGTTGTTGTCCAAGAGAGCGGTGTCGATTTTACTCCAATGGTGGTAGGCCATGGGTTATTGATGGAACCTCCAGTAGAGCCAGATGCGGTGCCAACCATTATACCAGACACAGGCACTGATGCATAGTTCTGTGAAGGCTTCATGTGATTCATGCAGACCTTTCAAGGAGCACCACCAGCTGCTAAATCTATGGCAGAGATGACACGTATATTTCTACAGCAGCATCCACCTACATTTTCTAGGGATGGTGGACCATGAGCTATGGAGTCTTGGCTGGGTTCTATGCAGACTATTTTCTATCATCTTGAGATGCCTCCTGGGTGGAGGGTTAATCTCGCTACATACATGCTGCGTGATTCCACCAAAAGGTAGTGGGATGTTACCACCCAGACCGAGCATCACCGAGACATGGCATGTTGAGATTTTCAGGCAACCTTCTAGGACTTCTTCTCCCAAAATATGCTGAGGGAAGATCGAGCTCGAGAGTTCATGAATCTGCAGCAAGGCTCCATGTCAGTGACAGATTATTCTGCTCGCTTCACCGAGTTTCAGCATTCTTCACCTGTTCTGGTGGGTGACGAGACGTGGAGGGATAAAAGCTTTGAGGATGGTCTTCCATATGACATCTGAGTGCTGGTGAATGTTTTCAGGTTGCCTATATTTCATGCTATTCTGAATCAGGCACTGATTACTGAGCGAAACCTGCGGGAAGCTAGTGGTGTGATCCAGGGCGGTTTGACACTAGTTTTGAGTACGATTTCTACCAGCAAGAGGAATAGGCAGATGAAATTATCTCATGGTGGTAGTACTAGCTAGAAGAATACATCAGGTGGCCAGGTCATTTTCTACCAGTGTGGTAGAGAGGGGAAAAAGAGACCTCAGTGTCCCCATGACACAGTGGAGTTCCAAGCTTGCGGCAAGATGAGTCATTTATAGCATTACTGCAGGGAGTTTCCACTAGTGGATAGTGAGAGCGGTTTTGTGCAGACTCTGCATGCGGGAGTATGGCCAACGACTTATTACCAGTCAGGGAATTGGGATACATCGGGACCTATTGGAATAGGTGGTGGGTGTGGCCATGGTAGCCAGACACCAAGATCTCAGAGACAGCAGGGTGGGTCAGCTCAGGGTATCCAGACTATGTCGTAGGGCCGCGACACTAGGCGGGCATATACAGTGCCACAGAACCAACAGTAGTAGGATCTCAGACCCTTTACTGTCAGAGGTACTATCCCAGTAGCTTCTGTTTTATCTTCATTACTTTTCGATATGGGTTCTTCACATAGCTTTATATTTGTGCCCGTTGTAGAGAGCCTGGGGCTCTGTGTTTCTTCTTATTCTGATGTTATGATGCTAGACACTCCATTGGGAACTAGAACGGCTGGTGTGAATCAATACAGGGAGTTCCCCTAGAGGTTGTTGGGTGTCACTTTCTATGGGACCTATATGTCTTGGAGATGAAAAGCTATGATGTCATTCTCAGGATGGACTGGTTGGTACCCTTCTGAGCCTTTGTGGATTTCTATCATCGCAGGGTGAGTTTCACGTCACCAAAGGGTAGAGAGTTTCTATACAAGGGCGAGTGGGATGTCCAGGCGAGCCGAACTGGACCAGAGCATCCTGGGTGAGGTGGAGTCACAGGCCAGATTTCGAGTTTATATCTGGATGACCAAGGAACTTTCTAGAAGTATTTCCCTCCTATGGTTGATCATTTCAGGTATGTATTCCCGGATGAATTTTCAGGTCTACCTCCGGAGAGTGAGGTGAATTTCTCTATCGAGCTAGTGCTAAGAGTGACACTAGTGTCCATTCCTCCTTATAGGATGGCTACACCAGAGTTATATGAGCTCAAGTGGTAGTTGGAGGAGTTGCAGGAAAATGGTTTCATCCGACCCAGTACTTCTCCTTGGGGTTCACCGGTCCTGTTTGCAAAAAGGCGGATGGTACCCTTAGACTATGCATGGATTATCGGAAGCTGAACCAGTTGACGGTTAAGAACCAATATCCCTTACCAAGGATTGATGATATTTTTGATCAAGTTCGAGGAGCACAAGTGTTTTCAAAGATTTAATTTAGATCCAGATATCATCATTTACGTGTTAGACCATCAGATATACTGCTTACCACTTTTTAGAGTAGATATAGTCTATACGAGTACATGGTGATGCCTTTCAGACTCACGAACACGCTAGCAGTTTTCATGGCTCTAATGAATCGTGTGTTCCACCCTTATCTGGATTATTTTGTGGTAGTCTTTGTGGATGACATTTTAGTGTACTCTCACACTCGACACGACCATGTCACCCATATTGAGATCATACTGAGTACACTAAGAGAAAATCATCTATATTCTAAACTCTCAAAGTACCACTTTTGGATGGACTAGATACACTTCCTGGGTCATATCATCTCAGAGGCAGGAGTTACAATGGACCTAGAGAAAGTGAGAGTAGTAGTTTCCTGGGTGCAGCCTAAGAATATTTTTGAGATACAGAGTTTATTGGGGATGGCTGGTTACTACAGGAGTTTTATACAAGACTTATCCCACTTAGTAGCACCGTTGATGGGTTTGACTAAGAAGGGTGTGACGTTTGTTTGGTCAGAGGCTTGCGAGATAGCCTTTCAAGAGCCGAAGGGTAGGCAGACATCAACACCAATCCTGATACTTCCAGAGCAATGGTAGATCTATACAGTTTACTATGATGCATCAGGTATTAGGCTGGGAGCAGTGTTGATGCAGGGAAATCGAGTAGTTGCATACGAGTCTCGGAAGCTGAGGCCACATGAGAGGAACTACCCGACGCATGACCTCAAGTTGGATGTAGTTGTTCATGTGTTACATTTTTGGAGACATTATCTCTTTGGAGAACATTTTGTGGTGTTCACGGACCACAAAAGTCTCAAATATATATTTACCCAGTGTAACCTGAATTTTAGACAGTGAAGGTGGGTTGAATACCTTCAGTCCTTCTACGGAAGTCAGTGGAATGTGAGGACCCTCCTCTTGGTTGGAAAATAGCCAATGATGAGGTACTATGTATCCATGGATGAGTGTGGGTTCCAGGGGATATACGCAGGGAGTTGATGTGGTAGTTTCAGGTTTCATCTTGGGCAGTTCATCCCGGAGTTACCAAAATGTACCGTGACTTGAGACATCAGTATTGGTGGCCGGGTATGAAGAGAGAAGTAGCTAGTTTTGTTACGAGATGTTCCACCTGTCAGTAGGTGAAGGTGGATCATCTGAGGCCAGCTATACTGTTACAGCAGTTACCCATCCCTGAGTGTAAATGGGATGATGCCACGATGGACTTCGTGACCGGGTTTCTAAGGTCACCTCGAGGCAATGATGTCGTGTGGGTTGTTGTGGACAGACTCACGAAGGTATCTCAATTTTTTCCGATCAAGGAGACCATCGGTGTTGACGAGATTAGGAAGTTTTATATCCAAGAGGTAGTACATCTTCATGGGGTCCCTTGTTCTATCATTTCAGATAGGGATGCACATTTTACATCTCATTTTTGACAGAGTTTTCAGAGGGAACTGGGTACACATGTGCTTCTGAGCACAGCTTACCACCCTCAGACCGATGTCCAGTCAATGTGTACGATACAGGTGCTTGAGGACATGATGCGAGCATGCGTCCTAGACTTTGGGGGATCTTGGGAGAAACATAGACCCCTGGTTGAGTTTGCCTACAATAATAGTTTTCAAGAAACTATTGAGATGGAACCTTATAAGGATTTATATGGTAGGCCATGTCGATCACCCTTGTGCTGGTTAAAGGCAAGTGAGACAGCTTTACTGGGACCACGTCTCGTTCAGGAGACTTCTGGGCAGGTCAAATTGATTTAGAAGTGGATGACTACTGCGAAGTCTCGTCAGAAATCTTATGCTGATTACCGCAGATGACCCTTGGAGTTCGTGGTTGGGGATCAGGTTTTCTTGCGTGTTTCGTCGAGGTTGGGACATAGACAGATCAGGAGATAGGGTAAACTTTCTCCGAGGTATGTGGGTCCATTTGAGATTCTGGAGAGAGTCGGGTCGGTTGCCTATCGGTTTCAGTTACCACAGAGGTACCAGGCCATACCCGACGTATTCCATGTATCTCAGCTACACCGTTATCACTCAGACCCATCTCAAATTTTTCAACATGAAGAGGTTGAGCTTCAGGACAATGCATCCTTTGAGGAGAATCCGATTCGTATTGTTGATAGGAGCATGAAGGTTCTCCGAGGCTGGTCAGTTCCTCTCATACGGGTGCTATGGTAGCATGGACAAGTGGATGTTGAAACCTGGGAGTGAGAGGCTGACGAACGTGCTCTGTGGCTAGAGTTGTTCAAAGCTTTATCTTCTCCACCCTTGGAAGGGAAATTCGGGGATAAATTTCTTTAAGGGGGAAAGTTCATAAGAACCCGGTTCTTATTATTGAGGTACGAGTTTCTTCTTTTCATTTTTCCTTAAGTGTTTTTGAGAAAATAAGGGAAATGGAGAAATATCCCAAATATTGTGGTTACACAACGTGTACTTTTCCACACGTTGTGTACTTTGGCCATGCTGGATGAGTACACAGGGCGTATAGTCCGGTCGGTGGTGAAGGGTGTAAAAATGGACTACACGACATGTACTAGGTATTTACACGCCATGTAATAAGTCAGTAGGTGAATAGTAAGGCAGTGGAGGTAGCTGCCAGCAGAGCAACAGTACACGCTGTGTAATCCGAAATACACGCCGTGTACTCATGTCGATAGATAAACAATGCCGCGGTGGAAAGAAGCCTCTAGAGGAAAAGTTAAATGATGGAAAACACACATCGTGTACTTGAGAGTACACATAGTGTAGTTTGTTTTTTTTCTTAAAACAGGCAGTAGCCACCTCATTTGGAAGAGGAGGTAGAACCGCTGTTTGGAGCTCGGGAGGACGACCTGAGCTTTGGAGATCTCCCGACTACACACCGGGAATCCGATTCCACCTCCGTCAATCATGTTGGGATCGTATGGGTAAACCCTCCCCTCTCCTTGCATTTTTCTTACCAATTATTTCCCGAGGTAAAGTTATTTGAGGTTGAATGTGTGAGCATTTATCCCAGATCTACGTCATTCACGACCGTTTCGGGAGGCGTCGTTCACGTATACCAATCAGAGATGATCGAGGTAGGTGGTCTGATGTTTATTTCTAGCTGTTAAGTTGAATTTGTGTACCTTTTTACTATGAAATCATTTATGGGGCATCTTATGGACGAGTCCTTTGCTGAAAAGATATCTAGAATTGTATAGATTATCTAATGATGAGTTTAAACTGCTGTTTGGGATCACTGCTTGGATCCAGGACCACCCTGGGGGTGCGTTCCTCTGTTTAGCTGTTTGGCCAGGATACCCGAGGGTATTCCATGATTATATTTTGCATTGAATTTTATTGATATAATGTTTATATAAATTGATTGTTTATACTTTGGGCTCAGCCCGGTTCCTTTAGCCTGTGGGGAGTGTTTATTAGCCTGTGGGTAGTGTTTTGCTTAGCCTGAGGGAAGGATTTTGTTAGCCTATGGGAAACTCTTCTCATTCCTGTGGGTAGTAGATTTGGTGCCTTTGGGTGACACTTCATACACATGTGGGAAATATTCGTTATCCCTCTGGGAAATCACCTATGGGTTTTGATTATGATTACTTGAGGGTAAGAATTGTATGTCTGAGGATAATGTTATTATGAATATTCACCGTGGTGATTTTCATAAGATATACTTTCCAAGCTAAAGCACATGCTTGGCATAGTTAAATTAATATTAAAATTTAAATATAACTGGTAGAGTTAGTTAAGTTTGAGTAATGATTAGTTTATTGCATTTACTATTGCACAATGCTGTTGCACATTTTCACTGATAGTTGGGCACAAGCCTTTGGTGGGTGCCTACTAGGATTTATTTCTCACACCCTATTTGTGTCATGTCTTTGGCCCAAACATATTACATTTCTACAGGTGTCGATAGGGGAAAGGGTCCCTATACAGGTACATGATTGTAGCAGATGAGTAGGAGAGCATGGGACTGAGGTTAGGCTTGCGATGCTGCTGCGTTCTGTTTACTCTGCTTTGTTTTGTTTGGCTGTACCTTGTACTTTGAGTTCTATTGTATTGTATTACAGTGTATCCTGTTCTGGTAACTTTCATAGAATTAGTGACATGTTTCATCTTTATATATAGGAGTGGTGGATTCTGTTTTACTTCAGTTGTCCATTTCAGTTGTATATTGTTTACTACTTCCACTGTTGTATTTTATTTATTTTATTCCGTTGTGCTACACTTTGACAAATGAGGGCATAGTTTCCCCACTATCAAACCTGTGCCCTCACTGCTAGTTGGAAGCCTCTGGCGTTTGGGGAAATGCGCTTGAGGTCATGTGACCAACAAGTTTTGGGGAACCCGTTGAGTGGCACCTGGATCTGGGTCGTTACACAACCAAGGAGTGAATATGAAGATTCCTATCCCAAAGGTTCTTACCATTTGGGTTCTTTCCTATAATCTATGTTTGTGGGTTCAATCCTGGACTACAACTTTTCTACGCCGTTATATCCAAGTGTATTTTGGGAAATATAAATTTAATTTGATCAATTCCCATGTGTAATAAAAGACACTATATGTAACATTAATATTCCTAGGACCTTTTATGGTAGAATAACACAATTTCATGTGGATTAAATTATTTTTGGTAGGTTAATCCATATATTTTACTTTAATTGTCATCAGTGCTTTATTATTTTAACACATTCTTTGGATGATTTGAAAACTACATGACTTATATATTTTAATTATCAAAAAATTATTTTAGTTTTCTTATAAGTCTCACTTATAATAAAGTTAATTCATAATTTTCTATTTCTTATACTGTAATCCATTTTACTATGCAATATTTGTGTTTATAGAAATTCATAAGAGGATTCATTCAAATAAATTTAGTGACTAAAGGGGTGTTTTGTCTCAACTTATTTCAAACGGAATTGATGCCTTAAAAATGGTTCAATTTTTTTTCATTGTTTTATTATCATAAAATCAGTATATAACTTTTTTATATAAAGATGTTCCCATGGCTAGGTTGGTAATTGATTAAAGGTTTTATTCAGGCTTGTACACCCCTGAAGTGATATCCTTATTATTGTTTGTGTAAAATTTAACAATGATATTGATGAATCTATACTTGTTAGAGGATTTTGTTATTATATGGATATTATTGATAGAAGGGTATGCTTTTTTGAAGGGTGATTAGAGGTAAGGGTGCGTTAGGATTATTTTTTATCATATATATTATTATATGTTGCGTGTTGATTTCCCGTCCACATTGGAATGTTATGTGAATAACTAAGAATTTAGATAGAAAAATAGATATGAGTACTAACCTATTTTATGATTCCACTTTGACCAGTATCCCCAAGTTAGAATCACACCCTACTTAGGGGATTTTCCCTCACTGTTAGGATATATAAGGTAAAACCAAGTGATATGTAGTTAAATCTCATTTGGTACCAATTAGATAGATTACATTTTTTATTTTCATATATTATCTATGGATATTATTAGTGTTCCCTTGATGATTTAATCCTAATATTCCTAAGATAGTTTATTTATGGTTATTTTCATTTTAGTCTCTTTTTATCATTGTTGTGATTATTATTTTAGTGTATATTTACAATGATATGTTCTTTTTAAATGTATAAATACATATTCCTTGGGTTTTGCTTATTTGATTTTAAAGGGTTATTAATGTGTGGGCTATTTTCATTATTTATTCAACTTATATATTTCTAATATAAGTTTTAAAAAATATTTCCCTTTCTCTCAAATTCAACTTATTCAAGGAAATATTTCAAAACATGTTTTATTTTGAGTAAATTGGAAAACCTTATACCTTATAAAGAACAATTTCTAATGACGGATATATTTTATTTGATTTGAACTCAAATGAAAGGTTTACCCTTGTAGTTTCATTTAAAACTATCATAGAATGGATTGACATTGAAAGGATGTGAATCGGATGTGGGGAGGATACCTATTAGAGATTTTTTTCTCACACCTATAAACATTATAGGTTTAGTATTGGTTATTCTTGGATGTATTAGGTGTTCTTTGGATTCTTGATTTGGGTAGGTTGGTGTTGGAAAGTGAGTATTATTCAACTGACATGTGGATATGGGTTTTTTGGGGTTTCTTTTGAATCTTTATTGGTTATGATTATAGTTTCTCTCATGTATCAGGACATTTTACTTCCTTACTTTAGTTCCTTATTTTTGTTAGATCATTTTATATATAATATACACAAGGGGGGGGGGGGGGGGTTGAATTGTGTCTTTAAAAACATCGTCGAGAAACCTTGATGACATAATTCTGTCCTTTTATCTTTATCAGAATGTTTATTTAGCGAAAATAAACAGATATCAAGACACAAATATGTTTAGTGGTTCGGGGAATAAAGATACCCTACTCCACTCCACCAACGCTCTTGTCCATGAGTTTGTTGATTTTCAGTAGTCATTCCTATTTTTGACAAGACCATCCACAGATGAGTGAAGCCAGTTGACACCTTTACAATTTAAGGATAAAATAAATCCTTTTGGTTCTAAACACAGAACTGTTCAAAAGATCTTAGAATGAGAAGCTGATACCTAAAATAAAATAGTATTTGTTTTAAAATAATTTCCTATTATTATTTACAGTTGAAGCTGTACACAACTGACTATAGATGGATCTTTTTCTTCATAAAAAATTTTCTTCAGGTAAGAGTAGTTCTGAATCGATACAGTTTCAATTTGATCTTAAAATGAAATCAGAAACTTATCAGCAGTAGACTTACAATTGATCTTCAATGTAGAATACGCAAATATTCAATGTTTCGCTTTCTGATATAACACATAATCTGATCATTCTTTGTAGAAGAGGATCTGTAAAATATCTTTTTAAAGAATTACTGTATCTCTGTTTTTGTGAAACTCCAATATACCCATATTTGATTCTAATAATTGCTATGAATTCAAGAGATATCTTGTTATTTCTCTTTTTTTTCATATTAAGATACAAAAGAATATATAGAATAAGGAATAGAATCTTATTCATAAATTCAAATCCACAAAAGTTTCCTGACAGATCACGATATTCAAATGTTTGAATAACATACAATTTGTAACTTCATTTAATAATCGACATGAAATCCTCCTAAATCAATATTTTGAATCACATAAAAATGACTTTAAATTAGTAAAAGTTTCTCTTTAAAATTGGGCTTTGAATCAAGCATGAAATCAGCCTGATATTCCTAAAAGACCGTTGTTCTCTGAATTCTCAAACTCTAATCTCTGATGATTGGAGAAATCAAACATAGTGTTTTAAACATAAGGTTGATTACAAACCTAAGGTTCATGATCCATACTATTGTCATATACTTTCAAACATATGGTATATGAACCATACTTTTCTTGGATTCATAATGTAAGGTATATGATATATACTTTTTGATAAAACGTAAGGTTTATTTTAAAAGTAGGATTGGTGATCCATACTTTTGTGAAGCAAATGTTAGGTTCCATTCTTACATAGGGTTATTCATCCATAATTTTCTCATATAAAAAACATAAGTTTCCTTCCAAACGTAAGGTTATTTTAACATAATTTTCTATCAACGTAAGGTTGATTAACCATACTTTTCTGAAATCTCATAAAATAGACTTTGGATATTATCCTAACACTATGCTCTCTGACGTACGGTATGAAAAATGTTTCCCGAACACAATGAATAGCTTTCCAAACACTTTGACAAATATTTCACATGAATCATATGCTTTAATATTATTCCAAAATTGGGAATATAAATAATATTAATTTCTTGGAATATACTTAAATTAAAATCATTAGAATAACAAATAATTGTATTTGTGAGCATCAAAATCATCATAAAAATATAGAGTATTGTAGAAACAATAAATGCTCAACAATATCCCCCATTTTTGATGATCACAAATTCCATAAAATTATTTACATGTAATTTATAAATTTTCAAGGATAATAACAATATTTAATATTTAATTCCAAATACCTCTTTGAAAATATAAAATACAGGTTTATTCAAATTTGTCTCAAAAGTTTCTCTAAAAAACATTTCTCCCTAAAAATTCAATTTAAAAACAAAGTCGGCTTCCTTTAAAAAAATGTTTTCCTTTAAAATATGTTGTGTTTATACATATTTCTCCCCCTTTTCATGATATCAAAAATAATGATAAAATAAAGAATATAACAAATTTAATGTAGCACTAAACGTATAAGAAAATGTTATGATAAACTGTTTATCAATAATGGAATCTGGATTTTTAGGTAGTCTAACATAGACATAAAAAATGTTAAAACCCATCAAATATGATAAATATGAAATTCCATTGATAAAAAAATATACAAGGACATTAATGAACATGAATCATGGTTTTTGGGATAAAGGTTTGAAAAAGGGTATCTCAACAATTCTACACAAAATAATTTAACTCTACCAAATGTAAACTTAATCTCTTCATAATACCATATCCTAGATGAATTATCAAATACCTTAATTACTGGGTCAAATGAATATCTTCAATGAGGTCCACTCTGAAAAACTAATGCAATATTTATTCCTTCTCCATAAATTGATTGAGCTTCTCAGTGAATCTGTTTAGTAAAACTGAAATATTTGGTTCATCTGAGGTAAGTTTCTCAAAAAGATATGTCTGGTTGTCCAATAGAACATACAAAGGAACACTATTACACTATAAATCCTACAACCTATCATTCATGTTGCTCCTTACAGTTGTAATGTCTTGGAATTTTTTGATCAAATAAGGATAAGTACTTGATGTACTTTATTGACTTCCTAAGACAGTTTCAAACTGGTGCTCCATAAAAATTTTCGGTTCTACCAAATCTGACATAGACACAACTTCAAATTTTAAATTTACAACTTATGACAACAATTATTTCTTAAAAACATTAAATTATTTCTTTGAAACAGAATAATCTTTCAGTTTTTTAAATTTTTGTTTCTCTTTATATAATTCTCTTCTTAAAACAACATTCTCTACTTGAGCTCTATTAAATTTTCTGACAAGCTCATAAACATGATCAGACATAGAATCAGAGGCACCCTGTTCTAGATTCACAAATTGATCTGCGAAGATCAGTGGTAAAGATTGAGTATCTTATCTCTCTTATTCTTCTTGGTCCACTGGTTTCTCAACTGATTTCTCTTAAAAAATATCAATTGATAATGATTAATTTACAACTTCTGTATGAATTTAAGATTGATTTTTCTAAACAGGTTGTCCTTCATACACAACTTCTAAAGATAGGTGCTCTTCTGGAGAAATTTCGTCATGAATTTATTCTTGAATATTTTCTTGAATATTTTCTTGAATCTATTCTTGAATATGACTTTGTTGAACTGGTTCAGTCCGAGTATTTCCAATTTGTACAAAGTCAATCTGGTCTATATATTGATCTATAATTTCTATTCCTTGAGATTTTTCAATCTGACATACCTCCTCAGTTCTTGACTTAGCCTCAGCTTGAGGCAAAAATTCCACTTTTTCATGAGAAGATGCTTTCTCTTGTCTTTCTTCTTGAACAGGTTCTCTCACAAACTTATAACTTAAAAGATCTCCTATCGTATAAATTTTTTTATGAGTAGGTTCTCCACCAGTTTGAGCTTCTTTTTTTCTAGATTTTTTAAGTCCTCCTTGATTTTATTCATTAGTAGGGACATATTCAGTTACAAATCAATGTCTCCTTACAATATTTGAAACTTGCCATGTTCTGGATTTAGCCATACCTTCTTTAGATTTTTCAGGTTTTTCCTCCTGAGTAGACACCTGATCCTCTTCAGCTCTAACATGCATTATTTTACCCTTTACAATGCTTTAGAAAAAATATGAGAATTCATAATATTCCAGCATTCAACATGTTACTATGGTGGAATATGACTCTCTCATCAATAAGTCTCACCAGATTCTTAAACAATGGATTCGATATAAACCTTCCATAATGATAAAAATTCATAAAAGCCTCAGGTTGACATTAGTAACTCAAATATCTAATTAGATATATTGAAAATTTTAGCTTTATTTCACTTAAAAATAGAAAAATAATATACATATCAAGATAAATAATATTTTTTATCTCATACATCCTTGGGGCTATCCCGGTTTGAATAAATTTAACCAAAATCTTCTGATCGGGTTCTAAATATTTCACCAATATTTTCCTAATACTTGTAGAACCAAACAAAAAAGACATGATATCCTCATATTTATGGTTTCTATCCCCAATTGAATTTAGATAAAAATGAAAAACTCCCTCATGAGGTCAATACAGGATCCTTGCTATTTCAACAAAAGAGATCAAGAAATCCCTATCTTCTATTTTTGCAATAATCGAATCTTTTGTATCTCCCAAACTAAATTGAACAGTTTTATAGAAAATTCTCAACTAAAATTCATACAGAAATTCAGTGTAGTCCTCACAGAATGTCATTTCAATACCTTAAATGGATAACTCATGCTTCAATATCAGGTTTTTCTGATACAACCATTCTATATCGATGACTTTTCCCTGAAGGATTTTCTGTCCAACATATTATTGACACTTCACATCACTGGGTTGGACTTATTCGATTCTCTTTGTTTTTTTCCATTTATGTCAAAAATCTCTGAAGTTTTGAGGTTTTAGGGTTTCGAAGGTGTGAGGAAAGGTAGATGAAAAGAGGTAAGGGTTTCGGTATTTAGAAAGGTTTTGAGAAAATGAGCGGGTTTGGAATTTAAAATAGGCTTTGACAGAGCCTTTATTCCTGTTTCATTATGTACATAATAATCATTATAGAATTTAAAATAAATTAAACCATATGAGGAATATTTAAAATTTATTATAGAATTAAAATAAAAGTGTAACTTATTTAAAATATAAGTAAAAAAATTATTTAAAATAGTGAATATTTAAAATAAAAATAATATGATCAAATTAAAATTAAAATTAAAATTAAATAAAATATATTTAAAATTAAATAAAATTATATTTTTTAAAAAATATATAAAATTAAATTAACCTAACTCCCCCTTAATAAAATCAAATCTTTTAGTGGAAAGTGGTTTAGTAAAAATATCATCTAATTGAAATTCAATAATTATAAATTCTAAAAATATATCTTTTTTAAGAACATGATCTCTTATAAAATGATGTCTATTATCAATATTCTTGGTTCTAGAATGAATTATATGATTTTTTAAAATATTTATAGCACTATTACTATCACATAAATAGGGGTATTATTAAAATTTATTCCAATATCCATAAGAGTGTTTTTCATCCACAAAACTTGTGCACAACAACTGCCTACAGATACATATTCTGCCTCAGATGTTGACAAAGAAACTGAGTGTGGTTTCTTACCAGACCATGGCACTAAATATTTTTCTAAAAATTGACAGGTTCCTGATGTGATTTTTCTATCTAATCTAGAATATCAAAAATCAGCATCCGATTATGAAATTAAATTAAAATCAGATGTTTTTGGATAATGAAGTGATTGATAAATAGTTTCTTTTAAATATTGAATAATACTTTTGACAGATATAAGATGATATTCTTTAGGATTTTATTGAAATATTTCACAAAGACATACTGAATACATAATATCTGGCCTTCTAGTAGTAAGATATAATAAACTACCAATCATACCTCTACATAACTTGTTGTCTATAGGTTTTACAGTTTTATCCAAATCAAGTTTTATATTTGTACACATAGGAGTTGTATATGTCTTATTGTTTTCAAGTCCAAATTTATTTATTAAATCAATAATGTATTTTATTTGATTCAAAATATTTCCAAAATCTTTTTGTTAGATTTCAAGTCCTAAAAATAAATTTAGTTCTCCCATCAACATAAGTTCAAATTATTTTCGCATTAAATTGGAAAATTCCTGACATGTTTTTTTATTTATTGATCCAAAAATTACATCATCAACATAAAATTGAACCAATAGAATATTAAAATTTATAGTTTTATTTAAATATGTGGGATCTTCCATATAAATAGTAAAAAAATTTTTCAAAAGAAAAGAAATTAATTTTTCATACCATGTTCTAGGTGCTTATTTAAGTCCATAAAGAGCTTTAGTAAGTTTAAAAAAAATATAGTTTTTGAGAATTTTCAAATCCTAGAGGTTTCTCAACACAATCTTCCTCCATTTAAAAAGGAAGAATTGACATCCATCTAAAATAATTTAAAATTTATTTGAGATGTATTGGTTTAAAGGAACCTAATGGCTTCTAATCTAGATATAGCGGAAAAGGTGTCATCATAATCTATACCTTCATCCCGATTATATCATTTGTCTACTAGTCTTTATTTATTTCTAGTTATGATCCCTTTATCATCTTGTTTATTTCTAAATAACCATTTAGTTCCAATAACAGGATAGTTCTTTTATCTTTCAACTAATTTACAAACTTCATTTCTTTTGAATTGGTTTAGTTCTTTTTTCCTTGCTATCATCCAACTTTCATTAACTAAATATTATTTTTTTGACATAGGTTCTAATTGGGATAGAAAGGTACAAAACTCAACTAGATTTAATATATTTCTTTAAGTTTTTATTCCTATGTCTAGGTCTCCAATAACAGTTTCTAAAGGATTATTTGTCTGGGTTCTTGAATGTCTAGGTAAAACACTATTAGGTTCATCAGTGTCATGTTCTTCTAAACTGGACTAAAATGTGTTTATATCATTTTTAGAGATCATTTTTAGGTTATCAAGTCTCATGTTATCATTAGATTCAAATTAATAAATTTGATATTTCCTTATGTCAAAAGGGTTAGATTCATCAAATTTCACATGAACTGATTCTTTAACAATCCTTGAATATTTATTAAAAACTGTATAATATTTAAAAGTTTAATAATATCCTAAGAAAATGCCTTCATCATATTTTGGATCAAATTTAACAATATTTTTCTTGGTTTTCAAGGTTTACACCATACATCCCAAAGCATTAAAGTATTTTAATTTAGGTTTTATATTCTTCCAGAGTTAATAGGGTGTATTTTTGAAAATGGGTCTAATTAAAACCCTATTCATTATATAAAAGGTTGTGCTTACAGATTCTTCTCAGAAATAGGTAGGAAGACTGTATTCATTTAGCATAGTCCTATCCATTTCTCGAATAGTTATATTTCTTCTTTCAATAATTCCATTCTGTTGAGGTATTTTTGGTGTAGAGAAGATGTGTTTAATACCTAACTTTGAGTAAGAGGAATTGAATTCCTGATTCTCAAATTCTCTACTATGATCACTTCTTAATGAAATTATTTTAAAATATTTTTCACTTTGAAAAGATTTTCAAAAACATTCAAATATTGTCAAATATTCGTTTTTATATTTTAGAAAATATATCCTAGTCAATCTAGAATAGTCATCAAATAAAACATATACATATAATTTACCAGCCAATATTTTTACTCTTTGAAGGTATAAACAGATAAATATAGATAACTTCTAAAGGTTTTGATGTAGAAATTTTGTTAACTAATTTGAATAAATAATTTTGTTTCTTTCCAAGTTGAAATGAATCACAAAATCTATCACTATCAAATTTAAGACTAGGTAAATAAGAAACGAATTATTTCTTAGACAACTTATGTAAATTATAAACAATGCAATGTCCAAGTCTTCTATTCAAGATCCAAGATTCATTTATTTTTGAAGTTAAACATGTTACTTTTTGTTTATACAAGAAATTTAAGTCCATAGTATAAACATTGTTAGTTCTTGGTGCTCTAAATTTAAGAAATATTTCGTTAAAAACTGAACAAAAGTTGTTTGAAAAATTGAAATAAAAGACCATCATCACAATGTTGAGAGATACTTATCATGTTATGTTTCTATTATTGTACATAATGTATTTTATTTATTGAGACAACTTTGGAATCTCCAATGATTCCAATACCAATAATTTTTCCATTGGCATTGTCACCAAAAGTGACTAATCCACCATCCGTTTGAGTTAAGGTTTTAAAGTTTGATGAGTTTCCACTCATATTACTAGATCAACCACTATCCACGTACCAAATCTATTTTATTATTTTTTTACTTGATTCTTATAAAGGAATTTAAACAATGGTTTGTTTTGTTACCCATATTCTTTTGGGTCCAGCAGTGTTAGCTAGTAGTGATCTGGAAATCCAAATTTTCTTTGTTTTTCTGCAATTATTTGAGTCAAATAAACAATTTAAAATAAATGAATTTTTAATTACACTAATTTGGGGATTTATTAAATAATATTTTTTAGTTTTATGGACTTTTGTTCCACATTATTTGCAAATTACACCTTTCGTATTTGGAAAAAAATTGTTTTTGTACATTTTAGGTTTCTCACATTTACTGCCTATTTCATATCTTTCTTTCTTAATCACATTATTACCAAAAATTTCATTTAAAGTGTTTTATACTTTTGTAAAAAAGAGAGCTTCACTTTTGTAGGTTCTACTTCATCTTGCAGTGATTTGATCTTAGTTTCATGATCTTCATTGTTTGTGTTAGAGAAGTTATATTTCTCAATTAATTCTTGATGCTGTTTTAGAAAATATCTCTTTCCCCTAAAATTGAATTGTTAATATTTTTCAGTTATTTAATTTTCTTAAATAAGGAATCATATTTTTATTCCATCATATTATAGTAGGCTTCAAGTTTTTCATTTGAGAATCTAGGTTTAGAATTATAATTTGAAGAGTAATAATATTGTACCTCAGTATCTTTAGCCATGAAGCACATGTTTTCTTTTTTATTTGATTCTTTTTTTCTGAGCCAGAATTTGATGAGATATTGGAGTCTTAAAAAATACTCCATATATCTTTCATTTATATTTTATCTTTCTCTTCGTAATCAATATTTTTGAAAAGCTTCCTTCACTTTTTTACTTTTAGTAGAGAACAATTAGGTCTTATGTGACCCATTTTATTACATCCATAGTATATGACTTATTTTGTATTGTTTTCATCCTTCTTGAAGGAATTTAAAAATACATTATTTTTCCTATAAAATTTTCTGAATTTTCTAGCCATATATACCAGTTCCATTTCTTAATCAGATGAGTAAGAACTTTCTTTCTTTTTGATCTCTTGTTTCATCTTTCTGCTCTTTTTCTAAGATGTAACTTTCAAATATGTATTTTCTATTTTTATCAAGAATTTTTCCTCATTTTCTAAATCTTCCATCTTAGCTTAATACATCATCAGGGTTCCAATAAATTCTCTAATAGTTAAATTTTTAACAGGTGATGATTGCCTAATGGATACTGATATCCCAATCCATCTGGTTGGTAGTACTCTCAGTACATTCAAGGCTTGATCTGCTTGGTTGATAGGATCTCTCAAGGTAGTAACATTATTGATTATCTCAGTGAGCCTTCAATTAATTTGAGTGATTATTTCTCCATCAAGAATTATAAATGTATCAAGTTTCAACATTGTTGCAGCATACCTAATTTTTATGTGATTTTCAGTTCCTTCATAAACAACTGAAATTGTCTGTCACATCTCATAAGCAATAAAACATTGAGATACTTGATTAACTTCATTTGTTCCTAGAACACAGATAATATCATTCAAATATTTTGAATTTTTTTCATACTCTTATTCAGTAGTTTCACTCCATGTTTTAGGTTTCTATGGAATTTCATAAGGAGTAAGAATTTTTTAGCAGAATCTGTATCCAAGGTTCTTCAGGTAGATGATCATCCTTGATTTCCAACATCTATTGTTTTCACCATTAAATTATGGATCTTGAACCATTGACATTTCCTATTATGTATCATCCATTGAGATCTCTGTATAATCCATTACTTTTACCTTGATATAGTTTTAACAAAAGTCCAACCTCTAATACCCATTGTTATATTGGGTTATAAGAAATATACACAAGAGGGGGGATTGTTTCTTTAAAAAATTCTTTAAGAAATCTTAATGACAATAAATTCTATCCTTTTTTCTTTATAATAATGTTTATGCAGTAAAAATAAATAGATATCAAGATGAAAATATTTATAGTGGTTTAGGGAACAAATATCCACTAGTCCCCTCCACCAATTCTCTTCTCCACAAGCTTAGTGATTTTCACTAGTTGGTCCTCTTTTTACAAGACCATCCAAAACTGAGTGAAGGTAGTTAGCACCTTTAAAATTTAAGGCTAAAACATAGCCTTCTAGTTCTAAACACAGAACAATTCAAGACAAATTAGAACAAGAAGTCAATACTCAGAATAAAAGAGTATTTGTCTTAAAATACTTTCCCGTTGTTCTTTATATTTTTATTAGTACACAACTAACAATAGATGGATCTTTGTCTTCAGAAATAATGTTAATCAGGTAAGATTATTTTTGAATCAATTCATTTGCAATTTTATATTGAAATTAAATTAGAAACTTAACATTATTAGAGTTAAAATTGATCTTCAATGTATAATAGGTAAATATTCAATGTTTCTCTTTCTGATATATAACTGAATCTGATCGTTCTTTGAAGAAACAAATATGTAAAAGATCTTTTTAAAGAATCAGTATATCTCTGTTTTTTTGAAACTCGAATATCTCTAGATTTTCATCTTGTAATTTCGGTGAATTCAGGAGATATATTTTTTACTTCTATTTTTTTTCAAATTCAAACACAAAAGATTATATAGAATAAGGAAGAGAAATTTATTCATAAATTCAGATCCACAAAAGTCTCTTAATATATCACAATGTTCAAATGTTTGAATAATATAGAAGTCATAATTTCCTTTAATAATAAGCACACAATCTACCTATTGAATCGATCCTTTGAATCACATACAAATGGATTTAAATTAGTCAAAGATGTGATTTAAAATCGGGCTTTGAATTGATCTTGAAATCAACCAAATATTCAGAAAGATACCATTGTATGATAAGGTATCAAATTTAAATCTACGATTCTTGAATAAGTTAAACATAGGGTTCCAAATGTAAGGTTGAATACGAATGTAAGTTTGATGATCCATACGTTTTTCATCAATTTTAAAACGTATGGTATATGATCCATACTTTTATTTTCATCAGAACATAAGGTATATGATCCATAATTTTTGATAAAACATAAGGTTCATTAGAAAAGTAGGGTTGATGATCCATACTTTTGTGAAGTAAATGTAAGGTTCCATACACACGTAGGGTACTTCATCCATACTTTTATCCTATAAAAAACATAAGGTTCCTTCCAAACATAAAGTTATTTTACTATACTTTTCTATCATTGTAAGATTGATTAACCATTCTTTTCTGAACTCTGGTAAAACAAACGTTGGATATAATCCTTATGCTACGCTCTCCAATGTATGGTATGAAGAGTGTTTCTAGAACATACTGAATAGATTTCCAAACCCTTAGACAAATATTTCACGTGAATCAAATGATTTAATGTTATTCCAAAACTGCGAATATAAATAATATTAATTTTTAGAAATATACTTAATGTAAAATAATTAGAATAACAAATAAGGGTATTTGTGAGCATCAAAATCATCATAAAAATTTAGAGTATTGTTGAAACAATACATGCTCAAAAATTTTATCCTCACATGGTTATTTTAATTAAAGATGATACTATTTTATGTTGGGATGTTTGGATTAATTTTTGATTCCATTTATTGGTTGATGTACTAGTTATACATTCTTATATATTTTTTTGTTTCAAATTTATTATTAAATATTTTATTTTCATTTACTTGATTCTTATCTTATGATGTGGACATGCTGGACTTATAGTTGGAATTCATCTCATTATTATTGATTTATATGGTGATGTAATTACCAATAATGTTAAATTTTATGCCCGTGAACTAGTTGGAAGACCATGTTGATTGAGAATTCACTTTAACCATTAACACATGCCAACTCAGGTACTCATATAATAGGTGGCCTATAATGACCCATAATTTTATCAATGGAAATTCCCTTCTTTGAATTATGCCATACAATATAAATAAAAAACTTCATAAGGATAAATGAAAAAAATATTATTCTTATAAATGAATAATGATAAGTTGTCAATAAATAAACCAATAATAACTCCAAATATTATAGCAATATAATAAATAGAAAATAAGATAATAAGAATAAGATAATTTAGATCTGATCGATCCACTATAATGACCACACTAATGAAAAAATCTGTAGAAATAAAACATAATGTAAGTAATAAAATACTAAATTAAATTATAAATGTATATATAACATTGGGAGAAAATAAAGGTAACTGATGAATGGAATAATATTTATTTATATGAAGTAGTAAACCCTTATGACAATTTGAAATCTGACTCTTTGAATAGTAACCTAACCATTGGACTAGTAATATGATTGTTAGGAATAATAATCTAACCATTAATATAGTAACCTCACCTATTAAAGTATAAGTAAAAAAAAGTTTATATCATAAATGAAAATATTATATATTTATATCCTGGAATAAGTAAAAAAAATGTTTTAAAAATGATAAATTAAGATTTGAAATTTTTGTGAAATGTAAATGCTTATTTAAAATTTTATAATTAATATAATGATTTAAAGGAAAATTAATTTTTATAAAATATATTCATAAATTAATTTTTTTTGTATTATAATTATGAGATATTTTTATGAGACCATATTTAATTTTTTAAATTTTTATATAATTGATTATAATATTAAAATCAATATTTTTTAAATAAATGAATATTTTAATTAAAAATTTAAATTTTTCATGTTTAGAAAATTCATTTCATAAAATCGATTCCATTTTTGAAATATATACGTCCAAAAAATTTAGGGTGAATTTTTGAGATTTTTCAATAATAGTTGAATTTTTGGTGAATAGTGAAATACAAAAACTTACAATATTTAAAAAATACAATAATTTAAGTCATGGATAATGTATGGCTGATTTAAGCACCCATTGGTTCTGACTATCATGAACCCTTTACAATATTTATTAAGGGGAATTAACACTATTGATAGTCTTGATCCAAAATAATAATAAAATAAATAAAATAATGAAAAATACCCCTCTCCTCCCTCTATTAAATACCTCCCCTTACCAACCATTCTCCTCAAACCTCATATTATAGGGAAATAGAAGAATATGTCCTTAAATTTGGATTGATGAAATCTTAGGAATTAGAAACTGTAACTTGTTCATTCTGAATTTCTGGAACCTAACCTTATGAATTAAAGTGGTGGATTTTTATACTTTATATATTTTATTGATGATTCGACTTAGAAAGACTAGGAATACTTCCAAAATAATAAACATGACATTTTCATGATTTTATTCACTAAAATTATTTGGTTCAAGGGAGTGATATTGGAGGCTGAAGTGAATATGAAAAGATAATGGTGAAGAGTACAATAGACTAACATTCAATTTTTTTTGAAAATAACAGAGTTAGGAATGAGAAGATAGTTCTCAAAACTTTAAATAATAATAGAGTAGTTGAAAAAAATGAATAGTACACTTAAAGATAAATATTATATTATGAGTCTTCATTCTATAATCATAAAGATAATTTTTTTAATCAATAACTATTATGGTATAATTTATTAACATAAGTAAAACTTTAGCAGTAGAATAAGAACTTATATAAAAACTTTATTCTAGTAAAATAATGGAATTAAACTATCTCAAATTTTTCATAAGTGTGGAAAATGTTCATATTGATTCCAATGATATAGAAATGTTGGCGGATAAATCAAATGTGTGTTTCCTATCAGATATGGCGATTAGAACTTTGGATATAGTTTTCATAATGATGAGAAGAAGCAAGTCACCCATAGTAGAGATGTTTCCTTTAATGTTAAAAATATGTGGAAAGATCAAAACACAATAGAGAAAGAAGTTGAAGAAAAATAAACTATTGAATTTAAAGTTGAATAAAATGAGAGTACTAGAAGTTCTTCACTTTAAAGGATCTTAGAAGAAAGTTTATAATGTTATAAATGTGATAGAACATGAGAGATATCACCAAAAGAAATGGTTCTGGAAGGAATATTCAAACCAAGTTGAATAGCATAACTAGTTTAGTTAAGAAGATATACCTGAATAATGAAACAAGTTCATTGATTTGCGTTGATATAAACTTTAAACTTTCAATATATACTATTGAACCAAAAATTCTAGAAGAAGTAGATATCCTCAGTGAATCTGAGTAGTGGGAGTTGGCCATGAACGAGGAAATAAATTCCTTAAAGCATAACAGAATGTGGGAGATGGATAAAATATTTGAAGGAAAGTGATCTCTAAATAAAAAATGGGTTTCCATCTAAATTAATTATCCTATGTAAGTAGGATATGTAAAGTAGGATATGTTGTGAAAGGATCCCAACAAAAAAAGGAATTGATTTTTTTGTAATTTTCTCACCAATCATTTAGAACATTATTATCCAGATAGTGTTAAGTACTGTTGGACCCTATAATTTTCACACAGAGTAGATGGATATAAAGGAAACCTTTATTCATGGTTATTTGAAGGAGATATATATGGTTTATCACATGGGTTTTGAATATTATCAAAAGTATAAACAAGTTTTTAATTTGAAGAGAGGTCTCTATGTCTTGAAACAAGCCTCTCAATAGTGGAATCAGAAGTTTTATACATTCATGATTAAGGGAATATTCACTCGGTGTGATTCCAATTATTATTTCTCTCAGAAGAAATTGAATGATAGAACATTAATTATACTGCTTTTTATGTAGAATTTATGTTTCTTGTGGGACTATAAATTCAATATATTGTGAAGTTGAAGGGAACACTATTTGAAAGGTTTTAAATGAAGGATATTGTACATGATAAGAAAATATTTGGAATGAAAATCTAGAGAGATAATAAAGCTATAAATTTGTTATTATTTGAGAATTAATACATTTAGAAGGTCATTAAAAGATCTAAATTGATTGGATGTAAACCTATATCAAATCCCCATCTGAAAACTTGAAAATTTAAATAGTATATGGAATATCTTTCAAAAAGGAATTCCAAAACATGGAAAAGGATCCTCATACTTCATCCATTAGTTGTTTTATGTATGGATTATTTTTCACATGGCATAACATTTTATTTATAATGGTAGTTGTGAGTTTTTTTATATAAAATCTTGTATGGTCCTATTGGGATACCATGAAATGGATCATCCTATATATGAAAGGTTCAAAAGATACATCATTATTATTCAGTTATAAGGGTACATTGAAGGGTTTGGCAGATGTATATATTACTAGAGACATAGATTCATGGAATATTATGATAGATTTTTTGTTCTCTTTCAGAAGGATATTAGTTAATTGGATGTCTCGACTAAAACATATGGTTACCCTATCAAAAATAGATGTATAATATGTTTCTATTACTAAACTAGGAAAGGATTTTTTCCATTTGATTCAATTGTTGATGGATATAAGGAAATAATTGAAAGGGGGAATGGTATTCTATGGTAGTTATAATTCGATTAACCTTTAAAAGAATCATATTTTTTAGGCAAGGACAAAACACATCTACTTGAAAGTTCATTTCATCCCGAATATTCTAGAAGATAGAGTGTTGTCTCTTTTGAAGGTTTTTTTAAATTAAAATCCTATGGAAATATTCACAGTGGGTTTTTCCCATTAAGTCTAAGGTATTACTTTTCCTTAGTTGGACACAAATGAATGGAAGGAGATGAATAAAACTACATATACTGAAAACAGGTTCACTATGTTGAATATGGAAGGATCTTTGAATTAAGAATTATCTCTTCAAATAGTAGTTTTTTGGGTTTTATAAAGTCTTTTTTAGGTTTCCATATGCTGATATTTGTTAGGATAATTTATAATATGATATTTATTTAGAATTATGTTTTTGTAAATGGCTATAGACCTTAAAATTTTTAGAAAGAGTCTAGGTGATGGAAGTTATTTAGATGATACATTGAAAGTATCATAAGGACAAATTTGATACTTGGCTAACATGAATGTTTAAAAATTTTCAACAGTCGGTTTGAAGGTGTAACAAAATATCATAGGTTTTCTTAGTCAACATAAAGATAAATATGAATCTGGTATGGTAGTGGAACCGATTTACTAGGACAAGAACTCTAAAAATATGAGATAGGACTGGCTACTAATATATTTTGAGGACACATTATTAGAAGTCATTGGAGAGAGACTTTAGCTGAGTGGGAGTAGTTAGAGTGAGTTTTTTTTGTAATCTCTTGTACTTTTATTTATCATAGGGATTGTAGATTTCTCCCATGGATGTAGGTATCTTTTCCAAACCATATAATTCTTATGCGTGCATTAATTTTTCTTTTCCTTTTTTCAAAGTGTGTGTGTGAGGATGATTTCTTGTGGTGATAAGGTTTTTATAATTCCCTATTACAAAACATGAATTCAAAGGTTCTATGAACAATTTCAGAAGGCATACCTTCAGAAGGATGTGCTTCTGAATTATTTTATTGAGAGTTATTCTCATTTATCACCCAATATGTTAAACCTCAACAATCCCTAAATTAGTAGTTTCTAAGAAAATTTTTAAGGATATAAATTGATAAAATAGATATAATTATCATACCCCTAGGTCAATTTTTATTATTATTTTATTTATTTATTCTATTTCATAGACTTGTAGGAGTCTAGGAATGAGTTTTTTAATTTTTTGGATTGTTTTGTTTGTTTCAAGGTCATCACATGGTTAGTAGAAATTCAATGTTGTAACAATACATGTGAGATTTATAGTTCAATAAAAGGTAAAATTTTATGAGTAACTATGTGACTTAGTTATATTTTTTAGTGGTAGCCTCATGGATTAAACATATGTATGATTAGTATAAATTATTTAGTTCAATCAAATATGTTAGTTTCTTAGTTTGAGAGGAGGCACACAGTTGGAACCTGGTTGGTTGTAACTATACAAATTAATCATATATATAAATGGGTAACCATGTAGCTTAAAAATATATATAGTTATTAAAAACTGAGTGGTTTAATTGAACACGGGAGTTTTCTAGTTTAAGATAAAGCACATAGTTGGTTCATAGTTGGGATTAATCATGATAATAAATCTTATATGAGGTTCCATCCCAATGTAAGTCACACATTTCATGCATGGTAAGAAGTAAATATGTATTCCAAACTTGTATGGTACTCATATTAAATACAATGTCTCTTTCAAAATTGTTTCATGGTTTTCCAAACCTTACAACCAAACCATGTGAACTATAAAATTTTTATTTTTTAGAAATTCATGTTATTACTTTGAATGATTTATGTTCATTTTGGATCCCTCTTTCTAATATCATGTTAACCTCCTAGTCTTAAAGAGTCTCCCAAATCAATTTTCCATTTATTTGTGGATTCTATCTGTTATTATTCGTCCTTTAGTGATTCTTATTTGAGGTAAAGTGATCTAAAACCACCCCTCTCTTCTCTTTCTCCCTTCCCTTCCCTTCTTCTAGCCTTAAGATGGTCATGGTTACCTAGGATTTGATGTGGTTTGGTTTTTTAATTGGGTATTTTCCATGTTAGGGTTTAGAAGGTTCTTCTATAGGATTCCTCATACCTTTTATGGTATAATAATACAATTTCATGTGGATTCAATGATTTGAGACAGGTTTCTCCATGAATTTTTCCTTAAATGAATAGACATGATTTATTACTTTTTTTAAACCATGATTTAGATTAATTAAAATATATATTATGTATATATCTTGATTCCCCATTAAATTATTTTTGTTTTCTTATTAATATCACTTCGAATAAAGGGTATTCATAATTTCATTTTTTTATCTCTGATCCATTTTATTATATAAGCCTAGTGTTTATATAAATGCCTAATAGGATCTTTTCAAATGATTTTGGTTACTAAAGGGGTGTTTTGAATGTTAATAATTTTCTAAAGGAAGGGATTCCCTCCAAATGATTCCAAAAAATTGGATACATGGTGTGGTTTAAAAAAATGATTTTATAACTTATTTTTCTAAAATATATTCCAAAGGCCCGATAATCACTTGATTTAATGTTTTATTCATGTTTATATAACAATGAAGTTAACCTATTCTATTTTTGAGTAAGATTTAAAGATAATATTGATGAATCTATTTGGGTTAGAGGAAACCGTTATTATAAGGCTATTCTCAATAGAAGGGTATGCTTCTATGATGGGTGATTAAAGGTGAGGGTGTGTTCAGATTTTTTGATCGTTATTATTATGTTCTATTTAGGGGTTCTAAGTTACTATCCTCGAATGGCCAGAAAGACTTATTTTTATTTTATTATGTATAATCCCCCTTTTAAGGTTTAAAGGGGAACCCTTACATGACCTGTAAGCCCAAGGTACAACGCTCGACATGACCCTAAGGGAAATACATGACCTAATGGACCAGAGGTATACTATGCCCATTACATGAACCATAGGCCCAACCCACTAGAACTACCCCTCCTCAGCTTCTACATCATTTGATCACCTAGCTCCCCACCTTGAATTGCAGATCAGCTAGAATTTCCCCATACAAAGCTGCATGGTGCCTGGTCCCAATGGCAATTGCCATACCCTCTCATTCTTCCAATCTAATTAGCTCTGATTCTGGTGGCTCCTTTTAGTTCTTTAATATTTTCCAATGATAATTGTGATTATAATATTCCAAATATAGTTTATTTATACTTATTTTCATGTTAATCTATTACAAATGATGTTATTATTATTATATTAGTTAAAAATTACATGGATGTTTTATTTTTTAATCATAAATACATATAACATGGGATTTATTTAATTAAAAATAAAGATTTATTAAAGTATGTTTTATTTACTTTATTTAGTCAAACAATGTATTTCTAAATTATTTTATAACACTATTTAACTTTATCTCAAATTAAAAATATTTAAGGAAGGTTTTAATGATTATTTTGTGAGAAAATGAGAAATTATTATACATTGGAAAAATAGTTTCTTATAACAGCTACAAGTTATTGTTTTTATACTAAAAATAAAGGTTTAACCACATAGTTTTATTTCAAACTATCATTGAATAAATTTACTTTTAAATGTTGTTTATTAAGTGTGGGGAGGATACCAACTGAGAATTTTATGATCACACATATATACATTACATGTTCAGTAATTGTTCTATATAGGTTTATCAAGTTGTATTTCAGTTTTTGGTTTTGGAAGGTTGGTAGTGGAAAGTGAAGATTATTTACTTAACGTGTGGAGATAGGTCATTTGGGATTTATTTTGGATATTTGTTGGTTATTTTTATAGCTTTCCCTTTGTATCAATCCCCTTTAACTTCCTTACTTTAGTTAATTTTTCTGTCTTTAGATCATCATTTTAGAAAGTTTTTCCTTTTTAATGTTGGGATGTTGGGATTTATTTTTAATTCCAATTATTAATTGATGATATTTTCTTATATTCTCATGTATTTTTTAGTTTCAAATTTCTTATACAAATTTTTATATTAATTTATGTGTTTCCCCAAATTATGGTGTGGATATGTCATACTTATGAGTGGAACTCCTTTTTTTTATTATTTCTTTATTGGGTACAATTATTCCCAATGATGTTCAGTTTAATTATTAAGAACTAGTTTCTAGACCATAGTGATCAGAAATGTTCTTTGATCCTTCTCATAGACCGACTCATGTTCCTGGATTAGGAGAAGCCTAGGATGGTTATTGAAAATGTTGATAGAGAATATTTAGTTTTATTAATTTGTTTTAACTCCCTATTAACAAATCGTGTGTCATATACCTCAAAAAACCCCCCTTTTATGCTAAAGGTTACTAGGCAGTGTGGAGGGTCAATTTGTAAAGTGGGGATACTATACCCTCATAGGTATATGTATCCCTAGATTACATCAAAAAAATATAACCAACTGAAATCATATAAAAATTAGAATGATGAAGGAAATCCTAGCTAAATACTATATATAGTAATAACATTATCCATGAAATAACAAAATGAGAAGTGGTAGTGTTAGTTAGTCAAACAAGGGTAAACTAGATCTCTCATGGGAATATCATACTTAAATAACTCAAAAGTAAACAATCTCTTGAAAATACAAAAAAACCAGTACTTAGTGTATGCGCAGTCCCCAAATCCCATCTCTTACTAATATCAATATCTAACTCATCAATAATAGGGCCCTTTCCCTTATCTAAATCACGAACTATAAATTCTATTTTGGTATCGGGGCACTCAAGAATGGTATGATTAAAACTCAATAGGCCATCAAAAATAGTGTCCTTAAATAAACAATTAAATATGATGCATGATCATAGGTACATGAAATAATAAGAATAAAATAATATAAAATTTAACAAAATTCTCCAACTCGAGTTCCCATCTAGCCACATGAGGTGCGACCATACCAGATACTGTTAGTGCCAAGGTGTCTCTAATCATATCATAATAAATCTTAAGGCTGATATATGGTAAGTTCCCATACCTTTAAGGTCTCAACTAAAAAAATATCATGGACACCATAGAATAATACAAGGATAAGGGTAAATCTACCCCTTCTTGTAGTGACCCTACCCTAGAAAACCCGAATTTAGTGTCTGCTATCAATTACATTGGCAAAATAAATCATAAAAATTGATATGGATATTTAGGGGAAAATAAAAATAATATGGGAGAGATAAAATTTTTATTAAGTGTAATGTACAATGGAATAAATAATGAATCAATTATGATATCAAGTGGAATGGTAAATAAATGAAAACACATACCATTCAAATAATTAGATTAGGAAAAATAAATATAGCAAGGTAAGAAACTAAAACACATTCCATTTAATCAATGAGTTGAAAATTAAATGTATCAATATATATGTCGATGAAAAATATCATGGATGAATAATAATTGAATCAAAATGAGGTAAATGTATAATTATTGATATCTAATACATATCATAAAGTCTTAGTTCCATTAAAATAATAAATTCAAGGCATCATTCTAAGAATCTAATAATATCAAGGCTTTATGCCATGAATCTAATACTTTTAAGGCTTTGTTCCAAGAATCTAATACTGTTAAGGGTTTTTGCCATGAATCTAATACTATCAAGGAAACATGACAAGAATATAATACTTTCTAGGCTTAATTCCATAAATCTAATAATTTGAAAGTGAACACCATATAAAAAATGGTATATGGTTTTGGAAATAATAATATCCATGAAAATTGACATAGATATTTAGAGGAAATTCAATGTCAAATGATTATAGGGAATTAAATATTTCCAGAGGACTAAAAGGAATATAAGAAGTGAATGTGAATAATATCCTTAAATTAATTTATAATAGAACATCCATAATAAGATTAAGGATGGTATCAATAAATCATACCCCAAGTGGAGTAAAACAAAGGGTTGTTGTCATTTATGAATAATGAGATCTTTTAAAAACATTGTTGAGGAAAATATCATTTTGTCTTGAAAAACCTTTTCTATGAAAATAAATGTTAGAAAACATAGATCATATTTTAAAGGGTGAAAATGAATTTTATAAATCATTTTTAAATGGTTAAAAATATTTCTTAAAACATTTTATATAACATGATTTTTAAAAGAAAACGAGTTCTCCAATTAAAAAGAGAAATAAAGTTGCCTTTTCTTAGAATCATTTTCTAAAACCTTTTTAGTACCAAAGAGTGAAAAATAGAACTAATACTTGAAAATATTAATTAATAACTATAGGAGATGAAAATTAAAGGGTTTATTTAACAATGGTTATATAATATCATTGAATGTAAATGAAATATCATTAAAATTATTCTTGAGGAAAATAATCTTTAAAAAATCCAAGGTATCCCATACCACTTTGAAACATTTTAAATCATAAGCATCATGAAGGAATAATATTAAATTAAGGTTTTAAATACCATTAATGTAAAATAATTCATGATATAATATATCAAAATGGTTAGTATATACACCACATAAAATAAGTAAACGGTGAGCATTCCATTTATCTCACATATGTAAAAAGTGAGATAAATTACATTACCTTACATGTAATTTCAAGTAAATATACATTAAAATCATATATAATGTTTTTAAGAGTGTTAATAACTTATTAAAAAACCATATTAATATATATGATATCATATATTATATTCTTATAATATCTTATTTCCCGTTTGTTAATAATATTTCATTATTTTCTATATTTCTAAGTTAATTTGAAAATTTGTTGGGTATGTTTTAACTTTTTATTTTTTTCATTCTTAAATAGATCATGACTTCATCATCTCTAGGATTTAAAAAATTATTTAATTATTAAATATACTCATTATATATGTATTTATAATAATCTATAATATTTGGAGATGAGAAATGAAATACACTGTTTATGGAGATGGTAGGCCATATGTACGTATAAACGCTACTTTCATTTCTATTTCATATTAAAAGAATGAAAATTAAATTAAAAATATATATTATAATTAAATTAACATATCTATGTCATATATGTCATATAGTTTTATTAAAACCATTCTTTATGCATTCAATTTATAGTGTGAACGAGTCACATCGCTTTGAGGGGGTGATTGTCCACACTTGCACCAATGATGTTATCATATATACACAAAATGGAATTTATAAGGGTATGATTTAGAAAATTATTATATAAGAATAAATAAATAATAAATATAATATATAAAATATATTAATAGAGTGACCATAATAATTCCCAACCATGAAAGGCGGTAAAGGAAAAAATGAGCAATCATCGTTTTGTAAGGAGGTTGTTGGTCGTACACATAAATAATATGTTCATTACCCATTAGATGGATGTGTGTGTGAGTGTAGGTAGAAACCATATAATTTAGTATATTTTGGATACTTTTTTTCATATAATCATGTAATTATAAGAGTTAAGGTGGTGAAGAATGGAAATGAAACTAAAGAGCTTAAGGAAAGATGTTACCTATTAATCAGTTAACTTCTTTTGGTTTGTACCAAAGGTATTACATGGATTGATCTAGTCCAAGGGGATTATTCTAGGATGATGTAGAGGATTTTAATAATATATTTGGGTAGATATAGGTCAAGAAAAAGTGGTTTTAGATGTGTGAGATAGTGGGAGGAGAGGCGGACTTTTTATAGTGGAGGGAAAGGACACACTTGGTATTTTTAAAAAGAATTGTGTGTTCTCAAAGTATTACTTGTTCACCATGTGTCAAAATAAACAATTATGGAACCTTATAGGTTTATAGACTGAAATATTTCCATAACATAGGGTTTGGACATGTTTATAGGTAAATTTTTTCCTTAAGATTAAGGTTTAGTCCATTGTTAAGCTTAATTTTAACTTAATCGATGTAATTAATTTTAATTACTTTCACTAATAATGTAGTTAAAGAATATTTTAAAATTTTTAGACATTATAAATTATGGTAATTAAAAATATGAAATCAATTTTTCTAAATTAAAATCACATAAGTTGCGATATTTAATTTTAATTTAATCCTGTGGACAAGATGACAATGTGGGTTTTAAAGTAAAAACATTCAAATATTTTCTAGGTTTTTACATTTAATTGCAAAGTGAAATTGATTCCAATGACCTAAATTGAATTAATTGATAAAAGATTAATCTAATTAAACTTTAAATACAATTAAAAATATGATTCAAACATAAATATAAATTATATGAAAAAGTTGTTTTAAATTAAAAGTCAGTATTTTTCATTATTTACTAAAAATTGAAACATCATAGAAAAATACCAAAAACTCATCCTAACATTATTTTTAAGTTTAAAATTTAAATATTAAGTTTATTTTTACATATAAAAATTATAAAATTTCCAAAAAAAATATTTAAAATAGGTCTTGCATTAGAAGGAGCTAAATGTGCCTCAATAAAAATATAGTATTTTATGTGTAAAATTAGGTTTATTATTATCTTATGTATATAAAATCTTTTGGATGAATAAAAAAATATTTTTTTAGTATATATTATATATATTACATTAATATCACTAAATAGTTTTAATTAATTTAATTTATTAGGATAAAACACATTTGTGATAATAAAAATAGTTTTCTATAAAAATATTCTCTTTATATTCAGTTGGTTCTTATATTCAGTTACAATTAATTCGTAACCAATTAATTCATTCCATATTTGTTTAAACCATATATTTTCTTAAGTTAGTTAGTAAAATTAAATACCACTAATTTAATGGAAATGTTATATCTTATTATATTAAATAATTACATTTTAATAATATATTGTTTGTTCGGTAAAACTCAGTCTTGCATGTAACACAAGCAATTGGAGAAATTCGTTGTTGCATGTGACGTATGAAAAATCAGTATCATGTAAATTGAATAATCTGAATTATATTTAATTTGTTTAAAATATTAAATATATTATAAATACTCAGGATTTTATATTCATTACGTTTTTGGGGTTGCGTGTCTTACACGCTATCAAATAAAATGTTCATACTTTAGATTTTTAGGGCATAAAATTCTCCCCACCATAATTAAATTTCATATTCTCAATTGAAACTTGACCTTGGTGATTGATAGTTTAATATTTCTTATGTTTGAAATCCCACATCATGAGAAGTGTTCGTAATAAATCCTCTAGAAAATAGATAATGGGAAGTATATCAGTCACATGGAATAACATATAACATGGTTTCTAAGTAGGAGAACATTAGTAGAATATGGAGATACATAATTGGAGTAAAAGCATAAAAATTTATCAGGGTGAATGATGACATCAATAACAATCAAATTAATGACCAATAGAAAGTTGAGGGCCTCAAATCCATAAATCTTTGAGGATTTAGAAACCATTTTTTCAACAAAAATTAAGGTTTTAGGAAGAATTTATTTTCTACATCAATTTACTAATCTTTGATAATTCATTTATTGCCTAAAGATGTAAGAAAATTTATTTAATTGATATATTTATATAAATAAAATTTCATCCTTTGGTTTTTCTTCAATCTATTTTATAATTCATCCAAAAATTAATTTTGATGCATGGAGCATTAAAATAAATTTCTAAAGGATCTTAAGGCCCATAAAAGAGTGACATGTCTAACTATTTGTCTCTAACTATTTTCCAAAACTAATATGGTTAATACATTAATATATAAACCTAATAATCAACACTAATGATTCAATATTAATATTTATTCTTCAAATAACCTTAGTGTTGTGTTTAATAGTTCTGTGAGCTCTTTCAGCACGTAGTTGTGCTAGTGTGAGAACTTTTGTTTCCAACATTTCCATAAATTGTCTTAATAAAAAATTATAGTTGGATGTTTTTATTAATATTTATAATTCAAAATTTTTAATTAAAAAAAATGACATTTTGACCTAGAAATTTGTTAGGTTAATGGTTGGTGTTAAACCCTTGTCATATTTTGGTCATGGGTTCAAGTATTGAGGCCTTTCTGGATTTTATTGGTTGTCACTTGGTTTATATGTTGTCCTTTTCCAAATCCATTAAAAAATAAATATGACGGAAATCCTTTAAATTAGGTTAATCACTAAATAGCCTTTTAACTATGGTTTTTATTATAATCCCAATACTTAAATACTTCATCAATTTATTTTCACATAGTTCCTTCCTTGTTCTAAGGTTTATACTTGGTTATTAATTATCATTATCTATTAAAATCCTTCATAATGGTTTGTAAATAAAATGTGACTTATCGTAAGAATATCCCTCTAGATTCTCAAACTAGGTGTAGTAAGGACCGTTGTTGTGTACCAGGTTACACATATTCAGGTCCAACACACCTTGTTAGAGTTGTTACTCTTAGGTACATTTTTTCAAGAACCAAATCCACTCATAATGTCTAGATATGGATGTATTTCTATGAATACCCGCATAATTTTTTACTTTACCTAAATTATAGGGTGTTCTTATATGCTTATCCTTAAATTTTACCTTAGGGTTTTGTGCTCCTATATATGTTTCCCTAAAACTGGTTTCCAAGGATGTTACTAAACCTGATCTAATACCAACTATAGTAACCCAACCTGAGAAATCATGGAGCTAGTATATACTATCAATTACATTGGTATAATATATAGAAAAATAATTTCCCGATGGAACGAACCGTTTAGTAGTCTTGGTAAACCAGATACATACTTGAGAAAAGAAAACACTAATTATAAAATAATTTTATTTCTAAATAAATTCATGGATAATAAAGTTATTCCATATAGCATATCCTTGCATATATTTCTTACTTATTGGATTCATATAGAACATAAACATAATAATGGTGAGATAAAATGCTCAGTAAGGGTATTGTAGAAAGGAGGAAATAATGAATTAATAAGAATAATAAAGTGGCAAGATAAGTAAATGGGAACACATTCCATTCAAATAACTAGATAAGGAGAAAAAATATTTCAATGTAATCAATTTAATCACATACCCTTTAATCAATGAACTAAAAATGAAATGTATCCATGGATATGTTGATAAAAAATCTCATGGATGAATAATAACTGAATAAAAATAAGGGAAATGTATAATGATTTATATCTTAAACATATCATAAAGGATTCATTCCAAGAATCTAAAACTTTAAAGTCTTCATGATAGTAATATAATTTAATGTCCCCTGTCAACCATTCAAGCTTCCGGTGCTCTGCTAATGTGTATAGCAACATTTGGGTCAAATACTTGGCAATGATACTTTTTAATAGTCAGTTGTTTTTAGTTGACTGTATTTTTATTGGGGGGTTTGTTTTCAAAGATTATGAAATAATTTATAGATGAATTTTGGTTGAACAAATTGATAAAGATTGTGGTGAGTTTATTATTGTGTATTTAAGCTTTTGATATCCTTGAGCTTTTCTTTATATTGCATTAAATTAATACCCACATCACAAGATGACTTTGATCATAATTCCTAAGTGTTAAATCTTTAATCCAAGCCGTAACTTAACTTAGGGTTATCATAATTAGCATTACTTATTTATGATAATGTATTTTTGGTTCTAATAATCCATGTGATCCACATATTAAAAAAACATGTCATTAATCTATAACATATAAAGTTTAACATAAACAATATTAACTCAAATAATACTCATCGAGAAAAAACTCTCAGTCACTTAATATCCCCAAATTATAACTCACCCAAATGGTAGGTTTAATCATCCCTTTAAATTTTTATTAATCTAGTTAAATATGTTTAAGGTGATGAATTATAAATAAATTGAAAATAATGGGATACGAAAAGAGTAGTGTGTCGAACACACACACGATCGTTGAAGAGAGTTAAAAAAGACTTTTGATTGAATTAGGAAGAAAAAGAAGGGAAGGGGTTTTAAATTTCTTTAAACCATTTTATGAAAATTAATATTAAGCTACAGAAGTTGGATGAGAATAATAGATATCTAAGAAGAAACATTCATTAAAATAGAATTATAAAAAAAAGACTTAAATGATTACAACAACGAAGAAAACAAAAGTAAATGAAAACAAAGAGAGGAGGAAAGGTATCTCAAATGAAAACTTGGGTATGGAAGGTCCTACCAAGCCTTTGGAAAGGTTTTTTTCATGCTAATATATGATTATATTTTCTTAAATTCCAAATATTTTGAAGGAAAGAAGGGGGATGTATTTATAGTCGAATGAGTTGGACTGCTTGCATTCGAAATCTATCCCTCCACTTATCTCTCCGGTTCTCCCATTAATATAGTTGAATATCAAAATATCTTCTTATTCAAAGTTGTATATAATACTATTTTATGAATAATCTGAATATTCGGGGCCATTTGGACTTATGGAACCAATGTTATGACAGTTGGAGTAATCAATTGTAATCTATCCATTTCAATCCATACATTTCAGAGGGTCGAAATGTAAATGGGTTTTTAACAAGAATATGGCCTCAAATAAAAATAGTTTCTTCTATCATGTTTTCCTCGCATATATTATATTTCACACTGAAAAATCCCAACTTGATTTGATGACTAGATCGTGATCAATGTCTTGAATAGTGTGTAGATTTTAATTCCCAACTAGAATGGTGGGCTAGACTTCAAAGCATCACTTATGCCCCCAGTTCTTGTAGTTGGAACTTAAAATTTTATCCATGATTCCTTTGGATAATCAAGATCATATGGTTGAGTTTCATAAAATTAGGGAATCTGGATTTAGACTAGTAACTCAATCATTATGGATGGTCTAGTTTCTTCACAGATTCTTTGGATCTTCTTGTGTGGACCATATGACCATATGAATGGACGATTTGGATAAAGGTTCCTTCTAATTAAATGTTGTAATTTGATTAAGGAGCCTCATGAAATAAGAAGAATCCAATTTACATAAGTAAGATTCTAGTTATTATTAAAACATTAAACAAACTTGAATCTGGATGAATTTAAATAGTGCTCTAAAATTATATTTAATATTTAAACATTAATATTTCTCACAAATTATGAAAATTTCATATAAAATCAGTAAAGGTATTATATAATAAATTATGAAAATATTAATAACATAAAATCCCTACACTTATTCTTGTTAATTTCCCCATGTGAAATAAATTTAAAAACACAACAAAATCCTTTTTACTCACCAAAAAATATTAACATTTTTTTCCCCAATACAGGGAGGTTTAGAAAATTTCACTCATCCATACTGAATTCCACCACAAGTTGTTATAGAAACAGTGTTCCAAAAACAATTCATTTTTTATTCTCAAATTTAGAAATGGAAAATGGTGGCACACAAAACTTACTCCTCTTAAGGTGATAAAATTAATTTATGGATCTTCACTCATTCACCAACCAAAAGTGAAAATATTAAAGTTTGTATGAGATCTCATCTTCCACTCCCTAACCTAAAGTTATCAAAAATAAAGTGCCTTTTTTTGGTGTTTTTCTGTGGCTATGAGATGGTAGGAAGATGATATTCAAAAGATAGGAAAAAGGGGGTAAAACACCAATAAGGAAAAAGAAATACACATTTTTTTTTGAAATAAGACATGAAAGGAAATGGAAATAAATATTTATGAGGGAATGAAAAATGTGAAATAAGATAAAAAAGAGGAAGTAAATTTGAAGTGGATGAGAAGATGAAATATTTACAAACCACGAAACTTCTCCCAATGATATAAGTGTTTATTTTTTTTCTCATTTTTTGAATTTTGAACTTTAAATAGATCTCACACTCATCTCCCAACCCATGATTGATCTTCTCACAACACCAATTGTAATAGTTATAATAGGATCAAAGGTTGAGGAAGAGTGATTTTTGACCCACCCAAGACACCACCCATTCTTATTTTTATTTTTTTTCATTTGAATATTTTTTTGACATTTTTTTAAAACTTTTCAATATCATTTGTACAAGATAAATATATATACATTCCCAAAACCCACTGAAGGACAAACTATCCTCCAAATTTAAATTGATGGTTACCCTCAACCATACGATAACATGGTGTAAATCAACAATAGGGTACCCAAAATGAAATCCATTCCCTCCACACTTAAATTTCAAAATATTAAGTAATGAAAATCCATGTTGATATTTGGTGGGATAGGGTAATGGTATTATAATGTGGCTATCAAAGAAATTATTTTCAAAGGCTCGAAGAGTATTTCAAAGGAGGATTAATGTAAGTTAAATGGGAGGATATTTGGCTATTTTGATTCTCATGAGGTTCAGAAAATGCCTCTATCATATTAATGCACACCAAAATTTTCAATTCAGCTCAAAGTCCCACAAACTGAATATTCAAAAATGTGGGTGAAAAACACACATTTTGAAAATATGAATGTAGGTAGCCTTGGTATGGAAGATAATGTTGTTCCTCATGAGAAGGGAAAATCATTTTCCAAATAAAACAAATTGAGCATTCAATTTTTTTTGGTTTTGACACAATATTATTTATCCAAATTTATGAAGAAGCCACTAAACTTTTGAGATGAACCCATATCATTTGACTCCCCAAAATTGTTTGACCAAATTTGAAAATTGGAAGGTGAGTAAGTATGAATCTTGATTTTTCATATTTTTTTAAATGATTTTTTTTGTAGTTTAGTTTTTTAGGGGTTTTTTAGTTTTTTTATACAGAAATGCCCTCACAAAAGAGAAAGAGAAAATGAAAAGTGTTTGACAAAGAAAGCGGTAAAAAATGAATGAGAGGGGAAGAATAAGAAATAGGGAGAGAGAGGAAGAGAGAGAGAGAGAGAGATAGAGTTAAAGGGTAAGAGGTGCCCCATGGTTTGGATTTCGTGGGTCACTATCTCCATCCGGTGGTGGGTCTACTATAGATTTTGTGGATCTGATAGAATTCGATGTGGTTCCTTGTATGTGTGTCCTCTCATGGTGATGCTTTAACCAATGTCTATTAACCGTGAATTTCCTTTTGGAAGAGGGGTCTTGGACTTTCATTGCACCAAATGGGTAAACATTAGTAACAACAAAAAGACCTTACCATCAATAATTAAGATTACCTGGGTGATGTTGAAATCAATAATTTAAGAGGAATACCTTTCACATGATGTGCTTCTCATGGAGTACCTTAGCCTTTTCTTTGTATAGATTTGAATTCTCATAGGAATCAAGTCGAAGCTCTTCCAGTACAGTCAATTGCAAAAATCTTTCTTCACTAGATTTTTCATAATACAAATTACAAGTTTTAACAACCCAAAATGACTTATGTTGGATTTAAACAGGTAAGTGAAACTCTTTACCAAAAACTAGACTAAAAGGAGACATCCCAATGGGTGTTTTATTGGCAGTTCAAAAAGCCCAAAGTGCTTCACCGAGTCTTTCAAGCTAGTCTTTTCTGGTGGTTTTTACAATTCTCTCAATAACTCTTTTCACTTATCTATTAGAATGTTCATCCATGACATTTTTTTGGGTATGATATGAAGTTGAAGTCTTATGTACAACACCATTCTTTTTCAAAAGATATTCCATGGTTTTATTACAAAAATGTGTTCCTAAATCACTTACCAAGGAACGTGGTGTGCCAAATTGGTGGAGGATGTGTGTATTTTGGAACTCACCAATAGTATGTGAATCATACTTTATAGTGGGTTTTCCCTTGACCCACCTAGAAACATAATCAACCATAAGAAGACTGTATGAGAATCCATTGGAAGGGGGAATGGTCCTATGAAATCGATTCCCCAAACAACGAAGATCTCATAGAAAATTAATGGATTTTGGGGAATTTCATTTTTCTTTGAAATTGTGCCAAACATTTTGAAAGTGGGACATAATTAATAGAACTCATGTGAGTCCTTGAAAAGTGAAGTCTAGAAGAATCCAAAGTCTAGGACCTTTCAGTAGGTCCTTTGTGGTCCAAAGTGGCAACCTCCAGGAAGTGAGTGATAGAATTATAACATGGAGGAATTTTCATCTTAATCAACACATCTCTTAATCACCATGTCTGCCCTAGTTTTCCAATATTTATTATCTTCTGAAAAATATAATTTTCAATCACTTTTCATCTTTATTTATTGTTATTTTGAAATATTTTTAGGAAAAATACCAGCAACCATGTAGTTTAAAATTGGGGCATACCATGGTAACTTTGGAGTGAGAGATGAAAGGTGCTCAGTGGGGAATTCAGGATCAATGATTTCTGAATGAGAATAATTAGAAATTATACTTAGGTGATCATCCAAACGGTTTTATTTTCCTTTTCCATATTTTATTTCAAGGTAAAACTCTTGGAGTATTATGATCCATCTTATTAGCCTCAATTTGGAATCACTTTTCTTGGGTATGAACTCTATAGTAGAATGGTCTGTGAAGATGATGATTTTGGAACCTAAGAGATAGGGCCAAAATTTATCTAAGGAAAAAATAACTTATAAAAGATCCTTTTTAGTCATAGTGTAGTTAGATTGAGTTTCATCCAATGTTTTTGAGGCATAATAGATCACATGAGGATTTGTTTTCTCTTCTTTGACCAAGAACAACCCAGACGACTCTATCAGAATCCTAACACATCAATTCAAAGGGTAAGGACCAATCTGGGGGTTGGATTATTGGGGAGATGTAAGAAAAATTTTGAGTTCAACAAAGGATCTCTTTCAAACCTCATCAAAATGGAAAGTGACATCATTTTGGAGTAACCGAGTGAGTGGGAGGGAAATCCTACTGATGTTTTGGAGGAATCTCTGATAGAAGCTAGCATGACCAAGGAATGAACAGATATCTCGAACCGAAGTGGGTTCAAGAAGTGATTGGATCATTTCAATTTTGACAGGATCAACTTCAATACCATCTTGTGAAACAATGTGCCCTAGAAAAATCCCATTTTAAACCATGAAGTGAAATTTTTCAAAATTTAACACAAGGTTGCACTTGACACACTTTTAGAGGACTAGAGAGAGTGAATTCAAGAAAGATTCAAATGACTCACCATAAATGGAAAACTCATCCATGAATACTTCCATGTAGTTTTCAATGAATTCAGAAATTATAATCATCATACACCTCTGTAATGTTGCAGGAGGGTTGAAAAGTTCAAAATTAATTCTCTTATATGCACATGTTCGAAAGGGGAAAGTGAAAGTAGTGTTTTCTTGGTCCTGAGGTGCCATTGGGATTTGTAAGTAGCATGTGTATCCATCAAGAAAGAAATAGTGTGAATTTCCAACTACTCATTCTAGAATTTGATCATGGAATGTAAGAGGTAAGTGAACTTTTCATGTTTCAACATTCAATTTTTGGTAATCAATGCACACATGAAATTTTTTCTTCACTCGAGTTGTGACTACCTATCCATGTTCATTTGTGACAACAGTTATCCCACCTTTCTTAGGTACAACATGAATTGGAGTAACCCATTCACTATTGGAAATTGGGTAGATAATTACAGCTTGAAGAAGCTTGGTGCTATATTCCCTAACTACCTCAATTATGTGTGGATTGAGTATTCTTTGTGGTTTTCTAATTGGTTGGGATGATTATTCAAGATGGATGTGATGCTTGCAAAGAGCATGGTTGATTTCTGGTATGTCATCTAGGGTCCAACTTAAGGCCTTTTTGTTTTCCTCTAACACTTGAATAAGTTTGTACTCCTCAGTTTTGGTAAGTAAAGAAGAGATAATGGCAGGATATGAGTGATCATGGAAAAGGAATTCATATTTTAGGTGTTCAGAAAGAGTTTTTCTATAAGTCTCATCTTTAATTAGTGGGCTAGACAACTAAGAAATGGAGGAAGGGACTTTAGTTGCTTTAAATTCATTTTACTTAATATTGTCCATGATAGAGTAGTAGAGATCAGAGTTGATGTGGGATTCAAGAGATTTTTTAAGATCATTTATATTGATGGATCCTATGAACGATTGGTCCATATAAACTTCACCATTTATGAATTTCTTAATCATGGTGTAGATTTCAAAAGATCATTATTCATTAGATCATGAAGAACATTATGGATTGGGGTTCAATTGACTCTAATAAGTGTCCTCAGAAGCATGGATTGAGAATGTAGAGTGATCCCCAGATGTGTATCGCATGGCTTGTAAAATGTTGAACATAACCAGTTGGTCACCAAATTCCACGGAGAATATTCCTGTATAGACATAAATTTTTGTTCTCTTTGTCATATGGAATGGTCTTCCTAAAATTAAGGGAGGTCGAGAAGAGTTCATCTCACATTCCATGTTATGGACATAGAAATCAACTAGGAAGATAAGATCATTCACATGAACAAGGACATCCTCAATTATATCCTCAATACTAGTAGTGCTTTTATTATCCAATTGAATGAAAAGACCCATTGGATGTAAGGTACTAAGACCAAGGTTGTAGAATATGTATTTGGGCTTGACATTAATTGAGTCTTCTAGTTCTATGAGTGCATCATCAATGTTGGAACTTCCAATTTGGCATGGAACCATAAAGGTCCATGGATCTTTGCACTTTATGGGAATAAACTGTTGAGTGGAAACATTTTCGAAGGTCCTACGTTTCCTATTGTGGGTTCACAATTCCTTAAGAAACATGGCATACTTAGGGATTTGTTTTAATGAATGTAATAGGGGAATTTCAACTTCAACACGTCTAAACATGTCGAGAATTTTAGGATCGGGTTCAAAGGACTTCTTTGGCTTAGAAATGACTTGAGGAAAAGGAATTGGGTTCCTAAGTGGAATGGAAGGAGTGGAGGGAATGGATTCAGATTCATTTTCTAGTTTCTTTGTCTTTTCATTTTCTAGGTCAACATTTAAAGGGGTGTGGGGGGGGGGGGGGGGGTGGAGGAATTATCTTGAGGCATAGAAATTTTATTCCCTGATCTAAGTGAAATTACACTGACATTACCCTTGGGGTTGGGTAATTATTGAGTTGCTAGTTGGGTTGAATTTGATTTTTGTTACTAGACTAGGTGGGATACAAGTTGACCAATTTGGGTTTTAATGTTTTTATGGCCGGAATGGGTGAATGAGGCAAGATCTTCCACTACACATTCCCATGGTTGTTTGGAAGAAGAGGCTTGTCCTAGATTGGGATTAACTTGATTTTTTTTCTTGGGAAAGAAGTTTTATTTTTTTTGGAATTTAGAAGGCTCACTAGGATAGTGGAATCAAAGAGGAGGAAGTGGAGGATTGATCCTTTGAGGTTGTGGAACAAAAGTGTAAGGTTGTTGGATGTTACCAACAACTTGACCATATTGGAATTGGTTTGGGTTTTTATGAGGTTATTGAGGGGGGTGAGAAATGGGAATCCCATATATCATGTTAGGGTTATATTTAGAAGAGAAGGGATCATATTGTGGTTGGTTGAAGTTTCTAACAAAATGACCTGATTGTCGAGGGTTGGGGTGGCGTTGAGCATATGCTGCATTGAGATCCATTGGTCCAGATGAATTAAAAGGATATTCTTGAAGTTGTGGAAATGTGTCAGTTGGATGAGATGAGGATCTATAGATTCCACAGTTCTTGATAGGTCTAGGGAACAAAGATTATGGAGAATATGAGGTTGAGGATTTGGAAGCCACAACTAGTTGTTGCACAAGACCTATAAGTTCACTCATCTACTCAGTCATCTTGTTCAACTCTATGGATTGATTTTCTGGGACTTGATTGACTTGAGCATGTTCTTGAGTATGGAATTGTTGTGTGTTTGAGCCATTCTTCTTATGATATCTCTTGTAGTTATGGGAGTTTTATCCAAAAGAGCACCGCCACTTGCGACATCAATGAGAGTTCTCTCCATAGCCAATAACCCCTCATAGAAGTATTGGATCAAGAGTTGGTTAGGGATTTGGTGGTGTGGGCAGGTTGTAATAAGATTTTTGAACCAATACTAATACTCATTGAGTGATTAATTTGGGAAAAGATGAATACCACTTATTTCTTTTTAGATAGAAGCAGTACGAGAAGTAGGAATGAATTTATCTAAAAAGAGTTGCTTCATGTCATTCCATGTGGGTATGGTACCAGAAGACAAGTATTAAATCCCTAACATAGCAGCGTTAACTAAGGAGAAAGGGAATTCTAGGATTTTTATTTGTTTCTCAAAAACCCCTGGAGGCTTCATGGTAGAGAACACTACTTGAAACTCTTTAAGGTAAAGATGTGGATCCTCACCGGCTAGCCCATGGAAATGATGGAGAAGATGAATCAAACCCGATTCTAGTTTGAAGTCAGATTCTATGTATGGATATTTAATACCAAGAGGTTGGTAATTAAATATCATGGAAACATTTTCATTATGTGTTTGTTCCCTTGGATTGGCTATATGTAATTCAATTGGTTGGACAAGGACAAGTTCTTGAATGAGTTGATTATATCTTATGTTTCTCCTAAGTTGACAAAGTGTTCACTCAATTTTAGGGTTAAAAAAATTAGAGGAATTGTTTGGAAGGATATGAGGCATTCAGAGAGATTTTGTAAGAAAGAGGAAGACATGTTTTTCTTGGTGTTTTTTCTGTTTATGATTTTTATGGTAAGGCGGGGTTTTCTTTGTGTTTATTTTCAATTTTTTTTAATTTTTTTTGTTTTTTTACAATAACCAGAAACAAATGACTAATTAATTGCACCATCCCCAGCAACGATGCCATTTGAATTTGTGGAAAAATTTTCCCTATCTACTTTTCATGTTTCTGGTGCTCTACTAATGTGTATAATAGCGCTCAGGTCGAATCCTTGATGATGATACTTTTTAATAGTCAGTTGTTTTTAGTTGATTGTATTTTGATTTGGGGGGGGGGGGTGTTTGAAGAGATTATGAAATAATTTGTGGATGATGTCTTATTTAGAAAATTTATAAATATGGGGGGGAGTTTATTATTGGGGATTTAAGTTTATGATATCCTTGAGCTTTGCTTTATATTGCATTAAATTAATACCCACTTCACAAGATGAATTTGATCAGAATTCCTAAGTGTTAAAGCTTTAATCCAATCTGTAACATAACTTAGGGTTATAATAATTACCATTAATTTTTTATGTTAGTGAATTTTTGGTTCCAATAATCCATGTAATCTACATATTAAACAAAGCATGTCCTTAATCCATGACATATAAAGGTCATTATACACAATATTAACTCAAAGAATACTCATCGAGCAAAAGCTCTCAATAACTTAATACCCCCAAGTTATAACTCACCCCAATGGTATATTTAACCGTAAATTGAAATGATTATTAATAAATTTGAATATGTTTAAAGAGATTAATTATAAATAAATTGAAAAAAACATGATAAAAAAAGAGTAGTTAGTCGAACACTTAGACGGTCGTTGAAGAGAGTTGAAAAAAATACTTTAGAATGAATGAGGAAGAAAAAGAAGGGAAGTAGTTTTATCTTGATTTAAACCATTTTAATAACATTAATATTAAACTATATAAGGTGGATGAGAATAAGAGATATTGAAGAAGAAACTTACATTAAAATTGAATTACAAAAAAAGGCTTACAAGATTACAACAATGAAGAACACCAAAGTAAATGAAAACAAAGAGAGGAGAAAAGGTCTCTCAAGTGAAAAAATGATTATAGAAGGTCCTACCAAGACTTTTTAAAGGATTTTATCATTTAAATATATGATCCTCTCTTCTGAAATTCCTACTATTTTGAAGGAAATGAGGGGAATGTATTTATAGCACAAGGATTTGGACTGTTTGCATTTCAAATATGTCTCTCCACTTGTCTCACCAGTTTTCCCATTAATACAGATGAATCTCTAGATATATTATTTTTCAAAGTTATATATAATAATTTTGGCCAAATAATCTCAATATTTGGAGCCATTTTGGACTTATGGAATAGAAGTTAAGGCAGTTGGAGTTAACAATTGTAATCTGTCCGTTTCAATCCAGACTTTTCAGAAGGTTAAAATGTGAATGGGTGTTTGAATTAGAAGATCCCCTCAAATAAAAATAGTTTTTTCTATAATTTTGTCCGGAAATATATAATATTTAACACTGAAAAATACCATCCTTATTGGATTAATAGATCCTTTGAAATGTCATTAATAGTGTACGGATTTTAATTCCCATCCAAAATGGTTGGCTGCACTTCAAAGAATCTGTTGGCCCCATTGTTATTTTAGTTGGAACTTAAATTTTTTTCCATGATTCCTTTGAATAATGTTGAACATAGGGTGGAGTTTCATAAAATTGGGGCTTTGGGATTTAGACCAGTAACTCAATCATCATGGCTGGTCCCGTTTCATCACAAATTCATTGGGTCTTTATGTGTGGACCATACGACCCTCCAAATGGACAATTTGGATGAAGGTTACTTCTAATGAAATGCTTAAATTTGAGTAATTATCCGTAAAAAACAATAATAATCCAATTTGGATAAGTATTATTAGAGTTATTGTTAAAACATTGAACATACTCAAATCCGGATGAATTCAAATAGTGCTCTAAAATTATATCTAATATTTAAACATTAACATTTCACAAAAATTAAGAACATTTCATATAAAATTAGTAAAGGGATTATATAATAAATTATGAAAATATTAATAACATAAATAATACTATCAAGGCTTCATTCCATGAATCTAATACTGTCAAGGCATCATGTTATGAATTTGGTATTGTCAAGGTTCTGTACCATGAATATAATACTATCAAGGGTTCATTTCAAGAATATAACAATTTAAAGGATTCATGTAATGAATATAATACATTAAAAGTTAACATCATATGAAATATGGTGTATGGTTCATGAAATAATGATATCCATGTAAAGTGATATGGATATTTAGGAGAAATTCAATGTCAAATGATTATAGGGATTTGAATATTTCAAGGGGCTAAAAGGAATCTAGGAAGTGAATCTGAATACTATACTTGCCCAAATAAATCATATAACATCTATAATAATATTTAGGATGGTTTCAATGAAACAAAATTGATGTGGATTTAAATAAAGGGTTGTTTTCATTGATGAATAAATACATCTTTTAAAAACATTCTTGAAGAAAATATCCTTTTGTTTTGAAAAAAATTTAAAAAACATTTTCTTTGAAAATTAGTTTTAAGAAACATAGAAATTATTATAAATGGTGAAAATTAGTTTGATAAATAATTTTTAAAAGGTCAAAAACATTTTATAAAACATGGTTTTTAGAAGAAAATAGTTTTTTTGTTTAAAGAGAGAAATAAATTTATATTTTCTTAAAAAACATTCTCTAGAATATTTTTAAGTACCATAGAGTGGGAAAATGGTACTAATACATGAAAAGGTTCATTAATAACATAGGAGAGGAAAATTAAATCGGTTATTAAACAATGGTTATATAATTTCCTTGAATGGAAATGAAAGATCATTAAAATTATTCTTGAGGAAAATAATCTTTAAACATTACAAAGCGTCCCACACCACTTTGAAACAATTTAAATCATATTACTCATTAAGTAATAATATTAAATAAAGGTTTTAAATAAAATTAAGTTAAAATTATTCATGATATTACATATCAAAATGGGAAGTAGATACACCACACCAAATAAGTAAATGGTGAACATTACATTTATATCACGGATATAAAAAGTGAGATGAAAATCCCTTACCTTGAATTAATTTTCAAATTAATTTACTTTAAATTCATTTATAATGGTTTTAATAGGGTTAATAAATTATAATAGAACCATATTCATACATATGATCTCATATATGATCTTCTTATAATATCTTATTACATCTTTGTTAAAAATCTTTCATTATCTTCTCTATTTCACGTATTAATTGCCTAATTTCTCGGGTATGTGTTATCTTGTTATTTTTTTATTCTTATGTAAATCATGATTTTATCATCTTCAAGATGTAAACCATGATAAAAATATAAAATATATTAAGTATATATGTATTTATAATAATATACAATATTTGGAGGTAAGAAATGAAATGCACCGTTCATAGAGATGGTAAGTCATACATATGCACGAACACAACTTCATTTATTTTGTGTATTAAATGAATGAAAATTAAAGGGAAAATTTGGTAAATGAAAAATAAACAATCATCGTTTTGTGAGGTGGTAGTTCTGACTACACATAAACAATATGTTAGTTACCCATTAGATGGATGTGTGTGTAAGTTTAGGTCAAACCCTTTGCATAAAAAAATCATAGTATATTGAGTATAATGGCTTTTTCATATAATCATTGAATAAGATTTTTTTATGGGTTGGAGAGTTGAAATGAACCTAAAGGGATTTATCAAAGATGTTACCTTTTAATTGGGTAACTCCTTTGGGTTTTCACTAAATGTCTTCGTTGGATTTCTTTTTTTCCAGGGGAAGGATTAGAGGATTATAGTAGGGATGCTTAGGGTCTATTTGGGTAGATCTTGGTTGATCCAAATTTTCTTTATATGTGTGACAAAGTGGGAGTAGAGGATGCCTTTTTATAGTAGAAGGAAAGGACAAACTTTGTATTTTTGAAACGAATTGTGTGTTTCCAAAATATTACTTGTTTCATATGTATAAAAATGAAAAATTATGGAACTTTATAGGTTTAGTGGATAAAATATTTACATCCAATAGGTTTTGGACAAGTTTATAGGTCATTCCCACACTAAGGATTACGGCTTAGTCCCTCGTTAAGCATAAATTTACCTTAATGGATGTAATTAATTTTAATTAATTTCACAAATATTTTTGGTAAAAAACTTATTTTACATTATTAGAAATTATAAATTACTATGACTCCAAATATAGAGTCTAGTTTTCTAAATTCCAATCATAAAAGTGATAGAAATTAATTTAAATTTTATCCTGTAGATGCGACGATAATGCAGGTTTTAAAGTAAAAACATCCAAAAGTTTCCATGATTTTATATTCAATTTCAAAGTAAAATTGGTTAAAATGACATAAATTTTATTAAATTAATAAAAATTGATCTAATTAATCATTTTAACCAATTTAAAATACTATTTAATCTTATAAATAAATTATATGAAAAATTAGTTTTGAATTAAAATTCCGTATTTATTATTATTCATTAAAAAATGAAACATCATAGAAAGATTAAAAAAATAAATATAACTTAATTTCTATGTTTTTATTTCAAATATTAAGTTTATTTTGACAAATAATAATTATAAATTTTATAATAAATTTATTTAAAATAGGTTCACCATTAAAAGGTGGTAAAAATGTCTTAATAAAAATACAGTATTTTATGCATAAAATTGGGTTTGTTCTTATATTATGTCTATTGAATCTATTAGATGAATAATAAAAATATATTATTGAATATATAATATATATATTAGATTAATAGCACTATATAAATTTAAATTATTTAAATTATTTGGATAAAATGCCTTTGTGATCATAAAAAAATTCATATAAAAATAGTCCCTTTACATTAAATCGGGTTTTATATTCATTTTTAATTAATTGGTAAATGATTAATTCATTGAATATTTGTGTAAATAATATATTTTCATAAGTTAGTTTTCCCTATTCATAGACACTAATTTAACAAAAAGTTTATATTTTATTATATAAAATAATAATATTTTAATAATATATTGTTTGTTCGATAAAACTCGGTATTGTGTGTAATGAAAGCCCCTAAAGAAACTCGTTATTGCATGTGAGGTACGTAACTCAGTGTCATATGCAGTTATACTATAAATTATATTTAATTTCTTTAAAATAATAAATATATTATAAATACTAGGGATATTATACTTCCATATGTGCTTGGTGTTGCGTGTCATACATGCTATCAAACACAATGTTCCTAATTTAGATTTTCAGGGCCTCACACTACCTATAAGACACTAGACTAATAGAATCTTAATCCCAATCCAAACCAGTGTAATCCAAATAGGAAAGGTTGTTTGTGTATATTGGGATCTAAACATAGTATCTCGATGAAAACTTCACAATAATTAAAAAGGGAGAAGATACCCCTTTCCATATAGTCTCACCCCATGGGAATTTCTACTATGATATAAAATCATTGTATGGAGGGAAGGAATGACCCCTATCATTGTGGTATCACCCCATGTACATCTCAACCATGACATAATATATTCAGACATAGGGGAGAAGTGACATCTGTCACCAAGGTATCACCATATGGGCACCTCAACCAAGGAACCATAGTTGTCACCAACAAGAATGAAACCCATGTCAGGAGTGATTTTATATCACAAAAATCATTATCCCAATATATATCAGGTAAAAGGAAAATAATGATGAACGATCCTGACTAATAACAATCTCAATACAAAGTATCTCGATACTGAGAAGAATAGTAAAAAAGGCATGGGAAAATAAACATAGGTCTCTATTGGTCTCTACCATCAAGTTTCTTGACCACTCTAGTCAAACATATTAAACATATAAAAAATTAGTCATATTCAATTCCAATAAGGCTGTGAATTTTTTTTGAAACCTATATAAGTAACCTAGATGGTTCTACCCACACCATAATCCATTATAAAATAACCTCAAGGTCTAACCACTCAGGTATTGTTTAGTGTAATGAATAATTCAATCATACCATATGTATTTTAACAAGATAAGAGGCCATTACACCCCATTATCCCTCTATAAAGAAAACCTCATACAACGAAAAGTGCATAAATACACATCTCATTACTCAACAGTGGTTCAAGGAACTAAACTAGGTCCATAATACCAATAATATAACTCAAGGAATCCATAATTGTTCTTTTATTACAATGCTCATTCAACTTTAAATTATGAAAAATACCATCGATGGCCACATATTCATAGAAGAATACTTAGAGGGTCCATAATATCCCCAGGAAACCTTACACAAATCAAATAGTCTAATGTAATAAATATAGAATAATTTCAGGTCAACTAGTCAAGGGCAGTGAGACCACATATCACATGGAATAAATAAACTCTCATAAACCATAGATAATGGTTAGGGACCACCTACCTCGATCCATTTGTAGCCTTCTCATTGAATAAATCTGGATGAATTGGTCCCATTTGGTATATTTTGAAAAATCTATCCACCCCAAAAAAATTAGAGAATAAATGATGGAACAAGTTTATATCATGAGAAAAATCATAAATAGAAATTCATGGAGTCATCAATTACCACAGAGAACTCACTAGTAATAATAAAAACTAAATATTGTATGAATCAAATTGTTGGAAGGGATGAAACCAATGAAAGGGGAGATGAGATCACATATCTGTAGTGGAAAAAAATATAAAGGGATTGTAATTTAGGTTTTAAATTAAAATAAATAAATAATTTATGTAAAATTAATAAAAATATAAACCATGAGGCCACTGGGTACCTGATAGCCTTCTCTAAACTCTATTTAGGGTCACTGGGTGGCCGGTGACCCACATGGAGATACATGATCCTCATATTCCCCACTAGGTTCCAAGAGCTAAGCCACAATGTACCTGATGAAATCATTTAAATTGATATATGTATTGATCTTAGGATCATGTTATCAAAATGATCCTCCAAACACCTACTAACACCTAAAATGCTTATAAAAAGTCAAAATACACAAGGATTGGTGAACATTTAATGGAATTATAATATTTTATAGATGTTGGGAATTACAACCTCTATACTATATTGAAGATCTCCATTGGAAAGCGTCACTACGCATCAAAAAACCTCATCGGTGAAAAACTCTAACCACTGGCCCCATATATCATAGTCTCAGACCTGAATCTTATCTTTGATACTTCTAAGCTACCACTACAACCATACCAAAGTAACATTATTCTTGTATATGGACTTATCAATTTGATACACAGTACGACTATGTTGCTCCTTGAATTATGCATTGTAATCTATCTCAAAATCATTGAAGTTGATCACTTGAGAAGGTCCAAGATGGTATCTACTAATTTGAGATATATGAAATATTCCATTCAAGAATCTATATCCTTGAGGAAGAGCTAGTTGTTTTTCCATTATAATGACCCTCTTAACAACTTCAAATGGTTTCACATACTTGAGCATCAACTTCCCCTAATGTAAAATAAATTGATGTCCCAATTGAGGCTACACCCATAAGAAAACTCTACCACCTACCTCAATTCCAATATGATGAAATTTTTGATTGAAATATAAACTTTATCTTATTTAAATGGATATTAAATTCTTCTCTATCATTTGAATATTCTCTAACATCTTATGCATGAGGCTCTCCCCAATAACTATTGACTCGATGACCTTTATCCAACAAAGAGGTGATCAACATGGTTTTTAACTTAAAACCTAAAAAGTAACCATTTTAATTTATGAATAATAAATATTACTATAAGAGAACAAAAATATGGTGACATGACTCTCCCATGAACCTAATAAATCAAGGACACATGCCCACAACATGTCATATAGAATCCATATAGTATGCTCAGACATTCCATTTGTTTGAGGATTCTAAGTATTGTTTATGGGAACCTACTTATAAAGTTAATTCTACAAACCCATCAAGAAACACAACATATAATACGCATCATGATCTAATATGATACTCCATAGAACCCCATATACATACAAAATCTGTAACACCCCGAGATTTTATGAAAAATATTCTTTTTAATTTCATTAATGTCTTGTATTGTACGCTACACTAAAAGGATCTTGCACAACACGCATCCTTGACTTGCCTTTCATTACACGCAATCGCGACCTTCCTCGGTAGCGTGTGTAGTACGCAATAACGAGTTTCACTAAACAACAATATGCTATTAAAATACTATTAAAACTAGCCGTTATGAATATTAATAACCACTTTTTGAAATTTTTTAAATTTTATTTTTCAAAATAGACTTCATTTTTGGATTCTGAATATCGAAATTATCTTAGGGTGAAATTTTGGTACTTTTCAGATAACTTCCATTTTCTGATGAATAGTGAAAATTACTAAATTTTAATTAAAAAAAAACTTTTTAATCGAAATAATTAATAGTGATAAATTATTAATTTGAGTGGTTTTAAAGAATATTTAGAATATATTTTTACAATTTAATACAATTTTGTTCATTGGATGTAATTTCACATTTAAACCAGACATAAACAAGTGTCAATCTTTTGATAGTTATTATCTCTTAAGAACACGCTATTTGTTTTGACGATGTGAATTAATTTTTAAATTAAGTAATGCAACTGATATGTTTTGAATTTGGTAAAATAGACATCATTTTTCAGTTCATAATATCAAATATAGCTTAGGCCTAATTTTTGGTATTTTTCTGGAAACTTTCATTTTTTTGATGAATAGTGAAACCACTAAGTGGTAGTTTAAAAAAATGAATTTTTCATAAAACTTAATTTTACCGCTTCTGTGAGTGTAATTTCAAAAATCCAAGAGACACGGTTGATTTCAGTAAGTAAAATGTGCTTCAATGAGATGAAAATAATTTTTGGGGAATAGTAACTTTTTACTTTTTTTTTACCACGATTAAAAGTAAATAGGGTAATTAAGGGTAAAAATGATATTATTATTACCCTAACACATGTCCTAATTCTATTGGATAAGTTTAATTCGACCAAAAACAACATTAGGAATAAAATATGACCATTTAGGCCCACTTGGATTAGATTAGGACATTTATTATTACTTTATTTAAAGAAGGGTTAAAATAGTTAAAATCAAAGTTTAATAAGTATATCATTTTTAATATAGGGTTATACATAATATAAATTCAACTATAAATATTCATTATAAATATAAAAATATTTCCTACATAATGGTATTTTATTTGTAATTTTTAGACATTAAATAATTTAATTTATTTATGACACAAAGATGATGCAGTAATTATCTTATTAATGAAATATTGACATGATTGATGTTATAAATACCAAAATAAATTTAATTTGAGACTTTTTATGAATTAAACTAATTTTCTAGGTTAATATGAAATGTTAGTATCGATATAATTAACTTTTTTCGAACTAATCAGTCTGTTATGATTTTCACAAAAATCAATTACTAAATAGTGTCAAAATTGATATAAAATAGTTTTAAAAAAAAATTATATCATTAATTGTTATTTTATTCCTAAAAATATAAGGTTCGGAAAAATGACTTACATAAATTTATATATATTAATAATAAACAGCTTGGGGTTCGTTTGGCTTCTTATAGTAAGTTTATTAACCTTATAGTGTAAGAACACAGAAAGACACGGTAAAAGTAAAATTATCTAACTTAATGTTAGATCTAAATTATAAGGTTAAAATAGGAACCTAAACTTATCTAAATTCTATTTTATGAGATTATTTCAACCCATCCCCACCTTAGCTTCGAAATAAATCAATTTGGAGCTATTTAAAACCGAATTTGGCTTTATAATAAAATAATATTTTTAGTTATTCCAAAGGTGCCCCTCTCCTCCCTTATAAAAGGGCACCTCCTCCCTCTCTTCCTCACACCACTTTGAGCATTCAAGCTCGTCCAACCCCTGCCAAATTCTCTTCTATACTTCCCTAGAAACATCCTAGAGGTCCTGGTCTTCTTCAAAGACCAATTTTAGTGCCCTAAGAGGAGGACTCAAAGAGGCGCTTCAAAGAAGAGGTAATGTCTGTTACCGATTCTTTCAACTTTATTTCTTCTTCCACTTCTTCTTCTTTAGTTGTTTTATTATGAAGTAATAAAATTAGTATCACTAATATACTTATATGTTATTATAAGTATTAAATAACCCTATTTCACCATCTATCCATCCTACGGAAAACGAAATCACTGCACGTGCGTACCTACGGAATACCGTCTCCACGACGTGGTGTAATCTATTTTCCACCACCACCTTACTTGGATGGGTATAATGGTGTAAATAATAACTATATATGATTATTGTAAAGTGATATTGATTCTGAAATAGTATACATACACTCCAATACAATTCCACAATCATGGGAACGATATCATCGCTCGTGCGTACGTACTGACTACCGTCTCCACGACGCGATGAGATACATTCTCCACATTAACCATTCATAAATGATTATAAAGTATATATAATAAGTAATCATGAAATATATGACATAATAATGATACTGTATTTATTTGTATATATATGTATGTCATCTACTTAATTCCATTCAACTCAATAAGGAAACGAAAACAGCGTCCATGCGTACGTACGGCCTACCGTCTCCATGAACGGTGTATTTCTTTCCATTTACTGATCTATTATATATATGTATATTATGAATATATATTATATATAAATCATGTTTTATGTTCTGGAATTATGTAATCATGATCTAAGTAATCATATGAATAATTACAAGTCAAAACACGGACGACAAATGAAATGATTTTACCCAAAACGCTCTTTAACATGGAATTTACAAAATAAAGGGTAATATAAAGTCATAAGTGAACCATATATGATATCATAACAATGATTATGATTCTGGAATAAGTAAATGACATTATTTAAATCATTATACAGGAGGTTCAGACACTTACGAAGCAAATCGGACATAAGGTAAGGGAAAATATCACAATCTCATTTTTATCCGAGATTGTTTATACTTTGGTATTTACTGGGGTGTATTTTATCATCAAAATCCATGTTTCCTAAATATTTAATATTATTTCCATACACCTAAAATTGTATAAATCTAATTTTACCCTTCGGTGAGTTTTTAGTAAAAGATATGAAAGAAATCTTTTGTCGTTTTTTCGTACGAGGTACTTTTTGACTTTTCCGACAAAAGTACGAGAATAATGTTTTTTTAACTTATACGACATGAATGGATTTTAAAACATTATTTACAATAAGCTTCACTTACAAGTTTTCAAGTTTATTTTTAATCAACTTCTTTTAGTTTAGAATTGTATGACATGTTAAGAAAGGAAAAGTGTTTTTGAAGTAGAAATGATATTTTCCTCAAGAATGGAGTTTAAGTGTTTTATCAAAATTATTTTCCATCTAAGATAATAAAGGGTTCTGTTTATATCCCTATTATTACATTGATTTGATTATTTTGTGATGAAATTATTTTTATGAATTCCTATATCTTATATGAATTGTTTTATTATGTCACGATGTTTAAGAATCCCATTTTTATTACATGGGTTATGCTATGATGTATGGTTTATGATTTTGTGGAACACATAAGAATGGTATCATTATGAGATGGGTGGGACCTATATCTCCCTCCAATGCATTGGGTTAAGATTTTATATCTCATGAGATAGACATGGATGGAACGGCAGGTTAAACCGGTTCAATGAAACAGGACTGAAACGAGGAATGAACTCGGTTCAGAAATGGACTTTGTCCAATAAGATAGTCTTGGAAATGAGTATTGACTAATAAGAAATGATTCTCTATGATTATGTGGGTATTCCACAAAGATTCATGTTTTAAGTTATGATTATTACATTTCACCACCATGATTTATCCCATGTTATGAAATTGTGATCTCTTTTGCAGGGTAAGATTTCCAAATTGTTATATTCTTATGAATATGATGTGATTGATATTTCTTTTTTTTTACCCTTACTGAGCATTTGAGCTCACCCTTTATGTTTTCTTTTCCCCAGGATATAAATAAAGGTTTTAGGTAAGAAAAAAAAGGGAAGATCTTTATGGGATATGTTGAAGATCTTTCACCACGATTAGAAGATTATATTCTGAGTTTCCAAAGACAATAAACTCTTACGGTCCTTATGTGTGTGTTTTTGTAATGTACTAATCATTATGAAAAAGTAATGTAATGTCCATGTACGTCAATATTTGGGTCTCTATAGTTGGTATCAGAGGAAAGGTTTAGTCAACCTTTGGAAACTAGGATGCGAGAACTTTAGTGAGATCCCTAGAGATATTTATAAGGTATGTTTAGGGATGTCCCTAAGGTTAAGTATAAGTATAGGTTATAGTACTATAATTAAGGTAACCCAATATGTTAGATATTTAAGGTACTCCCCCTTTATTATATTGTTTTCCCTAGTGTGATTTTTACCTCTCACACTATTCTTTTTGGGTTTTAGACGATGGCTGGAACCCGAAGGAACCGTGTTGATCAATGTAATGGACAATGAAATGATTATCCTCCTGAACAAACAAATGTTATGGGATATGGAGTGCAAAATCTTATTTCTATACTTACACAAGCTATGAATCATTCTGGACTTCCAAATGAGCAGAGAAGGGAACAATATTCTATTGAGTCCTTCATGAGGCAACATCCACCTTCTTTTAGTGGGTCTTCTGATCCACTTGTTGCTGAAAAATGGATCAATAATAATGAAAAGATATTTTCAGTTCTTGAATGTTCTAAACATGATAATGTCATCTTAGCAGTGTATCGTTTGTAAGGTGATGCTGATCAATGGTGGAATCTTATCAAGAATGCGAGGCCAAGAGATGAAATTGAGTCCATGGAATGGGACGAGTTCAAGAACTTATTTTTCAATAAGTACTTCCCTCGTATTCTTCGAAAAAAGATGGAGAAGGAGGTTCTTGGACTAAAGCAAAAGGATGATGAATCTGTTGGTATATACGAAGCGAATTTTACAAGGCTTGCAAGGTATGCATCTCGATTTATTATCCAACCTGAAAGTAAAGTTGATCGATTCTTTAGTGGCTTAAAACCAAATATTCGAGGGGAATTAGATATAAGAGACTTCAGTAGCTATGATGAAATTGTGCGTTGTGCTATCAAGGTAGAAATGGAAGTTGGTGTTACTTGTCCATCTCATAGTTTTGACAAGAAAAGAAATATGGAGTTCAAGGAGAAATCTCAGAATAATGGTGAGAATAAGATGAATGTTTCCTTATGCTCAAAGTGTGGAAAGAAGCATAGTGGAGATTGTCTTAATGGGACTAGAAAATGTTTTAAGTGTGGAAAAGAAGGTCATTGAGAAGCTGAGTGTCGAAGTAATGGAAAAAGGGTTTCTAATGATGTGAATAATGAAAAGACTGCAGAGAACGCACCACCAACACTTCAATGATTCAAGTGCAAGGAAATGGGGCATTATGCTAATAAATGCCCTAATCCAAGGGTTAGTGATGATCGACATGAGCAACCACTTAAGGAAAAAGACAAAGGGAAGTCACATGCGATCACTATTGGTGATGTTGAATATGACAATGATGTGGTGGAATGATTAAGTGTTTATGTAATGGGATTCCAAAATAATGTTGTATATAGTATCGTGGAATATTGGAATATTTATGTATTGGTCTATTGTGGTTTTCAATGGTACCGGTAACCATATAATGTGATTGATATATTTTTGGAAAAAAAGATGATATGCACATAATGAAAGGAAAACGAGAAAATAAAATGTTTGATAGTATTCATGAGCTCATTATTGATATAAGGACTAAGTGATATCATGGTTTGAGTATAAATAATTTTGATCATTTTGGTATGTGGAAAGTGTTAACTTTTAACTGCATTCATGTTTTCACTATGGTTCAATTATTGGGTATCCATTCTTCAAGAGAATACATGATTAAGGTATTCACATGTTTGTAATTTGACCAACAAGATACATCTTATGATATATGGGGGATAAATGATGGCATTCACGTGATTGTTATGTGACATTTCAAGTAATCATTTTCTTTATACTATGAGCTTGGATCGAAGTATTTTTGATAAGCCTAAATATTGGAATGGATTATGTTGGACATAATTTAGGATAGAACTTTTTTCGATATTATTGATGGTATGTTATAGTAATATAGCTTTACAAAAAGGACAACCTGCAGGACGGGCGACAACCCATCGCGTCGGACAAGGATGTGGGAATCAAACCCACAACCAAAGTGCGACTGCCCTTTATCACCTACCACTGGCCTACATGAAGTCCCTGTTTAGTAGAAACTAGTTTTATTATATTAAGCAGTATGATATATGAAGTATAAGTCCATTTTAGGAACCATATATGATTAATCTCACTATAGATGGACTTATGTAAGTTTTGAAAACTTTTCTAACCTTTTGTTTGAGACAGATGGAATGAACCATCATTCTATCACATGATCTGCTAACACATCATGAATGACAAATTCAACTTCATTTCTTTAAGAGATGAAGTGGAAATTTTCCAATGAATGACAAACGGTGAGACTATACCAAAATCACAAAAGTATTTCTTCTAATTCCAATTTCATCAACTTTAGGGAAATGATCTTGAAAACAAAAAATGTTGTCCTAGTGCTCTTATATCTGATGAATCATATGGTACCTTAGATCATCACAAATTTATGGCTTTGTGATTGCTGGCTTTTCCATAGCCATGTTCTCTACCACTCTCCATCAAAACATGATGGTTATATTTCTCTTCCAAATCCATATTTTCACCTATGTGGAAACCCAATGATTAGTTTATTTGGGTAACCGTTACGTTTCATAATTTTGTTTTTAAATATTGGTTTTGGTATTCCTTTTTACGATGTGGGTTTCTATTAAAGAAAATTTCATGTAGTAAACCATTTATAACCCCGACGAATTTCGAGGGCAAAATTCATTTTAAGGGGGGTAGAATGTAACACCCCAAGATTTTATGAAAAATATTATTTTTAATTTCATTAATGTCTTGTGTTGTATGCTACACCAAAAGGATCTTTCACAACACACAACCTTGACTTTCCTTGCATTACACGCAATCACAACCTTCCTCGATAGCATGTGTAGTACGCAATAACGAGTTTCATTAAACAACAATATGTTATTAAAATATTATTAAAACTAGCTGTTATGAATAGTAATAACCACTTTTTGAAATTTTGTAAATTTTATTTTTCAAAATAGACTTCATTTTTGGATTCGGAATATCAAAATTAGCTTAGGGTGAAATTTTGGTACTTTTCAGATAACTTCCATTTTCTGATGAATAGTGAAAATTACTAAATTTTAATTAAAAACAACCTTTTTAATCGAAATAATTAATAGTGATAAATTATTAATTTGAGTGGTTTTAAAGTATATTTAGAATATATTTTTACAATTTAATACAATGTTGGTCATTGGATGTAATTTCACATTTAAACCACTCATAAACAAGTGTCAATCTTTGGATAGTTATTATCTCTAAAGAACACACTATTTGTTTTGACGACGGGAATTAATTTTTAAATTAAGTAATGATACTGATATGTTTTGAATTTGGTAAAATAGACATCATTTTTCAGTTCATAATATCAAATATAGCTTAGGCCTAATTTTTGGTATTTTTCTGGATACTTTCATTTTTTTGATGAATAGTGAAACCACTAAGTGGTAGTTTAAAAAAATGAATTTTTCATAAAACTTAATTTTATCGCTTCTGTGAGTGGAATTTCAAAAATCTGAGTGACACAGTTGATTTCAGTAAGTAAAATGTGGTTCAATGAGATGAAAATAATTTTTGGTGAATAGTAAATTTTTACTTTTTTTTACCACGGTTAAAAGTAAATAGGGTAATTAAGGGTAAAAATGATATTATTATTACCCTAAAACATGTCCTAATTCTATTGGATAAGTGTAATTCGACCAAAAACAACCTTAGGAATAAAATATGACCATTTAGTCCCACTTGGATTAGATTTGGACATTTATTATTAATTTATTTAAAGAAGGGTTAAAATAGTTAAAATCAATGTTTAATAAGTATATCATTTTTAATATAGGGTTATACATAAGATAAATTAGACTGTAAATATTCATTATAAATATAAAAATATTTCCTACATAATGGTATTTTATTTTTAATTTTTAGACATTAAATAATTTAATTTATTTATGACACAAAGATGATGCAGTAATTATCTTATTAATGAAATATTGACATAATTGATGTTATAAATACCAAAATAAATGTAATTTGATACTTTTTATGAATTAAACTAATTTTCTAGGTTAATATGACATGTTAGTATTGATATAATTAACTTCTTCGAACTAATAAGTCTGTTATGATTTTCACAAAAATCAATTACTAAATAGTGTCAAAATTGACATAAAATAGTTTTTAAAACAAATATTATATTATTAATTGTTATTTTATTCCTAAATATATAAGGTTCGGCCCAATGACTTAGATAAATATATATATATTAATAATAAACAACTTGGGGTTCGTTTGGCTTCTTATAGTATGTTTATTAACCTTATATTGTAAGAACACAAAAAGACACAGTAAAAGTAAAATTATCTAACTTAATGATAAATCTAAATGATAAGGTTATAATAGGAACCTAAACTTATCTAAATTCTATTTGATGAGAGGATTTAGACCCATACCCACCTTATATTCAAAAATAAATCAATTTTGATCTATTTAAAACCGAATTTGGATTTATAATAAAATAATATTTTTAGTTATTCCAAAGGTGCCCCTCTCCTCCCTTATAAAAGGGCACCTCCTCGCTCTCTTCCTCACACCACTTTGAGCCTTCAAGATCGGCCAACCCCTGAAAAATTCTCTTCTCCACTTCCCTAGAAACATCATAGAGGTCCTGGTATTCTTTAAAGACCAATTTTAGTGCCCTAAGAGGAGGACTCAAAGAGGCGCTTCAAAGAAGAGGTAATGTCCGTTACTGATTCTTTCATCTTTTTTTCTTCTTCCACTTATTATTATTTAGTTGTTTCATTATGAAGTAATAAAATCAGTATCACTCATATACTGATATGTTATTATAATTATGAAACAACCCTATTTCACCATCTATCCATCCTACGGAAAATGAAATCACCGCACGTGCGTATGTACGGAATACCGTCTCCACGCCGTGGTGTAATCTATTTTCCACCACCACCTTACTTGGATGGGTATAATGGTGTACATAATAACTATATATGATTATTTTAAAGTTATATTGATTCTGAAATATTATACATACACTCCAATACAATTCCATGATCATGGGAACGATATCATCGCTCGTGCGTACGTACGGACTACCATCTCTACGACGCGATGAGATTCATTCTCCACGTTAACCATTCATGAATGATTATAAAGTATATATAATAAGTAATAATGAAATATATGAAATAATAATGATACTGGATTTATGTGTATATATATGTATGTCATCTACTTAATTCCATTCAACTCAATAAGGAAACGAAAACAGCGTTCATGCATACGTACGACCTACCGTCTCCATGAACGGTGTATTTCTTTCCATTTACTGATCTATTATATATATGTATATTGTGAATATATATTATATATAAATCATGTTTTATATTCTATAATTAAGTAATAATGACCTAAGAAATCATATGAATAATTACAAGTCAAAACACGGATGACAAATGAAACGATTTTACCCAAAACGCTCTTTAACAAGGAATTTACAAAAGAACGGGTAATATAAAGTCATAAGTGAACCATATATGATATAATAACAATGAGTATGATTCTGGAATAAGTCAATGACATTATTTAAATCATTATAGAGGAGGTTCAGACACTTATGAAGAAAATCGGACCTAAGGTAAGGGAAAATATCACAATCTCATTTTTATCCAAGATTGTTTATACTTTGGTATTTACTAGGGTGTATTTTATCACCCAAATCCATGTTTCCTCAATATGTAATATTATTTCCATACACCTAAAATTGTTTAAGTCCAATTTTACCCTTCAGTGAGTTTTTAGTAAAAGATATGAAAGGAATCTTTTGTCATTTTTTCGTATGAGGTACTTTTTGACTTTTTCGACAAAACTATGGGAAGAATGTTTTTTTAACTTATACGACATGAATAGATTTTTAAAACATTATTTCCAAGAAGCTTAACTTACAAGTTTTCAAGTTTATTTTTAATCAATTTCTTTTAGTTTAGAATTGTATGACATGTTAAGAAAGCAAAAGTGTTTTTTGAAGTAGAAAGGATATTTTCCTCAAGAATGGAGTTCAAGTGTTTTATCAAAATTATTTTCCATCTAAGATAATAAAGGGTTCTGTTTCTATCCCTATTATTACATTGATTTGATTATGTTGTGATGAAATTATTTTTAGGAATTCCTTTATCTTATATGAATTGTTTTATGATGTCACGATGTTTAAGAATCCCATTTTTATTACATGGGTTATGCTATGATGTATGGTTTATGATTTTGTGGAACGCATAAGAATGGTATAATTATGAGATTGGTGGGACCTATATCTCCCTCCAATGCATTGGGTAAAGATTTTATATCTCCTAATATAGACATGGCTGGAACGGCAGGTTAAACCAGTTCAGTGAAACAGAACTGAAATGAGGAATGAACTCGGTTCAGAAATGGACTTTGTCCACTAAGATAGTCTTGGCAATGAGTATTGACTAATAAGAAATTATTCTCTATGATTATGTGTGTATGACAGAAAGCTTCATGTTTTATGTTATGATTATTACATTTCACTACCATGATTTATCCTATGTTATGAAATTATGATCTCTTTTGCAAGGTAAGATTTCCAAATTGTTATGTTCTTATGAATATGATGTGATTGATATTTCTTTTGTTTACCCTTACTGAGCATTTGAGATCACCCTTTTATGTTTTCTTTTCCCCAGGATATAAATAAATGTTTTAGGTACGAAAAAAAGGGAAGATCTTTATGGGAGATGTTGAAGATCTTTCACCACGATTAAAAGATTATATTTTGAGTTTCTAAAGACACTAAACTATTACAGTCCTTATGTGTGTGTTTTTGTAATGTACTAAGCATTCCGAAAAAGTAATGTAATGTCCATGTACATCAAGCTTTGGGTCTCTACAATATCTCCCAGATGTATAACTTACCAAACCAATTGAAAGAGAAAGTATATAAGGTAGGTATAAAATGTTCTACCTTAGCTATCTAATTTAAAATAACCCATACTTCATCACTTCCTAAGGGTTTCCTCAGTAACCCCATCATGAAATCCATGGGAACATATTATCACTTACACTCAGGAAAGAGTAGAGACTAGAGAATACCTATGGGTCTCTAGTGCATGAACTTAACCTATTGATAGGTAAAACACTATAAAAAACCCAAATATTTTATTCTTCATCCTAGGACACTAGTACTACCTTTGATATCGTAGTACATATTGTTAAACCCCAGGTATGTGAATCCCACATCATCTCGTCACATATTCTCATAGGGACTACAACCTCACATTAGATGTAAATAAACTTATCAGCATCTAGTGACCAGTCAAGTGGTGTCTCCTACCATATATATTTTCCCTTATCACCAAGAAACATGATTTATAATATTATATATCTTTAACAATCCCAAAGAGTGAGGATGAAATACTAAAATATTTTAGGATTTCTCTAAAATGATATGCTTGAACATCGATGCATTTCTTATATAAGATGATAAATATCCACCCCTATCGATTATCCACCTACACAACTGGAACCCAAGTCTCACAAATCAATGAATTAATCACAAAACCCCCCTTAATAAGGGTATATTCCATCTCAAAAATAAAATTAATGAAGATACTTGAACCATTATGTCTACCGAAGGTTATAGTATTAGTGAGAAAATATATGCTTGAGTCTCATATGATACATATATAAGAAGAACCAATCATAATAAAAGATATTGACTCAACCAACTCAAGGTATATACTACTATCACCAAATCCATATCATGATTCATATAATTAGGATCTAATGGCCTTAACTTACTAGATTCATAAGAAATGACACACCCATCCTATATCAGAACAAGTCAAAGACTAACACCTGATGGATCAAAAAATAGAGTGTACTATTTACCTAGCTTAGGTACGGTCAACACTGATGAAGATTTCAATATATAGTTTAACTTCTAGAAGTCTCCATATAAAGAATGATAAAATAGGACATTAAATCCCTTCTTGTATAAGGTTTTTATTAGCGTTTCTAGTTTAGAGAAGTCTAGAATGAATCTCTTGTAAAAGCCTTCCAACCTCATGAAGCTATAAATATCAAATCAAATATTTGGACACATAAAATAAACCATATATTGACCCTTACTTGGGTATACTAATATAATTACTTTTAATATTATGTGGCCTAAATAATAGACCTCATAAATCAATAAAAAACACTTAAAAATATTGGTATAAAGTTGATGCCATATCAGTGTCCTCAGAACAATCTATAGATACTAGGAATGGTCCTCCATTAAATTCAATTACACCATGATATCATTGATAAAAACCACCATAAAAATCCAAAATCCGTTGGAAGACCTGATTCATTAGGTCCATAAACATGTTTAGAATTTTTTTAATCCAAATAATATAACAAGATACTAATATTCATCATAACTTCTCCAAAAAAATAGTATTAAAGACATCATAAGTCCTAAAACATAGCTGATGATAATCAGACCTCATGTCATCATTGGAAAACTACTTTTCTCCTGTTAGTTGGTCAAATAGATCATCAATATATGGAATAGGATAATAATGTTTTATTTTAAATTATTTTGACCTATATTAATCCAAAAAAACATAAGGACCCACCATAATTATTAGTGAATAAAAAAATAGAACTATAAGGGTATATGATAATTCTAATAAATCATTTCATCTCAAAATCATATAACCAAGCCTCTAACCCTTGAAGGTCTGTTTGATCAATCCTGTAAGGAGGAATGGATATGGGGTCTATACCTAGAATAAAATTGATTATAAAATCATATTTTTTCTTCTGTGGAATCCCCAAGAATTACCAAGGAAATAAATGCTGGAACTAGTTGAACATGGAAGTAAAACCATATTACTTGTCACCTTATCATCTTAAATAAAATTGGTAAATTTGGAAAAAATCATATACAACAACTAATGGTAAAGCCTTGAATGTCTTTCCTGTAAATTACACACACTATAATGGGTATAACTATCACATAAAACTACATGAAAGATACCCTTTGATAATAATAATCGATGTGAGATCAATATTAGGTTAAATAATACATAAACATGATCACTTTAAAACTAGAAATATCAAGAACAAATAAATCCCATAGATAATGGTACCCATTGATCAAGTGGTAATAGTTATAACAGTAAATAATTATCTCATATCAAACCCCTAAGGGAATGCCTATAGAAATCAATCCATATAGGTACTAAGTAGTAAGTTCCAGATCACTAGAATACTAAGAAAATATAAACAAATAAGAAGCACCCATATCAAATAAAGAATTAATGAGGGTAGATTCCACAAGTATTTTACATAGAATGGTAAAACCTACCTTGAAATGTTTTTCAGGTGTCAGATTGATAACATGTAACTGGTCAAACCCCAAGCCTCTACATTAAACTATAAATCCCTAACTACCCTAATGATCACCACTATACTGCGTATATTGATCTTAAGAACCGTGAACTCATTTTCAACCTGAATGGATAGAAGAACTCCAGATTCAACCCTATAATATTGAACTAGGGCTTTCTACTAATCCCTTAGTATATCCACCACTATAAACTTGGTATAAGTTATAAAAACTCTATAAAAAACACCATAAATTCCGGAACATCGAGTAATAGAGACACTATATAGAAACTCACTCACTACTGGAAATAAGATCTACTACAATGGTTTTGGGAAAACCGTTGGTATAACTAACTTATATGGACCTATACCAATGGTTTTGGACAAACCATTGGTATAGGGGGTACCTATACCAACGGTTTGGGGAAAACCATTGGTATAGGTCACTTATATGGACCAATGCCAACGGGTTTGGCCAAACTATTGGTATAGGTCCATAATAGAGACCCTATACCAACAGTTTGTCCAAAACTATTGGTATAGGTCCCAAAATCAAAGAATCTATACCAATGGTTCTCAAAACCGTTGGTATATGTCTATACTAATGGTTTTGAGAACCGTTGGTATTATTATTTGTATTTTTATGGAATCTTCTTATAGAGAACATTAAATAAATCAAAATAAAAAATATTTATGATAATAAATATATATATTTATGGAATTATGTTCACAAAAGTCAAGTTAGGTTAGTGGTTACGTTGTTCAGTCTAAACTGGTGGTACGTGATCAACGCCAACAGAATGCTTCTTTTTTGAAATACATATAATAATAGTTTTATGGAACCGTTGGTATAGATATTTCATAATACATATACCAATGGTTTCAAAAACCATTGGTATAAGTATATACCAATGGTTTTTTAAAACCGTTGGTATAGACCTATCCCCATGACTTACTATCCAATGGTTCTCCAACCGTTGGTATAGGATATACCAATGGTTTGGAGGCTTATACCAACGGTTTCAAACCTTTAGTATAGGGTATTTTCTAGTAGTGACTCACACTGTGGTCCTCTTTCCCCCAGTCTAAGACATTTTTAATAAATAATAGTAAATATTCCACCCCAAAAAGAATAATATACATTTACCTATCTTGCCTTCTCCTTTCCCTTTGATGAGAATCAAAGAAACTCAATTTCTGACTACATGAAGATCCACTCCAAGACCCTAGATAATAACCTAACTACCTATTAGCATTTTCCCCAGCTAGTTTCCTATTCATAATGAGTTATGATTATAATATTATTAGAAATATGTAATATATAAAATATGTACCAGATAATGAATCAAATGGATTAGTATTTCCTTAAACTAGAAAACCCTTGCAGTCTCATCACTCACCCACAAGGGTGAAAAAAATGTAACTCCGTAAAATAAGTTCCATAGTTAATCACTAACATGATACTCTGAGTCTGATGAATAAAATATCAATCACTATAATCCTTTAGTGTCTTAGGAAATAAATAATTTAAGAAACAATCCTAAAATCCCTTCTAGTAAAGCCTTGCAAACTGATCTTCTAGGAAAAAGGTATTCAATCAGTACCATGTGGGTTCATGAAGAATATAAACTGCAAGATTCAACTCCTTTTGAATGGGTGCCTCTAAATTATCAAATATATCCGAAATATATATCTATAAAAATGTATAAATAGGCTATGAACTACTTATTCCATACATGTACCCACTAATCATCTTAGGGTACTAGAACCAAATAATGATCCTATAAGGGATTAAAATATAAGACTTGACTTAGATTCATCGATATCAGGTTTGGGACTTAGTAGACCCATATTAAGCCTCAAAAATATAAAATTATATAATATTATTAATTATTATATATATAAAATCATAAAATAATATATTAACCCATAATTTTCATACATAGATACCACATATTAATGGATTAATATTTATTACATAACATAATGATCCATTCCAGAATCATATAGGTCCAATGCCTTTGGAAACATGCACATATAAATAACCGATTCATAAAAGATCTACATTATCTCTCACAAAGTATTGTATAACTAGAACACTTCTTAGAAATATCAATCATAATACCTTATTCATAACCTGGGGAAGGGAAACATAAGAAAAGGGGATCTAAAATACTCTATAAAGGTAAAAAACAGAGATATCAATGATCACATAAGAATAACATAAGCATACAGGTATATGAACATGATATTAACATTTCAAAACCATACCATGTATATCATAGTTCATAATCCAAAGTCATGGAATAAATATTTATAGTTCATAAGATATGGATGATAAAATAATTAAATAACATGAGCCATATGATTATAACATCAGAATAATACGTAATTTTGTGGCCTAACAATAAGCATAAAAAATAATTTCCTTAGTTGTTAAGGCTCATTTCATGGAATATAATAGTGGGTTGGGTTCACTCCCCCGATCATCATAACAATCAAGGTTTACTTCAATGATTTTATTAGTTGGAAAATTCCATTACTACACTAGGTTTACTCCTGATCCTAGTCTTATTTGTCTCTTGAGATATCAATCTTTCCCCAATGAATTGGATAGAGATATAGGTCCTACCCTCCCTTCTTTACAATGTGACCACTATCCTTGGTTATAAAATAACCACCAACACATAATGAAAACCATACATACGTGTTTCATAAGACAAAAAACATTCATCATATTAGAACCCATGAAAAGAAACGGGGTTTGTAAACATTTCATTATACCATATCCTATGAAAAACAAATAGGTTTCTTAAAAATTTCATCATTTATTCCTTATATAACCAATATAAAATAAATGGATTTCATAGAAATCATTTCATCATAAACATAAACCATCCAGAGAAATTATAATGATGGTATCATTGGATCATATTTCTAATAAATCAAAAGTGAAATCAAGGTTTTTTTGACATTGATTAATAAAAATACCGTTAAAGGATCATTAAAACATTATTGAGAAAATAAACTTTCACTTTTGAAATAAATTCTTTAAAATCTATTAACTCACCAAATATAATGAAAAATAGTTTCTTCGTAAATAACCATGGAGATTTATAGAGGAATAATCAATGAATTGAGTTGAAATAATAGTTGTAAATTCCATTCATAAAATATAAGTTAATGAAAAACCTTCCATTTACACTTTTTTAAAAGTACCTCATTTGGAAAATGAAAAGAAGATACCATTTTAACCATTTTTTAAAAAGTAAAAAATGAGGAAAATGACTTTAAAAAATAATAGTATAATAGTAAAAAAATTATTTAAAACATTTTTATAAACTATGAATATAGAAGAAAAATTATTTTCGAACAAACATATAAATAAATATTATTATCCTTAAAAACATATTTTCATTTTATTGAACACCTAAAGAGAGTAAGATAAAAGGGAAACACAAATTTTCACAAAAAAACTAGTGTATAAACAACTAATGAGTTTCTTGAGTGGTATATCATAATAATTCATTATTGTAAACCTTATCACAAACAATACTAATAAACAATGATATTATAACATAAAAAACTCTACCAATTTGGTAACAGTTTAATTATATGACACCTGAAATAAATAAATAAAGATAAAATTTTAAATATACATAACTTATATAAAAATAATCATAAAAGAAATTCATGGGCATTATATACACCACACAAAAGAAACAAGTGGTGAATAAGGCTTGTGCCCCCAAAAAATAAAAGTGTGATTAATATCCCTTATCTTAGGTCCGACTTACAACGTATCCATTAGAGCCTCATGTAAAATAAATATAGATTTATTATACATATCTTATTTATCTATAATAATTTGAATCAATCAATATATATTTTACTTATTACCTTTCATCAAATGTTCGTTAACACTTCATTATTAAATAACTTTTCCGAGTGATATCTGCTTCATTTTTCATTTACGTTCTAGTTTAGTAGATTTTTTCCTTATATTTTGATCATAATTACATCACATAAAGTTTTATAATAATGATTTAAATATCATATATATTATTTATATACATGTTTAGAGTCATTCATAAAATATATATATAGAAAAATGAATTACATTGTTCCTGGAGACAGTAGGCCGTACATATGCATTAGCAATATTTTCACTTCCCATTTGATGGAAATAGGGTGAATATAGGTGGTTTAATAATCATAATAAAAATTATGTATATTTAGGATTCTGAATTTATTATTTTTTTAATAATATAAAATATCTATAATAGGTAAAATAATAATTAAAAATAAATTAATCTGTTAAGGTGATTACATCTTTGTGGAAACAACTCCATTAGATATTCTCTTAAGGGATTTAGGATTGGGATTTTAGGAAGACCATAACCTCTAGATTTTGAATAAAGTTGTATATAATCGAACTTTTTAGAGTTTGGTTGACCTATAAGGCTCAAAATGGTGTTATGAATAGAAAGGAGGGGTTTTATTTTTTATATTGAAGGGTGGGGAACTCTTGCAATTTCGTAAAATTTTGAATTAATATAAATTAATTGTGATTCACAAATGGAAAAAAATTGAAAATATATGAAGAAAAGATTATGATGAGTAAAAATAACCTGATAAATTTTTTTAAAAGTTTTTATTACATTTTCACCTTGTCTTTTAGTTTAACCCTTTTGATAATTACTATAATATTAACTTTTAATACCATTTGAGGGTTAATAATTTTACTATTACATAAAAAATGACCCATAAATGGAATGCATTTTATTTTTACAACCATATACCATTAGTATATCTGAATATAATATTTCAATTAATTTTATGTCATTTAATAAAATATTATGTATTATAAAATATCATTAATGTCCATTTTAACACCATTAATTCAATTTGTCTTTTAATAGTTCAATAGAAGTGGGGATTTTGAGTATAACTCTTTTAAACACCCCTAATATGTCATCCATAAAAATATAATTCATCTTATATATTAAATCATTCTAATTATATCACTTTAATATATTTTAATTCATTTTTTATTTTTCTTTTAATAGAATTGATATTGTGTTAGCATTGCACAATAATTTAAGGTAATTATAAAATTTACAAAAATAAAAATGTATTTGTATCCAAAAAATAATTTCATTAAGATAATAATAGACATTTATATTTGTTCATAATGTGATTTTTTCCTATGTGTAAATAAAAGTGATATTTAAAACTAGGAGAATAACAATTTGTAACTTTCTTTTATTTAAATATTTTATCAGTCATTTTCTTGGAAACATTTACATTAAATAATTTTTTTTCAAGACTAAGGTCATAATGGTAAAATTATTTTCATATAATAAAAATTAGGTTAAAAAATCATTGCCTTATCCCATATTTTAATCTAAGATTAACCTTATTTACCCTCTAACTAGGTGATAAATTTTACCACAGTTACTACTCATATTGAAAAAAAATAAAAGGGCCCTATTCACTAAATTTGAACCTATTGATTCAAAATATAGAATAAATTTTATTTATTTCAATACCTATAAATTGAAAAAATTAATTTTTAAGTAAATACACAAAGCATGATAATTGTTTCTTTTAGAAAATAAAATTTTTAAGCATAAAATTGGATTTATTCTTATCCCATGCGTAGTACAAATATTAGATGAATTTTTAAGAAATTTTATTGGATAAAAAATATACAATTTTATTAAAATAATTCAAAAATAGTTATTAATTAAATTTATTAATATTAAAAAACATTGTGGGCATAAAATCTGTTTTTTTTTGGAAAATGCATTTTTATGTATAAAAATGTTTTTATAATAAATTAACACATAAAATTAATTCCAATTAAAATAAGTGGATTAATTTAAAAATAAGAACTAATTTTTCACTGAATCCATTTTAAAATAAAATTTAAATTTATACTTTCCTAAAACAGAAACATTGATTTCAATTAAAATCAATGTTTTAACTATTTACTTGAAAATCAATCTTTTCATAAAATTATTAAAAAATCACCCTAAACTAATTTTAATTTAATGATTCCAAAAATTTATTTATTTTTATTAAAAAAATCTTTAAACATTTCAAAAATTCAATATAATATTTTCTTATAAATTAAATAATTTTTTTCAAGGAAATCAATTATTTAAGCATAATATAACTTTACTAAACAATTGTATACTTAAATACTTCAAATTAATCAATACATTTATATTTTTTTGGATATTTTTATATATTTCATAAATTATTTTATCATATTCATACTAAAAAAATTAATGGTATGGTTTTAATAGTCACGTAACAATATTTTAATAGTGTAACACATTTCTCTTAAACTCGTTGTTGCATGTACCACATGACATAAAAGAAATGAAATTTATTTGAATAAATATATTTCATAAAATGTCAGGGTGTTACTTTCTAACCCCATTATAATTCTCTGACCCCAGTTACCCATATTCAATGGATTATTACATAATATTGGAATTATCATAATAGATCCAATCCCAAAAGACCAATCATTTTAGTAGCCTTGGATGTACGAGATACAAATATATGTCTTACATTACACTATGAAATGAAAAATCAACATTGTGTATCCTTTGAAAACACTCATATCCCGATTCCTATCCTTGCAGGTCGATCATAATATACTTCGCATCCTGGAAAAAATAAAACATAAGAAAGGGGTAAGCTCCGATGCTCAGTAAGAATAACAATATAGCAGAAACAATTATAAATAAGAATAAAAATTTAAGGAAATGTATAAGACTAAAACATAAGCCTTTTAAACATAAACATTAGCATAATATGGAAAAGATAAATCAAGTAATTCTATTTACTTATTCACATGGATATTCTACTAGGTGAATAATCACATGTAATATCTACAACTAATCTCATAATGATGGAATGCATAATGCGGGGCATCATAACCACATATTCAAGGCCCCATGCCAATAATATAAATAAAAAAATTATCAATGTATTTTCCCAAAACACTAGTTTGTCTCATGAGACGTACTAATGCATCGAGGGGCTATAGCGGGCCCCACCTATCACTTACTATGTCCAATGCATTCCTCATATGAAAAGGGTGAAACATAACATAAACATTTGTATTAAACTAATATTAGAAATGTTAATACTTTAACCATAAACTATGAATGAAATAAAAATATGACATCCACGAAAAAACTTACCATATAACTATCAATACAATATTGAATATTGTATCATAATAAATCAACTTCAATTAAACATAAAATCCAATAATAGATGTTGACATAGATGAAATCAATACCAAAACTATTTGAGAGAAATATCTCTTTCTACTTTGAAATCATTTAAAAGGCGCATAATTATAAAAGAAAAAATTTATTTTGAAAAAATTTATATAATCTTGTAAGGGAAGCATCAAAGGTTTTATAACAGTGGAAAATAGCTGCACCCGCAGTATAAGTTAAAACAACATTCTTTCCTTAATTTTTCGAAAAGGTCCGAAAGTATCCTCTTTGGAAAATGACAGAATGATTCCTTTCAAAAAAGTTTATAAACATTAATACAAGGGTATAAATTACTTTAACCCATTTTCTAGTAAATAATATCTTTTTGGAAATATTTTCTTAAGAAACACAGATGAGGATGATAAATAAGTCCCAGTAGATACATACGTATAAACAAAGCTAGATAATAAAGAGATTGTAAAATTAACCCTTACCTTGTAATTTTCCTTAGTATACGTTATGATAAACTCATATATAATGGTTAAATTAATTTTATTAAATTATAAAATAACCATATATATAAATATTATATTATATGTGATCCTTTAATATTTATTTGTTAATAATATATTAGTATCATGGTTTTGGGTGATAACTGATTTGTTTCCCTTTATATGTTTTGTAATGTAAGTAATGTTTGATATCAATAGGATGTATTTTATTCATATTCATAATGATATTATGTTCTTAATTATTATTTTTAATAATAAAATGGAAATTATTCTTGAATGGTTACGATGGGGAATGAAACCTCATCGCGTCGTGGAGACGGTAAGACGTATGTACGCACGAGCGAAAATATCATTCTATTGATGGTGAAATCGTATGTAATTGGATGATATTATATATATAAATAATAAATAACATTTTATATTTATTATTTACATCAATTATACTCATTATTATACCCATCCAAATAATTAAGTGTTAAATAACAAACAACACCATGATGTGGATATGATAAGCTGTACGTACGTAGGTATGGTGACTTTATCATTCATAGGATGGATAGAATAATGAAAATGATTGTACCATATTTATAATAACATATATGTATGTATATGGTACTGGAGTTATTATTTTAGTATGGAAATAACAAAGAAAGAGGAATTAGAAGAAGAAAAGAATTTTGAAAGAGGTCATAAAATAATTATCTCAACTTCAGGTGCTTCCTTTTGATTTGAACGAAAGGGATCTTTAGGCAGGATTTATGCTAAAATTAATGACTCTAGAATGAAGTGAGAGTATTTCAGAGGATATTTGAGCAGGTTGTGGCCAATCCAAATGGCTTTGGAGGTGTTAATTTAAGAGAAGGAAAGTACCCTTTTATAGGAGAGGTGATGGGTACTTTTGGAAAAGCATGAAATATTAATTTATTATAAAATTATTTTTGGTTTATAATAACTCCAAATGGATTTATTTCTAGGATAAGGTGGGTATGAGTATCAATAATCTTAACCAATAGGTTTTAGACAAGTTTAGGTCACCATATTAACCTTATCTTTTAGATTTAACTCTTAGTCAACTAGTTTAACTTTTACCATGTCTTCTTGTATTTTTATACTACTTGGTCAATATAGTTACTATAAAATGCCAAGATAACCTCCAGTGGTAAATTAATGACATATATAACCTTAAATAAGTCCTTTGTATGAATCTTAGGTTTTTAGGAATTTTATATCATTTAATAAAATGGTATTTGTTTTAAAAACTCATTTATGTCAATTTTGACACTATTTAGTATTTTGTTTTTGTGAATGCCATAAAAACTTGGTTAGTTCAAAAAACAAATACATTGAATTAACCATAAAATTAAATATTAACTTAGAAAATTCATTTCTGGCATAAAAAGTTTCAATTTACATTTATTTTAATATTTATAATATCAATTATTTTAATATTAAATTAATAAGGTAATTACTGCATCATCATTATGTCATAAATAAATTTATTTTTTTAATGTCTAAAAATTATAAATAAAATAACATGATCTAGAAAATATTTTTATCTATATAATGAATATTTATAGTTGAATTTATCTTATGTGTAACCCTATATTAAAAATGGTTTAGTTATTAACATTTGAATTTAACACTTTTAACTCTTCTTTAAATAAAATATAATAAATTCCCTAATCTAACCCAAATGGAGAAAAAATGATACTATTTTTGTAATAAGGTTTATTTTGGTCAAAAAAAACTTATCCAATAGAATTAGGATATGTTTTTGCGTAATTTTATATTATTATAGTGTTATTTCTACATTTAATTACCCTATTTAGTTTTACCTGTGGTAAATAAAATTCAAAAATTACTATTCATAAAAATTATTTTCATCCTATTGAGCCAAATTTTACTTATTGATGACAACCGTTTCTATCGGATTTTTGAAATTTAATTCACAAAATTGGTAAAATTATGTTTTATTCTGATTTGCAAATGTGCCAAGAAGGTGGGTAAAAAACGTTAAAAAGTTCAATAAAAATATGACTCCAATGAATTACATTGGACTAATATAAGTATTATGTATCTATTTTGAATTTAAAATAAATTTAAATTTAAAAATAATTATTTAAATAAAATGTCGGTTTTAAAAAATAATGCAGTGCTTTTCAATATTCATAAAAAATGGAATGATTTCAAAAAAATACAAAAAACTCACCTTAATCCAATTTTGATATTCTGAATCCAAAAATGAAGTCCATTTTGAAAAATAAAATATATATAATTTCAAAAATTGGGTTTTACTATTCATAAATGTTTTTTTCAACGTCCAGTTTTAGGGGTGGTGGTGTGCTAGAACTTGGAGCTGAGTACAATGCAAGTTATTGTATTTTTTCAAGAGAAACGTACTATGGATGCATGGGGTCTTAAATTCTTCCATCAAATAATATCTTCCTCAAAATATCATGAATATTATTGCATAAAAAGATTCAAGTTCTTCTTTATCATAAGTTCCTCAGGTTCCCACATCGCCTCTTTCATTTTATGGTTTCTCTAAAGAACTTTTATCAGACAAGTTGTTCGGTTTCTCAACACTTGTTCTATAGTATCAAGAATCCTGATAGGTTCTTCACAATAAGACATATTGGGTTCTAGTTCTATTTCTTCATAGGTGAGTACATGTGTTGGTTCAGGAATGTATTTTCTCAATAGTGATACATGGAACATATTATGAACTTTGGAGAGACTTGGAGGCATTACCAAATGGAAAGCTACAACTCCAATTCGTTCTAGAATTCCGAAAGGTCCGATGTACCTGGGACTTAATTTACATTTCTTACTGAATCTTATATCACCCTTCCATGGAGGTACTTTCAAGAAAACACGGTCTTATACTTGAAATTCCAAATCCTTCATTTAGTTATCAACATATATATTTTTCCAACATTGAGCTTCTTTTATGTGGGTTTGGATAATCTTCAACATTTATATTGTTTCGTTAACAAGTTCTAGGCCTATGAGTTTTCTTTCACAAACATCATCTTAACAAGTTGGGGTGTGACATATCTTTCCACATAATGCTTCATATGGTGCCATCTGAAAACTTGAATGGAAGCTATTGTTATAAGAAAATTCTACCAGAGGTAAATACTAATTCCACATACCTTGAAAGTCAAGTGAGAAAGATCTAAACATGTATTCTAAGGATTGAATAGTTAATTATGATTTTCCATCAGTTTGAGGGTGGTAGGAAATGCTCAAACAATGTTCATTATATAGGGATTTCTGCAGACTTTTCTAGAATATTGATTTAAAACGAGGATCATCATCCAAAAACAATGATAGGGGTACACTATGATGTCTTAAACTTCATTAATATATAGGTCTACTAAATATTCAAGTGGTAAATATTCTCTTATAGAAAGAAAATGTGCTGACTTGTTAAAACGATAAAAAATGACCCATATTGCATCGTTCCTTCTATGATTATTTTGTAGGTCCATGAAAATTTCCATTATAATATCATTCTATTTCCACTTAGGTATGGGAATATGTTGCATGACTCCTCTAGGATGTTGTATACCAGCCTTCACCTATTGAAAAATGATAAATCTTGACACCAAACCATCAATCTCCCTCTTCATGTTGTCCCACACAAAAGGTTCCTTCAAATCTCTATACATCTTAGTGCTACCAGGGTGTATAGAGAAATTGGAGCTATGAGCAACATCCAAAAATTCCCTTTTTAAATCAGGTATATCGGGAACACAAAGCCTCTTCCCGAATTTTAAAAATTACATCTTCATATACAAATCCAATCAATCTCACATCATTCATAGCTTTGATTTTTTTTTGAAACTCCTCATCATCAGTCTGAGAACTTTTTATCCTTTCTAGTAAAGATGGTTTGGAAACCATTTGAAAAGGTATTGATGTTTCACCTTCCATGGTTATTCACATATCTATCTTTACTAGATCCATGAACATAGGATCCCTTTCAACTCTCATATTGTTCAGAATTACATGATCCTTTCAGATAAAATCATCTACCACCTTATTTTCCTACCCCAAGTTGTATTGTATTGTGAAATCCTAATCCTCGAGTAGTTCAAGCTGTTTCTTTTTCCTCATGTTGAGTTCTTTCTATGAGAAAATATACTTAAAACTATTGTTATCAGTATATATCTCACATTTTTCACTATACAGATAGTGTCTCTATATCTTCAAAGCAAAGATTATAGCTTCTAACTCAAGATCATGGGTAGGATATTTTTTTTATGATTTTTTATCTTCCGTGATGTATATGAAACAACACTAGAATTCTTCATAAGAACACAACCAAATCTTATCTTTGACGCATCCCAGTAAATAAAAAACCCATCGTTCCCCAGTGGTAGAGTCAAGATAGAAGAATTTGATAATGTTCTCTTAAATTATTCAAAACATTATTCACACACTTTTTTCCAAACAAATTTAACCCATTTATATGTGTTCTTGGTTAATGAGTTAGCTAATCAGGAAAAATTCTTGACAAAACATTGATAATAACCTTCTAAACTAATAAAACTGCATACCTCCATTATACTTGTCGGTGCTGGACATTCTTGGATTTCCCCTGTCTTTTAAGGATCAATATAGATTTCATCCTTAGAGACAATATGTCCATGAAAATAAATATCCTGAATCCAAAATTCACAAAATATAAACTTCTCATATAATTGATTTCATCTAAGATTCTTTGGGATAGTGCACAAGAGATTTTCATGATCTTCGTAGATTTTAGTGTATACTAAGATGTCAAAAATTAATACCACTTTAAATTCATCAAGATATTCCTTGAAAAATAAATTTATTAGATCCATCAAAATAGAGGGTTCATTAGTCAGTCCAAAAGGCATTACTATAAACTCATAATTCCCAGGCCTGGTTTGAAATGATGTCTTTGGAATGTCTTCTATCTTTATACACAAATGATGGTATCTAGATCGAAGGTCAATCTTTAAAAAATATTGATCTCCATGAAGTTGATCAAATAAATCATCAATGCGGTGTAGGGGATACTTTTTCTTTATTATTATAGCATTGATTTCCATATATTCAATGCAAAACCTCATAGATCCATCTTTCTTCTTAACAAAAAGAAAAGGGGATCCCCAAGGAGAAACACTAGGGAGAATAAATCATTTATTACCCAATTCCTCTAGTGGTTTATTTAGTTTCGCTAATTCCATAGTGACCATTCTATAAGGGGTCTTTGATTTGGGCCTTAAACAAGGAATTAAGTCAATGGAAAACTCAATTTCTCATTATGAAGGATATCCTGGTAAATCCTCTAGAAACACTTCAACATATTCTTTCATAATAAGTACATTATCTATTTGATCATTCCTTTCCTCACCAATACTTATTTCACTCCCTTCCTTTCCAATAATTGAATTTAGTAGAGCTATTGGGGGTAGATCTAGATGAGAATCAGATGGTGATGTTTCTACTCTAAAGATAAGAGATTATTTATCATCATCAAAAGTTGTAATCTCATTCTTCTTACAATAATTTTTTTCATCATGGTCCGAAATCCAATACATACTGAGGATTATATCAAATTTTATCATGGGTATGACAAAAATATCATCAGATAAAGCACGTATATATGCCATAATGGAAACTAACTGAAAAAACATTGTTGCTATGATACATCCCTTAGAAGTTTTGACTGAAAACTCCCTTGTTATGTCAAATTGGAAATATCTAATTTTCTTGTAAAACTGGGAAGATATGAAATAATGTTATGATCCATAATAAAATAAAGCATTGGATAATTTTTAGGAAATGATTAAAGTACCTACCACCACGTCATTAGGAACTTCAACCGCAATAATAGTGATTGCATAATCATGGACATTCTCCCTTGGCATTTTCTGAGGTAAGTTTCCTTAACACTTAGTACATTTATTTGAATAATTCTCCATCTCATTACATTTGTAGAATTGAACATATACAACCTCTTTCCCCCTGCTATCACAATCCTGGTGGCCTTTTTCTCCACACCTGTAATAAACTCTCATCCCCTTTGGGCATGTACTAGGGTGTTTCTTCCAACAATTATTGTAGGATCAAAAGTAAAATTTTCCCTTCATCCACATATTTAGTTTTCTAGAGTGTTCAGTGAATCTCTTCTTCTCTTTATTTTCTTTAATGTCATAAGACATAGAAAATTATTATTATTTTCTTAATAGCACATGAGACTATATCTTCGTACGATGAGAAGTATTGTAAGACTAATGTTTGATGGATAAATGGTTTTAATAAATCAATGAATCAATCAATATTACTTCTTAGGTTATGTATATAACCTGCAACATTCGTTTCTAACCTTTTAAAGTTAGCCTCATACTTTTTGACATTGTCATCGTCCTTTGGCCTCAAACTCAGAAATTTCCTTTCCATATCTGATAAATGTTCATGAGGAAAGTATTTATATAACAAAATATCTTTAAACACCCTCAATTCCTTATTTGATACTTCTTATTCCCCATTTGTGTTTTGAATTAATGACCACCATTGACCGGCATCCCCTAAGAGGTGATAAACTGACATGAAAACCTTTTCTCTTTCGCTACTCCTCGAAGCATGAAATTTTTTCTCTAAGGAACTTATCCATTTGTCAAATACAAATGGATATTTAGTCCCATTAAATATTGGTGGTTTTTTCCTCATGAATCAATCAAACATTGTTCCTCCAGGTTTTGGATCAGGGTGATCCATACAGGTAAGGTTATTATTCATAACCTGAGTGAGTTGACCCAGTATGGTTATAAGTAGTCCAACACCAGTTGCATCACCAGTTCCACTATAACTATCTTGAATAGGAGAGAAATCCCTACATGGATTATGTGCATTGATACAGTTTCTATTCCTTCCACTAAGCTCTATTTATAAATAACCTCATAAACTAAATTAGTTTATGAATCACAATGCATAATTCAAAACATGAAAAATACTTAACATAAATTGAACAGTTTATGCATATAATCCATAATCAATTTTTTTTTGTTTTGGGAAGTATTTACTCATAAATATTTCATAATGGTTTTTAAACAAAATGTGAATTATCCTAAGTATATACCCTGGGAGTTTCAAACCAGGTGTGCAGTAAGGCCCGTTGTTGTGTACTAGGATACCGTAGGTCATACCTGAAACTCCTTGTTGGAGTTTTCACTCCTAGGTACATCTATGCCAGAACCATGTATACTTGTAGTATCTAGAAAGGGATGTATTTATAGGAAAACCCATGTAATATATACATTACCAAATATTTTGGATGTCCTTATATACTAATCCTCAAATTCTATCTTAGGGTAATTTTCTCAAATCAATATTTTTCTAAATGTAGTTTCTAAGGTTTTTACTAAATTTCCTATGATACCAAATGTAATGCCCTGAACCCAATTACATAGAATTAGTGCATTATTATATAATATTTTCATGTTCATAAGAGATCATGTCCCGAAATACGGATCAGTTTAGTAGCCTTGGAAATACTAGATACATACATAAGTCTAACATTACATTATGAAATTAAAAATAAACATTGTGTCTCCTTTGAACACACTCATATACCTTAGCCTATCCCTATAGGTCAATCATAATATACATATTTGCTTCATTGGAAAAATAAAACATAAGAAAGAGGTTATCCCAGATTTTCAGTAAGGATAACAATATATTTGAAACTATCATAAATAATTATAAATACTTAAGGAAATGTATAAGATTAAAACACCATCATTTCAAACATAAATTTCATCATAATATCTAAAATATATAAATCAACTAATGCAATTTACTTATTCACGTGTAAATTCTACTAGAAAAATAATCACATGTAATATCAACATCTAATCTCATAATGATGGAATTCATAATGTCGAACATCATAACCACATAGTCAAGGCCTTGTGCCAAGACTATAAATAAAAATATTGTCAAGGCCTTGTGACAAGACACTAGTTTTTCTAATGAGACCTATCGATGAATAATGGTGATATTGAGGGCCCTGCCTGTCACTTACTACCTCCAATTCATTCCTCATATGAAAAGGGAATAACATAACATTAACATTTGTTTTAAACTTACATACAAAATGTTAACAATTTTACCATAAAAAATGAATGAAATAAAAATAGCACATCCACATTAAAACATATCATAAAACTATCAGTACAATATGGAATATTATATCATAATAAATCACATTCAATTAAACATAAAATTCAATAATATTAGTAGACATAGATGAAATCAATACAAAAAATATTTGAGATAAATATCTATTTCTACTTTGAAATCATTTAAAAGTCAAGTAATTATAAAAGAAAACATTTATTTTGAAAATAATTATATTACCTTATTAGGTAATCTTTGAAGGTGTTATAATGGAGGAAAATATCTGAATCTGTTGTATAAGTTAAAAAAACATTATTTCCTTAATTTTTCGAAAAGGTCACAAAGTACCTTGTTTGGAAAATGACAGAAGAATTCCCCTAATTTTTTGAAAATATAAAACAAGGGTATAAATGAATTTAAAAAATAGTCTAGTAAATAGTAAAAATGTTTTGAAATACATTCTTAAGAAACATGTATGTGGATGATAAAGAAGTCCTAGAAGATAATTACGTATAAACAACCACAAATGACAAAGAGATTGTAAAATTAACCCTCACCTAGTAATTTTTCTTAGACGAGGGTACATTAAACTCCTGTATAATGGTAAAATAATTTTTATTAAATTATACAAGAAACAAATATATAAATATTATATCATATATGATCCTCTAATATTTCATTGTTAATAATATATTAGAATCATTGTTTCAGGTGTTAACTGATTCGTTTTCCTTTATATGTTTGTTACGTAAGTCATGTTTTTTATGGATAGGATGTATTTGATTGATATATATAATTATATTAAGTTCTTAAACATTATATTTTAATCATAAAATGAAAATTATTTTTGAATTGTTACGATGGGGAATGGAATCTCATCGCGTCATGGAGACAATAAGCCATATGTATGCACGAGCGACAATATAATTCTATTGATGGTGAAATCGTATGTAATTGGATGGTATATTATATATAAATAATAATTAAAAAAAATTATTTATTATTTACATCAATTATAATCATTATTATTCCCATCCAAATAATGAAGTGCTGATTAACAAACTACACCACGACGTGGAGACGGTAAGCCGTATATACGCACATATGGTGAATTTATCATTCATAGGATGAATAGAATAATGAATATGGATGTACCATATTTATAATCATACATTAGTATCTAGAAGGTACTGGAATAATTATTTTATTATTAAAAAAAATAGAATGAGGAAGTTGAAGAAGAAAAGAACTTTGGAAGAGGTGATAAAATAATTACCTCTTCTTCGGGTGATTCCTTTTGATTTGAACAAAATGCATCCTTAGTTTGTATTTTTGATCAATGTAATGACTCTAGGTTTATGTGAGGGTAGTTATTATGATATTTTAGTGGGTTTTGTCTGAGAAAAATGGCTTTGGAGGTGTGAATTTAAGAGAAGGGGAAGTACCCATTTATAAGAGAGGTGAGTGGCACTTTAGGAAAAGCTTGAAATATTAATTTATTATAAAATTATTTTCGGTTTATAATAGCTCTAAATGGGTTTATTTCGATGATAAGATGGGTATGGGTAAACATACTCTCAAAAAATAGGTTTTAGAAAAGTTTTGGTCACCATATTAACCATATGTTTTAGATTTAACTCTTAGTTAAATAGTTTAACTTCTACAATGTCTTCTTGAATTTTTATACTACCAAGTTAATATATTTACTATAAATGACCAATAGAACTTATAGAGGTTAATTAATGACATATATAACATTATCTAAGTCCTTTGGATAAATATTGGATTTTTAAGAATAATATATCCTTTATTAAAATAGTATTTGTTTTAAAAACTCCTTTTTGTCAATTTTTTCACTATTTAATATTTGGTTTTTTTGAAAGTCATGACAAATTTATTACATCAAAAAAATACATTTAATAAACCCTAACATGTCATATTCACCTAGAAAATTCAAGTATGACATAAAAAGTTTTAATTTACATTTATTTTAATATTTATAATATCAATTATTTTAATATTTCATTAATAAAGTAATTACTGTATCATCATTATGTCATAAATAAATTTAATTATTTAAAGTCAAAAAATTAATAATAAAATACCATTATTTAGGAAATATTTTTATATTTCTAATTAATATTTATTGTAGAATTTATCTTATGTGTAACCCTATATTAAAAATGGTTTGGTTATTAGACTTTGAATTTAAAACTTTTAACTCTTCTTAAAATGAAATATAATAAATGTTTTAATCAAACCCATATGGATAAAAAAGGATCCTAATTTTATCCTAAAGTTGGTTTTGGTCGAAAAAAACTTATCCAATAGAATTAGGACATGTGTTGGGGTATTTTTATATTATATTTGTAATATTTCTACCTTTAATTACCCTATTTACTTTTAATCATGGTAAATAAAATTCAAAAGTTACTATTGACCAAAAATTATTTTCTTCCTATTAAACCACATTTTACATACTGATGAAAACCATGTCTATCAAATTTTTGAAATTGAATTCACAGAAGTAGTAAAATTATGTTTTATGCAGATTTGTAAATGTGCCTAGAAGGTGGGTAAAAGATGTTAAAAAGTTCAATATAAAATGACTCAAATGAATTACATTGGATTAATATAAGTATTTGTTATCTATTTTTATGTTAAAATAAATTTTCATTTGAAAATAATTATTTAAATTAAAATTTATTTTTAAAAAATTATATACTGTTTTTCACTATTCATAAAAAATTGAAAGATTTCAGAAAAATACAAAAAAATTCAACATAATCCAATTTTGATATTAGAAATCCAAAATTGAAGTCCATTTTGAAAAAAAAAAATTTATAAAATCTAAAAATGTGGGTATTACCATTCATAACTGCTTTTTAAATGTCTAGTTTGATTGGTCGTGGTGTACTAGAACTTAGAGCTGCGTACAACATAAGCTATTTTATTATTCAAAGAGAAGAGTACTATGGAATTTTGGGGGTGTTACACCATTAAAATAATTTTTTATCTTGAAATTAATCACTTTGATAGAAACAAATTAGGATATCTTTATTTCATTACATCATTAAGTTCCCCTATAGCATCTTCAAATTAGTGATTTGTCCAGAGAACTTTAACCAGGTGAGAAGTCTTGTTTCGTATCACATTATCTCAATGATAATATATTTATGGTAGTCGATACTTATAAGAAATATTATATTATATTGTTATGAACTCTAAGTCTAGTACAAGTAATTTATTAGGTATCAAATTCCTCGGGAGAGATACATGGAACACATCAAGAACATAAGAGAGGTTCAGTGGAAGCACCAATAGATAAGGTATCATCCCTACCAGATAAAGAATATCAAAATGGACAATATAACTAGGGATAGTATTTTACTTATTATAAATTCATTAACCATATTCTATATAGAAATTTTAAGAAAAAACTTCTCACCAAATTCAATTTTGAGTTCACATCAGTGATTGTCAGAATAACATTTCTGTCGACTTTGAGATATCATTATGTATTGTTGAATGGTTCAAAATTTATCAATAATTTTATTAGTGATATAAGATCCTATTATCTTTTTTTTATATAATATAATACATTGGTTGTGATTTGGTAAATATACACTTCATCTCTTACTATATTTAATTAATATTCAAGATTAATTTTTATTTTATTCTTGAAGTGATAAAAATAAATTTTAATGAATCATAAGACCTATAATTCATTCAATTTTCCTCTAAATATTTACCAAAACAAAAATGAATACCAAAATTTATCTATTAACATAAAAGGTTATAATTAAACCATTCCACAAATATTTAACCTTATGTATCCATTAAAATATGATTGACCAAAATTGAATCCCAATGATTTGAATGATTTGATCTCATATCCTTCCATGACCAACTTAACGATTATCTTGAAATAATTTTAATCAATAATAAATTTTCATAACAAAATTTATATACACTAATAATTTCACAAAAATTATTCCAAAATAAAATCATGTATCCTTCCAAAATATAAGTCACCTTTTATTCCTTAAATAAGCTCATTTCTTAATAGAAAACATTTCCATTGGAAGTCTAGGTTCATCATTGCACCAATAGAAGATCATAAGTTTATTCAAAATATAAAATTTGTACTCATTATTACAGAATCTATTTAGATAGAGATAATCAATTCTTAGAATCACATAAAATTTCAGAGAAGGATGAAGAATAATATTCTCATAATACACATTCATAAAAAATTAAACATAAAATTCAATACACTAAAGTAGAGGATAAATGTTCCCTATTTATCATGATTAAATTAAACTATTGTGATTGTATAAGATTTACCTTTTAAATTTGAATTCAATGGTTTCTATATATTATTTCCTCATTATCCCTTGTATTAGTGAATTTATTTGCAAAATGACTTAACTCCTTCCATTTATTGCATTGGAGCTTAAGTGGTGCATTCTGCGGAGCTTTCTCTCTATTCACATCATCAGCTAACTTCTTCACATCAGTTTAATATTATATTTCCCTATGACCTTCATTCCAATACATGAAACATTTTTCAGTTACATTAATATAATTTCCTCCATGTTTCTTTATACACTTTGAGCATAAAGTAAGGCTCATCTACTTCTATCCACGGTTTTTTATAATTTCCATTGAATTATATATTTATTTTATTATCAAATCAATGATATTAATGGGTAACTCTAGTCTCTATATCTACCTTAATGGAAAATCAAACAATTTATTTATGGGTTTTAAACCCCTTATGGATAAATCACTTTAGAGACCTGTTTTTAAGATACTGAATACTCGATCAACATTAATTTCAATTTGGATGATAATGATAGAAGCATACCTCACAAGTCTTGTAAAATATTATTCATAGGTACCAAAAAAATTCACAATCGAAGTTCTTTATTTTTAGAAATTACTTTTCCATTTTCATGCAAAGAATATGAGGAATGTACTTATTGAAATAAAGTCTCTTAAAGTCATCCCACTCTATGGAGTTAATTTCTTTATTTTACCTCATATTCTCAAAAAGAGTCCAACATTGATCCACTTCACCTTCCAAATGATAGAAAACCAAAATGAATTTTTCATGTTCCAAACACTAAATAATGGAAAATATATTTTCCATGGTACAAATCCATTTCTAAGAAACTAGTGGATCCATGGAAACACAAAAATAAGGTGGTCATTACCTCAGGAAGGACTCAACAGATTTTTTTTCATTCCTTTACTCATTTAGAAGTTTAGCCTGATTAATATATTGAAATTTTTTTTGTTAAAATTTAATTGATATTTTACATTCCTGCACTAATAAAATTTGGGTTTTTATAAGGATAATCATTTAATTATCCATCACATTTAACATTAACTTGATTCATTTGGTTTCTATCCATCAACTAAAAATAAAATTCATAGTGGAAGAAACAGTAATCAAAGTAAACAACCACATAATGCTAAAAAAACATTTATATGATGTGAAAATAATAACACATACTTCTATGAAACACAATGTTTAACCTATATCATTTATGAATTCTACAAAAACTTTATGATTTTATCCTATACTTAAACTTATGCATAGGGTCCTAAAAAATGTTTTCACATACTAGTTTCAAAAGGTTAACTAAAACTTACTTTGATACCAAATATATTGATCCATAATTTTTATAAATAGATATCATTTCTTAATAAATTGATATTGATTACATAACATAATAATTCAAACTATAATCATGTAGTACTAGTTTATTTAGAAATATGGACATATAAACAACTAGTTCATAAAAGATCTACATCATCTCCTACTAATTTATTTATAACTAGAACCCTTATATATCATAATTAATACCTTTAATCATAACCTAGTGCTAGAAATTATGTTTTCATAATTATTAATATGATTCTAAATTATTTAATCCCTTATAATTAATCAATTTGATCATATTTTTATCATTTTAGTATTTTTGTTGAATTTTGGGATTCATTGTAGAAATTTCTTAATTCTAGAAATTTAGAAGTTCTATGGAGCTTCTATTTTTTGAGAATAACTTTTACAATTTTTTTCCAATTGAAGTTATTAATTTTTTTAGGATTCCTATATTCATGGTATTTGACTTTTTCTACCAAAACATGACCCAATTATAAACACACTAGCCTAGAAAAATCAGTTATGTGGAAAAATTTTAATGGACGATAGAATATACCCCACATAAATAATTGATGCATATTGTGGACTAGATACATCCAAATAAAGTTATTATTGATTAATTAGAAATAGAAATCAAATACTCATGTGTACATTAAATTTCACGAATAATTGTTTTCAAGAATGCTTCCCTTTAATGTTAAAGATTAGAGCAAGTAATGAAGTCTGATCCGATAGAAAAGTAGTCTTCAATACTTTGAGCTTAATTTTTTTAACACATTTCTAAATAAACGGAGATTTTATAGGATAATTAAAACTATATAGTGGTAATAACTTATTGAAGGAATTTTCTAATATTGGGCTATTTATTATGTAAAATAAACTCAATATTTCTAAGGAAAGAATCTAGTGGGAAAATTTTCCACCCCTAAACCCTATAAATATGAGGGTTCAATTCCATTCAAAGGGTTGAGAAAGGAGAAAGGGGGGGATATGATGGATAATTGAAAGATATAATTACTAGGTATTTTCTATTTTGTTTTTTATTAGTTTCATAATGCTCTCTTATTACCTCTTTATCTCTATTTTCATTCCCATGGAGTGGTAAATCTTTTGAGTGGTCAGGGAAGGGGGAGTTTTCCTTTTTTAATGTCGATGTATTATGCTTTAATGTAAATAAATATTTTTCTATTTAAGGATATACTTTTTTAGTAGATCCCAATTATCTTAATGCAATTGTGTTTTGGTTTTTTGTTTCATTTACTTTTTATATCTATGGTAAAAGATCTTTTAACTCCCTCTACCTAGTGTAATTTGACTTGATCGAGAAGATTGTGTTAGGTGTTGAGTGTCTAGAGATTGTTGGAACATGTGTGAAATAAGTGAATTGTTTCTATATTTTTAAGGATATTTATTTGATCCAGTCTTTCCATGTATTTTTGGGAATGTTTTATGACCTTTCATGCATATAGGAGTGATTTTCATTGCTTCTTTCAACCATGGGTGATTAAAAACTTGATTGAGGAGACATTAATTAATCATTTAATAGAAAGAGAGGGGGAATGTCTTTTTGACCATGATGACATTAAATATGGTGATACTAACCTGAAATAATCACTATCTTCACCAATTTTGTTCAACCATTATTTTTATTTCTTTTCTTTATTTTTAAAATCAATCAATTTTAAAAGAAACCTACACTTATTAATTTAATTTCAAGTGACAAATTGTATTTTTGTGCACTACTATCTGGGTAGAAACTAGTTTACCCTCATTACTGTATTTTTAACATAAGAAATAATTGTTTTTTTCACACCTCATGATAGACACAATTCAAAAGTAGGTACCATTATTAGGGATGTGGTGCCAAAAATAATTGTTTCTTCATTATTTATTTTATCTTAAAAATTGCATGACTAGAACCTCAAACATTGACCCTTTCCCCATATATTATATAATTTAATGAAACATATTGAATAGTATTAAAAAAATTAATTTTAAATTTGAATTTGAGGAACTTTCTCTTTAAAATTCAAGTGAAACTTTAAGTGTTCACTCAATGCCTTTCATCGTGGATATAAATTAGAACCAAACACTTAGAGACCTCTTCACACCATAATTACTTAATTAAAATAATAATCATTCCATTACATTCTTAAAAAATTATTTTGAGATTAAAAATTACATGATTCCATTTCTCCCAAAAATTATTGTATTTGTAGGATATTAAAAACAAATTATAGAGTTCACACATGTCTACTCTACTTCCAGACATTGAGGAGTAGCTGAGGAGCATACAAAGTGGAAGGAATTACCATTTTCGTTTGAATGAGCTACCAAAGAAGGGTTGTATGGCCTAAAACCTGAAGATGTGAATTATTGGAAAGAATTTGTGTGATGATTCATGCAATGATTCTTCCCCACCTCTACAATAAAAACCATTTGGAAGGAAATCTATGATATCATAAATTCATTGGTAGAAACCCTTTACGTGTACTGGGAAATGTTTAAAAATCTATGTTCCAGATGTGCACATCATGTAATTGAGGAGCATCACATTATTGTATTATTTTACCAAGGCTTACTAGATAATTATAGAAACCTCCTAGATGCATCATCTAAATGTGGATTGATTGAAAAGTAACAAGAAGAATCCAAGGCCTTAATTGAGAAGATTTCCCAAAAATCATAACAGTTTGATACAATAGGTACTGGATGAAAAGGAATTCATGAGGTAATAACTTTGTATGGATAAAAATTATAAGAAACTAAGATTTATGAGATAACTATTATGGTGAGAAAGATCCCCATGAAACAAGTGGGCTGTGGAAAAGCACCGGCTAAGGTATGTGGTTTATGCTTATCACCTAATCATTTTACTAACCAGTGTACTGAAATAAAGTGTATGGAAGATTGTAAAGAAACCTTTAAGTCAAGGAAGTTCAAAAAAATTATGTATGGAGAGATCTTAACGAAGTTCAATATGGATTTGGAAATTAAAAAAAATCAAGCTAGACCCCCATTGAAAAACTAGTTCCAAAACCAAACCCCATTGGAGTAACAATTCCAAAACCCAAAACCATTTTAAAAAAAGAAATTGTATAATCAGTCTTCTTACTTCCAACCAACCACTTTCCAAAAACCCTACGAGAATACTTACTACAGTACATGACCTCCAATTCAAAACCAATAGTAGATATCTAATATTGAGGGTATGAAAGATATTGCCAAATATTTTTCCAACAAGTTCGAATGTCTCATGGTATTTATAAGCAAAAATCTACGGAAACAACCTTCATAAGTAATCCCAAACCCAAAAGATAATCTCTGAATGATAAAAAAAATAATTGGAAAATAAATCTCACCACCAGTATCCCATAAACCTAAAATAAGACTACCTAAGCTGAGGGAGAAAGAAATTGAAAATTTTAAAAATTCTATGAAAAATGCACTAAGAAGAAGACATATAAGAAGATGAGGATAAGGATAGGCAATAGAGTAAGAGTAAAGGAACAACATTGAAAATTAAAAAAAAGGGATAATAAAGGCTTATCCCCATAATTTCCATTAAGGATGATTGAATCAAAGATATTTTAGGAATAATAAGTTCAAAAAGAAATTTTGGACACCTTCCAAAAGACAGAAATTAATAACCCCCTTCTTGAAGAACTTAAATAAATTCCAAAGTATACTAAAATTTTAAAGTATATTTTCACCAATAATAGAACACTTAAAGGTAATGAAAGGATAAACTTGGGAAATAGTTTTTCATACCTTGTCACACTATAATTTCCAATAAAATGTCAATATCCAACTAAATTTTCCATTTAGTACACCATTGTATATTTAAATTTCTAAAATATTTGTTCTATATATGTGATTTAATTAATGTATTGACTCACTTAGTATACACTTATTCTCAAATTTGAGACTTGAGGACCACATGATTGGTTCTATAGCATACAAACAGATCTATAGTTTTCCAATAGGAGTTTTGGAGGGTGTCCTTGTGAATGTCAAAGACCTGTTATTCCCAGCTCACATATATATGCTAAATATAGAAGAAGATAGGATCCCTTCACACTCACCCATCATTTTGGGGAGACATTTGTTAAACATGGCCAAAACCGTCATCAATGTACATGAATAGATTCACCCCATGTCGTGTAGAGATATCACTGTCCACTTAAATATTTTTGAATCCATGAGGTGCCCATTGGATGATAACTCTCTCTTTGAACTATCCAATGATGTAAGTGTTGAGAAAATTGAATAATATGGTATGTTTCATTAATTCTTATCATTAGGAGAGTAATTTTTTATTGAAATATCACTAAACATCTGGATTCCCAAAACATTGAAGATTCTGATTTCATGTGGGAAGAAGAGGTAAATTATGATTTCTTTGAATATTTGTTAAATTATGAGGAAGGTGATACTATTGAATGCATGTAATATGTCCATCCTTTGGAGGTGGGGAACATTACTTTAAAATAATCCCTTGAGTATCCCCTGATCTAAAATTAAAACCAATCCCCATTGATTTGAAATATGTTTACCTTAGGGATGGAGAGAAATAACAATTGATATTGCTAATAATCTATCTAAAACCCAAGAAAAATATTTTATTTAAATTTTGAGAGTACATTTTACAAGAATTATGGTGGATTTTAGATGATATCCTAGAAATATATCCTAAAATATGCTCACATAGAATTTTTCTTGAGGAAGATTCCAAACCTATAAGACATTCCCAAAGGAGGATGAATCCCAAATTGATGGAGGTTGTGAATAATGAGATAGAGAAGCTCTTGGAACCTGAGATCATATATCCCTTTTCAGATTCATAATAGGTTATCCCCATTCATGTAGTTCCAAAAAAACTAGCCTATCCACTACGATCAATGAAAATAATGAATTGATCACTATGAGAATTCAATATAAATGGAGAGTATGCATTGATTTTAGGAAGTTGAATTATGGCACTCATAAAGGCAATTTCCATATCCCCTTCATTGATTAGGTGTTAGATAGAATGTTCAGGATAACTCTTTATTACAATTATGGATGGATTTTTAGGTTATTTTCAAGTAACTATTTCTCCTGAGGATCAAGAGAATTTAACCTTTACTTGTTCATTCATCACTTTTTCATATAAAATGATTCCATTTGGATTATGTAATTCTCCAGGTATATTTCAAAGGTGAATGGTATGTATTTTTTTCTGATCACATTGATGATTTCTTGAAAGTTTTCTTAGATGATTTCATAGCTTTTGGAAATTCATTTGACCATTTTTTGAAAAATATAAAAAAGGTTTTAAAAACTAGTATTGAAAAGATTCTTGTTTTAAAATTTGATGAGTTTCATTTCATAGTTTAGAGAGGAATTTTCTATGGTCATGTCATTTCAAAAAAATGCATTAAAGTGTATAAATAAAACATTAAGTGACAAAATAATTACCTTACCCAACTTGTGTAAAGCATTTTAGATCCTTTTTAGGATGAGTAGGATTCTACATGAGGTTTATAAAAGATTTCATTAAGAGTTATATACCCCTCTCTAGATTTATTTTTAAAGATGATGATTTTGATTTCAATGGTTCATGTATGGAATCCTTTTATGAATTTAAGAGGTGATTGATTACACTACTAGTGATGCAACCACTGAATTGGGAAGAACCATTTAATATACTTTGTGATTCTTCTAAACAATTATTTAGAGCAGTCATTTCATAGATCATTTAGGGTATTCCAAAATTCATTAAATATGACTCAAGAACCTTAGATTCAAATCAATTAAATAACACAACCACATAAAAAGAGTTTTTTAGAATTTTTTTCTTTAGAAATATTTAGATCATATCTTCTTGTAAATAAAGTCACCATGTTTTCTGATCATACAGCTCATAGGTACATGATAAATAAGGATAAAGCTAAAATGATTCCAGTGAGATGAATTTCACTACTACAAGTGTTCAAAATATAAATAAAGGATAATAATAAAGTTGAGAACCATGTTTTTGATCATTTTAATAGACTACCCAACACTTTTAGAGATAAAATTCCAAAAATTGAACCATTGAATGATAACCTTCTAGGAGAGGAATTATTTCGATTGAAGGAGAAGTGACATAGTATGATAACATCATTAATTAGATGGTAACATCTTATATACAATATCATTTCAATTCCCACTAAATTTAAAAAATAAAATATGAGTTTATATTTTACATCTATGGTGATCCATTTCTTTGGAATATTTTCAATGATCAACTGATAAGAAGATGTTTTACTGAGATTAAAATTGGTTATGACTTTGAGTTGTTTCCTGATTTAGGTTGAGGATATCACTTTGGACCTTAAAAAAAGAAAATATTTTTTTAGAATATGGACATTATTAGTCCACCATTTTTAATTATGCTCCATAATTTTTCAAATGGTGTGAACAATGTTAGTTTTCTTGAAATATTTCAAAGATACAATAAATTCCCTAACTACCACTTAATTTTTCTATGATTTTTAAAGTGTGGGGGATAAATATTATGTGACCTTTCCCAATCTCATTTTTAAATTATTATATATTTCTTTCATATGATTATGTTTCCAAATAGGTGAAAGAAAAATCCACCATGACTAATAATGCTAAATTTGTTTGTGATTTTGTCAGGGCTAACATATTTTATAGGCTTGGAGTTCCTATAGGCATTATCAATGATCATGGGATTCACTTTTTCAATAGGATAATAGGGGACTTGATAAGAATTGTGGGGTATATCATTAAACGTTAACTCCCTATCATCTATAGACTAATGGTAAAACTAAAGTGTCCCATAATGAAATCAAAGGAATTTATCAATAGGCTATTAAAAAAAACAGGAAGTATTGGAACCAAAGGATTAAAGACACATTATGGGATTACAAGACATCCTACAAAACCCTGATTATAACGAGTCCATATAGTTTGATTTATATGAAATGTTGTTATATTTTAGTGAAATTGGAGTATAAGGTGTATCAGGTTGTAAGTTAAATCAAATTAGATCTAGAAAGAGGTCAGAAAGAGAGAAGATTGTAGTTATAGGAGTTGGAGTTAATTAGAAGGGAATATTTTGAGAATTCTAGGATTTATAAAGGGAGAACAAGAGTGACTTGTGACAATTTGATCCAACATAAATACTTCATCTTAGTGACAACTTGATTTTATTTAACTCAATAGTCAAGATGGTTCCAGGTAAACTTCTTTCCATATGGGAAGGTCCATTTATAGTTACGCATGTATATCCTTTTGGTGTTGTGAATATTTTTAATAATGGAGAGCCTGATTTATTCACTATTAATGGAAAAAGGTTGATGAAATCCCATAATACATTTCTATTATATCTATTGGAGGAGATCACACTCCTCCAACATGTTTATTAATAAAATCCTTTAGGTCAAACCTCCCCTTTACACTTATTTTCCTGTGGTGATTCATTTTCAAATATTCTTACATGTTAAATAAATTTAAATGAATTAAAGACACTACATTATTTATATGTGTGGGAGGGATGATTTTTAGTTTAGTATTTTTATTTTTTATTTATTTTTCTAATTTAAAAAAAATATTTGTGTTATTTTCATAATTTTGTGAATTTATTTTTCAATTTTTATGTGTTTTTGAAACATGAGAGCAGAAATGATTACCATTTCCATTTTTCAAACCCAGTAATATGATTGAAATAATTTATTCAATGAAACCTAGCTTAAATGATTGTTGAAAATGACTTTGTTTCAAGTAAAAATCTTCTGGGATTTCAAGGAAAAACTATTATTTAGGAATCTCATGCCACACGTCAGTATATTTATATTTGAAATAACCATCATGTGTGGATTATAAAATATTTTTGTTATATTCTTTTCATTCACCTCACTTCTTTAAAGAACCATAGCTTTCTTGTTTTAACTAGAATCTAATTTTTTTTCCTTTCAAAACTTGAGGGTTGGAGGCACATGTTTTTTAAATGATTGGGACATTTATTTGATTTTAAATCCCCCTTTTCAAGATAATACATTTTTATTATGTAATTAAATATACATTAAATCCTTTTATCCCTTATAATCCATGAACAACCTATTAGGATAGACACATCACATGAAAATTTTCCCTATCCAACCAACCCTGGAAGTAAAATTTAATGATCTAGTAAAACATAAGTGTGGGGGTAATCTATCTTGTGTTGTGATACCTCATTTCGTGATACATTAAGTGGGAAATAAAATATATAGGAAATGATTTTAATAATGAGAATTTTTTTTGTCAGAAATTTATTCCTTTATGGTGTATTCATGATTAGATAAGTTATGCCTTTTTAGAGTTTTCAAGAAACCTTATTTCTGAGAATATTGAAAATTTTGTTACTAAAATGAAGAATGGTTTGAAATTTCCTTTAATTTTAAAGATTTTGGAGCTGATTTTATACAATGGGGAGTGAATATGAGACCATACATGAATGAAATTATAATCTTTTAATTTTTCTACAAAGATATCTATTCCTTCCTCATTCAACCTTTGAATTTTTGACATCTCAATCCTACCAATCAGAACCCAAAAAACCACCCTATAATGTCCTAATGATAAACACATTTCTTTGACTCACATTGAGTGCATGTGTAGGAATTTATCAAGACTATTATGATCCTTATGTGAGTTTGGATGAGAAAATCCTTGTTAAAAATTTTCGTTTGTGAGATGAGATAAAATTCATGTGAGGTAGGTGTCTTGTGTGTATGGGAGTAGAAATAAAGAGAAAAAATATTTAATGATCATAATTACGAACTTGAAATTTTTTTTTGATGATTCATGATATCTTTTTTTTCATTTCATGGAATTGGTGTATCTCATGGGTATGTGTTTGTAATTTTCCTTGATTTGATTTTGATTCTAACTTTTCCATGATTCCAAGTGCTAAGTGTGGGAAATTTTATAGAGATAATATTTTCATAATTATTCATATGTTTTTCAATAATCTAATCTCTTAAAACTAATAATTTTTTGGTGATTTTCATTATTTTAGTATTTTTTTTGGAATTTTGGGCTTAATTGTGGAAATTGATTAAGTAATGAAATTTAGAAGTTTCATAGATCTTCATTTTTCGAGCAGAGGTTTTACAATTTTGACCCAATTGAATTGATTCATTTTTAGGCTTCAATTTTGTTGGGCTTTGACTTTTTCTTATGAACACATATCAAATTCTGAACACACTAGCCCAGAAAATTCAATGAATTATAGAATTGTTTCTAGACAATAGAGTGGTCCCTACATCAGTAATTGAGCTATATCTTCATCTAGAGATATCCAAATGAAATTATTATATATAGATTAGTAATAGGAATCTAGGATGAAATCCCAAAATAAATTTTATGGATAATTTCTTTCATTAATTCATCAATTTAATGTACCAAAGTGGTGGTATTTGAGAAGTTTTCTTAGACAAAAAAGTATTCTATAGTAATTTGAGAATAAATTTTTTCACTTGTCCACATAAGATAAGATTTTGTGGTCTTATAAACATGATATAGTGAATGAAATTTTATGCAGACATCTTTATGATATTCATCCATTATTATGATAAATAAACTCAAACCTTAGAATGAATGAATCTGTATAGAAACTTTTCCACCCCTAAATCATATAAATATGAGTGTTCACTTCCATTAAAAGGGTTGAGAAAGGAGAAAGAGGGGATGTTCTGGAGAATTAAAAGCTTGATGTGCTATGTTTTTTGTGTTTTCTCGTTTTTTTAGTTTTAAAATGCTGTCTTATTCCCCCCTTTAATTCTATTACCTTTCACATAGAGGGGTAAATCTAATGAGTGATTGGGGAAAGTGGAATTTTCCTCTTGTAATTTCATAGTATTGTAAGTTAATGTAAAACTATATTTTTCAATTAAATGATATATATTTTTAATTATTACCAATTCTATTAATGTGATCATATTTTGGGTTTTGATTTCATTAATTATTTATAACTTTTGTTGAAGATATATAAACTCCCTCTATCTATTGAAACATATCACGATCGATCAGATTGTGTTCGATGGTGAGTGTATAGAGATCATTGGAACATGTGTGAAATAAGTGAATTATTTATAGATTTATAATGAGAAACAATTCATGATTAGGACTTGCATTAGTTGTTTGGGAATAGTTTATGAACTTTTATGCACATAAGAGTTGTTTTAATTGATTTCTTCAACCAAGGGTTATTGAAAACTCAATCGAGGAGTTATTAATTTTTCATTAAATAGGAATAAAGGGGAATAATTTTAAATACCATGATGAAATTGAAAATTGTGACCTTACCCAGACCCCATCAACCTCATCCACATTTTTATTCAACCTTAAATTTTATTTTTTTATTTATTTTAAATATAAATAAATTTCAAAATAAACCTCCACTTGTTTCTTTAATTTCATGTGACAAACATGATTATTATGCACTGCTCTATGGAGACAGCTTTGGTTACCCACTTTACTGAATTATTAACTTTGGAAATAATTTTTTCACACCCCAAGAAAGGAACATGTCACCCGAGGAAAGGAGACATAATAAAATGGTGAGATAAAATGCTTAGTAAGGTTAAACAAGGCAGATATCAATGATTACATAATCATAACATAAGAAATAAGGTATAATAATATGATATTAACATTTGAAAACCATAACCTTCCTATCATATATCATAATAATATGTCATGGAAACAATCCTGGCAGTTCATAAGACATGAATCATAAAGGAATCAAAGAACATGAGTAATGGGAGCATAAAATTGGAATAAGAAATAAATTTTGGCATACAAATAAGAATAAAAAATCATTTCCTTAGTAGTCATATATTATTTTCATGACTATCATAGTGGAACAAGTTCACTCCTCAAACCATTGTAGTTATGAAGGTTCATTCCCATGACTATCTTAGAGAACAAAGTCACATACTAAATTGGGTTCCCTCCCAATTATTGTCTTATTTATCTAATGCAATGTCGATCTTTACCCAATTAGTTGTATAGAGGTATAGGTCCCACCCATCCTTCATTATAACATGAACACAATCCTTAGTAATAATGTAACAATCATCTTTTGTTATAACCTAACCTCCTTCCCTGGTTATAATGTATCAACCGTCACATAATGAAAACCAAAAGTATTTGTTAAAAAATATCATAAAAAAATTCATCATATTAGGAACCATGAAAATAAATGTGGTTCATGAAAATTTCACTATATAATACCCCATATAAAATAAATATGTTTCTTAAAATTTTTATCTTTTCCTCATATTATAACCCATGAAAAAATGGATTTAATGGAAATATTTTCATAATAAACATTAACCATATAGATAAAAAAATATGAATGGTATCCATGGTTCATATCCCTAGTAATTAATAAGTGAAGTCAAGGGTTTTTGTCATTGATGAATAAAAATACCTTTATAAGATCGTTAATAAATTCTTGAGGAAATAACCTTTCCATTTTGAAATCACTTATTTAAATTATAAAAATTCACATAATTTTATTGAAAAACTTTATTTAAAAATAACCATAAAAATTGTGAAGGAATATTCAAATAATTTAGTGGTCATGATGGTGGGAAATTCCGTTCATTTTATATAAGTTAAAATAAAAACATTTCTTTTACACTTTTATAAAAGTGCCTCATTCAGAAAATGAAAAGGAGATATATTTTGATTTTTTAAAGTAAAATATGGATAAAAAACTTTAAAAATAATAGGATAAAATTATAAACCCGATTTTAAGAATTTTTAGGAAACATAAATATGTACAAAATAGCTTTTCGGCCGAATAAAGAAATAAAGATGATTTTCCTTGAAACATATTTTATTTTTCATGAGAACAAAAGGTGTGGAAAATGAAATGAAAACATGTATTTTAAATAAATAGCCAGATAAAAATACAATTCAAGATATTATTAATATGTATGTAATAATAATTCATCATTGGGTACCTAATCATAAACAATTTAGAAGAACAATGAGATTGTTACATAAAACACTTTATCACTTTGGTAACATTTGAATCATATGAATAATGAAAGAAATAAACTTATTTGGATTTTTAAATTACTATAAATTTCAAAATAATCATCATAAAAAATATTCATGGTCATTATATACACCAAAAAAAGAAACAAATGGTGAATAGGGAATGTGTACCACATACATAAAAGTGACATGAAAATCTATTACATTAGGTCAGAATTCCTCCATTTGTGTTGTAACCTCATATATAATTAATATAAATTTATTAAAATGTATATTATATATCCATAATGATATATATCATAACATATATGATCTAATTATAACCTTTTATTACCCATTTTTATCATTTCTTTATTAAAATCACTATTTCAGGTGATATCTACTTCATTTTTCTCGTATGTTCTGGTTTGATAGTTTTGATCCTTGTAATTTTATCCAAGTTAAATCATATAAATAATGTTAATAATGATATAAATATCATATATATAAATTATATATATGTTTTGATTCATTCCAAAAATACACAGAGAAAAAAATGAATTACACCATTTATAGAGACGGTAGGTCTTACGTAAGTACGAGTGATATTTCCACATCCCATTTGATGGAAAGAGGGTTAATTAAGGTGGTTTCATAATAATAATAATAAAATTTATGTATATTTAGGATAATTAAGTTATTATTTTATGAATAATATAATATATTTATTTGATTTAAAAGAATAAATAATAAAATGTGATCTGTTAAGGCGATTACCTCTTATTTCAAAAAACTCATTTAGATATCATCTTAAGGGATTTATGGTATATATTTTAGGAATAATATAACCTATGGAATATTTAAATGGTATTTTATAGATAAATAGGTATATTTTGGTCTATCTATAAGGCTCAATGTGGTGTGAAGAAGAGAAAAGAGGGGTACCCTTTTAAAATTGAGGTGAGGGGGACTCTTGAAATTTCATAAAATATTAAATTAATATAAATTAATTTTGATCTCTTAATGGCACAAAAATTAATATTATTGGAAGATAATATGATTATTATTCTAAATATTCTAAAATAATAAAATTTTGCTACATTTGGAACAGATTTTTGTCCTTAACGTTTTTGTTTTAACCATTTATTAACCCTTTTAACAATTACCGTAATATTAATGTGTTCTACCATTTAATAGTTAATAATGTTACTATAAAACAAAAAAAACCCATAAATGAAATAGTTTTTATTTTTAAAACCATATTACATTAATTTAGAATAATTTAATATATTTTTTGAATTTTATATCATTTAATAAAATATAATTTATTATAAAATATCATTAATGTGAATTTTAACACTATTCATTTAATTTGTCTTTATAAATACATCAATAAAAATGGGGATTTTAAATATGATTCTTTTACACCTCCACAACATTTTAAAAATATCTATAAAATTCTCTATACATATTAACTCATTTAAATTATATCTCTTTTAACTATTTTTAAATCATTCATTTAATTTTTTAATTAATTGAATAAATACTATATTAGAGATGCAAAACCATTTTAGTAAATTTTGTAATTTATAAAAAATAAAACTAATTTTTTTAATAAAATAATTTCTTCATTACAAATATATACATTTGTATAAATTCATAACTTTTTCCCCATGTGGACACATAAGATATATTAAAAACTAAGAGAGTGACATTTGGTAACTTTCATTACTTTAAATATTATATAGATAATTTCCATTGAAAATTTTCCATTAAAAGACTTTATTTCATGAATAAAGTGATAAGGGTGTAATTAAATTCATCCAATAATAATTAAGGTAAAAAAAGTATTATCTCATAACTTAGTTTTAACCTAGATTAACCTGATTTACCCTTTACCAATGTGATAAATTCTATAAAAGTTACTATTTATATTGGAAAAAAATAAAATTGAAATATTTACCAAATATGAAAAAAATAATTAAAAATATGGAATAAATTTCCTCAAATTCATTACCTATAAGTGGAATAAATAAATTTTCATATAAGTGCACAAAACGTGAGGAAAACTACTTTTAAAAAAATATAGTTTTTAAGCAAGATATTGGATTTATTCTTATCTCATGAATAGTTAAAATATTAGATGAATGTTTAAGAGGTTTTATTGAATATATAATATATATATATTATTAAAATAATTTTAAAATAGTGATTAATTTAATTTATTAAAATAAAAACACATTGCGCGCATAAAACAGATTTTGAGGAAGATGTGTTTTTACATATAAAAATGTTTTTATACTAAATTAAAATATAAAATAAATTGCAATGAACCTAATTTTATTATTCTAAATACAATATGACTAATTTTAATCTCAAACCATTTCAAAAAAGTTAACTTTTTACATTCTTGAAAAAATATAGTTTTCAATAAAAAAATTATTTTTTATTATTTAGTGTAAAATAAATCTTTTCAAAACATTCTCAAATAGTTATCATAAGATAAATTTCATATGATTATTTCATAAATTTAGTAATTTTTATGTAATAAAATGTAAAAAAATTAAATATAATATATTCTCCAAAAAATAAATAAAAATCATTTTGAAGGAAGTATATTTTCAATCACAATATAGCTTTGCTAAAAACCTAAATTCTTATTTCCTAAAGATCAATAAATAAATTTATATCAAGTAAGTTAATTTTATATATATTATAAATTATTTAATCCAATTAATAACTTCCAATTTAATGGTTATGTTTTAAAAGTCACATAAAAATATATCATGGTTCATTTAAACCTAGTGTTTTATGTAACACAAGGTATCATAGAATTTCAATTTATTTGAAAAACATTATTTCATTAAATATTGAGGTGTTAAAATTATATTGTGACCTAACATAAACACCTTTAATTTAAAATTTCATACCCAATGGGTCTGTGTGTTCCCAAATTTAATATATATAAAATTATATTAAGTGTATAAATACATAAAATATTATAAATAATTAATAATTAAAACATTTATAGGTCTAATGAGTTGAGAATATCTAATTATAGATTTTAACATGTTTAGAAGGTCCTAAACGAGTCCATTTCTAGGTTCAGGTTCATGGGTAGAGTTATCTCACCAAACTCACTTACAGGGTTCTAGAAACAAAATGGATTTTTGTCTAGACACCATCCATTTAAAACCCCACCTTCATAGACTCAATCCACATTTCAAGATTATGAGGTCCACCCAATCTAGTAATTCGTGGTGGAGGCTATAGATGAAAATCCCTAGTCATATTAGACATAGAAGGCTCACCTCTCAAACCTCTAAAACCCACATATTGAGTAATATCAATAGGATCCTTAGAAATTTGGTGATCAAGTGGAGGAATATACACAACTAGGGGCTCCTTTCTAATAACCAATGGAAAATCTCATACCTACCCTCCTAACACCTAAAAAATGTTCATCACTGTGGAATTTGAAAAAAAAATACTATATTCATGACCTTGAATCACATAAATAAAAAAGTATAAACGTAATAGATAATATGAGAAATAATAATTCAGGCATCTAAATATTTCTCACACACAACTTCTGATATTAAGATCCTTAGATAACTTCAGTAAATATCTTTTTAACCCCAATTATCTAGTCTCTCTCATTGGTATAATCATATTCCTATAAGATTTAATTTTTCAAGTTAATAGTAACATAACATAATCATGGTTCATTTGAGTATAATTATATATTTAAGTTCATAAAAAAAACTACATAAGTTTGTATTTAAACATTAAATTACCAAAGTTCATATTATAATTAGTGTCTTAAAAAATAGGCCAGAACAAGAATTTCATGTGAATCCTTTGTTTTAAAAACAATGCATGCAAGCACACCTATTTACAACATAGAACAAGAGTGAAAACTAATAAACCATAAATTATCATCAGAATGCATCATATTTATCCAAATAACCTCAATTTTAAAAGTCAAATCTAATAAAAATAATACCATCCCTAATAATATGGAATTTTCCAACACATGGGTTAGCTAAACCAGTGAATAAGGTCTATATCATATTCTTACCACATCTTATATCATATCTAAAATATCCCAAATATTAATGAAAAATAAAATCAAGTCTCAAATACAACTTTTTAGTATTCTCAATATAGTTTTCCTACACTATAAATGTCTCGGGTGCCATATATCGGAAGTCTGCCTCCCTATAAGCCTGATTCTGTCGACATGCAGTGTGGGTCCATATGTAAATAGGGAGACTACACCCTCATAGGTAAAAATATCCATAAATCATAGTGGATTTTGTATAACCAACATAACTCACTAAAAAAAGAATATCATAATTTAATTTTATATATAGTAATAACATTATACATTCCATAATAAAAAAAAAGTTGTAATTTAAAATATTAATACAAGTTAAAAAATATCTCCCATGGGAAGAACATATATAGAGAACCAAAAAGTAAATATAATACAAGAAAACATTGAAAAATTGATCTTGGTTATATTCCAACTTCCCAACTCTGAGGTCCTACCAAGTTACATAGCTCACCCATCAGTAGCTGGACCCTTTCCCCTATCTGGATTATGAATTGTAAAGTCTTCTCAAGTATGAGGGGTTAAGTAGGGTGTTAGTTCAATTCACTAGTTTTCTACTAACGGCGTCCCTAAAAAACTAGTAAATTTGATTCTTTTGCATAATAATAAGTGAAAATAATAACCAAATGGTAACTACTATAATAAATTTCATTTCCTCTAGTTCTTATCTAGTAATCCAAGGTATGACCATACCCATTTTAGCCAATGTTTTGGTGTCTCTATACATATTAAAATTAATCTTAAGGATCATGGGGTAGTACATTTCCATCCTATAAGGTGTCAACTCAAAGGGTTTAAAAACTATTTAAAAACACAAGGTAAAGGGGTAATTCAACCCCTTTATATATGATCTCAACCCTATATCATCTCTATATTTTCTCAAACTATTGCAAGAATAATGATAAAGGTGGATTGAGGCTATATAGATCTAAATCCAATGGTTTCTCAATCAAAACATGAAAATAACTAAAAAAGGGATAAAGTGGCACTTATCTACATAATCTCTCCCCATGGAAATCTTGACCATGGAATAACATCAATAGATGTTGGGGGGGAACATCCCCTATCGCTATGGTCTCACCCCAAGGGAATCTTGACCATTAAATAACAACATTCATTAAAGGGGACAAGTCGACCATGTCACCATAGTCTCACCCCTGGGAATCTAAACCAAGTCACCATAATAGTGAACTATGAGAATGCCTCGTTATTCCATAGAAATTGTAGACCATATGAATCTAAATCTCAATCCATATAAAGAAAAAGGACAATATGAAGGGAGAACCTAACATGTAATGATATTTTCTCAATGTGTCTTGATCGAGGGAACACTAGTTAGAAAATGATGGGAAAAGTATCCTAGGTATATATCAATATTAACCATTAGGTTTCTTAAACCCTCATGTAAATTATCCATAACATATAATATAACAGTCATTTAAAATTTAAAATAAGGTTAGAAGAACATTTGAAACTTTATAATCCAACCAAGATGGTCTACCCACACTGAACCCCTTTATAAAATTGCCACAAGGTCCGAACCATTAGGTATCATTCAGTGTAAATAGGAATCCACTCATATCTTATGCATATCAATAATAAAATAAGATATGTAATTATATTATCCCTCTACAAGGATAATCACATTAAACCATAAGGGCACACATACACCTCTCTATACTTAATAGATTTTTAAGGCATCTATCTTGGTTCATCATACCGAAAATATAAATCAAGTAACCCATGATAGGATCTGAGTACAAGGATTATCCCATTATAAATTAATTACATGACCATAAAAATACATGACATCAAGTTATAATTACTAGAGTGTTTTAAATGACCTTAAACAGTAGTACCCTACTCATACATTGTTGAGAGAAGATAGTTTAGATTTATTGTTGGTCCATCTCTCAAGGGATGTGAGACCCCATATCACATGACAAAAGAAAAAACACATAAATCATAGGGAATTTTAAGGTAAAACCAACCTTAATATAAAATAATTCCACTCATTGAACAAATTTTAATCAATTGGATCCGATTGGAAGATATTGAAATTTTTGAAAAAACCCTCAAATTAGAGATTAAATGATGGAATATTCAAAAATTTCATGAACAACCATGAAGATATGGTATAAGAGTCATAGACTTACCATAGGTGGCTCATTTGGACCGATTACACCCAAAACTAGCACAAGCTGATGGTGAACTAAGGTTTTTAAGGGAAGAAAAAATGGAAGGGGAGAGGTGCTTGGACAACTATGTGGGAACAAAAGAGAGAATATGGGGCTCTCATTTAGGTTTTAAATCAAAATAAAAAAATAATTTAATTAAAAATAAAAAACAAACTAGGAAGCCACCATGTAAATGGTCACCCATAACTTAGTACCTGTTTTTGGGTCACCAAGTACTAAATATAGGGTTATCTTGTGGCCCACGACCCACTTAAAGCTATAGGATCACTACCCACACCACTGAGTACTCAGTAATAAGACACTAGGTACCCGATGAAATCTGTTAAAAATAAATATGTATCCTTGATCTTTTTTTTGAAATGAACCCAAGAGATCCCACCAAAAAATATAAACCTTGTAATCAGGTATAATGAACATTATCTAGTAAAAATTTTATGGAATTCATATATCATATGGATACAGGGTGTTAAAAAATACAATGTAAATGTACTGATATAAAAATTCTCTAGGTGTACTATTTATAAAAGATTAAAGTGAAATAAAAACCCCTAGAGATTTACAAAGACTCTTACATTAAATTTTCACTACATTATTTAAAAATAATGACTCACTATGAACATAAGTGAAAAGTTTTATCTTCATATAAATTAAGATATTAAAGAATATTTTTTTTATGTAACAATGATCCCCATATTTATCATAATAATGGTTTCCTTATTCTCCTTATTATTCTTTATCTAAATGTGTTAATAATAGAAAACACTCATATGATATTCAATGATATTAAACTTTAGAACCTCTGGAAATTCTATCACCCTATTAATTTTTAATCATCAATGTTATTACATTAATTTAATAGATCAACCATTTCTTTCTAAAAGTTAAATATTCACTCTTTCCAAAAATTTGGTTAAAAAATCCCTTATAAATTTTAAAAATTTATATAATATTCCCTAGTTAAAATATATATCTTCCCATATTTAATAAGATCATAAAATCATAAAATCATATAATAATAATTCAAACTAAGGTATGTATAGCCAAACCATGATGTGATTTTTGTGTCAATTATTTGGATAAAAAACCATGATTTAGAAAACTTAAAATAATAGAAAATTTATCCATTTACTTCTTTAAATATCATATTTATTATGTAACAAAAAATTATTTTATTCACATTATGATTTAATTTTGTCATGAAATTTTCCGAAGATACCTAAAATAGATTTTTATCTATACTAATAAACACAAGCTCCAACTTTTTCATAAACCATGGTAGAAAGCATGTCATGGATTAGCTACAATGACTTAGTAATTTAATCAATGATGCATTTTTCCTTGTCATGGAAACTAGTGACTATATTATCATATTTCATGATTCATTATCATTATTATGGCTTAATAAATGACATGATTTTATATCCAATATCAAACTGACTTTAAAAAGTGATATAATTCTACGATTCTCCCTATTTTTCAATAATTCATATGAACCATATCACGAACTCCACATGGTTTTGAGTCATGGTAAGTAGTAAAATCATTGGAAACTTCTCCTGTAACCATTATGTAATTCCCTTACTCAAAACACTGGTATCAATATAGAGTGCAACAAGACCTCATGTGTGCCTCCCCTCACTAAGAGGCTTCCAACTAGTAGTGATGGTCTGAATGTAGTCAATAGGGAGACTATATCCTCAATATCATATCCTTACAAAAAATATAAACATAATATAATTTTTTTGAGTAATCAAGGAGGAATATACGGAATCATAATGTAATATCATATGTAATACATGTATTACAAAAAATAAAATGGGTTACCAGTGTGGAAACCAAACCTGAACATAAACCGTTAGAAGATAAATTAAATCTAACACTATATAAACCTTCAAAGTTAGTACCGATACCACCACCAACTCCATGATTATCATTTAAAACCTCTCCGTTGAGTCCCATTCCATTTACTATATTCATATACATGAAGTATAAATTTGTGTCGAGATTTCTATACAAGGTTTGATTAATAAAACCTAGTAGGACACCACCAATGCATCCTCAACATAAGTACACATGTAAAACATGTGTGTTCCATGATAATAATAGATGCACACGTAATAAAAAAAATCATTTATAAAGGGTTTATTTACTAATCAGGCCACCACAATCCCTAGACATACCTTACTTGGATCCATATAGGAAGGATATTCATAACATATGTTGGAAGTAATCGGGAACCAGAAACAAGGCTGATGAACATGTCACTCAGTATTCTCAAGGCATTGAGTGAAAATGGTACTAAACATCCACAAGGAATTGATTTTTTTTCAGGTTACATAGTATCTATAAGGCATTGAGTGTCATACCAGGCCATAAGGATATCATAATACTACCCTTTGTGTAGGTCTATCATCCTAATCACTCCACATCATGAATTCCCCCCTAAAAAGGATTAATATACATGATGTTCCACCTATCATGAGTACTGAGACAATACCTCCAAATAAATGGTAAATACAAATAGTAGGGTAGATCAAAATAAAGTAAATAATATCATGTCATCCTGAGAAAAAATTAGAAGCATATATTTACATGTGAATAACAACACACATGTCTTAAAGATACAAAATGTACTTATGGAATCAAGCATCATAACAAGTCTCATGGGATATACACACACTCCCAAATGTGATCACTATCAACAATTATAAACAAGTAATACAACAAATGTATTAAACCACGTAAAAATGTGTATAAAATATACCCTAATGGTAAATAATATACAAGATTAAGGTTATTAATGATGAAATCAAAATTTTTTCAATGTTCAAAGATCAGATTATATGGAATACCCATAAAGAACTAGATTTAATGTTAATGATGTCTAACTCGAATTTAATTTAAAAAAGAATTATGTTTAGAAAAAAAGGATAAAGAATATTATATGTCAAGAATGGTGTTTATATAATTATATTCCTCATAGAGTCTAAGAATGGAACTAATTTCATGATATGATTATGGAGAGGATGTCAATTCACTGAATTAGATGTCGATTCAAGATCATATCATTAATTCCTCATATATTCTATAAGAAAACATTGATTTTATATAATGAAAATTGATCCATCATCAATCCATCAATGGAAGAGATATCTAATATTTGATTCATGGAGAAGAGGGTGCCACGATGATTGATCTTTGAAAACTATCTTGGAAACATTCATTGTTAATGAGAGATCTATGTCATGTAAAATATGATATTGCGGAAACGTTGAATCCACCATATCTTAATAAATGTTACAAGAATTAATTATTAGATTTCATAGGAATCCATAGATTAGGTAGGGACATGTTGAATCTATGAATTATCTCAAAATAAAAGAGGTAGATAAAGAAGAAAATCAATGAACAAAATATCTTAAATCACATAACACAATTTAAGATCTTCAACTAACTTGGATTCTCTAATATCTAGATTTTGTGGAGAGGGAATGATTAGGGAAGAAAATAGTATTCTAAGAAATATAGAGGGAATCCTATAGAAATAAGAATAGGTAAAAATATACAATTAATGGTTATTATGGAGGATTCAAAATCATTAATTTCACATTAATATGGTTTGTCAAACTGTGCATGAGCTGTGTGCCCTTTATTAGATTTTGGGAAAGCATGATGGTTTTTACACATGGTTAAATAAATCATGTAGTAATAATTTGAGTAATTATTCCTATTTATAGGCACCCACATGGTTTGGGTTCACTATTATTCAAACCATCCACCAAAAACCCTATTGGAACTTGAGGGTATCACATAGTTTGATTAGGGGATGCACAACTTGAAAAATCATGCACCTTAACCATGTTTCTATCCATCTGCTACTACCACATGTTTCATGGTTTCATAGAGAAACCCCATAGTTTAGACACTCTGTGATCAAACCATGCACCTTCAAAAATAAATCCAAAGTACTAAAAAAATACCCAAATAAATTTTGTTACATAGTCTAACCTATTCATATCTAGAAACATAAGATTAATTTCCAAAATTATATTATAACTCACCTGAAAAATATGATGCCATTGAAATATCCCCCTTTAAAGACTACTTATCCTTTAAGAGAATCATAGACATCCTACTCGAACAACTTTGTCCACTAGGTCTGAAAATCTTCCCCCTACTCCAATTCTCCTCCCTGATCCATCCATTTCTCTATAGAATCCATAAAATTGGAACTATATTTCTTCAAAGTACTTTCTCACTCCGGTATATAATATGCATTGGCTAGAAAAAGTATTATTCATTAGGATCTATCTCAGAATCCACTTTGTTGATGACATGTGCAGGATTGGGAATGTACCTATAAAGATAATACACATGACACTCATACTGAAAACCTTGTTATAGAGAAGGATGTTATATAAGTTATGCCATTTTCCCAACCCTCTTGGTGATCTCAAATGGTCTAACATAATGTGTAGATAACATCCCTTAGTTCTTCAAATATTGAAAGAATTACAAAGGAGTCACTCTAAATAAATTTGGTCACCTATAGAAAAATCAAAACACATTCAACCATGGTCAAAATGAGATATTCTACCTACTTTATTCCATGATCAACCACTTCTAAATCAACTATACTATCTCATAATTCTTCTATACCCTAATATACCCCAAAACTACTACCTCTCTATCATTGTTGTAATGTCCCATTACATTTTTGTCAAGTATATTTTGACATGTGTTTTTGGGTTTCCATTTTCATTGGATAAATATTTGAGAAAAGGAATTGAATAGATACCTATAATGGTGATTTCAAGGATTTATTTGGAATTATCAGCTTAAACTAGCATTTTACACTATTCTATGGGTGATTACACATTGTGTAATGGGATTAAATGTCATGTAATGATACGGGGAAGAAACTATGAACTGGATACACATTGTGAGGTGTTTACATGATGTGTAATAGGTTCACATAGTGTAATGGAAAATAATGGGTAATTAATGAGATGGAAGTTTTTCAATGTATATAGGACTTGAGTATTACAAAATTTATAATTAGATTACATGAAATATAATTGGATTTCTAGTCATGTGAATTTCATGATGGGTAGTTTTTGGAAGGCAGATCAGTAGAATTTTTATTTCATTCGACCTATAACCAATATCTATCGACCAAGAGATCACCCTTGAAAATTTTGGAGACTTATGGCCATTCAAGATCATTTCATTTAGTGATTTATCATTGTTGTGGTTGTGGTGTGTTTATATGGTAAACATTCCTTCCCGTTTTTCTTAATATTTTGTAAGTTTTTGGTTTTGGCTATGGATGGGATCAGATAATGTTCTCTATTAATCCTTTTCAATTTATTGATGTACCTTTCCATTCTAAGAACACTATCTAGGTTTTTGTATCACCGTTGTTGAAATAAGTTAGGTTTCTACTATGATATAGTGGTTGTTTCTATACAATGGGTTAATTTTATGAATTACATATCATTATTTATAAAATAATTTGGGTTGTTATTTGTTTTGAAGTGAAAATTTGGTTCAAATTATTTATTAGAAATTTTTTTTTTCAAAAAGGGGGTGTTCTTTGAAAATATATTTTCTTGATTTGGAAATGGGTTTTTAAACTCCAAAGTAGATTTTATTATATTTTAAGATGTTTTATGAAATTGTGAACATAGGTATAATATTTCTTTGGAAAGTTTCACATTGGGAACCTTTAGTGTGTTTGGAAAGAGACACATTTATCCTTAGCGTGTGTTGAACCACTAGGAGGTAACAATTTGTGATATCATCTGGAAGGACTCGATATCAGTTAGATCCAACACATTCTTGTTTAGGATTGTGAGTGTCTATTATAAATTGTACCATGTTATATATCCCAATATGATGATCTCTGTCATTTTTTATTTATGGTTATTTATCAGATGATTGTTTTTAGATTGGATTGTTTCTCACAAGTTTTTATATGAAGTTATATCACATAGCATAACATGATAGGTTGTTTCATGGACAGGTGTACCTATTGATTCAAGGATATGGTTTCCTATTTTACCACTTCTACTTTTAATATTTCAAGTTTTATAATATGAACGGATTTAATGAAAATAAAATTGAAAATAATTTACAAGTAGATTTATTTTATGAAAATTCTTTATGAAACAATTTTGTATTGAAATATAGAAATCAAGAATTATTGAAATTAGAATTTATATAGAAAATATGGTGGCGTACTATTGGGATTTGGATCAAAAATTAATTTTTAATTTTGATTATTTTAGATGGTTTATTATAGGATTTTGGTAAAGGGAATATCATCTTTTAGTATGATGAATTCTTTTGTTGTTATTGTTTTCAGTTTGGGTTGGTTTGTAGGTGACCATTGATCACATGGGGATTTGATATAATTTCCATTTTATCCAATTCTAGATTGTATTTTTATTCCTTTTATGTATCTCATCTATTTTTTCTTCATAATCTGGTTTTATGTCTTGTTTTTATTATATTGAGGACTGATTTTTTGGTTATCCTGTTTAACCTATATTTCATGAAGGGCCAATTCATGTGGATTTTCTAGTTGACCTGACATGATTCGTTACAATTTTTTATCAAATGGATTCTTATCCTAATATGAATTAACTTTATATGAGTTTGGTTATGTGACTTAGGTAGGAAAGATTTAGGTCCATCAGAGTTTGAATAGTAGGTGTGGAAAAGGATTCTGGCTAGCTATCCTTCGTGACTGAACCTGAGTTACCATGGGTGGCCGTGAACTTTTTACTAGATTTGAGACACAATGATTGAGGTAATTTGAATGAATGGTATGTGAATATTATTTTAAATGGACATGTTGATTTTTATGAAAGGGGTTTAATGGTTGATTTAAAATCTTAATTTTTTAATTCTTTATTATTAATACCCAGTGTTGGTCTTATGGTTTTGGAAATTCTAATGATTGATTTGACTTTTTTTAGACAGTGAATCTAATAAGATATATTAAAAATTTGAGAGAGGAAGATATGATATAGGTTCCTTAATAAAATCCTCCCGCATACCCTACTTTGGTATAAGCTATTATCCAAACTATCTAGACTCTAGGTCAAGTAGGTTTTTGGAACCCTTGACATGTGCTATATCATGGCTCTAAATTTACTAAGCAAAATCCACCAATAATTTGTGGTGATAAAGGGACCGAGTAATATGAGGAGTTTATTGAGAGTATAGGGAGGATCTTGGACATCATTAAGACTCTTGAATACTTTAATGTGGGAATTCCATGTATATTCTTGGGGGACCAGGAAGGAGATGGTGGGACTCTATTATGAAAGATAAGTTTCCCAGGGATCTTATGGATTCCTTATAGAAAATATTTTGACCAATATTTTTACCCTAAGACATTTCACGTGGAAATGAACTCGGATTTTTTGACCTTATAGAAAGGGGAGCATACCATTCTAGATTATTATAACTATTTTGATGAGTTGGTGCATTTGGAACCAGAGATTTTCACTAATGAGTGCATAAAGGCTCAAAAGATTTAGCTACTAATGAGGCTTGATATTTGGTCTATGTTGATACTCTCGAGCCTTCCCACCTTTGTGGAGGTAGTTGAAAAGGAAAATTTGTATGAGGTAGACATAGCTGGGAAGACAGGTTTGGGTGGACCTTCAGTTGGTTCAGGGGTTAGCCTCAATGTATCTTCAAGAATAACAGGAAGTGTATGGGTGGTTTGTTTTCTTTTGGACCAGCTTCAGGGTCTATGATAAGGCAATGATAGGTTTTAGGCTACCAGTGTGGAAGGTGAGTTTATACCACTCCTAACTGTATAGATGCTCCTATGACTTTTCATCATTGTGGACTATTTTTACATCAATAGTGTTTTTATGAAAAGATATCTCAGGATAGTGTGGAAGTATACACATTCACCAAGAGTTCATAGGATTATATTAATGCTTCAAATGGTGGTGGGTTTGATATTTGGGCCATAGGACATGTTTATGTGGCTATGAATGAATTACATTATGTTGTGGAGTTTGCGCTAGAGGCATCTGAAGCAGGGCCATCTACTGTTAGAGGTAAGGTATTTATTTCATCTTTTATGGTGATAGCTTTGTTTGATACTGGTTCAAGTCAGTATTTTATTTTTTCAAGTTTGTTGACATGTTTGGGTTTCATTTATAACTTATGGTATTTTTATTGTATCCTTTCAGGCCTTTGGGAAAGAGTTTCGAACAAGATTTCAGATTCCCCGTATGTCAGGTGATGATAGCCAAATTTGTGGTGGAGTGAGACTTGTTAGTGATTGATCTTGACATCTATGACATGATTATTGGAATGTATTGGATGATAAGTGTTAAGACCCAGATAAAGTTGTATCACTGTCGAGTTTAGTTTTTATCTATTAGTGGGTTCACTCATGTTTTCCAGGGTGAGTGTGACTCTAGATCAAGAAGGGAAGGGCATGTTGTTTCTTATGATAGGGTAATATCATGCTAATTTTTAGAGATGTTTCTTGATGTAATTGAACATATTTTGGGTGGTCAAGTTCCACCAGTGGTGTGTTCATAACTCAAGATCATTCCAACATATTTTTCTAGGCTACTGCTACATAGAGAGGCCAATTTTAATAAAGATCTTATCCATGGTATGATTCCCATTTCTATGACATCTTACTAAATTGAGCTTACTAAGTTTGTGGAACATAAGGTAAAGTTTTGGTACCTAAAGGCTAAAGGATTTATTCATCCTACCCTATCACTGTGGGGTTCACCTATCCATTTTTCTAATAAGGTAGATTGGAGTCTCATATTCTTTATTGATTATCGATAGTTCAGTTAGGTGACTATTAAGAACAAATATCCTTAAACAATTATTGATGATTTCTTTGATTAGATTATAGGGGCTCATTGGTTTTCATAATTGACTTATGGTTAGGGTATCACCAGTTTGGAGTCTGATAATAGGATATCCCCAAGACTAAATTTAGGAGTTGATATGGGAATTTTGAGTTTTTTGGTTATTCCATTCAATATCCCCAATGATCCTATAGTGTTTATGGATTTGATGAACCAAACATTTCATCAGTTCTTTGAATCTTTTTTTGGGTGCATGGATAATAATTTGATATACTACAGGTCAGAGGAGGAGCATATGGAACATTTGGATATCTTGTATTGGCAACAATTATTCAAGGACTCAATACATGGTATCACTATCTCTTTGGGGAGACGTTTACATTATATTTTGATCATAATATCCTAATATATATTTTTACTCAAAGGGATATAAATTTTCAACTGATACATTGGGTAGAGTATCTTAAGAATTTTTATTTTGAAATTGATTATACCCCTGGGAAAGTGAATGTGGTTTCAAATACATTAAGAATAATATTAATGATATAAGTAATGATGGAATCAATTGAGAGGTGATACCTGATAAGTTTTTTTTGCTGAGATGAGTTTTGAAGTGGAAGAGGTTAGTGTATTGGTGTTCTTGGCTAGATGAAAATTGAATCATCTTTTGATGAGTGAGTTCAGCTCGATCAGGCGACATACACCGAGTGAAAATTCTTTAGTGAACCCCTTTATAGTTGGGGGTCCTTGGGTGAGTGGTATTGGTCTCCCAGTAGAGATTTTTTATTGTTTAATAGGATGGTCATTTCACTTTCCTTGATACTTGAGTTGTTGGATATTGGACACCGTTCTTGTTGGTCCATGTACTAAGTCACTACAAAGTTGTATCGTGATTTGAGATGTCGGTATTGGTGGTAGGGGATGAAATGGTAGATTGTGATTTATGTATCACGGTGCCTTACTTTTTAGATAATTAAGGTGGAACACTAGAGAACTTATGGGTTATTAAATCCCTTACCCATTCCTATATCAAAGTGTGATGATATTTCCATTGATTTCATCATAGTTTTGTGACAGATTCATAGTAGGAAGGATGCCGTTTGGGTGATCTTTTACCAACTCATGAAATAATCACATTTCCTAATTATCCAAGAGATAAAGAATGTGGAGTATCATGGGTAAATATACATCAATGATATTATTATGATTCGTGGGTTTCCCTTTATGGTTGTATCTTATAGGGACTTGAGGTTCACATCTATGTTTTGTAATGGTTTACAAGAGGTGATGGTTACCTAGATTAAACCGATCATGGCTTATCATCGATAGAGAGATGGACATATAGAGAGGATTATCCATGTTCTAGAGGATATGATTTGGGCTGGTGTACTTGATTTAGTTAGATATTTGGAAAATAATTTTCTTCTGGTTGAATGATTCTATAAGAATAGTTACAGGATTTGATTAGGATGGAACCTTATAAGGATTTATATGGAAATCCATGTATATATCCTTGGTGCTTGGTATATTTGGGAGAGTGGTCCTTGGTTAGGCCGATTGTTGTTCTGTAGAGAACATATATAGTTCAGTTGATCTAGAGAAGATTGTTCACATTATAGGATCATTAGAAATATTATACGCACCATCTTTGTAGTTCACTAGAGTTTGAGGTTAGTGATTGGGTATTTCTCATAGTTTCACCTCACATGTTACATTGTCTGTTAGGTGAGAAGGGTAAGTTGGTATTGAGGTTTGTGGGCCTCTTTTAAATTATTAGATGACTAGGGAGGGTGACCTATTAATTGAGCTTTCCATCTTTCTTGAAAACTATCTATGATGTGTTTCATGTTTCATAGTTGAGGAGGTATATACCCAATACTTCCCATATTGTTAGATGGGATGATGTGATCTTGATCCCAGTACCACTTTTTTTGAGCATAAAAGTTAGATTATGGATCACCATCATAAGTTACTATATGATAAAACTATCCCCTTAGTCTAGGTACTATGGTAGTACAGACAAGATAGCCATGGGACATGGTAAAGGGAGTAATTGATGAGGTTGTAGTGGCCTTCTGTTTTTACATATCCAGAATCATGAGGGATTTCCAGGGGAAACAAGATTTTATGGTGGGTAGATTGTATTTCCATGTTAATTTTATATTAGGTACATTTTAACCAGTTTTTTTCCTTTTTCATTGGATGAATAATGAAAAAAATGAATTGGGAGGATTCCTATAATGATGTATTAAGGTATTTGTTAGAATTTTCATCTTGAACCTACTGTTTATGCTATTTTGTAGAAAATTAAACACTGTTTAATGGGAGAAAACATTGTGTAATGGATGTCAGGAAGAATCTATGAATTGGATACACATGATGAGGGGTTTACACATCGTGTAATAGGTTTATATATTATAATGAAAAATAATGGGTTTTTAATAAACAACAAAAATGGAGTTTTTGGAAAATATATGACTCAAAGATTAGATGATGTGTAATTGGAATAAAAATCACGTAAATATCACAAGTGGTGGTTTTAAGTAGGCAGATCGACATATTTTTTTCATTTGACCTGCAGCTGATCTATATCATCCTGGAAGATACCCTAGGAAATTTTGGAGACCTTATAAACTTATGAATTATTTTTTTAAGTGATTTATATTTTTTAAGAATGTAGTGTATTTATCCGGTTAAGTGTTCCTTCTTGTTTTTCATTACCTGTTTTTTGGTTGTGGTTCTAGACATGGATGTGATTGTATTGTGTGTTCAACCAATCCTTTTCAATTTCCTGTAATGCTTTTTTTTAATGTCATTCTCTTGGTTTCCGATCATGGTGGTTGAAATAATCTAGTTTTCTACCATGTTGAGGTAGGGGTTTCTATACATTGCATTAATTTGATGAATTTCATATCAGTATAGATAAATTTATTTGGTTTTTAATTGATTTGAAGTGATAAGTTATTTCAAATGATTTCTTGGAAATAAAAGTGTTTTGAAACAGGGGTATTTCATTGAAAATGAATTTTATTAATTTGGAAATGGGTTTTCAAATTCTAAAGTGGTTTATTTTGGATTTAAAAATGTTTTATGAAATTATGCTATTGGTTTGAAAATTTATTTAGACAATTGCACATTAGGAATGTTTGTTGAGTTTGGAAAGAGATGTGGGTATACTTAGTGTGTGTTACACCACTAGGAGGTATCCTTTTGTAATATTTACTAGAATAACATGATATATTTTGGATCCATCATATTTTTTTTAGCCTTATGTGTGTCTAATACATATTGTACTATAGTTTGGATCCCAATATGAGGTGCTTTGTCATTTTCACTTATGGTTATTTATCATAAGATAGTTTTTTTAGCATGGATTCTTTCTCAAGAATTTTTATATGATGTTTTATCACATAGTTTCACATGATAGGTTGTTTCACGAATATGTGTACCTATTGAATCAAGGATATGATTTTTTGTTTTAACACTTATACTTTTCATATTTTTGGTTTTAGAATATGAATGTATTTTATGAAAACCAAGATAAAAATAATTTAAAACTATATTTATTTTATGAAAATTTTTTGTAAATTTTTTTTGTTTCAAAATCAAGAATATTTGTATTCCTAAAATTATACCTTGTATAGAAATTGTGGTGGTATCCTACTAATATTTGGCACACACCCTACTTGTGCCTTCAGGAATTTTAGATGTTGTATTATAGTATTTAGGTAATTTAAAGAGCATCTTGCAGTATGCTGAATTTTATTTTCGGTACTACATTTTTTTTAGGTTGGTCTAGAGGTGTCTGTTGCTGATGTGGGGATTTGATATATATTCATGTTTAGAATGTTTTGTCTTAGATTGTATTTTTATGTGGTGACTCATCTATTTCCTCTTAGTACTCTGGTTATATGACTTGTTTTTCTTATATTCAATATTTTTTATTATCTTGTTTTACCTATATTATGTTACGGGCCAGTTCTGGTGGCTTGTGTAGTTGACCTGGGTTGGTTCATTATGCTTGTGAAAAAATGAAGTGAACAACATGACCTACCATAGAGAGCCTCATAAGGTACCATATAAATAAAATATATGTATCTATCATTGTATGTGAACTCAAAAAAGCCTAGGTGACCATCCCATGATCCACTAAAGTCTATGACATAATCCCAAATAATATCCTCCATTTTGTTAATCATCAACTCTGACCTAACATCTATCTAGGAATGATGCACTATACACAATATTAACTGAATACCTAAGGCCTCCTATAATCCATACCAAATAAGTGACATAAAACATGTGTCTCTATAAGATACAATGATCATGTAAACTCTAAGTAATCATAAAATCTCATGTACTTAAATATTTCATAGATTACCTACTATGTGAGTCTCATATATCAGTAATAAATGAGAAAATTTCATGAAATAATCAAAAATTACACAAATAGTGTCACAAATCCATAGAGTTATAGGTAAACCCATTACAAATTTGATCATTATGTCATACCACTTCCACATGGTCACTAGAAGTGGTTATAGTAAACCACTAGGATGATGGTGCACAAACTTTATCCACAAGTAGGTAAGGCATCAAGAGAAAAATCCAATAATGTCCCTCTTCATTCCTAGAAACCATAACTTCCACTGAAATTGGTGGTACACGTATTTTAATCTAGGATTTAATTCCCACATATATGTATCAATGTATCTCATAAAACCTTCCCTAATGGAATCAAGGACTATAAATCACCGATGTACTAGAAGAACATCATTGTAATCCAAAGACCACCTAGGTATCAGGACACCACATTCTAGCTTTTCTTACACCATAACTCACTCTGAGATGGATTCTGACCATCCTTCACTAGGTATACCAAGGAAGATATAACCGAAAATGGGTCACCTAACATTGACCCCTTGTCCTTGGATGCATTCATCTACTTATCAACCAACAATATCATTAGGATACATTGTTCCTGTGAGTACTGTTCACTGAGATCCTAAGTTATATTTATATTATGGTTAAGAGCATCTACAAAAATGTTACATTTACCATGATCATATGATATCTTAAAGTCAAATGTCTATAGAAACTCAACCCAATACCTCTACCTCAAATCAAGGTCCTACTGTGTGAATATATAGTGATGGTCTTTATTGTAAATGTGGAAAAAACATCTCACGCAAGAGATAGTATTTCCAACAATTCAAATCATCGACCATCACTACCAACTCCAAGTCATTGGTATGATTGTTTTACACATTTTTTACCAGATGAGGTTACCCATAATCTTATACCCACTCTCTCTATATCATTACTACCCCCAGATCAAGACATGATGCATCACAATATATGACATAACCAATCCATATCTCAAGAAGAAATGACATTATTTCTATTCCCAACCTCATCTTCAACTGTAGAAAACTCAGTTCACACTATTATGAAAATTGAATCTTAAATCCCTTATTTATTAGCATAGTCATGAGTGGTAAGAAATAGGAAAATACCTAGATAAAATGGATATAGTATCTATCTAAACCTAGAAAACTCCTAATATCAAACATGTTCTGAGGATGAGTTCAGAACACCAATACTTCTAATTTATCTGGGTATACTAATATACTTGTCTCAAAAAACACATTCCCCAATAATTTCACAAGTGGAATCCAAGATTTATACATTGAAAATTTAGAATAAATTTGATATACTCAATGTGTACTCATGACTATCTTGATATGTATTTCATACTCTGTAGGGTTCAGTGAGTAAATGAGGATGTCATTAATGAAAACAATGACAAATAGTTTGAGATATTGGTAGAATATCTGGTTCATGAGAGCCATAAACAATAATGGAACATTCTTCAGTCTAAACTAAATCATTATGTACTCGTATATCCGATACCAACTCTTAAACATCTTCTTTGATATATCCTCCAATATAACCCACAACTAGTGACAACATGATTGGAGATCAATATTTGAAAACCACCAGGATCCCTATAAATGATCAAAGATATATTAAATCCAATGTAAAGGGTACCTATTCATAATTATTACCAGATTCAGCTTCCTATAATATATATATAGTGGGAGACTATCATTCACCTTCTTGAAAAAAAAACAGGTGCACCCCATGGCGAATTACTCAGCCTAATAAATACATTTTTCTCCAAGTCCTTGAGATATATTTTGAGATTCTTCAACTAGAATGACATCATACTTAAAGGGGGTATTAAATTAGGATATGAACCTAGCTCATGATCAATATCAAACTCAACACCTCTATCAGAGGGAAGACCTATGGAGTTATATGGGAAGATTCCCAGATAGAGATACGAAATTGGAGTAAAACACAATGGGGCTACCAATATTCTTGTTGAAATAGACAAATTTATATCTATTTTGTAATCATTTAAAGTGGTATCAGGTCTATAACCACTCTACTTACTCCTAACACCCAAAAAATATTCTTAAAAAAATTCTTCCCATTTGGAAAAGTATATGATTCCCATCTCTGATAGTAGTCAATGTGATCTTAGTAGCTGTTCAACCAGTCCATTCCTATAATCACATTGAAGCTCATCATCAAAAAAATCATTAGGAACCAAATATATCCATAATAAAAAATAACAATTAAGCACATTGGGATCCATTAAATATGGTACACTTTAATTCTTAACTTTATATCAAGGGAAAGAACTCAGAAGATAACTTGACCATTAAGTCATGTATAGTAATAACTTGAGTAGAAATAATGTAATTAAATGAAACAATATCAGAAAAAGAAGTATAAAATATATATGTGATCAAGACCATACCATTAATTTTATAAGACCCTTACCACCTTCCAATTGAGTCTAATCCACTATATATACTCATCCTTCCTCAACTCCATGATCTTGTCCCCAAGGTACATGAATCCTATGTCATAATCATCTGAGTTTACTGCTTAAAACCTCAATTGGATACCTGAGTCCAAGATCAGGTTCATCCTACACTACTATGGAAACTTAGGCTTAATTACGTGGAGCAGAATTGCTAGTGATTCCCTATGTTTCCAAACTGTTGATGATTTTTCTAAGGTTTAGTGTAGTACTTATAATAATTTCAAACCATTTATAAATTTAAGAATTGTGGAACTCCTCTTGAGGAATCTGAAGAATCCATACTCGAGAAAACATACTTACCTAGTTTTACGCTCTTCCTCTTTGTGATACCATATGATACAGTCATTGCAGTATTAAGTGGTCTAGAAACCTGATAATTGGAAGCTAGAAAATGATAAACTAATCAATCCACATATAGGCTCTTATTAATATTCAAGGCCTTACATAGAACCTATGGGAAATCCATTAGGTGAAAAAATTGACCTTCCTCTTGATATTGAGATGAAGACCGAACTCAAATTTCTTGGCCTTATGTTCCCCATTATTTTTCAAGAGATGAGAACAGATAAGAATTTCATGGAATGGGTATATTATGGAGATACCATCTTGGACCCCTTCTGTAGATCCATAAACTACAGTGTTTGGTCTAGCTTCAATTTAGAAGGAAATAATTCGCTGAATAGCTTGTCTTAGAAGGCCTCCTAGGATGGACCATCATGTCTTCCAGCCGATCATGTCACACCCACCATCGTATGGAAGGTCCCTGTATCATGAACGTTTCCAAATTCAAATTATTTTCCCTAGGAGTAATAGACACTCTTGATTATATATATATATAGTCACTTAAATCCCTCAAACCTATAGTTTCTTAAAAGGGTGGTGGATTCTAGAGATGAAAGTATCTGGTGTAGTGAACCATGGACCTTGGTTCCCCTCCACCCCAGGAAGGAATAAGAGGAAGGACTCCCAACTGGGGTGGGCATACTTCCCACACCATTGGAGTGGGTATAATAGCGTTCTCTGCTATAGCCTCATGTATATTAGGTGATGGAATAAAGATATTCTCTCTAACAGGAGTATCTCTACCCACATTAACTAGTGGTCCAATCAGTCACATTCAGAGTGAAAACTTCTAAATTATGAAGGTTACATTGGAATGTATAAAGATATTAGTTCATGATAGATCCTTACTATTCTATTATATCACACAAAGGTTCAACTTTTATTCTACCCAAAACACAAGGTATAAACCTCCTAGAACTAGCCAAGTCCAACATCCCTCCACGTTATCCATAATCACAAATATATATGAAACATAACAATATGCCCAATTTAAACTAATCAATGTCAAAAATATATAATAATAAAAAATAATATATTGATATATCACTCAATAAAGAATAAAATTCATTCCCAAACTTGATAAAAAAAATTATGGAATTAAATTTAAGATCTATTATGTTACACACAACACACACACACACACACACTGAATATATATATATATATATATATATATATATATATTGAATGTGATTCTAAGTGCGTAATCATGATGTATGAACACCACCAAATAATATAAAATTTAATTGAAATACCATTATCAATAACATGGAGGTATTTTTAAAATGAGTTGTCTAGGAACATGAAACTATAAGATCCCATGTTTTTGATGGGTTGACATGTTTCCATGGATTTTTAGTTTTTTATCTGGTGGATGGGAGAAATTGAAAACCATTCATTATAATGTAATTATGAGAGTTGGATAACTTTACTATTTTGTTTTATTGATGGGGTTTAAAGCCTATATAGTGTATTAGGATCTAAAATGTGTTTTGAAAGTGTCATCCTTCGAGAAATTGACATTGGGAGTGGTGGATTAGGGATCATAGTTAGTGCATGATTATTGCTAACCATGTGTCCAAAAGTATACAACCTAATTGTATAGGAACATGGTTTGTTAAAAAATGGGAGGGGATTATGAAATCCTTGGGTTATTGTGAAAAATCATAGAGTTAATCTCATTGTCAGTTCATAGTATTAAAAAATCATGTACTACAATTGTGTGAGGTAAGGGTGTGTAGATAGTGAAGGCCGCACAATTGATGCACCGTCTATCTAATTGTGTAGCCAAACCATGTAGGGTGTGGGATATTGAGCAGTGAGTTCCACGTGGTTAGATCAAATTTTTTCTATCTATATGGTCTATCTGTGTGCCTTAATAAAAAAAGGTAAATTACAATTTTCTCCTCTGACCCTAAATGGGTTTTACCCCCCCATTTTCTTCCCCATTCACTCCTAGTATCTACCCCCCACACCCCCTCCTTATCATTTTACTTAAGATGATTCTCTCTTATTCTGGGTATAACTTAAATCAGTAAAATGAATTGTAAGTCTAGAGTTATTTATATTAATCATGTTACCCCTTTCCTCCATATTCTTTTCTCTTGTAAGAGTTATTGATGTGTGAGCTAATATGCCATTCTTTTAGGGAATTTGTCTAGTTTTTAATTTTTTCTCACTTTAGCTAAAAATTAAGGTTGATATAGAATTATTGAAGCATATTAATCATGTGTTATTGGGAATATAAATTTTCTCTAAAAATCTTAGCATTTATAAATTGTTTCCATTTTTTCATATACTATACCTTCCATACGTAGTACAAAAATTTTGTAACTCCTTAAATTACGTGTCAACATTATGACATAACCCCTCATTAGACTCGATAAAAAATTTTGAGCGTTGTGATCTCAAATTGGATCTCCCAATTTGGGTGTGTCCTATTATTTACCCTCATTGGTAATTGCTTTTAATTAATCCAAAACCCTAGTTAGGTGTGTTTGACTAGACTCATAGAAAAGAAATTCATTAAATGATAATAAAAGGATTAATTGAATTATAATAGGGTCTGTATAGATACTTGGAATTTAATAACTTATGAGTAAGATTATTAATGAAATTGATTTATTTTAAAATAGCATGGGGACTTACTTTCACTATATTAAATAAATATTTTATCAATCTTTCATCATGACCAAACCACCTTGGTGTTTGGTGAGTTCTGTTGGAACCAAGGGTATTATTTACTGGAAATAGAGTTTTTTTTGTGTTTTTTGTCAATACAAACTAGTTTGATTAAGGAGTTTGAAAAAAATGATCTTTCATTACAGGATAATAATATCGTTGAAGATGGAATCATTTCCCAGTATTTACCAATTTTTTGGGATAAAAAATCAAAGGAATAGGATAGCACCAAGAATGGTTTTTTTATAGAATAAAATCTTCAAAAATATAGTAATGTAATGGGTTTCATAAATAATAGGTTTTATAAAGGTCAGTTTCATGAGTTCATTATGAGTTGATGGTGTTTTTTGTGATTATGAGAATTAGAGCATTGTATGTGCGTGATGGTTTGATGGAGATCATTATGATAAAGAAAAACATCAAGGGAGCTTCAAGACTGAAGGAGAATTGATAAGATGATTGTAAAAGATCCGAAAAATGTGCTGGAGGTGGTGGAGCATCATGAACAACTGATCCTATAAATATAAGGCTATTCCCACTTGATTTGACATGAAAATTTCTGTATAAAATCATTAATTTCCCTAATTTCATAAAGGTAGGGAACTCTAAGAATATTGATTTCTATGTGAGCATGAGCATCATGAAAATAATAGTTAATTATTGACTAATGATAATGCTTTTGAGCAATGGGTTCTTTATGATGATGGAGTATTCTTCACTGGATAAGTGAGATTCGTGAAGACAATCTTACCAAAAAGGAAGATTTCTTCATGAAGGCAGTGAGCTTCATGAAGGAGCTTCACGAAAGCTAGTTTTGATCATCATGTTTTTAGTGACGAGTGTTTTCAATGTGCAACAACTAAGTTCTAAAATGTAATTATAATCTCATTCTATTCAGAGACAAATAATTTTATGCCAGTCTTCTAAAGATACCTTCTAGATAATAAATTGAGTAATAATTCACCCAAATAAGTGATCTATGGGGATTCTATGGAGGTCTTCCAAGGGATGCACTGTTCTATCCCTAAAATCATATAAAGGCAGTGTTCTCGGAATAGAGTGACTATGTCTGAACTTTTTTATTCCAAAACTAGTTAAGATTAGTGGATTTATTTATGATTGAAACATTCTCAACGTATGATCTGTGGACTTTCCCTTAGGGGAAAACTAAGTAAAATTATTGTTTTTGTCTCTTTTTATGTGATTCTTTATTTATTGTTCTTTACCATAAGATAGGTTTAATAGGTTCTGTCTAATATGGGAATAATAATCCTCACTTTAGATGAAAAAGTTGACACCTTGATTCATCCCTCTCCTCTCAGGGTGTTCTGGGGTCCTTCAATATCTTCATCTATAAGTGGATTATTTACTTGAATTAAATGAAGTTTTAAATGGTTCAGTACCATAAATTTACTATTTTATCAATTATAATTACATGTCTAATGAAATGAATAATGAATTATTGTGAAAATACATGTATACTTTTCTAGTACAATGTTTCATTATCAAATGGGATGTGTGTGTTAACCACATTAAGGAAAGTGAAATACTTGTGTTTTGATTTATAATTCCTTACATAGGATAAAATGTTAAATGAAATTATATTAATCCTTGGATGATACTAAGGTTCCTTATACATAATCCTTTTTATAGGTCTATAGGTTAAATAAAATTATATTAATCCTAGCATGAATCTGGATTCGTTATATGGAATTACATGGATGGTATCATAGGTTTAACGAAATTATATTAAGCCTTTGGTGATACTTTTATACATTATATGGAATGAATTAGATGATCTCATAGGTTAGATGAAATTATATTACTCCTTGAATTATACTTTTATTATTTATAAAGAATGTATTGCATGGTATAATAGGTCAAATGGAATTATTTTTCACCTTAAAAATACATGTATTACTTTTATAGAATTCCTTGGATGGTATAATAGGTCAAATGGAATTATGTTAGACCTGGTATATATTTAGTTTACCCTTGATTTATAAATATTTAATTTCATGAATATTGTAAGAACCATATGCGATTATCATTACACATGTGTTGCTTGGTTGTATTCCTCAGTCCCCAAACTTATAAATACATATATAAAAATGTGAACTTAGCAGAAAATTTCTAAGTGAGGACGAATTAGGTTGATTTTACTGAGTATCCAATGAGGAACCTAATCCTACATGTTTAATATTTATTTAAAATCCGTATTTGTTACACATGTATAATTCCCATTTTATACTCACATACTGGATGGTATTAAACACCGTCGATGGTAGCCTATCGGGTTTTACTCACACCCTATCCAGGATGTTGATTAGTACATAAAAAAGACATCATGGATGCATGTACGGATAAGGGGAATTTCCAAACCTTCAAAACTTGATTTTATATAACATGATAAAGTATGGGAGTATAGGGTTGAGGTAGTGATCGAGATATTATTTGAGTTCATATTTTTATCATTCATTATATTTTTGTTTAGAATGTGTTTATGTATGCCCGCTTCTTTGCTCCCTCAACTCCTTTTTTGTATAGATTCATGACACGTTATCTATGTATGATAAAAATTATGGATTATGGATATTAATTTTTATTGGGATGATTTACTTCCACTATCTTACCTTATATTATTTCATTGTTCTATTTTAAGATTTCTTTCTATTTTAATATTATTTCATACCGTTGTTCCACTTTAAAAAGGATAGAATGGTCTCCCCACTCTACCACCATAGACCCTCGCTAAAAGTAAACAACATTTTGCATATGTGGAGGTGAACTTGAGTCATTTTTCCCCTAAGGTTCAGTTACATATGAGTGAACTAGTTCTAAGACACCAAAAAGTGGTTTCAAAGGTATCTTTTTCCTTATCTTACCATTTTGGGACGGTAGATAGGAGAATAGAAATGCTTCAAAACTTGGAAAATAGATCATGACTAGGAATAGACAACCCATGCATGGGGGGAAATAAAATTGTCCCAAACGTTTTGGTTCTTTATGATGTTTGTTATTACAATTGATTATTATTTTACCTTAACTGACTGTTAGTATTTGTTCTGGTCATTGATTTATGGTATTTAAATATTGTCCTATTATGGAAAAGGAATAGGTGTGTTCATAAAACATTTTAGGAACATATGATTTACATGTCATTAGTATGCTTGTCTGTATACCATGATTGTGTGATTATGATCAATGTTAATATGTACACCATTCATATGTGATTATTTAAAATTATTATCTATATACCATGTTTGTGTGATTATTCCTATGTCTACATATATTTTTTGTTTATTTGAAAGATTTAATTTTTACAGTTCTGATTTAAGGTTGGTTAAATAAAGTGTCTAGATAAATGTAAATGGTGTTATCTAACCAACCTGAGATTAATTAAAGAAATAAAATAGTTTTAAATCATTTTATGAATTAATTAGAGTGGAATATTGAAAAATGAAAGGAATTGGAAAATTTTTCTGAAATATTCAAGTCATTTTTTATGGATGTCAGTTAAATGGAGTGTTAATTATAAATTATAAAGAACAACACATTCATTAATTGGGAATGATGACCCATATAACTAAATCATCTAATGATATATTTGATCCATGTAGGACAGTCTTAGAAGTTTATCAATACGTGATAAACCCATAAATGATTTTTTTTAATTTTAATATGCTTTCTATCACTATGTTTCACTTAAATAGGATTCTAATAGTAATTTATAGAGTATTACCTCTATAAATTAGGAATTTATACCCACATAAATTGGCCTAGGTTGGCATGACATGACCATCATATGTCACCATTATATTAATATGTATTTGGACTTAACCCCTTGATGTATGTTTATGATAAATAGAGATGAATATTTAAAGTGTCAATAACCACTTATATGGTTCTTTGTAAAAATGTATGGTGACATCTTTCTTAACCAATCCACTTGTTGCTTTATTTTTGATATTTTTATGAGGATTCGATTAATTAAAATGATAATTACCTCATAAAGGGTGTTTTCCTCTCTAGCTTGGGGTTGAAATTTTATTTAATAGTAACAAATGATGTAAAAATAATTCTAAAAATAAAATTATGACATAATTTCCCAAGAATGTTATACAACATCAAATGAGTAAAGTGGAAGGCATAGTTAGTAAAATAATTTATAATTGATACTTGAAATATCATATATCTAAGACTCTTTAATATTTATAATAATTGTGAATTAGTGTAATAGATTGAAAAAAACCTTTTATTGTAATTCTTATCATAGACCCTAGTGTTAGGGTTAGTTTCAATGTATCCTTGATTGTTTCCTCACAACGATCCGATTACTTCTTTAATTGTTTTAGACATAGAGGTTTGGTGGGGGATCATAGTGACCTTTTATGCATAGCCCATGTTTTGGAATTTATTCCTTGTGGTATGTAAAGATATATCCCTATTATTGTAGCTCACATAGAGTTAGAAGAATTGTTAAATTATAATGTTCAGTTTTTGGGGAATTGGTATCATTTGGGTACTCTATGACTCAATTATGTATCTAAGTGATGAAGTGACACCCCTAGGTAGATGGTTGACATTCAATAAATGTATCCTTGTAGAAATGAGCATCACGTAGAGATCAAGTTCGGGGGTTAGACATGCATATGGAATTGTCAGTCACTTTTTTGGTCATGTAATTTTTCTTCCTTTTAGATAGATGGATCATAAGGCCGTAATTTGGGTTAATAATCATATGGAATAATATTGTTATAAGTAAATCTGTTATGTAGTATATCACTCATAGGGATGAATAGTGTTTTTGGACCTATAAATTCTAATATAATGGGAATGCCAGTTTCACTATTGTGAAATCAAGGAAGTACGAGTTGTTTTATGTCATGCCCATAAATTTGAAAATTGGTGTAACAACCCATATGTAGATCAGTAATGGTTGTTTACGCTTCAGGATAGTTTGAATGATAAGATCAAAAAACTTCTTGAACTATTTTTTTATGATCATCTAGAAAGGGGTTATGGGTACATAAAATATTAGATCATGGGTGACCTCCAAAGTAGAGTGACTAGAGTGTTAAAATCTTGTTATGAGCATGATATCCTTGAGATGTTAATTGAAGTATGAGTTATTTCAGTGATCGGGATAAAATTAAAATGGTTTTGGGTGTTGTACCACCACTAAACCAGTTTTGTTTTGTTTTGTTCCTTATGTTGATAATGTTCATGGACATGGATCATAAAGAAAGTCATGTGTACATATAGAAGTAAACTTTATCTTGTGTGATTTTATGAGGATTATTTTTATCTCTTTTCATGTTTACTATTGGTATAATAATGTTATCCATGTATAGAACCACATTTAGTGGTAGATAGAGTGTGTTCTATGGGATGCATTTCTATTATCATTAAGATGGTGACTAGGAAACTTCTAAGGTTAGGAGTGTCATGCCAATTATGAAAATCATGTCTTTATAGGTAGAGAAAATGTGACTATAGTGGACTATTTGGGAATGTTCAAAATGAATTATGGAATCTATCGAATTGGTAAGTTTGATATTTCAATACTGGAAGAATACACTGAGTTTGGACTTAGACATGAGTTAGAATCAAGTGGCTAGGGGAGAGTAATACACACCATTCGATGAACTCTTTTATGAATGTCAGAGTGGATATTTTTTTAGATCATGGATGGGTTTTGTGAAACATTGTTAATGGTAGATTAGTTATGTAAATCATTGATAGCATCATATTATTCACCGATTCAAATGAAAATAATCCCCAATATCTTTACATTGTCTTAATTATGTTGGGAGAGATTTAGCTCTATGACGAGAAAACAAATCATCATTTTTTTTTGAAAAAGGGAATCATTGGGAGTTGTTATCAAGGAGAAGTATAGGGAAAATAATATGGTACAGATTCACACAATAGGTTATTAGGGGATAAACCTCATGTAAGAAGAGTATTTGAATTATTTGTGATAACTATAGGATGATATTTATGAAATTAGATACCATTGGATAAATGGAACTAGGTATGGTTGGATTTCTAGGTAAATTCCTAGCACATGTTTGAATAAAGACTTTGAGTAAGTGTGAGTTAGAATGTTAGTCTTGAATTATATTGTGAAAATTAAAAAGTTTTTGGATCTGAAATCCACAAGTTTTCATTCCATGAAATGAAAATAGAAATGGAAAAGGGATGTTTTGGCTAGAATATGTCAGCAGAAGTTAATTAAAGGATTCATTGATCATTCATAAAGTGATATCAGGGTTCCTTGTATTAATGGAGATGGTATTTGTTTCTATATTATATGGATATTAATGTTGATAACAATATAAAACAATTAGACTAGAGGTTGTTTAATTTGATTTATCTTGGGAAATTTTATGTGTTTAATGAGGAACTGTGTCTATCATTCTATTTGGATAAGGCAAGTTTAGTGTAGTGGTTGGGCGAGGCTTTTCTAGGAAAAGCATATGCGACGTGGATAAGTGTAGTCAATTAGAATTTGACCATTTAGATCATATAAATGACCAAGGTTAGTGTACTTATGTGTGACCAAGTGTAGTGAGCTGATAACCATTCTAGAAATTTCATTAGAATGTTGAGGGTGTTATTCATTATATAAGTTTGATGGTGGAAGTACCAAGTTTCAGAATTAGCTGTTTAAATAGAGAACCTATAGAGGGGAGTACCATAGAGTGGTTTTGAAGTTAAATGGAATTTTTTTATAATTTTAGTTTATATAGGATTGATTAAGTTCCCTTTGGATATTTGACATTGGTAACGAGTGTTGGATCGGGTTTTGGTAGCGTAAGTGTCAGATTTGAAAAATGATGATTGTAGATGTATTGGAAATTTTGAAATGAAATATGGATGTTTTATTCTAAATTTTTAATTCAGGTATAACTATTTTTTCATGTTGAAAACCACCAAGGATTTATAGGGACAATAAGCTCTAATGTGGGAGGTTGAAAGATCCCATGTTTTTTATGGGTTGAAATTTTTCAAATGATATTGATTTTTTTATTAGGTCAATGGAACTTGTTGAAAACCAATTTATAGAATGAAATTATGAGAGTTGTAACTATTTAAAGTATTGTTTTTGGATGGATTTAAATGTTTGGAAGGTGTCTCAAGAGTTTGTATGAGTTTCAGAAGAATCCAGCATTGAGAGATTCATTTCGGGAGAGGCAGCTGAAGGCACATGGTTGTCACAAAGTTAGTGTGAACTATGAATTCAAAACCATTCTTCCTAATTGTATAGGAACATTTTTTTTCAAAACATATGATTATATCCTGAAAACTAGGAATTTTGGGGTAGAATTAAAGAGGTATTTTCATAGTTGGCATGTAGTTTCTCAAATTTTGCACTCAAACCATGTGAGGTAAGGGTGCGTAGATAATGAAACCTATACGGTTGGTGAATAGACTACCTAATATTGAATCATTACCATGTTGGGTGGGGGTTCTTGGGAATTGAGGTCTATATTATTGTTTCACGGTTTTCCTATCCCCGTGACCTAACCACAAGCCTCAATAAATTGGTTAAATTACCATTTCCAGCCTCTTACCTTAAAGGTGGTTTACCTTATTTTCTTCATTATTCATTCCCAAAAGCTCCTTGTGCACACCCTCAAACATATACTCTTCCATTATAATATTCTACCTAGCTTTATATATAATTTGAACATTATCTAATGAATTGGAATCCTAGAGGTAAGTTTTTGACTCCTCTAAAATCTTTCCTTTGTAATCATTTATCCCTTAAATGTTTTCATTGTGGGAGATAATATGACCTACCTTTAGGGTGTTTTTTGGTTTTACCATTTTATCTAACTATATCTCAAATAAATTATAGATATTAGATGAGTTTAGATTTATAATAATTAGGTATGTGATCTTTGACTTTTTCCTCAAAGGATCATTGTTTATAAACTTTTGTTGTGTTTCACATCGGACGTTCAATGCATTACTCCTAAATTGTGTAACTACATAAATTTATTTTCTAGTATATGAACTAGACCCCTCATTTGACTTTATAAATTTTTTGGAGGGTTGTGATATCAACTTATGTCACCCCATTTAGGTGTGTCCTGTTATTTACCCTCATTTTCCATTACTTATAATTGACCCAAAACACCACTTTTTTTTTGGATAAACTCCAAAAAAGGGAATTGATTAAATGATAATGAGTAGATTAATTGAATTACAATATAATTCATATACATACTTGGTCTTTTATCACATGCGAGTAAGATGATTAATGAAATGTATTTCTTTTATAATTTTCATGGAAACTTACTTTCTCTATGTTAAATTCATAGTTTATCTATCTTTTCTCATGACTAAATCACCTTAGGGTTTGGTAAGCTCTCCATCTATTAGTGGAAGTATTAGTTGAATTAAATGAATTTTTAAATGGTTGTGTACCATCACATGACTCTTTTATCACCAGTAATGAATTATCTACTAAAATTCATCTTGATGAGTCATGAAAATTAATGAATATTTCACCTGGACTATGTTTGATTATCAAATTAATTATGCCATCTTACCATATTAATCCATATGTAATACTTGGGTTCTGATTTGGAATGGATTGGGTTAGATCATTGGTTAAATGAAATTTTATTCAAACTTGAGTGATACTCAAATTCCTTATATGGAATTATTTGGATGGGATCATAGGTTAAAATTAATTATATTTATCCTTGGGAGATACATGGATTTATAATATGTAATTCCTAGGAAGTGATCATAGGTTAAATGTTATTATATTATACCTTGATAAATACTTTGATTCCTTATATGGAATTCCTTTGAAATGCTCATAGGTCTTGTAGAGTTATGTTACACATTGAACAATACTTATATCCCTTAAATAGAATTCCTTGGATAGAATCATAGGTCAAACAGAATTATGTTAGTCCTGATTTTTATTTAGTTTACCTTCGATTGGTAAATATTTAATTTCATGAAGCTTTTAAAAAACATATGTTATTATATTTATACATGGAAACGTTTTTTGTATTCATTGGGACCTTAGTTCATAAATACATATAAAAAATGTGAAGTGTTTAAAGACTTTTTGGCATAGGCTGAAGAAAGTAGAGTTGCCCGAGTATCCCTCGAGGAACCTGAGCTGACATGTTTACTATTTATTTCACAACATTTTTTTATACCTGCACACTTATAATTTTATATTCATGAAATTAGATATTTTTATACCCCATTGGTGGTGACCTAATGAGTTTTAATCACACCATGTTTAGGCCACTAATTGGTACCTAGGAAGACTTCAAGGATACCAGTATAGATAATGGGAAGTTCTCAACTTTATATGATTGATATTATTAAATATGATGAAGTACATGAGTAAAGTACCGAGCTAGTACTCTTGATAAAATTGGAGTTCAGATTTTGGAATTTTAGTGTATTTTTTTTTCTATCATGTGTTGATGTATTCCTATTTTCCTATACGTCATTCTCCCATTTTGTATATCATCAAGAAATCATCTTATGTATATGATAATGATTATGTATTTTTTCCATTTATTATTATTGAGATGATTTACTTCCACTACACTTCCTTATATTTTTACACTATTGCATTGTATGATTTTTTTATTCTTTATTATTATTCCTTACCATTGTTCCACTTTGGAAAAGTAGGCATAGTCTCCCCACCATACCATAGTTGACCCTCACTGCTAGTCGATAGCCAATAGAATATGGGGAGATGCGCTTGAGGACATGTAGCCCCATGGGTTTTATTTATTATGAGTGAACTATGTTTGGGACATCACAAAAACTTCCCTACCAAATTCCAAAACAACCTAACACCTTTGTACCATATCCCATGCTAGTCCACTAAAAAAGAATAAAATTGTTCTCTAATACCATTTTGGAAATCCATGACCCAAAAGACCAGGTCTGATCCACAGTGCCACAATACCTAATGTGCACCTCCCCATATGCAAAAGGCTACTGACTAGAAGTGAGGGTCTGAATACCACCAATGTGGATACTATTCCCTTAATATAATATTAAGACACCAAATATAAATATAATTTAATAAAACCTATGGTAATCCTGGAAAAAGATAAAGAATCATATTGTAATATCATATGGCACACATGTATTACAATAAATAATACAATATCATAGTGTGGAAATCCAAACAATAATATAATGTGTAACATGATAAATAAAAAGTAATACTAAATAATCATCTAGATTACATTCCATTCCCAACAGAAGCACCATGATCCTTATCGAAACCCTATTCCATGGACCCCTATCCAATTCAAGGATCCCTACAGATGATGTTTACATGAACATCGAGATGCATGTGCTGGATGTGAGTAATAAAACCATGTAGGGCACCCCAATACATCCTTAACATGTGTTCAAATGTATAGAAGGTTTATTCCCTAACAACAATAGATTCATAAGAAATCATAAACTATTTTGTACTAAGTGTACGTGTACTAACCGAGACACCACAAGACCCAATTTTACCTACTTATAATCAATTTCCGAAGGATAATATTAATAGATATCAGAGTTGATAAAGAGGTGGCTATAAGGATTATGAGCATGTTATTCTACATAATTAAGGCATCGAGTGATCATGTTACTTGGTATCAACAAGGCATTGAGTTCCAAAACATTACTTAAAATCCATAAGGCATTTAATTTGGTTCAAGACATAGGAATTTCATACTCCTACCCTTTTTGTAGGTTTATAATCATCATCACCACATAATGTGCATACTCACCATCCATGTGGAAACCATACATGATGGTACACCCATATTGAGTACTAAGATAAAAAAACCAAATATCTGGTAAATACGTACAATAGGGTAGAGCATAATAAGAAAAATCATAGCATGTCATCATGAGAACATAGTAGAAACATACATGTACGTGCGAACAACATTAATAATTAATGAAATATACAAAAGAATACTCATGAAATAAAAAACCATAATAGGTCTCATGGGATACACACACCCACCACCATGTGATCACTATGAATCATTAAAAAACATAAATCCAAAAATAGAATCATACACATGAAATATGTTTATTAAAGAACCCAAAATAATAAAGAACTTCAAAACATAAGGTTACTAATGAAGTACTCTACTGTTCAACATAGATCATAGCTTAGATTATATTTCACACCTACAGTGTATTGTCTCAGATCCAAGGATGTCTAAATAAGATTAATGCTTATTAAGAAAGAGGTTTATAAAAGAGATACTCAAGAAGATTCTATTTAAATATTGGTGGTTCAAGAATCACATACCTTATAGAGTCTATCAACGTAAGTAGTTCTAAGATATTCTGAAGGAGAGGAAATCAAATCAATGGATCCATTTTTGATTCAAGAACTGATCATGAATTTCTAATTGATTCTAGAAGTAAACTATATGTGTAGCCAATGAATATCAATGCACCTTCAATCCATAAACATAAAAGAGATCCAAAACGATATTAAAAAATATTAGAGTATCAATATGATCGATCCAAAAAAAGTTACATGGAAATGTCCACTATTCCTGAGAGATCTTGATCTGGTCAAAGGGGGTGTTTTTGACACCTCAAATCCACCATCATTATAGTAATGATCTATGAATTCATAATTAGTTTTCATAGGAATCCATATATCAGTTATTATATTATTATACTAATGAATCTTCACATGATTAAATAGGTAGTTCAATAGAATAATAGAGGTTTTTTCATCACATATCTCAATTCAAGATCTTCAACTTACTTGTATTTACTAGAGTAATGATTTGGAGGAGAAGTAATCATAAATGTAAGAAAGAGAAGTCTCAAAAATCATGATGGATTCCTATTAAAAGAATAATGAGTCAAAATAGAAAATAAATGGTCTTTAAGGAGGATTCTTGATCATTAATTTAATGCACACATGGTTTTTTAAAATGTGTCCCCTTTATTGTATTCTATGCAAGATTCATGGTTTTTTCACATAGTTTAACAAAATGTGCACCAACAATTCATTATATTCTTCCCCTTCATGAGTACCTGTATGGTTTGGGAATAAGGTTTTTTAAATCATGTTCCAACCATGTTATTGGGACTGGATGGTGTCACAATGTTTTTCTGGAGGGAAGCACAATTTGAAAAACTATACACCTTAATTATGAACCACCATTGGTTCTACTATAACAAGTTTCATGATTTCCTATAGAAACTGTATGGTTAGGAAAAATCATGCCCAAATCACAGACCTATAAAAAGTCCCCCAAAGTACCTTCAAACCCACCAAAAAGTTATGAAATTAAACCCAATGAACTTATAGATAAAAACATAAGATTAATGTTTTATATTAAATCATGTGGCACTTTAAAAAGAAAAATCTATTATGAACCACTTTAAGTCCAACCATTTTTCTTATTGTGGGATAAACCAAAATGTATAATGTAGAACAAAGACATAGTTCCAAGTTCTTAAACCAAAATCCTTCAAACCCACTTCAAACTTCTTGAAATATTAAATTATTGATACTTCAGTGATATTCAAGTCATCTAGAATATTTTTAATTTCCTTTTTTAGAAAACAAAACTAAAAAAATCTTACTTTATTTTTTACTAACAATATCCCATTTGTGTTTTTTGAAAACTACTTCTTGAAAACCCATCTTATACCATCCAAAATTACTTTTGACCATTATTTTCAACATTATGAGAATATTATTTATAATATATTAAATGACTCTAAAATCATCAACTCTTATCCCACATAAATCATACTTGTTGTGAGAAATAATAGTTAAATGAAAAATGTTTCTTAAACCACTTCACTACGATATTATCCTTCAAAATAAATCTCCCTGATGTTAAACCTAAAACATATAATAATACTTATAAATAGTTATCCCATTACCTAAAATATTTAAGATTTTTCCACCATAATATATAATTTAATAACTCCCCCTAATAATTATTCCCTTTTAGATGGTCTCCCTATTTGTGAGTAAATACTTTAGTATATATACCCCAAATCACTTGAGTAGATCTCACCCTTTTTCAATAAAACTAAAGATAACTTATTCAAGAACATATTAGGGAATCACCACTTGCAAAAAACAAAATTTTTAAAAATACACTTTTTTATTTTCATCACTGTTGATATTTTTAGGAATTAATATCACATGTTGAAATAAATTATATAATGAAAATAATCCTTTGGTATTTTTACTAGTATTATAGTATAAAAATTTCAAGGGAGTGGGGTTCCTTCTCTAAACCATAAAGTGGATGTAGATGGTTGGAATCAATGATCCAACTAATGATTCTAAAAAATCTCCTTTTATAATACCTTACTCATGATTTTTTTAACTTGATATTGTGTTGAAACATACCTATATTTCACCACCCCTTGTTCAAACTTCTCCTTCATAATGTGATAAGTAATCTCAATATACCTTTTTTAATGATATACTAGTTTTTTTGTAATATTGATAACACCCATGTTATCGCGTTTATTTATAATCAGAGAACACACATCGATACCAATATCTTTAATCTATTGTATTGTCTATAATTATTGCATAAAATATTGAGTAATAGTAATATACTCATCTTATTTTTTGATCAATGATATATAATATTTTTTTTCTTTCATAGATACGAAATACAAAAATCAACAAGACAAAAAACATCACCTAAATATGACTTCTCATCAACTACTGAACTTTCTCAATCAACATCTCTATATCCTAGTAACTCATACTAAAATTTTATTTTATATAATTCCTTAAAATCCACAATATCTTTCATATATGTAATTATTAGCTTCCTTTATAGCATGTAGAATTATTTAGTATTACATTGATACTATACTAATTATCATGTAGTTAACATTATGCTATGTGTTTTTGTTATTATGTATAACAAGATTCCAATGATTTTTCTGTACTTATAATATCAATCATAATTCCATTAACATCATTTAACAATTTTATCTTGGTAATATTTGATGTTTTTATAATATTACATGTCACTATACCAAATCTTTTCAATACTTCAATTTCATTTTAGTATTATGAAATTGATGTTACTTAATTTCTATGGGTAAATTGAAAATGAAAGAAAAATATTGATTCACTAATCATATATATCTTAGACTCTCTCTTCATAAAATTAATAAATTCACTACATTGAACTGCATTTGAGCCTCTGTTTCTGATGAATATCTTGTTGGATCTAAGAATTTAGGAAATAACATTTATAATGCTAATGGTAACTCATTTAGTCTATTATCATATTATTTCTGGTCGGGTTTACCATTTTTTTTTCTAAAGAATGTCTTGTTGTCTATCCAAATTTAAGAAACAAGATTCTTAAGACCTAAAATAACCCAATTATTGTCTTATTACATGATTTCACATCAGGTTCAGAATTTTTATCTCTATTTAATTCACATGGATAAAATTATGACTGTTAAGGGATCATTATAGTTTCACAAACATTCATGTTGGAATTTTTAATCTATGGAAATTCCAAATAACTAGCACATTCATAATGAATTGTCATATTTCTTTCTAAAGGTAGGAAGTCTTTGGGGTTTCAAAAACAATGAATATTTCGAACCCACATTGGTTGAGAGGATGGGAGTTCACGCTCATCACACCCTTTTTTGGGGAATTATTTCATACTTCGGAATTCTATCATATATTTAAGGTAAGTTTATGAATCTTTACCAAATCCTACTATGGTACTAGTTACCATAATAATGAAAATTAGATTTTGAAACCCTATACAAGTGATAGGGTGTTATATTAATGGAAATATATATATATATATATATATATATATATATATAAAGTTATCCATAATATTCCCATTATTTCTTAACAATATGGGGATTCTTTTGTTTTGAATCTGTATGACTAAGAACTCTAGTGTTTATTACTATACAGGAAGGTGATTGGTGTTTTGTGACTGGGATTGAACCTTCATGAGGTGTCTCTTATATCATAAGAGAACAAGAATAAAAACCCTCATAGTTCATATAAGACCATTCCATATAGTTTACTGTTATAAGTAATGAACATATTTGATGGAATTCAAGCATTGGGTATTGAGGTTGACTTTATGAAGGAACCCAACATATTTTGATTATAATAAGAATATGATTTTTCATAGTTCAGTTTGTCTTGAATCGGTTTTTGGGTGAGGGAGTTTAATTAACACTAGTGTGGATTATTTCTCTATAGTTGTGGAAATCTTGATACTTATATTAAAATTAATTCCCATGTTTAGAGGTATTAATATCATTCTATTTACATAACCACTATGGATATATTATCCCACATGAGTAATTCTTGATATAAGAAACAAGGGATATAATATCATAAAACATGTCTCAATGGATACAAGATTAAATTTCATAAGGAATAAAAAATGATTCTTCCCAGATATTTGAGTGGGTCTTACACACTGAGGTTTTTGTGATATTTGAGTGGATATTTCACATTGAGGTTTCCCAAATATTTTAGGAGGTCTAACAAACAAAGCTTGACTTTATTGGGGAATTTTTATTATACTATTGGTGAATTCATTTAAATTCTTTAAGATTACTTGAGTCGTTATCGATGTGAGAAACAAGAGATTGAAAGGGATGAGACACACCACCTATAAGTTTGGGACATATAAATTAGAGTATCCCTAATTTAATATTTATTCAAAACCTCATGATGGATATAACCCCACAATGTAAGGTTTGGTATTGATGTTTGATATGGATCTCGAGACTTAGGAAGTCCTCTAATGTATCATTCTCAAAATAGGAACCAAAGTCCTCATAATTCACATAGGCTCCTAATTTACAGATAGATGAGGAAAGATAGAAGAACCATATATGGTGGGTCTTATGAGTTAGTGTAAATGTAATGTCTAGGGACTAAGACCAAGGTGGATTCTTATGTCACATATCCAACCTTTATCCTCTGATGGAAAAAAAGAGGGGACCATGTGAGGTATGTTGGGTATTCCTAGATGGAAAGAGGTCCCCATGTCATGAATAAGGCTACATGAGTGAAAACCCTTGGTCAATTATGAAAAATCTCTTCAAAAAGAGGATTTTCACCCAATGTCTTATGGATAGTGGTTCAAATTATTTAAAGTTATATGCCCAAGAATGCCCACCTAAAAAGGGTGAAAAGTTTGAGGATGTATTTCGAACTTGTCTGATGGTGTGTACCTTAAAGGATGACATGTTTGAGGATGATTGATTGAATTTTCTTAGGATATATTCCGTAAATTTCTGAGTATTTCTATATGAAAATACTAAAATTACTAATGTTGATTTTATGAAAAATATTACATGTCTTGGGATGTATGTCTAACATGTATGAGGAAATCTGTATGAAAAGAATCACATGTATAAGGAAATCACGTAAACCAACTAAAATATCTAATGGTTTATCATGTGATCAGGACAACATGTTTGAGTTCATTTTAATGATCTTGATGACATGTTTGTGTGTCTTCACCCGATCTTGCATACATGCATAATGTCTTTTACATGATCTAGCTAACATGTCTGGGTGTCTTCACATGATATAGATGATATGTTAGGGTGTCTCCACATGGTCTCACTAACACGTAAAAAAGTCATCACATGATCAATGAGTAGATCACATGAAAAAATGATCCCTTCACACAAAAACCAGTATATCTGCCTCCACATTAATATTTAGTTATTTTCATCCTTCGTCACGTAAATGCCCTAATGTTTTCCAGCCTCCTTCCAATTAAATAATCGTGTGATCATGAATACATTTTCGTGGTCCTTCATGTGATATTATTTTCATGCCATAGGTATTTCATGTGGTTAATAAAATTATCACACAAAGAACATAAATCCATTGTACAATTCCTTACGTTACTCACTGGACATGTCAGGTGGAAGACTCTTGAGATCATGCAGTCCTTAGGTCCAAAAAGTCTACTATTTGTTATTTTTATGTGTTTTTTCTATCTATTAGGGGGTTTATATCGATTTATTCCCCTCTATCGTTTCCAATTTTTATGATTATTAAGTCTCATATATTGGATTGAGTCAACAGAAAAAACATTCACAAAATTCAATAATATCTCATGTACATCACATGATCACATCACATATCATTAATTATATCATCTATTTGTAAAATGAAAAATAGTGACCATGTTATTTTTATATCATTAACGAAATACTTGAACGCATTTAATTTCTATGGGTGTTCATGTGATTACACTGACATGCCCAAGATCCTTCATGAGATCGGGTCGACATATCTGAAATTATTCACATGATCAATCTGAGATTCCAAATGGATTTTACATGATACAGATGGTATATAAAACTAATTTCATGTGATACATGAACTAATCACATGATTCACATTATCCCTTCTCATAAAGTTCAATAAAACTCACTTTTCTTAAGGATCTCATCATTTTTCAGCTTTCTATTGCATGATCCCTTTAGTGATGGTTAAGCGTTTGTCCACTAGGGAATCACATGATCAATGACCACAAGTATAGGGGTATTTTTATGACTATAATTACATGTATGAGGGTATTTATTTGATCCATTAAATAATCACGTGAATCCCATAAGCCCATCGTATGAAAAACCATGTAATTTTTATTGTGTAAGGATCCCATCATTTTCAAATTTTATCACATGAATGACTTGATGGTTGTTAGATGTTTGTCTATAAATATGTTACATGTTCAAAAATACATAACTTAGGGATTAAAATGATTAATAGGATTCCTTTGAGTGTCTTAACATGATCAATTAATAGATCACATGAAGCACATAACCCATTCGTGTGATGTGCCAAGGGTTATGCGACTGTGGTACATACTAAGGTTTACACAAATCATGTGACCGAGGATCTTGATCCTCACGTCGCTATAGTTATTCCTTTTATCCATGGAAGGAAGATAATATTTTTTATTTCGGTGTCTCTTCGACCCCAAATATTATAATTTTTATTTGGTGTGTGTCAACAAATGTGCCCCTCAAAAGTGAAGTCCAAAGGAAGGAATAGGGATTCCTTTATAAGGTAGTAAGTGCTCACCTGAACCTATTGAGATTATATCATTTAGTTTTTTGATAATATCATGGAATTTTGAGATACCTTTTGTATTCAATGGTTCACCCTCTAAATAGTAGGGTATAGGGTTATCCATTTCACCCACGACTCATATATTTTGGGAGTTTTTAAATAAAAATTCGTTCATGTGATTTCTTCACATGACTACATCATGTAACCTTATCATGAAATTGTTTTCATTATATGATCGCATGAAATTGTCACATAACAATATCATATTTACAATTCATGAAACCAATATTATAATTAATCATTAGTAATTTATTGAATCATGATGTACATATTTTTCTATGGGGTTTGTTCACATGTTTTACTTGGGCTTCATGTGGCTGTATAATTATTTTCATGATTCAAAAAAACTTATTAGGGTCACATGATTGAGAGTATTGGAATGGATCTTGTGATCGTGATAATTTACATGGTTCACATGATCATGATACCCAGAATGGATCACAAGCTCCCCATTATACTATCTTAGTCACACACTTTTCAAAATAAGTATACCCTTGTTATGATTCCAACCTAACACTAATGCATTCTTTTTTTTATGTCTTGGAATAGATAGATTAAATATCATGAAATTAATCTAACATCAGTGGTCAAAGGGATATGATCACTCTGAACCACAATGTGGATCCATGGTATCAAGGCTCAGATTTAAATAAGATTTTAAATTGTCTCCTTTTAATCAGTCCACGTAACTATCATCTATCAAATAGACTACCTTTGTATAATTTTTTTCTTCTGTATAATGTCTCCATCCCTTAACCCAAACAAAAGCTCTCAACTTGTTGTTTTTTATCTTCCTTCATCTATACACAGTCAATTTTCTATAAACTTAGCCAATTGATTTTGTCACTATTCCACGGGTTATCTCACTCCTTAAATTACTTGTATTTTAGAAATGACAATTATTATATCACTCATTAGCTAATTTCCAAGAGTTACTCATACATTATTGTATCATATTTGGAAAACCCAAATGGTGGATAAATTTTCAAATGTTATATGTTCCTAGGAAGTAATTTTTTGATGAATGAGCATAGCCATTCTAGGTTAGATAGAGTTGTAAATTTTTTTTAGATCAACTATGTTCCATCCACCTCTACAAGGTGATGTGGATTTCTCCATTAATCTAGTTCCACTAACTGAAACTCCTTATATAAATGGCCAGTCCTTGGTGTCCTCATACCAACTATTTTAAAATGACCCATGGAGAGGTAGGAATAATCCTATGGGAAATCTATTAGTTTGGGGGAATAATTACTCTTTGGGAGAAGTATGATGAATTTTTCCCTAATGTGAATTTTTATGATGAACCTAAACAAAATCCAACCCTAGAACAAGATATACTCAATATTGTGAAAGAGAGGCTAATGTAAGAGTGGAACCAATACTTAATAATTTCTTTCAAGGATTGCATCAACAACATTATTTTCCAATGTAGGGATCATCCAACCGTGGTACATTCAAATCATTGTCCATCTCGAAAGGTCTAGGATATCATGGTATCCTATTGGTCTACTTTGGATTCCAAAGAGTATGCTTCATGGGGATAAAATTGTATATTAAAGTCTCTGGTTGGTGGGATTTTATTTCCAATTTTCTAAATAGATGGGGTTTCAATACTGATAATTCCAATCTAGGAATTTTCTTTGGCACATTGGTGATGGAATCATCACTAGTAGAAGACTGGCATCTCAAACCAAGTTGTTCAAACCCTTGACCATCTTTATGAACTTCTTATCTATATTCAAAAAGGTAATACCCCTTGTCATATAAGTGGTACCTTCCAGTTTCTATTTTGTTATGTAGGTGATCAGTTTGGGTCTTATGAGTACTAAAATACCATTTAAAGCCCTCAACCCATATTCCTCCCTTGAATACTAAATGTCTTTGAGGCCAAGGAATAATTGTTAGATGTCCATTAGGGTGTTGACATGCTGATAAAACATAATTGTTTTATTTTTTCCCCTACCCCTCACCCTTTGATTTGATCATTAATGATGGAAGTTGTTCCTTTAATGAGAGGTCATATAAATTTTACTTATGGGATGAGTTTTTTATAGTATGTTCAGACAAGATAATCATTTTGGATCCATAGTCCCCTTATATATTTTCTACTCATTTATACTATACTTATCATGTGTATTATCTACCTTTTTTTGTGTGAGGGTAATGTCATCCCCTAAATATACATAAATTTTGGAAGATGTTGGCATATGAGGATGATAATTCCAAGATTATGTTTCTACATGCTGATGATTTAACATATTTATCCTAAGAATATGGCAGATATTGGATATAATCTTATCGATCTAGTGTTCTATGATGACCAGTTAAACATGTGAATACACCTTTTGAATCCCCAAAACCCTTATTCCTGGACTCAATAGAACTAGTTCAAGTCTCAATAATCCATTCAAGTAAAACCATTTTCTTGAAAAAGAGTCCTATGATGATGGGGAATTTTTTTGGGGAAAATTTCCCCTCAATACCGACAGTGGATAATGTGTTGATCTGAAGAGTGTCAGAGCATGTTATGGTAAAAGAGAGAGTAATCCAAGACACTATCTTTAATTCATAAGTGGTTGAGTCGAGCCATATATTGATCAATTTGATACATTAATGTGTCTATACTATTTTTTCACACATCAACACACCCTCTAAGATGGTTTCAAAGAGTAGGATAACACAAAAATAATTTGTAACCACTTTATCTCATTAATTCTTGAGACTCCCCTAGAGAAACATCATGGTGAAGGAGAGTTTCTCCTTTGTCTTTTACATATCATGGGGGAAGGTAGATTCAATTATTAGATATTATAGGAAATCACACTTCAAATCATCAACGAATGAACCCAAATATCCAACCATGAGAGAGATCTATGTGACTTTGAAAACTTGAGTTTCCTAATTCAATCTATGATGGATACATTGGAGGAGTTGGAACAAAAAAACATATAATTCCCATTTTCATGATTGGATGAGAAACTATCCAAATAGAAAGTGGAACATGAAGCATTCATAGATCGTGAGTAGGGTAATTTCTCAAAGGTGTCCACTTTAATGGATTTCAATCGAATAGAGGATTATGAGTTATCCTTATATATTAATTCTATTATACCACTAGAAGTGGTGGATGAAATGAATTTAGAAACACTTCATCACTAAATTAATTCAACATGTTAATCTATTTTCAATATAGAGATGTCAATAGACCAATTTTTATAATTATCATATTTTATGTCCTCCAGGAACCGTGGGAGAGACTCTAGAAAATAGATATTCCTCCTCCACTAGAACACTATTAATGAATTCATCATTCAATATATATATATATATATATATTTTTCTCTTTTATCATTTGTATGATAATTTGGGAGATTGATATCATAAAAATAATCAGATACATCAAGAAAACATGTAATTCTAAAAAAACCGTGATTCCGAATTCAAATGCGCGAAGCATAATAGACCTGTTGATGCTTAGGGTAGGATTTTTGTGATTATCTAGTTGAAGGAATATATCAAGAAGGATGAGTCTCATGGAGAGAGTGTGGTAATTATTTTTTATTCCAATAGACCTAGAGGGTGTCACTTCATTTTTTTAGGGCCACATAATGGTACCTACAAGATTTGTGTCTATTTTTTTTCAACCCTGCCTTTTAGCTATATTATTTTGGGAATTCATTAACCGATATAGAACCATATTTTTCTCAGGGATCCCTTTATGGGATTTTTTTCCTAACATGTATTGTTCATTTATTATTTCATAAATGCTCAATATTACTCAGATCACATAGTATGTTTGTTTAATGATCAGTGACTCAACGTTTTCCTAGTTTTCCCTATTCAGGTTTTCAACCTGATGAGCATTGTGTCTCTTTAAATTGGTATTTTTTGGTTTTCAATTCATACTGATCAAGTTCCATTGTTTTTAGGTAGAACTAATTAGAACTTCTATTACTGTAGTTTAGGGTCTTCTAGATTGGATCTTATGTTGTTATAGTTTATGATCTTCTAGATTGGAACTTCTATTATATAGTTTATGTTCTCGCAAATCAAACCTTTTTTGTATAGTTTAGGGTATTCTAGATCAGACCATCTATTTATATAGTACAAGGTCTTCAATATTAGACCTTCTGTTGTTATAGTTTAGGGGTTTCTAGCTCAGACATAATATTGATTTAGAATAAGAAGACTTGGAGGATGTATTTTCATGAAGGGTTCTAACACCCTATTTACAAGTTGAGATTATTAAGAATGAATATTCATGAAGGGATTCAAACCCTTTATTCTTATAGATATTATGAAGGGTGAATATTCATAAAGGGTTATGACACCCTACATCCTTGAATTAAATGTTCTTGGTAGTTGGGTACATAATGTTAGGTATGTTGAATCCATTAGGATAGTTAGAATATAAGATTCATAAATAACACCTTAATGAGTTTCAATTAGAGGTTATCAGATGAGGTAGATATATAGAGTATGATCAGAAAACACTCTGAGGTTCCGAGTTCCATTGTGATGATATTGGGGATCATGAGGAATGTAGTTCCTTTCATATAAGAAGGATACACCTCTAGTTGATGAGTCAAGGGACCTTATTTTCTATCATCGATAAGATGACATGTATGGTTGAGTAGAGGGTTACCCAAACCTTTCCAAGGGCTGTCAAAGATTTTTTAATATTTTATCATTTGGATAATGATGTTTGGTATGGATAAAATGCTATCCGATAAGGTTTTTAACACCCTGGGGGTAGTTTTATTTTATGGTTGTGAGGCTTGGGACCTACATCATATGGATTCAAGTTATGAGAGGGGGGGAAACTAAATGTTTCTAGAATTAAGTACCCCAATACTTCTTTAATAACATGTATAATACATGATGGCATCATTTCAATGATGTTGAATCCACTTTAATATTTTGGTCACAATATTGGTAAATCATGTTTTGGTAATTCACAAGACAATGGGGCTTGTATATTGGTGGTTATTAGTCAAAACTAGTGTATCATGCATCTAGGTAAATAACTCATTGATTTAAGGGGGACCTTTCCATTAGGACCAAAACATCCACTGTGCGCTAGCTCTGAGGTATTGCGTTATTCACTATCTAATCATAGTAGGGGACCTTTAGAGTAGTAAGTATCTATTAAAAATACACTATAGTGAACATCTAAGAAGAATAACTCAAGTCTATGGGTTCTCAGAGAAGTATGCTAACTCAAGGAGTTGGTGGGTATCTACTCAGACTAAAAAGATATGAAGATGATTTGCGGAAAACATAATATTTAAGAATTGTTTGATTTCACTAAAAGTTGTGTCACCACCTACTAAAAAATTTATTTTTTTGAGGGGATGCGAAAAATAATTACACTAACTTTTGTCTAGACAAAGGGGTCCAATAAGAATGGTTAAAATTTTATAAGGGTTATAATATGGGACCTATAATCTTTGATCCTTTTTTATTTATGTTATAAATTTTTTATAAACTATATATATTAATAGTTTAGTGAGGTAAGAAATGAATTTTTATCATAATACACTTTATGGGTTTTTAGTATAACAAGTTTTGGGTTTCTTTCACTAACAGTTTAGAGTCTTGCAGTTTGGACCATCAGAGGCTAATGTTTATGGTCGTATAGATTTTACCAAGTTTCTCATAGTATAATGTCATGGTATGCAGAACTAGTTTCAGGGGATTATTACATAATATCCTAATTGGTATTACCAACTACCATTTGATCAGGAAAAAAGAATATTTTAAACCATGGTTTAAGGTTATTGAATCCAGAGTAATTGAATGTGATAGTTAAGATGAGGATGATCAAGAATAAAACTTTGGTGAAGTGTTCATCTATGTTGATGTTAGGGATCACAAGGATCATAAGGCCCCTTCTTACAAATCCAAAATTCCTCTCGTTGGATTTTTTAAGGACCTTATATAGATCCAACTCATACATTGTCAAATGAAGGGATCTTTTCTCTTTTATAAAGAACATGTGTGGTTGGTGGAAGCCAGAGATGATCAAGTAATGAAGTGTGATTTATGGATTTAGGAGATTAAAAACATAATGGAAGCACTACATTTTTTTGAACAAGGTTAGTCTCTCATGGTCCTTTTATAAGGAGTGATAATGGATGATGATTTTCATAGTTTAATGTTGTGCAACGAGGATATTCCTTCCACGTAGTTTATCATTATGATAATAAATTATAATTTTCTTGTAGTTTAATGACATGTGAATAGGATATACTCTATTTAGTTTAACATAATATGGTATTTCAATTTTATTCATAGTTTAACATCGTGTGTTAAGTAAATGGGAATCGACATGAAATTATGTAATACATCCCTAGAGACACTCTGCTTGTGTTAGGGGTGGTATGTGTGTAATTATAATTTTTATGGTAGGGCTTCCTTGGTGTTTCCTATGAATTTCATGAGGGATAGAATAATTCCAGAGTCTTATCTTCCAACGAGACCCATCTTTATTGATTTATCTCATATGAAAAATGGGGGAAGGAAAATTTATATTTATTTTTGCTACTGGGCCAAATTTTAAGGGATCATTGGTGTCACTAAATATCCTATGACCATAGAAAAGGATAATTAAATCCTATATCAGCATAAATCCATCAGGGAAGTGTGGTGTCACTTCAATGGTTCAAATAATTAGGTAGGAGAGGAAATAGTTTTTTGAAATTCATATCTTGTCTCTATGATAGGTTTCCCAAGAATCATTACTTATCCAATAGGTATAGAAAAAAAATCCATACATAGTTCCGGAGAAGTTAATGATTCCCTTACATAGTCCTGACTTATATGAAGGGGAGAAAGTTATATCCCCCTGAAAGAGACTTCACCCATTATCACTCTGGTGTATGATCTCTAATGGTCGGTGATACCATCAAGGAGAAAGGAATTTCATATCGAGAGAGGATTTACCTAATGGGATAATATTTACATTCTTATGGATAAATAGGATTGAAATCATTCAATATATATCAATCATTAGGGAAGGTTGTAATAGTGGATTTTTTTTGGCTAGGCTGGGGACAATATAACTGGATGTCACTAAGTATATTGGTAGGTCAAGAATCAATTCATATGTAGCTCTTATAGAATAAGGTTCCCTATATATATTTGGATAATGCCCAAGGACGGGATAATTTATTTTTTTAAAGGTTGAATTTCAGTTGAGGACACAATATGTGGGCATCACTATGCATCTCAAAGGAATTAGAATCATAAAAAAACATAGATCTTATAAGGGAGACTCCTCACATAGATATATCTCACATGTTGGGGGTATTTTAGGGCCCCTAACTCCCTTGATCCTCTCCCTCACCCTCTGCCCAGTGTCTTCTACAGCTTCCTCTGGAAGATGGTTCTTCTCTCATCCCCTTATATATTTTTCATCCCAATATTCATCCCTTTGATAGAAAGTGCTTCTCTATACTTCCTCTTCACTCCCTTTCCCTCATAGTTCTCATTGGTGGCACTGTTTTTTTGGTGTTTCGACAACATCAAATGATTTATTTCTTCATTTATTTCTAGATCTATCATGTTTTAACCCCATTTTGGTTTTATATGATGGTGCACGGGTAGTTTAGGATTATGTTTTGGTGGAGTTTTGTGGCATATTTCATCTTTTTATTGTTGTTTTTAGGGATTTTAACGTTTTCTTCACTACTTGTATCACCTAACCCATCATTTCAAAACCCCATATTGGTTTTTCATGATGGTGATTTGGTGTTTCGGGGTTGTGTCAGAGATGGAGTTTTACGGTTCTTTCCTCATCTTCATACTCAACTTTTCCTCTTATATTTATGTTGGTTATCCTCCCGAGATCTCATTCTTACACCGTGTTTGTGAGACCTCGATGAAGAATTTGGTTTGTTTCAGTTTTGTGCCAGATGTTTGTCTCGTATGGTTTGGATTCAATAAGAAGGTGTTGGTTAAGGAGTTCAGTTCGATTTAAAGGTTTAATAGTGATGGAAAGGTTAATGGTGTCCTTGGTGATGTGTTTTGAATTTATATGGGATTATTTATAGTGGTTTCTCACTGGAAATTGGAGATGATGAAGGTGAATATGGCGATGGGTATGGCTTGGGGAGGGTCTTCATTCAAAAATTTGTGAATTGAGGAGGCTTAGTGTAGATTGGTCTAAGGATTGGATTTTTTAATTGTAATTTTAGTTTTTGTTGTTTAAAATTTTTAATTTTTAATTTTGTCTATGTGGGTGTTTTGGGGTGATTCTGCTAAATGTAAGGTTCCTAATGACCCATAAAGTGGTTTTATAAAAAATATCAAAAAATTGGATTTGGGGTGGTAGGGGAATTTTCATTTCATATACTAGTATGGAGATGCAATATTCATCCATATAACTGATTTATTGATAGGATGACCTACTCTAATAAGTTTTTAGGTATTTTAGGATGTACCAAATGTCATTTTTTATCATTATATGATAAGGATGTATGAGGAATGATGATTTATTGTAATGAATAATTAAATTGATAGGATTTACAAGAATACTAAGAATCTCAATGTATTTGGGTCTTTATAGGAGGTGCATACTCATAAATGAAAGGATATGAGAATATGATTTTATAATCTTTATTTGATAATAAGTATGATGAACAGATTGGAAACATTGATAATTTTCAAATCCTATTTAATTGTTGGGTTATGGAAAGTGTAAATCATATCCCAAGAATATTTGAGTCAATAGGAGGTGAATAATGGTGTGTATTGGTAAACCATTAATAATGTTGGGATTTTATATCACAAGTAGTTAGGATAATAAATTCTATTTTTAGGGGGGGATTTCCTCAAGGACCCAAATATCCCATAGGACAAGCTCTTAAGAATTTTGTTACTCACAAGTAAATCATAGAGGGTTCCCTTTAAATAATATAGTCCCTTTTACCAATTTTTTTTCGGTAGAACCAAGAGTATGTGAGCTACAATTAACTGAGATATCAAATATATAAAGTTGGTTCATGGAAAATGAAATATTCAAGAAGGTTTTGAGAACCCTAAAGTCCACTCTAACACATATGGAACATATTTTTATGGAAAGGGATAAGACATGCAATTCTTGAGCACAGAGTCATCAAGGGGATGATCTATTTTGTATAAAGACCTCTTGTCATGTAGTTTAATTTCATTTGACTAGGAAATGGTTACGATGCTTAATGAATTGGGACAAGGACTTAGTCCATGAATTTGATTATAGAATACCTTTCTTTTACTATTTACATTGGCTTCCAAGGTTTCTTAAACTCACATGAGTCATACTCGGTATGAGAAACAATAGAAAACTGTGTAGTTGATTAATCCATGTGAGAGTGGGTGATAAAGATTATGTGGGGGGATATACATTTTGTTACTGGTAGGAATCCCGACAAAAAATTGGTTTTTATCAAGGAACATTGTCAAAAGTAACGAAGAACCATTACGGGGGCTAAAGTAAATGATACATGTATCATTACATGTCCTTTGATGATAGGGATCAAGCCATACATAGTTGTCATTTGAAGAAACCCCTACATAGGTCAAACCCATATGCAGAAGATGTATTTATATATTTTTTATTTCTTATTTTTCCATTTTGTATGGGCTCAAGATTAATGAACCTGGTCATCACAACTTATCATGTAGAAATACCAATGAAGCCACACATAGTTCTATAGAAAACTCCATGTACAAGGCTGAACCATATGTAGGGAGGGTGGAATTTTTTATATATATTGTGGATGGGTCTAGTATTTGAGATTTGGGTGTCACCACATATCATTTTATAATATGAATAAATCTATACACAATTTTTATATGGAAAATTATGTGCGTAGGTCTGAACCAAATGCATCGTGGAAGAATTTTAAATTTATATTATGGCTGAACCCAGGATTTGAGATCAGGGTGTCACTATGTATCCCTGGTTATATGAATAAAGCCAAACATAGTACTTATATAGAGAAATCCATACAGATTTCTAACCCATATTTAGGTATGGATCATTATATATTTATTATTGTTATTTTCATTATAGTTTGTCCCAAGATTAAGGAACCTATGCATCACTATGTATCCGGTGTAATTGGAATCAATCCATGTGTAGTTCTAGAGAAAACTTCCTATAGAGGTCTGGAACATATATAAATAGGGGGTATTTTTATATATAATAAGTTTGTCCCCATGATTTGTGTAACAATATATCCTATAGTAATAGTAATAATTCCACAAGTAGTTTTTAAATAGAAAATTCCCTATTCAGATCTAACCCATTCAAACGTTGGGATTATTTCCATTTGTATTGTGGCTGGACCTAGGATTTGAGATCTATGTGTCACTATATATCATACAATAACATGAATCAAGAATAAATCTTTCTTATATGGAGTAATACCTCTATTTATCCAACCTGTATGTATTGAGGGTGCATTATATTTTTATTATTTTATTGTTTTCATTACTATTATACCTTGGATTAAGGGACATGGGATTCACTATGTATCCTATGTTAATACAAATCATAACACACATAGTTTTCGAGAAAACCCCCTATATTGTGTGGACCAATATGCACGTAGGGGGTATTTTTTCTTATATTGTTGTTGGGACTAGGATTTTAGATTCACGTGTCACTACATATACTATAGTAATAGGAATCAAGAAACACATAGTCCTAATATGGAAAATTTCCTTCACAAGTCTTAACAATACTCAAGGAGGAATTTTCAATTTTTATTGTAGCTAAACCCATGGTTTGATATCTGGGAGTCACAACATATCATGTGGTAAGAAGAATCAAGACAAACATAGTTCTTATATGGAGAAATACCTATAAAGGTCTAACCCACATGTAGGAATGGTGAATTATATATTTATTATTGTTTTTGATTTTTGTGGCTAGGACAGGATTAAGGAACTTGGGTGTCACTATGTATCCTATGGAAACAGGATTAAATCCACATGTAATTTTGGAGAGAACTCTCCAAAAAGGTCTGACCGATATGTAGTGAGGTAGGTATTGTTTTTATATATTATGGATATTCCTAGTATTTGTTACCTTATTTTCACTGCATATTCTATGGTAACAGGAATTAAGCCAAAAATATTTATTATATGGAAAACTCTCTATGAAATTCTTGACCATATGCAGGGAGGGGGAATTTTCCATTTATATTATGGCAGGACCTAAGATTTGATATCTAGGATGTCACTATGTATCCTATAGTAACATCAATCAAGACACATTTAATTCTTATATATGATATCTTATATGGATTTGACTCTCACATAGGGATGGTTGAATCTTATTTTCTATGTAAATATATCTCATTTATTTTAGTTTTCCACTGAATAAGTACCTTTGATTGAGAAATAATGGAATGATCATTGAATTTTAACATCACGTGATAAGAAAGTGTTCCATGAAATTTAACATCATGCAGTAAATATGTGTAAATGATATTTGGTTTAAAATCTTACCACTAATACTTAGGTAAGAAGGCATAAAGCACTGATACATTAATGATCCATCTTAGACTTGGTAAAATGGATAAAATAAGACATTTCATCAAATTCATACATAAAATATGATTTTTATGATTAGTTGGATTAACATCACACCATTAGAGAAATAGAAAATGGATTTAATGGGTACCTTACCATCGTGACCAAAATATAACCTAGGTACAACCTCTTATAAAATGTGTTATTCATTAGATAATCCTAGAGAGGTCCCTTCAAGAGCTAAAAAATATCATAGAAACTATCTCTTAAGAATTATGTTATTCACCAGTGAATCCTAGTGGGGTTACTTTCGGATTAGTTAATCCCAATAACAAATATGCTATAAGGGAGATACTAATAGGTATTGATCAACCATTAATAATGGAAGAAACATATATCCTATATTTTTTGGGAAATAGCTTACAGATTTATATGTGGCCTTTCCTCTGAGACAAAAACATCCCTTAGGCATAATGTTTCATGAATATTTTTATTCAGCAGTAAATCATTGAGAGGTATCTTTTGATTATCCAATCCCTATTACTAATTTTCTAATAGGGGAACCATGATTATATCAGTTGAAGGTCGTTGGGAATCTAAAAGTAGTGTATCAACTCAAGGAATTAGTTGTTATTAACTTTGATATCGAGGATATGAAGTTGTTAAATGGGTAACATAATATTAAATAAGGGTTAGATATCCCTAATGGATACTCAAATGTGTATTTAACACATTTTTGGGGTGAAAGGATAGAAAATTCCATTCTTGAGTACATAATAATCAGGTAGATAATCTGTTTTATATTATGATATCATCTTATAAACTTTAACATCATGTGATTAGGATTTGGTCGTGTAGTTTAATGTCATGCAACTAGGATGTTTCTCCTTGTATTTGAATATAACACACCTCAATCTCACTGGCTATATTATCTTTCTAGGTTCCACAAGATCACATGATTCATGATTTGTGTGATAAATAAGAGATAACTATTTAGTAGATTGAGCTATGTGGTGGTGCAAGATAAGGAATTTGTTGTGATGTACACATTTTAAGGTGGACCAGAGCCTCTACATAGATCAAACTCTAATGGATGGGCATGATTAAGAGTGGTGAAAACTTGTGGATGTGCCTAAAATAAATCATCCCTCTTTCAATACATATCCCATAGTATGGGAATCAAGGTATACATGGTTCTTATATGAGAATCCACAATATTGGTTTGATCCATATGCAAGGGAAACCAATTTTTTTCATTTCTGACGGGCCTAGGATTTGAGACATGATAATCACTACATATCATGTGGTAAAAAAATCAATCTACATATAGTTCTCATTTATAATCCCTTATATAGTTATAAATCTCTCATAGGTTGGGGGGAAAGATGTCATCGATTAGAAAAGAAGGAAACTTGATGGGTGTGGTTTTCATGTAATAACCAAGAAAGACTAGCTTCTTCTCATGTGGGGTTCTAGTAATAACCTTAGCGTGATCTAGTAAAACACCTACACTGGGAACCTGTTACACTATTATAGCTCATGTATAATTAAGGATCCAATCCCAAAAAGGTGAGCATGTGTTGTGTAGTTTAAGTACTTATGATTAGGACTTGAGATGTTGTAAAGTTTAAATATTTGATTGTAGGACTTTAGAAGTTTTTCAGTTTAACATCATGTTACCAGGTTGTATTCCTTGTAGTTTAACATCCTATGTTAAGGATGTATTATAGGTATCTTAACATCATGTGGTAATGAAATCTTTCATTTAGTTTTACATAATGAAATAAGGATTACATGATTTTGTTAATATTAAATTCATACCAACAGGACTTGAGATTCTATAAAGTTTCAATTAATAATGCTAAGAATTTAAGGGATTCAAAATTTAACATCATCTAACCATGATATCATCTATAAAATTAGACACAATGTAGTAAGGATGTGAAAATTATGTGAGGTTTAAAGTATTTTTGCTAGGACTTAGGTATGAATATGGAATTTAAAAAAATAATTCTTAAGAAACATCATGTTGGTGGGGGGGGGGGGTATAATGTGTTCCCCCTAAAAAAGGACAATGAGTAAGCCCTATTATAATAAAACTTATGTATTATTTAAGACTCATCCCATTTGGGATATATATTTACGGGTTTATTCCCTAGAATCATTTGTGTTTTTAGAACCAATACCAATTCGCCTCGGAGGAACAAGTGAAGGTGAAACTTTTTGTTGAAGGATCATGAAATCTAATTCTAATGGATTTTGAGGTTGTGTAGTGTACACAACATGTTCTCATCAATTCATTCATACTCATCTAGCAACTTCTAGGATAGTATTCTATTTTAGTGTTATCCAAAAATAACTAATCAGAGTAATGGAAACTATAATTTAATGGGAAATACTACCTATGTTTCATAAATAAGTGAATTAATGGTCAATTGCGCAATAGTACATCTGGGGGAATGTTAGGTTCAAAAATAACATAGGAGATTTTCTGGGAAAGACCTCTTATATTTTACACCATTTTTTGGATTAAATTTGAATGAGTATTATTGGGGGCCTCTATCTTTCCATTTTCTATTTCCTGATAGTGAGATGAATAGTTGGACCTGATGTTATACTTTTGATATAACATCTTCAACTTGAACAAAGAAAATTTGGTGTTATTTTATATCAATATTATATAAGGGACATATGATATGGTGATAATATTGAACTTCATGAAGTTGAAGATAGTCTTTTTATTGAATTCCTTTACGAGTATGGACTTATACCACTTGGAAAATAATTTGGTGATAGTAAGAATTTACATAAAATTATTATATGTAGATATGAAAATTTTCCCCACAACATCAATTTCCCATAATAAAAACAACCAAGAATATTTAGAGGTGTATAGAAATTATAGGTGCTGATGGGTGATGTTTTCGTGAATCTAACATATATGACACATTCTAGTGAATTCCAAAATGTCATGAATCATTTAATTCTAATATTAACCAGACCTTCTAATTTGTTGGGAAATTATGGCTCCATATTATTGAGCATTTCCACAACATAAATGGACTTTCTTCATAATAGTGGGAGTATATCCTTCTGGAATGAATCTAAGAAGGACTCTTTCAATTCCTCATTTGTAGAGGTATTTCTTCTCATTTGACCCATCTTGAAGGGTTATGTTTTCTGCTCATCATTGAATCTATTCTATTTTGCCTTCATCCAATGGAATATTCCCATTTTTGAGGTAATATATTATGGGTTCCATCATAAAGGGGTAAATAATAGATCATTTTTCTCTAGGGAAGCGTTAAAATAAATAATTTCCCCCATTTCATAGATGATGTCTGGGAGACTACCCTTGGGTGTGTGTTTCAGAATACTTCCTCATCTTGATTGAGATTAGCTAGAATTGTGGCTGTATTAGTGAGTGCATTAACATGTTAATTATTTGATCGAGGGACATAATGAAATGTTGTTTAAAAGGGTAATTCACCATTACTCCTCTCATTTAACTTATGAGAGGGACAAACTCAACCTTCTTTAATACAAATTTTTTGTTGATCTATTTGATCACCAATTCCATATCTTGTTAAACATTCATGAAAGAAATATTTAGTTGTAGAGTTAGACGTATGAATTCAATTAGGACATTGAATTCTACCTTATTATTAGTGAAGCCTTTAGATAATCATAAGGATCAGTGAATAACTTCATTTCCTAGGGAAAAATATTCAATCCATAGACTAACCTGTTTGATGTTTATTTTTTCCATTTTCTTACCACTCAGAATTTAGGAAGCACCATTAAAATATATCTCCAATATTTAGAGTGTGTCTTGGGAATATAAAACTTCTTCATATGGATGTTTGGTGTATACTATCATTCTCTATGTGCCATGATTTTCTAAAATAAAATCATATAGTTCCTACCCTATGATTTCTGTATGTGATAAGAATTAAATGTCATATTGTTTCCAAAGAACCATCCATCAATCCAAACACCCAATAAACCATGTGTGGGAAAGAATATACTTAGTGGATGGATTATATAGACGATGTTGACTTAGTGACGCTATTAATAATGAAAAATCCTTTTCACTGTGAAGATGAGTGCAAGGAAATTATTCTTGAAACTAGAATATTGCATCTTAGTATCTAGATTTTTTCTACTGAGATAGTAGAGAATGTTTTCATTCCATGCATCATTTTTATATTTGAGAAGAGCATAGAGTAATTATTCCATGGTGTACAAATATATGACAAGTATATTTACTTATACTAGTGACATTAATAATGGTTTATGATGTAGGTATCACTTAAGGGTATTGAATGATTCATGGAAGACCACATTCTACTAGTAGGTGACTCCCTTCATCATTACCTTAGTGAAGGGAAACGATTTTTGTACCATGTTTTCTATGAAATATATTATATAAATGAAATTACCTTGGAACCTTTTATATTATATAATATTCCAAGTAGGTGAGCCTTCCAATATTTCAGTATTCTTTTTTAGGTTTACCATAATTTCATGGCCGAGAACCATAAAACTGAGGAATTTCCCAGATGATACTACAAAATAGTACATTATAGGATTCATCTTCAAACATTTCAAATGTAATTTTTCAAATGTTGTTTGAATATGGCATCCCGCCTTTTTATTACATAACTTTTCATTACATTTTACATACAGAGGATCTTTAAAGTCTAGTGTCTTCGAAATCAGAAACATAATACATGAAAACAACATAAAACATCTTTCTAATAAAATTTTAATGCTTCATAATAGATTCATCACAATTAAAATTACAGAATCTCATAACATATAAACATACATCAAAGGAAAGGGTGAGCAGAAGGCCCATTAAGGAAAACAAGGGAATCAGTTTACTTGTGAAATCAATAGGAACTTGACAAAAACAGAAAGACATGAGCAATGAAAGTAGAGGCATTTCATAATGAAACGAACATGAACCATAAAATGAATATGTGGATTTGAAATTCTATTTATACATTCATGAACATATCACCAAGTTTCATCACCAAGGCATCATAAAAATTACCAATTTATTCACCAAGGTATCGCGAAACTTGTCTTATATAGAGATTAAATTCATTACCCAATGCATTAGAGTGATATCTGGTCACACCCCTAATATGTCTTTAATTTCATGTGAGCCACATAGATCATAATTAAAAATTTCATAAATAACACATAGAGAATAAAATAAATGGGTTTTATTTCAAAATTGTGACATTTTAAAAGTTTGAAAAAAAGATCATTATGTCATTTATAACACATGGAAAGGGAGTGAGGGTTATATATATGTCAATTACAGAATAAAATAGATCTATTTTATGTATTTATTAATACACTTGAAAATAATAATAGATTTTGGTATTCACATAAATAATTCAAGGGAATTTCTTGAGAAAAAGAGAGAGATTTGTAGATGAAAATTCTACAGCATAACGGCTATATAACATGGTTTTAGAAAACATTGAAAAGAGAGGGGACAAGATTCACCCACTAATCAATAATCATAATATAGTATCAATTCAGAATGACATGGAGATAATAACATGGTATGGATATTTGAATGACATACCACATGAAAAGGAAACTTAAAAGGAAAGTGAAGATGCAACTTTTTTTAAAAAAAAATTGGCATCCTAATGGCATCACTTAAAAATTCAGAAAATAAATTGATGAGAGATAAGAGGGTCTCTAATCATTTGGATATAAAATTTACATTAGTAAAGATATAGAATAAGAGCCCCCCACCTAATAAAATGAAACTATAAGACATAACATAAAGGAAGTCATGACATAAAAGAGGAGGGTGAAAGGTTCCCTTACCATGAAGAGTAACTTTAAAAGAATGAATTTTGGGACCTTGGGAGGCTTGAGGGAACCTTGGGAGGACTACTTGAGAGGTATAAAGACCATATCTATTTTTAGGAGTATTTTGGAATGAAAAGAATGAGGGAATGACTAGGTATTTATAGGAAAAGTGAGGGAATAAATTATTAATTTCCAAGGGACACCTCATCTGTGGTATTTAAAAAACTATGGGCTTTCCCATGGTATTTTCCCATGGTATTGGCCACTTGGGACACCTCATAACATATAGTACTATTCACAAGTTGACCAGATTGTTTTTATCATGATTACATCATCAATGATGTCATTAAATACCCAAAACTCAAAACTCAAAACTATATTTTTATTATTCACCAAAAAATCAATTATTTCAGAAAAATCCCAAAAATTCACTATAACCTAACATCGATGCTCTGAATTTAAAAATGCACTCCATTTTATTAAAATAATTTTCTTAATTTACTTAATTTACTTTTTAAATAAAATAATTATTTATTCCAAAAATACAACTTTAAAACTGTAACTCATTTTGTAACACCTTAAGAAAGTAATCAGGGTCCCATAAAATTATAGTATAACCATAAGACAATAAAGTAACAATTTATGATTAAATTTTATGAAAGTAAATTTCCATTTTAAATTATTAAATTAAATATAAAATTGAAAAATAAAATATTTATGACATACAAAAATATAAAAATGTAAACTATGATCATTTTTTCATTTTTAAGATGTCTAAAATGTATTTATACATTCATGGGTGAAGTTTATTATTTTTTCGATTTACTATTCATTACTATTCATACGAGTATGTTACTATTCATACTTTACTATTCACTAAAAATTAAGTTGATCTTATTAGACTCTAAATTTCCTACAGAACATAACTATAGAAGACCAATTTTGGAAAATCAATTCACATTATTAATTATTTAAAGAATACCAAAAAAAATTTAAATACCCCTTTTTCCAAAATTCATAAATAATATGGAAATTTTAAAAATTCATCCTATATTTATCCAGACATTTGAAATTCACAAATTTTACTATAATAAGAATTAAAAATTTTATTTATACAAAAGGATTACAGAAAGTAACTAAGGCTTCGTTACATAGCCCCTTATAACATCTTCATAATACATAAGTGTAAGGTGTGATATGGTGATAAAATCTTGGGGTGGCTCAAACAACATTTCCCGAGTGGTAATTTCTATCTAGCTGAACTTCTCTCTTAGGAAATTCCGTTCAAGCTTCACATGTTGAAGTTTGGCTTAGGCTTGGTCCAGAGAAAAGCCCTATGATGCTACCTCCTTCCCAAGCTCTGAAATATGGGATTCATATGGCCCAAGTCTACTAGATGATGCCATCAACTCTTATTTCTATGTTAATTAACCAAGATCATTTTAATTTATAAACAATAATTATAATGTTAAGAATTTAGTTTCCATCGGTCATATTGACCAATGGTCATATAACAGTCGAAACCCAATAGTCTCATTTAATTATACTCACAACAGTAATTAATGGATATAGTTTTGTTGAGTATAAAATAAAATAACAAAAAAATTTAGGGAAAAAATATAATTAAAAAGTTTGCGTCGTTACATTCTTCCCCCCTTAAGAAATTTCATCCCCAAAATTTTATATCTTACCCTCTGAACTCTTCCCACTCCATATCTTCAACTTCCACTCTTGGACATGTGTTTTTAATCAGTTCCTACCACTGATCAGCTTCTCCCTCTAAGTGATAAACAGCCATGGTAACCTTCTCTTGTTCAGAACATCGGAGCGCAGAAAAGATATTCTCAATAGAGCTGATCCACTATTCAGTAATAAATGGGTCAGTAGATCCACTGAAGGTTGGTGGTCGTTGATGCATAAATGATTCAATAGAAAGTTGTTCCCTTCACAGTGAGATCAGTCGCTTAGCTTGATTCATGTTATTTCCCATAACTTGATTTAGTTGGTTCATTATTCGCATGAAAGTTTACATTCCGGCTTCCATTAGAGGGCCGTCATCACATGGTCCATTGCGGTCACCATTTTCACAATTCCTCATATTTCCCACCATTTTCTAAAAGAATAAAACCTTAGTGAGAAACTTATTTCATTTACCAATATTTTAACTATAATGAATTTTAGGTCATAAAACTTATTAAAAAATTATATTTCTCTATAAATCCTTCATAATGATTCATAAAAATATTATGATTAACCAAACAAATTCCTCGGGAGTGTCATAACCAAGAGTGAAGAAAGGCCCATTGTCATGTATCAGGATACCTCGGGTCAAGCCTGAAACTCCTTGTCAGAGTTTTCACTCCTAGGTACCTCTGTGCTAGAGCCGCCTCTACCTGTTAGTTTCAAGATAGGGATGTATTTTCTTGATAAACCACTTACTTAATACTCACCAAAATACCAAGAAGTTTTCCTATATTAACCTTTTATATAGGATTATTCCTAAATTTTTCATATCCTACTTTCCATAAATAACTAAAATATCCTCTGATACCAACTATGGAATCCTGCCTTTTTATTACATAAATTTTCATTATATGTTACATACATAGGATCTTTAAAGTCTAGTGTCTTGGAAATCCTGAACATAATACATGAAAATAATATAAAACATCATTCTAATAAAATTATAAGCATTTATAATATGTTCATCCAAATTACAATTACTGCATCTCATAACCTGGAGACATACATCAAAGGAAAGGGTGAGTAGAAGGCCTAGTTAGGAAAACAAGGGAATCAATTTACTTGTGAAATCAATAAGAACTTGATAAAAAGATAAAGACATGATCAATGTAAGTAGAGACATTTCATAATGAAAAGAAATTAAATCATAACATGAATATGTGGCTAAAACATTTAATTTATACGTTCATGAACATATCACCAAGGTCCATCCCCAAGGTGTCATAAAAATTACCAAGGTTATTCACCAAGGTATCATGAAACATGTCATCTCTGGAGATTAAATTCTTTACCCAATGCATTGGAGCGCTATTGGGGTTCACCCTTAATAGGTATTTAATTTAATTTAATCCACACAAATCATAATCAAACATTTCATAAGTAACCTATAGAGAACAAAATAAATGGGTTTCATTTCAAAATTGTGATGTTTTAAAAGTTCTTAAAAAAAGATCGTTATGTCATTTATAACCCATGGAAGGGGAGTGGGGGTTATATGTATGTCAATTAAAGAATAAGATAGATCAATTTTATGTATTTATTAATACCCTTTGAAATAAAAATAGATTTGGGTATTCACATAAATAATAGAAGTGAATTCTTTGATAAAAAGAGATAAATTTTTAGACGAAAATTCTGCAACATAACAGCAATATAACATGGTTTTAGAAATCATTGAAAAGATAGAGGACAAGATTCACCCACTAATTAATACTCATAATAAAGTATAAATGCAGAATAACATTGAGATAAGAATATGGTAAGGATATTTTAATGACATACCACATGAAAAGGAAACTTGAAATGAAAGAGAAGATGTGATTTCTTTTACAAAAAAATCGGCAGCCTAACGACGTCACTTAAAAATTCCGAAAATAAATTTATGAGAGAGGAAAGGGTGTATCATCATTTGGAAATGAAATGGAATGTATTAAAAATATATAATAACAATCCCCTACATGATAAAATGGAACTATAAGACATAACATAATGGAAGTCATGACTTAAAAGAGGTGGGTGAAAGGTTCCCTTACCTTGAAGAGTAACTTTGAAAGAATGATGGTCGGGACCTTGGGAGGCTTGAAGGAACCTTGGGAGGAATCCTTGGGAGGTAGAATGACCAGATACTCGTTGAGGAGGATTTTGGAATGAGAATAATGAGGTAATGGCTTGGTATTTACAGAAAAAGTGAGGGAATAGATTATTAATTTCCAAGGGACACCTCATCGGCGGTATTTGCGAAACCTTGGGCTTGCCCATGGTATTTGACCGTGGTATTGGCCACATGGAATAACTCATAAAATATATTACTATTCAAAAGTCTACCAGATTGTTTACATCATGATTACATCATCAATGATGTCATTAAACACCCGAAACTCAAAACTATATTTTTACCATTCATTGAAAAATTAATTATTTCAGAAAAATCCCAAAAATTCACTCTAACCTAATATCAATGATATGAATTCAAAAATAAACTCTATTTTATGAAAATAATTTTCTAAATAATTTCAATTTAATTTTTTAAAAAAAAATCATTATTTTTTCCAAAAATAAAACTTTAAAATTGTAACTCATTTTGTAACACCTTAAGAAGGTAATCAATGTCTCATAAAATTATCATATAACCATAAGAAAATAAAGTAAAAATTTATGAATAAAATTTATTAAAATACATTTCCATTTTTAATTATTAAATTAACTATAAAATTTTAAATAAAATATTTATGATAGAAAAAAATACAAAAACTTAAACTATGATCATTTTTTCACTTTTAAGATGTCTAAAATGTTTTCATACATTCTTGGGGGATGTTTTTTTGGTCGATTTACAATTCATTACTATTCATATGAGTATGTTACTATTCAAACATTACTATTCACTAAAAATTATGTTGATCTTATTAGACTCTAAATTTCTTACTGAACACAACTATAGAAGACCATTTTTTGAAAATCAATTCACAGTATTAATTATTTAAAGAATACAAAAATATTTTAAAATACCTCCTTTTTACAAAATTCATCAATAATATAAAACTTCTATAAATTCATCCTATATTTATCTGGACATTTTAAATTCACAAATTTTACCATAATAAGAAGTAAAATTTTTATTTATATAAAAGGATTACAGAAAGTAACTAAGGCTTCCTTACATAGCCCCTTATAACACCAGCATAGGACCTAAGTGTAAGGTGTGATATGGTGATAGAATATTGGGATGGCTCGTAAAACATCGCCTAAGTGGTGATTTCTATCAGCTTTATCTTCTCCCTTAGGCGATTCCATTCAAGCTTCACATGTGGATGTTTGGCTTGGGTATGGTCCAGAGAAAATCCCAGTGATGCTACCTCCTTCCCAAGCTCTGAAATATGGGCTTAATATGGCATGAGTCTATTGGATGATGCCACCGACTCTTCTTTCTGTATTAATTAACCAAGATCATTTGAATTTATAAAAAATAATTGAAATTATAAGAATTTAGTTTCCATCGGTCATATTGACCAATGGTCATATAGCTGTCGAAACCCAACAACATCATTTAATTATACACACTTTATTTATTAAAGGATATAGTTATATTGAGTATAAAATAAAATAACACCCAATTTTAGAAAAAACATATAATTAAAAATTCTGGGTCATTACATTGAAGATCAATGAGGTGATCACAATAATATCAATTTTTAACCACTAGGTCATAAACACAACACTTCACAGTTCATCTCAATAAGGGATTGAATGTATGATGAATTTCACGTTTATAAGTAGAACTAGAATTAATTAAGATGAAGGGAATGAATTGGTAGAAAAATATCATTTGATGTTCTCTGAAGGTAGTGGATTCCTCATCTTCAAAGGCTATTTTGATCTAGTAAAACCTTGAATACCAATCCATAAAGGATAGGGCTAGGAATATGGTTTTTGAATTGGTAAAACAATTAGTGATCGGTCCAGGGGAGTCATCCTTCAGATAGTATCAATTAATATCCTTGTAATATATTACAACCATGATGGTCCCATTACATTTCATAATAAGATCGATTTCAAAAAATGATTTTGGGTACTACACCTCCTGAAAAAAAGCTATATTTTATCAATTTTCCAAATTTAGGTTTTAAAATGGTATCATGAGAGGGGAACCTTATTTGTGGTTACAAATTAAAACTGAATTAGTCATCTAGAAATCCCAGATAATGAGTAGACACATTAGGTTCCGATACTAGAATATCTATATAATTCCAAGAAAACACAGATCGATGCTCCTTGAGAAGGAAATATACATATCATATTCTTTAAGAGGCATAGAGGATCTAATAATTGTATGTTGTGGGTCTTCTTATGTTACCATATTCATCTACCTAGGATCATCGATGGTGGTGGATACAACTTCCTCAAACATGGGAGGGGTGTTCTTGAGGTCATACTCTTCCTCTTCTGTCTATGGGTTTTTAGGGAATCTTTTGTCACGGTGGATAATTCAAGGGTAACTCTATCCTTGTCAAGGTATGATTGGACACAAGGAGAGACATTGGCATCTTAAACTACCAGAAGTTTTGTGGGGGGGGACTCTAGAAATGCTCACTTTATTTTATTTTGATGTAGGTGGTAGGAGAGGCATGAACATTATGGGTTGTAGGGAATATATTTTGGGAATTTTAAATTTTTCTAAATGGCGTAAGGGAATTTTCATATCTGAAATAAGGTATTAGTCTGGTAATACATTGATGACCCCACTTTATCTGACATGATCATAATCACATATACATAGTCTAGTGATTTTTTTGGTTCATAATTGCTCTTTGGGATTGAGTCTACTTCCCTGATCATGTTTATTGGCTTCAAATATTCACTACTAAGAATTCCTTATATATTTATAGGGGAGGATCCCAAGACATTAGGAGTAGAATTTTTTTCACCCTCCATCATTTTGTTTTCCCCATTTGTAGAAACTTTCCTTATTATGTATGGCTTTACAATGTTGAAAGGGGGATTTTTCACTATATAGTACGTTGACCCTTCCATTAAAATTTAATTTTCAACATTGATGGAATGTTGATGGCACTACCATATGGCTATAAAGACAAGTCATTACAAGAAAGAAATGTTATTTTATGTATTATTAGATTAACCTAAACACGATGTTAGATGTGAGGTCCCCAAATTTATCCTAATCTTGATCTTTCCTAGAGTTCGTTTCTCGCTTTTGGAATACCAATGAATAGTCATATTTTTTTGGTGATAAATCCTCATCACTATATCCCAAATGTTGTAGGGTCTTTTATTTGGATGAGTTTGATCCCAAAACAATTTTCAACCAAATACCTTCATATATAAACATTATTGATCTTTATCGAAACATATTGGGGAATGATATTTCCCTATAAAAATTATTCCCAATATTTCTCAGTGAATAAGATAGTGGAATTACATTCTACTAGATTAGCATCCATATGGTAAACATTTGATATGGTGAATTCCATATAAAACTATTAGGGACTCCATAGGGCATTAATAAATACATCACAATGTACTTATGAAATATAGAGAGCATCCAAGATTGAGATTTTTTCTAGGATGACTTCCAACATTTTAAAATTTTATATTTCTATGCTATAGTTTTGAACTTCCAAAGGTTGGGTTTCACCTTAGCTTGTGACTTAGGAGATGAAGTGTCATATTTTGAAATTGATTTTATTTAGATAGAGATATAATGATCATTTTTTTAAAATAGTGTAGGTCTCACAGGCCTACTTCTTCATTTGGTCTGATCAGATAGTTACACCCCCTCGAGCCTATAATTTAAGATGATTAGGTTTAAATGACCGCTGAAGGGATCTGAGTCATCTATGTGCTCTTGTTGGGATTTATAAATCACCCACCCATGGATCTCAACCATATATATATATATATATATATATTTTCAAGGCTTTGATAGGTTTATTGGGTTTATCCATGACCACACCATCCCTTGTTCCCTTGACTTCTATAGCCTTATCCTTCATCTCCTTATTTATGTATAGGGAGCTCATATTCATGGGAATATGTATCATTGCAGAAAGGGATTTTCAAGGGAATAAGATTAACATAACTAAAAAGGATCTCTCCACTGATGATGATTTGGTTTGGTGAGGTTGATCCTATTATCCATATACAAATTGAAAGAAATCCACAAGAGTCAGATCCAACATAGATATAGTTAGATATGACTATTTTTCCTTAGAAGTTTCTTGAATTTTATGGTTATTTTCCCTATGGGTGGTAGATTCAATGTTTCCTCTTTAGATACTAGGATCATGACATATTTTTGAAGATGTTATCCCAGAATGGTGTGATCTCGACTAACATTCTTTTAAATCATCCAGTTATCATACTTCTGATCATGTCTAGTGGCACTTCCTTCCAATCACCATCATATTCTATTTGTGTGGTGATAACACAATTAACCGTTTGGGGGTTTTTCCTAGTATCACCTTTCCAAAATAAACTATTCCTTGGAGGATTTATTTAAATACAAAGTAGTCCTGTATGATATGACCTAATCTATGATGGATGGGGCAGTAGTTAGGCCGGTCACTGAGGCTGAAATCACTATGATTTCAAGGATTTAGTAGCTTGAGGAGATTTTTTTACATTGATTTAAGGAAATAAATTGGAACATATTCATATCTAATGTAATATTCTTTTTTCATTCATTCATCAAATCAAGGTTGGCCTTGAAATCTATTTACCTCTATTAAAGGGAAGTATTATTATTGTTTTCACTTTTTGGGAGGCATAGAGAGATTTGAGGCCTACCTAGGTTCTCTAGAAAGAACAACTACTAGTTTGAGGGTGATAAAAACCGTCTCTTATCTACCATGCCTTTTCCCTTTATCAAGGGTGTGTGAGGAGATTTGGATCCAATTTTCTAAATGGAATCTTCTAAGCATTGTGACATTTCTCAAAACTCAAGTAATTGACATGGGTATGTAATATAGATCAAAGGTGATTAAAAATTGTCTCAGAGGTTCCCAAAAATATATTCCAATAGTTTCACTTGTGAGAGTGGGATACTTTGGGAGTATGTCAGACCCCTCCATTTAGTGATTAAGTTAGAGACCCAATCATTTTTGTGTCATTTGAAATATTTGAGGTTCATGATCATCATTTTTCTTAGTGTGGAGATGAATTGATAATTTAATTGATGATAGAGGTTTTCCTTGCCCAAGACAGATTCTTCTAGAAGGTTGTTGTACCAAATAAAGGCTATAACTACCAGAGTTTGTAAAAATAATCTTAGTTTTTTTACTCTTGGTAGTCTCATGGGCCCATCATAGGGCCACACCAGGACATGAAGTTCATGGGATACTACTATGGATCCTTTATTCAATTAATGGTTGAGAATATTGGGTTAAAAAAATTGTGTGTTGAAACGTTTACATCCACCCATTCTAGGCATGGATTCTTTTTGGGCTACATGGGGGTGTGTTTCCCCTCCAAGCATCCATTTGGGAAACTAGGGACTTGATAATGTTGATGAGTTCTTGTGTAATCACTATCTGGACCACCTTCCATGAATAGGGAATAGGGGAGGCTTGATGTGGTTGTATTTATTTCCTATACTACAAATTTTTAATTCATTCCAAATCTTGATGATCACCCCAACATAGAGTAGGGTGTCACCGTAATGGAAGAAAATCAAATTCATCTTCAATATCTGCATTTATGTAGACTAGTTTCTTGGATGTAGATCCATTCTAGTGAAAAAATTATAACCTTACCAGTATATTATTTCTCTCTTTATGGGTGGGGGACATATATTTTATCTTGAAAGAAACATACACTGAAGATATTTCCCTTAAGTAATTCTTCTTTGAGCTGTCTGTGGTTGTGTATCTAATTCTCGTAGTATGCCAGTGATTTCTATACAGAGGTGATTTAAACACTTATAAGTGGTGACTGAGTTGTGGTTACACCCTTCCCTTTATCAATGGAAAAATTATATTGAGGATTTGAAATTCATAATTCAGTGTTTAAAGGTTTTGGTTCCTCCTCTGATTCCATGTACATGATTCTTATTTTGTGCATCAATATCACCAAACTCTAGAAGTACTATTTTCACTGTACTTCCTTTTATGTTTTTTTCTTGTTCTAAATCATTTTTAGACTGATGGAGATAAATTTAAATGTGGAATACCATGTAAAAATAGTATATCTATCAGTCTCCATATAATTGGGTAGTTCTTTATAATTCTCTTTTCCCATGACAGTTGTGTCGGGTTATTCCCCATGGACCTTGTCCTTGTTAGGCCACCATGGATTATGACCCTTGTGATGTTTGGGTGTTTTTATAGATTTTTCCCATGTCCTACCCTATGAATAGTTACATTGAGGAAGTTTCTGATCATCCTTGTAGAGTACGAATCAAATGAAGGGGGTATGTCTCATAGCAGGATGATTGGATAGGATTTCATATGTTGATATTTACATCATATCATGGAAAAGACTAATATCAATTATGGTGATGAAAAAAATGAACCTAAACTTATTGGATGAGGATGAATTGGGGAAACCGTTGGAACTTTATGAACCCATTATTAAGGATTCAATGACTCATAGAGTGTTTATTGAGATAAAAATTCACTATCTATATAGAAGGATGGTGATTTGGAGTCGACGTCGATTTCTTAGGGGCCCTCTTGAGGTTTGAAAACCTTGTGGGTAAAGGTGAAAAAAAAATCCCCCAAAACTATGGGATGTGTTCACTCTTGGAAAGAATTCAAGTTAGATTCCATTGTGTTCTTATTAATTTGGTATAATTTTGGTCATGCATTGGCTGGGTGTAGTGGTTGTTTATGATATGAGTCACTTACTATGGGGATATTTTGGGTAATTCAAAACATTTAATTCTGTATTTGTGATTTGTTCAAATTTTTTGAGAGGCCTACCTTAGGAGTATGTTGACATCACTCTCTCTTCATTAAAAACATATTTTCATTATTAAAGTGGAGGATCTTTGGCATATTGTCCTAATAGAATGTGCATTACCCAGTCCTACGATCTCTACAATGGTTATGACATTATAATACCACACAACCAGGGTGAATTTCTCCACTAGCTATGGGGTGGAGTGAAATAATTTTTACACTCTCCATGCTCATATAAAGATGATTTATGGGGCATTGAAAATTAATTTACAAAGATCTTCCATGATGTATAGGCAAGCATGCTATAGTATTTTAGTGTTCCTTTCCAATTTTTGGTCCTGGTCCATAAAGATAACAACTGTTCTTTCTATAAACAAAGCTTGTTTATGGATTAATGTTTACCTTCATATATTAGGTAACTGAGGTGTCTTTATTTGAATTGATAAAAGATATTTCCCACGTTTTATAGATATCAAGGCACACACTCTACATTTATCTCATCTGAGACTTCATAATAAAAAGTAGTGATGGATGAAAACAAAGTTGTGAGGTAGTTTCTGAATATCTCAATCCATATATCAATGTTATCACCTTCTTTAGTAGGTTCATATTCTTCCAACTATTCAGAACATAGTGGTTGCTTCTTTGTATCGACTGCTGACCAAGGTGAGGTGTTATAGGTAGTTGATGGGACATCATAGATGGGTAACACTATTGTTTACAGAACCTATGTATATGAATGTGTCTAGAAAAGGGGATGGTTTACTCATATGGTTGAGATATTACCATGGGGAGGTTTTACAGAAATGATGTTAGGGGTAGAGTCCCTATGATCCATCTATATACTAACATTAGGTAGAATATCATGTTAATTATCACCACATGATTCAAATTAATAGTCAGGGAATCCTCAAGGTATTTCAGATATGCATTGTATATCCCTGAGGAACATTCATTGATTAGAGTTGGAATGTTAACTCCTTCATTCATTATATCCAGAATATTCCAACTCACCTTTTTGGATTAAGAAAGAGTATGACCCTAATGTGTGGTGGTCTTTGGAATATAATGTTGACCATATGATGTTCCAAGAATATGGTACCATTATAGAGAATCTTATTGAGTTTACTAGTGAGAATCTATATTTTCATTGGATACATGATCCCACTTGTGGATAGTTTCTAAAATATTCCCATGAAACTCGGTTGAAGCGAGGGTATGAGCCTAGTTCAAAAATGCATTCCTCATTGGAATATTCTGAAGTACCTTTATAATGGGAAAAGGGATATGGGCCTCCTCTTATATAGATTTTGATGGATTATTGTGTAGTATTTCATTTGTAGGAGTAGGAATGTGATCCTGGATCTTGTAAGCTGTTGAAATATTCTACGTAGATCAATTACCATTGATATGAACCTACCATGAGGTAATTTCCAAAATGTGATGACATACCTCGATTGGAGTGAGGCTGTTGGCCGGCCTGGGTTGGTATTTGGAATATGCTACTAGCATTCTTTGAAATGAATGTGTACATGTACTGAGGTGATTTCCAAACTAGGATGATGGACCCTAATAGGAATGGGAATATGAGTTGATCCTTATGCCTCATCCTTTACCAAAAAATGATGATATACCTCCTAGACATAATCAATAATACATGGTTACTCCTATGTAGCCACCAATTATTTTTTATCATGGTGGATTTTTTTCTATCTATTGGGATTGGAATATTTACATATACCTATATCTGCATTAGCACCAAAATATACTACTGGATCTCTTATTTTATTTTTTAGAATATAGTGGCACTTCAGCAGAGTATGTGAGTGAATATAGGCATGTATTTTCTTCATATCCATGATATTCTAGAAATTTTCTCCAATTAAAGTGTGGTAATAATCCCACTAATTTCATATTTATTTCATCAGAATATGCTAATGTGATTTATTTTTGGTGGTGGAAATATGTTTTTCCCTAATGGTTGTTATCGAGATATGTGGGAAGACATGTTTTAGCTAAGTACATAAATGATTCTTCTCGCTTGCTACTACCAAAATATGCCATTAGGACTTTCTAGTGGAGGTATGGATATGATCTCATTCGCCTTTGTTAGTAGCTTGTAGTTCCCAATGAGATCTCTTGGGTGCCTCGGTATGAGTGTCCAGGGAAACGACAAGTCGGGTGGTTCCCTTAGTAAGAAACTACAGATTAGCATTATGACAATAATATTAGTGATTGACATGAGATCTTCCTAGAAGATATTGAACGAATATGGATCCATAGTGGACCCCTTGATCCACCTTCATAATATAAGTAAGATTTTGATTTCTTAACTATGAGGATATGATACTGAAGTTTTTATAAGTGGTGATAGGTATGAATATTTTTTTTGTAACCTCCCCCAATCAAGGTGGGAATGCGGACATCAGTCGTAGATATCTCAAGATGTGACCTTGAGGATCAGTATCATACTGTGTTATTAGTATTCACGGACTATTTCATTCTGCACCTAATACTGAAGGAATCTGGTGGGTGATAATGTTTCCTGATCCACAAGGTATGTTTAAATAATTGAGGTTTCAAAATGTTTGATTAATGATTCCATGACTTAAAATTAGGGTGATTTTTTTGAGTAATGTGACGTCCTAGACCTGGATTCCATGTAAAGGGTTCCATGATCCCAGTGGGACACCTGGCCTCAAGCACATCTCCCTAAACACCAGATGCTACCAACCAGCAGTGAAGGACTATGGTGTGTCCATGGGGAGACTATGCCCTTATTACCAAAGAGTAGCATAGAAGGTGAGAGTAAACATTGTTAAATAGAAGAAGCAATATATCTAAATAGAATCCACATGTAAAAAAATAGATACAATGGTAGAAATATCTAAAACAAATATAATATCCTTCAGCAAGTAATGATATATCATATACAAGAAAGCTATAAAACATGAATACAAACAACATGCATAACATGTTCCGCAAAGCATAAAGTAAATCAAAGACTATCCAAAGTATCCCAAGTTCTAACACAGTCCTCTGCTATCAAGATCCATACTAAACAGCATGTAATCAAGTGTTTGAAGATGTATGCATCCCTTTGTCAATTCCTGCAACCATGTAATCTACTTTGGGTACTAAACAACACCTGGAGAGGGTGTGAGATAAATCTAAGTGGGCCACCACCAATGTTGTATATAACATCCGGCCCATGTAATGGAAATGTAATAGTGTGCAGTCAAGAATATATAAATAAATACAATATAACTAAATACACAAGTTCCAGCTTCAGCACTCGGTTCATGTCTGAACATGTGAACAAGTTCATTTATTAATCAATTAATAATTTATATTAATAAGTCAAGTGAGGCATGACCAACACTGAAATCACCTCATGATGGTATTAATAGTGAAGGTTCCAAGATATATCAAGGAAACCATGGTCAAATATATTTACTTGTGATGTCACAAGGTAATAATCGAGGAAACATAGACCTCAAGGTTCCAACTAAGTAATAATTGTAGCCTGGATAAGGATAAGAGTGTAATCCAAGGATCATGTCCAAGGCAATCCATAATAAGGTGCCTATCGAATCAAAGGTGATTTTCCAAGGTAAGATGGAGCTTAGCAGAGACAGTTCCCTATGGGATGTCACAAGGGAACCTACATGTCAATGCTGGATCCAAGGAGTGTATATAAGGCATCCTGTAATAATATAGAGGAATCCTATAGTGTCATACCAGCCTTCCAAGAACACACAAGGATTGGGATCTAGGTGGTTCTCAACATAAGAAAGCCATATCCTTGAATTGGAGTGGGGTTCATGAGTTCTTATGTTATTCCCCAGTCATAATCCAATGTGAGCTCAAGTCATGCCTTTACTATTTCATTATGAAGTCATGTAATATTTCATTTGGTTCAAGCATTTCCTTTTATTTGTGTGATAAGGTCAAGTAGCTTGCAACCGTTTTATCATGTGATTTGGTTCAATCCTTGCCTTTCATTAGTGTGACAAGTCCAAGTAGCATGAAACCATTAATTTTATCCATCTAAGGAATATTTCATAATTTAAGGTTCATTCCACTACCTTCCATTAATGTGGTAAGGGGTGCTACAAATATTTAACCCATTAATCATTCACATTTAATTAATAATTTCAAGAACTAACCTAGGTGGGTCATGTTGTATGATTACAGGGTAATTTCCATTATTTAATTAAAAATATAAATCAATCCATTTAATATAGAAAAGCATACCCTCAAAGTGGTCATGCTAGGGCACACCTGAACGGTGGCACAAATGTGTCAAAACAGAAAACCACAATTATGGTGTAACCTTTGACATGGGAATGATGGATTTGTGGTCAAAACCACCAATAATTAATCAAATATTTGGAAAGAGGATGAACATACAATTCTAATTAATATAAACATGGCAAATAAATTCTATAAATGGCACCCGATGATATTGGTGGGCCCCACACAAAAATCCAAAATCAATGAAATTTAGGGATACATTATAGACCACCCACCATAGGATTTTATGACTATCCTCCTCTGGTTTTGGCCCTTGATTAGGCCCATATCATAGTAGATATAAGAAAAATATAAAAATACTGATACCCTGATATCTCAATCAGGAGAAAAATAGAAGGAGAACGGCTCAAGAGGACTCGATTGCATACCATTTCACATCCAACGTGATGAACGAAAGCTTGATCGGTTTTTATATGAAGGATATATCTTGATTTAAATGTTAGATCTTCAAGAATCCCCAAATTGAGACAGAAAAATGTTAATCCTGCATAAACTCAAATTAGGGAAGTAGGAGGGAGCATAATGAGATCATTAAGGGAAAAAATAGAATAATACCCAAAATTTATCATGTTCATGGTTTGTCTGCATGTTTGGAAAAACCATGTGCAAACCCTAAATAGTTACATAGGGAAAAGGGTCTCTTGCACAGTTTGGCCGCACAACTATGTGCCGACTCTATGTGGTGGAACTATCTGAAAAAACACAGTCCGCACGATTTTCTAAACCATGAATAATTCCTTCATGGATTTCTCTATACTGTGAACTAAGCCCATTTTTTCCAAAAAGATGGGTTCTGGGCTCCGAACATGCCTCAGACACCCCTAAGACCTTTTATAACCCCTTAGAAATCCATATTAGGTCCTAAGTAAAGATTTAGACTGAAATTTAAAGGATCCATACCAGAGTGAAAAACTGGGTACTTACAATCATCCTACATAAAAAGAACACGTCCCTGAGTTCATCTTCCAAAGGTGTTGAAGCATTGCATGAGAACAAATCTAGCCATTGGGCATGTACATCAGCTTCCCTCTGCTACGTCTCATCCTGTACTTGGCTATGTATCCATAACACCTGTACTAGAGGGACTTACTGGACATAGAAAGCCTTTATGATCTAGTCAATGATTCTTACTAGATACTCCTCAAAGGTAGAATTTGAGTCTAACTCAAATTACTTTGGATCAAAATTATGAGATGGGTTGAAATGTTATTGGAAAAGCTATGAAATATGAAAGACATCCTGCATGGCATAGTACCTCTGAGGTAATAGAAACTGATAGGCTACCGGCCTGAATCTCTATAGAATTTCAAAAGTCCCTACAAAACTAGGTGTCAACATCCCCTACTTTCATAACAATCTATGACCTATATTGGGTGATACAAAAAAAACATGATCCCTGAACTCAAACTCAAGAGGTCATCAATGGTGATCGACATAAGATTTTTTTTTTCTAAACTGAGCATTAGTCATATGATTTATGATTAGTTGAACTTTATATGAAGTATCCTGATGAGATGAGGACCTAGTATGGCTTCCTCACCTACCTCTAGCCAGTACAAGGGTGAATGGCGTGGTGTATCGTATAAGGCCTCAAAAGGATCAATCTGAATTTTCACTTAAAAGCTGTTATTATAGGAAAACTCAACCAGATGGATATTATTTTCCCAAGAACTGTTGAAATCCTGGAAAAATGCTTCGAGAATATTCTCTAGAACCTATATTGTCCGTTCATATTTTCTATTGGTCTTAGGGTGAAAATATATTCTTAGAGGCACATGTATTCCCATGGCCTTTTGTAATCCCTACCAGAACAATGATGTGAAACGAGAAACCCTATATGAAACAATAGTATGCGGAACCCTATGTAGTCATATGGTATCATGGACATAGAATTTTACCAACTCGTCAATTGAGAAAGTCTCTCAAATTGGAATGATGTGGGATACTTTAATTAGTCGGCCAATAACTACCCAGATAGCATCACTACCCCTAAGTTACCTAGGTAATTTGACTACAAAATCCATAGAAACATCTTACCATTTCCATTTTTAGGATTGGAAGCATCTATAACAATCCTGCAGGTATCTGGTGCTCCGCCTTCACCGGTTTATAGGTGGAACACCTAGTGATAAATCCTTCCATCTAATGTTTCATCCGTGGCCACCAATACCACCATCACATACCTCGATACATCTTTGATATTCCAAGATGATCTACCTACTGAGAGGCCTCAGACTCTTTCATCAACTCCTGTCTCATATTTGTAGGAACCCTGATACGTCCATGTAGATGCAAGATGACATCTCTATCCACAGACCAATCTGGAGGTGGGTTATCTCTTTATATACACTCATGGAGAACCAATCCTTCAGGATCTAAAAACTACCTACTCTTCACAATGTAAAGAATGAATTAGGAAACTGTCAAGGATGAGAGTTAAGACTTCTCATGACAATCATGAAACTCTAGACGAAGCTTAGAAAATAGGGCTATTAACTTCCATTCATCACTAGATTCCTGTATGACATGTGCCTCAGTTTTCCAACTTAGTGTATCTGCAAACACATTGCCTTTCCCAGGAATATAGGCAATCTCAATATCAAAGTATTGTAAGTATTTGAAAAATCCCCACTATCTGATGTTCAAGTCATACCGAGAAAAGATATATTTGAGGCTCTTATGGTCCGTGTACATGAAAAAGATCTCACCCAATATATAATGTCTCTAGAAATGTAAGACATGGACCAATGCTACTAACTCAAGGTCGAGCATTGGATAATTCCCCTCCTGGCGCCTCAACTGCTGAGATCCATATGCAACAACTTTGTCTTCCTTCATCAGAACTACTCATCAGTCAATGCCTAATGCATCACAAAAGATGGTATAACATATACCTAGATTTAGAAGTATTATAATAGGTACCATTACAAGCCTCCATCTCATCTCCTGAAAGGATTTATCATATTCTTCTAACCATGTAAACTTGACACCCTTCTTTGTAAGACAATTAAGCGGTGAAGAAAGGAGAGAAATGTCTTGTATGAAATTATTAAAATATCCAAACCGAACCAAGAAACTATGTCTATCAAACACGTTCTTTGGATACTCCTTGGAAACTACAACACTAACCTTTTTAGGGTCAATAGATACTTCTGATTCTAAGATAATATGACCAAAGAAGTGGAATTTTTCAATCTAGATGTGTCATATAGAAATCATGGCATAAATATGATGCTCTCTCTCTCTGTACTCATATCTATATAAAGAATGTTGGAATGGTTGCTATGAGTACAATAATACACCAAGATTTAATTCACAAAGACCATGAAAAAGGAGTCAAAATATGGGTGGAAAACCTTATTCATCAAAGCCATGATGATAGTAGATGTGTTCGTAAGACTAAACGGTATAGAAAGGTACTCATACAATCCATACCTACTATAGAATGTTGTGTGAGGTGTGTATGATGGTCTAACTCACACATGATGATAACCCGATCTTAGACCAATCATAGATAAGGCCTCTACTTTTCGAAGTTGGTAAATAAAATCATCTATTCAAGGAAGTGGGTATCTGTTCTTGATCATAAGATGGTTCAACCTTCTGTAATACACACATAGATGTAAGGTTCCATATGCCTTCTTGGAAAAAAACATGGGTGTACCCCATTAGGATGTACTGGCCCGTATAAAACCATTGGCCTCTAAATCCTATATGTCACATCCAAGGTCTCCATTAAGGGTACTTATATTTCATATATTTTTATCCTAACATTTACACCTATGTCCCCCTAATCCCCAAAAAATTTCGATGGGTTTTGAAGATGTTTTGTGGGGAGAATGGAGGGTGCATGGTTTAGGTGAACAATTTTCCAAACCAGACACACAAACCGTGAACCTATGTCTAGGTCATAAAAAAAATGCTAAATGACATATTTTACCTCCTAGGATTTATCAAAAATCAGACCTTTCTTACCCAATTTTACCCTTGCAGCCTTTTCATCCTCCCAAAAACCTAAATACTCCCTTGGATCTTCATTCTGAAGGGGGATTTGGTTGAGGAACTTCAAGAAACATCAAGTAAGTGATTCTCCCTCTTAGTTCCTCCACATTTCTTAAAGTAGCTTTCGATTTCTATGATGTACCAAATGACCAAAGTTTTGGGTTTCAAACCTAGGATTTATCCTTGGGTTTTCTAGGTTCAATCTTCTGTTTTAGTCATGATCTACCTTCTTTGAGGTGCGGCGGTGGTGCATTTGAGTTTTCGCACAAAGGATTCAAGGTTTTAAAAAATTTGGTAGGTGATTCCATTGTGTATGTAGTTTTTGTGACCTAGCTATAATTATTATGCTATTTTCATGTTTATTTCTCTTGAGTGTTTCTTCAAACAAATTTAGTGGTATTTATAAATAAAATGATTTTGAAGTGTCATATTTATGTGAAATTGGGGGTTTTTCATAGAAACATTTTTATTGGTTCATTTGGGGATGCACTATAACTACATATTTGATTTTATTAGGATGTATTAGGGCTGAAAATTCTTTTTTAATTATTATCTCCTTTGGTTATTTCTACAAATATCCTTTTTAATGGTGTTTGTGAGGCATATGAACATTAAGTGACATGTTTGTTTGAAAATGGAGGTTTTACAACGATATCACTTTTTAAATCATATGGGGCTGCCCTAAAAATGATTTTTTGGTTTATTTGGAAGGTTTTGGAATTTGGTTTTTTTGGTAACTTAAAGTGTTCACATGGTGTGAAAAGTTGGGGTTTCAAGGATTTTTGTCTACAACACAAGGAAAGATTTTGAGAAGTTGTTTATTAAAAATCAAAATGCTTTGTTGTGTGTTTTAAGTGGTATAAAGTGTGTATAGACACAATATTGTTTGTAGGTGTCTAGTAGTGGTGTTTTTAGATGAAAATGGATGTGTGTTTCTTGTTTAATTTTTTTGAGAAAAAGGGGGAATCCTGGGTACCTAGGAGGACATATATGTACTAGTACGACTAGTGATCTGGATGGGTTTTGTCCCAGTTTCACTGATAAAATTGGAAAAAAAAACTCTAAATAAACTATATGGATGAATTTTTGGGACCAATAGTTTATGGATATTTTCCATACTAGTCACTCATTCATGGGAAATGATTTGTGATAGGGTAACCTTACACTAAGGTACGAGGTACATAGGGCCTGAGACTATCTTCTGCCTAGGGGTGTTCTCAGTTTTGGTGATCATTGAATTTATTATATTTAACCTTTTCATAGGGTGTGTTTGGATTTACATTATAGTATCTAACATTTCTTATTTAAAATTTTTAACATTCTGAATGTTTTAGTTGAAAATGTTTTTCAATTGAAAGTTGCATTTCTTGGAATTTATCACCGCTTGTCTTTACATATCAAAACCGCTTGCTTTTCTCACCTTGTATTGCATACCCTTTGGAATATTTGAGTGGTAACATACTAGGATTAGGATCACACACTACATAATCCCCTTGGGTGTAAGTAGAATATATTATGTTTGAAATAGGTAAAGGAAAAGCCTCAGGTGAAGGCAATTCGAGTTGTTAGTCCCATCTTGGTGCGATGTTATGGAGACGACTCGGGGGTGATGACCCCTTGTCGTGTGGAGTATTTGTGGATGTTTTTATGCTGTTTTTATTTATGTTTGGACCTCTTGTACTTTGATTAAAACAATGTATTCATATCTGGTTTTTTAAGACTTCTTTGGAAAGAAAATTTCAGATTCTTAATATTGATTTTTTTAATGTTTTAGGCTGTTATATTTGGGTAAATTGTTCCCAAACATAATTTATTGATACTTGGGAACTTGTTCCATACCTTGGGGAAGAGGAACGCCATTTGGGCCTTATCAAGGGATGGATTTGGTGTCGGTATTAGTGGTGACCATATTCGGTTCGTGATAAAATGGTATCAAAGGAGGCCAACGTTTTTGGGTTATATTACTATTTTGGGATGAGTCGGGATAGACAAGAGCTAGGATTGTCGGGGCTCGGGGTTATGGTCTCTATTAGGGTGCCTAGACCACACCTCTCATGGAAGACATTGATTCACTTGAGGATGTTGAAACTTTCTGATTAACTTCAATTCCATGAGAGACGTGTGGGCTACAGACCACACGTGGACATCAAGCGGGGGTGGAGTAGTTGTTTCTTTTTTTACTGTAATGTGGTTATATTATTTATATTTTATGTATTTGACTAATTTTTTTTCATAATTGTGGTATTGACTATTATTTTGTTATTGTTACATTATATAGAAACATGCCTCCGCAGAAAGCTCCCTTACGCACACAAGAAGAAGCTGAAGAGAGTTCTCCCACACAAATTGATCAGAGGATACTCGAGGACATGGTCCAGGCTACCCAGGATCTAGGACATGGAACATATTCTATTCCATATCCTTTTTAGAGGATGATATTGTTTATAGGAAGGACAAGGACTAGGAGTTCCTAAAAAATAAGCCTCCCACTTTTCGAGGTAGTATAGAACCCCAGGAAGCAAAGGAATGGATCGAGAAGATCAAGCACATGTTTGAGTTCCTGGATACACATGGGGAACTCATGGTGAAATATCCTTCATTTTTTTTGAGGGTCCCAACCATAGGGGGTGTGAATATGTACTTCAGACTGGGGAGAATGAGACGATGCACTGGAGAGATTTCAAGGTTGTCTTCAATGAGCAAGATTGCCCCGAGGTCTTGGCATATTCTAGGTCCCAAGAGTTTAGGGATCTTGTTCAGGGGAATCATTCTTTCATGGAGTATGCCAACCATTTCAATGAACTGGTTTGGTATGCCCCTGAAATTGTCTCGAATGAGCAAGTGAAGGTCTATAGGTTTGAGAAAGGCTTGCAACTAGGGATATACTCTCATGTGTTCTTTTTAAGTTGAGGACCTATGCTAAGGTGGTTGATCGGGCATGCATGGTGGCGATGGACTGGAATGGAAAGGCTGGTTTCTCTGGGTCAGTATTAGTAGTGAGTAGTGGAATCTCTTTAGAAACGAAAAGGAAGTAGGAGGAACATGTGATGAAGGGAGGTGGTAGTTCAGGCCACTCCTCCTGGAAGTTTTTGTCTACAACTTCTAATGAGAGATCAGTCATATGCCACAAGTGTGAGATGTTGGGGAACATTCGACCAATATGCCCACTTCCTCCAAATACTTTTAACCAGTGTAGAGGTACGGGGTATTTTCAGCACTTTTGCGGGGGTAGAGTTAGTGGCTTAAAGAGGAGATCCAACAAATTATCAGTCATCGAGGAATGAGGGATCTTGATTTGGTGGCCATGGTGGTAGGGTTGGGTCATCTTCTCGGTAGATCTAGTTTAGGGAACAACCACAGACTAGAGGACATCCTCAGGAATAGACTAGACATCTCCATGTAGTGGATCATGCACTATAAAGATCAGAGGTTGGACCATTGACAGTTCGAGGTACCATTGTGATCGCATATTCTGTAGTTTCTTCTCTTTTTGATACTGGTGCCTCTATTTCATTCATTTCTACCCATTTTGTGGACACACTGAATTTTCCAAACGACTTGTTTTCTTTTACAATGTAGTTTGTTATGCCGCTAGGAAAGAAGACAAAGCATGGTCTTAGGTGCCCATCTTGTGCACTCTTTGTGTCAGGGATTGGGATGGAGTGGGACCTCTTGGTATAAGATATGGATCTTTTTGATGTGATACTTGGCATGGATTGGCTGGTACACTTCCAAGAACAAATATACTACTACAGGAGGTTAGTGACATAACTGGAATTCTTGGTAATTGCGACGACCTATTTGTGACGAGATCCCATTGCAAATAGGCTTTAGCGACGGGGCCCCGTCGCAAATAGCCCGTTGCAGAAAACGCTATCACAAATACCATTATTTACGACGGGAAACATCACTATCGCAAATAAGTCTCCGATTATATGTATTATTTATACAAAAACTTTTTCATGACGGGCTCGTCACATATATTTTTTTCGACAGTCCCGTCATCCCGTCGCAATATATATAACGTTCTGTGATGGGCCCGTCGCAACAATGTATTTGTGAAGGGACTACTTCCTATCACAAATATGTTTTTTTAAATATTTAGTTACACTATTTGCGATGGGGTCCAGTCACAAAAGGTCCCGTCGCAAATAATAAGTTAATTTTTTAAAAAATAAATTTAATATAATTACGATTAATGAAAAAATAATATTACTATTATTAAAAATAATATTAAAATTCTCAATATTCAAAAAAATAATAATAATAATAATATTAGTAAATAAACAAAGAATAAAAATATAATACTAAAAAAATATATTTAATAAAATAATAATATTATTATTAAAATAATAAAAAAATAAAAAATATTAAAATTCTCAATATTCACAAAAATATATTAAAAAATATTAAAATATTAAAAATTAAATTATGTAATATTTGCACCAATATAGAAGACAGAAAATGTAAATAATTCATATTACAATGTTAAATTCAAATGTTTTTAACATAAAAAAATCACTGGGGGGTCATCTTCTAGAGGAGGAGGAGTTAAAGGAGCTGGTGGGGGAAACTCCATCCCTAAACTTCAAGTCAGACGGCACATGTACTCCATATGCTCATGATGATGCTGCTGCCATCGATGCATCTCCTCCTCATGCTGCTGCTGCTGCTGCCATCGACACATCTACTACTCGTGATGCTGCTCCTACTGCTGCTGTTGCCGACTCATCTCTTCTTGCTGCTTCTGCAAAGTCTCTATAAGCTCAGCCTGAGCTCGCAACTGCTCCTGATACTGTGATCCAGAATATGATGCCTCTCCACGAGCTCCTCTCGAACTAGACGCCGACATCATAGCAGTACCATAATAAGTACCAAGAGACAAATGAGAGCCAATACCAACTACCCTGCCCTTCTCGAAGCCATACTGAGTCGCCTGCATCCATGTTGACTCATCGAAATGGTTCACACTGGTCTTCTCAATCGTCTCGCCCTGACCCTTAGCCTGCGTCTGAGATGTCGCAGCCTCATATGACTCCTTCAATTCCAATTTAAAATTAAAATTGTGAAAATATTATATGCAATTAATTTTCAAACTGAAAAAAATAATACTAACCAAAATCTGACGCTGGTGATCACCTCTAATCTCTCCAGTGGCTGGATCACTGTACATCCTCCGATAAATGCTGAAGTCCATAATATTGGGATTCTATACTGCCTAAAGAAATATAAAATAAACTTTTTAAATTTAAATTTATATAAAATATTTAAAAAATATACTTACAAGATGATCTCTATGAGAACTGAATGTAAGGATACCAGCTCGATGTGTCACCTCCTGTCTCCCCCAGTTCTTCCATCCCACTGAATATCTCCTCTGAAATCCACCACCCAACCAGTGTAAACATAATCCCTCCCAAACGTGAGATTATATGTACTCTGGTCGGTGGGCTCTACATGACTCATCGAATTCTTTCACTCCTTCTTTCTTAATTACTGTCCTTCTCAAATTTTTCAAAAACTGATGAAAACGGTCACGTATAGAAACCTGCCATGCTGCGTGGATAGCATCGTGCATGCTATCATCAATAGGATACCATAAACCCTACAAATAATTTATAATATCAAGTTTTTAATAAAATAACTTTCAAAATAAATATTATTTATTTACATACCAGCCAATGATGGAACATGTCGCATTGCACATCAATGAGAATCTGTTCCCATGTGATCCATGCCTGAGAAAAATAATTTCGCAATATAGCGCTCCCCTATCCAATATATACATATTGAAAACTGTGAAAAAAGAATAAATAATCAAACAATTAGTATAAATATAAATAAATTAATGAAATATAACTAAAATATACAGGTTACCATACCTCTGTGTGCATGTATTGAAACCAAGATGTGGACGTCGCACAGGGATAGGGTCAGGAATCATCAATCACGCAAGACCGTGCCCCCTCTGTGTACCTACTGAACCACCAGTAGGGTGAGGGTTAGCTGATCCCACATCCCCATCATCCAAAGGTAGCTCAGCCTCCTCTAACTCACGCAATAGACCAGAGTCCATCTGAAACACAAAATGATTGTTGTTAACAGATAATTGAAAATAACTATTATATATAGATATATATTAGTTATGATTATAACCAGAATTTAACTGTGTCAATGTTCATCTTTATCCTCTTCTCCATAGATTTCAATATCAATGTCTTCATCTTCCTGCTCAGCGTCATCAATATCCATATGAGTTTCAGTTTCGACATCTCTTGTCATTTCAAATTTATTTGTAACATCATTAACATCTTCATCACCATCGATATTTAATTGTGGGGTGTCATTGTCGATATTCACGTCTCTTTGTGAATGAGATAGATTTTGAGTAGTCTCTTGAAAAATTTCAACTCCTTCCACTTCAGCAGAACCACATTCAGTTTGAGTAAACTAATTTTCTTGAGATTTCATTTTTATTATGCTCCACCAATCGCTCAAGTCTCTTGAAGTAGTACAGTACTTTGTATAATAAATTTGATGTGCCTATTGAGCCAGTAAAAATGGTTCATTTACTTAAATAAGACTTCTATATTTAATATCGATGATTCCATGAGTCGGATGAATATGCAAGCCTCTCTCAATATCTAACCACCGACATTTAAACATTGTTATGTAATTCTGTCCTAGATAACACAGCTCAATAATTTCATCCAAAATGCCATAAAAGTCAACTTCAGTTTCTCTATGATGTGATCCTCTCAAGAAAACTCCAATATTCGTTGTTTTTTATTCTCCTTATGCCTGTGTATGAAATCGAAAACCATTCACTACATATGCATTTTAAGATTTAACCATTTTGGATGGTGGTTACTCTGTATACACAGTCGCTTATCAATTTTACCAGCATATTGATACACCTAAAATTTTTTAAACCAATTATCAATATAATAAATAATAAACAGAATTGATATTAAACCATCAATAATTTATGGTACCAGTTTTTGAAACCATTGAGAAATATTTTTGTCTGCGTTCTTCAAGAGCAGCTGCTGTAATTTGTGGAAGTTGTTTCTTGATATGATTATCATATAACCTATAAATAAAATAAGTTTAAATACTATAACATAAATTATAGAATAAGATATAGAAGCACTTACATGAAAAATGATGTCATTTCTTCACATTTGAGCAGAACGTATGTATGAGCTCTGTGATGTTCATCATCTGAAATCCATCGTTCATGAACTCCACCAAAACCAAGATTCGGCTGATTAAAAACTATTGATTGATTGTCCATTTCTTCATTAACATTCCCCTAATTTCTTCCCATGAGATTTTTTTTGAGTTATATTGAGATTCAAAATAATGAGAGCAGAAAAAAACAATTTCCTCTTGCAAATAAGCTTCAGCAATTGAGCCTTCAACTGATGCGTTGTTACGTACTTTTTTATTCAATTTCTGCATGCATCTCTTGAATGGGTACATCCATAGAAACTATACTGGACCTCCACATTTAGCTTCATGTGGAAAATGTAATATCATATGTTCCATTGAGTCAAAGAAAGACGGCGGAAAGATTTTTTTCAGTTTACATATAATTACTACAAAATCTTCTTCCAGTTTTCGTACTACATCATTGTCTGTTGTCTCTGTAAAAATGTCTTGAAAAAAATATGATATGTCTGTTATCGAATCCCAAATCATAGAATTCAACAAACCTTTGAATCCAATGGGCATAAGTCTTCCCATTATAACATGACAATCATGACTTTTTAATCCAGTAATATAACCATTCTTAACACATCTGCCCAAATTGGAAGCATAACCATTTGTAAGTCACAAATATGAAATCCACTAACCAAATAATAAGAGGATCTCTTTGGAAAGTGTATAAGCTTCTTTTGTCTTCATTAACCTCTGTGATATGATGTTTTCAAAGAGTTCATGTTCTGGTCGTCTGTAAATTTGGGAAAGATCTAATCATGCCTTTACAGTATCTTTGGTCTTACCTAATGTATCCAAAACTGTATGAAATAAATTATCAAAATAGTTCTTCTCAATATGCATAACATCCAACATGTTGTGGACCAACAAATCAGACCAATACGGAAGATCCCAAAAAATTCTCCATTTTATCCAATTATGTTCCTTCCAAAAGGCATGAATTTTCTATTGGTTTACTGTTGGTCCAAATGTGATGGGGGGTAATGAAAATACAACTGATTTTAACTCTGTACCTGAGATAATCTTTGGAGGTTCATCCCTTCCAATTTTCCCTTTTCTGAAATGAGATATGTTCCTTCGAAAAGGATGATCGGTTGGAAGAAATCTACGATGAAAATAAAAATAGAAAGGTTTTTTTCCATTGACGAGCATAAAGTCTTTGTTTTCTTTCATACAGTAAGGACATGACTTCGGACCATGTGTACTCCAACCAGATAACATGCCATATACCGGAAAGTCACTAATCGTCTACATCAATGCAGCTTTTAATATGAAATTTTGTATCGCAGAAACATCATATATATTAACACCACCACTCCACAATTCATTTAACTCATTAATTAATGGTTTCAAATTAAAATCAATATTCTTTTTCAGATGCCCTGGGATTAATAGAGTCAAAAAGATATAAGGCTCCTTCAACAACATCCATGGAGGCAAATTGTACGGAGTTATAAAGATAGGCCAATATGAATACTGACTACTATAAGAACCAAACAAACGTAAACCGTCAGTAGAAATACCCAATCGCACGTTTCGGGCTTCTATAGAAAAAGACAGATGTAGACGGTCAAAATGTTTCCATGAATCACCATCAGATGGATGATTCAATCTTTTATCAGTTGAAATCTTGGTTTTGTGCTATGACATCATTGATGTTGTGTTCTGAGACATAAATAAATGCTGCAACCTGGGTGTAAGGGGGAAATATCTCAACTGTTTTACTAGAATCGATCTAGACTTCCCAAGTTGAGCTTCTTTATACCTCGATTGTCCACATGTGGGACAACTACCTAATAAATCATTTTCGCCAGAATATAAGATACATTCATTGGGACATGCATGAATCTTCCGATAACTAAGGCCCAGATTACGAATCAGCCTCTTCCTCTCATAGTAATTTTGAAGAAACACATTTCCTTCAGGTAACAGTGTTTTAACCAAGGAAGATATCTGATCAAAAACAGTTGTTTGACATTGTATTATCTAATTTAATAGCCATAAATTTTGTAATCGCTTCTAATTTGCTTATCTTGCAACCAGGATATAATGAATCCTCAGTAGACCTCAACAACTCATAAAATTTAGATGGTACCAACTTGGGAGTTAAATCAATATCATTGTGAGTTTTAGTTAGTTGCATAGATAGACCTGCAACATCATGTACTAAATTTTGAAATCGTGATAGAGAAAAGCCTCTTGCGAATATTTATAATTTTAATAATTTTAATAATTTTTATTATTTTAATAATATTAATATTGTTTTTTCTTAAATATTGAAAATATAATTTTTTTATTACTAATTATTACTAATTATTACTAATTATCACTAATTATTACTAATTAGCACTAATTATTACTAAATATCACTAATTATTACTAATTATCACTGATTATTACAAATTATCACTAATTAGTACTAATTATCACTAATTATTACTAATTATAACTAATTATCACTAATTATCACTAATTATTACTAATTATTACTAATTATTACTAATTATTACTAATTATTACTAATTATTACTAATTATTACTAATTATTACTGATTATTAATAATTATTACTAATTATTTGTAATTATTCCTAATTATTACGAATTATTCATAATTATTCATAATTATTACTAATTATTACTAATTATTACTAATTATTACTAATTATTACTAATTATTAATAATTATTACTAATTATTACTAAATATTACTAATTATTACTAATTATTAATAATTATTACTAATTATTACTAATTATTACTAATTATTACTAATTATTAATAATTATTACTAATTGTTACTAATTATTACTAATTATTACTAATTATTACTAATTATTAGTAATTATTACTAATTATAATTAATTATTAGTAATTATTACTAATTGTTAGTAATTATTAGTAATTATTACTAATTATTGTAAATTATTGCTAATTATTGCTAATTATTAATAATTATTACTAATTATATCAAATTATTAGTAATTATTAGTAATTATTATTAATTATTACTAATTATTACTAATTATTACTAATTATTACTAATTATTTCTAATTAATACTAATTATTACTAATTATTACTAATTATTAGTAATTATTAGTAATTATTAGTAATTATTAGTAATTATTACTGATTATTACTAATTATTAGAAATTATTCCTAATTATTGCTAATTATTGCTAATTATTGCTAATTATTGCTAATTATTCCTAATTATTGCTAATTATTACTAATCATTACTAATTATATCTAATTACTACTAATTATTGCAAATTAATACTAATTATTACTAATTATTGTAAATTAATATTAAATATTACTAATTATATCTATTTATTGCAAATTAATACTAATTATATCTAATTATATCTAATTATTACTAATTATATCTAATAATTACTAATTATATCCAATTATTACTAATTATATCTAATTTTTACTAATTATATCTAATTATATCTAATTATTGCAAATTAATACTAATTATTTATAATTATCAATAAAAATATCAATTTCTTACTAAAAATAGATATAAATAAAAATCAATTGAAATCTAATTTAATTACAACTAATAAACAACAAATAAAATTAACATAAAAAATAAAAAAATAAAAAAAATATAAATACCTTAAACTTTGACATTCTGAAGATATTGACGCCCTCCAATTGCTCTCGTATAAAAATTTCACCTAAAAGAAAATTTTTCCTTGAAACTCAAGAATGAAAATAGGGAGAGAGCAAGATCTGAGTGATTTGGGGAACAAACGGATGAAGGTATATATAGGTTAGATTAGTTGCGACGAGGTTATTATCGACGAGTTTCCCGTCGCAAATGGTGGTATTTGCGACGCGGCCCGTCGCAAATACCCTCGCCCGCATTAATTACAGTTGGCAATTAAAAGGTTATTTGCGAAGGGACCCATCGCAAATACTTCCTGCCGATAGTCTTTTTGTGACGGGACGACATCCCGTCGCAAAAATTTATTAGGTGCCGCCGGGTATTTGCGAAGAGATCCCGTCGCAAATACCCCTGCGTGGTTTGGTGCGCAAGCCGCGCGGTTTGGCGCGCAAGTCGCGCGAAACTATTTGCGATGAGAGACATCTCTCCATCGCAAATAATATTTGCGCGGTTTGGCGCGCAAGTCGCGCCAAACAATTTGCGATGGGAGACGAAAACCTGTCGCAAATAATTGATTATTTGCGACGGGGAAATTTTCCCATCGCAAATAGCTTCTTGGACGGGTTATTTGCGACGGGATTTCTTCCCATCGCAAATAACCCGTCCCAAATAGTGTTTTGTACCGTAGTTTGAGTTTCACGACACCTGATGGGAGTCGTCGGGTTTTTCATAGAGAAATGGATCCTCGTTTGGGTCGCGCAGGACCTACACTCCCAGAGTTGGGAAGTCTTATCTTCCAGTTATCGTAGCTCGTGCTATAGGATGATGTTATTTCCCTTGAAGGTGCACTACCTCATGTGGTGAATGAGTTTCTGGAGGTATTCTCATATGATTATTCATGTTTTTCCCCGAAGCGGGGTGTGGAGTTATCAATTGATCTGGTTCCAGAAACACAGCCGATATCTCTTCCCTAATATCACATAGCCCCTAACGAGCTGAGGGAATTAAATATACAGCAGGACGACTTGGAATCCAAAGGATTTTTTCATCCGAGCGTCTCTCCTTGGGACACTTCGTTGTTGTTCGCGAAAAAGGCCGGCGGATCCCTCTAATTGTGAATTGACTACCAGAATCTAAATAAGGTAATAATTAAGAAAAAATACCCATTTCCTAGAATAGATGATTTGTTACTCAAAAATAGACTTGTGTTCAGGATACCTTCAACTCAGGGTGACAGAGGTAGATATCCCAAGTACTGCCTTCCGAAGCAGGTACAACCACTTTGAGTATTTGGTCATTCCCTTTGGATTGACCAATGATCCATTGGTCTTTATGACACTCATGAACATGGTGTTCTACCGGTATCTCTATTCCTTCGTTTTGGTTTTTGTGGAGGACATTCTAGTGTACTCTGGCTCTGAAGAGGAGCATGAACATCACTTGAGGATCGTCTTGGGTACTTTTTGGGATCCCTGCCTCTATGAAAAGTTGTCGAAGTGCACCTTCTAGATCAGGGAGGTGAAATTTCTTGGGCATTTGATCTCAGAGTTGGGGGTTTTAGTGGACCCCAAGAAGATTAGTGCGGTTATGTCATGGGAACAACAGAAGAATGTGTTTGAGATCTGGAGTTTCCTTAGCCTGGCTAGTTATTCCAGGCAATTTGTGATTTCCCTCGGCTTGCTTCACTGATGACCGCGCTCACCCAGAAAGGGGTGAAGTTTTTATAGGTTTTAGAATGTCAGGCATCCATCAAAGATATAATGCGACAGTTGACTACCTCCCTCATAATTATTTTACATGTGGTCGGGAAGGGGTATGTTTTCTATTGTGATGCCTCAGGTATGTGTCTTGCATGCGTTCTATGCAAGATGATCATGTGGTGGTGTATGGATCTCTCCACGTTTGACCAGATGTAAAGAACTACCCAAACCATGACTTGGAGTTAGCAGTTGTGATGCATGCTTTTAATACATGGAGTCACTACCTCTTTGGGGAGAAGTTTGTGGTATACTTTGATCACAAAATCTTGGCTTATATCTTATAGTAGAAGGACCTCAACTTGAGGTAGCATCGTTGGATCGATTACTTGCCGGGGTTCGACTTTGACATTGTCTATACCCCATGCAAGGGTAATGTGGTGGTGGACACGTTGAGCAGAAGATTTCCAGTGCAGGATTTGAGGAAGTCCAGTGATGAGTGGAATTTGATGAGACTCTTTGTTTAGATAAAATTGGAGACTAGAGAGCATAGTGGAGGTGCGCTTTTGGTGAGTGTTCAGTTGACTCCCCTCTTGGAAATTATTTTGCGGGAACAACCTAGTGACGAGCTTTTTCAGTGGTTGAGGCAGTTTCTTCATGGTGGGTGTAACACCCCGACCCCTCTAGATCAGATCTGGTGCATTACTTGTTATATTTTCATGGTTAGAAGGAATGATATCTCTATGGAATGAACAATTAAGTAGTCTTGAAGAATCTAGATACATATATGTAACTAAAATTACATTAGAAAAGGTTTCCAAATACAAAATATAACAAAACTCAAAGTGGAATCCACAGAAACTCAATAAATGATCTCCTCTTCATCACCTGTTTAAGGTAAAAAAATAAAAGGGGTGATCTCAAATGCACAGTAAGGGTAACAAATAGTAGAATCATGTATCAATAATAACTGAATCATAAATAATTTGACACAGTCAATATGCCATGGTGAATAAATGAAAGACTCACACCATTAATAAACTGAGATTTAAACTGCATCCATATATTTTGTCATAGTGAAAATCTCATGGATAATAATAACTGATAATGAATAAAGAGAATGATTACTAATTGGACATCATGTATATGGAACATGATACCATTATACCATTAAAATAGTATAGTTATATGGGTAGAAACCCATCTGATTTTTGGAAACAAACTCGAAGGGTTTGTCGCCAACTGATTTGTCTCATGAGACCTGTCGATGCATCGAGGGGATATAGAGGGACCCACCCACAACTTCAAGTACAAATCATTATTTATAAATTTATTTAATACAAGAGAAATATGCCTTTTCAATATCTATATAGATTAGGTAATAGAAATTCATCAATATTTCTATAGTTAAAATAACTTCCCAACTATACATCATATATAAAATGGTATACGGTTTAGACAATAAAAATATCTATGATATGATATTATATATATTCAATAGAAATATAATTTCAAATGAAAATTATTCTCAAATGGGCAGTAGGTACACCACATAAGAATTATTAGGTTTCCAATACCATGTTAGTCACAACAAAATGGTTGTTGAGACAATGTCTCTTATCACAACGTAATCGGTCGAATCATATGACCAGAACATAATAACCATTAAATGAATAATTTAATACCATGAAAAACAGAATCATGTTATTATATATAAAATGGAATTAAACATATACCACATACAAGAAATAATTGGCAAACAATGTAAATCTCAAAGAAATGAAAGTGAGATGAGAAATCCCTTATCTTATGATCGAGTGTGTTCTTAATTTGTTTTATTGACCTGAATAATAAAATTTATCATCATTAATTAATATTTCCAGAACCTCCTATACTTTTAATTGATTTATTATAACCTTATTCGGTTCATTCATGGCCCTTTTGATTGGTTTAAGAGGTTCTATTGTATTGTTTTGGAAGCATTTTCTTCCTCAGTTTTCATGATTCGTTTACTTGTATTCATGGAAGAAATTTCATTTAAAATGTGGTTAAACATCCAGAATTTTTAATATATATTATTATTGAAATTAAGGATATATAAATGATCTTATAATGATTATGGGTTAAATACTTGAGGATGAGTCATTAGATAAAATTTATTGACAAACGCTTGGATTTAACTTGGTGGTTTTGTGCATAATGAACTTGTTTTGTATTATTATTCCATATTATTAGTGTTTACGGATTAAAGAACATTAATTAATCTAAATACATATATTATGATATTTTTAAACCATAAAATTTGTTTTAGGACCCTAATTAATGATGGTAAAAAAATTGAGGACCCGTCATCCCTAAATGTGACAAATTAACACATCTCGGACGATGTTTTCATTTTTTTAGTATAAGAGGGGGGAGATGATGATTAAATATTCCATTAGAATAATATAATTATATTTCATGAATTTTAATTGAATTATCATAGAATTTGGATGAGTGGAGATGAGGAAAGAAGTATAAAATAAATGAACTCAAAATAGAAGAAAAATTGAGAAATCTCTCACAAAAATCCGGCAGCCTAACATCATCACTTAAAATTTCTTAAAATAGTTTGATGAGAGAAAGGGGGTATCTAATCACTCATAAATAACATGGTAAGTAAGGGGAATATGTAATGACATATCCCAACATAATACAATTGAAAATAAAAGGGAAAACATAAATTAAAGCATTAAGAAAAGAGAACAATGGTTGATTCTCTTACCTTGTAGAGTAACTCCATTAACATGAAGGTTGGGACCTTGGGGGTTTGAAGACACCTTGGGAAGACTAATATGGAGGTAATAATACCATATCTTCAAAGATAATAGTTTGTAATGAAATAAAATGAAGGGGGAGTGGGAATTTATAGTAATTAAGAGGGAGTTTTTTATTAATTAAAAGGGACACCTCATTAGTGGTTTTTGCAAAACCATGGGCTTGCCCCTGGTATTTTCCCATGGTTTTAGCCACTCAGGACTCCTCATATAATATGTTATTATACTCAAGTTTACAAGACTTTTATATTAATTATTATACCATTATGATGTCATTAAACTTCCGAAAACTCAAAAAAGTATTTTTACTATTCATAAAAAATCATGAATTTTAGAAAAATCCCAAAAATTCAACCTAACCATTTTTTGACCTGTAGAATTAAAAAATGAACTAAATTTTTTGAAAATAAGTTTCTATGTATTATTACTTTAATTTATAAATAAAATAATAATTAATTAAAAAAATTACAATTTTAAAGGTATAATTAGTTTTACATCACATTGAAAAATTAATTAAGATATCATTATCTTATTACATTAAGAGAATAAAATATTATCATTATTTACTATTCATAAGGGTCATATTAAAATTCATTTTACAATTCATAAGGTTATTTTACTATTCATCAATAATCATGTTGGTTCTATCAGTCTCCAAATGACTTACTGGTCACAACTCTAGATGATCATTTTTTGAAATTCAAAACACAGAAGTGGATAATTTATGTTTAATGGATATGTTATGACTATCTCCTAAATAACCAAGTGTGTTTTCAAAGGAACACATTGATTTATGAAATATACACTATTAATAGGATGTATTTAAGATAAGCACACCATAAAATGTTTTGGGTGTTATATTATTCCCTCCTTCAGAAATTTCATCCTAAAAATTTTATCAATAAAGCCCACCAAAAACATGTGGGTGGTTAATTTTCATGAAACCCTATGGTTCCCATGTTTCTTTCTCCGTATTATGGTTTCTACAAAAAACCTTTACTAGAAGAGTTGTTAGATTTCTCAATACCTTCTCCCTCGTGTCAAGAGTCCTGATATGCTCTTCATAGTATGAAAGATCAGGTTCCAGTTCTATTTCATCATAGGTGGGTACGTGCATTGGGTATCACATGTATTTCATCAACAATGACACATGGAACACACCATGGACTTTGGAGAGACTTGGAAGCATTGCTAAACAATACACTACAGATCCGATTCTTTCCAGGTTTTCTAATTGTCTGATGTATCTGGGGCTCTGTTTCCCTTTCTTCCCGAACCTTAAGACACCCTTCCATGGAGATACTTTTAGAAAGACATGATCTCCCACTTGGAATTCCAAATCCTTTCTCTGGTTGTTAGTATAACCCTTCTTCCTAATATGGTATTATTTAATATGGTCTTGGATTTTCTTCTCCTTTACCGTGGTCTCGTCAATAAGTTCTGTGCCTATATGTTTCATCTCACCAACTTCATCCCTACAAGTTCAAGTTCGACATATCTTTCCATAAAATGCATCATATGGAGCCACTTGAATACTATAATGGAAACTATTATTGTAGGAAAATTCAACCAAAGACAAGTATTGATCAAACATACCTTGGAAGTCAAGAGAGCATGACCTCAACATGTCTTCTAGAGTTTGAATAGTCCTTTCAGACGGTCTGTCAGTTTGGGGGTGATACACAGTACTCATACGAAGCTCATTATTCAAATCCTTCTGGAGACTTTTTCTAGAATTTTGATGGAAACCGGGGATCTCGATCAGACACAATCAATAGAGGTTCAACATGAAGTCTTAAAAATTCATTAATATAATGTATTTCTAGTCTCTCAAGTGGTAAATCCTCTCCTATAGGAGAGAAGTGTGCTGATTGTGTGAGAAAATCAATAATTACCAATATTCCAACATTCCTTCTAGGTGTCCCAATAGTCCGGTGAAAAAATCCATCGTAATGTTATCCCACTTACACATAGGAATAATTATAGGTTGCATCGCTCCTCTAGGATGTTTTCTCTCTGCCTTCACTTGTTGAAAAACTAGAAAACTTGACACGTAGTCAGCAATCTCCCGCTTCATATTATCCAACCAAAAATATTCCTTCATATCTCTATACATCTTTATGCTACCAAGGTGTATAGAGAAATTTGATATATGATCATTGTCTAATATCTCTATTTTTAGATAAGGTATTGATGGAATGTATAACCTCTTCCCAAACATTTGAACTCCTTCCTCATACATGAAGTCTTCTAATATCCTATCCTTAACACCAATAATTTTCTTGTGTAGATCTTCATCATCAGATTGAGATCTTTTTATCTTTTCTAGAAAATATGGTATAGAAATAATTTGAAAGAGGAAATATGTTTCCCCTTCCTCAACAATTCCCATATCCATCTTTAGTAGATCCACGAATATAGGATTTATCTAAATCCTCATTTGAGTAAGAAGTTTATGATCTTTCCTTCTTAATGCATCTGCCACCTTATTTTCCTTTCCTGGGTGGTAGTGTATTGAACAATAGTAATCTTTGAGTAACTCAATCCATCTCATTTGCCTCATGTTGAGTTCTTTTTTTTTTGTGAAAATGTATTTCAAACACTTGTGATTTGTGTATATATCACATTTTCACTGTAAAAATAATGCCTTCATATTTTCAGAGCAAATATTACAACTGCTAACTCAAGATCATGTGTTGGATAATTTTTCCCATGATTCTTATACTGCCTTTATGAATAATCAATAACCTTACCATTTTTCATAAGGACACAACCTAGCCAATTCTTTGGTGCATCACTATATTACAAATCCATCACTTTCAGATGGAAGAGTAAAAATTTGAACATTGACCAATATTCTTTTCAATTCTTCAAAGAATTATGGAAATTCTTTTGTCCACCCAAACTTAACTCTTTTATGTGTGATCTTGGTTAGTAGGTTAGCCATTCAAGAAATATTCTGAACAAAATGCCGATAGTAACCTGTTAAGCCAATAAAACTGCATACCTCAGTTATGTTTGTTGGAGTGGGACAATTTTGGATTGCCTTTGTTTTTGCAGGATTAACTAGGATTCCGTCCTTAGTGACAATATGGCCTAGAAAAGAAACTTATTAAAGCCAGAATTCACACTTTCTAAAATTCCCATATAATTAATTTATTCTAATAGTTTTCAAAATAATCTTCAAGTGGTCCTCATGGTCTTTGTAGATTTTTCGAGTATAATAGGATATCATCGATGAATACCACAACAAAGTTATCAAGATATTCCTTGAAAACTTTATTCATTAAATCCATGAAAACAGAAGGTGCATTATTCTATACAAAAGGAATAACTGTAAAATCATAATGCCCATACCTTGTTCGAAATTCTGTCTTAGGAATATCTTCATTCCTCACATGCAGCTGATGATATCCGAATTGAAGGTCAATCTTATAAAATTATTGAGCTCCATGAAGTTGGTCTAATAAATCATCAATCTGAGGTAGATGATACTTATTCACTATTGTAATAGCATTGATTTCCCTAGAATCAATGTATAGCCTCAATGATCTATCTTTTTCTTGTCAAATAGGACCAGGGCTCCACATGGAGAAACATTAGGTTGAATAAATCTTTTTCCACTCAACTCATCTAGTCTTTTTATCTCCACTAACTCCATAGTGGCCATTCTATAGGGGTTTTTTGTTATTGGTCTTGCACTAGGAATTAAGTCAATGGAAAACTCAATTTTCCACTCTGGAGGATGTCAAGGTAAATCCTTCGGGAACATATCAATGTATTCTTTCACTGTATGCACATCTTCAATTTGAATATTTATTTCCTAACCCATAGATATTGGGTTCTCTTCCTCTCCATGAATTGAATTCAATAGAGCTGCTAGGGGTGGGTCTAGATTAGAATCAGATAGTGAGGTCTCTACTCTAAAGATAAGAGATTCTACACCATTTTCAAAAATTGCAAATTACATTTTCTTGAAATAAATCATTGCATCATAGTTTCACAACCCATTCATACCGAGAATTATATCAAAGTCAGTCATTGTCATGATGAAAAGTTTAGCAACTAAAGAACATTTATGTGTCATGATGGGGACTAGATGACATGACTTTTTTGAAATGATGCATCCCCTAGCAGTTTTGACTCATAAATCCTTTATTAAATCAAATTGGACATGTCTAATTTTCTTGAAAAAATATGAAGATATAAATGAATTTGATGATTCAGAATAAATTAAAGTGTTTGCTAAGTTTGAGGAAACATTTAAAGTACCTGCCACCACATCATTAGGAACATCAACTTCTGCGGTTGTAATTACATAATCTCTCCCTTGCTCTATTGGCCTTTTCTAAGTCATGTTTCTGTGGTGCTTAGGACACTCATTTTCATAGTGTCCCATATTTCTACAATTGTAGCATTGAACGTCATCAAATTTTTTCTTCCCCTTGCATTTATATGATAGATGACCCTTTTCTCCACACTTATAGCAGACTCCCATTCCATTCAAGAATTTCTCAAGATGATTCTTTCTACAGTTCTCGCATAATGGGAATTTCTTTGTTCCCTTATTCTTCTTTGGCGCTTTACCTTTCCCTTGGTTATCAGAGTACAACTTTTTATCTTGGATTCCCTTGAACAAATTTGATCTAGAAAATTACTTCTCTGTTTTGATGGAACTTGATACAATTTCATCATATGATGAAAATGTTTGAGAAGCCAGTTCCCTTCAAAGACTTGTCCTACGAACTTTAATAAAATGATCAATATTGTCTACTGAGTCATGTACGTAATCTATGGCATACCTATCTATCCTTGTAAAGGTAGCCTCATACTCTATAACACTGTCTTCTTTCCTTTTCTTTAAGAAAAGGAACTTCCTCTTCATTTTAGTTCGTTTCTCAAGAGGGAAGTATTTTTCGAAGAATATTTCCTTAAAAGTCCTCCATTCCATATATTCTATTTCTTCCTCCTCCATGGTTTTCTGAATCAAGGACCACCATTGGTCAGTGTCTCCCTTGAGGCAATATACCGCCAGTACTACCTTTTCATTTTCATCACATCTTAATTCCCTGAATATATTTTCAAGGGACTTGATCCATTGCTCATAAATCACCAGATTAGTTGTTCCACTGAAAGATGGGGGCTTCTGATGTATGAAATGATCCAACACAGGTGTGGAATGGTTATTCATTTGAACCTAAGAAAGTTTTCCCAATATAGTAATGATCGGATGTAACGCCCCGACCCCAGTTACCCAGAGTCTGTGCATTATTTTAATACATTGTCATGATAAAAGAAAATCATGTCCCAAAAGACTGATCAATTTTGTAGTCTTGGAAATAGATTACATACATCATTTTCACATTACAATTTCAAACATATAATACATCATATATAGTTCTTTGAGAATGTTATTATTCCATTTTTCATGAAAACATATAAAAGTCACTCAATCTAGAAAGGAATAAATTTATAGATATTTTTGGATCAAAGTGTCCCATACCACTTTGAAACTTTTGAAAGGAATTAACATTTTAAAACTTTCATATCTATATAAATAAATCTTTAAAACCATTTTGAAAACATGGACATTAATGAGAAAGGTTTAGAAGAATACATATTTAAAACATTTAAAATGATGTTTTAGTAAAAGAATCCCTTAAAAAGAATAATTTTGAAAACTATTTTATGAAAAATGGACATGTATAATAAATATGTCCCAGTAGATACTCACATAAAAACAACCTCAGATAATAAAGAGATTGTGAAATTAACCCTTAGCTTGCACTTTCCTTTGGTCGAGGGTATGTTTAACCTCCTGTATAATGACCATAGTATGTTATTAAATTATACCATAACCATATTTATATTTATTATATCATACATGATTCATCTATGACTTTATACTACCCATTTAATAATTATTTTCATGTTAAATTAACATTTTGGTTAATAATCGCTTTCGGTATCGTACATGTTTTAATTTATTATTCTGGATCGTATCATTTAGATCATGATTTAAATAATTTAAGAATGTAATCTTAGATTTATATATCATTTATATTTAGAATATAATTTTTTATAAAATATAGATATATGGAATGGAAGGTACCGTTTATGGAGAAGGTAGGTTGTACGTATGCATAAACGTTGTTTCCGTTTTCCTATCGTATTGAACGGAAGTAAGTGAATATGATATATGTAAGCACACACACACAAAGATAAATATATATATAAATATATATATATATATATATCCAGTAGCATTATTATTTCATATATTACATATTTATTAATAATAAATATTTTTATAATAATCATTGAATGGTGAGCGTGGGAATTAATCTCATCGCGTCGTGGAGACGGTATTCCGTACGTACGCACGAGCGACAATATAATTATATTGATGGTGAAATCATATATAATTGGATGGTATAAAATATATATAGAATCATTAAAATTTTATAATTATTATTTACATCAGTTATACTTTTTATTCTACCCATCCAAATAATGAAGTGTTTGAATAACAAACTACACCACGATGTGGAGACGGTAAGCCGTACGTACGAACGTATGGTGACTTTTTCATTCATATGATCGGTAAAATAATGAATATGGTTATACCGTTTTGATAATAACATCACAGTATGTAGAAGATACTGGATTTATTATTTTTGAATGGAAACAATAAAGAAAGAGGAAGTGGAAGAAGAAAAATAACTTGAAAGAGGTGATGAAATATTGACCTCTTCTTCTGGTTCTTCCTTTTAATTTGATCAAAAGGGTATTTTAGGTTGACTTTATGATAAAACTAAGGCCTCTAGGTTAAATTTAGGGAAATTGGGAGGATATTTGGGCAGGTTTTGGCAGATCCAAATGGTTTTGGAGGTGTGACTTTGAGAGAAGGGGAAGTGCCCTTTTATAAGAGAGGTGAGGGGCACCTTAGGAAATGATTGAAATATTATTTTATACAAAAATCACTTTCGGTTTATACTGGCTCCAAAATGAATTATTTCGAGGTTTAGGTGGGGATGAGTCAAAAAAAACTGAACCAATAGCTTTTATATAGGTTTGGGTCACCATATTAACCTTATCTTTTAGATTTAACTCTTAGTTAAATAGTTTAACTTTTACTATGTATTCTTGTATTATTATAGTAAATGAATAATAAAATTACTATAAAAATCCAAGAGAACCTAACGTGGTTCATTAATGATATACCTATCATTATATATGTTCTTTTTCAGAACCTTATATTTATAAGACTATTATATAATTTAATAATATAATATTTGTTTTAAAAATTCATTTATGTTAATTTTGACACTATTTAGCATTTGGTTTTTCTGAAAGTCATCACAACTTGATTAATTCGAACCAAATACATTGACTAAATCCTAACATGTCATATTCACCTATAAAATCCCTCTATGACATCAAAAATTTCTACTTATAGTTATTTTAATATTTACAACATCATTTATTTGATTCTTTTATTAATAAGGAAAATAATCCATCATTACCGTGTCATAAATAAATATACTTATTTGATTTCTAAAAATTATAAATAAAATATATTAATTTAGGAAATATCTTTATCTTTAAAGTGAATATTTATAGTCGAAGAGATCAATTATATAACCCCATATAAAAATGTTTTACAAAAAGATACATGTTTTTATTATTTTTGTCTTTACTTTAGATTAATTAATATAAAATGTCATTATCACTCCCAAGTAGCTCCATGGGGTCCCTATATTGACCCAAGGATTCCCATGGTCAGATATTTATCTAAAAATAGGGTTAGAACATGTTTTAGGGTAATTAAATATAATTATAATATTATTTTTACCCTAATTTACCGGATTTGCCCATTACCATGGTAAGAAATATATTTACTGAAGTAAATATTCAAAATGTCTAAAAATAAAAGTTACCTATTTACACAATTTGGAACTACTGAAACCAAATATGGAATCCATTTTTCCAAATTCTTAAACACACTAGTGGCATAAATTAATTTAAAATTAATTCCTGTTGTCAAAACAGAAAGTTTGTTCTTAAAAAATAATAACTATCAAAAGATTGACACTTGTTTATGACCATTTTAGATGTGAAATTACATCCAATGACATAAATTATATTAAATGACAAAAATATAATCCAATTACACATTAAAACCACTCAAATTTATAATTTAACACTATAAATTATTTCGATTAAAAAATTTGTTTTTAATTAAAATTTAGTATTTTTTCACTATTCATCAAAATATGAAAGTTATCAGAAAAGCACAAAACATTTATCCAAAATAAAATTTTATGTTTATCTTCTAAATATGAATTTAATTTCACTAAATTGAATATATAAAAGTGTCAAATATTGTATTTGAAAAGGGTTCTCCATCAAAAGGTTGAAAACTGCATTTTTTGAAAAATACCTCTTTTATCTAAAAAATTGATTTTTTCTTATATTATGTATAAGAAACAAAAAATATGAATGTTGAAATAATATAGGATATATAAAATTTAAATTTTTTTGAATACTATTCATAAACTCTTTTTTGAACAGCTAGTTTTGTAAGTCGTGGTGCGCTCGAACTCGGTGTTGTGTGTAGCACAAGTTATTAAATTATTTGAAGAGATAACATACTATGAAATCTTGGGGTGTTACATTATCCTCTCATTCAATAATTTTCTTCCTCTCAATTTGAATTTTTTTTTGAAATAAAAGGTTAAAATACAAAAATACTTTTGTGGAAAACCCACATCGGAAATTCGGTTAATAAAATTTTGTCTTAATAAGAGGGAAAGGGAAATGGAAAAGTCACCACCAAATTATGATCTTGATTTGGAGAACATTGGTGGAAATTAGAGACACATAATTGGAGGGAAAACATAAATATTTATAGTGAGTGATTGATGTCATTAATCAAAAACAAATGTAAAATTGAGGGCCTCAAAGCAATAAATCTATGATGATTTAAAATATCATCGGTTCAACAAAACATAATGTATTAGGATAACACATTTTGGGTTTTATGATACCTTCCATAAGGGTTAAAAATTAATTTCTTCATAGAATTAGATAAAAAAATAATATTTTTCAAGTAGAGTTCCATCCGTTAACTAATTTCTACCAAAAACTCATCTTTCATTCCAAAAGATAATAGAACTCAAGAAATATTGTATTTATCCTAATCGTATAGGGTTCCAAAAAATGAATTTATAATTCATATGTTAGCCCATTTAAAAAAACTACATTATACAAATGAAGACATCACTTGGTCTAGTGGTAGGTGATGCACCCGCATCACCCTTCAGTTTCAGGTTCCAGGCTCGCGACTTTACCGGACGCGACGAGTTGTCACCCAACCTCCGGGTTGTCCTTTTTATAAAAATCCAAAAAAATATTAAGAAGTCTTTTTAACCTTAAAAAATAGTATATAATGTTTAAATTAATTCATTTTAACCTTTATACTTATCCAAAATACTTCTATCCAGACTCATAGTCAAAAATTTATAATGAAGGTAAACACAATGATGATCCTTTTTGCCACATAATAACATTTGAATACCTTCATCATGTATTCTTTTAAAGCACAGTAACACCCTAAATTACCATAAAATATTATTTATTACATTAATTCTCCCATATTCCATATAGATTACTATATATACTTTTTATATCAAAAAATGTTGTAAACTCCAACAATGATGAAATATAAAAATAATTAATCAGTTTCAAGGTTTTCAAGAATATCCAATATAATTTATCCAAATCAATCATATATTATTCCAAAATCACTACCTTAGTATCCAAACCAAATTATGGGTTATCTTTCTCTCAACCATATATTTTCCAAAAAATTTATCCCCCTTTTGAGTCACTTTTCTTGGTTCCACACAATTTCAAGTCCTTAATGAAATAGTACTGCAGTAAAATCCTTGTATACTCTATAATTATTATAATATGTACATCATTAATACAATACTAAAATGAAACAATACTTTGACAACAACATAATAAATCCAATCATTCCTCCTCATCTCTGGTATTATCAAAACTTGTTTTTTATCCAATATCAACATTTGGGGTATACTTTGATGATTTGGATATTGATTTGCGTAGTGTCCCAACTCCTTTCAGATGAAGCCTTGAGCATTTGAAACTCTTTTATCCTTGCAATCACACACTTGGTGTCCTTTTTCTCCACACTTATAACAAACTCTCATTCCCTTCAATAATTTACCAAGGTGATTCTCTCCACAGTTATCACATATGGGAAAATCTTATTTCCCCTCTTCCCTTTATCTGTCTTTCTCTATACCATCCTTTTCTTCTCTTGCTTCCCTTAAAATCCATAGGACTTAGAGAATTCTTCACATATCTTATTAACACATGATACTATTTCTTTATATGATGAGAATATGCAGGAGGCTATTTACCTTCTAAATTATGGCTTAATACTATGATATATACGATCCTTCTTACCCTTTGGATCGTGCATATTGTTGGAGTTCTTATTCCTTTAACTGGACACCATTTCTAAATGACGACACACACTCGGTTAGATCATATCAAACTGTATAATCCAAAAACTAGAAAAATTCTCAACATTAATTGAATATCTTCACACATCTAGGCTCATAATCATAAAAATGGTTTCTTTCCTAGAATATTTAATCATATATCCTTCATAATGGTTTGTAAATAAACTGTGAATTATCCTAATCATATCCCCTGGGAGTTTCATAACCAAGAGTGCATCAAGGCCCATTTTCGTGTACCAGGATACCCTGAGTCAAGTCCAAAACTCCTTGTCAGAGTTTTCACTCCTAGGTACATCTATGCCAAAGTCGCGTCTACCTACTCGTATCCAGATAGGGATGTATTGTATGGAAATCCCACATAATATCTACATTACTAATTTTTTTGGATGTTCTTTTATACTAATCCTCAATGTGTATCTTAGGTTAATGTTCTCTAATCAGAGTTTATCTAAATCTATTTCCAAGGTTATTGCTAAACTTCCTCTGATACCAACTGTAACGCCCCAACCCCAGTTACCCAATGTCGGTGCATTATTCTAATTCATTGGAATGATATAAAGAAATAATTTCCAAAAGATTGATCAGTTTTTCAGTCTTGGAAATATATTACATACATCAACTTCACATTACAATTTCAAACATAAAATATATCATAGATAGTTCTTTGAGAAGGCCATTATTCCATTTTTTCATAAAAACATTAAAAAGTCACACAATTTAGAAAGTAATACATTTAAAGTTATTTTTGAGTCAATGTTTCCCATAACAATTTGAAACTTTTGACGGGAATTAACATTTTAAAACATTCATGTCCATATAAATAAACCCTTAAAACCATTCTGAAAACATAGAAATTAATGAGAAAGGTTTAGAAGAATAAATATTTAAAACATTTAAGATGATGTTTTAGTAAAAGAGTACCTTAAATATAATACTTTTAAAAAACTTTTATGAAAAATGTACATGGATAATAATTATGTCCCAGCAGATACTCACGTAAAAACAACCTCAGATTATATAGTGATTGTGAAATTAAACATTACCTGGAACTTTCCTTTGGTCTAGGGTACATTTAACCTCTTGTATAATGACCATAGTATGTTATTAAATTATAATAGAACCATATTAATATTTTTTATATCATAAATGATTCATTTATTACTTTATACTACCCATTTAATAATGATTTCCATGTTAAATTAACATTTTGGGTAATAATCGCTTTCTTTATCATACTTGTTTAAACTTGTTATTCTTGATCGTATCATTTAGATAATGATTTAATTACTTCCAGAATATAAAACTTGATTTATATATCATATATATTTATAATATTAATATTTATAATAGATAGATATATGAAATGGAAGGCACCGTTTACGGAGACGGTAGGACGTACGTACGCAAAAATGCTAGTTCCGTTTTCATATCGTATTGAATGGAAGTAAGTGAATAAGATATATGTAAGTAGATATATATATATATATATTAAGTATAATTATTATGAAAAATATTAAATATAAATTAATAATATATATTTTTATAATCATCATTGAATGGTGAACGTGGGAATGAATCTCATCGCGTCGTGGAGACGGTAATCCGTACGTACGCACGAGCAAAAATATCATTATATTGATGGTGAAATAATTTTTAATTGGATGGTATATCATATATACAGAATAATTAACATGTTAGTTTTATTCTTTACATAATTTATACTTATTATTATACCCATCTAAATAATGAAGTGTTTGAATAACAAACTACACCACAACGTGGAGACGGAAAGCCGTACGTACGCACGTATGGTGACTTTGTCATTCATATGATAAATATAATAATGAATATGGCTGTAACATTTTTATAATACAATAAAATTATATAGAATGTACTAGAGTTATTTTTTTAAAATGGAAACAACAAAGATGGAGGAAGTTGAAAGGAAAAAAAGAACTTTAAAGAGGTGATGAAATATTTACCTCTTCTTCAGGTTCTTCCTTTTGATTTGATCAAAAGGGATCCTTAGTATGGATTTTTGATCAAAATAAGGCCTCTAGGTTTAAGTGAGGGAAATTGGGAGGATATTTGGGCAATATGTGGCCCAGAAAAATGGCTTTGGAGGTGTGACATTGAGAGAAGGGGAAGGGCCCTTTTATAAGAGAGGTGAGGGGAACCTTAGGAAAAGATTGAAATATTATTTTATAATAATATTATTTTCGGTTTCTAATGGGTAAAAAAATAATTTATTTAGAAACTAAGGTTGTTATGGGTCTAACACCTCTCAACCAATAGGTTTTATACTGGTTTGGGTCACCATATTAACCTTATCTTTTAGATTTAACTCTTAGTTAAATAGTTTAACTTTTATCCTGTATTCTTGTATTATTATAATAAATGGTTAATAAACATACTATAAAAATCCAAGAGAACCTCAAGTAGTATATTAATGATATACATATCATTATATAAGTTCTTTGATAGAATCCTATATTTTTAGGACTATTATATAATTTAATAATATAATATTTGTCTTAAAAATTCATTTATGTCAATTTTGACACTTTTTAGTATTTAGTTTTTGTGAATGTCATCACTACTTGATTAATTCAAAAAAATTACATTGAATCAATACTACCATTCCATATGAACCTATAAAAATTGTGGATGGCATCAAAACTTTCAAATTAAATTTATTTTTATATTTACATTATCATTTATTGGATTATTTCATTAATATGGAAAATACTCCATCATTATTGTGTCATAAATAAATATATTTATTTTATGTCTAAAAATATAAATAAAATATAATCATGTAGGAAATATTTTTAGTTTTAAAATTAGTATTTATAGTCGAAGAGATCAATTATATAACCCCATATAAAAATTATTTACAAAAAGATACATGCTTTTGTTATTTTTGTCTTTACTATAGATTAATTAATATAAAATGTCATTATCAATACCAAGGAGCTCCATGGGGTCCCAATATCTACCTAAGGATTCCCAGGGTCTAACCTGTATCAGAAAATATGGTTATGACATTTGTTAGGGCAATTTATTATTATTATTATTATATTATTTTTTACCCTAATTTACCTGATTTACCCTTTAACCATGGTAAATAAAATACTAACTGAAGTAAATATTCATAATTTCTAAAAATAAAATTTACATATTTACAAAATTTGGACCCATGGATTAAAAATATAGAATCCATTTTTCCAAATTCAAAACACAAAAGTGGAAAAAATTAATCTAAAATTAATTTCTGTTGTCAAAACAGAAAGCATGTTTTTAAAAAATAATAACTATCAAAGGATTGACACTTGTTTTTGTCCAGTTAAAATGAGAAATTACATCCAATGACGATAATTATATTAAATTATAAATAAATAATCAAATTATAATTTAAAACCACTCATGTTTATAATTTAACACAATAATTGTTTTCGTTTAAAAAGTTATTTTTAATTAACATTTAGTATTTTTTCACTATTCATCAAAATATGAAAGTTATCAGAAAATTACCAAAATTTATCCAAACTAAATTTTTATATCCCTCTTCCAAATATGAATTTAATTTCACTACATTTAATATATAAAAGTGTCAAATATTGGATTTAAAAAGGGTTCACCATTAAAAGGTGGAAAACTGTATTTTTAGAAAAATACCTCTTTTATCTTAAAAATTGATTTTTTCTTATATTATGTATAAGAAAAAAAAAGATGAATGTTAAAATTATATAGGATATATAAAATTTAAAATGTGGTTAATACTATTCATAACCTCTTTTTCGAATGTCTAGTTTTGTAAGTTGTGGTGCGCTCGAACTCGGTGTTGCGTGTAGCACAAGTTATTGAAATACTTTGAAGTGATAATATACTATGAAATCTTGGGGTGTTACAGTGGATCTGCTCCAACATTGAATTTGTAGACTTGCTCAGTGGGGATATCCCTATATTTACCACAAGTATTGATTCCCCTTCTTCCATTAGATTCCATTTCTAAATAATGGAACACACTACATTAGGGTATGAATCATAATGTATAATCATAACTCAACAAAATACATATCATAAATTGAGATCCTATGCATGGATAATTCCATAATCAGAAAAATGGTTTCTTTGAGGAATAATTTACATTACAATCCTTCATAATGGACGGTAACTGAAATATGAATTATCCTAAGAATATCCCCCAGGAGTGTCATAACCAAGAGTGTATCAAAGCCCATTGTTGTTTACCATGATAATCTGGTTCATGCCCAAAACTCTTTGTTTGAGCTTTCACTCCTAGATACATTTGTGCCAGATCCACCTCTACCTACTCATATCCAGACATGGATTTATTTTCTAGAAATATTCACATAATCTATTCCTTAACAAAATACCATAATGTTCTTGTACATTTATCCCCAAATACTACCTTAGGGGTTTGTTCCCTACTATACATTTCCTACTCTAGTTTCCATGTTTTCTATTAAACTTTCTCTAATACCAACTTTAAAACCCAGACCCCTCTAGATCGGAGATGGTGTATTATTTTTTATATTGGAATAGTTATAAGGAATGAAATCCAAAATGAATGAACAATTTAGTAGTCTTGAAGAAACTAGATACATATATGTAACTCAAATTACATTGGAAAAAGTTACAAAATACAAGACATAACAAAAACTAAAAACTGCATCCACAGAAACTAAATAAATGATTTCTTCTTCATCACCTTTTGAAGGTAAAAAAATGGAAGGGGTGATATCTAACACTCAGTAAGGGTTAAAAAAAGTGGAACAAAAATCAATAATAACTTAATCTTAAACAATTTGACATAGTCAATATGGCATGGTGAATAAATGAAAGACTCGTTCCATTAATAAACATAGATCAAAACTGCATCCATAGATTTTTTTCATAGTGAAAACCTCATGGATAGTAATAACTGACAATGAATAAAGATAATTCTTATTAGTTGGACATCATGTATTTGGAACATGATACCATAATACCGTTAAAATGGTATAGTTCTATGGGTAAAAACCCGTCTCATTTTTGGTAACAAACTTGAAGGTTTTGTCGCTAACTGATTAGTCTAATGAGACCTATCGATGCATCGAGGGGCTATAGAGGGCACCACCTACCACTGAAAGTATAAATAGTTATTTATAAATTTATTTAATATAAAATCAATATTCCTTTTCAATATCTTTATATATTAGAAAATACAGACTCATCAATATTTCTATAGTTAAAATAACTTTCCAATTATACACTGTATGTAAAATGGTATACAGTTTAGACAATAAACATATCCATGATATGAGATTATGGATATTTAATATAAATATAATTTCAAATGAAAATTGATCTCAAATGGGCATTACGTACACCACATAATTATTATTAGGTGCACAATACAAAGTCACTCCCAACAAAATGGTAGTTGAGACAAAGTCCCTTACCACAATGTTATCGGTTGAATCATATGACCCAATCTTAATAACCATAAAATGAATCATTTAATAACATGAAATGTAGAATCAGGTTATTATATATCAAATGGAAGTACACATATACCACATACAAGAAATAATTGGTGAACAATGGAAATATCACAGAAATGAAAGTGAGATGAGAAACCCCTTACCTTATGATCAAGTGTGTTCTTCATTAGTTTTAATGACCTGAATTATAAAATTTAGATTCATTAATTAGTAATTCCTGAACCTATTATACATTTAATTGATTTAGTATAACCTTATAAGGTTAATTCATGGCCCTTTTTATGGGTTCAAGAGGTTCTATTTTATTGTTTTGGAAGCATTTTCTTCCTTGGTTTTCATGATATCATTACTTCTATTCATGAACGAAATTTCATTTGAAACGTGGTTAAACATCTAGAATTGTTAATATATGTTATTAGTGAAATTTAAGAGATATGAATTATCTTATAATGATTCTGGGTTAAATACTTGAGGATGATTCAGTAGTTAAAAGTTATTAACAAACACTTGGATTTAGCTTGGTGGTTTTGTGCATAATGAACTTGTTTTGTATTTTTATTTCATATTATAAGTGTGTAGGGATGATAGAACATTAGTTTGATAAAATAAATATATTATGATCTAGTTCAACCATATAAATGTATTCATTACCATAATTAAATATGGTAATGAAAATTGAGGACCTGTCGTCCCTGATTGTGATAAATTAACACATCTTAGAAGGTGTTTTCAATTTTTTAGTATAAGAGGGGGGAGATGATGATGAAATATTACATTAGCATAATATAATTCAAGTTAATTAAAGGTAATGGAATTATCATAGCATTTGGATGAAGACAGATGAGGAAAGAAGTATAAAAAAATGAACTCAAAATAGAAGAAAAATTGGGAAATCTCTCACGAAAATTCGGCAGCCTAACAACGTCACTTAAAATTTCATAAAATAGTTTGATGAGAGAAATGGGGTATCTAATCTCTCATACATAATATGGTAAGTAAGGGGAATATGTAATGACATATTCCAACAAAACCCAATTGAAAATAAAAGGTAAAACATAAATGAAATCATTAAGAAAAGAGATGGGTGGTTGATTCTCTTAACCTGTAGAGTAACTCCCAAAACATGAAGGTTGGGACCTTGGGGATTTGAGGACACCTTGGGGGGACTCCTAGGGAGGTAATACTACCATAAATTCTAGGATAATGAATTTTTAATTGAAATAAACAAAGGGGGAGTGGGTATTTATAATAATTAAGAGGGATTTTTTTATTAATTAAAAGGGACACCTCAGTTGTGGTTTTTAAAAAACCGTTGGCTTGCCCATGGTAATTGCCCATTGTTTTAGACACTCGTGACACCTAATGTCATATGTTATTGTACAAAAGTCAAACAGACTTTTATATTAATTATTATATCATTATGATTTCATTAAACCACTGAAAACTCAAAACTTTATTTTTACTATTCATGAAAAAATTCATGTATTTTAGGAAAATCCCAAAAAATCACCCTAACCATTATTAGATGTGTATAATTAAAAAATGAAATCCATTTTTTAAAAATAAGTTTCTATGTATATTTAATTTAATTTATAAATAAAATACTAATTAATTCAAAAAATAACAATTTTAAAGGTATTATTAGTTTTATATGACATTGAAAATTAATTAAGATCTCATTATCTTATTACATTAAGAAAATAAAATATTAACATTATTAACTATTCATAAGGATCATATTACTATTCATGTTACTATTCATATAGTTGTGTTAATATTCATCAAAATTGAAGTTGGTTCTATCAGTCTCTAAATGACTTACTGGTCAGAACTCTAGATGACCATTTTTTGAAATTCAAAACAGGGATGTGGAAAATTTATGTTTAATGGATATATTATGACTATCTCCTTAATAACCAAGTTTTTTTTCAAAGGAACACATTTATTTATGAAATATAGGCTATGAATAGAATGTATTTAAGAGAAGCATACCCTAAAATGTTTGGGGGTGTTATAGTGGGTAGACATCCTCTGATTGGTCATCATCTCCTGAGGACATCTTGCACATCTAGGGCCATTCAGTAGTGCCATGATCTATACGGAAGGTGGTGATGTAGGATAGACACCAGTCTTAGTGGGCTATCCATCCTGGTTCCCCCAAGATGTATTATGATGTTCGACGACAATTCTGGTGGCCAAGTATGCAATGGGACATAGAGGAATTTTTGTTGAGATGATACACATGCCAGCAGGTTAAAAAAGATCATTAGAGGCCCTCCGGTTTGCTCCAACCATTACCCATTCCAACCTGGAAGTGGGATGATGTCACTATGGAATTCATTTTTTTCTTTCCTCACACACCTTGGGTTAATAATTCCTTTTTTTTGGTGATTTATCCTCTGACAAAATCGTCCCACTTCATTTCTATCAAAGATACATCTAATGTTGATGACTTGGGCCGTCTGTATCTTTAGGAGGTGGTAATGAACCATGGTGTTTCATTAGTAGTTTTCTCTGATAGATACCATCATTTCACTTATATCTTTTGTTAAGGCCTTCAGAATGCCTTGGGGTATCAGATTAAGATGATAACAACATACCATCCTCAAAATGATGATTAGATAGAGCGGGCAAATCAGATTTTGGAGGACATGCTATGTGCATGTGTTATGGACTTTGGAGGTTCCTAGGATATCCATTAGGGATTGGTTGAGTTTTATTATAATAAAATTTACCAATCCTCAATTTTAATGGCTCCCTTTGAGGCACTCTATGGTCATCCTTGTCGATGCCCCTATGTTGGGATGAGGTTGGAGAGCCTTCGCTGATGGGGACGAGCCTTGTGCAGGAAAGACTTATGAGAAGGTAAAATTGATCACGCATCACTTATTGATATATTAGAGTCACCATAAATCATATTATGACTAGAGGTGTCAATACATAGAGTTTCTATGGCTGATATTGTATTCCTGAAAGTGGCCCCTCATCTGGGCCATCGTCGATTGGGAAAGCAAGGGAAGCTGACACCGCGGTATTTCAGAACTTTTGAGATCACTGCGCATATTGGAAAGGTGGAATACATGTTGGATTTAACTTCATATTTTACATCCATCCATGATTCCTTCCATGTCTCCTAGATGAATCAATACAACCCGAGTCCTTCCCATGTGTTTAGTTGGGAAGAACTAGTTATAGAGCCTAACTTGTCAGTTTTTGAGTGGCCAGTGAAAGTAGTGGACTACCAAGAGAAAGTGATTTGAGGGAAGTCTATTCCACTGGTCTAGGATAATTAGAAGCATGGTACTGATACACATGATACCTAGGAGAATAACTAATGGGTTGATGATGAGTACCCATTCTTGTTTTCGGATCAAGCCTCTAGTTGAATTTCTGGGACAGAATGTTTTCATGGTGGGGAGAATTTTCACACCCAATTTATTCATTAAAGTTTCTTTTATATCATATATTTGTATCCTATCATTCTCCCCTAATTCCTCCCTCATTCCCCCCTAATCCCCAACAAAATTTGGTGGATTTTGATGATGGTTTGAGGTGAGAGTGGAGGGGGAACAGTTTAGGTGCATAGTTTTCCAAACCATGCACACAAATCGTGCGCCTATGTCTAGGTCATAAAAAAATGTTAAATGAATTATTTTCCCTCCCAATATTTATCCAAACTCGTCCCTTTCTTCCCCCATTCGACCCTTACATACTTTTGAAGCCTCCCAATAACCTAAATACTCCCTTTGATATTTATATTGAAGGGGGGTTTTGTGGAGGAACTTCAAACAATCTCAAGTAAGTGTTTCTGCCTCTTAGTTACCCCCTTTTCGTAATGTTTATCTCAATTAATTTAAAGTCCCAAATTACGAGAGGTTAGGGTTTCTAACATAGGGTTTAACCTTGGGGTTTTTTATCCAATATTATGTTTTTAGGCTTGATCAACCTTCATTTAGGTGCGGCGGTGGTGCGTTTGAGTTTTCACACAAAGGATTCAGGGTTTTAATAAATTTGGTTGGTGATTCCATTGTGTAGGCAGTTTTTTTGGATCATCTTGTTTTACTATGGTATTTTAATGTTTATTTCATTCTAATGTTGCTGCAAAAATTGGTTTTAGTAGTATATATAAAGAATATGAATTTTAAGTGTCATTTTTATGTGAAATTGGGGGATTTTCAAAGAACCCGTTTTATTGGTTCATTTGGGGCATCCCTATAACTACCTATTTGATTTTATTGGGATGTATTAGGGCTGGAAATACTTTTTTGACAGTTTATCTCTTTTGGTTGTTGCTGTGAAAGTCTGTTTTATTGGTGTTTGTGAGGAATATGAACTTTAAGTGCCATGTTTGTGTGAAAATGGTGGTTTCACAAAGATATCACTTCTTAAATCATACGGGGATACCCTAAAATTGGTATTTTGATTTCATTGGGTGGTTTTGTACTGAATTTTATTTGGTAACTTAATGTGTGCACATGGTGTGCAAATTGGGGTTTTCAAGGATCTTTGGGTACAAAATAAGACAATATTTTGAGAAGTTGTTTATTAAAAATAAAAATGATTCATTGCGTGTTTTAAGCGATATAATGTATGTGTAGCTACTATATTGTTTTTAGGTGACCATTAGTAGTGTTTTTATAAAAAAATGATTGTGTTTCTTGCTGAAATTGTTTGATCACAAAGGGGGAAGCCTGGGTACCTAGGTGGGAAGATATGTACTAGTACGACTAGTGATCCAGATGAGTTTTGTACCTATTTCACTGCGAAAATGGATAAAAAAACTCTAAATAAACTATATGGAAGATATTTTAGGACTAATAGGTTATGGGTATGTTATGTACTAGTGGCTTGTGCATGGGAAAAGATTTGTGGCATGGTTACTTTACATAGAGGTAAGAGGTACATAGGGCCTGAGACTATTTAGTGCCTAGGGGTGTTCCTCATTTTGGTTCTCATTTCATTTATGGTATTTACCCATGTATTAGGGTGTGTTTTTATGTAAATTATAGTATATAAAATTTCTTATTTAAATGTGTTAATATTCTTAAAATTTTAGTTTGAAAACTATTTTCAATCGAAAGTTGCATTATTTGGAATTTATCACCGCTTTTCTTTGCATATCAAAATTGTTTTCTTCTCTCACCTTGTATTGAATACCCTTTGGAAAATTTGGGTGTTATACTACTAGAATTATTATAACACCCTAATTACACCCTATGGGTGTAATTAGACTTTATTATGTTGGACACAGTTAAAGGAAAAGCCTCGGGTGAAGGCAGTTTGGGTTGTTAGTCCCCTCTTGGTGCGGTGTTGTGGAGACGGCTCGGGGGTGATAACCCCTTTTAATATGGAGTACTTGTGTATGTTTTATGATTTTTTTATTTCTATTTGGACCTCTTGTAATTTTCTTAAATCCAAGTATTCATATCTGGTTTTTTAGACTTTTTTGGCAGGAAAATTTCAGATTCTTATTGTCGATTATTTTTAATGTTTTATGATTTCATACTCAGGTAAATAGTTCCAAACCTAATTTATTGAATCCCAGGAAATTTTGATAGTCCATGTAGATAGGGATCACACTTCATGTCTTATCATGGACAAGATTTGGAGCTGGAATTAATGGAGACAATATTCAGTTCGTGACACTATAACTTCCGCTTGAGCTCCTGAAGCTTTGTAAGTGCCATCATGTAAATAGGAATGGACCCTAGAGACGCTCCTATAATAAGAATGATTTTAAACTCTACATATCTCTCAGAAGGTAATCTAGAAAAATCAAAAAAAATAACACCCCTAAAAGGATCCACTAATGGAGGGAATTAAACCTGATATAAACCCTGATCCTCCATGAAGAGATTTTCAATCTGGGCTGTCACTCCACATAGACCATGATGCTCTAGTCCAGATCTACTAGACTTGAAATCCCACTCACCATTATGTAGATATCTTATTCCCCTTTTGATGTAAAATATACCCTATGAGGATAGTAGTCTTGAAAATCATGATAGTGAACTGTCCAATCCATCATGATAATGACATTGAAGCCCGTCATCTTGATAACAAATAGGTTCTCTAAGAAAGGGTAAATTCCTAGATCAAGGGGATAGTCCATAAATTGGAAAATTACCTCTTTTTGTACCCCTAACAACATATCTATGGTCATTAATCATGAAAGAATACCCCAAAATACCCCCTTAGACAGCGAGGTATCGGTAAGTGATCAAGTATAATTTTCATGAAATTTTGCATTTAATTTCCAGGTTCACTCCATTACCTATCATAAACATGACAAGGTAGTATAAGGATATTAAACCAATTAATTTTAGATTTCATGATTCACCTTATTATGGATATCCATTTCTCATCAATCAGTTCCCATACACCTATCACCAGAAATGACTCCCATTTATTTATAACATAATGGCTTGACTCGATAAATTACTCAACCCAACCCATGAGGGCCCATACACCTCTTGAATTGAGAAAGGAAATCACTCAATTAAAACCAAAAGTAATGCAATTAAAAGAAAACTACCACAACATCACTCAACAATCACAAGCATATCATGCAATGAAAAACAATGAAATGCACCTATATGGCATGACAATATGTATGACATGTAAATTCTAGGTGCCTATAATAATGCATGTTGCAATTATCTTTGACCTCATATCATTAGGATAAGGATTAAATAAATCCTCAATTAGAGTAATGTTCAACAACACCACATAACTTTTGCATCACCCAATGGTGAAATAATATCAACTGTAATAGGAAAAATAGAACAACATTTAAATTTTGGGTAACATAGATTTTACATCGAACATGAGTTCATGATTCCCAATCATGACTTATAAACATCTCCCAAGAATTCATATTCCCCAATATATTTCCTCCAAATAGTAATAAAAGAAAAGAAAACTTTCCAGTGATACCACTTTGTGACATCCCAGACCCGGATACCACTTAATAGGTTCCCCAAGCTCAGTGGGCGATATGGACTCAAGGACATCTCCCAAAATGCCAGAAGCTACCAACCAGTAATGAGGGACTAGGTTGTGTCCATGGGAAGATGACACCCTTATTAACAAAGTATTGGGAAATAGGTGGGAGTAAACATAGGTAAATAGCAGAAGCAATATATGTAAATAGAAGGAACATGAGAAAAATAGAGACAATAATAATAATTATTAAAACAACTGGAATAGAATTTATCAAATGATGATATTTCATTTACTAGAAAGATGGAAAATATGGATAAACACAGTATCCATAACATGTTCCACAAAGAATAAAATAAATCAAATACTATCACATGAATCCCATGTTCCAACTCAGTCCTCTACTATCAATCTTCATGCTAAACAATAAGTAATAATGTGTTTCAAGATGTATGCTTCCCTTTGTCAACACATGCAACCATGTTCTCTACCATGTGTACCGAATGATTCCCAGAGAGGGTGTGAGATAAATCTCGGTGGGCCACCACCAACGGTGTCTCTAACATCCGACCCATGTAATGGAAATGTAACAATGTCCATGCATACATATATAATGTAAAACAATACAATGTAACTAAATACCCACATACCTGATTTATCCATTAGTTGGTGTCTAAACATGTCAACATTTTCATTTATTAATCAATTACCAATTTATATTAATAGGTCAAGTGAGGCATAGCTAGCACTGACATCACACCGTGATAGTATAAATAGTGAAGGTTCTAAGATATATTAAGGAAACCATGGCCAATGATATTTTCAAGTTAAGTCCCATGGTAATAACCAAGGTGATGTAGACATCAAGGTTCACCAACCTAGTAATAAATGTATACTATATAAGTAAAAGAGTGTAATTCAAGGAGCTTGTAGAAGTTATTCCATAATAAGGTTCTTATTGAGTCCAAAGTGAGATGAGGCTAAGATGTGATAGGGACCTATAGGATGTAACCATGGCCCAACATGTCAATGTTGGATCCAAGGAGTGTATCTGAGGCATCCTCTAACAGTATGGAGGGATTATACAGTGTCATACTAGGCATCCATTAACAAAAAAGTATCAGGATCTAGGTGGTTCTAAAATTAAGCAAGACGTATCCTTGAATCAGAGTGGGGTTTATGAGTGCTTATGGAATTCCTTGAATGGAATCTGAGGTGATATCAAGTGATAAAATTCTTATTTTATTATGAATTTATGTAATATTTCATTAGTTTCAAGCCATTCCTTTCATTATTGTGAAAAAGTCAAGAAGTGAGCAACCTTTTTATCAAGTGACTTGGTTCAAGCCTTTCCTTTCACTAGTGTGACAATACCATGTAGAATACAACCATTAATTTTTTAATATAAGTAATATTTTATAATTTAAGGTTCATTTTTCTTCCTTCCTTTAATGAGGTAAGGGGTGCTACAAATATGAAACAAATTAATCATTCACATTTAATTATCATTTTGAAGCACTTACCTTAGGCAAGTCTAGTGGTACACATACATGGTACATTACATTATGTAATTCATAATATAAATCATAACATTTAATATAGAAAACCATATCCTTAGAGTGGTCAAGCCATGGCACACCCGAACGGTGGCACAGACGTGTCAAAATTCTAAACAAAAAATATGGAATAACCTTAGACATGTAAAGGATAGAGTTGTGGTCATAACCACAAATAATTAATCAAATATTTGGAAAGAGGATGACCATACAGTTCTAATGATTACAAATACATCATATAAATTCTATAAACAGCACCTGATGAAATCAGTGGGCCCCACATGACAAATCCAAAATCAACGAACTTTAGGGATGAGTTATAGACCAACCATCTTATGGTGGTATGAATATACTTCTCTAGTATTGGCCCTTTATTTGGCTCCAATCATAGTAGATCTATGGGAAAGGGAAAAATTCTCATACCCATATATCTTTGCCGAGAGAAAAAGAGAAGTAGAATTGCTCAAGAGGACACGAGTACTTATCGTTGTGCATCCAATGTGATGAACAGAATCATAATTAGTTACCAGATGATGGAGTTATCTTGATTCTAATGTCCGATCTTCAAGAAGCACAAAATTGAGAGATAAAAAGTCTAATACTACATACACTAGGATTAGGGATGAAGGAGGGAGCTCAATTACATCATTAAGGGAAAATTTTGAATTTTACCTAAAATTTATCATGTGTATGGTTTGTCAGCACATTTTGAGAAACTGTGTGCAAACCCTGCACAAGTACCTGGGAAAATGGGATCTCACATGGTTAGGCTACACAGCCATGCCCCAACTGTGTGAGGGTGTTCTACCTGAAAAAACACAATCCGCACAGTTTTTAAAACTATGTGGAATTCCAACACGATTTACTCTAAATCATTTACCAAGCCTATTTTCCCCAAAAATTTGGCTTCTAGGCTCTCAACTTTCCCCAGACACCCCTAATACATTTTCTATTCCCTTAGGCATCTATATTAGGTCCAAAGTAAATATTTAGACTAAAATTTAAAGGATCTATACCTGAGTGAGGAACTGGGTTTTTACATGTAAGGTCTTTATAATCAAAAGGATAATAATAAAAATGGTTACTAATTAGTACGACATTTCTAGTAAGTCGCATGCTTAATCATCTATGCATAGTGAGTCCTTTTATTAATTTTCATTATTGGTTTTGATATTTTATTGTATGGAATATACATAGTGTCTTCTCTAGGGGAAAATTTATTACATTTAATTGTTGAAAGATTCATGTCGGGTATACCATTTTTTCAAATCAAATTCTTATTGGATTTTTGAATTTATAAAACAAGTTTCTCGACACCTATGATAACTCAATTATTATATTATTAGATAATTTCATGTTTTTCTATCCATTAATTTTTTTAATAGAATTTTTTTATCTGGATTTAGGAAATAAGATTCCCAACACCTATGATAACTCAGTTATTCTGTTTTCACATGATTTCACATCAAGTTCCCCATTTTTTCATTAAATCGGGCTTTTATGGTTTGATGGTTGATTTTGAAGGCATTAATATAGTATAAAAATCATTAACATTATGATGTTTTATCATGGAAATTCCTTATTAACCCAACATCAATAATGAATTATGGTCTTACTTTCTAAATGCAAGTGGCCATTGGGGTTTCAAACCCAACAAAAATTAGGAAATCACATTAGTCAAGAGGATGAAAGGTTAGGCTCATCACACCATTTGGGTGGGGGATTATCACTAACTCTAGTACCCTATTATTTATTTAATAATTTTTAATGAATATTTCCAAAATCCTTGTGTGAGACTAGTTAATCTACTAAAATGATTAGTTCTTAATCCATTTTTATGATACAATTTGTTCTATTAATAGCACCAATTGTATGTATCAAAGGTTCTCCATCTATTTCTCATAATTTATTAACAATAAGAAAATAATTGGGTTTTGAATCCATATTACTAGTCACTCTAGATTTTATAGCCGTGTAGAGATGCAATTTGTGTTTTTTTATTTGGATTGAACCTTCAAGAGGTGTCCTATATATCCTATGAGACCAGGAATCAAAACCTGTATAGTTATTATAGGACCATGTGGTTCAGTTTAACATTAGGAGGAAAGGATGTATATGAGTTAATTTAAAAACTGGGTATGTATCTCAACATGTGGAAGGAGTCCTATGTATCATACTTATAAAATAAATCCATGTATTAATAGTTTAGTTTTTCCAAAACCTTCTATTGGGTGAGTAATTTTAATAAACACTTTGAAGGAATATTTCCCTAGAGTTTAGAATCTTGTACCAAGATGATAAAAATGTTTAGATGTATTTATATTTTGTTATTGGCATGATCCTCACACATCTCTATGACAATAAGATTCATGATCAATATTATAAACAAGAGATAGTATAAGATCAAACATGTCATAATGGATACAAGAATGAATTTTTATGGGGCTTACATACTTGTGTTTCTCAGATAATTGAGAGAGGATTACACACTAGGTGTCCTTGATATTTTAGTAGGTCTTAAACAATGAGGTTGCTCGAATATTGGAGAGGCGCTTACACACTGATGTTTCCCTAATTGGGGGATTTTAAATATATTAATGGAACGATCAATGCAGATTCCTAAGCACATGTGAGTCAATCTTAGTGTGATAAAAATAGATAACAAGGGATCAAACACACCACCTTTGTGTGAGGGACTTATGAATTAGGGAATCCATGATGGAGTATTTATTAGAAAAATTTCGATGGATATGAACCCATAAGGGAAGGTATTGAATTAGTCTTTGTTGTTGAGCTTGTTCCTCAGAAATGAATCTTATGTATCATACTTATAATAGGAATTATATTCCTTGTAGTTCACCTAGGTTCCTAATCCATTAATGGATTATGAAAGATGATATACCCACAAAAGGTGGGTGTTATATATTATAGTTAATGTAATATGAAGGGAATTAAACCATGGTTGATGACCATGTCTCATATCCAGTTATTTTCCCCTAACAGATAAAGAGAATGGACTATGAGGGTTCATTCGGGTATGCATGGATACCATGAGGGAACCATTGAACGAATAAGGTCTCCTGAGTGCATAACCCTAGTCCCATTGTGGAATATCTCCACACAAAGTGGATGCTAAACCAAAGGCTCATGGATGGGGGTTCACATGGTTTAAGGGTACATGTTTGAGTTTACATACCAAATAAGGTTGACATGTCTGAGGATGTCATCCTAATATGTCTAAGGGTGTAAAACAACAATATATGACATGTCATAAGACTTCTGCATAAAATGTCTTATTAATTATTCTAGATTTGATTGAATATGTATTTCTAACAAGGATGCCATGTCCGGGATATATATCTGACAATGATAACATCTCAAAAGATATATGTCAAGCATGTCAAAGAATTACAATATTATAAGATTGACACATCTAAGCATGTCACATAAACCCAATGACATGTTTGAGGGTCTTTACATTGATTAATAATACATTACTAAGGTCAATCACATGATCTAATTGACTTGTAAGAGTGTCTTCACATGATATCAATGATATGTCTGAGGTCCTTCGCATTATCTGGATATCAAGTTCAGGTGTCTTCATTTGATTTGTATGACATTGAATGGTGTCTTCACATGATCTCATTAACATGTCTAAATTTTGTCTTGTGATCAATGAACATATCAAGTGAAATGCATGAACCCTTCATATGAAAATAAACGCATCTTCCTTTGCATGAAGCTTCCATCATTTTAATCTTTTAACTGTATAAACACTTTAATGTTTGGGAGGCACTTCCATACCAAGTCATTTTGTGATCAATAAAAAAAGGTATTTCACATGATCCATCTATAATTTCATAGGTCTAGTGAATTATCAATGAACTGATCACATGAAGCACATAATTCTTTTGTGTAATCCCTTAAGTTACTCACCAGACATGTCATTTGGAAAATTCTTGAGATCACGTAGTCCTCTGCTCAGGAATGTTTTCTCTTACCTCTTTTTTGGTGTGTTTTTCTATGTGTCGGGGGTGGGGTTATAGGGATCTCATCCACTATATCTATACCGCTTTTCATTATTATTACATTCCATATCTTTTCTTGATTCAGTAAGGGAAACATTCTAAAAATCCATAATATTCCATGTGCTTCGCATGATCACATCTCATGTCATCAATGATTTCATCCATTTTTTTTCAAATAAATAGTGAGCATATGATCAATTCATCCTTACCATCTTCCTTGAACCCATGACATGCCCAAGGGTGTTTGGGTGATCAAACCAACATACCCAAGAGCCTTCATTTGATTAGGTCAACATGATTAAAATCCTTTCTGTGATCTATCTAGGATTCCAAATAGTTTTTTCAAGACTTATCCATCATGTCAAATAACTTTCATACTATCTATGAACTGTAAATGTAAATCTTGTGCTCCCTTCACTTTAATATCAACCCAAATCACTTTACGTAACTATCCCATCATTTTTATATTTCTATCACATGAACCCTGTAATAGCCCAGGAATATAATTTTTTTTATAAATGTTTATTTAATAATTTTTTTATTATTAAAAAGACTAAAGTATAATTAATCCTAGAATTAGATTTTTTCCTTAATAAAATGTGGGTTTTTTATAACATAAGATAAAAATATTACTTTAATTTTATTAAAAAATAAGTAAGTGTTTAATATATTTATTCTTTTAAATTATTAATAATTTAACACAACCGATAAATGTTTTAATCTTCTAGAAATCAAGTTATTTCCATTAATGGAAATGAGTTTTAATCATAATGTATTTAAAACATAGAATAATTAAAAAATAATATTTTACTTTCTTCGATGCAATAATATTCACTTAATAGATGTATCTTCTTAATGTAAGTTAAAATATTATATTATTTCATTTAGAAGTTCTTTTTATCATTAAATTTATTAAATAATTAATTTTCCAAAAATGTTACATTATATATTAATTCCCTTTTTGAGGATGATATATAATTTTTATAATTTTTATGTCATAATGAATACTAATTACCTTACTTTGTATCTTTTGAGTTACACCTTGTTTTTGTTATATATGTAATATTATTTTTAGAGAAATAACATATAATTGTTAAATATATTAATTTAAACTTAATAATTGATAAATTTTCTAATAATGATCAATTTGGAATTTTGAACATGTTCTTAACATTAATTCCTACAAAAAACAATTAATGCATTTTGAAGATGAAGAATAAAAAAATTTAAATGATCATACGTATTCATTTTACCTCCTTTAAGTATTTATATTATTAATTTCTATAAAATTATCCAAAACCTATATGCCAAGCTAGGGGTTCCCTCAACACATTTTGAGACCAAAGTGGGCTGACCCTTGGGAGAGAACTACCCCCACTCATCCTTGAGTGGTATGAAAGAGATGAGGACGCCTCACTATAGATTTATAGATTCATCCATACACATGTTGTGTATAGGTAAGGTGGGATGAGTGGATAGTGTGTGTGAGTTAAGAAAAGGTATCCTAATAGCCTGTGTATAAGGCCATTGAGAGATGATTATCTTTTATCTTTTGAATGGCTTAAGTCATGAATTGTCTTTTATAGAATCTGATCACTATGCTATGTTTTGATGTTGGATCAAATATATCAGGTAGTGTTCACCATTTTGAAGCCTCACTTAAAAAATAACCATTGGAGCAGTTTTTCATGGCCATCTGACCATCTCCCCAATTCATATCATTCCTAGAGTCATCTTTTTCCCCGAGACATATCTAGCAAAACCCCTCACTATGAACACAGTTTCTCTTGCAAGCTATTCCTTTCCAATTGCCATCACCATTGAAGGAACTCCTTAAATCTCCTTTAACCACATATAAATGACAATGAAGTAGACCTACAAACATTATTCTATGTTTAATGACCACTATTTAGAGATAAATACCATACCTTCTACTAATTTCATAGTCCATGATCCACAAGAACCTCAAGTCACCATCAATATTCCTTTCTTCTCAAATAAGCCCTACCAGATAGTACAAATTAATCTAATTTAGTAATTACTTATCAAAAATTGAAAACTTCGTGTTATCATTTTAAAATCATTTCATTTTTCATTTTTTAAAACCCTCAACACATCGATTATCCATGTGTGAAGTACTGGTTTTTAAATACTCTATTTAAATCCATAGTGTACAAATACAATATAGTTTTTTCAACCAAGAACCCTATATTCTTTTGGATGCTCAAATTCATATTTATATAATCCTATATTTACTGAGGGAACAATCATCATCACCCAAAGAAGAGTCCAACCAAACATATCCCTCTTTTCCCTCCTTTCCCACTAGTTTTATTCCCACAAAGGAGGTAGAAGCCCCTCTAATTCATTTTTGAGTAAGGATAAGAGACCTTTTATTTTTTTAACTATTATATATATGTATATATTGATTTCAAATTTCTTGTTTTTATCATTTAAACACATACATATAAATGTATTAATTTCAAAAGCTTCAATTTTATATTTTTCATATTTCAATTCAAGTAATGGGAAATACCTTTTTAAAATAAAAACTGTTATATACATATTTATTTCAAATTAAAATTTATATATATATGTAATATTTTTAGAAACATCCAGTTTGTATTTTTAGTAATTAAATTTATGTTATATATGTATATATTTTATGTATTTAATTTAAAGTTTATGTTGGTCAAACATATATACAAATATTATTTTCAAACACTATTATTATTATTTATATAACGTTATACAAGTATTTTCATACTTATAATTATTTAAGGCTATAATATATATAAATATATTATTTCAAATTTCATGTATTTCAAGATTATATTAATATTCTTGTATTATTTTAGAACTCTCCAAGTTAATATTCTAAAGATCTGAATTCATGTTAAGGGATACATTAAATGTTATATTTTAAAGATCCTTTATATTTTATGTGCTAAAGTAAATTATTATCAAATTTATAAGGGTTTAATAATTATGGTATGTGTGTGTATGTGCACACAAACATAGATATATATTTATATATATACATCTAGCTATTATTTCATGATTCGAATGATTGAGAAATTAATTTCAAATCAATATCTTACTCGATTTTATATTTTCAAATTTTGTAAGGATTAACTTTTTATTTAAAAATGTTACTTATTAGAATTTTATGTGTATTATATTATTGTTTTTTAATATTATTATTTTAATAAAGATAAATTATATAAAAATTATTTAATGTGAATAGAAATTTATAATTTCTATTATTTTATGTGAAGGGTTCATACAGTTACTCCCTTAATTTATTTGTAAAATCAATTAGGTAAATGAGTATTTAATATATTTATTCAAGGTTGTGTTTTAAATGATAAAAGTTATCACTTTATATCATACTTCAATAAAATATTTTTCATGTGAATATGGATGAATATTTAAATACATGGATGTTAATTATTTATCTTATTAATATTCCATGCAAAGACTAACTATCATAAGTTTTAGTTATACCAAATCTTAGAAGTGATTTCCAATTAAATTTCATATTTATATATATATATATATATATATATAAGTTTGTAAATTTAATAATTAACGTCAATGTTTTTAAAGAAAAAAATATCGTGATATATATATGTGATGAGATTTTAAAATATTTTTATAAATAAAATTGTCCCTTGGACATTTTAAACATGAAAGGGAAGTGATAAGTGAATCAATCCCTATGGAAAGTTGGTAGGTCTACACAACCTTTAATGTTTGTAGTGGCCCCGTGATTTTTTTCTAATGATTTCTTTATATTTTATGAAAAATCACTAGATTATTTTATATCATTTTCAAAAGTGTAATTATATTCAAAGGTATTAAAAATTTAAAAATTTCATAAGTATTTTAAAAAGTATTATAATATTTTCTAAGGCGTGAATATTTTCAAAATCATTTAAAAATAATGTTTTCAAAGCAATTTAAAAGGTTCTTTAAAAAATATATTATATTTTGAAAACTTTTTTCAAAATTATGTTTTCAAAATTTTAAGTATTTTTCATGAATTTTAAAAGTGTTTTCGAAAGCTATGTATTTTCAAAATTATTTTCATAGGAATTTTGAAAAGGTATAAGTATTTTTAAAAAGGGTTGTCATTTCCTTATTAAAAACCCATTACTAAGAAATTATGCTCACATGATGTTACTATAAAATGTTTTGAGGGACATTTAGAGGTTTCATGGAGATTAACTTCAATAAGGAGCTAGCACGAGAAATGTTAAATAAATACCTTTCTTCTTTTTATTTTAACACCGATAATATGTAATATTGGTCCTTTTCATTAAAATCCTAAACTAGATAATATCCTCATATGTAAATGATTATTTATTTTCTAGATACATTTTTTTAAATATAAAAATATACAACAAAATGTTGTACTAGATCTGAAAGTGTGGGTTTGGGGATTCACAATTGGTATCAAAGAAACAGTTTTGATAACTTTGGAGATTAAATGATTGATTAAAAATAAGTTAAATTTTAAAAGAATAATATTTTATTAAAACCTAATTATAACAACCTTTTAACTGGAGAAAAAATTTAAGAGTTATAAATTTAATTTTGAACTCCTAGGAAGTTAAGTGAACATTAAGAATATAGAATTATAGTAATTTTAGATTTACAAATTCTAAAAATTTATTTTTGGAATTTTTATTAATTAACGATAAATGAATTTTGGAGGATGAATTTTTTAAAAGTGGATATAATTTAATAGACCACGAATTTAACTATTTTTATAAATATTCATTTGTTGATTTGTTTTATTTTAAAATAAATATAATGTTTAATTTAACCTAGACATAAATGTTTTCTTTAATCAAATTTAGTTTTGTTTATAGTTTATGATAAAAATATTACATTTATTTTATTAAAAAAATATAAGTGTATTAATATATTTATTCTTCAATATTTTTTATTATTTAACACAATTGATTGTTATTTTAATCCTCTTGAAATCAGGTTAGTTCATTAATGAACATTAGTTTTAATCATAAGGTATTTAAATAAAAGAATCATTATGAAATTTTATTTTATTTTCTATGATAAGATAAAATTCACTTAATATATGTATATTATCAAATTAAGTTAAAATATAATCTTATTTTATTTAAAAGTATGTTTTATAATCAAATTGATTAAATTATTACTTTTCAACAAAGGTTTATTTAAATATTAATATCCTTTTGGGAAGTAATATATAATATATATTATTTATAAGTCCCAATGGATATTAATTACCTTACTTTGTTTTTTTGAGTAACACATTATTTTTTATTATGGATGTAAAATTATTATTCGAGTGATAATATATAATTATTAAAACTATTCATGTAAAATTATTCTTTGATACTCTTTCTAAGAAATAAAAAATTTGGAAATAAAAATATTTTCTTAAAATTAATTCCAAAAAAATAATAATTAATGTATTTAGAAGTTGAAGGAAAAAATGTTTAAACTATCATACAATTTCATTTTAACTCATTTGAGAATTTATGTTCTTATTTTGTATAAAAATTATATAACCCCTCTGAGAGAATCTAGGGTACCACTCAATACATAGTGGCACCCAAGTCAGTCAACAATGTGAGGAGATTTACCCCTAATCATCCCTGCGTGGTAGAAAAGGGATGACGTCTCCTTATTAATGAGGTATAAGATCAGCCATACCCAGGACATGTATAGGTTGGGTGGGATAATGGACTATGTGCGTGGGTTAAGAAAAGGTATCCTACCAACCCATGTATAAGTCCATTAGGATCTTACCTCATTATAGCTTCTGTATGGATTAACTCATGATTTGGATTACATGGATTCCCATCACCATCTGACGTCTTGATATGGGATCGAATATACCAATTACTATTCACTATTTTAAATGATTAAGTAAAACATAGACATTGTATCAATTCTTCACTCCCATCAAATCATCTCCCCACTTCATCTCCTTCCTCGATTCATCTTCTTCCCCGAGATGAATCAATCCAAACCCCCACACTATACACATGGCTTCTCCAAAAATCCATGCCTTGCCAGCCGCTATCACTATCAAAGGTACTCCTTCAATCTTCTTTCACCTCATGGAAATTCCAATTATGTAGACCTTATAATAGTGTGATATTTCTCATAACCTCCCTTTAGAAATAAAGTGATACTTATGGATTATTTCTTACATCTTTGATCCATAGGAACCTCGATTCACCATCAATGTTCCTTACTTCTCAAAGAAGCCTACCTGAGATATACACATGAATGAATTTTCTTAAATACTTATAAAAAAATTAAAACCATCTGTCATTGTTTTAAAATTGATTCATTTTTCATTTTTTTTATGAATCCCTGAACTCATCGGTTATCCGTCCATGAATAAATGGTTTTAGGCACCACATTTAAAATATATAGTACAAAAATACATTGTTGTTTTATTAACCAAGATACCCAGATACTCTTGGATGCTCAAATTATTCTATATGCATCTATTTATCAAGGGAACATTTATCATCACCCAATGAATAAGCCAATTTAACATATCCCTCCCCACCCTTTTTCTACTAGTTCTAGTACCACCAAGGAGGAAGAAGCCCCTCTATTTCATTTTGCAGCAAGTTAAGGGGACATTTTACATTTTTGAAACTATTGTATATATGTATATACTGATATCAAATTTCATGTTTATATTATTTAAGAACATACATACGTATGTAATAATTTCAAAAGCTTAAAGTTTATATTTTTCATATTTTAATTCAGGCAAGGGGAAATCAATTTTTAAAATAAAAACTATTATATACACATATATTTCAAATTCCATTATTTATATATATGTAATATTTTCATAAAAATCAGGTTTATATTTTCAGGGTTTAAATTCATGATTAATATATATATTTATATAATTTCAGGTTTCTGTTTTTTAAACATATATATAAGTATTATTTTCAAACTCGATGATTATTTACATCATGTTATACAAGTATTTTCATACATATAATTATTTAAGTGTGTACTATATTTATATATATATTATTTCAAATATAATGTTTTGCAAGAACATAAAATTATGCATGTATTATTTTTAAATTTTTTGAGAAAATAATTTTAAGATTTAAATTCATGTTATGGGATACATTAAATATAATATTTTAAAGACCCATTATATGTTACGTGCTAAAAGAAATTATTCTCAATGTTATAAGAGTTTTATACTTATTGTATATGTGTGTCGGTATACATACAAAAACACAAACACATACATAAAATCATACATATGTATACATACATACATATATACATACTTATATATATATATACATTTAGCAATTATATCATTATTTGAATGAATAATCATTTCATTTCAAATCCTGATGTTACACAATTTGATATTTTAAATTTTAAAAGGATCTAATGTTTTATTTAAAAATGTTAGTTATTATAATTTTATGTGTATTATATAATTGTTTTTTTTATTATTTTAATAAAGAAAAATTCCTTATATATTATTTTATGTGAATAGTAATTTACAATTTATATAATTTATGCAAGGGGTTAATACATTTATAGAATTATTTTATAAAAAAAATAAATTAATAAAATGATAATTTAATATCTTTATTCAAGATTGAGTTTTAAATGATAAATTTTATCACTTTATGTAATATTTAAATAATAGATATTTCATAACGTTATGAATGAATGTTTAAATACATGGCTGTTAATTATTTATTTTATTAACAGTCTATGAAAAGTATAATCTTTATGAGTTTTTGTTGAACTAAAAATCACAAGTGATTTTCAATGAAAGTTAAAATCTATAAACATATTTATATAAATATTAGTGTGTAAATATATTAATGAATTGTAATGTTATAAAATCAAAAACTCTGTTGAAAAATATACATATATATAAGGAAACCTCAAATTATTTTTATAAAAAATCTGGAACATGGTGTTTGTAAACATGAAATGAAATTAGGGATTGAGACCATCCTTAAGAAAAGTGAGTAGGCATACACAACCTTCAATGTTTTATGTGGCCCCATGTTTTTTTACAAATCTTTCTTAATATTTTCTGAAAAAATCACTGGATTATTTTATAGTATTTTAAAAAGAATTTGTATTTTCGATGATATTGTAATGTTTTCCTATTACATGAGTATTTTCAAAAGTATTATAATGTTTTAAAAGGAGTAAGTATTTTCTAATTAATTTCAAAAAAATCATGTTTTCAAAGGAATTTAAAATTAGTTTTCAAAAATATATTATATTTGGAAAAGTGTTTTCAAAATTATTTTTTCAAAATTATAAGTATTTTGAAAGGATTATTAATGTGTTTTCAAAAGATAAGTTTTTTCAAAAGTGTTTTCAAAAATATTTTCATATTTATTTTTAAATGTTATATGTATTTTCAAAAAAAAATTCCCTAGATTTTTAAAAAACCCTTACCAATCAATTATTCTCACCCTATTTTCTTTATAAAATGTTTTTGGGATTATTTATTGGTTTCATGGATTTTATCTTCGATTAAGAGATAACATGAGAAAAGGTCAATCAATTATTTTTTATTTATTATTTTAACACTTATAATATGTAATAGTGGTACTTTTCTTCCAAACCCTAAACCATAAAAAAATACTTAGATGTAAATTATTTTATCTTTTTTAATTACTTAAAAAAATAATCAACTATACATTTTATCGGATCTGGAAACTCATGCATGGAGATTTTCAATCCATTTGGAAATTATAAAGAGTTTTCCCACCAAGATGTCCCTTGATAAATGTAGACAGCTATAAGGCTATTTTCATGATTGGGATAACATATTTTTGGGCCTTCATGTGATCAATGAACTGATCACATGAAGTGTGTAGGACCATCGCATTAAAAATAGTGTAACCTCCATCACATGAGGATCCCATAATTTCCAATATTTAATGCATTAATTCTGAAATGTTTATCAAGTGTTTTTATAATGATATTTTTCTTGATTAAAAATATCTTTATGAAGCATTCACGTGATTAGGAGTACTCGTCTAAGGGGATTCATGTGATCAATGAACAAATTATGTGAATAATATAACCCCTTCATGTGATGTCCCAAGGGTTATGAAATCATGAGCCTTGTAGAATCTTACATGACTTGAATGACCTTGGAACTTCATCTTTATGTGGCTATGGTTCTTCTTTATTTTTTTTGGGAAATAATATTTGTTTTTTAGGTGTTTCTCCATCCCCAAAATTTTAAATTCTCGTTTGGCTGCTGTCAACAGCCTCCAAATAGGATGTCACTCATATAACTAAGAATCATTATCCTTTGATCACTCTAATTATTCACATAATTATAAGGATTAACTACTACTCAAAAAAATAGATTCTATTTTCAAAAATGATCTAGCCTTTAATATCATGGTTTTGGTGCTTACATCAACCCATAAAGTTCCTTCTTCAATCAACACACTATGTTTCCATCTTTATTTATAATAAATTTAATAGGTTTATATAGATCTAACAACAATCATTTATTCTAGTAAAATTAATTATAAATCATAAATTAAAAATATAACCAAGTATGAAACATGAAACCATGTAGAAACAAAATGAAAGAACATGTTGTGTTACTTTCAGAGTATAATTCCTCTTCCACTAAATTTAATCACATTCTTGATGAATATAATTTAGAAGAATCCTTTAGAATCCCTTTTCCATTGTGTATCCATGATTATATATGAATCACCCTATGCTTGTGTAAGATTACTACAACTCCCACGGTATGCTTGTACCTCTAAGTGGTAATGGGAGAAGATGATAGAGAAAATTTAAGGAGGTAGTGATTTAATAAGAAGCTTAATAGGCATAAAAAACTCATTTTGATGGTTGATAATCCTTTTATAGGACTCATTTATTCTCTAACCATATATGAATATATTAAAACTTTAGAATATTCAATTAATTTAAGCAGTTACAACACTTGTAACCATTTTCGATATAACTCCTCATTGTTGCATCTTATAGAATTTTCAATTGATAAAAATTTAAGTTTTGTGGAAGATTACTCAAATTTTAATACTTAAAATTTATCCATATTATAAAACACAATAGGAACATAATATTGTGATATAATTATATTAAACCTTATGATTTCACATTACAAATGTTTATGATATGCCTTAGTTTAATTTATGTCACAACATAAGACATTGTTATATTATACCTTAAGATATGGCCCAAAAACACATCATATGTTTTATGTCCATTGGAAATATCTCCATAAATCTCCCAATTTCACTAAAGTCTCATAGAATTTGTGCCATTTCATCTGATATTGTATCATATATAATAACTTTTAAAACCATATCTAAAGCTCTTTTTGGATATCTCTAAGACACTTTTGGAAGGCTATCATTAACACCACCCTATATCACATTATATAAAATTACTTTTGAATATACATTCAAATCACCTTTTGGACAAACTATAAAGTACTATTATACCCACTATCAATGTAAAACTCAATCCCCATTTAGTCAAACATAATGTGTGACCCCACAAAGCTTCGAAAAATTGACCAAAAATATGAATTCCAAAATTCAGAAATATAATAAAAGAGAGGCATCTATAAAGAATGAATTTTTATATAATCACATTTTCAAAGGCCTAAAGTAACCACATGAAACAATTTATTTCAATTCCATATAATAAATCATATAAATACTATTTTCTTCAATTATAGACTAACTAGGTAAATGAATAAATCACATGTCAAACATCTAAGTGGTTGAGCACATCACATTCCTCATCACCAAAATATATAGTAAAATCACATATATTATCTAGGTATCTTGAAACATTCACTTATTCTTTCTCAAGAGAGGGATTTTTTTTAATTTACATAAAAGGGGATGAATCTTGTATTGGTTAAGATCAAACTAACAAAATAATGAGCAACATACCCAACCACCCCTTGATTAACTAATTCTCAAGGCTTTCATTAGAAAAGTTTCAATGTATGAGGGTCATCATGATAAATATCTAATTATCCTTAGGTATATACATTCAAATATGAAACTTATACCCCTAAAATACAAAATAAATAGTTCACGACACTATATTTGGTATACTTCATTCACCATCCAGAATAGAAACCCAATTTTGTGTAAATGCCTGAACTGTTATTAATAAAATTTCCCTTGTGATTTAATTAAATGAATTATTATGTAACTTGTTTATAGAAAAAACATGTACTTATTTGGTTTTATTTTATCAGTTTTAAAATAACTTTTAGCATCTTAACCATTGATAATATAACCTTTGAACAATGATCACATGATTAGTATAAATATAGGGTTTTAACAAATCCAACTGACATAGACAAAGGAAGTGATGACCTCAACTAATAAGATCGTATCCTATGAATCCCATTTATCTAATATTCCAAGGGAAATAACATCAACGGGATCTTCCCTTGACCAATTTCAATCTAAGATCCTACAAAATAAGCATGTGAAAACCTGTTTACTAGAGAAATTCAAGCCCATCTAGATCAGGACCCAAACCGCATGAACTGAACCACCCCATAAAAGTATCACTATCACACACTGTAATCTTTGGGAATTTTATATTGTATTAAAGAGATATGTATAAATATCCAAGAAATATGATTATATGAATTATTTTTTATAGAATGAGGAATATATTTTTATCCAATTATTATTACATTATAAAGGATTTCTATTTTGATACAATAAAACCCAAATGGAATTTTTTGGTATCATTAAAATACAATTAATAAATTTATTTTGAAGAATTAGTGGATTTTTAAATAAATAATATTTTAATAAAATATTATTATTAAATAATTTTTATTAAATATAAATTATCATATAATTTTTATGAAGTAAAATGTAATTTTTATAAGGGATTGAGAAACTGTTATTGTAAACAAAACCCAGCATTTCTCAATAAATATTGATTATTTTTTTAAAAGTGAAAATATGAATATTTAATAAATTATTTATATAAAAGGAATATTATTTTTATAATCTCAATGTCAAAATTATTCAATGGTTAATTTATCATAATTTTCTAAGATAGTCAATTTTTGGGTAAAAATTAAATACTTTATAAATATACTTTGTGTATTATGACACATACTAACAAAAAATTGATGTAATAAATACTATAAAGGGTATTCAATAACATAAATATATATTTTTAATTAAATATAATGTTATTTTTTATTTTATTAATTTTATAATACCTTTTTGAATCCTCCAAAACTATTAATATTTTTATGGTTTTAAAATGATTACTTTAAGAGTGTGACTCGGTTCAATGTAAGAAATGGTATTATTTTATAAAGTGTTTTTGTTAGACTTATAAAATAATTTAAACCACTCTAATTTAGAAGAAAACATCGGAAAACCCATGCAAAGGTTTTTGGTTATGGTTATTTTGTTATATAGAGTCAAAAACATAAGTTTGAGAAATATTAAATAAATACCAACTTATTTCCAATATAAACCCACACAAGATCCCAATTATCATCACCCTAAATCCTTGTATCATGTACCTAGTATTTTATTCTCTCTCTAGAGTCCTCTAAAGGTTCCCCTAATCTCCCGAGAAGCTCCTCTCAAGATTTTGGAGTCACACACTCATGTATGGATCCTTTTCTTTCTCTTCTTTATTCATGTTTCAAAATTATGTTATTCATTATATTTAAAATTAATTTGAAGGGTTATTTTTTTCCATTTATTTGTTTCTTTACATTTTATTTCCATATTATTAGATACCCCTTTCTCTCTCACCAACCCATTTTTTATATTTTTAGGTGACACTGATATGCTGCCGAAATTTCACTATGATTTTCTCTGCCAAAAGTTTTTTGTAGTGAATACCATAATTATTTACAATCAAGGAATTTCACATTTATACACATATAATTATTCTAACTGGGACCTAAATTTATGTATTCCACATTCCTTTAGAGTTTAATAAAATATGAATATTAATGATTCTATTTTGAATAATATATGTTGAAAACTTAAGCATGATAATGAAATGAATGTGACGGATGCGTCCTTAATTATATGGACTTCCAATTCATTGGGTAATGTTTTGTCTCATGAGACAACATTTTTGGATAGGGAGTGAACCAGATTATTTTATGGGACCTTTTCCTTCATGATTTCTTGGGAGTTATTCTTGAAAAATTTTTATGATGTATTATTTTATGTTGTTTCCACATTTCTAAGGTTTCCTTGATGATTATCATGTTATATCATGCCTCATTGTTCAGGTGTATGATCTAAACTTATTTATTCCCCATTTATATTCCTATTGTATAACATGTATTACTTTATTCATGTTATTCCATGTTTATTCCCTTATAAGACCTTATATCTCACCCCTTTCTTATGTATGTCCCTAGGTTTTCCCAAGTAGTTCTAAGTGCAATCATGTTAAGGATGTTTTCAACAAAGATTTTTTTTAAATATTTTTAATTATTATGTAATATAAAAAATTCCTTAATAAATTAAACTCCCCCATCTATTGGGTTGTCTTAAGTATAATATTATGTAATAAATCATGTATTAATGTGTTATAAAGAGTAGGGTTGTTATAGTTTATTTCAAAGGAAAAGTTTAGTTATTTTTGGGATTAGGATTATAAAACACTAGAGAAAGAATTAGGGATAATATTAAGTATTAAAAAACAATCCTAAATTTTTTATGTATAGAGTAAGTGTTTTATTAAGAAAATGATACCATGTCTGGATACTATAAGTTGATGTGGCTCTGGCATAGATATACATAAGGGTAAAACCTGAAAACATTGTGTTGAGCTGGACTCGACCAAGAATTGGTGCATGAAAATGAACCTTTATATGCACCTAGTTTATAACTTCTAAGGTAGATGCTTTGTTAAATTCATAAGCTCATTATTAACCATTATTAAGGGAACAAAAAATAACTATAAGAATATATGTTAGGAAATAGATCATGTACAACATAGATTGAAGAATATAAATTCATAAGTTAATAAAATAATTATAATTTATAATTTATCCCTTTAATTTCATTGTATTACATATTATATATTTAATAGTTAAAAAATAATCATCACTAATTTTCACTTAATTCTAACCAATGGCCAGATTTACAAGGAATCAGGTAAATAATCAATGCGACGAGCAATGTGATACCACACCCAAAGAAATGTCCCACACGATGGGAGAAGGAATCACAAACACTGTGATGATACACTATTAGTTGTCTTGGGTTTTGAATAGAAACATGGATCAATAGGAGCATCCAAATCCCCCTAATAAAGAACAAGATTCAATTGAGTCCTTTATATGACAAAGGTCTCCGAATTTCATTAGATCGTCTGACCCCTTAATCGCGGAATAATGGATCAACTCCATTGAGAAGATATTATCTATCCTTTATTGTTCAGAACAATATAATATTATATTGGATGTCTATTATAATGTGGGAGAATAAAATTAGTGGTGGAAATTGATCATGAATGAAAATACTAAAGAAGATATCTATGTTATTGGGTGGAATGAATTCCATAAAATGTTTTTCGATAAATATTTTCCTTTCACTCTCCGACTTATAATGGAAAGGGATTTCCTTTTCCTAAAGTAAAAATATAATTATTCTATCAGGGAATATGAGACAAACTTCACAAGACTGACATGATCTTCCTCCAACTTTTTCATTACCCCTAAATAAAAAATTTACAACTTCTTTGGTATGATAATTCATAATCTACAAAAACCCCTGGGGATCCATGATATTGATATCTATGGGGGAAATTATTTGATTTTCCCTTAAAGTCGAAATGTATATTGGCGAATTCTCAAGGGTATCATAAGGATAATAATTGGAAAATGGTGTTTTATTATGGTTGTTTTATGGAGAAATCTATCGGTGAAAACAAATTTCAATATCCCACTTGTAAAAGGTGTAGAAAGAAGAACCAAAAATATTGCCTAAGGGGAATAAGGAAATACTTTAGGTGTGGGAAGGAAGGACAACTTGGAAATGATTATAGTGTGGAAAATATTTCTAATTCACTGGAGGAAAGGAATGATCTGGTCAACCATAAGCACATTATTCATTACTTCAACAACAAGGAACCTATTCAATTTGAAAACCAATACACTAAGCTAAGGGTTTTCAGAGACAACCAATAACCTCCAAGGTAGAAAGTGTGAGATTTTTCCATCACAAATGCTTATGTGGATCCTGACAACAAAGTGGTGATAGGCATTCTAGTTATTCATTCATGGATAGAAAATGTGTTTTTTGATTCTGGTTCTACACAATCCTTCATATCATAAAATTTTAGATGAACCATTCAAACACTATCACAAATCATGGAAGTAGTGCTATCGATGAAAAATGAAAATGGGGAAATTATTACATCCTATGTATATATCTCCTCCCCTATCAATATTTGTGGGATTAAATTCTTAAATAACCTTTTTATACTCCCTTTGGTGGAATTTTATGCAATTATCGGCATGTATTTTCTTTCCCTATATAGATAGAACATACATTTCCATGAGAAATAAATCACTCTCTATATCATGAATCTTCCTCCGATTATGTACAAGTGTGAGAAGGATGATGAATCTTCTTTAGCCCCAACATATCAATAATGGATATTATTTCCCTATGAGAAACTATATCTATATCAAGTGATTGAGTCTATGAAAATAATCATCCTTTAATACATTCCCATTGTGAGGGAATATGAGGATGTGTTTCCTAAGGAATTGACTATTCTTTTTCTAAGAAGAGAGGTTGAATTTTTAATCAAGATTATACCTGGGATGTTACCATTTTCCATTACTCTATAAAGAATGGATATTGTAAAACATGAGGTAATGAATAAAAAACTATATTAGAATCTAGATAGAGGTTTCATATGCCCAATTGCTTCACTATACGGTGCACCAGTCCTCTTCATCAAGAAAAAGGAAGGGTCAATGTGCCATTACATTGATTATCCAGATCTCAACAAGATTATTAAAAAGAACTAGTATCGTCTACCTAAGATTGGTGAGTTTTTCAATAATTTACATGAAGAACAATACTTCTCCAAGGTGGATCTGTGGTTGGGATGTTACCATGTTAGGGTGAAGAAGGAGGATATTCCCAAAACTACTTTTTGCATAATGCTGGGCACTATGAGTTCATAGTGATTACTTTCAAGATCACTAATGTTCCAAGAATCTTTGTGGAATTTATGAATATATTATTTAGAGATTACCTTTAAATAATTTTTTTATTCCTTATAAATGATATTCTAATATACTCTAAAATAAATTAGGAGAATGAGAAGCATCTGAGAACTATGCTAAAGATCTTACGGAAGGAGAATCTTTATGTAAAGTACAAAAATTTTTAGTTCTAGTTGAAGGAAGTCTCATTATTGGGACATATCATCACAATAAATGGGATATCTGTGGATCCTTCAAAAATATATAAAATTAAAGGATGGCTGAGGACAATATCTATGAGAAATATTTGTACTTTCATTGGATTAGCTGGGCATTATCACCAATTTTTGAGAAATTTATCACGATTGTCAAACTCTCTATCCTAACTAACTCAGAAGGGAGTCAAGTTTTCTAGGAATGTTTATTGTGAAAAAATATTCAAGAAGATCAAAATGGGGCATATCAATTCTCCTAATGTAACAATACACATAAGTGGAGAACCTTTCTTAGTGTTTAATGATGCTTTGAAGAAGGGATTGGGTTGTGTGTTAATGAAAAATGAAAAAGTGTTAGCCTATTCTTCAAGGGAGTTGAAAGTTCATGAATAAAACTACCCAACACATGATTTGGAGTTGGTTGCAGTGATCTTGATTTTGATAATATGAAGGCATTATCTCTTTGAGGATAAGTGTGAAATATATACAAATCATAAAATACTCAAGTATATATTCATGAAAAAAGAGGAGAATATGATCCAATTATGATGGTTAGAGCTGATCAAAGACTACAAATTCTCAATTAACTACCATCCTATGAAATAGAATAAAGTGGAATACTCTCTAAGTAGAAAGGATCCAACAATTCTATCATTCATAAGAATTGACAGGGATCTAATATTATTATATTTTAAAAGTATTGACATGAGAATAATAAAGGAAGGAACATCATTAATCATTTCATAAATGATTGGCCAACCATACCTTCTAGAAAAGTAAAAGGATTCTTAGAAAAATGATGTGGTAATTCAGAAGAAATTGGATACTATAAGAAAAAGGGAAAACCTCGAAGCTCATGTTAATGAAGAAGGAGTTGTGATATTTGGTTCAAGAATATTTATACCTTAAAATCTTGAGTTAAATAAGTATATATTAGATAATGAACATTGATAAAACTTCTTTATCCACAGAGTAATCAAAAATATGTATCGAGATATTTAAGAACATTATTTTTTAGACAATATAAATAAGGCGATCACCGAATATAAATTAAGATTTCTTTTATGTCATCTAATGAAATTGTAAAGGAAAAAATCTAGGGGGATGATGCAACCATTAACAATACCTACATGGAAATGGAAAAACATCACTGTGGACTTTATCGCTAATCTTTCAAAGACATCAAGAGGGGATAATTCTATATGGGTTGTGGTGGATCATCTTATAAAGAATGGTCACTTTATTATGATTCAAGAGAATTTATCACTTGATTAGCTTTTAAGGATATACATTAGAGAAGTGGTGAGGATTCATGGAACACCACTATGGATTATATCTGATAGAGATCCAAGATTTACTTCTATGTTTTGGAAGACTCTACAACATTATTTGAGTACTAAGATTCACTTCATCATGACTTATAACTCTAATACTGATGGGAAATATGAGCTGACTATCCAGACACTTGATGACATGTTGAGAGAATGTTCAACTGACTTCAATGGAAGATGGGACCAACATCTTCATATAATCGATTTCACTTACAAAAAAGTTCAACTTGAGAATCCAAATGAATCCATATGAATCCCTTTATGGGAAGAGGTTCATAAAAACAACATGTTGGGATGATTATGGGGAAATAAAACTACTAGGTCCTAAAACGGTTGATGAAATGGTGTAAAAGGTTAAGACCATTCACCAGAACATCAAGGTGGATAAGAATTGATAGAATATCTTTTTTAACAATCATTGATGATACATAGAGTTTTTTTGGAGACAACTTATTCCTTAATATATTTTTGAGTAATAAATTAATGAGATTCGGGAAGAAGGGAAAGCTTCGTCCAAGATACATCGGCCCCTTTGTGACCCTTTATCTCATTGGAGCAATGGCCTACCGACTAACACTCCCACCTAACCTATCTCATGTACATGATGTATTCCATGTATCCCTCTTGAGAAAGTACATAACATACCCATCGCATGTAAAAAAATCCATAGGTGGTACCTTTGGAGAATGATTTCACATATGAAGAGTAGTTGATGAAGATCTTAGATCATGGAGATAATGTTCTATGAAATTAAACAACACACCAGGTCAAATTTTTATGGAAAAACAAAAAGTTTTAAGAAAAGACATGGGAACTAGTGGAAGTGATGAAACAGAGTTTCCCTTATCTATTATAGTGGGAGAAATGAAAATTTCAAGGATAAATTTTTTTATGGGGAATGATTGAAATGACCTAAACTTTTGAAAATAAAATTTCACTTGTGATTTGATTAAATGTATTATTATGTAATATAATTATTGAAAACAAATGATCTTATTTGGATTTATTTTATCAATTTTAAAATACCATTATACATCATTACCATTGATAATATAGCCATTTAACCTTGATCACATGATTCATATATATATATGGATTTAACAAATCCAATTGACAAAGGAAAAGGAAGTGATTGCCTCAACCAGTAGGATCTTACCCTATGAAGCCCATTTATCAGAGCTTCCATGAGAGATAGCCCATCTAGGATTTTCTATTGAACAAGAACAAGTTGGGATACAATAAACTAATCATGATTGAAACTGTTTATGGGAGAAGTTTAGGCTTATTGAGATCATGACCCAAACCATGTTCGCCGAACCACCCCACAAAAGTCTCACCAACGCGTACCTTAATCCTAATGTATTTTCTGGTGTATTAAAGGAATATGTATCAAGACCCTATAAATATGATTATTTACATTTTTTATAAAATAATTAATATATTTTCATCCTATTATTATTTCTTTAAAAAGTTTTTTTATTTTGATACAATAAAACACAAAAAATATTTTATAGTAAAATTCAAAAAAAATTAACGCATTTATTTTGAAAAATTAATAAATTATTAAAATAAATAATATTTTAATAAAATATTATTATTAAATAATTTTTATTAAATATTAATGATCATATATGTATTATGAAGTCAAATGTAATTTTTATAAGGGATAAAAAAAATTTATTTTCAAAAAACCCCGCATTTGTCAGTAAATGTAGATTATTAATTTAAAGGTGAAAATGAACATATTTTGAAAATTATTTTTGTAAAATGAATATAATTTTTTATTCATATCATTAAAATTATCCTATGGTTAATTTTTTATAATTTTTTGAGAGTTGAATTTTCAAGTATAAATTACATGCCATACAAATATAATTTGTGTATTATGACCTGATAATGACCAAAATGTTTTTTAATAAATACTATAAATTGTATCCAATAAAAAATTTAAGTTTTCAATTTAAAATAATTTTATTTTATGTTTATTTGGTTAATTTTATAAAGCCTTTAGGAATCCTCCAAAACCATTAATATATTTTACGGTTTTAAAATAATTTCTATAAAGTATGACTCACTTCTACATAAGAATTGGTATTATTTTTTATGTTATTCCCATGGAATTATAAAATAATTTAAACTACTCCCATTGGTTAGGAAGAAATTGAGAAACTCTTGGTAAGGTTTTTGGTTTTGGTTATTTTATTATATAGAGTGAAAAACCTAAGCTTGAGAAAGTTTAATGATATCCCCACACATTTATTATATAAACCCACCCATGATTCTATTTATATTCACTAAAAATCCTTATATTACTTAATTACTCTTACATACCATCTCTATAGTCCTCCCATGGATCCCATGAACTCTCAAGAAGCTCCACAAATCATTTGGGCTCAAACACTCATGTAAAGGTTCTTTTCTTTCCCGTCTTTATTCAAGTTTCTTAATTATCTTATAACTTTTATTTCTAATTCCTTTTGATAGGATATAATTTTACATGTCCCTATTACTTCTTATTTTATTCCAAAATTATGATATACTAATTTTACACTCATCAACCCATTTTATGATTTTTTATGTGACACCATTATACTGCCGAAATTTCACGGCAATTTTCCATGCTAAAATAATTGTTTAGTGATTACTATACACATTACCTAAAAATTGTTTTCACATTTATAAACATATAATTATATTAACTGGTACTAACTTGTATGTATTATTCACTCCTTAATCATGTAAAAAAATATGATAATGAATGAATCCATGTTGTATGATCTTTGTGGAACACTTAAGTATTAGAATGAAATAAAAGTGACAAATGAACCCAAAATTATATAGAGCTCCAATTCATTGGGTAGTGTTTGGTATCATGAGAAGTAATGATGGGATAATGAGTTAACCTAATTCCTTTATTGTAATTTTCTTTCATCATATCTTGGAATTTATCCTTGACTAATGTTTATGGTGAATTTTTTTAAGTTGTTTCGACATTTCAAATGATTCCACTATGATTATCTTGCTATATCATTCCTCATTGTTCATGTTTATGATTAAAATTCATTTTATACCCCATTTATATTCCTATTGTCTTACATGTATTAATATTTTCATGTTATTCCATGTTTATTCACTTATTGGGATTTATATATCATCCCTTTCTTATGAATGTCCCCAGATTATCCTATGTAGTTTTAAGTGCATGAATGTTAATGAGGTATTAAATAACGATGTTATTTTTTCTTGTTTTAAATTTTTATATAATATGCCTAATTCCAAAATACACTATACTCTTTGATCTTATTTGTTTTATTAAGTGTAATCTTATGTAATAAATCATGTATTCATTTGTAATAAAGATAAGGTTTGTTATATTTTGTGCCTGATGAGCACACCTTATATCTCAATACGAAAATCATACTCATGTTAAACCCAATATTATTTCATAACCTATAACAATACTTGAATAACATCAATTATAGATAAATAAAATTCATAATTTAAGAGGTCAATTATAATTTCATGTCATGATTATATGCATCCAACATGAATAAATGATAAGGTGGTGATTTAATTTTGTATAAAATGATACATTTTTAATTCTTAAACCCCTTAAAATTTTCTAAAAAACCTATAAATAAGATCTAATCTAACCATATGTTTTTGACGGAAATGGGGAAAATTTTCTAGGGAATTGTAATGGTCCGAAAGATACTAGTCAGTACATCCATTTTATATTATCATGGAGATTCTATATTTTTAATCATTCACGCAAGGTTCACCTTTTGTTGTTTCCCTCATATTTCACACCCTGTTACAATTTTTTATTTTCGAAAAATTTCCAACCGGTTATTTCGTGGAACCAAAAACACCCAATGTTTCTGTATCCATAGGGACTTTCTTTCTAAAGGTAGGTTCTCTTTAGTTATTTTTACCTATGATACTTAAGAACTCACATTGGTCGAGAGGATGAGAGGTCAGGCTCATAACACCCTTTTGGGTTGAATAATTTCCTACTCCGAGACTCTCTTATGAATTTTAGATAAGTTCATGAATCCTTTATTAATTACTAAGTATGATGTGGGTTGTACAAATATTAGCAATAAATTATTATCATTTGTGGAATTTAGAATCATCTATATGTATTTGAGGTTCTTCATTGATAGAGATATCTGTATGTATCTAAGGTTCCCCATCAATGGTATCCTCTCATATACTATTAGATATTATTTGAAAATTATTATGATGATTCTAATTTTCTAGCTACACAAAGGGGCACTTTGGTGTTTTTTGTCATCCAGGTAAAGGAAGGTCACTCTGTAATTTATTATCATATAGTAAGATTAGAATTGTTTGATGTTGGGATCAAACCCATTGACGAGATTCCTAAATATCCTTTTGAAAGGAATTGGAACCCACATAGTTTAGTGCCACATGATTGGAAACATCATACCTTCTAACGTCATTTGATGACGACCCAACTATACAGTTTAACGTTAGGTGTCAAAGATATATAGGTGGAAGGTTCCTAGTCAAATTTTAGTGTGTGTATTATTCCGAAACATCCCAAGGAACTTGGAAGGGATATGATTTTCCAAGTTTAATTAGACCCTATTAGAGATATGGCCCAAAAGAATAGTGTTTGTTTAGGATGTTGGGTTTGATTCTTAGGGACGCTTCATACGTATCCTATTTGGATTGGAATGAAATCCCACACATTTCATTAGTGAGGACCCATTCCTATGGAGGCCCTCAAGATTATTTATAGTAGGGGAGTACGACCCTTTGAGATGATAGGTTGGGGTTACTCATGATAAGGATATCCCATATGAAGGTACCATGAGGGATGTTTTCACTCATGGTGATTTTGGGGATGAATTTGGGGTTTACTCCTGAAGAGGATACCCGAATTAAGGAATGTATGACAGAGTATTGTTCTTAAGGAGGATGCCTATTGATCTCAGACCCAAAGTGGGTTTCCTAAATATCCTGGTTAACAAGAATCAATGTTCTCATAGTTAAATCTTTCTAGTGAATTGTGTGGTTGTCATGATCATAACTAACCTTTAAGACCATGTGACTCATGCTTAGTGTGAGAAACAAAAGGAAGAATATGACTTTGAAAAAACACAATATTTTCCTCTTTCACTGGTGTAAGAGTCTAGGGCCATAGTGGAAGTGGTTGGGACTATGACACTCCCCACTCTTCACTTTAGATTGTACAATAGTCCAGTGTATGGAAGGAATTAAAGTGAAGGATGCTGAGGTGGAGAGGAGCAAGACTAAAGCCTCCCATACTAATGTATAGGGGCTTACACTAGGATGGGTGTACTAAAATTTGTACTAAAGCTAGAGGAGGATCTAATTTCTTATTTAAGGGAAAATAAAGTGTGATACTTACCCTCCCTACTAGAAACTATAGGCTTTTGATCATAGAGACAAGAAGGTCCCAACGTGGTCGGAACCATAATCATCTAGACCAGGAACTCCCTAACACCATTCCTAGAGTAAGGGTCCTTGTGAACATAGGGATAGATACCCACATGCACCCTGAGAACCCTAATCAGCCAACCAGATAAGTGTGGAGAAACTCTAACCTAAGGAATACATAACAAAATGGAGGAAACTCTTGTGTTACAATCATTGTGGTTGTGTAAATCCAGGGGTCTTGGTGGTGGTTTCATCTTGTTCCCTTTTAGTAAAGGGAACCAGGATAGAAGTTCCCTTCCATAGATGGATTTGAAAAAAAACAAAAGGGTCACTCACATAGGTCCTAGATGTAGGTTCTCAGCACATGTGTTCCATGCAAGTGTGCCATGAAGGGACTAGGAGGAACTGAAAGGGATTCGTGTAGGATGAAAAGGGTTGTGTGAGTTGAATATGCCTCGGAAAATAGACTATTGGGGTGAAAACACTTAGGTGATGCCATAAACTAAACACCTTGGGCCACCTATGGTGTCTTTGGGAGAGTCTCATGCTTGTCCGTACTTAAGGGAAGGGCCTCAAGCAGATGACTTATTCTTATGGGAAAAGGATACTCTAACAGGTATCTTTTATTTAAGACCTTGAAGGGACCTTGATCTCACTTATCCCCTAAATTATAACTTTTTTCGGGTTTTAGAGAGTTACTTGAGAAATTTTGGGGCACATGGGTGAAGGTGTTGCATGATGAGCTCTAGGGTTTCTTCTATTTTTTCAATTATTCAAATGAGGATCTCAAGGGTCCTTTTTATAGGAAGGAAGGGGACATGGTTTAAGGAAGTTGTTGGTGTAGGTCCACCATGTAAGTACTCGACACACTTATCCCGCCTAGGGTTGGAATGATTACTTAGCCACACTGGTCCTTGACATAGCTATCCCAAATTTGTTTTGGGTAGAAGGGGGGTGGCTTTTGGGATGCATTGGCAAGATTTTTTTTGGTCCCTTGGCGTGCAAGTAGTATGTGCGTAGGTCCATCGGGATAGGTCTCTTGGTTTCTCTAAATATTCTTTGATATTTTAACATATTCTAAGTTCTCTTCATGATCTTTTTTCCATCATTTATCAAAAGGAAGTATCAACCAAATCTATCCCTCTCATTATAGGATATAAAATGAAGGAGGAGGGTCTAATCTTGAGGTAAAAAAGAATGGGGAAAAGATTATAAAGTATAAAATGCGGGATCACAAAGTTGGATCACACGACTTCTCTACATAGGGTGTCGATGTAGGTTCTTTTAAAATGTTTTTGGGTGTAGGTCGACAGTGTAGGTCAGTAGTGCCTATACATACCCCATAGCTTTTGGTGTTTTCCTCACCCAAGGTTTCCAATTATCACTCTCACAACATAGCTTGTTTTCCCAGTTTCATCACATTGTCCATCTATGAAGGTCCTTAAAAGAGTTGCTCAAGTTAAAGATTCTTGATTGATGGTGTTGTGTGGATTCACCATGGTCAAAAATGTTATGAAAAGTCACCTCATCGAAATGGCTATGTGGGGTCACCTTATTGAGGGACCAGTGCCAAGTCACCTTGTTGAAAGGGTTGTTTGGGGACTTTCCTTTTCCAAATTCTTGAATTATTCTAAGTTAATATTTTAAAATTCTTAAGTCAATATTTCAACTTAACGATAGAATTTAATGCATTATTTTATGTTTTTAAATGTATTCCTTAAGGGATTCAAATTGGGAAGTTGTTGTGCATCAAACTGAGATGATCAAAGCCATCACACCAGATTATTATCACGTTTTTGAGACTACCCTTCCTAATTTGGTGAAGTGTTTGATTCCATATTAACATGAGTATCCATTAAGAGGCTATATGACTCTGTATGAGCATGGGATTCTAAAGGATTCTCATATTCTGACATTTATGAAATACATTCCCAAACATGGTTTTTGAAACATATCAACACTCCCTGTGTGAATAACTCTGTGAAGGGTGTTCCCATCCTAGAATGAACATTCCATATTAGATGCATTTTACATCATAGAGGCTGCACTCCTAGCATGAGGAAACATATCTTAGAGGTAAGTCCTCATTGTTATGATTTGATCTTTCATGCTTCGAAGACAGATCAATCTCATATCTGGAAACAAGACTGTGATCTTTTCTCTGGAGGGGGAGTCAAGCATTAGTGGATGTGGGCATTCTGGGTGTGCCAAACATGTGTGGAGTTCAGAAAAGAGCTACATGATGTCTATATTTAAGAGTTTTTGTGTGTATGATAAACCTATATTTAAAAAATTAATAATATTATTCAAAAATTATTAAGCTGATGGAGTTCGCAAAAAATTATTTTCACTAGACGCATGGTGAGGTCAAAATTGGTTTGTGGGATGTCTACAAAATATCTAGGGATCCCATTCTTGGGGAAATGTATGATGAATTTATCCCAAAAAACACAATGTGGGATGATAATTATAGGATTACATCATTGGAGAAGGAGCTATTAAAAATGGATAGGAAGATTCATGAAAACAAACACACTCATGCCAGGGATGGTGTCTATACAAAAGTGTGGATGGGAATTTCTTAGAACCAATAAAGGAGAAGGGTCATTCTTGTAGGTGTCCAACTATTTTTCCCACTCTTGATAATGGAGCTTCTTCAGGCACATTTTTTCCCACATTAGAGAAGGGTGAGAACAAATATCAGATTTACAAGGTTAACTCCAAGATTAATGCGAAGGTTTGCTTTCCTGGATTCCTTTCCATGTGGCTAAGAATTTACCTTCTCCTAGTGGATGAGTCAGGTGGCGGTGTGAGGCTAGGGACATTTTTTTATTTCAGAAAAATAAAAAAGGGAAGTATATTGGGTTGGATACACCTATTTTAGTTTGAGTCTATCACTATTTATTGTATTTATAAAATGGGAAGGCCCCATTTAGACTTGAAATAATATTCTAGGTGATGTGGGGTTGGATTGCAGCACATTTCAGTTCATATTCATTACTGAATTTATTTAAGATCACTGAAAGTTTATTTCTTTTCTTTAAAAAATTCTTCAAGATTCAGACTCTAAACTTGAAACGTGATGAGGTATTCCAATCAGTGAATGTATCTAGAGACTTCAGTTACTTTTCGTTTAGTGACCCACCAATCGGTACATTTGTCGATAATTTTAAGGAAGATAATTACGAGCTGAGGTTTTACATGATAGAATTCAGGGACATCGTTTTTTTAGACCATATTGATAGTGATATTATCTTTGAGGATTTTGTTTCTTACTCATTTTCTCACTAGTTTAAATGTATTCAAAAATCAAGAACCTTTCCCCCCACACATGTTAGGCATGAGATGTACCCAATGGTATCTTCATAATTATAGATCCTGATGTCTCTAGAGGTCTCCAAACTTTCAATCACACTACCTCTATCAGAGGAATCAATCAAAATGGATGCTATATATACTAAGGTAGGGTTTCTTCATAACCTTAGGATGTACTGAAAATGAGAACATATCGGGTAGAGGCCATAATAATGGATGATTGTGGCATGAGTTATAAGAAGACCAGAACCAAAGATGATATGGAGGATCCATAAACTTCAAAAAGTTCTCGAAAAAAGTCTAACATGAAATCTAGGGTTAAGGAGATATCACCTCTAGTCCTAAGGATATCGATTCACCATTTGTAGGAGGAAGTCTCCATCTCATCCCCTCATTCTACGGATGGAGAAAGGAGTGGTAAAGTGACTTTCCAATTATAGGGATTTGAGTTTTCTATAGAGTTAGGCACATTAAATCCAAACTATGTGTAACCATTTTCAATCCATTATTGTGAAAGAATGAGTCCTGATTTCAGGGATTCATGGGAGTTTCTCCAAGATGGAATTCAAAACCGAGAGTTGGGTGATGTTATATCACCCTCTAATTTTCATCCTAATAAAGATTTGGTTGAGGTAATGGAATAAATCAAGGAGTTGGAGGATATCATATATGAAACTAATGATCAAGACCTGAACTCTAAGAGACTATCTGACATGATTGATCTAGGAGTAATTGAAGTAGTAATTGTCCATAGTAAGGAGTAATGAGACATTTACACCAACACTAATGATTCATTTCTATTTTATTATTTATATTTTCTATTCTTTTATCTATCATCATTAATCTTGAGAGGAATTTATTTTGTATCCTAACATAGAAGAAGGAGGGGGGGGGGAAGGTGCCTGATCTACTAAATTACTGGCCTATGAGGACCCCTATCGAGGTAGTAAATGAGGCCCTTAGGTACCTATACCACTCTCCATGTGGGAATACCATGATGGACGTTATGGAAATGGAAATTCCTCAATCGTTACATCAGTTATTCATTTTCAAAAAGAGTAGTATGTTCTCATTGCCATCTAATGAGAGGAAGAGAAAGAGAGAATTAAAGTTGGTATAATGAATATGTCATAGTGATTATTTATGCTACTATATAGTATTAAAACTTTCGTGAAATGCTTTCCAAACCATGTTTAACTTTATACAGAACCCACATTTATTTCCTCCCATAAGGAATCTGGCACTGGTGCTTCAAGGATTGAGAAGGATACTACAGGGGAGGTAAAAATTAATGTTGATAAATCTATCACCTTGAAATATGATGTGTCAAGGGGACAACTATGTATGTTCCCACTTCTATAGAGATAAAGGAGGGTTACAGTAATGTCAACTGCACTTCTTTTGGGTTCAAAATTCTATTTATAACATTCCTCTTCTCATAAAATTTCAGATATATCACCAACACTAGAGGCATCTACAATAATCATCATTGATACCCTTGTTTCTCAATAAGGTATATACAAGGATCCTATGTAGTCCAAGGAAGGTGTCGGTGCTGGTATAGAATCCAAAATACCTGAAAATATCTTGCCGATTGAGGAGCTAGTGGAGAGGAATGTCGTTGTAGCCAATACGGGTCATGTGGAACATTTCATGGACACCCTAAATGGTGATTATTATTCAACATACAAAGATTTATACTATGAAATGATGGATGATATTAATATAGACATTGAAATTCCATGTTTTATGAAGGAGTTCAGGGACTTTCAAATGGAATTGGAAGTACATGAGTTTGTCATTGTTTTATTTTACATACATAGTTTTTCTTCTTTTATCTGATATTTCACATTAATGTTCTACCCATGTATCTTTTTCTACAGAGAACATTGTAAAGGACCTTGAAGAATAGGGCATCCCAATCCATCCTACAACCAATGGCAGAGAGGTAATAACTGAGAATCCAAAATTGGGAGGTGTTCCAGAACCTTTGTTTATGGTGATTGATCAAGCTTAGAAAATTGTATATTTCTGAGTATTACTTTCATAGAATACCAATGTTGGAAATGTTTGGGAGGATTCTAATCAAACTATCAACCTATTACTTGGTGATTGACACTAACTATCTTGATCATGATTTATTCTTGATAATCTATTGATACTAACAATTATTTTGATTCATTATTTAGGATTATCAGCTTCTATGGCCAGGTCCGAGGGTGACCCTTCTACATTAGCTTGATAGGCAATAGAAGGTGTGGAATCTTCTATCTCAGATGGAGTATAACAAGGAGCTTCTTTGAGTGATATGATTATAAAGTACATCCCGACCCATGAAAGTGGTTCTAAATAAAATATAGATTTGTAGGATTCTCTAGGTATTACGCGTGGAAGGAATTAGAATATCATTAAGAAAATGATATCTGAGATGTATCTGGAAGACCATCCTTTATAGTTTGGTTGAATTAAAACTCTGTTTTTCATGTTGGGATTTAGTGTATATTTTTTATCTTCTAATCTACACTAGGGTGAAGGAGACTATTTTCCAGTTGGAGTAAGTGTAAAAACTTCAACAAGAACTTATAAAGGCTAAACTGCTCAGCAATGTAGATGGTTTTCGAGCTGCACTATCACCGGTGGAGGGAAACCATAGTAAATTGTTTGTTAAATTTAAACATAAAATCAATGAGAAGTCCATTTAAGTGTTTCATCTTCATCTATAATTAGATTCTGCTCACGGGGAACTCGAACAACTTCATTGTTCTTTAGGATAATTCCGAACAGATGGGGAAACTACCATTTATAGACGCCGTGGAACCACTTCTTCAAGATGTGGAGACAGAAGTTCATTGACTGGATGAGCTTAAACAAGAAGTTGATGGGGCTTGGGTGTTAATTCAACAAATGGAGAGTTAGATTAAAGTCCTCTTGTAAAATAGGACAAAGAGACTCTGTTTTATGGATGTTCCCCCATAAATGAAAATAATTTCATTTCCAATCATATATGTCCACACCCTGCTTACTTTCGATAATCATAATGTCAATTTATATTTCCATGGAATTATATCTTCATACCAACTAATTATAATTAAAATGGTATGAATAAGGGGTCATTTAATTTTTTTCCTAAGCCAATGATTCTAGTGAGCATAGTTTGACTGTTACTAGGGTCCTACGAATAGCCCTACAAAATTTGTGTATTTTTTTCATCCCCATAATTTTTTTAATATAAATATAAAGGATACTTAGAGGGTGAGACAAGGATTTTTCTTAGACCTCCATTTTGGGTTTCCATTCTAACAAGTTTCATGCCTTTTAACTTTTTATCACTTGATATATCCTAAACCATACATATCGTGGATATAGCGAGATAAGACTCATCTTTTTCCAGAGTTCCCTTGGAGGGTTTTCAACCAGGTGATTAATAAGTCTCTTTTTTTGGGAAGTTTAAATTCATTCATGATGGACTAAATGGGATAGTACTTTATGTCAAATAGCTTTGACCATGAATTTTGAGATGATAACCCAAACAAGGATTCGTGACTAGGAATGTTCCAACATTATTCAGATAATTCCAAGGGGAATGATGATCCATGATTATATGGTTACTAAATCTAAAATTTGATATTTGTGAATATAGTATTTCTCTCCTAAGAACAAAGTTACCATTTTTTTACAAACCCATTATGATGATTGTTTTATGAAAAGCCAACTTGGGCATGTACTACATGGTCAAGTAGAAACATCCTTAGGATGATAGGCCTGTTATGAGGGTGATAGAGATAATATTCTCAACGTATTTACATTGAATTTAATTCTTTTAAATATCAAAAAATTGTTACTTTAATACAAATTCCAACATTTTATGATATTGGTGGTATTTTGAGATTAATAGTAAAAATGGCCCATTTTGGATTATTTACTATTTAAAATTATTGTTGTATTTGGGCCATAAGATTTTATACATTAATTAAAATTGTAAAATTATTTCTTTTCAAGACTATAGACATTTAGGGATTCATATAATCCTTCTTGACCAAAATCTGAATCGACCATATGGAAGCTAAAATGAAGCTCAAAAGTTGGGCCATGAAAATTGTTTACAAATCTGTTGATTTTTTGTGTAGGGTCCATAAATAGTTCATGGTGGGACCAATTACTATGAAATTCAGTGGGTGGAATCCAAAAGGGTTTTGGAATACTTTAATGAAATATAGGAATAATAAATTGGCCATTTTAATGGTCATTAAATAATTCTAATCCAGAGGTTTTGGATTTGGATAATCTGGCAGGATATAATAAATTGTCAGAATAAAATGGGAATACCTCTTGGAATAATTGTCCCAATATGCTTCAATTTTGAAGATATAAAGACTAGATATGTATGAATAACATTCAATAAGGGTTAAACACATGAAAATATCATTTAACTGGGATAAAATGCATCAACATTCGGTGGACAAATTATGCCTATAAAAGAAGTGTACCTCCTCCCTCTCAAAGCATGTCATTTCATCACATTTTCCAAGGACACCAAGAAGGAGAAAATTTTTTTATCTTTTATCTTTTGTTTCATTTCTTTTCCATATATTTTTAATGCCTTATTCTTCCCCATTCATCTTTACTACCCTTACCATGGGGGGGGGGATCATTTTTAGTGATTCGGGTAGGGTTGGTTTTCTACTTTATAATGCTAGAGTTCTTGGACATAATTTATTGAAATTTATTTCTTCTTTAAAGTTGTTTTCAATTTTATATAGTTTATTTTATTATAATTTGTGATTGTACTTGAATTTTTATTCCATTATTGATTTTTTCCTACATAAAAAAATCATTATCTCTCTCCACTGATTTCTGGTATGTCACACACGGTTTTTTTTCTGTCATTATATTGATCCGGACCATTAGAAATACCGATCCTTTTCATGGGTATTTGATGAGATAAATCTTGAGTTTTTAAGTTTAATATATGTATAACTACCATAATTTGGGATCCCCATTGCTTGTTTAGGAGTTTTTGAAGAAAGGGTGGTTACTTCAAGATTTGGGCCAACCGTGAGCCCATTCCCAGTTTTAAAAACTGAATTTGTTTCTTTTATAACTCTTTTGTTTTTCATCCTTTTTCACCCATTAAACCTAACACTTGTCCTATACTGATATATTAAAATTTATATATCCTTTTGGACCCATTATAAATTCATAAGCCGGGTGAATTTGGGTTACTTATTTAGGTATTGGGCCAGCCCATGGGCCCATTTCCTGTTTTAAGAAAATAATTAGTTTCATTTAAATATTTTTCAATTTTTACTCTCTTTCGGTGATTCCACATCCCCCTAGAATCCAATAACCCTAGTCTAACCCTCATAATCTATTTTACCTCTTTGGAGCTCATGTGGGTCGCGGATTAGGGCGAAACTTCTCAGGAAACCTCAAATCGCCAAGAATTTCCAAGGTAACTTTTATCATTCATAAATCAATGAATTCGTACTCCTTTAGCCTCCAATCATCTTCCCCTGGTTCTTCCAGACCTTAGGAGTCTCTCCATGAATTTTCAAGCCATTCCCTTTTCTCTAGGGCTTCAGATCTAATGGAAGATGAAGAGTTTTCTAGGATGAAAGGTGAGATTCCTTCTCCTTTCTTCTTCCTCTTCCCCCTCCATTCATTATTTCTTGGTTTTACATTGTACCCTAGTCTTGATAGACCTAGGGTTTTGTTATACCATGTTTTTTATGGGGTTTCTGTTTGTTTATGTCTGATATTTATATTTTTATGGTTTATAAACCCGCGGCAGGTGATTTCGGGTGTGCGTTTCAATTACGCCAAAGATTTGAGGTAGGATATCCCTTGTACATGACTTTATCATTCAAGTTTCATCATTTTAATATTTTACTAAACTGATATAAATGTTCATTATTGTTTTTAAGCCTTTGGATAATTTTCTTGGTGTCCAAAGTGGTTGTTTAATCATTGTTTTGTGAAAGGTAGTGTTGTTTTTCCATGAAAGTGCTCAACAAGTGTTTGTTTAAATGTTCCGTTATCTTTTGAGAATATTTTGTGAGGTTTATAATCTGGTTTATTGTATTTTTAACATGTTACAGTATATTGAATGAAAATATGGCTTTCAATTGGTGTTTTATTCCTTTTCATGTACTTAAAATAAATTGTTTTGTTTAAAAAGGGCATGTCATGTGTTCGGTAAATTGCCCGGTTGTCTTTTATGTGTGATGTGTGATTTAAAAGTTATTTTTTTGGATTTATAAAGGAATTGGAAGAATGATAAATGGTATTTTTGGGTACTTATATGGATTTACTATTTGTATTTTTTTTTACAATCAAGTGGGTTTTGATTTACAACATATTTTGGCCCGAGTTGCCCAAAAATGGACTGTTTCACATCTTTATGAAAATGGTTGTGTTTTGAATATGTAACCTGAGTATTATAAGAGATTTATGAATGTGGATTTCTTCTGTAAATGGTGTTTATACAGATCCTTAATAAAATTAGAATGCATACCTTCCTCAAAAGTTAGTTTTGAGAAAATGTTTAAAGGCCCGTTTGGCATTTCCTAGAAATGAAGGAGTGTTTTACTTGTATATAACAAGTTGTGCAATTGGGATTGTTTTATGGTCCATTAAATGAATTTATTAAATGTTTATTGGGCTGAAAAATATTATTTTGTTTGGTTTTGATGTGTGTTTATAATTTAAATAGTGATTTTGAAAGAGTTTTATGTGCAAAGCCTCAATACACTTCATGAAATTGTTTTACCAAAATATTTAGCGGTTTGTTGATTAGTGTAAGAAATGTGAATTAATATTATGGGATGTTTGTGTTTTTATGGTTTTAGAATGTAATTTGGATATGAAATGTGTATTTGATAATATGTGTAACTTGATTGAGCACTAAAGGGAATCCCGGGTATCTAGGTGGGCAGACGTGTACTAGTATGCTAGTGATTCTGTGGGGGTTGGCCTCTGTTTCACGTAGCAAGTTTGACGATGACAACACTAACTAAACTATGATGATGATGATGATTGGGGACCACTAGGTTATGGGTATGTTCCCTACTAGTGGCTCGTGCACGAGAATGGATATTTATTTTGGTTACTTTCACCGAGATACGAGGTACCTGGGGCTCACAACTAACTAGTGCCTAGGGGTATTCCTGTGACGAGTGCTCATTGGCTATTTTGTACTCACCGTCGGCATACGGTGTGTTTGGTTGGTAAATTCAGTAGTATGTGTTATTTATTTGAATGTTAAAATTCTTTAAATCAGCCCTCTTGAAAACTATTTTTATTTTGAAGTTTCACCACTTTGAAAATAATTGTTACTTACATTTGTGTTTATTAAACATGCATGTTTTTGTCTGATAATTATTATAGCATGGAACCTCATTTGAAAACCATACTTTCAAATCTTGAATTTAAAACTATAAATTGATGTTTCTTCTATTTTAAAGTAATGTGCATTGGGAATAGAATACCGGGCTAACCTACTGAGTTTTAATACTCACGCCTATAGTCTTCTTCTTTTTTTAGCCCTTGTGAAGGTTTCATCTTTAGTTCGATCACCTTGGGTGACTTTTTATCATTGTGTTGGAGAGTGACCAGAAGTGTCACATGGAGTTATTTTTTCATCGAGATTGTTCAGTTGAGTTGTTGGTTTTGTTCTAATTTTAGTTTCTTGTACAAATAATATTTAGTTCAATTTTTATATAAATTCATTTTGGGCTGTCCGTTTATTTCTGTTGTTTGTTTTATTGTTCATATATGGGTGAAATCGTTCCCTTGTGTACTCTATTGATTCCCTTGGTGCTTGTCACCATCCCGGGAGGATCGGAAACGCCTCTCGGGACTTGTCGCGTGCTGGCCTGGGTGACCGGTTCAGGGTCGACTCGGGCTGGTTCGTGAAAAAATTGTATCAGAGGAGGTCGGCTATTAGCGGAACTTTCTTTTTAGAGCTCCCTTGTTATTTTGGGGATGTCATGGTAGATGGAGTAGGATTTTTGGGACTTGAGTGGTAAGTGCAAGAAGAGCGTCGCGAACTCTTTCTTGTTCTAATCCTCAGGTTTCCATGGAAGTCCGGTTTTATTAGTGTCCTTTGTTCTAGTTGATTGTTTGGTATTGGGATATGACAAGGGGAGTCTGACCAATGGCCTTCATGAGCTCACAGGGCCTGGCAAGCCATGTGGACCTGTGGAATGGTCCTAATAAGTCTCTCTGTGTTGGTGTTGTGTTTGGCATATGGCCGCCAACCATATGGTCAAGTCACCCACCGACACTAGTTCCCTTTTTCTTGGGTCTCTTGAACCTTTCTTGAATTCTGAATTTTTGTTTTTAAAATCCTTGTGTGAGAATTGTGGAAATGGGTTTTAATGTAAGGATTAGATTTTGAAAAGTGAAAAAATGGGGTTTTCAATAATTAAATATAATAATGGTTTTGGAAGTTTTTTTTTGTGAAAAAAAATGGAGGGAAGCAGAAATGATTTAAAGGGATTGGATTATCCATAATCTAAACATGTGGTTTGTTGAAATAAATTGTTTTGAAATTGTGAATCATTTTAAAGTGATTCTGGATCTTTTTTTTAAATCTGGTATTTTAGGATGTTAAAATTTTTTTGAATCGGATAAATTAGTTTTGGAAATTAGTTTTGATCAGTTGGTGTTTTACTAGAAACGTTATTGGTCTCAATGGACCTCGGATTATGAAAATATACATTGCTGATTTTTTTTAAAAAAATAATGTGAAGGGGTTGTTTGGAGTGGCTTGGTTATTTAAAAAGTTTTTAAAAATGAAAAGGGGTAGGTTTTTAAGAAAATGTTTCTTAATTAATTGTGGTTTTTTTTGTGAAATATGAGAATGTTTTTTGACTTGGTGGTTGGTGTTCCTTTTGAAGGTAAATTGTTTTTTTAATTAGGATGTTTAATTTTAGCCTTTGGTGTTTTCATGGGTGCTCACATGCATGGTTTTATTTATATCTGGAAGTATGGACTATATGGTATGGTGGTTGGGTGCCAGGGGTGTCGTGGAAATGTGCATGTGGGTGAGCTTGATGAAACACCATTGGTGAATGTGGAAACCCACCAAGTTAGTTTGATTTTTCAAAATTGTTTTGAGCTGAAAATTGCGGCCTTTTTTTTTAAAACCAATGGTTATGTGGCTTGATTTTTCTATGTCTTATAAGAGTTTTTTATTTTTTTAGCTTCCATGTGATATAGAATTCATACTCTTGTCCTATCTAGTGATGAGATCTTGTTGGTGGCTCGGTTTTGGAGTAATTTTCATTGGGTTTCTAAAAATGTGTTTGATGTTGTGGTGTGGCCATGGATAGTTCTGAGTTGGAAATATTTCCTGCTGATCAACCTAAGGATTCCTTTAAAATTTTAAATCCACCTATCTTGATGATGCCTCAACTTGTTTGTTGGAATAGAGAGCTGTTTGGGATCTATTAAAAGTGTTTCTAGGTCATGATAATTCTTTTGGACAGAGCAGTTGTGTTCGGTGATGTTGATGTGTTTCGTTGTATTCCTTGTCCATTATGCCCCTCGTTGGGAGTGAGATAGAATTTTGATATGTATCTATGATTTCCTATTTAGATTAAGTTTTTTGTTTGGTGATCAAGTGTGGTTTTTTTGAGTGGTGTGATCCTTATCACCTGACTACGGTGCAACAAATGCTTCAAGAATCAGGGCTCCAGCCATAGGCCTCGGAGTGAAGCTTTTCATGCAGTCAGAAAATCGATAGAGGTGTGGAGTGCTTGATTATGACCCTTACTCCTATATTTTGTTAAGTTATTTTCTATGTCAATGTTTTGGTTCTTCATTTCTATGAATTTCCCTTTGTCGCAACAAGTGCGGTGGACTTAACCCCTCACACAGTGTCTATGGTTATTCCTTCATGGATGTGGGTTTTCAATAAATGTCCCTGTGTGGACCACCTATAAAAATCAGATGCAGTCTTGGTGTTACTTATTCATATGGGGAGAGTTTTGGGTAGTTTCTTTGTTTCTTTTGTTGTTTAAGTGGCCAAATTATTCGGTCCCCTTCCCTCCCATCCCCAAGTGACGGGGGTCCAGAATTGTGCTGAATGTGTCGACCAAGTTATTTTCCCCTCAATTCGGGAGTGGGTGGTTTATATGTTCATGTTGTAACTCTATTAACTTGTTATAGTAGTTTTTTGCAGGAGGGTTTTTTTGGGCTTGTGTGAGTGAGTCCCAACTCTATCTCACGTTCAATTCTTGTCTATTCATTGCTAGTTGGTTTCTAATGGTGGGGAGACCCACCATGGGTCTCCTGGATTTTCATCATAAGAACATTTCTAGTTATAGTTGATTATTAATTGTGGGGAGTACATTCTGGAATCCTTAGGTGTTGTTTTTTTTCATCCGGAAAGTGTTATGGCTTTCCGGGGGCGGAAAGCTTTAATGGTGGGGAGAATTGTCACACACGGTTTTTTTTCTGTCATTGTATTGATCCGGCCCATTAGAAATACCGATCCTTTTCATTGGTATTTGATGAGATAAATATTGAGTTTTGAAGTTTCATATATGTCTAACTACCATAATTTGGGATCCCCATTGCTTGTTTAGGAGTTTTTGAAGAAAGGGTGGTTACTTCATGATTTGGGCCAACCGTGAGCCCATTCCCAGTTTTAAAAACTGATTTTTTTCTTTTATAACTCTTTTGTTTTTCATACTTTTTCACACATTAAACATACCACTTGTCCTATACTGATATATTAAAATTTATATATCCTTTTGGAACCATTAGAAATTCATTAGCCGGGTGAATTTGGGTTACTTATTTAGGTATTGGGCCAGCCCATGGGCCCATTTCCTGTTTTAAAAAAATAATTTGTTTCATTTATATCATTTTCAATTTTTACTATTTTTCCGTGATTCCACCTCCCCCTCGAAGCCAATAACCATAGACGAACCCTCATAATAAATTTTACCTCTTTGGAGCTCATGTGGGTCTCGGATTAGGGAGAAACTTCTCAGGAAACCTCAAATCTCCCAGAATTTCCAAGGTAACTTTTATCATTCATAAATCAATGAATTCGTACTCATTTAGCCTCCAATCTTCTTCCCCTGGTTCTTCCAGACCTTAGGAGACTCTCCAAGAATTTTCAAGCCATTACCTTTTCTATAGGGCTTCAGATCTAATGGAAGATGAAGAGTTTTCTAGGATGAAAGGTGAGATTCCTTCTCCTTTCTTCTTCCTATTTCCCTTCCTTTCATTATTTCTTGGTATTACATTGTACCCTAGTCTTGATCGACCTAGGGTTTTGTTATACCATGTTTTTTATGGGGTTTCTGTTTGTTTATGTCTGATCTTTATAGTTTTATGGTTTATAAACCCGCGGCAGGTGATTTCGGGTGTGCGTTTCAATTACGCCAAAGATTTGAGGTAGGATATCCCTTGCACATGCCTTTATCATTCAAGTTTCATCATTTTAATATCTTTCTAAACTGATATAAATGTTCATTATTGTTTTTAAGCCTTTGGATAATTTTCTTGGTGTCCAAAGTGGTTGTTTAATCATTGTTTTGTGAAAGGTAGTGTTGTTTTGCCATGAAAGTGCTCAACAAGTGTTTCTTTAAATGTTCCGTTATCTTTTGAAAATATTTTGCGAGGTTTATAATCTGGTTTATTGTATTTTTAACATTTTACAGTATATTGAATGAAAATATGGATTTCAATTGGTGTTTTATTCCTTTTCATGTACTTAAAATAAATTGTTTTGTTTAAAAAGGGCATGTCATGTGTTCGGTAAATTGCCCGGTTGGCTTTTATGTGTGATGTGTGATTTAAAAGTTATTTGTTTGGATTTATAAAGGAATTGGAAGAATGATAAATGGTATTTTTGGGTACTTATATGGATTTCCTATTTGTATTTGTTTTTACAATCAAGTGGGTTTTGATTTACAACATATTTTGGCCCGAGTTGCCCAAAAAATGGAATGTTTCACATCTTTATGAAAATGGTTGTGTTTTGAATATGTAACCTGAGTATTATAAGAGATTTATGAATGTGGTTTTCTTCTGTAAATGGTGTTTATACAGATCCTTAATAAAATTAAAATTCATACCTTCCTCAAAGGTTAGTTTTGATAAAAATTTTAAAGGCCCGTTTGGCATTTCCTAGAAATGAAGGAGTGTTTTACTTGTATATAACAAGTTGTGCAATTGGGATTGTTTTATGGTCCATTAAATGAATTTATTAAATGTTTATTGGGCTGCCAAATTTTATTTGGTTTGGTTTTGATGTGTGTTTATAATTGAAATAGTGATTTTGAAAGAGTTTTATGTGCAAAGACTCAATACACTTCATTAAATTGTTTTACCAAAATATTTAGCGGTTTGTTGATTAGTGTAAGAAATGTGAATTAATATTATGGGATGTTTGTGTTTTTATGGTTTTATAATGGAATTTGGATATGAAATGTGTATTTGATAATATGTTTAACCTGATTGAGCACTAAAGGGAATCCCGGGTATCTAGGTGGGCGTACGTGTACTAGTATGCTAGTGTTTCTGTGGGAGTTGGCCTCTGTTTCACGTAGAAAGTTTGACAGTGACAACACTAACTAAAATATGATGATGATGATGATTGGGGACCACTAGGTTATGGGTATGTTCCATACTAGTGGCTCATGCATGAGAATGGATATTTATTATGGTTACTTTCACCGAGATACGAGGTACCAGGGGCTCACAACTAACTAGTGCCTAGGGGTATTCCTGTGACTAGTTCTCATTGGCTATTTTGTACTCACCGTAGGCATACGGTGTGTTTGGTTGGTAAATTCAGTAGTATGTGTTATTTATTTGAATATTAAAATTCTTTAAAGCATCCCTCTTGAAAACTATTTTCATTTTGAAGTTTCACCTCTTTGAAAATAATTGTTACTTGCATTTTTGTTTATTAAACATGCATGTTTTTGTCTGATAATTATTATAGCATGGAACCTCATTTGAAAACCATACTTTCAAATCTTGAATTTAAAATTATAAATTGATGTTTCTTCTATTTTAAAGTAATGTGCATTGGGAATAGAATACCGGGCTAACCTACTGAGTTTTAATACTCACGCCTATAGTCTTCTTCTTTTTTATCCCTTGTGCAGGTTTCATCTTTAGTTCGATCACCTTGGGTGACATTTTATCGTTGTGTTGGAGAGTGACCAGAAGTGTCACATGGAGTTATTTTTTCATCGGGATTGTTTAGTTGAGTTGTTGGTTTTGTTCTAATTTTAGTTTCTTGTACAAATAATATTTAGTTCAATTTTTATATAAATTCATTTTGGGCTGTCCGTTTATTTCCGCTGTTTGTTTGATTGTTTATATATGGGCGAAATCGTTCCCTTGTATACTCTATTGATGCCCTTGGTGCTTGTCACCATCCCGGGAGGATCGGGAACGCCCCTCAGGACTTGTCGCGGGCTGGCCTGGGTGACCGGTTTAGGGTCGACTCGGGCTGGTTCGTGACATGGTATATATACGATGGAATAGACCAGTGATTAGAGGTGAAGTAATCGATGATCATCAGTACGTGTAAAAGGGATAGTGGATGTTATTGATTATTTGGGATAAATAAGACTTGATTGGTTATTTCCCAAGTCAATTAAGGATATTCAATTCAACTATTTTTCACATGGAAGGAGAGTTGACCAAAATGATATCTTGGTAAGGTTTTCTCTCACCATCACAATTTCACCAAGGAAGTGAGAGGAAACAACTGTGTAATCTAACTTTAATCAACTTAGAAGAAGAGGTTTGAATTAAAAAGAACAAGGATAGCATGAAAATTGGAATCCACCCCCAAATTAATCACCCTTTTAATATCATAGTTTTAAATAATTTGAATTTCAAATTTCCTTTCAATCATTTTCTTATTGATTTATTCAAAAAACACACCATTTTTACCCTCATTTGAAAGTGACTAACCATTTTGTGTGTAATCCTCTTCAGGAGACATCCTAGGTTTATTCACTAGACTACACTTAGGTAATTTTAAAAAATTATTTTTCCACACCCTACGATAGGTGTGCGTCAAACATGGCACCATTTCTGGGGAGGTAGTGCCGCAATATAATTTAATATATTTTACCTTTTTCAAATAAAAAAATAAAAAAACATTGTCAGGATGTTTTTAAAAAATTATTTCTTTAATTCAGGGAAAAATTACACACTGGTGAAAAAACTAATCATTGACTCACCCTTGTCCATAGGAGATGGTGTTTCTTTTCTTGTTAGATAGGTGAGGTTATTTTGGAATTCAAATAATGAGGAAAAAATATTCAATGAATTCATAGCTATCTTGAGGTAGAAAATGTTAGAGAAATTTTTAAAGTAATGACTACAGATCTAACCGAGTTCTCCCATTACTTTACATAATTTTATGATGTTTCCAAGGCCAAAGAATATCCCCCCTTAAACTTCCCTAATTTTTCTAAGGAGATCCAATAAATGGAGGATAATGACTACCAACCTCTATATTCTACTACTCAACTCAAAGAGTTTCTTTCCACTGAAGAGGATATTAAAGATGAACAAACTCTGGGTGATGATATTTTTATGAACTCATTATCTTATAATTTTGGTGAAACTGAGTTGAGTATCACCTCTAATTGTTTTAATTTTTCATATTCATCCAAAACTTATATTTCCTTGGAGGAAGATGATGAAAATGAATATTCATCTAAAGTGAAACATTTGGAGCTCCCCAAACATGTTGAACATTTATTGGAGGGTGTTCAAGAGGAGATAAAAGTGCATTTTCCTGAGGAAATTGAGACACAATATGAAGAAATTGAAAGGTAATAATTTGATATTCAAAATTAATTCTTTTCAAATATAATTACACTATTACTTTCCCTTTGATTATTCCATTGATTCATTATACCTTGAGAAAGCACTGGTGAATGAACAAAAAATTATGCAAGTAGAAACTATAAAAGAGAAGGTATCATTCATTATCTTAACCCCACCATGCATGTTGTATCTCATTACAATATGTATGGTTTCAATATACTATATCCATGGAGTCCTCAACAAAATGTATGAATTTAATGCTGGAAAGAAGAATTCTTGTTGTATCATGAGAAAGAAACTTTACCCACCATCATGTTGGGGATAACTGATTATAACTTCCTACCCGGAGGCAGTCAAAACCAATAGACCACATGGGGGATTAAACTGAGATTTATCCTTCTTTTCTCATTCGAATTTTATTTTCATTTAAATTAATAAATTTCTTATGTCATATTTTTACCTTTTTTTGATTTTAAAAGAGAAACACTTAGGATCCTAACTCAACTTTGAATTGACAATAAGATAGTTCGTACCTATCCTTTACATTTTCATTCTTGTTGTGATTCATTTTCAAATTCTATTACATGTTAAATCCATTTTAATGAATTGATAGCACTAAATATTTTTTGTGTGTGGAGGGAAACATTGTAGTCCAGGATTTTTAATTCTTTTTTGGTCTACTATTTTTATAAAACAAATAAAAAATTTGGTTTTTTAGATATTTTTGTGTTCTTTTTTTCAAAAAAATTTAATGTGTTTTCAAAACTTTTGAGCTGAAATGGTTATCATTTCTTTTTTTGAAACCCATTTCAATGAGTGAACCAATATATTCCATGAAATTGAGCTGAAAAGAATACTAAAATGACATTTTTTGAAGTTCAAATCTTTTTGAATTTCATGAAAAGTACTATGAATTTTAAATCCCTCTCCACATATCATTCCCTTTATTTTCAAAATAACTTTCCTATGGGGATTCTTTACCAATGTTATAAAATTATTTATATTCAAATAATTTATTGAGAGAACCAAACCATGATTTCTTTAACTAGAGGTTTATTTTTTCCTATCAAAACATGATGTTTTGAGGTATTTGTGTTTTAAATTATTGAGGTTTTATTTGGTTTTAAGCCCCATTTTAAAAATGATCCTTTTTATTATAGGCTATCTTGTACATTAATCCTTGAATCCATTAGAAACCACAAATAACTTATTAGGTTAGCCACATTACAAGACAATTATTCATATCCAAGCCACTCCTGAAGTAAAATTGCATGATCTAGTTGAACATAAGTGTGGGGGAAGATGTCTTGTGGTGCAATACCTCATTTGGTGGTATTTTGGGTGGAAAATTAAAATTTGAAGATATGAGGTTTCTACTAAAGATTTAATTTTGTTAAAAGTTGTGCCTTTCTGGAGTATTTATGGTAAAAGAATTTATATCTTTCTTGAGCTTCCAAAGTAGAAATTTTTTTTTACATATATGAAGCATTAAAAAAACTATGTTTGAGAAAAAGAATTTTCTTTTGAAAAGCTAAATTACATGAAAATTCCGTGAGTTTTCAAGATGATGGAGCTGATTTGAGAAAAAGGAGAAGATAACAAGACCATACTTCAGTGAAGATTAGAATATTACAATTTTTATTCAAAAAAGAGCCAAGACCTCATTGTTCATCTTTAGAATTTTTAACATCTAAATTTTACCAACCAGAAGCCACAGAAGAACCCTAAAAAGTCCTTATAAGAAACATATGTCCTTGAATCACATCTGGTGGAGAAGTAGGAATTTATCAATCCAATGGTGAATCTTGTATGATTTTGGATGAGAAGATCCTTGTTGAACATTTACATTTATGAGATGATAGAAACATCATGTGAGGTAGGTGTTTTGTGTGAATGGGATAAGAAATGAAGTGTAAATATTTTAAATTATCTAAATGGTGAAAGTTAAATAATGGTTTATAATGAGGCATGCTATATTTTTGTTTCTAGGTATGGATTTTGTAGATCTCACAGTTATGTGTTTTGTATTTGATTTGATTTAATTTTGATGTTTACTTGTCCAGGAATCTGAGTGCTAAGTTAGGGAAAATTGAAAGGGAAAATATTTTTAATAAGTTTACACTGAATATAATTGTTTTAAATACCACCAATGTGTTACTTTGTGATAAATTTCCACATTTAATGATGTTGGTGGTATTTTGAGCTTAATCGTAAATTTCCCCATTTCTAATTTTTAACAATTTTAAATTATTGTTGTATTTTGGCCGTAATATTTTCTTCATTAATGAAAATTAATTTTTTTTCTTTTTAGGATTATAAAAATACATGGATTAATTTAATCTTGTATGACCAAAAGCTGAATCGACCATACTAAAGATCAAAGGAATATCACAATTTTTACCATGAAAACTATTTATAGATCTATCAATTTTTGGTGTGGGGACCATAAATCGTTCATGGTGGACCTAATAACTATGAAATTTAGAGGGTGGACATGAAAAGAGTTTTTATGATCTTTAATAAAGGCTAGGACATGTGAATTAATTGTTTTAATGGTTATTAAATCAATATAAACCGAAGGTTTGCGATTTTGATAGTCTGACTGGATAGAATAAAGTTTCATAGAAAAATGGGCATAAATCTTGGAATACCTATCCAAATATTCTGAAATTTTGAGAAGATATGGCCACGATATTTATGAACAACACTAATGAATGCTGAAATGTGTGAATATGTCATTTAATAGGTATAAAATTAATCAATGTTTCAGGGAAAAATTCTTTCTATAAAAGGAGGGGATCTCCTCCCTCTCAAAGTATCTCATTCTATCCCATTTATTCCAGGATGCCAAGAATGATAACTTTTTCAGATTTCTCTATTTTATTTAATTTCTTTTACATAGATTTTTAAAATCTATTTCTTCTCCATTCATCTCGATTACCCTTACCATGGTGGGGAAAACATTTTGATTGACTCAGAAAGGGTTGGATTTCTATTTTTTAATGATTGAGTTCTTGGACATAATTGAATGGAATTTATTTCTTTTTAAAAGTTGTTTTCAATTTCATACAACATATTTTATTATCAATTGAGATCATTCTTGAATTTTAATTCTGTTATTTATTGTGTCCTTGGTATATAATCATTACCCCACTCTACTGATTTCTAGTTTATATATGATGGAATAAACTAGGGATTAGTGGTGAAGTAATCGAGGATCTTCAGTATGTGTAAAAGGGGTGGTGGATGTTATTGATTATTTAGGATAAACAAGACCTGATAGGGTATTTCCCAAGTTAATTAAGGATATTCAATACAACTCTTTTTCACATGGAAGGAGATTTGAACAAACTGAGATCTTTGTAAAGTTTTCTCTCACCATCACAATTTCACCAAGGAAGTGAGGGGAAACAATTGTGGAATCTTACTTTAATCAACTCATAAGAAGAGGTTTGAATTAAATTGAACAAGGATATCATTACAATTGGGAAAACGACCCCGACCTAATCACTCTTTTAATGTCATATTTTTCAATCATTTGAATTTCAAATTTCATTTCAATCATTTTCTTATTGATTTATTCTAAAAACACATCATCTTTACACTCATTTAAAAGGGAAAAATTGTTTTGTGTGCACTCCTTTTCAGGATACTTCTAAGGGTTAATCACTATACTCCACTTACAAAATTAAAACACCTATTTTTCCATGCCCTATGATAGGCGTGCATCAAACATGGAACCACTGTTGGTGAGTCAGTGCCACAATATAATTGTATATATTTTACATTTTTAAAATTAAAATAAAAAAACTTTTCCATGATGTTTTCAAATGATTATTTCTTTAATTCATTGAAAAATTACCCACCGGTGGAAGAACCAATTTTTGATTCACCTTTGTCTATGGGGGATGTGGTTTTATTTCTTTTTAGACAGGTGATGTTATTTTTGAATTCAAATAATGAGGAATAAATATTAAATGAATTCATAGCTTGCCTGAGGGAGGACATGAACAATAAATTTTTTGAAGTGATGGCCAGAGAGCTAACGGAGTTATCCCATTACTTTCTAGAATTTTCTGATGTTTACATGGTCCAAGTAGACCCCCCCTTAAACTTACTTGATTTTTATAAGTATTTCCAAGAAATGGAGGAAACCGACTACTTACCTCTATTTGATACTACTCAACTCCAAGAGGTGATTTCCAATGAAGAGGATATTTAAGATGATAAAACTTAGGGAGATGATATTTTTATAAACTCATTATCTTATAATTTTGGAAAAAATGAATTGATTATCACCTCGAATTGTTTTAATTTTTCAGATTCATCTAACACTTATATTTCCTTTCAGGAAGATGATGAAAAAGAAGATTAATCTAAAGGGGATCATCTGGAGCTCCTCGAACATGTTGATCATTAATTGGAGGGCTATCCAAGAGGAGATAAAAGTGGATTTTCCTAAGGAAATAAATACACAATATGCAGAAATTGAAAGAGGAGAATTTGATATTGACACTTCATGAATTAATTTTTTTTTTTCAAATAGAATTACACTCTGACTTTCCCTTTAATTATTCCACTGATGCATCATACCTGGAGAAATCACTAGTGAATGAAGACGAAATTATGCAAGTGGAAACAATGAAACAGGAGGACTCATTCATTGTGTTAACCCCACCATGAATGTTGTATCTCATTAAAATACAGGTGGACTTGGTATACTATATCCATGGAGTCCTCAACAAAAAGGATCAAGTGCATGCTGTAAATAAGAATTATTGTTGGTTCATGAGAAAGAAAATTCACCCACCATCAGATTGGGGATAACTGATTAGAACTGCCCATCTAGAGGCACTCAAAACCCAAGGCCCACATAGGGAATTATCCTAAGATATATCATTATTTTCTCATTAAAATTCCATTTTCATTTCATTTAATACATTTATTATGCCATCCTTTCACCTTTTTTTATTTTAAAAGAGTGACACTTAGGATCCTAACTCAAGGTTGCATTCCCAATAAGTCTGTTTTTACCTCTCATTTACATTTTCTTACTTCCTATGATTCATTTACAAATATTTTACATGTTAAATACATTTTAATTCACTAAGGACAGTACCTCATTTAAGTGTGTGGAAGGTAACCTTTTTAGTTTAGGATTTTAAATACTTTTTTAATTTTTAGTTTTTATAAAACAATTAATTATTTTAAATATTTGTGTCTTTATTTTTAAAATTTAGTGTGTTGTCAAACCTTTTGAGATGAAATGATTAACTTTTAGATATTTTAATCCCATGTCAATGAGTGAACCAATCTATTCCATGAAACCAAGCCTAAATGAATACATAAATGACATTGTTTCAATTTTAAATCTTTTGGAATTTCATTAAAAGTAATTTGATTTTTAAATCCCATGCCCCATATCACTGTATTTTTTTCTAAATCATCTTATTGTGAGGATTCTTTATCATTGATTTCATATTATTTATATTCAAATAATTTTTTGAGAGAACCATACCATTATTTATTTAACTAGAATTTGATTTATTCCTATAAAAAAATGAGGGTTTGAGGTACTTGTGGTTTAAACGATTGAGGCATTTATTTGGTTTTAAGACCCATTTTCAATGTAATACTTTTGATTATGGCCTAACTTGTACATTAATACTCCTATCCCTTAAAACCATGAAGATATTGTTAGTTTAGACACATTACAAGCCCATTTTTCTATCTAAACTTCTCTTGATGTGAAATTGAATGATCTAATTGTATTTAAGTTTGGGGGAAGATGTCTTGTGGTGTACTACCTCATTTGGTGAAATTTTGGGTGGAAAATTAAAATTTCAAGAGATGATGTTTCTACTGAAAATGTCATTTTGTTCAAAGTCGTTCCTTTGTAGATTATTCTTGATAAAAGAATTTGTGCCTTTCTGGAGCTTCCAAAGTCAAAATAAATCTTTTCCTAGCTAGAGATTAAAAAAATTTGTTTGAGAAAACAAATTTTCTAGTGATATGATAAATTGCATGAACCCTTCTTTAGTTTTCATGAAAATTGAGCTAATTTGCTACAAAGGGGAAGAGAAGGAGACCATACTTGAGTGAAAATCATAATCTTGCAATTTTTCTTTAAAAAAGATCCAAGCCCTCATTTTTTAGCCTCAGAATTTTTAGCATCTAAATCCTACCAACTAGAAGCAACAAAACAACCCTGAAATGTTCTCATAAGAAACACATGTCCTTAAATCTAACAGGACTATGGAGACTCTTCAATGAATTTGGATGATAAAATCCTTAATGAACATTTACATTTATGAGATGAGAGAAAATTCATATGAGGTAGGGGTTTCGTATGAGTGGGATAAGAAATAAAGTGTAAATATATTAAATTATATAAATGGTGAACTTGGATTAATGGTTTGTGATGATTCGTGCTGTCTTTTTGTTTCTTGGTATAGATTTTTTAGATCTCATGGATATGTGTTTTGGATTTGATTTCATTTAATTTTTATGTTTACTTGTCTAAGATTCTAAGTGCTATGTATGGGGGAATTGATAGAGAAAATATTTTCAATAAATTTACATTAAATTTAATTATTTTAAATCCCACCAATGTGTTACTTTATGATAAATTTCCTCATTTTATTATATTGGTGGTATTTTGAGCTTAATTGTAAAAATGGACCATTTCAAATTTTTAATTGTTATAATTTTCTTATTACCATAAGATTTTCTAAATCAATCCAAATTGAAAAATTATTTCTTTTTAAGATTATAAACATCTAGGGATTAATTTAATCCCTTTTGACCAAATGTTGAATCGACTATATTGAATCTCAAAATAAGGCCATAAGTTGGACCATGAGAACTATTTACAAATCTGTCAATTTTTTGGTGTGGGGTCTATAACTCATTCACGTTGAGTCTAATTGCTGTGAAATTCAGTGGGTGGATGAGAACAGAGTTTTGGAAGTTCTTTAATGAATTCTAGGACAGTTTAATTCTCTGTTTTAATGGCCATTAATGAATTCTATTATTTTTTTTTTGATTTTGGTAGTCTGACTAGACATAATAAACTGTCAGAGTAAAACAGGCCTAACTCTTTGAATACTTGTCCAAATACACAGAAATATTGAGGAGATATGGATAAGATATTTATAAACAACATTAAATAATATTGAAATGTGTTAATAGGTCATTTAATGAGGATACAACACATCAAATTTTGGGGTAAAAATTCTTCCTATAAAAGGAGGGGAGCTCCTCCATCTCAAAGAATCTCATTCCATCCCGTCCCATTCCTTCTAGGACACCAAGAATGAGAACTTTTAAGCTTTATATCTTTTATTTAATTTATTTTCCATATATTTGTAATATCTTCTTCTTCCCCATTCATCTCAATTACCCTTACCATGATGGGTAAACTTTTTGAGTGATTCAGGAAGGACATGTTTTCGTTTTTTTATTTCTTGAGTTCTTGGACCTAATTGATTGAAATTTTTGTCTCCTTCAATGTTGTTTTCAATTTCATATAGAGGATTTTATTATCAATTGCGATCATTCTTGAATTTTAATTCATTGATTAATTTTTTCCCTGGAAAATAATCCGCATCTACCTCAACTGATTTCTGGTTTATATATGATGGAATATACCAGAGATTACTGGGGATGTACTTGAAGATCTTTAGTATGTGTGAAAGGATAAGTGGATTTTATTGATTGTTTGGGATAAACAAGACCTGATCGGGTATTGCCCAATTTAATTGAGGATATTAAATACAACTATTTTTCATATGTAAGAAGATTTAACCAAACTGATATCTTGGTAAGGTTTTCTCTCACCATCACTATTTCACCAAGGAAGTGAGAGGAAACGCTTGTGGAATCTCACTTTAATCAACTTAGAAGAAGAGGTTTTAATTAGATTCAACAAGGATAACATGATAATTGGGAAACTTACCTCGACCTAATCACCCTTTTAATATCATAGTTATCAATCATTTGAATTTCAAATTTCATTTGAATCATAATTTTATTTATTTATTCCAAAACCCACCATTTTTACCCTAGTTGAAAAGTGAATTTTTTTTGTGTTCACTCCTCTTCAGGAGACTTCCTAGGGTTAATCACTAGACTACACTTTGGGAAATTATAGAAACTTTTTTTCCATGACCTACGAATGGCGTACATCAACCTTAGTGTCATTTATGGGGAGGTAAAACCACAATATAATTAAATATATTTTACCTTTTTCAAATTAGAAATATTAAAAAAAACTTTTCCAGGTTGTTTTCAAATGAATATTTCTTTAATTCATGGAACAATTACCCACCCATGAAAGAAAAAATTACTAACTCACCTTTGTATGTGGGGGATATGGTTTATTTTATTGTTAGAAAAGTGATGTTGTTTTGGAAGTCAAATAATGAGGAACATACATTCAATTAATTCATAGCTAGTCTGAGGGAGGACGTGAAAAAATAAATTATTAAAGCGATGGCTAGAGAGCTAACTGAGTTCTACCATTAATTTCACAAATTTTATGATGATTTCAAGGTCCAATAAGATCCCCTATTAAACTTCTCTAATTTTTTAAGGAGATCCATGAAATGGAGGAGAATGACTACCTACCTCTTTCTGATACTACACAACTCTAAGAGGTTCTTTCTACTTAAGAGGAGATTGAAGATGAAAAAAAATTAGGGAGATGATATTTTTATGAACTCAATATCTTCTAATTTTGGAAAAACTGAATTGATTATGATCTCTAATTGTTTTAATTTTTTAAATTCATAAAAAACTTATATTTACTTGGAGGAATATGATGAAAAAAAGATTCATCTAAGGAGAAACATCTAGAGATCCCCAAACATGTTGAACATTTATTATAGAGTGTTGAAGAGGAGATAAAAGTGACTTTTTCTAAGGAAATAGAGACACAATATGAAAACACTTAAAGGGAAGAATTTGATATTGAAACTTCATGAATTATTATTTTTTCAAATAGAATTACAAAATTAATTTCCCATTTATTATTCCATTTATGCAACATACCTTGAGGAAACAGTAGTGAATGCAGAAGAAATTTTTCAAGTGGAGACTATGAAATTAGAGGACTCATTCATTGTATTAACCACACCATACATGTGGTATCTCGTTATAGTAGGTGTGGACTTGGTATACTATATCCATGGATTCCTCAACAAAATGATCAAGTTCATGCTGGAAAGAAGAATTCTTTTTGGTTAATGAGAAAGAAACATCACCCAACATCAGATTGGGGATAACTGATTATAACTTCCCATCTAGAGGAAGTCAACACCTAAGGCCCACCTAGGTAATTAAACCAAGATTTGTCCTTATTTTGTCATTCAAATTCTATTTTCATTTCATTTAATAAATTTCTTATGTTATATTTTTACATTGTGTAGATTTTAAAAGGGAAACACTTAGGATCCTTACTCAACTTTTCATTGCCAATAATTCATGTCATATATCTTCTTAACATTTTCTTGTTTGTTATGATTAATTTTCAAATACTCATACATGTTAAATCCATTGGAATGCACATAGTACACTACCTCATTTATGTATGGGGGTGGAACCTTTGTGGCTTATGATTTTCAATTATTGTTTGACTTACTATTTTAAAAAAATTCTTTTTTAGATATTTGTGTGTTCATTTTTAAAATATAGTGTGTTTTCAAAAAGTTTGAGCTGAAATTATTATCATTCGGATTTTTGAAACCCATGTCAATGAGTGATCCATTCTATTCCATGAAACTATGCTTAAATGAATGATGAAATGACATTGTATCAAGTTAAAATATTTTGGAACTTCATGAAAAGTACTCTGATTTTTAAATCCCATGCCACATATCATTGTCTTTATTTTCGAAATCACTTTCTTGTGAGGCTTCTTCACCATTGAGGTCATATTCATTATATTCATGCCATTTCTTGAGAGAACAAGACTATGCATTCTTTAACAAGAATTTGATTTCTTCCTATCAAAACTTGAGGGTTTGAGGTACTTGTGTTTTAAATGATTGAGAAATTTATTTGGTTTTAAGCCACATTATCCAAATAACCCTTTTTATTATAGCTTTCCTTTTACATTAATCCTTTTAGCCCTTAGAAACCGTGAAGATCCTCTTAGGTTAGCCACATTACAAACCAATTTTCCCCATATAACCCTCTCTTAAAGTGAAATTGCGTGATCTAGTTGAACTTAAGTGTGGGGGAAGATGTATTGTGGTGTACTACCTCATTTGGTGATAATTTGGGTGGAAAATTAAATTTTGAAGAGATGATGTTTCTACTGAAGATTTCATTTTGTTAAAAGTTGTTCTTTTCTAGAGAAATAATCATAAAAGATGATGTTCCTTTATGGAGCTTCCAAAGTAGAAAGAAAGTATTACCTATCTAGAGCTTTAAAAAACTACGTTTGAGAAAAAAATTCCTTTGAAATGATAAATTCTATGAACTTTCTTTTTGTTTTCAAGAATATAGAGATGATTTTCTAAAAAAGGAAAGGTAAGGAGACCAAACTTGAGTGAAAATTAGAACCTTTAAATTTTTCTTCAAAAAATATCCAATCCCTCCTTTTTCGATCTCAGAATTTTTAACAAATAAATCCTACTAACTGGAATCCACAAAACAACCTTGAAAAGTTATCAGATGAAACACATGTCCTTGACACACATCAGGTGGAGATGTAGGAATTTATCAAGCCTATGGTGACTATTGAATGAGTTTGGATGAGAAAAGCCTTATTGAACATTTGAATTTATGAGATGATAGATAATTCAAATGAGGTAGGTGTTTCATGTGCATGGGATAAGAAATGAAGTGGAAATATATTAAATGATATAAATGGTGAACTTTAAATAATGGTTTGTAGTGATGCATGCTATCTTATTGTTTCTTGGTATGGAATTTGTAGATCTCATGGGTATGTGTTTTGGATTTGATTTGATTTAATTTTGATTTTTACTGGTCCTAGAGTCCAAGTTCTTACTATGGAGGAATTGATAGAGAAAATATTTTCAATAAATTTACGTTGTGTTTAATTGTTTTAAATCCTGCCGATGTGTTACTTTAGGATAAATTGCCACATTTTATAATATTGTTGGTATTTTGAGCTTAATAGTAAAAATTACACATTTCATATTTTTAGCTCTTTTAAATTATTATGTAATTTTGGCCACAATTAATTCTACATTAATACAAATTGAATTTTTTCCAGGATTATAAACATCTAGCGATTCATTTAATCACACTTGAGAAAAAGAATAATTGTCCATATAGAAGCTCAAAATATGCTCAGAATTTGAACCATGAAAACTGTTTACAGATCTCTCAATTTTTGGTGTGGGGTCCATAACTCATTCATGGTGGGATCAATTTCTACGAAATTCGGTGGTTGAATACATAAAGAGTTTTTAAGATCTTTAATAAAGTCTAGGATGTGTTAATTGGCCATTTTAATGGTCATTAAATCATTATAATCCATAGGTATACGATTTGGATAGTCTGATTGGGCATAATTAATTGTTAGAGTAAAACGACCATAAATCTTTGAATACTTGTCCAAATAATATGAAATTTTTATGAAAGATGACCAAGATACTAATGAAAAATATTTTAAAATTGTGAAATGCGTGAATATGTCATTTAATGGGGATAAAATGCTTCAACATTTGGGGGACAAATTCTTCCTATAAAAGGATGGGAGTTCTCCCTCTCAAAGCATTTCATTCCATCCCATTCATTTTGGGACACCAAGAATGAGAACTTTTTTGGATTTCTATCTTTTATTTCATTTCATTTTAATATATTTTTAATGCCTTATTCTTCTCCATTCACCTCCATTACCCTTACCATGGTGGGGTAATCATTTTTAGTAAGTCAGGAAGCGATTTTTTTCTATTTTGTAATGTTTGAGTTCTTGGATATAATTGAATGAAATTTATTTCTTCTTCAATGTTGTTTTCAATTTTATAGAGAGTATTTTATTTTAAACTGTGATCATTTTTGAATTTTAATTCTATTATTGTTTTTTTCCTTGGTAAATAATAATTATCTCCCTCTACTGATTTTTAGTTTATATACGATGGAATAGACGAGGGATTAGTGGTGAAGTACCGAACGATCGTTAGTACGTGTAAAAGGGTTAGTGGATGGTCTTGATTGTTTAGGATAAAAAATACTAGATCAGGTATTTCCCAAGTCAATTAAGGATATTCAAGACAGCTCTTTTTCTCATGGAAGGAGAGTTGACCAAACTAAGATCTTGGTAAAGTTTTCTCTCACCATCACAATTTTTACATGGAAGTGAGAAGAAATGATTATAGAATGCCACTTTAATCAACTCAGAAGAAGTGTTTTGAATTTAATTTAACAAGAATAACATTAAAATTGGGAAACTGACCCTGACCTAATCACCCTTTTAATATTAGAGTTAGTAATCATTTGAATTTAAAATTTCCTTTCAATCATTTTCTTATTGATTTATTCTAAAAAAAAATCTTTTTTAGCCTCATTTAAAAGTGACAAACTATTTTTTATGCAATCATCTTCGGGCGACTTCCTAGCCTTAATCACTAGACTGAACATAGGTAATTTAAAAAAACCATTTTCCATGCCCTATAACAGGAATGCGTCAAACATGGAACTGTTTCCAATAATGTAGTTCCATAGTCTAATTGTATATATTTTAATTTTTTCAAATTAAAAAAAAAATAAAAAAACGTTTCCATGATGTTTTCAAATGATAATATCTTTAATTCATGGAAAAATTACCCACCAGTGAAAGAACTAATTATTGAATCACCCTTGTCAATGTGGGATGAGTATTATTTTCTTTTTAGACATGTGATGTTATTTTTGAAGTCAAATAATGAGGAATAGACATTCAATGAATTTATAACTGACCTGAGGGAGGGGATGAAAAAGAAATTTTTGAATCGATGGAAGAAGTTCTAAAAGAGTTCTACCATTACTTTCCAGAATTTTATAATGTTTACAAGGTCCAAGAATACCCCCATTTTATTTCCTTGATTTTTATAAGGAGATCTAATAAATGGAGGATACCGACTAGATACCTCTATTTTCTACTACTCAACTCCAAGAGGTTCTTTCCACTGAATAGGAGATTAAAGATGAACAAAATCAGTGAGATGATATTTTTATAAACACATTATCTTCTAATTTTGGAGGAAATAAATTGAGTATCACCTTTAATTGTTTTAATTTTTTAAGATTCATCCAACACTTATATTTACTTGGAGGAAGATGATGAAAAATAAGATTCATCTAAAGGGGAAAATCTGGAGCTCCCCGACCATGTTGAACATTTATTGGAGGTTGTTCAAGAAGAGATAAACGTGGATTTGCCTAAGGAAATAGAGACACAATATGAAGAAATTGAAAGGGAAGAATTTGATATTGACACTTCATGTAGTAATTGGTTTCAAGTAGAATTACACTTTGAATTTTCCTTTGATTATTCCATTGATGTTGCAAACCATGAGAAAGCACTGGTGAATAAAGAAGAAATTATATAAGTAGAAACTATGAATGAGGAGGACTTATTCATTATTTGAACCCCAATATGCATGTTATATCTCATTACAATAGGGGTAAAATTTTTATACTATATCAATGGAGTCCCCAATAAAAAGGATCAAGTGCATGATGGAAAGATGATTTCTTGTTGGTTCGTGAGAAAGAAACATCACCCACCATTAGATTGGGGATAACTGATTAGAACTTCCCATCTAGAGGATGTCAAAACCCATGGCCCAATTTTGGGATTAAATAAGGATTTATCCTTATTTTCTCATTCAAATTATATTTTAATTTTATATTATAAATTTCTTATGTTATCTTTTTACGTTTTTTAGATTTTAAAATAGAAACACTTAGGATCCTAACTCAACGTTGCATTGCCAAAAAGTCAGGTCATACCTCTCCTTTACATATTCTGTCTTGTTGTGATTCATTTTCATATATTCACACATGTTAAATCTATTTTAATTCACTGAGGACACTAAACCATTTATGCTTGGGAGAGGGAATTTTTATTGTAGTATTTTCAATTCTTGTTTGGTTTACTCTTTTTATATGAAAAATAATTTGTTTAGATATTTGTGTGTTCATTATTAAAATTTAGTGTGTTGTCAAAAATATTGTGCTAAAATGATTATAATTTCAATTTTTGAAACCCATGTTAATGATTGAACCTATCTATTCCATGAAATAGAGATAAAATTAATGATTAAATGACATTGTTTCATGTTCAAATATTTGGGAATTTCATGAAAAGTACTCAGATTTTTTTATCCCATACCACATATCCCATGCTTTATTTTCTAAATCACTTTCCTGTTAGGCTTCTTTACCAGTTTTTTCATATTATTTATATTCACCACATTTTTTGAGATAAGTATACCATTCTTTCTTTAACTAGAATTTGATTTATTCATCTCAAAACTTGAGGGTTTGAGGTACTTGTGTTTTAAATGATTGAAGATTTTTTTAAGCCCTATTTTCAAAAGAATCCTTTTTTATCTTGTTTAACTTGTACAATAATCATTATATCCCTTATAAACCATGAAGATCATATTAGGTTATCCATATTACAAGACAATTTTCTCTATATAACTCACTCTTGAAGTGAAATTGCATGCTCTAGTTTAACATAAGTGCGGGGGAAGATGTATTTTAGTGTACTACCTCATTAAGTGATACATTGAGTAGAAAATTAAATTTTTAAGAGCTGATGTTTCTACTGAATATTTCATATTGTTAAATGCTGTGTCTTTTTGGGCCATTCACAATAAACAAAGTTTTTCCTTTCTGGAGCTTCTAAATTAGAAAGAAAGCTACGTCTATCAGGAGCGTTAAAAAAACTATGTTTTAGAAAACAAATAATGTTTAAATGATAAATTCTATGAACTTTCCTTGAGTTTCCATAACTATGAAACTAATTTTCAATAAACTGGATGATAAGGAGACCATATGTGAGAGAAAATTAAAAATTTTCAATTTTGCTCCAAAAAAGAGATGATCCCTCCTTTTTCGAGCTTAGAATTTTTAACATCTAAATCCTACCATCTGGAATAAATAGAACAACTCGAAAAATCCTCATAATAATCACATGTACTTGATTCACATTGGGTGGAGAAGTAGTAATTTATCAAGCCTATTGTTACTCTTGCGTTATTTTGGATGAGAAAATACTTGTTGAACATTTTCATTTATCAGATGAGAGAAAATTCATGTGAGGTTAGTGTTTATTGTGAATGGGATAATAAATAAGGTAGAAATATATTAAATGATATAAATGGTGAACTTTAAATAATGGTTTTGTATGAGGCATTCTATCTTTTTGTTTATTGGTATGGATTTTTTAGATCTCAGGGGTATGTGTTTTGGATTTGATTTGATTTAATTTTAAGGATTAATTGTCTAGAATTCCATGTGTTAAGCATGGGATAATTGATAGAGAAAATATTTTCAATTAATTTACATTGAATTTAATTGGTTTAAATCCCAAAAAAGTGTTACTTCAAGATAAATTACCACATTTTATGATATTGGTGGTATTTGGAGATTAATAGTAAAAATGGCCCATTTTGGATTTTTACCTATTTTAAATTATTGTTGTATTTTGGAAATAATATTTTCTACATTAATCCTAATGGAATTTATTTAGTATTATAAGAATCTAGGGCTTTATTTAATTATTTTTGACCAAAATCTGAATCAACCATATGGAAGCTCAAAAGAGGCTCACAATTTGGACAATGAAAACTATTTACAGATCTGTAGATTTTTGGTGTGGGGTATATAACTCATTCATGGTGGGACCAATTGATGTGAAATTATGTGGTTGGATGAGAAAGGGGTTTTGGAATATCTTTTATAAATTCCAAGACACGTGAATTGTCCGTTTTAATAGTCATTAAATCATTCTAATCTGTAGGATTGTGATTTGGATACTCTTACTGGACATAATAAATTGTTATTGTAAAAAGTGAATAAATCATGTAATACTTGTCCAAAAACGTTGAACGTTTGTGGAGAGATGGAAAATATATTTATGAATAAAATTAAAGAGGCTTTAAATGCATGACGAGGTCATTTAATGTGGATAAAACTCTTCAACTTTATGGGGACAAATTCTTCTTATAAAAATATGGGAGATCCTCCCTCTCAAAGCATCTCATTCCATACCAATATTTCTAGGACACTAAGAAGGAGATATTTTTCTTATTTCTCTCTTTTATTTAATTTTTTCCATAGATTTTTAATGCCTTCTTCTTCCCCATTCATCTCAATTACCCTTACTATAGTGGGGTAATAATTATGACTGATTCTGGAATGGTTGGTTTTCTATTTTGAAATACTAGTGTTTTTGGACATAATTGAATGACATTTCTTTCCTATTAAAAGTTATTTTCAATTTCATATAGCTTATTTTATTAAAAATTGCGATAATTATTGAATTTTAATTCCTTTATTAATTTTTTCCTTAGTAAATAATCATTCTCTCTCTCCACTGATTTCTGGTTTATATACAATAAAATTGACCAAGGATTAGTGGTGAAGTACGTGACGATCACCACTATGTGTAAAATGGGTAGGGGATGTTCTTGATTGTTTGGGATAAAAAATACCTGATATGATATTTCCCAAGTCAATTGAGGAAATTCAATACAACTCATTTTCAAATGGGAGGAGAGTTGACCAAACTGAGATCTTGGTAATGTTTTCTCGCACCATCATAATTTCACCAGGGATGTGAGAGGAAATAATTATGGAATCTCAATTAAATCAACTCATAAGAATAGGTTTGAGTTTAATTGAACAAGGATAAAAATACATTTGTAAAATCGAGACTGACCTAATAACCCTTTTAATATCATATTTTTCAATCATTTGAATTTCAAATTTCCTTTCAATAATTTTATTATTGATTTATTCTAAAAACACACCATTTTCACCTCCGTTTAAATGTGACAAGTTTTTTATGAACTTTTCTTTAGGGGACTTCCTATGGTTAATCACTATACTACACTTAGGGAATTTAAAAAACTGTTTTTCCATGCCCTACGATAGGTTTGCGTCAGGGGGTGACTTATGAAAGGACAACAGGGGAATGCACTACTTAGTCAGGTAAATGAGTTCCCAAGAATTTTTGCATTCATTTTCTCTTGGGTGGAAGAAGTTTATTGATATATTTTTTTCTCAAGACCAAAAGGGGAGGATTTTTCAAGGAAATAATTTTAAAAATGAAGGAAATATCAATGTCTACATAGGCAATGAATGGGAAGCCACTCCAACAAGAATTTGATGTGTAATAGAGGGTATATTTTAGTAGATAACCAATTCCATATGGAGAAGGCTCCTTTATGGAAAAGGATTATTGTATCATGCAGTTTTATGCCATGTGACTAACTCATTGACCGTGTTGTTTAACATCATGTGACTAAGTCATTTTATGTGTAGTTTAACGTCATACGGTGAGGAAATTAGGATGTGTAGTTTAAATTTGTGAATTAAGGAAATTTTGGTGTGGAAGTTAAATTTGGGAAATAAGGAGATTATTATGGGAAGTTTAAAGTCTTGAAACAATAATATAATGTTATGTAGTTTAAAGTCATGTATTAAATAAATTAGGGGGTATCATTTAAGGTCCTTATCTTTTAATGGAGGTTTGATGATTCTATGATTCATAGTAATTTGTTTATAAATGTGCTATTAATTAAGGTATGGAAGGAGAATATTATAATGTATGATTTGGGTGTTCTTAGATCTGAAGAATGGTATGGGGAAAAGGTTTTAGGATGTTAGAGATGGTCTCACCCAAGAATGAAGATACCACTTTTCAATAAACCCATTATGAGGGTTGTTTTATACAAGGCCAACTGGGGCGTGTTCTGCATAGTGAGGAGAGGAATCTTTTGACTACTAAACCTATTATAGGAGCATCTTATGCATGGCCAACTGGGGTTCATATTGTCTGCTCAGGAAAAGGAGTTCTCAAGAATTCTAAAATTCTATCTTAAAGAGAAGTTCAATGTTTATGGAGTTTTAGATTTTCCCATGAATAGAGTTTGTTTTGTGGCGCAATTAACTAAACACAGAAGGGATATTTCAAGTCAAAATTTCCTTGTAATTGGGGAGATGGATGCCCTATGTAGGCTTGACCTAAGCTTAAGAAGTACAATTCATATAGTTTTAGGCCATACAACTAGCACCATAAGATTATGGAAATTGTGGATGGTATTTGGAAAAATAACACGAGACTATTCTACTACTCATTGAACATATGATGGGGGAAAATAGAAATCATGGTGTTAGAGAATTTTTAGGTTTTGAGAATCGATATGGGAAAAATATGTAGAGTATGACTACTGATTTTAAATTGTGGGTTCCAACATACCATCTTCAAAATAATAAAGTGGAAGAAGAGGCTTCCCCTAAGAATGAAGTTTCCACGGGTTTAAATACCTTTTATAAGGGATATTTTAAGAAAATCCAATTGGGGAATGTATTTCATAGAAAAATAGTGGAATACTTTGGGAGAAAAAACCATTATGGGGGAAATTTATGAAATTCCAACTAGGTTTTGTACTACATTGTCAGGAAAATGAGCTCTTAGGTATCAGAAATTATGTCACTAAAAGTCGAGGAATGGTTATCAAGATATGAATGTATTCAAGATTAGGAGTATGGAATCCAAAGGTGTATTTCCAATACATAAAGGAATCATTGTACTGATATTGGCCATGATTTTGGAGTCCCTTGCACAGATTAGACTCATACATGGAAGGGGGACATCTCTTATTTCCTTTGTGGGTCTCTAAGGATATGACCTAAAATAAAATATTCTGCAATGATTTTTTTTGATTTTATATATAAGAGGGGAAATTTTCTTTTACCATATAATTAGGGGTAGTTATTAAGCCCTAGGCTTCACTATGTATCTAAATGGAATGAGAATCAAGCCAATCATAGTTCTAGAGGCACCATGCAGTTGGATGTCATGAGGAAAGGATGTTGGCTGTGTAGTTTAATGTCTTACAGAAAGGATGTGGGTGATTCCAATTTAAAAAAGTAATATCATGGATGGGCCTAGTTGTAGAGTCCAAGTGCCAATATGTATCTTTTTGGAGAAATAATCAATCCATATTTAGTTCTAATATATATGGGTGCAAGCATAAAGTGGAAACTTTTATTGAATCTCCCCATGTAAATCTGACTCATACATGGGAGAGGAGGGGATTTTTTAAATTGTGTAGTGGATGGATCTAGGAATGAAGATATGGGATTCACTATGTATCTTATATGGATGATATTGAATCTATACATAATTATTGAGATTCCCTATAGTTTAATGACATGAGGTAAGGAAAATATGAACTGATGTGAAAGGATGAGAACATTATGGATGAAAAAAGGTGTAGGACCCAAGCATCACTATGTATCTCATTGGGATAAGAATCAAGCCTCTTGTGGTCCCTGCCAAGCTCCTTGATTATATCCGATTCATGCATAAGAATTAAAGGGTCTTTATGATTTAACCACGACTAGACCCATGATTGGAGATATGGGCATCACTATTAATCTCAATAGGATGAGAATCAATCCACACATAGTTCTTGAAGGTTGTTCCCCACCCAATTAGACTTTGATGTGGGTAAAGGGACTTCTGATAGATTCTAGACAAATGGTGGGGCCTAAATCATGAAGTCTAATTATCACCAAGCATATAATTGTAAGGAGAATCATGTCATAATTATTGGAAAGGTTACCTGTGTAGATCTAGTCCATGCAAAAGGAAAAGGAAAGGGGATTTTATTTTCCAAAATCATGGCTAGAACCAGGATTGGAGATCTGAGTGTCACTACGTATCTCAATGGGATGAGAATCAACCCACACCTTGTATTTGGAAATGATCCCTCGATAGGTTTGATTAAGGGACACATGGGTGAAGGTGATTTTTAAACATTGCGGTAGGAACCGAGATAGGAGATCCAAGCATCACTATGTATCTTGGTAGGGTAATAATCAAGCCACATATAGTTATTGATAAAGTTCCCCATGTAGGTTTGACCATACACAGGGAGTGGGGATTTTTTATTAAAATAACACAGTTGGACCTAGGATTGAAGATCTGGGCATAAATATATATTTGAATAGGATGAGAATCAAGAAAAATGTAGTTCTTGAAGGTGGTTCCCCACACCAATATAGGTTTGATGTGAGGAAGTGTCCTTTACTATTTTTCAGATATTTTCCTGAATAATGGTTTGGCTCAAGACACAAAATTGTATGAGAATCAAGACATATGTTTTGTATGAGTCCCTAGTATAGATTTGGTTCATATACATGAAAAAAGGTAAATTGTTTCTTTATGGTCACATTTGAACCTGAGATTAGTTATCTAGGCATCTCTATTTATCTCATTGGATTTAGAATCAATCCACACATTGTTCTTAGTAGTGGTTCCCCGTGTAGGTCTGATTCAAACACATGGAAAAAACGGGGCTCAAGTGACACTAGGGAGTGGGAATGATGTGAGTAATGCTCATGCATGAAATCTATTCATATTTCTAGGGGCCACAAGGAATGTCTACTCATGGTATCTTGGGTATTTTGTAATGTAAAATATGGGATACGTTAACCATACAATTTTAATGTCTTGTGGTGAGGAAAACTAGTGTTATGTAGTTTAACGTCTTGAAGCTATGACAACATGTTGTATTTTTTATCATCACGTGATAAGGATGATGATGTTATGCCATTTAATGTCAGGTAGAAGGGACGTATATGGTTCTATGTAGTTTAATATCTTGTAGCTAAGAAGAACTCAATGTGATTACACAAAGTACTTCTTCATGAACCTTGCATTGGTTAGAGTTGAAGAGAGTTCTAAATACATTGATATTAAGGAATAAAATCCATTAGAATGGACCATCTCTATGAAGTAAGTTCCCTCCCACTTTATCTCAAGCTTTAGAGGATTATTTCCTCGTATCATCAGATTCATAATGGCCAATACAAATTCTCCTTGGAGGAATGAATGAAGACATACCTTCTTCTTAAAGGGTCCTGCTATCCGATTCTGACATACCCCAAAGTGATATAGGGTATGAAATACCATTTTTCTCAGTCGCTACAGCTCATCTAGTCATTCTAGAGACTTTTCATCTATGGATATCTAGTCAAAAATGGAAATATGGAGCGATGGAAATTGAACATAGATGGGATGACTGCTTCTGTTCCATACACTAACGAGTACAGGGTTTCCCGCGTTGTAGTACAAGTTGTATTCTGATAATCCCATTAGTAATGTAAGATATTTTCAGGGATAGATTTCTTATCTTTTTCACCATCTTCCAGAGTATGTTCAATAGGGTTTTAGACGCCGAAAAATGCGTAAGTACTGGGGAATGTTCCGTAATGAAAAATAGAGGTCATATTAGGACCAGGAGGCCCGGTCCGGAGGGCCTGGAGAGGTTGCGCGCAAAAAAGGAGACATGCCCAAAAATATTATGTCCCGCGTGGAAGACCTCGGGATTCATGAAAGGGTCCCAGCACCGGCGCAAAATTATTTCACGCCCGGGCCCCGCACGGCTGATATTTGTACCGACGCATCGGTCGTGCAATTATTTCACGCAATCCTTGCATTCCACACTGCCAGAGGCCTATAAATAGAAGGATACCCCCTTCCTTTTTGGGGATGAAGAATTAGAACTGCCTCTCATGCATGTAATTTCCATTCCACGTGTGCAATATGGACTTCAGGTAGGGTTCTTTTTCGCACCAAGTCACCCCGAGATCCACCTTTGCATGAGATCCCCCTGGATTAGACTAAATTCCAACCCATCGGGGTTTTCCTACCTACTCGCAATTCCTTCCATTGCGCATCCCCTGTCGTTAAGCTCGTCCCTCGTCACTTGCGTGTAATCCCGCCACCTTGCGTGCAATCCATTTAAGTCGCGCAAAGGCTTGGCCACCCTTATTTCACACAGCCCCAAAGGCTGCACGCAATCCTTCAATGCTTTTCACCTCGGTGCTCCCCGTGCATTCCCTGTGTGCGAGTCCAATGCCCTCCTTCCGGGTGCCATTCGCGAGTGCCCTGTGCACCTCGGGAATTCATATCATGTATGGTTTTCCCGTACAACCTTCTAGGCTCGTACGAAGCACCTTCAAAGTCCCTTGCAGAATCCTTCCCGTTTCGTTGCTTCACCTCATGCTTCTTTACATAGTCATGCTAACGATTATTTCTTCTTCACATAGCCATGCTAATGTGGATCCCTCGTTGGTTCTCCCCGCGACACCCCCCTCAGAATGGCATTGCCGATGCCAACCCTTCAACAAGTGGCATAGGTCACCGGTTATGTATGTCCTAGGGGTGCGGAGCCAACCCACCTTGTCCGAGTTGCAGGACGTTAAACTGCCTAGCACCTCATCCTCAACACATGACATTAAAATGTGATCCGGCCTCATGCCTCGCACGTAGGGTCCCCCCGCCTTGGACATTCTCCATGCCCGCTCATCTCCACGGGGATGGGATCACCCCCCCACATTGGATGATATCCTCCTTCTCGGAGTGGCGTTTGTCTGCGAGGAAGGGCAACCACCTTGGTGTAATCCCCTAGCCCCTCTTTCGGAAGGTAGAACCCATGCACCTCCATACTTCCCTGGTGCCAGAGCGAGCGGGGATCATGATGGGAAGTGGGACTCCTCCATTCTTCGGTCCCAATTCCCTCTCCCGCTGTGATCTGTCGCCCTCGGGCCTCCATCCTGGAGTAAGTCCCGGAACCATGGGCCGCTCAACGTGTAATCCCCTCTTCTCTTTCCACGGATGCACCCTTCGCGACGTGATCGTCAGGTCCCTTCAACCTCTTGCTTCTCACACTGAGCATGACTCCCATGAGCTTAGAGTGAGCACCGACCCTGACCACCTCCAGTGAACTATGAGGACTTTGATCCATGCCAAGGCATGGTACATATGAAGCCTCCATGAGGTTCAAGACCACCACTCGGTCGTTACGAACCCTTCACATCTGTTCACCAACTCTATGGGTTTCCTTAGAGTGTAAGCCCCATACCTCTATGGGATGCCTCAGAGTGTAATCCCCATACCACCATGGGCCATCTCAGAGCGTAAACCCCATCCATCCCAAACTACGGGGACTTTGATCTATATTAAAGCATGGTATGTAGGAAGCCTCCATGAGGTTCAAGCCCCACCACCTTGGGCCATCTCAAAGCGTAATCCCCATCCATCCCGAACTACGGGGACTTTGATCCGTGCTAAGGCATGGTACGTAGGAAGCCTCCACGAGGTTCAAGACCCACCACCTTGGGTCGTCTCAGAGCATAAGCCCCATCTATCCTGAACTATGGGTACTTTGATCCATGCTAAGGAATGGTACGTAGGAAGCCTCCACGAGGTTCAAGCCCCACCAACTTGGGCCATATCAGAGCGTAATCCCCATCCATCCCGCACTACGGGGACTTTGATCCGTGCTAAGGTATGATATGTAGGATGCCTCCACAAGGTTCAAGCCCCACCACCTTGGGCCGTCTCATAGTGTCAGCCCCATCCATATGGGCCCCAGGTCCCTCTTCACATTGGTTCACCGACCCCATATCCTTTGGCTGTATTAGAGCGTAATACCCTAATGCCCCGACCCACATGACTTTAAACTGTATTCCATCGAACTACATGGAAATTGATTCCCTGACACGAGGATACATAGGAATCATCCACAAGGTTCAAGCCCAACACCCATGTCTCATCCTGGCTTCTCCCTCGAGCCCACGCGCCACGGGAAGCTCATACCCTAACCCGGAGGTTTTACACCCTCTGGGTCCCATCCATGTGTTCATTATCACGGGTCACCTTTCTAGGTGTCCCACCGTATCATCGAACTATGAGAACTTTGATTCCCTGACGGGGGGATACGTAGGAAGCCTCTATGAGGCCCAAGTTCAAAGCCATCATTCATCCTGATTCTAACCAGGGCCACCACATCCCGGTGGGATCATTCCATTTCATTCCCCTCCACGGTATCCAGGAATCTGCCCACGTGCTAGCCCCAACATCAGTGTTCCCTCCATGGGGTTCTTCAATCTGATCCACTCTAGCAAGTGTTACGATCAGTCTGATCCGTCTCTTCTGGACGTTAAACGTGCAGCGTACCCTGTGTTAAACATGGGAAGCTGAGGAAAATCTCAAATACATGCCTATGGCATACAATTCTCCATGTTCGATATGGGATTTCTTGGTCTTCCGCACCCTCAAGAAACCCTATAATAAAGGACAGAAGACATACATTCCAGTTCCCTAGTGTCAAGACACGCCTGAGATGCCCCAAAGTGACTATTATCCTAACCGAAGGTTGCTGATCAGGCCGGACCCCAAGGAAGGTACTGACAGAAGTAGCGTACTTAACTGGTGTCCATGAAGTTATGGCATCAGGAAGAGATTCACGAACCACGACTTAATCGATGAGGGAGACTCGGACTAGGTGACGAGCTCTGAGGAGGAATCCATGGAAGGAAGAAACGACATCCCATCATCTCAGTTTCCATCAAGGAGAAGGCATCCCTGAATAAGGAATGAATGCCACCCACCATTGGAAAGCAGGAATGCAGGGCCACAGCAGCGCATCCTCTGCGTGACGGATGCGCCCGCGTCCCTGATGAAAGCATCAGAAACAGAAAAAGGTGAACCTGAAATGAATCTCCTCTCCTCATCTTGGGAACTAGTAGTGCTCAGGACATCAGGGGATAAGCATGTCATCTGACCTCGTCATCTGGTACCAGGTCCTACCGAGCAGGCCAAACATGGAACTCGCCAGAAGTTGGGACAGTTAGGACATTGAGCCTTCTATTCTGTGATGTTGTCTGCGTGGATATCTCTTGCCAACCATGCAATACAGAACGACGTTGGGGAACCAGTTGTCAAATCCTTTTTATAGAAGTATTAATGAGTTCTTCTCCCTGATTCTAGAATCAATTCATTGCCTCCGGAGCTCGATCACCTGCCCACCGATGCAGGGGTAGGGGCAGTATCAACGCAGCTTCCCCGTGTGGTTTTGCTTCTCCCACAACGACCACAACCACCACGACTGCTGGGCACCTATGCCCCTCTCCCCATAGGAGATTATCCAGTGAAGGGTAATAAATGACCTTGTACGTAGGTATGAGGAGGAGGGGGTCATCCCCACCCGGGATATGGCCCGCCAAGATCTTGAGGCGGCTGTGCTTCACTGTCCATGCCGCCCCCGAGGGCCGCACAGGGAGTTGTTGCTCCCCACCCCAAAATTCAATCACTTCGGTAGCTTGTCCCCGGAGCATCTCGATAGCTCCCTCCCCTACGCCGACGAAGTAGGAGGTATCTGGGATGGCCCTGTCAGAGTCCCGCTTCAAGGGCTTCTAGTAAGGGCCCCCACCCGGCCACGTCAGCACCGCTGCCCGGTTCCCCGAGCCAAGGAGCAGGTAGTTTACACGCCTGCACCACTGGCTCCATTCCACTTGACCCAACGCTAGCATCGGGCACAAGAAGAATAAGACGCTCGTCATGGGGCGTCAACATCAGCAACTACTGTGGCCCGAGCCACCACTAACTGACCCCTTCAAATCCATGCATATTTCGAGCAGGGAAAGTAGTATTCCCAACCTGGATCGAGGCCCCAACCGCCCCATGGGAAGTTTTGGTCGACTCTCCTGGTCACCGGCATAGGTGATGGCCGTCGCGGACCATTCTGCAGCAGTGACTCCTGGCACGAAGGCTCACTCAGCACCACCATTGCGGAAGGTGTGGGCCCTCTCTGCTTCCAATCTTGGCTTGGAGGTTTTCCCTGTGCCACCTTAAAACTTGGCGAGGGTCTTCCCAATGACGGAAACACTCCACGTGGGGTTTTCTCCCACACCCACTACACTAGGTACGAGGTCACTCCCCCTGCGATGAATAGCGAGCATGGAAGCATTGGACGTCCAGTCACTCGCCAGCACGGAGGTCCTCCCAATGTCCCTTTCGACATTTGTCCCGGTGCCCCTCGCACCCTGGCTTCCCCAAGTGGAAACTCTATCCACCCTGGCGCTGGTACAGCCGGGGGACCCCATGTTGCAAATCATCCCTACCCTGAAGAACCGTCCAGAGGTAGGAGGGAAGGCCTCCGCCACCGCAAGAGGAATCCTAGGGAAGGATGGGCAGGAATTAGGCCAGTCTTCTTCTTAGACTCTGAGGCGAAGTACGATCCAGCGTAGAAGCCCTCCCCTCAGTCCTCAGAGTCATGTAATGGGGCAGGAATGAGGTGCATCAGCCCCGTGCTTCCGGAATGCGAAGCCCGCAGGATCCCTACTTCCCTCTGAAGGTATATATAGGAGGACGATATCCTGGAATGCTTCCAGGGGCTGACGGCCCAGTTTCCACCATCGCCCCCAGAAGCACCCTCTACCTCGGAGCTATTTTGGGGTTCAATGATGGAAGAGTCAGGATTTAGCCCACCCCCAGCAGACATTAGTGCCGCGTCAGGGGTTTTGGTCTCCGGTCCATCTTACCGCGACATTCCGGCTAGGTCGCTACAATCCTCAGGGGACAACTTGAGATTTGGAGGCCAATCAGCTTGTTTTTCGTATTCTCCGCCAGCCAGCATGCCGTCCCCGCGGTCTACCTCAGTGCTGCCGCCAGTTACACATCCAAACTCAGTTGATGATTCGGGAAAAAAGGATAGACCCTGAATCAGAGCTGGGGAACTTTTGGACCATCCTCGTAGCGGCCCACTTCCCTGAGAAGTTTTGGCCGGTTGCAGGATCAAATTTTGGTACACCAGAATCTCTCACTCCAGAGGAGTTTTATTGCTTCCACTAGACCCTCTGGGCGACTCACCTCCATCTTCACCACCGGCGAGTGACTTATCCGGGGATCCAAGAGAACCTTGAAGGCATCGACAAACAATACCACCTACTTGACCTGACCACACTCCTGGCAGGCCGACACCCTGGGTCCCCTGTCCTCTACAGGGCCCTCCAACAACAGTGCGTTCAGAGTTTTGGAGTACTCCACAGATTTTTTGAGGAGGCTACCCCCCACACGATGTCTGTGGTTGGGGATAGTATACTGCCCTCCTCTTAAGTGTGATTCAACGACAACCTAATTCCCTTAGAAGTGGTGAGGGCATGCCCCTAGGAAGAGTGGCAGTCAACATGACCGACCTAACAGGAGAGTCGAATGAGCTGGGGGCTTCTCGATGGGGATGCCCCCCCTGAGGACGTGTGGCCACTGGACCCATCAAGGAATATTACTCGCCAGAAGTGGAACCTTATAGGTCTCCCTCCACCCACTGAAGCATTGGTACTAATCCAGAATGTCAGTAAAGGAAAAGAGCATGTTGGAGCTACCATGAACTCCAAACCATCAGCCTCAGTGCCAAAGCTGGAAGATGACCCTGAGAAGGCCACACTGCGTCAGCAGCTTGCTATGTAGAAGAAGTTAGTTGATGAGCTTCTGGATGAATGAATCATAGAGCGGCATCCCGACTACGGCAATCCTAGACCGGGGCAGCAGGGGCAGGAGCAACTACCCCTCGGTGAGATTCTCCCAGGAAACCCTGATCCTGCTGTACTCACTGACAGGGTAGAAACTAGAGCCCATGACAAGAGAGTGCGGTATGTCTCGCTGAACCCTCCTGAATGACGATACCGTCCGGGGAACCTCGACCAGGCTCCTCCAACAGCCCCAAGGGTCTCTCCACCAGTCGATCCAAGAGACGCTGAGCTCGGATACCAAATTGAGGAGCCTAAAAATGCACTCGTGGTTAGGGATCCCTGTCAGGACAAGGACCCACACCCAGAATATCCGATGGTGGCACTCATTGCCCGCCTTGAAGATTTGAAAACATGATAGGTGGTTGTCCCACCCGATGGAAAGCCGTACACGGCATGGGTGGATGACATGCCATCACCCTCAGGATTAGGAAATCCCACTTTCTCCCCCTTTAATGGGATGGGGAACCCTACGCAGCACTTGGCCTACTTCAACTCGAGGTGTGGGCCTATGTTGGGGACTCCGGCACAACAAGAGGCCGCCAATCTCTGTTGCTTTGTTCAAACACTAGAAGGGCTGACATTGGTTTGGTACATCCTGCTCCCCATTGGATCTATGACTAGCTGGGAGGACCCTCGCAGATAGTTCCTTTTCTAGTTCAGCTCTACCACCCAGAAGACGAACATCGTATACCACTTCAAGTGCATTCAAAGGCCCGACGGGAGAGTCGCGGACTTTATCGCCCGGTGGAAGGGGCTCACACACTCCTTGACATGTTGTTGACTCAGGAGAAATTATTGATAATGTGCGTGTGGAATGTCAAGATGGAACTGGTTCCCTCCCTGATCACACAGAATTATCCCGGAGGGTTCCGAGACTTCTCGTATAAGGCCTAGAGCCTCAAGGAAGCTCTACAACAGGATGGTTAGGCACGCCTGCTGCCCCCTGCAATTCTAGCAAGGAGAGCTTCCAGAGCCGAGCCTGTCGCTGTTGCCCAGGCAGAGGCCCCCAGGCAGCTAGATTTGCTGCTAGCGGAGCCAGCTCCACAGCCTCACAGAGGCCCTCCACTGAGGGCACAACTCCCATCCCATAAGTGCCCGCCACAGAATCGACAGGCACCTCCGCGTAATGCACAGCCACCGCTTAGGCGAGATAATCAAGTTCCTCCCCCTCGAATGGATCCTCCGGCCCCCCGTCAGGGTCAGGCTCTTAGAGCCCCTATTCCGGACAGAAAGAATCAGACCTACTCGTTCGACGAGGCTCAGGTCCCCGGCTACTTCCGTAGTGCCCTGGAGTAGAGAATTGTGCCACTGCCCGAGTGCCGGAAGCCATAAGAGGCATACCTCACTAATCACCCCAACTACTGCCCCTATCAACGAATCCTAGGGAACACCATCAAAAAATTCTACATGTTCAAGGACTAGCTCCAAGACCAGATTAACAAAAACATAGTCAGGTTAGGACCAACCCCAACACAAGTGGCAGGTGTCTTTGTGAGATCGGATAGCAGTAGCGACGACGGAGGCGCGTGGCAGTAGGTCCCTAACCGCAGGTCCCGGAAGTATAGTGACTAGATGGCTCGCAGGACAGTTGCCCGCGCCCATGGCATTATCCGTGCATGCCTGAATCAGTCGGAGCCTTCAGAAGCTACGACCTCCACTTCCACTTCATCATCTCACCCGACCTCTTCCCAGAAGAGAAAGCATCAGCGACACAAGAAGAAGTAGCACACCCCGCCAATGCCGTCTTCGTCTCGCACTCTCGGTGACTTCATGCCCCCAGAGATGGGAATCCCTCCCAGAATCCTCCCCATGGTGGATGATTCATCAAGTGATAGTCAGGGGTATGCTTCAGTTAACACCGTCAAGCTGGTAAATCCCTGTATGAATCCCGATGGGGGGGGGGGGGAAGACGACCCTCCCCAATGTCCCCAACCAACACCAACGTCGGCAAAACCGCGGCCATAGGGGTCGTCAGGGCACGTCAGTTGGCGCCTCCAGCCAGGTCGTACATGCCGCTGAGACCAGAAAGCAAGTTCAGCGTAGAACTGAGCATGAGGTAGGCCCTCCTCCGCCACCGTTTATGTTACTAGATCAGGAAAAGACACTTCACCCATCTCGCGATCAGATTCACCCAGCCACATGCCTATCTCATTTTCCCGATCCTAACCTGGCAGCTACCCTCAGAGCCCCGACTAGTGACCAGTGGGATGTCCCTAGTACTAGTCAGCTGTCGGTCTATCCGGTAGGGTCCGCCATGCCTCAAAACGCAGAGTGGCCTCCAGTAAGCAGAAGTTCATGCCTAGCATGTAAATACGATGTTCTGATGTACCTTGCCAACATCCTAGTAAGGCTTTCCATCCTTGAAGCCCTTCACCTGTCACCGGATATGCACGAAGCACTCACGAAGGCTTTAAGAAGCCCCCTCCAGCTTGAGACAGAGGTAGCAGCTGCAGAAGCCTTCCACGATGAAGCAGTTGAGAGTGCAGAGTGCCAGGCTGTCATCTCATTCTCTGGTGAAGATGAAGACCCTCCCATACCAAGGCACATTCACCCGTTGTATATCACTGGCCAGTTCAATGGCATGGAAGTCCACCACTGTCTTGTCGACATAGGCTAAGGGATTAACCTAATCCCGACTCGGATACTGAAGAAGATGGGTTTGTGTGAGGATGATTTAACTCCCTCCGACCTCAGAAACCAGGGGTTTGACTGAACCGAATAGACCCCAGTCAGAAAAATCCTCCTGAAGACCCTTTTTGGTGGCCTATTTTCCAGTACCGAATTCACGGTTGTATCCCAGGACATCGTGTACAACGCATTGATGGGAATTCCACGGCTCCACATGCATGAAGAAATCCCTTCATCGTATCACCAATGCCTCAAATGCTCCCTCAATGGTCGAGTAGGCGTGCTCCAAGGAGATGTGTCTCCTTTTGCCTCTTGTGAAGCTCTATATCTGAATGCTGACTATTACGAGAGCAAGGATAAGCCGATTCTGGCAAGCGAGGATGAACCCTACCTAGTCACAAGTGATGCCTGGGCAGGTCTGGATGATGCCTACACTTCCCAATTCATCGGTTGGAGGCCATGACCCCCGACATGGGGAAATGTTTTGTTGTTTCGGGTACAAGAGGATGGAATATTCCAAGGTCCAAGAAATGGAGTAAAATCACCTCGTACTCTTACACAAACTAGGATCAGGTGATCCTGGAACCTCCTACCCCCATGCGGTATCGAGATGTCATGATCATGGCAATGGCAGTCCGTTATACTTGTCTTTTTCGCCGGGATGGGATAATTCGGCTCCGGCTGATGTTCCACTACTGCATTGATGTTATCAAACTTGGTCCCTTGGGCCGAAGACCAGATGGGATTGGGTCGATGACCTTCATAGCCATGGTCTCAGTGGAACATGAATGCCCCGATGCAATGACCATGGTCGCACAAGCAGGTAGCAGCCACCTATCAGAGTTTGATAGCTCAGAAGTAGCTCCCCCTGCGGATGATCCGTCCACAAGTGAAGAAGAGGATCTGGAGGATCTTCCCCTTGCATTTGAGGAGGGAGTCTTAGCCACAGTCGATGAACTGGTATAGGTGAACCTCGGAGGTGAGGCAGATCTGAGACCCACGTGGATCAGCACTGCTATGTCTCTCATGGAGCAGCAGCGGTATATAAAATTCGTCAAATAGCATTGTGATGTGTTTTCTTGGAGTTACGACGAGATGCCAGGAGTAGATCCTCAGGTATCCGTCCACCGCCTTGGTCTCCCAACAAACCATCGCGGGTTCAAACATCCTCCCAGAAAGATGCACCCTTCTCACGGTTCCATGGTTGAGGCCGAAGTTGACAATATTATCAAATCCAACTTCATCAAGGAAGTTCAATACCCCAATTGGTTAGCCAATATTGTTCCAGTAAGGAAGAAGAATGGGCAGATCAGAGTCTATATCGACTTCCGCGATCTCAATCGCCAATGTCCGAAGGATGATTTCCCCCTTCCAGTTACATAATTGCTGATTGAAACTACGGCTAGATTCCAAACCCTCTCCTTCATGGATGGTTACTCTAGATATAATCAGATCTGGATTTCCCCCAAGGATGAGGAATCTACCGCTTTCAGGGATCCCTAGGGTACTTTCTGTTACTAGGTCATGCCATTCGGCCTGAAGAATCCAAGCGCCACCTATCAGCAGGCCAAGCATCGCATATTTAAGCAAATACTCGGGACACTGGTGGAATGTTATGTGGACAACCTGGTGGTCAAATCTCGCTAGCGCCAGGGCCATCTATAGGATCTTGAGAAAGTGTTCGGTTTCCTCCATTCCTGCCCCCTGAAGATGAACCCGTTGAAGTGCGCCTTCGGGGTCACCTCCTGGAAATTCCTCGGCTTTGTTGTCCAGCACCAGGGCATCGAGGTAGACCCAGAGAAGATCAAGGCAATCAGCCAGATGCCTCCCCGAGAAATATTCAAGAGCTTCGAGGTCTTCAAGGAAACTTATCCTACATACTCTGATTCATTGCGAATCTGGCCGGAAAGTCTAAGCCCTTTTCTTGGCTCATGAATAAGGGCACCGCTTATAAGTGGGATGAGGAGTGCCAGACTGCCTTTGAGGAAATCAAGAAATATTTGCTCCATCCTCCGGTCTTGATGCTACCCATCTTCGGAAATCCACTGATTCTCTATGTCACCACCCTGGAACGATCCCTGGGAACCCTTCTCACCTAGAAGAACAATGACGGGACATATAATAGCCTCTACTACCTCAGATTCATGATCCTTGATACAGAGACCATATACTCCCCCATCGAGAAAAGCTTCCTTGCACTCGTATTTGCCGTACAGAAACTACGACATTGCCTGCAGCACCACGAGGTGCAGTTGGTCTCTCGAGTGGACCCGCTGAAGTACATTATGAACCACCCCATGTTGACTGGATGACTAACACGGTGGGAGGTGATCCTCTAACAGTTTGACATCAGGTTCGTGTCCGAGAAGGCTATCAAGGGGAAGGCATTGGGAGACTTCTTAGCTTCCCACCCAACCTACGTGGATCAGCTGCTGGACCTAGGTTTTTCTGATGAGTCAATCCTATCAGTCGATCATGCCATCCCACGTTGGAAAATTCACTTCGACAGTGCCTCCCGAAGCCCCCCCCAGTAGGAGACTCAATGATCCTAGGCTCAACAGAGTGGGCCTGGGTATCGTCTTCATCACCACGGAGCAAGCCGTTCTGAGGTACTCATTCCTATTGTCAGAGGGATGAAACAACAACGAGGTAGAGTACCAGGCTCTCATTACTGGTCTCAAGCTGGCCATTGAGATTGACATACCCCATTTGCATGTGAAAGGGGATTCCGAGTTGGTCATCAAGTAGGTCAATGGTGACTATTATGTCAGAAAGCCAGAACTTGTACCATTGTTGGAGTGCACCCTCCATATAATGGCCCAGTTCCCCTCTCAGCCAGAGGTAATTCACATCCCTAGGTCATAGAACAGTCGAGCAGATGCTTTGGCCAGCCTGGCCACATCGCTTGCGGAGCCTGAACACGACCACCTGATTATCCATGTGGTGTACCGGAGATTCATTGCTCCCATTACCCAGGAGGATGATTGCGGCCCACAGATAAACCATCTTACCAATTGTTCCCCTACGTCAAGAGCATTGGGTACTTCAGATGTAGTGATCAAAATAGTTGCCGATTGGAGGAAACCTTTGGTCGAGTACATTCAATATGGTAAACTCCTATCAGACCGAGCTGAGCGCGAGAGAATCTGACGTTGCGCGCTATAGTTTACCCTTCAGAGTGGTCCCAACCTTGAGAAGATCCTTTATAAACACGGATTTGATGATGTTCTCCTCCGTTACCTTCAAGGAGTCAAGATTCCACATGTCATGCAAGAGGTTCATGCTGTTTCCTGTGGCCCCCATTAGGCCGGGTCAAAGCTGTCTCACTAGATTCGGAGACTAGGGTACTTCTGTCCCTCCATGATCCATGACTGCATGGAGTTCTCCAAGAGGTTGCATGCATGCCAATTCCATGCTAACTTTGTGCATTGTCCACCAGAACCTCTCCATACCACCAAGTACTCTTGGACCTTTGCAGTCTGGGGGTTAGATGTTGTGGGGCCATACCGACCGGCAATGGATCGCCAGTACCGGTTTATCCTGACCACTACAGATTTATTTTTCAAGTGGGCGGAGGCAATTCTTCTCAAGGATGTCAAGTCCCATTATATCGTCGATTTCGTGAGTTCCAATATCATCTATGGATTTGGGGTACCCCACGCTATCCTCACCGATAACGGAAATGACTTCCGAGAAGCCGAGCTGAAGAAATTGTACGCCACGTACAACATTTGCTCCAACCATTACTCTCGCTATCACGTGCAGGTAAATGGACAGATTGAGGCATTCAACAAAACCCTCTCTAATATCTAGTAGTAAATGATTGGTCAGATCAAGAAAATTTGTCTGGATAAACTCCCTAACTCCCTTTGGGATTATCGAAAAACAACTCGTAATTCCACCCATTTGACCCCATATTCCCTGGTGTACAGAACCAAGGCTGTCCTACCCATTGAGATTCAATTTCCATCATTGCGCACAATGGTCTATGACCAGAAAGCATCGGAAAGGGCGGATGAGATCCATCTAGCAAAATTGGAAGCACTGGATGAGAATAGGCTTCATGCCCTGCACAACCTAGAGAGGCACCAGAGCAGGGTGGCTCGAGCTTTCGACAAGAAGGTTCGCCTCCGATCTTTCTTGTAAGGTGAATTGGTATTTTCCCTCAAAGCGCCAATGATCCTCAGCAGGAAACCACCCATGTTGGCGCCCAAATTGAAAGGGTCTTTCATTGTTCATAAGGTTTATCCTAATGGAGGGTACTCCCTGGTGACCATGGATGGTGAGCGTATAACTCCTCCCACTGTTGGGCAAAAATCTTTGAAGGTATCATTGAAGCATTTTTGAGGTGATTGTGTTTGTTGACAAAGTGGACATCTGCGTGGTGATTGATGACAAAGAAAAACAATGACATACAAATTTGTTGACAAAGAGGATTTCATGGTGGAATGCCGAGTTCAAGAGCTGAGGTCAACGATCCATGTTTGATTCAAGAACGTCGATAAAAGGAATGGATGATCTGGAGGCGGTACAAAAGAACAGATACAAGGTGGCGCCATTTTCCAGTGTTTGCCAAATTTTTGGTCCTGAAAATAGGCAAATGAAGAAAAGTGTTTTTGGCAAAGGGACTTGCGCGCCGAGGACTTGGAGAATAGGAAACTTGCCCGCCATATGTTTTTCAAGATCAGAAGATCAAAATATGGCAAAGGAAGTAGTTTTGTGCAAGTTTGGGCGTTGGTCGCGCAAGTGTCTAAAAGGAGAGAAGACTTGCGCGCCGAGACAGGGTCGCACAGGTGACTTGCACGCCGTCGCACAAGGTGGTCAATTTGCCGATAAATACTAGACCACCCCTCTTCATTATTCACCGGAGTTCATCTCAGAGCTCCTGTCGCGCAGGTGTGGTGGTCGCGCAAGTGGTGTGTGTGGTCACGCAGGTGGGACTTGCGTGCCAGTGGTTGAAGTTGTGTGCCGATGTTAGAAGTTGCGTGCCGGTTTGCAGTTGCGTGCCAATAGTGGTTTGGGAGTAAAAGGAAGAGAGTTGCGCAAGTTTGGAGTTGAGGAAGCTTGTGTCGCGCAAGTGTCAGAGGAGGACTTGCACGCCCGTTGTGACTTGTGCGCCGATACTTGCGCGCCAAGTAAGGTTTGTTCCAGCAGTGTTTTCAGGCTGCGTGGAAGCTAGAAGTTTTCCCGATACCTTCGGTGCAAAGAAATATTCATCTACGGGTGAAAGTTGTACTTCAACAGAGCATTTACACATAGAGGAAGATGCATTCATTCATGCAAATGAAGAGACCTACAGGTCTATAAACTGTGAGTGGATTCCTTCCAAGAGCAGTGAGCTTGAGAAGAGGAAGAAGGTGATCCTCTCCACTGGCAGTGAGCCAGAGAGAGAGAAACAGGGAGTGACCCTTGGGAAAGTAGTGAGCTGACCCTAAACATTGTAAAGGTAGTGAGCCTGGGCATAGAAGTGATCTAGCCCGAACCTTGTAATCCACAGCTAGTGAAGATTAGTGGAATTTGGTACGACCAGCAACCTTTCGGCGTATGCTCCTTGGACGTAGCCCTTAGCGGTGAACCAAGTAAAATTGTTGTGTCTTGTGCTTGCTTTACTTTCTGTTTATATCGTGCAGCAGGAAAAAGAGAGAAGATTGTTTTTCTTAACAACGAAACAAGATCCGAACGTGCATTAATTTTTAATTAGCCATACCCTGATTCACCCCCCGCCCTCTCAGGGTATCCAGCCTAGTGGACCTAACACCCACCAATGCCAATTTCCTCAAAAAATACTTCAGTTGAGCCTCACGGTCTTGCATGAAGTTAAACCGCATGGTCCCACATGGCCCTAAACTGCATCTGGTCCCGCATGGCCTTTAACTACATTCTCGTCTCGCATGATGTTAAAATGCAAGCTAGTCCGGCCTTCCTGACCAAGGCCCTCCCTTAGGCCCCTTGGCCTTTTCGGGCCTCTGGCCCAGTTTCTCTCTTATGGGATTTTTCGGCATGGTGTGGGCTTATGTCCTCAGGCATGTCAGATTACCCGCCACACCGTGCGCATTCTCAGATGAGATGCCTCTCATCATCCTACATGATGTCAAACTGTTCTACTACAACTACGTGTGGATTGATTCTGATCCTTATGGGATACGTAAGACCGCCTGAACACCTAAATTTTAAGTCCATCCTCATCTCTTAAGAGATCTCCCAATCTATCAATCACCTTGGCCTCTTGCCTTGTCCATCTCCACGAGGGGGATATATAGGTGTGGTACAGGGTTTTCGGTGACATTCCCCCCTTATCCTGGGAATCCTCCATCCTTTGGCCGCTCTCAAATTGAGCCCCTCGACCCTTTTTAGTGGTCCGATAATGTGTTTAGAGTACTCTTGTCTAGGACATGGAGTTTCAGATTCAACTTAGGCAAGTTCCGTCCACTTTTCAAGCTTCGTGTTTGCCTTCATTCGGGCCCCCATTATCTTTCACACCCAGAGGGAACCAAAAACAATGGCCTGGATACAATGCCTAAGGGGTCTCCTACCTTTAAGAGTGAATTCCCCTGAGGGTATCAGAGACAAATTGATACAAATCCCATGTTGCAAACATGGTCAGTGGTCGATACTCATTTGTTTGTCCCCATTTCAGGCTAACAAGACAGGATGCTGTGTTGCGAACATGGTCTGCAGTAATCCTCCATCGTCACGCTATCTCCTTCAGGACCTGAATATTGGTTGCATGATTCACATTATTTTCCATCCCATCATGTCAAGGTGGAATCTCAAAACTGTTTGTACTAACCCTCAGTGCACCTCCACACGTTAGTCACACAAAGCTGCAATACAAGGTCTCTCGGGGTTCCTGCAATATGAGCGCTAGGGCTATGGGCTGGGATATTCTCTAAGATCCATGTGTAGCTTGACCCTCATCCCCATGGGATATGTGGGGTCACCCATACATTGAATTTCGGGCCCAGCTCAGCTGGAGGATAGTGTCTCCTGCCCCTTTATTTTTAGACCTTCGTCGGGCCCTTGGTCGGAGGATTCCTTTCCAGAATCACGCGCGGTGATGGTGTGGGCTTATGTCCTCATTCACGTTAGGTGTGATTTATAGCATTGTGTGAATTCCCCCAGGTCCAATTCATATGACCTTAAACTATGCTGGTTGGTCCTACCACACAACCGTAAACTGTGATGATATCGTCCCGGCCACACGACAAAAAACCGCACTGCATTATGATGACCTCTCCATAGAGGAAATCACATTGGGTATCGGTCATTTACCATACCATTAGTCAACACTCGTATAAGGCTTTACTATTGTGGTGATTCTAGGAATTTCTACCATAGGCCGGTTTCTCCACAAAAGAAAAACCATTCACCTTAAAGGACAAACAAGATACATCAAATGTTTCTTCTTTTCATGCGAGGGCTAGACCCACACGCCCCTATCATCTTTTGCACAGGTGCCATACTATACCATTCCACCCATCAAGGACTACGTATGTCTTGATTCCCATCCTTATGGGATATGTAAGAGAACCCAGAAACTTTCCCATGGGCCTAGCCTAACGTTCGTGTTCGGTCCCTTGACCAAAACACTTCCCCAGGGAACACATGGTAAGTATGGCTTATGTCCTCATTCGCGTTGGGTTTCGTGACCACCTTATCGTGTGTCTCCTGCTCTCCTTACCCCTTGGTCTGAGTTCTATGACCTTAAAATAAGACCCTTTCCAAAACTACATGTGGCTTGATTCCCATTCTTATGGGATACGTAGGAACGCCCAGACATTTCATCTTGGGTCCAACCCCGGGAATCACAAGTCTATTCCCCCCTCACTATCGTCCCTTTGGCCTGACCTCTCGGGGAGTTGTGTAATTATAGAATTAGCCCCGAATAAGTTTGAGATGCCCCATAATGATCTTGGGAAGTGACAGTTCCCTCACTGGAGAGGTTCTGTCTAATAGTGGGGATGATCCATGATCAGATTAATATGTCAGCTTACTGTGCCTCCACCACGGTGGCATAATATTGGGAGTGTTGGATTCCATACGAACAAAACATCACTCCACTCTCCACACTTCACATGCCCCCTTCTTCGGATCTTTATCCTCTTTCACATTTGATGGGACCCCCTAACAGTTTGGATGCTTGACCTATGGTCTTCCTGCTGTCATGGGCCAACGTTCCGGAAGACTGATCACATCTGGAGGGATCCCCTAACAGTATGGATGCTTGACCTATAGTCCACCTGTTTTCTTGGGAAAACCTTCCAAAAGATTGATCGATGATATTCGAGTTAGGCCCCGTATTGCAAACATGGTCAGCGGTCATCCCTCATTTGTTTTCCCCATTTCAGGCTAATGCAATATGGATGCTGTGTTTCCACCACGGTTAATAGCTATCCTCCATCGTCACACCCCTCCCATAGTGTTCCGAATTTGGGTAACGTGATTCACCTTTTTCATCTCCCCATGTTCAGATTGATTCCAATGCCCCTGTCATTGCCCTGCCTTTGCGCTAGAGCACGTCGAGAAGATGATACGTCGATTGGTCTGAGGTCCCCTTCCTTTGATTGGGCCTCCCTCGTCTCCTCGGGGATCCAGGTTTGAATTTCGATTTCCCGAAGCTTGGTTGATGCTCCCACGATCAAACGAGGTGATAGTACGATCCACCTTTGCTTCTCACAACCCACATGAGCTTAGTGATTGAATTCTATTTGTTTCGGGATTATGTTTGAGCACAGAAAACCAAAGGAACAAGTATGTTAGGTAAATGGGTGAGTAATAAAATTTTTCTATACATACAGTTCAAAAGAACAAAAAGTAGTAAGGTGGGATAAGGGTATTGGTGTGGCCAAAATAGGTCCCTTAGGGGCCATCTTCTTGGATGTATCTCTCCAATGCTGGAACCTTTTCGCTGGTGGCCTCCAAGACTACCTCTCATCCCCTGAGAGCTCTTTCTTCATCAGTGGTCGCGAAGCGCAGCTCGCTAACCCTGGCCTGTGCCTGTGCCTATTCATCTTGGAGCTCGGTTATCTGAAAACTCGCTTCTATGAGTTGATCTTGGGCATCCTCTAGTTGGGACCTCAGCTACTCCACAATCTCAGAGAAAGTTGCAATGAACACCTCTTGCTCCTTCACCTGTTACTCAAGGCATCAGACCTCTTGTTCCGCCCTCAAAAAGGCTCGGGTACTCTCCGAATCCTCCTGGAACCGAATGACATCGGCGTGCTGTCTACTCTCCCACATCCTCTCATCCATGTAATCATGGACCGTTAGATGAAGACGTTGAGCATCTAACCCTCCAGCACACAGGAAGCGCAACCAGGGGTGGAGAGACCCCATCCACTTTAGCCACTCCACTTGGGGTTGATTGAGAAAACATCGGATGCACTTCCATCCCTTGTGTCGTGCCATCCGACTCTCCTGGGCCACTTCTGAATCTGAATCATCAAATTCTTTGGGATCAGCAGTCCAATAGACAGGGAAGACAGCCAACAAGGTAGCAGCAGTGTCTTCCTCAGAGGTTCCTCTGAGGGGAATTGGTTCTTCAGCATTTGGATGACCTTTCTCTATCCCCTCGGTTTCGATGGCACTCGCATCAGCTTCCGTCCCTGTCCTGACAGTAGCACCGCCAACGTACGCAGCTCCTTGGTCACCGATTTCCAGAGCCGACTCAGTTTGAGAGATATTCCATGGATGGAGTGGCGCGTGTGTCACCGGTATGCTAACATATATCCCGGGCTCAACATCCCAACAAGCCTCCAACGCCGTGATCACTGTATAGACGATGCACACCGTGATCAGTTGAGTCCTCTGACAGTGAGTACTGGTATCAAAGAAGGTAACTTATAGGAACCCAAGTCATCAACCTCCATTGCTCTGGCCACTACAGGAGCTGTCACGGCAGGGGATCCCTCAGCACTTGTCATCTCGATAAAGAGAGTCGGTGCCCCGCCTTGCTCTATTGATGCCTCCACCCCTCTTTCGGCCAGAGAGGCTGGGTCAGTGTCAATGTGCCCCTAAGTAAGATGAGGAAAATGGGTTAAGGGTTTCAAAGGAAAGAGAATACCAGAGAATAAGGGTAAGGGTCGATTCCTACCTCGAGTAGATTGGTCATGTCCATGTCGGAGCCGATGATCTCGCCGCTTTCTCGAAGACTCCCTTGATGGGACTCCCCTTGCGATCCTCCACCCTCAGACTCCCATTCTCCCTCTTCTACACCTTCTCCTTCTCCTTCTTCCCACTCTCCTATTTCTTCACCCTCCGATTCATCATTGTCATCTTCCCCTGGCGGCATCCTCTCTGGATGATGCTCCTGGTCGAGAAGTACCTTCACCAAGATAGGTGGCTCTGCATGCTAGCCTCATTGGCATATGTATGTGTCCATGGCCATCAGTTATGCATGCCATCGGTGGATGTCCACCCTATCGGTGACCCGTACAAGCCCAACTTCCGGTAGATGGATCCCTTCCCGCATTATCTTCTGCCAGAGAGATTCAGTACTAATTGAATACTGTAGGGTTATCCAAGATGACCACAACGCAGGGAACACAACATCCTAGGAAGGTTGAAGAAATTATTTTATTTTCTTCCCAGGAAGTTCTCAGGCCGCTCTGTGGGCCCCTCCTCCTGCAGGAAACGAGGGCGCGACCGCGCCATGCGACGCCCCCGCCACTGATGTCCTGGCTTGCGCATGCCCCCATTCCTAAGGTGCTGCCGGTCCTCCTCTCCTAGAAGCACCCCGCCTACTCCCTCGCCACTGAGGTTCCATGCTAACAACCTTGAGCTACTAGACGTGCTTCCGAAAAAGCCCCTCGGGGTATTCTATGGACAAATATTCAGCGTACTTAGTTGAGATGCCCACATCGGCTCCGGTGGGCGGAAAATGGACGATGTCACCAGAGCCATAGTTTGTAAACATCAGCCACAGCTGGAGAAGAACACAGGGATGCATCTCCTCTTGGACATCTGTGTATACCATCTTCGACATTCGTTGGAGGAATCCGAACTGCCTAGCAAACCGGGATGGCACATAAGGCTAGCAGAAAATGTTCCCATCAATCCGGGACATGAGTACCCCACCTCTGATGCTTTGGAAGTATTCCTTCTACTCCAGCGAGCCTTGACCGTCATCTACTAAATGACCGTTCGGGGTAGGGAATGGGATGAAGGAGAATTTGGCATGGTTACCGATCTTGATCCATATCCCCTCCTCGTTGAGCGTCATTTGCGTGACCCCATCAATTTTCAGCAGAGAGGGTCGTAGGCCGTTGGCCGGGGGATGAATGGAATTTGGGAAGGTATAGCCGCCAAAATGAGCCGCAACCTAGCCATGAAAGATCTAAAAGGGTCCTCATACTCTCCGAGGCGATCCCCCTCTCGATATGCATACCAGGATGGCATACAGCTGAGCCAGCATGAGGACCCCGAGGTTGAACCTTTTGTTGGCAGCCATGATGCCTGCCATCACCAAGGTCGTGGGGCGGACGCCCATCCCTGCGTCCTGTACTGGAAAGAGCCACCCACTCTGGAACGTGGCAAGGAATTTGGTGTACCAGACACTCGGGTCCTAGGCCTTATTGATGCTATAGCCCCATGATTGGTATTTCCCCACCTCCAATATCCTCTAGTAGGACCCGCTCTTGCTCCTCTAAACCACGGTTGGACACCGCTTTCCCCACCTTGGAATCTTGACCTTTGGGTCCTTCACCAAGAACAGGCTGAACCAGTCCTTATAGGCAATGTTTTTCAGGAAGTCCATGACCTTCAGCCTCTCCTTGGCCAACTCCAGAAGGTGCCACGTCAGTATGGGGGTTTGAGACCTATCACCCCATTTGTTCATCAGCGGTAGGAACTCGTCGTATTGATGGCACTCTAGAGGGATTCCTCCGATGCAGTGTATGTCCTAGAGACTAATATCTACTTCCCCATGATGGAGATGAAATGTGTTGGTGTTAGGGGACCACCGAGTGAACAACTCCGGTCCGAGTTCAGGTTGCCGGTAGAAGTGGAACTGCAATGTCCACACTGCCTCGAATATACCAATATGTCACAGCTTGGCCCTAAATTGGTCACATGTGTGGTGAACCCTTTATGCCCAGGCCCACTCATGGGTGAAGTTTCCCCCAAACCATAGATCCCAGTCCTACAACCAGCCTTTGGTCTCGTCAGTGATGCTCTGATGGAAAGTGCTCGCGTAAATGGTTGGTGAGTTCTCTGAAATGGGATCCCCCCAGAAATGGTCCTAGTCCTAGGATTCAGGACATATACATCCATGTTCCTGGTTTCTCTGGCAGGATGACTGTGGTTGGTGATATTTTATTGATGAATGTCATATTCATGGGTCACCAATGACTGTGTGCTATCAACCTCGAAACCTGACAGGGAAACTTCCTCTATAATGCCGAAGTTCCACAACGACAGATTATCTGATAAAGCGTACTCTTTATGGGTGGGAGTTAGCATGTTTAAGAGAATGTGGTTATTGGATACCACCCTCTTTGCTCCATAAACCTCCGGGTTCGCAGCCATCTCGGCTCTGCGCGCAGTGGCCTCCCCTCATCAACCTAGTTTGCAGCCATCATCTTCAAGCTAAGTGTTCGGAAGTGGTGCGTGGAATCTGGGACTTTAGCATGGAATCTAGTAGTAATGCGCATAAAATTAGAACTTGTATGCAGTCTCAAAGTGTTGCGTGGAAAATCCCGGGTTTGCACGTAAGAGGCCACTAAATCTCGGCGGAATTACGCACAGCCAAGCTGTTTTCACGTAGAAGTGAAAGAAATTTCACGCATGAGAGCTCAGGGATTATCACACGAGAAACACTGTATGGAGCATGGGGCCCCTGGCAGATTTTATAGACCAAGTCATGTTTCCGCGTCCACGCGTAAAGAGTATTCCGTGCTTGATTGGGGTTTTTCACTCCACCCGAGCTTTTTGCGCGCAGCCTCTCCAGGCCATTGGTCCCACATTTCAGCATTTCCCTCAGAATCTGATCATTGTGACCTATTTCCGATCCAATTCTGAGGGGGGGGGGCATTTGTAGACGCTGAAAAATGTGTAAGTTCTGGGGAAATTACCATAACGAAAAAGAGAGGTCATATTTGGACACGAAGGCCCAGAGAGGCTACGCGCAAAAAAGGGGAGGTGTGTGAAAATATTATGTCCCGCACATAAGGCACTGAGATTCACAAAAGGGTCCTGACGTAGGCACAAAATTATTTCACGAACAGGCCCCACGTGGTTGATATTCCACGCCTCCACATCGGTTGCATAATTATTTCGCGCAATCCTTGCATTTCGTGCCACCTGAGGCCTATAAATAGAAGGATACCCCTTCCTTTTCAGAGGTGAAGAATTCTAACCACCGCTCGTGCACGTAATTTCCATTCCACACGTGCAATATGGCCTTCAGGTAGGGTTCTTTTTCATGCCATTTTGACCTAGGATCCACCTTCGCATGAGATCCCCGTGGCTTAGACTAAATTCCAACCCCTCAGGGTCTTCCCACCTGTGCGCAATTCCTTCCATTGCGCGTAGGCCCATCATTTACACAAAACCTTTGTGCATCCCCTATCCTTACGCTCGACCCTAGTCACTCGTGCGTAATCCTTACACCTTGCACGCAATCCACTCAAGTCGCGCAAAGGCTCGACCGCCCTTATCTCATGCAGTACCAAAGGCTGCACACAATCCTTCGATGCTATTCACCTTGGTGCTCCCCCAGGCATTACCTATGCGTGAGTTTGATGCCCTCCTTCCGGGTGCTGTTCGCGAGTGCCTTGTGCTCCCCGAGTATTCATATCACATATGGTTTTCCCGTACGACCTTCTAGGCTCGTACGAAGCAACTTCAAAGTCCCTTGGACAATCCTTACCATTGCGTTGCTTCGCCTCATGATTCTTCACATAGGCACGCTAACAGTTATTGCTTCTTCACATAGCCACGCTAATGTGGACCCCTTGATGGTTCTCCCCGCAACACACCCCTCAGAACAGCCTTGCTGATTCCTTCCCTTCTACAAGGGGCAGAGGGAAGTAGTTATGTAAGTCCTAGGGGTAAAGAGCCAACCCACCTCGTCCGAGCTGTAGGATGTTAAACTGCCAAGTGACTTGTCCTCAACACATGACGTTAAACTGTGATCCAGCCTCGTGCCTCGCACGCAGGGTCCCCCCACCTTGGACATTCTCAATGCTTTCTCATCTCCACAGGGATGGGATCACCCCCCCCACATGGGATGATATCCTCCTTCTCGAAGTGGTTTTTGTCCGTGGGGAAGGGCAGCCGCCTTGGTGTAAGCCCATAGACCCTCTTGCGGAAGGTAGAACCCATGCACCTCCGTACTTACTCGGTGCCAGAGCTAGCAAGGATCATGATGGGAAGTGGGACTCCTTCTTTCTTCGGTCCTGAATACCTCCCTGCTGCGCTCTGTCGCCCTTAGTCCTCCATCCTGGAGTAAGTCTTGGTACAATGGGCCGCTCAATGCATAACCCCCTCTTCACTTCCCACGGACGCACCCTTCGTGACGTGATCGTCAAGTCCCTACAACCACTTGTTTCTCACACTGAACATGACTACCGTGAGATTAGAGTGAGCACCAACCCAGCACACCTCCATAAAACTACGAGGACTTTGATTCATTCCAAGTCATGGTACGTAGGAAGCCTCAACGAAGTTCAAGACCCCCACGCGGTCATTCTGACCTTTTCATGTTAGGTCACCAACTCTATGGGCTGCCTCAGAGTGTAAGGCACATACCTCCATGGGCTTCCTCAGAGTGTAAGCCCCATACCACCGTGTACCATCTCATAGCATAAGCCCCATCCATCCCAAACTACGGGGACTTTGATCCATGCTAAGGCATTGTACGTAGGAAGCCTCCACGAGGTTCAAGCCCCACCACCTTGGGCGGTCTCAGAGCGTTATCCCCATCTATCAAAAACTATGGGGACTTTGATCCATGCTAAGGAATGGTACATAGGAAGCCTCCATGAGGTTCAAGCCCCACCACCTTGGTCCATTTCAGAGCATAATCCCCATCGATCGAGAACTATGAGGACTTTGATCCATGCTAATGCATGGTACATAGGAAGCTTTCACGAGTTTCAAGCCCTATCACATTGGTCCGTCTAAGAGTGTAAGCCCCATAAATCCTGAACTACGGGGACTTTGATCCGTGCTAAGGAATGGTATGTAGGAATCCTCCACGAGGTTTAAGCCCCACCACCTTGGGCCGTCTCAGAGTGTATGCCCCATCCATGTGAGCCCTAGGTCCCTCTTCATGTCAGTTTGAAGAACCCATATCCTTGGGCTGTCTGAGAGCGTATGCCCCAAATGCCCCGTCCCGCATGACATTAAATTATATTCCATCTAACTACACAGACTTTGATTTCCCGCCACGGGGATACGTAGGAATCCTCCACGAGGATCAAGCCCAACACCCATGTCTCATCCTGACTTCTCCCTCAAGCCAACGCGCCTCAGGAAGTTCATTCCCTAACCTAGAGGTTTTAGTCCCTATGGGTCCCATCCATGCATTCATTCTCACGGGTCTCCTTTTCAGGTGTCCCACCGTATCACCGAACTACACGAACTTTGATTCCCTATTGTGGGGATACATAGGAAGCCTCCACGAGGCCCAAATCCAAAATCAATCATTCATCCCGATTCTTACCTGGGCCGCCACATCCTAGTGGGATCATTCCATTTCATTCCCCTCCACGGTATCCGGAAATCCACCCATGTGCCGGCCCCAAAATCAGTGTTACCTCTAGGGGTTATTCAATCTGATCTACTCTAGCTAGTGTTCTGATCAGTCTGATCCATCTCCACTGGATGTTAAACTTGCAGCATACCATGTGTTAAACTTGGAAAGCTGAGGAAAACCTCAGATACATGCCTATGACATAAAATTCCCCATGTTTGATGTGGGATGCATCAGGCTTCACGCCCTCGATAAGCCCTATAATAAAGGAGAGAAGACATACATGCTAGTTCCCCAAAGTCAAGACACGCCAGTGATGCCCCAATGTGACTATTATCCTAACTGAAGGTTGCTGCCCTGACCGGACCCCTTGGAAGGTCCTGAAAGAAGTGGCATAATTAACCGGTCTCCATGGAGATATGGAACTGAGAATATATTCATGAACCATGACTTAATCTATGAGGGAGCCTAGACTAGGTGATGAGATCTGAGGAGGAATCCACAGAAGGAAGAACCGACATCCCATCATCATGATTTCGATCAAGGAGCAGATCTCCCTGAATAAAGAATAGATACCGCTCACCTTTGGAAAGCAAGAATGCAGGGCCACAACAGTGTGTCCTCTGCGTGATTGATTTGCGTGCGTCCCCGGAGAAAGCGTCGGAAACAAGGGTCTTATTGATAGCCTTTATATGTCCATTGGTCACCGCAAGATAGCAGAATGAATGATTGATTTTTATATTTTATTCCTAATATAACTTCTATACCTCAACAGAATATAAATTGGTTCCATTTTTTTCAGAATGGAATGAGGGACACTAAATATGGTAATTATGTTAGCTTTGAAAGAACTAACAATGATTCTGGCTCTGACTTATTTGAGGGATATTACACCATCCCCATTAGAGAAAAAATTTGTAGTAGTAAGGATGTACATGAACTGCTTAGCCATTTCTGGAGGATATGGCTTAACAATATCTATTCTTCATGTGGAAAATATCCAAGAGTGTTTATATGTATGTAGTAGCTCTGGGGATTTATTAATAAGATTATAATGCACTTGGTAGGGATGACACTTCTTAGTGAATTCTACATAATCATACATCATTGAAGGCCAAAAGTATCCTAGCATTCGTATTTGATCAAAGAGTCTATACCCTGATTTATGGGAACCACATGCTTCTACATGTACTTATACCATAATAGACAAAGTCTCTTCTCTATCAAAACATCTAAGAAGGACTCCATCAAAGCATCACATTTAGAGGACTTTCTGTGATTTGGGCCATCATAAAGAGTGAAATTATCCACTCTTTACCAGATCTTCTCTCATCCAAACTTTTCTAGTGGATGTACTCCATCTTGGAGGTATTCTATGATGGGTTTCATCCATCCCATTATAGGGATATATGACTTGAGAATGGGGCTAATTTAATTATTTTTCACTATTCTGATCTGAAAAAAGGTGAAACCATTCAACTATGGTCAATAATAATGGCTATTCCATCCCAATTTTGATGTACCAAAGTTGTAGCTAGATTTTCAAACGCATTTCCTTGGGCCTTCTATGATCACGATACACGAGTAAAAGCTGGATATAAGGGGAATTCCTCCATTAACCCTTAGAAATAATCACACAGGGTAGTTAACTATTATTTTCTGATGGCATAATCTAGGTTGATCTTCTTGATAATCAATTCACAATCACCCTTCACCTCTAGGTGGTTCATTGGTACTTCGAGTTTCAATTCCAAGTCATCAATGAGTGCTTGATATAAAACCTCATTATGGGAACCACCTTATTATATAATGAAGAAGTATGGAAACACTCTCCTCTCTCATGAGATAAGAAAAATTTATAAACCAACATTGTTTAGATTAGGGTCTTCCATTATTTTCACTTTTGGACTCCTTAAAGAACCATCAAAATACATTTTCCATGTTTGGGGGATTTTATAAATAGAGACTATTTTTACATCAAGAAGTTTAGTATTAAATAACGTCTTCTATGCAGATGGGTTCTCAGTAAAGATATCTACCAATTCCTAACCTCTTACTACTTTCTGAGGCACAAACTGTATATCAAATTGATGCACCATAATTTCCCACCATGTTAGAAGTCCTATCAAAATAGAATGACTACAGATAAACTTGATTGGGTTATCGTTATAAACCAATTGGATATCATTGTACTGTAGGTTGTGCCTTAGCTTCTGAAATTCAAAGATTAATGAAAGGTGTGATATATAAATATTTGAATATCAAGTATCTACATAGAGCATGATTCAACTAAGTCAATAATAGTGGTTTTCATTCCCAAAATTATTCTTTTATTCAAGGAATGAACCTAATGATCTATCTAAGGCTGTCACATATAGAATGAATAGTTTTACTTCAATAGGTTTCATCAATACCATTGGGATCAAGAGGAACTTATTCAGGGCATTAAATTATTCTTGACAGTCATTGGTCGACTAATATATGACTCCTTTCTTCATTAATTTGCTGATGGGTAAAAAATTTCCTATGAGGTCGGATATGAAGCACTGAATGTAGGCCATGTTTCCTTGAAGTCCTCTCAAATCATTCAATTTTTGAGGACGTGAAATTATAAGGATATCTTTAGTCTTCCAGCGACCAACTTCGATGCCATGATAGCTTAGAATTAAGCCAAGAAATGTTCTTGAGGTTACCCCGAATGGACATTTCAAGGAGTTAATCTTCAGATTATGCTGTCGAAGCTTGTTGAATATGGTCTCTAAGTTATCCAGGTGATTAGAAAATTGTTGGGATTAAACACTAGATCATCACCATAGAATTTAAAAAACATTTCCAATAATGGTTTGATGATGTGATGCATATCACGTTGGTATGTGGTGCTAGCTTTCATAAAGACAAAGGGAATTTCCTGATAGCTGATTGCTCCCTAAGGGGCATTGAATTTTTTGTATTTTTCATATTCAAGGTCCATATAGATTTTATTTCACCCAAATTATCCATCAAAGAAAGAGATGATTTGGTATTAAGCTATTTCATTAATCAAGAGTATTGTGATTGGCACTGAGATGTAATGTTTGGGACAATTCCTAGTGAGATCTCTCAAATTGATGAAAACTACGATTTTACCAATATTATTTCTCAGAGGGAAAATATTTTCTTAACATTGTGGGTTTTTTACCTCTAAAATAAAATTATCCTTCATGGGGTTTTGTAGTTCACCCTCAATTTTGGAGGCATGAGTCGGGTGTGTCATCCTTGCTACTTTCTTGTATCCTCTATGATATTTTGGAAAATCGAAATGATGGGTGGAAACTTCAGGATCAAGGACTAGAATATCTGTGTAATTCTATAGAAATAGATCCCAGTATTGCTTTAGGATGGAGCTGTATACCTCATGTTATTCGGGAGTCAAGGCCTTACTAATTAGAGAGGGGCATGGATCTTCTTCTGTATCCAGATTTATTTCTTTGTGTTCATATACGATGGTGGAGATGCCTTCCTAAAGTTTGGGAGGGGTGTCTGGGAGATCTTTATCTTCTTCATATTCCTTATAGTCTACCGTTTGTGCTTCTTAATTTGGAGGAGATGATAGAAAAAGTTCCTTAGAAGGAAGAGGGGAGATGTCATTTTTGACAGCCAGAGGATGAGGTAATTATTTTGGCAACACTTGATATCATGAAGTTTTATTAGAGTCCAAATGGGGAAATTAGGGATTGAGAAGGATTTAATTCACTTTATCTTACATTTATGATTGATTCTTCCAATTTGGCTTGCATAAGTGGGATTTGTTGAATCTCGAGGGATGAAATGAAGACATTTTCATTCAATATTTCTTTATCATTTGAAAAATTGATAACTTCTTCAGCTTCGTTGAGATCAACTATCATGATTGAAATTATGGATGATACTGAATAAATTTTTGAATTCTAGCCCACCCATTCAATTTGGTTAATAGGTAGCTTGTAATATGAACTGATTTTATTTAAAGGGTAAGTTGGTATCATCTTAAATCCATTTAGGGAATTGATTTGAGTGACCTCATTAGACATGGAATGTTTTCCGCTATTGTGATAGAATCAAGCATTAATGTATTTTGTTTCGCATAATTTGAATAGGTTTTTTCCACTACATAATATTCCAATTTTACCATTGATATAATATTAGAGACATTGGTGGTATGAAGAATTAATGTCTGCATAGTAATGTATCCATGTTCTTCCAAACAAAACATTGAGAGCTGTGTCCTATCGAACTATTATGAACTATGAGTCAGACACAAGATCTTTTAGAAAAATTCTAAGTGTGATCTCATCCGGAGGTTTTTCTTATTCTTTTCATAACTATGTAACATAAGATTGGAGGTAGAAAAGTGAGATTCATTGAGACCCATTTAATAAAGTGTCCTGGCTAGGTTTTGGTTGATCCATCAGCCATTATCGATGAAGTCTCATCGAACATCAATGTTGTTTATCCTGCCAGATATATAAAAGGATATGAGATGTCCTCGTATGATAGCATCCTCATCTTTGTCGGCAAAGGAGATGAACAAATGGAATTCTGTATGATCATTCTCTTCACAATATACTTCAATATCAACGACCTCAACTTCAAATTCATCAGGGCTTGAACTACTCAATGAGTGCTTCTAGGAGGTCTCTTGATAGGCTTAGAGCACCATGGATTTATAAATTAGTCAGAAATTCGGATAATTTATTCAATACATAATATTTTTGATCCAATGTTATGTGATTTCAAAAACCATGATTATATTTTTTAGGCACATTAGGAGCTAATGTTCCTGATGTGGATGGGTCTTTCTTTTTTATAAGAGATTGAAGTGTTCCTGTTCTTAGAGGATTAGGTAGACTAGGTCTACCTACTTTCTAAGGAGGTGTTGGTGTATCCTCTACGAAATATTACAAGATATTCATGTCCATAAAAAACCTATCATGTATGGAGGAATAACTCCCTTGTTCCTATTGATCTCACTGGAGAGAATTCCCCTCAGTTTCATCCATATAGACGGTTTGTGAAAGGGTGTGGTTGATGTAATTACTATTAGAACTACCACATCCTACCCTATAACCTTAAACTTGATTACATATTCCCTAGGTTTCCCACTAAATTTTGGGTAAATCATGATCATAATTAGAATAAATTTTTTTGTAGGGATCTATTAATTGAATAACAATAATAGAACCAAAAATAAACTCTTCATCTGATAAAGTTTTTTTTTGGGGGCCGACTCTTGTTGTACTGTATGGCGGGGCAGTGTATGTGCTTTTGAGATGATCAGTATGAGATATTATAATTTCAATGGATGTTTTTTTAATTAACATGATAGTATCTTCTTCTGTTTGATCCTTATCCCTTTGAACTTGTTCTTTCATAGATGATTAACCTTCAAAGGATGAGGCTTTTGATAAAGTTGTCTTTTCTGTAGTAGAAGCGGCCTGAGGAACATCTGGTTGTTTCAACTGTGTTCATATAATGGAATGATTCTAATTGATTGTTTTTTTTACCATCCAATCACCAAAATTCTGTGCATTATTCCTTTTAACTTCTTTACACTCTCCATTATTCTCCGGATTGGTAACTGAAACATATACTTCACGGGAAGGAAAATTCTTCAGTTTCACTCACACATAATCTACCATCTTTTGTTGGAGGTATTTGAGAACAAAACACTCTTGTATGGTATTCCCCATCATTTTATGGATAGATAAATAATTTTGGATATCCTCATCACCATTTTTTTGGCTTCTTTGTCTTTGGCGACTGGACTGAGTTGTTTTTTATAACTAAGATGAAGTAGTCTAGGAACTGGTCATTCTAAAAGGAGTAGACCTTGTTTTTAAATTCCTGAAAAAATATCCTCCTCTGATATCTTAAATCATATTGATGAGGCTATATTTTATATTCACTCTCAGAAGGTATATCCCTATAACATGATGTAGGCTTTGAGGTAGGATCAAGTACAGGGCCCTGCTTAAGTGTAACATTAATGGCAACTTCCTTTCACGTTCACATTCCTTGAGCTGATTGGATTACTCAGTAGTTGGATTTGGTTTCTCCGATGAAGTTTTCCACTTTTTTAGAGGTTGTGTCCAGATCATGGAACCCTCCTATTTATTTCATACTAATCAATAGTGTTCTCAACTCATCATGGATATTTTCTATAGAGATATGAAATAACTCTTCTTGAGGGAGTGGTAGGTTCAAGGAGTAATTCAATCCTTTCCACTGAGTAATGAATTTTGAGAATATTCCATTATGAATTTTCTTGTAGTGTGGGAGATTGAAGGATTTTTCCTTTTCAAATGTTGAGATGGACTGGATGAGGAACTATTGATGAAGATCTTCCCATCTAGTGATTGATCAAGATTGAAAACTCATGTACCATACAATGGATGTCCCCTGTAATGATTTTACGAAGAATCTGAGTTTCACTTCTTATTTTTGTTTAGGGGTCCTTATCATGGGATCACAATGAGATAAAAAATGCATCTAGTGTTTCATCGGATATCTGGAGACATTAAAAATCAGAAATGCAGGATTTCTAATGTTTATTGGGGGAGGATTTTGATCTAGTAATTTGGGGTAAGCATTATTTTCTAGTTTTACCAGTGCACACCATCATTCTGTATCTTCCAATCAAGTATTTAATGATTCAATGGTTTTCATAATAATTAGAGGAATTTCTAATTGATTCGGGCACTAAATATGTGTGGTAGCTAGAGCCTGAATGGATGCAGTGACTGGCAGGTTCACCGGTGGCAGCACCAATAGTATCTATTCTGGATAACCTATAGGGGAAGACCTATAAGGATGTGCCTGAACATGTTATAGTTTTGTACCAAATGGAGGGAATTATTTATATACTATTGAAGAATCAAAATATATTGGTGGTTGATGTCCGACATTGAGAAGATACTCCATGTATTCTTTAGTTGTTGTGGAAACCCCTCTTTCTTGAGGTACATCAAATAGAAGTCTGAGTTGTGGGTCTACTTGCAGAGTATATCAGGTTGGAAGAATTCCTTGGAATAACTCGACATTGAGTCTTCTCAACTCTCTCATTTCCTCCTCTTGCTGAGAAAATATTTCCTCTAGTGAAAGGGATTGGACTTCTCTGAGGGGGAAGGTGAGACATTGTATGGATCTTACCTTTACCACTATTATGTTATTTTTGAGTAGGTAGAGTTTTATTATTCGAGGGGATACCCAAAATTTGGTTGAGCCTATGGTTTAGAGTAAGAACACCTCCTACATTCTTTGCAATGTAGACCATCTAGTAAATAGGAAATTATTCTTCAGAATCTTCTGATTTAGTATTATGTTCTGCAGGGTCATCAACGATGGAGTTGATGAAATTTACCGACACGTAATGAATCAAAAACATCATGTTGGGATATCCTTGATATCAACTTATTCTGCACCTTCCACGATACCTTTTACCCTTCTTTGTTTGTCCCCCAAGAATTTTTTGTTGGAAAGTGACCTAAAGGGAACCCCCAAATAGTTCAGTAATACATGTTCCAAGTGAATGAAATAGATCATGGGATGGGGAAATTTTAGAAGAATCACTCTGATTCATCTTACCTAATTGGGATAAGACTATTTCCCACTAAGGAGGGGATTATTGTGGTAAAAAATCCCCTAGGCTTGGGGGCTGGGGCTGTTGTTGTTCTACCTTCACAAACTGTCATGCTTGTTTAGATGATCCCAAGGGTTGGGTTAAAATAGACCCAAAACCTATGGGTTATGGTTGTTTCAAAATTTTTGTGGATGACATTACCTCAATTTCTCTACTAATTTTATGGATTTTGGTCTAAATGTGGATTTGGTGCATTATTTAAAACTCACTTAAATCATTAATTTTGAAATACCATTGTTCTATTTCAGAAATATGGTCATTTGGATGAATTACATCCTCTAAGCAAGATTCCTACTCAATGTTCTCATATTCTTGAAGAAAACAAATCTCAACAAATTACACTATTCAGGCCTGATTTTGATGCGAGTCGGTTGGGTCCGGTTCTTGTTGAGAATATTTTCAGTCATGAATAGATTCTATTTTTTTATCCGGCATAAGGCAATGGTATTTCATGAGGCCAACTTTGGTGGGCATTGTTGGCTTGCGAGTGTAGTGAAATGAAATGATCCATGTACACCCCACCCTCTAATATGAACACTAGGTGGGGTGTTCGTCATCGGCCTTCACAACCTCATTAATGATTGAAGGAATACCCATTAAAGGGATCCTTACTACTTATTAATGTTTGGATGTTAGTAATCTAGGAGAAATTTCAAGTCAATTTGGAACTTTAACCCTTCTATTACCTTGATGTGAGTTTGATACTCATCATAAGGTAATACCTTTTCTATTATGTGATAAAGAGTTTTCCATAAGTTGAGGTGAATTTCATGTATACAATCATCCACCAACACCTTTTGAATGATGTATTGAGAGGTGGATAAAGACCAAAACATATATGGTAAGTCATATTTATCCATCTATTTCCTCATGTTTAGAAAATACTCTTCATCTTTCCCAAGAGGTTCCTTGACCAAGTCCAACCAGAGTGGACACTTCCTTATTATTTTACCACAAGAAATGTGATTGGTTGGGCTTCCCTATGCTATGATGGAAGGAAAATAACACATGGGTGGTTCAAAGAATGGTCGTCACCTTTGGTTGTATTCTAGTCGAGAAAGGATTTCCCCTACTAGTGATAGGTTATAAAACATTAATTTCCTTGTATTTGAAAGAACCTCACTATAAGAGGGCTTTATCTTCACCACATTGTTAATTGGAGAATTATCCTGACAACATGAACCACTACTGTGTAGAGAACATTCGCGGTGATTTCCATCCTGGGGAGGACCATCATGGTGGAATATAAAATGGGGAATACCCTTTTTCCCCTTGGTTTTTGGCCAGATGGAGGGTTACCATGGATCTCATCAAGATATTGGCTCCTGAGAACAACTAAATTGTTTCCATAAAGCAAGGATTCACAGTGAATTGTCTGATTAATACCTTCAGAATTACAACTTCTGCTCCTATAATTCAGTGAGAGCAAGGTATTATTTTGAGCTTCTATTGATAAATGTATGAGGGCTTAATGAACTCAAGCATCAATCAAAGCTTGATCATATATCAGCTCTTGATTTTCCAATCATTTTTATGAGAATTATTATTAGTTTCATTCTCATGAGATATTGGGACCACATGATGGGAGATGTGGTCATCATGGGATGGTGATTATGCCTTCCTTGGGGTGACCATTAGAAAAAGTCAATTTCCTCTGATTAGAGTAGGTGTATTTTCCTGATCCCACTTTCCATATAATATGGGGGAGTGTTACCCATGACCCTCATGGATGAGAGCAGAGGTATGTGTCTTCTTTGGGGTTTCATACTAATGAGAGACACTATTTTTGGAGACAAGGTTTTTTGTCCATACCTTAGGAACTACTATCATCATCGTGATGATATCCAAGAAAGTCTATAGGATTTGGGAATGGATTTGTGCCTACCCTTTTACCATTTCCAAGATATGCTTGGTGACTTTAGCGAATGGAACAAGGATATTTTTTCATTCTATATCTGGAGTAGGTGTATGTTACTGCTCCTATCCTCCCTTTACTTCCATTGTATACTGATATTACTCGTGTTTGGGGGAAGAGGTTTGAGTCTTCCCTCTACTTATCATTAGATATTTATGAATGATTTCTCTATGTGCTACTAGCTGAGTCTGCTGGAAGGCATGATAGATGATGGTAGGTGTGTGTGCATGATCACTATTTTTCACAAAACATGGTCATCAAAATTCATTGAGTGCCTCCAAATGAGTCTACTGGTAGGCCTTATGGGTTCAATACGACATCTTCCCTTTTTTTTATTACATTTTACAAAACATAGGATATTTAAAGTTTAGTGTCTAGAAAATAAGGTACATAACAAATGAAAACATTATTATTATCAAATTGAATGGATTATTAATTGGTTCATCCAAATAAAAATTACTCTAAATCATAACACGGGGATGTACATCAAAGGAAAGGGTGAGCATTAGGACCAATAATGGAAAACAAGGGAAACATTTTACATTTGAACTTAAGATATTTCAATAAGAACATGAGGAATTTTAATAAAGGCGTGAGAACAGGGCATATCATAATAATAAAAACATGAATCATAACATGAAAATTCAGCTACAAAATTTAATTTAGGAATTCATAAACATATCACCAAAGTTCTTCCCCAAGGTGTCATAAAAATTACCAAGGTTATTAACCAAGGTATCAAAAAACATTTCTACTATAGTGATTAAATTATTTACCTAATTTATTAGAGTGAAATCAGGGAACCCCCTTAATATTTATTTATTTTCAAATGATCCAAAAATATCACCATCATGTATTTCAAAAATAACCCATGGAAAAAAATAAACTGTTTTCAAATCAAAATCATGGTGTTTTAAAAAAATGCTTTAAAAAGAAGATCTTTATGTGATTTTAAAACCCAATGAAAAGGAAGGAATGTTTCCCGTATGTTAATAACAAAATAAAATAGATCATTTTGAAATCTATGGGAATAATCCAAATGAAGATAGAGGTTTAGGTATTCATAAAAAAATAAAATAAGTTCTTGATAAAAAGAGAGAAATTTTGAGACAAAAATCATGTAGCATAATGACTATAAAGCGCGGTTTTAGATAACATTCAAAAGAGAGGGGAATTGTGTCACCCATTAATAAAATAATCATAATATAATATAGGGAGAGAATAAAATTTAAATAAGAACATGGTATGTAAATTTGAAAAACATACCACATAAAAGAGAACTTGAAAAGAAAAGAGAAGTTAAGAATTCCTTTACAAAATTTAGGTAGCCTAACAGTGTCACATAAAAATTCCTAAAATATGTTGATGAGAGAAAAAATAATGTTTCATTATTTTTAAAAATATATGAAAATTAAGTAAGATATTTAATGACCTATCCCAACAAAATAAAATAGAAATTAAAAAGGCATAACATAAAAGGAGTGCTTGAAAAAGAGAGGGGTGGTCGATTCCCTTACAATGAAGAGTAACTTATTAAACACTATGATCAGGACCTTGGGGGAATGAGGATACCTTTATTGGACTACTTGGGAGGAAATAAAATCATATATTCATGGATAGTGATTTTGGAATTAATTATAAAGGATTAAGGGGGGGTATTTATAGTAAAATGAGGGTGTTTTTTTATTAATTTATGAGGACACCTCATTTGCTGTATGTGAATAACCATGGACTTGACCATGGTATTGTCCACATGGGATACCAAATATCATATTTTAGTCCTCAATAGTTATCCAGAATTATTAAATAATTATTACATCATTAATGATGTCATTAAACAAACTGAAAACTCATAACTGTATTTTTACTATTCACGAAAAAACAAAATATTTTATAAAAATCCCATAAATTCAACTTAACTTGATATCAAAATTTTTAATTCAAAAATGAAAATTATTTTATCCTAAAAGTTCTCTAAATATGATAAATTTAACTTTTAACTATAACATAATTAATTTCTCAAAAGAATATCTGACAAAAAATGCATAGTAAAATTTTCGACACTTGAATTTTTTTTATCATTTGTAATTAAAAAGGAGTATTTTTATAAAACTATTTAATTATAATAAACATTATTAATAAAACCTTAATTTAATATTATTTTCTATATCTTTATAAAAAAATACGATTTTTAATTGAAAAATAAATTTCTAAAATTCCATCTAAATTTTTAAGAATAACTTTTCATAAAATGGGAAAGATAGCATATAACATTTATTAAAAATGGGATTATATTTTAAGTAAAGAGGGTGTAACATCCTAGGTTAATAAAGAATAAAGAATTTTCATATTTATTAATATTTGAGAATTAAATATTAATTTTACTTTAAAGGGGTTGCTATGTTCGATAGCGTACCTCATACGCAACAAAGAGTTTCTTTGTAATCGTACGTTGCACACTAGTAATAAAATAATATTATTTTAAATGTTAGTTAGCACGTAGCCGTTGTACTGGTGGGAATGTATAGAAATAACTAAAATATGATTATATATGTTTGTTAAATGTTTTTACATTTATCCAATAAAAGATAAAGGCTTAAAATACAGAAAGAATTCAATTTTAGGCATTTATACCCTAATTTTCACTAAAGGTTCACTTATCGCCTTTTGATGGAGAACCGTCATTAAATATAGTTTTGTTCACTCTTATACATTCTTTTGGACCAAATAAAACTCTTCTTTAGAATTGGGACATCAAAATTTACTTTGTGTAAATTTTCGGTATCTTTCCGATAAAGTTCATTTTTTAATGAATAGTGTAAAATGTTTTATTTTAATTCAAAACCTCTTTTTAATCTAATTTATTTATATGATTAGATTATCTTTTGAATTGGTTTTAAAGTGAAATTAGAATATATTTTTACCATTAAATCCAATAGTGGTTGTTGGAATTAATTTCACTTTGAAATCGGACTTAAACTATTGTCAATCTTTTGATACTTATTGTTTCATAAAAACACACTATTTTCTCTGACAACGGGAATTAATTGTTAAATTAATTAATTCAAATTATATGTTTTGAATTTTGTAAAATTTACTTCATTTTTGAATTCAAAATATCAAATATAGCTTAGGGTGAAGTTTTGGTATTTTTCTGAAAAACTTCAATTTTTGATGAATAGTGAAACCACTAAGTGGTACTTAAAAAAATGATTTTTTGTTTAAATGAAATTTTACCACCTCTGTGTTTTGAATTTAAAAAATCCAACATACATGGTTGTCATTAAGGATTAAAATGTGGATCAATGAGATTAAAATAATTTTTTGGTGAATAGTAACTTATTAAGTTTTTAATCGCGATTAGAGGTAATTAGTGTAATTTAAGGTAAAAATAATGTTGTAATAATATGAAATGAACTTGAAAAATGTCCTACCCTTATTTTATGTGTCATGGCCGACCAAGAAAATCCATGGGTCAACTTGGGGACCCCATGGAGCCACGTTAGTTGGAAAATGACATCAATACCTTTTTATTTAATGTTAAAATAAAAATGACACAAACATGAGTTGTTTTACTAAAATAATTTTTACATGGGGTTATACTAGTCAGAGTTTTGACTATAAATATTAATTAGAAAGATAAAACGATTTCCTACATCATTATAGTTTTATTATAATTTTTATACATTAAATAAATTAAATTATTTATGACACCATGACGATGCAGCGATTACCTCATTAATAAAGGATTTAAATAAAATGAAAAGATAATGTAAACTCTATGACCTACACATGTCCAAAACCTATTGTATGGGTATATTTAGAACCCTTATCACCTTATCCTCGAAACACATCAATGTGGGACCATTAATAACCGAAACTCATTCTAAAATAAAATAACATTTCCTTACTTTCCAAGAGTGCCCCTCCTCTCCTCTTATAAAAGTCCCCCACCTCTACCTCTTTACCCACACTTACAAAGCCTTTGGCTCGGCAAACCCCTGCCCATTTTGTCTCTCCACATCCCTCTATTACTCCTTGAAGCCTCACCTTGGGCATAAGTCTTCCCAAGGAAGCCTTTGAGCTCAAACCAAAGGGATTTCCCCGATTTTAAGGTAATGTCTTCTTTTGAGTCCTTTTGTTTTAATTTGCTTCTCCAACCCCCTAACCTCTTTTTATTCTATTCTTTTGTAAAAACTACAGTATATTAAATATCCTAGAATTTTTTTATAAGAATTATTATATCTACACTTACACACACCTACATCTAATGGTTAAAGAACATACTATTTCCGGGGATGGCGAATTTCTGCCTCCCGAAACGATGATTGTTCAACATTATTTTAACACCTTCAAAGGTGGACATTAAGATGAGACTATATTTATATATGATATATAATATGTTTATGTTTTCCTTAAGCTTCTATATTTTTCATTTTGAGAATACCTTTATTGCTTCCATTATGGGTAAACACGATAATTTCATTTTAGGAAGTGCGGACTACCGCCCCCTCAAAGTGATTTGATTCGTTAATGCCATATGTGGGTTGTATAAAGGATGTATTTAAAGTTATTATATATTATGTTATACTGGAATTATAATATACCTCTATATCATTATTATTTCTTTCCATTAAAGTATGACAAAGAAATGAAAGTAGCGTTCATGCGTACGTACGGCTTACCGTCTCCATGAACGATGCATTTCATTTATTATCCCCAAATGTAATGTACTATTATAAGTACATATATATAATAGATATATATGATTTATGTTACATATAAATGATTAATATAATTCTGGAATTAAAATATACATACCTATCATTTAGTTTTAATTCCATTAACAAGACATAGAAATGAAAGTAGCGTTCATACGTACGTACGGCTTACCGTCTCCATGAACGGTGCATTTCATTTCTTACATATAAATGATTATGTGATATTATAAATACATGTATATGATAGATATATATGATATATATGATATCCAAATCAGGAATGTTATTCTGGATATAATGAACCTTTGACCACACGAACAACATGTAATCGTAAGAAGTCCACTTTCGACTTAAGGACCAAAAATCGACAAAACAAACATTATTAACTTAAATGATTACATAATGTTTATAACATGGAAATAAGTGATATAAAAGGAATAATGAACTCGAAAAAGGTTCTTAAGAAAATAGAAATTAACTCAATTTTATTATTCAGTACGTTAAAGAACGATCGAGTCAAGTCGGACCCGAGGTAAGGGACTTCGTCTCAATCTCCTTTCATTGAGGCATATTTCGTTTTATACACAACTTTCTTTTATACGGTGTATAAACCCCTTTGAATTTTAATTTTATACAAAAGGAATCATTTTCTACGAAGCATTTTACTAAACGAAAAAAAGGAATGTTTCTTTTAACGTACGCGGTGACAACGACCTTTTCCGCCGTCGTGAGTATTATTTGGTCTTTGGCTTCCTCAACAAGCCGTGATGTTTTTTTAAATGAAATAAATACCATATACTCTTTTATGTATTTTGGTATTGAAAATGGTTTTTATAATGGATTTTTTATGTCAATATATTTGAGTGATATATTGTAATCAAAGTGTGGAAATGTTTTCTTTCCATTATGTTTGTTTTATGTCTTATGATTTTATAATGGTACTTGGACATTTGATGGGTGGTTACGTGATAAACTATATGACGGGTGATTCCGTGAATACCAGGACGGGTGGTTACGTTATAACCTCCAATGCATTGGGTATGGAAGTCGGCCGTATGGCTATTCCATTAAGTATGTATGGAAGTTGGCCGTATGGCTATTCCATTAAGTGATATGTGTGGAAGTCGACCGTATGGTTATTCCACTTAAGTATGTTTATGTACTAAGTTACCTTTATATGTTATGTGTTATTTATATGGTTTTTATGGTAATATTTTGGTTACAAAAGGGTAAGTAATGATATTTTAGTTAGTGAAGAGTTTTTACTACTTCATAAAGGTGAAAAGTATTGCTTTGATAAAGTATACATGGTTTACATTTTGTTTTGATAAACTAACAATTTTTATTCTTTGTATATCCCTTACGGAGCTTTTTATGCTCACCCCAAGTTTTTTTGAAATGTTTTTCACAGGACTTAATGTGGAATAGGGTCAAGGATGGGATCAAGGGAAAGTCATGCTATCTAAAACATGGAACTAGACATATTTCTTTTTAAGATTTTTTCTATTCTATGGAAACTTAGTAGAAGTGTCTACTTTGTAATCTTTTGAGATGTAATAGTTATGTTCTAATTCTCTAAAACTCTAAACCTGAAAATATCCTCAATGTGAATTATTCATTTAATTCAATATTAAGTAAGGTTTAAGGCCGGGGCCTTATAGTTGGTATCAGAGGTCGGTTTAGACAACTTTAGGAGTTAGAAAATTGTTAAAATTATAAATTAGTTTATGGTATGATTAAAATGATATAGAATTTACATATTACCATCTTGCTTCGCCTAAGAAATTTCTGTGTTAAGAATGGTTTTTCATTGGAGAAACATAACAGAGTTTCTGGGAAGGCATACTGAGGGAAATGACCTTTCAAATCTGTATCATGAGATGGTCAGAATCAGAACTAAACAGTTTGTTGCAGTGATGGCTCAGTTGAATTAGGTGATAAATGTTGGTTGTGTTATTGATGATATTTTGGTGTTTTCTAAAACTAAAGAGGAGCATGAAATTCATTTAAGGGTTATCTTGAAAACCTTAAAATAAAAGAAACTGTATGGAAAATTCAGCAAGTGTGAGTTTTGGTTATAAAAAATTTCTTTCCTGGGTCACATTGTTTCAAAAGATGGCATAACTGTTGATCATGCTAAAACAAAAGTTGTTGAAGAATGGCCAAGACCCACAAATGTATCCGAGATCCGTAGTTTCCTTGGTTTGGAAGGTTACTACCGAAGGTTTGTTGAAAATTTTTCACGGTTATCTAGTCCAATGACTAAGCTAACTCGTAAGGGTGTTAAGTTCATCAGGACAAAAGAAAGTGATGATTCTTTTCAGGAGTTGAATAGAAGATTGGTGAATGCTCCAATTTTGGCACTTCCTTCCAGGAATGGTGAGTTTGTTATATACAATGATTCTTTGTTGAAGGGACTTGGTTGTGTGCTTATGCAGAATGATCAGGTAATTTCTTATGCTTCACGTCAGTTGAAAACTCATGAGGTAAATTACCCTACACATGATTTGGAATTAGCTGCTGTTGTTTTTGCTTTAAAAATTTGGAGGCATCATTTGTATGGAGTAAATTGTGAAATATATACTGATCACAAAAGTTTAAAGTATATATTCATTCAGAAATAATTGAACCTGAGACAGAGGAGATGGCTGGAATTAATCAAGGTTTATTATTGTACAATTCACTACCATCCGGGAAAATCAAATAAAGTGGCTGATGCTTTGAGTCAAAAAAGTAATGCTTCATTAACCATGCTACGTTTGGAAAGAGATACTTTGGTTTTTGATTTGATGAACTTTGGAATAGAAGTTGTGGTGCAGGAAGTTATTCTATTTTTTTTCAGGTATCAATGAGATCATCCCTATCAAACAGAATCAAGCAAGAACAGAAGCAAGACAGTGAGTTGCAGAAAAAGGTAGAGCTGGTTCAGAAGGGTAAGTTGCCTGAATTCAACATTGATAATGATTGTATTTTGAGGTTTGGGAAGAGATTATGTGTGCCTTGTGATTCACAGTTGAAGAATGAGTTGTTATGTGAAGCTCATAGTTCTCCATTTTCAGTTCATCCTGGCAGTACTAAGATGTACAGAGATCTGCGGGAGTATTACTGGTGGGATGGAATGAAAAGAGATATTGCTGATTTTACTATGAAGTGTTTGACTTGTCAGTAGGTTAAAGCAGAGCGTCAGTTACTAAAAGGGATGCTTCAGCCTTTACCATTACCAGAGTGGAAATGGGAGAATATATCCATGGACTTTGTTGTGGGATTACCGAAGACATCTCGAGGTAATAATGCAATCTGGGTTATTGTTGATCGCTTGACTAAATCTGCTCATTTCCTTGCCATACAAGAAAATTTTTCCCTAGATCAACTTTCCTGTTTGTATCTTAAAGAGATAGTCAGGTTACATGGATTTCCTCTCTCCATTGTATCTGACCGTGATCCCAGGTTTACTTCTAACTTTTTGAAAGGCTTTCAGAAGTCGTTGGGTACTGAATTAAATTTTAGTATAGCTTTTCATCCTCAATAAGATGGACAGTCAGAACGAACAATTCAGACCTTGGAGGATATGCTACGAGATTGTTCTATGGATAATCAGGGAAGTTGGGACCAACATCTTTCATTGGTTGAGTTTTCTTATAATAACAGTTTTCATTCCAGTATACAGATGGCACCATTTGATTCATTATATGGGAAGCGATGTCGAACTCCAGCATTTTGGGATGAAGTGGGTGAAAGGAAGATGATGGGACCAGAATTGGTAGAAGAGATGGCATAAAAAGTTCAGTTGATTCAGAAACACATGAGAACAGCTCAGAGCAGACAGAAGATTTATGCGGATAATCAGAGGAAGGATCTATCTTTCGAGGTAGGTGATCATGTTTTTCTCAAGGTTTCTCCATGGGAAAGTGTGATGCGATTTGGTAAGAAAGGAAAGCTGAGTCCAAGGTTCATTGGACCATATAAAATTATGGAGAGAGTTGGATCAGTTTCTTACTGTGTGGCTTTACCTCCGAGTTTATCTCAGGTACACAATGTTTTTCATGTTTCGATATTGAGGAAGTATATGCAAGATTCATCTCATGTTTTGAGCCCAGAGGTAGTTCAGTTGGAAGAGAATCTCTCTTATGAAGAACAACCAGTCTAGATTCATGACCGAAGAGAGAAAGTGTTGCGAAATAAGGTAATCCACCAGGTAAAGGTTTTGTGGAAAAACCATATGGTTGAAGAGGCAACGTGGCAATCTGAAAATGCTATGAGGGATAAATACCCCCACTTATTTTGATAAGTGAATAAAATTACGAGGAAGAAATTCCCAAAAGGGGGGAAGGATGTAACATCCCAGGTAAATAAAGAATAAATAATTTTCATATTTATTAATATTTCTGAAACAAATATTAATTTTACTTTAAAGGGGTTTCTATGTTCGATAGCATACCCGATACGCAACAAAGAGTTTCTTTGAAATCGTACGTTGCACACTAGTAATAAAATAATAATATTTTAAATGTTAGTTAGCATATAGCCATTGTACTGGAGGGAATGGATAGAAATAACTAAAATATGATTATATATGTTTGTTAAATGTTTTTACATTTATCCAATAAAATATAAAGGCTTAAAATAAGGAAAGAATTCAATTTTAGGCATTTATACCCTAATTTTCACTAAAGGTTCACTTATCGCCTTTTGCTGGTAAACCGTCATTAAATATATTTTTGTTCACTCTTATAAATTCTTTTGGACCAAATAAAACTCTTCTTTAGAATCGGGACATCAAAATTTACTTTGTGTAAATTTTTGGTATCTTTCCGATAAAGTTCATTTTTAATGAATAGTGTAAAATGTTGTATTTTAATTCAAAACCACTTTTTAATCTAATTTATTTATATGATTATATTATCTTTTGAATTGGTTTTAAAGTTAAATTAGAATATATTTTTACCATTAAATCCAATAGTGGTCATTGGAATTAATTTCACTTTGAAATCGGACTTAAACTAGTGTCAATCTTTTGATACTTATTGTTTCATAAAAACACGCTATTTGCTCTGACAGCAGGAATTAATTATTAAATTAATTAATTCAACTTATATGTTTTGAATTTTGTAAAATGGACTTCATTTTTGAATTTGGAATATCAAATATAGATTAGGGTGAAGTTTTGGTATTTTTCTGAAAAACTTCAATTTTTGATGAATAGTGAAACCACTAAGTGGTACTTAAAAAACTGATTTTTCGTTAAAATGAAATTTTACCACCTCTGTGTTTTGAATTTAAAAAATCTGACATACATGGTTTTCATTATGGAGTAAAATGTGGTTCAATGAGATTAAAATAATTTTTTGGTGAATAGTAACTTATTAAGTTTTTAATCCCGATTAGAGGTAATTAGTGTAATTTAAGGTAACAATAATGTTGTAATAATATGAAATGAACTTGACACATGTCCTACACTTATTGGATGTGTCATGGCCGACCAAGAAAATCCATGGGTCAACTTGGGGACCCCATGGAGCCACTTTAGTTGGAAAATGACATTAATACCTTTTTATTTAATGTTAAAATAAAAATGACACAAACATGAGTTGTTTTACTAAAATAATTTTTACATGGGGTTATACTAGTCCGATTTTTGACTATAAATATTCATTAGAAATATAAAAAGAGTTCCTATATCATGATATCTTTTTTATAATTTTTAGACATTAAATAAATTAAATTATATATGACACCATGATGATGCAGCGATTACCTCATTAATAAAGGATTTAAATAAAATGAAAAGATAATGTAAAATATATGACCTACACATGTCCAAAACCTATTGGATGGGTATATTTCGAACCCTTATCACCTTATCCTCGAAAAAAATCAATGTGGGTCCATTAATAACCGAAAAGTATTCTAAAATAAAATAACATTTCCTTTCTTTCCAAGAGTGCCCCTCCTCTCCTCTTATAAAAGTTCCACACCTCTACCTCTTTACCCACACTTCCAAAGCCTTTGCCTCGGCCAAAACCTGCCCATTTTGTCTCTCCACATCCCTATCTTACTCCTTGAAGCCTCCCTTTGGGCATAAGTCTTCCCAAGGAAGCCTTTGAGCTCAAACCAAATGGAGTTACCCGATTTTAAGGTAATGTCTTCTTTTTAGTCCTTTTGTTTTAATTTGCTTCTCCAACCCCCTAAACTCTTTTTATTCTTTTATTTTGTAACAAATCCAGTATATTCAATATAATATGATGTTTTTATAATACGTATTCGAGCTAAACTTACATACACCTACATCTAATGGTTAAAGAACATACTATTTCCGTGAATGGCGAATTTCTGCCTCCCGAAACGATGATTGTTCAACATTATTTTAACACCTTAAAAGGTGGCCATTAAGATGGAACTATATTTATATATGATATATAGTATGAATATATTTTCCTTAAGATTATTTATTTTTCATTTTGAGCATACCTTTATGTCTTCTATTATGGGTAAACACGATAATTTCATTTTAGGAAGTGCGGACTACCGCCCACTCAAAGTGATTTGATTCATTAATGCCATATGTGGGATGTATAAAGGATGTATTTAAAGTTATTATATATGATGTTATATTGGAATTATAATATACCTCTATATAATTATTATTTATTTCCATTAAAGTATGACAATGAAATGAAATTAGCGTTCATGCGGACGTACGGCTTACCATCTCCATGAACGGTGCATTTCATTTCTTATCCCCAAATGTAATATACTATTATAAGTACATATATACAATGGATATATATGATTTATGTTAAATCTAAATTATTAATATAATTCTGGAATTAAAATATACATACCACTCATTTAGTTTTAATTCCATTAATATGACATAAAAATGAAAGTAGCGTTCATGCGTACGTACGGCTTACCATCTCCATGAACGGTGCATTTAATTTCTTACCTCTAAATTATTATGTGATATTATAAATACATGTATATGCTAGATATATATGATATATATGATATCCAAATCAGGAATGTCATTCTGGATATAATGAACCTTTGACCACACAAACAACATGTAATCATAAGAAGTCCACTTTCGACTTAAGGACCAAAAATCGACAAAACAAACATTATTAACGTAAATGATTACATAACGTTTATAACATGGAAATAAGTGATATAAAAGGAAGAATGAACTCGAAAAGGTTCTTAAGAAAATAGAAATTAACTCAAGTTTATTATTTAGGACGTTAAAGAACGATCGAGTCAAATCGGACCCGAGGTAAGGGACTTCGTCTCAATCTCCTTTCATTGAGCCATATTTCGTTTTATACACAACATTCTTTTATACGGTGTATAAACCCCTTTGACTTTTACTTTTATACAAAAGGAATCTTTTTCTATGAAGCGTTTTACTAAACGAAAAAAAGGAATGTTTCTTTTAATGTACGCGGTGACAACGACCTTTTCCGCCGCTGCGAGTATTATTTGGTCTTTGGCTTCCTCAACAAGCCGTGTTGTTTTTTTAAATGAAATAAATACCATATAATCTTTTATGTATTTTGGTATTGAAAATGGTTTTTATAATGGATTTTTTTATGTCAATATATTTGAGTGATATATTGTGATCAAAGTGTGGAAATCTTTTCTTTCCATTATGTTTGTTTTATGTCTTATGATTTTATAATGGTACTTGGACATTTGACGGGTGGTTACGTGATAAACCATATGACGGGTGGTGCCGTGAATACCAGGATGGGTGGTTACGTTATAACCTGCAATGCATTGGGTATGGAAGTCGGCCGTATGGATATTCCATTAAGTATGTATGGAATTTGGCCGTATGGCTATTCCATTAAGTGATATGTGTGGAAGTCAACCGTATGGTTATTACACTTAAGTATGTTTATGTCCCAAGTTACCTTTATATGTTATGTGTTCTTTACATGGGTTTATGGTAATATTTTGGATACAAAAGGGTAAGTAATGATATTTTAGTCAGTGAGGAGTTTTTACTACTTTATAAAGGTGAAAAGTATTACTTTGATAAAGTATACATGGTTTACATTTTGTTTTGATAAACTAATCATTTTTATTCATTTTATATCCCTTATTGAGCTTTTTATGCTCACCCCAAGTTTTTTTGAAATGTTTTTCATAGGACTTAATGTGGAATAGGGTCAAGGATTGGATGCTATATAAAACATGGAACTAGACATGTTTCTTTTTAAGAGTTTTTTTATTCTATGGAAACTTAGTAGAAGTGTCTACTTTTTAATCTTTTGAGATGTAATAGTTATGTTCTAATTCTCTAACACTCTAAACCTGAAAAGATCCTCAATGTGCTTTATTCATTTAATTCGATATTAAGTAAGGTTTAAGGCCGGGGCCTTATAGAGGGACTTCAAACATAACCACTTAAAACACCCGTACACAACCTAAGGGTAAGGTGTGTGATGGTGATGGATTCTTGGGGTGGCTCAGATAACATTTCCCGAGTGGTAATCTCCACTAACTTGAACTTCTCCCATGAGATATTTATTTCAAGATTAACATGTTGAAGCTCAGCTTTGACTTGGTCTGGAGTGAATCCCAATTACCCTACTTCCTTCCAATGCTATGAAAAATGGGCTTTGTACTGTCTAATTCTACTGGTTGGGGCCATTGACTCTTCGTTCTACATAAATTATCCATTATCATTCCAATTTATAAATGATAATCAAAAAATTATATATATAGTTTTTAACGGTCATATTTACCAACAACCATAATTGACCAACGGTCATATAATGGTCAAAACGTGATGGTCACATTTCATTTATGATTATATATTTTTATTGACTATGACATAGTAAAACATAAATTTTTAAGAAATTTTTTTTATTCAAATGTTTAGATCATTAAATTCTTCCCCCCTTAAGAAATTTTGTCCTTGAAATTTCAACTTATACCCTAAAAAGAGAAAAGGTGTGGGTAATTCTTCCTCAAAGTCTCTTCTGGTTCCCATGCGGCTTCTTCATATTTGTGGTTCTTCCACAAAATTTAAACACGGTGGGTAATCCTATTGTATAATAACTTGTCTCTACCATTAAATATCTCCACCGGCTGCTCCTCATATGAGAGGTCATGTTCCAGTTGTACCACCTCTAAATTTAGTACATTTGAAGGGCCATTTATGTACTTCCTCAAGATAGATACGTGGAAAACATCATGAACATATACTGTATTTGGAGGATGTGAAAGTTGAAAGGCCATTGATCCTACACAATCAAGGATTTCATAAGAGACAGTGTACATACGACTGATCTTTCCTTTATTTCATTTCTTCCAAAACCAAATGACTCTCTTCAACGTTAAAATTATATGGAATAATGTTTCACCAACATCAAAATCCAAGTCCCTTTGTGGTTTCTAGTATAACTCTTCTGCCGACTCTGAGAAACCATTAAGTGTTGTTGGATGGCATGAACCTTTTTTATCATCTATTGCACAAGATTAGGACTAAAAATATTTCTCTCACCAGCTTTATCCCAACACATATGATTTCTACATTTCTTGCCATATAGATCTTCATAGGGAGCCATTTTAATGATTTAATGGAATATTTTGTTGTATGATAACTCAACTAATTTGAGATGTTGATAACATCCACATTTAAATTCCATTGAGTATGTTCCTAGAATTTCCCAAAGTGTCTGAATTGTCTTTTTAGATTAGATATATGGTTGGGGATGATAGACTATACTAAAATTAAATTCATTACTTAGATCATGTTGAAGATTGCTCTTTAATTTTGATGTGATCCTTGGATCACATTTAGATACGATAGAATTTCATACCCCACAAAGCATCTCCGCATCCTTAATGTCAATCTTGGAATGTTTTCCAATAGTGAAATCTTCTTGAAAGGATATAAAATATCAATTCTTGGTGAGACGGTCCACTATAACCCATATCACATTGTTCCCTTTGGAAGTTCTCAGGAGACCATTGAAAAAACCCTTAGTGATATTTTCCCACTTCCATGATGGTATGGGTAGTGGTTATAATACACCTTTAGGATGTTTCCTCTCTTCTATCACTTGTTGACACACCTGGAAAATTGTAGTGTAGTCAGCAATATCCCTTTTCATATTATCCCACTAATAGTGATAAAAAACTTCCCTATGCATTTTAATGCTTCCATGGTGTATAGTGAATTTAGAGCTAGGAGCTTCTTCCATCAGCTGCTTCTTTATTTTTGGAATATGTGGAACACATATACTTGTATAAAATTTCGAAACATCTTCTTGATCAATAATTAACTTAGTAAAATTTCCATTCTTCACAACCTCTAACTTCACCAGCAATAAGGGATAATCTCATTGAGATTTATTTCTCTTCTCTAGTAATGACGGTTGAGAAATAATTTGGGATAGGGATGATGATTTACCTTCCCTTACTATTCCCATTTATAGTTTTACCATGTATTTGACCAAATTATCTCTTTGAATCCTCATCATTGCCAGCACAACAGGTTCTTTTCAACTTAAAGCATCAATGATTTTTTTCTCTTCCAGGATGATAATGAATTGAACAATCATGATATTTATGAAGCTCCAAAAATCTCCTATGTATCATGTTCAATTAATTTTTAATTAAAATATATGTCAATCATTTATTTTCTACGCATGTATCACATTTCTCCCCATAAAGATAGTTCCTCCATATATTCAGAGCAAAAACAACCGCTACTAGCTACAATTCATGTAGGATAGTACAAACCATGAGTTTTCAACTGTCGAGATGAATAAGAAATGACCTTGTCATTTTGCATGAGGATTCACCAAATTCATTTTAGAGAGGAATCACTAAACACAACGAATCCTTCTCCAATTGAGGGAAGTGTCAACATGGGTGTAGTAAACAATCTCATCTTTAGCTCTTGGAAACTTTCCTCACAATCTTTTTCCCAGATGAAATTAAACCCCTTTCGAGTTAACTTGGTTGGTGGATTATAAAGTCATGAAAAGTTATAAGAAACTGCCTATAATATCCTGATAAAGCAAGTAAACTATGAATCTCAGTTATATTTTTAGGATGAGGCCACTCCTCCACAACCTTTGTCATTGTACGGTAAACTGAGATTCCTTCACTGGTTATAATATGACCCAATAAATAAACATTCTATAACAAAAAATCAAACTTGATAAACATTCCAAATAACCTATCCTTCTTTATACTTTTCAATATTACTCTTAGATTATATTTAATCTTATCCTAAATTGTAGAATATATCAGAATATCATCAATAAAAACTACCACAAAGTTATCAAGGTAGTCCTTAAAGACTATATTCATAAAATCCATGAAAATAACCGAAGAATTAGTCAAGCCAAAGGGCATAACAATGAACTGATAATGCCAATATCTTGATCAGAAGGAGGTTTTTATAATATCATATTTCTTCATCCTCAATTTATGATAATCAGATCAAAGATCAATCTTAGAGAAGAATTGAGCCCCATGAAGATTGTCAAATAAATAATCAATTCTTGGTAGTGGTTATTTATTCTTCACTATGATATCGTCCATTTATATATAATCAATGCATACGCACATTGATCCATCATTCTTTTTCACAAAGAGAACATGTGCTTCCCAAGGAGACACACCTAGTTGGATAACCCCTTATCCAAATATCTCGTAGTTATTTCTTTAATTCCTCTTACTCTGCATTCTCCATTCTGTATGGGGTTTTTGAAATCATCTTGGAACCATGCACGAGTTAATTGGATAACATTAAAACTCTTTCTAGGGGAGGTCTAGGTAACTCCTTAGAAAATATGTCAATTTATTCCTGAACAATGGGGACATTCTATATTCTTGAAATCATATTTCATTCTTCTTATTCACATATCAAATCCATAAATAATCCTATATGAGGTGTTTATAGACAAATAAAGGGTTAATATATCTCTCATTAGAAGATAATTATAGGTTTTCCATTCATTCCTACAAAATATTTCCTTGCATCTACATTTGATATTAGCATTATACTTTGAGAGCCAATCCATCCCTAGTATAATGTTGAATTCAATCATGGGAATGAATACTAGATTTTCCATGAGATTATTCTCACCAAAGTAAATACTAGAGTTTCAAAACACTGTTGATTCTTGGATACTCCCACGTGAGTACTGATTGATAACTCATCTTTTAGTAGTTCATGGGTTGATTCTAAATTCTTTTCAAACATGGAGGAAAAAAAGAATGCTTAAAACTAGAATCAAACAATGTAATTACTAGATTTTATAGAACAACAAGATTACCTGCCACCACGTCGTTTACCTTTCTCCCTTTCCCAATGATGAGGTTTTTGTTGATTACCCTCTAATACCCTCAGATTTGGAAAATGTTTGGTAAATTTCTCTATCTATCCAAACATGAAGCATTGGAATTTAGGATGGTCCTTCACCATCTTCCGTTTGTTCTTAGTTTTTGGAAGTTTATTTTTCACCTCACAATGATAATTTAAAGTGATATGTCCATATCTTAAACACTTGTAACACTTACCGCACCCGATCAAGTAGTTCCATGAATGATTCTTCCCACAGTTATTACATGTGGAAAGTTTCTATTTCTTTCATCCTATTCCTTAATCAAAGGTCCTCCCTTGTTTTGGATCTAGATATCACATATTTCTCATTTAATTTATATGACCAATGTGTCTCACAGAACTCCAATTCGACCTTCAAAACACTCCATACGATTTCCCCATATTTTTCTTTGTGTTAGTTAGTTAAATTCTTCTGTAGATTATGTCCTAGTCCACTAAAGAATCTACGAACATTACCATTAGGATCCATGACCAAAATTTAGGTGTAACGGGAATGTCTTGTGAAGTAAATATCATAGATAACGATAGATTCATTCTCCTTCTACTTCAAATTGTTAGATTACTTCTCCATTTTCAACCACATAGAATGAGATAAATACTTATCAAAGAAGATCCCTATGAACTCTTCCAACTTCATAGATTCAATATGACATCTTGGACCCATGTTTTTAATCATCACCCACCACTGATAATCATCTCCATCTATGTGGTAAACAACCATGGTGACTTTTTCTTATTCTGAACATTGAAGTACGAAAAATATATTTTCCATAGAGCTTATCCACTATTCCATAATCAATGGGTCATTATATCCACTGAATGATAGTGGTTGTTGACACATAAAGGACTCAACAGAATGTTATTCCATTCTTGGTGAAATAGGTATAACATCTTGATACATATTATTTCCCAAAACATGAGGCAGTTGATTCATCATTCTCAAGAAAGATTCCATTCCGGATTCCATTTGAGGGCCTTCAACACATGTTCTGTTATGGTCACGATTTACATGGTTCCTCTTATTTCTTTCCATTTTTAAATGAATAAAACCATAGCGATAAACTTTTTTCATTTAAGAATCTTTTAACTCTAAAAAAAAATTATTTCTCAAAACATCTTGCTTAAACACATTATTTATTATCCACAATTACATTTCCTATAGATCCTTCATAATGGTTCATTTTTTTTAAAGGTCAGCCAGAAGCAAAGCTTCTGGCCAATTATTATTCAAAAGGACATAAAGAGTGGTGAAAGGGGTCAAACAAACAGAATTTCCCTCAATTAGGACTGACAATCATAATATGACCTATCATTTCCGTAATCAGATTCACCAGAAGACCCCCACACCGATTGAGACTACTCCTGGTTGAATATCTTAAGAAGATTTGCATCCATCTTTTTTGACACCTTTGAAGATAATCTAGTCCACTTGATCTTCGGAAAATGGGAAAGAACCTTTCGAGGTCTCCTCCTTGGTGGAACAGAGGGAAATTCATCACTATCAGTCATCCTTGCCTCACCACTTAAGACAACATCCTTAAAGGATATAGGTCGCACGTTGCCCAGAGCAGGGGTTTTGCTGTTTCCCCTTTCATCATCAGAGATATTCCCCCATTTCCTTCATAATGGTTCATAAAAAGCTTGTGATTAACCAAAAATATCCCCCCATGAGTGTCAAACTGGGAGTGCATCAAGGACCATTATCATTCATCGGTTCCCATTCAAGTCTATCTCAAAGAGGTTTTTTCTGGTTTTACCATTAGATACATCTGTTCAAGAGCCACATCCACCGGTTCGTATCCAGATAGTGTTTTCTTTGTTAGAAAACCACTGACTTATTATTTCACCAAAATACCAAATAGTTTTCTTATATTTAAACTCTTCCTTAGGGTTCTTCCAAAGGTTTTAAAGTCCTAATTTACACAAATAACTAAACTAACCGTTGATACCGACTATGGAATCCTACCTTGTTATTACATAACTTTCCATTAGATTTTAAAAAATAGAGTATTTTTAATGTTTAGTGTCTTGGAAATAAGGTACATAATATATGAAAACATGAAATAGTTATTATAATTCATTTTAAAGGCTTCTGAATTTGTTCCTACTATGTAAAATTACACCAAATCATAACTTGGGGACATACATCAAAGGAAAGGGTGAGCATAAGGCCCAGTAAAAGAAATCATGGGAAACAATTTGCATGTGAACTTAAGAGATATCAAAAAGAACAGGGGGAATTTTCATAAAGGAATGAGAAATAGGAATATAATAACAAAAATAACTTAAATTATAACTTGAAAATGGGGCTAAAACCTTTAATTTATACATTCATAAACATATCACCAATGTCCATCCCCAAGGTGTCATAAAAATTACAAAGGTTATTCACTAAGGTGTCATAAAATTTTTCATCTCTAGAGGTTAAATTCTTTACCCAACACATTAACGATATATCCATGATAACCATTAATATGATTTTATTTTCATGTGATCCAAATATATCATCATCCAAAAAATCATACATAACCCATCAAGAATAAATTAAACCGGTTTCAAATCAAAATCATGGCGTTTTAAAAAAAATGTTTAAAAAAAGATATTTAGGTCATTTTAAAACCCACAAAAATGGAACATAGGTTTAATATATATTAGAAACTGAATAAAATAGTTTATTTTATAATCTATATGAACAACACTAGAGAAGATATAGTTTTTGGTATTCAAAAAATTTAAAAAATAATTTCTTGGTAGAAAGAGAGAAATTTTGAGACAAAAATCCTACAGGATAACGACTATAAAACACGGTATTAGAAAACATTAAATAGAGAGGAGAAAAGGGTATAATATTCATAAAATAAACATAATATAGTATATTTATAGAATAAAATGGAAATAATAACATTTCATTAAAATATGAAAGACATTCCATATAAAAGTTAACTTGAAAGGAAATGAGAAGTTGGGAATTCCCTTACGAAATTTCGATAGCCTAACGATGTCACATAAAAATTAATAATATGTGCTGATGAGAGATAAATGGTTATCTCATAATTTTAACATAATATTTAATTTAATTAGGACATGGAATGAATTATCCCAATATAATAAAATAGAAATTAAAAAGGAATAACATAAAAAGTGTGCTTCAAAAAGAGAAGAGAGGTTGATTCCCTTACCTTAAAGAGTAACTTCTAAAACTCTATGATAGAGAATTTGAGGGATTTAGGACCCCTAGGGAGGACTAAATTAAAGGCAATACTATCAAAGTTTTAGGAATTTTGAATTAGGAAAGAAATAAAATAGAATAATTGGTGGATAATTATTGTAAATGTGAGGTAGTTTTTTATTAATTTATGAGGACACCTCATTAGTGGTGTATTCAAAACCAATGGATTTCCAATGGTATTGGCCACATGGGACACCTCATATAAAATTTTAATCCTAAAAAAGTCTACCAAAATTATTACATCATTATTACATCATTAATGATGTCATTAAACATATCGAAAACTCAAAACTGTATTTTTACTATTCATAGAAAATAAAAATATTTAATAAAAATATCATAAATTCATTGTAACATAATTCAATCCCTATTAATTCAAAAATGAAATTTTCTTTATCATAATACATATCTAAATATGATAAATTTATCTTTTAAGTGTAAAAATAATTAATTTTTAAAAATAATAGTGGAAAAAATGCATAGTAACATGCATCGTAAAATTTTTGACACTTGAAAAAATATAATTATTTTATCACTTTATAATTAAAAATGAGTTTTTTATAACCATATTTAATTATATTAAAAATTATTACTAAAAAATTAATTTAATATATTAATTTATATCTTTCCAAAAAAATACAATTTTTACCCAGAAAATCAATTTATCATATTCCATCTCAATGTTTAAGAAATACTATTCACAAAACGTGAATAATGGAATAAAAATTTTATTTAAATAATGGGATTGAATTTTAATTAAATAGGGGATTAACACATCACCCCTTAAAACACCCACATATGACCTAAGGGTAAGGTGTGTGATGGTGATAGACTCTTAGGGCAGCTCAGATAACATCGCCCGAGTGGTAATATATACTAACTTGAACATATCCTATAGGCGATTCCGTTAAAGCATAACATATTGAAGCTCAGCTTTGTCTCGGTCCAGAGTGATGCCTAGTAGCACTACATCCTTCCAAATATCTGGAAAATGGGCTTCATAAGGCTCGGTACTACTGGTTGAGGCCCTCGACTATTTAGTTTACATTAAATAACTATTATAATTTTTATTAACAAATGATAATCATAATGTTATGATTATATTTTCCAATATTCATATAATTTTTGAAACCCGATGGTTTTATTTCATTTATGCTTATATATTTTTATTTATTATGACATATTAAAACAAACATTTTTTTGAAATGAAATACTATTCAAAAGTTCATGTCATTATATGCAGTCAGGTGTAAGTTCCTGCTTGTAGGTTACCACCTTATTTGGTTTGCGTGCTTCTTTGAATGCTTCCAGGCGAGTATGCTGGCTGGCTTAATGAAGGAAGATAGTTGAATGTGCCCTCCCACTATTTTCCACTAAAATAGTTTCGTGGGATTCTCTGGATGGGTAAATTTATGAACCTGCTCCCTATTGGATGGTTGTCATCCCTAGTAGGCCTTATTGGATACCCAGGTCTGAGGTACCTAGGTCAGACAGTCGAAGGTAACACCCTCATCATGTTGAGGGTTCACTAATGTGCGACATTAATGACAGAGATTGTTGGAATGAGCCCTGAAGAAGGACTCGTGTGTATTTGGGATGAGGCCATAAGTGGACTCCTGATCCACCACCCTGAAATATGGGAGGGACTCGTTATTGTATTCTGGGGATAATCACCTGAAATTGTTGAAGAAGGCAGTCGATGACCTCTGCTTCAGGACCACATGTCATCATTGACCGAAAGATTGGTCATGTTGTTTTAGTTGGAGGGCCTATCAGCAGGTCTCCAAGGTCGAGACCATGCCATTATGATGGAACTATTGGACCAATGAGTTTGAGACCCATCATTGTAGATGCTGAGTCAGTGATAGCGTCCTTTGCGTAGACGAAGACCCAAACTAAGTAGTAGTTAGGAATTTCATTGGTGAAAACGTGAACGATTCCATTGGATTGAAGGGAGTTTTTAGAAAGAGTTCCTTAGGATATATTAGAGACCCGATCAATAAAACCCTATTAATGCAAAAAAAATTTGAATGAACATATGCATGATTGATTTCCTTATCCGGCCCTCATTTCCATTGAGAATGGATGGGGCCTAACAGGTTGGGGAGAGTATCATATTGGTTAAGGATTCACACCAGTTACACCATTTTTTGTTTTTGAAGGAAATAGAGACAATCGTCTAGGGAAAGAAAATGGTCTGATAGAGACTGGTCAATACATCCCTTTTATATTGTTAAAGAGATTCAATAATTTAACTCATTCACATCGGGTTCACCATTTTTTGTCTCCCTCATATTTTTCACCCCATTATAGATTGTTATTTCCAAATGATTTCTAAATGAGTAATTTGTGGAACTGGAAACACCCAATGGTTCTATATCCACAAGTACCTTCTTTCCAAATGTAGGTTCTCATTATGGATTTTTACCTATAATGATTAAGAACTCACATTGGTCGAGAGGATGGGAGTTCAGGATCCTTAGACCCTTCTAGGGGGGGGGGAATTATTTCCTACTACAGGGATCTATTATTGATTTAAGATATGTTCATGAATTATTCATAAATCTTGAGTATGATTAGGTTTATCCAAATATTAGAAATCAATTGTTAGTATGCAAGGAATTAAGAATCATATATATGTATTCTAGGTTCTTCATTGATGGAAATATATGTATGTATCAGAGGTTATCCATTAATGGTATCCTCTCATATACTACTTAGAGATTATTGGTCCATTATTTTTACAATTATGGTTTTCTAGACACATAGTGGGCCACTTTGGATTTTATTTTCATCTAGGTAGATAAAGGTCACTTTGGAATTAATCATCATCCAAGGAGATGCAAATTGTTTGAAGTTTTTATCAAACCCATAAACGGTCTTCCTACGTATCATTGTGAAAGGAATTAGAACCCATGTATTTTGGTGCTACTTAATGTGGAATATCATACTTTTAAGGTCATGTGTTGAGGACCCAACAATATAGTTTTATGTCATGTGGTAAGGGAATCTTGGTGTATGGTTCCTAGTCAAATTTTAGTGTGGGACTTATGCCAAAACAGTCCAAGGAACTTAGAAGGGTTATGAGTTTCCAATTTTAGTTAGACCCTATAGGGGATATGGCCTGTTAGAACATGGTTGGTTTAAGATATTGGGTTTGAACCTTAGGGAGGATTCCTACGTATCCCATTTTAATGGGAAGTAAAGAACACATAGTTCATTAGTGAGTCCCCACACCTATGGAGGCCCTCAAGGGTATTTATTTTAGGGGATTATGGCCCTTTGAGATGATAGGTTTGGGGTTACTCCTAAGAAGTATATCCCCCATGAATGGACCATGAGGGATTTTTTCACTCATGGTGATTTTGGGGCTTAACATTGGGTTTAATTGTGAGGAGAAAAGTCGGATTAATGGAATTATGATTTGGGATTTTCCCATGGAGGATGCCCATTGATCTCATATCTTATGTGGGTTTCCTATGTATCCTAGTTAACTTGAATTAGAGTTTTTATAGTTCAATACCTTGGGTGTAATGTGTTTTCTTCACGATCATCACTAACCTCTAATACCATGTGAGTCATGCTCAGTGCGAGAAAAAATAGGAAGCGAATGATTTTGACAAAACATACACTTTTCCTCTTTCATTGGTGGAAGAGGTTGGGGCTATGGTGGAAGAGTTCGGTGCTACGATAAAAGAGGTCGGGACTAGATAACTATCCCCTCTTTACATTATAGTGGAAAAGAGTCCAAGTTAATGATAGAATGAAAGTTAAGGATGCAGAGGTAGAGAGAAGCAAGACATCATCCTCCCATAGGAAAGTCTAGGGGTTTACACCAGGATGGATGCCCTAAAATCTATTCTGTAGATGGAGGAGGATCTAATTCTTTGTTGAATGGAAAGGAAAGTGTGATCCTTACCCACACTACTGATAAATTAAGGCTCTAGGTCTCAGAGAAGAGAAGGGCCAGACATGTTACAAACTATAATCATCTAGAATGAAAAATTCTCAAAACTATACATGGAGTAAGGGTCCTCATGACCATAAGGATACATACCCACATGCATTCTAATAACCATTATTGGAAAACCAGAAAATTTTGGATAACCTATAACCATAGTAATACATTCCCAAATGTAGGTTCCACTCGTTAAGCTTGTGTAAATACGGGGGTCTTGGTGTAGGTTTTATCTTGGTCCCTTTTAGGAAAGGGAACCAAGGAGAGAGGATCCCTTCCATAGATTGATTTGGAAAGGGAATCAAAAGGGTGACTTTCATAGGACCTATGTAACGTCCCCAACCTGGAATCCAATAAACTGGTGCTTTGATCTGGGCGGTTACAAGACCTTAAGTGCGCCTCCCCATATGCCAATGTTTTCCAACTAGCAACGGGGGTCCAAATAGTCAATTGAGGAGACTATACCCCCTTTTTATCAGAGTAAGCCACAATAGAAGATAAAAAAACAGAGGAATAAAAATCAATTATACTAGAGAATGCATAAACAACCATTCCCAAATGGCATACAACCATATCCAACAGTAAATACACCATGCCATTCTATAAGTGAAAAATTTAACAAAACCCAAAATGAAGACTAAATGAAAAATCTCCAAAATGGTCCCGACACCATTTCTAGGTCCTCCTCCAAACACACCTGTGCTAACCCAACAACCTAGAAAGGGACTTTTTCTTTCTATCGACCTGAAAACATAAATTCTGCTCGGGTTCCCAATGACGTACCAAACAGGGTGTGAGTACAACTCAGTAGGACACCACCAACTGTGTCTAAAAAATATCGAGTATAAACAGTTTTGCATAAAAAATGGAAATTAATAATAAAAGACAAGGGAAATATTAAGTTATATTAACCAGTTTGGGCCCATTACCAACATTTATTACCATTTCCACATCTAACCATTTCATCCCATTTCTCATTACATCCAATTTTAAACACATATAACCTGGGTTCATCAAGAACAACAAGTTACATGGGCTTAAAGTACGCAATCACATGCATGTGGAAAACAAAATGTTATCATATCTCACTAGGACTAACTTTCTCATGTCAACCATATTCTCAACTCAAAGCCTAAATCCAAGTGGATGCAACCATTAGGGGAACATAGTATATTTCCTCTTCCCTAACCCATCCATTAGGGGTGGATTTTAGAGCCTCAGTCCAACTCGATGAATCGGCGCATAACCTCAAGTAAATACCCCACTCTACCAAGCCATATGCACATGCCATATATATGTATTTACCTCAACCATTCACACTTCATCAAAACCATTTATCAAGGAAAACATAAATCCTAACAAAAACATGGGAGTTAATACCATACCTTAACCCATTAACACATTTACCACATTTCACAACATTTATCCACTTAGCCCGATTACTCTTTTATTATTCATATCTCACTAAGTATTAATTTATTGTGCATATCTCACTTGGATTTTTTCATTAGGGGAAAATCACTATGCTTTATTAATGGGGTCATAATCCATTTCATTATGGTCTTTAATCATTTCCATGATAACCCTATATCACTTAGGTTATTACTATTCCTATGTGGAAAACAAGCTTCTACTTCTTCATAATCAAACAAATAAACATGTTTATCAAGGCTCTACATAACTACACAATAATATCACTTGTTCTTTACGAATCCCTAGGTTTGGGAAAGTCATCACACCCTTTGGGTTGCCCTAGATTAGCCTCATCTCCCTTGATGCATCCCGTGGGGATCGCAAGGATTTTCATTTACCTTCCTAAGAAAAAAATAACCTAAGCATGCCAAGGGTGATCAAAACATACAAAGATACACCTAATAAAAAAACCTCACATGAAAGTAAGACACTAAAAATCCATGGTATATAAATTCCAGACCACCTTCCTCGATTCCGCGGGTGAATGTGCTCTTAATCGATCCCATAGATTTTGCTTCAACCAACCTTTGAAGATTTAACCTAAATCTCACCCAAAGAGTAGGGTTTTAGTGCTTTAGAATGATATAAGAAGAAGATACAAACCCTAAACTCAAAAGAGAAGTAAGGATGAGATTATCCTTACCTAGAGCTTCAATCCACAACCAACGATACCAAAAATTCCTTAGAAAAGAGAGAGATCAAAATCTTAGAGATCTTGGGAGATTTGATTCGTTCATAGGTTGACGAGGGGAGGATGAGGAGGTAATCTTGAGTTGGGTATTAAAATTTTGGAGTGAAAAAATTGTAATTTTTTGAATGTTTCTGGGACAAATGGTTTACCAGTATGGTTTTCCAAACAATGCGCAAATCGTGCGGAGGCCACTGTCCAAAAATCTCACATCCTGCATGGTTTCTTGGGCTGTGTACACGGTTAGGACTAACTGTGCACAGGCCATGCGACCTACCTCAAAAACCCATTTTATCCCTTTTCATATCTTGAACCCTTAGAACACCCCTGATCCTCCTCATGGACCTGGTTATGCACTTAATTAACCAAAAAGGTATTCAAACCAAAACTTAAACAAGAACATATCTTTCCAATATTCAAGATCTTACATCCTAGGTGTAGGTTCACGACATAGGTTTTCCATGCAGGTCCTAGGAGGAACTGAAAGGGCATCATGTAAGATGAAAATGGTTGCGCGAGATGAATCTTCCTAAAGAAATAGACTACTGGTGTGACATAATTTGGAAGAGGCCTTATCCTAAACACCCTGGGTCTCCTCTAGTGTCCTTGAGAGAGTCTCACACAGGTCCTTGCTTAAGGGAAGGTCTTGTGTATGTTACTTTTTTTATGAAAAAAAGGATCCTCTAATAAGTTTATTGAATTTTAGACCCTGAAGAGACCTTGGTGTCACCTATCCAATTAATTATACCTTCTCTTATGTTTTAGAGAGATACCTGAGAACTTTTGGGGGAGTTGGCCGAAGGTACTGCAAAATGAGAGCTCTAGGATTTCTTTTATTTTGTCAATTGTTCAAAAGATGAACCCAAGGGTCTAATTTATAGGAAAAAAGGAGACCTAGTCAAAGGAAGTTGTCGGTAAAGGTCCACCATGTAGTCCCTCTATTTAGTTGTCCTACGTAGGTTTGGATCAATTACTAGGCTACACAATTCCTCAAAGTAGCTATCCCACATAGTTTTTGGGTATAGGGTGGGGGGGGGTACGCCTTTGGGGATTTTTTGGTCCCTTGTAACATAGGTAGTATGCACATAGGTCCATTGGGACATGACTCTTAGTTTTTAATAATTTTATTTGATATTATAACATATTCAAGATTCTCTTTATGATCTTTTTTCCCAACATCATCAAAAGGGAGTGTCAACAACATATAATATATGACTGACTGCAAGATTAGACCTTTTTTTGTTTAAATTTCATAGTTTTATTAAACTCATTACATATCTATGTAATTCCAAATATATATCAAAGTGACCATATGATAAAATACTCTCACTAAAATATTTAATGAGTAACATCTATAAATTAATTTAGTAAAAATAATGGATGAACATATGAATCATATTTCTAATGTTCAACTCTTTGAACATAGTATTAAAACTCTTTAACATCACAGTATATATTGTTACAATGTTAATAGCTTATTTTATCTTCATAGATATCTTTGTATGTAAATTATTATCAATATACATGGATCCATTTTCATATACATTTTTCCTTGGGATATTTATGTTACATTTTAATGACATACACAAAATATTTTAGGATATGAATTGACATTCACTTTACATTTTAACAAGTATAATATTTTATTTGTTATCATTAAAATTCTATATGTCTAAAAATAATCCCATTAGTCTCTTAGACATTATATTCTCATTAAAATATCTGTCTAAGATACTAAAAATATTTTATGTATAGAAATAACACTTATTTCATTTTAGTGAGAATATTTTAACAAATAAACTATAGATTTCATATCGTATATGTGATTCTATGTGTTTGGAATAGTTTATAGAAAATTATTTTTTATTTTTTAAACTATACCACTCATGGGTTGTGGGATAATCTACCTCGTGTTTTAAAAAAATCTGGATAAAATCTATTATCCTTGATAAAAAAAATTTATCTATACCTTTTTTCTCAAACATGTTATTGAATTTTATGGATTATAAACTGTGTGTATTATAAAAATCACCCATATTGTTCATAAAAAACATTATTAAAAAAATATCTTATCATATAATAGAAACAAGTTAACTATAAACATCCTTTACTAAGATCCATCTAAGATTGATATATTTTCTTACATTTAAATTCGTGACTAAAAAATCGTTCTTCATAATTTCAAAGGAAAATAAAATATTCATCAATTCATTATTTTATATCGAACTCTTTTATATTTAAAAATTTATAAAGTATACATTTGTTATCATATACCCTTAATAATCAAATTATTGATTTCAATAACTGTGATACCTAACATGTACATTCCATGGATTTTCAAAAACACCTTTTTATATCATTGATAAATACAATCCATAGGTAATTTATTTTCCTTTATTTAAATTCATAGGTTTCAATGACATTGACCAACTATTTTGAAGAAACATTGTTTGATTTTCCAATTAATGTTTCTTCTTATGATTCAATCCTTTACCCAGTTTTACTATAAACACAACACAAAACCTATAAATCACATCCCCAGTTCATATATACACAAAACATTGATAAAATAGGGTAAAAAGTTCTTGAAATAAATCACATTAGTGGAACATTTCCAACAATGTCCCCGGAATATATTTCATATCATGGACAAGATTCATGGAAACCTCTAGTCTCACAACATCAATAACATATCCAATCATATTAATTATATGAATAAATGTTGAATCTAATTCATTCATATATCATATAGGGTCTTTAAAACCATGATTGATTTGATAAATTCTTCTCATAAGCATCTATATTCACTTATTGGACAACTTCAGTAGTTGGTTACTTGAGAAGATGTATTTCACATTCATATTCAATTTTTTTATATGTTAAGAACAATTAATAAGTTTTATACTAGTCTATGATGTGTCTAATATTAAGTTTGTCCTTATATAACATTGATCTCAATGATAATTTAGATGAAAATAATGGTATTTTATCAACAATATAATCTATTATCATATGAGTGCCATGTTTTACAATCACTTAATATGGAATGTTAATAAATCTTTTCCCACTAAGATGATTACCTAGTTTGAACCCACAATATCAATTAGTTGGATAAGAAACATATTTCACTAATTAGAGAGTCCAATTTAGTATTATTCTCACCACATATCTATTTAGGTAGGAAATTATGCTAATTATATCATATACGACTCTGGGATATTTGAGATGATAACTCTTTTTCCAATCCATCACATGGATAAAATAAAATATATTATATAATAAATTAGTCATATTAGGTTATTCTAGATAAATGTAACCCATATGAAATTCCAAGAATATCTATCCTATTCTAGTAGGGTTACCCATTACATTATTTCCTTACAAATGTTAATCTTGTGGAACTCATATTTGGCATGAAATTCCCTATTAGATTATCAAGGTCATGAAAAATGTTTTACCTAGAAGGAATATGATATTTAGAAATTTTAAATGGGATTTAATCTCACCATATTATCTCATGTTATTCCTATAACACACCAAGATTTTCTAAATTATTATTTTTTGAATTAATTTATCTTTTTTATATTTTTCATTTCACATGACACTGGAAATAGTTATTTATATATATATATACAAAAACACTAAGTCAAATATTTATTTCACACAACACCAACTTCGCTTGTGCTACATACATTACAAATTTGTTGTGTATTACATTTAATACTGACTTGGCTTATGCTACCCACAAAACCGACTTGGCATACGTTACACACAAAACTGATGTTTCTATGAAACATCATTTTCTTGTTATAATTATTTAAATGAGATAATTATATCATAGCTGTTAAACATTGTTAAATGAATGGAAATAATTAATTTTCAAATATTATTTATAATATTTTTATATAGATAAAACTTATTAGTAACGAAAGATATTATTTTTGGTAAAGTCATTTTATGGTTAAGAATACCATTTTCTCGAATGAACCACTTTTAATAAATAAATTATTTTCCGATGCATTTAGAAATTGAATTTTAAAAAATGAAACTTATTTTTGAATTTTTAATTTCAAAATTATCTTAGGGTGAATTTTTAGGATTTTTCTAAGAAACATCATTTTTTATGAATAGTGAAAATACTATGTTTTAGTTAATAACTTAAAATTCATTTAAATATTTATTAATGATAAATTATACATTAATTTTTTTAAGGTTGAATTATTTAATTTATAAATATATTTATACCATTTATGTAATTATAATCAATTTCACTTGGAAATTGAAAATAAAAAAAGATAACAGAACTTTGAATATTTTTCTACTTAAAAAACCCGTTATTTCGTCACATCTGCGGGATTAGAATTAATATTAATTTTACTACTTATGTGAATTGAATTAATAAAAAATAAAATTCATCATTTTAATCAGTGTATAATATTTATAGACTAATAATATTAAATTAATTTTTTACAAAAAATATTAGTAGAAGTGATTAATATTAATCATAGTGGTGGAGGTCAAATTAAGCCTAATTAGGGAGTAAACCATAAAATTAAGGGCCCAAATGACTTATAAACTAGTCCAAAACCCATTTTATGTCCATATTTAGTAAAAAAACTTACATTTTTGATTTATTCTGGGTTTTTAGGACTTTTGTTTAGGTAATATCATTTGTACACCTAACCTGTTTTCAAAAATTTCAAGTGAGTAATTTTCCTTTTGCCTAAAAGGCCACCACATCTCCCTATTATTGACACCTATAAAACCTATTAAGTTCAGAAAATATCTATAAAATACAATTCCAGACATCCCTAACTATGTCCATAATCATTCCCTTGATAATAAGGCAAACCAAGGAAACCTTTTGGCATAAACAAAAAAAAGTTACTTGATTAAGAGGTAACACCTTCTCTCAAGTCCTTTATTTTATTTTCCTTATCCACCCCCTAAAAATCTCTTTATTCTATTAATATATAAAAAACAAATATCATAAACATACTAGGATATTATTATATAAATATTTCTAAATACACTGAAAAAAACCTCCATCTAATGGATAATGAACATACCGTATCTATGTACGATGAATAACTGCCTCACAAAATGATGATTGTTCATTTTTCCATTACCACCAACCATGGTGGAAATTATGATGGTAAATATGTTTATATATGTAATATATTATATTTATTATGTCTTTAAGATTATTTAATCCATTTTACAATGCATATCTTTTTAAATTCCATTTTTTTTTAATATGATAATCTTGTTTCAGAAAGTGTGGACTACCACCCCCTCAAAGCGATATGATTCGTTCATACACTACATAGATGGATCAAGTATGGTTTTAATGATTATATATGATATATATATATATATATATTATATAATAAATCTAATATTATAATGATATATATACATATATGCCATTTACATTTTTCCTTTCAACATGAAAATTAAACAGAAACAACATTAATGCGTATGTACACCCTACCGTCTCTATGAACTGTTTATTCCATTTCATAATTATATATAATATTGATTATTATAATATGAATATTCTATATATAAATTATATTTATTTCATTTATTACATTATGTAAATAATTATATATAATAAGTACAAAATATATAACACATTAAGACACATGCAAAAAATAAAGAAATATTACCCAAAGTGAAACCTTAACATAGGATTGTTAACAAGAAGGTAATATATGGTCATAATCAAACCACATATGGTATTAGATACAAAAATGTGGTTCTATTAAAGGTTTATAATAAATTCATATTTATTATACAGGTGGTTTGAATGAGTATATTGAGTGTCAAGACACAAGGTTAGGGGATTTCATCTCACTTTTTATTCCCGTGATATACATGCTATGTTCGCCATTATTTCTTTTTGTGCGGTGTAGGTCCTACCTGTGATTTTATTATATTTATATTATAACTAAAATTATGGGTATTAAAATTTAATTTTTATAAACTTTCATTCATGGGGTATCAATTTTCCAAAGATACCAAATTGGTAAAAATGTATTGTCTCAATTTTCCTTCTTTGAGAGTCATGTTTTTTATGCACCTAAACTCATTTTCACGGTTTATATACTTCAATTTTAAATGATATATCATGAATCTACATATTTTAATTATATTTTAAGCTTAATTTAATTTTTTTTCTTACATGGAGAGTATGATCCCAAGTTACCAAGTTATAATAGTTTATTAAGACAATCTCATCGGTATTCAAGAGTGTTTACATTTATGCTTTCTTTTATGAGTTCTTCTATTCCATATCACAAGAAATTCATATATTTTATTCTCCTTTTTTTATTAATTATATATTTATTTATTGGTACTATTTTTAAATCTTTGGTTCCCAAGATAGTTAAAAATGTGTTTTTTAGAATGCCTCACATTACCCTATATTTGGTCGAAAATCTATGTTCCTTCAAAACCATTTTTTCTAAAAAGGGTATCAAAGAATATTATGCTAATATAATTTGAAAATTAAAATTAATATTTTCCATTTTTTCTTTTACGAATCTATTCTAGGGAATCTTATTACCTCTTTCAAAACAATGAAATTTTCTATCAGTTTTACTGTGCAAAAGGAAAATTATTTTTTACCCCATTTGATATGTATGGATTTATCTAATTTCTATCCTTTGATGATTTATTTTTATATTTAAAGGTTATTTTTTTTGTAAAAATGTTTTATAAATAAAATTTCAAAGAAAATGACTTTTAAAATGTTTTCAAGATTTTTTTTTTAAATTTTCAATAAAAATAGGTTTGAAAGATTTTTCAAACATAATTTATATGTTTTCAAGGAAAATGGATTTAAAAATGTTTTCAAGAACTATCTATAAGTATTAAAATTATTTTCAATGAAATTATTTTCAAAACATTATCAATATTTATTTTTAAATTTTCAATGTGTTTTTTATGAAAATGGTTTTTAAAGGGTTTTAACCTTATTTTATATGTTTTCAAGAAAAAATGTTTTCAAAATGGTAGCAATTCTTCCTTTTAATTTTCAAGTTATTTTATAAGAAAAATATTTTTAAATGGTTTTATGTATTAAAAATAATTTTTTGAAGTAGAAAGGATATTTTCCTCAAGAAATATTTTTTAAAGATGTTTCAATATTATTTTACATCTAAGTCGACATCTGTTGATGTTATTCATGCCCTTATTTTAAATGTTCTAAAGGTTACATTCATAACCTTTATATGAATGGGTTATTCCTAATGTCATGGTCTTTATGAAACCTCTTTCTATTCCGTAGGTTATGTGTTTGTGAAATCATTTTATATTCTATGGGTTATATGTTTATTAAATCCATTTATTTTCCATCGGTTATATGCTTTAGAAAACAACTACCTTTCACGTGTTATGATTTGATGAAATGATTATGAAACCTATATTTTCTTCATAGGTCATAATGTGATAAAATGTTAATGATGCCCATTTCATTTCATGGGTTTTAATTTGATGTTTATAGAACCCATAAAATTTCATGGGTTATGATATGATGAATGTTTTGTGGTATATCTATGTTTGATTTAATTATATGATGGGTGAGAGCAATATCTCCCTCCAATTAATTTGGTAATGATAAATGTTTTATGAGCTCAAACGGTACATGTGAGGACATCCGAATCCCGAAACAAGAGTGTATATGGGAGAACATCCCAATTTCGAAACAAGAGGGTACATGAGAGGACATAACAATCCCAAAACAAGAGTGTATATTGTGAGAAATACCAATCATGAAACAAGAGGGTAAATAGAAGGAAATCCATATCCCGAAACAAAATTTTAAATAGGAGGACATCCCAATCTTGAAATAAGAGGGTACACGAGAGGGAATCCCATGCCTGAAACAAGAGGGTATATAGGAGGGAATCTGAATCCCGAAGTAGGTACACAAGTGATTATCTCAAGACTAACACGGTACAATCTCCTTGGTAGGCCTCCTTGACATAGGATTTTTTAAGCTTATGTGTTTGAAACAATTACATCAATTATTACTATGTTATTATTTAAATTCATATGTTCATTATTTCTTTATGGTACATGTATTATAAAATTCAAATCATTATTATGATCTTTAATATGCAGGGTATGATCTTAAAATGTTATTCCCCTGCTTCATAACCTTTTGTTCATGTTATGATTACAAATTTTATTTTTTTACCATAATTGATCATTTGATGTCACCCCTTTATTATTTTTCCATTATCTAGGTTATGAAGATAGGTTTTATATAGAAGTGCTAAAGGTGTATATCTTTATGGGAGATGTTAATGACCTTTCACTAGGATTGAAGTTTTTGTTTCCAAGTTTCCAAAGACAGTAAACTATTACAGTCCTCGGGCATGAGTTTTGTCAACATACTAAATATTCATCTTAAATGATGTAATATTTATGTATATTATGGAATTGTTTATATAGTTGATATAAAAGGAAAGTTTTAGTTATCCTTTGGAATCTTTGATGAGAAAACATTAGTGAGATATATACTTATATTTCTAAGGATATGTCTAGGGATGTATCTAAGTATAAGTATAAGGATGAGTTGACATTTAGAAAAATGTCTTCGAATTTTGGTAAAGGATATAGTGAGTGGTTTCCAAGAAATACATCCCTCTCTAGATAGTACAAGTGGATGTGGATATAGCGCATATGTGCATAGGGGTAAAAAATCAAACAAGATGTTCTGGGCCTGACTTAGGGTATTCTAGTACATGAAAACGGAGCTTGCTGCACACCTGGTTTGACACTCCTAGAGGATATTTTTTAGGAATTCACAAGATATTCATGAACTATCATGATGTATTTATATTCAAGTTGGATATTAATAACCTAGTGTCAACCATGGGTGTCATATATTAAGTAAGTTGGTAGGATTTAGACATCCCAAAAGTTAATCTTTTCATGACTATGTGATTTTATTATAAGAAAAGTAATTCCGACAATGTGATTCTTGGTTTTAATTAATGGGTGATACCAGAAGGAACAAGGTTAAGATTTAGTTTGATGGAAAATCTGGTGATTATGAGAAAAGAAATTGGATAATGACTGGAGAGAAAGATACTAAAACTATGTTTAATCAACTATTGCGGCATATGATTAACAATTTAAAATTTGGAAATATTCATAACACACATCATAAGACAAAGATAGAATTTTATAAATTTTCAAATTATAAGGAGAATAGAGGAAAGAATATTAGGATTCATACATTTCCAGAAGAAGGGAAGAATAACTTTAAGGAATACCTCAAATGGAGGGGAAATGAAATCTCTGTGGGAAAAAGGGTAATAGATTGAAAAATTGCAATGGAATTCAAATTTTCATCTGTAGAGAACATGAGAAATACCCAACTCAATGACGAAACATAAGAATATACTTATAATCCAAGGAACGATTGATTCCATGACAACCATTAAAGGATAAGTATTGATATATTTATATATTTTGATACATGAATTTTAAATGGTGAATTATATATGGATTATTCAGTTTATGTGTTTTTCTATAGATTTTCAAGAATATGTTGTATAGTTATGATAGATAAAAAATGATATTTAATTATAGGGTTTTATTCATTGGAATTAAACAATTAAGTGAAAGATAAACCTCATTGTGTTTCTAATATTAAGATAATGATGTTTGGATAAGAGAAATGTTGGATATAAATAAGTGAATTAGAAGATATTGGTTACCATGGATCTGATTATCGATTGGATGAAAAAGTGTTGTATGTCATCAAGGATAAAGTTTACAACTTCTTGGATTTAAATAATATATCTATTAATCATTGGAATAATAATCCATGCATGTTTTCCAAATGTATTTATGGTAATTAAAGTAATTACCACATTTCAAGGGAATATACGATATGGGTATTCACATGCTTGGAATGTGACAAACAAGATGTACTTTGTGATATATGGGGGATCAACATTAAACTGATTTCATTAATTTATTTCTAAGGATTTGGATTGTCATATTTCGGAAGTGTTATGATGTTACAAATGTATTGAATGTTTATGTTAAACTTTAGATGAAGTCAGTAAGATTAAAGAGTCATCTCTTCCTATGAGTATTTATGCATATTTGATGGCCTATTCAAACAACTTTTTATTAATGATAAATGATGGAAAATGGGATAGAATATCATGGATCAAATGATTTATTAGTACTTTAGGAATGAAAAAACTACTATCATTTTTACAGAAAGAGTTGAAGTGGATCAAGGAACAAAAAAGGGTGATGTTTTCCTAAAATCAAGAAAGTATATTATTTAATGAAAATTCTTTAATGTTAAGAAAAATGATATTGAAACAAAAAAATTTGTCTTAATACCTTCATTTTCGATGAATCATAAGGTCCTTTAAGTTATCAATGATTTATGGATTTTTCATTTTTGACATTCTCCTAAATTTGTTCTCTCTAACTCTCCATCATAACATGATAGTTATATTTTTCTTCCATGTCCATTTTTTCACTTCCAAACTATGATATCATATGTGGAAACCCAGTTATATGTTACTTTAGGTAACATTTATGGTTCTAAAATTCCCTTTTTAAGGGATGTTTTTTTTACGATGTGGGAATCTATGGATGAAACATTTGAGTATTAAAACTTTGAAAACCCAGATGAATTTTGAGGGAGAAATTCATTTTAGGGGGGGGGGGGTAGAATGTTACACCCCGATATTTTTTGATTATTTTTTTCTAATTAATTTATCTTTTTGATATTTTTAATTTCACGTGACACTAGAAATAGTTTATATATATATATATATATTAAAACACTAAGTCAAATATTCCTTTCACAGAACACCAACTTCGCTTGTTCTACACACAAAACTATCTTGGATTGTGCTACGTGCAATACTAACTTGTCTTGCATTACCCGCAACACTGATGGAGCATACATTACACAGAACACCGATGTTTCCATGAAACAACAATTTTTTATAATTATTTAAATGAGATAATTATAACATAGAAATTAAAAATAGGTATATGGATATAAATAACTAATTTTCAAATATTATTTGTATTTGTTTTATAGGGATAAAACAAAATGGTAATTAATGATATTATTTTTGGTAAAGTCCTTTTATGTTTAAAAATAACATTTTCTATACTGAACCACCTTTAATAATAAAATTAATTTTAGATCCATACAGAAATTTATTTTGATAAAATTAATTTTTTTTGACTTTATAATTTTGAAATTAAATTAGTTTGAATTTTTAATATTTTTCTAAGAAACTTCATTTTTTGATGAACAGTGAAAAATAATGGGTTTTATTTAATAAATTCATTTTTGTTTAAACAATTATTAATGTTAAATTAAATATTAAATTTGTTTTAAGATAAAATATGATCAATTATGCATCAATTTATACATTTTAAGTAATTATATTATATTTCACTATAAAATTTAATATAAAAACATAACCAACTTGTGAACATTTTTTTACTTTAAAAACCTGTTATTTCATCCCGTCTGCGAGATTAGAATTACTCTTAATTTTCCCACTACTATGAATTTAATTTCTAAAAAACAACATAAGACATTTTAATAATTATAATATTTATATTCAAATAATATCAAATTAATTTTGTACAAAAAATATTAGTAGAAGTGATTAAAATTAATTTGAGTGATTAAGGTTAAATTATGCCTCATTAGGGAAAAAACCTTAAATTTAAAGTCCCAAATTACCTATATACTTGTCCAAATACAATTTTATGTTCATATTTCATCCAAAAAAATTACATTATTGATTTTTTTTGGATTTTTATGACTTTATTTAGGAATTAACATGTTCACACCTAACTTTTCTTCAAAAATTCCAAGTGAGTCATTTTCCTTCCCTATAAATGGCCACCAACTCTCCCTCTTCATGAAACCTATAAAACCACTTAGGATTAGATAATAAATTTCCAATAAACTTCCAAAAATACATAACTTAAAACTATAATCATTAACTTGTGTATAAGAAAATTCGAGGAAGCCTTTCGGTACAAATCAAAAAGGAGTTTCCCGATTAAGACATAACATCTTCTCTCAAGTCCTTTCTTTTTTTCTTTCACTTCCCCTCTAATTTTTTTTATGATTATTTAAATACACTATTATAATAATTATAATGTTATGTTTTTATTTAAATTATTTTACCTACACTTACAAACACCACCATCTAATGGGTAATGAACATACAATTTCTATGTACGATGAACTACTATCTCACAAAATAAGGATTATTAATTTTTCCATTACCACCTACCATGGTAGACATTATTCTGGAAACTATGTTTATATATGAAATATACTATATTTATTATTTATTTAATATTATTTATTAATTTTATATAACATATTTTTTTACTTTCCATTTTGTGTTAATACAATAATTTCGTTTGAGGAAGTGTGGAATACCGCCCACTCAAAGCGATATGATTCGTTCATACACTACATGGATGAATTAAGTACGAGTTTAGTGAATATATATGATATAAATATAAATATATATATATGTGATATAATAAATATAATATAATAAGGATATATATATACAGATATATACATATATTTCTTACTTTTTTTCCTTTTAACACGACAGCTAAATAGAAATAACATTAATGCGTATGTGCGGCCTACCGTCTCCCAGAACGGTGTATTACATTTCATAATTATATCTTCTATAGATTATTAAAATAAACATAAAATTTATGTAAATTATATTTATATGATTTTTTAAATTATGGAAATCATGATATAAGTTTAAGTACAAAAGATATTACAAATTAATAGACATGTGAGGAAAAAAGTGATTATTACCCGAAGTGAAACCTTAACATGGGATTATTAACAAGAGAATAATATAAGGTCATAATAAAATAATATATGGTTTTAGATATAATAATTTAGTTCTGTAAAATGTTTATAATAAATTTATATATATTATAGAGGTGTTTTTAATGAGTATAAAGAGAGTGAAGACACAAGGTTAGGGGGTTTCATCTCACTATTTATTCGTATGAGATACATGCTATGTTCACCAATCCTTACTTTTGTCTAGTGTAAGTACTTACTATTATTGTATTATATGAATATTATACCAAAATTTATGGGTATTAACATATCTATTTTATTAACTTTCATTCACAGAGTTTTATGTTTCAAAAATTACCAAATCGTTAAAAATGTTTTTTCTCAATTTTTCTTCTTTAAGAGTCATGTTGTCTTATAAACCTAAAATATTTTTTGAGGCATATATACTTACACTTTACTTGTTCTATAATGAATATAATTATTTTCATGATATTTTAAGTTTCATGTTATATCTTTTTCTAACCTGGAGATTATGATCCCAAGTTACCAAGTTATAAAAGTTTTCTTAGATAATCTATTCGCCTTTTGAGATTGTTTATGTTTATGCATCATTTGATGGGTTATTATATTAAAAATCTCAATACAGTAATTATTTTTATTCTCCTATAGTTATTAATGATATATTAATGTATTGGAACTAATTTTTACTCTTTGGTATATAACATAGTTAAGAAAGTGTTATTAAGAAATCCTGACTTTACTCTCTATTCAGTCAGAAATCTGTGCTCCTTCAAAACCATGTTTTCTAAAAAGGGTTTAAAAGAATATTATATTAATATACAATGATAATTAAAATAAATTTTTACCCATTTTTACTTTTACAAATGTTTTTAAGGGAATATTTTATTCTGTTTTTGAACGAGGAGATTTTTAATCCTTTTTACCATGTAAAAGGAATGTTCATTTTACCTCATATGACCTGTTTGGAATTATCCTCTATAAATCCTTTAAATATTTATCTTTATATTTAAAGGTTATTTTATGTTTAAATTTTTTTAAAAATATATTTTCAAATAAAATTGTTTTATAAACATTTTCCAGCTTGTCTTATAATTTTTCATTGAAAATGGCTTTAAAAATGTTTTCAAGAACTATTTATATGTTTTCAAGGTATTTTCAAATAAATGATTTTCAAAAATAATTTCAATAATTTTTTATATGTTTTAAAAATGTTTTTGAGGAAAATGGTTTTTAAATTGTTTTGAATCATATTTTATATGTTTTCTAGTAAAAAAATATTCATAATAATTTCAAGACTTCTTTATATGTTGTCAAGGTATTTTCTAATAAAATGATTTTTAAATGGTTTTATATTTTAAAAATCATTTTTCGAAGAAGCAAGGATGTTTTCATCAAGAATTGTTTCTGAAAGATGTTTCAAAATTATTTTTCATCTATGATGATAACTATTTACGTTAATCCTTCCCTTCAAAGAAATGATCTAAAGGATACATTAATTACATTTATATGAATGGGTTATAATTAATGTAATGGGATTTATAAAAACCATTCACTTACACATGCTATTTGTTTATGAAATCTTTTTCTGTTCCATGCATTTTATGTTTATGAAATCAATTTCTTTTCCTTGGGTTATATGATTTTTAATCCCGCTTATTTTAATGGGTTATGCATTGATTAAATGATTAAGAAAACTATCTATTTTTCATATATTATTATGTGATAAAATATCAATTATTCCAATTTAAATTTTTGGGTTCTGATTTGATGTTTATAGAAACTATTCTTTTCACAGGTCATGATATGATGAATATTTTGTGGTACATCCATGTATTATTTCATTAAGTGATGGGTGGGACCTAAATATCTCTATAATGCATTGGGTAATGATAAATGATTTATGATTTCAATGGATACACAGGGGGACATCCCAAGACTGAAACAAGAGGGTGTATGGGAGAACATCCAATGTATAAAACAAGAGGGAACATGAGAGAAAATCCCAATCCTAAAACAAGAGGGTATACAAGAGGAAATATCAAGCCCGAAACAGGAGGGTAAATGGGAGAAAATACCAATCCCAAAACAAGAGGGTAAATGTGAGGATATCCTAAGCCCGAAACAAGAGGGTACATAGGAGGAAATCCCAAGCCAGAAACAAGAGGGTACACGAGATGCATCTCAATCCCAAAGGAGGTACAAGGGTGATTATCCCAAGCCAAAAATGTTACAAAGGCCTTGATAGGTTTCCTTGAAATTGGTTTATTATATGTTTATCTGTTTTCCATGATTCCATGTTATATTTTTATGTTATTCTTATAAGGATTAGGTTCTTTATTTCCTTAAGGTTTATGTCTTATCAACATCCAATCTTTATTATGATCTTTAATATGCAGTTTATGATATTCAAATGTTATGCCCAGGTTCCATACCTTTTTTCATGTTATGTTATGAATTTTCTTTATCTACCCTAACTAATAATCTAAGCTCATCCCTTTCTTATGTTTCCTTTCTTTATGTTATGAAGAATGGTTTTTGGTAGAAGTACTAAAGGTGTAGATCTTTATGGGAGATGTCAAAGATATTTCACCAGGATAGAATAATTTTTTCCATGTTTCTAACAACACTAAACTATTATGGTCCTCATGCATGTATTTTTACAATGTACTAAATATTCATCTAAAATGATGTAATATCCATGTATGTTAAGCCTGGGTCACTATAATTCCCTTTATATGTGTTCATTATTTTAATGATTTATTTTAGAATATCATACCTTCCATAAAATCAATTTGTTCAAGCTATATGGATGAATAACTCTTTACACAACTCATATCTACATGTGTAAAGGTAGATAATTATATGAAATCAACAATCCCTATACAATTAATCTTGGAGTTAAAAATAAGAAACCCCTAATTTTGTAGATAATGAACAAGCATCATGGGTAGTGAGCATTCTAATACAATGTACACATATCTGAGGACACTTTACTAAAGATAGAACATAATTCCATCATAATTATAACACCTAATATATATACACTATTATTCATTTTTATATTCAAGATCATAAATCAATACATTCCAAAATACAGGTAGAATAAAATTAAATCAATTATCATACCTAAATATTAACTCCTAAGATTCTTGTATGAAAATTTATATAAATAGTTTAACAATAAAGCCTAAATTAGTTAATAATGTCATAATTATATTCATGGATAAAGTCAAGAATAAGTTAAATAAATTAAAAATTCAAATATTTTAAAAATGAAATAAACAATTTATAAACAACTCATAAATCAAAAAATTGTAAAAAAAACATTAATTCAAACAAGAATTATAGGCAATCCATATATTAATAACTAAATAAATATAAACAAATTATATTTAATTCTAATATAAAAAATTAATATTATCTTTTTATATGATATTTAAATGAATATATGAAAATTAATGGAATATAAACATTTTATTTTCCAAGTATATTATGTTAAATTCTTACATAATGTTAATAACTCATATAAAATATTTTTTGAACCTTTATAATTTTAATTATCAAAACTCTATTTGATATGGTTTAAATAATCTCTCAAATAAATATTCTTTTAATTTGAGTATTTCAAATTAAGTATTATGAAAATTCATAATATTAAAAATAAATCCTTTATATTTATCTTTATTTGATAATTATTAATCATTTTTAAATTCCAGTTATAATGTCTATACAAATACATTATATCTAAATTATATGTCATTCCATATAATCTCTGAAATGTATTTAAATATTAATATTTAATATTATAAAATATTTATTTAATAAATATTAATATTTAATTAATTATAATTACTTTACATTTACTTAATTTATAAAAAACATTATTAGTTAAATATGAATCCCAAAATACACTTTTCTATTATTTAAAAACAATTTATAAATTATTTCATTCAATTCATAATTTAAATTTCGGAAAGTAAAATCTTCTAATAATTTTTTTTCATGATATATCATTATTATAATAAGAGATTAATATGTTGTAGTGCATAAAACTCTGAAGCACTATCTATCATATCTAATATTAGATAATATGGCTTACGATAGACCTATGTGGCCTATGAATATTAACTCAACGAATAGAAGTCACATATTATGATAAGCCACAATGAAGTACAAACCAGTAACATTGGGTGGCATGTGTAAGAGCAACCCAACAAATGGGGACCTGCCAATTGATTTCTGTGATATGGGTTGATATTTCCAAAGTGATACAATACTCTGTTATATAGACTAAATTTAGGGGAATCGTACCCTATGACTGGATATATCTTAAGTTATGATATGTTTAAAACATAAGGATTGACTATTATAACTACCTATGATATCCCATATCATATGGAATAACCAAATCATTGATTGTGACATCTTGTACCATATATCTAGACAAAGGAAATAATGTATGTCATATTTTGTCATATCTAATACAATACAAATATTCTTCATTTTTATAGTATAATTTTGAGAATAAAAATTCATGGTGAAGCTCTAATACCATAGATGGGTTTGTGGGGATTAAAGTATACCTTTTCAATGGAATACAAGTAATTAAAAACATAAGGTTTCCAAAATCATCATGTATCATACCTAAAACATTGTATAAACATAAATGAAGAACATTATGTGTACCATTAACCACAGAATTTGAATTCCACTTAATTAAAACACATGATTGATGAATACCACTTAGAGGTATCCATATGAATCTATCATTTATAGTGTATCCATGGGTTGATATTATTCACTTGATGAGTGGGATTCCCACAACTCCTTTGATATAAAAATTACACTAAGTAGAAAAGGGAGAAAGGGATATAGATCATCCCTAAAGGGAGATATTTGGTTGGAATCTTTTTTAGGATTGGATGACATCATATCAGTGGTCTACTATCCTTTAATATATCTCGAGGATGCTCCATGGACCTCCTTAAATTTATTATAACATTTTGAAATGTTCATGTGATTATTGTGGTTACAATGATTATACAAATTAATGATATAACACCATAAAATTTCATTATATCAACTCATAATTACAGATCACTTAATTTGTATTAATGATTACTCAAACATGAACACTTAATATTTTTTATATCATAAAAAAACATATATAGACAATAACGTAATATAAATATATCACAACTTAAGACAACCCATTTCAAATGAATACAATATACCTTAGTTAAATATATGAAATACCATATAACATGGGTATATTATACCATATTATGATATCTATAAACCATAGTATGTATTATAGATTTTGGGAATTTATATGTAATACATACTTTAGTTCAATATAGATTTATTATTTAAGAAATACATTATTGAAAAATATGTCTTTACATTAATTTAGTGTACCATGAATTTCATTTAAATCATGTTGGAAAAAATAACCATATTGTATTTAACATTTCTATATGTGAGATATTGCAAACCTTAGTTTTCATACATTAAAATTACATCACTTTTGTAGAATAATTAATAAATTACACAAACAGACACCCAAAGACAGTATTATCCCAGTGCCTTTGGAAACATGGAAACATAAACACCATTACATAATTGAGTTGCATTATCTCCCATGAGGTTATACATGACTAGCAACGTTATTAGACACATCATTCATAATATATATATTCATAACCTGGGGGAAAGGAAACATAAAAATCAGTGATCTCAAATGTTCAATAAGGGTAAACAACGAAGATGTGTAAGAATAAACATGATCATAAGGGTATGATAATGTGAAAATAACATTAAAAGATCATAACCTACATATTGAAGACAATAATCATAAATAATTGCATAAATATAGATTTTTCATAGGGAATGGATGATAATAGAGTCAAGAACATAATCTATTAAAGAATATCATAGGAGTAAGACATAGAATTGTGAAATACACAAAAACATCTAATATCATTACCTATATGTCAAGATACATTTCTAGATCATATCAGGGAACTTTATGGGGAATACAACTACTGGGAGGGACAAACCACCATCCCCAGTCAAATCCCTTTCCTTATAATGGATCGGGGTTCCCCATATTCGCATAGTGGATCAGGTTTACCCTTCTTCCCATAGTCGATTGGGTTTCCCCATCTTCCCATAGTGTATTGGGTTTCCCCATATTCCAATAAAGGATCAGGTTTTCCCATCTTCTATAGTGGACCAGTTTTCCACATCTTCCCATAGTGGACTGGGTTTTCCAATCATCCCATAGTGGTTCAGGTTTCCGAATCTTTCACAGTGGATCAATACTATCGACTTGATTCTCATCATTATATCATGATATATAAATATTTACCCACTACATTAAATGGAGATATAGGTCCCACAAAAATCATAATGGAATCACATATACATGTTCCATAAGATCATAAATATTCATATCATATCCCATGAAATGAAATGGGTGTCATAAACTTGTAATCATATCTTCACCAGTGAAAAATAGAAAAGTTTCATTATCATTTTAAAAAAAATAATGAGGCATGAAAATAAGTGGATTTCATAATCATATAACGTAGGAAAAAGATATGGGTTTCATAAAAATAATTTCATTAAAACATAAACCATTCAGAGAAATAATATGAATGGAAAATTTGGATAATTTCCCAGAAATGGAATGAGTAACACCGATGAATGTCATCTTAGATGGAATTGTTATCAAATATCTTTTAAAAAATCACTTGAGGAAAATATCTATTCAATGAATTTTTTTAAAAGAAGATTAATTTTGAAAAAAAAAAAATTTGAAACCACTTTGAAAACATAAAAATCAATGTTTAAAATATTTTGAAAACCATTTAATTGAAATCACATTGAAAACTTGCAAATAATCCTTGAAAACGTTTTGAAAATCATTTATTTGATGAAAATTTGAAAAATTATAGATAAATATTGGAAATATTTTTATATATTTAAAATCAATTTGAATAATTATAAATAATCCTTGAAAACATTTTAAAAAACATTTGTTTGTAAACACTTTGAAAACCTATAATGAAATCTTGAAAATGTATTGAAATGAATTTATTTGAAAAAAATCTGAAAACATATAAAGGATTTTTTGAAAAACATAATAAAATATAAAATATTTTTTCCTTGAAAATTAGAAAAAAATATCATCTTTTAAAATATTTTTAAAATCATTTTTGAAAACTAGGGTTTTTAAATTCATGGCTTGCGTCTCAAAGAAGGAAAATTCAGACAAAACAACTTTACCGATTTGGTAGCTTTTAAAACATAAACCACATTCAGGGGAGATCCTAAAAGGGATATTAAAATAACAATAAATTTAATTATAATAATCATATAATATGTCCATGGGTTGTAAAAATTCCTCATATAACAAATACATGGTGAACATTTCTTGAGTCTCATGGAAAATAAAAGTAAGATGAGAAAACCCTTACTACTTGAGTAACTGTAGAATCATGATACCCATGAGATAATAACATTTTTTAAATATTTTAATATCATTAAATAAATCAAATTAATTATATAACATGTCATATTGATTTATATACACCACACACAAAAATTGAGTGGCGAATATTACATGTATCTCATGGAAACAAAAAGTGAGATCAAATCCCCTTATCGTTTATCTTGACTCTCATTATGCTCATTCAAAACTCCTATATAAAAAATATAATTTTATTATAAATTTACTATAGATCCATATTATTATATAAAATATCATATTTTGATTTATATCACCTTTTTATTACCAATTCTATTTTATGGTTACTTTTCGGGTAATATCTGCTTTTTTAGCATGTGCCTTAATTTGTTACATTTTGTATCTTTATACTTATATCATGATTTGTAGAATGTAAAAACTTATATAAATAGCCAATATTTTCAGTATATAATTATTATAATAATCTAGATGATATATAAGTATGAAATAGAATACATCGATCATGGAGACGGTAGGTCGTGCGTACACATGAATGTTGTTTTTGTTTAATTTTCATAATGAATGAAAGTAAGTAATTGAAATATATGTATATATATAATATAATATTAGTATAATTATTATATAATATATATCATATAATATCATTAAAACCATATGTAATAAATTCCATGAAAATTGTGAACAAATCACATCACTTTGAGGAGGAGATAGTCCACACTTCCCCAAACAAAATTATCATATTTAAAAAAAATGGAAAGAATGAATGTATGGGTTAGATAATAACTACACAAGAATTTAAAAATATTAAAAAAAATATATATAATATTAAAATATATTGTCCATCATAATTTTCAACCACGATTGGTGGTGAAGTAAAAACAAACAACATCATCTCGTGAGGTGGTAGTGCGTCGTTCACAAGAACGATAAGTTCATTTATCATTTGATGGAAGTGTTTTAAAGTGTAGTTAAGACTCTTATATTAATAAAATATCATTATATTTAAGATAAATATTTTATAATATAATAATTTAATAATAATATATTATGTGGTGGGGGATGAAAATAAAACAAAGGAGTTTGAGGGAGAATGTTACCTCTTTTTAGGGTAACTCCTTTTGGGTTTCACCAATGGGCTTCCTTGGTTGGATTTCTTCCCATGTTAAGGATTATAAGTTGAGAGGAGGTATTTATAGGATATAATTTTTCAGATATTGGTCTATCCAAATTGTATTTGGATGTGTGACGAAGTGGGAGGGTTGTGTGCCTTTTTATAGTGGATAAAGAGTGGCATTCTTTTGATTTTTTAAAAAGGAAATTAAACCCATGTTTTACAATATAAAGTGGATAAAATAATTCTTCAAATTCATTAAAATTAAGGATAGGGTATAAATATGGCCATAAAAATTACTTTATAAAAGTTTATAGGACATTTTCCCGTTATGTTTAAGGTTCACTCTCTTGTTATACTATTTTTTCCCTTACTCGCTGTAATTTATTTTAGTTAATTTCACTAATATTTTTTCTAAAAAATAAGTTTCTATTATTATAAATTTTAAAATATTTTGATAAAAAATAATAAATAATTTTTTTTTCAAATTATAATCACACAAGTGACTTAAATTAATTTAAAATTATTCTTATTGGCACGTCAGGCCGTTTGGTTTTTTAGCCAAAAAGTTTAAACATTTGGAATATTTATTTATCCAATTTGAATGAGAAATTGGTTCCAATGACCTAAATTGGAATATTTTTTGTAAAAATATTCACATTACACTTTAAAACTAAATTAAAATATAATTTATATTTTTAAATAAATTAGATGAAAAAGCAGTTTTTAATTTAAATTCAGTATATTTCACTATTCATCCAAAAATGAAGTTTTTTCAGAAAAATCCATAAAATTCGCCCTAAGATAATTTTTTCATTACGAATTAAATAATATTTTTTATTTTTTCAAATTTAATTTCAAAAAGTGTCTAAAATTAATTTTATTATTATTCACATAAAGACAAGAAAAGCATATTATTTGAGAAAATAGTATTTTCAAACATATAAAGACATTACCAATATTACATGTTTTATTATCAGTATGTTTTATTTATATAAAAAGTTGTATAAATAATTTTTACAAAATAGTTATTACTATTCATATTATTATTTTGAATGACTAGGTTATAACTATCTTATTTAAATAATTATAATAATAAAATGATGTTTCTTAGAAACTCATTGTTTCTTGTAATAAAACCCAAGTTGGTGTTGAGTGTAATGAATGTTTGACATAGTGTATCATGAAACACACATTTTCAAAGGAAATTAGTTTATTCAAAAAAAATTCATAAAAACTCAGGTTATTACATTGTACCCACTTTAAAATTAATTTCACCCTTGAAATTCACCATTCTGATATAAAGAAATGATGAAATTTCTACCTCATCATATCCTCAAGTTCCCACATAACTTCCTCCAACTGGTGATTTATGCATAAAATGTAGACCAGGTGAGTGGTCTTGTTTTATATAATTTTCTCAATATGATATAGTAATTTCAATTGATTGTTCCTCATAATAAATATCCTACTCCAGCGGTATAACCTCTGAGTTCAGTACATGTGAAGGGTCAATTATGTACTTTCTCCTAATAGAAACAAAGAACACATCATGGAATCGAGAGAGATTTGGTGGAATTTCTATGTGATAAGATATCATCTTAATATGATAAACAATTTCCAAGGAACTGATATACATAGGGCTTTGTTTTCCTTTCTTCCCGAACCTTGTAACCTTTTTCCAAAGAGAGATTCGTGAAAAAAAAATTCTTTCCAAATAAAAATTCTAGATCACATCATCAGTTATCAGAAAAAAAAATTAGTTGACATTGAGCATCTCTAATATGTTACTTAATAACTCTAACCATATCTCCAATTTTATTATTAATCTCAAGTCCCAATATCTTTCATTCTCCAACTTAATCCCATCACATAGGATCTCTAAATTTCTTTTCATAGTGGTATTCAAAAGGATCCATATGAGCTCTTGAGTGAAATATATTATTGTAATAAAACATAACTATTGGACTGTGTTGATCCAAAAAACCTTTTAAATCCAAATAATAAGATCTAAAAATATCCTAGAGGGTTTGAATTGTTCTTTCAGACTCACCATCCATCTGAGGATGATAAGAATTGGTAAAACCCAATTCTGTATCAAGTTCTTAGAAAAGGATTCACCAGAAAATTAACGTAATCCTCAAATCATGATCAGATATAATAGAATGTGGTACTCCATGAACCCTTACCACTTCATTAATGTATATCCTAGAAAGATGATCTTGAGAGAAGTCTTCTCTGATAGCTATAAAGTGTGATGACATAGTATGTAACACCCCGAGTCATTATGGGATAGATTATTTTTATTTGATATATTGTTTTGTATGCTACACCAATATTAAATTGCACTATATGAGACACTATATTAGCTTTCTGTATATGCAACACTATTCTTGGCTTGGGTTACAAGTAAGAGCAACCTTCCTCGTTAACTTATGTTGTACGCAATACCGAGTTTCTCTAAAGAACGATATATTGTTAAAATATTATTATGGGATATAAAATTGATATTATGAATATAATTAACAATTTTTTTAATTTTATTTAACATTAAAATTTATCTTATTTATTTTTTAGACATGATATAAGAACAAGTTCATTTTTTTGGATAGAAGAAGTATTTTTCAAAAAATAAAGTTTTGCTAAATTTTGATGGAAAACCCATTTAAATATAAATTTTAACACTTTTATATATTATATTTGACAAAATAAACTTCATATTTGGATTAAGGACATAAAAATTTACTTATGTTTAATTTTTGGTATTTTTCAAATAAAATTCATATTTTAATGAATAGTGAAAATTACTACATTTTAATTCAATACTGTTTTTCCCTCTAATTTATTTATATAGTTAGAATATATTTTTAATTAATTTTAAAGTTTAATTTGATTAAGTTTTCATAATTATATACAATTTTGGTCATTGGAAGTAATTTCCCATTAAAATTGTACATAAATACATGTCCATCTATGTATTGTTATTACTTCTAAAAAACTTACATTTTGGTTTTGAAAACAGGAATTAATTTTAAAATAATTATTGAAAATTCATTGTTTTAAATTTGGGAAAATGGATTCCATATTTGGAATCATGAGGTACAAATTTTTTGAATATTTAATTTATTATTTTCGGACCATTTTTATCCTTGGGTCGATTTTTTAACACCATGGATCCACTTGGATGTGAAAATGACATTTTATAAGAATTAATTTAAATTAAAGAGAAATTTAATATAAACATGCATCTTTTTATAAATAAATTTTTATATGGGTCTATATAAGTGATATATTCTATAATAAATATTAATTATAAATATAAAATTATTTCCTACATCATGGGTTTTTATTTATAAAGTTCAGACATTAAATAAAGTAATTTTATTATGACACAATGATGATGCAGTGATTGATTATTAATAATGGACTCCAATAAATGATATTTTAAGTATTACAAAAAATTACTTTGATTTTTTATTTCCTACAAGAATTTCATGGATTATATAGACATATTAGATTTTAGTTAATTCCTTTTATTCAAAAGAATCAGGTTGTTATGAATTTGTAAAATGTCAAGTATGAATAATGTCCAAAATTGACAAAATACATAACTTAAAATATAAAATAGTATATTAAATGATATTAAATTCCTAAAAATATAAGATTCAAAAAAATGGTTAAAAATGTCCAAATATGTAATAAATGAATTTTTTGGGTATTTTTACTTGATATTGTAATTACATTAACCAACAATTTGTAAATAACATGATATCAATCTAAGATTAAAAAGCGTAGAATAAGGGTTAAAAAAAGATAAAGATAAAAAAATATTCAAAACTTGTCAAAAAATTATTTTATGTTGTTTATTTGAACCAAAATCATCTTATCTTTGAATTAAATTGGTTTTTGACCATTTTCAATCAAAATTTAATTTATAATAAATTAATATTTTGAGAGTTACCTATAGTGTCCCTCTCCTCTCTTATAAAAAGGCATCTCCTCCCATATTTCCTCACACCTCCATGATCATTATATCTCACCCAAAACCTTCCAAATTATCCTATAAACATTCCAAATTATCCTTTTGAGTTCTTGTTTTTCCAAAAATGTCCATCCTTAGTATCCCTTTGAAGAGATCTAAAGGAATTCCAACGAAGGAGAGGTAATTTATTTACCAATTCAATTCAATTTCTTTTATTCTTATACTTTATATTTTTTTTGATTCCATACTAAAGTAATAAGTTCAGTATATTATAAATTATGTTATGTTATTATAATTATTCGAAAACATTATACCTACTTTTATCCATCCTATGCATAACAATATCACCATGCGTTTATATGTACGACTTACTATCTCCACATCATGGTCTAATTTGTTATTCAAAAATACTTTATTATGATGGTTATATTGATGTGTATAATGTATTTAGATAATAAATTTAACATTATAATTATTCTGTTTAATTAATATACCATCCAATTACATACCAATTAACTATAAAGAGAATAATACCATTTCTTGTGCATATGTATGACCTACCATCTCCACGATGCAGTGAGATTCGTTATACTTGTTAACAATTCAATAATGATTATAAAATTTATATGATAAGTGAAAATAATAATTATAAACATAATTCCATGAATAAAATATATTCTATAAATAAAAAACATGACTTACATGGAAAAAATGAATGGGAAAATGAAGCAGGTAACACCCAGAATAATGGTAATACTAAAATACTATAACCAAAATAATATAATAGAATCATATATGATATCATATAAATGGATATATTTTGGGTACAATTTAATAACATTATTTAACCATTATACATGATGTGAACATACCCTTAACTAACGAAAAGTACAAGGTAAGAGATAATTTTTCAATGTCATTTCTATATGAGATTTATTATATTTAAGTATTTACTGGGGATATATTTATCATCTATGTCCATGTTTTCTAATAATTTTATCATAAAATTTTTATTATTATTCTATGTATTTTTAAATTCATTTTTACCATTTTTTACTTTTACTACATGGTATGGAAGGAATCTTTATTTTGTATACAATAGGAGGTACTTTTTTACATTTTTCGAGAAAAGTACGAGGAGAATGTTTTTTTAACTTATATGGGACGAATGGATTTTTTCACCTTCATAATGAATTGTTTCCCTGAAATTTCCTTTAAAATATTTTAATTTTATTTTCAATTAATTATTTTCTTTTAAAATTTAATGACGTTTTGAGAAAAGAAATTTTTTTTGAATAAGAAAGGATATTTTCCTTTGGAATTAAGTTCAAGTGTTAGATAAAAACTATTTTCCATCTATGATGAAATAGGGTTATGTTTATATCCCTATTATTACTTTTATTTCATTGAGTTTATGATGGAATTATTTTTTTGAAGTCCATTTATCTTATATGGATTATGTAATGATTAAATGATGTTTAAGAATCCCATTTTATTTCATGGGTCCTTATAATATGAATGATTTATATTTTGTGGTACATGTGGTAATGATTTCATTATTAGATGTATGGGACCTATATCTCCCTCCAATGCATTGGTTAAATATTTATATCTCTTGATATAGATAGGATTGGAATAGAAAGTAATCTTGGATCAGTAATGTAGGGTTGGAATGATAAGTAAATCTGGTTCAGTAATACATGGTTAGAACAACGTGTAAACCCGGTTCAGTAATGGACTAAGTCCACTATGATGGTCTTGGATGAAATGCCTTGGATAATATGGAAATCATATTATGTGCTTATATTTTGGGCCCAATTTCATTTTTTTTAATGATATTTTATCTTGGTTAATGTTCCATTATGATCTATGCCTCACGAACTTCCAAGATTTATTTCATGACTCATGATTTTGATATTTAAACTTTATGTTCATGATTTTACATTATTATGTTTATGGGTTTTTTATATTCACCATGTTTACCATTACTAAGAATTTGATCTCACCCTTCTTATGTTTTATTTTCCCTAGGATATAAAGAAAGGTTTAATGTATGAAAAAATGGAAGATATTTATATGAGATGTTGAAGATATCTCATCAAGTAAGAAGATTAAATTCCATGTTTCCAATATAAATAAAATAATACAGTCTTTGGGAATCAGTTTGTGTCATGTATTATGTATTACACAAAATAAATGTAATTTCCATGTATGTCAATCTTGGGTCATTATAGTTGGTATCAGAGTGAAGGTTTAGTTAACCTTTGGAAATGTTGATGCTAAAATATTAGTGAGATCCCTAGAGATATTTTTAAGTTATATCTAGGGATGTTCCTAACGGTATGTATAACTATAAGTTATAGTCCTAAAATCATGGTAAAGACACTGAATAACCACATATTAAACCTATGATGTTATATATTTAAAGTAATCCACTTTGATTATATTTTAATACTAGTATGATTTTTTCCTCTCACACTATTCTTTTTGTGTTTCTATTAATGGATGAAAACATGAGGATTCATGTTAATAGAGAATATGACAGACAATGGAATGAAATTCTTGATGAGAAACCAAATGAAAGGGGACTTGGAATTGGAAACATTGTTATTATTCCTAATCAATAATCTCATAATATGATTAATAATCTAAAATTTGGTATGTTTCCTAACCCAGATAATAAGACAAAGTTGGCGTTTCATGATGATCATAGAAGAAATAATGTTCAATTTTCTTCATGTAAATCATATGGGAATAGGCATCATCGAGAATATTTAAAAGGAATTGGAAGATGCTTTGGATATGGAAAAGAAGGACACAAAACCAGTAATTTCTAAGGAAAAGGTTCAGTCAACACAATGGACAATTATAATGGTATTTCTAAGACATCAATGATGAATAAATGTTTTAAATTTGTAATTTATGGGAGTTATGTAAATCGATTCCCTAAGGGAAAATCTCATGAAGTGAATCCTCATGGTTGTATAGGTAGTATTTATGTTGATGATGATGAAGAGACAACAAATTATATATGAGATTAAAGAAGTGTTATGGAATGAAATTATGAAGCTCCATCAATGGTTTAAGATGGTAGTGTAATGATTGCATGTTTATCAAGAATAATGTTGTATAAGTAATTTAATGGTAATATGAAATAATGAAAAATATATGGATCATTACACTATTATTTTTCCTTAAGTATTTTAAAGTATATGTTGAATGGTACTGGTATGCATGAAAGGTTATTCAGATAGTTTTAGAAAGCACATGATATGCCCATAATGAAGGGACAAGGAGATAATGAGATGTTTGATAGTATTAATGTCCTCATGACTAATATAAGTACAAAGTGTTACATGGTTTGAGTATATAGAATTTTGGGATTTTTAGAATATGGAAAGAGTTAAATTTTGATGGCATGCATGTTTTCACTAAGGTTCTATAGTAATTCACGTTTCAAGAGAATACATGATTAAGGTATTCACATGTTTGGAATGTGACAACCAAAAACTACCTTAGGAGATATGGGAGACAAATGTTAAGTCGATTTAGTTCACATATTAATAAAGTTTTATATTTTTTAGTTTTGAAGGATTTTAATGTTATCAATTGATTAGTAGTATAATTGATATTCTTGTTGAATTTTGCTATATTATTATATTATCTCACTATAGGTGGGCTGATGCATATTTGATAACATGTTCTAACCTTCTTGTTGAGACAGATGGAATGACCTATCATTATATTTCATGATATACAAACAATTCAAGAATGAAAAATTCAACTCCATTTCATTACATAAAAGATGAAGTGGAGGTTTTTTAGGGAACAATCAATGGTGAGATTGTACTAAAATCAAGTAAGTATTTCTTCCCATGCAAAATTTCATTATCTTTAGAAAAATGATCTTGAAACCAAAAATATTATCCTAGTACCTTATTATATGATAAATCATATCGTCCCATAAATCATCCCAAATTTATGTATTTTTGGTAGTTAACTTTCTCCAAACATTATTCTCTATCATTTTCTATCAGAATATGATGGTTATATTTCTCTTCCATATCCATGTTTTCACTTCTCACATATGTTTTCTTATGTGGAAACCCAATGATGAGTTAATTTTTGTAACCATTATGTTTCTAACTTCCCTTTATAAAATAATGATTTAGTATTCCTTTTTACGATGTGGGTTTTGATAAAAGAATATTTCAAGTAGTAAACCATTTACAACACCGACGAATTTCGTGGGAGAAATTCATTTAAGGGGGGTAGAATGTAACACCCTAAGATTTTATGGGATAGATTTTTTGTATTTGATATATTTTGTTGTAAACTAAACCAATATTATCTTGATATATATGAAACACCATATTATCTTGCAGTATAAGCAACACTATTCTTGGCTTCTGTTACACGAAAGAGCGACCTTCCTCAATTGCTTGCGTTGTACGCCATACCAAGTTTCACTTAAAAATGATTTATTGTTATAATATTTTTATGGGATATACACTATCTATTACGAATATTATTAAACACATTTTTAATTTTATATAACATTAACATTCATCTTATTTATTTTGTAGACAAGATATAAGAACAAGTTCATTTTTTCAGATAAAAGATGTATTTTTCAAAAAATCAAGTTTTGCCGCCTTTTGATGGAACACCCATTTTAAATCTAGTTTTAAAACTTTTATATATTATATTTGAAAAAATAAACTTATTATTTGGAATCATAACATAATAATTTACTTATGATTATTTTTTGGTATTTTTCCGATAAAATTCATATTTTAATGAATAGTGAAAAATACTGCATTATAATTCAAAACCGCATTTTCATCTAATTTATTTATATACATAGATTATATTCATAATTGGTTTTATTGTGTATTTGGATTATTTTTTTATCATTTAATCCAATTTTGGTCATTAGAAGTAATTTCCCATTAAAATTGGACATAAACACATGTCAATCTTTTGATGGTTATTACTTCTTAAAAACCCGCGTTTTGGTTTTGACAATGAGAATTAATTTAAAATTAATTACTGAAACTTCAGTGTTTTCAATTTGGAAATATTTATTACATATTTCTAATCATATAGTCTAAATTTTATGAATAGTTACCTTTTCTTTTGTCATTATGAAAAGTAACTTCAGTAATTATTTTAATTTACCATGGTTAAAGGTTAAATATGGTAAATAAGGGAAAATAATAATAATTTATTAATATAAAACTACCCTAAAACATATCCTAATCTTATTGTATGAGGTATTTCCAACCATTTCCATCTTTGGGTCGATCTAGGTGGAAATTAAATTTTATAAGAATTAGTTTAAAGTAAACAGAAATATAACACTAGCCTGTATCTTTTAATAAAAAAAATTTTACACGGGGTTTTATAAGGGATATATTCAACTATAAATATTAATTATAAATAAAAAATTATTTCCTACATCATGGTATTTTATTTATAGTTTTTATCCATTAAATAAATAAATTTAATTATGATACAATGCTGATGTAGTGGTTGATTCATTAATAATGGATTCAAATAAATGATATTATAAGTATTAAAATAAATGTCATTTGATGTTTGTATGTCATACAAGAATTTAATGTATTATATGGATATATTAAATTTTATTTAATATCTTTTTTTGAGGAATCATGTTTTAATTAATTTTTAAAAAGCCATGTATGAATAGTGCCCAAAATTGACATAATTCATAACATAAAACATAAAATAGTTTATTCAATGATATTAAATTCCTAAAAAATACAAGATTAGTAAAAATGATTAATAGAAGTACAAATATTCCATAAAAGTCTTTTTTTTGGTTATTTTGACATTATATAGTAATTACATTGACCCACAATTTGTAAATAATATGATATCACACTAAGATTAAAAAGGGTAAAATAAGTGTTAAACCAATGAGATACGGATAAATTTTTTTTCCAAACTTGTATAAAAATTATTGGATTATGGGTATTAGAACCAGAATCATCTTAGCTCAGAATTAAAAGAGTTTTGGACCATTTGTAATCAAAATTTAATTAATAATAAATTAATATTTTGAGAGTTTCCTAAAGTGCCCCTCTCCTCTCTTTCAAAAAGTCATATCCTCCCACATTCCCTCTCACCTCTTTGAGGCTTCTAGCTTGATCAAAACCTGAAAAATTCTCCTATAAACATTTGTATTTAAATTTTGGAGGTACTAGTTTTCCAAAAAATTAATCCCTATTGTCCCTAAGAAGAGATCCAAAGGAAGTCCAACAAAGGAGAGGTAATTTATTTACCAATTCAATTAAATTTATTTTCTTATTATACATACTCTTTCTATGTTGAATCTATACTAAAGTAATAAATCTAGTATATTCATCATGAATATATGTTATTATAATTATTTTACAACCTTATATCTCCTTTTATCTATCCTACAAATAACAATATTACTATGTGTGTATACATATGACTTACCATCTCCACACCATGGTGTAATTTTTTATTCAAAAATACATTTTTAGGATGGGTATAGTGATGAGTATAATGAATTTATATAATTATTATAATATGATAATGATTTTTTATAATTAATATACCATCCAATTATATACCATTCAACCATCAAGATAATGATATCTTCGCTCGCACATACGTACGACTAACCATCTCCACGACGCGGTGAGATTCGTTCTCCTCGTTAACAATTCAATAATGATTATAAAATTTATATGAAGAGTGAAAGTAATAATTTTAAACTTAGTTTAATTAAAAAAATACATCAAATTCCTAGAAAACATTACATACATTGCAAAATATTAACGAGAAAATGAAGTAGTTAACACCCAAAATAATGGTAATATTGATATACGATTATCAAAATGATATAATATGATCATATATGATGTCATAAATATACTTATGATCCTTGTATAATTTAATAACATTATTTAAGGATTATATTGGATATGACTACACCCTATAGTAACAAAATGTACATGTTAAGGGATAATTTTTCAATCTCCTTTTTATCCGAGATTTTTTATACATTTTTATTTATTGCGGATATATAAATCATAAATGTCCACAATTTATAATAATGCTATTATAATAATAATAATATTATTATTATATGTATGTTTAAATTTATTTTTACCCATTTTTGAATTTTACTACATGGTATGGAAGGAATCATTCTTTTTTTACCATACGAGGTTCTTTTTGATTTCTTTTGGAAAAAGTATGAGGTGAATGTTTTTTAACTTATAAGACACAAATGGATTTTTACACTTTTATTGTGAATTATTTCCATGATGTTTACTTTACAATATTTCATGTTTATTTTTAATTATATTTTTTTATTTTAAAATTGCTCGACATTTTGAGAAATGAAAAAAATAGGAATGAAGGATATTTTCCCCATGAATTAAGTTCAAGTGTTTAATCAAATTTTTTTCCATAAAAAATGACATAGGGTTATATTTATATATATAATATTAATTTTATTTGATTTATTTTAAGAAGGAATTATTTTTATCAAATCCATTTATCTAATATTTATTATGTTATGATGAAATTGTGTTTATGAATACCATTTTATTTAATTGGTTATTCTATAATGAATGATTTATGTTTTGTGGAACATGTGAGAATGGTTTAATTATGAGATGGGTGGGACCTATATCTACCTCTAATGAATTGGGTAAAGGTTTATATCTAATGATATACACATGAATGGAAGGACAAGTAAATTTGGATAAAAAATTCCGAGCTATAATGACATGTATATCTGGTTTAGTAATACATGGCCAGAATAGCATGTAAACTCAGTTCTGTAATGGACAATGTCCACTATGACTGTCTTGGAAGAAATTCCTTGGTTTATATGGAAATCATATTATGTGATTATTTGTTTTCCATAATTCCACATTTTATGCCAATGCTATTTTATCTTGGTTAATGTCCCTTTATGATCTATACCTAAATAATTTCTAAGATTTATTTCATGGCTCATGATTTTGATATTTAAACATTATGTTCATGTTTTTACATTCTTATGTTTATTGTTTGTTTTATGTTCTCCATGTTTACCCTTACTAAGAATTTTATCTCACCATTTTTATGTTTTCTTTTTTAGAGGATATAAATAAAGGTTTTAGGTAGGGAAAAAATGAAGATATTTATAGGAGATGTTGAAGATATTTCACCAAGTTAGAATATTACATTCATTGTTTCCAAAGGCACTAAACTAATACAGTATTTGGGTATCTGTTTGTTTAATGTATTAAGTATTCTTAAAAAGAAATGCAATTTACATGTATTTTATGCTTATGTCGTTATATAGTAAGGCGACTGACTACCACCCATATAGAATTAAACCCTTTAGTGGTTTTGGGGTGTCGATGGAAAAGATCCATAGTGATTTTCCCCCATATCCATTCCAATATGTGTAATGGATGACAAATCTCCTTAGACTTTTTTCTTTGAGCCTTAAGTTACTGTAATACCATGTATCGAGATAAAAACTCAATGATATCCATCTTTATGCCATCTCACCAGATGTATTATTTGAATTCCCTATACATATTTGTACTTCTATGATGAATAGAGAATGAATATCTATGAGATTTCATTAAGAAGTCCTTCAAATATGGTATGTATGGAACACATACATGGTTCTTTAACCTTATCATTCCATCCTGATTGAGGTTAAAATCCAAATCATCTCTAAACTTATTTTTTTTCTATATCTTACTTCTATGCCTCTTTTAGCTTCACTAGGATAGAGGTCTAAAAATTTAAATGAGAAAGAAAATATTTTCCCCTTCCTTCAATATTTCCATATCAATCCTTTTTAAATCCAATAATATTGGATCTTTTTTGGTACTCATCATGGAAAATCTAGTATGATCCTTTTAACACAAACCATAGGCCACCATGTTCTCTTTCATAGGGTGGTAATGTATTGAGTAGCCATAATTTTATCAACTCTAACCATCTTTTTTGGGGCATGATCAAATGCTTCTATGTAAATGTATATTTCATAATTTCATGATCAATATATATATCACACCTTTCTACATAAAGATAATTCCTCAATATCATTAATGAAAAAATTAAATTGTCTAACTCCAAATCAAAAGTTGGGTAATTTTACTCATTGATGATCAACTGTCATAAGGAATATGCGATAAACATATTATTTTGAATAAGAACACATCCCAAACCCTTATTGGATTCATCAGTATCGATTAAAAATCCTTCTCCACTATAAGTTAATGTATGTATCAGTGTTCTCACCAACCTTCTCTTTAGTTTTTTGAAATTGTCCCCACATTCTTCTATCCAATGAAACTAGGCACCCTCCCATGTTAACTTGGTTTAAGGATTAGATAATAATCAGAAATTCTGAACAAACTATTGAAAATATCCAGCTAAACTAAGAAAACTATAGATATCAGTTACCATGGTTGGTCTAGGTCAGTATTCAATAGCTTCCTTCTTTGATTGATATACTGATATACCCTTCTTTGATATTATGTGACCCAAAAATGAAACCTTTGGGAACAAAATTTCACACATTTTAAATTTTTCTTACATATTATCCTTCATTAGGAAATTTAGTATAATTATCAAGTGGCCTTCATGATCATCCTTTATCTTTGAATAAATACGGTTATAATCTATAAAAAATACCAAAAATTAATCAAGGTAATATTTGAAGACTATATTTATTAAATCCATGAAGATAGTAGGGGAACTATTAAGACCAAAAGTCATCACTATATATTCATAGTGTCCATATCTTGTAAAAAATGCAATCTTGGGTATATCCTCTTTCATGAACCTCAATTGATGATATCTAGAAAAAAATTCTATCTTTTAATAGGATTTAGATCGATGTAGTTGATCAAAAAAGACATCAATATGAAGAATATGATACCCTTTATTAATCATGATCTTATTAAACTCATGATAATTATATATGAGTTTCATTGATCCTTCATTATTTTTTACAAATAAGACAAGTGAAAACCAATGTGACACACTTGGATGAATTAATCCCTTATAAAGGTTTTCTAGGAGTTTCCTCTTCAATTACCATAAATCAATTGGTTAAATTCTACAAGGAGTCTTTGAAATTTGTTTAGAACCAAAAAATGAATTCTATTGATAAATCAAATTCAATATTGGGTATAAGGCTAGGAAAATCTTTCAGGAACACATCCATAAATTCCAAAAAAATGGAATATCCTTAATGTCAGTTTTCTCTCCAAACAATTAGAAAAAACACACCTTCTAAATGGAAATTAATACCCATACACTATATGTAATCTCCATAGGAAGTTCATACATATCATCATATTAATAGAAAATAATATGATGGTTTGAAATATCAAATGTAACATACATTACTTGATAATTAATGATGGATTTATGCCGAGAAATCCAATCAATTCCTAAGATTATATAAAATTCAACCAAGAGAAGAATGATAATATTTGCAGGAAGTAAATTCCTACAAGCATAAATAGAAGAGGAATAACAGACTTGAGAGGAAATCATCGCACACTTAGGGGTTTGTATTACTTATTTGACATCTAATCATTTGGGTGGAATATTAATAGCTTTAGAAAATTCTTTAGATTTTAAAGAGTTCATATATCCAATATCAAAAAAGATATTAGTAGTTATTATGTGGATGGTATGTGCACCTTTCACCATGTTGTCATTACATCCCTCATTAGAAATAGGGATCACATGAGATTCCCCTTGTACCATGGTTTATGATTTTTTTACACTGATGATCATCACATACCCTTGGGTATGGTAACTAGTTAGAATAATTCCCATAATTTATACACTTGAAGTGCTAAAGTGTGGGAGGTTCATTATGTGTAGATTTTCCTCTATTTACATCATTGTCTAGCTTCATCCCATTAGTTCAAAAATCAATTGCATGATGGAATTCTCTTATGAACATAAAAAACGTATTATACCCCATAAGAAAATTCTATCCATGGTTCTTTCTACACATGGATCATAAAGGAAGTCTCATATTCTTATCTCCATGGTTTTTAGATTTTATTTTTAAATCCATATTCCTTTTATTTTTAAAACCATGAAATTGACACATAACACCAACCTATTTTTCAACTCAAATTGGATAATGAACAATATCTTCATAGATAATAAATACTCTTATGGGAAACACACACCTGATACTTGGATTTAATACAATGAAGAACCTATCAACATTACTTTCTGGTTGGATGATAATACCAGCAGCGTACCTCACATGTCTTGTGAAATTATCCTTGTAGTTTTTGACAGATTCATCATCCTTTTTTTTAAACTCATGGAACTCATTTTTTATCTTCATACGAAGAACACATGGAAATTAATTTATGAAGAATAATTTCATAAACTCATCCTAATACATGGATTCAATTTCATATTGGTTCCTCAAATTCGTGATTAGATTCAACCATAGGTCTTCTCCAACTTCTAACAGATTAATAGCCTGAATGAAATTCTCATGTTATAGACACTGGAGAATGAAGAATATCTTTTCAATGGTACTAATACAGTGTTTAGAATTAGGTTAATCATAAGACCCACTGAAATAAGGTGTAATTATCTTCATGAAGGACTCAACAAATTATTTTTCCCCCTTTGCTCATTTGGAATCTCAACATGATTCATAGCTGAATAAAGATATCTGAGAATAACAATGAGGTTTTTCATTATAGATCCCATATCAATTGGATTATTAGGAGAAAAATCATTCCATTATCTATAATAATCACCATTAAAGAGGTTCCTTCTAATTCTATCCATTGAATAAAACAAAAAATAATAGAGTAAGAAAAAACTGTCAAATAGAGGAACCACATAATCAAGAAACCCACTTACATGATGTCTAAATTATGAAACCTTCTTTATTCAATGACACCATATTTTTATCATAGTATATTCATATCCATATAAATTTTAAATCCTTCATGATGGTTTTTGAAGTGTTTTTAAATTACCTAAGAATATCCTCTAAGAGTGTCAAACCAGGTGTGCCGTAAGAATTATTGTTGTATACCAGGATACGCTCAATTCAAGACTACCACACCTTATCAGAGTTGTTACTTTTAGTTACATATGTTTTAGAACCACATCCACTTATAGATTCCAGAAAAGGATGTATTTCTTGAACACCACTCACACTTTCCTTTTTCAAAATTCTAGGGCGTTTTCCTATACTTTTCATTATACTTAGACTTATCATTAGACATGTCCTTATATTTCTCACTAAGGTTTTATCATCATAGTTTTCAATGGATAACTATTCTTTTTTACTCTATACTAACTATATGAACCCTATATTTTTATACATTAACATTACATCACTTTTTTAGAATACTTAATAGATTACACAAACAGATGCTGAAAGACCGTATTTGCACAGTGACTTTGGAAATATGTAGACCTAAAAACTAGTACATAAGTGAGCTAAAATATCTTCCACTATGTTCTATATAACTAGAAACCTTCTTAGAAACATCATACATAATACATATCATTATAACATGGGGGAAAGAAAACATAAAAGGGGGTGATCTAAAATGATCAGCAAGGGTGTACAAGGAAGATATATACGAAAAAAGATTAGAATAAGGGTATTATAATGAGATCATAACAGTATAAGATCATATCCTATATATCAAATATCATTAACATAAATCATGGAATAAATATTCACAGTTTATATGACATGAATGATAAGGGTATAAAGAGTATAATCCATGAAATCATAATATAGAAGTAAAAAAATTAATTGTGAAATACACATAAACATGTTATATCATTACCTATAAGTCATCACACTTTTATAAAAATTATTATGGGACTTTGTGGGGACTATAGATTTTTAAGCAGGACACACCACCATCCCCAGTCATAGTCTGTTCCTTATAAGGGATCATGTTTCCCCATAATCCTATAGTGAATCGGGTCTCCCCATCATCCCATAGTGGATCGGGTTTCTCCAGCTTCCCATAGTTGAAATGGTTTCCCCATCTTCCTATAGTGGAATAGGTTTCCCCATCTTCCCATAGTGGATCAGGTTTCCCTATATTCCCATAGCGGATCAGGTTTCCCCATCTTGTACAGTGCATCAATCCCATCATGTTTATTCCCATCATTATCGGATGAGATATAAATAATTAACCAATTCATTTTAGGGAGAGATAGGTCCCATCAAAGTCATAATGAAATCATATATACATGTTCCACAAGATCGTGAATAGTAATATCATAAATTGGGAAATGAAATATGTGTCATAAACATGTAATCATATCTTAACCTATAAAAAAATATACATGTTTCATAATCATTTATTCAAAAGATTAACCCATGAAAATAAGTGGGTATCGTAATCATATAGCCTATAAAAAAGAGACTATTTTAATTATTATTATTCCATAAAAACAAAAAACCATTCAGGGAAATAATCTGAATGAAATATTTGGATAATTTCTCTATAAATACCTGAGTAACACCAATGGATGTCATCTTAGAAGTAAGACAATTTTGAAATATATTTTTTATAAAATATTATGGAAAATTACCTTTATTCTATGAAAAATTATTTTTAAAACATGAAACCATTTGAAAACCATTTTCATTGAAAATAGATTTAAAATTTATAATTAAATCCTGTTTTTTGGAAAAAACATTCTTTTAAAATACATTAAAAACTTAGGATATAAGGTTGATTTATTTTGAAAACTATTTCATTGAAATTTTTTGAAAACTTATTATGAAAGCATCAAAATTTTTTGAAAACAATTTTTCAGAAAACACTTTGAAAACTTATAAATAAATCATGAAAATGTTTTGAAAAAAATTTCTTTGAAAACACATAGAAAACTTATAAAGAAATATTAAAAATCTTATGAAAACTATTTCTTAAAAAATACTTCAAAACCCTATAAAGAAATATTCAAAACATTTTGAAAACTATTTCTTTGAAAAACATTGAGAAATTATATTGTATTTTTCGAAAAAAAATTAATTGATTTTCCAGGAAAATTATTTTAAAATATATTCTTTAAAAAAAATTGAATTTTTTTTTGAATATTTTTTTAAAAATGGGTTTTGAAATTAACAACATGTTCCTCAAAGAAGGAAAATTGAGAAAAAACTACTTTCTTTGTTTAGTTACTTTATAAACATAAACCCAATAAAAGAGAGGTCAAAAAATGTATATGTAAATAACCATAAATATAAGTATAGGAATCATATAATACATCCATATAAAGTAAACACACCACCTATAAGAATTAAGTGGTGAACATGGCTAGTGTCTCACAAAAAATAAATATGAGATTAGAAAACCCTTACTACAAGAATAAATTTATAATCACCATACACATGAGATATAAACATCATTTAAATCTTTAAATATCATTAAATAAATTATATTAATGATATAACATTCCATAGGGAAGTATATAAACCGCATAAAATAAGTGAGTGGTGAATATGAAAAGTATCTCACAGAAATAAAAAGTGAGATGAAATACATAAACCATATGTCTTGTCTTTCATTGTACTCACTCAAACCTATGATATAATAAATATTATTTTATGATACATCTACCAAATAAAAATATTCTTATTTCTAATTACATATATGTATTTATATCAACTTCTTATTACCACTTCCATGTTAATGTTACTTTTTAGGCGATATCCACTTTGTTTTTCGCATGTGCCTTAATTTGTTACTTTTTTTTCTGTATAATTTAATAATTATATAAATAATATAGAAAAATATAATAATATAATTTATATTAATTATATTTATATTATAATAATCTATATAATATAGATGTAAGAAATTGAATACATTGTTCATGGAGATTGTAGGTTGTACGCATGAATGAACGTTGTTTCTGTTTTACTATCAAATTTGAAAAAAGAAATAAATGATATATTTGAATATATAATATATATAATTAAATTATAATTATTGTTTCATATATATAATATAAATTAATTAAACTCTTCCTTAATACATTCAATGTAAATTGTGAACGAATCACATCACTTTGAGGAGGCAGTAGTCCAAACTTCCTAAATGAAATTACCATATTTACAAGAAATTTAAAGAATGAATGTATGAGTTATATAATAAATAAAAAAGAAAAAATACATCATAAATATAATATAAATAATTTAAAAAATATATTTAATCATAATCACCAAGCATGAGAGGTGGTTAAGGAAAAGTAAACAACATCGTCTCACGAGGCGGTAGTGCGCCATATAGAAGAACAGTAAGTTTGAATCCCATTAGATGAAAGGGTGTATAAGTGTAGGTAGAAAACTTATAATTATAGAAATTAAGTATATTAGGGATAAAGAGGCTAAAATATAATATTTTAATAAAAATATTTTATTTTTTGGAGGATGAAAATAAAACAAAGGATCCTGAGGGAGGACATTACCTCTTATCCGCGTAACTCCATTTGGTTTCCACCAAAGGGCTTCCTTGGAAGGATTTATTCTAATGTTGAGGTCTCGAGGTTTAGGGTATGCATGTTTATGAGCTATTTGGGTAGATCATGGTTTTAAAATGTGTCTTTATAGGTGTGATGAAGTGGTAGGGATGAGTGCCTTTTTATAATGGAGGAGGAGTGACATTCCAGTAAATTTTCAAAAATGGAATTCTGCCAACGTTTTCCCTTTGAAAATTCACTTTAATAATTATCCAGATCCAATAAAATAGTGTATAGGGTCTACATATGTCCATCCAAGTTATTTTGGTAAATTTTCTAGGAAATTTTGTCCATTAGGTTTAATGTTTAGTCTCTTGTTATGATAATTTTTCTACAAATCACTATAAATAATTGTAATCACATTCAATAATATTTATGGTCAAAATCAAAGTTAATATTATTATAAATTATAATTTTTTTATAAAAAATATGTAATCCATTTTTCTAAATTCTAATCACATTATTGGTGCAAATTATTTTAAAATTAATCCTGAAGATGTGTCACGTCAATGAGTTTTTTAGTTAAAAAGTTGAAATGTTTAGAATGTTTTGATATCCACTTTCAATTGGAAATTGGTTACAATGACATAAATTTTATTAAATTATATAAAATTAATCTTATCAAACTTTAAAACCCAATTAAAATATAATTTATATATGTAAATAAATTAGATGGGAATTTTGTTTTGATGTAAAATTTTGTGTTTTTCCCTATTCATTCAAAAAAGAAGTATTTCAAAATAAATCCTTAAAAATAACCCTATGATAATTTTGAAATTATGAATTATTTTTTTTTATTTTGTAAAATTTAATTTCAAAAATTTTCTAAAAATAATTTTATTATTGTTCACATATTGTCTGAAATAGTCATTTATTTGAGAAAAGTATATTTTTAAACATATAAATACGTAACCTATATTACACGTTTTATTATCAATGTGTTTTATTTATATAAAACAGTTATAAATAATATTAAAAAAATATATTACTATTAATATTATCAATTTTAACAATTAGGTTATAACTATCGCAATTAAATAATTATAACAGTAAAATGATGTTTCGTAGAAACTTGGTGTTGCGTGTAAGGCAATCCATGCCGATGTTTCATGTAAAGAAATTTTGAATTAGTGTATCATGTAATGAACTAAATAAATGGAAATTAATTTATTAAAAAATGTTTCACAAAAAATTGTTGTGTTACATGAAAAAATTTCATAAGTATTTATGACATCAATTTAGGAGCACCCATTTCACATTAATCACTCTTTGTTTGGAATAACTATATAATATTCATTTAATTTGATTTGGATTACCCATTTGGTTCCTATAACATTATTATATTTCATTCTCAAAGTAATCTCCCAAGCCTTATTTTTATCAAAATTTCCTAACACATAATTGTATTCCTTTATCCTACTTTCATTTATAGTAGAATCATTAAAATTATCAAGCACTAATTGATATGGGACTTTTTTATTGTAGATTCTTCAAAATTATTATTTATATTAGAGATGTTTTTTCCCGGATATTTTATTTTATAATTTTTAGATCTACTATTTCACTTCCTTTATACTGAAAAACCTAATCCAATATGATCATCACCACTACTTATTCTTGAAACATCATAAATCTCTTGTTAAACAAAAAACATATAAATTTAAAACCTCTATATTTTTAAGATTAATCATTTATTTACTAAAAATTATGATTTTTTCAACCACAATAAAATAATAGAACTTGAGAATATTTTCAAGAATATTTTTTTAAAATTTATAATCCCTTACCTTTGATGAATATCCAAGAAAATTATTTATTCCCAAGTTTATTTGAAATTATAATGGATCTTCTCTATTTTGAGAATGAAATATTCCCTCAAAATTATTAAATTATATTTTAATATTTGATCCTTCACTTGCTATATCTAATAATAGGTATTCTATTCTGTAAGACACAAAAATGATCTGTTAATGATATATAACAATGTAAAACATTCATCTTTTCCAAATTTATCCAGTGGGTCCATTTTATTGAGGATCATCTGAGAAATGTTTTTTTATTATATGTTTTCTCTTCAGAATTATTATTTTCCATTAAGAAGTTTTCACCCCATAACATTATGCACTGCCCAATTTTTTTATAAATTCTTCTCTATTTTAATGTTATTAAACCATGTTCCATTTTTGGTTTATAATTTCCTAAGTATCATACCAAGTATCATCCTAGACAACCTTCAATAGAAACAATATGCAATGAAACACTTCATATTTATGAGGAATCACAATTTAATATTTTTTGCTATTGTACTCATTGATAAAGAGTTAATTACACCTTATTTCATAAATCTATCTTGGTGTGATAGTCTTTAAAACATCCACATACAACAGTTCTAACAAAATTGTTTACATTTATCATTGGACTTAAATTTCTTATGAAAGATTTTTCATTTTTTAAAAACATCACATGTATGGATATGATCTCATGTATTCCTTGGAATATCCTTTGAAAATTTACATGTCACTAATACTTTTAGGTATTTTTTTACTAAAGCTGTTGAGGTGTTTGAACCATAATTTATTTTCATCATCTATAGTAATAAATCACATGTACTATTCCCTACAAACAAAATTGACATTTCCATTCATATACTTTTACTATGTCATGATTGCACCATATTTTCTCTTGATAGTACATTCCTTCTTGGAAAAGTGAACTGTGTTTCTTGAATCATATAGTTGGCTTGTAGTTAGAATATTGTGTCTCAGACATTATACTATAAATAAATTCACTTTACCCATGTATTTACTTCAGATAGTGTCTTTTATAGATCCCACTATGTTTAATCCTTCATCATTTTGAAATCTAAATAATCCTTATTTTTTATTTTATATCCTTTAATTAATTATTATTTTCCATCAAGCAGGAAGATAAATTTCTCTGAATATTGTAAACTATGACATTATGTATTAATTTTAGAGTAATATACAATATCAAAATCTTTAAATGACATTTTTATCCATATATGTTTTTTCATATCTATTTGAGGTTTATAATCTCAATATTTTTACAGACATGATGAACACTCTTCCTCTTTCGTAATAGAAAACATATTTTAGTTTTTAATCTTGATCAAAATATCCTTAAGATTTTATTTCTCTCCAATTTATATCTCCCTTAGCATACTAATTTTCCTATATAATGAGAAATATAGGGTTATTTATGCATAATAATCACACTAAAAAATAAAAACCATGTAAAACATAACAATAATATTTAATTATTCTAATCTATATCCATTTATCTTATTCTTTAAAGTACCACTATACTCCAAAACCCACATTATTTTAGTGGCTTAACTTTAGAAAATAATAATACCTAATTTTAGGTATATTCTTATATGTATTAATTGTTCTCCCATTGGTTCTTTTGGTCTTACTAAAGTCAATATACTTCTTTAGCATGTTATCTTTCTTACTTGATTCAATCTTTATAGACTTTTATTTTTCCTCAAGTCTCAAGCCCACTTTCCTAGAATGACAAATCCTCTATTATTAAATATAACCATCAAGATTCATTAAGGTATTTATAAGTATCTAGTTTAGATTATACACATAAAATGTGAGATAAATACTCAGTTTAGTTTTAAGAATCATATCCCTTTGTAGATATTTGAGATTTCATTTCATATCAATAACTTATCCTTCAATATCATTGATTTATTTCAACCTTTCTTTCACTACAGTAGTAACAAAAACGATTTTACACGACTAAACAACCAATTTTATCTTAAAATGTTGAATTTAATCATATTTACCAAGCCTCTCAGATTTTATATTTTCAATAGTAGCCTTAAAATCATCTTTATCCCCTTTCAGATTCTATATATTCATTTCTGAGTCATGTATTACTGCATTAAATTTAATTTTTTCTCTCAAAAAATATATATCATCAAGTTCAATATAATAAAATTAATATAATATACACAATATTATATTCTTTTAAACATAAATATTTATAAAATACTCCCATAAATATTTAGATCTTGTGATTTTGGTGAAATTAGAACATAATACAACACTTTTTAATGGAACTATGTAATCTTTGTTTTCTATCATAATGATTTTCTCCAAGAGTTCACCATAATATTATAACTTAGTGGTAAATCCTAGAGAGAAGCATAAAAAATATGGGTGAACTATATATGTAAATAAGGTGATAAACAAGATCAAAATCGGATGAGATATCATATGTGTCAATAAGAATAACATTTATTCCTAAAAGAAAAGAACCATAATATGTCACATTGAAACATGATATAAGTGGAGAAATATTATCTAATAATAGTAATAACTATAAATATAATAAAATGGAACAAACATAAGTAATTTCATCATAATCATATATCAAGGATCACTAACAAGATATCATTAACATAATTCAAGGCTCACTGCCAGGATATCTTAAATATAGGTCCAGGCTTACCGCCAAGAGATCATATTATTTTGAAAAGATCTAAATAGACCGTGTTCATGGATAAAAATATCATGACATATAAAATATTACCCAATATAATAGGATTATATGTAATGTTAGGACAACCAAATTTTAGAAAATCTCAAGAAAATGTGTTCTATATATAAAATAGTCGTACAAAAAGTGTGAACATGAAACAAATCCTTTAGAAATAAATGAGTAACATAATAAATACATTAATCTTCATTCATAAGGGTATCATATAATATACTAATAAAAAATAAATTATATAATCATGGTCATTAATTATCAAAAAAAAATAGCATGATTCTTGATAATAAATTATAAATTGAAGGAAATATCATAAGAAAATATGAAGAATAAGTAATGAAATAAAACACATTAACTGAACATTTAGGAAAAAAATATTTAAAAGTGATAGGATAATAGTGTTTCCATAAAACCCCAACATTTTTTAAGTTACAATAAGGGTTTTTTTAAATATAATATAGGGAAAATAATAATTATTGTGGTGGAACATGAAAAAGAAGTAGAAATGAAGATGCTATCTTCATCGGGTATTAATGTTAAGAAAGTATTGGAAATGAAATTATAAAGACATGTATATCTATATAAAATAAAAGTAATGATATGTAAAAATAACATAAATTTATTGTAATATAAATAAACAAGGATAGAGAAAGAGTAATATGAAGTGATAGAGAACATAACTATAATAACGAAAGAGTGATGAGGAACCCCTAACTTGAATCATGATTTACATTGAATACTTCAATAACCTCTTGAATATTCAAGTAAAATTCATTAATTACATTATTTAAAAATATTTTAATACTTAAATTATCTCTCTAATATATTTTTATCACTTTTTATTCATTTATTATATTAATATTTTCCACATTAACCATTTATGGGTGTGTTTAGTTCATAGTTGCCAAATGATTTTGACGAAGTGACTAGGGAAAGGGAATTATCTAATGGTTTATTTCATTTTAAATGGTATTATATCAATTTATTAGTAGAAAAATTCATTTTATAAAACCATCCATGGTATGTTTGTTTTATATTCTTAAAAATGAAAAAGACTGTTTACTTCTAATATAATTATTACCATACCTATTTTATCATTCCAAAAATAAATAAACGATATTATTTTTTATTACTATTATATTCAATCATGAATTCATTTTTAAGATAAATTATAAAATCTATGAGAAAATATAAAATATAATCGTTCACTTAGGTAGCATAAAACCACCATAAATGAAAAGGTTTTTCAATAAATTAAAGTTTTAAAAAGGGAAAGGTTAATACATGTTTGAGTTTAAGGTAAAAATTATCATATATTTAAAATAATTTTTTAATTTTAAATTTAATTAACACTTATATTATAGAAGGTGTGATAGGAGAATTGAAATGAGGATACATGAGTTTTGGAAACCATACCTCTTTCTCTGTATTTCTTCCTTTTCAATATTGCCTAAACCTTTGAGAGGAGGGATTTTTGGTTACAGGAAGTAATTAAGGACATATCTAGGAGAGTTTAGATAATTATTGTTCTAGATATTTATAAAATGAAATAATTTTATAAGTGAGGAGAGATGGGTGGAAGAAAGGTGTTTATATAAGCAAGGGGATGGGTATTTTAGAATAATGTATTGATTATTTTATTATTTAGGCCAAAGACTAAGATTAATGTTAAATCTAATATATTTTGGTATCTGATTAAATCATATATGTTTTTATGAATTTTAAACTTATCCAAAACCAAATGGCATGTTAGAAATATTTTACATAAAATAAAGAATAAAAAATATTTTTTATTAGAATAAAATAAAACTTAGGTCTTGAAAATTATTTAAAAGTTTTAAATTAAGTTAATTATTTTTAAAAAATTATTTTACTCATTAAATGAATTTTAAACCACAAAAAATATTTTATTAAACTTCAGTCATATTTATATCCTGATAATGTCAAAAAATATTGTGTATTTGTAAAAACATCATTTTTTACTACTCACAAAAGGAATTTTTTTTAAAAATACCTTAAACTAACTGGAAACTAATTTTATATGAAAATTGAAAAAATAAATTTTATTTCATCAAATAAAAATTTAAATTATTATAAATTTAACTTTTAAATAAAATCATATAATGCCCGAAAAAAATCTATCTTGAATGGGTAATACTTATTTTTTCCATGAGTTATTACATTTTTATTTATTATCATTTCATAATTATTATTATTTTGATAATTAATTTTTTTAAATATATTTTAATAAAAATATGTTTCAAAAATCATATAATTAAATTTTAATGTGAAAATAAATATTTTAGTAATTATGCTAAAACATACAATATTAAAATTTGTAACTATTTTTCTTTTTAAGTTAAATTATTTTAGAAATAATTTAATATAATTATAATATTTATATTTATTTACTTTTATTAATTTTAAACTTTAGTTTTTTGGAATTTTACAAAACACCTCGACCTGAGTATCACTTTAATGCTCAATTTCTATTCCCTATGGTTAACTTTTACTAAAATGGTTATATAATTACTATAATTCCTAAAAATATATCATGTTTACTTCCGTATTCATTCACTCGGTTTTATATCAAAGTTATTTAAATTTTACATATAAAATTATAATTTTATTCTTAATTGTTTTTTATCTTTATTATGTTGATTTCATCTATGATAATTATAGGATACTGTGATGCACTGGAATATGAAATTTTACTTATTTTATGTTTATATATTTATTTCCCCATTTTACTCTTTTAATTATATGTAGTATATTTACACTTCATTTGTATTTTTCTATGTTAATATAATTATATGATTTTTTATTATTTTATATTTGTACTATAATTAATATGAAACACATATAATTTGAGAAGGAAATTATAATATTAAAAACGTTTTAGTTGTTTAGGGAAACATCAAGTTCAACTTTTATGTTAACAAGTACCTTAAATTTATTTTATAGACCTCTAATATCCTCTTTATGTTGTATTTTGTTTATAAAAGACACTGTAAATTCATCATCAATATATTTATAGTCATTAATTTCCTCTGATTTTTATTCCCATAATCAAGTATATTTTTATAAAATAATGTTTTTCATTTTAACAAAATTAAACTTGATACAATTCTTTCCTTTAACATCATTAAAGTATTCCTTTATTAGTTATTAATCTTCCAATTCATATAAAAATATAATGAGGAACTTTTAAATAATGTGAACAACATCTCCACATCAAAATTATGCGAATATATGATCTCCTTTGAACATTTATTTTCCAATTTTTTAGATTTAAGGAAATGAATTATATAATCAGTTTAACTTATTTCTCTTCCATATCATCCTCTATGGTGTGTTTCTTTAATAAATTGAATTTAATTTACCTTGAATTATCCTTTTCCATTGGTATAACCTATTTCATTTCATCCCTTATTCAATGATAATTCATTGCAAACCATCTGGTTAGACCATATAGGGTTCATGTTCTTCAATTTCTAGAGCCTTTTGATTGAAGTGAGGAGGGATAATGGTAAATATGTTCTTTACTACATTGTAATACATAATTATATCTAGAATATTAAGCTTGTATTCTATAATCACATTTACATGATCAAATAATGTATCAAAAAATTCATTGGGGTACATTCTTAAATCAATAAATTTATTATAAAAGACATCTAATTTTACCTTTTTCACATTTGTTTCTCTTTTATAGATGTTCTATAATTCTTCCCACTTGTACATTGAATATTTTAATCACATCACCATTGCATAAATTATTGCGAAAAAATATATCTATAGATTATTGAGTCATTTTTTATTGATATCCAATTCTATACAATTTATTAATCTAAATACTTTACTTGTTATATTTATTTTAATCATATATACGATAGTTTTATACATATACACTACACTTGATTGGATATAATTTTAATACGATGATTTTATAATAAAAAGTTATGTCTATAAAATCATAAAATATCATTATGGTGGAAAACTTCTTCCATATCAATTAATGATAAAAAACCTTGTCAAAACAACCATCAAAACTGATAGAACTTGATAGTCTCACTTAAAGAAAATATCTTTATGGGGTTGAATTAGAGTACTCTATTTCTAAATGAATTTATCCAATGATATTTTTCACAATTTTTAATAATACGTCTCTCTTCCTCACTGAATATGATAGTAGTAAAATAACATGAAACAAGAAACATTATTTTGTTCAACTGCATTAGGTTATATCCAAGGAGAATGAAATTATAGTGTTCCAATAATATAATATACCTTAAGTGAAATACATGTAAAAAATTATATTGTGCTCACAATACAATTTTTTACATCAAGAAAATTTTTTAAAGCTCAATGATCTCTTTTAAATAATGATTCGCTATTAAAAAAAGAGAATCACTTCAATCTATTTATAAATAATAAAAAATTATACATTTTTAGTGAAAAAATGGCCTCTTTATTCATCATGTTAATGGTATCCTTATTCTCAATCTATATTGGTTGAATATATCAATGAGACACTACTCTTATGACTTCCTAGAATATCAATATTTGGAATATCTTATATTTTTCTCAACGTTTATTTTATTTCTTCAATTTTGTTTCTATAATTAAAGGGATTCACCATATTTTCCCAAAATTTAAATCATTATTTCATTAATTAACGATGATTAAAATATTCCATTAATACTTTATAAAATTGACTAAATATATTTCAAATATAATCTAAATATTTTAATATTTAAAAATATATATAAATACATTTATTATGTAGAAATCTCACAAACCATTACTTTAATAGAACAATCATGTTGTGGGTTTTTAATTAATTCCATTACTCTAAAAATCATGGTTTATATAATTTAAAATTGAATAAGACATTGTAATTTTCTTATTTTGAAGTTTTTATTTTTCATACACCATTTTATTGTTTCATCCATGCTATATCATAGTTTTTTCATGATATTTATAGTATCCACCTTTGAAAATAAAAATCTTACTCCATTATAGAAACCACGAGCTTCTAATCATTTTTTCATTAACCATGATATAAACCACGATGTTTTTTAGATACCACAACATAATAGTATAAAATATTTAATGAATTAAATAATATTAGAAAATAGTGAATAGATCAATATATTTTCAAAACCAAGATCAATTTTATGACTTAAATAATGATATAGTTTTCTATCCTAAATTAAAATATCTTCAAACCAATATTTATTTCATTAAATACACCATTTTCTTTTATTATATAAAAGAACTATGGGATTATACACCACACTGTTTTGAGTAATATTATACATTAAAATCATTTAACTTTCCATGTAACCACCAATTAAACTCTATAAAATATTCAAAATCATGGAATAGACCATGATTTTGAATGTTAAACTCCTATTTTGTTTCTTGGTTCTCAAAATAAAATTAATCAAAATTTATTAAAACATTATAAAAAATTATAAAATTGATTATATAGTGAAATACATTTCATTTATATTATTTTAATATACCTTTGTTAACAAACCAATCCCAAAAAATCATTTATATTTTTTTACTAAAAGGATATGCTTCCAGAATAACACCTCATATTGTTTTTAGTCTATTTACATAATCAAACAGTCCTTTATGTACAACAAATATATTTCTTGAACATGTACCATGGTATTATATTTTTATATATGGATATCCTACAAATACATACCATACTATTACGGTGTTCCTTTGACATCTCATCCTAAATTATATCCCATTTTGTTAGATGATATTATACGATAAGTCTTAGACAATCCTCCTAACCATGAATGGAAAACCTAAGTATCCCTAAATCCTCACGCATTACCAATATAAACTATAAGTATTTAGTGAGTCTATATATATCCAAACCCACTTTATGTATATAACTCCTTTGGTGTATTAATACAATGAAATAAAAAATGTCCTTCTCAACTACATTGGAAACACTCTAAAGGTGTTATCCCATAGAGAGTAAGTGAAGAATCCCTGCACTATTTATTGCTTCCCCATAGAAACATCATTAAACATAAAAATTATGATTTCATATATTACACTCATATGTCATCCAAATAGATAAAATATACCATATACTCTACTCTCAATAAGGCCCTTCTCTATAACAAGAACCATGTTTACAATACCTAAATATTTTGTTGGATTAATAATCACACCTAAAGAGGAATGGTTGATCCCAATATCATCTCAAAGTAACCTTCATGGACTAATATCCTCCAAAAATTAATGTAAAACATATAAAATCCATAAAAATTTCATATAATCCCTCAAAAAACGATATTCCTACCATATCTCTATAAATTTCCAAGATCTGTATAACTTTAGTATCTCTAAGAAGAACTACATGAAGAAGAGGGTATATGATCCCTCCCAAGATAACCCATTAGGCTTATTAACCTAGAATATGATATTTTAATGACTCGTAACTTGGACCTATAATATAGAGTTTACTGACTTCACTATACTCTCCTATGAGGAATCAATATACAAAAAAATTTACTAAATCCTCTTTATCCAATCCTCTATTCCTAGAGGTAAACTATCTTTATGGTATTATATAGTAAGCAGATAGATATAGTTAAAAGGAAAGGATCTGGGGTCCAAAACTATCACTGTAAGGTATAAATAAGGATTGACAAATCATTGAAATGACGACCATTGGGTTGGGTTTATTTTATAATTATAAAACAACTATTACTATATACCATATATAGTTATATTTTACTAAAACTCCAAATTTACATGTCCAAAAAATACTTGTAGTCAAGATTGTTAAAATCATGGAATTAGGCCAACACCATTTATGGTTTTCTAAGAATTATAATGGTATATATAGTATATTAGAAATAAAAATATCATGAATATAGGTTCATTTTTCTTGAAAAAATTTAAATAGACCAAACAACCCTTAAACATTCCCAAATAAAAAAAAATTACTAGTATCAATTAAACCAACAAAAAAACAATTATAAATTAATATATGCTTAAAAAATATAATTTATTAGGATAAGAACTATATTATAAAGATAACCAAACAAAAAAATTCAACTTAACTAATGATTCAATATACCCATAATACATATTTTTTAAATATTTCATTTATACCAAAGAGCCCACACAAACCAGTATAGAGACTAGTTTCAAAAATGGATTTATAGTATAATTAAAATATTTGGTACACTCATTATCAACTCTATCATTCCAATGAGGTATAGGTTTCTATTTAGGATCGTATCCCCATTAGATATTTATAATAAATTTTTTTTAATAATAGTGTAAAATAACATAAAATTAATTAAAACATTATAAAACTAATAGTAATAAAATCATTGGATTTGAATTCGACATTTTAATTATCAACGATCACAATTGATGAATTTATCTATTATAATTTCAGGTCATCATTCACTATTAAAAGAAACCAATCATGTAAAACCCGTTAATTAAAATTAAATAGTTAAATTTATTCTTTGAAGTATCAAGTAAACCATAGGGGAGGATACATACATTGCACTTAAATTGCTATTATAAATTATTAAAATTAAATTAAACTAAATGAGGAAAATTTAAGAAACATTATGGATTTTAAAGAATCATCCTTAAATTTAAAATAATATTCATTTGAAAGGTGATGAATATAAATATTAGAACTTTTAAATTATTAATTATGATTCCAAACATATCCTAAACAAAATACAAATTTAAAAAACCAGAATAAAGCACACATGAAATATTTGATCTATAACATAATTTGAAAATTTAAACCCAATACACTTAATAATATCAATAAAAATATAAATATATAATTCATTATAATATTTTTAATCTCATGAGTAATATTTTTTAATAATAGTAATCAAGGTAAATAAAATATATTAGATACCTCAAATTCTTTTGAAATATACAAGTAATTTTTTTATTCTTTTAAATTTTATTTTTCTTTGTCATTGGGAAACAAATAATACACTAATAATTAAATACACATTTATATATCTATTTAATATTTAACTAATGAAAAAAACTCAATGATATAGCTAATTAATCTAAAATAAATAAAAATGGCTGAAATTTCCTAGGAATGAAAATAATTTACTAACCTATTAGCTTATAAAAAGAGAATATGATGTCATTATCAGTTAATTATCCATCACTTTAATCACATAAAAACATTAATAAAATTAAATAACTAAATATATAATTCAAATTTTAATTCAATTATTTTGAATGCATGATTTAAATTTAATATTTGTTTAATTCCTTGTTTAATAACCCTCAAACTCATTCTTAATTTTATTTACCAGAAAATACAAATTTTAATTAGGTTTAGAGGGAAAAATTTTGTAGAAGCAATCCCCATAATACATTTCTCAAAGACCCTTTAGTACATGGGATGAATATCGAGGAATGTAAACCTAATTTATAGTAGTCTATATCACCATCTTATTGTCTTCTTGCCTAATTCTCTAATGTCACGTCTGTAACTTGCATCTTTCCCCTCATATTGAGGCCCAAGGTGAAATTTAAAAGTAAATACCTACTCCATTCAATGGATTCATATATGATCATACAACATATTTATTCACCATTTATTACCTTTAACTATAGTATCCACCGGTAGAATCTTCATCAAACAACCTGCAGGACCTCAAATGGTGGCCTAGAGGCCCTTTGGCCTGAAGTCTAATGTTATCCAATATAACTTGGGGACTAAAGGCCCAATATAATGATTGAAAACCAATTTTTGAAAATTAGTATCACAACTAAAATACCCCAACTTTAGTATATTCTATGATACTCATGTTTCTATAGTGATTTATAGTTTCTATTGGGTTAAGATAATTCTCTCCCATGTATATTTAAACATAGGTTTAATAAAGGATTATTTGGAGACATTATATGTTAGGAAATCCCCAAAATACTCCATTATACTTAAAATATAATTATTCTAAACCATATTATTTCAATTATTGTTCTTTAAACTCTATGGGGTCTTAAAGAAATCACATTTTATTTCAAAGGATTAAAAAATTTAAAAAATTTAATATATAAATTGATTTATAAAAAGTTATTCTATATGAAATCATTCGATAAAAAATAAACATTTATTTTAATAAATATACTTCTCCAAAATTCATGTACACATTGATCAGATACATATTATACCTTGAACATGATTATCGATAACTAATATGAAAATTAATTAACATATAACTATAATGAAATAATACATGAAACTAAAAAATTTAATACAATACTACTATGTTTTAGTTGAAAATATAACTTACATGTCGTTATTATATTCCAAAATTATGGTTTGACCCCACTAAAAGCATTAGATCCTTTCCAAGTGAACCTATATAAAATAAATAATGGTAAATGAATCAAAAGAGAGCTTCCTGGTGAAAATAATTGACATAATTTCAAATTTAAAGTGAACCTTTAATGTAATAATATTTTAAAAATAGAAAATTACAATTCCAAAGTAGTAAATTCTAAAAAATATTGAGTATGGGCATCTCTAACACCACCACCACCACCACTCTGATCAAATTATTCATTTTGTGAAACAATAAAATCCACATTTACAGCTAAAAAACCACCAACATTATCATCAATACCAGTATATGGGTTTGTGATAACATATAAACCACTGGAAGAAAATAATTCCCATACAATGGTCATCCATACACTAAAGTATGATAACATATCTAATTGAATCATGGATTTTGTAAACTAAAACCCAATGGTCATCTACAGATACATATGATTCATTTATTTTTATATTTCAGTAAAATTATGATCTTCAACAGATGGAGTAGAAGAACTATTGGTGCTCAATGATGGAAAATACAATATTGGTGTAATTATATTTCAGTTTTTACAAAAAACCCTATATGCATCCCCATCAATAAAAAACTATATTAATTAATCATTGAGACCTAAATGAACCTCTCTCTATCATGTTTTACCAAATTATCTGGATATTTATTTTAAAAAATAAAATTTTAATGCATCCATTAATTAGTTATTTTCTCTAAAAAGATAAATATTCTTAATTTTTTTCTCATATGACATCATTTATTGGATTACACCCCAAAAAGTTTTAATTGAGAAAAATAATTAGGCCGAACCGATGGAATATAACACCTCCACCTTTTCTTTTTCTAATACATATATTAATAAAAAAAATTTTTGTTATTATATATCATATGTCTTTTGAAACTCTTAGATATTTTGGGGATTCATAGATTGTTCATGTTTTTAGAGACCGTTTATAGTGGCCATGCAATTCTAGGTTGTTGAGATAAGAACTAATGCATTGTTAGTGCATGGAATGATTAACCAAGCGTAGTGACTATACATTTCTATAGGTTGACTATGAAATTTCTTTTTCATATACTAACTTCTAGATTCCCTTTGTAATTTTTATGATATTATAATGATATTATTAAATTTTAATTTTTATTTCATAACATTTGGGGTATGTCTCCAATTTTTATTTGTTTTATGAAAAAAAATTTGAATATGGAAATTAATGGATATTTCAGATTATTGCCATTATTATATGAACAGAACTATTTTATTCTGATCATTATTTTTTTTGTAAAATTATTACTAGTAATGGTGCATTATGGGGTGTTTATTTTTATCGACCTATAATTTATTACTTTTTATTAATATTTTTTGTATATTTTATAAAATACACATGAAAATTTATATGTTATATATTTTCTTTTTTATTAATATATAAAGACATATAAACGAGATAATGTATGTACATAAATATAGGGTGTTATTTTTATTTAATTATAAATATAGATATATAGGGTATAAATATTATTTAATAATATTAGAAGTTTCTAAATATATATGGGATATATTATTATATCCATGAAAATATTATTAACTATTGTATTTGAAAGAAAAGATAGTAAACCCTATTTATTCTCTATTTTTTTTAAAATCCAATGTGTGGAAAAGTGGGTATCTCTCTCCTCAATCCATAAAACTTCTTGGTTTCTTATCTAATCTTATTTTCATTATGGATCTAAGTATTGTTTCTCATCTTTCTCTCCTTTTTTATTTCCTCTTATCCATTACCTTCTTCATCTTATCTATTCTCTCAGCCTAAGGTTCATGGAATTTTGGGTTTTTATATATAAAGGAAAAACCCCAAATCTCATGGGGGTCTTCACATAACAAGGATGGAAAATATTTCTATCCTCAATTCATTAATTTTTAGTCAATGAATCACCATTGTGATGGGTTCGAAGAATGTATCTATATGTAATTATTTTTATTTAGTATAATCTAATTTTTTGGGATTCCTAAATGTATTTACTATCATTTTATTATATATATAAATTATCCTTGATTATAATAATTTTTATTTATTTATTTAATGTTTTATGGAATTTTTAAATCCACATAAATATGATTCAATGGTTTTCAAGGGTTATTTTATAAAATTGTATCCATGAATACAAATGTTTTTATTAAATTCCAAAGGGAGTTTTTTGGGTTTAAATGATATCTAAAACGATGTTTCAAATGGAATTTTTTTTATAAGAAGGTATTTACAATGGAACAAAAGTTTCACATTTTAATATTTATATTTATGTTATAAAAAAGTATTTGATAAATTGTTTATATGACTTTTTTTTATTCAATATAATTTAAAAGCAATACATTAATTTTTTTGATATCCCATAAAGTAATTTTCATGGATTTATAATTATTTATTATTTATAGAAGAAAATAAATCATGTTTTATATTTACATTGATTATGTGGTTCTTTATTGATTTTTTTCTTTGATGTTATTTTTGTAGTTAATGTGTTTTTGATATTGATCATTATAGTGTGGAATTGATAAAGGGGTAATTGTTTGAGATTATTGGGTCACATGGGATACTTGGGTTGCTATGTGGGATGTTGAGGATGAGAGGGGATATAGATATTATTTTTTTCTTGATAGGGTCCCCTTGTTACCATTTCTATTTGGCTAGTGGTTTCTCTATAGTGAGTTTATGAGGGTATGTTAGAGTCTGAGTTTGTTAGGATCACTATTGGCTAAAAGGTGGTCGCATGTGTTAGGTGATAGACTATATCCATATGATCAAGATTATTATCCCATATTTTTATATTCTTTATAATTTAACATATCTCTTTGAAAACCATATTTATGATATGGGTTTATTTATTTATTTATTATAATGTTACACATATTCATGCGTTTCATTATAATTCTTATTTGTTTGTTTAGAATCATTCTTATTTCAAATTAAAAGAAAGGGGTTTGGAAAAATAATGAAAATTTCACTGCATTTTCCTCAAGATGAATATAACAAAATATTTTTTATTTTTTATTTCAATTTTTTTATTTTCCCTAATAAAAAATTAAATAGATTCATGGTGCTATCATTCTGAGTGTTAAGTCAAACCCTACATACACACCCTAGAGTGTTTGTATACTTGTATTCTTTTGAGTTTTATTATAGTTTTGATTGATATTATCACTTATAAAAATTTAGCATGGAATAGAAACAAGTCTATCAAGATAATGAAACGTGATGAAGTTCATGTGTCACATGTAGATGTTTAACTGTTTATTCCATAGGTGAAATACTATAGAGGGGGTAACATTCACTAATGAAACTCTTATATTTGGGGAACCATCAAGGAAGACATTGGAGTTTATGAAATATTTTTTTTCACTATGGTGAAGTTTCTAGAAAATATATCAGTTCTAATAAATAATTCATTATTTTAGGAGAAGTAATTCATACCTTCATGAAAATATAATTGCTATAACTCTTAATGTGCAGGTAGGGTATCTATATTTTAAGTATATTTGTGTTATATTATTCTAGGAGAAGGTTTAGAGTTTCCTCTATGAGAAAATTATCTCAAATATCATAGCTCAAATGGCTAGTTAGAAATTGGAAATCATGTCTCAAGATAGTAGGAAACATTTGATAAACATAGTGACTAAATAAATGTTTGTTTATTCTTTATATTTGAATAAATGTTCATGTATCCTTATTAATAAAATAGATGGTATGATCATGATTTTTTTTGGAATAGGGACGTGTATGGTCCTAAAAAGTCTGAAAAGGGAAGAAAATACTCTCACAAGCACTTTACAGAAGGAGGAATGCATCCCTATAGGACCAATAAAGCGAATGGATGATAATTGAATAGATAAATTCAAAAGAAACCAGATGAAATGAAAATCTCCAATAGTTTTAATCGGCCCACGCACCATCTCCAGGAAGGGTTCGCAGAATTCATGAATCAAAAACCACTGGTTTGTGGAAGGACCCATGTGGAACTGGCCCATGGGGCGATGGCTAGTGAATCCAGGAATTCGAGAAACACTTAGTTTTTGGAATAAATACACTGAAGTGAATCCACTTACCATCCTGAAAACTAGGCAGTTCTCGGGCAAAGAAAATCGGTAGGGTTATGCGAACCATGACTCAAGAACCGTACCCTCCAAAAACCTTGGTTGATCGAGTCTTCTATAGGTTAAGATATGACGTTATGGGAATCTAAAAATGGTTCTGAATCCCCATAGATATGATTTTTTCTTGTGCTCTATAAAAGGAACATAGAAGTAATTGAGGAGGACGGACAAAGAATGAATGGTGGAGAACCTAGATTTTAGAAGAAAGAATTAAGAGAGAATTGGAGGTTCAGTTTCGAATCATTGACAAAGTTCAAACCACAAACCATGTTTCCATGAGTATAAGTATCTGTGAACCATAAAAATAATTTAATTAATTATAATGGGTAACCTATGAACCAAATTTTTTTTATTATGAACTATATATTCCTCGCGGATGAACTCCCCACGAATGAAAGGTTCCAGGACCCTCCTTCAATATGACACTCAACATAGTGCATCCCTATGCGGATCGGTCCTCACAATGCGTACTACATAAGCATGTTGATGGAACCCAATGTGGTGTGAAAGACTGCATCTAGGACCGTGTACCACTTTGGTACGTGATGGTTCATGCCCAATCTCATGTACTGCTTCAATAAGTGGATGACCCCTCTACCCGCATACCACTCCATAATGTGTAGCTCCCCCCATAACACATGAGAAAATGGTGTGAATAATAGGGAGTCTTCAGGTGTCTTTCCCATTGGATCCATTCTCACCCCTCAATTACCATCCAATCCCTCATAGCTCATAAAAACTAGACAAAGACTCCTCCAAAGCCACTAGGCCAGTCTGATCAAATCATCAGACACATCAGTGCGCCCCTTTGAGTCTTCATACCCATGGTATGTAGAGTCAAAAAGGCTGTCCCCACAATGGTTTGGACTCCTGGAATATCTGCCATTCTACATTCCCATGGTAACCTAGAGTCCAACCTTGGGACACTGACATAAACCTCCATATTCTATGGATTCAGGGGGATCACTTTCTTTTCCATTGAATGAAGAATGGTGATCAGTCAAAGGAATCATGTTATCTCATCCTTTATACTGGAGGAGACATTCATCCCCTTTCATAGAGCATATTCTAGGGAATTCCAAATTAGGTAAGTCCCTAATCCTATGAGATCTGAGTCGCATGACCGCTAATATCATACCTCATTGAATGTTTCCCTGCTCCGCACCCTCACCAATAGTCACCTCATCTTCTTCATCTATAGGTTATTCATCTCCCATTAGTGGGATATAATGTGTGTGGTTCATTTAATCTTTCATATTCTCTTGTTTCTCACACAGAGTATAACTTACATGGGTTTAGAGACTTGTGATTATTACAACATCCTCACAATCAACCTGCATTGAACTACGATAACTCTGATTCATGGTCCAACCAGGATACATAGGATGCCTTCTTGAAGGCCCGACCATAGAAGGGTTGCCCTTAAAAAAATGGTAACCCAATAATGTCCCCTAAAATTGATAGGATTCATTCTTGAAGGCCTAACTTCAAAAGTGGTTCCCTTACAAATGGGTTATCCCCAATTATCCCCCAAACAAATGGGCCTCCTCCCAGGTCCATGCCACAAGCTGACCAAACTACATGGGCTCCAATTCCTCTCCCTAGGATACTTAAGATGCCCATATTATAGGCCTGGTCCCAACATCAAATAATCTTTCATCCCTCTTAAATGATGATACAATTTAGAGTGTATTATTACATGGAAAGATTCAGAATTTCCTCTATAGCATCAAATCTATGTATATCCAGTATGATCCTGCAAACTAGGGGTTTCCCAGGGATACAATCTTTTGTAATGAACCAAGGATTCATAAAAAGAAGAACAAGACTTAAATCTATAAGAGGGTCCCAGAATGGGAAATAATTCCTCACAAAAGTGTGCGATGATCCAAGCCTCCCATTCTCTCGGCCAATGGAGTCCTTATTGTAGGAAACACAATCATCCAACGCCTACCATCCTTTGGAAAGCTGGTCCATGAATCACGGATATTATTGTCGTTGGGGGTTTCTAGCTCCATGAATAAACCCCTTTGAGGCCATCTGAGGATGTCATATCCTAAGAGGACTGATAGCACAAATACATAACCCCATGCAATTAACCGATGAGACCATTTGATTGTGGAACCTCCTTCATAATGCATAAGGGATAAGCTGCCCTGTCCCTGTAGGGTCAATCTAGTTCCCCATAAAGGATAACTATGTGGATCAGGTCAAAATAAAGATGGAAACAAGAATGTTTCTTTAAGGATGGATGGATGTTCATCACCCATCAATCCATTATTTGCATTTTCCTTGAACCCATAAACCCGATACCTCAGAGGAAAAATAAAAATAGTAAATCCAACATGAATCCTTATCCATGGTGGAATTTCTACCCCAACCAAGCCCACTCACCTAACAAAAAAAAGGAAGGGGGCCAAGATGAATCCTAAAATATGCATATGTTCAAGAGATGCTACTTTGATGGGTTTTTGTTGTCTTTATATTTCAGATATATATATATATATATATTTTAGGTTTCTGTAAAGAAATGTTTGAACGAAATGGGATCCTGACAACCAATGCATACACACAACTTAGAGATCTCATAGGCGGCTAGGGCCCTGATGAAGTGCAGGGAGCCCTCACCTACCCAGCATCTTCAACACTGGTTATCCAAAATGATAATTAAATATTACCACCGAAATGGAACTCTACCCATAATGGAGGCTTCAAGACAAGCCCTCAGTTCTACAAAAGTTCACTAGGTACCTCCTCAGTCATGGTTGGCACCCTAGCACATGGTAAACCTGGTGGTCACCTAAAATCTTTTAAGGGGCCTATCCCTGGAGTGTGAGAACAAGTACCTCCCTTATCTAAGGGAGGGAGATGAAGTTGATGTTGAGTACTTCATCATAGCCACACATGGGTCCTACTCACTGGCCCCTACCAAATAGCATTTCCTCCAACAATGGATGACTATGTCTTCTCATTCTGAAGAGGATCTTATGCTGAGGGAACCTATTGGTGTCCAAAATACATGGGACCCTAAGGCCACCCACTGAGGGTGGTATAAATGAAATTAGGAATAGGATATCACCCTGATTTCTGAGGAGGAACTCCACCTTACAAACGTGGTGACATTCAATGGGAAGGTATACAACTCTTCCCCCACCAATCAAGCCCACCACAGGAATAAAGAGGCATAGTACTAGCACATGAACATTCCTACTAGTGCTTGTCGGTCTCACCCATCATAAAGAGTGGAAAATTATAGGAAGATGAAGATATATACTGGTGCATGAGAAGCCCATCATCCAAATAGGATGAAAAGTAGCTATAAGTAGGAACAAACACCTGCTGATTCGTATCAAGACCACCACCGAAATAGGGTGGAAAACAAGTATGAGGAGATTCAAATTCATGTGGATTCAAACAAATCATGTGAGGAAAATATAATGGAAAGAGAGCGGATGAAAATTCCCACTCATGAATATGAATCCCACCAGTCAAATATGGTGGAAACCGGAGAATAAAACTGGTGGAAGAGTTGTTCCTATTTCTCGGCACATGAGAATTTATAGTATCTACTGGAAACCTATGGAGGACTGGAGCAGGCATAAAATCCTATTCCAACATCATAATGGGACTTCATACCCATTCCATCCAAAGATGTATCCCAAAACATAATTTAAATGGTAGAATATCATATGCCAATTCCAGATCATATCCTCCAAACATGCCAATATATCATTGCATCGGTGGAAAAGGCGAGGAACCAGGCCCCCGAACCGGTTTCCTCGAACGAAATGACTTACTCAAAAAATGGGTAAGTCACTCTGGAGTAGGTATCCATCTATGATCTTATCAATAAGGGTATTGAACAATATCCCATGATAAGAAGACAAACGTATCGAAAAAAAGACACTTTCTAACTAGGGGCGCCTTTCCAACATGGTGACGGTTCTAGAGAAGGCATATATCCATGCGAAAACCCAAGATATTTGTTGGCGTATCTCAGTGGTATCATGAGAACCAAAAAGATAGGGAACCATATATGAAGTCCATTACAAACAACAGATGGGCCCAATTACCCGCAAGAGAGAGCCCAAAAATTAAATGCACCCAAGGTAACTTGAAAATGAAGAGCACATACATAATCTTTCCCTATTGGAACTTGGTGTTCTTGATTCCTTGAAACAAATATCAATATTGTCTAAAAAACATGTTAGTCCATTTACAAATTATGGAAGTGGAAGAAGCAGTTTTTGAAGGCTCTCCTTGCAATGTTGCTACAAACAGCTCCGAAGGTCCTCCATAGAGCACCCATGAGGTCTTACTCTCTGGGACAATAATGATCGATCATATGATCCTATCTCATGATGTGTGTCAAGGTATCCCTCCCCTTGACCTAAAGGTCAGATAGAAAGAAGTTCCTCCCCTTGATGTCATCCACCCTGAGGGTCCTCCTTAGGGTATACGCTGCAGATATGGTGTTTCTGTAGTTTTATGTCGAGACATGATGGTAGTACTCACCTTGATGATACTCATTGTGATGACCCTCCCCATAATGGAAGTTTCTGTGAAGGACCTCCCCATAATAAATTATACAATGAGATGGTCCTCCCCTCATTGCAGTACATCTTGAAGGCCCTCCCTAGGATGTAAACTACTTAAATTCTCCATGAATCCAGATATCAAGATGTGATAGTAGTCCTCACCATCATAGAAGTCATCGAAAAGGTCTTCCCCTCAGTGGAATTAAGTAGCAAGAAGGTCCTACACTCATTGTAGCACACCATGAAGGTCCTCCCTAGGGTATACTCCATAGTGATATTCCCCGCAATCAGGTATCAATTTGCAATGGTATCCCTCACCATTGTTGCTCCAATTGAAAAAGTTTTCCTTGCAATAAAAATTCAAAACGGAAATAAGGACCTCCCCTTGCTAGGAAAAATGTGAGAAAGACCTCCTATGATGAGGAAATCCGAAATATGGAGTCATACATATCAGACACTATGTCTATGATGAGTGATATCCTTTCCCAACTTGAGGATAGTCTGGGGCCATGATCATATTTGAGCCACCCTCACGTCATTCACATATCAACGAGGCTTCTACCATTCTGGATACATGGTATGAAATTATTATTAAGAAGTTAATATGGGAATATCTATTAGAGGATTCCATAGAAGAGCAACAATAGGTTAGGTTTCTCATGGGAAGACAACTAGCTAAGGATAATATACCAGTGATGTATTGTCCCATAGCCACTTCTCACTTCGACATACTGAGGGAGTTGTCTAAGGAATGTATGCATAACATTCCCCTCAATATCTAGATGACTCCTAGACAACTAAAATAAAAGTTATTTACATATGACAGGTATGTAGACCATGTAAACATATTAGGAGAGCTTCACTATCTAATCGACCTGAAATCCCTCCCTTATGCATGACAACCCTAATTAGAAAGGAGAAAGAAAAACCTTAAAATAGCGTACCTTCATGCACTACACAAGTAGCGTTGCCTCATCTGTGATGCTCCATATAGAGTTCATATATGGGTATGGGGAGAACATGTAGATCTTCACTTCACCCCATACCCCATCCAGTAGAGCTCATCAGAAATGATATCTTGCAATGTCATTACGCAGAGGCAACAATCAAATTAAAATCCATGCTCAGGAAAGATGGAATACCGAACATAAACCGGTCCAGAGTGAGTCTCAAAGGAATTAGTCTTGATGAGATCAATCCATAAAAAAATTCAGAGCTATGAAATCAAGAACATACCGTAGGATTCCTACATAAGGGAATCTGACCAACACATAGTGATCACGTCTGCGAAATCTAATATATCTTGTGTGGATCCAATTCCATAGTTGGCTCACACCCACACGGGAGAGAATGAAATAAAAAATGTGGAAATGGTAGTGAATATCACCTCGGTATAGTAACAACACAAACCTATAGGTATGGGGGAATTTTTAACTCAACATTCCCCCGTAAGCCCAACAAATCCATGCCATAGTGCATCAACAAAAGAACAAGAAAAACCCAAACCTGGAGGGAAGTGGTAAATTTTACCTCAAATTCTTGCTCAACGGATATCTGTCTTCTCTTGTTTGTGAAGAAAATTTAGTAGAGAGGTCACTCGTTCCAACTAGTCTCATGATTCATACCCTTCGAGATGAAGGCACATTACTAGATCCGATCAGGGATACCTTCAGGAAAAATTTTCAACAAGAAACCCAAAGAATACCGCAGAATGGAAGGAGAAAATCCAACAGAGGACACAAAAAGGTTTTCTACCATTAGACACTGGATACACCACCCCCAATTCATTATGTATCAGTGAACATGGTAAACATCAACCCCATGGGCATCACAAGAAATGATACAAATGGAGAGGATGCAAGAGAAGATGATTCCCTCCCAGAGTCATCTCACACCGAACCTGATGGTGTGCATACCCAGAACCAGAGAGTTGTCCACAATTTGGGTGTCACCTCAGTTAATCCATCATTACCTCCCTAATAAATCCCCAATAAGGAGATTAATAGATCATAGTTAATCTATGGCTTACCTCCTATTCCCCTAAGAATGTGTCTCTCACTCTCAAGGAAAAATTCACCAAGTAGGAGGAAGAAATGAAAGGGCTCAGGAGATTCAATGTCGAGATGTCTCGAGGGAGCTATCTTTCCAGATGAGTAACTCTAGAGGAACATCAATAGGTGCTCCCAGAAGAGGTGCCCCTACCATAGGCACTAATCCCAATAATTGAAGTTAAGATCGGATGCGCATCCAATCCATCATTGAGACTGTAAACCTACTTAAATTTTACCACGTAATAACATCATGACGTCCCTCCATGGGGAGAATAGCCAAAGTATATTCAGTTGAACCCACACAGGATACCCCCAGCTGGGTATCCACCCAAAATTATAGCAGTACCGACACACCCATCTTTCCCCCTGGTGCAGTCACCCAAGCTCATGTACGGTAGGATATGCATCAAGGGATCTTGAATAATGTCATGTAATTGATATCTTGACTTGAATCCAGGGAAGGCTGACACACTTTGATGAAACCATAATGCAAACCATTTCATTATTAGTTGAGAAACGTTTTGCCACCACCAAAATTCAGTTACCCCATATTCCCAATGTTCAATGGTTTGGGAGACCCAAAAAACACTTAATGCTTTATGCCTCTTACTGTGATCTAATGATGGGAACCCCAGAGCAGAAAGAAGTGGTGAAACGTAGGTGCTTCATGCAACCCTGAAGGGTTCAGCCTTCATATGATATACTAGATTGATTGATAACACAATCATAGCTGGGAGGACCTCTGATGATAGTTTCTCTTGTAGTTCAGTTTAGCATTGCCTAAGACAATGGTCAATGATCTCATGAACTATGAGAAGTGATAGAATCAAAGAGTTTCATACTTCATTACCAGATGGAAATGATTAATTTACTTTCTACTCCGGATACTCCCCCAGGATGAAAATATTTCTATGTGTATCGATAACCTTTATGATGAATTACAATCCCCGCTCATCCCAGTAAAGTACACAAGTGGGTTTTGAGATTTATCCTCAATTTCTCAAATAATATAAGACTCCTTGCAGTGGACCAATCTCAAGTCCCGGGTCACCCAATCATCCCTATGAAAAAGAACAATAAAAACTGAAGCGGCTTGTATCATGCTTAAGCAACCCCAACACTAGCTGCAGTTGCAAGGCCTCTACCAAACTGTGTGGGACACCCTAGATGCCAACAACCACCCCCACCTTAGCAAGACGGGGAAATGGGTGCTAAAAGAAATCATATTGATGAATGAAGAAATAAATTCTACACATTCCAAGATGACCATATCTATAGCTAGTTCATAACCCTGATGAATTGAAACTTCCTCCAACTACCATTACCAACATGAGCTGATGAAGTGAGTCCCAATGACCATCCAAATTATTATACATTTCACTGGATAGTAGGGAATACAATCCAAGAGTGCTACATCTTCAAGGATATCCTACAAAAGATGATAGATTCCAAAAAAGTAAAGTTGGGTCCACCGCCAACAGAAGTGGTGTATGTCTCCACATTAGACCCAATACAGGAAGAGTAATGGAAAACAACCACCAAAAAATAAGAGCAAATATTTTATAGTTGGATGACTCGGAAAATAGTCAACTAAGATCATAGAATCTTCTAGGAATAGTTGAATCAACCCACCGTGCCTCTAATGCCTCCTGATGCGACACAACCATCATCCTCATCCCCACAGTCCTATGAGGGATTGAAGGGAAGAAAATAGAAGCTAGAAGATAAGATGGAACCAAAGTCGAATCTAGTCTTGACACTTTCATACTTCATGACAATAGACTTGGGATAATGGGTAATACCCCGCCAAATGTGACAACGGGAACCTCCCCACAAAACAACACCATTAGAAGAAGATAGTCAGATAGAAGCATTGTCAGATCAAAAACTAATCTTAATCTCCATTAATGTTATCCACTTGATGGACCCCTTCACTAAGGGTGACTGTCCACGAACCCAAATTCCCCATGTCCAACCAGAGAGATGGAGGAAGAGACCGCAGAAGCCAATGGTTTCTTAGAAGGTGTGATTGTGGCTGGATTCAAAATCCTTGCCACACCATAGCTCAAACTGTTAATGTTATAGAAACACATAGAAGAACCCTCCAACAGGAACAATAGGAACTAGAGTGTTTCTCTACCCCACTAGAAGAAATATGTGCCCGATTGTTTTGGAGTATCCTTCGGAGTTAGAACAAATGTCTAATTTCCCAAGGAATATAGGAAGAACAATTCATCCCAACTTGTGAAGCACAGTAGTGCCACATCCTCCTATCACATAGGTTGGACCATCTACATACAAATTTCAAGACCCTAAAGCTCCCATGAAAGATCATCCCTGAGATTGGAGGAGGTGACCTTTATAGTAGAAATATGATATTTTTAAATAGCCAGCCTTAGTACTAGAAAATATATCAATCCAAGATTCCTTGAGTCTATCTGTAGACCTTGGGGAGACACTCATCAAAACCTTAGTAATTCCCCAGGAATATTAGGCTGAAGTAGGAGTAGCTGAAGTCTACTGGACGGAGACCAATCTTGAAGAATGCCACACCATCTTCTCCTACACAGACATGGATGAATACACCACCATTCAAGGTAACATCAAACCCTTATATGTGTCCATCAAGAAAAAATATATTGATGTTTAGAGAATTTTCATTAACAACGACTCTGGATTCAACATCCTCCTACTACAAACCCAACGTCAGTTAGGCTATGATGAGGACAGTCTAACACCCTGCACCACAACTATGCTGGGATATGACAAAAGTGCGTATAATCCCATGGGACGAATCGAGATTAAAACTTGTCTTGGAGACCTCATTTATGATTCTAAGTTTATAGTAGTGCGGAAATGAATAGTATTCGAGTCCTGTTAGGTAGGCACTTTCTACATCAACATGTTTTGATTCTGTCATCATACAATCAGTGCCTCAAATATTGCAACAATGGAAAAAATGGGATAGTGAACATGGATAAATCCTTATTTGAGTCATATGAGTCGCATTACATCGATGTAGGGTTCTATGAACCGAAAGAGAAGAAGTATTTGGTAGACGACTTTAACTAGATCACTTCCCCAAATGGATTGGAAGTGGCTCCTATAGATCTAATCCCATAGGTTGGGGAAGAGTATGTTTTACCCATCAACCAAGATGAATGCATAAGTTCAGTCTTTGATACAGACTCAGTCGTCAGCATGATTTCTGTTATGGCCTCCAAGTCCAAATACACTAAAGAGCGCACTGACTCCTAGGATGTTGGTGAAATCCCAAACAAAGATACTCTTGGCCCATCCGTGGGACCCTGGATAGTTCCCGCCTTACTCACTAAGGTAGAAGAAAATTTCTCTCCCGACACCAGAGTGTTTATCTCAAGAATCCTCTCTCCATAAGAAGAGGTAGTAGATGATGCAGAGATTGATGAAGAATAATTCCTCAAAGATGCCCATCCCGCATTCGATGAATGTGTCTCCACCATAATTGATGAACTTAGGGAGATAAACCTGGGCACCGAAGATGACCCGCGACCCACTCTGATTAGTGTGGATATACCTTTCGAGGAGAATGAGGAAAATACCTTTTTTTAAAAAGAAGAATCGAGATGTGTTTTCATATAACTACACTAAAATTCTAGGCCTCAATCCTGAGTTATCCACTCATCATCTGGGTCTACCGGAAGACCATTGTGGCTATAAGAAGGTAACCAGAAGGACCCACCAAACGCATGCTGTCATAATAGATGTTGAAGTTGACAAACTAATAAAATATAACTTTATCCGGGAAGTCCAATATCCAATATGGCTAGAGAAACTAGTCCATAAAAATAAGAATTGATAGATTAGTTTCTTCGTCGACTTCAGGGACCTTAATTGGCACTACGTGAAATATGATTTCCCAGTCCCGATCATAGAATTGTTGATCGATGCCATCGCTGGATATGAGGTGCTCTATTTTATAGATGGTTATTCTGGATAAAAACATATTTTAATGGCCTAAGGATATGAAGAAGATACTTATTTCAGGCCCCTATGGAGTGTTATGTTATAAGTTAATGTCCTATGGTCTGAAAAATGATGGTGCTACGTATCAGCATACCACGCATCACATTTTCAAGCCCTTCATGGAAAAATTCGTAGAGTGATGCATCGAAAATCTAGTGGTTTAATCATGATAATACTCAAACAACCTGACAGATTTTGAATCTATCATTAAAAAACTATGACAACACATTTTAAAGATGAATCCATTAAAGTGTGCTTTCAACGTTACCTTTGATAAATTCCTTGGATTTATCGTACAACATCATGGAATCAAATTAGACCCTAAGAATAGAAAATCCATCCTTTTCACATCTCCACCTCGGAACCTCACTGAGTTAAGGGTTCTCTGGGGGAACTTGTCCTACATCTGGCTCTTCATGGCCGACCTTGCGGGTAAATGTTTACCTTTAACTTGGTTAAGGAAAAAGGGTTTAAATACGAGTGGGATAATGATTTTCAAGAATAATTTGACAATATTAAAAGATATATCTTAAGACCACCAGTTCTAATACTTCAAGTCGAGGGGAGACCACTCATTTTTTACATAACTACCTTGGAATGGTCATTTGGAACTTTACTCATGTAGAAGAATGATTCCAGTAGAGAGAAAAATCTCTATTACCTTAGCAGAACAATGATCAATTTTGAGACTGGATATTCAAGAATAAAAAAGAACTACCTAGCCATAATATTTGATGTTCAGAAATTCAGGCATTATCTGTAGCACCACGAGGTCCATCTGTTCTCCTACTGTTAGCCGATCAAGTATATCCTCAGCTTTCCCATGATAATTGGATGCCTATCATGGTGGGAAGTGATCCCACAATAGTTTTAAGAATGATATGTTCCATATAAATCCTTCAAAGGATAGACATTAGAATACTTCCTAGGGGATCACCCCTCGGAAGAAATGACCCCATCAGATACTGAATTTCCTAATGAAGAAGTATTCTCTTCCCAAGAGGGTCCCTAGGCATGGGAAATGAACGTATAAGGTGCTTCCAGGAGAACAATATGGAAAACGATGGAGGATCCCAAGCTCAACAAAGTGGGGCTGCGTGTTATACTCATAACCCCAAAAAATGTTGTCTTGCCTTACTCCTTATTACTTTGAGAGGGGTTCATAGATTATGAAGTAGAATACCAGGCCCTCATTATAGGCTTGGAGATTTCACTTCATGCACGAGCTGAAAACCTAAGAATAAAAGGTGATTTGGAGCTGGCCATCAAGCAGGTCAATGGTGATTATTCCATTATGAAAGAAGTATTGGCCCCCTTGATATACCATGTTTGATAACTAATGATGGAATTCCATTCCAAACTGACACTGACCTATGTCCCCCAATCAAAAAAGGCTCAAGACGAAGCATTGCAAAATACAGCGACAACCCAGGTTGATCTAGATAGGGATGAAACAATCATCATCATTTCCCACCATCAGATGGTGTTTCCATTTATGTAGAACAATAGGTTGGAAATCAACACGATTAGACCTGTTTCTGAGCCTTTTGGTCACACCACCCAATGGATGACCCCCATTGAAAATTACCTCCAGAGGGGGGAACTATTGAAAGATAGGGCTAGAAGGGAATGGATCCGGGGGTTGGTAGTCAACATTGTCTTGTATAATGGCGCAAACAATGAAAATGTTCTCTATAAAAAAGACCTTTACAGAGTCATTCACCAGTGTATTTATGGATAAGAGACTAATGATGTCATAAAATAAGTGCAAACCAGTGATTTTATAGAACACCATTCGAAAACCAAGCTATCCCATCAAATTTGAATTCTTGGATACTATTGGCCCACTGTGATAAAAGATTGTGCAACATTCACCAAGATGTGTCATTCCTACCAAGTTCATGAAAATATTATTAACCAACCCCTAGAGAAACTTCACATAACTATGTAATATTGGCCATTTTTCATATTGGGTATAGATGTTTGGGGACCACATCCCTCCAACACATCTAGGAAATTCTTGTTCATTCTCACAGTAACCAACTACTTCTCCAAATTGGCCGAAGCCAGGCCCCTTAAAGAGGTCGAGGTGAAAATAATTGTTAGCTTTACGAAGGAAAAAATCATTACCAGATTTGATGTCCGTCAAAAAATAAAGGTATAAAATGGCCTCAAATTCTACTCTACTATGTTGGACAAGTTATACTTGGAGTATGGAATCAAATCCAACCATTTATCATGCTACCATGCACCTTTCAATTGGAAGACAGATGATTTCAACAAGTCTCTGTCCAAAATTATCCAAAAGATGGTAGATAAGAATAAAAATTAATTCTAGAAAATCTCCTTCAGGATTATTGGTCTTATCAAACCATAACCCGCACTACCACCCAAGAAAACTCATACTAAATATTATATAGGGAAGATGTGGTTTTGACTTTGAAATTCAAGTCCCATCACTCCGTGTGGCCATTTTTGATCAATTTTCCAGGGATAATCAATCCCAAAAATGGTTTCATGAGTTGGACCAGCTAGATGAAAAAATTATGCACACTTTTCACCATATGAAAGTCTACCAAAAGTGTATCGCATGAGCATTCAAAAAAAAAAAATTCACCTTTAGTCCATCCTCGAATGAGAGGTGGTGTTGGTCCACAGAAACCCCATGATAATCAGGAAGAAACCCCAAATCTAGATTCAAAGTAAGAGGGACCATATTTCATTCATATGGTTTATTCCAATAGAGTATACGCCTTAATATCAATGGATGGAAAACACATCATAGCTCCCACCAATGCAACGTTTTGAAAGAAGTAATTCGTGTAATAGTGACGTTTATGGCCCTAACTCTAGAACCCAAAATATGAGATATATTCTTGACCACATGACGTTAAATTGTATGGTATTAGTCCCTTCAGCAAAACATTAAACTGTGATTCTAATTTCCTTACTGCATGAATATAAACTCGACATCATAATGTCCTCGCTGCATGACTCTAAACTAGACATCATAACGTCTTTATCTCACAACACTAAAATACAAGGTACTCTAAATATGGTATGAATTCCTCACACTATATATGAGATAGATATATTTAGGTGATTAACTCACCCTATGGGTGAATCAAAACCCAAAATTTTCTATTGTGTCAGGATACACTCCTTCCATACATCAAACTCCATGCTTTGAGTAATATTGAATCATCATAATATTCAATGTCCATTGGAAATGGAAAGATAGTGCCCTATGGATACATTTTTTTCACTATAAAAATCATGCCTAATGGGTCTGGATATGTCACATACAAAACGACCATAAAACAAAGGAAAATTTATCCTCAGGAGAGTCCTCTCCTACCTTAGTACACCTGAAGGATTCCATGCCTCGTGACATCCCTCCTGATTCAATAACCTTCATATTCATGGTTTATATTCTCTTTCCTACCCAAGTCCTAGATATATAATAACTTCTTGGACTGATTCACCTTGGGTCTCTTTTGAGGATTCTACAAAATGAAGATGCCCCATCCCTATGTGTGAAGATGATTCGCGTATGAACAAAATACCCCCACATATTTCTAGGATTCCTAGTAATGTTTGGACAACAAAATGTCTCATTTAAAGAATAGGAACACCCCTTATCAGAGAAAATATGCCATGTTCAGAAAGGTCACAATCTTCATTATCTTTCATGGCCATCGATGATAGAAGTCTAGTGTCCTACAGAAACCTTTGTTTGACTATGCACATCATGCCCCGATGGCTCTATATATGTCTCTTACAAAACAGCCATCAACCATTCGCAAATTCATCATCAGGGGACACCTTTCTAGTTTTGGTACACCTTCATGAAATTTATGTCCCATCTCACTCCCTAGATTTGCGAAAACCCCTAGATTATGGATTACATATATTTCCATTTTCAAACAACCAGACGTGAAAGACATATCAAATTGAATTGATGATTCACTGGATCTCCCCTACATGAGAAGAATTCACGAGAGAGAGGTTTCCTATTCAATGCCGATAAAAATACCCTTAATACTTTTGGATGCCATTCATTAGATAGGCCACCCTGTAACGACCCAAAGTTTCATTAATGGAAATCCCTCTTGATCTAATTAAATGTCTCATTATGTTTATATAAAATTTCAACTTCATTGGTTTTATGTTAAGAATTTTGATCGTTGATAATATAGCCATTGAACAGTGATCACATGATTAGTATAAATATAGGGCTTTAACACATCCAATTTTACTTAGACAAAAGAAGCAATGGCCTCGTCCAGTAGAATTTCTCCATACGAAGCCCATTTGTCAGTGCTCGGAAAAGAGGTGGTGTCTTTGGTCTTCTTCCTTGACCAAGCCCAAGCTGAGCTTCATCTTTTCAAGCCCAAACGTGACCTTCTACGGGAAAAGTGGAAGCTGATTGAAATTACCACTCGAGCGATGCTATCCGAGCCACCCCAAGAGTCTGTCACCATGGAACACCTTACCCTTAGGTCTTATGCAGCTGTTTTAAGGGGTTATGTAACAAATAAGTACTACTATGTTCATGTACATTATCTTTTTATATAATAATGAATATAATTTCTAGTCATTTTTTATACATTGTAAATGGTTTTTAAAGTACAAATGGTGTTTTTAGTTATTATTTAATTAAGAAATCTATTTTATTAAATTAATGGATTTTTGAATTAAATAATATTTTAATAAAATAATAATAATAATATTAAATTAATTTTTATTAAATATAAATGATCTTATAATTTTATGAATGCAATTAAAATTTTATATTAAGGTTTGAAAGCCATTTCTGTCAAAACCCGTGAATTTTCGATAAATGTTGGTTTTTATTTTAAAAGTGAAAATTAACATATTTAGAAATTTTTTTAGATAAAATAAATGTCATTTCTGGAATCAGGACGTCGAAATTATCCAACGGTGAATTTTTCATAATTTTCTGAGACAGTCAAATTTTTGGGTAAAAATTAATACCGTTTAAATATATAATGTGTTTTATGACATCATAATGACCCAATGGTGATGTAATAAAATACTATAATCTTTATGTTCGGCAAATATATGTTTTAACATTAAAATAATGTGATTTTGGGTTTGTTTGACTTACTTTTCAAAGCATTAATGGACCCCTCAAGACATATTCAACACTTTTCCTTTTTAAATTAATTTCCATGGGAGTGTGACTCACCTCCACATAAGAAACCTTATTATTTTAAGAATTTCGGACTTGAGCCTTATAAAATATTGTTTTCCTCTTACCTTTTCCAAAAACCATGGGCAAAAACCATGGGATGGTTTGTGGTTTGGATTAATTTAATGTAAGGGGACCCAAACCTAAATAATAATGAATTCTCTCACCTTTCATATATAAACCCACACAGGCTCCCACTTCCTCTTCACTCAAAGCCCTTGTAGTTCGTCCAACCTCTTCCCTACTCTCTCTAGAATCCTCCCAATGTTCCCCAAGCTCCCAAGAAGCCTCTCACAAGCCTCTCTCTAGACTTTGGAAGCACACTTCAAAGTAAGGGTTTTTTCTTCCTTTCTCATTTTTTGTCAATTTTCTCTAAGTTGTATTACCCTTTTAATTTCAATTATGAATGTTTGGGTATGGTTTTGCACCTCCCACATACTTCCCTCTTATTGTTTTAATGATGGGATACCCCTTTCTCTCTCATTAAATGCCTCCCATGTACACCCGTTACTATGCCGAAATTCCGAAAGGAACTTCTCTCTCTTCTTTTACATTCAAGAAATAATTTTGTATCATGAATCTAAATTCCATTACAATTGTTGGGACATGTAACTATATGGAATTTTTACTGTCCATTACATTTAAATATGCTGATGAACCCCTTTCTCTCTCATCAACCATTTTTATGAATTCTTATGTCACGTCGTTACGCTGCCGAAATCGCACCGATTTTCTAAGCCAATGCCATTGTGTAGTGAATACCATGCCCATTTCTCCATCAAGTGTATTCACCCTTATGCACATTTACTTATTGATTATAAAGTATCATGTATGAATTACACATTCCTTTATCATGGAATAAGTGATTATATTTAATGAATCCATGTTTTATGATCCATGTGGCACACTTATGCATGAAATGAAATGTTTAAGAAGGGTGCACCCTTATAGTGCTCCAATGCATTGGGAAACGTATAGTATCATGATACGTCATGTTCAATGAGTGTGGAATCATGCTAATTCAAGTTCAATTAGGGTTTACTCGTGCTTCATGTGCAATGAGGGTTTACTCATGCTCCATGTGCAATGAGCCTTGGCTCATGCTAATTCCATGATAAGTGTTGTTGCCACATCTCCATGTTATGATTATCATGCTTTATCATGCCTTTATGTTCATGTTTCATTGATTATCTATTGATATGCCTATTTTCTAACATGTATTTTACCCCTCATGTTATTCCATGTGTACTCCCTTACTGGGATTTATAGCTCACCCTTTTCATATGCATGTCCTCAGGTTATCCCATGCAATGCTAAGTACGAAGGAATGTAGTGGTCATTTAAAGGATTTTTTCCATAAAGATGTTGTATTTCATGTTTTAAGATTCTATGTAATGATCCTAAGCCACAAAGACACTAAACCTCTTGGTCTTCTTTGTTGTATCAAGTGATGTTTTATATAATGAATCATGTTTAACTTGTAATAAAAAGCAGGGTTGTCATACACCCACTATGGTCCCCAATTTCTAAATAAACCCAAAGTGTTATAAATCCCCCCAGGGTGTCAGTGATGGGAGGCCAGTGTCCTTCAGACAAGAATTGATTGACTATGCACATCATTCGCCGATGGATCTACATATGATACCTACAAGACGACTATCAATGAAAAAAAAATTCTCCCTTAGTAGATTCATATTCTACCTCCATACACCTAACATGACTTTCAAGCCTCGTATGCATAAAAAAATCACCAAGTTAGGGTCCAAAAAAATCCTCCATTTATGTATGAGATTATTAGGACATTACCAGCTGATGAATCTCAAATTGGGGCCCCTTCCCTATCATGTTTGGTCAAAATTGCTTGACCTAAAACATTATTAATAAGTCTGAGTTATGAGACAATAAATAACCAGTGAAAAATATGTAATACTATCCATAGTGAAAAACTTCTAAGGGAACCCCTAGATAAAAGTTGAGTATTAACGCGATAAACCAATAATGTGCATGGTTTAGGAAAAAAGTGTCGAGCTATCAAATACTCAAAAGAGACATAAATATTTTTAGGCTGAAAACCTGCAAAGGGTGGCCTAGGAAAAAGTCATGTTTACCCACTAATCTAGTATCAAATAGGATTAGGAAATAATTAGTGTGACAATGGAAAAGACACAAAAGTTTGTGAGGTTTTCTATGAAACCCTTGAAAAAGATGAACTACACTTGCTGAGTCATTTGGATCAGGAAAAAATAAGATATTGATTCAATTATTTCAATTTACTGGTTTTAAATCATAGTTTAAAATTAATACCCTATCAAAATAATGTTTGTATATGTGATTGTGATTATTTAACATGACAGTGAAAAGGGAAAGAAGAAGTATTGATGGTAAAATAATTCCACCCTATTACATAAAGATATGGAGGGAATCCATTTCCTAAAGCCTCTCCTCACAAATGGGACATGATCATTATAAGAGATGTTTGGAAGAAGAGCAATGTTGTATCAACAATTGATAAAACTCCTCAATGGACTTGAGAAGATTTATCAAAATCATAATCATGGCCTCCGCTCTAACCCACAGTGCCTCTGCATCACTTATAGCATTAAGGCCAGTCCTTTCCCCTTCTTTCATCTTCCATCACCCCTCCTCGACAGTGACTGTGGCTTGGGTCTGCTCCAGCTTCTGGATCTCCTACTCCACTTCTTGGTTGAGTTGTTCCACTAAGGAATATTGCTTAATGAGTTCATTTTGAAACCATGAAACTACTCCATCCTGAGTGTCAAATTCATCAAAAAGAATTTTCTTCTTAGCAGAAAGATGAGTTGTGGACTATGCCATAGAAATTTGAGACTCAAGTGTACCAGTTGCATCCTGAGCAGAAACCACATGCCTCACTATATAATGGATTCCATGATAGTCGAACCCACCTAATCCCAGGACCAGAAACTGGTGGTGTTGTTTTAGAATAATCACATTCATATCATCCAATGGAGTTATATAGATTAATCTCCAAATGTTCCTACATGGATTTTGACAAATGGGATGAAGGTCAACTATGCCTTCTTAGTCAGTCTCAGAGACACTACCTAATGATGAAGTATAGTCAGGGATGAACATCAAAATAGAGGGACTCGATTCAGTGGCTAAAACATGACTCAACCCCAAAACAGACTTTCCTTTGATAATTTCAATAGAGGATAGAGTAAGAGAATCCATCACTATTTATAATGATCATGGTTACAATTCTGAGAATATTGAAGAGACATATTCAATACCTCCCACCTCCTTGGTAACATCGATACCCAAAAAGGTGCCTCCACATCTTCAATTAGCAGTTGCGACCCTCAGTCTCTTGGGAACACTGATGACCTGGGACCGTACCCAACCAAAAGAGTAATCCCCTGAGGCAGCCCTCATAAGTTTTCTTACCACTATCAGATCATTATGGATAATCAGTTCAGAAAATTGTATTGGCTTTGAGATCTTGGGGGTGAAAAACACAACTTCTCTAATAATTTTAGAAAAAGTTACAATGGACTACTCCAAATTTTCAAGGGCTAGGAAATTATCCTCCCTAGTGATTGAGACTTCTACAGAGTCAGCATGTGTAGGTGGAGTATCAATCTCCGACGGGACTCCCTCCACTGGGGTAAAAACCATTTGATCAGGATTTATTGGTTCTTCATGATTTAAAGTCCCTGTAAAATCCTATAGGTCTTGGGGATCGCCATTGGATTTAGACCCTACCATAAAGGTCACCCTATCACTCTCCATGGGAACCACCTCAATATGGAACAATGTTCCCTCAACTCTTGGATGTTCTTCCACTATTGAGGAAAATATCATTTAAGTAGGAGCAAGCGTGTTGGAAGGGTCGACAGTACTCCCAAAATCCTTAGGTGTCCCAGCTCCTCTGCTTCAGTCAATAAAAATTACTGTTGACCCTTCCTCTTCCATAAAAGGGAATGAGATCCTCATATTCCTATGAAATCACTATCTAGTTACCAATAGGCCTTGCATCAAAGACACACACACACACATGGAATAGTGAGTCAACAAGATAAGGGTATTCGGTTCCACCACTAGGTGAATAGATTATTACTTATGATTTCTCTGCAATTGTATCTTGTCAGTTCGGAGGCATGCTTGCGTTTATTCAATTATCATGGATATGGCTCCTGAATAACATAACCTAAATGATCTTGATGGGATATTCCCAAAAAGGGTCTACGATGACTGCTTATATGTGTTTTTGGGATTCAGGGGATCCTTCTGCACCCCCACAATTGGTAGGGTGAACTCCCAAGGTACGGTGCCCCTAGGTGAATAAATTAGGGAAAGAACCATTTCTCGAGACCCTGATATCTCATGAGAAATAAAATAAAAAAAGAGGGTGGGGTGGAATTTAGTGCCTACAAAACAAATGAATTTAAATTCATGGGTTTTAGATAGAAAAACCTCTCCCTCAATATTCATTGACCGCATGCGTATTTCTATCAATGCCATACAGCCAGACCAGTAATTCTGGTCTTTGGGGGTGTAAAGGCACATATCTATTTCATTCAAGTAGGTAGTCACCTCATCAAGCTCTTCTTAAGCCGAAATAATGGTAAGAGTAATGGCTCCCCCAAAACACAGAAGGCTAAAACATCCTCCCTGAAGAAGCCTCTAAATATCTTCATTGAAAGAATTCTACCTTATTTAATCCCAAACCCTTAGTGCATCTAGAAATGCACCTGTGACTGGGATGGCCAAGGATGGAAGGTTAGTGTAGGGGAGTAGAGTTGGTTTCATTTGAGGAAAATGTTTCCTAGGTGTTCCTGCAGACCCAGGACCACTAAGAGATGAGTGCTTATAGGACATTGGGAGCAGGTAGGAAATGACAGTAGGTTCTTACACATAACAAATATCCATAAGATCAACCTCCATAGTCTAGAAGAGATTCTCTAAAGAATGAGGGGACCCATCACTAAGGGATGTGTTGCCTTTCAAAAGGACCCATTACATCCAGGCCGTAAGGAAATCAGCCTTGGGGGGGGGGGATATTTGGCTCGTAGTAGCGGCTTTAAAAGATCATTCAACCACCCATGAGGTCACGACCCCATCTTTAATCACTTTCCTTGGGAGGGAAATTAGAGGCTTTTGATGGAATTTTCTTGGATGAGAGTGCCCAATAACTCCCTTTTTCTTCTCCCTCCCCTTAGCCTGGAGTCTGGAAGTCTTACCTAGCATTGGGTGTCCTCCTGGGAAAAAATCAACCGCAGTTGACGATCAATAATATGTTGCTTCTCTGGACTGGCATTATTGAGAGTGGGAGGATACAACTCATAGACACAGTTAAATGGATGAATGAATTTGCAAGGTGCATATCCATCATAGATAAGCTCCCCTCTGATGTGGGAAACCAAGATGACTTCTCTAAAATAGAAAAAATATCCTTAATTGACAAAGTATATAGAAGAATTATTCATAATAGTATCAGAAGGGGGATCATAAGGATGATAAGATAAATGTTTGTGGAAGTTCATATAATACATTAAGTATTTCTCCTTCTTTTCAGTCCTCTCTTCTCACTTATCCTATGAGGCCCAAGATATTGGAATAACCTCACTGCTACTCTGAAGATACAATTGGGGGACAGAGTGTGGAATTGGTAAGGAATTGATAAAGGTATAACCTATTACGTGGGATCCTATCAAGACCCAAATAATTTTGAATGGACCAATAATCAGGTAAGGTGGCCCCCATTCGCTGATCCGACCTAGAAGGAAATAAATCATGGCCAACACTTGCATAACTAGATTTATGCGTCTTCCATTGGCTAGCTAAGCAGCCATGATAAAAGTTGAGGCTCTCACACCACCAGATTCATGTACTGGTAAGTTCTACCCACTCAATAACATGAGAAAGATTTCCTCTAGTTGAAATAATTGGTCAACATTAGGGATGAGTCCCCATCCCCAATCAATAAATTTTCTCGCATTAAAAGTGGTCCTATAGGTACCCTCTCACCTCCAGATTGTTTTGGTAGGAATGGCCCTGGGTCTAAGTAGACTGGCCTCTAGACCTATATGCTTAACAAAGGCACTAAACCACTCACAAAAATTAATGTACTTATTCAGATAAGGATCAACACCCTTCAAAAGTGACTTCACCTGAATGATGAGTTTCATGGAAAAAGGAGGGTCCTTTATTCTTTTTCCCAAATAGAGGAATGAGGTAGGAGTTAATCATACATTTCCATGATAATAGGGACTCTTGAGATAATTCAGATTTCCTGAAGACTAATGTTGACCTCCCTGTGGGTTAAATGAAAGGTAATGGTGTCTAGAATCCACCAGCTCAAAAGCTGTGAAATAAGGGTAGTGGGATGGTGAGTGTATGTATGAGATAACCATGTAGCCTCGTATAGTCACACAGTCTGCATCTCAGCCAGAAATTCTTTGCCACTTTGGAGAAACGAAAAAGGCCACCCCCATTATAAGCTAAAGGAGCCTCTAGAGTTAAGAACCCTCCCAGATTACCATCCATTCTATTCTTTTTCTGTATCATTCCACACAATTCTCTTGTAAAAATGGTCTGTCTTGTTAGGCTTCCACTGCACCTCTCTTAACGTTTGAGGTGTATAGCTCAGTAGGGACCAACGATGAAATCTATTTGGAGGTATCTTATCCTAGAAAAAATCAATACCTTCGGGATAGATGTGTTATTTTTCCAAGAAGCAGGTTGATTGGTTGGATTTGGGGCCCGAATTACTGTATCAGACAGTAGACCAAACCCATAAAATGAAACCCTATCTAAAGCTGGGTATTCCCCTAGACTCACTGTAAGCTGATTTTCCAATATTGATGTAATGCAATGACCATAATTTTTTCCTCCACCAAATCATACATGTTCTTCATTCTTTCATCAGCATCAGAAAGAGGGGAATTAGTGATATCCTTAGAAGGAACAATAATATCAGCAATAGTATATGGAAGTGTCATTACAGCTTGCATAGAAATATCCAAACACCTGTGAAAAGTCAGTCCAATGATGAAGTTGTAGGATAAAGGTCACAGAAAATTGCCAATGGAATTTAAAGAGGGTCTGAATGGGGATCTGTGTACTTCTCCCAGAAATGGTACACACCAACCTTTTTCATGCAAACTACATAGTACGCAGAATCCATTTCCCACATATTGTAGTGCTATGTGGAATCTATATACTGTGTACGAGAATGGTATGAAAAAGTCCCACAAGGCTCTATCCCGCAGAGCATTGTATAGAAAATAGATGGGTTTTTGGAAGGAAAAAATTAGGAACAAAGGCCTTTCCATGCTAATATTCAAATAATGCTGATTATGAGTTTTGGTTTTGATTATTAACGATTAAAATTCAGTTTTCTCATTTAAGTTCGTTGTGTTGGGCATGAAAATCACATACCATTTTTCTATGTCGATGTCTGGACATTAGTTCTAAATTTCACAATGCAGTTTGCAAAACCCAAATTTGGTTAAGAGGAAGAAGTAATTGTGAAGATTTTGGTTTTCGGCACATACGAAGTGGTTTGTGATTACAGATTTCACAAGGGAGGTGGTACGCAAATATAGAGAACGCTGAGGGAGATTCAACAGAACTTTTCTCCATAAGAAATGGTAAAAGGAAAATGGACAAGGCCCCTATAAGTAGGTGTGGTCCCCTCCTACAGGACCTATCTGTTCTACCACAAACCACTTTTGTTCAGGACTACTTCTGCATTGAAATAGTATCCTCTTCATTTTAAACAGACCCCATTCTGATTGGGGTAGTTGTAGGGTCCTAAAAAAATTGAAAAGGGAAGAAAATACTCCCAAAATCACTTTGTATATGAGGGAAAGAATTACCACAGAACTAGTAAAGAAAATGGATGCAAATTGAATTGTAAACTCTGGAAGAAACTTGGAAAAATTGAATTTCTCATGATTTTTAAGCAACTTGAGAACCATCACAGGGAAGGGTTCGTAGAACACATGAATTGCGAACCACATGTATATGGAAGGACCCATGAGGTGATGGACCAAAGGGTGATGGACAGGGAACCCAAGAAGCTACGAAACCACATCGTTAGTAGAATAAAGACACTGAAGGCCACACACATATTATCCCATGCACTCGGTAGTTCACATGAAAATAAAATCCACAGGGTTCCAAGACCCATGACTCAGGAACCGTAGCCTCCGTAAACCCCAACTGACTGAGTCTTCCATGGTAAGAAATATGTATTTATGGGCCTTTTCAAATGGTTATGTATGCCCATAGATATGATTTTCTTAGTTCTCTATAAAATGATAACAAAAATAATTTTGGAGGATGATGGATAAAGAAAGAACAGAGGAGAACATAGATATTGGAAGAATGAATTCAAAGTGGATTCTAGATTTAGTTTCGAATACTTGGTGGATTTCAAACTTTAAACCACGTTTCCGCAGGTATAACCAGCCACATACTATAAAAAGAAGGAACTTAATAATAATGGGTAAACCATGAACTTAATTGGTGTCACCGCGAACTAAAAATTCCACGTAGATGAACTCCCCTTGAATGACAGGTTCTAGGACCCTCCTTCAAAATGAACCTTCACATAGTGCATCACTATTCAGATAGAAACCCATGCCATGTACTGAATCAGTATGCAGATGGAACCCGAAGTGGTGTGGAAGACCAAATTTAGGAACATGTACCACTTTGGTATGGAATGGTCCATTCCCAGGCCCACATACTAATTCAGAATGTGGACTACCCCTCTACCTGCATACCACTATGGAATACATATCTCCCTACATCCCGGATGAGAAAATAGTACATAGAATGGGGAATCATTGGGTTTGCTTCCCTCCTGGTCCAATATCACCCCTCCATTACCATATAGTTCTCCATAGATCCACTGTAAACCATTCCCTTGGAATTAGGCCAAAGCCACCTCCAAATCCATTAGACCCATATGATCTGATCATCGGGCACATCAACACCCCCCTTTGAGTCTGCATACCCATGGCACGGAGAGTCACAAATGCTCTCCCCAAAACGGTTCGGACACTCGAGCTGTTTGTAATTCTACATTCCAATGGTAACCCTGAGTCTAACTTTGGGATGATGACGTGAATCTCCCCATTCTAGGGATTAAGGGTGATCACTTTCATTTCCATTCAATGATGAATAATGATCATTCAAGGGAATCATGTTGTCTTATCCTTTTGTTTAGGTGCGGCATTCCTCCCCTTTCACAGAGTTCATTCTGGGGAACTCCCACCGAGTTAAGTCCCTAATATTCCATTATCCAAGCCACATGACCTCCAATGTCATATCACATTAACAGGTTCATCGCTTCTCTCCCTCTCCCACCATTTCCTCGGATTCTTCCTTTGTAGTCCTGCCCCCTCCCATCAGTGGGAGAGAAGGTGTGTGGTTGGTTAAATCTCTCACATCCTCTTCTTTCTCATATCAATTATGAATCATGTGGGATTAGAGACTTGTGATGATTACAAAATCCACACAATCAACCTATATTGAACTATGAGAACTATGATTCCTATTCCAACCAGGATACATAGGACACCTTCTTGAAGGTCTGATCTCAAAAGGGGTTCCCTTCCAAAAGGGTTCACCCCATCATATCCCCTCAAATCGGAAGCTTCCATGTGTAAGCCCCAACCAATAATGAACTACAAGAACTGTGATTACTGTTCAAATGATGATATGTTGGATGACTTCTTGAATTCCTAAGCTCAAAAGGGGTTCCCTTCCAATCAGGTCAGCCCCAATTAGGCTCCCAACAAATGGGCCTCCTCCCAGGTCTAATCCCCAAACTAACCAAACTACGTGAGATTTGATTCCTCTCCTGAGGATATGTAGGAATACCATATTATGGGCCTGATCCCAACATAAAATTACCTTCCATACCTCTTGGATGATGATAAACTCCAAAGCTCCTTAATTCATGGCTTGAGTCAGAATTTCATTCGTAGCCTCAAATCCATGTATATCCATCATGATCCTGCAAACTAGGGGTATCCCATGGATACACACATCATGAATGAACCAAGGATTAATGAACATATGAAGATGACTTAAATATATAAGAGAGTCCCAAAATAGAAAGTAATTCCCCCCAAAAGGGTGTGATGATCCTGACCTCACATCCTCTCAACCAATGGAGTCATTAAGTGTTGTTGGCCAAATCATCATCCAACGAGTGTCTGCCTTCAGGAAGAACGTTCATGAATTATGGATACTACAACCATTGGGTGTTTCTAGATCCACAAAAAACCCATTGGAGACCATCTGAGAAATTCATATACTATGAGGGTTGATTGCACAAATACTTAACCCCAAACAATCACCCACTGGGACCATTTGACTATGGCACCTCCTTCATAATGTGGAAGGGATAAACTGCCATGTCTTCACGAGGTGAATCTAGTTCCCCCTAAATTATAATGACGTGGATCAGGTCAAAAAAAATATGGACACGGTAAAGTCTCTATAATGACATAAAAATTCTTGTCACCAGCCAGACCATTCTTTGCATTTCCCCCAAACCCATAAACGCACAGGCTCAGAGGTGAAATAGGAAGTTCATGAAAATAAGCTGATAACTTTTTCATAAAATGAATTCTCTACACCCTTATAAGTGGGTTATATTATCATCAATGATATATTGATATTCAATGATCATCTGTTTACTATATTCTCATGATACCTCCTCATGTCAGAGGATGAAGCACTAGAGTTCATCAATCATATTTAAAAAAATTTGAAAAAAATTTATTCATTTTAACTCTCTATAACTGTATGACCAACTGTTAAATCCACATACCATGATATTGTGGGATTATTCAAATATATTATCTTAAATAATTATATGTTAAACTATTAGAGAACTTCATGGTAGGACACGCGTCTGAATTAGCTTGTCATAGTTTCATATAATAGGCAACTACTTACTATCCCTGATGTCATACAAAACCATGATGAATTTTTGAGGTTCATAACTAATATCATTATGATGAAAATATAGAAATAAAGGTATTTTAATAGGAATAAACAGATCAATAAATATAGTGTTTCCAACCACCTTAACAAAAAATAGTTTTATAGATCCAAGTGTGATCCTGACAAAAACATTCCAAAATGGATAGAGAATTTTAAAAACCTTTTAGGGAACCATCTAGATTTTTATTACTGTGGGATCTATAGTAAAACCGATTACCTCTTTATGATGTTCTCCAAGTAACTTGAATGATAGTTTTCTTACCTTTTTCTCTCTACTTAAGAGAATATTATAACATGCAACATTTATTTTAAAATTGAAGCTTTGTGATGATTATATGGTGTTACATATAAGAGCCATTTAATGTCTGGGTTTTCCTGAATAGTGAGAATGTTGGTCTTATGATCTCCATCACTTAAGTCACCCCCAATGAAAAATTAACTGACATTATCTTCAATATTGTATCAAATACATTAAGGACCCATATCACAGTTTCTTGGAGTCTATGCCAAAAATATGTTGTGTATTTTTTTTAAAAAGTAACCAAATATTGACACAACGTACTACATAGTAAATGATATTTTACCAGCCAAGGTTCTAGAGAATTATAATCCAATATTACATTCAAAAATAAATGTACAATATCAAAAAAAAAAAATAAAGAAACATCAGAGAAACACTTTGACATTAGAAATTTATTGTTGAACTATAACTAAAGCTTTAAGAAGGTTTTTAAATACATGGGGTGAGCACAAAAACACTCAGTAACGGGTTTTAAAAATAAAACCATTTAGAATGTTTTTTATTTTAAACATTTCTTTAAGACACATGCATTTAAATCATGTAGTTAATATTTCATAGAACATTTCATCGTCATTTTCTTGAGATATTATGAAACTAAGTTTAAGGGAACTCATGCTCAAAATATCTAAACTTATTTTAGCGTTAAAAAAAATTTATATTATAAAATATTAAAGCACTTGAAGAGAAACACATGAAATACCACCTATAAGTCAGATAATGTCCTTAATTAATCATTCTCTGACATGTGAGAGGTGAAGATGATAATTTACACATGAAATAATATTATTTTCAAAATTTCACAAAAAATGGTGATATTTTTAATTGTGTTTTGGAAACATAAATATTAATTTTTTTAAAAGTGAATGTCTATAGATGTATATATAACATTAAGCCATGCTCATGTGGAAATATAAAACTGAATAACATAGGTTCATAAGTGGTTGATCAATGGACATTGATATTTTACTAGCTAAATAATCACATGTAATCCCACTTACTAGGATCGTTATGAAGGAATGGATAATGAAGGACAATCATAATCATTCCATAAAGGCCTTGTGCCAAGATTATACAAAATAATTATGTCAAGGCTTCATGCCATGTCCCAGTTTGTCTAATGAGACCAACCAATGAATCAGGGGGCTATAACGGACCCCACTCGTCAATTACTATGTCCAATGCATTCTTCATATGAATTATTATAAACATAAATAACACATACACATGATATGTAAATTACATCCCCAATATGTAACATAATCACTAACCAGTCTGAGTAGTAAGATGAATGGTATCAAAATAGAACATCCCCAATAAAATTGATCATAAACCATTCAATATTATATAGAATATGATATCATAAAATATTATCCCCTATAATACATAATAATCAACAGGTGTGTTGAAATAGATGAAAATAACATTATAAAATCATTGACTAATTATTTAGATAAATGCTCTTTTATTTTGAAATGAAGAGTTATTTTTGAAAAATGTATTTATAAAACTAGAAGTGAAGTAATATTGTATATTTATAAAAAATATTTCATTTTATAAAAATAATTTTTACTAAAAACATATTATAGAGTGCCCTTGAAAATAGGTAAGAATTTGAGAAATTCCATTGAATTAGGCTTGTATTTCAAAAGGAATATTGAATGTTTATTTTAAAACATGTAACTCCCAAAATAGAATGAAGGTTTTTAGTTTGTACACATAAATGTAACATTAAAACACTAATTTTTGAGGATTACATAAGAATAATTAATAATTTACTTAGGATAAAGAGATACAAAGAGTAACCTAAAAGAAAATGGAGGTTCGGGTAGGAAACCGTTACTAAATAAATATAAAAATAAATACTAATTCCTTTAACTATTTTAGATTAGGAGGGGATTAGTGTTTCTGGATATCAAGAGAGGGTTTGGAGGAGTGGGGTTTGGGTAAAATTGGTTGTTTAAAGGGGGGTTAAAATAATTTTTTTTCTTTTTAAAACACATCCTCCTTGAAAAATAGGCCATGAGTTTGGAACCATTTGGATAATTTTCTCATATCATCAACATTTTAATAAATATAAAATATAAAGAAACAAATATATTCAAATATATATATTATTAAATCAAAACTTGTGGAATCTGGGTTCACTGTTGTGGAAAACAGGCCAACATGGGGCCAAGGATTGAGGAAGGGAGTTTCTTGGGTTGAGGAAGAATTGTAGAGGGTGTGACGTGGACTGGTGTGGCCTGGTGAGGTGTGACTCAAGTATGAATATGGGTAAGGATGGATGTCTCCGATTTGGGAGTGGGTCGATATGATTGTTACGGTAGGTCCTGTTATGCGGTGTGAGTGAGTGCAAAAGGGGGGAATGGGGAACAAATAAACAGAGGACTTGTATTCATCCGTGGATCAGATCGGACAGATGCAATGGCTCAACATGTTTTTAAAGAGTCTAATGGTCGATATTATATCACATATTTGATCGAATGGATGGTCTTGATTACATGATTTTAAATGGAATGAAGGACCGAGATCAAATCCTGGCTTTATCGGATGCCCCTGAGTAGTAGTGTGTTTCAAAAAAAGTTGAACAATATAGATCTAATGTTTTACAATTGGATGGTTTAGAAAAAACACAACAATAAGATGCAGTAGTGTGGGTTTGATCAAGAACTGGCATGGACGGAAAAGATCTCACATGGAAAGATCGGGAGGCTGAGGTCACGCACCATGGGAAAAATCATACTACATCGAAACAAGGTAGTTTCAAGCGCTTCCTTATAATCCTTGAGGCCACTAATATCTTCTGATAACAAAAGAATACATGTTGGATTCCTTATAAAAAGGACCCCATCCATGGGACTACGCCCACCCCTTGCATGCACTCTCCCGTGCTCCCATTAGGGCACAACCTAGATCCCTGCCCGTGCTCCCATCGGTGCATGACCTAGCTCCCTTAGGCATGATGGGGTTCTCTCCCACGTTGCTTGAGACACACCTTAAACATAAGCCTCAGTTTGGGTTGTCATATCCTTGTTGGGTTTGACCCCATGAGGGTCCTCTAGCATGGTTGAGGTGTCCCCAAAGACTTCATGTTTTGTAACAAAGTTTTTATAAAAAATAATATAATTTTATGATAATAAATAATTTTTGAAGTATAAAAGTTTAATTTATAATTAATAGTGTACACCTATTTTAAAAAATCAAAAGGACCTATTTAAATTTTATAACCACACCTTTATTAGTTAACTAAATATATTAATATCAAACATTCAGAATGCTTAAAACACCTAAAATTCATAAAAAGTACTTAAAATTATTAACAGTTATAAAATTTTATAACTGTTATCAAAACAATACCAAGGATCATATTTAAAAAGAACCAAAGTCCTCTTAAAAACCCCAACGACTACTTATAACAGCCATATTAAACCGTATAAATACCCATTCATGGTATTCAAAGGGTCAAGATCATTTCTTGTTTTAAGAGTATGGTGCTCTACATTCCTTTGTCTCTCTGTATTTTTTCAGTTATTCTCACCATTTTTTGGTGGATTCATGGGATAAAGGATAATTAATCGGTCTTGATGTGATGTAGGGTGCTCTTTTGTTTGTTCTACTAGGTCTTGCGATCAGTTCTCTTGAGTATTTGTAGTACCTATATCAATGTAATATCACAATGATTGAATAAAATGAATATCTCTCTCTTTAGTATATTTTGATATAAAACATAATGATTCACATTAAAGAAAAAATAATAATGATAATAACTAAAATTATTATTATTAAATTTATAACTATGTTTGGGGCATTACAATATATCTCTCTTAACCGAATTTCACCCTTACAATTCTATTTCACTCATATGATTTCATAGCACCTACTTTATAACATCATCCTCAATGTACCTACAAAATATGTTTTAATTATTAATAAAATAATTAAAAATGTTTTAATGAAAAATATTTATATTATACCTTTACCAGTTCCACCACTGTGGAAAATCTACTGACGACATAAGGTGTATTACCAGGGTTGTTTTCAATTCCTCGATTTCTTTGACCTATATTCAGGTCGAGCAGTTAGGGTCAAAGAAATGCATAAAACACATGGGTTTCTAGACGGAGTCATGGGAGGTATAGAACTAACAGAGCTTGGAATGGACTTGTTCCTTATAGATCAATCAAACTATCTCACACCTAATAGATTTGATATCACAGAGTCTCTTATTCAAACTAAAACTCAGAACCTGGAACAGATAATATTCTCCAAGGTCACCCTCTATTGAAACTTAATGGAATCTTCCTAAGGCTAGGTAATTATTAGGCATAGTGAAACATAGGAAGATACCTTCGTGATACTTTCTTATATGCATATATTCTAAAAATTTTACATTTTCCCTAGGGTGATGGAAATAATTATCTCCTTGGTAGAACCAATATATATTTGGGATGATTGACACCTGGTAGAGGTGTTTGTAGGACATATGACGGTTTGAGAAAGGGTGGTTTTCTTATGAACATTTTTTTGATAATTATGGCCTCCAGAAGCTCATTAGGAGGTGACAAGAGGTTAGTTGGTGAACCCCTACCTTCCTTCTAAAAATTTAAGAAAGGTAATTTTACTTAGGAATACATATTTAAATTAGTAGTTCTCATTCTAATTTTCCTAAATTATATAGATTGTACCTCTAATACCAAATATAAAGACCCAGGCCCCAATTTCCTAGAGTCTGTGCCAAAAATATGTGGTGTATTTTTTTTTTGAAAAATGTTACATAATATTCACACAATATACCACATAACATAGGATATTTTACCAGCCTGGGTTCTAGAGAATTAAAATCCCATATTACATTCAAATGTAAATGTAAAATTTCTAATAAACTTAATGCAAAGAAACATTAAATAAATTCTTCCACATTAAAAATTCATCATAGCACTTCTACTAAACTGGTAATAAGTATTTGAAATACATGGTGTGAGCACAAAAATTACCAGTAAGGGGTTTTAAAAACAAAACCATTATGAAATAATTTTTCTTTTAAAAATTTCTTTAAGACACACGCCTTATAATCATGAAGCTAATATTTTATATAACATGTCATCACCATTTTCGTTATATATTTTGAAAAAAAAATTAGGATAACACATGTAAAAAATATATAAATTTATTTTAGAGTTACAAATAAATTACATTATAAAATATGAATGCACTTGAACAAAAACACATGAAACGCTACCTAGAAGTCTAAAAATGACCTTAATTAACCATTATATGACATTCTAGTGTTGTAGATGATAATTTAAACACAAAATAATATTATTTTTTAATTGAACATAAGAAAATGTCATTTATTATTGTTGTTTGGAAAATTAAATATTAATTTTTTTTATAAGTTAAATTCTATACATGTATATGAAACATTATTCCATGCTCACTTGGAAATATAAAACATACTAAAACTGGTTCATAAAAAGATGATCATTGTCCATGGAAATATTACAAGCTAAAAAATAACCTGGAATTCCAGTTACTAGGATCATTATAAGGGTATTCATAATTCAGGACAACCATAAACATTTTTTCAAGGTCTCGTGCCAAGACTATACATAACTATTCTACCAAGGCATCATTCCAAGACCTAGTTTGTCTCGTGAGACCTACCAATGCATTGAGGGGCTATAGAAGACCACACCCACCACTTACTAAGTCCAATTAATTCCTTATATGAATGGGGATAAATATAAACAACAAACACACATGAGATGTAATTAAATTTCCCCATTTTGTAACATAATCACTAACAAATATGAGTAGTTAGATGAATGGTATCAAAATATAAAATCCATAGTAAAATTGATTATAAAACACTAAATATAATATGGAATATGGAATCATAAAATATTAGTCCCAATAATACATAATTATCAAAAATTGTGTTGAAATAGATGAAAATAACCCTATAGAATCATCGAGTAATTATTGAGATAAAAACTATTTTACTTTGAAAGGAAGAGTTCTTTTGGGAAAAATATTTGTATAAAACCCAAAGTGAATTAAGATGGTATTATCATAATAAAATATATGATTTTAGAAAAATAATGGTTGCTAAAAACATTTTGTACAATGCCCTTGAAAATAAGTAAGAATTTGGGAAACTCCCTTGAATCGGGCTTGTATTTTGGGAAGAATGTTGAAAGTTGCTTCTAAAACTTGTAACTCACATAAAAAAAAGAAGGTTAATTATTTTTACACATATATAGAACATTAAAACAGAATTTATGAGGATTATATAAGAATAATTAATAATTTAATTGAGATAAAGAGACACAAAGAGTAACCTGAAAGAAAATGGAGGTTTGGGTAGGAAATATGTATTAAATAAATATAAAAATAAATACTAATTAATTTTACTATTTCAGATCAGGAGGGGTTGATTTTTTATAGATAATAAGAGATGGTTTCTTAGAGTGGGGTTCAGGTAAAGTTGGGTGTTCATATAGGGGTTTCAATAAAATTTGGTTCCTTTTAAAGACACCCTCATCAACAAATTTGACATGGGTTTGGACCCATTTGACCAATTAGCTTGGATCCTCAACAATTTAGTCTTCATAAAATATAAAGAACCTAAAATATACAAATATATATATTCTTAAAATAAAAAATTTTTGAATTCGAGTTTTCTGTTGTGGAAAAGAGGCTAACATAGTGCTAAGGATGGAGGAAGGGAATATCACAGGTTGGGGAAGAATAGTCGATGGTGCGACATGGACTTTTGCTGCCTGGTGAGGTGAGAATCAAGAAAGAAGATTTGTTAAGTATGGAAAACATAGATTTGGGAGTGGGACAATTGGATGGTCGGGGCTGGTCCTATTGTGTGGCCCGATTGAGTGAAATGAGGGAGGGATGTGGAAAAAATAAATTGAGGGATATGATTCATCTGTGGATCCGATCGGACCACTATGGTGGATCAGTGCTTTTTAAAAGTGATGAACTGTCGAGATTAGATCATGAATTTGATTGGATTGCTGGTCCCGATCATGTGATTTTAAAATAAATGGATGTCTGAGATTAAATCCTAGCTAGATCGGACGACCTTGAGTGGTAGCGCATTTTTAAAGAAGATGAATAGTCTATATCTAATGCATGTAGATCAGACGATTTAGGAAAACCATTACAATAAGATGGGGAGGTGGGTTTTTAATCGAGAAATGGCGCAGATGGTTGATATCTTGTGCGGAAAGATCGTTCAACTGAGATAGAGTGCCCCGGGAAAAAAACTCATCCCACATCGAAACCGGGGAGTGTCTGCGGATTCATTATAACCCTCGATGTTACTGTCATATTCTCATAACAAAAGCACACACATTGGTATCCTTATACATGGGACCCCGTACATGGTCCTTGTCCCACCCCTTTCATACACTCTCCTCTGCTCCCACCAGTGCGCGACCTGGATCCCTACCCACGATCCCATCGGTGCGTGACCTGGCTCCCTTAGGCCTACTGGGGTTCACTCCCACACTGCTTGAGACACACATTAAACAAAAATCTGGGCTCAAGTTGACATCTCCTAGATGGGGTGGACCCTGTTATGGTGCTCCATCTTTATTGTGGTGTCTCTAATGACTTAAGGATTTGTAACACATTTTTTTATAAAACGTAAACGATAATAAATTATTTTGGATGTATAACATTTTAATTTATAATTACAAGTGTACCCCTATTTCAAAACATCTAAATTATTTTTTTTAAACATTTTATAACCAAAACTTTATTAGATAACTAAATATATTATTTTCAAACACTAAAATACATAAAATACATAAAATTATTAAAAAATTCGTAAAATTAATAACGATTACACAATTTTATAACTGTTATCAAAACGATGCCAATAGTCATATTTAAAAAGAACCAAAAACCACTTAAAAACCCACAAGACTACTTAAAATGATCATACTAAATTGTATAAGTACTCATTCAAGATATTCCAATGATCAAGATCATTTATTTTTTAAGAGGATGGTGCTCCACATTCCTTTGAATCTGTTTTCTTTCTATTCTTCTCTACATTTCTTTTTTTAGTGGATTCAAGGGATGAAAGATACTTAATCGGTCTTGTTGTGATGTTGGGTTGTATTCCATTTGTTCTATTATGTCGTACAATGATTTTTCTTGATTATTTTTAATCCCTTTTATCAATTTAATATCACAATGTTTGAATAAAATGTTTCTCTTTTTCTTTATGTGTATTTTGAAGTAAAACTTACCAATTGGCATTAATGAATGAATAATAATGATAATAAAAAAAATTATTATTATTAAATTTATAATTATTTTTGGGGTGTTACAAATAAATTGTCATATGAATGTAAATTATGGAATTAAAGGGCTTTTGACAACCAATTGGACTACATACTTAGGGGAATCATTAAAAATAACAAATATGTTCAGGAATCCTCCAAAATTCAAATAGGTTTGAGGAATAATGATATTTTGACTTGAACATATTGCATATAGATAAAATATTTATAAATAAAAAGTGTTATTTAATGATAAAATAAATCTATTAGATTCCACCAAATTATAAACTAGAAGAAGGTTAATGTTTATGGATCAACATTAGGTGTACTGGTTCCCTTTAGTTGTGGAGATGTGTTTCATAATAATCATGTCTTTGGAAAGGGATTATTTTATCACTATATTATAAATATAGTTGCATGTGAGGATGAAATTTTGGAAATTATACAAGTGATCATCAAATATGATGCTGGCTTTGAATGGAAATTATTCTAGGTGTAATTTGACACAACATTTTATATGGATTCCTTAAGGACTAGATTGAGAAACATACCATGAATACTTTGGAAAAACGTCAAAAATCCTATAATAGATGACTTTATAATTGATTATAAAAAGAGAATAAATTATATATTTATTATTTACTAGGGTAAATTTTTTCGAACCTTTTTTATTTTAGAATATAGTGGGAACTAGGAGAAACCAGAATGAAAACCCATTTGAGAGACAATGCAATGATTTTTCAAATGAAAATCCCAATGAAATGAAAGGATGAGTTTATAAATTCATGGTGGTATTTACCCAATTGTAAAATGCTCTAAAAAATATCCTAAACTATGTGGAATATCTACCTTCTCCCAAGAATGAGAAACCATACATAATGTCTTATATGAACCAATGACTAATAAAATTTATCAAATCATGCAATAGACATGTCATTAAATAGTGGGCTAACATAATGGAAATTTTTTTTATATTCTCCACCATTTTGTGATAGATAATGTTACACCTGATTTCTGTCATTTAAATGTATTGAGAGAACTACTTTGGGATATACTAAACATTGAGAGAGGGGATCAGTGTTGTTAATTTTTTAACCAATTATAACTTTTTATCACTTTACCTCTTTGACCTTTTTGGATATTGATTCTCCTTACTATTTTCCTTATAATATGAAGGTAAATGAAGGAAGGTAAATGATGGCACATGACATTTTTACAAAATTTACTACTGAATAAGTGTATAGTCTTTGGTGTGAATAGTGATTACTAGTAAACGAATTCTCTAATATAATGTGATACCAAGTAGAATGGTATGATGACAAGATAATCCTTATCCAAAGTCTGAGTCCCTACACTTAGGAGGGAGTATTAAAAAAGTCATTATTCGATAGACATGTGATGGCCTAGTCCTAATCATTTCTCATTTTCTAGTTCATTATACTACATTTATAATAATAATTCACCTTCTCCAAGTGGTAATTTATAACACTAAGAAACTATTCCATCTATTGATACTTTTTATGGATGTCATAATACTGCATTGTTATGCTATTCCTTCATCTTAACTTGTTACTTGCATAATTGTGGGTAAGAAACATTCCATCCCATATTTGCAGTTGAAAATTGATAGGCTTCTCCTTTTTCCTCTTCTTCTATGTAAATAGATATTCATAAATATATTATTATATTTTGTTATATTTTTTATTCATATCATTAAAAAAGATATACATAATACTTTTTTCTATTCGTCTCTCTTATTCTCTCTTTACTCTTCAGTCAGAATAATATTTACATGTAATAGACCGGATATCTCAGAATTATTCTTCAACCTAAAATATGATTAACAGTATTATCATGGTTGTAATTTCTTCTTATTGGATTCAATATTAATAGTGAATATAGTATATGTCTCTTCTTTGTGTAATTGATTATTTTTTAAATGCTGATTACACTGCACTGAACATGTTACATCATCTTATGCATGTATTTTCATAATTCATGGAATTATAACTAAAGTCTCATATAAAATTTATTCATTTATTTTATTATCAATATATTTCAATTCATAGTCCATGAATGCATTATCATATTAACATTTATGTATACGTAATGTGATTGTGTATATGGTATCTCAGTTATCCTTTGCATAAAGGTTATTTATGTTTTTCAATCCTCTTATCATAAGTTTATATAAGAGATTCAACTTCCTTCATCACAAAATTTAAATAATGAAAATCCTATTTTCATGTAAAAGAATATGTTTTTTGTGGAACACTTCTTCTTAACATAAGTTTAATTATGTGGGTTCACTATCTTCTTTCATTTTTAAAACCATGTTGGATTAATTGGAATATAATATAATATTTCCTTCATGTATATACACTGATGCATTATATATGTTTCATTTTCTTATAACACTCTTGCATTCAACAAATTGATGATAGTTTTTGGTTATTCTTTAAGAGTACTCAATTAGAGTTTATTGGAACATACTTCAAGAGAACATGAGGATTATGGTTACTCTTCCTAAAAAATATTTCATGTAAATCCACTCTTTGTGATGTTGAGTCACTATTGGAAGTCCATTATCTTCATGTAAGAAGGTTTTTTTATTCTCTATTATCTCTAGAAAATGAGATCATTTCTCAAATGAAAGCAGCATTCCTCTAGCTTGGTTCTTTGGTATTTATGGAATATTTTCACTTTCTTTTCCTGAATTCACATCAACATATCGTGTCATATGAATAATCATTAAAATCACTTCAAAAACTATATCATGCTAATCAATAGCTTGAATTCCTGAAGATCTTGTAATTTTCATTCTCCAAACATGGGTTACATGACTCTGAAACTAATGGATTCTTCATATAGGGACTCCTCACATACATGTGATAAAAAAATCATGCTCTATCAAATTTTATTTTATTAGACTAATATATGAATGAAAAAAGACTTCTACCACTTTGTTTTGTATTACATTGAAGAACCCCATTCAAAATATTCCATGCATGCAAAGTGGTGATTATAATCATTTCCAGTCATATATTTCATCTCCAAAATTAATCCAAACAATCTCCAGATGTTTTTAACATGATCAACAGATATGTAATATGGCACAACCTTAAAATACCTCACATAGTAAAGGTATGTTAACCAGAAATATAAAGATGATCGAAGTATTCGATCATACGACTGAGATTATTAGATTAAAATACCACTATTAAATGCCTATATTTAATATAGAGAAGCATTGTCACATGACTAATTCATCCCAACATGAACATACATTCTATTGAGAACTGCAATATTAATAATACCATTCTTATTTCTTTCTCAGTATGTAACTGGGGTTCAACTCTTAGCACACTACCCACATTCCCTACATGGGCTACACCACACCATTTCATAGTCCACCAGGGAACCCTCCTATGTTCCTTGTAGGCGATATGCATACACACTCTTGTGGTTCCTCCAAGCACTCCTTGTTGGGGTTATAATCCCTCCTACCACCAAGGGCTACCCTGGTCAACTGTATCGCACATGGTTATACATGGGGTCCCACATATAGAGTTTAGGTGGTCCTTGATTGTATTATGGTTGGCCATATTTGTTTGGTAAACTAACATAAAATGTTTTTCGCAAAATCATCAACATATGTTCTATATAATTCTCAATATAAAATTCTAAACAAAATTACTCATAAATTCTATTAATTAATTTCTCAAAAAATTAAGTTAATATATCATGGACTTATTATTCTTCTTTATGAAAAATAAAATTTGTGTGATCTTTATTAAATTATTTTTCATTAAAATATATATTTTCATGATATTAATTTCTTATTTCTTTTTATAAACAATGTGTCTTCATCAAAAAAAATTACACATGTCTTTTGAACTTATGAATAATTCAAAAATCATTAGATTTAAATTGAATATATTAAAAATAACTTCCTTATATAATAATACTTGACTACTATCCTCATCATATATTCATCCAATCTATAATAACTTTATTATCAAGCTTGGATATCTTGGATAATTTAGAATAAATTCATGTAACTTATTTATTTTTTAATTATATAATATATTGAAATAAATTAAATCTTTATATTTCATTGACCACTAAAGAAAAACAATAACAACCATTTAAATAAAATAAAACACATAAAAAGTGGGTTCATTAATCTCCCCCATTGTATTTGTATGAAATTTTTTTAAATATCATTCCAAAAGAACATGTCAATATATGAATCTCTCTAGTTTAGTTTTCTAAACACTCATTTCACTCTCTCTCCCCGATTTTGATAAGAAATAGAAACTTCATGGGAAAAGGGTATCAGTCCGTACTGAAGAAATGTTCCATCCATCATTTCAATCTAAGTCTATGTGATCCATACTTGATGTATAAAAAATTGGAATTTATTTTACAAAACAAATCAATCCTTTAACAACTTATATTGATACATCTTTAAAATAGAAATTATATAAATTTATAAATGTTTTTTCCAATTTATTAAAATTTGAAGATACTAAATGATATATGAATTTTTTTATGAAAAATCATTCTAAAACGCATGCACTCACATCAACCAACAAAGAGGATAAGAATCCTTGAAGCAATATCATAATTACACATATCTTATTTCATTGATTAATTCAATTAATTCTCATTTTTTTAGTTTTGTTTTTATTTTTTTAAACAATGATGACATATTAATAAAATGTTACTTTTTCCAATGACATCATCTTCATGAAATTTCCAAAATAATCATATTTGTAAGAAATATTATTTTCTGGAAGTTTCTTTATCTTTATTCATATGTCACCCCTTCATGGAAACACTCATCATCTTCAGAATGGTGAATCTATTTAATATGTTTTTAAATATATTCCAATATATATAATAAACTAAAATGGATATTTAATGTGTTATTGTATAAATTTAACAACTTCTACAACTTCAACAAGGGTGATCTTCATTATTACTTGTACTTTAGGATAAAAAATCCAAGATAAAAAAGATGGTATATTTTTATAATTTCTACCTAGGATATCCTAGCACACTATTGAAATTCCCCAAAGATGTTCCTATACCATTTCTGTATTTTAATTCGAATTGGGTAATCCATTAATGATGATCAATTATTCATGTTTTTATCAAAAAATGACAAAACTCACTATTTCTCATGTTACCCTATGAGAACATACTTCAACTTCACCTACCTACCTTATCAAAAGAAATAAAATACAACAATATTAAGGGAATAAGGTTGATCATTCATTTTTTTCAATATAAATGGAAAGTTTGAGATAGTTTTATCAAAAATATTTTCCCACCTCCCCTATTCTTCATGCATTCACTTCTAAATATTAATTATTATTATGGTTTCATGGAACAACCTTATTTCTTTAAGGTATTTGAAAGAAATAATATCACTTGTTGTAACATTAATATTCTTAAAGAATTATTCTAGTTATAAAATTATTGTAAAAGAATCATTAGGAGTGTCTCCAGTTATGGTAAACCTTACACAAAATACTTATTCTTATTCTTGTAGAATATATTCTTTTCCTTTCACCCTATCCATTTCCTTTAGTTCTATTATTTTCTCTATTATCTCCAAATATTCCATATATATTACTAACATATCATGAATAAAATTAATTGAATGTTTTAATTTTCCACTCGAATCATTCTATGTTCTATCCTTATTAATTTTTATTTTGGATGAATATATTTTAATCAAATTCATTGATCTAGAATCCACGTTCATCTAAACTTTCTTACTTGAAATATTCTTGGGAGAAATTTTTTTACAACATTATTTTAATTTATTCCCAATGTTTCATCTTATTTATTAACCAACTTAAGTGGTATTATTTTCTTTAAATATTTTGATATATACTAAGACGATCATGAACTGATCTTATGACCACTACCATTGTATAGATCATAGATATTTTCATGTAATAATTTTTTTAAAGTATACCAACTTTTCTTAACATTTGGATGTTTCTTCTAGATCTTTGGATTACTCCCCCTTAACATGGGATGTCTTTATAATTTCGAATTTAGATAATTGTATCAAAAATCTAGGGAGTAGTACATCAATATTTTCAAACAAAAACATTGATATTATTCTTTCCTATGAATGAATTTGTTGGATCTTCTTCAAAATTTATTGGGATCTTTACAGGGAAAAAGATTCTACACTCTTTTTCCTATCAACCCTATCCATGGTGGCGAGATTATTATATAATTTATTTATTGATACATGTATTTTGTTTTACAACATACACTATTCATGAAAACATATTTAGAAATATTATTACATGATTATATAGATGATACCTCATTCTCCATAGAATATTGAGGTAGATCGTTTAATGGAGTCAGGATCTTCTTATCACACAATGTAGGTTTTTAAACTATAGAATCCTCCAATGATCATAGAGTAGTAGTAGAAATTGTCTCCTTCATTTGTGAAGTCTCAATATGTGTCTTCTAAATATTGGTAAACTAAACTTCCAATTCAAGAAATTTCATATTGGGTATGATATTTCGAACTTCAATAAAAATGTAATTATCTTCACAAGTTTTATTAATTCATTTAACTTCCTCTTGAAATATCTTTACATTGTTTTTTAATAAATATTTTTGTTCCTTGATCTTCTTGAATTTAACCTCCATATGAAACTCTTTCACATTGATGCAATATTTCAAATTTTCTTCATGTTTGGGGATATTTTATTCCATATTACTATTGAAACATTATTTATCTTAAACTTCATTGAAAGACTTATATTTAAAATCTAAGGAAATTTTTTCAGTCTCTAAATTTTCTACTCCTATGTCTCCAAATTTTATGGAGAACAATATGCATTCTTGAATGTTTTCTCATAAAGCCTTTTCCATTAATTATGAATTCTCCTCAAACTAATTGATCTCTTCCGAAATTATTTTAAATATATCATAGACATTAGAGATGAATTATTTGGTAAAACCGTCCTTTATATCCTTCAATACATCAATTAAAAAGTAAAATGTCATGATATCACATTGAATATTTCTTGGATCATCTTTAGGATAGTTATGACTAGAACTAACACATACCTCTTGATCACATGATCTGGGTGAAATTATGGTATATATATTTTATATCTCCTTGGTAGACACATTATCCACCTTCTCTTCACTTTCCAAGCCTAATTTTTATTCATTATTAACATGGCACATACAAAGTAATATTTTCTCTTCTCTAGGAAAGGAGGATTTATTCTTAATATTTATTTTCTCTTTACTTTTCATATTCATCATGGTCTTGGTAGATATAGAATTCTTATTAGAGATAACCTAATCTTCACCGATCCTTTACTATATTATTATCATAAGAAAAAAATAAAATATAAAAAATAGAATAACTATAATGTAGAGAATCTAACAGAGGTGAACCATGCCTCTAATTCCAAATAATATGACCACATTAAGATATACTCAACACTGATAGGGGGATAATTAGAGTTGGGATTATTTTAACCAATTATAAATTTTTATCCAATTACCTCTTAGTCATAATAGGATTTTTATTGACCAATTCTCATTTCCTAATCATATGCAATTATATAAAATTAGTTAAAATAAAGTACGTTAAATTTTCAAAAGGTTTACTACCCAATAAGTGTAGTTTGTCCTTACCACGTATGGAGATGACTAGTACACAGATTCACCATTATAATGTGATACAAAATATAGTGGTTTTGATAGAAAATAATCCTTAACCAAAGTGTAAGTCCCCAAACATTGGGAGGGGTGGAAACCATCCTTCTTCCCTAGGCTGGTGGTGGCTTGGTCAAACTCACCTCTCTTCATTATTTCATTATACTATGTACAAAATATATTATATACCTTCTTCAAGAGGTGGTTTATAATTCCAATAATGTATACCACAAATTAAGACTTTTTATGGATGTCCCAATGTGGTGTCGTTATTCTATTCAATATTCTTAAATTACATCTAGTGAAATAATATGCACGTAACTTTCATTTTTGTTTTTATTATAGAAAAATTATGTGATAGTCCTTAAGAATTTTATTCTATATAATCAAATGTACACAAATATTTTAATCACCTTCATTCTACTTCTTCTTCTTCCTATGAAAAATGTATATAAAATAATTTCTCCTCTAATTATCTATTAATATCTCTTTATTATTTTGTTAGAATAATATGAATATGTATTAGACTCAATTTCTATGAACTATTCTTCAACCCAAAATAGGAACAATAAATATTTTCATGGGCATAATTTTATTTATTCTCCAATAAAATACTAATAGTGAATGTAGGATCAATGTTTTAATAGTAAAATTGAACAATTTTAAAATAGTTATTACACTACACTGAATATCATATATCGTCTTATACATGCATTATAGCTTTGGCTGGAATTATCACCAAAATATATGATGAACCTTATTATTTTCTATAGTTATCAATATATTTGTTTACATTTGATATGTGCATTATCATGTTATCATTAACATATATGCATACTTCATGAGATAGTGTAAATGTTATATTAGTTATCCTTCACATAAAGGTTCTATTTGTTTTTCAACCTATTTACATATGTTTATATACATGAGGCCACTACCTTCTTCTTTGTATAAGTTTAGGTTAAAAACCACCTCTTCTTGATTTAAAAAAAAATTTTATATGAATAACTCTTCTTCTTTGTGTATTACTAAGTATGTAGGTTCAGTGTATTCTTTATTCCTAAAAACTAGGTTGTAGTCATGGGAAAATTATATAATACAAGATTCTTGTATATAAATTGAATAAATATATTTGTTTCTTCATCATTTAACTATCAATAATTTTATGAAAAGATGATATTTCATACTTCTTATTCACCCAAACACAATTATAGTTTCACTAAACTTTATTTATGAAACCAAGAGGATAAAATTTCTTCTTCTTCATATAAATTAGTGTGTGTAAATACGTAATTTTCAATGCGTAGTGGCTTTTAGTACTCACTGATCTTTATGAAACAAGGTTTCGGGTTGCTTTGTTTTATTTGGAAAATTGGAGCATTTCTCAAATGGATGATGTACTCATCTATCTCAATGCTTCAATATTTATAGAAGAGATTCTCTACATTTGGTCCACCTCAGATATAAATTTCATTCCATTCTAGTAATCATTCAATGTACTATACAAAAAATATAGTGTTAATCAATATATTGAATTCCCAAATATCTCAAAAATATTATTATCTATACCTAGGTTAAAGACACTAAATTTTATGGCTTCATAACTTATAAATTCTTCATGTTCATGTGGAAATATCCTCATGATCTATCACATATAATGTGATTGGACTCATAAATGCAAAAATATGGCCAACACAAACATAATTTTTCATTCAACGAAAGAACTATCTTTGAAGTATGTCATTCATGCACAATAGTGATTGTAAGAATTTAATCACATATTTGGTATCTCAAAAATTCATCCAAATTGGATTAATATATTCATTAAATGATCATCACATATGGAAGATTTCATGGACTAGAAATACAACACAAAATCAAGGTAGGGTTATGAAAGGTTGTATGTGATCGAGGGATTCGATTATATGACTGAAATAATCAAATTAAAAGAACGCCATTATATATGTATATTTTAATATGGAGGAACAATGTCATGTGCTTAAGTTGTCCCTCATCAAACATACACACAGTCAAGAACTACTATATTAATAATATCATGCCCATTGATTTATCTAGTTGGCATAAGGGTTCAACAAATGGGACACTGTACAAACACCCTTCATGGATCCCACCCTAAACATTCACGGTCCATCAGAGAACCATCCAAATCCCATTCAGGGTGCTATGCATGCACAATCCTTTATTTCCTCCAATAAATCATTGTTGGTACAATGCTCCCTCAAGTAACAATGGGTAGCTCTGTTTAACATCCACCCATATTTTTGACTATAGGGTTCTGCATATGTGGTTCTGGAGGTTCTTGGTTGGTTTATGGGTTTCCATATTTTTTAGTAAACTACAATAAAAGTGTTATCCAAATATTTAATATAAGTGACATATAATTCTATATATAAAATGAAAAACTAAATTAATCATCAATTCTATTTATTAATTCTTCATGAAATTATATTTATATTTCATGGTCGTCACCTTCTTTCTCATGAAAATCAATATATTGATGGTCATCACTTCTTCTTCCATTTTCAAACAATGTGTCATCTTAAACATAACTAACACATGCCTATTTAACAGAAGACATATTCAATAATCATTGAAAATTAAAATATAATTCAATAAAATAAATCCCATAAGATAATAATATATGAGAAATATATTATTTACCCATTCATCTAATCTACATTCACTTTGTTATCAGTCTTGTATTTCTTGGATGCTTCAGTGGAATGGAAAACATTTTTTTTCATTCTAACTCATTCATCATATTAACACCAATGAAATATTTTTATTTCATTGAACACCAATAAAAAAAATAACAACCATTGAAAGTATATACAACTCATAGACAAATTTTCCTCTTCAAGGGGAATATAATAAATATTGTAAATTGACCATGAATATGAATAATGAAGACGAAATGGAAGAAAAAGAGTGAGAAGTATTTAAGAATATATTTATTAATAATAATTTCCCTAAAAATCATCAAAAAAATTCAGAGAAAAAATTATAAATACAAAGAAAATGTAGATGAAATTTATTAAAATTTATGAGGATTATTTTAAAAGGCTTTCAAGGTACACCTCAAGTGTTGTTATTAACAATGATAACCAAATAGATGTTCTTTAATGGATTAAAACCACATCAAAAACAGATATACCTATCAGAAAATTTGGAAATTACAAATAAGTAGTTTTATTCACCATCAATATAGAGATGGAGTTTTGAGAATGGTCCCATGTATAGAGAGAGAAGAAACTGACGATGGAGTTTCTTGTTGTAGGATTTAACGAAAAATGATGGAATCAGATCCAACCATGCACATGTCAAATATGTGTAAAGACACATCATGGAAATTAACACAAAGGAATGAAGAAATTATTTATGCGAGGGAGGGAACGAAATCAAGAGCATGAATGTTGAAGAAGAAATAATAAGCAAACCAATGTGATGGAGTGGAAGGCCCCACCCAATGCACCTCCCATAGTTCAATACTTCAACTATAAGGAGAAAGGGAACTATACAAGCCAGTATCCCTGTCTAAGGGTCCTCAATGGGAATTAACATCCTTAAACACAAAATCTAAGGGAGTAAAGGAAATATTATTACATCACCATCACTAAGGTGGAACATGATAATAATGTAATACAAGTTAAAATTCATATTACCTCAATAATTAATTTATTTAATTGATTATAGGTTTATAAATTCATTTTTTAGCCTAGAAGTTTTATTAAACTATTGAATCACATCCCCAATATACTGAAGTTGATATATACATGAAAACCCCAGTGATGAAATCATTTCAACCCATGTTTTGGGATATTCTCTAGTTAGAATTTGTGAGATGATTCCTCCATTAAATCTCACCTTCCTGCCATTGGTGATATTTGATGCTATACTTTTCATCGATTTTATCTCACTATATAAATCTCACATCAACTATAAGGAAAGTAAAATATTTTAAAAATATGAAACCATCCCATTCTCTTGTAAAAATCAAAAGATGATCATGTATATTATTTAAAAAACCCTCTATGGCGTGGGTGTTGACACCATAATAGCCCTGAATTTGAACTCCTGAATCTGATTCTAAAACATAATCTTTACGTTTTTTATTTTATAGCGATAAACATTATGTAATTAAAACCATCCAAAATATACAACATCAAAAGAAATTATTGTATCACTTACATACCCAATATCCTTTTAGGTTTATAATTTTAGAGAATTATGTCAAACTCTTATATAAAAACATGGATACATAAAAAATGGTTCCTAAAAATATTCATCATCTACCTTAAATATCATTAAATATGAAACCCTTATAGACAAAAAAAATATTTAATATCATTGTTCATATCTCGGGAAAAATGAAATATAAGAATGGTGAGCTCAAACATTGAGTAAGGGTAAACGTAACCATTAACAATTTAATTTCAGTAGTGAGCATAATATGAACATAATTTTATGATGACATAATCATTGTACATGAGAAAAATATAAGAGAAATCAATCACATAAGATTTAGATCATAAATCATGATACAAGACGTAAATATTTATCATAAGAAAAGAGTCATATAAGTAAAAAAACATGAGAAATGTGAAAACAAACTTCGATCAAAAGAATCATTTGAAATTGGTTAAAAAATAAAGAAAAAATGTTGAAAACATAGAAAATCAATCATTCATCATCGAATTAACAAACCAAGTAATTACAATATAACTTAGGAGTAACCTATTAAAAGAAATCTCCATTAAATTTAATGAGTTTCATAACTCAATCATTTCATAGGAGTAACTTATATTTATTTAACTGTGTCACACCACCTAATGAAATAGATGGAAATAATGGATTCACCCATCCTTATTTTGTGATATGAACAAAAATACATGGATTATAATTGAACCACCCATAATTAGTTTATAATAAAACAACCTATACTTGGTGTATAATGGAACCACCTGTCAATATTGCACAAAAATTTACAAATACCATAGAATGAGGAAAAAAATGAGAATCCTAAACTTTTCCTCATAATCAAAACAAATATTCTTTAATAGCTTGATATACCCCTGGAAAAGTAATAGGTTCTATGAAACTATATTTATAATAATAAAAATTCCTCTAGATCCAGAATCCATGTTTTCTATTTTTAAATGAAACATTTAATGGGTAAGTTTGAACCCCAACAACTTCAACCAACTAAACACATTAAAAGGAAATTCATCATAAGTGGTTATAGGAACTGCCCCTCTTGGTGACTGCAACGTTATTTCAAGACTCCACCTTTGCAGGACCCTTAGAAAGTTGTAACGTGATGGGTTTCACGAGACTGATACCATTGAAAAAAGACATACCCTCTTGATCATACAAATCTAGATGGCCAAGATCTCGTGAAAAGCGCTACTATGAATCCTCATCTAGAGCTATTCAATGTAGAGGGTCTAGGTTCTTCCACATCTGTGAAAAAATATCAACGAAAAATAACATGAATTCAGAAACTGAGAAGTGTTTTTCATGGGTAGGCTCAACCCAAAAAACACATTCAATCATCAGAATCCTTTGAAGACATTATAGAACAAAAGTTCCATAGCATCATCAAACTATGGGAACCAACAGAGTTGAAACATCAAAAAGAACCATGTGGGAATTTACCCCCACATACTGAAACAACCTAATGAACACCACTTAGATCAGCCTCAAAGAGATTTGAAGAGTCATGGAGTAAGAGTAGAAGAATGAGCGGAAAATTCCCTCAATAAATCTTGTCTCCACAGCTCCCCATTGCCGACAGCCACCCTCAAAATCAAAGATGAACCACACAGAAATCAAAAATACCAAATTCCATTCATCCACCCATAATTAGCTCACTTATCCTATCATAGAAAAATCCCTTCCCAAAGGTGATTTCTTGTCCAACATCGATGGGAAGAGAAGATCCTGTAATGTTATCATTTTCTCGAACAACACGTCCCAAATCCTCCTTCAAAACCATCACACCAAAGCGGCTCAGATGAGGGAGTTAGACCTTGAATCCAGGGTAGAGTTCAACTAACTAATGTAACAATAGTGAGTTGTTATTTACAGGAATATCGAACCAAAAACAATAATATCCATATTGAAGAAGAAAAATCTCTACCCCACAAGCCTCTAGAGGAGAAACATCCACAAAAAAAATGACAACCAAAATCTGGACAACCAAACATAGATGAAAAAAACCATCATAAGAATAATTCAAGAACTATCTCCCAACAAACCTCAACCTCAACCGAGAAAACCATTTTCCAAACAGATAATCCCCACAAAATCTCACATCCCCATCCAATATTAGGGAAATGTGTTCATCGAAAATCTGGTCACCGTCTGGTTGAGGGACATAGACCAACACGTCTTTGAGCTAGAAGGACCACCACAAAAACCTTAATGGACCACCGAGGATGCCACTATAGAAGAACCTAATTTGAACCCTCCACTAAGCATTTTATCCAAAACATGGGCCAAACAAGAAGGATGAAACCAGTTGATGCATGATGATAAACACAACCAATCAAGGAGGAGGAGAAATATTTTAGGACGGAAAAGAATAACCATAAAATAAAAACATCAAATTAAAAAGTACAAAGCCTTATGAAGAACAAGAAGAGGAAAATCAACAAAAATACAAGGAAAAACCATGAAAAAACATCACAAAGAGGTAGAATAGGCACCGTCGAGTGCCATAGGATCATGAGTGGGAGGGAATAAATCCCTAAAATAGGTGTTACTTGAGAGCACTAGGATAGAATGGAATAAGGTCAAAAAAACCTTCTAGAGAGTGAATTAGAATGGTATTATTACAACATATTTCAAATAGAGCATATGTATCATCAATGTTTTTTGTTTTTGATGAATAAAATACCCTTAAAATATCATTAATTATTTTTGATTAAAATGTCCATTAAACATTGAAAATCATTTTTTAAAAATAAAATAAAAATATATAGAAATTTAGGAATAAAATTTCCTTTGAAATGTTCTATGGAAATTTGTAATATAATCATTAAATAATTGATTATTCCAAAATGCGTAAAATATTATTCATGTCATAATCATTAAAATAGAGATTCTGATCACACCCTCAATAAAAAGTTACTTGTTCAAAAAATTACAAGAATATTATTTGTTAATTTTTTTTTGTAAAAACTAAAACATGGGAAAAAATGGAATTAAAAATCATTGAATATTATTATAAAACATTCTCAAAATATTTTAGAAAATATAAACATAAAGGAGTAGTGTTTTCCAATTGAAGTAGGATAAATAAGGTTATCTTTTATTACATCACTTTTTAAACCATATTGATTACCAAAAATAGAAATATGGTAATAAAACATAAAATTTTAGAAATATATGAAGGAGAAGAGAAATTAAATTGTTTTACACAATTAGGTCCTATAATTTACAAAGTTTAAAATAATTTTAAACAATCCTAATTTTAATGGGATTGAAACCTATACCCCTTACCACATTAGTAACTTTTGAATCATAAGCCCTATGAAAGAATAACTTCAATTGAAACATTAAATATAATAAACAAAAGGGGATTCATTATATGAAATTAAAAAGGGAAAGTATATAAACCTCATAAAATAAGATTGTTTTGTAACATAATAATATGTTGCAATGAAGTAAAATTAGTTATGAATAACCCTTACAAAGATTATATCACTAAATTTGAGAATTAATCAATAGAGTGACTATGTGTAAAAAAATTAAATCCACTTAAATCAATATTAAATAAAAATAAATAAAATATTAAATTTTTCATAAATTTTTTCATAATATAATCATATAATAATTAATATACCCCAATGATAGAAAATTGAGTTAAAAAACCTTTACCACTTGGTAACTTTGATGTTTGGTCCCATTAGATGAAATAGTTTGAATTGAAAATTTTTAAAAAATAAATTATGAATGATTCATTATATAATATTTAAAATGGATGTATATACACCTTATATGTTAAATTAGGTGTATGAAATTAAAATATGTCTTAGATATTAAAAAATTACACTAAATCCCTTTCATTGAGCCCAAACATGCAATGTTCGTGCTTTATCATAGATATAAGAAACTAATATCAATTATTTTATTTATTGATAACCATTTTATGAATTAATACTTTATCACGTAACCATTTATTTCATTTATTTTAATGAAATATTAAATTACTTAATTGATTATGTGTATGTCAGGTGTTTTGAGGATGTTTGGTTCAAAATCCCAAGACAACCTCGATTGGATGAACATGGTCAAATTGGTAATTATTCCATCATCACCAAAATAATAATCATGGAATAATTATTATTTTTATTCTTAAAATATAATTTAAAAACAATCCATTAAAAATATTTTTGAATAATTTATTACGTTACATTCAAAGAGATGGTAGGTCATACGTAGGCATGAGTACCATTTTCATTTTTAAAGGATCATGAAATAAAGACGGTTACTATCAATTTATCTTTCTAGTATTATTTTTATTATATGATAAATATAATAATATTTTATAAAATAAATTTATATATATATAATCCATGTGATGTGGTCATGAACAATGAATCACATCGCTTCGTGGAGGTGGTAATCCACATGCACATAGAAATGACATTTTCATTTTTCAATAGATGGAAATGGTATAAAATTGTAAAATATATTATCATTAAATAATGATAAATATGTCATGAATATCATATATATTAATGAAATTCATAATTATAATTATTTTTGATAGGCAGTGATGGAAAACAAAATATATCATTTTGTGAGGCAATAATCCACCGTACACATGAATGATCGTTTCATACTTCATTGGATAGAATAGAAGATGAATATAGGTTATTAAATTAATATAATAATGTATATGTATAGTTAATATAATTATTTTATTATTTTATCATGGTTAAATAATATTTTAAATAGGCACAAGAAGAAAAAAAACTTAAACATTCAGTTAAAACTATACCTCTTCTTTAGAGATCCTTCATTTTTTACAGATTAAGACATTAAAGGATTGAATTATGAAAAAATAAGACCTCGAGAAAATTATGATTCATTTTATTGTGATATATTTGTAGTTATTTTAAAAATAAAATTGTTCATGATGTGTATAGAAGAGATGAGAGGGGGTTCCCTTTTGTATATGAGGGGAGGAGCACATTTGTAATTACATAAAGTGTTAAATTAATACAAATTAATTTTCATGAAAAAATGTATCCAGAATTATGAAATAAAAATATAATAATATTATTAGTCTAAAAAATATCATCCAATAAAACTTAGATAATATGAGGTTAGGTTTTCACCCTTATTTTTTTATTTTAACCATAGTTAACCCTTTTGAGAATTACTCTCATATCAATGTTTTTTAAACTTTAGAGGTGAAGAAAGTTACTATAAAAGGAAAAGTGACCCATAAATAGACAATTATTTATATTTGAAACTATATCCCATTAAGTTTTCTCTATATAATATTTTTATATTTTTAAATAATTTAATAAAATATTTTCTCCTATAAAATATTATTAATGTAATTTTTTGAAATATATGAAATATTATATTATAATATTTGTATAACTTATGTAACATGGTTAAAGAATGAAATTTATTCAAATATAAGGAGGATATGTTTTTATTGAATTTATTTTGTAAACTTTTTATAGGTTTGGAAATTATTTAAAACCTTATCCTTTGGATTAAACACTCCATTAATCATTATTAACCTTAATCATTTTAACAACCTTTTTAATATTAATGGGTAAAAAATTTACTTTTAAGTTATAAAATGGATCATGAATGTATAATAGATGAAATTTATGCTACATCCATCCTATTATTACTCTTTCATGTTTTTTTATTATTTTTAAATAATTTAATAAATTATATATAACATAAACGCTATTAATATAATTTTAAAAACTATTCATAGAATTTGACATTGAAAACAACAAGATGAAAATTAAATTTGAATATAATAAATTTAACCATAAATAATAAGTTATTATTAACTATAATATTCATGTGAGAACCCAATTTATAAAAAATAACAATGCTTCTGATTTTTTTTTAAATTCATTCACTTTGATTTTTCTACTTCTTTCCCAAGCACTGTGTCAATGATGTGTATTCATTATAGGTAATTATACCATTACTAAAAATTAAAAATAAATTAAAAAGATTAATAAAAACCATTTATATTTATAATAACCATTTATAACTAAACCTTAATTTCAGTATCTAGTTATTTTTTTTAAAAAAAGTACGAAAGTTACATTTTTTACTTTACTTTTATTTAATATATTATAATGGTCAAAATCCCTGAGAAATGACAACATAGAGTCATATTATATAATATTTTATTCTTATAAAAGAAATATACTAATAAAAGGAAATTAAATAAAGTTTTTAAATGAATTTTATGCTTTATTACATTAGTTTAAACACTAATTAACATATTTTACCATTAATGTGGTAAAACAATTACTATGATTACTATTCAAAATGACCCAAAATAAAATGGGAATATTTATCAAATTTAAAACTCATGATTATAAATCTAGAATAAAATTTTTTATTCAGTTTCTAGAAGTGGAAAAAATTTATTTTAGATAAATACATAAAGCACAACGAAAAGGTGTTTATTTGAAAAATACATTTGTTACACAAAAAATGAACGTTTACCAAAATCAGGTATAATAGTGTTTCAAACACAACTAATTAGATTATATAAAAAAAATAATATATTTTTTTACTTTGATATCAATTTTAAAAAATAATTATATTTTTAAATTATTTTATCTTATGATAAAATTATAGTACAGAAAAAATTGGTAATTTTCACTATTCATGAAAAATAAATCTTTTAATAAAAATCCCAAAAAATAAAAATTATATAATTATGAAATAATGAATTCAAAAAAAATTTCATTTTTATTAAATAAAATTTATAAAATTTCAAAAATTAATAATACTATTTTCCCCCAAAAAGGAATATAAATAATTTTTTATTAATGAAATGATTTTACAAAAAAAAATTTCTAATTTAAAAAGAATTTATTTTTTATTTTTTATTTATTTGGGAATTTATATATTTATTTCATAATTCTTTTATTACTATTCAAATTTTCCCACTAAAAAGTAGGCTAAAATGGTTATAAAATTAAAATATTTTGTGGTTCTATTAAGCTCGATGTCATGTGTGGTATAGAATATTAAAAACAGAGTTGTATTAAAATAGTAGGATATTATATAAATCCATTGTGAAATCGTATCGTATGAAAATGGTAGAGTCATTTTAACTCATCAACTTAGAGGTTGTGCCCATTGTGAGGGAATATATTGATGTATTTATCAAATAATTGCCTAGAATTCCCCATGTCTATGAGGTAGAGTTCACAATAGAACATATACCTGAATCTAATCCTGTATAAAAAATTTCCCAATTGGTTGGACCGAATATATCTGAAGGAGTTAAAGAAGAAATCATAAGATAATTTGGATGAAGGGTTTATACACTCTAGTGAATCACCATGTGGTGTGCTAATTCTTTGTCACGAAGAATGATAGATCAATGCAACTATGTATTAATTATAGAGAGATCAATATGATAATCATAAAGAAAAAGAATCACGGGAAAAGGATTGATGACTGGTTTAATCAACTAAAATGAGTTTAGTACTTCTTAAAGGTGGATATTTTTTAGGGATATTAATAACTGGAGGTGAAAGTGAAAATACCCAAAAGAAATATTTCCATACAACATATAGATCCCATGAGTTTATAGTTATTCCATTAGGAATTAATAACTCCAATATAAAATTAATGTACTTGATGAATAGATTCTTTAGAGACTTCTTAGAAATATTTGTGGTTTTATTTATTAACAACATTCTTATATACTCCAAGAGAAAGGGGGATATGAAGAGAATATATGGATTGTGATAAAGACATTAAGAAAGGATAATATGCATGATAATTTTAGAAAGTTAAACTTTTAGATGAAATATGTCACATTCTTGAGGCATGTGATAAATAATGATAGAATTTATATAAACCCCTTAAGAACAAAGGATATTGAGGAATGGACCAGAACCTCAATCATCACTGAGATCCACATTTTTCTTTAATTATATGGGTACTACTGATTGGTTGTGATAATATTCTAATGATTTTATATCCCACTGAATATGTCCACATAGAATGGGGTAAATCATTTTTGAAAACAAATATGAGGAAATCTTTATGGAGATCAAGAAGTGTCTAATCACAGTACTAGTACACACACTGGAATCAAGTAGAGAAGGGTGTGTGATATACACTGATGCCCCAAATCGGGGATTTAGTTGTGTACAAATGAAAAATTATAAAGAGATATCGTATACATCATTGAAATATCCATGATAAGAATTACCCAAAACATGATATAGACTTAATGGATTTGAAATTTTCCTTGAATATTTGGAGAAACAAACTCAATAAAGAGAAGTGTGATGTATATATATATATATCATAATATTCAAACATATATATTCACATTTATTGAGATAAATGTATATCAATGAAGATGGTTTGAGTAAATCAAAGACTATGATTTCTCAATTCACTGCCATCTTGGAAAAGAAAACAAGGAACTTGATGCTCTTAGTATACAATTACCCAATACTATAGAAATAACCTATATTTATAAATACATAAAGGATTAACTTGGAAATAATAATTGAGGGGATGAAATCCCAATGTGATGAAATAATTCCCAACCATACATCTATGTGAAGACCAAATATAAAAAAATAGATTATTAGGAGCAATAAAAAAAGGAAATAACATCAAAGGAAATAATGTTTCATGAATTCAACACCCACAAATATGGATTCATTTAGATTAGATCCAAACATTGTGTGATACCATCATATGAGAAAATAAATGATATATTGATATTTCATATAGTTCATATTTATCTATCCATAAGGAAAGAACCACAATATACCATAACCTTTGAGGGAACTTTTGTAGGACAATATGAATAAAGTGATTTCTGATTACTCCTCTAAGTTCCTATTATTTCATCAAATTAGATATAATGAAAAACTAAAATGGGATGATAAAACCATTAACCAAGACAACATGGGAGAGAATCATAATGGACTTTTTCATTACTCCATTGAACACATGAAACTAAATCAATGTTTCAAGGGTTATGGGGAATTAACTCTCCAAGACACTCACTTCATCTCCATAAGGGAATATTTCTAACTCGACCAAATTTCAAAAATATACGTCAAAGAATTAGTGAGGATGGATGGGGAACTAATTTCAATTGTATATAATCTAAATCCAAGTATTATTATTAAATTCTTTAAAATTCTTCAACATGATCTGAATACTGGATTGAACATTAGTATAGACCATCACCACCAAACTGATGGCCAATATGGAAGGACCAGTCTAACACTTGAGGAAAAGGTGAGAGCATACTTAATTAAAATTAAAAAAGTATTGGATCAATATCTTTCATTGGAAGAGTTATCATAAAATAATATTTTCCAATCAAGTATTCAAATGGATCAATATAAAGCAATTTATGAGAAGAAATGTAGAACTATTATAATGTGGGATGAATTTGGTGAATGGAAACTACTTGTAAATCATCATGTAGAAGAGATTATAGGTAAGCTTAAATACATTCAATACCCCCTTAAATCTTCTTAATGTTAAGAAAAGAGCTATGTTGACAATATTTGAAGGGATTTTGAGTTTCAAGTAGGATAAAAAGTGTTCCTTAAAATATCACTAGGGAAAAGAGTCAAGTGGTTTGAAAAGAAGAGAAATATTATCCCTAGGTACATTATACCCTTTGTTAAGTACATATCTGATACCTCACTTGTATCGAATAAAGAGGAGGAAAAAATAGAGCATGAACTCCCTTATAAGGAGAAAAAGATGGAGATATTGGAATATATATAAATATATATTTAATAAGAAATCTCACCTTGTTAATGTGATTTGGTGAGATCACAAGTATAAAGAATCAAAATGAGAATGTGAGGAGGTAATGAAATAGATGCACCCTAATATAGTCTCATTTTTGGAAGTGATTTCAAATTTTGAGGATGAAATTTCTAAATTGGGGAAGAATATAATTACAAAAAAAATTATATTTATTTATATACATATTTATATTTCCATCAAAATAAATAATATTTTTTAAAATTAGGTTGATAGTATAGTATAAACTGATATAACACATGATAATTTATTTTACTATTTCAGAACATTTAATTTATAGAATAAATATAGCCCTGAGAATCGTAAATATAACTCTTTGAAAATAAATATAAAATGTAAGAATATGTAATTATGGACAATCATGAACCCTTAGAATAATCATAGTCAAAAACAAAAAATTAAAAGGTAGTCAATACATTAGCAACACAATCAAAATTTTATAAATTATGAGTATATATTCTTGAGGGGAATAAAGTTAAATGATTAATGAAGGAATTAAAGAGTATTTATAGGCGGCAGTCTGAACGTTGGAATAAAAATATGACTATTGGAATAATAATAAGACAGTTATGAATAGTGATATTTCTATTAATAATACTAACATGACAATTGGAATCGTTAATTGACCTAAAAAGAATAAAACATTATACAAATAATATTTACCACGTAAAATTTATTAAAATATAAATATTTTAATTCCATAAAATAAAAAATAAGATTAAAAACTCAAACAATCAATAAGAGTATTTTTAATAAACATTATTTTAATATATTTTATAAATAACCTAATTTTATATTAATAATTAATATTTCCTTTGTTAGAAAAAAAATTCATAACTGAATTTTATTTTTGTAAACATCATGACAAAATTTTATGGGGATGGTTTTTTGGTAATTTCAAAAAACTATACATTGTAGGTTAATAGAAGAAATACAATTTTTATGTAAGCGGTATGTTTTAATTAAATAATTAAATATTTATTAATGAACTAAAAAAATTATATAATTTTAATATCCACCAATTTTTTTAACAAGTTAAATGATTCGAATAATTCAAATTCGAATCCTAAAAAGTATTTTCTAATTTTTAAAGAATAAATATATTCTACTATAAGCAATTTCTCATTTTTCTACATGCATATTTAATAAACTACTGAATTCAGTTTATAAAGTGTTTTAAATTATAAAAAAATATATATTTTAATCAAATATGATTTATAATGTAAAAACTATCACTATTACAATGTTTCCTTGGAAATTATATTTTATTTGAAATTTTATCCCAAAATCACACCTCACCTCAGGTAAAAATACACCCTCTCCCTCCCATTTAAAATCATATTCTATTATAACTATAAATGAACAAATATACCTAAATTAACTCTCTTAATCAACTCAAAATATTTAGGTATGTTATGGAGTCATAGAACTTTATTCTTTCCATGATTTAAGTGCCGAAACAAAGGAACAATGCCAAGAAGGAGGCAATATTCCTTCATATTTTCATTTGATTTCCCTCTTAACATCATCAAAAAATATTTCCCATCAAATAAAAACTTCTTCAATTTAATTAAATATACTTTTAAAATTATTGTAATTTTATTAACCTAATTTAATAATTTTATTTACAACATTTTATTATATTATACATCTGTCACCTCCTTTTTTGACAATGTCCTATGAATAGTCAATTTACCACCAAGGAGGATTTAGAAATACTCTAATTATCACCACCTTTAAAATTAGTTATAATAATCTATTTATAATATATAAAATAATAAATATGTTCATTTATTATATTCTAGAGTTAATATTTTTAATGTATAAATATCTATAAAACAAAATCATGAAATTTATGCATGATGTGATATTTTAAAGAAAATATTATATTGAAACATTTTACCTTTAACAAATACAATTAAAAAAATAAAACCAAATGATTATAAATGATAAATATTGAATAAAAGAATATAAATTACTTTTTTTTCATGTCTTAATAAACATATGTTTATTATTTAGGGGAAAACATGTGACAAAAGAAATTGGGATTTAAGTTAAGAGGAGTCATAAACCCAATTCATTCCTTTTCATTTTCTACTCATTCTCTATCATTTTCAATAATTCTCATGAACCCATTCCTAATTTCCTTATAAATTAACTTACCTATATTTTATTGGTATATTTAATCTTATACATGACTGATATGATTTCTACGTTGTTTATAACGAATTTTCAAAAAGAATATTTTTTCTACACACCTATTTAATTCTTATTGAGTTGTTTCCTATTATCAACATGACCTATTATCATTTTATGCCAATAACTAAGCATAAAAAACTATATTTTTCTTCCTCACTTGGTAATATTAATGTTTATTCATTAATATAGTTTTTACATCATCATTATGAAAACCAATTTTTTCATGGGTTTATTTGTTTTCTATGATTGTTATATTATTTTTACAAGTGGGATGAATGATTATGAGTATACTTTGATATAATGGGTGGGTATAGTATTATATATCACTCAAATTAATTGAGTAATTTTGTATATCTCATGATATTACATGCATTACGTGTTAAGATGATTCAATCTCTATTCACAATTATAATGTTATAATTTCTTATAAATTTTATTCAAGCACATTATACTAGATTTATTCAAAATATATATGTGGGCCATGACCCAGAAGTTACGAAGTTTCATAATTATTCAAATTCCATATTCCATTAATTATTAAAATTATTCCCAATTTTTATAATATGAATATGATTATGATTATTCTCACCCATATTCAATTGATTTAGTCTCTTATTCCTTCCATGTTTTCCTCTACTTAATGGGATTTTCCCTCACCCCTTTATTGATGTATATTACCAGCTGAAAACATGTAATAAGGATAACATCAAATCATTTAGGAAGAATATGAATAAATATTTGAATAATTTCTAATTTTCAATATGTATAAGTGATGAATAAATGTAATTTTCCCATGTTTTTAAACCTTTCGGTTATAGAATGTGATTATAGTATGTTAGTTATCTTAAAAATTATGTAATAGTCATTTATGAAATATTATAGTCACTATAGATGTCCCATTTATACAAAGTCACTTATATATTTTTTATTTTATTAACAAGATATGAATCCTTGGGATATTTATACATAATATTATCTCATATTATATTCATTCATCATCAGACCAAAAAAAAATCCTGGCACTTGATCGCCAAAACACCTTGTGGTTGTCTTTTATAAGATCCTATAATATTATATTCAATCATCTCCCTACCCTTATCAGTCTCTGTTATCACATCTTCTATGTTTTCCCATGGGAATTCACATCTTGGACTAGGATGCCACTTAACGGGTGCCCCGAGACCGATGAGCCACATGGCATCAAGCACATCATCCTGAACGCCAGAGGTTGCCGGCTAGCAGTGGGGGAATAGGGTGTGTCCATGGGAATAAAATTCCCTCATTAGCATAGTGTGGTACAAAGAAAGGAATATAATGGAATAGTAAATATCAGAAGCAATATAAAATATATAAATAAATACCGGAAGAAAACTTACGCAATAGATAAATGAGAATAATAATAAATGTATCAACTAGAACAATGATGAAGTAATTTAATGTCACATGAATATTCAAAAACATGGATAAAAGATAGAAGGAATAACATGTTACACAAGGTAAAAGAAAAAAATACTACTCTGAGCATCCCCTAATCCTACTCGGTCAAATTCTATCAAGCTCCATTCTCTTAGCACGAAATCAAAAGTTGTATGTTGTATGCTTCCCATTGTTAATACTTGAAACCATGTATTCTAATCTTGGTACCAAACATTGCATGGAGAGGGTGTGAGATAAATATCAGTGGGCCACTTCCAACGGTGTCTATAACTTCTATCCCATGTAATGGAATAAAGTAGTTTGCAGGCATACATATATAAAGTAGAGAAAATAGTACAATATAACTAAATATTCAAGTACCTGCTTCAACCCATTTCTAGTTTCTGAACATGACACCCTTATTTAATTAATTAATTACTATTTAATGTTAATAGATCACATGAGTCCTAGCCAACACTAAAATCACCTCGTGATAGTATAAGCAGTGAAGGTCCCAAGATGTAACAAGGCAACATGACAATATATCTAATGAGGGAGTTATAGGGTAATAACAAGGTAATGTAAATATCATGGACGTCTAACCCAGTAGTATCTGAGTCAAGCTAAGGGGTAAGAGTGTAATCCATGGAGATTAATCCATGGAATTCACACAATAACATGCCTACTGAGTCCAAGGTGATCGACCAAGGTCAAATAGGGATAAGCAAGGACAGGGCCCTATGGGCTTTCACCATGGAACCTACTAGTCAATACTGGATCCAAGGAGTTTATATGAGGTATAATGTAATACTAAAAAGGTTCCATTGGTACTATACTAGGAATATGAGGAATAGACATGAATCGGAGTCTAGGTGGGTATCAACCTAAGAAAACCACTTCCTTGAATCGAAATGGGGTTCTCGAGACCGAAGGTATTCTCTTATCTGAAGCCAAGGTGAGCTTGAGTCATTACATTACTATTTGATTTTGTAATCATGTAATAATTCATTTGTTTCATGTCTGGCCTTCCATTAATGTGGATAGGTCAGGTAGAGTTGAAACCATTATTATCGGTCCAAGCCTTGTCTTCCATTTGTGTGGATATTCCATGTAGCGTTGTAACCATTTAATCAAGTATTAATTAACCATTAAGGTATAAAAAATGAAAGAGGATCACTCTATTAACATCCAATAACGTGGAAATGGGTTCTATATACATGTAACAAAAATTCAACTCATTTTTATGGACAAGATATATAAATAATATACTTTCCATTTCACATTTCACATTTAATAAATCATTTGGAAGAACTTACCTTAGGCGGGTCAAGTGGTGACCATACATGGTACATTCCATCATGTAATTAAAATTAATAACAATCCATTTATTGTAATAAGGCTCACATTTAGGAAGGTCACGCAATGGCACACTCGAACGATGGCTCAATTGTGTCAAAACAGTAAAAACACAATTATGGCATAACCTTTTTATATGAGATGGATTGATTTGTGGGTGTAACCACTAACAACTAATTAAATATTTTCAAAGATCATAACTATATTATTTTAACATGTTTAACCATGACATGTATATTTAATAAATGGTTTCCAATGAAACTGGTGGTTCCCACATGAACATTCCAAAAACAATGATATTTAGTGGAATGTTATAGACCATCCACCTTAGGGTTGTATAATCCTTATCCTTTGGTATCAGACATTTATTTTTCTTAGATTAGAGTAGATATAATAAAAAATGAAAAATTCTCACATGGAGATATCTAGGAATAGTATGAAAGAGAAGAAGAAAGGCTAAAGTGAACTTGGATACTTGTTGTTGTGAATCCAATGTGATAAACAGAAGCTCAATCAGATGCCGGATGAAGGAGATATCTTGATTTCATGTTTAGATCTTCAAAAATACAAAAAATGAATGAGAAATTGGGCAATCCGGCATAAATATGAATTAAGGAGGAAGGGGTGACATAATTAGATCATTAAGGGAAAAACTGGAAACATTTCCCAGAAAACATCCTACACACAGTTTGTACGCATGGTTTGTCAAACCCTGCATAGATCGTACTGGAAAAAACTACTAAAATGGTTTAGTCCGCATAGTTTAAAAAATAGTCTGAAATCCAAGTACAAATACCTAGTAAAAAATGGTGCTCTCATGGTCAGGCCACACGACCATGAACCAACTGTGCGATGTGGATCTCTCTGAGAAAACATGGTCTGAATGGTTTTCCAAACCATGTAGAATTCCTACACAGTTTACTCTAAACATTGCGCAAGGCCAATTTTCTCTGAAAAGTTGGGTTCTGGGCTCCTAACAAGTCCTAGACACCCATGTAACCTTTACTAACTCATTATGAATCCAGATTATGTCCAAAGTAATGTTTTAGACCGAAAATTAAAGGATCCACACCTGAGTGAAAAATAGGGATCTTACATGGGCTCCCTTATAACCTATATCTATCTCATATAGATTTAGTTATATCCTGGGATTATTTTTCCATAGTCACAATCATAGCTCCATGTAATTCCAATTTTGATATGTAAATACCCATTCCAGAACTATTTAGGCTCATTTTGGGGTTTCCTCACATAAGTCCACATAATGGTCCTTATAGTATGACCTTAAATAATAAGAAATAATAGTACACATCATATGGACTTGAAATAAATAATATATTGGACCTAGTCATATGATCATAAACTATAAGAAAAATGTATCATCTCACATGGACTTAAATTACGTGACATGAGGTCCATTTTTAATAACCATAAATGTCATGGAGCGGTTCTTACTATATGATCTATAGATATAAGATATCAATCCTCACCTAATAATTCAACTATATATTACAACATCCTTGTATGATATTAACCTACATTATACATAATCAAACATGGATTTAAACAATAAAAATCATTTTTAAGGACGAGTTTTACACCATGATCACTTGGATTTAAATTTAATGTTTTTTTCGTTCCCAACATAAAATTGGATTCTTTTATTATCATGGTTGAGTTGAATTCCTTAACACATGGATTGCAATTATGAAAAAATATATGGATTTTTATTCCCTTATTTGGGATATGTATGAATGCTTCTATAGGTTTAATCCTAATATTTTTATGATCCCTCTACTTTTTCTTCCCAAAATATTTATCTCACTAATCTTATTAGATCATATAAAACACTATTATAACCTTTCATACATTCTTAAATGGATTTAAAATACTGAGTTACTTCTAATAAAATATTAAAATATAGTGTAAAGACCCTTCCTTTTATATAGTTATAATTAGATTCCATGTTTTTTACGCTTGAAACTATTTAAATTTGTGTAGAGTCTCCAATTTAGTAATGTCTATCAATCCATTTTATAAAAACCCACTTTAAAAATAGATTCCATGTAATAAATTTATATTATTATTTTGAAGAAATTTATGAATATATATTTTATCTATAAGAGAACCCCATACTAGACAATAAGTTCCTTTAAGATAGGAGGAAACCACTCATCCCCACAACTGAAATACTTATATCTTAATATTACATGATCTCCCCATCAAATGGAGGGGATATGTGGGTGGGGATGAAAATGTGAGAAAATAATAGTTAAATTTATGTGAAAACCTTCACATTTTTTATTGATATTGAGTAAAAAATATATTTATTTTCAATACTATACTAATGAGGCTTTTTATGATTCCTTTATAATCAAAATACCACCCTTTACTATAGGTAAGTAAAGTATAATGGACTCTGATTAGAATGGGATAGTTTGATGGCCATGATTATTGTTTCATTTATAAATCACTATATAGAGGACCCAAACACCAATAATATTACTTATACATCTATTACCATCATAAATTTGGGGAATCAATAATCAATTTTCAAAATTAATCACCTTAATCTTCAGAAAGTATTCATTTTTATAAAATGTTACTTTCATGATAGTGTGATCCCAACTCAGATAGAAACCCAAGAGAACCATGAAGGTCTAAAACCATTAAATCGAATTCCACACCAAAAAGTAAAAATGGGAAATGAAACCCTAGTCATGGCATGAACAAATTCTTGGATTATATCTCCTACATGATGCAATGTTTTATGAATTTACCTAAATGATTTCAGTGAGGTTGTTTTATATTTTATTGTTACTTATATATAGTCACCTAAGACGTCACTTTCAAGTCATGCAGATCACCAAGTCACATAACCCAAACATAAATAGAAATTTATAAATAGGTCATTTCACTAGTTATTTAGACCTAAGAATCAAGAATAAGGGGATACTAAAAGAAAATAATATCGACCAACCTAGAGCAAGTTAGTTTTCTATCAACTTCTAGGACCCCTGTAATTCACTATCATATTATAACAATTAGACAAGGAAAGTTTAAGGGAACACTAATTTAGGGCCCTAAAACATACTTTAATCATGATTTGATGATCTCATTTGAAAACATATCCACATTGAGGAACAATAATCACAATAAAGGTTCTTCCAAAAAAAATTATGTTTTCCTATAAAGAGTTCCATTCCATGGATATTCAACCATAAATAACTATGGTTTTCCTATATATGATCATATATCAAGCTCTCTAGATGTTCCACTACATATTAATGATGATAAAAACCATATAGATACTCTCTACTGTAATGAAACCATCAATTTTCATATATTCCAAGCTCATTTAGACACATCAAGTTAAAAAGAAGGACCTTATCATACTAAAGAAGAAAAAAAATCATTGAGTTCATCCCCATTATGAAGTCAAAAACCATTATAATGGTCCTCCACCTAAAATGAAATATTTCAAAACTACATAAATCCTCCCCATTATTGTGAAATAATATTACATAATGGTCTTCCCTGTGTCAAATAAGCCAAATCTCATAGATTTCCTTGTCATGAAAGTGTAGACATCATATATCAGGGAGGTCGTTCCTAAAACTGATAAATCAACCCTTATATAGGTCCTCCCCCAGATGAAGTAAAAAACAAATATAGAGGTCCCCTATATGGTAATGAAACCACTAGTCCTCACAGAGGTCCACCCTATGATGAAAAAATCAAGTGGCATAGATATCCTCCCCTTGTTAGTGAATATAAAACCCTATAGGTCATCATTTTTGAGTGAAATAACCAACTACCAATGAGGTCCTCTCTAGGATGAATATATAAACCTCCATGAAATTTATCTTTATAAAGAAGAATCAAACAATTATAGAGGTACACCGTAAAATAATAGTGAAAATACCCATAAAGGTCCTCCACATGATGAGGACGAGGAGCCTGGGTCGAGGGTTAGTTTTTTAATATATATAATTAGATAAAGTCTTATGATTTATAGGCTTGATATACTATAGGAGGGGATTCATACTATCCCACAGAACGTTTATAAATATATCTACATGGGAATTTATAGTCTATTTAGCACTCCATGTCTCTTTATGATTGAGGATTTGGCATATAATCTAGTATCATTCCCTTCCCATCTACCTAGGTATAAAATAAAATGGTTTCTTATATTGGACCAAACATTAGCTTTCCTCTCGAAACATGAATATATCTAAATCATTGATATAACACCCTCTTATTGACTGAAAATTATTATTTTTTATTAAGAGCAACACTTTTATGGGAAAAGTGAGAAACCAAAGGGTTCTGCAAACATCCAAAAAACCCCAAACAAAACAGGATAACAAACATGATACCTCATTCAAGAAACAACATCAACCACCATCCCCATGCATGACACTCGGCGGTCCCATGCAATCATGGTCCCTCCCGATGTTTCCATCCCTCCAAAACAGCCATGTCCCAAATGGCATACAAAGAAGATGGTAGATAAACTGAGCCCAACGAATATATCCTGCGATGAACCAACAAACCATACAAACCGCAGACATAGAAAAAACCACCAAACACTTGACAACAACAGGAGAAACAAACCCAATTAGTCTGGAGGTAACGCCTCATAGGAATAAGAAAAATTACCAAAGAATAATCTGAGCATATTAGTGCTTTCCTCTCTATACATATTCCACTTCATTAACCATACGTTGGCATCAGGGTCTTTCACAATGATGTCCTCATATCGATCAGCCATTTTTTCCCATGTTCGGATATATTCAACTTTGTTGATTTTCCGATTGTTGAAGCCTCTCATTAGGATCAAATTATATTTGTCAATCCACCTGGACTACTCACTGTTGACCTCCACTTTGATAGGTCTTCCCATCATATCGACCTCTTCCTGAGTGATGTTGACATAGAGAAATCCCTCTACCATATCCTCTTCAGAGCAGATGATATGTTCTTTAACGCTCTATCCCATTTTAGAACTGCTGCCCATTCCATTATTGTTCACCTTGGCCCCAACATGGGGGTACTCCTGCATGAGAAACTTGTCAGATGATGTTTCCTTCTCACCTAGTTTAGATTTTTTTACCTGACCGTGTTTCCATCGGCTTCGGTAAAAATGAGTAATCCTTGAATTCTCTCTCTTTATTCTTCTTAGGTAACATCTCCTCCTCTTGGAACTTGTCAACTCCCGAACCCCCCTCAGTCTGCCTATCCCCTTCAACCTGGAAAAACTCAATGGTGTCCAAAAAGTCAAAGGGATTGAATGTCTCAACACCATTTTGGGTCTAGCACTTCCCTGTTGGTGACTTGGTGCCTCCTGAAGAAGCAGCACCTTTAACATTTCTGGGTGACCAAACAACCTCCTCATCAGGACCAGAATTAAGAGCTATGAGAATTCCCTTATGAGTTTCCACAATAACCCTTTCCATCTCAGAATGGGTACCATTTGAACCAGACTCAGTTTCCATACCCGCAACATTGCACTAAGAAGACAGTGCCAATGGTTGTTTCATACCATTAAGATCTCTGATCAACCTGTTGGATATATCCTTGACCCTAGATTCAGGTGAGGTAGGAGCTGGCTTTGAAGACTCTTCAATTTGGGTACTGCGATTAGGCATTGAGACATCTTTCTTCACAGGCGAAGCCAAATTTCCCTCAAGCATACTCACACCATTTTCCACAGGGGGTGCAGCCGCATCCTCCTGCAATGAAACACTAGGGCCAATGGGTTCCGCGGTTCCCACTGCTTGCAACTCTGGTGGGGCAATTCTGCTATTAGCCAAGGTTGAAGAATTCTGAAACAGCTTACGATAGCCCTGTTGAAGATGACCCAGTCGGCAACAGGAAGTGCAGTAGTCAAAACAGTTCTCAAAAGTCACCGGTTGGTGGCACCGAAGCTTGTTTTCCACCTCAATCCATACTTCTTCAACAGGCGGTTTGGACACATCGACTTCCACACAGATTCGGGGTGACATCGGATGGCATAACGTTCTCGATCGCTCATCAAAATCCAAAAACTTTCCAACCAGATTACCTAAAAATTACAGAATAGCGGGGTTCTGGAAGGGAAGGGGTAGACCCAGAAAACTCACCCAGATGGCCAAAGATGGTGAATCCCTCTTCCAATGAAAGTCGTAGCTCCACCGAAGGAGAAATAAACATAGAACCCCGCAAGAACGAAGACCTTTAGACCAAAACATAGCAATATCATCACCATTGTAAAAACGCAAAGAGAAGTGACGAGAGTCCAGGAGCCCGACGATGACACGATCTTGAAGGGGTAGAGATTCATTGGCGAAGCGAGCGAAACTGTCCAGGGAAGGTATTTTATGACCAAATCGATCTATTCGAGATAGCCCATGGAGATTAGAAGCCTCAGAAAACTCATGTAGGGAGAGTGGAAGTGATGGATCCCCTCAGTGAAGGGACGAGACTTTAGGGCAAAGAGTAATCTGGGGAAAGTCGGGTAGGAGAGAAGGATCAGAGAACAGAGAGGGGGACGCCGGGGCTACCTGGTGTTTCCAGTGAAGGGCGGGAATAGCGGCCATCGCCGCCACCCGAATGGGCGAGCCTCCAACCTCAGAGCTCCCTCTCCGCCTTTATGGTTCCCCTAACACCCTCTTATTGAAAAATTATTTTGAATCAAAAACCAATTTTACCAAATTCTACATAATTATCTAGTGACACCTCAGCACAACCAGTGAACATGTAACACCCCGACCCTAGTTACCTAGAGTCAGTGTATTATTACATAACATTGGCATGATCACAAGGGATGAAATCCCAAATGCATGATCAATTTAGTAGCCTTGGAAGTAATAGATACAAACGTAAGTTTTAAATTATATTATGAAATGAAAAACAACAACATTGTGTCTCCTTTGAACAGATTCAACTCCCATAGACTATCCCTACGGGTCAGTCATTAAATACTTCTTCTCATACTGGGAAAAATAAAACATAGAAATGGGTGAGCTCAGGTGCTCAGAAAGGATAACAATACAGCGGGACCCTTCATAAATAAGAATAAACATTTAAGAAAATGTATAAGACTAAAACACAAGCCTTTAAAACTTAAAAAACAGGATAATATGGATAAGATAAATCAAATAATTCCACTTACCTATTTACATAGATATTCTACTTGTCGAATAATCACATGTAATATCAATAGCTAATTTCATAATGATGGAATTAATAACGCAGGACATCATAACCACATAGTCAAGGCCTCGTGCCAAGACTACAAATATTATTTTGTCAAAACCTAGTTCCAAGAAACTAGTTTGTCTCATGAGACCTACCACTTCATCATGGAGCTATAGAGGGCTCTACCCATCACTTACTATGTCAAATTCATTCCTCATAAGAAAAGGATGAAACATAACATAAATATTCATATTAAAACTAGCATTTGAAATGTTAATAATTCAACCATAAACCATGAATGGTATAAAAATAGAAAATCCATAGTCAAAAATATCACAAAACATTCAATATAATATGGAATATTGTATCATAATAAATCAACTCTAGACAAGTGTAAAATCCATCAAAGGATGTCAACACAGATGAAATCAAAACAACTTGAGAGAAATATATCATTATTTTGAAATCATTTAAAAGTAACCTAATTATAAAAGAAAACATTTATTTTACAAATATTATTATAATATTGTAAGGGAATCCTAGAAGATGTTATAATAGAGGAAAATAGCCACACCTACCATATATGTTAAAAAACATTCTTTCCTTAATTTTGTCAAAAAGGTCATAAAGGACCTTGTTTAGAAAACGACGGAAAGATTCCTTTATAAAATTTTTATAAAAAGTCAGGAAAGGGTCTAAATGAACTTAAACCATAGTTTAGGGAATAATAAAAATGTTTTGAAAAACATTTTTAAGAAACATGAATGTTAGCGATAAAGAGGTCTCAATAGATACTCACGTATAAACAACCTCAAACAATGAAGAGATTGTATAATTAAACCTTACCTTGTACTTTTCCTTATTCTAAGGTATGTTAACCTCCAGTATAATAGATATATCATTGTTATTAAACTATAAAAGAACCAGATACATAAATATGATATTATATATGATCTTTTAATATTGCTTTGTTAATAATATTTCAGTAGTATCATTGTTTTGGGTGTTAACTGATTCATTTTCCATTATATGTTTTATTACGTAAGTCATGTTTGATATGGATAGGATGTATATGATTCATATAATGATTTATATTAATTTCTTAAACATTATTTCTATTCATAAAATGAAAATAATTCTTGAATGGTTACGATGGGGAATGAATCTCATCACGTTCGTGGAGGCGGTAATCCGTACGTATGCACGAGCGACAATCCCATTCTATTGATGGTGAAATCATACGTAATTGGATGGTATATAATATATAAAGAATCAATAACATGTTATATTCATTATTTAAATAAATTTTACTCATTATTATACCCATCAATATAATGAAGTATTGAATTACAGACTACACCACGATGTGGAGACGACAAGTCATACGTACGCACGTATAGTGACTTTTTCATTCATAGAATAGAGATAATAATGAATATGGTTGTACCATATTTATAATAATGACACAGGATGCATAATTTTATTGATTTATTATTTTTTTATTGAAACAACAAAGAAATAGGAAGTGTAAGTAGAAAAAAACATTGGAAGAGGTGATGAAATTATTACATCTTCTTCGGGTGCTTCCTTTTGATTTGATCGAAAGGGCTCCTTAGGTTGGATTTTGATCAAAGTAGTGATTATAGGTTGAATTGAGGGTAATTTTGCGGATATTTTATTAGGCGTAGGCTGATCCAAATAGATTTGGATATGTGTAATTATGATAAGGGGAAGTACCCTTTTATAAGAGAGTTAAGGGTCATTTTAGTAAAGTCTTGAAATATTATTTTATAATACAATCATATTCAGTTTATAATTGCTGAAAAAGATTTATTTAGAGAATAAGGTGGTTATAGGACAAAAAAATCTCAACCAATAGGTTTTAGATAGGTTTATATCACCATATTAATATTATATTTAAGATTTAACTCTTAGTTAAATAGTTTAACTTTTACCATGTATTCTTGTATTATTATAATAAATGGTTAACAAACTTACTATAAAAATTTTAGAGAACCTCAAGAGGGTCATTATTGATATATCTATCTTTATCTATGTCCTTTCGCCGGACTCTGTTATTTTAGTTATATTGTATCAATTAATAATATAGTATTTGATTTAACAACTCATTTATGTCAATTTTGACACTATTTAGTATTTGGTTTTTGAGAAAGTCATAAAAACTTTATCACTTAGAAAAAAAATATTTAATCAACCCTAACATGTCATAGTAACCTGGATAATTCTTTTAATATAGATAAATTCTCAATTTAAAATTATTCTAATATTTATAATATCAAAAATTTAAATCTTTCAATAATAATGTAATTACTGCATCATCATTGTGTCATAAATAAATTTAATTATTTAATATATAAAAATTATAAATAAAATACCAATATTTGTGAAATAATTATATATTTCTAATGAATATTTATAATCAATTTTATCTTATGTATAACCCTATATTAAAAATGTTTGAGTTATTAAAATTTGAATTTAAAACTTTTAACTCTTACTTAAATAAAATAATAATAAATGTCCAAATCTAATCCAAGTGGACAAAAAGGATTATATTTTATTCCTAAATATTATTATTTTTCTAAATACACTTATCCAAAATAATTAGGAAATGTTTTAGGGTAATTATAATATCATTTTTACCTTTAGTTACCCTATTTACTTTTAACTTTGGTAAATGAAATTCAAACATTACAATTGCCCAAAAATTATTTTCAACCTACCGAATCAAATTTTACTTACTGATTTCAACCAATTCTCTTGGATTTTGGAAATTCAATTCATATAAGTAGTCAATTTATGTTTTAGGTAAATTTACAAATGTTCCTAGAATGTTGGTAAAAAACGTTAAAAGTTCAATAAAATTTTATATATCTAGTCTTATTATAAATTGAATCCAATTAATTACATTGAACTTATATAGATATTATTTATCTATTTTGACCTTAAACAAAATTAAATAAAATTACAATTTATTTAAATAAAAAGTCAGTTTTAAACAATAACATAGTGTTTTTCACTATTCATAAAAAATTGAATGTTTTCAGAAAAATACAAAAAATTCACTGCAAACTAATTTCGATATTCTGAATCCAAAAATGAATTACATTTTGAAAAAAAATTATAAAATTTTAAAAAGTGGATATTACTATTCATAATGGCTAGTTTGATTGGTCATGGGGTGCTAGAAATCAAAGTTGTGTACAATAAAAGCTATTGCATTATTCAAAGAGAAACAAACCATGGAAGCATGGGGTGTTACATTATTCACCCTTTCAAAATATTTCATCCTCAAAATTTCTAGAATACAACTGCATAAAAATATTCAGGTGGTTCTTCATCATAAGTTCCTCAGGTTCCCACATTGCCTCTTCCATCTTATGGTTTCTCTATATATCATTTACCAGACGAGTCATCCTGTCTCTTAGAACTTGTTCTCTGGTATCAAGAATCTTGACATGTTCTTTACAAAAAGACATATTAGGTTCTAGTTTTATTTCTTCATAGGGGAGTACATGTGTTGGGTCAGGCATGTATTTATTCAATAGTGATACGTGGAACACATCATGATCTTTGGAGAGACATAGAGGCATTTCCAAACAATAATCTACAACTCGAATTCGTTCTTGAATTTTGAAAGGTCTGATGTTCTTCGAACATGATTTACCCTTCTTACCAACACTTATAACATCCTTCCATGGACATTATTTCAAGAAAAAATGATCTCTAACTTGAAATTGAAAATCCTTCCTTCAGTTATTGACATAGCTCTTTTGACTACTATGAGCTGCTTTGATGTGGGTTTGGATAATATTTACCTTTCCAATTGTTTTCTCAACAAGTTCTGGGCCTATAAGTTTTCCTTCACCAACATCATCCCAAAAAGATGATTTTTGAAATCTCTTTCCATATAATCCTTCATATGGTGCCATTTTAATACATGAATAGAATCTATTGTTATAGGAAAATTCTACCAGAGGTAAATATTGATCCCACATACAATTAAAGTCATGTAAGAAATAGCTCAACATGTCTTATATGGTTTGAATAGTCCGTTCTAATTGTCCATCAGTTTGAGGGTGGTAGTCAATGCTCAAATAAAGTTCAATATCTAGGGATTTCTGAAGACTTGTCTAGAATATTGCTATAAAATGGGGATCATGATCATAAAAAATCAATATAGGTACACCATGAAGTATTACAACTTCATCAATATATAGTCTTGCAAAAAGTTCATGTGGTAAATCTTCTCTTATTGCATGAAAAATTGAGGAATTGGTAAGACGATAAAAAATGACCCATATTGCATCATTTATTCTAGTATTATTTGGGAACCCCGTGACAAAGTCCATTGTAATATCATCCCATTTACACTCAGGTATGGGAAGAGGTTGCATGAATCCTCCAGGATGTTGTCTTCCAGCCTTAACCTGTTGACAAACCATACACCTTGACACATAATCAGAAATCTCCCTATTAATGTTGTCCCACCAAAAATGTTCCTTCAAATCTCTATAAAAATTAGTGCTACCAGGGTATATAGAGAAATTTTGGCTATGAGAATCATCCAACAATTCACTTTTTAGATAAGGTATATCAAGAACACAAAGTCTCTTCCCAAAGTTCAAAATTCCATCTTCATATACGAAGTCATTCAATCTTCAATAATTCACAGCTTTAATTTTATTTTGAAACTCCTCAACATCTATCTGAGAACATTTTATCCTTTCTAGTAAAGATGTTTTGGCAACCATTTGAAAAAGTATTGATGTTTCACCTTCCATGATTATTCCCTTATCCATCTTTACAAGATCAATGAACATAGGATCCATTTCAACTCTCATGTTGTTCAAAAATCCATGATCCTTTGTACTCAATGAATCTTCCACCTTATTTTCCTTCCTCAAGTGGTAGTGTATAATGAAATCAAAATCCTTGAGTAGTTCAATCCATTTTCTTTTACTCATGTTGAGTTCTTTCTGTGAGAAAATATACTTAAAACTCTTGTGATTGGTATATATCTCACAGTTTTCACTGTTGAGATAGTGTCTCCATATCTTCAAATAAAATATTACAGTTTCTAACTCAAGATCATGAGTGAGATAGTTTTGTTCATGAATTTTTAGCTGTTTTGATGCATAGGAAATAACTCTATCATTTTGCATAATGACACAACCAAGTCCTTTCTTTGAAGCATCACTATAAATAACAAACTCATCATTCCCCAATGATAGAGTCAATATAATATAATTGAATAATATTTACATATGTTCTTCAAAAAATTCTTCACATTCTTTTTCCCAAACTAATTTAACCCCTTTAGGTGTGAGCTTTGTTAATGGGTTAGCCAATCAGGAAAAATTCTAGACGAATCACTGATAATAACGTGCTAAACAAATAAAATTGCATACCTCAGTTATACTTGTCGGTGCTAGTCAATCATGGATTGACATGGAATTTGAAGGATCAATAGAGATTCCATCTTTAGTGACAATATGTCTAAAAAAATAAATTTCCTAAATCCAGAATTCACACTTGCTAAACATCTCATATAATTGATTTCTTCTGAGAGTTTTCATAATAATGCGCAACTAATTTTCATAATCTTCATAGATTTTTGAGTATATCAAGATATATTCAATAAATTCTACTAAAAATTCATAAATATATTCCTTGAAAAAAATATTCATTATATCCATGAAAATAGAGGGTGCATTAGTTAGACCAAAAGGAATTACTGTAAACTCATAATTCTCATACCTAGATTGAAATGTTGTTTTCGGAATGTGTTCCTTATTCACACACAACTAATGATATCCAGATTGAAGGTAAATATTTGGAAAAAATTTATCACCATGAAGTTGATCAAATACATCATCAATAAGAGGCATGGGATACTTGTTCTTTATTGTTATAGCATTGATCTCCCTTCAGTCATTGCAAAAAATCATAGATCCATATTTATTCTTAACAAAATGAACAAGTGCTCCACATGGAGAAACACTAGGGAAAGTAAATCTTTTATTACTCAATGTATAATGTTTTTTCTTTAGTTACACTAATTCCACAGTATCCATTCTATAAGGGGTCTTGTATATAGGCCTTGAACCAGGAATTAAATTAATGGAAAACTCAATTTCTCGTTCTAGAGGATGTCGAGGAAAATCCTCTGGAAACACATCAACAAATTATTTCACTATAGATAAGTCCTCTATTTGAACATTCCTTTACCCACTCATATTTATTTCACTCTATACCTCCCCAATTATTGAATTTAGTAGAGATACTAAGGGTGGATCTAGATAAGAATCTGGTGGTGATGTTTCTGATATGAAGATAAGGTACTCATTATCATCATCAAAAATTGTAACCTCATTCTTCTTACAATTAATTTTTTCATTATGGTCTGAAAGATAATCCATATCGAGGATTATATCAAATTCAATCATGGGTATGATGATGTGATTATCAAATAATGAACATTTTTATGCCCTAATGGAAATATATTCACAAAACTTTATTGCAATGACACTTCCCTTAAGAGTTTTGACTACCAACTCCCTTGTTAAATAAAATTGGAAATATTTAATTTTCATAGAAAACTAGGAAGATATGAAACAATGAAATGGTCCAGATTCAAATAATACATTGGCTAAATTTGAGGAAACCATTAAATTACCTGCCACCACATCATTCAGAGCTTCTACTTCAACAGTAGTGAAAGCATAAGCTTTCCCTTTCACCCTTGTCCTTCTTGTGGTAAGTTTCTTTGATGCTTAGGACATTCATTTTCATAATTCCCTATTTCTATACAATTGTATCATTCAAAATTGACAGCCTCTTTATTTCCCTTAAAATCATGAGTTTGGTGGACTTTTTCACCACACTTGTAACAGATTCCATTCCCTTCAGGAAAGTATCAGGGTGTTTCTTCCCACATTTATTATAGGATGGAAATACAAATCTTCCCTTCTTCCTATTATTTCAATTTTTAGAGTGTTCAGAAAATCTATTCTTCTCTTTCTTTTCTTTAAAGTTTTAATAATTGGAGAATTCCTTTTCTGTCCTGATAGCACATGAGACACTATCTTTGTATGATAAGATGGATTGTGAGACTAATTCTCTATGGGGAAATGGTTTTAACCCAACAAAAAATTGATCAATCTTACTCCACGGGTTAAGTATATAACTTATTGCATACATTTATATCCTTTTGATGTTAGCCTCATACTTTGTGACATTATCATCCTTCTTTTTCCTTGGACTCAGAAATTGACTTTCCATATCGGCTCAATGGCCATAAGGAATGTTTTTTCTAAGAAAATCAATTTAAACTCCATCCATTAAATATTTGATACTTCCTCATCCTCCTTTGTGATTTGAATTAATGACCACCATTGATCTGAATAACTCATTGGAAGATAAATTTCCACGATAACTTTTTCCCTCTCACTACTCCCCAAAGCATGTAACATTTTCTCTAAGAAACTTATCCATTATTCAACTACACATTGATTTTTAGTCCCATTAAGTATTGGTGGTTTCATCATGAAGTAATCTAACATTGATTATCCATGTTGTGGATTAGGGAGCTCTATATGGGTAAGGTTATTATTCGTAACCTAAGTGAGTTTTCCTAGTATGGTAATATGTTGTTCAGCATTAGTTTCATCACTAGCTCCACTATAATTATCTTGAGTAAGAGGGAAATTCGTGCATGGATTACGTGCATTGATACAATTTCCATTCCTTCCACTATGATCCATTTCTAAATAATGGTATACACATGATTAGTTTATGAATTGTAATACATAATTCCAAACAAGTAAAATACCTAACAAAAATTGAACAATTTATGCATATAACCCGTAGTCATAAAAAATGTTTTCTTTCAGGAAGTATTTAGTCATAAATCCTTCATAATAGTATGTAAATATAACGTGAATTATCCTAATAATTTACCCTATGAGTGTTATAACCAAGAGTGAAGCAGAGTCCATTATCGTGTACCAAGATACCTCAGGTCAAGCCTGAAACTCCATGTCGTAGTTTTCACTCCTTGGTACATCTGTGCCCGAGATGCCTCTACCTGATCATATCCAGACATAAATGTATTTCATGGAAAATAAAAAAATCTATACATTAACAAATTTCTAGGATGTTATTTTATACAAATCTTCAAAGACCATCTTAGGGTAATGTTCTCTAATCAGAGTTTCTGTAAATCTAGCTTCCAAGGTTTTTATTAAACTTCCCTTGATACAAACTATAATGCCCCGACCCTAGTTACCAATATTTAGTGAATTATTACTTAACATTGGCATGATCACAAGGGATCAAATCCAGAAAGACCGATTAGTTTCGTATCCATGGAATTACTAGAAAAAAATATAAGTTTTACATTACATTATAAAATGAAAAACAACAACATTGTGTCTCCTTTGAACACATTAATCTCCCATAGACTATTACTGGAAGTCAGTCATTATATACTTCTTCACATCCAGGGAAATATAAAACATAGTAAGGGGTGAGCTTTGGTGCTCAGTAAGGATAATAATATTGTAGGAACTTTTATAAATAAGAATAAACATTTAAGGCAATGTATAAGACTAAATCAAGACCCTTTAAAACATAAAATTCAACATAATATTGCAAATATAAATCAAATAATTCTATTAAATTATTCATATAGATATTCTTCTTGTAAAATAAACACATGAAATATTTATAGCCAATTTCATAATGATGGAATGTATAATTCCGTACATCATAACCACATCGTCAAGGCCTTGTTCCAAGACTACAAATAAGATTTTTTCAAGGCCTTGTGACAAGGAACTAGTTTTTCCCCATGATATCTACCGATGCATTGAGCAGCTATAGTGGGCTCCACCCGTCACTTACTAATTCCGATGCATTCCTCATATGAAAAGGTGAAAACATAACATAAACATTCGTATTAAAACTAGCATACAAAACGTTAATACTTTATCCATAAACCATGAAAGGTATAAAAATAACACATCAATAGTCAAACATATCACAAAACGGTCAATAAAATATTTAATATTGTATCATAATAAATCAACTCCAAACAAGTGTAAAATTAATCAAAGGATGATGACATAGTTGAAATCAAAACTATTTGAGAGAAATATCGCTTTATTTTGAAATCATATAAAAGTTACATAATTATAAAAGAAGACATTTCCTTTTAAAATATTATTATAAGTATTTAATGGAATATTCTAAGATGTTATAATGGCAGAAAATATTTGCACCAATCATATATGTTAAAAAAACATTCTTTCATTAATTTTTTCGAAAAGGTTATAGAGGACCTTATGTGGAAAATGACAGAAATATTACTGTATAAACATTTTATAAAAAGAGAAAAAGGCATATAAATGACATAAAACCATATTCTATGAAATAGTAAAAACGTTTTGAAATACATTTTAAAAAAATGAATGTGGACGATAATGATGTCCCAGTAGATACTAACATATAAATAACCTCGAATAATGAAAATATTGTAGAATTAACCCTTACCTAGTACATTTCCTTAGTGGAGGGTTTGATAACCTACTATATAATAGTTAAATAATATTTATTAAATTATTCAAGAACCATATACATAAATATGATATTATATATGATCTTCTAATACTTCTTTGTTAATAATATTTCAGTTGTATCACTATTTCAGGTGTTAACTGATTCATTTTCCCTTATATGTTTTGTTACGTAAGTCATGTTTGATATGGATAAGATGTAGTATATTCATATCTAGAATTATATTATGTTCTTAAAAATTATTTTTATTCAAAAAATTAATATTATTCTTGAATGGTTACGATGGGGAATGAATATCATTGCGTTCGAAGAGAGGGTAATCCCTACGTATGCATGAGCGACAATACCATTCTCTTAAAGGTGAAATTGTATGTAATTAGATGGTATATCATATATAAATAATAATTAAAATTTTATCTTTATTATTTACATTAATTATACTCATTATTATACCCATCCAAATAATGAAGTATTTAATAACAAACTACACCACGACGTGGAGACGGTAAGCCATACGTATGCACATATGGTGAATTGGTGTTTCATAGGTTGGATAGAATAATGAATATAGTTGTAAAAAATTTATAATAACATCATAGTAAGTATAAAGTACTGGATTTATTATTTTATTATGGAAATAACAAAGAAAGAGGAAGTGGAAGAAGAAGATAAGTTTGGAATAGGTGATGAAATTATTACATCTTCTTCTGGTGCTTCCTTTTGATTTGATCAAAAGGGCTCCTTTGGAGAGATTCTGTTCAATGTAAGGCTTCTAGGGTTAATTGAGGGTAGTTGGGAGGATATTTGATGAGGGTTTGGACGAGCCAACTGGCTTTGGAGTTGTGAAATTAAGAGAAGGGGATGTACCCTTTTATAAGTGAGGTGAGGGTCACTTTATTAAATGTTTGAAATATTATATTATTATATAATCATATTCTATTTATAATGGCTAAAAATAGATTTAGATAGAGGATAATGTTTTTATGGTTCTAAAAATATTCAACCAAAAGGTTTTAGATAGGTTTAGTTCACAATATTAACCTAATCTTTAAGATTTAACACTTACTTAAATAGTTTAACTTTAACCGTGTATTCTTGTATTATTATAATAAATGGTTAATAAAATTACTATAACAATCCAAGTTAAACCAAAGTGGTTCATTATTTATATATATAAACTTATCTAAGTCCATTGGTAAAACATTATATTTTTAAGAATATTATATCAATTAATAATATAGTATTTGTTTTAAAAACTCATTTATGTCAATTTTGACACAAAATAGTATTTGGTTTTTGTGAAAGTCATAAAAACAATATAACTTCAAAAAAAATTATTTAATCAACCCTAAAATGTCTTATTAACCCATAAAATTTGTGTAATACATAAAAAGTCTCAATTTACAATAATTGTAACATTTATAATATCAATTATTTTAATCTTTCAATAATAAGGTAATTACTGCATCATCATTATGTCATAAAAAATTTAATTATATAATGTTTAAAAATTATAAATAAAATACCAATATATAGGAAATATTTTTACCTTTCTAATGAATATTTATTGTGGAATTTATCTTATATTTATCCCAATATAAAAAATGATTTATTTATTAAAATTTAAATTTAACACTTTTAACTCTTCTTTAAATAAAATAATAATTAATGTCCTAATATAATCCATGTGGACCAAAAGGATCATATTTAATCTATAAGGATGATTTTGGTCGAAATAGACTTATCCAATAGAATTAATACATGTATTAGGGTAATTATAATATCATTTTTACCTTTAATTACCCTATTTACTTTTAATCGTGGTACATAAAATTCAAAAGTAACTATTCACCAAAAATTAATTTTATCCTATTGAACCACATTTGACATATGGATGTCTACCATATCTCTCAGATTTTTGAAATTCAATTCACAGAAGTGGTAAAATTACTTTTTATGAAAATTTTTAAATTTGCCTAAAAGGTGGGTAAAAGACGTTAAAAGTTCAATAAAATTTTATATATCTAATCTTATTATAAAATGACTCGAGTGAATTACATTGAACATATATAGGTATTATGCATCTATTTTGACCTAAAATAAATTTAAATAAATTAACTAATTATTTAAATAAAAATTCGGTTTTAAATAATAATGAAGTGTTTTTCATTATTCATCAAAAAATGAATGTTTTTAGAAAAATACCAAAAATTCACCCTAAGATAAATTTGATATTACAAATTAAAAAATGAATTAAATTTTTAAATATAAAATTTATTAAATTTAAAAAACCGGGTATTACTTTTCATAACGTCTAGTTTGATTGGTCGTAGGGTACTAAAACTCGAAGTTTCGTACAACCCAAGCTATTACATTATTCAAAGAGAACCGTACCATGGAAGCTTGGGGTATTACAAAACACGTTAAAAATTCACTATCTATCCCTTCCCTACATTCAAAAGTATATGGAAAAATACTTATTTTGTTTTAACAACTAAAAGAGACTTCAATTAGAGATTATGCTAGATCTAGTGTCATGTACGTATATTTAGATAGACATAGAGTAATAGTTATGTTCTGGCCTTTTCCCACTCATCATTATATCAAACTTTATTTTAAATAAGAAAAAATATCATCTTTTATCAAAAATTTTGGTTGGAATTCAATCAACTTAATTGTCTATGCATACTGTATAATGGGTATTCTCTCCATATGAAGATGCTTAATGAATAATTTTAATAGATTTACCCAATTTATAATTTGATAGCATGGAACCCTAATTCTTTTATGAAACAAGAACATTTGATTAAACCTTACAAAAATACCCCTCAAGAGATTTTTCAAAATAATTAGAGAAGTTTCCCCAAAACATTTATCTAGGGTTGATGGATGTTTGTGATGTTTCACATCTTTCCCCCCGTTTATCACTAATGGGACTTTGGTAGATCGAACATGGACCCTTCCTCAATGCCACCATTTGAAAAAAATTAAAAATCATCATCTTGGGTGGTATAAAAAATATATTGCACAAAATCACTAATCAGATTTTAGGGTATAACTAAATTATCTATAAATTATAAAAGAGGCCTTCTCTGTGAGATCGAGTAATTAATATGCTCTTTCATTAAGATTACATAGTACTTTTTGGGATAAAATACCTCAAGGTGTACTCTTAATATTTTTATGGTTGTGGTAGTGTTTGTTGATAAATCTAAATGACCTCAAATAAGTATGGTTGGTGTTTGATGAACTAGGTGTTTATGGTGGGGTAGTTTCCCAGTGTTTACCAAATATTTGGGACTCAAATTAGGGTGTTTGATTTTTAAAAAAGGATTATTTCTTCATAGGGAAACATAATACGTGGAATATGAAGCATGGTTCATGGAATTCATATGGTGGTATATGGAAAATTAAAGAGAATCAGTGAAGAAAAGGAAACATGAACAGCAAGACACAGACCGTGTACAAGAAAGGTTCGTCAAGAGAAAATGGTTTGCACTGAATTCATTCAGTATGCCGAAGGCATGTGGTATAAAGAAGGATTGCAGTATGTGGGAGGTATTTTAATTCATGTAAACAAGGTTATGATTTGAGAATCCATGAATGTAATTGTCCACAAAAATGTGATGGTGATTGGGGCCACCATGAAGGAGGAACGACAGTACATAGACCACATAGGGTAGAATGGCACATTTATGAAAAGGTATGTGGTGAAGGCTATAACACATAAAAGATTTGTTAAATATCCAATTAATATATTTTGGGGATACATTTTCATATATAGTGAGTTCTAATCCCATAATTAAGTGAGAGAAATTTTCATAGGAAATATATTTTCTTTGGGAATTTGGTGAAGTCTGAAAGGGGACTGTGAAAGAGAATTCCTAGAAGTGTGAAGTAGTTCACGTGCAATAAATTTTGGTGAAGGATTTTTGTGTGGAAATATTTCATGAAAATGAATAATGGTATGAAGAGAAGGGTCAGTCCACAGAATTAGAGGTAGTCTGTTGATGAGAGAAGGTTCATGGAAGCAGAGACAGTGTGCAAAGCAATAGCGGTACGCTGAAGCAGAGGAGACCCGGTCTATGTAGGAGGTCAGTTTTTGGAAGAGGAGGTAGTACAGAGAAGAGGAAACCTGCATAGCATACTTTCTACTCAGTATGTGGGGAATAAATGTTGTATGTGAAGGAATCTAGGTGGTACATGGAAGAAACTAGGTGGTTCACGGAGGACTCAAGGAAGGTTTCAAAATCTCAAAAACAGTTCGCCAAATCAATTTATGCTAACATAACAGTAAATGGAAAAGTGAATTTCATCTACAGGTGAAAACGGAACTTCAATAGAATATCTACCTATTGAGGATGCATGATTTCATTAAAATTAAGGTACCTACAAGTCCATAAACTATGAGGGGATCCCTTCCAAGTGTAGTGAGCGAATGAAGAGGAAGACAATAATCCTTCCCACTGGCAGTGATGCAGAGGAAGATACATAGGGAGTGACCTTTGGGAATGTAGTGAGAAAACCCAAAACATTTTAAAGTCAGTGAGCTATGGAATTTAAGTGATCTAGCTCAAACATTGTTATAGGTAGTGAGATTTAGTGGATTTCTTACATCAGCACATCGCCGGTGTATGTTTCTTGGATGTAGCCTTGTGAGGAAGAACTAAGTAAAATTTTTGTGTCCTATGTATGATTTCAATTATGTTTATATATTTATACAGGATAAAGATAAAAGTATGTTTTGTTTATTGGTGAAACAAGAACCGAAGGAGAGTAGATTTAATTCTTTATACCCTGATTCACCCCACCCCCTCTCAGGGTATTTGACATAGTGGATCTAATAATTGGTATCATATTTAAAGGTTAAAAGTCAGTTATTTTCCCTAAGTAGAAGTAATAGAGGTGGTAAATCAAAAACTAATTATGATATTAGATGTAAACAATTTAAAATTATGGAATAATTAGATGTAGTACTACAAAAGATCATTATGAATGAATGCCATAACAATACCCATGCATGGAATATTAGTCGATATCAATAGTCGTGCTTTATCAAAATCTGAAAGAACATAATTGGATACCAATTCTAAAGGTATCAATGCTTTAGGGAGATCCCTATCCAATGAAATATATACAAAGGTGATGTCTTGTAAAACATCACATGCCATGTGGGAAAAGCTGGTGAACATTTATGAGGGTGACTCAAATGTCAGAGAAGTGATGTTGCGGGTTATATGGAACAAACATACGGATCCTAGAATGCACCCTAATTATTATTTTGATACATTAGTTGACCGAGTGAAAATTTTTGTGGATGACATGAATTGACTTGGGGAAATTATTGAATATATAATGATTTTTTAGCACATCAGGACAAAACATCCACATCGGTTTCATCTGAATGATTATCTATTTGAAAACAATTATTTTAAGGAGTTGAAACTGGGTTAATTTCATAGTAATCTCATTGCATATGAAATGAGAAATGATGATAACAATTCAGTGGAAAAAGGGAATTCTAATGAAGGGGAATTCAAGGCAAGGAATAATCTGGCTGTGGAAGATAGATATGAGGAAGAAAATTTTGATGATTTTATTTCATTTCGCTCCTAAAATATGTAAAGAGGAAAATGAATTTTCAAAGGTAAACATCCATTTGAATGATTATGACATGAAAATATTGGGAATTTTGTAGAAAAGTGTACTAAGAAGATTGCATATGAGAATGAATACAATGGTGAAAATTATAAAAATAAGTATTCAACCAATGTGAAAGAAATGAGAAGTAATAAAATAAAATTCTTCAAAAGAAAGAATTTGATTTCAAAAGAGGATGGATTTTTAGAAGAATCGGAGGAAGAAGATTTAGAGGAATTTAGGTATCACGAAGTGGATTCTTTGGTGGAATTCTTCAGAAATTCCTTATCAAATGAAGAAAGTGATGGTGATGTTGAAGAAATAGAAGGAAAATTTGATCTTTAGGCTCAATTAGAAGCTGATCTTGAAGTGATAGATTCTTGGAGACCCAAAATAATGAAAGCTAACAAAGTGGTTTGTGATTACCAACTATATATGAATCAATAAGAAGAAGATAAGTATAATCTGAATGAAGATATTGAAAAATTAATGTCTTCAATGCCTGAAAGCTCAGAAAAGGTGGTTGAGTACAAAAAAATTGAATAGAGAACAATAGAGATTGATAGTTTAACTAAAAATGGAAAAGATCAAATCAAATGTATCGAAGAACATTTATAGGAATTCATTGGTCTATGATGAAGTGTTAAGGAACAAAAAAATTGTTAACGCATAGAATAGAATTGGGAAAAAAAGAAAACATAGAAAAAATTAAAGATGGATGTAGAGCATGGTTTTCCAACAGAACAGAAGAAACCATCAAATTCAAATGATAAGGCTAGTATAGGGATTGATTAAAAATACAATGTAGTAAAAGATGAAGTAATAAAACAAGCACGTACTCCATGATTGATGATTAATTTGTTCATGAAGCATATTCAGAAGATTTAGAGAACCCAAAGGATAACCAGGGGTGTAGCATTACTATCTAGGAATGTACCCTATATAAGATGCTATTGTTGTAGAAATATGGGACACATAATTTTTTTTGTTCCATAGTAAATAGATACCAAAGTGAATAAGGTCAACAAAGGAAATTATATATAGATAAATTTTCAAGGTCACAATTTGAGGGTCACTGTTTCAGGTTCGAATGATTTATTCACATGGAAAGATGTTTCCCACAAACAATATAGAGAAATATGTTGAATTAGACTGAGGTTTGTTCTAATATGTAGAAAAATATATCACCAAATGAGATGAAAATGAAAAATAAATTTGTATATCTATAAGATTAAGTTGGTCCATCATATTCTGAGGAATGTTAAGAGTATAAATCCATACCATGTATGAAATCAAAATCATGGATAAAAAAGATTTGAGCGGGCAGTGGTTTCATCAATTGCATTCAAGGCATCAGATCACACTGGGATAGGGATCACTGATAGTCGATGCACATCCCATATGATAGGAAACAAGGATTTGGAGATGGGAATTAGGTCCATTAATGAAGGTATCATAATATTGGGAAATGATGGAGGGTGGAAAATTATTGCCTTTGGGAAAGAAATGTTTAAAGGAAAGACATGTGAAATGCATATGTCTTTATTTTTTAAGGCCTTAGTCACAAATTATTAAGTGTTAGTAAATTGTTTTACTCATGACAAGACATAAACATCTCCATGAAATTATGTGTTATCTAGGAAAAATATGGTGAAAGTGTGTTACATGGAAATAGTACAAAAGCTATTCTCTACTTGGTGAGTAGAGAAGAAGATGTATGCTTTCTATCCATGGAAGAAGAAAATAAGTTGTGGCATAAACATCTTAGCCATGTGTGCTAAACAAACATTTAATATCTGGTAAAATTTTATGCTACTCGAGATCTCCCTATATTATCACATGTCTGTACACATACATGCAATTCCTTTCAAAAAGGGAATATCATTTGAAAGACATATAAGGCAAAAGAGAAAAAAATCAACAATACTTCTTGAGTTTGTTCATATTGATGTGTGTTGACTAATATCAGAAATAGATGTTGGTGGGGGAGATATTATATTCTATTAATTGACAATTATTGCATAATGGCATGGGTTTCATTCATTACCTTAAAATATGAGGTATTCAGTTGAATAAAAACATATTGGAGGGAAGTTAAGAAGGTGTTGGGTTAAACAGTCCAAAAGATATGAATAGATATAGGAATAGAATTCATGAATTTCCAAGTATAGGATTATCTTGAGAAGAATGGGATAATGCATCAATTTTTAGTGTTGAAAACTACACAATATAATTGAGTAGTTGAGAGAATAAATTGGATTGTAAATAACATTTCCAGACCAATGCATATTGAAAAAGACCTTCTAGATAAATTTTGGAATAAAATAGTGATGGCAATAGTCTATATATTAAATAGAGTTCTACTATACCCAAAATAGGAGAAGACTCTATATGATCTATGATTAGGAAAGAATCCATCATTGAATTTCATTATAATAATCGAAAATAATTGTTTCATTATCAACACAAAGAAATATAAGAAGTTTGAATCCCATGGAGATGAAGAGATATTTATTGGCTACTTAAAGAAAAGTGGAGGATATAAATGCTTCAATAAGAGGTTATGAAAGATTATCGAAAGCCATGATGTAACCATAGTGAATAATGAATATAACCTTCGGTAAATACATGGTAAGTCTTAGGATGATATTGATGAAAAATAATCCTATTGGGGGATGCTCTTGTTCTAGAAACTGATTTAAAAGAAGAGTTAGATGATGAAAATGATGAGAAAAATTCAGTATCTACACAATGATAGAACCTAAGATCTTAAATTGATTAACATACCTTTATTGGTTATTAGAAATATCTAGTGAAAACATAGAGGATGAAGTCTCTACATCCAGAATCATTCCTATCATAGGTAGAGCATAAATGTTTTGATGAAGCAACTGGTGATGAGAATTGGGTTCAGTCTATGAATGAATATCTTTACCAAAATGAGAAAAATTAAACATGGGAAATTGTTTTGAGACCAATAAACGAGAACGTCACTGAGATAAAATGGGTCTTTCGTAACAAGATTAATGAAGATGGTCTGGTGATTCGAAAAAAAGCATGACAAGTGTTCAAAGGGTAAACCCAGATAGATGGAATCAATGTTAATGAAACATTTTCAATTATTGTAAGGCTATAGAAAATAAGATTATTCATTTTTGTAGTAGTAAAAATAAATATCAATGTTTTACAAATGGATGTCAAATCAACATTTCTAAATGCTGTTCTGGAAGAATAATTTTTTATTTAGAAGACAGATGGGTTTTTATTCATGATCTTGAGAACAAAGATTTTCATCCCTAGAAGGATTTATATGGTTTGGAGAAAGCACCAAGATAATGTTATTCATGGATAGATTAGTTTATAATGGAGATCAGTTTTCAAGGTGGTGTATCTGATTACAATACATATGTCAACCGTGCTAGGAATCAAAGGATGATTGTGATGGTATAAGTCGATGAAATAATCTTTGGAGGATCAAATGAAGCGTTGTGTAGACAGTTTTCCAAATTCATGATAAGTGAGTTCAAAATGGCAATGATTGGTGAACTGAAATTTTTCCTTGGTCTACAGGTAACACAAGGAAATAATGGCTCATTCATTTCTCAATATAAATATGCCAAGGAGGTTTTGAGAAGATTTGGATTGGATAATTATAAGGAGATGAAGACTCTGATGGATACCCAGATGAAACTATCAAGGGATGATGGAGGTAAACCAGTCAATGTGATAGAATATAGATATACCATTGGTAGTTTGTAGTACTTAACAGGTACATAACTGGATATTTTTTTTCCAAAGGCCAAACAAAATAGTATCAAAGAAATCCCATAGAAATCTAAATGCTATCAGTAAAACGAATACATTGGTATATAAAAGGAGTGGTGTATTTTTACTTCATTTACAATGATAAATCTTATCAAGAATTATTCAAAAACATAGTTTCATATTGTTCTGGTTCAGTAGATGGTAGAAAATCAACATCAAGTTGTGTATTTTATCTTGCTGTATTGTGTATCTCTTGGATGAGAAAGAAATAAGATTTTATTTAAATTAGCACCGCATAAGCTGAATATATTGTGGCTACTGAAGTGTGAACACAATTATTGTGGATGAAGAAACATCTTCAGGATACGGGGGATTAAGTGAATTCCTTGATTGGAATTCCTTGGAATAATTCAAGTGAAAAAAATATTAGATAAACTCATGTCCATCACAATAGGGAAAAGAACATTGAAGGAAAAAATCATTTTATAAAGGAGAAGGTAGAGAAAGGGCTTGTGAAGTCGGAGTATGTTCCTATAGAACTGCCAGTTGTAGATATTCTGATAAGGGCCTTAACCAAAGAAGTATTTGAAAGACATTGACTTGATCTGAGAGATTAGTTGACTATATGAACTTTAAAATGTGTGGATGTGGGAACCAGCTATCCCTAAGGTATAGTATGTTTTTCCTGGGTTTACTAATTTGTGTTATTAACCCTATCATAGACAACAATAATGTGTTCTTTGGCTTCATTGACAATGGGGGAGAAATTTTCGCTATTCCAATGGAGATAATTTCTTTTTCAAGACATGAGGAGAAGCTATTAGGTGGAACAACACGATAAGGCGAGTTGAAGCTGAGCTTAGATGAAGTTCTTTAGAGGTGTAGCGATATGGGGGGGGGGGTTTAAATCTCAAAATTATATACATGATCAATCAATGGATACATATCACAAAAAAGAGGTTCATGATGAAATATGATGAATGGTTTTTGAATTGAATTAAGTGATTCATTGATGAAATTTTCATTATACTCTTGTTTCTCACACTTAGCATTGATCATGTGGGCATAGAGTATGTGTTTTTTAAATTCTTGATCGCTATATTTATTTCAGGAATAGAATATTTAACTAATTTGGAAGAATCTTTAATAAGATATCAAATTATTAAAGTGTTGTCAACTAGCGCAAAGGGGGAGATTCATTGGGAGAAAACAATTCATAGTGAATTCATGTGGTACACAAAAGGCATGTGGTATGAGGAAGGCTTGTGGTAGGCGGGATGAATTTCCATTCACGGAAACAAGGCAGTTATTTGAGAAGAAATGAAGGGAATCTTTTTCAAAAATGCGATGGTGATTTAGGCCACTGTGAATGGGGAATGGCAGTATGTGGACCATGTAGGCCAGAATAGGTTGCAGGTGAAGTGGTGCATGAGGAAGGTTTTACCACATTGATGATTTGTTAAATCTCATATCAGAGGTTTTTGAGGATCTATTTTCCAATATTTGGAGTTATAATTCCATCATTAAGAGAGATATATTTTAATAAGAAACATCTTTGCTCCAAGAATTCAGTGAATTCCGAAATAGGATTGTGAGGGAGAATTTTGTGAAGGGTGAAGTGGTTGGCACATTGGAATTTTTTGGTGAAGGATTTTTTGAGGCACTTTTTCCTACAAAGGAACAATGGTACATTGAAAATATTAGGACTACAAGAGTAGAGGTAGTCTACAGATGAGAGACGGTTCCTGGAAGCTGAGACAATCTCTAAAGAAAAGGAGGTAAGTAGAAGCAGAGAATAATGGGCACAAAGAAGGTCGGTTCAAGGAAGAGGAGGTAGTACACAAAAGAGGAAATCCACATAGCATACCCTCTACTAAGTATGTGGGGAAGAAAGGTGGTACATGGAGGAATCTATATGGTATGTGGAGGAAGAAAGGTGGTTCACGGAGGATAGAAGAAATATTGATAAGCTCAAAAATAGTTTTTGAAGGCTATTTTTTCTAACCTAATAGTATGTGGAAAAGTGTAATTCATCTACGAGTGAAAAAGGAACTTCAATAGAGCATATAAATATAGGTAAGGATGTGTTCTCTCCTTAAAATGAAGGGACCTAAAATTCCATAAACTATGAGTATATCCCTTTCAAGAGTAGTGAGGGATGGAATAGGAAGATAGTGATCCTCCCCATTGGTAGTGATCTAGAGGAAGAGACATAGGATGTGACCCTTGGGAATGCAGTGATCATACCATAAACATTGTAAAGGTAGTAAGCCTAGTCATTGATGTGATATGGCCAAAACCATGTAATTGGGAGTGATATTTAGTGGATTTGGTACATCGGCACATCACCAATGTATCCTCCCTGGATGTTTCCCAGTGAGGGCGAACCATGAAAAATTATTGTGTCTTATGCATGATTTCAATTCTGTTCATATATTTCTATGGGAGAAAGAGATAAGTGTGTTTTGATTAATGAAGAAATAATTTCCTAAGGGGCATAATTTTTAATATGTCATAAACTGATTCACCCCGCTCTCGTGATATTTGACATAGTGGACCTAACAATACTAAGGGTGGCACCAAACTGGAAGGTTGGGGGGACCTATTAAGATAAGTTTTCCACCTATGTATGTTTCCCCTCAATGAATTACAATAAGACCAGGGGACCCAATTTGTGAAATATATATGATATATGGAACTTCTTAAAAAAGACTAAGAATCATGAATAATTGTAATTAAGATGTCTATATAACTGGAATTTCCTCAGATCATAGTGTTATGTGATTTTTATCTTCACTTTGGTCTATTATATGGTATGTTAGGTAGAAGGAAAACTTGGTCACCCTTACACATCGTTTAACGAAAACTATATTCATAAGAATATGCGATATAACTTCAATTTTATATATTTTATAATATTATTCCATGAAAATAATCCCACGTAATTAATAATTGGGGAAATTAATCATTTATTTTATCTTATCACTTAATTTTGGAATAAATAATTTTTTTGTCTAATTATATTATTTTTGGGACACATAGTCCAATTATAATTTTATTTAAAAAGTTTGGTCCCTAAATTTATGTGTTTTGATGTCTGTTTAATAGATTGATGGAGTAATTATCCATCCACATTATTTAATGAATATAATCCCATTCATCTATAGCCACAATTCTAGTACCCAACCCCAATATTAATAGGATTTATTGTATGGTTCATCCAACTACCAATGTCAAATTTTTCTGATCATCCCGACATTCAACCTAGTAACCTCACTGGTCTAATCATACTAAAGTATTTTTTATCATAGTTCACCATTCATACTAGAAGAATTTAATCCATATATGGTCTAGATTTACATTCCTTCCCAAACCCAACATTTTAATCAATAATACAAGATCCAAAATATTTGATCACTAGATTTGTATAATACTAGTTGAGTATCAGTTTACCATATTAATACCAAGACACCAAAATTGCAATTATAAATCTTATTTATGACCTCAATACCATATGATTTCAATACTAGGGAAAGAATTAAACCCACATAGTCATATATTACATTATATAAATATTTGATATGAAACCTATGAATAAGTGGGAAACAATTCATTAATATAGTTCTTCAGGTCCACATATTCAAAAAATATAATCTATCTAGTCAAATCTCATCATTATACTATAATACAATATTATATATACTCAATTTAACCAAACCATTCAAAATATTAAGCATCCCACGACAATAATATCTATACATACCATGGTGAACCATTGTATGAATTATTGTTTAATTAGACAACATTCAACATAAAGATAGACCTATTCAAGTGATCCATTTGATTAAAATTAGATTGTCTTAATTGGAATCCAAACTATAACATAAACCCACTAAAGTTCAATACCTTATTCACAGTGAGTAATGTTGATCCTTATAGTGTACTCAGCTAATATCCAACACTATAAATACCAACTAGTTGAAATTCATCAGCTACAAAAATTCATAAATATCCATAAACCGTAGTTTCCCATTGTATTTTATGATCCTAGTACAATAATGAAGCCACATTTGATCATGCACTTATCCAGAATTTGAAGAAAATATTGTGAAGTATAAGCTCAGCCTAATGTACCATGCATGTGTTGTGAGATTTTTATTTTCATAGAATCAATGTATTTTAGTTCACTTATATAGATAAAATACAATATACTAGTAATTATTTACAGCTTATAGATCCCAATTAATTCATAATTACATGATTATTTCTGTTATCACTAGACATTCATGAACTTCACTTGAACTTTTAAATCACTTGAAACTAACATAAAGATGAATTATTGGAATTTTAGAAGGCTTAATAAGGAAGATTCAAGGCTATTTTGAATATAAAATCCCATTGTGGAGGCTATGAATGAAAAATGTTTAGATCTTCCTAACTAACTAAATCAATTAAGGTGTGTTTCACACATTCCATGAGGTATGTGATCAAACTTAAATAAAGAAAATAGTAATAAATAGATCATAGGGTGATTGATAAGCTTTTATAAATAGGTATGGATAATGATGATTTTTTACATTCTATTTGGAGGATACATGAATAAGGAACAAGTATATCATAAAAGGTCTCGATTGAGGTGGTTAATTTACAAAGGTATTACACACATCTGTGGTTAGTTAATAAATGATAAAGAATTCAAGAGACTTATATTTCTACAAATAATAGAACCCAAGACCCTCAATTAATGTGTATAATGTTTGATCTCCATAGTAGAAACTTGTAGAGGAAGGTTCATTACTTTACCATATTTTTTAATTTTCATTTGTATACTGTTTTTTACTCTATGATAGTGATATCTAAAATTCATATTTATATAGAGAAAATACTTTAGTAGTGAATCAATAGGGGATGAACTAGTTTTTTAATAAATTCTATATATTATTAAAATGTTTCTTAATTCATATTTTCACAATGGGATGTACTATAGTGTTGTGTGGGTGTGTGGTTTGGTATTTTTCCCATATTTTTAATTGACCATTTGAAAAATTATTCTTTATTATCTAGGATATAAAAATTTCCATCATATTCCATGTATCATATGGTGGAACTGTATAAAGTATGAGGATTATTTTATTTTGTGAGGGTCATGTGTATTGTGGTGAATTTACATATTCATGAATATTGTATATGTAATACAAGATACATATATTCAATTGAGGGATACAATGTACTATAGTTCATAGGTGAAAATGAACAATTACACGGTGTTGTAATATAGTATATACTTTACAAAAATTATAATAGGTGATTAAATGAATAGTATTGATTTTATTTATTGAATGGGGATGTGTTGGGATCTGTTTATTTTTAATAAAATAAGGAAGTTTCACTACTAGATTTTCACCTAAGGTACATCTACCAATTTTTAATGATTGAATTTATATTTTCATTTTATTTATTGTTTATAAAGCACAATTTTATTCATTTTTTGTTAAAATTATTTGAAAAGACAAAAATTGAGGAAGAGTTTAACAAGAAAACATCGAGTAAGTGCATGACTTTTAGATAGATTAATTCACAATAAAATACTACACATAAATTGTAGAAAAACTCAATTTTCATATTGATATACACTTGAAAAAACATTCTCAAAATTTAGAATCATTTTCATGGAGGTATGATTAAATTCTCTAATGTTTATTATTTCATTTTCTATTATATTTATGTCATAAATTTATTATTTAAAAAATTACTAGGTTGTGCACACTTGAGTATCCATTTAATTTATAATGGATTATTATACTTCACCTTGGTTAGAAATATTATAAGTTCTTTTTTACAAGGTTGAAAAAATGTTAATGTATCAATATACCTATAAATATATTAAATTACTTGTACATGAAGTTGTGAACTACAATAAAGACTTCTAATATGAAACATACCCCACTCTATAAAAATATATTTGTGAACATGTATGTGAATATGAAATAATTTAATTCAATGAATTCAGTTAAAAAATATCTATATTTTTATTAATATCATGATAAAAAATATATTAATGTTTATGAGTTGTTGAGGAGTGTCTAGAAAGAGAAATATGAATAATACATAAAAAATAATTTACAAATAATGAAAAGGATATGGACGAAATGAAGGAATATTTAACAAAAAGGATTTTTACCTTGTGATATTTCAATAAAAAGTAAAATAAGATAAAGAATAACTACTTAATGTGGTGTTTACAAAGAAATACATAAAGAAGGATGATAAAACATTAAAAAATCATTTTTTCCTAATATCACATCACATTTACTTCTAGGGTAATATCCTTGGTAGTAGTAATTTCTAACTAAATAATTAATAGTATTTTATAAAACTTTAGTCTAGTTTATGATTATTTTTTCAAAATTTAATTTTTCAACTATACATACTTGTTTTAAGATTGTAGATTCATTTGAATGGTTAAAAGATAAATATTATTATGGTAATGAAAAAGAAACTATATTTGAAGTGGTATTTTATAAAGCAAAATTGGATAACCTATGGCAACATACCAATATAGTATGTTTTCTTAATGTATTGCCAGATGAGTTACTATATCAATCTAAGATGATATGGGGATATAGTTTTATTTGGAAGTAATTTTGGTTATCTTTTTTATAAAAATAATTTCAAACTCACTCCATTTGTATTAATATTACATACTCAATAGAGTTTTGAATTTCATTGGAATATAAAGAAGAAAAATATCTTCTCATTAAGGAATAATGTAATGAAACTTTTGAGTACAATGATAATCTCATAAAGGTATCATGTGAATAATAGATGTCAAATAATCCTCATAGGTGTTATTCAAAAACCATGGGATTTAATTTAATTTAATTTCAATACAATAAGGTTGATATTTTGACCGATATTGTTAAATAGATCTTTGAGGTATTTTTTTCTAATACTATAATACCATGAAAATGTATTTTTTTAAAGATTGAAAACGATATGATAGTATAGTAGTTACTATTAATGAATCCAAATATACATTAATATTATGGATAGTGTTTTTAAATTTTATATCTATAGATCGAAAAAATAAAATAACTATTGGGGAATTTAACCCATGATTTTTATAAATTTTTTTACAATTTTTAAATTTATTTTTTTATAATTTTATTATTATTTTTAATTTATTATATAAAAATAAATGAGTAAAGTAGTTTATGTTCTTTCAATAAGGATTGTTTGAAACATAAGTGCGAATGATTCTATCTCATTAGCTATCCACCAAGAGATACACTATGTTATCTATTTATTTTACAGAAATCTTTAATGTAAAAAGATTATGTTTGAGTTGAATTGAGTAAATTAAAATCAATAAGTATGGGGGATGGGATGATTTTATTTTTTGTTTCTAATAGTTTATTTATTTTATTTTTCTTTTTTTCATGTATTTTAAACATGTTTTTAGTTTCTATAAGCTAAAATGAAAATAAAAATTCATTTTGTATGGATAATATAGATATATGTATCTATTTTTATTTGATTTTTGTTTTCAATCATTTTCGATTGATTTTGGACAATTATAGAAGTCTATTCCAATGATTTACTATCCCACATCAATTTTTTACTCAAAATATTTATTTTGAGTCCCTATCACATGTTTTCTCTAATAAACTCCTCTCATTTATAGAGGACTGAGTATTTTAGTGATATATAACATACTTTGAGTCTATTTTGAAACCTGTTATAGTATATGATGAGTTATAATATAACTAATACACATTTTTCTATTCCTTTTCTTCCATTAATACCAAAAAGTTCATATATATCTTCTACGCACATAGGTACCATGGATGAAATTATAGGTTAAGGAGTATTTCATGACATATATTTCTTAGTGAACTAAACTCTTGGAGTTTTGAATGATTATATTTACAAACTAATTATGGGGGAGGATGTTTATGGTGTTTATTTGGGAAATTCATACTTGTTTGAGTGAAGTATAAAGGGTGATTTTTTGTAAGAAAAAATAGCCAATATAATATTCTTTATTCATCATTATTTTTTAAAAAATAAAAGAAAATACTATACAAAAAAATAAAATTTCTTGATAATAATAATAAATAATGATAAAAAATGAAATAAAAGTGAAAAAATGATAATATAAAGATAATTATTTTTATTGAGTTTTTTGAGATCAAATTGAATTTTTATTATGTTTTATGTTATAATTGAAAGGGTAAATGGGTGAAAAAAATAATTGATTGTTCTAAGTTTTGATTATAAATTGACCTTAGGTTAAAAAAATTTACTTGAGCTTTTATTTTTCAAATTATTACCCTCTAATCCAGAACTATATAATAATACAATGAAAAAACCTTATAAGGATCATAATATATTATATCTTTAAGAGGATAAATTAAAATTTCAATAATTATGTAACAAACAGACAAGTCCTAAGATTGAGGGAAATTTTTAGATGAATATATATTGAGTGATGGGTGAATGATAAATTCCACAGAATGAAAATAAAAAAATTTATTATGGACAAAAATAAGTGGTGAAGTTGAACTTAGAAAGTAGAGATCAAGATTAAGGGAAGTGATTTCATGTAGAAAAATGATAAAATAAATTTTTTAAATAATTAAAAACTTTCATACTTTGTACTTATTTTTCAATGATGACTAAGATATGTTTTTTAATTCCAAGAGTGAAAAAGTTATGTGTATAGGAATTGGTATAAAAATATTACCATATATTTTATGATGGTATTCATTAAAAATCATCACTCATACTTAATAATTAAGTGGAAATTATATATTTTATAATAGAAATTTAATTATGAATAAATTTTTTTTTTATATTAAATATTTTTGGTGAGATATAATTCATTTAGTAATTTATTTGAAGAATTAAATAACTTACTTTTGTGTTTCGGTATTTTTAGGATGGATGGATGGAGTATTGTCACATCCAAGTAGCATAATAGAGGTGATTCCAATTCAATTCACTGAGTGTTCCAGTATCTGAAACATAAGTCAGGGAGATTGAGCCTATGGTCCATCTATCTAGTGAAGTTTAATTTTTAAGATCTTCTGAGTATCTTTCCTAAGAACACCGCTGATCTAATTAGACATAAGTGGAATCATTCCCAAGTCATCACTTATCCCAAGAACTTTTAATCTTTCCATGATATAAATTCACTTATCCTTCTTGAACAAGTATGATAAATCCTTGTACACACTATTTATCATTATCTCACCAACTCTATAAGATCCCTATCAAGCACCATTTAACCTTATTAATATAATAGTGTACTAAATACTATTTGTTTCATAATTGGTGGTTGAGTATAAATCCAATTCAAGGAATATATCCATTTGATATAAGAATGTATGATCCCAACAATTTTATATTTTGTGTTTAAATTTAAATTTCTAGTTAATATCATTTTTAATGGTTAATGTAATGCCTCCAAAATTTGGGAAGGACTCGGGTGTATCATGGGGGTTCGGGACATTAACATAGAGGGATAATGGGCCATATAGTGCATGGAACAAGGATACTACAAATCATGGGCTATGACTGTGTGTCAGGGAGAAGGGGGGAGCATTGTTTGTAATCCAAGAAAGCGGTGCCCTAGAAACCATGTTAGGATGGACCGATCCCTTTACACAACTTCTTCATGGTTATTTAAACCATTCAGAAGAAATAACAAACATTATGACACCATTTCCTCTTAGGTAGGGGAGGCTGAATGGTAGACACATTATTTTGAAGACCATGAGGCCTAACCATTCACCACATTAATAGTTGAAAATTTAACACCTTTTTCCTCCTGAAAGTTTTATAATTACACTTGAATTTATTCCTCATTCCTCTTCTAGTAGCCTAGGGTATGAACCAAGTTCTCCAAAATCATTCAAGGATCTTTCAGTTTTGATCCTACTTCATTTGGGGTCTAGTTTAATGTGATTCAAAGCCCTAGGTAACTATTTTTCTCAATTCCATTTTATTTATTGGAATATTCGAACTATAGTAATTTGTTTTATTTTGTAGTTCAAGTTCCAAAATTCCAAGTTTTTATTCACCTTTTTGTTTTTTTTCATTTATTAATAATCATGGACCGAGTTTGGATGAGTCTTTGTTGACACACCTAAGGTAGACGACCTAAAATATATTTATGATTTGTTTGATGTTTTTCAAGTGTAGATGGTTCATGATACTATGTAAATGTGTGGATCAACTATTTACCTATCTAATAATAATAAATTTTTCTTTTAAATGTTATGTTAAACCCTTCACAGATACTTTTGGGTCTATTTATTATTATTAGACCAGGCTTAAGGCAACCCATGGGTAGTTTTAATCCATTTAAATTAGTAATATTTGTTATAAATGAAGAAATAGAAGTTTTATCTGATTAAACAAATTACATTTGTCATTTGTAATATTATCAAGACTTACTGGGTTATTTGGCAAAATTAGGAAATTAAAAGTGTAATGACATGGGAATTGGACTAAAGGGTTCACAGTTAAAGGGGATTGTTTATATTGTAAAATTGTTTCAAAGAACATTTATTGGATTTGTTATATTATTAAATGTCTGAATTATTTGATGATATAATTGATTTATATATTTTGAGTAAAATAGACCATGTGAATAATCATAAATGAGATAGATTCACCCTTGTTTTTTGACATGTTAAAAAGATCAAGTATGTTGGAAATTGGAAAAGTCTAGATTGATGACATGATTAGTGATAGTCGAAATGATGCTTCCCACCCATGGGTAAGGATGTTTGATATAACACTTATTATCTATGATTTAGGAAGGTTACACATGACTCTTGGTATCATTTACCAGATATGATATACATGTAACTCTTTATTATTGTCCAGAGTGTCGACATGATGTTCCAGTTACTAATAGCATTTGACATGGTATGGGTAGTTGGACCAACGCTCCTTGGTATTGATGATCGAAATTGTTAAAACAATCCCCTTTTTTATTTATAATTCTTAATCTCTCAAATTTACTATTTTATCTTTCAACATGGATGAAGAAGGTTTTCTAGGCTAGGGATCATGATGAAACCCAAGGGCCCATGTGATGAGTTGATAAATGGATACTGTGATATGTGCTTCATTATTACCTTATTTATTTATTCCCTTTTTCACATGTATACACTATTATTAGACTAGATATTTCTTTTATCCTCATTGGTGGTGGCCTAATAAGTTGTATTCACACAATACTCTTCATAAAATTGGTACCTAAGAATTTTTTTGATTCCAGGTCAGAATAAGGGAAAAGAACATTAAGATAAAAGAACAAGTCATGATTTTGGGATGGATCATGGATGTGGGGACCGGACATTATGTTAATATCCAATTTAAGGATTTTTAGTGTGTCTTTTTTTAGTTTTTTTTGACATATGACACTCTTATGACCTGACATGTTTTTTATTGGTTTTTGGGAACATATCTTGTTTTTGGATCTCATTATTAGATGAATGGTTATTGTTGGTTATCGATCAATACTAATTTGGTTATTATTTATTTTTATTTTTATTTGATTTATCACTTTATTAAACTGGATATAGTCTCCATGTTGACTTTATTAGACCCTCACTACTAGTCAAAAGCCTCTGGAATATGGGGAGGCACGACTGAGGTTATGGGGATAAGTGCCTTAGTGAAAAAATTTATTGGCACCTAGTTCCAGATGTTACAAATTGGAAATAAAGAAGTTTCTTTTCTATTTAATTATAATTTGGGAAAGGTATAGAAGAGACTAGGATGTGTTGGAACTTTTTAATGGGATTGTAAATGAGAGTATATAACCCATATGTGGGGGAAAACCCGATATCCTAGGGTGGGATTACTGTTATTGATGTTAAAATACTATTATTCGATGATATTTCACATTGGGTGGAACACTTGTTATGTAAAGTTACTTTTTTCTATGATTATACTCATGGGATGGTATGCAATGAGGTTTATGAATTCTTGAATCATTTTATGAATTCATGTATTTATGTTTAATTAATTACATTAGGATCACATAAGAAAAAGATGTATGGGCCTGTATTCTTGAAAGTGAGAAATTGGATTATGAGAAATAAAAATATTTTTTGTTCTTTGAGTAGTTTTAAAGAAATAGTTCCTACTTAAGATGCTATAAGTGTTTCGAGAAATCAATGATGTTAAATGAAATGGTTGAAATGGTGTTATATGAGAAGTTTTTAATTTGAAATTTCCATCTACCCTATGTTATCCATAGTTGATGATAGAGATGGTTGAGGGCGGTCATAGTGTTGTAGATATGATCACATGGATAGTCTATGTGGAGTAGTGTTTTTCTAGCTAGATGAGACCACTATTTTATTTAGATATTTATATGATATTTTTATACCATAAATGTGTTTTTATGAATTTTAGGGGGATTCCACCATGACAACATTTACCATTTGGGAGATTAGAGGGAAGTATCAAGGATGTGCCTCCAATAGTGGGACCAAAGACCCTATAGTATTCTAGTGAGAGTGAATAACAATAGTTGCCTATAAAATGCCTTTCTTCATGTATCTTATAGAAAGGGAACTAGTGTGGGGTGTTCTAATTATATTTGATATAACTAGAGTGTTCTCATAACATCACAACCCAAGAGCTATTAAATGGTTCCCCAAGCCAGTGGGTCACATGGCCTCAAGTGTAAGCCTCATATTCTAGAGGCTACTAACTAGAAGTGAAGATCTATTTTTGTAATGTTGGGAGAGTGTACCCTCATGGACAAAGTAGAACAATAGTGAAATAAATAGATAAATATAATGAGAATAATAAATGAAAACAAAATATAGTAAGGTAAATACTCAGATGATAATAATAAACTGGTTATCAATAGTAGCATGAAGTATCATATACAAAGTGATGCAACATCTTGTATCTATTAAATGGAAATAGAAAGTCATAGAAGTAGGAAAACATTACAATACATGTATCAAAAGAACAAAAGAAAATAAATCTATCTACAGTTTTATCCTGAGCCACAACTCAGTTTTGAGATTCCGGGTTCCCATGCTATAATCACTCAAGTATCAACAACTAGGTTATTTCCTCTATCCCTACCCGCATCCACATAATCTTCCTAGGTACCATTAGCAACCCAGATAGGGTGTGAGACAAACATAGTGGGTCACCACCATTGGTGTCAATAAATACCCAGTTAGTTCATATAATATGATTAGTGTGGAGATATAGTAATGGTAAGTAATAATATACAATTTTGAGGTGTTATATTTGGTTCCTAAAGGATACCAGGATAACACTACTTTCTTTGGACCATGTCTGATAATCATTGAATAGTTACCATATGTATACGTAAATATGGTCTTTATACATAGTGACTTCTAAATCCATATATATCGATACTACTAATTTTCTGGAACCAAGGTGTAACTCAAAAATCCATGGGTAGTAGCATGAGTCTTTATAGTATCAAGGGAAACCATTCCCTTTCTCATAATATTAGGGACGTCATGCCCATGTATCATAATATTAAGGATCTCATTCCAATTTATCTTATCATTAGGGTATCCATTCCCATTTATTATAATCCATAACGGTTGATATTCCCATTTATCATATAAATAAAGGTCTCCATTCACATTTATCATAAATTATAAGGGTTACCATTCCCAAGTATAACAGATTCAAGATATTTCATGCCCATGTCGCATAATATAGGGACTCCATACCCTAGTATCACATTATAGGGACTCCATGACCATATATAATGAAATTTCTCTTTCTATTCCCGTATATCATAGGTTTTTTGGTCTCCACGCATGTATATCACAAAATTATTAAGTAATTAAATGATTTATAAAGAGCCATAAAATAGTTATTATTTCATTACTATCTCACTTTAATAATGGAGAAACCATTGTTATGTTTAAGCAAGTAATGTTGTCACACCACTCACTTATATTCAATTCATTTTAGTAATCATAATTAGGAGTCATTCCGAAAAACATTTAGATGATATTTTGTCATTTAAACATCTATAATAACATAGGAAAACCTATATTCACACCTCAAGTGGTGGAATCAATTTAAAGGTACCAATATCAACAAGAATAATGTTATACTAGTTTATTCCTACCAAGGATATTTAATTAAACAAGGTTTTAAATATTTTAAGTAAATTCATGGAGAATACTGTGTGTGGAATCATGAAACATAGTATATGGTTTCAAGAATTGAGGAATAACTACTATAATGGCTACCTTATTCAGGTATAAGGGAACTCATCCAATATTATCCTTTTTTGGTCTATATTAGAAGAAAATAAGAAAATTGATGAACACCCTGAGATTATGGAAAATGATCTCACCCCAAAATAACATCTTTTGATTTAAATAATAATGGTCAAAGGATAAAAATAGTGGTTCACTTACTGAGATGAATCAAATGTGACGATTAAATGTTGAATTATAGTTCATAAATAATAGTTATCTATGAACCTAAGTGGAAAGGGGGAGGATCATCCAACATGAGGATATGGTAGAGTTCTATCTACTAGAGGTAGAAAGAAAACAAGTTTATGTTCTAATAATTTTAAGAGAAAAATAGACTTTTTACTCCTCAAAAATAGGTTTCTTGGTTTGGCCACATGGTTGGTCAAACAATGTGCATACCATGCATAAAATACTATCTAAGGGGGGAAATCCCACTATTCATGTGCACAGTTTGGGAAAATGTGCCCAAACCGTGCTATTTTTCTATGTTAAAAATAGTTGTGTTTTAGCATGATCATGCATTTATGGATTCATTGTTAAGAAAAATATATTTCCCTCATATACTAACTAAAATACTCAAAATGGTTAGTATAAACCATGTGGACTGGGAGGCACAATTCTTACTAACTATGTTCTCACTAGTTTCTTCATAAATATGTGGCTCTAGGATCTAAACAATCCCCGAACACCCTCATTTCTTCAATATCCTTACCAAGAATTCATATTATATAAAAAATAAATAATTAAACCAAAATATAAAGTATTCATACCTCAACTAAAAACTAGTTTCTTAGCGTCTTCCCCTATTAAAGGAACTCGTCCCTACATTTCCCATCCAAGGGTGATGAAGCATCTAAGGATAACTTTGGATACTAAGAATGTATGTCTTCCTCCCACTCCATAGTCATTTTATGTTCTCAAACATGTTTCGAAAACACCAAAAATAAAGAAAAAGTCCTACCTCATAGAAGCTTTATGCTCTATTCAGTGATGCAAATATGATACTTGTCAATGGAATCATTATAATCTAATTCAACATCCTGGGGATCAAAAGTATTAGATGGGTCAGAATGGTTAGAGGGAAGCTATGAAACATGGAATATGTCATGGATGGCATAATACCTTAGTGTTAATAGACACCAATAGGCCACTCACCCTACTCAGTCCATGATCTCAAAAGGCCTAAAAAATTGTGGGCATCTTCCCTTTCTTTTCTATCTATCAATGACCACGTGTGGGTAATACCCACAAGAAAAAAAATCCCCAACCTCAAACTCCACATGCCATAAATGGTCATAGTCATAGGATTTATATCAATACTAAGTCGTAATCACACATTTCCTAATCAACTATACCTTTTTTGAAGTATCCTTCAAAAGACTATGACATAGTAGGAATGCCTCCCCTTTATCTAGCCAGTATATAGGTGAATGACATATTATACCATATAAGACCTCAGATGGATCCAGATTAATTGTTTCTTGAAATATATTATTTTTGGAATACATTATTATGTGTATATATTTCTCTAAAAAACCTCTAAAATCAAGGATTCTTGCTCAAATCATGTTCTCTTGTACATGTATTTTCTGTTTTGATAGTTGTCGATCTGGGGGTGAATGTTTGTGCTAAAAAGCACATACATACCTAAAAATATCTACAACCCATACCAGATCTTCCATAAGAAATGATTATCCCTATCTTAAATTATATTATGAGGGACCCCATGTAGCCATATAATATAATGGACATAAATTCTTCTAAGTTAGCCATTAGATAAAGTCTCAAAGATATGAAAGAAGTGGGATTCATTTATCAGTCAATCCATGACCTCCCAAATCACATAAATACCTTGAGGTGACCGTAGAAAACCAGCCACAAAATCCACTATAATTTTTTCCCATTTCCATTCTCAGATCAGTAATGAATTTAAAAAGATATAATTCCACTTGTTTTTAAGTTTCACCTAATGACAAGTAGAAATCCAAGTGATAAAATTCATGATCTAACATTTCATCCATGACCACCAATATTTCTAATGCATTTAACGATACATATTGGATATAATTGGGTGCACTTACCATAGAGAAGAATGGTATTATCACATTTACTCCTCCATAATTTTTGTAGGAACCCATATACTCCCATGTATATGTTAGATTTCATTTCTAGTGACAGACCAATATTGATGTTGTTCCACACCATATATACTTTTCCATAGGACCAAACCTTTGAGATAAAAAATTATCCTTCACATCACCCTTTATAGTGCTAAAGAGGTAACTGATAAGGCTAAAATAAAAGTCTTCTCATTAATCTATTGAAACTATTTATGCATCATAGATAAAAGGGACATCGTATTGTATTCATCACTAGATTGTTGAATGGATTGTGCTAGTGTTTTCTAGCTCAGTGCATCACCTACAAAATTAATTTTTCTAGGCGTATAGTAAAGATAGAAGTCAAAATACTGAAGTTATTCAACATATATTCATTATTTTATATTCAATTAATTCTTTATAAATATATAATTGAAGATCTTATGGTTCGTATACACCATAAAGAACTATGCCACCAGATAATACCTCAAAAAACAAAATGAATGAATGAATATTGTAACATCGATCTCATTGGTTGTGTAATTGCAATCATGAGGTCTCAACTGCTAGGATTTGTATATAACAACTCAGTCCTCCTACCTCAATAATACACCTAGATTAATTCCAGTTGCATGACATGAAACTATATAGCCTCTTCCACTCTTTGGAAGAATCAGAATCAATTCCAAAATAATCCTTCCTTTTATCTAATGAAAGTCCTTCACTCATGATTCAGACCACAATAACGTCACACCCTTCATATTTATACTAGTAAGAGGTTCCTCAAGGCATGATAATTCTTATATTAAACACCGGTAATATCCATCCATCTCTAAGAAACTATTTCAGTCAAAAACATTCTTAGGTTACTACAAGGTAACTACATCACTCACCTTCTCTAAGTCCATTGGTTCCCCTTACAACGAGATAATATGAACCAATAATTCCACCTTATCAATAAAATGTGTCTTTAGTGGGCTTAGCATATATCTCAGTCTAATTTGAATGATCTAATGATTCTTGGCATGGTCACTTTGAGTATGAGAATACACTAAGGTATCTTTGAAAAAAAATGAAAAAAGATTCCAAATAGTGGTTGAAACATAATTTATCTGATCTATGAAAATAGTGAGTTCATTTATAAGATATAATTACATAAACAAATACTCATGTTAACTATACTGACTTTGGAAAGTTTCACATGATATGTCTACAGGTGTAACATGAACCTGTTGATATCCTGACCTCAAATAAATCATATATAATATTCTAGCTCTTTTAATCTACTCAAATAGAACAACTATTAGATGCAATGGATGTAATTTACTTATTTTAAGATGACTCATCTTCTGGTAATCCTCCCATTTCATAAGTGTTCTATATGAATTCTTAGTGAAAGGGACTGGTGAACCTTAGAGATAAGTAATGCGAAATATAATAACCTTGGATTCTATATAATATATCTACCTCTTAAGCTCCTAAAACTCTATAGTACCCATCTTATAAGCTAGAATGGATACCGATGTATCTCTTGGATACAGATTGAAAAAATTCTAACTCTCTATATAGAGGTAGTATAGAGATTTTGTCAGATAACTCCAAAATAAAATGGTCTACTAAAAGAGGGAAATTAGATTTATGAAACCGCCATCATCAATTTAAAGGAAATAAATCTATGAGGTCACTCCATCAATCCAAAGATTCTTTCGTCTTGAATTACCTTCCTCGGAATCCCTTTCACCCTTGTGAAGAAAACTACTACCCTATGGTGATGTAAACAATACCCTACGGTGATAATAGTCCACATATGAGTGATAGGGTACCAACTCGTCTATCCTGAGAATGACATCAAATCCCTCTATCTCAAGGATGAAGAGGTCCCATAAGAAATGTTGGATACCTACCTCAATGGGGAATTCCTTACATATGTTCACACTTGGAAATAGAATCCCCAATGGAGTATCTATAGTCATCACACCACATAATTACTAAATATCACGAACAAGAATTTCCAATATAACAACATAGATAAAGGAATTTGAACCAACCATATTGAATAAGGAAAGCATGATAGTAAGGGCCACTAGAATAGTACATTGAATAGTACATAGCTCAACACCATTCTTCTCTGGAATAGGCCGCACTGAATAAATATGGCTTGATCCATGACCATATGCAACAACCTAACTACCCTTAGTATGTCCACTATGCTAGATCTTTGTATATAAAGTTTGGATACCTTGACTAAGACCACCTCCTCTTCCTGTATGACTAGTAGTACTCTAGTTACCCAACAGGAATGGTTCTCTTAATCAAAATCTAGAAGAATAAACTAATATGGATCCTCTCCCATAAGTCATAGATGTGAAGGTCATTCAGAAATGCTGAATATGCCCTAACCTACCACAACCTCAACACTCAACAGGGTCTCTAGGACACTAAGGATTCTTATGCCTCAACATCCCAGATTAGTGATAACCAAGTAATTGTCAGTGGGTGTCACTTTGATACTAATACTCCCACATGCATTCTCAAAATTTCACTATTGGATTATAGTCAAAACACTTTGATGTCTCATTTATGAACCACCACGTCCTAGACCATCATGTTCCCTTAGTTTTTTCTTGCTGGTGAGAGCTTGGTTTACTATATCATACACAATAGTCAACTAGAAAAATTTCAGCTAATATCAAGTATGACTTCTAAACCCATCCCCAAATCATCTCAATTTTATTACATCATCATCATTATTGATATGAAGAAATAATTTAAGCTTTTTAAAATGAGTTGAGTAGTCTATAATGGATATATAACCCTATATTAGGTTCATGAAATCCCCGGAATAACCGTCCCTATGGCTCATAGGGAATAAATTTCCATAGAATCTAGATTGGAAATACATCCAAATTAATTCATGGTATTGACCTTCCTGGTTCAGAATATCCCACCAATGTTTTATATATACTCAAAGAATATATATAGAAAGATTCACTCTCCATTTAGGAGGTTCCTCATAGTGCTAAAATATAGATAAGTATATCTCAAGCAAGAACTATACAGCTTGGGGGGCCACCATCATTTGAAAAATTATGTGGATGGTACTAATTAAACTTTTATTTCAACTCTCCCATAGAATGGGTAGGTCGTGGAGCTCCTTGTATAGTATTTATAATACATAGAGAATCCCCTAAATAGTAGACATCTTCACCAACATTTGAAAAATCCTAGGGTTCTATAGGTGTCACTACTAGAGGGTTCACTAGTGGATCAGGTCCCATCACCTCTGGATCATGGTCATCACCACCCTCCTGGGGGATGACAAGAGGAATTATGGGTGGAATATCTTTAAAAATTACACATTCACTCCACATATTAAATTAATTTTGGTAATTTTACAGATAAACTAATAGGATAGGTTCAATAATTCCAAATTAAAATTCAAACCCCTATTATTTCTTTTAAAGCTAGATCTGGGTGATAGGAATGATCACATATAACATAGGAGAAACTACATACTTCACACTACAGACATAGAGTTCGGGTCAAGCTCTATATTTTCATGTGAGGGTCACAGTATATGGACTTTCAATTGAATGTTATACAAAAAAAGACACTTTAATTGACAATTGAATCATTTTTTAATGATGATTGAATTTGTTAATTGTAAATTTATGAAATATTAAATTCACATAACAGAGAACTTATTTGAAATACCATCCCCAATTTATATAAGTAGATGAATTATAAATTTCAATTGATAGTTCATTTAACTTTGTCCAAACCATTAAATCTAGTGGAGGAATATATCATGTAATAAGAGATGATTTGACTATGAGAATCATCATTTCCAATATATAGAGTTACATGAACTGTTTAGATTTTAAATTACATTCATGTATCTCACATTAACTAATGATTTAGTTTATGTAACCTTAGTTAGATAAATCAAATATGTGATAACAGTTCTGTTAATGTCCCATCATCAATATATGCAAGAAAAATCTACTTAGGTTGATACAAAAACTTTTATAACCCAGTACATAATCTGTTTTTTTCCTATAGAAATGTTAGTTTCATAACATATATAACATTCATCGAGCATACAAAAAGCATCATGTAGTCCAGAAATTAAAACTACGGGGCATGGAATAATCCATGACATATTAGTCCTATACGGTGCCTAAAATGATGCATGATCAATTATTCATTTCTGTATTGGGCCACAGATAAATAGTATCCCACAACAAAATAATAATAACATCACATATCATGTGCTTCAACAAATGATAGAATAAAATAAATTTTAGCAGACATATACCATAAAATGAAATCCCACCCTAAACAATTTGGATTTTCCCCACACATGGGACAGCTACTCTAATTCATACTCTCGGAACCAAAATTCTGACTCGTCCAAGTCTCATTTTTATCATCACAAACTTAAAGGTTATTGAAAAATAAATCTCCTTTGATACCACTTTATAGAATTCTAAACTAGGAGCCAAAAAATGGTTCCCTGAGCTAGTGAGTCACATGGCCTGTAGAACGCCTCCTTATATACTAGTGGATTCCGACAAGAAGTGAGAGGCCAAAGTGGTAGAGTTGTAAGACAACACCCTCATGATGAGATCGCAACTATGAGATAAATAGTATTTTTGAAGAAGTATAATAAATGAAAAAATATAGTGATTGGTAAATAATATGATTATAATAATAAAATGTTCATAAATAGTATCATCCAGTATCATATAAAAAATGATGCAATGTCATGTATCTATCAAAAGGAAACATATAGACATGGTAGCAGAAATTTATTGAAATAAATGTATGAAAATAACTAATGACCAAAAATTATATCTCTAGTAGCACCATGAGCCATATCTTGGTATTTTTCTTCCCCACTCCCATGATATAATCAATCAAGAATCAACCCCTTGTCACTTTCCCCTATCAATACCTATATCGACATAATCTGAATGGGTTCCATTGGTTACTCTTATTAGGTGTGAAATAAAATTCGTAGGACATCCCCAATGGTATATATAAATCCATAGTCAATGTGTATAAAATGAGCATTGTGTATATATAATAATTTTTTATAATAATAGAAATTGTAAAGGGGTCATCTCTGGTTCTTGAATGATATCAAGTTGACACTAAATGCATCATCCCTTGATGGATAATCTTGGAATGAGTAACTATAAGTATAAATATATATGGTCTTTATAGGTAGTGACTTATAAATCCATATATATGGATACTACTACTATTCAGGACATTAGAAAAATCTTAGGCATCCATGGGTAGTAACATGGGTCTTTTATGTGCCATGGGATGCAATTCCCAATCTTATTACAGTAAGTAAATCATGCCTACGTATCATAATAGCAGGAACTTCTTTCCCATTTATCATATTAGTAGGGTCACCATGCCCATTTATCAAAATCTATAATGGTTTCCATTCCATTTATCATAATCTATAATGGTCCCAATCCCCATTTATCATAATTTATAATTTTATCCCTACACATTTATCAAAATCTATAATGGTTTCCATGCCATAATTTCACAGATCTAAGGGACATGATTCCTAAGTATCACAATATAGGGACTCCATGACTGAGTATCACAATTTAGGGACTCCATGCCTGTATCTAATAAGAGTATGGATGTCATTCCCACAAATCACATGCATAAGGTATGTCATGCATGTATCTCATGCATTTATGGTATCCATGCATGTATATCACAAAATGGTAAGAGGTAAAAGGTTTTATGATGATCTAGTAGATAGTCTTTAGTTAATTAGAATTTCAGTTCAAAAATAGTGCAACTGTTGTCTTATTTAAGTAAGCCACATGGTCGTACCAATCACTCATATTCAACATATTTTATTCATAACAATTTTGATTCATGACAAAATCCTTTTAGAGGATTTTTTGGTCATTTAGAAAATTATAATAACAAATTAAAATACATAGTCATAGCTCAAGGGGTGGTAAGAATATAAAGGGATATATACAAACATGAATAATGAAATACTAGATTATTCATATCAAGGATATTGAATAAAACATATTTATGTGTATTTAATGGAAATACATGGAGAATCCATCTTTCATCATCTTGAAACATTGTATAAAGCATTAATACTTAATGGATAATTACGAGATCACCTACCTTACGAATGTACAAGATCATTAAACCAGTATCGGCCTTTGGGTAGGTCTAGAAAAAAATTGAATAATAGATGATTTACTTGAGATTAGGGAAAATGAGATCAAACCAAAATAGAATCATAAAAAAATAACAACTAAAGGAGATGTAGAACTGGATCACTTACCTATAAGAATCTGACATGATGATCAGATGTTGTATTAGAGTTTGGATATAAGAAATAACAACAAACCTAGGTGTAAAGGGTTAAGGAGATTCCAACATGATGGTAGGGAATAGTAATATACATTATAGGAATAAAGAAATAAGTTTTTGGTTATAATAATTTGAAGGAAAAATATACTTTTTACCCTTTAATACTAGGTTTCATGATTCGGCCACACGATTGGACAAACTGTACTCCAACTGTGTAGAGCCTACTATTCAAGGAGGGATATTTCATGGTTCATATGCATAGTTTTGGAAATTTTGAATAAACCATGCAATTGGAATCTATTAAAAACTATTGTGTTTTATCATAGTTTGGTGGACTAGTATTCACTATTAGGGAAAACTTATTGGCCCTATTCTTCTAACTAAACTACACCACATGATTAGTAAGAAGAATTCAATAAGGGTGTCACTGTTTCTAATAACCATGAAACCAAGATATTTATTCCAAAATATGGTGATATATGATTTTAAAAATACCCTAAAACAATTATTTATTTTATATCCTTACTATGAATTCATATTGTGTGAAAAATGGAATAAATCAAAAAATTTAAAAGAGTTGTACCTCAATGAAAAAATAATTTCTTGCTGTTCTAATTAAAAAATCATCTAACTTTTATCAGAGAGGGTGGACCTGTGGAGGTTGAGTTACAAATTGAGTTTATCCAAAAGACTATAGATCACAAGGATACTTCTATAGATAAAAGGTTTGTTTTACAATTTTACATGTTTCACAAACCAATGCAGCATTGGTGGGATATTCAGGTCTATGTTTAGAATTTAGAGGTATTTTTTAATGGATTTCATTGAGAATATCTTGGAGTATTTTTATCTAGATAATCAAATATTTTAGGGATCTTGAAATTTTAAAATTTTTATTGAGGGAAATATTTTAGTGATAGATTATGTAAGTCGATTCCACAAATTAAAGTGTTTTGTTCCAACATTGGTAGGGGATGGGGATGTTGCGACAAAATGGTTTCATGATAGACTTATATGTGAGAGCATGTATTGGGTGAATATATACCATTTAAAGAAGTTTTCATAGATAGTTAATTACGAACTCTTTTTTATGGTAACTTGAAGGAGTAATTTAGTGGTGGTTTGGAAGGACCAACTGGGTAATCTAGAAGTAAGTCCTCGGGTAGTAAGAAGTAGTGTTGTAAGATCTTTTACCAAGGTGGTGGTGGTAAGAGTATCTAGGGTAGAGGACCAACCACATAGGCAGGTAGTTAAGTGGATCAAAATTAGATTCTAAGTCTTGGTCACATGCGAGGTTAGTGTATTTGACAACCCAAGGATTTACGAGCTTGTGGAAGGATGGGAAACATATAGTGGTTATATAGGACCCATCTGCCAATGGTTTGTGATGGATGATCTATGATGATGCAGAGCACTAGTACAAGATCTACTACCATGTATCAGTCTGGTAGTTTGAGGTATTCTAGAAATAGTAGTTGTAGTGGAGGTGAGTTTCTATAATATAGAAGCATCCATATCATAATATCAGTATAGAGCATGGGTCTCATATTGAAGAACAATGTATAAATAAAGGATAGATGCATGTAGTTAAGCCTACACCCAGTGGTTTCATGGATGGACTATTGACTATCTGAGGTATTGATCTTGTAGATTCTATGCTTACTAGTGTTTTATTTGATATCTTTTCTTCACTTTCATTATATCTTCTTAGTTTGAAAACTTTTTGGGTTGAGAAGTGGAATAATTTTTTGGAGTTACATCGATTGATACACTATTAGGGTTGTAATTAGAGGCTATCAATCATTTTAAGGAGTTTTCCATCAAGGTTAGTGGGTACCTTCCCTTTTCGGACTTATTCATGCTTGAGATGTCATGTTTTGACCTGATATTGGGAATGAAATGTTTGGTTTCATATCAAGATCTCATTGATTTTTATCATAGTAGAGTTTGTTTCACATCTTCTAAGAGTGACACTTATATTTACTAAGGAGAATGAGATATCTAGAAAGACCGTTAGGTCCAGTCCATTAGAAGATGGATGATCGCACCACATATATAATGAGTCTAATGATTAATAATGAGGGAGTGGATCATGATTTCTTCCCCTATAGTTGATTTGTTTCTAGATGTGTTCCCTAAGTATTTATCTGGGATACCACCTACGAAATAGGTTGATTTCAGGATTGAGTTGATTCTAGGAGATGATATAGTTTATTTTCCTCCTTAAATAATGGGACTAGTATAAATTTTGGAGCTTAAGAATCAGTTGGTGGTGTTAGAGGATAAAGGGTTCATCCATCTATGTATGACACCATGGGGTTCTTTGGATTTTTTCTAATAAGTCTGATATAACATTGTGTTTTTGTGCTGATTACCGAAATTATAACCAGATGATGATTAAGAATCAGTATCCACTTCCATGTTATAATGGTATTTTTAACCAGTTGATGGATTTATTTTTATTTGGAACAAATTATTTCAAATTTGGGTATCATCAACTGAGTTTAAGACCATATGATTTACTATGAACATCATTTAGAATCAAGCATGGATTGTATGAGTTTTTCATGATTCAACTTGGATTGATGAACACTTCTTCTATGTTTATGGCTTTTATAAACTGAAAATTTTACCCATAATTTGATAATTTTCTAGAAATAATTATTATTTACATATTAGTTTACTCCTAGACTCATGAAGATTATGCAAAACATCTTGACATCATCCTAAGTACACTGATTGTTCATTGCCTATATGTAAATAAATCTAAGTTTTATTTCTTGATCGATAAGGTATATTTATTTTACCACATCATGTCATAGGAAGGTGTGTCAATTAAACATGAGAATGTCCAAGTGTTCCTTTCTTGGGAGAAAACATTGAAATATTTTGATATCCAAATATTTTTGGGTTTATAATTTTATTACTAAACTTTCAAATAATATCCCAATTAACACACTCCCATATCCCGTGCTGAAATATAGAACATTTACATTACCAGATTTGATGTAAATAATTGTAACCTAAATTTATTATCTAAACATTACAAAATCAACATGAAAACATATATTACATACATAATAGAGGATATTTTAGGTTTATAGTTTTAGATAATTATGATAATATCCTATATAAATGATTCACATGAATTTAAATGAATATTTCTTTCACTTAACCCAACTTTTGTTTATCATATCAGTACATCACCATCATCATCAATATGAAATACCTTCCAGACATAACTCATTAAATGTCATTTCATTTGAACTTTAGGAAAAGGAAACACAAATAAGGTGATCTAAAACACATAGAAATGGAATATTCAGGTGTTAATAAATTAACACCATCAATGATCAAAAGAGTGCATAAGGGTATGATGACATAATAAAAGTAAATGAGTGAATAATAAAATAATTTAAACCCATAAATAACAAAATAATTAAATTTTAAATCATGTTAAAGGAAGGAGTCATCAAAATTAATAATAAAAAACCATGTGATATCAATATCGATCATTAGAAAAATTATTAACCAATACTAATCAATTAAAATCCATTTTGGTAACTTGGGATATCACTTTCATGAAAAACATTCAAATCCTTTTTAGTTGGAATAACCATATAGTAAACTTCCAACAATATAATTACCCAATTCATTGGTGATATATAACGGGGATCACCCTTCGTATAGTCTATATCAGGATCACCTATTTTCTATGAAATATAATGGGCCTCAACCGTTTATATAAGATATATCAAGATCACTAGTGTGACCTAATTGGGTAAAACCCATTTTTTAAGATTTATTAGGATTGGAGGTTTCATATAATGCTTAAGTAAAAAATCAATAATAAAACACCTTAATCATAAAACTCATAAAAAAATAATTATTCATTTATAAACTAATAAATAAATGAAAAATAAATGGGTTTAATTTCAATGTATTTTAATCATTGTTAACTCATGAAAAAGAAATATGTTCCATAAAAATATCATTGAAATATGTTAATCCCATGGAAATGAATAGTGGTATATAATAATACCATTTAAGTAATATTAACACATGGAAAATAATTGGGTTCCATAACAATCCCTTTGGAACATGATTAAACAAATGGATTCAAGAACAATCTTTTTGAAACATAATTAAACAATGGAAAAGAAATGGGTTCCATAATAGTCTGTTTAGATCCTCATTAACCATTGTAAAAGAAATGGGTTAAAAAAATATTTGAGACATGATTATCCCATTAAAAATAAATGGTTTCCAGAAAACTTTCTTCGAAACATGGTTATCCCACGGAAAAGAAACAAATTACACAAAAATCTGTTTAAAACAATATTAATCCATCCATTATATATTAAGGATGTTATAAATAAAAAATATCCCTATTGAAGGAAAATTAATGGTATGGTTTGTTGATGTTGATGATTTTAAATACCACTAAAAGATCATTAAAAATCATTAGGAGGAATGTAATCTATAAACATTCCAAAGCGTACCATACCACCTTGAAACATTTAAATCCAAATACCCATGAAAGAATAAAATTAAATAAAACATATAATACCAATATAATAAGTATATTATCAATATAAAAACTCAAAGGATCAATATATACATATTATAAAAATAATTATGTGTATAAAAACAAATAATACTCAATGGAATGAAAATAAAGATGAAACACATTACAATTGTTGAAACATATATATTAGAAGACCCAAAAGTAATCATCATAAATGAAACATTTAAATACCATGAAGTTAAATAATTCATGACATAATATATCGTAAGGGTATATAGATATAATATAACAAAAAAATTAAGTGATAAATATGACATTTATCTCACAGATGTAAAAAAGTGAAATGAAAATTCCATACAAAGATAACATAATTAGAGTGAGAATATATCAATGAAATAATTATGTGTGACATATTTAAATAAAAAAAAATAAAAGGTTAAATTAATTATATAATAAATATGTAATTTCACACATATTCTTGGCATAACATAACCAATTACATGGATGTTCAACTTAATAAATAGAAATTTAGTTATGTAATCCCTTAATTGGAGTCCGATTTGTTGTGATTATCATCTATTTTCCAAAATAATAAAATTATTTTAATTATTTACATTCTTCATATCATTTAAAAAATTTATTATTACATTTATTTCACTTATATACATGTTATATACAATTTCATAATCAATAATTTTTAAGTCCAATGTTTTGACCATATTCGGCTTATATGTCAAAACTAACATTGATAGGTTGACTATTGTCAATGAGGTCATTATTTAAACATATATAAAATAATAATAATGACTTAATTATCAAATTTTTACATCAATTATAGTTTTAAAATTCATACAGTAAATATGGTTATGAAAAATGAACCAACATTACGATCATGGAGACAGTAGGTCATACGTACGCATGAGCAACATTATCATTTCTCAATGATCATTGTAGAAAGAATGAAATAAATATTATATTTAAATAATGAAAATAATGTCAAAATAAAATATTATTTAATTAAATATACTTAAATATATCATCCTTGTTATGTGGTTATGAAAAATGAACAATCCCATCACTTCGAGGAGGCGGTAGTCCACATGTACATGAATGATATTATCATATTCCCACAAAATGGAAAGCAAGAAAGTATGTTTCATAGAATAATCACTGAAGTATTAAGACAATATAAATATCATTTATTTCATATAAAAATAGCATTTCCCTCATAATTTACTTCCATAAGAGGAGGTAAATGGAAAATAAAGGACATCATTTCTTGTGGTGGTAGTTCTCCGTAAACACGAACAATGATCTCATTACCCATTTGATCGAAGTGTGTGTAGTTATAGGTGGAAATTGAAAAATAAAAAAAATAATTGAATATTTATGATCATATGGTTATTATATAATAATTTAATAGGAATAGTTTAAGTGTGTGTTGAAATAAATAAATCAAAAGTGCTCGTTGAGGAATGTTACCTCATTTCGGGTAACTTCTTTTAGTTTTCTGCAAAGGGATTCTGTGGTTTTATTTAAAACCAAGTTGATGATCCTAATATGAGATAATGGATTTTGGGAGATTATTTTTTTGGGTTTTGGTTGAAACAAATGGATTGAGTTTTGTGATTATAAAAGGAGGATATGATGCCTTTTATAAGTGGAGAAAATGACAAATAGGGTATTCTTGAAACGATTTGAATGTTCCCCATGTTTTAATTATCCCTCAGGGGTCTAATGTGTGATATTATATAACATAGTAGTTTTAATGGTATAAATATGTACATAAAATAATTTTTATAGAAGTATAGGGTCATTTTTTCACCTTATATTCTATGTTTAATAATTAAGTAAACTTGTTTTTACAAAATCAGGTTAATTAATTTTAATTACATTCACAAATAATTATGGTAAATTTTTTTCTATCATAATAGGGTGTATAAATTTTTATTATTAAAAATATGTATTCAATTTTTAAAACATCAATACATAGTATGGTCAAAAATTAATTTAAAACTAATCTCATACACGGGACGAGACAACGAGGTTTTCTAAAGAGAAATGTTCAAAAGATTGAATTGTTTTATACCCAATTTCAATATAAAATTGATTCCAATTATCATAATTGTTTTAAAATAAATAAAATTATCTCACTATAATTTAAAAAAAATTAAAAATTTAATTTAAATCTATAAAATATTTATTCCAAAAAGGAGTTTCAATTAAAATCTGATGTCATTCACAATTAATCAAAATATGAAAGTTATTAGAAAAATATAAAAATATAAACCAAATAAAATTTATATATTCTAATTCCAAAAATTTAGTTAAATTTATCATAACAATTTTAAAAATATTCAAAATTTAGTTTTAAAACAATTCTACCATTAAAAGGCAGTAAAACTGCCCTTTTAAAAATATACATATTTCTATGATTTAAATTGTATTTCTCTATACCTTAATCCTATAAAAAATAATGTATGAATTTAAAATTTTTATTTATTATGTAATATATAAATATCATTAATATTGATTAATTTTATTTTTTTAATAAAAAAATGTAATTTTAGTCATAAAAATAGTTTTTCAAAAAAAACGCATCATTTATAATCAATTTCTCTTTATTTTCATTTCCAATTAATTAGTAACTAGTGAATTAATTTTATAAACATGTGTAAACTATTATTTCATAATTTAGTTAATCATTTTCATTTTTTCTATTCCAATAGTTAGGTGATAACTATTATGTTAAATACATAATATTAATTGTATATTGTTTCCTAGTAAGACTCGGGTTTGTGTGTAACATAAGTCATTAAAAGGACTCGATGTTGTGTGAAAAGAAAATATAAAAATGGGTTTCCATGTGATGCAAGATAAACTATATATTTCATGTAATGTATTATATTAAATAATTTAAATTAATTTGAAAGAATATATTTCATAAACTATTGAGATGTTACACCACACCCCCTTAAAATGAATTTCACCCTTGAAATATTTCTTGGGTATCAAATTATTATCATTTATATAATCCCCTTATTGATACCCACATTATAAAAATCATTAATAAAAAATCCTCTTAAAATTAGGAAAGAAAGAAACGTAAAGGTCACCAGATGTTACACATTACTAGGATTCCACCAAGGGATAACAATGGTAGGAAATTGAAAGAATGATTTGGAATGAAGAAATAATTCACATAGAAAAATAGAGAGTGATAGAGAACATGGTCATGTGGAAGTCTATGAAAAAAAATAGAAAACAAATAGGTGTGTAAAAGGTCCTTATTATCATCAGAAAAGATGATAATAGGACATAATTTTATTTCAAGATCCTTTTCCTAAAGTTGAAGGATTTCTATCACTATCTAGAATGAAAACATAAATAAATATACATAATTGATGAGTATAATTTCATCGTTTAATTAATTCCCACTAAAATATCATATGTTTCTCCAAATGATAAGTATTCAAGATGAGTTTTTAATTTATGAATCACTAAAATCAACTTCTAAAGACCACATAACCATAAAAGGGATAGTCGAGCTATTCCAACTGTCCTTAGACATTAAAAAACCTGAAATGGTTAGAACATAGAAAGATAATTCCAAATTGTAGTAAACCTTCATATGATAAACTATTCTTTAGACTTAAATAGTAATACCCAAATTTCAACCAAATTATTCCATAAATAAATATCCATAATATTATTCAAATATTTCCCGACTGTGTTCAAACCTGAACGATTAGAAGGATTTTATCTTATATTCTTCCATGATAAATATAACATTATTTGACAAATAAAATCATCCCAAAAAAACATCACATTTATCCAAGGGGTTAAAAATACCTCATCCCATGGAATGTATCCAAAAAAATCATTGATGGCCTCAAAATTTAAACTATATAAAAACCACAAATGGGGTGTCTTAAGAAAATAAACTTATGATCAAACATAATCTTATAGTCCTATGAAGGAATTTATAACTCCTAAGAAAACCTCATATGAAACATCTTAACAACACAATTTTTCTAAAATTTCCTTTTAAACCCACTATAATATCCCAAAACCCACACTCTCAGACCACGTGTTGAAATACACAACATTCAAAATTTCGGATTTGATACTGAAAATTGTGACCCAACTTCCTTATCTAAAATTTACAACATAAAATGGAAATCATAGATCACTTACATACTGTATGACCTTTTAGGATTAGAGTTTTAGGGAATTGGGAAGAACACCTACATAAACAATTCACACTAATTTAAATGATCATTTTTCCCACATTACATAGTTTTTATTTATCAAAATAATTCATCGTCATCATCTTTATGAAATAACTTCTTGATATAAAACATTCTTCATCATTTATTTTGAACCTAAGGAAAAGTAAACATAATAATGGTGGGATCAAACTCTTAGTAAGGGAAAACATATTAATTAACAAATGAATGTCATCAATGAGCATAGGAATGCATATTGGTATTTTACCATAATCAATTTGCATGAATGGATAATAAAAGATCTGAAACCCATCATTACCTAAATCAAAAAAATTTAAAACATGTAAAAGGAAATAGTCATCCAAATCAATAATCAAAATCCATGTGATATCAATCTCAAACATTATAAATATTATAACCCCAAATAAGAAAATAAATAATTTTGGTAACATAGATCCTCAATTTCATAAAATCAATTCAAAAACATTAAAAAACCCTTTTGATGGAAATAACCATATTACCAACATACAACATTATCATTACTATATTCATTATATATCTATAATATATATCACCCTTCATATAACGTATATTGGGCTCACCTATTGTCCACGAGCTATAATTGGGATCAACCCTTAATATAAGCTATATCGGGCTCATTTGTGAGCTATAATGGAGATGAACCCTTCGTATAAGCTATATTGAGCTCACTTATGTCATATAATTATTTAGTAAAATATCATGATAGAAAAAATCCATCATAAAAATATTAGTCACAATCATTATTCATTTATAACCTGATAAACCCATGGAAAATAAATTCGTTTAGTTTCAATCTCTTTGAAACAAAATTAACCATTTAAAAAGAAATGGGTTTGAAAACAATATCTTTGAAACATGGTTATACCATGGAGAAGAAAATGTTCTTTAATAATATCATTTAAAAAATGTTAAACTATATAAAAGAAATGGTTTTTTTAACAATCACTTTGGAACATGATTAACCAATGGAAAATAAATGGGTTTAACAAGAATTTATTTGAAACATTATTAACCCATGTAAAGGAAATAGGTTCCATAACAATCTCTTTAGAGAATGATTGAACTATTTAAATGAAATGGGATTAATAAAAATATCTTTGAAACATGATTATCCTATGAAAAATAAATGTGTTCCATAACAGTGTCTTTGAAACATGGTTAGCCCATAGAAATGAAATGTCATCCAAAATTACCTATTTTAAACAATCTTAATACACACTTAAATGAATTGTATAAATAAAAAATATCCCAATATGAGTATAAGTAACAACAAGTTCTTATTATCTTTATGATTATAAATACCATTTAATGATCATTAAAAACATTCATGAGTAAAATAATATTTAAACATTTCAAAGTGTCCTATAACACCTTGAAACATTTTAATCATAATCCCCATGAAGGAATAAAATTAAATGAAAGCTAATATATCATTATAATAAGGATATTAATGAATTTTTTTTCAAGGGAACAATATATATACCTTATAAAAATAATTAGGTGTATAAAAACAAATAAGTCTCAATGGTATGAAAATTAACCGGAAACCCATTACATATGTGGTAACATATGAATCAGAATCCACTAAATTAATAACCATAAATAAATTAATAATAAAAAATAAAACATTTAAATACCAAGAAAAAATAATTAATTATATAATATATCAAAATATTAATTATATACAACACACAAAAATAAGATGAAAACACTACATTTATCTCACATATGTAAAAGGTGAGATGAAAATTCCATAAAAACATTGTATCATTAGAGTGAAAATAAATCAAGGAAATAATAATTTGTTAAAAATTTAAATTCACAAAATAAAAGTGGAAATAAATTATAAAACAATAATTGGTAATTTCACACATATTTTTGGAATTACATAACCAATGGCATCAAAGTTTAACCCAGTGAATAGAAATTGGGTTAAGGAATCCCTTAAATTGAGTTTGATTTGTTTTGATTTTCCTCTATGATCATGAATGATAAACTTATTTTTATTGGTTATTTTTTTCATAAAATTTTAAAATTTTATTATTAAATTAATTTAAATTATATAAAAGTTATATATAATTATATAATCAATAATGTTTATGTTGGATGTTTTCACAATATTTAGCTTATGTGCCTAAATTGTCATTAACTAGTAAACTATAGTAAGAGTTAAAATTATTTAAACACCAAAAAAATAATATTCATGAAATAATTATCACATTTTTACATCAATTATTATTTTAAAATCATAAAGTAAAGATGGTTATTATAAATGAACCAACGTTATGATCATGGAGACAATAGGTCGTACGTATGCATGAGTGACATTCTCATTTTTCAATGATCATTATGGGAAGAAGGTAAGTAATCATTATATTTAAAAAAAATTCTATGAAAAATATAATGTTAATTAACTATATATTCTTATATTTATATATATCTTTATTTTTATTTTGTGATATAAAAGGATGACTCACTTCACTTCTAGGAGTCTGTAGTCCTTAAGTCCATGAATGATGTTATTGTATTTCGACAAAATCGAATGTTTGAAGGTATGTGTCATATAATAATTATATAAGTATGGATAAATTATAAATATCATAAATATCATATAAAAATATTATCTCCATAATAATTATATACCATAAGAGGTGGTAATTTATGAAATGAATGACATCATTTCATGAGGTGCTAGTTCATCGTACACATGATCTATGATTCTGTTACCCATTTTGTGGAATTGTGTGTAGGTGTATCTAGAACCATTAACATATCAAATTGTTATTATATTTAGTATATTAAGGTTATTATATAATTATGGAAGAATAATTATTGAAGAGTAATGTATAATGAAATAAAAAAAAAGTTCTTGTTGAAGAATGACACCTCATCTTCAGGTAACGCCTTTTGATTTACACCAATTGGGTTACATGGATTTATTTATGCCTAATGTGAGGATTCTATTATGATATGAGTTATTTTCAAAAAATTTTTTGGGTAGGCTTTGGATGAACCAAAGGGATTGAGATATTTTATGAGAGGAGGAAGAGATGAGACCATTTATAAGTGCGGAAAAAGACACAATGGATATTCATGTGAATATTTTAGTGATCCCTACGTTTTAATTGTCCACCAAGGTTAAAAATTAGAATATTATAGAACCTTAAATGTGTAATGATTTAAATATATACATAAAACAATTTTTAGACATGTTTAGAGTAATTTTAACACCTTATATTCTAAGTTTAATCATTAGGTAAACTCATTTTTACTTGTATCACTTTAATTAATTTTCATTAAATTCATTAATATTCTTGGTGAAAAACTATGTATGAATTAATACAAATTATAAATTATTATTATTATAATTTTTGATTCCATTTTTTAAAATTAGAAAAATAGATGTGGCAGAAATTGATTTCAAATTAATCCTACAGACGAGACTAGACAACAAGTTTTTCAAGAGAAATGTTCAAAAGTTTGAAATGTTTTTATACCCTATTTCAATGTGAATACGATTATAATGAACTAAATTCGTTTAAATTATATAAAATTTATCTAATTATAGTTTAAAATAAATTAAAAAGATTATATAACAATATACATTATTTAGATGAAAAATTAGTTTTTAATAAAAATTCATTGGCATCCGCTATTAATCAAAATATAAATTTCTTAGAAAAGTACCAAAAATTCCCACAAAGTAAATTATGATATTATTATTTCAAAAATTAAATTTATTTTTTCAAATAAAATTTATAAATGTGTTAAAATTTAGTTTTGAAATAAATCCTTCCATTAAAAGGCTGTAAAACATCATTTTTTAAAAATATACAACTTTTTATTCTTAAAATTGGATTTTTTTTCTTATCTTAATCCTATAAAAATTATTGGATTAGTTTGAAAACATTTTATTAAATTATATAACGTTTATATTTCATTAATATCTTTCATTAATTTTGATTAATTTATTTTTTTAAGATAAAAATAACATTCTGGACATAAAAATAGTTTTTCATAAATACACATATTTTATATTCAATTGGTCTTTATTTAAATTTATAATTAACCAGTAACCAATGATTTAATTTTATAAATATGTGTATAATATTATTTAATAATTTATTTAATCATATTCATCCCACCATTCATATAGCTATGTGATAACTATTTTGTAAAATAAATAATATTAAAATTATATTATTGTTTAATAAGTCTCGATCTGGTGTGTAACATAAGTCACAAAAGGTACTTGATGTCCTGTGAAATACAAGAAACATTTTTTGTTCCATGTAATGAAAGATAAACTATTTATTATGTGTAACCCAATATATTATATAACATAAATTAGTTTGAAAGAAGATATTTCATAAAATATCACGATGCTATAGTTCATTAAAGACTTTTCTCATTTTCTAGTGTTACTATTAGACCTGAATAATAAATGTATAAAGATTGAGTGGTCTGAAACATGTGATAATTACATCCAAGAGATAAAGAGGAATTTTAGTAGTGAAGTTATTTTGATCTTACCTGATATGGGTAAGAAGTAAAATATATTTTATATTCCACCTTGGATCAGACCTGAGGTAGTGTTTCTTTAGGGAGATCATGTCATGGAGTATGACTCTCTTTGAGTTAGAGGACATAGACTGAAGATGTTTAGGAGTCCTGTTCTAAGTGGAAAATGATGGCCTTAATCTTATAGAGGCATAAATGTGTTCATGTGTAGTGTAATAATATAACTCACATGTCATTATCCACTGAGCCCCATATTCTGAGTCATATTAGGAGGAGTCAATATAAGGATATGGGGTTCCTAGTGTGGAGGGATAGATATGATGGTTAGGATATACCTCCTTACTAGAACCTCAATAATTATAAAATTATTCTGATTTATATTCATTTTATTATTCCTACTTATATATGGGAGGAGATAATGTGTGGGTTTCATGATTTAAAGTTGGAGGTGCACCTAGGTTTGACCAAAATCTACCATGTAATTTATATATAGTATTGGTGTCTAGGAATGAAGTAGGAGATCATATGTTTGATGATGTGATCCTTCACGTATCAACTAGTGAAGACTGAAAAACAATGTTCTTCTAGTATTTTACAGTCATTGACCATTATTTAATGTATGTGGGTTTCCGTAACCATGGATATTGTGGTGGGTTTTCCATGGACTCCTCAGAAGAATGACACGATATGAGTGAATTTTTACTGGTTAAAATGTTTATCCCATTTATTCCCATTTAGGTAGATTTTCACCATCAACAAGTTGGGATACATTTATTTTTGATAGATAGTATAATTTATAGTTTCAAATCAAAATCATCATTTTAAACCATGCTTTTGGAAAGGCATGAAGAAGGATGTAGGTGCTCATGTGATTTTGAGTAAATATTTTCACCCATAGAAAAATGGGAAGTCAGAATGTACGTTATAGGTGTTAGAGGACATGCTGAGAGAATTCATCCTAGACTCTTTTGGGGCTTGATAAGATCACCTATAACTTTTTTTGTTCTACTATAAGAAAAATTATCAAGTTACTATTCACATGGAAATAAATTAGTAACTATATGTAATTCCTTGTAAATCACATTTTTTGGATTAAAGTGGGTTAATAGAAGTTATTGGGGCTGAGTATTATTCTCGAGACATTAGATTATATTTATTTGATCTTAAATATTATAGTTTTGAACCATAGTAGATTGAATTCAAACTCTGATCGATGTATTAATTTTATAAAACTTTATAATATGTAGTATAATATTCATTTAGGTGTATCCAATATTTGGACTTCAAAAGATTTAAATATAGAGAGAGTTAGTTCCTAGGTATGTAAATAAATTTGAGACTGCTGATAGGATTAGTTTTGTTACATATAGGTTGGTTCTTCTATATAGGTACAATGACATGCATAACAATTTTCAAGGGTCATTTCTTCAGCTATATCACCCCAAACCTTGAATTTTGGTAGATGGTGATAACAATGTTGAGATCGAGTTTGATGAATCCTTTGAGGAGAATCTTATTTGTATTGTGTATTTTCTTGATAATGTTTTCCAGGTTATGATCCTTCCTTTGGTTTGAGTATTGTGGCTTCATGGCCATTTATATGATGAATCAAGGGAGAGAGAATATGATATGTTGGCCTAGTTCCCCAACGTTTTTAACTTGGATTCTTAATGATAATTAGGAGTTCAACATGAGGATGATACATTTTAAATTGTGGAGGCAGTAATATTTTGACCCATTGACATGTCAAATTTTAATTTTTTTTCCTTGAACTAAATTTGAATGGCTAATAAAATGCCTCCAAAGAAAGGGAAGGTATTAGGAATGTATTTTAGGTTCAGGACATGAAAAATAGAGAAAAATGTCCATACTTTGTATAGAGAATGGTTGGAACATGATTAGTAATAACTATTCACCATGACCATAAAATATACAGAAGAGTGAAGTAAGGTTTTTAAACCATGAAATATGTAGCCCGAAAACCATGCAAGGTTGGAAATGTCCATTCACATGGGTTCTAAATGGTTTGTCAAATTGTTTTATTGTTTCTAATAACTACCCAACTTGGTTTCTTAATGGACAGAGGAAGCAACATGGTTGGCCCATAGTTTGAAAAAATGTGTAGCCTAAACATTTGCCTCATTAGAAGTGGGAAAGTTTCCACTTTTCCCTCCGAACCATTATATGATTTCACCCAAATTTACTCATTGTTTATCTTCTATCATCTTAGGATGAGAATAAATATCTTTCAACTCTTCCAAGGATATTTCTCCTTTTTTTTTCTAGGGAATTTGAGGTGTCATTTATTATAATTCAATACCATGGGTAAGTATTTAACTCCATTTTTTATTATATTTCTAAAGATTCAAAGAATGGTTGTTTGTATTATTTTAAATATCATGAGACCTAATTATAGTGAGTTATTGGAATTTTGTGTGGGTCAATTCTATTTCAAATTTGATCGAGGTTGGACAAAACAATTCTCTATAGGAAAACAGTATGTGTTCTACATGTTATTTATAATTGTATTAATATGGCTCTAGTTTATGTGGTTTCTTATATTGAAAAAATGTTCTTTACATCTATTTAATTATTTAAGAATAATAAATTGGGATTTAAAATAATTTGTTAGCTCTTTCACACATCTTTTTGGGTATATGGATGATTGTGTTATTAGGATTAATTCCAACCATGGGATGTTTTAATCAATTAAAAATTGTAAAAAGTGTTGTATATGATTAAATAGAGATTTTAGGTGATTAATATAGTTGTAATTTTTATTTGGTAGGTTACTTTTACATTAGGGGTTTTTTGGATTAATTTTGAAATTAAAATTTTCATGACATGGTAAAAGTAACAAAGGGTAAATGGTTAAATGGTCTTGTTTATCTTTCAAAATGGATTAAAATTACCATTAATATATATATTTTAATTGAATAAATTGTTGAATGGTTTTATTATGGAATTGGGTTAAATTATTTTAGTGATATATACCATGTAAATAATGATAAATAAAAGAGGTTTAACCTTGCGGTTTTGACATGTTAAAAAGGTCACGTATGTCAGACCATGGAAAGTGTATGATGATGACATGTTTAGATATAGTGGACATGATTCTTAACACACATGGATATGTATATTGGTCATGAAACTTGTTATCCTAGATTTAGGATGGATATAAATGATTCTCTATCTCCTTGGCTTTATATCATAGACATGATGCACCAAATTATTGGTAAGGGTGCTGAAATGACTTTCTATGATGAAATATCATTTGACATATAATGATTAATTGAAATAATTATCCTTAGTATCTATGATCAAAATATTTAATAAATTACCATTTTTATTTAGAGTTTTTAATATATAAAATTGATTATTTAGACTTCTAACATTGATAAAACATGTTTGGTGGGTTGGGGATCTTGATGAAGGCCAAATTGGCCATGTGTCAAGTTGATAAAATTTTGTAGTGAAACGTATTTCATTATTGGAATGTTCATTTTTTCCCTTTTTCATTTGAATACACCATTATTATACAAGATATTTATTTAGACATATTTGGTTATCTAATATTGAGTTATACACACACCCAACACGAGAAACTCTTGGTAGCTGATCAAATTTCATGGTTGTAGGTTAGGATAAGGGAAAATGTCATGTAATATATGTCTATGTATGGATTTTGGCATCGAATGTGGATGAGGGGACCCAAATTAATGTTGAGACATGATTTTGGTATTTTCAATGTGTCTTTATTTGTGTGTTCTATTTAAATATGAAACTAATTTGACACAACATGGTTTCTATATTGGATTATGGGAACATATCCAGTTTTTTGGATCTTGTTTTGAGGTTCATAGTTATTGTTGGTTATCTACTATTTTTACTTTGCTTATTGTTTATTTTGATATTTTTTTGTTTTCTTACTCTAGTAAATAAGGTATAGTCTCCCCACAATCCTTATTAGACCAAAAAATCTACTCAATAACCTCTAGTGTATGGTAAGTCATATATGAGGTCATGGGGTGAGCTGGCTTGGGGCACCAATTTAGTGTCTCCTTGTCCAGGACATTACAGGCACAAAAACCACTTAAATTATGGATGTAGAACCCGTAAAGTAATATGAAATCATTTATCATCCCAATTAATAGGATACACTTGTTAAAGAATGTTAATCCATCAAGTCCACTCCTATCAGTAATATGTAAGAAAACATTTAGTATTACTATTCTAGACCAACTATCCCAATGAAGAAGTAATTCATGGAACCAACATCTCCATCATCCATGGAGTGCCATTTTATTCTTTATGATGGATTGATCCATCAATTTTGTTATATAGAAAATAATTCTTATGGTCAATTTGACTGGAATCATCTTTGAGAAACTACAATCCAGTATACTATACAATCCCACTAAATCCTAGCTTCTAATTGACAGTGATTCATGAAAATATATAAAATAGATCGAGCCAATATAAAACCCACCAAATCCTAAAAATCTGATCTACTCAATATGTATCAATCAATGTTATTCTAAATACCGAAGTTTACAAACATCTTTTAGGATCCCAGTAGAATGATGGAGGTACATTCAATATATCACTTAACCCAGTCACGATCACTATGCAATAAAGTCCATGACCAACTCAAGGTCTCATATATGCTATATATGATTATAGTTTTTGTGACACTAAAGAGATAAAGTTCAATTATATAGATAAGATAACTTAATGTATCAAAATTTGTCAATTATATAAAATCAATTCAAACTTTTATAATTAATCATATTTTCTAAAACCATTCCCAATCAACACTGAAACTTTTAAATCTCTTCAAACCAACTCATGGATGGAACATTGTAATGCCTCTTATTTTCAAAAGAGAAAACTTTGTTCAATAGCCTATGTGATACACAACATCGAACACAAAATAACAATGATTATTTAAATATTATCATCTTAATGATTCAATTAAATATATAGAAATGAGTAGAATTAACTTATTTATGAAATATATATATATCTTAAATATATTATTAAATGATTATAAAATAATCAATCAATTTTTGGAAATGTCTTTTTGTGTGTTTTCTTCAAAAATAATTTTTTATTCTTTTATGAAAAATATATTATAATTATTTTATATAAATTTTAAAAATATTACTTGATAAAATAACTTTCATTTTTTATATCATCATATCCTATTTAACTTATGATAGAAATTTGGATGTTTTTGGAAAATGTACATTTTTTAATGAATAATGAAAATATGTTTTTTATATAAAATTGTATTTTATATTGATAAATAAATTTAATTTGATTTTAAGTTAACGTAATTATTCTTTAATTACATTAAATTAATTTATTTTTAAATAATCATTATACTGATTTTTTGAATACATTTATTTTTAATCTTAAAATACATTTGTTTTGAAAACTGATTTAAAATGAAAAATATACCTCGATTATAATTAATTAAAATATTATAAGATGATAAATTATTTAATGAAATATTCAGATTAAATATCTATATTTACACAATTAATATTACAAGTTATATTGTTATATTGAAGTCATATTCTCCTTGAAAAATGAATTTTTTAGAAAATTATTTTCCATCATGCTTGCAGGTTTTATTTTAAATTAAATTATTCCACCATTACAGATAGATTTTGATAAAATTGAATCTATATTTTTTATATTCATAATTAATATTATGTAATATGGTTACATTAATTTTTGAACCATATAAATAGTAACTATAGTAAATATTATTCACCACGGTAAAATTTAAATATGTTAATTAAGGGTAAAAATAATTTAACAAAGACTAAAAACAATGTAAACCAAAAATAATTATATATATATTATTTTAATTGAAATTATATTTATATTATTTTTAATTTATAATTGATTTACTATTCCATTTTATAAAAAGTATACTTCGATATGATAAAACACAAAATTATATTTTTCAGTAATATGCAATTTCAATTAAGAAATTCCTTTTGGAAAATTAATGGTCTTTTGAAATAAATTATATTTTAATTAAATATTATTAATAAATAATTATTATTAAATATAAATTATTATAGAATTTTTATGAAGTCAAATATAATTTTTATAGCAGTTTGAAAATAGTAAATGTCAAAAAACCCCGTCATTTTCAATAAACCCATTTATAATTTTTAAAGTGAAAATTATCATATTTAAAAAATTACTTAGAGAAAATGAATATTATATTTTTAATTAGAACTTCAAAATTACCCAAAGATGAATTTTTCATAATTTTCTGACATAGTCAATTTTTTGGACAAAAATTAAATATCATATTAATATACTATGTGTTTTATGACATCATAATGACCCAAAAGTGATGTAATAATTACTGTAAATGGTATCCAAGACCAAATATCTACCATTTAAAATAATGTGATTTTATTTATATTTGACTAATTTTATTAAGACTTTGGAAACCCTCCAAAACAATTGATTTATTTTAGGGTTTTAAAATCATTTCTTTAAGAGTGTGACTCACCTTCACATAAACAAGGGAATTAATTTTTTTAAGTTTGAATATAGGAAATATAAAATAATAATAACCACTCCAATTTGGTTTAAACTTTGGAAAAAACCATGCTATGGTTGGTGGTTTCGTATATTTTATCATGTAGATTCCAAAACAAAAATAATAATGAAATCCCCCTCATTTCATAAATAAACTCACCAAAAATACCATTTGTCTTCACTAAAACACCTTGGAGAATATCCATACACTTCCATACACTCTATAGATTCCTCCCAAGGTTCCCCAAATCTCTCAAGTATCCCCTCCCAAGCATTTGGATTCAAACAATCAAGTAAGGGATCCATACCTTCATCTCCTCCTTTCAATTCAAGAATATTCTATAAATTTAATAATATTAATTTAAATTTGTGATATTTTAATTAATTTATAATAATTAAATTACTATCCACTATCTTTTATATAAATTATATATTATTTTTCACCTCTAATTCTGACCATTATCTAAGCTGTTACTATGTTGAAATTCTATATGGAATCTTTCACTCTCTTTTTTATCAAGTAATTGTTTTTATTATTTCTATAAATTTACTATTTATTATTATGATATTTATTCTTATATACTACCATTACTTCAAATTTTATCTATAAATATTTATATCATCATTTCCCTATCATTAATCCTTATATGATTCTTTATGTACACTCATTACTATGCAGAATGTTTTTTAGGGATATCCCACTCTCCTTTTTATTCAAGCACTTATTTTATGTTATACTTATTAATTTACATTTTTTATGGTTGGGATATGTTATTACATTTCCTAGATACCATCCTTTTTATATATAAATTATTATATACCCCTTTCACTATCATTAATCCTCTCATGATCCTTTATGTGCAAATGTTACCCTACTAAAATTTCATAAGGGATTTCACTATTCTCATCTTCATTCAAGAACATTTTTTGTGTTATTTCTATTAAATTTAATTTAATTATGTTTTAATATGTTCTTAAAAATTATCCTAAATTTTCACTAAATTTATAAATTATCATATCCCTTTTCCCTTCATTAATCCTCCCATGATCGTTTAGGTACACCTGTTACCATACCAAAATATAATTAGGAGTTTTTTCTCTATTCAAGTTTCTCCATTACATTATGCCTTCTATTTCCAAATTTTTAATTTTTTCATATAATTTCCATGTACCTAATACTTACCATTTTATTATTATATGTTTAATTATCTCTTTCTCTCTCATCAACCAATTTTTGTGAATCTTTAAGTGATTCCATTATTCTGCCAAAATTTCACTGTGATATTTCATGCCAAAACCTTGGTATAGTTAATTCGAAGACCATTTCTTATCAAGGGTTTTCACATTTATGCACATATAATTTTTGGGAAATTAAATATATTTATTTCACACTCCATGATCATGGTATAAATTATGATAATGAATGAATCCATGTTGTATGATGTATAAGGAACATTAAATCTTAAAAGTTATATGATTATGATGGGTGTTCCCAAATTGCACTACAATGCATTAGGTACTTCTTAATATCATGATATGTCCTATTTGGATAGAAAGTGAACCTTATTCCTTTATGGGTATTTCCCCACCATGATGAATTGGAGGGTTTATCATTTACCTATATTTATGATTTAGTGTTTTAATTTATTTCCACAGTTCTTATGTTGTGATTATAATTCTATATTATGTATCATTATTATTTTTAATATTATGACGATTGTTATGCACCATTTATTTTTTATTGTATAACATGTATTATTATATTCATCTTATGACATGATTATTACCTTACTAGGATTTATTTCTCACCATTTTTTTTATGTTTTTCCCCAGGTTATCCCATGTATTTTAAAAAACCATGGAATTTTAGAAGCATGTTAAGGATGTTTTAAAAAACGTTTTTGTATCCCATGATAAAAAGATATGTTATATACCTAATTCAATTTGAGGAAGAAGAGTAGTAGCTGAAAAATTATATGAACCCAACCCACACACATGAAACCAGTAAGCAGTGGGAAATTACAATTGAACCTTGATTCTTTGATATATCATCATATATGGTATCCACTACTCTCTCTATCCAAGATAATGACTATCTACTTGATCTTGTCTCCTCATATATTAATGGATCTATAAAATTAAAAAAATCCCTGACTAATCAACAAAAAAATAATGCACACTCTTGAAATTAAAGAGGAAACAGTTGTGGTGGCTCATGTCTACAATACTAATTCAAAGAAAAATTAGTAGATTCATATCCAAGACTTCGTGAATGAGGATGAAATTGAATCCACACAGACCCAACACTCACTGGAAAACAAGGAGGGACCAACAGAGAATCATGTTTACAACACAACATGAATCCCTAATGAAGACATTCCTTTTCAAACACCCATGAAAGAGAATTCCAATTTCTCCACATAGGTCCAGACTATTAAGAATTCCAAATATATTAAATCTGCCACAAATCTCACAAAGGCAGGGGATTCTAGAAAATAAAGAAGAAAAATGGATATGAAATACAGAGAGGGAATCACCCCCAAAACAAAACCAAAATAAGTATAATCTATTGAAACTATCAAGGAATATCCAACCCTAGCATGGAAGGTTCTCTTAGGCTCCTTGTAGACAGGTACAAACTAGGAATTATTTTAATTTCAGAGCAAAAAAAAATCATCCAATGAAACCACTATTTTCAATAGTAGGGGATACTTTATGATGGTTACTACCCATACTGAATCCAACTTTGATAGTATATAGCTCTTGGTTCACAGTAGGGATGAAATTCCTTTCATTATCAATGAGGATAACCAAGTCATCACCTATATCATTGATATATCTGGATAGAAAATGTTTTTTTTCAATTGTATATGCATTTAGTAGTTAAATGTAGATGAGATAACTATGAAGGAAAATCAGGGATCTTTCTAATATTATAATTGTCCCATAGACTATAATTGGTGTCTTCAACACTATTATTCACACAGATAAAAAATTGGAACTATTGTATAAATAAATCTCCATTAAGGACATTGGATCCTATGTTGATGAAGCATGGATAACTAATATCATCCTCCTAGGGGACAAGTTTAAAAGTTACATGAGAAATTTAAATGGCTCGAGGGAAATAATAATCGATAAGGACATTGTCAATCATGAATTTCTTGGAATGTTTTAATCATTAACTTGTGTCCCCTTGGAACATCAAAAATCAAAATATCATATTATTCTGATTAGTTTTTTTGATAATGAGAGAATTAAACATATTTAATTTTTGTTTAGTAATGAAAGGTTTTATCTTCCAAATTTCTCAAAAAAAATTTAGGATTCTAAGGTCTTCAATGAATGTACTTCCAACCCCCGAGCATATATTTCCAAGTTCAAAATGCTCAAGATAATGCTAAAGGAATGGATAAAAATAACATTTAACTCACTTGATTCATAAATTGATACCCTTTAGTTCTATTGACATTAAATACATGAATCAATTACAATGAACAATTTCTCTGGGAATAAATCCCATGAAGTTGAGATGTTATCCAATATATAAAACCACATCAAACTTAGAGACTACATCAAAAAGGACATCCTCAAAATCAACTACCTTGCTGATGAAGATAGAAACAAAAAATTCATCAATGATTTGTGGAGGATTAGAAGGGAAAATATAACCCTATCATTTAATAAAGATGGATATCAGATCTTCATGAAAGTAAATAGATTTCTAAACACAATGTATCCTTTTACATGAATCATTTCAATGGGCCACCATAGAGTGGGATGCTAAAAGAAAAAAAATTCCCAGGATGACAACTAAGAATGACAACTCTCTACTCACATTTATACCTCTTGACATGAAAATTATGGAGGCAGTCTTTGGTCTTAAGAAATAAAGATCACATGGATCAGATGAATTCTCAAATTTATTCTTCCAATCATATTGGGATATAATCCTAAATGGAATATGTAATCTTGTCAAGAATTTTTCAATGGTGGGTCATTTAGTCAAGGCTTAAATGATTAATTTATTGCCTTAATACCCAAAGTAGATAATTCCAGTGATATTAGTGAATTTAGGCTAGTAGCTCTCATCAACACAATCCACAAAATTATTATGAAAAATCATTCCAATAGACATGATCGTGTCTCCAATAAAATCATATCTTTGAATAAATTTTGATTTATGAAAGGAAGAAGTATACAAGATTGCTTTATCACCACCTTGGAATGTGTTAACCTCCTTCAAAATTACATCAGGGGTGGAATATTTTATCTTAAACATCACATTATGATGGCATTTGACAGAGTGGATTGGAATTTCATAAGCAATGCGCTCACCAGTTTGGTATTTAGCTTGTTGTTTATACACTGGATCACAACTCTCCTAGGATATTCTCACATATCCATCCTTATTAATTTATCCACTAAAGTGTACCTCAAATTATATAGGGCTAAGCTAGGGGGATCTCATTTCATCTATTATATTTTCAATTGTATAAGATAATCTTAGAAGACTTCTTCTTAACATTGTGGGTAATAGTGAAATTTAAACTATCGAAGCGGCCATAGGTATCAGTGACCCTTCCTGTATATTTTTCACTGATGAAATTATAATTTCTACTCAAATATATAGGCGGAAAATCAATAACATTAAAACCCCCTCTTTCACTATGAAAGTGTTTCATGCTAAGAGACCAACTGTAGAAAGTCACTCATTTACATTGGTATGAATAACTAATCCTCAAGAAAGAGTTGTATCATTAATGAATTGAGATTAAGATAAGGGTCAATCCATTTCATTTACATGGGAGTTACCATGTTCAAGGTAAATCCTTGTGCTTCCAAATTTTACAATATTGTAATTCTAAATATAATGACAATTGCATCTTAAAAAGGCATGTCATTATCAATGGAAGTACGTATCTTCCTTATCAATAATGTGGTGACTTCAAAGATGTTCTACTCATCTATGGTGTATCTATATACTTATTTTTTCATTAAATTCATTAACTATATGATGATAATTTTTTTTGGAGTGGAAATGTGATTGAAAGAAATATTATAAGAGCCTCTGGGAAATAGTGATGCAAGCCTCAAGATTTAGGGGCTCTTGGAATAAATTTTTTTACTCTATTTAATTATCCTCTTAAGGCTCAATTTTTTGTTGCGGTTAATGAAATTAATCTTACTCCTTTTTATTTAATACATAAATATTTCTTACAAATATTATTGTTTGTAAACATAAATACATGGATTTTTCTATTTGGGCTAGTATGAAAACTATCTTAAAAAAATACACTTGCAATCTCATTGGATTTTTTAGATCAAATTCCTCTCTGAATTGTTTGCATGAAAACTGGATTGGAGAACCTCTAATTGATCTGGTTATCTCCATGTATTATATAATTAATCATAATATCTCATTAAAATATTATTTTTATAATCTAGACTTTCTCCCTAATGAAATTTCTATAACTATTTGGATACATTATTTTACCAACCAGGAAGATATGCTTATATGGGATTAGTATCCAAATGGCCAACTTGAATCGAAGGCATTATATAAACACATGCTCCAAGGAGACTAAAAATGGATTTATAGCTTCAAAAAAACTGGGGTTAATACTTCATGATTCACTTTGATATAGAGGCTTTTGATCAAAAAAATTCATGGTGATGAAAATCAGCAATGAGTTGATATCTCCATGTGCACCAAATGTGATATTTTTCATCAGCACTGTAAAGATGTCGATCATCTATTATTGTGTTGAAAATCCGCTTCATCCCTATGGAAGGATGTACTTGATATCTTTGAGTTGCAACCACCTCAAATAGGTTCACTGCAATAGTTCGTATGTACCATTATGAATTTTCATTTTTACAAACATATTGAAATCCTTTTCAAGGTGGCTTCTGCAGTACTGCTCCACACCTTATGAAGAGGTCTAAATAACACCATTCACTCCCAGGATCACTTAAACACCATATTTGTTTTGCCTAATATTACCAAAATAATATTAAATGAAAATTCATTTCATGTTGAATGTTGAAGAAATTCGATTAGGGACCTCACTATCCCAAGGATCTTGAATCTTGCAGGTACCTTTCCTAAACCCTCTGGTACTCTGTAACTCTTATTATTTCCCCCCATTTGATGTCTAGTGTAAATTCAATACGGATGGTTCCTCATGGGGAAACCCGGTTCCATCAGGATATGGGGTTATCTTCAGAGACCATAAAAATGATGTTGTGGAATGCCTCTGTGGTCCTTGTGGCCATGCCATTACATTGAACATTGAAATGATGTGATTTATTAAATATGTAGATTTTTAATGTCAAGGATGATGAGATAACATATGATTCGAATGTGACTCCACTACCACTGTGAAATCCATTAAGATAGGAATGATTCATATCTCACAGAAGCTGATTGCAAAATGGGTGAATTTTCTTGACAATATTTCTTCTATGAGTTACATTATCACTCATACCTTTCGGGAAGCCAAATATCTTGTTGAAGGCCTTATAGAGTAAATAATTTTTGAAGAGGGATACATATGGTCTAACATTCTTCCTTGTCAAATGTTTCTAATACTTATTTATGACAAATGTAAAATTAATTCTTTCAAGATCCTGTAACATTTACTTTTCCTATGTAAAGAGCCTCTCATATCAAATTTCTAAAAAAAACAAACAAATACATAAATTATGAAGATAAAAATCATTCAATGTGAAGTGATATATATTGAAATAAGAAAGATGTTACCCAAAAAACGAGTTATTCGAATATATAGGAAGAGTTTGTGTAAAAATTTGTTACAACCTATAAAAGGAACCTAAAACCCTAATTTGACTTGGATAGTGTTCATTCCCCACAGAAGTGACCCACCAGAAAAGGATGATCCATTTACTACATTTTTTTTATTTCCAATTACATAATTTTATTATATTTCTATCTACCTTGTTACCATTAATCACAGTTGTTATAGAGAGCTAAAAAATAGTGTTAATGGAAAGTGGGAGGTGCTGGTTTATATTACTATATTTTATGTATCATTTTAACATTTTCATAAATCTTATTTCCATAATTGGATTCAAAAGAATGTTGTGAGGATGTGTGTTTTAATGATTATTCACACATGTTCTTACAATATCTAGTAAAATATCTGTTTCATCTCGCACATAAATATTTCTCTTTATTCACATTCTTTCAATGGGTGATGTATAGAAAAGTATAAGGAGTGTTTTCTTGGTTGAAGACCATGTGGAGTGGGGTGAATATACCTATTTTATTATATGGGATAAGTAATACAAGATATATTTAGTCAATTTAGGGTTTTACCTCAATACTATATAATGGAAAAAACAAGGAATTATACACATTTATGGGTAATTTATCATCTCTTATATAAAAATGAATGGGTGGTAATTGATTAAATGGTATTAAGTTATTTCGAGGAGCGAAAATGGGATAAGAGTTGTTTATTTTTAACAAAATAATGATGTTTCACTAATGTGGAATCACCTAAGGTAAATCCACCATTATTTAATAACATTAATTTATTTTATTTTATTTCATGTTTTAAAGAAAACCATCTTCTAAGTCATTTCATACTTCACATTCTTTTAAATGGAAAAAAATAAAAAATAGTACAAATAAGAAAACACATAGTAAGAGTATGTATCATGGAGAGATGATCTCATTGTAAGATACTATAATACACTCACATGAGAAAAATTGTTATTTTAATAATATTATGACAATAATTAATCATTAAGGGTATCCCTGCATACAATCATTCTTTTGATTCCTCTTACAAGCCTATGCTTGATGGAATCTTGAGGTAATTCAACCAGAATTACTTTTCAAGTGGAATTTTGTACCTCACTTTAATATCTGCTTAAAACAATAATGAAAAAAATCCATAATATCTATAAATTCATAATACCTATTGATGGATATCCCTTAATGAAAAAATAAGACGATAGCAAGAAGGTTACTCAAATGATGATAAATCCCTACACTTTATGGATGAAAATGGTTAAATGATCTACATAGGGTTCACATAAGTGTGATTTATTAGAGTTGGACATAATTATGTCCCATAATGTGATGTTAATAATGAGTCATATATGAATTAAACATCCTTGGAATATGATACTTACACTAATTTGTATGAAAAAGGTGTGTATTCCCAATATAAAAAGAAGACACTAGTATTTGGGTCCCAACATAAACTAAAATTTCTAATAGTTGAGTATATAAATAAAAAATGGAACTAGATTTTTCATATATTCAATACACCATCCACTGAAAGATATTTTTAAATTTTTTATAGATTTACAAATATCCTAGATGTATAAATAAATTGAAAACCTCTAGACGATTAATATACAGCTACATAGAGTGAATATATATAATGACGATGAATATCATGATAATGTTCCACCATTATTGGTAGAACCTACTAAAAAATGGTTCTATTAACCTGTAATCTAAAATTCAAGTTTTCTAATGGATCTAGTATCATATCTAGCCATTCGGGTAACCACTTCTAGATTTGACTGCCAGATGTTTCCATTGATATTCCACCATCCACCTGATGTCTTGGAGATCCATCTAGGGTATAATATAATACAAGGAGTAGAATCATAAGCTAATATAATTGAATTTATTTAAACCCAAATATAATACATAAAATATTTTTGTGCACCAAAGAAACTTTAGAATAATCCATACCATGAGTTTGTTTAATTAACCCCTCCAACATCATACTTTGTAAATCATAACATCTTATCTTTAAATGAAACGAGTGACCTAAAGAAATTTTACTCAATTTTCCCATAGATCTATGAAATTTCTATGAACCCCTATAAATATGTGGAAGTAAATATTATTTGGGTTTTTGAGACCTTATAAATACCCAACCTTTTTATTAAAGTAAATTATTGGTCAGGTTCATCACTAATAAAGAAAATTTATCTAATTAATTCATCTACAAATTCAGATCTATGTAGTCGAGAAAAATATCATCAACATATAGAACTAAAATTTTGGGGATAATGAGAGAATCATAAATTTCATTTCATAGTGGAAGTGCTTAATATATTAACTATACATGTAACTCCCCCAAGATAATATACTCTAAATTTGTGTAGAAAACCTAAATTATGGGGCTAACACCATGTTGATCTTATATAAATACCCCAATGAATTCAATATGTTCACTTAAATGGAAAAAATTCGTATTAATTATATTTATAGAACTAAATAAAATCATAATAGAAACCATCGAAACAAAAAATAAAATGTTTAAAAAAACTGAAGTATTATCCATTACTCTTAAATTTGGGATTGGGCGCACTTCATTTCCTAAATTGTTCATATTCTTGGTCACACAAACTCCTTTAGCTCAACACTAATAGTATGCATACCCTTACCCAAAGAGAAAATAAAATTTTTATGGAGAATAGACTTCATGGCCTTGAGAATATGAAAAATAATACATACTCTTCTTTAACTAAGAATGTTATTAGGTACATCACTTATTCTTTAGAGAACAATCTAATTGAATAACCAATAATCGAAAATACCATTGAGGTAAGACTTAATAATAACATTAAACATTACCTTACTATATACTATTGGACTATATGTTATAATATTGTTTTTATTCATGGATTTAATGTAGAAAATATTTCATAATGTTAAGGTGGATCAAGGAAATACCAATACATAGGTAAATTATTAATTAACCACCTTCCCTAAAGAATAAGATAAATGAAAAGAGGTTCTAAAATAAAATTAAATGATTGGATCACTAGAAATTTAATAACTCACATGTATAAAATTATTAGGAAATGATTGAATAAATCCATGGAAACTCCAATTACCTCTATAGTCTCACTAAGAACAATATTCACATTCAACAATTCAATGATCTAGAAAATTGATATTAATGTAGAAAAGAAATGAAGGAGGAGCCCATGTGGTTACCCATGCCTGTTTAAAATCTGATGGAATTTATATGCTTAAAATTGTGTGGTCGACCCTTCCCTCACTAGATAGAACCCTAAATTGAGACAATGTTAATGTTTTTTGATATTAATGTTATCTAACTTGTTGACTGGTGTTATTTTAATGATGAATTTTATAAACCAATATTTTCTAGTGATTCCCATATAATTTCATATGTTAAAGAATGGAATATATGATGTGTGAGTAAGTTTTGATTATTGATCATTGAATATATCATCCACAATGTTAAAACTAGAATAAATGTGATTTAATTAAATCAATAGAAGATAAATTATAATCATGGACCTTTTATTCTCACCCTAGTCTAAATCCTGATTAAAATCACATAACATGATACCCTAAACCCATTCCACCACTTTCCAGACATGAAAATTGATTTTGGATTCCCTTTTCATATCTAAAGATCATAGGGAATACCCTGTTAAGGATATCTTAAATCTATAGATTTTTTATAGTTATGTGGCCACCATTGAGGTATATTGTGTAGACATATAGATTATTGAATGTTGTAAAATCATATTAATCATATAGAAAGGACAAAGGGAATGCATCCAAGGGATATCATGCCCTATATATAGAAAACTAACTCAATTATGCTAAAATCCATTGATTAATAGTGGATAATGGATCTATCAATCTTAATCTAAAGTTGAATCTCCCCTATATTGTATAAAAGAGGAAATATAATATACATTCAATGATATTGGAAGAGTAAGAATAAGTCTTTACAAATGATCTGGTTGAATACCTATTTTAAGAATACAATTTATGCCACAAATACCATGTTATTAGTAAGTACACAATATTTAATTCCTTTTTAGGAAGATCATGGTTTTATCCACACACAACTGTACCTTATTTAGATCACCAATTCCTAAAGTATTCAATATATGGACAATTAAGGTTTTTCAATCATGAAATATCCCTATTTGATTCATAAAAAACCTCATATATTTATTTTTAGTACTATAATAGATAGGGTAATAGTTTCAATAAAAAAGTATAATAAAGGTTAAAGCTATGAATAGACTATAACATACCCCTTACAACCCCAAAAATGATGTGAAATAGAGTTTTATGCTCATTGTGTACTATATCGAAACAAAACTTCTTGACTTAGGAAATCATATTTTCTTTATTTACAAGGGAAAAAAATACACTTTTTAACTTACTCCCTTTTAATTAGTAACCAGATATATTTTTAGAATCAACCCAAATGATTAAATAAAGGAAGGGTGGATCAATTTACCCAATGTACATCGATCCTACTTTGAAGCATATTTATTAGAACATGATTTTGATAAAAATATGATCATCAAAGCCTAATAATATTTATGAAATAATGATTCATAAATTTAAATGTACAGAAGGAATATGAACTTCTGTATATATAAATATGATCTTCATTTATCCTGAAGAGAACTCATCTATCATTGGTGAACATATACCCAAGGAATGTAATGTAGAATTTATGTAACCATCTAGGGTTGAATAAACTTATAATATTTCTACCTTTATCTATATTAATAATATATAGATTGAAAATTATCTAACCACATTATAGTAATAAATTTATACCATTATTGATGAGATTACAAAAGTGAATATAAAAACTAAATAAGACCTATAACCTAAATTGATCAATATATCAACGAATTTTGATGAGAAAGAGTAGTAGATCATGTTACTCAAGTAAAAAATGATTTTTTTCTTATGGAATTATATGGGAACTCCGGGATCGGATCTGTAGATATTATCAATCACCTCAGATCTCCATACAATATCCATGGTAATAAATAAGTTGCGAGAAGGATGAATCATTCCAAAAACTCCATGGTAGAGACTAAAGTGGATAGTATAATCAAATATCAATTCACATGATATGTTAAGTAAAAACATTTATATCTAATATAGTCTATATCAAGTGGAATAATGGATTGATAAAATTTATATTAACTTTAATGATCTCATCCATTAATTCCTGAAAGAAAAAAATCTTATGTCAGTCACTAAACTATTTATTGACACAAAAATTGTATTATACACCCTCTTATCATGGATGGGTATTTTAGTTTTAAGTAAATAATAATGTTCACTAAGGATGAAAATTCCACTACTTTTAGGTCAACCCATTGCGTGGATTTCTCTAGAGTGATGTCATATATTTTAAATAATAATGAAGCTACCTATTAAATAGAAACATATCAAATCATTAATTCAAATTCTTGAATATTGTAGAGTTATAAATGGATGATTTTTTTATCAAGTCATGAAATTATCTCACCCACTTCACTAACCTTAAGGTGATTTTTTTAAAATATGATCCCAATTTGATGTTAAACCCATTGAAGTTCCCATTTATGATCAATTATAGGAAATTTATTGGATCTATGGTCCATTATCAAGTCCTAGTGGATGGAACTGATAAAACAAAGGAAATTCTATATATACCCCACCACATCCATTGAACCATTAATAGCAAAAAAAATCTCCAAGGATACCTTACCTACATTTTTTGTTTCATTATAAACATTATAAGTAGGTTTAAAACATTAAAAAAGTAGAATAATATGATTAAGATATATTAATTGTGTATATATTTCTATAGGGAATTTTATACTCTTAATTAATATTATCTCATCCCCATGTTTTTATATAATTTTTTTAAAGGAAATACAGAAATCCGATATTTTGTTTCTTTAAAATGATCCCATAGTACCATGATTTCCAAAAATAATTTTGAACCAAAATTTTTTATCTTATCTCCATTAAATGATGTTAGGGGATAAGCTATAACAAAAAATTATTTGGAATAACTACTTAACCATAGATTTTTTAGGTCAAAATATCTTTAATCCCCTATAAAATCAATAATTCCATGTAGTATCTTATATTGATTTAGTAAAATACATCATCGACCATCCAATGATGATTGGTTGGTTGGTGATATGGTTTTTTATTATTCTATAGTTCAATATTTGGTTTTTCTCATAGAATGAGACATAAGAAAAATCACTTGTAGACTTCTTGAAATCATATACAATTTAGAGGGAATTTTCATTGGATATAGTGATCCCTAATAAATAATATTTATCTGTCACTGAAGCCTACCGAATATGGGATATCTATTTTGATGATGTAACCAAAAGTTTAATTAGAAAGACGATAAAGGAACCTATGTTTAACATGAACATCCTTATAGTTATATTTGTTTCCCCCATAAATGAAATTTTATCATACACTTTCCACCTTTTAAAAGGATACACCAATAAAGAAGAAAAATAACAATCCCTAATCATTGGTCTAGTGTTATAGTTATAAATCAAGATTAGGAAGATTAACATTAACTATGATTCCAAATTAGTGAATAATCAGATAAATGTATAATATTCCATTAAAAAGGAATAATTTATACCAATTATCAACTATTTATTATTGTAAATGGCATGTTTCCCCACTAAGTTGATTCTTTCCTATATCTACAAGAATTATAATTCCCATTTAGACACACTTTATAGTATAGAAACATATCTTGATGAACCAAATTAAGATGAAATTATCATATATGTAGTAGAAAAAATAATAGAAACTCTTTTCATTGACAATATTATAAAAGAGGTGAATGTGTATGAAATTTACTAGCCTTTGGTAGGACTCTAATCCACACAACTTAACCAAATAATAATATCTATTCTCCAAATACTTCTAAAGAAGATCTCTTCCACATTGTTAGGATAAAAGAAATTTGTTTCACTAAGGATCATCATATTTCATCATCTATGATGGATTAAAATCCTAAAAAACCCTATATATGTATAGATTTAATGATATTTTTCACATATTTATTAAAGAGGAGGGACCATTGATGTTATGAGAGAGGTTCGTGCTAGAATACATGGTTTTCACCAAATAAAAACCAATATTTTTTTCCCAACCAGGAGGCTTGTGGGTTTTCCATCCACAATTCATGACTAAATATAATTCATAATTAATTTAAATGTGTGTCAAGGTTACACCAACATTATTCTTCAATCCACATATTTGATACATTCAATAAATTACTCCATACCATTTTTTATATAGAGGATATATATTATGTGAATTGTTCCTTTACTAACTATTAGATAATTCAATTTCATCATCATTTCAAATGAATTTTCAATCTTTATGAATACTATAAAAAATAAAAAAAATATTAAATCACTTGTATGATTTATATTATTATTGTGATATTTATAATTCATCATATTATCCAAATAGTAAATTCCTTGATTTTTTTTGTGTATGAGATGAAAATTTTGTATTCAAAATATAATATCCAATCCAACCATTCATTTTTATGTCATATGGATATCAATGGAAAAATAGGGGCCTCAAATAAGACCCCATAAAATATCTTATAAAAGATGGTTGATAGGGGTAATAACACATAGAAAGAAAAAAAATCATAATTGCTACAAGGGATTATCATACCACTATATGAATCGTTACCTAACTAAGGCCATATTCATTGGTGTGTAAGACTGAATAGGCATTTCCTATTGAGGTCCAATTAATCTCACACAAAATTTACTTTCTTAACTAATTAACTAAAAATTAATGGTTATATAATTTTTTGGATGAGGTGGAAATACTTGATGATAGGATATTGTGGGTATTTTATAACCTTAATTTTCATTAGAATTATGCGAGACAACAATTTAACTTGATGTCCTACCTCTGATAATTTTTCAAATGAGAACACATGGTAGCCGTGGGAACCAAAATGAAACCAAGAAGGAAGCCTCTAAAATTAGATACCAAATGTGAGGGAATATATATCAAATAGAAGGTCTAATATAAGGTATAATACTCTCTTATAATCTTTTGTAGTGAATACATGTCACCTCCAATAAATATTAGTTTTTTTTATAAATAATATTTCTAACAAATCATGTCAGATTCACTGGTATTTATTGATGGGAATATAAGGTGATACCTTAAAAATATGAAGTGTAATTGAATATATTGTGTTATATTTTATAGGTATATTGTATGTCATGATATAATATATTATGTTATTTCCTTCACCGTTCATAATTTATGACTGGGATATATCATATGGTTGTGAATCTTATATTACAATCGATACAGAAACCCTATGATTAAGATTGGAAACTAAAATTTAATGGTTTATATTTAAACATCTCTTGTATTGTATATAATAATTTTAAATATTTTATATGATGAAAAATTTTGAAGGGTTATTTATTTCATGTGATAAATTCATGTATAACCAAAGTATAAACTCATATTTTATGTAATGTATTTTTTAAAGTCCTATTCACTCATAGAGCATATTTAACTGATATATAAGGAAAATGAAACTATGATATCATGTTCTCAAGTATTATGCTAGCTTCAAACTATTTCTCTTTATAAATCATAGTTCCATTTCCTTTTTTCTCCATGAGTATAACTTTCATGCAAATGATTGAAGGATTGTATATCACTGGAATGGATGATTCATATCAACCTAAGAATGTTTATATTTTAAGTGATCATAATCAATAATAATAATGATGACATAGGCAATGAATTGAGTGTTTAAAGGTACACAACTTCATTATTTTATATTTAATCCAAATTTTAAATTTCATCCATTTTAGATCTTACAAATGAGGTTTATTGTTGTATTAAATTTATTTATTAATTTTTTATTGATCCATAGAAACCCATCATTGGAATCAAATCCTTTCCATTATCATTTGATTATAAAAATCATGTTTAAAATAAAAAATGTGTGTACATTTCACCAATTTGATTATAATGATATCCAACACCATAGATATTGGAATGTTAACTGTTAACATTCAGTTCCTTATATAAATCATAAGGCTTTAATATTGACCATACTTTATGATTCACAAACATATGACATAGACCTATCATACATTAAAATTGGTGAAAGAAATATCCTCATATCTTATATCATTCAATAGTATATTCCCATATCAATTAACATGATATATCCAATTACACTACCAAAGTGTAATGATTTTGAGCATATATCCTTCAATATCTAACTTCAACTATAAATTCAATGTATTTATTCTATTCCAACATTTATTTTATCATATACACTAAATTTTTAATGTATAAAAAAATCATTATGAGTATTTTATAAAGCACTTTTGGAAAGATGTCTTTAACTTCCACTTTGACTTTGGATTATAATATGTAATTATTTTTAATGAGGCAATTAAATATAGTTTATACATATTATGAGTTAAAATTATAATGAAATTTAAGTATGTGGTGAGTATATTATCATGCAGTAGAGGGACTTAGGTTTAGACTTCTCTTTGTCCTAGAGTCTTATGCCATACATTGAAAAGTGTGGGATGATTATCTATCACTTTAAGATTAATATTATGAGTATTATTTATTTAATATAATTAGATTTATTTATTTATAAGTTTTATATACACCATGTTCATGGTATGAATGAGATGTGTGTAAATACAATTTTATTTTAATTTAGACTACTAACCCAAGTTATGAGTTGTGTAAAGTGTTACACATCTGTATGGTCTGAACATATTGGGTGGGTTGAAGGGAAATGAATTCGAAACCAAATCACTAGAATCATGCATACATGTTAGGTTAATCATGATATAATATGGTGAGATTAAATCCCCTTAAAAATATTTAGTGATAGATTCAATCTAAAGAGATCAATTTTCATTACCACAATCATCAAACTAGGTAGGTCAGACCAATGTTGGGTTCCCTTGGATTATATTATATAAGGAAAGAAAGTAATTTGGGGCACTAATATTATTAAGGGAATTTTTTTTTACTTTAAGTTAAACATACTTAGGATACCATAATAGGATAATATTACTATTCATATAGTTTTTCATTTAACCATTTGGTGGATCTGACAAATAGTTTTCCATTTTACAATCTAAGAGTTGTATACAATTTTATTAGGATGATACCCAATATAAATAACTATGTGGTCGGGGTAATTATAAATAAAAAATATTTTTATTTGAACTATAGATCTTAGACCACTAAGGGAAATGATATAATCTAGAAGGTGACATCATTTTTGTGGGAGCACATTTTATAAATTTTCATAATAAATGATTGAAAAATTTGATACTCATATGATAAAATTTTCTATTATAGATAAATAGTATCATCATTATCCAACATTAATTTGAGACTAACCCTTATAAAAGATAAGTTTAATGTAAGAAAATTATTAGGATCACATAGAACATATGAATTATTCTTAATTAAGAATGAAAATTATATATGTGAAAAGTAAATGATTTATAGGTAACCAAATGTTGTATCTGACTAAAAAAGGAATCTAGAGGCGTATGAGAAGTAAAAAATTATTTAACTAATTTTTTATAAGAATTATATGGAAAATAACATGAGTTACTTTGGTATCCTCTCATATATTCAATGTTTTTTAGTATGTTATAGACTTGAAGGGACTGAAGGGTATCTCTAAGACATTGCTTTACTATTTAATTTATTATAGACTCTTTAATGGGAATTTTCTAACTATGTGAATGAGTTTAGGGAATTATTACCCTATTATATTAAATTATTGAGAGTAGAAAATCTAGGTCATGTGCTGTTCTTCTCTCTGGGTTGTTTCGATAGTAGATATGGGTAAAAGTTCCATTGGAAGTAGAATAATTAGTTATAAATTCCAAAAATATTTCTTTATATAGTTTACCATTTTCCTTAAAACTTAAAATAAAAATCAAGGACTAAGGGATATGTTCTCATACGATTAAATTATCCTTGATACATGATGAAGTTTTGGAAACTCTTTTTAAAATTCATGATAAAAATTTGTGTTATAGAAATGAATTATTCATATTTGATGGGTACATGATATTGAAAAAATATTTTAAAACTATTGTAAATATTAAGTATTTTTAAATCAAGGAAACACTTCATGGATATTATAGTTTTAATTTAAATGAGGATGTAAAGCATTTCTAAATCATGGTATTGAATTGAAAGGAATATATCAGGCTATGTTCAATCTTAATAATGTATGTTCATTTTAATCATATTTCTCTCATATAATAAGAGAAGTTGATTGTTAAAAAGGATTTATTATGAACATGAAAATAATAAGGTCATATACATGGATAATGATTCATAAAACACTATAACATGTTTTAAAATATGAAAAGGATAGAAATTAATTTAACAAAGAGACAAGAGTTTATCAATATATTTGTTAAAATATAAGGGTTATGATCCCACCTCCAATTAGGGGAATATTTTAAAGAATAATATAATTTTAAAAATAACTCTTCAAATAAATTAATAAAATATATGATATGGGAGTCAATATTTTATTTTTTATTATTCATACAAAATTAAATATGTGTTATTTCCAAACAAAAAGAGTGAAACACATAATACCATGTTTCTACCATTAAGGGGGGATGTGAATCTATGGAGAATAGTTTTTTTAATTTATTTTCACTTTAAATTAGCCTCCAAAACTTGTAATAGTTCTATCCACGAAATTTATATTCTGATCCCCACTTTCATATGAAAAAATGAATGAGTAATGAACATGAGATTTTTTTACAATGTTTGTACTATTCGTGAGAAAATTACCCCTTATCGTTGTTGGGTAGTTCACCAACTACGTATTCATCACTACAAGAACAATTATTTAAAAGATTACAACATTATCATATAATCACACTATTATTTTCATGTGTCACATAATATTTAGTATCATTAAAATTATAAAATAGAAAAAAGTTAATTCAATAATGAGAAACATATGATTGAAGAATCATTTTCTTTAGGAATAGTATTTCATAATATTACCCTATGAGACTTCAAAATAATCAATAAAAACATGATCAATTCATGTATAACATGATGTAGATATGATTGTCAATCCTCAAACACAGATGATTCAATGAATACTCATGATTAAACCAACTTATATTATTACTTAAAACTTTAGGCACCATAATCTCTTATTGTCTTACATTTTCATACATAGCTCAATGAAAGTACCATTTTTTCTATTCTTAACTGTAATCCATATTTGGAAAACTAAAAAATTACTAGAAATAAAATAATTTAAGAAATAATATTTCTAATTTGGCCTTCCCAAAATATCATTCAATTTAATTATACAACTCATTCATGTTCTCCTCATTATTGATTTAGCCTCAAACACATGTACGTAGTTAGAAACCCACAATACAAATTAATTTATAAAATAGACATGTAGAATATAAAAACAAAAAATTTCATCTTAAAACACTTCAAAAACAATTGAATATTATTTTATGTTCTTGAAACCAACAAATCGTCATCACAATAAAATATCATAATAATTATTAGTGTTTATTCTTCTGTAAACAATGATTTGGGTTTCAAAACACATTTATATAAATACCATGTCATGTATTTAAATAGAAAAAAACACTGATCTTCAATATTTAAATATCTCGTGAATCATGTTGAATAACATTTTAATGTAATTTTTGAAGAATTTTATATTATCTTTATTATAATTCGGTTCGGTTTCTTCTAAATTCCAAAATTTTGGATATGTTGAAATTTTAGTCTATAAAAACCTAAAAAATTATCTATTTGTTGATTATTATTTAGATGTAATGTTTATTAGACAATTAGATTTATTTTTATCTAATAATATTACTCCAAATATTTTTTTTATCCATTTGCATAACTTAATGTAAGAATTATATGAAAAATAATGAAATTACTTTTCTTAGAAAAATATTAATGTTTGTGAAAACACAATTTTATCTCCAAAAATAAAACAAATAACATTTGATTAATGTTTTTAAAAAAATTATATATAGAATATATTCAATAACTATTTTTTATACTCATCCACCATATTTGATATGTATATGATAAGAATAAATCCAATTTTATGAATAAAAAAGATGTATTTTTGAAATGGAAATTTTATCGCCATCTAATGGTGAACCCATTTTAAATATGATTTTTAAAAAAAATTATATTTTTAAATGGATAAAATAAAATTCATTTATGAAATAATAATACCATAATTTTAATTGGGTGAATTTATAGTATTTGTTTGAGAATATTTATTTTTTTGATGAATAGCGAAAACACTGAATTTTAATTCAAAAATGTTTTTTCATCAAATTTATTTATATAGTGAAATTATATTTTAATTATTTATAAAGTATAAATAGATATATTATTAAAAAAAATTAATTAAATTTATGTTATTTTAATAAAATTGTTAATTAAATTGGATATAAAAACATCTCCAACTTTGGGACCTTTTCCCTTTACAAACCCACATTGTCTTCCCGTCTGTGGAATTAATTATATATTAAATTCTAAAAATTATGTAATTGGAATTTAGGAAAATATATTTCATATATAGAATCATAATAATTTATATTTTTTAATTAGTTAATGTTAGTTTTTGAAAAAAAAATATTAGTGAAAGTTATTAAAATTAATTACATAGACTAAGAGAAAAAACAGCTTAACAAAAGACTAATCCTTAAACTTTGGGTCCACAATGTGCTAGAAACTTGTCCAAAATATATTTTATGTTACTATTTATACCATATAATTCGTTTTATATAATTGGTTTCATTATTGGATCCAATTAACATTGGATAAAAATGGGTGGAATTCCCTTTTAAAAAATTTACTAGAATCTCACTCCTTCTCCACTATAAAAAGGCACTCAACCCTCCCACTTATTAGCACCTAAAAAGCCATTTAGATCACAAAAACTATTCTAAAATGTGATCCAAACCTCCATCCATTTATTATAGATTCCTTCTATCATGCTTAATTCCATCTAATGAATCATTTCGGTGCAAACCAAGAGGAGTAACTGAAAGAAGAGGTAACATCCTTCCTCAAGATCCTTTGTTTTATTTTCATTCTTCACCCCTCATATATTATTATTGAATGATTAGATAATAAAATCATTATAATTAATAAAAATATGTGTTTAAATTTTAAGTATTATACATACATATACACACACTTCTATCAAATGGGTAATGAAAATATTGTTCCAATGTTCGACGATCTACTGCCTCACGAAACAGTATTGTTTATTTTTCCTTTTTCACCTATCATGGTTAGAAATTAAGATAGAAAATATATTTTTGTATGATATAAATGATATTTATTATTATTATTATTTAATTTATATATAAAACATACATTCATGCTTTCCATTTTTGTGTAAATATGATAACTACGTTTGTAGCCATGTGGACAACCACCTCATCAAGGAGATTTGAACCATTCACGCTTTTAATGGAATGTAATAAGGATGGTTTTAGTGAAATAATATGATATATATGAAATCATAATGATACATTAATTATATTATATATATTTATAAATATATTCCTTTTACTTTCTTTCTTTCCATATGACTATTAAAAGGAAACAATGTTCATGTATATGTACGACCTACCTTCTCCATGAATGGTGTATTCCATTTAATATTTCTATATTATACATATTCTTATAAATACATATATAATGAATTTATATAAAATTTTATCATTTTTTAAATTCATTAAGTAATTAAATCAAGACCTATATAAGAAGATCAAGAATAACAAGACAAATAATATACAAAAAAGAAAACAGATATTACCAAAAACATAACATTAACATTGAGTTATTAATAAAAGTGTAATATAAAGTCATCAAAAATAATATAGTTTATTAAATATAATGATATGGTTATGTAGTAGATTCATATTTAAATTATATTTATTATATTGAATTTTTTAACTCATACAAATAAATTCAAGAATTAAGGTAACATTTTTCCATGTCTCTCTTTTATTTTCCCTGACACAATGTCCATGTTAACCTTTAATTTTCTTATATATAGTGTGTATGATACCCATATATGTATTCTATTATTCTTATACATAATGTAATAGTTATTTACATATCCATTTATAAACATTCTTTCATTGGGTTTATTTTTTAAAACCTACCAAATTTGTAAAGTAATTTTGTCTCAACTTTCCTTATTTGAGACACATGTAATGTTATGTGAAAATATTATTCTATGAGGTGTATAAACAACCCTTTTACATGTTATATCGTGAATATAATTATTCCCATGATATTTTAATATTAATTTAATGTAATATTCATATATGGAGAGTATGATTCAAATTTTTCATGTGGTAAGTTTTTATTGCAACACACTCATCATTTATTGGGATTTTTTTATTATTATGATTTAATTTATAAATAATTATTATAAAAATTTTATAAAACCCATGATATATATTATCTTATATTTAGTCATGATATCTTATAGTATTTTTATCATTTTAAAAATCTTTATTACTAATTTAAGAATGTTTTTTTAATAAAATATAACATCACCTCCCTCTTCGGTCAGAAACCTGTGTTACATTATAATAAGGTTTTCTAAAAAATTACAAAAATGTTCTAATATTCTTATATGATATTTAAAAGACATTTGTAACAAGTTTTAACCTTATTAAACTAATGTGGGTTCAAAAAAAATTTATTCTTGTCAATTTACGATCAATGAACTTTTCTAAACATTTTACCAAATAAAAGGATTGTTCATTATGTATGGATTTATCTACTCTCATGATTGTACTTCCATTGAATCTCCCATTGGAGGTTTAAAAGATTAATTTTAAATAAGTAAAATTCCCTAATATTTTTTACATTCCCTTTTTAATGGAATTTAAAATATTTTTATTAAAAAAATATGATTTGGTTTAAAAGATGTTTAATATGATTTTCATAGCTCCCTTTTAATATCTTCAATATGGGGGTTTCAAAGATAATTATTTAAATTATTTCAAAGATTATTTTGTAATTTTTAAATTTATTTTCAAGGAAAAGTGTTTTAAATTTTTTTCAATCTCATATTATATGTTTTCAAGAAATTGTTTTTCAAAATGTTTTCAAAATGTTTTCAACATTATTTTATTTATTTTTCAAGGAAAATGGTTTTGTTTCTTCATTTATAAGTTTTCATGTTTTTTTTCAATGAAAAAGGTTTTCAAAAGTTTTGTGTTTTAAAATTATTTTTTCAAATAAGAAAGGGAATTTTCCTTAAATAATTTTTTTAAATGATATTAAAAATTTATTTCCATTTAAGATTACATTTGTTGGTGTAACTCAAATTATTTTGGGGAAATAGTCCAAAGTTTCTATTCATAATATTTTTATAAATGGTTTATGTTTTTATTTAATTATGTCTGTCAAACTAGATTAGCTATTATGGGATATATGTTTAAGAAACTTGTTTCTCTTTCAAGGGTTAAATATTAATGAAACTCACTTATTTTTATGGGTTATGGTTTGATGAAATGATTACGAACCGTTTATAATTTCCTTAGGTTATGATATTATTATATGTTTATGATAACCATTTACATTCATAGGTTATAAAATGGTGGTTGTTTATGATATAGTGGTAAACCTAAGTATCATTTCATTATGATAAGGGTGGGACCTATATATCCCTATAATTAATTGGGTAATGATTTATATCTCATGAGATTGAAAGAGATAAAATGAGGAGTGAACTCAATTAATTAACACATGGCTGGAATAGGATATAAACCGAGTTCAGTATTATATGGCTAGAATGAGAAGTGAACCTAGTTCAGTAATTCATGGTTTGAATGGAAAGTGAAATCGGTTCAATAATACAGTACTCAAACGGGTTGTAAACTTGGTTTAATAATATAGGGTTGGAATGTGGAGTAAACCTAGTTCAGTAAAGGACCTTGTCTGCTAAGATATTCTTGGTAGAAAACCATTACTACTAAGATAGCTTTGGGAGTGAACCCATTCCACTAATATTTTTTTCTAATTAAGACTTTCATACTATAGAAATCATTGTTATATTCTAATGTTCCTACTAAAAATTTTATGACTTATTTGTATGTTATTATTTTATGAATTATACTATTGATTTATTTATGATTCATGTGTTATGAAATTCAAATATTTATGTCATGAATTGTGTATATTATATTTAATATGAAGGGTATGATATTCAAATATATTTTTCATGTTACGATACACTTATGCTCATGTTAGGCTTATATATAACTATTGTTTGCCCTTTCTAAGCATCTGATCTTACACCTTTATTATATTTCCTTTCCCTAGGTTATGAAGAATGGATATAGACATATGAAATAAATGGAAAGATCTTTACAGGAAACATTGAATATTTTTCACCAATTAAGAAACATCTGCTCCATGTTTCCAAATATGATAAACTATTATGGTCCTTATGCATGTATATTTGTAATCTACTAGATATTCATTTTAAAAAATGTAATATCCTTGTGTGTTAAGCATGGTTCTCTATAGTTTGTGTCAATGGAAAGGTTTATTCAACCTTTGGAAACTAGGATGAAAAATCCATAATGATATTACTAGGTATATTTATAACGATATGTCTAGGGATGTGTCTAAGGATAAAACTACAGTGTTATTGATTTAAACGTAGGTGTCATGATTTAGCAATCCTAAAAGTAATATTTCATGATTATATGGTTTTCTTCTCGGATAAGTGTTGATCACGCTATGCTTTCTTCTCTTAGTCTATAGTGGTTACTAAAAGGAACTAAGTTAACATTTAATTTTTATGAAGTGTAAAGTATGAGAATTATAAAAATAGATGTCCTATGTGGAAATATCATGAACAAAATCAAGAAGGTGGTATGAGTATCTATAATACTACTATAGATAAAGGTACTACAAATGAAATGTGAAATGTATGGGATGGTTTTCTAGTATTCTTTATAGTAAACATAATAATCATGATTAAATAGATGTTTTGGAACCAGAATAAACTTTTTATAGTTTTTTATTTTAGGAGATAGGTATTAAGGAATAATAAGATGAATCTTGTGTAATGGTCTAAGAATAAGGTTGGATAATTGATGTGTATATGTTTTCTAATTCCAAGAATATTTTATATGAATCATGATATATATATTTTTAGTGTAAGTTTATCCTAATGGATTTGAATGGATGTGTTAAATAGTGTTGATAACATATAATATTGATTTAATGGAAATGTTGCATTAAGATAAGGAAACCCTTAACATGTTTTGGAGGATTAGAAAACTATATTTTATTTAGATAAATATATGATAATATGGATAAAGTAAATTGGATATTATTTATAACCTTAGAAATGATAGAGAATATATTAAAAAATTGGTCTATGTTATCATGGATAAAGTTTACAACTTCTTGTATTTAAGGAATATATCTAGTAATCATTGGAATAAGGGAGTATGCATGTTTTCCAAAATAATTAATGGTAATTTGGGTTATTACCTTTCATCAAGAGAATTTACATTGATGGTATTTATTATAAAATGAAAGAGGATAATATACAATATTTATATCTTCATAGAAACCGATTTTAGTGCATTTAATAAATTGGCCTTCATTTCTAATCATATGTGGTGAAGGGATTTGATATCAATGTTTTTCTTTCACTTATAATTTCATGATTTCATTTTGTAATTGCATTGTAAATTTCTCTCATGTTAGTTTTTCATTCAAATTCAACTTTTAATAAAAATTATTCTTATCATTAATAATTTCAATTTTTATATTTTCATTAAAAATTTGATACCATTTAATCAAGGTTTGAATTTATTCGCACCAAAATTTTTGAAATTCATCACACAATGGTAGAGTGTTTGTTATTTCATTTTTTTCACTTCATTAAGTAGACTTCCAACTTACATTGATTGAATCGAATAAATGGAGGTATAATATTTTATGGGTTAATCTGACAGAGTTTCATGGGGGTATATAGAATATTATTTCATGTTAATTAATATCAATTCATTATTTTAATAATTCCATTCGATGAGTTATTTTCTTTTTCATCTTTTCCAAATCTAACCATAACACATTCTCAATACTAGTACTATCCAATTATTTATTGTGGTCATGAATGTGATCCTCTAAGTTCATTGGTGATGAGCCTTGGAATCTTGTTGGGATTAAATTGGTGATTGATATTGTAGAATTATCTCATTTTTTAATACATCATGAATTATTGATCTGACCCTTTATAAGAAAAAAATTTCATCCAATCCACCCCAAGCGACAACCTAGGATTGACTTATCTTAATTAATTGTTTTAGATTACGTAATTGGGTGTTTTTTGTTATTTTGTTTAAATAAAATCATTATATCTTAAATTACTATAAATAAACATGTTGTACACTTCATATTAAATCTTCCTTCAAATCATACTATTTATAAGTTTCTTCTTCAGTCATTGTTGACTCGATCCCTACCTGTACTACAAAAACTGCATATACATGTAGGGTAAATTTGGGTGCAACCAAATTTTAGCACCGTTATTAGGGACCCAAGTACCTCAGACTCTATAATTTTTTTCTCACCCCAGTTCTCTTATCTCACCTCAAATTCACTCTTCTCACCCCCACATATCTTTTCCCACCCCGTCGATTTCACTCTTATGGAAGATCATTTAAAATAAATCCAAACATGGGGAACATATCGCTATATTGATTACCCCACACCCATAATCAGATAAAATGACCATATTAGATTACACATGTGGGATAATAAACAACATAATAAACAATAATTTATTAACTTCTATGATTTATAAAACATTCCAACCTATAATGACTTTCAATCCCAACAAAGATATTTTTAATATCTTCCTATGCAATGCATTCAATATTATTATCCTACATGAATATGCCATTTGTATTAACCAATATTACATCTTGATCCAAAAATAGTACTTGAGAAAATATGTCAAAAAATGAATAGAATGACATCTAAGGTTTCATCAATGAGGGTAGAACTATAGTGTATTGGAACGGTTGTAGAACCCATTCCCACTATGGATGTCTCGTCATCATCATTGATAGAAGAACCTTGATACACTCAATCTAATTAGGAATAAATCCAAGATGTAAAAATTTATATGAGTGTGAAAATAAGGAAAAACCATAACTAATGATTATCAAACAATGGGAGGATTTACAATTAGTGGAAAATATTGATGAACCCATATTAGAATTTGTGAAACTAGTGTAGAATAATGAGTTTATTTGGTTATGGAATGTTGAATTTCAACCCAAGGAATTAGAGTGGGATTTTAATGAGAGTTTAAATCATGGAAAAATATTTTTTTTATTTTAATAAGGGAAATTTCATATCATGGATTTATATTCTTGAACATGGCTCTAATGAGGATTTTTCAAAAAAACCACACACTAAAAAATTAGGGGAAATCTCAAATTTAGATTCTAGACCCATTCCTAAAACTGATATGTCCATTTTTTTGGTTGAATATCCTATTCAAAAGGAATCCATTTTGGTAATAAATTATAAAAATGAAACTCAGTTTGATTCTAATTCTAGAACTGTACCAGAAAGTGTTATCCAACCTTAGCTCAATATTATTTTCCTTCCTTCCCCACTCATGAATTGCTTTTTAGGTGATTACCAAGACCTTGAAGTTTTAATTAATTATTATCTTGAAACCAATAATGTTTGAATTATCATTAATGACTTAGGTAAGTCTATAAATGCTGTTGAATCAACCATTTCTGTTATTATATGGATTTTCCCACTCATTGTGGAATATAGGATTTTACTTGAAACAAATATTAAAAAATTAATAAATATAAATATATTATAAGTAAAGAAAAATAGGACCCATAAATTGTTTAATTGTGGTATTGGATATGTTGGGGGTATTAGTTTAGATAATGAACAAAGACTAAGTGATGCTGGAGAGGAGACCTGACCACTACATTTTTTGTTTCAACTTTTTATTTGTTAAGGAAACCCCCTTGTGGTTTCTATGTGATATAATGTCTCTTACTTTAAGATTTTGTAGATGAATCATTTTAGAAGTTTTAAATAAAATCTATGAAATTTAAATATCAAACCTAGCCGTCAACCATCCTCAAGGAGTTCATTTGTGTCCTGAAGGTAAAGTGATCAATTTATAATTGAAGGTTCATAATCTTCAAACCATTTTGTTTTGTACCATGAGTTCATTTAAAATCACATTATCCACTACATTCTTCCAAAATTTTAACTCCCTAATCTCTACTATTTTAACAATTAGGAAAGTGTCGTTCTATATTGGAGGGAGTAAAAATGTAATATTTTGATAAAAAAAATTCAGCTTTTAGAAAAAAAATCAATTTAATTAAAAAAATCAATTCATTATTCGTCCATGAATTAATATACATTGTAAAAAGTGAATTCTAATTGTAAAATAATTTTAATTTCCTTTATTATGATTTTAATGCATGTTTTAGTACATGAGAATCATTTTTGGAAAGTGAGGTCATCTGATGTGATTTTAAATATTTAAATTGTCATCCATTTAATCAAAATTCCACAATGCACGTACATTGTATTTTTGGGTGTAATGTTGAGTTCTTGGGTCCCTTTCATCATAGAATGGGGTCTGGGGTAACTTTTACTTTAATTTGAGTATCCCACAAAAAAATAAAATAATGACATCATATAGAAATGGTTTGGCCTAATTCATGGTGTTTAGACCTTGGGGATCCTGAATCTGTAGTTTTTTTTCCTAGATTTAGGATTTATAACTCTATTATAAATCATGGAATTAACCAAATGTGTAGAGTTCGACATTTTGGAATTGTGACTCTGTAGTTTTCTTTCCCAAATTTAGTTTTTTCATCTATATTATGGTTAAAAAACAAAAAACAAAAAACAAATAAAAAAATAATAATAAAAAGAATTTTGATAGTCATCTTATGGTTTAATATTATTCCTAAATAGCGCATCCATTTTTTCCTTGAAAAATAAAATGTGCTCTATGTATTTTTTGATGCACAACACAACATCATACTTAATTGAAATCAGATGAAATGATGTGATGAAGTTGAATAAAGGGATGGTATTGGGCATGGGGTATGATTCTGAACCTCTATTTTGAGAAATTGTTTTCAGGGGATTCATGATTGATCGACATGATGAATTTCGTTAAGCATTTTATGTCAAAATGTTTTTCAAAAATGGAATTAAATTTAATATTTTTGAGTTACTATTTTATCATGACAATAAAAACAGATGTTGGGGAGTTTGATTAGAGACTAAAATAGGACAATATTCATTGTCTATATCTTAATATTTATCTGTATCAATTTCCATAAACACCAATTTTAATTCATTTTATAAATTAAACTTCATTTTTCATCACATCTGAAATTCATGTTTAAAGTGAAAATTTCGGCCCAATCAATCAACTTTTTGTGGAAAAAATATTTTTTTTATTTTCATTTTATCTTTTTGGATATTATTTATAACATGTTTTGGAACATTTTATATTTTAGGATCAATGGAGAAATCATAATGTAAAATATAGATATTTTATAATGAACACATAATTTTTTGGACCATGTATAATGTGACTTAGTAAAATCAAGCCAAATTTGATCCCACATAGCAAGCCCAATGAAGTTAAAATATTAACTATATAAATTGAAAATTATGAGGATAATTTAATTAAACTATGGAGACATATAATTATAAATTTTTAATGGATATCCATGGATCGCAAGTTGACATTTAATTTTTATTCCACATTTGAAGGCCCATAAAACCAGTCCAATTTTTCAAGATAACATTTGGATGGATGATTCAATTAGCTTGAAATTATGAAAACTATTAGGGGAAACATGGAGTAACATATTTACCTTAGAATAATATCAACTATTCATCAATATTAAATGAATTATTTTCATTCCATGAGGGGGGATGAATCTGGTCCTATTTTTGTGGTCAAAGTTGAAAAGACCAATTTACTTTAATTTCTCTCCAACTATTTAATATCATAATTAAATTGGAGTGAATTGATTGTTTGAGGTAGAAATGAGGTTCATAATATTCTTATATAAGTATCTGGTGGATAAAGGATTTGATATACATGTTTTTATTTCATTTTTAATATCATGCTTTCATTTTATAATCACATTTTCAATTTCTCCCATGTGAGTTTTTCATTCATGATCATTTCTTAATAAAAGATATTTTTTCATAATATTAATATCTTTTTTTATTTATATTACAAAATTTATACCATTTAATCGTGTTTTTAATTTATTCACACCAAAAATTGTGTAATTCCTCACATAATGGTTGAGTGTTTGTTATTTTGTCTTTTTCACTTCTTTAATCAGGATCTTTTAAGTCAACTTCCAATTTCCATTTATAAAATGAAATAAATGGAGAGATAAACTTTTATGTTTTAATCTTATATAGTATCATGGGGATTTATTGAATTTTATTTCAGGTTATTTAATATCAATTTTTTATTTTAAAACATCCATTCGATGTGTTGTTTTCTTCTTCATCTTCACCAACATTAATGATGAGACATTCTGAGTGCAAGTACAATATAATTATTGTAGGGATCATGAAAGTAAAAAACAAGTGTATTATTTAATATATTTTTAATTTAGTATAGATTAAATTTGGTAGTGAGTTTGTGGAATTATATCATTTTTTGGATACATATTTAATTAGTGATCTAAAACTTTCCATGAAATAAAATTCATCCAATCCACACGAAGGAACAACCTAGGATCGACTCATATTAATTAATTTTTTTAGATTAATTATTTGTGTGTTTTCTGATTTATATTTAAATTAAATAACTATTTACTCAATTATAATCAACACCTATGTTGTCCACTTCATATCCAATCCTCCATAAAGTCATAGTGTCTATAGGTTTTTTTTGTTCCCTATGGATTCAATCCCTGTTTGTACAACAACAACCTTATATACATGTAGGGTAAATTTGTGTGCAACTCGGTATTCAAATGTTTGGAATGTCAAAACCAAGAGATACTTTAGAGTATATGGGGATCAATTTTAAGCTTATTTAGTGACCTTATTTCATCAGTTTTGGATTTTCATCTTTTAGAAGGGTTAGAAGGTAGGCCGTTTATGAAATGTATTAAGATAAACATCAGATGAGGTTACTTCAACATCTGAATATTTATTCATATTAGATTACCTGTGATAAATATTTTTTTTCTGATAATGATAGATGGAATGAATTATCATTCTATGTATGGATATCATGATCTATTAGTACATCAGGAATGATAAAATCACCTTCTTCCTTCGGATTAAGGGATAAAGTAGAAATCAAACAAGACACAACCAAATAGTGAGATTATGAATATAAAAAGAAATGAAATCATGTATGTATTTTTCTTTATGATCTTAGATGTAAAATAATTCCTCAACTACACGAAATGGATATTGAAAAAAAAACATAACCTAATTCCTTCATTTATTTTGAACTGATGTTCTTATAAATCACCCTATATTTATGGTTTTGAGGACCTTAACCTTCCATTTATCATTTATTTTATAGTGATAAATTATATGTATCACTCTATATATTGATTTTTTTCTTTTCTTCCATGTACAATCTTCACTTCACACCTATTATATACTATGTGAGAAACTATTTATGATTACTTTGGGTGATCGTTATGCTTCCAAATTTTCCATTTTAAATGAAATTTTAGTATATTTTTATGGTGTCATTATTTATGAAAATAACTATTATGTATTAAATCGTTGATAAAACAGATGAATTTATAGGAATACATTCATTTTAAGTGGGATAAAATTTAATAACATGACGTTTTTTTGAACTAATTATATCATTTTAATATTTTTCATTTCATTCAACACTAAATATAGATTTTTTTACATGAAAGAATAATGTTTGGATTTCCTTATATGCAACACCATGTTATGCTATACCTACACACAACACTTAGATAAACATTCAGTACACAGGAAAATATTTTTGGCATGTGTTATATACAATTTTGAGTTCCTTCGATAGCTTACGTAACACATAATATCATGTTTTACCAATCTACAATATACTATTAATATTGTCATTAAAATATTTGTATAGTTACCACCTAACCATTTCAATTGATGTTACTAATAAGATTAAATAAATTTAGAAAATATTATTTACACATTTATATAAAATTAATACATTGTTTATCAATTAGTATAAGTGAATGTAAGAACTATTTGAAAAATAAATAAATCACCTTACAATGAAAACTATTTTCTATGTAAAAACAAAATTTTATCTCAATAAATTCAAAAAAAAAACAATTTTTTTTAATTTTTGAAATAAAGTTGATATATTATATATTCAATAGATATTTTTTACACTCATAAAATATATTTAATATGTATATTATAAGAATAAATTAAATTTTAGGAATAAAAAGAAGTATTTTTCTAAAAGACAATTTACCGCCTTTATTGGCGATTAAATTTTAAATATTATTTTTGAAAAATTATATAATTTTTATTAGAAAAAATAAAGTTCTTTTCTGAATGTTTTATATTAAAATTTAACTTAGATGAATCTGTGGTATTAATCTGAGAAGTTTCATTTTCCGATGAATAGTAAAAAATACTAAATTTTAATTCAAAATGGCTTCATCATCTAATTTATTTATATTGTTAAATTATGTTTTAATTTATTTTTAATGAATTATTAGATAAAATATATATATTTGTATTTTATTAAGGTAATTTTAACACATTTTAAATTGAAATTGGATATAAAAACATTTCAATATTTGAATTATTTTCACTTTGAAACCCTACATTGTTGTCCTATTTGAAAGATAAATTTTAAATTAAATTCTACCACATATGTGATTTTAATTTTCAAAAATGGATTAAATATTTCAAATAAACATAATTTATAATACATAATACGTTCATCTTAGTGATCAACCAAAAATATTAGTGTTTGTGATTAAAATTATTTACATTTATTAGGAGAAAAATTAGATTAACAAAGGACTATGCCTCAAACTTATGCCCAAAATGACATATGAACTCTTCCAAAACCCATTTTATTTTCATAATTATAAATTATACCTAATATTATCTAATTTGGAAAATTATTAGAGTATAATGATGTATAACCCCATATACTTATAAAATAATTTTTTTTCCTTCTCGAATTAAATTGTTAAATTCATTAGAAATGTATAATGACATAAGTGGTATTTATCAAAATTAATGAATCTATACCAATTGAATATTAACATAAAATATGAGAGTAAAAATTATATTTATGTATCTTATTAGTGAAAATTTATAATATGTATATCATTGAATTAGTATATAAATGTTTTGAAAAAAATAAATTAAGTGTTCATATTTTTATGAAACATAAATGTTTAAGTACAACATTATAATTAATATAATAATTTATAAGAACAAATTTTATTCATAAAATAGATTCATAAATTATTTTTTTGTTTTATTATGATTATATAATAATTTTATGAGAGCTTGATTAATTTTTCAATGTGTCTTAAAATCTATTATAAATTTTAAATCGATATTTTTCAAATTAATGATTATTTAAATTAAAAATTAAAAATCTTCTATTTATAACATTATTTTCATAAATTTTTTCTCATTTTTAATTCTAGATGTCAAAAAATGGTTAGGGTAATTTTTTTGGCATTTTTCTAAAATACTTAATTTTTCGGTGAAGAGTAAAATACAGTAATTTACATTATATATATATCTATATATATATATATTAAAAGTTAAATACACTGATCCATGAGTCCTTGTTGATTTAATAACCACATTCTCAAACTACCATTAATTAATTAAATATATTAAGTGATAGTGATCAAAATATTTTTATTCTTGATGGAAAATAATAACCTAATAAATATAATAATGGGAAAACATCCCCCTCCTCCACTATAAGTACTACTCTTCACCACATATTATCCTCACTCCATAAAGACTTTTAGATTGTTTAATTTCATCCCAATTCCCTTCCCAATCATCTTCCAAGAATCCATGACCTGCTGGACTCACCAAAAGGCACAAATAATGTTCCTTATGGAGGTTTTAAGGAGGAGAATTCAAGAGGTAAAACCCTCTTTTTTTTCTTTTTTTTTCTTTTCAGCGTATTTTATTTTATTATTCTCTACTCACATCTCCTAATATAAGTTACATGAATACTATAGTATATTAAATATACTAGAATGTAATTTTTAAGGGAATTTCCATCATCTAACCTCTCATATTCTCTTAATATTATTAAAAAAGAAAACATTTTCTGTGATGTGTTGAATTAGCATTATAATGGATGGCGTGTTTTAATTTTCCTTTACCACCTTCAATACTGGTCATAAAACTATTATTATTCTCAAATAATATTTTATTATACATATTATAAGTTATTTAATGTTATATAACCAATATATAAACATGATATTGAGAAAAATGACATAAGTTCAAGATGGTCGTAAAACCTACCAAAATAAATTAAATCATTTTTAAAAAACAAAATGATATATGGTTTAATTTAAAAAATTTGAAATATATAAATCCCATTTCATTCCTCTTCTGGATTCTTTATTCCATTTTATAAGATAATCAATAATTAACTTACCATTGAAACCATGAAATAAATTCACTCGAAATAATGAAAATAACAAAATATTATTAGTAAATGGGTGGAAAGATGTTATACTATGATCATATAAGTAAAAATAAATTTGAATATGGTTTGATAATATATTAATAACACTATTTTCTCGATTATAAAGGAGGGATAAACTTCTTTAAAGTAAGATGAACCTTAGGTATATGAATTTTTATTAAAAATTCTATATTAAATTTCTATTTTTACAAAATTCTGAAGGAATATTTTTATAATGAAAGTATTAATATTTTATGATTATGTTATAGTTCATGGTAAATGTATATTAAAAATGGTTGTACCTATATCTCCCTCCAAATAATTGGTTATATCTATGTCATAATTTGACTATAATGTTTATTTTAAGTTTAAATTCTATAGTTACACCATAAGGTAGTCCTAAGGGATACATTTTAAGGTATTTATGAGGGTTATAAATAATATGGTAGAGATAAGGGTGAAAATATTATGTAAGTAATGCCCTATGTTACCAATATGGTTTTATTTATGTTTTCATTATTCTATGTAAATATCTTGTTTTCACAAGTAATGTATATGATAATTTATGGGTTATAAGTTGGTATTTGTTAAAATTATTTCATATGTTTATAAGTATTCATATACTAACGAATTCCTTTATTTTATTCCCCTTACTAAGATTTTTTTATCATCCCTTATTTAAAAATGTTTTTCTTAAGATTTACGGATTGTTAAGAGAAAATGGGAATATAAGATGAATTCTGTGACTATTTTTCTAGAAAATATTTCTTTTTTTATTAAAGAAATGTATTTTCTAAGGAATGTATACTATTTTAGTAGTACCCAATTTGTATTCTTTTGGGTTGATATATATGAATTATGTCTGAATTATCTAAAACTGTAAACTGAAAAGGCCTTTGGGAATGTAATAATGTGAATTCTGATAGAATATTCTATATTAATTAATTTTTAAATTTGGTTCCTTATAAATGACATGTGGAAAACATGGGTTTAATTCCTTTTTAAAAAATATACAAGAATGACACTCCTCCTCAACTATAAAAAGTCACTCACTCTCCCACTTATTCAAACTTATCAAACCATTTTTCATAGCCAATATATAATCAAATAATCTCCTAAAATCCCTAACTTTATCCTAGATGCATCCCATTTGGAATAAATCCAACTAAGTAATCCTTTTGGTGAAAACCAATTGCAGTTACCCAAAGAAGATGTGACATCCTAATACAAGATCCTTTATTTTATTTTTATTATCCATCCCATAATCACTTCTTATTAAATTATTCTATAATAACATATATATCCCAAATATACTAAGATGTTTTTATTTCATTTATGTATGTACACCTATACACACTACCATATGATGGGTAACAAACTTACTGATCATCTGTATGGTGAACTACTGCCTCACGAAATGATGTTGTTCGTTTTTTTCCTTTACTACCCATCATTGTTTATAATTATGATGGATAACCCTTTATTATATTATATATATAAGATATTTATTATTTATTTATTATTATGGAATTATTATATAAAACAAACCTTCATTCATTCCATTTTGTGTAAATATTATAACTTCGTTTATGGTTGTGTAGACTACCGCCTCCTCAAAGAGATTTGATTCATTCATAAATTGTATATAATTTTTAAAGGATGGTTTTAGTAAAAGTATATGTTATATATGTAATAATAATTATAAAATAAAGATATTATATATATATATATTACTTACTTTCTTTCAATACTAAAATAAAATAGAAATAATATGCATTCGTACGTACAACCTACCATGTCAATGAGTGGTGTATTCCATTTCATCTTTCAATATTTTATAGATTATTATAAATAAATTAACAATGGATATATATTATATTTATATCATTTTTCACATTCTTGGACTAAGTAAATCATTATATATATTAGATGATCAATAAAAACAAATTGAAATCATATATGGAAAAGAAAGCGGATATTACCCAGTACATAACATTCACATGGAGTTGTTAATAAATGGGTAATATAAAGTTATAAAAATCTTATATGTAATTATATATAATAATATGGTTCATTTTTATAGTTATAATAATCTTATTTTTAATATAAAAGTTTTTTGAACATGTTTGGAGAAAGTCGTGTCTTAAGGTAAGGGTTTTGTCATCTAACTAATTGTTGCGAGACACAAACCATGATCACCTCCTATTTTATTATATGAGGTGTGTATAATTCCCAAAGTTTTATTAAATTATCATCATGATTATTAAATTTATGTGTATTAACATACCCATTTGATGAACTTTATTCCATGGGGTGTTTGTTTCAAAAGTTACCAAATAATTAAAGTAATTCTATCTCAATTTGACTTCTTTGAGACACATGTCATGTTATGAACCTATATTCCACTAAGAAGTGTATAAAATTACCTTTTAAATGTTATCTCATGAATATCTCTCTCTTGATTATATTATAAGTTTCATGTAAATTTATTTTCTTACAAAGGGATTATGATTCAATGTTACCATGTGTTAAGAGTTTATCGCAAAAATATAATTTTTTATTATTTTTGTATATGATTATGGTTTTATTGATGAAACCTTATGATCCATATTTCAAGAAAACTCATGAATTCTATTCCTTAATAATTATTCATTATATATTCAATTATTATTACCATTTCCCACTCTTTGGTACTTATGATACTTAAGAATGTTTTCTTAAAATATTACTTTAACTCCCTATTTGGTTGGAAATCTACGGTTCTTCACAAAACATATTTATAAAAAAATATTATAATATTATCATATGATATTTAAAATATTTCTTTCCTATTTTTTACCATTTAAAAAATGGTTTTTATAAGAAATGTAATATTATTCTCGTTTTCTGACCGAGCCACTTTTCTAAACTTTTAAAGGTGTCAAAAAAATATTCGACATGTATGGATTTATCCTCCACCATGACCATAAATACATTGAATATTCCATATAAATTTTAAAATGTTAATTTTTTAATAAAAATGTGTTTCTTAATATTTTAGACATTCATTGTTTTAATGATATTTTCAAAGAAAAATGTTTTTAAGAAATCAATTTCTGTTTAAAAGATGTTTTAAATGATTTTAAAAGATACCTTTATATATTCTCAAAAAGTTGTTTTAAAAGAAAATGATTTCAATGATTTTGAATCTTATTTTATAAATTTTTATGGTATATTCTATGAATTGGTTTTTCAAAAAAATTTCAGTCTTATTTTATATGTTTTAAGGGAAAAAGTTATTCAAAATGATTTCAAGGTTCTTATATATGTTTTCAAGGAAAATGATTTTAAAATTTATTTATGTTATAAAAAAAATTATTTTAAATAATAATGGATATTTTCTTCAAGAGATTATTTAAAAGATATTTGAAAATTATTTTCAATATAATATGGAATCTTTTGGTGTTACACAAGCCTTTCTAGGGAAATGATCCAAATGTTCCTTTCATATTATTTCTCTAAATGGATTATGTTTTGTTGGAATGATGTTTATGAATCTTATTTATCTTTGAGGAGTTATCTGTTTGTGAAACTAGTTTCCCTTTCATGAGTTATATGTTTATGAATACTTATTCTTTTGATGGGTTATAATTTTAGGAAATTTTTACGAAACTGATTTCTTTTTCACATGTTATTATATTATTACATATTTATGATACACATTTCATTTCATGGGTTACGATATAATAATTTTTTATCTATTTAAACACAAAGGTATGATTTAATTGTGAGATGGATGGGACGAATATCTCCCTCTAATGAATTGGCTAAATATTTATATCTCGTGAGATAGAAATAGCTAGAATGAGGATTGAACTCAGCACAGTAATACAAAAATGGAACGAGAAGTGTACCTAGTTCACTAATACATGGATGTAATGGGAAGTGTGTTGGGAAAAAATCCCTCAAGGTATCATTGAAGCATTTTTGAGGTGACTATGTTTGTTGAAAAAGTGGACATCTGAGTAGTGATTGTTGACAAAGCAAAACAATGACATACAAATTTGTAGACAAAGAGGATTTCATGGTGGAATGTCGAGTTCAAGAGCTGAGGTCAACGATCCATGTTTGATACAAGAATGTTGATAAAAGGAATGGATGATCTGGAGGTGGTACAAAAGAATAAATACAAGGTTGCGCCGTTTTCCAGTGTTTGCCAAATTTTAGGGCCTGAAAATCGGCAAATGAAGAAAAGTGTTTTTGGAAAAGGGACTTGCGCGATGAGGACTTGGAGAATAGGAAACTTACGCACCATATGTTTTTCAATATCAGAAGATCAAAATATGGCAATGGAAGTAGGTTCGCTCAAGTTTGGGAGTTGGTCGCGCGAGTGTCCAAAAGGACAGAAGACTTGCGCACCGAAACTGGGTCGCGCAGGTGACTTGCGCGCCGTCGCGCAGGGTGGTCAGATTGCCTATAAATACTGGACCACTCCTCCTCATTCTTCACCGGAGTTCAACTCTTTGAGAAATCAGAGCTCCCATCGCGCAGGTGTGGTGGTCTCGCAGGAGGTGTGTGTGGTCGCACAGGTGAAGTTGCGCGCCAGTGGTTGAAGTTGTGCGCCGGTGTTAGAAGTTGCGCGCCGGTTGGCAATTGCGCGCCAATATTGGTTTGGGCGTAAAAGGAAGAGAGTCGCGCAAGTTTGGAGTTGAGGAAGCTCGAGTCGCGCAAGTGTCTGAGAAGGACTTGCGCGCCCGTTGTGACTTGCGCGCCGATACTTGCGCGCCGAGATTGACTTGCGCGCCAAGTAAGGTTTTGTTCAAGCAGTGCTTCTCGGACTGCGTGGAAGCTGGTACATTGCCCGATACCTTCGGTGCAAAGAGATATTCATCTACAGGTGAAAGTTGTACTTCAACAGGGCATCTACACACAGAGGATGATGCATTCATTCATGCAAATGAAGAGACCTACAGGTCTATAAACTGTGAGTGGATTCCTTCCAAGAGAAGTGAGCTGAAGAAGAGGAAGAAGGTGATCCTCTCCACTGGCAGTGAGCCAGAGAGAGAGAAACAGGGAGTGACCCTTGGGAAAGTAGTGAGCTGACCCTAAACATTGTATAGGCAGTGATCCTGGGCATAGAAGTGATCTAGCCCGAACATTGTAATCCACATCTAGTGAAGTCTAGTGGAATTGGTACGACCGGCAACTTGTCGGCGTATGCTCCTTGGACGTAGCCCTTTGCGGTGAACCAAGTAAAAATCTCTGTGTCTGTCTGTTAATTTTCCTGCATTGCATTTAAAGCATCATCATCAGATAAAAGAGAAAGTAAATGATCATAACATACACACAAGTGTAAACAAAGTGACCCTTGTAACAAAGAGGTCAAGATCCAGCGGGGCAGAAAGATCTTTGAAAAAGAATATCCATACCCCGATTCACCCCCCCTCTCAGGGTTTATAGGCCCCTATTGGTCTTAACAATTGGTATCAGAGCGATAGGTTGCTTTTATCAGATTTTTTTGCTCCGACTTGGTATAGTAGATCTGTGTGTTTAAAGAATTTGTCTGCTCTTATCTCGGTGAGCCATGGAAAAGGGAAAAACATCCAAGAAGAAGAAGAAGTCAGGTGGTATTACTCAGTGTGGAAGTATGTATGGAAAAAGTGTGATTCAATTAAAAGAATCAAACAGTTTACTAAAGGATGGTCTGGATGAATCTGACAGGGAAAAGATTGATTCACTCAATCGTGATGTTGGAATGAGTGAAGTACATGAGCATCAGAGTGATGCTGAAACAGAAGAAGAAATTGAAGGAAGAATAGATATGCGAGCTGAGTTGGAGGATGCTCTTGAAGAGATTGATGTTTGGAGAGAAAAAACAAAGAAATCCAACAAAGTTGTTCATGATGCCAAACTCTATATACAGCAGTAGGAAGGAGAGAAGTCTGAGTTAATGGAAGAAATTGAGAAACTCAAGTTATCAACACGAGAGAACTAAGAATCGGTTAGTGAGTATAAGATTAAGATTGAAGAACAGAAAAGGGAGATCGATGGCTTGAATATAAAAGTGAAATATCAAGTCAAGTACATCGAAGAACCTGATATTCCAATTGACGATGGAAACACCGAAGAAGAAAATCTAAAGATATTCGGATCAAAGTATTGGAGATTGAGGTCAAAAAGCTAAAAGGCTTAAATCAAAGGCATATTGACATAGTTACTGACCTAACAGAGAAGAATGATTCTCATGCCAATGAACTAAAAAAGATGGCTAAAATGAAAGGAAAACAAAAGACTGATTATTATGAAGAGAATCAAAAGTCAGATGAAGTACAAAATCTGAAAGCTAGAAATGATGATCTAGCAGCATAGTTGTCTGAAGAAGTTTAGAAGAATTGAAGCCTACAACAAGAGAATGAATCTGTCTCTAAATCTGTTTCTGAGGAAAAATTAAAAGTAGTGAAGAAAAGTGCAATGGTGGAAAATCTCACACAGGAACTAGAAGATGAGGTGAGTAGCAGGATGCTTGTCAAGAAAGAACTGGATGTCCAACTTGAATCAAGGGAGATGAAGATTAAAAAGTTGGAAGAGGATCTAGAATCAGTAAAGAAGAATGTGGAGAAATCCAATTCTAAAGGAATGCCAAAAATGAAGGATGCCTTACACTTTCTATTTGATCATTCTTCGACAAGTGATGATAAAATGAAGAATAGGTATGCTATTTCTGAAGAGAAACAACAGAATATTTTCTCAGCTCAAAGACCATCAAGTTTCGGAAAAGCTAGTATTGGATTCGATGAATCCCATCCTGTGCATGACAGAAAGAGATCCATTAACAGTTTAAGAAATGGAAAAGATCCTGCAGGTGCTAGAGATAGGTCCAAATGGAGAATTACAAAAAGAAGCGATGACATGTTCTATTTCTGCGGGATTCATGGCCACACATGAAGTTTCTATTTAGAGGCTCATGAATACATATCAGGCTGTGAAAATAGAAACTTTGCTGAATCCCAGAATAAGAAGAAGCATCCGGAGAAATCAGAGAGTAGATTCTCTCAAAGGAAATCATTTATAAAATGTTATTACTGTGGAAGAATGGGAAACACCATGAGTATGTGTCAGGAAGCTCAGGAGATCGATGCCAGAAGAATAAAACAAGTTGCATCAACATCTCAACAGAGACATGATGAAATGAGGTATGCCTTTAATAGAAAATGTTTCATATGTTCTAATCATGGGAATTTTGCCAGACAGTGCAGCAAGAAGAAAGCGGGGAAGGAAAAAGACCCGAGAAAGAGATTACCAACTCCAGTGGTACATAATGAGAAATTACACACTGGGAGACAAAGTGTTAAGGTGAAAAATAGGCTTAGAGCCTCAGGGGAATCACATGGAGCTAAACAAAAGGTGTATCAGTCACCTCCTTTGTCGTACTCACAACCACTCTCAAGGAGAGAATGTGAACAAACCTGGAAGATTAAGGGGAGATCTACTCCAGCTGTGATAAAGAAGAATGAACATTCAATGGAGGACTCACCACTAGAGAAAAAGAGTGTGGTGACTCAGACATCTGATAAAAGAAAAATGAATAAAGAATGTGTTGAAAAATTTTCATGTCGTGTTCCACAGCGAAAAGTGGAGGAAGGTGCAAGATCCTTGCAATGGTGGAAGAAGCAGGGGAATATGGCAAGTAGAGAGGTTCCTACCCAGAGAAGGAATCAAGGGAAATGGAATTTCGATGGAACATCAAAGACAGAAATGTGTACTAGTGGGATTAAACCCAAAATGGTGAAAAAGGATCCGAATATGGGTAAAGAATGCTTAGTCATTTGGCCAGAGCAGTTGAAGTTGGCAAGGCAACTAGAAGAATCAAGGAAAGAGTGTGATGCTCTGTAAGAAAGAATCAAAGGGATGACCCATCAGGATTAACCACAGTCCTCATCTTGATGATTCAGGAAGTGAAATCCCCTCTCCCTATGTATATAAATGCTATTAACTGATGATTGATGTGTTTCAGGTTTTAGGGAGATACGATCAATGGGGAAGTGGCATCTAAAGATGCAAAAAGGAAACATGATATGATTCATTGTTTTTATTGACTCAAATCAGTTATCAAAATTGATGATAAAATGGAGAAACAGAGCACAACAGGAAGCAAGATCACAACAGGAAGTGATTGTGTTATTGACTATGTCTCTTGTTTCCTATATCAAGTTCCAACTCAGTAGGCTTAGATATTTGGTTAATGGCTCAATGATGAGTGATAGATTGGCATAAATCATATAGGTGGAAGATGAGAATAAATGATGCAGGAGAAGAATGAAGTTTATTGGTATAAATAGTGGGTCTAACCCCAGGAATTGTTGCATAACATAGGGGGAGCATTCAACAACAAAATCAGATGCCAGATCCATCAAGGAAATAATTGGATGACCCAGCTCAAGTGTTGTCTATCAAGAGAAGACATACTATGGGAGAAGCATCAGTGATCAAGCATTTCATGCTTATTTATTTTGATCTAACATTTTGGTATCTGCTGACTATTTTCAGGATACCAAGAAGCTGCGAGAAGTAGTTAAAAAGAATGATTTCACTAAACAATGAAACTGTGAGAAATTTCCAGATAAACGTGATGAGGAGGAAAGCAAGAAAGAGGAAGCATATGCGACTAATGCTGATTTAGAAATGAAAAATCCTCCTCTGCACAACAGTCAACGAGTTGAGCTGAAATTGACATGCAGAATATCATTGGTGGAGCCAAAATGTTTTTTAGACGCAGCTGAAGATGAAAACTGGGTTTAGGCTATGAATGAAGAGCTTGATCAAATTGAGAAGAACCAGACATGGGAGATTGTTTCGAGGCCGACAGACAAGAATGTCATTGGGACTAAATGGGTCTATCGCAACAAGATGAATGAATGTGGCATAGTAATTCAGAACAAATCACGTCTAGTGTGCAAGGGGTACTCCCAGATCGAGGGAATAGATGTTGACGAGACATTTGCACCGGTTGCAAGGCTGAAGACAATAAGATTATTCCTAGCCATCGTAGTACAAAGGAAGTTCAAAGTGTTCCAGATGGATGTCAAATCTACATTCTTGAATGGTGTTCTGGAAGAGGAGGTGTATATTGAGCAACCAGATGGCTTTCTCATTCATGAGGATGAGAACAAAGTTTGCAAGCTGAAGAAGGCATTGTATGGGATGAAACAAGCACCAATGGCATGGTACTCAAGGCTTGACCAGTACTTAAAGAAGCTTAGTTTCCAGCTTAGAGGAGTTAATTAGAATCATTATTTCAGCAACGATAGTAATCAAAGGATGATGGTGTTGGTTTATGTCGATGAAATAATATTTGGTGGATCAGATGAAGCTCAGTGCAGACAGTTTTCCGAATTCATGAAAAATGAGTTTGAAATGTCAATGATTGGAGAGCTAATGTTTTTCCTTGGTCTACAGGTGACACAAGGAAGGAATGGAACATTCATTTCTCAATCTAAATATGCCAAGGAGGTCCTAAGAAGGTTTGGAATGGAAAATTCCAAGGTGATGAAGACTCCGGTGGCTACCCGGATGAAATTATCAAAAGATGAGGATGGCAAGGCAGTTAATATCATAGAATACAGGAAAATTATTGGAAGTTTGTTGTACTTGACTGCAACAAGGCCTGATATTGTTTTTTCCACATGCCAAGCAGCGAGATATCAATGCAATCCCAAGGAAAGCCACATGCTTGCAGTGAAAAGAATACTTCGGTATATCCAGGGCACAGTGGATTTCGGCTTGACATATACTGACAAATCTCAGACAAAGTTATTGGGATATACTGATGCAGACTGGGCCGGTTCAGCGGATGATAGGAAATCAACGTCAGGTAGTGCTTTCTATCTTGGTGGATTGTGTATTTCTTGGCTAAGAAAGAAGAAAGATTGCATTTCGTTGAGCACCGCCGAAGCTGAGTATATTTCGGCCACTCAAGCATGCACACAGTTATTGTGGATGAAGCAGCAGCTTGAAGATATGGGAGTTGAAGTGCAGTCTCCGATCAGAATCAAGTGCGACAACTCAAGTGCTATAAATCTTAGCAAAAATCTCGTCCATCATTCAAGGACAAAGCACATTGAGGTTAAGTATCATTTTATCAAGGAGAAGGTTGAGCAGGGAATCGTGAAGTTGGAGTATGTGCCTACAGAGCTACAGGTTGCAGACATCCTGACCAAGGCCTTACCCAAGGAAGCTTTTGAGAGGCATCGACTGGCTCTGGGAGTTCAGTCGATTCCCCGCACTTGAAATAGTGTGGCTGTGGGATCCTCCCCTCTCCCTGAGGTATGATGTATTTTTCCCTAATGTGATGATTTTTGTTCTCTACTCTGTTACAGACTACAAAGGAGTGACCTTTGGGTTCATTTACAAAGGGGTAGAAAATAGTGTTTGTTAAAGTGGGAGAAATAGTGATTGGGAGACAGTGTGGCTATTTGAGAAATCATGACAGATACGGGGAGAAGCTGACAGGTGGAGCAGCCAGAAAGGGGGAGCAATGAGAAAGGGGGAGTTTATTAAATATGACGATGCTAGAAGTGATCGATCAAAGAATAGATATCACGACAGCTGAGGATCGTGATAAAAGCAGAAGAGTGGTGTTGGAAAGTGGTAAGACTATTTCCAAACCAAACATTGGTCTTCCAACAAATCCTTCAACAATTGGTATCAGTTTAGTACAAATTGGTATCAGTTTGGTGTCAACAGTGGATGTCAGAGATAAAGTGATTCATTGATGAGCTTTTCATTTACTCTTGTTTCTCACACCGAGCATTGCTCATGTGGGCTTAGAGTATGTGTTGAGTAAATCCTTGATCGCTATCAGAATCACAATGAGGCGAATGGAGGATGAAGAATCAACGACGTATCATTGTTTTGGAAGAGTTGTCAACAAACCCAAAGGGGGAGATTGTTGGGAAAAAATCCCTCAAGGTATCATTGAAGCATTTTTGAGGTGATTGTGTTTGTTGACAAAGTGGACATCTGAGTAGTGATTGTTGACAAAGCAAAACAATGACATAAAAATTTGTTGACAAAGAGAATTTCATGGTGGAATGTTGAGTTCAAGAGTTAAGGTCAACTATCCATGTTTGATTCAAGAACGTTGATAAAAGTAATGGATGATCTGGAGGCGGTACAAAAGAACAGATACAAGGTGGCGCCGTTTTCTAGTGTTTGCCAAATTTTAGGGCCTGAAAATCGGCAAATGAAGAAAAGTGTTTTTGGCAAAGGGACTTGCGCGCCGAGGACTTGGATAATAGGAAACTTTCACGCCATATGTTTTTCAATATCAGAAGATAAAAATATGGCAATGGAAGTAGGTTCGCTCAAGTTTGGGAGTTGGTCGCGCGAGTGTCCAAAAGGACAGAAGACTTGCGTGCTGAAACTAGGTCGCGCAGGGTGGTCAGATTTCCTATAAATACTGGACCACTCCTCCTCATTCTTCATCGGAGTTCAAATATTTGAGAAATCAGAGCTCCAATCGCACAGGTGTGGTGGTCGTGCAGGTGGTGTGTGTGGTTGCGCAGGTGAAGTTGTACGCCAGTGGTTGAAGTTGTGCGCCGGTGTTATAAGTTGCGCGCCGGTTGGCAGTTGCGTCCCAATATTGTTTTGGGCGTAAAAGGAAGAGAGTCTCACAAGTTTGGAGTTGAGGAAGCTCGAGCCGCGCAAGTGTCTGAGAAGGACTTGCGCGCCCGTTGTGACTTGCGCGCCGATACTTGCGCGCCAAGATTGACTTGCGCGCCAAGTAAGGTTTTGTTCCAGCGGTGCTTCTCGGACTGCGTGGAAGCTGGTACATTGCCCGACACCTTCGGTGCAAAGAGATATTCATCTTCAGGTGAAAGTTTTACTTCAACAGAGCATCCACACACAGAGTAAGATGCATTCATTCATGCAAATGAAGAGACCTACAGGTCTATAAACTGTGAGTGGATTCCTTCCAAGAGCAGTGAGCTTAGGAAGAGGAAGAAGGTGATCCTCTCCACCGGCAGTGATCCAGAGAGAGAGAAATAGGGAGTGACCCTTGGGAAAGTAGTGAGCTGACCCTAAACCTTGTATAGGCAGTGAGCCTGGGCATAGAAGTGATCTAGCCCGAACATTGTAATCCACATCTAGTGAAGTCTAGTAGAATTGGTACGACCGACAACTTGTCGGCGTATGCTCCTTGGACGTAGCCCTTTGCGGTGAACCAAGTAAAAATCTCTGCGTCTGTCTGCTAATTTTCCTACATTGCATTTAAAGCATCATCATCAGATAAAGAAGAATGTAAGTGATTATAACATACACACAAGTGAAAACAAAGTGACCCTTGTAACAAAGAGGTCATGATCCAGCGGGACAGGAAGATCTTTGAAAAAGAATATCCATACCCTGATTCACCCCCCCTCTTAGGGTATATAGGCCCTTATTGGTCCTATCAATTGGTATCAGAGCGATAGGTTTCTTTTATCAGATTTGTTTGCTCCGACTTGGTATAGTAGATCTGTGTGTTTAAAGAATTTGTCTGCTCTTATCTTGGTGAGCCATGGAAAAGGGAAAAACATCCAAGAAGAAGCAGAAGTCAGGTGGTATTACTCAGTGTGGAAGTATGTATGGAAAAAGTGTGATTCAATTAAAAGAATCAAATAGTTTACTGAAGGATGGTCTGGATGAATCTGACAGGGAAAAGATTGATTCACTCAATCATGATGTTGGAATGAGTGAAGTACATGAGCATCAGAGTGATGCTGAAACAGAAGAAGAAATTGAAGGAAGAATAGATATGCGAGCTGAGTTGGAGGCTGCTCTTGAGGAGATAGATGTTTGGAGAGCAAAAAAAAAGAAATCCAACAAAGTTGTTCATGATGCCAAACTCTATATCCAGCAGCAGGAAGAAGAGAAGTCTGAGTTGATGGAAGAAATTGAGAAACTCAAGTTATCAACATGAGAGAACTCAGAATCGGTTAGTGAGTATAAGATTAAGATTGAAGAACAGAAAAGGGAGATCGATGGCTTGAATAGAAAAGTGAAAGATCAAGTCAAGTGCATCAAAGAACCTAATATTCCAATTGACATTGGAAACACCGAAGAAGTCAAATCTAAAGATATTCGGATCAATGTATTGGAGATTGAGGTCAACAAGCTAAGATGCTTAAATAAAAGGCTTATTGACATAGTTACTGACCTAATAGAGAAGAATGATTCTCATGCCAATGAACTACAAAAGATGGCTAAAATGAAAGGAAAACAAAAGACTGATGATTATGAAGAGAATCAAAAGTTAGATGAAGTACAAAATCTGAAAGCTAGAAATGATGATCTAGTAGCACAGTTGTCTGAAGATGTTTAGAAGAATAAAAGCCTACAACAAGAGAATGAATCTTTCTCTAAATCTGTTTCTGAGGATAAATTAAAAGTAGTGAAGAAAAGTGCAATGGTGGAAAAGCTCACACAGGAACTAGAAGATGAGGTGAGTAGCGGGAAGCTTCTCAAGAAAGAACTGGATGTCCAACTTGAATCAAGGGAGATGAAGATTAAAAAGTTGGAAGAGGATCTAGAATAAGTAAAGAAGAATGTGGAGAAATCCAATGCTAAAGGAATGCCAAAAATGAAGGATGCCTTACACTTGCTATTTGATCATTCTTCGACAAGTGATGATAAAATGAAGAATAGGTATGCTATTTCTAAAGAGAAACAACATAATATTTTCTCAGCTCAAAGACCATAAAGTTTCGGAGAAGCTGGTATTGGATTCGATGAATCCCCTCCTATACATGACAGAAAGAGATCCCTGAACAGTTCTATAAATGGAAAAGATCATGCAGGTGCTAGAGATAGGCCTAAAAGAAGAATTACAAAAAGAAGTGATGACATGTGCTATTTCTGCGGGATTCAAGGCCACACATCAAGCTTCTGTTTAGAGGCTCATGAATACATATCAGGCTGTGAAAATAGAAACTTTGCTGAATCCCAGAATAAGAAGAAGCATCCGAAGAAATCAGAGAGTAGAGTCTCTCAATGGAAAGCATTTATAAAATGCTATTACTATGGAAGAATGGGACACACCATGAGTTTGTGTCAGGAAGCTCCGGAGATCGATGCCAGAAGAAGAAAACAAGTTGCATCAACATCTCAGCAGAGAAGTGATGAAATGAGGTATGCCTTAAATAGAAAATGTTTCATATGTTCTGATCATGGGCATTTGGCCAGACAGTGCAGCAAGCAGAAAGCGGGGAAGGAAAAAAACCCAAGAAAGAGATTACCAACTCCAGTGGTACATAATGAGAAATTACACACTGGGAGACAAAGTGGTAAGGTGAAAAATAGTCTTAGAGCCTCAGGGGAATCACATGGAGCTGAACCAAAGGTGTATCAGTCACCTCCTCTGTCGTACTCACAACCACTCTCAAGGAGAGAATGTGAACAAACCTGGAAGATTAAGGGGAGATCTACTCCAGCCGTGATAAAGAAGAATGAACGTTCAATGGAGGACTCACCACCAACGAAAACGAGTGTGGTGACTCAGACATCTGATAAAAGAAAAATGAATAAAGAATGTGTTGAAAAATTTGCATGTCGTGTTCCACAGCGAAAAGTGGAGGAAGGTGCAAGATCCTTGCAATGGTGGAAGAAGCAGGGGAAGATGGCAAGTAGAGAGGTTCCTACCCAGAGAAGGAATCAAGGGAAATGTAATTTCGGTGGAACATCAAAGATAGAAATGTGTACTAGTGGGTTTAAACCCAAAATGGTGAAAAAGGCTCCGAATATGGGTAAAGAATGCTTAGTCATTTGGCCAGAGTAGTTGAAGTTGGCAAGGCAACTAGAAGAATCAAGGAAAGAGTGTGATGCTCTGCAAGAAAGAATCAAAGGGTTGACCCATCAGGATTAACCACAATCCTCATCTTGAGGATTTAGGAAGAGAAATACCCTCTCCCTATGTATATAAATGCTATTAACTGATGATTGATGTGTTTTAGGTTTTAGGGAGATACGATCCAAGGGGAAGTGGCATCTAAAGATGCAAAAAGGAAACGTGATATGCTTCATTGTTTTTATTGGCTCAAATCAGTTATCAAATTTGATGATAAAAGGGAGAAACAGAGCACAACAGGAAGTGAGAGAACAACAGGAAGTGATTGTGTTATTGACTTTGTCTCTTGTTTCCTACATCGAGTTCCAACTCAGTAGGCTTAGAGATTTGGTTAATGGCTCAATGATGAGTGCTAGATTGGCATAAATCATATAGGTGGAAGATGGGAATAAATGATGCAGGAGAAGAATGAAGTTTATGGGTATAAATAGTGGTTCTAACCCCAGGAAGTGTTGCATAACATAGGGGGAGCATTAAACAACAAAATCAGATGCCAGATCCATCAAGGAAATAATTGGATAACCCAGCTCATGTGTTGTCTATCGAGAGAAGACATACTATGGGAGAAGCAGCAGTGATCAAGCATTTCATGCTTATTTATTTTGATCTAACATTTTCGTATCAGCTGACTGTTTTCAGGATACCAAGAAGCTGTGAGAAGTAGTTAAAAGGAATGATTTCACTGAACAATGAAACAGTGAGAAATTTCCTGATAAACGTGATGAGGAGGAAAGAAACAAAGGGGAAGCATAAGTGACTAATGCTGATTTAGAAATGAAAAATCCTCGTCTGCACAACAGTCAACGAGTTGAGCTGAAATTGACATGCAGAATATCATTGGTGGAGCCAAAATGTTTTTCCGATGCAGCTGAAGATGAAAACTGGGTTCAGGCTATGAATGAAGAGCTTGATCAAATTGAGAACAACCAGACATGGGAGATTGTTTCGAGGCCGGCAGACAAGAATGTCATTGGGACTAAATGGGTCTATCGCAACAAGATGAATGAATGTGGAACAGTAATTCGGAACGAAGCACATCTAGTGTGCAAGGGGTACTCCCAGATTGAGGGAATAGATGTTGATGAGACATTTGCACCGGTTGCAAGGCTGGAGACAATAAGATTATTCCTAGCCATCACAGTACAAAGTAAGTTCAAAGTGTTCTAGATGGATGTCAAATCTGCATTCTTGAATGGTGTTCTGGAAGAGGAGGTGTATATTGAGAATCCAGATGGCCTTCTCATTCATGAGGATGAGAACAAAGTTTGCAGGATGAAGAAGGCGTTGTATGGGATGAAACAAGCACCAAGGGTATGGTACTCAAGGTTTGATCAGTACTTAAAGAAGCTTAGTTTCCAGCGTGGAGGAGTTGATTACAATCTTTATTTCAGAAACGATAGTAATCAAAGGATGATGGTGTTGGTTTATGTCGATGAAATAATATTTGGCGGATCAGATGAAGCTCAGTGCAGACAGTTTTCCGAATTCATGAAAAATGAGTTTGAAATGTCAATGATTGGAGAGCTAACGTTTTTCTTTGGTCTACAGGTGACACGAGGAAGTAATGGAACATTCATTTCTCAATCTAAATATGGCAAGGAGGTCCTGAGAAGGTTTGGAATGGAAAATTCCAAGGAGATGAAGACTCCGGTGGCTACCCCGATGAAATTATCAAAATATGAGGATGGCAAGGCAGTTAATATCACGGAATACAGGAAAATTATTGGAAGTTTGTTGTACTTGACTGCAACAAGGCCTGATATTGTTTTTACCACATGCCAATATCAAATCAATCCCAAGGAAAGCCACATGATTTCAGTGAAAAGAATACTTCGGTATATCCAGGGCATAGTGGATTTCGGCTTGACATATACTGAGAAATCTCAGACAAAGTTATTGGGATATACTAATGCAGACTGGGCCGGTTCAGCTGATGATAGGAAATCAACGTCATGTGGTGCTTTCTATCTTGGTGGATTGTGTATTTCTTGGCTAATCAAGAAGAAAGATTGCATTTCATTGAGCACCGCCGAAGCTGAGTATATTGCGGCCACTCAAGCATGCACACAGTTATTGTGGATGAAGCAGCAACTTAAAGATATGGGAGTTGAAGTGCAGTCTCCAATCAGAATCAAGTGCGACAACTCAAGTGCTATAAATCTTATCAAAAATCCCATCCATCATTCAAGGACAAAGCACATTGAGATTAAGTATCATTTTATCATGGAGAAGGTTGAGCAGGGAATCGTGAAGTTGGAGTATGTGCCTACAAAGCTACAGGTTGCAGACATCCTGACCAAGGCCTTACCCAGGGAAGCTTTTGAGAGGCATCGACTGGATCTGGGAGTTCAGTCGATTCCCCGCACTTGAAATAGTGTGGCTATGGGATCCTCCCCTCTCCCCAAGGTATGATGTCTTTTTCCCTAATGTGCTGATTTGTGTTCTCTACTCTGTTACAGACTACAAATGAGTGACCTTTGGGTTCGTTGACAAAGGGGTAGAAAATAGTGTTTGTTAAAGGGGGAGAAAATAGTGATTGGGAGACAGTGTGGCTATTTGAGAAATCATGACAGATACGGGGAGAAGCTGATAGGTGGAGCAGCCAGAAAGGGGGAGCAATGAGAAAGGGGGAGTGTATTAAATCTGACGATGCTAGAAGTGATCGATCAAAGAATAGATATCAAGACAGCTGAGGATCGTGATAAAAGCAGAAGAGTGGTGTTGGAAAGTGGTAGGACTATTTCCAAACCAAACATTGGTCTTCCAAAAAATCCATCAACAATTAGTATCAGTTTAGTACAAATTGGTATCAGTTTGGTGTCAACAGTGGATGTCAGAGATAAAGTGATTCATTGATGAACTTTTCATTTACTCTTATTTCTCATGCCGAGCATTGATCATGTGGGCTTAGAGTATGTGTTGAGTAAATCCTTGATCGCTATCAGAATCGCAATGAGGCGAATGGAGGCTGAAGAATCAACGACGTATCTTTGTTTTGGAAGAGTTTTCAACAAACCCAAAGGGGGAGATTGTTGGGAAAAAATCCCTCAAGGTATCATTGAATCATTTTTGAGGTGATTGTGTTTGTTTACAAAGTGGATATCTGAGTAGTGATTGTTGACAAAGCAAAACAATGACATACAAATTTTTGGGAAAGAGGATTTCATGGTGGAATGTCGAGTTCAAGATCTGAGGTCAATGATACATGTTTGATTCAAGAATGTCGATAAAAGGAATGGATGATCTGGAGGCGGTACAAAAGAACAGATACAAGGTGGCGCCGTTTTCCAGTGTTTGCCAAATTTTAGGGCCTGAAAATCAGCAAATAAAGAAAAGTGTTTTTGGCAAAGGGACTTGCGCGCCGAGGACTTGGAGAATAGGAAACTTGCGCCCCATATGTTTTTCAATATCAGAAGATCAAAATATGGCAATGGAAGTAGATTCGCTCAAGTTTGGGAGTTGGTCGCGCGAGTGTCCAAAAGGATAGAAGACTTGCGCGCCGAAACTGGGTCGCGCAGGTGACTTGTGTGTCGTCGCATAGGGTGGTCAGATTGCCTATAAATACTGGACCACTCCTCCTCATTCTTCACTGGAGTTTAACTCTTTGAGGAATCAGAGCTCCCGTCGCGCAGGTGTGGTGGTCGCGCAGGTGGTGTGTGTGGTCGCGCAGGTGAAGTTGCGTGCTAGTGGTTGAAGTTGTGCGCCGGTGTTAGATGTTGCGCGCCGGTTGGCAGTTGTGTGCCAATATTGGTTTGGGTGTAAAAGGAAGAGAGTCGCGCAAGTTTGGAGTTGAGGAAGCTCAAGTCGCACAAGTGTCTGAGAAGGACTTGCGCACCCGTTGTGACTTGTGCGCCGATACTTGCGCGCTGAGATTGACTTGCGCGCCAAGTAAGGTTTTGTTCCAGCGGTGCTTCTCGGACTGCGTGGAAGCTGGTACGTTTCCCTATACCTTCGGTGCAAAGACATATTCATCAACATGTAAAAGTTGTACTTCAACAGAGCATATACACACAGAGGAAGATGCATTCATTCATGCAAATGAAGAGACCTACAGGTCTATAAACTGTGAGTGGATTCCTTCCAAGAGTAGTGAGCTTAGGAAGAGGAAGAAGGTGATCCTCTCCACCGGCAGTGAGCCAGAGAGAGAGAAACAGGGAGTCAACCTTGGGAAAGTAGTGAGCTGACCCTAAACCTTGTATAGGCAGTGAGCCTGGGCATAGATGTGATCTAGCCCGAACATTGTAATCCACATCTAGTGAAGTCTAGTGGAATTGGTACGACCGGAAACTTGTCGTCGTATGCTCCTTGGATGTAGCCCTTTGCGGTGAACCAAGTAAAAATCTCTACGTCTGTCTGCTAATTTTCCTGCATTGCATTTAAAGCATAATCATCAGATAAAGGAGAAAGTAAGTGATCATAACATACACACAAGTGCAAACAAAGTGACCCTTGTAACAAAGAGGTCAAGATCCAGCGGGGCAGGAAGATCTTTGAAAAAGAATATATATACCCTAATTCACCCCCCTCTTAGGGTATATAGGCCCCTATTGGTCCTAACAAAGTGAAACCAATTTTTTAATACATGGATAGAACGAGGAATGAACATGGTTCAATAATACAGGACTTGAATGAGATGTGAAACCAATTCAGTATTATAGTGTTGAAATGAGGAGTGAACCATGTTTAGTCAATGACCATGTCAATTAAGATAGTCATGGGAGTGAACCTTGACTAATAATATGGTTTTGGGAGTGAAACCATTATAAAAATAAGTCCATGGAATTAATACTTTACTACCATGGAAAAAATTATTATTTTCTTATGTGTATTCAATAAATTCTCTTCGGATTTTCATATAATTATTTCATTGATTATGATCTTGATTTACCTAACATTAATGTCTTAAAAACTGCCATTGTTTAAACTAGGGATCATGTATATGATCTTTTATATATAGGATACAATCTTCAAATTTAATTCCCATTTTCTCATAGCCTTATGATCTTGTTATTCTTATGTATCTCTTTTTTACTCATACTAGGCATCAGAGCTCACTCCTTTATTATGTTTCCTTTACCCATATTATAATGAATGGTTTTAAGTAGAAGTACTAAAGGGGATGATATGTATGGAAAAAATTTAATATCTTTCACGAAGATAGAATAATTTGTTTCAAGTTTCCATAGACACAAAACTATTTCAATACATGGGAATGCATTTTCTTAATGTTCTAAATATTAATCTAAAATATTGTAATATCTATATATGTGAAGCCTTTGTTTCATAAGACATATCCTAGAGGTGGATATTTTCAACCCTTAGTGATAAGATAATTTTGGACATTTTGTTTCCACCTCAATTTATAAAACCTCTCTCTTGACATTAATTTTGTGAAGATACATCTAATCATATTATAGTTTTAAATATATTCCAACTTGATATCCACAATGGATGTTTTTTCCTTAATAAAATGATACCTTATGCCTATGTTTTTGGATATAGTATGTTTAATACAATTATTTTATAGATTTATTACACTTTGGTTTCCACATGATATCTTCAATATCCTCTTAGTTCCAACCATTAAATTTAATTGATGAAAAATAATCCATAAAAGCTATGAGAATGCCTGAGTTGCATCAACATACTCTTCTTAATCTATTTAAAGTGTTATTAATTTTTTCTTCTTACTATACCACATCAAATAACCCCCACCAATGAAAAATTTATATCTTTAATTGGATATTCAATTTGTAATATCACCTGACCAATTTTAATTTATGAGTCTATATAAATTGAAATATATACTATATCTTCAAAACAACCCATAGTTTACTCAATTCATCACATATTATAATGAGTCTGAGCTCACATTCTTAGTACTGGTGGTTACTTTAATAAATTGTTACTAGATACAATAAATAACTTTCTAATGGATGAATAGTTTAGTATTCTTGATAATATATATATATATACAAGAATATCACATTACATATGAAAACATTAAATACAAAACATAGTGAAAGTAAATATTCTACATCCTTAAACTCATTCAAATATTCCCACTTCATATCTTGGGGAATGGAATAAAAATAAGGGTTTTATCGGAATCTCAATAAGGGGTATGTACAATGGATGAAATAATTATTAAATAATTTATAATCAATATGTATAGGTAAATAATTGGAAGGAAATACCACTTAATAAATAACTTGAGTATAAAGAATAATATGGTAGAAATAAATGATGGTAAAATAATGTCATATAACTAATAAAATGTTTTTGAAATGTATCCATGGATATCATAAATATTTAAATAATCACATGAACATCAATAACTAATCTCATAATGATGGAATTACTAATGTCTGTCATCTTAAACATGTCGTTGAGCCCTCAATGCAAGACATATTTCAAAAACGGGTAAGGCCTTGGCCAAATACCAAATATAGTTTTTTGGATGGGACATACCAATTCATAGAGGGGATATAGAGGGTCCCCTTTACTTAATTAGTCTAATGAATTCATCATAATAATGGTTTATATAAAAATTAAAAAAATAATGAACACAAACATTTGTATTGGAAAACTAGCATATGAATTTTTCATATTTCCCAAGTCAAACTGATCATAAACCATCTAGAAAAAAATATGGATAGTATCATTACAACATATACCAAGTGGATAATAAGTAAAATAAATGTTTATTGCCACTGTATAGTATAAATAACATAAAATATCATTGAAAACATTATTGTGGATAATTACCTTTTTATTTTGAAATCAAGTTTTAAAAACTAAAAGTTTACAGAATACTAGAGGATTTTTTATGAAACTCACTATGTAAACATGTAAAGAAATATTCAAATCACTAAGTAGTCATAACGGAGGGAAATTTTCTTTTGTTCCATTTATTTTATGAAAATATTCCTTTCACACTTTTTTTAACAGAAGTGAAAAATTACATTGTTTGAAAATGATAGGAAATTCCTTTTAATTTTTTTTAAACTCACACATGGGTAAACATTTAGTTAATAAATAATTATAGGATTTTAAAAATATAATTTGAACCAATTCAATAAAAATATGAATATGGAAGAAAAATATTCCCAACCTATTAGAAAATCAAATATTATTTTCCTTAAAAACCTAACTTAACTAAAAAGTGTCTTTTAGAATAATAATAAAAAATGGAATTGTGGTTTTCCTTAAAAAAATTATTTTAGTATCATCAGTGGATAAAGAGAGAAAAATTAAATGAATGATCATAATTTATATAAATAACCATAGTAAAATAAAATATATTTGTTCTTATATTTAAAGACCAAATAACCCCCCTCCAAATAAATAATTAAACCTAAACAATCTCGAACCATTTTGAGATTGTAATGTAAATATTTACCACTATGGTAACTTTTGAATAACACAGACCGTTACAAAATAACATAAAATTATACATTAAATTATATTAATATATATGATTCATGACATAGCATATCAAATTTAAATATATACACAACACACACACACAAATTGTTGAGGATGGCATATGGCTCACATGCGTAAAAGTAAGATGAGAAACTCTTACCTGAAGTCCGAATTCCCTTGTACATGTTTGAAAATACACTATAATAAATATATATTTATTATACATATATTATATAACAAGAATCATATATATTATACCTTATATTATTTACTTTTAACTTTTATCACTTGATTAATAATTATTTATTAAAATCTATGTGTTGGGAGATAATTGATTCATCTTAATTAGATATTTTTGCTCCATCTAAATCGATTATAGTTCCATAATTTCCATAATTTATCAATGATATAAATATAATATATATTCATTATATATTAATTTATATTATTCATTAAAATATAGAGATATAAAAAATAAATTACCCAGTTCATGGGGATGGTAGGTCGTACATACATAGGAATGTTGTTATCACCTTTTGAAGGGTGGTATAATGGAATGGTAAATAATAAATCTTAATTAAATATTAATTTTTAAATCATTAATATCATATATATTCCTTAAATCCATCATTATTACCATACATGTAAATTATAAATGAAAAACGGACCACATCGCTTTGTAGATGTGGTAGTCCACACGTACGCATGAGAAATATTAAATAAATGGTATGTAGGTAGATATTATATTATATTTTAAAAGAAAAATTATTTTATTAATATCATAAAATAATATTAAACCTATCATATTACTCATCCATAAAACATGGTGATGAAAAATAAATTGTATCACTATTTGGAGATGGTAAGTTGTATGTACGCACTAGCGATACTTTTACTTCCCTTTTAATGTAAAAGAGGGTGGATAATGCTGGTTTCATAATAATAAAATAATATTAGTATATTTATTACACTGAATTTTATACTTTATAAAAAATACTAAATATTTAAATGAGATAAGATAATAAATAAAAAAGACAGTGATCAGTTAAGGTGATTGCATCTTCTTCGAATGAACTATTTTAAATTTCCTCTTAAGGATCCTAGGATTGTACACTCTAAAATTAAATAAAATATATAATGTGTATTATGATGTTTAAAAGATAATTTTTTAAGGAATGGATGACCAAGAATGCATAAAGTGCTGTAAAGAAGATATGGTAGTAGTGTCCACTTATAAGCAAGGAAGGGGTATTATTAGAATTTCATAAAGTATTAAATTAATTGAAAATATTTTTCATGTAGAAATGGCTACAAATTGTTATATTTGTAATATATGGTGATGATGAGTCTAATTATTCAAATACAATAAAATTTTAAAATTTATTTGTTTCTTTCACTGTTATCTTTTAGGTTTTACAGTTCGTTAAGCCTTTCGATAAATGCTGCAATATTAAAATTTGCTACCCCTTAAGGGTAAATAATGTTACCACAAAAAGACTAACGATCCATAAATGGAAAATTTTTGATGTTTTAAACCATATCCCATTCATTTTTCTCAATTTAATATTTTATTGAATTTAAAATCATTTAAAAAAATATAATTTTTAATTAATTATTATTAATTTATTTTTTGAGGCCATTCTTTCAATATGACTTTACAAAAAACAACAAAAATGGGTTATTAGAATGCAATACATTAAAAAACAATTGAAAAGTAACATATATCTAAAATATTAGTGGGAAACATTAATTCATTCAAATTATATGACATTTTTGTTTTTTTAAACTAATTAAATTGGTTTTTTCTATTTATTGAATAAAACTGTGTCGGTGTTACGTAACCCATTAAGGTAATCATTTCATCACTAAAAATTAGAAATAAATTATTATGATAATAAAATTATTCATATTTCAAATAAATATTTATAATATAAAATGTCTTATTTTTTCCCTTATGTATAAATTTTAAAGATAATAAAAAATATAGAATGACATTTTTGAAATTTAATTAAATAAAATAATATAAAGGTCAAAATCATAGAAAAACATACTAAAATATCATATATTATAATATTGGATTATTTGGTATTAAATAGGTTCATATAATGAAATTAATTTAAGTGTCAGGATCATTTTCAAGTCCTTATCATATTTTTTTAACCTTAATTACTTAATTTACCCTTACCCTTGTGACAATTATTTACTATGGTTACTATTCAAAATTAACAAAAATAAAAGGGATATATTTAAAAAATTACTTTTAAATTATTAACAATTTTGAATCCATTAATTATGATTCAAAATTTAAAATTGATAAAATATTATTTAACAAAAAAATAAAATAAAAAATAGTTTTGGTAGAAAAATTATCATTAAGTATAAAGTATTTTAATATAAAATTCAAATATATAATTTATTCAAAAGAACTTAATTTTATTTTAATAAATCAGAAGTAACAATTTTTATTTTAAAACTAATTTAAAATAAAAGTTCAATTTTTAAATACTTACAAATATGTTATGGTTTTCTATAAAAATTAGTATTTTTTACGATTCATTGAAAAATAAAACATTTCATAAAATTATAAGAAATTCACCCATTGTTAATTTTTATATTATAATTTATAAAATGAATTTAGTTTTTCAAATTAATTTTATAAAATTTTAAAAAAAATAAATATAATATTTTATCATGAAATAAATAAAAATAATTTTTCAATAGAAACATATTTTTGAATCATAATATGACTTTACTAAAAATTTAATGATTATTTATTAAGATTTAATCAATATATTGGTATTGAGTATGATATATATATATATATATCATAATTTTGTTAATATTATTCATACTCTCTAATTCAATTTCAAGGTTTTAATTTTCCAAATTATATAATAATACATCAGGGTCGTTTATGCTTGGTATTGCGTGTCATATAAGCTATCGATCATACTATTTTTCTTTTAAAAATACTAGGGTGTAACATTCTCGCACATTTAATAAATTTAATCTTATTAATTTGATCATGTATTCGATAAAAAAGGTTAATAAAACTTCCTATAAAAAAGAGGAATGTGAAATATAATGTTTATCTAGAATAACAGAAAACCATGTTTGCAAATTCGGGAACATTAGTGAGAATTGTATATATGGACATGAAAGATAAAAATAACACCCAGATACAGATAGAGAGTGATAGATAACATAATCAAGAGAAATTTAATGTCTAAACATCTATAAATTTGGGAGAGGTGGAAAGACCCTAAATTAATTGCAAATGAAGGTAAATGTATAGAATTTATATTTCAAGATTTTTCCCCTAACAATAAGGGATTAAATTACCATTTAAAACAATAAAACAGAAAATTTACTTAATCTACAAGTATAATTTCATATTTTAATAATTTCCCACCACAATCTATCTTATTCTGTAATCTATGAGTATTCAGGATGAATTTTTAATGCCTGAATCAGTAAAATATAATTTTACATAATTATCAAAATGTTAACAAGATATTCCACCAATATTTAAAAATTTACCGGAACTAAATTATATACTATAAGTTCAGATAATATCTAAAATTTATTAAACAACATATGAATATATAATACATTTTACTTAAACATTTATACTCTAACACCAAAGGTTAAAAATAGTGTATTCCATAACTAAATAAACCAACAAGACTCAATAACCTCAACATTAAAGAATGTTTTAACCTTATAGTGAGATCATTCATTTTAAATTTTATCCTAGAAAATTTAATTTCATTCTTCCAAAATAATATTTCATGTTATACAGCATATTAATCCTAAAGGTTATATATAACCTAACCTAATTAAGAATAACCAAAATATCATTAATCACCATGATAAATCACGATATTATCCTATAATTTAGTGGTATTCACCCAAATATCATGAATAAAATACTAACCAAGAACATATACTTACAATGATTAATATATTTCTAAAAATACCACATTATCAATTAATCACTTTTTAACAATCAATATTATCTATATACCACTATCCACTATAACATAAAAAACATAATATCTAGCCATACATAAAGAAAAATGATTATTTAAACCCAAATGTTTTATTTTTACTAACCCCAATAAATTTTTAAAATCATCTAAAAATACCATTACATTAAATCCAAAAAGTGGTTTCTATGCCTTTCAACTTATAAACCCATGATAGTATCCATAACTGAAATGTTAACCCCATATAAAAACTTATATACCTCAAAATATTTCACAATCCTTATTCCTCAAATAAATTGATATATTATTTCCATAAATCAAAAAATGAAACAAAATTTTTCAAATATGAAAAAAATCACCATTTCCTAAAATCACTAAACAATTTAATGGCCATAAATACAATTAAATTTACTTCCTCAACTCCAATCATCACCTTACCACTAAATCACTTTTCATGGAAATCAGTACCATCCAACATATGCATTAAAATCCAAAACACCATTTTGGTATGTTCGTTATATGTTTCATGATTATTATATAGATAATATCACTGAAATAATACTTCAACAACAAAATTCTTGTATACCAATACATGGAAACAAAAATTCTTACACTTCAATGATTTCTATATCAAAGGTGATACCCTATTCTAAGAGATAAACCTTATATTAAGGCATTGACTTGGATAATTTCTAAATTCCTAACACATAATACATCGAACTCTAAATGGTGTCGTACGATGAAATATATTTCTAACTATTCTACGCTTCATTTTTCTTCAACAATTAATTGATATATTCCCTTCATTCCCATACAAAAATCATTTTATTGTTCATTTTAGAGATTAAATGTGTTTTATTTTTCACATTTCTATCATGAAGGAAATTTATCCATCTTTCATCCATGGTTACCAAGAAGTAAACTCTTAGAAAACTAATTCCTTATCTTATTTGGTTTTTTCAAGAGTATGCTAAGGTGAAAGTTGTTAATCATATATCATGATAACTGATTCAGAATAATATCAGTACCTTTTAAAATAGTCAAAACCCCTTTAGTTTCTCATGATCACTATACATTCCATCACAATTGATGTTTTCATGGTTTCTTTTGGTTCCATACATTGACTGAGAATCAAAGTATGAAAAAAATAATCATGGTGGTAAATCCTGAGATATCATTCATTAGATGTGAAAATAAAGAAAAATTATTTTTTAATCTATGAATCATTATGTTTATCCATGGTTATCCTTTATTATTATCTATAAAAATCCTTCATAATGGTTCATAATACAATTTTATTTAACCTAGTCAAATTCCTTGAGAGTTTCAAGCCTAGTGTATATTAATGTAACAGTCATCGTGCATCAAAATGATGGTCGATATATATTTTACCAATTCATTTTAGGGTTATTATCCCTATATACATATATTCCAAAACACAATCCCATTATATAATTCATAGAGGGATGTATTTCTAGGAAAACCACATAATATATAACCAAAAAATACCTTATGATATCTTATTATTCTCAAACTTATTCTAAAATCGATCCATAAAGTTATATTCCCAAATATATTTTTTACTAAATTTTGTTCTTAAGGTTTCTAAAAAACATTATTTAATACCTAATGTAATGATCCTGACTCCAGTATCATAGATCTAGTAGTCATGTATTTAAATTGAAAATATATAAAAATAATCACACTCTAATGAACTAATTAGTTTAGTATTTTTGATAAAAAATATATATACTTGAATCTCTCATTACATACAAAAACATAAAACTCATAACATATGGAATGTAAATATTAATCATTCTTGAACTCATTCAAAGAATTCTTATTTATTTAATGGATAAAGGGGAAAAATAAGGGTGAGATCATATGCTATGTACGGGTTATGTTTTTTTGGAATTTAAAATGATTTAATGATGAATAATCAATATGGAATCTTAATTAACTAAAAAACAAATTCCATTTAATCCATAACCTAATCACAAGGAATAATATGGAAGAAATAAATTATGATAAAGTAATTACATATCATTAATCTCATAAACTTGAAACATATTCATAGAGATCGTACATATTCAAATAATCATATGGAAAATAATAACTAATCTTATAATTTTTGAATTCATAATTCCATACATCTTGATCGTACCATTGAGTCCTTGTTCCAAGACATCTTACATAAATGGGTTAAACCTAATCCAAATACCATAACTAGTTTTAATCCGGATATCTACTGATGCATTAATGAGATATAGTGGGACCCTACCCTCACTTAAAAATTATAATCAATTCATCATATTAATGGGGTGAATAATAAATCAATAAATAGTCAACATAAACATTCATATTGGAATACAGTTATATAAATTTTAATATCTCCAAAGTAAAATAGATGATAAAATATCCAAATATATAATAAATGTTGTATAGTTACAACATATCCTTTTTATATCATAATTAACATAAATGGTTGTTGTCATTGATCATGATAAATACAATAAAAAGATCACTATACACATTCTTGTAGAAAACAACCTTTTCATTTTGAAATTCACTTTTAAAATATCAAAATTTATAAGATATTCAAGGGCAATTTCATTGAAAAAAACCTTTTATAATTAAAAATTATACTTCAAATAATTTATCAGTCAAGAGGATATGAAATTCCATTCATGTCATATAAGTTAAAAAACATTCCTTTCACACTTTCTAAAGAAAATTGAAAAATTACCTCATTTGAAAAAATAATATACATATTTCTTATAAAATATTTTGTAAAATTAAAACAGGGGTAAAAATTTATTTAATAAATAAATATATACTGGTAAAAATATTCTTTAAAACATTTTCAATAAAATATGGATATGTGAGAAAATATTTTATATCAAGTAGAAAAAGAAAATCACTTTTCCTTGTATAAATTATTTTGGTTTCTTGGGTACATAATGAGAGGAAAATGAAAGTAAACTGTGTATTTTTTAGAAATAAACTATGGATAACAAAATATATTGTGTCTAATATATAAATATCAAATAATTACCCTAATTAAGTCTTAAACATTGAAAATCTTGAACAATTATTAAATTATGAAATAAATCATTACCGCTTTGGATAATTTTGAAAAAAAATCACAATAAAATAATAACAAAAAATGAAACATTAAATAAAATGAATTTAAAATATTCATAGTATAACATGTAAAATGGAATTATACACACCACCCAAAATAAATAATTGGTTAGTACTACATATGTCTCACAGAAGTAAAAGTGAGACAAGAAACCCTTACCCATAGTTCGACATCATTTTAACATGTTTGAACATCCTATATATTAAAAATATAATTGTGAGAAATATATTATAATACCATAATAATATATGTAATACAACATATGATTTAATTATAATGATTTATTTTATTTTTATTAATAAATATTTTTAAATTCATTATTCCATGTGATAATTTATTCGCATTCTATGTGTATTTTTGTTAGATAGTTTTGGTATTTTTACTTCAATCATGGTTGTATAAACTCTATAATGGTATTCATGGTATAAATATGATATATATTCATTATATATGTATTTATATTAGTACATAAAATACTTATATGGAAAAAATAATTACACCATTCATGAGGATGGTAGGTTGTATGTAAGCATGAACGTTGTTTTCACTTTTTGATGAATGGTAAGAATGAATGGTAAATAATATTTAACATTTTAAAAATAATTTTTCTATAATATATTTAAAATATACTAATTAAATGAATTATTATTTCAATCTATGTAAATCATAAAAGGAAAAATGTTCACACTACTATATGGAGGTGGTAGTACACATGTATGCAAAAGCGCCATTAACATTTTCTCATGGATTGGAAGGACAGAAGGTTAATATGATATTATAATTCTAGAAGTATAATTATATTATATATATCATATATAAAAATTTAACACATACTTATTCCCATCCATAAAATATGGTGATGAAATATGAATCTTATCTCTATGTGGGGAAGATAAGTTGTACAAATGCACTAGTGATTCTTTCACCACCCATTTGATGGAAAATGTAGTGAAATGGTGCTTTAATAATAGTAATAATAACATTAAATTATATTTAGGACATCATATTTATTATTTTATGATAAATAAGAAAATTTTAGAGGATATAAAATAAGAATAAAAAAGAAAGTGATCGTTTAAAGTGATTATGTCTTCTTTGAAAGAACTACATTTGATTTCATCTTAAGGATCTTATGGTTAGAATTTTGAGAAGATAAATACCTATTAAATGTGGGTAATTATGATAATAATATTATTTTATGGGATTATTGATCTATAATGCTCAAATTGTTTTAAAAAACAAAGGTAAGGGGTTTCCTTTTATGAGTGATGGGAGGGGTATTCTTTGAAATTCTTAAAGAAATAAATTAATATAATTTTCTTTCTGGATAAAATTGATCAAAATTTATATAATTAAATGATAATATGAAAATTAATTGAAAAATATCATAAAATAAATTTTTAATTGGGTTTTTAATATTTTATCCCTTATATTTTAGTTTTAACCCTCTATTAACCCTTTCGATAATTACCATAATAATACACATTCTTACCATTAAAGGGCCAATAATATTACGATAAAACAAAAAGGACCCATAAATGGACCAAGTTTGATTTTTTAAGACATATACCATCAATTTGGAAGAATTTAAGATATTTATGAATTTTAATGTATTTATAAAAATATTATTTATTATAAAATATTGTCAATGGCATTTTTGGAACTATTCATTTAATTTGACATTAAATACATCATGGAAAAATGGGAATTAAAATATATTCCATTTAAAGATACCTATATTTTCATATATATCTAATAAATGGAAAATATTAATCCTTTCAAATTATATCAATTTTTAAAATTTTAAAATCATCTCTTTTTTCTATAAATTAAGTTAATATTGTATCTATGTTGCATATGAATTTAAGGTAATAATCTGATCACAAAAATTATAAATAAATTAAAATTAAAAAATAATTATTTATCATTTAAATAACTGTTTATGACTAAACATTCCTCTATTTATCATTATGTCCGTAATTTTAAGATAATAAAACAAATAATATTAAACGTTGCGCTTTTCTTTAAAGAAATTAATATAATGGTCATAATCATAGCCATATAGAAATTAAATATAATATATTAAAATATTAGAATATTAAGGATAAAATAATTTCATATAATGATATTAATTCAATATATAGGTTCATTTTATTTCCCTAATCATATAGTTTTTAACATTAATTAGCTGATTTACCCCTATTATTGTGATAATTATTTACTATGTTAACTATTCATAAAAAAATTGCATATTTATTAAATTTTTACATCATGATTTCAAATATTTATTCCATTATTCAATAATCATGAAATAAATTTCAAAAAATTAAATTTAACATAAATATGAAAAACACAATGAAATTTTTTTTTCTGAAAAATCGCCTTTTAAGTACCAATTTTTATATGAAAATCAATAATAAAATTAATTAAAAATACCATAATAATTTTTTTTTAAAAAAAGGAACTAATTATAGACTAATTATAATTATGAATATGAATATAACTTAACATTGTCAATACATAAAAATAAAATACAGTTTTCAATAAAAATTTGTATTTCTAACTATTTATTGAAATATGAAACATTTCTAAAAATTATCAAAAAATCACCCTAAGTTAATTTGTATATGATAACTTCAAAATTTAAGTTTATTTTATCAAATGAATTTGATAAAATTAGAATTAAATTAAATATAACATATTCTAAAAAATATTAATAAAAAATTTGAAGGGAAAATATTTTTGAAGCATAATATGATATTACTAGAAGTTGAATGTTTATTTAAAAATAATTAATAATTTTTTTTGTTATCGAGCAGGATATATATTTCATAATTTGGTTAATCCAATTCATAGAGACCAATAAATTATATAGGTTTTCATTTTAATTGTCATATAAAAATATTTCATGTTTGTTTAAGCATAGTATTGTGTGTCGTATATGCTATTTAACATGATGTTCCTATTTTAAAAATATATGGTTCATTCACATTTCTAAACACTTTTTTTGGAATAAACACATGTGACTACCTTGGGTCACATATTAATTTAGCACAATATTTCGCCGCATATAAAATATCAGGAATTAGAACTTCAAATATAAAAAGATTCCAATGACTCTTCTCACCTATTTTTGATCAATCTTGATGCCATGATAATCCATGAAATGTTTTATTACAATTGAAATTGGAGTTGAAACTTCTCTTTAATAATCCACATTAAACATTTCTAAGAGATCTATACCATATTTTTTGTGATAAAATAATCTAATCATATTTATGCTCAACCTATAATCCCAAAAATTACATAAAATATTCTAATTATTTATCTCAAACTAATTTTACATCTGTTCAGAAAACATAACATAAAAATACACATTGTCACTAGTAAAAAATATAACATCAACATACACTATTATTATCAATATACCTATAGAGAACTACTTTACATACTGATTGATGTCAAGTTTTCCTTTGGGAAACATTATTTTTCTTAAGCATCCATTATGTTTTAAATACCAATCCCCATGAGCATGTTTCAATCCATACAATGAATTTTCAATATAAACACTACAATACCATCCCAATAATTTATGAATCCTTGTGATTGATCAAAAAATACATTTTCCTAAAGTTCAACATTCATAAAACAATATTTCACATCTATTTGAGAAAATATATAATTCTTATGTGCAACTATTTACAATAATAGTCTTATGTTTTTGAACCATGTGAGTTGGGTAATGGTTTATTTAAAATCTATTACTTTTACTTATGAGTTCCCCATACAGAATAGTATTTTATTATTTCTTATAACATCACCCTTCTAATTTATTTTTCTTTTAAACATCCACATGGTTTCAATAACATTAATATATTTTGGACATGGTAAAAGTTCTCAGGTGGTGTTTTACTCAATTTGGATAAGATCATTAATCATATATTGTTTCCATTATCAACTATCAATAGTTCCAGCCACATATATTTGTTCTTCCTATGAAATAAGTGAAATTTTATTTCTCATTATCATTCTTCATCTTGTATTCATAGGATATTCTTAACATCAAGTGATATTTTATATTTTAGGATGTTTCTTCATAATTTTTTAAAAAAAATATGTCACTTCCTAAAAACATAATATTCATCACATGAATGTTTTTAATGAATATAAATAATATTTGGTTCAATTTTAGCTTCTTTTTTAACCTGTTGGTATGGAATAATTCCATTATTCTCTAGATAATTACAAATCTTCTATAACAGTTTGACATAATGGTATTTTATTTTTAGAAAATTTATTTATGGAATAGTACAATAAATTTTAAAGCTTATTCTTATGGAATATTTACCCACTTCAATTATATATGTTGTCCATAAACACCCTTTCATAAACTTTTTCTTAGTATATTCACAACTTATAGTCTATTATCTCAATAAAAAATAGACTACCAAAAACATTGAAGTAAATTATAGTTGGATTCTTTATGAACCACATTTCACAAGGAATAGAATATATATTAGGTATCATGATTCATATATTCTATATGTGTACATGAGTACAAATAACTTCTCTCCAAAAATATTTTTGAGAATTTATATTCAAATACCATTATCCTACCAATCTCAATAATTCTCTTATTCATCCACTAAAAAACAATATTTTATTGGGGAGTGTAGGATATAATAAATTAAATCATGGTTCCATGTTTAGAAGTATAAATTTCTGATGGTTCGCCTACATAATTATTTTGAATTACCATATCTCAATATCTTGATGTAGAGTCCTAACACTTATACAACTTGTCTTCTAAATTTTTTGAACATCTCATTATATTTTGAATTGTACATAATGAACATGAAAACAGATATTTGAGTAAAAAAATAAATCAATGTAATTATGTAAATATAACCTATTAAATAATTTTTCCTCATGAAACTATGTAAATCAGAGAAAATGACTTCCACTAGTCTGGAAGAAAGAATTCCAACCTTCTTGTGAGATTTCAGAGTCATATTTCCTTTTTGAAAAGTTCCACAAATGTTATCTGTTTATATCATTATATTTGGAAAAAAATATCACAACCTTGTACATATAAATTATTCTCAAGATTCTTCAGCCATGATGACTAAGCCTTCTATTCAGTATCATACCCTCATAATTTTCAAAAAAATGGAATTGGTAGGATTAAAAATTAATAACATATTACTATTTTTTATTATTTACTTGTGAAATTTTCCTTTAATCCTTTAATATTTTAATGATTCATGAGTTATTATAGAAATGTACCACATGCACAGAATTGTAGATATTACTAACACTCAAAATATTGTGCTTTAACCCTTTCACATGATAATAATCATTCAGTTTCATATTTTGAGCTTCAATTTCAGTCAATCCAATCCCCACTGTTTTTAAACAAGAATAATTACCATGGGTGACTTTTAATCCACCATTTTTCCAAAAATTTTAAAAATATTTATATTAATTTTCATGTTTGAAGGGAAAACACTATCAAGAACCCATGACATGGTTTTTTATCTATCCTTAAATATAGCTTCTCTTTGACATGATTTTCCTTTATTAGGTTTATAAATAACATTTCCTTTTTCAGTATAGGAAACCTATAATAGTATATTTATCATACACTTCACTACACTATGACCCTATTTCTCTCACCCATAAAAAAATTCTTCAACACCCTCAAATATATTTTGAGTTGGAAAATTCAAAATAATTTTATATATATTCTATCTTCTTTGAGAATGTGTTTTATTATCATCAGAATGACTCCCCTAACTTCATATATCCTTTATGACTATGATATATCATATTAGTATGTTTTCGAATTATGATCAATCACTATAAAACATTGGAAATAACATTTAAATATGAATAATATTTTATCAAAAGTATTTTTTTACCAAAACTATTGTGCTATATTTAATTTTTTCTGCACTTCTTAGGTATAAACATGATTCTTTTTTAGAGTCACAATGATTATTTATTTCTTAATTTCTTATAATGATATGGAAAAATTATTATTCCCATTTTTCATTGTCCAAACTAGAAAAAATTTTACTTTAGACCTGTATTATTAGAGAAAATACAATTTCATGATGTTTCATCATCTATAGATTTTACCTAATCTTTTTTCAATCTTCTCTCAGTTGACATAGTGCATTCAACCTTCAACTATTTTTTTGGAAATCCACATTTAACTAATTATTTTCATTATCATACATAAGACACTTAGGCTATATCATTGATAATTATTCTTATTTTAAATAAAGTTATTCTTCAATACCTTTTAGTATCTTATCATGTTTATCATTTTCAACATGAATTTTTTATTTCATCAACATTGAAAACATTATTATTTTCAAAACCATTATTCTCTTTTATCGTATTCTTGTTTTCCTATACTAGCCTTTTATTTTATTTATTTCACATGGTATTTTTATCAATAAAACAATTAAAATTATTTTTAACATGTGTTCTGACTCTATTAGTTTTGAATAACCTTCTCCACTACTTGAAGTGTCAAACCCTTTTTAATAAGATCTAGGAATTTAGTAAATTCCACACCAGATTCAATTTAATATTCCCTTATAGATTTTTTATGATCATATTTTTTTCTCATTAGATTTATTCTATTTTTTCTTAAAGTAATGAATGATTTATTTGATATTTTATTTATCTTATTTATGAGTGGTTTTATATATTCATAAAATTCAAAATATGCACACTTATTTTGGTAATTTTAATGGAAAATTAACATTTACATTGAGTTTAAAGGTTTTATGCAGAAACATACCTTTATTATTACTCTTTCCCTCCTTGAACCTCTTTGGAATAAGAGAAATGATTCCCTGATAGACTCTTTCATCATATTCATTTATAAATTCACTTGAATTTACACCATCAGCTTTTTAATTGATTATTAACTTTGTCATGTTCTAAAAATCGATTTCATATTTATACATATTTTTGATGTATATAATTTTTATAATTTTATAGGAAATGAGAATATTATGCAATTCTAGTAGTGACAGGTATTCTTTGTCTTCCAGAGTTTAGATCTTTGGTCAACCTTTCTGGAAAGTTTCTCGTTAACATTTTGTAAATTGTTTTTTCATATATATTTCCACCATACCCTCGAATATCAATAAGAATTTTATTCCCTCATGTTATGTAATCATTAATGTTTTCTTCTTCGTCTATATTGGTGTCCTAATGTTAGCTTCCCCAAATCTATAATTTTTCCTCTTGGAATTTCACATTACCTTTATAAATACTTTCTAGTTTATCCTATATTTACCTAGATAAGTGAAGTCTAAACAATTTTATATAGACAATTTCCCATGAAAATTATAATTTCATTCTTTCGTTTCTATTATCCTTCATATTTATTTTATATAACAATTTTATTTGATAATTCCTCTAAATATGTGGAAATCCAAAAATAGTAGCCTCTCTAACATCTAACCCAAGGGATAGAATATATAATAACATCATATTCTTCAAAATAAGACAGTTCCTTCCATAAATTGTGGAAACACCCATGCTTTTTATATAATTCATATTTTCCATCAATATCACCTAATAGATTAAATAGAGGCAACTGTGCTTTTATACCAATTGAAGATCCTAATATTCAATTTATCCACTAAAATAAGAAGATAAATCATTGTATACTAGTTTTCAAATTTATTTTCAATTTTATTCAACCTATATTACTTATTAATGTTTAATCCACTAAAATATAAATATTTTGCCTCACTCATGCATGTAGAAAAAACTATAATGAACACATGTATTTTTACTAGGTTTGGCCCCTTAATGTGAAACATACTCCTTTATGTGGATGGTTAGTACCCAAACTAATGGACTGTTCTCTATAATCATAACATTTTACAAGATTAAAAAATTATCTTTGTCTCAAATTATTCCTTCCTAGAGTAAAAAAAAATTGGGCAATTTTACACTACCAACATAAAAATTTAAAAATTAAATGAGAAAGATCGCTTTGAAGATTTGGTTTGTTCAGAAAATAATAGCTATTGATCTTAATATAAGATCCTTCAAGATATTTAAGAACCAAATTATCACATTATATATAACTATATGTAGATCTAATTCTATATTTTTAAACATAAATAATTAAATGAACACTCGATCTCAATTAGATGTAGATGACTGCTTCTGAAATTTGGGAACCAAGATCTTTTTCTATTATATTTTCATACATAGATCAATACAATTCCCATAGTCTATCTTGAGAACTAATACCCATATCTAAAAAACATAAATATTGATGGAAATGATATAATTCAAGATATAGAATTTATACCTTATAAATGTAGAAACTTCCTTCAATAAAATTATATAGGTTATTCCTATTTTCCCACATTTGGTTATCCTCTAAACCATACACCATGAACTTGAAATCATATTCCCTTTTTATTAGATTATTTTCAATAACACATTCACACATATAATCTTATTATATTTTTATTTCACAAAAAGATCATTCAAAAATATTATCCTACACTGATTACCCTAAAATAATAACATACAAAAAATTACTTTTTGAATAAATAGGAATACCCATATTACCTTCTCACTGAAATAGCTCAAACTCATCTTCTTCAACAAGTAAAAACACACATAAATACTTAACATCTCAACTCAATATCTAGAATATCCAAACTCAATATATTAACATGAATCACTTTAAAAATAATTTTTAGTAATTATATGAACTTCAAACCCACAAATAATCATCACACTAAAATATAATAATGATATTATGTTGTTCCATAATCTAGAAACTGAAATTTGAACTAAAAAACACATTTTCAGAAAAATAAATGTGAATTTTAAAAAACATTCAAGAATTTATGATTTGTTTAGAAATATTTTATAAAATATCTTGATTGACATTTTGAATGTGATTTTTTAAGCATTGTATATCATCTATAGTATCATTCAGTTTGATTTATTTAGAATGTATAAATTTGGAACACTAAAATTTCAGTTTGTGTACTCTTGAAAAATTCATTATGTATTGATGGTTAAGCTAATGGAAAAGTTATCACATAGGTGAATTGATTCTAAAAATTGTCATAATATATTTATACATATTATTCTTATATTTTCTAGATTTTTATGATTATGTTTTAAATATTCATTCTTACACATCTTCATGCATGTAATATTGAATATTATAAAGTTCCTAAATCATCCTTATAAAGACATAATTCATGATTATTGTGAGGATGTTGATGATTATGAAAAATTAATTTTCTAAAAAATATCACCAAATAGAATTCCATAATTTCATAAAAGAAAAAAAATTAATTCAAAACAACTCAAGATCAATTTGGAGAAATTCAACAACATTGTTAAAATATTTAATGTGAACCTTAATAACCACCAATTATTCTAAATCAGTATTGATCAAAAAATTTAATAATACATAACTCCAAGAGTAATTAAAATAGTTTTTTCAAATTAGAAAAATGTTATGAAAACAGTATAGTTTCATACACTCTATTGGGAGAATGTTTGGAAATATAAAAGTTTATAGTTAACAAACAAAGAATTATACCGATCGAGAGTTTTTAAGGATTTTATTAAAGAATAATTTATCCAGTTACATCATTAATCATTTTATTCAAGGGAAAATTTTATAGAAGGGTTCTTGGAATGATGATCATTATAAAATTAGAAATAATTCTATATAGATAGCATAAGTAACTATCATTGTAACATTTGATGTGTAATGTTATAAAGTTTGAATACTATGTTCATGGAATTGAACATTAATAATAAGATTCCAAAATCTAACAATTATTCATACTTTCTCTCTTCATGGATGTTACCATCTAAAATAATTTAGTGGGAGGATTATTTTTAGATTCCATATAGATGTGTGTAATGGATGATATAGTGAAGTAATGAGTTTAACAAAACCCCGAAAGTGTATGAAACATACGGTTGATCTAACAGTCGATCATATATGATATTATAATATCTATTCTTTTAATATATTTGTAACATTATTTATGTAGTTTAAGAGTAAAACATATATCAAGTTATAAAAAATAAATTAACCAATTTTCATTCATTCACATAGACTGCATATATATATATATATATACATATTGTGAAGTGAAATGATAATTAAACTATAAAATTATGGCATTAATTTATCCTTAAACAATGTTAATCAAAGAGTATTATAGTTTATGATGAAATTCCATGGATTACATGATTAGGATTCTTACATTGGGATACCAAATATACTCATAGGGATTAAAAAAGTTTTATACACTAGATAACCCACAAATTTTTCCACATAGAGGGTCATAAAATATATATTTGGGTTAATAGGGGATAATGGTTTATATTTGGATTTTATTAATACTTGAGTTTGTTGATGATATCCTCCATACTTCTATACCATTATTATACAATCCCTTATTCTTAACTAATTAAGGGGGTGGTTGGTTATATTACTAATCTTGTCATTAATTAGAGCTTAACCATGATGAGAATTATCCTATCATATGAAGATTATGACATATGGTCCCTCAATTAATATAGTCTATGGAAGTGTAGGATCATAACAATGTAAGAAATGTGATATTCGTATCTATCTAGTGAGGGGTATATGATGTGATCATCCCTAATAGTGAATAACATGTGATATATTCATTTACCCGAACAATATATACTCAAAAAATTAAGAACATATGATTGCCTATAAGATATTGAAATACTCTATGTTCTATGGTTACTCAATGTCCTAGACAAATGTATTAAATGAAAATCAATACTTTAGTATGATACAACTAGTGGACACATGTATAGAGATACATGTGTTTTAATAGAAATCATGCAAAATCTCTTTATCAATTGAGTAACATTGATGGTTTACTAGTGGACACTTTTTTCATAAATTTATGAATCTAGGAATTCATATTTTATTTCGTTTCTATAAAGTATTAGGGGCTGACACATTGTGGTAGTTTTAATGGGGATTGATTTTGACTCGAATAACTGCTCTAACAGTGTTTTATCTTTTATCCAAAAGTATTTTTTGCTAGTTATTAATAGGGTATTACTTATTATTTAACATAACGTGAAGCCAATTATATATTTCTAACGTGTTTTGGAAGATATACTAAAAGACATTTATATTTTATGCCATAATTTACTATATAAAATATAATATAAGGTACAATGATATGAAGACATTAAGTTTTTAATTTTAGTGGGAGATTGAAGGAAATATTCCCCAAGGATTTATGGTTTTTATGTGCAATTGGATATATCATATTATATGATATGGTTATTTCATATGAAATGATATAATATTTAATGAATTTCCTTAAACAGTCATAATTAATAATGGGGCTATAACATATGTTAGAGAATCGTATAGTATGATTTATATTAAAACCCTATAATTGATATTAAAAATTGAATGTTAATGGTTGACATTTAATAATATTTAGTATTGGTTATCATTATTACAGATGATTTCTATGATGAGACACTTGGAAGGATCATTTCCATCACAGAGTAAATGCATATATAGATAGATAATTAAAATATATGATATATAAAATATGATTTAATGTAATGATCACTCAAGGAATGTAATCAATAGATCTATATGGAATATTTCACCATGAGAGAGTGTTCCCAAGAATTGTTCTAGCTTATAGATGTTTTTCCAATGAATCTATCTTATTCTTATTCCTTATTTTCCATTAGAGAAACTGAAATTACATGGTGCGAAGGAGAGTCCCACCCATGCGATGGGTGATTCACATTAATCCATTGATACACTATTGAACATTTATTGCCTTGGATTCCTTTTTAGTGATCTTCATCAAGCATAATGATAAATACAATATTTGAGAATTGATTGGTGAAAGGTACATAGTTTTTAAATTTTTAATTTATACATGGTTTCATGTTTCATCCATGTTAGATATTGGTAATGATTATTATTATTTTTTGACTCTATTTATTAACAGTTAATTGATCCTTTGAAAACCATAATTTTTCATAGGAATATAGGTTCCTCTTCATATGACTTAAAAAACTTGGTATAATTTCCTTACCAAATGACGCTAAAATGTATGATATGGTCCTTACATTATGACCTTCAATTTTATGTTACATTATCCTACAAATATGATGTTAAAATAAAATTATTTACCCTCATATCATGGTGTTAAACTATAAAACTCAATTTCTAATAAGCTGACCTCAGTTGACCTAACTCATCACCCATGTCAGTGATCTACATGTCCTAATGTATGTTACAGATACAATGGGTTGAAGAAAAGAATAATGAATTTAAAAAACCTTCTTGGAAACAATTTTACCAAGGGTATGCTAGCATAACCCATCCATGAAACCTAATATCCACTCTAATATCATCAGAGTCAATAGATTAAAAAAACATCGATAAAAATTTAAATGAAACTATATATATACAATATGTAATAACATAAATCATATACAAACCATCCTATAACAGGACTTATTCATGGTATCTAAATTAGAAGATCAAAACACAAATTAATAGAACCAATAATGAACATTTCCTATACATTCATCCCAAGGTACAAAATGAAAAATTAGTATACATGATCCAGTCCACATGATACCAAATCTTCTTCAAAGAAAAATGATAATGGTAATTAGTAAAATCCACCAATATACATTATTCACATTACTTTATCTATTTCCTTCAAAAAATACCAAAAAACTCACAAAGGTAGAGTGTATAGATAAAATCCATGCTCGATACCACCAAAAATCTATTTAAGGATTTTACCCATGAAATCCAATAAAATATTTTTGAAAATAATTTTAAAAACATAACCCCTGTAAAAACATTATAATTGTATAAAATCCTTTGAAATCACTTTTGTTTTCCATTCAAAAAATAGATTTCCAAAATTATTTCAAACATACATCAAAAAAATAATCAAGTCTATGCATTAAAACATGCTTAAAATATACAAATAGACTTATTTAATATGATAATAAACATCATAGTCCTATAAAAATATAAATGGGAATGGGTATAAAAAATTATATCCCAACAACAAGGCACTAAAAAAGAATAAAATCATTCAAATCAAATGATTATGAGTAAATTAAACCAATAGATCTAAAAAATGGTATTTTGTGAGTGTGAAAACATAACGTATGATAGATAGATAAATAATGTGAAAGGTTACATGGTCTTCCTTGGGTCCAACTCCAAGATCCCTCTCAGTATCTCGACAAAAAATTGGAGATCTCATTGTCTTCCTTCAAAATAATATGATGGTCCCTTTAAAATCCAATGGAATCTCTATCGATCTCCCTACAAAAGTATCACATGGTCCCTTTGACAATCCCCATTTAGAGTCTAGGTATTCCCATATGCTACTCAATTCCAAACACAATTACATCACAAGTTCCATACGTGAAAATATATTTTAAAATTCATTTTAAAAAGAAAAACATCGAAATTTTAATAATGAATATTATTTAATATGAAACTATTTCCAAAATTGCATTACTGACTCATTTAGAACCATAAATCCTCTTTGAGTCATTTTATCAGACACATGTAGTGAACAAAAGCCACTCATATTTAGAAAACTCACTTAAAACACCAAATTTACAACCAAACAATTGAAAAAATAAAACATGTAATAAATATCAATCATAAATAATTTAGTGAGATATTAAACAACCATAAACCAATGTTTACTTAGAATGTAATGTTAATCCATGGAAAGAACCCTTAAATATATCCACAGACCTTATAATTGGTTCTAACCTCATCTCCTTCAATGAAAACCAAATAGAATATGTAGAAGAAGTCCTCACACACCTAATACATAAGAAAATAAACCAAATACCAAATTATAACTACAGGTTCAGACACCCTTTCCACTTAGGGTCAAATGATTCCATTGTAATGGAAGAACAAGTATAAGGAAATGAGAAGGATGAAAAAAACATGAACTCATTCACCCCAAACCAAGCAACTAGGATCCTAAGTTGGATCCACCCAAGAGATATAGGGGAAGATTCCAATTCAAGGGGGAGGTTTTTTATATGTGTGGAATGAGGAATGTGTCGAAAAAAATAATAACTTAATAGGGTAATTTTAGTAAAAATTTACTTTTTAATTATTTTAGAAAACTAACATTCTTAGTCCACACTGTTAGATAAACCATGCTACAACCATGTAGGTGGTACTTCCTCCACAAGAATAAGATACATGGGTATCAATTGGGTTTTCATGGTTTGAAAAACTATAGTAACACTATATGAAATCCAACAATCTAAAAAACCTTCCCCTTGTACATTTACATACATTATTATAAAAACTATGTTTCATCCATGTTCATGGGTTCATCATTCCAAATAAACTCTAATTTTAGACCCTTATCACCACTTAATTCCACAATTAAACCAAAATATGCATAAAATCTAAAACTTTACATACTAGTGACGCAAAGGGTGACAAAAACTCTTTGCTATAACAATTTCTTATCCAAGAAAATACTTATGATTCATTATAAGAAAACATGTGAGCCAACTAATCTTTTTCCAGAACATCCTACTCTTGTGTCTCATGATTTTTTTCACTATTATTCTACATCACACAGACCAAAATGATAGACTTGCCATGAAAAACCTTGTTCTGATAATCCATGACATAAACATGATACTCTATAATGGTTCCATCTGGATAAACCACCAAATCCTCCCACACCCACCCATTATATGGGTCTATATGTTATGTCTTCAACTGGGAAACATTAAAGTTGTTTTTTTGTGAGGTTATCCATGGTTTAGAATCCAACCAATAAGATGCTTTCCCAAGATACTCTGTAACATGAAATAACCCAAATTTATATGGTGGACACTTTTCCTTCATTCCCAAATGATGATGGACCAATAAATTATATACCTGAAGAAAATCATAATCAATGACATGAAATTCTAATTTGTGATGATATTAATCATCATACGACATCAATAGACTCTAATCTATCTTTAAGAATTTCTAAATCATCCATTTCTCAGTCATCTCCTTGATGAGATTTCCCCCAACTAGGGATCTGTCACCCACCTCATCCAAACAAAATGGGTATTAGCATGACCACCCATATAAAGCCACGAATGGGGAATACTAATTGATGTTTGGTAACTATTATTATAATAATAATCATCTAATGATAGGTCCCTTTCCAATGCACTGGTGAAATCAATCATACTCACCTATAAAATATCTCCAAAAATCTAGAGGGTCTTCTCAAACTTACCAACCATCTATAGGTGATACCTGGGGATCAACTTTAGTTCAGTTCTTAAAGACTAATGGAATCCCTTATATAACCAAGATGTGAAACAAGTATTCCAATGTGAAACTATTACTAAAAGAACTCTATGAAGAATAACAACCTCTCAAATATACAATATTCCATGCTCTAATACCTTAAACAACTCCCTAATGGGATAAAAATTGAATTCTTTATTCAAATAGTCAACAATCACCCATATAAAATATTTCCTACTTGGAGTACAAGGTAGATCGATGATTAAATCCATAGTGATGTCATCCCACTTCTATATAGGAATGTTAAGTGGAAAGAATAACATGGATAGTTTTTGATGCCTTGATTGGATCCAATGATTGGACAAAAACCTAGAAATAGAGTTTGAAACATCACATCTCATTCTGAACCTCCAATAATGACCTCTTAATGTAGAAAAAATCGTGATTTTCATTGGGTGAATGACCCAATGAAAATGATGTGCCCCAAGAATCACATCCTACCTCAATCTCAACGGAATGACCTAACTCTTCTGGAAACGGATAGATCCATCGATGGATAGATACAAATTACCAGAGGAATTTCCACCATTTATAGCAATTCTAATCTACTGGAATGAAGGGTGGAGACCAAATCACTCCCCACCCAATCAATGAGTGGAGTTTTTTTGGAAGTGGGTTCCCTAGACCTAGATTTTGTACGTACATTGGTTTCAATTTCATGTATAATGTTTGATGTATGAAAGTTAGTGTCATATCATCATAGTGTCGAAAATTTTGGTTCCACCATATTTATGTTAGTTTCTATAGATCACAATTCATAACAAAGGGCTACAGTAGTTCTTAGGCTATAATGAGAACCTAGAGATTCGATAATATTAATATTAAAAATAAGTCCTATGGTATATAAAAATAATACTAACGAGACACAGTTTATTTATAACTATCAATGGTTGGGGATCATAAGAATTGGGACTTATTCTCATGAAGTTCCCAAAAGGTGATATCTAGTAGACGAGATCATAAGGACATAACAGCTAAAAGGAACCCCACATGTTTTTGGTTTCATTGGTTGTTCCTATCTACGAACATGTGCATTGGCCACTTGAATTGACACCATAAATATTGTGTGCTATTTGAGCATAGAAATTGATGCAAGGAAAAAACTATTACTTTTAATTCATGGAAAGTTAGCTTGTGTTGGGTGCGTCATTGGTGATATGACATTGGTGGAATGATCAAAATAAAATTTTTTGCTTTTGAGTTGAGGAAGTGATATCTTGAGCCCGATTGATCAAGATGGTATTACCTTTATAAATCCATGGACAAGGTAGTTAAAGGTAAGTATTTCAAGTCAGATAAATAAATAAAAATCAAGACAGGATGAAAACACAAGCAGTGCATCATTCATTATGAGATTACATGAGACAATGAGATAATATTACATTGTGTGTGTTTGTAGGATGGTTGTCATTTCTATGAATATTATTTATCTCCTTAGAGGCCATGATGATTTTCTAGACTCCACTCTCGGTCTATGAATCCAATTTAATGATATCGAGATAAGGGACTAGAGGGGCACACATAATATCATATTTAAGAGTATGTCCTATCATACTGATGAGGTATATATGTTATGGTTATACCCGCCATGAGGTTAAAGAGTTGTCAATGTATTATCAATCATAGATATGTAAATAAATTCATTATTATTATTTTACTAAATAATTGGGTTGAATTTATTTATTGAATGTATTCATATGGTATTATGTGAATACATGGAAAAATATTATATGAATGGATATTATTCTAATATTCAAGATTCATTTAATATTAACAGGAATTACGAGTCGAGTTAATAACTCAGTTTTAGCACGTAATATATTTAATATATATTACAATTAGGTGATAAAATATATATAATTATTATGACATAGTTATTTTTTCATAACTATAAATCTATTTGTGATTTTTTGGGTGTTGAATATAAGGAGGCCAGGTAACACATATCTTAGTATTTTAAACATAAACTCTATTAGTTTGTTGGAGCTATTTTCTACTAGGTTATTCATTCCAATAGATTTAATATGCCTCTCTCCTCCTACTTTGTAGAGATAGAAAATATGTATCCAAGTGATCGATCTAAGAACACCTTAAAAAATCAATGAAACTAGAATGGGGTGATCATTGCAATGTCAAAAGAATCATCAGAAATTCATACTAGCCCATGGAATTGGGTGATTAGCATTAACATAGATATTTTGAAGCATGTGTGGATGATCTAGAAGGGTTTAGCCTCAGATCATTTGATAAATAGTTCCCTATGATGACTTGTTTTCATGTGTTTTTCAATAAAATTAGGTGTTTGTTTTTATTTATGTATTTCTCTTTGAAGGTTCACATGATATCCTTAATCTATGTCAGGGCATGGATTTATAGATAAAATGATGTTTTATTGCTCTGGTGATAAAAAAGTAATAATTTATAGACCCCTAGCTTCCACTATCCACACTAGTACCATAAATTGGTATCATAGGGTGTGCTTAAATTTTATAAATTCAAGTAAAATTAATTTGTGTAAAATTAAGTAGAGTGCTTCAATTAGATCCCAATGATTCTAACCTCACATTAATCTGATCTCATATGGACAAGTTAAGGTCATCTGAAGAAATTTATTCAGATTGGCACATGGGTTATTTTTTAAGAACACTGAATATATATATATATATATATAGACACACACATATATATTTTATGTGTTTTCTGATTAAAAATGTTAAAGGATAATTGTTCCAACCATGTTTCCTTCTAAAATAGTGTTTTTTATAAATGGGTATTTTTTCCACCGATGGTGGAAAGGCTATAAATACTTATCATAACAATAAAATTACTATTTCAAAAAATAAAATTGTATACAATAAGAATTTGAAAAATAAATGAAAATAGACAATGTGGATGTCGGTATGTTTTATGGGTAATTTAAAACTACATTAGTGTGTATAATTTTGAAAAAATGTATGCACGTAGCATATGTGTTAAACAATAACAAAAAAAATAAAAATTTAGATAATTAAAATATAATAATAATAGTATTAAAAACCATAAACTGAGGCCCCCTTACACACATGCAAGTGTGTAAGTCCATTCATACCTATATATACATTTTTCTTCCTAAGGCCCCCTTACACACTTGCATGTGTTTTATGTACTATTGATAATGACATAATAATTTCTGGGCCCAACAAAGATGAGGCAATATAGATGATAAGAAATGAAAAACCATAAACTGAGGAAAAGATGAAATATGAGTCAGGACTCAGCTCAGGTATGATACCCCTAGTTTATTGTTGATCCATTGAGTTTAAATGGATATACCAATATTAAATGTTCAAGACTAGTCAGGTAACTTATTTCTTATACTCATTGTATATTATTTTAGGTATGTGCATGTTTAATATGAAAAATAAAATAAAATTAAGAATTGTAAAATGTATAAATAAGTGATGAATTTATTCTATTAAAGATTAGTTATGAGTGCAAAAACATAGTTTGAACATAATTAATAGAAAGAGATTGCATTATTCAAATAAAACCCCTCAAAAAACAACTTAATTCTTACAACCTTTTCCCCCAAATTTGAACAAAACCAGGTGTATAGGGTGATTTACAACACATGTTGAGGGTGCCTCCCACTTATAAGGGGTTCTTATGAGAGTAATGAGTTTACTTAACTAATTTTGATAGAAACAAAGTTTCAAAAGATACATCACTACATCTTTAGAGATGATGTTTTGAGGGAATCGATCTTATGATAATAAAACTCAGGTACTTGACTGAATAATTTATGGAACTGCAAGTTAATGTGGTTGGCCAATCAAGAACCTACCTTAAAACTCTAGAAAAAGTTGTGTAGACAATTCTTGTAGACTATTTGATTAGGTTTTAAGAATCCTTACCAATATAATATTAAAAAATTGTGTATTTCAAATATAGTAGTGGGGGATAAAAGAGTTTAAAAAAAATAATGGGATACATTTACTGATTTAATAATCTCTTAAAAAATTTCTAAAATATTTTCAGGAAAAAGTATTAACTACTAAATTTAGTTATTTTAGATAAAATTTAAATCACTAATACCGTAATAAAATTATTACAATGATCAATACTCGATAATAAAAATATTATGACCGACTATAATTTCAAAGTGTGGTATAGAAGCTTGTGTGTAGTAATATGAAAAAAAGGAATATTCATGTGCGGGGTTTTTAAATTCCTACTAATCATCCTCACGAATAAAAAAATATAGATAAATAATACAATAAAAAGAATTTATTTGATGCACTGGATGTGTAGTGCATCATATTACTATTTATATATACTCAACTTTAGTAAATGAATGAGGATCATGTTTCCTACTATATGGTTACTCCTCTCCCAGTGTTGTATCAAGAGAGAGATTGGAAATAATGGTATGAGATACTGAGTGCATTGTATAGGTGAAGACTAGTATAAGAGAATTAAGCAGAACTTTATGTGCCTATGATAATCAGATATATTAAGAGACTTGAAGCCCTTGGGTTCGAGTAGAACCAAGAAATATTGACAAATCATATTCGTGCCTCTTTACCACAACGGTTTTTGACTTTTATTGTTAATTAAAATATGAATAACATGAAAAAGATACTCCCAGATCATTTTAATTAAGTTATCAAAGAAGGTAAAAATATGAATAAAAAAAATAATTTAGTACTTATTTTGAATAAGAGGAGGAAGGGAAAGTCTAAGACATCTAAGGATAAGCCCACACCGAAGAAAATGAGCCACCATCCTTCAATGAAGCCAATTATACAAAGGGAGAGAAATGGGAAGGAATTTTTTTACTTTCTATATTGAAATAAAGTCCACTTGAAGAAGATCTACATAGATAGGAAGAAGAATCAAGCTGACACTTCTATTTCAGGTATTTTTTTCACTGAATGCAACATGTCATTATCTACAAGTTGGGTATTTGATGTAGCTTGTGTATTATAATTTTTTTATATATAAGAACCAGGAAGATTCAATATTATTTTAAAGGGGGAGGTTTATCTTTGAGCAATGAATGGTGCAATTATAGTCGCCTTGGTAGTTATAGATTATTAACGAACTTTTCCTAGTGGTTTGTTTCTTATATTATATAATTGTTATTATGTTACTTAAATAACTAGAATGATAATCACTTTATAAATTATGGACACCATGGGATTTTATTTCATGTTTGGAAATAAGGTTTTTCTCTATTATAAGGATAACAAGTGTTATGCTATGGAACATTATAAAAATGACATAAATATAAATGAACTAAAAATCCAATAATGGGAATCAATGAAAAAACTAGACAACATGACTCAGATAGACCCCACCCCTGGAATTTCAGTCTTGGTCATGTATATGAGTAGTGTTATGAAAAATTATATCAAGAAGGGTATTTACACTCAACTGAGCTAAAACCCCAAATGTTTTTTATGATTATTTACAAGGTAAATTGACCAAAACACCTTTCCCTGGTAAAGGAGTAAGATCCAGTTAATTACTAGAATTAATTGATGCTGACGTATGTGGTTTGTTTCTAATAGAGGAAAGGTGTGGGATTTCATACTTCATTATTATTACTAATGACTATAGTAGGTATGGGTATATCTATGTAATGTTTTATAATTATGATTCATTTAATATGTTCAAGGAATTCCAACATGATGTATAAAACCACCTTGGTAATAATATTAAAGAGCATCACTTAGAATGAGGTGGAGAATATCTAAAACAAGATTTCATTGATCACGTAATGGTGTGTGGGATATTATCATAACTCACCACTCCTTCTACACTTTGGTGGAATGGTATTAGTAAAAGGATGAATCATACATTTCTTGACATAGTTAGATGAATGATGTGTTAGGAAACTCTTCCAATGTACTTTTAGCGATAAACATTGTAGATAGTGGCATATAAACATAACTAAGTACCAACTAAAGAGACATATGGGTATATATATGAGTTATGGTGTGAAACGAATCCCAATTTTTCACACTTACATGTATTGGGATGTGAGGATTTTGTCAATACTATACTTTATGAATAATTAGAATCAATAAACATATAGTGAATCTTTAAATGTTATCCTAATAAAACTAAAGGATATTATATATATAAACCTTATGCTAGAAAAGTGATTGGGGAAAATAGATGATATATTTCTAGAAAGGGAACACATTTACAAAAGAAATATTGGGATCAATATTTACTTTGATGAATTTGATGATTCATATGAACAAGAGTTTCTAAGAGAAGATTCTTCACAAGATATGGAAGTAGATGAAGTTTTTCTAAGACAAAATTACTATGCATGTCATATTGACAGGTTAGAGAACCCAATCATTATGTTTTTACTGCCAACAAGGTAGGTGAAAAATTATTCCTAGAGAATGATGGACCTCTAATATACAATGAAGTTGTAAAAGGTAGGAATTATGATCAATGGTTAGAAGCCATCTATTATTAAGTGAGTCTATTTATCAAAATCAATTTTTTAATTTTATAGACCCTCCTGTTGATGTAAATCCCATCCTGTACAAATGAGTATTCAATAAAAATATTGACAAGACATGTATGGTTAATACCTATAATTAAATAATAGTATTGACATGTCTCGTTAAATTTCAAGGCATATACTATGATGATACCTTCTCACCAGTTTTGATAGTAAAATCTATCAGAATATTACCTGGAATAATAGAATTCCATGATTATGATATTTAGAAAATTTAATTCAGAACTACTTTTCTAAATGGGAACTTCGCTAAATATGCCTATATAAATAATCTTAAAGCATTTTTAATGTTAAAGAATTAAAATAAAGAGTAAAATCTACATAGATCCATTTATGGTTTGAAGTAGGAATCATGGTAATAGAACATTCATTTTGATGAGTCCATAAGAGAATTTGGGTTTATAGAGAATGAGAGGAAGACATGTGTCTATACGAAGGTTACTGAGAATTCCATCATTTTCCAAGTATTATATGTTTATGATGAATTAATTATTTGAAACAAAGTGGAAGTCTTATAGTAAGTTAATAATTATTTAAATGAATTATACTCTATGGATGACTTAGGTGAATCATCCTATATTATGGGGATCAAGATCCATAGAGATATATCTCTTAGGCTACTTGGTCTTATTAAAATATATAGATTTACATGGTACTTAAAAGGTATAGTATAGAAAAATCCAATAGTGTGTAGTTTCCAATATCACATGGTATAAATCTTTTCAAAACAAATGTTTCCAAAAAACATATGAGGAGATTAAAAGAATGAGTAGAATCCCTTCTTCCTCAATAGTGGGATCTATCATGCATTATATGATATATACTACGTTTGATTCTACCTATTCATTAAGAAAAAATAAATACTCTTAAAACTCATTTAATAATATATAAAAAACACATCATAAAGAACAGTTTATTATATCATATATAATAAAATCAAATATTAGACTTCTGTATACTATATTTTTAGGGTTTTTAAAATCATTACATTTTATATTATTATTATCACATCTATGTGTGGCCATTTGTAACACCCTATTATTAATTCTTTTATGGTTAAAATCATTTAAGTAGTCAAGTTTTAATAATGATGAGATTTAGTAATCATATTCCAAAGAGTTTAAGTCTTTTAATATATTCGTACTTCTTAACTTCACAATATCAAATATTATGATGTCAGATTTTTTTGTCGACTTTTAACCTATTATAAGTTCTTCATCATCCTTATGGGAACTAATTATATCAAAATATATCATTTAATTAATTTAACTACTTATGTCACAAACCAACATAAACTATCCCTCCATTGGACACCTGAGCTAACTAGTGACATACCCAAGATTTGTTCCTGATCACCCTGAGCTAGAATCTAGTGCCAATGAATGGAATAAAATCCTATAGAAAGGGATTAGTAAAATAATTTTCATATAAAAATAGTGTAAAATTCTCATGAAAACATCATATATTGTTGGTCCATGAACCAACATTTAATATGAAAAATACAAAAAATTAATGTAATGAAATAACTAAATAAATAATTAATGAAAAAACAATCCTCCCACTAACCCAAAACTCTCTCAATTGTCGAAAAAAATATCTCAAGTATCCAAGATCTCAATGTATATATATATATATAATTTTACCCACTAATAACTATAACTGGAAGCAATAATGGGCTATTTAGATGATGAACTAAAATAAAATAAATAAATAAGACCCCACTGGAATAGCTCCAAGTGATAGTAAAAGTCACCAACCAATACTAAAACCTCAATGCTTAATGAGTGGTAATAAAATATCTAGAACCTAAAAATGAATTAATATAAATAGGCATTATTATAAATTATAGTATGAATAAAAAATAACAACACCCTCAGTAAAATCTTTAAATAAAAGATCTAATCTTTCTAATTTTACATAAAAACAGAAACTAGTTATCCATTTTTTTGAAAACCAAAAAATAGTTACATAATGTTAAAAAAAACATGGAGGATTATTAATTTTAATTAATATATTTCTATTAATTATTTAAATGGAAGGAAATGTTTGGTTTAAATGAACATTCAATTTTATAGAAATTAAAGAATTTATAAAACTTAATAATAAAAATAAATAATGGTCGATAAAAAATCAAGTAACATGGGTAGCCTAAGGATAATATTTTTTGGCTTCATCCATGTATCCTTATACTCTCAGTGATCAAAACACATATAAATGTTCTCATGCACAAGATGCTGGTGATGATGGATCCAAAGTCCCTATGTTAACCAATCCACATCACCATATGTTTTAGTTATTTTATTAGCTTAGTATTATGATTGTGGATGGAATAAATTTTCATAGTGTAATTTTCCTAGTCATCCCACCATGTTACACTAGAATCCCATGTGTTGTTTTATATTCCAAAAAATAATGGTTGATGGAAGTATTAAATATAACGAGCCTATTTAAAATTTTAATTTATTACATCACGGTGAAAATATTTATGTCACCTTTTATATAAAATATAAATCAAGTCAAATCATTATAATTATGAATTTAAAAAACACATTAGAAATGGAATAAAAAACTAGTTTCAAAATCAATTTTTAGTTCTGAAATTTAAATTATTAGTGTTTCACTATCGTTAAACCCATATTCAATTACACCCATATATACATCTATCAATGTAAAAGTTCACATACTATCATGTGAATTGGTTAATATATGTATAAATATACATACCCATTTATATGTGTCTAATGAGCAGAATTAGGAAATGGCTTTTGTAAATCTCACACTTTTATTAATAATTAATTTGAAACACTTTTTACATTCATATAATTTCAAGTGTTAATTATAATTAGAAGTAATATTTAAAGGTTAATTGATTATTAACTTTGAAACCAAAAATACCCATTAAAACTAGAAAATTTTATTTATAAAAATATCCAGGTGGTACCAAATATTTTGTGTATGCAAGAAATTAAAGCATGTTAGAAACATTATTTTAAATCAAAGATTATGTTATCTAGAAATTAAAATCAAGTGAATCGTAATTTTTTTTCAAATAATTGATATAAATATTTTATATTACCCTTTAGTATAAAAAGAGAATATTAATAACCAAAACATTAGATCTTGTTCAATTTAGAGACATAGTACAAGAGGAGAATTACCTAATGTTGAGTGGAACTCATCACATTTGAAGAATATCATTAAAAAAAGCCTCATAATGTGTATCAAATTCCACATACCGAAAAAATCACCAAAATAAAACTCCAAAATATAGATTATGGTTTAGACTTGGTGTGTTCATTGTGGGAGGAAATCACGAAAAGAAGAAAAACAAGATGGGAAGTGAGGAGTTGATCATACCATGATGAACTAGACTAAAATTTAACAAAACCCCTTAAAATCATGATCCTAGGGAGATAATTTAATGATATACGTTTTATTAAGGTTACCCATGGTATAATGTATAATGAATGGAATAAATAATGAGGCAGGGGCATGATATTTTTTAAATATGAGGGGTCAATTTGGTAAAATACTTATTTTGAAGTTTTTTGGATATTGTATATGATTTGGACACACAATTGGAAAATTATTTTTCCAACCATACACACCTAATTGACAAAATAGATAATCCATCATGTTTAGGTAGAAAGATCCAAAAAAATTGTGTACCAACCACGTATTTTGAGTATATCAAGTTACATATGCATTCACGTGATTTTATCATGATTTCTACTAACTGGTTTCTAACTATGTACCTATTTTGAAATTTTAAAAATTAAAATAGAAAACCAGTTCAATATAAAATTAAAAGACAAGATTTAATCGAATTAAATTAATAAAATAATAAGGAAATACTGTGATTAATGTGTCAAAACACCCCACTATAATGAATTTTCCTTCATAAATCCTCATTAGACACCGTTGATCAAAAGAATAGACATGATTTTACATCCTTATGGAAAAATACATATTTAAAAAACTAATTAAAACCATGACCACCTCCTAGAAAATACCTACTATATTATCCAAAATTAATTACATTCATCTCCCTACTCAATATTTCTCCAAAAGAACTTCTAAATCCACAAAAACAAAACATGTCACTCTTTCAAAAAGAAGAGCATCCAGAAGATATTATAAAACAAATTACCAAAGGAATTAGGCCCAAATGATAACGGTGATCTCACCACAATTATATAATTCCTATAAAATATTAATCCTTGACTCTATCCAAGGCTCAGTTCCCAACCTAATCAAAATACACATCCAAGACCACATACATCCAAAACTTTTGATCATATTTAGAGAAAAAAACATAAATTCCAATACCCTGAGGGGATAACCATAACATAACATATACCAATTCCTAGTATCCCATAATAAATTATTCATAGACACAAACTGTCAATATGACTAAATAATACCCTAAGTGAAACACCATAACCACCCTCGCTGATAACGTGATTTATAAACGTAGAATAAGGGATTCGGTCTCCCAACACACTAGAGACTACAAGGAAGATGGTTACCTTAGAAAACAGGACCACCAACATGAACAAAAGTGTATTTTTACCCCATTATGGTTTATCCCTTTGAGGTCAATCTCACCAGCATAGCTCATTGATCACACCCTCAAGTGGAGTTTGGCTAGCTGATAGAATCTCTGAACCAAGGTCAAAATGTAGGCCTCCTTCATAAATCAAACATCCCATAAATCCTTAACCATTTATTCAAGGAAAGGAAACCATTTAATAAATAACAAATAGAAAACAACCAAGAACCATTGGGCAAGGCCATCAACCAATGCATCATACTCCTCAACCATAAGAGTCAAAACATGGGGACATCAAAAGTCATTAAAATCTCAAGACACAACAAAACCATTCTAGGTGTAGACCAATCAAAAAAGTATCATGAAATTAAAAAAAACATTAAAATATAAGACACACCAAACCAGGTAAACTATATGAAAAATAAACCCCAGATAAACAAATCACCATAAAAAATAACTATAAAATAAAAACCAATCCAAACGTAGTGCATAGTATAAATATGAAAAAAAATTGAAAGGCCATTTTCAAAATTCAAACAAACCATGATATTTTCAACATTATATGTACTAGTGTTCCCGTTGTAGCCTTTATCACATTTTAAATAAACAAAATAATCATTTAAATTTTTCTTATGTGAAATCATTTAAAAATTTAAAAAGTCAATAATCACCCTTTAAAGTGAATTCATTTATAATAAAACACATTTTTAATTTAAATAATTTTATCCCTTTGAAATCTAAATTAGACCATTTTTATTTTAAAATTTTAAAAATCTTATTATGAAATTATTTTACAAATCGAAATTAAATTGTAAATGTTATTTAGAAAATATGACAAACAAGATCATTTATATATATCATATATTTTTTCATTATTAATTCCAAATCCCATTGATTTTTTAACATTTTCACAAATCCATTATTAAAATAATTTCAAAATAAAACTACGTTAAATAAATTATATTCATTTTTGGAAAAATAATTTAATACCTTACAATGATTAATGAATATTCCAAAATAACCCTTTATTGATTATATTCAAACATTTTAATTTCAAAAGTTTCAAAGAATCATTTTGAAATCAATTACCCATCAAAAATCCCATTTATCAATTATCAAAATCCAAAACATTTTTCACTTTAAAAATAATAGACACAAAATAAATACAAAAATATAACATTATTCCCCACCAAAATATCCATAATATGGACTAGTAGTTATGCATTAATTGGCCATAAGGTTTAGAAAACCATGTTCTAAGCATGAAACATCCACTAGAAGTCCAATTGAATCATGCACTATGGATCTATATGGGTTTCTAGGTTATACAATCTCACCAAAAGATACGTGTTCATTATTTTTTTCATCTATAACATTTAGTAGTAATTTAAACAAACATGAAATAAATAATAAAATCTCATAAACCAAGACCCAAAAACCAATATCCCCTAGAAACATGATGGTAAAAATTAGTAAGAGCTCAAAAAACCCTTGATGATACTACCTCATAATTATTGATAGTCATTTATCCATATTTTAAAAACATCCAAATAATAAAAATATCCTTTGATAAAAAAAATTCATGAAACAACTTGATTCTTCCTTATATCAGACACCCAGGGTGGAGTACGACATACTTAAGATACATTCCTAATCACCCCAGGCTAACAACTGGTGCTGGGACATTAAAGTAAAACCGTTGGTTATATATTACCTTAATAATAATAGTTTAATATTTGTATAAAATATTAATGACAAATTAGTATTTGGAGGGTCCATATGTGAGAATATAATAAGAAAAAATATAAATAATTAAATCAGTAAAATAATTTAAACGAAGTAATTAATGTAAGACAAACCCCCTTTCTCACCCCCACTCCCTTTCTTATATAAATAATTTCCACCTTTATATCTTATCTATAATTATATAATTTGATCTACCAACAACCACAATTGGAATCCATAAAAGGACTATATGGCCAATTCACTAAAATGAATTAAATAAAACCACACTATTGAAATACTTCCATGTGACTCCAAGACTATCAATCCAACACAAAAACCTTAATGCTCCCTGTGTGGTAATAAAATATCAAAACCCTAAAACTAGAATTATATAGATTTACATGAGCATGATTCTTAGTAAGAATTACAAATAACACTTACCCCAGTACTTTTTTTATACAAATAAACCATTCATTCAAGTTTGAAATAAAAATAGAAATTAGTTTTACATTTTTATTTGAAATTCAATCATAGGTTACTAAAATTTTGAAAAAAATCATATTAAAACATTGAGGGTTGTTCACATTAATTAAAATAACTATCTCAAGGATTTAACTAGAAATAAAATTTTCTTTTAAAGTGACATTCTAATTTACACAAATTAAATAATTTATTATCATTAAAAAATAGAATATAATTAAATTAATCTCCATGGATATCCTTAGGATAATAATGGTAGACCGCATCCTAATATCCTCATACTCTAAGTGATCAAACCACAAATAAACTCTCCCTTTCAATATCCACTAGGGAGGATGAATCAAAATCCTTAATAGTAAACAATCCATGTTATCATATGGTTTAGATAGTGTTGTTTCATAGTTTAATGGCTCGTCAGTGATAACCTTTTCATAGTATACTTTTCTTATTTATACTACCTAGTTACATAGGGTTCCCATGTGCAAGTCCAATTCCAAATAACTCATTGAAAACTGCACTATTAATCAAATTTAATGAGTCTCTTTAACAATTTCATTTCCCACCAGAATGGAAAAATATTTTCCATAACTTTATAAAACATTGAAAAAACCATAAGATATTCCAACTAATATATTATAATTCAATTTATAAATTCACTAAAACGTATTTGAAAATTGAATTTCAGTACTAAAACATAATTTCATAAGGGAACCCACCCATTACTCTCAAATAAAATGACACACACACATACACACATATATATTGATAACTCTCATTTCATAAATTCATAAACTCACATAGTAATTGGTTTATCATTGTAAATATATGTTTATATATATATGTATATTTATAACCATGTATATGTGTATAACTACTTGAATAATAAAAAGGAATTCTCAAACCTAATTAAAAAAAATAGTTTTAATCAATTTTTAGTATTTAAAATTTCAATTATTACTTGAATTGCCATTTATAATTTAAAGGTTAATTGAGAATTTACATTAATCACTGAAAAAACCATTAAATCCCCAAAAAAATTTTATAAATGTTATTTCTAATTTTTACTAAATAGTCAATGTCCAAATACAAGTAAATACAATTTGAGCAGTGATTCTAAATCAAGAAATCCTTTTTATTGAAACTAAAATCATGTGAAACATTATTTTTCATTAAAATAATATATAAGAATATTTAATATTACTCTAATAATAAAACACAATCTTAGTAACATAATAAGTCATGGTGAAATAATTTATAGACTAAAACAAGGGAAAACCTACCTTAAGTTGAGTGGAACTCATCATATTCTATTAATGTTAATAGAACGAGCCTCACGATAGGCCTAAAATTCACTATAAATCAAAAATTTACAAAAGAAAACACCCCCATTTGGATTAGGGTTCATACATGGCATGTGTGAAATGAGGGTGGAAAAGTAAACAAGATAAAATAAGAAGATAATGGAGTAGGATACTTAACTACAAAGAATTGGACATGAATAACACAAAATTATTTCAATAATAATTTGAGGGAGAGAATTGGGGGAGTGAGTTAAGGTTGAGGATCTCTCTTAGATGGTGCATAGTTTAGGGGAGAGTGATGGTTAAGGGGAATTCTCTATGGTAAATAATAGAATGCAGCTTATTAAAAATATAATTTTTAACATTTTTGGAAATTACGCAGAGTTTGGATGCAATGTTCTCCATGTAATGTTATAAATATGCATCCCCAGTTAGAAGACTAGGAGAATTCTTCATGAGTAGGATACACGACTAGAAAAACTATACACTAAACACACATTTTATCTCTATCAAGTTACATACACATTCATATTCTTTCATCATGGTATTTACTAACACTGTTTCAACCATGTACCTATAATAAAATTCTAAAATATCGAAAATTTAATCAAGATCAGCATAAAATTTGATGAAATGATTAAAAAATTGAATAATAATTAAAATAAATGTCTATGGGTGTGATATCAAACATTAATGTTTATAGTACATCCAAAAAACTTTTATGATTAAAGTATATTTTACTATAATATGGTAAATAATATATGTATTTATATTTATTTTTCCTGCCAAACCCTAAAATCTTTTAGAATTTCAAGATTAATTCAGTTTGTAATATGATTGATACAATCCTATTTTGATGTTTAATTATTTATGATAAAAAAATATTGTTTTTAATTTTTTCTCAATCCAAATCCTAAAAAAATCAGGGTGTTATTTGAAAATAATTAATCTTATAGTGGTATTATACTTTATTTGTTATCATTTAGCATCACTAAGTTCAAACAGACTTGCACTTGCTTCATAGATACTATATTCTTTACAAACACTACTGGAAATGAACTCTTTACCAATGGTTCCAGGCTGTTGTTAAAGGATGGATAACTATTCGTATAATATATACCAATGGTTATCCAAACCATAAGGAAGTAAGCCATAGGAAAAAACACATGCCAATAGTTTCTGGAAAACTGTTGGTATATGTTAGGAAATTTACATTATACCAACGGTTATGTCAAACTGTTGCTATAACATTTCACCAACGGTTTGAAAACATTGGTAAAAATATTATTCCAATGGTTTCAAACCATTGTAAAATAGTATTGTAAAGCTTTTTACCAACGGTTTACACAAACCAATGGTATATCTAAACATTTCACCTATATCTCAACTATTTATAAACCATTGGGAATGTGTTTTTTCCAAGGGTTCTCTTAGAACCGTTGGTATAAAACACATTCACAGCCTTATTCCGACGGTTGTAAACTGTTGGAATAGGTATTGATGTGCAATTTAGGCAGTAGCCTACTGCTCTGTGCTACTCTATGATTTCCATTAGCATGCATCCCTTTCGGCATTTCCAGCTTCGCCAACTCCAATTACCTGCAATAACCAAAAATAACACATACATATACACAATTAAATCATATAGATTTAACACATAATGTACCCTGCAACTATACACATACAGAATTAAAACATAATTCATAAGGTAATTATAAATATACATAATTGATTACGAATACAATTTAGAATTGAGATGAAAATTACTTGTGCAATCCGGAAATTAAATTCATAATTGAATACAAAATTGAATACATGCACAATTTAATTATCAATTATGTATAAAATACATAACAAACTGAAAACGTAATGATATGTGTTATACAGAATTAAGAATACACACAAAATTTCATTTTGTATAACACGTACAAGATTGAAATAAAAAATTAGATGTTAATAACCCTAAAATAACGAAATGGATATATGAAATCAATCAAACACAAATATAATGTCCCATGGGTTGGGATGAGTGTCTTTGAACATAGTGATGATGATAATGGGTGTGTATCAATGAGCTTCTATGACTTTGGGAATGTAGTTGTCCTTGGAGTATTAAATGTCATGTGTTTTTTAATAGGGGTAGGAGTTCCTCACATGAGAAGTGGATTTTTTGAGGCTGGACCATGGATCCTTGTTCTAAAGTATCAACACTATCTGAATATGTTTGGTCAGTTTTTTGTATTCCAGTTATTTTTACATAAAATGATGTCCATTTTAAAAAAAGGACAACCACATTGAGTTATGCCGGCCACACCGTGCCTCAGATTGAGACAGGGTTCACTCGTACACATCGCATATGACCCATGGATTGTTGTCATAAATTATCAACACAATATGAATGCGTTTGGTTAGTTATGCATATTTCAGTTGTTGTTTTCACATAAAATGTTGTCCTTTTCAAATAAAAGTGAGACACTTTGAGTGGTACCGACCACACTGTGCCTCGGATTGGGTAGGAGTTGACTTTTACACATCACAAATGACCCATGGATCATTGTGTTAATGTATCAACACATTCCAAATTCATTTGGTTGGTTTTCTGAATGTTAGTTGTTTTTACATAAAATGATGTCCATTTTAAACAAAATAGAAACACATAGAGTGATACAAGCCACACTGTGCCTTCGATTGAGATGAGGTTGACTCGTACATGACACTAATGACTCATGGATCATTTTCCTATGTATCAATACAATCTGAAAGCGTTTGGTCAGTTTTATGTATGCAAGCTGTTGTTTTCACTAAAAATCTTGTCCATTTCAAATAAAAGTTAGATAGTTTAAGTGGTACCGGCCACACCATGCCTTAGATTGAGGCAGGGTTGACTCGTACACATCACAAATGACCCATTTATTGATTTCTTAAAGTATCAATAGAATAAAAATGCATTTGGTCAGTTTTCCATATGCCAGTTGTTGTTTTCACTTAAAATGTTGCCCATTTCAAATAAAAGTGAGACACTATGAGTGGAACCAGCCACATTGTGCATCATATTAAGGTAGGGTTGACTTTTACATATCACAAATCACCCATGGATCTTTTTTATAGAGTATCAACAACATTCTAATATGTTTGGTTGGTTTTCCGTATTCCAGTTGTTTTTAATTAAAAGGGTGTCCATTTTTAACAAAAGAAAGACACTTCGAGTGATACCGTTCACATCGTGCCTCATACTAAGGCAATTTTACTCATACATGTCAAATATGACCCATGGATCATTGTTTGAATGTATCAAAAAAATTCGAATGTGTTTAGTCTGTTTTCTGTATGCCAATTGTTGTTTTCAATTAAAATGTTGTCCATTTCAAATAAAAGTGAGACACTTTGAATGGTACCAGCCACATCGTCCCTCAAATTGAGCCAGGGTTGACTCATACACATAAAAATGACCCATGGATCCTTGTGATAACGTATCGACACAATCCGAATAAGTTTGGTCTATTTTCCATATTCTAATCATTTTTACATAAAATGATGTCCACTTTAAACAAATGAAATACACTTAGTGTGATATCGGCCACCCCATTTCTCAGATTAAGGCAGGTTTCACTTGTACACATCAATAATGACCCATTGATTGTTGTGCTAAAGTATCAACACAATTCAAATAAGTTTGTTCGGTTTTTTGTATGCCAGTTGTTTTTACTTAAAAGTGTGTCTATTTTAAACAAAATAAAGACACCTCAAGTGATATCAGCCACACTATGCCATGGATTGAGGAAGGGGTGACTCTTACACGACAAAAATGACCCACAGATCGTTTTCCTAAAGTATCAATAGAATCCAAATGCATTTAGTCAGTTTTCTGTATGCTAGTTTTTGTTTTCACTTAAAATGTTTTCCATTTCAAATAAAAGTGATACACATTGAGTGATACCAGCCACACCATACCTTGGATTGAGACAGGGTTGACTCGTACATTTCAAAAATGAATCATGGATCCTTGTGATTATGTATCAACACAATACGAATACGTTTCGTCAGTTTTCTGTATGCCAGTTGTTTTTACTTAAGGGTGTCCATTTTAAACAAAACAAAGGCACTTCGAGTGATATTGGACACACCATGACTCATATTTATGCGGGGATGACTTGTAAAAGTCACATATGACCCATGGATCATTTTCATAAAGTATCAATACAATCTGAATGCATTTGGTCAGTTTTCCATATGGTAGTTGTTGTTTTCACTTATATTGTTGTCCATTTCAAATAAAGATGAGACACTTTGAGTGGTACTGGCCACACTGTGCCTCAGATTGAGGTGGGGTTGAATCGTACACATCAAAAATGACCAATGCATTATTTTACTAAAGTATCAACACATTCAGAAAATGTTTGGTCAGTTTTCTGTATGTCTATTGTTTTTACTTAACATAGTGTCCATTTTACACAAAAGAGAGACACATTGAGTGATATCGGCCACACCGTGCCTCTGATTGAGTCGGTGTTGAATCTTACACATTAAAAATGACCTATGGATCGTTTTTCTGAAGTTTCAGTACAATCAGAAAGCATTTGGTCAAATTTCCGTATGGAAGTTGTTGTTTTCACTTAAAATCCTGTCCATTTCAAATAAAAGTGAGATAGTTTGAGTGGTAACAGCCACAATGGGCCTCATATTGAGGCAGAGTTTACTTGTACATGTCATAAATGACCCATGGATCGTTTTCCTAAAGTATCTACAGAATCTGAATGTGTTTGGTCATCTTTCCGTATGATAGTTATTTTTTCACATAAAATGTTGTTCTTTTCAAATAAAAGTGAGACACTTTGAGTGGTACCAGACACACTGTGCCTCAGATTGAGGTAGGGTTGACTCATACACATCACAAATGACCCATGGATCCTTGTGCTAAAGTATAAACACAATCCAGAGCTCCAAAGATATCTTAAGGGTATATCTACTTGGATCCTTGGGCGTTTTGAGTGAAGTTAAGTGCGGATTGAAGATCCAGGTGAGTTTAATCCCCCCCTTCTTCCTCTTTTAGATTAGGATTTTCAATCTTATCACATCTTCTTTCAAAGATCTAAAACCCTATTTTCTATTGGGATTTTGGGTGAACCTTAAAGAGAGATTATATTGGGATCCGACATGCCGAATTAAGAGTGTGATTGTCTCCGAAATCAAGGTAGGTGGTCCTTAGCCTTTAATGAATTGTTGTGATGTTTTATATATTCTGAATCGCTGCTCACCAAATGTTGGGGTGTCGAGTCAAAGAGTCGTCGGGGTCCAGGGATGAGGGTGGGGGTTGTCCGGGGTATAGGAAGGAGGGTGGGTGTTGTCCATGGTCTATAGAGGAGGCGGTGGGGGGGGGGGGTGTCCAGGGTCGAGGAAGGAGGGGGCTATCCAGGGAGTTCCGAAACACACAAAACACAACAAACATCCTTAAGACACACCTGTATAATGAAAAAACACATAAAAATTTCCTTTAATAAAAAAAAGACACACAAAAATATCCCAGCCGACATAATACACTAAATACACCTACATAGAAAACATACATAAAAAGAGCACAAAAAACAGACACACTGCATAAAACACTGCATAACACACTGCATAACACAATGCATAACACACTATATAATACACTGCATACACCTCACTGCACACACCAGTATAAAAATAGCACAAAAACATATAAAAACACACTTCAAACACCACAAAAAACTCCTCCAATAGCATAAAAAACACATATGTCTAGAGAGAGGGGATGGGGCTATCTGTGGTCCAGGGAGGAGGGTGGAGACTGTATGGGGTCCAGGGAGGAGGGTGGGGGTTGTACAGGGTCCAAGAAGGAGGGGGTTCGTCCAGGGTCTAGGGAGGAGGGTTGGGGGGGGCTGTCTGGGGTCCTGGGAGGAGGGTGGGGGCTGTCTGGGGGGTTGTCCAGTGTCTAGGGAGGATGGTGAGGGGGCTGTCCGGGGGGTTATCCAGGGTCCAGGGAGGAGGGTGGGGGGGGGGGGGCTATCTAGGGGGATATCTGTGGGGCTGTCCAGGGGGTTGTCCGGGGTCCAGGGAGGAGGGTGGGGGGATGTCCGGGGGGCTATCCGGGGGGGTGTCCTGGGTTCATGGGATGGTCTTTACATATTTTCTAAGAAAATTATTTCATGGTTTAAAAAATAATATCATTATATCAACTTCTAATCAGACCATCAATTTTCAAAATTCCACTAAAAAATTACATTTTCATTAAAATACAAGGATTTCACAACATCCATTCTTTTTAAAAATAAAACAATCATAATATATAACACAGTCGTGCTATGAGGACAGAGCGAAAAAAATTCATAATATATAAATAATCATTTAAATCATATAGAATATCATTTCCTATCAATCATTAAATATAAGGGTTCATTTATGGGTAAAAATATTATGGAACCACCGATGTTTTATCAATGTTCAAATCAACACCCACCATAGGAAAACCCATGAACAGAGGGTGGGGGGATGTCCAAGCGGTGGGCGGGCTATCCACAAGGGTGGCGGGGCTATCCAAGGGGGTACGGGTTTTCCAGGGGTGTGGGGGTGTCCAGGGGGTGGGGGATGTCTAGGGGAGGGGTGAATCAGTCACAAAAAATCATCAAGTCATGTTTTAATATTTATAGATAAAAAAATAAAGATAATGTGACCTACCTAATCACACATATATTCTGGCACAACAAATCAATAAACATCAAAGGTCATTAATATCAGTCAATAATATAACAGATCAATATATCCCTCATCACTATCACTATCATCACCATCATCATCACCATTAACCTCGTCCTCATCATCGTCCCCATCAAAGTCCACAACCTCCTCCTCACCCTCATACTCAGCCTCTACCTCCTCATTGCCCTCCTCCTCTGCCTTGGCCTACTCCTCGCCCTCATCCTCTACCTCGACCTCCTCATTACCCTCCTTCTCCTCCGCCTCGGCCTCATCTTCACCATCATCTCCACCACCACTATAACTACCACCTAGTTCACCATATATAGAACACATAAATGACATATATTAATCACAAGCAGTGATGGCCTTTGGTGTATGTGTTAGACGTAAAACTTCCATCAATTTAAAAAATGCAGTGTTTTCCTTAGAAGACTATTCCGCCATCACTGTGGCCCTTTTTTCAGCCTGTTCTGTCGATGCCTTAACCTGCTACAACTCAGTGGCACTACAACTCGTACCTGAGGAGGGCCAACACATCGTTGGAACTATAATCTTCTCAGGTCAGCGGCGTACTCTACGAGGATGTTCATCTCCCAATACATGATTTAAGTGGTCATTTGGCCCAAAATTGTTAGGTTCTTGGGCATCAAGGGCCTCTAAAGAAGCATGTTAAAAATATATATAGATTATTAAGTTACAAAATAGTGATTAAAATTTTAAATCTACAATGTAAAACATACAATCATCTGCTGAGTCGGTTCATTAACCGCACTTCCATCTTTCTTCTTTTTACTCGAGAAAAATAGTTTTCCTCGAGGAACACATCCTCATATATTCAATATATGCCTCTACAATGACATTGAATGTAGGATATCATAATTAAAGATAATATTCCAAAAAAATGTAATTGCATAACTAAAATTATATAACAACTTTAGCAATCGAATAAATTATGGAGGATGCAATAGAAAGTGCAAGTCATAAAGTATGATTATAAACTGTCATACCTCCTGTCTCTCATGATCTAGAATCATATTATGTCCCAATGTTTGGATTTATTTCTTAGCATCAATGTTTTTTATTTCGTCCCGAAGAATCCTAAAAAAAATTCAATAATTAGTATTAATGAAAAACATGAAAATTTTCAATTATATACCTCTAATTTGATTAATACCGTAAATTAGCTAGTCTTCAAATGAGTAATTATTTGTCATTAATATTATAACAGAAAATCATCCATGAAAAGGACTACCTATAACTTTTTTCCCACTCTAGCATTCCATCCAATGTACAACTCATGCTTATAAGCTCTCTAAAGCTCACTTAAATTATTTAAATGTGCTGGTTGTGCACCCTCACCATAAGGGAAATTAAACCCCAACTGACACCAAAATATTAATTCATATAAATACAAAAATTAATATATTGAATTAAATACAACATATTTTTTTACCCATATCTCTACACAGGAATTATCCTTGACTTCATTTGGAAGATGTCTCCATGAGAGCGGGCTGAAAGAAATGATGTCCGAGTATTTGGAAATCGTCGCCAAAAAACTCTGACATTGTTGCCCTGATATTTCAATCATCTGACTATCTTCATTATAGTCCCCCATCAACTGTGTGTGGTGGTTCCACATAGCACACATGCATGTACACCCAGCCCCTGCCTCCTATCAGTATATGTATCTATTATGAAATAAAAACATATATTCTATCAATCAATGTTATAATGAAAATAAATAACAGTGTAACAATTTTCTAGGGTTGTATAAGTATACCTTTTGTAGTCTGATCAATGGGCACCACTGGATCCGCAGAAACTGAAGGAACACCCTGTACAGATGGAATGTGTCCCAATGTATGCTCCACACAGATAGACTCTGGTGGATCAGGAGTCGAAGAAGATGGAATATAAAATATCAGAGTGAAGGAAGTAGAAGTAAAATAATATGATAGGGATAGCTAGCCAAATGCGGGATGGGGAGTGGGAATCATCATGTGATATGGTATAAATGGTCGAGGAGGCTCATATGTAAAGGGTGTAGAAAGCATGGGAGGCCTAAATATCATGTGTGTCCCTAATGGAACACTAGAATTAGAATGTGGGATGGATGGTATGTCAGTGGGAGGGGCAGGGTCAAATTAGGTATGCCGACCAGATTGTCTAACTCATGTACCCCCCCCCCCCTCGTATGAACACACCGAGTAATTGGACCACTACTAGGCTGCTAATCAAATAACTATCACCTAAAAAATGGATCCTGAAAAAATGTTTAAAAAAAATTAATCACATGACAATATATATTATTTAAGTAAATATATTTGAAATAAAATACTCACTGCAGGAACTAGTGGTGGAATGCCTAGCTCAGTCATGCGACAATTGTTGTCCATAATCTGTTTTTGCCACCTCTCTTCAATTGGTTTCATTTCCTGCATTTGAAAACAAATATGGATGAAAATAGAAAAGGATAAATAATGTGTAACCCAATAAACAAAATAAATGAGAGGGAATAGGGGGATTCATGGATAATTTAACTAACCATTGTTTTAGGTGAGCTTGAAAAAATATATAATGAAGTCAATAAATCATAAATGATGTAATAAATAAATTTAATTTTTTGTAGGATGATTATTTACTAAGAGTCATCAGTCTATTAAAATCATGGAACATTGATTCTGCCTGATTCAAAATTCGTAAATCATTTTTCAAATTTAAGGAAAAGTTTAATTTCATTAGCTCAGGTAGATGATGCAGGATTCAATACATGTTTTTCAGAAGAATACAAACCATCATGTTCATTACCTAGAAAAATGTTAAAGAGAGGTCTTAGAGTCATAAAAAGTTTCCACAAATCACAGTTAAAGCATTTAAATATTCACCATGTTAGAAATGATGGTTTCGTATGTTTAAATACAGTTAAATTCCAAATTATAAAATGAAATTCAAATAAAAATTCCAACAAATAAAAATTGAAAATTCACATAATGGTCATGTGGGATAAACCATATTGGTAATAAATAAGAAATAAATTTGAATAGTACCAACCTTAAAACCCAACTCGAGGTAAACCAAAAGAATTGAGGACATTGATAGATGATTCTATATATTTTCCATCACAACTTCAGGCTCACAATCAACTCTGACATATGACCTATTGGAGTAATAAAAATAAATAAATGGATTGGTTCCAATGAAAATATGTAATGTTTCAATTCCATCATCACCATAATCAGAAATATTTCATGGAATTACTTAAACTATGATACAAAATTCAGGTTGAAGTTGGTCTTTGACATAAAAAACTTGTTTAACCATTGATGCCAATACATGTGGTTCTTCGGTAGCAAGAGCATGAGTCATATTCATTACATGAAATCCAAAATCATCAATAAATGTTCCTTGTCTCATCATAGAATCAAACCAATGGAATTTCATCATCGTGACTCGCCCATGAGAGTAATAATCCAATATTATTATTTTTTCAACGACTCCATAATAACTCATATTTTCAAATCGTGGTCTATTATCTGATGAACTATCATAAAAATCTATTGTGTCAGTAACCATAACACTATCATGTTGTGTTCACATGTTCTTTTCTTGTTCAGTGACAATAAATTTGTACCCATTGATAACAATTGATTTACAGTCACAAACCATGGTATTAGGACCAAAAGCCAAAGATCTTATTTCCTCAAAGACAGATTCTGTCGGAAAACTCAATACCTACAACATAAATGAATATTAAAGTTAATTAAAAATTGATTTAATTATATTAAATAGTATATTTTTACCTTCAATTTTAACCAAGCAGAACACTATTTGCTATGCAATGTCTCCCTCTTTCTCAAAGTTAAAGAACGATGCTTTCTATTTATCATATTTTATGTTCCCTGTAGATAAAAAAATATGAATAGATTAATTGATATATATATATATATATATATACAGGACATACATATTCAATTTCGTTACCTGATGTAGTCATCAAACAAATCAAAGTTGAACAAAATAGTGCGATGTGCCATCTCCCGCTCTTCTAGGCTTAATGTCTTCAACGTATATGATCCAGGAATTCCTTCTGTCTGAGGAAGTGATGGAAAACATGGTTCAATTTTCTCATATTATTCTTCCTCATTTCTCATTGGTCTGCTAATTCATGTTGTAAGATCAGACAAACATATTGAGCAGAAATGTATACATTCTTGAGCCAAGTAACCATTCATGCTAGATCCTTCATGATGATTCCTATTTCAGAAAAAAGAATTTAATGAGTACATATTTCTTTCAGTTGGATACATCTAATGAAATGAAAGAGGTCCTCTGAGATGTATTTTAGTGAGAATATGGATAGTCAGATGCATCATGCATGTGAAAAATGATGGAGGGAATATTTTCTCCCACTCACACAAAATTAATGGGGCATCTGTCAACATTTTTTGCAAGAAATACATGGACAACTTCTTAGCACAAAGATCTATAAACAAATGGTACAACTGAATAACAGCCACCCTTACATTATTGGAAAAAATATGACATATTTCTATTAGAATCAACTCATATAGAAGAACGTGATAATCACGAGTCTTCAATGATTTTAGCTTAAAATCTCTTCTGTTGAACCATTTAGATATGTTGCATGAATAGCCATATGGAACAATAATAGTCTCTAATACATCCATAAATTGTTTTTTCCATAGGTTTCATCATATAATAAACACATAGAACTTTTCATTTATTTTCACTGATATGCACATGATGCTATTTTGGTCTGATGCCGCAATCCACCAAGTCACGCCGAGACTATAAATCATCTTTTGTCTTTCCCTAAATATTTAGAAGCATCAAAAGGAACATTTCACATATATTCTTTTCAATGTGTGTTACGTCTGAGCAATGACGTATTTTTTTTTGAATGATAAGGAAAATCAAAAAAGATACACCTCTTCTTCCAATTATAACAGGTTTCAGTGGAAACATTTTTTCTCTTTCTAGATGTCATTAGACCCTTCCTAAATGAAAAACTGAAATCTTTCAGTTCATTAAGAACATCATTTCTAGACATATGCTAAGGTGGATCATCGGTCTCTATGGTATTATCAAATCTTTGATGATAATTTCTGTATGGATAGTCCATTGGAATGAATCCTCGATGTCCCATAAAATTGAAACTACGGTGATGTTCCAGTCTTCTAGATTGTGTATTCATCATAAAAATAGGACATTACAATTTTCCATTTGTGCTCCATCTTGAAATCATTGCATTAACTTGAAATTCATTGATCATCCACATAACTGTAGCATGCATCTGAAATATTTCTTTCGAATATGGATCGTATGTGTGCACACACACATCCCCAAGAAGTTTAGACTCATTAATTAAAGGTTTCATGTATACATCAATAACAATTCCAGGATTATAAGGGGCAGATATGAGTATACTCATGAAAGTGAATGGTTTTTTCATACACTGTCATAGGGGGAGATTATAAATGTGTATTAAAACTGGCCATGTGTTGTGCAATGTAAGCATCTGACCAAAGGGATTAAAACCGTCACATGAATGTCCCAACCTCACATTATGCACGTTAGCTACAAAATCAGGATATAGAGCATCAAATCCTTACCATGAAAATCTATCTGCAGGGTGAACCAACTCATCATTAGTATTCTTTATCTCAATATCATGCCATCTCATTTTTATTGATATTTAATCAGACATAAAAATATTCTAGAGTCTTGGGATCAATGGAAAGTGCCACATTACTTTTTGTGTCATGTGGGATGGTCTTCCATCAGATTTTGAATTCTAGTGGGATGTGCCACATTTTATACAATCATTTTGTTCAGCAGTTTCCATGAAAAATAAACCGCAATCTTTCAGGCAAGCATGAATTTTATTTGTTGAAAATCCAAGTTCCTCAACTAACTTCCATGCCATATAGTGGTTTGAGGAAATATCTACATCATCTGGAAGTAAATCCTTCAAGAAGGTATGAATATAATGGATGGCTTTATTAGAAATCCCATACATAGTTTTCCCATGAAACAATCAGATTAAAAATTCCATCTTTTTCATTTTATCACATTGTCGATATACTGGAGTCGTGGCAGCATCATTCAATTTTTTCACTCAGATAATATCATCATTTTCATTTTATGCATCATCTGCCCTCATATAAAAGTCTTCTTGAGTCGAAATCCATTCTTTTTCATGATGATGAATAAATGGAAACCGGTCATCTAACAAATTCTCCAGTCCATTCCTTTCATTTCGATCATCAACAATTTGAGATTTTATTTTCCCCCCATTGTGATACCACACATTGTAGTTTTATTGAAAACCATATTTGGTTATGTGGTAGATGAAATCTTCATGTCTCAATCTAGGTCTACAAACACAATTGGAACATGGGTAGTATATGAAACCACTATCTGAAGCATTGTGAAATGAAAAATCTAAAAACCTCTCAAAATTGTTTTGAAAATCACTGAGATACTATCGGTTTCATACTTCCAAATTCTATACATTCTATAAAAAAATTGTTATAAGTCATTTAGTTATAATCAATTCAATAAGATTTATGTTTAATCAAAAATATATTTAAATAAACAATAAAGGAAAGAGGTTCTTGTTGATTTAATGAACTATTAAAACAGTTCAATGATATACTAATTCAGTTATGTGTTCCTAAAATTAAGGTGAGATTTGTTTTTTAACTTTTTTTCATTTATCACATACAAGAAGACATCATAGACCTGATAGAATATTGTTCATGATTTTAAAAATTCAAGGCTTTTACTGAAATATGCAGAATGTGTAAAGATATTTTTTTAAAGATATTATTGATGGTAAAAATGGAAATATTGTGAAAAGTTAGTACATTTCATAACACCCAAACCAAATTCAACAGAAAGTACCATATCACCCCACTAAAAAAATGTAAAACCACATACCCCACTACCCTAACCATCCTAATCCATTTACATGGATAATCCTTATATCCATTACCTTCCTTGAGAAAATATGACTAAACAAACTATGTACCATATTTGAGTGGGGATGCATCTCACCAGCACCTCCATTAGTCGATATGATTCACTAAATACATAAAAGGAGTGGCTATGAAGACTTAAAATCAAGTTGATTCATATAATTATGACACTTGAATCATAAAACTAAAATATAAAACAAATCAAACTACACTTATTGGGTATGTCATGCCACACACGTGACCACCTGGTTTAGGTCAAATAAAAATAGAAACAATGAATAATAGATGAAAACCGATAAAACTAAGTTAAGCCTTATAGATTTGGAGTGTAGAACTAAAAAATTGATTAACTTCATATGGATTTATAGGGAGGAAGGAGTTCCAACCTATTTAAAAAGAGATGCCTCCAGTTTAGAATCCATGGGGTACTTCCCCAAGGCTTCCCAAATCATAATCACTAAGAATCCAAGGAATATTTCCCCAAGGTAGTCTAAAAAATCATCATAAATATAAGGGTGTTTCTAAATGGAATTAAAGGATATGTTTTTAACATAAATCCTTGGTATGTTTCTTCACATAATCCCATATCATTATTCAATGAATAGGTACCCAAAATTAAATTAAAATTTATTTATATTCATTTTCAATAGGTCTCGTATAAGAGGCACATGCCTCAGGTCCCATTTTGTGTTATAGGCATCCCAAATCTTTCACTCATGTTCAATAAATCATTCTTGGAACCCATATGGTCATACCATTCATTACCCAATTAGTTCCCTAAGTCAAGTGCACCCTATGGGTGGATAAAGTTTAGGCTTCTACACTAATAGGTTGTTCATGGACCGTTAAGAGGTTTAATTTCATAAAATATAGACAAAATCATTTATTTTTAAATTTGAGATTAATAATATAGTATGTCAATGATACAACACATCATAAAGAACACAAAATAGTGATACTTTGATGGGATAGTTTATAAACCATCTTCTATATACTCACAGTCATCTACCAATCAACTATTAGTTAGTGATTCAATATCAAAAAGTGTGAATCATAAAATTTTCCAAAATCCCTAGAAATAGGGAATAATGAAATGATAATTCTAGATAGTGAAATAAATGGAGAAGGATTCATAACAGAATGATATCCTTATAACTAGATCATAATTGGGATGAACAACACTAGAAACAAATAAGATACCTTAACTCACCATGTTAGTTCACAGAGTTTAGTAGACCACACACCAGCCTTGTAAATTACCTCAATGAGGTATTCTACGTCTGTATCTGGGAAGAGGTTGAAGGAGTCTAACCTGGATGGGGGAGTTGTAGACGATCGGATGGAAGACATCAGGTTAGGTTTCACCTTTGCGAGGGCTTCTAAAAATCAGGGGAAATGCGGAGTTGTCTTCTTCTGTATAATCGAGGGCAGTTTTGCTGCATTTTGGGGGACTTTTCCCAATGGTTTTTAATAACTATTGGGAAAATCATGGATTGTACCAACGGTTTGTACAAACCATTGGTATAGGGAGAATATTTTGTTGATTTCCCAATAGTTTCTTCAAACCGTTGGGAAATCCTTCACTAACTCAACCTTTACCAATGGTTTAGTCAAACCATTGGTAAAGGACCCCTATACGAATGGTTCTATTGAACCATTGGTATAAAAGAATTGGGAAAAACCAACTTCCCAGTAGTGAAAATTTATTACTAAGAAACAGAAACCATTTTGTGTCATGAAATAATGTTTATTTCTTTATAGTAAGAACATTTAAATAATAACCTATTGACTTAATATCATATACGGTATTCTATGTTCTTTAAACAATATTTTTTAATAGAAGATAATTCCCTAACTTATTCTATAGAATGGTTGCTAAATCCCAATCCACTATGTTTTAACAAATGATAGGATAAACACTTTTACCATTCCCATTTTCACATATATTATATAATTTTATGAATCATTAACCATGTGTATACAATTAATCATCTCAATTATTTTTCACAATAACTCTTTGTTATTGAACAACTTCTCTTGTCATGAAGATACAAATCCATTACATAGAATCGTTAAACCTTGATAAATTCCATTATAGTGAAATCATTTTTATAAAAACTATATTTTATCATTTTAATGAAAATTATAAGATATGTTAATTATTCTTATGATTTTGTACTCCTATAAATTTACAATGCTTGTGAAATATAGATTTTTTCATATACCCTTGAAAACTAAATAATGTATTTTTATAACAAACAAAATGAAATTTATATTCAATTGAGTTCCCTAAAAAATTAGTTATCTAAAATAATACCATAAAATTCAATTAATAATACTCTTTTAGGACAACCCTTGTCATCAATGACCATGAATGGATCCTGGAAGAAAAATTGATGAATTTTTCAAATAATTTCTTTTGGGTTTGGTGTTCTACCAACTTCAATATAAGACTACATATACACCATAAATCTAGTTTACTTATTCTCAACACTATTAGAATGTTGAGAAAAAATTTACTGAACTCATTCAGTTTTTCAAAACATTTTAATATAATGAAGTAAGATGAATACATAAACCAGAACAATCTAGTTTTAAGTCTCTATTAAATCATGTTATAAAATTTAATAAATAATAACTTTTTACATTGCAAACACCCATATAATTTCATTCAACAAATTTTTTTAAATGCACTTCTCAAGAGAAGTATCAGATAAAAATACACATATGTTAACAATTGTATTCATTATTAAAGAATTCTTGTTTTCAATTTAGAAATTTATTTTCTTAATTACTTGAAAGACAACCTCAAGCACAAAACTAAAATTATTTTATCTTTATAATATTTTAAAATTTTAGAACACTTTTTAAGTTATATAGTCAATATCATATACCATTCAGAATAATAAATTTTAATTTTATAACCAATAAATATTTAAGGAACCCTTTACTCTCATCAATTCCTGAACATATTCAATCTCATTGAATATTATTTGGAATTCCAAAACATATTGACTATATGAGGCTAAAATTTATTATATTATTTATTAACCCAATAATATTGATTATATATGTGATGACTCGGATTCCTTTAGTCATTATTGAATCTAATTATTTTCCAACCTTAAATAATTCATTTTATGCTTCAATAAGAATCTAGATTCATATGGTGAAAAATTTCACCACTTTATTACTTATGAATGAATTCTTATAAACATTAAATTTTCTATAATAACTATTACTAGATCACAAGACTTTCCTAAGTAATTTTTTTCATTTACCGGTTTTAGGTGTTAATTATAATAAGCTTTCCCTTTCAAAGATAAATGTCCTGGAAAATCTAATAATGATTGTAGTATTTATATACAACTAAATCTTTTATATGATGAGTATAATGTTTTATAAATATTTAATATTAATTTTTAATAATGGGTTAACACTAAAATTTTAACCCCTTTATAAATATCATATCAATTCAGTGATATAATATCCATATTTTACAAATTTTTTGGATGCTTTATCATTTCTCCCATCACTTACCTATTTATATATGGAATCATCCCAATGGAATTTATTATCAATAATAGATAGTAAATTAGATAAATATTTATCCAAAATCATCATATGGATATAATCAACAATATTATTCTAGTAATATAATCCTATTAGGGTCTCATGGCTTTTTTAACGTAAATAAAATTCAAAAAAAAGTTAATTAATGAAAACCTAGGGGACCCTAGCATTAGAGTGACCAACTGAGAAGGACAATCTAGAGTCACTTATTACTTTATTTTCATAAAAAATATATTTTATGGGAACCCAATGTAATCATTTTAACACATTTATATTTTGTAATGTTTTAAAATATGTTTTATTTCATTGATATCTTACGTTACATAGAACATCGACTTATAACCCACTGCAATTTAGCATTAATATAATTATTTAAACATGGCCATCATAACCTAGTCATTAATTTTTGAGGTATGAATAGAAGTAACTTCCTTTTTAAATTTAATTTAAATTTTTTATATAAATAAAATATATTTATAAATAAGTACTTATTTTTTTGTAAAGTCTTTATATTCTATGAAAATTCATTTTTCGCAAAAATTGATTTTTATTAGTTTTTGTAAAAAACAATAAAATTAATTTTTTTTCTACTTTTAGAAAATTTATTTTATAAAAATAAAGTTAATTTTTGTTATCTATACTTCCAAATTATATTTGAGTGATTTTTTTATAATTTTCATTAAATATTAATTTTTCTATGAATAGTTTAAAAATACTAATCTTTATTAAACATTTCCATTTCATTTAAAGAATGTCCAATTTTTTTAAAGAAGGTTTCAAAAGGAAGATCAGTTCAATGATATATTTATTTATCCAATTTATGTTATTTTAATGAATTTTATATTTAATTTTTATATTAAACCTTTTCATACATATGAAAATTTTCTCTTTGGAAAACAACCTTTTCATCACGTTTATAGGATTAGTTTTAAACATGATTTTTAAACTATGTAAATCGAACATTAATAATTGGATTCATTATTTGAAATTATAAAAATTAAAATTATATAATAATTATTGATTAATTTCTGTTCAAAATGACTAGTAAAACAATAACGAATAATTTCCACATTTATGGTTAAAATGGGATTAATGTGGATTAAAATAAAAATATAAGGGTTAAAATGAAGTTAAAATATGTCAAAATCCCATATGATGAAAATAAATCGATATTATATCATCTAAGGTTCTATAATTATTTATTTTTGATCCTTTTTGAATGTTTAAAAATTTCGTTACACCATTTTCTTTTTAAAAATACTAAGTGTGTCTTCTCCCAAACTATAAATGGTCACCCCCTCTCCTCTCATATTCGCACATAAAACCCACTTTGGATCCACCAATACCTACCAAAATAAATTCTTTAATTCCCTATCCACATTCTATAGGACTTGGTTTGATTAGAGAAAAATATTATTATGGCTTTAGGTGTAAACCTAAATGGGTTATCCAGAGAAGAATAGTTTGAAACATGTATGAAGGAAGTCGATACTTATGGTAAGGATTTCATGTTTCTGTTTCATTTTTTTTGAGATATATTCCAAATTCACTATTTATTATTTTTTTGGTATAATTAATTAACCTCAAACATTTTTATCATGATTCTTCATCATATCTTGATATTAAAAGATTCATTTGATGTTATTCTATAATGGAGATTACAAATAAAAAAGTTACGAAAGTGGTAAAGGATTTCATCTCAGTTTTATTTTTATGGTAAAAATTACTAATACATTAATTTTTTATTTTATATTGTGTATATACTAACCATTAATGTATTTTTTGATATGTATCATGATAATTATGAGATATAAATATCTATCTAATGTTGTTAATTTCATAGGAATTACGATTCAAAAGTTACCAATGTGGTAAAATTTTATTGTTACACCTCATTATTAGTAGTATTGATTATGATTTTATTTCAATGATGAGATATTATGATATAATTTTCAATAAACTCATGAATATTATTGTATTATGGTTATTACATAAAATTTCAGGTTTTTTCCTTTTATTTTACACAATTTATTTACTTAAGATTATCAAATAATGTTTTTAAGTAAAAACTGAATTTATTTCTTGTCTTAGGTCAAAAACCCTATTTCTTCCACGCACATTTTTTTAAATATGTTTTAAATGAAGTTTTTAATATTCTAAAAATATTTTTTAATACAGTTTTACCCATTTTTGAGTTTTAAAAATTGTTTAAAAGGAAGCTTTATGACATCTTCCAAGTAAGACCCTTTTTGATTTTACCAAAAAATGGAAAGAAATCATTGTTTTAATGTGTACGGATTGAAATAAATTTCCCACCATCATGACCAAAGTATTTTTTTAATTATTCCTTTATGAGTTTAAAATGTTATTATTAAATAAAATGGTTTCTTTAATAATTACATGTTTTTAGATTTTAAGGAACTGATTTCAAATCAGAAAGGATATTTTCCTTAAGAAATGTTCTAGGTGACCATTCAAAATCAATTTCTATATAAGTGAATAAACACTGGTGATTCTTATTTATTTCTTGGGATATGATCCAATTGTACCATCCTTATTCTTTCTTTACATGGTTTGTAATTATGATGAAGTGGTGTTTATAAAACTCACTCCATTTCCATGGGTTATGCTATGGCGAATTGATGAGATGTTTATGAAACCCATTTCAAAACCTTATTATTTCTCTAGATTCATTTACATTATGATGAAAAATGTTTATAAAACCCATTCTATTTTCAAGGGTTATTCTATAGTAAATTAATGAGATGTTTATGAAACCCATTTCACATCTATGGGTGACTCTATAATGAAATGATAATGAAAACCATTTAATTTCTTTGGGTTTTGATATAATGAAATTATTATGAAAATCATTTCATTTATATGGGTTATTCAATGATAAAATGTTTAGGAAAATAATTTCCTTTCTATCAGTTATGTTATTGTAAATGTTTTATGATATTGTGGAACAAAAATGTATGGTTTAATTGATGGGTGGGACATATGTATCCCTCAAATTAATTGGTGAATATTTTATATATCCTGATATAATGATGTGATATTATATAATGTACTTGATTTACTATGGTAATCAAGCCACTTTTCTTGATCTACTAACCAAAACAGGTCTATAGGTTATATCCACTATGGATAATAGTTTATGATGCCTGGTCCATTATGAAATGAGAAACATGTATTGATGCTTGATCAATTATTTTTTGATTATACTGTATGTTAAACTTAACATATGAAATGGTACCTATAGGTATGATGGTTCCACACTTCTATGACATGAAATTATGGTACATTATTGATTTATGATTATTTACCACTCTTATGATTTATTTCATTTGAAATAATGATGTTTTATGCCCTTAATATTTCTTACGATCCATTATAGTTTTCGTATGAACTTTTTAAGTTATATTCATGATCTCATACTCTTATTTTTATCATATTCTTTCATATGATCATTGATATTTATCTTCCATTTTTACACTTACTATACATTGGAGCTCACCATTTATTATGTTTCCTTTCCAATGGTAATGGAGAAATTTTTTAAGCGGGGTATGTATATGAAAAGTACTAAATTATAATATTTTTGTGGGGGATGTTAAAAGATATTTTATTAAAAATAAGATAGTGTATCTAGTATCCAAAGACACTATGATTTTAGAGTCCTGGGGTGAATGTCTATAAAGTTTATTAAATATTATTCTATTAAGATGAAATATATATGTATAAAACTCCAATGTATTTATAGTTAGTATTAGAGAAAAATAAGGGATATGATCCTTGTAAACTCTCATGCCTAAAAATTGGGCGAATCATGGATCTCTTCTGAAGGGATTTGTATAGAAGGGGTTTCCACTAGGGATGGTGGTAAGAATCTAGCCTATGAGGTGTATCCACACATGGAGTGCTCTGATAGGTATTAATTATATCCCACTAGTAATAATTACAAAGTGTTATAGTTGGTATCAGTAAAGGTTTGGTTAAACTTTTGAAACTATGTTGAGAAAACATTATTGATAACCCTTGGGATATCTATAAGGATATTTCAATGAATAAGCCTCAGAATATGTCAAATTATAGTTAAAATTCATAGAATATTAGTGAAGGGAAATGTGAGAAGTTTCCAAAATATTACATCCCTATCTCGATACTACAAGGGGAATTTTCATAGTAATAGTTATAACTAGGGGTGAAAACTCTAAAAATTGAACATTTAGGTGGCCTCTATCATCACCTAGTGCACTATAATGTAACTTACTACACAGTTGGTTTAACACTCTTATGTGATGTGATTTTGAAATTTACAAAATATTTATAAACTTTCATAAGGAATTTGGATAGATGATGACAATTAATAACCTCGGTTTAACCTAAGGCATCTAATATTGAAAAGAATATTCCTTGATTAGATGTCATATATATTATTTTTAATAATTATGAGGTTTCCCACTTTGATTATTTTTTCTTACACTAGGTTTGTTTTTTAGTCAGTGGATAGAACATGAAGGATCAATGTAAATGATGGGTGTGATTGAAAATGAAATTATTTCCCAATTCAGAAACCAAATTCTATGGGAAATGGAATGAAAAATATTGTTTCTCTACTCGCATGTCTTTTTCAACCTATGAATAATGATAAGATTCCAAATGAAAAAAAGGGAACCAAATTTTGAGTATTCTTTCGTGTGGAAACACCCACATTATTTTAGTGGTTCCACAGATCCAGTAGTTTTACAAAATTATATTAGTATAGCTAAAAATATATTTTCCCTTCATTTTTTAGAGCCTGAAATGTATTTTTGGGTTTATATCATTTTTAATGTAAAGGATATTAGTGGGGAATCTTATCAAGAATACAATGAAATAATATGAAATTGACTCCAAGGTGTGAGATGATTTCAAGAAATTATTATTTAATAAGTACATTACTCATATTCTTCAAACAAATATGGATAAGAAATTAATTATGATATAATAGATGGTTTATTAATCAGTTTGTACCTATACTGAAAATTTTACAAGACTTTCAAGGTAAATGTTTTGTATTATCATCTAACGTGAAATTGAGATTGATAATTTTTTAGTGATATAAAACCAATTCATTGAATGGAATTAGATATATGTTTCTTTAGTAGATATGAAGAAATCATTTTATGTGCCATCTAAGTGGAAAATTAGATTATGGTTACCCATCAAGTGTATGGTTTTGATATGAAAAGAAATATGAAATTCAATGGAAACACTAAAATCCATGGATAAAAAAATATTAGATTCCATTTATACTTAAAGTGTCGAAGGAAAATAGAGAAAATATTCATAAGGTGATTGCTAGGTTTTCTTAATGTGTAATGGAAGGTAATCAAGTGACTAAATACTGAAGTGATTAGAAGAAGTTAGTTAATTATGTGAATAGAGAAGATGCTCTATAAAAGACACCTCCCACAATCTAGTGTTTAAAATGAAACGAGTTTGGGAATTACATGAATAAATTCCATAATCCAAGGGATAATGATGATAATAATCCAAAAAAAATATTTAAATAAAAATAAAAAAGGGAATTCTTATACAATGATTTCATATAAAGTGAGTTATGATAATTATGGAACACAATCCCTATAATATATAGTTGGGAATTTTAAATTATAGTCTGTATGAATGATCCCTATGAAAATCTTATTATTCATCCTTTTTTAAAGTTTTATGTGATCTTAAACAATGATTATCTACCCCTACAAGGATTTTAGAATAATAAAATCACATTTTATATTCTATCATTGCAAGGATGAACCAATTTTTCCAATGGAAATTTATTGGACTAATATAAGATCTAATTTAATGAATATAGGGTGAATTATTTTTTGTAACCATATATGTATCCATTTAGGAATTAATTAATAGTTATGGATACCATCACGGGTTTATGATTTTAAGGTCGGTCATAATTTCAAATTTATAGACACCCATTTTAGGTTTTATGTGATGCTAGTTTATCAAGATTATGATATTTTGAGAGAAATTAATTTTGATACAACCCTTTTGTTTTTTGTATGTTTTAGTGAAAATTTTAATTAAAGAGGGATACCTTTAAATTTTGCATACATAATATTAAAGGTAGTGGTAACAATTAGGGGTTATATTATCATTGATATTGAAGTAATAATCAGTTATTTAAATTTGGGAATGTTATAAGAATTATGTTAATATTTTTTTTAAAAAGGATAATCTATATGTCGAGCAATAACTTATCGCATCTGGAAAGGTAGTGGGGATTGAAACCACAATCAAATCGAGACAAGGGAATATCACATACAACTACACAATGGGAAATAATATTTCTAGTAGAACAAAATAAATAGATATATTGTAGGATATATATCTTGGTTCTTGGTATGTTTGTAAGTTAAGGCTTAGTGAATTCATTCTAATAGGATGTTACAACCATTACCCATACTAGAATGGAAATAGGAAAAAATCCTCATGGATTTTTTCATAGGACTCTCTAATACATCTAATGGGAATAATGATATATGGGTTATGGTTGATCACCTTACAAATCTAGCACACTTGATCAAAACTGAAAAATATTTCTCTATGGATCAACATTCCAGAATATAAATTAGGGAAGAGTTAAGATTTCATGGAGTATTAGATTCCATTATATCTGACCAGTATTTGAGGTTTACATTAATGTTTTGGTGATTTATTTAGCATTCTATAAATATAGACTTCAGCTTCAGAACTATATATCATCCTCAGATAGATGGTAAATCTGAGAGAATAATTCAAACCCTATAGGATATGTTTAGATCTTTTTCAGTGGATTTTAAAGTTAGTTAAGATCAAAAACATCCTCTAGTAGAGTTTTCATACAATCATATCATTCACACAAGTATTTAGATGGATCCTTTTGAATCCCTCTATGTAAATATGTATGGAAATAAATTTGTTTTAAGAAGTTTGAAAACAAAAACTATTGGGACCTGAAATAGCTGAATAAGTGGTAGAAAAGGTTAGGTCCATTCAATAATGCATAAGGGTTTCACAAATCAAACTAAAAATTTATGCTGAAAATAACCAGCATGATCTAGAATATGATTTTTGATAAAAGGGGTTTTAATGAATTTATCCTTGTAAGAAAGTAATTATATTTGGAAAGGATGGAAAAACAATACCTGCGTATGTTTTTCCCTTTTGAAATTGTTGATTGTGTCAGGATCGTAGCTTATCGATTGGCGCTTCCAAAAAACCTCACTCAATTCCGAAATGGGTTCTATTCATATCTCATAAGGAAGTAAATTCATTATCATTTACATTTAAAAAAATCATAGGTCATACTGTTTGGTTAGATTAAATTTTCATAAGGAACAACTGTTTGAGATTCGGGATCATACTCAGAAACTGCTCTGAAACAAGACAACTCACATGGTCAATGTTTTGTGGCATGACCATCATCATGAAGGAGTTATGCAGGAACCTGAGGATGTGGTGAGAGGTAATTATCCTCAACCATCTATATCAATGTAAATAATTTAAAGGTTGAAAATTATTTCATGGTGGGTAGATTATAAAAAAAATGATATTTTAATATATTTTTTAAATAAATTAAAAATTTTGATAGATTATGTTAGACCAAATCATACAGATCAATAGAGGAAGTAATAAATAAATCAATAAAATTATAAATATCCAAATGATAGAAATATATGTAAAATCACAAAATTACTCCCATATACAAGGATGATGATGTCATGTTTCTACAAAGAAGAAAATGAGGTATAATTTGAATCATTACAATACAAGTATCAAAATACCAAAAGGACCAAAGAGGACTATCTGCCAATATCATCATGTTCGTCATCTTAGTATCGTGCTTCCCTAATCCTATGCATGGCCAGAAGTCAATCATCAAACTGTGGGTTTTTTCCTTAGACCCCACTTACGTCCAAACAGTCTATCGGGTTACACAACGGTGGCCCGCACAGGGTGTGAGATATAATCCCAGTAAGACACCACCCAAAGTGTCTATAACAAGTCATTCATGTTAAATATAATATAAATAATATTAAATTATATAAAAAGTATGGTAGCAATAAAAGTAAACATTCCATGGGAAAAGTAACGCAGAAAGTGATCATGTAAAACCATACAAGGATCCCTACACAAAAAATATCATGCCCCTATAATAAGGAAACAATAAAACCAAATGTGGTAAATACCACAACCATGTTGTATATACAATATAACACACCCCCATGGCCATTCCATATTACCTATATATCATATCCATCATGACTATGTCATATAAAAAGAATTATAAAAAAATAACATGGTTGATCAATATATTCAAGAATGTCACATTTACCATGGTCATTCAACGTAATCAGAAATGTCATACCATGAAGGTCTGGATCCATGGAATAGAACACCAAGTCATCCTCATTGATTCCTAGGAGCATCCCGATGGAAAATCAATAATGGAACTGGTTGATTCCATGGACCATGTTAATAATTCATATCCAAAGTGAGTCCAACAAGCTATATCCAAGGGGTAGAAATTCCCTTGGAATCCTACAGTATCAAGATACAAGGATAATACAGGACTAAGGTATCTCCTACCAAAAACCAGGTCCCATTTGTGAAACATCCATGGAATCTAAATGGAATCGGTACCCCTGGTATTCTAGCCAAATAATCCAATATCATTTCAATTCACATATCATTCCATTTATCAATTCACAAACATTCATGCCTTTTTAGTATACCCACTCATATAGAAATTCACATTAAAATACAATTTATATATATACACATTAATATAATAATTCTATATGAATAATTAATACAAGAATCAATATGAGAAATAGGAAAAACATATCATAATTAATCAATTTTGTTTAATTCATTTAAAACAAGGCTTCCTCTAACATAGAACACACTAACTCACGCTATGGGTCGTTTAATAAAGTCATAGGAACATGAATTTCATATGGAAAACCCATTGGATGGACTTTTTTGGGGAAAAAACCTCGAACACATCTCTATGTTACTAAATGGTGTCCATAATATCTTCCATTACATTAAATTCAATTATTCAATTCATTTCTCAGGTTGCATAAGAATGTCTTGTGGTCTTCATAATGGAAACGATCTGTATAAAGAACTAAGCCTTTTTGGAAAATTATAGAAAACCAATCATTGGTCTATAGTAGAGTGATCATCCAATATCATCACCTACTTTGATTCAGACTAGAATAAAATTATAGATTTGAATAAAACGCTGAAGGTAGGTCATATTAGTATGAACTAATATAAATCCACAGATCTATATTTAAAAGAGGAACATAAAAAATGGAATTGGGTACTCACCTATGAAAATTCAAAGAGATCAACGGTTCTCAATTCCAATTTTGGATGGAAGATATGTATCAAAAACTAAGATTCAACCTTCAGAGGAGGCCTCAAGATGAAGTGGTTATCCTATGTGAGTGAAATAGAATTAGTTTTGGTGTTTTAAATATTTTATGGGAAATTTTTTAATTTTCATCAAAACATTGGGCCTAATGATTTTTCTGCATGGATGGAAAAATTGTGTACCAACCATGCATCACTTATTGTGTTAAGTGGGAACTCTCATTGTCAGTACCCATAGTTTGACTAACCATACATAATCCATGAATTTTTTCTCTACTAAAAAATGTGGGTGACCCCACATGGGTGTGTGCCTCTATCTGAATTATTTGAAAAAATGTTCGGGGTCCTCTTACCATATGTATATGACATCCATGTTTAGTCATAGAGTGTCACCTATCCTTTATGTTTTTTACTGACTATGAGGAATTCTCTATTTTTCTAAAAAACTGGTTCTAGGATCTGAAGAAGCCTTGGACACCCAATATAATCCCAATACCTCAAAGGGTATTCACATTAGGCTATAAATAAGAATTTAATGTGAAAAAAAAGATATATACCCTTTTTAAAAACCCAGGATCATAAAATACCCCTTCCCAAAACAATTCATCCTTCAATTGCCCTCTCAAGGGATTTCATGAATCAGATGAGAATAACTTTGGCCAATAATCATGTACATTATTCTCCCACTCCCTAAACTCATTGTATAAATGGTCACGCTTCTATAAAACCTATACTAGAGGAAATAAAAAACATTAGAGAACATTCATGATCATGTCAATGATATGAGTTAGATACTCCCCAAAGGATTCATCTACTAATAACTCTACCTCCTTGGGCATAAAATCAGGAGATGGGTCCTAATGATTATGGTGTAGTTGAGAAATATCTAAGATGGTGTACATGGATCCGTACCTATGAGGTAACTGAAACCGATAGGCTACCATCTCAAATCTCTACAGAATCTAAAATTGTCGACATATCATGGTGTACTATTACCGTATGTCCTAATCATTATGTGTCCCATGCTTGGGGATCATTTTAAAAGACCTGATCCCTGACCTCAAACTCTATAGGTCTTCTTTAGAAATTATCCATCTGTTTTTTGATCATCTAGAGCCACACAAAAGTCCTTGGTGTGATACATAGTCCCAACAAAGCCTCCTCACCTAACACTAATTAGCATAGGGAAAATTGAAATGGAATATCATAGAGACCATCATAAGGATCCAACTTTATAGTCACCTAGTTACTATAAATGTAGTTGAAATTAAAAAGTGTAATATACCTCTCCCAAGATCCCCCAAAATCAAGGATGCATTATTGAAACATATCCTCACATAACTGTATCATATTTTTTACTGGACATTAGTCTGATAGTGGTATGTTGTGCTCAAAAGAACTTTTGAACTCAATGCCCTCTGCAAACTATGCTATAAATGATATGTAATCCAAGTGTCCTTATCTGAAATGATAGTTCGCAGGAACCCATGAATTTATACTATCTCACAAATATACATCCTCCGAAGATCATCTACACCAAACGTCTCTTTGATCAGAATGAAATGTGAAACCTTTGTGAGCCTTTCCATAACAACCCATAGAGCATCTGAACCTCAAGGATACCTCGGTAAACCTGTCATGAAATCCATTGAGACATAATCCCATTTCCACTAGGGAATAGTTAACTGATTCAAAATTACACTTGGTTGTTGATGTTCTTTCTTCTCCTACTGATATGTGGAACACCTCGTAATAGAACCAACTACCTTAAATTTTATACCTGACCACCAGTACTAATGGTGTAAGTCACAATATACTTTGTTGGTGTAGGGATGCACTGACTAAACTGAGGAATGAAACTCCCATATCAACTTCTCATGTATGTCCACTAGAACCCAAACATTCCCATGGATATGCATACTTTCACAATCTTATATAGTCCAACTAGGAGGTTGGTCCTCATGTACCACAAATTTCTGTATGACTAGGCATGAAATCTTCCTCATTATCACACTATCTAGTAGGGTACATGTTAAAGTTAAGGATGTAAGAAAAGTATACCCTTGAATATCTTGTAACTCCACGTTCATTACATAGAACAAAACCATAATCTTCCACACAAAAATTGTCCTACTAAACTGCATGTACCAGAGTCCTCCTTCTCAGTTCACTAGCCATTGTATTCCCTTTTCTAGGAGTATAGTCAATATCAAAGATGAAATACTATACGTACTCAACCAACCTTCACTACCTCATATTTAGATCATTATGTGTTAATATTACTAAAGACTATTGTGATATTTTTATATCAAAAAATGTTATCAAAATAAATAATTTATCCATTAGTGTAAATCATGAACAACTGTAGTTAACTCAAGATCCTTCGTTGGGTAATTCCTCTCATGGGGCCTCACCTTCTAAAACCTTCACCCCATGACTCCATCTCCATGCATCAACATTTATTCAATCCTAATACCTTATGATTCATAATACACAATGTATCTCCTACGCTACTATGGCATAATCATGAACAACACTGAATTAAATCTCCTTTTCTTCTCTTATAAGGTTGTCTCATAGAAATTTTTAATATAAAAACTTCACACCCATCTTATTAAATCCCATCAATAGTACTACTATGAATGAGAACACATGTATGAAATTTCTTTAATATCTAGTTAACCCTAAGAAACTATAAATATCAAAAATATTCTTTGGATTCTCCTAAGAAACTATAGCACTCACAATTTATGGATCAACTGATACTCATGTATCCATGATAAAAGTTCATAGGAAGTGAATTTGATCCATAATTAAGTCACACTATGTAATATATGAATATAATGATTCTCTCTCAGTGTACCCAAAATTATAATAAGATGATAGGAATGGATGTGTCTATTGTTAGAATATACCAAGATGTCATCCATGAAAACCACCAAAAATAAATCATGATAAAGATTGAAATCTCAGTTCATCATCTCCATGAAAACTGTTAGCACATTCATGAGACCAATGACATTACCCGATACTTATATAGACCATGATTGATAGGAAAATTTTTATTAGGTATGTCTTCAGGTCTAACAAACTTATGATGGTATCCATATCTCAAATAATGTTTTTTAGAACACTCGAGATCCTAAAAGTTAATCAAACATATCATATATCCATGGAAAATGATACTGGATATTAACTATTAGTTGGTTCAATTTTAGATAATACATGCATAGCCTAAGGGTACCATCAGAATTTTTTTACAAAAAGGATCGGAGAACCACATGGAGAATTATGGTGTCTTATAAACATTTTTTCTTCCAAATACTTTAGCTACCTCTTGAGATTATTTAACTTCATCATAGCTATCCTATAAACAAGAGTAGATATATGTGTAGCTCCAGGCACTAGCTTGATGAATAAATCTACCACTCTATCATGAGGTAATGTAGAAATGTCATCTGGGAAAACATCCTTGAAAAAATCAACCATTGGAGGAAATTACTCATTACATTCTCCCTAATCATCTAGAAATATACTTGCAATCTAGGTTGTCATCCTACATATCCCATGATGTTGTTTTCTATATCTTATTTACTAGAAATCCCATTTACCCCTATGAACATATAATATTACCATTGGTGATTTGATAGTCACCCTCCAGTTATAGAAATCAACGAAGGCTTGATAAGCTACATTCCAGTCCATCAGAAGTATAATGTAAAAAACAATCATCTTGACGCCAAAAAGATTCCATATTATGTGTCACTCATAAAACACAAGGGGTGAATCCCAACACTAATGTACATCCTCTGTTATGATCCCCAATGGAGTGAAAAATTGTCATAAATACCTCGTAAAACTGAATAATAAGCCCATGGATCTCCATAAATTGTACAATTAAAAAACCATGCAATGCACCTGTATCAAAAATATAATATACAGGAGTTAAGGGTACTAGAATCATACGTCTTCCATAGATGTTCTGGTTCTGGACTCCTCGGTGGTAGGATACATAGAATATATCTGGCCAAAACCATGTACTTGGGACACCACCTCACTACCGGAAGCTGGACTACTCTACTGTCTCATTACAATTGGTTCCTAGATTCCTCATCCAAAACTACCACCACATCAACCTATACGATATGTACTACTCAAGCACCATATCAGACATAGAGCTGAAGAAACCCAATCTTGAACCACATGTCATATCTGACCCCATACCACTCACTACTAGAGGGATGGTCTTGTAGAAACGTTCCATTTGGCACATCCTATCACAAGATCATCACTCGATTGGGTTAAAATCTCACTGATTCCTCATGTGGACCCATATAACACACAAATGAAACCAAAATGAACTACCATAACTAGCATTATGGATGGTACTCATCTCATGTGAAGCCTCAAAATAGAACTTCCTACCTGAAGATGTTGAACCACTTAGTCAAGAGAGTTCACTACTCAACACTACTCCCCCATCTACACTCCGGTTATGCTCTATAATTACACATATTTTACCATATCAATAACAGTCATCAACCTGAACATGTTGACATGATATCAAACATCCTATAAAATACCTTTCTCAAAGAAAATTTCTCTCAATGTATCATCAATAAGATATATCAGCACAAAATAATGAATTTGTGTAAAGTATGTTGAAGACTCTATAATTATCTTTGTTCCTTGCTCCAAACTCAAAAAATCACTAGCCTACTCTTCTCTCAGGGTCTCAAGAAAAATTTATTTAGAGAATCTGGTTTTGAAATACCACCAAAGAATATCATGTATCACATCATTCTGTTTCAAAACATCTCATCAACACTTTTCCATTGCTCAAATAATATTAGTTGGGAACTTTAATCCCCTCTCAGGAGGAGTCTCCATATATTCAAATATCAAAAACCTAGTATAAATCTATATGTTGGAATCCTATGGTATTTCATCCCCTAAAAACTTGAGTTCATTTTCTACTAAAACACATACATCATATTATCCATGGACGAGGAAGGCTATGGTGCTCCCTGAAAAATCATCATAAAGATGAAATACCCATCTTAAAACTATGCCCCATAACCTCTGTTTGATACAACTGATGGTTCTTTATCTGGAACTAAAAGAGGATCCACTGGTAGCCCATGGAACACCACCTCTATATCATGGTCTTCACCACTCTCTTGGCATATGACTATGGGTCATCATTGTGGAATATCTTTACAATTCCTAACAGACATCTCCAAAAATATCGATATCAAAGTTCATATCTAAAATCATAGGATATGTCATAAAAATCCTATAAAAAGTTATATAACAAATCCTAATATTAAATCTATAACTTATATAAACAAATAGTCATAATATTCACTAGAGAAACTGAATCTTTCCCACTCAAAAGATGGTTCTTGGTTGAGTTTTCTATTTATCCTTTCAGTTTTCCATTATAATTTCATATTATTTTCATATTTAATTTAAAATGGCTTAACCAAATGGTGTGTCAGTTTCCAATCCATAAGGGCCCATAATCTCATGGACCCAATTTTGGATTCTACCTAATCCACATCATAACATGTTCCAGTCCATGAAACTCATGGTCCATGACTCAACGTTCCATAATTGGCTACACAGGTTGCCAATTATATCTTAATAATGAAAACAAATTATGTTATAGCTGGAAATATAAGTAACAATAATGTTTTCAATTTACATCCCACAATATATATCAGAACATTCGGTATTTCCCTCATGGAACCTATCACAACATCATGGAAATAAGTTATTCATCCTATATGGAATGGTATAATGTATGGAATTTTAATATTGTCATGTTCCTAAATGATGCATGAAATGTAAAAATATAATATTATCTAGTTGAAAAAAATAGAACCCACATTCATATCAATGATAACATCACACATTTAATTTTCCACCCAATGGTAGGATCAAATCAATAATAATATCAAAAATCCAAAAAATATCATTTTTTATTCAAGGAACTTTTGATTTTTCTTTTTCATGGGTTAGCTATGACTAGGAATAGATCATTACCAAATTTAAATTCCTTAATATAACTTTCTATTGAATCAAAATAGTATACAAAACCATAAAATAAATCTTTGAAACCACTTTGTAACATCCCGGACCCAGATACCCCTCAACAGTGCCCCGAGCCCGGTTGTCCACATGGCCTCAAGCGCATCTCCCTAAACTCAATAGGCTTTCGACAAGTAGCTATGGAATAAGGTGTTTCTGTGGAGAGACTATTCCCTATCATAAAATTGTAACACAACAATGGATATCATATAGATAAATTTCTTAAGTAGTAAATCAATAAGACAATAGATAAATATCCAGATGATAGATATATACAACAAATTCCAAAAGCAATCCCATCTACAATGATGATTACATGGTGTGTCTACAAAGAATAAATAATAGGTATACATGGAATCAATACAATACATGTACCAAAATACAAAATATACCAAAAAGAACTATCACCAAATAGAATTTTCAAGAATTAGCTTGGTCCCTTGCTCTCTTATTACTAAGCAAGTCACAAATTCAAGCATCAAACTATGGGAGGTTTCCCCGATCACTTACTTCATCCAAATAGTCTACCCATGTACCCAACAATGTCCGGAAAAATGAGTGAGATAAATTCCCATTGGTCTCCACCCAATGTTTCAATAACAAGTTCTATGTGTGAAATATTAGATAAAGTAGAGTGCATAATATTACTACTGTGGAAGTAATACAAATAAATTTCCCTATGAAAAAATTAAAAATAATGTGATCTAGTACAACCATAAAAGGTTCCCTACAAAACAAGTTTCAAGATCCTATAATAAGGCATTATTAAAATGAAATGAATTAAACACCATTTCCATGATGTATAAACAATATATCACATCACCACAACCTTTCTGTGTAACCTATATATCTTATCTATCAAGACCACACCATATAACAATAACTATTATGAAATATCATGGAAGAGGCTTATAATCAAGCATGTCACATTTCCCATGTACATGTTATATAATCATAAGTGTCATACCACAGTGTTTCAGATCCAAGGAATAGAAGACCAAGGACTCTTTGTCAAGTATCATGAGAATCTCAATGGGAACATTGTAATGGTATTGGTGGATTACAAAGATCATATTTAAATATCATCTCCAAATAGAATCCATTATGTTGGATCCAATGGGTAGAAATTCCCATGTCATCATATGGAATAAAGATATAAAGAGCATAATGTTCCAAGGTATATGCTGACATAAATCAAGACCCATGGGTGAAATTTACATGTCAAATAAATGGAATCAAGACCCTTGGTATTCCAACCAAAAAATACACTACTATTTCAATTCACATCTCATTTCACTCATCAATTCAAAATCCTTCAAGTCCCCTGATTATTGCCTCTCATATTGAAATTCACATTCAAATATATTAAATAAGTTTTCTTACTCCTATAAAAATTCCATATAAACTATAAATCAATGAAAAAACATAAAAATAAAGAATAAAACTCATAATTAATCAATTTAGTTCAATTCAACTATAATCAGGCTTCCTATAACTAAAAAATAACTAACTCACACCATGTATGGTTTAACTAAGGCATAGGCAAAGGAAATTCACATGGACTTTCACATGGGTGGCCTGGGTTGGGGAAAAAACCTGCAACACATCTCTATGAAACTAAAGGGAATCACAAACAGGTTTTATTACATTCATTTAAATTTTTCAATTCATTTTTGGGGTCTCATTAGAATGTCTTGGGGGTGGTACAATAAAAAAATATCTCAATAAATCACCAAACCATTTTGGAAAAGTATAGACCACTTACCGAAGGTTTGTAGAAGAATTATCGTCCTATATTAGCTCCCGATTCTACTATGATCATGAAAAAAAAGAATAATGGATGAAAAACATAAAAAAAGTACATTTTAGCTTTCACTAAAACAACTCTATCAATCCAAATAAAAATGAATAACGACATAAAATGAATTGAGTACTCACTACCATAAATCTAAAGAGACTTATAACGCTCCATTCAGAGTTTAGACAAAGGATAGGGATAAAAACAGTGATTCAACCTTTATAGGAGATCTCAAGATCAAGAATATCTCTAATGGGAGAGAATTAGAATTGTGATTGAATTTATAAAAATTTTAAGGTCAGTTATTTAATTTTCCTCAAAACATAGGGTCGTACGATTTCAGTGAATAGTAAGAAAAACTATAAGCCAGTTGTGCAACATCTAATGTGTTAAGGGGGAACCCACACAATTTGACTAAACATGAACAAAAAATTCATTTTTTCTCTTATAAATATTGTAGGTTCCCCTACATGGGCATGTTCCTCCATCTGTATGGTTTAAAAAACAATGTGGGATCCTCTTTCCCTTTTTCCAAGACTTGCATGGTCAGTCAGACCATTAGGAGTGTCCTTTATGGTTTCTAATAACCATGTGACCCTCCTTGTTTTTATAAACAGCTGGTTTCCATGCTTCAAATTATCCCCAAACACCCATAATACCCCCATGAACTCAAAGGGTATTCACATTAGGCCATAAAAAATCATTTAAACTTAAACAAATACATGTACCTTGTATAAAAACCTGATATCATATATGTACTTCCCATTAATTTATTTTATGATCCTCATGATGATAATTATGGTATATACATATCCATATTTTTTTCTTGATTTCATGGTACTTGTGATTTAAAAGATACCAAAGTGGTAATGGTTTATGATTACAATATCATTATTTATAGGGATTATTTATGAAATGATTCCAATGAGGATATATTACGATCTACCATTCAATAAATTATTAAATTTTATTACCCTAAACATATTTCATGAAATTATATATTTTTCATTCCTTTTCCTTTTTTATGTATTAATGATTCCAACATAATTCTTTTAATGAATAATCAAATATATTTCTATCTTCAGTCAAAAACCTTTTTCTCTCACCTCTATATTTTCTAGAAATTTTTGAATAATGTTTCTACTATTCTCCAATGATTTTTAAAAATAATTTTACCCATGTTTTAATTTTTAATTTTTTTTAAAGGAATCATTGTTTTATTTTCCAAAAAATATCCTTTTGGATTTTACCAAGAATGTAAATGGACTCTTTGATTTAATGTGTATGACATGAACAGAATTCCCCACCTGCATGACCACCCAAGGGTTTAAAGAATAAATTATATGTTTCAATGTTTATTTTAAAATAAAATATTTTATTCAATATTTAGTCTGTTTTTATATTTTAAAGAAGTGATTTTAATGTGTAAAAGATACTTTCCACCAAAAAATGTTCTATATTAACATTCAAAATCATTTTCCATCTATGAAAACAACCATTGGTGTTTTTTTGTTTTATTGGGGGTATGATCTAATTGTAACATCATTTTTATTTCTATGTATAGTTTATTATTATGATAATGATATTTTTATGAAACTCATTCCTTTTCCACTAGTCATGTTATGATGAATTGATGAGATTTTTAGGAAAAAAATTTATTTCTATGGGTTATGATATGTTAAATTGTTTATGAAGAAACTAAATTTTTATGGGTTATTTTATGAAAAAATATTTATAAAATTCCATTTGTATTATATTGGTTATGATATGGTGAATGTTTTATGATATTATGAAAAAATATTATAGAATATGTGATATTTTTGATCCTCTAATGCATTGGATAATGTTTTATATCTCAGGGCATAATGATGTGAAACAAGATGATATGATTTGTATACCATGGGAAATATCTCGATCTACTTAATCCACAATGGGAAATGAGTCTATGGTCTTGATCCACTCTGGGAAATAGGTGATGATTATATATCCATTATAAAATTGGAAACATGTTTTTATTCCTGATAATATAAGAATCTAAGGTCATATAAGTTAACCATGACATATGAAATTGATCTTATACTTGTGATAGTGCCTCACTTATATGACATAAAATTATGGTTTATGATTTATTTAGGAATATTTATAAATATTATGATTCAGGTCCTTTTAAATGAAATTTTTTCATACCATGAATCATGTTTATATATATGATAGATTGGTTATGAAAATTATATGTTATATTTATAATATCATACACTTATTCTTATTTTATTATTTCATATGATAATTAATTCATATCTCCCATGTTTATCCTTAATGACCATATGTTCTCACCAATTCTTATTTTTCCTTTTCCCATGTTATGATTAATTGTTTCAATTAGGGTATGTTTATGAGTACTAAATGAGAAGATATTTGTGGGATATATTGATGATTGTTAATTAAATAAGAATATTGTGTATCTAGTCTCCCAATGCAATAAACCATTATGGTCCTTAGGTAAATGTTTTTGTAGAATTTATTGAATATTCATATATTAAGATGTTATATTTATTTAGGAAATTCTTGGGTCATTTCGAGAATGGCTTACTCATTTAGAAGATTATGGTATTGATGAATTCCATTTTGGAAGGCATATAACAATTATTAATTTTAGGGGATTTAAAATCACCTTATTAGATCATGTTATTAACATTCATGTATGTATTATTCTAGTGAATTAGTTTAGAATCCTATTCCCTCCCCCAAACCAAATTTTCAAACTAGATCGACATGAAACTCATTGGATAACCTGGTTTTTTTCTACTTACAAAAAAACTAGAAATTAATCATTTTCATATATAAATAAATTCATCGTATTCATATGTTACAAGGACACTTATTGTAAAGTAATAGATTTATATGATATTTATAATCTCCACATTAGTAATCCTGATTTTATAGATATCCAACACTATTCACATTTCTAGAAAAGGTATATGACTATTGGCTAATTGGTTGTCCAACCCTATGTCCAAACCCCTAATAAGATTTCACTCAATAGATAATTCAATTAATGGTATCTCTATCTCTTAAAATGAAAAATTTATATTCAAAATCTAAATTCATGTTCATAATTTTCATAAAAAACTATGGCCAAGGTTTATGAAAAATGAAAATCATTGTTGAATAATTCCTATCAAAAAAATGCAAACCTCTATCATATAATTATTTTATCATAAAAATTTTGGGATATAAATATATTCATAATTTAAAAATAACGTAATAATGAAAAAATATTAAATATCATTTTAATAAATGAACAATTCAAATATTTAAACATGAGATAACCATTTATGAACAATTCATTAATAAGAGCTAAATATTATCAATTTTATAATTTTAGATATATATATTTGAAATTGTATAATTATGAATATAATTCTTTATATTCCCATTAAATATGAAAATTTAATATTAATAATTATATGGAATTACATTTTAAATATACAATGTTATCATCAATTTAAAACAATTTAATAAACCAATATATATTATATAAAATATTTTATAATAAATGTGTTAGAAATTTTATTCAAAAAACTATTAGTTTTATTATTAATAAGACACTTATAAATTTACTAATATTCCAAAATATTCTATCTAATTTCATAATAAAAATATATAAATAATTTATAAAATATAAAATGTCAAAAAAAATTGAATTTAATGTTCCCCACAACATGTTCTATGCCACGGTGTAAACTTTACATACATTTTTATAGAAAAAAAGATACACCACCTTTAACCTGACTTTCCCATGGCTTCTAATTTAACATAAATTGACTCTTAATGCATAATGAGTCTATAAAAACTTTGGTGATATCATTTTGAAGGTTCTATGATCATTTTAGATGGACTAATAAAATATTCAAAATGAAATCCATGCCATGCCCTTGTGAAGACTGTTTGACTATTTTGTATGCATTAATGCTTCATAATTTGTTTTAATTGACTTTCTCATAACACTATAGTGACTAAATAATGGTTATTTTTCATGTTTTATGTCTTAATGTGTGTTCTAAAATGTAAAAACCTATAGTGTTCTGATAATATAGACAATATATTTTGATATATGACATAGTTATCTTAATTTACCTGATCATAATTTCTCAAACATAATTTGAAAAACTATAATCCTGGCTCATTTCATACCACTGATCCATTTCTTTGAGGTTGAATGATATATAATCAAAGTAGTGGAATCATTATAAATTGAAAATATAGGATCACCATGGAATAAATAAGAAACCACCTAAAATTAAAAATGAAGAATATTTAAATCCATTTACCATTCAAAAAAGAATCCACTCCGATAACACATTCAAATTTTGGGAATTATTTTTTTGAATTAATGTAATCTTTTTTATAATTTTTATTTCACAAAACAATGAATATGTATTATTTATATGAAATAACTAGATTTTACCTGTGTTTCATGAAACACCATGTTAAATTTTCAATACACACAACACTTGGATTATCTTTTGGTACATGCAACAATGAATTTTTCTTTTTCTTTTTTTGCGCACAATAATGAATTATTTTGATATCTTTCATTACACGTAAGACTGAGTTTTGTTACCTTTTAATGGTCCGCCTATATTAAAACTAAATTTTGAAAATTCTATAACTTTTACATAAAAAATTAATTTAATTTTCAATTTCAAAATTATCTTAGGGTGTATTTTCTGTATTTTTATATGATGTTTCATTTTTTGATAGTAGTGAAAAATACAGAATTTTAGTTAAAAAATCCATTTCATTTAAATAATTAATAATAGTAAATAAAATTTTAAATTTGTTTCAAAAGAAAATAATGTTCAGTTGTACATATTTTAGTCCAATTTTGGTCATTGGATGCATTTTTATACTATATTTAGATATAAAAACATATTGAATTTTTGAATATATTTACCTTAAAACCAACTTCTTCACCACATATGCATGATTAGGTTTAAATTTTATTTATCGACATATGTGAATTGAATTTGAAAAAATGGAAATTCATTGTTTTAATATGAATTATATTTGTAGTCTAATAATATCATATTAATTTTTTACCAAAAGTATTTATGAAATTGATTAAGGTAAAATCAAGCTGAATAAGGAACAAAACCCTAATAATAATGGAAAAAATGACCAAGAAACTTTCCTAAAATCCATTTAATATACTCCTCCAAAGGCCTGAAGGACTAAATTTTTTATTCATTTTTGATAATCCTCCTTTCAAGGGGTGAGGTGGATCCCTTACAAGGCTCGTATGCATAAGTATCAAAAGGCACATAGGCCATAGGGAAATTCATTGCCTATAGGCTTTAGAAATTACAAAAAAAATAGAATAACTACTTGGAACTGCTCCTCCCTAACATTTTCATTATTAAATTAGCTATCCACCTTCACATTTCTATTCGGTTAGGCTTTCCCATTCATGCACAGTCTTGTCCCGATGGCAGGTGTCACACCCTCTCATTCATGTAATTCGTTTAACTTATGCTATGGTGAAATCTCCTTTCTCAACCTCCTTCGTGGAGCTTGTTCCTTGTAGGTTGTCTGGTTTTCATATGCACATAAGGTGACCCATAGGCCTTAATTTTCCCTGAAGGCCTTACTAACTCGAAGTACTGGGAGGCCTGAAGGCCTTAAAGAACTAAGGGACCAAGTCTGTGGCCCGACGGTGAAAATGGTGGAATAATCCCAGCTAATACAGTGCCAAATAGTTCATTCTACAGGTCTCGCTACTATACCTGCTACATTACCTGCTACAGTCTCTCTACAGTCATTACTATAGTGCTTCTATAGTACCCCCATAAATATTTATCTTCTTGGATTTGATCCTGGGTCACCTGGATGCACTTAAGGATTCCTCACCAACCGGGCTGAGGATCATTTTAAGAAAAATCAATTGAAAATACATATTTAGAATATATCAATTCATAGTGAGAATTTTATTATTTAGTGGTATTCTATTCAATAAAAGTGCCCAATTTCATAAGTTATGTGATGAGAAGAGAAAAAATATAGCATTCCATACCTTTATCATTTATAAACCTTTTATATGTGGAAGCAACATCATATTTTCGGTTAAACATATCATTTTGAAAGATATATTATTTATTTTTTATCGTAGTGATTTACCATTAATTTTTATAGATTAATAAATTACATTAAAAACTTATCAAATGCCAACTCCTGTATTATTTAGTTAATAATTAAATAAAATAAATGAAGCTAAAAACATTAAAAGTATAGTAAATTTAAGGTATTAATGTGTTACATTATTCATGTAAAAGAATATATTTTGTTTCAAAGATTTGAACATAATATTTTTTAATTCAAATAATATTTTGATATTTTGAAGTTTAAATTACATAAATAATTTCAGAATAGATATTAATGATATTTTACAATAAAATTTATTTTATTAATATATGTAAAATTAATAAAACCCTACCCTCTATAAATTTATTTTTATGTGTTAATGAATATAAAATATGGTTTATTAATGGACCAAATTAACTTTTATAATGAACATATAGACCCCTAAATAGTAAAAACATTGTTAGAACAGTTTGGGTTAAAGAAATGTTTTTGTGTGTTACATGTGATTATTTTGAAATTAATTTCCAACAAACATGAAATTATTATTTTTTAAATTAGATATCATATTTATAATTAAGTGGGAATATATTTTATAACAAATCATACCTTAATTTATTATTAATGGTTAAATTACATATATTGGATATAATGAAAAAACAAAAATGAAAAATATGATGAAACTTAATTACTAAGGAGAAATATTATATAAGTGCACCTATTTTTGTGTGTTAGAGATTTTTTTACCAGAAATTCACTTCAATCCATTATTTTTTCATTTTGAGATCACTTTAGGTAAGGGAGGCCTCCCATTAGTTCTTTCCTTTTGGTATTTAGAAGAATTTCATTCCTCCTTTGCTATAAAAAGGCATTCACTCTTCCCCTTACCCACAGCTCCAAAGCCAACTTTTCTCAAGAAAAATAAGATAAATTAATATTGCACCATCCATAACTTCTACTTTTATGACTATTTTTTGTCGTAAATCCAACTTAGGAATCCCTTTGTGCAATGAAAAAAAGTTACCCAATGAAGATGTGACATCCTTCCTCAAGATCCATTATTTTATATTTTCTCCAACACCACAATTATTCTTTTCCATGATTATATAATAAAATATCATCCAATATATACTAATAATTTTTTATTCTATTTTTTCATCAAGAACTTACTCAGACTTCTATTTAATGGGTAATGAAGTTACAGTTCTTATGTATAGAAAAATGCCACCTCACAAAATGATGTTTTTCGTTTTTCCATTAGCACCTCTCATGGTTGAGAATTATGATGGAAACTATATTTTTTTATGTTATATTTTTTTTATTCTTTTTTAATTTTTATGTGACATATTCCTTCATTCTTTCTATTTAGTTTAAGTACGATAATTTCATTTCGGGAAGTGTGGATCACCGCCTCCTCAAAGTTATGCAATTCGTTCACACCTTACATGGAATGTATTAAGGATGCATTTGGTGAATGTAAATTATATATATATGAAATAATAATTCTTCTATAACTATAATATATATGTATATTTCATTTACATTCCTTTATTTAATATGACAGTAAAATAGAAAAATCATATTGCGTACATATGACCTACCGTCTCCATGAACGATGTATCCCATTTCTTACTTATACACTATTTATATTATAATAAATACATATATACTAAATATAAATGACATTTATACCATGTTTTAAGTTATTTAAATAGTTAAATAATAATATTAGTTAGAGGATCAAGAATAATAAGTCAAACACTATACGAAAAATAAAGCGGCTATTACCTGAAACGTAACATTAACATGAAGTTTTTAATAAATAGGTAATATAAAGTCATAGAAAATATTATATGGTATTATATATAATAATATATTTATTTATTATATTTATAAAAAAATCATATTTATTATTTAGGAGGTTTTAATGTGTAGAGATAAAGTTAATACTTATCGAAGAGAATTGCATCTCACTTTTTATTTCAATGAGATACATCCTACATTCCCCACTTGATTCTTTTGTGTGGTGTATATACTATCATTTGAAATTTCATATAATTAACTTCATTTATTTAATGATATATAAAACCATTTAGTTTATTTCATTTTTTTATGGGCATCATGATTCTAAAGTTTCTCACGTAGTAAGGGGATTTTTAGTCTCTCTTTTATTTCTTTGGTATATATTCCTTATTCACCACTAATTTATTTTGTGTGGTGTATATACTAACCATGAATACATTATATTATTATTATATTTAAATATATGGGTATTTAAATATTCAATTTGATATATCTATTTCATGGGGTTTATGTTTCAAAAGTTACCAAACTAGTAAAGTAGTTTTGTCTCAATTTTCATTTATTGAGACACATACCATGAATTTTAGAAAACATTATTTCAAAAAAAAAATATATTTTTAAATATGACATTTTAATGTAATTTTCAAAAAAAGTGTATTTTAAAAATGTTTTATGGTTTGAAAAAATATCCCTCAAAAATTTTCAACGTGTTTTTTTAAAAAATTGTTTTCAAAACATTTTCAATATTTCATTTTATGTTTTTAAATTGTTATCAAATAAATGGTTTTCAAAACGTTTTCAAGAATTATTAATAATTTTTCAATGTGTTATCAATGATATTGTTTTAAAAAAAATCAACCATTCCTTATAATGTTTCAAAAAAAATTCAAATCAATGGTTTTCAAAACATTTTCGATGATTATTATAATGTTTTAAAATATATTTCTATGAAATTACTATCAAAATGTTTTCATGTTTTTTTTATATGTTTTAAAAATGTTTAAAAAAATGTTTTTCAAACCATTTTCAAGATTTATTTATATATATTCAATTTTATTTTAAAAGAAAATGGTTTCCAAATGTTTTTTGGTTTTAAAAATATTTTTTTGAAGAATATAGGATATTTTCCTAAAGATATTTTATAAAATATATTTCAAAGTTATTTTACATCTAAGATAAAATTCATTGGTATTACACATGCCTTTATAAGGAAATAAAAAAAGGTTATCTTCATATTATTTCATTAAATGGTTTATGTTTTGTTGGTATGATGTTTATGAAACCTATTTCCCTTTTCATGAATTACATGTTTATGAAACCCATTTCTCATTCATAGGTTATATGTTTATGAAACCCACTTCTTTACAAGGGTTATGATTTTAATGAAATTATTATGAAACTCTTTTCTTTTTCAACAGGTTATGACATGATTACATGTTTATAACACCCATTTCATTTCATGGGTTATGATATGACTGTTTATGATCTTGTAGAACATGTATGTATGATTATATTATGTGATAGGTGGGACCTAGAAATCATTCTAATGTATTGGATAAAAATTTATATCTCATGAGATAATGATGGTAATTAAGTCAATGGGCTTGATCTACTATGGGAAGATGGGGAAACCTAATCCACTACGTGAATATGGGGAAACTTGATCCACTATGGGAAGATGGGGAAACCTAATTCACTCTAAGAAGATGGGGAAACTAAATCCACTATGGGATGATGGGGAAACCCAGTCTACTATGGGAAAATAGTGAAACCTAGTCCCAAAATGGGGAGATTGGGATGCCTGATCCACTATAAGAAGATGAGGAAACTTGATCCACTATTAGAATATGTGGAATCTTGATCCCTTAAAAGGAAAGGAATTTCAGTGGGGATGGTGGAGTGTCTCACCCAATAGGTTTAGTCCCCATGAAGTTCTCGGAAATTTTTTTAGCAATGATCCATGAATTATAGGTAAATATGTTACATATTTATGTGTTTTCCACAGATTTTGTTTCTTATTCCTATTATATTATCACATTGTTCATGTTATTGATTATATTTTTATTCATATATTATGAACTAACAATTTTTATAGAATGTCCCATGTCTGTAAAATTGGATATGAATGGTACAATCTTCTAATGTTATTCTCATGTTCTTCTACCCTTATGTTAATGTTATGCTTCTATATTTCGTTTATTAACCATTAATAAGAATTAAATCCCTCCACTTTCTTATGATCCCTTTCCCTATATTATAAATAAAGGTTTTTAAGTATAATTACTAAGTTGAAGATATTTTTGGGAAACAATTATGATATTTCATTGAGTTAGACGATTTTTGTTCCAACATTCCAAAGGAACTAAACTAATACGGTCTTTGGGAATTTTTTTGTAATGTATAAATTAATCTAAAAAAGTGAAATAATGTTTATCTTTGTTAAAGGTTAGAGTGAGTAGTTTCAAGAAATACATCTCTATATAGAAACTATAATTTTATGTGGATCTAGAATAGATATATATAGGGGTAAAAGCTCTTAAATGGTGCATCAGTCCTAACTCGAGTGTAACCTGGTACAAAAAATGGGCATTACGACACACATGGTTTGACCCTACCAGGGGATATGTTTTTGGAATTCAGAAAATTTTTTAGAACCATAATAAAGGATTTAAATAGAATGTAACTATGGATAACCTAAGATAAATATACATTTTCATTGATTAAATAATTATGTGTCATTGTTTAGACATCCTATAAGTAATTTTTCTTGATTATGTGGTCTTCTGCTATGATATGTGTTTCTCAGCCTATGCTTCTTGGTTTTAGTGAATGGTAGGATATAGATGGAACTGGGATAATGATGAATGTGATGGAAATTTTTCTAAGGGGTAGTCAAATCATATGATCACTGAAGGGAAGGATTTTTTTATCAAGCCCAAACCGCTTTCATAGAACACGATTAAAATCTTGTATATTTAAAAAATCTCAAACTCACCAAAGATGCAAATTTAAAATTCATTAAGTGTTTGGGTAATGGAAACTATAGAGAAAATATGATTTAGTTTCTTTTATTTCAAGAATATGGGAATATGTACCCACATGAATGAATTAGAGGAACATGAAGATTTTTTTAATGCGAAAAAGAGCGACACAAAGAAAGTAATTGAAAAATGAAAATCAAAAGTTCAATTAATTCAATGGATGAGGATATAGGCCACCATAAGGTATTATAAATTGATTAATTCATTAAATTTGAAATTTATGGGCATTATGAAAATATATTTCCTACTAGGAAGGCTCGTAAAAAGAATCAATATAGTGGTTTATGTAATATATTTTTTACTGATATTGAAGAAACTAAAAATGACTTGTGAAAGTTATGAGATGTTCTTATTGTGTTATTTGTATTTAATGTAAGTATAATGATTATATTGATTTAGAGTAAACTTAATACATGACTCATATATCATATTCATGGAAAAGTATATTAAGGGATAAGATGATGAAGCATGAGTAATGTTTTAAGAATAAAGTTGGATAATTGTTGTATAAATGAATATTAATTAAGAAATTATGTTATATGAATCATGAAGTATATGTTTTCCATTAAGTATTTTCAAAAAATATATTGAATGTTGCTGATGGACAAGAAAATTAATTTAATTGAAAGTTGAAAATTTGACTAAGGGAACATAACCCTTAATATGTTCCTAGTGTTAATATAACATTTTTTGGACAAAGATATGCTGGATATGAATAAGTAACATTGACGGTACTAATTAACATGGGACTAATTAAAGTATTTTTAACATGTTTTTATACTATCATTGAAAATTTTTACAATATTTTGTGATTTAAGGAATATATCCAATATAATTTGGAATAAAAAAACATGCATTTTTTTCAATATGGAATTGTGGTAATTTAGGATTTTTACATGTATAAAGGGAATATATAAAAAGGTATTTAGATGTTTGGTATGTGAAAAACAAGAGATACTTTATGATATATGTGGGATCAATTATTTATTTTTTGAGATATTTACATACCTTATTTCTAAATTTCTGGACTTTCATCATCTAGAATGGTTATAAGGTTAACCATTTTTGGAATATATTATGATAAACCTCATCAATGGTTTTAGAGATTAAGATATTATCTCTACATATAAGGATTTATTCATTTTTTTATAACTAGTACTAACCTTTTGTAGTGACAAAAACATATGGAATGGGATTTCATTCAATTCATGGATCTCATGATCTATCAATATTTCAAGAATCATAAATTAACATTCTTTCCTTTGAATGAGAGATTAAGTGGATGTTGGTCAAGGAACAATAAAGGGTAAGGTCGTATTGAAATCATTTAAGCATATCATTTCCTGAAAAATAATCATCTATAGGAAACATATCTTGAATCCAAAAATTTCATTCTAGCACATTTGTTTTCGATAAGTCAAATGGCCCCTTAGATAATTGTAGATTTACAGCTTTGTGATTAGTATCTTTCTACTAACCATGTTCTCTATCACACTCTATCAAAACATGATAGTTAAATTTCTATTCCATGTCTATGTTTTCACTTCCTACCTATGTTATCCAATGTGGAAATCTAGTTATGTGTTATTTTTGGTAATCGTTGTGTTTCCAACTTTCCCTTTTTAAAGTATTTTTTGGTATTCATTTTTATGATGTGGGTATCTATGAAAGGAACCTTAGAGTATTAATCATTTTTCAAACTAGATGAACTTTTAGGGAAAATTAATATTAATTAGGGTATAATAAAACAGCCCAAGATTTTTTGATTTATTTTTTCAAATTAATTTATTCTTTTTGATATTATTAATTTCAAAAAACGTTGAATATAGTTTTTTTATGAGACAACTAAGTGTGAAATGTGGTTCATGCAACAAAAAATTTGATATTTCAGGATATGAAAAACTTAGATTAATTTTTGGTACACTCAAAAATATATTTGACTTTTGTTGTGCACAATCCTGAATTCATTCAATTGATTGTGTTACACGTAATGTTGACTTGTAATGTCTTTTAATAACACACATAATTTAAAACAACATTTTGATACTATTATAAATTTATTTTTCAAAATAAATATTACTTTTTTATTTTTAATTTTAAATTTATCTTATGGTGAATATTTTGTATTTTTTTTGGAAGATTCATTTTTTTGATGAAAAATGAAAAATAATGCATTTTAGTTAAAAAATAATTTTTTATTTAAATAATTATTAATTTTAAATTAGTTTTTAAAGTTAAAATACATAAATTATAAAACTATTAATCCAATTTAGGTCATTGGAGTAATTTTTATATTGAATTTAGATATAAAAAAGTTATTAAAATTTTGAATAGTTTTACTTTAAAACCCACTTTCTCACCATGACTACGGGATTAGGATTAAATTTAAATTACTTAATATTATGAATTAAATTTGGAAAGATAGATATAGATTATTTTAATCAGTGTTATATTTATAGTCTAATACGATCAAATAAATTTTTTTCCAAAAAAATATTAGCGAAAGTGATTAAAATAATTACAACGATTATGGTAAAATTTACATTAACAAGGTACTAAACCTTAATATTTAGGGCCAAATGTCCTATATAATTGTAAAAAAGACATTTCATACCCATATTTAAACTATATAAATTAATTTTAATAATTTTATTAGTTATTTAGTTACTATTCAATAAAAATTCCATATTTCATAAGTTATGTAAAGAAAAAGACAGAAAATGGAAATTTCTTTACCTTTAAAATTTATAAAACATTGAGATATGGAAAAAACAATATATTTTAGTTTATACATGTCATTTTTAAGGATACATGAGTTCTTTTTATCATAAAGATTTATCATTAATTTTTATTGATTAATTAGTAACATTAAATGTGTAACAAATGCTAATGCTTGGATTATTTATTTAATAATTAAGTTTAATAAATGATTCAAAAAAAATTTAAAGTAAATTAAATTTAATCAATTATTGTGGTAAATTGTTCTTGTAGATGAATATATCATTCTAAAATTATTTTAACTTAATATATTAGAATGTAAATATTTTTTTAATATTTTTTAATTTAAATTAAATAAGTTATGTCAAAATTGAAATTAATGTAATTTAAAATAAATTATATTTTATTAAATTATTTAAAATTAATAAAAATATTAGCTTCTGAAAATTGTTTTTAAGTGTTAATAAATATAAAATATGATCTTCTGATTGACAAAATTAACATTTATAATTAACATATATAACCCTAAATTTTAAAAACATTGTTTTCATAGTCCGGGTTAAATCAATGTTTTAGCACGTTAAATGTGATTATTTTAAAAATAATTTAAACACACTAGGGATTTTTATTTTATAAATTATATATCATCTTTATTATTAATTGATATTTTATTTTATAATAAACCACAATTTAATTAAGACTTTATGTTTATATTACATAGTTTTGATAACTAGTTACCTAAATAAATAAATAAAATGAAAAATATATGGAACCTTAAAGACTAAGGAACAAAATTAAAAAATGTACTTTTTTTTGTGTGGTGGAGATTTTCATATAACATAATTTCACATTAATTTATTATAATTCTATTTTTTAATTACATTATGTAAGAGAGGCCTCCCATTAGTTATTACCTTTTGTTATTTACAAGAATGCCACTCCTCAACTATTAAAAGGCATTCACTCTTCCCCTTCCTCAAACATCTCCTTCCACATTGGATTGACCAAACTAGGATAAAATAATCTCCCAAAATCTCTCCCTTCCTCCTTTAATCCTCCTTCTATGAATAAGTCCAATCATGGAATCCATTTTGTGTAAATAAAAATGTGTTACCCATAGAAGATGTAACATCCTTCCTCAATCTCATTTCTTTTTTTTATTTATCCACTTCTTAAATTATTCTTATAACATGTTTATATAGTAAAAAATTATCCTAAATATACTTATATGTTTTTATTCTAAGGTTTATACCTTCACATTCACACACATCTATCTAATGGATTATGAACTTACTATTCTTGTGTACGGTGAACTACCGCCTCATAAAATGGTATTGTTTGTTTTTTTCCTTTACCACATCTAATGGTTCGTAATTATGATATAAACAATATTTTTATATGTTATATATGATATTTATGATGTATATATGCTTTATGAATTATTATATAACACATAAACTCATCCCTTCTATTTTCTTAAGTATGATGATTTCATTTGGGGATGTGTGGACTACTACCTCCTTAAAGCGATGTGGTTTGTTCACACCTTACATGGAATATATTACTGATGAATTTAGTGAACATATATGATATATATGAAATTATAATGATACTAAAATTTTAATATATACATATATACATATATTTCATTTTCATTCTTTCTTTCAATATGACAATAAAACGAAACATCATTCATGTGTATGTATGACCTACCGTCTCCATTATTGGTGTATTCCATTTCATACATATATCTAAATAGATAATTATAAATACATATTGAATTAATATATAGGATATTTATACCATGTTTTAAATTATGTAAATAATAAAATCAAGATATATGTAATAGAATCAATAATAACAAGTCAAGACATATACAAAAAATAAAGTAGATATTACCTGAAACGTAACATTAACATGAAGTTGTTAATAAATGGGTTATATAAAGTCATAAAAATCACATATGGTATTATATTTAATAATATTTTAATGTAAAAAAATTTACAATAAACATATATTTATTATACATTAGGTTGTAATGTGTACGAAGAGATTCAAGACTTAATGTTGAGGAATTTCATCGCACTTTTCATTTCCGTGAGATAAATTGCATATTCCCCACTCAATTATTTTGTGTGGTGTATATACTGACCTATTAAATGTAATATAATTAATTTTATTTCTTAAAATATATTAAACTAATTAATTTATGTTATTATTTCATGTGGATAAAGATTTTAAGATACCCAAGTTTTTAGTGGATTTCTAGTCTCACTTTTATTTCTGTGATATTTATACCTTATTCACCACTAGATTCCTTTATGTTTTATATATACATTCAATGGATATATTATCTGAATTTTATCCTTAATTATATGTGGATTTATATATTTAGTTTATGATATATATTTCATGGGGTTTATGTTTCAAATGTTACCTAATTGGTAATATAGTTTTTTCTGAATTTTCCTTCTTTAAGACACATTCCGAGAATTTCAAAAACCTTGTTATAAAAAAAATTTCAAATTTTTTTAAACATAATATTTTAATATCATTTAAAAAGTAATTTTTTTAAAAATTTTCATAGTTTCTTACAAAAAATACTTTATAAGTTTTCAATTTTTTTCAAAGAAACGGGTTTGAAATTTTTTTCAAGCTTTCTTTATATGTTTTTAATGTGTTTTAAATGAAATGGTTTTCAAAAAAATTTCCATCATTATTTAAACGTTTTAAAAAAATCAAAGAAATAGTTTTCAAAAAGTTTAATGATTTCTTTATAAGTTCTCAAAGTGATTTCAAATAAGTTATTTTTTCAAAACATTTTGAATATTTAATTATAAATTTTAAAAAAAAATTCAAAGGAGAGGTTTTCAAAATATTTTCATGATTTATTATTCATTTATAATGTTTATTTTCAAATGAAATGTGTTTTAAAAGGTTTTATGATTTAAAAATTATTTTCCATAGTAGAATGTATTTTTTCAACCATAAATGTTTTTAAATGATATTTAAAAATTATTTTCCATCTAAGATAACATCTTTTGGTATTACTCATGCCTTTTTAGGGAAATGATAGAAAGGTACCATTCATATTTTTTTGAATGTATTATTTTTTAGGGAATGATGTTTGGGACATATAATTATCTTTCATTGGTTAAATGTTTATGAAAAAGATTTCTTCTTCATGGGTTATCTATATATGTAACCTACTACTTTTCATAGAATATGATTTTGATGAAATTATTATAAAACCTTTCTATTTTCTAATAGTTTAGGATATGATTACTTGTTTATGAAACCCATTTCATTTTATGGTTTATGATATGAATTTTTATGAACTTGTGGCACATATATAGATGATTCCATTAAGATTTGGGTGGGGGTAATATCTCCCTCCAATGAATTCGATAAATATTTATACCTAATTGATAATGATGGGAATCAAGTTGATGGCATTGATAGACTATTGAATGATGGGGAAACCTGATCCACTCTGATTAGATGGGGAAACCCAATCCACTCTAGGAATATTGGTATTCTAGACCGACTATGGGAAGATGAGGAAAACCAAAAAAATATGGTAAGAAGGGGAATCCCAATCGAATATGAAAAGATATGGAAACCTGATCCCTTACAAGGGAAAGAATTGGATTGGGGATTGTGGTGTTCCGACCTAGTAGGTGTAGTCCCTATGAAGTTCCATAAATTTTTTTTGGAAATGAGCCTTCTATTATAGGAAGATATATCACATGTTTATATGTTTGCTAGAAATTATATTTATTATGCCTATGATATTCTCACATGGTTCATGTTATTGAATTTCATATGATTCATATATTATAATCAACTAATCATTATTCAATGACACATGTTTTAAATCTTTCATATGTAGGGAGTGATCTTAAAATGTTATGTTCATGTTATCCTACCATTATGTTCATGTTATGAATATGTATTTACTTAATTTACTCTAATTGAGCATTCAATCACAAACTATTTTTATATTTCATTTCCTCGGGTTATGAATAAATTGTAAGATCTTCGTAGGTTAAAATGATGACATTTCACCGAGTAATATATTTTTAAAATGTATAATGTATTCTAAAAAAAATAGATGTAATTTATATGTATGTTAATATTAGGTTGTTATAGCTACAAATATTGATCCCTATTGAGTAAGTTTTAGAGATATCATTTGATTGTAATCCAAATGACGTCCCATATTCATTGGTATACAAAATTTTATTGAATCATATGATGTTTTTATGGGATACATCCTTTATCCACATCATGTCAGTTCCTACAACCTAAATTATGAAAGAAAAGTGATATTTTTGTGAAGAGGATATTCATCTAAGAATTAATAACCACATACACACATCCATCAAATGAAGTGATTTAAATAACATCCAAGGACACTTTTTGAGTTCTATATCATTTATTCATGTGGTACAATGCATGAATAATTGTTATTTCTAGATCATGCATCCATAACATGAATGTAAGTCTACCCTAAAATTTTACCATAATAACGGTCTCATTTAATGATATCTATATAGAATATTTTAGCTACCAAATCCATTGAATCCAATGGATATTTAATCCATATGATATTTTCATGAATATCACATAGGTTGTGGAAAAAGGACCCAATTATTTTTATCATATATAAAATAATATTTAGGGAATATAAATCCTTCATAAATTTCTTTGGCCTCATCTCATAATATTTCCCAAATCCCAACTGAGTGACTTTATCTCATTCTCTACGACTTGGCATTTTTACCTCACCTATATGTGAACATACAAGTAACAGTTATGTTAAATATTATTATTATTTAATTATTGGGAAAATAATTCCCATTCTATAGTTAAGATTAAGTTTAGCATTTCGTAATTAGTATAGATATTCTAAATATATAATTAGGATGAATGATACCATTTCAAAATTACTATGTCTTTTCCTACCACATTGTTGGGAAACACATTATCCCATTAAAAATTATCTACAATATCAAATAGTAAATAGTGAAAAAACCATAGTTTTTAAGTGTTCCAAATTCAGATATGCTCACTCGGATCATATGTTAATAATGAACCCAACCTTACTATAACCAGTTGAATCATCTGAAACAAGGAACTTTAATGTGTTTTTATCAATTGCTTCATGGGTTAGTAATGTGACCAAACTATATATGATCGTTCAAATTATAGGTTGGAAATTTACCTAACATGGATATACTCAGTTAATTCACTACTTGAAATATAGCCAATAATGACATGGTTAGTCTGATCATAGGATAGAAATACATAAAACTTATCGACATTCAATCATATCATAAGTCAGTAATTCACTCAAACTAGCTATTCTCATTCATATCATGAGATTAAAATGAACCTGTCCGTACTATACCTAATTAGATAATTTGTTGGTTTTGTGTATGACATACTAGAACCTACACACTCAGATATGGTTCTAAAATTGGGATATTTAAATTTATTTCCTTCATACTGATAATCATGAACTAGTTTTAAACATCCAAAACTGACAACATCATTAGAAAATATTGGATTACTTACATGACCAAGGATATATTTTGTTTAGAGTTTTAGAGAATTAGGAAAACCCCTTACATAATAATACCCATACCATCAATTGAGACTTTTTTAACTATTACCTTCTCTACTTATTTTGCACCATTTATCTGACATGTTTCATATAATAATTCACACATGAAACAATTTTATACATATTTAATGTAACATCAATATTCACAACCTAGGAAAATCGAACACATAATAAGGGTGAGATCAAATGGTCAGTAAAGGTAAACATAATCATTAAAAATTTTAATGTTATTTGTGATAATAAGATATGTATATTGGTATGATAACATAATAAAAGTTCATGAGCCCAAAATAAGATAATTCATACCCATAAAACCTGTGTCATAAATCATGATACATGGAATAATTATTTAATATAATACAGGAATCATATAAGTCCACTATCATGAGCCTTTTGTAACATTCGAGATTTTAAAAAATATATTCATTCAATTTAATTTAAATTGTTTAATAGACTATGTTACATAAAATATATAGTTTAGAATGTATCATCAGCAACACCATTTTTATCTTTCATTTCATAAAAAAACAATTCCCTTGGATAACTTGTGTTACATGAAAGATCGACTCTTACAGAACAAAAATATACTAATAATTTTATAAATCAATATGAAAGATATTACTCGGATTCTATATTAAAGGGTGTGAATATGACTAAATATATCATGTCTACACATATTTATAAACTTTTTCTACATCCATCCAAAAAATTATTAGAATTAAATTAAGAATAAATCTGAATGTAAGCAAAAAACATCATATTTTTAAAACATAGGTTTACCATTTTTTAATGGAGCTCCTATTTTAAATATAATTTTTAAACTTTAATAATTTTTAAATGAAAATATAAACTTAATTTTTGAAATTATAATTTTCATAATTAATTTAAGAGAATTTTTGGTAATTTTTTGAGAAGTTTCATTTTTTGATAAATAGTGAAAAATATTTCATTTTAACTGAATTTCTTTTTGAATAATTATTAATTTTAATTTATATTCTTAATTTTTTTAAAGTCACAATAGATCAATTGTATATCTTTTAATAAAATTTAGGTCATTGGAATATTTTTTATATTTATGATACATATAAATACGTAATGTTCTTTAGAACATTTTCACTTTAAAAATCTTTCTTTCTCACCACGTTGATCGTGTTCACATTAAATTTAGTTTTTACATTTTAGTGAATTTAATTTGGAAGAATGGGCATAAATGATTATAATTATTATAATATTTATATTCTAAATTTATCAACATAGTATTTGACCAAAAATATTAGTAAATGTAATTGAAAGTAATTACAGCGATTAAGGTAAAATTAAGCTTAACAGGAGACTAAACCATCATATTAAGGTCCAAAATGACCTATAAACTTGTAAAAAAACATTGTATTATAGTAGATCAACCATATCCACTCTTGGTTATAAGTTTATGATTTATTGGGACACATTTTCAATTAATTGACCCAAATAATAAGTTAAGTAAAGAAAAAATATAGAAAAACATTCCTTACCTTTAACATTTATAGAGCTTTAGAGTATGAAATAAGCTACATAGTTTCAGTTATAAACATTATTATAAAATTTAAAGAAGTTTTTTTATCATTCTAATTTAAATTTATTTCTTATATATGATATAATTACACTAAATTCTTAACAAATGATAACACATGGGTTATTTATCTAATAATTATATATAATAAATTATAATAAAAACCATAAAATGAAATTATTATTATTTTATAATAAATAATATTTTATTTAAAAAGATTTAATATTTCTAAAAATACTATATTCTTAAAATTGATTTAAATATTTTAATAAATATAAAATATTTTCTATTTATGGACCAATTTGTCATTTATAATGGACACATCGACCCCTAAATAATAAAATCATTTTTAGTATGGTTCTGTTTAATGTGTTTTTTTACACGTTACCTGCGCTTGTTTTAAAATTATTTTATAGCACCAATGGGATATTTATTTTATAAATTATATAATATATTTATAATTAATTATCGCTATTTTTTCTAATAAACATCACTTTAATTTAGTCTTAATGTTTAAATTACATAACATAAGAAACTAGTTACTTCAATTAAAACTAAAACAAAATAATAAGAAAACCTAAAGACAAAGGAACCAAATGATAAAAATATTTTTTCGTGTGCTGGGAGTGTTAATATTACATAATTATCATGTAATAAATTATTTTTTCATTTTTTAACACATGAGGTAAAGGATATATGCAAATAGTGTTTACCTTTTATGATTTATAAGAATGTAATTCCCCTCCACTATAAAATTTCACTCACATTCCCCCACTTCATCAAACCTCTAAATCTAATTAGATCATCCAAACCCTGAACAAATAATATTTCAAATCTTTTAACCACTCCCAATAGTCCTCACAGTGGTACAAAATAAATACAAGGAATCTTTTTGGTGCAAACCAAAAGGAGTTACCAAAAAAAGATAACATTCTTCAACATGTATTTATTTTTTATTTATTTATCCACCCATTAATTTCTTCTTATTCCATTATTATATAATAAACTTATTATCCAAAATATATATGGATGTGTTTATGTTAATTTTTATTCTAAAACATACACACACTTTCATCAAATGGGTAAGGAACTTACCGTTCAGGTGTATAGAAAACTACCACCTCACAAAAATTTGTCATTTGATTTTTATTTACAACCTCTTATGGTTGGGTTTTATGATGTAAAACATATTATTATATGATATACATGTTATTTATGTTGTTTTAATACTTATATTTTTTATATAACACATAAATTTATTCGTTCCATTTGATGTAAATACGATAAAATCATGTGTGGACGTGTGGAATAGCACCATCTCAAAGCGATGTGATATATTCACACATTAAATGGACTGTATTAAAGATGGGTTTATTAAAAAATATGTGATATAAATTAAATATATATTATATTCAAGGAATAATTAAATTTTGTAAATATAATATATCATTTTCATTATTACCCTTTCTCACACTGGAAATGTGATAACGTCATTCATGGAGGTGTGGACTACCTCCTCCTCGACACGATGTGATTCATTTGAAATAATAATAATTATATATATAATTATATATGAATAAATTATATGGTATTTATTATATAATTACCATTATATAAAGATTAATTTTTATTACCTTCTTTCGATAATGATCATTAAAAATTAGGAATGTTACTCATGCGTATGTACAACCTACCGTCTCCATGATTGTAACATTGGTTAATTTTTTATGGACATCATTAATGATGGGTTTTAAAAGTATAATTGATTTATAAATATGATTATTATATCATCATTAGTATTCGGAATATATTTATATAATTACCTCATTGACCAGAGTTGACCTATCAAAGTCAATTTTGAAACAAAAGATGAATATGGTCAAAAAAATACGACTTAATCATTATTGGTTATGTAAATGTATAAAACATGTTTATAAGTAAATAAATGAAATTTAAAAATTTAAAAATTTTATTATTAAATTTTATAATTAACATAATTTTATTATTTAGGAATCTAAAGAAGAAGTGTGACAAATAAGGTTTGATGTAAGGGATTCTTATCACGCTTTTACTTTCTTGAGGCATATGTTATAATCAATACTTATTTGTTTTGTGTTGTACATATAATGACCTTTTTAAAATATTATATCAAGAATTAATTTATATTTATCCTATTTAAATATTTTATTTAATTATTATTCTTTCATGGGGTTCATGTTTTCAAAGTTACCAAATTAGTAATAGACTTTTGTATCAATTTTCCTTCTTTGAGACATTTGATATGTTATACACCAATATTATTTTAATAGGTGTGTATAATTATAATTTGGAATTTTATATCATGAATCTACATATTCTCATGGTATTATAAGTTTCATTAATTATTATTATATTCATGTTGTTAATCATTCAAATGTTTCAATGTGTTATGGGAAACCTCAGAATGTTTAATGATTATTTTCCACAAGACAGTTTTAATGATATTTTAATGGTATTTTCATTCATTAATGTCAACATCCCTTGTTGATAATTTTCCTAATATAGGGAAATTTTTTATTGATACTATCCTCATCCATTTATGGATGGATTAATATTATTATTGAACCCATTTTATTTCAATGGGTTAATCATGTTCTGAATAGATTGTTATTCAATCCATTTTTATTCCTCAGGTTACTCATGTTCGAAAGATATTGTAATTGAGACCATTTATTTTCCACGGTATAATTATGTTCTAATGATATTTTTATGGAACCCATTTTTTCCATGGGTTAATCTTGTTACCATGATACTGAAATTAAAACCATTTCTTTTCCATGGGTTTATTAAGTTATAAGTGAATAAGGATTTTTTATATGAGTTTTATGATGAAAGTGTTTTATTTATAGTACATGAGAATTATAAGAATTTGGTGAGCCTAATATAGCTTATACGAAGGGTTGAGTACCATTCTAGATCATAACAAATGTGTGAGCCTAATATAGATTATACAAAGGGTGATCCACATTATATATATATCTAATTAATTGGGTAATGATTATATTGAAATTCTGTCAAATTGTTATTCCAATTGAAAGGTTATTTGAATGGTTTTTGAAAGGTTTTAATGAAAGTTAATATCTAAGATCCCAAAAAGTGTTTTAGTTGCTTATTTTGAGTTTATAATGTTTCTAGTGATCAATATTGAGAACACGTGGATCTTGATTTTTGATTTTAATAACACTTTCTTTTTCCATGATTTAATATTTGATTATCTAGTAATTGATATGTATAAGTTCCTTTATGATTTTCTCATACAGTTTCAGTTTTCCATCATACCCTTAGGCACTCTTATGCTCATTGATGACATATAATTATAAATGCTTTTGTTTAAACTTACTGGGTTCTTGAGTTTATCCTTATTAGGATTCCTTTTCCCTAGGGTTTAATGAATGATGTCGAATTATTTATGTTTATAAAGGATGTAAAATGGATGATGTTGATGACATGTTGTGAAATAAGAAAATCTGGGCCGAATGAGAGAAATTGTTTTATGCATTATCACTCCAAGTTGATATGAGTTGTTTACATAAGAGTTTGTCCTAATTCTGTAAAAATCTAAAACTAAAATTTCATCTTGGTTGTACATGATCCATGTTATAATTTTGATATTCATAAGGTTAAATGAAAAATTTGGGTCACAATTTTCAGTATCAAATCAGGAAATGTAAAGTTATAGATTTAATCATAGGATCCAAGTGTATTGGTTCTAGGCTATTATAGTTGTTATCAAAGGGATGTTTATAAAACTTTAGAGATTATGATGTTTTCTTATTGAAGATATCTTAAGAGTTATGGATACCGTCATAGGTATATAAGTGTAATAAAAATCCTAATTCAACGTATTAAACAACACATTATGGTTTTAAGGAATGAGATATTAATGTGATTTTTGGTGGTGTTTTTTGGATGATTTGTTTATACACCCTAGTATAAAAAAGTTATTTTAGGTTGGAATTAGTTTTAATGTTTAAATAAAAAAGGGGGAAACCCATATTCTTGGTGAAACCCAACACATATAGCTAAGAAGTCAGGAATGAACCCTTGATCGAAATAAGCTAAGGGTATTGTGCACTACCACTAGCCTACGTGATGACCTTATTAGTGTGTGAATTTTTTTAGGTTAAGTTTATGATTATTTCAAAAAAATATATGGCATTTTATTTGACAAATAATGGGGGATTTATCTTGAAAGAATATATGATGATATCCTTATAATCATTGGGTTTCAAACGTAGACTAAAAATGCATGGGAATTTTTAAGGATAGTTATTTATGGGATAATTGAGTATAAAATTTGGTAATTACTATTGAATTTTAATTGTTATTTATTTTTATAATTATCTTACCATTTGCTAAAATATTTTGGTTTTTTAATATCTAAAGACAAGTGGAGTAGTTTGACTATTACTTTAATAGATATTTGGTCATTAAAAGTTGATTTTAGTGCTACAAGAATTAAAACTTCATCTCTAATACTCATTTTTTAGAGAAAATATGATATTTTGGAAGAAATTGATTAAATTATGAAATTATATTACTGAAGTAAGTATATTTCTGATTGGACATGATTGTAATATAATTATTTATCATTAGGAAAATGATCTTGAAATAAATGATTACACTATTAGAATATTTTTTTATGACAACAATGGTTTTCTAAATAACTATTTGGATTTTTGTTTTTCATTCATTTAATTTCTCTTGACCATTTTCACAATCACTATCTATTAGTCAATTTGATTTATTTTTTTATTCCAAATCAATCTTTTAATTTCCCACCCATGTTATCCCTATGTGGAATACTAGTTATGCGCAACTTTAGATGATGCCAAAGTTTCCCACTCTCTCTTTTAAGATGATGTTTTATTAACCCATTGTAAGATTTGGGATTCAATAAAGTAATACTATAAATGTTAATAATATGATAACCAAGAAAAATTTCTGGGGTGAAATTTTGGGGGTAGGAAATAACAACTAGAGATTTTATGATATATATTCTTTTATTTTGATTTAAATTATTCAATAGATTGTGTTACATGAAGTAAAGAGATAATATTATATCACATGAACAAGAAGTTTAACTTTCATTTCATGAAAAATTTATTCCCTTTGAAAACTACTGTTACACATAAGGCCCAGTCATACTGAACAATAATATATTATTTATATTATTATTTAATATGGAAGGTATCTCCTGGATGTTTTATTGGTGTGTGTGAATATGACTAACTATACTATCTTTAAACATGTATAAAAAATTTATAATTTTATCCAAAAACTTGTATAAGCTTAAAATAAGAAGATATCTGTTTTTAAAAATAAAAAGCTATATATTTTTAAAAGGTAGTTATAATTCCTTTTAATGGAACACCTATTTAAAAAATATATTTTTAAACTTTTATAATTTTTATATGAAAAAAATAATATTTATTTTTGAAATTAATATATCAAAATATATTTTTGTGGAATTTTTGGTATTTTTATAAAAAGATTTATTTTTTGATGAATAGTGAAAAATACTGCATTTTAGTTTAAAACATTATTTTCATTTAAATAATTATTAATTTTAAATTATATTATATATTTTTTCTAATTTTACATTATAAAAATTATATATATATATATATATCTAATTTATTTTAGTTTATTCATTTTTATATTTAATATAGATATAAAGAATTATGTACATTAAAAAATTTTCACTTTAAAAAGTATGCTTTCTCACCACGTCTGCGAGACAAGTTTTAAGTTTAATTTTTCCACTTCTATGAATTGAGTTTGGAAAAAATATAAATATGAAATTTTAATTAGTATAATATTTATCGTTTAATAATATTAAATTAGTTTGGACCAAAAATATTAGTAAAAGTAATGAAAATAAATTACAGTTATTAAGGTAAAATTAAGCTTCACACGATGTTAAACCTTTAACCTAATACAAAAAATTGCCTTGAAACATTTCCAAAATACATTTCTTGAAAATATGTCTATCATATACCCTCTTCGTTCATGTTTTGTGAGTTATTAGGATACATGTTTTTAAAGTGACCCATATAATAAGTTAAGTAAGGAAAGTTCCAATCAAATAACATTTATTACCATTAAATTTATAAATATATTTACTATGAAAGAAGCTATATATTTTTTATTATAAAAATTATTATCAAATTTAAATTATTTTTTATCATTGTAATTTATCATTAATTTTTTTAAATTATATAATTACATTAAATTCATAACATCGCTAACACATGGATTATTTTTCTAATAATTAAATAAAATAAATGAATCTAAAAATATTAAAAGGAAAGTAAACTTAATTAATTATTGTGTTTATTTATTTTTTGTAGATTAATATATCATGTTACATAACTATTAATTTAATATATTTTAATTTTATCTTTTTTTTATATTTTAAAATTAAAATTAAGTTAATAATATCAAAATTTATATTTATGTTATTTTATAATAAATGGTATTTATTTAAAAATAATTAAAAGTACTAAAAATCATATCTTATAAAAATTGATTTATAAATTTTAATAAATATCAAATATTTTCTATTAGTGGAACAATTGATATTTAATAATGAACATATTATCCCCAAAATAGTAAAAACATTATTAACATAGTTTAACGTAAAGAAGTGTTTTGCTGGTTAAATGTGCTTATTATAATATTAATTTTAAACACACATGGGATTTATATTTTATAAATTATATACCATATTTATAAATCAACAGGTCTATTTTTTAAACAAATCCCACTTTAATTTTTTCTTAATATAAGGTCCCTGTCTAAAACATTACAGAACTAGAAAATTATTTTAGAATTAAATTTCATACATTCCCAAAGATATTTTCACTTTTCATTTTAAGAAAATTAGGATATAATTCATACATATCAACACAAAAGAATAAAAATTAGGTACTATTAAAATAGTATCCATCCAATGTTACCATTATTATTCATAAAATATTAGCAGAGAGAGAGAGAGAGAGAAATGACCTGTGACTAGGAGGGCCTAAAATAATGGAGACCAAGGGCATCACCCCAAATCAAGTTCACCCCCTCGGGTTTAAAATGAGAAGCATGAGTAAGACAATTGACCATGATACGAGGGGATTCCATTTAGGATAAGTGATCCACCACCTTATTCCCCACCCTCCACATGTGTGTGACTTTGGTGCTACTATCAAGGAGAGCCTTGCACTTCCGAATAATGTATGAAATGGAGAAAGGGATGATACCTTTACCATGAAATGCATCATGGATAACCATAGAGTAAGTCTCCACTTAGGAGAGGTCAAGTGCCTACTGTCTGCAAATAATGATACCGGTATGAACCGTCATTGCCTCTTCATACATTTAATTCCCATAACCATAATGCGCTAAGAATTCCAAGTCCACACTGCCCCTAGAATCTTGAATGACACCGCCACCTCACATATCACCCAGCATGCAAGAACTGTCGGTGTTCAATTTGAAGCCCGCTTCATGAGGACCCCACCGAACCCAATGCCCATGTTGCCTAGTATCTGAACGTTGAGCCACATTGTGATTCCCAAACAGTTTGTGAAGGCAGGGGGACTACTTCCAGTCATCGTCAGAGCCACACAAATTGAGCATGATACATCATACTCTGGCGGTAATGGATCTCCCTGTAAATACGATCCCCTCGAACTTGGCTTGGTTCCTTTCTTTCCGTACACACCAACAAACCATGTCGAAGATGATGGATCTCACCCTCTATTCATTACTGAAACTATCATCCCCTGAAACCAACAATACAAGAAGGAATCATAGCACAACGCATTAGATGAGTACCCTGTAAGTATTCTGAAGGCTCCCCACACCTAGCGGGACCAGTCACCCTCGAAGAATAAATGGGATATTCTATCTTTGTGCTTATTATAGCAATAGTGGCTACAAGATGACATTCTAATTACGAGCCTCTTGATGTTATCATTGGTTTGTAAGGCATGATTCTAGATCTTCTATGTGGGGAAATTAAACATCAAAGGGATACTCTTATACCAAGACAGACCGTACACACCTCTCTACTGGCCATGAGGCAAGCTTAACCTATAAAAATCCTTCACGTTGAATCTACATGATGTGGAGGGGGTGAAGACTCACTGGTCCATATTCGAGCTCACAAAAATAGAGTCAAAAACCTCTTGTTGATCTGTGTCCATAATGGTTTTGAAAAAATGTGGGTGCTGAATCCCCTCCTTGAAAGTGATTGTGGGGGTCAGGCACCCTAGGTATTCAAGAGTCCTTCACAACCAATTGTGGAACCAGAACTAGATGTTACCCTACCCAATAATCCATTGCGAGCTCTGGAGGATTGATGGAATAAATCTACTAACAGAGGACCATAGTAGAGACCCAGTAACCACAAAATATTATTTATTAAACCAGTTTCTGCAGGACATTATCTTACCCCACAAAGATCACTCTTTAATTACCTCCCACGCTATCTTCGCATACATTTAATGTATAGTGTCCGTAAGGATTTTAATGTTGATCCCTCTCACCTAAATTGGATAATCCATCATCCCCCAATAAATCCAATGTCTCTTCCTCTCCGAAGATGCATCACAATTGAAATAAGCCAAAAGCCTATCAATGGCCTTGATAACCACCTTTGGCACATTGGTGGACAAAAGATCATGTACCGGAATGGCCGAGAGGACGCTCTTAACAAGAGTAATACAACCTCCATTGGATAAAAAATTGTTCTTCCAATTGTGAATGTGCCCCATAATCATGCTCACCATGGGTTTAAAATCACTGAAGCGCATTCTTCCTGGGGACACAGGGGTTCCAAGATACTCTATGGTAAATGAACCACACCTCATACCCGAGACGCAACCCATATTTTTCACCCTACTAGAAGTGCAAGCCTGGGCCACAAAGAATCCACTCTTCTCCCAATTAATTTTTTGACCGCTCTAGTGATAGTACTACTCAATAATTGTGATAGACTCTTATATAGAACACCTTCCCACATTGATGAAGATGACCATGTCATCCAAAAACATTAAATGAGAGACGGGTGGTATTCTCAACCACCTTCGGTAAGGCAGAACAACGCCATTATATATTCCTCTGTTAATTAGCCTGCATAAGGTATCCTGCAAAAGAATGAAAATACTCAGGGATAAAGGATCACCTCGATAAAGGCCTTGAACTATCTTGAATAAATCGTGATTTCTCCCCATAAATGACACATCCATCTAGGCCGAACTAAAGTTCCTGAATATAATATCCGAAGACCATCTTGAGAACCCCATATTGTTTAGGACCCTATTGAAAAATCCCCACTTGATCCTGTCATTTCCTTATTCATATAGAGTTTGATGGCCATATTAGATCTATAAACTGAGGTATTAATATCTCTCAGCATCTCCTAAGCCAGCGCTATATCTCCCTGAAAAGAGCGATCATTCCCAAAACTATGTTGTTCCTTGGAGATCCACAGAGAAAGATTTCCTTACAACCTCCTGTTGATGATGCTCACCAATATTTTATATGTAAAGTTACACATACTCATAGGATGATAATGAAGAAGGGATGAGGGGTCTTTGATCTTTGGTAAAAGGATGCAAGTCATGACAGATGCAAATTGTGGAAGGCTACCCACTCTGAAGAAATCCTAGATAGAATTTATGATATCCCCCTTAACCACCTCCTAGGAGCACCTGTAGAATGAACCTGGAAATCCATTGGGACCTGCAACACTCTCTTGATTGAGACACACCATAGTTGTGAAAATATCCACCTCCTCTGGGATCCCCTCCATCAACTCATTATCCTGAGGGGACACAAGATATGAAATCTCCTCCCAGAAATAATCCCCCCATTGGGTAAACCTGTAACATATTCAGATTGGGTCCTATAAGAAGTTCCTTAAAGTAAGAATACAAAAATCACCCAACCACTTCCCTATCATTAGTAAAAGATTCATCTTCAAAATCTAGGATCAGTTTTAACACATGATGCCTCTCCATTATACATACATGGAAGAATGCAGTATTCTTAATGCCCTCCTTCATCCATTTTGTCCTCGAATAATCCCTCGCCCTTCTTTCATGCACGTGTGTCATAACTACAAAGGATTTATTTTTCTAAAAAACTCACCAAAGGCAGCGTCATACCATACCTCCTCATTACTAGCCTCAAACAGTTCAATATCATTCTTAAGCACATCTAGATCGTAGTCTAAGGGGAGGATGGTTCTAGACCATGAGTTGAGGGTTTTCTTGAGACACCTCAACATACAGTGAAATTCTAGATAAGAGTTCCCCTAGATCGGTTCCTCCCAACTTCTCCTCATTATATGGTGAAAACCCAGAATACTCAACCATTGGATCATGTATATAAATCCCGACTGCGAAGGCTCCCTCATTATTAGGGAATGTAGGAGTAGGGAATGGTCTGAGATTTTTGCGGGTCAAATGCTGAACCTTCGCCTCTAGAAACCTATAAAATTAATGTACATCAGTTAAACACTGGTTGATCCATCTCCATCAATGGGTTTTGCCTCTATGGTTGTTAAACCATATGAAAGGGTCACCTGAATATCCCATATCCATCAGCCCCTTGCCAGCCATAAACTAGCCGAAAGCCCTACTAGCCCTCCTTGGAAAAACTCCTCTCCCCTTCTTATCCTCCAAGACAAAGACAATATTGGAATTACCACCCACCACCCAAGGATGGTCCCCTGGGTTAAAAGCACACAGATCAGTCTATAATCCTTCCCTATTCTATGCATCATAGCTGCCAAAAATGAAAGAAACAAATAGTGGGTCTCCACTGTAGGACACACTCGTCGTAAAATGATGATCTCCATATTTAATTAACTCCAATAAAATCTCCCGGTACTAGAAAATCCAGATAAACTTATTTATTGGATTTGTATGCATATATGCAAGAAGCTTCAGATTACGTGTGAACTCATTGATCTTCGCAATGTTCTACTTATGCTCGAGGATCGCCACCACCATAAAGATATGTTTCTTAGATTCTGAAATAATGAAATTTGATTTTAATCTCGTCCCGACTCCCTGAGAGTTTCAGATAATGATCGGATTCATGGAAACAATATTTTCCTAGCTTTGGCCCCAGGAAACAAGGTCTCTTGCACGAGATAAACAGAAAACTCCCTATCATGAAAACTCTTTGATGATGACATAGTGCACACTCCTAAACCCTTACTAGAACCACCATGGATTGATGGGGAAGGTATGAGCCTTGATATATTCTTAGAGGCCTTCCCCTTCACCTCAAAACGATGATAATGAGACATAGCATCCGACATCGATAATTACTACACATACAGTCTGGGAGAACCAACAGGAAGGACACTACTGTCCAACAAACCATCCTTTACAGGGGCCCAAGATTCATAAAATTATTCTTCAGTAAGACATCCTTCTCTGTCCAACAACTAGTGGCCAATAAGAAGATCCACTCTAGGAAGAGAACCTCCCCGACCTGTAACAACATTGGGAAACTTCTCATCACGAGAGAGAGGAACCAGAAGATCTTGTGGGAGACCCTGAGAAATAGAAACCAGCTAAATCGGACCAATATTCATAAGAGTATACACCAATGCACCTTTAAAGGTCATTTGGGGCTATGAGCGTGATCATGCCAAGTCCACCAGGGGACCCATATGAATTACCCGCGACACATAGGGAGCCACAGATGCTCCAAGGGAAACCTCTATCCTAGGAAAGGAAGGCGTGATCTCTTTACAAAATGGGAGCATAGAGAGATTGCCGCAAGGTCTAGAAGATACAGATGCATTAGAGGACTCAAGCTAAACTAAAACTGAGCTGGACTCTCCACCCACAAAGAAGGATTATCCTCTTCAGGGGGGGAACTCTACCAAGACGAGGATGCACTCTAGGATGCCACTTCTTGCAGTTCTTCCCCGAATACCCCTGTAGAAGACACTCTGGACAAAACCTGGGAAAAATTATGTAGACTATATAATGTGACCAGACGGTGCAATCATACACCTTTAGGGACAATTATTCCAGTATAGGAACAGATAGATAAAATTCCACAGAGATATGAGGGGCCAACATCTCTTCACCTTTACGAGTGTGCGCGTCCATGAAAAGAAAACCCCACAGGGAGTCACCGATGACCATAAGAAAAGTACTATTCTTAAAAGGGAGTGGAAGTCTAGGGATACATACCCAAACGGCAGCATGCGGATCTTTCTTCCCCTTATGAACCTCCATCGACCACTGAGATAGGTTGAAGCACCATCGGCCCAAGACACAGGGGGCATGGAACCAGACGTTGACGAAATCTGTCATTTAAGCTAGAACCCAGAAGAATGAGAACCTATGAATAATTGAAATGAGAACCTCTTACTTCATCCCCCTTGAACCCACAAATCATTAGAAAATAGGAAGCAAAGGTTTCTCAACTCTTAAATGTGCCACCAGTTCCCATTTGAGGTCATCAATTGCCCCGTTGACCGCCAAAGAAGGAGCCAGTAATGATATATGTGAGCCTTCACTGATGACATTCAACTTAGCTTCTACTTTCCTCTCACCCCTCCTTAAACCAAGTGAAAAACATTTTAAAACATGTTATGAGATAAATAAGTTATTTAAGAGACATAAAATAAAGGAAAATTTAGTCAATTAATACTTATAAGTATATGAAATCATTTTTAAAAAGACATATTTCTCACCTATAGAGTTTCATATACTTTATGAAAACATAAAGAAAATAAATAAAATATTTAGGTAACTTGGGGAATTATTTCTTAATATTTTATCCCTTGCAACTACCATATGATTTCTAACCCTCATGGATACCATACAATGTTACCCTCATAGCTACCTTATGATGTAACCATTTCAATTACACTTGGATTTACCATTATGACCAAATTCAAACAAAAACAGACACAATGAATTAAAAAGAGATATTGGTCCCACTATTCATCATTAAAATTTACATGAACAAAAACATAATGATAAAACATGAATACATTCATCATAAAAACATTCCATTGAAATTTTGTAAACATAGGTATTAAAAATGATTTTAAAAGGAAAGTCATTTGCCTTAGGGTTTTCAAAAGTCAAACATGTTATAACCTACATATAATGTTTTAAAGAGTGTTATTAGTATATTAAATAAAAATAAAAATATTTATAATTATCTATATGATTTATTTATAACATATTTCCACCCCTTTATTGATAATATTTTGTAATTTTTATGGTTCGGGGTGCGTTTATTTAACGGTTTACATGGTTGGTTTCTTATGGGTTTTCTTGTAGAATGGAAGAAAAACACCAGAAGTTGAAAGAAATTGTATTAATAGGTTTCTAGAATTTTAATTAATACTTTATATCATTTTTATAATATGAGGATCATACATTACATAAAACACAAATGAAGATGAATTAATTTATTTTGGCAGTTTTTATAACAATCGTTAAATTAAAAAAAAAATTAATATCATTTTTATATTTTGATTAAAAATATTATATAAGGTATAATATGTATAAAAAAATTATTTAACAATAATAATTTTTTTATGGACAGGTTTCATGGTGGTAATAGAAAATGAAAAACCTATGTCCATGAAGGTAGTGAATCGGCACATCTCGGACGATGCTTTCATTTTCTAGAAGAATAGGAGAAGAGAAGAGGTTTGATGATGGATATTATATTAATAAAATAAGATAAAATTATATTAAATATAATATATTTATCATGTTCTTTTGGATAGGGTATTTGATTATAGAGTAAGAAATGAAATTAAATTGAAAAGAAAATAAAATAAAATTACAGAGGATTTTACATCTTGTATTCTTTTCGTTCCAAACCACCTCTGGAAAATTTAATTTGTTCTTTTGTTGAGAAAAAATGGATCCTTGACATGGGGGAGATGAATTGGAATATTATTGGGCATATTTTGGAAAATCTTATAGTATTTTGAGGTGCGAGGAGAAGAGGTGGTGAGGGTAGTATTTATAGTGTAAGAGTGTGGTCTTTTTTGAATATTTTAATCATTAAATTATTATTTTGACTCATGAATATAAATATTTTTATAATTATCACTAAATATATTAAACTAATGAAGGTTATTTATAGAACATGGGTTTAAATTAGATATACATCATCTATGACTCAATAATTCATGTATTGTTTCAATATCATAAATTATCGTATTTCACTATTCACAAACAATTCTACTATTTTGGAAAGGTCCCCTAAATTCACCCTAAACATTTTTAAATGTACAGAATTTAAAATTTAACTCCCTTTTTAGAAAATTATTTTATAAACATGATAACTTTAATTTTTAAATAAAATCATCATTTATTCAAAAAATGCTAGTTTTTAAATTATAACTGATTTAATTACACTTTGAATGGTCTCATAAAATAATATTATTATAATATGACTAAAAAATTATTTAAGAACAAATTTCATGAATATAAATATTCTGGTAAGTTGTTATATTAATTATATAATTTAAACTAAATATTCATAACTTACAAAAATACCAACACATAATTTATCATTTCTAAAAGGATTATTTACTTATACCATGTTATAAATATATTATATTTTCATTCATACCATACATCATTTAATTTATAATTTCATAGGAAAGGTTACTATTCGTTTTTTATAGTTTCATTAATCTATATAAATACCCCTCATTTCATTTTATATCTATAATGAATTCAACTTTTCAATTCCAAAATGAAAATATATAATTTTATAAGTACCTGGGTTGTTACATTCTCCCCCACACCTAGGAAAATTTCATCCACACAATTTTTATTAACTTATTAAAAAGGTGAGGTTACCTTTCCCTCATAGTATTTTCATATTCCCATGTTTCTTATTCAGCCATGTGGTTTCTCTACAAAACCTTAACCTGATGATTTAACTTATTATGTAATAATTTCTCTCTAGGATCAAGAATCAGAACATGATTTTACTCATAAGAAAGTTTCCCTTCTACATAAAATACCTATGGTCTCAAAACATGACATGAATATGGAACATACTTTCAAAATAATGAAACATGAAAAAAAAAATTGCACCAAAGTTAAACTGAGAGGAAAAGGTAATGAGTAGTCAAATGGTAAAAATTTCTCTAGGATTTCATAAGGTCTTCTGAACCGTGGATTTAACATCCCTTTCTTATCCAAATGCAAAACACTTTTCCAATGAGAGATTTTTAGAAAAACATGCTCACCCACCTCAAAATAATAGTCTTTATGCTAGTTATCTACATAAAGTTTCTTCCTCCTCTGAGCTATCCTCATGTGTTTCTTGTTCATCATCACTTTCTTAACCACTTTCTCTACTAATTATGGTCCCATGAACTTCCTTTCCATGAATTCATCCAAAAATTATGGAGTTCGACACCGTGTTCTATATAATTATTAAAAGGTGACATCTTTATACTGAAAATGAGAACTATTATTATAATAAATATCATCTAATGAAATATGATTATCCCAAAATCCATGGTAATCCATTAAACATGATCAAAGCATGTCTTCCAATGTAAACAATTTTCACTTGGTAAGTCAATCATATTAGGAATGAAAGGCTGTACTGAAATGTAATTTAATTCCTAATGACTTATGAAGGTATTTCAAAAAGATAAATGGGAACCTGGGAATATGGTCAAATACAATAGATAGAGGAAATCCATTTAACATGACAATATATTTTAGGTACAATCAAGAAAGTTGATCTAGAGGATATGTGTCTCGAATAGGAATCAAAAGTGTTGATTTTGTCCATTGATCAACAATAAACCATATAAATATTTATCTTGATAATTCTATGGTATTACCACCATGAAATATATTTAAATATTTTCCCACATCGAATATGTCACTGGAAAAGGATGAATAATACCATTTTGTAGTTATCTCAATGCTTTAACCTATTGAAAAGTCAAACATTTCCTGGTAAAATCTGTAATATTTCTTTTCATTACATCCCAACAGTAATACTTCTGAGGGTATCTGTAAATCTTAATAAAACCATGATATATTGAAAAAGGAGAAATGTTAGCATCACATAATAATTATTTGATCATCTGGGGATGATAAGGCACATATAATCTCTTTAAAAATCCTAAAACACAATATTTATCAATATTAAATTTCGGAATCTTACCTTTCTTAACAAATTCTACATTTTTCTATAACTCACAATCTTCCTTATATGCTTACTTAATTATTTCTAAGAAAGATGACTCCATTAACAACTGAAACCAAACAGAGGAATTTATTGCACCAAAAACAACCAAATCAAAATTCACTAGATCATAAAGAAAGGGGTCATGTTCTAAACATAACACAGTTAATGTAGCAAGATGTTTTCGACTCAATTCATCAACTTCGTTGTTCACTGTTATGATACGGTAATTAATCATGAAATCGTATTCCTTTATCAGTACTAGCTATATTCTATGCCTCATGTTAAATTCTTTATAATTAAATATATACTTAAAACATTTATGTTCAGTATATATTTCACATTTGGGTCCATATAAACGGTGTATCCAAATTTTTAAAGAGAAACCCATAAATGCTAATTCCAAATCGTGTGTGGGATAATTTAACTCACAAGGTTTCAATTTTCTAGATGCATAATAAATTACAGGATCATTTTTCATTATAACACTACCATTTCCCTTCAATGAACCATCACTCTAGATGAAAAAATTTTCATTTCTGGAAGGCAAGGAAAAACTACATATTTCACCAATCATCTTTTCAATTCTTAAAAAAACATTCTTCTGTACAAATAAATTTAACCCATTTTTTGTTAACATTTTTTGATGGAGAGATATTGTTGAAAAAAATTTAATAAACAATTGGTAATATCCTTCAAATCCCTGAAAAATATAAATCTATGTATCATTTATAAGTCTTGGACTTTAATTAATTAATTTTTCTACACGATCAACTCTTTTTATATCCATATTTACAATGGCCCCATTAAAAGAAATCACTTTCAATAAAAAATCATATTTTCTAAATTATCATTATAACTTATTTTCTTTGAGAGTTTATAAAAAAAACCTTAAATGTTTTCTATGATCCTCATAACTTTTTGAAAATACAAAAATATCATCAATAAAAAAAACTTATCAAAATATTCATAAAATTATCTATTCATAAGATCCATCAATACAAAAAAAAATTATCAAACCAATGGTCATAAAAACATACTCCCAATTCATAAAACTTGTACATATTGTTGTTTTTAAGAAGGTAATCATACTTCACCTTTAGCTGATGGTACCTAAATATCAAGTAAATCTTAGAAACAAATTTAGATTCCTAGAGCTAATCAAACAATTCATCGAAATGAGGTAGTGTATACACATTCTTAATCATAATTTTATCTAAATGTACATAATAAATGAACTGTCTTAGGGAACCATTTGTCTTTTTAACCAAAAAAATAGGAGCACCCCATGGTGAAGTGATAAGATGATATGAAACTCCTACAACTATTTTTTCAATTCAAGATCCATTCGATAAGGGGGAATTGAAATTGTATTTAAATACCGAACTAAGTCAATAGTAAATTCAAATTATTGATCTGGTATAACACTATGAAAAGCATCAGTAGAAATAAATAGCTATTCATTCACCATTGTCAAATCATTTATATGAACAGTTACATTGTTTTCAACAATGTGTGAAGGATAACTTTCATTTTCATATTTTAACAATTTATAAATTTTATAATATGTTATCAAGGGTATGGGTTCATTATTTTATACAAACTGAAACTCTTTCTATAAAAAAAATTCTTTATCACTCAAATCATTCTTATCATGGTAAATAGAAATACAATCCAGACCTAGAATAACATTAAACTCTATTAAGGGAAAACAAAAATGATTTCAAGTATTTTATTTCCACATAAAACTACAAAAAATATTCTTATAATTTCTTTTTGATTCAATATTTCTCATATTGTATCAACCATTTGTTCTGGGTTCATTCCTTGTTGTGAAATTTCTAATTTACTAGAAAATTATTCAGAAATAAAGTAATGTGTAGACATCATATCAAACAAAACATTAGAAAATCTAAGAAAAAAACAATGTACATAATACCACTTCATTGGATGGCTCAACATCAACTAATTTAGTCAAAAAGGATTTCGTTTCATATTTATGCCTATACATTAGATGATTTACATCATACAGCTATTTATTTGGGTAGGAATTTGCATAATTCACCATCTCACCACATTTAAAACACGTTACAGTTTTTTTATTGGAATAAATCTAAAATTCATTTTCATTCCAATAATATGCCATTTTTTCAAAATTAACACATCTAAAATACTTCCCTGTTTTGTTAATTCATTTCCCAGTTTACTTTTTTACAAATGTTTCACAAACTAGAAATTATTTTTTCTTACCTTAATATTTCAATGATTGATTCTTACCCATTACATTCCATATAGAAAATTTCATCTGATTATTTTCAAGTTGCATGCGATCAATAGAAAACACCATTTCAACCCTCTTAGTACATCAGATATGTTTCTCGTTACTTTTGAATTCAAGGGAGGCCAGTGCCCTTATATATATTGGCATAAATTATGAGCAAAATGATATACTTTACTATCAAGATCCTAAATTAGATATGGAGATTTCCTTTTCTAATATAGTGAATTTTTACTCCTAAATAATAACTAAATATTCATCCTTTTCTTTCAATTTATGGAAATCATTTTCCCCTTTAAGTTCATCCACCTTAGGAACATATTTTTCAAGTTACACATTCTTAAATTCATCCCATTTATCCCAAATATTATTGATCACTTACCACCACTTCTTGGCTTTATCCTCAATATGATAAATAGAAATACTAACCTTTTGAATATTAAAACACTCCATGACATTGAATATCATTTAAAGGAATTTAATCCACCCTCTATCCAATACTAGGTTATATGATCCACTAAAAGTAGGATGGTGTTTCCTCATAAAATGATCCACTATCATCATGTTCGTTTATGGTTGTTTTGGTTGTTCTCTTAATTAGATGCAACCACCATTTGTATCCTTCTTCAACCAATCCATTACTATCACAAAATTCTAGATTATAATTCCCATTATTCCATGTTATGGATTCTGAAATATATTAACTTCTTGGTTCCTTCCAACATCAGCTTCCCAGTTTCCTCTACGAAAAACAATTCTAAATAGACATATCTTAGAAGAATAAACATGGTAATATTCAAATTATATATCATTTCGTCTTAAACACTAGTAATAAATAATTTATTGTTATTCTATTAACATCATATCAACCCATAAAGTCATTTAAATAATGCTCTGATACCAACTATAGGGTCCCTAGCATAAACGTTACATAATCTAGAAAATTATATTAGAATTAACTTATATACATTCAAAAACATATTTTTGTTTCATAGTTTTAGAAAATTAGGTATTAATTCATACATATCAACCCAGAATCATACAAAGTGGGTACTACTAAAACAATATCTATTTATTCTATAATAATTTTTTTTTATAAAAATGAAATATTTTCAGGAAAAATATTCATAACACGTATCTTAGCTTCTGATTTTCCCTTAAATATCCTTAAACCATGAGATTTTTTTAAAACATGGTATTAACCCAAAAATAAGAGTAAGGGACATAAATTAAGGAAACCTTAGTCCATGAATACTTATAAACATTTCAAATCATTTTAAAAAAGACATACTTCTCACTAATAGAGTATCATATACATACATTATGATAACATTGAAAACATAAATAAAGTATTTACGTAAATTGGTGGATTAATTACATAATATTATAACTCGGATGTATACCATATTATTTGTAACTCTTTTGACTACCTTACAACGTATCCCTCATGGATACCTTATGATGTAACCATCATAGTTACACATGGAATAACCATTAAAGATAAGTTCCAACATAAACACACCCAATGAGTTAGAGAGAGATATAGGTATCACCATTCATCATAAAGAATACCCAAGAAGCAAAAAATAATCATAAAAGTCAAATACTTGCACCATAGAAACATTCCTTCTGAAATTTTGTACAAAGAGACATTAAAGAGGAATTTAAAAGGAAATTCTATTACATGTGGTTCACCTTACTTAAAACATGTTCAAACCTCCTATGTAATGGTTCAAATAGTGTTATTAATATATTAAATAACTATATTCATATTTTTAAAAACATATATTATCTTTTTATAACATCTTTCCACCCATTTGTTTATTATGTTTTGTTATTTTCATTGTTTTAGGTGAATTCATTTCATTCTTTCCATGGTTGGTTAATTATGGGTTTTCTTGTCTAATGGAAGAAAAAATAAAAAGTGGAACAAAATGGTATTAATATGTTTCCAGAATTTTAAATGTTACCATATATCATTTTTTTATTATATTAGGATGATTCATTAGATAAAACAATATTGAAAATGATTTAATTTATTTTGTTGGTTTTTATGACCATTACAATGTTATATCGATTGATTTAATATCATGTTTATATATATGTTCAAAAAGAATTAAATAAATTATAATATATATAATAAAATATTATTTACCCACAATAATGTTTTTATTCAAGACCTTCATATTTTATTAGAAAATGAATATTTGACATCTACGAAGGTGGTGAATCGACACATCTTGGGAAATGCTTTCATTTTATAGAATAAGAGTAAAATAAGAGAGGTTTGAAGATGGATATTCCATAAACATAATAAATTTTTTTTATATATATAAGATAATTTAGATATCATGTCACTTTATATATGGGGGGTGAGTATAGAATAATAAAATAAATGAAATTTAAATAAAAATGAAACAAAATGAAAGTGGATTTTACCTCTTGGATTCTTCACCATGAGAACTTCTGTTGGAAAGTTGGATTTGGTATTTTGTATAGAAAAAGGGATATTAGATGTGTGTTATAGGTTTGGGAACCTTATTGGGCATAATTTGGACAATATTCAAGGATTTCGATGTGGGAGGAGAATAGGTGGTGAGGGGTGGTATTTATAGTGGAGGAGAGGTTTTTTTGAATATTTTATACATTAGTTTATTATTTTTACTCAAGACTATGAATATATTGAGAATTATCACTAAAAATATTAAAATAATTAAGAATAGTTAGGTATTTTGTTCATACATTATCCATAAATAACATATGACTCTATAATTCATGTAATTGTTAGGTAACATAAATTACTATATTTCACCATTCACCAAAAAATATATTAATTTAGAAAAATACCAAAAATTTATCCGAACTATTTTTCAATTAGTAGAATTCAAAAATAAGATCAATTTGTTGAAAATAATTTTCTATATATGAGTAATTTAATTTTAATTAAAATCACAATTTATTTTTAAAATGCTAGTTTTAAAATTATAACTAATTTTATTACACTTTGAAAAATTACTATGGTATCCTAAAATTATCTTATCATCATAAAACAAAAATTATTAATTTATGAATAAATTGTATGAAAATAAATTTTCTTTTAAATAAATATATTAATTATAAAATTTTAATTAAATATGTATAACTTATAGAATACGAAAACTTAATTTATCACTTCTAAAATGTTTATTTATGTTTACCATGAAATAAATATTTCATATTTTCATTTATAAGATACGAAATTTTATTTATATTTTTATAGGTGAGGTTACTATTCTCTTTGTATATATTCTTTAATTACTATAAATACCATTTATTTCGTTGTACGTTTATAATTAATTATCTATTTAAAATCATATTGAAAATAATTTATTTATAATTACATGGGTTGTTACACTTAATTGTTAAATTACATAGGATATGAAACTAGTAACTTCAAAAAAAACTAAAATAAAAAATAAGGAAACATAATGACTAAGGAAAAAAATAATTAAATGATTTTATTTTTTTGTGGTGTGAGTCTTCCTAGACAACAATTCCAATTTAATCCATTATATTTCCATTTTTGAAGAAAATGGGGTAGGGTATTCTTAAATATAGTGTTTACATTTTGTGATTTACAAGAATTCCACTCCCCCACCACTATAAAAAGACACTCCCAACATCATCACAAATATCTAGAAAATTAGATCATACAAAACAAAACAAAATAATATTCTAGAATCCTTCCCCTCACCCTATATTGCTCACTTTGTGAATAAATCTAACCAAGGAACCCTTTTGGTGCAAACCAAAAGGAGTTACACAAAAAAAGAGGTAACATTCTTCAATGTGTATTGATGTTCTATTTCTTTTTCCACCCTTTAAAGTTTTATTATTCAATGATTATATAAAAACCTTATTATCCTAAATATTGTAATATTTTGTTATGTTAAGGTTTTTACCTAATCCCACACACACATCCATAAAATATGTACCGAACATATTGTTCAAGTGTACGGCAAACTACCGCCTCACGAAATGATGTCATTCGTTTTTTCTTTACCACCTCTCATAGATTGGGATTATGATGAACATAATATTTTTATATGACATATATGATATTTAGGTTTTATTAATACTTCTTTAATTGTTATATAACACATTTCTATATGAATTTAATTATGTGTAAATATGATTTCATCATTTGTTGATCTGTGGACTACCACCTCCTCAAAGTGATGTGATACATTCACACATTACGTGGAATGTGTTAAGGATGGGTTTAATTAAAAATATGTGACATAAATTAAATATATATGAAATTCATGACATATTTACCTTTCAATAAATATATTCTATCATTTTCATTATTACCCATTTACACACCAAAAAGGTGATAACATCGTTCATGGACGTGTGGACTACAACCTCCTTGACATGATGTGATTTCTTTTAAATAATAGAGATTATATATATAATTGAATATGATTAAAAAATATGGTATTTATGATATAATTATAATTTTTTAAGATAAATGTTACTTACCTTCTTTCTATAACAATCATTGAAAAATGAGAGTGTTACTCATGCGTACGTACAACCTACTGTCTCCACGATTATAAAATTGGTTGATTTTTTCATAGAAATAATTAATTATTGGTTTTTAAGAGTATAATATATATATAAATATGATTATTATATCATTGATATCATTATGGTGGTATTTATATAATGACCTAATTGACCATATTCAAACAATCGAAGTCAGTTTTGAGATATAAGAAGAATATGGTCAAAAGATCCGACATAAACATTATTGATTAATTAAATGAATAAAAAAATTTATAAGTTAAATAAAAGTAATATTAATATTTTAAAATTTTATTTCTCAAGTATATAATTAACATAAGTTTATTATTCAGTATGATAGAGAATAATCATGATAAATCAGACTCGAGATACCTGATTCTTGTATTGCTTTTAATTTCATGAAGCATACATCATAATCACCCCTTATTTTTTGTGATGTATCTACAACCATTTTTATATAGTATATAATAAATTATATTATCTACATGTTTTTAAAGGATTAATTTAATTATTATTCTTTCATGGGGTTCATGTTTTTGAAGTTACCAAAGTGGTAATAGAATTTTATAACATTTTTCCTTCTTTGAGACAAAAAATAATTCACCTATGTTATTTTACATGGTTTATATACTTCTCCTTTAAAGTTTTATATCCTTAATATCTTTATTATCATGATAATATAAGTTTTGTTTATTATTATTCTATCCATGGTGTTAATGGTTAAAAAGTTTTAAAGTGGTATGGGACACATTGAAATGTTTAATGATTATTGTCTTCAAGAATGTTTTAATATTCTTGTAATGATATTTCCATTCATCATCATCAAGAAACGTTTTTTTTTATTATACTAAAATGGGGATATTATATATTTATACCATCCTAATTCTTTTATGGATGTATTAATATTTTTAGTGAACCAATTTCCTTTCCATGGGTTAATCATGTTTCAATTGGATTTTTATTGAACACAATTCTTTTCCACGGATTAATCATTCTCCAAAGAAATTGTTATTAAACCAATTTATTTTACATTGGTTAAACGTGTTTTATTGATATTTTTATATAATCTATTTATTTTCAATGTGTTAATCTTGTTTTAATGATATTGACATTAAAACAACTTTTCCATGTGTTTATAAAGTTATAAGTGAATAATGATTATTTCTACGAGTTTTATGAATAACATGTTTTATGTAGAGTACATGAGAATTATAAGAATTAGGTGATTTATATATATATCTTATATGAACTTTTGATACCCATTATATATCACGGGTGAGACCGATATAGCCTATATGAAAGGTGGATCTACATTATAGCTCACAGAAAACTAGTTAGCCCAAAATAGCTTATATGAAGGGTGATACCCATTATAGATCTCTAATGAATTGGGTAATAATTATATATTGAAGTTAGTCATGAGGTTATTCCAATTAAAAGGGTCTTGGAATGGTTTCTGTAAGGATTTAATGAAATTAATGCTCCAAGTTACTAAAAATGAGTTTTAATTACTTGTTAGAGGTTTATAATGTTTTTACAAAATGAGATTGATATGACATATGAATTGATTATTATTTTATTACTCTTTCCATAGCCGTGTTTTCATATTTAATGATTCAGGTATTAATTTTTATAATTTGTTTTATGATTTTCTCATTCACTTTTATTTTCTTCAACTTACCCTGAAGTTCTATAATTCAGATTGATGACATTAAATTATTAATCCCTATGATTACCATTACTAAGAGTTTGATCTCACCCTTATTGTGTGTCATTTCCAGGGGTTTTATTGAATGATTTTAAATGATTAATATTAGTAAAGGATTTTAAAAATATGATGTTGATGACCTATTATTAAATAATAAAATATGGGTTAAATGGGAGGAAAGTTCTTTTGATTTATTATGAGTCCAATTTGATATGAGTTGTTTATGTGATAGATTTTATTAATTCTCCAAAACTATAAACCAATAATTTTCTTATGGTTGTACCTGATCCATGTATTCCTTTAGATGATGAAAGTTTTAGATGAAAAATTGGGGTCACAATTATCAATATCAAATATGAAAATGTAACGTTATAGATTTCATCACTGGATCTAGGTGTGTGGGTTCTGGGATGTTATACCTTATCATAACAATCCTTGAAAAAAATTATCCATTAATACTCTTAAAAATAATTGAAAAACATTATATGTATCTTGGAAGAACAATCATTCATCACAGAATCACCTTACTAGATAATTTCCATATATCTTTGGATTAACATATAACTGATAAAATCCATATTATCTTAGTACTAACATAAAATCCACTAACACTATAATCTTTTACGAGCAACATAACTCCAAAATATATAAGGTGTAACTACCATCCAGTTAACTCTGTCTCATTACTCAATTCATTAGAGGGATATAATAGTCCCACCAATAATATATTATATGAAGTACCATAATGAATTTGGGTTCACTCTCCAATAATAAATTCATAAATAATTTCAATGTATCACATCCAGAAATAAAACCCATGGATTATTTCATTTCATCAAAACGTTCATGGTTTTATTTACCCTTAAAAAGAAACATGTTTCCAAACAATCACTTTAAAACAATATCATATACCACTAAAAAAATAATTGAATGGTATCATAATATTATATACACATTTAATAATGGAAATAATTATAGGGTTTTGATATAGATTAAAAATAATTAGTAGAAACATTTGAAATTTTTCTTGGAAAACAAGGGGAAATTCCCTTTCCATTCAGTTCCTTTAAAAACTAAAAAATCAAAAAGTAATATGAAAGGGATTTTATTTGAAAATAATCAAGAGGAATTATAAATAATTTTTTTTAAAATAGTTATGATGGGGAGAAACTAGATTCATGTCAAAATTGTTAAAAATAAACATTCCTTTAAAATATATTAAATAAGGTCAAAAGTGACTTATGTGAAACAAATTAAGAAACATCATTTTTAAAACCTACTATAAGATAATGAAAAATCATGGAAAATAGTGTTAAGAAAATTATTTTTTTTAATAAATAATATTATTGAAAAAATATTTATTACAAGAATTAATTTAATAGTTAAAATTAATTAAAACCTTTAAACCAATGTTTTTAAAGAAATTACATTTTCAACCATTCAATAAAAAAACCAATTTACAAGAGAGAACATAATAAGGCCATAAAATACCATAATAATTTAAATATACATGATATTATATTTCAATAGTATATATATACAATATAAAAATTAATATAGTGCATCAATCAAAATACATCTCAGAAAATGATTATTTTAGAAGAGAAACCCTTGTAACTTGGGTTATTATTGAATCAAAAATGCATTGAATGAAAATACATAACTTTATTTGAAAAATAAAAATAATTTAAAAGAAAAAATATGTGAAAACATATTCATGTTGAATTAATTAAACCATATAAAATTAAACATGGTGTATAAAATAAATTATGTCTCAAAGAATTGAAATTGAGACCATGAAAGCCCTATAATCTTTTATAACATTTGAATCAACATCTCAGAAAAGAAATAAAATAAAATTAACATTAAACATAGTTATAATATATTCATTCATAATATAATATCTCAATATGAATCATATGCACCATATAAAATGAATTTGATTCATAACATAATTCATGTGTCATGGAAACAATATTGAGACATACAGTACTATCAAATATCATATCATTGAAGTTATAATTTAACCAATGAGGTGATTATGTGTAAAAAATTTAAAACACTAAAAAAAGCGCAAATAAAAGATAAAAACATTAGTGGTCATTTCATACAAAATATTTGAATATCATAGTCAATGAATTTTAATTATGATTCAACGAATGGGAATTGAGTCTATAAACACCTTATCTCAAGTCCATACTTTCATTGTATTTCAATTAATTTCCTATAAAATAATGTTATAATAATTTGTTTCTTATTTAATAAAAATTTAGTGGTTTATTACCTTATAATTAAATAATTTATTTCATTTATTACAGTGATATATTTAATTACTGAATCAATTAAGTCCACGTCGGGTGTTTTGAGGGTGTTTAGTTCAAAATTTCAAAATAACATTGGTATGATGACCATGGTAAAAGGGTTTATTGTTCCTTAATCACCGGAAAAATAATTTGGACATAATTTTCATTTTTATGCATCAAATAAAATTTTATAATCACCCATGAATGACTTATGTGAAAAATGTATCATATTGATTTGTGTTGGTGGAATTCCATACACACACATGAGGGATGTTATCATTATTTTAACAAGTGGATGGGTAAGATGGTATGTAATAAATTATATTTATAATATCATAATTATTTTTTAATGTAATAAATATTTATTAAATCAATCATAATAACCCTACTTTTGAGGCGGTGATGAAAATGAAATGCATGTCTTCATGGAGGTGGTTGCCCACCCATATTCACAGACGATTATTTAATTACCCATAGAATTGGAAAGGAGATGAATAAGGCTATGAAATTTACATAATAACAACTATTTATATGGTTTATACTGATTTTATTATATTTTAATTGTCGTTATTGAATTTATTGTGAAAAAATAAGAAATAAAATTAAGGAGACCAATTAAAATGAGTACCTCCTCTTTGAGATATTTCCTTTTTATTTATTCTAACAGAAGATAGGGCTGAAATTTTTAAGATAAATTAACCAATATATAATGTATAACATTTTTTATAATATTTTGTTTTCATTTCATTCTAGATCTATTATTCTCAAGGTGGTTTGAATAATAGAAGATAGGTCGTTTCTTATTAAAGTGAAGGAAAATATGATATTGGAAGTACTTAAAAGATTAAAACATAATAAATTATTTGTCAAGTGAAAGTGGGAAAATGGGAAAAATTAAAAATAATATATTTTATGGTTAATTGTTTTTTCATTCAACAAATATTTTATAGGTTTATGTTTCATTTTAACTCTTATCAATGTTTTTACCCCTTTGTTAACCTATTTTAAGCTTAACCATGGTAACCACCTTTTCAATACTAAAGCATTATAAATTTACCTATAATGTTACAATTGGTAATTAAATATTAAATTGATGATATTGTAAACCATATACCATCCCTATATTACCATTTAAATATTTTTATGTTTTTAAAGACATTTAATAATATATTATTTAACATAAAATACACTTATAGTCGTTTTTATTGTTAAAATATTATCTTGTATTTAAAAATATCATGTAAGACAAAAAAATTAGATACATTTAGTTTTGATATCCCTTATACTTCATTAATGTCTATAAAATTCATGTAATAATTAAAATCTTCTAAATATTTTCATTTTTAATATTTTTAATCCCATTTAATTAATTATTCTTATGTGTTCCTAAATGTTGAGCCACAACAGAGTATATGTTTTAGAAAATTTTATAATTATAAAAATTAAAAATAAATAATTAAAATAATAATAATTTATTTTAATCTATCATGGCCATTTATTTTCATTCAATATGTATATTTAGTCGAATTTATGTCATGAAAACTTATCTAATATGTTATTTTAAATTTTCTCATCTTAATCAAGCACTACACTAGCATTTAGATAAGTTTCATGATATATTATTCAGAAATTATTAAATATAATTTTATATCATTAATAAAAAATCATATTTTATAATAATATCAATAAAATATTTCTCTATTCTTAAATATTATTTTACAGAAATAAATCTATTTTTCAAGAGTTGTGCATGTACTATGTCTACACGAAAAATGATTTTAATATTTATTATGAATTTAATTATAATTTATATATTTTTAATTATTTTTATATGATATTAGTTTAATATTATAATATATTTTTCTTACATAGGTTTCATATATTTTTAAATCATATTTATGTTTTGGTAATATCTTAAAATATATTGTATTTCATTAAAACGCTATTTTGTTAACTATTTTATAAAACAATAGCTTCTTTACAAAAATATAAAAAATTTATCCTAGTACAAAATTGAGTTAATGGATCCGAAATTAAATTAAATTTCATCAAATTAAATTCCTCTAAGTTTAATAAATTATTTTTATTATAAATGAGTAAAACAGTATGAAAACAGCTTTTAGAGAAAATATATTTTTAAGCCCAAAAATAAACTTATACCAAAATAAAGTATAAAATTAATAACTATGTAATTTACTATAACAATTATATGTAAAAAAAATATTATTTTAATATCAAATTAATTTCATAATTTTACTTTTTAATGAAAATAAGTGACACTTTTACTAAAAAAGTATTTTTCATTATTTACTATAAAATCATTTTTTTAGAAAACCCTAAAATTTCAACATTAGATAATTTTGATATGATTATTTAAAAAATATGATATAATTTTTATCAAATAAAATTTTAAAAAGTGTTATGAATTAATTATATTATTATCTTAGAAAGAGAAATAAATTCCATTTTATGAAGAAAATGTATTTTTTAAGAACCAAATACCTTTAATGAAAAATTTAGGTCTTATTTCATAATAATTAATCATTGTATTTGTTGTGTGTAGGAAAATTTTATATATTTTCTTAATTAAATTAAAACAATTCATATCTTCCAATTCGACGACGTGGTTATAAAAGTATTTTTTAAATATTAATATTCATTGGTTTGCATAAGCTTGATGTTGCATGTAGTATATGTTGTGAAACATTGAATTCTTTTAAAATATTAAGTCATTACATTCCCACCACATTTGATAAATTGTGTCCTCAAAATTTTAACAATTACTTATATATCAAGGTTTTAACATTTGAAAATACATCAACTAAAAAAACCACATCATAAAAAGTATTAATCTTCCTTTTAAAAAGATTGAAATATAAATGGGAAGTTAATCAAGAATAAAACATAAATACTTTCTCAAATATGGAAAAATTATTAGCATATGAAAATATGGACATTCAAGAAAAAAATAATTTCTAAATAATGATGGATAATGAAATATGATATTAATTACATGAAATTGAATAATCATAAGAAATTCAGTGATCAGAAAACTATAATCCAATATGGTGTAAAAAATCATCAATTCATAATCAATGAATGTAATAAGAAAATATTTTTTGTTTCATGTTTCTTTTCCTAGTGTTTAAGAATTCATTTAACATCTAGAACAAGTAAATAAAGAAAATATACTTATATAATTTTTTATCAAATACATGAAAAAAATTTTATCCTTTTATTTCTGTGTTTTAATAATTTTCCTCCATTATCACATATTTTACTAAAAAATATGAGACTGAATATTTAATGCATAAAGCACAATAATCCACTTTTAATTTTCCACATGGTATATAAAACGGTGAAAATATTTTCATCCTATCATTACTAAAGCCAAAATGGTTAGCACAATGTAAGGTAATACCCAAAGTGAATAAACTATCATATTAATAAATAATACATTAATCTCCAATGTTCTACAATAATACCCATAGTATAAGTTAAATAATTCCACAAAAAATTGACCACATATCCCAAATAACCCCATTAAGAACATATAAAACTAAAAGGATATTCTATAACATTGATATTACATCCCCAAAATTAAATAATATTATTTAGAAATAATCCTTTATGTAATATATAATTATACACCTAAGGGTTACTTATATAAAAACCTAATAAAATTTCTCCTAAAATAGCATTAATCATTTTAAATTACCATTACTTAAAGACCTCAAAATGGGTGTATATTCATTTGATCTTTTGGTCAACCTTAAAATTATAAACTCATGATTGCATCCATAACTCTTAATTTAACCTAAAATTGAAACATCACAATCTCCAAATTTATCTAAAACAGTGTCTAATACCAACAATAAAAACCCTAAAGCCACATATCTGTATTCGATACAAATAACCTATTCTTTACAATTCTAGATTTGATACCAATAATAATGACCCAAATATTAACATCCAAAACCAATATTATCATTTGAAAATATTGGATTAATTACATACCTAAGAACCTTTTAGGTTTATTGTTATTTAGTATTACGAAAAACTCTTATAAAATAATACCAATGTCTTTAATTGATCAATTTCCCCACTACTCCCCACTTTTATTTTTTCACATTGAATCATTTACATTTCCAAAAAAACCTGTCACGCATGAACCATTTTAAGACATAATTTATTTTACTGCAATATTTTTAAATTAGGTAAATGGAAAACATAATAAGGGTGAGCTAAAACACTCAATAAGGGTAAGAATAAGAATTAAAAATTAAAAGTAATTAGTTATAATTAAATGAGCATAAGGTTATGATGATATAATAAAATTGTGTGAGAAAAATATAAGAGAATTAATAATCAAAATTCCATGATCATAAGTAATGAGACATCATAGGAATATTTAATATAAGTCAAGATCCATATAATTCAACAAACACAATACTTCTGAAAATAATCCCTGAGTAAAGGGTCCATTAGAACTCCTAACAAGCATTGAAAAACATTCTAGGTATCTTGGAACATGAATCATTCATCATGGAATTACATAATTTGATAATTACCATATCTCATATATATAAACAATAATAGGTAAACTATATCATATCTCAGGATTAACATGCAATCAATTAACGATGTTGGATCTTAGGATAAATGTAACGTTTTGGGATTTTGAATGTGTTGGAAATCTTGAGTAAAAATTAAGTTTTTTGAGTGGGGAAGCGTTTATTCTAGGATTCATAGGTTAATTTTGAGAGCTTTTTTTCAGTAATTATTTTTTTATATTGGGTTTAAGGTATGGTGAGTGACTCAAGGTTTCATATATGTTTAAGGAGTGTTGATCTTTGAGAAATCATTTTTATAAGGTGTAGGTAGAGGTGCACAGTTTTCTCAAATCATGTGGACCTTAAGGGGAAATCGTGTGGTCCATTTTGTTTGAATTCATAGTTATTAAAACTATGTGGGTTTATGTGCACAACCAAATGAAATATATGCGTTTTTTATAGGGTTTATGTGCTTGGTATGTGCATGATTTTACAAATCGTGCACCTAGACTAGTAAGGTGGAGGTTTCTTTGGATGGTAACATTATAATATTGACACACTATTAGACAAACTGTTTAGAATAACAATGAGGATCAATATATATAGGGATATTACTAATTTACCATCCCATTTAATTTATTCTACTTCTATTTTTATTCCCCAATTTTATGCTCCTTGTGTAGCTGTGGGAGTTCATTCCCTTCTTCTTAGCCTTTGATAGAAATTCGTCATTTACGCTCTGATTCAAGTGTTGTTCCTTTTGTTTGAAGTGTAGTGGTAAATACTATATTCCACTTGACTTATTTATTCGTCCCCCTCACCATTTGTAATTTTATTTCCATCTGATCTCATTTTCCCTATTTCTAGGGTTTTTGTATAAAATATCTAATTCTCTCATTTCATCTTCTATTAGAGGTAAACATTTGATGTGTGAATTCATATGATCATAAGTTCAGTGGTTCCAAAATTTCATTGATTTTTTATATGTTATGTTTCTCTGTATTTAAAAAAGTAAGTGGGATGTTTATTTTTGACCTTTAATTTAAATGGCATGTTTGTTTAGTAAAATTAAAGTTGCATATGGGTTATGGAGTGTTTATTAAGTGAATTTGAGCCTCAAATGTCTTGGGATGATTGAAATGATGTTTCTTATTTCGTTTGGTCATATTGCATTGGTTATTTAATTTAATTATATTTTATATGACGGAATTAGTTTCATGGTAATGTTTCAGTCATCAAATAAAATATATATGGTGATTTGATCATCAAAATTGAGAAAATATACTTATCTAGACTGAGTGCGTGACCCATGACATGTGGGATAGTCTAGACCATCATAAATTAGGTGTTGTGATAGTCTGGTTGAGGATGATGGTGATGAAAATTTCATATATTGGAGACAAAGTATTAATGTGGCACTGTGGTTTTCAATTGGTGTGGATTAGGAAATGATTATGATTTATGGTCACTGGGATCAGGAAATAGCATTATTTGACTCATTTAAACATAGATTAGGAATCATTTGAGGTTGTGATGACCACCAATTGTGGGGGGAGTGCTCTGTATATTTATTAACTTTGGGGATGGTGTTGACCATTAGTTATGGATGAGGTGATAACCATTTAAAGCCACTACTGATGGTGAGTGGGAACATCAAGTGGGGGATGAGTCTCACCATGACATTAGAGGCCGATGGGCCTAGATTATAGAAGATAGATATCTCCATTATTCAAGATGTTGGTAAATTGATCTGAAGGTGGTTTATTATTCTTTCAAGGATGGATTGTGTCCTTTGGGACAATGGGCTGTTAAGATGATGGTGATTGTTCAAGAGGAAGTATGAGGGACATGTGAGATATTGTTTGGCATGTCATTGGAATTCCATTTTACTTCTAATGGGATATATATATATATATATTAATATATTAGATGATGATTGTTATGAGGTTCCATGTTACATGTTATGGGTAGAGACTGATATTTCTTCAGATGTGACTAACTATGGATACAAAATTCCATTTTCAACATTGGTTGAAGCAAGTAAACAATTCCTCATAGCTAACGAGAACAGGTAATGTGGGTTATATAGTTTATTCACGACTGTTGTTTCTATTTATTCATGTATTCATACATTTCTATAAATATATTTTTTATATTGGAAAACATTGGTGGTGGCCTACTGTGTTCATTCTCACATCCTACAGTGGACACTCAATATGTGTATAGTTTTTATAGATTTTAGATCAAGTAAGGGATGAAACTCAGGGGATGGGACTTAGAAACTATGGAGGATCTATGAGTGTGTGATAGGGATTGAAAAGGGACCATGGAGTTCATCACATCAAACTAGAGTTTTTTTGTTATTTGAGTTTGTTCTGATATAATTAGCCATAGTTGATCTTTCATGTCTATTTTTTTATGATTCTTGACTTGTATACGTTATCAAATCTGTATGTATGTCACATTTAACATGTAATTTATATTTTTTTATTATTTCTGATGCTGATTTTTTTGTTTATTCCATAGTGGTGTAATTATATAACATTTTATTTTATTATCACTATATGGTATAGTCTCCCCATTATTTCCAAAGCATACCCTTACTTCTAGTTGTTAGCCTTTAGTATTTTGGAAGGCATGCCTAAGGCCTAGTTTCCCTTCGGTCTTGAGAACTAATTAAGTGGTTCTTATGTTAGAGTGATACAAATGGTCTCAAATCTATTTCATTTACTTTTTGATCATACTATTAGGGTTATGGAAGACAAGAAATTAGGATTTATTAGGAACTGGGTAAGGAGATCATGTTTGGGTTCCAGTGGCCTTGTTCATGGGGGATTAACCATGTTTCTTGGGTGTGTTAAATTGATTCTATTCTTTGCGCTTTTATAGATGATTTATTTCCACCTCGAGTGCCTCACCTTGGTGTGATGTAATTTTACTACACAATTTTTACCCTTGTCCTGATATGGTATGGGAGGATGATTTATGCATCCTGGTAGGCACTTAGGCTCATATTATATGTGGAAGTTCTTATCAATACTTTTTGAGACATGGAATATGAAAAGATGGATTGGGTTGTTTAAAGTGTCAACAAAATGAATAATAGTGTTTTCTTTTATAGATTTTTTGGTAAAATTACCCTCATTCATCCCAAGTATGTTTTTCCAAATAAGATGATATGAGATCTGTTGTGTGTGATGCAAGTGGGACAAACTCAAATATGGATATTCAAGAAAAATGAAAGGATGCGAGTGGTTAAAATTGTTAACAAAAGGCTAAATAGTGTTTTTATGTATAACTTCTTGGTGGAATTATACTTAGCCACTATAGAATGGTGATTTCTTATATGTATGATATCTGATACCTGAATATAAGATAGGTATGTAGGGTTCCATGAGGTCAAATGACATGTGACATGGGCGCAGTAGGAATGTATTAGGGTGGTGAGATACACTTTCTATTAATGTTATACCCTTTTGTAATATATAAGCTTTTTATTATAGTTATTACTATAATTTACCATGGGATTTGGCCTTCAATGTGATTCCACCTATAGGGGATTCGATCAAGGGTTGGGAGGGTAGAGATTTGGTGCTGCTAGAGAGTGTATGGGATGAGGTGCCTAAGGGACAGTATTATCATGAGCAAAAGGAAGAGGCTATGAGGAAGGTGGGAAGCTAAAAAATATGGAATATTTTTGACCATGTCAAGATGATTAGTTTAGAATGATCTTGGTACAAGTAATATAAAGCATTGATAGGGTAGCCTATAGATATGAGTCATCCATAGATTATCTTACTGGTGAGTCATAGCCTAAAAACCCACCATTGTTTCAGGGTGAGGGAAGAGGGAAGGAAAATGAGAATTGGATTGATTCGATGTAAATGATATTTTAAAATCCTGAGGCTCCCCCAAGTCATAGTGTAGAGACCCAAATATTGACATACATAGACATTACATTACTTTTGCAGAATACTTAATACATAAAAAACATTCACCCAAATACCGTATTAGTTTAGTGTCTTCGGAAACTCAGAACTTAGTCATCTAATAATGGTGAAAAAACTTCAAAATCTCCTATAAATATCTACCCCTTTTTGTTTTCATACCTAAAACCATTATTTATATCCTGGGGAAAATAAAACATAAAATTTTTGAGCTCAAATTCTCAGTAAGAGTAAACATAGAGAACATAAAAACAATCCATAAACATTTGAACGTAAAAACACAAACATAAAACATCAAAATCTTGAGAAATAAAATAAATCATGGCATTACATAAGGCATAGATCATGAAGGAACATTAATCATGGGAATAAAACATGTAATTGCGGAAAACCATTAAGCACATGTTATGATTTCCATAGTAGCCAAGGAATTGTTGCCAACACAATCATAGTTGACAAAGTCCATTACTGAACCGGGATTACTTATCATTCCATAACTATATTACTTAACAAGATTCACTTTCCATTATATCCATGTCTATCTCATGAGATATATATCTTTACCCAATAAATTGGAGGGAGGTATAGGTCCCACCCATCTCATAATGAAACCATTCTTATGTGTTCCACGAAATCATAAATCATACATCATAGCTTAACCCATGTAATAAAAATGGGATTCTTGAACATCATGCCATCATAATATAATACATTTAAGATAAAATGACTTACATAAAAATAATTCCATATTAACATAATCAAATAAATGTAATAATATGGATAGAAACATAACCCTATATCATCTTAGATAGAAAATAATTTTGATAAAACACTTAAACTCGGTTCTTGAGGAAAATATCATTTCTTCTTCAAAATCATTTTCTTTTCTAAAAATGACATGAAATTTTAAAAGAAATGAATTTTGTGGAAAATAATCATGAAATCTTGCATAGTAAGCTTCATGTAAATAAGGCATTATGAAACCGGAAAAATTCATTCATGTCGTATAAGTTAAAAAAAAACATTCTCCTCGTACTTTATACGGAAAAGTAAAAAAGTACATAGTATGGTAAAAAAAAGAAATATCCCTTCCATTCATCATAGTAAAAGTAAAAAATTAGTAAAAATTAATTTAAACATACATGGAAACATTTTTATAAAGCATGTACATGGATGATAAATATAACCCCAGTAAATACATATGAATAAACAATCTCGGTTAAGAACGAGATTAGAATAATTATCCCTTACATTATGTCCAATTTCTTCTGTATGTGTCCGAGACTCCTGTATAGTGGGTTTAAACATATTTTTAACTTATAAAAACCCATAATAATATTTATGATATCATATATGATTCACTTATGACTTTATATTACCCGTCTATTTGTCAATTCCATGTTAAAGCAACATTTTCGGTAAAATCGTTTCATTTGTCATCTGTGTTTTGACTTATAATTATTCATATGATTACTTAGATCATGATTATTTACTTCCATAATGAAAACATTATTTATATATAATATATATTCATAATATACATATATATAACAGATCGATAAATGGAAAGAAATACACCGTTCATGGAGACGGTAGGCCGTACGTACGCATGAACGCTGCTTTAGTTTCCTTATTAAATTGAATAGAAGTAAGTAAATAACATATATATAAATCCAGTATCATTAATAGGTCATATATTTCATGATTTTTAATTATATATATACTTTATAATCATTCTTGAATGGTTAACTTGGAAAATGAATCTCATCGCGTTGTGGAGACGGAATCCGTACGTACGCACGAGTGATGATATCATTCACATAATTGTTGAATGGAATTAGAGTGGATGATATAATATCTCAGAATTAGTATGATGTTATAATAATCATATATAGTTTTTATTTACACGATTATACCAATCCAAGTAAGGTGGTGGTGGAAAAACAGATTACACCATGGTGTGGAGACGATAAGTCGTACATACGCACACACGATGATTTCATTTTTTGTAGGATCGATAGAAGGTGAAATGGGGTTGTTTAATATTTATAATAAAATTTCATTATATTATTGATACTAATGTTGTTACTTTATAATGATACAAATACATATGAGGAATTATAAGAAGAAATAAATTTGAAAGAATCGGTAAAGGATATTACCTATTCCTCGATGCGCCTCTTCTAAAACTCCTCATAGGGCACTAATGTGGATCTTTGAAGAAGACCAGAAACGATAGTAAGTTTTCTAGGGAAGTGTAGAAGATAAATTTTTAGGGTATGTCCAAGATTGAAGGCTCAAAATGGTGTGAGGAGGAGAGGGAGGAGGTTCCCTTTAATAAGGGGGCAGAGGATCACTTTTGGAAACCTCTACAATATTAATTTATAATAAACGAAAACCCCACTTAAAAACCACCAAAAATTAATAAATTCTAAGATTATATGATATAGGGTTGTAATCTAATCATCCAATAAAATTTAGACATTTTATAATTTTATTTTAAACCATATCATTTTGATTTATCCTTATTTAATCTATTTAATTTTATTTGTGGTAATAATATTCTAAATTTTAAATTGTTATAAATACATACTTATATGTTGTAAATTTGACATAATTGGATACATTATAACCTTTTGGAAAATATAATTTTAAATTTGTAATTTTTAAATATTTTTAAGATTTTTAAATAATTTAATAATATGTTATTTTTATAACATAACAATAGTGTTAATCTTGACACTATTCATTTATTTGAATTTAAATAAAATCCAAACAGAAGATATATTCACATAAAAATGTTTAATAGAATCATAACATGTCATATTAATCTAGAAATTTTTTGGATAACATTAATTAGTTCATATAATATTTATTTTAACATTAATAAAACCATTTATTTGAGATTTCTCTTAATAAAACAATTACAACATCATTTTTGTATAATTATATAATATACTTATTAGTTGCATAAAATTTAAAAATAAAATAATATAATTATTATAAATCTAATATATTTAAAAATAATACTTTTACTCGAATTTAGAATCTTAAAATCTCAACATGTAAATTGTTATACTTATTAAATTATGAAGGTGACAACTTTTAAATCATTTAAAATAAAATAATATAAGTGTCATAATCTCTTTTTTAAATCTCCTAATGGTAAAAAATTATACCATTGGATGGTTATGGTTTATATAAATATACTAAAAATATGTTTTGTTCAGGTTTTTTGGCCTTTTAATGGGTATTAATGTTTTAATAAAAACAATATTATTGATTTTTCAATAAATAAAAAATTTCCGCATCATTAATATATAAGATATTAAGGTAATTAAATATTTCATAGAAATTACAAATAAATTACCATAACAAAGAAAACTATTTACCTTTCAAATGAATATTTATAATCTAATTTATATTATGTATAACCTTATATTAAAAATAATTTAATTACTAATGTTTGAGTGTGACATATTTCACTTTCATTTATATAAAATAAATTAAAGGTCTTAATCACATACAAGTGAGTTCTAATATATACCACTTCGACCCAAGATTATTTTAGGACGAAATATAATAATCCAATAATATTAATACAAGTGTTAGGGTAATTTTATAATATTAATTTTACCCTTAATTACCTAATTTACCTTTAACTAGGGTAAATAAAACTTACCGTAGTTACTAATCATAATGCCCAAAAATAAAAAGTATCCTATTAACATAATTTGGACCTAATTATTCCAAATATGGAATCCATTTTTCCAAATTCAAAATACTGAAGATGCAGTAATTAATTTAAAATTAATCTTGTTTTCGAAAAAAAAACAGCTTTCTGTTTAAAACATTGCAAAAGATTGAATTGATTTTACCAATGAATTCAATGTAAAATAAATGCTAATGACATACATTATATTAAATGGTAAAAATATATTCTATTTATACTTTAAAACAATTTACTATTATAATTTAACCATATAAATTATCTTGATGAAAAAAGATGTTTTTATGTAAAATTTAGAGTGTTTTTACTATTCATCAAAATAAGAATGTTGTCAGATAAATATCAAAACTTTATACAATGTAATTTTTTATATCATGATTAAAAATAAGAAGTTTTTTTTTTTGAAATTGAACTTAGAAACTTTTCAAAAATTATATTTAAAATGGGTGTGCCTTTAAAAGGCGGCAAAAATGCATTTTGGAAAAAATACTTCTTTTATCTGAAAAATTGATTTTATTCTCATACCTCATTCTATAAAATGTGTAAGATGAATTATAATGTTATAAAATTCAAAATTCGGGTAATACTATTCATAAAGGAAAGTTCATAATAATATTATAACAATATATCATTGTTTAGTGAAACTCGGTATTGCGTACAACCTACGCTATTGAGGAAGGTTTCTCTTGGATGCAACATAATCCAAGATTAGTGTTTGCATATACTACAAGATAATATGGTGTTGCGTATAGCACAAGCTAATCTTGGTGATGCATACAAAAAAAATACTTCAATGAAATTAAAAAAAATACTTCTCATAATATCTCATGGTGTTACATTCTACCCCCTTTAAAAATAATTTCGCCCTCGAAATTTTTCGGGTTATAAATGTTTTAATACTTGAATGTTTCTTTAATAGAAACCCACATCATAAAAAGGAATACTAAAAATTAATTTTAAAACTAAAGTCTGAAATGTAACAGTTACCCAAATTAACTCATCACTAGGTTTCTACATAGGAGAACATAGGTGAAAATATGGATATAGAAGAGAAATATAACCATCAATTTCTGATGGAGAGTGGTAGAGAACATGGCTATAAAAAAACCAACAACCACAAATCCATAAATTTGTGATTATATAAGGTATCATCTGATTTATCAGATATGAGGGTTCTAGGACAATGTAGTTGGTTTTCAAGATCATTTCCCTAAAGATGTTGATTTTTTTGCATAAGGAGAAATACTTACATGATTTTAGTGTAATATCATCCTTGTTCATTCAATACACAATTTCCACATCATCTCGTATTTAAAGAAATGAGGTTGAATTTTTCATTCGTGAAGTATTAGGAAGATCATGCGATTGAATGACGGGTCATTCCATCTGTCTCTATCACAAAAAGGTTAGCTCAAGATATTAAATATACTTAAGTTCATCTATAGTGAGTTTAATCATATATGGTTCCAAAAATGGACTTATACTTCATCTATCATACCATAAAACTAATTTCTACAAAACAGGGACTTCCTATAGGCCATTGGTAGGCGATAAAGGGATGTCGCACTTCTGTTGTGGGTTTGATCCCCGCAGCCCTGTCTGACGTGAATGGTTTTCGCCCATTCTACAGGATGTCCTTTTTCTAAAACTATACTATTATAACATTTCAGAAATAAAATCAAAAAGTTATAGACTTAAGAAAAACTATATGATGTCTAAATTAATCCACTCCAACCTTTAGTCTTATTGAAAATAATTCTGTCCAATCTCATAGTATAAAGTAAACAATTACTAGAAATGTCATATACCGAGCATGTGAATACCATCATTTATCCCCCATATATCATACAATATATCTTGTTGGTCACATTCCAAACATGTGAATACCTTAATCCTGTATTCACTTAAAACATGTGTTACCATAAAACCTTAGTTAATACATGAATGCTGTCAAAAGATAACTCTTTCCACATACCAAAATCGCAAAATTTCTATATACTGAAACCATGATATCAATTTGTCCTTTTTATCAGTCATGAGCTCATTAATAATATCAAACATATTATTTTCTCCTTATCCCTTCATTATGCACATATCATCTTCTTTCCAAAAATATTTCAATCACTTTTCATGGTTACTGGTACCATATAATTATTGAAAACCACAATAAACCAATACATAGATATTCTAATGTACCACGATACTATAAATGAGATTACACAACATTATTTTGGAATCTTGTCACATAAACACTTAATCCTTCCACCACATCGTTTTCATACTCAATATCACTAATAGTGATCGCATGTGACTTCCCTTTGACATTTTCCTTAAGAGTTTGTTGATGTTGATCATCATTAAACCTTGGATTAGGGAATTGGTTAGCATAATTCCCCATTTCCTTGCACTTCTAGCACTAAATTGTTGGTGGTGAAATCTCTATAGTCTTTTCTATATTCACATAGTTAGCTATCTTATTCCCATTACACCGACACTCAGAATCTCGATGACCTTCTTTTCCACACTTAAAACATTTTCTAGTCCCTTGAAGACAATCTCCACCATGAGTTTTTCCAAACATTGAGCATAAAGAAACATTCGTCCTCTTTTCACCATTGTTTTGAGATTTTTCCTTGAACTACATCTTTTCTTTATTGTCAAAACCACAAGATGGATATATAACACCAACTTCTAGTTCTACATTGATTGCACAATGCACAATTTCTTCATAGATACTAAATTCACTTATAAATATTTCCCTTCAAAGACTTGGTTTTAATCCACTAAAAAATGAATCAACTTTACATTCAATTTGGATGACAAAGACAGATTCATACCTTGCAAGCCTTGTAAAATTCTCCTCGTATATACCAACAGATTCATCTTATTTTTTGCTTAAGCTCAAGGAACTCCTTTTCCATCTTTGTTTGAAGAATACAAGGGAAGTACTTATTGAAAAATAAGTTCTTAAACTCATCCCATTCCATGGATTCTATTTCATCTTGGGGACTTGTATTTTAAATTAGAGTCCACCACTGGTCTGCTTCAACTTCTAAACTATAAATAGGCAGAATAAATTTTTCATGTTCCAAACATTTAAGTATGGAAAATATCTTTTCAATGCTATTGATCCATTGTTTAGAAACTGGTGGATCAGAAGACCCGCTGAAAGAAGGTGGACGTTGCCTCATGAAGGACTCAATAAAATATTTTTCTCTTCTCTTCTCATTTTGAATTCCCTAATGATTCATAGATTGTGTAAGTATAGAAATAGTATTTTTCACTCCATCTCCCATAACATTGGTTTGTTCTAGAGGACAATCATTGCATTGTCCATTACATTGATCAACACGGTTCCTTCGGGTTCCATCCATCATCTAAAACCCAAAAAGAATAGTGTGAGAGTCAAAAATCATTCTAGGAAAACCACATAATAAAGGGAGAGTACCTTCAATATCTAACATCTTAGGATTAATTCTATGATAATTACAGTATTTCTAGGACTATAACCTATACTTATACTTAACCTAAGAGACAAACCTAGACATGCCTTTTAAATATCTTTAGGGATAACACTAAAGTTTTCGCATCCTTGTTTCCAAAGGTTAACTAATCCTTTCCTCTGATACCAACTATAGAGACCCAAAGCTTGACGTACATAGACCTTACATTACTTTTGTGGAATAATTAATACATAACAAAAATAGATGCCCAAAGACTCTATTATTTTAGTGTCTTTGGAAACTCAGAACATAATCTTTTAATCATGGTGAAAGATCTTCAACATCTCCCATAAATATCTTCCCCTTTTGTTTTCTTACCTAAAACCTTTATTTATATCATGGGGAAAAGAAAACATAAAAAGTGTGAGCTCAAATGATCAGTAAGGGTAAACCTGGAGAATATAAAAACAATCCATAAACATTTTAACCTAAATAATGAACATAAACCATCATAATCTTGAGAAATGACATAAATATTGGAATTACATAAGGCACGGATCATAAAGGAACATTAATCATGATAAAATAGCATGGGAATAAAACATGTAATTGTGGAAAACCATTAAGCAAATGTTATGATTTCTATAGTATCCAAGGAATTTTTTCCAAGACCATCATTGTTAAAACCCTTTTTTGGCTATAAAATACTTTGGAATATTCTTGATGTTATTCCAGAGCAGCACCTTCAGACGGCGTGTGATTCCGAGCCCCAGTATGGACGGAATTAAATTTTCAGTGCATTCACACTGGGCACGCCAAATTATTGGGATAACTCCTAAACGGTGATTCAAATCATAAATATGAGTGCACGGATGGGTCCTAAATGGGATTTTTAACCTAGTAGCGCCATAAAACATGTCGGCGTGGGATTTTGGGAACCCTCACCCGTTAATGGAACGTTAAACGGATAATTAAAAAAATTAATTTATTCGTTTAATGGTTAAACTCAAGTATCTTTTAAACAGCTGCTCGGATGGGAAACCCAAGGGTACCGTTGAGTCCAGAGCATGATGTTTACCCTTGTGGGGGCTTAACCTCAACCCCTTCGAGAGTTTAGGATGCGGGGTAATTTGGGGGTTTAAATTAATTAAAATTTTAATTAGGTTTTCTTTATTTAAACATTAACCCATCCCCTCTCCTTCATTTTCACCTACTAGAGGAAGAACTGTCAATTGAGATCCTCTCCAATAAGCTCCCCTCCATCATATCGTCCTCTCCAAGGTGTTGCAACTTCCGGCAGATCGCACGTGAAGCGTCAGGCTATGCCTAAGAGGTAGGCTTGTGTTTTATATTTTTAATTACCGCAATCTTCATCAAATTGAATTACTTGCGTTGAATTGCTATCAAATTGTCAAGAGAATCCCATAAATGCGTAGTACATGTTCTAAGCTCCTAGAAGCATGTTTTAGATTTAAATTTGGAGTTCCGAGGTATCCACAGCTACGAGCCGATATCTGGGGTGTTTGTGGTGTTTTTCCGGAGGATTTGGTTTCTCTGGAAGGTTTGCATGGCGGTCGGCGGCGACACGACGTCCTCAAAAGGCGGCGGTGCGAGCTTAGGAGGTGGCGCTGGTCCAGGTGGCGGCCTCATGCAGTGCTCCAGGAGGTGGCTCTAGGCTGTGTGGCCGAGGGCGTCAGAACGGTGGTCGGGCGAGCAGTCGGCTGAGCTGAGGGCATCGACGCCGGCAACGGGGCGCGACGACCCATGCCTACTGGCTTTGTTGGTCGGCGTGCACGGGAGACTGGGGTCCCCGTGACCCCTAATGGCGATAGGGACCCACGATACATGGATCCCATGGAAGAAGATTGGGACCAGCTCAAGCCAGTCCGGGCGAGGCAGCCAGCCCACGCGGTGAACTGCGGGCCGGATTAGGCAGTGGGTGGGCCGGCCAAACCGGCCCGACCCACCCTATTCTGGTCCTTCATTATTTAAACTCCATTAAATTACTAATCATAAATCAGATTTGCATGCATTCTATGACAACGTGATCCATAGATTGAGATGGATGTTTTGAGATGGTCTTGGGGAATTTAAACTCCAGAAACGGGGGCTCGGGGGCACAACACGTCCGTTAAAGGAATAATGATTTTCTGGGCATTCTTGTTTTGGAGGGCGCAAACACATCCAATGTCTATTTTGAGCACCATCAGCGGCGTTGTGACTATGGAATCTAGATGAATATTTCTAGTATGGTTTTGGGCATTGATACTGAAGTTGAGTCATGGGCCCCATGGTCCGTCTTTTAAGCTGCGAGCAGCGTTAAACAGATTTTTTATCGGACGTCCGTTTGGGGCATGCGAGCAGTCATCTATGGGTGTTTTTATGAGGGAATTTAAATGGTGAAATCCACACACTTTAATTATGCACGATGGTACGGGCCCCGTGAGGGCCGTTTTGGGAGCTGGCGGTGATTTCCATCTGCTTCACCGGGTTTCCGAATCAGACAAGTGATTAGTCAATCTTGTGTACTGTTTCGAGAGGATTGGAAAGGTGTGATCTGTTTTTTGCACGTTGGGATATAGATGCGGGTCCCATGAAGCACAACTCATGTGTGGTATGGAGAAATACATCTTATTCTCTGGATATCTACTGGACTCCAGTGAGAAGTCAATTTGACATGTCTTTCGGAAGAGATCACAATAGTGCGATGCGCCTGACTGTTTTTGGGGATGAGTCTCGGGACCACGGGATGCGGTTCGGGATAAAGCAGTGTTGAATGACTTTTACGTCGGATGTCCCTTAGAGGCGAGTAAATATTATATCTCGTATTTTCTTCCAAGAAGATTACAACGGTACAATCCGTTTGGATGTGCAGAGTCTCTTTCGAGAACTCATTTAAATGAGGAAACAGGAAAGGTGCACTAGTGGTGGTTCTTCCTGCGGTTTTTGTAGAGAACCCTTGGCGTGCGATTGTGTTCACTCCCATGCGAGTGAGGTTGATATTTTAAGAGATGTGGTTTCCCGTGCTAGGGCCATGGTAGAAGCAGGTTGGTGAAGTTATGCTTACACCTTTTTGCATTAACATTGGGTGTTGTGTGCACGATAGCCCTTGGGCTGGCAATGTGGCTTACTCTGGTAGTATATGGGAATGATTGGAGGTATATGTTGCAGTTTGTACTTGAGAAATTTTTTTCTTGGTTTGGAGATGAGGTGGGGCCACACGTCGTGTGGTCCCCATGTGCGCGTTGTGTTCTAATTTATGTACCTTTGACCTCTCACGACATAGAGGGTACTTCTGTTCTTGATGGTTTCGACCAGCAGGGTTGAGTGGGTTCCCCCTGGTTCTATTCTCTATGGTTTTGCTAAAAGAGTTTTTTTGGTCCCCCCCATTATTTCAGTTGAGGGGGTTTTTAGTGTTGTGTCCCTTTCACCGGACTGTGGCATCGTTTACAGAAAAGTGCGTTCGTACAATGTAGGTGTTTCCCACTTTCTGGAGTGAGTTGTCTCGGTCCGCTTCAAAAGTGACTCAGCAGATCGGAGCATGATCACCTTGAGAGTCTCTAGGAGATCCTCACATCCCTTCGTGTACCCTGGTACTGTTTTTTGGGTATAGTTTTGACCAACACATTATGTGGGCCCCGATCCTCTACCCAGGAGGTTGTTTCCAGTAGGGTACGGAGCCCCCAGTGAGCCATGGGCGCAGACTCCCTAGCTATGTATCAAGATCATATCTTCCTTATGTGATCTATCCTAACTTGTTTCCCTCTACGTGTTCTAGTTACCAGTTAGGTACCATCTAGCAGGGATGGCCAGTGGTGTACCTTCCAGTAGGGAAGTCCAGTGTTGTACTATCCAGCAGGGATGGCCAGTGGTGTACCATCCAGCAGGGATGGCCAGTGGTGTACCATCCAGTAGGGATGGCCAGTGGGGTACCATCCAACAGGGATTTCTAGAGTGGTTCCGGGTCTCCCTCTAGTGGATTACCCTTTCGCAGGGCTGGGCAGTGGGAACCCATCGACTATGAGAAGACCTCTCGACTGTGTGACAGTGACGAGGTGTGGCTTGACTCCCCCCTAGAACTCTCAGGTACGAGGGGCAATTTCCCCACCAAGACGCGTCCTTGTGACGTGACCTAAAACCATGCGAGTGAGTTAGTGCCATCCAACGCAGATAGTGTTAGGGTGTGGTGATCTGAGCCCCTTGACTTGCAGTTCGGGGAAGACATGCAGGATACTAGGCATCGATGGTGTTTACTTCTGGGACTGTTGGATACTCACTTTATTAGGATGAAATGCGGGATGGAGATCCCCTTACAATCTTGTTAGGGTTTCTTGATAGAGTATATATATATATATATACCTTCTTCCAGTACCCACTCCTTGGGTTTTGGTTGCTCCCATTCTAGGAGAGTCGAAGATTTACTGGGTATGCCACGTGATTTCCGTGTCTAGATTTTTGTGGTTGGACGAGTCTACTCTCCTGCTATAGGTAGAAAAGACTCAACGAGAAGTTCATCTTCTCACCACTTCTAACTCCTTGAGTTTGGACGAGTCTACTTCCTTCCTCTTGTTGGCTTGAGTTGTACTCTTTATTACACTCTCTCTATTGTACTCCATTACTATTCCCTGTTTGATCTACTGCTCACTCTTCGGTACCTCCTTTGTTGCTCCTTCGAGACTTTGGGTAATCCTACTGAGTATTTTTATACTCACTCATGCTTGGTCTTTGCCCGCACATGGTGTCTCGTTGCTGACGATGGACAGGTTGGTCGTGACTTTAGCGGAGCTTAGGAGTTCGGGAGCTCGGACCGGGTGCGGTGGTTTTAGTCATGTTCCAGGTGTGGGACTCTCCCAACTGTTTACTTTTGTGTAACTATTGCTGGGTTGTGGCACTTTTCTTTTTGGGTGTGTGTTTTTTCCTTTTTATTTCATTTTACCTTCAGCACTTGTTTTGTATTGTTTAGAGGCCGATGCAATTTTTTGGTTTCTTATAGAAGTTAATACTTTACTTTTCCTTTTACTCTTCACTTCTGAATTGAGTGGGTTGTGTGTGTGTGTACATGTACTCAAGAAAAGGCCTCCCCGAGTTGTTTAGCCTTCGGCGCTTGTCTCCATCCCCTGGTCTATGGAGGCGGGCTTGGTGTAGTTGCGGCTTGATCCCGGGTAGGTTCGGGTTGTGACAAAGTGGTATCAGAGGTGGTTCATTCCATGGGATGTTTTTTGGACGTCCCTAAAAAGAATTGTTTGGGATTTAGGGCAATAGTGTTAATGTGTCTCGAGAGCGGCTCTCAGGCCAGGGAGTCCAGTGATGGTGCGGTGGTCGACGTATCCATTCACCAGGATCCTGATAACCCGCTTGTCGACTCGGCAATATGAGACACTTTTTTGTAGGGAATATTGGTTTGTGCATCACATAGGATTGAGTCTTGACTGTCCTTATTGATTCATCTCCCCATTGTTGTTACCATTATATACATATATGCTCATCCGACCGCAACACTCCTTGATAATATTCAATATGTCTCCACAAAGACAGAAAACTAGGATACCAGCTTTGGTTTGTGACGACGACCCTGTGAGATACAAGGCCTCAGTCCAGGACCCATCATTTGAGTCCCTTTCTCCTAGTGGGCCGGTAGAAGCACCCCTACCTGGTGACCAGCAGACAGTTTCAGCAGAGCACACTAAGCTTGAGCGCAGGTTGAGCACACTCCGTGAGTTCCAGTGACAAAGACCGCTGAGGTTTAGTGGTGATTCATACCCTCAAGCAGTAGAGGTTTGGATCGAGACAGTGGTTCACCTATTTAGGCTTGTGTAGATGCTGACAGATCTTATGGTGCCTTTGGCCGCCAACCTTTTCCACGGAGCAGCTGGGCTTTGGTGGAGTTTGGTGACTTAGTTTCTTGAGGAGTCGTCACTTTCGTGGGATGACATTGAGATGTTGTTTCCTGAGGAGTTTTACCCCTCTTGATTACGCTCCATTTGGATCTAGGATCTCCTGCAGTTTCAGCAGGGAGGGATGACGGTGACTGAGTATGTGACTAGTTTCACAGACCGTGCACACTTTTACCCGGACGTGGTCCACGACGGCAACTTCCGAGCACAGAAGTTCAAGTAGGGTCTCCACAGAGAGATGTGTGCTGTCATAGTACCCTTGGGCATTCCCACTTATTCCAGGGTGCTAGAGAAAGCACTGTTGATAGAGAGATTCCTACCATGCTTTACAGTTGATGGTGGCAGTAGGCACAATGGATCTGAGACGTCTGTTGCTGCTAGCAGTCATCAGCAGACAGAACCTCGACACAGGTGGATTTCCAATAACTAGACTCAGGGGCGTGGTCATACAACATAGTGGTGCTGGAGGGAACTAGTGAAGCCCTAAGAGAGTCGGTGTTATGCTTGCGAAGGGCAAGTTCACCTGGCGTGAGACTACCCGACCAGGTGCGCTAATAATATCGGGTAGGTAGCTGGTGCACCCCCATGATAGAGGCAACGCTGTGATCGGAGTAGCGCCCAGAGAGGTGGTGCTAGAAGAGGAGCGGGAGAAGCTGGTAGTGGGGACGAATTTACGAGGTCTTCCCATCACCACTAGGTGGTCTACTTCAGGCTTCAGGAGCTAACAGTTGGGACCACGGACAACCACGAGCTTTGGATGTCTACAATCTTGCAGAGCATGAGGTGGAAAGAGGTACACTTTAAGACTCTTCTACTTTTTGCATTAGAATTGTTAGACTCTGTGTGTGAAATTATTTTCTCCCTGCTCCTTGTTTGAGTTGTTACCTGGGTGGTGCGGGGCGTCGGTGTAACCTTGTGTTGGTAAGGTAAAAGGCGTGGAGCCTTTCCCTTTAGTCGACGGTGGCGACTCCTTCACCTTTTGAACGTGTAAGATAGTCTTGGTCATGGGACATCGACTATGAATCCTTGTGTGACCAAATATCCTTAGGTGTTTCACCATATGGATATTCTGAAGGAGGGAATCACCTGGCTTTGTCCCAGGTCCAAACAGTGATTCTAGTTGTGGCGTGCGACATAGGAGTTCGGTTGGGGAGGTGAGTTACACCCGAGCGCCTTCAGGCCATTTGAGACCTTGCAGAGGGATGTCGAGGTTCCCAACTGCCTTTCCCTAACCCCAATGGATGGTTTGGGTGTATAGGGTGTCCCGCATGACTCACCTGAGAAGAAGTGTGCATGCCCCTATGCACGTAATTGGAATGGGAAAAACTCGCATGAACAGATCAAATCCTTTGGTGTGTGTGCGGTGACGCGGGTCTATGCAAGAGTTCTTCTGGGTACGGGAGAGCTAGGTGTGGGTTTAGTACCCGGATTTGTTCCCTGGTTTTTCTTTTTGGGGAAAAAAAGCATGAAGGAGGGAATGATGTAAGAACCATGTATTTGGCTATAAAAGACTTTGGAATATTCTTGATGTTATCCAGAGAAGCACCTTCAGACATCGTGCGATTCTGAGCCCCAGTGTGGCCGGAATTAAATTTTAGTGCGTTCACACTGGGCACACCAAATAAATGAGATAACTCCTAAACGATGATCCAGATCAGAAATCTGATTGAACGTATGGGTTCGAAATAGGACTTTTACCCTAGGAATGACATAAAACATGTCAGCGCGGGATGTTGTAACCCCTCGCCCATTAACAGAACGTTAAACAGATAATTAAAAAAATTAATTTATTCGTTTAATGGTTAAACTCAAGTATATTTTAAAAGGTTTCTTGGATGGGAAAACCGAGGGCACCGTTGAGTCCAGAGGGTGCTTTTTACGCTAGGGGTGGCTTAACCTCGACCCCGTTGAGAGTTTTAGATGTGGGATAATTTGGGGGTTTAAATTAATTAAAATTTCAATTAGGTTTTCTTTATTTAAACCTTAACCCATCTGCTCTCCTTCATTTGCACCTCCTGGTGGAAGAACCCTCAAGGAAGATCCTATCCAACAAGCTCCCCTCCATCTTCTACTCCTCTCCAAGGTGTTGCATCTTCCAGCGGATCGCACGCGAAGCGTCGGGATATGCCCAAGAGGTAGGCTCGCGTTGTATAGTTTTAATTCCCGCAATATTCTTCAAATTGAATTACTTGAGTCAAATTGCAATCGAATTGTTGAGAAAATACCATAAATGCGTAATACATGTTTTTATCTCTCCAACTCATGTTTAGGATTTAAATTTGGAGTTCTGAGGCATCCGTAGCTCCGAGCCGAAGTCTGGGGTGTTTGTGGTGTTTTTCCGGTGGATTTGGGTTCTCCTGCAGGTTCGAGCATCGGCCGGCGGCGGCGCGACGTCCTCAGGAGGCGGCGAAGCGAGCTCAGACGGCGACGCAAGGCCAGGTGGCAGCCTCCGGTGGGGCTCCAGGGGGCGGCTCCATGCCGCGGGGTCGAGGGTGTCGGCACGGCGGCCGAGCGAGCAGTCGGGCGAGCTGAGGGCGTCGACGACGCCAGCGGGGCACGACAACCCGGGCTGACCAGCTTTGCAGGTCGGCGTGCGCGGATGACCGGGGTCCCCGTGACCCCATCTGGAGACAGGGACCTACAATACGTGGGTCTTGTGGAAGAAGAGTCAGACTGGCTCTAGTTGGTCAGGGCGAGGCAGCCGTCCTGCGTGGTGAACCGCGGACCGGCCGAACCAGCCCGGCCCACCCCATTCTAATCCTTCATTATTTAAACACCATTAAATTGCAAACCGTAAATCAAATTAATGTTCAGTATGTGGAGACACAATCCTTGGATCGAGACGGATATTTTGAGATGGTCTTGGAGAATTTTGACTCCCGAAATGGGGGCTCGGGGGCACGACACGTCTGTTAACAGGAATAGTGTTTTTCTGGGCGTTCTTGTTTTGGATGGCGCGAACACATCCGATGTCCTTTTTGAGCACCGTCAGCGGTGTTGAGACCCTGGAATCAAGAAGAATATGTCAGATATGTCTTCAGGTGTTGAAACCTGAGTTGAGGCATGGTTCTCATGGGCCGTCTTTTAATCTACGAGCAACGTTTAACAACTTTTTCATCGGACGCCCATTCGAGGCGTGAGAGTAGTCGATTTTGGATGTTTTTCCGAGGGCATTGCAATATCGCTATCTTCCTAATTTAATTATGCACGATGGTGTGAGCCCTAGGAGGGCCTTATTGAGAGTTTTTCGGTGATTTCCATCTTCTTCATCTGGTGTCTGAATCAGACAAGTGATTAGTCAATCTTGTGTACTTTTTCAAGAGGATCGCAAAGGAGCGATCGGTTCGTTGCACTTCAGGACCGAGATATAGGTCCCATGAAGCACCGCTCATGTACGGTACAGTGAAATAAATCTTTTTCTCTAGATATCTGTTGCACTCAACTGATCAATCAATTTGACGTGTCTTTCCGAGGAGATCACAACGAAGCGATGTGCCCGACTGTTTTTGGGGCCGAGGCTCGGGACCATGGGACGCCGTTCGGGTGTAAAGTAGTGTTGAACGTCATTTACATCAGATGTCCATTAGAGGTGAGTAAATAGTCTATCTCAAATGTTCTTCTATGAGGATTAGAACGGTACGATCCATTTGGATGTGCTGAGTCTCTTTAGAGATCTCATTTAAATGAGGAATAATGAAAGGTGTACCGGTGGTGGTTCTTCCTATGGTGTTTGTAGAGAAACCTTGGCATGTCATCATGTTCACTTATGTATGAGTGAAGTTTATGTTTGAAGATATGTGGTTGGCTATTCTAGGGTTGTGGTGGAAACAGGTTGGCGAGGTTATGTTTACGTCTTTTGCGTTAACATTGGGTGTTGTGTTCACGATAGCCCTTGGGCTGGCAATTTGGCATACTCTGGGAGTATATGAGAATTATTGGAGGTACATGTTATAGTTTGTACCTGAGAACGTTTGTTCTTGGTTTGGATATGAGCTAGGGCCACATGTCGTGTGGGCCCCATGTGCACGATGTGTTCTACTTTGTGTACCTTTGACCTCTCGCAACATAGAGGGTCCTTCTGTTCTCGATGGTTTCGACCAGCAGGGTTGAGTGGGTTCCCCCTGGTTATGTTCTCGATGGTTTGGATGGTAGAGTTGTTTTAGTTCCCCCATTATTTCAATTGATGGGGTTATCAGTGTTGTGTCCCTTTCACTGGACTACGACATCGTTTACGGCTATGTGGGCTCATACAGTTTGGGTGTTTTCCCACTTTCTAGAGTGAGTTGTCTCAGTCCGCTTTGACAGTGACCCAACGGATTGGAGCTTAATTTCCTTGAGAGTCCTGGGGAGATCCTCACGTCCCTTCATGTATCCTGGTAGAGTTATTTGGGTATAGGGGTGACCAACACATTATGCGGGACCCGATCCTCTACCCAGGAGGTTGTTTCTAGTAGGGTACGGAGCCCCCAGTGAGCCCTAGGCGCAGACTCCCTAGCTGTGTATCGAGATCATATCTTCCTTCCGCGATCTATCATGATGTGTTTCCCTATACGTGTTCCGGTTACTAGTGAGGTACCATCCACAAGGTATGGACAGTGGTGTACCATCCCGCAGGGATGGCTAGTGGTGTACCTTCTCATCAGGGATGGCCAGTGGTGTACCGTCCAATAGGGATGTCTAGTGGGGGGATGTCCAGAGTGGTTCCGGGTCTCCCTCCAGTAGATTACTCTTTCGTGGGGCTGGGCAGTGGGAACCCATCGTCTTTGAGAAGAACTCTCGACTGTGTGACAATGACGAGGTGTGTCTTGACGCTCCCCCTAGAACTCTCAAGTACGAGGGACGATTTCCCTACCGAGATGTTTCCTTGTGATGCAACCTAAAACAGTGTGGGCGAGTAAGTTCCGGCTAAAGAATATAGTGTCAATGTATGGTTATTTGAGCCCCTTGACTTTCCATTCGGGGCAGACGTGCGAGATACTGGGCATCAATGGGGTTTACACCTGGGACTGTTGGATACTCACTTTCTTGGGCTGAGATACGGGACGAAGATACCCTTACGATCTTGTTCGGGTTTCCTGACAGAGCATATATATATGTATACCTTTTTCCAGTACCCACTCCTTGGGTTTTGGTTTCTTTCCTTCCAGAAGAGGCGAAGATGCATAGGGTATGCCACGTGCTTTCCGTGACTAGCTTCTCATGGTTGGACGAGTATGCTCTCCTGCTATCGGTAGAAAAGACTCAAATAGATGTTCATCTTCTCACCGATTCTAGCTCCCAGTGTTTGAACGAGTCTACTTCCTTCATCCTATTGGGTTGAGCTGTAATCTTTACTGCACTATCTCTATTTTACTCCTTTACTATTCCCTGTTTGATCTACTACTAACTATTCGGTACCTCCTTTATTGCTCTATCGAGCCTTCAGGGCATCCTACTGAGTATTTTTATACTCACCCTTGCTTGAGCATTTCCCGCACATAGTGTACCCTTGAAGATGACAGACAGGTTGGTCGTGACATCAGCGGTCCTTAAGAGTTCGGGATCTCGGACCACGTGCGGTGGTCGTAATCAGGTTCTAGGTGTGGGACTCTCCCAGCTGTTTACTTTTGTTTACCTGTTGCTGGGTTGTGACACTATTCTGGTTGGCCGCATGTTTTCCCCTTTTTCTTTCAGTTTAACTTCATCACTTGTTTTGTACTATTTAGAGGTCAATGCACTTTTGTGGTTTCTTCTAGTAGTTAGTACTTTACTTTTCCTTTTACTCTGCACTTCTGCATTGAGTGGGTTGCGTGTGTGTGTACAGATACTCAAGAAAAGGAATCCCTGAGTTGTTTAGCCTTTGGCACTTGTCACTAGCCCCTGGCCTATAGAGGCGAGATTGGGGTAGTTATGGGCCGATCCCAGGTAGGGGTGGGTCGTGACAATCATAGTGGACAAATTCCATTATTGAACCGGGTTTACTTGGTGTTCCAGCCCTGTTTTACTGAACCAAATTCACTTTGCATTCTAGATATGTCTATCTAATGAGATATAAATCTTTACCCAATGCATTTGAGGGAGATATAGGTCTCACCCATCTTGTAATGAAACCATTATTATGTGTGCCACAAAATCATAACTCTTACATCATAGCATAACCCATGTAATAAAAATGGGATTCTTAAACAACATGCCATCATAACATAATCCATATAAGATAAAAGGACTTACATAAAAATAATTCCATCATAACATATTCAAATCAATGTAATAATAGGGATATAAACATAACCCAATATCATCTTAGATAGAAAATAATTTTGATAAAACACTTGGACTTTCTTCTTGAGGAAAATATCCTTTCTTCTTAAAAATCATTTTCTTTTCTCAAAATGACATTCAATTTTAAAAGAAATGAATTTTGTGGAAAATAATCATGAAATATTGAATAGTAAGCTTCATGGAAATAAGATGTTATGAAATCGTAAAAATTAATTCATGTCGTATATGTTAAACAAAAACATTCTCCTCGTACATTTGCCGAAAAAGTCAAAAAGTACATCATATGGTAAAAACAAGAAATAACCCTTCCATTCATCATAGTAAAAGTCAAAAATTGGTAAAAATAAATTTAAACATGCATGAAAACATTTTTAGAAAACATGGACATGGATGATAAATATAACCCCAATAAATACTTATAAATAAACAATCTCGGTTAAGAACAAGATTAGAATAATTATCAGTTACCTTATGTCCAATTTCTTCCGTATGTGTCTGAGACTCCTGTATAGTGGGTTTGAACATATTATTAACTTCTAATAGAACCATAATAATATTTATGATATCATATGTGATTCACTTATGACTTTATATTACCCGTCCATTTGTCAATTCCATGTTAAAGCATCATTTTGGGTAAAATCGTTTCATTTATCATCCGTGTTTTGACTTTTAATTATTCATATGATTACATAGATCATGATTATTTACATATAGAATGAAAAACATGATTTATATATAATATATATTCAGAATATAAATATATATAATAGATAGATAAATGGAAATAAATACACCGTTCATGGAGACGGTAGGCCGTACGTATTCATGAACGCTGCTTTCATTTCATTATTAAATTGAATGGAAGTATGTAGATAACATATACATAAATATAGTATCATTAATATGTCATATATTTTATGATTATCTATTATATATATAATTTATAATCATTCTTGAATGGGTAACTTGGAAAATAAATCTCATCGCGTCATGGAGACGGTAATCTGTACGTACGCACGAGCGATGATATCATTCCCATAATTATTGACTGGAATTAGAGTGGATGATATAATATCTAATAATTATTATGATGTTATAATAATCATTTATAATTATTATTTACACCATTATACCCATCCAAGTAAGGTGGTGGTGGAAAAACCGATTACCCCGCGGTGTGGAGACGGTAAGCCGTACGTACACACGCGCGGTGATTTTGTTTTTTGTAGGATGGCTAGAAAGTGAAATGGGGTTATTTCATATTTATAAAAACATATCAGTATATTATTGATACCTATGTTATTAATTTATAATGAAACAAATATATAATAGTAAGTATAAGAAGAAATAAATTTGAAAGAATCGGTAAAGGATATTACCTCTTCCTCGATGCGACTCTTCAAAACCACCTATTAGAGAACTAATGTTGGTTTTTGAAGAAGACCAAGACCTCTAATATGTTTCCATGAAAGTGGAGAAGATAAATTGTCAGGGGTTTTCCTAGATTTAAGGTTCAAAATGGTGTGAGGAGGAGAGGTAGGAGGTGCCCTTTTATAAGGGAGGAGAGGGACACTTTTGGAAAGCTCGAAAATATTAATTTATAATAAACTCAAAACCCACATAAAAACCACCAAAGACGACTCAATTAGACCTTGATATGAGATAGGGTTGTAATCTCATCAAAAAATAAAATTTATACACGTTTTATGTTTATTTTAAACCTTATCATTTTGATTTATCCTTATTTAATCTATTTCATTTTATTTGTGATAATAATATTGTAAATTTTAAATTGTAATAAATACAAACCTATATGTTGTTAATTTTCTATAATTGTATAAATTATAACCTTTTATACTATATAATTTTCAATTTGTAATTTTTAAATATTTTTTGTGATTTTTAAATAATTTAATAATATTTTATTTTTATAAAATAACAATAGTGTTAATTTTGACATTATTCATGTATTTGAATTTAAATAAAATCCAAACACATTATGTATTTGAAAAAAATGTTTAATAGATTCCTAACATGTTATATTAATCTATAAAATTTGTGGATAACATTAATTAGTTCATATAATATTTATTTTAATTTTAATAATACTATTTATTTGACATTTCTCTTTATAAAACAAGTACTACATCATTTTTGTATAATTATTTAATATACTTATTAATTACATAAAATTTAAAAAAACTATGATGATTAGAAATATAATATATTTTAAAATAATTCTTCTACTCGAATTTATCACTTTAAGATCACAACATGTAAATTTTTATACTTATCAAATTATGAAGGTGACAACTTTGACATCATTTAAAATAAAATAATATAAGTGTTATAATCGCTTTTATAAAGCTCCAAATGGTAAACAATTCGACGATTGTATGGTCATAGTTTAGATATATACGACCAATAAGTTTTGGTCAGGTTTTTGGGCCTTTTAATGGGTATTAATATTTTAAAAAATACTATATTATTGATTTTTCAATAAATAAATAAATTCTGCATCATTAATATATAAGCTATTAAGGAAATTAAATACTTATTAAAAATTACAAATTAATTAACATAACAAATAAAAACATTTTATATTTCAAATGAGTATTTATATTCGAATTTATATTTTGTATATACTTATATTAAAGATAATTTAATTATTAAAGTTTGAGTGAGACATATTTCACTTTCATTTAAATAAAATAAATTAATGGTCTTAATCACATACAAGTGGGTTATAATAGATACCATTTCGACCTAATTTTATTTTAGGATGAAATATAATCATCCAATTATATTAATACAATTGTTACGGTAATTTAATAATATTATTTTTATCCTTAATTACCTAATTTACCTTTAACTGTGGTAAATAAAATTTACCGTAGTTACTATTCATAATTCCCAAAAAATAAAAGTATCTTATTAACATAATTTGGACCTAAAGATTCGAAATATGGAATAAATTTTTCCAAATTCAAAATATAGAAGTTGCAATAATTAATTTAATATTAATCTCATTGTAAAAAAAACCATGTTTTTGTTTAAAAGATTGCAAAAGATTGAATTGATTTTACCTACGAATTCAATGTAAAATCAATGATAAGGATATACATTATATTAAATGTTAAAAAATATATTCTATTTATACTTTAAAATAATTTTATATTATAATTTATCCATATAAACTATCTTGATGAAAAAATTTGTTTTTAAGTAAAATTTAGCGTGTTTTTACTATTCATCAAAATAAGAACGTTGTCAGAAAAGTATCAAAAATTTATCCAATGTAAATTTTTATATCCTGATTCAAAAGAAGAAGTTTATTTTTTAAATTTTAACTTATAAACTTATCAAAAATTATATTTAAAATGGGTGCGCCATTAGATAGCGGCAAAACTGCATTTTTAAAAAAATACTTCTTTTATCCAAAAAATTGTTTTTGTTCTCATACCTCATTATAGAAAATGTGTAAGATGAATTATAAAGTTATAAAATTAAAAATGTGGTTAATACTATTCATAACGGCTAGTTCATAATAATATTATAACAATGTATCATTGTTTAGTGAAACTCGGTATTGCGTAAAACACACGCTATTGAGGAAGGTCGCTCTTGCGTGCAACACAAGCCAAGAATACTGTTTGTGTATACTAAAAGCTAATACGGCATTTCATATAGCACAATCTAAGCTTGGTGAAGCATAAAAAAATACATCAAATAAAATAAAAAGAATACTTCTCATAAAATCTTGGGGTGTTAGACATAGAGTGAAGATAGATACTTATATACTCAGAGGACCAAAAAAGTGATGTTGGTACATAGAGGTATAAGATGGTAGACATGAGGGACTAGACAAGATGGATTTAAATAATAGGTTTTTCAATCATTTATACATGGTGGAATTTAGGGTATACGATGCCAGTGAGTTAATGAACCTATAGTTGGGGGTACAACCATTTGGGATTATGGAATCAGTTTCAGAGACATGTCTTGATTTTTACCTACAATGGTAGCAGAAGACTTCTCTAGGGTGAATCATTTCATGGAAGGATTCATGCAGTCCATTTGGGTGTTGGTAAATATATTTTGGTTGAACTTGTTCTTGGAGGTGTTGTACAATGATTTGTTTTCATATGTAAATCTGACAGATTAGAAATATTTGAGTTGAGTGATAGTGACATGTGAGACTGGTATAATTTCTTCGAGTAGTTATAAGTGAGACCTTGAAGAGTCTCAATAGGGTAGTGAAGATTGGGATTCAGGTAGACCACTGAGGATTCGGTTTCCAATGGTGTTCTTTTAGTGTCAGTAGTAAGTAAATGTTTGAACTCGTTGTAAGAAACATTCAAATGAGTGTTGAGAATGTGGCCAGATAGTACACTAAGAGAGGTTATTTAGGATAAATTATGAGATAAAAGGAGTTATAGAATAGGTCAAACTCAAGGAATTAAGGTACAACTAGGAGAGTCTCCTAGAACTGGTATCTAGCATAATATTATGTGCATAGGTCGAGGTAGATAGAGAGATATCCAATAGTGTGGTCAGTAGCTGGTAGATAGTGGAACACTATAGGGAGCTTAGGCATAGGGTAGTTGGGCATCAAGACAGGTGAATGATGTTGATATGGAATGGTTATATTAGTCTCAGGTGATGATGATGGTTAGAGGTATTCCATGATTAAAAGATCAAATTTTATGTTTCTTCATGACATTTATGGGTGCATAAGGTGCACATGTTGTAAATGAACTAATTAGTCCCTGGATATTATGTGGGCATCATGTATGATACAATATTTTTATGAGATTCATATGCATTGGAACTTTCTATGGGAATATATATATGCATATTATGTGGGATCACTTTTTAGCATTAGTGTGACGCATGAATTTTGATATGTTTTAGGGGATTTTGGATCTTGTGGGTGTCGTGAATGTTGTAGGATAGATTTGATCATAAGATGTTATGATAAAATTTTAAGTCATCATCAAGGTTTCTAGAATATGGGTTTCATGAGTGAAATGGGTATGATTCAGAACCATATTAGGTTTAATAATTATAGTACATCATACGGGGACATTAATTTCTAAAGGGTTTTTGGAGGAACCATAAGAAATTTGGATTGGGTCGGTGAGTGATAGGTAGGTATTTCCTAATGTTGGGAGAGATACAATAGTGATTATCATATGAGTGGTGACTGGAGAATACATGGGTGATTTTTATGAAATGGGTATGACTGGTTCCATCTCTGCATGAGACCACATAGCTCAAGGAAGAACTATCTTATGGTGGAGAGGTTATAATGTTCTTGTTTTTTGAATGAGATGGAATTACTGGCTTAATTTAAATTTTAAGTTAGATGAGCAGGAAAAACATTATTTTGATATTATGATGTTAATTCTAAGAGTTTTAATTCTCCATGTCATGTTTTAGATGGGGGTTATGGGCTGGTGAGTTCCTCAGGGGTTCTGATGTGTTTTTTGGGCATCAGACCTTAATAACTCATTTTTAAAAGGTATAGGAAGAAGACAAGTATTTAATCAAATAGTGTGGCCCTTAAGCAGAAATTGTGCTGCATATTTTATTCTATATAACATATAGTCAAACTATTTAGGGAGAGGAACATGGTAGTGAAGTATTTCTATTGTTTTTTTGTAGAGGTTATCCACACATGGTGTGCATGGTTTGAAAAACCACATGCCATGACGTGCAAAGAGGAGGTTCCTTTGGATAGTGGCACTGTTCATTTGGAATACAATTAGCCAAACGATGTGGCCTAATCATTAAATTCATTAACTTCTATTAAATCACATATTTAACATACATTTTAATTATTATTCTCCCATTTTTATTCTCCTATCTCATGCACCTCCAACATCCATGGGATCTCTTTTCCTTCTACATTGGGATTTGATGGAATTTTCTCATTTGAGATCTAATTAAAGTATCAATGGGTGATTTTGAAGCATAGCAGTAAGTAGTTCATTCAATTTTCAGTATTTCTTCTTTTACCTATCCATTTCAATGATATCCCCATTCAATATCATTTTCCTAATTTTCAGGGTGTTTTTTGAAAATATTGATTTACCTCATTTCCACTTTGATTAGATGCTAGTATTTGATGAGAGAGAACCTATGATCATAAGTTAGGTGGAGCCTAGAATTATCTAATTTTTTATACATGCTATGTGAGTGTATTTTAATATGAATGTGGGGGTAGTCTAGGTGTTCCCTTTAAATTAAATGATTTATTTTTCTATTATAATTGGATAATGCCTATGGGATATGGCTTTTTAATTAAGTTCATTGAGCCTCAAATGGATTGATGTGGGTGGAGTTTTTTTGTTGGGAATATTGAATTGGTTATTTTAATTAATTACATTATGATATGACTAAATTGGTTCTATGGGAACATGTTAGGCATGGAGTAAAATATATGTGGTAATGTGTTCATAGTAATTTTTGATGAGAAGGTTTATCTAGCTAAGGTAATGAAAGAAGATATATAGGATGGTGTTGAACATATGGATTGAGGTGATACGATCATCATGTTTAGTTGGATAGTTATGACCATACCACAGATGGGAGATAAGGTTCACATGAGTAAAATAGGTTTCTAGTTTGTGTGGATTATGAAATTTTGGTGATTAGCACACAACATGATTTTCAAATAGAACTGTTGGAGTTGTGATAACATAGAAGGAGACTCATTTGAGGTGGTGTTAACCACGCATTGTGGGTGAAGGCCTCCATGGATTTAGTATCTTAGGGGATGTTATTGAGAATCAGTTATAGAGTAGGTTCTTAACATTGAAACCCATGATTTATAGTGGGTAAGACCATTGAATGGGGGTTGAGTCTTGCTGTGGAATTGGTGGCTAATGAGACATGATGATGGGGTGATGAATATCACCATGAATCAGGACAATGGTCTATTGATCCCATGGTGGTTTATTATTCATTGAAGGACTGGTCTCACTATTCCTTAGGACATTGGGACATTTAGCCAATCATGAATGTTCAAGTGAAAGTCCAAGGGACTTATGACTTGTTGTTGGGTGTGCAATTGGAATTAGAGTTTACATATGATGGGATATATATATATATATATCAGTGTGTTTGTGTGTATATGAGATGAATCTTGTAAAGATGTTCCATTTGAAATATTGTGGATGGATATCGAGGGTTCTTTGGATGTGACTAACTATGAATGCATGAATTCATATATTAAATTCGTCAAAGAAGATAACTTCTTCCTCCTGGAAGTTGGGAATGTGTAGACAAGGTTGTGTAATTAATGAATGATTTTACTTTCTATTTATTTATGTATGGCCGCACTTGTATAAATATGGATGTATGATAAGAACACATTGGTGGTGGCCTACTGAGTTCATAACCACACAATACACCGACCCATCAGGATGCATGTAAATTTAATGGATTTGAGATTAGGTTAGGGATCATATGCAGAGGTTGGACCTCACTGACTAGGGATATGCTCTGAGTATATGGGATGGATTCCATATAAACCTAGGGTTCTTCGAATTAGGCTGGAGTTTTTTTAGGAATCAAGTATGTACTTGTATGATCATACATAGGTGATCAAGAATTTTTTTTATGACTATATAACTTTTATAATTTATCCAATATGCACTGATATATATTTTGGTTTGTTATATTAAATGTTTATTATTTATTCTACTGAGTTTTTTAATGTCTTATACATTAATGGTATTATAGTACATTTATTATTATCAGTACTAGAGGGTATTGTCTCCCAACTATCACTAAATCATAGCCTCACTTCCACTCGGTATCATTTTCCATTAGGGAAGGAATTATTAAGTCCTAATGGACCTCTGACCTAGGGCACTGGTTAAGAGGCTCCTGGGTTGAGGCGCTACAAGTAAGTTTAATCCTATTAACTCTATATCAATACCATATGAATTGGATGGATAAAACTAACCCACTAGACTAATATTGAAAAATTTCCTTAAGTATTCAGGTTCACTCCCCAATCCCACTTTCATCAACAATTTCCATGTACCATATAATGGAGCAAAACACATGGATTCATTCATTTCATCAATGATTCCATATCAAGATTTTTCTATAAAAATGAAATAAGATTCCTAAAAAAGTTTTTAAAACATCATAAAAAACAATTCATAGAAAGGATGTGAATAGTATCATAAAATTATATCCACAGTGAATCAATGTAATAATTATAGGATTCTGTTATAAATTAAAATATAATTAAAATAACTTCTAAAAGGATTCTTGGAAAACTAGGGGAAAACCCCTTTCCTATTGATAGCTTTAAAAAATAAAAATTACTTAAATATTGATAAAATAAATTTATTAAAAACCCCATAGATACTTTTAAGGGATGATTATATTAAAAAATTGGATAAGAAGTTGATAAGATCTATTTACATTAAAAATGATAAAATTACTGATTTTTTCAACATTTGTAATGAGATTCAAAAGTTTCTTATGTAGAAAACATTAAGAATATTTTTTTCCAAAAAAAATTTAAATAAGGTCAGATATGATGGTAAATAACTTTAGGAAATTATTTATTTTTAGAAGAAAAACGTTCTTGAAATAATATAATGAACATACCGGAATACATTTGTTTAAATTATTTAATATTTTTAAAGAAATGTTATTAATGAAAACCCATATATTTATTTTTAAAATAAATACCCATGTTGAAATAAATAAAATAATAAGGAACAAAAAATATCATGAATATAAAAAGATTTATGATATTATATGTCATGTTTCCGTATATATACCACACAAATTAATATAGGTGCATCAATCAAAACATATCTCAAAAAAATTATGTTTGATATGAGAAACCCATGAACCTTAGGTAGTGCTTGAATAAAAAATAAATTGAATGAAGGAACATAACATGTTTCTATAAAACACATAATTTAAATGAAATAATATTTAAAAAAAATACATGGGTAATTATGTACACCATATAAAATAAAACATGGTTCGTAACATGAATTTTGTCTCAAATAATTGAAATTGAGACCATGAAATCACTCACAACATTTGTAACATTTAAAATCAATATCATTGGAAAGAGAGAACTTAAATTGAACATAAAATAACATGATAAAATAAAATTTCATTATATAATATCTCAATAGGATTCATATACACCTTATAAAAGGAACAATGTTTATAATACAAGGCATGTCTCCAAGAAATAATATTGAGACGAATAATCCTTACAAAGATAATATCATTGAAGTTAAAATTTAATAAATTAAGTGGTTATATGTAAAAATGATAAAACTAAATAAAATGAGTTTAAATATAATATAATATTATATAATTCTATTTCATACATAATATTAGCATAACATAGTCAATGAAGGAACTGTGTAACTCAATGAATGTAAATTGAGTTCAGAAACCCATTACGTTGAGTCTCGACTGGGTTACATGTACATTACATTCCAATGGAATAAAGTTATATTAATTATTTTCTTATTTAACAACCATTTATAGTTCTGTTACCAAACCATTAAACCTTTTATTTTATTTATTACAATAACATATGTAATTACCTAGTCGATTAAGTCCTTGTCATGTGTTTTGAGGAAGTTCGGTTCATAATTGAAAAATGAAATTGGTTGGGTTATCGTGGTAAAATGGACCATTATTACCCAATATAAATAATAATAATAATAATAATAATAATGGCATAAGTATAATTTTTATACATAAAATTTAATTATATATTCACCAATGAAGGGCATATGTGAAAAATGAAACACGTCACTTCAAGGAGGTGGTATTCCATACATATGCACAAGAAACATCTTAATTTTTTAATGGATGGAAGGGTAATAAGTTATGAAATATAACATATTTACATAATTTTAATTATTTAATGAATATAATTTGTTTTTATTTAATCCATCATAACAATATAGCATGTCTAGTTGTAATGAAAAATAAAACACATCACTTCATGGAAGCGGTAGTCCACATGTACGTATACATGATGATTTTGTTACCCATGGGATGGAAAAAGAGATGAATAATGTTAAAAAATTAAGATAATAACATCTTATTATATGTTAGATACTGATGTTATTCTATTGGAAGGTTTAGGAAAAAAAGTGAAGGTGGTAAAAGAAAAAGAAAAATGAAAGAGACTGGTTAAAACAATTTCCTCCTTTATGAGACTCCTTATTTGGATTTATTTTTAAATACCCTAAAGATGGTATATTAAAGAGATGAGAACCCCTATGACTTATATAATTTAGTTTAGAGGATTATTTTAGGGTTTTTCAAGCTAATTTCTTCAATGTTGTGTGAATAATTGATGAGATGTGGTGTCCTTTTATTGTGAAGGAAATGATACACATGGAATTATAAAAATAATTCAAATATAATAAATTATGTTTCATATGAAATTTTCACCAAGTTCCCAAAATATAGAATAAAATATAGTTTATGGTTTAAATACTTTCAAACAATAACATTCTTATAGGTTTATATGGAATTTTAAAACATTTTTTAGGTTTATTCTTTCCATTCACAAATTCTAATCTTAACCATGATAACCAATTTTTTAATACTAAAGAGTTATAAAATTACCTATAAGGTAAAATTTATATAAAAAATGGCCAAGGTATGACATTTTAGATAATATAAAATCCCTATTCTCCAACTTAAGTATTTTTATGATTTTAAAATAATTTAATAATATATTATTTAAAATAAAGTACACTTAAATTCATTTTTTATTATCATCTTATATATACATTAAAAATATAAGTAAAACCAAATATTTCACATATAATCACTTATAATATCCCTTATGCTGTCTAAATATATATTAAATTTGTTTTATATCTAAACTCATCTCAATATTATCATTTTTAATAATTTGTAAGATCATTTACTTTATTTTTCTTTTGTTTTCCTAAAGGTTGTGACACCATGGAATAAATGTTTTAGACCATTAAACTAATTCTTGAAAATAAAAATAAATAATTAAAATTACAATATGTTATTTTTATTTGTCGTTTTTATTTATTTTCAATAAAAATGTGTATTTACTCACATCTATGTCCTTAAAATATATTTAATATTCTTTTTTATATCTCATGCCCTTTTCAAACACTACACATAATTTTTGATAGGTTTCTTATTATATAACATCAAAATTCATAAATATTAGTTAATATGATAAATTACACATAATATTTATTAATTAACTGAAGAAAATAATTTTACCTTCTCAAATATTATCTTTTGGATACTAAATGTTACTTTTTTAATGTTGTACAAGAACTACATTGACACTGAAAATTATTTTCATATTTATCATAAAATAAATTCTAATTAATTTTTTTTTAATATTTTTTGAACATATATTTAGTAAATTATCATATATTAGTGTTTCTATATTTTTATAAATTTATACATCATACTTATTTTTGGTGACATCATAAAAGATACTGTATTTCATAAAAAGTATATTTGTTTTATTTTTTTCCAAAAAATTAACTGCATTAAAAAATATAAAAAATTCATCATATGCTAAATTTTACCTGATGATTAAAAACAAATTCCTTTTCATAAAATTGAATTTCTATAAATTTATTAAATTATTTTTAATATAAATGTGTAAAACCCAAATGAAAATGTTTTCCATAAAAATGTGTTTTTGTGCCCAAAAAAACTTATTCCAAAAACATATAAATAAAAATACAATGTAATTAAATATATTATATACAAATAAATTATTATTATTATATTAATTTAATATGAAATTTGAATACTAATGATACATTTTAATGAAATAGAATTATGGTTTTATAAAAATTTGTATTGTTCAATGTTCACTAAAAACCAACCTTTTCAAAAACATATCAAAATCTAACCCAATTATAATATTAATTTGTTAATTTTAAAATGATATAATTTTTATGAAATAAAATTTAAAAAAATTAACAAATTAATTATAATATTTCTTCAAAAAATTCAATAAAATCCATTTTTATGAAAACATATTTTTAAAGAGTAAAATGATTTTACTGAAAATTGAGTGAATATTTCGAAAGAATTAATCAAAAAAAAATTATATAGGACCTAAATATGTATAATAATTCATTTACTTCTATTCATATCAACCAATTCAATGGCTTGGTTATATCGCTCAAAGTTAAATAATAATATTCCACGGTTCGTTAAAGCTCAGCATTGCAGGTCATGTACACTATTAGACATTGTTTTCTATTAACGTCTTGGTAGTGTTACAATGATACCAAACTATTTATAATAAATCTGATCATTGTTTATTAATGTGACCCACTTCTATATGATCACTCAATATATGTTCACATTTAGCATCTGTGTGCTTGGGATTAGAAGAAACTATCTGACATTGGATTCAGAATAGCTTTGGTATATATGAAACCAACTTTCAAAAAGAGATAAAAATACATATTACTACTCTAAATTGTTAATCATAATTAACAATAAAATAAAATATCTGGTTAAAATTAGAATCATGGGAAATTATTTTTCCGACACTATCCCTCGATCGATAACCATTTGTGTAATATATCCGAACATCATTATTTTTTAAATTATGGCTATCATTAATTATTTCATCACATACATCCTATAATTGATACATTGGGTTTCACTCAATAATCATTGGTTTGACCAAACACTCTGGAATACTACCTATCATGTGATGTATTCCCTTTGGTCATAAGTCAATTTTACCCACACTATGGTCTCAAGAATGACCCATTATAAACTAACCAACATGATAATCTGCCCCTGGAATGTCATCACCAAAAATCATATAATGCCACCCTTGTTATATTCTATTTTCCCTTACCCTTATCAAAATTCACCTCTCACAAGGTTACTTATCCTATAAGTCATCTCACTAACTCATTCCATCCATAACCCCGAAGATAAACAATTATACATGTGGTCAACCTATTAATTTTTACTCAGTATTATTTCCCTTATAAGTGTTCTTTACCTATCATATTTATCCTAATTCCTTATCCTAGTCACAAATCATAGTGAGACCACCTCCAATGCAATTTTTTAAGGGAACATATCACTCATCCAACCCAAATATAACTCCCCCCCATATAGAATCATACATCAATACCTCAAACCTCCCTAGGTCACTAATTCTATTATTTAAGGATGGATTCATTATTGAAATGGACCATCATGATCAGTGGGAATTCACAAATATGGGAGGGGTGAATCATTGAATTTTGTTCTTTTTAAGATTATTTTATAAACAACTATCATCACCAATTAAAATTAATGTTATGTTACTATTACACAATCTAATGAATACACAAATAGGAAAAATATATTTACATGTTTCACTACTCCAAATGAGAATCTAGTCCTTGATGTGATTCATATTCACTTGAGATCACACCATCCACTAGTTTTATCAAGTGGACTTTAGATGATCTGGGTTAATCATTGAACTCATGTTATGAAATAATCTCCCAACTATGTAAATGGATCATTTATTAATATAATGATATATGAATTTATTTCAACAAGATGAATGTCTTCAATCAAACCATAGTTCCACCAGGTTATCTTTGTATTAACCATGATCATCTAAAAATATTACACATATCAATGATATTTTTTGTATTAAACAAATTGATAATTTCTAGACTACATACTCTTAATAAAAATATTATGCATCAAGAGATGTTCATTCCTTTTCCATGTTTTCAACTATTCTAGATCAAAAACATTCACAGTGTGTAAGGTTAATACCTTTGTTGATTTTTAACTACTTTTTATACAAAAACATTATACATAAGAGTAAGTTATTTCCTTTTTTATTTTTTTGGTCTTATTCATGACAATATTATGCCCTTCTGAACATAAAACCATAAAAATTATAATCCTAATCGAACATTTAAACCTTGTTCAACTAAACTCCAAAAAACAGTGGAATAAATCCATATAACTCTGAAACACTTTCTAATTCCTTTAAAATTTTAATCATTTGTTACATCACATAATAAATTTCATTTTATGTGACATGGAATATGATATATTTATTGATAGTAAAATCCTGTTGAAAAACATATCCACTCAATAGTTTCCAAAACTTATTCTAAAAAAATATCACTTTATAGAGGATACTTCATTAACTCAATATCATAGAAAACCATTCTTGGTTCTAAACAATCTTCCCAAGGTCACAATCACTTATTCATCTCATATATTTTATATATGGGATCAAAAATACCCCCATTGGATTTTTTTGAATACATTGAACATAAATTAATTTCAAACTAAAAAAATGAATCATTATTCAATAATTCTACGCCTAAATGTTTTAACTCTGTATAGGAAAAAATAATTTTTAAAATAAAATCATAATGTCTATAAATATTGACATAAATCCATTAATTTATAGTCTTTGGGTACCCCTAATACTAATGGAGAAAACTCTTCTCCCATTTCAAAAATATGTTTTAGGAACCTATGTATTACAAGTTCTTAAAAACATGCTCACCATAAATGTTAGAATAGTTAACAAGTCATTAAAATTTACAGACCTAATCACATTGTACTCATAGATCACCCCTTTTGATAACACTTTAAATATCAATCCCCTTAAATAAGATAACTCTCAATATATTTTGTAAAACATATATTGTTGGATTATTCTAAATGCTAATTTTCCCACCATTTGTAAGCACATAATGGAATAAACATATTGATATAAAACAATTATCTCCAATTGAAAATAAAAATACAAAGAACAATTGATAGATGGGATGATTCCACCATACCTTAACCTTGATTATGATGTGGTGGAAGTCCCATGGTCAATCTAAAACATAGAAATATATCATTTGGTAGTGGTTAGTGGAAGTATATGTAATTTTCTATATTTTTGGAAACAAATCCACCATCATTACAGTTTTTTTCCATAAGAACCTTAATGAAGTGATATTTTTTATCTACAAGATTTGGCTAAAAAATTTGAACATGATTTTTTGACAGATAAATAGAACTCTTGTTATCACAACCCAAAAGTAAAGGTGACTTCACATCTATCTTGATGTCTTCCAACTATGAACTCAACCACATCAACTAAATTTTATCAATATTTGTAAAAAAAAAATTATTCTTTAGTAGTAATTAAGGACTATGAGATTTTGTTCTCTATGTGATGACATAATCACCATTCCCCTCAAAAGAAAAGTCCACCATATATTAATTTTCTAGCATAGATGTTTCAATAAAAATATATATATATATATTTATATCTAAAAATATAAAACCTACAACTACAATCATATTTTAATCTATATTCTATTATTCCTTTCACAAACATTATAATTATATTTGAAACCATTAAATGATTTTATTTTGGTACACATTGATACCAAAAAATAATGTAACATCACATACAATGTCTGATCATGATGATTTCAATTGTATAAAACTTACAAGTTTATTCAATAATTCCCTGGAGTCAACTTATTTTCATTTTTAATCATTATATAGTTTTGTTATCAAGTAATTTTTTTAGAAACTAGATTGAAATCCTCTATTTAAATATTCATTATAAGTGATTGAGAATAATTTTTTTGAGAAAGAATATATGATCTTATCATGATAAATTTTTATGCCCAAAAGGCATCTCATCTCTCCAATAATGGACATCTAGAACAACTTCTTCATTTACAAAAAATATTATTCACAAGAACCTTCTTCTTTTCCAATAAAAACGATATTCTCAACATGGACATTAACAATAAGAGATATCAATTTTTCATTTTAATATTTCTTTCCACTCTTCCTTTTTCGAACATCATCTATTTTAAGAATGAATTTGTCTTGGAATACCATTCCATCAAGAAGTGACTCAACCCATATAGTTCATTTTATAACATGGAAACATAAACATCATATTCTCATGGAAAGAGTCTATCAAGTCTATATTTGTACACCTCCACTTCTATATATCTATTAAAAAAGATATATTTAACAAATTTTTTGAAATTATTTAACTACCTTGTGTAAACCAATAATAATAAATATCTTAATAGTATAAATAATAGAAACCAATTAGAAAAACCCATAAGAATCAATTCCTTCAACAAGTCAGTAAACTATTCACACAAGCATTTCCTACATTCTTACTAGTTTTACTCTTTGATTGATATTGTTTTGAAACACTCTATTTATTCTGATAACATTATTTTTTATAGGATTGGGTACCAACTCCAAAGATTTTTTCATCTATATTTGATATAACTCTTAATTCATAACATGTTTCCACTCCTGATGCTCAAAAATCTCTTTCACATCTCTTGGTTGAACATGGAAAGATAGTGAGGTATGTATTTCTGTACTCAATGTAATTATAGTACACATAGTTTATCCTTATTCTCCAATGATATTTTGTACCTCCACACACTTTATCATCCATATACGAGTTTAAATTTTCATTTTTGAGTGTTTTGAAACGTTTAACTCAACATTATATACTATCATACCTATATTTTTATTGTAATAGTGGTATCTTATTTCATTTATAGGATAACCAAATTAGATTCCATCATCATATTTTCACTCAAAATGCCTAATATTTTTACCTTTTACTTATTTTATATATGGAATAACAAACATATATAAGTATTCTAGAATTGGGAACTTATTATAATAAATCTTATATGGTAACATATATGTATTTGGTCTATAAAAACAACCATTTCTAATGTTAACCACTAAAAATTTTGTATCTCTAGAAATAATGAAAATTTTCTTGCTTGATAAATATGGCATATTCTATCACAAACAAATATCTGTTATTCTATTTAGAAAATCCATTTTTATGACATGTATGCTATTCTCAATTCATGATGATTACCATGGTTTTTAATATATGAATCAAATGTTTCACAGGTATATTCTACACTATTTTCTATATGAATCCTTTCCTAAAATAATCCATATTCCTTTTCAACACGCTTACTGAAACTCTTAATCATATTTAGATCCTTTGAATTGTGATTTATAATATAATATAATTGATATATGTAAATTCATTAATATAGAGGATAAAATACTTATCTTTACTTTCCATTTTTTTCCTAATAGGCTAGAAAATGTCTGAATGGACAAGCTCCTAAGAATGAGATGTTTTAATATAAAATTTTCTATATTTAGAGTTAATAATTTCTCCTTCTTCAATGTAGATATCTTCATGTTTATATCTCTCTTTATCATATTTTCATCATGATCATTTTACCCAATGGTAATCTTCTTCATGTTATTTTTTTCAAGAAAATGAAATCCTCAATTCCAAAATTCATTTTATTTCACTAAGATTAAATAACATGAATTTTTAGCATCGTCAACCTAAAAAAAACGTTTCCCCTATTTATTGTACATTAATCAATACACATCCATATTTGAACCTCTTAACCAAGAACATATACATCAAGAAAAATAATTCATTACTTTTGTCAAATAGATGATAAATACATAATTTATTTTTTTATCCCAACGACATATAATGTATTATAGGATATTAACATATATATTCTAATAACTAAAAATATGAGTGCTTTCATCTTCAATGAATAATAATTTCTAAAGATCACAACCAATAATTTAATTTTTCAACATCCTTAAAAATATTTAATTCCCTTATCATATTTGATAATAATCTACTATCTAGAATCCATGTACATTCCCTTTTATATACCTTACGTTCAACTTCAACAACAAAATATATTTCATTTTGGGTTTTCCTTATTATTCTGGGAAATTTGTGGATTAAAATTTATAAAATATTTCTATGTTGGTATGGTGATAAATTTTTTAAATAAGTGACTTAGATGTCATTATCTTACACAAACCTATTATAAGTATTTTAATTTATTCTTGGAATTCACTCTAGATTTTATAGTTTTATTATGAACTTTTCTCTTTTGAGTAGGTTGGATACCCCTCAAAATTTAATTCCTATAACTTATAGGGTCATAAAAATATTTTTAATTAATCCAAAAATTATTTTTAATTTTCCTAAAGCCTACACATTTCTGAAAATAATCAAAGTGAATATTTACTTACTATCCCATCAGATCATAAAATCAGCCTGGGGGTGAATGAGGTTTGACTAAATATTACTAATTAAGTTAAACATTAATTTCTTTACCCCTTTAAGTTGAAAAAACCTCCATAATCATTTAGGATGTATGGAACTTAAGTATAACTATTCCCTAACAAATTCTTATGATTTCTCCTAACACTGTTGTGGGTGATAGAGGGTGGTTGCATAATTGTCTACATCTGGTTTGAATTTTTTTATATTTAATGAAAACTGTCAATGGTTCTCACATCTATGACATGTAATGGATATGATTTCCAAAGGTGGGTGGCCAATTGGGGTTTCAAGCCTAATGACACTTAGGAACTCACATTGGTCGAGAGGATGGAAGGTTAGGTTCATAACACCATTTTGGATATAATTATTTCCTTTTCTAGTAATCTATTATATATTTAAGATATGTTCTTGAAATCCCTCCAAATTTTTGAAGTAGGATGGGTTAACATTATTCCAATGACATTATCGAGACCATGTGTTTATGCGAACAAATACGTGTGTCATGGGTTCCCCGTTATTCTCTTCTTAATTTATAATCCTTTAGTTTATATCCATGTTCTGTATCTATAGAATTTATTTCCATCCATGGAAGTGATTTATGTCTTGGATATGGGATTTAACCTATATGAGGGAGACTACATATCTTGTTAGAACATGAATCCAAAACCACATAGTTCATTTGACATTGTTTAAGGTCATATGAAAAGACTATACAATTTCAGTTAACTTCATGAAATAAGGATGTTAAAATGTGGATCTATCCGTGAGGATAAATATTATGTATACTATTATTGAAGAAATTAAATTATATTTAGTTTTTGTTATGGGTGTCTATGTTGTGAATGACATGATTATAGAGGCCTTGAGAATGACATTTTCCTATAAGGATTACCTAATTTTTCTCATCGAGAGTATGACCCTTTGAGTGGATAGAGATGTACTTGAGCTTAAATCATAATTAAGGGACAAAAATAGAGCATCCATATAATGTTATTGGTAAAATACTTTCGAATATATACCCATGCAAGTCATGTTGGGTGTTGGAAACAAAGGATAGTGAAATATTGAACACATCAGATGAGAGAAATTTTGAACAGGGATTAAACCATAATGTTTCCATTAGATAGGCATGATTACCAGTCTCATGGAGAATATAGCATGGATATTGGTCCTCAGGAAGGAATCTTACAAATCCAGTCTATAAAATAAATCATAGTTTATGTAGTTTAGTTCATACCTAACCCACTGACCAGTTTGAGGTACTTGAAGGAATGATCCGGGCTTATGCTTAAAGAGATTTCCATTGATAATCCCACTTCTTGTCCATTGATGGGAAAGGAAGGATGGTAGAATTATTGGAGAACTCATCCCCATAAGTTAATAATATTTGGGATATGGAGGGACTTACACTATGGTGGATTCCACTTGGAGCTGAGTCCTTAAGAAAGTGTCCTATGTATCCCACATAGATATCACCCAGAGTTCTCATATTTTAAATATTCATAACCCTTTAATGGGTTGTGATATGTGATGAAAATTTAAGGAATTGATACCATCCTTGAGTTTTAGGAAAGATAGGGAATTATACTTAGATTTATGATCAAGATACATAATCATTCTCTATACTATAATAGATAAATAGGGATCATGACCATGACAAGACAATCAAATATGTTTGGTATAACAAAGAGGGTCCATATGTCACATCACCGACCTGGGAGCCACTAAACTAGTGCCCCGATCTGGGTCACCACATGACCTCAAGTGTGCCTCCCCATATGCCAAATTTTTCTAACTAGCAGCAAGGGCCTAATAGGGCACATGGAGAGACTATACCCTCTTTATGAGAGTAATACACAACATAACAAAATTTAAAGAGTGGAAATAATAAGAAACAATTAATAACATGGATAAATAACCAACTTCCAAACTGAGTACAACAATATACAACAATAAATATGTCATGCCATGCTACAATGCAAAGTGAAGAAAACCCCAAAAGATAGAAAAATATAAGAATCCCCAGAATGGTCCAGAATCCATGTCTATAACCTCACCCATACATTTACCATGTCTGACTAAACTCCCTAGCATAGATCCCCTACCCATACCCTGACCTGAAAGCATCAAATCTGCTCAGGTACCCATTGGTAGCCCGAGAAGTTATGAATATAACTCAGTAGGACACATCCAATGGGGTCTACAAAATATTTAGTAAGGTAGAAAGTGCATTCAAGTGATAAATAATGGAAAGTAAAGATAAACCTTCTTATAGTACATTCTAGACTATGTGGCTTTAAATTATACTACCAATGAATCCAGGTTCACGACTTTTGAATTCCATGGTTTAATCTACAATTTTTTTAAAATGTTAAATGGATTAGGAAAGTTAAATATTCTCAGCATATGGGAATAATATCAAGTCTTATCTTACAAAGCATCGCATTATAAAAACCTCATAATCCTTACCATGAAGCCTCATTCTAGGTGGAATGCAACTGTTTGGGAAATTGAACTCTATCTCATTCCCTAGCATGTGCATTTAGGGGTGGGGTTAGAACCTCTTTCCAACTTGACCTGTGGGCATAGAACCTCAAGTCTATACCCCACTCTAACAAGTCATGTGCACATGATTATTTATCATTCACCATAATTAACCACATCACAATAGGCATATTCAATATCATTTGTAACATCACAACAACATCAACAATTGGGAAATTAAAATTATGCCTCAATCCATTAACACATCCATAATTTATTTAACAAAACCCTTTATCCCCATTTCCCATTTTCCTTTCCTATCCCACTACGAATATTCAAGTGTAAACATAATTCTTTATCATATTCACATTGATCCAATTTAACCTATTTAAATTCCAACCAAACAATCCCTTAGACTTTATCCACACCATACAAAAATTTACACCTTACATTATAAATCACTATATAAACCAATTATCCCAATCTCTAAGTCTCAATATTATTATAACTCAATTTCACACTTTACATTTCCTTTATCTTAATCAGGATGGCCGCACACCCCATGGGTGACCAAAATTTGGTCAAGTAAACCTCCTTGAATCCCATGGGGATATAGAGGTGTTCAATTAATCATTTAGACACCTAATACACCACATCTTGTTAATGGAATCAAGAACACATCATGAAGGGAAACAAGAATGAAACCCTACATGCACAAATCTATACATTGATCAAGGGATATAACTTGTAGACCACCTACCTTGAATCCATTGGAAAAAACACTCCTAATCAACACCTTATATCCCAATTTGACCACCATTTGAAGAATCAACATAAATATCACTAGAAAAGAATGGTTTTATAGATTTTTATGGAGAGAAGGAAGAGGTACAAACCGTAAACGAAAAAGGGAAGTAAAAGTGGGATTAGCCTTACATGGATCATCAATCTGCAACCAATGGAACTCCAAAAGACCTTAAGATAATATATATTGATCCTTGGAAGCTCTTGAAGGTTTTGGGGCATCATTAGTGTTCAAGGGAGCTGAAAGGAAGAAAATCTAGAGTGGAACATAAAATCCCATAATGGATTTTATGTAATTTTCTCAAAGCTACTGGACTACACATTTTACCTGCATGGTTTTCCAAAAAAGTGCACAAACCATGCATAGATGCTACTGTCTGAAAATTCCCCCCCTCTCAAGGTTACTTGGTATTTCTGCATGGTTTCATCTAACCATGCGCAAACCATGAAGCATGCCCTAAACCCCCATTTTCTTCCTCTTTCGTGTTGTGAACCCCCAGAACACCCTCGAGTGTTCACAAGAACATGGGAAAACACTTATTCAACCAAAATAAAGGACATAAACTAAAACATATAAAAAATATTCCTTAATGGAGATATGGGATCTTACAACCCTCCCACCTTATGACGGTCCATCCCTAATCTTCTCTTCTCGAACATCATTGAGTTCCCAAAGATAAAAAATCAGGCCACTGGACCCGCATATCTAATTCTCTTTCCCAAGTTTCCTTCTGAACATTTTCATGTTTCCATAGAACATGAACCAAATGAACTAACATTCCTAGAAATACCTTCTCACTATGATCCACAATATGAGTCAGGTTCTCCTTAAAGGATACATCAGCCTTAATCTCGACATCGTCGGTGGTTATCACATGGTATGGATCTTAGTGATACTTTCAATGTTAAAAAACAGGGAAAACATAATGCATCCCACTATATTATATTGGGAGAGCTAATAGTTCTTCCATGGGTATATTCCTCTACACAATATCAAATGGCCCCACATACCTAGGATTTAACTTTCCATGTTTCTGAATACGTTGGTGACCGATCCTTGTTAAAACTCAATGAAATGCACTATCACCCACCAAAAACTCCAGAGATTTATGATTCCAATATAAGTATTCCTTAGGCCTACTCCATTTCATTTCCATACAAATTTGAATAAATTGACCCTTCTCTAACATATCCTGCACCAGACATGGTCCTAACAACTTAGACTCCCCAGCCTCTAACCAAAATAGTGGAGATCTACACAGTCTCCAATAGAGTGACTCAAATAGATCCATCTGAACTGTATCATGAAATCTATTACTGTAATAAAACTCAAAAATTGATAATTTATTTTACCAAAAACCACTGAAATCCACAACAAATGTTTTCAATGTGTCTTCTAATGCCTGAATTGTATGCCCTCCCTGCTCGTCAGTCTACGAGTGGTTAGCCATACTCAAGAATACCTGCGTACTAGTTGTCTTCTATAGTCCCCTCTAGAAGCGTGAGGTGAAATGTGGATCATGATCCAAAATTATGGTTCTTGACACACCATGAAACTATAATATTTCTCAAAAATACAATTCTCCAAACCGGTCGACTGTATGGGTTTAGGGGATTATTTAGAAATGAGACACTTCTGTCAGCTGATCTACCACCGCCCAAATTGCATAATTCTTGTGAGGAATCCTCTAAATACCCACTATTAAATTCATTACTAAGTCATTTTACATCCACCCAGGAATAGGAAATGTCTGCTAAAACCCACCTAGACACTGATGTGCAGCCTTTACCTTCTAACATGTAAGGCATCGTGCCACAAAACATGAAACCTCTTTCTTCATACCCAGCCACCAAAATTGCCTATGAATAACACATTACATATTATTCATGCTAGGATGTACTTAACACTTTGAAGTGTGAAACTCGCACATCAAATTCTCCCATACATATTTTGGAACCACCACACAACCATGAACCTATGCCACTCCATCAGTAAAGAAATTCCAACCATATGATGTCTCCCCACCTTTATGACATTACTTCATATACAAACACTCTAGATCCACCAGTTGACTCCCATTAAGTCGTCTTAAAAGAGCGTACTGAACTACTATAGATGCATTGGTCATTTTTCAGTTCCCATCTTGTACCTCCAAATGCGTCTTAGAAAAAAATGAAATCATTCTCCACTTTGAAATGGATTCAGGAACTACCTGTATCTATGTAGTCCAGATCAGAGCATCAATGACACTATTACCTTTCCCTAGTGTGTAGACCAACCCTAAATCAAATGTCTGTAGGTACTCCACCCACCATCACTGTCGAAGATTAAAATCCAGCTAAGGGAATATGTAACTAAAACTTTTATGGTAGGTGAACACCGTGAATGTTTCTCCCAATAAGTAATGCCTCCAACACTTTATGGAATGAACAAAAATAGCTAACTCCAAGTCATGAGTAGGGAAATTCATTTTTTGTGGTCTCAACTACCTCAACCTATAAGCTAGAACCTGATCATCCTGCATCATCACTTCCCCAAATCCAACACTAGATGCATCACAGAACAAGGTGTACTTCTTACCTAGTTTAGATAAGATCAAAATCAGTTCGGTGGTGAACTGTTTATTCAGATCCAGAATTGAATTCTCACAATTCAATGGCCAATAAAACATAAACCCTTCTTGGTTAAGCCTGTGAGAGGCACATCCAAATGAGAAAAATCTATAATAGACCTTTGGTAATAACTATCCAAAAACAAAAAACTTGGAACATAAGAGAAGATGTTGGGATGCTCAAAAGACACCCCAACTGTCACATTTTTTGGATTCACCTATACACCTGACGTAGAGATGATGTGTCCCAGAAAGTGCATCTCATAAATCCAAAACTGTAATTTTGATAGCTAGGCATAAAACCTATGATATCTTAGTGTACTAAAGGAGATGTCTAGATGTTTGTCATGATCATCACAAGTTATGGATTAAGCCCTGATTCCATCAAAGAAGACAACTATAAATTGATCAAGCTATGGGTGGAATATCTGGTTCATCAATTCCATGAACACAAACGGTGCGTTGGTCAATCCAAATGGAATCACAAGAAATTCATACAGCCCGTACCTACTTCGGAAAGCTATCTGGTGTATGTCATATGGTCTCACCAATAACTGATGGTATATCGATATCAAATCGATCTTATAAAAAATGAAGCACCTACGAGCTGATAAAACTATTCATTGATTCTAGGAAGAGGGTATCGGTTCATAATTGTCATATGGTTCATCTTCATATAATCATCACATATCCTTACTAATTTTTCATCCTTCTTTGAAAAAATAAAAGAGATCCCCATGGTGAAGTACTAGGATAGATAAACCCCTTATTCTCTAACTCCTCTATCTAATCCTTCAGTTATTGGAGCTCTACTAGCACCATTTGATATGGTTTAATAATAATGGTATCCTATCCTATTAATAAATCCATTGAAAACTCAACATATTTCATGAGTGGTAACCCCAATAAATCATCAAGAAACACATAGTCAAACTAGTACACAACAAGTGGGATGAATAGATGCTCTCCCCCCCCCCCATCATCTAATATAAGGCTTGCGAATTGGGTTGTGAATTATACCAACTGTTGATGTAGCAGCCCTGTGTGCCCCGCTCAAGTATCCCACACAACACGAAGGACATAAGTGCTTCCACCGAGAGATGGTAATTTTACCCAACATCAGTAATAGTCGATATGATCTTGATATTACAACAACCAATCCATCCACAAGATTAGGTCAAAACATGATATCTATATGACAAACAGATCCCACAGAAAATGATACCCACCAACCTCCCAAGAACAACCCTTACACAGCCTAATGTCCTCAACTCATACCCCTAGTGGAGTATCAAGCGACATCACCCCACATAAAGTATCCATGGTTAATCCCAACACAACTACAAATTGAGTAGAAATTAGGGAATGTGTATCACCTATATCAAATAAAACTTTAACAAGCATATAAGCTATAGGAATTGTACCTTGAATGGTAGAAAGTCCCACATCACCATCGTTAGTTGTAGTATGAACTCCATGGATATGACCTTCCCATTTATCACAAGTTCTAGCTTAAGTACCCTGCCCTACACTTCCCTATTGATTGGGATGATCTCACCCTGAAGTTCCACATCCACCACCTCAAACAGTACAACCTATAGAGCTCCAACTTCCTACCTAGTATGGGTTAATTAACCCCTGCCTAAACTCAGAATCTTCCTATGATATCCATCACTTCCTGACTGTTACAGGTTCTTGCAGAACCTATGTATATTGCCTAGCCTACAACATGCTCATCACTCGACCAGTGGGTGGGGGAAACGGTCACTCTTGTGCCGCGTACTATCACACTGATAACAAAATACTGTGTCCCCTCTCTGAGAAGGTGACCCGCTCTTCTGATTTATCAATTCACTTCCACACTACTAAAAATTTCTGAAATGGTTCTTAGTACTATCAGAAGCCACCCCACTTACCCTCCCGGATGGCACCACAAGTTCACTACCTAACACTCTCTTTAGGTTCCCCTCTGAGATTAGAGCTTAATCTGCCACATCAGTAAACCTTTTAGGATTAAATATAATCACCAGAGACCTGATCATGTGTCTCACTGCATCCTAGAAGCGTTTCACCACAGCTTCCTCATCTCCTATCAACATCGGAATGAATCGTCTAAAATTGGTGAAACAATTAGAATAGTACATTACTGACATTGTCCCCTGAGTTAACATCATAAAATCTGAATCATTCTCCTTCCTCAAAGTTTCTCGGTAGAAGTGATCAAGATAACTATCCTGAAAATATTTCCACATCATTTCATCGGCCTGATCCGTCTAAAACATGATGTCCCACCAATGATTTGCTTAACCTCTCAGCATATTGGCTGCTAACTAGAATCACTTCTCAAGAGGATAATCTAGATGGTAAAGAATATTTTGGGTGGACTCTATCAAAAACTACATTACCTGTGGCCCACCCTATTCGATAATGGTCGGAGGGTGCTGCAGCTGAAACTCCCCGGTCTGCTCAAACATACTCAGTGCAGCCCACCCTGGGTCTCATTCAATCATTTTCATAAAAGGAGAAAATTTATTACAGATGTGTTCTTCTATATCTTCTTGGAAAACCACATTTTCTTTCTCTACTATTGGAGGAGAATTCTCAGCAACGTCCTCCAATCACCCAACAGGCACACATCTTCGAGGTGGCATTTCTCTACAATGCCAAACATGATCTTTAGAACGCAACTATAAGGATTTTATGAAATGGAAAAAGATATAGGTAGGATCATCACCTTCCATAACCAAAATAGTTCATATATACTACCCAAAAAATCCCACTCACAACCTAATCACTACCCTTGGCCATCTCTCCTATGGTCGTGGATAATACAGGTATATAATTCACATGGTTATAAGCCTTATCTTTTACACTAATTGAAGAAAGTTTCGGCCTACCAATTTACTCTTACAATAGGTTAATCCACTTTTAATTCTTTATTAAACACCATTTTCTATTTTTTACTTACCCTTTTCACTTTCCTTTTTACCCATTCATATCATCCCATTAGGAAAATTTTCATTAATTTTAAGGGAAACAATGCCTCGTATCCTTTATATCCCATACACCCACCCATGTGTGTTCCTTCCATGATGCATGTCACTTACCTACATAGGTTCCTCGGATGATGCATGAATGCACACCATCATAACCTTTTCGGCTATTAATTAATTATCATAAAACCATCAAATCACACAATATGTGCATCACCAGATGGTGAAATATCGTCAAATATAACAACTCACAACATGAACAAGAATCCCCTCCTATAGTGGCTTGTATTTTCCCTCATAAATGGGTTAGTTACTCCTAAGCTTGATCTCATTTCTAAGGCTCGACACTTTCTTAACATATGGTCTTCCATTCCCAAAATAGTAAGAAAGAGAAAATAATGCCTCTATTACCACTTTGTAATGTCCCCGACCTGGGATCCACTAAACTAGTTCCCCAAGACAGGTTGTTTGTTACCTCAGGTGTGCCTCCTCGTACTCTGGATGTTTGAAACTAGCTACAAGGGTCAAATAGGTCACATGGGGAGACAATACCCTCTTTACCAAAGTAAGCCGCAATAGAACACAATTTAAACAGTGGAAATAATAAGTAACAATTAATAACATTCATAAATAACCAACTCCCAAATTGGGTACAACCATATACAATAGTAAATATGTCATTCCATGCTAGAGTTCTAAGTGAACAAAAAACCAAAATACAAAAAACATATTAATCCCCAAAATGGTTCGGAATCCAAGTCTAGAACCTCACCCATACAAGTCCCATGTCCAACTCAACTCCCTATTATAGGGCTCATTCCCTTGTCCTGACCTGCAAGCATGAAATCTTCTCAAGTACCCAACAATTGCCTAATTAGGGCGTGATATAACTCAGTAGGCCACCACTAATAGTTTCTACAAATATCTAGTAAAGTAGATAGTGCATGAAAGTTATAAATAATGGAAAGTAAAGGTAAAAATTCAGTAGGCCATTCTAGAATATGTTCCTTTAAATTATTGAAATATTGAATCCAGGATCACTACTTAGATATTCCAGGGTTTAATCTACCTTTTTCAATGTGTTCAATGGATTGGTCATGTTCAATATTCTTAATTATATGGTAGTAAGTTCAATCCCTATCTCACTAGGAATCACATTATAAAAACCTCATAATCCTAACATTGAAGACCCATTTGAGGTGGAATGCCACTATTCAGGGAATAAAATTCTCTCCCCTTCCCTAACCCATTAATTTGAGGGTGATGTTATAACCTCGGTCCAACTCAACCACTAGGCATAGAACCACAAGTCAATACCCCACTCTACCAACCCATGTGCACCTGCTTATTTAAAATTCACCATAATTAAGCACATCAAAAAATGAATAAACAATACCATTTGAAACATCACAACAATGTAAATGAATTCAAAATTAAAATTATGGCACAATCCATTAACACAATCATCATTTATATCACATAACCCTTTATCCCCTTTCCCATTTCTCATGCCTATCTAAATAATCATATTCAAGTGTAAACATAATTCGTTATCATATTCCCATTTATACCATTTAACCTATTTAAATTCCTAAAAAACAATCCATTAGCCTTTAACCACACTAGGCACAAATAGACACCATCCATTATAACATACTACATAAACCAATTATTCTACTCACTAAGTCTCTATATTATTACTAGATAATTTCACACCTTACATTTCTTTTAGCCCAATCGGGACATCTGAAACACCCCTTGGGTGGACCTAATTTGGTTAAGTCATCATCCTTTCATTACATAGGGATCAAGAGGTGTTCAATTAATCATGTATACATCCAATAAACCACATCTTGTTAATGTAACCAAGAACATGTCAAGTAGGGAAACAAGAATGAATCTCTAGATGCAAAAATCTACATAATGACCAAGGGATATAACATGTAGACCACCTACCTTGAATCCATGTGAAAAATCACACTTTATCGAGTCATTGGATCCTGATTAGACCACCCTTTGAGGCTTCAACCGAAATATCAATAGAAAATAAAGGTTTTAGAGATTTGGATAGAGAGAAGGAAGATCTACCAACCATAAACTAAAAAGGGAAGAAAGAGATGGATTAGCCTTACCCAGATCTTCAATCTACAAAAAAAGACACTCTAAATGGCCCTAATATGAGGGATATTGATCCATGGAAGCTCTTGAAGTTTTCGCGACATCACTAGGGTTCAAGGGGGAAGAAATGAGGAAAAACATGAGTGGAACAGAAAATCCCATGATAACGTTTTTGTAATTTTTTCAAAGTCATTGGGCTAAAAAGTTTACCAGCATGATTTTACAAACTGTGTGAAAACATGTGAATGATACTGTCCAAAAACATCCCCAATCACATGGTTACCAAGGATTTCCACGCAGTTTTCTCTAACCATGTTTGTATCGTCTAGTATTCCCAAAACAACCCTTTTCTTCCTCTTTCATGTTCCGAACCCCCAGAACACCCCCAAGTCGTCACCTGAACATGAGAAAACACTTATTCAACAAAAATAAAGTACTTAAATTGAATCATAAAGAATAACATACCTTAAGGGAGATCTGGTATCATACACCATCCAAGAGAATGACACAAATATGGTCGTATGAGTGTGTAACCCTAACCCATTAAGTGTACTCCCATTATAAAGGGTTCACTTGAGAAAAGGTTAATGTCTAAGAGTTTACATGGTGTACATCTTTGTGTGTCTTCCAAACAAGGGTGATATGTCATAGTGTGTTTACTTGACTTGTCCAGGCTGTCTCCCTGACACATCTTGAGTGTCTACAAGACATTTATTGATTGTATTACATGGGTTTCTATCGTACATGTCTATTGTGTTAGCCTAACACGTTCTAAGTGTCTTCCTAACAAGGAAGACATGTCCAATGGTGTATTCCTATCTTTTCTTAGGTGCATAATTTGATCAAATCTAACATGTCCAAGGTGCTTCAAATGATCGAACCCGGCATGTCCAACGTGCTTCCCATGACTGAATATTGCATGTTATGGGTTCTTCTCTCGATCGAAGATAACATGTCCAATGTGCTTCACATGAACTGATTTTACATGTCCATGGTGATTTTCATTATAAAATATTAGATGTCAAGGGAAATTCATGTGATCAATGCATATATGTCAAAGTTTCTTCTCATGGTCAAAGACAACAGGTCTAGAGCATTTTTTTATGATCAACAAACTTGTTCAAGATGTCTTCACATGATCAAACTGATTTTTCTGGTATGTCATCATGTGATCAAGATGACTTGTATAGGATATTTTTGTTTCACCAATATGACTAGTTTAAGATGTATTTGTGTTAAAATTATATCTTATCTAGGACCACATGAGGGCATCATGAGACCATTAAAAAGTTATGTGATCATGTAACTTCTTATCATGAATTATCTTATATAGGAAATGAATTTCATGGAAAGTAGGGGTTCATGGCGAAGAGACCATGACAAGGCCGAATATATTGGGGTTTGGAGGGAAAAGGGGAGTGTGTATTAGTAGAAATTTACATTTCATGGACAATGACCTGTGTGGAAATATCATGTCATGTTATACTTTTCTAAACTCACATACATTTCATGGGGTTCCCACATAATGGAATCTCATGATGTTCAATTGATCATGTGACCGCATGAACTCAATGGGGTTTTCTGAGGGGTTTTGAAAACTTGTGAAGAGGCTCCATATGAGAGTTCATGAATATAAGATTGTTTACACTATATAATAAAGGAAATTCATCATTAGGATGAGGGTGTTCATGAATATAAGAATGTTTACACTATATATTTTCAATGAATTGGGTTTCCCATAGAAATAAAATAATATTTAGGTATGGATAATATAAATTGGATAGTAGTTACAAATTCCCAAATGGAAAAATGATTTGTATGAAAAGGTATTTGTGGTTGGATCTAAGATAAGGGACATGTATGTTTCTATGTATCATGGGGGAATTGGAATCAATATGTACAAAGTTATGGGATGAAAGACTCTTATAAAGATCAATCTCATGTATAGGGAACATAGGTTCATAGATGAATAACTCTATGAATAATATTCTTATGTAGATATATCTCAGACTTATGAAGGTGATTTTATCACTTTATAATGAAATCATGGGAATGGACCCATGTTTTGGTAGAGATATTGGATGGATATGGATCTAATGAAACATTTTAGGAAACAAAAATTATGCCACTCAAAGAAGTTTATGATCCTATAGGATAGACCAAGTCTCATGTAGTTTAATGGCATGAAATCATTAGTTACCATTAGGTGGGTCTCAAGATATAGACATGTGCTCTAATTTTTCCTAGTTCAATGGACCTAGTGATAACAGATTACTTTTTTCTAGGGATAGATAATGGTTCCTACAATCTTGGTATCTAATTTCAATCAGTGATAAACATTTAATAGGATTTATATGGGGAAATCATAGGAGTCGTGGAATTTTATATTTCTCATGCTATCTCTTTATTAGTTTTTAACCTAGCGTGTTGTGTGTCATTTCTATTTCACAAATTCATAATATTCCCTAAAAACACAAATTTCATATCTAGTGAGTAGAGGCTCAAATTTTTACCAGGGTTCCTTTTTCTAACCTAGTGATAATAGTGTATCATTCAGTTGCCTATTTTAAGGTCTTCCAAATTAGACCATTACTATATTTTATTTTAGGTTCTTTAAGATAAGACCTATATTTTTATAGTTTAAGGTCTTTTATATTCCACCTTAGGATATTTTAGTTTAAGGTATTCAAGATCAGACATTCTATTTTGGATGTTTAGGGTCATCTAATTTGAACCATCTACTACTATAGTTTATGGTAATCTATCATACATATTGTGTTACTATAGATTATTTTATTATATATTGGACCATCTATTGCTATAGTTTATGGTCATTTATTTTAGACCATATATTATTGGTAGTGAAGGATGGGTATTCGTGAATGGTTCAAGAACCCAACATCCTTTATGGGATTCTAAAGAATGATTTTCCATGTGGGGTTTCGATACCATGTATTATTAATTGATATTGTATAGAATAATTTTTTTAAGGGTTATGGAAACCTACATTCTTCCAAGAAACGTTTAGGATGAATATACATGATGGGTTGTGACACCCTGATTCTTTACCTTTAAGGGTATTGGTGGATAGTAAAATGTTAGGTATTCTATGTCAACTTGTATAGTTGGAATGTGGGTTGTGTAAGTTATATCCCAAAAGTATGAACTAGTGAATATGGAAAATGGAATACATGTCGTGGATGATAGAAAAACACCCTAAGGTGTTGAGTTCTATCATAGTGTTATTTGGGATCATAAATATTGAAGTACTTTCATAAAAGGTGGAGATACATCTAATTAATTTGTCAAAGGTTCTTATACATGATCCCATATTAATTACATAAAAGTTCAAGAAAAGTTTATCCACACTCTTTTCCATGGTCCATTAATGATTTGTGAAGATTCAAATGTTTTGAGGGTGAAGTGGGATATGGAGAAAAGAGCTATCCAAGAAGGTTTATAGCACTCTATGGTAGTTTAGTTCCTGGTTGGAATGCTCAGTACCTATGAAATATGGATTCAAGTCACGTGGTGTGGTCCATCAAAAGGTTTCGTAATGTAATATTGCATTCATACTTTGTGAATCGGTATAAGGCATAGTGATGTAACATCAAGGATATTGAATCCACATGAAAAATATGGTAATGCAGATTGTAAATAACGGTCTTAGAATTTCTAAGTTAACTGTATATGAAAACATATGGGTATAGTTAAACAAATGATAATGGAGTAAAACCATATTCCATGTGGTCTAGAAAAAAACTCATTTGTTTAAGGGGAACCTCTCATTTGAAACTAAACATCCTCCAGGAACATGCTCTTTGGGAGGGTATCTATTCTATAGAAAATCTTAGAAGGTCCCTATTGGATTAGTAATTCCTTAGTTCCAATTTTCTATATTGATGAAATAAAATCAAGGTATTCCATGGTATATTGGATTCCAAGATATAATCATCAACATAATGAATTGTATTGTACAACTCAAACATCAAATATGTGAAGGTGGTTTATGGAAACATAATATTCAAGAAGGGTTTTGGAACTCTAAAAGTTGTTTCACTACCCAGTGAACATATTATCATGGCGATGGGATATAATGAATCATTTATTTAATATTTTATAACTCTAGGATGCCTAATGAGCATAGATTTTTTTTTCCTTGGGATTCCAGGTAGACCCCATGTGCTTTGTGAGCCATTTTTTATTTATGATACAACATTTTCCTAAACTCTATATATGAAGAGTTTACTTAGTGGATGCTTGAATTTTTCTCAAATAACCATTTGTGGAATTTTATCCTAAATTTTTTTAATGACTCTTCCACCAGCAGTTTAGTGTCCTTTGATTTGGGGAACCAAATGTTAATGTTTAAGTACGTAACACTTTGACCATAGTGAATACATTTTAAGATCATGATGAACATGGACCTTACAATATGGGAGTGTCACACAATATCTTAATTATGATTCCTAGGGTCAAGAGTACTACAACATCCTTTTTAGATGAATATCATCATTTTGTAAACTATGAATCAATGTTCCTAGTTCATGAGTAATGGTATGAGAAAATAATTCAAATAATGATCCTAAATCACTTGAAGGTAATGAGAACCACATTGATTATTACAAGGCTCACTAGGATCTTACGGACCCCCATGCATGGCCAAGATGCCTCTAGTTTATGGTCATAAGGCCCTTATAGAGATCCACATCTTTAATGGTCAATCAGATATGTCATATCTTATTTATTTGGGCCATGAATGGTTTGAGGAAAACCAAGATACTCATGACATGAAGTGTAATGTATAGGTTTAGGTTCATAAAAGATGACGAAATCACTTCATAGTATGGTATACCAGTATTAGGCTCCTATGGTCCTTTGAAAAGTGTAGATATTGGATAATAGTTGAATAATTTAACGTAATTCAGTTGTGACCCCTTTATCATTCTATTTAACATCATGAAATGAGGATGTCTTCCTTTAATTTTAGTGTCATGTGCAATGCATTTAAGAATTTATGTGAAATATTAAATGATATCCATGGGGATACATTTCATTGGATAAGGGAATTTAGTTGTGGTAACACCTTTTATACTTTCACATTCTTACTGATGGGTAGCCATATGTTTAATCCCTTCATGCTTATATTTATCTCATGAACAGAAAAGTCATATGTAGATCTCTGTCATACATAGGAATATTGAGTCTGTGTGACTTGGCCAAATTTAAATACCGATATTCTCAATTTGTAAGGTTGGGATTACCTAGGATTCTGAATGTATACTGTAAGGGTAGGAATCATGTCATAATTATCTCTTTTAAGGAGATCCTTCTGTATATATTGTACTTGTATACATGGGAGAGGTATATTTTGTTTCCTTCCCTTAGCGAACCTCACCATTAAGATAAAATAAATTTTCCTCTACATATATCAGGATCATATGTAGGGATTTGTTATTTTTATATTTAATTTTGATATGGAGGAGAAAAACTCATCCACATCATAGATTTGTGGATAGGATGGCATACTCTTAATAATTTCAAGTGTTTTGGGATAGATCATGTTTTATGTAGATTAATGTCATGAAACAAAGAAATTTCCATGTAGTTTAATGTCATGAGACTCCTATGTGGTTCCCTATCAAAATCATGTCTTCATTACACTAGTTATAGAAACTTTCCCAGATCCTTAAACTAACACGATACAAGATTAGCATGATAAACAAGGGATAACTAGGAAGATGAATAATTCATTTGGTTGAACTTGATAAGAAATATGTGATGTCATCCACAATTTGTTGTGTAATATAAACTCTACATTATTTTGAATCTCATTGAAGTACATGATTGTTTTTGATGATAATTTGTGTATAGGCCACGAATAGAGGATCTAGGTGTCATTGCATGATCTATGATGGAAAGAATCATTCCACACTTAGTTTTTGATGGTTCCCTATATTGTTATGACCCATAAACATGGTGGGTTTCATTACATTATATACATTGAATTTGTGAAATGAATTTTATATTTGGTTGTTACTACATCTCCTATGATAACATGAATCAAGAAAATTTTAGTTCTTGAACATAAAACTCTCATGCAGGTCTAACCCATACACAAAGGATGTAATTGTTTGTCTATATTGTGGCTAGAAATAGGATTTGAGATCCATGTATCACTATATATCTTATATTGGCTAAACAATGAAATATATAATTATCAAATAGAAAACACTCAACACATGTCTGACCCGTATGTAGAGAGGAGATTTTTTCTATTTTATGTTATAATTGGACTAAGGATTTGAGATCTAGGTTTCACTACATATCATTTTTGATAAGAATTTATCAACACATTTTTTTTGAATGGATAATTCTCCATGAAGGTCTGAACAATACATATAGGCGGAATTATTTCCATTTATATTATGGTTGGACATAGTATTCTAGATATGGGTGTCACTATGTATCTTGTTATATTAGGAATCAACCAACACAATGTTGTTGAATGGAAAACTATACACTCAGGTCTGACCCATAATTAGAAATGTTATTTTTTCCATTTATATTGTGGATGGACCCCAGATTTGAGATATGGGTGTCACTATGTATCTTTTCATAGTAGAAATCATGCAACATATAGTTCTTTAATAGAAACCTCTCCACACCGTTTTTACCCATACATTAATGGGGTGGATTTTTTTATTTTTGTTGTGTATAGACCTAGGATTTTAAATTTGGGTTTCACTATATACCATGTGATAACAAGAATCAATCCACATGTACTTATTGAATAGAAAAATCTCCATGAAGTTATAAACCATACACAATGGTGGAAAATTTTATTTTTTATGTTGCATATGGACCTATGATTTGAGATTTAGGAGCCACTATGTATCCTGTGATGGAAGGAATCAATCCAAAAATAATTCTTGAAACAAAAAATCACCAAACAGTTTTGACTCATATGCATTGAGGGAATTTTTTCCACTTATGTTATGGTTGGACCAAAGATTTTAGATATGGGTGTTACTTTGTATCTAAAAATGGAAGGAATCAAGACACACATAGTTCTTAAATGAAAAAAAACTATACACATGTCTAAAACATTTGAAGAGGGGGGTATTTTACCATTTATATTATATATGGACCATGTATTTATGATCTGGGTGTCACTATATATCTTATTATGGTAGTTATGAATCCACACAAGTTTTTTGAATTGAAAAATTTCTACACAGGTCTATCCCATATGAATAGGTGGATTTTTTTACTTTTATGTTGTATATGGACCCATGATTTTAGAACTAGTTGTGGAAATGTATCCTATGATGGAATGATTCAAGACATATGTAGTTCTTGAATGGAAAACTCTCCATGTAGGTCTAACCCATATGCATAGTGGTAATTGTTTCAATTTATATTGAGTATGGACTGAAGATTTTAGATTGTGGAGTCCCCATGTATCCTTTGATAGTATGACCAAATCCACACATGGTTTTTTAATGAAAAAATCCCACATAAGTCTGACCCATATGATAAGGGGAATTTTTTTCATTTATATTTTGGTTAGAACCATGATTTGAGATCTTGGGGTCACTATGTATCCTATAAAAATAGGAATCAATCTGATCTTAGTTCTTGAATTTAAATATTCCCCATGTTTATATGAATAAAAAAAGGGGAATGGAGTACAACTTTATTCTTTTTCACGGATCTAGATCATGTTAAATGAACAATCCATGAGGTAAATTTGTTCGTGAAGATTAACATCATCCAGCAATGATTACTTTTATGCAGTTTAACAAGATGTAGTTACTAGGAATTTTGTGTAGTCTAACATCATGTGATAAGGATAAAATATTATGTTCATTTTAATGTATTTATAAAGAACATGTTATTTTTTGTAGTTTATATACTTTTTTGACATGACAAAGGATAAAATAAAATGTAAATAATATCTATCTAGAATTTAGATTCTATGAAATTTAATTTCTTTCTTCCTGGACGTGGGATGTTTTGTATTTTAGAGTCTTACATCCATGTCTTACAATACCATTCAGTTTAAATTCTTTCTACTGGGTCTGAGGCTATCATACAACTTATGTCTTGTTAATAGGACTTGGGATGGAGTGCAGTTTAGAGTCTTGTTGTCGGGACTTGGAGTACCATGCGATTTAAAGTCTTGTTGTGAGGACATCGAATGTTGTGAAGTTTAGTTTCCTTCTACAAGAACATAAGATGTTGTGTGGTTTAGATTATAGTTTCTTGGACTTAAGATACCATATAGTTTAATGTCTTGCTACTAGATCTAAGGATTTAATGCAGTTTAAATACTTTCTTCTTGGACTCAGAATACCATGCTATTTATATTCATACTACTTGGATTTGAGATGATATGTGGATTAAAGTATTTCTTCTAGTACTTGAGATTCCATTTAGTTTAACATCTTATTACTAGGACATAGGATTCTATGAAGTATAATGTCAATATTTTAGGACCTATGTCATATGATGGTGGGTATGAAAAGTAATTCGGGAGAAACCTTGCATTAGATGGGGTATAATATGTTTCATATCCATTGTAAATAATGACTAATATCTATTTTAATAGAAATTATATATGATTTACGTTCATTCATACTTGGGTTATAGTTTTGAGGATTATTTCCGGGTATCATTCGGGTTCTGAGAGCCAATATATGTTCTCCTTGAAGGAACAACTAATGGAGAAATCATGTTGGTGTACTTCCCTAGATATTAAGAATGGAATGTGTGAATCTCCCTCTATCATTATCAAAATATAGTTTTGGAGATCCTATGTCATTCCAACAATGTATTACCCCTTTATAAGTGTATATGTATGAATGTATTCTTCTATGATATCAATTTATAGGATATGTTGGTTAATGTATTTGATTGATGTGGGGATTTTTTCGCACCCCATCCTCCTCATTCAATCAGAATATGTCGGTGGTATTTATCCATGGGGGCATGAATCTATGTCTACCCCATGCTTGTTTATTAGATATGATAGAAGACTTTATTTGAGCCTGTAGGTATATGAACCTAATCCCTCAAATCCACAACTTTTCACATTTGAAAATGTGTCATGAATTCCCAGATCTGTGTGTCTTAGGAGATGACATATTGGGTAGCACCATCCATAGAAAACTAAGAGGTATTAGAGATTTTGTTGAATTTCTAGGATTAAGAATTTATTGTATCGGTGGTACTTTGGGAAACTATAATTTCTACCTGATGTTGAAAATATCTCATAGATATTGTTATGTTTAACATTTTACCTTCCTTTGACAAGGATGTCTTCCATTAAATTACACATCATGCAGTAAGGATATTGTTGAATAGTTTAATATCATGTGAAAAGGATACTTTCTTTATGTTTAGCATCTTGTGAACAGTAAATTATGATGAATTTTAACATCATTATACTAGGAAGTATCAGGTAGTATAATTTCATGAAACTATGATGTATCATGCAACTTAACTTATTGTTACAAGGATGTTTTTTCCAGTTTAATGAAATTATACTTTGATGTGTCATGAATTTTAACATCATGTGACTAGAACATACTGTTCCACAACCATTCAGGTGGGCATATTTTTTATGCAGCTTGGATGACTCTTATACATATTTCATGAATCTTGGGATCCTCTAACTCTTTATGTCCTTCATTTACCTACTACTCTAGCCAATCTTTTTAGCTAAAGAAACTCTCAATTTTGTGACCTAGAAATCAAGGTTTGGGGTAGTTATTTTCATGGCCTTTGAACTCCACCTCCCATGGATTTTTCATTATTGGTAGTTCTTTAAAATCATTATCTATTGAAAAGTCAAAGTACCTTGGGAAATTCTTTAGTTGGAATGAATATACTCTTCACTATTTTACATCTTGATATTGGTGTCCACACTACTTCTCTTGTGTGCTACCTATACCTCTGTTGGAATGGGAATGTTGAAGTGTTTGGTGTCTATGGTGAAGATCCCTATCCTTTATTGGTCTGGGGGTGTGTGATGAAGCATTGGGGTCCTTGGATGATGTAGAATATTACCACTAATTTAAGGAACTTGGATATCCTAGAGGCTGTATAGAAATAGATGAGGTTGGATAGTATCCAGAGTATCCCTAGTGAGGGGGTATAAAATATGGAAATGATCCTAGAAAAATGGCTTGGGGGTCTTGAGATTATGAAAATGATTCCATCCCTATCAGTTGGGGTGAGGTGGAACCGTGTCTGGATTTCTTCCAATGAGGGGATGAAAAATATGAAAATGGACCCACCCCTGTGGGCAATGGAACTTCACTAAAAGGAAAAAAAATTTAGAAAGGTGTTGATAGGTTATTCTAGGGAATAGATCTTATGTGTATTTCTGTAATACTTTCCATGAACCTATTGTTCTCTCATTGGTGTTGGGTAATCTTCTCTTATATAAAAATTTCCATGTGTTCCTTAAGGGGAGGACTAGAAGAAGTCATTAAGACACCCTATCCTCATTCAATGGTTAGGTAAGTGGATGATGATGGGTGTCTCAACATTCACCCTATAGAATAAATCACCAATTTCCACTAGCCATATGCTCCATTGACATTGCACTATGAAACATCAACACTGTTTATAGTGCCTTCTTTAGATGAATGGAAGATATCATTGATCCATTTTAGCTATGTTAGAGACAGAAGGTGTGTCAAAATACTATGACTTGGATGTTAGAAAAAGGGTTTGATTATCCTCTTCAAGAGTGTACTTTTCCAGATCTACTGTGAAGTCCAAAGATTCATTTTATATCATATCAATGAATACATAAGTGGGTTGGTTCTCTTTTTTAGAAGATTATCTCATTTGATGGGTCAGTGAACAATATGCCATTGGGTGGGATGTTTCCCACAAGACCATTTTTTGGGTGAAATCTCATTATACAGTTGGGTGGTAAAATGGATTTTGTACCATTTGGTGGGTATGTGCCTATATTGAAGATATTCCCAGGGTTAAAAATGATAATAATTCCAAAAGCCTTATGGGATAGGTTTTCTCAGAGATTCCACAATCACGAAGTCTAGTTATGATGAATTATGTGTCTTGTAGATAGTTATGATTTAGGATTGATTATGTTACACTATTAGGAATCCATAGAGGGCCTCAAACACATTAGTGATGATAGGGATACAATTCTACTCTGGAATTACATTTTTTAGATAACCCTAGGAGGCCCTCCTATTGGATGCCCCAATTTGGGAGGATGGGGTGTGCAGAAGTTCCTCCGTTTCTCCCTGTGAAGCATTGGTAATATATAAAAAATGATTAAAAAATGAATAAAATCCATCATAATTATTACCTGAGTGTTTGAGTTGACATTGGGATTTTCCTCATCCACCTCCATTAGGTAGGGAAGGAATGTGTTGTTGTGCTCAAGTCATAAGCTGCCAAATTAGTTGAATAGGGAAATAAAGTTCAAATCCTCTTCTATTTCCTATTTTGGGAAAGATGGATGGTGGGTATTCATCCTATATAGGATTTAAAAATCGACCTTCAAAGATGGGATGGATCCATTGATATGGTACTTCCAGACTAAGACATTCACTAACTGGTACTGGTGGTGTTTTATTCGTGACACTGTATGTTGAGGTATTAAGGAAAAGGATTCCATGGAATATTATTCACATGATCATTGTTTCATATGGCTAGTCACAATATCTTGAGGTGTTTTAAGGAATTACAGCATGTTCAGTTACATCAAAATCTGTTTCCACATTCGAGAATTCCATATAGATAGTAGTGAATCTGGAATGTCCTGAAGAGGAAAAAAGACACCTTATTAGTGTATCATAATATATAAGAGTACATGGTTGATCAATTAATTTCATAGTTAATGGAAAAATTGGTGGTCCATTTTTAATGAATGATTTATCACAGTTAAAATATTTCATGTCTGGTTCACCATTTTGTTTAAAAAAAACTAATGGTTTTCTTCGAATCACAGTTGTGGGTGATTGAGGGTGTTTGGATAGTATTATGAATCTATTTTACCATAATTTTATTTAACATAAAATTCCAATGGTTCCCAAATCCCTATGAATTCTTATACCTGATTTCCAAGGGTAGGAAGTTAATTGAGGTTTCAAACCCAATGGTGCTTATGAACTCACATTGGTCAGGTGGATGGGAGGTTGGGATCCTCATACCATTTCAAGGGAAATTGTTTACTATTCTAGGATTCCTAAACAATTAATATATGTTCCTGAAATAATTTATAATCCCTAATATAGGACTACTTACCCATATTCTAATGACTAGATATTGATTATTTTTTCATTGTCACAACTATGTTTGTCACAAGTTCTCCATTAGTCTCTTATTCATTTATGATATATAATTTTATAGCCATGTTCAGGCTCTCTATAGTTTATTGTCATCAAGGTAGTATATTGGTTTCTTTTATGTTGGATTGAACATTAAAGAGGCATCCTATCTTTCCTGTGATAGTAGGAATGAAACCCCATATTGTTCATTTCATAGAGTTCAAGTTCATATGAACGAACTATACCCTGAAGTTTAAATTCATGCAGAAAGATTGTTAATATAGGACTCGATCCCTAAGGTGGAATAAAAATTATCCTATTATGATAGGAATCATATTCTACATAGTTCATGTTATGAGTTTATGCATCGTGAAATATATGACAAGAGAGGCCTTGAGCTGGACATATGCTTGTAATGCTTCCTTCAATTGCCTCATTAGGAGTATGACCCTTTGAATAGAGATAATAACTAATTAGGCTTACATCCCAATATAGGGCCCAAACCGGGGTCATCCTCATCATGTTATTGGAACAACAATCATAGATCTCTAATCCCACACGAGTCATTCGCAGTGTGAGAAACAAGAGGTTGTCTAAGATTAGACACATCATAAGAGAGAAATTATATACAATCATTACACATTAATGTTTCCAATAGAGAGGTGTGATTGACAATCAAGTATATAATGTGGTATGGTTATCGGTACATATGAAGTAGCCCTACTCATATAGGGGATAACATGATTCAGAGTTATCATAGTTTATTTCATCCCTAACTCATTGATGTGTTTGAGGTACTTGATGGAATGGTATGGAATACGATTAAGAGGTTGCTCATTTATAAGCCCACTTATCCTCTACTGATGGATAAAGAATGATGGTAGACTAATGGGATCATTTTTCCCATGATTTAAGAACAATTGGTATATAGAGGGACTTACAACATGGTGGATTACAATTGGATTTTGGGCCATAGGTAGGCATCCTATATATCATGTTTTGACAAGAAGCAGAGTTCTTGTAGTTCAATAATTTCCTAACACATTGATGGGATAGGATATGTGATCAAACATGAAGGAACTACTATAATCCTCAAGAGTTAAGAAATATAACATCTTATTCTAGGGTAGATTACCATGTTACAAATTTTTTCTCTAAATTTTTACAGATAAAGACAGATGATGGTCATGAAAGTTTAGTTGAATATGTTTGGTACAAAACAGAGAGCCCAACTGAGTGCACGCCAAAAATAGGGTTTCATTATTGAATGAGAAGAACCCATTAAGGAAACTAACCTTATAAATGGGTTATAGGGCTGAACATTCATGGATGGGTGTTTACGTGGTGCATGTCCAAGTGTTTTATCCAAAAAAGGATGACATGTGCTTAGGTGTCAGTTTGACATGTCCAGTGTTTCTTCAGGACACATCTTGATTGTCTTCTTGAAAAGTATTGATTATGTTCTTGACATATCATGGGTGTCTATTTCATTTCTATAGTATATTGTCCTGACACTTCCTAAGTTCCTTCATTACATGTCTCTGGTGCTTTACGTGATCAAAGATGACATGACCAAGGTTATTCACAAGATCAATGGTGACATGTCCAAGGTGCATTTCATTAACTATGATGACATGTCCAGGGTGCCTTTCATGATCGAATTTGAAATGTACAAGGTTCTTTTCATTATTAAATATGGTATGTATAGGGTGCTTCATATGACCAAATCTAACATGTTTAATCCCCTTTTCATTTTTAAGGATGACATCTATAAGATTCTTCACGTGATCAAAGTGGACATGTCCTAGTACATTTTCGTGAACAACTGAATTATCTTAGATATCTTCGCATGATCAAATTTACTTTTCTAGGATATCTTCACATGATTAATCAGACTTGTACCGGATTTCTTCATGTGATCAATCTGAATGGACCATGATGTCTTTTCATGACCAGGATGACTTTTCTAGGAGTGCCTGAATGTATCAAAAGACTAGTGAAAACCATGTGATCGCATAATTCCATCACATGAATGCTTCTACATGGGAAATGATTTTATTGAAAGAGAGGGGTGCATGGCTAAGAGTTCATGTTAAGGACCACATATTAGGGTTTTCATGGTAATGGGATGTTTGTGTTACTGGACATTCACATTGCATAGTTTATGTCCCACGAGGGAATTTCATATCAAGGTAGACATGTCAAGGTGTTCCCACATGATAAAATGAATGATTTTTAATTTACCATGTGATTGTGTGACCACAATGGGGCCTTGCAAGGGGTTCTTAAAACATGTGTAGGGGATGTATTTTGGAGCTAAATGAATGGATGAGGGGATTAAAACACATGGGAAATTAAAGGTATAATGAGGATGGTCCACATGATGGAGTCTCAATATGTTTAATTGATCATATGATCCAGTGACCATAAGGGGTTTTGTGAGGGATTATCACAATAGAATGTTTTGGTTACCCAGAAGATTTATCTGAAGACAATCCACTATTCTTCTACATTATTCTCATATATGTCACCTTAAATTTTTATCCTCTTTAAATCATGTGTTATTTTCTAAGTGGAGTAGGGATACATAGTTGGAGGCTGGCATATGGTGGTTCCACTTTTCATGGTGAGGGTTCCACATGCACCAACTTGAGGTAGTTGTTGGCTTCACATGATCAAAATCAAGTGGTCACAAGAAGGATTAATGTTATTGAATGATTGAAATATACATTGTATTTTCATAATAATTTGAAGGTAATTGTATGATTATTAATTGTTCATGTGATATCTTTCTAGATAGCTATTGAGGGATTCACATGATTGATTTGGAGGATTTTGATGGTCATGTGTCATTCCATTGGATAGATAACTAATAGATTCATGTGTGAAAATAATAAATAAGAATTAAAAATGTAGAATCCTCTCATGATGTGAATTTATGTTCTTTTTCTGGAGAATTCATGTAATTCCATAATGTATTTTCATAAACATGATTACTCTGATCACATGCCACTTAGAAATTATTATGGTGGATTCATGATGTTTGTTTGATTTAATTCATGTGAGGTCTATGTTCTTTGAGACACTATATACATGGTGTTCATAATATATTTTTATTTTCATCCCTATATGTGATGGAGTAGAAGAAATATGAATAATTAAAATCCAATAACTTCCAGTGGCCTCATGCAATAATCCATGGTCGGGTGATCTATAGTACTTAATGCAGTTGCTTCATATGTTAGCACATGGTCATGTAATATATAAAACGTCAGGAATATAAAGACATTTATACAATGAATATTATTAATCAAATTGAAGCATTCATGTGAGATGAATTCACATGGATGGAATCAATAATGATCTGGCTTGCATGGGATCAGTCACTGGAGATGACCGTCATAGGGGACATCAAGAACTTGAGTTAGTGTTATGTGTAATAGGCTCATATATACATAATCAAGGGACTGTAGGTTGGGGGAGATGTTAGTGGTTTCATGAAAGCATAGGTTCTGACTCATGGTGTTGAACTAGTGGTGTTGGTGGTTGCAGTGGGTAAGTGGTAGGTTGATGATGAATATAGTGAGATGATCAAATAGTGGTGAAAACAATGATCGAATGACTTTGGTTTTTTAAAAATGTTTTTATGGAGTAATAATTAAATGTAAAAACTCATGTACCATGTTTATTTACTAGTTGGATGGGTGGAGATTAATAAATATTTTCATTTCATCTGTTCATTGAGCCATCACTAGGGTCTACACCCGCAAAAAAATGCACCCACACCCTCATTGTCTGAATCCTCCCAATTTGAGGCCCACCTAGGCACCACATGTATGATACCTACATGATCACAGTGATCACTATGCTCACCCATGTAGCCTTCTTATTGGATATGTGGGAGGCAGGCTCTTGGGTCCAACTAAGGTGACTCTCGCATGTGCCCTGGTTTAGCAGACTAGCTAGTTGGATTCGCTAGCCATTTTTGAATAAGGGATTTATCTAAAATAATTAGAATAAAAATATAAGTAATATTTATAAAATAACGTATAATATGGATGAAATTATAAAATTAATATCATTATCATCCACTTCTATGACCTGTATGAAAAATATATTGGAATTTTTTCACAGTCTTTACACTTCTCAAATCCTTGAGGGAAAAGTGTGTGGTGCACAATTATGTGTTCCAATAATGAGCCCTGATGAATTTTCTCATATGAAATGTAGATAATGAAACATAAATAGTACTCATGGAATTTTAACAGGTTTGACCTCAATGTGAGAACATACCCTTTATAGTGTTGTTCTCACCCAAATTTACCCATGTTTTTAGGGTTAATAAGTTACTTGTATTTTAGCTTGGGTTCTCAACCTAAGAAGAATACTTTAGAAATGTAAATTCTATGGATTATTTTTTTATTTTAAGTTTACAACATTGATTTCATTTTATATGGGTTAAAAAGAGAACTAACATTTTTATTTCAATTAAGTATATGAGAAAGGGTTGATCCTAGGTTATTACAAGGGATGGATTGGATGGAATTCATTTTTCACCTTTTTCAATATCTTATTTTGGGGATGGGTTCGTTTAAGAAGATAAAAAAACACCATAACATACTAGTTTAATAACTAAAAAATCTAATATTAATTACCTATACACATATAGGATCAATATTTTGAGCTCTCCTTAGTAAAAGTTTGTATTATCACTGGATGTTTCTAGCCTTAAATTCAATAAGGAAGAAAGAGTTTAAAGATCACCAAAAGAAATTCTCATTTAAAATAAGTGATTAGAAATTAATGGAGTGAGAATTAACATCCAATACAGCCCATTGATACTCACTTGGATCAACCCATAAGTGGTTTATCCCTCTATTGATTCCATGATCTTAAAGGAAGCGGGAAGTTGACTCATGTGGGAGGAATTGAATAAGTGAAAAACAATGAAAGAGCGATCACTTCCCAGTTGTGTGATAATTTCACAAAGTTTTTTGTGAATGAATTCACACCTTGATGCAATGGTATAAATTTTATATAAAGAATAATAGAATAGTAGTATAATAATAACTTTTATTATGAAATTAAGTATAATTATAAAAACTTACATGTGAAAGACTAACTTAAGACAACCGAACAACAACATAACATTACAATGAAAAAAAGCACCAAAGATGATAAACTAATTCACCACCACTTACTTAAATAAATATTTTTAAAGCCTTAGCTAGGGCCTCCAACAGTGTAAGTCACCTCAAATAATGGTGGTGGGCCTAGGTGGGTGGAATGTTAAGGGAGAGTTGACTTTTCCACCCTTGATGAACAATCTAAGGCAACTTGCATCCACTAAAATAAGGTTTTAGATGGCCAAATTTCGGTGGGACATAAAATTAAAAAATGAAGATACAAATTTTCCCAGATAGTATGTAAAATTTCATCCCATATGTATAATTTTTCGAGATATGTGTAAAATGGTGTGATGTTTGTTTGAGCCGCAGAATCTAGTGCAGAATTTTATCTCCAACTTGGGCCGCTTGGAACTCCCTTTAACACTCTGAATTAGCTCTTGCACCTATTTTATTAAATTTTTCCCTAGATTTCATATGTCTTAAGTTCAATTTTTAGAATTATTAGGATTGTATCTTGGCCACTACAGTATCCTTATTGGGTTTTGTGCAGTTTCCTTTGCCTAGAATGTGTTGGCATGAAATCCCACACTGGTCATCTTCCAGTGTGAATTTAAATGTGATCAAAAAGAATTAATTGTTCCTAAAATAATGGGAGACCAAAAAAGAATATGTGAAAATAAAATCATTTTTATTCTGTTTTTTGGGAGGTTTTCAAATATATACCTAGTATTAGTGCACTTTAACAAATAATTACAATCATAATGTGAAATAATGATCAAATTGTAAAATACACTAAAAATGGTGTTTATGAATAATGAAGAACATTAATATTATAATATAAAGAATGAAAATTATATTATTTCAGTGGATAATCAAACCCCCAACTTGAGTTTTTCAAGTACCAAGCATAATATATCTCAATAATATGAAATTAAAATTCCCTTTTCTAAAAGAATTTTAATACACCTTTCTCACCAAAAACCTCATACTAAACAATTATGAAACCCATCAAAATCATTTAAAATAATCTAGGTATAGAGGAATATCCCATGCCAAATCCCATTCCTTAGTTCGAATTTATCTCCACATTTCATCCAATTTCAATTAAGAATGATGATGTGTTGTGCGCCATAAAAGACCCAGGGGAACATCTTTATTCAAGAGAGAAAATGTTGAAGTGATAGGGGGAATCACATTTTAATATTAAGATGATTATTCATTTTTTCTAAATTTTTCTAATTTTTGGGTTTTTTTGTTTCCATTTTTCAATGATAATGTAAATTGAACCAAATCGATTCAACCCATGTAACAAGACTTTGTTGATGACTCACAGGCTTAAAGACCTTAGGGAACCAAGTGAAGATCACATACTCAGGCCTCATCTTAATTTTACCTAATAAAAAAGAAATTAAAATTTCCTCAAATAAGAATAAAATTCCTAACTATGGGAAAAAAATATGGATTCACGATCCACAAGTGCATAAATTCACACATTAGGTTAATCCATTCCTCTATGCACAACTGATTTTTTTGTTTGATTTTATTTTCGTGATTTTTTTAATTTTTTTTGAATACTCATGTTAAAATTAAAATGATCACCAAACCAATACCATTTATTATGGGACCCCAAGAACCCAAAATAATACCCCACATTCTAGAGGATGTGCATTTGTTTTTTTTATTATTAAATGGGTGAAAATATAAATGGTGAAAAAACACATTGGGCAACTAAACATTCAAAAATAATTTCACATGAACATAAAAATGTATTTAAATTAGAATAAAGACATGAAAAATTATTTGATATTCAATTTTAGTGTGTAAAATTTGTATTATCATGTTCATGGTTAAAGAAAATTTTCCTTTTGAATGTGTTTTATGCACAAAAAATTTTTTATTTTTATTTCATCTACCACAACATAAAATAGCATTATCCCCGATGTTTAATGAATTGAAAATTTAGGAGGTGATAGAGGTAGTGGGTAAGAGTTATAAAACTAAATTTAAATAATAAACATGGAACAAAGTTACAAGGTGGTTGAAGTTGAAGTTCATGATGCTCTTGATTACTCCTTCGATCTCTATCTCATTGAAATAAGCCTCATTAATGATGATAGTTTGTGTTTGTACACCTACGATTTTCCTAAAAGTCCTTAAATCTTAGTAGCCTATGAATTGTACACACCAACATAATTATAACACAATAGAAACCCTGTGGGGTTCCCATAACAAAAATAACACAAAAACACACAAAATAAAATAAACATATGAGTAGGATTGCCTCTCGGAAAGTGCATAGTTTAATGATGTTAGCTCAACATGAACCCCCCAACTTAGCCAATAACAACTTTCAACATTTGAAGGATCAAATTTTTCCCAACTTATTTAATATTAATATTGAGTACAATTAGTTTTGGTGTGAGTTTTTTTCTTCTGAATAATCAAAAATAATATATGTCCCAGTGAATGGGAAAATCCCATGAATATCGAAAAGTGACCATCCAATTGTTTTTTAGTATTTCATAAGACATAAAGGAGAATTGTATTACCATTATAATTGAGAGAGGATGGAATAAAAGGTAAAATAATTTTAGTATACCCTATGATGGAATATTTGGGAGAGGAGGGATTGAAATTGTGTTTCAGACTAAGTTGGCTAATAAATTCAAACACATGTTGGAACATTGAATCAAACTCAATTTCATTTTCAAAATCTCATAATAGAGATGGTTTTATTTGAATAGAATATTCAACCACAAAATTGGAAATATCAATCTCAATAATGAATATAGACTTGAAGTTTTTTTATTTCTCCTAATGGTTAAATTATATTTTATTCTCAAAAATCCTCAAGGGATCAATATTCAGGACCCTCAATCCATGATGTCAAATTCACCTCTTTTGAATACAAAATACATTTTATATTTATTTAATCACCCATAAACAATTTCTTCATGTACTAAAGGTATATCATATTAAAAAGACGATTCTTTTTCCTTTTTATGAGATGTTTGTGTGTAACAAGATTCTTCTATGAATGATGAAGAATGGACAACCTGATCAGGAATGGGTTCCATAACTGTTTCAATGAATTGTAGTTCTACTTTCAAGTATGAAAACTCAGAAATAATTATCTCAATTTGTTGAATCAATTTGACAAGTAATGGTTGTGGATCAGGATGGTAAAGTGGTTGATACATAAGGTTTATTCTTGGATAATAATTATGTTTTTGGAATTTCATGAGAGGATGTTCATATTGGCTTTGCGAGGATTAAAACTCATTATATTATGGAATATTTTGTGGATAATATGATTTCAAAAAAAAATTTGGATTATTTTTTTGATTATCCCATCAATAGAAACTAGGATTTTCATTTTACATTACACTTTTTGGGGGTTATTCAATGTTGGTTGTGGTTCCCATGTTTCGATTTGTTCAAATGAGATATCTATATGAGTGAAATTAGGGATCCAAATAGAGATTTGGGGTGAGAAAAGGATGGTCGTGTATAATATAACATACCTAGGTCCCTGTTAATGGATCCAAATTTTGGTATCTCACTAATTTACCCATGTTTTTTGTTAAGCAGTCACTTGTAGTTTACCTTGTATAATAAAATCCTCAGTGACAAAATAAGAAACCTACAAACACGTACATTTTATGGAGTCTTTTTTTTTCTATGAATTGGACAACATTGATTTGATTTTATATGGGCTTAAAATATCTCTAACAGTTCTATGTGAATTTAATTTATGAGAAAGTGTTGACCGTAGGTTTTTATAAGGGATGGATTGGAAGAAATTCCTTCTCTAACTATTTCAATTTCCTATGTTTGGGATGGGTTCATTTAAGAAGATCAGTAAAAATCATCACTTACTGGTTTAATAGCTACACACCCTAATACTAATCACCTATAAACTTGTAAGATTATTTTTTTTAGAACACCAAGGTAAAGGTTCATATTAGCACATGAAGTGTGTGGCCTAAAATTCAATAAGTGCAAAGGAGTTTAAAGATTGTCAAACCAAATTATGAATTAAAATAAGTGATTATAAATTATTGTAGTGGGAAATAACTTCCAATAACACCCCTTTCTACTCTATTATATCAACCCATAATTCGGTTATCCATCCATTGATTCTATGATCTTAATGGAAGCGAGAAGTAGACTCATGAGGGAATAATTAAAGAAGTAAAAAAAATGAAATAATGACAACTCCAACATTGTGGGAACATTTCATAAGGTTTAGTGTGAATAAATTCACACCATGACGAAATTAATTAAATTTTATATGAATAAGAATAGAATAATAAGTGAAGAATAACTTTTATTAAGAAAGTAAGGTGAATTAGAACAACTAACATGTGAAAGACAAACTTAAGTCAACAAAATCGCTACAAATAATTACAATGAAAAAAAGCTCCAAATATATTCAAATAATTCACCATAAATGAATTAAATAGGAATTTTTGAATTATTGGGTCAAGCCTCCAATTTTGGAAGTGACCTCAATTAACCCTGGTGGGCCTAGGTGGGAAGAAATTTAAGGGAGAGTGGAATTTTCCCCCCTTAACAAACAATCTAATCTAACTTGCATCCACCAAACCAAGGAGACACAGTTATAATCTATATGGCCAAATTTTGGTGGTACATAGAAAAAATTGAATATAATGATTTACCCTGATTTTATGTAAAATTTCCACCCAAATTAATTTTTATTGCGAGATATGTGTAAAATCGTGGGTTGTTTTTCTGAGCTATAGAATCCTGTCTTCAATTTTGCCTCTAATTTTGGCCGTATAGAACTCTATTTAACATGCAGAATTTGCTCTTTTAACTATTGTATAATATATTCCTCTTGATTTAATCTATGTTCTATTAAATTTTGATATTTAATAGGCTTTCATCTTGGCTGATACAGTCTCTTTATTGGGTTGTTGACCAGTTTACTTTTCCCAGAATTTGTTGGCATGAAAGCCTAGTGTGGTCATATTCAAATGTGAATTTACAAGTGATACAAAAGACTTAATTGTTCCTAATATCATGGGAGACATTAAAATGAAATATTAATATAAAATCATGATTTTTTTTTGTTTTAGGTGGTTTTAAAATATGAACCACATAATAGTGAACTTTAACAAAGAATTACAATCATAATGTAAAATAATGTCCAAATTATAAAACACACTAAATATATTTTTTATAAATAATGAATCACTTGAATATAATAATATAAAAAACTAATATTATCCTATTTTAGTGGATTATCACAAGTATAATTGCATAGAGTCATGAATTTTCCAATAATAATATTTTCAATAATTATAAGAGGTGTGTGTAGTTATTATCCTTAAACAAAATCTTGAATCCTAGATGATAAACATTTAAACACAAATATTACTCATGTAGTGGAGATATATCCCAAAAATATCCTTCTACAACCAATTTTCAATGATGGTATTGTTTATACTAGAACTACCAATCATTAAATGTTCTCCATAAACATCCCAATGGATGGAACTTTGACTATATCATGAACTTATTATTTACATCACATGAAGGCCATCACATCCCTCATTCATGTAAAACGATCTCCCAAATATCTCAATATATAGAACCATGAAATTAATAACATCCATATATTGTCACCAGATTTTGGTGTGGATCTCCTTTTATTGTTTTATAAATTTTAAGAATGCACTCAATACTTTAGAAAACCATGTTTCAGAATTCTCAAACATCAACCCGATATATATTATTTAGAGTATTTAGTCAGATGCTTCATATTCTTCTATTTATTTATAATCATCAACTATAATTTTAATTATTTATTAAATAAAATTATGTTCCCATATTATATATAAAATAATCATTAAATAAATGTGGGGAACATGACTCCATAAATTTGAAATTCATACCTTTTAACCTCTTTAATTTCAAACATTTAATATCTTTTAAAGATATCAATATTTAACTCCATCAAATCTCTCAAAAAAATCAACATCATGTCTATTTATCTCATATGAAAATATTATCTTGAATGAATATTAGTACATTAGAAATATCTTAATTTCAATGTATAACACAACACATTCAAATATTTTTGGAATTTAAAACAATGAAAACTTCATCTGACATCTTCGAGTTAATGTTATTCCAATGCAATAAAAATTGTCTGATTTTGTCTCTACCTCTACATAATCATCAGTGAACTATTTTAAATTTATGAATCTAACACACAATTTATGAAATTTATGTGGTATGCATATAGCACACCTTAATACATTTTGAACTTATCTTCTAGCTTCTTCTTCTAATCAACTCAACTTCTGATCATTATTCTGATTGATTCAAGAATTTCATGCTCCAACCCTTCACTAATTTCAACTCAACTGATAATATTTATTTTTATAATCTCATCATTTAACAGTCAATATTTTTTAGTTCCATGCATATATGATTCTTCATCTATTAAATATATCATCTTTAAAATTTCATATCTTATGATCAACATAACTTCTAGAAAATGATTCATTTAGCTTTTGTGCATCTGTAATTACATAGATCAGTAATTTTGATAATTCATTTTTACATAGATTACCTATGATACTTGAAATTAACATCTACAAATGTTTATTAGTATGAATAACTATCTTTAAATTTAGTGTTTTGACGTTAATTCCCACTCATATTAAGTCTTCTGTATTTTCTTAGCAGTATTCTCAAGAACCTCATCTTTTAATACTTTATCATCTCTTTTTTTAATGATACATTTTTAAGAAAGATAATAACTCTATGATACATTTAAAACATCATCAACTTATGATGAGTAGATGTTTTAAAAATACTTCCATTGGATTTAGTAAATTCAACTCACCAAGGATCACTATTGTTCTTTCTCTAAAGATATGTTCCTCCTATGAATGAATAGGAAAGAATCATATGAATTGATCTTTAGAAAACCTCATTAGTTTGGGATTCTCATATGGTTTTATCATCAACATCATCTTCCATTGAAATCATACTTTATATTGTATCATCTGGTAAAGTTTCACTTTTCTCATTTTCCAAATTTTTTCTAGAAACACTCTTCATAATGTTCCTGTCACCTTATTTTCTTCAAGGATCAATCATAGGGAATTTTTTAATTCTGTAATGAGTTTCATCCTTCTCATCATAAAAATTTATTCTTTCTTCACTAATATTATTTTGATGGTATTATATTAGAGATTAGTTTCTTTAGTATATTTTTTATATATATTCCAACGGTTCATTTTTCAATGTACTCTTCTTTGTTATATACCACATATTCACATCTTTGAAATCGACTATGTGTTCATATTATGATAAAAAATTATCTTCTGGTGTATTAAAAAAATAACTTTCTAAGATGTTAAAAATATTATTTTTGTGAACTAATCTATGTTAACAATAAATCATATCTCTAATCTATTAATATTGGTCTAAAATATCAACATGTTCTAGAAATTACATCTTGAACTATGAATGAGGGTCACAATGATTCTTCATCATTCATCACAAGTCATGAATACAATAAATATCGGTTATACAATCATAAGATGAATTTATGCATTCTTTAAGTTAATATTTTTTCTATTAAATATTCTTATATTTATCATTAGTATTCAATTTCATATCTTCCTCCATCTACCGGTGTTCCTACTTCCAATGGTATTCTCCTTTTGAGTATGTACTTCTGAAGAATCTTCTTTGGAAACACCTCTATAAAACATCATTTTACTTCAAGTTCTTAATTCAATTTTTTTATCCATTGATAAAAAATACTATAATTTATATTCATCATCTGATGGGTATATTAATCCCCCCTTTTTATTTGTTTTCAATATGAATTTATCCTTAATTTTAATGAATTTTATCACCCCCATATTAAAAATAAATTTCATATATTCAATTTCAGGGATAAATTTTCTCCCCCCCCCCCTTAATGATTTGAATATAAATCACACATATTAATATATGGGGTTTATGGATGAATTTACTTAAAAATTATTTCTTACTTCTTTTCTTCTTTTGAATTGAATGTAAAAACCTGAATTTTTGAGATGAGTATAACACCGCTTTTATTAAAGTAATATGTTATAAATCAATCAACTATATGTCTATATGAGCCATGATCCGTATAGTTTTTTTGTAATTAACTCATATAGTAAATCTATCCAGAAAAATTTACCAAGTGAAGAAAACATTTATAAAATTCTCATTTAGGGTAAGTTCATCATATTTTCATTCAACTTAACATACTATATCTATATTAATAAATATATACAAAACATTCATGAAAAAAATAGTAGGTTTCTTCTCCTTTGATATACTTTTTATCATCGGATTAATTTTCTTCATTTTTATTTAAAATTTTGTTTTCATATAATAATGGCATAATATGGAAAACATACCTTAGAGAATATAGAAACATCAGTTATCTTGATTTTCTATATATAGAACTTCTTCATAATAAATCATAGATTCATCATTCGGGTTGTTCAATGATCACTTTACTAGAACATTAGAATCTAGTTTCATAAACATTATTCTTAAAGAAGTTTTATCTTTATTTATACTTCATTATGTTTCTAGAATCACTGGATTTCTTTCTAGGGGGAAACTCCCTTGGAATGCCACACCTAAAATTTAATTATCAATGTATATTCCTCAAAACATATGTGGGAATAAGGTGGAATATTATTTTATCATTATTTAGAGATGAAGGGTTGAAATTTTTTTACCATCCCTTAAATTAAATTTACATTATTTTCATATTTCAACATGAAATAACCCTTAAAAATCCATGTATAAATTGTATTGGGTGGTTTTGAATTATTTTTTCATTCATTATTTATAGTGTGTGTGGGTTCCATTTTTATTTCTGACAACATGGTGTGGGTATTCTTCTTTTCTTATTCTTTTAAATTCCAAGATTCCTTCAATTTTTATGGCCACACAATTATGTAATTATTAGAAATATATTATTATTTTTTATTTCTCTAATAATTTTTTCATAAAAACTTTTATATCATCTAAATATTATCTATTTTTATTCAGAAACATTTCTTAGAGTAGTAATATTTTCATGAAATTTTTAGGATTGTGTATGAGATATTAACACATTCCACATAGCTTCTTATATTCTAAAATTTTAATCTTTAGACACAACTTCATGTGATCTTAATATTCTTAATCAGACACATCTTTAACAATTTCAATCCACTTGTTACCTTCCAAAATGGATTCAATTTTTTTATCAGTATTTTTTTTATTATATTGAATATTTGTGGAAAGTTTACAATTATCAATGAATTATGCTTTTCTTCTAATGAAGTATGGACTTTTAATAGGTGTATAAAATTCATCTACATTCTTCATAGGATAAGCCTTGTTTTTAACTCATTTTCTTTAATTCCTAAGGTACACTCATAGTTTTTTTTCTATTCATTTATTTTCAACTATTCTGGTCTCCTTCAATTAGATATAACTGACTAGTTCTTGGTAAAAGTAAAATGGAAATCTTAATCTCCATTAAATCTTCATCCAAAACATAAAAATAAAATTTTAACATATTTAAATCATTTTTATTTCAATAGATTAATATTTTTCTATGTGGGTTGGGTGTGCATTGCTACGTTTTCCAAACATTTCATCCCCAACCACCTTAACAGTTGTCTTTTCCTTTTTCTAGTAGTTAAAAAATTATGAAAACAATTTATTTCCTAGTACTCGATCATTACACTACACTAACAATAGATAATAAATATACTCTTGTTCTATTGAGTATTATTTTTTCTGGTGGAGGTTTCTTTCAAAAAAAAATTATTTCAAACACCATGAGGGTGAATCCTGCAATTTTATTTCCTTAATTCTACATTTAACGAAGATGTGAATTTCTCAAAGCCTTTATTTATCCATATCCATATAGGATTAAAACCTAAATTATTCATAATATATAAATTAATGTATACCTATTGATCAAAATGCGGGTTGAAATATATTCTTCAACTTATCAGAAGAAGGAACTTTTGATATTTTCACATTCTTTATACCGATTGATTTTGTTTTATAATAAGTAAGAATTTACTTAGAAATTTTGGTAGGGGATCTTTTATCAAATTCATATAATTATTCAAAATGAGTATCTTCTACATTTCATAACTTTATATAAAACATATAAAATATTAGACCTATAGTTTTCTTATGGTCTTCCATTACCTTTACTTTCTCTTCACATTCAACTTTCAACTTCCATATAATTTATTCATGCATATTCATTTAATTTTATAGATAGTTGCCAATCTATTTTATTTATCTAGACCTTACTTATAATTTAATGTTCTTAACTTCTACTGTTGATTTTAGTACATGGAATAATTATGAAAAATAATTCAAAATAATATCTTTCACATAAAATCCCTGTTGTAATTCCTCTTCGACTAAGGATATTTTCTCATTAAAAAGAGAAACTAATTATTCCTTTACTTCCACATGTTATTTGGGTGTTATAAATTTTAAAACAAAATCCCAAATCATATTCAATCACAAAAAGATATGATTTATGTAGTTATTTTTCCCCATACATTCCCTTAAAATACAAAAGTATATATGTAACAACTTCAATATGTACATTTTTCATGTAATTCATGACATCAGAGTAAATATACTTAATAGTTTAAATTGATTCATACTCATCATTTATTGAAAAATATTATTATTCAAGGGAATTAATTATAACATATTTTTCAAAAATTATTCCACCCACAAAAACTTATAGAACTGGTGAATTATATATTTATTGATTTTTTGAGATTAAATTCCACTACTTATAAGATTATTTATTCTCTAGATTTAGAATTTTTTTCAAGAACACTTTTTTCTAAAACTCGATATAATTTCTATTTCGTTTATATCTTTCATAGCTTCCATACCTTTAGTTTGGAATATTATTTCAACTTTCAAAAATCTTCAATTCCTATAGGTTAGTGAAAACAACTAGGAATGAATACATATATCCAAATGGAGGGAATCTACCTCTAATACCAACTAAGATTCCCATGGGGTCATACAATCACCGTTAGAGTGGGGGTGAATTAGGGGTGACCAAATTTTATAGATTAAGATCAAATTACATTTATTTATTTGATTAATAATATTGAAACAGTATTATTATTTAAGTTGCATGGATATTAAGTATGGTTCCTAACTTATTTTCCCTTATTCTATTTAGATAATGTCAATTAAACAGTGCATATATATTTTATAAAGTATAGATATACTTTGAGAATCAACCATTTATTGTTTTGATTTTAATTGAGTCATGTATCTTCCACAGATACTATTTTGAACAATTATAAGTGTTTTGTTATGGTTTTACACTTAATACACAGTTTTAATCCTTGACACAAAACTCCAAAACTACTGTATTACACATGTGTTTGAGAAATATCAAAAAACTCTCTTGCAACCTCCCACTAGGAATGGTGGTGTTGTTTATACCAAAATCACCAATATTAAAAATTTCTTCCCAAATATCTTCATGAATATATATTATAATACCTCTTTGTAACACCCCAAGCTTCGACGATACGTTTCCCTTTGAATAATTTCAATGGCGTGCATTGTACGCAACTTCGAGATTCTAACACACCACAACCAATCAAACTAGCCGTTATGAATAGTAATACCTACTTTTTGAAATTTTATAAATTTTATCTTTCGAAATGGAATTTATTTTTGGATTCGTAATATCAAAATTATCTTAGGGTGAAATTTTGGTACTTTTCGGAAAACTTTCATATTTTGATGAATAGTGAAAATTACTAAATTTTAATTAAAAACAACTTTTTTAATCGAATTAATTAATAGTGATAAATTATTAATTTGAGTGGTTTAAAAGTATATTTAGAATATATTTTTACCATTTAATACAATTTTGGTCATTGGATGTAATTTCACATTTAAACCAGATATAAACAAGTGTCAATCTTTTGATATTTATTATCTCTTAAAAACACGCTATTTGTTTTGACGACAGGAATTAATTTTTAAATTAATTAATGCAACTGATATGTTTTTATTTTGTTAAAATAGTCATCATTTTTTAACTCATAATATCAAAAATATCTTAGACCTAATTTTTCGTATTTTTCTGGAAACTTTCATTTTTTGATGAATAGTGAACCCACTAAGTGGTAGTTAAAAAACTTAATTTTTCATAAAACTTAATTTTACCGCTTCTGTGAGTGAAATTTAGAAAATACAAGAGACACGGTTAATATCAAGGAGTAAAATTTGGTTCAATGAGATGAAAATAATTTTTGGTGAATCGTAACTTTTTACTTTTATTTATCACGGTTAAAAGTAAATAGTGTAATTAAGGGTAAAAATGATATTAATATTACCCTAAAACATGTCCTAATTCTATTGGACAAGTGTATTTCGACAAAAAACAACCTTAGGAGTAAACGTTTATCATTTAGGTCCACTTGTATTAGATTAGGACATTTATTATTATTTAATTCAAAGAAGAGTTAAAAGAGTTAAAATCAAAGTTTATTTACTAAAACATTTTTAATATATGGATATACATAAGATAAATTTGATTTTAAATATTAATTAGAAATATAAAAATATTTCCTTTATAATTTTATTTTATTTATAATTTTGAGACATTAAATTATTTAATTTATTTATGACACAATGGTGATGCAGTAATTACATAATTAATGAAATATTAAAATAATTGATATTATAAATATTAAAATAAATGTAATGTGAGACTTTTTATGAATTCCACTAATTTTATAGGTTAATATTACATATTAGGATTGATTATATAAATTGTGTTTGAAGTAATAATGCTGTTATGAATTTATCAAAAACAAAATACCCAAGAGTGTCAAAATTGACATAAAAGAGTCTTTAAAACAAATATTATATTATTAATTTATATTCAATTCTTAAAAATCTAAGGTTCGGACAAGAGACATATATCATGATAGGTGTATCATTAATGGACCAGTTGGGGGTCTCTTGGATGTATATAGTATGTTTATTAACCATATAATATAAAAATACAAAGAGACATTGTGAAAGTGAAACTAATTAACTAAGAGTTAATACTTAAAGATAAGGTTAATATAATGATCCAAACCTGTCTAAACTCTATTGGTTGAGTAGTTTTCAACCCATACCCACCTTAACCATTCAATAATCCACTTTGGATCCATTATAAACCGAATATGAATTTATTATAAAATAATATGTTTAGCTTTTCCAAAGGTTCCCCTCACCCCTCTTATAAAAGGGCACTCCCCCTTCTCACTAATTCACACATTCAATGACATTTGGCTCATCCAAACCCTGACCAAATACACTTTCAACTTCCCTCACAACTTCCTGGAGGCCTTAGTTTCATTATTAAGACAACCTAATGAGCCCTTTTGATCAAATCAAAATGAAGAACCCGAAGAAGAGGTAATGTTTTCACCACCCTCTTTCAAGTTCCGTTCTTCTTCAACATCTTATTTCTTTGTTATTTATATTCTAAAATAATAACTACAGTATATTCTATATACTGTGATGTTGTTATAAATATGGTACAACCATATTCAGTGTTCTATCCATCCTTTGAATGGCATGTCACCATACGTGCGTACGTACGGTTTACCGTCTCCACGTCGTGGTGTAATTTTCATTCAACAGATTATTTTTTGGATGGGTATAATAATGATGTGTAATTCATGAAAATAATAAATATAACATGATAATTATTCTTTCTATATGATATACCATCCAATTATATATTATTTTAACATCAAAAGAATGATATTGTCGCTCGTGCGTACGTACGGACTACCGTCTCCACGAACGCGATGAGATTCATTCTCCATCGTATTCATTAAAGTATAATTCTCATTTGATGATTAAAAATAATGTTTAAGGACTTGATATAATTATGGATACAAATAATATACAACTTATCCAGAAAAAACATGGCTTACGTAACAAAGAATATAATGGAAAACGAGTAAGTTAACACCCGAAATGACAATAATACTATGATATTATTAACAAATCAATGTTAAAAGATCATATATGATATCATATTAATGTAAATGATTCTTTTATAATTAAATAACAATTATTTCACCATTATACAGGAGGTTAACCTACCATTGACCAAGGTAAAAGTACAAAGTAAGGGGTTTCTTATCTCACTCTTATTTTCGTGAGAATTCCATTGTTCACCACTTATTTATTGCATGTGGTGTATGTGTATTTCCCATGATGGTATTCATTTTGTAATATAATCTAATTTATGGGAATTTACATCATCATTTTATGATACTTCTTTTATGGTTGTATGTTTCTTAAGTTACCTAATCGATAACGGAATTTGAAATTTCAATTTGCACTCATTCAGCTTTAGGAGTACTTCATTGATTATTTTACTTCAAGATTATGTGTGGAATCACTATTTATTTGATTATGTCATAATTTCCACTACCCTTTCTGTGGATATAATTTTTATATACATAATCACTCCATTGATAAATTCTCAAGTCATCGGTATGAACTTGATAAGAGTAATTTTAACTCAATCTCTATTTGTTGAGTTAAATATCCAATTCATTGGTGTTGTTTTTAAAAGAATATTTGTTAATGTCATTTTATTGATTTACACTAAATATCCAATCATATTGAGTGTATTTATATTTTTCACACATAATTATGTCGTTTATTTATCCTTAACCTAAGGATATGGTATTTATAAGAGAATTCATCTCAATTTACATTCCATTGAGACTTCTTCGTTGTTATACACCAAATCACTTTTATATGGTGTATATAATGTACTTTGACATAGTATATCATGAATCCCTTTATTCTCATGATATTATAATGTTTTTATTACCTCAATTATTTGTATTCAAGTGTCTCTCTTTTGGTTATAAACTCTAACTAAAATACATTTTTAAGTGTTTTAAAGATTTATTCTTCTAAATATTTCTCATTAATGTCCATGTTTTAAAAATGGTTTTAAGAATTTATTTATATGGACATTAATGTTTTAAAATTAAAATTACTTTTAAATGTTTCAAAGTGGTATGGGACACTTTGATTCAAAAATCTATTTTTAAATTGATTCTTTCCAAATAGTGTGACATTTAAATGATTTCGTGAAAAAGGGTGATATTGCTCTCAAATAGTTTTGATGATTATTTTCATATATGTCAATGTCCTTCATTATTCTTGATTCAGGTTAATCTATTGCAATACAATCTTCTATATTGTATTGAATGAGTTATGGTTGACTGTGGATGTACTATTTTTATACCATTCATGGTTTCTGGGTAAGGTATTGACATTTCGTATGCTAGTTTTAATACGAATGTTTATGTTATGTTTCAACTTTTCATATGAGGAATGCATTGGACTTATTAAGTGACGGGTAGAGCCCGCTATAGCTCCTCGATGAATTGGTAGGTCTCATGAGACAATCTAGTGTCTTGGCACGAGGCCTTGACAAAATCTTATTTGTAGTCTTGGCACGAGGCCTTGGCTACGTGGTTATGATAGTCTAGCATTATGCATTTCGTCATTATGAAAGTGGTTATTAATATTTTAATATGATTATTCGACTAGTAGAATATCCATGTGAATAAGTAAATGGCATTATTTAATTTTATCCTTGCTATATTATGCTAAAGTTCAAGTTTAAAAGGCTTTTTTTAGTTATACATTGTCTTAAGTTTTTATGTTTGTTTATGAAAGTATCCACTATATTGTTATCCTTACTAAGCATCTGAGCTCACCCCTTACAATGTTTTATTTTCCCAGGATGTGAAGAAGTATTTTATGAATGACCAACAGGGATAGTATGAGGTGATATAAAGACAATATGTTGTTGTAGTTTTTCACTTATTGATGTAATGTAAACTTTATGAATATATATAGTGTTTCCAAGGCTACTAAATTAATCGGTCCTTCGAGACTTGTTATTTGTTGTGATCATGCCAGTGTTATGTAATAATGCACCGACTCTGGGTATCTAGGGTCAGTCCATTACAATTGGTATCAGAGGATGTTTAGTACAATCCTTGGAAGCTATATTTAGATAAAATCTGATTAGATCACGTAGACCTAAGATGAACTTTGAGGATTATTATAGAAGAACTTCCTAGAATTTTGGTATTGTAGATATTTTATGTGTTTTCTGAGCAATACATCCCTATCTGGATACAAGCAGGTAGAGGAGGCTCTGGAACAAATGTACCTAGGGGTAAAACCCAAAAACACTACTTTGAGTTAGACCCGAACTGGAACTGGTGCAGGACAACAGGCCTTGCTGCACTCTTGGTTACGACACTCTCGGGGGATATGCTTAGGATAATTTACATTTTCTTTACAAACCGATTTGAAGTATTATATATATAAGATGAGAGTAAATGACCTTGGTTAATCATAATGTGTTTCAAATTGAGAATATGGTGACAGGTTAATCTCTAAATGATTTTATGACTATTGTTACTTACACAATGCTTTCTGGTTTTAGTCAATGGGTGGATTCCAAGGAAGTCATAGTGACTTTACGAATGATGTACAAGGTGGGAACGGTGTTGTCAATGAGCAAAAAAATGGAATGTTGGTAGGCATAAAAGATATAATCTTTATGCAAAATCATTTTTCCAAAAATATGATCATCAATATATATATTAACCAATTCCCGAACTCATCAAAGAAGAGAAAGGTGATGAATAATAAGAGCTCCAGTAGTGGAGACCATGGATAAAGGAATCCTTAATTTCCATCATGTAGGAAATGTGGAAGGAGACACCCAAGAAAGTGTCTTAATGGGAGAATGAAATGTTTTACATGCGGGAAGCAAGGACATAAAGTGAATAATTTCCGAAGAAAATTGAAGAGTACTATGGAAGAAGATAAAAATGGTCCCAAGAATCCATTTACAGTCATTTGCCGTAAATGTAGGGGACCTGGCCATTACCAGAGTGAATTCCCTATTTTATAGGATATTTTCATGGTCAAATAAGAAGGTATGTGGAAATAAATGTTTGGAGAAATGTTAAAAAATTATTAGTGCTCCTTGTTGATGGGTTTACTTTGGAATAATTTTCTCTTGTATTTTTAACCATGCAGTTTTCCATGTGAGAATGATATTTGAGGAATAATTATCTTTTCTCTTATGGATATAGTTATAAATAACCATTTGGTTTTATATGATCATTGGGTTTCAGGCAATTATAAGTTATTATAATTTGGGATGAAAATTCAAGGTATGAGATATGATTTGTGGTTAAATTATGTTATGGTTATTTTGAGGAATTTATCTCATTTTGGTAATGTTATAAAATATAGTTTTTAAAAAAGGACAATACACAGACCATGTGACAACCCATCGCGTTGGACAAAGCTGTGGGAATCGAACCCACAACCAATGTGCGATTAGGATTTATCTCCTACCACTGGACTACGTGAAGTCCCTGGTTAGTGTGACTATTATTTTTAGTTAAATTCTTTTATTGATCAATAAAAATTTGATTTGGGATCTTATGTCTTATCAAATGAATACCCTTAGTATTGGAAAATGATTTGGTGATTAAGTGATAAATGTCATTTTGGAAGTTGTTCGCTTTGTTGTGAACACTATATGCCTGAGGAAAATAGAATAGTATGGGATTTCATTTGAGGAGTAATGGTGAATTTTTATCTATGTTTTTATTGTGGATTTATAGTGATTTGGGTTATTTATGGAAATGATTAAGTTAATTACTTTTAAGTATGGGACTTTAAGAGTAACTAATTTCATTTGGAGATACAATTTAACGTGGAAGACTACATTCTTATAAGTTTTAGGTTTCAATATTAGTTTGGATTATATTGAAAGATTTTAAGGACAATTTATTATTGAATGGTGTTTATTTATCTTTGAAGTATTGATGGTTTAATTTTAGAAATTAAGATTAGTGTTTTTTTCTAATAGAATATCCATTTGGGGGATCATCAGATATTATACTAACCATTTTGGTTTTGATTAATCTCTAAAAACAATGTAAATATATAGTTTATCCTACGTGGATCATGTATTTCTATAGAAGTTTATTTTAGCTCTTCCATTGTGACCATTTCTTCTTGAATACTCATTGTTCAAAAAAAATGAGTTAGTGGTAAAAATTTATTAAATAATGAAACTCTACATAAAAAGTAAGTATATCTTTTTATGTTCTTAGTCAATATCATAAATGAATTCCTCGTCCTTATGTAATGTAACTTAAAAAAAAGTTGTCCATTTACTTTTCCTACTGGGATACTAATGACTGTTTGTCCCAACACAAGTTTGTGATTTTCTTATTGTTAACTTTCTCCTGATCATGTTTTCTATCCCTATCCATCAGAACATAACACTTAGTTTATCGTCCATATCCATGTTTTCCTACATGTAATCCTAGTATGGGTTATCTTGGGTGACCTTTATACCTCTCTTCCTATCTTTTAAAGTTATAGTTTTATTGACTCTTTTTCCGATGTGGGACTTTCCATTATATTCTCAAGCCCAATTTGAAAAAAAATTGCGAGGACGCAATTTATTGAAGGAGGGTAGAATGAAACACCCCAAGATTCCACGGTACGTTTCCCTTTGAATAATCCAATGATGTGCATTGTACGCAACTTCGAGATTCTAACACACCACAACCAATCAAACTAGCCGTTATGAATAGTAATACCTACTTTTTGAAATTTTATAAATTTTATCTTTCAAAATGGAATTTATTTCTAGATTCGTAATATCGAAATTAGCTTAGGGTGAAATTTTGGTACTTTTCAGATAACTTTCATATTTTGATGAATAGTGAAAATTATTAAATTTTAATTAAAAACAACTTTTTTAATTGAAATAATTAATAGTGATAAATTATTAATTTGAGTGGTTTTAAAGTATATTTACATTATATTTTTACCATTTAATACAATGTTGGTCATTGGATGTAGTTTCACATTTAAACCAGACATAAACAAGTGTCAATCTTTTGATATTTATTATCTCTTAAAAACACGCTATTTGTTCTGACGATGGGAATTAATTTTTAAATGAATTAATGAAACTGATATGTTTTGAATTTGGTAAAATATAAATAATTTTTGAATTCATAATATCAAATATAACTTAGGAAAATTTTTTGGTATTTTTTTGGAAACTTTCATTTTTTGATGAATATTGAAACCACTACGTGGTAGTTAAAAAACTAAATTTTTCATAAAACTTAATTTTACCTCTTCTGTGAGTGGAATTTCGAAAATCTGAGAGACACAGTTAATATGAAAGAGTAAAATGTGGTTCAATGAGATGAAAATAATTTTTGGTGAATAGTAACTTTTTACTTTAATTTACCACGGTTAAAAGTAAATAGGGAAATTATGGGTAAAAATGATATTAATATTACCCTAAAACATGTCCTAATTCTATGGGACAAGTGTATCTAGACCAAAAACAACCTTAGGAGTAAAATATTATCATTTAGGTCCACTTGTATTAGATTAGGACATTTATTATTATTTAATTCAAAGAAGAGTTAAAAGAGTTAAAATCAAAGGTTATTTACTAAAACATTTTTAATATAGGGTTATACATAAGATAAATTCAATTGAAAATATTCATTATAATGATAAAACAATTTCCCACATAATGGTATTTTATTTATAATTTTTAGACATTAAATTATTTAATTTATTTGTGACACAATGGTGATGTAGTAATTACCTAATTAATGAAATATTATAATAATTGATATTATAAATATCAAAATAAATGTAATTTGAGAATTTTTATGAATTCAATACTTTTCTAGGTTAATATGACATATTAGTATTGATTATATAAATTTTTTTCGAAGTAATAATGCTATTATGAATTTATCAAAAATAAAATACCCAATAGTCTCAAAATTAACATAAAATAGTTTTTAAAACAAATATTATATTATTAATTTATATTCAATTCTAAAAATCTAAGGTCTGGCCAATAGACTTATATCATGATAGGTGTATCATTAATAGACCACATGGGGGTCTCTTTAATGTATATAGTAAGTTTATTAACAATATAATATAAAAATACAAAGAGACATTGTGAAAGTGAAACTAATTAACTAAGAGTTAATACTTAATGATAAGGTTTATATAATGACCCAAACCTGTCTAAACTCTATTGGTTGAGTAGTTTTAGACCCATCCCCACCTTTACCTTTAAATTTTCTACTTTTGAGCCATTAGAAACCGAATATGAATTTATTATAAAATAATATTTTTAGCTTTTCCAAAGGTGCCCCTCACCCCTCTTATAAAAGGGAACTCCCCCTTCTCACTAATTCACCAATTCAAAGCCTTTTGGCTCGGCCAAACCCTGCCCAAATACTCTCTCAACTTACCTCACTACAACCTAGATGCCTTAGTTTGATCAGAAATCTAACCTAAGGATTCCTTTTGATCAAATCAAAAGGAAGAACCCGAAGAAGAGGTAACGTTTTCACCACTCTCTTTCAAGTACCTTTCTTCTTCAACTTCTTCTTTGTTTGTTATTTATATTATAAAATAATAACTCCAGTATCTTCTATATATTGTGATGTTATTATAAATATGGTACAACCATATTAAGTGTTCTATCCATCCTTTGAATGGCATGTCCCCATACGTGCGTACGTACGGCTTACCGTCTCCACTTCGTGGTGTAATTGTCATTCAACAAATTATTATTTGGATGGTTATAATAATGATGTGTAATTCATGAAAATAATAAATATAACATTATAATTATTCTGTCTATATGATATACCATCCAATTATACATTATTTAACATCAAAATAATGATATTGTCACTCGTGCGTACGTACGGACTACCGTCTCCACGAACGCGATGAGATTCATTCTCCATCGTATCCATTCAAGTATAATTCTCATTTTATGATTAAAAATAATTTTTAAGGACTTCATATAATTATGGATATGAATAAGATATAACCTATACATAACAAACACATATTACGTAACAAAGAATATAATGGAAAATGAGTAAGTTAACACCCGAAATGACGATAATACTAAGATATTATTAACAAATAAATGTTAAAAGATTATATATGATATCATATTAATGTAAATGATTCTTGTATAATTCAATAACAATTATTTAAACATTATACAAGAGTTTGACCTACCTTCGACCAAGGAAAAAGTACAACGTAAGGGGTTTCTTATCTCACTCTTAATTTTGTGAGAATTCCATTGTCCTCCACTTATTTATTGCATGTGGTGTATGCGTATTACCCATGATGGTATTCATTATGTCATATACATTAATTTATGGGTATTTACATCATCATTGTATGATCCTTCATTCATGTTTGTATGTTTGTTAAGTTACCTAATTGATAAGTGAATTTGAAATTTCAATTTGCACTCATTGAGCTTTAGGCATACTTCATTGATTATTTTACTCCAAGATTATGTGTGGAATCACTATTCATCTGATTATGTCATAATTTCCACTCCCCTTTCTATGCATATAATTTTTATACACATAATCACTCCATTGATAAATTCTCAAGTCATCGTTATGAACTTGATAAGAGTAATTTTAACTCAATCTCCATTTGTTGAGGTAAATATCCAATTCATTGGTGTTGTTTTTACAAGAATATGTGTGAATGTCATCTGATTGATTTACACTAAATATCCAATAATATTGAGTGTATTTATATTTGTCACACATAATTATGTCATTGATTTATCCTGAACCTAAGGATATGGTCTTTATAAGATAATTCATCTCAATTAACATTCCATTGAGACTTCTTTGTTGTTATACACCAAATCAATTTTATATGGTTTATATAATGTACTTTAACATAGTATATCATGAATCCCTTTATTCTAATGATATTATAAAGTTTTTATTACCTCAATTATTTGTATTCACGTGTCTCTCTTTTGGTTAGAAACTCTAACTAAAATACATTTTTAAGTGTTTTAAAGATTTATTCTTCTAAATATTTCTCATTAATGTCCATGTTTTAAAAATGGTTTTAAGAATTTATTTATATAGAAATTAATATTTTAAAAATAAAATTAATTTTAAAAGTTTCAAAGTGGTATGAGACACTTTGATTCAAAAATCTATTTTTAAATGGAATTTTTCCAAATAGTGTGACTTTTAAATGATTTCAAGAAAAGAGTGATATTTCTCTCAAATAGTTTTGATTATTATTTTCATATATGTCAATATCCTTCATTATTCTCGATTGAGGTTAATCTATTACAATAAAATCTTCCATATAGTATTGAATGAGTTATGGTTGACTGTGGATTTATAATTTTTATACCATTCATGGTTTGTGGGTAAAGTATTGACATTTCATATGCTAGTTTTTATACGAATGTTTATGTTATGTTTCAAATTTTCATATGGGGAATGCATTGGACATATTCAGTGATGGGTGGATCCCGCTATAGCTCCTCGATGCATCGGTAGGTATCATGAGACAATATAGTGTCTTGGCACAAGGCATTGACAAAATCTTATTTGTAGCTTGGCACGAGGCCTTGGCTACGTGGTTATGATTGTCTGGAATTATGCATTCCATCATTATGAAAGTGGTTGTTAATATTTTCATATGATTATTTGACTAGTAGAATATCCATGTGAATAAGTAAATGGCATTAATTCATTTTATCCTTTCCATATTATGCTGAAGTTCATGTTTAAAAGGCCTTTGTTTTAGTTATACATTGCCTTAAATTTTTATGTTTATTTATGAAACTTTCCACTATATTGTTATTCTTACTGAGCATCTGAGCTCACCCCTTTCAATGTTTTATTTTCCCAAGATGTGAAGAAGTATTTTATGAATGACCTACAGGGATATAATGAGGGGATATGAAGACAATATGTTGTTATAGTTTTTCACTTATTGATGTAATGTAAACTTTATGAATATATCTAGTGTTTCCATGGCTACTAAACTAATCGGTATTTCGAGACTTGACATTTCTTGTGATCATTCCAATGTTATGTAATAATGCACTGACTCTGGGTATCTAGGGTCGGGGTGTTACACTCTTGAACATATGATATACTTCTCATGCATGTTAGACTATGCCTAGATCTGGTAAACTGATTTTCCAAATATCTCACTACATAGAACTATGAAGTTCATATATTTAATAGATTGGAACTTGACATTAATATATATCTCCTACTTTTGTTCTTTTTATCCCACAGAAATCCCTCAATACATCATAACTTCAAGCTCAACTATTTTGAAACATTGAGCTATCAGATCATATTGAGAGTATTAAGTCACATCCTTACTATTTTTCTATTTCATTTTCATCACCAACTCTCTATTTTAATTATTAATTAACACAAATAAGTTTTCCCATTTATATAACCAATATTCCTCTAATAAATATATGAAACATATAGGCATCAATTATAAATTCCAATCTTCCCAGCTCTTTAATTGACTAACTTTAATATCTTCTGAATATATTGGGATTTGATGACAACAAATCTCTGATGAAACTAATTATTAATAATCTCAAACTCATCCCCAAATATTAACTTGAATGCTTATCATTTAATTATAAATATATGGATTTTAAATTACAGATCCACATCTCCATAACTTTTTAACTTTAAATCTAATTGAATTTCATATAACATCTTCTAGTAAATTTTGTTCTGATGCAATCAACTCTATTAGATCATACCTTTGCTTCCACTTAATCTATTGTAGCCTTTAAAACATCCAACATTATCCAACATGGTTTTTGTTCTTCTGGTGGTCTCCATATGATGCACCTTCGCATAGTTTGAACTTTTCTTGTAGCTTAGTTTTTAATCAACTCAACATCTAATCATATTTTTCATAAATTATATCTTCTTATTCTCTAAAAATTCAAAAATATAGACTCGTCTAATATTATTTCATTGAATCATCTCAAACATTGATATTTTAAATTTTTTTTATATGAATTTTGGTTTCCTTATCTTTTGATCTGCCCATCATCCCATCGTGATATATTCTAATTAACTTAACCTCCACCGTATGATATTTTTAGCATAGGAATCTATGATTTCATAAATTATTACTTTGTATTAGTCAATTATACTTTAATTATCATTGATACTTTGGATTTACATCAACCAATGACTATTATCATGACTTAATATCTTAACTTATAGTGATTTGACCTTCAGTCCCACTTAGAGTCGATCTTTCATCATTACTTAGGAATCATCTTAAGTACCTCAGCATCCAATGCTTTTCAATATCTTATACCAATGCCCCATATATTGGTAAACTAATAACTCCTTGATATTTATATGTATATTAAACTTTTATTTAGAAGTCCACTCTCAAATCCATCCTTTGGATTGGTAAATTTAACATATCTTATATCATTGTTGGTATTTATCCAAAGTAATTTTTTTGTGAATAAAAAATAAATCATTGTAATACATGGTCTCTAGAAAACTTTAGTAATTTATTTTTCTCATATTGTTTAGTAGATTTATCTTATGGGGAATTCAAACACTATAATGTATCTTAATTTTATGTTACACTACATTACTTATCTATATTTTTGTTAGAAACTCTATTCAAAAGGTGAAGGACATATTATATTCCGCATGAATCAATAATAGGGACTTCATAAATTATTTATTTTGGTTTGTGCTTCAAGTCATCCTCATTTATTCTTTTATAACTATTCAACTTTCGATGTTTTTTTCATTTTGACTTACATTCTTCGTCATATCATATTGTAGCTTTTGATGGTTCATTTGTAAATTTATTCTTCATCTTGATAAACCACCCCTTATCATTTTAGAAATATTATCAGATTTATTATTATATTCACACATCTCTATCTAGTGAATTTGTGAAATTAATTCTGGTGAAGACCAAAATACTCTTTTGATGAGATCATAATTAATAATAATAACTCAGATCTCTAATCCCCAAATATGGGTCTTCTATCTTCTCATATGACATCACATACTTCCTAAAATACAAAAAAGGGGGGAAATACTTCTTTATCATTTATAACAAGCCAATGATATAATTAATATTATTTATAAAATAATTTGATATATTTATGGTTTCTTTCAGAAAATATTAATTCAATGAATTTTTCCTATAATCATTAGTATAATTTAATTCCATCTCTTCCTCCGTCTACTAGTGTTACTAATTCCAATGGTTTTCTACTTCCATTTTTTCTACTTGAAAATTTTATAATTTGTAAATACACTGAGTTAACTTAATTTTACATCAACATAATCATTTTATTTTTATAATCCAATGAAAAAATACAATACTTCATAGTCATCATCTGATAGGAACTTCAATTTCCCCATTTGGACTTTTTTCAAAACCAAATTCACTTTTAGAAAATTGATATTGATATTATTATTATTGATAATAAATTAAATGTATTCCATGTGAGGGGTCAATTTTCTCTCTCCCTTAATGTTCTAATTTGAATCCCCCTTATTGACATCTTGTGGTGAGGTAGGAACGTTCTTAAAAATTTCCCTCTTATCCCCTTTACTTCCATTAAATTGTATGCAAACCATAAATTTTTGAAAAGAGGATAACATACCCTTTCGTAAATCATTAATCAATAAACCAACCAAATATAATTTTGTGAGCTCCAAACATTTTATATAAAACAATAGTTATTAGTTTTCAAATTAACTATATCAAAAAAATTAAGAATTGATGAAATTTTTAATAAACTCCTCTTTTAGGGGAAATTTCATTTGATTTTATTTCATGTTACATTCATAAATCCACCTCGACAAATAGTTTAAAAAAATTCAAGTATAAAATAACTTGTTTCTACACTTAATTTTTTCATAAAAAATCAATTTTTCCTCATTCTATTTTAACTTCATTTTTCATATAATAATTAGATGGTTTGGAAAATGTACCTCATAAATGACTGAAACATAAATTATTAATTTTTTTATCCAAAAATTATTTAATATATTCTATAGATGTAGCCTCTAGGTACATTAATGTTCACATTAATATAACTTTTTGAATTTGGTTTCATAAAATTTGATAATCTAGAATTTGAATATTTATTTCAAATTCAATAAGTTTCTAAAATCACCAGATTTCATTTTAAGGGGAAACTCCTCATTTTTGTTTCACATTAAAATACCTTTTATATGTAATTATGAAACATATTTCTTCCAAGAATCTTAAGGGGAACTACTTACTTTTTTCTCCTTACATCCACCTATACAGAATAGGGGGTTTCTCCAAATATTCTCCACCCGTATTTTTCTAGAAATATAACCCACACTTTTCAATGTATAGATATTAGTGAGTATTTATTCATAAGAATGTGGTTTTACCTTTTTCTTCAAATTATCAGAAGAGGAACCTTATAATGTTTTCACATTCTTACTACCTTTATATAGAGTCTTCAGATAATTAAAAAATTCCTTTAAACCTTTAAAAAGTAACTTTTCTTAACTTTATGTGAATATTTAGCTTGGGTAACATTCATGATTCTTAAACATATGTCCATATCAATATTCCATAGACATAAAGCATTATTTCTAATAATCAAATTCCTTTACTGTAACACCGCAAGGTTTTGAAAATAAATATAGAATACAATTTCCTAATCTATCACTTAAACATAACTTTGCCTCTTTCTATGTTTTGATTTTCGAAAAATGGTCATCTAGAGTTGTGTTCAGTAAGTTATTTGGAGTCTGATAGAAAAAACTTGATTTTTGGTGAATAGTAACATACCTTTCTGAATAGTAATATGAATAGTAACATGACCCTATTGAATAGTAAATTTTGTTATTATTTTATTTTCGTATGGCTAGAAGATAATAACATCTTGGTTAATTTTTCATTGTGATAAAGAAGTAGTTGTAGAATTAGAACTGTTAATTTTTGAATTAAGAATGATTTTATTTAAAAGCTAAATTAATAATATTTAGAAAATTATTTTTCAAAAATGGACTTCACTTTTGAATTAGACACGTCGAAAAATGGTAAGGGTAAATTTTTGGGATTTTTCTGAAATTCATGAATTTTTTATGAATAGTAAAATACGATAAAAAATGATAAATTGTAAATACTTGATTTACTGCATCATAGGTGATGAAATGATGATTTACCGAAATGGTTTGAACTGACATTCCATTATTACTATTAGGGGTCACATGAAACAATACTATTGGTAGTCTAGAGGGAAATAATAAATTAATGAATTAAATATTCAACAATTACTCCTCTCCTCCACTGTAAAAACCCCCCACCACTACCTCTTCTCTTCACTCATCTAAGCCCTTAAGCTCATAAAAGTTCTTCCCAATTACCCTTCTCTAGTCACTCCCCACAACCAGGAATATCTTAATCTTACCAAAAGACCAAAACCCCTTCCCATATTGAGTTTCTCAAGGAGGTTATTTCAAGAGGTAAAGCACCCTTCTTTCTCATTTCGTTTTATTTCAATTTATCTACTTCTGTTATCCTCTCCTCTGCTACTTTATCCAAATGATAATGATAAATTCAGTAAAATCTATATACTGGATTTTTATCATGTGAATGGAAGAACCATCATAAATATTCTTACTCCATCCCTTTTATTTTATAAACGAAATCGATGTCCATGAGGTTCCGATTTATAACCTTCGTGGACGATGAAGTTTTTTTCTTAAATTTCATATTCATTACTGGGCATGAAACCATATTCATGATTTAAACAGACTATAATATATGTTTTATAACCTAATTAATATTCAGGAACCAGAATATGTACATATAATTAAGTTATATGACAAAACAAGTTTATAATATTCCAAATTACGCCAAATAATCAAAGTGGTGGTCATCTAATAATTCATCCTCACTTCATGTAACCAAATGATAGAAATGGAAATTCAAAATTATGGATGTTCATAAATAATATTTAATTTCAATTCTAGAGATTTACATCCATTCCACTTCATTACTTAAAAGCAAGTTAACCGAATATGAAAATAAAGGAAACGGACACTCCAAAATGATGAAATTCAATACAATAACTTGTCAATAAAGACATAAATGAACTAATCAGAATAATGGTAAAATAAATACATGTCTAATAAGTTCTAAAATAAGTTATTAACAAGTATAATTTCATATTCTAGGAGCTTATGTACAATAGCGGAACACGTTTGTATTTAAGGTAAGGGTTTTTTCCACCTGAACTTCCATTTTCATTCGGGATACTTTAATTTTCTAATTACCTCAATGTAATTATTAAGTATTGTTATGTACTAATCATATGTTCTGTGTGAGTATAATATATATGTTTACAAACCATAATCCTTCCTTATTTTATGGATAGTTACACGTTTTAAAAGGAACTTTCAAAACTGTTTCCAAAATACAAGCCTGATTCAAGGGAATCTCTCAAATTCTTATCTATTTTCAAGGGAACTCAATAATCTATTTTTGGAAACCATTATACTTATAAAGTAACTAATTTTATTATGAAAATACTATCTTAATTCACTTCTGGATTTATACAATTATTTTTCCAAAAGAACTCTTCTTTTCAATATAAAAGTCTATTTATCTCAAGAATTGCTTAATGATTTTATAAGGGTGTTTTGTCTAATTCAACACTCTTGTTGATTCCATGGTATCATTGGGTTTAATTATTTATGAATTCAACTACCATATTTTATTTAAGGTTTTATTCCTAAATCTATTGTGGATAATCTATCCTAAAACCATTCACCATATTATTCTGAATGGTAAGTGTTTTATGTTTAATGATTGGAGAAAGTTAGTTACATTTCATATGATAAATTCAATATGAATGTATATATTGTTTATGTTGATCCCCGCTCATATGAGAAATTCATTGGAATTATTATGTGATAGGTGGGGCCCTATATAACCCCTCGATGCATCGATAGGTCTCATGAGACAAATAGATGTGGAATTGGCCGAGGCCTTTCCAAATGTGATATGGAATTTGGCCGAGGACTTAATCACTATATGTTTTGGCCGATGCCATGAAAAAATGATTCAGAATGTCCAGAATATGCACATCCCTAATTATGAATCTAATAATTTAAAGTTCATATGCTTATTCGATTAGTATAATACCCATGATTATGTTTTATTATGGCATTATTTAATCAGCTCATTTTCCTGTCATAATGTGTTCATGTTTATTATTAAAGGCATGTGTTTTCAATTATTCACCATGTCTAATGTTTATATTATCTTCTACTGTATTGCTTACTCTTACTGAGCATTTGATCTCACCCCTTTCTTATGTTTAATTTTCTTAGGATATGAAGATGTAATTTATGAATGACTTGCCAGCATAATCTAGGAGACGTGATGTTTCTAGTGGAATAAAATAGTGTTTTTGTTTCCCTTAATGTTGTAATGATAAACATACGTATGTAACTTGTTTCCAATAATACTAAACTACTCAGTATTTCGTGATTCGTATTCCTTGTATGTATGCCAATGTAATCAAATAAGGCACTGGCTCTAGGCAACTGGGTTCGGGTCCTTACATTTACATCATATTTCCACCCAACATTCAACTTCTAAATCATTTTTATTAAGCATATTTTATTCATTTTTTATAGAGTTTCCAATCTATTTTATGCTTATTTAAATTAATAATAATTGGTATTTATTGAATTATTCTTTTTTTCTTTCTAAACATGGAATACATCTGAAAAAAATTCATTTTAATATCATTATTATAAACACAATTTTTCAATTCCTCTTCAATTATAGAGTTTTTTTCATTGCAATGTGAAATTGATTGTTCCACCACTTCCATGAGTTCTGTGATTGATCCATATCATTAGAATTTCTTTCAAAAACAATCAAACATATCATCATGTACCAATTAAAACTATTACTTTTCCTCTTTCAATTGCATAATATATTCAAGTATATATTTAATAACTTTATCAGATACATTTTCAAAATAATCCATGATTTAAGAGTAAAAAATATTTAATTTTTAAAAATTTTATACTCTTCACTACTTGAGAAATATTCTTATTAAAAAGATTTAATTATAATGTATTCCTAAATAATCTTAAAAAACATTAACTTCTAGTAGTAATAGATTCTTCATTTGATGATTTTGAAAGATTAAATCATTCTAGTTATGGGTTTCTCACTTCTTTTGATTCTTCATTGTTTTTTAAGAAACCTCTTTATTTCTAAACTAATTTTGACTACAATTTTCTTCACTTTTGGAATAACATCCATATATTCTGGAGGAAATATTTCTTCAACATTCTCAAATCTAAAATTCCAATAGATCATTGATAAATAACTAGTAAGAGAAACTTTAAGATCCAAAGAGAGGGAACCTCCCATTGATTCTAATTCAGAGTTCCATGGGATCATATAGTCAACTTGATATGGTAGGGGACTAATGGTGAATAAATTTTACCAATTAATTTCAACTTAAATTCATTTATTACTTATAGTTGATTGAACCTCTTTTATCTGTTAGGATGTTTGGATCTTATGTATAAGCCATTAACATCTTTCCCGTATGTTGTGTAGATAATGAAAATTAAATAGAACACATGAATTTTTAGAAGCTTTGGCCTCAATGTGAGATCACAATACTTATCATGTTGACTCATATCCATTCATATATTTTCCAATAATAATATTTTTAAAAATTATAAAAGTTACATGTGATGTTAATATCCTTAAAAAAGTATACATCCCCTATATTGTAAAAATGTAATATTATAAATGCAGTTGAGCTATCTCCTTAAAATATCCTTCTACCTACAAATAGTAATTATTGAGTTTTTCATATAGGAACTACCATTCTTAAATATTTCACCCCAAACATCCTTATTGATAGATTCTAGACTTACCTTGGAACTTACTATGTACACCACTTACACATTGACTTATCCATGATTTCAGAAGACTATTATTATAATGATCTTACTACTGTGAACTTTGATTTTTTGAACTTCATCATATTATGAAATGATATCATTCAAGATCTCCTATTTATGGTATTAAAAATTTGGATATCTCACTCAATACTTCAGAACATTGTGTTTTATTCTTGTCAAACATTGAACCAAAAATATTATAGAGAATAATTGGTTGGATACTTCATATCTATCTGTTTCTTTATAATAAAAATAACTCCATTTTCATTCATAATTTAAAAAAATTATTTCCCCCCTTATATATGCAATATACATTTGAATAATGTGGATAACATATGATATTCAAATTTAAATTACTTCCTTATCAAATTCTGAATTGGCATCCTTTAATATTTGTTGATGATAACATGATTCAACCCTATCAAAACTACCATGAACCTCCAAGTCAAGAATATTTAACTCATCAAAAAATATCATCTTGAATAAAATATTTCAATTATGAACATAAAACAAAGAAATTATATCTCAAAATATACATAAATATTTTAATTACAATAATGTAATGTTTTTCTAGTATCTTCTGATAAATTTTCTTTTGATACAATAAAATATTTACAATTATGATTTTTTTTCCACTAAAATTTCAGAAACCTTTAGTACATCGGTCATTATATATAATGATTTATGTTCTTTTTGTGGTCTCTATCTGATATATATTCATGCAGTTTGAACTATTATTTTATTAATTTTTCTAATTTACACAAATTTCAATCTATATACTAAAAAATTCTAGATTCAGATTCTCTAAACTTTTATAAATATAGAATAAAAAAATTTCGTTTTATCATAAAAACATCAAAATTTTGATATTTGTTTCCATACATATGGGATTCCTTATGTTTGTATAATCTCATCATCTAATTTTTATATTTTCTAATTAACATAGCCTCCTGCATATGGAACTTTTATCTCCTTTGCATATGAGCTTCCTCATATCATTACATTATATTAGTCACTTTTAATTTCATTACTTTGGATACTTTTTATTTACATTAACCAAATTATATCTACTTGACTCTATATATTGACCTTCAGTTCTTTGATCTTCAGTCCTACCCTAATTCATTGTTCTATCACATAAGACTCTTGTTAGACACCTCATATTTCTTTTATTTACCATATTATTTGTTTTTAATCTATTATTTATTAAACTAAGAGCTACATAATCATTTTTATGCATACTCAACCTCCAATGTGTCAACATTTATTAAATACTTACTTTGGATTTGTAAATTTAACTCATCTTTAATCATTGCTTTTCTTTTTCTGAAGAGATGTTCTTCTAATGAATGAATAGTAAATCATTATCTTAATTGATCATACAAAGGCTCTAGTACTTTTTTATTCTCATCTTATTTTAGAATTTTTATAATATAGTGAGATATTATCTTCTATTTTCACTTTTTTAATGTTGTAATTCCTGAATTTTCTATATTTTTTATAACATGTCTCTTCATTAGATAAATTTCACCTTACATATCAAGAATCATTCATTGGATTTTTTTTCAAATTATCAATGTATTTCAACATTATAGTTATCAAATTTTCTTATTTATTCAATTATTATCTTTTTGTGGTTAACATTTTTCTCTTACATTCCTCAAAAGATATTTTTATAGCTTCTAATGGTACATTTTTCATGTAATCTTCTTTTTGATGTACTACAAATTTGTAAATGAAAAATATACCAGGTTTTTATCATCATCCCAAAAATATTCCTCTAGTGTTTAAATAAAAATATTTCTAGTGGGGTCACAATTATACTTTTAGTGAACTCATATTTTCATTAAATAAGTAAAATATCTAATTTCTTTATCTAGGTCTTCAATCTCCCTATTTATAGGAACTTGATCAATTGGCACTTAATAAGGGTGATATTCCTTCTTAATCCTTCAACAAAATTCATGATTAAAGTGAATATTTGTTCGGAAAATATTTAATGTATTAATATAATCTTCCATATAATATTATTTCCAATAATTCCTCCTACATTCTTCAAAAAAATTTACATCAATCTCTTCCCTGATCAACTGGTGTTCTTACTTCTGATATTTTTCTCCTTCTATATTATGTACTTTCAAAGATTTCAATTTAGAAACACATGTAGGAAAATTAATTTTACTTCAAATTATTAATTGATTTTTTAATACAATAACAAAAAATATAATACTCCCTAATCATAATTCTATGCTTATATAATTTAAATCAAAAAACATATTATTATCTGGATGCTAAAATGTGATTTTTTTTATAATATAGTCATAGATTTTTAATCTCTTTTATGAAATAAAATTTTCATTGAATCCCAATATATTCCTATTATATCTCAAATTATTTTTAACCTTTTTCAAAAAATATTTTACATTATTTTTTACATTATAATTTTTCTTCCTATATTATCGATGTTTTTCAGAATCATCTTTCTCATTGACAATATTTACATTCTTCACTTGTGACTTCAACTCATACCGATAGTTACACTTTTGAGATATCTTTAACACTTTAACTATAAAATTTTTGGGTTAAATTGACCCATATCATTTAGTGAATCTTTAACAGATTTTATAACAATATTCATTGAGATTCCACCAACTTCTTGAATAGAATTATGAAAATAGGATATATATATTTCAATATTATTAAAATTTAACTCGATAGTCTAAGATCCTTCTCTATAATTTTAACTCATTTTTTCATATCAAAATTTATAGTCTTCTTCTTTAGTAAAAATCTTTTTCATGTCATTAATCTCTTTTAGTGGACTAGATTCTATATCAACATGAGAATAATATTAGTTTTTTTACTATTGATTAAGTTTATTTAAATTTGATTCTCATTCAATAATTGTATGATATTATAAATACATTCCTTCAGTTCTTCCATCAATATAAAAACAATTTATATTTCTTCCTCACTCCCAAAAATTCTATTTTAATTACTTGTGGACTCTTGCTTATTCAATTTATCAGTCAATAGTTTTTCATCAACATCATTGGAAGTCTCAACTTATTCATTATCCTCACTACTAAAATTATTTTCAATATTTGATAAGAAAATCTAATTTTTTTATTTAGATACATTATTACCCATCCCTTTTAAATAAAACAATGACTTATCAATGTTTTATGTCTTATTTATAGTGGATCTCTTGGGACACTCATTCTCATCAATAATAAATTATTTTTCTTTCAACATTTAAAATTAAGGTGAAAAATATCCAATGGATCTACACTTAAAAAACATTAGTGTAATATTGCACAAATACTTTAACAAGCCTCTTAATACACTTTTAGAAATTATAGAAATATATTTATCAAATTTTTTTCCAAAATATTATCCTTCCTTATAATATTCTTTTTCAAAAACTATTAATTTTTTACAATTTTTGTTTTTTGTGGATTTAAAATAAATTTTCCTTTTATGTATTAGTCAAAATTTTGAATACTCTTCAATTATATATCTAATATGAAATAAAATATCTTTTCAAATCATATAAATGAATTATAACTGGATCTTGGTCTTCAAGTGATGGGACTTCTAAATAAATTATGACATAAAAAATGTTATGTATTTTCTTGAAAATAATTAAATCATCTAATTTTTCAACAAAAAATATAACAATGATTACAATATCATTTACTATAGAAAATAATTCATCCATATATTCATTATCACACATCGTAAGATCATCATAATTAAATATCTAAACCTGTAATTTGGCTCACTTAAAATTTTTCTTTCCTTCAAAGATATTTTCTAACATATACCTTATGACCATTATGGTACTGATATATATTACCTTGAGAAAATAATCTGAAATAGATGATAGTGATGAACTTAGATCATGGCCATCATTCATTAAATTTTTTCTATAGACTTATATCATTGTATAACCTCTGGTAAAAGAAGAAAATACATCAACTATAACCTTTAATTTATCAATACTGATAAATAATAAATGAGGAAACATCAAATATTTACAAATGTAAAAATTATTCCGCATAGAAGGTAGCAATAACCTTTTTTCATTGAATTAAGGATTTATATATTCACAAAAAATCATAAATTGTTTTATTATATAGAGAAATTCAAAAAACATCAAATAATCTATCGTCATTGAAGGGAATCAGAGTTCTAATACCACATAAAATGAACCCTAAATATCAATGGGAATACGGTAATAAAGGGTTGAATTTTAAAACCCAATATTTTATGAATTATTTCCTTCAAAATATTATCATTCACTTAAATATCTTTTGATATACACAACAACCATTTTTATCTAAAATACCCTATAAAAATGTTATTTAAATAGGAAAATTATAACATGGAAGTTATGTTAGTGGATATGAATTATACTAGATAAAATTTGAAAATTATATGGTTAATACATGTATAAAATAAATTAAATATAAATTTATTTATTATGAAAATAATAATCATCATTTGAGAGAAAATGAAGTGTTTTCTGAAAAATAATTATTTCAATGAAAATGGTTTCGTCACTTAATTCACACTTATGATAAAATTAGTATTTTAAAAAGTTCAGAAAATATATTTTATAAAATGAATTTGAATTTTTAAATCATCCTATCAAAATTATCATAAGGGGAATTTTTGGGATATTTTTTAAAGTATTTATTTTTGGATTAATAGTGATAATTACTGCTTTTTATTGAGAGCTTCATATTAATTTGGATTATTTTAAAAATAAAATTATATTTTAAAATAGTTTTAATGTTAAATTAGTTCAAATGTATTATTATTTATAAATTTTACATAATTATAATAAATTTAACATTGATTTTTATATTAAAATCATCTATAATTATTAGGATTTTTTCTTTGTAATCTCATTTTTTTCATCACGTCTACAGGTATACTTTTAAATTAAATATGGTAACATCATTAAATAATATTTTTAAAAAATGGATTAAATATTTGATAAAATGATAATTTATATTATTGAATGAGGTCATATTAATTGTTTTCTATAATTAATATTAAAAATACAAAAAATTATTTACCATAGTTAAGGTAAAAAGTGTTTACCAAGGGGTTAAACTTAATTGAAAAGGGTTAAAATTACATGAAAACATTTTCTAAAATAGATTTTATAGAAATATTTCGACCTTAAATGTATAAGGATTTATAATACTTCTTTTTTGACCCTTTTGGAATGTAAAAAATGTTGGTACACCTTTTTCTTCTAAACAATTACAGGTATGTCACTCACCACACTTATAAAAGGTCACCCCTATACTCTCTTCTTCACTCCTTAAAACCCCTTTTTAAGACAATTACTTACCAAATCACTTCAAAAATTACATAACCATATTATATAATCCTTTTTTTGGTCATAAAATCATTCTTTCAATACTTTTGATATAATCCTAAATAGGTGTTCTGAGAAGAGTTAAAATTCCTTAATATGTTTTTTTATTCTTCTTCCAAATCCATAAAATATTCTTAATATATAATTATATAATAAGAAATTATATTAATTATACTGATAATTTTTTTTTCATAATGTAATGTCATAATCCATTTTTAATATAAGGGTATATTTAAGATAAATTATACTATAAATATTAATTAGAAAGATAAAAATATTTTATACATAATGGTATTTTATTTATAATTTTTATACATTAAATAATTAAATTTATTTATGACACAATGATGATGCAGTAATTACCTTATTATTGAAACATTAAAATAATTGATATTATATATATTTATATAATTGTAAATTGAGACTTTTTATGTATTAAATTAATTTTATATGTTAATATGACATGTTAGGGTAATTTGAATAATAGTTTTTGAAGTAATAAAGTTGTTATGAATTTCACAAAAACCAAATACTAAATAGTGACAAAATTGACATAAATTAGTTTTTAAAACAAATACAATATTATTAGTTGATATAATATTCCAAATAATATATGGTTTATCCAAAGGAGTTAGATAATGGTATATATATCAATAATAAACCACTTGGGGTTCTAATGTATTTTTATAGTATGTTTATTAACCATTTATTATCATAATACATGAGTACATGTTAAAGTTAAACTATTTATCTAAGAGTTAAATCTAAAAGATAAGGTTACTATGGTAACCCAAACCTATCTAAAACATATTTTTTGATAGGTTTTTGACCCAACCCCACCTTAGAATCAAAATAAATCTTTTTGGAGCCATTTTAAACTGAATATGAATGTATAATAAAATAATATTTCAAGATTTTCCTAAAGTGACCCTCATCTCTCTTATAAAGGGTAATCTCCCTTATCTTAATATCACACCTCCAAATCCATTTGGCTCGGCCAAACCCTACTCAAATATCCTCCAAAAAACCCTAAATTCATCCTAAAAGGATCCCTTTTGATCAAATCCAAAGGAAGCATCCGGAGAAGAGGTAATGATTTTATCACCTATTTCAAAGTTATATTCTAATTACAATTCAAATTTATTTTTTGTTTCAATTCCAAAATAATAAATCATGTACCTTATACTCACTTTGATGTTATTATAAATATGGTACAACTATATTCATTATTTTTTCCATCCTATGAATGAAAAAGTCACCATACGTGCGTACGTATGGTTTACTATCTCCACGTCGTGGTGTAGTTTGTTATGCAACACTTCATTATTTGGATGAGTGTAATAATGAGTAAAATTGTTGTAAATAATCAATATAAAATCTTAATGATTATGTATATATGATATAACATCCAATTATAATCAATTTCACCATCAATGGAATGATATTGTCGCTCGTGCATACCTACAGATTACCATCTCCATGAATACGATGAGATTCATTCCCCAATGTAACCATTCAATAATAATTTTCATTTTATGATTAAATATAATGTTTAATAACTTAATATCTTTCTGGATATGAATCAAATACATCATATCCATAAAAAACATGACTTCTGTAACAAAACATATAAAGGTAAATGAATCAGTTAACACCCGAAACAATGATTCTACCGAAATATTATTAACAAATAAATATTATAAGATCATATATGATATCATATATAGGTATTTGGTTATTTTATAATCTAATAAAAATTATTTAACTATTATAAATGAGGTTAATGTAACCTCAACTAAGGAAAATTACAAGTTAAGGGGTTTCTTATCTCACTTTTAATTACGTGAGATTTCCATTCGTCACCAATTATTTATTGCATGTGGTGTATTGTGTATTGACATTTGATATATACTATCTTTATTCTATTTATATTCCTGGAATTATGTGATTCATTTTGTGGTTTTTAACTTTTGGTCTTACGACTCGATTGATTACAACGTACTAAGGGCTTTTCATCACACTTCTTATCTATGGGAGATTCATGATATATTGCCCATATTTCCTTTTGTGTAGTGTATTTACTGCCCAAGATTGTATTATTTATGTAATATAATTTAATTTTTGGGTATTTACATCTCCATGGTATGATCCTTCTTTCATGGGGTTTATGTTTCGTAAGTTACCAAATCTATAAAGGAATGTTTAATTTCAATTTCCACTCATTAGGTTCTATGAAAAGTTCATTGATTATTTTACTCCCAGATTATGTGTGAAATCACTATTTATTTACTTATGTAGTAATTTACAAACCCATTTTTGTGGATATAATTTTTATACACATAATCAATCCATTGATAAATTCTTAATTCAGTGTTATGAACATGATAAGAGTAATCATAACTCAATTTCTATTCATTGAGTTAAACATCCAGGTCATTAGTGTTGTTTTGACAAGAATATGTGTGAATATCCTCTAATTTATTTTCACAAAATATACAATAATATTGAGAGTATTTATATTTTTCACACATAATTATGTTATTGATTTATCCTTAACCTAAGGATATGGTCTTTATATGGTATTTCATCTCAATTTACATTTTATTTAGACTTCTTTGTTGTTATGAACCAATTCACTTATATATGGTTTATATACTGTACTTTGACATGGTATATCATTAATCCCTATATTATCATGATATTATAATGTTTTTCTTACCTCAATTATTTATATTCAAACGTCTCTAATTTGGTAAGAAATTCTAACTGTAATATCATTTTAAATGTTTCAAAGATTCATTCTTCTAAGTCTTTCTCATTAATCTCCATGCTTTAAAAATAATTTTAAGTATTTATTTATATGGACATGAATATTTTAAAATTAAAATTCATCCTAAAATGTTTAAAGTGATATGGGACACCTTGATTCAAAAATATATTTTTAATAGCTTCTTGATAAATAGTGATACTTCTAAATGTTTTAAAAAAAGGGATATTTCTCACAAATAGTTTTACTGATTATTTTAATCTATCAATATCCTTTATTATTATTTATTGAGTATGATTTATTATAATAAAATCTTCCATATTTTATTGAATGAGTTATGTTTGATTGTGGATGTACTATTTTTATACCATTCATGGTTTGTGGTTGAAATATTGACATTTTGTATGATAGTTCAAATACAGGTGGTTAGATTGTGTTTTATCATTTTCAAATGTGTAAGTCATTGGACTCAGTACATGATGGGTGGAGCCTGCTATAGCTCCATGATGCATCGGTAGGTCTCATGAGACAAACTAGATTCTTTGCACAAGGCCTTGCCAAAATATTATTTGTAGTCTTTGCACGAGGCCTTGACTATGTGGTTACAATGTCTGGCATCATGCATACCATAATTATGAAATTATCTATTGATATTAAATTTGATTATTCAACTAGTAGAATATCCATGTGAATAAGTAACTGGAATTATTTGATTTATATTTTCCATATTATGATGATGTTTAAGTTTAAATGTAAAGTGTTTTAGTCTTATACATTTCTTTCAATGTTTATTCTTATTTATGAAACTATCTGCTATATTGTTATCCTTACTGATCATATGAGATCACCCATTTCTTATTTTTTTTTTTTCCTAGATGTGAAGAAGTATATTATGATTGACCTATAGGGGTAGGCTATGATATATGAGTGCTTTCAAAGGAGACACAATGATTTTTTGATTTCATAATGTAATGTAAAAATTATGTATCGATAAGTTACTGCCAAGGCTACAAAAATGATCAGTCTTTCAGGATTTGATCCCTTGTTATCATGATAATGTATTAAAATAATGTATTGGCTTTGAGTTTATGGTGTCAGGGCGTTACAGTTGGTATCAGAGGAGGTTTAGTACAAACCCTGGAAACTAGATTTAGAAAAACTCTGATTGGAGAACCTAACCCTAAGATAGATATTGTAGATTAGTGTAGAATAACTTCCTAGAATTTTGGTAATCTATAACTTTTTTGTATTTTCCAATCAATACATCCCTATCTAGATACGAGAAGGTAGAGGCGGCTCTGAAATAGATTTACCTAGGAGTGATAACTCTGACAAGGAGTTTCGGGATTGACTCAGGGTATCCTGGTACACAACAACGGGCCTTGCTGCACTGTTAGTTATGACACTACTGTGGGATATGCTTAGGATAATTAAAATTTTCATTAAAACTGATTTGAATGATTTTAATATAAGATCAGAATAAAAATCCTTGATTAATACTATGGTGTTTTATACTGAAAATAAGGTGTCATGATATTCTCTGAATGATTTTTTGACTATTGTTACTCCCACTCTGCTTTCTGGTTTTAGTCAATGTTTAGATTCCAAGGAATCCATAGTAACATTGAACATGATGTTAAAGGTGGGAAAATGGTGGAAATGAGTAATGAAATGGAACATTGATAGGCGTAAAAGATATCATGTTCATGCGGAATCAATTTTCCAAAAATATGATCAACAACATATACATTAACCAACTCCCGAATTCAATAATAAATAGAAAGTTGGTGAATGATAAGAGCTTCAGTAGTGAAGACCATGGAGAAAAGAAATTAAATTTTCCATCATGAAGGAAATGTGGAAGGAGACACCGAGGAAAGTGTCTCAATAGATGAAATAAATTCTTTGTGTTTGAGAAAGAAATACAAAAAGTAAATAATTGTCGAGTTAAATGAAGAGTATTATGGAATAAATTAAAAATGATCCTAAGAAACCATTTACAGTAATTTTCTATAAATTTAGGGGACCATGGAATTACCAGAGTCAATGTACTATTATATATGATAACCTCTATGTCAAAGAAGAATCTATGTGGAAATAAATGGATGGAGAAATTTTTAAAAATAGTAATGCTCTTTGTTTATGGGATTTCTTTGGAAGACTTTTCTCTTGTATGTGTAACCCTGCAGTTTTTTATGTGAAAATGATATTTGAGGAAGAATTTTATTTTCTTTTGTGGATATAGTTATAAATAACAATTTGGGTTTATATGATCCAAGAATTTGAGTCAATTACATGTTATTAATTTTGTGGGAAGAAAATGCAAGGTATGAGATAACATTTGTGGTTAAAATATGTAATGATTATTTTTTATAAATTTATATCATTTTTGGGAATGTTATAAAATTATTTAGTTTTTGATAAAAGACAACATGGATAGAGTCTGACAACTCATCACATCGGACAAAGCTATGAGAATCGAACCCGCAACCAAAGTTTGGCTGGGATTTATCGCCTACCACTAGACAATGTGATGTCCCTGGTTAGTATGACTAATTCCTTTAATTTAAATGATTTTATGGATCAATAATATATTGATTTTGTGACATTATTATTTATCCTTATTATAGGAAAATGATATGATGATTATGTGATAAATGATATTTTGGAAGACGTTCGCTCTTTTGGGAAAACTATATACCTATGTAAAATAGAATAATATGGGATTTCATTTGAGGGGTAATGGTGGATTTTTATTTTGGAAGAATGTTTGTTTTTTTTGTACTATTAGAGAACTGGGTAATTTATGAAAAATGATTAACCTTTCATAGAAAATATGTGATTAGGATAATTAATTTTAAGTATGTGACTTTAAGAGTAGTCGATGATACTTGGAGATAAATGTTAATATTTATTGTGGAAGAATATGTGATAAATTCTTTCTAAATTTTGGGTTTCAAACATAGCTTGGATTATTTTGAATAATTTGAAGGACAATTGTTTTTTTGAATGGTCCTTTTTGATATTTAGGTATTGTTTGTTTAATTTTGGAGATTAACAGTAGTATTTCTTTCTATAGAGGATTATCATTTTTGGGGATCATCTGATCTTGTACTAACCATTTTGGTTTTTGTTAATTTCTAACGACAAGGGAAATATATAGTCCATATTTTGTGGATTATGTGATTCTCTAGAAGTTGATTCTAGCTCTTCAGGTGTGAACAAGTCATCTTGAATACTTATCTTTTGGATTAAAAGAAGAGTTTGTGGTAGAAATTAGTTAAAGTATGGAACTCTACTTTTAAATTATTACTTTTCTTATTTTTTGAGTAAAATAAATCATAAACTTTAGGTAAATTATCATAAAACTAATTTTTTTATCCCGACACCTTATGTTTTATTGCACTAATGATATTTTAAATCATCATTGATTTATGGCTTTGAGACCCTCAATTTTCCATACACTAGTTTCTGATTGATGACCTCAATCACTCCATATAAATATTTACGTTTTCCCCCAATTATAATTTCCACCAATGTTATCCTATTCCAAATACTACTTTGGTGGTGATTTTTTTATTTCCCTTTCTCTCTAATTAAGATGAAATTTTATTAACCCACTTTCTGATGTGGGTTTTCCACAAAGGTATCTTCTACTTTTTAACCTTTTTATCCAAGGAACAATTTCATATTGCGAGGATTCAATTTATTGAAGGAGGGAAGAATGTAACACCCTAAGCTTCCACGGTACATTTCTCTTTGAATAATACGATAACATGCGAAGTACGCAGCACTGAGTTCAAGCGCACCACAACCTATAAAACTAGTCATTTAAAAAGTGGTTATGAATAGTAATAACCCAAATTTGAATTTTATATATATCTTATATAATATTAAAATTCATCTTTTGTGTTTCTTATAAAAAATATAAGGACAAATTCAATTTTTTAGATAAAATAAGTTTTTTTTAAATGCAGTTTTTACACTTTTTAATTGGGAACCCGTTTTAAAATCCATTATTTGACATATTTTTATGTTTAGTTTTATTTAATTAAATTATTATTTAGAAGCAGGAAAAAAATTTGTTTGGATCTCTTTTTGGGTTTTTTATGATAACTTTCATATTTTGATGAATAGTTAAAAAATACCAAATATTAATTGAAAACAACTTCTTTTTAAAAAATACTTTATATTGAAAAAATATAAATTTGAATGGTTTTTATATATAATTAGATTATATTTTTATAATTTAATTCAATTTTGGTCATTGGAAATAAATTTACATTGAAATTGGATATAAACACATATCATTCTTTTGATACTTTTTACTTCTCTAAAACCTACTTTCTGGTTTTGACCACATGAATTAATTTTAAATTAATCAATTCAACTAATATGTTTTGAATTTTCTAAAATAGAAATAATTTTTGAATTTGGAATACCAAAATTATCTTAGGCTGAATTTTTTTTATTTTTCTGAAAACATTCAAATTTGTATGAATAATGAAAAATACTGCATAGTACATAAAAACCGCATTTTTTTAGTTAAATAATTATTTTTTAGTTAAATTTATTGTCAAGTAAAAATAGGTACATAATAATTATATTAGTCTAATGTAATTCATTGGATTAATTTTATAATAATATTAGATATTTGAAATTTTATTGAACTTTTAACATCTTTTACCCACCTTCTATGAACATTGGAAAATTTGCATTAAATGTAATTTTACCACAACTATGAATTGAATTTAAAAAATATAAGAGATAAAACTTACATTATTAAGTAAAATTTGATTCAATTGTATAAAAATATTTTTTTTTGGGAATAATTATTTTTGAATTTTATTTACCACAGTTAAAAGTAAATAGGGAAATTAAAGGTAAAAATGATATTATAATTAACCTAACACATGTTATAATTTTATTGGATAAGTTTATTTAGACCAAAATCAACCTTAGGATTAAAATATGATCCTTTTTGGTACAATTTTATTAGATTATGACAATTATTATTATTTTATTTAAAGAAGAGTTAAAGGTGTTAAATTCCATGTTTAATAACTTAAAAGTTTTTAAATTAGGGTTATACATAAGATAAATTAGACTATAAATATTAATTAGAAATATAAAACTCTTTCTCACATAATGGTATTTTATTTATATTTTTTAGACATTAAATAAATAAATTTATTTATGTCACGATGATGATGTAGTAATTACCTTATTATTGAACGATTAAAATAATTGATATTATAAATATTAATGTAATTGTAAATTTTGACTTTTGATGTATTACAAGAATTTTATCTGTTAATATAACATGTAATTATTGATTAAATAATGCTTTTGAAGTGATAAAGTTGTTATGACTTTCACAAAAACAAAATAATAAATAGTGTCAAAATTTACAAAAATGAGTTTTAAAACAAATATTATATTATTAATTGATATATTATTCCTATAATTTTAAGGTTCAGCCAAAGGAGTTATATAAGGATAGATATATCAATAATTAACCACTTGGGGTTCTATTGGGGTTTTATAGTATGTTTATTAACCATTTATTATAATAATACAAGAATAGAGGTTAAAAGTTAAAATATTTATCTAAGAGTTAAAACTAAAAGATAAGGGTAATATGGTAACCCAAACCAGTCTAAAACCAATTGGATGACAGTTTTTTGACCCATCCCCACCTTATCCTAGATTTACATCCTTTGGGATCCATTATAAACTGAATATGATGCTATAATAAAATAATATTTCATGTTTTTTCCTAAAGTGACCCTCTTCTCCCTTATAAAAGGGTAGTCCCCCTTCTCTTAATATCACACCTCCAAAGCCATTTTTCTTGGACAAAACCTACTCAAATATCCTCCCAACTACCCTCACTTTATCTTACAGTCTTTACTTTGATCATAAATCCAACATAAGGATCCCTTTCTATAAAATCAATAGGAAGCACCCGAAGAAGAGGTAATGATTTTACCACTTCTTTCAAAGTTCATTCCTTCTTCCACTTCCCCTTTATTTTTTGTTTCCATACCAAAATAATAACTCCAGTATCTTAAAATTACTTTGAACTTATTATAAATATGGTACAACCATATGCATTATTCTATCATTCTTATGAATTCCAAATTCCTCATACCTGCGTACGTACTGCTTACAATCTCCATATCGTGATGTAGTTTGTTATTCAACAAATCATAATTTGGATGGTTATAATAATTATTATAATTGATGTAAATAATAAATATAAAATCTTAAAGATTCTTTATATATGATATAACATCAAATTACATACTATTTCACCATTAATGGAATGATATTGTCGCTCATGTGTATGTATGAATTATCATCTCCACGAACACGATGAGATTCATTATCCATCATAACCATTCAAGAATAATTATAATTTCATGATTAAATATAATTTTTAATATTTTAATATCATTCAGGATATGATCCAAATACATTCTATCCATAACAAACATGACTTACGTAACAAAACATATAAAGGAAAACAAATTAGTTAACACCTGAAAGAATGATACTTCTGAAATATTATTAACAATGAAATATTAGAAGATCATATATGATATCATATTTAGGTATGTGGTAATTTTATAATTTAATTACAATGATTTAACTATTATAAATAAGGTTAATGAACCCACAACTAAGGAAAATTACAAGGTAATGCATTTCTTATTTCACTTTTAATTCCATAAGATTTCCATTGTTCAGCACTTATTTATTGCATGTGGGGTATAATGTACTACCATTTGATATATATTATCATGATTCTATTTATATTCATGGTATTATGCAATTCATTTGGTGGTGTTGTAATTTTGGTCTTACAACTCGATTGATTACAATGAGGTAAGGGTTTTTCATCTCACTTCTTATTCACGTGAGATTCAAGCTATATTGCCACTATTTCCTTTTGTGTGGTGTATATACTATGCATGATTGTATTAATTGTGTAATATACTTTAATTTATGGGTATTTACATATTCAATGTATGATCCTTCTTTAATAAGGTGTATGTTTCGTATGTTACCAAATTGCTAAGGGAATTTCTAATTTCAATTTCCACTCATTGGGTTCTACGTAAACTTAATAGATTTTATTACTCTAAGATTATGTGTGAAATAACTATTAATTTACTTATATAGTAATTTCCACTCACCTTTGTGTGGATATATTTTTTATACACATAATCACTCCATTGATAAATTCTCAAATCATCGATATGAACATGATAAGAGTATTATTAACTCAATTTCCATTCATTGAGTTAAACATCCTAGTCATTGGTGTTGTTTTTACAAGAATTTGAGTGAATATCCTCTAACTAGTTTAAATTTAATATACAATCATATTGAGTGTATTTATATTATTCACACATAATTTTGTCATCGATTTATCATTAAACTAAGGATACAATATTTATAAGGGATTTCATCTCAATATACATTATATCGAGTCTTATTTGTTGTTACGCACCAATTCACTTTTATATGGTTTATATATTGTAATTTGACTTGGTATATCATGAATCCCTTTATTATCATGATATTATAATGTTTTTATTACCTCAATTATTTTTATTCAATCGTCTCTCATTTGTTTAGTAACTCTAACTAAAATATCATTTTAAATATTTTAATGATTAATTCTTCTAAATCTTTCTCATTAATGTCCATGTTTTAAAAACGGTTCTAAGGATTTATTTATGATAACATGAATTTTTTAAAATTTAAACTCATTTTAAAAATTTCAATGTGGTATGGGACACTTTGATTCAAAAATCTATTTTTAAAATCTTCTTGATAAATAGTGAGACTTTTAATTGTTTTCAAGAAAAAGGGGATATTTCTCTCAAATAGTTTTTTGGATTATTTTCATCTAATCAATAACCTTTATTATTCTTGATTAAGGTTGATTTATTAAAACAAAATCTTCTATATTTTATTGAATGATTTATGTTTCATTGTGGATGTGCTATTTTTATACCATTCATGGTTTGTGGTTAAAATATTGAAATTTCGTATGCTAGTTCTAATACAAATGGTTAGATTATGTTTCAGCATTTTCAAATGAGGAATGCATTGGAATTACTCTGTGATGGGTGGAGCCCACTATAGATCCTCGATGCATCGGTAGGTCTCATGAGACCAACTAGTGTCTTGGCACAAGACATAGACAAAATCTTATTTGTAGTCTTGGCCCAAGGCCTTGACTATGTGGTTATGATGTCTGGCATTATGAATTTCATCATTATGAAATTTTATATTGATATTACATGTTATTATTCAACTATTAGAATATCCTAGTGAATATGTAAATGGAACTATTTGATTTATCTTTTCCATATTATTAAGATGTTTTAGTTTAACAGGCTTGTGGTTTAGTCTTATACATTACCTTCAATGTATATTCTTATTTTTAAATGTATCCTCTATATTGTTATCCTTACCGAGAATCTGAGCTCACCCCTTTATTATGTTTTATTTTTTCTAGGGTGTGAATAATTATATTAGGATTTACCTATAGGGATATGCTATGGGATATGAGTGTGTTCAACAGAGACGCAATGATGTTTTTTAATTTCAAAATGTAATGTTAAACTTATGTTTCTAACTCGTACGTCCCCGGATACTAAAATGATCAGTTTTTGGGGATTTGATCTTTTGTGATCAAGTAAATTTATTAACATAATTCATTGGATCTGGCATTTTTAGGTTCGGGCTGTTACACTAAGTATTGGGGTCGTCCTCTGAAAGATCGAGCCCACTTGGGCCCTCACATGTACTGTCTGCTGCATGCCAAAGACTCCGCCACCTGGGTCTACTTGAATCTCAATCTGTAGGAACCTGCTCTCCCAAAAAGTTCTCTACCAGAAGGGCTTGCTCCAAAACCCCAACCAGAGTAGGGATGTTGAGAGACAACACTAATACCCTGATCTCCCTCCTGATTCCCTACTCAAAGGCTTGATCCCTGAAGAAAGGGACTCGTACCATATATGTCGAGTAGCAGGATATCTCGGTGAACCTCTATGAGTATTCTTCCACAATCATGATGCCATAATATAAGTAAGGTAGATCTTGAATTAGCATATAGTGTAATGTTGTAGGGGAAAACACCTCCTGGAAAAGCCCCTGAAAGTCTACCCAGGTGAGGGTTGCCTCATCATGCCTCTGGGTGATCAAGATACACCATAACCTTGTCGATCCCTGCAGAAGGATCTTTTCTAAGATCACCATATGGTCAAGTGGTGTCCTCACTAAGAGGAATAACCATGTCACTGACTCCAGCCAGTCCTCAATGACCTGTGGATCTGTCTCTCTCATGAATATCATAGGTCTCTGTCTCTGAAACTCATGTAGGGCCCTGAGTCGGTGCACGTCTTCTTCCGGAATAGTCGGCACTATATGATGGCCATTGGGTGGTGGTAGCACTGGTTCACCACCCGGTGAGTCCATCTCTAGAACCAGTCCATGAATGGATGCCTCTTCTCTAGGCGGACTATCCTCCTAACCTCATATCAGGATCTTGGCTGGTTGTCCACACTGAGGCATCCTAAAATTGATCAATATGGACCACGATAAAAACATTATACCTGATGAGATTACTCTTATTTAAAAGAATATAAAGATATACTTATGAAACCAATGTTTTCATCTATTGAGTTGAAAATTAGAATTCAGGATCCTGGTGTATGGATATGTTGGACGCCATACAAACCCTGGACTCCCTGAATTTGATTGTCGGACTCACAATAGTTAACATTGTTTCCACAAAACAAAACAACAATATCCCAGTATTTGTGGTATGACCAACCTCCCTTTGATACCACTTTATCATGAACCATTCCTAAGGCCCATGTCATGACTACCCCAAGCCTCCCTCCAGTTGGCCAGGGGATGGCAACTAGTGTTGAAGGCGTCAACCTGCAAGTGGGAGGCATTTTCATGAGTACTTGTACACAAACACCCCCCCCCAAACAAGTCCAAAACACTAAAAGAAAACAGGTATCACTAAAAAAAATTTGAGTACAAGTACAACATATACATGTGGGCCAGAATACAAACCCAAAAAAATAACAGAAAACATCATAGTAAAAAATAAAACTCTGATGAACATCTTTAGAAAACTCCACCCGACCATGAGAGTAGTGTGGATACTGGTAGCTGAAGTAGAACATCATGTCCAACAGATCCTACTGTTCCCTTCCTAGTCCTAGTCGACCTAGTCCACCATCATAGCATCTGTCTGTTCTATATCCCTGAGCACCTATGGGTCCTGCTCCTCTAAAGCCTCTATCAAAATGTTGATCATCTACACAATACACAACATGTGCGGGTGATGCCTATGCAGGGGTGTGTAACAAAATACTCATTAGGGACCCCAAAAATAAAAGGAAATACCACACAACAATCCTCAATGTAAAGCACAATATATGAGACAACTCACACCAGGTATATATTTAGGGTAGTGATAGATGAATAATCAGTCACGTTATCAAACACCTCAGCTATTGGAGAACTTCTCATCTGTCGAGTACATTGGGCCAGCCAAGCCATATAGAAGTTCATTCCACTAACCTTAGATTACTTAGGTATATTTCCTCATTGTGTACTGTGGGCCCGCAATGTCTCACAGAAGTGCTTCCTCATAATCTAGTCTAATTGAGGTCCTCCTCCTCTTCGCGTACTATGAGTTTTCAAAGTCACACAGAAGTGATTCCCACTATGGCCTTGAAAATTCACACATATGTTCTTACAACTAGGCCATAGGTGAGTCTTATATAGTTGAATGTCAGTAGTCTACAGGTCTCAGCCAACCATAGGGTTCCGTACATTGCGTTCATGGGAGAACCAATCTTCAATCAATTCATTGCATCTCAAATTCCATAAAATCGTCCTCATATGATGCCAAAAGTTCCATCTCATTGATAGAGTCCCATCTCTATAAAGAGATCATCAATTGAATTCTTGTTTCAAAAGTTATTAGCATTTTAGTAAATAGGGGCCGGTTGTATCTGGGGCCGGTCTGACCCAATCATACCGATCTGACCAACCTGGCTCGGGGATCCCACATTCCCTAATTTTAGTTTCGAATGACTCAACCTGACCTAGTTTGGGTTTTGGTCGATCCGCTCTGGTCTGGCTAGTGGTCCAGACCAAAAGGGATTCTCTCGGCTCGGCCCAGTTTGGCTAAGGGTCCAGCATGCCAGGTCACCCAGCGACTCGGTCTCCTCTGGCCCATCATAAAGGATGTAAGTCTAGTCTACCAGCATGGGCCTAGACCACTAGGCATAGGTCTGTCCCGCCAACGCAGGTACGGCCCGCTGGGCATGGGACATGCCTGAACTGTTGGCTGGTGGAATGGCCCGCTGCCTGGGGTCGTGGACCACTGACATGAAGACCAGTAGCATGGGCGGCTGATGAAGCGCTACAATAACATGAAAACTAGACACATCACCCCACTACTGTCCCCATAGACATGAGGCCTTCCTCAAACTATGATAAAACAATCGTTACTGACAGCATTTCTGGGTGTCCTGGACAACGGCTACCCCTCCCCGCAGCGCCCACCTAGCACCGCGTCACCCTACTACTATTCCTTCCCACCATTCGTAGCCTCCTACACCCACGATGTTCTAATGAGAAGTCCAAAATCCTTCATCCACCACTACCAGTGCAAGAATTCCAGCAGTTCCTTTAGCGTGCCACCGTATTTTCTCTGGTGGTTCATTTTTTGTTTTGTTTGTGCCTATGGTCTCTGGGGATTGTTCTCTCTACTGTGAAGGTCTCAAACCCAGCTTGCAGTCAATTCAGATGTTTGGTCACAAAGAACACATGCAGAGGGGGGGTCTCAGGCCTTGTTCGTGTGAGCCGACACCCTTCTTGTTAGGAGCTTGTAATCATGATAGATGCAGGGATTTCAGTCCAATAAATAATTGATAATTTCAACCCCAGTTAACGAAAATCCAAAAAAAATTACCCTCTCGCATAAACGCCTGATTCATGGATCAACCAATTTGTGGTTTGATCCACATTATTCATTTATAGAGTTATAATGGTAAATAACTTGAAAAAAATTAAACCCCTACCTTTTTTACATATGTTTTTGTAGCATTATATCCTTGAGGTTTCAAGACGTCGACGTCATTCGTCGCTTCCAGCTCCGTTATTCGAGGTACGTCGAAGATATTTAATGTTTGTTGGAATTTTGCATTATTAGTTGGATAGTATGTTCATTAGAAGTTCTTCAGAGAATCCTCTCAGTTTAATTCCCCCACTATCCAATGCGTTTTTGAATAAAAAACATGCCGCTGCATTTCTGTTGCGTTGCGACGTTGCATCATTACACTATTTCATTAGTGAAATAGTGGAGAAATTATTCTTGCACAACAAGCCATTAATGGTATTCATTAATTGCAACTCTTCTTGACCTCATCTCTCCACTATAGTGTCATCGTCCTTCATTCAATAGTGTGAAAGAAATATGAAATAAATTATTAATGTTAATTTATTATTTTTCCGAAAAGTCCCAAAAATTTACTTTTTTGTACGAAATTTACCAAATGAAGTTAATTACTTTATAGGAAAACCCTGGTGTTTTAAATTTGATGGTTTTCTCATATTTTTGATCTGATTGCCTTTTAAAAAGTTATAAAAACTCGGTCCCACATTTACCTAAGTGAATTAAAGAAAGTTCAAAATTTCGTTCGGGGCTTGTCGAGCCTTAGAAACAAATTCCATCAATGCATGTGGTCTCATAATAATTCCACATAATTAAAAATAATTGGAAAAAATTTCCAAGACATTACATATCATGTTGGTTTGATATTTTTAAAAATTAAAATATTGAATAGTATTAAAATTTACATAAATGATACTTTAAAATAAATAATATTTTATTAAATGAAATTAAAGTCATAAAAATATAAGGTTTTAATAACTAAATTTTATAGTTTTAAATATGTCATAAATGATCCAAATGGGTTTATTTTGTCATTTTATATTAACTATATTAATCCTCTCTTGTAAAATACAAGAATACATGGTAAGAGATATACAGTTTAACTAAGGGTTAAATCAAATAGATAAGGTTAATTTTATGACATAAACCTGTCTAACATTTATTGGTTGAGGTTATTTAGACTCACCCTCATATTAAACTAGAAATAAATCACATTGTTTTTATTTCAGACCTAAAATAAATTTATAATAAATTAATATTTTAAAATATATGTAAAGTTCCCCTCACCTCTTTTATAAAAGTGAAATTCTCCTTATCTTTAATTCTCACCTCCAAATACCTATGGATCATCCAAACCCTACCCATTTCATCTCCAAAACACATTAATTTCATCAAAGGGGCCTCAATTTATCCATAAATCCATCCTATGGACTCTTTTTGGTCAAATCAAAAAGAGATACTCGAAAAAGAGGTAATTTTTTTGTCACCTTTTACAAGGATATTTTCTTCTTATACTTCCTCTTCCTATGTTGTTTCCATACTAAAGTAATAAATCCACCATATAATATATTCTGAGATGTTTTTATTGTTTTGTTAAAACCATATTCCTCCTTTTAACCATCTTAAGAAAAACTATATCACCATGTTTGCGTACGTATGACTTATAATCTCTATGTTGTGGTGTAAACTGTTTTTCATGTTCACTTTATTTATATGGGTATAATGATAAATATAAAGGATGTAAATAAAAAATATAACATGGTATTATTTAAATAAAATTAATATTACATTCAATTAAAAACCATTTAACAATTAATAAAATTATATAGTCGCTCATGTGTACGTACGACTTACCGTCTCCACAACGCTATGAGATTCATCTTCTACATTCACCATACAAGAATGATTATAAAAATATATATTATTAATAAATATGAGATATATAAAATAATAATTATACTAGTATAATATATATATGTATACATATATATATTTTTTTGTTTCTATGTGTACATATATTTAATTCACTTACATCAATTCAATATGATAATGAAACGGAAACAGCATTCATGTGTACGTATAGTCTACTATCTCCATGAACAGTGTATTCCATTTCACATATCTATATATTATGTATATTTATATTATGAGAATATATAATATATATATCTTGTTATATATTCTATAATTTAGTAAATTATGATCTATGTAATAAGATCAAGAATAACAAGTCAAAACATGTATGATAATCAAATCAATTATTACCTGAAATGTTGCTTTAACTAGGAATTTATTAATAAAAGGTTAATATAAAGTCATAAATGAATCATTTATGATATAATAAATATTATTATGTTTTTTGTAGAAGTTATTAATATTATTAAAAACATTATACAGTAGTGTCGGACATGTACGGTGACTATCATACCTAAGGTAACAAAATTTTGTCTTACTTTTAATTTTTAGGAAATATAAGCCATTTTCACCACCATTGACTTCTGTGTGAGGTATGTACTACCCCTATTACATTTTATGTAATTAATAATTTTATGCTCATGGTATTTAAATATTAATATGAATATATGTATCTTATTATTAAAATGTTTTAAGTGATATTTGTTGCTTTAAATGTTTATAGAATTAGTCCTGTTTCCATTTCAAAATTCTAGATATTATTTTAAATAACTATTTATATGGATATAAAAGGATTATAAAATAAATTTTCTATATATTTATATACTTCATTCAAATGTTTTCAAAAAGTAATATTTTAAAGTATTTTTGTAAGGGATAATTTTACAATCTCATTATTATCCAAGATGTTTATACGTAAGTATCTATTGGGTCATATTTATCATCCATTTCCATTATCCATAAAATGTATTTCAAAATATTATCGACATAATTTTAAAGTCATTTTTACCAATTTATTAGTTTTTATAAAACATTTTCAAAGGAATATTTCCATCCTTTTCTAGACGAGTTACTTTCTGACGTTTTGACAATTTCAGGAAAGAATGTTTTTTAACTTATACAGAGATTTTCCATCATTATAAAACCTTACGATTTTACAGATTCCATTACTAGCTTAAAAAGGTATTTTTAAATTAAATGTTTTCTTTTATAATTTAATGGGAATTTAAATGATTTTAATGTAAAAACAAGATATTTTTTCCCAAGAGTATTAATGATTTTGTTAGAGTATTTTCAATTATGACAACATCTTTTGTTTGATTTATTGATTAATTGAAGTTGATTTATAATGATAAAATCTTACATATTGTACAAAAGTTTTTATTTTATGTTTGACTATGGATGTGGAATTTTTAAACCATTCATCAATTATGGTTAAATTATAAACAATTATTATTCTATTTTAATATGAATGTTTATGTTGGTTATTCTTCAACATTTTCTTATGAGGAATGAATTGGACATAGAAAGAAATGGGGTGGGTACCAGTAAATGAAATCCCTGTGGGTTGGGGACTGGTTAATGAAAGACATATGGGTTAGGGACTAGTTAATGAAATTCTTATAGGTTGGGTACCGGTTAATGAAAGACCATTTATGAATCCGTAGTTATCATGACACAAACTAATTAGGGTTTTTACCTGTAAGGTCTTCGAATGAGGCCTTTATGTTATGTCTGATATTATGAATTCCCACATTATGATATTACTTGATGATATTACATTTTATTATTCTACTAGTAGAATATCCATTTGAATTTTTAAGTGTAATCATTTGATTTATTATTGCCTAATTATGCTGAAGATTATGTTTAAAAGTATTGTGTTTCGATTTCACAATTTCTTTAATGTTTATTGTTATTTATGGAACTTATGTTGTATTGTTTAAAATTACTAAGCATTTGAGCTCACCCCTTTATTGGGTTTTATCTTCTTGTGATTCCAAGAACTGTATTATGACCCGTCCTTTAGGATTTGATTCCTTGTAATCATGCAAATGTATTAAAATAATGCACAGACACCAGGATTTTGGGGTCGAGGTGTTACAATAACCCTATAATAGACATTGGGGATAAGTAGAGTATAACATCCTAAATTTTTGTCAAGGAATGTATTATGTGTTTTTACCTAGAAATAGAACCATGTTTGGATGCTATAATTGTGCGTGGTTCTAGAATAGAGGTAACTAGGGGTAATAACTCTAAAAAGGCCATATTATTATTAACCTAATCCTTACATGGTGCATTAAAATGGCCCTTACTGGGAACTTACATAGAAACTCATGTGATATATTCTTAGGATAATTTAAATATTCTTTACAGACCATTATGAATTATTTGAAAATAAATATATCCCCAAAGAAAAAAGGTTTTTTTTCTATGATTAAAAATGAATAAATTTTAATTTATACTAAGTGTTACGCAATATTATTAATTATATATTATGATTTAATTTTCCTAATTTTATGATCTAATATAGTATATTCCATTGATATGGTTCCTAGAAGGAAAAATGGTATCAATACTCATGGATAATGTAGAGACATCCCCACATAGGAATTCAATATTGCTGGTATTGTAATTTAGAAAATTATGTAGTTATTGTGGCTGGTAAATCATGTTATGGAAACTAACCATTCCCAAATAGATAAAACATGTTCTATAATGATATTCTCTTATGTTGGATCTATTTGTGCGATACAATCCTCCATTGTTTTTTGGACTACAAACCTAATTATAGTTAAACAATAGATTAAGACTCTAGAGAGTATATTTATAGACTTTTGATGTGATTAAATGTAAAAGGTTACACTTAATGAGTATTGTATTGACGGTAATGTTTATCAGTAGTGGCCATTGATCCTAAATAATATGGAGAAGTAAATAGAACACATTCAATGGAATGAAAATAATGTAGCAGATGCATTGAGTAGGAAAGGTTGTGGAGTTATGAACTAAATGTGGATTGAGAGAGATCCTAGGTTCATAGATCTAGTAAATTTGGATATGAAAATTATTAAGCAAGAAGATACATCACTACTTTTTCAAATAATTTTAAACTATAATTATTTGAAAAGATGAAAATTTATCAATATAAAGATGAGGACTTTCAGAAGAAAATTAAAGATGTGAATTATGGGAAATTAGAAGACTTTTTTTTGAATTTGGTGTTATGAATTTTTTATTAAAGCTTATAGATTGAATTTATCTATACACCCTAGTAGTATAATTACGCATAGAGACTTGAGAGAATTTTTTTGGGATAACATGAAATGAAAAACTAATGATTATGTATATAGATATTCTATTTCTGAATAAGTTAAAGTATTGAGATATGATCATTGATGAGTCGTGGAACCTCTTCCTATTACTATGTTGGAAAATATAGGAAATTACTATATAATTTTTCATAATACTATAAAAGACTCCTAAAGAAATGATGAAATATGGGTTTTCATTGATCACCTAACCTAATATTAACTTTTCATTTCTATAAGAGAAGATACACCTCTTGAGTTCCTTACAAGGTATTATATTAATAAAGTTGTAAAAATGAATTTTGCACCTATTTTGATCATTTCTACTCATGATCCTCATTTTACATCGACATTCTAGGAGGGTCTTCAGAAGCATCTTCATATTGAGTTTTATTTGAGCACTGGATACCATACTCAAACTGATGGACAGTCGGAAAGGACTATATAAAAAATGGATGACATGTTGAGGTCATGCTCACATTACTTTCCATGTATGTGGGGTCAATATATAGATATTATAGATTTTTTGTATAATTATAGTTTTCATTCATGTATTCAAATGTCATTATATAAAGAATTATATGGCTAGAGATATTGTACTCTAACTTATTGGGATAAAGTTGGAGAACGAACACTCATAGGCCTAGAACTTGTTGAAGAAACCACAAAAAAGGTAAAGGTTATTTTGGATCACATTAAATCATCTCAAAATATGAAAAATATTAATTCTAATAACCATAGGAATGATTTATAATTCCATGTTGGAGATCATGTTTTCTTGAAATTATCACCATGGAATGGTTTTATATGGTTTGATAAGAAGAGAAATTTGAGCCCTAGGAACATCAAACCCATTGATATCCTTTATGTAATTTTATCAATTGTGTCTCATTTGTAAATTCCACTAAGTGTCACAAAAGTACAAGATGTGTTCCATATATCATTGTTAATGATGTACATGCTATCCCCAATAAATGTGCTCCCCTTTGATTAAATAGAATTGGAACCTGATATATCTTACTATGAAGATCCTATATAAATTATTAATACTCAGTACAAACTTTTGAGGAATTTTATTACTTGTTTCATAATGGTACATCATAGAAATCATAAAATGGAGGAAGCAACATGGGAACCAAAGGATGTTGTGAAAAAAATACCCTCATCTGTATAGAGGGTAATATCCAAGAAATTTTGTGGACTTTTTTTATTAGTTAATAATGTAAAATTATTCGAATTTATGATTTATTTTTTTTAAATAAATTCAATTTCTTTGATATTTTATGATGCACTCAACACCCAGTATTAATGGAAATACTCTTCTAAAATATTATTTAAATAGGACTACTATAACCAAGCCATTAAGTTTGTGGGTATAAATAATACTAACTAAATTATTGATATTATATAGTCTATAATTGTATTAAATTAATGAAATGGATATCTATTTTTCAAAAATAAAATAAGAATCATTTGAAAGAAAAAGAAATGTTTCCTGAAAAAACTATTTTTCAAGGAAAATGCTCATGTTGATTCATATATAATTATAATATAATTATATTTTTTAAAATTTTAAAAAATTTATTTGATAAAATGAAAATAATTTTTAAAATCATAATATTAATATTATCTTAGTGGGATTTTTTTGTATTTTTCTGAAAAGACTCATTCTTCAAAGAATAGTGAAAAATATTACTTTTTTACTTAAAACAACATTTTCATTTAGATTATTTATAAAGATAAATTACATATTAAATTATCATAAAGTAAAATCAGTTAAATAATATTATAATAAATTCAATTTATTTCATTATAATCAATTTAAAAATGAATTATGATATTAAAACCTTTTATACTTATGATAATTTTCTCTTTGGAATCCCACCATCAAAACTCCTGGTATATTTTTAAACTAAAATTTTTCAAAAAATGTAAATGGAATTTAGAAAAATTGATTCCATATTTGGAATAATTAATATTTATATTATCTAATAAGTTCAACTAAATTTTATTCAATAATTAATTGTAAAAACCATAAAAAAATATTTTTCTGTTGTTTAGGTAAAAATTGTTTTTCCATGGGGTCAAAAGAAAAATATATGTTTTAAAATGAGATAAAATCTTTTATAAATCTATTTTATGGTATAAATCTTACCTCAAAAAGAATAATACAATAATAATCCATTTTTACCCATTTTTTAGAAAAATGTGGGAGCACCGTTTTTTTTTCAAAAATCACAAGTGTGACTATCATCTCTCTTATAAAAACCACCCTCTATACTCTCTTATTTACACATTAAAACCATTTAAGTTGAGATAATCCCTAATAAAATGAATTAATAACTAACATAACCACATGATAGAAGCATGTTTTTTCCTGAAACCAATTCTATGAATACTTAATGTATACTTCTAAAGAGGTAGTCCAACAGGTGGTAAAATTCCTAACAACGCGTTTTTGTTTTATTTCTTGTTCCACATATTTAAAATCTTCTTCATTTATGATTATATAATAAAAAAATTTCTAAAATATTATGATATTTTATTATTTTATTTTAATTTCCACTATTCATACCTTCTTCCCAAAAAATGGGAACTGATAATGTCGCTCTTGTGTATGGTAGACTATCACATCATGAAATGACGTGACACGATTTCCATAAACACCTATCAAAGTTGGTTATGATGATGGATCCAAATTATATATGTTATATTTGTATCATAATTATAACTCTGGAGTAATTATATCATATATACCTTTCTACTCTTCATTCTGTATGTGATACGATAACATCACTTGTGTGAGAAGTGGACTACTGCCCCGCGAAGCGATGTGGTTCATTTTTCACTAATGATTTACATAGAAGGTAATATGGTTAATTTTAATTAATATATGTGATATTAATAATATAATTATTATATTAATGACATATGATACATTCATAAAAGATAATATATCATTTTATTTCTTTCCTTTTCACTCACAAAAAGATGATAGCATTGTTCGTGTAAATGTGGACTGCCACCTTTATGAAGTAATGTGACTCAATTTTCATAACCAAACCACATGGGTGGTATATATAAGTAAATTTAAATAAATAAAATTATTTTTTTATATTACTATTATTATTTAATGATAAATTATTACCTTCCTCCTTTTCATAATGATCATTGAAAAATAGAAATGGTCCTCATGTGGCATACGAACTACGGTCTCCATGATCATAACATAATTCATTTATCAAAACAATTTTTCATTATTGGTATTAAATTTATAAATGATGTATAAATATGAAAATTTTATCATGTTTTTTATTTTTGATATGTTTAAATAATGAACTCTTAGGCCAATAGTCAACCAACCAAATTCATTTTTAACATATCAATCAAATCTTGTTGAAACACCTAATGTAAACTTAATTGATTATGTAATTTTATATAACAAGAAAAAATTTGAAATAAATGGAAAAATAAACATGAATTTTTTTTATGAAACTAAATAAATAACATAAGTTTATTATTCAGGAAGTTAAAGCACATATGTGATGATTCAGACTCATGGTAAGGGTCTTCATCTCAATCATCCCTCAATGAATCATATTATAATGTTATGCACCTAATTTATATTATATGGTGTGTATAATTATCATTTGAAGTGTAATATCATGATTTCCTAAAAATTAATGCAATTTTAAGTTATAATTTGAATTATTTTATCCAATGGGAAGTGACTTGAAAATTACCAAGTGGTAAATATTATTGTACAAACCCACTCTCTTTTGTAGTTGATAACATTACCTTGAAAGAATCAATTAATTGCAATAATTTGTCATTGGATATTAAATTAATCTTAAATAACCATATTCTTTTTTGATGGAAATTATTTTTTCATAAAATTGATACCATTTTTATATGCAGTGTTTAATTTGAATGTTATTTGGTCAACTGGGGAAATATGGATGAACCTGTGTCATTTACTCAATGTAGGTATTTGATGGAAAGGTATATTTATTCATGAATTAAATTAATTACTAAATATATAAGGAATTATTTGTAAATTTAGTTATGGATGGGGATAATAATTATATATCCCCTCAATGCATTGACAAGTCTCATGAGACAAATCAGTCAGCCAAATTAAATGGGTTTCTACCTAGAGTTTTCAATCATCTCTTGAAATGTATTGATGGTAGAGGTATCATGTTTTTGAGAACATTATATCTAATGATTAATAATTTCATTCATTATTATTCATGGTAGTTTCTCAATGATATTATATTTGGATGTATTTTATTCTTGGTTTAGTGATTAAATGGCAAGGATTTTCAGTTTTTTACCTATCCATATTGATTATTCTGTATTTTATCATTATAGTAATTTTATTTAAATGGAATTTATGTTCAGTTAAATTTCACTTAATATTTATTATTCTTATTTATTCATTATATCTTCCCCTATACTTAACCCTTACTAGGGATTTGAGCACACCCTTGTTTTGTTTATTTTTACTAAGATGTGAAGAATAATTGTTGGAATGAGTTCAAGGATTCAAAAAGTATTCAATTATTCTGATATTTATTTTATTTCCCACTGTAAAATCTGTATCATGTATTTAACTTGTTCTCAAAAAATGAATAAACTGATTGGACCTTTCGGATTTGACCCCTAGTATCTATGACAATGTAATAAAGAAAGAACCAACTCCAGATTATTGGAGTTGATTCCTTATTGTGAATTAGTGAGTTAAATTATTTTAAGGTTTATTTATGAATAAACCTTTTACATGTGTTAAGGTGAATTTTAGATCACTATTACACACTCCAATGAACACATATAATAGGAACAATGGATTTAAAAGATTCACAACTCAAATGGTGTATCTAGTCTTTGGATTAATCCAGATTCACCCGAGATCCTACAGTAGACTAGTTTCATTATATGTATTATATATTATCATGTATCATCCTTTAAATAATGTTACAAAATATCCTCACAACTGTTTAATGTACCCCTTAAATGATGGAAAGATATAGAGATCAATTTCAATAATAAGAGAGACCTTAACCGAATAAGACTCCCATTAGGTTTTCTTATTTTTATTTCTTCTTGTTCTTCTACATGACCAATATAAATCCACTTCATTATCATCATTTTATCTTTTGAATAATATATAAATATATATATCTTTTTATTTTATATAATATATTTACCCAACGATAGAAAATATATTTTCTCATAGTAATGGTAATGATGAATTTAACATTAAAATATGAATTGTAAATTTAAATATTCTGATAGATAATTAGGTTTTACCACTATAATTTTCTTATATACCATTTACCTCTTATTATTTAGTACCAAGAGTTTTATAAGTCATCATAGCATTGAAAAATGCATTATGACATGGAAAAATTCTTTTCTCAAATTAAAACTTCCTTTACGGCATAATATTTTTCTCCATAGAACGAACCATATTGATTCCTTAGAATAGAATGAACATTAATATTCAGGGGTACTCGTCATGGTGGAAGGTTAATATTCTCTTCTCCCAAATTTACATGGTCATTGTGAAAAAACAACTCCTTCTAATGTACCATCTTCCTCCCCTACTTGCATTATGTATTCACTTTATGATATTTATACAATTAAAACACCATCATTAACATCAATATATTTATCATATTCCATATTCTCCATATGAAAATACCACTAAACATACATAATTTATTTTTCTAAAATTCACTAATAAATATTATAACTCCGTATTAATATTTCAGAACTATATGTTTTGATAATGTAGAATAACTTACACACCAGAGAAAATATACTACTTATAAAATAAAACATTTATGCATCCCTATAAAGAACATACATATTATCAAACATATATTATGTATCACATAATATTCTTAAAAAAATTCATCACTCCTTGTGATAAAATAAATTTCCAAATTTCTATACGTAGATAAAAACTTATATATCAGCTAAAAATATTACACATCACAAAATTATCTAATGAATTTAGAACTTTTAAAATTTCCAGGTTGTCTTCTCTATAAAACTCATACATATTGAGGGAGGTTTCTATGTTTTCTATATTTTTTATTATTTTATTTAAAATCCATACTCATTGAGTTTGGTTAATGAATTTGTTGATTTCTTAACTCCTCTTAATACAAAATAATTACAAAATAGTATAAGGTTCTTTCATTTTTTTAAATCTTATGTATAAATATTTTACATATCTTGGTAAAGAAAACCTTACACATTCCATACTTCATCAAAAAAATTACATGATTAGGCAAAACTCTAAAAACCTCTAGAATAATTCTAAATAATTCAAAAATACTTTCATAACTCCTTTTAAATTCTCAAAAAAACTTCCCATCACATTATAAAATTTATTTTATATATGATTAAATATAGTTTATGTATTTCTAAAAAAAATATAGCATAATAAACATACCTAATCTATCACTTTTCAAATATGCATGACTAGAAAATACCCCATGATAGAGGATAATTCATCAATTACACATCACAATAAACATTCCTTAGGTCTCAAAAATATCCCAAATGTCGCAATCACTTCATTGTCTCATCATTTTTTCACATGGGATCAACAACTATGTGGGGTCCTTAATTATTTATCCCAATACCATCACCCAACTTAAGCGAGAGAGTGAATATATTTTTTATGAAATGTATGCGGCATTTCCCACATTGACCAAATAGGCCCCACCTATTTTCCCACATCACTTTAATATTTAATAGTAATCCCTCTAGTTAGTCAAACTCAATTATTCCCACTAACATATTATATAGTATATGTAGTTACATATAAAACAAGAAATATTAAAGGTCCAATTACATATTTTCATAGATATAAACCCTTAAATAGTTCTTTTTCTTAATATTCATTATTATCAATTCATTCTTGTACCCTTGGGGCCCTATATGATCTAATACCTCAATTTAATTAATTATAACAAATTATAATTAATTTCCAATTAAAACAATAATTGGTATATAAGTTATAAACCTCAATATGCATCATAATATTCCCGAATTCATATAAAATGAATTCAGAATATCTCATAGGTTCTTATATATCCCTATGTGAGAAAAATCCCCAAATTATCACTTTTAATAAGTTGTTAAGTAAACAGAAATCGATAAAATCCAAGGATATCCAATTGACAACCCACCTTATTTGAAATTGAGGTAATCTAATTTAAAATATTCTCTCATAGCCTCCTCATAACAGAATAAATAAAATGATCATCATTGCAAATATATTTCACCAATCACTAATAAAATTACTAAAAAATCAATAAACACACCATAAATCAAAGGATAAAGGTTTTGGAATAGAAGGGAGAAGAAGAAAGGTGATATACCTTGGATTAACAATCTAAAACCACCTTTAATTCCTAATAATCGAAGAAGAAGAATATGGGAGGTAGGATAGGGGTATGATAAGTCACCCCCCTTATTGGTCATCTTATAGAAGAAACACTTAAGGGGGTTTTTTATTTTCAAATAAAAAATTCCCAATTTAACCATTGATAAAAATATAGACCTGTGATCCAATTGGTAGTCAACGACTCTCCATTGTCCACCTAGTGGCTCTTTAGGTACCTATAATAGGGACAAATTACACTCAATAGACAAACAATGGAATACTAATAATGGTTTCTCGAATGAGTACCCATTGGAATCATACCGGGTACCGAGTGTATTCAATATTCATCCTCCAAATTTATTTTATTTACCTAATACCAAATAATCTACATTAGATATTTACGTAAAAATTTCTATCTAACAAATTTCTTAATATATTATAAACATTTTTATGACCTCTCATCCTCAATATAATTTCAAAATTTAAATTTCTATTGTGTTCTACTGTACTAGAATCTAATATATAAGAATTACATCAACACCCAATGACACTAATCATGAAAATATATCTACTCTAATGATTCTCATTATCTAAATGTTTTATAAAAAATATTAATTTAACCCCATTAATCATTAAGATCTATCTCAAGGTCCTTTTCATTGGACTCTTGCTAGTTATGGTCTTACCAATACCATATTATAACTAAAAATGTTGTATAATATTAGATGCTTTACTCTGATATCTATTATATATAGAAGTTGTTCCCTAAAATAATGAGTTTATTTCATATTTCATATTTCTATACTTGACCACACATGAGATATTCAGTAAATACTCCTTTTTTAGTATTTTCTTCTGAAGAACACCATGGCCTATACATTTTAGTGCTAACTAATTTTGGTTTCTTATGCATGTTGAATCGATATTAGTAAAAAAATTAAAATTATTATTTATTAATTAAAAACTCCCATTTTGACTCCATAGGTATGTTTAAACCCACATTCCAAAATAATTTTCTTCAGAAAATCCATTGATCATCGATATATAAAACATATATTAACCAACTTCAGAGTGTATCTACCATATAAAGCCCAACTCTATAGAATATTTCATCATATTATCCCATGAGTATCAAAATTATCTAATACATATCACAATATAAGTAAATTTTATAAATTACACACCCATTAATTACTTAATTCAATTCCTCTACTTTACTTTCAATCACTTATATTCAAAACTAGACATTAACTTCTTGCATATAAGAAATATTGTTAAGCTTCAACCACTACTAGTTTTAATTAACCATGCTTGCCAAATTTTATGTTTATCACAATATAATTGTAATAATATTTATCCCCTTAGGTAAACAGAGGTTTTATCACCACCATATATTCCCTTATCCTTATTCAAAGAACATCAATCTTTTATGAACATATGAGTACATGAGCACTATCACTTATGATCCATGATCGTATCATTCTGATAGACCCATCCAATGGGGAATATTCAAGGGACATTCAATAATTTGGTTACCTATGAAATCAATATCTAATATCATAAAAGATCTATCACTATAAAACATGAGTTCCTATGAATATATCGCATTACATTGTTATTAGGTGCTACCCTGTGACTCTTACTAAACTACATTCAATGATTTCTTTATCTTCCCACATAGAATCCCATAGTATTATCTTATATCTAACTCACCATAGTTTATTCACTCTTCTACTTCATAAAATAAATAATCCATGATAATTGACCTATCTTTATTCCACATAAGTTAGAAATCATATCACCACCCATTACATTAATTGTGTTTCCCCATATATTTATACAATATAAACATATCAACTTAATTGTTTCCCTTATATCCCTTTTATCATTTCATATAATCACAATAGATACATCATCTCTTATACTAAAAAAACATTATTCCACTACTTCTTACTAATCATTCCATATTTGGACATATCAAGAATACATCATAATTTTACTCAAAGATGAGGTCTCATTCTATAGGATAACTCTCTCACCCCATTTGAGTCAAGAAAAAGTGTGCCATAACCTTTCATGGATATAATATTCCCTGATCACAATTAACATGTGATCAACCATCATAGCCTCATTGGATTTACATAACTTAGATCTAAATAGATAGGTAATAAAGGAATCCTCTACTTTATTAGGATCTCATTCCAAGTGAATTTTAATCACTATATAATTGGGATATATTACAAGTTATCATGGTATATTCATGACTAAATGATCCCAAATCCCACTATTTAACGTTTGATCCTATTTCATACTAACCCACATATCATGTATATGGTATTAAATCTCAATCTCTTATACCCATGGTAATATAGTACTCAATAAACCACTCATATAATTTCCCTTAATATCCTTAATATTTATAAAATTTTATACATGAGTTGGTATACATTCTAATAATACTATTATACACAACTAAAATCATATTTTCATGACTTGTATCAAAATGATCCTAGGATATCATGACCAATTAGATATCTATGTTTCCTAGTGCATGACAATTGTATTTGAGACAAATAAATATATGTGTTATTATCCCTATTAAAACCCATGGCATTCTACATGTCTACCCCTATAAATCGATCATAAATCACCTATGTGTATAAGGATATCATTATCATTAGGATCAATTTGAAAACTAGAGACCATATATAGTGTACTTATCAAAAATATTAATGAAATGTCTATTATTATATCTCATACAACCAAATTCCATCTATATGTCAATAAACCCACTGTAGGGATCTCATCCATACTAGGTATCCTGATACCCATTACTTCCTACTATATGGTCATCACTATATCCAAGTGCATATTGAAACCATCACTATCAACCAATTTGTTTCAAATAAATAATTATAGCCATGTTCAATTATTTAATATTCCACCAATAATTTATTGAAGAATACACTAATTATGTTTTTATTAATGTTTTAGTTATTCGTCTATCCTTTTTTCTTTTTTGAAAAAAAAATACAAAAATCATTTACAAATCATGTGAACTTATATGATAATTCTGATGTATATACATATTATAGTTTGTTCCCTAGAACCAAAATTTAAATAATTTATTATCACCTATATCCATGGTTATTTAATATGGATAAATTTCATATCACAACATGATTGTTCTTCTCTTTGAAAATGTATATGATAATTTCTTAAGGGTATTCATTGCACTTAGAGGTTATACTAGTTACCTTATATAATGAGAAAATATAAGCTCTATACCATTATTCATATATATATATACTATATTTTTATAAGATATCTTTTTATGGGAATAAAATAATATAGGCTATAGGTGGTCGGGGATATAATACATTATGACTTCTTCTAATGAAGTTCTTCCTTGGTAATCTTCAATTGAATACGGTTTTTATAACTTGAGATGCTAGTATGAAATCTAAATTTATTTGTTTCATTGGATGTTCTTATCTATGGACATGTGTAATGGTATTTATAAAATAATATTATTGTTGATTGAAATCGTTAGTCATGTTCGTTGAGTTTCTAATAATAAAAATGATGACATATGATCATGGTGAGTTTGAATACATTGGATGTGTCATGACTGATATTTCGTTAATGAATAATGTGATAAATAATTTTAAACTTTTTTTCTTTAATGTATGTTGTTATCTAAGGAAAATTAATGGCAATGGAACTTCCTAGTTAAGTATATGTCCATGTTTTTTTTTGGAACATTCATTTATATAAATTATAATAAAGAAACATGATCACATAGGTTGATGACCCAATTTTGAAATTTTATTTATTAGATATATCATGATAGAGGATTTATAATACACAGTGTGAATTTTTATGAGGTTTTATGTCATTTCAAAATTATCTTATTTCATTATGTGTTTATTGGTGTTTCATTAGAAGTTAACCTATTAATTTATTAAGAATCACCTAATTTCATTAAGAAATTGTACTATAAGGTCACACATTAAGGGTGTTCAAAACATGAGTTAAATTGCAGATGAACTAATCTTATTTAATAAGTATTATTCACCAAATGGTTTTATAATTATTCATGTTTGGTAAATAGAAAATATTCAGAAACCTTTTATTTTAGAGAATATATGTTATTTGAATATATTAAATAAATATTTATTATATATTTTAGTTAATATAATATTTATTATTTTTTGGTGAATAATGTAGTGAAATTAATTTGTTTAAAAATATAGTCATTATTCATGGATTGGTAAATACATAGCATTAATGAAGGGATAAGTTAATGTTTTAATGAGAAATGATAAAATAAATATTAATTAAATAAATGTTATTTTATTTAATCAAGAACTAATAATTTTTTATTTGATATTTTAGTACATGTCATGTATATATTAATATTATTATTATTATATAGCCAGGGAGTTGACCATGTATTTAGAGAATAATAACAGCCTAAGTAAAATTATTTATTCTCTAACCCAAGGTCTATAAAAACATAGTTATGTTATTTTTTAACACTAGTTTATCCATTCTAATAATTGGAGATAGAAAATTATAGAGAGAATCCTCCCATGCCTGAGTATACTCTATTCCATAAATCCTCTCCATAATAGAGAGTGATCCTCCGCCTCCACCCTCTCAACTACAGAGAGAATAAAATAATCCTTCCACCTTGAAAAGATTTTTATGGTGATCAATAATTAATGAGGTAAGAATTAAGTCTCTAGTTCTAGCACTAATGATTTAGATGATGATGATTGAAGGTTCATAGAGCATGCGTCGATCACCACTAGAGGAATTATGCCCATGAATCATATTATAGAAATAATGGTACAACAATAAGTATCCTTTATAATATTTAATTAAGAATGAATTCTTATTTTTTAAAATTATTAATCTATATAAATTAATTATAAATTATATGGTATTATTATATCTTGTTGATTCCAGGGTTTCAATTTCATTTAGTTTTGAGGAGAAATATGATGGACTTGATGAAAAATAATTAGAGGAAATAAACCAAACCACTGATATTGTACATCCTATGCTTCATGTTGTATGATATTAGTAGCATAATAATTTACAGTTATTTTCTAATAAGTGATTGTTATATGAATTTGATGATAATTTTTTCCTCTATTAAATTATAATTTAAAAATTAATGTTGAGATCTCTTCTTCTTCTTCATTCTCAATCATATAACCAATGAAAAGATAAAAATAAATGAATAGAATCTGAAAAAACATTCAAAATTTTTTAGAATTGTGGTCGGATGGTATGGGACAACAAAACATGTAACCCAAAGGTACACACCATGTATTTTGTTCAATGCACCAAGGTGAACCTCAAATTTAAATTGAAGCATCATGCATTGAATAATATAAAAATCATTAATAAGCCAAATTTTGAATAAAATAGGGTGGGAAATAGTTTTCTAATATACATTTTATGTAACTCATTTATACATCATGCCATCTATAATTTTCTAGGAAAAAAGGGATTTAAATATTTTTCAAGTATTTATTATATGATGCACGAGTCTAACAATAGTGTAACGTGAAGGTAACATAATTTGTAACTACTATAAATTCAATGCACCTAAAAATTTCATATAGATGACATAGATAACCAATCCCTAAGCATGGGTATCAGATAAATAATGATGTTTTATACATGATATGTAGCTGTAATGTACACACCTTGAGTCCTACATATTTATGTATAAAGTAAAATTTATTAATTATTTCATTTAAACGTATTAAATACTTTTCTATGTGTCACTTATTTATAGTATGTGATGCGTAATAGTTTAAATATCTATATCAATATATATATCTATATATTAAATTCTTAATTTAAGTGTAATATGTTGAACTACATACTCTGTATAGTTATAATACTCTAACTACTCTATGTGTATTAAAAAAACCACATAGTACATAAATTAACAAGCTATTATATATAATTTATTTATAGTACACTCTATGTAAGATGTGAAAAAGGTGTATGATTTATTCCATATGATTAGTCGAATGACGACTAAAATATAATCTCGGTCGTTTATATGGGTACTATCCATGTTACCTCTAATTACATTCTATATACTAAGGTAATTTTAAATAAAATTAATTAATTTAATTTGTTTAAAAATATAACGGATATGAATATAAATTATGGTATTGATGGAAATTAAGAAAAATTAATTTATTAATTAATAATGTCAAATAAATAAATTGAATATGTTTTATCTTAATTAAGAATGATTGAAATGAATGTGAGTTTATTAAATCTTTATTAATTTAATGTTTGGATGATCCTGAGTTAAGACCGACCTATGTATGTGATTGGTTTCCTTTAATTTATTATTGATCAATTAAATTATTATTATGTGTTTATTCTACACCTATATGCTATATTAGGCACATGTTTCCATTGTTTATTTTATATAAACCCTCTAAACTATTCCATTGGTTCCCCTCACCTACCTGTAATTAAAAGAATATTTAATATATGGAGGTCCTATATGAGAGGAGGCTGTCCAATTTTGTAGCTGAGGTGAAACCAACCGAACATATACGTAGGTGAATGGGTGGAATACTATAACTCAAACTAGACATGCTACCCTGAGTTATTTCCCTAGGCTCAAGGGTTGGTTTGTCTTACACTAGAGAAACCAACCATTAAAAATCTATTGATCATAAAATTTTCTTATTTTTTTTCTGAATGTATCTTTTTATGAACAATTTATCAAAATCCCATGAACAAATTAATAAGAATTCAAGATGGAATTAAATTAAATTAGATTATAAATAAATTTTATCTACACAAGGATAATCTATTAACTAAAATACAATCTAAATTAAAAATCATGCAAGAATATAAAATGGAAAATTTATTATTATATGTAAAATCCCTAAAATCAAAAATTAATTTAGAAAATTATTATACTTCTTTGGTTCAATTTGAACTTGTAAGAACCCGGATAATTGTTTCAGTTATGAATCTTTCTTTATGGTTGTTTTTTAGGAAAAGAGGAGTTTTGAGAAATTTATGGAGTACACGTCAGGTACTTATAAGTACACGTCGTGTACTCAGTTGTCGCGGGTGACCGTGTATTGGCCGTGTGGGGTGACCTAGAGGCTGCCTAAATCGGGTCCCATTAAGGGAAAGTAAATGTCATGTACTTATAAATTACACGTTGTGTAATTTTTTTCATTAAATGGACCGGGGCCATGTCTAATGGACAGAATCATCTCTTTCTTCGTCTGTCTTTTCCAAGAGCATCCGTACAGCCACATATTGTCTCCAAGCCCCCGACCCTCCATCTGTTCTCCAAATCGAACTTCGTCAGTTGTGTTTTAATCACATTGGTTAGTTCTATCTTTTTCTTGAATTTCATCTCTGGTTTTCTCCTCTTTTTCAAGATATCCTCAGTTGAACATCTTACGTATTTTTGTAGATCTACGAAGTTATAAGGAAAATCAATGCCTTAGGATCATGTATATCGATCTAAAAACATTGAGGTAGGCGTTTTGTGCCTTTCGGTAGATATTCTTTGAATTTTATGTGCAAAAGTGCCCAATACCCTCATTCGAGGTATTACATGTTTATGGTTTTTAGCCCTTTTATTTCATTCTATGACTTTTTTGTTTGGATAGAGGTTTATTGTTTGTGAATATGGTTATCTTTGACAATATATGGATGTTTTGTAAATGTTTTCTTATTTTTTACCATTTTTTCTATCTTTTCCTGTTAGGCTGCTGCTTTTCCTTCCATGCCAAGTATCGTAAGGATGGGTTGGTTATTATCTGACATGCTATAATATGATGTAGATTGTTTATCCAAGTAGTTCTTTAGGTTTAATTTGTATTCCATGTATCGTTTGTGCATGACTTACTTACACAGGGCTGGGGGAACCTGGTGTAGTAGACCATAGGGTGAATTGATGTTGAGGGATTCTCCAAAGTGTCTTTTTTACTATTTCGTTGCGAGACCAAAGGGGGGTGGATGTTGAGTTCCCCCTCAGAGTGTCTGTAATTCCTTGATGTGGGCTACAGGGGGAATCAGATGTCAAGTGCTTCCCCAGAGTGCCTATTATTTACTGATACGGGACTATAGGGGGAATTGACGGTGAGTGCATCCTTAGAGAATATGTACTAAAGATGGACAAGAGGGGTTAGACTATGAGTACATCCCAGAGGATTTCTTTCCTTGTTTGGTTGAAAAAGAGTGGTTAGTCTATGAGTACTTCCCATAGGGTTACCTATTTTTTATTATCTTCATACTTCATGTATTAAATTGAATGCAATTGAAACTGTATGATTGTTTACTTTTGGGTACTTCCTTGTTTAATGCTTCTCTTTGGTTATTGTTTGCCATATATTTTCAATGAATATTAGGAATAGATCATTGGGTGATTTCCTACTAGGATTAGACTCACGCACTATTTAGGTCATGCTTTTGGGCCTAAACTATTTATATTACTACAAGTATAGTTAAGGTCAATCACCCTTCTACTTAAGTTACTTGATTGTTGTGGAGCAGGGGAGCATGGTACTATGCTGAGGCTTGCGATACTATAGAGCTGTTTAATTTCTTTTGTATGTACATTGGTTTAGTATTTTATTACAGCATTTTGACTTGTTTGTATGCTTTCCTAAACACATGTATCATGCTTCATATATATTTATATGTGCTCAGTTATTGTTACTTCCAGTATTCCGATGTTTACTATTTTATAGTCTTATTACTACTTCTTCTATATCAATCTGTTTTACTTCCACTGTGTAACTCTGCCAATGAGGTCATTGTTTCCCCACTATCACACCCAAGTCCCACATTTTTAGGAAGACGCCTCTGTAGTTTGGGGAAATTTAGTTATGGCGATCTGGCCAACCGGGTACGGGGCACCTCTAGGCAGCTCCCAGAACTGAGAAATTACAAAGTGGTATTAGAGGGTTCCTTTTATTCTTGACTTATTGTTTGGTGCCTATTTCTATGGATACGAAGGAATAGGTACTTGGTAATAAGCTGTTCTCGGGAGTAGCTAACCCGTGTACATGGAAAAGTTAATTTATATAAGTTATTGTGATTTTTCTAGTTTTGCAATTTTACAGTTGATTTGATTTCACTGTTGGGTGATTGAAATTTTTGTTGTTGTTACTGTTGATATTATTGAGGTCCAATTTCTATTTCAACACGATTATATGAAGGTATTCCATCTCATGAATCATATAGGAACTTTCTAGAGATCACATGTCATGTATTCCGGACATTCCATTTAGTGTGAATTAGAAATTGCATGTTGTTGTGATAGAAGATGTGTTAGATATGCATATTGTGGTGATAGATTCCTTGAAAGAATACCTACTATATGATAATGTATTGTATAGTGTAAGGTTTTGCTTGAATAGACGCCAAAAATTGGTTCATGAGGTGTTATGGGCCATCATGGATCGAAAATTGGTTGATCATTGTATTGTTATTCCTTGTGAATGAATTGTATAAGATGCTAAGATTTGATTCGCGGGGAGTATGGGCCCTCACAGATTGGATATGGAACATTAATGTTTGTTTAAATGATTTTCTATGTTCCAGAGTAGTTTCTGAGGCTTACTATCTGGAAAAAACCCAAAATACACGGTGTGTAATGATAAATACACACCCTGTGTCCTTCTTTTCAGGAATGAACTATTTTTCTTTAGAACACACCATGTACTGTATGTACATGTCATGTAGTCTCTAACTGTGTCACTGGCTGTGTGGGAAGAGACACGGGGTTGGGAAATCTTTGGTGGAAGACGTCGTGTGTAACGACCCGAATCTCGATCCCCTCCACTGGTGCCTCGTACCCGGTTCTCCACATTACCTCAAGCGCATTTCCCCAAATTCCAGAGGCTGCCGACTAGCAGCGAGGGCCTTGGTAAGTTATTGGGGAAACTATGCCCTCATTTGGTAAGGTATACAAGGTAAGGAAAACAACAGTCAATAGCAGAATCAGTAACAACATACATAACTGTAACCAAATAGTGGAAGAATAAATATATATCAATTATGATAATGATTCAGTAGGTACAAGTATATAAGGAAAGAAACAAACACAAAAACAAGCTGAAATGCAACTGAACACAAAGTAAAAAAGCAACAGCAACTCCAGCAGCATCGTAAGCCGAAGCTTGGTTCCATGCTCTCTAGATCTATAGCAATTCAAACACCATAAGTAGAAGGTGGATTTCCCTTATCTATACCTACAAAAACATAATCTACTTGGGCCCAAAGGCATGGCCCAAACAGGGTGTGAGACAATGTCCCAGTAGGAAACCACCCATATATTTGTGCCTAACAGTCAATGAATACATGGAAAGTAAAGTACAGGAACAATAAATAGGAAATACACAGTAGCTACAAATTACCATCTAGCATACAAACTACACAAGTATAAGACAAACAACACGTAAAACAAAGGTAACCCCATGGGTAGTTCTCACATCCTAACCCTTATGGTTCAACCTATAAGTATTAGAAACCCCCCTGGGAGGCACACACAGTCTCACCCCTCTGGTTCAGCTAAAGAATAGACTATCTGGGGAAGCACTCACCATCATTTCCCCCTATAGTATTGTATCTTACTAAAGTCTCTCTGGGGAAGCACTCAACGTCAATTCCCCCTATGGCCTGTATCGAGGAACTACAGACTCTCTGAGGAAGCACTCAACGTCAATTCCCCATGTGGTCTCGCATCGTAAATTAAAGACACTCTAGAGAATCCCTTACGTCCATTCTCCCTTTGGTCCTTACACTAGGTTCTCTCAGCCCTGTGTAATATAAAATTGCATAGCGCGCGTGTATCACCCAAGTAAAACTCAAGAACTACATGTCTATCATTCTAAGGCTCAGCAGCAAAACAGCACAATGGTTCCACTATCCAACAACTAGGCATGGAAACTGGCATAACGCCTAACAGGAAAAGAAAATATGGAAAACATCCAGAGTACAGAAAAAACTACACTATTCACAAAGGTAAACCTATACTATAGAAATCAAGCAAGCAGGCAATCAACAACGGGAAAAAGAGGAAACACACAATTCTCATTCAAGGGAATTGGTGAAATTTCACAAAAATATTCAAAGACTTTATACAGAAATGCACAAATCACCTACCTCAATCCTAGGAGATCGATAAATGTGAACAACGATGACAGATTCTCCTTAGAACGTCATAGATCGGAGAAAACATCCAAAACACATAAACCACGATAACTTGAGAAAGAGGAGGAATTGTAAAACAAGTCACAAGCAGAAGGGAGAACTTACCGATTCGATTTCAACACAATCAATGGTGCTCGAATCGGAGAACGAACAGAGACGTGGGGGCTCGTTGAGGATTCACGGATCCTTGGCGCTCTCGGATGAACAGAACCTAGAAGAAGAAGTTTCTATGTGTCAGGCGTGACCCTGGTACGTTTAATGAAAAAAAAAATAAAGTACACGACGTGTAATTTTAGAGTACACAACGTGTACTATATTTTTCCGTACTCCACTAAAAATGGCATCCACCTCATCCCTACACACTGTGTGTGTGGCCTGGACACGGCCAGCACACAGATTCTAGTGGGAAAAGAGTACACGGCGTGTACTCAGAAAGTACACAGTGTGTACTTCAAAAATTTATAGAAACTCCATTTTTCATAAAAACTCCAAAAAAGGAAAGGTGTACCTGACACGAAGATCTGGGTTCTTAAAAACTTCCCCCCTTAAATAAATTCGTCCCCGAATTTCCCTAGAGAGGCATAGAAGTGGAACCCAAAAAAAACTCCATCCACTACGGTCGTACATCGGCCTCCCTCTCCCAGGTCTTGTCTTGTACTTGCCCATGCTTCCATAGCACCCGTAAAAGAGGGACAGACCGCCCACGGAGAATCTTCGTACTACGATCGACAATCTGAATGGGATGCTCGTCAAACGATGCATCTGCTTCAAGCTCAACCTCCTCAGGCTGAAAGACATGAGACAGGTCTGAAACTTAACATCGGAGTTGAGAGACGTGGAAGACGTCGTTCATGGCCCGGTACCTTTGGGGTAGCTGCAACTGATAGGTGACCGACCCACCTCTCTCCAAAACCTCAAACGGCTCGACGTACCGCAGTGAAAGATTACCCTGCCTCAGAATCCTCTTGTGTCCCAACCTCGGTGCGACATGCAGGAAAACATGATCCCCGACCTCAAACTCCAGAGGTCGTCTCTACTGATCAACATAAGACTTCTACTGAGACTGTTCTGTAGCCATCCTCTTCTGAATCAGATCTATCTGCTCTGATGTCTCCTGAACAAGATGAGGTCCCCGCAAGACTGCCTCTCCTGCCTCCAGCCAGCATAAGGGTGATTGGCATGCCCTACCATACGAAGCCTTGTATGGTTCCATTTTAATGGTCACATGGAAACTGTTGTTGTAGGAGAACTCCACCAGAGGGATATGCTTCTCCCAAGAACCGACAAAGTCTAGGATGCAAGCTCAGAGCATATCCTCAAGAACCTAGATCGTGTGCTCAGACTATCCATCAGTATGGGGATGGTATGCTATACTCAAAAGTACCTGTGTACCCAAGGAATTATAAAGTCCCTGCCAGAACCGAAAGGTAAAACACGCATCCCTGTCTGAAACAATAGTGTGTGGAACTTCATGCAGACGAACAATCTCTCTAATGTACAGTCGTCCCAGATCATCAACACTAATGGTCTCCTTGATCAGAAAGAAATGTGCAACCTTCGTAATCTTGTCTATGAAAACCAAAACAACATCACTCTCCCGAGGTGACCTCAGTAACCCGGTCATGAAATCTATCGCAACATCGTTCCACTTCCACTCTGGAATGGGTAACTGCTTCAAAATCCCCACTAGTCGTTGATGCTCTAATTTCACCTGCTGGCATATAGAACATCTTAAGACCAAGACAACAACACCTTTCTTCATACCTGGCCACCATTACTGGTTATGAAGACCCCGATACATATTGGTGACTCCAGGATGAACTACCCTAACTGAGGAATGAAAATCTCACATCAGCTTCTCGCGTATGTCTGCTGGCACCCATACACGTCCCTAGAAACACAAGATATCATCCTTGCCCACTATCCATACAGGAAGAGGGTCCTCTCCTGACACACTCTCCCATAGGACTAAGCCTTCTGAGTCTGATAGTTGCCTCATTCGTACCCAATCAAGTAGTGTAGAGGTAACAGATACAGAAGATAGGATGGTCTGTCCCTGTCTGTCGTGCACCACCAGATGCATCTCAGAGAACATAGCCATAAGCTGCCACCCACTACTGGACTCCTAAGCTTCCTGAATCTATGTTCTCCTACTCAACACATCTTCCACTGCATTTCCCCTTCCCGACGTATAAGCATGCTCAAAATCAAAATACTGAATATATTCGACCCACCTACGCTGCCTCAAATTCATATCATGCTGAGTGAAGATATATATGAGACTCTTGTGTTTAGTGAAGACCAAAAAGTGTCTCCTAGATGATAGTGTCTCCAACAGCGTAAGGCATGAATAACAGCTACCAACTCTAGATTGTGCGTAGGGTAGTTCCTCCCATGTGGCCTCAACTGATGAGACCCGTACACAACGACTCAATCTCCTCGCGTAACCACTATGCCTAGTCCGATACCTGAAGCATCACAATAGATAGTATAGCTCTTTCCTGGATCTAGAAGGACTAGTATCGGTGCCTAAGTCAATTTTCCCCTCAACTTCTGAAAGGCTTCCTCACAATATTCTGACCATGTAAACTTTTCCCTCTTCTTCGTCAGACCTGTCAATGGTGCTGCTAGGCGTGAGAAGTCCGGAATGAAGCTTCTGTAGTATCTAGCTAGACCTAGGAAACTCCTTACCTCAAAAACGTTCTTTGGTTGCTCCTAGGAGACTACAGATCTTACTTTCTCTGGGTTCACAGATACTCCTGCCTCTGAGATGACGTGACCCAGGAAGTGAATCTGTTCCATCCAAAAGTGGCACTTCGAGAGTTTAGCATAGAGCCGATGCTCTTTCATTGTACTCAGAATGATCTCAAGATGTGTGGAATGGTCGTGTAATGTGTGAGAGTACACCAATATATCATCCATGAAGACCATGATGAAGAAGTCCATGTAAGGATAGAACACCCGGTTCATCAGTGCCATGAAAACTGTAGGCGCGTTCGTGAGACCGAACAGCATGACTGTATACTTGTATAGACCATACATGATCCTAAAGGCTGTCAGAGGTATATCTGATGGTCTAACGTGCAACTGATGATAACCGGACCTCAAGTAAATCTTTGAGAACACCCGGGCTCCTCGATTATGATCAAAGAGGTCATCGATCGTTAGCAACGGATATCGGTTCTTGACTGTCAGATGGTTCAGCTTCCGATAATCCACAAAAAGCCGAAGGGTACCGTCTACCTTCTTTTCAAATAGGAAAGTCCAACCCCAAGGAGAAGTACTAGGTTGGATGAAACCCTTTGCCTGCAACTCCTCCAACTACTTAGTGAGCTCCTGCAACTCTAGTGTAGCCATCCTATAAAGAGGAATGGGCACCGGTGCTGCTCCTGGCACGATCTCAATAGAAAAGTCTACCTCATGCTCTGGAGAAAAATTGATAATTTCTCTAGAAAGACAACCCTGAAACGATCCACCACTGGAGAAAAGTCCAACTTTAGAGTCCCCTTAAGAAACTTGGCATACTTAGGGATTTGTTTGATGGCATCTAAGAGGGGGATGTTCACTTCAACATGTCTAAACATGTCAAGCATTTCAGGATCAGGTTCAAAGGACTTCTTAGGCTTGGAGATGGCTTGAGGAAAAAGAATTGGGTTCTTTATAGGAATGGAAGGAGGTGAAGGAGTGGATTCAAGTTCCTTTTGCATCTTTTTGTTCTTTTCATTTTCTAGATCAACATCGAAAGGGGAGGTAGAGCAATCAGCATGGGGCATAACAATCTACTTTCCCGATCTAAGTGCAATTGCACTTACATTACCCTTAGGGTTGGTTAATGGTTGAGCTGGGAGTTGGGATGAATTGGATGGTTGTTGCTGGCTAAGGTGGGATGCAAGTTGACCTATTTGGGTTTCAGTGTCCTTGAGGCTAGAACGGGTGAAGAAAGAAAGATCCTCTACAGCACTTTCCCATGGTTGTTTAGAAGAAGAGGCTTGTCCCAAATTGGGTTGGCCTTGATTTTGGTTCTTGCGAAAGCGATTGTATTGGGTGGGGAATTGGGAAGGCTCTTTAGGATAGTGGAATCCAGGAGGAGGATTGTTCCTTTGGGGTTGAGGAAGAAAAGGATAAGGTTGATGGATGTTACCACCACTTTGACCATATTGGAACTGGTTTGGATTTTGATGAGGGAACTAAGGAGGATGAGAAATGGGATTACCATACCTCAGAGGTGGGTTAAAGGTAGAAGAGAAGGGCTCAGAGTGGGGTTGGTTGAAGTTTCTAACAAACTGACCTGATTGTTGAGGGTTGAAGTTTCGCTGAGCATATGCCGCATTGAGCTCCATTGGACTAGATGAATCAGATGGATCATCTTGAAGTTGTGGACATGTGTCAGTCGGATGAGATGGAGAGTTTCAGATTCCACAATTCTTGATTGGTCCTGGGAATAGTGACTATGGAGAAGATGAGGTTGGGGCTTTGGTAGCCACCGCTAGTTGACGCACAAGAACCTGTAAGTTCACTCATCCACTCAGTCATCTTGTTGGGCTCTATGGATTGATTCTTTTGGGCTTTTTTCACCTGAGCATGTGCTCGAGTATGGAATTGTTGCGTGTTTGCAACCATGTTGCTTATGAGTACTCGTGCAGCTGTAGGAGTTTTGTCAACAAGAGCACCGCCACTTTCGGCATCAATGAGAGTTCGCTCCATAGCCAATAACCCCTCATAGATGTATTGGATCAGGAGTTGTTCAGGGATTTGATGGTGTGGGCAGGTTGCCACAAGCTTTTTGAACCTATCCCAATACTCATGGAGTGATTCATTAGGGAATTGACAGATGCCACTTATTTCCTTTCGGATAGAAGCTGTTCGGGAAGCGGGAAAGAACTTCTCAAGGAAAAGTCTCTTCATGTCAACCCATGAGTTTATGGAACCAGGTGGGAGGTAGTAGAGCCAAGACCTGGCAGAATCTGCTAGGGAAAAGGGGAAAGCTCTAAGCTTGATTTGTTCTTCAGAAACCCCTTGAGACTTCATGGTAGAGCATACTACTTGGAACTCTTTAAGGTGAAGATGTGGATCCTCACCGGCTAGCCCGTGAAAATGAGGGAGAAGATGAATCAAACCCGATTTGAGTTCGAAGTTAGCTTCAATGTTTGGATATTGAATACCAAGAGGTTGGTCATTCATATCAGGGGCATCAAGTTCTTTCAATGTTTTTTCCCTAGGATTGGCCATATCTAATTCAATTGGTAGGGCAATGATTGGTTCTTGGATGATTTGGTTATCCCTAATGGTCCTCCTAAGTCGATGAAGAGTTCTATCAATTTCAGGGTCAAACAAATCCGAGGGATTGTTTGGGAGGCTTCGGGGCATTCAGAGAGATTTAGAAAGGATGAGGAAGATGGGTTTTCCTTTTTATTTTTTTCAGTTTATGATTTTTAAGAGGAAGACGGGTTTTTCTTTTTCTTTTTTTCAATTTTTTTCAAAAATTTTGATTTTTTTGGTTTTTTTTTACAATAACCAGAAACTAATTACTACTTAAAAAACCATCCCCGGCAACGGCGCCATTTGAAACTGCGGTCGATTGTCGCCTATCGACCGATCAAAATTATGGTGCTCTGCTAATGTGTATAGCAGCACTCAGGTCGAATCCTCGGTGATGATACTTTGTAATAGTCGTTTGTTTTTAGTTGATTGTATTTTGATTTGGGGGGTTTTTTTGCAGAGCTTAATTGAAATGATTTATGGATGATGTTTGATTTACCAAATTGATAAATATTGGGGTGAGTTCATCATTGGGGAGTTAATCATGTGATATCCTTGAGCCTTACTTTGTATTGCATTAAATTAACACCCATGTCATAAGTTGACGTTGATTGGAATTCCTAAGTGTGAAGGCTTTAATCCAAGCCTTAACATAACTTAGGGTTCTAATCTCAATCAAAACTTATTTATGGTAGTGTATTTATGGTTCCAATAATCCATGGAAACCACTCGTTAAACAAAACATATCATTAATCCATGACATATTAAGTTTAACATACACAATATTAATTTAAAGAATACTCATCGAGCAAAACTCTCAATCACTTAACATCCCGAAATTATAACTCACCCCAATGAGAGATTTACTCATCCATTTGGATGTTTAATATTCTGGTTAAAATAATTGTGATGATAAATTAAGAATAGAATAAAAAGAAAGGGATTAGAAAAGAGTGGTACGTTGACACACACACACACGAACGATGATGATAATTAAAAATGGATTTTCGATTGAATGAGGAAGAAAAAGAAGGGAAGGGGATTGAACTGAATTTAAACTATTTTAGGAACATAAATATTAAACTACAGAAGGTGGATGAGAATAATAGATATTGAAGAAGTAACTTGCATTAAAAAAGAATTACAAAGAAAGAGAATTATAAGATTACAAAAATGAAGAACACAAAAGTAAGTGAAAACAAAGAGAGGAGGAAAGGTCTCTCAAGTGAAAACTTGAGTATGGCAGGTCCTCCCAAGCCTTTGGAAAAGCTTTGGTCGTGCCAATATGATCTCCTCTCTTCTGAAATGCCAACCCCTCTCAAGGAGAGAAGGGGAGAGTATTTATAGCCCAAGGAGTGGACTGTTTGCATTCCCAATCTGTCCCTCCACTTGCATCGCCAATTTGTCTATTCATACAGCCTAATATTCTAATATCTCCTTCTTAAAAGTTGTAGAAAATCATGTTGTCCGACTACTGTCAAAATATGGAGGCATTTGGACAAGTTCAGCCAAATCTATGGTAGTTTTATTAAACAAAGGTAAACAGTCCATTTCTATCCATGCTTTTTCGATGGCCAAAATGTGAATGGATTTTTGAACAGGAATATGCCTTCAAATCCGAATTACTTCTTCAACAAAGTCATCTGAATATATCTCCTATTTCACACTGCAACATCTCAACTAGATTGGATGCTTACATCAGGAGATATGTCATGCATACTATACTGATTTTCATTCTCGGCCAGAATGGTGGGCTGGAATTCAAAGATTTATTTGGGCCCCTTGTACTTGGATTCGGGCCTTGAAATTTTTATCCAAGATGAAATGTACTGTCCCCCGAATTATGGTGGAGAGTTAATGTTTTTGGACTTCTGGATTGATCCCAGTAAATCAATCTTCAAGGCTGGTCCATTTTGTTCACAGATTCTTTAGTCTTGTTTGTGAGGACCATATGGCCCTTCAAATGGCAGAATTGGATCACGGTTCCTTCTAATGAAATGTTTTATATTGAAAGTAGAATCCTAAAAAACAAGAACCACACAATTTGAATCTGTATAGTGACAGTTATTATTAAAACATTAAACTGACTCAATTGGACTACTTCTAAAAATGCTCAAAAATTATACTTAATATTAAAACATTAATATTTCACACAAATTATGCAAATTTCATATAAAATAAGTAAAGGGGGAATATAATAAGTCATGAAAATATTAATAACATCACCTATATCTCCCTCAAATGCATTGGGTAATTATTTTATATCTCATGAGATAGACATGGCTGGAACGGTAGGTCATACCGGTTCAGTGAAACAGGACTGAAACGAGGAGTGAACTCGGTTTAGAAATGGACTTTGTCCACTAAGGTAGTATTGTAAATGAGTCTTGACTAATAATAAATGATTCTCTATGATTATGAGTGTATGACACAAATTTTCATGTTATATGTTATGATTATTGGGATTACATTTCACTACCATGATTTATCCCATGTTATGAAATTATGCTCTCTTTTGTAGGTTAAGATTTCCAAAAGTTATGTTCTTATGAATATGATGTGATTGATATTTCTTTTGTTTAACCGTACTGAGCATTTGAGCTCACCCTTTTGTATGTTTTATTTCCCCAGGTCAGGAGGAAGGTTATTAAGTAAGATATGCCAAAAGGGACTATAGATATGATGAAATAAATGGGAGAAAGTGTAGACGCTTTATGAACCAGTTGTTTATGTTTCCCAGTTTCTAAAGACACTATACCTATACGGTCCTTTCGTGGTTTTGTTATATGTTTTAATAAGTATGCTTCAATTTTGAAGTATTAACAATGTATGTAATGTATGGGTCGTTATAGTTGGTATCAGAGGAAAGGTATAGTCAACCTTTGGAAACTAGGATGTGAAAGCCTTCGTAAGAACCCTAAGGATAAGTCTAAGAATAGAACACAATCTTAGTGTTTTAGAAATGGCCATGAATAACCTAGGATAAGACCTTAAGTGTAAAATTTTATTCTTGATTATGTGGTTTTCCTATTATAATTAGTGTTTCTCACACTATTCTTCTTGGTTTTAGTCAATGGTTGGAACCCGAAGGAACCGTGTTAATGCGGAATGTGACGGGCAATGCAATGATTTTCCCCCTGAGCAACGAAACGTTATGGGAGCTGGAATGCAAAATCAAGTATCCATGCTCACACAAATTTCTCAAGCTATGAATCATGCAGGACTTCCAAACGAGCAAAGGAAGGAGCAATATTCTCTTGAATCCTTCATGAGACAGCGTCAACCTTCATTCAGCAGGTCTACTGATCCATTAGTTGCTGAACAATGGATAAGTACTAATGAAAAGATATTTTCAGTTCTTCAATGTTCTGAGCTTGATAAAGTCCTCTTAGCAGTGTATCTTTTGGAAGGTGATGCTGATCAATGGTGGAATCGTATTAAGAATACAAGGCAAAGGGATGAAATTGAGTCCATGGAATGGGACGAGTTCAAGAACTTTTTTTCAATAAGAACTTCCCTCGTATTCTCCGAACAAATATGGAGAAAGAGTTTCTTGAACTAAATCAAAAGTATGATGAATCTATTGGTACCTATGAAGAAAATTTTACAAGACGTTCAAGGTACGCTTCTGGTATTATTATCCAACCTGAGAGTAAGATCGATCGATTCAATAGTGGATTAAAACCAAGTCTTCGAAGGGCCATAGCCATAAGGGACTTCAATAACTACGGGGAAATCGTTCGATGTGCTCTCAAAGTTGAGATGGAGATTGGACTAACCCATCAGTCATATGGGTTTGATAAGAAGATGAAAATTTAATTCAAAGGAAAATCTAAAGAGCACACTGAAAAGAAGATGAGCTTTCCCTTATGCTCAAAGTGTGGAAAGAAACATGGAGGGAGTTTTCTTAAAGGGACAAGTAAATGTTTCACGTGTGGAAAGGAAGGTCATCAGGCATTTGAATGCCGCGATGATGGGAAGAAGATGTCTAATGATGCAAACAAAGGAAGGGATACACATAATGAACCTAATACACTTCAATGTTTCAATTTCAAGGAGATGGGACATTATGCCAATAAATTCCCTAATCCAAGGGTTGATGATGATGGTCGACGTAAATAAACTCTTAAGGCTAAAGACAAATGAAAGTCACATGCAATTTCTATCAGCGATATGGAATACGATAACGATGTGGTGAAAGGTACAATTACCATCCACTCTAAAGTAGAAAATGTTTTATTTGATTCTGGATCCAACCAATCTTTTATTTATGAAGAATTTTCTAAGGGTATCACCGTATTACCTCAAAAATTAGATGTTGAGTTAGCTGTGACAACACCTAATGGCACAACAGTCGCATCAAAAGTTTATAATTCTTCTCCAATCGAAGTTTGTGGGAAAGTGCTTCCTGCAAATCTTATGATCCTTCCTATAGTGGAATTTGATGTGATTCTTGGAATGGATTGGCTTTCTTTATATGGAGCTCATATCAATTTCCAAAGAAGGGAAGTCACATTTCATATTCCAGATTAATCTATGATCGTCTATCAATGCAAGGATGAACATAACCTTCTAGTGGAAATTCATTCTACCTTATGGGTCTTGATTCCACTAAATGAAGGTTATTGATCTCAAATTGTTGGTGAGAAACTCATGATTATGAATATGCCCATTTTATGGGAGTTTGATGATGTCTTTCCAGAGGAGTTACCGGGTCTTCCACCAAATCGTGAAGTTCAGTTTTCAATAGAACTCGTACGGGGTGCTTTGCCTATTTCAAAGACACCTTATAGAATGGCCCCAATTGAGTTGCAGGAATTGAAGAAGCAACTCCAAGAGAATCTTGATAAGGGATTCATATGCACTAGTGCGTCACCTTGGGGAGAACCTGTTCTATTTGTTAAGAAGAAAGATGGATCAATGAGACTTTGCATTGATTATCGAGAAGTTAACAAGATCACTATAAAGAAAAAATATCCTCTCCCACGCATTTATGACTTATTTGACCAACTACGCGGAGCTCAATACTTTTCCAAGATTGATCTTTGTTCAGGGTATCATCAATTAAGGTTCAAAAGGGAGGATATACCAAAGACGGCTTTCCATACAAGGTATGGACACTATGAATTTATAGTTATTCCATTTGGTCTTACTAATGCCCATGCCATCTTCATGGATCTGATGAATAGAGTCTTTAGAGACTATCTTGATCAATTTGTGGTAGTCTTTATATATGATATTCTTTTCTATTCAAAGAGCAAGGATTAACATGAAGATCACTTGAGAATTATATTGAAGACCCTGAGAAAGGAGAAGCTTTATGCCAAATTTACCAAGTGTGAATTTTGGCTTCAAAAAGTTTCATTTTTGGGTCACATAATCTCAAAAGAGGGTATATCTGTGGATCCAGCAAAAACGGAGGTTATCGAAAGATGGTCGAGACCAACAACAGTAACTGAGATCCTAAGTTTTCTTGGTTTGGATGGATATTATCGATGTTTTGTGAAATATTTTTCACGATTATCTAATCCACTCACCAAGTTTACTCAGAAAGGAGTTAAGTTTGTTTGGATGGAAGAATGTGAAGAGAATTTCAAGGATTTGAAAAGAAGGATATCCAGTGCATGTGTTCTCACACTGCCTTGTAGTGGATAAAGGTTTGTGATCTATAGTGATTCATCCAAGAAGGGATTGGGGTGTGTTCTTATGCAAAATGATATGGTGATAGCTTATGCCTCATGATAGTTGAAAATCCATGAGCAAAATTACCCAACACATGATTTGGAGTTAGCTGCGGTAATCTTTGCATTAAAGATTTGGAGGCATTATCTTTATGGAGAAAGGTGTGACATTTATACTGATCATAAAAGTTTAAAGTATATTTTCACACAAAAGGAGCTGAATATGCGTCAAAGAAGATGGTTGGAGCTGATTAAGGATTATGATTTCTCAATCCATTACAACCCTAGGAAAGAAAACAAGGTGGCAAATGCATTAAGTCGACAAGACCATGCTAGTTTTTCCATGATGAGGATCACAAAAGATCCAATATTTATGGATTTACAAAGGATGGATCTTGGAATTATAATAGAAGGGGAAAAATCATATCTTTCTCAAATGAATGTTCAACCATCTATACATGTGAAGATTAAAGAGGCACAAAAAGAAGATGTCGAGTTACAAAAGAAGGTGAGAAATGTTCCTGAATTCAACCTTGATTGTGATTGGATAATAAAGTTCAGGAATCGGGTTTGTGTTCCTCCCATCCCGAAATTAAAGAAGGAGCTGCTGGATGAGGCTCATAGTTCTTCATTCTCTATTCATCCTGGAAGCACGAAGATGTATAGGGACCTAAAAGAGTACTTTTGGTGGGATGGCATGAAAAGAGATATTGCTGAATATGTCTCTCGATGCTTGGTTTGTCAGCATGTTAAAGTTGAGAGACAGAAGTCTAAGGGGATGTTACAACCATTACCCATACCCGAATGGAAATGGGAAAACATCACTATGGACTTTGTCACAGGACATCCTAAAAAATCCAAAGGCAATAATGCTATCTGGGTCATAGTTGATCGTCTTACCAAGTCTGCACACTTCATTGCTATTAGAGAGGATTTCCCTCTGGACCAGCTTGCCAGGATATATGTAAAGGAAGTGGTAATATTGCATGGAGTGCCACTTTCTATTATATCTGATCAGAATCCGAGATTTACCTCGAAGTTATAGTGAAGTCTTCACCATACTCTGGATACAAAGTTGAGTTTCGGCACTACTTATCATACTCAGAAAGACGGTCAGTCTAAGAGAACAATTCAAACTCTAGAAGATATGTTGAGATCCTGCTCTATGGATTTCAAAGGTGGTTGGGATCAACACCTACCATTGGTGGAATTTTCTTATAATAATAGATTTCACTCCAGTATTCAGATGGCTCCTTATGAGGCTCTCTATGGAAAGAAATGTAGGACTCCAACTTGCTGGGATGAAGTTGGGGAAAGAAATCTATTAGGACCTGATCTCATTGATGAAATGGCAGAAAAGGTCAGATCTATTCAACAACACATAAGAGCAGCTCAGAGTCGACATAAAAGTTATGCCGAGAACCGAAGAAAATACCTAGAGTTTGAAGTGGGTGATAAAGTGTTCTTACGAATATCTCCCTGGAAGAGAGTCATGAGATTTGGAAAGAAGGGGAAGTTGAGCACTAGATATATCGGTCCTTTCAAAATACTGGATCGTGTGGGGAAGGTAGCTTACTGATTGGCACTTCCACCGAATCTCTCTCAAGTACACGATGTGTTCCATGTATCTCTCATGAGAAAGTACATACATGATCCTTCACATGTACTCAGCTCAAAAGTTGTACCACTGGAGAGAGATCTTTCTTATGAAGAACAACCGATAGAGATTCTGGATCGTAGCGAAAAAGTCCTACGAAACAAGACCACTCGCTTGGTGAAAGTTTTATGGAGGAACCACCAGTTAGAAGAAGCTACATGGGAGCTTGAGGATATGATGAGGGAGAGGTACCCTCATCTGTTTGTTTCAAAGTGACGAATTTCGAGGGCGAAATTAATTTTAAGGGGGTAGAATGTAACACCCGAGAATTTTATGTGAAATATTTTTTTTACGTTATATAAATCATCAAAGGAATCTTTAACTACACAAAAAACTAGCTTGGCATTCTTTACACGCAACCGCGGCCTTCCTCGATAGCTTATGTCGTACGCAATACCGAGTTTCACTAAACAATGATATGCTATTAAAATATTATTAAAACTACCTGTTATGAATAGTAATAATCACTTTCTGAAATTTTATAAATTTTATTTTTCAAAATGGACTTCATTTTTGGATTTGGAATATCGAAATTAGCCTAGGGTGAAATTTTGGTATTTTTCTGAAAACTTTTAATTTTTGATGAATAGTGAAACCACTAAGTGGTAGTTAAAAAACTGAATTTTTCATAAAACTTAATTTTACCGCTTCTATGAGTGGAATTTCGAAAATCTGAGAGACACAGTTGATGTCAGTAAGTAAAATGTGGTTCAATGAGATGAAAATAATTTTTTGGTGAATAGTAACTTTTTACTATTTTTACAACGGTTAAATGTATATAGAATAATTAACGGTAAAAATGATATTATTATTACCCTAACACATGTACTAATTCTATTGGACAAGTTTAATTCGACCAAAAACAACCTTAGGAATAAAATATGACCATTTAGTCCCACTTGGATAAGATTAGGACATTTATTATTAATTTATTTAAAGAAGGGTTAAAATAGTTAAAATCAAAGTTTAATAAGTAAATCATTTTTAATATGGGGTTATACATAAGATAAATTCCACTATAAATATTCATTATAAATCTAAAACGATTTCCTACATAATGGTATTTTATTTATAATTTTTATACAGTAAATAATTTAATTTATTTATGACACAATGATGATGCAGTAATTATCTTATTAATGAAATATTGACATAATTGATGTTATAAATACCCAAATAAATGTAATTTGATACTTTTTTTGAATTACACTAATTTTCTAGGTTAATATTACATGTTATTATTGATTTAAGTAACATGGTTCGAACTAATCATTCTGTTATAATTTTCACAAAAATCTATTACTAAATAGTGTCAAAATTGACATAAAATAGTTTAAAAAAAAATATTATATTATTAATTGTTATTTTATTCCTAAAAATCTACAGTTCGGCCAAATTACTTAGATAAGGTTATATATTTTAATAATAAACAACTTGGGGTTCGTTTGTCTTGATATAGTAAGTTTATGAACTTTATAGTGTAAGAAAAGAAGAAGACACGATAAAAGTTAAATTATCTAACTTAAAGTTAAATCTAAATGATAAGGTTACAATTGATACCTAAACTTGTCTAAATTCTATTGGATGAGAGGATTTCGACCCCTACCCACCTTAGCTTCGAAATATATCAATTTGGAGCTATTTAAACCGAATTTGACTTTATAATAAAATAATATTTTTAGTTATTCCAAAGGTGCCCCTCTCCTCCCTTATAAAAGGGAACCTCCTCCCCCTCTTCCTCACACCACTTTGAGCCTTCACGCTCGGACAAACCCTACCAATTTATCCTCTCCACTTCCCTAGAAACATCCTAGAGGTTATGGTCTTCTTCAAAGACTTGTTTTAGTGCCCTAAAAGGAGGTCTCAAAGAAGCACTTCAAAGAAGAGGTAATGTCCGTTACCGATTCTTTCATCTTTATTTCTTCTTCCACTTCTTCTTCTTTAGTTGTTTCATTATGAAGTAATAACATCAGTATCACTCATATACTTATATGTTATTATAATTATGAAACAGCCCTATTTCACCATCTATCCATCCTACGGAAAAAGAAATCACCGCGCATGCGTACGTACGGAATACCGTCTCCACGCCGTGGTGTAATCTATTTTCCACCACCACCTTACTTGAATGGGTATAATGGTGTAAATAATGACTATATATGACTATTATAAATTTATATTGATAATAAAATAGTATACATACACTCCAATACAATTCCACGATCATAATAACGATATCATCACTCGTGCGTACGTACGGAATACCGTCTCCACGATGTGATGCGACTCGTTCTACATGATCTTCATTTCATAATGATTATATAAATGAATTGAATGAATGAATATGATATATATTACACTAATACCATTCTGGAAATGAGGTATCTATAACCTAAAGAGAAGAATAATAATTTATTCGACAAAACACGCATAAGAACAAAAAGTAATAAACACCCGAATAACAAGTAGTAATGAAATATTACTAATAAGAAGATAAGAATATGACCATATATGATATCATAACAATAAGTATGATTCCGGAATATGTCAATAACATTATTTAAATCATTATACAGGAGGTTCGGACACTTACGAAGCAAATCGGACCTAAGGTAAGGGAAATATCACAATCTCATTTTTATCCAAGATTGTTTATACTTTGGTATTTAATGGGTTGTATTTTATCATCCACATCCATGTTTCCTCAATATGTAATATTTATATCCTTCTACAATAGTTTATATCCAATTTTACCCTTCGTTGAGTTTTTATTAATAGATATGAAAGGAATCCTTTGTCGTTTTTCGTAAGAGGTACTTTTTGACTTTTCCGACAAAAGTACAAGAAGAATGTTTTCTTTTAACTTATACGGCATGAATGGATTTTTAAAACATTATTTTCAAGAAGCTTCCCTTAAAAGTTTTCAAGTTTATTTTTAATCAAATTCTTTTAGTTTAAAATTGTATGACATGTTAATAAAGGAAAATGTTTTTGAAGTAGAAAGGATATTTTCCTCAAGAATGGAGTTCAAGTGTTTTATCAAAATTATTTTCCATCTAAGATAATAAAGGGTTCTATTTCTATCCCTATTATTACATTGATTTGATTATGTTGTGATGGAATTATTTTTATGAATTCCTTTATCTTATATGAATTGTTTTATGATGTCATGATGTTTAAGATTCCCATTTTTATTACATGGGTTATTCTATGATGTATGGTTTATGATTTTGTGGCACACATAAGAATGGTATCATTATGAGATGGGTGGGACCTATATCTCCCTCCAATGCATTGGGTAAAGATTTTATATCTCATGAGATAGACATGGCTAGAATGGTAGGTTATACCGGTTCAGTGAAACAGGACTGAAACGAGGAGTGAACTCGGTTCAGAAATGGACTTTGTCCACTAAGATAGTCTTGGCAATGAGTCTTGACTAATAAGAAATGATTTTCTATGATTATGTGTGTATGCCACAAAGTTTCATGTTATATTTTATCATTATTGGGATTACATTTCACTACCATGATTTATCCCATGTTATGAAATTATGCTCTCTTTTGCAGGTTAAGATTTCCAAAAGTCATGTTCTTATGAATATGATGTGATTGATATTTCTTTTGTTTACCCTTGCTGAGCATTTGAGCTCACCCTTTTGTATGTTTTCTTTCCCCAGGTCAGGAAGAAGGTTATTAAGTAAGATATTCCAAAAGGGAATATAGATATGATGAAATAAATGGGAGACAGTGTAGATGCTTTATGAACCAGTTGTTTATGTTTCCCAGTTTCTAAAGACACTATACCTATACGATCCTTTCATGGGTTTTTTATACGTTGTAATAAGTATGCTTTAATTTTGAATTATTAACAATGTATGTAAAGTATGGTTCGTTATATACATTCCCTGGATTAGAGGATGAAAATAGTGGAGGGAGGAGAGGAGGAGGAGAGGTACTCCCTCTCATTAAATGTATTGGATAAGAAACCCATAATGGGGTTCATTTATTTTGAAAATTGAAATATCCATTTTAATATCATTTTCTAATATTGATCTATAATCCAATGGGTACGTAGTGGAAAAACTAGGGGAACACAACCACTAACCAATCTATTAGGTATGTGGTGTGTCATATTGAGTACATGGTGGTAATTACTAATTCCCTTAAATTTTCATTTAATTTTGTATTACCTGATATTATACTCATGGTTTTTCTGATGATATTTGTACATAAAAACCTTTTATTTATAAATTTTTAACAACATTATTATTTCTCTTCACTAATTAAATAAAATTATAGTTTTTTCTAGGTTTCAAACTAGAATAATTCTACATGTCCAAGTTTCACCAACACCTAACAACATGGGTAATGAAATACTCTCCAAATCAATGCTTCTCATCTCCAAAAACAATCCTTTCACATCTCAAGTGAAACCCTTTGTTCACTTTGACTTAAATTATTCTCATTAACTCTTATCTCCTATTGGTTAAATTTTTTCCAATTCAATACATAAACCAATGAAGTTTTCTATCATCCAGACTCCTTACTCTTCAATCTATTATATTCTATAGTCATTTTTTTAATGACATGATTAATTTAAATTACAATTATTTATACTCTATCATTCAGGAAACACATCATTAATTTCCCCATCATTATAATTTTCTTTAAAAAATCTTATGTTTCATGCGTTATAGCACTAACTATATTGTCCTAATTAACTATGATATCTTGATTATGGTGGTATATTTAAAATCTACAATCATTGATGTCAAAATCACATGGTTAATTTTTCTCATTTGTACCAAGAAACCACCCACACAGAGATACACCAAGGAATCCCTAGATCATTTTTTATATAATTTTCATTCTCCTACTCAATATTTTTTAATTCATGATGCCTACCTCTATATAACACATTGTAATAATTTCCAATAAGCACCGATTTTCTCTAATATCGATCACTGTACTGGTTTATTTCCTACAGTACTCATCAATTTTTTACCACATCCATTGACTCGACCAACCATTATAAATTGATATAAAAATATATATACTAACCAAATATATATAATAACTAACAAAAAATCTCAACAACCACTTTTCTTGTTACACTATGCACCTTGTATCTAAAGATCAAAAAAATATACCAAAAATAAGGATCATTACCATTGGAAATAGTCAGGATGATCCCCACTATATTATCCCCCTTAACATTATTCAATGAGTACTAACCTTCTTGAATATCACGAGTTCCCAAACATTATTGTAAATGAACCATGATTTTCTCATCATAATAGACCCATCCAACTAATTCATATCTAATTTTAAGAGATATCATGGTTTCCTATGTAACCATTTTCCTATATGAAAGATACTTTTTCACTAAAAATCATAATTCATAATAGATATATATCAAAATAATATCCTCAGTATCCAATACACAAATATCACATTCTTTCATGGCATAAAGGATTTATCCTTTCATGTAGAGACCTACTTTCTTCTATAGTTCACAACTCAGCAATGTTTTTTCACTTATTAGGTTTATCAGATTACTATACTAAGACAGTAAACCCAATGAAATTCCATATAATTCATTAATAGTTTCACTTAAAAGAGAGTTTATCCAGTGTTATCACCTAACTATCATATCATAACTATAGACCTATAATCACTTTGTTCATTTCATAAAATTATCAGACATTCATCATCAATCACACTATTCATACCTTGTTCTATATGTTCATAGTAGCCGACCCACATTTGATCATCTCTAGATGAACTCCTACTCTAACTATTGAATGTAATACCAACATAGTAGATAACTATATCATAACATTAGAAGAGAATTCAATGATTCTTATACATTTTATCATATTTCACATACTCCAATCATAATCAAGATGATTTCAACCATAATAGAAACATCATATTCTCATTATATGGCATTAAATTTTCAAGAAGAATAAGGATTCCTTGACTCAATCATAATCTCACACTCAACCTATTTTTCATTATTTTATAGTACACATTTCTCTCATACAATCCCAAAATAATAATTATTAATTGATTATTTATATCATTATCACAATTTTGAGACTAGGTCATTTTATCTAGAATATCACATATGTTGAATTAAAACCCACTCCCTTTCCCAAATGGTAAGAGAGTACCCAAACCACTATAAAATAAATCTCACAATCATCAATATTTATTTAATTCTAATCATGAGATTCTATAAACTAGAACACAATACTTATAGAAATATCCACTCATACCATCATGGGTTATATCTCATCAATCCAAGGTTAACATACCCAATAAACTATCCATGTATCTCAAATCATGTCAATCGCATTTTCCATTATGTATTATATGTTGTTTCATCCACATAAATACCCATGTAAATCCTCATGTCTTTCCCTATAACTTGATCTGACCTTACATGTGTGTTAATCCACTCATGTAATGCATATAAAAATTATCCATTATTTTCAAGACATCCTTATTTATAACATTAGTTATCCTCGCTCAAGATATAAGCCATGTATTTTAAAAGTAGGAAAAGAGACCTATTATACTGATAAATAACTCACCGCACACATCCCTGAGACATATATCGTCATCAATAGGCTCTAATACCTAACCTATTGAAGATATATTCACACAGGTCACACATCTAAAAGAAACATCCTTCTATATTGAATCACATTATAACTATTTAAAATATTTAATAATTTATTACATAAATATTATTAATTTTCTTGAATTGGATCTAAATATTTAAATTTTTGGATTTATAATGTGTGATATCATGGTGAAAGTCTTCATTTGAATTTTTAATATCTTGATTGAGATATTGACACTTTTTAGTATTTTACGATGTATGGAGTAGAAATTTATAATAGATGTGATGGTTAGAAAGGTTGGGAGTTAGAATTTGTTGTTTTAGAAAAGAAAAAAGCTTTAAAATATGAGATTAATCATCAATCAGGTACTTCACAGAGTAATAATAGGTACTCTGTGAGAAAATTAGAGGGATATAACATACTAGGTTACCACTAAAATTCTAGTCAGATTTATCCAAATGGTTAGTAGGGGTCCATCAGGTAATCTATGGAACCCGTATATATATTTTTAAACTATAATCTTTTTATTTTTCCTTATTTTAATTTATCACTAATTTTAGGTATTTCCCTTCAGAACCAAAAAATTGATGGAGAGATCCACTCTTATCCTTTCATTTATTACCTATTTTTCTTTCTTCAATCCATGTCTCTTAGAATGTTTTTGTAATTATAAATCAAGGATTTCCTTCCCCCTTCCCCTTTATTAATTTTTATTAGCACATATTCTTGAATTTCTTCTACTAAGATATAAAATTAATTATGTGATTCAACTAGAGAAAGGTGGTATCATTCAGATTTAAAGGTATTTTGTGTAGTTTTTTATAGGAAGCTTATATATAGGGAACACATTTCCTTAATGAATTTATTAATAAATTTTTATTTTTTAGTAGACTTCACTATGGATTTATTTTGTTTTGAATTTAAATTTATAAATTTTTATGTTAGATGAATTGGGTATTTAAGATATTAGAGTGTTGTGGGAATTTTAAGAGTTTATGATTATATTAACATTATGTTTAGATGTAATTACTTATAGAAATTGATTTATTTTCATTAAGATGTTAATTCAATTGATATTAAGTATAATGAAAATTCTATTGGATTATTAAGGTTGTAATACTCAACCTCAATCAATTTAAATGGGGTTTTTTTGATTTGTACTATACTTAATTTTTAAAAATTCAAGAAAACATAAATGATGGTTTTTGAATTATAAATTGATGGTTTATTAAATGTAATCGTCATGATAAATTTATTTTGATTTTATCTTAATATTATCAAATAATAACTAATTATATTGTTATAATTTTGTGTTTTAACATCCTTATGGAGTTATCATATTAGTGTTAGTTGATATTTAAAGCCTCCATTTCTAATAATAATATCTATTAATATAGTAATATGTTTGTTTAATTATTATTTTTAAGTTCAATCTAAAAAAATTTAGTTGTTTTTATGTCACATTATATATCTTTGGTTATTTATAATATTTCATACATGTTTTGTTATTCGTTCGTGAATCGTGTATTTTTGGTATATATATTAGTTATGTTAAATATTCTATATAGATTTGTATATTATTAATTATAACGGATACATAATTATTTTATATTTAAAACCTAATTAATTATAATCCAATTACCAATTCTTAAACTTTGGTGAGGAGGTTCCATTGGTGGTAATGTAATGGGTGACTTAAGTGGATAAGATTAGAATGATGTATTCTCTTGATAATTAAATAATATTTGTAAAATAAATAATTTTGGAAAATATATTTATTCATCATCTCAAACCACTTTCTTTAGGTTTGGTAATTTGGGATAACATCTTAGGTATGGGTGATTAGTCTAAATAGTTTATCCTTTTGGGTGACGTAAGACAACCAATTGTGAATCATTACATTAATGTGGGTTTTATAATTTATTTCAAATCCATTGAGATTTTCCTTATTGTATTAATTACCCATCAATATATCATTCCTTGGTACTTAATAATGATTACTATTAGTTTTTATTATTTATATGCTTTGTGTCACTTTTGATTTTATTTCAAGTTATTTATTGGATTCTTTTAGAGGTAATATGTTTATAAGGTTAAATCTATGATGATCTTGGATTTTGAGACTTATTGATGAGGATACCATTATGGATGGGTGATTGTGTTAGTAACCATTAAATTTTAGGCAGTTAGAATTTCCTTCTTAGGAGTTAGATGGAGTGTATGAATATGGTGTTTCATTGAGCTTATAAAATTGTATGGATGGAGTCTTTTGAGAGATTTCATTTATCCTTCAATTTTTTTCAATAATGATAAAAAATATGATATCTTATAATGTTTATTTGACATATTGAGAATGTTAAGGTGTAACCTATATAGTCAATGTAATGAACATATATGGTACTTGCTATATAATATTAATAGTCAATATATGTAATATATATAATGGATTTTATTAGTTTCCATGTTTCTAGTTGGGATATATTTCATAAGTTATCATGAGGTATGTGAAACATTGTGTGTAACCCTCTCAATTTATATTTTAGAATTCTAATTTTCACACTTTGACATTTTATGTTAATATTGTTCATTTTTTATCTAAATCCATGGTTGTAGAGGTTTCCATCCATGAGGTGGGTATATTTTTCATTATTATTATTGATGGATTATACTAGATTTATGATCCCTATAGAAGTCTTACTATGGATATATATATCTGTGTGTGTGTGTGTGTTTTATATTCCCTCATATGAGAAGAGTTTCCTCCTAAGAGAAAAGGGAAATATATTTATATAAAAATTTAATTCATCTATAAGAGAATTGGTTCCTCCTATGTGAGGATGGATAAATTATTATATATGATTATATAACTTCCTAATAGAAGAGTGGACACCTATGTGAAGATGGACACACACACATGGTTATTTTACTTATATAATGGATATCTAGCTTTGAATATCTTGGGATCTAAGATTGTTCTCAAAGTAATTATAGATCCTCTTTGTGGCATGGGAGATATCTTCTATTATTTTAGGAATTATCGTTTGGGTGATCTATGAAATGAATTTGAGGTTTATATTTTTTTAACTGACATATTATTAAATATGTATATTCCATAGTCATCATACACTTATATACACCTGATTATTCACTTATGATAGTTATGGTGTCTTGGTGGCTCTTATTAGGTCTTTGAAATCACACCATGTATGTATACATAAATTTACATGAACATTCACATGTGAAATTTTATGTATAGGATGGAACATTTACAACCTATTAAATGTTTGATGGAGTAGATGGGAGTTACTGTAACATAGTTGGAGTCTACTAAATCATCGAGTGATAGTTTCTAGATTTTATATGAGTTATCGATAAAATATACTAATGTTGACTTAGTTTTACAATTTTATATTATTTATATTTTATTATTTGTATTTTTAAATTATTTTGGTATTTTTTAATATATATTTGTATATTGTTTTTATATTATTATATAGGTACTTCTTGAATCTAGTAAATACAGGTTTTTGATTTTTGAAATTTCAAATATGTTCATGGGTCATACAATTTTTCTGGTAGAATCTTAAAATGACATAGATTATCATTTAAAGAGGGTAAATCATTCCCCAAAAATAACATAGACCCAAATTGGTAAAAACAAACCCTTGGTGATTGGAAAATATGATTGTTGTATATGGTATTTTGGTTCAGGTCAATAGGAGATCCAGATCAGGGCATTACAAAGTTATATCAATGATGTGTTTAGATTTTATAGGATTTTTTATACTAGAATGGGAGGTTTTGGAACATGGTAAGTAACTCATAAATATACTTATTTATTCTATTCATAGTGGAATATCTATTTACCATGCATTTTAATGTTTATTCTATGAACATTAGGTATGATTGAGACTTTTGTTTGGGTATATTAAATATATAATAGTAGAAATTGGAAGATTAATAATGCTAAACTTTCATTAAGTTTATGGATTTTTTCTTACATATTTGTAATAATAACATGAAAAAATATGTATGTATAATATTATTACTATTGTAGTTGAATGAAATACATTAATTTAAAGTAATTAATAATATAACTAGTGTTTTCTTCACTACTCTATTTAGGGATAATTTATTAATTAAAATCATTTACATTTTCATTTATTTTTTTTCATTGATGCCTTATATTTTAAAATATCATGTAATTCTGTGGATATTTTAATTAATGATTTAATTTTTGAAATATTGTGAAATTTTATGGCATTTAAAAAGTAAAGAAAAATGGTTTAACAATAGTTTGTTTCAAATAAAATAGAATTTTGTATATGATTATATTTATGAAATTGAATTTAATATTAGGGTAAAGTGGGAGACTCTATTATAAAATTGGTCTTTTAAAGGACATTTTATTTTAATTAAAATTTTGTTTTTAAGATGTGAAATATAATAGTAAATTTTTAAATAAATATGAATTTCATATGAAGTTTATATAGTTAATTATTGTTTTTACATTTGGATTGATATTGTAAAATTATTTTTACTTGTCTAAATATTATTATGAAATTTTTTTAGATCATTTGGAAAAGACTAAAAACCAGTGAACCTAATGATTATTCATATGGTGTAGGGAATATCTTGATCCTAGGTATTTTGGGACAATAGGTATATTGGTGTGTATTTTTGGTATTTTTAATTTAGGTTTGGACTAATATATTTAGGTGTTGGGAATTGGGCATAGGATGAATGGTGATCATTGTTAGGATATGATTTTCCGTGTTAGCTATGAATTGGTGATTGGGATAGTTTGGAAATTTTAGAAAAATAATAGCTTGGATATTTAGCCACGAAAAAGTGTTATGATGGGGTGTTTTAATAAATCATAAAATTATTTCTTGAATTATTTATACTTCATTACACATATATCATATTTTGGATTATATTTTGAGTAATTTTTTAACATTAAAATTAAAATGGATGATTCCTAGGATAAATCTCATGCATGTTAAATAATTTTGTATTTTTATCAAGAAAGTGATGATTTTTAGTGGTTTACGAATTATAAAGTGGGTATTTAGAGTTAGGGAGATTTTTATAAAGAATATGAGATAGAAATTTTAGTTTGTTTAAATAAAAAGTCTAACGAGGGGTGATATTATTCCATCAAGAAACTGGTAGAATGTCATTGGGTACATAGCAAGAAAACCAAGGGATAAAACCAACAATGTTTACATTGGAATAATTCTAGATTTATATCATGTATCGAATGGGTTATTGGGTAGTAAATGGCGCTTCTTTGGGTACTTATTATATATTATCTTGTTTTTTATTTTAATACATGTATAATTTTATCATTTTCAATTTTCTTATTTTAACACCCCTTTGAGGTGTTAACCTTAAAAACCACCAAATATAGGGTAAGATCCCATATCCTCCTCTCCTTTCCTCTTATTAATTATTAATATTTAATTTTTTTATTCTGATAATGATTTATATTACAACTATAATCTTAATTACATATATTATTACATGATTTTAAACATAAATATCCTGAAAAGACCACTGAAAATCATTACACCTAATGTCTTTCGAAAAATAGATACATAAAATTTTATCTTAGAAATAAATTAAAATATCTTTTAAAACCTCCATAATACACTCTCCAGTTCCTTTTTAACTTTTATTACTTCATAGGATATCCTACAGACATTTATAAAGAAAAGAGTGGTCTATAAATCCTTGCAATGGACCATACATGATCTTGAGGGAGAACATATGATTCAATAGGAATAACAAGGTATCATAAAATAGGAGGATCATATATATAGTCACATGATATCATGGAATAAATAATAAAATATTATAATATTGTGGAATAATAATAATGTGACCAAAAAATAAAACATGACATCATAAGAAATATTCAAGGTACATTCACATAGAAATATAACATAGTGTGTTGGGATTATTGATCATGATTCATACATGGTACCTCATGTGATGAAAAAATACCCAATTAATTAGAGGGTTATACAATTCCAATCCAATTCATCACATCATAATATGTACATGTATATGTGTTCCACATAAGGAAATTATACGAATAACATAATAAGAGAAATCCATGAGAATGAAATGGGTTACATATTCATGTCTTAATGAATCAAAAAAGACATATCATAATGATTAAAAGTAAAATAAGGGATTAAAGCCTTTTTGAGGTTCATAATTGAATAAATAATAATAGACAATGAGTATATAATTCAAGTGAATAAAATTCATAGGAAAGAAGTCAATAAATAAGTATATAAATGAAACTCTTAAACTATAAAGAATCAGTTTTGATGGAAAAGAGGATGAATAAGGTTAATTAGGTTTTTTTTCAGTTATTGATTGTTATGGGTTCAATTTATTTCATAATAACTGACATCAAGTCACAATTTTCTACCTTAATGGAATCTCTAAATAGTTCCCCCATCCATAACTGAATACAAACCATCTTTCCAAATATAGGTGGTTAGTTGGGGTTTCAGAACCAATGACACTTAGGGACTCACATTATTAGAGAGGATGAAATGATGGGATCATCACTCACATTGGGGGGGGGGGGGTAATTTTTTCTTATATTGGGTCTATTTTATAGATTTTTATATTTATTCAATAATCTCTTCATATCCAGATATAGGACTGGTTATCGTAAAAAAATTGTCACAGGTTAACACATTTTATGCATAAAATAAGGGGATCTCATTAATGAATCCATATGTATGTTTATGAGGTTCTTAATCCATTTCCCTTTAGTGCGTATATGCTTATATGTTAAAGCTACATAACCAAGCACTTTAGAATTTTCTGTCATTGAGGGATGTGATTAATATTCCATTGTGGGTATTGATCCACTATGAGGCTTCTTATATATCCTACTTATTTCAAGAATAAAAACACATTTAGTTAATTAAATCCATTTAGTTTAACATCATGTGGAATGGAATTATGTGCGGTAAGATAGGCATTGGCTATTTAAGCTCGATTCTCGAAGAGACATCCAATTTATCCCGATTGTGGTGGGAATAATAATTTTTATAGTTCATTCATTCCCTTGGTATTGGATCCAAGGTATATGATCAAATATAGAGGTAATCATATTATAACACTCATCAAGTCTTACACAATGATGTTTCCTTGGATGGTGGAGATTTATGATTCAAATGATATGACCATTACAATTACCTAATCCCACGTGATCAATGATTAGTGTGAAAAACATGGGATAACATGTAATTGTCCTAAGTAGAGGTGGATGTGGGAATTATGTACTGGGAAAGCCCTTTGGATATTTATTATTGATCTTGGGAATTAAGAAGGAATCTTATGTATCCAAGTTATGGAAGAAATCATAGTTCTCATAGTTCATTTTTTGGGGCTTACACATTGATTCTGTCCTTTTCATCAGGGATTATACACTAAGGATAGATATTATTATCATGTTTGGGGATTCCCGATTGACCTATCATGATTTTCTACCTAACATGAATTGGTCTTCTACTTGAAATTACCTGATTTTTTACTTTTACATGATGGAGGGTGTCTACCTGACATGTCCAAAGTCAATCGCATGGTCTAGTTGACTTGTCTGAGGGATGTTCAATGACCTGGATGGAATGTTTGAACTTTTTTTCATGATCAGGGATGAATTGTCCAGAGGAACTCAAAATACTCATATAGATTATCCTATAATCCATCGCATGATCCTAACTGACATACTTAGATGGTGTTTCATGATCCACTTGACTTACCCTGGTGTCATCATGAAAACTGGTTGACACACCTGGAAGACATCATCTGAGTTAGCGTGAGATGTCTGAAAGGGTGTTGTATGTCTTGGATTAATTTTTTGGGCGTCATCATAAAATCCAACTAACATGTCTTGGGGATGTCACAAGTTCCAGCTAGCATTTTTGGAGGGTGAATCAAGGTCTGGCTAGCTTAACTAGAGGATACCACGATAGCCAGTTTACATGATCTGAGTTATCACGAGATTAGTTGATATTTACTGATGTCTCCATATGACCTGGATGGTGTGACTAGAGGTCATTTCAAGGTATGGATGGCGATCCAATAGGGTTTTGTGAGACTTGGGTGGAATTCACCAAGGGGTATCACATGACTTTCCCTAACATGTCTAGGTAAATTTGAATGATCTAAATAGTTTACCAATGGAGTGTCGTGTGACGTGGTCCACATGTCCTAGTGTTGTCGCATGACTCAGGTGGTTCATGTGAAGCACATGGGGTGCAACATATATGTTATTTACATAATTCTCACATCTTTTAGTCTTTGATCCAACCTTTTATTTCATATACCATAGCTTTGTTCAATTTTATATTTTTTAAGTCTCCTATTTTTTAGAAAACATGTGGGATATCCTTCTTGTAAAACACAAGAGGTCATTCACATGATCTATGTATGATCACATGAAGTGCCTATGCATACTCTATGATCACTCTAGTTGTTCCCTAGATTTTACGTAATGAAGATCCTTTCTGGTTAGTAGATCATCCCCTCTAAGAAATCATCTCTGATGCCAGGGTTTGCTGGTGTGAGGATCTAAGAAAAAACGTATGTATTTTTTAGGATGTGGTGTGGTATTTATAGGACCAACCCGATTGTGTTCCACATTGTGCAGTGTGTGTAAAAACAATCTAGGCTATATTTGGTGTAGGGATTCGATGTCATGTGTTTCATGAGTTCCCATCGTAGCTCATTCTGAAGGTGTCGCATTATTTTAAATAACCGCAGACCATCCCATTAATTCATCATTTAATTTTTTCAATTGATGGTGTATTTTATAATCATGAAAACATTCCAAGGATCTTACAAATTATAATATTGACATATCAAAGTGAATTCACATGATCTGGATTCCTATAAAAAGGTATTTGGATGATTTTAAGTGAATTTTCTAGGACCGTACATGAGATAAGAACTGCTTTTCATGGGGATTTTATGAGATCAAATTAGTGTGTCACATGATTTTTATGACTTCAAGAGGCTCCCAAATTTTCTATATAATTTCCTTCTTATATTTATTGAAGGCTTAGTTATCTTGTGAGTTTTCATGGGTACTATTAAATACAATCTGTTTCCTCATTGGTGATGCACTTTGTGACCATCAAAAGGCCTTGTGGTGATACATGAGCACATCATGGATAAACACTTCTAATTATTTTTGAATACAAAAGGGGATCAAAAGACTGTTTAGACATGTTTGAAGTCTTTCATGTGATGAGGATAAAACTCCATTGGGTTTTCACACAATGAGGTGGACATGTCGTCGGGGGCTTGTGGTTTCTTGTGAATTTTCTAGGGCATTCCTGATAATGTTTTTCGACTGAAAGGGGAACCCATCATTCCAAATTTATTTCATTTGTTTATTTTATAGAGGTTTTTGGGTGGGTTTTCCAAATTCTACATGTTTACTTGTCGCGTCACCTAGGGGGCTTATATGGATTCCGCCACATGATCACTAATTGTCTGAGATACCTTCTCAAGAGTAGAAGGTCTTATAAAATGGGATTCACAGGATCTCTCTCAAGCTATGAACTATGTGTGACCATCTATATGACCATTCGAAGTTCAAAAGATCACGTGTCTCTTGGAGGATCATGTGATCTATGTGATCATGGACACATTCTTCTTCATTTTCATTATAGGGAAAATAATACTCATATTTAGGTATTTCTTCCGTTGTGAATTTTTCAATGCTCATTTTTTGGGTGTCAAAAGATTCAATCCCTTAGGAGAGATATCTTTAGTGATAAGGACTCAGTTATGGAGAATGTAAATGCTTGCCTAAGTCTTTGGAACTATCCCTAATCAGTGTCTTATGTGAAGCTTGGTCAGTCAGGTGATGTTTTTATGCTGTAGGATTCTTTATAAATAGGGGACTAATGAGCAGTCCATTAATAGGATTCTCAAATCTCCAGAGCTTTTTTCCCAACTTCTGTCATATAACCCCATCACAAGAACATTCTCCAAGAATCGATTGTGATACCTCATCGTGAGACTTTTTCACAAGAGCTTCTTTGTAAGATATACATTTCTCAATTTCACACTTGAATAAACCTTGAAATTTTCATTGGTAATTTTTTGACTCTTGATTGTGGGGATTCACTATTGTCTTGAGGGTTTTGAAGGACCTACTGGTCTTGATCAGATAATCAATTGACTATTATAAGAATTTTGTGACAATGACAATGTCACGCAATCACGAGTCTTTTGATGGTTCATGTGGTTGTATGATGAATTTTGGGATTAAGAAATCCATGATATCTTTAGTAGTCATAAAAATTTGTGATGCATTTATGCAATTCAAGAATCCCTTTTATGATTCATGTGATGTGAATGATTATTCTAGTTTTATTCTTTTCCTTTAACAGGAATTTATTTTATTTTTTTCGCATATGCCACAAAATTTTGTTCAAATGGATTATGGATCCCATCAATGTTCCTATATTGTGTCTAATCAAAGGGGCATGAATGTTAGAAATCTAAATTTTGACACTTGATATAAAAGGAATTTAAATAAGAAGATTCTAAAATGGATTCTTTTATTCCAACTTCAAAATTATCCATTATCACATTGACTTCCTCAATTTAGGTTCATCTTATTGGAAAATGTAGTCATTCCTCCTTTGTAATTAAATAAATCATCTTCCTACGTGTCAGCATCACTAAATTATATTATGGTGAAAATTTCCCAGGATAGTCGGTTGGTCACAACTCAATCCCATGGGTTGTCTTATATATTATAAAAAACATTCTAGGGTCTGGACGGCTTTGATTGTTTCCATCATCCCATTTCTCAGAGCTACTCAAAATCTTCAACTATTCTATAAACCACTTTAGTGATTTATAGAGCTCAAAATAGGATCTCCATCATGGTGGTAACATTTATTGGTGAATGGGAATGACCATTTTGAGTTAGGAAAACCTTCTTAGAGTTTACTAAACATTTATATTAAGTCTATATCTATGAAGCAGTACGAATTTCTCAATTTATTGTATATCTATAGCTTGATCTTCATCAAAAACTAGTTAGAAATTGGTATCTTGAAACCAACTAATTTCATCAATCCCATGGTGAGGTGGGATTCTACAGATGGGATATCTACCAATTGGGTTGGATCCCCCCTCTCAGAGTGATGTATGATAAGTTCCTTCTTGCCATAGACATCTAGGATGACCACTTGAATAATCTTGTCTTGGTGATGGACATGCTCATTATTGTGAAGCAAACATTATGAATGGAGTAGAATATGTGCTCACTTATTCTCTTCAATGACTAGATCAACAACTTATTTTGTCACAACTACGTTAGTCCAACTTCTATTCACCCAAATTGATGCACTTCCCATAAATGTCGTGATATTTTTTCTCATATTGGGACATTATAAATGTTGGGGATCATAATTCATGGGGATATTGAGTAAATCCAAAGATTGATCCAATCCTTGGCTAATAGGATTCATGGTAATATTCCTGAATGAGTGGATTTTCCTAGCTGGGGATGCAGGTTCAAGAATCTAAGTCAGTATATTCGTGATGGTAGTGTGGCAAGAAGAGTGATAGTTCCTTGATCTAGAGGTTATTCTACTATCAAAAATTTTCTAAATCTTGCACCACATTCAACAAGGTAAAACCCCCTATAGTATTAATTTTCATTTCCAGTTTTTATTTGGATAGATAGGGGAGAATTTCCATTTCTATGAATACTAAAATGTCACCATGATTCCTGATTCGCTATCTCATCCCTGGTTGTTAAACATATATATAGTTGGGGCTATATCATTAGGCTCTGATGAGGTTACTGATGTATTGATTCAATCTGATAAAATTTATTACACCCCTTATCTAGACTGATTTAGGCCGATTATTGATAATGAAAGTGTCTCTCTCGATGAAAGGTCATACAAGACCCCACTTCAGGACGAGGTTATTATAGTCATGATGGAAGAGTTGATCATCTACAATCCATATACACTCTATCATTTTTCTCATTAGTTTGGATGAACCCAAAGGGTCTCCCCTCTTCCTTCACCTAGTGTGTGAGGAGAGAAACACCCCAGGATCATCCTCTATTTTTGGATGATGTTATAGCATGAATAAACTGATTTTAAAATCATTATTCTTCTTCAAATTCCCATACCTTTATTACTTTGGATTGTGCATAGGCCTGGTTAGCAGCCTATCCAAGTGGTGTGCTAATCCAACTAGTATGTCATGTGGAAAATCTATTTTTCTCACAAACCACAGTATTTTTTGGAAGAAATGGATTTGATTCATCACTTAGTAGAGTCTTTAAGGAAGTTCCCTCATTATAATGATGACCATCATGATAGTGGGATTGAATATTTCAAGGAAATAGTCCCTCCATCACAAGTAATGGGTGATGCCTCTATTGAGGGGTGGATTTATGGAGACTCCTATTCTTCTTCTTTTCCAAATCAGCTGGTTGTTCCTCCATTTGGGATTCACATACAATCATTCACAGAAGCTCAGACCTGACCTAGTCTGATCTAGTAGTAGATTCATGCCATGATTACTAAGAATCCTTTAGAAACATTTTTTGACAAGTGGGATTCCCTCATCATATATTTAATGAATTGGGTTAGTTGTATCTGATCACCAACCATTGTATGAAATCATGAGACAAGTTATCCTGACATAGAATTATTTATCAACCAATGAGAGGGGCATGCACAATCTTGAATCTGAGTCTCCCCCTACAAATCAAATGAAGGAGTCCTTGGAGGCACTAGATCAAATTTTATAATTTATTTCTAAATCATAAGACAATATGGATGCATGGACCATGAAGATATACAGACATGGGGAAATCATATATTGGATGAGGTTGTTCCTCTCAGCATCATCATCTTCATTGGAAACTACTCAAAATATAGTTGAAAAGATGACTACTTTAGTCAAGACCCTACATCCAAGGGTAGATAAAAAATATGTGGGGTGAGCAGTACATCAACATTTAATTAATGCTTCATTCCAAACACATTTCAAATTTGATAGCTTAGCCGATCGAATCTTTTCATTGTTCAACCATTTATATGCACTCTATTTTTGATGAGATTCTTTGAGAGACTCTAAAATGTTTTGATTCACCCAAATATGTGATGTCAATGAATGAACTTTATAAATTTTTCATATTTCTATCCAATTTTTCTTTCATTCATTATGTGCTTGACTTTTCACTAATATGATGTTATATGAATCTCCAACAATACCAATCCTTTGCATAATGTCAAGTAAGCCTAAATTTCTAGATCTAAATATTTAAATGATAATAAATTCTTCTAAATAAGTTCTCATGAATTCCCACCAATATGAGATTCCATAATGATATATCTACTCCACATATAACTAGATTACATAATTCACAGAAGAATAATTAGGTATATTACCTTTCTTGAAGGTATAATACTCTATCTTTTTCCAAATTTGATAGGCTTGGTGAGAGTAGCTTGATTTTTTCCATGAACATATGATAGACCCTACTAGATTTTCTATTTTTACAGTCTAAATCACTACTGTGTGGTAATTAGGGTTCTTTTAGATTGGACCTTCTATCTCAGTAGTTTATGGTCTTTTAGTTCATACCTTCAATCATTGTAGTTTAGTGTCATTTGGATTAGACCATCTATAATTATGGTTTAAGGTATTTTAGCTTGAGCCTTTTATCTATGTAGTTTAGTGTATTTTAGCTCACAAATTATTATTCCCTATACATTAAAGACTTACTGGAATGAATTGATCGATGATCATGAAATATGGTACAGACATGCCAGAAATGACCCAAAACACCCTAGTGTGTTGTGTTCTATCACGCTGTTGTTGAGGTTCATGGGTATGAATGATCCTTTCTTGTAAGGAGTAGGTGCCTCTATTTGGTAGGTCAAATGCCTTCTTTGTCGGTAGTATTTTCAAATAGAGGTGTCTCTACACTTTTCTTAGGGTCATGGAAGATTTATGGGGATAATATTAGTTGATGGAGAAATACTATGGATGTTTGGTTTTCATAGATAGTTGGAGTATGGGTAATATAAATCATAACCCAAAGGATGAGTTAGTAAATATGGGATGGGGAAGACATGTTGGGGATGACCCATAGCACCCTGAGGTGAAAGGTTCCACCATAGTGTTTCCAAGGATCCTAATGATTAAATATCCTTTCTTTCGAGGAGGAGAATCCTTTATTTGGCAGGTCAAAGCCCTTATGCATTGATAGAATAGTCAATAAAATATGATCTCCACTCATTTATGAGGTACATGATATATTTTTTGAGACCCAAAAGTTCTGATAATGAGGATGGTTATGGATGAATGTTATCCAGGAAGTCTTCTAGAACCCTAGGGTAGTTCAACTCTTAATTATGAAGCTCAAGCCCAAGGCCTTGTGGTTTTGAATCATGATGTGTGGGCCATCAAAGTTTTGGGAATGGGGTGCCACATTACTTGTTTGATAAAGGGTAAAAACACAATGAAATAACATTTAGGATATCTAATACACTCAAATAGTTTGGTATTGGGATTGTAAATCATGGTCCAAAGTGCCCGGGGCAGGAGGATGATATATGTCAATAATTCTGAGAATGGACCTGAACACACTAAGGTGTTGAGTCATACTGTAGTGACACCAAGCATCATAAGGACCAGAAAGACCTTTTTACAGAGTGATATATTTTATTGAAAACCATATTTTCATATAAAGAATCCATATACATACTTGTATAATCAAAAAATGGTCCCTTGAAGCTGGGTATCCTTTTTCAAGGGCCATGGAAGGTTTTTGGTGATCTGAGGTGCCCAAATCATGAAGTGTGATTTCTGGAAAGTGTAATATCCAAGAAGTGTTGGGGAACCCTAAACGTTGTTTCACTATTTAGATAACATATGATCATGTTGAAAAGATGTGAAAAATAATTTCTCTAACATTTTTCTAAACCAGGGGGTTCCAACAATCATAGATTGAATTTTACTAGGGTTATAGTGTACAACCTATGAGCTTTATGCCTTGTTTATTCATGCTGTAATTTTTTCTTAAAATCCGAAGAAGAAGAGTTTAGTGAGAGAATGATTGAATTTTGTTCAGTCCCCCCTTTTGGATTTTCACCCTAATAAATTTTGTGTCTCTTTCACTAGAAATTTATGGTTTTGCGATTTGGACCATTATTGGAAATAATTTAAGGTCGTACATATTTGACAAAAGTACAAGTAGTTTATGGTCGCAATGCACATTGATCGAATTTTGGGGATGATACACAACAGACCGATTAGGATAAACAGGGAAAAGATCACTTCATCATCCTTCTAAGAAGGAAATAAAATGCTTTAAATCACAACATGAGGATATCAGGTCATGATAAATGGTATGGGAAAATCATATCAGGGATGTACCAGAATAGATTTTGGCCAAGAATAGATTTTGGTGCTAAGTTCTATCACGGTGAAGTCAAGCTCGCATGGATTAGAAATCCCTCCTTGCATAGCCATGATTTATCTAGCTGGTTGTTTTGATCCCTTATTCATTGATAGCATGGTCAAATCGAGATATCCATTTTACATTCCAAGTTGCATAGAAGGTTTGCTGCATCTTGAGGTACTTGAGACATGAAGTATGAAGGATGAATTGAGCTTTCTAAAAGATAGTAGAAGCATCCTATACATTAGTTGACCGGGGTAAGGCACTTGTGTCCCTTCGATAAAGGATGGTAATGGATGATGGCCAATATCTTTTAACACCCTCTAGTAGGGACTTAATTTCTTCCATATAGTTTAATGTAATGTGGTAAGGATATTTTTTATTTTCAGTTTAACATCAAGCTTTAAGGTCATATTTTTTGTGCTGTTTTTATGTCATGATACTAGGAAGTTTTTTTTAGTTTAATCATTATGTAGTAAGGTCATGGGAACCTACTTTCAAACAAGTTCAAGATATATTACATGAAAAAGTATTCCTCGTGTTGATCTGACTCGTATGTAAGAAAAAAATTTCTTTTATGGATCACCCCCAATGCATCTGGGGTGAATTTCTTCCATGTCAGTTCTTGTAGAAGGGACCACGATTTGAGATTTGGGTGTCACTACATATGTTTTTATAGTGGGAATAAAACCACATGTAGTTCTTGAATAGGAAACACTCTACATAGGTTTTCCCCATATATATAGGTGGTAATTGTTTCCATTTATTTTTTTAGTTAGGCCAAGGATTTGATATCAGAACTTCACTACCTATATTGTGATGACAGTAATCAATCCATATGTAGTTATTTAATGGGTAAATCTCTACATTGGTATGGCCCATATGTATAGGTGGTATTTATTTAAGTTGATTGTCATAGTTGGGCCCAAGATCAGATATCTAGGAATCACTATGTATCCTATGATGAAAGGATCAATCCACACGTAGTTTTTTAGGAACTAAGTAGTTTAAAATTTTATAAAAATTTGTTTGTATTCCCAATGTCAAAAGGTGTACTATGTCTAGTCCCATTGATGGAAATATGGGAATCACTACATATCCTAAGGTAATAGGAATCGAACCATATGTTGATCTTAAAATCAAATCTTCATGCACATGTCAGACATATATGCATGGAGGGGGAATTTCTATATTTATTTGTTGTTACTAGACTCGACGTTGAAGGTCCAGGTGTCACCATGTGTCCTATGACGTAATGAATCAAGTCACACATAGTTCTTGAATTGAGGTGTGGTAGGAAACCAACACCAAAATTAGTGTTCCTCTTAGTCATGATCCACAACAATGTGCATTTTTATGTTTTTAAAGTGACCTAAACCATGAATTCTAATGTCATAGGGAAAGGAAACATGGGGTGCCTTTTATAATCTTGAATTTTGGACAATGATGAGCCTATCATGAGCCTTTATGCCTTTTATGTGTAGATAATACCATACTAAAATTCAAAATCTCACGTGATCTTATCTCATTGTGAGAAACAGGGAATGAAAAGGGTTCATCTTACCATGTAGAGTAAATTAAGGATATGATAGGGGGAATTTATATAATGGGGTGGTGCAACCAAGATATAGGATTGAGGCATCCCTACAAATCTAATTAAAATGATAATCAAGCTATATTTAGTTTTAGAAACTCGTACATTTTATTGTCATGTGGTGGGGACATTATCCATGTAGTATAACATCATGTGGTAATGATTTATGTCACCCAATGTGAATTAAGATGAACTATTGGGGGATACAGGAAGTTTAACATCATGTAGTGAGGAGATCCTCCATGTAGTTTAACATCATGTAGTGAGGACATGGATCACCAGATAACAATGAAAATGAATATTTCCGTTAGGACCAAGACTAGAGGCTATGGAATCACTATGTAATATGTGATGCAAGTATCAATCCACACATCATTCTAGAAACTCTGGTAGTTTAATGTATTACAATAAAGGCATTAGATGTGCAGTTTAACATCATATGGTAAGGATGTGGGTTGCTTTGCAGTTTAAAATCATACTACTAGGTCTTTAGTTTTTTTTGCAATTTAACATCTTTCTACCAGAATGAAAGATATTATGCAGTTTAACATATTACATAGAAGAGAGGATATTCTTAATGGAATTTATAAAATGTATTTCTTGAGAAATCTTGCATTTGTGAGGGTATGACACATTCCCCATCCATCATTGGAATTGAGTAAGCTTCATTATGATAGACCTTATGTATGATGTAAGGCCCTTCCAATTTCGGTTCTATCTTCAGATGATTTGTGCCTGGTATCATTGGGGTCCTGAAATCCAACATCTGACCTCCTTATAAAATATAATGGAGGAAAATATTTTTATTAAAGGCTTGTGAGATATAATTCTAATGGACATCAAGATTGAGAAAAGTACACAACCTATTTTCATCGACCTTCTCCAATTCATCCAATCACTTTTGTGATTTCTCATCTTCCAAGAGTTATATGCAAATGAATTTTCAGAACAAAGTAGATGTAATTATTTACATAACACTTCATTGGTTTCATACACCAATGAGTATGCAATTTCCTATGTAGCAGTGCACATGGGGTAATGGTAGTCCCATACAAAATAGAGGAGCTTGTCCGGATAGGATTTCGTTTCCTTTTTCACAATCTTCTGAAGTATATTTGATAGTTTCTTATTAAAGGACTCTATATGTCCATTTCATTAATTATAATAGTGAGATAAGTGATTGGACACGATATTGTACTCCTGGAATAGTTTCCTCAACTCGGTAGAATTGAAGTTGTTGTCTTTTTTCATCAAAATTGTGTTAGGGACTCCAAACCTTGTGATGATATAGGACTTTTCAATATTGATGTTGTTATTTGTCTGGAATTCTTCTTGGGGGTATTGACTCATCCCAATTGGAAAATAATTCAATAGTGGTAATAATGTACTTGAAATCTTTATATGCAGCTAGGGGATATGTCCCAACAATATCAATTCCCAAAATGAGAAATGGCCATATATATTTAGTTTTTGGTAGAAATTTTGGGGGATGATGGATGAATTTTTCATGGATATGGCATGAATGACATTTCTTGGAGAATTTCACCCAGTCATGTATCATGGTTTTCCAATAACAACCCATCCTCCTAATTTGGTGGGAGAGACTAGTCCTAGATTTATGAGCATCACCGTTTCTCACACTGAATTATTCCATGATGGAGAAAATCTCTCTTTCTGGAATTCATATAAATAGGAGTCAATCAAAGCCACACTTTTAGAGGGCCTTCAGCTCATTTGGACCACCCTACAGGGTAAAGTTTGATGCACAACATTGAATATATTCCCTTTGGGCTTGATCATTCAAGATCGTCCCATCTAAGAGATAACTGATTATGGGATCTATCCATCCAGGGTTGGATACGAGTTCCTAAAGATTTGGGGAGGTGTTGAAATGATTTATTTCCTCTAAATAACATATTATGATTTATGAGACCATTCTTAAGATTTTAATATAGAATATTGTTTCATCCTTATTATGGTAGGACATGACTGTGGCTACATTATCCAATGCACTGGTGTGATTATTCTATGATTCGAGAACATGATGCAATGTGGAATCAAAATGGAACTCTATCCTTAGTCCCATAATGTAGCTAGTGAGAGGGGTTATTTTTTCGTTTTTAATTGAATATTTTACATTGATTTTCCTTGTTAATATCTCTAAATCCCCTTTGATATTTAGGTAGGATATTTTCAGCTATAGGGCTTGTTTCAACCAAGTGATGAGGGATTGGTATTATTTATTTTTATTCATGAATCAATCAGATAATGATAAAGGGTATGTAAATTTTATTTTTAAGAGAAACAAATACAATCCCTTAGATGAACAAATTGAGGATTAGATTTTGCATCATCTTTCTAATAATAATTTGGGTGCCACCAAGAAAATACATCTCCCATGTCTGGGGAGTGTCATGGGTATAGAATACCTCATCGTATGGGAGCTCGATGTTCACCAGTGTATTCTCTAGGGTAAGATGTTCCACAAGGAAATCATCTAGAGATTACTGTTTCATCGATTTCTATACTCTGAACTAAATGTCATATCACAAAAGAAAGACTTCCAATCGGTCCAAGAACTTAGTCAACATAGGACGAAAAAGGATATACTTGAGTGCATAAATATTAGAGAATATATGAAATTCATGGTTCATTAAGTAATGAATCAACTTTTTCACTATGAATATGAGTAAAAAAGAATTATTCTCAGTATCATAACATCGAGTATTAGTACCTATCATTAATTGACTGAGGTTTTAGTGAGTGTTATTGTTCCTTACATCATTTTTGTGCAAGGAGGTCTCCAAGTGAGTGTTCCTTGGTGGACACATATACGATGAGTGGCCTCTCTTATACCAGAGGTATCATAACTGGTGGGTGTAGTAAATAATGATTGATGCATTTTATGGATTATTGGGAGTCATTATCACATTGTTTTGTGATACCCTTATTCATTATCCTGGTGAGAGTGAGAGATTTCTGGGCCATGTTGGGTATGAATCATCAAGTGTAGGTAAAGTTCCCTTAGAGACCCCTCAATTATTTTAAATTTCTAGGGGTGACATTGCTAAAATATAACTAGTATGTTTGAGGTAAAACTCAATTCCATTGTGGTGTACCACAAATCCAAGGAACATCCTTAATTTTACCCTGAAGGTTAATTTTAACAGATTCTTCTTTAGACTATGTTGTCACAGTTTGTCTAAATATGTTTTTTGGTTTGTGAAGTGATCACATCGCTATTGAGATTTGACTACCAGGTATTCTTCATAAAATTCGACTATTATTCCCTAACGAAAAATTAATGATATGATGCATGACACATTGAAAAGTGTATCAATCATTCTATATGAGAAAGGGAATGACCTAGTAGAAAAAGATCCCCTGGGGTACTTTGAAGGAATTGAATTTTTATCTTCAAATGAGATCTTTATTTGATTATACACTAAATACCCATCCAGGAAGGAAATGTCTTGAAATCTATTAGTTACATAAACCAAAAGTTCTATGATCGGAAATGGAAAATCATCCTTTGGATAGTGCCCATTTGGTACTCCAAAATTGATAGAGACCATAATATTCCCATTCATTTTATTAATTGATGTGATTTTGGTAAGTCATATTGGGTATTTAACATCTCATAAAAAGTTTTATTGGATCAATTTGTTAAATTATACCTCAAAATTGGTGGAATGAGAGGGGTGAATCCTCATGGATACCTTTTTTAAGCCTCGATGCTCATTAGGTATGCTGATATGGTGTGTAAATGCATATAGATTCAATTTGGGAATTTATGATACTATTTCAAGTGAATATATATTGGTGTTTCATGATAAATTAACTATAAATCACTTGATCTTTGAGGATACTGGAGACAATAATTAGTGTTAGTAATTTATCTTCTTCTATTCCGAAATTCACCTACCTGATCTCGTCAATGGTAGTGGATACACCTTCCTTTAATATGAGAAGTGGATTCTTGGGGTCATCCTCATATTATTCCACCTTTGATTTTATGGATACATTTTCAAATGAAGATGGAAATATGGGTGGTTCTCTATCACTATTGGGGTAGGAGAGGTCATGAGAAGAGACATCGTCATCCCCTATTACTTGAGTTGTTGTAGAGAGATACTAGAGACTAATGTTTTTACACTATTGTTGGGGACAAGATGAGCTTGAATATCCAAGTTCAGATCATTCACATAAACAAGATTTATGGGGAGCACATAGTCATTGATAAGAATACTCCATGGATGTTTAGGGGTGTTCCTCAATCAATTTGGGGATTCAACCTACATATCATCATCCATAATTGGTCTTTTTTATTACCTTTTAAGGAAATATGCTTCATCATATGTAGAACATTAAGTATTGATGGGGGAACTATCACCATGTAGTATGATGACCTTTCCATAGATGGTGTATTTCATACAATGATGGAATGTTGTAGGTACCTCAACATGGTTATAGAGAAAGGGCCTTCCAAACATGACATTGTATGCAATGTATTGCTGAATAACCATAAAATCTATGTCATGTGTGAGAACCCTAAACTGATATTTGATCTTCATATTCTCAAAAGGTCGCTTCTCATGCTTATCATACCCTAAAATCGTTAGATTTATGGGAGATAGGACCCCTTCACTATATCAAAAACATCAAAGGGTTCAGACCGGGATGAGATTGATCCCTGAACCATTATCAGTCAATGAACTTTAGATGTTGACAATATTGAGTATTTACAAAACATATAGGGTCTGGATTTGTCCTTCAGTGACCCATTCTTGATCCATGTATGAAATCATGATAGAAAAATGGCAATATGATGGCATGGTCTCCACTCAATATTCCTCAGCTGTAGAAACTTATGTCTCAAAGTCCTATGGGATCTAGAGAGATTCAATGAGTGCCTACTTGAGTTATTTTGAAAGATATACCACATCCAGGATTGAGATATTGGATGGTACGACCTACAACTATTTTATAATGTTGTACTTTTTCATTCAGATGTTGGTAGTTACAACAGCGAGGGTTCTCTTTTACATGTCGCTCGAGAGACAAGGCACTCAAGGTGGATGGGAATGGTTATTGTGAAGTGGTCAAGGGAGAATCTAATATAAGTGATTTAGGTCACACTCGACTTCCACATTATCTTGAATGGTCAGAAAATCACACCCATTCTAGGTGGTCATGTAAGACAACTGGGCATGGGTGACTACTGGAGGGTTCTCGGACACCTCCATGCCTCTTATGGGCTTGTTATAGCACCTTCCTACAGGTCTCACCTACATATATATTCTCTATGGGGATGAAAACGAAATATTGTGTCTAAACACACATGTTCTATCCCTTATATCCTCAGTTCCTATGAATATGGGCTCCCACTCCCCAGTTATGTGTAGGGAACTCATATTCTATGTCATATTGATTATTAGATACGAGGTCTTCCAAGTGTATCATGTTCAATGAAGAAAATAAGTGTTTTATTCCTATGAGGGATCCATTTAGTGGGGTGGTTCCCATGCTTTGGATGTTTCATTGAAGAAAACTGAAAGTGTAATAGATTGTGTTGGAGAATAATATGTCTCCTCCTACTCTGTTTTCTCATACTTCTGATGGTATCATCCATGTTTGGGAGGAATATCTAATATTACCTTCACGGGTGGTGGTGTTGTTGTGGGTCTATGTAGCTATGATCTTAGGGTTCCATGAGTTCAGTTTCTGGAAAAAATCCTATAAGGTTCTCCTAGAGAATTATTTGGGTGTGATAATTTTCTTTAATAAAAATTCAGATGACCATGAATGAGTATTATTATTGTTTGCTAAATGTAGGGTTTTAAGGTGGTGTAGTTTCCCAGTGTTTGAAGACAATTTTGGCCTCAAAATTGGGTGTTTGGTTTTTTAAAAGGATGATTTACACATAGGGTTACACTGTATAAGGACCAATAAGAATAGTTTTTAGATTAAAAAAGTGGTATATAGAAGGTCAAAGTAAATTTGTAGAAGAAAGGAACTACAAAGCATAAGATATAGACCGAGTACGGGAACAGTTCGCAAGGAGAAAATAGTTTACGATGAAGAAATGTGGTATGGAAAAGGCTTGTGGTACACAAGATGGATTATCGTTCATGGAAATGAGGCAGTGATTTGAGGAATCATGAAGGGCATCATTCATGAAAACGTGATGGTGAATTGGGCCACTGTGAAGGAAGAACGACATTATGCGGATTGCGTAGGGAAGAACAGTTCATGGGAGAAGTAGTATATGGTGAAGGCTATAAAACATTTTTGATTCAGTAAATCTAATATTTGGAGATTTTTTAGATCTACTTTACAATATATAGAGTTTTAATCCCATATTTAAGAGAAATATTTTTTCATAAGAAAACTTATTTTCTCAAGGAATTCAGTTAGGTTCGGAAGGGAGAATTCCATGAAGAGTGAAGTGGTTCACATGGAAACAATCCTGCTAATAGTTTATTTAGTGAACTATATCCTGTAAAGGATGAAGTATGCGGAGGAGGAAGAAACATTACAAGGATGAGTAAGACGTAGTCTATAGAGGAAAAAAGATGTGGTACATGAAGGAGGAAGACGTGGTATGCGAAAGAAGAAGTCCTGGTACATATAAGAGGAACAATTTGTAGAAGAAGAGGGAGCCCAAAAACAAGAGGTGGTTTGTTGAAGCATAGATAGTTCATGATGCATGTAAGATACATAGATCGGAGGCAGTATATGGAAGTAGAGGAGAAGTTGTCCATGAAGGAGGATAATTCACAGAAGTAGAAGAATTTCATTCATACCTTCCACACAGTTCATGGAATAGAGAAGGTGGTTCACATAGGACTCAAATAATCTTTCAGAATTTCAAAAATAGTTCAAGTAGACAACTTCTGCTAACCTAATGGTAGGAACCAAAGTGAAATTAATCTATGGGTATAAAGGGAACTTCAACAGGGCATCTACCTATAGTAGAGGATGGGTGCTTTCATGAAAATTAAGGGACCTACAAGTCTATAAACTATGAGTGAATCCCTTCCAAGTGTATTGAGTGAAGGAATAGGAAGATGATGATCTTTCCCACTATAAGTGAGCTAGAAGAAGAAATATAGGGAGTGACCCTTGGGAATGTAGTGAGTAGACCCTTAAAATTGTAAAATCAATGAGCCTAGTTATAGAGTTGATCTATCCCAATCCGTGTCATTGGTAGTGACATTTAGTGGATTTGGTACACACCACATCGTCATTGTTTACACCTTGGACGTATCCCAGTGAGGGTGAATCAAGTAAAATTGCTGCATCTTATTCATTATTTAATTTATATTCATATATTTCTATGGTATATAGAGAGAAATATTTTTTTAATGAAAAAACAAGATCTGAATGGTTATAAGTGTTAAAGTGACATACCCTGATTCACCCCCCGTAGGGTATTTGTCCTAGTGGAACTAACAATTTGTATTAGAGGAATGGTTAAAAGTCAGTAGTTATCTCTTGGTAGAAGAAATGGAGGCGGTCAATCATAAAGTTATATCGATCTTTGATAGAAACAATTTTCTACTGTATAATAATCGGATACAACACTACTTCCCATTATTAAAAAAGGATGTCTTCATAGTAGCTATGCATGGAATATCATCTGATATCAATAGTGGTTCCTTATCAGAAGATGAAAGAATATAATTGGATTCTGATTCTAAAGGGATAAATGATTTAGGGGAAGCCCTATAAAATTCAATTTATATAAAGGTGATGTCATGTAAAACATAACATGCAATGTGGGAAAATATGTCAAACATCAATGAAGGATATTAAAAGGTCATAGAGGCAGATCTTTAGGTTTTTTGGAACAAGTATAAATATCTGATAATGAACACAAATGAACTTGTCGAAGTAGTATTTAACAGGTTGAATGTTGTAGTGGAACAAATGCATGGTATTGGAGAATTTGCTGAATATATAAATATTAAGAAGTGTATCTTGAGGAGAATTCCACCTCAATTTAATCTGGAAGTTTCAGTATTAGAGGATAAATATATGAAGGATCTGACAGTGGATAACTATTATAGTACTCTTTTTACATATGAAATGAAAAATGAGGATAACAATGTAGTAGAAAATGGTATGTTTAAAGATGTATCATTCAAGGCCATGAATATTCTCTCTTTTGAGGATTGTCATGAACCATAAAATTTGGATAATTTCATGACATTTCTCTATTCAAATATGCAAAAAGGAAGAGGAATGTTCAAAGGTAAACTTCCACTTGCATGCTTCCAGTGTGGAAATATTGGACATTTTTCAATAAATTTTCCTATTAAATTTAAAGATGATAATGAATAAAATGATGAAATTATCCAAGATAAGTTTTCATCCATTATAAATGGTAGGAGATGTGCTAAGAGAATGTTCTTCAAAAAGAAGAATATTCTTTCAAAAGAATTTGAATGTATAGAAATATATGAGGCAGATGAGTTTGAGGACCGAAAGGATCGTGTGGTAGATTCATTGATGGTGGTTGTAAAAAATTCTATATCAAAAGAAGAAAGTGACAATTAAAATGGAGAAGTTGAAGGAATAATTGATCTTTAGGTTGAATTAGAAAATTCTCTTGAAGAAATTGATTCTTAGAGAGCAATAACAATGAAATATAACAAAGTTGTGTGTGATGCCAGACTTTATATATAGCAGTAGGAAGAGGAGACGTATGATCTAAATGAAGAAATTATAAAACTGAATTCATCAATGCTAGAAATCTCAGAAAAGGTGGTTGAGTAAAAACTAAAAATTGAAGAATAGAAAAGGTAGATCAATAGTTTAACTAAAACTAGAAAAGATCAAATCAAATGTATTGAAGAACTTGAAGAGGAATTTGTCAATCTACGATAAAGTGTTAAAGATCAAGAAAAAAAGTTGACTCTAGGTTCAACATGAGGAATTAAAATCATAGAGACAAAATAGATGATAAAATTCGAGCATAGTGTCCCATCAGAACAGAAGTAATAGTCAAATAAAATTGGTAAGGCTAGAATGTGGCTTGATCGAAAAAAATAGTAATGGTTGAAGTCATACCACTAGCACCCACTCCATGATTGGAGATTGATTTGGGTACAAAGTAGAATAATATGTTTCAAAGAACCCAAGGGATAATCAGTGGGGTAGTATTTCTATACCAGAATTTACCCTTCATAAGATTCTATTATTGTTGAAAGACGATACACTCAAAAAATATTTCATCCATAGCAAATATGTAGCGAAGGGAACAATATCAAAAGCGGCAGTCATACAGAGCTCAGTTTTCCATATAACCATGAGATAGTCACTATTTTAGGTGTGGATGATTCTGAAACATGGCAAGATATTGATCATCAATAATACAAGGGAATGTTCTAAAGTAGACTAAGGTAGGTTATGAGCAACAGATGAATGTATCATCAGATGACCTAAAAATTAAAAACCAGTTTGTAGCTCTACAAGATGATGATGTTCCGTCATATTCTAAGGAATTTCAAGAGTATCAATTCATACCAAGGATAAAGTCAGAAACATGGATCAAAAATAAAAGATCTTAGCTGGAGGGGGTTATATAAATTGTGTTCAGGGCATTATATTGCATTGGGATATGGATCACTAATAGTGGATGCACCTCCCATATGATAGGAAACAATGATCCGGTGATGGGAATATGGTATGATAAAGAATGTATCATAAGGTTTGTTAATGATAAATGGTTGAACATTATTGACTCTAGGAAAGAAAATTTTTCGGTAAAAGACATGAGACATGCAAATGTCTTGGTTTTTCAAGGTGTTAGTCAGAACTTGTTATGTGTAACCCAATTGTGTGACTTAGGACATGGCATATGATTTTCCAAGAAATTATGTGTCATTAAGGAAAAAAGATGGTTCTCTTGTATTTCATGGAAATAATACAAAAGGGAATATCTATTTCATGAGTAGAGAAGAATATACGTGTTTTCTATCCATGGAAGAAGAAAATAAGTTGTGGCATAAAGGTCTTGGTCATATAATCCAAACTTCCTTGGAGGATATGCTGAAATTTGATGCTTCTTGATATCTCCCTAGATTTTCATTTGATCTTTAATATACATGAAATTCCTACCAAAAAGGGAATATTATTGGAAATACATATAAGGAAAAGGGGAAAAGGTCAAAAATATTTCTTAAGTTACATTAGGTTGATGTGTGCAGACCATTTTCACAAAGATATATTGATGGGAAGATTTACTATGTTCTTTTCATGTATGATTATAGCATAATGGCATGTGTATTAGTCATCACCAACATGTCTAAGGTGTTCTAGTTCATTACAAGATATTGATTTCAAATTGAAAATATGATAGGATAGAAAATCCATACGATCTGAATAGATAATGTAACAGACATCACAAATATTCAAGTGGAAGATTATCTTGATAAACATGGAATAATGAATCAAGTTCAAGTAGTAATAACTCCATATAAGAATGGATTAGTTGATAGTAAAAATTGAATTGTCAACAACATGGCAATAACTATTCTCATTGAGAAAGAGCATCCAGAGACATTTTTTAAAGAAGTAGTGACAACAACAATATACACTTTAAATAGAGTGTTACTATGTTTGAAAGAAGAAAAGACCCCATATGATAAATGTTATAAAACGAATCCATCGTTGATGTACTTTTTATTATTCAGAATAAATTGTTTCATTATCAACAACGAGAAACACAAGAATTTTGAGTCACGTGGAGATGAAGGGATATTTATTGGCTACTTAGAGAAAATCAAGTCATATAAATGCTTCAATAAGAGGATAGAAAAGATTACTGGAATCCATGATGTAACCATAGTGGAGAATGTGTAAGACCTTAATAAAATACATGATCAGTACCATGAGGATAGTGATGAAGAAATAAGAAGATCAAGGGATCCTTCAGTTATATAGGCATATTCATAAGAAGAATTAGATAATGAAAACGATAATCAAAATTCATTATATGCACAAAGACAGAAGAGAAGAATTGAAATAAACAGAAAAACCATATTCAGTGATCATATAGCTCCAGTTTAGAAAATGAGGGTGAAGACTCTATAGAAAGTATCATACCTATCATACATAGAGCCGAAATGTTGTGATGAAGAACTTGGTGATGAGAATTGGGTTCGTGATATGAATGAAGAGAATGACCAAATTGAGAAAAATCAGATATGGGAGACTATTTCAAGACCAAAAAACATGAATGTCATGGGGAAAAATGTGTCTTCCATAAAAAATTGAATGATGGTGGTTTGGTGATTCAAAACAAAGCATTACTAGTGTGAAAAGGATACTCCTAGATAGAAGGAAACAATGTTGGTGAAACATTTTCCCATATTTCAAGGTTAGAGACAATATGATTATTCTTGGTCTTAGTAGTGAAAAGAATGTTCAAAGTGTTCTAGATGGATGTCAAGTCAACATTCCTAAATTGAGTTCTGGAAGCAGAAGTTTATATTGAGAATAAAAATAGTTTTCTCATTCATGAAAATGAGAATAGATTTTTTTGTATAAATAATGTTTTATATGGTTTGAAGCAATCACAGAGAGCATGGTATTCAAGACAAGACTAGTTTCTGAAAAGGCCTAGTTTTCAGTATGATGGAGTTAATTACAATATATATGTCAACCATGATAGTAATATAATGATGATGATGCTAGTATATGTTGATGAAATATTCTTTAGAGGATCAGATGAAAGAAAATGCAGCCAGTTTTTTGAATTCATGATAAGTGGGGGAGAAATGTCAATAATTGGTGAACTAATGTTTTTCTTTGGAATATAGGTAAAACAAGGAAATAATTGAAAATTCATTTCTCAAATTTAATATTCCAAAGATGTTTTCATAAGGTTTTGAATGGATAATTCCAAGGAGGTGAGGACTTAGGTGGATACCCAGATGAAACTGTCAAGGGATGAGGAAGGAATTATAGTTAATGTTATAGATTAAAAGAAAATAATTGGTAGTCTACTGTACTTGAAAGTGAAAAGACAAGATATTTTTTACCACATGAAAATAAACATGGTACCAATGAAATCCCAAAGAAAGAAACATGATTACAGAAAAAAAGAATAATTCAGTATATCAAGGGAATGGTGGATTTTTGTTGGATGTATAATGATAAATCTCGGAATGATTTATTGGGATATATAGATTTATATTTGTATGGTTCAGCAGATGATGGAAAATCAACATCCAATGGTGACGTTTAACAAGATGGATTGTGTATTTTATGCCTATGTAAGAAAAAACATTTCATTTCATTGGGAACCACAATGTTTTTTATATTACAACAACACAAGAATGTACACAACTATTGTGGATGAAGCAAAAACATGATGATATGGGATTTGAATTAATGTCTCCGATCAAAATTCATTGCGATAATTCAAGTGCTGAAAATATTAGAAAAAATATATTCCATCACTCAAGGACAAAGAACATTGGATTCAAAAACCATCATATCAAGGAGAAGGTTGAGAAAGGTCTTGGGAAGCAGGATTATGTGCCAATATAACAACAAGATAAAGATATTATGATGAAGGCCTTACCCAAATAATAATTTAAAAGGAATTGACGGGCTCTAGGATTCCAGTCGACTCCCCACATTTGAAAAAGTGTAGATGTACCCCCTATCCCCAAAGTATGGTATGTTTTTACCTTATTGTGAAATATATCTTCATTACCCTATTATACACCTAAATGGAATGGCCATTATGTTTTTTGACAAGGGGGGGGGTGAAATTGTGGCTATTAAAAGGGAGAAAATGTCTTAGTTAAGAGATGGGGAGAAGCTGATGGGTAGAGAAACCAGAAAGGGGGAGTTAAAGCTATTAGGGGGAGGATTGTCTTAGGGGGAGTATTAAATATAAGTATGCTAGATGTGATCAATCAAAGGATATATATCACGATAGATAAGAATCATGATGAAAGAAAAAAAGAATGGTTTCAGAATAGAATTAAGTGGTTCATTGATGAACTTTTCATTATACCCTTGTTTCTCTTACCGATCATGGCTCATGTGGGATTATAGTATGTGTTGAGAAAATCATTGATCACTATCATCATTGCAATAAGAAATTGATGACAGAATAATTAAAGGATCTCGAACAAGGTATCAATTTGAGGATAATTTTTAACAAACACAATGGGGAGATTTTGTGGAAAATCCCATAATGTGTTTTCTCGGTATGTTTTGGGTGTGATTGTGTTTGTTGAGAAATCTAGATGATGAAGAATGAGTATGGTTGGTGTTTTCCAAAATTAGGTTTTAAGGTTGTTTATTTTCCTAGTGTTTTCTAAATTTTTGGCCCTCAAAATTGGGAGTTTGGACTTTGGAAATGGTTGTTTTCCATATATGGGTACATAATACGCAGGCCATGAAGCATAGTTATGGGATTTCAATAGTGGTATGTGGTTTGAAAACCCTGATCTATTATTACACAATTAAACATAATTTATTACATGAACTTCACTTGATACAACATAGAAGATCAAGAGGTCTAGTGTCATTGAGGATTAGGATCATTACATAACAACATAAAACATGAAAAAGATCATCTTTATTGAAAACATCCTTTACATGACCACTACATTCCCTTGTACTTAGCATTTCATGGTATAACCCGAGGAAATGTATAAGAAAAGGGTGTGCTACAAAGCCCAGTAATGGAATAAACATTGAATAAAATGAGGAATAAAATACATGTTAGAAAATAGGAATATCATTAGAGCTCAATAGAAGCATAAACATAAATCCATGATAAATCATGATAATCATAACATAGAAATGTGGAAACAACACTTAATAGGGAATTTGCATGAGCCAAGGCTCATTACACATGGAGCATGAGTAGATCCTCATTGCACATAAAGCATGAGTAAAACCTCATTTCACTTGAATTATAATGTGTAAACACCCATTGCACATGACGTATCATGATACTATACTTTACCCAATGCATTGGAGCACTATAAAGTGCACCCTTCTTAAATATTTAATTTCATGTATAAGTGTGCCACATAGATCATAAAACATTGAATCATTCAACCTAATCATTTATTACAAGATAAAATAATGTGGAATACCTACCTAAAATTATTTAAACAATAATTAATTGTGAATAAAGTTGAATATCCTTGATAGAGAAATGGGCATGGTATTCACTACACAATGACTTTGGTTTGGAAAAACGGTGCAATTTCGGCAACGTAACGACGTGACGTAAGAATTCATAAAAATGGTTGATGAAAGAGAAAGGGGTGCCTCATCATATGTACATGAAATGGAAAGTAAGGTGGTCATATAGATACATGTCCCAACAATTTTAATGGAATTTAGAGTCATGATACAAAAGAATTGGTTGAATGTAAAAGAGGAGAGAGAAATTCCTTTCAGAATTTCGGCATAGTAATAGGTGTACATGGGAGGCATTTAATGAGACAGAAAGGGGTATCCTGTAACATCCAAGGTAAATAAATAATATGAAATTTTCATATTAATTAATATTTTTGAAAAAAATGTTAATATTTCTTTAAAGAGAGTTCTGTGTTTGATGGCGTACCCAATATGCGACAACGAGTTTCATTGAAATCTTACGTTGCACACTTATAATATAATAATAATATTTTAAATGGTAGTTAACGCCTAGCCTTTGTAATGGCAGGAATGAACCAAACTAACTACAAAATGATTATATATAGTTTTTAGATATTTTAACAATTACCATATAAATTATAGAGGCTTAAAATGTGAATGAATCCAATTTTAAGCATAAATATTCTAATATTCTTTAAATGGTCAATTAACAACCTTTTGATAGAGAACCCTTTTTAAATACACTTTTTGAAAATTTTATATGTTATATTTGACAAAATAAAACCCTTATTTAGAATCGGGACTTCAAAATTTATTTTTTGTAAATTTTTTTATTTTTCTGATAGAGTTCATTTTTTATGAATAGTGAAAATGATGTATTTTAATTCAAAAACACATTTTAATTTAATTTATTTATATGGTTATATTATCTTTTTAATTGGTTTTAAAGATTAATTAGAATATATTTTTTCCATTTAATTCAATGGTGGTCATTGTAATTAATTTCACTTTGAAATTGGACATAAACAAGTGTCAATCTTTTGATATATATTGTTTCTTAAAAACACGCTATTTGTTTTGACAGCGGGAATTAATAATAAAATTAATTAATTAAAGTTAAATATTTTTAATTTTTTAAAATCGAAATAATTTTAGAATTTGGAATATAAAATTTACTTTAGATAAATATTTGGTATTTTTCTGACAAATGTTCATTTTTAATGAATACTGAAAAATACTGCATTTTACTTCAAAACTGCTTTTTCATCTAATTATTTATATAGCTATATTGCACTTATAATTGGTTTTAAAGTGTAATAGAATTATGTTTTTATCACTTAATTCAATTTTTTCATTGGAAGTAAATTTACTTTTCAATTGGATGTAAAAACAAGTCAATATGTTGAAAAATTTTACTTCTTAAAAAACTCGTCTTTGGTTATGACAATGGGAATTATTATTAAATTAATTAATGAAATTTCGGTGTTTGGAATTTGGTAAAATTGATTACATATTTGGAATCATAAGGTCCAAATTATGTAATTAATACTGTTTTGTTTTTTGACATTATGAATAGTAACGACGGTAATTATCATTAATTATCGTGATTAATTAGTAATTAGGTAGTTAAGGGTAATAAAATAATATAATAATAATATAAAATGACCCAAACATGTGTCAAAATCCTATTTTCTATGTCATGGACAACCATGGGAACCTTTTTACCGAATTTGAGGGCCCATGGAGTCACATGGGTGTAATAGTGACATTTATGAAATTATTTTTAAAAAAGAAGAGAAATATAACAAAGGTTTGTATATCCTAAGTAAAACATTTTAAATTTTGTTTACATAAATGATATTTTAGACTAAAAATAGTCATTGGAAATCTTAAAATATTTCCTACATCATGATATTTTTTTTATAATTTTTAGACAATAAATAAATTTATTTATTAATGACACCATGATGATGCAGTGATTACCTCACTAATGAACGATTTAAATAAATGAAAAGACAAGGTAAAATATAAGACTTAAACTTGTCCAAAACCTATTTTATGGGTGTATTTATAACCCTTATCTCCTTATCCTCAAAATATATCACTGTGGGACCTTTAAAATCCGAAAATCATTTTATAATAAAGTAACATTTCAAGACTTTCCAAAAGTGACCCTCCTCCCTCTTTTAAAAAGCCCCCACCTCTACCCCCTTATCCACACCTCTTAAGACCTTGTCTCATCCAAAATCTGCTCATATTATATCTCCCCATCCCTCTATTATTCCTAGATGCCTCACTTTGGGAGAAGTCTTTCCAAGGAAGCCTTTGGCTCAAATCAAAAAGAGTTACCTGATCTTGAGGTAATGACTTCTCTCGAGTTTCTTTCTTTTATTTTCCTTCTTCACTCACCACTATATTTTTATTATTTTATCCCATAATAACACCAGTGTCCTCAATATACTAGTATTTTGTTATGATAAGTATTCTACCAACACTTACACACACCTCCATCTAATGGTTAAAGAACATACTGTTTTCGTGGGAGACGAATTACCACCTCATGAAATGATGATTGTTCAATATTTTTTTAACACCTTTGATGGTGTACATTATGATGGAACTATATTTATATATGATATATATTATATTTATGTCCTCTAGATGCTTATTTATTTTATATTTAAAACAAAACTTTATTCTTTTCAAGTTGTGAAAATGCGATAATTTCCAATGAGTAAGTGTGGACAATCGCCCGCTCAAGTGATGTGACTCGTTCATGCCAAATGTGTAATTTATAAAGAATGTAATTAATGAACTTATGTTACATATATAACATATATATTATACTGGAATTATAATATATCTATGTCTAATTTAGATTTAATGTCCATTAATATGAAAAAAATGAAAGTAGCGTTCATGCGTACGTACGGCCTACCATCTCCATGAATGGTACATTTCATTTATTTTATACAAAAATTAGGGAATATAATTAATCACATATATACTGTACATATATGATATTTAAATCACGAACACCACTCCTGAGATTATTTACTTACAACTACATGGACAATTCTCTTCAAACAAGTTCATTGTTGACTCATGTACCAGACATCGACAAAACGTATGATATGAACTCACATAATTAACTAATTATTATAACATGATAATATGTGATATGAATTGAATAATAAACTTTAATGTATTTCATTATTCAATTATAAATTGTCCAAAGTACATGATTTATGAATATAATGAAATGAACAAGACAAGTCGGAGTTGAGGTAAGTGGATTTCTTATCTCACGTTTAATTCCATGAGATTTCCATTGTTCACCAATTATTTTTTGAATGTGGTGTATTGTGTACAGAAATTTGATATATATTATCATGATTATATTTATATTCATGGTATTCTGTGATTCATTTGGTTCTTATTATCTTTTGGTCATATGACTTGATTAATTACAACGAGGTAAGGGGTTTTATATCACTTTTTATTCCCGTGAGATTCATGCTATATTTTCCACTATCTCCTTTGAGTGGTGTATGTACTACCCATTATTCTACTCTTTGTGTAATATACATCCATTTATGGGTATTTACATCAACATTGTATGGTCCTTCTTTCATGGGGTGTATGTTTCGTAGGTTAACAAATCGGTAAGGGAACCTTTCACCCTCTTCTTTTTAAAAGGATTCTTTTTGTTATGTATTTTAATTCACATATTCTTATGCTGGGATATGTTCTTCAATATCTTTATTACTGTAAATCTTATGTCCAAGTAATGAGATTCCCATTTTTTTCTCATCAACTCATTTTCTAAAATTTGATGTGACGTCGTTAGGCTACTGAATTTGTGTAAGGGAACTTCTTAATCCAATTTCAATTCTTTAGGTTAATCCTCTAATTATAGATTATGTAGTGCTATGAATATGTGTGAATGACATATGATTGTTTTACACTTAATATCCAATTATATTGGGTGTATTAATTTTTGTCACACATAATTATGTCATTGATTTATCCTTAATCTAAGTATATCGTCTTTATAAGGTACTTCATCTCACTCTCCTTTCATTGAGGAATCCTTTGACTTATACATGAATTTCTTTTATACGGTGTATAAAACCCTTTTTACTTTTAATTTCATTAAAATGGAATCTTTTCTGTATGAAGCGTTTTACTAAATGACAAAAAATAATATTTATTTTTTTACATAAGCGGTGACAACGACCATTTCCGCCACCACGATTATTATTTGATCGATGACTTCCTTAACAATCCGTACTGTTTTTAAAAGGAAAATGAATACCATATACTCCATTTACGTATTTTGGTATTGAAAATGGTTTTTAGAATGGATTTATTATTTCAATATCATAAAATGTTATATTGTTATTTCAATGTGGGAACGTTATCTTTCCTTTATGCTTAAGTTATGTATTATGATTATGTTATGGTTCTTGGCCATTGTTACGTATATGGGTAGTTCCATGATAAACCTAGGGTGGGTGAGCCCGAGATAGCTCTCCAATGCATTGGTAACATGATGGAGGTAAACGTGAATGTTTCTACGAAGACATTTAGGGAATATACTCTGATGGGTATTCCAAATGTGACTCCCTATGTAGCTGTGATAGCTACAATGTAAGTATTTTATGTATACCTTATGTTTCCTTTATGAATTGTGATTACTAAGTGATATTCATAAATATTATGATTTCAGAAGATATGTTAGGATTGAAAATTATGGTATTACTGGTTTTTATTTTTGATGGGTTAATGTTTCCTTTCATTATGTTATAACTGTTACTGAACTTTTTATGGTCATCCCATGTTTTTGAAATGTTTTTCACAAGTTATAAGGAAGGGTAAGAGAAAGGAAGTATTCAAGAATATTTATATCTATAAAAGAACTCTTGTTTATTTATGTTTTTTTTATTTTTGAGAAAAATCAGTTATACTAGAAGTGTCCACTTTGTAATATCCAAGTTTACATGTAATAGTTATGGTCTAATTATCTAAAACTCTAAACCGAAAAAGAACATCAATGCGAATTATTCATTTAATTCAAGACTATGTAATGTTTTATGGTCGGGTCCTTATAGTTGGTATCATAGGTCAGTTTAGATAACTTTTGAGGTTAGGGTATTCTATAACAACAAGTAAAAATACCATAATGGTTAGGATTTTAGAAAGAGTCATAGTTATTTTTATAAAGTGAAGGAGTTTAAGATAACGTGAATATGTATATCTTAGTATTTAACCTCCTCATAAGATATTATATGATGATTATACTGATATTCACACACTGAACTTTTTGGTTTTAGTAAATGGCTGGATCTAGCACGAACCAATGTAACAGTGGTTGTGAAGAAATATTTGACAGTTTTCCGAACAAGCAACTGAATGATATGGGAGCTGCGACAAGAACTCTTGTTGTTATTCTCAACCAACTATCTGGAGTCATGATTGACAAACTGAACCTTAGTGATTTTTATAAGGCATCATATATTCAAGAAACTAATCCCTATGGAATATCAGGTAATAATACTAAAGGTAAGAATGTTCAAAAACCTATGTGTCAAAGATGTGGAAAGAAACACATAGGAAAATGATTCAAAGGGATAGAAAGATGATATTGATGTGGAAATGAAGGTCATAAAGCAAGAAACATCCATGGAAAATGGAGGAATCTAGTTGACTCTAGGAAAGGGAAAGAAGTTATTTCTAAAGGAACAATTAAATGTTTTAAATTTGGTGTGCATGGTCATTATGAAAAAACATGTCCTACAAAGAAGTTTCCGGAATGGGATCACCAGTATCATAAAAATATTCGTTTACAAATACCTAATGCCATTCCAATTGAGGATGAAGAAACTTACAATGACCAATGGAAGGTATGGATTATTTCTTAACATATGTTTTCCTATTATTTAATTCTTAGGATATGATTCATGATTTTTTTGTTGGAAAGAATTATTTCAGAATAAGTTGGAAAGGAATGGTCAACGGATCATGAATAACGTTGAATGAGTATGAAGTCAACATATATAGGATTCAAGAGTTATGGTAGATTTTAGGATGGTGAAATTCTCAAATGTATTAAGGCTCTTTTGATGATGGGATTACATTAGAAGACTTTTTATAGTATGTGTAACCATGATTTTTGATATATGAAAATTTTATTCAAGGAAAAATTATCTGTTATTTTGTGGATATAGTTATAAAGAACCATTTTGGTTTATATGATACTTGAATTTGAGAAAATTACCAAATAATACATTTTGGGATGGAAAACGAAAGTTATTAGATAACCTTTGTTGTTAAAATATGTTATGGTTATTTTTGATGAATTTATATCGTTTTGGGAATGTTATAAAATTATGTAGTTTTTGAAAAGGGACAACACGCAAACCATGTGGAAACCCTTCATGTTGGACGAAGCTATGGGAATAGAACCTACAACCAAAGTGCGACTGGTATTTATCACCTACCACTGGACTATGTGAAGTCCCTTCTAAGTATAACTAATTATTTTTAGTTTGATGATCTTATGAACTAGGAATAAGTTGATTTTGGGTTATCTATGGAAATTATTAACCTATCATGGAGGATTTGTGATTAGGTTAATTACTTTTCAGAATGATACTTTAAGAGTAACTAATGTTATTTGGAGATAATTGTTTAGATTTACCTTTTAAGATGATGTGATTAAATCCTTATTATATTTGGGTTTCAATCTTAGTTTGGATTCCTTTGAATAATTTTATGGATAACTATTTATTTATTGGTCTTTCTTGAACCTTGGGTTCTTTTCGTTGAATTTTGGATATTAAGAGTAGTATTTCTTCATATAAAGGATTATTATTTTAGGGATTATCTTATCTTGTGCTAACAATTTTGGTTTTCGTTAAGGTCTAAATACATGTGAAATATATAGTTCATCTTTTGTGGATTATGTGATTCTCAAGAAGTTTATTTTAGCGCTCTAAATGCAAACAAGTCATCCTCAATACTCATCGTTTGGAGGAAATATAAGTTTGTGTTAGAAATATAGTAAGAGATGAAAGTATACATGACAAGTAAGTATGTTTCATTATGTTTTAGTTAAGATCATAAAAAAATTCCTCAATGAAATTTAACTTAAAACAAAAATGTTGTTTGTTAACTTTTCTTTTAGGGAATCAAATAGTGTTTAACCCATCACATGTTTGTGATTTTCTGGTGGTTAACTTTATCTTAATCTTGTTTTCTATCAGTTTCTATCAGACCTTGATGTTTTTTTTCTCCTCCATATCCATGTGTTCATGGAATCCTAGTATTTTTTGTATTGGTTGACCTTTGTACTTTTCTTTCATTCTTTTAAAGTGACAGTTTAATTTACTCCTTTTCCTATGTGGGGCTTTCAATGAAGATTCCAAGCCCAATTTTAAAATTGTGAGGACGAAATTCCCAAAAGGGGGGAAGAATGTAACATCCCAGGTAAATAAAGAATATGAAAATTTCAAATTTATTAATAATTGTGAAAAAAATGTTAATGTTACTTTAAAAGGTAGTTCTATGTTCAATGGCGTACCCAATACGCAACAACGAGTTTCTTTGAAATCATACATTGCACACTAATAATATAATAATATTATTTTAAATAGTAGTTAACGCATAGCCGTTGTAATGGAAGGAATGAACAGAACTAACCACAAAATAATTGTATATGTTTGTTAACTATTTTAACAATTACCCAAAAAATGATAGAGGCTTAAAATGTGAAGGAATCCAATTTTAAGCATTAATATTCTAATATTATTTAAAAGGTCAATTAACCGCCTTTTGATGGAGAACCCTTTGTAAATCCACATTTTGACAATTTTATATGTTATATTTGACAAAATAAAATCTTTCTTGACAATCGGGACATCAAAACTTACTTTGTGTAAATTTTTCTTATTTTTTCGATAAAGTTCTTTTTTTATAAATAGTGAAAAATGCTGTATTTTAACTCAAAACCTCCTTTTAATGTAATTTATTTATATGTTTAGGTTATATTTTTAATTTGTTTTAAATTTTAATTACAATATATTTTTACCATTTAATTCCATGGTGGTCATTTTAATTGATTTCACTTTGAAATTGGATATAAACAAGGGTCAATCCTTTGATAGATATTATTTCTTAATAACACGCTATTTGTTTTGACAGTAGGAATTAATTATAAAATTAATTATTGAAACTTATATGTTTTCAATTTGGTAAAATGGAAATCATTTTTGAATTTGGAATATCAAATTTACTTGGGGTGAATTTTTGGTATTTTACAGACAAATATTCATTTTTAATGAATAGTGAAAAATACTGCATTTTACTTCAAAACTACTTTTTCATATATTTTAATTATATAGTTAGATTTTCCTTTTAATTGGTTTTAAAGTGTAATTGAATTATTTTTTATCACTTAATTTAATTTTGTTCATTGTATGCAATTTCACATTTCAATTGGATGTAAAAACAAGTCAAAATTTTGATGAATTTTACTTCTTAAAAAACTCGTCTTTGGTTTTGACAACGAGAATTATTTTTAAATTAATTACATCAATTTATGTTTTTTTAATTTGATAAAATGGATTCAATATATTTAATCATAAGTTCAAAATAATGCAATTAAGAGTCTTTTTGTTTTTGGACATTATGAATAGTAACGACAGTAATTATCTTTATTTATCGTGATTAATTTGTAATCGGGAAGTTAAGGGTAAAAAAATAATATCATAATAATATAAAAGGACCCCAAAATGTGTCAAAATCCACGTTTTTGAGTCATGGACGACCATGGAAATCTTTTTACCGATCTTTAGGGCCCTTGGAGTCACATGGGTGTAATAGTGACATTTTTGACATTAATTTTAAAAAAGAAGAGAAATATAACAAAGGTTTGTATATCCTATGTAAAAAAATTTAGTTTTGTTTTCGTAAATGATATCTTAGAGTAAAAATACTTATTGGAAATATAAAAATATTTCTGACATCATGATGGTTTTTTTATAATTTTTAGACATTAAATAAAAAAATTTATTTATGACACCATAATGATGTAGTGATTACCTCATTAATGAACGATTTAAATAAAATTAGAAGATAAGGTAAAATCTAAGACATAAAATTGTCCAAAACCTATTGGATGATTGTTTTTCTAACCCTTATCACCTTATCCTCAAAATATATCAATGTGGGGCCTTTAAAATCTGAAAATCATTTTGTAATATAGTAACATTTCAAGACTTTCCAAAAGTGACCCTCCTCCCCCTTATAAAAATCCCCCACCTAAACCAAAATTACCACACCTCTCAAGACCTTGGATAATCCAGAATATTCCCATATTATCTCTCCACATCACTCTCTTACTTCAAGAAGCCTCACTTTGGGATGAAGTCTTTCCAAGGAAGCCTTTGGCTCAAATCAAAAAGAGTTACCCGATTTATAGGTAATGTCTTCTATCAAGTTTCTTTCTTTTATTTTCCTTCTTCACTCACCACTATCTTATTATTATTTTATCACATGATAAAAACAGTAACTTAAATATACAATGATTTATTTATGATAAGGATTCTACCTATACTTACAAACACCTCTATCTAATGGTTAATGAACATATTGTTTCTGTGGGTGGTGAATTACTGCCTCATGAAACGATGATTGTTCAATATTCTTTTAACACCTCTCACAATGGACATTATGATGGAACTATATTTATATATGATATATATTATATTTATGTCCTCTCAATGCTTCTGTATTTTATATTTAAAACATACCTTTATGCTTTTCATGTTGTGAAAATGCGATAATTTCATATGAGGAAGTGTGGACAACCGCCCCCTCAAGTGATGTGACTCGTTCTTTCCAAACATGGAATTTATAAAGAATTTAATTAATGATCTTATGTTACCTACATAATGTACATATTATATTGGAATTATAATATATATATATATATATATGTCTAATTTAGTTTTAAAGTCCATTAATATGACAAAAAAATGAAAGTAGCGTTCATGCGTACGTACGGCCTACCGTCCCCATGAAAGGCACATTATATTTACTTTCTACAAACAATATGGAATATTATTTAATAAATATATACTAGATATATATGATATTTAATTCATGAACACCATTTTGGAGATGATGTAATTATAACTACATGGATAATTCTCTTCAAACAAGTTCATTGTTGACTCTTATACCGAACATCGACAAAACGTATGACATAAACTCACATAATTAACTAACTATTATAATATGATAATATGTGAAATGAATTGAATAATAAACTCTTTATTAATTCCTTAAGAAATTCTAAATTGACCACAGTTTATTATTCAGGAATATAAAGAAATGAACAAGACAAGTCAGACTTCAGGTAAGGGGATTTCTTATCTCACTTTTAATTTTGTGAGATTTTCATTGTTCGCCAATTATTTATTGCATGTGTTGAATTGTGTACTGCCATTTGATTTATATTATCATTAATCTATTTATATTCATGGTATTCTGTGATTCATTTTGTTCTTATTATCTTTTGTTCATATGACTTGATTGATTACAATGAGGTAAGGGGTTTTATCTCACTTTTTATTCCCCTATGATTTATGCTATATTTTCCACTATCTCCTTTGAGTGGTGTATGTACTACCAATTATTATACTCTTTGAGTAGTATACATCTATTTATGGGTATTTACATCAACATTTTATGGTCCCTCTTTCACAGGGTGTATGTTTCGTAGGTTACCAAATCGGTAAGGGAACCTTTCACCCTCTTATTTTTAAAAGGCTTCTTTTTGTTATGTCTTTTAATTCACATATTCTTTTGTTGGGATATGTTATTATATATCCTTATTACTGTTAATATTATGTCCATGTGATGAGATACCATTTTTTCTCTCATCAACTCGTTTTCTGAAATTTGATGTGACGTCGTTAGGCTACCAAATTTTTGTAAGGGAACTTCTTAATCCATTTCAATTCTTTGGGTTAAACCTCTACTCCATGATTATGTCATGATATGAATATGTGTGAATGTCCTATGATTGTTTTACACATAATATCCGATTATATTGGGTGTATTTATTTTTTTCACAAATAATTATGTCATTGATTTGTCCTTAATATAAGGATACCGTCTTTATAAGGGACTTCGTCTCAATATCCTTTCATTGAGGCATCCTTTGATTTATACCTGAATTTATTTTATACGGTTTATAAAACCCTTTTTACTTTTCATTTCATTACAAGGGAATATTTTCTCTACAAATCATTTTACTAAACGACAAAATGGAATGTTTCTTTTTTTACGTAAGCGGTGACAATGACCTTCTCCGCCACCACGAGTATTATTTGATCTTTGGATTTCTTAACAAGACGGAATGTTTTTAAAAGGAAAATAAATATCATATAATCTTTTTACGTATTTTGGTATTGAAAATGGTTTTTAGAGTGGATTTATTATTTCAATATCATAAAATTTTATATTGTTATTGCAATGTGGGAATGTTATCTTTTCTTTATGCTTAAGTTATGTATTATGATTTTGTTATGGTTCTTGGCCATATTTACGTATATGAGTGGTTCCATGATAAACATAGGGAAGGTGAGCCCAAGATAGCTCTCTAATGCATTAGGTAACATGAAGGAGGTAAACGTGAATGTTTCTCTGGAGATATTTAGAGAATATACAGTGATGGGTATTCCAAATGTGACTCTCTATATAGTTGTGATAGATACAGTGTAAGTATGTTATATATTCCTTAAGTTACCTTTATGAATTGTGATTAATATGTGTTATTCATAAATATTATGATTTCAGAAGGTATGTTAGGATTTAAAATTATGGTTTCATTGGTTTGTATTTTTTATGGGTTAATGTTTCCTTTCATTATGTTATAACCCTTACTGAGATTTTGATACTCATCCCAAGTTTTTGAAATGTGTTTCACAGGTTATATAGAAGGGTAAGATAAAGGAAGTATTCATGAAGATTTATATCAAGAAAAGAACTCTTGTTTTATTTAAGGATTTTTTTATTGTTGTGAGAAATTGGTTATAGTAGAAGTTTCTACTTTGTAATATCCAAGTTGACATGTAATAGTTATGGCCTAATTATCTAGAACTCTAAACCTGAAAATATCCTCAATGTGAATTACTCATTTAATTCATGACTATGTAATTTTTTAAGGTCGAGTCCTTATTGTTGGTATGAGAAGTCGGTTTAGATAACTTTAGAGGTTAGGGTATTATTTAAGAACAAGTGACATTACCATAATGGTTAGGAGTTTAGAAACAGTCATAGTTATTTTTATAAAGTGACTGAGTTTAAGATAACATGAATAAGTATATCTTAGTATTTACCCTCCTCATAAGATATTATATGATGATTTTACTGATATACACATGCTAACCATTTTGGTTTTAGTAAATGGCTGGATATAGCAAGCACCAAAGTTACAGTGGATGTGAAGAAAACTGTGATAGTTTTCTGAATGTGCAGCTTAATGATATGGGAGATACAACTTGAACTCTTTTTGTTATTCTCAACCAACTCTATGGATTCATTATTGACCACCTAAACCTTAGTGATTTTTATAAGGCATGATATATGCGAAAAACAAATCCCTATGGAAGTTCTGGTAATAATAATAAAGGTAAGAATGTTCAAAAACCAATGTGTCAAAGATGAGGAAAGAAACACATATGAAAATGTTTCAAAGTGATGGAAAGATGCTATAGATGTTGAAATGAAGTTCATAAAGCGAGAACCTACCATGGAAAATGGAAGCATCTAGTTGACTCTAAAAAAGAGAAAAAATTTCTTTCTGAAGGATCAATTGAATGTTTTAAATGTGGTGTACATGGTCATTATTCAAACACATATCCTAAAAAGAAGTTTCGAGAATGGGATCACTAGGATCATACAAATATTCGTTTACCAATACCTAATGCCATTCTGATTTAGGATGAAGAAACTGAAAATGACCAATGAAAGGTATGGATTATTTCTTAACATATGTTTTCCTATTATTTAAATCTTAGGATATGATTCATGATTTTGTTTGTAGGAAAGAAGTATTTCAGAATAAGTTTGAAAGGAATGGTTAATGGATCATGAAGAATGTTGAATGACTAATAAGTCAACATATAAGAGATTCAAGAGTTATGGTAGATTTCAGGATTGTGAAATTTTTAAAATTATTAAGTCTCTTTTGATGATGGGATTACATTAGAATACTTTTTATAGTTTGTGTAACCTTGATGTTTGATATATGAAAATTTTATTCAAGGAATAATTATCTTTTCTTTTGTGGATATAGTTATAAAGAACCATTTCGGTTTATATGATCCTTGAATTTGAGGTAATTACCGGTTCATACATTTTGGGATGCAAAATGAAAGTTATTAGATAACCTTTGTAGTTAAAATATGTTATGGTTATTTTTTATGAATTTATCTCTTTTTTGGAATGTTATAAAATTATATAGTTTTTGGAAAGGGACAACACGCAAACCGCGTGGCAACCCGTCGCATCGGACGAAGTTGCGGGAATCGAACCTAAAACCAAAGTGGGAATGGTATTTATTGCCTACCACTAGACTACATGAAGTCCCTGGTAAGTATGACAAATTATTTTTAGTTAGATGATCTTATGAATAAAGAATAAGTTGATTTTGGGTTATCTATGGAAATGATTAACCTATCATGGTGGATATGTGATTAGGTTAATTACTTTTCAGTATGAGACATTAAGAGTAACTGATGTTATTTGGAGATAAATGTTAAGATTTACCCTAGAAGACGATGTGATTAAATCCTTCAGAGATTCGGGTTTCTATCTTAGTTTGGATTACTTTGAAGAATTTTATAGATAGTTGTTTATTTAATGGTATTTCTTGAACCTTGGGTTCTTTTTGTTGAATTTTGGAGATTAAGAGTAGTATTTATTTTTATAAAGGATTATCATTTTGGGGATTGTCTAATCTTGTACTAACAATTTTGGTTTTGGTTATGGTCTAAAGACATGGGAAATATATTGTTCATCTTTTGTGGATTAGGTTATTCTCATGAAGTTTATTTTAGGGCTCTTAATGCGAAAAAGTCATCATGAATACTGATCGTTTGGAGGAAATATAAGTTTATGTTAGAAATATAGTAAGAGATGAATGTCTACATGAAAAATAACTATGTTTTGTTATGTTTTAGTTAGGCTCATGAAAATATTCCTCAATGAAATTTAACTTAAAACAAAAACGTTTTTTGTTATCTTTTCTTACTCAGGAATAAAATATTGTTCAAGCCATCACAAGTTTGTGATTTTCTGGTGGTTAACTTTCTCCTACTCATATTTTCTATCACTCTCCATCAGATATTGATGGTTTGTTTCTCCTCCATATCCTTGTTTTCATGGAATCCTAGTATCTGTTGTCTCGGGTGACCTTTTTACTTTTCTTTCATTCTTTTTAAGTGATAGTTTAATTTACGCCTTTTCCGATGTGGGGCTTTAAATGAAGTTTCTCAGCCCAATTTTAAAATTGTGAGGACACAATTCCCAAAAGGGGGGAAGGATGTAACATCCCAGGTAAATAAATAATATGAAATTTTCATATTTATTAATATTTTTGAATAAAATGTTAATATTACTTTAAATGGAGTTCTATGATCGATGGCATACCCAATACACAACAACTGGTTTCTTTGAAATCTTACGTTGCACACTAATAATATAATAATATTTTTTAAATGGTAGTTAATGCCTAGATGTTGTAATGTCTTGAATGAACAAAACTAACTAAAAAATGATTATATATGTTTTATAAATATTTTAACAATTTCCCAATAAATGATAGAGGCTTAAAATGTGAATGAATCCAATTTTAAGCATAAATATTCTAATATTCTTTAAAAGGTCGATTAACAAACTTTTGATGGAGAACCCTTATTAAATCCACTTTTTGATAATTTTATATGTTATGTTTTACAATATAAAATACTTATTTATAATCGGGACATTAAAATTAACTTTTTGTAATTTTTTTAGTTTTCCGATAAAGTTCATTTTTTATGAATAATGAAAAATGTTGTATTCTAATTCAAAACCTCATTTTAATGTAACTTATTTATATGGTTATATTATTTTATTAATTTGTTTTAATGTGTAATTATAATATATTTTTACCATTTAATTTAATGGTGGTCATTGGAATTAATTTCACTTTGAAATTGGACATAAACAAGTGTCAATATTTTGATAGATATTATTTCTTAAAAACACACTATTTGTTTTGACAGCGGGAATTAATTATAGAATTAATTAATGAAAATTATATGTTTTGAATTTGGTAAAGTGGACATCATTTCTGAATTTGGAATATCAAATTTACTTTGGATAAATATTTGGAATTTTTCTGACAAATGATCATTTTTAATGAATAGTGAAAAATACTGCATTTTACTTCAAAACTGCTTTTTCATCTAATTTAATTATATTGTTAGATTGTTTTTTAATTGTTTTTAAAGTTTAATTGAATTATTTTTTTATCACTTAATGCAATGTTGTTCATTATAAGTAATTTATCTTTTAAATTGGATGTAAAAACAAGTCAATATTTTGATAAATTTTACTTCTTAAAAAACCCGTCTTTGTTTTTGACAACGAGAATTACTTTTAAATTAATTACTACAATTTCTGTGTTTATAATTTGTTAAAATGGATTCTATATTTGGAATCATATGGCCCAAATTATGTAATTTATACTCTTTTTTTGACATTGTGAATTTTAACGACGGTAATTATCTTTAATTATCGTGATTAATTAGTAATCGGGTAGTTAAGGGTAATAAAATAATATCATAATAATATAAAATGACCACAACATGTGTCCAAATACTCTTTTTTGATTCATGTACGACCATGGGATGCTTTTTACCGAAATTGTGGGCCCATGGAGTCACATGGGTGTAATAGTGACATTTATGACATTATTTTTAAAAAAGAAGAGAAATATAACAAAGGTTTGTATATCCTAAGAAAAATAATTTAAATTTTGTTTAAATAAATGATCTATTAGACTAAAAATAGTAATTGGAATTCTAATAATATTTCCTACATCATGATATTTTTTTTAAAATTTTAAGAAATTAAATAAATAAATTTCTTTATGACACCATGATGATATAGTGATTACCTCATTAATTAACGATTTAACTAAAATGAAAAGATAACGTATAATATAAGACATAAAATTGTCCAAAACCTATTGTATGGGTGGATTTGGAACCATTATCACCTTATCATAAAAATATATCATTTAGGGACCTTTAAAATCTGGAAATCATTTTATAATAAAGTAACATTTCAAGACTTTCCAAAAGTGACCCTCCTCCCTCTTATAAAAGGCCCCCACCTCTACCCCCATACCCACACCTCTCAATCCCTTGTATCATCCAACATTTTCTCATAATATCTCTCAACATACCCTTATTACTTGTAGGCACATTACATTGGGCAGAAGTCTTTCCAAGGAACCCATTTTCTTAAATCAAAAAGAGTTACCAGATTAAGAGGTAATGTCTTCTCTCGAGTTTCTTTCTTTTATTTTCCTTCTTCACTCACCACTATCTTCTTATTATTTGATCCCATAATAAAACTAGTATTCCAAATATACTATTATGTTGTTATGATATTTATTCTTCCAACACTTACACACACCTCTTTCTAATGGTTAAAGAACATACTATTTCTGTGGGTGGAAAATTACTGCCTCATGAAATGATGATTGTTGAATATTCTTTTAACACCACTCATGGTGGCCATTATGATAGAACTATATTTATATATTATATATATTATATTTATTTCCACTCAATTATTCTGTATTTTATATTTAAAATATACCTTTATGCTTTGCATGTTGTGCAAATGCGATAATTTAATATGAGGAAGTGTGGACAACTGCCCCCTCAAGTGATGTGACTCGTTCATGCCAAACATGGAATTTATAAAGAATATAATTAATGAAATTATTTTACATATATAACATATATATTAGAATTTAGTTATAATATATCTATGTCTAATTTAGTTTTAAAGTCCATTAATATGACTAAAAAATGAAAGTAGCATTCTTGCGTACGTATAGCCTACCGTCTCCACGAACGGTACATTTCATTTATTTTCTCCAAACATTATGGAATATTATTAAATACATATATACTATATATATATGATATTTAAATCATGAACACCATTCCGGAGATGATGTACTTATAACTACATGGACAATTCTCTTCAAACAAGTTCATTGTTGACTCATGGTCTGAACATCGACAAAACGTATGATATGAACTCACAAAATTAACTAATTATTATAAAATGTTAATATGTGATATGATTTGAATGATAAAATTTAAAGGTTTTCCTTAATCAATTATAAATTGACCAAATTTTAATATTAATTAATATAAAGAAACGAAGCAGACAAGTCAGACTTGAGGTAAGGGGATTTCTTATCTCACTTTTAATTCCGTGAGATTTCCATTGTTCGCCAATTATATATTGGATGTGGTGTATTGTGTACTGATATGTGATATATATTATCATGATTATATTTATATTAATGGTATTATATGATTCATTCAGTTCTTATAATCTTTTGGTCATAGGACTTGATTGATTACAACGAGGTTAGGGGTTTTTATCTCACTTTTTATTCCCATGAGATTTATGCTATATTTTCCACTATATCCTTTGAGTGGTGTATGTACTTCCCATTATTCTACTCTTTGAGTAATATACATAAATTTATTGGTATTTAAATCACCATTGTATGGTCCTTCTTTCATGGGGTGTATGTTTCATAGGTTACCAAATCGGTAAGGGAACCTTTCACCCTCTTCTTTTTAAAAGGCTTATTTTTTATATGTATTTTAATTCACATCTTCTTGTGTTGGGATATGTTCTAAAATATCCTTATTGCTGTAAATCTTATGTCTAAGTGATGAGATACACTTTTTTCTCTCATCAAATCATTTTCTGAAATTTTATGTGACGCTGTTAGGCTACTGAATTTTTGTAAGGGAACTTCATAATATAATTTCAATTCATTAGGTTAAACCTCTACTTCTTGATTATGTTGTTCTATGAATATGTGTGAATGACCTATGATTATTTTACACTTAATATCAAATTATATTTGGTGTATTTATTTTTTTCACACATAATTATTTCATTCATTTTCCTTAATCTAAGGATACAGTCTTTATAAGGGACATCGTCTCAATCTCCTTTCATTAAGGCGTCCTTTAATTTATAGATGACTTTCTTTTATACGGTGTATAAAACCCTTTTTACTTTTAATTTCATTCAAATGTAATCTTTTCTCTATGAAGTGTTTTACTAAATTACAAAAAGGAATGTTTCTTTTTTTTTACGTAAACAGTGACAAGGACCTTTTTTTCCACCACGAGTATTATTTGATCTTTGACTTCCTTAACTAGCTGTAATGTTTTAAAAAGGAAAATAAATACCATATACTCTTTTTACGTATTTTTATATTGAAAATGGGTTTTAGAATGAATTTATTATTTCAATATCATAAAATGTTATATTGTTATTCTGATGTGGGAACATTATCTTTCCTTTATACTTAAGTTATGTATTATGATTACGTTATGGTTCTTGGCTGGTGTTACGTATACAGGTGGTTCGGTGATAAACCTAGGGTGGGTGAGTCCTAGATTTCTCTCAAATGCATTGGGTAACGTGAAGGAGTTAAACATGTTTTTTTCTCCGAAGATATTTAGGTAATATACTGTGATGGATATTCCAAGTGTGACTCCCTATGTAGTTATGATAGCTGCAATGTAAGTATGTTATATATGCCTTAAGATACATTTATGAATTGTGATTACTATGTGTTATTCATAAATATTATTATTTCAGAAAGTATGTTTGGATTTAAAATTATGGTTTAATTGGTTTTTATTTTTGATGGGTTAATGTTTCCTTTCAATATGTTAAAACCCTTACTAATCTTTTTATGCTCATCCCATGTTTTTGAAATGTTTTTCACAGGTTATAAGGAAGGGTAAGAGAAAGGAGGTATTCAAGAAGATTTATATCAAGAAAATAACTCCTATTTTATTTATGTATTTTATTTATTGTTGTTAAAAATCAGTTATAATAGAAGTTTCTACTTTTTAATATCCAATTTGACATGTAATAGTTGTGGCCTAATTCTCTAAAACTCTAAAACTGAAAAGACCCTCAATGTGAATTATTCATTTAATTCAAGAATGTGTAATGTTTTAAGGTCGAGTCCTTATATCTCCCATCATTAAAACATAAATAGGGAAGTATGGGGGAGGTTTGAAAGCATAACCCAACATTTATAATTGAAATTAAAAGGGAATAACAATTTTTGGAATATTAGACAATAATGAGAAAGGAATAAAAAACCTTACATGGAAGTGTGATTCCAAAGGCCTAAGAGGGGCTTGATAGAGGCTTATTGGGAGCTTGGGGAACTTTGCGAGGATTATAGAGAGATGAGGTCAGAGGTTGGATGAACTGCAAAGGCTTTTATTTAGGATGAAGTGGGAGATTGTGTGGGTTTATATATGAAAGGTGAGGGAATTCTTTATTATTTAGGTTTGGGACATCTCACATTACACTAATCCAAACCACAAACCAGCACATGGTTTTTTCCCATGGTTTTTGGAAAAGGGAAGTGTAATAAAATATTTTATAATTACAATGTATTAAATTCTTAAAATAATGGGGTTTCTTAAGTGGAGGTGAGTCACACTGTCAAGGAAAACAATTTAAAAAGACTAGATGTTTAATAAGTCTTGAAGGGTCCATTAATGATTTGTAAAATAAGTCAAACAAACCCAAAACCACATTATTTTAATTTCAAAACATATATTGGACGAACATAAAGCTTATAGTATTTTATTACATCACTATTGGGTCATTATGATGTCATTAAACACATTATATATTTAAATGGTATTTAATTTTTACCCAAAAATTTGACTCTCTCAAAAAATTATGAAAAACTCACCATTGGATAATTTATATGTCCTGATTAAAGAAATAATATTTATTTTATCTAAATAATTTTCTAAATATGTTAATTTCCACATTAAAAAAACCCGACATTTATCAAAAATTCACAGGTTTTGAGAAAAATGGATTTCAAACCTTAATAAAAATTACGATTGCATTCATAAAATTACATGATAATTTTTTTTAATAATAATTAATTTAATAACCATAATAATATTTATATAAATTATTATTTAATTCAATAATCTATTAATTCATAAAAATATATTTCTTAATGGAATATTAACTAAAAATGCTATTTTTGATTTAAAAACTATTTACAAGGTAACAATAATAAAATGAAAGTATGTTCATTATTATATTAAAAAATAATATAAATAACCATAGTGCTAAGGTATTGTTACATAAACCCTTATAACACCCGCATAATACCGAAGAGTAAGGTGTGTGATGGTGACAGACTCTTAGGGTGGCTAAGATAACATTGCTCGGGTGGTAATCTCTATTAACTTCCACTTCTCTCATAGGCGGTCCTACTCGAGCTTAACATATTAAAGCTCAGCTTGGGATTGGAAAGAGAGAAGCCCAATGATGCAACCTCCTTTCCGAGCTCTGACAAATGAGCTTCGTATGAGGAATGTCTACTAGATGAGGCCATCACTTCCTTTTTTTCTGAGTAAATTAGATTTGTTATAACCTTATATTTATACTAATCATGTGATCACTGTTCAACGACTATTTTAGAAACAATCATAATTATTAACATAAAACCAAAGAAGATGACATTTTATATAAACATTTTACATAAAGAGGCATTTATTTATATCAATAGGTATTTCCAATAATGAAGGTTTGGGTCGTTACAATCTTCCCCCCTTAAACAATTTCTCCCTCGAAATTTTCTTTTCCCACACTAAAATAGATGTGGGTAACTCTGCTTCATAATTTCCTCTGATTCCCATGTTTCTTCATCAATCTTGTGGTTTTACCACAATAACTTGATGAGGGGCATTGTCTTATTTTGTACTAATTTTTCTCTACCATCTACGATCTTCACCGGTTGCTCTTCATAAGAAAGATCATCATCTAACTATACCACCTCTGAAGAGAGTACATGTGAAGGGTCTGGTATGTACATACATAAGAGGGATACATGAAAGATATCATGTACAATGTCCATGGTAGGCGGAAGTACTAGTTGATAGGCCACAACCCCGACATGATCATGAATCTTGAAGGGGCCAATGTACCTTGGACTTAACTTCCCTTTCCTTCCAAACCTCATGAACTTCTTGCATCGACATATGCATAGAAATACCATGTATCTAACTTTAAACTCAAGTTCTCGTCAACGGTTGTCTACATAACTCATTTTTGACTCTAGGATGCCTTGATATTCTGTTGAATGGTTTTTTCCTTCTCCGCCATTTCATCGACCATTTCTGGTCCAATAGGCTTATGTTCACTGGCCTCATCCCAACACGCCGGTGTTCTGTACCTTTTCCCATAAAGGGCATCATATGGTGCCATTTGGATGTTTGAGTGGAAACTGTTACTATAAGAGAACTCAACCATAGTAAGATGTTGATCCCATCCTCCTTTAAAGTCTATTGAGCATGCTCTCAACATGTCCTCAAGTTTCTGGATAGTCGACTCGAATTGGCCATCAGTTTTAGGATGATAGTATGTACTAAAGTTCCGTTCAGTATTCAGAGCATGTTAAAGACTCTTCCAAAACTTATAGGTGAATCTTGGATCTCAATCGGACATAATAGATAGTGGTACTCCATGCAGCCTTACCACATACCTAATATATATCCGTGCTGGCTGATCCAATGAGAAATATTCCTGAATAGAAATGAAATGTAAAACCATTTTAAGATGATCCATAACAATCCAGATTGCATTGTTTCCTTTGGATGTCTTCGGTTGTCCGGTGACAATGTCCATGGTGATGTTCTCCCATTTCTATTTTGGTATAGGCAATGATTCCATCATCCCCTTAGACTTCGGCCTCTCTTCCTTCACATGTTGACACACCAGACACTTTTGATGTATATTCATTGATCTCCTTCTTCATATTATCCCACCACTAATGCTCTCAGATATCTTGATACATCTTTGTTTTTCAAGGGTGAATAGAGAAATTTTAACTATGTGCATCATCCAAAAGTTCCTTCTACAGCTCCAGACTTGATGGAACACATAGTCTTTTCCCAAATCTCACAATTCCTTCTTCATTAACATTAAACACCGAGGATTTCCCTTTTCCGATAGCTTCCTCATTTTCTTGAATTCCCGCATCATCCTTTTGATCATCATTTAACCTTTCCAAAACTGATAGTTGATCAATAATTTGTGAAAGGAATGATGATGTTCCCTTCATTATGATTCCCATGTCCATCTTTATCAAATCTATAAATATTGGATCATTTTCAATTCTCATTAATGATAGAATGAATGGGTCCTTTCTACTTAGGCCATCCGACACCTTGTTCATTTTCCCAGGGTGGTAATGGATTGAGCAGTCATAGTCATTGATTAGGTCTTACCATCTTCATTGGAATATGTTCAACTCTTTCTGTGTTAATATATACTTGAGGCTTTTGTGGTCCATATATATTTCACAATTCTCCCCAAAGAGATAATGCCGCCAAATTTTGAAAGCGAAGATCACTGCAGCCAACTCGAGGTCATGTGTTGGATAGTTCAGTTCATAAACATTCAATTTCCTTGAATCATAGGCAATGAATTTGTCATTTTGCATCAACACACATCCCATGTCCATCTTCGAGGAATCACTGAATTCCACAAAACGTTCTCCACCTATGGGTAAAGTGAGCACATGCGCAGAGATAAGCCTCCTTTTTAACTACTTGAAGATTTTTTCACATTAATCACTCCATGAAAACTTTTATCCCTTCCGAGTTATCTTTGTATGTGGGTTGGAAAATCATGAGAAATTTCTCACAAATCATCGATAATATCCAGATAACCCCAAGAAGCTTTGGATATTCATTACTGATGTCAGCCTCATCCATCCCTCAACTGCATCTGTTTTAGAGGGATCTAAAGATATCCCATTTCTTGTGATGATATGGACTAATAATGAGACCTCCTTCAACCAGAACTCACACTTGTTTTACTTTTCATAGAACGTCTCCTTCCACAAGGTCTCTATTATAGTTCTCAGATGATCCTCATGATCCTCCTTGGTTTTGGAGTATATCAGAATATCATCTATATGGACTACCACAAATTTTTTGAGGTAATATCTAAATACTCTATTCATCAAGTACATGAAGATTTCTGGAGCATTAGTGAGTCCGGAAGGAATTACTATGAATTCATAGTACCTGTATCTTGTATGAAAAGCAGTCTTGGGGATATCTTCCTTCATCAACCTTACTTTATAATATCCTGACCTCAAATCATCCTTGGAGATGTATTTTTGTCCACGCAGCTAATCGAACAAGTCATCTATTCCTGGGAGAGGATAATTTTTCTTAATCGTGATTTTGTTAAGCTTGTGATAATCGACGCAAAGGTGCATTGATCCATCTTTCTTCTTTATGAAGAGGACTAGTGCACCCCATGGTGATGCACTTGGGCATATAAACCCTTTATCCAGATTCTCTAGTAGTTATTTCTTCAACTCCACAAGCTCCACAACAACCATTTTATATGGAGTCTTGGATATTGGCAATGCCCCAGGTATAGGATCAATTGAGAATTCAACATCTCTTCTAGGAGGAAGAGCAGGAAATTCTTTGGGAAACACTTTAGTGAATTCACTCACAATAGGCATGTCCTCTAGGATGGTTTCCTCCTTAGACTCAATCATCTGAGCTAGATACGCATGCTCATAGGGCAGTAATATAAATTTTTGAGATGATGGAGCTAAAAGAGATTCATCTTCCTCCCTTCACTTGTAAAGAATCAGGGGTCGATTCTCCACATGGAGTGTTTTTTCCTCTCACGACAATTTATGTTGGATCTATATAAGGAAATCCAATCCATGCTAAGAATTGCATCAGATTCCACCATAGGGAGTATGACAAGGTTAGTTGGGAAGTTCAATCCACAGATTATGACATTGGAGGAGCTATATTCATGGGATGAAATGATTTCCCAATTTTCTGTACTCACTGACATCTTCACTTCCATGACTTCTGGTGGTGCTGGTATTGTTCTACAGAAATTTTGAGATAAAAAAGAATGTGTAAAACCTGAATTAAAAGTATGTTCGCTATTATTGAAGGAATAACTAGCATACCTGTCACCACTTAATTTTTGTGGTTCACTTCGGCAGTAGTGAGGGAAATATCTCGCACCTTCTACCTTAGAGGTTGTTGGATTCCTCTAAAAACCCTTGTCTTAGGGCACTGATTTGCAAGATGCCTCAGTTTTTTGCAGTTCTAGAAATAAACCACACATTGGAGTTCGAACAGAGAGTTCCTCTCTTCTATCGTAGTCGTGGGTCCTTCTTGCTGACAATTAATAGATGGGTTCCCTTCTCTTCCACACCTAAAGCATTTCCTCGTCCCCTTCAGGCAGTTTCCATGGTGCTTCTTTCCGAAACATTCGCAAGTGGTGTGTTGGATCTTCTTCGCACCATTGGATTTATCCATCAGACCGCCATCATTGAAGTCCACCTTATGCTTCTTATCCTCATGATACCCATGAGATTCTACGATATCCATTTCGGCCGTGAGGGAACATCAGACAATTTCTGCATATCTATCGATGTCGCGGATCTCTAGCGCTTCCCGCAGGCTAGGTTTCAGCCCACCAAAGAAGTAGTCAACCTTTCATTCGGGGGTAACGACAAAGCCGGAAGCATATCGTGCAATCCTTGGGATGTTTTCCTCATATGATCCAACATATTTTTCATCTTTTTTCTTGAGGGAAAGGAAGTCCATTTCCATATTAATCTAGAGGGTATGCCAGAAATATTTATCGAAAAACATCTTCCATAAATCCTTCCATTCCAACGCCTCGATCTCCTCATAAGGCATCATATTTTTTATCAACGTCCACCATTGATCAGCTTCACCCTCCATATGATAAGCATCCATGAGACTATTCCCTTGTTCAGAACATTGAAGGATGGAGAGGATCTTTTCAATGGAGTTGATCCATTGTTCAACGATTGATTGATCAGATGATCCATTAAAAGTTGGAGGCCATTGTCTCATGAAGCTCTTGATAGTGAATTTTTATTTCTTGGGGGGGGGGGGGGTTGAAAGTTCCTCTTGACCCATGTTTCTATTCAAAGATTGAGTTAGTTGAGAGAGAATCATGACAAAGTTTATGATTCCCTCTCTCATAGGATTGGGAATCTCATTAGTATAGTCATCACATTGATCTTCACATCGTTTGTTAGCCCATGTCCCCCTATTACCGGCCATTGGTTGGAATAAAATGAAAGTTATGGGTAACACATAGAAGGAAATCCAAGGACACAACTAAATACTTATAAATAAATTTTATTTCATTAACATTTGAATCTATTGGCTCCAGTCTATGTTATCCATGATCTACTTTCTAACATATATTCTCAGGGCATTTTTTGTCCCTTAATTGTGGTTAAAACTAAGCTTGTGAATTTACCAAATCATTTTCCCAGGAGTTTCATAACCAAGAGTATAGAAAGGCCTGTTGTTGTGCACCAGTTATCATTCAAGTCTAGCTCAAAGTAGTGTTTTCATGTTTTACCCCTAGGATACATCTTTTCGAGAGCCTCCTCTACCTACTAGTATAATATTTATTCTTTAAAAACTATTTACAAAGTAACAATAATAAAATGAAAGTATATTCATTATTATATAAAAAAAATGTACATAACCATAGTTCTAAGGACTTTTTTCATAAACCCTTATAACACCCGCATAAGACTTAAGAGTAAGCTGTGTGATGGTGACAGACTCTTGGTGTGGCTCGGGTAACATTTCTCGGGTGGTAATCTCTATCAACTTCCACTTCTCCCATTGGTGGTCCCTTTCAAGCTTAACATATTCAGGCTCGGCTTGGGCTTAGAAAGAGAGAAGCCCAGAGACACAACCTCCTTTACAAGCTCGGAGAAATGAGCTTTGTATGGGGCACGTCTATTTGATGAGGCCATCACTTCCTTTGTCTGAGTAAATTGGATTTGTTAAAACCCTATATTTATACTAATCATGTGATCACTGTTCAACGACTATATTAGCAACGGTCACAGTTCATAATATAATACCAAAGAAGATGACAGTTTATATAAACATTTTTCATAATGAGACATTTAATTAGATTAAGAGGGATTTCCATTAATGAATGTTTGGGTCGTTACATGTGGAATATCTAGAAAAATTGGAAAATGAATTGAACCATGAAGCATGAGATGTAGACTACATATTCCAATGGTTTTTGGGGAGAAAACAGTTCATGGAAAAGGAATGAAATACATAGATGTCTTATGATATGTAGGATGGATTTTTGTTTATAGAAAAAAGGCTATGATTTGAGAAAACTTGAAAGGTGTAATTTGGGAAAATGTGAGGGTGATTTGGGCCAATGATAATGAGGGACAATAGCATGCAGATAACATAGGGTAGAATGGTTCATGGGAGAAGTGATATATGGTAAAGGTTGTACCACATTGTTGATTTGGTAAATCTTAGATTAGAGATTTTTATGGAACTATTTACCTATATAAAGATCCTTAATCCCATCATTAAGAGATAGATATTTTTACAAGAGAACAAATCTACTCTGGTAATTCAATGAAGTCCAAAATTGGTTTGCGAGGGATAATTCCATGAAGGGTAAAGTGGATTGTGCAGAAACAATTATGCACAAGGTTTTTGTGGGAAACTATACCCTGAAAAAGAAGAGGTACACAAAGGATGAAGATGTGGTACATAGAGGATGAAGACATGGTATGTAGAGGAGGAAGACATGGTACGTGAAGGAGGAAGACATGACACATGAAATAGGAATAACTGGTACATGAATGAGAAATGGTCTTTATAGTAATAGGTAGTCTGTGGATGATAGATGGTTTGTAAACCAGAGACATTTTGTGAAGTAGGGAATGTATGTGGATCAGAGGCAGTACATTGAATCAGAGGAGAAGCAGTCCACAAATAATGATGGTTTAAAGAAGTATAAGTGGACTGTGAATAGGTGATCCCTGAATCATACCTACTATACAGTACAAAAAATAGGTAAGGTGGTTTGTGGAGGACTCAAGGAATCTTGAAAAAACTAAAAAATTGTTCACGTAGGCAAAATTCGCTAACCTAACATTATGTAGAGAAGTGGAATTAATCTATAGGTGAAATGGTATCTTAAAGAAAGGATCTATCTATATTATATGATTCATGATTTTATGCAATTAAGGGGGCATACAATTCCATAAACTATGAGTTGATCCCATCCAAGAATAGTGAGATAAGGAAGAGTAAGATGATGATCCTTACCACCAATAGTGAGCCAGAGGAAGAGATATAGGGAAAGACCCTTGGGAATGAAAATCATACCCTAAACATTATAATGTCAGTGATCCAATGAATAGAAGTGATCTATCCCAAACCCTGTAATTGGTAGTGATCCTTAGTGGATTTGGTACTTCGGTGCGTCTCCATTGTATGCTCCTTAGATGTAGCCCAGTAAGGGTAAACAATGTAAAATCTGTGTGTCCTGTGAATGATTTAATTCTTCATCATATATTTCTATAGGAGAATGAGAGAAACGTGTTTTTTATGAAGAAACAATATCCGACGGGGAAGAAGTTTTGATCTTTCATACCCTGATTCACCCCTCTCCCTCTCAGGGTATTTTACCTAGTGTACCTTACATCAGTTGAATTTTTTTATTCATCTAGTTGTCAATATATCCCCCATACATGTCTGGAAATTTATTCGAATAAAATTCTTCTTCTAATATGGAAATGATTATACTGGAAACCTACTCCGAGGAGTTATCCAACAGCACCTATATGGAATCGACCATTCCTTGCCAGATATATTGAAGAAGAAGTAGTCCTAGAATTTATGAAACAACCATATATAGAAAGGGAAGTGTTTAGAATGATTAGTGAGTTTAAACTCATTAAGTGTCTTGAGCTATGGAATCTTGATAATGTTATTGTCCATGGATATTGAGAAATAATCAGGGACTTGTTCATTTCAAAAGGAGTGTGATTTATTCTTCCATTCCTCAAATATTGTTCAACCTTTATTTCTCTATGCTTTTGAACGAGGGGGATTTTTTTGTTGTTAATAGACATGAGGTGTTGGCCAGTTTGGGGCATACCAAGATTATTGGATGGGAATCACTACTAGTTTTAGGGTGATAGTGGAAACTTCTTCCTTGCCAATCCTTTTCCCATTTGATGAGGGAATAAGTTGAGGTTTAGATTGGGTTTACTGAATGGATTCCACCATATATTGTTCCATTTTTTAGAACTCACAGAATGAACCTAGATACTACATTGGGATTAGAGGTGTTTATAACTCATCTCCTGGATTTTTAGTAAAGAGTTCTAGAAACTAATCTCGTGAGAGAGGGAATATGAGTGAATAGGTTAAACCATCCAATCTAGCTATATAGTGAGAATCCCACTCATTTTCACATTTTATACAATTCATCAGGTCAAGGAATTTCATTTTCCATAAAAAGGAGCTTAACATTTAATGGAATTGATGATGATGGTTTTACCATTCCAGAAAGGATCTTGCTAACAGACTATTGAGCTAGTCATATATCATCTACACTAACTTAGTCAAGTTCTCTACTTCCTACAGTCCACCCTCACCCTAAAATAGTAGTGGGTTATAAGACTAGGACTTGTGAGTCACATAATCAATTATTATAACTACTACATGGGATCCACTATTAATACTCTATATGAATAATTACGAGGTCTCCCTAATCTTCTCATCTAACTATGGCCCAAAATCCACAATCTGATGGAGATAAACTACCTTACTCAGAGCCTCTGCCTATGAAACATGATCATACCAACCCCAAGGTCCTAATCCTAACCCTCAGGGGCCTCATCCCATAAATTCTATAGTTTCCACACATCCCCACCCTCATAATGATTTACTAGATCCTATCTAGGTGCAATCACACTATAGTCAAAATACCATGGTCAATAACAGACATAACGGTCATATATATATATAATAGGGAAATATATAATAGGTAGTGTGTCTCCCAACCATTATACTTCCACACCACACCCATGTCACATGTTATCCAACCTCATAGCCCCCTACCTACCCATATGAGAGTCATGTATCATGTATCATGCATATCAGATATCATTATCTTGGGATGAATGAGTAGAAATGCAAAAAGCATTGATTTAGGAAAATGATGTTTATGTTTTTTTGACATTTCAAACCACTTACCCAATTCCATTATTCATGCCTACCCATATCAGATTCAGTCCCACAAGCATCACACACATAGGATATCATATCTTCTTTTCCAAAACTGCATACCTTAGTGGGATGAATAGAATTACAAATGAAATATTTTCATGAAAACACTATTTATCATTAAATGAAAATATAAATAAACAAACCCCTATTTTCATAATCTAGGTTCTAGGGAGTACTCATAGAAACATTCAAGAATCACTAGATTCTAATTTCCTACAATGATGAATATATAGTCTTACCTTACCATATTGGGCCACGGGTCAAAAAATCATAATTTAATAACATCATACCAAAGTGTTCCACTCAACGTGGAATTAAATCAACTATAAAATATAAAACCATGACATTAATTTCCAACCCCTTAGAAACATGGACAAGCCCCGTGCATGGGGTTGTAGGAACCCAAACAAGAGATCCTTACCCAGATCCATATGAATCATGGTATTTGGCCTACCAAAAACAAAATAGTAAAAAAAAGGAAAATAAACACTAATTATACCATTTGTATCACCCCGACTTGGACACCTCTAAACCAGTGTTATGGGCCATAGGTATAATGGGCCTTTGGTGCACATTCCCGAATGCCAATTTTTGCCAACTTGAAACGAGTATAAAATTAGGTTATAGTGGGGAGACTTTACCCTATGGTAATGATAATATAAAGGTCATATAATATAAACACTATGGAATCAATGACAAAAAACTTCAAAAATAACAATAAACATAAATAACAATCGAAAATCAACAACTATACATATCAAAAAATGTATACATGTCATACAATCATACAAAGAAATATGCACGCAATATTTATTTTGGTCGGTCATATAAAAACATACTTGAAACCCCAAAAGAAACCCCATATCAATACAAAGAACCCCTGGGTCCATTTTCCATCCATCTTATGACTCATGGTGTATCCTAAGTCCCTAAGGTCCAGCCCCTACATCTGATTCCTCACATGATCTCAAAGCTATAAAATCTACACATGTCTTGAGGGGACCATGTATATTGTGATTATAAACTCAGTAGGCCACGAAAAATATGTTCATATAATACATCCATATTTGTTGAATTGTATGTAAATATAAATAAATAGAAACTTACCTCATGTGTAAATTACATAACCAACTTTAATCATTCCCAATATCCATGAGGAAGCATTTACATAATTTGGACAATGCCTAAAATGGAATGATGTATCCTTAATTATTCACATCATGAGAACCCTTAGTCTCTACCCATAACATGTCACACAGATTCTCATTCCATCTGATACCACATATTCCACATATCGATTAATATTGGAATCCCATCAGCATACCCAAATATATATCACAAGTCCCTTTGACATCCACATGAACACTCACCATTGGCACAATACCCCAATATCCGATAGAATAAGGAGATATATCCTTCGATGATTAATAAACCACTATCATCTTAAGAGCTCTATTTCCTAGGGCACGATGATATCCATCCTCCCATCATCCCATCCCATCATTTATCATTGTCATGGTGAGCCTCATCTCGTATATGATGGTTTCTCTCACTACCAATTCATCCCATTATCCATCAATGCCATATCGAACCTCAACCCCAATATGATACTATAACTCACCATAAACCATGCTTTATATATTGAGAACCTCCTCCTTAACTAATGGTCAATTCCACCCCCTATGATAATAAATCTGTGAAGGCATCCACCCAAAAGGACTATCCAACACCACCTCAACTAATTCCTTATCTATGTGTGCACAACCCCAACGACACTATTATCCAATCATGGTGTTTGGAAATAATAAACATTTTATAAGCCACACCAACTGGAAACATTGTTTCCACATTAAAATATCATCACCCATTCATAACATTGTCATCACCATCCACCTCATCCTCTCAATCACATTAACTCAATTATAATGGTCAACACCATCCCTCATATATCATAACACACCCTCAACCCAACAAGATTCTTTGTCTTAATTTTTATGATCACATCACCCCATATATTTCATTCTATTCCAAACATGTTTCCAAAGAACAAATAAATTTATTTCACAATTCAATAAAATTAAATAATTTAAAAAAATTTATAACATGGTCTACAAAATAAATGCCCCAAATTTTTTTTTAAATATTTGAAGATGCAACACTGGTCCCATAAGTATCTCATAAAATCAATTAAATGACTTAAATTAAATCTTTAATTAATAATGGTTTCACTTATACAATTCTTACACACCCATATTAAAATCAACATTTCATAGCTTACGTATATTCAAGGAGAAATATAGGAAGAACCTACATTATATTTATAAGTTATCACTAATCAAATACTAGCCTCTAATCCAATATTGATTGAGAGAAATCAAAGAATCTAAAAAAAAAACTAGACATATGGAAAATGATATCAGAGGGAAATATCATTATAAAAGGTGAGAGAAAAGAAGATAATAAGTACGTGGAATCAAGGACCTACTGCTACACTTCCAACAAACCCAATTGAGATTAAATCTTAGATCGAAAATGGGAGAATACAAGGTACCTAAGAGTGGTACAAGGGAAGATCCCCATATTGAGGGAGGTTCATTAATAAGAGGAGAAAATGGGAGAATAGGTAAATATAATGGGTAGTTTCATAAATTCAACCAATTTATTGAATCTAATTGTTAGGACCCACGATTTGGTTAATTGTGAACCGACCATATAATGCTAGTGTCTAAAGCCACCTCCACTAGACAAGGCTAGGTTAAATGTTTTTCAAACCATGAACAACCTATATAGATCACCTCTTCTAAAAAATATTGGAATCTCAAGCAACCATCTTACACACCCCGCATGGGTTGGCTAATTGTGCTCTATAATAAAATGTGCCACATAGTCTCCACTTAAGGTCCTTAGGGATTGAGAAATCTATGTGACTCTACCATCACATTATAAAAAATGATTTTCGGGGATTGTTTCCCCTGAAAATCATCCAAAATACCATGTCACATATAGGAGACTAAACCCCATCTAGAAACAATACCTTAGAGTAATAAAAATATCATAATTAGGAATTCATTCACAATTCAGAAGTTGTCCCACTCACCAAAATAAAGAATTTAAATTTACACAGCAATCCTAATCCAATAAAAAACCTGAGATATTATATAATTATGATATAATATAAATTAAAAGAAACTTGGCCTGATCCCCCTTCTAATTTCACTATTATTAAACTATTGTTTCATTTTTTATTTTTAATTACAAATAAAAAAAATAAAAAACAAATTCATTTTACTCTATTTTAAGTAACAACTTGATTATAGAGTGATCCTCTCTAGAGATAACAAAAGTTTACCACTATATTTTATTTTAACTTAGAAAGTATGTTTTTCTACACCACTTTATATGAATATATTAGATAACACTTTGATCAAAGAAGTTTTCCCCTATAATAAAATTTTATGTGGTTTTCTTTTCATTTGAAGGAATTCCTATATAGATTCATGGGTTATTATTTGAGGGTTGGGGACCGAGGGTTACTTGTGTAGAGAATTACAATATTGTTAGTTCTTATGTTCTCCAAATAAGTTCTATTTGGTACTTAGCATAGCTAGGATCACCTAGTGACTATGTCCCCAAGGGGTGATTAATTTAGATAAATTGACAGGAGACCTCTATGAAGTATTAAGATATCAAATGAGATGTGATATAGACTATGTTGAGTCCTAGGGATAGAGTTTAGGAATGATTATTGATGGATGAGTCAACTCTATAACTCTTGAGTGTTGAGGAAAACCCTCATAAGGTTAGTGGTTACTATTTATATTCCCTTTGAGTAAGAGGTTTCCATGGGGACTTGGTGTAAGATGATAATGAGTGGTTCCCTTTTGGTGATGGTTGAGATGTCTCATTTAATAAAAAAGGGATGGAACCCTAGAGTACATCATATATGATTACTAGGACTTGGAATTGAGAAACCTAGGTGGAATTTTGTTTAGGGATCTGGAACAACCTAATGAGGCTAGGATCAAGATGATCATTCCGGCTATTGTGTCGCCAAGGAGTGATGTGTATAGATTTGTACCAATGAGAAAATGTCAAGATGGTTTTGGAAGACCCCATTTTATCTCTAATGGACATGAAGGAATGTTTTTTTGTGTGGGAGGATAGATAAGTTCTAGGTCTAAGTTATAAGATTGTGAGATATGTGATGGGATATGACCCAGTATTTCATTTCTTGTGTTTCTTCTCATGTTATGTGAAAAATTACAATGGGAGAGACTTTCTCTAGAACATTCCTCACCTTGAGTGAGATTGAATTGGTGGTACTACCTTGATATATATCCTCTATAATATATGGTGTCTATAAAAATCATTAGTAGGATGATGTGGCTTGAGATAGGTTTGTTCTCACCAAGTATGACTTGGTGTTGGAACTAACTAACCATGAGTGAGATGGTTGAGTAGGGTGGAGATTGGGTCATCCATGAGTTGGATAGTTGTCTTGACTGTGATGGTCAATCCATGAGAGGGAAAGTTGGACACAAGGATTGTAGAATAAGACTACCGTGAGTGATATGTGGCATTGGATATTATGTTTTGGGATCAGAGGATAGGTTTCCATGAGTGAGATACAGTCCAATATGTATTCTAATGTTGTATTAGAATATGGGGACCACTATTAATGAGATGGTGCTTGGGTTTTCATGTGGTTTTGGGATGGATATTGGACCCTACCTTAAGTGATAAGGTAATTTTTAAGCTATGAATGTGTGACCTTCCATGTGAGGGGTTATCTAAGATGGTGGGTATGAGTCCCTACTTTGAGGGAGTAGTATTTGGGGTATAGATGACTCCCTACCTAAGTCTTAATGAATGGGATGGCTTGTATGTTTTGAGATGATGAGATTATGGAAAGGCACTAAAGTGGGTATGGTCAGGTATATGTATGGCCTGCTTATCACCTAATGGCCCTATGTGTGTGTGTAACACATTGAGTTCCATGGTGGCCTGGTTAGAATAGGAAAACTGATCAAGAATATTATTCATTTATATATATTTTTTAATGTAAACACATTCAAATGACAATTTATATTAGGGGTGATTTGTGATAACATACTTATTTATATTTTCACTCCCAACACTAAAATATAAGGTCATTTTTTGAACTTTTCTTTTCTTTTTTAGGTCAGAGAATAGGTTGGGTAGTGGATTGGGCTGGTTCATCTCGATAGTTATGTTGAGACAAGGATTGTGTTATGTCTTGGCGATACAAGTGATCCTATTGTATTTTCAGTTTATATTTTATATGTGATTGATTTAGTTTGAGATAATTTGTATACCTATATGAATGTGAGTCTGTATACTATATGTCATTTGAGATTGGTTATGCTTAGATAATTTATTATTTTTTTTTGGTGTTTATTATTTATGTAATGATACATGGATATTTCTTCTATGTTGTACTCAGATATGAATAGTATCTCTAGGGAATGTTTTTCTCCTCACTGTTATTTGATATTCTCTAGTGTACAGGGATGTGTGCTTGAGGTCACATGTCACTCTAGATGAAAAATTCTTTCTGGGTTAGGGCGTTATATATACTTTGTTTTAAGAAATGAGTAAAGAACATTTAAATAAGGTAATAATGTTGTATTTTTTCAATTAAACTATTAACTCAACAAGTATTTTTTTCAAAAAAAATTATATTATTTATGGAAAAAATGAATTATAAAACAAATTAAAAGAGCTATATATGACGTTAAATAAGGATTTAAGATGTTCCCATTAATCAATTATTATTTAAAAATGTATGATAATGTAACTTAATAAAAATATCTATCCCTCAAAAAGAGAATAAAAAAAGTTAGGATAATATATATAGAATATAAAATAAGTACTCACTATGAATTTACAAATAAATAGAGTTAAATAGATATAGAAATAATATCTCAAAATAAAGTAGGGTGGTTTTGGTGTTCCATTACATCAAGTCCTAAAAATTTTGGTACATGTGTATAACCTCGTGAATAATGTAATTAAGTTTATTAAATATATTATTTAGAAACTTTTTCTTGTATATTTGATATATGTTCATTATAAAAAATTAATCATGAAATTATGTTGATGTTTACCATCTCAAAGATGTTGGTTTCATGGTTTGATGGTTCCATATGTTTTTTTGTAATTGTAGATGTTTTTGAAAAATGAGATAATAACTCTATAAGAGTAATAGTGTAGAGTTCATGTTTCTAAATAAGATTCAAGGGTTCTGAATATTAAATAGTATTCATTAATAACAATTGTTTTTGAATTATTAATGTTTCAATTTAATCTTTAGTTCATTCATGTGGGTTTTCAACCATGATGAACATACTTTATTTTATTAAATATTAATACTTATTTACCCATTCCAGAATATTAAAAAAATAGATTACTCTTATTAAGATAATATTTAACTACAAAATGATTATTACAACCAACATAAAGTCGATGATGAAAATTGGAATATGTCATACCTGGAGGTGGGGAACTTTCCATGACATGAGTGGAATTTTCATTTTACAATAAATGATAGGAAGGAAAATAATGGTTATTACATTAATATAATAAAATTTTATCATATTTTGTATACATTTTTTAACATATTGTGATTATTATATTTGGAGTATATAGAAGATGAAAAGAACTAAAAAATTATTGGTATTGATAATTAACTCTTTCTTTTGATGTCCCCATTTGACACAATACTCGGGCTTAAGAAATGGTATTTTATGAAGGTAAAAATATCTATAACATAGTTAGGGTTTTTTTAAAGTTATTTTTATAATTATTTTACAATTTAGGAAACTTTTTCTTAATGAGATGTGGGGTGGTGAATAATGGTATTTATATGAATAGGAGAGAGTTGCTTTAGATATAATATTCATTGGTTTATTATTTTTTCTCAAGACAACAAATAGTGATGATTATTGTGATTATAAATAGTAATTATTTTATGTGAGAATAAGACAATGGTTTCTTACATCATCTTTTATTCAATTAATCATGTATTTAACAAATAATGTAATCACTTCATTTTTTTTATATTTCACAATTCCCCCAAAAATCAAATTTTCTTATAAAAATATCAAAAAAATTCCCAATTCTAATTTAAATATATTGAATACCTATATCATATCTATTTTACTAAAACAATTTTATAAATATAATAAATTTAATTTTTGGAATAAAATATTTACTCATTGAAATATACTAAATTTATTAAAATGACTAATTTCTAACCCATAGAAAGTTACATGTGATTTAAAAACGTTTTATATTTATATAAAAATAAATATTAAAAAAACAATTTTATGAAAATAAAATTTTGTTTCATAATTTAAAATTTATCATAAAATGTATTTTAATGAGAATAAAAAATGCATTTTCAAATAAACAAATATTTTTTCTTTGCATTGAATATTTGTTTTATCATATTTAATATTTTTTAGATATATTTTGATATAAATTAGTTATAATTTCTTATATGAAATCTAAATATTGTTTTACTAATCCAACAGTTTGGTTACTATTCCAATGGCCATGTTACTATTCCTAACAGTCTTGTTACTATTCCAATGGTTTTATTTCCAATGATTATGTTGGTTTTCTACCACCTATAAATACCTCTTATTTCCTTCATTTGACATTCACATCAATTTCAATCAAGGTTATATTCTTCATTTTCAAAATTTTAAATTATATTACTAATGTTTTGTTTCATTTTTTATGGTGCTGTTTACTAGCATCATTATTATTGGAGAAAAAAGTGATCCAAATTTTTGTATTGTAATTATTTTATATCTTTTTTATTTTATAATTGTATTATTGTCAATTTCATTAGGTATATTTATCCTCTAAATAAAATTTTCTAAACTAAAATTATAAAGTGTAGTTAGCTTTTTATCATGTGGTGAAGGAGTATTATAATATAATATAATAAAAAATATTTCACATATTTATTAAGAAGGAAAATAAAAATTCGAGTTCATTACATTCTTTCCCTCTATATATATTTAACTTTAAAAACATTATTTTACACATAAAGATGAAAAAATGAGGGTACATAAGTTTCATTTCTTCCTTTGTTTCCCACATTATTTACACTTATGGTTTTGATAAAGTAATTTTACTAGGAAAGTTTTCAGGTTTTGTATAACATTGTTTCTATGGTCCAATATATTTAATGGCCACTCCTCACAATAGAGATCATGCTCCAATTGTACCCCCTCTAGATTTAGTACACATGAGATATCTAATATATACTTTCTTAAGGGGGATAAAAGGACACATCTTGTACTGGAGATAGGTTTGTTGGTTGAAATAATTGATAAGTCACTATTTTGATGTGATAAAGAATATAAAAGGGGCCAATTTATCTGATACATAGCTTTCCCTTATTCCACAACCTCATGTATTTCTTCCATAGAGATATTTGAAGGAAAAATTTATCACCAAATTCAAACTTTTGGACTTATCAATGATTTATAGAATATATATTTTATTAACTCTATGTTTCTAAAATATGTTTCTAATTAAATTCATCCTTCAAAATAATTTCCACAACTCATCCAGATATCAATATATTTCATTCTACAACATCACCGTAACATATTGGATTTCTACATTTCCTCCCACAAAGAGCTTCACATAGATTCTTTTTAATGCATAAGTGGAATCAATTGTTATATGAGAACCCGAAAAAAGTAATTTGTTGATATTTTACTCCATTGAAGTACAAAGAGTAAATTTTCAATATATACTAAAGCATATTGATAATACTTTTAGAATAGACATCAATCTAGGGTTGATAGACCATACTGAAGTTCATCATTATGATCTAGGGATATTGAATAGTTTTCCAGAAATTTGAGGTGAACATCAACTCTAAATAAAATACCCTCAATAGTGGTGTTCAATAAAAACTCGTGATTTTTATGATGTATATCATTGAAATTTTATTAACTGAGAAGTAATCTTAAATGGTGATGAAGTGGAAGTATTTGTAATATGATTTAATATACAGCATATTTCAATATTTCATTTGGATTTCTTCAAATGCCAATGAAAAATTATAATGTGATCTTCTCCCATTTCCATGTAGTTATATGTAATGGTTTTATTATCACCATAGAATTTTCCCCTCCTTCACTTATCAGCATACCAACCGCTTTGATTTATACTCTATAATCTTCTTCTTCACATTATCCCACTAACAACACTCACGGAAATATCTATATATCTTTGTGATCATTGGGTACATAAAAAATGTTTACATATAAGGATACTTCAATATATCTGACTTTTTCTTAGGCTTTGATGGTATAGAAAATCATAACTCAAATAGGGAAACTCATTATTTATGAATTTGGAAATATAAGGATTCACCCTTCCATATAGTTTAACCTTGTTTTTTATCTATACGTACTCTGTCTTTTTTTTTGAAATATTCTCCATGATGGATGGTTAATAAATAATTTGATCAAGGTGAGATGTGGTTCCATCATTTATGTTTCTCATGTCCATACTTTGTAGGTCTAAGAAGATTTGATCTTCTCAATCCTGATCATATATAGGGTAATATGATCTTTTAAAACAAGATAACCTACCACTTTATTCTCCTTTCCAATATGGTAATGGATTGATCAATCATAGTCTTTGATCCGATTTGACCACATTCATTAGTTCAAAATGAGATCCTTATGGGTGAATACATACTTTCAACTATTGTGATCTGTATATATGTCACACTTTTCCCTATATAGATAATTCCTTTAAATCTTCAATGCTAATATTACTACAACAAAATTTAGATCATGTGTTGGGTAATTGTTCTCATGAACCTCCTCCTATATTAAAGATTATGATATAATTTTATCATTTAAAAATGCAGAAAAAATAATCCATCCTGTAAAGAATCACTATAGATCAAAAATCCTTCCCCACTTATGGGTAGTGTGATCATAAGTGTAGTGATTGATCTTGTCTTTATCACCTTGATTTTCTCTTCACATTCATCATTACAAAAAAACTTTACTCCCTTCCAATTTTGCATGGTTATTGGTTTTATAAATCATAATAATATCCTTATAAAACAATTATAATACCCAGTTAATATGAGTAAACTATTTATATATTTATTATATATGTTAGTATGGGTCATTACCTAATCACCATTATATTTTATGTATATATGGATATCCCCGTTCTTGTGAGAACATACCCAAAGAATGATTCTTTCTTTTTATAAAATTCTCATTTACTATAATTTACATATAACATCACCGTTATCAAATTATTTATCACATTACTAAAATTATATTTATGTTTCACCTTTCTTTTATAGTATATGAGAATATTGTAGGTCATAGAAACCCTGTGTAAACACCTGGGAGGTTGGTTGAATGAGATGTTGCTAAATTGTTTTTAAATAACCCAAATATACATTAAATCATTTCTCCCATTTGGTATTTTAACCCATTTTATCTATTAGGTTATGAATGGATTATATTGTCTTCTACCCAACATTCTATAATCACATGAAATGAAGAATATAAATAAGAATTTAGCACTTCATATTTTTCCAATCCATGGCCCCATGTTTGGAAACCCACTCCTTGAAAAATTCAACTCCTATTGAGCCTTGGATTCCCCACTTATAATCTTATCACCAAATAAAAATGGGTTTTATTAGGATTATCTTAAAATTATTTTTACTATATTAAACATCTGATCTCACTATATTACATTGGTGATTGTTCAACATATTACATTTGTTAAATATACTACATTCAAAAGGTTATTTATACTAGCATCACACTACTATATTCCCTAAATTTTTTCTCATATTGAAGTAGATAATCATGTATTATACATGATTTCACTAAATCAAAAAATTATATTCTCCCTCAAAAAAAATTCTTGAACTATCTATTGATCTTCTGGAAAACTGCTTTCAATTTGGTCTTTTTTTCTTAGTTCCCTGTACTTTTGAACCCATTCACTGGATTCTCACACTCAATATTTTTTGGACTTATATTGCCTCTAAATATTCTTTTACTTTTACATATGTCATCCTTTCTCAGAAACTATTTTTATACATCTTTCTTAGTACTTTGACACTAAACCTGAACAATATAACATAGGTTGTCTTTCTCATCTCATTATTATTATTATTTTCTTATTATTTGAAACAGATAATGTTGTAACTCTTAAAAAAAGTCTCAAAATACTCCTATTAATACCCACTACAACATGAAACAAATCCCTCTTCTACTTCTTACACGATTTTTTCAAACTCACATATGACTATATTAACATACTCTTTTCATATTCATTATCCTTAAATGGAATACATAGAAACATTCTTACTACCATCAATTAGTTCTATTATTAAATAATCACTTCAGGTCCCCCATGAAATTTCTTGTACCCATTTTCAAATAAAATGATATTCCAAAAATATCATAATTTAATTCGTCTCACATGGTTGAAATTATTTTACATTGAATCAACAAGTTCTAGCTGGTTTCTTCTTTTCAAAATATAACTTAAAAAATCCATACGTTAATATTCGTTATTTTTATATATTACAAAATGGATATCTCTCTTGTAGTTTCATACCTTTCCATGAAGACCCATATAGATTCCACTTGAATATATAAAAAATATAATAAAATCAGTATATACAAATTCTTCTCCATTTTAAATTTGAATCGCAAATGATTTTTTGATTTTTTAATATTTTAAGAGAACATCACATGCATCGATTAAATGGTTTTTTTTCTAGTTTTAATGTAATATGTAATTCATCATTTTAGGTTAAAATAATATCCCTAAAACACATCATTCCTTTATAATTTTCTCAAAATCCTTGAATATATTCTTCCCATGAAAAAAAATCAGATCATAATGATTTAATATTTGATGAAAAATTCTAGCATTGAATAAAATTCCTAAAAATTATTATTAAAAAATCATTATGTTTATTTTTTATTATCATTTAGATTATCCACTTCATCATATCATCATTATATCATTTGATCTTATTCAATATAGTCTTGGATCAGGGTTTAACTAAGGATCGTGATATTTTTAACATTATTGAATGGATTCGATATTATCTCAAATGATTTTTCTTTTTTAGAATTTAAATTTTAGATACTTCATTTTACATTATTTAGTATACTCAAATTTTACAAAAATGTATAATGGAATAACCATCATCATATTCATGATTTTATATGACTTTGAAGTCATATGAAGTCCCCAAATTCATATTTACTACTCCATATCCATATATGATACATTCTCAAAGTCAAGTGTTTCACTTTTAGAGTATGATGATCCACCCATAAAAGTCTCATGTGTTGAATAATGTTGTACATTATGAGCTATAGATGTTATATGTGGTCACATAAAGGCATAAATACAACTTCAAGTGCATTGGTATATATAAGAATTTATATTCTCAATAGGGAAGTTATAAAAGTGGACTTGAGATGTTTTACATTGAACCATTAAGTCATAAGATCTATAAAAAGTCAACTAATATCATTTGGGAGACTTATGAAATTAATTTATTATGATATTTTCAAGTCTTTTTCATTTTTCCATCTTCTAACATGTAATTATATTCTTCCTTGAAAAAATTCTGGGTTTCTTCAAAAAAATCCAGGCCACCAAAAAAAATCCTCAGAATGGATCCCATTAATTACATGAATTACTAAATTAATTCCACACATCTTTATCCATGTTTCAAGGTATTTTTTATACATATAAACACAAAATTGTGTTTTCTCATGAACTTCACTTCACTCAAATTAGAAAATATATTTCAACCTTTTTAAACCTTCAACCATATATTGTTTATCATTGATTTTAGCAATAATAAATCTCAATACTTCTTGGATTTGTTATCTAAATTCAACACAACTTATTCTAACACATTGAATGTATTTGAAATATTATAAATACAACTTATACAAATTTTCAATTAAATATTCAGCATCCATATCTTTCACAACTTCTTCTAACTTTTTGTAACTATTGTAGATAATTCACCAACCATCCTCACATATCATTGAAATATGAACCATCGCTTACATCATCCGATATGATGGGATTCCATTTGAATCTATCTAACTAGGTACTCAAGGTTACCAACATCATTATTCATCATGGATGTGATCTCTTTCTATGGGTGGATACTCAATCAATTACCCTTGACAATCCTATTTATGATTACATTGGTAATGAAAACAATAATAATGAAAAAAATACAACTTGAAACCTTGGACACTACAGTCTCCCCATTTAAATTCATTTTAAATTCAAAATTTACTCTCATAGTCAGTGTCATGTTTCTCCAATAATTTACAATGAATACAAAGAGTAGAAATATTATCCCTTAATTAGTACCATTGGTGTAGGGACGGTCTTATAAGGGAATATTCACCCCCCTTAATAAAAATATTCTCTTTATTTATTAATTTAATTATCCATTTTACCTCATTCTGTTGAGAATGTCAGTTAATTTCCATGGGATAAGGGTGGAAACAAATTTCTTTAAAATTTTCTCATAAACTCATAAAATCTAAGTATAAATATAATAATCCATTATAGAAAAGTTTTTGACATTTTTAGATAAAAAAGATTTCAGGAAACATCCATAATGTGATTCCAACTATAAAACTCATTCCATTGGGTTTTTTAAAATTTATTTGAAAGTAGTTTAAAGAACCAAACTTCACATGAAAACACACATAAAAACATTCAAGTGAAATTATTTCTTCCTCATTGGGTTATAAAATTTCCCCCTTGATAAACACAATTAGTATTCATTATAATAGTGAGGGTAGAATAAAACTCATACCTAAATAATAAATTTCATAAAATATATCCAAAAACTATATTCATATTAAATTACTAATTTCAGGTAATTATCCTTCTAGGATACTATTCATGGGATACTCTTAAATTTTATTTCATCATGGATGATTTATAATAATGTATCATACCATTAGAGATGTATAATACCAATTGTGATATGTATTACAATTTAGGCACTTCATGATGAATAATAATTTAAGCTATTTACAAATTAAATCTTTCATCATTTCTCCATTTTTCATGCTTCAGATTCAATTCCCATTACCATGACACATAGAAAACAAAATATGGGAAAAAGGTGTGTATACCATAATAACATAAATGTGATAAATAGGGCTATGAAATATTTGACAACCCTATGGCTCTCTTCCTTGATTCTCTAAAATTCATGGCTTTTTTATTATTACATTTTATGGATTCCAAATATGTGATTCTTTTAGTATCATGGAATTATTCTTAATTTCACAATTTTTTAGTTTAAATAGGCCTCTACACTTTTTAAAACAATGTAATTTTATTTTTATGATCTTTTTCTATCCTCCTTTCCTCTTCCAACTGATCTGGACAAATAATTATACACTCTATGTACGTTATTCTTGGGTGTTGATCCAACTTTAAAACAACAATATTAAAATTTAGGTTAATTGATACTTTAATTATGTTATATATTTTTTCTAATAAAACAATAATATATTTGATAACTATTTTTACTTCCCAATTGCACCATCCATGCACCTATTTATCATGAATGTCCATAACCATTTCAATTTTATTGTCTCTTCCTTGAATTGTCACCTTCCAAGTTTTTTCTAGATTTTACCTTCCAACAACATATTCATATCAATTATCAATGGTTCATGATATATCATATCTTTACATAGTATAATTTTTTTCCAATTGGATTGAAAACTTGATCATCTTTAATTATCAGCTTCTTGGTGTGGCTTGTTCAACAACATTCTACACAAATGTATTTCCCAAGGAAAACTCTCCATCTTTCACATAATTTCTCCTCTATTATGGAATTATGTTCAAATTTTCACATGTTTTGTGTTTTATTGGTACATACCAAAATTCCTCAAAATAGTGTCAATGTATATTTCAAGAATTATAGAATTTATCTAAGCATTGAAATATGTTCTTCCAAAACAAATTATACCATCCTTATTAAATATTCTTGTAAACAATGGTTTATCTTCTAAAATTTTATTTTATCCCCTAATATTCAAGAATTATAACACTTGTAAAGACTAAAATATTGTTTCAATAATCCATATCCTTATTCCAAATGTTCCATCACCATCGATATCTACCAATCAATATTGTTCTTATACATGTAGGTTAAGTCTATCCAGATCTGTATGATTGTTGTTTTGGGTTTTCACACTAACATTTTGGGATCCTTTTGTGAGGAAATTTTTTTTGGATATTTTAAACTCATCCCTTGAATTATTGGGGGGCATTTAAATAATTATTCACCTTTTAAATTTTTAATTTTTTTAACATTTTTCCTACACTTCTAGAAATAAAAAATTCATTAAAACGTGAATGAACTGGATTATGTGTTACCTTTTTCAATGATCTTGAAGTGGGTTGATCAAGAGATAATTTCTTGCACTTATTTCCACAATTAGAATTATTATAAATAAAAATAACACTTCTATATGTTTTTGTGGAATTATTTCTTTTCTAAATAGTTTGGGATGATCTGACCTTTTTAGAATACTGATTTCTGGATTTTATTTCATAATCAAGAAACATCATCACAAGAGTATTCTATTAATATGAAACTGAGTTGAATCATTATTCCCAATCCACTCAGGTTTTTTAATTTTATCCTTATGTGATTTCCTTATCTCTACTAGACATTTATACATTTTTTCACTCTTTTTTATTTATTTTTCTACTAGGCAGGCATCACATCCATGGATAGTTTATGAAACTTATCTAAAGCATTGAACAATTACTTAAAAAATCAAACACTTATTTCTCAAATAAATCTCTTTGTAATTATTCTTCATCCATAGATAATCTTTCATTTCAAAGTGTGATAGTTTCTTCTTTTACATTCACATGATTTTTTAGTGTTTTAACAACTTACTTTCTTTTGTAATGCCTATTCCGTAGCATCCAACTATTTTTCAAAACTCTGAATTATCATAAGGTATCCTCTTGATATATGAAAATATATAACAGGAAATTTAAATGGGTATTTTCTTCAAGTATTCCTTAACCTTACAATGTAAATTACATGGTAATTCTTTAAATTCATCCTCATCGAAAATTGTGTTAGATTACCTAGAGGACTTATTTTCAATAACATTTACCACTTTGATTACCAAATTCTCGTGTTGTAACCCTTGTCTTATTTTATATCTATATTTTGTTCCTTGCATGTTTCCTTTTATTTTATTATAAAGTATTATCTGAAACTTTTAATTATCCTCTAATATGTATGAAAAATAATTTTTTAATCTAAGTCACTTCTTCCTCAAACATTTCAACTCTTCACATAATGTTACCTTGTAAAAAAATTATACAAGAAAAATATAACTCCAATAATAGATAGAAACATTTGCTATTATTTTATTTGTGATGGAACAATAGATCTTGTTTGAGGGAACATATGCTCTGATACCAATTATAAGTCCCAGTGGACCGATGCAGACATCTTGGAGTGAATGGTGCGGCCAAATTCTATTTAGAAAATTCCAAATATCCATTCAATTATTTTATACCATGGTTATTTGTAACCTTGTTATATGTTATGATATGGATGGATCACATTTTATTCTACCCATAATTCCATAATCACATATAATAAAAAATAGAAACATGAAATTAGTACATGATATTTTTATAAGTTTCATCCACAATATGTTAAACCTACTTCTTATCGTGTTCAACTCATGTTCAGACATAGATTCTCTACATGTAATCTTATCATCAAATACAAGTGGGTTAGCTTGGGATTTTTGGTGTGTGCTATTGTGGCATGTCCAATTTTCAAATTTCCAGAACCACTGATCGGGCTAAGGGAAGCGATGACTTTTATCAGCAATATTCTTAGCAATGATAAAATATTTTAACAAAAAATTGTATTAATATATATATATATCATATTTATATTCAAAAATAATGTTTACTTATATACATTGATTTAAAAGTCCATTTTTAAAAATATTATAAATAGGATATATTAATATATATCTTTAACAATTCAAATATATATATTTATATATATATATATATTTATAATTTTTAAAAAATTGTTCTTATAAGATTATAAATAAATATATTTTTATTTAAATAATTATAAAATTATAAGAATTTTTTAAAATAATAAATATATTTATTGAATTTTAATTATATTTATAAATACTTTTTAATATATATATTTATAATTACAATTATAAATATATGGATATATATTAAAATTAAAATTTTTCTCTAATGAATTGAGTCAATATATATATATATATATATCATTAAATAATGATGATATTCATGGACATGATTATGGTCATATATTGATATGCGTGAATACACTAGCTACAATCATAAGTTAATTTTTGGACATGATGGAGTTGGCATATATGTTATAATTTTAAGATTACCTATTTTTATAATGGCACGTGAATATGTTATGTATTCTTGAATCATGAAATGGTCATTTATACATTGTCAACCTTATTATTCATGCTTCCATGAATATGATGAGTCATTATTTTTTATTTAAACTTTTCATCCATGTTATACCCATGAACTTATTTATATGTTCTCGTGAATAATTTTAAAGTTACAATAAATATATTTAAATCATAAATAAATTTTTTATCATTATAATTATAAACATTTAATTATATATAAGTACAATATAAATATATTTATTTAAAATTATAATTGTAATTATAATTATATGTATATATATATAATTATATTTAATTATATGTGTATATATATAATTATATATAATTATATGTATATGTATGCATATTGAAGTAATAATAAAATTACAATAAATACATTTTTTATAATTTTATAAATATATATATATTTCTAAAAATATATATATTTCAATAAATATATATATTTCTATAAATATATATATTTCTATAAATATATTTATAAATAGATACCAATATTTATATATATAGAGAGATATTTATAAATATATAAAAAATAGTTATATATATATAAATATTTAAAAAAATATTTATGTATAATAATTATTATAAATAAATAATTATTTATTTAAATGATTATAACATTACAATTAATATATTTATCATAGTTTTATATATAAATTTATATTTTTATTCATATATATATATATATGCATATTTATAAATATATACAAATATTTATTAAAATATGTATTTATAATTATAATTATAAATAAATAAATATTTATTTATAATTATAAAATTTCAACAAATACATTTATTATACTTTTATAAATATATATTTATATATTAATATATATATATATATATAATTATATACAATTATTTATAAATATATTTATTTATAATCATAATTATATATATATATCTATATCTTCAATATAAATAATTTTATGAATATATATAATAATATAAATAAATTATTAAGATTATAATTCTATAAATTCTTCTATGGCACTGATAAATGTATGTTTTATTAGTGCTTTTTTGTTTTTGTGATGATAAAACAGACATTTATCAGCGTTTTGTAAGTTGCATTGATACAAGCATTATACGATTTTATAAATAACCCTAACAGTCATATTCTCTCTCATATACCTTGAAGCTTCTGTGGAACCCTACATCTGTCACACTGCTACTCTAACTATCTTCGTTTTCACTACCACCGCTCTTGCTACCCACCCTTCTTACTGTTATTTCTCTACCTACCTCTTCTCATCGTTGTCACTCTACCCACCTCTCTCACCATCGCTGCTCTCGTCACCCCTTTCTCCGCCACCTATCTCATTGATATTTTCACTACAACTACTCTCACCACCATCATTCTCAATTGTACCCTCACCACCCTGCCATCTCTTCACCTCCACCTTTAGAATAGATTCACCCCTAATTTTCTTCCCAACCATTATTCCCATTCATAGATGATCCCAAAGGTAAGGGTTGGACCTTTTTTCTTATGATTTATTTGTGTCTAAGTAATTTGTATAATATTTTGTGCCCTTTTTATCCTATATTTGAATTTATGTACCATTCTTCATTGATTCGTAATATGTTACCCATTGTGTTTTCCATTGATTTTGAGAAATGTGATTTTTTGATGTTTAACTTGATTTTTTTACATCAAGTAATAAAGAATTGGCCTCTTATAAATGATTTCATGGGAACCTAAATAACTAAATGGAAAATATTTATTTATGATACACTATGATTTTTCAGGCTTATAGGTCCCCCGAGTTATGTATAGGGCCAATGGTGTTCCTTTGAGGTCACATTATAATACAAAACTTTAGATTATTATTATTTTGAATGTATTTCCTTACTATAATTAGGAATATATGAGTTCTTATGAGGGATAAATGGTGTTTACTACGTTTTTATATCCCTTGTTATGGAATTATATTCAATGAAATGTTTTTGGGAAAATTTTTTAGTGTATTTTCTTAAATAATTATTTTGGTTATAAAAATAAATGGTAATCACCAACATGATATTTTTAAAATTATTCTTGTTTTAATTGGATTTCAATCCAAAGGTTTTGGTTATTTAAAAGTGTTAAAAATACTGTAAAATGTTATTTTATTTTTGAGGTGGTTAGTTAACCCTTATGATCAATATTTAAACCAACTTTCTAATCCTTAGTTAATTTTTATATCAACATTTTCAGGTGTTAAAGTCTTTTTATATTTCCCAATGAAATCGATTATTTCAAAAGGGTGTGTTTTTCCACATGGATTGGATTTTGAAACTTATTTTGTGTTTGAATGTTTTTGAATGACCATTTAAAGGGTAGTGTGAATTCCCATTTGAGTTTGAAGTGTGTTTTGATAAAATTGATCCCAATAGTATATTTGTATGTCTCTTATAAATGAGAAAATGGATTTTCATTCCATTCATATTTTGAAAAGAGAGGCCCCATTTCAAATTTTATGAAAAATGAGTTTTTATAAAAGGGTTGAAAACCTTTTAACCTTGTTTGATTCTTATATGACCATTTTAACTTGTTATCCCATGTTGGTATATTTATTATTAATGAATTTTATATATTTTTTAGGTTTGATGTATATGGGAATACTTCTTATAAGGGTGGGTGGTGAGGCCTGAGATATTTTAAAAGGTTTTCATGTGATTCCTGTAGTTTGTTGACTATTACCACCTCTATTTGACTCATAGTGGGAGTTTTAAGTAAATATTGTGTGAGTTGTGTGTGGGAATAACATATTTCCCTTCTCTCCAGTTAATGTACTTTTGTTAATATATCCTAGTGATGATTCCCATGACACTAGAATCCTTTTTATGATCTTTTAGGGGGTTTATCTCTCTACATATACTATATCCCATTCTATTTATTTAATTATTTGGAACATATTTTTTGTAGTTTTACCCATGTTGTACGACTTGATATAGTGATTCTTGACCATGTTCAGTATTCCTTCTTCGTGTGGTTTTCTTTTTAGTTTTTTAAAAGGGATTATGAAATGTTTTTAAAGAAGAAATAAAGAAAAATGTTATTTTGAAGTGTTTTAAAAGAATTTTAATAATGAGTTTGAAAAGTAATCTCAAATGAGAAAAGTAAGAATGGTTTGTATTTGAAACTTCATGAATGTGTGATTATTGAAAATGAGGTTTTAGTCCACTATTCCTAGTTTTACGGAAATTATTGGTTTTTAATCATTTTTTAGGAAACTGTATGATAGTTAGAAACATCATTGAGTTTTGAAATGTGTATTTCAAAAATTGGTTTATATAAAATAGTTTAAAGTCATATTTTTAAAATGTGATTTTATGAAGAGGTATTGGCTGATTAAATTTTTTTCTAAGTGATTCTCTTTATATAATGAAAATATTCAAAAAATATTTTTAACACACTTTTATGTTTTACTACTTATTTGGTAAAACATTATAGAAAATTTTTATTTTTCTAACGTATTTCAAACATGAATATTTAGGAAGTAATAAAAAAGTGATATCTTAGAAAAGGTGTTTTAACACACTAAAAAAGTTATTCCTTAAACTAAATAGGGGAATTTTTTTATGCAACCTTAATACTAACATAAGTGAAATCGATACCATGGAATCAAAAAATAGATTCCCTGTGATAGTCCCTAAGACGAGAACATGTGGAAAAATGGGTAATAAAGTTGGTAACCAGAGATGAACATATTTTGTGTATTTATTTTGTTAAATATTAAAATTACTGAATCAAATAGGATGAATATGAATAATGAATGGATGGATCCCAATCCTAAGACAAAAGAGTATGAAGATGGAGTGAAAGAGTTTATCAAGTTTGAAAAAGATTATGTATACGAACCTTATCAAAACATTTTCTCATGTTTATACTATTTTTTTTCAACACTAATTTCTTCAGATTAGTTGTATGAACAATTGATATGTCATGGAATTTATTGAAGATATAAATGTTTGAATAAACATGGAGAAAAGGTGAATATTTATAGTGACTAGGATAACACTTCATTTTATAGATAATATGATATGATTACAAGTGTGGACAATGAAGAAGACCATATTTGAGGATGTGATTACATGTGTAAATGATGATGAAGACCATATTTATAAAACTATAGGGACAATTGAATATGAACTTTGTGATTGTCAAAAATTGTTTCTGAAGTTAACGAGTTCTACAAAGATGTTATTATATGCCTATTTAACTAAATATGCAACATTTCCGGCCTTACTAAATCTGTATAATTTGAAAGTAGGAAATTAATCATGTGATTCTAGTTTTATTGAACTAATTTGTCTCTTGAATGATATGATATCATAAGATAATTAGCTCCCAAACTGAATATATGATGCCAATCAAATGCTATGTTTGATGGGTATGGTCTATAAAAGAATACGTCTCTTCCCAAATGATTGTATACTTCTTCTCAATGACCATAAATTACTTATAGAATTCCAAAATTATGGTTCTTCTCAAAATATTAAACATCAACTACTTTTTATAAATTTTTATGGTATTTTCCCATAATTCTAAGGTTTAAGTGCCTATTTGGAAGTGAGGAGTCTGTGAGAAAATTTATGTGTCACGTAGATACAAGAAACAATTATGGAAAACTTCATCACCCCGAAGACTCTCATCGATAGAAAAAAAATTCTGAGTATCATGAGTTTGGAAACGAGCATAGAAACTTTTGTTTTTCATTATCTATGGATGGTGTTAATGCATTAAATTTTCAAAGAAGCACTCATAGTACATTTTTAGTTATGTTGGAAAATTATAATTTTCCACCATGGTTATGCATGATATTAAAATACATCATGTTATCTATGATTATATCGAGACCAAAACAACTGGGTAATGATATTGATGTTTATTGGGCGCCATTTATTAAGGATTTGAAATTTTTATGGGTTTCAAGTGTAACATTGTTTGATGCTATCAGGAATGAATATTTTACATTGAGAATAATGTTGTACAAGACGATAAATGACCTTCTATATTATAGGAATTTATCATGATATAGCATTAAATGAACTCAAGGGTGTTATATTTGTGAACAAGCTACACAGTCAATTTGGTTGAAGCATTCATCAAAGACTATGTTTCTAGGACATCACATATTACTACCCTGAAGACATAAGTACTGATCATGGACAACATCATTCGATTTATGTTTAGAATAATGTACATCACTGTCTCCACTAATAGGTGAACAAATATTTCAGAAAGTAAAAGATTTGGACACTACTTTTGGTAAACCATTTTTGAAAAATATTATGAAAACCGGTTGGAAAAAGAGAACTGATTTTTTTAATTCCATACTGTAATTTTCTGCACATTATAAATTTTCTTGATGATATATATATTGAGAAAATATATGTGATAGTTTAATTGGAACGTTCATAAATTCACCATGCAAAACAAAGGATGAAATTAAGGCAAGGTAATACATAGTAGACATTAAAATATGGGAATAGTTTTCACCAATGAACGGTTAAAAACAAAATTTTCTTCCTTATGATTCTTATACTCTTTTAAAGAAATATATATGTTTGTGTTGAAATGGTTTAAATGATAAAAACGTTCCTCATGGGTATTCATCAAATAATAATAATATCATACCAATGACCGATTTAATGTTAAAGGATCTGAAATCACATGACTTACATGTTTTGATACGAGATCTAATTCTTATAGCTTTACATTTAATTTGTTCTAATAATTTAATTCATAAATTAACCAAGATCTATTTTATTAAAATCAATATGCAGAAAAGTTATAGACCTGACGAAATTATCGACTATGTAAAGAGAAATTTTCATCATATTATGTAAATTGGAAATATTATTCCCCCCATAACTATTTGATATGATGGTTTACTTGATGGTTCACTTGGTGAGAGATATTTAACTATATGTTCTTATACAATATAGATGGATATATCCCAATGAATGGTATATTAATATTTTGAAAGGGTATGTCAAAATTTGATGTTTCCTAGAGGGTTGTATTAAAGAGTGATATATTGTTGAGGGAGCCATTTAATTATGTACGAACTAACTTTTTCGGTGTGGGAAGCATTAGTTTTTCAAAATATACTCACAATGGGTGGCTTATGTGTGAAGGAATTTATGGAAGAGATGTTGTCACAATCAAAATTTTTGATTGAGAGTAGGCCCACCATTATGTTTTTCATAATATTTTGGAGGATTCCCTATGTGTTGAAACCCAAAAATAAGTTCTTAGGGATTTGAATCAATAAAGTATAGAATGATTGATATAAAATAAATATAATAATCATTTTATAGGATGGTTTTAGGACCATATTTTAAGGATTGGGATGAAAATATGGATTCAATTTTAGAATGACATTGATGGCTATCCAGGGTACAAAGTGTGTATCCATTATCATAAAATGGTTACATAATTAATTCTTATACATTCTATACAAATAAACATAAAGAAAAAATACCATAAAATAGTGTATTTACACTTGTGGTTGAAGCGATTCATGTTTCTAGTACCACAGATAGAAATCCAATTTACACAAATATATTATACTTTGGAATCACCAAACAAATATGGGAGTTGGATTATACCACATTCCAAGTGACGATTTTTCAATTCAAGTGGGTTAATAACATGAGTGTTGTTAAAATAGATGAATTGGGATTCATGAAAGTGGATTTCATTAAGTAATGGTATAAATAAAAACCATTTATAATGACATCAAAGGAATTAAAATTATTTTAACTTCCATATCCTAAAAACTGAATGTGGTCAGTAGTTCTGTTATCGACCAAAACCACTAAAGGGTCGGATGAAAATTCAACTACGGTTGAACCTTTCATTTGTACATGATAATAATTTCACAATGGTCCCAATGTAGATGGAATTTCTAGTTCAATGGAGACCATAATGAATGGATTTAGATATTTGATAGAGGGCTAAATTCCTTTCAGACTTAAAAAAGTGAGTTCAATAATCAGGTAATACTTTTTCATAATATTCATTATGTTTCCCCATGTTATTATATGTTCACTACTACATTTAGGAAATATAAATTAAATATTAAATAACATTTGTAGATACTGAATTATACACATTATGATTCTCCCGATATTTATGAATAATAGGTCTCTCAACCTACTGCTTCTCATAATGCATAAAAACAACGACCTTTTTCACACACCGGTGCTCTCAATCCTAAGGAACAACAGGTTTCTCAACCTATTGCTACACCCAGTGCAAAGTTATAATGACCTTCTGCACAAGCTGATACTTCTGATACATAGGAATAACATATTGATGCTGTTGAAATCCAGGAAATGGTAGGTAAAGAAGTACCAATGATACGAAAAAAGCATCTTAGTTTGATGGTGTTAGCAAAAATCATTTAGGTGAAAATAAATGAAATAGAATATGAGGTCGTATTGAATGTGCGTGGCCAATATACTAACCAAAACAAGGCCATGTTCAGTAGTTACATTAGAATCATCACTTGGAAATGTGTGTCGATTGTTGTAGATTCATGGAACCATGTTGGGTCCATTCTTAAGACACTTATGTGGGAAGATATTATGGTAAAATTATGATATCATTTCATTAATTTAATAAAAAATAAAATATTGAAATATTGACTTACTATTCATCATCCACTATAAACTGCATTTATAGTATTTTACCCACATAAGAAGTATGTACTAATGATTTATAGAAGGATTGATAGAGGATTTTGAACAATTATAACAAGATTTCATCTAAAAGATACTGAGGGAAAATTAAACTTTTACCCACAACTTATGTCTGCACACCAGATAACCCAAGAAGCATGGGCTGTGTTTACTTTTTTTCATGCAGATGTTTATTTTCATGTTCATTGTTGCCATTAATACATTGTTTGACAGTACTTGTATTCATGAATTTTATTGAGAATTTTTTATTTATGAAATAGCAACTGAGTTCTGAAAAAAAGGAACAGACATTAATACCAATGTACCCCTACCATAAAGAATGCATGGGGTGTTATTCACTTGAAAAAAATGGTACGTATTTTAAATATACCATAATAATTTTATGTGACATGAAACAACAAAATAATTATGGTCAAATGTTTATATACATATTGATGAATCCAAATCGAAATCTACTTTAATATCATGATATGTGTTATAGAAAGAGACATGGGTAAATAAAGACGGGATACTAATAGATGAAAAGACACAAAAAGTTTCGGGAACATGTATAAGAATGAAATAATATAAATATTTTTCTTTAAATTTCTACTACATAATAATTAATACTTATTTTCCTACATTTTAGATCTGATATAGTCACATGAATCATCAAAACCTATACTGAATGAAAACCTACAATTAGTGTCCATGAACTGGATAGAATAATATGAATGAATCATAGGTGTGGATGTTGTGGTGACACCTTGAATATATTTTGATAAAAAAAATCGAAGAATAAATATGAAAAAAAATCTAGATTAGATTCCTTTAACAAAAAATTCCAATGGAAGATTGAGTTGGTAGAAACTATTATAGTAGGAAGTAAAAAGAATAAAAAACTCAAGAAAAAATAGCTTTTGAAGTCCCCCACCCCCACCCCACCATCTTTGAGGTAATCCATTCCCCTCAAATAGAAATCTTAGTTGAGGTGATCAATGTTATAATATATATTTTTTGAAATGTGAATCAGATAGACATTGATACCTTTCATGTAATGATATTTTACAGGGGTGAAAACGACATGGTTGATATATATCAACACCCCACCTCCTTTTAGTGAGTGTTTATGTGTTCAATATCCAATATGGTCATTTATACAATAGAATGATTCCAATAGGGCATGTGAGAGTGGAGATTAGCGCAACTCATGAGCCGAGCACTAAGCTACCCCTACCACTTCATGAAGATGCTGTGACTAATCAATTGGAACATTTGTCTCATGGTGGTCATATCGTGTAAGTAAACATATTGATAAGGTGTTATTAATTTCCAATTTATTTTTCAAGATAAACCTTTAACAATTAATGAAAAAAGGTATAAACTGATGTTTATTATTACAGACAAACAAATTAAATTGGGTTAAATGAAATACCAACTCAAATCCATCTAAAGGATTGACCAACTGATCAAAAATATATTTTTAAATCACTTTTACCCCACCCATTCAATATCCAAATTTAGTAACATTTAATGTTCATGCGGATTCAAAGTTAAAAAATAGTGGTAGTCCCATAGTTTATTTTTAAGAAAACATGTATGCATAGAAAGGTATATACTACATTACTATTGAAAATGTAAATTAAATACTCAACTATGATTGGCTAGGATCATTAATTGTAAATGTATACATAAAGTGTGTTTTCATGATTTCATTTTACAAAATCTGATATACTATGTTAATTATGACTAAATAGATTTAATATTTTTTGAAGGAATAAATATCAAGAACTATTAAGGGACTTCCCCATGAATAAAAATTAGTATCATTAGTCCTCACACCACCTATACATAAAAAAATTGAATCCAGATAAATAGATGAAATAGTGGAAGACCTGGTCAAATCATTTAAAAAAAACTTATGGATGACAGACTCATATATATAAAAAAATGTAATGGTAAAACACTAAAATTTAATCATATAGAATATATTTAGATTTCTTTCATTACATATTCCTTTTTTTGTTCTAGGAAACTTTGGATCCTCATTACAGTCAATTTGGAAAATACAAAGATTTTTTTCATGGATTTACTCCATGGGTACCCAACAAACCAACCACACATGATGGGATTTTTCAATAAGTAATACACTATATCAAATGTTTTAGAACTAATATTCAAATTATATAATTTAGATTAATTTTTAATTGTGATTCAATTATGATATAGTGGTCTATCAATATCATGACAAAAAGGAATGGGGAAAGGGGATAAGCACATGGATCCTAATGTAGCACTCCCAATCACTGGTATATAACCCTTTCTTTATTATTTTAATGAAAATAAATAAGGAGGGTGAAATTTGTGAGATTTTTTAGAATGTTTAGAGAGTTTTTGGGGCTAAATTGTAGGCACATGGGTTTCTCACAGTTTGTCCAAACCGTTTGATAACCTAGGAGACACTATGTGCCTTGAACATGGATTGGTTCTTTTGAGGTAGTAGACATAGCATTTTTGGCACATGGTTATGGATATTTTTTAAGGTTAATGTGTGAGGATCCCCTTAAGATAGTGGATAATTCACATTTAGTTCACATTTAGTCTACCTATGCAATTAAACCGTGCGCAGGATCAAACTTAGATCCTTAAAAATGGGATCTCAACCATTTTACCCATTAAGCGGCATGTTTTTCCTCCAAAATGGACCTAAATCGATATTCCTATCTCTAAAAGGATGGTTAAACATTCTCAAAATTGAAATTTATATGTACCCTTACCTTTTCATTTAGAAGCTGATTCCTCAATGTAAATGATTGTTTTTCACCACTCTTGATGATGTTTCTTAGATATACTTTTCATCTCATCACAATTTCTTAGATCTGCACCCATTGTGGGTAGATATAGGTTTTTGGATACCAAATAAGTTTATTTTTGGACATGTTTGTGTTTGGAGAAGATATCTAAGGAGGTTTTTTGGAGATTTAACCCGGCTTCATTGGCATTCTTCATCAGTTTATCTTTTTTCACCAAAACTCTCAAGGTAGGTGGCTTCACACTTGAATCCTCTTACTTTAATTGATGGTATTGATTTAAAATTGATTTTATTGTGTTTAATTGATTTTTAATTGGATATGTATGATTTTTGAAAACCCTGTTGAGCGACGTTTTGGGGAAACATGGAAATTTGGAGATCTTTCACAAACTACTTTAGTTGTTAGTTTTAAAATATATATTCCAGAATGAGGTTTTTTTAGAATCATGGTAAATGGACTAAACAATATGTTTTTAATCGAAGGGATGATTTTATTGGAATTTAATTATTGATTTGAATTGAGTTGTTGGAAATTTTCATTAATATAATGGTTTTATTTAAATGGATGAAACATTTTTTTTGGAATGGTTTTGGGCATACATAGTGTGTGTGTTAATATTTAATTTCTAGGGATTGGTTGAAATATGACCTTATTATTAGTGCCAAAGGTGTAATGTAACATGCGTATAATTACCTTGTAAAGGCATGGTATATTTATGAGAAACCACTCATGAGTATGAAACTTTCATCATGATGCATGCATGGTTGGTATTTAGTTATGTGGAACAAAATAGTTATGCCTAATAGAAATTGTGAGGTGGTTTTAAATCATGGTTTGGTTAATTTATTGAACCATGGATTTCATTGAAAAATTGGATATTAAGGTTTTTTTTAAATTTAGTTATAAGCTGTTTTATATGTTTTTTATATTTAGTTATAAACAATTTTGAAAATTATTTTATATAAACTATAATATTTAAATGTTTCTAACTCTTATATCTTAGTGGTGTTAGTCGGGAAGTCGTTGGGGAAAATCTATTATGTTTTTTACTTACCCCTGCTTTGGAAATTTGGTGATTTTTTAGATTTCATCTACTGGGACATGGGAAAAGGTAAATTATCACATGTCCTCTGCACTAATTCGGGATACTTGGACTATTGTTAGAGCATGGAGCTTGGAGCATGTGAAGATGTGGAGTATTTTATTTTCCATGGAGTTTTCATATTGTATTCTACTATTTACTATCATATTTTTTCCTTCTGCTGTGTTATTAGGGTTTTAGAATGATTTTGATAAATTAAATGTTGAGTTGTCTATCATTGTGCCTATATCATAGTGGTTACATTAGTTTCAAGTTTTTGGTTAGTTGTTTCATTCTGAATGGGTAAATCACCACCTACGTGTATTGAAACCCTTTGACATTTATTTCCATCCTTTGGTGTCTTGGGGATGTTGATTAAGTCTATGTAAATCCCTCCCACCTTCTCAATCAAATAAGGAGAGAGGGGGATTTTATAAATGTCATGATTTTTTTGCTCCAAAGTATGTTTGAGATAATTGGATATGTTAGTCTTTCGGTTGAACTCATTCTTGTCGATAACATGGTTTGGAATCTTATAAAGGAGAATGACTATTGGGACTATAAATGTGGAGCATAAAAAGTCATTGCAGACCTTTTTATACTGATCATCAAGTTACCAAGGAGTTGGGAACATAACTGTTTCACAGAAACTTGACGGATATTGGAATCTCATTATCACAGGTTTAGCCAATGAGACAAACATGAAATGAATTTAAGGAATGATCCTAGGGAAATGGATAAATTAATCTAATTCCAGAAATAGTATCCACCCATCTTCAAGATTGATTCTGAACTAAAAAGTTTGAGGTTTGGATGAACATGATAAATCATATCTTTGGTTTCATCGGCACACCTATGGAGCTAAAAGTAATACTGGACACATATAAACTAGAAGAACTTACACGCTAATGGTGGGATATAGAGGTACATGATAAATTGGATCAAGGCCTTGGTTGGTAGGATTTTGAGGAATTTTTCAATAAAAAAAAGTCTATCCTCACAAGTTCATGATTCAAAGGATGACATACTTATACAGCCTAAAGATGGACAATATCTCTTTCACTGAGTATGCGGCTGAATTCATGGATTTAGTGCACTATTCAACCAAGGTTTATGCTGGTGTGTCCTTGAAGGAACACCTCATTGAATTGGGGCTAAGAGAAGAGATTCACTCAAAGATATTTATGCTCTATATTACGGACTATAAAGAGATGGTGAATAGAGTGAAAGTGGCAGAAAGGGACATCTTCAGAGATAAGGGAGGAGGATGTATCATGATATGAATGGGAAATTGTGGGAACTATAATGTAGGGAGAAAAAGGAATAGGGACACCTAATTCCAGTGTGGGAGCGAGAATCAGAATCAGATAGCTGGATCGGTGAGTCTTCCTCCAAGACCCACAGAAAAAGATGGATCTTTCAAATCTAGTTCTTTTGACCACATTAAGAGATAGTGTAAATAACAACCAAGAGAGTTCCATAATTGAAATAAATTGTACATCTAAAGTGTTATTTTCGCAGTGCTTCGATATCTGGTGCTCGAGACAGTTTTCACATGTCATAAGAATCATATGCTTCAATAGGGAGAGGAAAACAGAATTAGCATCATCAACTGAGTTGAACTGGACATGGTGATTCTTGGAATACCATGAATCCTCATAAAGGGAATATCTACAAGGTTCCAAAGAAAAAAATGCAGTGTTGAAGCAATTATATGGATCAGAGAATTTGAATATTGATGATCAAGATAGACCATCTAGAGATAGAGGTATGATTATTTTGAATTCCACCCTTATATAAGTGTTTTTTGATAATGTTTCATCACACTCCTTTATTAATTCTCTTTCTGTTAATTTTACAGGGTTAAAACTTGAGATGAATCCTTCTATGATAAAACTTCAAAGTCTCATGGTCAATGATAATGTCGAGCCTTTCCTTATAGAGAATTTTCAATAACTATTGATGGAACTAAAGTGAAATGGGACTTCTCAGTGTTGAATATAGATGTATAAGATGCAATCATGGGTATGGATTGTTGACCAAATTCATGGATCACATTGTCTATTATAGAATAAAAGTTAGTTTCACAACTGAGGATGGCATTGAGCATATATTCATAGGATAAAGGGTTGAAAAGATAGGTAAAATTGGCTTATTGGAACTAGTAGTAGGGACAATCTCTTACTATTCATTGGCTTTGACTTTGGCATCTATGGAACATATTGATGGTAACAATTTTCTAGTAATCGTAGATCAATTCCCAAATGGTTTCCTTGATAATTTCTTAAGGTTTTCACCTGTAATAGAAGTGGTGTTTACGATTGATCTCCTCCTAAGGACCAATCCTATCTCACTACAATCTTATTAAATAGAACCATCAGAATTAAGGGAGTTGAAATTTTAGTAGAAAGAGATGGAAATAAAGGTTTTCATACGAATAATCACATGTCTATTGACAACATGGGTATTGTTCATGAAGAAATAATATGGAACACTAATTCTATGTGTGGATTATCGTATGTTTAACCATGTTATGATAAAGAATCAGTACCTACTTCCACACATTGATGATATTTTTGATCAATTTAGGGTAGCATGCTGGTTCTCTAAAATTGACTTGGAATCAGGATATCACCAATTGCGAGTTAAGAAGGGGGATATTCTGGAAACATAATTTAGTAGATATGGCCATTATGAATATGTTGTAATTTCTTTTGGTCTTATAAATGAACTAGAAGTATCTATAGAATTGATGAATCTGATATTTCAAAGATATATGGATTTTTTTTATTTTGTTGTTATTGGATGACATACATGTGTATTCAAGGACATGTGATGAATATTAAAACACTTAGCGACAATGTTTGGAATTTTGAGAGATCATTACTTGAATTCCAAATTATCAATGTGTGATTTTTGGATACAATATGTATGCTTTATTGGTCATGTAATTTCTGAAAAAGGTGTTTCTATTGATCGATAGAGGATATAAGATGTTATCTCCTCGAAATATCTAAAGAATGACATAGAGATACTATGTTTTCTTGGTCTCACTAGTTATTATTGGTACTTTTTCCATGACTTTTCAGGACTAGCATCAATGATATTAGAATTGAAAGAGAAGAATCTTCCATTATAATGGATTGAATAATTTCATAAATCTTTACATGATATAAATGTACCTCTTACATCAGCAAATATCTTGATTTTTTTTGGAATTAGGAAAAGGGTATATGGTGTATTGTGATGCTTCCGTAACAAGGTTGGGATGCGTTTTCATAAAAGGATACCATGTCATTGCTTGTGGATTAAGGTAATTAATATTGAATGAAAATAATTACCCAAAACGTTATTTGGAGTTAGCTACAGTTGTTATTTCCTTGGAGACTTGGTGTCATTCCCTCTTTAGTGATAAATTTATAGTGTTCACGGATCATAAGATCTTGAAGCATATTTTCTCACAACGATATTTGAATATGAGGAAAGTATGATGGATAGATTACCTAAATATTTTTGACTTTGAATTGGTGTATAAAATGGGAAAAGGAAATACCGAGTCAGATGCATGAAGAATAAAGTCATATGCTCATCTAGAAAAATAATATTCAAACGAGTGGAAGTCGATATCGATCCGAGCCGATATGTAGGTGGAATGTGAGGACTGAGGTGATGTTGCAGTTTTCTTTCCATTTTTTGTGGTTCCTGATTTGATGAAGATGGTAACTGAGGAACAGAAATTCGATGATGAATGTGTTAAAAATGAGTTCAAAAATCAATGATTGGGAGACTGTTGAGAGTTTGAGGATGGATTGGAGTTGTGTGTTGTGGATAAAGAATCAGATGGTTGCACCAATGGATTTACAAAAGAAACTTCTCAATGCTTATCATCATTCAAGATTTGTTTTTCATTTTGGAATACAGAAGATACATAAGGTTTTGAAAGAACAGTTCTGGTGAAATGGTAAGAAATGAAATGTTCCTGAGTTCGTTTTAAGATGCTTAACTTTTTGGGATTTTAAGGCAGAGCATCAGCGACCAAAATGTTTGTTGTATTCTTTACCTATCCTGGGGAGGAAATGAGAGAAAATAGTGATGGAATTTTTCATGGGTCTCCCTAGAATTGTTTGGACACACAATTACATATGGGTGATTGGGGATCGACTTACTAAGTTAGCTCATTTAAACCATATTCATGAAATCCACATTGTGTAGGTTCTATTCATAATATATATCCAAGAAGTGGTAAAGATACATGTCATACAATTTTCAATAGTGTCATATTGAGATATGAGGTTCACATTTCCGAAAATCCTTATTGAATTCCCTTGAGACTCAATTGACTATGAGTATGGTGCGTCACCCCTAGATGAATAGACAATATATAAGGATGATACAAATGTTGGAATACATTTTGTGGGATTGTGTAATGGGTTTTGGGGGCTCATGGGAAGATAACATACCCTTAGTGGAGTTCTCGTATAATAACAGCTATCAAGACTCAATATATACGGCTATTTTTGAAGCATTTTATGGAAATCCTTGTCATTATCCACTTTGTTATGTAGAAACAGGTGAGACTTCACTAGTTGGGCCGAGCCTTGTACCACAAACAACAGAGAATATTCATTTAATCATGAAACGAATGGAGATGGCTCTGTGTCATCAGAAATCTTATGCGGATCATCATTGAAGACCATTTTCATTCTTGGTGAGTGAACATGTATTCTTATGTATTTATCAAAGGATTTGTAATCTACATTGAGGGAAGTAGGCCAAGTTATCTTCCCAATACATAGGCCCTATCGAGATACAATAATGGGTTAGAGAGGTGGAATATCGGTTGGCATTTCCACCACAGTTCAATAAGGCGAATAATGTGTTCCACATATCTCATTTGAAAAAGTATCAACCAAATCCTAACCATGATGAGCTAGTGTTGAATGCTTGGTTGGTATATATCTTGGTACCGATTTTGGAACAGAAAGATAAATCCTTTTATGGAATAAGAATTGGTCTAGTGTGGGGTTTATGGAAACATTGTCATATTAAGGATAAAACTTAGAAATGTGAGAAGGAAATAAAACAGTAGTGGTCGAAACTCTTTTAGGGAAATAGTTGTTTTCTACTTTCCAAGAATGGAAAGACATATGGTGGGGAGAAGGTAGTACCCCTGATTTTTGGTATGTAAACCATTATTTATGATTTTTATGAATATAATGAATAAGGGTAAATGTTGGGAGAGTTTTGAGAACTTTTATAGATATTTTGGTGCTGAAGGGATGGTGCACTTGTTGGGCATGGTTTTTCAAAACTTTGAGACATCCCAAGAGAAACCATGTGCCTTGAACGTGGCTTGGGTCTTTTAAAGAAGCATACTCAACACAGTTGGTGAATGGTTATCGAGACCATGCATGGTGAACGTGTGAGGATCCCCTTAAGGTAGTGGATAACACATGATTAGTGCACAGTTTCTGCAACCGTGCAACTAAACTGTGCACATGGTTAAAGTTAGATCCTTAAAAACTAGATGTCACACGTTTTACCCATTAATCAACTAATTTTCCCCCAAAATAATCCTAAATTGGGATTCCTCTCTCACTCAATGGTTGGAGAACACTAGTAGAAAACTGGATTATTATGACAAATCATTTACGACGGGGTCCCGTCGAGAATGCCATGTTGCTGAAAAAACGTCGCAAAAACCTTTCTGCAATTTTTTTAATAAATTATTTGCGACAAACTGTTTCAATTAATAATTGTGATAGATCGTCGCAATTACTCCTTGAAATAAAAAAAATCTTTTGCGACGACCCATCGCAAATAGTTAGAAAATTAAAAAAATTAATAAAATAAAATAATATAAATATTAATTTAATATTAATTTAAATAAAATCATAATATTAATATTAATAGAATAAAATTACATATAAAATAATAAATATAAAATAATATTAATATGAATAAAATAATAATATTAATATGCGTAAAATAAAATTAATTATAGAATAATTAATTAATATAAAAAAATATTATAATATTAAGGAAATAATAATATTAACAATATAATAAAAATTTGGGTATTCACAAAAATATAATAATATTTTAATTATAATAATAAAAATACAATAATATTTTAAATAAATAATAAAAACCAATAATTTTCGAGACAATATAAAGCCCACACTATTTAAAATATTAAATAGTTAATATGAAAAAAAAATTACATTCAAATGTTTCATCGTAAAATAATAATACATCACTAAGGGGAAGGGTCGTCTGGAGGAGCCGGAGGATATGGTGGAGGGAACTCTATCCCTAAACTGCGAGTAAGATGTTTCCTGTACTCCATCACCTGCTCCTATTCCTACCGCCATCGACACATCTCATCTTGCATCTGATACTGCAGTTGCTGCTATCGGAGGAACTCCTCATATAACCGTTGCTGCCACTAATGCCTCTCCTCCTTCTCCATACATATAGTCTCTTAAGCTCACTCTCAGCTCGCAGATTCTACTAATACTGTGAATGATATAATGATGACTCACTACGAGATCCTGTCGAGTTGGACGCCAACATCAGATAAGGGCCATAAAAACCCACATGGGTCACTTGAGAGTTGATACCAACAACGTGGCATTTCTCGAAGCCATAATTGTTCAACTACATCCATGCTGCCTCATCCAAATGGGGGGCACTTGTATGACGATCGGTCATTACCAGACACGTACCATCTATCTGAGATATCGTAGCCTCATATGACTTCTTCAATTGAAATTTGAAATTAAAATAGTTAAAATATTATTTGTAGTTAAATTTAAAACTCAAAAAACTTATACTTACCACAATCTAATGTTGGCGAGCAACTCTTATCTCATAGTGTCTAGATCACTATCCATCCTCCTATAAATGTTGTTTTCTGTAATATCAGGTTGTGTGACTACCTATATGAATAAAAAATAAACTATTTACACTTCAAATTATATAAAATATTTTTTTTAAAAAAATATACGTACCATATGCTCCCTATGTGTACTGAACGTATGAATTCCAGCTCGATGTGTCACCTCCTGTCGCCCCCAATTTTTTTGACCTACTGATGATCTACTCTGAAACCACCTAGTTAAACCATGTGTACATAATCCATCCCAACCTTGATATTAAATATAACTAGGTCAGTGGACACGAAAAGTCTATTCAAACTCTTACACTCTTTCTTTCTGCATTGCTTTCCTTTTCAAATTCTGTAAGAACTGAGTGCAACGCGGACACATACCTCCCTGCCATTCCTTCCAAATAGGATCATGCATGCTCTTCTCAATGGGATAACATAAACCCTACAAATAATTTATTAAATCAATTTATTAATTAAATTAATTACAAAATAAATATTATTTATTTACGTAACATCCAATTCTCAAACATGGGATGTTGAATATCAATGGGAATATGATCCCATGACACCCATGCATCAAAAAAACAATTGTGAAATATATCGCTCCACTATCCAATAGATATATGTGTAAAACTATTAAAAAATAATATTTATCCAAAAATTAGAATATAAAAAAAAAATAATGAAAACTAACTAAAATTATAATGCAAATATACCTCTCTGTAAGTGGATCAAACCCATGATTTGGACATCCCTCGGGTATAGGGTCGGGAATCATCAGTCAGGAAAGACCACTCCCCCTATGAGTGCCCCATAAACTGCCAATAGTCTGAGGGTCGGCTGATCCAACCTCCTTCTTGTCTAAAGGTAGATCAACCTCATGTAATATATGATACAAATCATTGTCCATCTAAAACACGAAATGATTATTGTTAGAAAATATTTGTAAACAACTATTACATATATATATATATGATATATGATTATAACCGACATTTTACTATGATAATGTCCATCTTCATCCTCATATTCGTAGTTTTTGATGTCGATGTCTTCATCTTCCTCCTCCGCATCATTAATTTCCATATTATTTTTAGTTTTATTGTCTCTTTTCATTTCAAATTCAGTTGTAACATCATTAATATCATCATCACCATCGGCCCTTAACTGTGGGTTTTCATCAATGATATTCATGTATATTCTTGAAAAATATAGATTCATAGTAGTCTCTTAAAACATTTCAATTCATTTCAATTGTGCAGAACCAAATTCAATTTCAGTAAACTGATTCTCTCAAGATTTAATTTTTATTATACTCCACTAATCACCAAACTCCCTTGAAATAGTACAGTAATTTTCATAAGAAATTTTTTGTGACTAATGAGCCAATAAAAATGGTTCATTAACTATAACAAGACTTTTATATTTAATATCAATGATTACATGGATCAGATGAACATGAAAGCCTCTCTCAGTATCCAACCACTGACATTTAAACATCGTACTGTAATGTTTTCCTAGATAACACAGTTCAATGATTTCATCCAACATGCCATAAAATTCAACTTCAAATTCCCTATGATGTGATCCTCTCTAGAAAAAACCACTATTAATTGTTTTTTATTCCCTATATGTATGTGTATGAAATCGAAAACCATTCACCCCATATGCATTATAAGATTTAACCATATTTGGTGGTGTGATACTTAATACAAACAATCGATTATCAATTTTATCAGCATGTTGAGATACCTAAAGATTTGTAAAAAAATTATCACTATAACAAGAATTTGATTTATTTTTTATGAGAAATGAAGAAAAAATTATGTTACCAGTTTTTGAAACCAATAAAAATTTATTTTGATGTCGTTATTTAAGATCTGATTCTGTAATTTGTGGAAAGTGTTTCTTGATATGATTATCATATAACCAAAATCAAAAAAATATTAATGTATTGTTATAAAAATTATAGAATAAGTGGCAGGATCACTTATAGTAAAAAATGGTGTAATTTCTTCATAGTTGAGTTGAATATATGTATGAGCTATATGATGTTCATCATTTGAAATCCATCATTCATGAACTCCACCAAAGCCAAGTTTGGGCTAATTGAAAATCGATAATTGATTTCTCAGGTCATCGTCAACATTTCCCTCATTACGAATCATCCAGTTTTCTTATTAATGATATTCATATAGAAAGTAATCAGAGAAGAAAAAAAGAAATTTCATCTTACAAATAAGCGTATGCAATTGAGTCTTCAACTGATGCTTTGTTACACACTTTTTTATCAATTTCTACATGCATATCTCAAATGGGTTCATCCATCGGAACGTTATAGGACCTCCAGATTTTTTTAGGTGGAAAATGTAATATAAAATGTACCATTGAGTCAAAAAAACCTAGCGGGAATATATTATCGAATTTACATAAAACTAAAAAGGAATATTCTTGCAGTATTTTTATGGAAACGTTGTCTATTGTTGACACAAAAATTTCCTGATGAAAAATATGATATGTCTGTAAGAGCATCCCAAATCATAGGATTTAACAAATCTCTTAATACAAATTATAGAAGTCTTTCCATTAAAACTTGAAAATCATGACTTTTCAATCTATAAATATGACCATTTCTAACACATATTTACAAATTGAAAGCATAACTAGCTGGAAGCCTCAAATCTACAATACAATGACAAAATAATAAGTGACTCTCTTTGGAAAGTGTATATTATTATTTTCACTTCATTAATTAATGTGATATGACATTTTTAAATAGTTCATGTTATGGTCACTTACAAATTTGGGAATGATCTGATCATGCCTTTATATTATATTTGGTCTTTCATAGAGTATCGAAAATAGAATAAAATATATTATCGAAATAGTCCTTCTCAATATGCATCGCATCGATCATATTAAGGACAAAAAAATAGACTAATATGGAAAATTCCAAAAATGATTTATTTTATCCAATTGTGCTCTTTTCAGAACCCATCAATTTTCTATTGGTTTATTGTTAGTCAAAATGTTATGGGAGTTAATAAGGTAAATTTCATTTCTAATCTATACCTAAGATCATTTTTAGGGCCCATCTTTTCAACATTTTCCATTTCAGAAATGATATTTATTTCCTAAAAAAGGATGATCGGTTGGAAGAAATCTACGATGATAGTCGAAATAACTAGGTTTCTTGCCATTAATGAGCATAAATTCTTTTTTGTGTCTCATATAGTATGGGCATGATTTTATACCATGTGTACTCTAGCCAGATAACATACGATCTGCTGGGAAGTCACTAATTTTCCACATCAATGCAACATTCTGTTGGAAGTTTTGTTTCGCAGAAACATCATATGTACTGACACCATTAAACCATAGTGAATTCAACTCATCAATCATTGGATTAAAATAAACATCGATATTCTTTTTTGGATGACCAATAATTAATAATCTCAAAAAGATATATGGATCCTTCATCAACCTCCATGGAGGTAAATTATACGGACTTATAAAGACATGCCAACATGAATACTGACTACCGTGAGAACTAAATAGACAAAAACCATTAATTGAAAGACTCAATAACACATTTCAGGATTTTAAAGAAAAATAAAGATGCACTTCAACAAAAAATTTCCATGAATCACCATCAAAGGGATGATTTATTCTTTTATTGGTTGAAATGATGGTTTTGTGACATAACATCAATGATGATGTGTTTTGAGACATAAATAAATTATGCAATCTGGGTATGAGCTGGAAATATATGACTATTTTATAGGAACAAATCCAGACATCACTGGTTGAGCTTATTTATACCTTGATATTAAACATATAGGAAAAAAATCCAATGAATCATTTTCACCATAATATAAGATTTTTTCTTTTTAACATACATGAATCTGCTGATAACCAAGACCTAAATTACAAACCATCCGTTTTATCTCATAAAAATATACAGGTAACACCTTTCCTTCAGGTAGTAGTGTTTTTAACAAAGAGAATATCTGATCAAAACAAATATTTGAAATTTCATTATCTGATCTAATGGCCATAAATTTAGTTACTGCTTCAAACTTGCTTATCTAGAAATTAGAATATAATTAAAACTCAACAACAACTCATACAAATGAGATGTTTCCCACTCAAGAGTCAAATAAATATCATTCTTGGTTTTAGTTTGTTAAACAGATGGACCTACCACAACATGTACTAAATTTTGAAACTGTCTTGTATCTGGATCCAAATTATTAATATCTTCTCTTGAACTACATTCCCCATTTTGGTATCAAAAACATAATCTGGTTGAAAACCAAAAAGCAATAAATGACCTCCAATGTTTTCAAATTTTTCATATGTCCTCAGAGCACATTTTTTTACAAGGACACTTTATTTTCCCTTCTAAAAAAAATTTTGGTTTCGAGGATACAAATGATAAGAATGCTTGAACACCCTCAATATGTATAGGATTTAAACTAGAACCATTGGGATTCCTGCTCTGAGTTATCGAAGTATGATCATCTAATAATGACTTTTGTCAACTTCCTCATTCTATATTTGTATAAAAAATATGAAATGATTAGTTATTTTGTATACATATATATAAGATAAACACTATTAAAAAAATTGAAGAAAATTAAATTCTCTTTTATAACAATTTATAAATTTTTTCATTTTTTTATAGTTATTTATACTATTTTTTAAGATTATATACTAATCTACACTCATTTATAAAATTTTATACTAATTACCACTAATTATTATTTATTTTATGGTATTTTGTATTAACTATTCTTAATTATCGGCAGTACAATTTCCAATGGATTGGCGATAGCTCTTTTTCTCGATGACATATCTCCTTGAAACTTTCTGTGACTAAAAGCAATATGAAAAGTCTACTCTGACATATAAATACCCATTTTCCTATGCCCCATGATGGAGAGAAGAGATGACTCGTCATTCCTCTCTCCATTCTCTCATGCATATGAAAATGAATATTCATACGTCGGAGTAGACTATTCATAGTGATTTCAGCTACGGAATGTTGCAAGGGGATGAGTCATCAGGAAAGAGAGCCTCTTTTGTCTGATGTCTCACCACTTTGCAACTTTTTCCAATATAAACCACTATGAAAAATCTGCTATGACGTATGTCAGAGCATATTATTCATATTAATTTCTTGTGAAGATATTTTCAAGGATATGAGGCTTTGATCAACATAAATGTCACGAATCCACTAATAATTGTGCAAATTAATCAATGTACTCGAATTTATTTTGATTTATTACAATTTATTACCAAATATTACAATTTATTACTAATTATTACTAATTAGTACTAATTATTAATAATTATTACTAATTATTACTAATTATTACCAATTATTTCTAATTATTCATAATTATTCTTAATCATTCCTAATTAATCCTAATTAATCCTAATTAATCTCAGTTAATATTAATTATTCCTAGTTATTCCTAATTTTTCCTAATTTTTCCAAAATATTCCTAATTAATCCTAATTAATCGTAATTATTAATTATTAATCCTAATTGATCCTCATTAATCCTAATTAATCCTAATTAATCCTAATTAATCCCAATTAATCCTAATTGATTCTAATTATTTTTAATTATTGCTAATTATTCTTCATTATTCCTAATTATTCTTAATTATTCCTAATTATTCCTAATTATTCCTAATTATTCCAAATTATTCCTAATTAATCCTACACATTCCTATTTATTACAATTTATTCCTATTTATTGCAATTTATTACTATTTTTTACTATTTATCACTATTTATCACTATTTATTGCTATTTATTACAATTTATTACAAATTATTACAAATTATTACTATTTTTTACTAATTATTACTAATTATTACTAATTATTACTAATTATTACTATTTATTACTATTTATTACAAATTATTACTATTTATTAGTAATTATTACTAATTATTACTAATTATTACTATTTATTACTAATGATTAGTAATTAATACTAATTATTACTAATTATTACTCTTTGTTACTCTTTGTTACTATTTATTACTATTTACTACTATTTAGTACTATTTATTACTATTTATTAATAATTATTACTAATTATTACTAATTATTACTAATTATGACTAATTATTTCAAATTATAACTAATTATTACTAATTATTATTAATTATTACTAATAGTTACTATTTCTTACTATTTAATAATAATTCCTACTAATTATTACTAATTGTTACGAATTATTACTAATTACTACTAATTACTACTAATTATTATTAATTATTACTAATTATTACTAATTATAATTTTTTATTAATATTTATTGTTGTTTGTTACTATTTATTATTAATTTTTACTAATTATTACAAATTATTACTATTTGTTATTGTTTATTACTATTTATTACTGTTTTTTACAATTTATTGCAAATTATTGCTATTTATTACAATTTATTACTATTTATTCGAAATTATTACTAATTATTACTAATTATTACAATTTATTCATAACTAATAAAATTTATTACTAATTATTACTAATTAATCGTAATTATTACTAAACAATCCTAATTATTACTAATTATTACAATTTATTACTACTTATTCATAATTATTTATAATCTTTTCTAATTTTTTCTAAATTTTTCGAATTACTACAAATTTTTTCGAATAATTACATTTTTTCGAATTATTACAATTTTTTACTATTTATTTCATATTATTTTTAATTATTACAAATTGTTTCTAATTATTACAAATAATTTCTAATAATTTCTAATAATTTCTATTTATTACTATTATTTCTAATTTTTTCTAATTATTACAGAGCTTTTCTAATTATTACAATTTTTTCTTATTATTACAAATTATTTCTAATTATTACATATTATTTCTAATTATTAAAAATTATTTCTAATTATTTATAATTATTAATTTTCTTCTAATTATTTCTATTTATTGCTAATTAATACAATTTATTACTAATTAATACAATTTATTACTAGTTATTACTAATGAATACAAGTTATTACTAATTAATACTGGTTATTACTAATTATTAAAAATTCTTTAAAATTATTACTAATTATTACAATTTATTGCTAATTAACACTTAAATATAACTATTTATAAAAATAAATACTAAAAAACTAATATCTAATTCTAATTTAATTAATTTACATCTAATTAACAAAAATTATTCAAAATTTAAAACAAAATAAATTTTCTAAACAATAAAAAATAGATAAATACCTTGAAATTGAAGCTTTCAGAGTATTAAAGTCGCAAATAATGCTCTGATTTAAAAGTTTAAACTATGAAAAAATTTAGAAGAAGTTTTTTTAGTAGAGATAAAGAGAGAAGTTGAGTAAAAAGTGAAATAACCTGAAAACTTGATGTGGAGATATATATGTTAGATTATTTGTGACGGGTTACCCGTCGCAAATGGGGGTATTTGTGACAGGCCCCATCACAAATGACTCTTCCCACATTAATTAAAATGGGCAGTTAAAAAGTAATTTGTGACGGGCCCCATCACAAATAGTACCTACCGACAAAGCATTTGTGAGGAGGCATGTATCCCATCACAAATACTAAAAACCATCACAGGTTATTTGCAACGGGAATAAGAACCAATCATAAATACCATTACCTACGGTTTGGCGTGTATTTCATGCCAAACCTTTTGCGACGGGCGGTATGTGCCTGCCATAAATAACAGATATTTGCGACAAGGTAATCTGCCTGTCACAAATAACTCGTTGCAAATAGTCATTTTTTCCTGCAATGGAACCTCTCTGAAGAAAATTACAGTCGATCTAGAGCCTTCCCTATGCATTTAGAAGTCGATTCTTTGTGGTAATTGATCTTTCTTCACCTCTCTTGATGTAGTTTCTTAGATTTAATTCTCTTATCCTCTCAGTTTATTATATCAACACCCGTTGTGGGTAGATATAAGGTTGTGCAAGATGAATAAGTTTAGTTTTGTCCTTGGTTGTGTTAGGGGAATAGATCTAAGGAGGGTTCCCTGAGATTTAACCTAGTTTCATTGGCGTTCTTCATCCGTTTATCATTTTCGCCAAAACTCTCGAAGTAGGTGGCTTCACTCTCAACCCCTCTTTCTAGAATTGATTGGCATGATTTAAAATTGATTATTTTTTGTGGAATTTATTGTGAATTGGTTTTGTAATGATTGTTGAAAACCCTCTTGAGTGACGGTTTGGGGAAACATGGAAATTAAGTGTATTTTTAATAAAGTTATTTAGTTCATGGTTTCAAAATGTTGGTTTTAAGATGTTGATTATAAAATGAGGTTTTTTATAGAATCTTGGTAAATGGATTAATCAAAAAAATCAATGAAAAAGATGATATTATTGAAATAGAATGATTGATTAGAAATGTGTTTTGGAATGTTTTCAAAAAAAGTACGGTTTTATTGAAATGGTTGACACAATTGTTTTTGAATAGTTTTAGGAATACATGTTGTGTTTGTTGATAATGCATTTCAAGGGATTGGTTTAAATATGACCTTGTGCTTGATTCAAATGGTGTAATGGCACATGGGATATAATAACCTTGTGACGAGTTAGTAGATCGATGAGAAACCACTTATGAGTATGGAATTATCATTACAATGCATGAATGGTTGGTATTGTGGTTATCTGGAATAGAATAGTTATTACGAATAGAACATGTGAAGTAGTTTTAAAGAATAGTTTGGTTGCTTTCTGGAAAAGATGGATTTCATTGGAAAACTGATTATTATGGTACTTGTTTATATTTATTTTGAAACTATTTTAGAAGTTGATTATATTCTGTTTTAAACTCTTTTGGAAGTTATTTTATATAAATTATTTTATATAAATATTATTAACTCTTCTATCATAGAGGCATGAGTAAAGAAGTCATTGGGGAAAACCTACTGAGTTTTAGTACTTACCCCTACTTTGGAAATTTGATGCTTTTGATGATTTCATCTACTGTGACATGGGAAAATGTAAAGTATCACACATCTTTAGAACTACTTCATGATACTTGTATTATTATGGGTTCTTGGAGCATGTAGTATGTAGAGATGTGGATTCTTGTAATTATCTTGGAGCTTTCATAGTGTCTTACTCTATTTACTTTGATATTGTATCCTTCTTCTGTGGTATTTAGGTTTTAATATGATTTTGATAAATGAAATGTTGAGTTTTCTTTCATTGTTCAGGCATCATAGTGTTTTGTTTGGTATGGAATGTTTAGTGATTTTTTTATTTCTTAAAGGGTAAATCATCCTCACTTTTATTGAAACCCTTCATCATTTATTTCCATCCTTTGGAATCTTGGGGACATCCCTTAATTCCTATTAACAACATCCCTCCTTTTCAAGCCAATGAGGAGGGAGGGGGGAACGTTTCACGTAACAAGTTCTAAAACTGGACAAGTATTAGGGTATAAAAAATAATATTTCAGTATCCAAACACATATCAAAATGAATTAGTTATTTTTATCAGTGTTTCTGCAGTTTACAAAACAAACAAATGGAAAGGATTGTGGTTATTATGTTTGTAAATTCATGAGAGAGATCACATTCCATCAACAAACTAGCATACTCAAGGAGGTATTTCGAAGATAATTACTTTTTCATCTGAAATATTTATTATACATTTGTGTATTTATATTTTTTCTGTACAACAATGACTATCTAAATGACTTGTATTTACAAGATGATAGAGATTTTCTTAGAAACGAATGGGCATCAAACCTGGTGGTAGAATGTACACATATTTCCTGAAGATGCGACTTCCATAGAAGTGGTGGATTCTTTCGTATCTATTTCTAATTTAAATATTTTTATTATTAGTGACATTATAATTATTTTCTTATATAGGTGTATTTTCTTTGAGTTAGGGTGGTTTGTTTGATGTTTTATAATGTTCTTGATAGATTGGACTTTGAGGCTGCAACTGAGATAATGAAAATAAGTAAATGGGTCAATAATTTATAAAATAATCATGAAAAGTTGAGTTCCTAATACTTATTTAATTAATTTTTTCATCATTTTATTTAATATTTGTAATTTAATTTCCTTATCCTTTATATCCAATAAGTATTTAGTTTCTTTCATAGATCATTATGCTTTCCATTGCTCTTTTTTTGATCTGTCAACACTATATAGAGTTGATGTTCTTAGAAGAAAAACCTTTCCCATTTAAATATAGAAGAGTAGAGGAACCTCATGTGCTCATTGTGGTTAATTCATGTGATATGATGGGCACATGAACTTCCTCTATTCTCCTGGAATTCAACAACGGGAACGATTTTTCTACTAAGAAAATCGATTCAATATGATGTTTTTACATTTCAACAAAAAAAGTAAATTAAAATCACGATAACATTGTAATTTAATATTTTTTAAGACATAGGGACACGTAAGAATAATCTGCACCTCAATCCGACAAATGGTATGACCAGAATGGCTCCATGTGATTATTTCTATTTAAAATTGGTATAAATTTTAGTAAAAAAGACAAATGAAAAAATAAAAACTGAGAAAACTTTTTAGATTGTTTTTATACATTTAGAAAGTGGTCCATACGTTATTTGTGACATGTAAAAATCAACTGCACCACAATATGTACAATGGTGTGATCATTATTAATAATATTGTGCATATTTATTTAAAATTGACAATAATTTTTGTAAAAAGCATAATTGACATACTGAGAACTAATAAAATGCATTCATATAGTTTTTATAAATTAAGAAATCAATTCATAATTCATTTCTAATGTGTAGGAGTCAACCTCAACTCAATCTGATGCACAGTGTGACTGCTATAACTCTAAGTGTGCCATTTTATTTAAATTCAACATTAATTTTAGTATAAAGAACAAGTGACATAACAAAAAATGATAAAAACATTCATATTGTTTTGATACTTTAGTAAAATGATCAATAAGTCATTTTTTACATGTAAAAATCAATCGCACCTGAATATATTGCACGATATGACCATTACGACTAAAAGTATGTCTGTTTATTGAAAATTGACATTACTTTTTAAAAAAATAATAAGTGAGAGACTGAAAATGAAGAAAACCCATATGTATTTTATTTATACTTTTGAAAAATGATATATAATTCATTTTGGATGTGTATGATTCAATCTCACACCAATATGATGCACGATTTGACCGCTATAAGTCTAACTGTGTTTATTTATTAAAAATTGACATTAATTTTTGTAAAAAGAACAAGGGAGATACTAAAAAACAATAATACACTATCAAATTGTTTTGATACTTTAGTAAAATGATCCATAAGTCATTTTTGACATTTAAGAATCAATCCCACCTTAATATGATTCACGATGTGACTGGTATAATTTCAAGTGTGTCATTTTTTTTAAAATTATCATTAACATTAGTAAAGTGAACAAGTGACATAATGAAAACTGATCAAACAAATTTAGATTGTTTTGATACTTTATAAAAATGATCTATAAGTCATTTTTCATGATTAGGAATCAACCACACCACAATATGATGCATGATGTGTCCGGTATAACTAAAATTGTGCCTATTTATTTAATATTGTCATTAATATTAGTAAAAAGAACAAGTGACATACTAAAAACCAAGAAAACACATTTTTATTTTGTTGATAATTTATTAAAATGATTGATAAGTTATTTGTGACATTTAGGAATCAAACACATCTCAATATTTTTCTCAATGTGACTGCTATAACTCTTGGTGTGTGTTTTTATTGAAAATTTGCATTAATTTTAGTAAAAAGAACAAGTGACATTATGGAAACTCAGAAAACACGTTTTTATTATTTTGATACATTAGATAAATAATTCATAAGTCAATTGTGATTTTTATTAATCAACCAAACCTCAATATGAATAAAAATGTGACTGGTATGACTAAAAGTGGGTCTATTTATTTAAAATTGACATTAATTTTAGTTAAAAGATCAAGTGGCATAATAAAAACTGAGAAAATGAATTCATATTGTTTTGATACTTTACAAAAAGGATTCATAAGTAGTTTCTATTGTGTAGGAATCAACCTCACCTCAATGTGATGCATGGTGTGACCGCTATAACTCTAGGTATGTCATTTTATTTAAAATTTTCATTAATTTTAGTAAAAAGAACAAGTTAAATACTAAAAAAATGATAAAATGAATTTAGAGTGTTTTGTTACATTAGTAAAATTATCCATAAGTCATTTATGATGTGTAATAATCAACCCCACATAAATATGATTCACTATGTTACTGGTATAATTCCAAGTGTGCCTTTTTGATTTTAAATTGGCATTGTCTTTATTAATAAGAACAAGCGACATACTAAAAACCAGTCAAAGACATTCATATTGATTTGATACTTTAAAAAAACGACCTATAAGTCATTTTTATGTGTATTATTTCATTTCACCTCAATATGATTCATTTTGTGACTATATGGTGTGTTATATAAATTGTACACTATCGCAAACTTGACCATTAGAAAAAATAACGCTAATAAAGTGGGATTTATCACCATTAAGGATAATAATGACTTCTCGGAATGTCAATAGACTTTTTTATTATGTTAAGGGGCATATAGGTAGTAGTATTAAAAACTAATTGGGTACTTTAGAAGTGGCTATCATGGGAAAACCACAGAGAGGATGAGGTCTAGTTTTCAAAAAACTTATCCTTTGGCAGTGTTCAGGTGGATGATCTACTGAGGGGATTTCTAATTTTTTTTATTTATTTTTAGAAAAATAAAACAGAAAAATGAAAATAAGAAAATAATGTAAAATAAAACAATTATGATGAATTTTTATTAGAAAAATGTGACTGGTATGCTGAAGTCATAATCAAAATACTACGCAACCAAGAAAAATATATTTTTATGTGATCAAATATTTATCTAGATTAATTATCACTAGTTATATAAAAATTTATAACCCCTTTTATGGACTTATTTTATATCTTAATTTATTTAAGGTATCACTCTCTACTATTATAAATAATTTAAGAAACATGTTTGAGTACCGAACAAATAAGAAAAACAATATAACTCGTCCCCCATAAAGTTGTGCCACCTATTTGCACAATTATTAGTCAAGATAGTTAACCTTTTGGTATTGAAGAATAAAATTTGAATTAAAATAGAGAATTTTAATTTTAAAAATATTTTAGCACAAATATTATTTAAGTAGTTATAAATCAATTAAAAAATTCAATTGACAAATTATTCATAAAAAAACACGTCAAAATGAAATACACATGAATTTTCATACTTAGTCAATATCATGAAATATCAAAATAACTCCGAAATTATGAATGACTAAAAAAATACACATTTTAATAAAACGATAATGTATGAAAATAAAAAAACATTACTAAATTTATTCCTTTATCTCCCCAATCCTGATTTTTTAATATGTTTTATGAAAAAATATAATATGTAGGTTTTTTTTAAAATGGGTATTAATGATGGAAGGGCCTCTTTCGCATTACCCCTAACACTGCCTTTACCCTAGATTGATGACATGGAAGAGGTGGGGGGGGGGGGGTAACACCTTTTTCCTAAAGATAAAACGAAACGTGGTTGTGGGGATGCTTCCTTTGACATAACATAAAGGCGAATAGTGACACCCCCAACCACCATTGCCATGACGCCCTATAAAATGGCTCCCCCCTTCTCCTCACATCCAATTTCTCTCATCTCTCTACATTGAATAACTTCTCTCTCTCTAAAAAGTTGTTTTCAAATAGAGTGGATCTGGCAGTCTAAATGAAGTCCCTTTTTTTGTGAAGTATCATTTAGAGGTAATTTTTATTTAATCTGATGTTATTTATTTATTTAGTTTAATTCATTATTAGTTAGTTTAAAATAAGTCATTTATTAAGTAGTTTAGTTAGTTCTAAATATTTTATTCATTAAATATTTTATTTAGTTATATTTATTTTGAAATAACAGTTATAATTTTATATGATTTAGTATAGATTAAATAATGAATAAATTAGGATTAAATGTTCTAAGATTTTGGTTTCATAAAAATTAAGTTTTTATCTATGAAATAAAATATCTGTTTGGATAAAAATAAGTAGATTTGGTTCTTTCACAGATGTACGTGGGAGTAAAAACTCTGAAAACGTGTTTTGTACTTGACTCGGGGTAACCTGGTTCACAATAATGGGCCTTGCTGTACTTTTATTTTGACACTCCAGAGGGATATTCTTAAGTTGATTTCTATTTTATATATAAACTACTGAAATGAATAAGAAAATAAATTTCAAATCAGTATATTTATCAATGATAAAATGATAATTATGATGATATAAAATGCAATGGAAAAGGAAAAATACATTAACGAATGAATGTTATTAATAGTAATTGAATTATTTTTAGTTGGTTTTAATGATGTTATTTATTAAGTTGTTTAATTAGTTATATAGGGTTTATAAATATTACATTTTATTAGTACTTAATAAGTATAGATTAATTAATGAGTAACATAGGATTAAAAAATGAATACATATAATGATTAGCTAATAATAATTAACTAATTAATATTATATGATTAATGATTGAATAAAGAATTATTATAGAGTGATTGAATAATGATTAACTGATAAATAACATTGTATTGATTAACTAGTGATTAATGAATTATTATCTAAGTAAAAATATTACTAAGAAACATTAATATCATAGTTTATGATATAAGAAAATGTTTTAAAATTTTAGTATACTAATGATTATATAGTTTTGAAATAATAGTTATTATTAGTAATTATTAATTATAGATTAATTAATGAATAACATAGGATTAAAAAATGAACACATATAATGATTAGATAATAATACATATGATGATATAAAGTGAAATGGATAAGAACAAACACATTAAATAACACATGAATGCTTTAAAACATATAAGATATACCTTGATATTTTTTAGTAGAACATGGTTTGGATGAGATGAGCCTCACTTCGGACGTGAGGCTAGTTTATTTTGAATTAGTAGCTTAATGACATCCTCTAAATGTATGTACATAAATTTTGAATTTTGAATTTTTTTGGCCTTCTAGTGACATCTAAGATAACATATAAATATTCCACTAGAAGTATAAAAGCTTTTGAAAATTCATAAGTTAATTACAACCCTTTGTAATATGTTATTAATATACCAATTGAAAATAATCTTGATTTTCCCTCACATCTGAAGTGTGGCTCATCTAGTCGATACCATGTCCTACTGAAAGATTTCGAGGTATTTCTTGTTTGTTGTAAAACAATTATGTTTTATTTAATGTGTTTTTTCTTATCCATTTAAATTTATATAATCATAATTTTCATTTTATCAATTATAAATAAACTAATTTTTTGTTTCTTATTTTTACCTCCATTTACAAAACATTCTATGACTTATATTAGAATAATTTTTTATTAAATAAAGCATCAGTTTCATATTTTAGGGTATAAAAATATTTTCTATAATTTCATAATAATAAATATCATATGGTCAAACATCATTTTCAATATTAGTTACACTATTAGAATCATGATTAAAATACATTTTTGATGTAGAGAGCCATGTTTACCTATGTATACTGCTAAAGGGAGGTTATTCAAACTGAGTGAGGAGTTTCATATAGTACACAATAATCAATAGTGGTTAGTACAACTGATTATGTAATAATAAGTTAACTCCAAGACATAATTTTTGGTTCCTTAAATCTAGGACCTGATCAAGAGATCAAGTCTCTAAGTGATAGACATTTACAATTCCATAATATGTTGTGCCATCTATCTTTTCCATTAGCTGCTGAAGCACAGTGGGTGCAGACAATAAATTTATTTTCCCAAAGATATGATGTTACCATGATGGATTTATATGTTGATTTTTCTATTGCACAACAATAACATCCATTTGTACAAATATGTAGACTTATAAGAGTTTTTGAATATCCACACTATGAAATTGAGCCTAATCCAAATGATGCAGAATGGGATTGACTAGATGATCTCTTGGATATACATGTCAATCTGAATTCCAATGAGGATTTTTGTAACGACAGAATAGATGGATACAACAATGATGATAAGGAGGGAGCATAATATGTTGGGGAAGATGTTTCTAGAAATGCATTAGTTGTAAAGTAACCATGACCCGAAATAAAGTATCCACCACTCTTTGCATCTTGTCCAGAAGCAATGAAACATGTTCCTAAATTTGACTACAATGTTCTCACACCCACAAAAAATTTTCCCGATTTTATACCAAATATGTTTAGTGATATGGACCAAACCTTATAAATTGGAAGTGATTTTCCAAGTAGAGATGCATTAAAAATACGCTAAAGGGATTTCAAATTGAGAGTCAATGTAGATATATAGTTTGGGAATCATGCTGTAAAAAATACCTCATATGGTTTGACAAGTATTGGGGTGATTATTGATTCTGTTTGAAGTCCATTACAGACATTGAATTTTGAGGATGAATAATCTTGAAGATTGACACAGCTCATACATGTGTTCAGTCAAAACTAACACAAGATCATACCTTATTCGATGCTAAATTCGTGTCATCCATTGTATTCGACATGTGTGAAATTGTGTATTTTAGTTTCACATTTTATTTCATATTAAAATTGTCTTCCATTTAAATTATTCTAAATACATTCCATTTTATTGTTTTAAATTAATTTTTAAATGTAATATGCACATAGATGGGGAAATTTATATTGGTCCTCTTACATTTAGTCACTGATTGAGTTGTCCACCCTTATGATCTATGTCTTATAACTGTCCTAGTGGTTTCAATCACCAATGTCTAGCCATTCAAAATATTTTAAATCGTGTGGAGTTCCCCTTATATGTGTTGTTACATGGTTAGGGATCACAAAAGGTTTTATCACCCATGTTGTGCCTTATTTTGGAGATAGATGTAGCCGAATTTTTCCCTCTTCACTGGATAGTAATGAATATTCTCCACTATTTCATTCATCAAGGATATTTCCTGTAGATGTGGTTTGATCAGAGGAGGTTAGGGTCTCATTGACAAGGTGGTACTAGGAAAGGGTGGCAGACCCTGGGTCTTATAGTGGTTTGAAGCCCGTGACATCTGACAGCTCATGACATGTGGTTTTTTACTAGGATGGTCCGGATCTAGTGGTCTCGTCTCTATATCTGAGATTTTCCAACATTGTGACCATAGTTCATGTGTAATCTGGGCATGGAGGCCCAACATTTGTGGCATCCAATTGGGTTGCACCAGATTCATGGTTGTTAATCATGGGGGTCCAGATCTGGGCACCTCTGACCCCGACGTATCCGAATTTGGTGCTTAAGGAGCTGTTGTGAAACATGGATATCCATTACTTGAAGTGATCTGGACGTTCAGATTTTTTTCAGGTATTATAAGTGTTTTATAACTCAGTTACTCGGATTAATTGATTTGGTGTTTGAAGCATGTTCATTGTCTATCATTAACCTATATATATGATTCTTCCTTGTTGATTTCTATTTGTCATGATTGTTGTATCTTAAAATCTAGTGTTGTTTTCCTTGAGAAATTAATAAAATGTAATGTCTGTGTGGTTTTCTTTCCATGCTGTAGGTACCAGTGTGACCGAATCACATAAATCCTTATGTTTTTTCTATCCTTTTCCTTTTTTTCATTTTATTCCGCTGTTAGTAATCTATGTAATATATTAGTAATAAATCAATTGATATTGGCCTTGGTTTTGGGGTTTTTTCACATCAATATCCTTATCTAGTACTCAGAGCCCCCTATATCATATGGTATGAGAGCCTCTATGATTTTATTTTGTCAAATAATTACCAATTCATGCCTTAAATTAGAAAATTTCCCTACTTCTTTCAATATAAATCCCTTTATTTATAATTGTGAAATATTCTTTGTTTCATATTTTTTTCTTCCCTTGTAGATATCATAGGAAATGTGTGGTTTTCAAGTTTGTGTTTCTAGTTTTGGGGTAAGAGGGGTTTGTACGAGATTTTTCTGAGCAAGGGTGTGTCAGTTAGCAATGGGGTGTGTGGAAGGGTATGTCTGTCTAGTTGTTTTGATCTCCTAGTTCTGCCTTTAGCCTTATGAACCTGAGCTGGTAATTAGCTCAGGTGTGTTCCTATAGTGTGTCCTGTTTTAGGTCTAGTGTCTCTAGGTTGTGACCCGTTACAAGTGGTGATTTGGCCTTGGTAGTGTTATGAGTGACAATGTCATGTGAATAGGTTTGGTGATGACCAAACTTCATGGAGGTTCTTTTAGGATATCTTTAGCGATGTTAGGTGGTTCCTAGGTATCATTAGGGCTAGACTATAATGGGATTTCATAGTCGGTGGGAGGCTACCCTTGGATCGCTGGTGTTCTCATAGGCTTAGAGCCTTCTCATAGGACTCTTGGGACTTCATGAGTTTTGTAGTGGTACCCAGTTTCGAGGAACCATTATTTTTTTCTTGGTTTAGGTTGTGCTTTTGTATCGTGTACTTTAGTGGGGCATAGTTTTAAATTCAACTATTGATTTTCCTTCTCCATGTCATAGGAGGGTTGTTCTTCTCTAGGGTAGCTATGTATGAGTATACTATGTAGTAGGGTAGTGTTTAGAGAGGAAGGTTCAGGGGGGGATGTCTGGAGAACCACCATACTTCATGATGATACTGCTGGTATCTCTTTGATGACATTAGATAGGGTACCAGAGAATTTTGGTTCTTGATGTTGTTTTGGGCTAGACTTGGATGCGTTTTCCCTAGGTTGGTAATAGGGTTCCCATTATTTTAGGGTTTTTTCCTCTTGCTTTCAAGTTGTCTCTAGGATCGAGGTTGTATGGGTCATAAAACAGTGTATGTTAGGAGGTGATTTACCCTATTTCTTGGTTCTAATTATTGTCTTATCCTCAGGTGGAGAGTCTTCTGGGTCTATCATAGTTCTAGGTAGAGTGAGTGATTTTTTTCTCTCCAAGTGTTGTGTTTTTTTTTCTTGTTTTGTTTCTTTTTCAAGAGATATTTTCCGTTATTACACTAGTTTTTTGTGTTTGATTTTCAATTACTTTAAATGATTGGTATTGATGTGTTTGATTCTTGTGTGGTTGTATTAGTTTTCATTATGGGACTTCCTTAGTGACATGATCTTAGCAGTCAGATCAGGTAAGTGCATGTATACATTTTGTTATGTTTGGAGTTATTTAATTATAAGCTTATTTAAATGGTAGTTTATATGGAATTAATGAGGATAAATGCATGTCACATTGATACACATGTTGGGAATAAGAGTTGCATAGTTTGACTTGCACCTTTTATTGTCATTTTTGTTTTTCTTTGGATGTTTAGCATGATTTTATGATTCAATTGATAGGCTTGGTGTTAGAACATCACCAGATTTTAAATGAAAATGGTGTAGATTTGTGAAATTTTGAATTTTAATTTCATGTTTTTTCTAATTAAAATTGTCTTTCATTTTAGTTATTCTAAATGTATTCCATTTAATTGTTTTTAAATTATTTTACACTGTAATATTCACATAAATGGGGATATTTATATTGGGCCACTAACTTTAGGTCATCAATTGAGCTGAATTCCCTTATGATCTCTGTCTCCCACCTTTTTCGGTGGTTTCACTCTCCACTGGCTAGTTGTTCTAGTTTTTTTCCATCATGAAGAGTTTTTCTTCAGTGTATTGTTACATAGTAAGGGATAGTAGTGTGTTTCATCACCCCTATGATGCTTTCTTTTGGAGATAGATGTAGGATAAGTTCACCCTTTTGCTAGACAACAAAAAAACCTTCTATAATCTTTCATTCAATAAAGATATTCCATGTGGCTGAGGTTTGATCAAGAGAGGTGTGAGGATCATTGGAAAGGTGTAACCAGATAAGGGTGGAAGACCTTTTTTCTTGTGGTGGTTTGAAGCCCGTGACATCTGACGGATCAATACAGGTTGTTTTCGATCGGGCTAGTCCATATCTGGTGGTTTCCTCTCTAAATTTGAGGTTTTCCAATATCATGACTCTAGTTCTAGTGTTTTCTATGTGTAGTGGCTCAGGAATGTTGGCTTCAAACCAGGATAATCCAGATTTGTGGTTTCAAACTGGAGGGTTAAATATTTGGGCACCTCTAACCGTGATATATCCAGATCTGATGCTTAAAGAGCTGTTGTGAAAACTAGAGATCCATTGAATGAAGTGATCTGGATAGCCAGACATTTGTCCATCATTGTAAGTGTTTTATAACTCGATTACAAGGATTAATTGCTTCAGTGTTTGAAATTTTTCTGTTGTCAATCATTGACCTATCGATCTACTTCTACCATGTTGATTTATGTTTTTCACAGTTGTTGTATCTTGTAATATAGTGTTTTTTTCCTTGATCAATTAATAAAATGGCATGCATGGGGAGTGTTCTTGCCATGAAGTAGGTCCCAACGAGATAAAATCACATAAATACCTATGTTATTTCTCTTTTTTCATTTTTTATATTGTATTTCACTGTTAGTAATCAATTTAATATATTGTAAATAAACTTATTGTTCTTGTCATGGGTTTTTGGGTTTTTTCACTGCACTATCCTTTTACAACACACACAGGCCCCATAACAGTGGTATGAGAGCCTCTATGATTTTATTTTTTCAATGAATTTCTAATTACTGCCTTGAATTAGAAATTTTTTATACTACTTGCAATCAACTTCCCTTTATTTATGATTGTAAAATTTTCCTTGTTTCCCTTTTTTTCTTCCCCAGTAGAGACCTTAGGCAATGTGCATTTGTCTGGTTTGTGTTTTTGGTTCATGGGCTAGATTGGTTTTTGTGATATTGGTCTGAGGAAGGGTGAGTCGGTTAGCAGTGGGGTGTGTGGAAGGGTCAATCTGTCTAGTTGTTTGGGTCTCATTTAACTTCCATTATCCTTAGAAACCTGAGCCAGTAATTAACATAGGTTTATTCCTCTCTTGTGTCCTATTTTTTAGATGGTGTCTCTTGGTTATGACCTATTATGATTGGTGATTGGGCCTTGGTAGTGTTAAGAGTGACAATGTCATGTGAATAGGTTTGGTTATGACTGGGCCTCATGGAAGTTCTGTCTGGATAACTTTAGCGATGTTAGGTGGTTCATAGATATCATTGGGGATATACTATGATGTGATTTATTATTCGGCAGTGTGATGACCTTATATTTCTGGTGTTCTCATAGGCTTAGAATATTCCCTTTGGACTCTTGGGACTGCATGAGTTTTTCTATGGTACCCAGTTTTGAGGAACCGTTCTTGTTGGCTTGGGTTAGGCTATTCTTTTGTCTTGTGTGCTTCAGTGGTGCATAATTGTAAATTCAACTATGGATTTTACTTCTTAATTTCCTAGGAGGGTTGGTCTTCATGATGTAAACTATGTATAATTATAGTAATTATTTTGGAAGTTGTTGGTGAAGAAGGTTCATGGGGAGATGGCTGGCTAACCACCTGACTCCATTATAGTATTATTGGTATCTATTTTATGACATTATAAGGGGGTACATAGGAATATGGGTGCTTATATCATTAGTGGGATATAGTATGATGGTACATATCTTGTCCAGTAGCGGGCTTCCCTTTATTTCTGGGTTTGTTGCCTTATGGTTTTGAGTAGTCTCTAGGACTGCGGTTTTATGAGTCATAAAATGGTGTAAGTTAGGAGACGATTTCCCCTATTTCATGATTCTAGGATGTTTCTTCTCCTTAGGTGGAGATTCTTATAGGTCTGTCATAGGTCTAGGTGGGGTGAGTGATTTTCTTGCTCCGATCCTTCTTTTTTTCTTTTCTTGTTTTATTTCCTTTTAATGATCTATATTACATTATTACATTGGTTTTATAAGTTTAATTTTCTAAGATTTTAGAGGATCGATATTGTTGTGTTTTATTCTTATGTGGTAGTATTAGTTAATATTATGGTACTTCCTCAGTGACATGATCTAAACAGTCTTCTCATGTAAGTATAGGTATGCATTTTGTTTATGTTTGGAATTGTTTAATTCTAAGAATGTTTAAATAGTATTATAGATGGAATCGATGCAAAAAATGTGTCACATTGATACACATGTTGGGAATAAGTGATGAATAGTTTGAATTGAACTTTTTATTGTCATTTTTGTCTTGTTTCTTATGTTTATCATGATTTTATGATTCAATTGATAGGTTAGGTGTAAGAACATTTCCAATTTTGAAATGAAAATGGTGGAGATTTGTGAAAATGGGTATTTTAATTTCCTGATTTTTTATATTAAAATTTTCTTACATTTGAATTATTCTAAATATATTTCATTCAATTATTTTAATTAATATTATAATTTAATATGGACACATATAGGGATGATTATATTGGGATGCTTAATTTTTGACATCGATGGAGTTGACCACCCTAATGATCCCATTCGTCCACCTATTCCAGCGGTTTCACTCTCTACTGGTTGGTCATTCAAGCTGTTTTGTGTTGTGGAGAGTTCTCATTCGGTGTGTTGTTACGTGGTAAGGGATAGTTGGGGGTTTCTTCACCCATGAAACACCTTCTTTTGGAGATAGATGTAGGTGAATTTCTCCCACTTCACTTGAAATCAATGAACCTTCACCACTCTTTCATTCAATAAGGATCTTACCTGGGGTGGGGGTACAATTATGAGAGGTGTGGGGCTCATCAGAAAGGTGAAACCGAGTAAAGGTGGCTAACCTATGGTTCTTGAGGTGGTTTAAAGCCTACAGCATCTGAGGGCTCAAGACAGGTGGTTTTCGACTAAGCTGATCCATATATGGTGGTTTCCTCTCTAGATATGATGGTATTCAATAGTGTGACTTCATTTATGGTGTTCTCCAGGTGTAGTGGCTCAAGATTGGTCGCTTCTAACTAGGAAGCTCTAGATTTGTGGTTTCCAACTGTGGAGATTTAGATATTGAAACCTCTGACCCCAGCATATCCAGATCTAGTGGTTAAATAGTTTCAATGCAACCTAGAGACACCCTACTCAAAGCGATCTAGACAGCCAGAAGTTTTTATATAATTATTAGTACTTTATAACTCAATTACACTGATTAATTGCTCTGCTGTTTGATGTATTTTCATTGTCTATCAGTGACCTGTCAATCTGCTACTGCCTTGTTGATTTCTATTTTTCCCAATTATTTTATCATGTAATGTAGTGTTGTTTTCCATGATAAATTAATAAAATGAGACACAGGGGTTGTTTTTTAGCTGTTTAGTAGGTCCCAGTGGGACATAATCATTTAAATCCCTATGTTATTTATCTCTTTTTCTTTTTTTTCTTTTTTACTCTACTGTTATTAATTACTGTAATATTTTGGAAATAAATAAATTGATCATGGCATTGGTTTTAAGGTTTTTTCCCTACACTATCCTTTTTTGACACACACAGCCCTCATAACATGTGGTCTGAGAGCCTCTATGATTTTATTTTGTCTAAGAATTACAAATGTCGCCCTTGAATTATAAAATTTTCCTACTTTATAAAGTTTACTTCTCATTATTTATAATTGTGAAATATTCCTTGTTTCCTTATTTTTTTCTTCCATGGTAGAGACTTTAGGGAACATGAAATTGTCTGTTTAACATTTTGGGTTATGGGGTAGGATAGGTTTGTTTGAGATTGGTCTGATCAAGGGTGTGTCGGTTAGTAGTGGGGTGTGTGGCAGGGTCTGTCTGTCTAGTTGTTTTGGTCTCGTATTTAAGCCTTTAGCCTTAGGAACCTGAGATGGTAATTAGATCAAGTTTATTCCTCTGGTGTTTCCTAGTTTTGGGCTAATTTCTTTAGGTTGTCAATCGTTACGAGTGGTGAGTGGGCATGGGAAGTGTTAAGAGTTATATTTTTATGTGAATGGTTTTGGTGATGATCGTGATACATGGTGGTTCTTTTAGGATATATTTAGTAATGTCCGGTGGTTCTAGGATATCATTAGGTCTATATGATGATAGGATTTATTAGTCAGTAGTGGAAATCCCTTGTATTTCTAGTGTTCTTGTAGGCTTAGAGTTTTCCCTTAGGACTCTTGGGACTACATGAGTTTTTCAGTGGTACCCAGTTTTGTGGAACCTTTCTTGTTTGCATTGTTTAGGTTGTAATTTTGTCTAGTCTTCTTTAGTGGGGTATAGCTGCAGATTCTACTATGTATTTCCCTTATTCATGTACTAGGAGATTTTGTCTTCTTGGGGGTAACTATGTATGAGTGTAGTAAGTAGTTAGGCAGTGGTTAGAGAAGTAGGTTCATTGGGAGATGTATGGATAACCACCAGAATTCACGCCGGTACTAGTCGTATCTCTTTGACGACATCAGATGGGGGTACTTGGGAATTTTGTTTCTTGATGTCGTTAGTGGGAGAGACTTGGATGGGTTTTCCCAAGGTCAGTAGTAGGCTACCCTTGCTTGATGGGTTTTTTTTGGGTTTCAATTTGTCATTATGACCAAGGTTGTATGGGTCCTACTGTAGTGTAAGTTAGGTGGTGATTTCCCCTGTTGCACAGTTCTAGGTAGTCTCTTCTCTTTAGGTGGAGATTCTTCTGGGTCTATCGTAGGTCTAGGGGGAGTGAGTGATTTGATGGCTCCAAGCTTTGTGTTTTTTTTCCTTTTTTTCATTATTTTTCATGATCTATTTTTCATTATTACACTATTTTTCTATGTTTTATTTTCTATTATTCTAGAGAATTTGTATTTTTGTGTTTGATTCTCGTGTGGAATTATTAGTTAGCATTGTGGGACTTCCATAGTGATATGATCTCAATGGTCAGCTTAGCTAAGTGCAGGTATGCATTTTATTAATGTTTGGAGTTATTTAATTCTAAGCATGTCTAATTAGTAGTTTAGATGTAATTGATGATAAAATATGTGTGTCACATTGATAAACATGTTGTGAATAATCGGTTCATAGTTTGAGTTTCACTTTTTATTATAATTTTTTTGCTTTGGTTATTTAGCATGATTGTATAACTAAATTTATAGGTTAGGTGTAAGAATATCACCAAATTTTAAATGAAAATGGTGATGATTTGTTAAAATGGGTATTTTAATTTCACGTTTTTTCATATTAAAATGGTTTTATATTTGAATTATTCTAAATATATTCCATTTAATTATTTTTAATAAATTTTCAAATGTAATATGTACACTGATGGGTATGTTTATATTCAGGTGCTTACTTTTGGTTGTCAATTGAGTTAACATCCATTATGATCTTCATAGTCCACCTGTTCCGGTGGTTTCACTCTACACTGGATGGTTGTTCAAGATACTTTGCATCATAGAGAGATCTCCTTCAGTGTGTTGTTAAGATGTCAGGGATAGCATGGGGTTTCATCACCACTGCAACACCTCCTTTTGGAGATAGATGGTGGTGATGTTCTCCCTCTTTTCTGGACATCAATGACCCTTTTCCACTCTTTCATTCCATAAGTACCTTCCATGCGGCTGAGGTTCGGTCAGGGGAGGTGTGGGGATCATCAGTAAGTTGGAATCGGGTAAGGGTGGTGTACATTGGTTTTTTTGGTGGTTTGAAGACTGCAATGTATGAAGACTCAAGACATGTGGTTTGTGACTGGAATGGTCCATATCTGGTGGGTTCCTCCCAAGATTTGATGTTTTCTAACAACGTGGCTTGAGTTTTGGTGTTCTCTAAGTGTAGTGGCTCACGATTGGTAGCTTCCAACATGGATTCTCTAGATTCATGGTTTCTAACCACAGGGGATCCGATTTAGGCACCTTTGAACCTTGTGTATCCAGATGAGGTGGTTAAGGAGCTGTTATGAAACCTGGAGATCTTCTACTCAAAGTGTTTTGGATAGAAATATGTTTTTGGGAATTTTTAGTGTTATCTAACCAATTACTTAGATTAATTTCTTTGGTGTTTGAATTATGTTTGTTGTCCGTCATTGACCAGTCTATCTGCATCTTCCATATTGATTTCTATTTGTCATGATTGTTGTATATTGTAATCTGGTGTTGTTTTCCTTGAGAAATTAATAAAATGGTGTGTGTGTGTGTGTGTGGTGTTCTTGTCATGCAGTAGGTCCCATTGTGATAGAATCACGTAAATCATTGTGTTATTTCTCTCTTTTTCATATGTTTGCATCATATTCCACTATAAATAATTTATATAATATATTGGAAATAAAATAATTGTTCTTGGCATTGGTTTTGTCATTCTATCACTGCACTATTTCTATCCAGCACACACAACCCCCATAAAAATATTATTAGGACATGACAAGATATTCTTATAGCCCTTGTGCAAGAGATTATACAACAAAATTTCAGTTATAATTTTTTGTATAATATGGAATGTATGGAAAAATAAAAGGAAATTGTGAAGGTTTCTGGTGATTAGGATGACTTGTATCGGGTTTTTCTTCAATTTATAGCCATACCAAGAAAAAACAACCAAGTTATCTTCCATCTTCATACAAATGAACATGTGTATCATGATAATCGACTTAGTCCAACTCAAGATAAATTTCCTCAATTGTTCTGGGAATTCCTCCCCTACATCTCTACATTTTGATTCAAAAAAACTTTCATATGGATTGATGGAATGTTTCTATATGGAAAATAACAGGTCATATTATTGATTGTGGAAACCCAATATGAAAACCTTTCACCTCTTCTGCTTGCCTTTTCCATCATGGAGAACGAAAACTACAAATCATAGAGTGGATTTTTGGCATGTATTTGCAATATTTTTACCAACATTTCAGGTTTCTATTTGATATCTTATTAAAATCAGGCAATCAATGAGGAAATAAATGTGGAACCTGATATATGGAGACCACCAAATGCACATCATCAATACTGCATCAGATACATTTCTAGCATTGTGAAAAAATAATTCCTTAAAGAACCTATGAATAAATAAATCAATAGGACTGGTACGCAATGTATTGTATTTCTATTTCAATGTGACGATACTATAAATTTATGTAAAATATAATCACATCTGTGTAGCATATGATCAAGATGAATAGGGGTTTGGAGAATGTTTCAAACAAATCCGCAAGGATAATAAAGAAGTGTATGATTATATGATGCATATTCCAAAGGAAAAATGGAAAATGTCATATGATATGGAGAGAGGTATGGAAACGTGAACCCAAACACATTGGATTTCATAAATGGTGTCTTCAAGGGGCTTCACAAGTTACCTATAACTGCCCAAATTCAGGAGACATTTTATCTTTGTCTGAAGTGCATAATTGATAGAAAAAACTATCCACAGATGGGATTCAACAGTGGATAAGGTACAAAAGACACTTTTAACATGATATTGAGAAAAACATTGAAGAATATTCTAGTTATCGTGTATTCTTTTTCCACCCAGAAGGCTCTCGATTTGAAGATAAAGGGGATTCAAACCCCATCACAAATATAATCAGTGAAAAAAGGTGGTATTACTGGAAGTGATGTAATGTCAATGTAGATACATTCAGGCCTTATAGTTTCAATGCACACAGGCCATCGCAATATGTTCCTCTGTGAACATATCAAGGGAATCATATGTTGATCCAATGTACCATATGGACATAATTTCTAACTGTTAAGCTGCTCCATCGACACATTTTAAGGAGTTTGGATATTCCCCAATGCTTTAAGGCCATCTCATAGTGATCCCTGACATCAAACAGTTGTTTAACTATGGGAGACCAAAGGCCAGTAGAATTCAGAATGAGATGGACTGGCCTTAAGGACAAGAGAAAATTTTGAGATGCACCATATGTCATCTAGAAGGTCATAATCAAAAACGACTCCCTAACATATATATTTCAAGTTCATACTCTCAGCCACAAGGATATATTGTCTCCATTTTTATATTCTCATTTTGTAAATTATATATTGTTAATTAATATATTTTTTATTCTATATTTCACTTTATATGATCATAATTTTCATTTTGTTAATGATAATTGAACTGATTTGGTGTATTCTTTTCTTCTCACCTCGGTTTCGAAAACATTTTGTGACTGATATTATAAAAAACAGTTATATAACTAACCAATAGTATCATATTTTATGGTATAAAAATACATTCTAAAATTTAATTATAATAAATGTTATAAAATCAACCATCATTTTCAATATTAGTTACACTATTAGAATCTTGATTAGAAAAACAAATTTGACCTAGAGAGTCATGTTTTCCTCTGTGTACTACTATGAAGAGGTTATTCAAACTGAGTAAGGAGCTTTTTATAGTACACAACCAACAAAAGTGTTTAGTGCTAATATTTTGTAAACCTAAGTTAACTTCAAGATAGAATTTAAGGGAAATGAACCACGGTGTAGGAGGAACTATGACAATAATGATGGTGATGAAGTAAACCCATTCCATACCGAGAAGAAGAAAAAAGGAAAGAAAACGGAGAAGGTGAAGAATTCAATGAAAGAGAAGAAAGAATGTAGGTTAGAACATAGTCATGAAACATACCATCATGTGGGAAAAATACATAAATTTCAAATCACACCATTCTATAAAAAATAGATAACATTGACAAAATGATTATATTTATGAATATATAAAACCATATCTTACAAAATACCATTTTCGAGGTTAAAAAATTTCTCAAAAACACATTAAAACTATTCTTTGATGAAAATAAAGGCATTCCCATTTCTTTTGACAAAAAATAACATCATAACAAAATTTTAACAAACATGGCATTTCTTTCATTCTACACGTCATAACAATCTACTAATGATAAAGTTATATTTAACTTTTACACTTATGTTATATTTCATTTTTTACATACAGATTGATGATACTATACTACTCACTGATCATGCTGAGCAAATTTCCATGGTCATTGATTCTCGCTCAAATTTACCCAAGAGATGAAGGTAGAATGGTCCTTGTAGTTTAGCTTGGGTTATCGAATCCACAGAGACCTAAGAAGTAACCTAGAGACACGCACATTCTATGGACTATTTTCGTCTATGAAGTGGACAACTTGGATTGATTTTAGATGAGTTTAGAGGATATATAACAGATTTATGTGAATTTAATTTAAAATAATGAGTTGATCCTAGGTTATCACTCGGGGTGGATTGGATGAATTACTTTTTTAATGATTTAAATTTCTTATAATTGAGATGGATTCATTTAAGAAGATCAAACGAAATCATCACTTACTGGTTTAATGCCTACACATCCTAATGCTAATCACCAATACACTTGAAGGATCAATTCTTTGAGCACTCCAAGGTAGAGGTTCATATTAGCACTTGAATGTGTGACCTTAAATTCAATAAGGATGAAGATGGTTTAAAATCATCAAATAAAAATATCATTTAAAAGAAGTGATTTCACATTAATAGATTGATAAATAACATCCAATCCAGCCCCTTGCTACTCCCTTGGATCAACCCATAAAATAGTTATCCCTCCATTGATGACATGTCTTCAACGGAAGCAGGAAGTAGACTTACAAGGGTGAAATTGAAGAAGTAAAAACAACAACAACAAAAGATCACTCCTCCGTTGTGTGATAAATATCAAAAAGTATGGTATGAATAAATTCACACCTTGAACCAACGGTATCAACATGATAAGTATAAGAACAGTATAAGATTAAATGAATAACTTTTATTAAGAAGCTATGGTGAATTAAAAAACTTACATGAGAAAGAAATGTGATTACAAACACAAAGTGGAAGCATAACACTACAATGAAACCAATCACCAAAGATCCCTAAATCCTCCAACACCACTGCATTAAATAGGCATTTTTGGGCCCTTGGGTCGAGCCTCCAACAGTCCAAGTCTTTAATTAATTATGTTGGGTAAAGGTGGGTGGAACATTAATGATGAGAGACTTTTCCACTTCTTGCCCCAAAGTTGCAACCAGCATGCATCCACCGGAAAGACGCGCCTAAATTACCTTCTAGAAGGCCAAATTTGAGTGGGCCCTATAAGACTTAAATGAATCCTTGGATGTCCCCTAACAGCCTGTAATAGTTCAGCCCCAAATACGTTGTGGTTCGGGATATATGATTGAAATAGTGGGCTGTTTTTCTGGGCCGCATAATCTGGCCCAGAATTGTATCTGTAAATTGGTCCGCCTTAATGACCACAATAGTAGCCGAATTAGCATTATCTCATGAAGAGTTATCTGTTCCCATACATGTCTTCTATCAGACCACTAAATTTGGGATTCATTGGGCCTGTATTTTTGGCCCCACAGTCTCATTAGTGGGCTGGTGTTCAATCTTCCTTCTCCAGAATTACTTCCTTTCATTGCCGAATATCTCCATCATCCTCCATGAATTCTCCATTGATCCCTGAATTAAACATGTTCATATTGGAGTGTAGATCAATTTCCAGAAATATAAAATTAAAATATGTATAATCAGATGAATCATTTTTTACTTTAAATGATGTTAAAAAATGTACCACATAATAGTGCATTTTAAGAATGTATTACAATCATAATGTGGAATGATGTTCAAAGTTTAAAATACACTAAAATGGTGTTTATGAATAATAAATAACATGAAAATTTTATATATTAACAGTGAATATTAGCCTCATTTAGTGTCTAATCACACCCTCCAACTTGAGTTTTTCTAGTCCCGAGAAAAATATATCTCAACAATATGAAATTCGAATTCCCTTTTCCAAAAACATTTTAATACAAAATGATCACCAAAAAACCTTATACCAAACAATCATGAAACCTATCAAAATATTTTAATACAAGATAGTTTCATAAGTAGATCCGAATCCCAAGCCCATTCCTTTGTTCAAATTCATTGCCATATTTCATCCAATTTCAATTAAGTATGAGGATGTGTTGTGCATCACAATAGACATGGAGGTTCATCTTTATTCAAGGGGAAAATTACGGAAGCGCTAAGTAGAATCACATTTCAATATTAAGATGAGTATTCAAAAAAAAATTGTATCATATTTTTTTTGTTTTTGTTTTTTTGCAATTTTTCCATAGTAATTGAAATTGCACTCAAAAGAGTCAACCCCTGTAGCGAGACTTTGCCGATGACTCCCATGCTCAAAGACCTTAGGGCACCAAGTGAATCCCACATACTCGGGCATCATCTCATGTTAACTCAGTCAAAAACAAATTCAAATTACCAAAAATAGAGATAAAATTACTAACTCTGGGCCAGACAACTATGGAGTCACGATCCCCAAGTGCCGAAAGCCACACATTAGGTAATTTCATTGCTCTACGCGCATTTTTTTAATTTTTTTTTGAATACTCATATTAAATTAAAATGATCACCAAACCTATGCTATTTATTTAGGGGACCCCATGAAATCAAACTAATACCCCACTATCCAAAGGACGTGCATTGTGATCTTTTTTTTGGATGAAAATATAAACGATGAAATATCACATTGGACAGCCACACTTTCCAAAATCAATGCTCATGAAATTATACAAGGATTAAAATCAAAATCAGGGCATGATAAATTATTTGATGTTTAGTTTCAAAGTGTGCAATGTGTATTACCATGTTCCAAGTTAAAGTAATTTTTCCTTCCATTTACACATTTTTATTTTTCAAATCATTCAATTTTTGTTTTTTTTACACAAAATCATTTTTTATTTTATCTCCCCCCAACCTAAAATAACACTGTCCCCAATGTTTATAGAAAAGAAAATTTAGAAGGGGGTAGAGGTAGAGAATGAAAGTTCAAAAATGAAATTGAAAAGGAGGGTCATGGAATGAAGTCACCTGGTGGTTGAAGTTGAAATTCTTGTTGCTACCTTTCTATCCTTTGATATCCATGTCACTTGTAGAGTTCCCTAGTAGAAAACGGAAAAACAGAAAAAAAAAACAAAAATATATATATATATATATATATATATATATATATTTATATAATAAACAAAGTAAAATATAAGTATATATATATATAAATTATAGAATAAGGAAGCACAAAAGGTTATAGGTCAGTGGTAAGTGTGCGCCCCTGTCTCCCTTCGGTCCCTAGTTCGAATCCCCGCAGCTTCGCCGGTTTTGACGGGGTTTTCCCCATGACCTACGGTGTGGACTTCTTTTTATTATTATATTTTTATTTATTTATTTTTGTTTTTTTTAATTTTTTAACCTAAAAACACATTAAAAAACAAACTGATGATACATTGTATTTTTTTTAAATTTCTGGGTAAGGTATTACTCAAGGATCACACCACGTGACACTGATGAATATGGTGCTCCCCTTTTGTACCCATCCATACTCATTATAGAAGAACATGTCAACAGTTTATTTTTTTTTTGAAATATCAAAATATCTCATTAACCATATTTAAAATATAAAGTTGATTAAAACAACGAAATTATTGGAAACTTGAAAACCATGGGTTTCCTCCCATTCAACGCTTTGTTTAACGTCGTTAGCCCGACATGGACCCTAAATCTATTAATTTTTTCCTGGTTCATAGGTTGGCTTAGTTAACATAACCTCTATTTCTTGTTTATTGAATGATTCAATGAATGGTTTTAACCATTGACCATTGACCTTGAAAATGTAACCACTTGCGGGATCTTGAATCTCTACTGCCCCATGGGGGTACACATAATGCACAATGAAAGGTCCTAACCATCTAGACCTTAACATTCCCAGGTGTAAATGAATTTTTGAACTATACAAGAGCACAAGTTTTCCCAGTTCAAAATTCTTGACCATGATATTCCTAGATTGGTAGGCTTAAACTCTAGCTTTATTGATCCTTGAATTTTCATAATCCTCCATCCTTAGTTCCTCCAGTTCATTGAGATCTAATTTCCTTTTTGTTCTGGCCAACGAGAGGTCATAATCCATTTTCTTAATTTCCCAAAAGGCCTTATGCTCAATTTCAACATGTAAATGGCATGCTTTTCTATAAACCAACCTATATGGTGACATTCCTAGGATGGTTTTGAATGCTGTACGATATGCCCAAAGAGCATCCGAGAGTTTCTCAGACCAATCTTTCCTAGAAGGATTGACAATTTTCCCAAGAATTTGTTTGATTTCACGATTGGCTAACTCAGCTTGACCATTGGTCTGTGGGTGGTAAGCAGTGGAAACTTTGTGAGAAATTCCATATTTTTCCATGAGTGATGTGAATGGAAGATTTCAAAAATGAGTTCCACGATCACTTATTATAGCCCTAGGAATTCCAAATCATGAAAATATGTTCTCTTTCAGAAATCGAATCACAAATTCATGATCATTGGACTTAGTGGGAATGGCCTCAACCCATTTTGAGACATAATCAACAACTAAGAGTATGTAGAGGTATCCCTTAGAGTTTGGAAAGGGTCCCATGAAATCAATTCCCCAACAGTCAAATATTTCAACCACTAAGATGGGAGTGAGTGGCATTTGATTCCTTTCTGTGATGGACCCTACTTGTTGAAACCTAGGACAGCTTTGACAAAATGTGTAGGAGTCCCTTGAGAGGGTCGGCCAGAAAAGACCACATTGAAGAGTCTTAGCAGATGTTTTCTTAGAGGAAAAGTGACCTCCACATGCCTCACTATGACAGAATTTAAGGATGGACTCTGGTTCAGATTCTGGAACACACCTCCTAATGACTTGTTCAGGGCAGAACTCATAGAGGTATGGATCATCAGACAAATAGTATCTAACATCAGAAAGAAATTTCCTTCGAGCTTGAGTCCCTAATAATTTTGGAATGACTTATGTCACTAATAAATTTGCTATGTCAGCATACCAAGGGCAGTCACTCACAGAATATAGGTGTTCATCCGGAAACAAATCAGACACAGAAAGGTGATTTTAGTTGTATTTGAATTACATCCTAGAGAGGTGATCAGCTACAACATTTTCAACTCCCTTTTATCCTTGATTGTGAGGTCAAATTATTGTAAGAGAAGGACCCACCTTATCAGTCTAGCTTTAGCATATTGTTTTTGGAAGAGGTATTTTAGTGTAGAATGGTCAGTGAACACAGTGATGGGGGATCCAAAGAGGTAGGACCTAAACTTCTCTAAGGCAAAAACAATAGAAAGTAACTCCTTTTCAGTGGTGGTGTAGTTGACTTGGGCATCATTTAAGGATTTTCTTGCATAAGAAATGATATAAGGAGTTTTATAACAACGTTGTCCTATCACAGCTCCAACAGCTAAGCCACTGGTATCACACATACGTTCGAAAGGAAGGTTCTAATTTGGAGATTTCATAATCGGAGGAGAGGTGAGAGAGGATTTGAGGGTTGAGAATGAACCCTCACAGCTTTCTGTCCAAACAAATGGAGCATCCTTTACTAGGAGAGCACAAAGGGGATGAGAGATTGAACTAAAGTCCTTGATGAATCTTCTATAGAAACCAGCATGTCCTAAGAAAGACCTTACTTCCTTAACAGTTTTAGGAGAGGGAAGGTGACGAATGATGTCAACCTTAGCATTATCAACTTCAATCCCTCTATCAGATACCAGATGACCTAGAACATGTCCTTCCCTTACCATGAAATGGAATTTTTCCCAATTTAGTATGAGATTCTTATCCTCACACCTTGACAAAAACTTTTCAACATTTATAAGGAATCCCTCAAAAGTATCCCCAAACACAGAGAATTCATCCATGAAGACCTCAAGAAAATCCCCCACCATGTCTGAGAAGATTCCCATCATGCACCACTGGAAGGTGTCAGGGGCATTACATAACCCAAAGGGCATGCACTTGAAGGCAAAAGTGTCGAATGGACAGGTGAAGGTTGTTTTTCCATGATCCTCTAAGGAGACTTTGATTTGATTATACCCTGAGAATCCATCTAGGAAGCAGTAGAATTGATGACCCGCCACTCGCTCGAGGACTAGATAAATAAAGGGCAAGGGGAAATGGTGTTTCTTGGTACAAGAGTTGAGCTTCCTATAGTCAATACAGACTCTCCATACACTACTAACCCTTGTTGGAAGCATCTCTCCATCATTATTGGTTATTACTGTGATTCCAGCCCTCTTTGGAACCACATGGATTGGGATAACCCACTCACTCTCACCTACAGGATAGATGATACCAGCTTTTAACAATTTCAAAAGTTCTTTTCTCACTACTTCCATGAGATTAGGATTGATTCACCGCTGAGATTGATGACATGGTCTTGAATTGAATTATAGAACAATTCTATGAGTCCCGATAAGTGGGATAATCTCAAGAATATCATATAGGGTCCATCCAATGGATTTCTTGTGTCTCCTAAGGACATCTAGAAGCATCCTCTCATGATTGGCTTCAAGAGAGGAAGAAATGACAACAGGAAAGGATTGATTTTCCCCTAATAATGCATACTTGAGTGATGAAGGTAAAACCTTAAATTCAAGATCAGAGTGGTTATCACTTTCCAAGAAAGGATGAGACTTTATATTGAACTCAGTTTCTTTGTTCATATTTCTTGAAAAAATTGGTACCTTGTGAAAAGAATTTTCATCCACTTAATTAGCTAGTGTAGTTTCATGAATGGGTATGGACTTGATGTTATTGATTTCACCCATGGTATCATTGATTGGCGATTCTAGAAAATCATCAATAGAACAATCTGAAAGAGATTCAAGCCAAGGAGACAAATTTCCCTCATGTGAACAAAGAAAATCAATCTCTTCTTGACTTAAACATCCTTCGGTAATTCCTTGTTGTTCCTTGAGTTCACTATCAAAACTACCTATCCAATTAACCTCATGGATCTCTTCATCATCCCTAATTTGAGAGTTTTCATTGTAGATGTTCAAGTCTAGACTCATGTTTCCAAAGGAGATGGTCATGTTCCAATTTCAGACTCGGATAATTGAGTTTATTGTTGCAAGGAAGGGATGACCAAGGATGATTGGGGTTTGCTCCCTAGGAAATAAGCTTGGGTGATTGTCTAGAAAAATCAAGTCAGCTGGGTAAATGAAATTTTCAACTTTCACCAAAACATCCTTTAAGATCCCCTTTGGAACTCAAATACTATGATCAGCAAGTTGAAGAGTGACAGATGTGGGTTGGAGTTCTTCAAGCCCTAACTAACAATACATATCATAAGGAATGAGGTTCAAACTGGCTCCTATATCACAAAAGGATTTGACAACTTTGTTCTCTCTTAGTTCAACATTTATGTAAAGGCATCTTGGGTCTTTCATCTTTGGAGAAAGGGTTCCTTGGATTGTTGTACTAACATTTGCTGCCAGAAGGACTTGGTTCTTATGTGAGAATTTCTGTTTAAATGTGCACAGGTCCTTAAGGTATTTTGAGTATGCAGGAATGGTTTTAATGGCATCGAGGAGTGGAATGTTCAACTTGACTTGTGAGAATATTTACCTCAATGTTTCACTCAATTCAATCTTGGTTTTCCCCCTCATGCGTTGAGGAAATGGGGTAGGTTGTGGGGTTGTTTTTTGAAGAGTTGTTTCTTTCACATTTTTATTAGTATCTTTAGTTTTTTCATGTGTTTATTTTAAATTTTCATTAGAGTTTGAATCTTCAGGTGGGTTTTGAACTATTTGTTCAGGTTTCTCAATTTATTTCCCACTTCTCAAAACTGTCAAAACCTTTAGTTGTTCATGAGTTGTTTGAGTGAAACTTCTCTCCCCCCTTGATGTTTGTTGTGGAATGGCATGTGTGGGCATGGGTTCCTTTCCAGTTTTGATTGTTTGAAGTTCTTGTTTTAGGGAAGATACCTCTGATTTCTTCCTTTCCAATTGTTTGCAAAGTTGTTCAAGGATTGGGATAGGGACATATTGAGAAGGTGTTTGTGTTAGTTGGGTTATCCTAGGGGGATACTTTAGTTGTTGGATGGGTTGTTGGTATTGGACTGGAGGATGTTGGTATTGTACTGTTTGTGGTTGGAATTAGTTATGGTTTTGGTAGTTCTGATGGGGGTAAGGATTTTGTCCCTGTGGTTGGCTAGGTTGTTGGTTATCTTTCCAGCGGAAGCCTGGGTGGTCGTTATACCTTGGGTTGAAGGTGTTTTGGTATTGAGTCTTTTGAAAGTTCAAAGCATTTACTTCCACTGGGGGTCCTCCTAAGAGAACATACTTGATGGATGGAATGGTTGGGAAGTTGTCTGTCTTATAGTCATGTTTGTCACAGATTGTGAAAACAGAGTCTACAGTTTGGATTTCATTGATCTTCCTATGGTCTATCTCTTCAACCTTCCTAGAGAGTGCTGCAAGTTTCACCCTAAGGATTTCCTCTTCTCTAAGTGTATGCATTCCAGCAGTTCATTGTGTCTTTTCAGAATAAGGTGATGTTCCCCATGTTTGGTTTTGTTCATCAAGGATTTCTAGATACTCATAAGCATCATTTGGGGATTTGTTTTTAAAGGTCTCATTACACATCATGTCAATAAATTGTTTGTTCCCCGGGCCCAAACCTTCATAGAAAATTCTTACTTGTTCAGGAATAGAAAAACCATGGTGTGGAACCATGTTTAGGGTGTCTTTGAACCTCTCCCATGTTTCATAAAATGACTCTCCCTCTTTTTCAAAAAAATTTTGGATGCTCTTTTTTAGTGCAATGGTTTTGTGATGGGGGAAGTATTTTTTGTAAAATTCCATTCGTAGTTGGTTCAAAGTATGGATTGATGAAGGTCTCAGATTATTTAACCAGTTCTTTGCTCGATACTTAAGTGAGAAAGGAAAGAGCCTCATCTTAGCTGACTCAAGTTGATGTGGTGAGCACATGGTTTCTACAATGTCACTGAACTCCTTAATGTGAAGGTATGACATCTCGGACTCCATTCCATGGAATGTGGGAAGGTGGTTTAGGACATGGGGTTTTAATATGTAGTTGGAATATCCTAGGGAATTGTGTCTAATGCATGAGGGGGCATTGGTCCAGGAAGGTGTGAGGTAGTCATTCATGGTTTGATCAATTGCATTCCCCAAGTTTGGGGCTGCCTCATTTGGGTTTCCATTTTGGTTCCCACCCGGGTTTATGAGTTGGTTTATTCGAATAACTTCCATTGAAATGGGCTCAATTTTTGACTTGGAGGTGATAGAAAGATTAGGATCTAATGGAAAGAGTTCCCTTGGTGTACTTGACTCCCCAACCCCAGGATTATCCACCCGAACAAGATGGTTTGATTGATCGCGGGTGTAGGCGGACATGCGCCAAAAGAAAAAAAACGAGAAAGGGATAAGATAAGAGAATTTGGATGAGAAAAGAAGAAATGGAGGAGAATAGAATGGGTGTTTAGATGACTTACTTGGGTCCCCGGAAACGGCACCAAAATTTGATTCTCGCTCAAATTTACCCAAGAGATGAAGGTAGAACGGTCCTTGTAGTTTAGCCTGGGTTATCGAATCCACAGACCTAAGAAGTAACCTATAGACACACACATTCTATGGACTGTTTTCAGCTATGAAGTGGCCAACTTGGATTTATTTTAGATGATTTTAGAGGATATATAACAGATTTAAGTGAATTCAATTTAAAACAATGAGTTGATCCTAGGTTATCGCTCGGGGTGGATTGGGTGAATTACTTTTTTTAATGATTTCAATTTCTTATAATTGAGATGGATTCATTTAAGAAGATCAAACGAAATCATCACTTACTGGTTTAATACCTACACACCCTAATTTTAATCACCTATACACTTGAAGAATCAATGTTTTGAGCACTCCAAGGTAGGGGTTCATATTAGCACTTGAATGTGTGACCTTAAATTCAATAAGGATGAAGATGTTTTAAAATCATCAAATAAAAATCTCATTTAAAAGAAGTGATTTGCCATTAATAGAGTGATAAATAACATCAAATTCAGCCCCTTGCTACTCCCTTGGATCAACCCATAAAAGAGTTATCCCTCCATTGATGACATGTCTTCAACAGAAGCGGGAAGTAGACTTATAAGGGTGGAATTGAAGAAGTAAAAACAACAACAAAAAAAGATCACTCCTCCATTGTGTGATAAATATCACAAATTATGGTTCGAATAAATTCACACCTTGAACCAACGGTATCAACGTGATAAGTATAAGAACAGAATAAGAGTAAATTAAGAACTTTTATTAAGAAGCTAAGGTGAATTAAACAACTTACATGAGAAAGAAATGTGATTACAAACACAAAGCGGCAGCATAACACTACAATGAAACCAAGCACCAGAGATCCCTAAATCCTCCAACACCACTTCCTTAAATAAGAATTTTTGATCCCTTGCGTCGAGCCTCTAACAGTCCAAGTCTTTAATTAATTATGTTGGGGAAAGGTGGGTGGAACATTAATGATGAGAGACTTTTCCACTTCATGCCCCGAAGTTGCAGCCAGCTTGCATCCATCGGAAAGACGCACCGACAGTACATTCTAGAAGCCCGAATTTGAGTAGGCCCTAGAATACTTAAATTAATCCTCGGATGTCCCCTAACATCATGTAAAATATCATCCCAAAATACTTTGTGTTTCAGGAGATATGATTGAAATAGTGGGATGTTTTTCTGGGCCGCAGAATCTGGCCCAGAATTGTATCTCTAAATTGGGCCGCCTTAATGACCTCCATAGAGGCCGAATTAGCATTATCTCCTGAAGGGTTATTTGTTTCCATACATATCTTCTATCATCCCACGAAATTTGGGATTCATTGGACCTGTATTTTGGGCCCCACAGTCTCATCAGTGGGCTGGTGTTCAATATGCCTTCTCCAGAATTGCTTCCTTTCATTGCCAAATATCTCCATCATCCTCCATGAATTATCCATTGATCCCTGAATGAAACATGTTCATATTGGAGTGTAGATAAATTTCCAAAAATATCAAATTAAAATATGTATAATCAGATGAATCATTTGGTACTTTAAATTATGTTAAAAAATGTACCACATAATAGTGCATTTTAAGAAGGTATTACAATCATAATGTGAAATGATGTTCAAAGTGTAAAATGCACTAAAATGGTGTTTATGAATAATAAAGAACATGAAAATTATATATATTAAAAATGAATATTAGCCTCATTTAGTGGCTAATCAGTCATGCTACAGAGTGATGTGGTTCGACATATTAGGTTGTGTCAGGAAAAAAAATTCATTATAGGTGGGATAAACCCACCATTATACCATACCTCCATCATTCGGGCTTCTACCGCATTCCCGAATTTAATTTGGAAAATTTTTACCATCACCTTCTTTCTTCCCTCCTAGAGAGGAGGTGATTAAAGATACACACATTCCACCTATATGAGGGAGATATGAACATCACCCTTGAGGATTTCGCAGCCCTTCTTGGTCTTCCTATCCAGGGGTAAGTCATTATTGGATTCACTCGTGCATAATGGTATGACCCTATTCACATATTACTAGGTGTAAAAATTCTGGAAGACCTTAGGGATATAGATGGAAGGTTGATATCTATGCCCTGGATAGAGGTGCACTTTTTGTATTTACCTGATCATTCTAATGATCAGACTACCATGTTTCATGCTCATTCATACATATTACATAACTTTAGAGGGACCCTATGTGTTGATCACTCTGGGAAGCATGTGCACTTGATGTATCTATCCCTACTGGAGGACTTTGATCAGGCATGGGCGTATAGCTAATGATCATCCTGCATGGATTATACATACATGACATTATGCACAACATACTATATAGACCTCACAAATCGCAGGGGTTGTGTCATCCTTCTTCAGATGTCGGCATAAGAGTGCATCCAAGTAGTCTTCCTTAATCTTTCTGGAGCGTTTGTGACTGTAGAGGTGCTACATGACACTCCACATAGATGATAATATGATCACTCATCCCTATTGGGTTTTTATGCTAGTAGGAGTTATTGTTATTAATTTCTTATTATTTATAACTTTTGATGATTTATTCTATAGGTGGTCTCATAAATACAACTTTAACAAGATTCTGACACACTAATTGGGTGTATATTGTCTCAAGTTTGATATTATGATACTCGTCTAGGTAATTATATAAAATATATCATTGTATAAAAAATTAAATAATAACATCAATTTTGGTTTTTAGTAAGGATCCTTTTTGAAAAATATGATAGGTAATTTCACATGGATTCCATATTGTTCTATATTGGATTAGTTTCCAGCATACTGCACTAAACGAATTCATGATTCTAGCGCTATAGTTCCACTCATTCACTTTCAAATTATTGAGTGCCACCACCCTGATAGAGTCATGTGCCAATTTTTCTACATTCAGATCATTCCATTTCTATCACCACAGACACAGAAGCTTCATGAGTTGAAGCTGACAGGGAGGTAGGATGAGTACCGACACCGAAAACATGCTGAATTTCTCGACATCTAGGGAAGAAGATAATAGATTCGAATCCATGATATATCTATGATGAAATTACATCATTTATAGTACATCAAGTATGAGTGATGGTATAGATTGGAGTCTATAATGTATCTCACCCAACACGATAGAGCACTTCATGATATCATTAGTCAATAAATTTCCATTAGTTATTTTGTTAAAGTTTTTCCAATTCATTAGGAATCTATTTCCAGTTTTCACATTCAAAGTAGCTTATGTAGATGACTAATCCCGAGGAGGAGTGGGTAACTATCCTGATATTGATCCATGCCACAAAATTGGTGTTGAGACCATCTTATGAGGAGATTCACAAGAGAATATTTGATCGGCCACCATAGAGAGTAGAGGTTCCTACTAAGAAACCTCCTATAATAGATTCTGATGCTAAAGATCCATGATGACGATGACATAGACTAAATTATCCTACACATTGGCCCTCACCTATTCTATAGGTAGAGGTTGACCCTCTATCATTCCATCTTTAGCTGATTATGGATATCCATTAGAATGCATGACATCTGAGTTTATTGATAGGATATCTATAGTTCTCTCCAACTTATGGTCCAAATCCATTATAGGCTTGGGGTCTAAATCCATCGCAAGATTGGTTCCCTACTGTGATGATGGTAGGTCCTTATACCACTCTAGAGGGATAATGATCAAGATAACAATACGAATTTCATTTAACAAATCCTCCCACTGACACATAGGTGGAGCATGCGACAGTTGACATTCTAGTGCTCAAGGATCATCCCTTTCTAGGTCATCAAACTCCACCATAGCATGGAGCTCAACGATCTTGATATGGGAGTACCCTTCGTAGACCACCATGTGTGATGAGATATCCTCCACATATAAATTGATTTTACTTGTTGATGTATATGTTTAATGTTTATTGGAATGCAGAAATTGTTATTAGTATTAGTCGATTTGACATGTTTAGCCAGTGTTTCAGTTTTTATTAATATTTTATTCCCAATTTATATTTTATAATCATTCAATGTAGACAATTGAAACATAGGTAAAATTATTAAATTTAATGTAGGTGAATTTAATTTCTTATAAAATATAAAATCTAATAACAGTATAAGTATACATTAAAACAAAGTCAAAACCTCTAAAAAGAAGTTGAAAATAAAATTAATTTCCTAAATATAATAAATAATTTCTATTTAAATATATTTTTAATGACACAGATCTCATATACATGTTATTACATCATATATATCATAAACATATATATATTAGTCCCAAAAAACTATAGTTCCAATATCTTTGTGAATTGGGAATATGATGAAAATAATAATATAGTATATTATTCCCATCTCTATACTTTCTCCTAGACCTCACCTAAATATTACTACATTGAATATCTTGAGGGCATATAATGGGAAAATGGAATAATTATAATACATCACATAAAAACATGGTATAAGAGTCAAATATCACAAGCACATGATAAACATAAGATAACATATAGTGAGGTAAATCATAATACTTGTCATCATAATGTATATATTTATAAAGCATAGTAACATTATATTTATCTAATAATGAAAAAAAAATTCTTAGTTAACTAAACCAAATGAACAATAATACCCTATGTAAGTGATTTCTAATATTATAAATATAAATCATTACATACAAACCAATATATTAATAAATAAAAAATACATGAATATTTGTTTTGTGGAAAGGTGGTAGCAACCCTGTCACATTAAATAAACATTAAAAAAATTATCCTACACCAGAAAACATACAAAATAACTCTGATCTCTGATCACACAAGGTAACGAGTAAGCCCATCAATCTTTGAAACTAATGAAAAACCCACCACATGGGATGACGCCATGCCCGAACTACCAAAAAATTTTAAAGCACAATTAAAATAATGAATACACACTGACAGTCACCGAAGGACAATGAATGCTTCATGTGAGTGTGTTTCTATGTTTTGGACTCATGTCACATGTAATAGGTAGTTGACATCAATGGTGTGATGTAATGTAGCCTTATTCAGTAATAGTGGGCCTTAGTTGGTAGGGTTAGAAAGGATTTAGGGAGAAGGAGAGGTGGTCACTGCCAGGTGGCACACGAGGGAGGAAGCGAGCTATTTCTAGTGAAGGAGGGTGGCCGACGTGATCATGGATGTAGGGCTATAGTCATATAGTTTTCTATCTACTGAGAAAGAGAGGATATTTCCCCCATTCCCTCCATTATACACATATCTGCACAAAAAAACAAATGGAAAATTTTAAATTTCAAAATTTAAAACACAATTTATTCAAATGTTATATTAAAATAAAAATGATAAATTAATTAGAATTGAAATATATATATATATATTCATTATAATAAAATTGATGTTATGAAAATATGATAATTATAACAGATACTAATTTAAAATAACTAATCAGATAAATTTACAAAGAAATATTTAAATACATATTTATAAATATAAATAGACATATATATACACAATATAAATATTATAAAATTATAATTAAATCAAAATAAAAATATTATGAAATATTAATATATTTTAATAAAATTATTATTAATACTTATCTATTATATATCTATATAAATAAAAAAATACTACTGATAAATAAATATTATAAAATAATTTAATTTATCTCCAAAGGCCAAAAATAGTTTCTTTTGAATCTTCTAACATGCCTGGTCTTCTTCTCCTCAAAATACAATATACTATAGTGTAACTTAAATAATATTCACAATTGTATTTTGTGGCATAACACACTCTCTCTTTGTGAGTGTGAGATTCCTACATTGATAGGTATATATTCTAATTGAATCTATAGACAATATTATAATCATCTTCTTCCCTATTTACTTCTAGATTAACAAATGACTTTGTGATATTTTAATCTTTAAAGGGAATAAAACATGCATCAAATAAATTGTTTCTGAATTTATATATTTAATGAAGTATTTATGTCTTCATTTTAGGAAATATTAATTTGTATGAAAAATATCCTACATTAATTTCCTTCTTATTAGCCTCAAAGATCTGCTTTCCACTCAAATTTCTATGATCCTAATCATTTAATATTTGAAGAACATGATAATTTTTGAATAAAAATCATGATGTTTTTAACATGATCAAATAGATTAAGCATCATCCCAAATGATTTTTCTTATTTAGAATTTAAATTTTGTAAACTACATTTTTCATTCTACAATACATATATATTTATCACAAAGAATCCATAAAACATAGTAGATTTTTTATTTCATATGCCTTTAAAGTCATACAAATTCCCTGAAGACATACATGGTGCTCCAGAGTAATACACGATCCATTTTAAAATTGATATGATTATTTATAAAGTCTAACACTTTTACCATTAATGTTTTACACATAGAATGAATTTTTATGTACTTCCCTAGGAATTCATATGTGGTCACTACAAATCATACGCTCAACATCAAAGATTTATGTATTGATAGGAAGTTATATATTCTCCGAATGGAAGTCATATATGAGTAATGTCAAAGGCTTACACTACACTAAAACTTCATATGATTTTCCAAAATATATATGAAATCATCTAGTAGATTTATGAAAAATAATGTCTTACATATTTTAAAATCCTTAGTGATTTTTACAGCATTGAACATAGAATTCTAGATGTCTTAAAAATAATTCAATGCTTCTTGAAATAAATCAATGCCTTCAAAAACACTTCAAACCAACTCTGAATGGAACCAATTAATTACAGTAATTTTTAAAATAATTTCATATTTCATTATCCATATTCCAAGTTTTTTTATAACTTATAAACTCAAATTTGGGTTTTCTTATGACCTTCACCGACCACTTTGTTGTTACATTTATTAGTTACCCATAAAACATTAAATAAGTGTTGTTTGACACTAATTTCAGATACATTAAAGCTCGATAAAACGTGTACCGGTTCTCCTACTAGAATCCATATTCCTATAAATCTTTGAATCCCTTATAAACATTTTAAATTTTTCTTATGTGTGTTGTCAATTAGAGATTCAACATCCATATCCCTCAAAAATCCTTCTAACTTCTTACAATTTCTATAGATAGTGTTCCAAATTTTATAACATATCATTTTAATACAAAAAATCTCTTTAACCATTTGATATAATGGGATACCCTTTGAATTTGTCTAACTGCATATTCATGGGCATTAACTTATTTACATATCTGGAATGGGTAACTCCATTCTCTTTCTTTGGGTGGATACAGAATCCATCACCCAAGAAATCACCTTTAAATGATTTCATTGATAATGAAAATAAATATAATTGAAAAAAATATAACTTCAACCCACAGACACTTCAATATCCCCCTTTGGATATTTTATCAATTTATAAATTTACTATAAAAGTCAGTGTCATTTTTATCCCCCTAATTTAAAATGAATACAAATGGAGAATTTTTTCTCCCATTCATTGGTACCATGAGTTCTAGGAATGTATTCCAGGGTAATATTCTTACCCCCTTTTTCAATCAATAAATTCTCCCCATTTATTTCTTTTTCTATACATTTTCTCTTGCATTCATGAGAGAGACTTAAAATTTCTATGAGAGAGGAATGGAACCATATTTTACTTTGAAATATACCATCAACACATAAAATTAAATTCTAAATAGGACATCCATTTGTAAAAATATGTTTGATAGGTTTAGGCAATAAATATATCCATAAACATTCACAATGTGATACCAACTATTTACGTCACTTATTTTGGGTTGTTTAAATATATTTTGAATACGATTCAAGAATATTCAATCACTTGAACACACACATCAAAAACATTTATGTATAAGTAATTTCTTCCTTATTGGTTTAGATATTCAACACCACTTGATATATATAATGAATAGGTTTTAAAATAATTACGTGAGAATGAAAATCAAACCTCAATATTCAATTTAACCAAATCTATCTAGATTTCCATATTCATATGAAATGACTAATTTCTAAGAGATTGGTTTTATAGAAACCACTATAGGGATGATCTCTAATAATTCATCATCATGAATCATTTCCATTAATGTATGATATCATTTGATATGTATTATAATTTTTTTGATATTTATTCTAATTGAGATACACAATGATGGATAATCACTTATGCTCTAGAGAAATTAATTCTTCTTTACATTTCTCAAAATTTCAAGATTCACCTTCAATTATATCATCCAGGATGCATATCCAACACAATATAAGAATAAGGTGTCCTAAATCAGTACTCAAAAGTGATCCATAGGGATAAATTTTTTTCCAACATAGAGACTCTCTTTCGTGATGCATTAAAATTATTATTCTTCTTCATATATACATTTTATTTTGTTTTTCATATCTGAGTTTATTTTGAAAACATGGAATTATTATTAACTTTAACATTTTTATTTGATGAAATAGGATTATACACATTGTAAAAAATAAATTTTATTTTTCTAATCTGGTTCTATCTTCCATGCCTCTTCCAACTGATCTAGCTATATAATTATACTCTCTTTGGGTATATTCTCATACTTATTTTTTATTGTGGATTCCTTTTTTATAGTGACATTTTTAGAATTAAAATTCATTGATTATTTGTATTTCTATTTATTTATCCAGTGAAAAAACATGAAATTGAAGATCATGTGTCCTTCCTAGTTCCACCTACCAAACACCTCTTTATCAGGTATGTCCACCACCATATCTATCATACCGTCACATTCTTAGATCGACTCTTTCATGGATGTTTATAGATTACACCTTGTAAACTTGATGTTCATGGCCATTTAAAAATGTCCCATGATGTTTCCTAAGTTTCCATACTATTAAATTTTCTATCATATTAAATTTACACCCTAAATAGATTTCGTTTTTATCTTCTTGGGAGTTCCCTATTCAACAACCTTCTTCACTAATTTAACTCCTAGGATAAAAATTCCTTTTTTATTCATATAATTTATTATTTTTAATGGCCTATTATTCAATTAGAATGTGTTTTTTTGGTTTACTACATACCAATACTCCCCGTAACAGTGGCTATGTATATTTCAAAACTCACAGAATCACTTTAAGCATTCAAATATTTTCTTTAATTATAGATTATATATTCTATGTGAAATATACTTCTTCACAACAGGTTTTATTATAAAATCATCTATTCTACCCTATCTTCATGGTTTATATACTATATATACACTGAGATGTTGTGATAGAAATCCATGGCCCTATTACCAAAATTCTAGAAACACCATAGTCTACCAATTAAGTTTTTCTTATACAGAGAAGTGCAATTTTAATATATCTACATGTTTCCTTTTTTTTGGTTTGGAATAAAAAAAGGGATGATTTTTAAGGGAAAAATTTCATGAATATTCTCACCTCATCCCTAGAATTTTTTTTCGGTTTTCTAGTATTTTTATCCCTCCAAATTTTCATTTTCTTTATATTTTCGTATAATTTTAGAAAAAACAGACTCAATAAAAACTGAATGAACTATATCATGGGTTATAGTTTTCAATGATATTACAGAGGTTTGACCAATAGATGATTGAAACATGTTCTTGACACAAATATGAGTCTTTTTTTAGAATGATCCATTCAAAAAATTTTCTAGCCATAGTTCTCTTCTCACGTATTAAGGAAGGCTTATCTTTTGTAGCATCCAGATTTCACAGTTTTATTTCCAATTCTAGAAATATCAAAATAATAGTATTATTTTCATACATCACTAAGATTAATATTTCTTCGCAATTCTAATTTATCTTTTTAATTTTATCAATATCGAATTTCACTATCCCTATTGAAGAATTGTCCATATCTTTCACTATTTTTTTTACATTAGATTCCAACTAAATAGACATGACATCCATGAAGACTTAGATAAAATTATCTAATGTAGGGAACACATCCTTATATATATTTCCAAACACTTATTTATCATATAAATATATTTGAAATTATTTATCAGACAGTTTTCTGGAATGTGTAGCATTTTCTTCTTTTAATTTCACAAGATTTACCAGAGTAATATAACAACTTGATTTCATTGATAATTCCTCTCTCATATCATAAACTTATTCTTCCATTTGTGAGTTATCATCTTAAATCACATGATATATACAAATATATATGTGAAAATTTTAATTAAGATTTCCTTCAATTATTCCTTTAACATCCAAATAGAAATCAATTAGTGATTCATCCAAGTTATCCTCATCCTAGATTATGCTATATTCACTAGAGGACTCATTATCATAACTTATCATAAAATTTACCACTCTAATTACATTCATCTAGTTATGAAACATATATAATCATTGAGATAATTCTTTACATCATTTTCTCTTTATTATTCCTTTTCTGTGTTGTTTTGGATGATATATTCAATTTTTCTTTAACAAAGATGGAAATTGAATTTTCTTTATGAGAAAATTATTCCTCAAACATTTCAATTATAAAATTCAATTTATCTTAAAAAACAAGTTAAAATAATAACTCTAATTAGAGATATAATAATGTTCTCTAATTTCAGTTATGATGGAAAAATATATCCAATCAGAGGTTACCAATGTTTTGATACTAATTGTACGTCTTAGTGGACTCGTGCAGACACATGAAAATGAAGTTACATTAGGTGACTCTAAATTATTTAATGAAATCCAAAATAAACTTTTACTCATTTTCTCCATTTTTTTGAACACTCATTATCTATTAGGATATGAATGGATTATGTTTATTCTACCTAACATGACACAATTAGAATCAGTGAAGAGTTTAAGAAAGAAACCAGTATGAAATGTTTTTACATGGTTAGAACCTAATATGGTAAACCAAATCCTTGTCTTTCTCAACTATTATTAAGAAATAAATCCAAAATAAGTAATATTATCCTAAAATATAAGTGGTTTGTAAAAGGATTCTCCAAAAACTAAGTACACCATATTACACAACATAGATAGCCATATTAATTAAGTGATTGTTCATAATATTTCACATGTGAGTGGTATAATATCTAAATGTTTCTTTATACATAAATCACACCAATATATTATATGATTTCATATTCCTATTTAAGTAAATTGAAAGGTATATATAAGATGTCACTACATCAAAAAATATGATATACTCCCTAAAATAACAGTGTATTCAACTACCTGTTGATCTTCAAGAAAAAGACTTAAAACTTTGTCACTATTTTCTTCTTAGTTCCTATTTTTTCTAAACCCATTCCTTGGATTCTCAAATGAAATATTTAAAAACACAAATGGAATCTAAATATTATATAGACCTGAATGTATTTCACCCTTTATCATTATTGTGGAGAGAGTCCATGTAAAAGAGGCAGTCCCCACGGAATGGCCTAGGATCCATTGGGTGTGTTTGTTTGTTAAAATCCGAAATGAAAAAATGATGTTCATTTAAAGTTTAATATTTAAATGATGATAAAAAAACAGCGTTCGAGTTACAATTTCATAACACCAAATATAATATTCAAATGAATTCAACAGCAGTCTACATAACACATGTTGGCAATGAACAAAGTCATATATAGTGGATATTACACAACATTCATGAATTAAAAATAATTACCATCAAAATAAATTAAGGCATAATATGTACCTGATTAGTCAATAAAAAATCATGTAACAATGAGAATTAATTTCCATAATCAATTACATTTTTCTAGAAATACCAGGATGCAACTACAATGATAAACCGAGCCACAACAAGGATAAAAAAACATCTATAATAAACAAATTAAATTCAATACATCCTTGAATAAATATCACAATAAATGAACATTAAACATTTATAGGACGAATAAAATACATAAAGGAAAGTGGTAAAAGGGGAACCGAGATTTACGTGCTTTAGCCATAGGCCTACGAGCATGGGGTATCATCATCATGGGCTTTCACTATGTAAGAAAAAACTAGTACAAGAAATAGTAGAAATGGACAAGTACAAACACTACATCATAACAATGTAACAAAAAAACAATAATATCATACCAAAGCCCCATTATTGGGGCTCATTTTTACCCGTCAGAGATGCTTCATACCATTAGAAGCAGATCATTGTGGTCGACTCCAGCCTCACCAAAACGATCCTCCTGCACCATTGATGTCGTCCTTGTCCATCATAGCCTTCTAAGCATGACACCTATATTCGTGTCTACACACACGAGAGTTTTCTTAATTTGGGACCATGGTTGAGAAAACTAAGACAAGCAATGAGGATCCGGAAATCATGGTGGTGGAATAATGTTCCTTCATATATCAAGAACCATAACCCACATCCAATTTTTTTACAAACCCTAGTTTCTTATACATCTATCACAATCATTTCTTCGACAACTCTATTGATCTCCACTCGATGGAGGTGACCCAAACCACTATATCCCTCTAGACCGTGCATCCGGGCCTCCACGATTAGCTGAAGATATTGATTATTCTGGTTGGATGAAGAAAGAGGATTGTTTTTTGGATTTTTGGAGATAATCAAGGCATGACACACTGAACAATAGATGAACCTCGACACATCACTACAAGGAAGCCAAATCCCCATGCTCGTAGATCTCGAACAAAGAAGGAATCACTGGGTGATCTCACTGTTATCCAGGAGTAGAATGGTATGGTGTGTAGTCATGGAATTGGGGAAAAACTATGGGAGATCTGAAGTGGCCCTTACAAAATAGAAAAATAACACATGGTTGGCTAGGATCGCACATTCAGTTGTGTGTGATAGCTATATAAAAAACTCACAAAAAAGACGTATATTAAATAAATCATTTTAATTATCCAAATAAATACAATAAAACTAAATATCACAAATATTTCCATTGGAAACTGAAATTAATAATCAAATTAATATGAAACAATGCAAAAAACAAATCCTTTCTATAATTAAACACAAGCCACAAGATGATTCTGGACCACTTGCATCATCAACATGGGCATATACTAAATAGGAAACAAATTACGAGTTATGAACCAAATAGTCCCCTTACCATATATCAATTGTGATATATGTCTTCCTATGTTGAATGATATTGTAAATCCAATAAACATGTTCAAAAATAAATAATTATGTACAACATCATGATAAAGTTCATACCTGCACTTACTTGAGTCGCACGATGAGATGATGCCAACAAAGAAAATAGGACTAGTAAATCACATGCCAAAAGGTCCCCGAACCAACTCACATGTTCCTATAGAACACAAATAAAATGATCAACATCCATCCTCACACAAAACATGGAAAACTAAAACATTGAGATATTCACATAGAATGTGACTTAGTAAAAAATAGTGAAATAATGAAAATAGAAGAAAAAGGAAGAAGAATAAAGAAAAATAAAGAGAAATCATGAATAGTAAATAGAACATCAAAAATAGGTCTCCACCTAAACCCACAAAGGCATTACAGGACCAATGTACCAAGAACTGTCGACTTTAAAACTAAGACACACCACCTGAAAACTACAATAGGAACACTCTTGATGCCTGACACTAGAAGATCCTCAATTGATGGGTTTAGAATCTCAACCCAAGGACACGAGCATCTAAGAAAATATAAAAGGATACATCCTCACAAAAATGGGAAACTTTAAGGAAACAAGAAAGCAGTCTCAACATCCTATGACAACTGTAATATTTGAGAACAAAAGGTTGGGAGCTAGTTAGAAACTAGGGGTAAAATGCCACAAAGGGGTCACACCACCTATTCTAGACTTACTAAAGGCATGAGGTTTCTGAGAAACCATATAAATTCACTAAACAAGGTCGAACAATAAATAAAGAAGCTTTGTGATTAGCCCTACGACAAATAAGAGCACTGCACCCACAAGCTCCCCAATCCTAAACATCGAACACACAATAGGACCATACATAGAGAAAACAATCCAAAAGGATTTAGATGAACACACTAGAGATAACATAAGCTCATCTCATAGGAAAAATGTAGACACTAGATACACAATATCCTACCATGAACATACTGCTTACCATCTCTTCAACATAGGAAAAGCACACATAAAACCCTTTCATACCCCAAAACCATAAACACACAAAGGTAGAAACTACTAAGAGTTATCTTTGATGCTCATATAGGAAAAGGAAAAAGGTAAAGGAAATGAAAGAACCTACCATAAGAATAATGAAACAATATCCCTAGAGAGAAAATGACCTTTCTAAATAATACAATCAAAGCATGCTAAAATGTAAAAACCACTAGAAAATCATTTGAAAGAAACGAAAAAAGCGTATCAAATTTTAAAAAATAAAAACTTAAACTAAATTAGGTAGTGATACCACTTTTTTACGAGGAGTTATCATTTTTGAGAGGCAGTCCCCACTCAATAGCTCAAGATCTATTGGGTTTTTTGGTTCATTAAAATCAAAAATGAAATAAAGCATGTTACTTTTCAATTTATTACATAAAAGGTGATAAACACAAATAGTGTTTGAGTCTCAATATCATATCACCAAATGAAAGATTCAAATGAATTCAATAGCTGTCAAAATAACATGTGTTGGAAGTGAAAAAAGTCACATATAGTGGAAATAACAAAACATTAAAGCATTTAAGATAACATTAATTAAAAAAAAAGAAGACATAATATGTACATGATGAGTCAACATACAAAATCAATCCACAATGAAAATTAATTTCTAGAATCATATATTTATTTCAAAAAATACAGGGCATTAGCAGCAATGAAAAACAAAATCAAAATAAGGCTCAAACCAGCTTCTATAGTTGAAAAATTAAATTCAATAAATACTTGAATAAATACTCGAAGCAATTATTGTTCCTCATTTATAAGTAGAATTAAATGAGGAAAGGAAATAAGTAAAAGGGACACTGAGATTTATGTGCTTCGACCCTAAGACCACATGCACACGACATTACTATCTTGGATTTTCACTATGCAAGTACAAACGATTATAGGAAACAACATAAATGGACAAGTACAAACACAACATCATGAACAACCTATAAAAAACAATTACATCCTACTGAAGCCCCCTTACCAGTGATCATTTATACCCATTAGAGATCCTTCATGCAAGAAGTAGAAGGTCATTGTGGTCGAGCCCAAGATCACCAAAATCATCCTCTCACACCATTGATATTGTCAAAGTCCTTCATAGCCTTCCTACTATGCCGCCTCTGTTTAAGTCTATACACACTAGATAGGTCTTCCTCTGGGACCAAGATCAGGAAAACTAGGACATGCACCGGGGATCCTGAACTCACCGTGGTGGCGCAATATTCCTCCATATCTTAAGAACTGAAACCCACGTCTCGTTTTATATGAACCATAGTTTCTTTTACCTATTTTCAGTCCTTTATCAAACTAATCAATTGTCCCCCACCCAATGAAAATGACCCAAACTATTGTATCCCTCTAGATCCCACATTTGAGCCTCCTCGATTAGCCCCAGATCTTGATTATTCCGATTGGCTGAAGCAAGAGGGTGGTTTGATGGATTGATGTAGATGATTATGGAATGACAAAACAGACAATAGATGAACCTCCACACAACACTGTGAGGTAGGTGAAACCCCACGCCCTCCAAGCTTGAACAAAGAATTCATCGTTGGACGATCTCGCTATTATCCAGGAGGAGAAAGTCATTGTGTGCAACCACAAAAGGGGGAAATGTCAGGGGAAATCTGAAGTGGCCCTTGAAAAATCTAAAAAGAACACATGAACAACTGGGATCTCATAATAAATTGTTTCTATTAGCTATATAACAATCTCAACAAAAAGATGCATATTAAATAAATAATTTTAAATAAAAAAAATAAAAACCATGAAACTAAATCTCACTATCATACATTATTATTACTATACTTCCTGATCATTGATTCAACACTGAACCAGACTAGAAAAAAACATTTTCATCTACCTCATCACTTAATTCTTCTATTAATCTTTTTATTCTTCTTCCTTGAAACACAATAGGTTATAACTCTTCAACATAGTCTCAATGCACTATTATTCTTCCTCACTACAGAATACAATAGATAATTTTTCAACTTATTCTTTTATTTTCTCAAACTCAAATATAGTTTTATTTAATTCCACATTTCTTTTTCATTATCCATAAATAATATAAATTGATACTTTCTTATCACCGACAAAAAACAACTATTATTAAATACAAACATTGTATCCCACACGATATTTCATGAATCCATTTTAAAATTGAAGGATATTCTAAAAATTGGCTTATTTAAATTAACTATCATAGTAGAATATAATTTCTTTTGAATATTTTCGAATTGTTGTGTTCCTTATTTTCAAAACCCAACTTATAAGGACAATTCATAAATCTTCTTGACCGCAGTATATTTTAGTGAGGATCTCTCTCTCCCAGTACAAGAGCTTCCCAGGAAGACCTGAATCAACCTGAATCATTAAACAATAGAATAAAATCATCAAAAACATATTATCCTCCATTTTAATCATGAATCACAAATTATTTTCTTACATTTTAATCTTTAAAGATCACAACAAATGTGTTGACTGTAACTATTTTTTCATTTCTTTATTTAATGAAATTTAGAAGTCCTCATTTCAAGTAAAATTAATTTATCTAAAACACATTCATCCATGATCTTCATTTAAAAATCCTTAAATATATTTTTTATACTAAAATAGCTCGGATCAATTTTTTTCATTGAATAATTTGGAAAACATCAATTCAAATCCATATTCATTATTCTTGAAAACTCATAAAGTTTATTTTTTTATCTAGTATCTCATCCACTTGAGAATACCATCTCCATACCATTTTATCTCATTTTAATAAGTATTAAATCATGGATTAACTTTGAATCAATATATTTTAACCATGATTAAATAGATTAAACATCATCCAAAATGATTTTTCTTCTTTCAAGTTTAAATTATAGACACATCTAGTTTTTTATCTGAATTAATCATAGCTTTTTTTTACAAACGAATGAAGATATAAATAGAAACATATTCACTATTTGATATGAATTTAATGTTATATAAAGTCCCCAAATCTATAAATAGTTCTCTAAATTCATAAATAGGCCATTCTAAAAGTCATAGAATGAACTTAAAAATTAAGGCTCTTTCCCATAAAAGTAATTCACATGGAATAAATTTATACTCTATGATATGAGGAAGTCATACACAATTATCAAAAGTAATAAACATGAATTAAATGTCATACATGTACATACTAATTAATATTCTCAGAAAGGATGTCTCATGAGAGGTCTTTAAAAGTCTTACATCACACTATAAAGTCATAAGATCTATCAAAAGTCAGAAAAAATTATCTGGAATACATATTAAATTCAATAACTATAAGACATAATCATTTTTTCATACATTAAAATAGAATTATAAAGCTCTTAAAAATAATTCATGGATTCTTTGAACAACTGAATTCCAAAAAAAAACTCTTCAAATTAACTTACAATGGATTTATTTTTTATAACAGGTAGGGGTAATCTCTCACTTTTTTATTAAACCAATGAAGCTCCTCTATTTTTTTGGACAGATGGATCCCATTACATTAATTTTATAGGCCTAGGTTAGTTATAAGATAATACATTTGGCCCAAAATCCCCAATAAACAAGACCAAGGGGACCAAGTCTTTATGACTACACACTTCATGAATTGCCTTGTATAACCTTTTCCAGCCCCACCGCATGACCGCTAGAGATGGAATCCAACCGCATACATTCTCCACATGGTTAGTCATAATATTCCAATGATAATATGATTGTTGTACCCATTTCCCATCCTTCTTTCCACCGATACATCAGTTTATTTCGTTATCACCATCTATCTGTGCTCTTCTTGCTTCTGTAATAGCCCAAAAATGCCTCTTTTCTTCACCGCTTACACCATCGTAGTACCCAAACCACCAAAATACCATATTTTTTGGTTCACCTTGATCGTTTCCTTCACCCTATGCCTCCTTGAAACACCCCAAATTTGGGACTAATAGGATTTAACCCAGGCTTGATGTAGTATTATGGGTCTACCTTAACGACTTGGCCAATACCCCAACTTCAACTTAGAATTATTTAATTAATTTTAAAAATTTTAAGATAATCCTAAACTTATTTATCAATGTTAAAATTATTTTTCACATCATATTAATGAAACATTGAGTTTTCTCATGACTTTCATTGTCATCTCATTATAACTTTCTTATCAGATCATTAAAAACATCAACCAAGTTTTTTTAAAGACTAATTTAAGATAAAATAAATCTCAATAAACCTTGGATGAGTTCTCCAAATTCAAGATTGGTTCCTCCAAGACTTTTTAACTATTTTGAATTTTTAAATACATCTTATACAAGATTTCTGTTATATATTTATCATCTAGATTACCAAAAACTTTTTCCAAATTATTGTAACTATTGTAGAAGGTTCTATAACATTTATAATATATCAGTTTCATACAAACCAACTCTATAATATCTAGATATGATGGGTTTCCATTTCAATATATCCGTCTTGGTACTCAAGGGAATTAAATTTTACACCCATAAAGGGTGAGAAGTTACTTTCTCTTCCCTTTGGTGGACACTAAATTAATTAACCAAGACATATCCTTATCATTATTACATTGGCAAGTGGTGAATAAATACATACTGAACCAAAGTTCCTTTCAAATATCATATATAAAGACCACTATAAATTTTCAAGGAAATATCTAAAGATTTTATACCTAATATACAAAAAAATTATTAGAGTAGTCATGGTATAAAAGGAATCATAATAAAATCAATGTGTCTATACTTCTAATGAATGGTAGTCATGGGAATATACTCGTACCTTAACTTAAGTTTTTGATATCCTAATAAATGATCTAATTTAGATAAATAACTATCCCCATGTCGTTGGTTAAACATTTCATCTATCCATGGTTGGGGATATTTTTTCTTTATCATGTTCTTTTTGAGATTGTAACAGTCAATGCAGAGACACATTGTCCATCCGTATTTTTTAAAAAATAGGACTGATGCACCATATAGTGAAGCACTTGGGTACATAAAACACTTTTCTCAAATCTCATTCATCTAATTATTTAGTTATTCTAGTTCAATGGGTTCCATTCTCTAGGTAAACTTGTATATGGGTAGGGGTCCAAATATAAGTTCAATTGAGAACACAACCTTTAGTTTAGGGGATGATTAGGAAACTCTTTAGGGGGACACATAAACATATTCCCTTACAATGAGAAAGTATTTAAGGATGATTTCAAACTTTACCTCAATCAATTGAGAATGATATGTTTTCCCATAAAAAACAATAACAATTCTTGATACCAATTTTCCAAAATAGATTCATCATCATACTTGGAATTGTATAGAACTATAGGATGATTTTTTATATAGATATTTATTTCTCTCTCTCGATGGTTGAGGTTGGATATATAAAAATATTACCAATACATGTCCAATATAGCATCTAATTCTACTAAAAGATGTATAAAAATTGGTTTTGATAGATTAATCCCACAAATGTTAGTTGGGAAATAGTTATATACTTGAATTGGAATAATTACATGACATTGTGTTTTTACTGATAACTCATCCTCCATATACAATGGTAGTCTTTGAATATTTCTAATAAACATTAATTATATAAATAAATAAAAGAACCAAAATAGAATAAAAAAATGTCAATTCATGAAGGAAAACAAGGGTACTTATCACCACTTCGTTTCCATGATCTACATCATAAGTAGTGATAGAATAAGCTTGTCCTTTCTCTCTTTTCCATGGAGGTTAATGAAATTGGTTATCCTTAAATTTCCTTGTATTATTATACAAGCATTCATAGTTTCTATGTTATTTAAAGTTTAAATATTAAATCATAAGTGGAGTATTTATGAGAACATTCTTTTTTTATTCATATTAGTTAGATTCTTCAACAACCTTTGATATTAATTAAATTGATTCTCTATACTTACAAACTTGAAACATATCCTTATTCCCTTGAATTAGTTTTATATTTGATTCTACACACACTTATGACATGTGGGTGGATTTATTTTCTTTCCTCCATGAGTTTTATCCACTCTTCCTCTAAAATTAAGCTCTATTATCATTAATTTAATCTATATACTTATGAGACCATTGAGAATAACTAATATCCATCTCAACATTAAGGGATTATAAAAATATTTCCTCACACCTTTCAATGTATTTAATTTCTATTTATATTAAAACAATTGTTTTAGTCTATTAAATTAGATATCAACCAAAATTTTAGGGTCAATGAAAAACCCAAAGTCTTACCTTGTCAAACTTGTGATCTTTTCTTCATAAGACTTGATTGATACATCTTTACTTTGTTTGATCCCAAGAAACACCCTCTCTATTTTAATATGGAGGGTGTGAAGAAATTATTTATAAAAATTATTTTATTCAAATCATACCACACCATTGATTCAATGTATTAATTGGGTATTTTATTGTTTATTAGTTTCCACAACTAACTAGATCCCCCTCTAATAAATAATCAACCAAAATTGAGGGATAATAAAATCCATGAAAATTTGGATGAATTATTCATATAAATGAATCATCTAAAACTTATTCTCACTTAGGATATGGATAGAGTTCTGCAAGATTCATGTTATTATTTATAACGTGAGATAGTAGTGAAAGTACTGACTTGGGGTTCTAAACTCCCACTTCTATCTTATTAAGAATATAATTTGTGAAATAATTTGATTTACCATCGTATTTTTAACTGAGATGGTTTAATATATATATATATCCATCCATTTAATGAAAAATTAAAATTATGTATGAGAATACTCAAATTAATAATAATATAAAAATGGAAAAATATGATCTTGGAAGGAATCAATCATTACTGATATATATATATATCCTTATGAATTTCTAAGTTTCAATATATGTTATTCGTGGTCTATTTCCTATTATTCTATCTAATAAAATATCCAATAATTATTATACCTTTCAATACTACCATATACAACAACCCAAGACATAGAAATTTTTTATTATTTGATTTTTAACATAAATATCCAGAAAAAAACCTAAAAATCTGCATTCCCATTCTCATAGGAAGATTAGATAGAAAATCATCAACATAAAAATGAAACAAAATAATGCTATTTCAATACCATAGTGTTATACTGAATCCCATTGAAATTATATTACTTCATATAATACCCTAGAGACAGATAAATTTAATGATGATTTATAAATCATAATAAGGTAATATATATGATCATAGATTATAACATATGGATCAAGAGACATAAAATTATACTATAAAAGAGGAGAATGATATATATATAATCACATTGAATCATGTTTTAATAATTATGTAATTATATGATTATGTAATTATAATAATTTAGAAACAACATAAAACATGACATTATAAGAATACGTCATGGATCACTACCATGAAAACATAGCATAGTGTGAAAACATTATTGAAAATTCTCCATACATTGTATCTAATGAGATGAAAATGATACCCAATTAATTGGAGGGATATATAATTATTATCCCATTCATCACATAATAATATGTATATGCATATGTGTACCATAAAATAAGTTCATACAAATAGCTTAAGCTTAAGAAAATCCCATGAGAAGGAAATGGGTTGCATAATCATGTCTTGAAGAAAAATCAAAAGATATATCATGATTATTACCAATAAAAGAAAGTAAAAATGATTTATGGATGATAATAATTGAATAAAGAATCATAGATATTGAGTATATAATTCAAGTGAATAAAATTCATAGGAGAGAAGTAGGGAATTAATTATTAAAATGAAACTTTTAAATTATGTTTTATGAAATGATTAACGATCATTTAAATAGGGTATACACATAGTTTTTTAGGTAAAACATAAAATGAAATAGAATTTTTTTTCTATAAAATAAATATTATTATTTGAAATCATTAAAGGGAAAAGACATTAAAATAGTGATAAATGAAGTGGGATATAGAATAGAAAAGTAAACATTAATAAGGTTTTTTTCAAAAATGAGTGATAATATAAGTTGAAAAACAAATATATCCTCATAAAATAAAGAATATATAAACTAGGTATATATTTAAAAACATATATATAGAATATAGAATAAGTAACCATGTAGAATAAATATAAAAATATAGTAAAATATATATAAATTATAACTCAAAAGAAAATGGGTTTTTTAAGAGTCCCCTTACCTCAAGTATTGAATAATACGGTTCTCGCACATAACCTTCTTCATAATTTAATTAAGTTTATTAAAAAAATTATGTAGAATTTTTTTTTTCATGTATATTAGATTTATATACATTTATTATAATTTTAATAAGATATTATTTTCATGTTCACCCATTATAGGGATGTTTATTTCATGGTTTCAAGGTCACGTCAATTTATTGGTAATTATGGAAGCACTTATAAAATGATTTTTTAACTCCAAAAGTGTAATGGTATGGATATAAATTCTTTAAATAAGTTTCAATGGTTCAAAACATCAAATATTTTTATAAAAATATCATTTTTATGTAGAATAAATGTTTTAATTTAATAGTTAGATCATTTAGGTAGTTTATTCCACCATAATGAAAACAATTGATTGTATTTAATATTATTAATATTAAATTTAACTACAAATTGACTATTACAACTAGACATGAAGTCGATGATGAATAAAGATATATGTTGTCTAGGGAGGTGGTGAACCAAGCAAAATATAGTCAACCTTTTCATTATAGAATAAATTTGAGGAATGTAGATAATGATGATTCCATTAATATAATAACATTTTAGTATAATTATAATATCGATGTAATCATATTAGGATATATAGAATATATTTTGAGGTCATAGAAGAGGAGAAGAACAGAAAATGGATTAGTTTATATAATCACATTTTTCATTGGATGTCCTCAATTGACACACTTCATCAAATCAGTGAATAGTATTTTATGAAGAAATAAACCATTAGAATATAGGTAGGGATTTTGGGTGGGTATTTTGATAGGGATTTGAAAAGTTAAGTGTTGGAACCAAGATTATGTTTGGTGTTGGATTTTTTTTCATTCATAGAATCATACAGTATAGCTGATGGTTGTAAAATTCATGCATAATTTGTATGGAGAAATGAAAAGAGACACCTTGATATCTCTATAAATCAAGGAAATGTTTTTGGATGTATGTGGAAGATTTCATATCTAGTGGATGGAGTAGTATAATCTAGGAATAAAGGATGATAATATTTTTCAAAATGTTTTGGAAGAAGGTTGATCGGAGTATGGAATTATAAAATCATTAATGATCGGGTTCTATTATGGGTTATAACATAGAAGGTAGGATATTTTATAGACGATGAATAAGAATACAAAAAATATGATTAGGGTGTAGAGTTTTTCTCACCTCTAGGAAGTGTAGTGGAACAATTTTATTCTTGGTATAGGATACTTAGAATCATAGAGTAAACTTTAAAAGCAGATAGGTCAAAGGTATATTTTAAAAAGTCTTGTGTAATCATGAAATAAGAATTAAAGAAGCAATCATTTCCCAATGTTTACCAAAATATTGGGACTAAAATAAGAGGAAAAAAGGATTTCTCATATAAGTAATATTGGATCTTGTAATCATGTAATTCCAAAAGGGTCAAACAATCAAAATATGCTAATTACATAACCAAAAACAAATAACTGATTTATAGTGAAATGACTCATATAAAATATGTAAGAGGAATTACACTATCTGAGGTAGTGAGGTATCACAATTTTCATAAATAAATCTACAATATAAATAAATGTGACAGTGTGTGATCACTTGATCCAAAGGAATATAATAATTTTGTGTTAGTGAAGATCCCTGAATAAGTCTAACAATCATGAGATTCAAAAGAATTTATGCCGTCATAATGAAGAGTGGTCGTTCACCCTATAGTAACCCAAGTAACATGATAATAAGGTGAAATGGTTGGGTGAACCACCAAACAATAGGTTGTTGGAACAGATGGTTGATCAGGTTTTTCAATGATTTATTTAGTGGAATTATTCTATTTATACCACAGATTTCATGTCATTGGGAATATTGAATGGGAGTTAATGAAAATATATAAAAGGATGAGTTCTGATGATTTTTGGAGAGGGAAAGTGGCTCTATATATACTCAATCATGAATCCCATTTAGACAATTAATCAAGTGATGGGTTGAATATATTGATGTTATGTAGAAGGTTTAATGTAGTAAGATAGATGGATATATGCTGAAGTCATGTGAAGTGGGAACACAGAAGTAGTTATGTAGAGGAATCATGTGGTGGAGACTCATTTTAAGGTGTTATGTGATGAAGAAAGGTAGAACAGGTAACACGCACAGGGTCACGGGATCAGGGTTATGTGACTAAGATTGGGAATTTGAGGTCACACAAAAACAATTATGTGCAATGGGTTACACATTGATTAGTTTAATTTTTTTTATTTGTCTGAGCTAGAATTGTACAGAGGAATAAGTTTCAATTTAATAAGTTAAGTTCCATATTCAATTTTTTAAGATAAATGAAATGAGATAATTTCATGGCTAAACTATCCCAATCAGAATAAAAATTAACAATTCATTAACATTTCAGAATAAAAATACATAACGATCCCATTGAGTATTTAATATAATTTGGAACATATGATGTAGAGAGTAATGGAAAATAAGATAAACATAGTATCAAATTAGATGTTATGATGCAGGTAGAGTCTCAGGCTAAATAAATCCATGCCATCATATTATTTATATATTGAAGTGACCTAGAAGTCCTTAAATTATGGAAGATCATACTCTAAATAAATTCATAAGAGGGAATATGTTTTCATGATCCTAAATAAAGGAGTGGTTGAACCCATAAATGTATAATGGAATTTATCCTAGTATAGATTGACCATGTCCAAAATATTGTATTCATAGAACTAGTGAATATTAGTGAATTCTTGAACATCGACACATTATTGGTGTGAAATCATTTAATATAACCCTTTATAGTTAACCAAGTAAAATATTTTTATTATATTCATGATATACATTCTGGTATATTTTTTATTGTTTCTATGTTTGATCTTATAAGTGTAATAAGTCGAACACATCTCCCCCCAACGTAGGAACATGATCCTTAAGAAAAGAAAAAAAAGTTTAATGAAAAAGTTTAATTCAACCATCACCCTGATTCAACCCCCTTATGTTGTCTTTGGTTGCAACATTTAGGATCTTATGTTTGAATTATAGTTGTGATGGTGAAGGGTGGTATTTATAAGGAGAGGAAACAGTTTTTTAATATAATGTTAATTATTCTCCTATTTTTTTATCCAGACTAACAACTATAATGATTCTTATTACAATAAATAGTAATTATTACTTGTGATATTGTTATAATAGTTTATTACCTAGTCTAATATTAAAATAACCAATAATTTAACTTATAATGAAAATTAACACATTTTTCTATATTTCACTATTCACTAAAAATTCAAATTTTTCAAAACAAATCCATAAAATATATCCTAATATGATTTAATTTTTTTGAATCTAATAATGAAATCAATTTTAAAAATATATTTTTCCAAAAATGTGAAATTTAATTTTGTAAATAAAATAATTTTTTCCAAAAATTTAATTTTAGGACATGGTCTAATTTATCAGCCATAAAAAATTACTTATGATTTTTAAAATTATATTATTTGTTATATAAAAATAAATAGTTTTATATAAAATTTAAATAAATATATTTAAAACTAGAAATTTATTATAAAAAAATACTTAATGAAATGAAAATATATATGTTTTCTAAAATAAATTATGTTTTATTTATGTCAAATATTTCTTTTATCCTATTTAATAATTTTGTTTAATTATATTATGAAATGAATTCCTTATAATATTATTACACAACATACCCAAACAATATTTTAATAATCCATTAGTCTAATAACTATTCTAACAATTATGTTTATATTTTTAATGGTAAGGTTACTATTCTATGACTCATATTTTCAGTGTCCATAATAATTTTCTACCTACTATAAATACCTCACATTTTCTTCATTAAACATTCAATTTAATTTCACTCAAAGTTATATTCTTCATTTTAAAAAAATAAAATCTCATTACTAAATCTTTTTTCCTTTTTATAGTTTTGTTTGTGAGTGTAATTATTCTTAGAGATCAATGTCTTTTATGTTTCCATATTATAGTTATTCTATTTTGTTATTATTTTTATTTTTCTATTGTGATAAATTTAATTTTATGTTGTATATTTATCCTCATAATATAATGTTCCAAATTAACATAATAATGTGTTGTCAGGTTTTTATCCATTAGTGAATGAGTTTTATACTATACTTCATTACTAAAATTTACACACATTTATTTAGATGGAAAATAAATGTCTGGGTTGTTGTAATTTTAGTATGAAAATCCACTAGATCAAGGTGGAATCACTCTCATTAAAAGGGATTTTATATATTGTTATTGTAGGAAGATTATAGAGAGGGAACACATTCCATTAATGATCATTTTAAGGATGTTTAATAGTTTAGTTATAAAAATACCCATCTCACAAAATATTTCTAATAAAATTCATATAAAACACACTTATAAAATTGAAGGACAAATATTCAACTAAAATTAGGTATATAATAAATAAATTAAATAGCCATGTAATATTTTATTCACATTTTTATAGATTGATCCTATTTATCATCATACTACTATCACTGTATGGGGACATACATAAAAAATGTATGGTCAAATTATATTGGCAATGGGATAAAATATGATATACTTATGGTGAGAATTCATAAGATTCAATAATAGTAACATAGAATAACAAAAGTAAGGATCTTAAACTATCTCATAGAAATGTGGAATAAGATACAAACTATCATAGGATCATGATAATAATTATAAATATAGTAGTTCTTAACAAATATAAAAATTTCTTCATAAACATAAGTTGATATTCCCTGACAATACATCATAACATAATATTCTTGTATCACTCCCCATGAACCATACACAATGTCTCAACAGATATAGGAATTAACCAAATTATTGGGTCGATATATAATTTCAATCCCACCCATTAAATCATATTTTTTCTGAAAAATGTTTTCTAGATGGAAAAGAAACAAACATCATGCACAAGCATGAAATAAAACCATTAGAAAAAATGTGTTCCATAATTATATCTGAAGTCTTTTTCAAGTGGTGAATCAGTTATATGAACAAAATAAAAAAAACAATTTCATATTGTATGTTAAATTGTAAAAAACAACACAAAATAATTGTTTTTTGGTCTTTAAGAAATTGATAAATGTGGATGAATAATATAAGAGGAATTGTGGGGAGGAAGGATGAAAATAGAAAAGTTACCTTTGTAAACTTTATTGTATTTTACTCAAAGAAACTATGGGAAGAGAACATTAAAGGCATGGATACCCTAGTTAAATAAGAAAAAGGAGGCATAACCAATATAAAATAATTATATGTGAATGAGAAAATCTGAATATATAGAGGTAAAGAGTGATAGGGAATATTACCATAATAATGAAAGAGTAGAGAAGAACCTTTATCCTCAGTCTTAGATTACTTCAAACACTCTAATAACCTAAAGAATACTCAAGTTAAATTTATTAATTTCTTACATGGAATAATGTTTCATATTTATATCATATTTATAATCCATTTATTATCATTTATTATTATTTTTTCAAATTAATATTTTTCACATAAATAATTTTTTTGTTTTTCAGTTTATAGTTCTGAACCCATCTAACGGTAATGAAAAAGGTTCATAGTTAAAAGATTCTATAAAATATATTACTTCCAGGATATATTTTCAATTTAATTCTATAAGTGAATAGGTTTAATATTTTTTGGATAGTTACAATTCTTAGATTCCTCCTAAATAATATTGTTTTATATGTGCACACAAACCGTGCAAAATTATACTTAATATTATTAACATATTTTTTATTTTATCAATAAATAATATTTAAAATTACTTAATTTTTTTATTAATATTATATCAATATATTAAAATCATTTTTAATTTTATTCATGATGGGAATATTTAAAAATAAAACACCATCATTCCCTTATGTATCATAAAACTACCATGAGTGAATGATATTTTTAAAAGAGTTTAATGTAAGAGAAAAAAACTAATAAATATTTTAGTTTTATAAAAACATTTGAATAGAATTATAATATGATTTTAAATTTATATTAAATATTATTTATATTATGGAATGGGAAATGGGAGGATTCGAATGAAATACTTGTATTTTGATACTATGACCCTAATATTTGTGATTCATCCTTTGGATTGCTTGAATAGGCATTAGTGGAGGGTCTCTGGGTTAGTTCAAGGAATTTAGAACAAGTATATGGTATTTCATAAAGAATTTGATTAGATATTTAGAGATTTAATAGTCTTTTTAAATGAGAATAAAGTGTTTGGATATGAAGCCTTGTTTTGAGTATTAGTGTAGGACCCCGGGACACCCTGAGAGGGGAGGGGTGAATCTGGGTGTCAACATTTTCTTTTAAAAGATGTATCTTGTTCCCACGTTGGTAGGAACTAGTTAAACCTGTATAATGTATATGATCAGTAATGAAACATTCCCATCCAAAGAGATGACACAACATTTTTTACTTGGTTCACCGCTAAGGGCTACGTCCAAGGAGCATACGCCAACAAGTTGTCGGTCATACCAAATTACACTAATCTTCAGTAGTTGTGGATTATAATGGTTCGGGAACAGTCACTCTGTCCCAGGCTCACTGCCTTTACAAAGGATCAGGGATAGCTCACTACTTCCCTCAGGTCACTCCCGTTGACTCCCCCAGGCTCACTTTCTGTGGTGAAGTTACACTCAGTTTATAGACGTGAAGGTCTCTTCAATAGATTTTCATTGATGTCTTTGTCCCTTCTTAGCACGAGACTCTGCTTGAATCCAAGTCCGAAATTGATGTACTAGAATGTACAGAACCACGGAAGCGGATAACCAGAATGTGCGGACAATCTTCACTGACAATTGCACGCAACACTAACCCTCTGTGCACAAAACCTTCCTATTGCATGAAAACCTTACTTTTTCACGCGGAAAAATATTTCACACCACAACACCCATTTTCTTGCGACTGAATATGTTACGCGCAACCCCAATATTTACGTGAAACAGTTCCTTTTTCACGAATCCCATAATTTTCCGTGCAATCCAGAATATTTCGCCCAAGCCCCTCTACGCGATCCTTTTTCGCGCATCAGACCTTGAATCTTCTCCAAGTATTCAATTGTACAGAATGAGGGGGTCACCTCTTATTTATAGGCGTCTAAGACCCCTGCGCGCAAAATCCCTTTTGGTGCGAAAACCTCTCATCTGGCGCCTAATATTTCGCATAGGTATCGTTTTCTGCGCCCATCACAAGATATTTCACGTAGCCCATGCCTTTTACATTTTTCGACGTTTTGATTCTGAAACACTATTTTCGTGAAAAACCGTGTTCCCCAATTTCACGCACCACAATCGTTTCCGCGCAAACCCGCAGTTTTTCGCGCCCAGCTCAGATATTTCACGCACAGCCCTCCTTTTTCGTGCACCACTTCCTCTTTGCCTGCACCTCCTTTTACCAACAATCCAGGTCTTCATTTTCAGATTTTGAGGCCCAAAAATTTGGCAAACACAAGGAAAATGTGCCACCTTCAATACTATTTTCTGCTTGAACTATATGATCACTTTTCTAGAACACATTCTGAACTTCCACTGAGGATTGACAATAGACAGAAACCAAACTCCAATATATGCATAGAACAGCCACAGTTCAACAAATCCCCCTTTGGGTTTGTTAGAAATCACCAAATAAATTCAAAAAGATCACCATCCCCATGCAATCCAAAAATTCAAGGATCAACTCAGCCAACACTCTACGTCTACGTGAGCAATGCTCGGTGTAGAAAATAAGAGAGGAAGCTTAAATCGGGTTCCCGTGTTTTGGAATTCTCAATGACACCCAAAAAATTTTCTTAAATTGTCATAGAAGCATTATATGTCTACTAACAATCATGAATTTATTCCTTTCTCCCCCATTGTCAAGAAACCCAAAGACTGGTAATTTGTTCATTGTTCAGATCCATCCATAATCCCCCTGGATAGTATCTCCCCAACAAACCTGCATCACATCCATAAACAGATAAAAATTGTTATCATAATCATGGAGAGGGGAATTTTGGAACCTCCTTATGCAGTAAAAGGTGGTTGAAAACCGAGGTTCAAACGATGCTTTTCAAAAACAGCTGCTAACAGTGGGTTCGTCAGGATATCAACTACTTGCTCAATAGTTCCCAGGTGATCCATTATAATCACCCCTTGCTCAACTTTTTCATTGATAAAGTGATACCTGATTTCAATATGTTTTGTATTAGAATGCTGAATAGGATTCTTCGTAAGATAAATTGCACTCTTGTTATCATAGTAAATTACCATTGGTTTCTTTACCTCATCACCAATATCTGTTAATTGTTGCTTCATCTATAGCAGTTGAGTGCATGCCTTTGTGGAGGATATATAATCAGCTTCAGTAGTACTAAGAGAAGTACTTTCTTGTTTTTTGATCAACCATCCAACACAATTCTACCCAATGTAGAAGGCTCCACCACTGGTGGACTTCATGTCTACTACATCACCAGCCGAGTTAGCATCAGAAAATGTTGATAATTCACTATCCCCACTGAAATCAAAATAAAACCCAAACTTATGTGTATCTTTAATGTAACTCATGATTCTTTTGACTGCTGCCATATGTTCCTCCTTTGGATTACTCTGAATGCAGGCCGCAAGACATGTGAAAAAAACAATATCTGGCCGTGTCACTGTCAGGTACAGTAGGCTCCCAATGATCCTCTTGTACATGGTGGGATCTACAGAGGTATCATCCTCATACTTTCCAAGTTTAGTTCCAACTACAATCAGATTTGACATTGGTTTGGAGTCTTGCATATTAAACTTCTTCACCAGTTATTTTCCATACATTTCCTAAGAAATGAAAGTGTAATCCTTATATTAAATCACCTATAGCCCCAAGAAATATGTGAGCTCCCCAATGATAGAAATTTCAAATTCTGATTTCATGTGATTGGAAAATTCATCCACCAATTTCTTCTTGCTGCCACCAAATATGATATCATCAACGTAGACTAGAACCATGAACTGATCTTTTGGAGAATTCTTCACATAGAGATTGTGATCTACTCCTCCTCTTTTGAATTCCAGTTTCTTGAGATACGAATCCAGCCATGAGTACCATGCCCATGGTGCCTGCTTCAAACTATATAGTGCTTTCTTCAGTTTGCAGACCTTTGTTTCATCAGTACCTAGAACAAAAACCACTGGTTGTTCAATGTAGACTTCTTCTAGAACACCATTCAAGAATGTTGTCTTGACATCTATTTGATATACTTTATATCCTATTTGGAGTGTCATGGCAAGGAAAATCCTGATTGATTCTATTTTATCCACTGGAGAAAAGGTTTGTTCAACATTAATGCCTTCAATCTAGGAGTATCCTTTACATACTACTCGTGACCTATTTCTGATGACACTTCCATGCTCATCAAACATATTTTTGAAGATCCATTTGATAAAAATCACATTGTGACCTTCGGGTCTCCGGACAAGATCCCAAGTCTGATTCTTTTCATTCTGATCTAATTCTTCATTCATGGCTTTCACCCAAGATTCATCTTTTGTAGCTTCTTCGAATGAGGATGGCTCCACAACTGACAGAAATGTATATTTCGTGTTATTCCTCATCCTTCTTGTTTGAGTGGGTGCACTCTTGTCCCCAATTATGTTGGATGGATCAATCTCAGCTCTTCAATTTCTCCTATGAGGTTCAGATGCATTCTCTTCAGCCACAATTTCTTCTTCAGATTTTTCTTCTGAGTCAACATCATGATGTGACTGCTGAGTGATTTTTTCACCTTCCTCTATTTTGGTATTTGTATTTACTCCATGTTCACACTCATCATAATCTTCTATCTCATCAGCATAGGTATTATTGGAAGCACATGGGGTTTTCCCTTCAATGATCTTAACATCATTGCTTTCCACAATCCTCCCAAAGTGTTTATTGAGACACTTGTAGGCTTTGCTGTTCATTGGATATCCAAGAAAAATTCCTTCATCAGCATTGTCTCCAAAATTACCTTGATTTACTTCTTTATTCCGGATGAAAAAATTTCTTCTGAAAACATGGAAGTATTTCAACGATAGATTCCTTCCATGACACAATTCGTATGGTGTCTTCGTTTCTCACATATAGAGCCTTGTTCGATTCTGAATGTGCACTAAAACTTCAACAACCCCCTTCCAATAATGGTGAGAGATACCACTCTCAATCAACTTAGTCCTTGCCATATTGTTGACCTGTCGATTTTGATGCTCAACAACTCCATTTTGTTGTGGAGTACTCACAGTAGCTACCTCATGCTTTATTCCATGTTTTTCTAGGTAATTTTAAAACTCAATGGTTGTGTATTCCCCTCCATTGTCAGATCGCCGGACTTTTGTTGTCCGTCCAGTATCATTCTCGGCAATTAGGCAATAAGTTTTCATGCAATCAATTACTTATCACTTCCTGTGAATCACCATTACACAATCCATTCTACTATAATAATCAATGAAAAAGACGATGTACCTTTCTCCATGGGTTCTAGAAACATTTATTGGGAAACATACATTTGTATGAATGAGATCAATAAGATACGATTCCCTTTTCTTCTTTGGATGATATGAACTACAGACTAGCTTCCCAAAAATACAAGCATCACAAGAATTTTCCCGTTCACATTTTAGAATGGGAATATCCACGACTATCATCATCTTAGATATCTTTTACATGTCTTTTTGGTTAATGTGCCCCAGCCTTCAATGCACCAAATTGATTTCTTCTTCAACAGAAAAGTAGCAGGAGTTCACTTTGCTGTCAACCTGATATAAGTTTCCATCTATTCTACAACCTTTCATAAGATAATTACCTATTTTTTCTTTTATAGTGAATCCTTTTTGATTGAAGGTTACTATGAGCCCTGAGTCAAAGAGTTGACTTACACTGAGGATATTTTGGTGTAGACTGTCCACATAATGAACTTCAGTCTTCTTCATCTCCCCATTGGCGAGATCAATATTCCCACTGCCTTTAATCTTCAAAGCATCATCATTACCAAACCGTACTATTCCATCCACCTTCTTTTCAATGTTCTTCAAAAGGGCAGCATTTCCCATCATATTGGAAGAGGATCCACTATCAAGGATCCAGGTGCTACTTCTCTTTGTAGATTTGAGGGACACTTCTGCAATATTGGATTTCTCGATCTTCTTCTTCTCTTTCCATGAGATATTGGATTGAGAATAGGATAATGATGGACTTTTAATACTTTATTCCACATAATCTGATTCTTCATACCCATAATCTTCTTCCAGAGGGAAAAAATGTTTGTGAGAACAACATCATCAGGAGGATGAAAACTAGCCCGACTTTGAGTGTTGTATAAATTTCTCCTATCGTACTGCTGCCTGCAATACATAGCTTTATGGACAAAGTAAGAATGATTAAAATAGTAACCATAGAAGATATTTATTCTTTATGATGGAGGATATGAAAATAGCCTCCATTGTTGACTTCCCAGATCTTCCCCATTCATGTAGCTCCTTCCCTCTTTATAGTATAACATGGTATGGCCCAGATAACCATAGAACTGACACTTCATGAGAGGAAATGTATTTTCACTTGAATTTCTCCTCATTCCTTCTTCCTTGGGAGAATAATTGAACTGCATATCATTTTTGAAATTTTGAGAAAAATTTTCAGTTCTTCGTTTAGTTTGGATTGAGGGTTTTATTTTCAGCATTTTAGGTAATGTTTTAGCAAGTCCAGATTTCATCTTGTCGTTCTTTTGGATTTCTTTACATCCAGTAGTTGATGTCTCAGCTTCACATCCAATTCCACTCTTTCCCATGCAAGTAGGTCATTGATCACTTAAGATTTTTCCAACCCCATCTGAACCACACTTGGCTCTTTCTATTAGTTCTCCATCTGAGAATCGTCCGAACTAAATTTTCTTCTTTCCCTCATTTGTCATTGATTGACATTAAATTATACTTCTAAGTGTAAAAACTTTATCCTCAAGTCCCTCAACAGTCTTGGACTTCTCTTCCAGTCTGGAAGAAAGGTCATTTATGACCTTTTCTTGTTCTTCAATTTTATGCTTTAGTTCCACAACATCATCTATGCTTTCAAGGATTGAAGACTGAACTCTCACTAGTTCTTCTAGTTGTTCAATCTCTGCTTCAAGCTCATCAACATATTTTGATGATTCTTCCACCATTTCCTTCCACTTATTATATCTCTTACATTTATTCTGAAGCATTCAAAAATCATCCTTAATTTGAGTCTTTGAATAACCATTAGAAGTAATCTGATTATCTCTATCTTTATTGATCAATGGTTCTGACTTTTCAACCGTAGCCATCATGGAAGCAAGCTTTCCTGTTTTAAATTCTGGTTCTTCTTCTTCACAAAATTTAATGTCCTCATCTTCCTCTTCACAGACAAAACTCTCCCTGTATATTTTCTTTCTATATTTGAAGTCTCTCTTTTTGAAAAATCTTTTTCAAGGCTTTTGATGTTCACATCTTCATTATCTTCATCATTGATCATTCTTAATCATTGAGAGGCAATGTGCCCAACTTTTCCACAACAAAAACATGCGAGAGGTAACTTCCCTTTGAATTTCCCTTTTCCATTCTGTAACTTCTTTGAAATGAGAGAAAGAATATATTTTTTCTTTTTCATGTTCACCGTTACTATATTTTGAGATTTTCAGTTTATCCATGGCCTTGAATGCCATTTCATTGCTCACATGAGTCGTAGCATCTTTTGGTTTGACTCTTGTCTTGTATGCTACCAAGCTAATCAGTAGATCATCCAGAGAAAGTTAGGAAAGATATCTTTCCTCAAGGGATGACACCTTTACATTGTACAGGGGTGGAAGTATTATTAATATTTTCTTTACAATATCAATGTCTTTGATTTCATCGCCTAGACCCCAAATTCCTCCAACCACATTAGTAATTCAATTGAAGAATGAGTCTGAATTCTCGTCTGGGTGAATCTTTAGATCATCAAACCGATTGTGCTGGACTTGTAATTTTCCCTCCTTCACTTTTCTATCTCATTCATAAATATTTTCGAGTTTATCCCACATGGATTTTTCTGAGGTGAAACTCATCACCTTTAAGTAGATCTGATCAGAAAGAGCTGCGGTGAGTGTATTTTGTGCTTTAGTATCTGCATCAAGAATTTTCATGTTTGCATCAGTAATAGCCAGACCTATTGGATCAGTGAAATTTATACCTTGCACAGTGGAAAACAAAACTTCCATTCCAAGGGATCTTAGATGAGATCTCATTATTTTCTTCCAAATTTGAAAATTACTTCCATCGAAGAGAGGGACTCCCCTGACATTTACTGGATTTTCCATGATGACAAAGGTCAGATTCAACAATAGTAACCTCTCTCTGATACCACTTGTAGGACCCTGGGACACCCTGAGAGGGGAGGGGTGAATCGGGGTGTCAACTTTTTCTTTTAAAAGAAAGATATTCTTCCCACGTTGGTATGAACTAGTTAAACTTGTGTGATGAATATGATCAGTAATGAAACATTCCCATGCAATGCGATGACACAAAAATTTTTACTTGGTTCACCGCTAAGGGCTACGTCCAAGGATTATACGCCGACAAGTTTTCGATCATATCAAATTCCACTAATCTTTACTAGTTGTGGATTAAAATGGTTTGGGAAGAGTCACTCTCTCCCAGGCTCACTGCCTTTACAAAGGATCAGGGATAGATCACTACTTCCCTCGGGTCACTCCTGTTGAATCCCCCTGGCTCACTGCCCTTGGTGAAGTCACACTCAGTTTATAGACATGAAGGTCTCTTCAATATATTTTTATTGAAGTCTTTGTTTCTTCTTAGAACGAGACTCTGCTTGCATCCAAGTCCAAAATTGATGCACTAGAATGCACAGAACCACTGAAGCGGATAACCAGAACGTGCAGACAAGCTTCACTAACAATTGTGTGCAACACCAACCCTTTGCGTGAAAAACCATCCTATTGCGCGCAAACTTTACTTTTTCGTGCGGAAAAAATATTTCGCACCACAACACCCATTTTCGTGCAACTGAATCATTTACGTGAAACCCCAATATTTACGTGCAACATTTCATTTTTCGCACATCCCGGAATTTTCCACGCAATCCATAATATTTCACGCAATTCCCTTTACGTGATCCTTTTTCGTGCATCAAACCTCAAATCTTCTCTAAGTCTTCAACCGTACAGAATGAGGGGGGTCACCTCTTATTTATAGGCGTCTGAGACCCCCGCATGAAAAATCCCCCTTGGCGCAAAAACCCTCTCATCTGGCGCGTAATTTTTCACGCAGGTATCATTTTCCTTGCCCATCTCTAGATATTTCACGTCGCCCATTCCTTTTCCATTTTTCGACGTTTTGATTCTGAAACACTATTTGCGTGAAAAACCGTGTTCCCCAATTTCTAACACCACACTCGTTTTCTGGAAAACCCGCAGTTTTTTGCACCCAGCTCAGATATTTCTCATATAGCCCTCCTTTTTCGCACACCGCTTCCTCTTTGCCTGCACCACCTTTTACCAAGAATCCATGTCTTCATTTTCAGATTTTGAGGCCCAAAAATTTGGCAAACACTGGGAAAATGTGCCACCTTCAATACTGTTGTCTGCTTCAACTGTATGATCACTTTGTTGCCACACATTCTGAACTTCCACTTAGGATTGACAACAAACACAAACCAAACTCCAATTCCTACATAGAACAGCCATGGTTCCAACAATTATAAGTGAAGAGCATTAGATATTCAAGGAATATGAAGTTTGAGAATCAAATTTAAATTCATTACAAATTAGATCAATTGTAAATGGTTGGGATCAATGTGTTGGAAATGGAAGTTCATTTCTTCAGTAGTATTTGAGTCATAAAAAGTTCATATATTATTATTACATCAAGGGTGGACTAGAATATTTGTGATCATTATAGAAGGAATTATCTAGAAAGAAGAATATAAAAGTGATTACTAGGGTAAGTGGTTGAGGTCAATAGTGTAACTGGAAATCAACAATGACATTCCATTTATATGATTCTCCATGAATATGGGAAATTAGTGGTACTTATAAAAAAATCATGATATCATATAAAAGTAAGTGGGGACCAAACCTGTTTTATGAGTCAAAAAGGAGGGTCGAGACATGTACAGTGAATCTGACACATGCACAATACATCAAATGTTTACATAGTGTTAATAACACCATAATGCAATATTACTGATATGTGTTTAATTTTTTTAAAATTATTTTTTACATATTAAAATACAAAATTCATAGTTTTTCCTATCATAAATATATGAGAACATTATAAATCATGTCAAATATCATACGATTATTTACAAATTGATATAATTTATTTTATTTATTAACATTTCTTGTATTTCATTGATTTTATTTGTTTTTATTGAGGTGTATATATATATCAACCTAGAATCCAATAACACTGAGTTAGTTTAAAAATTATTACATAGGCATAAATACAAGGGTTTTAATCCTGAAGGACTAATTAGTTTAATAGAATTAGAGAGCTAGATATATACGTGATATCTATTTTACATTTGGAATAAAATATAAATCATGATTATGGAAAACAATTGGCATACTTAAACTCATTAAAATAATTCTTATTCGTATCCCAAGGAAAGGAAACAAAATAAGGGTGAACTCAAATACTAAATAAGGTATATTTATAGGTGATATTATCTTTAATAAATAAGGTATAATAAATATGAAAATGTAAAAAACTGAAAACACGTGTTATTTAATCACTATTTGAGCCCAAAATGTATGCATGGATAATATTAATGAAAAAACACATGGAATAATAATAATAGAATTCAAAGTGGAGGAAATTATTAATACTATGCATCGTAATCCCAATCATCATGATATCTATACCATCAATACCTTATGCCAAGAAAGTTTAACCGATGGGTAGGTATACACCAAAACCCATTTAATTTGGTTAAGGGATTTGTCACATGAGACATGTCAATGCATCGAGGGACAATATATTTCTGGGCCCCACCCATCACTTCATGTCCAATGCCTTCCTCATATATTTAATGATCAATTTTATTTATAAAAATAAATCTTGTCAATAAATATATGTGTTGTGTAAAAAATGAATTTATTAAGATGTTCTCCAATTAATCGTATAACATTCATAGTAAAAAACATTATGTAAAAATTGAATATGTTTTATGTATTAATAATATCCATGATACAAATAGTATAGATATTTAATAGATATATATTATTCAATTATCTTAATAAAGTGAATGTTTCTTGATAAAGTTAACAGCTGCACAACTAAAATGAGATATGAGATGGCCATAGATTCATATGAAATATAGGTTTCTAAATTAAATCATTTACATTGGATAATTGAATAAAATAGAAGAAAAATATTAAAATACGATTTAATTTATGATTTTACTTTGTAAAACCATTGAAAACATGTATAATAAGACTTATATCATAAAACAATTATGGAAGAGGAAAAGTATTTTAATGGCCTATATGTTAAAAACATTCCATTTGACTTTTTTTAACGAAAATTGAAAATAAATATTTTATAGTACATTAGAAATAATCATTCAAAATTTATTAAAAAGTAAATTATAAACTAAAATATCGTTAATTAATTATTTGATCCAATAAAAGGGCTTTTGTATAACAATTTTGAAAAATTAGGACATAGTAGAAAAACATATCTGACTAAAATATAAATTAAATCTGTTTTTTCTTTTGAAAATTTCTTTTGTTGATTCAAGTAAAAAATAGAGGAAAATTTAGAATATAATATTAAAACTCATTAAATATCAAGAGTATAATAAAATAAATTTATTTTATGAAGGATTTATTATAATATTTCCTTAATTAAAATTAATTCAATCCCAAAAAAATCAGATTGTAAAATAAATCCTTACCTATTTTGTAACATCTAAATTATAACCCCTTAAAAGAATAAACATGAATTTAAACATTAATAACCATTAATAAATATTTATTCATGTTATATATATCAAATTTATAGTATATAAATCACAAAAATCTAAATAGGTACATAATATCAAATATGTCACAATGAAGTATAAATTGAGATGAAATTCCCCAACCTCATGCTTCCCATTAAAAGAAAATTCTTTATACTCCTGTATAATGGTTTTAATTAAGTTATTTATTTATTATAGAAACATATTCATATTTATAATATCATATATGATCATCCTATATCATCTCTTCCCCTATTTATTAATAATATTTAATTATTACAATCATTTCAATTGTTAACTAATTCATTTTCTCACACATGTTTTGTTATGGAAGATCCACTTATTATGAGTATGATATAGAAAAATCATATAAATAATGGTATTAAATTTATAAATATTTTTTTTCATTATATAATTTTCTATAATCATTCTTTAAATTTAGGTATGAAAAAAAATCTCATCGCTTCGTGAAGACGTTAGGTTATATGTACTCATAAGTGACATTATCATTTCCTTAATGGTTGAAAGGGTAATTAATTAGATGATATACTAAATTTAAAAATATAATATTATTTCACAATTATAATATATATTCATTATTTCCATCATTATGACTATTTATGTGAGTTAGTGATGGAAAAAATCTCACCGGTTTGCGAGGTCGTAGTCTTTTGTACACAAGAGAAATAGTTTTGTTTCCCATTTGATGGATAAGTAGGTGGTTAAATATTATTACATATAAATAAAGTAATTTATTACATTGTTTATAATTGTGATTTTATATTGTAATTATTAATACATAATTTATGGTGATAAAATAACAACTAAAAAAGAAAGGGCTTAATGGTGATAATTACCTTCTATTAAAAGAACCTATGTTGGATCTCTTATCTAGAACCCTAGGTTTGGAATTTTGGAAATAAAAACATCTATAGAATATGTTTAAGTATGTTAGGGACATATATTAGTAGGTATTTATTAAGATAAATGGATTTATGGGTGTGATGAAGTGAGGGGAAGAGGGGGCCTTTTATAATTGGGGTTAATGGCACACTTGTAATTTTGAAACATTTTATAATAATTTATGGTTATGTTTTTAGAAATATGGATCCAAAATGATTCATACTCTTTAGTTATAATTATACGATATAAATAAACAAAAACAAATTCATATAATTTGGTTTCTAGGTTATTTATATCCTTATTTTCATATATTAACACCTGATTAACCTGTTTTTACCGTAACTGTGGTAATTAATTTTTATAGTTTTTACTATTAATTATGGAAAAAATTAAGTTAAAAATAATAAATAATATTAATTATTCTTATTCCTAATATTTAATAAATTTTATCAAATTATATTCCAATAAGTTCTAGAATCTAACATTAAAATAAACCAGTAAAATATGTCAAAAAATGGTTTTTCTTGAAATGCATTTTTCAAGCATAAGATGATATTACCATAACCATTTTACTGTTAATAATAATTATATGTATTTAAATTAATATATTTTTATAAATATTATATAAATTTAATTTAAATAATTTGTGATTAAATATTATATTAATTAATTAAAATTGAAAGACATTATGCCCTTTTTATGGACAGTATTCTCTGAAAACTTCCCATTTTTAGCTCATAATGATCATATATTTATTCATATAAAATTGATCATCAATAATATTTTTTTTTCTTCATAATATAAAAATTATTATAAATAAAAAATTTAATATTTAAATACTACATTATTTATTAGTCATAAATGATTATTTCTAAGGGAAAATTTAAAAAATTCATTATTGGATGATTTTGAACAATTAAGTTCATCATTGATATTCATCCTATAAAATTAGATTTTTTTGTACATTAAACATTAAATTTTTAATTTTATTATATCTTTATTAAAATATAATGTGCAGTTACTGTAATTTAATCTGAAGTGTTATAATCTTTCTTCATATAATTTTTTTCCTTTAAATTTTCATGGATACTACTTTTTAAACAAATGATTGTGGTTCTTATTCATAACATCCTCTAGTTTTCATATTGATTTCTCCATTTTATGATTTCTATAAAGTGATTTTTCCTATCGATTCATATGATTCCTCAAAATATTCTCTCCAATATCAAAAATCTCGATATACACTACATAGTACGATAGATCAGATTCTAGTTCTACTTTTCTAGAGGTGATGACATGTGTTGGGTTTAGAGTATAATTCCTTAACAATGATGTATAGAAAAAATAATATACTTTTTAGAGACTCAATGGAACTACCAAATTGTAATCCATATATCTAATTCTTTCTAGAATACTTAATGTTCTGATGTTCTTGTTTCTTAGTTTCCATTTCTTACTAAAACATTAAAACATTTCCATGAAAATTAATTCATGAAAAAAAGATCTCCCACATAAAATTCTAAATCATTCCATTAATTATTGGAATAAATATTTTCACTTATTTTATCTTATTTAATATGATTCTGAATATTCTTTAACTTTTTTATTCATATCTTGAACATGATATATTCATATAAGCTTCTATTCACCAAATTTATAAGAACAAATTAGAGTATAGATTTTCTTTACATATAGTGCTTCATAGATATCCATTTGAATACATTAATAGAAGCTATTATTATATAAAAATACTAGAAAATGGAAATACAACTCCTATATTACTTGAATGTAAATTGATCCTAACATAAATAGGTATTATAATGTTTGAATAGTCCTTTATTACTATCCATTAGTTTGAGGGTGAAAAGAGGTGCTAAAATGAAGCTCAATATCATGATCCTTCTAAAGTCTTTTCCTGAAATTTGATGTAAATAATGGATCAGAATCATAAAAAATTAAATTAAGTGTACCAATAAATCATAAAACATAATTAACATAGGTTCATATAAAGCACTAAATAGGTAAAACTCTTATTATATCCATAAAATGTGTAAATTTGGTTAGGCCATCAAGAATAACTCATGTTGTATCATTCTTTAAAGAGTCTATGGTAATTTGGTGAAACATTATATAGTATTGTTATACCATTATGCACATAAGAATTGGTAGAGGTTATATAACTTCACTTGGGTGTTGTCTCCCAACCATCACCATTTAAAAAACAATGCATCTTGATACATACTCATCAATTTCCCACATCATATTATTCCATAGAAAATGTTCCTACAAATTCCTACACATCTAGCCACTACTAGGGTGTATTGAGAAAAATGAGCTATAAGAACCATCCAATAAGGCCTTTTTATAATAGGTATAGAAGGAACACATAGTCTATTTCCAAAATTTACAATTCCATATTCACATATGATGTCTTCTAATTTCCTATCATTCACAGATTTAATTTTCTTCTGAAAATTATCAACACAAAATTGAGAAATTTTTATATTTTCAAATAAATGTAGTGTCACAATCATTTGAATATGGGGTGATAACTCCCATTACATAATAATTAATATATCAATAATTATTAGATACATGAATATAACATCCCTATTAATCCTCAATTAGGTCAGGAATTCATGATCTTACCTAATCAATGCACCAACCAATTAATTTTCCTTCCATGGGTGGTAGAGTATTGAGAAATCATTATACTTTAGTATCTCGAGCCATCCAATTTTCCAAATGTTGATATATTTTTGTGAAAATATGTAATTTAGGATCTTATGGTGTCTGTATATCTGAAATCTTTCACTATAGAGATAATGTCTATATATCTTCAAAGAAACAAATACAACTACCAACACAAGGTCTTGAGTTGGATAGTTCTATTCATGAGTCCTTAACAACCATGATGCATTGGAAATAACTTTATCATTACATTTTAGGAAAAAACCAACTACCTTCTTAGATTCAATACTATATATCACAAATCCATCATTTCTTAATGAAAAATTCAAAATTAGAGAATTAACCAACATCCTATTCAATTATTAAAAACATTTCATATTTATTTTTCAATACAGAATTAAACCCTTTATGTGTAAAATTGGATAATGGGTTAGCTAATCATGAATAATTTTTAACTAATCACCAATAAGAAATTATCAAACCAACGATACTATATAACTCGATTATGTTCATTGGTGTAGACCAATCTTTTAATACCTATTTATTCATATGTTTAAATGATATTCCATTGTTAGAGACAATATGGCCAACAAAAAAACATTCTAAAACCAAAATTCAAAATTGAAAAGTTTACCATGAAACTATATTCCTCTTAGAGTCTCAAGAATGATCTACTATTTATTCTCATGGTACTTATAGATTTCATAATACAATATGATATCATCAATGAATACCAAAAAAATTATAAATTTATTTCTTAAATAATCTTTTCATTTGGTCCATAAAAATAGATGGTGAATTATTCAAACCAAATAGAATTATTGTAATATCATACCTCCTTAAAAATGATGTCTTTAAAATATCTTCCTTTTTTACTCATAAGTGATGAAACCCAAAACGAAGAAAAATATATACAAAAATATCGAGTATATGAAGTTGGTCACTTAAGTCTTCAATGAAATGAATAATACTTCTATTATTTGACATAATAGAATTTATGTCCCTATAATCAATGAAAAACCTCATGGATCCATATTTCTTCTAAATAAAAAATCATGTGCTACCAAAGATAAAAAACTAGGGTATTTAAATCCATTATCACACAAATCCTCTTGTTTTTTAACTGTACTAATTCCATTGTGTCCATTATATTGGGATATTTTGATATAGGTCTTTCATCAGGGATTAAATCACTAGAAAAATCAATGTCATGCGATGGTGTATGTCTATGTAATTATTGAGGAAATACATCTATGTTTTCCTATACAATATGTACAAATTCATTAATGATTTCCTTTTCAAGATATATGTTGTGATTATTCCTCTTCCTCAATAATATCATTTATAATATCTATTGGGATTGAATCTAGACATGACTCAGATGATGAAGTCCCTTCTCTAAAGATAAGTAATTCAATATATTCGTCACAAATGATAATTTATTCCTCCATGTAATAAAAAAGTTTCATCGTATTTTGAAATCCAGTCCAAACAAAGGATTATATCAAAGTTAATCATATGTGTGATAAAAAATTCAGTAAAATGATCATGTTCATGTATCATATTGGGAACTACCTTATGAATCCTTATTGTAGTGAGACTTCCACTATGAGTTTTGAATGGCAACTCACTTCTTAAGGTTCTTGTGATATATCTATATTTATTGGAAAATGAGTCATATATAAAATAGTGTAAGGATCCAAAATAAAAAATTAATTAGCTAAATTTGTTTCAATGATTTAATTACTGTTTATTATATCGTTGGGAACATCAACCTCAACAGTAGTTATCTCATAAGCTTGGCCTCCTCCCCATGGCCTCTTCTGTGGTAGATTCCTTAATTCTTGGGACATTGGATTTAATAATTCCCAATTTATTTATATTTGAAGCACTATATTGTAGTGGTATATTTCTTTCCCTTAATTTCAAATATATATTATCCTTATCTCTACACCTATCACAAACTATCATTCCCCTAAAATATTTTCCAAGTTGTTTCATTACCCAATTTTCACATGATATAAATTTCTCCATTTTAAATTTCTACCTAGATGCATTTCCTTTTTCATGGTATTCATACGAAAAATTATTCTCTTTCTTCCCCTTGAATATATAGGATCTATAAAATTACTTCCCTATTTTGATGGTGCATGAAACTATTTCAACATATAATGAAATAGTTCGATAAACCAGTTCCCTTTAGATACATGACTTATTCCCTTAAAATAAATGGCCAAAATTTCATTCCATGTCACCTATATAATATGTGTCATAGATAGATAGTATTTTAAAGGTATTAATATTCTATATATCACATTTATTATCTTTTTTATTTAAAATTAGGATCTTTCCCTTCTTTTTATTTTAATGATTATGAGGGATATATTTATCAAATAATTTTTCCTTAAAAGATATCCATTCCATGAGTTCTATTTTTTTCATCCTTGGTATTCTTGATCAATGAACACTATTGTTTATAATAACTATTGAATAAATATACATATATTATAAAATATTCTCTTTCATCACATCCCAATTCCAATTTTTTTCAATGGACTGAATCAATTGTCAACTACTACTAGATTGGTAGTTCAACTAAACTATAGGGGGTTATATCACATAAAATGATTCAATATAGGTGTATTATATTGTATAACTTCATTTTACTTTATATTTTCATGTTTTTTTATCATATCCTGGTCAAAATACCATAATATAACCATGACCTTCTTATCTCCAACACTAGTCATATTGGCTAGCTCAGTAGGAAAATTTATACATTGTCCATGAGTATTGAAAATATTCTTTATCAAATGAACCATTTATAAACAATTACATTTATTTCATTAGATTATATAATTATAAATTTTAAATCATAATATATAATGTCAAATATGATGTCACAGTTAACATAAATTGAAAATTTATGCATTATTAATCTCAGATTTATAAACAAGGATTCTTAAAGAATATGTTTAAATGCAAAAAAAATATTTTCAAATAATTCATAATGGTTTATAATGAAAATGTTAATTATACTAAGAATATCACTTAGTAGTTTAAAACTATTTTTTGGTAAGGGATCATTCACCTCATACTAGAATTATGGATGATATATACTCAAACAAACTCTTTTGAGGGTCATTACCCTTAAGTTCATGTCTGCCAAAATAAGGTCCACTTATAATATCCATATAGGGAATATTTCTTGGTAGAAAAGTATAATATATCCCTTTCACAATTTATTATGATATTATTCTACTATTATACATATCCTAAAATTCTATCATAGGGTTATGTTCCCTAATCTATGTTTTCCAAACTCTCATTCCAATGGTTTCTACTAAACATACTGTGATACCAACTATAACAACCTAGATTCCAGTCACCTATAGTCATTGTAAAATTTATTACATTGGAAAAAATAAAATGGTTATAATCCTGAATGAATTATTATTTTATTATACTTTTAGAGATATATACATAAATGATACTCATTTTACATTGGGAATAAAATATAAATCATAGTAATCGATAAAATTCATCAACCATGAAATCATTCAAATAATTCTTCTTCACAGCTGTACAAACGAAATACATTAAGGGTTAACTCAAATGATTCATAAGGGTTACATATAGAGGAACATATCATGAGTAAAAAAAGTTATGCTCAATATTGAAATTAAATAACTGAAAAAACAAGAAATTTAATCCATAACGCGAGCACGTAATGCATTCATGAATAATATCAATGAAAAACTATAATGGAATAAAAATAACTAAATTATCAAAGAATTAGATGCTTAACATTGGACATCATGATCTTAGATTTCATGAGATCTATACTGATGATACATTGTTCTAATAAATTTTAATCAGTGGGTAGATATACAATAAAAGCTATTTAATTTGGTCATCTGATTCGTCTTATGAGACCCATCGATGCATTGAGGGGATATCTATAACTAGGACCCACACATACCATCATTTCTAATCATTACTCTTACATTGAATGATCAATTAAATTATTAAATAATATTACTTATCAATAAATAACTTTATTGAGTAAAGAATATGGACTAATCAAGATTGTCCCCAGTTAGTTAAATAAATTTAATAGTAAAACACCCTATATAAAAATGTATATTATTTAATAAATAATAATATCCATGATACAGTGAATATATATATTTGATAGAAAAGTTAGTGTCCAGTTGCTATAAGAAATTTAATGTTTCATGATAAAGTTAATGGCCATAAGATTTATAAGAGATGAGATATGGGTATAGATTCATTTAAAATATAGTTTTTGAAATAAAATCATGTCCTTTAGTGAAATAAAGAAAAATAGAAGAGAAATATTAAAATAATATTTGATTTAAGAGATTGATTTGTAAAAAAATTTAAATCATGTCAAATAAGACAAATATCATAAAATGATTATAGTGGTGGGAATGTCTATTAACATCGTATACGTTTAAAAACATTCCATTTTACAAAAATCACTGAAAATTGTGATTTAAAAAACATTATAAATATTTATTAGTATAATTTAAAAATTAAAAAATACATTAAATGTCGTTAATAAATCATTTAATTAAATAAAAGGAATTTTTCCAAATTTTTTTGATAAATATGGACATTGAAGAAAAATATATCTGATTAAAAGGGAAATGAAATTTATTTTTGTTTAAACATTTATTTTCTTCATTGAAGTAAAAAAATAGAGTAAAATATAAAAAAAATAAGAAAACTCATTAAATATTACAAGGATAAGAAAATAGATGGGTTTTGTGAAGGATTGAGTATACTATTCATTCAATGCAAAATATGGAAATCCCCAAAAATGAGATTATAAAATAAATCCTTACCGCTATGGGAACTTTTAAATTATAACCCATTTAAATAGTAAACATGAATTAAAACATCCATAATTATGAATAAATAGTAATTCTATTAAATATATCCCATGGGAAATATATGCACCACATAAATCTAAATATGTGCATAATATCTAATATGAGTCACTGGAGTTGAAATTGAGATTAAATTCCTTTACCTCACACTTTAAATTAGTTGGATGCACTTTAAAATCCATTTTAATGGCTTTAAACATGTTATTAATTTATAAAATAACCATATTTATATTTATAATATCATATATGATACTATTATACCATCTTCTCACGCATTAGTTAATAATATGTCATTATTACCATTGTTTTGGGTGTTAACTGCTTCATTTTCTCATGTATGTTTTGTCATTGAAGTTATGGTTCTTTGGAATATTTTATAGTTCCATTATCTATATAATGATATTAATGTTATAAATTTAATATTTTTTGTTATATACCTTTCTATAATCATTCATGAAAATTTGGCATAGTAAATGAATCACATCACTATGTGGAGATGATAGGTCATACATACACATGTGCCATATTATCCTATCCTTAATGGGTGAAAGGGTGAGTAAGTAGATTATATATTAATATAAAGAATCAAAATTATTTCATTATTATCATATATATTCAGTGGTTCCATCATTATTACTATATATTTGAGCCGATGATGGAAAACAAATTACATTAATTTGTGAGGCGGTAGCCCACCATAAACACATGTGATGTCTTTGTTTCCCATTTTATATCGATTTATATTAATAAATATTATTAAATAAATATAATTATATATTAGTATATTTTAAATAAGGGTTTTATTATATTGGAATTATTTACACTTAATTAATGGTTATAAAAAGTGAAGTAAAAAAAGAAAGACCTTGGTGAAGACAATTACCTTTGCTTAGAAAAACCTCATTTGGTTCACATATTAAGAACCCTAGGGTTTGTCTTTTTGGAATAAAAAAATCTATATAACATTTAAAATGATGTTGGAGAGATATTTTTGTATGTTTTTGTCAATATAAATGTCTTTATAGGTGTGATTATGTGAGGGGAAAATGCTACATTTTATAATTGAGGGGAGTGTAACACTAGTAATTTTTCAAAACTATTACAATAATGTTATATCACATTAATAGAAACATGGAACCAAAATGTATTATATTCAAAAGTTGTATGTTTAAGAATTAAATAAAACAAAAAAGGTATTTAATATTTTTTAGGTCATTTGTACCCTTATCGTTATAGATCAACCCCTAGTAAACTCATTTAACCTTAATCATGAGAATTGAATTTAACTATTTTTATTATTCATTATGAATAAAAATTATGTTTAAGTTATTAAATAAAATTAATTATTCTAATTTTGAATATAGAATTCATTTTATCAAATTCAATTCCCAGAAGTGACAGAGTATAATTTAAAACTATCTCAATAAAAAGTGTCGAAAAACAGTTTTCAAGAATACATTTTTTAGGCCAAATATGACCATACATTAACTATATGACTTGAAATATTAATTATATATATTTAAATTAATATATTTATATATATAATAAGTAAATTTAATTTAAATCATTAGTTATTAATGATCATTTTAAATAATTAAAAGAGAAATATTTTATGCATTTTAAAAAAAACTTTATTATAAATATACCCTTTTTACATCAAAATATTTTTATCTTTATTTATATAAAATATATAGTAAAAAACTTTTTAGTTATATATATTTATATTATAATATATTAATATAAATAAAATGTGGTATAGTTAATTACTATATTTTCTATTATTCACAAAAAAAATTCTGAGGGAAAATTTAAAAAATTATTTATAGGCTTATTTTGATATATCATGTTCAAAATAAATATGCATCAAATTTAATTAAAATTTTTGTGACATTAAATATTTAAATTTAAATTTTATTATAGATTAATTAAAATAGAATATTCAATTACTATAAATGAAGCTTGGGTGTTATAGTGCGTGGTCAAATTAGTGTGGTTGGTAGGTTACAGTGACTTCCTGCATCTGGTATACGTAGTCGAGGGAGAATAAAAGTTTCCAAGGTTTGAATTATCCACTACACTTATCTATTCAAGAATTTTTTATGGATCTATCAATGATAATTCTAGTGTTTTATTGGTATTATATGATATACATTTTTTTGTTCTATTTCCTTGTAGTTGGTATCAAATAAAGGTTCTAATGCTCTTGGTACAACACAAAACTATCAGCAGTAGTAGGAATTGAATAAGATGAAATGGAGATTGGAATCAAGAAATTTGTTGGAATAGATTTCGTCTTATAGAGAAGAAATATTCAAGACTATCTGTTTCAAAAATAATTAGAGGTTTCATTGTCTTGGGTAAATCTGATGCTAATGGAGAATGTTGAATGGGAAAAGATGGAGAGAAAGACTTTGGACATGGTGAGAATATCCCTTACAAGGAATGTTGCATTCAATATTTCAGATAAGAAGAAAATAATCTTATTTTTATGGTATTAGTATTCATATTTGAAAAACCAACTGCCCTGAAAAGGTTTTCATGCTACGACTATTGTTTGGATTAATGTTATTGAAAGGAATACCAAAATAAGATCATGTGAATAACCTCATCCTGATTCATGGGAAAACTTAATTGATAAAGGATAATTGTAATAATGATGTGTGGGTGTTGATAATGTAATAATCTCTTATAGAGTTCTAGGATGAAATGTTTACTGCATTTAGTAACCCAAGTGGAAAAATGATATAATATTTGATGATATTTGAGAATTATTCTTGAATAAATAACTATGTTGGAGGGAAGTCTAGATACTGAATGGTAGCTCCATTAATACTGTTGGAAGGGGAATTTCATCCCATCAAAAATTCAAAAAGAATCAAATGGAATAAAAGTTATATGAAATGAGTTCAAGTAATTTATATGGTAATGGTCTAATCTATTGAAAATATGGGAAGAAATGACATATCAAGATGGACTAAAAGATTCCAATGGATAATATATAAAAGAAATTAATTAACATGTAATAGTTTAAATTAAATAAAATCAATAGAAGAAAGAAAAGTTCATCAACTAATTTTTAATACTCTTATAGAATCTTGGGTGATTGACTCTGGATAATCCTTCTATTCAATTAGAGACCAGAGATGCATAGTCAATTAAGTATATGTGAATTTTGAGAATGTATATCTAGAAAATGGTTAATCTTTTGATGATATTGGAAGGGGATACATCAACATTAATATAAATAGTAGAGGATTTAAGAAATTTCATATGTTCATCATATCCCTATCCATATAAAAAAATATTATTTTTATTGGGTAACTTCATGATGCTAGTTATGGGACAAGATTTGATGATTGGTTATGGAATATTACTTGAGGTATTGTTAGTGGGTTCCCTTGACCTAACTCCTTTGTTTACATTGATTATCCTTACATGTATATAGTTTTTTTACACAAGTTATTGTCTCACCAGAATAATATTGATACTTTAGTGTACACTATATTAATGGTAATTTCCTTAGAATACATGTCATATCAAAATCTTATAGTAGTTATAGGGCTATAATGAGAACCTAGATATACAGTGACATTAATCATAATATTGTAACCTACGATTCATATACATTATTCTTACAAGAGAAAAATGATGGGTGACTACTATGTTCATGTGGCATATAAGCATCAAGACCTCTTCTCATGAAGTTAAATCTTTATGATCATGGGATGTTGATATCATGAGGACTGCCATGTTAATAAAAACACCTCAAATTTCAGGTTTCAATTGTAGTTCCTATATTCTTACATGTTTATTAGTATCCTCACATAATATTACTATCAGTATGTAAAATTTGATTACATACTTTGATGAAAGATAAAAACCATGAAATTTATATTGTGGAAGGGTAGCTTGTATTGGGTGGGACATTGGTGGTATGTCATTGATTTAATGATCATGATAGAATTTATAACATTCGAAAGGAAGTGATATCTCATGACTAGTTGATCATGATGGTAGTACTTTCAATAAATCCATTACCATGGTAGAACAAGGTACGTTTATATAATAAGTTTAATGAAAAAAATCAAGAGAATATGATAAAACAATGTTATAATCCTTTATTATAAGATATCATGAGACAAAAAGATTATATTACATGACACGAGTTCATTAGAGGTTGTCATTGTGATGAATATACCTTATCTCATTGGGGACATTGGTCAGTCTATATAATCAATTATTAGTCTATTAATAGTACTCATTAGGGTCGATATAAGGGCCTAGAGGGACACACAAATGGAATAGTCAAAAGTATAGACTATTGTAATTAAAAGGAGTATACAACATGGTTGGCCCCACAACAGGGTTTGGGTGATGTCCGAGTATAAACAATTACCATGAAAAAAATAAATTAATTATTATTTGAGTGTAGAATAACTGGATTTGAATTTATTTATTTAATTTATTTTCTAGTATTACGGACAATACATGAAAAATATTTAAGGAACAAAAATTATTTTAATATTTTATGTTCATAAAATATTTGTGAGAATAACGAGTCGTAATAATTGATCACTTTTATCACATTATATATTTATTATATTATAATTATTTGATAAAAATATAAATAATTTTTATATAATTTTTAATAGGTCATAAGATGTTTTTTATAGATTATTTAGTGTGTAATATATATTAGGGGGTTGTAGAACCATTAACCTGTGTTGTTATTCCAATATTTAAGAAAGATGAAGATTTAATTTTAGGAACAATTCATTGACTTGAATTTTAGGGCTCCCACCTCTCCCACGTCATAGAGAGAGAAGTTACCCATTCCAAGAACCAATCCAATATTTCCATTGTAGATCAAAAGAATTGAATTGTGGTGATCACTAAGAGCTACTAAGAATTTTCGGTGATTCCTACCAGTACCCAAAATATAATTTTCAATGTTTCAATGAACATTCGGAGCATGTGTTGATGATATGTAAGGATCAAAAATCAATTCCTTTGAGAAGAGGTTGTTAGCGACAAGTGGGATCCTCCAACAAATTCAAATAAAATGTAGTATTTCTTTGGGATTACATTATTTCACACATGATCCATGTGTGGTTTATCAAGATGCACATCACTAGAGATAATTTTCTTCTATTTATAGGACAATAAAAATGATTAAAATATTAGTCCATCATCTTCTATTGCATGCTCAATAGCAAAATTTGGTATCAAAGGGAAAATGTGATTTTTTTAATACATGGAATAAAATTATGTAAACATTAAATTTAGGAAGTGTGTGTCATAATAGTCTCATTACAGTGAAATTTGTTTCAATTCAATCACATATGACTAGGTTATTTTCATAGGAGGATTTAAATCTGATCAAAATTATTTATTCCTATAATTTTAAATTCTATAACAAATATATATATGTATTTATATTTTCCAATGGCGGTGGATATAATAGATTCAATCCCATTTCTATTGCCTGAAATAATTTTTATGGTCAGTGGGTTTTTTACAAAAAATCATGAAATATCAAAAAAAAGTTTTAAAAAATTCAGATCCAAATTTAATATACATTTAAAATTATGGAAGAAAATTTAAAAAAAATGGAATTCAAAGGGGGAGGCTTATCAACCCCACATAAAATCTAGCTTCCCCAAAAGGGGTGGTGCCTTTGAAAAAAATATAACTCCAAAAAGTGTGGGGTTTTTGAAAAAACTAATTTCTTTTTTTATGTTGAATGGAGATAGTGGGAACTACTGCCATCTTTATTTCCATCATCTCGCATGGCTATCTGGGGTGCCTCCTTCTAGTCGGTTTAGTAGTAAGACTAAATCGGCCCAACCAGGGCCGAGCCATGTTAGGCCCTACACTACTCGCATATCCCAATAATGGGCCATAAAAGACTTGTAACCCCAATTTTGTTGTTTCTATTCCACCTGAGGGGTCTATAAAAAATCAAATTTAGAAAAAAATCGGAATGTTTTAAAAAAAATTGGGGACTCTGCAATTTATATTTTCTGAATTAAAATTAGAAGAAAAAAATATATTATAATTCATTTTAAATTCCCTCAAGTATATTTTATTTCCAAATTATTTTTATATTTCATATTTATTTTTTACATAATGATATTGAGCATCAAGCGACCAATGTTTCTCTGAAATTTAATTTTTTATTTTATTATTGAAATTTCAAATGATGATTGTAATGATTTTTTGATGGAATCTGTATTAACTTTTCATGATTTATGTTTATAAGCATCTTAATATCTACTTGTGTGTCCCTATAAGTCTATTAAATATCATTGAGACCCCATAAAATGCATTTGATTAATTATTTATAAGGACATTGGAGAAATTGGATACGAACCATGCTAAGATGAGGATGTATATTTGATGAGACATGGATACCATGGATAGGGGTGTGAGTTTCTATATGAGTTAAAAAATTACAACTTCAAACCCTTGGGTCATAGTTGATCTATTTACACTCAATGGAATAATCAATATTAAATTCTCTAGACCAGTCACATTTTTTATTTAATTTATCCATGGATTTTTTTAATATACATCTTTAAGTTATTTCATTTAATAAAAAAATGAATAGATTAAAACAAATTAAGACATGATGAATGCTTTCTATTTAATGAATTTTCATGTTATAGTGAGATCATATATTATGAATGTATATAATAGAAAATGAATTCATTCATTATGTAATATTTAAATACAACAATTAAATATTAAGTCATAATGTTGTTCATCACTTAAATCTAAAAAAACGGGTGTACGAGGCACTCATTAACCCTATTTGATGGAATCTCCTACTAATGAGGAATTATTATGAGAGTGATGACTCTAATTAACAAATTTTGACAATAAATAAATAACCATATCTAGAATGTAGAAACTATATAGAAAATGCGTTGATTAAATCAAGGTTACATTTCCAAAAACCTGGGACTTCACTAAAAAGATCAAGGATCTACAATTCATTGTGGAAGATAGTAAAAATTATTACATAAAACTCTATGAGTAATGTTGTAACCCTATATTAGAATATGAGGATAGGTTTCAAGGATCCATTTCACAAGAATACTCAAAATATTGGGTATTCTAAGTCTAATAGTCATAGATATTTGGGTTCATTAAAATAGTTTTAGGTATTTAATGATTTAATAAATCATCAAATCCTCATCAGTAATTGAGATAAGCTAATAGTTAGCTAAATTTATTTTTTGTATTAAAAATGGAATTCACCCATACAAGATAAATATCACTATGTTTTATACTAGAAAAAGAGATTATCCTGAAAATCCATAAATTATAGGAGTGGTAGAGGAAGTTTCACATAGTTCTTATCTAAGATATGAAGATTTATGTGTTTTAATCCCAAAAGAATACTAAGACTCATTGGGTATAAAGAAAGGTGTATAAAGAAAAATTGAAAAATCATGTGGATGATTCACTAGATGTGCAATGTATCATGTTGCCTTTAATGTTTAGTGAGCTACTTAAAATGATTGAGAAAAAATACGACTATAATATGTTATCTCATATCCAATAGTTATATCATGATAGAGCATGAAAAACAATATATGAGATAACAAGTGAACTTCATAGGTGTTGGATCACCAAGGGGAATCAAGAATAATGTCATGTACTCATGATGATTGTGTAAATTGAGAGACTAGAGTCCCTTGGGTTCAAAATGAGCCAAGAATTAGTAAATAACTTCATTATTTCATCTTTACTACCTATCTTATTGAATAATATTGTTAATTATAATATGAATAATATGAATTAATAACTACTAGAAATGTTGGATTTAGTTCTCCAAGAAGATAAGGATTTGAAAAATACCAACTATTCAGTCCATATTGCAAATAAGTAGTGGAAGGTAAAATAAAATTCATCAAAGGATAAACCTAATATAAAGACACCAATTTACCATCCTTCAATGAAGATAAAGATATAAAGGGTGAGAAATGGGTAAGAGGTTTTCAATTTTTCTTGTAGTAAGAAAGGGAATTGGATGAATAAATACATAGATGGGAAGAAGATGTAAGGAAATACTTCCTCCTGAGGTATATTTTCTATTGAATTTAATATATCTTAAGCTACAAGGTATTTATTGGATAAAAAATATGCTCAAATGTTTATAATCATATACAAGAAAAAAGTATATTTCATAACATTACAATAGGAGAGGTGGATCTATGGGACACAAATGGTGAAAAACTATTAGTATTTACAGTGGGAGATTAACATCTAACTTTTCCTAGTGGTTTTGTTATTTCATTAAATAACTGTTATTATGCACCTTTGATAACTGCAAACATAATCACAATATGAATTTTGGACACAATGGGATTTAATTTCAATATTCGAATTAAATTTGGTCTCTTTGCTAGGGATAATATATATTATGATGTGGAACATATTTCAAATGGTTTGAATATACTTGATCATGGAAACCCAATAGTGGATATCAGTGAAAAAACTAGTGAGAATGACTCACAAAATACCGATATATAGCACATTTTTCTTGGTCATGTAAATGAGAATCATTTACATAATTTTCATCAATAATGGTATTTAGAATATTTTTAATTAATACACTTGTATGTATGTCATGGGTGTTTCAAGTGAAAATAGGAAAAGAAACCTTAGTTGGGAAAGGATTATGGGTCATAGAATCAATGGAATTTATTCATACTAATGTGTGTGCTCTATTTCATGTTGATTTAAGGGGTTTATTTTCATGCTTCATTAATTATAGTGAAAATTATAATAGGTATTACTATATGTGTTTAATTATGTATAAGTGTAACCCCTTTCATACGTTTAAGGAATACCCACATGAAGTAGAAAACCAACTTTGTAAAAATATTAAGGCACTCTACTTTGATCAAGGTGTAGAGTATCCCAACCAATATTTCATTGATCAATTAAAGAATTTTCGGATAATATCCCTACTCAACCCTCCTTATACACCACATTGGAATGGAGTTAGTGAATGGAGGAATCCGACCATTCAAGATATGATCATTTTGACAATGGGTCAGAAACTCTTATATTATCATTTTGGGGACACATATTGTAAATAGTGGAATATACCCATAACTGAGAAAAAACTAATGCTGTAAATGGTAATATATATGATATATTACAAGGAAATAAAACCTACCCATCAAAAATATGTGTGTTGTCATGTGATGTTTTTTCAAGAAAATACCTAATGGAAAATTACTATTTAGAATCTCAAAGTGAATCTTTATATGTCATCCTTAAGAAACTAAAATATTTTACCAATATAACTCATCAGATATAAAAGTGATTGTTGAAATAAATTATATATTTCAATAAAGTGAACACATTTAAATTGGAAATTGTTGGAAAATTATTGAATTTAATTATGTTAATACTCCAGATGCATAAGATTTGGTATGAGAACAATTTACATAAGAGATAGTGGGAGATAAAGATGTTACTGAGACATAAGTATTATATAGCTATACAAAACAGGTTATAGAACTAGGGAGATTTTTTTATTATCATAAAAAAGGAGACACATTACTCCAAGAGAATGATGAACCTCTAAATTACATGGAAATAGTAGATGGATAGTATAATACTAAATTGAAAAAATATATATATTCTATAATGGTATCTATGTATGAAAATCTAGTTTAGATTTTGGTTTAACCTCCAAATAATGTAAAACCAATTGAGTAAAAATGGGTATTCAAAATAATTCCAAACATGAATGGTAATGTAAATAACAATAATTCATGGCTGTTTGTAAAGTATTTTAGATAACGCCAAGGCATAGACTACAATGAAAACTTCTCACCATTAGTGATGCTGAAATACATTAGAATATTACTCACAATAGTGGCCTTGAATAATGATGAAATTTGAAAAATGTATGTCAAAACATATTTTCTAAATGGGATATTGGTTGGAGGTGTTATATTTCTCAACTCAATGGGTTAATTAATTCAAAGAGTTCTAATAAACACAAGTAGAAATTTTGGTTGTACCCATAACCCAAAACCATTACTATAGGGGTCAAAACCATGGCTATAATCTATATTCATGGTTCTAGATAGTTTTAGCACCAATTAGAGTGGATCTAGCTAAAAGATATAGCCACGGTTCTTCTGAAACAATTTCCACTATTTTCAAAACTATAGAAATAGCTCCCATAGATGTCTACTATGGAACATGGGATATATACATGGTTTTCAACTGTTGTAATAGAGCTATTAATACAATGAAAAATTATGGCGATATCCAAAGTAATCTATATATATACCCCAAAAATAATATGTGCCCAACCAGAATCTATCTCTATACCTCTTTTACGTGCACCATCCAACTAACCACTACACAAAATATGACTTTTTTGTATATATATTTTTATATTTTTGTTATAAATATTATAAAAATATGTGTCTTTATCATGTAAACCTTTCCTATAGCCCTTCCCACCCTTTTTTTGAAGGTTCATTTTTCCCATGCAAGGGATAGAGTCTTATATCCATAGTTTTGAGAAACCGCGGATATAGAAAATAGAAGAAAAATATATAGCCATTTTTAGGATAACCATGGATATAGACCTCGAAAGAACACTCTATAGACATGGTTTTCCGCAAATAGTTTCTATAACCCTTCAAAATAAAACTATATAGACATAGTTTTACACAAACTGTGGATATAGCCCTTGAAAAAAATGTTATTACCATGGTTTGACACAAAAAATGGATATATAAATTTGAAAGAAACTTTATAGCCACATTTTTACAAAAACTATGGCTATAACCCCTGAAAAACACTATGTAGCCATGGTGTTATAGAATGGTGGATATAACTGTTGAAATAAAATCTCTATAGCCATGGTTTAACTGAACTATAACTATAGCCTTTGAAAATATACCCTATATCCAAAATTTTATATAAAATCATGGCTATAGACTTGGTATAAATACATATAGACACAGTTTTGGAAAACTGTTGTTATAGGTCCATGGCTCTAGAAAAAGTTTATAGTAGTGAAAGTATGCAAGCAATAGGGATTCATTTATGGGTTGAAGCATAAATCATGAACATTGAATGTTCATTATGATGAGGCCATATGAGAATTCTATTTCTTTATGAATAAAATAAATAAATTTTTCCGTAAGAAGTTTTGTGTAAATGGCATCATTTTCTTAGTATTATGTGTTGATGACATATTAATTGTGGGAAATTTAGTGAAAGTTTTAAATTTAGTCAATACATGGATGAATGAATTCTTCTCCTTTAAAAAAATTGGTTAATAAGCCAAAATTTTTTGCCTCTAAATATATAGAGATATATCTAATAGGATTCATAGGCAATGTAAAATTATATGTATTTACAAGGTACTTAAAAGGTATAATTTGGAACAATTCAAGAGAGGGTTGTTTCCCATGTAACATAATATTAATTTCTCTAAGAAAATGTGCTCATAAACATTGGAGGATATTAAAATAGAAAGTATAACCCCTTATAGTTCATAAGGGGGATATATCATGTATACCATGATATGTAATAGGTTTGATATGGAATTTTCTTTAAGAATGATGGGAAGATATCAAGATAATCCTGGTGAGCTAGACTGTAAAGATGAAAAACTATCCTAAAGTTCTTCAGATGTATAAAGGATATGTCCCTAGTGTGTGTAGGATATAAGGAAATAGAAGTGACGCGATACAACAATTCTTGTTTCAATATAGATCATGATGTACATAAATGTAAAGACCTGGAAATTTCAAGGAAAGATTTTTCTTAAAAACTTTGGAATTTTACAAGTCTTCGGTTTTTGACAGCACTTGATTCTGAGCCCCGGTGTGCCCAGAACCAATTTCTAATGTTTTTTTCGGTTACTTTTAGTAAACGTATGTACGGGTATTTATATCTTTTGAACCGGTGCTCGGAATTGAAATCTGAGGGCACTGATTAACTCGCAGCACCGGTATTCGCTTAAGGGGACCTTTACCGTAGTTGCGCTTGCTCGGGAGGATGGTTTTTTTGATGATTTATATTAAAAAGAATAAAATTTTTGTACATAATTTTATTGTATTAAAGTTGGTTAATTCCTACAATGGGGAGTTATAGGTGGGGTCCACACCCACATAACCCCCCATGAGAGGATTTATTGTGGTGGGGCCCACACGAGCCCTAAACCTTTCATCTCCCCTTAACTCCTTTAAACTACCATTAACACCCCATAAATTAATTAACTCCTCCCCTCATTATGGTGGAGTTTCTCCACCTCCCAAACATTGATGATGCCAGCCCATTTAATTAATAACCTTATTAATTAATTAGTACCTCTCATTTGAGTTAATTTTAATTGCATGGAAATTCTTTAAAATTTGGGAAGACTATTATAATATTTTCCATAGCAAATAATTTGGTGGGGAACCTTTGGAAAATTAGAGGAGCTTCATTCTTCCATGGATAACGCCATCGTCTCTCGGCGAAGAACTCTCCACAACTTCTCCTACCTTCTTCTTCCTTCGCATCAAGGGAGAAGACACCACTAGCGATAAGCGTCGCCTACGTCAACGACTCTTCCTCCAACATTGACGGGATGACACCATTCTCCACGACACCATATTCCGCAATGCCCGACTACCGCAACGCTCATCTTTAATTTCTTGTTGATATGTGATGTCAATTACGAGGTAGGGGTTTGTTTCAAATTCAATTGAATAAAAATTTTCTTCGTTCTTCATTGAAAACATGTTTTATCTTCGGCTTTATGTTACCGCCTAACGCGGAGGGCGCAGGCCGAACGAACATGGCCCAACGACCCTCTGTTGACCCTTGTTTTATTTTGGTGGATGAGGTGGCAGTGACCAGAGGAAGCGGCGACCGTGTGCCGGCCACGTGGAGAAGAACCATGGCCCCCATCCGCGGGCCGCTCGGCCGAAGGAGAACCGGACGGCCGTAGCCGGTGGGGCTGGAGAAACGGGGTGCCTCTAAGGTGCCGCACTGCGAAGGACCACGGCCCGCGCACCGTGGGCCACTTCGGTGGTGAACCGGCCAGCTGCCTGCTGACCAGGTTGAAGGAGTTGCGGGACCCGCAGGTGCGGCGCAGGAGGACTGGGGCCCGCCCCAGCGTGTCACTCCTATCAGGATGATCGGCCAGCTTCGGCCGGCCGGACATGAGGGCGGCGTCGTTCGGTGCCACTGGTTCAGGAAACCAGGGGGTTGCGCCCCCCGCATCGCTCGGCCAGCTAGGCCGAGCCGCGGCGTGCCCCACAGGGCCAGGCCGCGCCTTTCTGGGCCTCGTCACACCACACAGGGCTGCGCCGCACCCCTCGGGCCGGGCAACGCCCCACTGGGTTGAGAAACGCACTTCACCGGGCCAGTCAGACACCATCCGTGTCAGACCTGCCAAAACCGGGTCGACCCGACCCGCCAGCCCACTGGGCATAACGGGCCAGGCCCATTTCACTTAAATGCGAATAACTTCACGACCGTACGTCCGATCGACACTCCGTCTACGGCACTGGGAGCCTTATGACGAGGAGGTCGTTTTGTGATACTCTAAGTGAGTTTTGGCCAAATTTGGAAAATGGATGGGTTTGGAATGAACGTAATTCCAACCGGGCCCCTGGTACAGAAAACCCAATAACTCTCTGACTGGGCGCCCAATTGACGCGTCGTATGTCACGTTGGGTTTATTTTGACGATACAGAACCTCGGGATATGTCATCTCTGGACTTCGTGATAGTTGATGTATCGACCCTTTGCCTGACGAGCAGACCCTCCTGGAATCGAGCGTGCTGTGTGTGGGAACCCTAGAGCTGGCAGCGACTACAACAACTTTCGTACTAGAATACTTTGTGGGATCAACGATGATGAAAATTGTACTGGAATCCCTTGTGGATTTGACAATGATGACAACTGTACTGGAATCTTCCGTGGGTTCGACAGCGAAGACTACCATACTGAAATCCTCTACGGGTTCGACGATGATGACAAATGCACTAGAATCCTCTGTGGGTTTGACAGTGATGAATACTGTACTGGAATCCTCCATGGGTGCGACTTCAATGACTACCGTACTGGAATCCTCTGTGGGTTCGACAAAAACGAAAACTGTACTAGAATCCTCCATGGGTTCGACAGCGATGACAATTGTACTAGAATCCTCCGTGGGTTCGACAGCGATGACTACCGTACTGGAATCATTCGTGGGTTCGAAGACGATGACAACTGTACTGGAATCCTCCGTGGGTTTGACAGCGATGACTACTATACCGGAATTCTTTGTGGTTTTGACAGTGATGACAACCATACTGGAATCTTCTTTTGGATTGATGACGATGACAACTGTACTGGAATCCTCCATGGGTTTGACAGCGAAGACTACTGTACTTGTATCATATGTGGGTCTGACAGTTTGTCTTCTCTACATGTATCCTAAGTGGGTCCGATAGAGTAGCTGGTCTAATGTCCTACTTGGGTCCGAAAGCTTATCTATTCTAGTATACTACATTGGTCCAACATCTTAGATGAATCAGTGAATACATATGATCATCTCTATCATTATAAGAAATATGTATACATGTGTGAGCTGAGTCTTGACTTTCAATCATTATCATCGATTTGATTGACTTATTTCCTATGTGGAATGGGTTGTGCTTGGGCTCGAGAGTTGGATCTGAACTGGGATTGATGAATTAGGTATATGTATGGGCATGTACCTAAGTAGAGTTGGTTGATACATCGTTATTGTATCTTTATTTTATGGTCTATCCTTTGTGGATTATGGGAGACCTTCGGGAGTCTCGGGGTCCCTACTGAGTATCATATACTCACCCCTGCACGGGCTTTTCCCACACTACGTTGTATTGGATGCAGACGACGGGACAACACTGATTGAGTAGGAGACTTGTGGAGCTGGTCGGTACCCGGAGGTGGACCACTTGGTGAGATGTACAAGGAGCGGACGTATGGACCTGGGGTGCTGAGGAGGCCATCTGTACCCAACCTTTAGGTGGGATTCTGTGCGGACGACTCATTTTTTGCTGTTTTACTTTACTATAGTTGTACTATCTTTTCAGTTGTACTGTACTTACTTTTGGGCTTGTATTTCCAGCCCCTTTTCTTTTCAGCATTTAATTTTGTTTAGAGTATTGATTAGTGCTTAATTCAGTTGTGTACTCTATTGTGTTTGTTACTTTTTTAGAGGAAACATCTTCCCAGTATAGGGACCTACGCCTTTGGTGCTAGTCTCCATCCCCTTGCCTATGGAAGGCGGGCTTGGGGTAGTCACGACACGGGCCCCAAGGACGGGTCGTGAGAAATTATTTTCAGAGGAGTTGGTTCTACCACATAACATAGGACTCTGATCATTATTTTATTAGAAGAAATAGTGTTATGAGTATTGAGTGTGTTTTTCTTTCCTGGGAGTCCAGTTTTGGTGCAGTGGCTGACATATCCATACACTGGTACGTTCATCTCTGAATTCCGACTTAGTGCACGAAAACACTGATTGAGTGTGTGTTTCCTTTGAAAAAGTTTTCTTCATGATTACGTTTTGTCAGCTCACCAGGTATACTGTTTAAAATGTGGCACACCTATTCCTTTTTTAGGATGGCCCCACGATAGTAGCCAGCTAGGGTTCCGAGTTACATATGGGATGGTATCCCACCGAGTGACGAGGCCTCGGTGCAGGGCCCCATCACAGCAAAGGCACCAGCGGTACCAATACCCGCTGGGCCACCGATACCACCAGCCCCAGCAGCAGAGAGTGCACGCTGCAAGAGTGTGTTTCATGAGTTATAGTGACAGAGGCCGCCCAGGTTCAGTAGAGAGATGGACCCCCAGGCAGTTGAGGATTGGATGGAGGATATCGTCAGAGTTTTCATATTGGTAGGGACACAAGACGACCTCATGGTGATCCTTGTCGCGAGTATCCTACATGCAGCCGCAGACAGATGGTGGAGCCCGATGCTCTAGGTGCTTGACGAGGCATCACTACTCTGGACAGACTTCGAGAGCCTGTTCTGGGAAGAGTTTGTACCAGTCACCCTTCGTGTGGTGCAGATTCAGGAGATACTTCATCTGTAGCAGGGCTGCATGACAGTAGCTCAGTACTTAGCGAGGTTCACCGACCTCTCACGTTACTCCACGGATATGGTACGCGACCCATTATTCAAGGTACATACCATCAATTAGGGACTCAGTCATGAGATCAGGGCTTCTATGATCTCCCTTAACATCCCGACGCAGGTGGGGGTGCTGGAGAGAGCCCTTCTATTAGAGAGTTTTCTCACTGAGCAGTCACCAGCGGTGAGACCCTCCGCAGGATGACACATAGAGGAGTCTTCTACAGCTGGTATTAGACAGTTGACGCAGAGGTCCAAACGGACCAGACCATCAGGTGGGAGATCTCATGATACAGGTTCGGTTCTGCGGGGCACACAAAACAGAGACAGATATACGAGGATCAGGTAGATCTATGCATGCGGCAGACAGGGTCACATGGCTTGAGGCTCCCTGACCTGTCCAACAGATAAGCAGCAGGCAGTAGAGGAACCTTCCAGGAAGATGAAGAGGTTCAACTTTGAAGGTCCACCAGGAGTGGGATGACGTTGTAGAGGAGCTGATCGAGCAACAAGTGGACATGAGCGTGACTAGCTTTGTTGTTTTCGTTTTTTGTGGATGATTTGTGTCTTTGTGCTTTGAGTCGAGTAATAAAAGACACTTGTCTATGTGATGTTTGCTTTCCTACCTTTTCATATGGTCGATATTGAGTGTTTCTGGTTAAAACCATTAACCTGACCCTCATATTTGAGATTCCAACTGGAAGAGACCCAGTGACAACACACTGTTGCCGACATAGTGACTCGACCCTTGGAGGTGAGAGTAATGGTTTGATCTCTTAGTAGTAGCGTCGAGGCCTTACGACATCGTCCCTGGCATGAAATAGTACCGTTCATGTCAGGATTGACTGTATTAGGAAAAGAACGTGGTTCATCCAGGGGATGAGACCAAATTTCTCTTTTTGGCAAAGGAGAAATCTTAGCAGCTCTTGTATGATGTAAACGATAAAGGTTGTAGTTGAGTTCTTTTCAAATGGATAGTCACACCTATAGTTCTTTGAGAAAATGGTTTATGGTTTAATCTAATCTCAAAAGTCTTAGGCATGTCTTCTCGTAGACAGACCTAGACCTGAGACGGTGATGTTGGATTGAGTTCCTCCGGGACTATGACTTTGAGGTAGTCTATACTCCTAGGAAGGGGAACATTATAGTATAGTTCATTTCACGATGCCTCACTTTTCAGCAAGTGATGGTGGAGCACCAGGTACCAGAATGCTTGGTACATACCTTAGAGGTCCCAGAGTGGAAGTGGGAGGGGATATCCATGGATTATGTGATGTGGATTCCATGTACATCCAGAGGACATGACTCTATCTGGGTGATCGTAGACCGACTCACCAAGTTAGCCAACTTCCTACCGATTAGAGAGCAGGGATCAGTAGAGAGCATGTGACGCCTCTACATTCGGGAGATCGTACGGCTTCATGGCATGACATCGACTATCATCTCCGGTCGAGATTCTCGTTTCACTCCCCAGCTTTCGAAGGGGTTACGGGAGGCTTTTGGGACTCCGCTTCGCTTAAGCAATGCCTTCCATCCTCAGACGGACGACCAAACTGAGGGGACCATTCAGAATCTCGAGGACATGCCTCGTGCATGTTTCCTTGACTTTGGTCGCATCTAGGAGGTTCACTTACCCTTGGTGGAGTTTGCGTACAACAACAGCTACCACTCCACCATCGAGATGGCCCCTTACGAAGCATTGTACGAATGACCTTGCAGATCACCTCTGTTTTAGACTGACCCAGGGGAGTCAGCACTTGTAGGACCAGAGATGGTTCTGGCTACGATGGAGAAGGTTCATATCATCCAGGAGCTGATGAAGACTGCACAGAGCAGACAGAAGTCCTATGCTAATAGGAGACGGAGACCACTGGAGTTCAAGTATGGCGACCACGTTTTCCTACGGGTCTCACCTTGATGAGGTCTACAGAGATTTGGTCAGGGTGGAAAGTTATCTCTATGCTTCATCAGACCTTTCTAGGTCCTCAGCAGAGTAGGCGAGGTGGCATACCGCCTAGCCATTCCACCTCTGTTGCACCGGGTGCATGATGTCTTTCACGTGTCTCAGGTGAGGAGAGACGTGCATGACCCATCCCAGATCATCAACCACAGGGATCTGGACATCGGTGATGGGGAGAGATTCATGGAGGTCCCAGTGGAGATCAAGGATCTACAGGAGCGGGTCCTACGTGGATATTCGATTCCTCTGGTGTGCATTCGCTGGCAGCATGAGAACCTCTAGGAGAGTACTTGTGAGCATGAGGCTCAGATGCGAGCTCAGTACACCCATTTTTTCCCTAGTATGTGATATAGATTTACAGGGACATAAATCCCTAAGGTGGGAGTAATGTAAAGTAATGAAAATTTCAAGGAAAATTATTTCTTAAATACTTCAGAATTTTACGAGCCTATGGTTTCTAACGGCACTTGATTCTGAGGCCTGGTGTGCCCGAAATCAATTTCTAATGTTTTGTTCAGGTACGTTCTGTAAAAGTACATGCGAGTATTTCTATCTTTTGAACTGGTGATCGGAATTAAAACTGAGGGCACCGATGAACTCGCATCACCGGTATTCACATAAGGGGACCTTTACCGCAATTGTGTTTTCGCATAAGGAGAAGTTTTTTTTGGAGATGTATATTAAAATAAATAAAATTGTTGTACAAAATATTATTGTTTTAAAGTTGGTAAATTCTTAAATGGGTAGTTAGAGTTGGGGTACACACCCACATAACCTCACAAGAGAGGATTTAGTGTGGTGGGACCCACACGATCCCTAATCCTTTCATCTCCCCTCAACTCCCTTAAACTCCCATTAACACCCCCTAAATTAATTAACTCCTCCCCTCATTATGGTGGAGCTTCTCCACCTCCCAAACATTGATGATGCCAACCCATTTAATTAATAACCTTATTAATTAATTGACACCTCTAATTTGAGTTTATTTGAATTTCATGGAAATTATTTAAAATTTGTGAAGTCTATTATAATATTTTCCTTAGGAAATATTTTGGTTGGGAACCTTTGGAAAATTAGGGGAGCGTCATTCTTCCATGAGGAACGTCATCCTCTCTCAGCGAAGAATGCTCCATGACTTCTCCAACCTTCTTCTTCCTCTGTGTCAAGGGAGACGACACTGTTCTCGAGAAGTGTCACCTATGTTAATGAATCTTCCTCCAACGGTGACGGGATGACACCGTTCTCCGTGACGACATCTTCCGCGACGCCCGACTATCACGATGCTCGTCTTCTGTGTCTTGTCGATGTGAGATGTCAATTATGAGGTAGGGGGTTTGGTTCAATTTCAATTGAATAAAATTGTTATATGTTCTTCATTGAAACCATTTTTTATCTTCGGCCATATGTTACCGCCTAACGCAAAGGGCACGGACCGATCGAACACGGCCTAATGACCCTCCGTTGACTGTTGTTTTATTTTGATGGAAGACGTGGAAGTGACTGGAGGAAGCAGAGACCGTGTGTCGGCCGCGTGGAGAAGAACCGCAGCCCGCATCCATGGGCCACTCGGCTGAAGGAGAACCGGCCGGCCGTAGCCGGCCAGGTTGGATAACGGTGGTGCCTCTAAAGAACCATTCTGCGGAGGACCGAGGCCCGCGCACCGCTGGCCGCTTCGGCGGCGAACCGGTCGCCCGCCTACCGGCTGGGTTGAAGGAGCCGCAACAACCACAGGTGCTGTGCAAGAGGGCCGTGGCCCGCCCCAATGGGCCTCTCGCACCGGGAAGACCGGTCGGATGGACAGCAGGGTGGTGTTACTAGGCACCGCCGGTTCGGGAAACCGGAGGGGTCGCGCCCCCCGCATCGCTCGGCCAGCTGGCCCGAGCCGCGGCCGGCCGGGCCGGGCCATGATCTGCAGGGTCGGGCCACACCCCTCAGGTCGGGTTGGGCTGTGCGCTTCCTTGGGACGGTCTGACACCATCCGGGTCGACCCGACCCCCCGGCCCACTAGTCTTAATGGCCCGGGCCCGTTTCGCTTAAATATTAATAACGTCACGACCGTGCGTCCGATTGATGTTACATCTGCCGCACTAGGACCCATATGAAGAGGCGGGCCTTTTGCGATACTATAAGTGAGTTTTGGACAACTTTGGAAAATGGACGAGTTTGGAATGAATGTAATTCCAATCAGGCCCCTGGTACGAAAATGCTAGTAACTCTCTGACCAGGCATCTGATTGACGTGCCGTCTGTTGCGTTGGGTTTCTTTTGACGAGACAGAACATATTGATACATCAACTATGGACTTCATTATAGTTAATTTTTAAACCTCTTGGATTGAGGTGAAGACCCTCCCGGAATCGAGAGTACTGTGTGCGGGAACCCTAGAGCTGGCTGCAACTGCAATGACTACCGTACTAGAATCCTCCGTGGGTTCGACGATGAAGAAAATTGTACTGGAATCCTCCGTGGTTTCAACAGCAATGAAAAATGTACTGTAATCTTTTGTGGGTTCGACAGTTATGTCTACCGTATTGGAATCCTTCTTGGGTTTGACAACGATGACAACTATACTGGAATCCTCCGTGGGTTTGACAGCGATGACTGCCGTACTGGAATCCTCCGTGGGTGCGACTAAAATGACTACCATACTGGAATCCTCTGTGGGTTAGACGGCGAAGAAAACTGTACTGGAATCCTCCGTGGGTTCGACAGCGATGACAAGGGTACTGGAATCTTCCATGGGTTCGACAGCGATGACTACCATACTGGAATCCTCTTTGGGTTCGATGACGATGACCACTATACTGGAATCCTCCGTGGGTTCGACAGCGATGACTACTGTACTGGAATACTCCGTCTGTTCGACATCGATGACTACCTTAGTGGAATCCACCATGGGTTCGAAGACGACAAAAACTGTACTGGAATCCTCTATGGGTTCGACTGCAAAGACTACTGTACTTTTATACTAAGTGTGTCCGACAGTTTTACTTCTTGTACTTGTATCCTGAGTGGGTCCGACAGAGTAGCTGTTCTGGTGTCCTACATGGGTCTGACAGCTTAGCTGGTCTAGTATCGTATGTGGTTCCGACAGCTTAGATTAATTAGTGACAACATCTTATCATGTCTATAAATATAAGAAAGATGTATACCAGTGTGAGATGAGTCTTGACTTTCAATCATTATCATCGATGTGATTGACTTCTTTCTTGTGTGGACTGGGTTGTTCTTGGGGTTGAGAGTTGGATCCAAACTGGGATTTATAACTTAGGTATATGTATGGGAATATACCTAAGTAGAGTTGGTTGATACTTCATTTTTGTATCTTTCTTTTCTATTCTATCCTTTGTGGATTCTCGGAGACCTTCGGGAGTCTCAAGGTCCCTACTAAGTATCGTATACTGACCCCTGCATGGGCTATGCCCACACTAAGTTGTGTTGGATGCAGACGACAGACAACACTGATCGATGAGGAGATTTGTGCAGTTGGTCAATACCCGGAGGTGGACCACTTGGAGAGACGTACATGGAGCGGACTGACGTACCTAGGGTGCTGAGGAGGCCATCTATACCCACCCTTCAGGTGGGATTCCCAGATTAGGACTCAGTGGTTGTTGTTTTACTTTACTGAAGTTGTACTAGCTTTTTGGTTTTATTTTACATACTGTTGGTCTTGTATTTCCATCCCCTTTTCTTTTCAGAATTTACTTTTGTATACAGTATTGGTTAGTTCTTAATTCAGTTGCGTAATCTGTTGTGTTTGTTACTTTTCTAAAGGAAACGCCTTCCCAGTATAAGGATTTACACCTTTGGTGCTAGTCGCCAGCCCCTGGCCTATGGAAGGTGGGCTTGGGGTAGTCATGGCACGGGCCCCGAGGACGGGTCGTGACATTAAATCGCAGTCGTGATATGTATTTTTCATGAATGGTGGTGCAGTGAGATAGATAATCTCAATGAAACCTATGGTTTATTATTCTACAGTAGAATTTGAGAATATAATGGATTCTAATTCATCTGTAGTGATAGTCCGAATACACAACTTTATCTGATATTTTTCTTTTTTTACTAGTAATATAGAACTTATTATAGTTTATTGTTATAAAACAATAGTGATGGTGTTATCCAAGGTCCCCTGGTCACACTAGAGGACAAAAAATTTGTATTATAAGATTTATTTATTGTGGAATTTTAATTAGATAGATGATGACACAACTAGAAAAGTAACCGTACAGTATAATAGGAAGACCCCCTAACCAAATCCATATGTCCATAGAATAATGATTCTCATGTGAGATCTAGTGGGTGGTATATTTTTGGCAGCTTTCTATAGTGTAACTAAGAGTGTTTTGGGTGGGGTCCCAAGACCCAATACCTTTGATCAATTCTATTGCCCTTACATGAATAATTTTTTACTTATATATGTGTTTATTTTACCATAACAATGATGAAACATATTTGTACACTATATTTATGATAATTTATAATAATTTACTAATATTACATGTCAAATAAAAATGTAACAGCTATTATTAGGCTATAATTAAAATCTCGCTAACCCATTACAAAAATATTAAAATTATATCCTATATTCTAGATACATCATATTGATAGAACTGTAATGATGTGTGACTATTAGGTTCCTAGGTATCATAATAATTGATTCTTCTTCTCAGTAAGTTTTCTCTTTTATATATTCTATAGTATAGATGATGAGGATTTGATAGATAATTAGAAAGCCATAGGTTTCAGGTGTCATTGGTAGTTCATATCTGTGGGCATGTTTATTGGTCTCTAAAACTGAGATTATTATTTTTGTGTTCAATTTTATTATATATTTGATAAAGTATTAAAATCTTGAAATCTATTTCATGGTGAGGTATCTTGGGTTGGATGCATCAATAGTGGCATGGAATAGATTCAATGTTTATGATATAATTTTTTACTTCTAAAAAAAGTTATATATTGAGCCTAGTTCACCAGGACATTATTACCATTATTAAATCCATGGTAATGGTAGAAAAAATTAAATTATTATTGAAAGGTCAATAAATAATAAAGAAAAAAATTATATAGACATAAATAGTGAATCCTTATTTTTAATATATTGGGAGACAATAAGATTATATTACACGGTGTGTGTTCATAGGTGGTTTTTGTTTGCTTGAAAATACCCTATCTCATTAAGGACACTGATGGGTTTCTAGACTCCACTCATGGTCATTGAGTAGTACTCACTATTATTGAGTGAATGGTATATATTGTAACACACATAGAATATTAAAAATTATACCATATTCTAATGAATAAGAGTATTGGACAAGGTGGGACCCACTAGGGGGTTCATGAGATTTTTGAGTATAAATGATCACCACGAAATAAATAAATTCATTATTATTTGAGTATAGAATAAACATATTTAAATTTATTGTGATATTTATTTACTATTACTAATATAAATACATTAAAAATATTTAATGAATGAATTTTATTTTAATATTTAAGAATTATTTAGTATATTTGGTAATAATGAATCAATTTAATAGAACACTTTTATCTCATTATGCATTTATTATATTAAAATTAATTAATAAAAATATAAACAAAGATTATGACATATTTAATAGTTTATAAAAAAATTTATGTCTTATTCTGTGGCTAACATATATTTGTGGGTTATGGATCTATGTCCCATTGTTTTTACTTCACTATTTAAGTAAGAGGAAACTCAAATTCAATAAAATATTCATCCACTATATCTCTCTATTCAATCTTTATTGTTCCTAAATGGTTGATGATAACAGACAAGAAGGGGGTGAATTGACTTTTTCTAAAAATTATCAGAGTTATTAAGTATAATTTTGGAATTGTTTGGTTTATAAAGATTAAATAATTGTTTCTTAAATGAGTAAGAATAATGAATGCGTGAAGAGTGTATGAAAAAAAATTAAAGAGGTGATCGTAATGAATTTTATAGTGGTTCACTATAATTGACTTATTCCACTATTAGCACCCCAACATATAGAGTATGGAGCCCACTAAGATATAAGAGACACTTTGATAAAGGAGAAACCTAATCCTAGACTTTTATAATGGGTTGAATCCCAACCCAAGACTTTTACACCAGAGCACCGCAAAACCTAACTAGCCTTTTATAAGAGAAGAAAAAACATAGGAAATTCTACAAGGAGTATCCCCAACCTATGTGTTCTACTTTTTGGTAGGATGAGCACAACCAAAAATTAATTTTTATAGGTGGTGTAACCTATCGTGTGAAAATATTATGTGTATACCTCTACCCAGCATACAATAAATAAATAAAATATTGAGATTCAATAGGATAGAAGTAAAAAATAATAATTTTGATGTAAAATTGATGCAATCCCTTTGAAATTACATAACTGTATACTTATGTAATTCCATTAAAGGTATAGTTCTTCTCTTTAAGGTGAATTAAATATAAGATTATTTTTCCCACAAAAAAGAGTTCAATAATAGATGAAACAGTTCAGAATAGGATTATATTCAAAATTCTAACCTCCAAACTACCACCACTATCTCTACTTTCCTCGATACATTTAAATAGAAATAAGTTAACAAATCCAATTCACCTATTAGGATACTAAAATTTTAGATTACAATAACAAAAAACTATAATAATGGATGGGGAGAAAGTGATATAGACTATTGATAATATTATAATTTAAGTTTTAAAAATTTAAATAATTCAAACTCATTTGGAATCACTTATTTAAAGTGTTTAAAACGCTTCTATAATAATATGTCACATATAAAAACAATCTATCACAAATTTAATCTATAATATTAAAAAATTTAATTTGAATTTTACATCCATATTTAACACATGATAATATCAATCATAAAATACATATCATTAAAACCATAAAATAATATTGAATAACTTATTTATACTTAAACACAAATTTAGAAACATTATAAACAAACAAATCAACTCAATATAATAAAATATAATTAGTATAGTTTCATACTATAAAAATAAAAAAGGATGAATAAAATAATCAATATTCATATAATTGTGATTAAAACATTTTAGAAACACTTCTTATAGGTTTTATATCGTTACTATGAATTTAAATATGATTATAATGATTTAAATAGTTATTATTTTTGTATAGAAAATAAAAATACCATAAATATCTTGAGAATTAGTAGGCTATATTTCATAGGTTTTCAAGTTTATGTAAGGGTGAGTTTGTATTCATTCGTAAGGGTAAAATATTTATTTTCAAACAATGCATAAAGGTAACCTGAGAAATATATAGCATGTATAAGGGTCACATGTAAATTCTTGCATTATGTAAGGGAAAATGAGTTATTTATAGGATTTTTAATAGTAAACACTAAATTGTATTGGTTTTCTAAAGGTAAAATGACATGATGGATAAAGGTAAACCATAGCTTTCATAATGAGAAACATGAATTACAATAAGGTTTGTAAGGGTAACCATAAATGTTGAATAAGTGTAACATGGACTTTCTAAAAATTTCATAAAAGTAATATTCGCTTACGTCAAGGTAAAGAAGAATATATTAATCTCATGTATGGTTAGTATATATGTTATATAAGAGTTAAAATAAAGGGGTATGTGCTTAGTAAGGGTATGAATCTAGTTACCTAAAGATAACAGACAAAACATAATGTTTTCTAAAAGGTAAGAGAAAACCTATATAAGGGTAAAAACATATTATAAAAACATACATTAATATAGAGATAAACCTCTTTTTCTATTAAGGTTAAATAAAAATACAAAAAAAAAATTTCACCAAAAATAATTTAAAATAATAATAATACTAAATGAATAATATATAAATAACTATTGAATCCATCAAAATTAATATTATTATTATTAATAAAAATAATATTTTTATTTATCGGAATATAAAATAAATAAAGATTTTATAGGATCCACTCTAATAATATCCACCTTTTTGATAATTAAATAAAATATCTATATAAGGATTTTACCTCTGTTTGAGAATTCATCAAATATATTTAAAAATTGGAAAACATTATTTTATTCCCCCTTTTGAAATAAATAAGAAAAAACTATAAAATTTGAAATAAATTTTCTCCTAAAAATTAAATATTTTCATAATAAAAAAACACCCCGAAATTAAATAATAATATTATAAAATTGATAGTACCTTTTAAATTAATTCTTCTCAATAATAATTATAAAAGTATCCATTAAAATAAATAATATTAAATTTAATTAATTCTAAAAGAAATGATTTTTTTTAATAATATCTAGCACAATACCATAATCCAAAAAATAAATGACATAGAATACATGCTCCAATTCCAAAATGAAAAAAAATTAACACAGATTAAGAAAAACTATATTATAAACCAATATTAATTGGAATACTGACTATAAAATAATAATAATTCTTACTTAGCCATCCAGATGGGTTTTGGTCTGATGAGATTTAAAAAGGTACCTTCTGGAACCCAAAATATATGAATTCTTAAAACATTGTAACTCATATAAGATGAGGAAAAATGATCATTTTTGCTCCTAAATGACTATCTAAACCCTAAACCACAATTATTAGAATATGTTTCCTAAAAACCAAAATTATAACAAATAATAGAACAATAACCAATATTATTTTTAAAATCAAACTTCTTAAAATGAACAAGATGATCATAGTTGGATTTTGAATCAAAAATATGAATTTTAAAACAATTTACTTCTTTCATAAAAATATAAAAGTTATATTATAATTTCCTATCATTAATAAAACATTATAATTATTACAAAAATAAAAACTTGTCATCTTATAATTTCCCTCCTTAATATTCTTTCATTTTAACCAAATTGAGAAAAATCATCTACCAAAAAATTAAATTTCCTTTCTTACACCTATTTATTATTAAAAAGAAAATAATTCACCCTATAATTTTCATAATAAAGACTCAATGTTTTTATTTTATAATTTATAAACCTTTAAACATTAAGAGATAATATTTTATTTTCGTCAATAACATTATTATAATTTAACTCATTAAATTAATATAGATTATCGTTTTACAAAGTTGTTCATAATACTTATCATACATCCCATCTAAATTTATTTCATTAAAAATATTTGATTTAGACTCAATGCCCTCAGATGATTCAACCATATTACCAACATTACCAAAATACTCATTTTTTGTAATATTTTCTCTCACACCCCAATTGAAATTATTCAGCCTAAAATTTTTCTATTTATATCAATCCTTCAAAAAAAATATTTTCGTTAGTTGTTTTATGGTATCAAATAATTATTAGCTCAAAAATAAATAATTAAAAAGAAATAACAAATCTAAAAGGGATGACATCTAATACCAAATGATAGGTCCTAAATGGTTGATAAAAATAGACAAGGGGGAGGGTCACAAATTATATTTTATTAAAATTTTTAGAGTTATTTTAATTAAATATAGAATTTGGTGGTTTAACAATTTTAAAAAATTATTTATAAAATGTGTAAGAATATAATATGTGTGAAGTGTATAAATAGAAAATTAAAGAGTTTAATTTAAGGAAATTTATTGATGTTCAACATAATTGACTTTTCCCAGTCTTCATGAGAGTATCACTTCAGGATATACTCACAATAAATAAGAGGAGGAGGTAAATTAGTATTGGGAAATTTTTACTAATTATAAATTTTATTCCTTTACATATTAATCCTATTAGTATCTTGATTCTATTATTCTATTTTCATTACTGGATTCAATTATATTAAAGAAGGTAAAAAGGATGCAGGATATTAGTTAATGGTTTACTACTCCACAAGAGTAACTAGTCTGTGGCGTGGTTTGGAAATAAGATAATACCACCCAACCATTAGATTACAATCCTTTTGTGTGGATAAAATAAGTAGGGAATATCATTTCACATTTATTTCACTATAGTCAATCGACAATTCTTGTTTTACTTTTATAGTTGCATCTCCCCACTGGTTCCTTATACTACCCATAAAGATAGACTACACCATGTTAGTTTTCTTTATAACAATATAAAATTGTTCCACCCATTTAGACTTTTTACGGATGTCATAGTTTTTATTTGTTATTTTTTACTTCTATTACATTTTATTTTCATAGTGGAAACCAAGAAACATTCCATATCTATTGTATAAAATTTGTTGTTACACTTTATCCATCATCTATCTTCCAACAAAATAATATGAATATTTTGGGGACTGGTTAATCTCAAAATTCTTCTTAAAACCAATTTATTAATTTTAGATATCAATTGGGTCACCAAAACGTTTTTTATTCTTTTATATTTGATAAAAAAATGGTATATACAAGTTTATTATCAGATTCTTTAAACTCTTCCCAATAGTGTTCTCATAAAGTTATACCACTTTTCATGGATTACTCAATGTTGTTAACAATTATAAAATAAAAAATTATTATCCTCATTATTTAATTTGAATTTTAGATTTTTTTCATGAGTAAGATTATTTTATATCTCCAGGTCACCATATATGCTTCAGTTATGCTTTAACCAAACACCCTGGCTAGTACAATTCACATTCTCCTAATTTTTGATCACATGCACGAAAATATTTTGGTAGGTATGTGTATAATATCGATGGTATCAGTGTAGTTTCTTAGTATGTAAACAAGAATACCTTAATTCTCTTCCTCTTTCTTATACACATGCATTGGAATTGTTATGTGTATCTTCTTCTTCACACAACAATGAATAGTTGTATGATCCTTCAATTTATTCTTCACATAACTGGAGTATGTGGTACCTTTATTGACATATTTTTTCATATAACTACAAATTATATACAAGTAAATCATTATTATTTGGGTATGTTTTTAAATGTACAATAATTTCATTAAATAACTCAGTGAGATAATATTATACTAACATAGGCTAATGTAATGGATCATCTATCTTATAGTCATGAAGACAGAAACACACCAAGAAAACATCAAAATTTAGGAATGTTATTCTTATTTATACAAATAAGCATGACTCAAACTTATTTCACTAGATATGAAAGGTTCTACTTATTCACACAAATCAGTAGGTCAAACTCTCATCTTCCCAACATCGAGTGGCTCATGGGACTCTTTACTTCTTCATGTAAAAGGGAGTGTAGAGATACTATATTTTATATAAATGATAGCTCTTATATAAAAAAATAGAAGTATCACTCTCTTGGAAAGGTGTTGTGGTATTTATAGGATTGTTTTCATCAGTTATCCTTCATTTATCCACATATTTAGCTTGAAATAAATATGTCATTTCAATATTCTAGGAAGTTGATATTATAAAAATATATAGATCGTAGCATGGATTTCCTTCTTCTTTTAAAAAACATAATACCGAATTTTAAGGTTTCTCTTCTTACGTGACAATGCCTCATGTTTATATAATAATGCTCACATGATCCTCTTTATATTTTAAAACTCGTTCTCATCCATGCATGAATATCGCTCAATATTTTTGGTTCTTTCTTTTTCAAAGCTATGTCATAGTGTAAAAAAAATACATGTAAATAGTATAATCATTCAAGGTGATCTATTATATGATCATATCAAACACTTGAGCACGGAATTATTTTGATATTTGATCCAGTTGTGGAGTTATTTTTCTTGAAGAACTATGATGAACTGAATCCCTCAGTGAGACTAGAGGTACTAGATCAAATCCTAGCATTATTGGATGGATCTTGTATGGTAGATAAAATAATTAGGATTATATGTGTATATTTTTAACATGGTAAATTTAACGTCACACTTCCATCCCGCATTTATTTTCAATATGTTTGGAAAGAACTATATTCTAATTTCAGTTATCGCCACTTTCTTAAGATGATACACGGGTTTGACACCACTTACGTGTGACACACACCCTACATGGGTTGCACAAAACATGAACAGTCCACTTCGTATCCTCAATGCACATCCTATGTGAACACCATTAAAACCCACATGTGTGCTCCCTGTAGGTGCTCTAATCTCCCTCACTCTATCCATTATCAGCCTACTCAGTCAACCTACGTCCCATATAGTTGAACCCTAGTCCATGATGTGGTTGATGTGGGACCTTTGTGAGGTTTTGGAAGGACATATGTTTTTTTTAAATACATAAATGAGTGATCCAATATTCAGAGATATCCTAAACTAATCAAAATTCTTCTTCATATATCCTTCATGAAAAATATATAATATATTATCATTTTTTGTATGTCCATCAAGAATCATCTAAATATAACGTCTCTATCTTCATGAAAATAAGTATTTTCTTGGTTGTAATCAAATATTATCTTGAAATAAAGAAATATTTCACGGCCTTCAATTAACATCCTCAAACATCATTGAATCATAAACACTATTGAATAGATCATCTTCATTATTCATTATAGTAGACAATGTCCTTACATTATACACAATTATCAAAAGATCTTTAGAATTCATAATGAATCAATAATAATCATACTTATAAACTAAATGACTACAAAATAACATCCTTAGGAAAATAATACTTGCGTACTTTCTTCATCGTCCATTCTTCCAATCTACATTGGAAATATTTTCTATCTTGGATGTTTGGGATTCCATATTTTAACTTCTATTGACTTCTTTATTTCTAACTTCATCAACATATAAATATTAATACAATATTTATATTTCATTGAACACCATTTATAACCAATAAAAACCATTAAGAATAAATTAAACTCATACACCAACTTTTATCTTAAATCCCCATTTGTATTTATTATAAATTCCTTGAATGATATTTCCAAATTAATATGTAAATATTTTAATCCTCCCCCTTGAATTTTCAAAAATTTCATTTCCCTTTCTCTTCACATTATTGAAAAAAATAAAAAATTCATGGGAAAAGGTTATCAGTCCAAAAATTACCAATGTATCATCCATCAATTTATTCTAAGTCAATGTGATCCATTCTTGATGTTGAAAACAAGAGGATTGGATTTACATAACAAATTTATTCTTTACCAATAGATCTTGATACCTCATTAATTGGGAAATCATATAAATATCTTCATGGGGTTTTCAATTTTTCTCTAGGATGATGATACTTAAATTAGATATGAATCTTTTTCATTAAATATCAACTGGAAACACTTTCTCTCACTTCAACAAATATATCAAAAATAGTCTAGTGTAACAAAGAGGATAAATAGCCTTGGATAAGTACCAAACTTCCACAGATATTATCTCATTAATGAATTAAATTACACCCCCTTTTGATATTTTTTTTATTTTTTCATCGAGGGATGAGAGATTATGAAAAATGATCCTTTTCCAAAGAATGATCTTCAAACAGTTTCCAGAATAATCAAGTTCAAATGAAATAATATTTTCTTGTAACTTCTTCATCACTATTCATTTTTCCCCTAAATAGAAATACTACTCAAAATATTCGTAATTTTAAATCTCTTGAATTATTTATTTCAAGAAGACATAATATGGAAAAAACATAAAATTGGATCTTTAACTTGTGACTGACCAATGATAGAAATTTCCACAACTTCACCAACACCATTTCAAAAACCAATATACAAAAATAATTTCACAAAAAACCCTTTTATTGAAAACCAGTTTTCTTAAAAACCTTTTCACAAATCCATCTAATACATATTTTAAAATCACCATTTTAAAATCAAGAACTAAATCACTTAACACAACAATTCACCACAATTTCACAATTTCACAAAAACCCATAAATCATAACTGAAGATGATTTAAAACATGATTTTAAAAATAATTTCATATCAATTACAGGAAAATAAATTAATTTGAAACTAATCCAATCAATTCTAGAAAGAGTATATAGGATTGAATCTGTCTAAATAAAGAGTTTTGGAGAAAATGATAAACAGAAGAAGAACGCCAACGAAACCGTGTTAAATCTCTACAAACCCACCTTTGTTCTCTTCCCCTATCACAACCAAGAACAAATGTAAACTTATTTTTCATCCATATCCCTATATCTACCCACAATGGACATATATATGAGAAATAGGGAAGAGGGGAGAAGTAGATCTAAGAAAGACAACAATAATGATAAATAACAGACACATGCCATGACGAATCAACTTATAATAACCAAATAAATCCTTTGAATCACCTAAATATTTATTTTAGGACCTTAAATGAACATTAGAGAATCATAATCTCAATTTAGGGATGAAAAAGTGAAAATAGTGAAGGTTAAAGACAAAATGTGTTAGATCCAATTTTTGTGATGGTTATTTTAACCCGCACATGGTTTAATCGCACGGTTATGTGAACTGTACACAAACTGTGAATTAGCCACATACATGAGGATGGAAATTTTATTGTTCTCCTTACATGGTATCCATAATTTTGCACCAACCTTGCTGAATCCACTACCTCAAAAGACCCAATCCACATGGGTTTTCCCAGGATATCGCATGGTTTGGACAAAATGTGCACTGCCCGTGCACCTTCCCTTTAGCCCCCAAATCCCAATAACAGTTCTCCAAAATCTTCCAAACTTCATCCATATACTTAATATAGCTGAAATCATAAATAAATGGTTACATACCAAAAAATAGGGGTTTTACATTTCCATTATTCACGATCCTTTTAACTCTCTTTCATAAGTATATTATAAGAAATTATTTATCCCTAACCTCATACTCAATCTTACATAAAACATTATCGACATAGAACTATTGTGTAAAATGTGATGACATGATATGTTAATAAATTTCTTGTAACTTATCAATCATATCTTCTTCCAAATTACCCCAAATACATTAATTTTTATAACTTTATCCTATAATGTTGGATTTCTATATTTCTTCCTTTTATAGTGAATTATATAGTTCCATCTAAATGTATTATCTATGTTATTTTCCAATTACTTGTTTCTTCCACCTTCTCTTGTATCCCCACTAATTAATTTTTATGACCATAACTTTCTATAATATATATGGTTAAGAAATAATTTGATCATGAAAGGAAAAAAATCCATTAATGATTCAAATATAAAACATTTGGGTGTATAAGAAGATCATATCCCTTTGAATCCTCATTATATATAAGGAATAAAATTCCTTTTTTCTTATATGATTTTCCATTTTTATTTATAGTACATAGCATAAATATATTAAGATATCATTGTATTTGATCATCTTTAACCATCTTTGTTTATGCATGTTGATCTCCTTTTTATGAAATTATATACATTAGATTTTTTTGAACATTATGTATTTTGTACTTTTATTGATTGGAATAATGCCTCCAAGTCATCAAGGTAATAGTTACCGTTAGAAACTCTAAATCATTACTCGTGTAATTTTTCCAATATAATATCAATAATATTAGGGCATGGGTTGTCACATAATCATATTAATGCATAAAAACCCAAAATTTTTATTATATTTGATATATAACGCAATTTTTACCCATTTAAGTGTTTTGTGAGTATATGTGCTATGAATTTTCTCTTATAAAAATAATTGAAGCCTAATTTACATTCAACTGACAAAATAAATTTTACTCCTTTTGTGTTATCTTGGATACTGTGTTTGGAAATTGTCTGAAATTTATAACAAACTGTAGATAATACACAACTAAATTGAGGAAAATATGGATCTAAATCACTAGTTTTGGCATAATCCATTCCTAATTTGCCTTACTATTTGAAGGATAAATATATATACCATTTCTGGTGTTCACATACCCTAACAATATGACTTTCTCTATCCACAAGTAACTTTTATTTTACTTTTCATAAAATATATTACTTCTCAAATTCATTAACTTAACACTTAAATTATCTTCATATTCTTCCAAAATCTAATATTATATGGGAATATTATCTATAAAGACCACCATAAATTTTAAAATACTCTATTGATCAATTCCATGAATATTATTAGTGAATTATTTAGTTAAGTAAATATCACTATGAACTCATTGTGTCTATAACTTGTACGGAAGGTAGTATTGGGAACATCATCCTTTATTACCATCAATTTATAATATTCTCATCAAAGATCAACATTGAAGAAGTATTGTCCTCTCATAGATGATCAAAAAGTCCATCAATATAAGGTAGATGATACTTTCCCTTTATCATGAACTTTTTAAACTGATGATAATCAATACAAATATGTATTTACTCATCATTTATATTGATATAGTGGATTGAGAAACACCATGGAGAATCACTAGGGTGTATAAATACATTTTCCAGGTTTTTTAGTTTATTTTTCATTTATTACATTTAAATGGTGCCTGTTTGGTAGGTATTCTTGAATAAGATTGGATCTATAGGTAAACGATCTACCAGGAAAACATCCTCTCAATTAAGAGTTAGGAAAAAAATCATTAGAGAATAAATTAGAAAATTCCTTCATAATATGAATGTATTAAATGAAAATCCTTTACTTTTCCTCAATCATTTTTGGAAGATATTATTTATCATAAAGAAATAATATTCATAATTCTGAATGGGTTTCCAAAAGTGAATCAAAATTATCCACACACTTGTATAGAAATAGAGAATGGTTTGAGATATGGAAAGTGATATCCCTTTACAAAAAGATGATATTGTCTATATATAAGGATAGAATTTCCAAGCCTTATATAACATAAAATTTTACCAACATGAGAATAAATATATTTTATTGAATATTTTCCCATAAATGTTAATTGTGGAAGAGTTACACACTTAAGATACAATTATTTCATCACTTGGTTTTTTGACCAATATCTCACCCTCTATATCTTGAGGTTATATTTGAATCTTTTTAAATAACATTAATGATATTAACAAATGCATAAATCAAGAATAACATAGGAAATTCGATATTTTTAATGAATAATTATTAGAACTACCAAAATATTGGTTTCATGATTCTCGTTGATCGATGATATTATATAAGTTGTTTATTCTTCTATTATCCTTGGAGGTTGTGATTTTAATTATCCTCTATAACTCTTATCAAAGTACATTGACCTAAATAGTGTTCATTCCACTTCAATTTGAATCATTAGACCATAGGGGAGGATTGAGGGAAATATTACATTAATATATCATATTGATTGTATTATTCCCATCCCTTTATCATTAATGTGATTGATTCATTTCATTTACACACTAGAAACATATGCTAAATCATTTGAGGAAGTTTCTTAGGGTTATTTTTCCCTCATTTTTGACACGTGGGTAATTGAATATTCTTCACTCAATGACTCTTTCAACAAAACCCATATAATTGAACTCTATTAATCGTTTTTGTCACCCATATAATGAGGTCCTTGAGATTCACTAATATCTATATCCACCTTATGGGTACATTAAATTATTTAATTATAAAAACCAATGTTCTAATTTATTATGTATTTTCAATGGATTTTTTTATGCCACAAAATAATCATCCAACATTACTTTTACGGTCAAAGAAAAAAAGAGGACATGCCTTTCATTCCTTGTGTTTTTACCTTGTATAACCCAATTAATTCATCCCCTTTGGTTAATTCCTAGAAATAATCTACCAATATTAATATAGAGGATGTGATAAAAATATTTATTAAAAAATGTTTTTTTACTTCAACCAATTCTATTGAGTTGAAGCCTTTCTTGGGAATGATATTCTTGATGAGTTTCCACCCCTGGTTAGTTTAATCCTATAAGTAATGAATGGAAAAAATATCATTTGTGAAATCATTACATTTCCCATCACATTATTTGTTACCATGATTCCTCCTATTTCCAACCATTTATTAAAAAAAGAAATTTATGGATAAGAATTCTCAAATAAATATTAATATAAAAAATGAAAGTAAGAAACTTGTAAATAATAACTAATCAATCACCTATATATCCAAACTCGTGACTTCACAACTCTCAATCAAGGTTATTTTTAATATTTCATTATATTATAATTAAATTATTCCATGAAAATAACAACCTCTTTCTCAAATTCAAAGTATATTGGCCATAATAACATAAACTTATTATCAAAATCTATAGATGTAGTGTATTTAGATAATATAGTATATAATAAAACATTTCTTAATGAAATATGTAATTATTTTTCTCTGTATTTATAAATTTTGCCTAAATTTTACAATACTCCTACCACTACATGGGGTATCCTATATATACAAATAATAAAATGGGTGAGCTAAAAATCCAAATAAGGGGATATAACATGATAAACATGGGGATACGTATCATAAGAGTAAATAATCATAACATGGAATCAAAAAAATGGAAGGATGATAAACCATAAAATTTAAACATGGAATAAGAGAAAAGATACCATAGAGTCATTATAATCATGTGATTCATATTAATATTCTCCAATAAAAAACATTTCATCAAACACATAATTTAAGGCTCAGTAATAAGATAACATAACCAAATTTTATAGTCTCACTTCCCAAATACCATACATGGTATCTCATGGAATATATATATATCCAAATTAATTGGGGGATTTATAATTTAATCTCAACTATCTCTTTATAATATATCATGATATGTGTTCGACATTGAGAGGAAATATATATATAATGTGTAAACATAAAATAAACTAATGATAAAGAAATGGGTTATATAATGTTGTTACAAGGATTTTTCAGATGTTGAGTCATGTATATACTAAAAATAAGAATTTAATATATCATATTGGATGTTAAAAGGTCATAAAATCACATTATAATATATTTTAGGTAATAAAGGAATGAAATGTTTTGGGGAATGAGATAATAATAATTGGTAAGAGGAAGAAATAAAATGGAAAATTTCCCTTTGAAAGATTTTTGGGATCTAATATAAAAAAAAATATGAAGTGAAACATAAAGGTATTCATATCCATAGTAAAGTTAAGTAAAATTATTCATAAAGAACTTAAATAATTCATATGAAGATTAATTAAATATGATGATATATATATATATATAGTGATAGATAATATAACCACATGAATGAAAATCATTGGGAGAGAACCCTTACATCGAGCCCTAGATTTCTTCAGAAACTCCACTAAACTATTTAATAGTCAAGTTAAATTTATTAACTATATATTTTAGAAAACGTTTCTTGTTTATTTTATATATACAATCCATTTTTTATCATATTATAATTATTTACTAAATTAATATTATTTACATCTATTATTTTGTGGTTGTTCAAAGCATGGTTCCAAAACCAATTTAATATAATGGTAATAGTAGAGGATCATTTCCAAATACTCCCATAAGCTCTATTAGTATAATGACACATTTTTCATGTCATTATAATAGTGATGAATTTTAATAGTTCAGTAGATAGTTACAATATAGGGAGTCATAAATGGTATGATTAATATAGATGTATAGGCCGACCATGTTGAAATATCATTAATATAATTAATAAAATTTAAATTTTATCATTCAAAAAGTTTAAAAATAACGCAATTTTAGGATTAAAATATAATAAATACATTTAAATTAATATTAAAAAGAATTCATTACAGGTATAAGTGAAAATAAAACATCATCATTTTCTTAGGTACTATAAAACTACCCATGTGAATTATGATTTTCAATTAGTTTAAGACATGAGAAAAACTAATAAATATTTTTTAAAAAAATTATATTAAAATTTTAGTAATTTTTTAAATTTATTTTATTTATTTATTATTTTTTTAATGGGGGTAAAAGGAAAATTGAAATTACAAACATTTGTTTTGAAACCCTTTCCTTGCTTTTTGAGTCGCCTCCTTTGGACTACATGTAGAGCCTTCAGAGGATGATAATTTGGTTAAAAAGGGAATTAAAAACATGAATAAGAGTGTTTAGAGAGGGATATGGGTTGTTACTCAGCAGAGGAAGAAGTTTTTGATGTGAGGAGAAAGACGTAGAGGGGTGTTTATATATCGAAAGTGGTATCTTTGAATAAAATGTTGATTAATTTATTATTTAGGATCAAGGATATGAATATTATTGAATCATATAAATTATAATGCCGTATGATTTATGATATACATTTATTTTAAATTTAAACACTACCAAAATTTAATGAGTTCTTTGAAATATATTATTCTATGTAAGTAATGGAAAACAGTTCTTATTAGGGTAAATAAAAAATAAGATTTTCAAATTGATTTATAGGTTTGGAAATTATGTTTTTTCTATCAAATAAATTATTTTAATCATTAATTAAAATTTCATCCATGTATTTTATTTTTTAATTAATTACTCATTTTAATATCATATTGATTTGATAAACTTATGTTTATACAAAAACTTTATTACGTTATCATTTAACTAAAATTATTTTTTTAGAAAATATGATAACATTACCAAAAGTTAATTTTTATTTTATGATTCCATAAATGAGATCAATTTTAAAAAAATAAAATTTTAAATTATATAATGATACTCTACAAATTTTAACATGAAAATATTTATTTCAGTAAATAAAATAAAACATGCAATATTGAAATGTATACATATTTATGATTCCAGTTTCATTATATGAGAAATAATTATACAAAATTATACTATTTATATATTATTATTTTAATTATTTTGAAATTTAATTATTCTAAATTTTACCACAATTAATGATTGGGTTACAATTTCCATAGTCAATTATATTTACAATGGCCTTTAACTATTTTAACAGTAATATAATAATTATACATACTATAAATACCTCTTATTTTATTTGGTTTTTATTCACTATATTTTATATGAATTTGTTTAAATTTAATTTACAAAATACCGACCCGGTTTCTAATATTTTTTATTAATTATATATATATTTTTTATATTATGATTTTTCCTGTAGACCATTACCTGATAGATTTTCAAATTCTACTTATCTTGTTATTTTTTATTACCAAATTGTAATATTGATAATTTTTAGGATTGTATTTATCCTTTATATATAATTTTATATATTGATGGAATAAAATAGTGTCTTTTTTTATGTTGTGCAAGTGATTCATAATTAAATAATAAACAAACATATATTTATAATAAAGATAACTTTCATATTGAAAAGCCTTGTTCTTTACATTAATGGTCATCCATATGGATTTATTTGATTTTGGGATTAAATTTATATCTATCTAGGATACAAGAATTTTCACTTTTAGTGATTCAAGTGTTGGTGGAATATCTAAATTTATTTATAGATATTTCAACTTGATGTTTAAATCTAATTTTTTATAAAATTTCCTTAATCATTTTTAGGATTTTTCTTCATGGTTGTTGATACATTATGATTACATTATCTATTTAGAAAAGTAGGTAGTCTCAACCCCCTGGGAATTAATAATGTTTTCTTAGTGATGTTCCTAAAACATTATTTTAAAAATATTAAATTTATATGATGATTTTTTAATTTTAAATAGAAGGTTTTTTAAAGGTAATTTGTGTAATAAATTTAATTTTTATTTATCTAATTATTGTTGAACATGATTAATTATTTTATTGTAATTGATGTTTTTCACATTTTTGAGGGGTTATCATATATTTTTTCGTTCACTGTTAAATCCATATATATTAATAATTACATATAAATCATAATTAAAATGTTTATTTATAAAGTTTACCTTAAAATAGAATCTAAATTTATTTTTTTTATGGTTGCATCACACAATATATCTTTGGTTATTTGTATTATTATACCCATTATTTATTATTTGATTGTGAGTCAAGTTATTTTGGTATATATATATATATATTTGTTAAACATGTTGGACTAATAATGTTGATCCAACATATCATATATACATTAGGTTTTTATGATCTCAAATATCATTTATACTTTACTGATGATCTTGTTTTTTAAGTGTGTTTGTCATGTTTTATATTATTCTTATGAGTTAGGAAATTGATTTCACTATGTATTCATTCAAGAAAATTTTTGGTGATATATTACTAAGTCTATAAAATATGATATTGGATGGGTCATGGATATGTAGTGAAAATGGACACCTCAGTCAACCACTTACGTAAAGGAAATATCTACGACTGTTGGCTACATCGAGGAATCACATGTGTGAAAATTTCCTTAATTAATAAGATACCCCACATCATGGAATTTCATACATGACTATTCATCTATTAAAAAAATTATGGGAATATTTTGATATGTATGAAATATCATACATAAATAATTGGATATGTGAGCACTCACCTATTTTAGTAATCATATACATAAATATTCTCTATGAGGAAATTGGTTACATGAATCGTCTACATGGTGAAATCAGCTATGTCACTTCAATTATCTATATTGGTATTAGTGAATAACCTATGTGAATATAATAGATACATTACTTCATTCAACTAAAATAGTTCTGGTGAATCTACCATGTTTAAATAATTTCTACGTCATTTCAACCATCTATGTGAGATTCAGATACGTGATTAACATGTGTATGAAATTCAATTTGGCTATGTGGTTTCAGATCCTCAAAATCAGATATATGGATTCAATTATACAAATCGAATATGTCTTGATGAAAGTTAGTATTGATTAAAATTAAATTAATCCAATGAATTTTTTTAATATTTTTGTATAATTCATAAATTCTCATTTTCCAATTTAAGATAAAATCGAATATAATAAGAGCCATGTACCGTGATGTTAGATAATGATTTCATATTTTATTTATCTTTACAGTTTTTATATTCAATCAAAGATAAAAAAAATGTCACTGATGCATATTTTTCTTTGTATTATGTCCAATTCATTCAAATATTGAGTGCACGTATTTTAATAAGTGGTGGGAATGCAAGTGAAAACTTATGCACAAAAAGTTAAGGGAACAATATAATAAAGAAAATTATTTTCTCAAATATCTCAATAATGATACTTAGATTTTATATGAAAAAAAGGAAAAGATGTATAACTTTATAAAATTCGATATTTTTAATAATTTTAATGTTCAGAAGACTCTCCGTCAGATGCTTACTGTTCATATTATTTCTCTGGGAGATCTTTGTTTTTCAGACATCTTTGTCTTACAGATGTGAGCTAAAATATAAAAAATCATTATTTTATTTTACCTCTTATTCAAGGTCCACACAAAAATAACATTTGAAGGATGTTTCTTATAAATCCTTTCTAGAGTCTAGTTGAAAACTCATGTTCTAAAACCATGTGTTGACTCCTTTCCCTCAGTAGTGCAATCCCTGGCAAATAGATTGGCAGTCCCTGAAAAAACTGATGGTGTAATGAAAATCATCACCCTCATTGATAATAGTGGTTTTTGAGTGGAATACATGACATATATTCAAAAAAAATAAACTATAAATATATCAATTTATATTTCTTTATACAATTTTTTACAATTCAAGCTTCATTAAAGAACATAATATAAATCATTCATAAATATGCGACGATAATTTTTTTCCATATAAACAAGGATTTAAATAACTCAATTAACTCCATCTTGAGTATTATTACTGTTATCCATAAAAAATATTTGGTATCAGAGTTATTTATTCTTGAGTTCTCAATAGAAAAAAGTGAAAATCTAAATATCTCATCAACAATGAACACTGTGACTGTTCAAAGAGAAGGAATTTATATGGTCAGAGCACCTTTTCTCATTGGTGATAATTATAGAATTTGGAAGTAAATAATGATGGTATATATAAATATCCTTATTTTGATGGTTTATCTCATTGTTGTGAAGCCTTATGAAATTTTGAAAAATTAAAAAAATCATGGGATATAGAAACTGAGGGAAACAATGATCTAAATTCTAATTCTATAAATGTTATAATATATTTTAAGTTATAGATGAGTTCAATAGTGTTTCTCAATTTAAAATGGCTGATGAAATGTGTACCACAATCTCAATTTCCAATAATGAAAAAAATAATGTGTTATATATAAGATACAATAACACAAAAATAATGTTTGAATCTTTTAGAATGATGGATGGAGAGGGAAGCACTTAGTAGATTGGAAGACTTAAAAAAATTTAAAATCTTCTTTCAATTGGGACACCAATTAATAAACCAGATAATGATTTTAATCTTATCAAAATATCATCACTAAGGTGGAGTGGTATTTCATATGATATCATATAATCAATAGAACTCAAAAGCTTCAAAAAAATATCTTATCAGTTCTCTGGTAATGTATGAGGGAGATATGGAATCTGAATCTGGACAACCTAGTTTAGTTAATAAAGAATATGTTTCTTTAAATATTTCATCTCAAAAAGGATTATAGTAAGTGTAAAGAGGATTTAGAAATTGAGTTATCTGATAGAAATTATTCAAGTATTTATGATTCAAACTATTATATTTCAAAATTTTATATAAAATTAAAAAAATTATATAAATAGATAAGAGGTTTCAAGAATTATTTTAACAAATATAATAATTCAAATGGAAATTATAAGGAATAGGTTGTTATAAGTGAAAACATCTTGGAAATATCAAGCTTAAATGTTTGAATATTCATGATGAAAAAATGAGTAAAGGAATAATTTATGAAATTTGGTTACAAGAATAAATATAACCAATCCATGAAGGAATTTTTGAGTGTTTCAAAGTATTCTGTTGCTATTTTTTCTTTGTAATTAGAAGATAAAAATTATAATCTAAAATCACACATGCGTTTTATGGAACAAACTAACGAGGTACATTGTTGTTAATCTTTTGAATAAGAAACTAAACCAATACATAGATATTTCTTATTTGAGGAACTAGATGAATATTTTTACATGTTATAATATTAATACGAGTGATTCAAAGATAAAAATAAAAAACACAAAAAATGAAGTGAAGTAATTGTTATTGAAAAGAAAGAATATTGTGACCTTAATTTTATTTCATTACTTTTACATCATTTTAATAATAAAAAACATAAAAACACTACACAAAGTGGATATAAGGTTTTAGATTCTTGGGAAAACTAGTACCATAAATAAATTTTACAACATAAATCACAAACATTTATTTAATTCTTTATTCTCTATCTTCTTATCGGCCCTTGTATAATTTTTAGTACATGGAGACACCAAATGATATAATTCAAAAAGGGATGAGATAAAATCCTAATAAGGGGAAAGATAGTAACATAAAACAATGTAACATGTTGTGATAATAATCATAACATCATTTATATAGCATCATGTAATGTGAGAATTCATAAAAATAAAGCATAATGTATTAGTGGTTAACTACCGCACATGGTTATAAAAAAACTAGCATCATATTCACAAATACTTTCACATTAACTCATGAGATTCATAACCTTACCCAATTAAATGGAGTGGTGTATAATTATAGGTGCACCCATCACATTAAAACATTCATATTGCACTATATAATTACGGGTGCACCAGTCACATCATAACATTACATTATTAGGCCTGCAACACAGAAATTATATCAAACTTGAAAATAAGATAACCCATGGAAATAAATGGGTTTTACATCATAAATCAAAAATTCATAAAAATTTGGTAACCAAAATAAATATGGAATTCCATTCTTGACATAGAACCATTAACCTCAATTGAATAGTGAAACAATCCTTGAGAAGTAAAAAGGGTGTGTTTATTTAAAAGACATGTTCTTTTAGAAAACATTAGATTTTTCATTAAACCAATTAGAGAAAATTTATATCCCAAAAAATTTAAGATAATGGTTAATAAATTATTTATAATTCATATCTATACTGAAAATGGGGTGAATAGGGAAAACCCAAAAAAGAGAGTTGGGTTTAAGAATTTCCCCTTACCTTATGTCTAAACGCTTTATTCACTTAAAAGTATTGTATAATGAAATTATATTCATTAATTAACAATACCATATCCTTTAATACATGAAATTTATTCATTATGGTGTTATTAAGTTCTTTTATGGACCACTAGATCATTTATATAGCTTAAATACATTGTTTAGGAGTGTTAATTTTCTTAGGTTTTATGAACGGTTCACTCGTATTTATTAACGATTCACTCATATTCATGAATGAATATATTTATTTGAAATGTGTTTAAACATAAAAAATTGATAATATATATTATTAATGAAATTATAGATATATAAATTAACATAAAATGATTTTTTTTATATACCATGAGGATGAATCATTAGATAAAAGTTTAATGATAAACACTTGGATTAATTTGGCAGTTTTTCTCACAATGAACTTGTTTTGTATTATTATTTTATATACCAATTGTATAAGGATTATAGAATATAGTATAAGATAAAATAAATATATTATGATCTGTTTCAATAATTAATATGTTTTCATGACCATTCTCTATGATGGTAATGCAAATTGAAAACACGTCATCCTTGAATATGTGATAAATTAACACATCTCAGATGGTGTTTTCATTTATAGTATAAAAAAAAGAGGTAATGTGAGATTATGATGAACTAACCAATTATAATAACATAATTCTATTTAATATATGTTATTAGTGTTATCATACCATTTGTGTGAAAGTAGGTGAAGAAAGAAAGGGAAAAGATACGAATCGGAAAGAGGAATTCACCTCTTCGTTTTATCTACTTTGGGGGCCTCTTTAAGGGAGAGGATTTGGTATTTTGAGTAAAACAAGGGCTTCTGGATGTGTGGAAGGAGCTTGGGTATATTAGGGTAGAATTTAGTTAACGATTGTGTTTTGAGAGGTGGGAAGAAATGAGGGTGTGAGGGGTGATATTTATAGTGAAGGGGAGGAGGGTTTTCTTAATATTATATTTGTTAATTTATTATTTCTCCACAAGACATGAAATATTGGGGATTATTGTGACTAAAGATAGTAATAAGTTAATGTGAGTTTGATCCAATGGCCATTTACATCATCCATGAACTAAGAATGATGCAAAAATTTATTTGTTTAGTACATATTTTAAATTATTGGATTTCACAACTCACCAAAAAATAAATTATTTTAGAAAAATCAAAAAAATTAAACCTAGAAATTTTTTGATGTGTAGAATCCAAAAATTAAATCAATTTTTCAAAAAAATATAAATATGAAAAGTTTAATTTTTAATTAAAATCATAATTTACTTGAAAAAATACAGACTTTAAAATTGAATCTTATTTTTTAATGCTTTCAAAAATTACATGAGGTCTAATGAAATTATCTTTATACTAGAAGATATAAGATTTTTAATTTATGAAAACATTTTAGGAAGCTAAACATTCTTTTAAATTAATTAATTAATAATAATTAATTAATTATGACTTACAAAATAAAAAAACTTTTACTAAGGTATATTGTCAGCTATAATATACCTAAATCGTATTTTTATATTCATGTGGGGGGGTTATTATTCTTTTGGATGATTTACTATTCATAAGGGTCATATTACTATTCATAAGGTTAGGTTACTATTCATAAGGGTAGGTTACTAATCACCAAAAATTATGTTTTTTCTATTGGACTGCAAACATGTAACAACCTAAGATTTTATGAGAGATTATTTTATATTGATTTTATGTGTTATGTTGTATGATACCCCAATATGGGATTGCGCTATGCTTAACACTGTATTAGTTTGCAGTATACGCAACAATATACTTGGCTTGTGTTATGCACAATTTAAATTATTTTTTAAAGAATTAATTTAATGCTACACTATGTAAATATTTTGTTCAATGTATAAAATAAATATGTTTGGATTATTTTATACTATACTCCAAAGTAATATTGCACTAAACTCAACACTAACTTGTCTTTCATTACACGCAAGAGAGACCTTCTTTGATAGCTTTTGTTGTACGCAATACTGAGTTTCACTAAACAATGTTATAATATTAAAATATTTGATAAAATATCCATTATTAATAGTATTAATTTAATTTTAAATTTTATATAACATCAACATTCATATTTTTTATTTTCTACAACATTATATAAAGGAAACTTCTATTTTTCAAATAATAGAAGTATTTTTCAAAAAAATGCAGTTTTTCTACTTTTTGATGGCCCACCAATTTTAAATCTCATTTTCACACTTTTATGTATTTTATTTTACAAAATAAACATATTCTATGAAAGAAGGACATCATAATTTATCTTGGATGATTTTTTTAATTTTTCGGATGAAATTCATATTTGGATGAATAATGAAAAATACTGCATTTTAATTTAAAACTACCTTTTCGTATAAATTATTTATTTAGTTATATTATCATTTTAATTGGTTTTAATGTGTAATTGGATTATGTTTTTAAAAGTTAATACATTTTTGTCATTATAAGTAATATCACATTTAAATTGGACATAAACACATGACAATATTTTGATATGTTTTTATTTCTTAAAACCCTACTTTTGGTTTTGACAACATAATTAATTATAAATTAATTTTTGTTGCCAATTCTGTGTGTTATATTATGAAAATTGGATTGAATATTTGTAATTAGTGGTTAAAATTTATTTTAATATGTTACTTTTATTTTTTTTGGATATTATGAAAAGTAACTACAATACGTTTTATTTACCACAGTTAAAGGTAAATTGGGTAAATTAGGGTAACTAACAATATGATAAAGATATTAAATTACCCTAACACCAACTGAAATCCCATTGGATGAATCAAAGTCGACCAATATAACCTATCGGTTAAAATTTATTAATTTAATTGACTTTTTTCCATGAAATGGATGTAATTATAATTAAAACAAAATTAAGAGACTACTTGTCACTCTCATATATCTTATAAGTATAATAATTTCAATATAGTGATAAACATGATTAGATATTGAGCCTAGATAGTCTTCATAAATATAATTAAATTATATACAATATTTACATTTATTTACATTTTTTCTAAATTAAATAATTACCATAAATGATCACACAGTAGTAATTTAGAAGTTATTTTATTGATAGAAAAATCCAATAAATAGTTTTAAAAATATTAAAATAAATTTCATATGAACTAATTTATGTGATACACTAATTTTATTGGTTTATATGACTTGTTAAGAGTGTATTAAATAATTTGGTATCAATTTCTATACTGTATGGATTTTATTTAAAGTTATATAAATTAATAATGTCAAAATTGAAATAATTGATATTATTTAAAAATAACATATTATTAAATTTTTTAAAAATCCCAAAAAATATTAAAAAAATTAAAAATTGAAAACTATAAGGTCTAAAATTTTATAAATCATCCAATTATTCAGAATCAAAACACATTATTAAATATTTATAACCATTTAATATTTAGAATATTATTACAAAAAACGAAATTAAATATATTAATTAAGGCTAAATCCCAATGATAAGATTTTAAATAAAATAAATCATTTCTAAATTATATTGGTTGAGAGTATTTAGACCCATAATCATCTTTTATTTTAAATTAATGAGTTTTTGGAGCACTATAAACAAAAAATTAATTTATAATAAATTAATATTTCAAGGCATTCCAAATGTATTACTCCCCTCTCTAATAAAAGGGAACCTCTCCTTCCCTTTTAATCCCACCTCCAAAGACCTTTTTCTCAAAACAACCCTACCAAATATCCTCACAAATTCCCTAAATTCATCATAGTGTCCACCCTTTTGTAATAAATCAATATTAAGGAGTCCTTTTGTTCATACCAATAGAAGATACCTGAAAAAAGAGGAAATTGTTTTATCGCCTATTTCAAAATTCTTTTCTTCTTATACACCCTATTATTATTTTTTTAACATAATAAAGTAATATATATACTATATTATACATTATGAGATGTTATTATAATTATGTTTAACCCTTATTCCTTCTTTTATCCATCCTACGAATAACAATATCACCATGTGTGCGTACACATGACTTATCATCTCAACGTCGTGGTGTAATGTGTTATTCAACAATATATAATTTGGATGGGTATATTGATTAGTATAATGGATGTATATAATTAAAATAACATGATATTATTTCTTTAAAATTCATATAACATCCAATTTCACATCATTTAATCATCAAGGAAATGATATCGACGCTTGTGTGTACGTATGGTTTACAGTCGTCACGACGAGATGATATTCATTTTCCACGTTAACCATTAAAGAGTGATAATAAAGTATATATAATAAATAAGAAGAAAATATATGAAATAATAATTCTAATATATTTAGGTATATAAATATATATGTCATTTACTTACTTTCTTTCAATTAAATAAGGAAATGGAAAAAACGTTCATGCGTATGTATAACCTACTGCCTCCATGAATGGTATATTCCATATCATTTTTCTATATATTATATACATTTATATAACTAATATTTATGATATATAAATTATATTTTACCTTTTTATGTAATTAAATCATGTTATATTTAATAATATTAAGAATAACAAGTCAAAACATGTAAGATAAATAAAATGATTATTTCCCAAAACCATTCTTTAACATGGAATGGATAAATAAAGGGGTAATATAATTTCATAAGAAAATAATATATGATATAATAAATATTATTATGGTTCTGTTACATGATAATAATAAGTTTAAACCCACTATATAATATTTTCAGACACATATAGATGAAATCTGACCGATGGTTATGGATAATTTTGAAATCACATTTTAATCTGAGATTGATTATACATAAGTACTTACTGGTGTTATATTTATCATCCATGTCCATGTTTTCAAAATATATTTTCATAAAATTTTTATTATTATTCAATGTTTTTTTAAAGAAATTTTTACCCGTTTTGTACTTTTACTACATGGTTTGGAAGGAATCTTTCTTTCATTTACCATACGAGGTAGTTTTTGACTACTATTGAAAAAGTATGGGGATAATGTTTTTATCTAATATTGTATAAATGGACTCTTATGATTTCTTAACACTTTATTTCCATGAATATTACTTTATAATATTTCAATTTTTTGAAATTAAATTCATTTCATTTAATATTACATGTCATTTTGAGAAAATAAAACATTTTTGATGAAAAAGGATATTTTCCTCCAAAATTAAGTTTAATTGTTTTATCAAAATTATTTTCCATATAAGATGACACTATTTAAATAGGGTTTAGTTTATATCCCAATTATAAATATTATTTGATTGTGTTAACGATGGAAATATTTTTATGATATCCATTTATTTTATATGGATTATATTATGATGGAATGATGTTTAATCAACCCATTTTATTTCATGGGTTATGCTATGATGAATGAATTATGTTTTTGTGGAACATGTAGTAATGATTACATAATGGGATGGGTGGGACCTATATATACCACCACTTCATTGGGTAAAGAATTATATCTCATTATATAGACATTAATGAAACGATAATTAAATCTGGTTCAGTAATATAGGGCTGGAACGACAAGTAAATCTGGTTCAGTAATACATTGCTGGAATAACTATTAAACCTATTTTAATAATGGAATTTGTCCACTATGATGGTCTTGGAAGCAATGCGTTGGGTACTATGGAAATAATATTATATGATTATATATTTTCTACAATCCCATGTTTTATGCCAACTCAATTTTATTATGGTTAATTTTCCTTTATGATCTATGCCTTACGTACTGCCAAGATTTATTTCATGAACTAATTTTTGGATATTTAAACATTATGTTAATGTTTTTACATTATTATTTTTATGTTTTTTTATATTTCCTCAATGTTTACCCTTATTGAGTGTTGATCTCGCACTTTTTATTTTTTCTTTTCCCCAAGATATAACGCAATGTTTTAGGTAGGAAAACAAAAGGGGAAGATATTTATGGGAGATATAGAAAGTTATTCACCAAGTTAGTAGATTATATTCTATTTTTTGAAATACACTAAAATAATACGGTCTTTGTGTGTATATTTGATTAATTTATTAAGTATTTTGGTAAATAAATTTAATTTCCATGTACGTCAATCTTGGGTCATTACAAAACATGTTACTAATCACAACCATGTATGCCATATTTTCGAAATTCAAAACACGAAAGTGGAAAATTTATGTTTAATGGTCACATAGTAGTTCATTTAAGCATGATGTGGAATTGTATTTCCCAATGTGATTTTATATGATTATGAAATTAATATAAGTCAAATTTCATTGATAAAATTTTGGGTTATTACATTCTCCCCCTTTTTGAAATTTCACCCTAAAAATTTGATTTTACATAAACACGTGAGGGTACTTCTCCTTCATCACATCCTTTGGTTCCCAAGTATCTTCTTCATACTTATAGTTCTTCCACAACACTTTTACAATGTGGTTTATCTTATTGCGTATAATCGTATCTCTCTAATACATAAACTTTATTCTCTGGTCCTCATAAGAGAGATCATATTCCAACAGTACCACCTCTGAGTGAAGTACATGTCAGAAATCTTGTATGTACTTCCTCTAAAGTCATACTAGAAACACATCACGAACAGGAGCCGTATTCAGTGGAAGTGAAAGCTGATAGGCCATGGATCCTATGTAGGAAAGGATCTCAAAGGTGCCAATGTACCTTAGTCTTAGCTTCCCTTTCTTTTCAAACTGCATGAGTCTCATCCACGGTGATATTAGAAGGAGGAATTTATCTCCAACATCAAACTCCAAGACCCTTCGACGGTTGTCAATATAAATTTTTTTTGACTCTGAGTAGCATTGATATGTTTCAAGATGATGTGAACCTTCTCTATCATTTCATTAACTAGATATGGTCCATGTAGCTTTCATTCTCCAACTTCGTCCCAACAGGTTGGTGTTCTACAATGCATAACATATAGTGCTTCATATGGAGCCATCTAAATACTTGATCCAAAGCTATTAATTTATGAGAACTCAACCAATGGGATATTATGATCCCATCCACATTTTAATTCTTAAGTGGAGGCTCATAGTATATCTTTGAGAATCTGAATAGTCATTTCATATTGGCCATCAGTTTGGGGGTGATAGGTCATGATGAAATTTAATTCAGTACTAAAAGGATGCTAGAGACTCCTTTGGAATTTAGATGTGAACCTTGGATCATGATCATAGACAATCGAGAGTGGGTCCCCATGTAGTCTCACCACTTCCTTCAAATATATCATTGAAATTTGTTCAAGTGAGTGATCTTCTCGAATACTGATAAAGTTAGAATTCTTGGTGAGTTGGACAACCACAACCCATATCACATTATTTCCCTTGAACATCTTCTAGTGACCCATGAAAAATTCCATAGTGACATTATACCATTTCCACTTGGGTATAAGAAATGGATTTATAATCAATTTGGTATTTTTTCACTCTGCTTTAACTTGTTGACATATCATGCACCTTGAGATATATTCACCAATCTACTTCTTCATGTGGTCCAACTAGAAGTGTTCTCAGTGATCAATGTACATCTTGATGCTACCAAAATGGATTGAGAACAATGAGCTATGTGAATTATCAAAGAGATCCTTCTTTATCTTCGGTGATGAAGGTGCACAAATCTACATTCTAAAATGAATCAAACCATTATCATCGATATAGAACTCTAGAATATTTTATTCCTTTACTGGATTCACCATCTTTTGTAGCTCTAGATCATCTCTTTTTCTTCCTTAATCCTACCTTTGATAGATAGTTGTAAAATAATTTGGTCAAGGGAGGATGTATTCCCTAAAATTATGATTTACAAATCCATCCTTTTCATATCCATGTAGATAGGTTCTTTCTCAATCCAACAAATTAATATATAAGCAGGTTGTTTTTTTATTAGAGCATCAGATGTCTTGTTTACCTTTCTATGATGTTAATGAATAGAGATATCATAATATTTGATTAGCTGTAACCATATCCTTTGATTCATATGGAGATCCTTTTGTGGTAATATACACTTTACAATATTATGATCAGTGTAAATGTAAAAATTCTCCCTATATAGGTATTTCCACTTGATTTTCAAGGAAACAATCATAGCTTCTAGCTCTAGATCATGCATCTGGTAGTTCTACTCATGTATCCTCAAATTCTATAAGGTATAGACTATAAAATTATCATTTTTAATAAGTATAGAACCCAAGAAAGTATTTTAAGCACAACTATATATCAAAAAACATTCTTCATTCTTCGGTAATGTGAGTACATGTGCAGTGATCAGCCTTATCTTTAGCTCCTTGAAGTTTCCCTTACAATCTTACAACTGGACATACTTTAATGTTTCCTTGTTTAGAAAGCGAGCTAACAATCATGAGAATTGTTTCACAAAATGCCAGTGGTAACTTGGTAATCAAAGAAAACTATGTATTTTTATGAAACTAGAGGGTCTAATCCATTCTTTAATCACCTTTGTCTTTGAGTGGTGCATAGGAATTCCCTCACTTGTGATCCCATGTCCTAAGAATATTACTTGATTCATCCAAAAGTGACACTTTCAGAACATGTTGTACAACTTCTCCTTTATCAATTTCATGAACACAGGTTTTATATGTTCGTCTTGTTCCTCCTTTATCTTGTAGTGGATGATAATATCAACAATAAACACTACCAAAATTTTTTCAAGATAATGTCTAAAGAAAATATTCATAAAATCCATAAATATTTTAGGTGCAATAGTAAGTCTGAAGGGAATTACTAGAAACTAATAGTACCCATTCCTTATACAGAATATAGTCTTCTAAATATCTTCCTTCTTCACCATTAGATAATGATATCAAGAACAAATATCAACATTTGAGAAGTAATGATCTCCTCGTAGCTGACCGAACAAGTTTTCAATCCTTGGGAGAGGATACTTTTTCATTATAGAGATCTTTTTGAGTTCCTAATAATTGATAAACACCCACATTGATCCATCCATCTTCATTACAAAGAGCACCAGCACACCCTGAGGTGATGCACTAGGGAATATGAACCCTTTTATTAAATGATCTTGAATCTAATTCTTGAACTCCTCCAGTAATATAGGATCCATCCTATAGGGACACTTTGAGATAGGAGTAGCTATGGCTATGAGTTCTATGGAGAACTCTACCCCACGATCTGGGGGAAGTCCATGAAATTCTTCAAGAAATACATCACTGTATTCTCTCACGATGGTAATTTATTCTAGTTTGAAACTTTCCTTTGACTAAACCATTTGAGTGAGGTATGCCTCTTCACAGGGAATCAACACTGAAACCATTGAAGGATTTTTGAAAAAAGATTCCTAATCTTCATTGAATTTGTATAGAATAATGGGATGGTTCATAATATAAAAAGATATTTCCTTTTCCTGATATTTGATATGTTTTCTATATAAGGAGATCCAATCCATTCCCATTATAGCATCGAATTAGACCAAGGAAAGTAACACGAGATTCACAGGAAGAATATTCCCACATACTTCAATAGTATAAGATTCCAACACATGGGTTGCAATTTTTTCACCACTATATGTTTTACAAAATTCTCTAATTCACAGTTTTTGGGATTAGATTCCATATTTCTAAAAAAATTGAAATATATAAAGTAATGCATAGAACTAGAATCAAATAATACTTTTTTCATTATTGATTGAATAGGAAGTGCACCTTGTATGGATTAATTTTCTTTCTGAACTTCCACAATATTTATGGTTCAAACATTCCCATGTTCCTTTGGATTTGGTGGATGGTGACACTAATTACCCTTGAGGGCTTGAGGTTTAGTGCACTCGATTGCACAGTTCCCATTCTCCCTACAGTTGTAACATTGGACCATTGGTGGTGATTTTCATTCCTCCACCACATTATCATGCGTTCTCATGTCTTTTTGACATTAAAGAGCTTGGTTGACTTCATTACCACACATGAAACATTTTCCCCTCCCAGTTAATTAATTACCATAATGCTTCTTCCCGCATTTTTTTCATGAGGGTGGATGAATTTTCACCCCTCCTTTATCATTTGATTCTCTGGAATGAAACTCCACCATTCATTTCTTATCACCATATCCATGGAAAAATTCTCCAAACTCTATTTCTACTTTGAGAGCACATCGAACAACTTCTTCATAACTCATAATGTCTTGAATTGAAATATTCTTTTGATGTTTTGGTTTTAACCCACTAAAAATTAATCAATTTTTCTATCATTGTTTATAACCAAACCCAAATCATACATAGAAAGCCTTGGGAAATTTTCTTTGTAGGTCATGACAGATTCTCCTTCCTTTTTCTTGAGCTCTATGAATTGAATCTCCATATTTGTATGAATAGTTCTTGGGAAATACTTTTTAAGAAACATGATCATAATGTCTTCCCATTCCATCTCAAAAATTTCATCAGCCGAATTGGTGTTCTTAATCAAATCCCACCATTAATCGGCCTCTATATATAGGTGATAAATGGTCAGAATCACCTTCCCCATCTCATAATAGTGAAGCACATAAAAGATCTTCTCCAGAGTGTTTATCCATTTTTTGTAACTAGTGGATCAAAAGATCCACTAAATGTTAGTGGTCGTTACCGCATAAAACACTCGATAGCCAGTTGCTCTTTCTTAGTTGAAGGGGGATGCAACAAATTATTCAGGTTATTGTTATAACCTGAGATATCTTGGTAAGAATCTGCATGAATTTTTGAACTCCACCACCCAATGCATTGGGATATTGTTTAGGAAATCATTTCATAGGCCATCGCATGTGTTTTTGTCCTAGTTTCTCCTGGTCCCCACCATTTCCTAAAATAGAAAAGGATATAACAAAACATAAGTCAACAAGTCATAAATAAATAACTTATTCATTTGGGTAATTTATAAAAAATCATATCTTATGGGGTCCCTATGATTAACAAATCTTATTGTGTTCATATTTGAACTTAGTCTCATATTATTGGTTTTATATCGGGTTCACTAATCCTAATTCGAAAATTAAATAAACCTTCACACTGATACCAACTACAGTGACCCTACATTTCTTACATTACATTTAAATCACTTTAATGATAAAAAATAAAAAAATTACACAATAAATATCCAATGGTTTAGAGTCTTGGGAAAACTAGGGCCATACATAACATTTAAAACATAAAGCATAAACATTTATTTAATTGCTTCTTCTCTAGATTCTTATCAGCCCTTGTGTACTCTTTAGTACATGTAGTAACATGAGGATATACATAAAAAATGGGTGATCTAAAATCACAATAAGAGGGAAGTTAATAGCATGAAAAAACATAACATGGGGTGAGCATAATCATAACATCGTTTATATAATAGCATGGAATGTTGCAATGCGTAAAAATGAAACATCATGTCTTAGTGGTTAAATACCATACATAGTTGTGAACAAAACTATTATCATTTTCATGAAAAATTTCACTTTAACTCATGAGATTCATCACTTTACCCAATGCATTGAAGCAATTCATAATTATGGGAACACCCGTCACATTCAAACATTCATATTTCTCTATATAATTTCGTGCTCTCCTGTCACATCATCACATTTACATTATAAAGCCTACCACATAGAAGATATGTCAAAGATGAACATAAAATAAACCATGTAATGAAATGTGTTTCATTTAATAGAGAATACATTAATAAAAATTTGTTTCCTAAAATAAATATAGAAAACCATTCTTGACATATAACCATTAACATTGAGTAAAGTGTGAAATAATCTTTGAGAAGTATAGAGGGTGTGTTTATTTGAAAGAAAGGTTATTTTGAAAAACATTTGATTTTACATAAATCAAATTATAGATCATATATGTATCCTAGAAGAGGTAAGATAATGATGAAAAAGTTATTTTAATTCATATCCATAATCAAAATGGGTTAAATAGGGAAAACCAAAAGAAAGAGAGTTGGGTTCGAGAATTTCTTCTTACCTTGTGTCTGATCTCTTTATTCACTTTAAAGTACTGTATAATGACTTTATATTAATTAACTAAAAATTAAATATCCTTTAAAACATTAGTTTTATTCATTATGGTTTTATTATGTTAATTTTTGGACCTTTGTATGAGTTATAGAGCATAAATTCATTGTTTGTGAGTGTTAATATTCTTAGCTTTTATGAACGGTTCAATTGTATTCATTAATGGATGTTCTTTTAAAATGTGGTTAGACGTCAATAATTGTTAATATATATTATTATTTATATTATAGACATATAAATGATCTTATAATGAGATTTTTTATATACCATTAGGATGAATCATTCGATATAAATTTAATAATAAATGCTTGGATTAATTTGGCAGTTTTTCTCATAATGAACGAGTTTTGTATTATTATTTTATATATTAGTGTATAATAATTATAGATTATAAAATAATATAAAATAAATATATTATTATCTGGGTAAACCATTAAAATGGTTTTCTGACTAGTATCTAAGATGGTAATTCAAAATGAAAACTCATCATCTTTTAACGTGATAAATTAACACATCTCAGACAGTGTTTTCATGTATAGTATAAAAGGAGAGGTTAGGTGAGATTATGATGAAATATGCCATTATAATAATACAATTATATTAAATATATGTTTTTGGTGTTATCATACCATTTGGGTGAAATTAGGTGAGGAAATAAAAATAAAAGAAAGGAACTTAAATGAAAATAAAAGAATCAGAAAGTTGAATTTACCTCTTGAGTTTATCTCCATTGAGAAAAACTTCAGGGGAGAGCATTTGGTATTTTGAGGATATAAAGGTTTTATGGAAGTGGGGAAGGATCTTGGGGGGATATTTGGGCATAATTCAGTTATGGATTGAAGCTTGAGATATTTGAAGAAACGAGGGTGTGAGAGGTGGTATTTATGGTGGATGGGAGGAGGGTTTTCTTAATATTATATTCATTAATTTATTATTTCTCCACAATTCAAGGAATATTGAGGATAATTGTGACTAAAAATAGTAATAACTACATTTGAGTTCAATCCAATGTTCATTTACATCATTCATGACTCAACAAAGATGTATAAATTCATTTATTTAGCATATTTTTTTAAATTATCAACTTTTACTATTCACTAAAAATTAATGTATTTCATAAAAATCACAAAAAATCGCCCTTAAATTTTTTAAAAACATGTGGACTCCAAAAATGAAATCCATTTTTAAAAAATAATTATGTAAATATGAACAATTAAATTTTTAATTTATATCATAATTTACTTGAAATAATACATATTTTAAAATTAAAACAGATTTTACAATTCTTTCAAAAATTAAATAGCGTCTTATAAAATTATCTTAAAACCAGAAGTCATTAAATTTTTAATTTATGAACATATTTTTGGAAAATAAAATTTATTTTAAATTCATTAATTATTTATAATTAATTATTTATGACTTACAAAAATACCAATACTTTTACTGTGGTCTTATTGTCACTTATAATGTGCCTAATTTTTTTATACATTAATGGGTGATGTTAATATTATTTTGGATGATTTACTATTCATAAGTGTCATATTACTATTCATTATGGTAGGTTACTATTTATAAGGGTAGGTTACTATTCATTGATAAATGTTTGGATCGTTAAAGAGAATTAAGTAAACAAATTCAAATTTGAACAACTAAACTGAAAAAATTTGCAACAGCTTGTCTTGAACATGGAAATAAAATTGAAAAATTATAAAAATAAGTTATTTATTTTTAATATGATTCTATTTTATTTATAAAAGGTAAAAAATATTTAAATCTAATTCTTGGTAATAATAAAACTCATAAAAATTGATTTGGGGTAAGAATTCAATGTGAAAACCATTCTTTTACATGAACTATTATATACATGGATTCAAAAAAATCTTTCAAAACTTACTTGTTTTCATAGTGGGGAGCAAATATACTATCAAAATGATACTAATTTAAATAAAACAAAAAATTTGTGGAGTGAAAAATAATTTTTTCATGAAATATTTTAAAAAATTAAGTATTGAAGGTTTTTAAAAGCTAAAATTGATCTGGGATCCAAAATCCTTATGTTATAAACTCTATATAACAAAGAAAATATGACCTTATGTTTTAAAATTTCAGGACCTAATAAATTATGAGTACCAAAAAACTTTCTTTCTTAATTTGACTTTTTAGATGCAAAGTTACAAGAGTACCAATAAAAGGAGGTATATGGACAGTGGATGCTCAATGAATATGAGTTGATATTTCTCTAATTTTCACTTATTATCAATTATATATGGAGGTTATGTCACTTTTGGGACAATGTAAAAGGAAAAATTTAACAACCAGTTATGGCCCCCCACTCTCCTGGTCTCTGTTCTCCTCTGCGCTCGGGTTTCTTCCCAACACTTCCACTACCATTCCCTCCATCTCGTCGCCCCCCTCGCAGTGAAGATCCTTCTTTGGTTCTCCTCCTCTCCTATCTTTATTTTTACCCTTTTCTCCTCCTGGACTCATTCTATCTCTCTTGGTGACCAATGATCCTCTTCCCATCACCTTTGGCTTCTCCATGTTTCTTCCTCTTTGGGCATGTTTTCTGCTTTCCCTCTAGTGAAGGTGCTTCAGTCTTCCTCAATTCGAAGACGTATTCTTCAGTCTTCCTCGAATCAATGGTATTTTCTTTGGTCTCCCTGGAATTGACATCTTCTTCGGTCTTATTCGTATCGTCGACAATATTTTTCCTAGGTTTCCTTTCTTCTACTTTGATGGTTCCCAGTTTTTCTTCCTCGTTGACGATGCCTTCATTCAGAGCCCTTAGTCTCTTGAAACAGTGCTCTGGGACTAAATTCCACTGCTCCAATCCTGGTCAGATCTGAAGTGGTGGTTACAATGGGGTTTTGGGATGTTTAGTTCAATGACCGTCAATGTTCCAGGGGTGGTGTCCTCGATGTTGGCGTTGGTTTTTTGGATTTCTTCCTCATGATACCAATGAAGGATTGCTTGATTCTTCCCAGAAGTCAATATATATAATGATTCTTCAATGGGGTTCCATTTTGTGGTTGGAGTTTGGTTTTTTCTACATTTGGTTATGGTGGTGGCCGTCGGTGTTTATCACAATGGTGTCATGACTATGTTTTAGGATTTATGATGAAGTGAGCTCAGTATTCTTGGGTGTCTTGTTTGCTTTTGGTTTCCTGGGCAATAACGAAGGCTTTTTTCACTATTATATGGTGGATTTGATGGACTCCGATGTCTTTAGAAACTGGTGTGATTTATATAAGGTGACGCTGATATTGACGATAGGACTGAATAGATGACAGTGGTAACTCATGTTGATGGAAGAATATGTGACCTTTGATAGTTGGCGTAATGGTTTTGGCTGATGCAGGTAATCTTGGAATGAAATATGTTTCCTTTTAATTTTGAATTTTGAATGGGAATTTTCTATTAGTTTTTTGTTCATGACTGTAGGTTACTGTGCACCCTGAAATCGTCTTTTTAAAATCCAATAAAAAAAGAATTTTCAGTCAATTAGTAAAAGGAAAAATTATGGTCATTGGATTTTTTGGAAATCCAAAATATGTACTTATCAACATAGTTCTCTATGTGGAAGGCTTAAATCATAATATGTTAAGTACCTCTCAACATTGTGATGAGGATTATTTATTTGATTTTTCAAAATAATGAATAATCTATTTTTAAATTAAAAATTATAAAATTTAAGGTACTATGAATAGAAAATTTCAATACTCAATATCAAAATTATTTGAGTAACTAAAAGGTAAACTATTTAAATGAAGAAAAAATTATTCATGGATATAGATGAGAAGATTGGGAAATTTTAATTTTTTCCCTTTGAGAAAAGTTTCTACAGGGAATTTAGTTTTAGATTTACTACAACATAAATTGAATAGAAAGAATCTATGTGATTCTTGCCAAATGGGAATGCAATAGATGACATATTTTAAACCAGTTAAATATGTTTCCTCCTCTAGACCCCTATAACTTATTGATATGGGTTTTTTAGGTCTATATAGAGTTTCAATGCTAAAAAGATTTTTTTTGATAATTATTATATATTTTCATTGGTTTTATTTTTAATGTGTTCATAGTGATTCATGTTCTATATTTATAAGTTTTTTTAAAATTGTTTCAAAAAGATAATGTTTCCAAAATTATTTCTTTAAGAAGTTACCATAGAAAATAATTTTAAAACCATTAGTTAAATTCATGTTGTTCAAAATATGGTATCATGAATACCATTTCTCCCCCTAAGACACCTCAATTGAATGATTTTATGGAAAGGAAGAATAGGACTTTGTAAGAAATTCCTAGGGATATTTTAGGTGAGAATAACTTTCCTACTCATTTTTTGAGATGAACCTGTTCATAAAACATGTTATATCATAAAAAGAGTTATAATTAAATTTATTTTAAAGAAAATGAATGATTGTTTATCAAATAATAGAATTCCAAAAGTTGGATACATTATGGTTTTTGGATATAAATTTTATTTTAAAAACATGAAGTATAATCTTGGAATGTTTGATCCAAGAGGAAATAAAGGAATGTTTATGGGCTACTCTACCACATCAGAAGCATATAAGGCTTTCTATAAATGATCAAGTATTTTTGAAGAATCAAATCATGTGAAATATTATGAAATTAATTCATTAATCACAAAATAACTCAAATTTATGAACTAAGTGAATCTTTTAAATACATGAGATTTTAACATCTATTTGATAACATAAAGGATAAATAGTTGGGACTTGATTTTCTAGAACCTAATATTGAATGTCTGGAAGCTAATGAACACAATTGTGTCCTGCCTTTAAATCCTATAACGGTTAAGAACCATAATTTAGAAACTATTATAGGAAGTTTAGATAAAATAATTAAAATTATGAGTATAGGAAACCATGTAGATTTTCTACCTTTTTAACATAGTTAGATCTTAATTCTATAGAATGATCTTTAGTGGATGAAATTGATTCTATAGCTATGTATGTGGAATTAAAATATTTTAAGAGGAACAGGTTATGGAAATTATTTGATAGAACCTTTGACTATCCATTAATTGGATAAAATATGTTTTTAGGAATATGTATGATCCTCTTGGTGTAATAAATAGGAATAAAGTTAGGTCTATAACTAAAGGTTTTAATTATGAAGAAGGTATAAAATATGAGGATACCCTTTCTGTAATAGATATATTAGAATCCATTGGGACTATTTTATCCTTTACATCACATATAAATTGGAAATTACATCAAATTGATGTAAAATATACTTTTACAAATGTTTATCTAATGGAGGAAGTTTATATTGAACAAGATATTAGTTTTGAAAATCCCCATTTTCCATATTTAGTTATTAAACATAACAAATCACACTATGGTCTTTAATAAGAAACTTGATCTTTTTATGAAGGTTTTAGTATTTTTACGTTGTCAAAAGGTTTCCACTATTTAAGGAAGGACGTACTTTATTTAAGAAAACATCATCATTAGATATATTGTTTGTGAAAATATATGTAAGTGTCGAAATTTTTTATTCAACAAATAAATAACCATGAAATGAATTTTTAAAAATTAGGGAATGATAATTCTAAATGAGGATTATGGGTGGGTTTAATTATTTTCGAATTTTCAAATTTAACAAAAAAAAATTTAAATCTATTAAATCAAATAAAATACATACTCGACTTACTTAAAAGATATTTACATTAATGTAAAAAGGAACTCAAATACCCATATGAGTTCTAATGAAAAACATGACCTTTATAAAGATGGGAAACTAGTTGACAATAATATTTATAGAGGAATAATTGGAAGTTTTTAGTATGTATTTGTGCTTGATATGTAGCTAATACTAAAGAATAAAATTTGAAAGATTCCAAAATGATTTTAAAATTTTATTAAGGAATAATTTATCTTTACTTTAAAAAACATTTAATTTTAATTTAATATCATTCTCAAATGCATAATTTTGTTTTTTTTTTTACTAGATTGAAAAATAACTTCAGGAACATTCCATTTTCGTGGTAAATCCCTGGTATCCTAGTGTATTAATAAGGAACATGTTGTTGAATTATCTATTACAGAAGAGGAATGTTTTTCTACTAGTAGTAGTCACAAAAAAGTTTTGGTAATATAACATACCTTAATACACATTTTATTCAATTATAATCTAATATCACATAAATGTGATAGCACTAGTGTTATATAAAATTATAATAATCTAATAAATCATTCTAGACAAAACATATAGACTTAAAGAATAATTTATAAAGAGATAAAACTAAAAAGGGGTTATTAATATTGATTTTATCTCTATAATGAATTAGTTACAAGATATTTTTACTAAGACCATTATGTGTTAAGGTTTTGACTTTATTAAAAGATAATCGGGATTATTTGATTTTAAATATGTTTAATGTTTTTATTCTGGTTTGATTGAATTTTTTGACCTAGTTTTTGTTGAAATTTAAAATAGAGTGTTTTATTATATTATTTAGTTCTATGTTATATGATAATTATTCTAATCCATAATTATTTTTTGTTTAGATTTAAAAAATTGAAATCTCAATAATTTCTTTTCATCTTATTTATTGTTTCTATTTAGTTATCAGTCATAAGTAACCCAAAAATAGAAATTGGTACATAAGCACATTGGGATTTGAGTATGTGACCGAATACAAAATTAGATCTCAAACCTTTTTTCAATCACGTACCTAACCTCCCATTGATGTTGAACCATCATCTATAACATCTCGATCCATGTGTAGCCTTCAAATGATCTGTTCCAAATACAAAATTCAAAGCATGATAATGATAGAAGCTCAGAAATAAGTAAGAAATCTAAAATAAGTTTAACATGAGTACTTGTGGGAAAATACATAGCTATTGAATGGATGAAGAAATACAATTTTCTATTAAATAAAATGATTGATGATCATGTTTGTGATTTTGTGTCAAATAAGAAAAAGTCAAGTTTTCTTTTTGAGTAAGAAGTAGATGTGTTCTTATTGAATTAAAAGTATAAATTTAATAAAAAAAGGATGTAATCCTGTAAAATCTTAAAGTAAATAAATATAGTGTTTGTTTATTCTATTGAAAATGATGATGTCTTTTGTTTTATCCATGAGGGGAACATTTCTTCTATTAAGACTCTTGTTGGGACAACCATCGTAGTTCCAAATGAAGTGTTTATGTTCTTGTTTGGAAGATCTATTTTTTAAAAGAAATTAGTTAAAGAGTCACCTAATGAATGGAATGTTTTATGTATGTTTGTTCATATAGGTAAAGATAAGGATAGATGGAGAAATGTATTTTTCAGGATATGTATTCGATGTATGTTTTTTTAAACAATTTAATGTTGAGTTTTCCAAGATATATGTTGATATTATTTTATCATTATTTTTATGTAAAAGGGATTTCAAACTATTATTCTTATAGTATATTAATTTCATTATATTTAAGATGAAACACATTCATTTAAATAAAGGTGATGTGGTGAAATGTCATAAAAGTAATAATCTATCATCATTTCTCTTGAAGAAGTTTTGTTATTCCTTAGATTTAGCATCAAATTTTGTGAATCTAGTTTCTCAAAAAAGTGTGACTCCTGGGGAGTCATCTCATACCTCACTATCTAGTGATGAAACATCTACTAAGATAGTGTGTTACGGGGTAGTAGAAGAGATCACATTGGTAGTAATTGAGCCTCATGTTTCAGTTATTAGTCCTGTAGTTGGTGAGCCTATCCAGATTCAAGAGGTTTGGCTACATAGAGTAATTCTATTGGTAAAATTTTTATGTATTATGGGGAAGATCATCATGTGGAGATAGTTGTTGTGAAAAAATATTAATGATAATAAAGGTAGGATAGCTTCGTCAGGGCCTATGGGTTTTGAAGTTCATAGTTGTCTAGAGTTAGAAGAAGTAGATAATAGAGATGATCCAGTTATACCTAGATCAACTATTGATAGAAGAAGGCATAATGATGAGGTTATTGAATATGAAAAGCATTATCATACCCCATATGAACCATATTAACCCTCAAATACTCTATAAGTATCTCCTTATATTGACAATATTTTATAAATCTTAGAAGATGAAGTGTTTTATAGTGAAGTAATGATAGATAATGAAAGTCTAAGAGCATATTATTATGGTTTAAGAGTGAATCTTGATGCATGTAATGATGATATCATAGAACATAAAGAGTCATTGGCCTCCAAATTGGATTTTAATTAGTTATTAGGAATGGTTAATACTAAATTAGCAATAATCAATAGTCTTTGTATTGATCAACATATTCCATAATCTATTTATAATGTATATTCTAAATATCTTGAAGAAATGAAAGCCCTAATAATTAGTTTAAATGAGGTTTTACCTATAAAAATTGAAGTGGAAGTGACTTTTCATACATCAATAAGTAATATGTTAAGATAGTTTGAGTTTATAAATTAGTTTCAAACAACACCTGATACAACCTCATGAAATCTATTTTTTCCAGATTTTGAGAATGGTGTTAGTCAGATACTTTCTAAGTTTAGTTATTTTCCTATCATATTTAGTCTCTATAAGATAATATGATTTATCTAGTATTTTTGGATGTCATGAAAAAGGATATTTTTGGTTAATTTAATGACACCTAGAAATTCATTAATAATCATAGTATTGGCATAGATATGAGCATGAATGACTATATTGGTCATCTTGATAAATCACTTTATGATGTGGCAACAGAAAATTTGAGTTTTTCAATGGATGAAAGTGATTTACTTACATTATTCATAGAAATTAATGATAAAAAACTCAACAGTTTATCAAATAGAAAAAGTAAAACTATTTAAATGTTATGGATTTGTATATTGATTTAGATTGCGATTCGGAATCTTCTAAATAATCCTAATAAAATTTATATCTAGTTACAATTATGGATTTGGTTGTTTATAAAACTCAAGTAACTTATTGTTTAGTTAAACCCTAGCCTTATGTTAGTACTCACATTTTTAATTCTTCCCTCATGGATCTTAAGTAAGTAGTTTATAATTTTATTGTGTAAGTAAATTGAAAATAATGGAAAGGGAACTCTCTAACTTGTACACTAATTAAAGAGAATTTTCCTATGAACCTATTAATGAAGAGAGTTATTTTGGATATGACTTCTATCATTACATATGCAAGAATTTAACCTCTTCTTTTACCTCCTACTATCAATGAATATTCATGATTATGTTTAGTACAAGTAGAATATCTTAATATGTTTACTGGGAATAACCTAGCATCGGTTTCCCAAATTCATTAGAAGGAATCTACTTTTATTATTGATGTTTTCAAGTCTGATGTAGTTTTGAGGATTTAAATGTGTGATGAAGCATTATTTAATATGAGAAGAAGATATCCCATTGTGCATCATCCTACCAGTACTTCTCCACAAAAAGTTAGAGAATTGAAGGTGTTTATAATACATCAGAATCATCAGTGTCAGTCCAATCTACCTCAATACCTACTTCAGCCTTAAAACCACCTTCACCTAAACTAAAATGGGTTCCTTTACTGATATTTTTTTAACATTATTGACTTAATTTCTCCTTTTATATCAATAAATTAATGAAATACATAAAAAATTATTTGATTATCATGAGTTTCTTAGTGATTGTTTTCATTTTATGTTATTTATCTCGTTGTTTTATTTAAAAATCCTAAATATTTCCATAATTTCATATTCAGTTTTCAGACTTCACTTATATAGTTCATAAATAAAATATGATAAATTAATCTTTGTTTTATCTATATTTCCTTTCATTTTTAATGACACAAAAATGTTGAGAAGTGTTATATATTTTCAACATTTTATCTTTAAAAATATAGGGATAATATTTTTAAAAATAAGAGAAGTTTATACCTTTCAAAATGTTACATGTAACTAAATAAGGGGAAGAACACTACATTTTGAACTCTATTATATGTTCAACACTTATTTTATGTTAATAAATTTTAAAATCACATATTTTTTATCTACTAGAATATCTCACATGTTTTACATGTTTTATGGGTTTTGTTATCATCAACAAGGGGATATAATAGGAGTAATAGTTTATATCCAATATATCCTCTTTACTCTAGGTTTTGAGGATCTAAAATACACATTTTCAAATATTATTTGTTAGGTTTTTTCTTATTATTATGTGTTCAGTGGTTAATTTATCTATGTATTAATTCAACACATTTTTTGTTGAAATATTCCTAATTCTATGAAATCAAATATGTGATGTTTATTGGATAGATTGGGAAAATTTATACATCGACCAATCACCTATATAAATGAAATGGATATATCAATTTGATATGTCAAGGAATCCCTATTGTGAAATTTTATTACTTTGACAAGATCGCTTTTGTCAGGGAATCACCTATGAGATTATTCAACTTCAGAGAATGGTTACAAGAATAATTGGATACATGAGAAATCACCTATGTTAATAATACTATACATGAGAAATTTCCAACGTTAGTAATAAGATACATAAATTTAGCACATGAATAAATCGGTTAAGTGAGTCTTCTATGTAGTTTAAACTTCTATGTTACTTCAATCCGCTACATTGGTATTTTTGAATCACCTATGTGAAATGAATGGGTAAGTTTCTTCAATTATTTGTGTCAGTATTTGTGAATCAGCTACATGAAAATAATGGCTGCATCATTTCAATCGGCTACGTATGATTCAGGTACATGAATCAAACACATAAATAATTCTATTTGTTTACATGGTTTCATAACATCAAAATCAAAAACATGGATTCTATTCTATAAATAGTATACATAATGATACATGTGGGTATTTACTACCATTGAACCACTTGAGTTATGTTTTCAATGATACTGTACAATTCTTAAATGCTCAATTTCCTCAATAAGATAAAATCAAATATAATAAAAGGCAAGTACCAAGACAGAAGATAATAAAGGTTTATTTTATTTTTCTCTACTGTTGCAAATGTTTTTTAAAGAGAATGAGGTGTCACTAATACCTATTTTTATATGTATCATGTTAAGTGACTTTTAATAAATATTGAGTCCATTTTAATAAGTGGTTGGAATATTAGAATAAAATTATGCATGGATAATGAAGTGCACAATATAATATAGATAATTATTTTCTCAAATATCTTAACAAAGACACGTTATTTTTCTATGAAAATAAGCAATAAAAATTATTTCTTAATCAACTATGCTTATTGTAAATATTTTTCTTTTTTTCAAAATAATATCATTGATTTTCTTGATCTTCATAATATTACCCTTAGATATTATTCTTATTATTTCATTCGTGTCTTATAGTTGTGAGATAAAATCTAAAGACTCCTTCTTTTATTGTATTTCATTTTAAAGGTTCCTACAAAAATAAAATTTGATGTTTTTTCTTATAAAGGCTTTATGGTGATCGGTGAAATCACCTATTCTTGACCCAACTGCCGAATTCTTGAACTCAATCATGTAGTCCTTGAAAAAGGATTGGCATTCCTAAAAAATAGACTAGTCTAGTTAAAATCATCACACATGTAGATAAGAGTGGTGGTGGATTGTACTATGGGACTTATATTTCCTAAAGCACTTAAAATATGGCTCCTTATGTTTCATTATTCTTTTATTTACATTATATTCCTCACTAAATAATAGTACTGAAATCATAAATAAACAAGATAGTGTTATTTTTTCTAACTGATGAAAAATTTAAATATCATAATTCACACACACTCGAGTCTTATTATGACCATTATTTTATAACAGAGCATACTCTCTTTTGTTTTCTATTATTTTTTTATGGGTAAATCATCTCATTAAAAGTAATACATGAATTATTATAAGCTAAGAAGAAATACTTAACTATTAGTTAAGATGTTTCCTCAGTGGTGAGGTAATGACTAGGCTTGGTGATGAGAGAGGAATGATATAGTGTTTTAATAATAAAAAGTTTCTATAATAAATAAATAATTTTTTAAAATATAAATTTATGTCTTTTGTAATCAATTTTATCCAAGTGTTGTTAATTTGGAGAACAACTTAGGTATGAGTGATTGGTATAAATATGCTTTCCATTCATGTGGTATAAGAGAGAAATTTGGGAATTATTTTTTGTAAGTGTGATTTTATATATGAAGTCATTTAATTCCCACTCTTCCTTCTCTTATTAAATAAATGTTAGATTATCATTCCTTAATATATTATAATTTTTTTTGTTTTTCATAGTTATAATCTTTTGTTACTTGGGAGTTTTTTCTTTTTTTATTATTCTTGGAGTTTTCTGTTTATTAAGCTATTTTTGTTATAATATTGAGTTGTGTGACATACTATTGGGAGTATTTTTATGGTTGCCTTATTGGTTCAGTAACATTGAATGTCATAGGAGTGCGTTATGCCTTGGTGGTAATGTGGTAGAAGGTATAACTATAGTGTTGTTTCAAGTATTATAAATATGAATGGGTGTCTTTTCAAAAATATCATTTAACCTTCATTAGATTTAGTAGGTATAACATCTCATATATTATAGTGTTTATTTGGGATATTTATCAAAGTAAGGTGCAACCTATTTGGATGATATATGATGTTTGAAGAAAAATCTAGTTATTTGACATATATAATAAAAATAATTTATTTTATATATAGGATGATTATCATGATTTTTTGGGAATCATGTCATATATAATCATATGATATGCCAATATTTAGTTTTAACCATCATTATTTTTTGTCTGAAATACCATTTAGTGAAATTTATTTTATTATATTATAATTATGAATTATTTTTTTATACCCATTATTGGATTGGTAGAATTCCATAAGGTTGGTAAACTTATTTTATTATTTCTAATTGATTATATCTGTTTCATGAACTCTAGAGGAGTTTTACATTATATATATTCCTTTTTTTAGAATACGAACAACCAAAGTGATGATTAATAAATATGGATTTATATATGATTGTGCTCCTTAATAAGTAAATAAGGTTGTCATACATACATATTGACACACACAAACATGTGGTTATTTATAATATATAATAGATTTCTAATTCCCACCATCTTGGATTTTTATATTGGTCTTGATGTAGGTATTAATCCTCCTGTTGGCATGGGAGTTACTACTATTATTATATGACTGATTATTTGTGAGATATTTGACATGATTTTATTTTTTTTTCAATAATTTTAAAAAGATAAATTATTATATATATATATATATATATCATAAGAACGTTTACATTCATGCACTTAATTATTCATCAGTGGGAGTGGAGGTTTCTTGGTGGTTCATACTAAATTTTAATACTCACACCTCTAATGTTCACCATGGAATACATGTAGTTTCACAAGTTATTATAGTTATTGTGCACCATTGTTATAGGGATGGACTGCACTAATTAATGGAGTGATGGTGGCTAGTTTTAGTAAAAGGTATTGATGGAATATCGCTATGTTGTCATAGTTTTATAATTTTATTTTTTTTAATTATTTTTATTATTGACCCATTGTGTTATTTTTTAATATAAATAAAGATATTTTTTATATATTATTATATTTATATAATAGGTATCCTTGTCATAAATGTTTTAAAAAAAATATAAAATATAAAGATAAGTCATGACAATGTTTACTAGAATATAGTACTAACACATATTATCACGTGATGAGATAAAATCAGTCCCTAATGAGTAACTCAGACTCTCTATAAGAACAGAACCATAAACAATATTTAAATTATATATTTTAATAAAAATTCATTTTCTTATATTCTTGAAGATCTTTTAGGTTTATATTTTTCTATAATTATATCATCACACTTACATAAATAAATATAAAATCATAATGTTGAAAATTCCCCTTATTATCTATTTTTTTATAATAAAAAACATTTAAGATATAAAAAATATTCTCTTCATGACATATTTTCATAAGAATAATATTGAATTCATCCTTGTAACTATTCACCCTTAAAACCCTATGAAAAACATTTGAAATTGTGAGATGATTACAAAAGGATCTATAAAATACATATAAAAATAAATAAATAACCCTATTTGTCTATGAAATGTCATAATTTTGTTTCATATTTTTCAAAATAAAATTTTATCTCAAAATAAAAAATTTATTTTTGTGGAAATACAAGGAGAAAAAAATGTCAAAAACTTATTTGGAGTGTAATAGTGAAAAACAAAATAATGATAAGAATATCACATGATCTAATGATTTACATGTTTGAGAAAAATACCTAATTCTATAGAGAGGCATAACACTTGACTATTATGTAGATAATAATTACAAGGATATTTCCAAAGTCTCAGACAAACCAAAATTATAGCATGAATGAGCCCATAAAGTATGATTATGCAATTATTCCACTAACCACAAAGTATGTCAATTTTTCTATAATTGAAGTTTGGTGTATAGTATAGACAACTAAAATTCATCACAATTTCTTCCAAAACATAACCCACTACACCATTCAAAAATTTATTCCATAAGAATTCAAATTAATTATCAGAATATTTCATAAAACATTTCATAAGAAATATTAATGTCAAAATAAAACTTATAAACGTTTCTTTTTAATCATTAAAAATTTATGAAAACTTTTTCAAAAATTATTACATTCCCCACTTAAAAAGTAACATAATGGACCCATTAAACATAATCACATTAGCTTACCTAGTGAAATTATAATATTTTAGTAAAAAACCATATCAAACATGTAAAAATCATGTATGTAAATTGGGACATCATTTACCCATCAATCGTAGTATCACTCTTACAAATGGAATACCCTACCTAGTAAATTCGAATAATCTCTTAGGAGAAACCTTATTTATTAACTCCATCCCTATACCTAATGTGTTGAAGATCTATATCAGGATCAAACATTATCATGAAATATAATAGGCTCACACATTATCATGAGCTATATTGGGCTCAATTGCAATCATGAGCTATATTGGGCTTACCCATAATTAAAATCTATATAAAGATCACTCTTCATCATAAGATTTCCAATAACCCAAACATAGTCATATAACATGAAATATTTCTTCTTCATCATTAAAAACATAAAAATATTCATTAGACCCATAAGAATACAATTTATAGATATTGAAATATCTATCTAATTTTAAAACCTTTTTGAAAATATCTAGAACAAATGGAAGGAGTGTTTTTATTTTAAGAATACATAGAATATTATATGGGAATCGAAACATAAAATAATGATTATGATGATAGGGAAACTATTTTAATGATTTATACATTAATATAGAACATTCCATTTTCCTTATTTTGAAAATGTTCCATATAAAATGCATAGGAAGATACCTTTTAAAAAAATAAAGGAAAGTTAAAGGTGTCATAAAATTTCATTAACAATTCATTTATGTAAATATAAAAATGAACATAATATAATTTTTTGAAAAATGGAAATTTAAGAAAAATATTAATAGAATAAATAGTTAAAAAATTTAAAGTTAGGTTTGAAGGTAAAGAGCCTCTACCATCAAGTTAGAAAAATAAAATATGTTTATTATATTAATAATTACTAAACTTATATTAATTATTTATTTGGATAATAATAATTTTCATATTTATTATTCCTTTTATTTTATTTATTAACTTGTAATATAAAATTTACTTAATCAATTAAGTTCACATAAAATGTCTTAATGATATTCACTCATATGTCCAAAATGACATTGGTATATTGTTTATAGTCAAATAAGTCATTATTTCATAATCTATAGAATAAAATATTGAAATAATTATCATTTTTGTAAATAAATTATACATTTAAAACTAACCATTATTGATGGTTATTAAAATGATCTATGATACAATCATGGATTTTTTAGTTCGTATGCACTAATGGGTAACAATTCCATTTCTAAATAATCTGGATATAAATAAGGTAAGTATTATTATCTATTTATTGAATTATTATTACATAATAAATATCAAATCATGTTTGTAATGCACCAACCCCAGAATCCTGGAGCCGATCCATTGTTTTAATACAATGAAATGATTACAAGGGATCAACTCCCAACAGAACAAATAGTTTAGTATCATTATAATTACTTGATACATACATAAGTCTTTCATTACATTATCAAATAAAAAAACATCATTGTGTCTCCTTTGGACACTCTCATATCCCATAGGCTATCCTTACAGGTCAATTATAATATACTTCTTCACATCCTGGAAATAATATAATATAAGAAAGGGGTGAGACCAAATGTTCAGTAAGGATAAAAATATAACAAATACTTTCATAAATAAGCACAAACATTGAAGGCAATGTATAAGGATAAAACACAAGCCTTTTAAACATAAACTTCATCATAATATGGAAAATATAAATAAAATGGTACCATTTACTTATTCACATTGATATTCTACTAGTTTAATAATCATATGTAATATCAATAGAAAATTTAAAAATGATGGAATGCATAAAGTCTAAAATCATAACCACATAGTCAAGGCCTTGTTCCAAGACTACAAATAATATTTTTTCAAGGAATTCTTCCAAGACACTAGTTTGTCTCATGAGACCTACCGATGCATCGAGGAGCTATAGAGGGATTCACCCGTCACTTATTAAGTCCAATGAATTCTTTATTTAAAAATGTTGAAACATAATCTAACCATTCTTATTAGAAATATCATACAAAATGTCAATATTTTAACCACAAACCATTAATTATATAAAAATAGCACATCCATAGTCAAAAATAACTCATTCAATAAAATATGGATGATTTTATTATAATAAATCAACCTCAGTCATAAATAATAAAGGATATTGATATAGATGAAAAAAAATCTGTAAAACAATTTGAGAGAAATATCCCCTTTTCTTGAAAACATTTATAAGTATCACAATTTATCAAGAAACTATTAAAAAAATATTTTTGAATACAAGTTTTCCACATCACTTTGTAACTTCTAAAAGTAATTTTAATTTTAAAACATTAATGTCCATATAAATAAATCCTTAAATCCATTTTTAAAAAATGGACATTACTGATAATGATTTAGAAGAATTAATCTTTAAAACATTTAAAATGAAATTTTAGTTAGAGTTCCTAAGAAAATGAGAGACGTTTGAATACAAATAATTGAGGTAATAAAAACATTGTAATATCATGTGAATAAAGGGATTCATAATATACCATGTCAATTTAAAGTATATACACCATATAAAAGTTAATTGGTGCATAACAAAAAAAAGTCTCAATAGAATGTAAATTGAGTTGAAATCTCTAATAAAGACTGTATCCTTAGGTTAAGGATAAATCAATGACATAATTATGTGTGACAAATATAAATAAACTAAATATGATTTTATATTTAGTGTAAATCAATCATAGTATATTCACACATATTCTTGTAAAAACAACACCAATGACATGGATGTTTAACTCAATGAGTGAAAATTGTGTTAAGATTACTCTTATCAAATTCATATCCATGACTAGGGAATTTATAAATGTAGTGACTAGGTGTATAAAAAGTATATCCACACAAAGGGGAGTGTAAACTACTACATAAGTAAATAAAAGTGATTTTACCCATAATCCTGGTGTAAAACAATCAATTATGTTTTCGTAGAACCCAATGAATGGAAATTGAAATTAGAAATTCCCTTACCGATTTGATAACATACAAAACACACAACCCATAAAAGATGGATAATAAAATTAAGATGTAAATACCCATAAATTATAGTATATAACACAAAGAATACAATCATCGGCAGTACATACACCACACAAAAGAAATAGTGTCAATATAGCATGAATATCACGCGAATAAGAAGTGAGATGAAAATCCATTACCACATTGTAATCAATCGAGTCATAAGAACAAAAGTTAACAACCACCAAATAAATAAGAGAATAAAATGAATATAAATAGAATCATGATAATATATATTAAATTTTACTATGAAATAAACCACATAAAATAAATAAGTTGTGAATAATGAAAAATATCACGGAATTAAAAGTGAGATAAGAAACCCCTAACCTTATAATTTTCCTTATTTGAGGGTACTTTTGCCTCATGTATAATAGTTAAATAATAGTTATTAAATTATACTAGAACCACGTACCTAAATATGATATCATATATGATCTTATAATAATTCATTGTTAATAATATTTTGGTAGTATCATTGTTTCGGGTGTTAACTGATTCGTTTTCCTTTATATGTGTTGTTACATAAATCATGTTTGTTATGGATAGAGTGTATTCGATTCATATCCAGAATGATATTATATTATTAAACATTATATTTAATCACAAAATAAAAATTATTCTTGAATGGTTACGATGGGGCATGAATCTCATCGCGTTCGTGGAGACGGTAATCTGTATGTACGCACAAGCGACAATATCATTCCATTGATGGTGAAATCATATGTAATTGGACACAATATAAAATATAAAAAACCATTAAGATGTTATATTTATTATTTACATCAATTATACTCATTATTATACCCATCCAAATAATGAAGTATTGAAAAACAAACTACACCACGACGTGGAGATGGTAAGTCGTATATACGCACGTATGGTGACTTTGTCATTCATAAGATGGATAGAATAATGAATATGGTTGTACCATATTTATAATAAAATACAATTATGTATTAGGTACTGGAGTTATTATTTTGGTATGTAAATAACAAAGAAATAGGATTTGGAAGAAGAAAATAACTTTGAAAGAGGTGATGAAATCATCACCTCTTTTTCAGGTGATTTCTTTTGATTTGATCAAAAGGGCTCATTAGGATGGATTTCTGAGAAAAGTAAGTAATACATGATTATGTGAGGTTAGTTGGATGGATATTTGATCTGGTTTTGGCTGATCCAAATGGATTTGGAGGTGTTATATTAAGAGAATGGGGAGTACCCTTTTATAAGAGATGTGACTGTCACTTTAGGAAAAGTTTGAAATATTATTTTATTTTAGAATCATATTTGATATATAATGGCTCCAAAAGGTTTTATTTTGAGTCTATTGTGGTTATGGGTCAAAAAAATATCAACCAATATCTTTTAGACAGGTTTGGGTAACCATATTAACCTTATATTTTAGATTTAACTCTTAGTTAAATAGTTTAACTTCCAACATGTATTCTGGTATTATTATAATAAATGGTTAATAAACTTATTATAAAAATCCAAGAGAACCCCAAGAGGTTAATTATTGATATATATAACCTTATAAAACTCTTTTAGCTGAACCATATTTTTTTAGGAATATTATATCAATTAATAATATAGTATTTGTTTTAAAAACTCATTTATGTCAATTTTGACACTATTTAGTATTTGGTTTTAGTGAAAGTCATAACAACTTTATCACATCAAAAAAAAATTATTTAATCAAAAATAAATTTTCATATTAACCTATAAAATTCATATAATAAATCAGTAGTATCAATTTACAATTACATTATAATTTATAATATCAATTATTTTAATCTTTCAATAATAAGGTAATTATTGCATCATCATTATCTCAAAAAATAAATTTAATTATTTAATATATAAAATATATAAATAAAATACCATTATGTAGGATTAGTTTCTTCTTTCAAATGAATATTTATAGTCTAATTTATCTTATGTATAACTCTATATTAAAATGGGTTCGTTATTTGACATATAATTTAACACTTTTAACTCTTCTTTAAATAAAATAATATCAAATGTCCTAATCTAATCCTTGTGTACCAAAAGGATAATATTTTATTCTTAAGGTTTATTAGGTCAAAATACAGTTATCCAATACAATGAAGACATATTTTGGGTAATTATAATATCATTTTTACCTTTAATTACCCTTTTTACTTTTAACCATGGTAAATAAAATTCAAAAGTTTCTATTTACCAAAAATTATTTTCATCAAATTAAACAACATTTTACTTATTGATCTGAACTGTGTTTCTTTTCTTTTGAAATTCAATTCATAGAAACGGTAAAATTATGTTTTATGCAAATTTTTAAATGTTCCTAGAAGGTGGGTAAAAGTTGTAAAACGTTTAATAAAATTTTATATATCCAATCTTATTATAAAATGACTCCAATGAATTAAATTGGGATAATATTGGTATTATGTATCTATTTGGACTTGAAAATAAATAAAAATAAAAATTAATTATTTAAAGAAAAAAGTCGGTTTTTATGTACAATGTAGTATTTTTCATTATTCATAAAAAAATGAATGTTTTCAGAAAAATTACAAACAATTAGCCTAAAATAATTTTGATATTCCAAATTCAAAAATTGTGTCTATTTAATAAAATTAAATGTATATAATTTTCATTAATAAATATAAAATTAATTCTCGTTGTCAAAACCAGAAAGCGTGTTTTTGAGAAGTAAAAAGTATCAAAAGATTGATATGTTTTTATATTCAATTAAAATGTAATATTATTTCTAATTACCAAAATTTTATTAAATTAAAAATATATATTGATATTAAATTTCAAAACCATTCAAATTTAATGTTTTACACTCTAAATTATTTTGATAAAAAATGTTGTTTTCAAATAAAATTTGGTATTTTTCACTATTCATCAATATATGAAAGTTATCAGAAATACACCAAAAACTTATCCAAACTAAATTTTTATTTCCCACATCTAAAGAAGAATTTAATTTCATCAAATTGAATATATAAAGGTGTCAAATATTTTATTTTAAAAAGGGTTCCCCATTAGAATGTGGAAAAGCTGTATTTTTTGGAAAATACATCTTTTGTCTGAAAATTGAATTTTTCCTCATATTATGTCTAAGAAACCAAAAAGATGAATGTTAGAAATATATGGGATATATATAAAATTCAAAATTTTATTATTACCATTCATAAATTCTTTTTAAATGATTTTTTTGATAGGTCGTGGTGTGTTTCAACTCAGTATTGCGTACTTTACATGCTATTGTGTTATTAAAAGAGAAACATACCATAGAAGACTAGGGTGAAACATTCTTCCCTACTTCAATAAAATTCTTCCTCTCAGTTTGAAATTTTTCTTTGTAAATAATGGTTTAAAAAAATAGAATATACCTTCCTGAAAAACCCACATCGTAAATAGGGTTAATAAACTTTCTCCTTAATATGAGGGAAATGGAAATGAAAACACCACCACAAAATTTGGATTTAGAATAAGAGAACATTTGTGGAAATTATAATTAGAGGAAAAAAATAAATATTTATAGGGAGTGATTGAGTTCATCCATCACAATTAAGTGAATAGAAAATCAAGGGCCTCAAATCCATAAATCTATGATGATTTAAAATATCATTAGTTCAATAGAACATATTGTATCAGGATAACAAATTTTTTGTTTTAAGATCCTTTACATAATGTTTAAGAATTATTTTATTCATAGAATAAGAAAAATAATACTTGAAAACTATAGCTCCATCCCTTAACTAATTTCTACCACAAACTAATCTTTCACTCTAAAAGATAAGTATTCAAGATATCTTGGTCACACCTAAAGTGTTAGAATCAACTTCTAGAGAATCACATAATTTACCAAATATAAACTATATATTTCCCTTGTCTTCAGACATTAACCAAAACCAAAATGGTTAGTACAAGATGAGATGATCCCCAAAAAGGATAATCCTTTATATAAAGAAGTACTTCTCTTAATCTCCAAAATTAAACACACTATACCTAAAGTTCAACAAAGAACATTCTAAAAAACGATTTTCCTTAAAATTCATTAAAATAATAAAAAATAATTTTGATACCAAATATTCATTAGGATTTGATCATATTTTCTTCCACAAAAATGTGTAACTTTTATCTCTAAATAACATAGACTACTCTTAAAGTCACATACTTAAAATTAATTAACCTAATCACATATTCTCTATGATTGGTTAATCATTTTTCATAAATTACCCAAATATATATAAGACCCCAAAAAAACATACATTATTCCAAAAAAAAATCCACCATTACTCCTCAAATTAAATCCCGTTGTATTCTATTTTTCTTACCCATATAGTGTTTCAAAAAGAGAAAACGTCTTCCAAAATAAAATTTGTCACTTAATCACCAAATAATTTTCCTATACTAAGGATAAATAATATGTTCCCAAAATCAACATATTATTGATCCATAAAATCATTTAACTAAAAATAATTGTTCATACTATCTAGGGACTTCACGTAGTCTAGTGGTAGGAGATAAATTTGAGTTGCACTTTGGTTGTGGGTTTGATTCCCACATCTTTGTCCGATGCGACGGGTTGTCACATGGTCTGGTTGTTTTTTTCAAAAACTATATTTTTTATAACATTCCCAAAAATTATATAAATTCCTCAAAAATAACCATAACATATTTTTACCACAATTGTTATCTCATACCTTGCATTTTCTTCCCAAAAAGTAAAAACATGTAATTGACTCAAATTCAAGGATATTATAAACCCAAATGGTAATTTATATCTATATCCACAGAAGATAAGAAAATTACTCCTCAAATATAATTTTCACATAAAAACTGTAGGTTTAAACATACAAGAGAAAAGTCTTCCAAAGTAATCACAAAAAAAAGATCATTAATACTTTTAATCATTTCTCCATCTATTTATTTCCATATAGGTTCTTCCATAACATAGAGGTCATCCTATAGAATAAATCATTGACACTGGTAATTCCTAGGTCCCCTACATTTATAGTAAATGAGTGTAAATGGATTCTTAGGATCATTTTTATTTTTTTCCATAGTACCCTTCATTTTCCCTCGACTATTCTTTACTTTAAGTCCTTCTTTCCCACACAAAAAGAATTTTTTTGTTCCATTGAGACACTTTCCTGGGTGTTTTCATCCACATTTCCTACATTATGGAAAATAAGATTTGTTTTCTCCATGCTCTCCATTTTTGGAGCTCTTATCATTTTCCAACTTTTTCTTGTTTTTTGAGTTTGGGAGTTGGTTATTGTATATATTGTTGATTGTATTTTTTGAAAATTGATTTTTTATCAACATAATATCTTTTACACCTATCAACATTCCATTTAATTTCTCATTTCCACCACCATTCCACCATGTACATTATAACGACCCATACTTTGCATACATTGCTATTACTTCAGAATTGAAACACACTTATTACAACATATAACAAAACCAGGAAAGGACCGTATATGTATAGAGTCTTTAGAAACTGGGAAACATAAAAAACTAGTTCATAAATCAACTACATTGTCTCCCATTTATATTATCTTATCTAGATTCCCTTTTGGAATATCTTACTTAATATCCTTCTTCCTGACCTGGGGAAAAGAAAACATACAAAAGGGTGAGCTCAAATTCTCAGTAAGGGTAAACAAAAGAAATATCAATCAAATCATATTCATAATAACATGTCATTTTGGAAATCTTAACCTACAAAAGAGATCATAATTTCATAACATGGGATAAATCGTAGTAGTGAAATGAAATCCCAATAATCATAACATAAAACATGAAACTTTGTGGCATACACACATAATCATAGAGAATCATTTCTTAGTAGTAAAGACTCATTTCCAAGACTATCTTAGCGGACAAAGTCCATTTCTGAACCGAGTTCACTCCTCATTTCAGTCATGTTTCACTGAACCGGTTTAACCTACCATTCCAGCCATGTCTATCTCATAAGATATAAATCTTTACCCAATGCATTGGAGGGGGATATAGGTCCCACCCATCTCATAATAATATCATTCTTATGTGTGCCACAAAATCATAAACCATACATCATAGCATAACCCATGTAATAAAAATGGGAATCTTAAACATCATTCCATCATAACATAATCCATATAAGATAAAAGGACATCATACAAATAATTCCATCATAATATAATCAAAACAATGTAAAAATATCGATAGAAACAGAACCCTATATTATCTTATATGGAAAATAATTTTGATAAAACACTTGAACTCCATTCTTGAGGAAAATATCATTTCTACTTCAAAAACATTTTTCCTTTCTTAACATATCATACAATATTAAACTAAAAGAATTTGATTTAAAATAAACTTGAAAACTTGTAAAGGAAGCTTCATGGAAATAATTTTCTATGAATCTATTCATGTCGTATAAGTTAAAAAAACATTCTTCTCGTACTTTGGCCAGAAAAGTCAAAAAGTACCTCGTACAAAAAATGACAAAAGATTTGTTTCATGTCTTTCACTAAAAACTCACCAAAGGGTAAAATTGAACTTAAACAATTTTATAAAGATATAAATATTACATATTGAGGAAACATGGATGTGGATGATAAATATTCCCCAGTAAATTCTGAAGTATAAAAAATCTCGGATAAAAATTGAGGTTGCGAGATTTTCCCTTACCTCAGGTCCTATTTTCTTCGTAAGTGTCTGAACCTCCGGTATAATTATTTAAATAATGTTATTGAATTATTCCAGAATCATAATTATTTTTATGATATCATATATGGTTATATTCTTATCTTCTTATTAGTAATATTTCATTACTACTTGTTATTCAGGTGTTTATTAATTTTTGTTCTTATGCGTGTTTTGTCAAATAAATTCGTATTCTTTTTTTTAGGTTATAGATACCTCATTTATAGAATTTTATTAGTGTAATATATATCATACTCATTCATTCAATTCATTTATATAATCATTATTCAATGAAGATCATGTAGAACGAGTCGCATCACATCGTGGAGATGGTATTCCGTACGTACGCACGAGCGATGATATCGTTCCCATGATCGTGGAATTGTATTGGAGTCTATGTATAATATTTAAGAATAAATATCACTTTACAATAATCATATATAGTTATTCTTTACACCATTATACCCATCCAAGTAAGGTGGTGGTGGAAAATAGATTACACCATGGCGTGGAGACGGTATTCCATACGGACGCACGCGCGGTGATTTCATTTTCCGTAGGATGGATAGATGGTGAAACAGGGTTGTTTCATACATATAATAACATATCAGTATATGATTGATACTGATGTTATTACTTCAAAATGAAACAACTAAAGAAGAAGAAGTGGATGAAGAAATAAAGTTGAAAGAATCGGTAACAGACATTACCTCTTCTTTGAAGCGCCTCTTTGAGACCTCCTCTTAGGGCACGAAAATTGGTCTTTGAAGAAGACCAAGAACTCTAGTATGTTTCCAGGGAAGTGTAGAAGAGAATTTGTCAGGGGTTTTCGGAGCATGAAGGCTCAATATGGTGTGAGGAGGATAGGAAAGAGGTGCCCTTTTATAAGGGAGGAGAGGGGCACCTTAGGAAAAACAAAAAATATTATTTTATTATAAAGTCATATTCGGTTTTTAATAGCTCCAAATTGATTTAATTAGAAGCTAAGGTGGTTATGGGTCAGAATACTCTTATCCAATCTAATTTAGACATGTTTAGGTATCTATTGTAACCTTATCATTTTAATTTAACTTTAAGTTAGATAATTTAACTTTTACCGTGTCTTCTTATTTTCTTACACTATAAGGTTAATAAACTTACTATAACAAGAAAAACGGACCCCAAGTTGTTTTTAATTAATATATATAGCCTTATCTAAGTTATTTGGACGAAACTTAGATTTTTAGGAAGAAAATAAAAATTAATAATATAATATTTTTTTTTAAAACTATTTTATGTCAATTTTGACACTATTTGGTAATTGATTTTTGTGAAAATCATAACAGAAAGATTAGTTCGAAAAAAGTTATCTAAATCAGTAATAATATTAAATATTAACCTATAAAATTATTTTAATTCATAAAAAGTCTCAAATTACATTTATTTGGGTATTTATAACATCAATTATGTAAATATTTCATTAATAATATAATTAATGCATCATCATTGTGTCATAAATAAATTAAATTATTTAAAGCCTAAAAATTAAAAATAAAATACCATTATGTTGGAAATATTTTTAGATTTCTAATTAATATTTATAATCGAATTTATCGTATGTATAACCCTATATTAAAAATTATTTAGTTATTAAACGTTGATTTTAACTATTTTAACCCTTCTTTAAATAAATTAATAATAAATGCCCTAATCTAATCCAAGTGGGCCTAAATGGTCATATTTTATTCCTAAGGTTGTTTTTGTTCGAATTACACTTATCTAATAGAATTAGGACATGTGTTAGGGTAATAATAATATCATTTTTACCCTTAATTGTCCTATTTACTATTAATTGTGGTAAAAAAAGTAAAAAGTTACTATTTACCAAAAATTATTTTCATCTCATTGAACCACATTTTAGTCCTTGATATTAACTGTGTCTCTCTTGTTTTTGAAATTCCACTCACATAAGTGGTAAAATTATGTTTTATGTGAATTTGGAAATTCTCCTAGGAGGTGGGTAAAAGACGGTGAAAAGTTCAATAAAATTTTTATATATCTAAAATTATTATAAAATGACTCCAATGAATTGCATTGAACATATATAGGTATTATGTATCAAGTTTGACCTAAAATAAATTTAAATAAAATAGATAATTATTTAAATAAATGTTGGTTTTTAAATAGTAACCCAGTGTTTTCACTATTCATCCCAAATTGATAGTTTTCAAAAAAATACCAAAATTTCACCCTAGGATAATTTCGATATTCCGAATCCAAAAATGAAGTCCATTTTGAAAGATGAAATTTACAGGATTTCAAAAAGTGGTTATTACTATTCATAACGGCTAGTTTTAATAATATATTAATAGCATATCGTTGTGTAGTGAAAGTCGGTATTGTGTATGACTCAAGCTATCGAGGAAGGTCGCGGTTACGTGTAAAGCAAGCCAAGCTAGTGTTGTGTGTAGTGAAAGATTCCTTTGATAATTTATATAACATAAAAACAGAATATTTCTCATAAAAGTCTTGGGTACTACATTCTACCACCCTTAAAATGAATTTCGCCCTCGAAATTCGTCATCGTGTAACAAACAGATGAGGATACCTCTCCCTCAACATATCCTCAAGCTCCCATGTATCTTTTTCTAATTGGTGGTTCCTCTATAAAACTTTCACCAAATGAGTGGTCTTGTTCCGTAGGACTTTTTCGCTACGATCCAGAATCTCTATCGGTTGTTCTTCATAAGAAAGATCTTGCTCCAGTGGTATAACTTCTGAGCCGAGTACATGTGAAGGATCGGGTATGTATTTTCTTAGGAGAGATACATTGAACACATCGTGAACTTGGGAGAGATTCGGTGGAAGCGACAATCAGTAAGCTACCTTCCCAACATGATCTAGTATTTCAAAAGGACCGATATATCTAGGGATCAGCTTTCCCTTCTTTCCAAATATCATTACTCTCTTCCAAGGAGATATTCGTAAGAACACATTATCACCCACTTCAAACTCTAGGTCTTTTCTTCGGTTATTGGAATAACTTTTTTTCGACTCTGAGCAGCTCTAATGTGTTGTTGAATAGATCTGACCTTTTCTGCCATCTCATCAACAAGATCAGGTCCTAATATATTTATTTCCCCAACTTCATCCCAGCATGTTGGAGTCCTGCATTTCTTTCCATAGAGATCTTCATAAGGATCCATCTGAATACTGGAGTGAAAGATATTATTATAAGAAAATTCCACCAAAGGTTGGTGTTGATCCCAACCACCTTTGAAATCCATAGAGAAAGCTCTCAACATATCTTCTAGAGTTGGAATTTTCCTCTCAGAATAATCGTCTGTCTGAGGATGATAAGCAGTGCTGAAACTCAACTATGTATCCAGAGTATGCTGAAGACTTCAACAGAACTTCGAGGTAAATCTCGGATCCCGATCAGATATAATGTAAAGTGGTACTACATGAAATCTTAGCACATCCTTTACATATATCCTGGAAAGCTGATCTAGAGATAAATCCTCTCTAATAGCAATGAAGTGTGCAGACTTTGTAAGACGATCAACTATGACCCAGATAGCATTATTTCCTTTGGATGTTTTAGTAAGTCCAGTGACAAAGTCCATAGTGATGTTTTCCCATTTCCATTCAGGTATGGGTAATGGTTGTAACATCCCCTTAGACTTTTGTCTCTTAGCTTCAACTTGCTGACAAACCAAGCACCGAGAGACATATTCAGCAACATCTCTTTTCATTCCATCCCACCAGAAGTACTCTTTCAGGTCCCTATACATCTTCGTGCTTCAAGGATGAAAAGAGAATGAAGAACTATGAGCCTCATCCAGCAGCTCCTTCTTTAATTATGGGATGGGAGGAACACAAACCCATTTCCCGAACATTATTATCCCATCACAATGAAGGTTGAATTCAGGAACATTTCTCACCTTCTTTTGTAACTATACATCTTCTTTCTATTCCACTTTAATCTTCACATGTATAGATGGTTGAACATTCATTTGAGAAAGATACGAGTTTTCCCCTTTCATTATAATTCTAAAATACATCCTTTGTAAATCCATAAATATTGGATCTTTTTGTGATCCTCATCATGGATAATCTAGCATGGTCTTGTCGACTTAATGCATCTTCCACCTTTTTTACTTTCCCAGGGTTGTAATGAATTGAGCATTCGTAATCCTTAATCAGCTCCAACCATCTTCTTTGGTGCATATTCAGCTCCTTTTGTGTGAAAATATTCTTTAAACTTTTATGATCAGTATAAATATCAAACCTTTCTCCATAAAGAAAATGCCTCCATATATTTAATGAAAAGATTACCGCAGCTAACTCCAAATCACGAGTTGGGTAATTTTTCTCATGGATTTTCAACTGTCGTGAGGCATAAGCTATCACCATATAATTTTGCATAAGAACATGCCCCAGTCCCTTCTTGGATGCATCATTGTATATCACAAACCTTTCTCCACTACAAGGTAGTGTGAGCACAAGTGCACTGGATAACCTTTTTTTCAACTCCTTAAAATTCTCTTCACATTCCACTGTCCATACGAACTTATCTCCTTTTCAAGTCAACCTGGTGAGTGGATTAGATAATCGTGAATAATCTTTCACAAAATGTCGATAATAACTAGTCAAACCAAGAAAACTTCAGATCTCGGTTATTGTTTTTGGTCTCAACCATCTTTCGATAACCCATGTTTTTTTGGATCCACAGATATCCCCTCTTTTGAGATTATGTGACCCAAAAAGGCAACATTTTGAATCCAAAATTCACACTTGGTAAATTTGGGCATAAAGCTTCTCCTTTCTCAGGGTCTTCAATATAATTATCAATTGATCTTCATGTTCTTCCTTGTTCATTGAATAGACAAGAATATCATCTATAAAGACTACCACAAACTGATCAAGATAGTCTATAAAGACTCTATTCATCAGATCCATGAAGATAGTTGGGCAATTAGTAAGATTAAATGGAGTCACTATAAATTCATAGTGTCCATACCTTGTACAGAAAGCTGTCTTTGGTATATCCTCCCTTTAGACCCTTAATTGATGATAGCCTAAAGAAAGATCAATCTTGTAAAAGTATTGAGCTCCACGTAGTTGGTTAAATAAGACGTCAATGCGTGGGAGAGGATATTTTTTCTTGATCGTGATCTAGTTAAGATCTTGATAATCAATGCAGAGTCTCATTGATCCATCATTCTTCTTAACAAAAAGAACAGGTGCTCCCCAAGGTGACACACTAGGGCATATGAATCCCTTATCAAGATTCTCTTGGAGTTGCTTCTTCAATTTCTGCAACTCAATTGGGGCCATTCTATAAGGTGTCTTCGAAATAGGCAAAGCACCTGGTACGAGTTCTATAAAAACTCAACTTCACGATTTGGTGGAAGACCCAACAATTCCTCCAGAAAGACATCGTCAAACTCCATACAATGAGAATATTCTTAATCGTGAGTTTTTCACAAACCATTTGAGATAAATAACCTTCATTTAGTGGAATCAAGACCCATAGAATTTAAGAAATTTCCACTGGAAGGTTATGTTCATCCTTGCATTGATAGAAGATCATAGATTGATCTGGAATATGAAATGTGACTTACCTTCTTTGGCAATTGATATGAGCTCCATATAGAGAAAGACAATCCATGCCAAGAATCACACCAAATTCCACTATTGTAAGGATCACAAGATTTGCAGGAAGCACTTTCCCACAAACTTAAATCAGAGAAGAATTATAAACTTTTGATGTGACTGTTGTGCCATTAGGGGTTGTCACAACTAACTCAACATCTAATTGTTTAGGTAATACAGTGATACCCTTAGAAACTTCTTATGAAATAAAAGAGTGTGTGGATCCAAAATCAAATAAAACATTTTCTACTTTAGAGTGGATGGTAAGTGTACCTTTCACAACATTGTTATCTTACTCCACATCGCTGATAGAAATTTCATGTGACTTTCCTTTTTCTTTAGCCTTAAGAGTTTTTTGATGTCGATCATCATCAACAACCCTTGGATTAGGGAATTGATTAGAATAATGCCCCATTTCCTTTCACTTTTAACATTGAAGTGTAGGAGGTGCACTATGTGTAGCCTTTTCTTTATTCGCATCACTAGACATCTTCTACCCATCATTGCGGCATTCAAATGTTCGTTGACCTTCCTTTCCACATTTGAAACATTTACTTGTCCCTTTAAGACAACTCGCTCCATGTTTCTTTCCACACTTTGAGCATAAGGGAAAATCATCTTCTTTTCAGTGTGCTCTTTAGATTTTCCTTTGAATTCCATTTTCCTCTTCTTATCAAACCCATATGACTGATGGGTTCCTCCAATCTCCATCTCAACTTTGAGAGCACATTGAACAATTTACCTATAGCTATTGAAGCCCCTTATGGATAACTCCCTTTGAAGACTTGGTTTTAAGCTACTAAAGAATTGATCGATCTTACTCTCAGGTTGGATAATACTACCAGAAGTGTACCTTGAAAGTCTTGTAAAATTTGATTCATAGGTACCAACAGATTCATCATCCTTTTTCTTCAGTTCAAGAAACTCCTTCTCTATCTTTGTTCGAAGAATAAGAGGGAAGTACTTATTTAAAAATAAGTTCTTGAACATGTCCCATTCCATGGACTCAATTTCATCTCTTTTCCTCGTATTCTTGATAAGATTCCACCATTGATCAGCATCTCCTTACAAACGATACACTGCTAAGATGACTTTATCATGTTCAGAACATTGAAGAACTGAAAATATCTTTTCAATAGTAATAATCTATTGTTCAGCAACTAATGGATCAGTAGACCCGCTGAATGAAGGTGGACGCTGCCTCATGAAAGATTCAACAGAATGATGCTCCTTCATTTTCTCGTTTGGAAGTCATGCATGATTCATAGATTGAGAAAGTTGTGTGAGCATGGCTAAAAGATTTTTCATTCTATCTCCCATAACGTTTGGTTGCTCAGGGGGACAATCATTGCATTTCCCGTCACATGCCACATTAACACGGTTCCTATGGGTTCTATCCATTGACTAAAACCAATAAGAATAGTATGAGAAACACTAATTATAATATAAAAAACACATAATCAAGAATAAAATTTCACACTTAAGGTCTTATCATAGGTTTTTCATGGCCATTTTTAAAACACTAATATCGTGTTCTATTCTTAGACTTATCCTTGGGGTTCTTATTAAGGTTTTCTCATCCTAGTTTCAAAAGGTTGATTATACCTTTCCTCTGATACCAACTATAACGACCCATACTTTACATACATTTTTATTACTTCAGAATTGAATCACACTTATTACAACATATAACAAAACCACGAAAGGACGGTATAGGTATAGAGTCTTTAGAAACTGGGAAACATAAACAACTGGTTCATAAATCATCTACACTGTCTCCCTTTTATTTTATCATATCTAGAGTCCCTTTTGGAATATCTTACTTAATATCCTTCTTCCTTACCTAGGGAAAGGAAAACATACAAAAGGGTGAGCTCAAATGCTCAGTTAGGGTAAACAAAAGAAATATCAATCACATCATATTTATAAGAACATATTATTTTCGAAATCTTAACCAGCAAAAGAGATCATAATTTCATAACATGGGATAAATCATAGTATTGAAATGAAATCCCAATAATAATAACATAAAACATGAAACTTTGTGGCATACACACATAATCATAGAGAATCATTTCTTAGTAGTCAAGACTCATTTCGAAGACTATCTTAGCGTACAAAGTCCATTTCTGAACCGAGTTCACTCCTCATTTCAGCCCTATTTCACTGAACTGGTTTAACCTGGTGTTCCAGCCATGTCTATCTCATGAGATATAAATCATTACCCAATGCATTGGAGGTAGTTATAGTTCCCACCCATATCATAATGATACCATTCTTATGTGTGCCACAAAATCATAAACCCTACATCATAGCATAACCCATGTAATAAAAATGGGAATCTTAAACATCATGCCATCATAACATAATCCATATAAGATAAAAGGACATCATAAAAATAATTCCATCATAACATAATCAAAACAATGTAAAAATAGGGATAGAAACAGAACGCAATATTATCTTAGATGGAAAATAATTTTGATAAAACACTTGAACTCTATTCTTGAGGAAAATACCCTTTCTACTTCAAAAACAATTTTCCATTCTTAACATGTCATAAAATTTTAAACTAAAAGAATTTGATAAAAAATAAACATGAAAACTTTTAAAGTAAGCTTCATGTAAATAATGTTATATGAATCCATTCGTTCCGTATATGTTAAAAAAACATTCTTCTCATACGTTGGCCGAAAAAGTCAAAAAGTACCTCGTACGAAAAACGACAAAAGATTCCTTTCATGTATTTTACTAAAAACTCACCAAAGGGTAAAATTGGACTTAAAAAATTGTAAAAGGATATAAATATTATATATTGAGGAAAAATAGATGTTTATGATAAATATTCCCCAGTAAATTCTGAAGTATAAACAATATCGGATAAAAATTGAGATTACGAGATTTTCCCTTACCTCAAGTCTGATTTGCTTCTTAAGTGTCTAAACCTCCTATATAGTGATTTAAATAATGTTATTGACTTATTCTATTATCATAATAATTTTTATGATATCATATATGGTTATATTCTTATCTTCTTATTAGTAATATTTCATTGTTACTTGTTATTCGGGTGTTTATTGCTTTTTGTTCTTATGCGTGTTTTGTCAAATAAATTCTTATTCTTCTTTTTAGGTTATAGATAACCCATTTACAGAATGGTATTAGTGTAATAAATATCATATTTATTCACTCAATTCATTTATGTAATCATTATGTAATGAAAATCATGTAGAACGAGTCGCATCACATCGTGGAGATGGTATTCCGTACGTACGCACGAGTGATGATATCGTTCCCATGATCGTGGAATTGTATTGGAGTGTATGTATACTATTTCAGAATCAATATCAATTTACAATAATTATATATAGTTATTATTTACACCATTATACCCATCCAAGTAAGGTGGTGGTGGAAAATAGATTACACCACGGCGTGGAGACGGTATTCCGTACGTACGCACGCTCGGTGATTTCGTTTTCCGTAGGATGGATAGATGGTGAAATAGGATTGTTTCATAATTATAATTACATATACGTATATTATTGATACTGATGTTAATAATTAATAATGAAACAACTAAATAAGAAGAAGTGGAAGAAGAAGTAAAGTTGAAATAATCAGTAACAGACATTACCTCTTCTTTGAAGCGCCTCTTTGAGACCTCCTATTAGGGCACTAAAATTGTTCTTTGAAGAATACCAGGACCTCTAGGATGTTTCTGGGGAAGTGGAGAAGAGAATTTGTCATGGTTTTGCTGAGCTTGAAGGCTCAATGTGGTGTGAGGAAGAGAGGGAGGATGTGCCCTTTTTAAGGGAGGAGAGGGGCACCTTTGGAAAAACTAAAAAAATTATTTTATTATAAAGTCATATTCGGTTTTTAATAGCTCCGAATTGATTTATTTAGAAGCTAAGGTGGGGATGGGTCGAAATCATCTCATCCAATAGAATTTAGATATGTTTAGGTATCTATGTTAACCTTATCATTTAGATTTAACTTTAATTTAGATAATTTAACTTTTACTGTGTCTTCTTGTTTTCTTACACTATAAGATTAATAAACTTACTATAACAAGCCAAACGAACCCCAAGTTGTTTATTATTAATATATATAACCGTATATAAGTTATTTGTCCAAACCATATATTTTTAGGAATAAAATAACAATTAGTAATATAATATTTGTTTTAAAAACTATTTTATGTCAATTTTGACACTATTTGGTAATTGATTTTTTTGAAAATCATAACAGAAAGATTAGTTATAAAATATTTAATTAAATCAATAATAAAATGTCATATTAACCTAGAAAAGTATTTAAATTCATATAAAGTATAAAATTACATTTATTTGGGTATTTATAACATCAATTATGTGAATATTTCATTAATAATAGAATTACTGCATCATCATTGTGTCATAAATAAATTATATTATTTCAAGTCTAAAAATTACAAATAAAATACAATTATGTAGGAAATTGTTTTATCTTTCTAATTAATACTTATAGTCTAATTTATCTTATTTATTACCCTATATTAAAAATGATTTAGTTATCAAACTTTGATTTTAACTATTTTAACCGTTCTTTAAATAAATTAATAATAAATGTCCTAATCTAATCCAAGTGGGCCTAAATGGTCATATGTTATTCCTAATGTTGTTTTTGGTCGAATTAAACTTATCCAATAGAATTAGGAGATGTGTTAGGGTAATAATAATATCATTTTTACCCTTAATTACCCTATTTACTTTTAACCGTGGTCAAAAAAATTAAAAAGTTACTATTGACCAAAAATTATTTTCATCTCATTGAACCACCTTTTAGTCCTTGATATTAACCGTGTCTCTTGAATTTTCAAAATTCTACTCACAGAAGCGGTAAAATTAAGTTTTATGTGAATTTGGAAATTCTCCAAGGAGGTGGGTAAAAGACGGTGAAAAGTTCAATAAAAATTTTATATATCTAAAATTATTATAAAATGACTTCAATAAATTTCATTGAACATAATAGGTATTATGTATCAATTTTGACCTAAAATAAATTTAAATAAAATAAATAATTATTTAAATAAAAAGTCGGTGTCACGACCCGTCCTCGGGGCCCGTGCCATGACTACCCCAAGCCCGCCTTCCATAGGCCAGGGGCTGGGGACTAGCACCAAGGCATGAATCCCAGAAAAAGGGAAGGCATTGCCTTTGAAAAGTAAACAAGTACCACAGAGTAAGCAAGCGGAAAAGTAAACACTAAGTAAAAACTGTAACAAGCTGTGCTGAAAGTAAAAGGGGCCGGAAATACAAGCCCAACTGTAAAGTACAACTGAAAGGGAAAAACAGCAACTGAAAAGAAAAGTCGCAGCATCGAGCCGTCGTCTGAAGGTCCCACCTGAAAGGGTGGGTACAGATAGCCTCTACAGCTCCTCAGTCTAGTCGTCCGCTCCGAGTACGTCCCGCCCAGTGGTCCACCTCTAGGTATCGTCCTGCTCCGCACGCCTCCCACCACAATCAGCGTTGTCCATCGTCTGCAACCAATACAACGAAGTGCGGGCATAGCCCGTGCAGGGGTGAGTATAAGCTACTCAGTAGGGACCCCGAGACCCCCGAAGGTCTCCCAGAATCCACAAAGGATAATCCACAAAGGAAAGATACAATCACAAAGTAACATCCGACACGGCTTAGGTATATGCCCATACATAGACCTAAGTCATCAATTCCAGTTAGGCTCTAACATCCGAGCCCAAGCACAACCTAGTCCACACAGGAAAGAAAAATGTATACCCACACAGGATAGGACAACACAATCCACGAAGGAGAGTAAACAGTAAATCCACACAGGATAGTTCAACACAATCCACAAAGGAGAGTAACAGTAGATTCAGCTCACACAGGTATACTTCTTCAAATGAAAATAGAGATGATCACTGATCCATCTAAGTTGTCGGACCCACAAAGGATCGATAGGTACTAACCCCCGCAAAGACCCACACAGGATCGGGCCCACACAGGACCTGTAGGCACTGGCTCACACAGAACCGCTGAGCGCTGACCCACACAGGATCGGACCCACACAGGATCGAGCACACACAGGACCTGTAGCACTGACCCGCAAAGGATCGCTGAGTGATGTAGTCGTCGCAGTCCCCTGAGGATCTCTGCACAGTCGTCATCGCAGTCCACTGAGAATCTCTGCACAGTCGTCATTGCAGTCCACTGAGGATCTCTGCACAGTCGTCGCTGTCGAAGTAGGAGTCGCAGCCAGCTCTAGGGTTCCCGCACATAGCAAGCTCGTTCGGGAGGGTCCGCTCCACGAGCCGGGAGGCTGATACATCAACTGACACAAATTATGAAGTTTATGTATCCAAATGTTCCGTATCGTCAATAGGAACTCAACGTCGCAGACGGCGCGTCAATCGGACGCCCGGTCTGAGAGTTATTGGCTTTTTCGTCCCAGGGGCCCGGTTGGTTTTTAAGGCAAAACCAACCCGACCGTACTCCACCTGCATCCAAACCTCGGGTGGAGTGAGCCAAAATATCTGTCTCACTTAGAGGAATTCAACGAAGTTGACGGCACGTCGATCGGACGTCCGAAGCTCAAGATATGAGCCTTTCCGCTCCGAGGGCCTGGTTGGTTTCGTGTACGAACCAACCCTTCCGATCCCAAAGTATTCCGCAACCTTGAGTGCGATATACCGAAACGACCGTCTCGATCCAAGGATCGTGTTGCCGTTGACGATGCGTCGTTCAGAGGCCCGTAGCTCACGTTATGAGCGAAAGACCGAAAATGGTCCGAAGACGGGGGGTCCGGGCCCGGGCCGACCCGGCCCGACCCCCCCTGGGTCCGACGAACCGGGTCGACCCGCCCCGACTGGACCTGGTCCGGTCCGGCCAGGGCGCGGCCTGGCCGGTCGGACCGGCCTAGCTCGGCTCGGCCGAGCGGCCGAGCGCTAGGGTGCCGTGGGGTGCTGCCCCCGCTGTTTGGAGGTGTCGCGGCCCCGCGTGGGGCCGCGCTGGTTCCGCGGACGCGGCATGTCGCTGCGTCCCGTGTGGGAAAGCCGGACCCGCGTGGCCGCGGGTCTTTGCCCACCGCGGCGGCCCTGTCTGGCGGCACGCCGGGGCGCCACCGCCTCTGGTCGCTGATGCCGCCGCGCCGGTGACCCACGCCTCCGGTAGCTTCCGCGGGCCACCGGAGTTGCTCCGGTGGTCCGTTTTCCTTCCCGCCTGTGCCGTTGTTCCTCCTAGGTCCCGTTCTTCACTGCGGGATCATCAAATCGGCCTTGCGCCACGATTTACCGTCGCCCACCAAATTCGCACAACAACGAAGAACAGCGGAGGGTTGTCGGGCCGTGTTCGTTTTCCCCGCACCCTCCGCGTTAGATAAAAACAACGGTAGAATTATTCAACACATGAATACATAACCGAAAACAATTTTAATGAATTAAAATTGTTCTTATTGTCTGGGTTCTTCACTTTTAAAAGAACCATCACGGGAAAAAGGTATTTCCAAAATAAAATCCCTACCTCGTCAAGTCGTCGCACGCGGGTTCTTCACGGATTTGATCGTCGCGGAAGGAGGAGATCGTCGCTTCGTGGAAGGCGTCGCGTCGTCGCATTGTCGTAGAAGGGCATCGTGTCGTCGCGGAATACGGTGTGCATCGACGAACTCCGAGGATCTAGAACAACAGATTTAATTTTAATAATTAAATCCGTGCGTTGTTAAAAACCACAAAGGAGTTTAAAGAATCTCATATACTCACCTCAACGGATGATCGAAGGTTTTTGTCGTGGAGGATGGAACGTCGCAGAAGAACGTCGCAGGAGAGGGAAACGTCGGCGTTGCGGCACACGGCGTCGCGTCGTCGATTTCCGCGGTTTCAGAGTTCTTCGTCGGGGGTTGGCGTTCTTCGCATTCTTCGCGTTCTTCGCGAAGAAGGGTGAAGGCACAAGAACTTCTGTCAAAAGCCTCTCAACGTGTAATCCTCCAAAAGTCAGCGTTGGTCTTATTTTATTATTACGCCAACGAACGAAAAAAAGAGGTAAGTAACGACCCATTAATTCGTAAAATTAATTCAACGAAAGGAACCACCCATTTAATTCACGAATAAAACTGCCCAATTAAATGGTGCGTTAAGAATTTAAGAAAACGCGTCAGTTGACTTTCATAAAGACGGGTTTTCGTGGGTGCGTTACTTAGCAGAAAAGAAACGGTGGGGCTCGTGGGGGCCCCACCCCACAAATATTCTACCAAGAGGGTAGGATATTTTTGGATAGCATCCTATCCGGATCAACTCATCTTATGCCGCTTTAAGTGGATTCAAGTGGCTTCCAAGTGGCTTAAGTGAAATAAAATAATGTTTGTCGTACAATTATTTTATTTCTTAACATTAAGCCCAAAAATTAAAAACCACAACCGAGAAAACGCAACTCCGGAAGAGGCATTTCTAAGCGAAAACCGGCACTGTGATTCCATCGGTGCCCTCAGAATTTGATTCCGGGCACCGGTTCAAAAGTTAGTAAAACCCGCTCGTCCGTTCACTGAACGTACCCGATCCAAACTTCGGAAAATGATTCTGGGCACACCGGGCCTCGGAATTAGGTGTCGTCAGAAACTGCGCTCTTGTAAAATTCTAAAGAAAATTAAGAAAAAAAAAATTCCTTGAAATTTACGGGTCTTTACATTACTCCCAACTCAGGGATTTACGTCCCTGCAAAGATACATCATAAACTAGGGAAACAAATGTGGGTATTGAGCACGCATCTGATCCTCCCGCTCCCATGTGCTATCCTGAAGGTTCCCGTGCTGCCATCTGATGCGCACTAGAGGAATTGATCATCCACGTAGGACCCGCTCCTGTAGATCCTTGATCTCTACTGGGACCTCCGCAAAAGTCTCCCCATCATCCACGTCTAGCTCCCCATGGTCAATGATGTGCGTCGGGTCGTGCACGTATCTCCTCAGCTGAGATACGTGGAAGACGTCGTGCACCCGGTGCAATTGAGGTGGTAGATCCAGGCGATAAGCCACCTCGTCAATCCTGCTGAGGACCTGGAAAGGTCCGATGAAGCATGGAGACAACTTGCCGCCTTGGCCAAATCTCCGTAATCCATGTCGAGGTGAGACACGCAAGAAGACATGGTCTCCATCCTCAAACTGTAGTGGCCTCCACCTCCTGTCAGCATAAGACTTTTGATGGCTCTGAGCTGTCCTCATCCACTCTTGGATGACCTGGACCTTCTCTGTCGTGGTCCAGACCATCTCTGGTCCCACAAGTGCTGACTCCCCAGGGTCTGTCCAGCACAAAGGAGATCTGCAAGGTCTGTTGTACAACGCCTCGTATGGTGCCATCCCGATAGTGGAGTGGTAGCTGTTGTTGTACGCGAACTCCACCAAGGGTAGTTAGTCTTCCCAGCTGTGACCAAAGTCGAGGACACATGTGCGAAGCATGTTCTCAAGAGTCTGAATGGTCCTCTCCATCTGACCATCCGTCTGAGGGTGAAAGGCGGTGCTCAGACGTAGCCGCGTCCCGAACGCCTCCTACAACCCCTTCCAAAGCTGGGAAGTAAAACGAGCGTCCCGATCGGAGACGATAGATGATGGAACACTATGAAGCCGTACAATCTCCTGAATGTAGAGATTCCCCAAGCTCTCTACTGAGCCCTGCTCTCTGATGGGCAAGAAGTGAGCCGACTTGGTGAGTCGGTCGACAATCACCCAGATGGAGTCATGACCTCTGGAAGTGCGTGGATGTCCATTCACAAAGTCCATAGATATGCCGTCCCACTTCCACTCTGGGACCTCCAAGGGCTGTACCAAGCCTACTGGCACCTGATGCTCTACCTTCACCTACTCGTAGGTGAGGCATTGTGAAACAAACTCTGCCACATCCTTCTTCATGCCCGGCCACCAGTGCTGTCGTTTGAGATCCTGGTACCTCTTCTCCACTCCAAGATGTACCGCAAAAGGAGAAGTGTGAAACTCTCTCAGCACCTCCTCTCATAAAGCGACTAGTACCAAGGTACGTCCTCTGAAAAGGACGTCGTGCCCTGCTCCAAAGGAGAAACCATCAGGTGCATGTCCCGAGGATATCTGTGCACGCCGAGTCTCACAGTTAGCATCCCCATGTTGTGCCTCTCTAACCCGTTGTAGAAGTGGAGGAGAGACAGTGAGAGACTGAAGAAAGGCTGCTCCGTCCCTATCCATGAAGGATATCTGCATGGCGGCTAGCTGCCCTGTCTCCTCCTCAAGCAGCTGAATGCCCGTCCTCCTGCTGAGGGCATGGGCTACTACGTTCCCCTTCCCAGGAGTATAGACTATCTAAAATTCATAGTCCTGGAGGAACTCGAGTCATCTCCGCTGTCTCAGGTTCAGGTCCTTCTGAGAGAAGATTTACCTGAGACTCTGGTGTTCAAAAAGACTGTAAAGCGCTCACCCATCAGATAGTGCTGCCATGTCTTCAGAGCGAAGACCACTGCTACTAACTCCAGGTCATGGGTAGCGTAGTTCTGCTCATGCGGCCTCAACTGACGTGATCCATAGGCAATCACGGCCCGCTCCTGCATCAGGACACATCCGATTCGGGTCCCTGATGCATCGCAGTAGACTACGTATCCAACTCCCTCCTCAGGCAACCTCAAGATAGGTGCACTGGACAATCTATGCCTCAGCTCCTGAAAGCTCTGCTGACATCTGTCTGACCACACAAAGGGTTTCCCCTTCTTCGTCAAATCTTAGAGTGGCGCCACAACTCTGGAGAAGTCCGGCACAAATCTCCGATAGTATCCAGCTAGACCCAAGAAACTCCGTACCTCTGTCACGCTCCTGGGTGGCTCCCAACCTAACACTGCCTCGATCTTCGCGGGATCCACTGTAACTCCCGCCTCAGAAATGACGTGCCCCAAGAAGTGGACCTCACTTAACCAGAACTGGCACTTCGAGAGCTTTTCATAAAGCTGGTGCTCTCTGAGTGTGTCCAGTACAACCCGCAAGTGGTAGGCGTGCTCCTCCTCTGTGGTCGAGTACACCAAAATGTCGTCGATGAAGACCATGAAAAATCGATCGAGGTATGGCTGGATGATCCTGTTCATGAGGCTCATGAACACCATTGGAGCATTGGTTACGCCGAAAGGCATAACCAAGAACTCATAGTGGCCATACCGACACCTGAAGGTCGTCTTCTACACGTCCTCGTCTCGAACTCTGAGATGATGATAGCCTGACCTGAGATCTATCTTCGAGAACCACCGTGTTCCCTTGAGATGATCGAAGAGGTCATCAATCCTCGGTAGTGGATACTTGTTCCTCACTGTCACCTGGTTCAGGCGACGATAGTCGACACACAGTCGCAAGCTTCTGTCCGCCTTCTTGGAGAACAAAAACGGGGAAGCCCAGGGTGAAACACTGGGTCGGATGAACCCCTTGCCCTGCAAGTCCTTCAACTATACCCGTAGCTCTTGAAGCTCAGCGGGGGCCATCCGATATGCTGGAGTGGATATCGGGGCTGTCCTGGGGTCCAGATCAATATAAAAGTCTACCTCACTGCGAGGAGGTAGTCCTGGAACGTCGTCGGGGAAGACGTCCTTATACTGATCCACCACTACAGGAAAACTAGGACTCTGCATGTCAACTGCTCCAAGGATGAGGCTCTCCAACTGATGAGTGATGGGTTGTCCCCTCCTCTACGAGAGTCCATCCTATGCTGTAAAGGTTCCCTTATCTCCGGTGATGGTGAACCTTCTCCCGTCGGTGCGCACACATCGCACCTTGCGCCTAATGCAGTCAATCTGTGCATGGACTGTAGATAACCAATACATGCCCAAGATGACGTCGTAAGGCCTCAATGTCGTTACAAGAAGATCCCAGCCGAATCTCTCACCTCCTAGAGTAAGCTCGCACTGCCGGCACCAATGCGTAATCGTCGAGTCTGCTCCTGTAGGAGTCTCTAGCCGTAAAGATCGAGCTAACGGCTCTATCGGAATATCCGAGATCCGAACAAGGGTAGCGACTATGAAAGAGTGACTCGCTCCTGTTTCTATAAGAACTGCATCAAGGGTGGAATAGACACAGATCGTACCTCGAATCATCTCTGGCGCGCCGTGGTCGTAGGCCTCCGCTGCCTGGAGCTGTGCCTATCTCTGCCCGCCAGCTCCCTGTGGTCGAGGCGGACCTCCCGGTGGTGGTGGTGGCAGAGCCTCAAAGCGCCGTCCACCACCTGCTGCTCGGCCAGATCCTATGTCTCGTCTGCCTCCTCCCTGCGGACCGCCACGGTCGACCCACTGCCTCTGCCTGGGTGGCCCCTCCACCATCTGCTTCTCCTCGGTACGGCGGATCGGGCAGTCACGAGCCATGTGGCCCTGCCGGCCGCAGGCATAGCACTGCCTCCCTCTCGGAATACTGGCTCCGCACTGTGTGCCCCGCACTGCTGAGCCAGTGTCCTGAGGTCGTCTACGAGAGGGTCTTGTCTGCCTGGAACCCTGAGTCATCCGTCGGCTACCTGCTTCCGAAGACTCCGCTACCTATCGCCCTGCGGTAGGTCTCGCTGTGGACTCTGCCAAAAATCTCTCGATCAGAAGGGGTCGCTCTAGCACTCCTTCCTGGGTCGGAATGCTGAGGGAGATTATCGATGCCCTGATCTTGTGTCTCAAAACCTTCTCAAAGGTCCGGGCCCGGAAGAAGGGGTCTCGTACCATGTCGGTCGAGTAGTGAGAAAGATCGGTAAACCTCGCCGCATACTGGGCGACCGTCAAGCTGCCCTGCCGCAGCTAAAGAAGCTCCTGAATGCGCACTGCACGGAGGGTGGCTGGGACGAACTCTGAGCGGAAGAGGCTCTCGAAGTCCGTCCAGATGAGAGAGGCCTCATAGTGCACCTGGAGCATCAAGCTCCACCATCGTCCTGCTGCTGCGTGCAGTAGGCTCTCCGTGAGGATCACCATGAGGTCTTCTGGTGTTCTCACTTGCCTGAAAACTCGTACAACCACCTCCAGCCAGTCCTCGGCTGCCTAGGGGTCCGTCTCCCCACGAAACCTGGGTGGTCGCTGGCACTGGAACTCGTGCAGAGCTCCGAGGTGACGTTCATCATCAGCGGTCAGTGCTGGAAGCATCGGGGGCTCAGCGGGTAAAGGTACTGTCGGTGCCTCTGCGGTCAACGCGCCCTGTACCGAGGCCTCGTTGCTCGGCGGGATGTTGTCACGCTCTACTCTCAGAACCCTAGCTGGTTGCCATCGTGGGGAAATCCTGAAAAGGAAACCAGTGTGCCACGGTCAGAACAGTATACCTGGTGAGCTGACACAAGTAATCACAAAGAAAACATGAAACACACATGTAATCAATGTTTTCGTGCATTAAGTCGGAAATCAGAAGTCAGGGTCCTGGTGTACGGATACGTCGGCCGCCGCACCAACAATGGACTCCCTGGACTGATAACCACACCCAATACGCTAAACATTATTTCTTCACATAGAAGAAAGATTAGAGTCTGCGGTAGAACCGACCACCTCTGATACTAATTTGTCACGACCCGTCCTCGGGGCCCATGTCATGACTACCCCAAGCCCGCCTTCCATAGGCCAGGGGCTGGCGACTAGCACCAAGGCATGAATCCCGGAAAAAGGGAAGGCATTGCCTTTGAAAAGTAAACAAGCACCACAGAGTAAGCAAGCGGAAAAGTAAACACTAAGTAAAAACTGTAACAAGCTGTGTTGAAAGTAAAAGGGGCCGGAAATACAAGCCCAACTATAAAGTACAACTGAAATGGAAAAACAGCAACTGAAAAGAAAAGTCACAGCGTCGAGTCGTCCTCTGAAGGTCCCACCTGAAGGGTGGGTACAGATAGCCTCCGCAGCTCCTCGGTCCAGCCGTCTGCTCCGAGTACGTCCCGCCCAGTGGTCCACCTCTAGGTACTGTCCTGCTCCGCACGCCTCCCACCACAATCAGTGCTGTCCGTCGTCTGTAACCAACACAACGACGTGCGGGCATAGCCCGTGCAAGGGTGAGTATAAGCTACTGAGTAGGGACCCCGAGACCCCCGAAGGTCTCCCAGAATCCACAAAGGATAATCCACAAATGAAAGATACAATCACGAAGTAACATCCGACACGGCTTAGGTATATGCCCATACATATACCTAAGTCATCAATTCCCGTTCGGCTCTAACATCCGAGCCCAAGCACAACCCAGTCCACATAGGAAAGAAAAACGTATACCCACACAGGATAGGACAACACAATCCACGAAGGAGAGTAAACAGTAAATCCACATAGGATAGTTCATCACAATCCACAAAGGAGAGTAACAGTAGATTCAGCTCACACAGGTATACTTCTTCAAATGACGATAGAGATGATCACTGATCCATCTAAGTTGTCGGACCCACAAAGGATAGTTAGGTACTGACCCCCGCAAGGACCCACACAGGATCGGGCCCACACAGGACCTGTAGGCGCTGGCTCACAGAGAACCGCTGAGCGCTGACCCACACAGGATCGAACCCACACAGGATCGGGCCCACACAGGACATGTACCACTGACCCGCAAGGGATCACTGAGTGATGTAGTCGTCGCAGTCCACTGAGGATCTCTGCACAGTCGTCGTCGCAGTCCACTAAGGATCTCTGCACAGTCCTCGCTGCAGTCCACTAAGGATCTCTGCATAGTCGTCGCTGTCGAAGTAGCATTCGCAACCAGCTCTAGGGTTCCCGCACACAGCAAGCTCGTTCGGGAGGGTACGCTCCACGAGCCGAGAGGATGATGCATAAACTGACACAAAGTACGAAGTTGATGTATCCAAAAGTTCCGTATCGTCAACAGAAACTCAACGTCGTAGACGGCGCGTCAATCGGACCCCCGGTCTGAGAGTTATTGGCTTTTTCGTCCCAGGGGCCCGGTTGGTTTTTAAGGAAAAACCAACCCGACCGTACTCCACCTACGTCTAAACCTCGGGTGGAGTGAGCCAAAAGATCCGTCTCACTTAGAGGAAGTCAACTTAGTCGACGGCACGTCGATCAGACGTCCGGAGCTCAAGATATGAGCGTTTCCGCTCCGAGGGCCTGGTTGGTTTCGTGTACGAACCAACCCGGCCGAACCCAAAGTATTCCGAAACCTTAAGTGCGATATACCGAAACGACCATCTCGATCCAAGGATCGTGTTTTCGCTGACGGCGCATCGTTCGGAGGCCCATAGCTCAAGTTATGAGCGAAAGAACAAAAATGGTCCGAAGACGGGGGGTCCGGGCCCAGGCCGACCCGGCCAGACCCCCCCTGGGTCGGCCGAACCGGGTCGACCCGACCCAGCTGGACCCGGTCCGGTCCGGCCAGGACGCGGCCCGGCCGGTCGGACCGGCCTGCCTCAGCTTGGCCGAGCGGCCGAGCGCTCAGGTGCCGCGGGGCGCTGCCCCCGCGGTTTGGAGGTGCCGCGGCCCCGCGTGGGGCCGCGCTGGTTCAGCGGACGCTGCATGTCGCCGCGTCCCGTGCAGGCGAGCCGGACCCGCATGGCCGCGGGTCCGTTGGCCTCCACCGCCGCCGCTGAAGCCGCGGTGGCCCTGTCCGGCGGCGCGCCGGGGCGCCGCCGCCTCTGGTCGCCGGCGCCGCCGCGCCGGTGACCCGCGCCGCCGGTAGCTTCTGTGGGCCACCGGAGTTGCTCCGGTGGTCCGTTTTCCTTCCCTCCTGCGTCGTTGTTCCTCCCGGGTTCTGTTCTTCACTGCGGGATCATCAAATCGGCCTTGCGCCACAATTTTCCATCACCCGCCAAATTCACACAACAACGAAGAACGGCGGAGGGTTGTCGGGCCGTGTTCGTTTGGCCCGCACCCTCCACGTTATATAAAAATAACGGGAAACTTATTCAACACATGAATACATAACCGAAAACAATTTTAATGAATTCAAATTTTTCTTAGTGTCCGGGTTCTTCACTTTTAAAAGGACGATCATGTGAAAAAGGTATTTCCAAAATAAAATCCCTACCTCGTCAAGTCGTCGCACGAGGGTTCTTCATGGATTTGATTGTCGCGGAAGGAGGTGATCGTCGCTTCGCGGAAGGTGTCGCGTCGTCGCGGATGGGCGTCGCGTCGTCGCGGAAGGGCGTCATGTCGTCGCGGAATACGGTGCGCGTCGACGAACTCCGAGGTTCAAGAACAACAGATTTAATTTTAATAATTAAATCCATGCGTTGTTAAAAACCACAAAGGATTTTAAAGAATCCCATAAACTCACATAAACGGATGATCGAAGGTTTTTATCGCGGAGGAAGGAACGTCGCAGGAGAGGGAAACATCGGCGTTGCGGCACACGGCATCGCGTCATCAATTTCCGCGGGATCGGCGTTCTTCGTCGGGGGCCGGCGTTCTTCGCGTTATTCGCGTTCTTCGCGAAGAAGGGTGAAGGCACAAGAACTTCTGTCAAAAGCCTCTCAACGTGTAATCCTCCAAAAGTCGGCGTTGGTCTTATTTTATTATTATGCCAACGAACGAAAAAAAGGGGTAAGTAACGACCCATTAATTCGTAGAATTAATTCAACGAAAGAAATCGCCCATTTAATTCACGAATAAAACTGCCCAATTAAATGGTGCGTTAGGAATTTAAGAAAACGCATCAGTTGACTTTCATAAAGACGGTTTTTCGAGGGTGCGTTACTTAGCGGAAAAGAAACAGTGGGGCTCGTGCGGGCCCCACCCCACAAATATCCTACCATGAGGGTAGGATATTTTTGGATAGCATCCTATCCGGATCAACTCAGCTTAAGCCGCTTTAAGTGGCTTCTAGTGGCTTCCAAGTGGCTTAAGTGAAATAAAATAAAGTTTATCGTACAATTATTTTATTTCTTAACTTTAGTCCCAAAAATTAAAAACCACAACCGAGTAAACGCAACTCCGGAAGAGGCGTTTTTAAGCGAAAACCGGCACTGCGATTCCATCGGTGCCCTCAGAATTCGATTCCGGGCACCGGTTCAAAACTTAGAAAAACCCGCTCGTCCGTTCACTGAACGTACCCGAGCCAAACTTCGGAAAATGATTCTGGGCACACCGGGCTCAGAATCAGGTGCCGTCAGAAACTGCGCTCTTGTAAAATTCAAAGAAAATTAAGAAAAAAAATTTCCTTGAAATTTATGGGTCTTTACAGTCGGTTTTTAAATAGTAACCCAGTGTTTTCACTATTCATCCAAAATTGAATGTTTTAAGAAAAATACCAAAATTTCACCCTAGGCTAATTTTGATATTCCGAATCCAAAAATGATGTCCATTTTGAAAGATGAAATTTAAAAAATTTCAAAAAGTGGTTATTACTATTCATAACGGCTAGTTTTAATAATATTTTAATAACATATCGTTGTTTAGTGAAACTCGGTATTGCGTACGACGCAAGCTATCGAGGAAGGCCGCAGTTGCGTGTAAAGCAAGCCAAGCTAGTGTTGTGTGTAGTGAAATATTCCTTTGATGATTTATATAACATAAAAACAGAATATTTCTCATTAAAGTCTCGGGTTCTACATACATCAAGTTCAATGTTACTATGAATTCCTCGAAATCCATCCATTGACTAAAACCAGAAAACAGAGTGTGAGTAACAATAGTCATAATATCATTTAGGGAATATCATGACACCATATTTTAAATCTAAAACACCACAGGATTAATCATGGTTATTTTTTATAATCTTATATTAAAACCCTTCAAATAATTATGTAATAAAAATGTGAATTATCCTAAGCATATCCCTCAAGAGTTTCATAACCAAGAGTGCAGCAAGGCCGGCTGTCGTGTACCAGGATACCCCGATTCAAACCCGAAACTCCTTTTCAGAGTTTTCACTCCTAGGTATATCTATTCCAGAACTGCTTCTACTTTATCATATCCATACATGGATGTATTGCTTGTAAAATATGAAAAATCACTACATAACCAAAATTCTAGGAAGTTATTTCATACTAATCCATAATGTATATCTTAGGGTAATGTTCTCTAATTAGATTTTTTCAAAATTTTGTTTTCGAGGTTTGTACTGAACTTCCCCTCATACCAAATGTAATGCCCTGACCCCAGAATCCCAGAGAGAGTGCATTATTTTTATAAATTGGCATGGTCACAAGGTATCAAATCCCGAAAGACTGATTAGTTTAGTAGCCTTGGAAGTACTAGATACATACATATGTTTTACATTACATTATGAAATTAAAAAAACATCATTGTGTCCCATTTTAACACACTCATAGCCCATAGCCTATCCCTGTAAGTCAATTATAATATAATTCTTCAAATTAGGGGAAAAATAAAACATAATATAGGAGCGAGCTCAGATGCTAAGTATGGATAACAATATAGAGAATACATTCATAAATAAACAAATACATTTAAAGAAATGTATAAGACTAATACACAAGACTTTTAATCTTAAACATCATCATAATATGGAAACGATAAATCAAATAGTTCCATTTACTTATTCACATGGATATTCTTCTAGTAGAATAATCACATGTAATATTAATAGCTAATTTCATAATGATGGAATTCATAAATCTGGACATCATAACCACATAGTCAAGACCAAGTGCCAAGACTTCAAATAACATTTTTTTCAATTCCTTCTAATGAGAAACTAGTTTGTCTCATGATAACTACTGATGCATCGAAGAGATATAGCGGGCTCCACCCATCAATTACTAAGTCCAATTCATTCCTCATTTGAAATGGATGAAACGTAATCTAACCATTGGTATTAGAACTAGAATATGAAATGTCAATATTTTAACTACAAACCATGAATGGTATAAAAACACATTCATAGTCAAACATAACTCATTCAATACAATATGTATTATTTATTATAATAAACCATCCTCAATCAAGAATAATAAATCATATAGACATAGATGATAATAATCAGTAAAACTATTTGAGATAAATATCCCCTTTTTCTTGAAAACATTTAAAAGTTTCACTATTTATCAAGAATCTATTAATAATAGATTTTAGAATAAAAGTGTCCCATGCCAATTTGAGACTATTAAAATGAATTTTAATTTTAAAACATTCATGTCCATACAAATAAATTCTTAAAACAATTTTTATGACATAGACATTAAAGAGAAAGATTTAGAAGAATTAATATTTAAAACATTTAAAATGATATTTTTGTTAGAGTTCCAAAACAAATGAGAGACATTTGAATACAAATAATTGAGGGAATAAAAACTTTATAATATCATGAGAATAAAGGTATTCATGATAGACCATGTCAAAGTACAATATATACACTATATAAAAGTGAATTGGTGCATAACAACAAAGAATTTTCAATAGAATGTAAATTGATATGAAATCCCTTATAAAGACCTTATCATTAGGTTAAGGATAAATAAATGATATAATTATGTGTGAAAAATATAAATAAACTAACAATGATTGTATATTAAGATTAAATCAATCAAAATATATTCGCATATATTTTTTAAAAAAAAACACCAATGACATGGATGTTTAACTCAATGAATGGAAACTGAGTTTAGATTACTATTATCAAGTTCATATTAATGAGTTGAGAATTTATCAATAGAGTGATTATGTGTATCAAAAGTATATCCAAAAACGGGGACTGGAAATTAAAACATAAGTAAATAAATATTTATTTCACACATAATATTGGTGTAAAATAATCAATGAAGTATGTGTAGAACCCAATGAGTGGAAATTGAAATTAGAAATTCCCTTACCGATTTGTTAACTTATAAAAAATACTCATAATGAAAGATGGGTCATAAAATGAATATTTAAATATGCATAAATTAATTTATACTAAACAAATAATTCAATCATGGGCGCTACATACACCACACAAAAGTAAATAGTGGAAATATAGCCTGAATCTCAAAAAAATACGAAGTGAGATGAAAACCCCTTACCATGTTGTAATCAATCGATTCGTAAGTAAAAAAGTTAAAAACAACCAAATTAATCATAGAATATGATGAATATAAATAGAATCATGATAATATATATAAAATTTCAGTACACAATACAATACATGCAAAAAATAAGTCGTGATCAATGGAAATCCCACGAAATTAAAAATGAGATAAGAAACCCCTTACATTGTAATCTTCCTTAGTCGAGGGTACGCTAACCTCTTGTATAATAGTTAAATAATTGTTATTAAATTATACTAGAACCAAAAACCTAAATATGATATTATATATGATCTTCTAATATTTCTTTGTTAATAATATTTAAGTAGTATCATTGTTTCAATTGTTAACATATTCATTTTACTTTATATGTTTTGTTACATAAGTCATGTTTGTTATGGATTGAATGTATTTGATTAATATCCAGAACGATATTACATTCTTAAACCTTATATTTAATCATAAATTGAAAATTATTCTTGAATGGTTATGATGAGGAATGAATCTCATCGCATTCGTGGACATGGTTATCTATACGTACGCATGAGCGACAATATCAGTCCATTTATGGTGAAATCGTATGTAATTAGATGAAATATAATATATAAAGAATCATTAATATGTTATATTTATTATTTACATCAATTATAATCATTATTATACCAATCCAAATAATGTAGTGCTGAATAACAAACTACACCATGACATGGAGATGGTAAGTCGTACGTAGACACGTATTGCGACTTTTCCATTCATAGGATGGATAGAATAATGAATATAGTTGTACCAAATTTAAAATAACATAAATGTATTTATATGGTATTAGTGATATTTTTTGATATGGAAAAAACAAAGAAATATGAAGTGGAAGAATAAAATAACTTTGAAAGAGGTGATGAAATCTTTACCTCTTCTTCAGGTGCTTCCTTTTAATTTGATGAAAATGACTCCTTAGGTTAGATTTATGATCAAAGTAAAGAATCTAGGTTGGACTGAGTGTAGTTGGGTGGATATTTTTGTAGGTTTTGGCCAAGAAAAATTGATTGGGAGGAGTTATATTAAGAGAAGGGGGAGTACCCTTCTATAAGAGCGGTGAGGTAAACTTTAGGAAAATCTTGAAATTTTTTTATAGAATCATATTGGATTTATAATGGCTCCTAAAGGATTTATTTCAAGTCTATGTTGGTTCTAGGTTGAGAAAATATCAACCAATAGGTTTTATATAGGTTTGGGTAACCATATTAACCTTATCTTTTATATTTAACTCTTAGTTAAATATTTCAACTTCTAACATGTATTCTTGTATTACTATAATAAATGGTTAATAAACATATTATAAAAATCCATCAGAACCCCAAGTGGTTTATTCTTGATATATCTAACCTTATATAACTATTTTGGGTGATCCTTGGAATTTTTTTTAATATTATATCAATTAATAATATTGTATTTATTTTAAACTCATTTTTGTAAATTTTGAAACTATTTAGTATTTGGTTTTTGTGAAAGTTATAAAATCTTTATCACTTAAAAAAATATATTTAATCAATTCTAACGGGTAATATAATACTAGAAAATTCTTATAATACATCAAAAGTATCAGTTTGAAATTACATTAATATTTATAATATCAATTAATTTAATCTTTTAATAATAAGGTAATTACTGCATCATCATTATGTCATAAATAAATTTAATTATTTAATTTAAAAAAATTATAAATAAAATACCATTTTATAGGAAATATTTTCAGATTTATATGGAATATTGATAGTCGAATTTATCTTATTTATAACTCTATATTAAAATGAATTAGTTATTAAACATGAATTTTACACTTTTAACTCTTATTTAAATAAAAGAATAATAAATGTCCTAATCTAATCCAAGTGGAACAAAATGATCATATTTTATTTCTAAGGTTGATTTAGTCAAAATACACTTATCCAATATAATTCGAACATATGTTATGGTATTTATAATATCATTTTTACCTTTAATCACCCTATTTACTTTTAACCGTGGTAAATAAAATTCAAAATTTACTATTCAAAAAAATATTTTCATTCTATTGAACCTAATTTTACATACTTATGTAAACTTTGTCTCTTGGAATTTTGAAATTCAATTCACAGAAGCGGTAAAATTTCATTTTACTGAAATTTGTAAATGTGCCTAGATGGTTGGAAAAAGATGATAAAAGTTCAATAAAATTATATATATATATAATATTATTATAAAATGGAACCAATAAATCACATTAGAATAATATAGGTATTATGTATCTATTTTAATTTGAAAATAATTTTAAATAAAAAATAAATGTTTAAATAAAAAAGTCGGTTTTTATGTACTGTGCAATATTTTTCACTATTCATCAAAAATTGAATGTTTTTAGAAAAATACCAAAAAATCGGCCTCAACTAATTTTTTTATTCCGAATTAAATAATATTATCTATCTAACCATATTCAAAAATTAGAAGTTTCATTATTTAATTTAAAATTAATTCTTGTTGTCAAAACCAAAAAGTGGGTTTTTTAGAAGTAAAAAGTATAAAAAGATTGATATGTGTTTATGTCCAATTTAAATGTAAAATTATTTTTCAATGACCAATATTGGATTAAATGATAAAAATATAATCTAATTATATTTAAAAGCCAATCAAATTTATAGTTTTACAGTATAAATTATTCTTATTAAAAAATTTGTTTTCAATTAAAATTTAGTATTGTTTTCACTATTCATCAAAATATGAAAGTTATCAGAAAAACAACAAAAAAAATACAAACTATATTTTAATGTCATAGTTCTAAAGAATAATTTAATTTCATCAAACTTGGTATATAATGGTGTGAAATATTGGATTTTAAAATGGGTTCCCCGTTAAAAGAAAGAAAAACTATATTTTTGAAAATATACTTCTTTTATCTGAAAAATTAAATTTGTCCTTATATTGTGTATAAGAAAAAAAATATGAATGTTAAAATTATAAGGTATATATATAATTTAAAATGTGGTTATTAATATTCATAACCACTTTTTAAACAACTGGTTTGATAGGTCATGGTGTGCTTGAACTCAGTGTTGTGTACGTTGCACACTATTGTATTATTCAAAGAGAAACGTACCATGGAAGATTAGGGTGCTAAATTATTCCCTACTACAATAAATTTCTTCCTCTAAATTTGAAATTTTTCGTTTTAAATAAAAGGTTAATAAAATAGATGATACCTTTCTGGAAAACCCAAATCGGAAATAGGGTTAATAAAATTTCATTTAAAAAGAGGGAAAGGGAAATGAAAAAGCCGCCAAAAAATTATGATTTTGAATAAGAGAAAATTGGTGGAAATTATAATTGGAGAAAAAATATAAATATTTATAAGGAGTTATTGAGGTCATCAATCACAAACAAGTGAATGGAAAACCGAGGGTCTCAATGCCATGGATCTATGATGATTTAAAATATCATCAGTTCAAAAAAACATACATTATCAAGATAACACATTTTATGTTTTAAGATCCTTTACCTAAAGTTTAAGAATTATTTTATTCATATAATAAGAAAAAGAATACTTGAAAAATATATATCAATCCTTTAACTAATTTCTACCACAAAAAAATCTTTCACTCTAAAAGATAAGTATTCAACATGACTTTGTCACACCTGATGTGCTAGAATCAACTTCTAGATAATCACATAATCCAAAAAAGATGAACTATATATTTCCCTTGTCCTTATACATTAACAAAAACCAAAATGGTTAGTACAAGATCAGATGATTCCCAAAAATGATAATCCTTTATATAATTAAATACTACTCTTAATCTCCAAAATCAAAAAAAATACCTAAAGTTAAACAAAGACCATTCAAAAAAAACAATTGTCCATAAAATTCTTCAAAATAATCTTAACTTTTTTTGAAACCAAAATTTCAGAAGGATTTTATCACATAGTCTTCCATGATAAATCTTAACATTTATCTCCAAATGATATTGACTGCTCTTAAATTCACAAATATAAAACTAATTAACCAAATCACATATTATCTATGATAGGTTATTCATTTTTCATAAATTGCCAAAATCTCTATATGTCCACAAAAAGGCATACATTATTCTAAAATAAAAATCCTCCATTACTCCTCAAATGAAATCCCACAATATTATATTTTCCTTAGGAATATAGTGTTCCCAAAAGAGTGAACAACTTCCAAAATAACATGTATCACTTAATCACCAAATCATTTTCCTATAATAAGGATAAATAATAAGTTCCCAAAATCAAAATATTTTTTATCCATAAAATCATTTAACTAAAAATAATTAGTCATACTAACCAGGGACTTTACGTAGTGAAGTGGTAGGCGATAAATCCCAATCTCACTTTGGTTGTGGGTTTGATTCCCACTAGTTTGTTTGATGTGATGGGTTGTCACACGGTCTTCTTGTTTTCCTTTTTCAAAAACTATATAATTTTATAACATTCTAAAAAATGATATAAATTCCTCAAAAATAACCATTAAATATTTTAACGAAAAATGTTATCTCATACCTTGCATTTTCTCCCCAAAAAGTAATAACAAGTAATTGACTCAAATTAAAGGAAAATATAAACCCAAATGGTTCTTTATAACTATATCCACAAAATAAAATACAAGTATTCCTCAAATAGAATTTTCCCATAAAAAATAGTATGGTTACCCATGCAAGATAAAAGAATTCTAAATTAATCCCATAAACAAAGAGGATTAATACTTTAAAACATTTATCTATCAATTTATTTACACATAGGTTATTCTTTGACTTAGAGGATATCCTATAGAATAAAACATTAACGTGGGTAATACCCAGGTCCCCTATATTTATGGAAAATGACTATAAATAGATTCTTAGGATCATTTTAATTTTCTTCCATAGTATGATTCATTTTACCTTGACAATTATTTACATTATGTCCTTCTTTCCCACACATAATGCATTTATTTGTTCCATTGAGACACTTTATGAGGGGTCTCCTTCCACATTTCCTACATGATGGAAAATGAAATTTCTTTTCTCCATGGTCTCTACTGTTGGATCTATTATCATTCTTCACCTTTATCTTTTTTATTGAGTTTGGGATTTGGTTAATGTATATATTGTTGATCATATTTTTGGAAAATTGATTCGGCATTAACATAATATCTTTTACATAAATCAACATTCCATTTCATTTCTCATATCCACCATTATACCCACATTGTACATCACGTACACTATTACTATGAAATTCATGAAATTTTTCCATTGACTAAAACTAGAAAGAAGAGTGTGAGTAACAATAATCGTAAAATCATTTAGAGAACATCATGAAACCATATTTTAAATCAAAAACACCATCGGATTAATCAAGGTTATTTATTCTGATCTTATATAAAATTATTTCAAATTACTTTGTAAAGAAAATGTGAATTATCCTAAGCATACCCCCCCCAAGAGTGTCATAACCAAAAGCGCTTCATGGCCTACTATCGTGTACAAGGATACCCTGAGTCAAGCCTGAAACTCCTTGTCATAGTTTTCACTCCTAGTTACATCTGTTCCATAGCCGCCTCTTCCTGCTCGTATCCATATAGGGATGTTTTCTTGTAAAATATAGAAAATCTCTACATTACCAAAATTCTTGGAAGTTATTATATACTAATCCACAAAGTCTATCTTAGGGTAATGTTCTGTGATCATAGTTTTTCTAAATCTAGTTTCCAAGGATTATACTAAACTTTCTTTGATACCAACTGTAACTCCCTGATCCAAAAATCTCAGATCAGGTGCATTATTTTAATACAATGGCATGATCTAAAGGGATCAAATCCCAAAATACTGATCAGTTTAGTAGCCTCGAAAGTACTATATACATAAATAAGTTTTACATTACATTATGAAATTAAAAAAAACATCATTGTGTCTCCTTTTAACACACTCATATCCCATAGCCTATCCCTGCAAGTCAATAATAATATAATTCTTCACATCTTGGGAAAAATAAAACATATGAAAGGGGTGAGATCAGATGCTCATTAAGGATAACAATATTGAGGATACTTTCATGAATAAACATAAACATTTAAGGTAATGTATAAGACTAAAACACAAGACTTTTAATCTTAAACTTCATCATAATTTGGAAAAGATAAATCAAATATCTCCATTTACTTATTCTCAAGGATATTATACTAGTCGAATAATAACATGTAATATAAGTATCTAATTTCATAATGATAGAATCAATAATTATGGATATCATAACCACATATTCAAGCCCTTATTCCAAGACTACAAATAAGATTTTGTCAAGGCATTGTGCCAATACACTAGTTTGTATCATGAGACCTACCGATGCGTCGAGAAGCTATAGCAGGCTCAAGCTGTCAATTACTAATTTCAATGCATTCCTCATTTGAAAATGTTGAAACATAATCTAACCATTCATATTATAAATAGAATAGGAAATGTAAATATTTTGACCACAAACCATGAATGGTATAAAAATAGCACATCCACAGTCAAACATAACTCATTCAACAAAATAAGGAAGATTTTGTTATAATAAATCAACATCAATAAAAAATAATAAAAATATTGACATTGATGAAAATAATCAGTAAAACTAAATTAGAGAAATATCTCCTTTTACTAGAAAACATTTTAAAGTTTAAGTATTTATTAAGAGGCTATTTAAAATAGATTTTTGAATCAAAGTGTTTCATACCACTTTGAAAATTTTAAAAGTAATTTTAATTTTAAAAAATTCATGTCCATATAAATAAATTTTTAAAAAAAATTTTAAAACATTGAAATTAATGATAATTATTTAGAAGAAATGATCTTCAAAACATTTAAAATGATATTTTATTTAGAGTTCCTAACAAAATTAGAGACGTTTAAATAAAGATAATTGAGGTAATAAAAACTTTATAATATCATGAGAATAAAGGAATTCATGATATACCATGTTAAAGTACAGTATATACACCATATAAATGTGAATTGGTGCATGAAAACAAAGAAGTCTCAATAAAATGTAAATTGAGAAAAAATCCCTTATAAAGACCATATCTTTAGGTTAAGGATAAATAAATGACATAATTAAGTGCGACAAATATAAATACACTAAATATGATTTTAAATTCAGTTTAAATCAATCATAGGATATTCATACATATTCTTGTAAAAACAACACCAATAACTTTGATGTTTAACTTAATTAATGGAAATTGAGTTAAGATTACTCTTATCAAGTTCACATCGATGACTTGAGAATTTAAAAATGGATTTATTATGTGTATAAAAACTATATCCACAAATATTGGAGTGGAAATTACTACAGAAGTAAAAAAATAGTGATTTCAGACATAAGCTTGGAGTAAAATAATCAATGATGGTTGCATAGAACCCAATGAGTGGAAATTGAAATTAGAAATTCCTGTACCGATTTGGTGACAAACGAAACATACACCCCATGAAAGAAGTATCATACAATGAAGATGTAAATAGCCATAAATTAATGTATATTTCACAATGTATACAATCAAGGGTGGTACATACACCACAGAAAAGGAAATAGTTGTAATATAGCATGAATCCCACGTAAATAATATGTGAGATGAAAACCCCTTACCATGTTGTAATCAATTGAGTCGTAAGACGAAAAGTTAAAAACCACCAAATGAATCACATAATACCATGAATATAAATAGAATCATGATAATATATATTAAATTTCAGTATGCAATAAACCACATTCAATAGATAAGTTGTGAATAATGGAAATCTCACGGAATTAAAAGTGAGACAAGAAACCCCTTACCTTGTAATATTCCTTAGTTAAGGGCATGCTAAAATTCTGTATAATAGTTAAATCATTATTATTAAATTATAATATAACCACATACCTAAATATCATATCATATATGATCTTCTAATAATTCATTGTTAATAATATTTCAGTAGTATCATTTTTTCGGGTGTTAACTGATTCGTTTTCCTTTATATGTTTGGTTACACAAGTCATATTTATTATGGATAAGATGTATTTGATTCATATATAGAATTATATTAAGTTATTAAAAATTATATTTAATCATAAAATGATAATTATTATTTAATGGTTATGAAGGGGAATGAATCACATCACATTCGTGGAGACTGTAATCCGTACTATTGCACGAGCGACAATATCATTCCATTGATCAGAAAATAATATATAATTGGATTTTATATCATATATAAAGAATAGTTATGATGTTATATTTATTATTTACCTTAATTATTTTCATTGTTATACCAATCCATATAATGAAGTGTTGAATAACAAACTACAGCACGACGTGGAGATGGTAAGTCTTACGTACGCACGTGTGGTGACTTTGTCATTCATAGGATGGATAGAATTATGAATATGGTTATACCATATTTATAATAACATCACTATAAATATAGGTTACTAGAGTTATTATTTTGGTATGGAAACAACAAAGAAATAGAAAGTGGAAGAATAAAAGAAATTTGAAAGAGGTGATGAAATCAATACCTCTTCTTCGAGTGCTTCCTTTTGATTTGATCAAAATGGATCCATAGGTTGGATTTCAGATCAATGTAACGACACTAGGTTGAGGTGAGGCTAGTTTGGAGAATGTTTTATCAGGTTTTGGTGAAGAAAAATGGCTTTTAAGGTGTTATATTAAGATAAGGGGTAGTACCCTTTTATAAGAGAGCTGAGGGTCACTTTAGGAAAAGCTAGAAATATTATGTTATTATAGAATATTATTGGATTTATAATGGCTCCAAAAGGATATATTTCGAGTATAAGGTGGGAATGAATAGAAACACTATCATTAAATAGGTTTTAGATAGGTTTGGATCACCATATTAAAATAATTTTTTACATTTAAGTATTAGCTAAATAGTTTGACTTCTAACATGTATTCTTGTATTATTATAACAAATGGTTAATAAACTTGTAATAAAAATCCTAGATAACCCCAAGTGGTTCATTATTGATATATCATACCTTATCTAACTCATTTTTTCCAAAACTTATATTTTTATGGATACTATATCAATTAACAATATAGTATTTGTTTTAAAAACTCATTTATGACAATTTTGATGTTATTTAGTATTTGGTTTTTATGAAAGTCCTAACAACATTATCACTTCAAAAAAATTATTGAATCAACCATAACATTTCATATTAATTTATAAAATTCTTGGAATACATCACAAGTCTTAATTTACAATTACATAAATATTTATAATATCAATAATTTTAATCTTTCAATAATAAGGTAATTACTACATCAACATTGTGTCATAAATAAATTTAACTATTTAATTTATAAAAATTAAAAATAAAATATGGTTATTTATGAAAACATTTTATCTTTATAATGAATATTTATAGTCTAATTTATGTTAAGTATAACCTTATATTAAAATGGTTTAGTTTTTAAACTTTGAATTTAACACTTTTAACTATTATTTAAGTAAAATTGTAAAAAATGTCCTAACCTAATCCAAGTGGAACAAAAGGATCGTATTTTTTTACTAAGGTTTATTTGGTCAAAATACATTTATCCAATAGAATTATGGCATATGTTAGGATAATTATAAAATCATTTTCACCTTTGATTGTCCTATTTACTTTTATCTGTGGTAAATAAAAGTCAAAATTTACTATTCACCAAAAAATATTTTCATCCTATTGAATCACATTTTATTTACTGATGAAAACTCTTTCTCTCAGATTTTTTTAATTCAATTCATGGAAGCAGTACAATTAAATTTATACAAATTTGTAAATGTCCATATAAGGTGGGTAAAAGATGTTAAAAGTTCAATAAAATTGTATATATCTAATCTTATTATAAAATAAAACCAATAAATTACATTGTACTAACATAGGTATTATGTATCTATTTTGACTTGAAAAAAAATTAAAAAAAATAATTTTTTAAATGAAAATTTCATTTTTTATGTACTATGCAGTACTTTTCATTATTCATAAAAAATGGAATGTTTTCAAAAAAATACCAATAATTAGGCCTAAAATTACTTTGATATTCCAAATTCAAAAATGATTTCTATTTAACCAAATTCAAAACATAGATTTATCATTAATTAATTTAAAATTAATTCATTTTGTCAAAACCAGATGGTGGGTTTTTTAGAAGTAAAAATTATCAAAATATTGATATGCATTTTTGTCCAATTTAAATGTAAAATTATTTACCTTGAACAACATTGGATTAAATGATAAAAATATAATCTAATTATATTTCAAAACCATTCAAATTTATAGTTTTATAATATAAATTATTTTGTTTTAAAAAAATTGTTTTCAATTTAAATTTAGTTTTTTTCACTATTCATCCAAATATGAAAATTATCAGAAAAACATCAAAACCTTATCCAAACTAAATTTTTATGTCCCTCTTCTAAATAAGAATTTAATTTCATCAAATTGAAAATATAAAGGTTTCATATATTGGATTTTAAAATGGTTCCCCATTAAAAAGTGGAAAACGGCATTTTTTTAAAATATTTCTTTTATCTAAAAAATTGAATTTGTCCCTATATTATGTATAACAATCACAAAAGATGAATGTTAAAATTATATGGGATATATAAAAATTCAAAATGATGTTATTAATATTCATACACTTTTTAAATGACTGGTTTGATAGGTCGTTGTGCTCTTGAACTTAGTGTTGCATTCTTCACGCGCTATGGTATTATTCAAAGAGAAATATATCATGTAAGATTAGGGTGTTACATTATTCCATACTTCAATAAATTGAATCCTAACATTTTGAAATTATTCTTCATAAATTAAAGTTAAAAAAATATAAGATACATTTGTGGGAAACCCACATTGTAAATAAGGTTAATAAAATTTCCTCTTAATAAGAGGGAAAGGGAAATGAAAAAGTCCCCACCAAATTAGCATTTGTAATAGGAGAACATTGGTGGAAATTATCATTAGAGGAAAAACATAAATATGTATAGGGATTGATTGAGGTCATCAATCACAAAAAAGTGATTGGAAAATTGAGGGTCTCAAAGCCCTAAATCTATGAAGATTTAAAATATAGTCGTTTTAATAAAACATAATGTATCAAGATTACACATTTTTGTTTTTAAGATCCTTTCCATAAAGATTAATAATTGTTTAATTCACAAAATACTAAAAATAATACTTGAAAAGTATATTTCCATCCTCTAATTAATTTCAACCTCAAACACATCTTTAACTCCAAAAGATAAGTATTCAAGATGACATGGTCACACCGGAAGCACTAGAATAAACTTCTAGAGAATCAAATATTCCACAAAAGATGAACTATATATTTCCATTATCTTTAAATATTATAAAAAAACATGATAGTTAGTACTATATCAGATTATCCCCAAAAAGGAAAATACTTTATAGAAATAAATACTACTCTTAATCTCCAAAATTAAACAAATAATACCTAAAGTTCTACAGATACCATAAAAAAACAATTGTCCTTAAAATTATTCAAAATATTCCAAACTAAGTTTGAAACCAAAAATTCAGAAGGATTTGATCACATAGTCTTTGACGAAAAATATTAACATTTATCTCCGAATAACATTGACTACTCTTAAAATCACATACTTAAAAGTAATTAACATAATCACCTATTCTCTATGATAGGTTAAACATGCTTCATAAATTACCCAAATCTCTATAAGTCCACAAAAAACATTCATTCTTCCAAAATTATAATCAATCATTACTCCTCAAATGAAATCCCATAGTATTCTATTTCTCATTGGCATATAGTGTTCCCAAAAGAGCGAATGTCTTCCAAAATAACATTTATCACTTAATCACAAAAACATTTTCCTATGCTAAGGATAAGTAAAACATTCCCAAAATCAACATATTCTTGATCCAAAAAATCATTTAACTAAAAATAATTAGTCATACAAACTGTAACATCCTAGGTAAATAAAGAATAAATAATTTTCATATTTATTAATATTTACTAATTAAATATTAAATTTACTTTAAAGGGGTTGCTATGTTCGATAGCGTACCCGATACACAACGATGAGTTCCTTTGAAAACTTACGTTGGACACTAGTAATATAATATTATTATTTTAAATGGTAGTTAACATGTAGCTATTTTATTGGAGAGAATGGATAGAAATAACTAAAAGATGATTATATATGTTTTTTAAATGTTTTTACATTTATCCAATAAAAGATAAAGGCTTAAAATACGGAAAGAATTCAATTTTTGGCATTTATACCCTAATTTTCACTAAAGGTTCACTTATCACATTTTGATGGCGAACCGTCATTAAATATAGTTTTGATAACTATTATACCTTCTATTGGACTAAATATAAGTCTTCTTTAGAATCGCGACATCAAAATTTACTTTGTGTAAACTTTTGGTATTTTTCCGATAAAGGTCATTTTTTAATGAATAGTGTAAAATGTTGTATTTTAATTCAAACCCACTTTTTAATCTAATTTATTTATATGATAAGATTATCTTTTGAATTGGTTTTAAAGTTAAATTAGAATATATTTTTACCATTAAATCCAATAGTGGTCATCGGAATTAATTTCACTTTGAAATCGGACTTAAACTAGTATCAATCTTTTGATACTTATTGTTTCATAAAAACACGCTATTTTCTCTGAAAACGGGAATTAATTATTAAATTAATTAATGAAACTTATATGTTTTGAATTTTGTAAAATGGACTTCATTTTTGAATTTGGAATATCAAATATAGCTTAGGGTGAATTTTTGGTATTTTTCTGAAAAACTTCAATTTTTTTATGAATAGTGAAACCACTAAGTGGTACTTAAAAAAATGATTTTTCGTTTAAACGAAAATTTACCACCTTTGTGTTTTGAATTTCAAAAGTCTGACATACATGGTTGTCATTAAGGAGTATAATGTGGTTCAATGAGATTAAAATAATTTTTGGTGAATAGTAACTTATTAAGTTTTTAATCGCGATTAGAGGTAATTAGTGTAATTTAAGGTAAAAATAATGTTTTAATAATATGAAATGAACTTGACACATGTCCTACCCTTATTGGATGTGTAATGGCCGACCAAGAAAATCCATGGGTCAACTTGGGGACCCCATGGATCCACTTTAGTTGGAAAATGACATTAATACCTTTTTATTTAATGTTAAAATAAAAACGACACAAACATGAGTTGTTTTACTAAAATAATTTTTACATGGGGTTATAAAAGTCAGATGTTTGACTATAAATATTCATTATAAAGATAAAAATATTTAATACATCATGATAGTTTGTTTATAATTTTTAGACATTAAATAAATTAAATTATTTATGACATCATGATGATGCAGTGATTATCTCACTAATAAAGGATTTAAATAAAATGAAATGATAATGTAAAATATATGACCTACACATGTCCAAAACATATTGGATGGGTTTATTTCGAACCCTTATCACCTTATTCTCTAATAAAATCATTTTGGGACCATTGAAATCCGAAACTCATTTTAAAATAAAGTGACTTTTCTTTATTTTCCAAGAGTGTCCCTCCTCTCCTCTTATAAAAGGCCCCCACCTCTACCTCATTACCCACACTTCCAAAGCCTTTGGATAGACCAAAACCTACTCATTTTGCCTCTACAAATCCCTCTATTACACCTTGAAGCCTCACATTGGGCAGAAGTCTTCCCAAGGAATCCTTTGAGCTCAAACCAAAGGGAGTTACCCGATTATAAGGTAATGTCTTCACTTGAGTCCTTTTGTATTATTTTGCTTCTCCAACCCCCTAAACTCTTTTTATTCATTTATTTTGTAACAACTCTAGTATCAAAAATATACTACGATGTTTTTATAAAAAGTATTCGAGATACACTTAAACACACCTACTTCTAATGGTTAAAGAACATACTGTTTCTGTGGATGGTGAATTTCTGCCTCACGAAATGATGATTGTTCGATATTCTTCTAACACCTTTAAAGGTGGCCATTAAGATGTCACTATATTTATATATGATATATAATATGTTTATGTTTTCCTTAAGCTTCTGTATTTTTCATTTTGTTCATACCTTTATGGTTTCCATTTTGGGTAAATGTGATATCTTCATTTATGGAAGTGCGGACTACCGCCCCCTTAAAGTGATTTGATTCGTTAATGCCATATGTGAGATGTATAAATGATGTATTTAAAGTTATTATATATGATGTTATACTGGAATTATAATATACCTGTATATCATTATTATTTATTTCCATTAAAGTATGACAAAGAAATGAAAGTAGCGTTCATACGTACGTACGGCTTACCGTCTCCATGAACGGTGCATTTCATTTCTTATCCACAAATGTAATGTACTATTATAAGTACATGTATATAATGGATATATATGATGAATTATACCTCTAAATGATGAATATAATTCTGGAATTAAAATATACATACCTCTCATTTAGTTTTAATTCCATTAATATGACATAGAAATGAAAGTAGCGTTCATGCGTACGTACAGCTTACCGTCTCCATGAACGGTGCATTTCATTTCTTACCTCTAAATGATTATGTGATATTATAAATACATTTATATGCTAGATATATATTATATATATGATATCCAAATCAGGAATTTCATTCTGGATATAATGAACCTTTGACCACACGAACAACATGTAATCGTAAGAAGTCCACTTTCGACTTAAGGACCAAATATCGACAAAACAAACATTATTAACTTAAATTATTACATAATGTTTATAACATGGAAATAAGTGATATAAAAGGAATAATGAACTCGAAAAAGGTTCTTAAGCAAATAGAAATTAACTCAAGTTTATTATTCAGGACGTTAAAGAATGATCGAGTCAAGTCGGACCCGAGGTAAGGGACTTCGTCTCAATATCCTTTCATTGAGGCATATTTTGTTTTATACACAACTTTATTTTATACGGTGTATAAACCCCTTTGAATTTTACTTTTATACAAAAGGAATCTTTTTCTACGAAGCGTTTTACAAAACGACAAAAAGGAATGTTTCTTTTAACGTACGTGGTGACAACAACTTTTTCCACCACCGCGAGTAATATTTGGTCTTTGGCTTCCTGAACAAGCCGTAATGTTTTTTTAAATGAAATAAATACCATATAATATTTTATGTATTTTGGTATTGAAAATGGTTTTTATAATGGATTTGTTATTTCAATATATTTAAGTGATATATTGTGATCAACTTGTGGAATTGTTTTCTTTCCATTATATTTGTTTTATGTCTTATGATTTTTATAATGGTACTTGGACATTTGAAGGGTGGTTACGTGATAAACCATATGACGAGTGGTGCCGTGAATACCGGGATGGGTGGTTACGTTATAACCTCCAATTCATTGGGTATGGAAGTCGTCTGTATGGCTATTCCATTAAGTATGTATCGATGTTGGCCGTATGGCTATTCCATTAAGAGATATGTGTGGAAGTCGACCGTATGGTTATTCCACTTAAGTATGTTTATTTCCCAAGTTACCTTTATATGTTATGTGATCTTTTTATGGGTTTTATGGTAATATTTTGGTTACAGAAGGGTAAGTAATGATCTTTTATTCAGTGAAGATTTTTTACTACTTCATAAAGGTGAAAAGTATTACTTTGTTAAAGTATACGTGGTTTACTTGTTGTTTTGATAAACTAACTGTTTTCATTCTTTTTGTATCCTTTACTGAGATTTTTATGCTCACCCCAAGTTTTTTTGAATTTTTTTTCACAAGACTTAATGTGGAATAGGGTCAAGTATGGGATCAAGGGAATGTCATGCTATATAAAACATGGAAATAGACATGTTTCTTTTTAAGAGTTTTTTTATTCTATGGAAACTTAGTAGAAGTGTCTACTTTGTAATTTTTTGAGATGTAATAGTTATGTTCTAATACTCTAAAACTCTAAAACTGAAAAGATCCTCAATTTGAATTATTCATTTAATTCAATATTATGTATGTTTTAAGGCCGGGGCCTTATATTTGGTATCAAAGGTCGATTTAGACAACATTAGGAGTTAGAAAAGTGTAAAATTATAAGTTAATTTATGGTATGATTGAAATGATATAGCATTTAAAGATTTCCATGTTGCTTATCCTAAGATATTTCTTTGTTAAGAATGGTTTTTCATAGAGGAAACAGAATAGATTTTCTGGGAAGGCATAAAGAAGGAAATAACCTTCCGAATCAGCATCCTGAGATGGTCAGAATTGAAACTGAAGAGTTTGTGGCAGTAATGGCTCAGTTGAATCAGGTGAAAAATGTTGGTTGTTTTTATTGATGATATTTAAGTGTTTTCTAAAAGTAAAGAGGAGCATGAAAGTCAATTAAGGGTTATCTTTCAAACCTTAAAAGAAAAGAAACTGTATGGAAAATTCAGAAAGTGTGAGTTTTGGTTACAAAAATGTCTTTCTTGGGTCACATTATTTCAAAAGATGGCATAACTGTTGATCCTGCTAAAACAAAAGTTGTTGAATAATGGACAAGACCCACAAATGTAACCTAGATCCATAGTTTTCTTGGTTTGGAAGGTTACTACCGAAGGTTTGTTGAAAATTTCTCACGGTTATCTAGTCCAATGACTAAGCTAACTCGGTAGGGTGTTAAGTTCATCTGGACAAAATAATGTGATGATTATTTTTAGGAGTTGAAAAGAAGATTGGTGAATGCTACAGTTTTGGAACTTCCTTCCAGGAATGTTGAGTTTGTTATATACAGTGATACTTCGTTGAAGAGACTTGGATGTGTCCTTATGTAGAATGATCAGGTAATTGATTATGCTTCACGTCAGTTGAAAACTCATGAGGTAAATTACCCTACACATGATTTGGAATTAGCTAATGTTGTTTTTCCTTTAAAAATTTGGAGGCATCATTTGTATGGAGTAAAGTGTGAAATATATACTGATAACAAAAGTTTAAAGTATATATTCACTCAGAAAGAATTGAACATGAGACAAAGGAGTTGGCTGTAATTAATCAAGTATTGTGATTGTACAATTCATTACCATCCAGGAAAAGCAAATAAAGTGGTCGATGATTTGAGTCGAAAAAGTAATGCTTCATTAACCATGCTGCGTTTGGAATGAGATCCTTTGGTTTTTGATTTGATGAACTTTGGCATAGAAGTTGATGGTGTAGGAATTTCTTCTGTTTTATTTCAGGTATCAGTGAGATCATCCCTATCAGACAGAATTAAGCAAGCACAGAGGGAAGACATTGAGTTGCAGAAAAAGGTAGAGCTGGTTCAGAAGGGTAAGTTGCCTGAATTCAACATTGATAATGATTGGGTTTTGAGTTTTTTGAAGAGATTATGTGTGCCTTGTGCATCACTGTTGAAGAATGAGTTGTTATGTGAGGCTCATAGTTCCCCGTTTTCAGTTCATCCTGGCAGTACTAAGATGTACAGAGATCTGTGGGAGTATTACTAGTGGGATGGAATGAAAAGGGATATTGCTGATTTTACTATGAAGTGTTTGACTTATCAGTAGGTTGAAGTAGAGTGGCAGTTACCGAAAGGGATGCTTCAGCCTTTACCAGTGCTATAGTGGAAATGGAAAAATATATCCATGGATTTTGTCGTGGGATTACCGAAGACATCTACAGGTGATAATGCAATCTGGGTTATTGTTGATTGCTTGACTAAATCTGCTCATTTTCTTGCTATACGAGATACTTTTTCCCAAGATCAACTTTCCCATTTGTATCTTAAAGAGATAGTCAGGTCACATAGAGTTCCTCTCTCCATTGTGTCTGATCGTGATCCAAGGTTTACTTCTAACTTTTGGAAAGGCCTTCAAAAGTCGTTGGGTACAGAATTAAATTTTATTACAGCTTTTCATCTGCAATCAGATGGGCAGTCAGAACGAACAATTCAGACCTTGTAGGATATGCTATGAGCTTGTTCGATGGATTATCAGGGAAGTTGGGACAAACATATTTCTTTGGTTGATTTTTCATATAATAATAGTTTTTCATTCCAGTATACGGATGGCACCATTTGAGTCATTATATGGGAAGTGGTGTCGAACTCCAGCATTTTGGGATGAAGTGGGTGAAAGGAAGCTGATGGGACCAGAATTGGTTGGAGAGATGGCAGAAAAAGTTCAGTTGATTCAGAAACACATGAGAACAGCTCAAAGTATGCAGAAGAGTTATGCGGATAAACGGAGGAAGGATCTATCTTTCGAGGTAGGTGATCATGTTTTTCTCAAGGTTTCTCCATGGAAATGTGTGATGAGATTTGGTAAGAAAGGAAAGCGGAGTCCAAGGTTCATTGGACCATATGAAATTCTGGAGAGATTTGGATCAATTGCTTATCGAGTGGAGTTTCCTCCGAGTTTATCTCAGGTACACAATGTTTTCCATGTTTCAATGTTGTGGAAGTATATGCCAGATTCATCTCATGTTTTGAGCCCAGAGGTAGTTCAGTTGGAAGAGAATCTCTCTTATGAAGAACAACCAGTCCAGATTCTTAACTGAAGAGAGCAAGTGTTGAGAAATAAGGTAATCCACTAGGTAAAGGTTTTGTGTAAAAACCATATGGTTGAAGAGGCAATGTGGGAATCTGAAAATGCTATGAGGGATAAATACCCCAACTTATTTTGACAAGTGAATAAAATTGTGAGGACGCAATTCCAAAATGGGGGGAAGGATGTAACATCCCAGGTAAATAAAGAATAAAGAATTTTCATATTTATTAATATTTACGAATTAAATATTAATTTTACTTTAAAAGAGTTGCTATGTTCGATAGCGTACCTGATACGCAACAATGAGTTCCTTTGAAAACTTACGTTGCACACTAGTAATATAATAATATTTTTTTAAATGGTAGTTAACATGTAGTCGTTATATTGGCGGGAATGGATAGAAATAACTAAAATATGATTATATATGTTTTTTAAATGTTTTTACATTTATCCAATAAAAGATAAAGGCTTAAAATACGGAAAGAATTCAATTTTAGGCATTTATACCCTAATTTTCACTAAAGGATAACTTATCACCTTTTGATGGCGAACCAACATTAAATATAGTTTTGATCACTCTTATAAATTCTATTGGACCAAATATAACTCTTCTTCAGAATCGGGACATCAAAATTTACTTTGTGTAAATTTTTGGTATTTTTCCGATAAAGTTCATTTTTTAATGAATAGTGTAAAACGTTGTATTTTAATTCAAAACCTCTTTTTAATATAATTTATTTAAATAATTAGATTATCTTATGAATTTGTTTTAAAGGGAAATTATAATATATTTTTACCATTAAATCCAATAGAGGGCGTCGAAATTAATTTCACTTTGAAATCGGACTTAAACTAGTGTCAATCTTTTGAAACTTATTGTTTCATAAAAACACGCTATTTGCTCTGACAGCGGGAATTAATTATTAAATTAATTAATGAAACTTATATATTTTGAATTTTTTAAAATGGACTTCCTTTTTGAATTAGGAATATCAAATATAGCTTAGGGTAAAGTTTTGGTATTTTTCTGAAAAACTTCAATTTTTGATGAATAGTGAAACCACTATGTGGTACTTAAAAAACTGATTTTTCGTTTAAATGAAATTTTACCACCTATGTGTTTTGAATTTAAAAAATCCGACATACATGGTTTTCATTAAGCAGTAAAATGTGGTTCAATGAGATTAAAATAATTTTTTGGTAAATAGTAACTTATTAAGTTTTTAATCGCGATTAGAGGTAATTAGTGTAATTTTAGGTAAAAATAATGTTGTAATAATATGAAATGAACTTGACACATGTCCTACACTTATTGGATGTGTCATGGCCGACCAAGAAAATCCAGGGGTCAACTTGGGGACCCCATGGAGCCACTTTAGATGGAAAATGACATTAATACCTTTTTATTTAATGTTAAAATAAAAATGACATAAACATGAGTTGTTTTACTAAAATAATTTTTACATGGGGTAATACTAGTCAGATTTTTGACTATAAATATTCATTGTAAATCTAAAACGATTTCCTACGTCATGATATTTTTTTTATAATTTTTATACATTAAATAAATTAAATTATTTATGACATCATGATGATGCAGTGATTACCTCATTAATAAAGGATTTAAATAAAATGAAATGATAATGTAAAGTCTATGACCTACACATGTCCAGAACCTATTGTATGGGTGTATTTAGAAACCTTGTCACCTTATTCTCGAATCACATCAATTTGGGACCATTAAAATTCGAAACTCATTTTAAAATAAAGTGACTTTTCTTTACTTTCCAAGAGTGTCCCTCCTCTCCTCTTATAAAGTCCCCCACCTCTAACTCATTACCCACACTTCAAAAGCCTTTGGCTCGACCAACACCTGATAATTTTGTCTCTCCACATCCCTCTCTTACTCCTTGAAGCCTCACTTTTGGCAAAAGTCTTCCCATGGAAGCCTTTGAGCTCTAACCAAAGGGAGTTACCCGATTATAAGGTAATCTCTTCACTTGAGTCCTTTTGTTTTATTTTGCTTCTCCAACCCCATAACTCTTTTTATTCATTTATTTTGTAACAACTCCAGTATCTTAAATATACTAGGATGTTTTTATATGAAGGATTATATCTACACTTACACACACCTACTTCTAATGGTTAAAGAACATACTGTTTCCGTGGATGGAAAATTTCTACCTCACGAAACGATGATTGTTCGATATTCTTCTAAGACCTTTAAAGGTGGACATTAAGATGTCACTATATTTATATATGATATATAATATGTTTATGTTTTCCTTAAGCTTCTGTATTTTTCATTTTGGGCATACCTTTATGGTTTCCATTATGGGTAAATGTGATATCTTCATTTAAGGAAGTGCGGACTACCGCCCCCTCAAAGTGATTTGATTCGTTAATGCCATATGTGGGATGTATAAAGGATGTATTTAAAGTTATTATATATGATGTTATACTGGAATTATAATATACCTCTATATCATTATTATTTATTTCCATTAAAGTTTGACAAAGAAATGAAAGTAGCGTTCATGCGTACGTACGTCTTACCGTCTCCATGAACGGTGCATTTCATTTCTTATCCCCAAATGTAATGTACTATTATAAGTACATGTATATAATGGATATATATGATGAATGAAACCTCTAAATGATGAATATAATTCTGGAATTAAAATATACGTACCTCTCATTTAGTTTTAATTCCATTAATATGACATAGAAATGAAAGTAGCGTTCATGCGTACGTACGGCTTACCGTCTCCATGAACGGTGCATTTCATTTCTTAACTCTAAATGATTATGTGATATTATAAATACATTTATATGCTAGATATATATGATATATATGATATCCAAATCAGGAATGTCATTCTGGATATAATGATCCTTTGACCACAAAAACAACATGTAATCGTAAGAATTCCACTTTCGATTTAAGGACCAAATATCGACAAAAAAACATTATTAACTTAAATGACTACATAATGTTTATAACATGGAAATAAGTGATATAAAAGGAATAATGAACTCGAAAAAGGTTCTTAAGAAAATAGAAATTAACTCAAGGTTATTATTCAAGACATTAAAGAATGATCGAGTCAAGTCAGACCCGAGGTAAGGGACTTCGTCTCAATCTCCTTTCATTGAGGCATATTTCATTTTATACAAAACTTTTGTTTATATGGTGTACAACCCCTTTGACTTTTACTTTTATACAAAAGGAATCTTTTTCTACAAAGCGTTTCACAAAATTAAAAAAAGGAATGTTTCTTTTAACATACGCGGTGACAATGACTTTTTCCGCCGCTGTGAGTATTATTTGGTCTTTGGCTTCCTAAACAAGCCCTAATGTTTTTTTAAATGAAATAAATACCAAATAATCTTTTATGTATTTTTGTATTGAAAATGGTTTTTATAATGGATTTTTATGTCAATATATTTAAGTGATATACTGTGATCAAAGTGTGGAATTGTTTTCTTTCCATTATATTTGTTTTATGTCTTATGATTTTTATAATGGTACTTGGACATTTGACGGGTGGTTACGTTATAAACCATATGACGGGTGGTTCCGTGAATACCAGGATGGGTGGTTACGTTATAACCTCTAATGCATTGGGTATGGAAGTCGGTCGTATGGATATTCCATTAAGTATGTATGGATGTTGGCCGTATGGCTATTCCATTAAGAGATATGTGTGGAAGTCGAACGTATGGTTATTCCACTTAAGTATGTTTATGTCCCAAGTTACCTTTATATGTTATGTGATCTTTTTATTGGTTTTATGGTAATATTTTTTTTACAAAAGGGTAATTAATGATCTTTTATTCAGTGAAGAGTTTTTACTACTTCATAAAGGTGAAAAGTATTACTTTGTTAAAGTATACATGGTTTACATGTTGTTTTTATAAACTAACTATTTTCATTCTTTGTGTATCCCTTACGGAGCTTTTTATGCTCACCCCAAGTTTTTTTGAAATGTTTTTCACAGGACTTAATGTGGAATAGGGTCAAGGATGGGATCAGGGGAATGTCATGCTATATAAAACATGGAACTAGACATGTTTCTTTTTAGGAGTTTTTTTATTCTATGGAAACTTAGTAGAACTGTCTACTTTGTAATCTTTTGAGATGTAATAGTTATGTTCTAATTCTCTAAAACTCTAAACCTTAAAAGATCCTCAATGTGAATTATTCATTTAATTCAATATTAAGTAAAGTTTAAGGCCGGGTCCTTATACTAACCATGGAAATCATGTAGTCTAGTGGTAGGAAATAAATCCCAGTCGCACTTTGGTGGTGGGTTTGATTACCATAGCTTTGACATACATGACTGGTTATCACACAGTCTACTTATTGTCCTTTTTCAAAAACTATATAATTTTATAACATTCCAAAAAATGATATAAATTCCACCAAAATAACCATAACATATTTTAACCACAAATGCTATCTTATACCTAGCATTTTCTTCCCAAAAAGTAATAACATGTAATTGACTCTAATTCAAGTATCATTTAAACCCAAATGGTTCTTTACAACTATATCCACAAAATAAAATAAAATTTTTCCTCAAATAGAATTTTCACATAACAAATCGTGGGGTTACACATACAATAGAAGTGTTATCCAAAGTAATCCCATAAACAAACATCATTAATACTTTTAAACATTTCTTCGTCCATTTATTTCCTCATAGGTTGTTCTGTGACTTAGAGGTTATCCTATAGAATAGGACATTGGTAAGAGTAATTCTGAGGTGCCCTAAATTGATGGAAAATGACTATAAATGGATTCATAAGATCATTTTTATTTTCTTCTTTTTTACTCTTTGTTTTCCCTTTACAATTCTTTACATTATGTCCTAATTTCCCACACATAAATCATTTCATTGTTCTATTGAGACACTTTCTAGGGTGTCACACTCCACATTTCCTGCATTATGGAAAATGAGATTTCTTTTCTCCATTATCTCCATTAATGGATCTCTTATGATTCTCTTCCCTTTTCTTCTTTGTTGAGTTTGGGAGTTTGTTAATGTATATATTGTTGATCATATTTTGGAAAATTGATTCGGCAAGAACATAATATCCTTTATGCCTATCAACATTTCATTTCATTGTTATTTTCCACCATCGTTCCCACCTTGTATATCCCATTCAATAATACTATTACTTCCTTGGAATCTAGATGTTGAATAAAACTAGAAAGAAAAGTGTGAGTAACAATAGCCATAAAATCATTTAGAGAATATCGTGACACCTTATTTTAAATATAAAACACCATAAGATTATTCAATGTTATTTGTTCTGATCTTATATTAAAATCCTTTAAATCATTCTGTAAATAAAACGTCAATTATACTAAGAATATCCTCTAGGAGTGTCTTAACCAAGAGTGCACTAAGGCCCATTGTCATGAACTAGGATACCCTGAGTCAATCAGGAAACACCTTGTCGGAGTTTACACTCCTAGGTACATCTATTTAGGAGCTTCCTATACCTGCTCGTATCCAGAAAGGGATGTATTACTAGTAAAATACAAAAAATATCTACATTACCAAAATTTAAGGAGGTTATTCTATATTAATATGCAAAGTCTATATTATGGTAATGTTCTTTAATCAGAGTTTTCAAAATCTAGTATCCAAGGTTTGTTCTAAACTTCCCCTCATTCCAACATTAAGTCCCCGACCCCAGAATCCCGGATCCGGTGCAATATTTTAATACATTGTCTTGATTTGAAGGGATAAAATCCTGAAAGACCGATCAATTTAGTATCCCTGGAAGTACTATAAACATACATAAGTTTTATATTACATTATGAAATTAAAAAACAATATTTTGTCTCATTTGAACACACTAATATCCCATAGCCTATACCTATAGTTCAATCATAATATACTTCTTCACATTCTATGAAAAATAAAACATAAGAAAGGGGTGAGATCAGGTGCTCAGTAAGGATAACAATATAGAGGATACATTCATAAATGAACATAAAAATTGAAAGAAATGTATAAGACTAAAACACAAGACTTTTAATCTTAAACTTCATCATAATATGGAAAAGATAAATCAAATAGTTCCACTTACCTATTCAAATGGATATTCTAATAGTTGAATAATCACATTTAATATAAATATCTAATTTCATAATTATGGAATGGATAATGTCGGACATCATAACCATATAGTCAAGGCCCCGTGCCAAGACAACAAATAGAATTTTTTCAAGGCATAGTGCCAAGTCACAAGTTTGTCTAAGGAGACCTACTGATGCCTTGAGGTACTATATCAAGATCCACCAGTAAATTACTAAGTCCAATACATTTACCATTTGAAAAGGGTGAAACATAATCTAACCATTCGTATTAGAACTCGCATATGAAATGTCAATATTTTAACCACAAACCACGAATGGTATAAAAATAGAACATACACAATAAAAAATAACTCATTTAATAAAATATTAAATATTTAATTATAATAAATAAACCTCAATCAAAATTAATAAAGGATATTTACATAGATGAAAAAAACCAGTAAAACTATTTGAGAGAAATATCCCCTTTTTCTGGAAAACATATAAAAGTTTCACTATTTATCATGAAGCTATTAAAAATATAGTTATTAAGAAAAGTTTATCATACCACTTTGAAACATTTAAAAGGAATTTTAACATTAAAACATTCATGTCCATATTAATGAATCCTTAAAACCAATTTTAAAACATGGACATTAATGAGAATTATTTAGAAGAATTAATATTTAAAACATTTAAAAATAAATTTTAGTAAGAGTTCCTAAAAAAGAGAGTTGTTTGAATACAAATAGTTGAGGTAATCAAAACATTATAATATCATGAGAATAAAGGGATTCATGATATACCATGTAAAAGTATAGTATATACACCATATAAAAGTGAATTGGTGCATAACAACAATGAAGTCTCAATAGAATGTAAATTGGGATGAAATCCATTATAAAGAATATATCCTTATTTTAAGGATAAATCAATGTCATAATTATATGTGAAAAATATAAATACACTCATTATGATTTTATATTCATTGTAAATCAATCATAAGATATTCACACATATTCTTGTAAGAACAACGCTATTGACATGGATGTTTAACTCAATAAATGAAAATTCTGTTAAGATTACTCTTATCATGTTTATATAGTTGACTTGAGAATTTATCAATGGAGTGATTATGTTCATAAAAAGTATATACACACAAAGGGGAGTGGAAATTACTACACAAGTTAATAAATAGTGATTTCACACATAATCTTGGAGTAAAATAATCAATGATGTTTACGTAGAACCCAATGTGTGGAAGTTGAAATTAGAAATTCCCTTACCGATTTGGTAAAATTCGAAAAATACACCCCATGAATGAAGGATTATAGAATTAAGATGTAAATACCCATAAGTTAAATTATATTACAAAAATAATAGAATCATGGGCAGTACATACACCACACAATGGTAAATAGTGGCAATATAGCATGAATCTCACGTGAGTAAGAAGTGGGATGAAAAACCCTTACCACGTTGTAATCAATCGAGTCATAAGACCAAAAGTTAACAACCACCATATGAATCACATAATACCATGACTATAAATAGAATCATGATAATATATATCAAATGGAAGTACACAATACACCACATGCAATAAATAAGTGGGGAACAATGGAAATATCACGAAATTAAAAGTGATATAAGAAACAGCTTACCTTGTAATTTTCCTTAGTTAAGGGTACGTTAACATTATTTATAATAGTTAGATCATTTTTCATAAATTATACAATAACTACATACCTAAATACGTATTTTTATATGATCATCTAATATTTCATTGTTAATAATATTTAAGTATTATCATTATTTTGACTGTTAACTAATTCATTTTCATTTATATGTTTTATTACATAAGTCATATTTTTTATGGATAGAATGTATTTTATTCATATCTTGAATGATATTAAGTTATTAGAAATTAAATTTACTCATAAAATGAAAATTATTCTTGAATGGTTGCGATGGAGAATGAATCTCCTCGTGTTCGTGGAGACGGTAATCTATACGCACGCATGAGCGACAATATCATTCCATTGATGGTAAAATATTATGTAATTGGATGATATATCATATATAAAGAATCATTAAGATATTATATTTATTATTTAAATAAATTATATGCATTATTATACCCATACAAATAATGAAGTGTTGAATAAAAAACTACACCACGACGTGGAGATGGCAAGTCATGTGTACACACGTATGGTGACTTTGTCATTCATGGGATGGATAGAATAATGAATATGGTTTTAATATATTTATAATAACATGAAATTAATTATAAGGTATTGGAATTATTATTTTGGTGTGGAAAAAACAATTAAATAGGAATTGGATGAAGAAAAGAACTTTGAAAGAGGTGATGATATCATTACCTCTTCTTCGGGTGTTTCCTTTTGATTTTGATCAAAAATGATCCTTAGGTTGGATATATGATTAAATTAAGGATTCTTGGTTGAATTGAGGGTAGCCTGGAGGATATATTATAGGGGTTTTGCAGATCCAAATGGATTTGGAGGTGTGATATTTAGAGATGAGGGAGTACCCTTTTTAAGTGAGGTGAGGGTCACTTTAGGAAAAGCTTGAAATATTATTTTATTATACAATCATATTCAGTTTATAATGGATTCAAAAGGATTTATTTCGAGACTAAGGTGGGAATGTATCTAAAAACTACCAACCAATAGGTTTTAGATAGGTTTTGATTGACATATTAACCATATCTTTACGATTTAACGCTTAGTTAAATAGATTCACTTTTAACATGTATTCCTGTATTATTATTATAAATGGTTAATAAACATAATATAAAAATGCAAGAGAACCCAAAAAGGTTAATTATTGATATATATAAACTTTTATAACTTATTTTTCTGAACATAAAATTTTTAGGAATATTATATCAATTAATAATATAGTATTTGTTTTAAAAACTCTTTTATGTCAATTCTGACACTATTTAGTATTTGGTTTTTGTGAAAGTCATTACAATATTATCACTTCAAAAAAAATATTTAATCAACCCTAAAATGTCACATTAACCTATAAGATTCATGTAATACAACAGAAATCTCAATTTACAATTATATTAATATTTATAATATCAATTATTTTAATCTTTCAATAATAAGGTAACTACTGCATCACCATTGTGTCATAAATAAATTTAATTATTTAATTTTTCAAAATTATAAATAAAATACCATTATATAGGAAATATTTTTATCTTTAAAATTAATATTTATAGACGAATTTTTATTTTGTATAATCCTATATTAAAAATGGTTTAGTTTTTAATCATTGAATTTAACACTTTTAACTCTTCTTTAAATAAAATAATAATAAATTTACTAATCTAATCCAAATGGACCAAAAGGAACATATTTTATTCCTAAGGTTTATTTTGGTCTAATTACACTTATCCAATAGTATTTAGACATGTTTTAGGGTAATTATAATATCATTTTTACCTTTAAATACCCTATTTACTTTTAACCGTGGTAAATAAAATTCAAAAGTTACTATTCACAAAAAATTATTTTCATTCTATTGAACAAATTTTTACTTACTGATTTAAAACATGTATCTTGTATTTTTGAAATTCAATTCAGTTAAATGATAAAATTACATTTTATGCAAATTTTCAAATGTGCCTAGAAGGTGGGTAAAAGATGTTAAAAGTTCAATAAAATTTTATATATCTAATGTTATTATAAAATGAATCCAATGAATTACATTGTAATGATAGGTATAATGTATCTATTTTTACTTTAAAGTAAATTTAAATAAAAAATAATTTTTTAAATAAAAAAGTTGGTTCTTATGTATTGTGTAGTATTTTTCACTATTAATCAAAAATTGAATGTTTTCAGAAAAATACCAAAAATTAAGCCTAAGATAATTTTTATATTTTGAAATAAAAAATGATTTTTATTTAACCAAATTCGAAACATATATGTTTCAGTTATTATTTTATAATTATTTCCCATTGTCAAAACTAGAAAGCAGGTTTTTGAGAAGTAAAAAGTATTAAAAGATTAATATTAGTTTATGTCCAATTTAATTTTATAATTATTTCCAATGACCAAAATTTTATTAAATGAGAAAAATATAATCTAATTATATTTCAAAACCATTCAAATTTATTTTTTTACACTATAAATTATTTTTATTAAAAAAGCAGTTTTCAATTAAAATTTTTTATTTTTCACTATTCAACAAAATATGAATGTTATGAGAAAAACATCGAAAATTTATCCAAACTAAATTTTATGTCCCACTTCAAAATAAAAATTTAATTATATCTAATTAAATATATAAAGGTGTCAAATATTGGATTTTAAAAAGGGTTCCCCATTAAAAGGAAAAAGCTGCATTTTTTTAAAAAAACTTCTTTTATCTAAAAAATGGAATTTGTCCTTATATTATGTATAATAAACAAAAAATATGAATGTGAAAATTATATGGTATGTATAAAAAACTCAAAATGTGGTTATTACTATTCATACCCGTTTTTTAAATGACTGGTTTGATAGGCCATGGTGCTCTTGAACTCAGTGTTGCCTACTTTGCAAGCTATCATATTATTCAAAGAGAAACGTAATTTAGAACATTAGGGTGTTTCAATGTCAGTAAATAAACTTATATATATAATAAATTTGATGTGGTCATGAAAAACTAATCATGTTTCTTCATAGAGGTGGTAATCCACGCCTACGCACGAATGAAGTTTTCATTTTTAAATGGATATAATGGTAAGATGTTAGATGACATATTATCATAAAAATGATAAATATTTCAGAAAAATCATATATATATACATTAAATACATCATTATTACTAGGTTTTATAGTCCGTGATGGAAAACAATCATAGGTTCGCGAGGCGGTAGTTCGTTTTATACACGAACAATTGTTTCATTTCCCATTTTATGGATGAAATAGATTGAAATTGGTTATGAAATTAACATAAAAACATATCCATATATGTAATATATTGGTGTTTTTAGTTCACCATTTTTTAATAAGATTAAAAGGATGTATACGAATAAATAAAATAAAAATGATCGGTTAAAAACTACACCTATTCTTCATAAAACTTATTTAGGTTTATAACTAGGCCTTCCTTGGATAGGTTTTTTATCCAAAAAGGGCCTATATAAAATGGGAAGGAATTTATGGAATGGATTTGGTATGTTCCTGTCCAAACCAAAAATACCTTGAAGTGTGTATAAGGGAGTATAGGGGGTGTCCATTTATATGTGGGGGAGAGGACACACTTTAGCTTTTTTAAAATATTTGAATATATTAAGGTATTAATCAAATAAATTGGCTCTAAAATTGAATATTTATGAATATGAGATGATATAGGGTCAATCTATGTCCATAAAATATGATTTATAAAAGTGTTATGCTCATTTTATCCCTTATCTCTTTAGTTTAACCCCTTAGTAAACTAATTTTAACATTAACTATGGGAACAAATTTTTACTATATTTACAATTTATTATGTCCCAAAATTATGTTTACCTTATTAAATAATATTAAATATATTTATTTTAAATGTGAAATATATTTTATCAAATTTGGTTAATAGAGTTTTAAGAATTTAATTTAAAATTAAAACTATAAAATGCAATGAATTTTTTTAGACAAATTTATTTTTATGTAAAATTTTTTATTATACATAATTCAAGAATAATAATGATTAAAATAAATATATATTTTATTATTATAAGGGACAATTAACTAATTAATTTTTTTAAAAAAATCAAAAATATAATGTTACATTGTAAATACATGAAAAAATACATATTTCAATAAAATCAGTATTTTTTATTATTTGTTGTAAAAGGAAGCTTTAGATATAATTACAAAAACTACATCCTAACATATTTTTAAAATGATGAATTTAAAGACAGATTACTTTATTCAGATTCAAATCATATAAGTTGGAATTTTATATTTTAAATAAAACCATATAATTCATGAAATCACAATTTTTTTGGAAATAAATAAATTTTCCTTTCGATTGAAAAATTACCTAATATTCTTATAAATAATATAACATTAAAAATATATTAATGAGCAATAATAATACATGAAAATGGTTTATCATAACATTACCTGAGTTCTTATATTGTTGGAACTATTCTCCAACCATTGTTGATTGAGGAACTTGATTAGAGTATGTGGTGGTCTGGTTCAGGTCGATAAAAAATCTAGTTCAGGGAATTAAACTTCTGTCTCATATAACCCATGGACATATATATATTCACACACCCACCCTAGGACTTTATTTTATTTTAGGTATCAATATTCCTAATACTACACACTATAGGATAATAATCCCATATACATGTATATGAATTTCATCACCACCAAGTGATGCATACCAAGTCATCACAGTCGTGTTCAATTAATTTATATGTTACCTACAAATTATTAAAAAAAACACAAAATAAGTTATTTTTTATGTTATAGTTTACAAACTCCACCACATTGGTCTTTCTAAAAACCAATTTCTTAATCACATATAAGTATTCACTTGTTTTTTAACCTACATACCATGTATGGTTCATGTAAAAATTCTTCTAACCATCATGGGTTAATAATAAAATAATAAACTATAAACATGATTATCATTATTTATTAAAATGAACCTAACTAAAACCATAAAATGAAACAACCACAATCCCAAATCCCAAATAACAAGGGGTTATAATCATATAAAATATTACAATGGTAAAATAATGATTCTATCCAAAGTTCTCTCTTATATTATATCTATATATCATGTCCGAAATCAAAAAACAAATAAAAACAATGTTATGATGCCACTTTGTAGTTTCATTGGGCTAGAACTTAGTGGTATGACTTGATACAAAGTGTTACACACATCAAGTGTGTCTCCCATATGTTAGTGGATAATAACTATCATTGAGGGTTGTAATGTCATATTGGTCCTCTGTGGCCTTGGTATTATCATAGATAATAAGTAAAAAAATAATGAATCCTAAAATAACATATACAAACAACTATAAATAAAGAATTATTGTGGAAATAACATTTTAATAAGTAATTAACAAAATGTTGTAATAATAACCCCATTTTACAACATGAAATTCTTACCAAAAATATATCACCCAATGGAATGATCATATATTATAATTATGAAAAATGATATAGAATATATAAATAAGGTAACACTACTTGTCATTGACCTTTACTCATAGCTGTTTCCAAATTCGTACCAAGATACCTCAACTCTCTCACTTATAATACGACCATTTCCCTAAAATTACATATCAACATATGGTATGTCAGCTGTGGTTCATATTCTAGAAGTGATCATATGACTCTGTAGGATACCACTAATAGCTCTATAATATAAATTAGTATTTATGTTCATACACAATCAGTATTTAATGAAAGTGGTAAAAAATCACATGTATAACACAAGTAATTCCATTTGGTTCTAAAAAATCCACCCTAACAGTCAACCCCATCCTACTTTCTCTTAAGAAACTATAATGGATTCTTTAGTGTCATGTAAAAATTGGGAATTATAGTTAAACTTCATTGTTGATATGATAATTTTTAATTCAGAGTAGATATAGATATTCTTACTTTATAGTTTTAATATATTTTTCCACTACACAGTTTTGACAAATATTAACATTTCATAATTGGGGTGCATATTCCCATCACATTTTTTTCGATAAATATCACCATGATATATTAGAAGGGAACATAACCTAGAAATAGTTTTTTGAATCTTAGATATTCTCATATCCCTTTCCTCAAATTTTTTCATGATGTATTAGGAATTAAATGATTATTCCACAAGATTATAGTGGAATCATCTCAGTATGAGGTATTTTGATGATGAATGATAAATGATTCAAAAGATTTTTAAACACATAAGTTTTATAGACCTTTTATTTTTTATAATTTACATCCTTGATTTGAAATGTATTTTTATCAAATTAAACATAAATTTATTGGTGAATTGATTTTGGATGTTGGTAATTTTTTGACAATGGACATGGGGGGTACATCATTTATGGACCTCACCCTATCACTTGTGGTTTTGGAATATTTATTCCACCAGGAGAGGTATATAGAAATTATTCCCAATGGATATATTTTTAAATAATATTTGATAATGTATATAAATAATTTTACATATATGATGAATTATTATGGATTTTTATTCGAGCTAGGGCCTTGAGGATGCAGTTGATGGCTGGTATGGCATAAAAGAGCTTTGATGGTTGTGGTAAAACAATTATTGATAGTATAACTATAATCTTGAGGTAGTTAGTCCCTTATATTACTAAATTATATGTGATTTAATCTTTGAGGGTTTAAACTCTTGGGTAAGAAATTAAGAGTGGTCTGAGATGGAACTGAGGTGGGATTACTCATGCGAGAGGAGTTTATAATGTTTTGATAGGAAAATAATGAGTAATTTTGGTTCTGTTAATAATTGACATATCATGAGAGTTTTGATGCCTATGGTGAAGTCTTTGTTAGGGTATGGTTGGTACCACGGAGGGTGTTAAACCTTGAGTGATGGATTAATTGACTTAAGTAGGTATTATGTTTGGCAATGGGAGGTAAATTTAGGGAATTGACTTATGGTGAGATTAGTGGATGTTTTTGAGAAAACCATAAATGACCTAAAGGGGCCTGTATTATTTCTAGTAAAATTACATTTATAGTGGACTAGTGATCTAACAACATAGTGATTAGTTTTCTCTAGGTCCTAGGGAGTTAATTTTTCTAATGATAATTCATTTGGAACAAATCACTAAAAGAGGGTTGACTAGTGAGATGGAGTAGATCTAATATCCAACACCAACTTATGTTTATTTATATGATGATTAATAACCCACTAAAGGTAAAGTTTCACAACAATTATATATGGTATTTCTAACATTTGACCCTATACGTATTGTATTATTGGTTTAGGTCTTATGGGTCAGGGTGACCAAAATGTGAGTATAGACTATGATAGATTGATTTGGGAGTAGTTAAATCCTTCCAAGTGACTGCTTTAAGTAATTCATGTGATACATTTAGTTATTTTATATAGGGGATAGGATTGATACATTCCATAATATATTCCATTTTTGTTGGGATATGTTATAATAAATTTCTTCTTTTTATGTAGAAAGATTCCTTGATTATGATTATATTTTTCTTAAAATTATATTTTAGGGATAAACCATTCATATTATTTTTAAATAAGGTGATATATAAATTAACCTATATATGATTATGATGAAAAATAAAACCTTTGATTGGTTATGTTTTTATATTGTTATTATTGATATAATTATAAGGCTGGACACTATATATAATGACATATTCCTTTTCATGTTATGGAACTAAAAGGAGGGTCGGTTTTCTATATTATAGTAGATGGGGGAATTTAATAATTTTGAATCTTAACCATAGGTAGAGGTTTTGGATATGTTTAAATTGATTAATGTGTTTCTAAAAGATTTAAAATTGGTGATAAATACCTAAAATGGGTTCCAAGTGTTTGGTAATTTAAAATGGAAATTGTGGTTGCTACTATATGATACAAAGTAATTAGGTGAACAATCAGTGGGGTTATCCCATTGGTTTAATAAGAAATTGGCTAATGGTCTACCACTGGGTACCTAGTGAACCACCATATACCAAGTTGTGGGCTATCAGGTTCCATATAGGCCCTAGTGTTTTTAATAAAGAAATTCAGTATTTTTATGCAGGTTCTTTCTAATCACCCTTAGGTTTTTCTGGGTGATTTTCTCCCAAAATAATGGGGGGGGGGGTAATACCCATTTATTAACATTTATCCCTCCATTATATCCATTTAAAATAGATGTATTGGGAACTGTACATTTGATGGAATCAGGGTAATCTATTCTTATCTTCTTCTTATATCCCTTTTTTTCTTGTCATGTTATTTTTTAATGGCCTAGATAAGTTTTTCATGTGTGGATACACTATATAATGGTAGAATAAAATTATAAATAAAGGGATTTCATGTGTGGTTAATATAATAGTCTTGGAAAGGGTAAATTATCATTGTTTAATTCCTCTTGAGTTGTGGTATATCATTTAGTTTAATTTATTAGGTATTTTGATAAAATAATATAAAATTGATATCTTTTTCAAATTTATAATGTTAGTATTTTTAATTACTTGGTTTAGGGTGTTTTATTAGAGTGTACCACTCCTATTTTCTATAAGTTTCTATATCATGGTTTATTTAGAGAGTTTTGGAATAAATTATAAAAATTGAAGTTTTTTATTTTAAAGTGTTTTATTTATTTATTTGTGTTTATCAATGATTTTTGGTCTTAATGGCTTGATTATGATAGGAATGAGTTTGTATTAAATAAAAAGGAATCATGATTAGGGTATTATACCCTTAAATATTAGATCTCTTTTTTATTTGGATTATATTATGGTTTTGTGTATTTTAATAATATTATCGTTACTTTATTTTTGTGACATTTTCTTATAAATGGGATGGGCTCAATATATCCTCATAGTCAGAAATGATTGTATAGATTGTTAAATGATTCATTGGTCATTACTTTGTAAAATGAGTTCCAAAAACTAATTTTTGGTATTTTTTTGGCGGAGTAAGTTTCTTTTTTAATTATTTTTCAAAAGGATATAGTTTTACCTTAAAAAATAATTATTTTCATGTTTTCTTTTATTCCTAATGTTAATTTTTTAATTTAAAAATTAAACGTTTGAAATTTAATTTAAAAATGGTGGTTATCTTTAAAATATTAGTGGTTATTTTCAAAGTAATTTATGGAGGTCATTTAAATTTTTTTATAATTATTATATTCACTAATTTTGAGATAGATCCCTATTTTTAAAGATATTGTTTGATTCCCTATCAATATTTTCTATTGAGTTTTTTGAATTATATTTTGGATAAAATTCACAAGATAATAGTTTAGTAAATGTTTTGTTTCTTTTAACCTCGTAAGGTTTTTATACTATTTTACAAATATTATATACTTGTTTAAACCTATTGATTTATGGTTTCCTTGTTTTTATCCCTTTCTTAAGGATGATTCACAATATATTATAAATTTTATATGAGACCTTACCTAGGATATGGGTTTGTTAATTGAGATTAAGATATTTATTGGGTCTATTTTGGAATATCTTCCTTATAACATTGATAACCTCTTTTGGATGAGATCAATTCAAGTACTATTTTATTAACTTTACAACATCAATTGAGTCATGGGATCTAATGACTCATTGTTTGGATGAGTTATTCACTATTGAAATTTGGGGAAATATTCATTATTTTTGTGAGTGGTGGAACTCATAGGTTAATTTATGATTTCTCCATGATTGGATCTCATTTTTCGAGGTAGGGAATTAGACCTTTTATGATTTGTTTGATGTTTGGGGGGGAAATCATGGGGAGTAGCCCCTTTCATGATTTGATTTTTAGATAAAATTTGATTCTTGAGGTAGTTATCCCAGTATTATTATTTTACTCAGTGTGGATCTAGTGATAAGATTAATATATTATTTTATGCCTCAATTGTATTATAGATAATAGGATAGTAGGTTACCTCTTAATAGATATTTGATTTTTTGAAAGTGATATATAGGTAGTGACCACAAATCCTGTGAGGTTGCAAGACTCACGTGATAGAACTCTTGATTAAGATATTATTCCCATGGGAGGCGATGAATAAGATATACTTTTGGTTTGATATTTAGATTCAAGGTCGTTATTATCATTACTTGTGAGGTCACATGTGTGAATAGTATCACCCAATTGGGATTTAAGATCATCCTTGTTATGATCTTTAGTATGGGAATCCAGAAATAGTATAATGATTAAAAATAATCTAGGTGAGAGAATGGTAGTTTTTTAGAAAAACAAATCGGATATAACAGATAGATATGACTCACATACTCTCACATTTCCACCTAAGGTAATATAATGTCTATGGAATAATTTTTGTTGATTATTATGATTTATCATTTGATGGATAATTGTGCAACCTATTAGTCTTCCATCATGTAGTGGAGTTATCCCCTATGATTACTTGAAGGTTATGGTGTATAGGTATAAGTGATCTATGGTATACTGGTTTTTTAGTTTTAGAAAGTACTTGTGAGATTATATTTTGGAAGGTGATAAGTGTTGGGATTGGTATTTCAAGAATCTATTACCTCTTATTTATTTTTCATTTTTTATCAGGGTATTTCATTTCAATTGGTATATAATTATTTAGATCCTCTTTGAATACCTATTTTCAATTTCATTGTAATTTCATGATTAACATTTATGGATGTGACATATTTTATTTCCCATTATTTTTTTAATTTATTTCATTATTATTTTATATAATCATTCAAGGATATGGTCATTGATGGGAATTTATATGACTAATGGGATTGTTGGGCCTACGATGAGTTGGACATCATAGAAATAATGAGCACCCTTTGGGATTACATCTGATTAGATGAGAGAGATGGAGAGATATAAATTATATGGATATGATGAAACAATAGTATGTTATTTATATGTAGGGTATTATACATAATTGGGTAGTAGCAATATGAATCTTTTTAGTGTGTGTGTGTCTGTTGGACATTCTATCTAGTAGGTATGAATTTTATGATCATGCATGGGTTATGTTTCTCTTTTATTGGTTTAAAATTATTACCTATTTAAGCTATATTAATATTTTCAGGCACATCCACTTTATCACTAGCTCTTACTATGTTGAGGTGAGTGGGGGAATCCAACTAGGTAATTGAACTAAACCACTACCCATGTAATTTTCATGGGTTTCCATGTACATTGGTAGATATCATATTTCATTTTTAGGAAAAGGTATATGTAGGAGTTAGTGTTCTATATCAGGATAATTATGATATTAGTGTCTGATGGTTTGGTAAAATATTATTATGAGTTAATCCAAGGGACATTTCACTCGTTTTATTTATATTTACTTATACTGTACAAGTATTTTCTAAAGGGCCACTAGATTATTTATTGATTATTTTAATTTATATCTATTAATACTACTCTATAATGATATTTAATATCCTGTATAATATTTTCTTTTTACAATATAGACTACATGATTCCCTATTAGATCCCTTTTTTCTATGAGTATTTTTTAAGAACATTATATTAATAGTTTAAAAAAATTCACATGATTTGGGTATAGAATTTATGCTTAAATGTTTTTAGGAATATTCTCCCCAAGATTGTTTCAAGACCTCACCACTATTCAATATCTTCTAGTTTATAAGGAGGCATGAATTAGGTTTGGTGGTGTAACCAATTTGGTTTCAATATGGGTGAACTGGGATATGGAATTAAAATATAGCCATTGTACTATTTTTTATATCGTATTCACCAAAGGTGATGTCTCATTCACTTTATTTGAAAATGATTGGTGATTTCTCATTCACCCTACTTGATATCCATTCATCTCATTTGATTATGATGGGTATAGCCCATTAACGTAAAGTGATACATAGTTCAACTTATTATTTTTTATTTTCATAACCAATTTACCTTATCATTATTATAGTGATAATCTTTTCACATTATTTTTATTATGGTTATGACCTATTTAACAAATTTTTAATAAAGATGATGACATGTTAGCCTGTAATGTGTTATGGTGATGACTCTTTCACCTATATTGTTAGTATAGTGGTTATGATCCATTCCCCCATGCATAATTGACAAGGTTAATGACATTTTCACCTAGGTTATTATTATTATTTAGGGTGATTCTATTCTAACCCTTTTTATATAGGAATATATGACAATATATTTAATTTTCTTATGTTGTGAAATGATTATGGGAGTTCTCTGTCCTATTCCATCACTAGACATCATGGGTATGAGTTAACCATAAGGATGTGTTATTGAGTACCCAATGGTTCAATAGATGTATGAATGTGATGATTACAACTTTAATATATATTTGTTTAAATGAGTGAACATAAATAATATTTTTTATTAACAGAAACATTGGGGCTAGAATATTTAGTTTAAGATGTAAATACCACACGTAAACTCAAGTATACGTGTATATTAATTGTTTTCATACTTGTTAGGGTGATAACCCTTGTATAGGTGGATGATATTGAGGTATCCATAGGTATTTTTAGATGAATTATTTTAAAGACCAAGGATATTAGTTGGTCTAATTTAGTTTTATTTTCATATTTTTTCTTATCATACCCTTGTGTGACTTTTATAGAGACATGAGTCTCATATACATATTATTACATTATTTTTAAGATAAAAATACATAAAACACAACTCAAAAATCTAGATCCATGATGTATTTGAGGTACTGGATATATAAAACATCAAATTAAAAAATCACAATATATTTATTTCAATATCTATAATGTTATCCTAAATCACTTAGAACTTATATTACATCATTGGACACCCTAAGGATATACATAAATAATTTTTCTGAGCTATAGTTCCTAGTAATGGAAAAAAATTAAGTATAACATAAGGGAAAAGAGGTATAACATGATATAATAAAATATGAGTGTAACATCTAATCACTTGAAATCATAAAATAAATAGGATGATATCATAATATCATATAATGATAAGAATTTGGGAAGAAAAAAATACAAGAAATCATAAACATATGTAAATGGTCTCTACCAAGACAAATACAATGATTATTTCCCAAGCACCATACATGGTATCTGATGAGATGAAAATATTAACCAATACATTTTAGGGATGTATAATTCCATTCCCACCCATCACACCCTAACATTTACATTCCTATGTATTCCACATAAAAAAATCATACATAAGGATAAAAACACATGAAAAGTAAATGGGTCACATAATACCATATTAAATAATTACTAAGTAATAAAAAATAAATATCCCCATAAAAATACGGATTACATAATTTTGGATTTTTAGGATGTAATAATGAATAATTGATCATGAATATGGACTTCAAGTGAATAGAAATTCATAATAATGTGTAGAAAATTATAAATATAATTGAACCAATTAAATATTGTTTTAAGAAATAAGTAAAGTACTTTTAATGAATGTATTTTATAGTTTTTTTCTTAAAATAAAATATAAACCAAAATAGTTTTCAATAAAATAATGAGCATTTTAAGAAAGTATAGATGATTAAAAAATTTAATATTTTTGTACATTAATGAAAATAATATATAGAGATTTTCACTTTATTTGATATTTCTTAAAATAAGGCATTTATAGGGGAACATGAAAAGCAAGTAGAACCCCCCAAAAAGGAAACATATATGACATATATATATAAGATACATATATATATAATATAAAATAATTAAATGATAATAATAGATAAATGGAAGTAAAGAGAGATAATGCATAACCCAAAAGAAAAGAGGGCGGTTCATAAGTTCCTTTACGTCATGTCTGTAATTTCATTGTGTATGTGTCTAACTTCCCCAATAAAAAAGTTAATTTTATTAAATACCTACAAAAAAAAACATTTTTAATGTATGTTTTATTTATTATTATCATTTTTTGTTTATTTATGATCATTTTATTTGAAAATTATATTCATGTTCAGTATCTCAATGATGTTCTTTTTATGCTTCCATGGTCATATCAGTTTCTTGGTAATTATGTATATTATTATAAAATGAATCCATAAATCCAAAAGTGAAATAATATTGAGGTTATTTATTTTCAAAAGTTTAAAATTTAATTAATATCAAATATTCTTAGAATATAAGCATTTTTTATAGAGTATAAATTTTATCATTTAATGGTTAGTTAATTTAGGTGGTGTCTCTAAACATGTTAAACATCATAACTTTCATTTTATCCTTATGTTTAATTAACAATTTTAGTATTTGGAATGTAATATAATATAGTTATTATGATCATATTTAACTATAAAATTATTTTTATAAAATCCAAGATGGTAGTGATGAAAAATGAAATATTTCATCTATAGAGGTGGTGAATCCACCATAATATGGGTGGTGTTTTCATTTTAGAATAAATTAGTGGAAGGTAGATGATGAAAATTTCATCAATATAAGATTATTTTAGTATATTTATGATATTAATGTCATTATATAATTATGTAAGGAATATATCTTGGAGAATATAAAAGTATAATATTTAAATAAATATAAATTAAAAAGTCAAATTAGATGTTCTTACCTTACTCATTGGGATGACTCCTTTTTTAATTTAATTATGTCTTCAAAAGGTGGTATTTTGAGGATAAAAGATTTTGTATAATGTTTTTGAGAGTTTTGGGGATATATTTTGGTATATATTGAAATATATATGAATCTTTTTGAGTGAGGATAATTGGGGAAGTGATGGGTGGTATTTATAAGTGGAGGATAGGAGCGTTTCTGAATAATTTTTTTTAGTTTATAATTTGGTTTCAATACTACCAATAGTGATGGTTATTTTGACTAAAAATAGTAATTTCTACATGTGAGTCCATGATAAAGGTATCTTAAATCATCACATATTTGTGTAATTTTACTTAATCATGATTTTTGTCATTAATTCCACAATATGAATCATTATAGAATGATATCTTTGATATGGGCATGGATATGATTAGAATAAACCTAGAGTGGGTAGTATGGGTATGCGGATTACCAATTTACTTGAGACACCCTACATTGGGTGTGTTGAAATATGACTTTCCTTATGGTATTTGACAAATATTCAATGATTTTCATCTTTATTTGAGAACTAAAAATATGTACGATCCATGGACAATATGGGCCCCTAATATTAATGATATATTACTTAGGTTACTGGTGATTCATGTATTTTATAAGAGAATAAAATAACTTTTCAAATAATTTCTTGGTATGGGTTTCAATATAATAGGGTAGCCCAATTGAAAGAAGGGTAGGTCCATGGGCATATTTTTCTTTGATATTCATGAATGGAGGGATGTTTCACATTATAGAGATGTAATATGCGTGATATGTGATCAAGTAACAGGCTAGTTTTAGATGTTACCAGATATTTATAGATACAAGAATATACATAGGGATTTATTGAGATGTTTGTAACATACATGAGATGCATGGTAAGTGTTTTATTAGGAATGAATATATAAGACTCATTTTCTATCACTCATGATGTTTTGAGTGGAGTTATATTTTGCGGTAATTCTAGGGTGTATTCATAATCATCCATGATATTTGATCAATAATGGTGGTAGTTATGTATCATTGTGGGTGAATCATTATTTTCACTCTTACCATTGGAGTGAGGGTGTGGTCAATACTCTACATACATGATATGTGGGTTAGTATGACCAAATATTAGTATTTGTATGGTTAGATACTATATTTATTAGGTATTATATATCATAAATGCCAAGTGGGAGATTAACATAAGATAATTTTTAAAAGATCACTATGATTGAGATTTTAGGTTGTAAATTTCATTTGACTCCTGTTATTATGTTATGGGGAGGGTTCATGATGTATGATTGATATATATGAGGCCTTTTATTTTTTTTATTATGATTTTGTGGGATGTGTGTTTAGTCCCATGAAATCCATGTGGGTGATATGACCTGGATATTTACCATTGTTTATGGTGGGGAATAAGAATCCTTAGTTCCCCGTCTATTTGGATATATTTCAAGGGATTTTAGTGAAAAACCCCAATGGAAGATTTAACTTTGGACATGATAGGCTATGTCATGGACCATAAAAAGATATGAGATTTAATGTTTTATTATAAAAATAGATTGTGGATTTAACCCTTTCATGTTGTGGTAAAATGAGTAAGATCAATGTTTTTTTTCTAGAATTCATGAATTTTGTATTGACCAATGAGAACAGGTGAGATGAGGGATAACCTATGTTGGGGATAGGGTATCTATAGTGGAATTATGATATAAACAAGGATTTATGAGGATCATGGTTATACTAATTGACTAAAATTTTTAAGCATATAATATTCCTTCTTATCTCGCGTGGGTGTTAGTGAAATGAACATTGTGTTTAGTGGAATTTTAGGGAGCCATGGGTTTTGGTATAATTATTTTGAAAATTAGAGGATAATTAACATTTTGTGAGTTAGAATTTTATATAATTTTTTTGTTTCTAGTGATATTATGTTATGTTTATAGATTATGGTAACATGAGATTATTTTTATAATGAGAATGATCACTAGATTGAGGATTTATATGTCAAGAAATCGGCATAAAGGTGAGGGGTTATTGATGTATTTCTATATCGGTGGCATGGAGAATCGTGAGGACATGGAACTAAATTGAGTAGCATATGTGGGTTTATTTGGATAAAAAAAATAAAGGATCCGGAGTATCTATGTTTGGTGATGGTGTATTTGAGTGGGTTGATGTTCATGAATTGGGGACAAGGAATTGATTTCGAAGAGGACACACCATCATGTTTATTTTTTGCAAGACCCTTATTTTATAAACCATTATGATGAATTTCAATGATTATTTTTATGATAAAAATCAAACAATAGTGGATTAATTTATTCTTCAGTTATTAGTTAAAAGTATCCTAGATGTATTACGTTGGTATAAAGACACCAAATTTTAGTTTCTATCAATGATAATCATCCAAAGTTAGTGCATTCAAGGTTTAGTGACTATGATTTGTGGGATATCAATTGGTGTGAAAAATTAGTGTGAGTGTCATGAAATATACACGTAAGGTGAAGAATTTTAATTCATGTTAGTATTCACAAATAGTATTTTATATTTACAATTATTAATATCTTCAAGACGTGGGTCGAGTCTCTAGCATGGTATTTCTGTTTTGGGGGATGATATTTTAGTATAGAATTTCCAAGAATATTGTGGTATATTATAGAATATTAAAATTAAATAGATTATTATGAAATCAATATCTATAAATTTTATGTCTATCATCAAAATTAGGTCATTGTCATGGAGTTTATGAAATTAGTTAGATTCATAGTGTGTTGGAAATTTGTGTTCAGAGGCAGTTGGTTTTGTGGGGAATTGATTGCTGCATATTATATTGTATCATAAAGAATGAGAATTAATTTATTTGTGATTTTTTAATGCATGAAAATTTATATGATATACCATATTTAGAGGTATCTAGTGTATTAGAATGTTTCACTGGCTTTGTTGCGGTGATGTCAAAATTACAGCCATCCAGATGTGCCAGAATTAGTGAATGCACTTGATATCAGTGATTTGTATGGATCCTGGGTTAATTATTTGGAGGATTTTAGAGTATATGAAGTGTTTTAGTGGGAATTTTATAACTTCTGTAGTAGTTTGTGATTTGTGGATAAGATGTGGAACAAACCTCACTCAGGTCGATTTGGGGTTTAATTAATTTATGGTTTTAAATTGAATTTTCAATGGTGAATTACCATTGGATAATTTTTTTGAATCATTTAGTGGTTTTTAATTAATTATATATGTTTTTGTATCATTAGGTTTGATTTTGGTGTATTACAGGGAACTAAAATGGCTTTCAGGCAATTATTTGGGCTATAATAAGTACATGGTTCTGTAAAATGGGTGCCAACATTCTTTTAGTAGTCACTGGGTATTGGTTTTTTGGGTACCAGGTACCCAGTTGAGGGTACCAATGGGAGGTGGCCCTAGGTAGGCCATTGCGTACCTAGTGGGGGTGTATTGAGTACTTGATATACCAAAATTCCATTTTTTAAATGGTTATAGAGTATTCATTATACCTATTTGAGGTAGTTTCCTATCTCTTTCTCCCATACCCCTTTTTATTTTCCCTTAATTTTTTATTGTAGGATGACAGATTGGATTAATATTATAATAAATCAATGTAGGGTCATCCTAATATGAGAGGAATATCATTAGAAGTTGATAGATGATTCATGACTGTTATTAACATATAATTTTTAAGTAATTTTATTATTTGTAAGTCATTGTCTTGATTTAATCATGGGGTTTTATAAAATTTGTTAGAAACTTATTAGATAATTAACACTAAATGTATACTATTTTTTGGGAAGAGGTCTTGAGGGTGCATCAACTGTAAAATTCACCCCATTTCTCGACGATTTGGAGTTATTATTACACCTAGAGAAGTATAACTTTTTTTTAACAGATGAATAAATATTGAATTTATTTTTTATAAATTAAAAAACTTATTATACCAATTTCATAATTAATTATTATTTTTTTGGAGATAGGTCCTCAGAGATGTGGTCTATTGCTGTTATATACTTAAAAAATATTTAATGATGGTGGTTGAGTATCACTTCTGCGGATAAAATTGATAATGATGATTGTGAAGCCTTGTATTATCATATTATATTTTGATTTTATTTTTAATGTTGTTTGAAAGTGAGGGTGAGTGGTTGTGAGTTCCCCAAAATAGAACAGTGGAGGTTTCTATTATATAAGGCAAGGTTATTGAGTTTTGATATGCTTATAGTGAGTTATCCAAATGGTTCTTTATGATTCATAGTTCCCAATATAATTGATTATAATTTAGGAGGATTTCTTAGGGTTTGGTTGGTAATAATGTGGGTTTCCAAACTAGATAAATGTATCTAGTTACCTATGGCGGTCTTATGTTTTGTTATGGGAGGTTCAAATAGGGTTTCAGGTTAAGTGTGATCTTGGTGGATGGAATTAGAACTACCATGAACAACATCAATATGATTGAATAATTTCATTGTAAACTCCATCATGTGTGGCATGGTGAATTAAGTTCCTAACTATTGGATTACTCTAGGGTTTAGAATGTGAATTTTTCTAATAAAGAGTATTTTAACTACATCGTCAACCAATATTTAACTAGTGAGATAGGATAGAGATAACAGCCTAGACAAACATTGATTCTATGATATTATGAGAGATAATTCACTAATGGATTATTGTCACATGATTAATATATGGTAGGTAAATATTGTGACTATAGACATATGAGACTATTAGGTTAGGGCCTAAGGTCATGCATCAGTCGTGGGGTGAGTGTAAATACTAATAGATCGAGCTGTGAGTTTCTGTAACATACCATATTATAACTTATATTTATGTGTTTAATGATATCAATGATGTTATCCATGGTCAATGATTAGGATATGTCAGGATATATTTTTCCCAGTTTTGGAATTTTTATAGTATAGTGCTAGGTTTTGGATTGGAAAACTCCAATAATGTGATAATGTTTTTCCAAAAATTATCATATAGGGATTTTTTATGCCCTCTAAATGTGAATCAAAAAATATAAAAGGGAAGAAATACATGAAGCATGGGTATTATTTTCTCCGAAAAACAATGGACAAGAAGGTGGAAAAAGGACGCAGATTATGTAACCTACAAAAGGACATGTGATCTCATGATATTCAGAAGGTCATGTGAACGTGTGATGAAAAGTGTAAGATCTGATTGAGATCATGAGAAACCTCTTTGAAATGCATCTTTATTCTTGTAAAGGAATCCTGAAAGAATTGATTTTTATTTAGAGGCTTTGAAGTAAGTTCCTTTGGGTCATGTGGCTTTTCAACCGGAAGATTCCTAACAATCATCTGAAAACGTCTTAAGATAAAGGATAAAATATGAAATAGGAGATTACTTGTGAAATTTTTGATCTTCATGAGGTGATCTCATGTGGTCTATAAGGCACTGGAAATCTGGTTTCAGAATCCTCATTATTCTTGCAAAATCACCATGATAAATAATGGTGATCCAGTGAGGGATTCCAATTGAGAAACTATACGCCATGCGACTTATCAACAAGTAGGCACCTAAAAATATTCCAAAACCCTTAAAAAATAATAAAAATATGAAATGTTTTGAGACCATATGTGCTCATTGATATTAATTCAGTGTGATCATATAGTCCACAAGACACCATAGAGACCTAGAGATATGTCTACCTTATTGTGTAAAAGCATAGTGTCATGTCACCTTCATCATGAGAAGGTTCTTAGAAATTTACATTCATTTATTATATGGATATTTATATCTATAGATAATTATAAGGTTTATTAATTATAATGCTTTCACGACACCACGATACCCATTGTTGGTCACCTGACACATCACATACAAAGAGGGGGTTATCTTCGAAAACACTCACACAACTTCACAAGATCCCCAACCCTTGTAAAATAAAGAACAAAATAAAAAGTAGAAACACCAAAGTTTCTTTTGAAGTGGATAAACAATTATCATAATGTGAAGGGGGTTTAGCACCATTTATTCCATATATTCCCCCTAGAAATTGTAACATGATATCATGGAATCCCTCTTGAAAGTAGCCCGATTCTCACAAATGACCCAAAAAAGTTACCTTTGATCACAAGAAATCCTTCCAACATGAATCCTGATCCCATAAATACCCCTAGATGTGTTGGACTGGAATTTTAAAATCACATTTAGTTTTTCACATGGTCAGTAAAAATTCCATTGATTGACTGGGGCCCATTGTAGATGGAAAATGGTGGAACATTCTCACAGTCACTACCATCATGTCATGCCAAGGATGAACCATAGATGGATCATGCGATTCTTGTGACATCTAAAACCCTCCACCAACTCCATAAAAATTATAAGAGACATTCACCACAAAAGGTGACATATAATGGGGTGGAGTGGCCTTTAAATCTCCCCCTTATGTATAAAAAAGGCAAATAGATCAATCACACATGGAAGTGTATGATCATAACTCTCAAGGTGACTAGTAATTTGATCACAAAGGTATTCCACCAGGTAAAAAAATGGGAATGACTTAAAGGACCATGAATTATGCATATTCATTTTTAGTGATAACTTTATATATCACATTATGGACTTATGGAATTTATGTGGGATTATGCAAAGGAGGTCCCCGCAAGTCATCTGGGTCATTTGAAACCACAGAGAAGATAACACTGGAAAAAAGTGAGTTAGATATAAAATTAAGGACTGGAATAAATAGCTATAAAAAGATGGTATACTTTTTCAAAGATGAATTTTATTGATATTTATGTGCTTCAGATGACCCACTCATGTCATGTGACAATATCGTCCCATGTCACTCAAGTCATGTGAAACTCTCTCAACATGACATTTGGATCATGTGATGTCCCTCACACATGTCATAAATGTTGGAAACTTCCCTCAAAACATTCCTCGCAAGTCTTGTAATGTCCTTTTCTATTTCTAGCCAAATATTGAGATTTCCTCTTTCCATGTTTTCCAAGTCATATGATGACACCAGGGCATGTCAGTTGGGTCTCACAATGTCATCATGACATGAAAACTGATTCACACAACATCCTTCGTACATGTCACCCAAGTAATGCGACCACACAAAGACATGTCAATCGAATCCTAAAACATCTTCCATACATATCACCAAATTAATGTGGTGACACAACGAAATGTCATCCTTGATCATGCGATGTCCTATGGACAAATACTCCTAGTCATGTGAAACCATTTAGACATTCATCCATGATCTTAAAATGTCCTCGAAGCATGTTATTTCAGTTATGTGATGTACATTGGAAATGTTTAATGGATCATGAGATTGTATTTGAAAATTTCTACTAGAAAACTAGTACATGTCCAGACCAAATTAAAAATATAAGGTAGAAAATCAAAAATGATGTTCAGACAATTAGATCAGGTCAAGTAGAAGTCATAGGGAGTGATAGCATTGTCCACCAAATATATTAGGGCGGCCTCAGTGTGTAAACCCTAATCAAACTAAACTATGAGTACTCTAGATTATGATATAACCATGATAAAAATGACCCCTTATTAAGGCCCAATAACATATGGACGTCCACCCTGTAGGACCCTGGGACACCCTGAGAGGGGAGGGGTGAATCAGGGTGCCAAATTTTTCTTTTAAAAATAAGGATCTTGTTCCCACATTGGTAGGAAATAGTTAAACCTGTATGATGGAAATGATCATCAATGAAACATTCACATGAAAAGAGATGAGACATAAATTTTTAATTGGTTCAACACTAAGGGCTACGTCTAAGGAGCATACGCCGACAGGTTTTCAGTCGTACCAAATTCCACTATTCTTCACTAGTTGTGGACTACAATGGTTCGGGCACAGTCACTTTGTACCAGGCTTAGTTCCTTTAAAAAGGTTTAGGGATAGTTCACTACTTCCCTCGGGTCACTTCCATTGTCTCCCCTGGCTCACTGCCTTTGGTGAAATCCCACTCAGTTTATAGATGTGAATGTCTCTTCAATAGATTTGCATTGAAGTCTTTGTCTCCTGTTCTGCATGAGACAATGCTGGCATCAGAGTCTTGAGTTGATTCTCTTTTGTATTCAATATTCTACTTCAGTGCAATAACTGAATGCCCTAAATCCTATTCTTATCTTCCTTTAATTATCAATACCGACACCTGAGTGTATTGATATATTTCATTCTTTCTGTGAAGATATGAGTTTCGTTGAATGAATCGTTCTTCTTTTCTTCGTAAAGCACAATGAGGGTGTTAAACACCAGTCATGTGTGTGTGGTACCACTTTTCTTTGTAAAATCAAATTGTTCGATGTTCTTCCATCTTCGAAAATTAATACATCCTTTGTTGTATGTAGATGCTCTTTTGAAGTCCAACTTTCACCCGTAGACTGTTCTCACTTTCCACCGAAGGTATCATGCTCTCTTCAATCTTTCACGCAGCCCCAAAAAAAATGGCGTACATCAACCACACCTGCAACGCTTCTCCAAGACCAGCGCACATGTTTCAATTTGGCACACAGTTCTTCGGCACACAATTCCAAACTGGCACGCAATTTCACCTCAGCCACTTGCATGACACTCACTTCTTCAATTTCAAACATGCGTGACTCACCTCCTTTTATGCCCAAACCAATTTTGGCACATAAATAACAGCTGGCGTGCAGCATATACTTGCGCGAACACACACCACTTGCACGACCACCACACTTGCACGATGGGAGCTATGATTTTCTCTAAGTGTTGAGCTCATATAGAATGAGGAGGGGTTAACCTATATTTATAGGCATTTGGAAACCCTGCGCGATGGCACCCACGTCTCCCCTCGGCGTGCAAGTTTCCACGCACAAGTCTCTGCCCCTAAAAGTCACTTGTGCCACCCACTTACAAATTTGGGCACCCTTATCCTTTTTCCATATTTTCATGTTCTGATCTTGAAAAACAATAGGCAGACAAGTTCCCAAGCTTTCATGTAATCGGCGTGCAAGTCCCTTTTCCAAAAACACTTTTCAAACCACTTGCACGACCAACTTCAAACTATGGGAGCCCCTTTTCCATTTGGCATATTTTGATGTTCTGATATTCAAAAACATATGGCACGCAACTTTCCAATCCTCCTAGGCACCAGCGTGCAAGTCCTTTAACGACGCGCAAGTCACCTGTGCAACCAAACCAATACTTGCGCGACCCTCTTTCCTCTGGCATATTTTGAAGTTCTGATCTTGAAAATCATATGGCGCACATGTTTCCTCTCCTTCAAGTCAGCGGCGCGCAAGTCTCATTGCCAAAAACCACTTTTCTCCATTTGTTGATTTTCAGGCCCAAAATTTTTGGCAAACACTGGAAAATGATGCCACCTTGTATCTGCTATTTTTGTACCACATCCAGATCATTCGTTCCTCTATCGACGTTCTTGAATCGAACATGGATCGGTAACCACAACCCTTCAACTTGACATGCCACCATGAAATTCCCCTCAAAAATGATTCTTTTCTATGATTTTACTTCTTCAGCAACACTTCTTATTTCATCACAAACTCTACTATCATGATATATATCCTTTGATAGATTAGCTTTAGCATCATCATATTTTGATACAATGTGAAGTGCATGGCCATCTCTGAATTCCAAACCCTTGCATATTATCTTCTTCTTCAACCGTCATTCTCTACTTCATGAAAATCATATGATTCTATTCTTCAAGAAGTCTCTTGAATGGTTATCATGCAATCATGATGAATTGCATGGTATTCATCAAATCCCCATTCTTCTGTAATCATCCTCAGATAGATTATACCTCACTATTCTTCAATGTTGTAAACAATGTGTCACCTTTGACACAAGTTCTTTTAACTTACGATCAGTACAACAATCATCTAAATTTCAATTCCTCCATTTCATTGGAGTACCTCATGATCTCCTTCATTTTGATCGTCATTGACAACTATTGACAAAAAATACAACCTTATACACAATGTGGTCCCAACACACCCTAGTGTAAGTTCTACTCTATCTTAAAAAGTCTAACTATCGGGACCCAATCTCTCCCATGGGATGATTATTTTTTCTTGTACAGCAGTGGATTAAGAAGGAAATTGATATATGATGTCTTTGATTCCTACCATAACCAGAATGTTTATGAAATATTCTTATGTCCTGAGATCTATATCAAACATTGAAATGGATTCCCTAGTGAATAATTCCAACATCCATATTTAATGCGATTGATTACTTGATATCACTTGTTTCTAACACCGAGTGTGGATCATGTGGGATTAGGTATTTTCAATGGTAATAAAAATTGTATCTTGAATCTCCACCAGCTAGGGAAACCATAGTGTGAAAGCCTTGATTAGTTGCTTAATAAGACTCCTTTAATACATGTTCATCCTCCTCAGGGTGTGTCCTAATGGTTTTAATGAACTAAAATGACATTGATCACTTCAATAATTAGGATGTGTAGGATTCCTCCCATAGGTTCGATCTCAATACAGATTACCTATGTTCTCTCATATATTTCCTTAACACATGATGTAAAACTACAATAATTTAAAAAACTATGTGGGTTTTGATTTATTATATAAATAGGATATGTATGACACCTCATAGAGGTATAATCCCAACCTCGGGATATTAATATCATCCCTGGATGGAAGTAAACTCTAGAGTTCTAAGGTGTATAGCTTAAAAATATAAGTAGTTACCCAATTATGGAAAATGGATGAATATACTTGGATACATAGAGATGGAATCATTAATAAAACCCTCTTTACATATTAAAGGTTTCAACAAATTATCCTTTTCATAGGGTAACCAGTCACTTATCTTTATTAGGAAGTGAATTTGGAAAATATATTAAATCTATAAGAGAGTTAAAAAGTAGGAAACAATTCCCCCAAAAATGGTTCCTGATCCCAACCTACCATCCTCTCAACCAATATTAGTTTCTTGGTGTCATTATTTATAAAACACTGATTGACTTCCTACCTTTGGAAAACAGGTTTGTGCTGAGTTATAGATGTGGGAACCATTGGGTGTTTTTATGGAATAAAATAAAATGTTGAAAATAAAATGAGTGATTCTGAAAGAAATAAAACCCCACCCAATCAACCATTAGGAAAATCCATCCACATAAAAAAAGATGGTGGACCTGAAGTGAAATCAATTAACTATGACATCTTCTTTTTAAGATAAAAAGGATAGACTAACCAGCCCTTGTCAGACCATTTTTTACACTATATGGGTGATATTTCGAATGAAATATAAATGGTGAGCCTGAAATGAATATATAAAATAAAAAAAATTATTTATTTACAATGCATTAGGCCATTTCTTTTCAATATCCTATGAAAACAATAATGGTAAACCCAATGTGAATCTCTCAAATAAAAAAATTATCAGTTTACCATGTGTCATACCATTTTTTTCATATCATACACAATAAAATTAGTGATCTTGAAATTAATATCTCAAATAATTAAATGATCAGTTGAAAATATGAAACTGGGGTTCTCATAAAATAAGTCTATCCTTGTTGTGAAATTTCCATGTGAGAAGAATGATAAGACTGAGATTAAGAAAGAAAATTTTCTTAATTATGGATATCTTATTGAGACATATCATGCCTGAAATTATTCACTAGTTAGTGACCTTGATCTTTGTTTTCTTTATGAATGTAGATTCTAATATCATAAATAATACTCAACCTGAGATCATGTCTTCATCTAGTGATGTTTTGGAAAATCATCTACGAATGAAACCCTTGCGAGTTACTGAATGAAATCACTCGCCTGACACCTTCAGTGTCGGGTGGTGAATATAAAAGTCTGGGAAAGGCATTTTCATGATATGAACCTAACTCTTGAGTGCACATACAAGGGTCTCTAGATGGTAAAATTAAGGAGTCTACATCATCCATAGAAAGCTACTGAAAATCCAGTGGCACTCATTTACACCACCAATAACATTAGAAGAATTTACCCAGAGCATAAAAATCACCACCTTCATTATTTGATAAAGGTGGATCAAGGATTCAAATACAGATCACATCTAACCCTGGAGTTTCCAAGGAGGGGTCTCGTTAACCACCATCACAAGTGTCATCACACTGGTACCCTTTATTCACCTCATGGGGGGCACCACCTGACACATCTCCACCCCTAACACCCTTTCACTTGAAATATGGAAGACTCATCATGTGCAAAATGATTTGGATTACCAGGAGTTGGATCATATAATCATTTTATCTAACAAGGTTTTCCATTATTTTTTGGTTGTAACAAAGAATAAGGATTATATCATTACTCACTCAGAAAAATGTATGCGGGAATATTCTACCAAAAAACATGGGGGAGGCATATATACCTACCCCCATTCCTGAATCTCATTAACATATTTCAGTTTCCTAATGTGGAAATAAGTGGGATCATATCCTTACTTAAACCAAATATATATGTGGTATATATTAGAGATAGAAAATGTGTAGTTTTACATTCCTATGTAAAAATTTCTTACGTTCTATTACGTCATAGAAACAACTAAAGAACTCCAATGGAATATTCTAGAACTACTACATATACTAGGATAAGAAAATACTCTTATTCATATAGCTAGGTTAGTATAACACATTGATCAATGGGAACAAGTGGCTACTCTAAAGAAAGAACACATTCCTAATCCCATCCAGGATGATTATTGGCATATTATAAAAAGGAAGAGGAATCATATTGTGATCATATTCATATTCCAACTGGGTATCTCCAAGTAAGAGTAGTACATGTCTAGGGATAAGTTCACATTATTGTTGAAAAAGTCCAGGGACATACTCCAAAGGCCCTAGATTAGGCTTATATCCCAGTTATGACAGAGGCTCACCAAGTGAGAGTGGCACATGCCTCAGGAAAGAGACCTATACATGATGAAAAACACCAAAAGTATATCCAAAGGCATAAGATCGGGTTCATATCCTTGTTATGACTTGGTCTCACCATGTTAGAGAAGAACATGCCTTAGGAAAAGATCATGTCCCTGTTGAAAATACAGATAACATACATCAAAGTCATAGGATCAGCCTCAAATCTCTATTATGACCAATTATCACTAGTTGAGAGTGGAATACGCCTCAGGGTAGCCTCATATTCCTATCAATGACACTAAAATGAATATTACAGAATATAACATAATTTAAGATCATACCCCTGCTTCCAACAATTAACGTCTACACCCAAAAACATTCAATGTCCACACAAGAGAAGTCTCAGCTCCTTGATCCATTTTTGAATGTCCTTTGGCATATTCTGATGGGGAATTCATATTTGAAATGTTCTCATATCCTTGTTTTAGCAATGGTTGACTGACTTATTTTGAAAACCACACACAACAGGGCTCATATTCTTGCTAATATTGAAGAAACTAATTGAAATATCCTAATATATTCTCAACAATGAGCTCATATTTCTATACCACTAGATGGTTATCTTAATATTCTTGAAACCACCATATAGTAGGATTATATCACTACACAATCCCAAAATGTAGTTCAACATATTTTGGCCATGATGTAGAATGAGACTCATATCCATAATCTTCTCAATGCATGTTTCCTTAATGTTTTTACAAACACATTATCAACACAACATTGGTCTTCCAACTCTTTAAATGAAGTAAAATTTGATCATTACCATGATAGTCCTCCTCGTGGTAGTGTAGAGATAGATCACATTGACTCTACCCCTAACATACACTGTGTTCAAACTCTCAACTATTATATTTATATCATGGAAAAGTAAATCATCACCTCTCCAAAACACCACTATATATAGAGGTTCTCAAAACTAAGATTCATTTATATATATAGGTTCTCGAAACATCAGAATTAACCATATATAGTCTTCTTATAAACTTACAATAACCCTTTACCACAGTTACTAGGAGACCCTATGAAGAAACCTTCATGGTTTGACCATGTAGTGGAATGTATGTCTAATGATGTGGAATCATATATCGACATATGGGGAGAGTTAGCTAAAAGAAACCTCCCCACCATGTTTTCCCATTTTCACCTCTACATACGAGATCCTAGATGAGATAGAGAAAGATTTCAAGCCTTACCTATACCAAAATATGTTGGAAACTCATAAAAAATTAAAGAATGGATGCCTCTCTTATCTAGTATGTGATGGCCATATTTATACCATTAGGATCCTATAATGACAACTAGTATTAGATGCTATCACCCTCAATCAAGACCCAATACCAAAAAATTACAGCACAAATCTACAAAATGCCGACCACCATTGAATCACAACTCTTCAGAATCTAATCACCAAAGACACATCATGTATTTTTATATGAGGATAGGAAAATTATGGAACATTTCACTTCACCACACCCTTAGAGTAATAGAACTACCCGAGCATGGAGTCTAATAAATTAATAGCTTCTAGAGAAATCTGGGGACCAAGAAATGCGCAAGGCAGTTGGTCGCCACAATGGAATAACACCACTTTAACTATGACAATACATTATGAAAATAAGGAGATAATTTTCCATAGATCTTTGAACTGGGCCCCTTGAAGAAATGGGAATCCATTTCAAACGCAAAAGTTAAGGTTTAGGTCAATGAAACAACTTCCCATAGAAAATGACTCCTAACATGGGCTTCTATTGTACCTAGCTCATACATGAGAACAACTAGGCCAAATAAAATAGGTCATAATTGAAAATTCCCTATTATCAATCTAATATATTACCCATATCGTAAGTTGGGGGAATATAAATCACTACCTCCACCCATCGAATCATTATTCCTTTAGAGGATTTAAGATATATTAGTAGAAGTTGTAGATCAACCCCATCCCATTGGGTTAGAGGATATTTTTTCTCAATATTCATAAATTGGTTCTTCACCCCCCTTGAGAGGATCCTAGAGAAATCACCGACTATTTTAGATCAACCATATCATGTTGTGATGGGTAATTTATATCTAAATTCACATCCCAGGAGTCATCACATCCTCAATCAGAATCATAAGATCCTAAAAATAGAATCAAAAATGAAAATTGTTTCCCCAAATAGTATCCATATCATAATGATGAGTTGATTTTCATAATCTTCATATAGGTAATCATTCGTCTCACAATTGGGAGGTAAATATCAAAGGTCAACATCCTATCCATTTTTTCAACTGTAAGACAAACCTCTACTATTTTAGGCCCACTCGACAAACATGAATAGAAACTACTTCATTGTCACTACTCAAAATACATAATAGGGGGAACACATGGTGAAGGAAATAAAACCCCATCAGGGCTGCAAGCCAAAATGGTCTAATATGGAAAAGGGTTCATGAAATGAACCTAATGCAAGCAGTACCGAATCATCCTATTGTGTCAAGAGTAATTGGAAAACAACCATTTCCCTATATACCTTTATGAATGTTGACACTATTAGCACAAAAAATATTGTGGATCAAGATGGAAATAAAGAAGGATGTAATATGGAAAATATACCCTAAGAGTATGGTGATCTGGATTCATCAACAAAGGCTAGACATACTCCAAACCAATAAAGAATCCAAAACCTAGAACCTTCAAATATCATGTTTCCACCACAACTATAAAACAATACCAAAGAGAAAGGGAAAGAATTGGTTGCATCCCATTCATCACCTAGAAGATACAAAATTACTTACACATGGGAGCATTTGGCATAATATGAGCTCTAGTAGAAGAGATGTTTAAATATCTTCCATCTACAATCCATTTTTATTTTATTGAAACCCACTTTGAGGGTAAGTGGGAACCTACAGAAAACCTCCAACAAAGATTTCCCACTGCAAGACTAAGAACTGCGCCCAAATAGATTTTCACATTTCAGATTACAAATTTTAAAAATGGGGGCCACGTCCCAGCCCACTTCACGGACCCCATAATAGCCGACCGCCATCACCACCTTTACCAATAAAAAACTCACACCATCCTGATGAGATGATTATCCTTCCGCCCATACACCTAGAAAGAGATGATCTTCCTACAATATTATTATTTGAGTGTCAGACCCACTCTAGATCTAAGAAACTAATCTATATAAACAAGTAAGTAAAAAATTACCAGAGCAAGCATCCATTGTGGAGAAAAACTATCCCTCGTCATGGTGTTCATTTAGTATTAGCATGAATTGAGAATAAATATCAGATGAAAATGTGGCCACCCCATAAATCCATATATACTCTCTTTAGATGGGATGCATCTCATAAATTAGTACCTATGGAACTTCTCAATGTCATTGAGTACCTGGATACCTGAATGGAATACATGGAGGGGTGAAAAACACCTATACATCATGAGAAGAATCCATATAATGAATTTTTGGGTGGAAATTTTCCACCACTTAATTTTTTCAATAAAACCTTCTCCACCTTTTACAACACAAGATACTTTGAACAACTTCTCACACATTTCATGTCCCAATTAGGTTCGATGGTGGTCCCTTTAGACTCGAATGTGGTGACCAAGTTAATGTATTTTGTATAGAATCTAATTGGGAAAACCTTTTTTGGCATAGTAGTCTTCTAGTAGGATCTTTCTCAGGATGGGAAGACCATCATCACTAATTCCTTTATTAGTTCAACTATACTCTAAGGAAAATAAAAATTTTCAACTTAAGAGATATCAAGAAATGTTAAATTGAAAGGGTGTCTAACTTCATAGACAGGTGGAAAGTCTAAACTTATTCACTCATCATCCCTCTATAACATTAGAAATTATAAGAAATTTGTTTTGAAAATATATAGAATGAGCGACAGACACCTCTGATCTAGATAGAATATGTTGTTTGATTGCATGATTTTGTTGAAATGGTAAAAAATTCAGAAGATTCTATTTAGTATATCCAAAATATGTCTAAAATCATTCCCTTGGCACAGGGAAAAGGTTCAAAAAATAAGAGATGGTCTCAATTACCCTCAAACCCATAACCATGCCAATACAATCACCTTATAAGGTTTCTAACTACCATGTTACTCCCATAAAACAATAGAAACAACAATATATCCCTAATCATGAAGAAAAAGATATCAAGGTCTCATATGATTTTAGGAATGTATGAGAAAATTATACTCCTTCTGAAATGAAAAACACTCTACTTATTTCCTTATATACATGGACAATAACCTACTCCTGATGCCATAACCTAAGAATCCCAATGTGGTAAACCACACATATCATCTCAAAGACGTCCCTTTCCATAGAATGATGAGTTATAACATCAAGGATTAATTATTCATCAAATATATCCTTAAAATAATAGTCAATTCTATATGGGCGATGTTATAAAACTCCTCTAAATAGGTTACTGGTTAAAATATTTCACAAATAGAAGAAAAACGTGATTGAAAAAATGTTATTGTCAGGTGTGGGTAGAAGTTCAACAACTGGATGACTCAAAATACAGTTGACTGAGCTCATACCACCATGATAAAACAACTGCAAAAAAACATATCAACCCCATAACCTTTGGAGGTGACATAAAATATGCCCCCCATAGGTGGAAATTACCATCCAAAATAGAATGAAATAGAATAGGAAGAGTCGTATTAAGCTCCAACAGAAGCTATGAATCTTGAAGATTGTTTCCTCGTAACATCCAAATAACAGACACATCACCACCAAAAGGAATAATCATCAGATAAAGATATAATCTTTAGTTCTATTAACATTATAAACTTGGATTCCCCCTTCGTTGATGATGAATATTCCTCTGAGTATGTGTTACCTATACTTGATTAGGGAGATAGAGGATGAAGGTACATGAGTTGAGGATACATAGGATATCACATTCATGGTTGGAACCAATATTTTGTTCACATCTCTACACATGAAATATATAAAGTTTATATCCATGGGTAAGCACTCTAGAAAACCCAAAAGAGACATAGAGGTCTTATTAAACCATCTAGTGGTCATCCACTCCTAGTCATGCCACATGGATGACTTGTGATGGTGTGATTCACTAATCATCCAAGATAATAGGGAAGGCCTTCAAATCTTATTCTACAGGATGCATATGATCACTCAACCTCTTTACATGTACCAGCACCATCTCCTTCAATATACCTATCTCTAAAACCACATAATTAGTAGAAACACAACTTAGGGATGCTTTGACCTCTGAAACGAAAGTATGACATTATGAAATAACTGGAGGTTTTCATAGCCAAGATCTCAATATTAGATGCACTTTATCTTTCAAAAGAACTCTGAGATGAACTTATTGAATCTCTCCAAATCCCATAGGAGTTTGAGATAGAAGCTGTGGTAGTAGAGGTTTATTGAGTAGAGACTATTCCATAATAATTCCATGTAACTGTATCCTTCACAAAACTGGATCAGGAAGAGGTCATTCCGAGACACATCAAATAGATATATGTTTTCTATAGAGTAAATAACGTTGATATCTGAAGGGAACTGATAGAAAATAGTTCTAGGATCAACCTCTTTATGGTTTGGATTCTCCAAAATTAGATATATAGATAAGGGTAATTATCTCCAATAAAAATGACCATTAAAGGGTACAATAAGATAAAGAAAAGACCTATTCTAAAAATCAAGCTCAAATATCGATATGGGTATCTCACATATAACATTGATTTCAAGGTTATCTAGAAAGATATTGTAAACAATGTCCTTCTTAGATAGCCTTGACATAATTTACATGTGGTGGTACATTGAACCTTTCATCAATGTTTGAATTACCACTTTGATGGGATGTTCAGAAAACTACATGGTGACAATGATACCATTGATTATTGAAATACCACATATGAAGAAGAATATTTCTATAAAAAGAAAGTAAAAAAAACCTATGGTGGATGAAAATATATAGGTTTCATCCCCAAATAGCTTTTGTATTTCCCTTATGAATCTCTCAAGTAAGCTCGACTGTGATTATGTGCTGCCTATAAATCTAGTGGAGTAAATAGACTCAATCCTAGATGTAATATCTCATTATATCCCCCCATGATAGTGTCAATTAATTTTATATTAAAAGTCTCACTATAATAAATAAATCCATAGAGGATAATAATGTCTCTTCCCATGGCCTCTTTTATTCGTATAGTGATAGGAATGACCTTATATTTCCCACATTATCTAAAAATCCATCTATGTACAGAGGTGTAATAATCAGTGGATAAACTCTTAAATCCCCCCCCCCATGACTTTTGAGAAGGAATCTCCAACAACTTTGACGATCTTATGTAGATACATCTATGAAGAGAATAAGTTGTGTGGCCTACATTGATTATTTACACAATGAACCTATTAGAGAAAGATATGTATATTTAATTTCTAAAGAAACATCGATATGTGTTTTCATGCAATTATATAGAAATTCAAATATTGAATCAATATGTGGATATGAACCATCTGAACTTATATGATGGCCATCAAGGTTTCAAGAATGCATCCAGTGGGATACAACCCTCTCATGCTACTCATCTAATAGAAGAGGTTTAAATTTTGATCAAAGAAAATATTTCCTCGGAATTGAAATACCAATATAGCTCCCCAGCATTTTCCTTATTTAGAAAAGAATGGGTAGATTATGGTTTTCATCAATTTCATATACCTTAATCAAAACTGACCAAAGGATGAATTCCCATTATCTATCAATGAACTTTTGATCGATTCAACTACTAGTTTCTAAGTCCTTTCCATTATAGATGGTATCTTAGGGTACAATCGAATAAAGATAGCCCCTAAAGAAGAGGAAGTCACTGCCTTTAGAGAACCCAAGGGGATCATTTTTTTTAGGTCCTGCCCTTTGTATTAAATAATACTAGTACTACTTATAAACACACCATGAATCATATATTTAAGCCCCTCTTGGTATAAATATATGAATGTTATGTCGACTACCCGTTGGTCAAATCATGATGGAGGTGTGATCACTTCATCAATCTTCAAACAATATTTGACATGTTTTTTCAAAATAATTTTAAGATGAATCTAATTAAATTCACTATCAGGGTAAAATCAAGGAATTTTCTTGGCATTTTGTTATGCCACAATGGAATTGAGTTCTACCAAAAAAAGACTACTGAAATCCACGAAATTTCACCCATTGGAATATGAATAATCTGAAGGGGATCCAAGGGCACCTCACCTACATTTAGTGTTTCATAGCTAACCTAACCAGAAAATCTCTCCCATTAACCAAGATAATGAAGAAAGGAAAAACCTATTAATGGGACAAGGAATGATAATAATCCTTTTAGTTTCTCAAGTAGTACCTTCTCCACCCATAGGTCTTGATGCCACCAGTGGATGGAAATCCTCTTATCTTTTATGTGGAATTCATGGAATGATCACTTGGTGCCCACCTAAAATAGAAAAATGATGTGGTAAATGAGAACCATCTTTATTACCACATCCAAATGGTGATAGTGAATGATAATCAATATTATAAAGTTGATAAGAAATACCTCACACTCATCTTTTTAGTGAAAAATATAAGGAGTTATTTGTATCACTACAAAGTCCACATGTTCTCACATATTGACCATCTTAATTACATCATTGGATAACCTTTTTTGAATGGTAATTTGGATTGATGGGTAGTTATTTTAAAATGGAGTAAAATAAAATTTAGTGAAAGGAAATAAACTATAAAATTTATTCATGGAACATCCCACCCTATAAAGTCCACATGTGGACAATGAGCTCTCAAATGAGGAGGTTTTATATGCACATGACACCCCCAATACATGTTATATTTATTTTTATTACACCTTTGAAATTACCAAAAAAAATACTATAAATACCAAAGCTCAATTTGGTTGTCTTAGATATGGTATTCGTTTCTCCAAAAAAACAATTTTTACTACTCCTTCTCAACATCTGAAGGCTGCATGAATAATGAGGCTGAATAACAATCCCTCATCATTGTCTTGGAACTATACCTACAGCTAAAAATTGACTACCTAAACATAAAATATGATTTAGAGCTAGTGATAAAGTAGATCAATGGAGAATACGCTACCATAAAAAAATAACTGGATCCTATCATTGGCTATGTAAGAGGACTAATAGAGAAGTTCCATTTTGAGCCCATTTTTCATCATGTTCCCCAATAAAATAATTCTCATGCCGAAAAATTGGATTATGAATCCATGGTATGGGTGATCCTTGACCCGGAGGAAGTGATCTTATGCATCACACACCAAAGGATAGTCTCATCGGTAACCATAAATGATATGGAATAAATCAATCAAATCAACACTACCCCAAATCATGATGAAATGATATCCACCCCTGGATGGATGAGGCTCATAATTTATTATATCCAAAATTGTATCCCCACTATAGTTCGAATAAAAAGGGAAAATATTTGGCACTAAGTGAAAAATATTACCCTCCGATATGGGAAAAATTAGATAAAACACTTTTAAAATAGATACTTAGATGTAATCCTCCTTAGATGCATAGTATAATAAGATATTAATGTTATCATGGAAGAAGTATAGTTAGGCTATTTTGGTACTCATCAGTCTGGGACTATGGTCTCATGATAAATTTGGAGGATAGTTTAACACTAGAAAACCATGATATATAACTACACGAAATTAACCAAGACATTTCATTCCTTCTATATTCATGTAAACATCATCCCTCACCCCCTCCATATTTATAAATACAATTAAATATTCCTAGTGATTTTTTTTATTAAGAATGGATATTGGGGGACCCTATCCCCCAACCATATCTATTAAGCTTATGTGTAAATTTATAATTACTAAATTATATTCCAAATGGGATGAAGAAATATCCCTTATGGAATTTATAATGAAGGATATCATCAACTTTATGAAATCAAATATTATCACCATCATTAGAGGCCCTCACGTGATATTTATGGACATTAGAACCAAAGTATGTTTATGGAGTTGAATAAACTATATTAGGAGTAAAACATCAACTTAAATAAATAATCCCACTATCATAGAAAGATAAATAGAAAAATAGATGAATTTAACAAGAATTTTTAAAATATAATCATGATGATGCTGGCTAAGTACAAGAATTATGTTCCATAAAAGTTTATCCCTGCTTTATGGGCCTACCATACCACCATAAGAACTTCTACACATGAAACATCATATTCATTGTTGTATAAAACTGGGTATGTGTTTCCTATAAAAGTTAATTTTTCCTCACATTGAATGTGTATCTACAAAAAACTCATAGATGATGATAAATAAAAAAAATAGGATGGATAAATTAGAGAATCTTGAAGATAAAAGGTTACAGACATTACAAAATCTTGAAGTCCATCAGAATTGGATGGGACAAGACTTCAATATAAAAGGTTCACCTCTATCCATTCCTACATGGAGAACTGGTATTGGCTCTCAGGACCCCAATGATACTAGAAAAAAATCCTTCTAAAATGGAATCCAAATGGGGAGGGTCTTATATCATATATAAGTTTTATCATAATGGATCTCACTCATGAGCCACAATGTATGGGGAACATGTCACACCACCACCAATGTAAGGGTTCTTAAGAAAAAAATTCCGTAGCTACCATAAATCATTATTTTCATCCTAGTCACATGATGTTAAACTGTATAAACCCATCCCGGTCACATGATGTTAGGCTGTACAAACTCATCCAAGTAGAAAGATTTTAAACTACACTATTAATGTCCCTTGCATGACACAAATCTGCAAGTTATTCTGAACCATGTCTGAGAGGAACCATTTCCCTTTGTGTTGGACTCCCATGTCACCTCTATTCAAGAAGTACTTGTGGATTAATTACTATCATCTTTGGATATGTAGTGGCACCCATATTTCTAGTCTTGGGTCTAATCACAATATTACATTTTCACATTGAGGAGACTACATCATTGCTCCATGATGTAAAACTATGTGGTTTCTTAATAAATATATTTGGATTGATTCCTCTCATTACAATATATGTAGTGATATTCGAATCTACAATTCTGGAACAAACTACCACCATTAATAACAACAATTCCCCACTATATACATAGATCATACCTACATATAGACTTTTCCATTCAAGAACAACATGAATCTTGATTCCTATCATAATAGGATACATAGTAATTCTTGGATATCTGATTTATAGGTCTTACCATGATACAATAAAAAATGAACCCCTAATTGCATTGGTTTTGTACCTATGTATTTAATTTCCCAGCCGCATGACATTAAACTGCATGAAAAAAGAAACACATACCTATTTTCAAAGAGGGTCGAATCTAAACAACCATTTTTCCTATGCATGAATCATAACTACATACAAAATTATTTCACATGTGGTAAATCTATGCAAGAAAGGATCCAATATATGGATACCCACTAATAATCGTGTTCATGGTTAAAATATTCTTTCTACATATATATTCCTCTGAGTGGTGTATAGTTCCCTCAAGGACACCTTGCACAGTTTTTCACATTGGTTCCTACATCCTTACACTATGATGTTAAAATATAAGTAAATGAAAGTTTCCTCATCAATTAAAATTAAAATTTAAATAGAATATCATAGTTACTTGACATTAAAACATCATGAAATACATGTACATACTATATAACTTTAAAATGTGGAGGTCATCCCCATCACTATTCCTAATCTAATACTAACCCTAGTCTACTAGATATGGGGTTCTTCTATCATCCATTAATCTACTCAGCCTATAAATCACATTTAATTTATTGATAAACTTAGTTTTCTAAAAATATTTCATGGACCTTACAAATGAATATAGATCTCTATATTTGACCATGATATCATTGCATAAAGTCTTAGAAATTACATCTAGAGAAATTTTACCCTTCAGGAATGGATTTCTGATCCTTGTATCCTAACATCACCATAGCAGAACTTTTCAACTTAGGGTATTTTTGGCCATACACAATATGAATGTCCCTTATCATTACTCATGTCCTGAGAATGTCAGGAAAAGAATTACAATATTTTCATCACCTTATCATAAATATATTGGAGTAATCTTTACCTTGGGTAACTTATTTAGGATAGTGTGTAATATTCCCCTCATATCTGGTTCATGTGCATCAAGCCCTTAAACATCTTTCACTTTGGTGAAAGAAATGTGACCTTAAACTTTAGCCTTTGAAATTCTAAATCACAAGATCCTAATATGATAGTAAAAGAGACAAAAAACGTGTCAGGTTGAAACCCCACAAAGGAAAGCATTAGAAAAATTCAACTCTCCAATTTCTAAACTCTTTACATTAATAGTTCAGGAAACAATTAAAGTATAAACAAATGGGTCATAAAGCTCATTGGGTCCACTTTAATGACCTAGTTAATGTATATCCATGAAAGATGGACCCCCTAGTCTAGGAAATAGTTAGAGTAATGATTTTCACATATTCTCGATGTGATAATGTGTTCACTAGGCGGTGACACAATATTTAGGGTGTTGAAACTCTTATTAAATATTATATTTTCTACATATTAAATATAATGATTTTAGCACCTTAGATCACAATAAACCTCCCAGTCGTTGAAAAAGGATACCCAACATTAAGATATGGTTTTATATTGTTCATGTATTCATATGGATCCTACATATTCTCCTATGGTCATCAACTGAATGTTTCAATTTCTTGAAAAAATGAATTTCTGATCCTCATGAGCTTGATATCATCATAGTGGAATATAGAAACATATGGTGTTTTGGATCATCCCTGACAATATTTTTCCATAACATCCATATGACCCAAGAACATTGGGTCATCATTTAAAATCCCAATGACCATAATATTCAGGCATATTTTACATCCTCAACATTACGTCATCGTTTTTTCTACCCTTTCTCAAAGTAGAAATTAAACACTCCATTCCTTGAAATTTTTATGTTCTACACCCTATGACTCAAAACCATAGGGGTTTGGGCTTGAGCCTCTCTTCTAAGAGATAAACTACCCTATGGAACTATAACCATTATTTTATAACATTCACTCCATACCAAAATTCATCATCTAGAGGTTTGAGTCTTTATAAATCTTTCTTGTCCCTAAGAAAAGAGTGGGGAAACCTCTGTTTGACCATGATATTGATGAATAAGGGCATTGACCTACCAACTAGAGGCATCCCCTCCTTATAGAAAATGAAATCCAACCCTATAATTCCTAGTAACACTATGAAAAAACCCAACACCTCGGGGTGTTATGGTTCACTTTTGGCATGTATTCCTCATTCCATACTCATCGACTTGTACTTTTGGGTTATGGATTACTCAACCCATATCTCAACTATATAGGTGGACTCTAATTCCATGATATTTCTCCATTCATCTATCCCATCGCCAAAATCATTCACAACCCCTAGAAAAGAGTGCGGACACCTCTGTTTGACTATACTAGGGACCTATAAGGGATTTGACCTAAAAATATTTGGCATCTCCAATTGTTAGGAAAGTAACTTTATTCCCCATGAGACCTAGAAACATCATGGTAGAAATCAGTGTCGTTGGGTGTTTTGGGAAATCCCTAACATGTCTTCCCCATATTTCATATTCATTAATAGAAAGTCTGAGATAGAAGACCACAAACTACAATAAAAATATTTCCATGATAGAAGAACCTAAGCTACAGTAATATAATCGTTGAACTAGATGACCTTAAACTACAACATTACATGGTATGAGCCAGAGGACCCAAAACAATAACAATAGGTGGTCTAAGCTAAAAGACTGTAAAATGTAGTAAAAGAATGTCTCAAATAAAAGACCTCAAACAATAATAATCGAAGTTCCATGTTGAAAGACAATAAACTAAAAAAAGGTCTGAGATAAAAGTATTGAAACTAAATAAATAAAAGGTACAATCTCAAATAATTTAAACTACAACAATAGAAGGTCTAAGATAAAAGACCCTAAGCTACTACAAAATAATGATATAGTTTACAAGACAAAAAGAGGCATAATGCTACCCATATCAAAAACCTGATAAAGGAATGATGGGAAAAATTTGAATCTATTCATTCTACCCATGCACATTATGTGTTCTAGGATATATAGAGAACTCATAAAAATGGAATGTTATAAAACTTAATAGGTCAACAACCCATAAGAGGGCGACCTGAGGAAAAGCATAGTGTATTCCCACTAATACTTTCCCTATACGAATCTTAGGGAAAAAATAAGGAAATATGAAAAAAATATACAAAACTTGAGAGGCCCATCATATGTAATTAAAAAAATCAATATAATTATTTCTAAGACCTTTTGATTTAGAAAAAGATATAGAATCCTTCCTAAATGACATATATTCTACCAAAATAATCATTTTCTGAATCAAGTATTCTCAAGAAAACTAAATTAGATGAATCAGTGTGTAATCTCATATTAGTTGGAATTCATGAAAATTTCTCAATAAAAATATGTTATGGTTTAAACATTCAAATCCAGGATTTTAGGTTTACATGTTATTATAAAAATGATGGTATCATTTATGATCAAGGTGGAATCAGATCAAAAAAATATCATGCACATAATGAATGAATGAATAATAGAAAGTGAAATATAAATTTTGGAAGATCAATTCATTTTTAGTATGAAAAAATATAGATTTCTACATTTTAGATTCTTTTTGTGGAGTCAATCAAAAAATAAAATAATTACGATAAAATGATAATAAAATTTGATCATATTTAATGGTTAAATTAGCAATATTCTGATGAGAAACATCTATTGAGCACTGAAGTTCCGCCCGCCCCTCTTATTCTACTTCTAGACAAGGTATACGGGTCACAATGTGATTATAAATATCCATAACTCTTTTTTTGTAGTTGAATATTATGATGATGATGCCAATTTACAAACTTTCAGAAATCTTTGATCTCCTCATATATCGTTATATGTGTTATCAACACATCTATTTGGGAATGAATCTCAAATATGAACTGATGGATATATTCTACTACCTATGAAACTTCCATCATTTGTTCATCCTGGGGTGTCCCATTAAAATCATTCAATACCCTCTCCCGAGTAGCCAAATCATTCCACATTATAATTCTTTGGTGCATGATTTCATATAATGGCTGGATGTCCAAGCCATGCACCCCTAACTCGTGAAATAGCTAGAAGAGACATTATTTTTGGTCATGAAATGTTTCCTGGGGACTCTCAGTGATCAATGTTGAAATTTTCTACCAGATTATCCTATATCATGTCTGATCCTCTAAAACATACTGATTAAGTATGTCAAAGGGAGAAAAACTTAGTGAGTTGAGGTAGAAGCATGAGAAGAAAAACCCATATATCTTTCAGTCAAAAGATGTTGCATTCGTTACTTATATTGAAGGACTGGATTCCCCAAAAAAATATTCCCTACAAATGAGATTGTTATTGTTATGTCAAGGTTGCTTCCTTGAAGACTCACCAGGTTCTTGAATCATCACTAGTATTACTATGGACAAAGGGGTCGGTGAGGCACATGGTCTATCCACCTAAAAAACCATCCTATTAATTACACCACTCGGTAGGATTCCACCCAATTTTGAGCATAATCATAATATATCATGATAAAGGGAACCAATAGGTGGGAGGATAATCTAATCATTGGTATCCCCAATTATAATATAATCCATGAGATATGGATAATCCCAAGATGTCATTCTCCATTCATGTTAGCTGATGAGAGCGGAGAAACCATTTGGATGCAACTAAATTCATGAGTGAACTGGTAATTGGTATATAGATAAAAAATAATAAAACCATCTATAATGGCCATGATAACCCCATCACATAGGGATATATTTTATGATCGTTCATCTAGAGAAGTGCCACCATTATCAAAAAATGGCCCAGACGATATAGGATAAGGCAGGAAATAGAAATGATCAAACTGGATTATCATGGCAGTGACCACATAAGAGCCTAATGGAATTACCTCATCCTTGAGGATGTTTAGCTTCCTATAAAAGAACATGTAACCATGGATCATGGTAGAGTTGCGGTACTTATAGTAGTGGAAATGATCCCCTATCCCGCCAAATAGAAACTGAAAATGGCAACCAATACTATAGGGGATGTATCCTTATTGCATATGTCCCAAAACCAATTAGAGGAGTTAAATAGTTGGAATAGTTAAATTAAATGGTCACCCATTTTCTAGTTGATCCTTCATCACTAGCGTTCCAACTTGGATTTCTAAATGAGTGCCCTATATGGGAAAAGTCACCCATTAAAAAATATTCCCAAGAAACATGCTAGCCTATAGATCGGGGATATATTTTCCCTCACCTGATAGCCCCATTTGGTATATTCTCCAGCTTCTAGGATTTCATAATATGAGCCGACACTATCACGGTCCCACTGTGAAGGGAACAGGTGGGGGTGTATATCGGTCAGCTGAACTCTTCTATGAGAGAGGAAAATATTGACCATTAATTAAAAAAGATGAGTGAGTGTATATTTTTCTCCATCCTTAAATTTTATTTCAAAATGTTTACCATATACCTTTAAAATAATGGAATCTATATAGGTTCATCCTTGATTTCCAAAAAAAGTATGGATGTCATCATACATTTCCATAAGGGGGTATCCCACACACTCGGTAGATATCCCAAAGAATGATTCCTAGTTCACTGTGAGATGGAAATAATTAATTGGTACTAGGGAACCAAATACTAATCAATTCATTGAGAATACATAAATGATGATAGATTATGAACTAAGAAAACCATATGGCCTCATAAATATAGATGGTGTATTGCTGGTTGGAAAATTTTGAACAGCCCTCTCTAACCCAGAATGGCCAGGACCACTCATCAGAAAAATTTACACTTGGATGCATGTCCAAATTAGAGCTTCAACTGCCACCCAAATTTTCAAGGAATAGATGGATATGATTTAATGGATTTGAAAAATAATCTCGTAGGATAAATCATATCCTTATGGACCCATAGATGAGTTTTCCTGTAAATAGGAAAACCCCTACGACTGTGCCTTAAACAATTAGCCGTTATTTGAAATCATTGACTGAATATAATATATTTAAGTTGTCACATAGAAAGATGGAATATTATAACGAGGAGAGGGAATGGAAACATCATCTAGTATTATGAATCCATACAATGAAATTGGGTGTTATAAAAGATATATTTGATGTTCGTAAGACATAATAATCTTCAAAAAATCATTTTCACAATTCACACAATATCTAGGGACGTTATTACAGTTCCAAGAAATTAATTCCCTCTAGCTATCCATAGTTGAAGATACGAAAGTTTTGGAATCCATATAAAAAAATAATTGGGCATATATCCGATTAAAACATTTTATCCTAAAAATAGGTGAATGGTCCTAGTACCATCACGTGAATGGCATGAACCATAAAGGAATTCATGATTGCATGACATAATAAATGTCTCGCAAACCACATAACCCATGGAGATCACACCGGTACATGAACTACAAGAATATCATTAGCACACAACCCCTCATAGAACATGTGATTTCATGACCTTAAAATTTTCACATGATCTGCATGATCGTTAAGAGATTACATGACAGAACCAGTATATCCTTTGAAACCTCGAAGATGACCATACTTTTAGGGACTCAAGTCATGGATTATGAAAATTAAATTGAGTTATTAGGTGGTGTTCATTAATAAGTGGCGAGGTAAATAAATTCTAGAGATCAAATATCACAAATTTTTTACTACAAAATAATATTGTGGATAGGCCTCTTGATCAATTTTTCATGAGGGTTTTGTGAAAGAGGTCTTGTGGTGAGGTATTGAAAAAGGGATCATGTGATGAAGAGGATTACAACAACTATAGAGAGTTGATGTATCCAATTAAATGAACTCTCATCCATCCCCTTATTTATATAGAATTCCATGTAATACCAATAGTCACCCAGGAGACCAAAAATTGTACAAGATACCTCTTGGCGGAATCCTCAATGACTCAGGTGGACATTTACTTTCCTCGGAATCAATACCTCATTCATGTGGATGCCGTTCATAAGGGGGGGAGTTTTTTTATGCCTACCAAAATAAAATTGGGAAATAAATAAGGAAATAAATACCCAATGCAAGAGTATAATTTTTTCTGCAAAAAAAGTATGATAAGGTGTCCAAAACATGTGGATATTGTAACCTTTGAAAGGAAACAAAATTTTATGACCTTTAAAATGTCATCCTAATAGGTCATGCGCAATGCATGATCAACTTTACATCACACATAGCCCCCTATACATGTTTACTTTTCTTTTAAATGAATAATAACAAGAATATTTTATCATGTAGAGGCTTCTAAACAATTTCATATGGGTCACACTACTTGTCAACCATCAGGAAACTGAAAATCATCCAAAACACTCATAAAAAAGGATGAAAATATGAAAAAAGAATATAACTTAAATAGTAATTGATCTTCATGAGGTGACTTCATTTGGTCCATAAGAAACAATGCATCCCTAATAACAAGCAGCCATATTCTTTGAAATGTTCCCTTAAAAAGGATAGTGATTGATCAAGGGATACCAAGAGAGAACCTCAGCTCCATGTGACTTGTCAACCGGTAGGTGCCTGACAATAATAAAAAACCCCCTATAAAATAAAAAACGGAGATATATAAAAGGAATATACCTTATAATATAATTTATCTTAATGTTGTGTGCTCATGTGGTCCACTAGACACCATGAAGCTAGGGATACATGTATACCTTGTCTCACAAAAGCACGGTGGCATGTCACCCTCATCAGGTATAGGGTCTCAGAAAGGTCTATTTGATTCAGTGCTGCCAATTCTGCTCCATAGAAATGAAGATGGGTTTTTTATGAGAATTCTTGTGTGACACCATGAGACACATTACTTTTCATATGATTAATCACAAAAATGGAATTTTATTGTATTCAGCAACTCTCACACAACTTCGCAAGATCCTCTACCCTAGTAAAATTAAGATGGGAATACAAAGTGGAATTATGAAATCTCCTTGCGAAGAGGAGATATACTAATCATCACACAAAATGGGTTCTATACGATTGACCTCAAGGATACCCCTTGAAATTTTCTTATGATCCTATAGTATCCCTCTTGAAAAGTCCCCTTAGTCCCATGAATGTCTCCAAACAAGTCATCTTTGATCACATGAAAGCCTTCTAACATGCATCCTGATCTTGCCAATACCCCGAGATATATTTTTATAAACTTATAAAATATTCACTACTTTTCCACATGGTTAGGAAAAATCCATTTGACTGGTCGAGTTCCATTAAAAATGGAAAATGGAAGAACATTCTCGTAGACTCTGCCATTATGTAGCGCCATGTATGACCCATGGTAGGGTCATGCGAAGTGTGTGACTCCAAAAACCATCCACTGAATCAAACCCAAATCTATAAGATATATTCCAAAGAAGGAAGCATATAATTGGTTTGGAGAGGCTTATAATTTTCTCCCCTCCATCATGATAATATGATATGGATAGATTTATCACACATAGGAGAATAAGAGTAGACTTCTCGAAGCAACTAGTCACACAATTGACAATCTCTTCTTCTATATAAAATCTAGGGAATGAATTATAAGATAACATGGAATTCATATGAATTTTAGATGATCACTCTATAGATAATGTTAAATACTTATAGAGTTCTATCCAAATAAATTAATGGAGGTACCACATGTTGTCTTGGTAAAGAAAAACCCAAATAATTCTAACACTAGATAAACCTGTGTCACATATAAAATAAAAGGATGGAATAAAAAACTGAAAAATAAGGAAACATATGAGAACATAGATTCAATGATCTTAATTCACATCGAATAGCCACCCCCCAATATCATGAGAAAACCCTGAGACAAATTTCTCAAGTCACGAGACACTCCCTCGACCTGCCATTTGGAACATGCATTTTCCTTTAGACATGTTAAGAAAGTCACACGACACCCTATTGGAATTCCACCCAAGTCATGAAAAATCCTCTGATATTTCAATATAAATAATTATATATCTTCTTATAAATATCACCAAAGTACTGAGGAGACAACATGGTAAGTCAAATGGTTCTCGCGATGTCACCAAGACATATCAACTAGTTTATGCAACATCTTCCATACATGTCTCCCAATTCATGCAACGACACTAGGAAATGTAAATTAGTTCATGTGACTTCCTCTAGACATTTAATCCATGTCACGTGAAAATACTAGGATATTCTAGAATTGATCTTGTGATTTCCTCCAAAAAATTCATATATATCAAGTGGAACCCTCCAGATATGTCATCCCTAGTCTCGTGATTTACTCCAAGCATGCCATTCAGATTATGTGATTTCTTTCCGAAAAGCTGATGGGATCATGAAATTATCTTTAGACATGTCTACTAGACAAACATGACAACTCTATAAAACATCGATCATGTCTAGTAGACAATTAGACATGTCTACCTGATAATCAGTTCATGTTAAGAAGATGTCCAAGGGAAAGATAACCTTGTCCAGAAGATATATTTTGGAAACCTCAGTTTATAAGGTTTAATCAAATTGAACTATGATTAATCTTATTATTTATATAAATTGGATATATTGAAATCATTACAAAGTCTCAAGGTCAATTTTAAATCCACCCTGATGTAATTCCCTCTATCTCTTTAACATTCCAACCATCGAGACACAATATCCCTGATGGGCTGACCATTCATCCTTGTCCACCATTGGGTTGAGAAAGAAACTGAACTATGATGAATTTTATTCGTTCTATATCCAAGATACATAGGATGCCTTCCTATGGTCCTATATCCATATAAAACATCTGAAGGTCTTCCCAACTCATAATTCTAGCATCTATCTATAGTGATATTGATTATATATTATCTGTTGTTTCTCATGCCAAAAATGCCATAGGTAGGATTAGGGATTTATAATGGTCATATATTTCACATTATATATCTTCACCATCCTCGTAAAATTTTTATTTTTTGTAATCCCTAATCAGTGGAATGATATGACTACCTCCATACTAGGGCATCCACCTCAGGGTAAGTCCTAAGGGAATGATCAAACTATGATTAATCGGATTCCTACTATAAACCGGATATGGAAGATGACTCTTTAAGGGTGATCTCAATAATCAATGCCTAAGTTACCTCAAGTATGTTCTTTACAAGTGATGTTATACTAAATGAGTTTAATTAAATATATGGGTTTTTATTCCTACTATAAACAAGATACATAAGACCCCTCATAGAGGTCCAATCCCATCCTTGGGATATAAATTGCCTCTTGGGATGGGATTAGACTCTGAAGTTCCTTCATATATAGAATACAAATATAAGAAGCTACTCATTAATGGGAAATTGATGAAGATCCTTGAATACATAAAAATGGACTCATTAATAGAAACCTATTCACACATGGATGGTTTCAACATTTGATGATTTTTTTAGGGTAACCAATCCCATATTGGTATTAGATAGATTTTAACAAACATACGTTAATTATATAATAGAGATATGGAGTAGGGAAAAATTACCCCCAAAAGGATGTGATGATCCTAACCTCCCATCCTCTCAGCCAATGTGATTTCCCATGTGTCTTTGGGCATAAATCCCCAATTAACTATTTGAATTCGGAGAGAAGCCCCATACTCAGTATGGATGTGGATACAATTGGGAGATTCTATGGAAGATAAAAAAAATAGTGAACCCAAAGTGAGTGATTGTACAATACATTGAACACCCACCCCCCACAATTGACCATCAGCAAAATCTATCCACATGAATCAAAGATGGTGGACCCAAGGTAAAATCATTTAACTAGGGAATTTTTATTATTGGATAAAAATGATTGTCTGCCCAATTTTAATCAAACCATTTTTCCACCATGTGGGTGAAATTTTGAGTGAAATATGGATAACCCATTATCTTTTTCATTTATTATGGTGAGAAGATTTTTACCATATATATTATTATGTTGATGATGATACCCGAGGATGGGTACATCTACTACCAGTGGTAGTAGATATGATTCCTGGGAGGGATGTCGTTCCCCCAATAGTATTGGTGATTTCCCATTCACCATGGGTGATAAATCAATCACCTAGATTATAAATAGAGTGGTGGTGTTTTGTTCTCCCACAATCCAATTATTATTGGTGGTATCCCACTCACCATAGGTGATATCTCATTCACTTTTTTTCACTATGATTTTTGATAGCCCATTCACAAAAATTGATCAAAAATTATCTTTATTTGATTGAGATTGGTGATATACAATTCAACATCAATGATTTTTTATTCACCTTATTATTTATCTAGTGATAATGTATTTAGTATATCATTTTTCTTGTGATAACTCATTTGCATTATTATTATTATTATAGTTATGGACCATTAATGTAATTATTGATTGTAGGGAAGATCCATTTTCCTTGAATATATTATGATTATAATTCACCTATACAATATACTATAATGGTGATAACCAATTAACCCATATTTCATTGATATGGGTGATGATATATTCACTTATGAAATTATAATTAGTAGTGGTGATTCCCTATTGAACATTTTTTATAGGAAGAGGTGATAACCTATTAACTCTTCCTTAGCTGTGGTCAGATTATATTAGTGATCCATACCATTCTAGTACTACATGATGTAGGAAAATGTTTACCATTAGGGTATATTCTTAAGTATTCAATGGTAAAATATATGTATTCATGTAATGATTATGGATTCTATTTCATTCAGTAGATGTATTCACATAAGTAATGGGTTTTTATTAAGGGAATCAATGGTGGTTTCCTACTGAGTATTATGTGCACATTCTACACATGCACCCTAGGGGATATTGTAATGTCCAGGATCCAGGTTCCACTCCATGGGTGCCCTGGACCCGGTTGGTCACATGACCTCAAGCGCATTTCCCAAAATTCTAGATGCTGCTGACTAGAAGCGAGGGTCCAGGTCAGATAGTAGGGAAACTATGCCCTCATTTTTCAATGTGTAGTGCAAAGGAAAAGATAAATAACATACAACAATAGCTGAAGCAATAAACCATACATATATAAAATGAACAACTATAGTAAAAGATAACCAACAGTTATATAGATAATGATGAAACATGTCTCTAGTTCTAAGAAAATAGCAAGAACCTATTACACAACAACACAGTACAATACAATACAATAGAAAGTACAGGTACAACAGAAAAAAACAAAAAAGCCGGCAACATCATGAGCCTAAACTCGGTCCCATGCTCCCCTACTCTTGAACAACAATCATGTACCTGTATAGGGGTCCTTTCACTTATCCACACCTACAGCAACATAGTCTGTGTGGGCCGAAGACATGACCCAAACATGGTGTGAGAAATAAATCCCAGTAGGCACCCACCAATGGCACGTGCCCAACTGTCAGTGTAAATGTGCAACAACAGTGTGCAGTAGTATATGAAATCAACTAAGAAGTACCCAAAAGTATCTAACTTTACTAGTTATATTTCAATTCTTATTATTCATTTAATCATTCAATATAAGAAAATCACCATAGTAAATTTTCTAAGTAAATAGTCCATGTCCTCAGACACGCAAACCCTTACCCTCAGGTAATCATAATCAAAACATGTAGGTAATTTCCCACAGGTATAATAGATATTGCCCTCAGGCATACGAAGTGTCGCCCACAGGCATAGAATCTATTTCCCACAGGCACAAAAGAAGTTGCCCTCAGGCTGAAGAAAGCATTGCCCACAGGCTAATCACAACACTTCCCTCAGGATGAACAAGTAACTGGTCCATACCCAACATATAAACAAGAAATTTTATATAAAATTCCTCTCAAGGAAATAAATAGTCATTATTATAATGGAATACCCTCAGGTATCCTGGAAAAACGGCTAAACATAGGAATGAACCCCCGGGTGGTCCTGGATCCAAGTAGTGATCCCAAACAGCAGTTTTACAAGTATATTTAATTACCTATATAGTTCTAGGTATTTTAAACAGCTAAGGCCTCAACCACACGACACCCCAACCTGGGTTCATAGCTCAATAGTACACAAAAGCGCGTAGAAGATGGAATTTAAACGACATGCCACCTACCTCGATCGCCCCTGATCGGTATACATGAACGACGCTCCTCGAAACATCCAAGAACAACGTAGATCTGAGGTAAAATAATTCCTGTTCAAACGTAAATAACTTCCCCTGAGGAAAGAATTGGTATGAACGGCTCAAGGAGAGTGGAGTTCTTACCAGTATGGTTCCAATGAGATCGACGGAGGTGGAATCGGATTCCTGGTGCTCGATCAGGTGACCTCCAAAGCTCTGGCCGTCCTCCCGAGCTCTCCATCGGTTCTAAGCCTTATCTGTGAACAAGGGAGGCTACTGCCCATTTTAAGAGGAAAAAAACTACACAGCGTGTACTATTGAGTACATGGTGCGTACTTTCCATTTTTAATTGTTCTTGTGGTGGCTTATTTCCACCGCAGAAATGTTCATCTGTCGACATGAGTACACAGCATGTATTACTGATTACACAGCGTTTACTGTTTCTCAGCTGGCGGCTACTTCCACCACATTACTATTTGTCTACCGACTGACTACACGGAGTCTACAAACCCACTACACGGTGTGTAGTCAGGTTTTACACCTTTCATCTCCAGCATGGCTACAGACCCTGTGTACTCATCCCACACGGACAATGTACAGGGTGTGTGTAAAATTACATGGTGTGTACCCACAAAATTTGTGGTTTTCCCCAATTTTCCTTATTTTCCCAAAAACACTTAAGGAAACAGAAAAGATGAATCTTGTACCTCAAGAATAAGAACTGAGTTCTTACAGATATGCAGACTTTGTGGTTGGAATGGATATTTGGGTGATGACCCTAGTACGAGTAGAAAGGTTATAGGGGTTTAGTGGTCATTTATAGAAATGTATAAGGTGAGGCCAAGGATAATGGTTGGTTACCATTTATTCCCTTTTTAATTTAGTATCTATAATTTATATGATTATAAATTTGGATGAACTTTAATTTATGTATTACTTCATGAAATATATATTTATTTTGTTTGTAACATAATTTTGTAATTTATTATGGTAATATTTCTACTACAAATCTATTTGTTGTACCATGATGTTACTACCAGAATGGATGTTTATGTTATTTAATGTTTTAATTGTGATGATACTAAGGATATAGTATCCCCACATGGAATTATATTCCCCTCACTACTAGTTGGTAATGTCACTTAGAGGCTCCTATGTTATAAAATAGGAATCTGTATTTTCTCTTTCCTCTTAGACCATGTTAAACCTCCATAATGGTAAAAGTAACACAATTATCAAATATTTGTAATGAAAAATGTCCAAGTATAGTAAAATTCCAAATAAAATTCTCTATAATAAATGTGAATTATCTCTAAAGTATCACCTTGACTTTGATCAAAATATCTATATGAATTTCTCCAAAAAAATATGATTTTCCCTAAAAAACACTATGATTCTATTTAATACAAAAAATCTCTGAGTAAACCATAAATATATCTTTAAAATCATATAAATACATTAAGTAAACATCTCCATAAACATATCCAGAAGTTTCTATAATTGAAAAAATTATCAAACCTATAAATATTCAAAATATATTAATACAATAATGTGACTCAAGATATTATAGCATGTCATTCCTAATATTCACTAGATTATAGTGTGACATATCATGTTCCAACATGCTTATTTATCAACTATAGATCCCCATTATCTAAATAAAATATCATTTTTAATTACTTGATAATGATTGTGTGATCCTATAAAATATCATCAAATATCAGTCCCATTTCATCATGATCAAAACATTTATGTTGTAACCTATTAAACCTCATCTAATCCTGATTTACCTCTCTCCTCCTAAAAACATCTTCATAGTGAATTGAATTATAATTCAATGTTATCCTTCCTTTATTAATTCTTATCAATTCAAATTTATAGTAAGCCATACCTCTTATGGAAAAATAATATTCATCTATAGTGTGGATCATAGAGTTTTGGTACTAATGGCCATCATCTGTACCAATATACTCTTATGTAGACTCCTATATGTTGTGATCATCCCCATGGCACCATGGTGATTCCATTTTTTGATAGAAATATATCTAAGACTTCTCAAGATTCATTAAAACTTCTCTAATTTTATGTACATCCTAAAATATATTATTTATTTAGAGAATACATTATCAACCCATCCATTATTCACTCAAAAAAACATTCTATAATTAATTTTCAAGAATATATTCATATGTGGATCTTCCAATTCCATGTATACAAATACTATAAATCTTTCAACATGTATGGTTTCCATGAATGAAAACTATATTAACCTTGATATACATCTTGGACTTAATATATCAATGTCTTGATGGTTACAATTTCATTAAAATGTAAAAAACACCAACATTTACATCTAATATTAATTATCAAACTTTACTAAAAAAACTAATATTCATCCTCCTATATTTAATAATTTTTAAATTAATCCATCAAAAAAATAATTATTCAAAATTATTTAACATTTCATATGATCCTAGAATTATATAAAATAAAAAATTAACATTTAAATTATGTACGAGTTAATAAAACATATAAGTCTAATAGTCCCTACTAGAGTTGCAATTCCCTTAGGGATAATTACTATAATAATCTAACACACTGAAACTAATTAATTCTATAAACTTGATAATTGGTCATTTTGTATTTTAATAAGTTATATTTATTTTTAACTATATTCTTAAAAGTGGAAATTTTTATTTATGATCCTAGATCACTAGTAAGAGTTCACCATGTGGTAGTTTAATAGGATGATAATTTTGTAAATGAATTTCCGAAGACTCATGATGGATATGATCCACAACTCACCCACCTCACATGACCAAAATTATTCTTCCCTAAAACATGGGAAAATTTATATCTTTTTTAAATCAATGTAAAATATGAATAATTCGTATTCCATTCTTCCTTAATATTATAAAAAAGATGAGGTGAACCTCACACATTTTTATTAAACAAAGGAAATCCTATTTTTATTTATAGGTATAGGCGAACCCATTACATGGCCTAGTGAACTTGAGTAATAGAGGTCCAATAATATCATTCCAAAAATCCTAACCATGGCGGATTCCAAACATCATCACTTGTATGTCCTATGTACCACACATCATGTCAATAAGTGCACCCCATCTGACACCATCCATCCAATGGACTTCTTATTCTTCCTTAATTTTACATTGTAATTTAATAATATTGAATTATAAATTAATTTCAAAAATAAAGTGATAGTTTCAATATTTTTAACCCTAAATATTTATCAGTTTCATTCACATAATTTTCATAAATATTTTTGAAATAAAATTATATTTCTATTCATCCAATATCATGAACTACATCCACATCCTATATTAAAAAGGTATAAAACTATTTTTATTAAAAACTAATTCCTTATAGTTTTATTAATTTAAATCTATTTAAATAAATTTATTCCTTTTCAAATCTATTCTTAAATAAACTCTTCAAATTTTATGTGTGTAAAATTTGTAGATTCCCTCAATGAGTAGTATTTTAGAAATAAAACCCCTGAAAAAAATAAATTACACATTATTTAAAATATTAAATTTATTAAGATAATTCTATTAATCAACCAGAATAACACAAAATAAAGTATGTGATTTGTTATTAAAATATCTATTAAAAACGTTTTATTTTACCCTCAATTTGTTTTAAAATTCTTTATCATACATTTTTTGTACTATTATAAAAGTAACATTGAATTAACTTCATAATTTTCAAATGAAATTTTTAAAAAATTTCTCATGTTTTTTAACATACATAAACATTAAATCAAATCATACATGTAAAAATAGAGTAAAATTTAAAAATAAAATATATTAAATTGAATATAATTTTAACGTAAAAAATTAATAGTAATAATTTTTTTTCATTTTTGAATACATAATTATTAGGGTACCTTTAACTAATTATTGAATAATTCATTCTTCTATAACAATGAAATATGCCTCAAATATAAATAGTGTATGTCATCACACATTATAGGTGTGTGGAAATCTATCTATAAAGGCATATAACATACTTGATGGGTACCCCAAATGTGTCAAATAGAATATCTACCATCAACTTAAAAAATTCTAGACATATTTAGGTTTGATGGTTTTCTATATTCTATAATTATTTTTATATGTTCAATAAATAAATTAATATATTTGTTATCTATTCAATTATTTAATATTATAACATTGAAATACATACATATAATGGTGATGTGTCAATATCCTCAAAATGGTGTTGTTTTCATATAATCGTTGTATGGGTGCATCACTACTAATTTGGTTGATGTCAAAGAATCATCACATTGAGGCATAGTTGAGGATAAAGCCACTATACTCAAAGCATTTAGAATAATACCAAAATTTATTATAAGTACATATTATGTACTTTTTTTATAGGGTTTAAAGGGTTATAATGGGGTGGTGGTGTACTAAGTGATGTCATAGGTGTACTCAATGATGTCATAAATATATTATATGATATCATTAATGTTCTCTATAATACTAAGAAACTAGAATATCTAAATCTCTCGGTCTTTATAATCTCAAACATAAAAACAAATCAAATCACATAACAAATATCTAAAAAAAATAATTATAATAAAAATTAATTTAGGTTATTCAATAAAGAAAAAAGTATATGTAACATTTAATAATTACAATTCATGAAATTAAACTTTATTTAATTAAACTATAAATAAGAAACATGCTACAAATTTTTAATTTCTTAAAATCAATATACATTTCATATTTTCTTTATATTATGAAAGAACATCTCCAACAAGAAGTAATTATAATCATTAAAAGTAATCACATTCATATTTATCTAATTAAACTATAAATTAAACATAAAATCATAATTTCATTAAATTTACTATATTTTTATCATCCTCTATTGGTAACACTGCTTATATTATTTTTCTTCACTATGCCTTGAATGAATAATTATTTCAATATCATAATGTATAAAAAATTCATTGTGTTTTTATGAATTTTATTACCATAAAATATCATAGCATCATTACCCATGCCATACATGTCCCTTGGTTTCATGTGGAAAATAACATTCCATCATTATTCTAATATATCATCCATATAATATATGAGTTTGTATTAGTAATCGAAGATATATGGTTCATGATCTTCATACTCTCTATTATAGATCCACTAATAGATGCTTAAAATGTTATATTTGAATGAATCATTTCTTAAATACATATGAATATAGATCCAATTACATTTAAACAACACAATTAATAATTTTCTATGATAATTTAACTACATATTATCAATCAAATTTACATAGTATACCTTCACTTAAATTTTAAATATAGATTTTTCTATTTTAAAACCTACATTTTGATAAACTGAAAAAAAAAACATATTTCCACCTTTATTATAAAAATTTAATCTCCAAGCATACCTAAAAAAATATTATCCAATTTCATAAAATATTCTAATATTTCATCTTGATTATCCGCATAAATTATCCATAAAAATTGACACATAATATTTTTAACTATATAAGAAAATTATCTATATATTATAAATATTTATTTCATTATTAATCTAAATGATGTATAAACCATTAAAAATTTGTTCAAAAATTTTCTATCTCTATCTCATTTAAATTTCAACTTCTATGATGGTACTTTGTTTAGTTGCTCAATAATTCAATATATGGTTCAATAATATCATTATTGAATAGAACATATCTATGTACATTCCATAACTAAAAACATTCAATTTAAATTTTGAGGATTTTCAATTTTCATATCCTATATTTATAAATATTAAGGACTTACTATTGGATTAATAATGACCTGTATTTTCATAAAAACATCGAAATTGACTGAATATTGTCTCTTTCATATCTAAATACCTCAAAAAATATAATGGAAACTCGTTGGAAAGGAAAAAATAATAATAAATACTCTTAGTTATGATTTATTTTTCACATAAGACATAAATTGACCTAGGTACCTATTAAATAAAAGCATAAAATAAAAAAAAATTTAATTATTACTAGAAATATTTAAATAATTAGAGATAGTAAAATAAAAATATATATTTATCAATGGGATATATCCATTGGTAATATACTAGTACTCAATCTTTCTCTTCTTCTATAAAATAAATTTTCAAAATAATTTTCATAATAATGAAATAACTATGGATTGATAATATCTAAATAATAAATCATATCTAAAATAATTTTTCAAAGATTTTAAATCATAGTCCAGTATAAGGTTTTCACCTAAATATTAAAAAAGAAATTAAATTTCTATTGGAACTGTAGTTAATTTTTTATATATAAAACTATGAATTTACAAAATTATAAATTTACTAATAAATAATTATGATTCATGAACTTTCAATCCATGAAAATTATAATTTTTTAGGCCAAAACATCCAAAGATATTACTTGAATATTGATAAAGTGTTTTAACATTATCTAATTTTCTAAGGATAATATCTTTCTCCTGGATTTTATATGAAACAATTACGATATGGTACTTCCCATTTTAATTTTCCCATATATCTCACACTACATTAATTACTTATATGTCTTTAAAATAATTTAAATGATATTTGAAACATCTCTCCTCATTAAATAATAAAAAAAATACATTATCACACATTTTTTTAAAAGCTTCATAAAATCAATATTATGAAATAAAAAATGATATTCATAACATGTAAGTTTAAAAAATAAGTTTTTTATCCATTATTTTGTTTTAGTTAAATTTTATGGGGTGCATACTATTTTCCTTCTAATATTAAACTAATTGTTTTTCAAACATTATATTAACACATGATAATTGTGAAAAAATGTTTTTATTCAGATAATAATTGTGTTGGAATACAAAAATATGTTTCATGTTAAATCATTCCTTGTTATGTTGAAATCAATGGTATGTTTCAAGAAATCAATAACTACACATGAAACACAAATTCCCTATATAGGGTAGTTGGTACAACTAAAAGTGAAAATTAAAAAATGGATAATCCAAACCTGATTCCCTATATGGGGTAGTCATTACAACTAAAAGGGAAAAATGAAAATGGATAATCCAAACCCTTGTGAGAGTTTTAAATAAATTAATTTACTAATCCAATAATTTCTCAAATAATTCAAATTATGAAATCATACATAAAAAAATAATGTTAGAGGCCTTATACGTCTCAACACCAACATTCAATAACTATGATAACATGACGATAATAGGTTGAAGGAATACATCAATGTAATTTCCAAACATTTTATTTTCAAGAATAATAATAGATATGGTAAAAGAAGTCTTTTTTATACACATCAATGGTGGTAATTTGAAATTAATTAAAATAACCATCCTTTTGATTTAATTTATAAATTCAAGAAACGGTTGAATCTATAAATTACCAATATTAAGTGTCAATTTGTAGGATCAAAAGATATATTTTCCTAAAATGAATCAAATTTATTTATTTATTTAATATATATAAGATATTTCAGGAACCCATAATTTTTTCCCATGGTACACCACTTTATTTTTTTTGGATTTTAAAACACAAAAAATATATTTTCAAATAGTATTTTAAAGTAAATTAATGTAAAATATTTCATCGTGGATTTATTTTTATTATTTTTAGGTATTTTACATTTATTAATACTTCCATCATTTTTATTGACTTCAATATAGAAGAAAAATGTCTTTTTTTCTATTCTCTATTTGAATGTTCTCCAAAATATAACATAAAACCATTAGAACATGTATGTATCTTCATATAACTGAGTAAAATATTGTTAATAACATTATTAGTCACACGAAAAGATTTAGTGGTAATAGATTAAGTAAAATTATCTTATTAAATTTCCAATTTCATTGACATTTATTTATCTATAATTCTATATAGTAACATTATATCATATAACTTTAGAAGAAAAGAAAATGTTGAATATTTGAAAAATCCACTATATAATTATTTATTTTTATATTTAAGTAAATTATAAAATTCATTTATTTTGTTATAAAAGTTTTCCATCTTATTTTTCTCTTCAATATAGTCCAATAATGTTTTATCATATTCATCACATTTTCCAGTAGTTTTGAAAACACAATTTACCTAATTAGTTTCTCAAAATTGAATACGATGATCTACTGATTTTTTAGGATATTAATGATGTTTCCCTATGAATTCAAAATCATCATTTAATAAATTTTGAATTTGATATTCCTCAATTAACGTAGTATCACATTCATTATCATGTTCACCATATCAATTTTAACTTTCTATATTATTTGATTCCTCATTACAAATGAACTGCATATTTTGATAATGAAATTGTTTCATTATCGATTTCCCAAAAATTATTTTTCAACCATCATCATGAATAAAAATTCCGAAGTGGATATTGTGTTCTTCTGTATACAAATAAATTTTCGATTCCTAAATCCATATACATCACTAAACCTTTGAAATTTTGAGGTAGGTTATGGTGTCTAGTAATTGAACTTTTATCCACATATAATGTATTTTCAATAATTTAATTTAGAAACTAAATTTATATACAAATATGTAATATTAAAAGAATAATTTTCTATTAAAATTTATGAAAATCAAAATTTTTTAAATTATAAAAAATACAAAAAAACTTAGTAATAAAACTTTTTATCCCAAAATATAAATTCATTTTAGATTGTATTTAAAAGGTATTTGATCTTCTAGTAGTTTTTTAAAACTACATCATGATTTTAAAAGTAAATTACCCCCATAAAATTGTTAATATATATAATTTTTAATATGAATTGTAAAATAAGTATATAAAAAATAAATATACATAATCAACAGATCCTTCCTACTACAATAGATATTATTCACAGAACCATCCCTGTATACTATAAAGATAGAAAATATAGATAAAAAATAACTAATCCAATGAAAATCATTATCCAAGAATGTTGAAATTATGTGTTGAAAGATGAACCCATGTTCCCCAAAATTTATTAATGAACAAGAGTTTATAGAGAAATCATGAGGTTAATGGAACATTCACCATTATAATAATTTGATATTAGATGATATAATTGAAAAAAAGAAGCATAATTGGAAAATAACTTTTGAAAGCATAAGAGAGACAACCAATCAATGAACCTGTATTCATCACTTCATAATCCTACCATCAATTTTAGCACCATTGTGAAGGGAACATCGAATGTGAAGTAATAAATGTCAACATATTACAATTCCAGAGATAGGATCCCAATCACTATTTAACTAGTTGCATTCCATATTAACCAATACATATATTCAAGACATCAAAATTATCTGAAATTTCAACAATATGTCATTATTTCATGCTCTAGTTGAGTCCCCTCAAACCAAATATAGATGAATTCTGAATTTGGTACTTTTGACTAAAACATCTATACTCTCATAAACTATCTTAGAATTAAGTTAAATAACAACCAGTCAAAATGAGGATACGAAACAAGGTTTTCACAATTAGGAAAGAGCATCTTGAAATTGAAAAAATTATATAAGTACACACCATCATACCAAAATTAGTGAATGAATTCGTCATTCAGCTTGCATTAGATGTATTCTAATTTCATAAGTGCATTTCCTTAAGTATTTATTAGAGGAAACTTCATTAGTCGTACATTATATTTTAACTTATTGGTATTCCCTCATCACATATAAATTAAAATTCAAAATATGGAACCATCACCTACAAATTATCCACTTTCAACAGTCATCATCAAATCAATATAGGAAAAGAGAGAAACATGTATCTTGAGATATGCCACGTAGTCCCTCTCCATTTCAGGATTATGATCTTCCCTTCACTAGAGTAAAAATTAAGGAATGTATTTTCTATCTATCTAAAATTGAAACCATCATCAAATATCTACTATTAAAATTTATATAGTATAGCCCTAATTTTTCAACTATGAGATTTTAGGGAAACTCCCATTAATAGATAATAAAAACTAGTTCCACTTGTCTCAAAACATAGGTCCTATCAAATAATCCAAGAATCATAGAAAAGAAAATCCCTGTAATGGTATTAATAAAAAAAGGAAAACCATTTTCAACTATAAATATTTCCATAATTAGAATAAATGACTTCAGATGGCCGTCTAATATAATAATTCCCAATTCATAAATCTTCAATATAGGTATCCAACTACATCCAAATAATTTTTTTAAAGTCACATATTTTATTCCTATCAAATTCATATTCAATTTTATTGAACATCCTCATCTAACATCAAGGTACTCATCCATAGAAATTTCCCGTTTTTTATTTATTTAAGGCTAAAACATTTTTTTCACCAACCAATGAGTATATTTCATCTTAGAGTCCCTGATTAATAATATGAGTGACATTCCTAATATTGTTGTCATTTTCTAAACAATATCAATTAGAAGATAAGGTGCAATCCTCATCATCAAACACTGATGTGGGAATTCTATGTAACATTTGAATAATGGTATCATTATGCATATCCCAAATGATCTGGTGATAATTTTTCAATCCAACATGTAGCAGTCCTTCTGTTTGTAGGTCATCATAGTTTGTATTGGTGATAAACCCATCCAGATCGAATATTGTTTTTTCCTATTAATTCAAACAAGTATAAGACGACATCTCCAACTTAAAGAGTATTTTTAATATATCATGGTTTGATTTATCAAAATCACTAAGACCCACATGTGAATCCTCCCTAGAGGGGTCTCCTAAGGTGTTGGAAGGAACATTACTTTCAACATGATCCATAAAGGTAGACTATACATCATAAACTATATTAAATAATCCAGTCAGGTCTCCAAACATAGGAAAAATATACACTTAAAGACCAAAATGATCCCTAATATGGAAGATCCACTATGATTACCTATGTATTGAAGGATCAAGTCCTCCAATTGGATCCATAGGCATTATTTTTTCAACCTAGATAGACTTATGCCTAACTAAGGTAGTGTAATTGGTTATTTTGATGCCATTCCATATAAAATTTTTGTGTGATGAAATATTCAATAATAAATATAGTAGTATGGAATATTTTCATAAAACAAATTTTCCAAAAAAACCCTTGTCCCCGTTTTTGATCATATGAACAAGAGAAAGGTCTTAGAGATATCCACCTCAGTATATATCCAAAAAATAGAGGAAATATCCTTGGAATGATCTATTAAATGTAGAAAAATCTATGATATGTAGAAATACCCTTAAAAACTATAATTTAATTTTAATTTATAAATATATCAGCCTTGAGAAAATAATATAATGAATATAAGATAAACAAGACAACTAAGGTGAATAAACCATAATGAACCAATGAATAAAAAAACTATATAGTTTCATACTCTAATTCTTTGAAGAACAAATCAAACTCAAAGGTACTCTCCTTAAAAAATTATAAATAAAGAAAATAACAAGAATTCTTATAAAAAATATATATCATTTTAAAATAATGTTTTAAATAAGATAAATTATTAACATGTTTAATATAATGAATAAAAGGCATTATGATATACCTAAAAAATATAGGGAATTTGAAGAAGATTAATATACCTTTTAAAAAATTTAAATTAATTATTAATAAATTAAATAGAATATATAATTAACATGTTAATAGAATTCAAAAAATAAAATTGAATAATAAATATTTAATAAATATTAAACATAAGAATATTATGCTACTGTAATCAAGTTATGTTTTCTTGAATTAACTAATCAGAATTAATTTTTAATCATATTATGGAACTATTCGTAAACACCAGACATAATAAACCAAGATATTAAGCATTGTTAAAGGAAATTTAAAATCAAATTTGGGATACAGAATTGAGGATAACTGCATGGTAGTTTGATACCACCAGTAGAAAAAATTAAAATATGGGGGGTTGAGGATGGGAGCATAGTGGACCATAAAAGTAGAACACGGAAAATAGGGTTATAAAACTCATACATTAAGTGGGAGAATAAAATTTGAGTGATCCATTTGAATAATTATCTAGATGATTTGGATTGGGAAGGAATATGATCGGTCATCAAGCATTATTAGAGGTTGTTAATGAATAGGGATTCCTCAACATAGAAGAATAAAGTTGGTTATAATGATTTTTTTAAATGAATAAAAAATGTTTTTTAAAATATTTACAAAATAGTAATTAAACAAAATATATTGTGTTTAATGATGGTTTAATGAAACATGAAATAATAAAAATATTTTATATATTTATTTCAATGTTGTTTTATAAAACCAGTGAAAATAAACCACCTCGAAGAGTGAATATCATGGAATTGTATGTGGTATTTTCGTCTATTCATTATTAGTAATTAATAATAACTCAACATATGTTATTCCTTTAATTTTTTAGCTATTATTCACCCAAATAATCCCTCATAAGAATGAATTTTAATTTATTTGGTTGATTAAAATAAAATCATTTAAGTGTGGGTGAATTGATGTAGATATATTTCATAAAAAATTTATAGCACTTTATTTTATCATTAATTAGTTATTTTAGTTATATTAGATAGTTCTATTAAACATTATCATTCCAATTTCTAGTAGTAAGGACTGTTTTTCCATCTGTATGGAACCTTGGATCAAATCTTTCTGAAAGTAAAATTTTGATGTTAATTTACCATATACTAAAATATCTATTATAGAGTACATTGAAGTAAGTGTTATAGTGCATAATTTTAGAAGTAATATTAGATAAAAATCAAAAAAATAAATTAAAGGGATGAATTTTTGGTCTATGGGTTTTAATGGGTTCTTTAGGCCTCCTCGTATGTTATAAGTACTTCAAGATCCATATGTTCTAGTACAATTGTGGTGTAGGTCTAAACATTAGAGGGGGTGTAACCTAAAACAATTGAGGCATTTGGGTCTATGGTTTTGTTACTTTATTATATCCTCTCCAATATCTAATTAATAGTGTTCTTATTAATATATAAAATTGTTATATTTTATTATTTTTTTATCCTTGTTCATTATTTTTATTATTAATAATATTGTGATATTATTACTCTAATTATGTCTAATTATATATAATATTATTTTTATAAATATATTAAATTTTTCTCTTACATTGTAAAATTATATGTATCATTAATATATCTAATTATATGTATTATTATCGACATCATCATCATTATCATTGTTATTTTTGTTTAATAATATATTTTGGACACCTTGTATTTTTTACATAATGTGCACAAATAGTCTTATTCTTCCCATGAGGTATTAAAACCCAAGATAATATTGCCACCCACCACCTACCATTACTACCATCTCCAATTCCCATCCACCATCAAGCTAGCACTAGACACTTTATTCCTTCTAGTTACCTCCATCCTCTTTTCCTAATGCATGTCAGTGTACCCTATCCTTGGTATATGCTTCTGATGGACTAGAGCCCCTAACCCACATTCAAAAAACAACCAACATATCCTTCCATCACAGAGTAGACCTCACCCATGTCATCACTAGAGATTTTATATCATAATTGATCAACTATGAGTGGATATACATCCCCCAAATTTCCACTATTATGAATCCTCAAAACATATATAGTTTGAGAGTTGTGTTCGATGGGGGATTATGTGCACTCAATGATAGGTTTCATTTCATTAGTGATTTTTTTAGTAAGTTTTTAATGAATCAAGATAATTGTGATAACCACTAATTACCAGTGTGTTTTTTTAATTATTGTAAATTTATCCAACATGGAGAGATAATGGGTTTTATTTTTTTATTCTTTAGAATCATGTACGAATAACATTTTAGAGATACAAGAGGCATTCACCTCACATTGTTAAAATGTAATTTGTGAGAACATGATAATGTAGACTCACTAATGTGAATTATTTTCATTAATATAATTTTGTTACATTTTGATCATTTTTTGTGATTATTTAGAGGTATAGTTGTAATATATGTAACAATGTATGCATGTGTAACTATTTTTGATCATTTTTGAATATTCATTGAATTTCAATAATTATACATTTATTCATCTGATTAATTTTTTTCTATTTTATTTTTATCTAAGGATTTTATAATTTTTGTGGTTCCCAACCATAAAATACGTAATAAGTAATCACATGTGGAAGAATGTAATGTAATTTATTTAGGTCATATTTGTTTTCATATGTAATACTGTCTGAATTCTCATATATGATAATTTATAATAAATAAATTTATAAATTCAATGATTAATATTTTATGGTATTTCTCTACACACTTAAAATGCTGATACCTAATAATAAATTCTATGAAATGAGTCTTGATATAGATGAAGATCTTAATTTTTTAAGAAATGGAAATTTAAATTTTAACAATTTATTTGGTTTAAAAATGTATCATAATTTATTCATAAAACTACATAATGATAATTTGAATAATTTTTAAGAAATTTTAGTTTTTACAATAAGAACATAACCATTAGAATAATTTATGATTAAATAGAAAATTATATAATCATATATAGTGTTTATTTTGTTATTCATGCACCTAAAATGGATTATAAACATGAAATTTGTTTATCCATACATTTCCCTTTTTCTACTTTTAGATATTTATTTAGTTAATTAATTTATATTACTTAAAATTCAATAAAATTTGAACTTAATCTTCCTAAAAATTATTAGAATTGGATATTACTAATGACTACACATATTTTATAAAGTAAATTAACCCTAATTTACATTCTTATTATAGTTAGTAAGAATTGATATTTTAGTTTATGTGCATCATGATAACTAATGTCATACCAAATATTTGTTTTTCATTCACACTATATTTGTATTTCACATATGAGTATCACAATCCTAGAAAAAAATAACCATGTGAATTATCACATATAGCTCCATTTAATTTATTTTTTAGGAATAAGTTATTCTATAACACATCAATTAAATTATCATTGATGTTTTAATTAATGAAAAATATTTTTTCGAAATATTTTTTCTAACTACGCACAATCAATAAAATGTCATATAAACCCATATGCTAATTTGAATTTTTGTTCGCACACCTTATTATGACACCAATCCCTAAGAAACCATAATCAACACCAAACTCATAAAGATAATAATTTTCCAAATCACTAAATAATAATAGGAAAAACACTAATAACATTCTATAATCATTTGTATCATTGACTTATACTATCACTATTCTAATCAGATGTATTTAAAAATACATACTAAGTTATGACCATTTTATAACTCTTTAAATGTTTTTAAATAACATAATAAAATTAAAATGATGTTTATGATACCATTTTGTAATGTCACGTCTCATGAAAATACCACTTCACATAGACCATGTGTTCTACTAAACCACATGATAACCTCTATATACATGAGTAGTTATTGATGATTTGTGATGGAATATTAAATTTTTTGGGAAGACTCTATAACACCCTGATATTTTATGAGTAGTATATATATTGTTTTATGTATTATGTTATACGAAAAATAAAATGAATCTTTCATTACACACAATACTATCTTGTATTTCTTTACACGAAATCGCGACCTTCCACGATAACGTGTGTTGTACACAATACTGAGTTTCACTAAATAACGATATGCTATTAAAATATTATATAAACTAGCCATTATTAATAGTAATTCCCACTTTTTGAAATTTTATAAATTTTATCTTTAAAAATGGACTTCATTTTTGGATTCAGAATATCGAAGTTAGCCTAGGATGAAATTTTGGTATTTTTCTGAAAACATTTAATTTTTGATGAATAGTGAAAACACTAGGTTACTATTTAAAAACCGACTTTTTATTTAAATAATTATTTATTTTATTTAAATTTATTTTAGGTAAAAATTGATACATAATACCTATATAAGTTCAATGTAATTAATTGGAGTAATTTTATAATAATTTTAGATCGATAAAAATTTTATTGAACTTTTCACCGTATTTTACCCACCTCCGGGAGAATTTGAAAATTTACATAAACATAATTTTACCGCTTATGTGAGTAGAATTTTGAAAATCCTAGAGACACAGTTAATATCTAGGAGTAAAATGTGGTTCAATAATATAAAAATAATTTTTGGTGAATAATAACTTTTTACTTTTTTACCATAGTTAAAAGTAAATAGGATAATTAAGGGTACAAATTGTATTATTATTACCCAAAAACATGTCCTAATTCTATTGGATAAGTTTAACTCAAGAAACAAAACCATAGGAATAAAATATGACCATTTAGGTCCACTTGGATTATATTAGGACATTTAATATTATTTTATTTAAAGAATAGTTAAAATTGTTAAAATCAATGTTTAATAATTGAAACATTTTTAATATAGTTTTATAAATAAGATAAATTATACTATAAATATTAATTATAAATATAAAAGGATTTCATACATAATGATATTTTATTTATAATTTTTAGACATTAAATAATTTAATTTATTTATGACACAATGATGATGTAGTAATTACCTTATTAATGAAATATTAACAGAATTGATATTATAAATACCCAAATAAATGTAATCTGAGACTTTTTAAGAATTACACTAATTTTATATGATAATATGACATATTTTTATTGATTTAATAAACCTTCTTAGAACTAATAATGCTCTTCTGATTTTTACAAAAATCAATTACTAAGTAGTGTCCAAATTGACATAAAATAGTTTTTAAAACAAATATTCTATTATTAATTGTTATTTTCTTCCTAAAAATATTATCTTCATCCAAATGACTTATATAAGGTTATATATATTTTTAATTAACCACTTGGGGTTATTTTTTCTTGTTATAGTAAGTTTATTAACCATATAATGTAAGAAAACAAGAAGAGACGGTAAAAGTTAAATTATTTAACTTAGAGTTAAATCTAAATGATAAGGTTAAAATAGTAACCTAAACTTGTCTAAAATCTATTTGTTGGGAGTATTTCAACCCATCCTTACCTTATCTTCTAAATAAATCAATTTGGAGCTATTAAAAACCGAATATGATTTTATAATAAAATAATACATTGTGTTTTTCCTAAGGTCCCCCTCTCCTCCCTTATAAAAGGGCACCTCCTCCCTCTCCTCCTCACACCACTTTGAGCCTTCATGCTCGGAAAAAACTTGCCAATTTCTCTTCTCCACTTCCCTAGTAATATTCTAGGGGTCATGGTATTATTCAAAGACCAATTTTAGTGCCCTAAGAGGAGGTTTCAAAGAGGCATGTCGAAGAATAGGTAATATCCATTACCGATTATTTCAAATTTATTTCTTCTTCTACTTCCTCTTCTTTATTTTCTTCATTATGAAGTAATAAAATCAGTATCACTAATATACATATATGTTATTATAAATATGAAACAGCCCTATTTCACCTTCTATCGATCCTACGGAAAATGAAATCACCGTGCGTGTGTACGTACGGAATACCGTCTCCACACCGTGGTGTAATCTATTTTCCACCACCACCTTAATTGGATGGGTATAATGATGTAAAGAATAACTATATATGATTACTGTAAAGTGATATTTATTCTTTAATAGTATACATACACTCCAATACAATTCCACGATCATGGGAATGATATCATCGCTCGTGCGTACGTATGGCCTACCGTCTCCACGATGTGATGTGACTCGTTCTACATGATCTTCATTGCATAATGATTATATAAATAAATTGAATGAATAAATATGATATATATTACACTAATAACATTATGGAAATTAGGTATCTATAACATAAAAAGAAGAAGAATAATTTATTTGACAAAACACACATAAGAACAAAAAGTAATAAACACCCGAATAACAAGTAGCAATAAATTATTACTAATAAGAATATAATAATATGACCATATATGATATCATAACAATGAGTATGATTCTGTAATAAGTTAATTACATTATTTAAATAATTATATAGGAGGTTTAGACACGTACGAAGCAAATCGGACCTAAGGTAAGGGAAAATCTCACAATCTCAATTTTTATCCGAGATTGTTTATACTTCAGTATTTAATGGGGAATATTTATCATCCACATACATGTTTCCTCAGTATGTAATATTATTTCCATCTACCTACAATTTTATAAATCCAATTTTACCCATTGGTGGGTTATTAGTAAAAGATATGAAAGGAATCTTTTTTCATTTTTAGTATGAGGTACTTTTTGGACTTTTCCGGCCAAAGTACGAGAAGAATGTTTTTTAACTTATACAGCATGAATGGACTTTTAGAACATTATTTCCATGAATATTACTTTACATGTTTTCATATTTATTTTTAATCATCTTTTTTTAGTTTAAAATTATATGACATTTTAAGAATGGAAAAACTTTTTTGAAGTAGAAAGGATATTTTTTTCAATAATAGAGTTCAAGAGTTTTATCAAAATTATTTTCCATATAAGATAATATAGGGTTATGTTTCTATCCATATTTTTACATTTATTTGATTATGTTACGATGGAATTATTTCTATGATGTCCTTTTATCTTATATGGACTATGTCATGATGTTTAAGAATATCATTTTTTATTACATGGGTTATACTATGATGTATGATTTATGATCTTGTGGCACACATAATAATGGTATCATTATGAGATGGGTGGGACCTATATCTCCCTCCAATGAATTGGTTAATGATTTATATCTCATGAGATATACATGGCAGTAACATGAGGTTAATCTGGTTCAGTGATAGAGGACTGAAATGAGGAGTGAACTCGGTTCAGAAATGGACTTTGTCTGATATGATAGTCTTGGAAATGAGTCTTGACTACTATGAAATGATATGATTATGTTTGTATGCCACAAAGTTTCATGTTTTAAGTTATTATTATTGGGATTACATTTCACTACTATGATTTATCCCATGTTATGAAATTATGATCTCTTTTGCAGGTTATGATTTCCAAAATGATATGTTATTATGAATATTATGTGATTGATATTTCTCTTGTTTACCCTTACTGACCATTTGAGCGCACCATTTTGTATGTTTTCTTTTCCCCAGGTCAGGAAGAAGGGTATTAAGTAAGATATTCCAAAAGGGACTCTAGATATGATAAAATAAAAGGGTGATATTGCAGATGATTTATGAGACAGTTGTTTATGTTTCCCAGTTTCTAAAGACACTATACTTGTATGGTCCTTTCATGGTTTTATTTTATGTTGTAATAAGTCTACTTAAATTTTGATTTATTATCAATGTATTTAAAGTATGGGTCGTTATAGTTGGTATCAGAGGAAAGGTATAGTCGACCTTTGGAAACTAGGATGTGAAAGCCTTAGTAAGAACCCTAAGGATAAGTCTAGGCATAGAACACAATATTAGTTTTTTATAAATGGCCATGAGTAACCTATGATAAGACCTTAAGTGTGAAATTTTATTCTTGATTATGTGGTTTCCATATTATGATTAGTGTTTCTCACAGTATTATTATTGGTTTTATTCAATGGATGGAACCCGAAGGAACCATGTTAATGTTGAATGCGACGGGAAATGCAATGATTGTCCCCCTGAGAAACCAAATGTTATGGGAGCTGGAATGAAAAATCATGTAGCCATACTCACACAACTTTCTCAAGCTATGAATCATGCATGAATTCCAAACGAACAAAGGAAGGAGTAACATTCTGTCGAATCCTTCACGAGGAAGCGTCTACCCTCATTCAACGGGTCTACTGATCCATTAGTGGATGAACAATGGATCAGTACCACTAAAAAGAGTTTTTCAGTTCATCAATGTTCATAACATGATAAAGTCATCTTAGTAGTTTATCATTTGGAAGTTGAAGCCAATAAATGGTGGAATCTTATCAATAATACAAGGCCAAGAGATGAAATTGAGTCCATGGAATGGGATGAGTTCAAGAACATATTTTTCAATAAGTACTTCCCTCATATTCTTGATACAAAAATGGAGAAGGAGTTTCTTGAACTGAAGCAAAAGGATGATGAATCTTTTGGTACCTATGAAGAAAATTTTACAAGACTTTCAAGGTATGCTTATGGGATTATTATCCAACCTGAGAGTAAGATCGATCGATTCTTTAGTGGATTAAAACCAAGTCTTCGAAGGGCGTTATCCCTAAGGGAAATCAATAGCTACGAGGAAATCATTCAATGTGCTCTCAAATTTGTGATGGAGATTGGAGTAACCCATCAGTCATATGCATTTGATAAGAAGAGGAAAATGGAATTCAAATGGAAATCTAAAGAACACACTAAAAAGAAGATGAGTTTTCCCTTATGCTCAAAGTGTGAAAAGAAAAATGGAGTGAGTTGTCTTAAAGGGACAAGTAAATGTTTCAAATGTGGAAAGGAAGGTCATTGGGCATTTGAATACCACAATAATGGGAAGAAGATATCTAGTGATGCGAACAATGAAATGGCTACACAGATTTCACCACCTACACTTCAATGTTACAAGTGCAAGGAAATGGGGAATTATGCTAATAAATTCCCTAATCCAATGGTTTTTTACGATGATCGATGTCAAAAAACTCTTAAGGACAAAGAAAAAGGAAAGTCACATGAAATTTCTATCAGCGATGTGGAGTATGATAACGAAGTGGTGAAAGATACACTTACCATCCACTCTAAAGCAGCAAATGTTTTCTTTTATTCTGGATCCACCCACTCTTTTATTTCTGAATAATTTGCTAAGGGTATCGCTATTTTACCTTAGTAGTTAGATATTGAGTTAGCTGTGACAAACCCTAATGGCACAATAGTCACATCAGAAGTTTATAATTCTTCTCCGATTGAAGTTTTTCGGAAAGTGCTTCCTGCAAATCTTGTGAACCTTCCTATAGTGGAATTTGATGTGATTCTTGGCATGGATTGGCTTTCTTTATATGGATCTCATATCAATTTCCAAAGAAGGGAAGTCACATTTAATATTCCAGATCAATCTATGATCGTCTATCGATGCAAGGATGAACATAACCTTCCAGTGGAAATTTCTTCCATCTTATGGGTCTTGATTCCACTAAATGAAGGTTATTTATCTCAAATGGTTGGAGAGAAACTCATGATTAAAAATACACCCATTTTATGGGAGTTTAATGATGTCTTTCCAGAGGAATTTCTAGGTCTTCCACCAAATCGTGAAGTTGAGTTTTCAATAGAACTCATACCGGGTGCTATGCCCATTTCAAATACACCTTATAGAATGGCCCCAATTGAGTTGTAGGAATTGAAGAAGTAACTCCAAGAGAATCTTGATAAGGTATTCATACGCTCTAGTGTTTCACCTTGGGGAGCACCTGTTCTGTTTGTTAAGAAGAAATATGGATCAATGAGACTCTGCATTGATTATCGATAACTTAACAAGATAACGATCAAGAAAAAATATCATCTCTTGTGCATTGATGAATTATTTGACCAACTACGCAGAGCTCAATATTTTTCCAAGATTGATCTTCGTTCAGGGTATCATCAATTAAGGTTCAAAAGGGAGGATATACCAAAGACGGCTTTCTGTACATGGTATGGACACTATGAATTTATAGATATTCCATTTGGTCTAACTAATGCCCCTACTGTCTTCATGGATCTAATTAATATAGTCTTTAGAAAATATCATGATCAGTTTTTGGTAGTCTTTATAGATGATATTCTTGTCTATTAAAAGAGCAAGTAAGAACATGAAGATCACTTGAGAATTATATTAAAGACCCAGAGAAAGGACAAGATTTATGCCAAATTTACCAAGTGTGAATTTTGGCTTAAAAAAGATTCATTTTTGCATCACATAATCTCAAAAGAGAGGATATTTGTGGATCCAGCAAAAACAGAGGTTATCGAAAGATGGTCGAGACCAACAAAAATAATTGAGATCCAAAGTTTCCTTGGTTTGGCTGGATATTATTGAAGTTTTGCGAAAGATTTTTCACGATTATCTAATCCACTCACCAGGTTGACTCGAAAAGGAGTTAAGTTCATTTGGATGGAGGAGTGTGAAGATAATTTCAGAGAGTTAAAAATAAGGTTATCCAGTGCACCTGTGCTCACACTACCTTGTAGTGGAGAAAGGTTTGTGATCTATAGTGATGCATCCAAGAAGGGATTGGGGCGTGTTCTTATGAAAAAATATATGGTGATAGCTTATGCCTCATGAAAGTTGAAAATTCATGAGAAAAATTATCCAACTCGTGATTTGGAGTTAGATGTAGTAATCTTTGCATTAAAGATTTGGAGGAATTATCTTTATGGTGAAAGGTGTGATATTTATACTGATCATAAAAGTTTAAAGTATATTTTCATACAAAATGAGATGAATATGTGCCAAATAAGATGGTTGGATCTGATTGAGGATTACGACTGCTCAATTCATTATCACCCTGGGAAAGCAAACAAGGTGGCAGATGCATTAAGTCGACAAGACCATGCTAGCTTATCCATGATGAGGATCAAAAAAGATCCAATATTTATATATTTACAAAGGATGGATCTTGGAATTATAATGGTAGGGGAAAATCATTTCTTTCTCAAATGAATGTTCAACCATCTATACATGTAAAGATTAAAGAGGCACAGAATGAAGATGTAGAGTTATAAAAGAAGGTGGGAAATGTTCCTGAATTCAACCTTGATTGTGATGGGATAATAAAGTTCATGAATCGGGTTTGTGTTCCTCCCATACCAGAATTAAAGAAGGAGATGTTGGATGAGGCTCATAGTTCTTCATTCTCTATTCATCCTAGAATCACGAAGATGTATAGGGACCTGAAAGAGTACTTCTGGTGGGATGACATGAAAAGAGATGTTGCTGAATATGTCTCTCGATGCTTGATTTGTCAGCAAGATAAAGGTGAGATACAGAAGTCTAAGGGGTTGTTACAACCATTACTCATACTCGAATGGAAATGGGAAACATCACTGTGGACTTTGTCACCGGACTTCCTAAAACATCCAAAGGCAATAATGTTATCTGGGTCATAACTGATCTTCTTATTAAGTCGACACACTTCATTGCTATTAGAGAAGATTTCTCTCCGGATAAGCTTGCCAGGATATATGTAAATGAAGTGGTAAGATTGCATGGAGTACCACTTTCCATTATATCTGATCGGGATCTGAGGTTTACCTCAAATATTTGGAGAATTCGTCAGCATACTCTGGATACAGAGTTGAGTTTCAGCACTGTTTATCATCCTCATACAGATGGTCAGTCTGAGAGAACAATTCAAACACTAGAAGATATGTTAAGAGCTTGCTCTATAGATTTCAAAGGGGGTTGGGATCAACACCTACCTTTGGTGGAATTTTAATATAATAATAGCTTTCAGTCTAGTATTCAGATGGCTCCTTATGAATCTCTCTATGGAAAGAAATTTCGAACTCCAACTTGCTGGGATGATGTTTGGGAAAGAAAGCTATTAGGACCTGATCTTGTTGCTGAGATGGAAGAAAAGGTCCGATCTATTCAACAACACATAAGAGCAGCTCAAAGTTGACAAACAAGTTATGCCGATAATCGAAGAAAAGACCTAGATTTTTAAGTGGGTGATAAAGTGTTCTTACGAATATCTCCTTGGAAGAGAGTAATGAGATTTGGAAAGAAGGGAAAGCTGAGCCCTAGGTATATCGGTCCTTTCGAAATACTGGATCATGATGGGAAGGTAGATTACTGATTGGCGCTTCCACCGAATCTCCCTCAAGTTCATGATGTGTTCCATGTATCTCTCTTGAGAAAGTACACACCCGATCCTTCACATGTACTCAGCTCAAATGTTGTACTGCTGGAGCAAGATCTTTCTTATAAAGAACAACCAATAGTGATTCTGGATCATAGTGAAAAAGTCCTACAGAACAAGACCAGTTTCTTGGTGAAAGATTTATGGAGGAACCACCAATTAGAAGAAGCTACATGGGAGCTTGAGGATATGATGATGGAGAGGTATCCTCATCTGTTTGTTACAAAGTGATGAATTTCGTGGGTGAAATTCATTTTAAGGGTGGTAGAATGTAACACACTGATATTTTATGAGATGTATATATATTTTTTATGACTTATGTTATACTAAACATCAAAAGAATATTTCATTACACACAATACTATCTTGGCTTTCTTTACACGCAATCGCGACCTTCCATGATAGCGTGTGTTGTACGCAATACTGAGTTTCACTAAACAATGATATGCTATTAAAATATTATATAAACTTGCCGTTATGAATAGTAATACCCACTTTTCAAAATTTTATAAATTTTATCTTTCAAAATTGGCTTCATTTTTGGATACGGAATATCGAAATTATCCTAGGGTAAAATTTTGGTATTTTTCTGAAAACATTCAATTTTTGATGAATAGTGAAAACACTGGGTTACTATTTAAAAACCGACATTTTATTTAAATAATTATTTTTTTATTTAAATTTATTTTAGGTCAAAATTGATACATAATACATATCTAAGTTCAATGTAATTCATTGGAGTCATTTTATAATAATTTTATATCTATAAAATTTTTTTTGAACTTTTCACCATCTTTTACCCACCTCCTAGGAGAATTTGAAAATTTACATAAAACATAATTTTACCGCCTCTGTGAGTGGAATTTTGAAAATCCGAGAGACATAGTTAATATCAAGAAGTAAAATGTGGTTCAATAAGATAAAAATAATTTTTGGTGAATAGTAACTTTTTACTTTTTTTTACCATGGTTAAAAGTAAATAGGGTAATTAAGGGTAAAACTGGTATTATTATTACCCTAACACATGTCCTAATTCTATTGGATAATTTTAATTTGACCAGAAAAATCCTTAGGAATAAAATTTGACCATTTAGGTCCACAAGGATTAGATTAGGACATTTAATATTATTTTATTTAAAGAAGAGTTAAAATAGTCAAAATCAAAGTTTAATAACTAAATTTTTTTTAATATAGGGTTATAAATAAGATAAATTAAACTATAAATATTCATAAAAAATCTAAAAATATTTCCAACGTAATGGTATTTTATTTATAATTTTTAGATTTTAAATAAGGTAATTTATTTATGACACAATGATGATGGAGTAATTACCTTATTAAGGAAATATTAACAGAATTGATATTATAAATACCCAATTAAATGTAATTTGAGACTTTTTAAGAATTACACTAATTTTATATGTTGATATGACATATTAGTATTGATTTAATTAACTTTTTTTGAATCAATCATGCTTTTATGATTTTCAAAAAAATCAATTTCTAAATAGTGTCAAAATTGACATAAAATAGTTTTTAAAACAAATATTATATTATTAGTTGTTATTTTATTCTTAAAAATCTTAGGTTCGGAAAAATGACTTAGATAATGTTATATATATTAATACTGAACCACTTGGGGTTCGTTTGTCTTGTTATAGTAAGTTTATTAACCATATAGTGTAAGAAAACAAGAAGACATGGTAAAAGTTAAATTATTTAACATAGAGTTAAATCTAAAAGATAAGGTTAAAATACTAACCTAAACTTGTCTATAATCTATTGGTTGAGAGTATTTAGACCCATACTCACCTTATCTTGGAAATAAATCAATTTGGAGCTATTAAATACTGAATATGACTTTATAATAAAATAATACATTATGTTTTTCCTAAGGATCCCCTCTCCTCCTTTATAAAAGGGAACCTCCTCCCTCTCCTCATCACACCACATTGAGCCTTAAAGATCGTCCAACCCCTGACAATTTCTATTCTACACTTCCATAGTAATATTCTAGAGGTCATGTTCTTCTTCAAAGACCAATTTTATTGCCCTAAGAGGAGGGTTCAAAGAGGCGTGTCGAAGAAGAGGTAATATCCATTACCAATTCTTTCAAATTTATTTCTTCTTCTACTTCCTCTTCATTAGTTTTTTTCATTATGAAGCAATAAGATCAGTATAACTCATATACTGATATGTTATTATAAATATGAAACAACCCTATTTCAGCTTCTATCCATTCTACAGAAAATGAAATCACCGCGCGTGCGTACGTACGGAATACCGTCTCCACGTCGTGGTGTAATCTTTTTTCCACCACCACCATACTTGGATGGGTATAATGGTGTAAAGAATAACTATATATGATTATTGTAAAGTGATATTGATTCTGAAATTTTATGCATACACTCCGATACAATTCCACGATCATGGGAACGATATCATCGCTCGTGCGTACGTACGGCCTACCGTCTCCACGATGTGATGTGACTCGTTCTACATGATATTCAGTTCATAATGATTATATAAATAAATTTAATGAATAAATATGATATATATTACACTAATACCATTCGGGAAATTAGATATCTATAACCTAAAAAGAAGAATAAGAATTTATTCGACAAAACGTACATAAGAACAAAAAGCAATAAACACATGAATTACAAGTAGCAATAAAATATTACTAATAAGAATCAAAGAATATGAACATATATGATATCATAACAATGAGTATGATTCTGTAATAAGTCAATGGAATTATTTAAATAATTATATAGTAGTTTCAGACACGTACAAAGAAAATCAGACCTAAGCTAAGGTAAAATATCGCAATCTAAATTTTTATATGAGATTGTTTATACTTTAGTATTTACTAGGGCGTATTTATCATCCACATCCATGTTTCCTCAGTATGTAATATTATTTCAATCCACCTACAATTTTTTAAATCCAATTTTATCCATTGGTGTGTTTTTTGTAAAAGATATGAAAGTAATCTTTTGTTGTTTTTAGTATGAGGTACTTTTTTGACTTTTCCAGCCAAAGTACGATAAGAATGTTTTTTTAACTTATACGGCCTGAATGGACTTTTAGAACATTATTTCCATGAATATTCCTTTACAATTTCTCATGTTTATTTTTAATCAACTTTTTTTATTTTAAATTTATATGACATTTTAAGAAAGGAAAAATGTTTTTGTATTAGAAAGGACATTTTCATCAAGAATGGAGTTGAAGCGTTTTATCAAAATTATTTTCCATCAAAGATAATATAGGGTTCTGTTTCTATCCCTATTTTCACATTTATTTGATTATGTTATGAAGGAATTATTTTAATGATGTCCTTTTATATTATATAGATTATGGCATGATGTTTAAGAATCCCATTTTTATTACATGGGTTATGATACGATTTATGATTTATGATCTTTTGGAACACATAATAATGGTATCATTATGAGATGGGTGGGACCTATATCTCCCTCCAATGCATTGTGTAATTATTTATATCTCATGATATAGACATGGTTGGAACAACAGGTTAATCCAGTTCAGTGATACAGGACTGAAATGAGGAGTGAACTCAGTTCAGAAATGGATTTTGTCTGCTAAGATAGTGTTGGCAATGAGTCTTGACTACTAAGAAATGATTCTATCTGATTATGTGTTTATGCCAAAAAGTTTCTTGTTTTAAGTTATGATTATTGGGGTTACATTTCACTACTATGATTTATCCCATGTTATGAAATTATGATCTCATTTTCAGGTTAATATTTTCAAAATGTTATGTTATTATGAATATGATGTGATTGATATTTATTTTGTTTACCCTTACTGAGAATTTGAGCTCACCCTTTTGTATGTTTTCTTTTCCCCAGGTCAGGAAGAAGGTTATTAAGTAAGATATTCAAAAAGTGACTCTAGATATGATAAAATAAAATTGAGATAGTGTAGATGATTTATAAACCAGTTGTTTATGTTTCCCAGTTTCTAAAGACACTATACATATACGGTCCTTTCATGGTTTTGTTATATATTGTAATAAGTGTACGTCAATTTTGAAGTATTGGAAATGTATGTAAATTATGGGTCGTTATAGACTCTACCATAATTATATCCCACATATAATTAAAAAATTTAAGAATATATGATATATAAACATCATAGTTAACTTCTGGAATCACAATAATAATCTAACCATAATAAATTAATATATCACCATATAGTATTGTAAGAAACCCATGTCATGTCATATTGGTCATACATCAAAATAATTACCCTCAATGGGTCAGTCATATACAAGAAAATATATTAAAAATGTATTAATGGAACATTAAACTTCAAAATATCCCTATTAATCACATCAATATTTCTTTAATTCATTATCAATATATTCTACTGCAACCACCTTTCATCAAGACCTTTTCCATTAAAGAATCACAGAAAATGAATTTTCCATGTATACTGGATGTGTACGCATGGTGTGAGTATGAAACTAAGTAGGAAACAAACAACTAGATGTTAATAAAAATTATAATTTATATATGGAAGTTCAAGGATGGAACGTCTATCATAGGGTGGTAAAAATGATAAATTATTTTCCTAGTGTTGTACTATGGCTAACTAGGGTCATCTCAATTAAAGAGTTTTAAAGTAGATCAATCACTAATTCGAAATAACTTTTTATATTTTTTTATTTATTTATTGAAAATGATGGTTTGTATTTTAATAAAACAATAAATGAAAGAACAACACTATCCTAATATGAATATGAAATAAAATAAAGTCAGAAAATAAAGTTATTGGTCTTTAGGCTTTGGTTACATAGATTACTTCATTATTCGTTTATTTTTGTTTAAATTCAATTTTATTATTCAATTATGAAATTTCACATTGGAATCAATGTCCTTTAATTTAGTGGGTTGGAAATATTGCATGCCTATGAGAAATATTTTTCACACTAAATTCCACATCCTCCTATAATCTAGGTTAATGACCCATGTCAAATGAGAGTGTGGAACATTCTAGGGCCTAGCTACATCATATGTCATTTGATATATTGGATAAAACAAACTCCCATGTATGAATAAATTATACAAAAATGGTTGGGAAGGATTTAAATTAAGAAATAAATCTTAATTGCATATTCATTTTCTGGTGGACAACTGTCGTACCTTTGCACTTCTCCCTCATCCAAACAAAAAAAATTAAAAAAATTAATATTTTTAATTTGAAATAATTTTTGAATTCCTTGAATCCTCCCCCACATCTAAGCCTTAGGTTAGGATCTTTTCATTACAAGCGCAAGAGATCACTGTGGGAAGGGGGAAGAGATAAATAGAATCAGAGATTGAAAATAATGTTTGAAGAAAAGGGAAACACTTTAACAAAACATGAATATGTACTACACTAAAAAAATTAAATTATAAACAAAATAAAACCTAAAATGAATAAATACCCTAATAGAATAAAAATGGAATATCATGTATATCTGATTTATTCTATCTCAATTACCCCTGAGAATCTATTTATAGTCCTCAAAAACTCTCTCAAGGAATCACCATTAAATCATTAACTTCATCTTTGATCAGTTCAAATCATTAATGGGGTGATAAAAGGTTTTCCATGATTTTATATAATAAAAATCACCATTTCACGTTCCCATGGAATCATTACATGTTATGCATAGTGTTTTTGTGATGTTAATTCTTCGAGGCATGAACATTTCATGGATTTTTTTACACTCTAAATTGTTTCCTGAGACTAGTTTGGGTGTTCCAACCTTGGAAACATGTTAGTATACTCCCATGTGTGTTTTCTCTTCATTATTTGACTTCGCATCCTGAATTCCTCTAAGTTTCAGGTTGTGAATGGAATTCCGGAAGTGAATTCGTGTTTTATAGGAGGCTCTTATCTATTTATCATGGTTATATACTTTTAAGTCTTTAACTTGTTCATTTCTCTATCATATGTTGTGAAACATTGTACGATCATTAATTCATCACTTATTATCTTTTTTTATCAAACATGGTACCCTTATATAAAATAAATATACAATTAATTATTGGTAGGGTTAATCAATTAATGTGTAAAATCATTGTACTTTATATTAAAATAAACATGAAAAATATGGTTGTGTCAATTTATAGTCTGGTATGGAAAAGAATAACACTAATCATATCATCCCAAAAATAAAAAATACCTTCTTTAACCACCTACATCAAAATAAACCTTCCTTATCATAATAAATTTTAATATACACAATGTTGGTGACATAAAAAATTATTTTTAAGTACCATGTAGATTATATTGAAGGGTTATATTTTTTAAAATTTGAGTATAAGAAACATTTTAGACTATTAAGAAGTTCTTAAAGATATAAGGGATGATTTGGATATTATTATAGGAAGCATGAATTTTTTTTGAATAAATTTGTTATTTTTTTGGAGAAATTATATAACTCTATTTGAGTTTGGGTTTTGGAAAAATACCAACATATGACTTTTTTTATCTATATGTATGTGAGTTTTGGATAACGTGTATGATTCATTGGGTTTCTCTATAGGTTCATTTCAAATTGTGTATATATTTTCCCAGCACAGAATATATAAATATAAATATATATATATTAGGAAAAGATGATTCCATAGTCAAAATACTATAGCATAAAGATAATTTAAGATAAATATTACACAAGTTTAAAGGAGGGAAATTTATTAAAATCATTCGAGTGAAGGGCGGTGAATTCAACTAGAGGGATCTCCATGCATGTGTGATTGATATCAACACCCTTATTGGCAAGGAAATCCATCACTTTATTCACCACTATGTTGGTGTGAGTGATAATATGATTAATCCATGAAAGATAATGCATGAAGAAGATCCATTTAGCAGTGAGGGCCCACCCCAGGTGAATTGTTCAATGTATAATATCTTAAACAATGGTCATTGAATAACTTTCAATCTAGAAATTGTTCCATTCATTTTACCTTATCAAATCAATAGTATTGATGATACTAAAAATATTTTCTTCAAGGGAGGATACATTACCACACTAACCATATTATCATCCAAGAATGTATCCATTGTGGTTTCTGGATATGATTCCATAGACAGCAAGTCCAGGTTTTCCTTTTAAGTTTACATCCACAATAAGATTTATCCGTCTAGGAATATGTGGTTTCCAGAAAACATCCAACATACCTTTCAGTAGTTTGTATCATCCTTTGATCCTAGTATTTATTGGGATAAAGAAATGTTTAATTTAATTTTTCCACGTCTCATCTTCCATAAATCCTGCCTCCGTGATTGCAGTGCAGATTTTTATCTGAGCTACAAAAAAATTGAAAGTATTATTTTTTTGATTAATTTAATTTCTTTCATTCTAGATAAAATGCATCAGTTCTACCATAGCTACAATAAAAAGTTGGTGATTTTAGGAGAGGTATCCATGGTAGTTCATTTTTTAAACATCAATCCAATTGAATTCAAACCTGTGCACCTAAATTCAAAAATGTCAAAAATGTAAGCCCATAATGTAGAAGAAGTGGCACAAGATAGAAATAGGTGATCAGTGTCTTCTATGTGTTGGTTATACAAGCAACATTTGGAACAAAGTAGTATACCACAAATTTGAAAACAACAATCAGTGGGAATTCTATTATGAGAAATCCCTTAAATTAGAGTGTTTCGGGAAAGCCAAACCCATTTTTTGTTAAAATTCCTTAACCAGGAAAAAATATTGGTGTTGTCAGTGACATTATGCCTATAATAAATCTTGGAATTTAGAACACCATTATGAGATAGTTCCCAAACTAATAAACCATTGGCGTTGACAAATGTATAGTTATTTATAACTGTATAGACTTCATCTGGTAAATCATCATCAGGAGAACTCAACCAATCATTTATAGAGTTTTTTAAATTTGTGGACAAAGGGATGAGATAAACCATGTTATAGAGAGGCCTTACATTCTAGTTATATAACCACAAAATAAGAGAGGAATTATTATTTACCCATTAAGAGTTTTCCATGATTTTAGAAAAATGTTGTTTGACTGAAGGCCATATCGAGGATTCCATATAATTTTTTTCCCTTTCTAAGGTTATTGTAGAATCTATCATGAAGGAAATCGTAGGTCTGAGAGTTTTTGTTCACAATCATCCAAGTAAGTTTATCTTAAAGGGGCTCATTGAATAGAATGAGGTTCTTAATAACTAGCCCCCATTACAAATGGGAGTGGGAAAAGTTTTCCAAGGAATATTGAAATGTTTCATTTCAAGAGTGCTTCCACTCCAGACAAAATTCATTATGCTTATATTGACCTTTTTTTAATCAGTCAAAGGGCCATTTTACACCATCAAAGAGTACACCATTTTAGAAACAATAGTGTGCTTGACAACAAAAATTCGTCCTAACATCGATAATTATTTTCCCTTCTAGGAGGAGAGTTGGTTACTGATCTGGTCAAAAATGTTTGAGAAGTAATTATTTTTGGGCTTTCCTCAGAATATGGGGACCCCAAGTTTGTTAAATTGGAATAATCCTTCCTTTTACCCAAGTTCATTCATGACATCAATTTTTCTTGGAGCGGGGAAATTCTTTCTAAATAAAATAAAATATTTTCTTCAATTTATGGATCGACTAGAGGAATCCTCATAATGGGAGATGACATATTTAATATTATTTATGTTTTTATCTCCTTTCATAAATTAAATTAAAACATAAGCCTATAAAAGATGAGAGGGGACAGTTAGAGTTATAGAGGCAAATATGGGCTTTATATTACCCCGATTAATAGAATCTATGATAAACCTGCTGAGGTAGTCTTCTGAAATAACAAAAATTATGAAAAAAAGGGGGTCCCCCTATCAAACACCCTTTATACAAGTTAAAAACCCATTAGGGGAACCATTTATTAAAACCTAATTTTGATCAGAGTTAAAAAGGGTTTTTATTTTTCTGATAAGGTTATTATTAAAGCCAAACTATATAAGATTTTTAAAATGAAACTCTAATCAATGGTATCAAAATCCTTTTAGCATCTAATTTTATGACAACACTTCCCCCTATTTGATTATTTTTTAACAAGTTCGTACTTTTAGAGGCAAGGCATATATAGTCTTGTAAATTTCTTCCTTTTAGGAAACTAGATTGATTCCAAGATGTAATTTGGTTGGAAATAGGTGTCATTCTCTTAGCTAAAAGTTTGGATATATTTTTATAAATAGTGTTAAAATGAGAAATGGGTCTAAAAAGTTGAATTCCCGAAGAATTTTTTACCTCAGGAATGAGCGTATGAAACTGAGCATCGATACCATAAGGGGGGGGTAGCCATTATTAAAAGAAAATTTAACTAGGAGACAAACATCCTTGGAAACAATGTCCCAATGATGCTGAATAAAGGCATTAGGGAACCCATCAGGGCCAAGGGCACTATCATGTTTTAAACTAAAGAACACTTCTTAAATTTCATGATCAATTGGAATACTATTCAATTAGTCATTATCATTCTCCCAACCAAGAGACGAATGTTGTCATGCTTGATATACTTACCCCGTGAATCCCCATTAAAGTGGTTACTAAAGTAGTTAGTGACATGATTGTTCAAAGTCTCCTCATTATCAATGATGATATCCCTATCTTTAAGTAAGGAAATAGGTCTGATAGCCTTTCTAGCCCTTTATAGAGCATTAATGAATTTTTTGTTTCTATCACCATCTTTAAGCCAGTTGTCTAGAAGAGTTTGCTTCATGATATTATCCTTTATAGAATGAAGTGTGTTATGCTTATTTCTAATATCTATTTCCTAAGTTGGATATGTAGTAAAGTGATTTTGAGTTAAATAGATTTGAATATGGTTATGTTCATGCTCTAGAGAGATAATTTCAATATCAGTTTATTGGATTTTGTACTTTCACCAGACCATTAATTTTTGTTTTATAATTTAAAGCATCATGATGCAGGAAAAGTTATCATTAGTGTTAATTGAGTTCCATGTGTCCTTAAAAATCTTATTATAATCTGAGTCAGTGTTCCGGGAATTATTAAACCTAAAAGGGAGAATATGATTTTTTTTCTCTAGGTTTTAGGCTCATCAAAAGTGTACGATGATCAGAATTTAGTTTAGGAAAAGTAATACTAGAAATTATATTCCATTTATAAAGATCCTGGAAATGTGTGAAGGATCTATCAAGCTTACTAGCTGAAATTCTATTGAACTTTCTTTTATACCAAGTGTATTTAGCACCAACAAGACTAATCTCCACCAAGTTGCTATCTTAAAAATAGATTTTAAACTCTTTAGTGGAGATATTAGAATGTAATTGTCCAAATTTTTTGAAAGGTCTAAGAATCACATTAAAGTTACCAACAATGACCCAAGGATCATGAATAGTGTTTTTAAGGGAGAATATATTGTTCCATAGAGTTCTTCTATCCTGATATCTATTGATAGAATACACAAAAGTAAAAAATAAGTTATCCAAATGAAATTTTATTTGACATTATAAGGATTGATTATCAATATTGTAAATGTGGAAATTACATATAGAGATATGAGAAAAACCCAACAAGGAGTCACAAGTGCTATTGTTAAAAGTTACACCTATAAAATTATAAATATATTTCTCCAAACTATAAAGACTAGAAGAAAAGTTAATTTTAGACTCAGATATAGCAAAAAGAATAGTTTTATGCATTAATAAAAAATTAATACAAGTTGTGAAGGTGTCAGGATTAGTAATACCCTAAAAATTCCAGTAGAAAATATTCATTTATACTTGCATTTGAATATGGGTCCCTTATTTTTGTTACCTCAAGAGTTATTCCCCCATTTTGATTTCCTTAATTTCTTGGGAGAGGCATTGGTTTCCTTTGTGTTATTTTCCTCCATGTACATGGATGAATTAGAAGAAATATTATTTATTTTAATACTTGGTGAGCCCTCTTCCTGGTGTACTTACGTGTCTTACTCATCCTGCTTTATATCCATCTGTTTCTTTCCTTTTTCAATTATTTTTAGACTATTGGAGTTTTAGATTGGAGTGATCATCACATGTGTATAAAAATTCCTTTTCATGTCTAGCAGACTGCCCTCTATAATCTGAACATATTTGCTTCTGTTGCTAGGGCCCTTCATATCCTGTGTAGTCGGAGGGGGATTCAGCTTGGGAGAAGGTATGCTTAACTCAGTTTTAGTATTTCTTACTCCTTGACATGTTGTAATTCCATGAGATATGCTGGATTCCACTTTCTATTTAAAAAAAATTTGTCCATTTCCTTCATTAATCCTTTCCTTTGATTGATTAGTTTTGGAGATGAGGAACGTAGTGTTCATCACAGTCAAATTTAGGGGTTCCATGTGTGTATCTTGCATACTTCTCTCAAGTTTAGGCTGCCTGTTGTCAGTCCTAGAGGATAGTAGACTCTGTGAAGTATTAGAGGGAACTAGTTTGTGAGTAGTGATGCTCAACTACCTTTCTTCAGTGGTCATCACATCATCCTACTCTATTATGCAGTGAGTTATTTGACGTTCTGTGGGTCTGTCTACTGCACTAGAAACTTTTTCACTATTCTTTTCGAGCCTAGAGCTATTGGGGCTTTGTTTGACATCAACAGATGGGTCAGAAGGCACCATTAATCTATAACTATAAGTTATTTCATTGGAAATATTCAGATGAGTGGACTGAATATGTTTAGATCCAAATTCCATTGGTGTTTTTGAGGTTTCTAAATCAGAAGATGAAACATTTAGTTGAGGATCAAGAGTCCTACCTTCCAATGGGTGATCATTGTTAACAGGAGGCCTATGAAAATATGATTTTCATATATATTCAAATCATTTTCATACCTATCATTTTGATTCATCTCAATATTATTATCTTGGATGATAATATTGACAGTTTCGAGGACCATAGATATTATTTCATCAAAAATAGACACCTCCTCTATCTCATGTTCCACTATACCAACCATATCATTCCATGTATGTTTAGGGGGGTATTTGAGGTAGAAGGATAATCACTCTTCCTAATCTATTTTTCTTTTTTCATTACATGTTTCTCAGCCTCAAAGAATGTTTTATTATTTTTTCTGCCTTTCCTAAATTCAATCCAATCTTTCTCAATAAGGAGGTGTGTTTTCTTTTTTTATCACATGGAAATTGATATCAGTGTGACCAATTATTTTTCAATAATCACAACAAGGGGGACTATATTCATATTAAATCCTTTCCCCAGTCCTATATTGCTTGGCATTAAATGCAATGAAATGAGTCAATTTCGACTCAAGGTTAACTTCCACCAGGATTCTTTCAAATTTTCCCAATTCACGATTCAATGTTATCTGATCAATCTTTTGGGGGTTCTTATGCAAGTGGTGAGATCATTTAAAGTTTTGGGGTCCCAAAAATACCAGAATAGCCCATGTGATTGAATCCATATCTATTCCATGGAATTTATATGCATAAATGGATTGAATTCATAATCCCAAGTGGACAGCCGAAGGACACCTAGTTCCATATGTATATTTCCATGATTCCAGACTCGATCTAAATTCTCTTGCGAGTGAAAGATAATGTGAATATAGACTTCCCAAATTGGAAATAATTTCTAATTGGTGAATCCCCATAAATTTCCAATCCTATGTTTTATCTCATTTGATGTCCATGGCTTGTCACCTTGAAGATAAGGAATGCAACCCAGAACCGAAAACTTACAAATATCCTCTCTCTATAGAAAGCATCGGGGTATGATTCAACAAAAAAGACTCTATCCTGGAATTTCATATTTGTGATCAATATATTTATATTCATCCATTGTAACTCTTTATTATTTATTCCATTGTTAAATTATAAATTCCTATTGGGTGAAAATTTGAGTTTTGAAAATTGTATTTTTTGAAGAAAATGAAACCAAGTGATGAAAGAGTTATTCTTAAATGATAGAAACACCACATTTAAAGTTTTATTCTAGAAATATGAAGAATTCATGATCACCACATATTGGAGAATAAGTTTTTATATCATACAACCAAAATAGGGGGATCTAAATTATGTCAAAATACATTTTTCTATTTAATATAATAATATAAATGTTTAAGTGGGAATATTACTTGATTCTCATCAATTCATAAACAAATATTGAATCATGCAGTGATTCTAGATAATTTTATTAAAGTTTTGAGCTGTTCTAAAGATGATTTGGGAGACGTTTTGAACCATAAGGAACTATTTCATATCATAATTTGTTCAATGGATTTCATATGCTTTTATAAGTGTAAATTATTTCAATTTTTTTATGAATGCAGAATAAGATTATCTATGCGTAGTTCAGTTTTGAATATCTATGTTGTTGTGTATCCATGTATGATATCTCTTATGAATAAGATAAAGGTATTATAGAAACTATATATGGGAACATGGGTGGATGATAATCTTATCAAGTTGGTAATATGTTCATGACTATCATGTTTAACTAAAGTGGAATTACTTTTATGAATCTTTCTCTCAACAACCTTGAGACATCATGGTAAAACCATTTAGGAAAATCAAAAAATAATAAAGACATTAATGAAATATCTATATTAAAAATGAAAAATCAAAGAGAGATAATTATTTATATTTGTAAAATATTGATAATGTAAATGTTTGAATGGAAAAAGAGTATGGAAAATTTATTTAATACCGATTATGTAGTGTTTTTTTACTAAGGATGTATTGAGAGAAGAAGAGATCCAAAATCTAAAAGTTCTGAAGACATTATATAAATATATATATGATTTTTTGTGTGTATGTGTTTGAGCTCATGATATATATGAATCAAATATGAGTTTCCTTATTGAGAAGAAGATATAAATTAGAATATGCATGAATGGATAAATATATTCTTGAATGTTCATGAAGTTTCACAGAGTAATATCTTAATATATTGTTACAGAAGCATTTGGACCTTCAAAGTGGTATTTATCATTATAGTTATATTATATTGTATCTAAGTGTGAAGCTATAAATTCTAATGTGACTCTAGAAAGGGATATAGTGATTCTATTACCATATATGTAACATGAATTCACTTGTTCTTACTATACAGAATCTATGGTCAGGGAGACTAACCAACCATGGAAAATAGTGGCCTTCTAAAAAGTATAAAAACATATAAAAGTACAAGTGAAAATGGATATTATTTTTCTACATGTCTGAGTGAGTATGATAATTCATATTTTAGTGATTCCAAATTTAATAGTTCGCAAAGGATTATTTGAATAGGAAAGAAATTTTAAAAACTGGTCTCTTGTAATTCTTCTCTATACCCAATGAAGTAATCAAGTCATAATCACTTCAACTAGAATCATAGAAAAATTTAATCAACCTAATCCATTAAAGTTCATGTGATGGAAAATTTTAATTATGTAAATTGTAGAGTTGTGAAAATTTTTTATGGAAAATTTAACATAGTTTGAAGAATAGGATGTTGTCATATCTTCTCTCCCTTGTATAAGAGGTCAGTGAGACCACAGTTATTGATTTTAATATAAAATAACTATTGAAGTTTATGTAAAGGTAATGAAATTGTATTATTATGTCCTTATCAAAAAAATGTCAACAAAAAAGTTATGGGACTTCAATATTCAAAATAAATATGGAATAAGATCAAAAGAGACAGTAAATGAAATGTGAAAGTAAAGGATTAAATATTAAATATTAAAGAAATGTGAATGAAATCATAATGTAAAGGGGGAGGGGGTGAGCTCAATAAATATTAAAGATTTTTTATGCTTCTAGAGATTACAAGAATCCTCCAGAGGATGAGTCAAAATGTGTGATTTTTGAGTAGGAGAGAAAAATCTGTTAGAGAGTATTTCTAGAGCCACTAGTGAGGAAGGGGATACTAATCATGTTTTTCTACAAGGAGGTTTTTTAGGTGATTAAAAAAATTTATACTAGTGATATATATTATGATTCCACATGATGTGAGTTCCCTTATAAATGTGTGATCTAGGAATTCACATTAAAAGGCCACAACATCACATTGTGGGGGGAATCAAACACTATTGGGAAGCGGGGAATGACTAAATGATCAATCATTACAAAAAATAGTTTGGGGAAAGAGTTAGGAAGCATGTATTTTGAATAAATGGGTAACAATCATTGATATATTTGTTTATGTGGAGTTAAAATATCTAAGAAAATTATTTCCACTAAATTAACTATTTTATTAATGAATTTCAATATTACTATGCACTTTTATCCCTTCATAGTTTTAATAAATTATACTAATGTTCAATAGGGATAAATTATTGATTATTTTTAATGATATTTTTCATGATATTGATCTTTAGATTGGCTGCAATTCATCCTTTAGGTACTTTTCATATTGATTCAGTATTATTATTCATTGAGGTAATTACAATATAAAATCACTTCAAGGTCTCTCTAAAATCATTTTTCCTTCTTTGAACATCAAAAGAATGAGTAGTTAGGGTAAGAAGAAATCATAATTTATGTTTTTATGATAATTATTGTCATTAATTAATTCTTATCATGTCACTATATCATTATTTATTGAAATGTTTTCCTAAAAATTGATTATTTTAAAATATTTTTTGGTCATATTCTGGATAATTATATAAACATGTCTAGTGATATGGTTTTCATTATTGCTTTAATATTTTATCATGAGAATCTCTTCTTCCACATTTTATCTCAATAAAATTCCCTTGAACTCTTTAATCAATCTTGTTCTCCTAACATAGTTATATTTAACACCTTTATCACCTTAATCATAATTAATCCCCCATTTCACCCACTATTCACACATCTCTTTTCATTTTAGTCCCAGTTTATAGTAAAATAGGTTTCAATATATCCCTTAGTATAACTCACCCTTTCCATTGAGTTCTACCCATATTACCACTCCCTAATCAAATTAGGAGTTTTAAATTGTATTTTCCCGAGAAGCAATGATACTCGAACAAAATTTCAAAATATTTTCATAAAAGGAACACATTAAGTATCATAAGGTTATAAAATGAAATGAAAATCACATAAAAACTAATTTTTTTAAAAAAAATATGCTCATAAATTATATTGGGGATTAATTTATAAATCTATGTTTCTATGTGATATTTCTTCTTTTCAAATGTATCATTCTAATCATATCCTTGAAATAAAAAAGAAAATTCATATGATAGTTGGGGAATTCCATAATTATTTAAGAAATTTTATTACTATTTTTATTAAGGAATTGATGAGAGCTTCTGTGATTCTTGGGATAAATTTAATGAACTTCTTAATTAGTGTCACAGCCATGATTTCTATTTAATATTCATATTATACTATTTATATGATTTTTTAAATAATGATGATAAATTGTCTATGAAAAAGTCACAAAGGGATTGCTATTTTATCCCAATGATGAATAATTATCGGTTATTTATGTTACATTATCATGAAAATGTAATAATAATATCAAACTATTGAATGATAATTTCTCATATTTGGATAATTTAATGGGAAATATATTAGAATTGTGAACCACAGAATGAAGTAGATTTTCTAAAATTTTCAAATCCAAATTTTCAAAATTTAATGAATGAATGTTTAACATGAAGGTAATTTTGGAGAAGAATGATCAATTGAAAATTTTTATATAGAAAAATAATAATAAAATACTATATAAAGATAAAAATGGAACTCTGAGATTTAAAACTACAAATTGGTCAATTGGTGTCTCAAAAAGAACATGAGAAGTTTGGGGGTAGTGATTTTTCATTTTAAGATAAATCCATGATTCATGAAAATAATGATGTGGACTGTGATGAATTATTATTTTTTTTAATAATGGACGTTGAAATGGAATTACAAAATATGTTTTCAATAAATAAATTTCTAATTGACACTAATTTTGATACAAGGTTTTCTTAAATTAATTTTAAAGATTATTTAAATGTGGAGGAAGATTTTGGATTGATAATAAAAATCATAAAAATATATTAAAACTGAATTTGAAAAAAAATACAAGAAATTAATCTAAATTTTGAAACTTTCATGTTTTTTTAAAAACACTCTAATGTGTAAAATGTGGAAGATAAATGTGATAATCTCTTTACACCGATGGAAATTCATTTTTTTATAATTATCCATTCACGAGGGAGTAGAATATACCAGTTTTGGAAAAATTCCAAAAATATGAAGTATGTTGTTATACAGTGGAAAAGGTTATTTTCATGGGTTCTCTTATCTAATAAAGAATTTTTATTATTTTATTAATAGGTAAAAATCCTAAAGATATTTATTTTCTCTTAAAAATAAAGAGACATGACACATTTGGGAAATCCTTCTTATAAAACCATATCCCCTAGTGACCATGTTTAGTTTTTAAGAGGTAAGTGAGGATGAAAACTCTAAAAATTATGTCAAATGAGGGGAAACCAAGGGTTTAAAATATATTTTCATTTTTTATCTTTTAAAATAACTTTCTCTTTATCAGTTGGATGTTGAACCATTTTTTCTTAGTGAAATTTTTAATCTTATTCTGACATATACATTATGTTTTCATATATATATATCATATTCATTTTATTACACATAAATTCCTTATAACTAAGGATCACATCCTATTTTGTAACCACCAATACCCTCAGTTTTTGAGGGAGAATGAATTAGAGAAGATTATTAAGGAGTCAATTGATCATACACTCACTCAATTGACCACATGAGTCAAGGGTCAACCGATCATGCGGTCATGGGACTATACCGTTTGTAATGAAACTATTGGAACATAAATCATCCTATCATTTAAAGCTACAATATAGAAAATCAGAAATGTTTTGGACCCAAAACATGTAGATATTGACTTTCTATGGGGAGTAAAGGGATGTTTGACTTTGTGGTGATGATAATGTAATGTTCTCCAATCAAATATATGTGAAATAGTTCAACTATATGAAGAAGTAGTCATGTATTATATTAACTGACAAATCAAAGGAGTTGATTGACATAAAATTCAATAGTTTTTCAACCACACTATTCTATGAAAAACTACAGGATGAAATTAAGTGATAATGGGCCAAATGGCCTCATTAAGGCAATTAGGGTAAGTAAATTTTCCATAAAAAAGAATGAGATTCCATGAGACTGGGTGATTATGTGACCAGTTGATCGACCATAAGACTGATGAAGTAAACATGGATGTAATGAATTTTTGCTAAAATTCAAGTCCAATGAGATACACATGGGGGGTTCTATATCAAACTCCCAAACTCAAACATTTAGTTGTAATACAATTTGATCTTAACAAATTAAATTTTACTATTTATGTTTTTTAATTTTTTTGAATCATGATTCCATCAACCAAGGATCGTTCACAATGAAAAAGGTAGTATCATGTGTGAACTGAAATGCTCAATGATTCTACCTCATAGGAGAATTTATTCTAAATAATAAACTTCTTTTTATACTTCCATATTGTTTAATCTACTGAAACTATTTTTTATAGTTTAATGTTAAAATAATTTCTAGAATTAAAGGAAATTAGGTTGTAATTATAGTAAATACTTGTTGTCCCTTCTACTCTCTTGATATCTTATATTGCAGAATTCAACTTTTTTTATTCTTGTTTCTTCTCCCTTTAAAAATTAATTTTTGAAATCAATATTAAGCATGAATCTTTTCTCTTTTTTTCAAATAAATTTTATATAGTTATAAAACTAAGATATTTTAGATGAATTAATTTTTTTCGATACTGTGTATGAAATGAAACAACTATATCAGAAGAAAATATAACACCCATGACTTTAAAAAATATTTATTTATTAGTAAATTTAATCTCTTCAATAGCTGGCTGAAAACGCAAACCTGATTCAAAATGTAACATAATATAGTATACCGTTACAACCCAGCTATTATGTTTCCAGCTATAATTTGTACTACGTATACTATTAAAATTATTATTATCAATTTTCTATAAATATATTAATAATTATTTAAAAAAATAAATGTTTTTAAACAACTATATTTTTTTTCTAAAAGAAAGTTCAGTCAAGCTTTACGCGCGTAATTTAAAATTATTTTTTTCACTTTCAATTTTTTTTGAAAAGATTATCTTATTTTTTAGATCATTATATCAAAAATATATTACTGTGATTTTTTGTGATTTTTCTAAAATATTTCATTTCTCGATGAATGATGAAAAATAATGAATTTTAATTTAAAACATCCGTTTAAGTTAATTTATTTATAAAGATATAATATATTTTAAATTGGTTTCAATGTAAAAATAGTTCAATTATATATATTTTAATATAATTTATTTCATTGGATTAATTTTAATATGTAAATTTGATATAAAATTAGGGTAAACTTTTTAACATTTTCTCTTTGAAAACACACCTTCTCATTGCGTCTGCAGGATTAATTTTAAATTTAATTTTTTCAATTTCTGTGAATTTATTTTCAGAAAATGGATTCCATATTTTGAATAAATATAATTTATATTATCAATTAATGCAGACTTATTTTTTTCCAAAACGATTAGTGAAAACATTAAAAATTAATTACCATGGTTAAGGTAAAAATTTGTTTACCATGGAGTTAAACTAACAAGATAAGGGTTAAAATGAACTTCCAACATGTTAAAATATTATTTCATGAACATATATACCTTATATTTCATAAATTAGATTCTATAGTCATTTAGAAGTTTTTTCAAGTGAATGTATTTTTCATTTCATATTCTTTAAGGAAATTTCCATATAATTTTTAAGGTGGCATCCTTCCCCAATTATAAAAGGAAACTCACTCCCTTCACTTATTCACACATAAAAAGCCCTTTGGATCAACTAAAAAAATAAAAAATTTCCTCAAAAAATCCTTAGTAGAATTATAGAGCTTTGGGTACTCCCAAAAGACAATATCTATGTTCCTTAAGAGGTTATCCAAATAATGATTCTCTTATAGAACGTAATTATCTTAACAAAGATCATTCATTTTTTATAATTTTTCTATGTTTCATTATGTCATAAAACATCCAATATAATAAAAACAATATATCCCTTATTGTGAGATGACATTATGTTTGTGGAATACTATTTATCCATGCCCACTTCCATTAAATGGTAAAATAAATTATTGATCGTGTGTACGACAGACTTCTACCTCACAAACTGAGGTAGTTCATTTTACATCACCCCATTCAAGGATCGATATATTTATGGATTTACCACATTTATATGATATTAATTATATTAATATTCTTTGGTAATTTAAATTTCATATATACCATTTATGTTCTATTCTATTTCAAATATGATAATAATGATCGTGTGTTTGACAGACTACCACCTCGTGAAGTGATGTGATTCGATTTTCACATACAAGTTACATGGAATTTAAAAAGGGTAAAATTTAATAAAATAAGTGATATATATGATATGATATTAATTTTGAAAAATTAATTTATCAATCACTTATTTAATCTTTCACTTATTAAGGGGATGATATCATCACTCGTGCATACATACAAGCTATCATTTCCGCACACTACTACAAAAATGGCCTTTACTAGTGCAAGAAATGGCCTTTATTAGTACGAGAAAAACACTGAATACATGAAAAAGGTTGAAACCCCTAGTCTTTTTTAGCACTGAAAAAGCTTTGATAAATGGGTCTTTTATCAATGCTAAAATGCTAATAAAGGAACCATTTATTAGACCTCTAATTTAGCACTGCTAATCGAATCATTTATCAGTGCTTATAAAAGCACTGATAAAGGAAATTTTATCATCTCTTTTAAAGAAACTGATAAATTATACCTTTATCAGTACATTCAAAAGTGCTGATAAAGGGTCATAGTATAGTGTGTTGTAACATAACACTACAACACCACAATAATGTGATGTAACATCACACCATAGCACTATAAACACACCGGATATCAATAGAAATAATTAAAAACCCTGGATTTAAATGAAATGAAATTTACCATCTGAACACAATAAAAACAATATGTTATAGACATTTCAAAAATTGATTTATACAATTACATAAATAAAACATAGTACAAACATTCAAAAAAATCAATGTTCCTTTATCTTTTAATCCTTACCTAACTCATGGAATTTCCTAACAAACCACCCATACTCGAGTTAAATAATACACCTATATAGGAAAGAAATTCTTATTTTAGTAATAATATAAAGAAATAAATTAATAAAAAGTGTTAATTTTAATGAAATTGATGACCATATTAAATGAAAAGACGTACTTGGAGTCATACCGGTCACACTATATCATAGATTGAGGTTCGACTGATTATAACATGTCTAAAAAAATATAGGATAATTTTGCTAAAGTATCAAAAATATATGAATATGTTTTCTTAGTTTTGAGTACAAAAGTTGTATCTTTTACTAAAATTTCATTTTAAAATAGAAACATGATATTTTGACTCATTTTGATTAAATTGTGTATCAGTTGTATTTTAAAATTATCCCTACATTTCACAAATTAATTATTAATTGTTTTTTTAAATTATTAAGAAAGTTTGAGCTGTTTGATTAGTTTTTAGTGAGTGGCACTTTTTGACCTAAAATATTGATTTAAATATGATAATGACCACGTCGAGTCATACCAAGAACATCATGTGTTAGGTTGATGTGTTTCTAATTTCTATAAGTCAAAAATGACTTATGTATCTTTTTCGTAAAGCATCAAAACAATCCAAACATGTTTTCTCAGTTCTGAGTAGGTTAGTTTTCCATTTTAATAAAAATGATGAAAAATTTTAAATTAAAATAAATATTTTGAGCCACACTAGTCACATCATACGTCATATTAAGGTGTGGATAATTATTAGAAGTCCCAAATGACTTATGTATCATTTTCTTAAAGTATCAATACAACCTGAATGTGTTTTCTTAGTTTTTAGTACATCTATGTTCATTTTAACTAAAATGTCATTTTTAACTTGAAACACACACTTTGACTCATACGGATAACATCATGTATTTATTTAACATAAGATTGATTATTACGTGTCACAAATTATTTATGAATCAATTCCCTAAATTATAAAAAAAAATATCCAAGGTAATTTGATTTGTTTTCATTGAGTGACATTTTATAAAGTCAAATGTCAATTTTAAACATAAAACGGGCAAAATGAGGTATATTGGGAACATCGTGTATCAGATTGAGGTGTAGCTGATTATCACACATCAAAATGGCTTATAGATCATTGTCTTAAAGAATCAAAACAATATTAATACATTGGCTTGGTTTTGAGAATGTTAGTTGTCTTTTTTATTAAAATTAATGACAATTTTAAATATAAAGAAGTACATGGAGTCATACTAGTCACATCAGGAATTGGATTGAGATACGGCTAATACCTAAATATCCCAATATCTCAAAAAAAATCGTAACTTTCAATGTAACCATGATTTCCATTTACATTTTTTTCACACAACCAAAACTGCATGAAAAACTTCAAACAAACCACATCAACTCGAAAAAAAATAAACCACCTATGTAAGAAAATAATTATTATGAGTAATTAAAAAAAGAAATAAATTAAAAATAAATAATATATAATAAATTAATTCTATGGACAATGATTTTACTTGGTGGATATCAAGATTAACACTGTGATCAAAAAGTAGAGGGAACTTGAAGGAAAGTGATAAATATCAGCACTAGAAGGGTTAAAATTTATGATAGAGAATAAATCTTTTAATGTTTTGGTGTAGAAAGACATTAAAGATGGATAGAGAACCCAAACCCAAACAAAATAATACACATGTATAAGAAAAAAATTATTATTTCAGTAATACTAAAAAGAAATAAATTAAACATAAATATAAAAAACACATTAATTCTATAGAGAATTATTTAACTATAAAAACATTAATATTACCTTTATAATTGAGAAGAGGGATTTTTGTTTAAATTAATGTAAATATAGTGGAGGTAACTTAAAATTAAGGGATAAATGCACCACTACAAGGGTCAAAAGGTTTTAAGGAAGAAGAATAATGTGGAAATTTTGGTACAAAAAGGAATTATAGATAGGAAGAGCACCTTTATGTGAATTCATTACTTCAATGAGCATCATGAATTGTAATACATATATCACACATCAATTTTAGATCATCAATCAATAGAGAAAAATAGATATTAATATAATTACCCGGTTTCTTTAGTCCTGATATAAGCAGAGACAACATAATGTATTTATACTTCATGTATAACCATAAAGGCAAGTTATAATTTACCAACATGATGGGCCATTTACTATGAGTACTACTCTATACACCCAAAGGGTTTTTTTCATCTGTATACAATGTAAGATGAATTTTTATTGGCTCATCTCTAAATTTAGGAAACTCATAATCAATTTTCTTCTACTAAGGAGAATTATCAGGATGATGTTGGTTCCCATTTTGATATATTTTATCTATATTCCATGTTACTTATCTTGCAATTTCCTAACATAAATATAGTCTTATTAACCGTGGAATGAGAGAAAAGTACCGTACATATTTCAATGGACATGATTTATTTTTCTTTCATCGATCTATGTCACACTTGGGGAATCTTATGATTGATTCATGGTTCTTGAAAAACAATATGAAATCTTTTGAAAAAGCATGTATTTTATAGAGATTATTACCGTTGAACATAACATTCATTTATCATCATATGTTCAGCATGGTTGTACATTTTATTCTCGTAGAATATCACCCCAAAGATTAAGTAGTTCTGTAAATCCATTCTCACTCCATCTTCTGTGAGATTTCAAATTATTTAACTTTAATATATCTGTAAATGTTTTGTATTTAGTATAACTAGCATACAATGGTTTCTTAGAGTAGTTATTTAACTCCTCAAAAAACATTGTACATTCAGGAAGGTCATCATCAATTTCCATTATCATTTCTTCCAAGAGATCTCCACTATCTTATACAAATGTATTCATATCAAATGATTCATAAACTATATTATCATCCATATTGATGTAAACATTCAGTTTTCCCCGTCTATAGTCCAAAATTTATAGATTTTATTTATTCGATGAATAATCATATATTCTTCTAACTCTTCTGGAATAATGTTTCTTGAATAACTACAACATAAACAGTAAAAATAATTTTATAAGGATCTTCTACATTCACTCTTACAAATTTGATGACCACTTTAACTCTATCTTCATCTTCATTTTTCAAACGAGTAGCGTGCATCCATTTTCGGTTCATATACCACATATTGGTCTCATAAAAGATTATTTTTAAACAATATATAAATAAATTCATATTAGATTTTCATTATTAAATGTAAAAGTTATAGAGAATTCTTATAAATGAAACACAACATTTGATTATTTCAAAGAATCTCAATATGTTGAAAAAATGGGTAATTGAATTTAAGAAAGTAATTACTCCACATCAAATATTTCATAAAACCCCAAATCAGATGAAAATATATTATAGGAAACTCAGAAGTAATAAGAAAATAAAATATGATGAACGAGAATAATAAACTATCATTCAATCAACTAGATTACCGGTTTCATGGATCAAGGAATAATGCTAATTATAAAAGGGGGAGAACCATCATTATTTTTGTCGTATTTTTATGCATTTTGAAAGAAAGGAAAAAATCTTGGTTCAAGGAAATTAATACTTTGATGAAGGGAAATATGGATCATTTCTAGTAGAATATCTAAGCGCCTATATATTCCAAATCCAACAATAAGGGCTATTATGTTTGGAAAAAATAGTAGGAGATATAATATAATCATTAATAACAAAACAATCAGTGATCATTAAAATGTAATAAATATTATTTGGGTTCTATAGATAATAGAAAGTTACCTGATTACATCACTTCCCTACAGATCTAAATTGGATAAATAGAATATCATTTCAGTGAATACTTTTAGAAGCATTAAAGACACTAAAACATTATTTTATACCATGAACTGAAGTTAAATGTTTCAGAATCCCTTATACATGATTATTAAACTCATAGAGAGAGTGATGTTGAGAAGGAATTCTATAGAAGGAACAAAAGGGATGCATCATATTTCTGATGAATCATGTTATTAGTTATGTCTATGGTCTACGGATAGAAGATACGGACATGGATGGATACACTGTGGTGAATAATCTCTATGAAGATGATAATGAGAGGGAGATAAAGGAAGATAATAAATGATATTCTCACTAATCATTATAGATGTAAATTGAAATATGGATAAGGTAATGAACCTATCTTGAATTACCCAAACTACACCAGGTAAGATCATTGTATTACATCTAACAAACATTAAATTCACAAAAGGATGGTTTAAACTTTGGGTGTAAAAAACAAAAATGGGAGGTGGTCACCTCACCCAAAATAGAAACAATTAGTACCAGATCTTGAACAAAATTCTAGCATGACCCTTCGGATTAATGGAAAAATAGACCCAAAATCATTATTACCCAATTTAGCCAGGCCTATTAGACAAACAACTATGGAAATAAATTGTGCAATAGCTATATAGAAACACATACATGTCATGTATAAAAACTCACTTATAGTCTATAAGAAATATCAAATAGATAAAAAAACCTGATATCTAAACATAATGTGTACTAAAGTCACCCTAATGATTACAAAAGTGAAGGCTTGATGTGATAAAACCTCATGTGCTTAACTGGGGATGGCCCCTTTGAATATTCTCCATAGAAAAACTGAGGATCATTCTGAATTCTTAGATGAACTAGATGCTATGATACATCTAACCAATAGAGGAACATACATCACTCTACTAACATGGTTCCTGAAAATAGCATCTAAATCTGAATTCCCACTAAGGTGTCCATGAATGGTGTCAGAATATATGTAATCATTAGGGAACCACCAATGTGCCTCAAATCAATAGTCAATAAATAATAATATACATGAAATATTCTACATCTATATATACATATAAGAATAAATTATTTAGTAAGAACATATAAAACATAGCAGTAAAAAATGAATAAATCCAAGGTTTGGTGTTTAATAGAACCAATAACTCCATATATCGATAGGTTCGACACATCGGTAGTCAATCAAATGGTGGATAATAAACAAATCATTAATTTCATAATATAAAATCTAAATATTATAGAATCACTGGACCACAAATAATGACATCTTCAATGAAGAAATCAAAAAAGAAACCAAAATTAATCAATGAAAATCAAAAGTCCTGCCTCACTAGGATAAAGAAAATATGAGACCCTCTTCAGAAACCCAGAATGAAATCAAACACTGGATGTTAGACAAGTTGTTCCACCAACTGGAGGTAGTCAAGTGGTGTGATTCGAGCTTCCATTCACCAATGAGGAGCACTAATAATAGGTGGCTTATGTGGAACACTTTAGATATTGTGATAGGTTCACAAATGGTAAGGGTTTATTAAATATATCGGGACACATTTATCAACTCTTACAAATAAACACTCATAAGGAGTATTTTTATCAATGTTTAAGTAATAAGACCTCAAAAAGGACTCTTTTTTTGCTCAAAGAAAATGCTGATAAAGATTCTTTCATGAGTGCTTATTACTTAAGTGCTGATAAAGAATTTATAATTATAATTAAAAATATTTTTTTAAAAAATTAAATATACATAATAAATATATATAAATATAAATACATAAAATATATTAATTTTTAAATATATTTATTATAATTTTATAAATATTCATTTGTAATTAATTACTTTTTTAAAAAACATATTTATATCATTCTATATTTATATAATTATACATATATTTAATTAATAAATATATATAAATATAAATATAGTAAATATATTCATTATTTAATTACATTTATTATAAATTTAATAATTATTTAATTATTAAAAATTATTTTTCCATAATTATATAAATACTTTAAAAATGTATGTATTTATTTATAATTATAAATATATAACTGTATAAATATATTAAATATTCATTTATAAAGTTATTTATTTATAAATATTTTTTTACAGATGCATTTTTGACATTATTAATGAATATATAATGTAAATTGCATAAATATTTTGTAATATATAAATTAAATTTATATAAATTAATATATATATATATATATATATATATATAATTTAATAACATTAAATATCAAAAATATTTAATTTATACTTTTTATAATATTTAAAAATGCATAATAAATATATTCATTTTTAAAAGTAATTATTTAATTAATATAATTTTTAATATTTTATTAATAAAATATTTTTTATATTTATATTATTTTATTATTTTATTTTATTTATTCAGTCAATTATCAGTGTTAAAAAGTAACTGATGAAATAAATATTTATTAGCACTAAAAATAAACGGTACCCTATATTAGTGAAAAAAATAAAGCGCTGATAAAGGCTACCCTTTATCAGCACTAAAAGTAAAGCACTCATAAAGGTTTCTTTTATCCATGCTAAAAATAAAGCGCTCATAAATGTTCCCTTTATAAGCACTAAAAATCATAGATAAATGGTTAAATTCCACATCTTTTTCTTTAGCACTGACAAAGTTTCCATTTATCAGCATTTTTTAGCGTTAATAAATACCAACGTTGTTAAACGTAGGTTTTGTAGTAGTGATTGAGTGATGCGACTCATTTTCCAAGACTAAAATTTATGTATAATTATACTAATATATCCAATGAGAAAATATGTAATTTCAAACAATATTATTATTCTATATATTATGTAACAATATAATAATTATAAGAACCTAAACTTTCATAAAAAAGCATGAACATGAAAATAATGTAATTACCACCCGGAACAATGGAAATAATGTAATATTATTAACAAACGGATGATAAGATGTAATAAAAGATCATATATGGTATTATATATATTAATATGGTTCTGTAAAAATTTAATAACATGCTTAAACCATTATTCAGTAGTTTAAATCATGGTCAACCAAAAGCATGCGTGAGGTAAGGTATTCTATCTCATTTTCCTTTAATTGAGGCATATTTGAATGTGACGAACCAATTTATTTTATATGGTTCAAACAATACTCATTTCACATGTAATATCATGAATAATCTATAATTCATGGTATCTTATTCTTCAATTTTAATTATGTCATCCATGTGGATTTAAATATAATATTACAAAATGGTAAGGGACTACATCTCAATTTCACTTCACTGAGGCATATTGAGATGTTACATACCTAATTTCTTTAATATGAAATATATACTTCCCCTTTGAAGTGTTAGTCATGATTACATAATAATTCATTGTATTTTAAGTTTCAATTTGAATTTTTTTAATATGAGATATTATTACTTAATAGTTACCAAGTCGTAAAGAATTCCATAATTGAATTTTGTTTCATTAGGTTATATTACCCATTCATTGTCTTTGAAATTAAAAAATTACATGGTAAATAAATTTTAACATCCTATTTTTGTATTGCACATTTTTATTTTTTATTTATTAATGATACACATAATATATTCATTGGTTAATTCTCACCTCATCGTTTTGATTATTGTAATGGTTTATTTCACAATATCATTCTAATAGAGATTTTTCATTCTTGAATTTCAATTAAAGGGAATTATTTGATAATTTTTTAATAATACTATTGAATTTTATTCTAATTTGGTTATTCATAATTTTATCAAGTAATTATACTATTTTCCCACTCTTTGGAACTTAAAATAATTGATATTGTTTTAACAAAATCCTACATTATTTATTTGATCAGTCAGAAATCTTTTTTCTTCCAAAATAATGTTTTCTAAGAATATTTCCAGTTTTTTTAACCTTTTCAATAGGATTTGTTGAATAAATTTTACCCAATTTCAATTTTTAGAAGAAAAAAATTAATGGAATATTCATGTCGTTTGCATAGACAATGATTGTAGGGATTTTAATGAAAATGTGAATGAATATTTGTTTTAATGTGTATGACATGAATGAATTTTCCAGTTAACCTGACCACACAAATGTTTTAAATATTTTTTTATAAATTTCAAAGGATATCTTCAAAGAAAAATATTTTCAAAATGTTTTTTGAAATCTTATTTTTAAAAGGTGATTTTTAAAATTAAAAATATTTTTTTCTCATGACTATTTTTAAAGATATTTTTTTTGTTTTTTATATTTATTAATGAATATAACCCTTTATTCTAACTCCAATGGGTATATATTTTATTGGTATTATCCTTATTCTTCAACTGGATAGTTTATCGTCTTTTTGAATAAAGAGAGTATTTAAATTCACATACTAGATTCGGTTTTATATTCATTAACACACATTGTAATTAATCACTTTCCTATAGACATTAAATTTACCATAAATATCTGTATTATTTATCATATATATGTTTTTTTCTTAACCTATATATCATTTATACATATTTTATTCAACATTGAAGGTTATTTTTTTATCTTGGGAAATATTGATTAGTATATATTATTTACTCAATACAGATATTTAATGATAAGGAATATTGTTTATGAATTAAATAAATTACTTGATATATGAGGAAGGATTTAAAATTAAAAATTAGGTGGGGTCCAGTTATAGATATCCCCTTGATGCATCGATAGTTCTTAGGAGGAAAAATAGTTAGCTAGCCTTTGTTAAATGGGATTCTTTTCATCAGTTTTAAAATGTCCTGAGGATAGATCTAGATGGTCGAGGTTTCAGGTGCCTTATCAAATAATTAATAATTTCCATCATTAAGAATACAATTATTATTTTCCATGATATTTTCACAAATATATTATCTATGTATTGAATTCATTATCAATTTATTAATTAAATAGAATGTGTTTTAGTTATTTATCTTGCCAGAATGATTATGAATTATCCAATTATTTAAATGGAATGTGTGTTCTATTACTTAACTTTCTATATTGATTATTCCTTATCCATTTATTTATATTTCATGTGTGTTAATTTATTCAACTTTATATAAGGATTAGTCCTTATCTAGTTTTTAAATGGCATGCCTTCTTAGTTATTTACCTTTCCATGATGATTATTCTTATCGATTCATGATATAATCTGTTTTACTTAACCCTTACTAAGAATTTTCGTTCACCCTTATTTTTTTTCCTTAAATAAGAATACATGAATTATATTATGTTTGATATAAAAGGGTAATCTATAGTATATAATTTTATTATCGAAAAAATATGTAGTAATTTTTTCAAAAATGTAAGAGTCAAGTATGTAGATAGCTTACCAAGAATACAAAACTATTTGGTCCTCTAAGTTGTGATTCCTTATATATTATGATAATGTAATAAAGTAGACTTCGGATCTGGGATACTAGGGTCAGGGTTTATACAGAAGGTATTAGATAAATTTTAGTAGAACCCTTAGAAACCATATTTAAGGAACAAATATTAGGGATCATTATCATATGATATACTTTAAAGATAAGTGTATAAGAACATCCTAAAGTTTTTAGAAGGTATAGATTTGTGGTTTTCCCTACAATAAATCATTTATGGATACTACATGCAGAAATTGTTCTATAACAGATCTACCTAATGGTATTAACTACAAAAAGGGAATATTGATATTAACCTAATCAATACCCAGTGAATGAAAATGGGCCTTATTAATAACCAGGTTGGACAATCTTGGAGGATATGCTTAGGATAATTCAATTTTTCATTACCAACCATTATGTAGGATTTGAATAGATGATGAAAATTAATGGCCTAGGATAAATATAGGGTGTATTATATTGAAAATAATGTTTCCGGATTTGGAACTCCAATATAGGATTTTATGGTTTTCCCTATTCAGTTATTGTTTCTCACACTATAATTTATGGTTTTGGTCAATGGATAGAACATAGAGGAATCTTAGTGATAATGAATATGAAGGGAAACATAGAGACTATGAGAAATAAAATGTAAATATTACTATAGTGAAATATATTGTGATTATTCCTAATAAATATTATTTTAATATGATTAAAAGTATATACCATAACCATCTCCCAGACACCCAAAAAAGAGAATCATTGAGTTCACTAATAGGTTGAGTGATAAAGACTGTAAAGGAAAGAAAGATCAATTCCCATCATGTAAGAAATATTTAATGAGACACCCATGAAAATATCTCGATGGAATGGTAAAATTATTTACGTGTGGAAAGGAAGGGAATAAATCAAAAACATTATAAAGAGGAATGAATAGTATGATTGAAAAAAATAAATATCATCATAGGGATTAATTTTTTTTCTATTATCTAAAATGTAAAGAACCTATAAATTATCCAAGATACTACCCTCTTATAAAGGATAAACCCTATACTATGTAATGACCTATGTGAAAATAAAATCTAGGAAGTATTTATGTATTGGTGTTCATGAATTAAATTGAAAAAGAATTGTTTTTAACAATGGTATTTTGTGATAAGATTTAGGAAGCATCTAAGGGTTATGTAAAATTTTAGAAGCATATGTGTCTTTATTTATATAAGAGGTATGGGTAATATCACAGTTTTGATATTTTAAGATTTATCATAAGTTCATAATCTTAAACAAATATTTTTACATTTTATGTGATTTGAGTCTATGAAGATTAAGGGTATTTTGGGAGAAATTTTATGGCAATGTTATTTGAGGAATAATGACTTCAAATTTCATAGACATATTTTTAAAGGTACTGATAACATTTAGGGTTGATATGATCATTAATGAAATTGTAATAATAGTGAAATAAGATTATTGGAATTTTTGGAAAATATTAGTTTTATTGAAAACAGTTATAAAAATTTTATTTAATGATTAACTTTATTTAAAATATTTACATAATATTTTTTAGTAATATTATATTAATTATGTTATTATTATAAGGCCCCAGCCTTAAACCTTACTTAAAATTGAGTTATTACAAGATTACACATTGAGGATCTTTTCAGGTTTAGAGTTTTAGAGAATTAGATCATGAAACTTGCATTACATTCCACATTTAAACAAGGTGGTTACATAAAAGACAATATTCATTCTTCCCATCAATGGAAACCTATTTAAAATAAAACACGGATTCTTTCTTGACACATCCTTGACACTATCGTCACATCATGTACCTTTCCCTTGACCTGTGAAAAGAATTTCAAAAAAACTAGGGATGAGCATTAAAATCTCAGTAAGGGTTATAAAAATATGGAAAGGAAACATGAGTTCATATATACATAAGAATGAAATCATACTTTACCCATAAAACATAGGCATATCAAATCATGAATAAATCATAGAAAACATAAGACATAAAGGTAACTTTAGGCATTCATAACATTCTTACGTAGGGAGTAACCCTCTTGGTTACGTTTGGAATACCCATCACAGTATATTCCCTAAATCTCTTCGGAGAAACCTTAACGTTTCACTCCTTCGCGTTACCCAATGCATTGGAGAGCTATAACGGGCTCACCCGCCCTTAGTTTATCACGGAACCACCCGTTCTTCATAACAATGCCCAAGGACCATAACATAATCGTATCACATAAAACATGCATAAAGGAAACATAGCATTTCCACATTTCAATCACAATATAACATTTTAGTATATTGAAATAATGAATCCATTCAAAAAGAAACCATTTCCAAAACCATTTAAAACATTTAATAAAGAGATTTTTGAATCAAAGTGTCCCATACCACCTTGAAGCTTAATACTTTAAACCATTAATATCCATATAAATGAATCCTTAAAACCATTTTGAAAACATGGTTATTAATAAGAACAAATAATTAAAACATTTAAAATGATATTTTGGTTAAAGTGGTTTTACCAAAATTAGAGACACTTGAATACAACAATTGGGGAATAACATTTAGTCAGAACCTTATAATATCATGAGAATAAATGGATTCATGATATAATACTCCAAAGGACAGTATATACACCATATAAGAGTGAATTGGTGCATAACAACAACGAACCCTCAATAGAAATGTCAAATGTGATGAAATCCCTTATAAAGAAGGTATCCTTAAATTAAGGACAAATAAATCTCAAAAATATGTGTGACAAATATAAATACACCCAATATAAGTGGATATTAAGTGTAAAACAATAAAAGTTCATTTACACATATTCAATGGATGACATATTCAATGACTACATGTTGAACCCAAAGAAATCGAAATTGGGTTAAAAAGTTCCTTTGACAGCCTAACGACATCACATCAAAATGAGTTGATGAGAGATAAAAATTGTATCTCATCACTTGGACATTTACATCAATAAGGATATATTAGAACATATCCCAACATAACAATATGTATATTATAAGACCCAACAAAAGAATTCTTTTAAAAAAAAGGAGGGTGAAAGGTTCCCTTACCGACTTGGGTATCTTTCAAAACATACACCCCATGAACGAAGGACAATAGATCATTGATGTAAATACTCATAAACGAAAGTTTATTACACAAAGAGTAGAATAATGGGCTGTACATACACCACTCAATGGAATTTGTGGCAAATGTATCATAAATCTCAATGTAATAAAAGTGAGATGAAAAATCCCTTACGAAAACTCTGCAGCCTAACGACGCCACATAAAACTTCCGAATATGGATTGATGAGATCAAATAGGGTATCTCATCACATTACAATAAAATTTACAGCAAGAGGAATATAAAAGAACATCCCCCAACATTACAAAGAGGAGCTTAAAAGAAGTGACATAAAGGAGAGTACTTAGAAAGAAAGAGAGAGGTTAGATCTCTTACGAAAGTTCGGCAGCCTAACGGCGCCACTCAAAACTTCCAAAATGGATTGATGAGAGAGAATAGGGTCCCTAATCACATGAACATAAAAATTACAGTAATTATAATATAAAATAACATCCGAATCACAAGAAAGATGAGCTTAGAAGGAATGACATAAAAGAGTGTACTTAAAAAGAGAGGAGTAGGATCCCTTACCTCGGGTCTGACTTGACTCGATCGTTCTTTAATCTCCTGAATAATAAACTTGAGTTAATTTCTAATTCCTTGAGAACCTTTTTCAAGTTAATTATTACTTTTATACCACTTATTACCATTTCATAAACATTATTTAATCATTTAAGTTAATAATATTTGTTTTGTCGATATTCGGTTCTTAAGTCGAAAGTGGACTTCTTACAATTACATGTTGTTCGTGTGTCCAAAAGTTTATTATATCCAGAATTTTATTCATTATGTAGATATCATATATGTCATATATATCCAGTACATGAATGCATTTATAACATTACATAATCATTTAGAGGTATGAAATGAAATGCACCGTTCATGGAGACGGTAAGCCGTACGTACGCATGAACGCTACTTTCATTTCTATTCCGTATTTTATAGAATAGAATAATAATGATATAAAGGTATATTATAATTCCAGTATAATATCATATATAATATCATATTTCCATCCTTTATACATCCCACATATGGTATTTAACGAATCAAATCACTTTGAGGGGGCGGTAGTCCGCACTTCCTTAAATGAAGATATCGCGTATACCCATAATGGAAGCCATAAAGGTAAGACAAAAATGAAAAATACAGAAGCATAAATAAAACATAAACATATTATATATCATATATAAAAATAGTGACATCATAATGGCCGCCTTTAAAGGTGTTAAATGAGTATTGAACAATCATCGTTTCGGGAGGCAGAATTTCACCATCCATGGAAACCGTATGTTCTTTAACCATTTGATGTAGTTGTGTGAGAGTGTAGCTCGAATAAATATTTTAACAACATCCTAGTATATTGAATATACTGGTGTTGTTACAAAATAAGTAAATAAAAAGAGTTTAGGAGGTTGGAGAAGCAAAATAAAACAAATGAACATGAGAGAATGAATTACCTTTAAAAGTGTAACTCCTTTTGATTTGAGCCTAAAGGATTCCTTTGAAAGGATTCTGCCCAAATGGAATACTCTAGGATGAGGAGAGGGATGTGGAGAGAGTAAATGGGCAGGGTTTGGCCGAGCCAAAGGCTTGAGGAGTGTGTTAAATGAGGTAGAGGTGGGGGCCTTTTATAAGAGGAGAGGAGGGGTACTTTTGGAAAGTAAAGAAATATTACTTTATTTGAAAATGTTTTTCGGTTTCAAAAGGTCCCACATTGATATAATTCGTGGATAAGGTGATAAGGCTTATAAATCCACTCATCCAATAAGTTTTTGACATGTTTAGTTCATAGAGTTTACATTATCTTTCCATTTTATTTAAATCCTCAAATAATGATGTCATCGCTGCATCATTATTATGTCATAAATAATTTAATTTATTTAATGTCTAAAAATTATAAAAAAATACTATGATGTAGGAAATCTTTTTAGATTTCCAATGAATATTTATAATCAAAAAGATGACTTGTATAACCCCACTTAAAAATTGTTTTAGTAAAACATATCATGTTTGTGTCAATTTTACTTTTACATTAAATAAAATGTTATTTATGTCATTTCTCAACCAAAGTGGATCCATGGGGTCCCCAAGTTGACCCATGGCTTGTCTTGCTCGGCCATGATACAACCAATGAGGGTAAGACATGTTTCAAGCTCATCTCATTTTATTAAAGCATTATTTTTACCTTAAACTACACTAATTACCACTAATCGCGATTAAAAACTTAATAAGTTACTATTCACCAAAAAATTATTTTAATCTCATTGAACCACATTTTACTTCTTAATGACAACCATTTATGTCGGATTTTTGAAAATCAAAACACAATGATGGAAAAATTTCATTTAAACGGAAAATCAGTTTTATAAGTACCACTTAGTGGTTTCACTATTCATCAAAAATTGAAGTTTTTCAGAAAAATCCCAAAAATTCACCCTAAGCTATATTTGATATTCTGAATTCAAAAATGAAGTCCATTTTACAAAATTCAAAACATATAAGTCACATTAATTAATTTAATAATTAATTCCCGCTGTCATGACAAATAGCGTGTTTTATGAAACAATAAGTATCAAAAGATTGACACTAGTTTAAGTCTGATTTCAAAGTGAAATTGATTCCAACGACCACTATTGGATTTAATGGTAAAAATATTTTCTAATTTCACTTTAAAACCAATTCAAAATATAATCTAATCATATAAATAAATTAGATTAAAAAGTGGTTTTGAATTAAAATACAACATTTTACACTATTCATTAAAAAAATGAACTTTATCGGAAAGATACCAAAAATTTACACAAAGTAAATTTTGATGTCCCGATTCTTAATAAGAGTTTTATTTGGTCCAAAAGAATGTTTAAGAGAGAACAAAACTATATTTAAGGATGGTTCTCCATCAAATGGTGATAAGTGAACCTTTAGTGAAAACTAGGGCATATACGCCTAAAATTGAATTCTTTCCGTATTTTAAGCCTTTATCTTTTATTGTATAAATGTAAAAATATTTAAGAACATATATAATCATATTTTAGTAATTTCTATCCATTCCCGCCATTACAACGGCTATATGTTAACTACCATTTAGAATAATATTATTTTATTATTAGAGTGCAACGTAAGATTCCTAAGAAACTCGTTGTTGCGTGTTGGGTACGCCATCGAGCATAGCGTCCCCTTTAAAGTCATCTTAATATTTTATTCACAAATATGGATAAATATGAAAATGTCATATTCCTTATTTACCTGGGGTGTTACATCCTTCCCCCCTTTTGGGAATTGCGTCATCGCAATTTTAAAATTGTGCTTGGAAACATCCTTGAACGTCCCACATCGGAACAAGAGTCGGTAAAACAATCACTTTAAAATAAAGAAAGATAAGCACAGAGGTCACCCGAGTTAACCCATACTAGGATTCAAAGTATGAAAATATGGACATGGAAAAGAAAACATAGGGTCATGTTCCGATGGAGAGTGATAGAAAACATGTTTAGGAGAAAGTTAACAATAAGAAAATCACAAACTTGTGATGGGTTAAACGGTGTTGGGTTCCCCAGTAGGAAAAGTTAATAGACAACATTTTTGTTTTAAGTTACTTTTTATTGAGGAATTTATTCATAAGGAAGCATAATCACTTATCATGTTGACTTTCAACTTTTACTAGATTCCTTAGTCAAACTCATATTTTTTCCAAAAGACAAGTATTTAGGGAGACTTGTTCGCATTAAGAGTACTTTAATCAACTTCTAGAGAATCACCTAATCCCCAAAAGAGAACTATATACATCCCATGTATTTAGGCATTAACCAAAACCAAAACCAAAAAGGTTAGTACAAGATCAGATAATCCAGAAAAGTATAACCCCTTATAAAAAGAAAATTTATTCTTAATCTCCAAAATTTTTCCAACAAAACCCAAAGTTCAACGAGGACCATCCGATAAACAATTTGTCCATAAAATTCTTCAAAGTAAACCAATATAAGATTGAAACCCAAATATTTGAAGGATTTAGTCACATAGTCTTCCGAGTTAAATCGTAACATTTATCTCCAAACAACATCAGTTGCTCCTAAAGTCTCACATTGAAAAGTAATTATCCTAATCACATATCCTCCAAAATAAACGTACTCTTAATTCATAAAATCATATAACTAAAAAGAATCAGTCAAACTAACCAGGGAATTCACGTAGTCCAGTGGTAGGTGATAAATACCAGTCGCACATTGGTTGTGGGTTCGATTCCCGCAGCATTGTCCGACGCGACGGGTTGTCACATGGTCTTCGTGTTGTCCTTTTTCCAAAACTATATAATTCTCAAATCATTACCCAAAAAGGGATAAAATCATCAAAAATAACCATAACATAATTTAACCTCAATTTTATCTCATGCCTTTCACTTCAATCATAACATATGGTAACCCATAATTACCTCAAAAGTAAGGATCATATAAACCCAAATGGTTCTTTATAACTATGTCCACAAAAGAAAAGATAACTATTACTTGAATAAATTTTGCCTATATTAAACATCAGGGTTACACATAATATAAAAAGTCTTCTAATGTAACCCCATCATCAAAAGAGACTTAATACTCTTAAGAATTTCACCCTAACTCCTGAAGCCCTTATATGTTGACATCTTACTCATTCAACATTCTTCATGATCCAATATCCATTCCTTTCCAACTTATTCCAAAATACCTCTTTCCTACAAACAAAATCATGAATCATATCCTAAGATTCCAAAATAAGAAAACAATAGTCATGAAATAGTACATACCTTTGATTGGTCATTGTCAGTTTCTTCATCCTCAATCGGAATGGAATTAGGTATTGGTAAACGAATATTGGTACGCTCTTGGTGACCCCATTCACGAAACTTCTTCATAGGACATGTGTTTGCATAATGACCATGCACACCACATTTAAAACATTCAATTGATCCCTCAGAAAGAACATCTTTCCCTTTCCTCGAGTCAACTGGATTCTTCCTTTTTCCATGGCAGGTTCTTGCTTTATAACCTTCATTTCCACATCTATAGCATATTTCTGTCCCTTTGAAACATTTTCCTAGGTGTTTCTTTCCACATCTTTGACACATAGGTTTTTGAACACACTTACCTTTATGATTATTACCTGTACTTCCGTAGGGATTTGTTTCTTGCATATATGATGCCTTAGAGAAATATCCAAGGTTTAGGTGGTCAATCATGACTCCAGATAGTTGGTTGAGGATAATCAAAAGAGTTCTCATTGCAGCTCCCATATCATTCAGTTGCTTTCTCAAAAAACTTTCACAGTTTCCTTCACATCCACTGTTACTTTGGTGCCTGCTAGATCCAGCCATTTACTAAAACCAAAAAGGTCAGTGTGAGTATATCAACAAAACCATCATGTACTAATGAGTAATATAGACAATAAGATATACTTACTCATTCACTTTATCTAAAACTAAGACTCTTTCTGAAATCCTAACCATTATGGTAATGGTCAATTATGCTTAAAGAATACCCTAACCTCTAAAGTTATCTAAACCGACCTTTGATACCAACTATAAGGCCCCAGCCTTAAACCTTACTTAAACTTGAGTTATTACAAGATTACACATTGAGGATCTTTTCAGGTTTAGAGTTTTAGAGAATTAGATCATGAAACTTGCATTACATTCCACATTTGAACAAGGTGGTTACATAAAAGACAATATTCATTCTTCCCATCAAAGGAAACCTATTTAAAATAAAACACGGATTCTTTCTTGACACATCCTTGACACTATCGTCACATCATGTACCTTTCCCTTGACCTGTGAAAAGAATTTCAAAAAAACTTGGGATGAGCATAAAAAGCTCAGTAAGGGTTATAAAAATATGGAAAGGAAACATGAGTTCATATATACATAAGAATGAAATCACACTTTACCCATAAAACATAGGCATATCAAATCATGAATAAATCATAGAAAACATAAGACATAAAGGTAAATTTAGGCATTCATAACATTCTTACGTAGGGAGTAACCCTCTTGGTTACGTTTGGAATACCCATCACAGTATATTCCCTAAATCTCTTCAGAGAAACCTTAACGTTTCACTCCTTCGCGTTACCCAATGCATTGGAGAGCTATAACGGGCTCACCCGCCCTTAGTTTATCACGGAACCACCCGTTCTTCATAACAATGCCCAAGGACCATAACATAATCGTATCACATAAAACATGCATAAAGGAAACATAGCATTTCCACATTTCAATCACAATATAACATTTTAGTATATTGAAATAATGAATCCATTCAAAAAGAAACCATTTCCAAAACCATTTAAAACATTTAATAAAGGTATTTTTGAATCAAAGTGTCCCATACCACCTTGAAGCTTAAAACTTTAAACCATTAATATCCATATAAATGAATCCTTAAAACCATTTTGAAAACATGGATATTAATAAGAACAAATAATTAAAACATTTAAAATGATATTTTGGTTAAAGTGGTTTTACCAAAATTAGAGACACTTGAATACAACAATTGGGGAATCACATTTAGTCAGAACTTTATAATATCATGAGAATAAATGGATTCATGATATAATATTCCAAAGGACATTATATACACCATATAAGAGTGAATTGGTGCATAACAACAATGAACCCTCAATAGAAATGTCAAATGTGATGAAATCCCTTATAAAGAAGGTATCCTTAAATTAAGGACAAATCAATCTCAAAAATATGTGTGACAAATATAAATACACCCAATATAAGTGGATATTAAGTGTAAAACAATAAAAGGTCATTCACACATATTCAATGGATGACATATTCAATGACTACATGTTGAACCCAAAGAAATCGAAATTGGGTTAAAAAGTTCCTTTGACAGCCTAACGACATCACATCAAAATGAGTTGATGAGAGATAAAAATTGTATCTCATAACTTGGACATTTACATCAATAAGGATATATGAGAACATATCCCAACATAACAATATGTAAATTAAAATACCCAACAAAAGAATTCTTTTAAAAAAAGGAGGGTGAAAGGTTCCCTTACCGACTTGGGTATCTTTCAAAACATACACCCCATGAAAGAAGGACAATAGATCATTGATGTAAATACTCATAAACGAAAGTTTATTACACAAAGAGTAGAATAATGGGCTGTACATACACCACTCAATGGAATTTGTGGCAAATGTATCATAAATCTCACTGGAAAAAAGTGAGATGAAAAATCCCTTACGAAAACTCGGCAGCCTAACGACGCCACATAAAACTTCCGAATATGGATTGATGAGATCAAATAGGGTATCTCATCACATTAAAATAAAATTTACAGCAAGAGGAATATAAAAGAACATCCCCCAACATTATAAAGAGGAGCTTAAAAGAAGTGACATAAAGGAGAGTACTTAGAAAGAAAGAGAGAGGTTAGATCTCTTACGAAAGTTCGGCAGCCTAACGGCGCCACTCAAAACTTCCAAAATGGATTGATGAGAGAGAATAGGGTCCCTCATCACATGAACATAAAAATTACAGTAATTATAATATAAAATAACATCCCAATCACAAGAAATATGAGCTTAGAAGGAATGACATAAAAGAGTGTACTTAAAAAGAGAGGAGTAGGATCCCTTACCTCGGGTCCGACTTGACTCGATCGTTCTTTAATCTCCTGAATAATAAACTTGAGTTAATTTCTAATTCCCTAAGAACCATTTTCAAGTTCATTATTACATTTATACCACTTATTACCATTTCATAAACATTATTTAATCATTTAAGTTAATAATATTTGTTTTGTCGATATTCGGTTCTTAAGTCGAAAGTGGACTTCTTACAATTACATGTTGTTCGTGTGTCCAAAAGTTCATTATATCCAGAATTTTATTCATTATGTAGATATCATATATGTCATATATATCCAGTACATGAATTCATTTATAACATTACATAATCATTTAGAGGTATGAAATGAAATGCACCGTTCATGGAGACGGTAAGCCGTACGTACGCATGAACGCTACTTTCATTTCTATTCCGTATTTTATAGAATGGAATAATAATGATATAAAGGTATATTATAATTCCATTATAATATCATATATAATATCATATTTCCATCCTTTATACATCCCACATATGGTATTTAATGAATCAAATCACTTTGAGGGGGCGGTAGTCCGCACTTCCTTAAATGAAGATATCGCGTATACCCATAATGGAAGCCATAAAGGTAAGACAAAAATGAAAAATACAGAAGCATAAATAAAACATAAAAATATTATATATCATATATAAAAATAGTGACATCATAATGGCCACCTTTAAAGGTGTTAAATGAGTATTGAACAATCATCGTTTCGGGAGGCAGAATTTCACCATCCACGGAAACCGTATGTTCTTTAACCATTTGATGTAGTTGTGTGAGAGTATAGCTCGAATAAATCTTATAACGACATCCTAGTATATTGAAGATACTGGTGTTGTTACAAAAGAAGTAAATAAAAAGAGTTTAGGGGGTTGGAGAAGCAAAATAAAACAAATGAACATGAGAGAATGAATTACCTTTAAAAGTGTAACTCCTTTTGATTTGAGCGTAAAGGCTTCCTTTGAAAGGATTCTGCCCAAAGGGAATCCTCTAGGATGAGGAGAGGGATGTGGAGAGAGTAAATGGGCAGGGTATGGCCGAGCCAAAGGCTTGAAGAGTGTGTTAAATGAGGTAGAGGTGGGGGCCTTTTATAAGAGGAGAGGAGGGGTACTTTTGGAAAGTAAAGAAATATTACTTTATTTGAAAATGTTTTTCGGTTTCAAAAGGTCCCACATTGATATAATTCGTGTATAAGGTGATAAGGATTAGAAATCCACTCATTCAATAAGTTTTTGACATGTTTAGTTCATAGATTTTACATTATCTTTCCATTTTATTTAAATCGTCAAATAATGATGTCATCGCTGCATCATTATTATGTCATAAATAATTTAATTTATTTAATGTATAAAAATTATAAAAAAAAATACTATGATGTAGGAAATATTTTTAGATTTCCAATGAATATTTATAATCAAAAAGATGACTTGTATAACCCCACTTAAAAATTGTTTTAGTAAAACATATCATGTTTGTGTCAATTTTACTTTTACATTAAATAAAATGTTATTTATGTCATTTCCCAACCAAAGTGGATCCATGGGGTCCCCAAGTTTCCCATGGATTGTCTTGGTCGGCCATGATACAACCAATGAGTGTAAGACTTGTTTCAAGCTCATCTCATTTTATTAAAGCATTATTTTTACCTTAAATTACACTAATTACCACTAATCGCGATTAAAAACTTAATAAGTTACTATTCACCAAAAAATTATTTTAATCTCATTGAACCACATTTTACTTCTTAATGACAACCATTTATGTCTGATTTTTGAAAATCAAAACACAATGATGGCAAAATTTCATTTAAACGGAAAATCAGTTTTATAAGTACCACTTAGTGGTTTCACTATTCATCAAAAATTGAAGTTTTTCAGAAAAATCCCAAAAATTCACCCTAAGCTATATTTGATATTCTGAATTCAAAAATGAATTCCGTTTTACAAAATTCAAAACATATAAGTCACATTAATTAATTTAATAATTAATTCCCGCTGTCATGACAAATAGCGTGTTTTATGAAACAATAAGTATCAAAAGATTGACACTAGTTTAAGTCTGATTTCAAAGTGAAATTGATTCCAACGACCACTATTGGATTTAATGGTAAAAATATTTTCTAATATCACTTTAAAACCAATTCAAAATATAATCTAATCATATAAATAAATTAGATTAAAAAGTGGTTTTGAATTAAAATACAACATTTTACACTATTCATTAAAAAAATGAACTTTATCGGAAAGATACCAAAAATTTACACAAAGTAAATTTTGATGTCCCGATTATTAATAAGAGTTTTATTTGGTCCAAAAGAATGTTTAAGTGTGAACAAAACTATATTTAATGACGGTTCTCCATCAAAAGGTGATAAGTGAACCTTTAGTGAAAACTAGGGCATATACGCCTAAAATTGAATTCTTTCCGTATTTTAAGCCTTTATATTTTATTGTATAAATGTAAAAATATTTAAGAACATATATAATCATATTTTAGTTATTTCTATCCATTCCCGCCATTACAACGGCTACATGTTAACTACCATTTAGAATAATATTATTTTATTATTAGAGTGCAACGTAAGATTCCCAAGAAACTCGTTGTTGTGTGTTGGCTACGCCATCGAGCATAGCGTCCCCTTTAAAGTCATCTTAATATTTTATTCACAAATATGGATAAATATGAAAATGACATATTCCTTATTTACCTGGGGTGTTACAATTATACTTATAGAAAAAGGGAAACACACATGTCAGGTCAAATCATATCATGTCCAGCAAGGCTACAATGCTTGAACACAGACCGAATGATGATAAGGGTTTAAAATCTTCAACTAGACTACGTAATTCCTTGGTTAGTATTTAATTATTTTAACTTAAATGACTTTTCAAGTAAATATTATTAATGAACTAGTTGTGTTAGTGTTTAGGTTTATATATTAATGTATTATACTAGATAAATTTTGTTAAAAATATAGGTTTTGGAAAATAGTTAGAGTCATATAGAAAGACTTGTCACATTATTATGGATCTTATGATATATTAAATGTTGATTTTAGTGATTCAGGAATAAAAAACCATTTTTTAATTTCTTAGAGTAAGAGAGGAAGTGGAAATTGATTTAAGAAAAACAAATGTATTAAATGTTTCTTATCAAATTGATATATATCAAGTATACATATTCCCTTATATTCATTGATATTAAAAGAATTAATCAAAAATAGAAACAGTGTAGTGAATAAAAATTAATCCGATTAATTTTATATCAGATGAATCCAATGATCTTTTAAATAGAGACCAGATTTATGGTTTTTAGGACCTTCACATACCATTGATCATTAACTTTCTTGTGATCAATGACATTTGTCAATCTATATAATTTATTTTCTTCTATATCTATGTTTTCATTTCCCACCCATGTTCTCTAACTGAAAAAACTTGTTTTGTGTTATTATTATGTGCTTCATACATACTTTTATCTCTTACTAATAGGATATTTTATTAAACCTCTGACAATGTGGGTCTTTCAACAATATAATTTTCAAATATCAAACCCGATATTGCCGAGATCAATATTTAGTTGTGAGGAAACAATTTATTTAAGGTGGGAAAAATGTAACACCCTGAGATTTTTAAATTAGAAAATTATTTTTGATAGCATTTATGACATGAAAAAACAGTTATAAAAGAATTTATAACACCTTATACATTATGAAATATTTTATTTTAAATAATTTTAATCTCTTCAATGGCTTGTAGAACAAGTAACCCTGAGTCAATATGAACCAAAATATAGAATATCGTTATAACCAATCCATTAATTTGGAGGGTATGATTAATATAAACTAAATTAGGAAAATTATTTTAATCCATTTATTAGAAACAAAATAACAATCATATAAAACAAGAAAATAAATATTTTCTGAAAAAATGTATTTTTTCTAAAAGACGATATTGTCACCCTTCGCACACCTAATTTAAAATTAATTTTCACTTATTTTATAAAATTTATTTTACAAAATAAAATTAATTTTTTAAATCCTAATATCAAAATTTTCTTAAACTTAATTTTTTGTATTTTACTAAAATATTTTATTTTTTGATGAAGAGTGAAAAATATTAAATTTTAAATGAAAACTGCATTTTCAATTAAATTATTTTTAAAGGTAAATTATTATATTAAGTCTTTTTAAATTAAAATTACTTCAATTATTTATATTTTTATAATTTATTTCATTTCAATAATTTTTTTTTGGATTTTTATATAAATACATTGAAAACTTTTGAACCTTTTCTCTTTGAAAACCCACTTTCTTATCGCATATGTGGTGTTAACATTAAATTTAAAATTTCCAATTCTGTGAATTGAATTTGAAAAATTGTATTTAATATTTTAAAAAAATGTAATTTATATTATCTAATATGTTAAAAATAATATTTTCCCAAAATTAATAGTGAAAATATTAAAAATTAATTATCATGGGTAAGATAAAAATTAGTTTACCATAAGTTTAAAATATGATAATAAGGGATAAAATAACAATCAAACTTATAAAAATATTATTTAATTTTTATATTTTAACCTTATAATTACCAATATCTAATATATATCCATTGGTAAGCTTTTTTTATGTGAATGGATTTATCATTTTGGATTCTTTTAGGAAATTCCCTTGTAATTTCATAGGAGGTCCTCTTTCTCCACCTATAAAATGGCACTTGATCCCTTAAATAATTCAAAATTTCAAATCAATTTTTATCTACCAAAACCTTAAAAATTATCTCTAAAAAATCATTAGTATCATTATATCATTTTTTCTCCGAAAATTCCATCCCTAGATTCCTTAATAGGAGATCCAAATAAGGTTTCTCTTAGAGAAGGTAATTATCTTAACAAAGACCTATAATTTTATTTCTTCTTTTTTCAACATAAATTACGTATTAAAATATCCAATTTAATAAAATAATTTTGTATCATATAAATAGATATTATTATGTTTTTTTAATAATATTAACTCATCCCCACTTCCATCAAATGGGAAACGAAATCATCGACCATGTGTAGAGAAGACTATCACCTCAGGAATCAATATAGTTCATTTTCCATTAACTCATTTTTAAGGATGGATATAATTATGGATTTAAAAAACGTATATAATATTTATTATTTAAATAATATTATTTAATTTTAATATCACATATACCTTTTTACATTCCAGTCCATTTCAAATATGATAACGTAGCTCAAGTGTTTGGCGGACCACTGCCTCGTGAAGCGATGTGATTCCCTTTTCACATATGATTTACATGGAATAAAATAAGGCTAAAATTAATTAACCTATTTGAAATATATGATATGATATTTATTATTTAAAATTAATATATCAACCACTTCTTTAACATTTCACTCATTAAGGGAATGATATAATCGCTCGCATGTATGTATGGCCTACTATCTCCAGGAAGTGATGTGACTCATTTTCCTTACCCATGTTTTAAGAATGATTATAATAATATATTTAATGAGTAAATACAGTATTTATATCATTATTATAATTATATTTATTATGTTACTATATAATATTCATAAGAATAAAAACTTTCATAATAAATAATGAATGAGAAAACATGGTAATTAACACCCAAAATAATGGAAATAATTAGTGATTATTAACAAAAAATTTATAAGATGTAAAAAAAGGATCATATATGATATTATAAATGTAAATATGGTTTTGAAATAAATTAATAACATTATTAAAACCATTATAAAAGATGATAAATCACATCCAACCAAAAGGGAGCTTGAGGTAGGGGTTTCTGTTTGATTTTACTTTCATTGAGGCATGTTTTTATATTATGAACAAATTAATTTTATATGAAATATGAACTACCCATTTCACATGTAATATAAATAATAATTTTTTATTATTTATTTATTATTTTTCAATTTTATTTATTTCAACCATGTGGATTTGGCATGAATGTTACCAAGTTATAAGTGACTGTGTCCCAATTTCAATTCATTGAGGCATATTTTAATGTTATGCATATAATTTCATTTATATGTTTTATATAGTTCCCCTTTGACATGTAATTTCATGATTAATAAATAATTCATGGTATTTTAGGTTTGAATTTAAATTATAACATTCAAGGGGGTTTGACGTAAAATTTACCAATTGGTGATGAATTTCATAACTCAATTTCATTTCATTGGTTTATATTACTCATTCATTGTCCTTGATATTCTAAGATTATGTGTGTGATGGATTTTGAAAACCTATTTTTTATTTAAATTGTTTTATGTGGATTTAAAATTGATACACATAATATTTTCATTGGATAATAATCACTTCAAAATTATGATCATTGTAAGAGTTTATTTCACAATCTCATTATAGTTAAGATTATTCATTACTGAATATCATTTGAAGGGAATTATTTTATCATTTTATTATAAACCCATTTAATTTTATTCTAATCTTTTTATTCATTATATTTTCAGGTAATAGTACCATTTTTCCAATGTTTGGTAGTTCAAATAATTTGAAAACAAATTATGGAAATCTAACATCATTTCTCTCGTTAGTCAGAAATATGATGTCTTTTCTAAAAATAATTTCAAAAATAATATTAACCATATAAAAATTATTTATTAAAGAAGTTTTACACATTTTTACTTTTTTAAAAAAATTATAAAGTAATCTTCATATAATTTTTAAAAACAACACTCATTTAGCTTTTACTGAAATAAGCAAAATAAATATTTGTTTCAATGTGTATGACATGAATTGAATTTAAATCTATCATGGCCACTAAAATGTTTTAAATATTAATTTATTAGTTTAAAATATCCTATTAAAAGAAAAATATTTTCAATTTTATTTTTAAATTTTAGTTTCAAAAGGATATTTTCTTTAAGAAACTTTTTTTAGATATTTTTATTCTGTTTCTATTCATCAATGACAACAACCCTTTATTATTACTCTAATAGGTATATTTTTTATTTTTACCATCTTTATTATTCTTCTCGATGGTTTTGATCATTTTGAACAAGGAATGTATTGAGAATCACTTCCTTGTCTCATTTTTATAGTCTTTAACTTTCCCTTTAAGTATTCAATTTCTTATAGACAACAAATTTCCCCTAAATATCCATATTATATATAATGGAAATGTTTATCGATTAAACCATATATCATTTCTAAATATTATATTGTATACTGAATTTTATTTCTTCATTAGGGGAAATATTGATAAATCTTAATTCTTTTCTCAATATAGATATTTGATGATAAGGCACATTGTTCATGAATTAAATCAATTACTCGATATAGGAGGAATTATTTAGACATGAAGACATGGGTGGGGCATAGTTATAGATATCCCCTTGATTGATTAATAATAACCAAATAATGAAATAGTATCAAGTCATGGTGTAATGGGTTTCTACCCCTCAGTTTTAAAGTCTTGAGTATAGATATTGATGGTAGAGGTATCACGTGCCTGAGACATGCCATCCAACAATTAATCATTTATTTGTTTAAGAATTTAGTTATTATTATCATTGATATTTTCACAATTTTATTACCTATATATGCATTTAATTATAATTTTATTTATTATATAGAATTTGTTTTTAGTTATTTACCTTTCCATATTGATTATTCATTATCCTGTAATTTAAATTTCATGTGTGATCTGTTATTTAACATTCCTTATTGGTTATAAATTTTCCAATTATGTAAATAAAAGGATTATTTAGTTATTTACCTTTCCATATTGATTATTAATTATCCATCTATTTAAATATATTTTGAGTTTATTTTTTACCTTTCTATGATGATTACACATAATGATTCATGATAGCTTTCTCTATAACTAACCCTTACTAAGCATTTGATACCACATTTATTTATTTCATTTCCTTGGATCCATTAAGTATACAATTTTTGATATGAAACTATATTATAGCTGGAATAATTTTAATCTTGAAGAAAACTATTTTACAATTTGTTTTTTCAAATGTGATATAAGACTAAAGTATGTGTCTACTTTACCATAACCACCAAATGATTCTGTCCTTCCAAATATGATTTTTGGTATCTTATTCTAACTTAATAATTCTAACACCATATCTAGGATACTAATTTTGGGTTATATATAGTAGTTTCCATTGGAAACATTTTGTTGATCTAAGTCTATCATATTATTTAATGTTTGTAGAAAAATGAAATTTTTACTTCACTATAATCCCTTAAACATCACTTCTAACTGTTCAATTTATAAATTTATTTTGAAATAAACTATTTTAGTTGTTTTAAAATTCCTTAGGATTCAGAATTAGGGAAAATTTTGGCGCTTAAGTGTGGGAGATGGGTTTTAAGATATTTTTTTAATTTTACTTTATTCTTATACATATTATAAACCCCTAAATTTTTTGAAATTTGATTATTTTAAAAGTTCCCTTTACCACATTTAGGGGATGATAAATTTCCTAAAATTGAAATCTATTTTTCTATATTGTGGAGGTTAATTTCTATTATATTATTTATTTAATTGAGTACATCATTTTATTTCCCTCTAGATAAAATCTTCATTTGGTAAAAATTTTGGATTATGTTTTACAATTTTCATTGACATTGACAATTTTTATTTGAATTCACTTCAGAATATATTCATCTAAATGAGATATGAAAAAAAAATATTAATGTACGTTAAAAATTTTATTATTTATTATTTTAATTATGGATGAATTATTTATTCCACTAATATTTATCACTTCTCATCCAAGGGTGTGTCTAAATATTCATAGCTCATAATTTATTTTTGTTTCCTCACTTGGAGGTAATGAGATGTTTTGAAAAAAATTGATGAAAATTGAAATGTATTTAATTCTTTTAAAAATTATCGATTTAATTTTTTTTAAATAGAAAACCAACTTTAAACTAAAACCATTTAGTTTTGAGTGGTAAATCTTCTTGATAACTTGAGTGGTTCTATGGGGAAAATATTTATGAAACCCAATTCCATATATCATTTTAGTCTTTTAGTAATGAGGTTTATTTTTTTACACTAAATGTGATAAACTAGTAACTTGAGGACAATCAATATCATATGTGTTATGGAATTTTATATTCCTCATTTAGAGTATGTTTTTTTGCATGTTTTATGGGGATTTAATTGAGACTTTAATGTTCCACTATGCTTTAAATGTGTAAATAATAAATATTTTTTTTAACTATATTGAAATGATTATTATTTTAATATATAGAAAGAAATAATGGTGTTCGGTACTTAAATAATAAATGGTCATTTGGTTAAATTTTCATATTATTTAAGAACTTTTATTCTTTCTTTTCAAATTTAATTTTTTTGTCTTTGGATTAAATGATTTCATTATTCCATGTATTCATTTTAAATATCAAATTATTGAAATATTCATTAATTTTGAAATTTGTTTTGTCAATTACAACTCAAATTTATTTTTCTACCTAAATTTATTTCTTATTTGAAATTTAAACCAAAGGGGGATCTGAGATAAATGATTCTTAGAGAGTTATTACGGAAGCTTCTAGATATCATTTGAATTGTAAAAAGGGTTATTTGATATGGGTTAGTTTCATGTTAGTTAAATCAATTTGTTAGGGAGTTCTACTGGAGTCACCATTGAGGAATGTGAAGAACGTTAAGTTCCACTATGTGGATGATATAAAGGTGATAATCGAAATTGATATCAGTGATACAGAGTATGATTTTCCATTTCATGAGTTCACTAAAGAATGATCATGATATGAATTAGCTTAAATAGGTTTAGAAACACATTAATGGGAAATAAATCACCATTGGGATGTAGGGAATAACATATTCATCATTCTCTAGTAAACAACAATTAGGGCCAGAGCTGGGGAGTACGAGCTAAGAGTTAATGATGTAGAAAACCTGATATAGCTAGGGAAGTGGAGTTCAAAGGTTAATAGAGAATAATTTATACCCCCCCACATAATTTATTAATAAATTTAAATAATATTTGTCACATTATTAGCTTCTAACATAACATGAACTATAATAGAATTCCTAATGGGTAATTTATTGATTATATTTTTGGAGGCTTTTCATTCTCTTGATCATTAAATTCTTAGTTGCGATTCATCTATCATGGTACTTTCACTTGAATTCGATATTGTTTTTGATTGAGATAATAATAGTTTAAAATCACTTCATGGACATACAAAAATCTTTTTTTCTTTCTATAGTCTTCTATAGAAGGAATATTAGTAACATGAAGTAATATAAATTTATTTTTTATTATAATGAATACATTGGATTAATTCTAATCACCTCACTTTCTAACTACTTCATGAAATTATTTCCTTGACAGATATAATTTTCAAATTAGTTGTAGTTATATTCTTGGAAAAGTATATAAACACTTCAAGTGATATGGTTTATTATCTAGGATGAATATTCTATCGTTATCATCAATTCATCAACAGGTTGTCTTAGTAAAATTCAATTGAAATCTTAAAGCATGCTCCCACTCCTAACTTAATTAGATCTAAAACTGTTACCTCCTCATTCACACTTCAACTATAATTTCATCCATTGTTCATAGATTTATCATCATTTTAGTCCTTGTTTACATTAGTATATTATTTAATATGTCTCTTATTATAACACACCTCATCCCATGGGATTGACTCCTTCATGAAAATATCATGTGAGGATTAGATTTTTGAATTTTATATTTCCGAGGTATAATAATATTCATTCCGAATACTTATAAAATTAATTAGAATAAAATTTTAAAATATTATTCCAAATTTGGAAAAATAAATCATATATTTTATAGAATCAATATAGGAAGTCTAATAATCGTAGAAGAATGGTTAGATCACTCATCTAACAGTGAATTTTAAAGCGAATATTGTGATAAATTTAATAATTTCATGGATCATATTGAAAATAGATATGACAGAAAATCTAGTACATAAGAATATTCAAAACCAACTAATATAGAACATATATTGAATGATGGTATTAAAGATTATATTGAGTGGAATACTATTCTCATGGAAAAAAATCCAATGAAAGAAATTAAGAAACTAACTGAACAGAATAATAATTTCGAAAATAGATAAGATTCCATTGTTGATGAGTTAAAAAAGAATGTTAAAATTCATTGAACATGATAAGATGATAAAAGATTATGAAGAAGGATTTTATTTGAAAGACAAATAATTTTCAAAGACATGGTTTACGTTTCATAATACTGAGAATGAGCTGAAAAAGTTAAAGGAGGATTTAAAAAATTTGGATGATTCCAAAATAGAATCTTTTAATTCATATGAACTCAATAGATCATGATAAAATTTTACTAGAGAAATATTCGTGTAATTATCTTTTATCAACAAATGTAGGTTCAAACTCAAAACATACTCATACATGGAATAGTAAAAATATGGATAAAAATTAACTTATTTTACTAGAATATTAGAAGAAAATAATAATACCAGTGACTCCCAAGTAAAAGAAAATACACTCCCAATTTTTATAGAAACAACAAACATCTGGACAACACATTAGGTAGAATTTCTATGATACTAGATGATATAGATTCCAAGGATACTACTGGTGTTATTGAGTGGTTGATAATATATCCTAAAATTTCTTGTACAATATTTTACTACCTAGAATAAGGCATGAAGGTAGGGAATCCCTTCAAAGGAGATGAGATCAAATTCTTAGAGAATATAGTCTGTGATGAAAAATAATTCAAATTTTCCTTCATAAAATAGATTTCAATGTCTTGACGAATTTTTTGGTGGGTGTGAGAAGTAGGTTCATAATACATTGAAGTGTATGAAAATCTCTATATCATATGATACCAATAATAAGTAATTAAATGATATTTAAAAACCTATGAAATAAAGGGAATGTTGAGAAAAAATTAGATTGAATTATATCAAAAGGACTAATTCATTGGTTCTTGATTGTGGGTGATCATCCAATATTATGGGTGATATTATGATTCAGAATAAATTTAGAAACATGAAGGAGGATCAATCACATTTAGTAATGATTATTTTTAAAAATTATGGAGAATGGTTCAACTAAAATAAAATATCAAATTATCAAATTATCAAATGTTTTGTATATGTAAGGGATAAATCACAATATGTTGCGTGTTAGTCTTTTATTTGTAGATCAGAATTTGGTTGTTTTAAAAAATAATCATGTATCATTAAATTCTTTAAGTTTGTAAGGATCATCAAAAATGAAAAATTGAAAAAGTAAATCTTTATTTTATTGATGATCCAACAAATTTTTTTAATTTGTGTGAAAAATATGAGAGTATGTCAGGGTATAAGAGGATTGGTTATGTAGACCAAAAAATCATAATAAAAATTCAAAAACATAATGTTTTGAGTGATCTCCCCAATTTTTAAATAGAATGTTACTTTCTTTGTGCAACACATCTAAATGGGAATATGACGGATTAATTTCATGAGAAGGTTGAAATTATTTTAGATAGACAACTAGAACTCATTCATATTGACTTATGGGGTCAAATAATAAAATATTCTATAATATTTTATTTATATTTCATCACATTGACTGTTGATTATAATATAATTAAAAATGATATGCTTGTCAATCATAAATATATGTTTATGAAATTTAGTATACATATTGAAAAGGTTTGGGAATCTTCATTAATAAAGTTATATTTAATTATAAAAAGGAATATATATGTGATGAATTTAAAATATATATTTACAATAATGGATAAATGAATAAATTCAAAACCAAATATATTTCATAATATAATGTTGTTGTAGAAGGGAATAACAGAATCATAGTTGAAATGAGAATAACAATTCTAACAGAAGATAAAGACTCAAAATATTTTTTGGAAATAAGGGATGTTGATGTTATTAACATTTTCATAACTTATTATATATGACCTTTACTAATTTTATATGAACTGTGTATAATATTTAGGAAATACTAATGTTTAAATATTAAATATAATTTTTGAGCATGATTCGAATTCATCTAGATTCAAGTCTGTTTACTATTTTAATAATAACTATCACACTAATGATCTACATTGTGTGTTTTTAGTAATCTTTATTCAATTTCGAACATATCATTATAAGGAATCAGTGGAGAATTCATCCATTTTAAGGGTCATATGGTCCCCACAAGAAGGCCCATAGAATTTGTGATGAAAATGGACTATCCATGTTCATTGAATTACTAGGCTCAATCAATTTTTACAAATTCATTTATTCTCCTACAAAATTATGGAAAAACTCAAGGAGTCATCAATAAACAATTTAAGACCCAAATCCAAAAAAGGGGCCTAAATTTAGATTTGATGTCCATCCCACAATTCTGTTTGGGAATTGAGATCAGTACCCCAAATTTGACATTTCTCCTGATAGAGATATCCATTACAGCTGATATTTTGTGGTGTGAAATATGAGATATAGGCAGATGACTGTTTTGAAAAAATATTTCATATTTTATGGCATATGCATATTCAAAAAACCATTATCATTTTGGCCTCGAAAAAGTCTCGATTGAAATGGACATATTAATATTGGTTAATCAAACCATCATAACTTTGGATCCTTAAGTCTAATGGCCTCCAATATTTCATATTACACTTTAAACAAGTATATCTACAACTTGTAAGAAAAATTTATTTGAATATTAGGTTTTATGATGGTCCAATATTCGATCCAGGTGAAGGAGCAGTTTTAGAATGCACACTACCCACAACATTTGGCTATAAATACATCCCCTACTCTCTTTAAAAGAGGATGGAAATTAAGAATTAAGGAGGATCAATTTTAATGACCAAGTATCTTAAAAAATTCTACGAGGAGATTCCAAACTCATGTTTTCACTGGAGAGACCCTTCCTCCACCCTTTGATATTATTTACTTTTGTGCTTTTTTATTTTTAATCGTATAAGTGTTGTTTTTTAATTCTATTTTAATGAAAGTTTATTCTTCATATTATCTTTTAATAATCTACCCTATGTTATTAAATATTAATTATCTTAAAACATTTTAAATCATGTTGAATCCCTTTCCCTTCTTTCTCATTCACATTCAATCTAATGTTCATTTTTAATTCTCATCACCCTTCATGTGTGGGTGGTCGACGCACAACTCTTTTCTTATCCCATTATTTTTTATAAATTTATAATTAATCACCATAAAAACATATTAACAGATTAATAAGAATCTTAATTGATGAGTAAATCTACTATTTGGCTGACTCATTATTTAGGGATGTTAAGTGATTGAGAGCTTTTTCTCAGTGAATATTCTTTAAATTAACATTGTGGATGTTAAATGTAAAATTTCATGGATTAATGACATGATTTGTTTGATGTTTGGAATCCATAGATTATTCAAACCATAAAAACACTATTGTAAATAATATATTATTATGATTAGAACCCTAAGTTATGTTAAATCTTTTATTAAAGCCTTAATAATCGTGAATTCCAGTCAACGTCAACTTGTGGAATATGTGTTAATTTAATTCAATGTAAAGAAAGGCTCAAAGATATCAGAAGCTTAAATACTTAATGATGAACTCATACAATTATTTATAATATTTTTAAATCAATCTTAATCAAATAATCATTTCAATTAATATCTACAAACAAACCGCCTAATCACAACATAATCAACTAAAAACAATCAACTATTAAAAAGTATCATCACCGAGGATTCAACCAGAGTGCTGCTATACACATTAGCATAGCTCAGGAACCTTTAATAGTCGATAGGAGAAAATTAGTAACATTTTAAAATGGAATCATTTTCAGGGATGGTGCAATTAATTAGTCTTTAGTTTCTAGGTATTATATAAAAATTACAAATAATTTAAAAAATTGAAAAAAAAAACAATGAAAATCTCGTCTTCTAATTTATTCAAAAATCTCATTGAATTCCACATAGAATCCCAAAAAATCCATTGGATTTTCTTGATCCAAAATTTTGAGAAAACTCTTTGTAAACTTAGGAGGAATATTAGGGATAATTAAATCATTCATGGACTTGTCTGTTTCCAACCAATTGAATTAGATATAGCCAATCCTAGGGAAAATACACTTAAAGAACTTATTTCCCCTGATATAAATTACCAACCCATTGGTATTTAATATCCAATCCTAGATCTTTAATTCAAACTGAAATCAGGTTTGATTTATCTTCTACCTCATTTCAACAGGATAGCCGGTGAGGATCCACATCTCCATCTTAAAGAGTTCCAAGTGGCGTGCTCTACAATGAAGCCTCAAGTGGTATATGAGGAACAAATCAAACTCTAAACACTCCCATTCTCCCTAGATGACAACACTAAGTCAGGGATTTACTACCTCCCTCTTGTTTCAATAACCAGATGGAATAACATGAAGAAACTTTTCTTAGAAAAATTCTTTCCTGCTTCTCGTACTACATCTATCTGAAAGGAAATTAGTGGTATCTATAAATCCCCTAATGAATCACTCCATGAATACTGGGAGAGGTTCAAAAATATTTTGGCAACCTATCCACATAAACAAATCCCTGACCAACTCTTGATCCAATACTTCTATGGGGGGTTATTGGCTATGAAGAGAACTCTCATTGATGCTGCAAGTGGCAATTCCCTTATTGATAAAACTCATGTAGATATAAGATATCTCATAAGAAACATGGATGAAAACACATGACAATTCCATACTTAAGCACATGATCAAGTCAAACAAGTCCATGAGAATCAATCTGTAGATCCCTACAAGATGACCCAGTGGATGATTAAACTTATGAGTCTTGTGAGACAACTAGCGGTGGCTTCCAAAGGCCAAACCTCATATTCTACACAATCTATATTCCTTAGACCTATCAAGAATTGTGGAATATCTAGTTAACCATCTCATACAACAAATTAATTTCCACAACATCAAGAGGATCCATCTGATTCATCTGGACCAATGGATATCAATTCAATATATGCTCAACAAAACCCCAACCCTCAACAATCAGGTCAGTTTATTAGAAACATCAACCCAACCCACTTTGATCCCTTATCTTTTAACTTAAACCAAGGCTTGAGGTATGGTAATACCATTTCTCATCCCCCTAAATTCCCTCCTCAAAACCCAAACAAATTCTTATATGGTCAAGGTGTTGGTAACATCCAACAACCTTACCTTTTTTCCTCAACCTCAAAGGATCAATCCTCCTCTTTCTCCTCCAAGATTACACTATCCTAATGAGCCTTCCTAATTCCCAAACCAATACAATCGCTTTCCCAAGAACCAAAATAATGGAAATATGAATCTGAAACAGGCCTCTTCTTCCAAGAAATATTAGGATAGTGCTGTGGAAGATCTTTCCTCCTTCACCTGTTCTAGCCTTAAAAATATTGAAACCCAAATTGGTCAACTTTCATCCCACCTGATCCAGAAATAATCACCAAATTCATCCCAACTCTGATCTCAACCATTACATAACCCTAAGGGTAATGTAAGTTCAATTTCACTTACATAGGGAATGAAAATTTCTATACCTGATGAGTCCTCCAACTCCCCTTTAAATGTTGATCTGGAAAATGAAAAGAAAAAGAAATTAGAAAAGTAACTTAAATCCATTCTCTCACCTTCTTCCATTCCACAATGGAACCCAATTCCTTCTTCTAAATCCATTTCTAATCCAAGGAAGTCCTTTTATCCTAATCCTAAAATGCCCTACATGTTTAAAAATGTTTCATTCAACATCCCCCCCCTTAGATTCCATAAAATAGATACCTATATATGCCAAGTTTCTTAAGGAATTTTTCACCCATAAGAGGAAACTTAGGACCTTCTAAAATTTTTGTACCCATCAGTCTATTCCCATAATGTGCAAGGATCTAGGGACCTTTATCGTTCCAGGTAAAATTTGAAGTTCTAACTTTGATGATGCACTCATAGACCTAGGATCCTCAATTAATTTCATTCCCAAATCCAATTTCAATAACCTCTTCCAAGGTCCCTTGCATTAAATGAGTTATGTCATTAAATTGGACAATCAAAGCACTGCTAGTCCTATGTGTGTAATCAAGGATTTCCTTGTTCATGTGAATAATCTTAACTTCCCTACTAATTTTTATGTCCTTGACATGGAAGGTGAGACAAACTTTTCTTGATCTCCCTTAATTATAATAATACCATTACTAAGGATGATTAGAACCATGATTGATGTCCTTTCAGGCATCTTATCTATGGAATTTGGTGACCAATTGTTCTAGTTAAACATTTTCCATGCCATGCGATACCCATCCGAGGATCACTCTGCATTCTTAATCCATGCTTATGAGGAAAATTATAAGAATAAATTGAACCCCATTCCCTGATGTTCATCATGTACTAATGAGAGAGGATATTGTGAAATTTGTACCTTGATTAACCAAGTTATAAATAGTGAAGTTGATGTGGACCTATCATTCATATACTCTATCAGCCTAGAGGATCTTGAAAACTCTCTTGAATCCCACATCAACTCTGATATCTACTACTCCACCTTGGACAGTATTAATGAATATGAATCAAAACCAACAAAAATCCTTCCTCAATTATTTAGTTGTCTAGCCCACAAATGAAAGATGATACTTATCTGAAACCTCTTCTTGAACACCTTAAATATGAATTCCTTTTCCATGATCACCCTTATCCTGTCATTATCTCCGCTTCACTTACTGAAACTAAAGAGTCCAAACTTTTTCAGGTGTTAGAGGAAAAAAAAGGCCTAAGGTTATACAATAGATGACATACCGAGAATACACCCTACACTTATCATGCATCACACTCATCTTGAGGAATCATCCAAACCAATTAGACAACCACAAAGAAGACTCAATCCATTCAGGCTTCATGTAGTTAGGAAAGATATCCCCAAGATTCTTCAAGATGGTATTATCTAACCAATTTTTGAAAAATAATGGGTTATCCCAATTCAAGTTGTACCTAAGAAGGGTGGGATAGCTATTGTCACAAATGAACATGGAGACGTAGTAACAACTCGAGTGAAGAAAAAATGGAATGTGTGCATCGACTATAGAAAATTGAATGTTGAAATAAGAAAAGATCAATACCTTCTTCTATTCCTTGATCAAATTATAGAACGATTAACTATAAAGTCCCACTATTTCTTTCTTGATTGATACATCGACTACTTCCAAATCCCAATCACACCTTAGGACCAATAAAATACTACTTTCACATTCTATTTTAGAACATAGGCATATAAGAGAATGTATTTTGGAATTTGTAATGATACTACAACATTACAAAGGTGTATGAGGATTATCTTTTCTAAATTCATTGAACACTCCATGGAAGTCTTCATGGATGAATTTACCATTTATGGTGAGTAATTTGAATCATTATTGAATTCCCTCTCCATTGTCCGTAAAAAGTGTTACAAGTGAAACCTTGTGCTAAATTTTGAAAATTGTCACTTTATGGTTGCAAATGGGATTGTTCTGGGCACATAGTTTCAAAAGAGGGTATTGAAGTCGATCCTGGAAAAATTCAAGTGATCCAATCACTTCCTGAACCCATTTCTGTTCAAGACATCTGTTTATTCTTTAGTCATACTGGTTTCAATTAGCAATTCATCCATAACATTAGTAATATTTATATCACACTCACTAAGTTTTTCTAATATGAGGCCACATTCTATTTCGATGAGTTTTTCAAGAGATCCTTTATTTATCTAAAAACTACTCTTACATTTTCCTTTATAATACAACCCCTAGATTAGTCTTTACCCTTTTGTGTTGATGTGTGATGCTTCTGATAGAGTTGTTGGGGCAATTCTAGGTCAAAGAAGAGAAACAATTCCTCATGTCATCTATTATGCCTAAAAAACATTAGATGAAGCTCAATATAACTACACTATCACTGAAAAGGAACATTTAGCAGTGATTTTTTCCTTAGATAAATTCCAACCATATCTCTTAGGTTCCAAAATCACCATCTTCACAGACCATTCTTCTATAAAGTTCTTACTCAAGAAAAGTCATTCCAAACTGAGGATAATAAGATGGATCCTAATGCTCCAAGATTTTGACGTTGAAACCAATGATAGACCTGGAAAAGAAAACCTCGTGGATGATCACTTGAGTGGAATTTATAATTCTTCTCATTCGAAAATAAATAATCCAGAATTTATAATTGAGAACCTTTCATATCTCACTCCAAAAATACCCAGGTATGACCCAATTGTAAATTAGATTGTTTCTGGCGTTTTTCTTAATTTTTTTCAAAACTACAAAAAATGAAGTTGAAAATTGATTCAAAATACTATTTTTGGACAAAATAATCTTTGTAAAAATGGGGATGACATTGTAATTAAGAGATATGTAAATGAAGATGAACATTCCTCTATCATGGAATTTTGTCACTCACTTCCTAGAGGTGGACACTTTGGACCACAATAGACCTCTCAAAAGGTTATAGACTCTGGATTCTTCTGGCATTCAATCTTCAAATACACGCATGAGTTTTTTAAATCATGTCCCACTTTCCAAAATTTTGGCACAATTTCCAAATGAAATGAAATTCCCCAAAATCCATTAATATTCTTTGAGATCTTTGATGGTTGGGGAATTGATTTCATGGGATCATTCCCTACTTACAATGGATTCTCATACATTCTTCTTATAGTTGATTGTGTTTCTAGGTGGTTCGAGGCCAAACCCACTAGAAAGGATGATTCACATACTATTAGTGAGTTCCTAAAGACACACATCTTCCACCTATTTGGCACACCACATTCCTTAATAAGTGACTCATGAACCCATTTTTGTAATAGAACCATGGAATTGCTTTTGAAAAAGAATGGTGTGGTAAATAAAACTTCAAATGCATATCACCCCCAAAAATGGCATGGTGGAACATTCTAATAGATAAGTGAAAATAGTGCTTGAGGGAATTTTAAAACCCACCAGAAAATACTGGCATGAGAGACTTGGTGAAGCACTTTGGGCTTATCGAACTTCCTATAAAACACTAATTGGGATGTCTTCTTTTAGGATATTTATTGGTAAAGGATGTCATTTTCCAGTTTAGATACAACATAAGTCATTTCTGGCAATGAAAACTTGTAATTTTGATTTTGAAAAAACTGGTAAAGAAAGATTGTTGCAATTGACTGAACTAGAGGAGCTTTGACTTGCTTCTTATGATAATTCTAATCTCTATAATAAAAATTCCAAGGCACTCCATGATAATAAAATCCTGATAAAGGTATTTCATGAAGGTTAAAAGGTAATTATTTTCAATTCTCGATTTTGGCTTCACCCAGGTAAACCTAATTTTCATTGGGAAGGTCCTTTTATTGTTTCTCAAGTTTACCCATTTGGTTCAGTACAAGTCCAATGTCCATATTTAAAAAGGACATTCATGGTTAAAAGACATCAGTTAAAGTATCACCATGAGAGGACACACAATCCAGGAATAACATCAACTTCCATTAGATCCACAGTAGACCCACCACTGGATGAAGAAGACGACCCACTAAATTCAAACCTGGGGGAACCTCTTTCTATTTAACTACCTCTTTATCTCTTCTCCATCCTTCTCTCTATCCCTCCATTTTTCTTATTACTCCTCTATTTTTCATTTTTTTATCACTTTCATCGTCAAACTTTTTTTCTTCCACTATTTCTCTTTTTTATGGTTGTGTATTGTAAAAAAAAACTAAAAAAACTAAAAAAACAAATTAATTAAAAAGAGAGTCATTCTTACACACCATCTAGTTTTGAAATTTTGTCTAACCATTTTGGGGAGTCAAAGTGCATGTTTCCATCTAAAAAATTTGGTATTTTCATCATTAATTTGGATAAATAATCTTATTTCAAAACCAACAACTTTTGAATTCTCAGTTTTAGATTGGGAAAACGATTCTTCCCCAACCATAAGGAATATAATTATCATTCATGTCGCGGAAAACTATGGACATATTTTCAAAATTTATGTTTTCACCCATGATTTTGATTCTTGAGTCTGTGGACATTCAAGTTGAATTTCCTAATTTAGTGTACATTAATATGATACAGACATTTTCTGAACCACATGAGAATCACAATAGCCAAATATCCTCCCTTTAACATTAAATTAATCCTCCTTTTGAAAGCCCCTTAGAGCCTATGAAAACCTTTTCTTTGATATCCATATTACAAGCCTAGTACCTTATCCCACCCAATACCTACATGGATTTTCATTGCATAATTTTTGGAAATTTATGTTTGGGTGGAATTGATATCATTTTTGGTACCCTTTGTTGATTTCACCATGTTATCATATTCTTGAGGTCAGACATCCATTTATGTATGGGGGAGAGGTTTCTATTCAGTGGGGGTTGAGAATGTATATGTTTTTTATTTTATAAATGTTATTAAAAAATGATAAAAAATTAAGAAAAAAATCAAAAAAACAAAAAAAAATTGGTTGTGTCCTGGGCGTTTCAAAAATCACTCTTTATCGACCATTTATCTTATTATAAATATTACAATTAGTGTCGTTTGGAGATAAAAAATGTGTTTTGAGGTGAGTGTGAGATCTGTTTTATGTTCAAATTTTTGAAAAAAAAGAGGGGGGGAAAAGAAAAAGCACTTATGTCATTGGGAAAAGTTTGGTGTTTTGTAAATATTTTATCTTCTCATCCTCTAAAAATTTTCTTCCTCTTTTTTATCTTTATTTACAGAATCATTCCCAGGTAAATATGTGTTTCCATTCCTTTCATGCCTCATTTTAATACAAAACATTATGCATTTCTTTTTCCATGTTGGTGTTTTACTCCTTTTTTCTATCTTTCAGATATCATTTTCCTACAGTCCCATACCACAGAAAACCCCCTAAAAAGACCTCATGATTCTTGTGCACATTAAAATAGGGAATGGAAGCTGAGAGCGCTTTCACACTCTAAGATTTCCACTTTTTTGGGTGAAAGATTGAACCTCTATAAATGGATTTTATCATCTTGAGAGGTGTGAGTTCTGAGTGTCCACATTTTCCATTTCTAATTTTGATCATGAAAAATGAATTGTTTTTGGAACATGATTTCTGTAACAATTTGTGGGGTAATTCAATATGGATGAGTGAAATGGTCTAAACCTACCATGATTAGTGAACACAAAAATTTAATATTTATTAGCATGTGTGAATGATTGTGTTATGTTTTTATATTTATTTCACATGAGGACGCGCACAATAATAAGTGTGGGGGAGTTGATGTTAATAATATTTTAATAACATATTATATACTCCATTTACTTATTTTATATTAAATTTCTATAATTTTTGTGAAAGATTAATCTTTAAATATTAAATATAATTTTTTAGCACTATTTAAATTCATCTAAATTAATGTCAGTTTAATGTTTTAAAAACATATATCACTCTACTGATCAAAATTGTGTGTTTCTTATTTATTAGGGCTCCTTATTCAATTTCCAACGTTTCATTAGAAGAAATAAATGAATCTGTGTAGAAACTAGACCATCCATGAAGATTTAATTACGGGGCTCAATCCATAAATCCAAATTCATTTATTCTCCTCCAAAATTCTAGGAACCATTTGGGGAGTCTTGTATAAAAAATTTATGGTCCAAATCCAAAATCAAGGGGGTCAAATTAATATTTTATGTCTAGCCCACTATTCTGTCTGGGAATTGAGATCAACACACCAAATTTGATATTTCTACGGATATATACATCCATTATAGGTGAGATTTTTAAGTGTCAAATAGGAGATATAGGAGTCGGATTTTTTTTGAAGAAATATTTCTTATTTAAGGGAAACTTCTTATTCAAACACCCATTCACATTTTAACGTTGAAAAAGTCTTGATTGAAATGGACTAATAAACATTTTTTAATAAAACCACCATATCTTTGGTTCCTTAGGTAAAATGGCATCCAAATATTCATATTAGTCAGAAAACATGTATATAAAAAACTTGTAAGTATAATATATTTTAAGATTATGTTGTATGGACGGTCCAATATTTGTTCTAAGTGGAGGGGTAGTTTTGGAATGCTAACAGCCCACAACATTGGGCTATAAATACATACCCCCCCTCTCTTTACAAAAGGTTGGAAATTCAAAATAGAGGAGAATAAAATGGCATGACCAATGATATGAAAAAACATGTAGGAAATTACAAACTTCTATTTTTACTTTAGTGACCCTTCCTACTCTCTTTGATTTCATTTACTTTTTTGTTTTTCTTTATTTGTAATCTTGTAAGTGTTGTTTTTATAATTCTATTTTAATGCATGTTTCTTCTTAATATAGTCTTTTAATAAACCACCATATGTTATTAGATATTAATTATCTTAAAATATTTGAAATCATGTTGAATCCCATTCCCTTATTTCTCTTTCTCATTCAATCTAAAGTTCCTTTTTAATTATCATCACCCTTCATGTGTGTGTGTGTGTGTTCGACATACAATGATTTTCTTTTCCCGTTATTTTTGTTCAATTTATAATTCATCACTATAAACACATATTACTATATTAATAACCAGCTTAATGTCTAATTAAATCTTCCACTATGGTGAGTTATTATTTGAGGATGTTAAGTGATTGAGAGATTTTGCTCGATTAATATTCATTTAATTAACATTGTGTATGTTAAACATGAAATGTCATAGTTTAATGACTTGATTTTTTTGACATGTGGTTTCTATGGATTATTAGAACTATAAATACACTACCGTAAACAAGATATGATTTAGATTAGAACCCTATGCTATGTTAAGGCTTGGATAAAATCCTTAACACTTGGGAATTCCAATCAACATCAACTTGTGACGTGGGAGTTAATTTAATGCAATATAAAGAAAGGCTCAAGTATATCACAAGCCTAACTACCTAATGAAAAACTCAACCCATCATTATCAAATTTTTTAATCAATCTTAATCAATTAATCATTTCTATTAAGATTTTCAAACAAAACCCCCAATCACAACATAATCAGCTAAAAAGAATCGACTGTTAAAAATTATTATCACTGAGGATTCAACCCAAGTACTGCTATACACATTAGCAGAGCTCCGGAACCTTTAACATTCAATAGGAGACAATCGGATGCACTTTCAGATTTGTACTTCTTTATATATTTCAAATGTATTCATTTTGATATCTAAGAGATCTTCTAATTCTTTTGATACATGATTCAAGAATAATAATATGTTCAGTTACTTTAAATTCATTGGTATTCCATGATTTATAATGATAAAAGTCAATAAGAAGGTAATGTTTAATTTTAAAGTTGATGAAGTGGTATTTATGGGAAACTTATCTATTGTAAGTAGGTGTAAGTGTTGGAAAAGAGGATGCCCGTGTTTTTGGAATAATATGACGGTAACATCAGTAAAAAATCATCATTAATATATGGATTTTGTTAAGACAAAAGGTGAGTAAACACAAGTTATAAAAAAGTAAAGTTTTGAAACACAGATTCAAAAGTAAAAAAATAAAAGTAATGTTAAATATTTGGTAAACTGATGCTATAGATATTTTAATATGGTGAGACATTAGAAATAATAAAAAATGAGTATATTGAAGGGGAGTTTATTTTTGTTTCTTGGAAACATTTTCTTGAAACTAAGGTGCAGAATTATCCAACAAAACATTATCTTATCCAATATTGTGGTGGAAGAAACATATCCTTAGAGAAAAAATATAATTTGATTATTATCATGAGAGAGGATGAGTTCAGAAACATATAAGAGATATATAAAAAGAGTTGAATGGAGTTTCTAACAAATCCAAAGGGGGTTCTGAATCTCCCCTTGGATTATTTTTAGGAGTTATAGTTGTTGAAAACTAATATTGAGAATTTTTTCTGACTATTTATTATTAACTAAATATATTAAGTATTTTTATAAAATGATTTTAGTTAGTTTGAATTGTTTTTTAAACAATTCTGTGTTGTCTTATAAATTATATAATATTGATTGAGTTTGGGTTTCGGAAAAGGATGTGTATATGAGTTCTTTTATCTATGTATTCTTTTTTTACATATGTATGAGTTAGTGGGTGTCTATATAGGAGTATTTGAAACTAAATATGTGTGTTTCCAGTTCCTTATTTGTGTCATTAGGTGTTGTGTATGTATGATTGAGCTATGTGTATGTGTCATTAGTACCTGTGTATGTTCATGTCTTTTTCAAATTTTAATTTCCTTATGGGTTAAAATTTTAGTTTCCAAAAAATATTTTTCTTAAGAAAATGACACTAAGGGACATGAGTAATTTTTTTCAATGATCAAGACATCACATTTAAAATATTATTTAAGAAACATGAAGAATATGTGATACATACACATTGAAGAATTCTATTTTTATCTCGTACAATAGAATGTGGGAGATCACAATGAAGATGGAAGGGATTTATTCAACTTTTAAAAATAATGGTGATGTTTATGATGGAATATTACTCACTATTATTTAAATCTTAAATTAATTTCTAATCAACAAGTGATGCTTAATGAGTATTCTTGAATGAATGGTATTTCATACTGCTTTGTTTTGATATGGTTTAGGCCATAAGGAACTTCTCCATATTGAAATCAGTTCAACTAATTTCTTTTTCTATCATAAGTGTAAAATATTTAAATTGAGTGTTTGTTAAATATTGAATGAGTTTATCTTTTCTAAGATTAGTTATCAAACATAATGTTGTCATATATCCAAGTATGTTATCAATTATAATGAAGGTAAATGTATTATTGGATCTCTACATGAGAATAAGGGATTTTAAAACTCTTTTTATGTTAGTGATATTTTCACAATTATCATTATTGAATAAAATGGAATTAAATTCATGATACGTTCTCTTGACATCCTTGAAAAATCTAGATTAAACAACTTCTAGTAATCTAAAAATATTAGATATGTTAATGATATTTCATTATTGAAAACGACATATTAATGAGAGATAATTCTTGTTTATTATAAAATACAATGGATAATTTTTTTTAAAAATCAATGAAGTATTAAAAATAAATTTAATAAAAATATTGTGAGTGCTTGTGTTACTGAGGAAATATTGAGAGAAGATGAGAGCTTGAAGCTTTTGGTTTAAAATTCATCATCTATATCTGTTTTAGATAAATATATCATTGTATTAGATCTACAGTTGAGTATATATAACTATATATACATAAAATTATTACAAAATTTAAAAATATAACATTAAATATTCATGAAGGCTCATGAAGGAAGATCTCCTTAAATTGTTACTAAAGAAATCGTGCCTTCAATGTGTTATCTCTAATTATTTATCTATTATAGTATATCTTTAATTAGAAGCAACACATTCTAGTGTGACTATAAAAAGTGATAAAGTTATTATATTTTGATTCATGTAACCAAAATTAAAATTTATTTATATTTAATAATCCCTATTTTATGAGAATAATCAACTATGAAAAGGTATAATCCTTCTAGGAAGGAGCTACAAACTATAAAAATAATTGAGTTCATTGAATTTATTTTTCAAAAAGTCAGGGTGAGTGTGAGAATTCATATTTTATTGGGTCAAACATTAATAAGTTGTGTATTATTATTTAAATTTAAAAATATATTTTAAAAATGACCTATATTGATTCATACCCCCTTCTGAATTGAGTAATCTGATCCCAGGAACTTCATATTTGACCCACCTTCTATATAACATCCACTAAAAGATTGAACCATGAAATATGAAATGACTCACCTAGTCTATAAGATTCATAACGTAGTGCTAACATGATATAAAATTTGACCCATCTAGTTAGAAACATAAACATAATGGTGAAACCCTAACACATGAACCCATCTAACCGGTAATATAAAACCATGGTAGTACCCCAAAATATCCTAATGAACCACACAGTTAGTAACACCCATACCATGGTAGTATCATAGCGTATCATATGAGTTATCCAAGTCCATATAAATCCATACCATAGTTGTAAAAAAACATAATAATAAGTTTACCTAGATAATATCAATACATTCCACATTATATCCCACATTAGTGTAAGAAAAAAAATATATCCAACTTTAGGAGGGTCATTTGTCATAGTCACATAATAACACAATAGTTCTATCACAATTTATCCTATAATAAATCCCTATGTTAATTACATTACATCATACTATCTTTTAAATCACAAATTAATAGTCATTAAGAAACTCTAAAATCATATTATTTCAAGATTTTGTGGTAGTACATAAGTGTTTAGGCTTCTACCCAATTATTTCTTTCACCAGTTTCATTGGATAAATACTTATAACATGATGGAATAAACTATAAAATATTTATAAAGAGGATATTTTCACATAAAATTTATAATTAATTTATAAGTGAATTACCTCATCTTAATAATTCATTCATCATAGTTGATCAATATAGTTGAACTTATATTAATTTTTTCATTATGATGATGAATCCAAATAATAATTCCAATATTGGAATCCACACGTGATCCATAAATATAGAAAAATAACTAATAGAACTTAGTTTTTTATTGGGAAGGTACTCGTCATCAATCACCGTCCATCATTGGTCACAATGATAATTCTTTCAGGTTGGAAGAATTATCACTTCATCTCTTAGTATTGAGTGGGAGGAAAAGGATGATCATCTCTCATTTTTTAGATTTTTCTTATAGGTTTTCTATTTTTATTTAAGATAGTTATCTCAAGATAATATCCTTATGAATGAATATTTATACACATCCTAGAAATGATCCAATTATGGGTTATATATTTATTATAAGATAATTAATAATTGCACAGAGGGTCATATCTAATTGTTAGCTATAAATAAATCCCATGTCAAATAATAATAATAATATTTTTTATATTCCATGAAATCTGTTGTCTCATGTATATTTAAATATCATTTATTAAATAAATCAATCAATATTTAATTAATGATATTAAATAAAATATATCATTTCCATTGGCCCATTAACCTGTCCCATCAATGTTACTTGGTATTTATCAAACCTTGAATAGTAAATAAATATTTTAAATAAATATCACTATATTATTCATACAATAAATAAATAGCATATTTACTAAGTGGTTAATAAATACCTATAAAAATTTGACTAAAATATATTCTTAGCTCATATAATTAGTGATCAAATCTCTACAAACAATATAAGCTAAAAAAATATTATCCATTTGTCATGAGAATGATATATTAATTCCTATATTAAATTAATTTACAGTTTACCTAAAATTCCTGATAAATATATTGTGTGACTCTCTCAGCCACATTCTCAATGTATTTTGTCAAACATTCTCAAATTCCAAGATTAGAATCTAAGAACACATCAAACACCTGTATATAATGGTGTTAATTCCCTAATGATTAAAACCTCATAAAAATGCGTACTATGTAATAGAATACATTTTGCTCGATATCTTATCACGAAGGTTGAATACTTCTTTCATTAGCCTATTTTTTATATATATATTTCTTTAACTCCTTGGATTTAACTCATAAATATACCCACATGTCCAATGAATTAACCATGCTATTCCATTTAATAAATGGACCTAAGATATCATCTTTCATTCTATGAAGGGACAAATCAATTCTTGACTTATTCAATCAATTTCATATCACTTTTGACATACACAATGTATCCTTCTTCTTTTTTTTGCAATATGTTATCATGGTTTTCAAAAATACATCGAAATACATGATTCATAATTTTCAATAATAATAATATCATGTAAAAGGATTAATATATACATCAGAATATATGAATATACAATGAAAAATATTACATATAGATTCAAAAATTGCTAGTCTATTATCATAACCTCCTCTCTTCGGGATTTCTTAGTGTGAAACATCATGAGATGAAGCCTCGTATACTATTAGGGATCACTCACTAGATAGTAAAAGAATCATTTCTGTCTTGTTAGATATAATTCATTTAGACCATATGTCATATATTTAATAATATCTTTATATCACTTCATGTTTCTCATTATAGTAGGAGTAACACCCTGACTCGAACCACCAGGTCTGAGCTGGAGAGTTACATGACTGCATGTGTGTCTTTCTATAAATAAGAGTTTTCCAACTAGTAGTGAGGTACCAAACACTGTCAGTGGGGAGACTATACACTAAATATCGTATCCTTTGAAAAATAATATAAATAAATAATATAATAATCATAGTAACATATAAAATATAAAAAAAATTAAATGGAACACATATCATATGATAAATAAAAAAATGGAATCCTGAGGTGGAAATCCAAAATAGAGTATTAGCATAGAAGCTAAATAAATAAATAAAACTACAGAATCCCCCAGAGCCTATCCTATTTCCACCACCATTTCTATTATCTACAACTCAACAATATTTCTTAGGTCCCTTTCTGATTCCTGGATCCCTATACATGAATTTTTCATGCACATTGAGATTTATATATGAGTTGTGAGTAATAATAATAAGTAGGGAACAACTAATGCATCATTGACATGATTTCACATGCATAATAGTGTATAACAAGATAAAAAATAATAACCCACATAAGCAAACAAATCATACCAATCATTTGTGTGCTAACCAATCCACCACATCCCACAAAAGTACATACTTTTTATCTATACAGAAGACATCTATGTTGTCATGGGAACATCACAAACTAAAGAGACATCCTTGAAGCTAATCAATAATAGTACGAGAACTGGGTCTACAGTTCAGAAAATAATTGGCTATAATTCCACATTTATAACTCTCAGGTCAACTCACATATACCATCTTTACCCACTGTCTCTTCATGGGATAGATCACATTGACCATCATGCCCCTAGGTTAGGTCTCATAGACCATTATGAAACACCATCTTACTCGGTCATTTTAAATATCAAAATAATGCCAAAACATGCTCCTTCAATAGGGACGCTGATCCAAAATGGGCCCACCTGTAACCTTATATTCATGTATAGAACAACAACACAACAAATACCTTGTATAAAAGATTGAAATAAGGAATATCATGTAGAGGCACACATAACATATCATAAGTGAGAATATAATAGATAAAACAACCACACGTGTGATCAAACTCAACATGGTCGATGTACACTAACACAGAATATCTAATCATTATAATGATAACATACAGAGACTCTATGAGGTAAAACATCTAACCTCAAGGTTATTAATTTCAACATCAAGGTTTTTCCAGAGCATCGCCACCCGAACCATGTTCACACACCAACTGATATTTTCCCACATACCAAGAAACACTATAACAAGTTCCATAAGAAGATAATATGGTTTTAAGAGAATATATCTAGAAGTAATAGAATGAGGCTTGATTTTAACAATTAACCAAAAATGAATACCAATAATAGTATAATTTTATCTTGGTTGAATGAATGTGAAACCATCAATCTTCTATAGTGAAAAAAAGGATAACTCTCCTAGAGAGCACCACTTAGACATCATAAAACACCACTGGTCCTCAAGATGGTTTTTCATATTCCTACATAATAATTAATATTATAGATGAATCAAGGGATTTTAGCCTAATACATAATAAAATTATTCTGATATTGAACAAGAATTAAAATATTGTATTGGTATAAACAAGAAAATCTTACAAGGCTTCTTCACCAAATCAACCATATCCAGAAGTAGTAGTGATAGAGGAAGTACTAAGGCCTTAGATAAATCAAAGGTAAATCAATATAAATATAAACAAGTAATAACCAAGTATTGGATTAAGATCATAGCATAAAAACATCCCTTTCATAAGGAACATAAAAACATTTACAATATTTCAATTGAAATAAAAAAATTTCAAATTTAATCAAGGTAAAATGAGTGAAAATGGTATCAATCAACGTATTTTATGTTAGAATACATTTTTAATACTAAACGTGTCTTATTGATAGATATATGATGAAAGAGGAGTCATTTTAGCTATTGTAAAGCTATACCGTCACCAAAACTGCTTCCACTAGGATGTGGTGCAAATTTTTAGGGAATTTTACCTACACTACAGCCTCCAAAATAGAGTGAAAATAATTTTTCCATTGATAGTTTTAAAAACTATCAGACTAGGGGAAAAATGGAATTCACCTGGGTGTGGTGTTGGCCATACAGAACAAAGAGACACTAAAAATCTATTTTTGATGTTCCAAAATCTACTCAAAGCCTATTAAGCTTCACTGAATCATGGATCCTCTTAAAATCCATTATAATAGGATAGAAATAATGTATTGAAATATATGAAACAAAATAAAATAATGGTTATTAAAATTTATCCTTCTAAAGACTTATGTTCCTTGATAATTATCACTAGCCATCTTGCTCGAACAACTCAAGACACTGAGCCCATATGTCTACCTTTCACTCCCATGTTCCTTCTTTGATTCAAATATGACACCATAGGATCCCAAAAAGTGGTATTTTATTCCCTCATATAAATTTCTCACTCTAATCCAAAATATTCATCAAGTTATCTACATATGATGTGTTTGACTCCAACTCAACATCTTCACATTCAATGACATGAGTTGGATAGCGCATGTGCCTCCCGATCTATAACACATGAAACACATCATCCATACCTTAGTAGTGATAAGGAATATAAGGATAGTAAGTCATTATCCCAGTATACATGGGGATCAATAAGGGTCTAACGTAACATAGGTTTAACTAACCTTTCTTCCTCAAGCATCGGCATCCTAACAGAGAAGACACTCGTAGATAACTTGATCCCCTACATCAAACATTCAAGGTATCCTCCTACAGTTGGCATATGACTTATGGATTCTATGTGTTGTGATCAACCTCTTCTATATTAGAGGCACTATTTTAGAGGTATGTGGTACTATCTTGGGCCACACAACTATTTCCCATCATCCTTGTTCCAATAAAGAGATGAATGACATGGATTCCCAGAAAGACCCTCATAAGGTTCCATCTGCATCAAAACCTATTTAATGCTGTTGTATGAAGAATAAAAACTACTGGAAAATGGGCTTTTGAGCCCCTTAACCTATAGAGACCGCCATTGGCAGTCGCTATAGGTAACCAATAGCGACCGCCAATGGCGGTCGCTACCATTCCCTAAAAAAAGGGTGGCTTTAGCGCTCCCTCCCCCCTCCCTCCTCGCGAATTCACCCCCGCCCTTCCCCCCTCCCCGTCGTCGTGCCCTCCCCGTCGTCGCGCCCTCCCCATCGCCCCCGCCCTCCCCGTCGCCCCCGCCCTCCTCGTCGCCCCCGCCCTCCCCGTCGCCGCGCCCTCCCCATCGCTGCGCCCTCCCCGTCGCCGCACCCTTTCCGTCGTCCCGCCCGCCCGCCGGCCGCCCTCCGCCGGCCACCCTCCGCCGGCCCCGCCCTCCGCCGGCCCCGTCCTCCACCGTCCCCGCCCTCTGTCGGCCGCCCTCCGGCCTCTGACCGCCCTCTGCTGGCCCCGCCCTCCTCCGGCCGCCCTCCGGCTCCATCTGCCCTCCACCTTACGGCCACCCTACGGCCTCTCTCTACCCTCGGGCCTCCCGCCACTCGCCTCCTGTAGCCCGGCCGCCCTCCGGCAGCCCTCCGGCTGCCCCGGCCGCCCTCCGGCTACCCCGGCCGCACTCCACCCTCCGACCGCCCTCCGCCGGCCCCACCCTCCTCCGGCCGCCCTCCGCCCTCCGGCTCCGGCCGCCCTCCGCCTTGCGGTCTCCCTGCGGCCTCCCTCTGCCCTCGGGCCTCCCGCCACCCACCTCTGGCAGCCCGACAGCCCTCCGACAGCCCTCTGACCGCCCTCTGGCCTTCGGCCCCTAGCCCCTCCGGCCTCCGACCTCCGCCATCGGCCCTCCGCCCCCTCTTCTCTCCCCCCCCAGCACCCCAAACACCCCCTGCACCCCGGAAACCCCCTTCACCTTCGTCTTCGTCCCCTCCCTCACCGCACTACCTCCACCCGTCCCCTCCTTCACCGTCCCCTCCATCGCCGCACCAGCTCCGGCTCCGGCTCCCCACCGATGCCTCTCCTCTCCCTCGCAGTACCGTCTCCGGCTCCCCTCCCTTACAGATTTATAGCGCAATCAGGTATGACATGGGCTTTCACATACATTATTATTTTATAAATGGTTCACAAACAATTAATTAGTATTTATTTTAAATATATTTGATATGAAAAATGAAAATGTAATAAGTTTTGTGTAAATTTTTGTTATAGGGATCTTATTATGGATAAGAGTTGGATTGATCTTCCAAATCGAACATCTAGAGAGTATTTCAATGGAATTATGCAGTTTATTGACTTCACTATAGGATTTGAAAGTGACTATATTAGTTGTCCATGAAGAAAATGTGCTAACAGATATCAATTCACACGAGATACTGTGAGGTAGCACCTATTCTTTAATGGATTTCTGAGAAATTATAAGAGTTGGAATCATCATTGAGAAGAATATGTTTGTTGTGAAAATGCGGATACAGTTCAGATGGATGTTGATGCAAGGATGAATATTCCAATGCATGAAATGCTTACTAAAATGGTACGTGGGTTGGATCCTAAAGGAATTGACATCCAGAATCTTGAGACCGGTGAGATAAATCTTCGCTCTGGTGCAGATCGTGATTCGAGGAGGTTTTATAAAGCAATTGATGATGCAAAAATAGAATTATATCCTGGATGTACTTCTTTCAATAAATTGTAGTTTATCGTGGAGTTGTTGCATTTTAAGACTTTGAATCATTGGTCAGACACATCATTCTACATGTTTTTGGTGTTATTTAAAAAGGCTCTTCCTGTCGATGCTATGATTCCTGAGTGGTATTACCATGCTCGTAAGCTGACATAGAACTTAGGTTTAACATATGAGACCATAGATGCATGTTCAAACAACTGTATGTTGTTTAGAAAGGAAACTACCCATTTGGATATTTTTACGGTTTGTGGTGCTTCCAGGTGGAAAGAGAACAGGGGAAATCAGACTCATCAAAGTCAGATTGTGATATAGGGGAAACCGATTGCCGTAAAGAAAATGCGTTACTTTCCCCTTAAACCAAGGTTGAAAAGATTTTTTATGTCATCTAAAGTTTCTAATTTAATGAGATAGAATGCAGAAAGAGTTCATGAAAGTGATATGTTAACCCACCCGACAGACACTCATGCATGGAAGGGTTTTGATAAGAGACATCCCGACTTTTCCAAAGATGTTCGTAATGTCCGATTGGGATTCGCAGCAGATGGTTTCAATCCATTCAAGACTATGGTTGGTGCAACTCATAGCACATGGCCCGTGGTGTTGGTTCCGTATAATCTTCCTCTGCGGCTTTGTATGAAGCAACAATTTATATTACTTTCCACTCTTATTGATGGACCTAAATGTCTGGTGGATAAGATTGATGTTTACCTTCAGCCATTGATTGATGAGTTGAATGAATTTTGGGGCGATGGTGTGATGACTTATGACTGTGAAATGAATGAAATGTTCAAACTGCAGGCTGCTTTATTGTGGACAATCAATGACTTCCCAGCTTATGCAAATTTATCAGGCTAGAGTACAAAGGGGAATTTTCTTTCACTTGTTGCAACAAAAGTAAAAAATCTGTATGGCTTAAGCATTCCAAAAAATGGGCATACATGGGTCACAGACGTTTTCTCCCCCCTCAGCACAGGTTCAGAAAGGACAGAGTGGTATTTGATGGTTCTAGAGAGTTCATCCCAGCACCAAAGATCATGACAGGAGTCGAAATGTTATCACCGATTGAGGAAGAAAACATCTGCACGGTATATGAAATTCAGGATTTGGTGGCTCCTCCGGTACGTAATATTCGAGCTGCGGGTAGGCAGCGCAGTCACAATTGGAAAAAGAAAAGTATTTTTTATAGTCTTCTGTATTGGAAAACTAACATGCTGAGGCATAATTTGGATGTCATGCACATTGAAAAAAATGTTTGTGATAACATATTGTGGACCATTTTAGGTGTCATTGGGAAATCAAAGGACCATGTTAATGCACGCCGTGATTTGGAAGAAATGGGTTTAAGGAAACAGTTGCATTTACAGTTAGCTGAGGGAAACAAGGCATATATGCCTGCTACACAGTATACGATGACTACAAAAGAAGAAAGAGACATTTCATTCCATTTTGAAGATGCTCAAGGTGCCTGATGGTTACTCTTCTAATATTTCAAAGTGTGTGAATATGACGAGCAAGACATTGAAAGGGTTGAAAAGTCCTGAGAATCACATACTACTTCAGTAGTTGATTCCAGTAGCCATTTGTGATTGTTTATCCCCCAATTTTGTTCAGCCGTTGATTGAGATTAGTAATTTTTTTAGACAGCTTTGTTTATGAAATCAACGAATAAGTGATTTAAAAATTTTACAGGACAAAATTGTACATACACTTTGTCACTTTGAGAAACTATTTCCCCCCTCATTTTTCGATGTTATGGTCCACTTGACAGCTCACCTAACTGAAGAATTAATGGTTGCTGGTCTAGTGCAATTCAGGTGGATGTATCCTATTGAGCGGTATTTGAGTACATTGAAATGATTTGTACGCAACAGAGCTCGTTCGGAGGCATCAATAGCCAATGGTTATTTGATGGATGAGTGTACTACTTTTTGTGCAGAATATCTTACAGATGTTGAAACAAAATTAGATAAGCCATCTCGGATTCAGGATGGTCCAGTTGGAGAAGGAATCACATAAGATATGAACAAAATCGAGTGGATACAAGCGCATCGATATATCTTGTTCAATACTCCATCATTTCCACCATTAATGCAGTAAGTATCTTATCACTTTTATTGTTTAACTTTTACGTGTTTTGTTTGCATAAGTTTATCATTTAAGCATTGTGTTATCATTTGCAGAAAACACATTAATGAGATAAAAGGAGAGCTGTATCGTGCGACTGACTTGCAAATTCAACAGTCTCATTATGCGTCATTTCATGATTGGTTCAAAGATTATGTACGTATAAATTGATTTTCATTATGAGTGAAGTATTATACTAATTTCTTTCTTCATATTTCATTATTTAATTCTATGAATTATGTAGGTTCATAAGCTGAGGGAGTTAGGGGACCCCATGCTAACTGAATAATTTATCCAACTGGCTGAGGGTCCATCTATAACGGCTCGTCGTTATAAACCTATAGATGCTAATGGTTTTTTATTTTGCATTAAAGATGTTGACGGAAAACGAGAAACACAAAAAAGTGACATCGGTTGTCCATTTGTCGATTCTGGTTATTACTATGGTCAATTGATAGACATCATTGAAGTTGTATACACACACGGGTTGATGTACATATTATTAAAGTGTAATTGGGTTGATCCAGTGCGTGAATGTAAAGTTGATCAATATCAGTTTTCATTTGTGAATTTTAACTATATGTTATACATAAATGAGCGAGTTGATAATGAACCTTTCATTTTGACATCACAAGCGGAACAAGTATTCCTCATTACTTTTCCTTTGAATCCAAGTTGGCAAGTTGTTGTCAAAATGTCTCGGCGAGGAGTGTTTGTATTTGAACAAGATGAACCCGAGACTGTTCCTTTTGTTTCCCAACAACTTGATCAACATACCGTAGTTCAACGTGAAGAAGATATTTATTGGGTCAGAGTGGCTGTTGATGGAGAAACTGTCGATTTTCATGCTAAATGAAACGTATAATTGTTTTCCCACTTTTCAGCCTAAGATATCATAAATTATGTAAACATTTTATAAATCCTTGTAAGTTTAATCCTCACTTTTTGAATTTTATTCAGTTATAAATATTTAGGGTGATTTAACTCATGTTATATTGATGTTATTATCGGTGTATCTTTCCATTGAGGTATTCTTCATTTGGTTCATGTGCTGCTTGAATTTTTATTAATTCAATTTGAAATTTGTCTATGCATTGTTTGGTTTTGTACATAATTTGTATATCTGTTTTTTGAATTTTCTGATTTTTTAAAATTCATTCCCAACTAATTATTCAATCAGTTTTTGTTTTATTAACAACTGTACAAGTTTTATTTTTTTTAAAAACAGTCCAATTTATCATTTGGACACTTTGGATAGTCCCCTTACTAATTTTTTCCATGACTGCAGGCATGTCAGAGGAAGAGGCAGAATATCCACATCATCCATCTGAGGCATCTACGTCTCAGGGTCGAGGTATGTTGGAATTTCATTGTCTCTATTTTTATGTAATTAATAATCAGATATATATATATTTAAAACATTTGTCAATTTGTATGTAAAATTATTTTCAATAGGATCAGACCTGACTGCTTCTTCCTCTCGCAGGAGAGGCCCTGGTCGAGGCATATTATCATGGAATTCCGACACGACTTTTGATTTTTCATTTGATGAGGTATTTCATCCAGTGGGACGGAATGCCTCTGCATTTATTCGTCAGTTGGGTCATATCATACGTGATCCACATCGTTTTACATTGACCACGCATGACTGGGCTTCTATCCCTCAGGACACATTAGATCATATTTGGAGTGAGGTTCAGGTAAGAAGACCATTTTAATTTATTCCCTATGTATAATCAACAATAACATATGTGATTTTTTTCTTTAATAGAAAAATTTGAAAGTATGTCCCGATGAGTTTCGACCAGTGTGTATGAGAAAATGTCGTAAGATGTGGAAAGATTATAAAGGCAAAGTCAAGAGGGACCACTGGGTACCAAATGTGGGTGCCCCAAACATGCTAGAAAAAGTCCCGAGAGGTGTCCTCCCGGCTCAGTGGCGTGATTTAGTTGCATATTGGTCTATTGAGGGTGTTGTGGTTTGTATATTTATTTTGGTATATATATTTTCAAGAATGTGTGATTTGTTTGATATTTGAATGAATTGAATGTAGGAGGTTTCTACACGCCATTCTGAGAATTGAGCGTTGTAGGGACCACCTAACAGGCTCCGGACTCGTCATGTGTCTCAGATTCGACATGAGGTATTTATTATTCATTTTTAATTTTTTTAATTAATATGGTTTTGTTTTTATATTCTATTTATATATAGTTGCGGGAGAAAGGTGCACCAACTGATAAAATTTTGGTGTGGATGAGGACTCGTGATCGCAATGATCCAGAGGCTGCAGCATTGATAGTAAGTTCTTGTACTCATTACCAATACCTACATAAAATATTTATATTAATATATGTATATATATTTAAATATTTCATAGGCTCAATTTGAAGTTGAATTAGAACATCTGCCAGAGGACCAGCGACAGCTTCCCATGCGAAGGGATGAGATCTTTCTTCGCATCATTGGTCGGGACGGACATGGATATAGTTTGACCTATGGAACAGGGATTCCTCATTCTGTAGTGTCACGCACTGCGGTTGTCGGTCCTGCTGTTGCTCAGATGACACAGCAGCTGTCAGATTTCGAGGCATGGCTGCGGGCTTCCGAGGAGGCAAATGCGCAATTGGCTGCTGAGGTTACAGCACTGCGAGAATATGTGCATTCAGGTGATGGCACAGGGGATCACACGACGTAGGTTTATACTGTATTTATTTATTTATTTTAAATTATTTTTGCTATAAAAATATTCATAATATTTATTTGTTGTAGGCCCCTAGCCCACCGGATGGAGGTCAGTGATGAACACGCATGACGCATCATATTCACGAGGTGTGTTTCTTCTTTTAATGGTAGGGTTGTTATTGATATTTATGTTGGGTTTGAGCTATATCCTAAATCTATCTAGTATTCCAAAAACGTTGACCTGGAGTTAGGGAAAACTGAAAAAAATGAAGCCATAGATGATAAAGTTTTATAAACTAAGACCAAAACCCAATAAGAAACCCAACAATGTAAGTAGAATTCTAACTCTATACATAATAGACTGAAATAGGAGGGATAAATTCAAGTAGGAGACAAAGTGTTGTTTCATTCTTCAATATGGAAGCTAATGTCTAGTAAGAATAAGTCCAGGTTTACTAGACCATTTATAGTGACTGAAATTTTTTTTATCTAGTAAGTTGAAATCAAGGGAGAATATTGACAGGCCCCCCGCACTCCATACAGTCCTTCCCGCAACCCGGACAGCCCCCCCCCCTGCACCCCCAACAACCCGCCCGCACTCCGGACAGCCCGCCCGCACTCCGGACAGCCCTCCCGCACCCCGGACAGCCCTCCCGCACCCCGGACAGTCCTCCTGCACCTCGGACATCCCTCCCCGCACGTCGGACAGCCCTCTCGCACGCCAGGAAGCCTTCCCCACACCCCGGACAGCCCTCCCCGCATGCCGGACAGCCCTCTCGCACCCCGGATAGCCCTCCCGCACCCCGGACAGCCCTCCCGCACCCCGGACAGCCCTCCCGCACTCCGAACAGCCCTCCCGTGCCACAGACATCCTTCCCCGCACTCCGTACATCCCTTCCCACACACCATAATATTATTAGTGACGTGTAGGAGGAGACGGAGCGCCCATCGGACTTGCGGTGCGCGCGGTACGGCCGAGTGCGTCGTTTTCAGCAGCTCCGCGCGCGCTAAAACGGCGCGTGGGGGGGGGGGGGGTCAAAACCACCTGAACGACCTCTTAATTCCATGAAACCGTTCAACAACATCCATTGTGTGATTTTCGAAATGGCCAGGCAGACGGCACATCAATCGGAGGTGTTGTTTGACCACGGTGACCAGAAACGCGTTTTCGGTGTCATAAAACACCAAAAATGGCGTGAGACGGTCGAATTCGGAGAAAACGTGCTCCGAATGACCTGAAACCACATGAAAACATTAGAAATATTATTGTTGATGTGTAGGAGGAGACGGCGCGCCCATCGGACGTGCAGTGCGCGCGGTACGGCCAAGTGCGTCATTTTCAGCAGCTCTGCGCGCGCTAAAACCGTACGTGGGGGGGTCAAAACCACCCGAACGACCTCGGAATGCCATGAAACCGTACGAAAACAGCCGTTGTGTGATTTTTGAAATTTACGGGCAGATGTAACGTCAATCAGAAGTTTCGTTTGACCGTGGTGACCAGAAACGCGTTTCCGGAGTCATAAAGCACCAAAAACGGCGTCAGACGGTCGAATTCGGTGAAAACGTGCTCCGAATGACCTGAAACCACAAGAAAACATTAGAAATATTATTGGTGGTGTGTAGGAAGAGACGTCACACCCATCGGACGTGCGGTGTGCGCGGTACGGCCGAGTGCGTCGTTTTCAGCAGCTCCGCGCGCGCAAAAACGGAGCGTGGGGGGTCAAAACCACCCGAACGACCTCAGAATGCCATGAAACCGTACGACAACAGCTTTTGTGTGATTTTTGAAATGTTTGGGTAGACAACATGTCAATCAGAGGTGTCGTTTGACCGCAGTGACCGAAAACGCGTTTCCAGTGTCATAAAACACCAAAAACGGCGTGAGACGGTCGAATTCGGAGCAAACCTGCTCCGAATGACCTGAAAACACATGAAAACATTAGGAATATTATTGGTGACGTGTAGGAGGAGACGGTGCGCCCATCAGACGTGTGGTGCACGCGGTACGGCCGAGTGAGTCGTTTTCAGCAGCTCCGCGCGCACTAAAACGGCGCGTGGGGGGTCAAACCCACCCGAACGACCTCTGAATGCCCTGAAACCATACGACAACAGTCTTTGTGTGATTTTTGAAATTTTCGGGCAGAAGGAATGTCAATCGGAGGTGTCTCTTGACCTCGGTGACCGGAAATGCGTTTCCGGTGTCATAAAACACCAAAAACGGCGTGAGAATGTCGAATTCAGAGCAGACGTGCTCCGAATGACCTGAAACCACACAAAAACATTAGGAATATTATTTGTGAGGTGTAGGAGGAGACAAAGCTCCCATCAGACGTGCGGTGCGCGTGGTACAGCCGAGTGCGACGTTTTCAGCAGCTCCGCGCGCGCTAAAACGACGCGTGGGGGGGGGTGTCAAAACCACCCGAACAACCTCGGAATGCCATGAAACCGTATGACAACAGCCTTTTTGTGATTTTTGAAATGTTCGAGCATACGGCACATCAGTCGTAGCTTTCGTTTGACCGCGGTGACAAGAAACGCGTTTCTGGTGTCAGAAAACCCCAAAAACGTCGGGAGACGGTCGAATTCGGAGAAAACATGCTCTGAATGACCTGAAACCACACGAAAACATTAGGAATATTATTCTTGACGTGTATGAGGAGACGACACGACCATCGGACGTGCGGTGCGCGCGGTACGGCCGAGTGCGTCATTTTCAGCAGCTCCGCGCGCGCTAAAATGGCGCGTGGGGGGGGGGGGGTCAAAACCACCCGAAAGACCTCGGAATGCGATGAAACCATATGACAACATCCGTTGTCTGATTTGTGAAATGTTCGGGTAGAAGAAATGTTAATCGGAGGTGTCGTTTGACAGCGGTGACCAGAAACGCGTTTCCAGTGTCATAAAACACCAAAAATGGCGTGAGACGGTCGAATTCAGAGCAAACGTGCTCCGAATGACCTGAAACCACAATAAAACATTCAAAATATTATTGGTGACGTTTAGGAGGAGACGGCGCGCCCATCGGGCGTGCGGTGCGCGCGGTACGGTCGAGTGCGTCGTTTTCAGCAGCGCCGCGCGCGCTAAAACGACGCGTGGGGGGGTCAAAACCACACGAACGACCTCCGAATTCCATGAAACCGTATGAAAACAGCCTTTGTGTGTTTTTTGAAATGGTCGAGCAGACGGCACATCAATCGGAGGTGTCGTCTGACCGCGGTGATTGGAAATGTGTTTCTGGTGTCATAAAACCCCAAAAACGGAGTGAGACGGTCGAATTCGGAGCAAACGTGCTCCGAATGACCTGAAACCACATGAAAACATTAGGAATATTATTGGTGACATGTAGGAGGAGACAGCGTGCCCATCGGACGTGCAGTGCTCGCGGTACAGCCGAGTGCGTCGTTTTCAGCAGCTCCGCGCGTGTTAAAATGGCGCGTGGGGGGGGGGGGGGTCAAAACCACCCGAACGACGTCGGAATGCCATGAAACCCTTCGAAAACATCTGTTGTGCGATTTTTGAAATGGTCGGGTAGAAGACACATCAATCGGAGGTGTTGTTTGACCGCGGTGACTGGAAACGCATTTCTGGTGTCATAAAACACCAAAAACGGCGTGAGATGGTCGAATTCGGAGCAAACGTGCTCCGAATGACCTGAAACCACATGAAAACATTAGGAATATTATTCGTGACGTGAATGAGGAGACGATGCGCCCATCGGACGTGCGGTGCGCGCGGTACGGCCGAGTGCGTCGTTTTCAGCAGCTCCGCGCGCGCTAAAACGGCGCGTGGGGGGGTCAAAACCACCCGAACGACCTCAGAATGCCATGAAACCGTACGACAACAGACGTTTTGTTATTTTTGAAATCTTCGGGTAGACAGAACGTCCATTGGAGGTGTCGTTTGACCGCGGTGACCGGAAACGCGTTTCCGGTGTCATAAAACACCAAAAACGGCGTGAGATGGTCGAATTCGGAGCAAACATGCTCTGAATGTCCTAAAACCACACGAAAACATTAGGAATATTATTCGTGATGTGTAAGAGAAGACATCACACCCATCAGAAGTGTAGTGCGCGCGGTACGACTGAGTGCGTCGTTTTTAGCAGCTCCTCGCGCACTAAAACGGCGCGTGGGGGGAGTCAAAACCACTCGAACGACATCGGAATGCCATGAAACCGTACTAAATTAGCCATTTTGTGATTTTTGAAATGGTCAGGCAGACGACACATCAGTCGGAGGTGTCGTTTGACCGCGGTGACTGAAAACGCGTTTCCGGTGTCAGAAAACACCAAAAACGGCGTGAGATGCTCGAATTCGGAGCAAACGTTCTCCGAATGACCTGAAACCACACAAAAAAATTAGGAATGTTATTGGTGACGTGTAGGAGGAGATGGAGCACCCATAGTACGTGCGGTGCGTGCGGTGCGGCTGAGTGCGTCATTTTCAACAGCTCCGCGCGCGCTAAAACGGCGCGTGGGGGGGTCAAAACCACACGAACGACCTCGGAATGCCATTAAACCGTACGACAACAGCCGTTGTGTGATTTTTGAAATGGTCGGGCAGACGGCACGTCAATCGGAGGTGTCGTTTGACCGCTGTGACCAGAAACGCGTTTCTGGTGTCATAAAACACCAAAAATGGCGTGAGACGGTCGAATTCGGAGCAAACGTGCTTTGAATGACCTGAAACCACACAAAAACATTAGGAATATTATTGGTGACGTGTAGGAGGAGACGAAGCACCCATCAGACGTGTGGTGTGCGCGGTACGGCCGAGTGCTTCGTTTTAAGAAGCTCCGCGCGCGCTAAAACGGCGCATGGGGGGGGGGGAACCACCCGAACGACCTCAGAATGCCATGAAACCGTACGACAACAGCCGTTGTGTGATTTGTGAAATGTTTGGGCAGACGGCACATCAATCGGAGGTGTCGTTTGACCGCGGTGACCAGAAAATCGTTTCTGGTGTCATAAAACACCAAAAACGGCGTGAGACGGTCGAATTCGGAGAAAACATGATCCTAATGACCTAAAACCACACGAAAACATTAGGAATATTATTGGTGATGTGTAGGAGGAGACGGCGCGCCCATAGGACATGTGGTGCACGCGGTACGGCCGAGTGCGTCGTTTTCAGCAGCTCCGCGCACGCTAAAACGGCGCGTGGGGGGGGGGGGTCAAAACCACCCGAATGACCTCATAATGCCATGAAACCGTACAACAACAGCCGCTGTGTGATTTGTGAAATGGTCGGGCAGACTGAACGTCAATCAGAGGTGTCGTTTGACCGCGGTGACCGGAAACGTGTTTCCGGTGTCATAAAACACCAAAAACGGCGTGAGACGGTTGAATTTGGAGCAAACGTGCTCCGAATGACCTGAAACCACACAAAAACATTAGGAATATTATTCTTGATGTGTATGAGGAGACAGCGCGCCCATCGGACGTGTGGTGCGCGCAGTACGGTCGAGTGCGTCGTTTTCAGCAGCTCCCCGCGCGCTAAAACGGCGCGTGGGGGGTCAAAACCTCCCGAATGACTTCGGAATGCCATGAAACCGTAGGACAACATCCGTTGTGTGATTTCTGAAATGGTTGGGCAAACGGAACGTCAATCGGAGGTGTCGTTTGACCGCGGTGACCGGAAATGTGTTTCCGGTGTCATAAAACACCAAAAACGGCGTCAGACGGTCGAATTCAGAGCAAACGTGCTCCGAATGACCTGAAACCACATGAAAACATTAGTAATATTATTTTTGACATGTAGGAGGAGACGGCACGCCCATCAGACGTGCGGTGCGCGCGGTACGTCCGAATGCGTCGTTTTCAGCAGCTAAGCGCGCGCTAAAACGACGTGTGGGGGGGGGGGGGTCAAGAACACCCGAACGACCTCGGAATGTCATGAAACCGTACTAAAACAGCCGTTGTGTGATTTGTGAAATGGTTGGGTAGACGCCACATCAATTAGAGGTGTCTTTTGACGGCAGTGACTGGAAACGCGTTTCCGGTATCATAAAACACCAAAAACGGCGTGAGATGGTCGAATTCGGAGAAAACGTGCTCCGAATCACCTAAAACCACACGAAAACATTAGGAATATTATTGGAGACGTGTAGGAGGAGACGAAGCACCCATCGGACGTGCGGTGCTCGTGGTACGGCCGAGTGCGTCATTTTCAGCAGCTCCGCGCGCGCTAAAACAGCGCGTGGGGGGGGGGTCAAAACCACCCGAACGACTTCGGAATGCCATGAAACCGTACGACAACAGCCGTTGTGTGATTTTTGAAATGGTCGGGAAGACGGCACATCAATCGGAGGGTTCGTTTGACCGCGGTGACTGGAAACGCGTTTCCGGTGTCATAAAACACCAAAAACGGCGTGAGACGGCCGAATTCGGAGCAAACATGCTCCGAATGACCTGAAACCACACGAAAACATTAGGAATATTATTCATGACGTGTAGGAGGAGACGGAGTTCCCATCAGATGTGCGGTGCGCACGGTACGGCTGAGTGCGTCGTTTTCAGCAGCTTCGCGCGCGCTAAAACGGCGCGTGGGGGGGTCAAAACCACCCGAACGACCTCAGAATTCCATGAAACCGTATGACAAAATCCATTGTGTGATTTGTGAAATGGTCGGGTAGATGGCATGTCAATCGGAGGTGTCGTCTGACCATGGTGACTGAAAACACGTTTCTGGTGTCATAAAACACCAAAAACGGCGTGAGACGGTTGAATTCGGAGCAAACGTGCTCCGAATGACCTGAAACCACACGAAAACATTAGGAATATTATTGGTGACGTGTAGGAGGAGACGGCGCGCCCATCGGACGTGCGGTGCATGCGGTACGGCCGAGCGCGGCGTTTTCAACAGCTCTACGCGCGCTAAAACGGCACATGGGGGGGGGGGGGGTCAAAACCCCCCGAATGACCTCGGAATGCCATGAAACCATACGACAACAGCCGTTGTAGGATTTTTGAAATGGTCGGGCAGACGGAACGTCAATCAGAGGTGTCATTTGACCGCGGTGATCGGAAATGCGTTTTCGGTGTCATAAAACACCAAAAACAGCGTGAGACGGTCGAATTCGAAGAAAACGTGCTCCGAATGACCTGAAACCACACGAAATCATTTGGAATATTATTCGTGATGTGTAGGAGGAGACAGCGCGCCCATCAGACGTGTGGTGTGCGCGGTACGGCTGAGTGCGTCGTTTTCAGCAGCTCCGCGCGCGCTAAAACGACGCGTGGGGGGGTCAAAACCACCCGAACGACCTCGGAATGCCATGAAACCGTACGACAATATCCGTTGTGTGATTTGTAAAATGTTGGGGCAGATGGAACGTCAATCGGAGGTTTCGTTTGACCGCAGTCACCGGAAACGCGTTTCCGGTGTCATAAAACACCAAAAACAGCGTGAGACGGTCGAATTTAGAGCAAACGTGCTCCAAATGACCTGAAACCACACGAAAACATTAGGAATATTATTTGTGATGTGTAGGAGCAGACGACGCACCCATCAAATGTGCGGTGCGCACGGTATGACTGAGTGCGTCGTTTTTAGCAGCTCCGCGCGCGCTAAAACTGCGCGTGGGGGGAGTCAAAACCACCCGAACGACCTCGGAATGCCATGAAACCATACGAAAACAGCCGTTTTCTGATTTTTGAAATGTTCTGGTAGACGGCACGTCAATCAAAGGTGTCGTTTGATCGCGGTGACTGAAAACGCGTTTCCGGTGTCATAAAACACCAAAAACGGCGTGAGACGGTCGAATTCGGAGAAAACGTTCTCCGAATGACCTGAAACCACATAAAAAATTAGTAATATTATTGGTGACGTGTAGGAGGAGATGATGCACCCATCGTATGTGCGGTGCGCACGGTACGACCGAGTGCGTCATTTTTAGCAGCTCCGCGCGCGCTAAAACGGCGCGTGGGGGGGTCAAAACCACACGAACGACCTCGGAATGCCATGAAAGTGTACGACAACAGCTGTTGTGTGATTTTTGAAATGGTCGGGCAGACAGCACATCAATCGGAGGTGTCGTTTGACCGCGGTGACCAGAAATGCATTTTTGGTGTTATAAAACACCAAAAACGGCGTGAGACGGTCGAATTCAGAGAAAACGTGCTCTGAATGACCTGAAACCACACAAAAACATTAGGAATATTATTGGTGAAGTGTAGGAGGAGACGGCACGCCCATCGGACATGCGCTGCGCGCGGTACGGCCGAGTGCGTCGTTTTTAGAAGCTCCGCACGCGCTAAAACGACGCGTGGGGGGGGAACTACCCGAACGACCTCAGAATGCCATGAACCTGTACGAGAACAGCTGTTGTGTGATTTGTGAAATGGTCGGGCAGACGGCACATCAATCGGAGGTTTCGTTTGACCGCGGTGAATGGAAACTCGTTTCTGGTGTCATAAAACACCAAAAACGGCGTGAGATGGTCGAATTTGGAGCAAACATGCTCCGAATGACCTTAAATCACACGAAAACATTAGGAATATTATTGGTGAAGTGTAGGAGGAGACGACGCGCCCATTGGACATGTGGTGCACGTGGTACGTCCGAGTGCGTCGTTTTCAGCAGCTCCGCGCGCGCTAAAACGACGCGTGGGGGGGGGGGGGGTCAAAACCACCCGAACGACCTCAGAATGCAATGAAACCGTACGGCAACAGTCGTTGTGTGATTTTTGAAATGGTCGGGTAGACGGCACGTCAATCAGAGGTTTCATTTGACCGCGGTGACCGGAAACGTGTTTCCGGTGTCATAAAACACCAAAAACGGCGTGAGACGGTCGAATTCAGAGAAAAATTGCTCCGAATGACCTGAAAACACATGAAAACATTAGGAATATTATTCACGATGTGTATGAGGAGACAACGCGCCCATCGGACGTGCGGTGCGCGCTGTTCGGCCGAGTGCGTCGTTTTCAGCAGCTCCTCGCGCGCTAAAACGGCGCGTGGGGGGGTCAAAACCACCCGAACGACTTCGGAATGCCATGAAACCGTAGGAAAACAGCCTTTGTGTGATTTTTGAAATGTTCAGGCAGACGGAACGTCAATCGGAAGTGTCGTTTGACCGCGATGACCGGAAATGTGTTTCTGGTGTCATAAAACACCAAAAACGGTGTGAGACGGTCGAATTCGGCGCAAACGTGCTCCGAATGACCTGAAACCACACGAAAACATTAGGAATATTATTTTTGATGTGTAGGAGGACATGGCGCGCTCATCAGACGTGTGGTGCGTGTGGTACGGCCGAATGCGTCGTTTTCAGCAGCTACGCGCGCGCTAAAACGGCGCGTGGGGGGTGGGGGTCAAAACCACCCGAACGACCTTGGAATGCCATGAAACCGTACGACGACAGCCGTTGTGTGATTTTGGAAATGTTCGGGCAGACGCCACATCAATCGGAGGTGTCGTTTGACAGCGGTGACCGGAAATGCGTTTCCGGTGTCACAAAACACCAAAAACGGGGTGAGACGGTCGAATTCGGAGCAAACGTGCTCTGAATCACCTAAAACCACATGAAAACATTAGATATATTATTGGTGATGTGTAGGAGGAGACAGATCACCCATAGGACGTGCGGTGCGCGCGGTACGGCCGAGTGCGTCGTTTTCAGCAGCTCCGCGCGCGCTAAAACAGCATGTGGGGGGGGGGGGGTCAAAACCACCTGAAAGACCTCGGAATGCCCTGAAACCGTACGAAAACATCGGTTGTGTGATTTGTGAAATGGTCGGGTAGACGGAACGTCAATCAGAGGTTTCTTTTGACCGCGGTGACCAAAAATACGTTTCCGGTGTCACAAAACACCAAAAAACGGCGTGAGACGGTCGAATTCGGAGCAAACATGCTCCGAATGACCTGAAACCACACGAAAACATTAGGAATATTATTCATGACGTGTAGGAGGAGACGGCGCGCCCATCGGACATGCGGTGCACGCGGTACGGCTGAGTGCGTCGTTTTCAGCAGTTTCGCGCGCGCTAAAACGGCGCGTGGGGGGGGGTCAAAACCACCCGAACGCCCTCAGAATGTCATGAAACCGTACGAAAACAGCCATTGTGTGATTTGTGAAATGGTCGGGTAGACGGCACGTCAATCGGAGGTGTCGTCTGACCGCGGTGACCGAAAACACGTTTCTGGTGTCATAAAACACCAAAAACGGCGTGAGATGGTCGAATTCAGAGCAAGCATGCTCTGAATGACCTGAAACCACACGAAAACATTAGGAATATTATTGGTGATGTGTAGGACGAGACAGCGCGCCAATCGTACGTGCGTTGCATGCGGTACGGCCAAGTGCGTCGTTTTCAGCAGCTCTGCGTGCGCTAAAACGGCGCGTGGGGGGGTCAAAACCACCCGAATGACCTCGGAATGCCATGAAACCGTACGACAACAGCCGTTGTGGGATTTTTGAAATGTTCGGGCAGACGACACGTCAATCGGAGGTGTCATTTGACCGTGGTGACCGGAAACGCATTTCCGGTGTCATAAAACACCAAAAACGGCGTGAGAAGGTCGAATTCGGAGCAAACGTGCTTCGGATGACCTGAAACCACACGAAAACATTAGGAATATTATTCGTGATGTGTTGGAGGAGACAGCGTGCCCATCAGACGTGCGGTGTGCACGGTACGGCCGAGTGTGTCGTTTTCAGCAACTTCGCGCGCGCTAAAACGGCGCGTGGGGGGTCAAAACCACCCAAACGACCTCGGAATGCCATGAAACCGTACGACAACATCCGTTGTGTGATTTTTAAAATGTCCGGGCCGACGGAACGTCAATTGGAGGTTTCGTTTGACCACGGTGACTAGAAACGCGTTTCTGGTGTCATAAAACACCAAAAACGGCGTGAGACGATCGAATTCGGAGAAAACGTGCTCCAAATGACCTGAAACCACACGAAAAAAATATGAATATTATTCGTGATGTGTAGGAGGAGACGGAGTGCCCATCAGACGTGCGGTGCGCGCGGTATGGCCGAGTGCGTCGTTTTCAGCAGCTCTGCGCGCGCTAAAACGACGCGTGGGGGGGGGTCAAAACCACCCGAACGAACTCAGAATTCCATGAAACAGTACGACAACAGCCTTTGTGTGATTTTTGAAATGGTTGGGTAGACGGCACGTCAATTGGAGGTGTCGTTTGACCGCGGTGACCGGAAACGCGTTTCTGGTGTCATAAAACACCAAAAACGGCGTGAGATGGTCGAATTCGGAGCAAACGTGCTCCGAATGACCTGAAATGATAGCATTTCTTAAATTGGGGGTTTTAAATTATTATAGAACCATGATTTGATGTCAGATTTAATTTTATTATATATATATAATAACTGAATAATTATGTTAAATTTACGTTTGTTTTGTTATTTTGTCTTATTGTAGGTTTTGAAGCAGAAGATTGAAATAGATGGACCTGCTCGGATCGTTGAAGCACGTTTATCGTTTATGATGATTTTGATGTTTATGCTGTTTGAATTTTTTTTCCATTTGTTATGATTGTTACCTTGTTATATCTCTGATTTTCCACCGTGAAGAAAAAAACACAATTCGTCCATTTCATTAAAAAAATGAAAAATATTTTATTTAATATTATATATATAAATATTTATATATATTTTATTTAACAAAAAATATATATATATATATATATATTTCGGTATGATTTTTTTTTTAAAAAATGTTCCCCAGTTTAGCGACCGCCAAAGGCGGTCGCTATAGACTTGCTGCCGGGCAGTAGTAGCGACCGCTAAAAGCGGTCGCTAATGGTCCCCGCCTGGCACCCTATAGAGACCGCCAGGCGGTCGCTTATGGCCGGCATTTTGGCCACCTATAGCTACCGCTAATGGCGGTCCCTATTTTCCTACAACGACGAGGCTGATGTGACCGCCATTGGTGGTCACTAGGCGGTCGCTATAGGCCTTTAGCGATCGCCAATGGTGATTGCTAATGCCCTTTTTTTTAGTAGTGAAACCAATGATATGTGGTCATCCCAGGATCTGCTGAATTCTATAGTGTAAGATAAAATAATATCATTATATATATGAATCATTCAATCCAAATTTCTATATTTCAATGCATCTTACACTATGATTAATCTCAGTTAAGTCACTAAGGACTTCTATAAGTGCTTCAAAAAAACATGATGAAAAATTATCTCTCTATTAAATATGATAATCAATATAACTCTGTGTATTCATATATTATCATAGATATATATCCTTCTAAGTTTTTATATAGAGTGATTCTCTTATATTGATATAAAATGTGTAACTTTCATTATTTAATCAATAATAACCCATAATGTGTCAAAGAACCTTAGGGTTTTGGGTAACCTTATCACAAATTAAATTGTGACACCCTCATAGTTCAACATGGTCAATGGAATTTGATATATGAAACCACTAGTATGATGGTGATTTACCTTTATACTAGAGTATAAAAGGCATTGGGAAACAAATATTGTAATTTCTCTATTCATCCCTAGACTCCAGTGTTGTTTCTTAAAGTCATGAGACATCATTTTCTATAATTAATGTACCACCAACCTAGATTTGTGGACATAATTAATCGAATATTACCTAGAATAAATAGGGAGTGAAACTGTACCATCAATTAGGATAACATTACTATCATGCAATTTGTAAGGAACCATGTTTTTAGATCAGATAAATTTTCTTAAAAAACATGAATTTTCAGTTTTGTGGGAATGATGACATGTAAACTAAGATTTGAAATTAAATTTCCTCATTTGGAATACTATTTTTTTTGGACTTAACTAAATTCCTGAAATGTGCCTCGAGTGTTTCATTGATTTTCAAGAGCACCATGGTCCAAAACCTCAAGGGGTGCACATTTTTTATGAAATCCTATTTCCATTCAGAAGAAATAAGGAATCTAATCTAGTGGAGTTATAAATATAATATGGTTTGGCCTAACTATGTGAGAGGACACACACAGTCATGTGGTTTTCTGATGGTTCTTGACAGATGGGAAGTGCATAGTTTATGCATGGTTTACAAATCTATGCACATAAACTGTGGGAGCCCCTACATGAGCAGAGGGTCAAGAACTGTTGGTGCATCGTTTGACCAATCATGCATCCAAACCATGTGAACATTTAATGGGGGTGAAATTATGATGTTCCCTTTAGACCTCTTATTTTTTTCTCCCCTCTTTTCTTCTCCTCCTCTATGTGCAATAGCCCACTGAGAGCTAATCCTTACCATCCTTTAGTTATGAAGAGATCTCCTTCATCCGACCTCTATTTTGAGTAGTGATCATCATGTTGGAAGTGTATCGATAAGTCTATGGCTCACCCATCCTCATTTCTCCATTTATATTTTCATTTTTTATTATATTTTTATTTGAGCTAATTCACCCTATTTTTAGGGCATTTATATATTTCTTTGATTTCTCTCAAACTATCCCGATTCATGCCTCGATATGGAATGGGTATATAATATTAAGTATGTGGTACATGGTATGTAGTTTCCCCTAATTTATTACTAGTTTATAATTTACATCACTTTCCCTCATGTCATATCCTCTGTGTGTTGCCCCTAAAATTTGAAATTAATTATGTAATAATAAATTACTTAAATTAAATAACCATTGTGATTTAAAATTGAACCATTAGTGGTTGATCTCCTATATTCAAACCATATCTATGAGGTTTCTCATATATGGTCCATGGCCCATATTTGGTCTAGGTTATTAAATCATCATCCTTGGGTGTTGTTCTAATGATTTTATTTATAATCACCTCACCTGGGCCTCCTCTAAAACCATCTTTTGAGGTGGGTCACTTCATGCCTTCTAAAGGGAATAAATTTAATTAAATGAAATGAAATTTTGATTACAAAGTCATGATTTCTAATAAAACCACCTTTTGTGGTGTGTTGTATTCTAAACTAAAAGAAACTGGTAAATGATTTATATATTACTTGATTGTCATGGAATGTTATGGTCATGGCCTATATACTCATTTATAAATGTAATTTCATTGTTTATTAAATTAAATGGTTTAATTTAGTTGAATGAAATTTGGTGGAAAGTTCATTCTACGTGTTTTATAATTATGAATACGAATTATATGGCTTGTCATACCCATGGTTAGATTGGGTAAGTTGATTGTAAATACTTAAAAGGAAATCCCTCATGATTATTATTACAATTAGAACATGAATATTGGTCATTAAAAAATTATTAAGGGACATCTTGGGAATGGAGTTTCACACTCCTTTATGTTATGAGTTGGGCATGGCGTCTCACACTATTTATCTTACTTGGAAAATGGATATGACATTCTATATTCCATTGCATCAGGTCTTGGGAATGATGACTCACCCCATCGTATCGAGTGATGAGAAAGATGTTTTGAATTTATATGATATTTAGGGATAATACCCTTTTTGGATCCTATATCTTATTAGACTAGTCATGAATGCCTAAGTTATGCCCCGGGTCTATCTAGCACCTATTATCCACATATAGTCCTATATATTTCCTCACATGTATAGTGTATATACATCTATGAATTTTATATATGGTTACTTATATATGAGTGTTTGTGTGTGTGTGTGTGTGTGTATGTATATATATATATATATATATGTTGATACTTATGGTTACTGATTTTTTAACACCCTAATCTTCCACAATATGTTCCCCTTTGAATAATGCAATAACTTGCATTGTATGCAACTTCGAGATTCTAACACACCGTAAATAATCAAACTAGCCATTATAAAATAGTAATACCCACTTTTTGAAATTTTATAAATTTTATTTTTCAAAATGCACTTCTTTTCTGAATTCTTAATATCGAAATTAGCTTAGGCTGAATTTTTGGTATTTTTCTGAAAACTTTCAATTTTTGATGAATAGTTAAAAACATTGTGTTATTGGTTAAAACCAACTTTTTTTATTTAAATAATTATTTATTTTATTTAAATAAATTTAAGGTAAAAATAGTTTCATAATACCTATATAAGATCAATGTAATTTATTGGAGTCATTTTATAATAATTTTAGATATATAAAAATTTTATTGAACTTTTTACTGTCTTTTACCCACCTCCTAGAAGCTTTTGAAAATTTGCATAAAATAGAATTTTATCACTTCTGTGTGTTGAATTTAAAACATCACAGGGAAACAGTTGATATCAGTAAGTAAAATATTGTTCAATAAGATGAAAATAATTTTTGGTAAATAGTAAATTTTGTCTTTTATTTACCACAGTTAAAAGTAAATAGAATAATTAAAGGTAAAAATGATATCTTAATTACCCTAACACATGTCCTAATTCTATTGGATAAGTATAACTCAACCTAAACAACCTTAGTAATAAGATATGATCCTCTTTGATCAGCTTGGATTTGATTAGAACATTTATTATTATTTTATTTAAAGAAGAGTTAACAGAGTTAAATTCAATGTTTAATAACTAAAAAGTTTTTAATATAGGGTTATACATAAGATAAATTAGACAATAAATTTTCATTATAAAGGTAAGAATATTTCCTACATTATGGTATTTTATTTATAATTTTTAGACAATAAAAAAATTAATTTATTTTTGACACAATGATGATGTAGTAATTACCACATTAATGAAAGATTAAAATAATTGATATTATAAAAATCCAAATAAATGTAATTTGATACTTTTGATTAATTCCTCTAATTTTCTAGGTTAAATTAATTTATACCCTTATTTGATCTTATATTTTTGGAAAGGAATATTTCTATCATTTTCTAGACAAGGTACTTTATGACCTTTTCGACCAAATTATGGTAAGAATGTATTTTTAACTTATACGGCAGGTGCAGCTATTTTCTACCATTATAACATCTTTGAAGCTTCCCATACAAGATAATAAATATATTTTCAAAATAAATGTTTTCTTTTATAACTATATTACTTTTAAATTATTTCAAAATAGAACAATATATTTCTCTAAAAATGTTTGGATTTCATCTATGTCAACATCCTTTCAGGGATTTTAAGCTTGTTGAAGTTGATTTATTATGATACAAATCATTCATATTTTATTGAAGTTTTTGTGATATGTATGACTATGGATGTGTTATTTTTAAACCATTCATGTTTAATGGATAATGTATTGAAATTTCGTATACTAGTTTTAATATAAATGTTTATGTCATGTTTAAACCTTTTCATTTGAGGAGTGTGTTGGACTTAGTAAGTGACGGGTGGAGCCCAATATAGATCCTAGATGCAATAGTAGGTCTTATGAGACAAACTAGTGGCTTGGCACAAGGCCTTGAAAAAAATCATATTTTTAGTCTTGGCACAAGGCCTTGACTATGTGGTTATGATGTCTCGAATTATGAATTCCATCATTATGAAAGTGGTTATTGATATTGTATGTGATTATTCGACTAGTGGAATATCCATGTGAATAAGAAAATGGAATTTTTTATTTTTTATTTTCCATATTATGCTAAATATTAAATTTAAAAGGATTTTGTTTTAGAATTATACATTTCCTTAAATGTTTATGCTTATTTATAAAAGTTTCATTTATATTTTTATCTTTAATAAGTTTATGCGCTTACCCCTTTCAATTTTTTATTTTTCCTAGGATTTGAAGAAGTATTTTATGGTTGGCCTACAGGGATAGGCTAAAGATATAATTGTGTTCAAAAGGGGACAAATTATTATTGATGTTTTTATTTCAGTATGTAATGTAAAACTTATGAATGTATCTAATACTTCCAAAGATACTAAACCAATCAGTATTTCAGGACATGATTCCTTGTATCATTCTAGAGTTATGTAATAAATCACTGACTCTAGTTAACTGGGGTCTAGGCATTACAGTTTTTATCAGATAAAGTTTAGTACAAACCTTGGAAACTAGATTTGGAAAAACTCTAATTAGAGAACATTACTCTAAGATAGACTTTGAGGATTAGTATAGAAGAACTTCCTAGAATTTTGGTACTGTAGAGATTTTGTGATAGTTCTATAAAATACATCCATATCTAGATATGAGCAGGTATAGGCGGCTCTGGAATATATGTATCTAGGGGTGAAACACGAAAACACCACTTTGAGCTAGACTCGAAGGGGAACTGGTGCACGAAAACGGGCCTTGCTGCACTCTTGGTTAAGAAACTCCCAGGGGATATGCTCTGAATAATTCTCATTTTCATTACAAAACATTATGAAGGGTTTATGAGTATATAATTTCTCAATGAAAACATTTTTATTATTATGGATTATATCCATAAACTGTTCAATTTATGTTAACTATTTTACAAGTTTGGAATTATGTATTGTGACTCATAAACTAATCTAGTGTGTTCCATTATTGAGAAATAGTTCCTAGTGGAAGGAATGGAAACCTTGTCAACCCACATAATCCATGAATGGATTTCCCTCCTTCTCAAGATAATTATAGTGGATCTGGGGATGCAACTGGTGTTGATCATCTTATCACCATACTGGGACAACTCACTCAAGTTATGAATAATAACCTTATCCGAATAAAGTGCAGTGATCCACAATGCTGAGGATCAATATTCAACCACTTCATGAGGAAAAAATCACAAACATTCAATGGGTGTACAAATAAATTAGTAGGTGAGAAATGGATAAGTTCCTTAGAAAACATATTTCATGCTGTGGGGAGTAGCGAAAGGGAAAAAGTTTTCATGGCAGTTTATCGCCTCACGGGACAAGCAGATCAATTGTGGTCATTGATTCAAAATAAAAAGGAATATGTAGAAGTATCAAACATGTAATGGAGGGAGTTTAAAGATATTTTCTTAGAAAAATACCTTCCTCGTGACCATTTATCCGATATAGAAAGACAATTTTTGAGTATGAGGCAACAAGAGGATGAAAATTTCGCAAAGTATGGGGCTAACTATACAAGGTTATCAAGGCATGCAGCAAATTATATACGTAACCCAATGAGTAATATTGATTTATTTTTTTATGGGTTAAAATCATTTCCCATCGAGTATTAGTCTCACAATCCTTCTCATCATATGAAGATATTGTCTCATGCGCAATCAATATAGAAAAGGAATTCTCTATGTCTTATGAATTCAAAACAAAGAAAGAGAATAATAGATCTACTGAACACTCTGAAAATGAAAATAAGGGAAAGAATGGAAAATTTAAATATCCATACTATGGTAAATATGGGAAGAAACACCCTAGAACATGCCTGAAGGGAATGGTAGTCTGTCACAAATGTGCTGATAAATGCCACCAAGCTCATGATTTCATGGGGAAAAAGGAAGCTAGCAATGTTCAATGATACAATTGCAGGGAGATGGGACATAATGAAAATGAATATCCTAAGTTTCCAGGAAACTTACCATCGAAAAGGACAAGTTATCAAGGCCATGCTTATGTGATCACTACTACTGAGGTTGAATCTACGAAAGACATGGTGGTAGGTAATTTAATGGTTTCATCAAGTTTAGTCGATGCTTTATTTGATTCTGGATCATCGCATTGTTTCATATCTTTCCGGTTTTCTAGGAAAATAAGATATTTTCAATTTGAATTAACAATGGAATTTTCATTTAAAACACCTAAGGGAAGTATCATCACAACTAAGTTTTCTGAATCTGTTCCCATTAGGGCATATAAATGTTCTTTATCTGTTGATATCATCTTCGTACCCATGATTTAATTTGATATAATCCTTGGAATGGATTGGATTTCAGACCATGATGCAAAAAAATTATTGTAATAAGAAGAAGGTTACAATTTTCAATGATGATAATGAGTACCTTATCTTTATAGCTGGAACTTTACCACTGGATTCTTATCTAGATCCACCCCCAATAGCTCTACTAAATTCAATTATTGGGGAAGAAAAGAATGAAATAACTATGGGTGAGGAAAATAATGTTCGAATAGAGTACATACCTATTGTGCAAGAATATTTTGATGTGTTTCTAAAGGATTTACATAGACATCCTCCAAAATGAGAAATTGAGTTTTCCATTGATTTAATTCATGTTTCAAGGACCATATCAAAGACACCTTATAGAATGGCCACTGTGTAATTAGTGGAACTAAAGAAACAACAAGATTAATTGCGTAACAATGGATTTATTCTCCCTAGTGTTTCTCTATGGGGATCCCCTTTCCTTTTTGTTATGAAGAAAGATGGGTCTATGAGGTTGTGCATTGACTACAGGGAGATCAATGCTATAACAAAAAAGAACATGTATCCCCTACCTTGTATTGATGATTTATTCAACCAACTCCATGGAACTCAATATTTTTCAAAGATTGACTTTCGATCTAGATATCATAATTTGTGTTAGAATAAGGAAGACATTTCGAAAATAGCATTTCGAACTAGGTACGAGCATTACGAGTTTGCAGTAATACCTTTTTGATTGACTAATGTACCCTCTATCTTAATGGATCTAATGAATAGAGTTTTCATGGAATATCTTGATGACTTTTTAGTGGAATTTATTGATGATATCTTGGTATACTTAAAAACCTATGAAGATCATGAAAATCACTTATGCATTATTTTAAAGACTCTTAGAAGAAATGAATTATATGGGATGTTTAGCAAGTGTGAATTATGGATTCAATGGATTTATTTTCTTTGCCATATTGTCTCTAAGGATAGAATATCTATAGATCCTTTAAAGACCAAGGCAGTCGAAGAATGTCCAGCACTGATGAGTATAACTGATGTACACAGTTTTATTGGTTCAGTGGATTATTATCGACGTTTCCTCCAGAATATTGCCCCATTAGCTAACCCATTAACCAAGTTCACATGTAAAGGGATTAAATTTGTTTGGACAATAGATTGTGAATAATTTTTTTGAATAACTGAAGAGAATATTAGTGAACTCTCCTATCTTGACTCTACCATCAGGGAACAATGGGTTTGTTATTTATATTGATGCTTCAAAATAGGACTTGGTTGTGTCCTTATACAGAATGACAGAGTTATTGACTATTCATCACGATAGCTAAAAATTCATTATAAAAACTATCCCACCCACAATCTTGAGTTAGTTGCTATAATCTTTGCTCTGAAGATATGGAGACACTATTTCTATGGTGAAAATGTGGGATTTATACTGATCACAAGAGTTTGAAGTATATTTTCTCACAAAAAAAGAACTAAACATGAGGCCAATAAGATGTCTTGAACTAGTCATGGATCATGATTGGACAATACACTACCACACTGAGAAGGAAAATAAGGTGGAAGATTCTTTAAGCAGAAAGGATTAAGGAGTTTTGATCAAGATGAGAGTTGAAAGGGATCCTATTTTCATGGATCTAGTAAAGATTGATATGGGAAAAACCTTGGAAGGTGAAACAGCAATACTTTTTCAAATGGTTACCAGGCCATCCTTACTATAAAGGATAAAAAATTATCAGACTGACGATGAGGAGTTTCAAAATAAGATAAAATATGTAAATGATAGAAGATTTAGTGACTTCATATATAAAGATGGAATCTTGAAATTTGGGAACAGACTTTGTTTATCTACCATACCTGATCTAAAAAAGGAATTATTAGATGATGCTCATAGCTCCAATTTCCCTATACACCCTAGGAGCACCAAGATGTATAGAGATTTTAAGGAACATTTTTTATGGGACAACATGAAGAGGGATATTACTAATTTTGTGTCAAGATTTATGGTTTTTTAATAAGTTAAAGTTGGAAGGCAACAACCTGGAAGAGTCATGAAACCTCTTCCTATACCTTAGTGTAAATGGGATAATATTATGATGGACTTTTTCATGGGTCTACCAAAGACTCCTAGAAGGAATGATGCAATATGGGTCATTGTTGATCATCTTACCAAGTCATCAGATCTTATTTCTATAAGAGAAGATTTACCTCTTGAACGCATGGAAAGACTATATATTAATGATTTTGTAAGACTCTATGGTGTACCCCTATTGATTGTTTCTGATCATGATCTCCATTTTACATCAAGATTCTGGAAAGGTATTCAGAAGGCCCTGGATATTGAACTTCATTTGAGAACTTCCTACCACCCTCAAACAGATGGACAATTAGAACGAACTATTAAAACCTTAGAAGACATGTTCAGATCTTTCTCACTTGACTTTCAAGGTATGTGGGATCAATATTTACCTCTGGTATAATTTTCCTATAACAATAGCTTCCATTCAAGTTTTCGGATGGCACCATATGAAGAATTATGTGGAAAGAGATTTCACACACCAACTTGTTGGGATGATGTTAGTGAAAGAATACTCATAGGACTAGAACTTGTTGAGGAAATGATGGAAAACGTGAAGGTTATACAAACCCACATTAAAGCAGCTCAAAGTAGGAAAAAGAGATATGTCGATAACTAAAAGAAGGATTTGGAATTTCAGGTAGGATATCATTTTTTTTGGAGGCATCTCCATGGAAGGGTGTTATAAGTTTCGGTAATATGGGTAAATTGAGTCCCAGGTACATCAGACCTTTCGAAGTTCTTGAACGAATTGGAGTTGTAGCTTATCGTTTGGCAATGCCTCCAAGCCTCTCCAAAGTTCATGATGTGTTCCATATATCACTGTTGAGAAAATACATGCCTGACCCAAAGCATGTACTCAACTATGAGGAAATTTAACTGGAACCTGATATTTCTTATTGTGAAGATCCTATCTAAATTCATGATACCAGAGAGAATGTGTTGAGAAACTGGACAACTCTTTTGGTGAAAGTTCTATAGAGAAACCATAAGATGGAAGAGGCAACTCGGGAACTCGGTGAACATATGATGAAGAACCACCCGAATCATTTTATGCAGTAATATTCTAGAAATTTCAAGGATGAAATTATTTTAAGGAGTGGGAGAATGTAACACCTCAAGCTTCCACAATATGTTTCCCTTTAAATAATGCATTAGCTTGCATTGTACGTAATTTCGAGATTCTAACTCACCGCGACCAATTAAACTAGCCATTATGAATAGTAATACCCACTTTTTGAAATTTTATAAATTTAATTTTTCAAAATGAATTTCATTTTTTAATTTGGATTATCGAAATTATCTTAGGGTGAGTTTTTTGAATTTTTCTAAAAACTTTCAATTTTAGAGGATATTGAAAAACACTACGTTATTGGTTAAAACCTACATTTTATTTAAATAATTATTTATTTTATTTTATTTTATTTTATGTCAAAATAGATACCTAATACCTATATAAGTTCAATGTAATTCATTGGAGTCATTTTATAATAAGTTTAGATATATAAAAATTCTATTTAACTTTTTACTGTCTTTTACCCACTTCCAAGGAGAATTTTCAAATTTGCATAAAACATAATTTTTTACTTATGTGAGTTGAATTTCAAAAATTCAAGAGACATGGTTGATATCAGTTAGTAAAATTTATTTAAAAAAATGAAAATAATTTTTGGTGAATAGTAACTTTTGACTTTTATTAACCACGGTTAAAAGTAAATAGGGTAATTAAAGGTAAAATTGATATCATAATTACCCTAACACATGTCCTAATTCTATTGGATAAGTATAATTCAACAAAAAACAACAATAGGAATAAAATATGATCCTCTTTGGTCCACTTGGATTAGATTAGGACATTTATTAATATTTTATTTAAAGAAGAGTTAAAAGAGTTAAATTCATAGTTTAATAACTAAAACACATTTAATACTGTGTTATACATAAGATAAATTCGAATATAAATATTCATTAGAAGGATAATAATATTTACTACGTAATGGGATTTTATTTAAAAATTTTAGACATTAAATAAGTTAATTTATTTGTGACACAATGATGATGCAGTAATTACATTATTAATGAAATATTAAAATAATTGATATTATAAATATCCAAATAAATATAATTTGAGAATTTCTATGAATTCCGCTAATTTTCTAGGTTAATATGAAATTTTAGGGTTGATTAAATAATTTTTTTAAGTGATCATGCTATTAGGATTTTCACAATAACCAAATACTAAATAGTGTCAAAATTGACATAATTGTATTTTTAAAACAAATACTATATTATTAATTGATATAGTATTCTTAAAAATATATGGTTAGGTCAAAAGACTTAGATAAGGTTATATATATTAATAATTAACTACATGGGTTTCTCTTGGTTTTTTATAGTAAGTTTATTAACCATATAATATAAAAATTCAAAGAGACATGGTAAATGACAAACTATTTAACTAAGAGGTAAATCTAAAAGATAAGGTTAATATGGTGACCTAAACCTATATAAAAAATTTTGGTTGAGAATTTTTAGACCCATATCTACCTTATCCTCGAAATAATTCATTTTGGATCCATTAGAAATAGAAAATTATTATATTATAAAATAATATTTCAAGCTTTTCCTAAAATGACTCTCTCCTCTCTTATAAAAGGGTACTTCCACTTCTCTTAATTTCACACATCCAAAGCCATTTGGCTCGGCCAACCCCTACCCAAATATCCTCCCAACATTCCTAAATTCATCATAGAGGAATTCCTTTGGTCATTAATCCAACCTATGGTTCCCTTTTGATCAAATCAATAGGAATAACTTGAAGAAGGGGTAAGTATTTCATCACCTCTTTCAAGTTCTTTTCTTCTTGCACTTCCTCTTTATTAGTTTTTTCCATTCTGAAATAATAAATCTAGTATCTTATATATACTGTGATATTATTATAAAAGCAGCACAACCCTATTCATTATTCTATCCATCATATGAATGAAAAATTCACCATACGTGCGTACGTACGACTTACCGTCTCCACGTCGTGGTGTAGTTTGTTATTCAAACACTTCATTATTTTGATGGATATAATAATGAGTATAACTGATGTAAATAATAAATATAAAATTTTATTGATTTTTTTAATATTATATGCCATCCAATTATATACGATTTCACCATCAATATAATGATGTTGTCACTCATGCGTACATGTGGATTACCGTCTCCACGAACGCAATGAGATTCATTCCCCATCGTAATCATTCAAGAATAATTTTAATTTTATTATTAAAAATAATGTTTAATAACTTAATATCATTCTGTGTATGAATAATATACATCATATCCATACCAAAAATGGCTTATGGAACTGATTATATAAAGTAAACTAGATCAGTTAACACCCGAAATGATGATATTACTAAAATATTATTAAAAACCCAATATTAGAGGATCATATATGATATCATATTTACGTATATAGTTTTTTTTAATTTAATAACAATTATTTAACTATTATACAAGAGTTTAATGTACCCTCGACCCAGGAAAAGTACATGGTAAGGGTTAATTTCTCAATCTCTTTATTATCAGAGGTTGTTTTTAAACAAGTATCTACTAAGACCTATTTATCATCTACATCCATGTTTTCTTAAAAATATATTTCAAAACATTTTTTACTATTTACTATAATATGGGTTAAAGACATTTATTCCCTAATTTTCCCTTATATGTTTTGAAAGTAATATTTACGTCATTTTACAAACAAGGTACTTTATGACCTTTTCGACAAAATTAAGGTAAGAATGTTTTTTAACTTATACGGCGGGTGCAGCTATTTTCCACCGTTATAACATTGTCGAATCTTCCCATACAATCATATAATAATATTTTCAAAAAAAATGTTTTCTTTTATAATTATATTACTTTTAAATGATTTCCAAATATAAAGAGATATTTCTCTAAAAAATATTTGATTTCATCTATGTCAACATCCTTTAATGGATTTTAAACTTGTTGAAGTTGATTTATTATGATACAAATCTTCCATATTGTATTGAAGTTTTTGTGATATTTTTTACTATGGATGTGTTATTTTTACACCATTCATGGTTTATGGATAAAGTATTGACATTTCTTATGCTACTTTTAATACGAATATTTATGTTATGTTTAAACCTTTTCATTTGAGGAATGCATTGGACTTAGTAAGTGATGGGTGGAGCCCGCTATAACTCCTTGATTCATTGGTAGGTCTCATGAGACAAACTAGTGTCTTGTCACAGGGACTTGAATATGTGGTTATAAAGTTTGGCAATATGCATTCTATCTTTATGAATGTGGATATCGATATTACAAGTGATTATTCGACTGATAGAATATCCATGTGAATAAGTAAATGGAATTATTTGATTTTATCTTTTCCATATTAGGCTGAAGTTTAAGTTTAAAAGGCTTTTTTTAGTATTATAAATTGCCTTAAAAGTTTATTTTTATTTATGAACAATTCATCTATATTGTTATCCTTACTGAGCATCTGAGATAACCCCTTCCTATGTTTTATTTTTTCCCAAGATTTGAAAAAGTATTTTATGGTTGTCCTACAGGGATAGGAAAAGGATATAAGTGTGTTCAAAAGGGGACAAAATGTTTTTGATGTTTTTATTTCATGATGTAAATTAAAACTTATGAATGTATCTATAACATCCAAGGATACTAAACTAATCGTTCTCTCGGGACATGATTCTCTGTATCATGCCAATGTTATGTAATAAAGCACCGAATCTGGGTAACTGGGTTTAGGACATTATAGATTTCAGACAATTTCATCATATAATTTAGCATGTATGGTCGGCTAAGGGTCCTTGAGAAACCTAATCTTGACTTGTTAGGTATATTCAATTTTTTATCTTTTGTTTATTATTATACCAACACAATGTTTTATTTATCCTCATTGACTAGATTACTATTTATACACCATTGGTGGTGTCTTACTAAGTATATCTCACATTCTTCTTAGGCCTCTATTGCACTAGGGTACCAAAGAAAACCTCATGCTCACTCATCCAAGGTTATTGGATGATGATTGTGATTTTATTCTAGGAACTGGAAGTTAGAAGAATAAGATTGAGATGGTATTCATGATGCTCATGGAGATATCCCTTGAAGATTTTATTATTTTGTTTTACATGTATTGTATTGTATCTCTTACTGTATGCTCTCCTATTTAAATTTTTAGCCTCCTGGACATGCATGAATTATTGTATATATGGCATGGCCATTAAATTTTATTTATCATTTATTCTTATTCTACTACTTGTATTTTATTTTCTCCTCTTCCTCTATTGTATGTTGTTTCTTTATTATTATAATACTATGCTACTCTGATAATGAGGGTATAGTCTCCCCAATGTACAACCATCAGACCCTTTCTACTAGTCAGCAACCTATGGTGTATAGGGAGGCCCACTTGAGGCCATGTAGTGATCGGTCCAACTATTGGTTTCATAGTCCATCAGGTCATATGTTACACAATGACCGCCTCAGTATCAAGTCACTACCCCTATGTTATTCCCATGTCACACCACACATAGGGTCAGTCTCATATCCCACATTTACCTAGTCTACCAAAGAATATGTGACCACCAAATGAGAACATTACATCAATCCATGATCATTGGAATCATCCATCATCTAGTAAGATAATAATGTCATCATGTTCCACTACTCCTCCTAAGGTCATTCACTATTATCCTAGGATACCTACGTCATACAACTAATTGAATCTAAAATGAAATTTCCTTTTCCTAGTGTGTAATCCATATCAAAGGTATACATCTATAGATACTCTAACCAGTAGATCCACCTCTTATTTTGGTCCCACTACATAAATATATAATTGTGGTTTTGTGGTTAGTGTTGAAAAAACCTCTCACTGAAGTGATAGGCTCGCAACTTTTCAATGAGTTGACCAAATATTATTAATCTAAGTCATGTTTAGTATAGTTCCAATAATGGGGTCATAGTTAACGTGACAAGTAAGCGATAATATGATCTGTCTAAATCTTTATAACCCCCAAACCAATTCCCGATGCATCATAGTATAAAATATAAAAAATCCTTAGATTGAGAAGTATTAACATTGAAGATGTATTCTTCCTCTTATTCAACTTAAGAAAATTTTCTTCACATTGGTTGACGAAGATAAATTCACTCACTTTATTTTCAGTGTAGTCATGGGTTTTGATTAATGAGATAAGTTCTAAATAATATATTGGTACTATCGAGATAAACCTAGAAATATCTTAAACTAAAACATGTTCTAAGGATGTGTAAAGGACATCACATCATCAATTTTATCAAGGTCTAGAGATATAATTTTCTCAAAAACCTCATTCCCCACTAATTTCACCTCATGAATTCAAAAGATACACTATTAAAACATGGAATAAATATGACATGCCTGATGTGTACTCTGGTTTAACTTGATATTTATAGTGTGCAACTTTGGGGTTAGCAAATAGATGAAGACTTCATGAATGAACACTATAATGAATGAGTCAAGATGTGGGTATAAAGACTTTTTCACATGATTCATGAATGGTGTCCTTGAATTACTTAGTCATAATGGAATCACCAAGTATAATTCAAACTATACTTGATCTGAAACACCATTTTTTGAATTACCTCCTCTCTAACTTGTAGTGGGTGATAGACTGATCAAAGATCATACTTTGAGAAATAAAATTCTCCCCATAACTGGTCAAATAGGTCACCAATCCTTGGTAAAGGTTATTTTTTCTTCAATATCACATGGATCAGCTTTTAATTATCTATTTAGAGTGGAATGATACAATCTACCTTCCTTGAAAAAAATAGGTTCACCCCATTGTAAGGTACTCAACTCAATAAAGCTCTTCTACTCTATGTTGTCGAGTTGTACCATGAGAACCTTTAACTCTACTAATTCCATAATTCAAGGGGGTATCTAAATGGGGTTCAAACATAGAAAAATATATATCGCAAAATCAATTCCTCTATTAGGGGTAATTATTATAAAGTTATGTGGAAAGATATCCAAATTAAGATCCACACCTAGGGGAAAAGTTGAGGGGTCTTCCACTGATCCCACAGAAATGGCCAATCAGAAAATATGTTTTGTGAGCATCATAAGAGGACTCCATTCTAAAACCACTCTTCCTAATATTAGTTCACACTCTCTGGTCATCACATAATTCTCTCACTACATTAAAGAATAATATTCCCATCTATGATATAAATCAATGCGATCTCAGAAACATGTCGACCTGTCCATACTAATAATCAAATCAAATCATTTCACCTAAAATATCATGAAGTCCAAAAGATCTTCATAACTAGAAATGAATATAATAAAATATAGGAATCTCTAAAGATGGTCCAATTTCATGCACGTTTATGCATCGAGGGAAAGTATCTGAGAAGAAAAAATTACCAGTAAATAATGTCTATCCATAACTTTTGAAGATATGAATGAATGGGAGGCACCAATATTAAAAAAGAAAGTTGAAAAAGTAAAAGTGATCCAAACCCTACCATGTACAGTAGATGGTCCATCACTACTATCTGTCAGAGTCTAATCCACTACATAAACTAAGCCTTCCTCAACTCCATGATCCTAGACATTATATGCATGACTCAACTAATTCATCATCATCTGAACCTTCTATAAAGGACCTAGACCTATCTTGTTACTCGATTCTTATGTCTAACTAAAACACCCATGATACCATGTTCATGATTACTTTAAGAAGAAACATTGAAAATGCCCAATATTTTCACACTAATGACACTTGATCTAAGGTTTTGGGAATGAATTAGGATAATTCCCCCACTATCCAAAATTAAACCACTAAGTAACTCATTTCCACATAGAAGGTGATAATGATCTGATGCTCAACTCTGGAAGTCTACCATATATCGGACATGAAACATCTACCTTTCACTTACTCCCATTATAAGTATCACTAAGAAGTCCACGGAACACTATAAGATGACCTATAGCTCTGTAATCCTTTAGACCCTTCTCAATCATCAGGGCCTTGTGAAACATCCAAGTTAATTTATCATTTCGAATTTCTTGAGTTGGTGTCCCAACTTTTCTTGAATCCCAATATTGAACATCTTGTATTTATTAACTTCATCCATATCTAATAGATGAGGGAGTCTTAAAAACCTCATGAAATAAGTTGATTAAGGATACATTATCATCATCCCCTAATAATGACCCATGAACTTCTATGCTTGATCTATCTCCATAATTCTTGGGAATAGATCCTCAATGAAAATGCATTAATTGTATCCCATATTAGACCCTCATATCTTCCAGGATAAATCATAACATCTTACCAATGTCCATTAACACCCTACAACATATATGTTACAAGATTAAACATTATATACCATGGGGTCTCAACCAAGTTAAACATAGTCGCAAAAATGAGTATCTAGTCCTATGCATCCTAAGGACCTCCAGTGCACTGTAATGATGGATGATGTTGGAGATGAAGGTCTTAAGAATAGTTTACCATAGTTCTAGTAACTGAGTTGTCTTTACTATAAAAAACACATTTAACAGTGCTATTTTTCATCTTTTTCAACGATTGTAAATCATTTTATAGAAAAGGAAGGTTAAAATATGGCTTTTAATAGTACTAGGAAAAACAAAAAATAAAGTAAACCTTTAACAATTCCAAAAGAAGTGATGATAAATGGGTCCTTTAATAGTTATTTTTACAGGCACTGATAAATGGGTCCTTTATCAACAAATTTTTCACGCTGTTAAAGGGTGCTTTTATCAGCGCTTTTTAAGCGTTGTTAAAGGGAGGTAATTTTTGTTCGATCTCTCCCTGCCGCCAGAACTCCCCCCCCCCTAAATTAGTGCTTACCCATTATCTACGCTTTTAATGCACATGTGTGAACCCCTTTAACAACCCATCCCCGTCACTTTAACAATGCTTTAAGAAATTACACCCCTGAATGTGCCTAGATTCAAACCTTGGACCTCACCATTAGGACCTAAGCATCATTACCAATATGCCAGCATGTTTTATTATTGATTTTTTGATATTTATATTTATTTATTTATATACGTATTTACATGCATATTTTTTATTTTCATATATTTTTTTAGTACATTAATAAAATATTTGTTTATGTGTGTGATATATGTATATACTTTAATTTTTCTAAATATATTATATACTAATATTCATTTTCATATTAAATAAAATAATATAAATATACATTTGTTTTAATAAATAAATATATATATATATATATTTGTATAAGTATATATATATATATATTTATATTTATATTTGAATTAGTATATATATATATTTATATTTTTATAATGTAATGAAATGGATAGATGTTATTTTTAACGCATTTTTCAGATGTCTATATATATTGTATATTTAGATTTAAGCTTTATATATTACATGTATATTTTTTTATGTATATATATTTACATATTCACATATAATTGTATATATACATTTAAATTTTTTATAATGACTTTTTAAATATTTATTGTAAAATATGATTATATTATATATTTAATGATGAGGATAAGGGTAATGATTAATCTATAAAAACACTTATATATGATATATATACATAATATTGATGCACACACATATTAATACACCTGAGTATACATTTATATTTATCACATACACATACATATATTTACAAAATATGTTTTTATTTACATATATTAGAATATACATATACATATATTTTTTTATTGACACGCACAAGGTTATATATTAACGTTACATGTACAGGTATACATATACATATTAATGCATTTTTTGATGTAAAAAATGGATATATTTTACTTTAAATAAAATTAATAATAAATACATATTATATATATATATAAATTATATAAATATTTTTATATATGTATTTATACAAGTTATTTATTATAATTAAATATAATAAAATATACATATATTTAATTATAAATAAAGAAAAATTATGAAAAAAACAAAACCTCAAAAATCGTAATATCATTATGAATGTAATCCCTGAGAATAAATTCAGTCCACACTAAAAAATATAATAAGACCCCCTTAAATGAGGATGAAATTCCATCGAATGTTAAGAATTTGGGATACCCCAACTAAAAACTCAATTTTGGAGGTCTTTTGGTCCTTTTGCCTCATATAATATGAACGAGGGTAACTTAAGGTCACCTTGGTGTAGATCGCATCACGGGGTTTGATTTGATATGTAGTAGAGACTAAACTGACACCTAGATAGAAATTTATGGTTATTTGAAGTTCAAATCATGTTTTCAACTTATCTCAGACCGTTAATTATTTTATTTAGTTTTTATGTCATCCAACTGTTATTAAATGAATATTACTCAATAATAAATAATAAATTAATAATTAATAACATTTGAAAATTATTTTATAATCCATTTTCATTCAATATATTATATATTAAGTGTAAATTACTATTTATCCATATCTAAAACATATTTAAAATATATATATTATATTTATATCAATATAAACATAATTATATATTGATATATTAGTTTTAATGAAATATAATTTTTTTATGAAGTATACATTTTATCAGTTCTAGAAGAAAAGATATGATAAATGGGGGCCTTTATCATCACTTGTAAAAAATCAATAATAAGACCCCCCTCATCCTTATCAGTTCTTTTTTACTAGCTCTAAAATATGTCACCCTATGTCTTTGATTTTTTTTAGCTCTGATAAAGTGGATCCATTTTCAGTGTTGGTAAAGGGGTAGGATCCTTTATCAATATTTTTTACAAGATCTAAGAAAGGGATCCTTTATGATCTCTTTTTTAGTGTTGATAAATCCCCCTATCAATGCTTTTTTAGCCCCGAAGAAAAGGACCCTTTATCAGAACTTTTTCTAGTGCTGATAAAGGGAAACATTATCTGTGCTTTTAAATAGTTCTGTTAAATCCTAGTGTTGCTAAAGCCCAAATCTATATTCATTCTTGAACATTAACTATGAGGAATACTCCTAGATTAAGAGGTCCTTATACCTGAACCAATGGAGTGTGAGTCTGATTATTCTCCAACAAGACTAATGGTAGAACAAGAACATCCTCCCTCAAGGGAGAATTCTAGAATTCTCCATCATGTTGCCTAGCCAAATTTATCTAAGGGGGAATTTCCAATAACCCAAGGGAACACTTAGAACAAACTAAATGGTCATAAATAGTTTATGGGATAACATAAATCTTCTCTTACAAGTATACCCATAACCCATGGTACGTCCCTCCTAAGACTAACCAAGGTTATCCATCCTGCACATTAGTCACAACCAAATATATATAAAAATCATAGTAGTAATCTCAGGTATAGGAAATTTATTCCAATATAGATATATAATAATAGAAAGGAAAAAATATATATGTCACATAATCAATGAATAAAAGTCTATCCCAAACAAATAGCCCACATCAAGGAATTGATTTTAAAAACTATCATGCAACAAAAAAACATGTTTATAAATATATATTATTTGAAACTATGTTCCTAATCATGATGTATGAATACAAAAAATTTATCATAAAATCGAAAAGAAAATCACATCAATGGTAACATAGAGGTCCTTTACACATATGTTAACCAGGCATAAGGAAACTCTCCAACCTATGTCCCACATAAGTATCAATTTTCTACCTTATCATAGGTTACCTGAAATAAAAGAATAAAATTTTTTTGTACTTCAATTTTTTATTTCCCCAACCCAAACTACCATGTCTAATTGGAAATGTCACATTACCTCATAGGTGCCTCTCCATATGCAGTAGGATACCGACTAACAACGAGTGTCTAAACGCCATCAATGGTGAGAATATTCTCTTAGTATCATAACCTTGAAAAAATATATAAATATATAATACAATAATAATAGTAACCTATGAAATATAAATAAACAAAATATTAGACATCACACATATCTTATGATAAAAAAAAGTAGGCTCCAAAGGTTGTAAGACAAACCAATGTATAAGTCTAGTAATTAAATAAATAAATAGAACTATATAATCCCCTAAAGTCTGTCCAATTTTCACCACCATGTCTATGATCCATAGCATAACCATATTTCATTGGTCTCTTACACTTTCTTAGGTCCCTTTATATAGAGTTTACACATTCATCAAGATTCCAGTGAAGATTATGAGTAAAAAACCAATTAGGAAACCACTGATGCATCCTTAACACATGTTCATGTGCATAAGAGTGTATTACATGATAGAAAATAAAATGATACACTAGAATAACAAATTCAACTGAGTTCCATTTAACTAACCAAGACACCATGAGCCCCAACTATACCTATTTCAGATCAATGATGGAGACACTTGCATGGTCATGAGAACATCTAAAATGTATAATCAATCCTTGAAGCTGATCAATAAGACTATAAGGACTAGTCTTATAGGATAGAACAAAATAGGCCATCATTACCCATTGTTATATCTAAATATAGGTTAAATAGACTATCATTCAATTTTTTCATCTCATGGGTCAAATCACATCGACCATAATACCACAAGGTCAGGTAACAAAGACCATCCTACCCCATTGTTTAACCCAGTCCTATCAACATAGTAATAATGTTTCTAAAGACAGTCACCCTTTAGATCCAACGATCCATGACGGGTCTAATAGAGACCTTCACACCATGAATATTAAAAAAAATGAATGATACCATGTAAAACACATGCAAATATGAAATATCATATAGTGGAAAACATAACATATCACCAATGAGAAAAAAATAGATAAAACAGGCATGCATGTGATATAACTCAACATGTTCTAATCATGTCAATACACAGTATCATATCATGATAATGATCATATACATGGCCTCTAATGCATAAGTAAAATCCTAATTCAAGGTTGTTAAGGTCAGCGCCAAGGTTTTTCAAGAGCATCATCACCCAAATCACATTCAGAAACAAACTGGGAAAATACCACATTCCAAGAATTCCAAGAACTGGTTTCATAAGAAAATAATATAGTTTCTAGTGAATGGATAAATAAATAAAAATTAAAAGTGTATTATGTAACATATTTCCAATGATTAATAACCAAAACATTATAATATTATCTGGTTTAATGGATTGAGAAAAATCACTTGTTGATAACTTCAAGGGGATAAGTCACTAAGAGAATAACATTAAGATGTCCCAGAACACCACTGGTCCATAAGAAAATTATTGATACACCAATGTTGGAATTACCATGCTCAATGACACAAGGAATAATAATTTAAGAAATATAAATATCATTATAATATAAAATAATAAAGAAGAATGTGAATTCATCCAAATAAGAAAAACCTACCATGGTTCTCCACAAAATCACCAAAATCCAGAAGCAATAGCATACGAGTAAGAACTGAGGCCTTATATCGATATAATTAAAAACAATATTGATCTAAACAGGAATGAATCAAGGTTTTGATGGATATCTTAGCACTAAAATGATCCTCTCATCAATAACATCCAAAGAACTCCAATATCTTAATAGAATGGTAAAATGAGGGATTTACTCATCCTAAAATGAGTTTAAAGTGTATTAATCAACCCCATATTATATTAAAACACATTTTTAGAACAAAAAATAGATTATTGATCTAGATATGAGGATGAAGGTGGTATTTTTACCATTAAAATGAAATCTCATCGCCAAAATGGATTCCACTAGGGCATGGTTCACATTTCCTGGAAGTTTTTCCCTCACAATGACCTCTAAAATGGATTGATTTTCAGTTTTTCCTTTCACATTTTACACAAGACTAAACTGGGTCCAAAATTCTTTCTACCAGTGTACTTAATAAAAGAACTAAAAACCCATTTTTAAGAATATAATATCCAATCAAATCCCACTAAGATTCACTGAATCATGGGTCCACTTAAAACTCATGGAAAAATAATGGAAACTAGGTATTCAAATATATAAATAAAATTAAAATTGTGGTTATTAATGTTGGAAACTTATATAACCTTTATATATGATAAATAAACTAAGAATATTATCACATTATTGATACATAAAAGAAAACTAATCATGGGATAAAATAATTATTAATTTGTACACCTTTGAATTTTTTGGTAAATAAATGTAAACAAAGAAAGTTGGTTATTAGGTCAACAAATAAAATATACTTCCACTTAGACTAGATATAATTGATAATATTTTTTTAGTCTGTTACTACTCAAATTATATTCATCCTATTACAGAGATAAGGCATTAATGAATGGGTCTACCACGTTCTCCTCTATAGAAAATCAACTTTCTATGACCTCACCCATCATAGAAAATCCATGTTTAGGTGATACTTATGAAATATATGCTTCATATGATTATGTGACATTATCTACTTTTCTACCACCATTGTATTATAATCACAACATTTAATGATACCAACATTATAGAGCCTCAACACTTTAAGCTCCTGGATGATGTTATGCACCCAAACACATCATTATATTTATCATAAACCCAAATATACTTTGTCTCTACAATATAATCAGCAAACACATGCTAATTTTATATCCTCAGACTCATTACTCCTCTATTAATGAAAAACAAATAGCCCAACTGTAATTTTAGATTATTTTGGTTTGTCTAGAAATGGGTATTTATATATACACTAATGACTAGTTCCTCATATACTCTATAAACAAGGAATATATCCTTAGTATATATTAGATACATTAGGATAGTATTAAAAACCATCCAATGTGTCTCTGTTGGGTCTCCCTGATATCTCCCTACCATGTTTTTGGAGGAAGAAACATCAGTCCTTGTACATATCATGACATAAAATATAGATCCTATCTTTATTGCATAAGGAATATTTTTCATCCTATCTCTTCTATTTTATCACATGAGACAATTTCATGGAGGCATATCTACCATATGATTCTACTAAAAATTACCTCTTAGATTGTTCTATATTGATTCTCCTCAATACATTTTCAATGTATTTATCATGAATTAGCCGATGTAGCCTCTTAGATATGTCATGGTGGATCTTAATCCCTAGATTAAAGGTTGATTCACCCATGTCTTTCATCATGAAGGTTGTTTTTAACTATTTACTACGTGACTATAATATTAGTATCTTATTTCAGATCAATAATATATCATCAACATATACTACTTGGAAAATGACACAATTCCAACTTAACAACTTTTAATCACAGGGATCGCATTATTTATTTATCAAAAAAATTTGTTATGGATTCATAAAACAATTTCTTTGATCATGATGTTTACCTCAACAAATAAATGGATATGTGAAACTTTCATATCATATTGGATTTCTTTGGACTAAAAAATCACTTCTAGATTTGATATATGGATATCTTTTACATAGTTCCTATTAATGAAGGTTTTTTTATATCCATTATCCAAATTTCGATAACTTGGTAAGATATTATGGAAAGATGATATCTTATAGGTTTTAGAATAATAAATAGTGAAAATTTTTCATCATTTTTTTCCCTTAACTTATCTTAATAACTTTAGTAGCTAGTATTTCATTATAGTTAGTGACTTCTGTGTCTATATCTAGTTTATTGTTGAATATAAATTTTTCAAAACTAGTCTTTACATACATATTATGATCTAACAAAACCCAAAATTGGTTTTTGTACATGGAATCAATTTTATAATTCCTGACTTCTTGCCACCTGGAAACATCTGAGATGCTTAATTCTTCCTTGTAGGGAATATGTTCATCATTATTAGCTAATAATTGACCACCAAAATTGTTGACTATAAAACCACATCTTTCTATTTTTATAACCTTAATTATGGTCCAACCTTATAATTATGTTTCTAGAACAACATCTTCTATGTGGATTTCTGGAATATATTCTCTTACCAGCTCTTATGTATCTTATACCTCAAATTCATCTAATTTTATCTTTCTCCCACTATTGATCTTGGATATTTGAACCCTCACAATGAATATGGATTATCATTACACTATTACCTTTTTATATAAGGGTTAATACATATAATATCCCCTTATTTCCATAGTATTTCATATAAATATATACATTACCCCTTGGGGTAAAATTTTGTTTCTATAAGTGTCATTAAAAAACCTTCACATCCCCACAAAAGTGTGTTTGAAAACATAGATTTCTTCTCACAGCAAAACTAATAAAGAATTCCATTTTTAATTTATTTGGAAATTTTTTTAGTTTGTATGATACTATTTGAAATGTGAATCCTCAAAAGGATAATTAAAGACAAAAATGACTCATCATTTATCTTACTATTTCTAAAAAGTTGTGGTTTCTCCTCACATTGACACTATTCCATTATGATGTATAAGGAGAAGTGAGTTGTGATAGTACCACAAACTCACTATAAAAACCAATGAATGCTTTTTAATATACTATCTACTGTAGTCAGAGTATATTTGCTTTATATTCTTACCAATATGATTATATACTTCATTATTTCATTTCATAAATAAAAAAATATACTCAGAATTATAACTCATTATATTGAAAAATCGATATCTAATATAGTTTTTAATAAAAACAACTAGGTATGTGTATCCACACAAAAATTTAATTGGAGAAAAAATTCACATGTCTATATAAAATCATTCAATAAGCTCTATAACCCTTTTATGATTTACAATAATTTGATCATTGGTCATTTTTTATTACAAACATGCATGACATATATCCATGGGTGTTAGTTTAAAAGAATCAAAATATCACTCTAGATATAACATTTTCAAGTAAATTATTTATTATATGACCAAGCCACTGATACCAAAACTGTGTGTGATATGAGTCATGGGAACATGGTTCATCATCAATTTCAAACTCTTGTTTTTCATATTACAGTACATAATGACCATTTTTAAGATGTTTTCCATTTTTTTATATTTATAAAATTAATAACTATTTTTTCAAAATTTAATATAAATCCATCCATACCTAAACCTGACATAGATATTATGTTTTTTTGTTACACTTGGAATATAATTACAATTCTATAAAACTAGAATTAAACATATTCGAAACTTGAGATGGTAGTCTTTAATAGCTAGTGAAGTCAGTATTTCTCTGTTGGCTACATAAAGCTCAACCAAACTTATGGTAACCTTCTTGAGTATACTTGGTTTTATATTTGGATAAAAATATATGAACCGAATGATATATCTAATACATAATTTGTATAAATAGAATTATTATATTTGATATAAAATGTAATTGAAGTTTCTCCTATCGTTTTCACTACGGTGATGTTATTCTTCCATTATCGCTTCTTACCCCCTGAAAAAAAAAACAATTCATCCTATTTTTTAGCCTTCCCTTAGATCATCCTCCAATTTTATAGATATTGTGAACATTCCTTACACATGGTGTTGGTCTTGGGCCATTTCACCTTGAACTTCATATTGTTCTCTAAAAAGACTTATGGTTCTTCATGACTTGTATCCTTATGTTCCTAGAGAATCAGATGCAGGAGATCTAGGAGTGTCTTCTCAGTATTTATCATATTAATATTCATAATAAAATTGAAAAAATATATAAATAATTTAGACGACCATGAGTTCTATTCTAATGAAACATATTTTATGGCCCATTACATTGTGGGAAATATTGTGTTTGAGGTGTTCCCGGATTTTTTAGGGGTGTTTAGTGGAGGAAGGGAGTAGTTTTACGGTTTTTCATAGGATAGTGGAGGATCACCAAAAATGGATCATTTTGAACTTGTGGTGGTTCACTAATGGTGTATCATTTTGAACTAATGGTGGATAAATAGCGGTGGCTCAATTTGAAAAAATAGTGGATCGCCAATGGTGGATCACTTTGAACTAATAGAAGATCACCCATGGAGGATCATTTAAAATTAACTATATATCACCAATAGTGGATCATCTTAAACTAATTTTGGATAAGCAATTGTGGGTCATTTTGAACTAACAACAGATCACCGATAGTGGATCATTTTGAATTAACGGAGGACCAACAACGGTGGATAATTTTGAACTAATGGTGGATCAACAATGGTAACTCATTTTGAACTAATGGTTGACAAAAAATGGTGGATAATTTTGGACAATCAATTTATCACCAATGGTGGATCACTTTGGGATGGTGAACAACCAAACGTGGCCCATTTTGAATAGTGTTTCCAGTTTTTTTCAAAATTTCAAAATTTTCGTTTTTTGACATTTATTTGATGAACAATGGTATTAATGAATATATTAATAGATTTTAAAGTATTTTGAAAGGTAATTATTCATATATTAAATTTTTTAAAAGTCTGGAGACCTTTTAAATTTTTAAACTATGTGGATTTAATGACATTTGACTTTAATGGCCAATCAAAACTGTATCTAATCATGTTCATTTGGAATATAATATTTCAAATGAGATAAGTTTTTCATCATTATTTAGAGATTAATTTATCTTGATATAGGATGTTATAAATCCTTATTCCCTGGGAGTTATGGAACCTTGTTGTTATAGTTTGTTCGACTTCCCCCAAAATTGGTTTCCTCATATACTCGAACCCCTTTTTTGGTGCAACAAGTTGGTTTAAAGAATACATCTTCTTGATTAGGGGTCTCTGATATCTCTTTTTTATAAATCATGTGGCATGGGTTACTCTTGTAATGTTTTGGTAAGATAGTTTCACCCAACTTAACAAATATATTTAACTATTTTAAATGAAATAAAAAGGTGTAGGGGAATTATTTTCATGATTTTTGTTGATATTTTGATATTGAGATTATCTATGTTTTTTGTACCACTGATTACAGTGGTTATTATTATACCCATTCCTTTTCTATTTTCACATATGTTCTGATGTTAATGTTTTTTGATTTGATCTGACACATGCATTAATAAATGGTTAACCACATATATTTGGTTAATTAAATAGATTCCCAGGGTGTAACATCCCAGGTAATTATAAAATAATAAATTTTCATATATATTAAAATTTATGAATTATATTTTAATAATAACTTAATGGGGACACTATTTCCAATATCTTACTCAACACGTAATAATGGGTTTCTCTGAAATCCAATGTATCACAAAAAATTGGTTCTATTGAAAAATAATATTATATTAAAAATATTATTTTAAATAGTAGTTATCACAGAGCTATAGTATTGAAAGGAATGAATATAAATAACAATATAATTTTTAAAAAATTTTATTAAAATTTTTATCATTCATCCAAAAAATTTCAGTCTTAAACAGATAGTAAATCCAATATTAGGCATAAAATCTCAAATATTTTTAAAATGTAGTTTTACCACCTTTTGATGGTGAACCAATTTTTAATATAGTTTTGAAAATTTTATATGTTATATTTGAAAAACTAAATTTCTTCATTATATATGGGAAATTATAATTTATTTTATATAATTTTTTGGTATTTTTCTGATAACTTTCATATTTTAATGAATAGTAAAAAATACTCCATTTTAATTCAAAACTGCTTTTTCATCTAATTTAATTATATAGTTATATTGTACATTTTATTGTTTTTAAAGTTCAATTAAACTATTTTTTATCATTTAATCCAATTTTGGTCATTTTAATCAATCTTTAAAATTGAAATTAGGTATAAAAAAATTTCAAACATTTCAACGTTTCACTATAAGAACTCACTTTTTAGTTTTGTTTGGGGAATTAATTTTAAATCAAATTTAGAAAATTATGTGAGTTGAATTAGATAAAATGGATTCAATATTTCTAATCATAAGGTACATGTTAGGTTTTAAGGTAAATTTAATTTTTAGTTATAAAATCTTTACCATGGTGAAAAAATTATTTACCGTAGTAACAGTTAAATTTTGACAAGGATTAAAGATAAATGTTAAAAGCACAACATGCCTAAAAAATAAAAACTTTAATGTTTGGATGAAGATTGGATCGGCCCTAACCACCAAATAAAACATTAATTACAAGACAAAGTTTTGGAATTTATTGACACCACTATATTATTTGATTTTAATAAAAAATAATCAATAAATTAATCACTTGAACCCACCTCTCCTCATGTATAAATACCACCTCTCCACCACCCTATTTTGACCCAAAAATCCTTTTAGATCCTAAAATATCTTCCCAAACTTTTTCTTATCACTATCTCCACGTCCATGTGCTACTTTTGTTACCAAAAGACCAAATCCAAGGTCTATAAGGGCCTTTCAAGGAGGGTATATTGAAGAGGTAATTTTCTCAAAGTACCTCTCTTATTTCTTTTCTTTCTCTGCTTTCTCATCACCTATGTAATCCATAAATGAATGATTACTATAGAATAATTTATATACTGAAGTTTCATGTTTCTAATTTAATATCTCATATCCATTTCATTTTTCAACTCCTGTTCTTCAAAGAAACCAAATGTTCTCCAAGTTATGCTTGTTAATCACGTATATAAATAAAGTTTTTGTTCTTTTTTTCTTTTACCACATTCATGGACGGTCTTAAAAACATTATTCTGGTCAAATAGTATTTTAATATTTATATTATAACCTATTTAATTTTCTGGATATTTTATATTAAATATACAATCATGATTTCCATATTTTTGTTATATGATAACATTGTTTGGGGACATGTGCACTATCGCCTCCTCAATATGATTTGACTCGTTTACTCATCACATGGAATGCTCTAAGGATTGGTTTAGTAAAATTTTATTTTATAAAGAACATATTAATTATTCTATAATTATATTATATATTTATACATATTTATATACATTTCATTTAATTTCACACTTTTAATATGATAGGAAAAACGAAAATTGCATTCATGCGTACGTACGGTCTACCATCTCCATGAATAGTGTTTTTAGTTTGTCTTTAGAAATTATTAGAAATAAATATATAATAAATATATAATATATTTATATCATGTTTTTTTATTCTAGAGATAATGGACTTATGACTACATGGACTATTGACATCATACGAAGTTCATTTTCAACTCAACTACCGAATATCAACCAAACATCTGATATGAAATTAAAGAATTATTTAATTTTTATAACATTGTAATAAGTGATATAAAATAAATATTAAACTATAGAACTATTCTCAACAAAGTATAAATTTACCTATATTTATAGTTCCGGAAGATAAATAACATACGAGACAAGTCAGACTCGATGTAAGGGAATTTCTTAACCCAATTTCCATTCTTTGTGTTAAATTTGTACTTCTTGATAAAGTCATTCATCTCTTTTATATGAAATTAATTTTCAATATATAATATTTTATTTATATATTTAATTTAATTTAATTTTATAAAGGAATATTTTTGTATGGACTAATTTACTTTCTATAAAAAATGATAATAGATATGTTTTTTAACATATACGGAGACAATGACTACATTGCCACCATAACCATTATTTGATATTTGGATTCCTCTATAATCATTTATTTTTTTAAAAGGATAATTAATAACACATTCTCTTTTCATTTATTTTGGTATTGAAAACTATTTTCATAAGGGATTAATTATGTCAATATCATGAAATGATATCTTGTGATTGTAATGAGAAAATGTTATTTTTACTTTATGCATGATTTATGTGTTGTGCTTATGATTTTGTTCTTGGGAAATTTTTATTTATATGGGTAGATAAATGATAAATTGAGGGAGGTTGAGTTAGTGATATATCTCCAATTCATTAGGTAATGGTACAGAGTAAAACGATAAGGTTTCTCCTAAGCGATTTAGGGAATATTCCATGATGGATATTCCAAATGTAACCATGAAGGTTACTCCCTATGTAGTTCTGAAAGCTAAAATGTAAGTATTATATGTATGAAACAAGTTAATTTTATTATTTATTATTTCTAATATATTTTTCATTAATATTATGACTTCATTAGGTATGTTATAGATCTTATGTTTTATGGGCTAAAAGTATGATTTCATGGGTTTATAGTATTTAGGGACTAATGTTCCTCTTTCCTAATTCTATGTTCCTTTCTAAGATTTTTGTGTTCAACCCATGTTTTTTAAATTTTTTCACATGGTATACGGATGAGTAAGAGAAAGTAATAATTCAAAAATATTTTTATCAATAAAAGAAATCATGTTCAAATTTTAAAAGGGATTCTTTTGGTGGAAAAAATGGATACTGTTTTGGTAGTGTCCTCTTGTATGATTATTGGATGTTATGTATTAATGATGTCCTAATTATCTAAAAACATAAACCTAAAAAATCCTCAATGTGAAAGAAAGTAAATTCTTGACTAAACACAATATTATGTAATGCTAAAGGTCGGGGTCTTATAGTTGGTATTAGAGGTAAGTTTTAAAAAATTTAGGGGTTTGGATATTGTTAATTTAATATAAATAAAATTTATTTAATTTAGTATCAAATTGAAATGATATAGAATTTTAAGATTACAATATTACTTCGTCTAAGTTATGTATGTTCAGAATGGATTTCTATAGAGGAAAAAGGGTATCTAGGCTAGGATTACGTCCAGAGGGAAAAAACATTCCAAATCAGTGACTTATGATGGTCGGAATCAAAATTGAATATTTTGGTGTAATGATGGAATATTTGACTCATGATATAAATGGTGGTGGTATCTATCCACAATATTATCCAGACCAACCATAGAGAAACATGTCAGTAGTGGAGCATTTCATGAGTCAACATCCTCAATCATTCATAGTATCCTCTGACCTCATGCTAGTAGATAGGTGGATTAAATCACTAGAAAAGATTTTCTATGTCATGAGGTTTTTAGATAATCCAAATATAAGTCTTTTTGTTTATCATTTTGAAGGTGAAGCATATCAGTGGTTTTCCATTGTTAAAAATATCAGGGACAGTGTGTAAATTTATGTTCCTATTTGGGAAACATTAAAAACTATGTTTCTTGAGAAATACCTTCCTATGGAGGTTCGACTTAAAATAGATAAAAAATTCATGAAGTTGAGGAAAGATGTTGATTTAGTGGCTTCTTATGAACCCAAATTCACTTTGCTAGCAAGGTATTCTTTAAATTTCTTCTATGATCTTGATATTAAAATCAATCATTTTTACTCATGATTAAATCTAAAGTATCGAATGGTGTTGTCTTCTCACGAGTTCAAAAGTTATGAAAAACATGTTCAATGTGAGAAGAAGGTGTAAATGGAGTTTTCCAATGATCACGTTTTCCTTTAAAAACAGTAGAATAATAGGTTGAGGTGGTGGGATAAATGGAATAATTCTTCAAAAAATTATGATGGAAAGAAAATTAAGTTTACAAATTATTAAAATTCTGGAAAAATGAATAGTGGGGAATGCCCCTTGAATTATAATAAGTGCTTATGATGTGGTAAAATTGGACATAAGGATCATAAATTCACTAAGAAAGATAATGATAGTGGTAATAAAAAATTTTATTTACATTCTATATTATGTTTTTAAGGTCAATGAGATGGGTCATTACAAAAATGAGTGCTCGATGAAGAACTCGAATAAAGGGAAGAAACCAAAATATAAGTAGAAAGGTCTGGTGAAATCCTTAATAAATACTTCAGTAGATGTTGGGCCATCAAATGAAGTGGTATCAGGTATTTTCCAATGTTCTTTTTGATTCAGGGGATAAACATTCGTTCCTTTCTGATAAATTTTCTAGGGAATTGGAAATTGCACCACAAGAAATGAATCTTGAAATTATGGTAAAAACACCGAGGATAAATGTTGAGGCAAAAAGATATTATAATAATCTTCATGTATTTTTATGTGGAAATAATTTACCTAAAACCCTTATAGTATGGTATCTAGTAGTGTTTCATGTTATATTGGGTACGTATTGGCTCCCTATGTACCATGATAATATTTATTATAGGGCTACAGAACATTCTTTTTAGGATGACTTTTAGTTTGTGTACAGTAATGAAACCATACCATTGATTACATATTAAGAATTTTAGAAACTATTAAAAGATGGAAATTAATTCAATCTTGAAAATATTTTTGAAAACAAATGAACTATTTAGATTAATGATGCTCTAGTGGAAAATGATTATCTTGATGTTTTTCCTGACGAGTTCCCTAGTATTATACCTAATCAAGAAGTTGAATTTTCTATTTACTTAGTTCATGATTCTATGACAATTTTAAAATCCCTTTACCATATGTATTAAATTTAACTTATAAACATGAATAAGCAATTTTAGGAGTTATTAGATAAAGGTTTCATTTGAACTAGCACATCACTATGGGGTGCACTTGTCTTGTCTAGTAAAAATAATGATGGATCGTTGAGACTTTTTATTGATTATAGAGTCTTGAATAACATCACTATTATGAAAAAGAATCATTTTACTCATATAAATTATTTTTTGATCGGCTCTAGGGAGAAAAATATTTTTCAAAGGTTGACTTGTGATTGGGGTACCATTAGTTCAAAGATAAAGAAGCATACATTTTGAAGACTGTGTTTCGTACTAGATATAGACATTATGAATTTTTTGTTATTACATTTGGGTTAACTAATGCACCTGTTGTATTCATTGATCTTATGAAAATAATATTCCATGAGTTCATCTATAACCTTGTGGTTGTGTTAATTAATGAAATTTTAATATATTCTAAATGTAATGAGGAGAATGAAAATCATATAAGGGTTATTTTGAAAACCATAAAGGAAAATAAACTGTATGGGGAATTCAGGAAGTGTGGGTTTTTGTTACAACAAATTTCATTCCTGGGTCACATTGTTTCTAAAGATGAAATTACTATTGATCCTTATAAACATAAAGTTGTTGAAGAATGACCAAGACCCACAAATATAACTGAGATTGTTAGTTTTTTTGGTTTTGGAGGCTATTGCTGGAGGTTTGTTGAAAATGTTCATGGTTATCTAGTCCACTAACTAAGTTAACTCTAAAGGGTGTTAAGTTTATCTAGACACAACAATATGTTGATTTTTTCATGAATTAAAAATAAGATTGGTGAACGCTCTAGTTTTGGAACTTCCTTCCATGAATAGTGAATTTGTTATATACAGTGATGCTTCATTTAAAGGACATGGTTGTATCCCAATATATAATGATTTTCTAATTACATATGCCTCAAATAAGTTGAAAACTCATGAGTTAAATTTCCATACTCATGATTTGGAATTATCTACTGTTGTTCTTGCTTTAAAAATTTGGAGGTGTCATCTGTATGGGGTAAAATTGAAAATATATATTGACCAAAAAAGTTTAAATTAATTATTCACTCTGAAATAATTGACCATGAGATATAGAATATGGTTGGAACTAATAAAATATTATGATTTCACGATTCATTACCATCTTAGAAAAACTAATAAAGTTGCTAATTCTTTAAGTTGAAAATGTAATGCTACATTAACCATGTTACATTTGGAACATGACCCTATGATTAATGATTTGATGAACATTGGCATGAAAGATGTTGGTGTATGAAATGCCTATATTTTTTAGGTGTAATTCAAATCATATCTATTATACATAATTAAGAAAGTGCAGAAGGATGACATTGATTTGTAGAAAAAGGTACAATTTGTTTATAATGATATGTTACATCAATTTAACATTGATAAAGATTGTGTTTTTAGATTTGGGAAGAGGTTATGGTTCCTTATGATTCATAGTTTATGAAATATTTGTTATGGGAAACACATAGTTCTCTATTTTTTAGTTAATCCTAGAAGTAATAAGATATAAAGGGGCCTTCATGAGTATTAATGGTGGGATGGAATGAAAAGATATATTGTTGAATTTACTATGAAGTGTTTGAATTTTCAATAGGTTAAAGAAGAATGATAGTTTCCAAAGGGGATACATCAGCCTTTTCCAGTACTAGAGTTTAAATGAGATAATATATACATGGATTTAATAGTGGGATTACCGAATAGTTCTTGAGGTAACAATGTCATATGGGTTATTATTGATCGATTGACCAAATCTAATCATTTGATTCCTATTTTAGATACTTTATTTCTAGATCAATTTTATCGGTTTTATCTTAAAGAGATATTCAGGTTACATGGAGTTCCTATCTACATTTTATATGGTCATAACACAAGGTTCAATTCTAACTTATGTAAATGCCTTTAGAATTCATTGGGTACTGAATTAAATTTTAGTAAATCTTTTCATCCCCAATTATATGGGAATTCAAAATGAACAATTTAGATATTGGAATATATTATACAAGCTTGTTCAATGGATTACCAGGGATGTTTTGATCAACATATTTCTTTGGTTGAGTTTTTTTATAATAACAATTTTCATTTCTGTATACAGATGGAACCAATTGAGGCATTATATGGAAAGTGGTGTCGAACTATAGCTTTTTGGGATGATGTTGGTAAAAGGAAGTTGATGGGACTAGAATTGGTAGAAGAGAGGGAAAAAAGTTTACTAGATTCAGAAGCATATGAGGACAGCTCAAACTAGGTAGAAACGTTTTGAGGATAGATGAAGGAAAGATCATTCATTTGAGGTAGGTGATCATTTCTTTCTGAAAGTTTCTCCTTGGAAAATTGTGATGGGTTTTGGTAAGATAGGGAAGCTGAGTGCATGGTTTATTGGACCCTATAAAATCCAGGATAATGTTGGATAAATTGCCTGATGAGTGGATTTACTAACTACTTTATCCCATGTACATAATTTTTTCATGATTCAATATTTAGAAAGTATATGTCAAATATATCTTATGTTTTTATTCGAGAGGTAGTTTAGTTGGAAGAGAATTTTTCTTTTGTGGAATAGCCAGTCCAGATTCTTGACCATAGAGAGCAAGTGTTTCGAAATAAGGTGATTCATTAGGGTAATATTTTTTTAAAAACACATGTTTTTGAAGAATAAATATGGGATTCTGAAAATTCTATGAAGGATAAATACTCCCCGTTATTTTAAAAGTGAATAAATATTGTGAAGATGTAATTTCCTAATGAGCGGAAGGATATATCTTCCCATGTAATTATGAAATAATAAATTTTCATATTTATTAAAATTTATGAATTATATATTAATTTTACTTTAATGGGGATGCTATTTACAATAGCTTACTCGACACGCAATAACGGGTTTCTTCTATATCTTATGTTGCACACAAAACCAAGTTAAATTAAAAAATAATAAATTATTAATATTATTATTTTAAATAGTAGTTATCGGCTAGCTGTAGTATTAGAATAAATGAATAGAACTAAATATATTATGTTTTCACAATTTTATTAAATTTTTTTACAATCATCCAATAAATTTTACTGGCACAAAATGAGAATAAATCCAATTGTAGGCATAAAAGCTCTAATATTTTAAAAAGGTAGTTTTACCGCCTTTTGATGGAGACCCCATTTTAAATATAGTTTTTGAAAAAAATTTATATTATATTTGAAAAAATAAACTTATTATTTTTAATAATGACATCAAAATTTAGTTTTGATAAATTTTTGGAATTTTTCAAATAACTTTCATATTTTATTGAATAGTTAAAAATACTGCATTTTAATTCAAAACTGATTTTCTGTTCAATTTAATTATATAGTTATATTGTCATTTTAATTTATTTTATAGTGTAATTAAACTAAGTTTATATAATTTAATACATTTTTGGTAATTGAAATAAATTTAATTTTTAAATTAGATATAAAATCATTTCAATCTTTTGAACGTTCCACTTTAAAACAGTCCTTTTTAGTATTTTCTGTGGAATTAATTTTAAATAAAAATTTCATAATTATGTGAATTTAATTTGATAAAATGGATTCTTTATTTTGAACCATAAGGTCTAAATTATGTTTTACGGTCAATTTAATTTTTATTTATAACAATGATACCATGGTAAAAAAATATTTACCGTAGTAAAAGTGAAATATTGACAAGGGTTGCAGATAAAAGTTAAAAGCTTAATACACCTAAAAAACACTAAATTTAATGGTATTTTGAGGTGTGGATCAAACCTAACCATCATATAAAACATTAATTACAAGAAACTGTTGTATAATTTATGGTCACCTCTATATTGATGGATTTTTATATAAAATAATCCATAAATTTATCACTTGAACCCACCTCTCCTCAAGTATAAATACTGCATATCCACCACCATATTTCAAACGAAAAAAAACATTTAGCTGATAGATTATCTTCCAAAAACTATCCACCTCACTCTACCCACGTCCAAGTTCTATTTTTTTCACCAAAAGAACAAATCCAAAGTCTTGAATGGTCATTCATGGAGGAGATATTCAAGAAGTAATTTTCTCAAAGTACCTCTCTTAATTTCTTTTATTCTTCTACTTTATCCTCACCTACTTAATCCATAAATGAATGAAAACTCAATAATAATGTATATATTAGTATTTTTTTATAATGGAATATCTCATATCCATTTTATTTATAACCCCCTCTTATTCAAAGAAACAGAATTGTTATCCATGTTATGTTGGCTAATCACCTCTGTGAATAATGTTTTTATTCTTTTTCCATTACCACTTTCAAGGATGGTATTAAAACCATTATTCAGGTAAAATAAAATTTTAATATGTATATTATAATGAATTTCATATTTTTTATATGTGATATTAAACATACCTTCATGATTTCCATATTATTGTTATATGATAACTTCGTTTGGGGATGAGGGGACTACCGCCTCCCAAATATGATGTGATTCATTCACACATCACATGGAATGTATTAAAGATTATTTTAGTAAAAATATATAATATAAAATATATATTAATTTTAAATTATTTATATTATATATTAATACATATTAATATGCATTTCATTTAATTTCACTCTTTCGATGCGATAGGTAAATTGAAAATAGCATTTATACGTATGTATGACCTACCATCTCAATGAGAAATGTTTTTAGTTTTTCTTCAAATATTATTTTAAATAATTATATAATGACTATATAAGATATTTATATAATGTTTTCTATTATTAATATAGTATACTTATAACCACGTGGACTATTGACAACGAACCAAGAACATTTTCGACTCAAGTACCAAATATTAACAAAATTGACGATATGATTCCAAATAATTATTTAATATTAATAAAATGGAAATAAGTGATGTAAAATATATATATATACTTGAAAATTTTTCTCATGAAAGTAGAGATTATCCTAATATTATTATTTAGGATGATAAATAACATATGATACAGGTCAGTCTCAAGGTGAGGGAATTCTTTAACCCAATTTCCATTCTTTGAGTTAAATTACTACTTGTTGATCATGTCATTTAACTATTACGTGTGAAATAAATATTGGACATATTGTATTTTATTTATATAATAAATTTCATTCAAATTATTTTTTCAATGAATATTTTTATTTGGAGTGTTTGACATTCCATAAAAATGAGAAAAAAATGTTTTTAACGAATACGTGTCAATGACTTCATTGCCTCTACAACCATTGTTTAATATTTGGATTCTTCTATAATTATTAATGTTTTTAAAAGAAAAATAATTTCAATATTCTCTTTTTATGTATTTTTTTATTGAAATATTTTTATAAGGTATTGATTATGTCCATATCTGGAAATGATATATTGTGGTTGCAATGTAAAAATGTTATTTTCCTTTATGCATGATTTATGTGTTGTGATTATGATTTTGTTCTTAGGAATATCTTATATATATAGGTGGATCTATAATAAACCAAGGATGGTTGAGGCCATGATATCTCTCTAATTCATTGGTTAATGAGATGGAGTTAAATGATTATCTTTCTCCTAAGAGATTTAGGGAATATATTATGATTGGTATTCTAAATGTAACCATGAAGGTTATTCTATATGTATCTGTGAAAGATACAATGTATATATGATATAAATTACACAATTTACTTTTATAATTTATGATTTCTATGAAGTTTTTCAGGAATATAATAACATCATTAAGTATGTTAAATAGCGTATGTTTTATGGGTGAAAAGTTTGAATTAACGGGTTTACAGTATTCATGGACTAATGTTTCTCTTTCCTTATTCTATGTCCCTTACTGTGATTTTTGTTCTCATCCAATTTTTTTAAAAAATTCATAGGGTATAATGCTGATTAATAGAAAGAAAGAAGTCCAGAATATTTTTATCATGAAAAGAAATCATGTTTTATTTTTAAAATGGTTTTTTAGTGGAAAAAATGGATACTATTTTGGTAGTATCATCTTGTGTGATTATGGGATGTTCTGTATTAATGATGGCCTAATTATCTAAAAATCTAATCCTGAAAATATCCTTAATTTGAAATCAACTAAATCATTAACTAGACTCAATATTATGTAATGTTTATGTTTGGGGCCTTATATAGGGATCTTAAGGATTGTGGGATAACACCATTAACTAAAGAAGTGCAACTGAATGAAATCCCCTATACATAATATGGAAAATTATTTAGTATGTGTTGTAATATGTATGTGGATAATGGTGTGTTTTGGGCTTAGAGGTGATGATGTTATGCATGGGCAGTGGCTATATTGTGATGTGTGGGGGTAGTGGATGTGATTTGGTTGTGCAGCGGGGCTGCAATGACAGTGGTAGTTCGGTTGTGCCATGGGGATACAATGGTGGTTATATATGCTAGTTTCCCATGTAGTAATGGAAATTAAAAGCATTATAATGATATCAATGGTAATTTTTAATGAATGATTTGATGATGGGTTGTGCATTTTAAAATGATAATGTTTATATAAGAAATAATGGGATACAAATATGAAACTAGGAAATTATTTTAATTGAAATGTGTTGATAATGGATAATATAGAAATTATATTGAAATTGGTTTGTGGATAACGACTTATTGTGGGGTTTTATGGAATTAGAGGTAACATGAAATTGAGGGAATGTTGGGATTTTATTGGTACCATTTTCGTGAAATCATATGATGGGTATGTCTGTAGAAATTATATGTCCATTTTATTTTATTGGGATTTAATTACATGATTTTCACTCATATTTATAACTTAATGATGTTTTTCTATTTCTGAATGGTTTTTAGTGGGTTAATTTGTGGAACTGGAATACCCCAATGGTTATATATCTGAAGGGAGAAGATTTATAAATATAGGTGCTTGTTTTGTGTTTTAAACAATGATGCTTAAGAATTCTCCTTGGTTGAGAGGACGGGAGGTCGGTCTCATCATTCTCTTTGGGGGGGGGGAATTATTTCCTACTTTGGGGATATCATATAGATTTAAGATATGTTCATAAATACTTCTTTAATTTCCATGTATGATGTGGTTCATCCAAAGTATCAATCAATTGTTAACATGTACTTAATTTAGAATCATATGTATGTATCCAATATTATTCATCAATGGTGGTATCTATATGAATATGTGGTTCTCTATTAATGGTATCTTATTATGTACTACATAGATATTCTCTGGTCTCTATTACAATGATGGTGATTTTATAGACACATAGTGGGGTAATCTATAGTTTATTATCATCCAGGGAGATGAAAGTCACTCTAGATTTTATGTTCATCTATGGATATGGGAGCCACTCTAGAGTTTATCATCATCTAGGGAGATGAGAGTCACTTTGGAGTTTATCTTCATCCAGGGAGACATGAGTTACATTGGTGTTTATCATCATACATGGAGGCAATGTTTTTTTTATGTTGGGATAAAACCTGTAGAAGGGCTTCTTATGTATCTTTGTGAAAAGATTTTTAACCCAAATTTATTGGTTCCAATTAAAAGGTTACATCATACCTTTTACGGTTTTGTGATAAGGACCCAACCATATAGTTTAACATCATGTGGAAAGGACATCTAGGTGCAAGTTTCATAGTCAATGTTTGGTGTGAGACATATGTTGAAACAACCCAATAAACCTTAAAGGGATATGAGTTTCCAATTTGAATTATACTGTGATAGGGATATAGCTGAAAAGAATAGGGTTGATTTAATTAATTTGGTTTAAAGCTCAGGGAGGCTTCTTATGTATATCATTTGGATGGGAATAAAAGCCAACATAGTTCGTTGAGTCTCTTATGGGAGTATAGATATTTGAGAGGATTAAGTTGGAGCTTATTTATGAAGAGTATTCCCTATATAAGGTTCAATGAGTGATGTATTATCTCATAGTACAAGGAAATATCCATTTCTTAGTGGTTTAAATAGTCTCTAAATGTTTTTGAGATGGTTTCAAAAAACTTTTGTTAAAGTTGGTTTCAGAATCCAAATCCACGGGTTTTCCTTCAATTTGGAAGCATTTTTTTGTAAGTTACATAGAACATATATTTAGCAGCTACGTTCTCCATTTTTTTGTGTTTTTCCTGCCAAAAAAGTTATGAGAATTTAGTTGCAGTTTAAATTATTGTTAAAATGAATAAAACCACGGCTAAAAAATAGTATAGAATATTTAGTGGTTGTTTTGACCACTTCCCAAAAAACATGCTCATATAGTAGTGTTTTAATGCACTGTGAAAAAATGACATATTTAATAGAGGTTTAAACCACTTATATATGATGATTTATAAAAAAATCCATCTATATGATCTACAGCCCCAGAAAAACCCTAGAAAAAAACAAACAATGCACAGAAAATTCCATACAAAGGCCTAGATAATATTTACACCTTCCCATTTTACACAAACCTGAACATTCCACAACACAGTTATACCAAAATGTACATATCTTATTATCAGAATACACATAAATCAATAACATAATTTAATAACAAGTGAAACAAATCATAAAAACACATTTTCATAAAAAACATACATTGGTCACCTACTGTCATGATCCCATCTAAAATATAAGAAAAATATTAAAAATACACACATTAGACCTACTGAAATCTCCATTCCTCATTACCCTACCTTCAACTACCAGAAAAGAATCTCTATTCCAATTCACTACACATTCAGTGATCTGAAAGGAAAAAATAAAAAAAATATGTATACACTAGGGTTCCTATGTAGTTTGTGAGGAAACATCTAACTAGAGTCCTGGAAATTTTCCCTAGTACACGCCATCATATACATGTATACACAAGGTAAAAATAAACATATCACATAAGATCATGAATGGAATTTTCTAACTCTAATACCTAGAATCTATTTTTAATAGGACATTATGTGCTAACTGGGACACTATTATAACTTATCATAAAAATATTGATTTCATGCCAAAATGTCATCATCACCTCACCTCATACCATTATACTCAAATCATGGTGCATACCTGAAGACGTAGGGTGGGAAACATTTAAGTCTTTGAATTACTACCGAAAAAATCATGATAAAGTATTACATCTGAATCCTGACACACTGCCTCATAAATCTAGGTAGTGACCATCATCCATGAATTTCCCTATATCATGACCCAACACTCTCACCCATCACGGTACACTATCACAACCTAATATTACTCATGGAAAGATCTAATATACCAATTAAAGACTACTCATGGCAAGGTACTACTTCCTGAACAAAAGGAATCCATCTCACTCAAAGCAATGTTGGGCCTTAGGATCCTCTACCCCAATAGTTCTATATCTTATCATAAGTGCATAAAATCACACACATGGAATAAAAAATATGGCATGAATCCAATCACATATCTCACAAAAAAAATCCCACGATGTTAGTCACTTAATACCCAACCCATCATCTTAGAACATGTCTATACTGTCAGGGTTCCAACTAGATCCCCCATATCCATCATGATCTATGATCATTGATATTATCTCATACCTATCGCCCATTAGTCACACCACAAAACACAATCTCCCATGGACAAAAACTCAGGACCTAGTCCCACTATACAAATTCCATTATCTCCGATGGTCTTACAACCCAGGTAGCATGTAACACCCTAAGCTTCCATGGTATGCTTCTCTTTGAATAATACAATAGATTGCGTTCTACGCAACATCGAGTTCTAACTCAACATGACCAATCAAAAAAACCATTATGAATAGTAACACCCACTTTTTGAAATTTTATAAATTTTATTTTTCAAAATCGACTTCATTTTTGGATTCCAAATCTCAAAATTAGCTTAGGGAGAATTTTTGATATTTTTCTGAAAACATTCAATATTTAATGAACAGTGAAAACATTGTGTTATTGTTTAAAACTGACTTTTTATTTAAATAATTAGCTATTTTATTTTATTTTATTTTAGGTAAAAAGAGATACATAATACCTATTCCATGACCCGTCCCATGGGCCCCCTGCAGTGACTACCCCAAACCCGCCTTCTATAGGCCAAGGGATGGTGACTATCACCAGAAAGTCATATCCCTAATACCGAGAAGGCATTTCCTTTTTAAGTTGCAACTCACACAATCCAAGAACACAACAAGATACGGGCACAAAGTAAACTATATAGTAAAAAGAGTAAGTATCGTAAGTGAAAGGGGTCAGAATACAAGCCCAATTGGAAAGTACAAGTAAAACTAAAAACAACTCCTATCAATGCCTGCCAAGGTTACTACCTAAAGGGTGGGTATAGCTCTGGAATTTTTGTCTCTATAGTACATCTCGACTAATGGTCCACCTCCGAGTAGGATACAGTCCTGGAACCCTCAGCCTAGATCAATGTTGTCTGTCGTCTGCACAGGACACTACAAGGTGCAGGCGTAGCCCATGCAGGGGTGAGTATAACAATACTCAGTAGGGACTCTGAGACCCCTGAAGGTCTCTCAGAATCCCCAAAGGACAATCCACAAAGAAAGACCACAATTATGATGCATGAAGAAACAATCAACCCTACTCAGGAATATACCTATACATATACCTATGTTATCAAGTAAACCCATCTCATTCATGAGGAAACACAAGGCCCAACTATTTATCCAAAAGAACAATTGTTCCACGAAGGAAAAAATGCCACAAAGGTAACACTACGAAGGTAAGTACCAAAAAGGTAATTCCACACAGAATAATAGCATGGAGGTAACACCACATAGAAGTGTACCACCAAGGTAAGGACTCAGCTCACACCAGTTATAACATAAGTACAGAAGTATAAATGATTTGCGGTATTTCAAGATCATCTTACATCATCTAGAAGATCTATTTTTGACCCACACCAGATCAAAGATGACCCACACAGGATCTAAACATTCTGACCCACACAAGATCGGAAGATGACCCACATAGGATCCGAAGATGACCAACACGGGATCGGTAGATGTTGACCCATATAAAATTTGAAGATTCTCCATGTACAGTCAGCCATAGGGTTTCCGCACAAAGGACGATTGATTTTGAGAGGATACTCTCCTCAAGCCATCAATCGATACATCAACTAAATATAATTCCCATGAAGAAGTATCATGATGGTTCTCCATTCCATAAGGGACCCAAAACGGCTGACAGCGTGTCAATCGGATGCTCAGTCCACATGTTATTAGCATTTCTGTTCCAAGGGCCCAGTTGAATTCAGGTTTGATCCAACCCATCCATACACTAACTTTATCAAAATCTCATTTGGATTATACAAAAAGGACCATATCGAACCAAGGATTCAGGCGCCACAGATGGTTCGTCAAATGGACGCCCAGTTCTCAAGACATGGCCTAAAAGGCGTATTTGGGTCCAGATGGGCCCAGGTCCAGTCCAACCTGGACTGACCCAGCCTGGGCCGACCTGACCTGGTTCTGGTCACCCGCCCGATCCAATTTCGGCTCGGATGTGTGGGACCACGACGGGCCAGACCCACTGGGTCGTGGTCCAGCCTGGCCTGCAATGGGGGTGGCCCGTCCTACTGAGTATGGCCTGCTTGGTGCGGCCCATGGATGGGTGTGGTCAGCTATGGCAGGGCCCAACCTAGCCACCAACTAGGGATGGAACCCCCTGGGATTCTCTGAATGGTCCAGTTGGACCATTCGGCATTGGCCAACCCGAGGAGGCCATGTGGCATAGACTGTTGGCACACAGGACCCACCAGAGTGATCCCTTCTTGGCATGACACAGCCGGCCGGGATTCCGGCCGGCTCCTCTTCTAATGGGGCGACAACAACGCTCCTCCTATGGCCAACTGGGTTTCGACCACCCTGGTCCACCGCCATGGCAGGACATCTGCAACCTATTCCACTACCAGCGACATGAATACATTCCGCCCTTGTTCCATGCAGCCGGCCAGCGTGCGGGCTGCCACCCTCTTCTTCTGTGGCTGATGGGCCATAGCCTCCATTGGCGGTGTGGATGTGCTGCCACCACCATCGCGGTCGGCTAGTGTGGCGGCCGCCACCTTGCACCCTTTCGGCGTCGTCGTGTTGGCAGGATTCTGCAAGTCATCGAGTTAGCTCTGGTGGCCCCATCTTTAATCCAATGAAGATTTCTCCATTGCATCTATCCCAACATGGTCGGTTCTGCTAAACCTGACGATCCGCACATGAAGAACACATCAAACAATGAAGTTTTTGAGGGATCGTTCCATGTTTGTTTGTCCCACACCCTCATCATTATATAGATGGAAGGGGGTTCATAGATTTAAGACAACGATTTATCAAGAAAAACGATATGAACATTTCCCCTGACTTGATCATTCATTGGAGATGGTGTGATAAAGAGGATGAAGAAGTTAAAGAAGATTCCGGTGTTCTTCTCTCTCGTAACATGCTTCTGATCCAGGCTCTTCCGTCGGTTCCTTATTCTTGATCTAGAGGTTTGTTCTTCGTTGGAGGATGTTCTTCCACCATGATATCTCCACAAAACTGGTTTTCCAACAATTTCCCCAATCATGATTAGTGACGATCCCCTTTCATTTATGTTAAGTTAATGGTTAACTCATCATTAATGAGATTTCATAAATTGTGGGTTTCATGGTTACACACTTTGTGTAACCGGGAATTTAATGCCCAATATTAAATGCCCTACCCCCCTCTTCTGTTCCCCACCTCTAAAGAATTTAAAAAGGATGGAAGGATTTTAATAAAAATAAAACATTTGTTTTATATTAATTCTCCATGAAAACCTATAAAACCAGACCTTCCCCTCAGCCTACTATGGTTTAAGTGATGGTCTTCTAAAGTGATTATCAGTTCTACGAGTTCAAAGATGTCCTCATATTTCAATTCCGAGCACTAGTTCAAAAGTTAAAAATTATCACTCGTATGTTAACTAAATGTAGATTAAATAATGTTCAGAAATTCATTTTGGGCCCTTCGCACCTCGAAATTACATGTTGTCAATTTTTGTAGTCTCGTAATATTTCCATATAAACAAAAAAATTACCTAGAAAATTCCAAGTATTTACATTATCCCCACATCAGGGATTTGCATCCACAAAACCCAAAACACACACTAGTGAAACAAGTGGGGGTACTGATCATGAATCTAAGCCTCCCGCTCCCCTGTGCTCTCCTGGAGGTTCCCGTGATTCTAACAAACGCACACTAGAGGTGTATACTTCCCACGAAGGACCCACTCCTACCAATCCTCAATCTCTATTGGAACCTATGAAAACATCGCCCCATCCTCTATGTCCAACTCGCCCCAGTCATTGATGTGTGAAGGATCATACACGTACCTCCTCAACTGGGATACGTGGAAAATGTCGTGCACCCAGTGCAACTGAGGGCGAAGGGATAGGCAGTACACAACCTCACCAACTCTATTTAGGACCTGAAAGGGTCCTATAAACCATAGAGATAACTATCCTCCCCATCCAAATCTTCAAAAACCTCATCGAGGTGAGACCAGTAAAAATAAATGGTCTCCCTCCTCCTGTCAGCATATGAATTTTCTCGGCTCTGAGCAGTTTTCACTTGCTAACAAGTGAGTCATTGTGATACAAAATATTCCATTGATTCCTTCATCCAAGCTATCAGTACTAACACTGGAGATCCTGGAATATCTTCGCCACTCTAGGATGTACCATTAAATGGGATGTATGGATATCCCTCAATACCTCCTTCCAAAGCGTCCCTGGTACCATGGTGCATCCTCTAAAGTGGATGACATGCTCCCCACCTTCAGAAAATCCACCAAGTGCCTGTCCTGTGGATATCTGAACACATCGTGCCTCATAGTCAGTGTCCCCAACTACCCATCTCTGACTCACTGAAGAAGTGGGGGAGTGATAATCAGATACTGAAGATAATCTGCTCCATCTCGATCCACGTAGGATATCTGAAAAGCGGCTAGCTGCTTCGTTTCCTCACTCCGCAATAATATACCAGATATTCTGTTGAGTGAATCTTCTATAAAATTCCCCTTCCCATGATTATAGACTATCCAAAAGTCATAGCCCTGGAGGAACTCAAGCCAATTCCACTGTCTTAGGTTCAGCTCCTTATGAGAGAAAATATACCTAAGACTCTTGTGATCAGAGTAGACTATAAAACGTTCGCCCATCAAGTAATGTTGCCACATCTTCAGGGTGGAGACCACTGCTGCTAACTCAGGGTCATGGGTAGCATAGTTCTTCTCATGTTTTCTCATCTGTCGAGAACCATAACTAATCATTGCTTGCTCCGGCATCAGGACACATCCAAGCGTGGTCCCTAATGCGCCACAGTAGACTACGTACCCAATGCCCTCCTCCTATAGCCTCAAGATAGGGGCACTCATCAGTCTCTTCCTCATCTCTTGGAAACTCTGTTGGAATCTATCCAACCACACGAAGGGTTTCTCCTTCTTCCTCAATGCTGATAATGGATTCTTAAATCTAGAAAATTTAGGACCAAACCTCCGGTAGTAACAGGCCAGACATAGGAAACTCCACACCTCCATCACACTCCTGTGTGGCTCCCAAGAAATCACAGCCTCAATCATCGCTGGATCCACCACAACTCCAGCCTCCGAGATTATTTTTCTTAGGAAGTGAACCTCTAGGATCCAGAACTGGCACTTTGAGAGCTCATAATAAATCCAGTGCTCTCTGAGTGTGTCCATAACTAACTGCAGGTGATAGTCATGCTCCTCTTCTATAGCTGAGTATTCCAAAATGATGTCGATGAAGAATACCACAAAGCGATCGAGGTATGGTTGGAAGATTCTGTTCATGAGTCCCATGAACACTGTTGGGGAATTTTTCTTGCCAAATGGCATAACCAAGAACTCATAATGTCCATACCGACATATGAAGGTCTTCTTCTGCACATCCTTGTCTTGTACCCTGAGTTGGTGATAGCCTAATCTGAGGTCTATCTTTGAAAACCACAGTACTCCCTTCAGATTATCATAGAGATCGTCAATCTTCAATATTGGGTACTTCTTCTTTAAGGTCACCTGGTTCGGGCGTAGATAGCCCACACAGAGTCTCAGACTCCAATCTACCTTTTTGGCTAACAAAATCGGGGTTGCCCAAGGAGAAACACTTGGCATAATGAACCCCTTGCTCTGTAAGTCATCCAGCTATAATTTCATCTCTCAAATCTCCACGAGAACCATCCGATATGCTGGTGTAGATATTCATGTCATACCAGGGTACAAGTCGATATAAAATTCCCCATCCTTGCAAGGAGGTAGACCCTGAACATCATCAGGGAAAACATCAACATACTGTTCCACCACTACAGGATAGCTCAGACTCTCAACGTCAACTTCTATGAGGGTAAGGCTATCCAATTGACGAGTGATTGGCTACACACTCCTCTGGGTAAGTCCATCTTGTGCTGCAAAGGTTCCCTTCTCACTGGTGAAGGAAAACCAGGTCCCATCTTCATAGACACACCGCACTTTGCACCAAATATAGTCAATCTGATCATGGATTGGGGATTCCCACTCCATACCCAAAATAACATTGTAATGCCTCGACGCTGCCACCAAGAGGTTCCAACCAAAACTCTCACCTAAAGGGTCTGATCACACATTCAGTGTAATTGTGATTATCGAGTCTCCTCCAAAAGGTATCTCCAGACGTGTGGGTTAAGTCAACAGTTTAATGGATAACAATAGGTCTTGGACAAGATTCATGGAAGGAATGAATGATTGGTACCTATTCCTATTGGTATGGTAGCTAATAGTAGACATAGACCGTACCTATAATCATTCATGGTGTCCTTGGGACACACATCTTGACTGCATGCAGCTACTCCCTTCCCATTTCCTCTAGCTCCCTGAGCCTGGTGGGGACCACATTGAGGTGGTGGTTGTACCACCTATGCTGCTCTCCTAACTCCACATCCACATCTACTGACCATCGGATTCATTTATCCTTATCACTTCCTCTTCCCAAAACATTTTACATGCCCAAGTCTCTGATACTGATGTCAATTTCCCGCTTCCATACTGCTAGCATTCACTGGCTGTATTCGCTCATCCAAAAAACATTCAACAACAAAGGTTCTCTCTAGCACCCTAACATAAGTTGGAAAGCATAGAGGATTACAGCTAGCATGGATGTCCCTAAACACACCTCGCTCAGAAGTCCGATCCCCAAAGCACTGATCGTACTGTATTCATCGAGTACTTAGGAATGTTCGCTAAGCCTCGATGAATAATCAGCTACCTAAATGTCATCCTGTCGATGTTGTAGAAGCTCTTAGGATCCCTTATCCCTTAGATATTTATGGAAAGAGACCCCTTCTCTGAGGAAGGTTCTCAATCTTTTACATAGAAAAGTCACCTATTTGCAAGATCAGGGTAACCTAAACCCTATCGTCATCCTACAGAGCCACATAGAAGGATCACTACCCAAACCGCCATCTGATCGAATGGTGCCCTTGCTGGATTGAAACTCGGCCACATCCTCAAGACAGTCCTTATCCTCCTATGAGTTGGGATCGCCTTGGAACTTGAGGGGTATCTGATACTGAAACTCATGTAAGGCACTAATCCTACATGCGTCCTCTCTCAGTAATGCCGATTGTAACTGTAGACCAATGGGAAGTAATATAGCTAACTAACTACGCCAAGGAGCTTTGTCAGGAAATGGTCCATGTACTGAAGCCTCATCACTATTCGGTCTATCCTCATAGTCACTCAAGGGAAAAGACAAGAATATAAGATCACCATGTGCTCTACTGGTGTCTTAACTAGGCGGTAAACACTAGCCACAACCTTCATCCACTCCTCAGCCGCCTGCAGGTCTGACTTGCCTCAGATCTTTGGAAGCCTCTGCCACTAAAACTCGTGCAACGCTTTTAGTCGGCATGCACCCTTTGCTAGTGTGAAGGTGGCAACGACTGCCCAATGGGTAGTGGTGCTGTTGGTACACCACCCGAAGGTGCTAACGCTGTAATAGGGACCTGCACCAAGGCCTCATCGCTCGGTGGTCCATTATCGATTACTCTCTTAGGAAACTAAGGTGGATGTCTTCATGGAGGTATCCTGATAAGGAACATGTGTTCCAGAATCAATAAGTTATACCTGGTGAGCTGACTCAAAGAAACCAAAAGAAATCAAAAAACACACATATAATCAATGTTTTTGTGCACTGAGTCAGAAATCAGGAGTCAGGGTTCTGTTGTATGGATACGTCGGTCACCGCACCAACAATGGATTACCCAAACTGATAACCACACTCATAGCACTTAGCACTATTTTTGATTAAAAGATCAGATTCCAAGTTCTTCAGTAGAACAGACACCTATGATACCAATTTGTCACCACCCATCCCCCAGGGCCCGTTTCGTGACTACCCCAAGCTCACCTTTCATTGGCCAGGGGCTGCAAACTAGCACCGGAAAGGCATATCCCTAAAACTGAAAATGCATTTCCTTTTTAACCTACAACTTAGAAAATATAAGCACACAGAAAAATATGCGAACTAAGTAAACTATATAGTAAAAAAGAGTTAGTACGGTAAGTAAAAGTGGTCGGGATACAAGCAGAACTGGAAAGTACAAGTAAAACATAAAATATCTCTGGTGACCACATTCTGATGATCCTACCTATAGGGTAGGTACATCTCTCGAATGGTGTTCACTATGGTACGTCTTGACTAATGGTCCACCTCTAAGTAGCCTCCAATCCTGGAACCCTTAGCCTTGATCAATTTTTTCTATCATCTTCACAAGACACAACAAGGTGCGGGCGTAGCCCATGCAGGGGTGACTATAACAATATTCAGTAGGGACCCCAAGACTCGTGAAGGTCTCTCAGAATCCACAAGGGATAATCCAAAAATCAAGGCCAAAATTATAAAGCACGAAGAAACAATCAACCCTACATAGGTATATACCCATAAATATAGCTAAGTTTTCAAGTAATCTCATCTCATTCATGAGGAAACACAAGGCCCAACTCTTTAGCCAAACGCTCAATTGTTCCACGAAGGAAAGAATACAACAAATGATAAACCACAAAGGTAAGTACAACAAAGGTAATGCCACACAGAAGAATACCACAGAGGTAACACCACAAAGAAGTGTACCATAGAGGTAAGGAATCAACTCACACAAATTATAACTTAAGTATGAAAGTATAGATGATTACATATATTTCTAGATCATCTTACTTCGTCAAGAAGCTCTGCTGTTGACCCACACATGATTGAAGATGACTCACACAGTATCCGAAGATGCCGACTCACACAGGATCTGAAGATGACCTACACAGGATCTGAAGATGACCCACACAAGATCGGAAGACGACCCACACATGATTTGATGAGGACCCACATAGGATCACTAGATGCTAACCCACATAGGATCCGAAGATTCCCTATGTACATCCAGCCCCATGGTTTCCACATTAAGTACACCCGATTCTCAGAGGATCTGATCCTCAAGCCATCAATCGATACTTCAACTACCACGAAGTCCCACGAGGATGTATCATGAAGGTATGTCATGTCATAAGGGACCCAATTCGGCTGATGGCATGTCAATCGGACGCCTGATCAGCACGTTATTAGCGTTTCGTTCAGAGGGCCCGATTGGATTCGGGTTCGATCCATCCCGGCTGTACTCCAACTTTATCCAAATCACAAGTGGATTATACTAAAAGGACCATCTTCATCCAAGGATTTTGGAACCACATACGGTTTGTCAAACGAATGCAAAATTCTCATGATATGGTCAAAAGGCTGTATCTAGGTCCAGATGGGTTCGGGTCCAGTCCGACCCGACCGGGGCTGAACCCACCTAGTTCAGGTCAACCAGACCCAGTCTGGGTCTCGCCCAGATGGGCTGGACAGTGGAAGGCCCCACCTGATGGGCTGCGGTCTGGCCCGACCCGCAAAGGCGGTGGCCCGGCCCATTGGGTGTGGTCCACTCTGTGCGGCCCAGGGATGGTTGTCGTCCAACGTGGTGGGGCCCTCCCTAGCTGCAACCCGTGGGAGGCACTCCCTAGGATTTATCGAATGGTAAAATTGGACTATTCAGTGTTGGACAACCCGGCGGAGCCATGTGGCGCTACCTGCAGGCACGCTGGACCGGCCAGAGCGGGTCCTGGGCGGCGTGACATGACAGTTCAGGATTCTAGAAGGCTCCTCTTCTAGCGGTGTGACGACGTCGCTCCTTCCCTGGCCGGCAGGGTGCCGATCGCACTGGTGCACTGTCGTGGCTCAACAGCTAGGCCCTCCTCCTCTTCCGGTGGTAGGGAACCTGCTTCCATGTATCCTACCAACATGTCGGCCGCCACCCTCCTCCACCGCGGCCGATGGGCTCCCGAACTCTTTCGGCCACACGGTGGCGCTGCCGCCACCTTCGTGGCCGGCCGGTGTGTCGGCCACTACCTTGCACTGTAGAGACCCGAAGCTTGACGTACATAGATATTACATTACTTTTGCGGAATACATAATACATAATAAAAACAGACACATGAGGACCATAATAGTTTAGTGTCTTTGGAAACGTGGAACGTAATCTTCTAATCGTGGTGAAAGATCTTCAACATCTCCCATAAAGATCTTTCACTTTTTGTTTCCTTACCTAAAACCTTTATTTTAATCTCGTCGGAAAAAACATAAAAAGGGTGATCTTAAATGCTTAGTAAGGGTAAGCATGGATAAAATAAAACATACCATACACATTTGAACCTAAAAACATGAACATAATGTTTAAACATCAAAATCTTGAGCAACGACTTAAAACATGGAAGTACATAAGGCATAGATTATAATGGAACATAAATCATGATAAAATAGAATGGGAATAAAACATGTAATTGTGGAATCCATTAAGCACATGTAAGGATTTCTATAGTAGCCAAGACATTGCTGCCAAGACCATCTTAGTGGACAAAGTCCCTTTCTGAATCGAGTTCACTCCTCGTTTCAGCCCTGTAAAACTAAACCGGATTGACTTACCATTACAGCCATGTCTATCTCGTGAGATATAAATCTTTACCCAATGCATTGGTGGGAGATATAGGTCCCACCCATCTCATATGAAATAATTCTTACTTGTTCCACAACCTAAACATAAATCATTCATCATAGCCTAAAGAATAAAATGGGTATCATAAACATCATCCCATCATAACATAATCTATATAAAAAATGGATATCATTTCATCATAAGAACAGTGAAACCATGTAAATCATAGAGACATTATTCTTGAAACATACACATATGAAATAATGTCATCTTAGATGAAAATTGATTTTGATAAAACACTTCAAATGAATTCTTGAGGAAAATATCCTTTCTTCTTCAAAATCAATTTCTTTTCAAAAAACATCATGAAATTTTAAAAGAAAAGGATTTTGTTGAAAATATTCATAAAATATTTTGGAGGAAGCTTCATTAAAATAAGGATTTATAAAACCGTAAAAATCCTTTCATGTCGTATAAGTTAGAAAAACATTCTTCTCGTACTTTTCCCGGAAAAGTCAAAAAAGTACCTCGTAATGTAAACAAAAGAAAGATTCCTTACATAACATGTAGTAAAAGTCAAAAATGGGTAAAAAGGACTTTAAACATACATGAAAACATTTGTATACAACTTGGACATTGATGATAAATATAACCCCAGTAAATACTTACGTATAAGCAATCTCGGATAGAAAACAATAGAGATTGCAACATTATCCCTTACCATAGGTATGATATGCTTTGTACATATCCGAACCTCCTGTATAATGATTTAAATAATGTCATTGACTTAATAAAGAATCATATTCATTGTTATGATATCATATATGTTTCACTTATGACTTTATATTACCCGTTCTTTTGTAAATTCCATGTTAAAGAGCGTTTTGGGTAAAATCGTTTCATTTGTCGTCCGTGTTTTGACTTGTAATTATTCATATGATTACTTAGATAATGATAACTTAATTCAATAATATAAAACATGATTTATATATAATATATATTCAGAATATACATATATATAATAGATCGATAAATGTAAAGAAATACACCGTTCATGGAGACGGTAGGTCGTACGTACGCATGAACGTTGTTTTTGTTTCCTCATTGAATTGAATGGAATTAATTGGATGTCATAAATATATATATACATAAATCCAGTATCATTATTATTTCATATATTTCATGATTACTTATTATATATACTTTATAATCATTTATGAATGGTTAATCATTGAGAATGAATCTCATCGCGTCGTGGAGACGGTATTCCGTACGTACGCACGAGCGATGATATCATTCCCATGATCGTGGAATTTTATTGGAGTGTATGTATACTATTACAGAATCAATATCACTTTACAATAATCATATATATTTATTATTTACACCATTATACCCATCCAAGTAAGGTGGTGGTGGAAAATAGATTACACCACGACATGGAGACGGTATTCCGTATGTACGCACGCGCGCATTTCGTTTTCCGTAGGATGGATAGATGGTGAAATAGGGTTGTTTCATACTTATAATAACATATCAGTATATTATTGATTCTGATGTTATTACTTCATAGTGAAACAACCTAAGAAGAATAAGTGGAAGAAGAAATAAAGTTGAAAGAATCGGTAACAGACATTACCTCTTCTTTGAAGCGCCTCTTTGAGACCTCCTCTTAGGGCACTAAAATTGGTCTTTGAAGAATACAATAACCTCTAGGATGTTTCTATGGAAGTGGAGTTGAGAATTTGGCAGGTTTTGGACGAGCTTGAAGGCTCAATGTGGTATGAGGAAGAGACGGAGGAGGTGCCCTTTTATAAGGGAGGAGAGGGGCACCTTTGGAATAACTAAAAATATTATTTTATTATAAATTTATATTTGGTTTTTAATAGCTCCAAATTAATTTATTTCGAAGATAAGGTGGGGATAGGTCGAAATCCTCTCATCCAATAGAATTTAGACACGTTTAGGTTATTATATTAACCTTAACGTTTACTTTTAACTCGTAGTTAATTAGATTGACATTTACCATGTCACTTTGTATTTTTATATTATATAGTTAATAAACATACCATATACATCCAAAAGACCCCCAAGTGGTCCAATAATGATACATCTATCATTATATAAGTATATTGGCCGAACCATATATTTTTAGGAATATAATAACAATTTTTAATATAATATTTGTTTTAAAAACTATTTTATGTCAATTTTGACACTATTTGGTAATTAATTTTTGTGAAAATCATAACAGAATGATTTGTTCTAAAAAAGTTAATTAAATCAATACTAACATGTCATATTAACATATAAAATTATTTTAATTCATAAAAACTCTCAAATTACATTTATTTGGGTATTTATAACATCAATTATGTCAATATTTTATTAATAAGATAATTACTGCATCATAATTGTTTCATAAATAAATTAAATTATTTTAAGTCTAAAAATTATAAATAAAATACCATTATGTAGGAAAACTTTTTATCTTTGTAATGAATATTTATAGTAGAATTTATCTTATGTATAACCCTATATTAAAAATGATTTAGTTATTAAACTTTGATTTTAACTATTTTAACCCTTCTTTAAATAAATTAATAATAAATGTCATAATCTAGTCCAAGTGGACCTAAATGGTCATATTTTATTAATAAGGTTGTTGTTGTCCGAATTACACTTATCCAATAGAATTAGGACATGTGTTAGGGTAATAATAATATCATTTTTACCCTTAATTACCCTATTTACTTTTAACCGTGGTAAAAAAAAGTAAAAAGTTACTATTCACCAAAAATTATTTTCATCTCATTGAACCACATTTTAGTCCTTGATATTAACTGTGTCTCTCGGAATTTCAAAATTCCACTCACAGAAGCGGTAAAATTAAGTTTTATGAAAAATTCAGTTTTTTTAACTACCACTTAGTGGTTTCACTATTCATCAAAAAATGAAACTTTCTAGAAAAATACCAAAAATTAGGCCTAAGCTATATTTGATATTATGAATTCAAAAATGATGTCTATTTTACCCAATTCAAAACATATCAGTTGCATTAATTAATTTAAAAATTAGTTCCCGTCGTCAAAACAAATAGCGTGTTCTTAAGAGATAATAACTATCAAAAGATTGACACTTGTTTATGTATGGTTTAAATGTGAAATTACATCCAATGACCAAAATTGTATTAAATTGTAAAAATATATTCTAAATATACTTTAAAACCACTCAAATTAATAATTTATCACTATTAATTATTTCGATTAAAAAAGTTGTTTTTAATTAAAATTTAGTAATTTCCACTATTCATCAGAATATGAAAGTTATCCGAAAAGTACCAAAATTTCACCCTAAGATAATTTTGATATTCTGAATCCAAAAATGAAGTCTATTTTGAAAGAAAAAATTTATAAAATTTCAAAAAGTGGGTATTACTATTCATAACGGCTAGTTCATAATAATATTATAATAATATCTCGTTTAGTGAAACTCGGTAATGCGTACTACACATGCTATCAAGGAAGGTCGTGTTTGCGTGTAGTGAAGCCAAGTTAGGGTTGCGTGTTGTGCAAAAATCCTTTGTTGTAACATACAACACAACACATCAATAAAATTAAAAAGAATATTTCTCATAAAATCTCGGGGTGTTACATTCTACCCCCCTTAAAATGAATTTCTCCCTCGAAATTCATCGGGGTTATAAATGGTTTACTACTCGAAAGTATCGTTAATAGAAACCCACATCGTAAAAAGGAATACCAAAACCAATCTTTAAAAACAAAAGTATGAAACATAACGGTTACCCAAATTAACTAATCACTGGGTTTCCACATTGGAGAACATAGGTGAAAATATGGATATGGAAGAGAAACCTAACCATCATGTTCTGGTGGAGAGTGGTAGAGAACATGGCTATGAAAAATCCAACAATCACAAAGCCATAGATTTGGGATGATCTAAGGTACCATCTGATTCATCAGATATAAGGGCACTGGGACAACATTTTTGGTTTTCAATATCATTTCCCTAAAGTTGATGAAATTGGAAATAAAAGAAATACATTCATGATTTTGGTACAGTCTCACTATTGTTCGTTCTTTGGACAATTTCCACTTCATCTCTTAAAGAAATGAAGTTGAATTTGCCATTCGTGAAGTGTTAGCAGCTCATGTGATAGAATGATGGGTCATTCCATCTGTCTCAAACAAAAGGTTATAAAAGTTATCAAAAATACATAAGTCCATCAATAGTGAGATTAGTCATATATGGTTCCTAAAATCGACTTATACTTCATATATCATACTGTTTAATATAATAAAACTAGTTTCTACTAAACAAGGGCTTCCTGTAGGCCAGTGGTAGGCAATAAAGGCCTGTCGTACTTCGGTTTTGGGTTCGATTCCCACAGCCTTGTCCGACGTGATGGGTTGTCGCCCATCCTGCAGGTTGTCCTTTTTGTAAAATTATATTACTATAACATCCCTTCAACAATATCGAAAAAACATCTATCCTTAAACAATACTAACTTATGTCCAAAATAATCCATTCCAATCTTTAGGCTTAACCATAATACTACAATCCACTCTCATAATATAGTGAAAATGATTACCAGAGATTTCATATAACAAGCATGTTAATACCATCGTTGATCCCCATATATCATAAGATATGTCTTTTTGGTCACATTCCAAACATTCTAAGGCCTTAATCATGTATTCTCTTAAAAAATGAATACCCATTGAACCTTAGTGAAAACACGAATGCAGTTAAAAGTTAACACTTTCCACATACCAAAATCCTCAAAATTCTATATACTCAAACCATGATATCACTTAGTCATTATATCAATCATGAGATCTTGAATACAATCAAACATCTCATTATCTTCTTATTCCTTCATTATGCACATATCATCTACTTTCCAAAAATATCTGAATAACCTTCCATGGTTACTGGTACCATTCAACATGTACTTTCAAAACTTAAGGAAAGACAACAGTGTAACAATCCTTATATGTCTCTTTATTCCATAGTACAATGAGATTACTTATAAAACATTACACTTGATAGACATGTAATCATTCCATTACCTTCTTAAACCACTGACCGAGCTTCAACAATTATTTCATCTCACATATTATTTGTAGTCTCCTCATCATCATCAACATAAATACTACCCATATGACCGTGCTAATTCTCTTCCTGAGACTTTCCCTCAGGGAATTAGTTTTCATAATGCCCGTACATTCCACATTTAAAAAATTTAACCATTGTTGATGTTGTAGCAATACCATTATCCTTGTCCATGGTGTTAACTGAACCTTTTCCTTTTCACTTACTGGCTTTGTGACCTTCTTTTCCACACCCAAAGCATCTTTTAGTTCCTTTGAAACAATCTCCCTGATGCCTCTTCCCATATGATTTACATGAGGGAAATTGAACTTTCTTTCCTCTATGATCATCATGAAACTCCATCTTTCTCTTATTATCTGAGTCAGGAAACTTAACAAAGTTGAGATTATTGATCATATTATGAGATTGCTGATTAGGTATAATAACGATGTTTGGACTTCCAGATCCCATTTCATTTGGTTTCTCATGAATAATATCATTCCATTGTCTGTCATATTCTCCATTATCGTGAATCATCCTGTTTCCATCCATTTTCTAAAACCCAAAAAGAATAGTGTGAGAGGTAAAAAACATGCCAGGGAAAACAACATAGTAAAGGGGGAGTTCCCTCAATATCTAACATCTTAGGTTAAATTCTAAGATCGTTACCTTAGTTCTCAGACTATATCCTATATGTATTCTTATCCTTAGGGACATCCCTAGACATACCTTAGAAATATCTCTAGGGATCTCACTAACGTTTTCGCATCCTAGTTTCCAAAGGTTGACTAAAACTTTCCTCTGATACCAACTGTAGAGACCCTAACCCAGAAGTACATGGACATTACATTACTTTTGCGGAATACATAGTACATTACAAAAACACACACAAGGACCGTAATATTTTAGTGTCTTTGGAAACTCAGAACGTAATCTTATAATCATGGTGAAAGATCTTCAACATCTCCCATAAAGATCATCCAATTTTTTTCCCTACCTAAAACCTTTCTTTTAATCCTAGGGAAAAAACATAAAAAGGGTGAGCTCAAATACTCAGTAAGGGTAAGAATGGATAAAATAAAACATACCATACACATTTGAACCTAAAAACATGAACATAATGTTTAAACATCAAAATCTTGAGAAACGACTTAAAAAATGGAAGTACATAAGGAATAGATCATAATGGAACATAAATCATGACAAAATAGAATGGGAATAAAACATGTAATTATGGAATTCATTAAGAACATGTAATGATTTCCATAGTAGCCAAGGCATTGCTGTTAAGACCATCTTAGTGGACAATGTCCCTTTCTGAATTGAGTTCACTCCTCGTTTCAGTCCTGTAAAACTGAACCGGATTAACTTACTGTTCCAGCCATGTCTATCTCATGAGATATAAATCTTTACCCAATGAATTAGAGGAAGATATACGTCCCACCCATCTCATAATGAAATCATTCTTACTTGTGCCACAACATAAACATAAATAATTCATCATAACCCAAAGAATAAAATGGGTATCATAAACATCATCCCATCATAACGTAATCCATATAAAAAAATCGATATCATTTCATTATATGAACAGTGAAACCATGTAAATCATAGAGACATTATACTTGAAACATACACATATGAAATAATGTTATCTTAGATGTAAAATTATTTTGATAAAACACTTGAAATGAATTCTTGAGGAAAATATCCTTTCTTCTTCAAAATCAATTTCCTTTCACAAAACATCATGAAATTTTAAAAGAAAAGGATTTTGTTGAAAATAGTCATGAAATCTTTTGGAGGAAGCTTCATGAAAATAAGGCTTTATAAAACTGCAAAAATCCTTTCATGCCGTATAAGTTAAAAAAACATTCTTCTCATACTTTTGCCGGAAAAGTCAAAAAAGTACCTTGTAACGTAAACAAAAGAAAGATTCCTTACATAACATGTAGTAAAAGACAAAATGGGTAAAAAACACTTTAAAAATACATGAAAACATTTGTATAAAACTTGGACATTGATGATAAATATAACCCCAGTAAATACTTATGTATAAGCAATCTCGGATAGAAAACAATTGAGATTGCAACATTATCCCTTACCTTAGGTATGATATGATTCGTATGTATCCGAACCTCCTTTATAATGATTTAAATAATTTCATTGACTTATTAAAGAATCATATTCATTTTTATGATATCATATATGGTTCACTTATGACTTTATATTACCCGTTCTTTTGTAAATTCCATGTTAAAGAGCGTTTTAGGTAAAATCGTTTCATTTGTCATCCGTGTTTTGACTTGTAATTATTCATATGATTACTTAGATCATGATTACTTAATTCCAGAATATAAAACATGATTTATATATAATATATATTCAGAATATACATATATATAATAGATCGATAAATGGTAAGAAATACACCGTTCATGGAGACGGTAGGCCGTATGTATGCAAGAACGTTGTTTTCGTTTCCTCATTGAATTGAATGGAATTAATTGGATGTCATACATATATATATACATAAATCCAGTATCATTGTTATGTCATATATTTCATGATTACTTATTATATATACTTTATAATCATTTATGAATGGTTAATCATTGAGAATGAATCTCATCGCGTCGTGGAGACGGTATTCCGTACGTACGCACGAGCGATGATATCGTTCCCATGATCGTGGAATTTTATTGGAGTGTATGTATACTATTATAGAATCAATATAAATTTACAATAATCATATATAGTTATTATTTACACCATTATACCCATCCAAGTGAGGTGGTGGTGGAAAATAGATTACACCACGGCGTGGAGACGGTATTCCGTACGTACGCACGCGCGGTGATTTCGTTTTCCGTAGGATGGATAGATGGATAAATAGGGTTGTTTCATACTTATAATAACATATCAGTATATGAGTGATACTGATGTTATTACTTCATAATTAAACAACCTAATAAGAAGAAGTGGATGAAGAAATAAAGTTGAAAGAATCGTTAACGAACATTACCTCTTCTTTGAAGCGCCTCTTTGAGACCTCCTCTTAGGGCACTAAAATTGGTCTTTGAAGAAGACCAGAACCTCTAGGATGTTTTTATGGAAGTGGATAAGAGAATTTGGCAGGGGTTGGCGGAGATTTGACGCTCAAAGTGGTGTGAGGAAGAGAGGGAGGAGGTTCCCTTTTATAAGGGAGGAGAGGGTCACCTTTGGAATAAGTAAAAATATTATTTTATTATAATGTCATATTCGATTTTTAATAGCTCCAGATTAATTTATTTTTAAGCTAAGGTGGGGATAGGTTTAAATCCTCTCATCCAATATAATTTACATTAGTTTAGGTTATTATATTAACCTTAAATTTTAGTTTTAACTCTTAGTTAATTAGATTGACATTTACCATGTCACTTTGTATTTTTATATTATATAGGTTAATAAACATACCATATACATCCAATAGACCCCCAAGTGGTCCAATAATGATACACCTATCATGATATAAGTATATTTTCCAAACCTTAGATTTTTAGTAATATAATAACAATTTTTAATGTAATATTTTTTTTAAAACTATTTTATGTCAATTTTGACACTATTTGGTAATTGATTTTTTTGAAAATCACAACAGAATGATTAGTTCGAAAAAAGTTAATTAAATCAATACTAACATGTCATATTAACATAGAAAATTATTTTAATTCATAAAAAGTCTCAAATTAAATTTATTTTGGTATTTATAACATCAATTATGTCAATATTTCATTAATAAGATAATTACTGCATCATAATTGTTTCATAAATAAATGAAATTATTTTAAGTCTAAAAATTATAAATAAAATACAATTATGTAGGAAATCTTTTTAGCTTCATAATTAATATTTATAGTCGAATTTATCTTATGTATAACCCTATATTAAAAATGATTTAGTTATTAAACTTTGATTTAAACTATTTTAACCCTTCTTTAAATAAATTAATAATAAATGTCCTAATCTAATCCAAGTGGGCCTAAATGGTCATATTTTGTTCCTAAGGTTGTTTTTGGCCGAATTAAATTTATCCAATAGATTTAGGACATGTGTTAGGGTAATAATAATATCATTTTTACCCTTAATTACCCTATTTACTTTTAACCGTGATAAAAAAAAGTAAAAAGTTACTATTCACCAAAAATTATTTTCATCTCATTGAACCACATTTTAGTCCTTTATATTAACCGTGTCTCTTGTATTTTCGAAATTCCACTCACAGAAGCGGTAAAATTAAGTTTTATGAAAAGTTCAGTTTTTCTAACTACCACTTAGTGGTTTCACTATTCATCAAAAAATGAAAGTTTCCAGAAAAATACCAAAAATTTGGCCTAAGATATATTTGATATTATGAATTCAAAAATAATGTCTATTTTACCAAATTCAAAACATATCATTTGCATTAATTAATTTAAAAATTAGTTCCCGTCGTCAAAACAAATTGTGTGTTCTTAAAAGATAATAACTATCAAAAGATTGACACTTGTTTATGTCTGGTTTAAATATGAAATTACATCCAATGACCAAAATTATATTAAATTGTAAAAATATATTATAAATATACAATAAAAACACTCAAATTAATAAGTTATCACTATTAATTATTTCGATTAAAAAAGTTTTTTTTAATTACAATTTAGTAATTTCCACTATTCATCAGAATATGAAAGTTATCCGAAAAGTACCAAAATTTCACCCTAAGCTAATTTCGATATTCCGAATCCAAAAATGAAGTCTATTTTGAAATATAAAATTTATAAAATTTCAAAAAGTGGGTATTACTATTCATAATGGCTAGTTCATAATAATATTATAATAATATCTCGTTTAGTGAAACTCGGTATTGCGTACAACACACGCTACCGAGGAAGCTCGTGTTTGAGGGTAATGCAGCCATGTTAGGGTTGCGTGTTGTGAAAAACTCCTTTTTTTTAACGTACAACACAAGACATCAATAAAATTAAAAAGAATATTTCTCATAAAATCTCGGGGTGTTACATGCACCCTGTCGGCGCCAGTCGCTGGCACCGGTCACTGTAACCATCACGTCGGCGGGTCACCAGGTGAGCTCCGATGGCCCATTCATCAATCTGATGAATCGTTGTGTGTCCCAGTACATCTCCTTTGTATCTATCCCAATGTGGTCAGTTTTTCTCAACCCGACGATCTGCTCGCGAAGAACACATCAAATAATGAAGTTGCAGAGAGATCAGGCCATGTTCATTTGGCATGCACCCTCCGTGTTAGATCGATAGAAGGTGATTCATAGATTGAATACAATGATTTATCCCTAAGAATGATATGAACAATTTCCCTAGCACGATCATTCGTTGGAGATGGCTTGAAGAAGAGGATGAAGACGTTGAAGGAGACGTCGACGTTCGTCACTCCCACAACATGCTTCCAATCCGAGCTCGAGCATCAGTTCCTCGTTCTTGATCTGAAGGATCATTCTTCGTTGGAGGATGTTCTTCCACCATGAATTCTCCACCAAACCAATTTTCCAAAAATTTCCCTCAACCACAAGAGGTGAGTATCCCCTCTCATTTAAGTTAAGTTAATGGTTAACTCTTCGTCAATGAGATTTCATTAAATGGGGGGTTTCATGGTTACATAGTTTGTGTAACTAGGAATTAAATGCCCAATATTAAATGCCCGACCACCCTCATGTGGTCCCTATAACGCCCCAAGCTTCCACGGTATGTTTCCCTTTAAATAATGCAGTAGTTTGCGTTGTACGCAACATGAAGTTTTAACACACCACGACCACTAATACTAGCCGTTTTGAATATTAATACCTTATTTTTTAAATTTTATAAATTTGATTTTCCAAAATGGACTTCATTTTTGAATCCGGAATATCAAAATTATCTTTGGGTGAATTTTTTGTAGTTTTCTGAAAACTGTTAACTTTTTATGTATAGTGAAAAACACTATGTTATTGATTAAAACAAACTTTTTATTTAAGTAATTAGTTATTTTATTTTAATTTATTTTATTTCAAAATATATACATAACAACTATATATGTTCAATGTAATTCATTGGAGTCATTTTATAATAAGTTTGGATATATAAAATTTTATTGAACTTTTTACCGTCTTTTAACCTCCTTATAGGAGCATTTTTCAAATTTGCATAAAACATAATTTTACCACTTCCGTGAGTTGAATTTTAAAAATCTGAGAGACACGGTTGACATCGGTAAGTAAAATTTGGTTTAATAAGATGAAAATAATTTTTGGTGAATAGTCACTATTGACTTTTATTTACCACGGTTAAAAGTAAATACGGTAATTAAGGTTAAAAATGATATTATAATTACCCTAACACGTGTCCTAATTCTATTGGATAAGTGTAATTTGACCAAAAAAATCTTAAGAATAAAATATTATCCTCTTTGGTCAACTTGGATTAGATTAGGACATTTATTATTATTTTATTTAAAGAAGAGTTAAAAGAGTAAAATTCAAAGTTTAATAACTAAACCGTTTTTAATATATGGTTACAAAAAATATAAGTTCTATTGAAAATATTCATTAGAAATATAAAAATATTTCATACATAATGGTATTTTATTTATAATTTTTATACATCAAATAATTTAATTTATTTATGACACAATGATGATCCAGTAATTACCTCAATAATGAAATATTAAAATAATTGATATTATAAATATCAAAATAAATGTAAATTTAGACTTCTAATGAGTTCAACTAATTTTATAAGTTCATATGAAATGTTAGGGTTGATTAAATAAATTTTATTTCATGTTATAAAGTTTTTATTTCTTTCAAAAAAATCAAATACTAAATAGTTTAAAAACTGAAATAATTGAGTTTTTAAAAACAAATACTATATTATTAATTGATATAATAATCCCAAAAATATAAGGTTCGGAAAAAGAACTTAGATAAGGTTATATATATTAATATTGATCCACTTGGGGTTCTGTTGTCTTGTTATATTAAGTTTATTAACCATATAATATAAAAATACAAAGAGACAGGGTTAATGTCAAACTATTTAACTAAGAGTTAAATCCAAAAGATAAGGTTAATATGGTAACCAAAACCTATCTAAAGCCTATTGGTTGAGAGGTTTTAAACCCATCCCCACCATAGCTTCTAAATATATTATTTTGGATCCATTATAAACTTAAAATCATTTTTTTTATAAAAATAATAATTCAATCTTTTCCTAAAGTGACCCTCACCTCTCTTATAAAGGGTACTTCCCCTTCTCTTAATTTCACCACCCACTTTCAAGTTCGTTTTTTCTTAAACTTCCTATTTCCTTGTTGTTTCTATAAACAAATAATAAATCTAGTAACTTCTACATATTGTGATGTTATTATAAATATGGTACAACCATATTCGTTATACTATCCATCCTATAAATGACAAAGTCACCATACGTGCGTACATACGGCTTACCGTCTCCACATCGTGGTGTAGTTTGTTATTCAAACACTTCATTATTTGGATGGGTATAATAATGAGTATAACTAATTTAAATAATAAATATAACATGTTAATGAAACTTTATACATGATATACCATCCAATTGCATATGATTTCACCATCAATATAATGATATTGTCGCTTATGCATACGTACAGATTACCGTCTCCACGAACGCGATGTGATTCCTTCCCCATCATAATTATTCATGAATAATATTCATTTTACAATTAAAAATATTATTTATGAACATAATATCATTTTTCTATGAATCAAATACATCTTATCCAAAACAAACATGGCTTATGTAACCAAGCATATAAAGGGAAACGAATCATTTAACACCTAAAATGATGATAATACTAAAATATTATTAACAAAGCAATATTAGAAGATCATATATGATATAATATTTATGTATATGATTCTTGTATAATTTAATAACAATGATTTAACTATTGTACAAGAGGTTAACGTACCCTCGACTTAGGAAAATTACAAGGTAAGGGTTAATTCTACAATCTCTTTACTTATCTGAGGTTGTTAATATAAAAGTATCTACTGGGACCTCTTTATCATCCACATCCGTGTTTTCATAAAAATGTTATTCAAAACATTTTTACTATTTACTAGACTATGTTTTAAAGTCATTTATACCCTTATTTTACCTCATATGTTTTGAGAGGAATCTTTCCACCGTTTTCCAAACAAGGTATTTTATGACCTTCTCAACAAAATTAAGGTAAGAACGTCTTTTTAAAACTTATATAGTGGGTGCGTCTATTTTACAGAATTATAACATCATTGAAGTTTCCCATACAATCTTGTAATAATATTTTCAAATTAAATGTTTTCTTTAATAATTATATGACTTTTAAATGATTTAAAAATAGAAAGAGATATTTCTCTACAAAGAGTTTTGATTTCATCTATGTCAACATCCTTTCGTGATTTTATGCTTGTTTGAAGCTGATTATTAGGATACAAATCTTCCATATAGTATTGAATTTTTTTGATATTTTTGATTCTAGATGTGTTATTTTTACACAATTCATGGTTTATGGATAATGTATTGACATTTCGTATTCTTGTTTTAATACGAATGTTTATGTTATGTTTAAACCTTTTCATACAGGGAATGAATTGAACTTAGTAAGTGATGAGTGGAGCTCGCTATAGCTCATCGATGCATCGGTAGGTCTCATGAGACAAACTAGTATCTTGGAACAAAGCCTTGACACAATATTTTATGTAGTCCTAGCATAAGGCCTTGACTATGTGGTTATGAAGTCTGGCATTATGCATTCCAACATTATGAAATTTGTTATTGATGTTACATGTTATTATTAGGATAGTAGAATATCCATGTGAATAAGTAATGACATTATATGATTTATATTTTCCATATTACGATGAAGTTTAAGTTTAAAAGGATTGTGTTTTAGTCTTATTGATTGCCTTAAATGTTTATGATTATTCCTGAAAGTTTCCACTATATTGTTATCATTACTGAGCATCTAAGCTCACCCCTTTCTATGTTTTATTTTTCCAAGGATGAGAAGAAGTATATTATGACTAACCTAGAGGGATATTATAAGGGATGAATTTTTTCAATGAAGATAATGTTGTTGTATTTTTTCATTTTATAATGTAATGTAAAACTTATGAAATTATCTAGAGCTTCAATGGCTACTTAACTGATCGGTCTTTCAGAATTTTGATCCCTTGTGATCATGAAAATGTTATATAATAATGCACCGACTCTTGGAAACTAGGTTCGGGGAATTATAGTCCCCACCTCCAAAGAATTTAAAAAGGATGGAAAGAGTTTAATAAAAATAAAACATTGGTTTAATTTTAATCCTCCACAAAACCTGTAAAATCAGACCTTCCCCTCGGCCTACAACGGTTGAAGTGAATGTATCCTTAAGAGAATATCAGTACAAAGAGGTCAACGATGTACTCGGATTTCAATTCCATAAACTGGTTCAAAAGTTACAAATTCTCGCATTCATGTTAACAGAACGTACCTTAAATAATGTTCTGAAATTCATTCCGGGAAATCCTGGCCTTGAAATCACGTGCCGTTAATTTTAGCAGTCTCCTAATATTTCCATATAATTAAAAAAATATTACATGGAAAATTATGGGTCATTAAATCCTATATATGTTAAAGGTAATTTATTGGAGTCATTTTATCATAATATTAGATATATAAAATTTTATAGAACGTTTTTTCATCATTTACCCACCTTCTAGGTTCATTTGGAAATTTGCATAAAATGTAATTTTACCACTTCTGTGAATTGAATTTCAAAACATTGAGAGACACTATTGACATTAGTAAGTAAAATGTGGTTTAATAAGATGAAATTAATTTTGGGGGAATAGTAACTTTTGAATTTTAGTTAACATGGTTAAAAGTAAATAGGGTATTTAAAGGTAACAAAATTATATTATAATTCCCCTAACACATGTATTAATTCTATTGAATAAGTTTATTTTTACCAAAATCAACCTTACGAATAAAATATGAACATTTTTTCCACTTGTATTAGATTAGGACATTTATTACTATTTAATTTAAAGAAGAGTTAAATGTGTTAAATTCAAAGTTTAATAACTCAACCATTTTTAATATAGGGTTATACATAAAATAAATTGAAATATAAATATTCTTTAGAAATATACAAATATTTCATATATATTGGTATTTTATTTATAATTTTTAAACATTAAATAATTAAATTTAGTTTTAACACAATGATGATGCAGTAATTACATAATTATTGAAAGATTAAAATAATTGATATTATAAATATTAAATAATTGTAAATTGAGACTTTTTATGTATTCCACGAATTTTCTAGGTTAATATGATGTGTTATTGTTGATTAAATAATTTTTTTTCATAATTATAAAATTTTTATGAATTTCACAAAAACAAAATACCAAATTGTGTCAAAATTGACATAAATGAGTTTTTAAAACAAATACTATATTATTAATTGATATAATATTCCTAAAAATATGAGGTTTTGGCGAAAGGACTTATATAATGCTATATGTTTCAATACTGAACCACTATAGGTATTCTTGTCTTTTTATATTATGTTTATTAAACATTTATTATAATAATACAAGAATACATGGTAAAAGTTAAACTATTTAACTAAGAGTTAAATCTAAAAGATAAAGTTAATATGGAGACCTAAACCTTTCTAAAACCTATTGGTTTAGATATTTTCGACCCAGCCTCATTGTAGCCTCTAAATAAATAATTTTGGATCCATTATGAACCGAATATGATTGTATAATAAAATAATATTTCAATATTTTCTTAAAGTGACCATCACCTCTCTTATAAAATAGTACTTCCCCTTCTCTTAATTTCACACCTCCAAATCCATTTTTCTAGGCCAAAACCTATTAAACTATCCTACCAACTACCCTCATTTCAACCTATATTCCTTTATTTGATCATAATCCAACCTAAGGAGTCCTTTTGAAAAAATCAAAAAGAAGCACCAGAAGAAGAGGTAATAATTTCATCACCTCTTTCATAGTTCTTTTCTTCTTCCACTTACTCTTTATTTATTGTTTCAATACAAAAATAATAACTATAGTACCATCTATATAATGTTATATTATTATAAATATGGTCCAACCATATTCATTATTCTATCCATCCTATTATTGACAAAGTCACCATACGTGCATGCGTGCAGCTTACCGTCTCCACGTTGTGGTGTGATTTGTAATTCAACACGTAATTATTTGGATGGGTATAATAATGAGTATAACTAATAAAAATAATACATATAACATGTTAATTATTATTTATATATGACATACCATAAAATTAAATAATATTTCACCATCAATATAATGATACTGTCGCTCGTGCGTACATACAGATTACCGTCTCCACGAACGCGATGAGATTCATTCCCCATCGTAATCATTCAAGAATAATTTTCATTTTATGATTTAAAAAACTTATAAGAAATTAATATAATTTTTTATATTTATCAAATACATATTATCCAAAACAAACATGACTTAATTCACAATACATATAAAGGAAAAGGGATCAGTTCACACCCAAAACAATGATACTACTAAAATATTATTAACAAATAAATTTTAGAAGATCATATATGTATAATATTTTTGTATGTGGTCCCTATATAATTTATAACAATTATTTAACTGTTATATAGAAGGTAACATACTCTCAATCAAGGAAAATTACAAGGTAAGGTTTACTTCTACAATCTCTTCATTATCTGAGGTTATTTATATGTGATTTTCTACAAAGACCTCTTTATCATCCACATCCGTGTTTCTTAAAAATGTATTTCCAAACATTTTTACTATTTATTGGACTATGGGTTAAATTCATTTATACCCTTGTTTTAATTTTTATAAATTTTTTATAAAGGAATATTTCTGTTGTTTTCCAAACATGGTTGTTTACGACCTTTTTGAAGAAATTAAAGAAATAATTTTTTTGTAACTTATACTGTTGTGAGACTATTTTCCACCATTATAACACCTTTGAAAATTACCTTACAATATTATAAGAATATTTTCAAAATAAATATTTTCTTTTATAATTACATGACTTTTAAATGATTTCAAAATACAAAGATAAATTTCTCTCAAACTGTTTTCATTTCATCTATGTCAACATCCAATGATGGATTTTAAATTTTTTAAAGTTGATTTATTATGATACAATCTTCCATATTATATTGATGGTTTTGTGATATGTTTGACTATAGATGTGTTATTTTTATACCATTCATGGTTTATGGTTAAATTATTGACATTTCGTATTAAAGTTTTAATATGAATGTTTATATTATGTCTCAACCTTTTCGTATGAGAAATGAATTGGACTTTGTAATTGATGGGTAGAGCTCTCTATAGCTCCTCGATGCATCGGTATGTCTCATGAGACAAACTAGTTTCTTGACACATGGACTTGGAAAAATCTTATTTGTATTCTTCGAATGAGGCCTTCAATATGTGGTTATGATGTACTGCATTATGAATTCCATCATTATGAAATTGACAATTGATATGAAATGTGATTATTCGACTAGTAGAATACCCATGTGAATAAGTAAATGGAATTATTTGATTTATCTTTTCCATATTATGCTTTACACTACTAGAAATTTAGGCTATAACCATGGTTTTGAACCCTAGCTATAAGCCTAAAAATCATGGCTATAGGTTATAGCCATGGTTCATTGAACCGTGGATGGTATTGGCATGGATATAGACCGAACCCTATATCCATGGTTTGAACTGCGGATATAGAGCTATAGCCACTATTTTTATCATGGCTATAGAGCAATAGCCACGGTTTGAAATCATAGCTATAGGGTTCAGCCTTTAGCCACACCAATACCAGCCATGGTTCAATGAATCGTGGATATAAGGCTTTAGACATGGTTTAAAATCATGGCTATAGTCCTTCCCATTTCATAAAAAAAAACCAGCCCCACCCCACCCCTAGAAAGACCCCCTTGCACCCTGGATAGACCCCATGCCTCCCCCCTCCCTGGAAAGACCCCCCTTTCCCCCTACACCCAGAATAGACCCCCCCCCCCCCCCCCCGTACCCCAACAGACCCCCTTGCACCCCTAGACAGACCCCCTCGCACCCCTGGACAGACCCCCCTTACACCCCTGTAGACCCCCTTGCACCCTAGACAGACCCCCTGCGTCCCCCCCACCCTAGAGGGACCCATCTGCTCCCAACCCCGCACACAGGATATACCCCCCCCTGCACCCCATTAGTCCCCCTTGCAACCTGAGACAGACCCCCACATGCACCCATGCAAAGCCCCTTGCACCCCTAGAGAGACCCCCAATGCACCCTGGACAGACCCCTTTCACCTTGGGCACACTCACCTCGCACCCTGAACAAACCCCCCTTTCACCCCGAGACACACCCCCTCCCCCCTGCTAGTCCCGCTGCCAACCTCCACCCCCCCCCCCCCCCCCGCACCCCTGCAGTCCCCCCCCCCACACACCCGAGACAGACCCCCCTGCACCCCTAGACAAACCCATCTTGCACCCTATAATGAACCCTTCCCCCTTGCACCATTGGACTGACCCCATTACACCCCCCCCCCCCCCCCGAACCCGGGATAGACCCCCCTGCACCCCTAGATAGACCCGCTTGCACCCTAGACAGACCCCCCCTGCACCTCTGGATAGACCCCCCTTGCACCCTATACAAACCCCTCTTTCACCCCAGGACAGACCCCCCTTGCACCCCTGTAGACCCCCCCCCCCTTCCACACTACCCTAAGACCCCCACTCCCCCTTTCACCCCATTCCCTGCAGACCACCACCCTCTCCCCCCTTGCCTCCCACCTACACCCTCCCCACTCCCACGCAGACCATCCCCCTGCACTGCAGACCTTCCCCCTCCCAGCTACCCCCTCCACCCTGCAGACCGCCCCCCTTCCCCCTGGCCTACAGACCTCCCCCCTCCTCCCTACCCCTGTAAAATACACATTCTAGTACAAAATACACATCTCTAGTACAACCAAAAACAACCTACAAAATACACATATCCAGTACAAAATACTCATCTCCAGTACACAAGAAAAATACAAAATACCAGTAGAATATATATCATCAACTGAACTATATATAATATATGCAAGAGACAGTAGACACAAATATATCCCATGAGATAAATACAAGGAAAACAAGACATATGAAAATTCTATAGAACATGAACTACTGAGAAGATCCTCCACATTTCAAATAATATTAGATCACTCTTTATCTGTATTATTGACCACTACTATCACAAATCCCCATGCTCCATAATGAATATCCAGGCATCCTCGAGCATTTTCTCTGAACAAGCCACCCCAACTCTATGTCTATCCAAGCCGTCTCCATACCCATGAATCTTCTACTCAATCACAACACATGTGGGCATCATTCATATGCATGGTTAAGTATAAATATACTCAATAGGATTCCTTAAAACTATAGAGGTAAAATATGTGACAAGTTATCTAAAATATCAAAGTACTCAAGAGTGTTTGAGAGAAATAAAATAAGTAATAATCCATACATTTTGAATTACTAATAGTATCAGGGACACAAAGAATACCTGATTATCTCAACTCTAATCCTTTAATGTCATGACATTTGAGAAAACAGGTAATCTCAGCCCCCCTTCTCCCATTAAAAGCCCCCCTGGACAGAGACCCCTACAGATATCCCCCCCCTGGACAGAGCCCCCCTACATACCCCCCCCCCATAGTGGTTCTCACATTCATATTCACATGGTGATAATCCAATTATCTAATAAATGACCCACTGCTCAATAAAATTCAAGTTCTAAAGGTCTAAAAACTATCCACTGGTCAAATTAAATAAATCATCAACTGCTAAATAATTGTACATGTAGTCTAAAAAATTAAACACAAATCATATTTAATACAATTAAAATAAAATATTAACTGAAAAAAATAAAATGACCCACTGCAAGAAAATATATCGTTTCTCTAATCTTTCATGACAGCGTATTTCTTCGAAATTAAGTGTTAGTCCACGTTATCACCTTTTATGTAGGATCAAAACCCTGCATGAATATTGATTATACTTAATATATTTAAGACATACATTTGTGGTACTTACTATTGCAATAAAAGTGGATTAAAAATGAGTAAGCAACACAAGTTACAAATATTTTATATATTAATTCATGGGAAAAAATATCGCCCAATGTAAGAATCAATTTAAGATATGGTGATGTGGATAGACATTAATTATACCATGGGGGGTATGTTATGTATTTGTATATGTCTAGAAAATCTATGAACATAGAGTGCACAAGAATATGCGAGAATACACAAGCATTGATTGGAGCACACAAGCATACCCCTTGAAAGATAAGATTCTATGTGTTCCACATGTAAACACCATGAAATTTCACAAGGATTACCATGCCAGTTCTAGATGAGGACATACGCAGGTGTCCAGGCATGGTAACACAACATGTGAAACTATGTAAACATCATTTAAATTTCTAGGATACATACTACCTATGAAAGTGGAGTGCAAGTCACCATGAATAAGTCACTCTATTTATTTCATGACATCCAATTAAACTTGAGAAAGGAGGCATAACTGTTACATAATTCACTACATGAAGAATTACTGCTCATTTTCCAAGTTAACCATGTTTGGTTCAATTTAACTCATTCAATTCATTAAAACATAGAAATTCTATTTATATGATCAAGGGAGGTCACTTAGTGGTGACATTGTCATTACAACACGTTCCAACTTGGGAAATTCCATCTTAAAAGTCCAATGAAACTTAAAGGGTGTCTTGGTTCAAACAGCCACTGTAATAAAAAGAGCGAAACCCCCTACACACACATACACTATGCACACCCCTGCACCCCCTTCCCCCAACACACCCCTTGCCCCCTACCCTGCATACCCCTACCCCCATGCCCCTGGCCCACCCCATGCACCCCGTGTCCCTACCCCCAGCACACCCCCTGCCCCCTTTCCCCATGCCCCTACCATACACACCCCCTGGACAGCCCCCATGCCCCCTAGACAATTCCATCTTAAAATTCCAACGAAACGTAAAGGGTGTTTTTGTTCAAACAGTCATTGTAATAAAATAGGGGAAACCCCCTACACACACACACCCTACACCCCCCCACCCCGGAACCCACTTCCCCTAGTAAACCCCACTGCCCCCTGCACTGCACATCCCCCTACCCCAATGCCCCATTCTCACCCCATGCACCCCCTCCCACTACCCCCAGCACACCCCTTCCCCAATTCCCCCATTCCCCTTTCCCTACACACCCCCCTTGGACAGCCCCCATGCCCCCTGGATATCCCCCTTTCACCCCCATGGACATCCCTCGTGCACCCCCTGGACAGCCCCCTTGCACCCCCTATACAACCACCTTAAAACTCAACACTTAGAATGCTTAGCCATAAGAAAGAATATTTTCAATAACCATCAGAAACAGATTCAGTTCAATTACATTAACATGAAAAATATTCAACAATTTAAACATAAACACTCAACAAGCATAACATCCTAAAATCAAGAATTTAAAAAGAGTTCCAATAAGTGGAAGCCTGAATGAATTGTTCTAGACAAGTAAAACCCAAATTAAGTACTCCCCTATAATGATATGATGCAGTTTTCTTCTTTTTAATCAACCAACCATCCTCTTATAAATTTTCACGTTACCTGGATGTTCTCATTGAAGTACCTAAAAAAGAAACAAAATCAACTTCATATTCCCATCACTCTATTCCTTATTAGATGACATTAAATAATCATAACTCCCTTGAACCCCCCCCCCCCCACCCCACTCCTAGACACCCCACCCCTCCCTTCCTAGACAGACCCCCGGGCACCCCCCCTTCCTGGATAGACACCCCCAACCCTACACCCCCCCTCATTTCTAAACTAATCTATTTCCACATTTAAATTCAAGGATTGTGGAAAAATTACTAGGACCTTATTCATTATAGAAACTTCTTTAAGAGAGGGTCCAGGGTATACTGGGTTTGTTTTTCCTGTAATGAATTTTAGTTAGATATATAGTGTGTTGGAATCTATGAGCCAACATAGTGATCAGAATTACATGTCTACAACAATCAAGACTTCATTCCAGAGCTGCTAAGAAATTGGACACCAGGGACCAAAAAATTTCTCCTACCTAATTGGGAGGTCATTAATGGTATATGGGACCTCTAACACTTCAAGATAATCTATATATAGAGAGAGATGTATTATGAGATCCAACTAGATAAGGATGTCTGCGATGCCAATGAGGAGAAGTCAGTTATCACATGGGTGTCACAACGCTTGACCTAGGAGAGAGTACAAAAAATAGGGATGATAGACATCCATTTCACACAATGTTTTGTGGATTTTTAGTATGAATCAATGGACATACATTCAAGTAAGCTGTGTAATTATCCAAAGGATATTTAACAAGGCATGGAGAAATCATTTTAAAAAATACTAGAGGATAATGGATGGTAGTTGTGGGGATAAAACATGAAGCTCAAGGATCCCATGGTTAGGATAGCTGTATGTATTGCTATTATGATTTTTAGGTGGACGATATCGATTTAGGATTTACACATGCGGGTGTAGATGGGTAACCTTATCATATAAAAGATTCTAGAGATGAGGTAGAGAGAAAACCTAGTAGTCCCAATGCATGTGAAAACATGTTTTGATACTCAATATAATGTATGAAAATGTATTCACAAATCTGAAACATCAATCATGTAACCTCACATGAGTATCTCAATTTCTGACTATCACATTGGGTGAGGAATGCGTACCTTATTTGGTCAGGAATGGGAAGTTACAAAAAAATTAATATCTCCAAAAAATAACTATAATTATTGGAAATACAAAAAATAATAAAAACATTAAATACATATGCTTTGATGACCGCATGTTATTCATTGTTCCATATTTTCTCACATCCTACAAGAAAAAAAATACGTGTTTTAAAAATTCTCAATCCATATAAATTAACACTGAAAAAACATTTCATTGAGGAACTTATGAAAGCCTTATTTGCAATCATAAAGTATATGAAAACACCTCAAAAAAATCCATCATGGATATTCCCCATTAATGACCAATACAAGAGTCATATAATAAATATGAATAAGAGTAAAAGAAGGTACAATATAATTTGTTTCATTTTTCCAAAATTATAAGACTGGTGATATGAATGAAAGTATAGGAAATACTTTTAATAACAGAGATTTCATGTCATTGACGTTACAGATTAAAATTGAGTGGAAACATTGTATATTAATGAATAAAGGTTATACAATGTTATCATGCAGATTAAAAAAATTTAAGAAGACATTTCATTTTTTGATAAGCTGAAAGTGCGTTATACATGTATAGAAAATGAAAGTTCATACAGAATATGCATACAAGAAATTCATACAGAATATGAAAAGTGGAAATCTCTTAATGTTGAGAACCCATGTGTATACAAAATATATATAAATATAATAACTATATAAAAAGCATAAGTATAAGAAAATAGAAAGTAGACATATCTTAATGTTGAGAACATTTTTTTAGATTTTCCTGACATCAAATAATTGAAATTGATTAAAGTTTATGGTTAATGTCGATGGCTAGAGGATCTGCTGCTTCTGAGGTTTGCTAAGGCCATCAAATGTGGTTAAGCTCTATTTGGATTGAAATTGCCTCTAGACAAACGTGGGTTATTTTTAAGGGCTGCAAAGCATCATGAATGTGAAATTTTCTTCAATATATCTAATGGAAAACCTGTATCCATTTTGAGAGAGTATAAACATGAAGTTGTTAAGATGCATACTTGATTTGGAATAGTTATTAAAGAAAGAGTTGTTGAATTTTTTTATTCACAGATCATTTGAAATTTGTTGTTTTAATCATCTTTCTACTGAAGAAATTGGTGATTTAAAACCAATATAGGGGTTTATTTTTCAGAAAAGGGTAAATGGAACATAACTTTGTGCATTTTAGTGGTTCTTATACTTCCTGATTTAGACATTAAGACATTAACGCTGAGTTTCTGGTTGCTATATAATCAGTAAATTCCCAAAATCGCAAGATTCTAGTTCAAAGTTAATAATAGTATGGCTTCTAATTCTTGTTCTTCTAAATTTTGATTTAAATTTATAGCTCAGCGTTGAGTAATATATTATATACAATAAAACTTGTATGTATAAAAAACATGTGAAGAGAAAGAGAAAACGGACATAAAATAAATATATATAGAGAGAGTAGACAGAACATACATAAATATATGTGGAGAAGCATTCCTGGAAATTTGAATTAGAGAAATAGATGAAGTGTGATTTGGAAGAAGAAAAAGATGAGGAGATTACAAACCTTTAGCATGCCTAGAAAATTATTCTGAAAAAAGTGGATGAAGCATATGAAATATTTTTCATCAAACAGGAAGAAACACAATCTTGAGTTGTAAAACCAATCCATGTTTTTACAGATGATTCGATTGCTCACAACACCATCCTAATGGAAACACTTGCAACAAAAGTTGACAAGATAATGTCAATTCAAGAATCTTCTCTCTTAGAGAAATAGATAACTGATTATTTTGAAAGGAAATACAAATAAGCCTTGATATAAAGTGAACATAGACAAAAGAAATTAGAAGAAGCTGAAAGGGGAGTCCATCCACTCTAGGATTATCTCAACAACATGCTTTAGGATGATATACTCCATGTTTGGGAAATTTTAAGAGCTAAAAATGATTTTATGTGTCTCATCCTCCACTTCTACATATATTCCTGATGACCATGAAGTTGATATTAGTTATGATTTCTCTAACAACTCATCAACAAACTCTGATTTCACTTTCCCAACCCTATCTTTAGCAGCTGGGAATGGATCACTCTTCAATCCTAATGCTCTACAGATTCTAGTTCTGGACATGTCAGTGACTGGAATTTCAGGTTTAAAAACTGTGCATGTATCACAGAGGGTGGATTTGATTAATTCTTCTAATGAATTACTATTTATATATAGTATGTAGTAGTGTGTATGTACTTACTGATTAAATCTGTTAATATTGTAAACATTACCCTTTGGCCATGTGGAGAAGGCTAGAAGAAGATAGATTTGTACTATGTATAAGTCTGAAAGAAAATATCAGCTATCAAATTATTCATTTTTCCTTGTTATTTTGAAGGAAATGAGTAGGAGGGTGACTGTAAATCACCATTCATGATAATTGTGAGTTCAAATAACACTAGTAAGACTGTAAACAAACATTTTATGAAAGGTAGAATAAAGTAATAAAAAGAAATAGTTATGATACATAATTAGTGTGATGTTTTGATAATGGAAACCATATTGCTTGGCTAGATGAAGACAGTGGATCTTGAGCACCAAAAACATGGACATGGCTATGAGAAACATAAAAAGGTATCCAATCTTGTTTCATGGCCTCCAGGTAATACTCATGTGTGTTCTACATGAAAAATTTAATTCCTGTGAAAGTTTTTATTGCTCACATGTATGTTGTTATAAAGCATAGATTAAGGCAGTTTTCATCATCATGTGTTTCTTTTTTTTCTTTGTTAACATGAGATTAGACATAACCCAAATCCCAACATCCCTACCACTAGGATAATTTCACCCCTTACCTTATGTGGTGTAAGAAAATGGGAGGTGTACAAAGATTACCATTGGTTCTTTGACATGTAAGAGATGCAGATAAGATACAGATTCAACAGCAATCCTAGTTTTGGTGAACATAAGGGGGTTTGAAATATTTCTAAATCCAAAACCAATAAATCCCAAATGACTTCTGCATCAACAATGATCACATAGAACTTTTAGCACTTAAGACCTTTCTCTATCCTCTTTCCCAATGAAGTATAGAGGTCCATCACATAAGGCATCAACCTATATCATAGTCCCAAGGCATCAATCAACATAGATGAGATAAATTAATTGGATACACATATGTCAAATAAATCTAAAGATAAATATAAAATAATGAACACCATCTCTCTAAAATTTGATGGTCGCACATCTAACTTTTATAGATTATTTTTTTCCCATATACAAGTGCCTATACTCAGTCCCACTCTAAGATTTCTACAAAAAATGGCATTCAATTTCACTTAATAATGAGATCATGTTTCATTTGATGCATTTGACTATATGAGGGAACCCTTGACAATAATGGACCCTACATTACTACCATGAGGAAAGTTCTTGAGATACCACTGAAGATGTACCAAGAATATACACTTGTGGAAGGTCTTCATACTTCCTTAGAAATATTTTTTGGTATGTATATCCCTCCCACAATAATAATACACAAATTTATTTTTACTTGACGAAGCTACTAGAATAAGGTTTGTAGGACATTATACACTCCCACTATTATATTGATTCAATTACTTTCACTTCCTATTTTTAGCTAAAGAGAAACTCTAGATTCCAACCATAATAGTTAGATAATGGATCAAACTGATCAGCCCTATAATATCAACCATGTCAATAACCACTATTTTTTCACATCATCATAGGTGGTAAAAATTAATAGAATAATCCTAGAACAAATTCCTAACATAAAACCAATTTCAAAATTATGTTCTTTCATGTATTAACTCACACGGATCTTGGGTTAAAGATGTACTAGTTTGGTAAATTGATTGGGCTACTTCATGATGGATTAGTCACCCTTCGTCAAAATCATGAGCTATCTGGCATTCTCCACTCTTAATATCTCATGGTAAAATTTCTATTCAAACATTTTTTAACCAAATTCAAGTAATAAATTCATGAATTTTATCCATAACTACCAAGTCCCACTATATTATCCTCATCCCTTATAATATATAAGTTTAAAATCCCACCATTGGAATCATAGGGGTCTTGAGAAATTAGAAGTTGTGTTCAATATTTTCCATCCATTTTTCTGATTATTGAGGCCCCAGATCACCCTTAAACATAGGAAAATTTTTCTTTGTGAACTCCTGGGACAAATCTATAAACTATACATTCCCTAATTCGAAACATTTCTTAAGAGACTAAATGGTTCTGATCAATAATTTTATGAGATAAGGGATATCCTTACTCATGGTACGCTGGGGGATTCTTCATGTTGAATGAGAATGAAATTAACTGTGTAGTTTAATGTCATGCATTAAGGATAATAGGAGTCTTACAGTTTATTTTCATAAGACAAGTACATTTTTCATGCATTTTAAGGTCATTCTAAAAAGATCTACTATGCAGTTTAACACCTTAAAGCTTGGATGTATCGTGCTATGAAGATTAATTTCCTACATCTATGGTGATAAAAAAATGTTGAAACAGCCCCCATACCTATGGGATGGGGTTTCTCATATTTCTAATTTTTTATCAATTTTATTTTGCGGGTTTCTGTTGATGCTGCCAAACAAAACTACTGACATGTTTGAATTAGTACAGGAAGGTGTATGTTCCTACTCACTGTGTGTAGCTAGATTTTAATGATGGACTTCTTTATATATATCTTGACAAGATTGATGACAAGAGTTATTTTTGTGGGACTATGTATGGTCCTTCACACTATGTGCCACTAGATTTGAACGACATGATTCTTTTGATGCTTCCAGACGAGACTATTAGAATACATGGATTAGTGTGGGTAGTTTTATCTATCTACTCACAATTTCTTACAATAATTGAGTGGTGGTATTATTTTGATGCGTCCAGATGAGTCTTATAGTAGGTTGAATTAGTGTGTATAGGTGTATGTTCCAGCTCACTGTGTGCTCCTAGATTTGAATGATAGACTTCTTTGGATGTTTCTAGAAAATGACTACTAGAAACCTCGTTTTGTGCTGGCAGGTGAACATTCTTGCTCACTGTGTGATGCCATATTTAAATGGTGGTATTTTTTGGATTCTTCCATATGATTTTTTAACAAGATTTATTAGTATGGGATGTTGTATATTCCTTCTCACTGTGTGCCACCCTATTTGAACGACAAAATGCTTTCTAGAATTCCAAATGAGACTACTGATAGACATAAATTAGTGTAGTCAAGTGCAAGTTTCTGATCACAATTTTCCACCATATTAGAGTGGTTGTCTTATTTTGATGCTTCTAGATATATCTAATTGTAGGCTCAATTGCTATGTGTAGGTGTATGTTCCTACTTTTTATGTACCACTAGATTTGAAAGAAGGACTTCTTTTGATGCTTCCAGACAATACTGGGGGTAAGAATTATTTTTTCGGGCAGGTGTATGTTTCTACCCACTGTGGTCCACCAAATTTGAATGATGGGATTGTTTGGATGGTTCTAGGTTATTTTTCTGGAAATCGTGATTGGGGTAGGTAGGTGTATGTTATTGCTCATTATGTGCTTCCAGATATGAATAATGGGATTCTTTGGATGTTTCCAAACACGTTTGTTGGAAGTCTTGATTGGTGTAGATAATTGTATGTTCCTGCCCGATTTTTGACACCATATTTGAATGGTGGGATTACTTTTAGGTTTCTAGATGATACTACTGGTAATATTGAATTAGTATGGGAAGCTGTGTGTTCATTCTCGCAGTTTTCCACCATATTTGAGTAGTGGTCTTCTTTGGTTGCTGCAAGAAGAGTCTTCTAGGATGCTTAAATTAGTGATGGCATGTGTATCTTCCTTCTCTCCATTTCCCACCAAATGTTATTATTAGGATTCTCCATAGGGGGGAAAGTTGTTTCCTGATGGTATCTACATTGGGTATCGTATAGGTGTAGTACTGTAAGGATGAGGATGACTCTTCTCTGGTTATAAACGCAATAGAGAGAATCCCTGATTTTTCTTTTGTGGGATCCAAACATATAGGTGGTTGGAATCATTCATTGGGTAGATATTCAATAATTTCATTAGTTTTTGTGAAAAAACTCTCTTTGTCAAGGTGAACCAACTATAATTTTAGGTTGAGGATCTACATGAAGAACATTTCAAGCAGGATGATTGCCTCATAGTAATTCTTCATTGAGTCTCGTCAATTCATTCCTTTATTCCTATTGTGGAGAAAATATTTCTCCCTATGAAAGTGGAATAGCCTCTCTGGGAGGGAGGGGAGACACTATTTGACCCTTACATGTTTCCCTATTGGGTTCCCTTAAAGGAGGTAATGGTGGATTGATCAAGGTAGTTCCCAAATTCAGGGAAAACCATTGGTTTCAGGTATGAACACCTCCTTTATTTGTTTCGGTGTGGATCGACTTGTGAATGAGAACATCCTCTTCTGACTCCTTTAAATTGGTTGCATATTTTTCATAATCTATGAGGTATGCGTTGATGATTTTAACTGACGTGAAACACATTGTGTGCATTCTATTAGTGCCTTTGTGGGACCATCCTCTTCTATGACCTCCATGAGGCCTTTTACTCCCCATTATTGATTCTCCTAGAACTGATTGGGGAAAGTACCACAAAGGGAATATCCATATAGTTCAGTTCTTGTGTTCTAAGTAAAAATATAAGATAAATTGATGGGATGAAATGGGAGGATTCATTATTCAGTATCTTGCCAAATCCAGAGAAAATAGGTTCCCGCTAAGGAGTTGGTTGTGGAGGTGAAAAATCCCCCATTTCTAAGGGCTGGGGATATTCCTATTTTTCATTCCCAAACGTTTGGTTCAGATTGGATGAACTTGAGGGTTGGGTAAAAAAAGACCCCATCCCCATGAGATGGGGTTACTCCTAAACTAATTTGGATGATACAACCATATCTTCTCTTCGGATCTTATGGAGTTTTGTTTTGTGCATGTGGGATAGGTGTATCATTCAACATTCACCTAAATAAATTTTTTGGAAAGACATTATGTTATTTCTAACATTTTCATTATCTGAAGGCTGTAATCCTCTAAGAATTATGCATTCTTTATGTTCTCAGATTCTTGATGCAAAATTATCTCAATAACCTTCTCTCTTTTGGACTAACTTCGATGAGAGTCGGTCGGGGACTTTTCTTGTTTATAATATCTTTGGTCATAAATGCATTCCATTTTTCATAGTTGTCCTAGGAAATTAAATTCTATGATATTACCTTTGGTGGGATATGCTGGCTGGGGAGTTAAATAAAATATAGTACTCCATGTGAACACAATCCTATAATATGAACCCCATAGGAAGTATCTGTTATTAGTTATCACAAACTCATTAATGCATCAAGGCATTCATGTTAATGGGATTCTAATTATTTCTCAACCATTTTATATTAAGAAGAAAGGACATATTCCAAGTTTATTTGGTGTTTTAATCCTTCTATTACCTTGATGTGAGTTTGATAAAGTTTATAGGTTAATACCATTTTTTTTAGATAATGAAGATTTTTCCATATGTGGAGTCAGATTTTGTTCATACAATCTTCTACCAACACCTCTGTAATGCTGTATTGATAGGTGGTAAAAATTTAATAAATAACTATTATGTCATATTTATCCATATATTTTAGTATCTTTAGCAGTTATTCTTTGTCTTTCATGGGAGGTTCTTTGACCTGGTCTGACCAGAGTGGATGCTTCCAAACTGTTTTACCACAAGCACTAGGATTCATTGGAATTTCCTCTACTATGTTAGAAGGAAAGTTACCAAAGAATGGTTTAGAAAATGAATGTAGCGTTTTCTTGTCTTCTGGTTGAGAAAGGATTTCCACATCCAGTGACAAGGAATAATACGTGAGTGGAATTGTGTTTTTAACTACTTCACGATAAGTGGTATTTCTCATCACTTCTTTTCCCATTAGAGAGTTCTCTTGAAAATGTGGATCAATACTGTGGATAGAACATTCATAGATAATTCCATCATGGGGAGGACCATCATGGGGGATTATAGTAATGGGAATATCCTCTTACACCTTGGTCATTTGGCCACATAGAGTTTTGTCATTTCACTTATCAAGAGATATCCTCACAAGATATGCCAATTTTTTTCATGAATAAATCCTTCTTGATGAAGTGTCTGATGAGGAACTTTATAATTACTACTACTGATCTCGCAATTTGGTAATGGGAGAGTAGGATCTTTAGTTGTGGCTGATAATAATATTAGGGCTTCAATAACTCCATTGTTAATTGAATACTAATTATATATCAGCTATCAGTTTTCAAATCATATTTGATGAGTATTATTCTTAGATTCTTTATTATGGAGGATTATGGCCACTTCCTGCAAGAAGTGGTCATCATAGACAGGTGTTTGTGTCTTCCTTAGAGTGGCTATTTGAATAGGCTAATTACCTCCAATTAGAGCGGGTGTATGATTCTGATCTAGATGTCTATATATTATGAGGGTGTTTTTACCATAACTCTCCTAAAAAAAAGCAGATGTGTGTATCTTATTTGGGGTGTTTTGTTGATGAGCTACCCCATTTATGGGGATAGAGCTATGTTTTCATCCCTCCGATTCAACTATCATTTCCATTTTGATATCCTCACAAGTTTTTAAGATATGGGTAGGGATTTGTGTCTAACCTTTCACCACTTCCAAGAAATGCTTGGCTACTTCAGTGGTTGGAATATTAATATATTTTCATTCCACATATACTGTAGGTGTATTTCTTTGATCCTTTACTATATTTCTTACCATTGGATACTACTAGTACTCGTGTGTGGGGGTAGAGGGTTGAATCTACCATCTTCTTGTCATCAGGGAGTTTTCGAATAACTTCTCCAGGTGTTTCCAGGTGAGGTGTCTGGAAGTCTTCATGGGTGTGGGAAGTTTTAGTTTCCTTATCAGGAGTTTTCACTGTGTTTGAATGGTGATATTCCTTTAATTTTTCCAAATGAGTCTGCTGGAACACATAATAATGGAGGAAAGGAGTATGTGCCTGCTCACTGTCTGCAACCAAACTAGGATGGTGGGCTTCTTTAGTGGGGGAAAAGATGTGAACCTGCTCACTGTTGGAGGATTTTTCTCCCTTGAGGGATATCTTGTGTACCTGGGTTTGAAGGACCTAGACCGTTTGGCTAAGGAAAACACCCTCATCATGATGAGGGTTAACTGTCGTGAGGAATTAGAGATGGAGATTTCTGAAAGGAGCCCTTGATAATGACACTTTTTTCTCCTTGATAAGACCATATGTGGCCTCTCCATCCACCTCTATAAAATATGGGTGGATTGGTTACTACACTTCAGATATAATCTCCAAAAATGTTAGAAGATGGAGGTCTGTGTCATCTGCTTCTGGACAACCAGTAATCATTGACCGAATGATTGGTGGGATTCATCGATAGTAGGTCTTGTTAGGTAGCCTCTAATACTAGGATCATACCACTTTTATGATACTATTAGACTAGTGAGTTTGAGACCCATTATTGAAGATATTGGGTTAGTAATTGTGTCTTTTTCATTGATGAATATGTAGCCTGAGTAGCATCCATGGCATTCATTGGTGAATAATTTAAGGAGTACATTGCATTTAAGGGTGTTCTAGAAAGGAGTGATTGTATATATGACAAACACAGAGAAGGACCTCTATCAAAGAAGAATCTCAATGAGTGAACACATGAATGACTAATCACCTTATCTGGACCACATTCGTTTTTAGAGTAGAAGGAGCCTGAAAGGTGGATGATAATATCCTCTTGGTTAAGAATTCATGTCGGGTTCACCATGCCCCCCCCCCAAATTCAGCGCCCCATTATTTTTTTCAATTTCTGAACGGCTTCTAGTGGTTTTATTCATGGAACATAAAATAAACAATGGTTCTATATCAAAAGGGAACTACTCTCCAAAGGCATATGATCTTTTTTTTATCAATGATGATTAAGAATTCACATTGATCGAGTGGATGAGAGGTCAGGATCATCACACCCTTTTGGGGCGAATTATGGAATACTCTGGGAATATCTTATATATTTAAGATATGTTCATGAACCCTTCATTAATTCCCAAGTATGATGTGGGTCATCCCATGTAGTAATCCATTATTATCTTGTATTGAATTTAGAATCATTTTTATGTATCTAAGGTTCATCATTAATGGAGATATATGTATGAATCTGAGGTTCTCCATTATTGGTGTCATATTATGTACTACATAGATATTATTTGTTCATTATTATGATGATGTTAGTTTTCTCACCACACAGTGGGGCACTCTAGAGTTTTTTATCATCTAGGGAGACAAAAGTCACTCTAGAGTTCATCATTATCTAGGGAGATGGGAGTCACTCTGTAGTTTATCATCATCCAAGGATACGAGAGTCACTCTGGAGTTTAACTTCATCAAGGGAGATGAGAGTCACTCTTGATTTTATCATCACCTAGGGATACAAAATTATTTTTGATGTTGGTATCAAACCCATAGATTGAATTCCTAAGAAACCTTTTTAAAGGAATCAGAACCCACATAGTTTAGTTCAACTTAATAGGGAACATACCACCTTTTAAGGTAGTGCGATAAGGACCCAACTATATAGTTTAACTTTTTGTGTCAAGGAAATATAGGGGGAAGGTTCCTAGAAAAATTTGGAAATAAAAAACCTCCTCTTTAGGGGGGGGTCTTTTTTTATCCCTCATTATGTAGAATCCACATGGAAAAAGTAAATACAATAAAAAATTCTAGGGAAAAGTGCATCAAACTCATTTCACCCTGTCAACACACACCCCACCCAAAAATTTGGGGTGTTTTTCTAATATCTTGGTGGTAGAATGGATGGCTGGATACCCACTCTTTCTCACTCCCTCTTCCATATGTTGGTTATATGCACTATTTGTGATGACCATAAGTCAAAAGTGGTACTATCTACATGTGATGTCCCAAGTGTCTTCTGGAGAGATGTTATGAGATGGAATATACTGGGTGTTGTTAACGGTAGAAGGAGGGAACGATGTTGATTTCCATCATGTTCACAATAAACGACTACACTGGTTATGATATGTGATGTTAAGAGTATGGAATTCCACCTTATTATTACATAACTTTTCATTTAATTTTACAAACATAGGATCTTTAAAGTCTATTGTCTTGGAAATCAGGAACAATAAAACATGAAACCATAAAAGATTCTTATAATCCAATTGTACAGATTCATCATAAGTTTTTCCTAAGTAAAATTATTTCATATCATAACCTGGAGACATACATCAAAGGAAAGGGTGAGTTGAAGGCCCGGTAAGGAAAGAAAGGGAATTAGTTTACTTGTGATTTCAATAAGAACTTGATAACAAACCTAAAGACATGATAAATGGAAGTAGAGGCATTTCATAATGAAAATATCTTAAACTGTAACATGAATATGTTGCAACAACATTTAATTAAGACATTCATGAACATATCACCAAGGTTTATCCCCAAGGTGTCATAAAAATTACCAGGGTAATTCACCAAGGTATCGTGAAACTTGTCGTCTCTAGAGATTAAATTCCTTATGCAATGCATTCTAGCACTATCAGGGTGAACCCTTAATATGTCTTTATTTTCATGTGATCCACATAGATCATAATCTAACATTCCATAAATAACCCATAGAGATTAAAAGTAATGGTTTTCACTTCAAAATCGTGACATTTTAAAAGTTCTTAAAATCACGATTGTTATGTCATTTATAACCCATAGAAAGGGAGTAAGGGTTATATGTATGTTAATTACAGAATAAAATAGATCAGTTTTATTTATTGATGAATACACTTGGAAATAAAAATAGATTTAGGAATTCACATAAATAATACAAGAGAATTTCTTTATAAAAAGAGAGATATTTTTATACGAACATTCTGCAGCATAACGACTATAAAACATGGTTTTAGAAAATGTTGAAAAGAGAAGGGACATGAGTCACACACTAATAAAATACTAATAACATTGTATGGGTATATAATAAAAATAAATAAGATCATGGTATGTAAATTTGAAAGAAATACCATTTGAAAATGAAACTCAAATGAAACGAGAAGATGCGATTTCTTTTACGAAAATTTGGCAGCCTAACGGCGTTAGATAAAAATTCAGAAAATAAATTGATGAGAGAAGAAAGGGTATCTCACCATTTTTAAAAGAAATGGACATTAATAAGAATGTATATGAACATAACCCAACATAAGAAGATGGAAATTGGAATATATAACTTAAAAGAAATCATGACTAAAAAAGGTGGGTGGAAGGTTCCCTTACCATAAAGAGTTACATCGAAAGCTTGAAGGTTGGGACCTTGGGGGATTAAGGGGACCTTGGGGAGAATCCGTGGGAGGTAAAAAGACTATAAAATCGTTGAGGAGGATTTTGGAATTAAATAAATGAGGGAATGGATTGGTATTTATAGGAAAAATGAGGCAATATTTAATTAATTTCCAAAGGACACCTCATCGGTGGTATTTGCAAAACCATGGGCTTCTCCAAGGTGGATTCCCATGGTATTGGACACATGGGACAAATAATAGCATATATTACTATTCATATGTCTAAGATATCTATAACATCATGATTACATCATCAATGATGTCGTTAAACACCCGAACCTCAAAACTGTATTTTTACTATTCACTAAAAATTCAACTGTTTCAAAAATATCCCAAAAATTCACCCTAACCTAATCTCTATTCTCTGAATTAAAAAATGAACTCCATTTTATGAAAATAATTTTCCAATTATTTTTAATTTAATTTTTAAATGAAACATTATTTATTCAAAAAAACAACTCTAAAACTTTAACTTATTTTGTAACACGTTGAAAAAGTAATCAAGGTCCCATAAAATTATCAAATAACCATAACACAATAAAGTAACAATTTATGATTACATTTTATGAAAATATATTTTTTATTTTAAATTATAAAATTAATTATAAAATTTTAAATAAAATATTTATGGCCTAAAAAATAAACAAAACTTATACTATGATCATTTTTTCACTTTTAAGATGTTAAAAAAATTTATTAGACATTCATGGGTGAAGTTTCTATTTTTTGGCTGATTTACTATTCATTACTATTCATAAGGGTATGTTACTATTCATACTTTACTATTCACTAAAAACTAGTCGATCTTATTAGACACTAAATTTCTTACTGATCACAACTATATAAGGCCATTTTTTGAAAATCAATTCACAATATTAATTGTTTGAAGATTACATTAATATTTTAAAATACATTTTTTACAAAATTCATCAACAATATTCATCCTATATTTATCCAGACATTTGAAAACCATAAATTCTTCCATAATAAGAAATAAAAATTTTATTTATACCTAGGGATTACAAAGAGTATCTAGGGCCTTGTTACATAGCCCCTTATAACACCTTCATAGGACCTAAGTATAAAGTGTGATATGGGGATAGAATCCTGGGTGGCTCAGACAATATTGTCTGAGTGGTGATTTCAATCAGCATGAACTTCTCTCTTTGGAGATCTTGTTCATGTTTCACATGTTGAATCTCATCTTGGGCCTCGTCCATATCAAAGCCCAGAGATTCTATATACTTCCCAAGCTCTGACAGATGGGCTTCGTACATCCCGAGTCTACTAGATGAGGTCATCAAATCTTCTTTCTGTATTAATTATCCAAGATCACTAGTATTTATAAGAAATAATTGTAACGTTAAGAGTTTAGTTTCAAGCAGTCATATTGGCCAAGGGTCATTTAACTGTCGAAACCCAATAGTCTCATTTAATTATATTCACTTCATTAATTAAAGTATATAGTTTTATGGAGTATAAAATGAAATAACAGACAAATTTAGGAAATGAATATTATTCAAAATTTTGGGTTATTGGATTCTTCCCCCCTTAAGAAATTATGTCCTCCAAATTTTAACTCATACTCTAAGAAGAGAAAATGTATGGTTACTTTTTCCTCATAGACTCCTTGGGTTCCCATGTGGCTTCTTCGCATTTCTGGTTCCTCCATAACACCTTAAATATGTGGTTAGTCTTGTTTCATAGAACTTTGTCTCTACGATCTAAGATCTCTACCAGTTGTTCCTCATAAGTGATTTCATGTTCACGTTGTACCACCTCTATATTTAGTATATGTGAAGGGTCAGGTATGTAATTCTTCAAGAGGGATACGTGGAAGACATCATGAACATGTGCTAGATTTGGAGGAAGTGCAAGACGATAGGCCACTGCTCCTATGCGGCCAAGGATTACATAGGGTCCACTGTACCTAGGGATAAGCATACGTTTCTACCAAACCTCATGACTCTCTTTCGAGGTGAAATTTGAAGAAATACTTTGTCACCAACATCAAACTCCAAGTCCCGTCGACGGTTTTCAGCAAAACTCTTTTGCCGACTCTGAGAAACCTTAATTTGTTGATGGATGGCATGAACCTTTTATGTCATCTCTTGCACAAGATGAGGCCCAAGATGCTTTCTCTCACTACCTTCATGACAACAAATAGGAGTTCTACATCGCTTAACATATAAAGCTTCAAAGGGTTCCATTTGAATGTTAGAGTGGAAGTTGTTGTTTTAAGAGAACTCAACTAAAGGGAGATGTTGATCTCATCCACCTTTTAAATTCCATTGAGCATGTTCTCAACATATCCTCTAGTGTTTGAATAATCTTTTTAGATTGGCCATCAGTTTAGGAGTGATAGGGCATACTAAAATTCAATTCAGTGCTCAGAGCATGTTGAAGACTTCTCTAGAATTTTGATGTGAACCTTGTTTCACGATCAGATATGATAGTAAGTGGAACTACATGTAGCCTTACCACTTCCATCATGTAAATCCTGGAAAGTTGATCAAGAGAGAAATTTTCCCAAATGGAAATAAAATGGGAAGTCTTGGTGAGATGGTAAAAAATAACCCATATCTCATTGTTTTCTTTGGAAGTACTCAGGAGACCAATGATGAAGTCCATAGTGATATTGTCCCACTTCCATACTGGTATGGGTAGTGGTTGCAATACCCCTTTAGGAAGTTTTCACTCTGCCTTCCCTTTCTAACATAACATGCACCTTGAAGTGTAGTCAGTAATCTCCCTTTTCATATTATCCAACCAATAAGGATCACGAAGGTCCCTATATATTTTCATGCATCCATGATGTATAGAAAAAGTAGATCTATGAGCTTCATCCATCAGCTCCTTCATTATTTCCCAAATAGATAGAACACGTAGTCTTGTATGAAATTTCCGTACACCATCTTGATCAATATTAAACTCAGGAGACTTCCCATCCTTCACACCCTCATACTTCTTCAGTAACAAAGGATCTTCTTTCTGAGATTTCTTGATCTTATCTTGTAATGAAGGTTGGGAAATAATTTGGGTTAGGTTTGATGATGTCCATCCCCTTATAATTCTCATGTCCAACTTTATTAGGTCATTGATCAAAGGATCTATTTGAATCCTCATCATGGAATGAACAACTGGGTCTTTACTGCTTAATGCATCAGCGACTTTGTTTTCTCTTCTAGGATGATAATGAATTGAAAAATCAGAGTCTTTAAGAAGTTACAACCATCTTATTTGTCTCATGTTCAATTCCATTTATGTGAAAATATACTTAAAACATTTATGGTCTATGTATATATCACATTTTCCCATAAAGATAGTCCCTCCATATATTCAAAGAAAAAATGACCGCATCCAGCTCCAGATTAAACGTAGGATTGTTCTTCTCATGAGTCTTAAACTGTTGAGATACATAAGAGATGACCTTTTCATTTATCATGAGGACGCACCCAATCCCTTTTAGAGATGCGTCACTAAAAATAATGAATCGTTCTCCACTTGAGGGAAATGTTAACATGGGTACAGTAACCAATCTCTTCCTCATCTCTTGGGAACTTTCTTCACACTCCTTCATCCCGATGAACTTGACCCCATTTTGAGTTAACATGGTTAAAGTATTAGAAATTTGTGAAACATTTTTCACAAACCTCATATAATATCCCAATAATACAAGGAAACTATAAATCTCAGTTATTATTGTAGGCTGAGGCCACTCCTCTACAACTTTTGTCTTTGTAGGGTCAACTGTGGTTCATTCATTAGTTACAATATTCCCCAAGAATGCAACTTAATGTAACCGGAATTTATATTTTATGAACCTTCCATAAAGCCTATCTTTCTATAAAATTTTCAAAATAACCCTTAGATGATCTTCATGATCTTCAAAACTTTTTGAATATATCAGAATATCATCCATTAAAACTACCACAAAGTTATCAAGGTAGTCCTTAAAGACATTATTCATCAAATCCATAAAAATAGAAGGGGCATTAGTGAGTGTGAAGGTCATAAAAACAAACTCATAATTCCCATATCTTAATCAAAAGTCCGATTTTAGAATATCTTCTTTTTTCACCCTCAATTCATGATAACCAGATTGAAGATCAATCTTATAGAAGAATTGAGCCCCACAATGTTGGTCAAATAAGTCATCAATTCTTGGAAGTGGGTAATTGTTCTTCACTGGGATCTTATTCAGTTCTATATAATCGATACATAGCCACATTGATCTATCCTTCCTCTTCACAAAGAGAACAGCTGATCCCCGGGGAGACTCACACAGTCGGATAAAACCAATCTCTAAAAGATCTTGGAGTTGTTTCTTTAACTTATCCAACTCCACATCTTCCATCCTATACCGGGTCTTTGATATCATATGGGATCTGAGTATGAGTTCAATGGAGAAATCTTCCTCCCATCCTTGGGGAGGTCAGGGTAACTTCTCAAAAAATACGTCAACATATTCCTGGATGATAGGGACATTTTCTATCCTCAAACTCTCAGGTCCTTCTTCTTGTTCACCAATCGACTCCATAAATAAGGATATAAGAGGTTCTTATAGAAAAAAGATCATGTTGATATATCTATCCTTGTAAGATAATTGTAGGTTTTTCATTCAAGACTACTAAGATTTTCTTGTTTCTACATTTGATCTTAGCATTATACTTTGAGAGCCAGTCTATCCCTAGTATAATGTCGAATTCCAGCATGGTAATGACTACTAGATTTTCAATAAGATTGTGCTCACTAAAGTAAATACTAGTGTTTATAAACACTGATTATTCTTGGATAATCCCACCAGGATTCTTGACTAATAACTCTACTTTTAGCAAATTGAGGGTTGATTCTAAATTCTTTGAAAATGTGGAGGAAATAAAGGAATGCGTAGAATCATAATCAAACAAAGTACTTGATAGCTTTGAGAGAACAACAAGAGTACCTTCCACCACATAATTTGGTGCTTAAAATTAGGTCATAATGACTTAAAAAGTATGACCTTGTTCCCTTGTCCTTTATTAAGGTCGATGGTCATTCCCCTCCACTACCCCCAGATTTGGATAATGATTGGAAAAGTGACCAAGTTGTCCACACTTGTTGCATTGGACATTAGGTAGTTCCTACACTATCTTACCTTTTTCTTTAGTGCTGGTAAGTTGTGTATTCACCTCACTACAACAATTCCATGTGATATGGCCATCTCTTCCACACTTGTAGCAATTCCTGGTCCTAAGCAGGCAGTTTCGCGAATGCTTCTTCCCACATTTATTACACATGAGATGTTGTAATTGCTTTCCTCATCTTCCATGATTGAATATAATACCTAATATTGGATCCATCTATCTTTTCTTGTCATTATATTTATGAGACCATTGTATGAAACCCGGTTTTGTGCCTGTAAGATGTTGAAAGTTTCTTGATGTTATTCCAGAGTAGGGCGTTCAAACGGCGTGCGATTCCGAGCCTTAGTGTGGCCAGAATTAAATTTGGAATGCGTTCACACTGGACACACTAAATAAATATAATAACTCCTGAAAGGTAGCTCGAACAGAAAAAATGACGGCACCGTTGAGTCCGGAACGTACCGTTTACCCTAGAAGGGGAATAATTTTCGCGGGCGCGGGGCCCCTGTGAAAAACGCCCCCAGGGGAATTTTCATAATTTAGCAATCTCAGGCGTTGAATTTTATAACCTTTAGAACGGAGGCTTCGATTAAAAATCTGAGACCACCTTTGTGCTCAGAATGTGGTTTTTACTCTAGAGGAAACTCATTCACGTCCTCGACGAAAGTTCGGGTACGGGACGACGAGTGGGTGGTTAAGTGTGTTTTTCTATATAAACACAGCATCCACCCTCTTCACCACTCCTTGGTTTGTCCTTCCCTAGAGAAATATCTCTCAAAAAATATCCACCCTCTCCTCCACCTCTCCGACAAGGTGCAGCGGCTCCGACAGCCCAATCGTGAAGCTTCGGGCTACGCCCAACGAGGTGGGAGGATTTGTTCTTCGTTTTGTTTTTTGTTTTGTCTTTAAATTTATTATCCTATGTCAAATTGTTTTCTGATCGTCAAGAGAATCCCATATTCGAGTAGAACTCATTCTAATATTTCCAACTCATGCTTATGATTGAAAATATGAGTCCCAGGGTGTCCAGGGTGGCCCCGGGAAGTTTTTCGGTCGTTTCATCGTTTTCCGACAAGGCGGCTCGGCAGCGGACCAAGGCGGCGCGATGGCGGTGCTCTAAGCAGAGGTGGTGCTCCAGGAGGTGCGACTGTGCTCCAGGAAGTGATCTCTGGCAGCGTCATCAGGTGGCTGCTCCAGGGCGCGGGTGAGGCTACCGGCGCTGGGCGCGACAAGGTGGACCGGGGTCGCGGCGCGCCACCCTGCGTGACGAATAGAGACCCGCTTCCAGTGGGTCTCCGCATGGACCGAAGACTGGCCACGAGGGTTGGTTGGCTGAGAGGTGGACCTCGGGTCCACGGCCGGCCCGCGTGGCCGAACCGTGGGCCAACGCTGCAAGCCGGGCCGGTCGGCGCGAACCGGCCCGGATCGGGCGGACCAGCCGGCTAGGCCGATCCAGCTCTACGGGCTTCGTTCCCTCCGACTTCGGACACCCATAACTTTCACTACGGGTGTCTGTTTTGTGTGCCGTCTACGGAAGTGTAATCCTAGGCTTGTGACAAACGTTTTGAGATAGTTTTAGGGATATTTAATTCCTTGGAAGGGAGCTCAGTGGCGCGACGCGCTCATGAAGTACTACGCCAGGATTCTTGTTTTGGATGGCGCAGACACGACTGATGTCTGATTTGAGCGCCGTCAGTGGAATTCCGACCCTGGCCTCGAGAAGGTGATTTCCAGAATAGTTTTGGGCACTGAAGTTAGAGTTGATATGTGGGACCTATGGGCCATCTTTTGAGTTGCGTGCAGCGTTTCTTTGCGCCTTTTTCACCAGACGTCTGTTCGAGGCGTTTGAGTAGTCGTTTCCTCATGTTTTTTGAGTGAATCGCAATGGCACAATTCACCCAACGACTATCAAAGTCAAGGTGCAGGCCCCACATGGGTTGGCTATGGTGAATAGTACCATATTCACCGGTTGTCCATTTCGGGAAGGTAAGTGGTCTAGCTCGTGGGTTTTTCTGCGAGGACTACAACGGTGTAATCCGTTTCGGCATGTGGAGCCTCATTTGAGATCATGTTAAATGTGGAAACATGAGAAGGTGTTGGATGGAGATCCCTTTTAAGGCACTCTGAACCAATGAACGTTGGCATTGTTAGTTACACCTGGTGATGTCAGTAGCAGTGCAGAGATATTAGACCGATTTTGGGTCTACCCTCCAGGAGGGATGGGAAGTGGGTCACCCGATGACTCTTGAGGGTCTGCCCTCTAGTAGGGCTGGGCAGTGGGTCACCTATCATCTTCTTCCGGGTCTAACCTTCAGCAGGGTTGGGCAGTGGGTCACCTGTCGGATTCTTCTAGGTCTACCCTCCATCAAGGCAGGGCAGTGGGTCGCCTGTCGACTTCTTTGAGGTATACCCTCCAGGAGGGCTGGGCAGTGGGTCGCATGTCGACTTCTTTGAGGTCTACCCTCCAGCAGGGCTGGGCAGTGGGTCACCTATCGACTCCATCCAGGTCAACCCTCTAGCAGGGCGGGGCAGTGGGTCTCCTGATAATGTATTATGGTTTACCCTCCAGCAGGGGATGGGAAGTGGGTCACCCGTTTGCATTTCAGACTTAGCCCTTATTATGAGGCTAGTCGATGACTTTTTCTCCATGACTACCGGGGTGGGACCCGGATTGTGTGGATCATTAGTGTGACAGTTTTAATGTTACCTAAGGACCCACACGGAAGATGGGTACTTCCCCCACTGAGACACATCCTTGAGATACAACCTAAAACCGTGTGGGCGAGTCAGTGCTGCCCAAAGAGGATATTATCGAAGTGCGGTGATTGATCCCCTTTGACTTGGGATTCCTAGGTGGACGAGATGAGATGCTGGGCTATGCGAATGGTCTTACTTTGAAGTGATGGAGACTTATCCTGGGATGATCTTAGAGATGGAGATCCCCTTGCACACTTTTTTGGGTTTCCTGTTGAGAATATATATATTTATAGAATAGAAACTTACTTTCATTTCCACTACTTGGGGTTAGTTCTTACTTATTTCTGTTGTGTTGAGTTGCACTCTATTTACTAAATGTTTCCACTAACCTTGTTAGTCTACTGCTCACCTCTTTAGTGCCTCCTTTGTTGCTCCCTCGAGCTTTCGGGGTATCCTACTGAGTATCTTTATACTCACCCCTGTAGGGGCTTTTCCCACACCTGGTGTGCCCTTGAAGACGACGGACATGTCGATCATGACTATGGAGGAGCATAGAGGTCATAGGAGTTGGATCAGCGTACCGCAGTGGTGTTAGAGTTTTCAGGTGGGAGTCTATCCAGTTGTTTTCTTTTGTTTACCGGTTTCCAGGTTATGGAACATTTTTGGTTGGGCACGTGTTTTTTCCTTTTTTACTTTCCAGTTTACTTTTCAGTACTTCCAGAACTTTACTTACTATTTTTGTGGTTGATGCATGATTGTGGTTGGGGCATAGATGTTTGTCTTTTGGTTTTCATTTTACTCTGCACTACTGCATCGAGTGGGTTGTGTGTGCGATTGTATAGGTACTTAGGCAAAGGCCTCCCCAAGATTGTTACGCCTTCGGCGCTGGTCTCCAGCCTCTAGCCTATGGAGGCGGGCTTGAGGTAGTTGCGGCTTGGGACCGGTAGGGTCGGGTCGTGACAAAATGGTATCAGAGGTGGTTCGTTTCTTGGGACATTGTTCGGACGTCCTTAAAAATGAATTTTTTGGGATTTAGGGAAATGATGTCGACATGTCTCGAGAGCGGCTCACAGGCCAGGGAGTCCAGTAATGTTATCGGAGGCTGACGTATCCATCCACCAGGACCCTGATAACCCGCCTGTCGACTCAGCATTCTGGGACACTTGTTGCATGGAATTTTGAAACATGCATCCCATAGGATTGAGTATTTGAATTTCCTTGTGTGAGTCAGCTCCCCTTTTTTATTACTATTATATATATTTTTTAAGATATATTACTATTATATATATAAATGGTCATCTGATCGCGATATCCCTTTATAATTTTTAGGATGCCTCCACGATAGAAGCCAGCCAGGTTACCCTCTCTAGTTCATGATGACAACCTGGCGAGCGATGAGGTGTCAGATCAGGGACCCTCACGTGATACCCTTCCGCCTAGTGCTTCAGCAGTAGCCCATCCACCTGAGGATCCGCAGTTAGTACCGGCAGCCCAGGCCGAGGTTGCACACAAATTAAGCGCGTTGTGAGACTTCTAGCGTCAGAGGCCACCGAGGTTCTGTGGGGACCCAGATCCCCACATGGTGGAGGACTGGCATGATTCAATGGAATGACTCTTCAAGATGGTACAGACTCCAACAGACCAGATGGTGGCCCTAGCTGCCAGTCTTTTTCTCCGGACATCCGGGCGATAGTGGGTTTTAGTGACGCAGACCCATGACGAGTCGTCCCTCACCTGGGATGGCTTTCAGCAGCCTTTCTGGGAGGAGTACTCCCCCTCGTGTTTATTCTCCATTCGGATCTAGGAGCTTCTGGAGCTGAAGCAAGGGGGATGTCTGTGTCCTAATACTCGGCCCGGTTCACTAATCTTACACGCTACTCACAGAACATGATCCACGATAGCTACTTCAGGGAACAGAAGTTCGAGCAGTTTCTTCGTAGTGAGATCCGTGCTAGCATGGTACCCTTGTGCATCCCCAATTATTTTGGGGTGCTAGAAAAGGCACTTGTGACCAAGAGATTCCTGGTTGAGGGGCGCCAGATAGCAGGACCTAGCAGCGGCCGCTTTAGAGCGGAGTCTTCAGCAGGCAGATGACATTGGGATGGGCCTCAGCCGAGGAGGCCCTTCTGTGAGCAGACTCAAGTCCAGAGTCGCACACCGCAGTGGCATCGTAGGGTGCTGGGGAAGACAGGAGAGAGCCGGTGCTATGCTTGTGACGGACTGGGTCACCTAGCATGGGATTTCCCGACAAGGCGTACAGATCAGCCGTGGCAGGCAGCCGGCGTAGCACAGAGGCAGAGGCAGCGCTGTGACCAGGGGTCACCTAGGCGAGGACCGGGCGGTCATCAGGGAGGTGGCTCAGGTAGAGTGGTAGGACCAGGAGGTGGAGGATAGCGTTTCAAGATTCCTCCACTGCCACCACCAGGCGGCCCACACCAGGCTCAAGGAGCTGGTGGTAGGGGTCGTAGGTAGCTTCAGGCCATGGGTGTTTGAGACCCTCCAACGCACAAGATGGTCTAAGTTATTCTTTTTGTTTAGTCCACACTTGCTTCAGTACTAGTAGACACAGGTGCCAACCATTCCTTTATATCATTTTTGTTGGTACGGGAGTTGGAGCTTCCAGAAGAGGCGCTGACACCAACACATAGCCTCGAGGTTCCTACGGGAAGTGCCTTGTTAGTGACCATTATCTATAGACAGTGCAAACTATCATTCAGAGGAGGGAGTTTCACATGGGACCTTCTCATCATCATGATGGAACCTTATGACATCATCCTAGGAATGGATTGGATTTCTATGGTTCACGCTCAGATCGACTATCATCACAGACGAGTCCGAGTTTTCTTATGGGATGAGGTTCACCATCCTTGGTGAATGAGACCTCATGGCAGAGCAGATGGGTACTCGAAGAAGGAGACCCCAACCTTTTTCGCACCAGCTGGCGAGCATGGATCTCAGAGCAGCAGACGCTACAGGCACCTGTATCCCTACCATTGTAGAGGACTACATGGACGTCTTTCCCAAGGATGTTCTGAGACTACCTCTGAGGCGAGACATGGAGTTCTGCATTGACTTGTAGCCGGGGACTGCTCTGATATCTTCTGCAGCATATCAGATGACACCTATAGAGCTTCACGAGCTGCGACTTCAGTTGGATGACCTTCATGAGAAGGATTCATCCAGCCCAGTGTGTCCCCCTGTGCAGCTCCGGTCTTGTTTGTGAAGAAGGCAAATGGGAGCCTACGACTTTGCATAGATTATCGTCGCCTGAATCAGGCCACGATAAAGAACATGTACCCTTTGCTGAGGATCGACGACCTCTTTGACTAGTTACAAGGTGCAAAGTGGTTCTCAAATATCGATCTTTGACCTGGCTACCACCAGTTGCGGGTTCGTGAGGCTGATATCCCGAAGCTTGCCTTCCGTTGTTGGTATGGGCACTAAGAGTTTTTGGTGATGCCCTTTGGTGTAATGAATGCCCCTACCGTCTTTATGGATTTTATGAACCATATTTTCTAGTTGTACTTGGACCAGTTTTTGGTTGTATTTATTGATGACATGCTCATTTACTTGGCGACAAAGAAGGAGCACGCAGAGTATTTCAGGATGGTCCTAGACTTACTTTAAGAGAACTAGCTGTACGTGAAGCTCTCGAAGTGCCAGTTCTGAATTCATGAGGTTCACTTTCTGCGGCACGTCATTACAGAACATGGTTTGGCTGTGGATCCCACAATGATAGAAGCAGTGCTTACTTGGGAGCCACCCAAGATTGCGTCTGAGGTGTGGAGTTTCCTTGGTTTTGTAGGGTACTACCAGAGGTTCGTAGAGGACTTCTCCGGGATTGTTGTCCCTTTGACCGCATTGAGGTAGAAGGGATGTATGTTTACCTAGACTGATCAGCGCCAGAAGGCCTTCGAGGAGTTGAGGCAGAGGCTGACTAGTGCTTTAATGTTGAGGCTGCCAGAGTAGGGTGTTGAGTTCGTGGTATACTGCGACGCTTCAGGAGCTGGGCTCGGGTGCATGCTGATGCAGCAGCGGGCAGTGACTGCATATGGGTCGTGGCAGTTGAGGCCCAACAAATAGAATTATGTGACTCATGACTTAGAGCTGGCAGCAGTCGTCTTCACTTTGAGGCTATGGAGACACTACCTTTTGGTTGAGCATTTTGTGGTCTACTCAGATCACCAGAGCCTCAAGTATATATTCACTCAGAGGGATTTCAATCTGAGGCAGAGGCACTAGCTAGAGTTTCTACAGGAATATGATTTTGAGATAGTCTACACTCCAGTGAAGGGTAATGTAGTAGCAGATGCCCTTAGCAGGAAGTCCCAGTACCCTTTAGTACGGGAAGCTTCAGAGTAGTTTTCTTCCCTATGGATGACCTTGGTGGAGTAGGAGGGTACAAATTTTCTTCATTCGATGGCATTGACTCATTCGCTCCTTGAGCGTGTGAGAGAGTCACAGTGAGGAGATGTCGACAGCAAGGTACAGCGTGATCAGATATACACAGGTGATGCACCATATGGGTATTCTGAAGGAGGAAATCACGAGATCATGTTTCAGGGGAGAGATGTAGTACCGGTGGTGATGTGGGAGGAGGTGATCTGGGAGTTCCACACTTCTCCCTTGGACATACATCCCATTGCAGGGAAGATGTACAGAGACCTTCAGCGGCAGTTTTGGTGGTCTGTCATGAAGTGGAACATAGCCGAGATTTTTTCTCGGTGTCTTACCTGTCAGCAGGTGAAGGTAGAGCACCAAGTTCCGACAGGGTTGTTGCAGCCCCTTGATATCCTGGAGTGGAAGTGGGATGGCGTATCTATGGATTTCATCATAGGGCTTCCATGCATGCCAAAGGTCCATGACTCCATTTGGGTTATAGTGGACCGACTCACAAAGTTGGTGCACTTCCTTGCAATCAGGGATCATAGCTCGTTGGATAGTTTGGGGCAGTTATATGTTCGGGAGATTGTCCGCCTTCATGGAGTACCCTCGACGATTGTCTCCGACAGTGACACGTGGTTTACATCATGATTATGGAGAGGCCTGCAGGAGGCATTCGAGAATCAGTTACGGATGAGTATAGCTTTTCACCCATAGACTGATGGGCAGACCGAGCGCACTATCCAGGTGTTGGAGGATATTCTCAGGGCGTGCGTGTTAGACTTTGGCTGGAGCTGGGAGGATCACCTTCCCTTGTTAGAGATTGCGTATAAAAACAGTTACCACTATACTATTGGCATGGCACCTTTTGAGGCCCTCTATGGGAGACCCTGCAAGACACCCTTATGCTGGACAGAGGTTAGGGAGACCTCCCTCGTGGGCCCAGAGTTGGTGCAGGTGACGATGGAGAAGGTGCAGATCATTCGTGAGCAGATGAGGACGGCTCAGAGAATACAGAAGTCCTATACAGACTGACGTTGCAGGACCTAGGAGTTTGAGCATGTAGACCATGTATTATTTGAGAGTCTTTCCACGGCGTGGAACATGGAGGTTCGGACGGGGAGGAAACCTGTCCCTGAGGTTCATTGGGCCCTTTGAGATTGTGCGTCGGGTTGGTGAGGTCCCCTATCGTCTTGCTCTACCCCCGTAGCTGGAGAGAGTGCATGAAGTCTTCCATGTGTCGCAACTGAGAAATTACGTGCATGACCCCATGCACGTTATCGACTGGGGAGATCTGGACATTGAGGATGGATCCACCTTTGTGGAGCACCCGGTGGTGATTGAGGACCGACAGGAGTGGACTCTCCACGGACTGGTCATTCCTCTAGTTCGTGTGCTGTGGCAGCACGAGAGGGTGCAGGAGAGCACCTAAGAGTGAGAGAGCCAGATGCAGGCTCCGTATCCTGAGTTGTTTTTGTAGTTTTGTTTTTTGGGGATGAAAAACTTGAAGGAGGGAATGGTGTAATAACCTCGATTTTGAGCCTGTAAGACTTTGAAATTTTCTTGATGTTATTCCAAAGCAGGGCGTTCAGACGACGTGCGATTCCGATCCACTGTGTGGCCAAGATTAAATTTGGTGTGAGTTCACACTAGATGCACTAAATAAATATAATAACTCCTGAACAGTAGCTTGGATGGGAAAACCAAAGGCACCGTTGAGTCCAGAACATGTCGTTTACCCTAGGAGGGGTATAATTTTCACGGGCGCAGGCCAACTGTGAAAAACACCCCCATGGGAATTTTGGTAATTTAGCAGTCTCGGGCGTCGAATTTTATAACTTTTAGAATGGAGGCTCGGATTAAAAATCTGAGACCGTCTTTGCGCTCAGAACATGGTTTTTACCCTAGAGGCAGCTCAATCCCGGCCCCGATGAAAGTTCGGGTACGGGCTGATGAGTGGGTGGTTAAGTGTGTTTTCTTATTTAAACACACCATCCACCCTCTTCAACTCTCCTTGGTTTGATCTTACCTAGAGGAAGATCTCTCAACAAGGATCCACCCTCTCCTCCACCACTCCGGCAAGGCACGGTGGCTCCGACAGCCCAATCGTGAAGCTTCAGGCTACGCCCAATGAGGTAGGATGATTTGTTCTTCGTTTTGTTTTTCATTTTGTCTTTAAATTTATTTTCATATGTGAAATTTTTTTCTGATCATTGAGTGAATCCCATATTCGAGTATAACTCATTCTAATATTTCCAACGCATGCTTCGGATTGAAAATCCGAGTCCCGGGGTGTCCAGGGAGGCACTGGGAATTTTTCCAGTTGTTTCATCATTTTTCGGCAAGGCGGCACGGAGGCGGTGCTCCAGGCGGCGTGGCAGTGCTCCAGGCAGTGGGATATGGCAGTGGAATCAGGCGGTGGCTCCAGGGCATGGGCGAGGCCGTTGGCACTTGGCGCGATGAGGTGGACTAGGGTCGCGTCGTGCGACCCCGCGGGAGGAATAGAGACCCTCTTCCAGCGGGTCTCCGCGTGGACCGAAGACCGGCCACGAGGGCCGGTCAGCTGAGTGGTGGACTGCAGGTACACGCCCGGCCCGCGCGGCCGAACCGCGGGCCGGCACTACAAGCCGGGCCGGTCGGCGCGAGCCGGCCCGGCCGGCCAGGCCGGTCCAGCCCAAGGGGCTTCATCCCCTCCAACATCGGACACCCGTAATTTTTGCTATGGGTGTTCTTTTTGTGTGTCGTCTATGGTAGTGTAATCCTTGGCTCGGGGAAAAGGTTTTGAGATGGTTTTGGAGATTTTTAATTCCTGGGACTGGACTTTGGTGTCGTGACAGGCTCATTAACAACTACGTTGGGAGTCTTGTTTTGGATGGCGCAGACATGTCCGATGTTCGATTTGAGCGTCGTCAGTGGCGTTGCGACCCTTGCGTCAAGAAGAAGATTTACAGAATGGTTTTGGGTGTTGAAGTCAGAGTTGATATATGGGCCCTATGGGCCGTCTTTTGAGTTGCGTGCAACATTTTTTTGCTTCTTTTTTACCAGACGTCCGTTCGAGGCATTTGAGTAGTCGTTTCTGTGGGTTTTTTTGAGAGAATCATGATGGTGCAGTTCACCAAATGAGTATCAGAGTCAGGGTGCAGTCCCCCCATGGTCTGGCTATGGTGAATAGTACCATATTCGCCGGTTGTCCGTTTCGGGTGAGTAAGTAGTATATCTCGCCTGTTTTTTTCACGAGTACTGCAACGGTGTAATCCGTTTGTGCATGTGGGGACTCATTTGAGATCATGTTAATTGTGGAAACATGGGAAGGTGTTGGATGGAGATCCCTTTTGATGCACTCCAAACCAACGCACGGTGGCGTTGTTAGTGACACCTGGTGAATTCAGTAGCAGTGCAGAGCTAGTAGACTGATTCCGGGTCTACCCTCCAGTAGGGCTGGGTAGTGGTTCACCCGAAGACTCTTGAGGGTCTCCCCTCCAGTAGGGATGGGTAGTGGGTCACATTTAATCTTCTTCCAGGTCTACCCAACAGCAGGGTTGGGCAGTGGGTCACCTGTCGACTTCTTCTAGGTCTACCCTCCAGCTGGGCTGGGCAGTGGGTCATCTGTCGACTTCTTCCAGGTCTACCCTCTAGTAGGGATGGGCAGTGGGTCGCCTGTCGACTGCTTCCAAATCTACCCTCTAGGAGGGCTGGGCAGTGGGTTTCCTGTCAACTCCTTCTAGGTATACCATCTAGTAGGGCTGGGCAGTGGGTCACCCATTGGCATTTCAGACTCAGCCCTTCTTATGAGGCTAGTTGGTGACTTTTTCTCTGTGACTACTGGGGTGGTATCCTGATTGTGTGGATCAGTGGTGTGATAGTTTTAACATTACCTAAGGACCCACAAGTAAGAGGGGTACTTTCACCACTAAGATGCATCATTGAGACGCAAACTAAAACCATACCGACGAGTAAGTGCCACCCAAAGCGGATAGTATTGAAGTGCGGTGATTGAGCCCCTTTGACTTGGGCTTCCTAGGTGGATGAGACAAGATGTCGGGCTTTGCGGATGGTTTTACTTAGAACTAATGGAGACTTATTCTGGGATGATCTTGGTGATTGAGATCCCCTTACACAGTCGTTTGGGTTTCCTGTTGAGCATATATATATTTATAGAATGGCACCCAACTTTTGTTTCCACTCCTTGGGGTCCATGCTTACTTATTTCTATTGGGTTGAGCTGCACTCTCTTTACTAAACTTTTCCACTATCCTTGTAATTATAATGCTCACCTCTTTAGTGCCTCCTTTTTTTCTCCCTCGAGATTTTATGGTATCCTACTATGTATCTTTATACTCACACCTGCTTGGGCTTTTCCCGCACCCGGTGTGCCCCTACAGATGACGGACAGGACGATTGTGACTATGAAGGAGCATAGAGGTCACAACATTTGGAGCAGCGTACTACGGGCATGCAAGAGTTTTCAGGTGGGAGTATATCCATTTGTTTTCTTTTGTTTATCTGTTTCCGGTTTGTGGTACCTTTGTGGTTGGGCACGTGTTTTTCCCTTTTTACTTTCTAGTTTACTTGTCAGTACTTCCAGTACTTTACTTAATTTTTTTGTGGTTGATGCATGATTGTGGTTTTGGTATAGCTATTTGTCTTTTGGTTTTCTTTTTACTCTGCACTACTGCATCATGTGGGTTGTGTGTGCGAGTGTACAGGTACTTCGGCAAAGGCCTCCCCGAGATTATTACGCCTTCGGCGTTAGTCACCATACTCTATCCTATAGAGGCGAGGTTGAGGTAGTTGTGGCTAGGGACCGGTAGGGTCGGGTCGTGACAACCATTGTGTCTCACCATACCCCAGTTTGACTTTCATCACACATCTCATGATATCCTCATAGCTATCATAATATTGGTTAGCTAGATTATTTTGTAGATGAGGTCTTAGTCCACCGAATAATCTATCAACCTTACCATTTGGATCCATGACAAATCTAGAGGTGGAATGTGAAAGCCTTGTGATGTTCATCTCATAGCTTCCCATAGATTCATTCTCCTTCTGCTTCATCTTGAGAAACTCCTTATCCGTTCTTATTCTCATTGATCAAGGGAAGGACTTATTGAAGAATATCCCTCTGAAATCTTCCCACTCTGTAGCATAAAATTACACTTTTGGACTTGTTATTTTAATCAGTTCACACCACCTATCAACTTCTCCATTTAAGAAATAGACAGCCAGGGTAACCTTCTCTTGCTCTAAACAACGGAGCACAGAAAAGATCTTCTCGATAGAACTAATCCATTGTTCAACAATCAATGGGTTGGTAGATCCACTGATGGTTGGTGGTCATTGACACATAAAGGATTCAACAGAATGTTTTTTCCTTTGTGGTGAAATCGGTCTCTCAACATGATACAACTTATTTCCCATAACTTGAGTTAGTTGGTTTATCATTCTGGCTTCTATCAGAGGGTCTTCGGAAAATGGTCCATTACAGTCACCATTTTCATAGTTCCTCCTATTGCCTTCCATTTTCTAAAATTATAAAACCATAATGATAAACTTAGTTGATTTATGAATCATTTAACCATAAAATATTTTATGTCTTAAAACATCATTCTTTAAACAATTACATTTCTCTATGAATTCTTCATAATGATTCATAAAAACCTTAAGATTAACCAAACATATCCCACAGGAGTGTTATAACCAAGAGTGAAAAAAGGCCCATTTTTGTGTACCTGGGTCTTGCACAAAACTCCTTGTCCGTGTTTTTACTCCTTGGTACATCTGTTCCAGAGCCACCTCTACTTGCACATATCCAAACATGGATGTATTTTCTTGATAAACCACTTACTAAATACTCACCAAAATACTAGGAAGTATTCCTATATTTAAACATTCCTATAGGTTTCTTCCTAAAGTTTTCATAACCCAATTTTCATAAACAAATAAACTATATTTTGGTACCAACCATGTCATCCTACCTTATTATTACATAACTTTTCATTTGATTTTACAAATAGATGATCTTTAATGTCTAGTTTCATTGAAATCAGTAACAATAAAACATGAGAACATAAAAAATTATTCTAATCCAACTGAATGGCTTCATAATGAGTTTTACTAAGTACAATTATTGCATCTCATAACCTAGATACATACATCAATGGAAAGGGTGAGAAGAAGGACCAATAAAGAAAGCAGGAGAATCAGTTTACTTGTGATATCAATAAGAACTTGATAAAAACATAAATACATGAGACATGGAAGTAGAGGAATTTCATAATGAAAATAACATAAAACATAACATTAATATATGTATAAAACATTTAATTTAGACATTCTTGAACATATCAACAAGGTTCAACCCTAATGTGTCATAAAAATTAGCAAAGTTATTCACCAAGGTATTGAGAAACTTGTCATCTCTTGAGATTAAATTCTTTACCCAATGAATTGGAGAGATATCAGGTCGCACCCTTAATGTGTCTTAATTTCCATGTGATTAACATATATCCTATTCAAACATTTCATAAATAACCCATAGAGAGTAAAAGTAATGGGTTTCACTTCAAAATCATGACGTTTTAAAGGTTCTTAAAATCTTGATTGTTATGTCATTTATAACCCATAGAAAAGTAGTGAGGGTTATATAAATGTAAATTTCAGAATCAAATAGATCAATTTAATGTATTTATTAATACCCTTGTATATAAAAATAGTTTTTTTTATTCACATAAATAATACAAGAGAATTTCTTTAGAAAAGAGAGATATTTTTAGATGAAAATTTTGCAGGATAACGACTATATAAGATGGTTTTAGAAATCATTGAAAAGAGAGGATACAAGAGTAACCCACTAATATAAAATCATAATACATTATGGGTATAGAATAAAAATAAAAAATATCATGGTATGGATATTTTAAGGCAATACCATATGAAAATGAAACTCGAAAGAAACGAGAATATGTGATTTCTTTTACGAAAATTCGGCAGCCTAACAACATCACTTAAAAATTCGGAAAATAAATTTATGAGAGAATAAAGGGTCTCTCATAATTTGGAAATGAAATTTACAGTAATAAAAATTTATAAGAACATACCCCCTCATAATAAGATAGAGACTGGAAGACATAACTTAAAGGAAATCATGACTAAAAAAAGAGGGTGGAAGGTTCCCTTACCTTGAAGAGTAACTTCGAAAGCTTAATGGTTGGGACCTCGGGGGGATTGAGAGAACCTTGGGAGGACTCCTTGGGAGGTAAAAAGACAATAAATTTTATCAGGATGATTTTGGAATGTAATGAATGAGGGATTTGCTAAGTATTTATAGGAAAAATGAGGGAATATTTAATTAATTTCGAAGGGACACCTCATTGGAGGTATTCGTAAAACCATGGGCTTTCCCAAGGTATTTGACAGTGTTATTAGCCACATAGGACACCTAATAGAATATATAACTATTCACAAGTCGACCAGATTTAATACATCATGATTAAATCATTAATGATGTCACTAAACACCCGAAAGTCAAAACTGTATTTTTACTATTCACCGAAAATTCAACTATTTCAAAAAAATCCCAAAACATCACCCTAACCTAATATCGATGCTCTAAATTAAAAAATGAACTCCATTTTATGAAAATAATTTTATAATTATTTTTAATTTAATTTTTCAATAAAATAATTATTTATTCATAAAAACAACTTCAAACTATAACTTATTTTGTAACACCATGAAAAAAGTAACCAAGGTCCCATAAAATTGTCGTATAACCATGAGAAAATAAAGTAACAGTTTATGATTACATTTTATGAAAATAAATTTTTATTTTAAATTATTAAATTAATTTTAAAATTGTAAATAAAATATTTATAACCTAAAACTAACAGAACTTATACTATGATCATTTTTATCACATTTAATATGTCTAAATTGTATTTAGACATTCATGGGTGATGTTTCTATTTTTTTGGCCGATTTAATATTCATTAATATTCATTACTATTCATAAGACTATGTTATTTTTCATACTTTACTATTCACTAAAAAACATATTGATCTTATTAGACTCTAAATTTCTTACTGATGACAACTGTAGAAGACTATTTTTTGAAAATCATTTCAGATTATTAATTATTTTAACTTTGCGTTAATATTTTAAAATACCCTTTTTACAAAATTCACCAATAATATTCATCCTATATTTATCCGGACATTTGAAAATCACAAATTCTTCCATAATAATAAATAACCATTTTATTTATACAAAGGGGTTAAAAAGAGTATCTAAGGCCTCGTTATATAGCCCCGACCTAAGTGTACGATGTGCTATGGTGATTGAATCTTGGGGCGGCTCAAACAATATTTCCCGAGTGGTGATTTCAATCAGCTTCAACTTCTCCCTTAGGCGATTTCGTTCAAACTTCACATGTTGAAGCTCAGCATGGGATTGGTCTAGAGAAATGTCCAGTGATTCTACCTCCTTATTAAGATCTGATAGATGGGCTTCATACGACCAGAGTCTACTAGATGAGGCCAGCAAATCTTCTTTCTGTATTAATTAACCAAGATCACTTTTATTTATAAATAATAATTGTAACGATAAGAGTTTAATTTCCAATGGTCATATTGACCAATGGTCATATAACTACTGAAACCCATTGGTCTCATTAAATTATACTCACTTTATTAATTAAAAGATATATTTTTGTGGAGTATAAAATGAAATAACACACAAATTTAGGAAACAAATATTATTCAAAATTTCGGTTCGTTATAATGAGATATCCCAAGTGTCTATGAGAGAGATGTGTTGTGATGTGATGGTCCATGTGTCTGTATGTAGGATGTGATGTGATCTGGGATTATTCGAAATAGGTGGGAGCACTAGGATATATGAAGTTGGGTTGTGAGAGAGGAAAATTGGTGGGAAAGTAGTGTGGGGGTACCCTTCATCAATATGCTTCAAATTATATTATTATACATGGATACATTATTTAGTGAGTGAGCCTTACTGTGGTAGGGGTTTTAGTTATTATACTTGTACATGGGAAGTTTGATTCTGCTACTTTCTCATGGGTGTATTAGTATGCTCCTTTCATATGTGCATGAGTGACTTTCTTTTTTCTATTGAGTATACACATATAACCACTATATGTATATAAATTGATTTTTAGTTTTCCATGAGGACTTCATAGACCATGATTGAAATTACTGGCTTGAACCATTGGATAGTAGTTGATTTGCCTCTTATGTTTTTATTTTTGTTATTTACTTTGGATACTTTTATCTATATAAGTTTTATTTATCCATGAATTGTGGGATGATTTTTTTACTTTCTTATATATATGTCATGGATCATATTGGAATTGATTCATCTTATCTCCCAATCCTAATTATATTATTGAGGGTAATAAATCATATACATTATATTTTTATACCCTCAATGTTACTTGTTAACTCAAGGCCTACTGGAGGTGGTACATGGGGGGTCCTTATCTATCTCTCCAAATTGAAGTATATTTAGAGGGAGGGGGCCATGAAAGAGTGGTATCAAGGTCTGGTGATTGAGAGATTAGATGAAGTTTGGTGTTAGTAATAGTGAGAATTGCACGGGTTAGAATGGAAATAGTTCTAATTAACCTCTCTATGTGACATAGGCCATGGATACCATCTAGGAAATGGAATTTTAGTGTCCCTCATGATCTAATATAAGAACTCTAATATTGTTTAATGACCAAGTGTGGTTGAACCAATTGTAGGGGATAGAATTAGGATAGGTACATACATCATGATTACTTATGTTCTAATTTTAATTAGGTTATTTTGGATCTGGTAAATTTGAATTAAGTTAAAATGGATTAAATAAAACATAATAAAATTCCACACTATGGGGATTAGTAAATATTTTTTTCCCATTGAACTATGGATCATGGTGGTCATCAATGTGTGTCTTAGGCAGTAGAGGATTAACATTCTAGCCTAGTTGATCACCAGGGAGCTGATTTGGTTGAGGATGATGATCACTGGAAGAGGAGGTTGTGATATTTTTAGTGGAAGTATTTGGGGCAGGATGAGGGAAGTGTTTTTTATATGGAGCTAGATAGATAGCTAGAGGATATAGAGATTACTTTATATTTGATTCGGTCCCCATATGAGTTTTGGGTCCCCTTATTAGTTAGTCTGATATGAGGAGTTTCCCATCAATGGTGGAAATTGTACCTTGGTGAGCATAATAAGGATGAAGTTGCATGGTTTGACTTCTAGAAGGATTTCTGGGAAGAGTTAGATTTATCAACCACGAATTATATAAATAGGAAGGATTTTCTCTCTGTTCTATAGGGGAGTATGTCTATGTGGGAGCATGGGATCAATTTCAATAACCCTCTACAATTTCCTCTCCATATTTTCCTTGATGAGGAGTCCTAAGTGAGGATTCTAGAGGAGCTGATCCATCCTTAGATCTAGTATTTAGTTACTAATTTTATGTTTCCAACATATTGGGAGGTTTAGAAGAAGTCATATTTGATCATGTGGATTCACTTATGGGGATTCTTATCGTGAGAGGGGAACTTGAAGGGTTTCTTATGGAGAAGATTTGTCATTGGTTGGTCTTAGGGGTTAGGTCATTCAAAGTTTCGACCAGAAGAGATTCAACCTCAGTAGATTCCCTTTCAGCCTTCAAGGTCCTATGGGTTTTTTTATATTCATGGGGACTTTATACAGATGTGTTTCATCTATTAGGTTTGTGGCCATTATCAGGATTATTTTCAATTGGTTACTTGAGCTCATTTTGGTAGGGGTGGATAGGTTCATCGTCAACCTCTGCTGCAGTTACCATTGAATTCATTCTTGCAGCAAGATTAGTAGTCTTATGCTCCGATGATAGTAGATGTGGTTGGTGGAGGTCAACCTTAAGATATTATTCACCCTTATGACCTCAAACTGAGCAAGTTCAAGGAGGTGTCCATCAACAGAGATGAATAGGATAATGGAGTCGTCAATTGCAAACAGTGGAGGTAGTAGCACCAGAGAGGCCAAAGATAATTCATGGTACACTCAGTGTATCATTTAACCTCTTTTGTGAATTATTTGATTCAGGATATTCACAATCCTTTGTTTCACTCTCTATAGTACGTTATTTTGGACTATACATAGAAATTATTCATGTTCCCACGGTGTAAACTATGTCATTCAGAGGACATTCTAGCTTCTTTGATGTGTATTGGGGACACCCACCAATGATGGGGTAGCATCAGTCATGTGTCGATCTTTTCATAATTCAGATAAATCTATATGATTTCATCCACAACATAAAATGGTTTTATTTTTCTCATGCTATTATCAACTTATTCTATAGGAGATTCAGGTTTTTTGGTGTAAATGGACAGCGTGTGGTTTTCATTGGCGAATAGGGTTTCCAGGTGGGTAGTCGGCCTTTAGATCCCCTTGTTTCATTGGTGTATGATTTATATGTGGAATCAGTAGAAGTATGGAAATAAGAGGCTCACAAGGTTGTTAGGGAGTTCTTCGATGTTTTCCCTAAGGAAGGTCTGACACTACCCTCTTGATGAGATGTTAAGTTAAAAATTGACAAGCATCCTATTGCTTCTCTATTTTTGATGGCTCCATATCAGATATAACCTTAAGAGATAAACGTATTAATGTTTTAGATAGATAATCTGATCTAGAGGGGTTTCATATGACTTATTGTGTCACTATGGGGTGATCTAGTGTCATTCACTATGAATGTAGATGGTAGTCTGAGGTTGTCCGTAGACTACCAGAGGTAGAACCAGGGGACGATCAAGAATATATATTCTTCTATGAGGATTGATGATCTTTTCTACTAGTTGTGGGGATCTTTTTTTCTCTCCAATATCAATCTATAGTCTGTATATCACTACTTAAGGGTGAAGGATAGAATTATCCAAAATACTTCCTTCACATGCAAGCATATGCACTTGGAGTTCATAGTCAAAACTATTAGTGTGACTAACACACCAAATGTGTTCATGGGGATCATGAAATATATGTTCTGTGAATTTCTAGACTAGTTCATAGTTATTTTCATTGATGTCATACTGATCTACTCAAAGTCAAAGTAGGAGAATGTTGAGCATGTCAAAGCTGTTTTACAGGTTCTTCATCGCCACTAGTTCGATTGAATGTTGTCCAAGTGTAAGTTTTGGACAAATGAGATGCATTTACTCTGACATTTGGTTTCTACAAAAGGTTTGGTTCTGTACTAATCTAAGTTCAGGTTAGTTTTTTCTTGGTAATCACCTAAGAACATAGTAGAGGTTTGCATCTTCCTTGGTCTCATAAGATTCTAATGTATTTCTTTTCTAGTAGGATCTGAATCTGTGATAATGAATGTGTGAAGAGTTTATTTAGGATTTTGATTTTGAGATATCCTAAAACATAGGAAAGGGAATTTTTTAGATGATGGTTTCAGTATAAATTCATAGAAGTATTTTTTTCATGATTTTCATACATTTAGAGAGAGATGGGGGATTTATCAGTCATGCACTTAGATGTGAGGGTGGTTGATGTTTGAGGTTTCTTATATCACATGGTAGTGTAGTCTTACCTGAATTGGGTGGTGAAGGAGTGTATGCAGGGAGACTCAGAGGAAGGGGTGATGAGTGATCATGTTGGCTACCTTAATTCTCTAGAGGGATGGTTGGAGGGATGTCAAAACCAGATGGTTTTCAAGGGAGGTTGTTTGTTCTAATATCTATGCATGATATGTTCCATCCTGATTTTCATAGGCCAAATTTTGTTTTAAACCTTAGAGTTTCAAATACATACCCTGGATTGAGGTTATAGTTTTTATGGCCCTAGATGAAATGTTCAGTTTTGGAGTGTGTGGTTCAGTGTCTAGTTTTTCCATATGTAAAGTACATGAATAATGTTCCTAGAGGTTTGTGGAAGCCCTTGAATGTTCCTGAGTGGAAATAGGATTACATCAAGATGGATTTATTCATAAGAATAACTCAATACCAGGGAGGTTTTGATGCTATATGGTTAATTTTTGATTGGTTGATGAAATTACATTACTTCATAGAAATCAAGGAGTCATGAACAATTGATGTTTTGGAAAAGTGGTAAGTGGATGATGTGGTGCAGTTGCACGGAGTCTTGATGTCCATTTTCTCATATCAATATTCTTGTTTTACCTCACTATTTTGGAGGGGTTTTCAACTTGTTTTTTTCCACATATTTATTCCTCATCACATCTTTCTACCCTCCAAGGGATGGTTAGAAGGGGTAGACTATCACAACACTAAAGGAAATGTTACAGGTGTGTGTTATTGGCTTAAGGTGATCGTTGACACAACAACTACCCTTGGATGATTTTTCCCATAATAACATCTATCATCCATCAATTAGAACGGCCCCATTTGATTTTTTTTACAATTGGATATTTCATTCTTCATTATGTGGGGGAGAGGTTGGGAATTATGCAATTCTTGGACATGATGTGGTTCATAGCACAATAGATAAGGTTAATTTGGTTCAAGAAAGTATGAAATTAGTGAAGGACTAATAAAAGTTTTTTTTTTATCATAGGAGGATTCCCATTTAGTTTGAGGTTGAAGACCATGTTTTCTTGATGGTTTACCATTAGTTTTGGTAGAGGAGGTTTAGAAATGAGATTAAGATATCACATTAGTTTTTTGGGCCCTTTGAGGTGTTGTCAAGCATTGGTGAAGTGTCTTACGAGTTCGAATTTCCTCCACGATAGGTGTGGATCCGTGATATATTCAAAAAATATTTACTTTTCCAATGTATTCATGATGTCTACCGTATCATTGAATGGGGATAGTAATATATCCAGTAAAATGATACGTTCATGTATCATCCAGTAGAGATCTTGGATCACAATGAGAAGGGACTTCCTTGATGGACCATTCTGTTGGATCATGTGTTTTGGAGGCATAGTGTCCTAGAGGAGAGTACTTGGGAGTGAGGGATGCATATTCATTCCTAGTAAAAGAAATTTTTTTGAGTTTTCCCTTTTTTATTTTTCTTTTGATGTCATTTTTTGATATTTTTGTTTTATGAGATGAGTTGTTTTCCTTTGATTTTTATGTATGATGTGTGATAAATTCCGTACATGTGAAAAGGGTTGGACCTAGTTCCTAATCATGATTTAGTGTACTATGATGTGATTAAACCCATGTAGGTGAGTTAGTGAGGCCTAGAACAAATAATATCTTGACATCAAGGATGTAATTCTCTAATTAATATGTTTAGAAAAGTATGGTTTGTGTAGATATTGTGGAAATTTGGGTTAGAATGTTTGGTTGATGGTGGTGTTTCAAATATAACGAGATCCTTAAGGGGTATCTTGAGGGATGGTTTTTTAGACCTTTCTTCTAATTACTTCCATGATGGATTTGAATTATTATGAGATAAAATAGTATGAGTGGTATTTGATGTAATGGCTTAGAAATTATGGCCCATTAATTTATGGTAAATCTAGTTTTTAGGTGTCCAAGGAAATTCTAGGGGTGTTTGTTCGATAAAGGGGGAGTTTTGAGGTTTTTTTAGAATATGTACATAGGTCACCAACATTGGCTAATTTTTAATTAAAGGTGGATCACCAATTTTGGATCATCTTGAACTAATGATTGATCACAAAAAGTGGATAATTTTAAATTAACGGTGGATCACCAATGGTGTATCATTTTGAACTAATGGTGGATCACCGACATTTGATCATTTTGAAGTAATGGTGGATCACCAATGATGGATATTTTTGAACTAACGGTGGATAGAAAATGGTGGATCATTTTGAACTTAATGTGGATCACCAATAGTGGAGCATTTTGAACTAAATATGGATCACCAATTATGGACCATTTTGAACTAATGGTGGATCACCAACAGTTGATCATTTTTAACTAACGTTGTATCACCAATGGTGGATCATTTTTAACTAATGTTGTATCACCAATGGTGGATCATTTTTAACTAATAGTGGATCACCAATTATGGAACATTTTTAATTAAAATTGGATCACAAATGCTGCATCGTTTAGAAATAACAGTGGATCACTAATGGTGCCTCTTTTTTAATTGTATTTATAGTTTTTTCAAAACTTCTAGATTTACCATTTTTCAATTTTTTTTGATGAAAAATTGTTTTAATGAATATATTAATGAATATTAAATCCATTTAATTGAGTAATATTCACATATTCAATTTATAAAAAATGTGGATATATTTTAATTTTTTAAACTATGTTTATTTAATAACATTATACTTTAAGGTCTAATGAAAGCCATATCTAATCCCACTGGTTCATGATCTACTTTTTCAAAGAAGAATATATTTCCATCATTCTTTAGATCTCAATTTCACATTATATGGGAGGTTCCAAGTCCTTATTCCTTGGAGTCATAGATTCTTGTTTTTAAAGTTGGTTCATGTTCTCCCAAAGTGGTTTCCTATTTGATGTGAACTCCCTATTTTTGGTGCAGCATGTTGCTGTAAAAATTCATTATTCTAGGTTGAGGTCCCTCATTTCTCCTTTGTCTATATCATGTGGGTTGGGTTACTCATGTTACCTATTTGGAAGATAGTTTCATCCATATTAAAAAAGTTAATTAACTGGTTTAAATGATATGGAAAGTGGAAGAGGAATGATTTTCATGATTTTATATATTTTTTTGATATTTTGATATTCAGATTGTCTATGTTTTTTATATGACTGAATACCATGGTTGTCTATATCCCTTATTTTTTCAAATTGCATATATTTTTTTACGTCCATGTTGTATTATTTTCTATGACACCACCATAAAAAATGGTAAAAAAGTATATTAAATTAATGAAATGTATACACATGAATCTTATTGATTGTGTGATAACACCCTTAAATAAATAAGTGAAATTGAATGAAATCCCCTACGACTAATCTGAAAAATGATATGGTATGTATTTTAATATGTTTGTGGATATGGTTCTATATTTGGGATTGGATTTGATGATATGATTCAAGGGTGGTGTATATATTGTGATGTGTGTAGGGGTAATGGATGTGATATGGTTTTTCAATGGGTTTGTGATGGTTTTGATGGTGTATTAATCCAGTGGGGTAAGATAGTGGTTATTTATGAATATTTTTTGGGTAATAATAGAAATTAAATGCATGATAATAATATAAATTGGGAATGTTTAATGAACAATTTGATGAATGGTCATGTGGTTTAAATACGTAATATTTATATAATAAATAATGGGATAGAAATACGAAACAAGGTGATAGTTTTACTTAAATAGACTTGATATTGGATAATTTTGAATTTTTATTTAATTTAAAATAGTTTGTGGATCAGGGATTTCTTTTGGGTTTTTATGAATTTAGTGGTAGAAACAATGTTAGGGAAAATTGGGAGTTGATTGGAACCTTTGTTGTGAACCCCTTGGTTGGGATTGTGTGTAGATATTATATATACACTGTATTTCAAGGTTATTTCATTACATGCCCCAACCATGTCTATCACTATGTTCTGACACCCATATTTAATATTTTTGTGGATTTTCCCTAAATCCCAGTGGGAGGATGGATGAATAGCTACCCACTCTTCCCCCGCTCCCTCTACTAGGAGTTGGTGATATGAAAGGGTTATGATGTCCAGAAGTCAATAGTGCCACTATCTATAGGTGATGTGATGAGATGTGATGGCCCAAATGTCTTTAGGAAAGTTGTGATGTGGCAGATTATGGTGAGGATCATGCATGGTAGGAGGAGGGTGTGAGGATTATGTCTTTCATGTTCATGATAACATACCACACAAGTTTTGAGATGTTGTGTGATGAGATGCCTCATGTGTCTATGGGTGAGATGTGGTGTGATGTGATGACCCAAGTGTCTATAGGTAGGATTTGATGTGATGTGGAGTTATTCAGAATAGGTAGGATCACCAAGACGTATGATGTTGGGGTGTTAGAGACGAAAATCAGTGGGATATCAGTGATGGTTATACTTTATCGATATGAATCATGTTATATTATTATAATTGGATGAATTATTTGGTGAGAATGATTTGGTGAGGTTGGGGTTTTAGTTAATGTAGATGTATTTTGTTCGGCTTGTTTCTCATGGGTGAATTTGTATTCTATTCTCACATATGAATAAATACATTGTTTTTCTTACGGAGTATACCTATACACTCTCCATATGTATATGAACTATTTTATAGTTTTCTAGGAGGATTATTTGGATAGTGATGAACATTACTAGATCAGAAATTTGGATAGTTAATTGTCCCTAATTTAGTTTTTATTTTATGTATTTACTTTAGTGGATTTTATCTATATTAGTTTTATTTACCAATGAAATAAGGGATGTTTTTTTATATTTATTATATATATATCCTGCAGTTGATTTTGGGTGAATCATCTTATCTGTAAGTATTATTTATACTATTGAGTGTAATTACTCCCATACATGATATGTTTATACCCTCGATGAAAGCTTCCAAAATACAGACTACTGGAGGTAGGACTTAGGGGTCATTATCTCCCTCACCTTATTGCGATATCTTTGTTGGGAGGGTGTCATGAAATACCTGAAAAGTTACATGGTTATCTTGAAACTATAACTTTCTAAACACACAATATATCCAATCATATTGACTAAATGAAGCATAGATAGTGAACCTTTTCTAGGAATGCATGTAAAGGGTTCCATGGAGATCTCATAACTCTTTATCTTTCCTTCTTTATATAATGATCATAGTTATGAGAAAAAATGGTATATGCATCAATGTCTTCATGAATATTTTAGATCTCATTATTCATGGGTGATAATATTATAAATTTCACATCCAATTTATCATCCACATTTTTTCAAAAGACAAAATGATCTTCTTCATTTTCCTCCTTATGATTCATGGAATAAACTAAGGAATCTAATGTATAAATCTTTTTCTCTTATTATAGTATGATGTGAAAGTTCTGCTACTACTCTTAGAAATTCATGAAAATTAGTAGATTGTCTTTCATAAATATTAATCATAGAGAAAATATCATGTTCTAGTGATAATTAATTTACTTCAAACAAAAAATGTATTTTTAGTACTTTATTTTGATTACTAAAAGTGGAACATAATAAATTTTATTTTATTAGTCTCCCAAAATTTTTTAAAATCCCAGTATCCCTCTCTATTGGATTTGGAATATCTTCTTGATGGATATTCCATTGTAAAAGATGCATATTTCACTTCTCATAACCCAGATGAAGGTATGGTAAAATAACTCATTGGTATTTAGTTAGTATCCCTTGTTAACATCATTAACTGATAGTTCTTTCATCTATGGAGTGGACTCCCAAAATCATAAAATATTAGTCTCAGATTTTCTCATCCCCAACCTCCAAGTTACATAAATTATTTTTAAAGAAACTATCTTTATGATAACTTGATTAAGTTAACCCGAAAAATTCATTATATCTCCCTAATTAATAAAGTTTTTTTATTAGGGATAGACCATCACTTATATCTATGGTTCCATTTAAAATCATGTAATGGAAGGATTTTCTAAATTAATATTTTATTTTGGGATATTTTATCCTTATGAATAATATTCCTTATTTTATCTAATAACATTCTTGTCAATATTATATGGATTATGAAAAATTAATTAACCATGTCTCATAAAATAATTTTTGCACAATACATTTATTTCACTTTAACTTAGCATTCTCGTTATTTCATTTACTTTATGTGATCACATTAAATCATAAAATAATCATATATTACATAAATAAATAATAAAACATGAAATTAATGAAATAAAATAAGCATATAGTATGATCATAAGATTTTAACTACTCATTGGTTGATTGATAAAATGATAATCCAAACCATTAACCCTAGTAGAGTAACTAATTGAGTTGGGATTGGCAAGAGTTTTGTCATTCCACCATTAAACAATATATCTTCTTTGGTTGGTTTCACCTTAGATAAGTCTTTAATCATCAACACATATTTATAAACTCCTTATTTTAAATATTCCTACTCACTTATAGGTGACTGAGACTAGGGGTTTGGTGTAATGTAAGTAAAATACTGGCACACACGACTATAAACAATAATGGGGGATGGAGTGATCTAAATATCTTTATATTTAATTTAATAAAAAATTTATTAAAAACATATTTAATAAATAAATTAATTAAATAAACACACCACACATAAATAGGTCGGTAAAGATCTTGATCATCCATGCATGAAATAATAATGAATTTAAATTATATAGAATTCGGTTTACTCCATTATTTATTAATATAAATTTAATTGAATTAATAATTATTCATCTTATTAATTAATTAATTATATTTATTAATTATTAGTATAAAAAATAAATTAGATTATCATCCACTATATTTTTAAATAAATATGATAAATTAATTTTAATTAAAATTAATATAGTACTTGGTGCGTAATAGAGGTGGCACAATGTATAGAGTTTCGTTTCTATTTAGACATATATCTATATTTTAACAATTACACCACATATCCTATCACACAACATGGCATGTTACTAAAATTGTGTGTAGTCCTTGTTTTTTAATATCTACTTTCACATAATGTATACATACAAGGCATGTCAGGAAATTCATAACATTTTGTTCCATGGGTTAGCAAATGCAATCTATATGGTGTGTCTGACTACATGACATGCTTATACATACATAGTGTGTACCTATAGAGATCTTGGTGATGTAAATAGTGTGCATGAAAACTGTAAAAGTCTTCCATCAGTATAATAAGTTCAAAAATAATTAATAAATCATTTAATATTATACAAATCCCACTAAAATCACTATGTGTTTAGTCCGTGTGAAAAAACTCTGTCACATGTCTTGTACAACCAGCTACATTCCATGTTATTAAGTTTTAAATTAATAAATTAGTTTCTTTATGTGTTAAATCACAAAATTTTATATCTTTATTAATATATTTTTTGATTAATCCTAAATTAAATGGAGTGTAAAACCAACCACACCATGTGTGTGTTTTTATTGGCCACCCACACAACATGCCTAGGCACATTATCTAAATCTCAAGTTAGTTTTCATGTGTTATATGGATTTTAAATCCTACTAAACACCATGTAACTCACATAATGTTATTTCACTAAGCTTGATATCATTACATAATTTGAATTTATCACATGTTGTGTACTTTGACCACACGAATTCAATATTTTATATAGGGACAAATAGTATAGAGTTACATGGTGTGTGAACCAACTACACATCGTGTAACCCTGTCAATCCCTATTCCATTTGGTGTTCAGTACACGATGTGTAATTAAACACACTGTACACTGAAAATAATATGTATTGCTCTAAAATTTTTGGCTCTCCCTTGTGTGGTTGTTCATGTGTACATGATGTTTACTTTTCAGTTATAGGTCGTGTAATTATATCAACGGCCAGGCATTCTCAGCACCTTCAGATGACATCTTCAAGTGTTCTTCATCAATTTTTTCATGTTTCTTAGTCATATGAAATTAAATGGTTATATTATATAGATTTTTAGATTATATAATGAAAATATGGAAATGAAAAAGAAACAATCAAATGAGTAATTGATCAGTAAATAGTAAATAAATACCAATTAAAATCTAGTTTCTCAAATACCATTTGAAGGTTCCAGGGAATAGCAGATGTTTTTGGGTATATTCCCAACCATTATTTCACCAATTTATTTGGATAAATTCAAAAAAAATTTGACAAATAAGACCCTCTAATGTTTATAAAGAGGACATTTTCATATAATATATATATATTAAAAAAATTACCACATCTTAGTAATTATTTCATTTTATTTGATCTATTTGGTTGAATTTCTTATCATACCATAATTTTTGTGAAGAATCCAAATAAAAATTCCATTATCTATATCTACACATGATTTACGAATCTTGAAGAAACACTATTTTATCATCGAGTGTAACAACTCGATCCCTCTAGACTGGAGCCAGTGCATTACTTGTTACATTGGCATGGTTAAAATGAAATAAAATACCAAAAGAACGACCGGTTTAGTAATCTTGAAAAAACTAGATACATATATGTAACTCAAATTACATTAGAAAAGCTAACAAAATACAATACATAACAAAAACTAATAAATTGCCATCATGAGAACTCAATAAATAGTATCCTCTTCATAACCTAATAAAGAATAACAAATGAAAGGGGTGAGATCAAATTCCTAGTAAGGATTACAAATAACAGAAGAATGAATCAATAATAACTGAATCATAAACAAATATGGCATGGTGAATAAATATAAAACACAAGACATTAATAAATTTAGAAAGAGCCTGCATCCATAAATTTTGACATAGTGAAAACCTCATGGATAATAATTACTGAAAATGAATATAGAGAATGATTATTAATTGGATTTCATTTATCTGGAACATGATACCATTATACCATTAAAACTGTTTAGTTCTGTGTGTAGAAACCCGTCTGATTTTTGGAAACAAACTCAAAGGGTTTGTCGCCAACTGATTTGTCTTATGAGACATGTTGATTCATCTAGGGGATATAGTGGGCCCCACACACCCCTGAAAGTCCAAATAATTATTTATACAAAGATTTAATACCAATTAAATATTCCTTCTCAATATCCGTATTGAGTAGTGAATACAGATTCATCAATATTTCCATATTTAAAATAACATTCCAAATAAACATCGTATGTAAAAGGGTATTCAGCCTAAGACAATACTCATATACATGAAACCAGAATATGAATATATAATATATTTTAAATTTAAAATGAATAATGATATAAAATGGGATGTATATACACCACATAAGAAATATTTGGTGAACAATACCTAGAAGGTCTCAATAAAATGGAAATTGAGACAAGGTCCCTTACCATATTGTAATCAATTGAATCGTATAACCAAAAGTCAATAATCACAAAATTAATCACAGAATACCATAAATATAAATGTAATAATATTATTATATATCAAATTCAGTACACATATAACACATACAAGAAATAAGTGGAAAACAATGGAAATCTCACAGAATTAAAAGTGAGACAAGAAACCCCTTACCTTATACTTGAGTGCATTATTTATTTGATTTAATGGCCAGAATAATAAAATTTTTCTTCATTAATTAATAATTACATAACCTTATATAAATTTAATTTATTTATTATATCCTTATTATGTTCATTTATGTCCCTTTTTATGTTTTTAAGAGGTTCAATTTTATTTTTTTTTCGAAGCATTTTCTTCCGGGGTTTTCATGATCCATTTACTTGTATTCATGAATGGATGTTCATTTGAAATATGGTTAAACATAAAGAATTGTTAATATATATTATTAATGAAATTATAGAGATATATATGTTATTTTAATTATTATTTTTTATAAACCATTAAGATGATTCATTAGTTAAAAGTTAATTATAAATTTTTGAATTAACTTGAAGGTTTTGTTCATAATGAACTTGTTTTGTATTATTATTTTATATTATATGTGTGTAAGGATTAGAAAAAATTAATGATATTAAATAAATGTATTATGATATAGTTAAACCATAAAAATGGTTTCATGATTAAAATTGAAGACGATAATGAAAACTGAGAACCTGTCATCCTTGAATGTGATAAATTAACAGATCTCAAACGGTGTTTTCATTTTTAGTATAAGAGGAGGGGGAAAGAGAGATGATGAAGAAATATTCCATTAGAATAATATAATTACAGTTCATGAAATGTACTGGAATTATTATATCATCTGGATTAGGGGATATGATGGAAAAAATGAAAATAAAGGTACTTGAAATAAAATAAAATTTGAGAAATCCATCGTGAAAATTCAGCAGCCTAACGTCGTCACGTAATATTTTATAAAATATTTTTCTGAGAGAAAGTGGTTCTATCATCAATATTACATAGTATGGAACGAAATGGGAATATTTAATGACATATACCAACATAATACAATTGAAAATAAAAGAGAAAACATAAAATGAAGGTTTTATGAAAAGAGAAGGGTGGTTGATTCCTTTACCTTGTAGAGTAACTCCCATAACATGAAGGTTGGGACCTTGGAGGTATGAGGACACATTGGGAGGACTCCTAGGAAGTTAATACTACTAGAGATTCTAGGATAATGAGTTTTTATTGAAATAAAACGAAGGGGCTGATTGGGTATTTATAGTAAATGAGAGGGAGTTTTTTATTAATTAAAAGGGACAACTCATTAGTGGTTTTTGCAAAACCATGGGCTTGCCCATAGTATTTTCCAATGGTTTTAGCCACTTGGTACACCTCATTTCATATGTACTGTACAATATTCTCCCAACATTTTATATTTATTATTATATCATTTTGATTTCATAAAACTACTGAAAACTCAAAACTATATTTTTACTATTCACGAAATATTAAAGTATTTAAGAAAAATCCCAAAAAATCACCCTAACAATTTATTGACGTGTAGAATTCAAAAATAAAATCCATTTATTGAAAATTATTTTCTATGAATTTTTTATTTAATTTTTAAATAAAATCATAATTTATTCAAAAAAACAATTTTAATTATATAACTAGTTTTATATCACATTGAAAAATAAATTAAGATCTTATTATTTTATTACCTGAGGAAAATAAAAAAATAATAATTTTTTGCTATTCATAAAGGTCATATTACTATTCATAAGGGTATGTTAGTATTCATCAAAAATTATGTTGTTTCTATCAAACTCGAAATGACTTACTAGTCACAACTCTATATGACCGTTATTTGAAATTCAAAACATAGAAGTGGAAAATGTATGTTTAATGTCTAGGTTATGACTATATCTTAAATAACCAAGTGTTTTTTCAAAGAATCATAGTGAATTATGAAATATAAGCTATTAATATATAGTATTTAATAGAAGCATACCATAAAATGTTTGTGGTGTTTTACTATTCCATCTTTCAAAAATTTCTTCCTCGAAAATTTTCAGGAATAAGTCCCTCTAAAAAGACATGGGTGGTTATTTTTCATAACATCCTCAGGTTCCCACGTAACGTCCTCTATGTTATGGTTTATCCAAAAAACCTTTACCAGATGATTCATCCTCTTACTCAATACCTTCTCCCTTATATCATGAATCTATATAGGATCTTCATATTACGACAAATCATGTTCTAGGTATATCTCTTCAAAGGTTAGTACATGTGTTGGGTCTGGCATGTATTTATTTAACAATGACACATGGAACACATCTTCAACTTTGGAGAGACTTGGCAGAATTTCTAAATAGTAAGCTACAACATTGATTCTTTCTAGAATTTATAATGGTCCAATGTACCTAGGTCTCAGTTTCCCTTTCTTACTGATCCTTAAGACATCCTTCTATGGAGATACTTTCAGATAGACCTGATCTCCCACATGGAATTCCAAATTCTTTCTTCAGTTTTCAACATAACTCTTTTTCTGAATTTTCGATTCTTTAATATGGGCTTGAATTTTCTTTACCTTTACTATGGTATCTTTAATAAGTTTTGGGCCTATAAGTTTCCTCTCACCGACTTCTTCCCAACAAGTTGGAGTTTGACATCTCTTTCCATATAATTCTTTATATGGATCCATTTTAATACTAGAATGGAAATTATTGTTGTAGGAAAATTCCACCAAAGGTAAGTATTGATCCTATATACCTTGAAAGTAAAGAGAGCATGATATCAACACATATTCGAATGTCTGAATAGTTCTTTCATAATGTCTGTCAGTTTGGGGGTTATAAGTAGTACTCAAACAATGCTCAGTATTCAAAGCTTTCTATAGAATTTTCCAGAATTTTGATGTAAACTTGGGATCTCGATCGGACACAATTGAAAGAGATGTTCACCATAAAGTCTTAAAAAACCATTAATATAAATTATTTCCAGTCGAACAAGTGGTAAATACTCTCTTATGGCCAGGAAATGTGTTGATTTTGTGAGATGATCAACAATTACCCATATTAAATCATTCCTTCTTGGTTCCCTTGGTATTCCAGTGCCAAAATCCATTATAATTTCATCCCACGTCCACATAGGAATAAGAAGAGGTTTCATCACCCCTATAGGATGTTGTCTCTCTGCCTTATCTTGTTTACAAACTACACACCTTGACACATAGTCAGCAATTTCTCACTTCATATTATCCCACCAAAAATATTTCTTTAGATCTATATATATCTTTGTGCTACCCGGGTGTATAGAAAAATTTGATCTATGAGCATCATCTAATAGTTCCCTTTTCAACATAGGTACTAATGGAATGCAAAACCTATTCCCAAATTTCATAACTCCTTCTTCATATACGAAGTCTACCAATCTCCCATCCTTAACAACATTTATTTTCTTGTACAGATTCTCATCATCAGATTGAGAAATTTTTATCTTCTCTATTAAATATGGTTTATCAGTCATTTTAAAGTGGAAATATGTCTCCCCTTATTTAACAATTCCTATATCCATCTTTAGTAGATACATGAATATAGGATCCCTATCAATCCTCATTTGATTCATAAGTCCATTATCTTTACTACTTAATGCATCTTCCACCTTATTTTCCTTTCATGGGTGATAGTGTATTGAAAAATTTTAATCTTTGAGTTACTCGAGCCATCTCCTTTTCCATATGTTGTGTTATTTTTGTGTAAAAATATATTTCAAACTCTTGTGATCTTTGTATGTCACACACTTTTTACCGTAAGGATAATGTCTCCATATTTTTGGAGAAAATATTAGATCTTCTAATTAAAGATCATGAGTTGTATAATTTTACTCATGATTTTTCAACTGCCTTAATGATTAAGCAATAACATTATTATTTTGCATAAGGATGAAACCCAATCCATTCTTTTATGTATCACTGTATATTACAAATTCATCACTTCTATATGGAAGTGTCAAAATTGGAGCATTGACCAATCTTTTTTTCAATTATTCAAAGCATTCTGTACATTCTTTCATCTACAAAAACTTAACTCCTTTACATGTGAGCTGGGTTAGTGGGTTAGCTAGTCGGGTGAAATTCTGAATGAAAAGCTGATAGTAACCTGCTAATACAATAAAACTGTGTACCTTGGTTATGTTCATTGGCTAGGATCATTCTTCGATTGACTTTTTCTTCGAAGTATAAACTAGGATTCCATCATTAGAGATAATATGGCCAAGAAAAGAAATTAATTGAATCCTGAATTCACACTTGCTAAACGTCACATATAATACATTTCTTCTAAGAGTTTTCCGAATAATATGCAAGTGATTCTCATGGTATTCATATCTTTTGGAGTATACTAGGATATCATATATAAATACCATAAAAAATTCAAGATATCCCTTGAAAACCCTATTCATTATATCCATAAAAATAGATGGTGCATTGGTTAGTCCAAAAAGCATCACTATAAGCTCATAATGTCCATACCTGGCTCAAAACGCAATCTTTGGAATATCTTCCTTCCTCACACATAGCTGATGATACCCAGATCGAAGGTAAATCTTTGAAAATTATTGTTCTCCATGAATTTGATCAAATAAATCATCAATTATTGGTAGAGGATACTTATTCTTTATTGTAATGGCTTTGATTTACCTGTAATCAATGAATAACCTCATGTATCCATCTTTCTTCTTAACAAAGATGATAGGGGCTCCCCATAGAGAAACACTAGGTCGAATAAATCCTTTGTAACTCAATTACTCTAGTTTTTTATATTGCTCCACTAACTCCGTAGTGTCCATTCTATATAGATTCATTGATATAGGTCTTTCACGAGGAATTAAATCAATAGATAATTAAACTTCTCGCACTAGAGGATGTCCAGGTAAATCCTCTGGGAATACATCAATCTATTCTTTCACTATATGTACATCTTCAATTTGAATATTTATTTCCTCAACCATAGAAAATGGATTCTCTTCCTCTCCAAGAATTGCATTCAATAGAACTACTGGTGGTGGATCTAAATAAGAATCAGATTGTGAGGTTTCTACTCTAAAAATAAGGAATTCTACCCCATTTTCAAAGATTGTAACTTCTTTATTCTTGCAATAAATCTTCACACCATAATTTTATAGCCAATTCCTTTGGAGACTTATATCAGAGTCAGTCATTGGTATGATGATAAGGTTAGAAACGAAAGCACATTTATGTGTCATGAGTGGGACTAATTGATATTCCTTTGTAGCGATGATATATCCCCTAGGAGTTTCAACTGACAACTTCTTTATTAAATCAAATTGGACATGTCTAATATTCATGGAAAAATTAGAAGATATGAATTAATGTGATGATACAAAATCAAATAAAGTGTTTTCTAAGTTTGAGAAAACAATTAAAGTACCCTCCACTGCATCATTAGGAACTTCAACCTCCGTAGTTGTAATAATATATGATTTCCCTTTCTCTCATGGACTTTTATAAGGAACGATTCCATGGAACTTAGGACACTCATTTTCATAGTGTCCCGTCTATCTACAATTGTAGAATTGAATATAATTTACTTGTTTCTTCCCCTTGAATTCATCGGATCGATAACCCTTTTCTCCGCACTTATAGCAGACTCCCATGCCATTCAAGAATTTCCCAGGATAATTCTATCCACATTTTGTTTATAATGGAAATTGCTTCATTCCCATGTTCTTATTTGGTGCATCACCTTTTCCATGGTTATCAGAGTACAACTTCTTATCTTGGTTTCACATGAACAAAATTGATCTCAAAAATTCTATCTCTGTTTTGATGGAACTTTATTCAATTTAATCATATAAAGAAAATATTTGAGAAGCCAGTGCCCATAGAAGACATTTCTTAAGACCTTCAAATAATTGATCAATCTTTTCTTCTGAGTCTCATAAGTAATCTATGTAATACCTGGCTAGTCTTTTGAAGGTATCCTCATACTCTCCAACACTGTCTTCTTCCCTTTGATTTATGCTAAGAAATTTCCTCTTCATTTGGTTTGTTTCTCAAAGAGGAAATATTTTTCAAACAATAATTCCTTAAAATTAATCCATTCTATATGTTATATTTTTTCTTCCTTAGTGGTATTATGGATCAAGTACCACCATTGATCAGTGTCACCCTGGAGACAATAAACTACCATCACTACCTTCTCATTTTTATTGCATCTTAATGCCACAAATATCTTTTCAAGGGACTTGATATACTACTCAGAAACCACTGGATTAGTAGTCCCACTGATGGATGGGGGCTTCTACTACATGAAACGATCCAAAAAGGGTGTGGAATGGTTATTCGTCACAACCTGAGTATGTTGTCCCAATATTTTCATGATCTGATCTGCTCCAACATTGATTGTGTTGACTTGCTCAGTGGGGAAATCCCTACATTGTCCACTATTATTGATTATATTTATTACATTAGGTTCCATTTATAAAAACTGTCATTCACTATATTAGGTTATGAATCTCAAATAGAAAAGCACATAACATATACTAAAATTCTATGCATAGCTAAACTCATAAACGTGGTTTCTCTTATTAAAATTTTACATTAAGATCCTTCATAATTTCTTGTAAAGAAAATGTGAATTATCCTATGCATATCCCCTAGGAGTATCAATACAAAGAGTGTATAAAGTCCCCATGTCATGTACCGGGATACCCTGGGTCAAGCCTGAAACCCCTTGTAAGAGTTTTCACACCTAGGTACATTTGTGCAAGAGCCGCCTCTACCTGTTTGTATCCAAACAGGGGTGTATTTTCTAGAAAGATCCAAATAATCTATTCCTTACCAAAATTCTAGGTTGTTCTTGTACTTTTTTCTTCAAATACTACATTAATTTTATGTTACCTAATCTTCATTTTCTAATCTATTTTCCAAGGTTCTTACTAAACCTCCTTTGATACCAACTATAATGCCCCAAACACTCTAGACCCGAGCTAGTGAATTACTTGTTACATTGGAATGGATAAAAAAATAAAATCATGAAAGAATGATCAGTTTAGTAACCTTGATGAAACTAGATACATATATTTAACTCATATTACATTAGAAAAGGTAACAAAATCCAATACATAAAAAATATAATAAACTACAATAATGGGAACTCAATAAATAGTCTCCTCTTCATAACCTGTTGAAGGTGAACAAATGAAAGGGGTGAGCTCAAATGCTCAGTAAGGGTTAAAAATATTAGAAGCATGAATCAATAATAACAGAATCATAAATAAATATGGCATAGTGAATAAATGAAAAACACACGCCATTAATAAACTGAGAAAGAGACTACATTCATAGATTTTTTTCATAGTGAAAACCTCATGGATAGTAATAACTAAAAATTAATAAAGAGATTTATTATTAATTTGACATGACGTATATGGAACATGATACCATAATATGATTAAAACTATTTAGTTCTTTGGGTAGAAACCCATCTGATTTTTAGAAACAAACTCAAAGGGTTTATTGCCAACTAAGTTGTCTCATGGGACATGTTGATGAATCAAGGGACTATAGTAAGCCCCACCCTCCACTAAAAGTCCCAGTAATTATTTAAACATTTATTTAATACAATTAAAATATTCCTTCTCAATATCTATATAGATTAGTGAATACGGATTCATCAATATTTCCATAGTTAAAATAACATTCCAAATAAACATCGTATGTAAAAGGGTATACGGCTTAAGAAAATAATCATTTCCATGAAATTGGAATATGTATATATAATATATTTACAATTTAAAATGAATAATGATATAAAATGGTCAGTATATACACCACATAAGAAAGATTAGGTGCACAATACCTAGAAGGTATAAATAAAATGGAAATTGTGGCAAAGTCTCTTACCATATTTTAATCAATTGTACTATATGAAAAAAGTCAATAATCACCAAATTAATTATATAATGCACTGAATATAAAGATAATAATATTATTATATTTCAAATGGCAGTAAAAAATTCACCACATACAAGAAAGAAGTGGCGAACAATGGAAGTCTCGCGAAATTAAATGTGAGATAAGAAACCCCTTACCTTATGCTCGAGTGTGTTCTTTGTTTGTCTTAATGACCTGAATAATAAAATTTAACTTCATTAATTAATAATTCTTGAACATCTTATACATTTAATTTATTTATTATAACTTTATTAGGTTCATTTATGGCCCTTTTATGGGTTTGAGATGTTCAATTTTATTGTTTTTGAAGCATTTTATTTTTTGATTTTCATGATCTGTTTACAAGTATTCATGAATGGAAGTTAGTTTAAATTGTGGTTAAAAATCATGAATTTTTAATATATCATATTAATGAAATTAAATATATATAAATTATCTTATAAAAATTTTGGGTTATATACCATGAAGATGATTCATTAGTTAAAAGTTAATTACAAATGTTTGGATTAACTTTGCAGTTTTGTTCATAATGAACTTGTTTTGTATTATTATTTTATATTATGAGTGTGTAATAATTACAGAACATTAATGATATTTAATAAATATATTATGATCTGGTTAGACAATAAAAATATTTTCATGACCAGAATTGAATATGGTAATGAATGTTGAGAACCTTTCATCCTTTAATGTGATAAACTAACACATCTCAGATGGTGTTTTCATTTTTAGTATAAGAGGAGGGGAAAGGGATATTATGATGAAATATTCCATTAGAATAATATAATTTTAGTTCATTTATGGTACTATAATTATCATATAATTTTTATGAGGGAGATGAGGGAAAACAAGAAACAAAAGGAACTCAAAATAAAATTAAAATTGAGAAATCCCTCACGAAAATTCAGCAGCCTAACGACGTCACTTAAAATTTTATAAAATAGTTTGATGAGAGAAATGGGTTATATAATCAACCTTACATAATATGGATAGAAAGGGTAAAATTTAATGACATATCCCAACATAACCCAATTGAAAATAAAAGAGAAAATATAAAATGAAAGCTTTAAGAAAAGAGAAGGGTGGTTGATTCTCTTACATTGTAGAGTAACTCCCAAAACAGAAGTTTGGGACCGTGGGGGTTTTAGGACACCTTGGGAGGACTCTTAGGGAGGTAATAATAACAAATATTCAACTATAATTAGTTTTGGAATGAAATAAAACGAAGGGGTGAGTGGGTATTTACTGTAAATGAGAGGGAGTTTTTAATTAATTAAAAGGGACACCTCATTAATGGTTTTTGAAAAACCATGGGATTGCCTATGGTATTTTCCCATGGTTTTATCCACTTAGGACACCTCATTTCATATGTTTCTATACCCAAGTCAACCATCCTTTTATATTAATTATTATATCATTATGATGTAATTAAACTACCGAAAACTCAAAACTGTATTTTTACTATCCACGAAAAATTCAAGTATTTTATAAAAATCCCAAAAATTCACCCTGACCATTTTTCGACATGTAGAATTAAAAAATGACCTGAATTATTTTCAAAATAAACTTCTAATTATTTTTAATTTAAAATTTAAATAAAATCAAAATTCATTCAAAAATAACAATTTTAAAGTTATAATTAGTTTTATATAACACTGAAAAGTTAATTAAGATCTTATTATCTTATTACCTTAAGAAAATAAAATATTATCCTTATTTACTATTAATAAGTATCATATTACTATTAATATTAATATTCATAAGGGTATGTTACTATTCAGTAAAAATTAAGTTGGTTTTATTAGACTCAAAATGACGTACTGGTCACAACTCTAGATGACAATTTTTTGAAATTCAAAACATAGAAATTGAAAATTTATGTTTAATGGAAAGTTTATGACTATCTCATAAATAACCAAGTATTTTTTCAAAGAAAAAAAGTTCTTTACAAAATATTGGCTATGAATATAATTTATATAAGAGAAGTATACCATAAAATATTTCGGGTGTGATATCGAGTGTTATCGTGAATGTATTCATTGTCTTGTATCATTATTTGTTGATTGTAATAAAAATTCAGTTGGGCTTGTTTAATTATACCTTATTCATCGTTTTTGATAGGGAGGAGAAATATAATCATATCTCATTCTTTAGAGTCTTCATGAGATGTTCTCTCTAGGTAATTGAGAGAATTACCTTAATAGAACATCATTTTGCACAAAAACATCTCACACACCCTAGAAATGATATAAGTTGGGTTCAATAATTAGGGTAAGATAATTAATAATTGTGAATATGGCCTTATCTAATTGTTAACTAAAAATAAAATCCATGTCAAATAATAAAATTCTTATTGTTATTATATTCCATTAAAAATCACTAACTTATAGATATTTAAATATCATTTGATAAATAAAAAATTATTATTTATTCAAATGATATTAAATAGAATATATCATTTCCATGGAGAACTTATCTCAACCCTTCAATCCTCCTCAGAATTTATTAATCTTTGATTAATAAATATTTATTCTAAATTAGTATCATTATATTATTTCTTTAATAAATAAAGAAATAAATTTTATATTAACTAATAGGAGAATAAGTATTTATTAATATTAAACTCACATATATTCTCAACTTGAATAACTGGTGGTTAAATAGAATTTATCAATATAACCTATATAATTATCATCCATCATTCTTATGAATAATATATTTATTTATATATTAAATTAATATAAATTTTAACAGATATTTTGGATACAATAACTAACTAACCCTCTATGTCTCTTTCTAAGTGGCATTAGGTGGTCATTCCTAAATTCTAAGATTGGAATTTAGAAACTTATCAAGGAAACCATAGAAAAATATGTTAAATTCTCAATGAAAATAACATCATATAAACACTTATTTTGGAATATAATCTCTTTTTTATAATATCTCATCAATAAGGTTTCATAATTTTGTCATCCACCAATGTTATTGATATTTTATTCCTTGACTCCCTAAAATGAACTCGTTGATAAGATGTCATAACGATGAACTTAATCAAACAATTTCATTTCAATGAGAGGGACTAATATATAATATTTTAGTGTTAAAAGGGAAAAATACATTCTTGAGTTATCTAATCAATATTTGTCACTTATTATAGATATAATGAATCACATTTTTCAGTGATCATATATATATATTGTTTTTGAAAATACATCAATGTATGTGATTCATGAAATACATTATTAATAATATCATGTATATGAATCAAAAAAAATATATAATGATTAGAATATATCCAATGAAAAATATAACATATGTAATTACTATTGGTGGGACTATCCACAAAACATTCCATCATAGAGATTGTGAAAATTCATGTGATGAAACACCATCCTCTTATGAGTATCCAAAAATAGATAGTCAAAACATCATTTATGTCATATCAAATATGTTTCATCTATATCACAAGAAATATTTTTTTGGATATTTTCAAATGAATTTAGGTTCTCATTAAAAATAAAAAATGTTATAACATTTTGATGTAAAAATTAATCTATGGTCATTATCACATTAATGTTATATAGAAGCACACATATCATGTGATAAAATATGTCTTAATATTTTTATCTTTTAATATATAGGTAATCTAAATTATGGAGTTAGATGGTTCGAGGGAACTGACTCCAACATTATCATGTGAAATACATTTTCTATGATCTAAATTGGTTTTTATTTATCTTACTCAATTCCAAGCCCTTTAGTTTCCCATTCTCACCCCTTACACCTAATTTACCATTCACTCATACCATAACATAAACTAATAATGAAATAATGCATAAATTATGTTATGAACTGCCTACCCTTATCTAATAAGAGGTTTCTAATGGGATATATATTTTTGATTCAAATGAAATTGAGATATATTAGATACTTCCCAATAGCCATAATTCAGTATTTTCAAAATAATCACTAGAATTAGTGATAAAATCTAATGATTAAAGTATTAATGAGGATAACCTTACCATATTGATAATAATTCTACCTAATTTCTTTGATATATTAATATAAAATAAGTTTTTAGTATTTTCAAGAGATGAAGAACTTAAATTTCAAAGTGACCACTCATACAACTACTATTTTCCAACCAAAGGATGATGAGAAATATTTTAATGATTTGAATAATAAAATATTTAAAAAGATACCTTTAGAATATGGGTTCAATACCTCTAATTGAGTATTAATAAACCTAAAAAATAATCTAGTGAGAAATCTGACTCCTAGATCCCACTATCAGAACTCTGATGGTGATAGATAAAGTGGAAGGAACTTGTTTCAACCCACTATATTTCATATGGTAATATACTGAAGTTTCAGCGAAACTAAATATTTTAAAACCGACTCAAATGGTTCTTAATTTTATTATTTCTAACCTTAAAACATCCTATATGTAATTTTGTTAGTATGAATAGATATGAAAATCATATAAGAATCAAAATAAATACCCATAATAAACATATCATTACATTTGTTTCTAAATTTTTATGACAAAAAAGATGTAATATTCCAAAAAATTGACTATTTAAGAGAGGGTGTGTTATAGAGAAATAAATACTATTTATTTAAATAATATTCTCTTGGTGGAGGGAGAGAATAAATTTTGTGGCCTGAATTGATAAATCTAATCAAGAATGAAATATTATCAACTTTTAAATGTTATTAAACCCCTCTATAGAATATAATTTACAATTCTTCTGTATGAAAAATGAAAAATTGATCAAGTCAACTCTTACCCTTACATAGAACCCATGATTTTATAATGGGTAGGGAGGGTTTTAAAGGCCTTATGTAAGGGTAATCTCAATATTTGATGATTTTCATAAAAGCAACTTTACTTTTCTATGAGTTATGTAAGGGTAAGTGAGTAATTAATACTCTGTACAAGTGTAGTAATATGAATGTGTTATGGTAACACCCTATTTATAATGGTTATGTTAGGTTATTTACTTGATTTTAATGGCTTTTTAATGGCTTGAAATGTTTTGTAAGGGTGACTTCGATGTTTTGTAAGGGAAGCTCCGACATTCCATAAGATGCGTAAGGGTAGTCTCGCATTTCTGTAAGGGTAACTCCTTATTTTTAAAGTCTGTGTATGGGTATTCTATAGTTGTGGAAGGGTATTTCTAGGTTTATGAATTTTTTAAGGGTAAAACATATTACCTATATGTGATATCTTTGAGTTATTTAAGGGTAAAACCATGTTACCCTTACAAAATGACCATTGGGGAAAAATCTTTTAAACTAATTTTTTTCTTTTCTTCGTCTCAAATCAAGATTGTAACCCTTTTAACGAATATTAAATTCAAAAAACTTTTGGAAATTATTCCTTTGACTCATTTATTGTTTTAACCCCTATTTTAAAATATTTAAAACATTCAAATAAAAGATTAATTTTAATGTATAAATTAAATGATGTATTTAATTTGAGAAAATCAATAATTCGAGTCACCCCTATCCTTTTCTTAAAAAAACCTTAAACTTATTATAAATGTTTTAAAACTTCATTCATGTTTATAATATAAAAAAAACACTTTTATGGATGGCCTTTGAAGTCTTCTTCAACCAAAATGGGTTATCATCTGGTTCATAGGTGTGGTTGAACCATATTTTCCTCTCTTATGTTGGGCATGGTATCTTAAAGATGGAAAAATACCCGGGTAGGAATTGTATTACTTTTACATCTTTTTTATGAGTGTTTTTTAATCTAGTTATTCTTTTTTTATTAGATATATTTAATAAATATCTATTAAATGACAATGATATAAAATTATCAATGAGGAATATTGAATTATTATCCTGAGTTTATCAAACATTATTCTAGAGAGATAAAATTATTATCACATATAAATTACTTTTTTCTTTAAGGAATAAATGAAAATATCATTATATAACTAAAAAATAATTTTAAATTATCCTAGAGAGATAATGATACTATTTATTTTAATTTTTTATTTATTTTGTAAATAAAATAATTTTATTGGTTCAAGGAATCTTTGGTGGGAATTTCTAGCTGACAGGTACACGAACATGATTTGTGTCACATTTTCATGATGAATGTTGAGGTTCCTCATCAAATATTTTGAGTAACTAAGTTAAATTACCTTGTTTACCTTGTTCACGGAGTTTCCATGTTGTGTTCATTTATACTTTATAACCTATTATTTTTTATGTGTTTACATATGGGTGTATAAGTGGCCTTGAGACCTTGTTAATTATTAATATGTTATTATATGTGGCCTCTTGAAATTTTTTATTGAAATTAATTTTTTTTATTACTATGAAATATATTTCATATTGTGTTGCATATCCTGTTGAACTACGTTTCTAGTATTATGATGTTTAGGTTTCTCTTCCTTGTATAGAAGGCCCCCTTAGAGACGAATCATTATGATGTGGTGAGGTATACATACTATAAATCATTTTATGTTAAGGGTCAGATCATGAAAATGGTTTTTGATATGGGAGTAGACAATGCATGTTATCAAAATACATCATCATGTAAAAAGTGGGAGAATTCCATGCCTTGGATTTTTTAGATATGCTATTACATCAAACATTTCAGGTGCGACATACCGTCATTTAAGAATGACGACCACCAACCATGTGGGTTGTGTAGAGTTCAGAATAATGACCACCATGAGGGTAGGGTACATGGTGTTACTAATAGAAATCACCTTCAAGGTGGGTTTTTTAGTGTTACTAATAACATACACTATAAGGGTGGGGCCTGAACTCTTTCCTTAAGGGTGGTAATTGGTTTTCCTTATATTAACATCCTTACAAGCATCATTCCAACGCATGTTTGTCTTGGGTTCGCAGTGTCATGGTAGTCACATGAGGGCTTGACACATGTGTGACCATGTATATATTTTAGAATTTAATTATTCCATGTCATAAAATGTTATATAATTTATAAATTATGGTATGGAAATGTTTTTAGTGTTCTATAGGATTTATCACTTACACCTTTCACGTGCATCTCATGGAATGTGAAAACCTCATGACCAAGGATTTAGTGATGGGAAAGGGCCCTATGATGGGGAGTTGAAGTGATGGAAGCTTGGGGATATAGGTGATTTTTAAACATACTCCAACCATTGTTTCTTCATTTACTCTTATGTATGTGATATACTCTGGTTTGGATTTCCACTTTGGGAGACCATTTCCTTATTTAATGACATGTATGCCATCTAACATTATGGTTATTTAATTTTCACCAATTTTACACTAGTTATTAATTTATTTACATATATATTGTTATATTATTATTTATCCTATTACATGATACTGAGTGTATAATCACCCCACCACTGGATACAGTCCATCACTAGTGGTTGGTGACATGTTATATATGGGGAGGCACACATGAGTTCATGTGGAACTCCAATTTAGACTAAATGGTTCAGAATGGGGCCTTAAAATATGGTATTATAGGACGAACCCTACCAAAAGTACAATGGAACTTCCTCAGTTGAGATTCTAGGTCCATAATGAGGATGTTGTTCTCTAAAAGTGGGGTTGAATGTAACAACCCAGAATATTACTAGGTTTAAAGGCTAAATGTTATTAACCAGGTCAATAAGGTTCACCTTTATATCCAAGAAACAACTGTATTAGAAATCCATAGTTAAAGAGAAATGGCATGGAGTAGTGAATAATCTGGTTGACTTCCTGGGAAATTTATCAAGGTGTGTGTGAATGAAGAAAAAGTAAATTGAAAGAACATGTGTTGGACTATGGGGATAGTTAATAGTCTGATAACACATATGGGCTCGTCATTGGGCCCTATAGAGGGGAAAACAGGTCTTCAGGGAAACTGGTGTGCCTATGGGGTACCGTTTTTACATTAGTGTCAAAGAAGTTTACTAATTTTATTTTTGGACTAAGCTATGACATGGTTGAAAGGAGATAGTTGTGTTAGACTCATATAGGGGAGTTTTCATGTGCCTTTCTATAAGATGTGTAGCATACCTCTATGTTACTAGGGATAAGATTTTTATTACTATTTTTAATAGATTTTGGGTGTATTAATATGTAATTATTTGTAATATATGTTCAAATTATATATATATACCCATTTTTCTATTTAATTCTAGTTGTCAAATTTAGTTCTTTAATGTGTGATATTTGTTCAGGATAATTTCTTTTTTCTGTGATATATCTATTTTACTATGCTATTGTGATATATCTTTTTTGGAATTAACTAATTAAACTGAGTTTGATGTTATGTTCTGTTTGAATATATAATATTATGACTAACATATAGGGATGAGACCTTCGTTAGTTCTAAGAGGTGTATACTTTGGGTTATAGGTATACTCCAAAGAGAACACTATATGGTACCATAGACAAATCATGGTTCATCCTAATTAATATAGTTTTTTATAATTATTCCCTTGACATTATAGATGATTTTACCTCGATGTAGTCTTGTGGGACTACTTGTAAAGAGGTGATATAATTCTCCATTGAAAGATGACATTCCTTCTCTACCAATGAATATGTTGGAGTATACAGCTAGTCATGATCCTACTCACTCTGTGATTTTGGTATCATTTCCATTTTATATAAGTATTTTTATTATTACATTTCTTAATCAAGGTATTTTAGAAATATGGTTAAATATTCTAGGAATTTAAACTCTTGCACTCTATATCCTACAAGGGTACCAGATTCCCTTATCATGCATAAGAATATGTTGAAATCATTATGAGAATATTTATCATAGTATATACACTAAAGTATTAGAATGTTATATTGAGAAATATCTCATTCCAGGTGTGTTTCTATTTTGATATTCTCTAATCATATAGTGCCAACTGATTTGAAGGAGCTTAATTTTCAGTTCAAGGACTTAGAGTATAAGGGATTTATTAGGATAAGTCCATCACTAAAGGGTTCACCCATCTTTTTTTCCATGAAGGTAAATAATATTATTTGACTCTGAATAGATTATCTGGAGTTGGAATAGGTGATAATGAATAATAGATATTCTTTTCCAAGGATCGATGATATTTTCGATTAGAAACATAGAGCTCGATGGATCTCCAAGATTGATCTTTGATCATGTTATCACTAGCTTTAGGTTAGAGAGTAGGACATCTCGAAGAAGCTATTTTAGAGAAGTTATGAGGTCTAAATTTTTTTTTGATACTTTATATTTTTGGCAATAAACCAATATTGATCATAGACCTAATTAACAATATCTTTTAATCCTACCCAAATTCATTCATCATGGTGTTCATTAAAAACATCCTCAACTACTTAAAATTCTATAGAAGCATGATAGACATCCTAAAATAGTCGTGAGTATGCTTTGAGAACATTGTCTTTACACTAAACTATATATGTGTAACCTTTTGATTTAAGAGTAAAATTTATTAGGGTTCGTTGCATCTGAGGAAGTTATATATGGGGAACCAAGGATGGTGGGGGAAGCGATGTCCCTGAAACATTCTCAAAACATGTTTGAGATCAATTTGATAATGAGTTTGGAGTATATTATCAAGGTCTTATCAAGGACTCTTCCCATATATAAAAACCTATGTCTTTGCTGAAATAGAAGGAATAAAAGTTGAATTTTTCAAATTAGAGTAATGTGGAATTTCATTATTTAGAGAAGAAGTTACTATAGCTCCAGTGTTGATACTACCTAATCCAGAGAGCATACATGTCATGTACTTTGATGAATCACTCATTGTTTTAGGGGATATGTTGGTGTAGATGGAGAAGGTATAATCTTATAGGTTACATCATATATGACCCCATGATCAGAACTACCTTACTCAAGACTTAGAGATGGAATCCATGGTCCACACACTAATGTGTTGGAGACATTATCTCTTTGGTGAGATGTTTTTTGAATACACTAGACATAAGAGACTCTATTACATATATCAAATCCAATGGTTTTTCTAAATAAGAAGGGAGTTAATCTACAGTTGTCAAATAAGTGTAAAGAGGAATTTCATTAGAAGAGGAAGAGGTTACTACAGCTCCAGTGTTGATACTCCTTGAACCAGGGAGAATATGGGTCATGTATTGTGATGCATTATGCATTTGTTAAGGATAAGTGTTGTTGTAGATGGAGAAGGTAGTAACATTTATCTTACATAATCTATGATCCTATTAGAATAGCTATCCTATAAAAACATAGAGATGGAATATATGGTCCATAATCTAATGTTTTGGAGGCACTATCTCTTTGATGTGAGGTTTTTTGTCTACATTGACCCTAAGATCCACTATTACGTCTTCACATAGAAGGACCTGAACTTGTGGTATAGAAATAAGTTGTGGTATCAATAGATTTTTGAGTTTGATATGGTGTATAAAAATAGAAAATTTAATTTCATATAAGTTTATCTTAGCCATAAATTGTAAGTTCATTAGGATCTTGGTGAGTGGCCTACAAAGGAACAGTGATGCTTGACGATCTTACTGGATAACTAGAAGATGGATGATTCAGAGGATCATGGATTGATGACTTTTTCTACCTTGGTGGTCACATATTCTCTAGTATACTAGGTAAATTCTTAATAGGACACTGATAAAAAGTGTAAATTAATTCAGGAATAACTATCTATAATTGACCTGATAGCCATATGGTCGTTAGGAGATGAAAACAAGATCTGTGTACATGGGAAAGTTTTAGTCCCTACATACATAATAGAGGAGCTGATGAGGGAATGTTTTACCTCTATATGTGTATTACATCCTTGTGTGATAGAGATGTACCATGAATCTAGGTAATAGTTCCAATGGCTATGGATAAAGAGGGACATCAATGGGTTTGTTTATCGATGAATTATATTATAGAGAGTTAATACTAAGATCTAGAATCCTGATTGTTTTCTACAGACACTTATAGTTCCAATGTGTAAGTGGGAGTATGTCACAATGTATTTTTCTTATGGGTTTACCTAGGAACACAAGGATCAATAAGGTAATCTGGGTGATTTTTGATCTATCAATGATGGTTTCTCACTTATTACTGATCTGTGAGAATCACTCTATAGATGAAATGACAACCTATATGGCTTTGAGATATTACCCTTACATAGTTTTTCATTGAGCGTTATTTAATACATGGATTCATGTTTCACATCATGATTTTGGTATGGTGATGAACACATATTTTTATGTTTAATTTTAAACAAAATCCAATGTTTTTTAATGGTTTTCACTCAATTTTCCCATGTAATGAAACATTTTATTAAAAATGTGAAATTTTAAATGTGTAATTAATTTTTATTAAAATGAATAAAATGAATGATTTTTTAATTTTATTTTACATACGATTGTTTTGGTTGGAATAGCTCTAAATGTTTTTAAAATTTTATATTTGTAACAAACTTTTCTAGAATGTTATCCCTCAACCATTGGGCTCGCAAGCAATATAGATAACCCAAAAGGGGTTGTACGACCAAGAAGGACTAGTGGGAGAGCTTACTAGTGGTATGATCATGTGTTTTTCATGGGGAAAATCCCATTCATCATTTTTTCAAAAGCTCATACGAGCCACGCAAGGAGGCATGACCCATTATGTGGGTGCAATGTTGTGGCAGACTTTCCCCTCTTCATGCATCACATCATCATATATGATAGATTAGATAATAAAATGACACAACAAACTTCCTCACCTTCGATGTGCAGTGGCTCAGTGTTGTAACTACATAACAATAACCAAAATGGTATCATCCCACCTCAGTCCCACTCCACCAGTGCTCAATCATTTCATGTGCCTCACCTCTACAACCTCGAGGCATGCCGCCACTACTTCATGCCACTAATACCATCTAAAATATCACTATAGACACTATTTATACCAATATAGAGATCATTACTAAGATAAAACATCATTTTCATAGACCTGAATAACCATGGGTCCATTTTGGAACATCAGATGACCTCATCAAATCACTTTTCAAAGGAGATGATACCCTACATGGGGGACGAGCATCATCAAGCAACTGTGAAACCAGATGAAGGATGGGGGTCAACTAGAAACTTCAAAATCCATTATGTCACATGCTTCTCCCTCACATCATAGTGGCCAAGGGAGACTAAATAGGAGGTAAAAAAACATTTCATTCACACCATGCTAGTGAGGAGCTATCTATGTCGCATCCATGTTAGATAGAATAAAAAAGGGAAAGACCAATATCCTCATTTTCCTAATGGAAACACCCATGCTTAGGGGAGAAAATAAATTTTAAAATATTGAAATTATTGAGCATAGTAAGATATTTGAATGATAAAGAGTCTTAAGTGCTTCTTCATTCCTATAAAAAGAGAAGGGATCGACTACTATAGAAGAGTGGTCATGAGGGGAAGCCACACTCTAAAAAATCTCAGCCACTATGTTTCTTTTGTCCCCTTCCATATTTTTTAATTATATTTTTATTAATATTTTATTTCATTCATGTGGATTTTAATTTAAGTGTTTTCTTCAATCCTAAATCTTCTTCTAATTTTATCACCCACTCTTTTATTTTATTTTTATTCTCACTAAATTTTCTTATTTTTATTCTCTCCCACTATTTATCCCACTATTTTATTTTATTTTATTTTATTATCATTGTTTTCATTCTTCCAAAGTGACCTCTTACCCTTAATAATGAGGGTATGACCCGAGACTTGGCCCATGGGCGGTATGTGGAATTTTGTGAATTTTTAATGTAAATTCCAATTGTTTTATTTTTTATTATAGTGAATGAGGATCCCATACATGAGTGTGGAAATTTTCATCCAAAATATGAAATTCAATTGTTATTTTATTATTTATTTTAAAAAATTTCCCACCCATATATTGAACATAATATCTTCACATATAATAGATCTAGGTCTTAGAAGATGTCACTATCTCGATTGAGGTCTTTACTCAACCTTTATTATAGGAGGATTTGGAATATATTTCTTTTAGTATTCAACATTTTACAATTAATAAATTAAATATTAGTAATTCAAGTGTGATAATTCATAACCGAATAATTAGATATAAATTTAAAAAAAATGATGGGACCTATAAACCAAATCTTAATCCTAACTTCTTTCTTTCTAACATGCATTCAATTTGTTTCTATATGTTAGGATAGTTTAAATTTTTATTCTTTACTACATTACAAAACCCAAAAAAAAGAATTGATTTATGAAAATAATAAAAAGGAAAAAACAAGTAGTTTATGTGAATTGGAATTAGTGAGTGAACAATTGTGAGGGTCCTCAAGTGAGATGAACCAGGTCATCTATTTTTCTGTACTAGGAAAATATAAATTTTTTTCGCACATCAAAAATGGTGTGATGTCATATGTATTGAAAAATTAACTATGTACTAAGATAATATTGAGCACAATATACTATCCTCAGATAGATGTATAGTCAGAGTGAATGATTCACATACTATAGTATATTCTATATTCTTGTGTTCTAGGATATAGTGTATCTTGGGATGAGAACCTATCATTTGTGGATTTAAATTATAAGAATATATTCCATGAATATTTATATATGGAACCATTTTAATATTTCTATATAAAGTCAAGACACTCACTATTGTTTTGGCATGCAGTGGGTGAGGTAGAAGTTGTTGGGCCTAGTATAGTGCATCATACCTTAAAGAGGGTGTAGTTTTTCAAGATGTTGTTAGTGATTACTTTGAATATACAATTATCATATGAAAACCAGTGGAGGTAACCATTGGGTTCTATTGTTGAATACCTTATATTATTATGACTTTCACCACAGTTGGGGTATTTTAATTTTTGGAAGTAATGGATACTATACCTATGGTTTTTTTATCCATTTAAGATCACTAAATGAGTTGGGATAGTGGTGTACCATATGGAACATTCTCCATGTTATCGAGTCACACATGACATGTTCCGCATTTCCTAGAATGATAGGTATACACCAAATCTTGGTAATTTTATATTTTGTGAAGATGTGGAGTTGTACTGAGAAGCCTCTTATGAGAATCAATTGGAGTGGATTATTGAATAGAGTACGAAAGTCCTTTGAGGAATAATTGTACCACTTTTTAGGATCCTATGGAAGTACGGAAAATCCAGGAGGATATGTGGGATTGGGAGTTCAAAATTCAATCTCATTAGTCTAATTTTTTCAGGAAATACCGATAGGAAAACTTCTTGCAGACTAGAAGTCATTAGAGTGAAAGAATTGGAATATTCCCAACATTTAAATTCTCTAAAACCAAAATTTTTAATATAATTTATAATTCTTCTGTATGAAAATTTATAATTATTTAAGTAATTTCTTTCCCTTACGTAGTACCTATGATTTGCATAAGGGTATTGAGGGTTACAAAGACCCTATTTAAGGGTAATCATAATATTTAATGAGATTTTTAAAGATATATCTATTTTTTTTTTGAGTTGTGTAAGGGTATGTGAGCTATTCATACAGAAGTTAAGGGCAGTACTCTTCATGAGTAAGGGTGGATATCTATTTATAAGGGTTACATAAGTAAAATTTCATGAATTTCAAATCTATATAAAGGTAAAAATTATTTTATAAAGGTAGTAAAGGTAACATGGATGTTGTGTAAACGTACAATAGTAGAATAAGTGGCTTTAACACCAAAGATAAAGCGTCATTTTTTATAAACCGATGGAAAATTTATTTTTGGGAAATTTATGGCATTGGTTTTTTCAAAAAATAATGCAAAAAATAACACTGAATATGATTTAAATTGATAGTTTTTTATAATAACTAACACCATAAATGAAAAAAAAATTATGCATCGATTTCCAAAAAAATGAAAAATAAGTCAAAAGAATTGGCATAGTTTTTTATGAAAATTGACACCATAAATTAAAAAAAATCACCTTTAGTTTTCCTAAAAATGTTTTCTACAAAAATACAGGATAATAAAACCCTCGTTTTTTGAGAATATTGGAACCCTCTCTGACTTGTGATGAGCCCAAAGACGGTGACCCAGTGATCTCAATGGTGATTATTGTTTTGATTGTTTTTATATTTATCATCATTTCACAATATGGGGTATCGATTCATCATATTCTATGATTATTTCATCATTTACATAAGTATTTTTCTTTGTAAAGAATTTTCTGACTAACTCTCATCAGTGGTTTGATTTTTGTTTTTTATTATTTCTTATTGTTCATTTCTACAATAATTTTTATTAGATCATGCATTGTTTGTTCTTCCAAAAAATTTGAGGGATCAAGTACTACTTAAATATCCATTTTACATGGTGAAATAATAATTTTGTATGTTTTATTAAATTTTGATGTCAAATTATTTATCATTTAGTTATATTGGTGACTTATTATGTCAATTATTTGTATGTAGTTGATTATTATTTATAAATATTGTTCATAAAGTTATTTTTATTCTGATACATTTTTTATTTTATTAAATTATCAATTGATCATGATGATATATAATGATTAATGTTTTTTATGCAATGATTTGTAAAATATTTTTATTTCATATTTTTGTTTTGAAATTATGATGTGTATTAAATATTAATTAATGATTTGATGAAAATTTTATGATAAAGTGGTTGAAATTAATATATTATGATGGGATTCTAGGAGATGCAATGTATAAATGTACTATTTAATTATATTAGTTATCCAAGGATAAGTGGATGTTAGATAGTTGATGATAATTAATGTAGATGAACTTATACTAGGAAATAGATAAAAATAGTGGCACTTGAATAAATTCACCTAAATCATGTGGTTTGAAGTTGAATTTGTGTTTTTTTATATTTTCATAATAATGATGACATGAATAGTTGGAAGGAAATGTTGAAATGATCTTGCCACTTGATAAATAATATTATGGTAATTTTTTATGGGTGGTAGATGTTATTTTATATAATTATATGGTAAATTATTTATTTGACAAGGTTATTCAACCATTGATATGATATTTTGATTTGGATATAATTTGATAATGTGATCTGATAAATATCACAACATTATTGAATGCATGTTTTTTGAATTTATCTATTTATATATATATTTAATTGTATATATGTTTCAATATATTCTCCAATCATATTGAGATATTAGGTATTTAATGGATCATAATTGGATATATTTACAAAGAACCACTTGTGAATATAAAAAAGGAGGTGATTAATTTTTATAATTTTCTAAACTAAATCATCAAAATATATATTTGATTTTATTTCCATGTGTGAAGTGCTCGAATGTGAGAAAGATAAACTCCAAATAAATCAAGTATCATCTCATATTCCATGGTTTTAGCCTTAATTATACATATTGGATCTGACATGGTGAAAGAACCTAAAATTCAACATCTAATATTGTTGAAAATTTTCATAATGAGGTAGATGATCATATTTTAGAATTAATCTATGATTTAGGTGTTGAAACCATCGAAAAAACAGAAACTAATGAACAATTTTATAGAGTGTCTCAGAAACTATTATTCCCATGTTGTAGTAAATATATAGTATAAGTAGCAGTTTAGATATTAGTTAAATTGAAAGTAATAAATGGGTGGAGTGATACTAGTTTCTACATCTAACTTGAGATTTTAAAAGTACTACTTCCAGAAGTAAATGAGTATCTAGATTCCAATTATTAGGACAAAAAATATCATGCCCAATGGGATTTGGGTATAAAAATGATTAATGATTTCCACAATGATTCTGTGTTGTATAGGAAGGAATATGAATATTTATCAAGCTTTCCTATATATGGGAAATCACCGTATAATATGGATGAAAATGTAAACTTAGATTCATTCTCAGGTACTGACATCTAACCACATTAAAAAAAAATTTACTTTCTAATGATATCATCTAATAATTATATCATACCATTCTGATTATTAAACAATGATTCATTCTTAGGTTCCAGAATAAAATCTTATGCTAAATGAATTTTTCACCTTCCAATAATTCCTTGTTTGAAGAGTCTATTTTCAAATTCAATTGACACAGAAAGGTTAAGATGTCATTTAGATGAGCATATATATGATGGTAACTTACGTTATCCTACTGATTCAGAATAGTGGAAGAGATTTGATAAAAAAATCATGATTTTGGAAGTGAATTTAGAAATATCATAATGGGAATTTGTAATGATGGAATTAATCCATATTAAATGATAAGTAGAGAACATATTTCATGGCCTGTTTTGTTGGTATTTTATAACTTTTCCCCACATCTATGAATGAAGAAAAAATAATTTATGGTGAGCTTGAATATTTCTAGATCAAAATAGCTAGTAAATGATATTGATGTGTATATTTCACCATTGATTGATGATTTGAAACTTCTTTTGGAGACATGTGTTAAATTTTTCGATGCATACAATAAAGTGTATTTTCTTTTGTGTGCTATGATAATTTTCACTATAAAATACTTTTCTATATATGGAAACTTATTTGGATACAATGTTTAGGGATATAAATCATATTCAATTTGTGAAGAAGGGACTTCATATTATTTATAGTAGAAACGAATAAAGACTATGTAAATGGGACATCAATGATTTTTTTGAATTGATCATCCTTATCCTAGATTGAAAAGATGTATTTAATAGTTTACAAGAATACAACCTTCCCCCTGAACCATTTTCAATTGAAGAATATTAAAAAAGGTTAAAAATATTGATTTGGAATTTACAATGAAAATAAGTTATAGTATTCAAAAAAATATCTGGATGAAATAGTATATCTTTTCCAAACAACCTATTTATATATTTTTAGAGATAAAACATAACATCGATGCCATTCATGTTGAGAAAAGCATATGTGATTGTGTGATTGTAACTTTTTTATACATAAAAGTAATGAAGAAAGATGGATTATAAGATATATTGGACTTGATATCAATGGTAATATGTTTGGAGTTGGATCCCACTATAAAAGGAAATAGAACATATTTACCTCTAGCTTGTCACACATTAAGTAAGATTGAATAGATGAATTGTTTTCAGTTTCTTCATGGTATTAAATTATCCAGTGGTTATTCTTAAAATTTGAATAATTTAGTTTCATTAAAGGATTATAAATTAATAGGTTTGAAATATCATGATTTTCATGTATTGATACAACAACATGTACCAGTCGCGCTATGTGGTATATTTCCGAAAACTGTCATAAATTAAATCATCAGGTCATGTAATTTTTTCAAATCTATTTGTAGGAAAGTCATTGATCCAAATTTCATAGATGTGTCGAAGAATAAAGTATATATTAGTCAATTTCAACTAGAAAATTATTTCCCACTTAGGTTTTTTGTTATAATGGTTCATCTAGTGATTCATTTGGTGCATGATATAATAATGTGTGGGATAGTTTTTTACAATGGATGTATCCTTTTGAAAGATATATGAAAATATTGAATGGATATGTTAAAAATCCTTATCGACCAAAGATATTTATTGTTGAAAAATATGTATCGGAAGAGTTTATTGAGTTTGGTAATGATTATTTGTCTGAGGTATAACATATTGAACTCCCTATATCTCGATACATGACAGTTGATAGTGAAAGTAGAGGGATTCAAGGATTAAAGGTAATAATCATTCCACATGATGAAGTGATTTACGAACATTAATACATTTTGAACAAAAAAATTGAGGTTTAATAAAATAAATCATCATATATTGCATAATTAAATATACAATATCTGAAAGGAAATGAAAAGTGGATGATGATTGAGCATAAAAAGACATTTGTTTCATGGTTTAAAGAGAAATTCATCACAGATATATCTACATCATAAAAATTGAAATGTTTGTTAGGGGGACGATCATTTAATGTGATCACATGGTTTTGTTTTTATATTAATGGGTACAAATTTTACACAAAGAAGATGGATGATAAGAGTACCATTCAAAATAGTGGTGTAATTGTCACCACTGAAGCACTGCATTTTTCGAGTGTAAAATATAAAAACCGAATTTTCTGTATCAACACCATATTTTGGTGTTCATGAAGACATATGGGAAATTGATTATATTAAATTTCAAGTCATTTTTTTTACATATACTTGGGTTTACAGTAATATTTGTGTGAATGATGATGAATATGGGTTTAAATATTTCAAAAGATTTAGTTTCCATGAGGAACCATTTATTATGGCCACACATGTAAAGCAAATATTCTATGACATCAATCCATTGAATGACTAGTAGTACATCATTTGACAAGGGAAAATAATCTATTTGGATAATGAGGATGATGATGATGTTATTGATTTAAATGAGGATTCATTGACTATTACCCAATTTTCAGATAACAATGACTATAATGCAGACACAGTGTATAAAATATGAAATGGTCATGTTAAATGGATAAGAGAAAACACTAAAATAATATCCTAATTAATATGGTAATTATTTAAATTATATATATTTTATGAAATTAACATGTTTAAAAAATGTATTATTTAATAACTATTAAATATTTAATTTTCTATATATTTTATTTATTTTATTTTATTTTTTGTGTTAAATTTTGATAATCCCCAGTTATGGTTAAACATTATTTCATTCAAATAATCGATGTAAATTATTATATTTTGGATTATTTTATACAAATTAGAACACCTTTTCAAACTTAGATATTTAATTGTTAAAATGTTAATATCTTTTTAAAAGTAATTTTTATATTTAATAGTTCACCTTGCATTTTTTGGGTTAAGAATCATAACATCATTTTTTAAAACATACACGTGTGTGCCAATTTTTTTACTTATATGTTTCATTTTTCCTATTTTCTAATTTCTACCTTGTCAATAAAATTTAGGTACACAATAATTTCATTACATTTTCCCATTACAATGAGAGATATCAATACAGAGACAGAGGAACCTATACTGATGTATTTTTCTTTTTTTCATATAATTAAATATCTAGTAATATAATTAGTTAATGAAAGAAAACATTTAATTTTAAAAAAACATAATTGCAGGACTGCTGATGAGTCTTCATTAGGGGATTATTCTACTTTAATTATTCGGAAATCTAATTATAGAGTTGGTAAACATGGCATTACATGTTTACCAAAACATTCACTTTCTCATGGAGAGGACTGATTAGAAATTCATTTTAATGATAATAATAATGAAACTAACCCAGATTCAACATAGTTTATCAACTATATCAGCATGCAGAGCCATTCCAGGATTTGTATTTTATAACCTAATTGGAAGTCTATTGACAAGATAGTGATACATCAACTTTGGGATGCCATGAAGGTAAAATACCACAATTTATTTAATTTATCTCATTTTTAAAATATGATATATCTTAAATAACAAATGTTAATGTTATGAAATTATATACGACATTCAATTTTAAAGTAACAAAAGAAGTTATAAAGATGTATTACTTTAGTATTGATTCGATGTAGGGATTTCATAATGAAGTTAACAGAAACATTTGTGTTTAGAAAGAGACGAAATGAAAGACCATGCCTCAAGAATCTAGTTTTAGATAAAGATACATGGAATAATTTTTTTTCTACCCAACATGATGAAATATTTCCGGTATGATAATTATATTATAATATATTGTAAAATATCTTATATGTATACCTAATTACTTATTTAGTTACTTTTTATTTATCAAGACTCTAGGAAATCCCATAAATACATCCATTTTAAAAGTGTTTACCCTCATTCATTATCATGTGGTGGGAGTAATTTATTAGAGAAAAAAGTTATTGAATTTTTTTTTGAAGCACTCAGATCTGACACCACTAGTGGTTCAAATGAGGTCCAATTTGGTCCTCTATCTCAACCCACCCTCCATGAGAAATGTAAAAGAGTGAGAAGATGAAAAAAATGAAAAATATATTATAGAGAAAGGAAAAGAAGTAGTTGAAATAATTATAAGTAAATAATTATTATTTTTCTTGATATTTTGTAATTTTTAAATTAAGAACACTATTATACCATTTTCATTTCTGATTTTCAGGTGAAATTTAGGATTAACTGACATGGGGCACTATTATCCCTAAAGGTTGGATGGACTTCATAGACACTAAACTAGGAAATCCAAAACACAATGGCTGAATAAGAGGATATGCGGTGGGTGTTAGTATTTGAAAAGTTTTTGATCATCAATGTAAACAATAAAGAGACCCAGAAATCATATCCTTAAAACCTCAGCAAAAAGATATGAAACAGTCCATGGGTGATCAAATTCAAGCATCTGTGTAGTAGTCGGTGTTAGAAAAATTGATTATACAGTCATAGTTTTGTAGCCTTCCCATCCCACTCATCCTTCCTAATTAGATCCTCCACCTCCTCACTCACACCCAACCTTATACTATGAGTTTTATATAGGAGATCCTGATGTACATTTGTTGCATTTAGAGTCGTGCATTTTTTGGGTGATTTTGTACATCACCAACATATTCATAATGGTCAAGTTAGAGTATAGATATATGATATTATTGGTCCTACTTCTCTTCTATAATTCCCTACCATAAAGAATACTAGTGTTGGGGATTGTGTGAGTAATTTTTTTGTTTTTCCATCTTTCCTTCTTCATTATATTTTATATTAGGTATGTGTTTTTTAATAGTAATTACATCTAATTTAAAATTACTTATAATGTTTTCTATCATCTATCTTATAAAGGTATATCTAAAACCCAAATAAATAGCATAAAGTTAACAAAACATTCAAGAAAAAAAACCATAGATACTTCAGATATTTCGGATGTGATGGAAAGATTATATCAAGTTTCTTATTCCATGGATAATATCTATGAGTTTCATTTATCATACAATTTATGTGGAAGATATTTTCCATTTATAATATTCTGTAAAGATATCATGGATCTAATTGATTTTTAGGATCTCAACATGCCTTTGTTTTAGTTGTTTTCATTATAAGTAAATTGTATTTTCAGTTTTTATTTTTTTAATTAAAGATGATTTAAATTGAATAACTATATTACTTTTTAAATTAGGTATCTTCAAACGCTTCTTGTTCAAAATTACAGCACATGATTTTATGGTTTTATAGATCCAAAATACATTTCAATAGATGTGCAAAATGTTTCGACTAAACATAGAATGTCATATATATGTGAAAGGTTATCAATGATAGATATTGGGTGTTGGTTTGTGCCATTTCTAGATGGGTAAGAGAATAAACCTAATTATTAACTGATGTTCATTATAATTTCATTAAATGTGGACATTATATATTTTAGGGGAATTGGATGTTAGGTGTATTATACCTTAGTGAATACACATTATATTGGTTTTTCTCTTTATTAGGTGGTGTTCATAAAAAATTTCCACCTTGTTAGAGAAGTAAGTTTTTTTTGTTATTAATATGCTCATTATGTTTAATTATAATTATTTATACATAGATTATTAGTTTATATATATGAAAATTCAGGTCATGGAAAAAATTAAAAAAATATCACTTGTTAATACATAATCCAAATGTAATCAACTATGTGAAAGTAAAGGTAAATATTTTTTATATTAGATATTATTTTTATTTTTGGATATATATATATATGTGTTTGTGTGTATATATAATGGATTTTATAATCAAGTAAATGTTTTTTTAACGGAAGTGTCATCATCTACAAGAATTTGTCGAATGTGGTTATTATGTTCTATGATTCATGTATGAGATAATCACAACTCGGGTAATGATTGATAATTATCACGTTAGTAATCTTAATTATTTTATATTTTCTATCATAGTATTCTATTTTTAATCTTATATCATTCAATGTCATTATGTGCGTTCAATGATGTCGATTAGTACATGCAAGATGAACTTAACCATCTTCGATATTTGTTTGCGAACTATTTTTTATCATGATTACAATTTAAGGCATGTATATTCTTATGTTTCTAATTACTAATACATTTTCCTAATAAAATGTGTTTAAAACTAATTATTTTGTTATAATAGGTGTCTGAATGTAATGATATCAAACCAATTATCTAATAATAACCAATAATGATCATGTCGTAAATTTTAGGTGTGTGTTTTTTAATTCTATATTATAATAAAAATGAGTAGATAATTTTTTGATTAACTAGATAAAATTATGTATGTTTTTATAGATTCTTAGTTAATGATACATTTTTTTTATTGTCGTATACTGTTTTTCTATTACAGGGATTCTGATTATTATGAGGATGTAATATTTAAGTATTTCTATTTTTAAAATTTAGGAATTAGTTTTTATCAAAATTGACTCTGAATCACTAAAATAAAATATCACAGTTTTTAGTGTTGGTTTTTCTGATAAACCAACACTAAAAACCAAAGCAATCATATTTTCATCATCAATTTTTAAAAACTAACATCAAAAACAGTTTTCTATTTTATGTTTAGTTTAATTTTTAATAAAAAATGTTGTTGAAACTAATTTATTGGAATCAGTTTTCCTCATTAATGGACGTAGAAAATCAAATTGGAAACCTTATTTCTCACATCACCTTTATAGATGTCGGTTAAAGACCAACACCTAATTTGAAATAAAAGTGACCTTAAATCTTGTTTTTTCACTAGTGGTAAAATGAGTTGTGTATAGGTTTCTCAAACACTACATAAGGGTATCTTTAATTTTCTTTAGGATTTATGTGGGTACTATAGTTGTTGTGTAAGGTAATATCCATATTTTGAAAGTTTTCATAAGGGAATTCCAGAATTATGTAAGGGTATGTTTTGGTTTATGACTTACATATGGATAAAATTATTTACCCATACACACGTAAATATTATATGTTCAGTGTTAAAACCATTTTACCCTTACACAATTCCATTTTTGAGATTTTTTTTAAAACCCTTGTTTTTCATTTTCTTCTTCCTAGATAGTGACTATAACAATTTTAAAAAATATAAAATCAAAAAATAATCGGAATTAATTTCAATGACTCATTTAAAGTTATAACCCATATTTTACAATATTTATAACCTTTTTGTTTAAAAATAATTTCGAATACCAAATTAAATGATGAATTTAATTTTTGAATATCATTATTGTGATCCAAACTCTTAATTTTCTTTTAAAATACCCTAAACTTAACCACCCTTTTTTTATTACTTTGATTTTTGACAGTCCATAAATTCCTTTATGTGAGACCTATTATGTTTTTTTAACCAAACCAAGTTCTAATTCATATTCTAGGCAAGGAAGAACAAAATTTTCCTCAATTCTATTGGGTGTGGTGTCTTAAAGATGGAAAAATGCCAATGTATGAATTGCATTACTTTTCCTTCATTTCATGAGTGACTGTGAATCTTTTTCTTCCTTTATTCTGGGATAAATTGAATAAATATCTATTAGATGATAATGATGTGTAAATTATTAGTGAGTGATAATGAAAAATTATGTCATGTATATTCATGGGTTTTTTAGGAAAGAAATTTACAATCATATGTAAAATGAGGTTTTTATCTAAGGAAGAAATGATGATATTATGTAATAACATAAACTAATAAAAAGATTTTTCAAGGATAGAGAATAATACTATCAGATTTGATGTTTTATTTCTTTTGGAAATAAAATACTAGAATCAGTTCTAGGACCCCTTGGTGTGTGGCTTGATCTGATGGATATAGATAAATTATTCATGTGATGTTTCCTTGGCGAACCTTGATGTTCTTCATAAAAAAATTATTTAGGATGTATCTTACCATTTTTGGCCTTAAGTATAGAATTTTCATGACATGTTCATTTATTATTGATAACCCACGCTAGTTATGTGTATTCATGTTAGTGTGTGGGTATCCTTGAGACCATGTTGGTTATGTCCATGAGACTATGTGGAGCCTCTTAATGTTTGTTCTTAATATTCCTTATTATGTTTCATTGACAGTGCATCCATGCTATAGGTATCAAGAAATTTACTATTCTTGGACTTGGTTATATGGCCCCCATGGAGGGGAATAATTATGATGTAGTTAGATCTATAGACTATGTCATGTTTAGTGTTATATCTCAGATAACGACATGCTTGTTGATGTGGTTGAAGACCAAGCCTAGAAGAAGAATTTGTTGGCTTAGCTAAAGTATAATAATTACTTGTAATGTATGTTTGGGATATATAATCGCATCAAAAAAATTTGGGTTTTAACTACCATCATTTGAGGATAACTACCATCGACAAGGTGAAGGTGTGCATAGTTCAAGACAATGACTATTGTTGTGGTGGGGCTTGTAGTGTTATTGATAATAACCAATCTCTGAGTGGGGAATGTAGTGTTACTGATAGTGACCATCATTAGGGTAGGGTGTGTGGTGTTACTGGTAATTTACTCAATCAATATGGGTGTGTAGTTTTTCCTTCCAGTCAATACATGGTCTGACTTAAATTTACATCCTTACTAGCATTGAGCTGAAACAGGTGGGGATGGGGTTTGTGGCCACATAGCCAGTGCCCAATGACTCGGGACATGTGTGACTCTATGTTTTATTTTGAATTTACTTATTCCATGTTATATAATATCATATATTTTTTGAATTTATTATAATGAACATTTGGAGGTTTCATATAATATTTATTTGTAAGGTCCCATGTTTGGGACAATTTGTAATTTCCATAGGATTTTGAAATTTTTATTTTGTGAATGGGAGAAATATTAAACTACGATTTTTAATGGATATTTGATTTTTTAAACACTTAAAAGACTATTTTTATATGGGGTTTAAGGATTGAGAAGTGTCTCAGTTGTTTGGATATGTTTTAGGTGTATCAGGCACTAAAGACTCACTTTTAGGGACAAGTAGGAAGGGGCACATAGTTTTTTTAAACAATGAATCCCACCAGTAGAAATTGTGAGTCCAAGTCCATGGGATCTGAGGGTGTCACACTATTTTTTATAACCATTCACGAGGGGGAACAAAATTTTATGAGGTTTCTGTAATACAATTCATGGGTGGGAACATAGGATATGGATGGTTTGGAAAATCATACAGCTATCCTACACCGTTAGTTACACTTAGGTAGTGGCACAACATAGTTGGCGCATGGATAGAAAAACTATGTGGGTAAACCATGAAGTTAATTAAAGGGGTGATTTTACCCTCTTACCCAATCATCCTAAAAGGATTTTCCAACCCTATCTTACCTTATTTCTCCCATGCATGCTAGTTGCTCGAATCCTCCCTTGGGATCTACTCTAGGAATCAATTATTCTTCATCCAACATCAAAATCAAAAACTATCAGCCACATTTGATCTCTCTCAGTAAGTGTCTCAAATCTTCTTTCTTACTTTATTTAATTATCCTTCTATATATGGTGGCATCTTTATATAAAATAATTCATCCTATTTTTTATGTGTTTTTTCTATTTCTTAAATTTCTCTCCAACCAACTTGAATCCAATATTTGAATTGGAAGAGTGGAGTGTACATAGCATATGGTTGGTGGTATAATACCTTTCCCTAAATTTATCACTCATATATATAATATTTTAATTATTCTATATGTCATAATTTCTATTAATTTATATAAAAATTCCGAAATTCATTAAAATTAAATATTTAGACCATAAAATAGAACCCTTCTAATAACCATTGCATAAATAGAGGTCATGACTCAAATTCAAACCTATATTTTTGATGTGTTCGATTTAATGTTAATATTTTATGATTTTCAACTTGTTTTTTATCACACCTTGGGTGTTTTTCACTTGTACTTTTAAAACAAGGAATTAAAATAAAGTTAATAAATTTCCTAATATGTGTATTTGACTAGAAAAGGAGTTAAACTTGGCCATGAAAAGATACAAAACATAATGCTTGACTCGTAATCGAATACTTGGAATATAAATTTGTTAACATGTGGAATGGGTTGTTTAAACATATTGACCCTTAATTTCTTCCTCATTATTATTGGGTTAACCCCTATTTTTAATCGACATGGAAAATTTAATTAATTTAAATGATAATTACCATAGACCTTCCCATGTCCTTCTTAACTACATATATGTAATTGCCTAAATTGTACACCTAAATTGTAGTATAGAATACTCATAAACATAACCTATTTATTATTTTTGATTGAATAGTAAAATGTAATACCTACTAACTTAGCCTATTTATATTATTACATTATGATACGTGGCATGGAAAACGTTACACTATAATACTCAGGAATGACATCACTAGGCATGAAGTCACTTATTAAAAAGTGAATCTCGCCATATTATTATATGTGGGAACTGGGTCACTAATCCATGACTCTTATAGGATTTATGAATATATATATATATATAAAGATATTAGTAACTGTGTATATTAAAATTTATACATGATGGATTCTATTCAAGGACATTACGCTTTGGCCGAAGTATGTTCAATTAGAAATATGTTTTGAGGAACATGAATCAGATGTGTTTACTTTATTATTTTCCATCACTGATTTAATTTTCACATACTGGCACATAATGTTTTCTTATACTCATAGTCTAGATAGAATTAGACACCATTAGAGTTATCCTACTTAGTATTTCTCAAACCTTGTTCAAGCATCTATTTTATTGGGGTACCCAAAAAGACCTCATGGTTGCAGGTTTAGGGTCTTGGATTATTCTATGTGTTGTTATTCTTGTACATAGGAGATTATGAGTAGAAGACTGAGCTGGAGCTCAGGGTTCTCATAGAGATAGCCCTTGGGGTTTTTTTATTTTATATATATATATATATATTATCTATACATGATCTATGTTAGATGTTTTAAATTATGACATGTTCATATATGATTACATAATAATTTATTTTTTATGATTATTATTTATTTTACTCGGCCAAATGTTTATTTATTATCACTTCCACTACATTTATTTATGATCTAGAGGGTACAGTATCTCCATGATACCACATTTAGACCCTCACTGCTAGTCAGAATCTTCTGGAATGTAGGGAGGCATGCTTGGGGACATGTGACCAACTAGATTGGGGTAGAGTTTCAGTATCTCTAGGGCTAGGATGTTACAAAGGTTTTCCATAGGGGGTATTTTTTTCTTACTATTTTATTATGGTATACAGAAGGATACGAATGTGTTAGTGATTGGTAAATATTATTTTTTGGGAGTGATCAACCAATGCATTAAGAAATGTCCAACTGTCTAGGAATAGGAATTTTGATTTTGTTATTTGTTATTACAATTCATTATTATTTTACTTTGAGTGATTTATGTACTTTTTACTTTTTTCTAATTTACATGATTTATAGTATTTTACCCTTATCCTGGTATGGAAAGGATGTATTGATAGGTGCATCATTATAACCACATAGTGATTATAATTCCTTTTATTACATTCCATATAGGTTTTATTATTTAAATTCCTTATAGCATGTTGGATGTGAATTAAGTGATGTAGCATGATTATCTTGTATACCATGATTCTTTGTGATACTTTTTTGGGTATGTATTCCTTAATACCTTTTCATATCATGATTTCTTGTAATTTTTATATACAATTGGATATTAAATATTCAAAATCAACCTAAATTGTGTTTTCCCATATTATTTGTATAATGAACCGGGTTTAACATACATAGATGTTATACAATTTTTGCAGAATATTTAATATATTACAAAAATATTCCCAAAGACTGTATTAGTTTGGTACCTTTGGAAACATGGAAATAAAAAAACTAGACCATAAATGAGATAAATTATCTCCAGCTAAATTCTCCATAACTAGAAATATTCTTATAAATATCATGCATAATATATATCATTATAACTTAGGTAAGGTAAACATAAGAAAGGGTGAGCATAGATGCTCAGCATGGGTAAACAATAGAGATAATTAATCATAATATAAACATATGGGTATAAGAACATGGTAATAACATTTGAAGATCATGCCCTCCATATCATAGATCATAATCATGATTCATGGAATAAATATTGGTAGTTCAAAAGACATGAGTCATAATAGAATGAAATAACATGAACCATGATAGGATAAGACAAGGAATTTGTGGAATATACATAATAATATAAAATCATTTCCATATAAGTCCTAGCATATTATCAAAACCACAATAGAGGGTAAATTCCTTTACCGAATCGGGTCCACTCCCCATTCCATCCCTGTATTACTAAATTTGATTCACTTCTCATTCCAGCCTTATATTACAGAACTGAGTTTACTCCCAATTCTATTCCTATATATCTCATGAGATATAAATCTTTACCCAATTAATTGGCGGGAGATATATGTCCCACTCTTCACATAATTAAATATTACATATGGGTTCCACAATATCATAACATACATCATATCATAACCCATGAAATGAAATTTGTATCATAAACATGCCATCATATCATAACCTATTGAAAAACAAATGGGTATAATAATCATTACATCATAGTATAACCCGGGATAAGAGGAGGGTTTCATAAGTATTTTATCATGGTTCAACCCATAGAAGAGAAATATGTATCATAAACATGACAACATAAAAACATAAACCATTAAGAGAAATAATATGAATGGTATTATTGGATCATATCACCATTAATGAATATTTAACACAAACATATTTCATCTAATAAGGAAAATAATTTTGAAAAAATATTATTTAAAACATTTATTGAGTAAAATATCTTTGTTGTATATGAAAACAATTTTTAAAACATAAAACATTTTGAAAATATTTTTCTGGGAAATAACTATGAAAACTTATAAATAAAGAATTGAAAATAATTTAAAAAACCATTTAAAAATAATTTTTTTGGAAATCCTTTTCATTAAAAATATTCTCAAAAGATCATTTAATGACACTTTCGAAAACATTTTTAGAAAACTTTCTTTTGGATGGAAAATGTATTTCAACTAAAAAGATGAGTTTTACTAAAAATGTTCACCTAAAACACTTCATTATATATATAGAGGATAATGATGGGGAAATTTTAAGTCTATTCCCATAACTAATGGATAATATAGTTCATATGTTTTCTAATATATATATCACAAAATTTTGTCGTTTGTATACATAATCATAAACAATCCTTATAAACGATGAGACTGTAACATAAAATACTACAAATTTAGTAATCTTGAATCATAATCCAAATGAATTAATAACATAAAATGAAACTTAAAACATCAAGATGATACATTTATTCATTATATATCATTTCAAATGGGTTATATATATATATATACCTTGTGAAATTATATTGGTCTATTGAATTACAAATATCTCAAAGATGTAAAATTGAGACCAAAATCCCCTATTCCCTGAGTAAATTGTGAATCATAATCCCAATAAAAGGATAACATAGATAGAGACTTTAATTTTCAGTAAATAAGGTATATTCATCATATATAATTTCATAGGGTAGAATATACACTACAGAAAATAGACAAGTGGTGAATATGATAACAGTATCTCAGAAATAAAAGTGAGACTAGGAATCTCCTTACTAATTTTTACAAAATTTAACTGAAAAATACATTAAAAAGAGATATATTAATTGATTTGTAAACCCAAATAGTTTTTATTGGGAAAATTAATGGTCACTAGACACACCACTTAAAATAAATAGGTGAAGAAAATGGCATGTGTCGCATGAAAGTAAAAAAGCATGACGTAAATCATTTACCTTAAGTCTTGAATTCTATTGTAATCATTCAATACTCATGTATAATAAATATATGTTAGTTATAAATCTATAAAATAACAATATTAATTTATATCATAGAATATATTATTTTCTTATGACCTTTTATTAACTGTTTATTAACAATTCTATGTAAATGTTACATTTCGGATAATAACCGCTTTGTTTTTCATATATGGTTTGATATTTTATATTTTTAGTCCTATTAATTTAAATATAATATTATAATATCCATAATAATATAAAATATATAAATATCATATATATTCAATATTTTGGAATTTATAATAATCTATAAAGGATATAAATAGGAAATGAAATACAAAGTTCATGGGGACGGTAGGTCGTATGTACGCATGAACATTGTTTCCATTATATTTTGGTATTGAAAGAAATAATAGTATATGATATATTATAATTATATAATAATTTTTTATTTCATATATATCATATATTTTTATTAAACCCCTCATTAATACATTGCATTAAATGTTTTAATGAATCACATTGCTTCGTGAGGCGGTAGTCTGGAGTACACACGAACAACGTTATCGTATTCCCACAAAATGGAAATCATGAAGGTTTATGTGATATAACAACTAAATAATAATAAAAAAATTCTTAAAAATAAATAATATAATATATAAAAATTATTCAAATCAATATTCCCGACCATGAAAGGCGGTAATGGAAAAAATGAATGACATCTGTTTGTGAGGTAGTAGTCTGTCGTAGACACAAACGATGATTTCATAACCCATTTGATGGATGTTTTCAATTATTAGGTTATAAAATAAGGTAAAAAATATTATTATATTTGAGATAGTTATGTTATTATATAATCATGATATAAAAATAATATATTTTTTTTGAATAAGAAATAAAATAAAATTTTTGTTGATAAACATTACCTCTTCTTTGAGTATCTCTTTTTGGTTTTCACAAAAGTCCTTCCTTCATAGGATATCTACCTAATATAAGGCTTTTAGTATGAGGGGAGGGAATTTGGGAATATATTTGGATTATAATTTTTTTATCCCATGGGATTTATATGTACGCATAGATGGAAATAGAGGGTGGCCTTTTATATGGAATGTGAGTAGCAAACATGTAAATTTTAGAAAGGGAGAATTACACCCACGTTTTTCAAGTCTAAAAAAGAGTCCAAAATGGTTTAAATTAAAACCTTATACTTGATAAGGTATAAATATGACCTTTAAATGGGATTTTAACACGTTTTTGGTCATTTTTACACCATATTCTTTAAGTTTAACCACTAAGTAATATTCTTTTTACCTTAATTACTGTAATTAATTTTAATTTATTTCACTGATAAAATTAGTAAAAAATAAATCTGGACATTATAGAAATATTATATTAGTATTATTAAAAATATGTAATTGATTTTTCCAAATTTAACTCATATAAGTAGGAAAGTTAATTTAAAATCAATCATGTAGATGTGTCAAGATAACATGTTTTTAAAGCAAAAAATGTCAAATGTTTAATGTTTTTAAATGAAATTTCATTATGAAATCGGGTAAAATGACCCACATTGAATTAATATATGTATAATTTAACAAATTATTCTTTAAAACAATTTTAAAATAAAATTTATCTTTATAAATAAATTAAATGAAAAGGAGGCTTTTAATTAGAAATCAATATTTTTAACTATTCATCAAAAAATAAAACTTTTTGGAAAAATCTCAAAACATTACCCTAAGAATATTTTTACATTCTAAATTCAAAGATGAATTATATTTTATCAAATTGAATTTCTAAAATTTTCAAAAAAATAATTTTATTATTGTTCACAAAAGAAACAAAATGTTGTTTTTGAGAAATAGTATTTCAAAACATATAAGGGCTTTACCAAAAAAATATATTTTTTATTATCAATATGATTTTTTTATGTAGAAAAACAATAATTAATATTTTAAAATTAGTTGTTACTATTAATTTTTCTAAGTCTTATAGCTATGTTAAAATATTTGCGTTTAAATAACTATATTAATAATATGTTAATGTTTTGTTAAAACTCTATGTCGTGTGTCACCTAGGATAACCAAATGTTCTTTTTAGTGAGATATATCCCAATATTATTTATAACACATGATTTAATTGGATTATATTCTAACGAAAGACATTAATAAAATTTCATTTATTAAAAAAATCATAAAAACTCACGGCGTTACATTCTTCCCACCATAAAATGAATTTTGTCCTTCAAATTCATCACTCTCATATAAAAAATGAGGATACTTCTACCTAATCATATCATAAAGTTCTAATGTAGCTTCCTTATACTAGTGGTTTCACTAGAAAACATTGACTAGGTGAGTGGCCTTATTTTTTATAACTTCCTCTGAATGATCTAAAATATCCACTGGTTATTACTCATTAGAATAATCTTCTTCCATTGGTATAACCTCTGAGTTCAGTACATGTTATGTGTTAAGTATGTACTCCCTCAATAGAGATACAAGGAAAAAATCATGGATCTTATATAGGTTTAGTGTAATCACCATGTGATAATATATTGCCCTGATATGATCAATAATTTAAAAGGGATCAATATACTTAGGGAATGGTCTCCCTTTATTCCCAAATATAATAACCTTATTCCATAGAAAAAATCATAGAAACACCTCATCACCAACATAAAATTATAGATATCATCGGTGATTATAGAAATAACATTTCAATCTAATTTTAGCTTCCATAATATGCTACTAAATAGCTATAAGATTCTCTACCATTACTTTATCTATCTCAGGTCCCAATATATTTCTCCCCAAAACTCCATTACAACACGTTGAATCTATACATGTCTTTCTATAGAGGGGTTCATAAGGAACCATCTGAATTCATGAGTGAAAGATATTTTTTAATAAAACTCAATAATAGGATGGTGTTGATCCCAACCTCCTTTGAAATATATAGAAAAAGATCTCAACATATCCTCTCAAGTTTAAATTTTCTTTTAGAATTACCATCTATTTTAGGATGATATATATTGTTGAAACATAACTCTGTATCAAGAACATGAAAATGAATTCACTAAAACATTAAGGTAAAACTCATAACCTGATCAAATATAATATAATTTAATACTCTATGAATCCTTACCACTTAATTAATATATATCCAAGAAATCTGAAATAGAGAAAATATTTATCTGATATTAATGAAGTGTGATGAATTAGTAAGGTGACAAACAACCAAACATATATCATTATTCCTTTTAGAGGATTTGGGGATTCAAGTGACAAAATACATGGTGATGTTCTCCCATTTCCAACTTGGTATGGGTAATGTAAGAAACATACCCTTATAAATTTTCTTTTCAACCATAACTTGTTAACATAAAATGCACTGAGATACAAACTATAAGACATCACTATTCATTTCATCCCACTAGAATTATTATTTAAAATCTCTATACGTCATAATATTTAAAATATGAATAGAAAATGATGAACTAAGTGGCTTCTCTAATAAATCCTTCTTCAATTATAGTATATGTGGAATACATACACGGTTCATGAACCTTATCATTTCTTTATGATGATGGTTAATCTCATAAAAATTTCTAACCTTCTTTTGTTGATGTACATCATCCTTCTATGATTATTTAATATTCACTTGGATTGATGGTTAAAAATTAAATTGGGTAAGATATGATTATCCATCAGAATTTATAGATCTATCCTTTTCAAATCTATAAATATTGTATATTTGTTTCATCAATATGGATAAGCTAGCATGATCATTTTGACTCAAAGCATCGACCACCTTTTTTGATTTCCCATGTTAGTAATGTATTGAGTATTCATAATCCTTAATCATCCCTAACCATCTTCTATGGCATATTTTCAACTCATTCTACGTTAATATGTACATTACTTTTTTTATTATTATATACATCTCACTTTTCTCTATAGAGATAATTCCTCCATATCTTTAATTCAAAAATTTCTACAATTAACTCCAAATCATAAGATGGGTAATTTTCTCATGAAACATAATTTTTTGAAAGGAATATTCTATAAAAATTACATTATAAAAAAATAACACATCCCCAAACCCTTTTGGGATATATCACTATAGATTAAAAACCCTTCTCCATTACAGAGTAATGTAAGAACATGTGTGTTGACCAACATTCTCTTCAATTTCTTGAAATTTTCCTCACTTTCATCTCATTGGAGGAACATGGATCCCTTATGAGTTAACATGGTTACTGTATTATATAATCATGATAAGTTAACCAAAAACCATTGATAATACAATGATAAACCTAGAAAACTATGGATATCAGTCACTGTGGTTGGTCTGGACCAACATTGAAAAACTTATGTCTTTGATGGATCAACTGATATATCATCTCTTAAGATTATGTGTCCCCAAAATGAAACCTTGTGTATCCAAAATTCACAATTTTTATATTTTTCATATAGTTTATATTTCCTTAGAGTTATTAGTACAATTATATAGTGATCATTATACTATTATTTTCTCTTTTACTACATAATAATATCATCTATAAATACTACCACAAAAATTATCAAGGTAATATCTAAGAACTCCATTCATTAAATCCATGAATATAAATGGGGAATTAGTAGGACTGAAGAATGAACTATATATTCATAGTGTCTATACCTTGTACAGAATGCCTAAATGGGTAAATCTTCCTTATTGAACCTCAATTGAAGATATACAGAATGAAAGCTATTCTTGGAAAAGTATTGAGTGTCGTGCAGTTGATCAAACAAGTTTTCAATTTGGGGAAGAGGAAATTTGTTCTTCATTGTGAACTTATCTCCGGATAATCAATGCACTATCACATTGATTCGTTTTAATTTTTACAAAAATAACAAGTGCACCCCAAGGAAACACACTTGGCCGAATGAATCCCTTATCACATGTTTTTGAAGTTAATTCTTCAATTCCTACAAATCAAATCGGACCATTCTATATGGTGTATTTGAAATTACTACGGTACTAGGTATGGGATATATTTAGAACATAACTTCATGTTTTTTTTGAAAGACTAGGTAACTCTTAAAAAAATAAAACCACAAATTCCAATATAATTGAAATATCTTTAATGTTGAGTTTCTCACAAAAAATTGGAGATAAACACCCTTTCTGAATGGAAATTAAGACTCGCAAACTAGATTTAATATCTATTGGATGTTCAACCTTATTTTCATGTTGATAGATGCTCATAGGTTCCTTTGGAATGTCAATCTTAACTTCACTTCCTCAACATTTGAAGTTGTATTTATGCATATAAATTGAATTCATGCCTAATATGACATCAAATTTCACTATAGGAATAATGAAAATATTTTTAGGAAGTACATTCCCACTAAAATCAATCGGAGATAAATCATAGACATGAGATGTGATCATCTTACCATTAATAATTTTTTACTGATAATTACACATCTAATCATTTGGGTGTCATATTTATACCCTTATAAAATTATATGGATATGAATGAATGAGAATATATAGATTCAAATAAATCAATATTAGATCTAGATTGAATTGTAAGTCTACTGTTCGCCACCCTATCATCGTAACCCTTATTTGAAAAAGTTTTCTCTTGAGAATTACACTTTTACCACAACTTAAGAGGTTTTTAAAGACGATCTTCATCATTAACCCTCATGTTTGGTCATTTGTTATAATAATTCCCATTCTCTTTATACATGAATCACTAAATTGGGGGAGGTGTATTTTCTAAAACATTAAATAAATTCACATTGTTAGATAACTTTTTCCTATCACATCAGAAATCCATTTCCAGATGACCTTTCCTTCCTCACATAATAATTTTAGTTGTTCCATTAGTACAATTTCATTCATTCTTCTTCCCAAACATTGAGAATAAATTAAATATCAACTTTTTCTATACATGATTTTTATATTTTTATTTGTACTTGATATTCCTTTTCTTCTCCAAACCATGATATTTATATGTAAATATAACTACCATTTCCACCATGATTTCAAAATTCATAATATATTCATATCTATTGAAGTATATTATGGTTAACTACCATTAGAGACTTGGTTTTAATACACTAAATAATTGGTCAACCTTACATTCAGGTTGGATGATAATACAAAAATCATACCTCAAAAGTCTCGTATAATTTTCCTCGTGGGTACCAATAGATTAATTATCATTTTTCTTTAAGTTGAGAAACTCTTTATCTATCATCATATTAAGAACATTAGGAATGTAATTATTGAAAAATAATTTCTTGGACTCATCCTAGTCTCTAAATCTAATTTCAACATATTTACTCATATTTTTTAAAAAGTCAACCATAGATCTGCTTCACCTTCCAAATGGTAGACTAGAAAAATGACATTTTCATGTTCCAAACAATGGAGAATGGAAAATATATTTTCAGTGTTACGGATCCATTTATCCAAAACTAGTGGAAAATAAGACCTAATAAAAGAGGCAAGATGTTTCCTCACGAAGGACTCAATAGAATTTTGTTCTACCTCTTCATTTGAAGACCAACATAATTCATTGTTTAAGGAAGTTGTTTGAGCATAGAAATAATATTTTTCATTCATACTCTCATAATATTTGTATTATCAATAGTAAAATCAATGTATTTAATGTCACACTCAACATTAATGTTGTTCCTTTAGGTTTCATACATAGAATAAAACCAAAAATAACATATTAAGAAACAATAATCATACTGTGAATCCACATAATCATGGAAATAACTTATAGGATGTATAAATTATGACACATTTTTTAATCTATTACACATTAGGTTTATCAAAGTTAATTCATATCCATATTATAATTAAATCATTATTTATGGTTTGTAATGTGTTTTTATATTTCCAATGCATATCCCATAGGAGTGTCAAACTATGTGTACAATAAGGCTTTTTTTCATTCACCGGTTCTCAATTGATTTTAGCTCAATACAGTGTTTTGAGGTTATTTCCACTAGGTACATCTATTCCTAAGCCACATAAAATTGTAGTATATAGATTTGGAAATATTTCTAAGAAACCACTCACTCTATCCTTTACCAAAATTCCAATAAATTATACTATTCATTGACTCATCCTTATAATTATACATAAAAATGTATTTAGGGAGCACAGTATGGTTTTATCATCATAGTTTCAAAAGGGTAACAGAAAAAATGATTTGTTACCAAATATAATGACCTCATGCTTCCCATGCATAGAAATTACCTCATTTTTTCAGAATATTTATTACATTTCACAAACACACACCCAATGACCCTGTTATTTTAGTGCCTTTTGAAGCATGGAAACATTAAAACTAGACCATTAGTGAGATAGATCATCTCCCAATACACTCTTCATAAATATCACCCTCATAATATTATCATACATAATAAATATCTTCACATCCTTAGGAAAGGAAACATGAGAAAGGGAGAGCTCGTATGCTTAGTAAGATTAAACAATGGAGATACATAAGCATAATATGAACATCAGGGTTTTAAAGATGGGAATGACTTTTGAAAACCATACACTTCTTATGAAAGATTGTAATAATGATTCATGGAATCAATATTATAAATTCATAAGAATTAATTTATAGTGGAATAAAATAAAAATTTCAATGATAGTATAAGACATGGAATTCGTTTTATAAAAATAATTATAAAAATCATTTCTATATTAGTCAAGGCTTTCTGCCAAGATTGTCATAATGGAAAAATTCTTTACTAAATCGGGTTCCATCATCATTTTATCCCTTTATTACTAAACCAGGTTCACTTACCATTACATCCATGTTATATTGAACCATGTTCACTCTCATTATATTCTTTTCTAACACATTAGATATAAATATTTACCTAATACATTTGAGAGAGATACACATACCACCCATAACATAATGAAATCCTACATATGTGTGCCATAAGATCATAAATTTACATCATATCATCACACATGAAATGAAATGGGTATCATATTAATTACATAATATCTTAACCTGTCGATAAGATATAGGTTTCATAATAATATTATCATAGCATAACCTGTGAAAAGAAAAAGGATTCATAAGTGTTTTATCATGGTGTAACCCATGGAAGAGAAATGGGTTTCATAAACATCAATCCATCAAAACATAAACCATTCCATGAAAGAATATGAATGGAATTATTGGATAATATCCCCAATAAGAAACAGGTAACAACAATATATGTCATATTTTATGGAAAATAATTATGAAATATCATATAAAACATTAATTGTGTAAACTATTATTTCTTCTTAGGAAAACTATTTTCAAAACATAAAACATTTTGAAAAATTATTTCATTGAAAATAACCATGAAAATTTATAAAAGAATATTTGAAAATAATTTAAACAAATTTTAAACCTAAAACATTTTTGAAATAATTTTTATTGAAAATTGGCTTAAAATATTATGTAAAAATTCTATTGAAAACATTTTCATAAAACCTTTATTTTGGAAGGAAAAGTGTTTTTAACAAAAATAATGGTTTTTATTAAAAACTTTCTTCTAAATAAATTTAAAATATAAATGTAATCAAATAAATTTAAACATTTATTCTCATAAAATAACCAATGTATAAGATAATTCAAGAGTTTTTGAATATATATATCATACTAATTCATCATTGGGAAAAATAATCAGAAACAATCTGGATAGACGATGAGATTGTAACATAAAATATTACCCCATCGGTATTTGTGAATCATAATAAAAATAAAGTAATAACATAAAATGAAATTTAAAATATAATGTCGATAAATTAATTCATGATATTACATGAAAAATGGTCTGTAAATACACCCCATGAAATAATATAGGTTTATTGATTTACAAACATCTAAAAGAAGGAAAATTGAGAAAAATATATTATAGCCTGAGTAACATTTGAATCGTAAGAACAATAGAAGGATAAAATAAAAAGAAAAATAAATTATTATTTAATGAGGTGTATTCATCTGGTATAATGGAATATTTTACAATATACACCAAATAAGGGAAACTAGTGGTGAATATGACATAAGTCTCTTAGAAATATTATTGAGACTATAAATACCCATATCGATTTGTTAAATTTGGAAACATAAACCCCATGAATTATAGATCCTAAAATGGATATGTAAATCCAGATATTTTTCAGTAGTAACATTCATGTACATTACACACACAACATAAAATATATAGCTAGTGAAAATGGAATATGTGTCATGAAAGTTAAAAAAGTGAGATGAAAATACCCTACCTTAAGTATTGACTTCCATTATACTCATTATATTCTCTTATATAATCAATATAATTTTATTATACATATATTAAAGAACCATATCCATTTATATCTTACCATATATGACCTTATTATGACAATTTATGACCCCATAAATCAACAATTCCAGGTTAAAGTTATGTTTCGAGTAATAACCTCTTTGTTTTCTGTATATTTTTTGATTTTTTATATTTTTTATTATTAATTTAATAATTATTTAATCATATAAATAATTATAAACATGATATTAATATAATATATTTTCAATATATATGTATTTATAATTATCTATAAATGATATAAATTGGAAATTAAATACACCGTTCATGGAGAGAGTAGGTCGTACGTATGCCTGGACGATGTTTAAATTTTACTATCGTATTGAAAGGACTAAAATTGTATAATAAATTATAATTCAAGGAACGTTTTCATTTCATATTTATGAAATAGTTTTATTAAACCTATACTTAATAAATTCTATTTAAATCATGAATAAACCACATCGCTTCACGAGGCAGTAGTATGCCGCACACGAATGACGTTATTGTAAACCCAGAAAATGGAAAGCATAAAGTAATGTGTGATTTTAAAATTATATAATCATAATAAAATCATAAAAATAATATATATATATTATTTACATCATTATTCCCAACATTTAATGGTGGTAATGGAAAAATGAATGACATCGTTTCGTGAGGCAGTAGTCTTTTGTACAGAAGAATAATGAATTTGTAACCCATTTCAATGAACAGTATATGGTTTTAAATCAAAACTCAACATAAAAACATCTAAATATTTTTAATATACTTATGTTATTATATAATAATTATATAAAAATAAATTAATCATTTTTTAGAAGAGATAAAGAAAAACATTTGGTGATGAAAGTTACCTCTTCTTTGAGTATCTCCTTTTTTTTGCACCAAAGACCATCCTTGGGTGGATTTATACCCAATTTAAGGATTATAGGATGATGTAAGGTAAGTTTGTTAGAGATGTGGATAGTTAGTTTCTAATCCGAAGGTCTTGTGAGGTGTAAAGAGAGGGGAGTAGGGTGTGGCCTTTTATAAGGGCGGTGAGTGGAAAACTTGTAAATTCTAGAAAGAGAGAATTCCACCAAATTTTTTCAGATGTAAAACGATTCAAAAATGGATAACTTTTAATCATTATATATTATTAGTTTTACATATGACCATAAAATGGATTTTGGACAAGTTTTAGGTCATTTTAGACCATATTTTATAAGTTTAGCCAATAAGTTATCTCATTTTTACCTAAATAGCTTTAATTAATTATAATTTATTTCACTAATAACTTTTGTCAAAAATTAAACTGGAATAATTAGAAATTAAAAATTATTTTGAATAAAAATTTGAAATCCATTTTTCAAAAATTGAATTCACATAATTGGTTGAAATTGATTTAAAATTAATCTCATTGACATATTGAGAGAGCAGGTTTTTAATTTGAAAAAGATCAAATGTTTACAAAGTTATCAAATCCAATATCAATTTGAAATTGGATCTAATTACCATAATGGGATTAATATATGTATAATTGAACTAATTTTACTTCAAATATAATTTAAAATATAATTTAACTTTATAAATAAATTCAATTAAAAATCAATTTTTAATTAAAATTTCATATTTTTCAGTATTCATCAAAAAATAAAACATTTCAAAAAAATTCCTAAAATTCACCCAAAATCAATTTAAACATTATAAATTAACAAATATATTTTATTTTAACAAATTCAATTTCTAAAATTTTCAAAAATTAATTTTATTATTGTTCACAAAAATACATAAAAAGTAGTTTTTTTTGCAAAATAGTAATTCAAAACATATAAAAACATTACCAAATATTATATATTTTCTAATCAATATTTTTACTTTATATAGAAACACTGTAATTATTATTTAAATTTTTTTTGTTACTATTAATTTTTCTATGTGTAACGTCTAGGATACAATGGTCAGTTTTAAATAACTATATTAACAATATGTAAACGTTTTGTTAAAACATAGTATCATGTGTCATGAAATCTAACTGAATATTTCATGTAGTAAAAGACAAAACAAGGATGTGTGTTAGGAAATATTTAATTTATAAATCAGGTAACCTAACCCATCAATGAAATTTAATTCATTTGAAAAAAAATGTTTATAAAAACTCAGGGTGTCATAGCTTGATGGTGAAACTATAACTAACCAATCACAACATGTTTAATTCGTGGACCATTGGTCACATGGGATAAAAAAATTATAGTTGTGATTAAATGGGTTTCAATAATAGTTTATAATGATTACGGTCCATCATAAATTTTTAATGGTAACCCATGTAATCAAAGCATTACATATGGACTTACTATATTCATAAAAAAGGTAAAAACTAGGTTTTAGTTACATGAACACCAATTATAACATATAAAGAAAAGTTCCTTTTTAATGTGGTAATGATTTGAATCTAACTAAACCATGTTATGTGTTAAATTCATAAATGTGAAACTAGGACCAATATGGTCCATTGTGGCATTTTGTTTGAGAGATAATTGTACAAAGGTTGTTTTAAAACATTAAATGTCATGATGGGGCCCTCTTAGGTCACCCTTATTTTGAAATTATCAAGTTATTAACCCCATGAGGGTATGCAAATGAAACATATGAATGGTTATTTGAAGTTTTAGTATCCACTTATATGGGTTTTGTATAAGTTTATGGTTTCATATCACCAAACCAGTTCCTTTAAAATGATAAGGGACCTTTTATCTTCTATTGAGAGTTATTATTATGAGGCTTTGGTTAATTAAAATGAAAATTACAACCTATAGTTTATTTTCCTATATATTAAGGAATTTAAATTTCATTATCTAAACCCAATTATGATAACCTAATGGATAAATAAAATGGATAAAAGGAATTTTTATGATAAATCAACTAAATTGTGATAGGATGTCTGCTAGTTGAATAATGTTTTAAATGATGTTTGATATAACTTCTCTAAGTTAACCTGTTGTTCTAGCTAAATAAATTACCAAGTATAGTTTTAGTTCATAACTACTACAACGAGTGTACTAATTTATGTATCTTTAAATCCATAAAAGTAAATACAGATTAGTAAAAATATCTTGAATGAAACCTTAATGTGGTGTTCATAGTTCTAACCATCATATAAGGTATATTTCTAATGTTTCCTTATCTATCATATTGGAATGGGAAAGATAGAATTCCTTGTAGGCTTATTTTTCTATTGGTTGAAACTATATGTTGGCTAGTGGAGCCTAGTCACCTCTTTAGTGTGACCAGTTTATGGGGTCAATAATATCTATGTTAGTATGGGGTTATCCTAATTGAGTTGGTTAGTAAAGACCTAGAAATTCCATATAAATTTTGTTTTTAATTATATGGGAATTTTATGAGTCCGCGAAATTTAACGGCGCGTGATTCCGAGGCCTGGTGTGCTCGAAATGAATTTCTAAACTTTTTTTTTGGGTACATTTAGTAAACGTGTGAGCGGGTTTTTGTAACTTTTAAACCGGTGCTCAGAATTTAAATATTAGGAAACTGTTGAACTCACAGCACCAGTATTCCCTTAAAGAGACCTTAATATCAACCACAGTTGGTTGAGGGTGAAATATAGTTTTCATCTTTTTCCTGCAAGAATAGAAAAATAAAAATATTTAACATTTGTATTTTTCTTGTAACTTCATTTTGATTTTTTGAGGTGGGGACTGCAAGAGCTTTAATCCTATCAATTTGAATTCAATTTTGGGGATCAACTGAACCCTTCATTAAAGTTGGGGAAGACCATTATAATTCCCCAATTAATTGTTCCAACATCATGATAATTAACGGAAAACTCTTATTAAATTATTAAAACTTAATTTAATATGTGGGCTATTTCTTTTTGGTGGGATTTGGGAGAATTGTTAGAAAAAGGGAGAATCTTGGGATAATTGTGGAGAAAATCTTCCTCTCTAACAAAGAATGCCTCTCCAATGAAGAACGAGGAACCGAACCCAATCCTGGATCGGAAGCACCTTGTGGAGGCAACAAACGCAGACGTTCTCCAAAAACTTTGACTTCTTCCTCATGACATCTCCAATGAAACCTTCGAGGTAGGATTTGTTGTTTTGAATACCCCCTTACGTGTTCTTGATGTTCTTCATGATTCAAGAAATAATAAGCCGCTTACTACCGATCTAACGTGGAGGGTACGGGCCAAAAGAACATGGCCCGACATCCCCGCAATCCTTTGTGGTTTTTGATGTGTTCTTCACGATAGAGGTGGATGGCGACCGGTACTGGAAAATTGGCACTGGTTTACTCGAGTGTGGCAGTTGGCACCATGGCCGGTCGTGAAGACGACGGCGGTGAAACCGCGCCACCGGGGAAGAATCGCGGCCCGTCGGCTGTGGTGGAGCAAGGGAAGAGGTCGGCACTCCGGTCGGCCACACGAAGGGGATGGAAGCCCGCGTCCGCACCACCCAGCTGAGAAGAGCCGAGGCCTTTTGTTGTAGTGGCAAGGTGAGGTGCGGTCGGCTCGACGAAAGCCGTCAGTGATGGTACGGCGCGCGACCGCATCATGCGGGGAAGTCTGGCCATCTTTTCAGCCAGGAAGCTGAGCAGTCCGCCCTAGCAGACCGCACCATGGGCTGCCGTACCGTGGGATGCCACAGGCCACCGCACCATGGGCCCCCCAGCGGTTTGGCCCAGACCCAGCTGGCTGAGCCAGACCCGGAGGGCCGGGTTGGATCCCACGGGCCAGTTCCGATATAGGGATAGACCCGGGTCAGGTCGGGTCAATCCAAACTAGGTCGGGTCAACCCAGGCCGGGTCGGGTGGGTCGGACCTGACCTGGACCAACTTCGACCCTTTTTGTTCTTTTGGCCATATCATGAGCTACATGTGTCCATTTGACGAACTGTCTATGGCACCGGAAAACTTCAAATGAGACACTACTTTAGTATACCCCACTTTAGCTTTGTATAAATCTGGGGTACAGGCGAGTTAGATCAAACACGAATCTGACATGGCCCTCGGGACTAAAAGGCCCATAACCTACAAACCAAGCATCTGATTGACACACCGTCTGTTGCGTTGAGACCCCTATTACGTGGCTGTACATTGGGATACTTTTTCATAGGACTTCATTATAGTTGGAGTATCTACATGTGGCTTGAGGATCAGACCATCCCGGAATCAAGAGAGCTTAGTGTCGGAACCCTATATCTTGCTGTAACATGGGAAAGGGATCCTATGTGGGTCTGTGCTTTGGGATCTTTTGTGGGTCTATGTTTGAGTGTCTCACTTGGGACTACTCTTGGAATCCTCGTGGGACTACTCTAGGATCCTACGTGGGTCTGCTATACTAGGATCCTATGTGGGTATGATGATGTATTAGGATCCTATGTGGGTCTAATGATTTAGGATCCTACTTGGGTCTGATGATTTAGGATCCTATGTGGGTCTGCCTCTTAACAGATTAAGATGATTCAGTAGTTATATATAATCATCTTTACTACTATACCAAAGTTATACTGGGTGTGAGTTGAGTACTTACCTTCGTGGGGATACCTTTGTGGTATTCTTCTGTGTGGCGTACATGTGTGGTACGTTCCTTCCTGGTGATACCTTAGTGATATTCTTCTATGTGGCGTACATGTGTGGTACTTTCTTTCATGGTGATACCTTTTTGGTATTCTTCTGTGTGGCATACATGTCAGGTAATTTTTTTCATGGTGATACCTTTGTTGTATTATTCTATGTGGCGTACATGTGTGGTACTTTCCTTCGTGGTAATATCGTGGTGGTATTCTTATGGGTTGTGTACCTGTGTGGTACTTTCCATCATGGTGATACCTTTGTGGTATTCTTCTGTGTGGCGTACCTATGTGGTACGTACCTTCGTGGTGATACCTTTGTGGTATTATTCTGTGTGGTGTACCTATGTAGAACTTTCCTTCATGGTGATACCTTTGTGGTATTCTTCTGTGTGGAATACCTGTGTGGTACTTTCCTTCGTGGTGATACCTTTGTGGCATTATTCTATGTGGCCTACCTGTGTTGCACATTCCTTCATGGTGATACTTTTGTTGTATTTTTCTATGTGGCGTACCTGTGTGGTACTTTCCTTCATTGTAATACCTTGGTGGTATTCTTTTGTGTGGAGAACCTGTTTGGTACTTTCTTTTATGGTGATACATTTGTGGTATTCTTCTGTGTGTATTTATCCTTTTGGTACTTACCTTTGTGGTGTTACATTCGTGGTATTGTTTCCTTTGTGGAACAGTTTACCTTTGAGCTAATGAGTTGGGCCTTCTGTTTCCTCATGAATGAGAAGGGTATACTTGAAAAATTAGGTATATTTATGGGCATATACCTAAGTAGGGTTGTCATTTGTTTTCATGAATTGTGGTTTATGATTTGTCGATTTTGGGAGACCTTTGAGGGTTTTGGGGTCTCTACTGAGTATTGTTATACTCACCCTTGCATAGGCTACGCCCGCGCCTTATTGTGTTTGGTGCATACGACGGACATCGTAGACTAAGGACGAGAGTACCAGGACTGGAGGTAGCTCAGAGGTGGGAATTCGACAAGGGGTACCGCAGTGATGTCCTTTCCAGAGCAGTGCCTACCCTTCATGTAGGGTCCTTGGCGGGAGTTCACAGGAGCTGTTTCAATTTACCTGTACATTTTAGTTTTCTTGTACATTCCAGTTGGGATTGTATACTGGCCCCTTTTTCTTACTACACACACTCTTTTTACTATACATTTTACTTGTGTTCGTATCTATCTGTGTGCTTGGTTGTGTGTGTTTACAGGTTATAAAGGCAATGCCTTTCCAGTTTTAGGGAATACGCCTTTCGATACAAGTCACCGGCCCCTGGCCTATGGAAGGCGTGCTTGGGGTAGTCATGGCATGGGCCCCGAGGAACGGGTCATGAAAAAATTGTATCAAAGGAGTTCGGTTCTCCAAATAACTAGGACTCTGATCTTTTCTATTAATCAATAGTGTTATGTGTAATGAGTGTGGTTAAGAGTTTAGGGAGTCTAGTGTTGATGTGGTGGTCGACGTCTCCATACACCAGGACCCTAAGTTCTGATTTCCAACTCAAACACAGAAGCACTGATTGCGTGTGTTTTCGAAGAGTTTCTTGTGATTTCCTTGATTCATCTCACCAGGTATATATTTATGACTATGGCACCCTTGTTCCTTATCAGGATGTCGTCACGTAGACAGCCAGCTAGGATTCCCGAGAGAGAGTACATGATGACTGCCCATCGAGCGATGAGGCTTCGGTGTAGGGCCCCTTACTATGTTGGCTCTGTCACGTGGTGTACCGGCTGCACCACCACACGTTGGGAAGAAGTTACCACCAGCCGCACTGGCGGACGGTGCACGTCAACTGAGCATGTTGCACGATTTTCAGTAGTAGAGGGCTCCGAGGTTTCGAGGTGAGACAGATTCCCACGCAGCTGAGGGCTGGCTGGAGGTGGTTTCTAGGGTTTTCTGCCTAGTTGAGACACTAGTAGAGAAGTTGGTGATCTTAGCTACTAGTCTTTTCCAGTGAGTGACCATGAGGATGGTCTACATAGTGATGAGGCGTAAGTACTTGGACCATTTCCCAAGATGGTACCTTCAGGTAGTGTGTCAGCTATATCATTGTCCGTTGGTCAGTAGTTACAACTGGAAGTACCAGTAGAGGACACATATAGACTTAGTGCCTTATGCGAGTTTCAATATCAGATACCCCATAGGTTTCGAGGCAAGCCTGACTCACAGGCGGCTGATGACTAGCTTGAGGAGGTGACTGAGAGTTCTCTAGAGCTTCTATAGCTTCGACAGGATGACATTTCGGTAGCTGAGTATTCACCGAGATGTACCGATAATTGCAACTATATAATTAATAGGATACGATCAGTGCATAGGGGATCAGACATTCGAGCGCAGTGTGTTTAAGGACGTCTGATACCTCACTATTCCTCTATGCATTCCTATTAATGATGGGGTGCTAGAGAGTACCTTTGTGGTTGAATGTTCTTTGGCAGAGAGGATACAGTCAGTGAATGCTAGTAGTGAAAAACATGAAATCGGAACCAGTCTTGGAGTCTTAGACATGTAAAAATGTTTCAGGAAGAAGAGGTGTTAGGGATAAATGCATCTATAGGGATGTAGATATGGAATCAGATCTAGGGGAGAAACATGAGGTGGTGTACATTTCGACATGTTACAAACACCCACCATTGTGGTCCCTACCAGGCTCAGGGTGCAGGAGGACAGGGGAAGAGAGTGGATGCATGCGGTCAAGGAGTGCGACCTAAGGGCTCTAGGAATGATTTGTGGCACGGTCTGTGTCTACTAATAGCTACTGTATCAATAGACAAAGGTACCAATCATTATTTCCTTCCACGAATCTTGTCCAAGACCTATAGTTTCTGGTTAAACCATTGACTAGACCCTCACGTATGGAGATACCTTTGGGAGGAGACTCGATAATCACACATACACCGATGGTGTGATCTAACCCTGGAGGCACGATTTCTAGTTGGAACCTCTTGGTGGAAGTGTCGAGATCTTACGACGTTAGTTTGGGTATGACTGAACATCCATAATTCATACCCAGTTTGACTGTATTAGGCAAAAAGATCGTGGTTTATCTACAATTTTGGGATGAGGTTTTCCATTGTCGAAGAAAAAGGAATCCCAAATAGCACAGGATAAACTAATGCATAGGAGGGTGCAGTCGATCACTCTTGAGTAGGCCAACCTTACCCTCGTGGCAGTAAGAGTTTTGAGTTCTTATTTCCCAACAGAGTGCCTAGAGTTCCTCCAAGACAATGACTTTGAGATAATCTATACTCCTAGGAAGGGGAACATGGTAGAAGACGCACTCAGCAGGAGGTCTGGCCTATAGCTGCTGAGTGAGGTGACTGGGCATCTAGCTGAATTGCGGATATCCTACGTGGATTGAGATGGAGGAGCTTATCTTCGGTCTCTGACTTTCACTCCCCAACTTCTTCAGTGAGTCAGGGAGGCACATCGTGAGGACACTGACTGCAAGGCTCGACGTGTTTAGATATCCTCATGGAAGCCACCTGATGGATTTTTTAATGTTGGGGAGCAAGTCATCCTCTTCAGAGGACGTACCATGGTACCAGTAGCACTACAGGAGTAGGTGTTGAGGGAGTCCCATACATCCCCTCTAACGGTACATCCTAGTGTGGTGAAGATGTATTAGGATCTCTGACATTAGTAATGATGGCCTGGGATGAAGGAAACAATGGTAGAGTTTGTATAATGATGTCTCACTTGTCATCAAGTGAAGACAGCTCAGAGTTGGTAGAATTCTTATGGCAACAGGAGACGAAGACCTCTAGAGTTCGAGGATGGTGACCATGAATTTCTACGGGTCTCTCCCTGACGAGGGATGCAGAGATTTGGCTTTGATAACAAGTTATCTTCGAGGTTTATTGGACCCTTCCAGGTCCTCAACAAAGTAGGCGAGGTGGATTACCAGCTAGAACATCCCCCTCAGTTGCACTGGGTGCACGATGAGTTCCACATATCCTAGCTGAGGAGATACGTGCATGACCCTTCTCACATCATTGACCATGGAAAGCTGGGCATCAATGATGGGGTGACGTTTATGGAAGTTCCAGTGGAGATTGAGGATCAAGAGGAGTTATTCCTTCAAGGGTGATCGATACCTTTGGTGCGTGTATGTTAGAAGCATGGGAACCTCCAGGAGAGAACATAGGAGCGGGAGCCTCAGATACATGCTCAGTACCCACACTTGTTCCCTTAGTTTGAGTTGTGGCTTATGGGGACGCAACACCCTAAAGTGGGGAGAATGTAAAGATTCAGAAAGTCCATGTATTGGTTTTAATTATATTGGAATTTTACAAGTCCACGAAAATTGATGGTGCATGATTTCAAGGCCTGGTGTGCCCGGAATGATTTTTGACCTTTTCTTCAGGTACATTCAGTAAACGTGAGAGCGGGTTTTTGTAACTTTTAAACTAGTGCTCAGAATAGAAATATGAGGGTACTGTTGAACTCGCATCGCCGGTATTCGCATAAGGAGACCTTCACCCCAATCGCAGTTGGTCGAGGGTGAAAGATAGTTTTTTTCTTTTTCGTGGAATAATAGAAAAATAAAAATAATTAACATTTTTATTTTTCTTGTAACCTCTTTTTAATTTATGGAGGTGGGGACCATAGTATATTTAATCCTCCTGATTTGAATTCAATGGTGGGGACCACCCGAACCCTTCATTAAAGTGGAAGGAGACCCTTAGAAATCCCCAATTAATTGTGCCAACATCAGGATAATTAATATAAAACTCTTATTAAATTATTAAAATATAATTTAATAAGTAGGCTATTTCTTTTTGGTGGGATTTGGGAGAAGTTTTGGAAAAAGGGAGGAGCTTGGGATAATTGTGTAGAAACTCTTCCTCTCCAACGAAGAACGCGTCTCCAATGAAGAATGAGGAACCAAACCCGGGCCCAGATTGGAAGCACCTTGTAGAGGCCACGAACGCCAAAGTTCTCTAATGACTTTGACTTCATCCTCATGAAATATCCAATGAAACCTTCAAGGTAGGGTTTGTTGTTTTTATTACCCACATACCCATTCTTGAAATTCTTTGTGATTCAAGAAATAATAAGTCACTTTCTACCACTCTAATGTGGAGGGTATGAGCCAAATGAACATGGCCTGACCACCCCATAATACTTTGTTGTTTTGATGTTTACTTCGTGATGGAGGAGGACGGAGACTGGTACCGGTGAATTGGCACCGGTGGGACCTGAGAGCGGTGGTAGGCATCACGGCTGGCCGCAAAGAAGGAAGCATTGCAACTGCGCCGCCAGAAAAGAACCACGGCCCATCGTCCATGGTGGACTAAGGGTAGTGGTCAGAACTACAGTCGGCCGCAAGAAGGGGGTGGAGGCACGTGTCCATGCCACCAGGCAGAGAAGAGCCACAACCTTGTGCTGCGGCGGTGAGGTGAGGCGCGGCTGGAACGACGCCGGCTGCTGGTGATGGTACGACGCACGACCGTGCTGCGCGGGAAAGGCTGGCCATCTCGCCACTATGGGAGCTGGGAGGTCTGCCCTAGCAGACTTCCCGGTGGGCCAGGTCAGATCCCACGGGCTGGGTCCGACCCAGGGCCAGACCCAGGTCAGGCCGGGTTGGTCAGCCCGGACCCGGACCAACTTCGACCCTTTTCATTCTTTCGTCCATATATTGAGCTACGAGCATCCAGTAGACGAACTGTCTACCGGAAAAAAAACATTGGATCGAGATGGTCCTTTTGGTATACCCCATGTGAGTTTTGGATAAGTATGGGGTATGGCCAAGTTGGATCGAACATGAATCCAACCGGGCCCTCGGGACTAAATGGCCAATAACTTACAGATCGGGTGTCCGATCGATGCACCGTCTGTTGCATTGAGACACCTATTTTGTGGCGGTACATTGGGATAATTATTCATGGTGATTTTTGATAGTTGGAGTATCGACATTTTTCTTTAGGAGTAGACCCTCTCGGAATCAATCGAGCTTCGTGAGGGAACCCTGTAGTTGGTTGTATCATGGGAAAGGGATCCTATGTGGGTCTGTGCTATGGGATCCTTTGGGGGTATGTGTTCGAGAGTCCCACTTGGATCCACTCTAGGAATCCATGTGGGAATACTCTAGGATCCTACGTGGGTTTGTTGTACTAGGATCCTATGTGGGTCTGATGATGTACTAGGATCCTATGTGGGTCTGATGATTTAGGATCCAACATGGGTATGATGATTTAGGATCCTATGTGGGTATGCCTCTAAATAGAGTAAGATGATTCAGTCGTTATATCTAATAATCTTTACTACCATACCTACGTTATACCTGGTGTGAGCTGAGTACTTACCTTCATGGTGATACCGTTGTGGTATTCTTCTATGTGGCATACCTGTGTGGTACTTTCTTTCATGGTGATACCTTTATAGTATTATTCTATGTGGCATACATGTGTGGTAATTTCCTTTGGGGTGATACCTTTGTGGTATTATTCTGTGTGGCGTACATGTGAGGTACTTTCCTTTGTGGGGTTACCTTTGTGGTATTCTTCTATGTGTCCTACCTGTGTGGTATATTCTTCGTGTTAATACCTTGGTGGTATTCTTCTGTGTGGCGTACCTATGTGGTACTTTCCTTCATGGTGATAACTTTGTGGTATTCTTCTGTCTGGCGTACATGTGTGGTACTTACAATCATGGTGATGCCTTTGTGGAATTCTATTGTTTATCCTACATTTGTAGTACTTTCCTTCATGGTGATACCATTGTGGAATGCTTCTATGTGGCGTACATGTGTGGTACTTTCCTTCATGGTGATACCTTTGTGGTATTCTTCTGTGTGGTGTACCTTTGTGGTAATTTTCTTTGTGGTTATACCTTTGTGGTATTCTTCTATTTGGCCTACCAATGTGGTAATTTCTTTCATGGTAATACCTTGGTGGTATTATTCTGTGTGGCGAACCTGTGTGGTACTTTCCATTGTGGTGATACTTTTGTGATATTATTCTATGTGTTGTTACCCTTGTGGTACGTACTGTAACATCAAAGGTAAATAAAGAATATGACATTTTCATATTTATTAATATTTTTTAATAAAATATCAATATTACTTTAAATGGGATGCTATGTTTGATGGTGTACCCAACCCGCCACAATGAGTTTCTTTGAAATCTTACATTGCACACTAATTATATAATAATATTATTTTAAATGGTAGTTAACGCCTAGCCATTGTAATGGCGGGAATGAACATAAATAACTACAAAATAAATATATATGTTTGTCAAATATTTTTACTTTTATCCAATAAATGTTAGAGGCTTAAATGCGAATGAATCCAATTTTAAGCGTAAATATTCTAATATTATTTAAATGGTCGATTAACCGTCTTTTGATGGTGAACCCTTTTTAAATAAAATTTTTGACAATTTTATATGTTATATTGGACCAAATAAAATCATTCTTTAGAATCGGGACATCAAAATTTACTTTGGGTATGTTTTTGTTATTTTTTCGATAAAGTTCATTTTTAATGAATAAGTGAAATATGTTGTATTTTAATTCAAAACCAATTTTTAATATAATTTATTTATATGATTAGATCATATTTTGAATTGGTTTTAAAGTTAAATTAGAATATGTTTTTACTATTTAATCCAATGGTTGTCATTGGAATTAATTTCACTTTGAAATTGGACTTAAACTAGTGTCAATCTTTTAATAGATATTATTTCTTAAAAACACACAATTTGTTTTGACAACAAGAATTAATTATTAAATTAACTAATGAAACTTATATGTTTTTAATTTTTTAAAATAGTCATCATTTTTGAATTCGGAATATCAAATATATCTTAGGGTGAATTTTTGGTATTTTTCTGAAAAACGTCAATTTTTGATGAATAGTGAAACCACTAAGTGGTTGTTAAAAAACTAATTTTCTGTTTAAATGAAACTTTACCTCTACTGTGATTTTATTTTCAAAAATCTGACATACATGGTTTTCATTAGTAATTAAAATGAGTTTCAATGGGATGAAAATAATTTTTTTGGTGAATAGTAACTTTTAAGTTTTATTAATCGCGATTAAAGGTAATTAGTGTAATTTAAGGTAAAAATAATGTTATCATAATATAAAATTACCTTGACACATGTCCTACCCTTATTTTATGATTCATATCCAACCATGACAATCCATGGGTCAACTTGGGGACTCCATGGAGCCACTTGGGTAAGAAAATGTCATTAATAACTTTTTATTTAAAGTTAAAATAAAAATGTCACAAACATATATTGTTTTACTAAAAAAAATTACATGGGGTTATATAAGTCATATTTTTTACTATAAATATACATTATAAATCTAAAATGATTTAATAAATAGTGATATATATTTTTATAATTTTTAGACAATAAATAAATAAATTTATTTATGACATCATGATGATGCAGCGATTACCTCATTAATGAACGATTTAAATAAAATCAAAAGGTAAGGTAAGATATAAGACTTAAAATTGTCTAAAACATGTTGGATGGGGGGGATTTAGAACCCTTATCACCTTATCCTAGACATATATCTTTGTGGGACCTTTAAAATCCAAAACTCATTTTATAATAAAGTCACTTTTTATAACATTCCAAGAGTGCCCCTCCTCCCTCAGATAAAAGGCCCCCACCTATACCACATTACCCACACCTCTCCAGCCTTTGGATCGGCAAAACTCTGCTAATTTCATCTCTCCACACCCCTCTCTTCATTATAGAAGCCTTACCTTAGGCCGAATGCTCTTCAAGAAACGTTTTTGGTTCAAACCAAAAGGAGTTACCCGATTTAAAGGTAATGCTTTCTCTTATGTTCTTTTGTGTTATTTTGCTTCTCTAACCCCCTAAACACTTTTTAATCCTTTCTTTTGTAACAAAACCAGTATCTTAAATATACTAGGATGTTTTTATGAGAAGTATTCGGGCTAAACATATACACACCTTCATAAAATGGTTAAAGAACATACCGTTTCTGTGGGTGGTGAATTACTGTGTCACGAAACGATGATTGTTCAATCTTATTTTAACATCTCTCATGGTGGCCATTACGATGAAACTGTATTTTATATATGATATATATGGTATTTAGGTTTTCTACATGCTTCTGTATTTTATATTTAAAACATATCATTATGCTTTGCATGTTGTTCAAATGCGATAATTTCATATGAGGAATTGTGGACTACCGCCCCCTCAAGTGATGTGACTCCTTCATGCAATACATGGAATGTATATAGAATGAAATTAATGAACTTATGTGACCTATATAACATATATATTATACTGGTATAATATATATATATATATATATATATATATCTCAATTATTTTTAATTCCATTAATATGACAAAGGAATGAAAGTAGCGTTCATGCGTACGTATGGCATACCGTCTCCATGAACGGTGCATTTCATTTCTTTTTATCACCAAATGTTATGGAATAGTATAAAATGAATATGTACTGGATATATATGATATTTAAATCATAAATAATATTCTGTATATGATGTACTTATAACTACATGGACAATTCTTTTCAAACAAGTTCATTTTTAACTCATGTACCAAACATCGAAAAAAACATCTGATATGAACTCACATAATTAACTAATTATTATAACATTATAATATGTTATATGAATTGAATAATAAACTTTAAAGGAGTTCCTTAAGAAATTATAAATTTACAAAAGTTTATAATTCATGAATATAAAGAAACGAACAAGACAAGTCGGACATGAGGTAAGGGATCCGACCTCTCTCTTTCTTTTCAAGTACTCTCTTTTATGTCATTTATTTTATGCTCCATGTTATTATGTTGAAGGATGTTTTTTTATATTCTCCATAATTTAATTTTTATTTTTATATGATTAGATACCCCCTATTACTCTCATCAATTCATTTTAATAATTTTTATGTGGCGTCATTAGGCTACCGAGTTTTCGTAAGGGATTTTTCAACTCACTTTTATTCCCGTGATATTTATGCAACAGTTTCCACTATTTCCTTTTTGTGGTGTGTGTACTTCCCAAGAATTTATTCTTTGTATAATATACTTTAAGTTATGGGTATTTACATCTTCATTGTATGACCATTCTTTCATGGGGTGTACGTTTTGAAAGTTACCCAAATCGGTAAGGGAACCTTTCACCCTCCTCTTTGAAAAAGACTTATTTGTGTTAGGTATTTTAATTTTCATCATCTTATGTTGGGATGTGTTATTATATATCCTTATTGATGTAAATTTTATTTCCATGTGATGAGATACCATTTTCACTCTCATCAACTCATTTTCTGAATTTTAAAGTGACGCCATTAGGCTGTTGAATGTTTGTAAGAGAACATCTTTACCCAATTTCAATTATTTGGGTTAAACCTATACTTATTGATTATATTGTGCTATGATATGTGTGAATAAACTATGATTGTTTTACACTTAATATCCACTTATATTGGGTGTATTTATATTTGTCACACATAATTTCATAATTGATTTATCCATAATCTAAGGATACCATCTTTGCAATGGACTTCGTCTCAATGTCTTTTCATTGAGGCATATTTTGTTTTATACACAAATTTCTTTTATACGGTGTATAAACCCCTTTGACTTTCATATTTATTCAAAAGGAATATTTTTATTTTAATTGTTTTACTAAAATTCAAAAGGGAATGTTTTTGTCTTACATATGCGACGGCAACAACTTCTCCGCCGTCGTGACCATTATTTGAGTTTCAGCTTCCTCTACAAGACGTAACCTTTTTTTAAATGAAAAATAAATACATTTTTTTAATTTTCATTTATTTTGATATTGAAAATGGTTTTGATAATTTTTTTACTATATCAATGTGTTTTTGATATGTTGTGATTGAAATGTGGAAATGTTATGTTTCCTTTATGCATGTTTTATGTGATACGATTATGTTATGTTTCTTGGGCATTGTTTATGAAGATGGGTGGTTCCGTGATAAACTAAGGGCGGGTGAGACCGATAGAGCTCTCCAATTCATTGGGTAATGTGAAGAAGTTAAACACTACGGTTTCTCTGAAGAGATTGAGGGAATATACTGTGGTGGGTATTCCAAACGTAACCATGAGCGTTACTCCCTACATAAGAATGTAATGAATGCCTCAAGTTACCTTTATGACTTATAATTTCAATGAGTTATTCATAAATCTTATGATTTAATGAGGTATGTTAAAGTGCTTATGCTTTATGAGTAAAGTATGATTTCATATATTCTTATGTATACATGAACTAGTGTTTTATTTCTGTATTTTCATAACCCTTACTGAGGTTTTTATGCTCATCCCATGTTTTTGAAATGTTTTTCACAGGACATAAAGTGGATTAGGGTCAAGAATGGGATCAAGGAAATGTCATGCTATCTAAAACAAGGAACTAGATATAACTCTTTTGTTCAAGAGTTTTTATTTTGTGAAAAAATGGAAACTGAGTAGGAATGTCTACTTTGTAATCTTTTGAGATCTAATAGTTATGTCCTAATTCTCTAAAACTCTAAACCTGAAAAGATTATCAATGTGAATTATTCATTTAATTCATTATTATGTAATGTTTTATGGTTGGGTCCTCATAGTTGGTATCAATGGTCGGTTTAGACAACTTTAGGGATTAAAAGTTTTCGCTAAACACATGATTAGTCCCTTTTTTTAGTTAAATTCTTATTTTATAACTTTTTCAGATCATGGAAATGGAAGGAGGAGGATATTTAATGACATTCTTATCTCTTCCTGATGACTTGCTTGCAATAATTATTTCAAAGTCATGTTCGGATGATTGTGAAACTTTTTCTAGCATACAACTCACTTGCAAGTAGCTGTTTGAGATATCAAACACCTCCACTCTACCTAGTTATCATCGTGGATCATGGGTTGTATTTAGAAAAATCCTATTCTTATAATATTCTCATATTTTCCTGAAAGGTAAATATTATCAAGGAATTTTTAGATATTTTACCTTATCAGAAGGTTTTGAAGAATATTATGATTTTAAAGATGGTGCTGAAAAAGGAGACCCTTGTGCAACCTATTTATATTTTCTTTCATAATATAGTCTCTCAGCACATACCTATAGTATTTTAAAAGGACCGTTAATTGGAAGTTTCAACTCAGATTTGGTTAGACTATTTTACAGAAATCATGTCTTATCAGATGTTTTGAAATTATATGTCATGCGTTATTATTTTCCAAAACTGTTTTTCTGTGAACACCCATATGACCCATGTTTTACAAGGTGTATTTGGATGGAGGAAGAAAATGATTTTGAAGGATCTATAAGTCATTGTTGTGATGCATGGACCTTCTACCTACGTGAAAAAGATGACTATGAAACCAAATGGACACCATGATCAAGGTATGATGTTTTTCATTTTGGGGATCATTTTATTTTATCTTATGATGGTGAAATAAGACTTCAAGAATTAAGATGCGGAGATCATAATTAATTTGGATGAAAATGAAAGGTATAAGGAAACCATTGAGGTTAAAACAGGTTAGGGTTATTTTTGAGATTTATAAAAATGACAACCCATAATATGGGTGACAACCCATCACGTCTGGCATGGCCACATGAATCGAACCCACAACCAAAGGTAGAAAAGGGTGCATGGCCTACCACTAGCCTACATGAAGTCTCTGGTTAGTATGACTTATTCTTTTTAGTTAAATGATTTTATGGATCAAGAATAAGTTGATTTTCGGAACTTATGTTTTATTAAATGTTTATCCTTAGCATAAGAAATTGATTTGGTGACTGAGTAATAAAGGTTATTTTGGAAGATGTTCTCTCTTTCGTGGAAACAATATATGCCTATAGAAAATAAAATATTTTGGGATTTCAATTGAGGAGAAATGGAAAAAAATTTATTTTGGAAGAATCTATGTTTTTATTGTGGACATATGACGATTTGGTTTATTTATGGAAATGATTAACCTATCCTGGAGAATATGGGATTAGGTTAATTACTTTTTAATACGATACTTTAAGAGAAACTGATATTATTTGGATATAAAAGCTAAGATTTATCTTGGAAGACTATGTGATCAAACCCTTCAGAGATTTGGGTTTTAATCTTAGATTGGATTACTTTGAATAGTTTTTTTGATAGCTTTTTATTTAATGGTCTTTGTAACACCCCAAGCTTCTACGGTACACTTCTCTTTGAATAATGCGATAGCGTGTGTTGTACGCAACACCGAGTTCTAACAACCAATCAAACTAGCCATTATGAATAGTAATACCTACTTTTTAAAATTATATATATATTATATTTCAAAATGGACTTCATTTTTGGTTTCGGAATATCTAATTTAGCCTAAGTTGAAATTTTGGTACTTTTCGGATAACTTTCATATTTTGATGAATAGTGAAAATTACTAAATTTTAATTAAAAACAACTTTTTTAATCAAAATAATTAATAGTGATAAATTATGAATTTTAGTAGTTTTAAAGTATATTTAGAATATATATTTATCATTTAATATAATGTTAGACATTGGACATAATTTTACAATTAAACCGAACATAAACAAGTGTCAATCTTTTGATAGTTATTATCTCTTAAAAACACGCTTTTTGTTTTGACAGCGGGAATTAATTTTAAATTAATTTCTGCCACTTCTGTGTTTTGAATTTAGGAAAATGGATTCCATATTTGGAATCAGGATGTTCAAATTGCATAAATAGGTAACTTTTATTTTTAGACATTTTGAATAATTACTGCGGTAAATATTTTATTTACCATGGTTAAGGGTAAATTCGGTAAATAAGGGTTAAAAAATAATATTATAATAATACTAAATTACCCTAAAACGTGTCTTAACCCTATTGGTTGATACATGGTCGACCATGGACATCTTTGGGTCTATTTTGGGACCACATGGATCCACTTGTAAGTGATAATGACACTTTATTTTAATTAAGTTAAAATGAATACAAAAATGACACAAGCATATATCTTTTAGAAAAACAATTGTTACATAGGGTTATATATGTTGGATTTTAGATTATAAATATTCATTAGAAAGCTAAAACGATTTCCTACATAATTATATTTTATTTATAATTTTTAGACATTAAATAATTTATTTTATTTATGACACAATGATGATGCAGTAATTACTATAATAGTGAAAAATTAAAATAATTGATATTATAAATACCCAAATAAATATAATATGAAACTTTTAATGAATTAAACTAATTTTCTAGGATAATATGATATATAAGTATTGATTTAATTGACCTTTTTCGAAGTAATCAATCTGTTATGAGTTTCACAAAAATCAACTATTGAATAGTGTCAAAATTGACATAAAAGAGTTCTTAAAACAAATATTGTATTATTAATTGATATTAAATTACTAAAAATCTAAGGTTCGGAAAAGAGACTTATATAATGATAGGTTCATCATTAATGGACCACTTGGGGGTCGTTTGGATGTATTTAGTAAGTTTATTAACCATATTATATAAAAATACAAAGAGACATTGTAAAAGTGAAACTAATTAACTTAGAGTTAATACTTAACGATAAGGTTAATATAAGTACCCAAACCTGTCTAAATTCTATTGGTTGAGTGGTTTTAGACCTATCCCCACCTTAAACTTTGAATAATCAACTTTGGAGCCATTAGAAACCGAATATGAATTTATTATAAATTAATATTTCTAGTTTTTCCAAAGGTTCCCCTCACCCCTCTTATAAAAGGGCACTCCTTCTTCTCATTTCTTCACACCTTCAAGGCCTTTTGGTTCGGCCAAACTCTACCCAAATACTCTACCAACATCCATCAATACAACCTAGAGTCCTTAGTATGATTAGAAAGCCAACCTAAGGAGCCCTTTTGATCAAATCAAAAGGAAGAACCCGAAGAAGAGGTAATGATTTCACCACCCTTTTCTAAGTTCATTTCTTCTTCCACTTCCTTTGTTGTTACCATTCTAAAATAATAAATCCAGTATCATATATATACTTTGATGTTATTATAAATATGGTACGACTATATTCAGTATTCTATCCACCCTTTGAATAACATGTCACCATACGTGCGTACGTACGGCTTACCGTCTCCACGTCGTGGTGTAATTGTTATTCAATATAATATTATTTGGATGGGTATAATAATGATGTGTAACTCATGTAAATAATAAATATAACATGTTAATTATTATTTATATATTATATACAATCCATTTATATATTATTTTAATATCAAAAGAATGATACTGTCACTCGTGCGTACGTACGGACTACCGTCTCCACGAACGCGATGAGATTCATTCTCCATCGTATCCATTCAAGTATAATTATCATTTGATGATTTAAAAATGATGTTTAAGGACTTGATATGATTCTGGATATGAATAAGATACAACAAACATGGCTTATGTAACAAAACATATAAAAAATGAGTAAGTTAACACCCGAAACGACGATAATTCTAAGATATTATTAACAAATCAATGTTAAAAGATCATATATGATATCATATTAATATATATGATTCTTGTATAATTTAATAACAATTATTTCACCATTATACAGGAGGTTAACCTACCCCAACCAAAGAAAAGTACAAGTTAAGGGTTATTTCACAATCTCTTCATTATCCGAGGTTGTTTATACGTAATAATCTACTGGGATTTCTTTATCATCCACATCCATGTTTCTTCGAAATGTATTTCAAAACATATTTATTATTTACAAGAATATGGGTTAAAGTCATTTATACCCTTGTTTGACTTTTTATAAGAGGTTTATAAAGGAATCTTTCCGTCGTTTTCAAAACAAGGTCCTTTTTAACCTTTTCGACAGAATTAAGGTAAGAATGTTTTTTTTAACTTATACGGCGGGTGCGGCTATTTTCCGCCGTTATAAAATCTTCAAAGATTCCCTTACAAGCATATAAGAATATTTTCAAAGAAAATGTTTTATTTTATGATTTCAAAATAAAAGGAGATATTTCTTTAAAAAGAATTTTGATTTCATCTATGTCAACATCCTTTGATGGATTTTAAGATTATTTGAAGTTGATTTATTATGATACAAAACTTCTATATTGTATTGAAGGTTTTGTGATATGTTTGACTGTGGATGTGCTATTTTTATACCATTCATAGTTTATGGCGAAAGTATTGACATTTCGTATGCTAGTTTTAATACGAATGTTTATGTTATGTTTAAACCTTTTCATATGGGAATGCATTGGACTAAATATGTGACGGGTGGAGCCCGCTATAGCTCCTCGATGCATCGGTAGGTCTCATGAGACAAACTACTGTCTTGGCACAAGGCCTTGACAAAATCTTATTTGTAGTCTTGGCACGAGGCCTTGGCTATGTGGTTATGATAGTCTGACATTATGCATTCCAACATTATGAAAGTGGTTATTGATTTTTGCATGTGATTATTCGATTAGTAGAATATCCATGTGAATAAGTAAATGGCATTATTTAATTTTATTAATTCCATACCATGTTTAAAGTTCATGTTTGAAAGGATTTTGTTTTGGTTATACATTTCCTTAAATGTTTATTCTTATTTACGGATGTTTCCGCTATATTGTTATCCTTACTGGGCATTTGAGCTCACCCCTTTTCTATGTTTTATTTTTCCCAGGAAGTGAAGAAGTAAGTTATGAATGACCTGCAGGGATATTATGTGGGGATATGAGTGTGGATTATGGATACATTATGTTGTTGTAGTAGTGTTTCATTTTATGATGTAATGTAAAACTTATGAATATATCTAGTGTTTCCAAGGCTACTAAACCAATCGGTCTTTCTAGATTTGATCTTTCTTGTGATCATGCCAATGTTATGTAATAATGCACCGACTCTGGGTAACTAGGGTCGGGGCGTTACAGTTGGTATCAGAGGAAGGTTAGTACAAACCTTGGAAGCTAGATTTAGATAAACTCTGATTAGAGCACGTAGACCTAAGATGAACTTTGAGGATTAGTATAGAAGAACTTCCTAGAATTTTGGTATTGTAGAGATTTTGTGAGTTTTCCGAGCAATACATCCCTGTCTGGATACGAGCAGGTAGAGGCGGCTCCGGCACAGATGTACCTAGGGGTAAAACCCGAAAACACTGCTTTGAGCTGGACTCGAACGGGAACTGGTGCACGACAACGGGCCTTGCTGCACTCTTGGTTACGACACTCCCGGGGGATATGCTTAGGATAACTCTCATTTTCTTTACAAATCATTATGAAGGGTTTATGAGTATATACTTCCTCAAAGAAAACATTCTTATGATTATGGATTATATCCATAAATAGTTCAATTTATGTTAAGTGTTTTATAAGTATGGGATTATGTATTTTGATTCATAAACTGATCTAGTTTATGCCATTGTTTAGAAATGGCACCTAGTGGAAGAAATGGAAACCGTATCAATGCACGCACTCCATGTAGGGATTGCCCTCCTACTCAAGATAATTATAGTTGAGCTGGTGATGCAACTGGAGCCGATCAGCTAATCACCATACTGGGACAACTTACTCAGGTTATGAATAATAACATTACCCGTATGGAGCACCCTGATCCGCAACGTGGAGGATCAATGTTAGATCGATTCATGAGGCAACAACCACCTACGTTCAATGGGAGTACAAATACCGTAGTAGCTGAGCAATGGATATTTTCCCTAGAGAAAATATTTCAGGCTTTGGGGAGCAGTGAAAGGGAAAAAGTTATCATGGCAGTTTACCGCCTCACTGGAGATGCTGATCAATGGTGGTCATTGATTCAAAACATGAAGGAAGATGATGAAGTATCAAATATGGAATGGAGGGAGTTCAAGGATCTTTTTTTAGAAAAATACTTTCCTCGTGACCATCGAGCGGATATGGAAAGGCAATTTCTGAGTCTGAGACAAAAGGAGGATGAGAATGTCACAAAGTATGAGGCTAACTTTACAAGGTTAGCGAGGTATGCTGGAGATTATATTCGCAACCCAAGAAGTAAGATTGATCGTTTCTTTGATGGGTTAAAACCATTTCTTCGTCGAGAATTAGTCTCACATTCCATTTCATCGTACGAAGACATTGCCTCATGTGCTATCAAGACCGAAAAGGAATTCTCTAAGTCTTATGACTTTAAAGCAAAGCAAGAGAAGAAGAGACCTGCTGATCAATCTGGGAATGGAAATAAGGGGAAGAAGAGAAAGGTTGAATATCCATCTTGTGGTAAATGTGGGAAGAAACATCCTGGTACTTGCTTGAAGGGAATGGGAGTCTGTTACAAGTGTGGTGAAAAAGGCCACCAAGCTCGTGATTGCAAGGGGAAGAAGGAAGCTACCAACGTTCAGTGCTACAATTGCAGGGAGATGGGGCATTATGAAAATGCATGTCCTAAGCGTTAGGAGAACTTACCTCAGAAAAGGTCAAGGGATCAAGGCCAAGATTATGCTATCACTACTGCTGAGGTAGAAGCTCCGAAATACGTGGTGGTAGGTAATTTAATGGTTTCCTCAAGTTTAGCAAATGCATTATTTGATTCTGGATCATCGCATTGTTTCATATCTTCCCAGTTTGCTAAGAAAATTAGATATTTCCAATTTGATTTAACAAGGGAGTTGTCAGTTAAAACTCCTAAGGGAAGTATCATTGAAACAAAGTTTTGTGAATCAGTCCCCATTAGAGCACATAAATGTTCGTTATCTACTGATCTCATCGTCAAACCTATGATTGAGTTTGACATAATCCTCGGTATGGACTGGCTTTCGGACTATGATGCGAAGATTTATTGTAAGAAGAAAGAGGTTACTATTCTTGATGATAATGATAAGGAACACCTTATATTTAGAGCATAATCGTCACCACCTAATTCTTATTTAGATCCACCCCCAGTAGCTCAACTTAATTCAATTATTGGGGAGGAAGAGAATGAAATAACTATCGGTGAGGAAAGGAATGTTCAAATAGAGGATGTACCTGTTGTGAAAGAATTTTTAGATTTATTTCCGGAAGATTTACCTGGACATCCTCCAGAATGAGAAGTTGAGTTTTCCATTGATTTGATTCCAGGATCAAGGCCTATATCGAAGACCCCTTATAGAATGGCCACTGTTGAATTAGTTGAACTAAAGAAACAACTAGAGGAATTGAGTAATAAGGGATTTATTCGCCCTAGTGTTTCTCCATGGGGAGCCCCTGTTCTTTTTGTTAAAAAGAAAGATGGATCTATGAGGTTATGTATCGACTACAGGGAGATCAATGCTATAACGATAAAGAACAAGTATCCCCTACCTCGTATTGATGATTTATTTGACCAACTACATGGAGCTCAATACTTTTCAAAGATTGACCTTCGATCTGGATACCATCAGTTGTGTGTAAAGAAGGAAGACATTCCGAAGACAGCATTTCGAACCAGGTACGGGCATTACGAGTTTACTGTAATGCCTTTTGGATTGACTAATGCACCCTCTGTATTCATGGATCTGATGAATAGAGTTTTCAAGGAGTATCTCGATGAATTTTTGGTGGTATTTATTGATGATATCTTGGTATACTCCAAAACCTACGATGATCATGAAAATCACTTGCGCATTATCTTGAAGACTCTGAGGAGGCATGAATTATATGGGAAGTTTAGCAAGTGTGAATTCTGGCTTCAGGAGATTTCTTTTCTTGGCCATATTGTCTCTAAAGATGGAATCTCTATTGATCCTTCTAAGACCAAGGCAATCCATGAATGGCCAGCACCTACGAGTATAACTGAGGTACGCAGTTTTATTGGTTTGGCAGGTTATTATCGATGTTTCGTCCAGAATTTTGCCCGATTGGCTAACCCATTAATGAAGCTCACACGTAAAGGGGTTAAATTTTTTTGGACAAAAGAGTGTGAAGAATGTTTTGAATAACTGAAGAAAAGATTAGCCAATGCTCATATATTGACTCTACCATGGGGGAATGATGGGTTCGTTATTTATAGTGATGCATCGAAGAAAGGACTTGGTTGTGTCCTTATGCAGAATGATAGAGTTATTGCCTATGCATCACGACAGTTAAAAATTCATGAAAAAAACTATCCTACTCATGATCTCGAGTTAGCAGCTGTGATCTTTGCTTTGAAGATATGGAGGAACTACCTCTATGGTGAAAAATGTGCGATTTATACTGATCACAAGAGTTTGAAGTATATTTTCTCACAAAAAGAACTCAACATGAGGCAAAGGAGATGGCTTGAATTACTCAAGGATTATGATTGCACGATACACTACCACCCGGGGAAAGCAAACAAGGTGGCAGATGCTTTGAGTAGAAAAGACCATGGAGTTTTGAACAATATGAGAATTGAAAGGGATCCAATTTTCATGGATCTAGTGAAGATGGACATGGGAATAACCAGGGAAGGCAAAACATCTTTTCTTTTTCAAATGGTTGCCAAACCATCTTTAATAGAAAGGATTAAGAGTACTCAGACCGATGATGAAGAATTTCAAAAGAAGATTAAAGCTGTGAATGATGGGAGATTGAGAGACTTTGTGTATGAAGATGGAATTTTGAAATTTGGGAAGAGACTTTGTGTTCCCGATATACCTGATCTAAAAAGGGAATTGCTGGATGATGCTCATAGTTCTAATTTCTCTATACACCCTGGGAGAACCAAAATGTATAGAGATTTGAAGGAACATTTTTGGTGGGACAACATGAAGAGGGAGATTGCTGATTTTGTGTCAAGATGTATGGTTTGTCAACAAGTGAAAGCTGGAAGGCAACAGCCTGGAGGAGTCATGCAACCTCTTCCCATACCGGAGTGGAAATGGGATAATATTACGATGGACTTTGTCATGGGGCTACCAAAGACTCCTAGAAGGAATGATGCAATATGGGTTATTGTTGATCGTCTTACCAAGTCAGCACATTTTCTTGCTATAAGAGAAGATCTACCCCTTGAACGTCTAGAAAGACTATATATTAATGAAGTTGTGAGACTTCATGGAGTACCCCTATCGATTGTTTCTGATCATGATCCCCGTTTTACTTCAAGATTCTGGAAAAGTCTTCAGAAATCCCTGGATACTGAACTTCATTTGAGCACTGCATACCACCCTCAGACAGACGGACAATCAGAACGGACTATTCAAACCTTATAAGACATGTTGAGATCTTGCTCACTTGACTTTCAGGGTATGTGGGATCAATATTTACCTCTGGTAGAATTTTCCTATAACAATAGCTTCCATTCGAGTATTCAAATGGCACCATATGAAGCGTTATACGGAAAAAGATGTCGTACACCAACCTGTTGGGATGACGTTGGTGAAAGAAAACTTGTAGGCCCAGAACTGGTGGAGGAAACGGTGGAAAAGGTGAAAGTAATCCAAAATCACATCAAAGCAGCTCAAAGTAGGCAGAAGAGCTATGCCGATAATCTAAGGAAGGATTTGGAATTTCAAGTCGGTGATCATGTTTTCCTGAAGGTATCTCCATGGAAGGGAGTCATAAGTTTTGGTAAGAAAGGTAAATTGAGTCCCAGGTACATCAGACCTTTCGAAATTCTTGAACGAATTGGGGTTGTAGCTTACCGATTGGCAATGCCGCCAAGTCTCTCTAAAGTTCATGATGTGTTCCACGTATCTCTGTTGAGGAAATACATGCCTGACCCAACGCATGTACTCACCTATGAAGAATTAGAACTGGAACCCGATCTGTCTTATTGCGAAGAGCCCGTCAAGATTCTTGATACGAGAGAACAAGTGCTGAGAAATCGGACGACGCGTCTGGTAAAAGTTCTGTGGAGAAACCATAAGATGGAAGAGGCAACGTGGGAACCCGAGGAACATATGATGAAGAACCACCCGATTATTTTCATGCGATAGTATTCTAGAAATTTCGAGGACGAAATTATTTGAAGGAGGGGAGAATGTAACACCCCAATCTTCTACGGTACACTTCTCTTTGAATAATGCGATAGCGTGTGTTGTACGCAACACCGAGTTCTAACAACCAATCAAACTAGCCGTTATGAATAGTAATACCTAATTTTTAAAATTATATATATTTTATATTTCAAAATGGACTTCATTTTTGGTTTCGGAATATCTAATTTAGCCTAAGGTGAAATTTTGGTACTTTTCGGATAACTTTCATATTTTGATGAATAGTGAAAATTACTAAATTTTAATTAAAAACAACTTTTTTAATCAAAATAATTAATAGTGATAAATTATGAATTTTAGAAGTTTTAAAGTATATTTAGAATATATTTTTACCATTTAATATAATATTGGACATTGGACATAATTTTACAATTAAACCGAACATAAACAAGTGTCAATCTTTTGATAGTTATTATCTCTTAAAAACACGCTTTTTGTTTTGACAGCGGGAAATAATTTTAAATTAATTTCTGCCACTTCTGTGTTTTGAATTTAGGAAAATGGATTCCATATTTGGAATCAGGATGTTCAAATTGTGTAAATAGGTAACTTTTATTTTTAGACATTTTGAATAATTACTGCGGTAAATATTTTATTTACCATGGTTAAGGGTAAATCCGGTAAATAAGGGTTAAAAAATAATATTATAATAATACTAAATTACCCTAAAACGTGTCTTAACCCTATTGGTTGATACATGATCGACCATGGACATCTTTGGGTCGATTTTGGGACCCCATGGATCCACTTGTAAGTGATAATGACACTTTATTTTAATTAAGTTAAAATGAATACAAAAATGACACAAGCATATATCTTTTAGAAAAACAATTGTTACATAGGGTTATATATGTTGGATTTTAGATTATAAATATTAATTAGAAAGATAAAACGATTTCCTACATAATTATATTTTATTTATAATTTTTAGACATTAAATAATTTATTTTATTTATGACACAATGATGATGCAGTAATTACTATAATAGTGAAAAATTAACATAATTGATATTATAAATACCAAAATAAATATAATATGAACCTTTTAATGAATTAAACTAATTTTCTAGGATAATATGATATATTAGGATGTATTTAATTGACTTTTTTCGAAGTAATCAATCTGTTAAGAGTTTCACAAAAAACAACTATTGAATAGTGTCAAAATTGACATAAAAGAATTCTTAAAACAAATATTGTATTATTAATTGATATTAAATTACTAAAAATCTACGGTTCGGCCAAGAGACTTATATAATGATAGTTTCATCATTAATGGACCACTTGGGGGTATTTTGGATGTATTTAGTATGTTTATTAACCATATTATATAAAAATACAATGAGACATTGTAAAAGTGAAACTAATTAACTTAGAGTTAATACTTAAAGATAAGGTTAATATAAGTACCCAAACCTGTCTAAATTCTATTGGTTGAGTGTTTTTCGACCTATCCCCACCTTAAACTTTGAATAATCAACTTTGGAGACATTAGAAACCGAATATGAATTTATTATAAATTAATATTTCTAGCTTTTCCAAAGGTGCCCCTCACCCCTCTTATAAAAGGGAACTCCTTCTTCTCATTTCTTCACACCTTCAAAGCCTTTTGGTTCGGCAAAAATCTGCCCAAATACTCTCCCAACATCCCTCAATACAACCTAGAGGCCTTAGTTTGATCCGAAAGCCAACCTAAGGAGCCCTTTTGATCAAATCAAAAGGAAGAACCCGAAGAAGAGGTAATGATTTCACCACCCTTTTCTAAGTTCATTTCTTCTTCCACTTCCTTTGTTGTTACCATTCTAAAATAATAAATCCAGTATCATATATATACTTTGATGTTATTATAAATATGGTACAACTATATTCAGTATTCTATCCACCCTTTGAATAACATGTCACCATACGTGCGTACGTACGGCTTACCGTCTCCACGTCGTGGTGTAATTGTTATTCAATATAATATTATTTGGATGGGTATAATAATGATGTGTAACTCATGTAAATAATAAATATAACATGTTAATTATTCTTTATATATTATATACAATCCATTTATATATTATTTTAATATCAAAAGAATGATATTGTCGCTCGTGCGTACGTACGGACTACCGTCTCCACGAACGCGATGAGATTCATTCTCCATCGTATCCATTCAAGTTTAATTATCATTTGATGATTTAAAAATGATGTTTAAGGACTTGATATCATTCTGGATATTAATAAGATACAACAAACATGGCTTATGTAACAAAACATATAAAATAAAATGAGTAAGTTAACACCCGAAACGACGATAATTCTAAGATATTATTAACAAATCAATGTTAAAAGATCATATATGATATCATATTAATATATATGATTCTTTTATAATTTAATAACAATTATTTCACCATTATACAGGAGGTTAACCTACCCCAACCAAAGAAAAGTACAAGTTAAGGGTTATTTCACAATCTCTTCATTATCCGAGGTTGTTTATACGTAATAATCTACTGGGATTTCTTTATCATCCACATCCATGTTTCTTCGAAATGTATTTCAAAACATATTTATTATTTAAAATAATATGGGTTAAAGTCATTTATACCCTTATTTGACTTTTTATAAGAGGTTTATAAAGGAATCTTTCCGTCGTTTTCAAAATAAGGTCCTTTTTAACCTTTTCGACAGAATTAAGGTAAGAATTTTTTTTTAACTTATACGGTGGGTGCGGCTATTTTCCGCCGTTATAAAATCTTCAAAGATTCCCTTACAAGCTTATAAGAATATTTTCAAAGAAAATGTTTTATTTTATCATTTCAAAATAAAAGGAGATATTTCTTTAAAAAGAATTTTGATTTCATCTATGTCAACATCCTTTGATGGATTTTAAGATTATTTGAAGTTGATTTATTATGATACAAAACTTCTATATTGTATTGAAGGTTTTGTGATATGTTTGACTGTGGATGTGCTATTTTTATACCATTCATAGTTTATGGCGAAAGTATTGACATTTCGTATGCTAGTTTTAATACGAATGTTTATGTTATGTTTAAACCTTTTCATATGGGAATGCATTGGACTTAATATGTGACGGGTGGAGCCCGCTATAGCTCCTCGATGCATCGGTAGGTCTCATGAGACAAACTAGAGTCTTGGCACAAGGCCTTGACAAAATCTTATTTGTAGTCTTGGCACGAGGCCTTGGCTATGTGGTTATGATAGTCTGGCATTATGCATTCCAACATTATGAAAGTGGTTATTAATTTTTTCATGTGATTATTCGATTAGTAGAATATCCATGTGAATAATTAAATGGCATTATTTCATTTTATTAATGCCATACCATGTTTAAAGTTCATGTTTGAAAGGATTTTGTTTTAGTTATACATTTCCTTAAATGTTTATTCTTATTTACGGATGTTTCCGCTATATTGTTATCCTTACTTGGCATTTGAGCTCACCCCTTTTCTATGTTTTATTTTTCCCAGGAAGTGAAGAAGTAAGTTATGAATGACCTGCAGGGATATTATGTGGGGATATGAGTGTGGATTATGGATACATTATGTTGTTGTAGTAGTGTTTCATTTTATGATGTAATGTAAAACTTATGAATATATCTAGTGTTTCCAAGGCTACTAAACCAATCGGTCTTTCGAGATTTGATCTTTCTTGTGATCATGCCAATGTTATGTAATAATCCACCGACTCTGGGTAACTAGGGTCGGGGCGTTACAGTCTTTGATGAACTTTTGGTTTTGTTTGACATATTTTGGAGATTAAGAGTAGTATTTCTTTTTATAAAGGATTATCCTTTTTGGTTATTATCTTATATCTTACTAACAATTTTGGTTTTGGTTTTGGTCTAAAGATATGGGAAATATATAGTTCTCTTTTGTGGATTAAGTTATTCTCTAGATGTTGTTTATAGCGCTCTTAATGTGAACAAGTCATCCTAAATACTCATCTTTTAGAGAAAAAGAAATGAGTTTTTGTAAGAAATCTAGTAAGAGATGAAAGTATACACGATAAGTAATTATGTTTCCTTGTGATTTAGTTAAGCTCATAAATAAATTCCACAATGAAAAGTAACTTAAAACTAAAATTTTGTCTGTTAACGTTTCCTACTGTGGAATCAAATACTGTTTAACCCAACACAAGTTTGTAATTTTCTTGGGGTTAAATTTCTCCAAATCGTGTTTTCTATCACTCTCCATCAGAACATGACCCTTTGTTTTCTCTTCCATGTCCATGTTTTCCTACATATAATCCTAGTGTGGGTTAACTCGGGTGACATTCTTAATTCTATTTCTTTCATTTAAATTGATAGTATTACTGACTCTTTTTTTTCTGATGTGGGGCTTTCAATGAAATTTCTGAGAACAATTTTAAAATTGTGAGGATGAAATTCTCAAAAGGGGGGAAGGATGTAACATCCCAGGTAAATAAATAATATGAAATTTTCATATTTATTAATATTTGTGAATAAAATATCAATATTACTTTAAAGGGTATTCTATGCTCGATGGCATACCCAACACGCCACAAAAAGTTTGTTTGAAATTTTACGTTGCACACTAAAAATATAATAATATTATTTTAAATGGTAGATAATGCCTAGCCATTGTAATGGCGGGAATGAACAAAACTAACTATAAAATGATTATATATGTTTTTCAAATAGTTTTACTTTTATCCAATAAATGTTTTAGGCTTAAAATGTGAATGAATCCAATTTTAAGTGTAAATATTCTAATATTCTTTAAAAGGTCGATTAACCGCCTTTTGATGGAGAACCCTTTTTAAATCCACTTTTTGACAATTTTTTATGTTATATTGGACCAAATAAAATCCTTCTTTAGAATTGGGACATCAAAATTTACTTTGTGTATGTGTTTGTTATTTTTTTCGATAAAGTTCATTTTTAATGAATAAGTGAAAAATGTTGTATTTTAATTCAAAACCTCTTTTTAATATAATTTATTTATATTATTATATCATATTTTGAATTGGTTTTAAAGTGCAATTAGAATATATTTTTACCATTTAATCCAATGGTGGTCATTGGAATTAATTTCACTTTCAAATTGCACTTAAACTAGTGTCAATCTTTTAATAGATATTATTTCTTAAAAACACGCTATTTGTTTTGACAACGTGAATTAATTATTAAATTAATTAATGAAACTTATATGTTTTGAATTTTGTAAAATAGAAATAATTTTTGAATTCGGAATATCAAATATAACTTAGGGTGAATTTTTGGTATTTTTCTGAAAAACTTCAATTTTTGATGAATAGTGAAACCACTAAGTGGTAGTTAAAAAACTGATTTTTCGTTTAAATGAAACATTACCATTTGTGTGATTTGATTTTCAAAAAATCTGACATACATTTTTTTTCATATAAATTAAAATGTGGTTCAATGGGATGAAAATAATTTTTTGGGGAATAGTAACTTTTAAGTTCTATTAATCGCGATTAAAGGTAATTAGTGTAATTTAAGGTAAAAATAATGTTATCATAAAATTAAATTACCTTTACACATGTCCTACCCTTATTTTATGAGTCATGTCCGACCATGAAAATCCATGGGTCAACTTGGGGACCCCATGGATCCACTTGGGTAAGAAAATGACATTAATAACTTTTTATTTAAAGTTAAAATAAAAATGTCACAAACATGTATTGTTTTAATAAAACAATTTGTACATGGGGTTATAAAAGTCATATTTTTTACTATAAATATTCATTAGAAAGTTAAAAATATTTCCTACATCATGATATTTTTTTTAATTTTTAGACATTAAATAAATAAATTTATTTATGACACCATGATGATGCAGCGATTACCTCATTTATGAACGATTTAAATAAAATGAAAAGATAAGGTAAAATCTTGGAATTAAACTTGTCCAAAACCTATTTTATGGGTGGATTTAGAAACCTTATCAACTTATCCTCTAAATATATCTTTTTGGGACCTTTAAAATCAGAAACTCATTTTATAATAAAGTAACATTTTATAACATTCCAAGAGTGCCCCTCCTCCCTCTTATAAAAGGCCCCCACCTCTACCACCTTAACCACACCTATCAAGCCTTTTGCTCGGCCAAAATATGATCATTTAATCTCTCCACATCCCTATCTTCATCATATAAGCCTTAACTTAGGCAAAAATCTCTTCAAGAAACCCTTTTGGTTCAAACCAAGCGGAGTTACCCGATTTAAAGGTAATGCTTTCTCTTATGTTCTTTTGTGTTATTTTGCTTCTCCAACACCCTAAACTCTTTTTAATCCTTTATTTTGTAATTACACCCATATCTTAAATATACTAGGATGTTTTTATGAGAAGTATTCGAGCTACACATATACACACCTCCATCAAATGGTTAAAGAACATACTATTTTTGTGGGTGGAAAATTACTGCCTCATGAAACGATGATTGTTCAATCTTATTTTAACACCTCTCAAGGTGGTCATTATGATGAAACTGTATTTTATATATGATTTATATGGTATTTATGTTTTCTATATGCTTCTTTATGTTATATTTAAAACATACATTTATGCTTTGCATGTTGTTCAAATGCGATAATTTCATATGAGGAAGTGTGGACTACCGCCCCCTCAAGTGATGTGACTCATTCATGCAATGCATGGAATGTATATAGAATGAAATTAATAAACTTATGTGACCTATATAAAATATATATTATAATTTAATCATAATATATATATATATCTCTCAATTATTTTTAATTCCATTAATATGACAAAGGAATGAAAGTATCGTTCATGCGTACGTACGGCCTACCGTCTCCATGAACGGTGCATTTCATTTATTTTTTTCTCCAAATGTTATGGAATAGTATAAATTGAATATTTACTGGATATATATGTTATTTAAATCATTAATACTATTTTTTAGATGATGTACTTATAACTACATGGACAATTCTTTTCAAACAAGATCATTTTTGACTCATGTACCAATCATCGACAAAAACATCTGATATGAACTCACATAATTAACTAATTATTATAACATTATAAAATGTTATATTAATTGAATAATAATCTTTAAAGTATTTACTTAAGAAATTATAAATTTATAAAAGTTTATTGTTCAGGAATATAAATAAACGAACAAGAAAAGTCGGACGTGACGTAAGGGATCCGACCACTCTCTTTCCTTTCAAGTACTCTTTTTTATGTCATTACTTTTATGCTCCATGTTCTTATGTTGGAGGATGTTATTTTATATTTTCTATACTGTAATTTTTATTTTCATATGATGAGATACCTCTATTACTCTCATAAATACATTTTAATAATTTTTATGTGGCGTCGTTAGGCTGCTGAGTTTTCATAAGGGATTTTTCAACTCACTTTTATTCCCGTGAGATTTATGAAACAGTTTCAACTATTTCCTTTTTTTTGGTGTGTGTACTGCCCATGATTGTATTCTTTGTATAATATAGTTTAAGTTATGGGTATTTACATTTTCATTTTATTACCCTTCTTTCATGGGGTGTACGTTTCGAAAGTTAACCAAATCGGTAAGGGAACCTTTCACCCTCCTCTTTAAAAAATACTTATTTGTGTTAGGTCTTATAATTTACATCTTATTATGCTGGGATATGTTCTTCTATATCCTTATTGATATAAACATTATGTCCATGTGTTGAGATACCATTTTCACTCTCATCAACTCATTTTATGAATTTTAAAGTGACGTCGTTAGGCTGTCAGATTTTTTTAATGGAACTTCTTTACCCAATTTCAATTCTATGGGTTAAACCTCTACTTATTGATTATGTCATGATATGAATATGTGTTAATGACCTATTATTGTTTTACACTTAATATCCTCTTATATTATGTGTATTTATATTTGTCACACATAATTTCATAATTGATTTATCCTTAATTTAAGGATATCGTCTTTGTAAGGGACTTCGTCTCAAACTCTTTTCAATGAGGCATATTTTGTTTTATACACAACTTTCTTTTATACGATTTATAAACCCCTTTTACTTTTACTTTTATTCAAAAGGAATCTTTTTATATGAAGCGTTTTTCTAAACGAAAAAAGGGATTGTTTTTTTCTTACGTATGTGCCGACAACGACTTCTCTGCCACCATGACCATTATTTGAGTTTCGGCTTCCTCTACAAGACATAACCTTTTTTAAATGAAAAATAAATACCATGTTTTAATTTTCTTTTATTATTGTATTTAAAATGGTTTTGATATTGTTTTTATTATATCAATGTGTTTTTTATATCTTTTTATTGAAATGTGGAAATGTTCTGTTTTTATGCAAGGTTTATGTGATACGATTATGTTATGGTTCTTGGGCATTGTTTATGAAGATGGGTGGTTCCGTGATAAACTAATGGAGGGTGAGGCTGATATAGCTCTCCAATGCATTGGGTAACGTGAAGGAGTTAAACGCTAAGGTTTCCCTGAAGAGATTGAGGTAATATACTGTGGTGGGTATTCCAAACGTAACCATGAGGGTTACTCCCTACGTAAGAATGTTATGAATGCCTCAAGTTACCTTTATGAATTATTATTTCTATGATTTATTAATAAATCTTATGATTTAATGAGTTATGTTAAAGTGCTTATGTTTTATGAGTAAAGTATGATTTCATTGATTCTTATGTATACATGGACTAGTGTTTTCTTTCTGTATTGTTATAACCCTTACTGAGCTTTTTATACTCATCCCAGGTTTTTGAAATGTTTTTCACAGGACATAAAGTGGATTAGGGTCAAGGATGGGATTAAAGAAAATGTAAGGATGTCTAAGACAAGGAAATATACATGACTCTTTTGTTCAAGAGATTTTATTTTGTGAAAAAAATGGAAACTGAGTAGGAGTGTCTACTTTGTAATCTTTTGAGATGTAATAGTTATGTCCTAATTCTCTAAAACTCTAAACCTGAAAAGATCCTCATTGTGAATTATTCATTTAATTCATTATTATGTAATGTTTTAAGGCTTGGTCCTTATACTTACCTTCATGATATTACCTTCATGGTATTCTTTTCTTTTGTGGAACATTTGAGATTTGATCTAATGAGTTGGTCCTTGTGTTTTCTCATGAATGTTATGGGTATACTTGATAAATTAGGTGTATGTATTGGAATATACGGAAGTAGGGTTGTCAGTAGTTTTATGCTTTGTTTTTTATCCTTTTTGGATTTTGTCTATACTTTTGAGGGTCTTGGGGTCCCTACTGAGTATTATTATAATCACCCCTGCACAGGTTACGCTCGCACCTTGTTGTGTTTGTTGCAGACAACAGACAACACTAACTGAGGACGAGAGTACCAGGACTAGAGGTATCTCAAAGGTGGAAATTAGACGAGTCATACTGTAATGATGACCATTCGAGATCTGTACCTACCCTTTAGGTAGTGTCCTTGTTGGGAGTTCACAGGAGCTGTGTTAGTTTACTTGTGCTTTTCAATTTTCTTGTATATTTCAGTTGGTCTTGTATACTGGCCACTTTCTCTTACTATTCACAATCTTTTTACTATACAGTTTACCTATATTCATATCTTGTTGTGTGCTTGGTTGTGTGTGTTTACAGGTTATAAATGCAATGCCTTCCCGTTTTTTATGGAATACGCCTTTCGGTGCTAGTTGCCAGCCCCTGGCCTATGGAAGGCGGGCTTTGTGTAGTCATGACATGAGCCCCGGGGAACGGGTCGTGACATGGTTCCCACAAAGGTAATTTAATGCGGGTAAATGTTACTTTCAGTTATCAGCCTAAAGGTTCCATTTGGGTTTCCTTTATCCCAATTAGGACTCCTATTGTTGAAAAAAACCCTCGAGTATATGGGTGGTCATTCGGTAAGTTGACACTTGTCATAGATGGGAGCAGCATGTAATGCTTGAGTAAAATTGGATAAACAAGAGAAGGGAATGGTTGGAAATTTATTAATCTATGTGACCCTTCTTCTTCTCTCTAATGATGGATGAGTTAGTAAGTCTTCAATGATGTAAATAGTCATATGGGGTAATATGACTCTAGGCTTAAATATTTTCTACAATCCATAAGATACTAGGATTCAAAGGGCCAATAGGCCTATGGATAGTATCAAATGGTATATCACTATGTTGATAAAACCATAGGGAGGTGTGTGTTGATACACAAAGTACCCATAAAATTGATAAAATGGTACATCAAACCCAATTATTTTAGTAGAAAATATATTTAAAACATAAGTTCTTATGATTTAGTCATAGGTAATCTCCAATGTAGAGTGGCCAGAGAATTAATGAAAATATAACTCATCTCAATGCTCAAGATGATGATGTTATAAATGTATTGGGTGTTGTAACACTAATAATTAGTTATTTTTTTGTCTTTCACACTTGAGGCTATTGATGTGTGTGCATGTGGCTCAGAAAAAGTGTCACATGTATGTCTAGAGTAAATTGTGATCTATTTCACTTTTAAGCGGCTAGTTTTCTACAATTTTTATTTAGTGAATTGGGAAATAATGTTTTACAAGTACATAATTCATGTTCAGTGGAGTATGGAGTTTGATCCATACAAATTATTTTATTCCTAGTAAATGATGAATATAACACTCCTAAAGTGGGTAGTATCACATCAGTCATGGAAAATCATTACCTTCAATAAAGAGAGAGATCAATTATAATGGCCATGTGAATATGATTATAACTTCTCCTAAAATTCCATGAGGCTAGTATTTTGGGTTATCTTTTCCTTGATGATGAAGGTTCTGATAAACTAAGTTATTGGGTTTTATATAGTCTTTATGGTTGATTCATTCTTAGGGAGCATGAGAAACCCATAGAATGTAACATTTCTTAGAAATTTTGGTTCTTGCAATGAAAAATGAAAATAAAACGGTTGGTTATGTACGAAACCATTAAAAAACTATTAGTCATGTTATAATTAAAGTGTTATGCTTTAATTATGATAGGATTCATTTCTTGGTAAAGGGATCATGGTCGGGTAATGGTGATGATATTACCCAGTCGTGATAGTTGTATCACTATGAGGGGGATGGGTGAATTACTGATATATTCTTCCATTTTCATTCCTTACTTATTAAAAAAAAATTACACTTATCAAATATTCATTTCCCTACTGAAATAAATTCAAACACACATCCATAGGAACATAAGAATTTACCAGGTTCACTACTCAATAATAGTTATTATATCCTTGGTATGGTTCGAAAACAATTCAATACAAAAAAATACACAAGAAAATAATCTTTTTGTGATTAATTCAATGATTAGAATATTCCCTTACACTTTTTAAGAACTATATTCAAAAAAAATAGTGAATGTGCTTCATGTAGCAAGAAATTATGTAAAACATTTTTGATAAAAAAACATGTTACAATGTATCCTAATCAAATTTCCTAAATATGATCTTTTAAAACAATTATTTACTTTCTTACATAGAATATGTTAAGAACTTCCTAGAATTTTTAGTGATACTAAGTCCAATTTTCCAATAGTATTTCCATTTTTGGTTGCTCAATATGGAAAATGTAACTTTAGAAGAGTACCGCTTGAAAGAAATATGATCTTCTTATTCTTCAATCTGAAAATATAAATACGATTTTCCTTTTCAAATTATCTATCTCAATATGATAACTAGTTGAATACTATTTTCCTCTTCTTCTTCTTCATCTTATGTTTGGATAACTTATTTAATAAAGAAACATCCAGAAACCCTTTTCACTTGTTAGAAATGTGGAGCCTCTCCCTCCTCTTTCATGAATGATACATGTAAATAGAATACAAAAAGTATTGTCCTCCTTTTATAGACACACCAAAATGGTTTAACTGGGATTATGAAATTGTTTTTCTGCTTCACTAAATTTATAAAATCTTTAACCTACCTTAAATATCATATCTTTCTTTGACTCTTTAAATTCCCCTTGAAATTTGGATATTTATTTGAATTCTTCAATGCTTCATAATTCCTAACAAATCTCCAGTTTGAATCTGATACTCTATTTTAATTTTCCCATTGTGATTGTCCATTTTGATTTTCATCTTGATTTCTTGACCAACTTGTATGTTTTTAATTCAATACTTCTTAACACACTTGAGTCAGATTTCAATTCCTGATTCCGATTTCCCAAAATGATTCATCAATTATGATAATGGAATTTTGTCACTCTAATTTTTTGGACCAAATTTTAATCAAATCAAAATTTAATACATCTTATAACATTAACCCAGACCACCTAAAAGACTATTTAGCAATTATTATTTCCTCAATGTGATGGAAGAATTTGTTTTATAATACTTCCATCATTACATTTATCCACACCAAATGTAAAAATTAAAACATGTGTCTTCTTGTTACTATTCTTGGAACCAACTCGCATTACAATTACTTTATTATTATGGAGAAAAAAGATTATTTCAAACTTCTTCAACCACTTTTACTTATTATTTTTTGAATATGATACCAAAGATCTTTTAGAACTAAACTTTTTTCTCTTTTTAGATTACAATACTTATCAAATTCATTCTCTGAAGATGTAAATATTTTGGGTTTTGTTCTAACTGAAAACCAGGTTTCTCTCATTACGATCAAGAAAACCTTCTCATCCATTAACATGTTTTTGTTCAGTAATATCATAGCATTGGACTGAGATAAGAAAGGTTTAACTTCAGAAACATCTGTCTTCCAAAAAAATTTGGTTGTAAGCATGAATTGCTTCCTAACTTTTATTACATTAAAGATCGTCTTTATCATCATCTTACTTTACCAAGAAAATTATTATAACTTACCTATCTTCCAATAACATCTATCTTTCCTACTCACCCTAAATATGATTATCCTAAAAAAAATTGGCCAAAATACTATTGGTAGTTCTTTTCTCCTTATTTTATTCATCAATTTAGCATAAAAAGTTTTATAGCTTACTAATGACTTGTGGGAAATAAAAAAACATAAATGAATCGTCAGATTTTTATTGGATCCACATAGAATATGATTAATTTCGTCAACATGATTTTCCTTTCATTTCAGTCTAAAGGTGAGTCTGACGAACCTTTTCTTCCAGAAAACATCTTCCCAATCCAATGGAATTTATTAATAATTGTGAGTCCAATTTTTTTAATACAATGGTTAGTCTAATTTTCACCAAAAACAATGTGATGTGATTTATCCTTCTTTTATATTTCCTTTACAAAAAAATACAATACTTGAATGTGATAATCTCATTTATCAGCTTGGTCATAAAAATATCCCCCTTTATATTTTTTTGTTAAACAATATTTATAAATAATTTAAAATTTTATCCTCAAGATATGGATTAATTATAAACAATTGAAATCCGACATGAGCTAACTCAATATAGGAAACAAGAATCATTGACAACATAACCATTTTTTCCAAGAGTAGTGATTATGAATCTTCCTCGGCTTTCCTTACTCATCTTTTCAACCGTATCTTTTCATCCATGTATTTCCTTCCTAAGATTTATACACTTCATCAACTTCCTTAAAATACAAAAAAAATCCTACAACCACTCCAACAAATAGTTAGAATACTTCATATACTTATAAGATGGATTCATAACTTACCCACAACACTCCCTTTATGCATGCTTCTCTAAGGCTAGATTTATGAAACAATTCTTCCCCTTAATAACATTATCCAAACATAATATGAGATAGGGGAAAATCATATACCTCAACCTTGATGAGATTGTGGTTGGACACCCATGTTAAAACTCAATTTATAAAGTGGTTATTTTGGTAAATGTTTTTTGAATAAGTATACAACTTTTTATGATATTGGAAAATACTCCAACATCAATTCATTTTTCTCCACATGCTCTTTGATGAAAAAATATTTGATATAAATCCGTTTTGAATGAGAATGTTGAATTTTATTCCTTGTATGGTTGATTTCACTTTTTTTATCACACCCCAAGAGTAAGGGTAACTTTACTTCAATAAGTAAATCCTCTAACTGAGACTTCATCCAAATGAGTTGGATAATAGATAGATTGGTAGAAACAAACTCAAATTCATCCATGAAAAGTTTTACTAAATTTTTTTCTTTGTATTCTAACTAACACAACTCTTTCCCAGAAATAACACTACACTAGATGTGAATATTATATTTTCAACCTTTATAATCCAATCAGCATCAAAATACCCAAAAAATGTAATACTTTTTGATCTATCATACCAGATTCTTAATTTTCTTCCCTTTTATATATGTGAGAATTTTTTTCATCAGGTAAATGTGATTAATAAAGAGAACTCTAAAATCTATCTCATAAGGTAATAGATTAACAATGTCAGGTATTGAGGTATTAAAAAATAAAAAACATCCAATCATCATATGAAACTCACTATGATCAACTTTCTTACCTTATTGAGCTTTAGTAAATTTGGTTCCTACATAGATTTGAGTGAAAAGTGGTCTTGAATTTTCCATAGGGAACATTATAAGAATTTACATAGCATACTTTTATTGAGATATAAAAATTTGTGTCTTCTTTTTAAAAATTTTTAACCCAGGAAATGATTTTATTTCCCCATTAATGGACATATCAAAAAACCATTTGATCCCTTTATAAAACCATTCACAAGTTCTTTCATTATTCCAAGAAAAGATAATGTCATCAATATAAACAATTATAATGAAGGAAAACTCATGAATTTCTTTGATATATGTATTGTTATCAACTCTTTATTTCTTAAAACTCATATTCCACAATAAAGTATACAACTTGGAATACCTTGGACTTAGATCTTATTTCATCCCATAAAAGGATTTATTCAACCTGTACGCATATTTTCCATCTTTCCCAACAAAAATTCTATAAGGTTATTGTATCTAAACTTTATCAGTGAGATCCCCATTCAAAAATACAGTCTTTGCATCCATTTGAAAAAATGTAACATCATTGTATAAAAATATCAAGAAAATTTATAATTGTTTCTAACCAATCCACTGGATCAAAAGTATCATAAAAATAAATACCATCAATTTTTTATTAACCTTTGCATACAAATCTTTCATTATTCCTTGTCAATTCACCTTATTCATTCATCTTATTCTGAAAAAATCATTTTGTACCCATAACATTTTTCTTATCCGGCTTGGTTATGAGTTCCCAAGATCATTATTTTTTATATGATTAATCTCTTCATTCATATCCTTATCCAATTTTATATGCACAAAGGTTTTATTTACCTCTTTCATCTATACTTTTTAATACAAAAAATTATGTGTAAATGTTTTTGAAGTTCTTCAAGTTTGAACCTTCTGATGTAGGTCACAAATAATGTTCTAAGCCTCCAAAAACTTACTTAGCCTAGGATAATTTATTTTAGTTACATTCTCATCATTTGAAATAGCTGAGTTCGATTATTCTTCTTTATTAGGATTACCATTGTTGGCATCTTTATTATAATTGTTAAAAACAACATTCCTTTTCATACCCAACATCCTTATCAGCATAATTCTGTTTTTGTTTCAAAATATTTCTAACATCTTTCACATCAACAGAATCAAAAATTCTTCATATCTCTTTTATTAAACATATTTATACTCTTCCATCATGAGAATAACTAAGAAAATTTTCATCTTCACCTCTATTCTCAAACATTCTATGGTTTCCACTTTTCTTATTTATGATGCATTGACTCCCAAATACTCTAAAGTGTTTTGAACATATATTTTTTTCAAAAATAATTTCTTATAGATTCATATACATACTTGGCCGATAGAAACATCAGTTTTGGATATACAAAATAATACACATGGATTGACTCCAAATGTAACGATAAATAACATGTTCAAGTAACATAGTTCTACACATTTCCACCAAACTCTTATTATTCCTTTTACAAACCAAATTTTATTGAGGAGTATACAATGAAAAAAAAACATGATGAATTATATGATTTTGAAGATAAATTTTAGATTATTCAATTTTAATTTAACCACCATTATCGGTTCTCAACTTCTTCCCTGAATACTTAAATTATTTCTCATATTTCAACCTGAAACTTTAGAAAAAATTTAGAGCTTCTAACTTGTGTTTCATATATGCAAAAAAAGTAATGTGAGTAAATTCATCAATTAAAGGGAGGATGTACTTATCTTGTATAGTTTATTTTTTTATCCTTTTCCAATAAATATTGGAATGAATAAGTTATAGGGGTCATTTTGAACAAATCTCAATGCTATTATGCACTGATTTGGTAATTTTTCCTTTCTAATGAATTGTGAAACAATGATCTCTTCTTTTTAAATACTATGAATACCCCAAACACAGCCTCACTTTTATAACTTTCTCATGTTTCTTTAACACTTGTGCCCCATCCTTTTATGAAACAACTAATTCTCTTTGACCATGCCCAATTAACAAGAGTTTTTTATTTCACCAACTTGGAAAAAGTTTCATTTTGTATGTTGTACCCTTGTAACTATCTTTCCATATTTCTAAATTTTCATATCAAAATCTTATTTTCTGAATGTAAAATTTTTACCCTCATCACAAAGCTCATAAACACTCAGCATGTTGTCTTTCATCCCATCATCATATAAGGTTTTCTTGGATATCATCTTTTCTTTCCCAATGATGTTTGATCCATCGCCTTTGATTCATATAGATTCATCATTTCATAATTTCATAATTCCTTCTTTTTAGTATTTTAAATTATTTAATAACTTTAATTATCATTTCATGTGAGAAAAACAACCACTATCAAGAATCTAAGGTTATTCTCCTTTTATAATATTCAAAGTTTTTTCAACAAAAAGAGCCTTTTCTTTCATCACATATAGCTTCATAGAATTGTTAATAGAAATTTGTTGTGCTGGTAAAAAAAATAACAAAACCCTTAACAAAAATTCCAGGTTGATCACATATTCCCAAAATAGTTTTCAGGGGTTGGAACCTATTCCCAAATTCCACACCATCTGTCTCAAGTTTCTTTTGAACTTCTTTCTCAGACTTCTTCATTTAAGAGGATTGAATCCCCCTCAAACCATTCCTTATATAACCTCTAGAATTTTAGTAATGCTTTTTCATGAACAAACTCATATTTTCTATACGTCCAAAGCCCCCACAATACCATCAATATCCATAGAAAATTAATATTCGTCTAAAAATTTTGGATTGATCGGTGTTGTGTGTATGTTTCTCATCAATATTCTTAACAAAACTTATTTGACCACCAACCATTCTATTTTCAATTGGAATATTCTTTTTTAGTTAAATTTTACTTTTAGACGTATTAAAACCATAAGTAATTGAAACTCTTCCACACTTTTATTGTTTAGTAATTTTTTCGAACTTATAATTTTTATAAACTTCTAATGTCAGGACTTTGTTGGTCTTTTACAAATACAAAACCTTCCCATATTTCTTCTATTTAGAAACAAGTCCATATTTCTTCTCAACCATTAAAGGTAACATTTTTTTGATTTTTCTTAGGTTCACCCTTATAATAACTATTACTAACTTCATAAGTAGATTTTTTTAAATTTATACCTCTCTCTTCATCCATAAAAAGTTTTTTATTAGAAAAGTTCAAATTATTCTTATTTTTCCTTCAACTTAACTTTTATTTGTTCATTTCAATTATTTTCTTTCTCAATAGATTTCTTAAATTCATAAATATCTTCCATCAACTTGACTTTTTCATCAGAAAAAACCTTCTTGATTATTTGATAAGAAGATTTCATTAGGAACATCCTATTTTCCTTCTCATGCCTTCTAATAATTCTCATGAATTTTTTCAACTCTTATTTCAAACGAACTCTAAGTAATGTTTATTATTATTCTTCATAACTACTACTTCTGAATCCTTAATTATTCATTGTTTCAATAAAAGTATTATATCCAAATTTTTCAAAATATTTTTCGGATTTAGATTCATTATCTTCTTCTTCTTTATCATTAGAAAAAAAATCTTTTAAATTTCAAGAACATTTTATCTATCCCTATAGAAAAAATTTATCCATGTCACCCTATTTCTTCCACAACCTTCTTGTCCTTATTTCTTCTTCATTTCCATCTTTTTCTTTCTTTATTCATGGAAAATTGGCGCAAAGTGTCCAAAGACTCCACATTCAAAACTATTCAAGTGAAGTTTCCCATTATTGTTATCTATACCTATTCTTTCATTTTTATAAAACAAGGATAAAAAATACTCAATGTTTTTACATGCCTCATTTTTTTAGAGATATTCAGAAAAATCATATTCCCTAAGAAACTTCTAGAAATTTCTTTCATGGTGGAATTAAAATACATTTATATATTAGTATTTTTTATTCCATTCAAAACATTCATGCTTATAATTTTATAATTAATGTGAGTAATATGAATATAATCTAGAGACATATTTTCAATATATTTATCTTACAATGAGGAAAAAATGGTATAAAACTTTTCTCAAAGAAACCCTAACATCTTTTCAACAACTATAGAATCCTCTAACTTTTCACCAATACATCAGATAGTGTTGAACATTTTTTTACCATGGAAAATAAGTCCCTAATAGATTCATACTCACCCATTTTCATATCTTCATTCTTTTTCCTCCATATATGTAATCTTTCCTCCAATACTTTTTTATTACCTTTATAAATGTTTTTCAACTTATCCCAAAATCCTTTAGTAGTGGAATTACCATTCACTCTTAAAAACTCACTTTTAGAAAGTGATGAGTGTTATTAATTTTTAGCTCTTCCATCATTTTCAATATTCTTCTTATCAATAGGTGTAAGAGAAAATTTATCATCAACAGGAGAAAATACCATTTTTGTATCTTCAATAGCATCATACCCAAGATACATAAGATAATAATCATTCAATATTTATATATAGATATATAATAGTTCTTTCTATAAAATATCAGAATACCTTTTCTGTGCACATGATTCATATTCTCCATCAAAAATTCTGTTTAAAACGTTAGTAATGAATAATGGAAGGGATACTTAGACTCTTATACCAATTGATATTACCCAGTCAAGATTCTTTTATCACTGAAGGGGGGAGTTTAATGAGTGATATATTTTTTCTTTATGTTTCCTTACTTATGAAACAACATTCACCACTTATTAAATATTATTTTCCCTACTAAAAAAAATTCAAAAAAATATCCATTGGATCATAAGAATTTACAGGGTTCACTACTCAACATGAGTATCTACATCCTTGGAATGGTTTGGAAACAACACAATACAACACAATCCACTATAAAACAATCCTTTTGTGTGTAATAAAATGAGTAGGATATTCCATTAAAATTTTGTATCACTCAATTTAATATAATATTTTGTGTGCTTCATGTATCACAAAAATATGTAACAAATTTTTTGTTACAAAACATGTTATAGTAATTCTTGATCAACTTCCTCAAATATGATATTTCAAAATAATTCTTCACATTCTTACTCAGAAGCTAGTAAGAACTTCCATGACATTGTAATGATACTAAATCGATTTTCCCAGACCAATTATCAAATATGATAGCTCAATAAATAAAATTTAACTTTCGAAGAATACCATTTTGAAGAAATATGTACTTCATCTTCTTCAGTACATAAATCTCAAAATAATTTTCCTAGTCTGATTATCCAGCTCAATAAGATAACCAACTGAATATGATCTTCCTACTCTTCTTCTTCTATCTGACTAACTTCTTTGAGAACCCATAATCTGAAAACCTTCTTCTATTTCTATAAATGTGGAACTTCTCTCACTTCTTTCATGAATAATATAAGTAACTAGAATACAAAAAATACTCTCCACCTTTTAAACACATATCCAAAAGGTTTAAAAGGAATTATTAAAAGGTTTTCTTACCTCACTAGATTTCTTGGATCTTCAATATTCATTAAATCTCATGTCTTTATTTGATTCATTCAATTCCCCTTTAAATAATGATCTTTCTTTGACTTCTTCCACACATAAAACTACCTAACAAATCTCCAGTCCAAATCTGATTCCCCATTCATTTTTTTCCATTATGATTCTCCATTATGATGATTATCCTAATTTATTAACTAACTTGTAAACATGGAAATGAATACTTCTTAAAAACATCAGACTAATTCTATTTCCTCATTCTAATTTCCTAATATGATTTCTTCATTATAATAAATTCATTTGGTTACCCCAATTTCCTTGACCAACTTTTAATCAAATACAAACTAAATACATGTCATAACATTTCTCTACACTACCTAAAATACTATATTCTGATTCTAATCTTTTCAATACGATGGAAGAATTTGTTCGACAACAATTTCTACATTACGCTTCTCTGCACCAATTATAAAAATAAAAACATATGTCTTCTTACTAAAATTCTCATAAACGACTCTTATTCTAATTTCTTCATTATAATGGGGAAAATAGATTCTTTCATACTTCTTCAATAGCTTCTATTTCTTATTTTATAAATAAAATACCAAATATATTTAATCACTCAAGTTCTTTCTCTTTTCATATTATAATAATTATCAACTTCAATCTCCAAAGATTTAAATATTTTGGTTTTTGGTCTTATTGGAAACTAGAACCTTCAGTTTCTCTCATTTTGTTAAATCAAACCTTCTCAGCCTTTAACAATATTTTTCCCAATAATCTCATACCGATGGACTGAGACCGGAAATATTTTACATCGACAACTTACTTATTCCAAAAAAATTCTTATAAACATGAATTCTATTATTAATTTTATTACATTGAGTACCAAGTCTATCATCTTCTATCATTACCAAATAATGTATCATAACTTCCCTATCTTCCAAAAACATATATCATCCCTACTCAACTGGAATACGATTTTCTAAAATATAATTTTCCTAGATACTTTTGGAATTATCTTTTCTCCCACTTTCCTTCATCAATGTAACATCACAATTTATACAACTTACATATGATTTCTAAGAAATAAAAAACATAAAATCGTTATCATATTACTATTGTAACCATGAAAAATATGATTACTTTCCTAAACATGATCTTCCTTTAATTCCAAACTCATGGTGAGTCCAGTGGACCTTTTTTTCAACAAAACATCTTCCTAAAAAATTGTTAGTTTAGTTATAGACATCATAGGATTTTATGGGATTTAGTGGATGTGATCTAATTAACATCATGTTTCTATAGGTTCAAGGCATCAATATTGGGTTTTTAGACATGTAACCTATTTATAACAAGAATTTTCAGGGATATTTGGCCAGTAGTGGCATGGATTTCTTTCCTCCTTATTCATTAAATGTGGTTGGTGAGGAACAACTACTGGAATATCATTGAGGGGGGATGAGTATAGTGAAAAGTCTATCCATTTATTTTGAAGGGAAATCCATCATAAATAGGATATAATTGGTCCATTGGAAATGGAAAATTTTATTAGATGAAGATTATATTGGGTGTGTTGTTAGAATTCTAAGGGATTGTCTGTTTAGGTAATCCCCATTGTAGAATCACCAAGGCTTAGAATTAGCTGATCAAACTAGAAACTTTTAAGGTAAGTTCTTTGTTCTTTTTGTTTAGATTGTTGAAAACCTGATCATGCCTCATTTTAAATAAGCTCAGGTAAGATTCATCATGATGTTCAATTTTCAATACAAGTGTTGTCTCCAGTTTTAAAAGATTTTGTATCATATGCATAAATTTATTCTTGATGGTGCTTTTGGAATTTAAAATACAGTACCGACATTTCATTATGAATTCATTGACCCATGTACATTGTTTGATGTTTCTTGGTTCCAAAACAATTCATAGAGATTGTAATTTCTATGGTGAGTAGATTAAAAGGTCACGTGTCTTGGACCAGTTGAAATTTCTATATAATTTTTAAATTTTCATTCGATGGATAGGATGAATGTTAAACTAAGCTTCATAATGGATCTTTGATCATTAGAATGCCTAAAAGTGTTTCTTTTGATGTTTATTAAGTTCTAGGAGGTACCTCGTGTGTTTAGATGAGTTTTTAGAGCATTATCCACTAAGGAATCGCTTGTAGGGAGAAGTTGGAAGGGGCACATAGTTTGTTTAAACCATATGGACCTCTAGGATAAAGCATGAATCTGGTTCCATGGTAATTGAGGATGTCATATGGTTCAATCTAACTATGTTAGAGGAGTATCATGGCCATACAAGGGATGTATAATAAAATGTAGAGGTGGGTGCATGGGCAGCGCACTGTTCGGAAAACTGTGTGCCTAGCCTACACCCTTAGTACCATATAAATAGTGAAACCACATTATTAGAACATAGTTATCCATTCAATGTGGATAGGCCATTTGTTTCATTAAACGGGTGATTTTACCCTTTTCCTCCTCCCTTCATTATGTTTTTCCTCCCCTCTTTCCACTTATTTCTTCGATACATGTTGGCCACTCGACTCTTACCTTTGTCTCTCCTCTACGCATCTATGGTTCTTCATCATCTAGAATCAGAATCAAATGTTGTTGGTCAAATTTGATCTCTATAATTAAGTTTTTCAATAATATCTCTCCCCTTATTTTTCTCTCTCTCCATATTTTTTTTACCTATATGTGAGCGAATTCTAATTATTTCTAGGTTATTTATTTTGTTTCTTCGATTTCTCTCTAACCTTATTAAATCAAAGCATGGTATTGGATTAGTGAATCATCCTTAGTATAAGGTACATGTTATAATTCCTTTCCGTAAAAGTCTCGAAAATTTATAAAATATTGTTTTTCTCATGCCAAATTTTCTTCATGTTGCTCATAGATTTTAAAATTTCATAAAATTAAATGGTTAGACCATGAAATAGATACCTTCTTAGAACCGATGTATAGATAGATTTTGTGGAACTAGTTAAAAAACCATTTCAGGTGGGTTTGATTTAATGTTAATATTTTATCATTTCCAACTTGTTTTTTATCTCCCCTTGGGTGTTTTTCTTGGCATTTACTGACAAAGTGTTCAAATAAAGTTAATATATTGTTTAAGACATGTATTTAATAAGGAAATGAGTTGAAATTTTCCATGACAGTATACTAAAGATATTTTTTGACTCTTAATGTAATCCTATAAATAAATAAATATATATATATATATATTAAAATTTTTAAAGGTTTGGTTAGAATAATGGACCTTGATTTATTCCTCCTTATTGTTGGGTTAACCCCTATTTTTAATGGATATGGCTAATTGAAGTAATTGAAATGATAATTGGTATGGACCTTACCATGGATTTCTTAACTATGTAAATGGAATTTCCAAAATTTTACAATTGAATTGTTATATAGAACTCTCATAGATATATATTCTCTATTATTTTTTATTGAAAAGTAAAATGGCATGCTTACAAACATGAACTATTTATATTATTAAATTATGATTCTAGACATGGAATCCTTGGGCATGAAATACATTACATTATGATACTTAGTCATGGAGTACCTAGGCATGGCATCCCTTATATTATTATACTCTGGCATCGTGTACCTAGGTATGGTGTCTCTTAAATTATAATACTCAATCATGGAGTCCTTGGGTATGGTATCCCTTATATTATAATACTCAGGCATGGTGTCCTTAGGAATGGTGCACCTTATTAAAAAGTAATGCTAAATATATTATTGTTATATATGGATGTCATGTAACTAAACCACAACCCTTATATGATTCATGTGAATCTATGAGAATATTAGTGTATAATTTTATTTATATATATATAAATATATATATGAGGGATTCTGTTTAGATACATTCTAACTTAGACCAAAGAAGTTAAAGTTGTCCAAGTGTTTCAAGGAACCTAATATTGATGTGTTTACATTATTATTTCCAACACTACATTACTTATTATATACCATCACACTATAAGATTAGTGTTTCTCATGTGATGAGCATAGACTTAGCTAAATTGGGAGTTGAAAGCCTAGTATAAGGTAATAGTGAAGGTGGAATTATGGTGACATTATCAAAATAGAGACCATTATCCATAGGAGAAGCCGTTATAGTATAGGTAAATGGAGTTTTGAAATCCCTGGAATAATTAACTAGAAAAATGATTGATAATGGTCCTTACATGACTTAAAGCATACATCCCTTTATACTAGCAGTTTTTGACATGGAGTGAGGTTTTATCAATATCCTATAGAAATTATAATCTCTATTAAATAACTATAAATATTATAGAAAGAATAATAAATCATTATATAAATTATAATATAAAAATATGGACATTTAAATGGTAATCCAACCATAAGAACATAACACATTCTATAACAAAATATGAACCTATGTGAATGCCATATATATTGTACATTAGGTTTAGGATCTCCCAATGGGTTAATAAGATAAAAACAAAATCCAAAATGTAAAAAAGAATGGATAAATTAAAAAAAAATATTCCAAGGCCTATCTAGTTCTCATATCCAAATCCCAACCTACCATTTATTTCATATCTATCAGACATGGGGGCCTTATGCTTACCCATATCAGGATCCATTAAGACTATATATCCACTACAGTACATGTTTCAGGTTCGATAAATATACATAGATAACCACCACCAATTATGTCTCTAAATAAATCCAATATATATGTATCTATAAAAAATTTTATATGGAATTAAAAAATAGATAAAAACAAAATCTATATCACATAATAGAGGGATAATAACCACTCAGATGAGGGACTATTCATACTTCAGCTAGTGTAGAAATAGGATGAATATTCACATTTTTTGGTCATGAAAAGAGACTAAGGATTCATCACTATATATAAAAACAAATGTTGAATGTGGTATATCCCTATAAGTTAAGAATGGGTGAATGATACATTACCGTAATATTTACCAATGATGAATAAGCTTTGACCATAATAAACAATAAAGGTTTATGAATTATCAGAATCATAATAAAAGTTAATGAATGATTTATCATTGAATAAATAACCATAGATAAAAAAATTTATCACCATGTAAATAAATTATAGGTTAATGATTTATCATTGATGACACCCAACAAATGATCATTGGAAAATCTACTTGGGATGAAATACCTTAATCCATGGTATTCTTTTCTCAATAAAACAAAGAGAATAAAGATGAATTATGTGGACTGCATAAACATCATAAGGACACGTGATCACATGACCTTTGGAAGGTCATGTGAGTGGATCATGCATATTAAAAGATTTTACAATGATCATGTGAGGCCCCTTTGACAAACACTTCTATTCTTGAGAAGGCATCCAAAAAACCACCAATGATCAGGTGGAGGCTACCCGATGAGTTCCTATTTTCATGCGACTTGTCAACTTATAGATTCCAAATATTCATCAAAACCCCCTTATAAAATAAAGGCAAATAAAGGAGTAATCCTCATGTGAAGGAGAGTTATGTTGATATTTTTGAGACGTGTACATACAATCTGTAAGACCCCACAGATCCCCATGAGGCATGTCAAACTTATCATGCAAGAGCATGTTATTGTGTCACCTTCATCATGAAAAGGACCTCATACAAATTTGTTCAATCATATGACTCTCCTACTATTCCACAGACAATAATAGTAGTTTTCTATGTAAATATTTGTGCATCACCATGAGATCCATCATTAGTCACATGATGCATCCTATATATGGAGAGTGATTTTCCCTAACAATGATTGCAGGACTTCAATATTTCACCTACCCCTGTGAAATAAATAATTAAATAAAAAGGTAAAAGGTTGAATATTATTATGAGGGGAAGTTACATTGATCATTACATGAAAGGGGTTATATTCCCTAAAAAATCACTATTTTTCTTTCAAAGACACATAAAAATCCAAAATGATATCATGTGGGACCTTAGACATTTCAGACTGATCCTAAGGAGGGCCCCTTGACAAGATACCTTATTCTCAGGAAGAACCCCATACAAGTGATCCTTGATCACAAAAAATCATTTCCATGGATACCCTGGTATTGTGAAGACTCCTTGACATGTCGGCCTGACCTCATTAATGTTATCTGACATGTAAATATGGTTAGAAAAAATCCATTTTATCAGTCGAGGCCAAACAAACAAGGATATGGAGAAAAAATTTCATAGTAGATGTAGTAATAATGCTCCATGAATGACACACAAAAGTATCATGTGAGTTGTGTGATATAAAATTACCTCCATTGACTGGAGATCATATATTATCATATGTGTTCCATAAAAGGTGGTGTATAACTGGGGAAGTGAGGCCTATAAATTCCTCCCCCCAGCAAAACAAAATAGACACACACACATGGGTGACTACTACATGGGAGAACATGAGCAGATTTCTCATATCGGAAAGTCATGCGACTGAAAATTTCATTTTACAAGTAAATATAAATAATGACCTAAGAGTTTACATGAACTATTTTTTTCTTCATTCGATCACACAATAGATCATCAGAAGGACATCCAACATTTCTTCTAGATTAGGTGAAGGATGTTTTGTATATTTATTGGGTCATGTGAAACCTAAAATAAGCTAACACTAGACAAAAAATTAGTCATATATTCAGTATAATGATGGAATAAAGGTCGAAAAATATAGGATAATTATGAAAATATAGATACGATAATCTTCATGTGCTTCGTATAACTTACCCATATCATGCCACATAGCTAGGATGTGTCTCCAAAGTCATGAAACACTCTCTCAATATATAATTTTGAACATGATATGTCCCTTGGACATGTCAAAAAAGTATTGTGGTGCCCTTTGGTAATTCCATCAAAGTCTTTTGAAGTCCTCCAATCAAGTCATCCATATCTTGCAATGTCCTCCAGACATGTTGTCCAAGTCATGGGGTGGAACAAGGGAAATTCATCCACATATCGTGATGTCCTCTGAACAATCCATCATGGACTAGTGATTTCCTTTAAACAAGTTATCTAGATAATGAAATGTCCTTCCAAAAATTCAGTCACGTCATGTGATGTCCTCTGGATAAGTCATCTAGGTTATGTGACACCCTCCAAGCATGTCATCCTTGATCATGTGACACCCTCCATGCATGGAAATCATGATCATGAGAAACCCTCTTGATATTTCATCCATGTTCATGTGATTTACTCAATATATTATATTCAGATTGTTTGATATCCTTAGGATAGGTCAACGGGATCATGTGATTGTATTTTTTCATGTTTTTTATGAATCCATGAAATATATATACATCATTAGACATGTCATATAGGTACCTAATGCTTGTTATGAAGACAATTAGGATATGTCAACCAGATAATAAGGACATGTTAGGAAGACATCTTGGGATATAATAACCTTTTCCAATGATCATATTTGGGAATACCCCCCCCCCCCCCAACTAAACTATAAGAACTCTGATTCCTTCTATAAACAGCATTTTTAGAATTCCTTCATAACACCCAAACTCTAATGGGCACCCAATTATTTGTATTCCCCAATGTACGTCCAACATTCTAACCCATGGGACCCAAACTTTTCTATGGATGCATCATTATTAATCATCCATACGTGGATTTATAAGTAAACTAAACAATAAGAACATTGATTCCTGGTATAAATAGGTTATACATGTTTCCTTACTAATTCTTGATCTCAAATGGGCATTCACCTCAGTATAAGACCCTACATGTCTCTGACATTCCGACCATTTGGACGTAATATCTCCCATGGTTTTATTATTCTTCATCATCCACCATCATATTGAGAAGGAAATTGAACTATGAGAAATATTATTTTTGTTATAAGAATTGTATGTCAGATTCCTTCCTAAGACTTGAGCTCAAATGGGAATCCACCTTAGTGTATGCCCCTCATTGTCTTCGATATTCCAAACATTGGAACCCAATATATCTCATGGGATTATCATTCTTCCTCATCCATCAGTTGATTGAAAATGTAATTGAACAATGATAACTCTGATTCCTTCTATAAATAAGGTACATAGGATCTTTCCTAATTACCAAACTCAAATATGTATCCACCTTGGTGTAATACCATACATACCTCTAACATTCCACCCATGGGACCTAAAATCTTTTATGGGTACATCATTATTACTCATATATCAGTGGATTGAGGAGTCAACTAGACGATGATGAATCTGATTCCTTTCATAACCAGGATACATTTTATGCCTTCCTATGGACTGATATTCATATCAAACACCCCATAAGGGAAGAACTAATACATAATTCCAACATCCATATGCAATGATACTTATTACATTTTACACATTGTTTCTCACACTAGGAATGGATCATATTGGTTTAGGTATTTTCAATCATTGTATCATTCACAACATTAATATCCACCAGCCAGGGAATCCTTAGTTTGTATGTACCATTCAATGGAATGATATGATTATACCCCATATTAGGGAACCCACCTTAGGGTTTTCCCTAAGGGAACGAACGAACTATGATGAATCTGATTCCTATCTATGCAGGATATGTAGGAAGCCTTACTGAGGAAATAACTCAATACCTGGTTCCCAAGTGCCCTCATATATGTCATTTTATCATGATGTTAACTTCACGGTTCTAATGAACTTTTTATGTTTGTATTACTTTTAAAAATTGGATACATAGGATGCCTCCTAAAGTTTAAATACCATCCTCTATATATTAATTATCTACCTGGGTGGTAGTAAATTAGAGAGTTCTTATTTATATGGATTTAAAATATAAGATACTACCCATTAATGGGGAATGGATGATGAACCTAATATATATATATATATATATGTGGACTCGTCAATAGACCCCCTTTACACAAAGAAGGATTCAACACATGATCATTTTTTGGGGTAACTGATCCCATATTGGTATTATGAAGATATATATCTTAAATCTATAAGAGAGTACCAAAGTAGTAAATATGTACATCACAAAATGTGTGATGGGCCTGACCTCCCATCATATTTACCAACTCGAGATCTTAAGAATCATTGGGTCAGAAACCCCAATTGATTTCCTACCTTTAGAAAGAAAGTCTGTACTCAGTTATGGATATAAGAACCATTATTATTTTTCATTAATAAAAAAAATGTTGAATTTTCAATGAATGATTGTATAATACATTGACACCTTGAAACTAGAAGAAAAAATAACATGTCATATCTTTCATTGGAAAAAAATGGTGAACCTGATGTGAAATTGGAGACCCTAAAATAAAATAGGTCTACGCTCATTGAAATATTTTTCCCCACGCGTGAATCTTTTGTTATAAAAAATGGTAAATTAGATGTGAAATTTTCAATTCTAAAAGAAAATAGTTTGGTGCACATTGAACTATTTTCTTCCCACATGTGCATCTTTCATTAGAAACAAAAATAGTGAACCCATTGTGAATCTATCAAATAATGAAAATGATTAGTTGACCAAATGTAATCTACGTTCTAATGATATAATTCCATCCTCACTATGAAAATTACACATGAGAAGAATATTCTAACTAGGAATAATAAAGGAAATTTATTTTACCTATGCGAATCAGATTAAGAATGTATCATGCCTGTAATGATCCAGTAATTGGTGACTTTTTTTATTTTTTTATTCATGACTATAGATGTTTCTCTCACAAAAAACACCATAAGTAAAGATTATGTCTTTATTTAAATATTGTTCTATAAAATTATCTATGATTAAAACCCCTGTGAGTCATAGAAAACCCTCACCGAACCAACACCTTCAAAATAAGGTGGTGAACACAATGGTTCATGAATAAATTTGTACTGTATGATCCTGACCCTTGAGGTTGAATGTATGATTCTCCAAATGATAAAATTGATGAGTACTCATAATCCAAAAAAATTGTAGTAAAGCTAGTGGTTATCATTTATACCACAATCACTTTAGATCCTTTTCCCTGAAGTGATAAAATTACCAACATTAATATCTGGTGATGGTGGATCAAGGAGTCAACTATAACACCATACTGGTTTTGGAGCATCCAAGGTTGGTTCCTGTCAACTATTTTCACCAGCACCCTCCCACTGGTTCCCATTAGTCACTTATCGAGGGTACCACCTAACACATTTCCACCAACGATGGTCACGTATAGGCCCCAGGGAAGTTTCATTATTTGTGGAATTATTTGGATAACTGGGAGTGCTTTCATATCCCTAATTCCGCTGATGAAGTTTGTCAACATATTTTGGTTGTAGTCAGCATATAGGATCATATCCATGCTCCTTTGAAGTAATTATATGATAATATTTCTATATTATTCATGGGGAAGGAACATATCCCTACTAAAACACATGAATCCCATCAACATATTCTGATAGAACAAGGAGGAAAAGAGTGGGATTATATCCCCATTTCAATTAAATATATCATCCATGATATATTGGAGACTAAAAATGTGTCAGCCTATATTCCTTTTCACACATTTCTAATATATTACTAAATTATAACAATATCTTATGAACTATGCCGATATATTCTGGAACTGATATAGATTCAAGGATAGACACATATTCCTATCACTATATCCAGGGTATCACAACACTCTGATCAACATGAATACGGGGATACTCAAGAAAAATCATACATTATTTCTCCAATTTGAAATAATTATTAGCATATTCTGATAATTGAAGAGGCACTAGACTAGGCTCATATCCCAGTTCCATCCGGGGCTAACCAAGTGAAAGTGTTACAAGCATAGGGATATAAACACATTCCTTTTGAGAAAAACTGGTGACATATTCCAAAGGCACCTGACTTGTTTCATATTCTTGCTAAAACTAGGGCTCACCATGTGAGAACATCATATACCTTAGTATAGGCTCATGTCCCTATAAGGAATGAGTAGTGATAGATTCCAAAGGAAAAGGATCTAGCTTATATCTCTACTCCAATATAGACCTACCAGGTGAGAGAGGCGCACACCTTATGGTAGGATCATATCCCTATCAGTGATGCAACTTGGCATATTCCAATAGCTCATAGAACCTAGGATCATACACATACATTCACTGATAAATTATTACACCATCATCATTTAGATGATTTAAAGGAGGAGGCTCATATCCCTTCTACCATTCTAGAAGTCCATCAGAATATTTTGACAGATAATATATTTTTGAACTGGTATAATACCCCCACTTCATCAAGGGTTGATTGAAACATTTTGGAAACCACACATAAGAAGGCTCATACTTCTTCTGAAAAGGTAAAATCCCACCCCATACTACTATAGATTCTTAGAAATGGTCTCATATTTTAATAGAACCATCCTGAAAAGAATGAATCATGTCATGGGTTTCCATCACACACAATTCATTCTTGAGAATAGCTATAAATAATCAAACAGGTCACAATCATAGCTCTTATTTAATTTATCTAAGATAAAACCTATCCCACTATGATGGGGGAATATTTACAACCACCTACACACCTTGAATCAATAATCCCTAAGAGGATTCAATACATATCTTCCTTATCTTTAAATCATCCACAACCCATTGGACGGGGTATTTTTATCTTAATCTTCATCACATGGTTTATCACAACCCAGGAGGTTCCTATAGAAATTAGTAGAAACTCTAGATCTTCCCTAACCCATTGGGATGGGGGAATTTATATCTCAATTCTCATCCCATGATTCATCAAATACATGACCAGAATAATCATATACTTAACAATAGGATCAAAAAATTCTAATTGTGGTCCCAAATAGGCCCTAGTCCATAGGGACAGTGTATTTTTATTATCATCACCACCATGGAGGGAATCATTCTTCCCTAGGTTGGCAAGTAAATATCAATGGTCATCATCCCATCCATTCCTCACATTTCCAGATGAATCTTTTCTATTTAGGGGACATTTTTGAAACACAATCAAAAAATACCTCAAGGTCCCTAATCACAGGCTGAGACATGAGGGACGTATGGTGAATTCAATTAAGCCTCGTAGGGGGAATATCAAAAAATTCTAGTATGGATAGGGGTTCTAAAAACGACCCTAATGTATGTAATGAAAAATTACCCTATTACATTAAGAGTAACATGATAACTACCATTTTCCAATACACTTTTATAATGTCATCACCATCAACACAATAAATAATTCTGATCAATATGAAAATTCAAAGGGATGCAATAAGGAAAATATACCTTGATATGAGGGGAATATGGATGAACCAAAAAAGGCTACATGAATTAAAAACCAGAGAATAATTCAAAAATATAGCACCTTGGAATATTAGTTTTCCCCCAATAGAAAAAACGGCCAAGGATAAAGATAAAGAAGTGATCATATCCCACTCTTCACTAAAAAGAGACAACATTCCTTCCCAAGAAGACCATTTGGTGTAATATGAGAATAAGATACAAAATATAATACAATAGGATGATGATATACTTAGAGGAAACATTCTGATTGGGTTTCATATTTAGTATGAGATGAATATCCCTCATCCCAGACACCATGAAAGCATTGATCTACCTATAATAGTGGACTTTGAGCGTCATACCGGTTAAATATCTAGAAAGATATCTACATAAATGATGCATTCCTGGGTTTTTGTGACTTCCCTTCATTATGGTGGTATCCTCTCAAACACCGAGGAGATTATTTACTCTTATAAAGGATCAATAATAGGTGGGATATGAAAATGGGGCCACCACATCAATCCATTCCTAGTCCCTATAGGTGGGAAACATCCTAGATATTATTACCTATATAACTTCTTAAATCCATTTAGTCCTCAGTTGCTCGAATAGAATCCATGGAAGGTTGAAACGTAGCTGTGTAGCCCAAAAATAATCCATATCCCAAATATATGGATGACACTTTTCCCCCACATAATGTTGAAAATCCTACCTTCTATAAATTTGATGGAATGGGAGAACTAGAATAGAATATCATGCACTTCACATCCCAATGCCGTCTGATTATGGGCCCTTAATATTAGTAAGATGTTACCAAGATAAGGTGCTTTGTACACACTCTAATAGTTCAAACCTCTTTTTGTTACAACAACCTTCCAATTGGATCCATTTTAGGTTGAAAGTCCTTCATCATCTATTCATTTACTAGTTTATATCTACACTATGGAAGATGATAATTATAAAACTAAAAAACTAAAACCAATATAAAAATGAGAGGGTAACTAAATTCATATAAAGATAGAAATTTTTAACCTATTCACTCAGCATCCCTCTCTCAATTGAGAAATTACTAGAAGTCTATGATGTAAATATCTAGGATGAGCTATAGACACCAATGATCTGGATTAAATATCCATGAATATTCCCTTAATTTATAGAAACAACAAAACATATTGAAGATTCCATCCAACATACCTGAGCCAAATCTTATACCATGGCCTCATCATAGGGTAAAAGGATTAGTAATGAAGATACTTACACTATTACCCTCAAACCTGTTGAAGTTCCCATTCAAGCACCTAGGCAGGTCAAAAACCACCCAATTCCTCCTATCAAGAGACATTAATAACAAAATATCCCTTAGATATAAGTGAAAGGAGATCGGGGTTACAAGGGATTTTAAGAACGGATGAATAAAATAAAACTACTAAAAAAATACCCTATACCAATGGTTTGGAGGATCGTGGCCAAGTAAGCTGTGATGATAGGTCTGTACCAATGGTTTTAAAAACCATTAGTATAAGTAATATGAAAATCTATACCAACGGTTCTAAAAAACCATTGGTATATGTATTTCAAAAAAGAAACATTTGGTGGTATTTGATCCCAGGACCTCTAGTTTATGATTGAATGACCTAACCACTAACCTAACATGATTTTTGTGAAAATAATTTCATAAATATATATGTATTGTCCTAAATATTTTAAATTTTGATTTATTTAATGTTCTCTGTAAGAAGATTCCATTAAAAATACATGTACCTATACCAATGGTTTTGAAAACCGTTGGTATGGGTTGTTTGATTTTGGAACCTATACCAACGGTTTTTGACAAACCGTTGGTATAGGGGGGACCTATACGAACAGTTTGGCCAAACCGTTGGTATAGGGTCTCTATAATGGACCTATACCAAAGGTTTTGGCCAATCCGTTGGTATAGGTCCCCCCCTATACCAACAGTTTGTCCAAAACCATTGGTATAGGTCCATATAAATTACCTATACCAACGATTTTTGCCAAACCGTTGCTATTGGTCCAAATTAGTGACATATACCAACGATTTTTCCAAAACCCTTTGTATATGTCATATTTCTAGTAGTGTAAACTCCTTCTAAAATGAGATAGTACCAGGTTATTTTCCTACTGCCATGAAAAATAACCAACTCATGCTTTCACAACCCAGGAAACCCATCAAGATCAACCTCACTGATCATCCAAACTATTTCCCTTTCCCTAGATGATTGGGTCATACCATCCATGATTTCTTTATCTTCAAAGACGTCCACCAAAGCATGGTTGATTCCAAATAGACGATGCTGGAAAATTCCCCATAATAGGGGACTTGTGTAACAGTTACCCAATCATAAGAAGCGGGTGATTGTAAAAAAATTACAGGCACGCATTGATAGAAGTTAGATAATTAGATAACTCAAAATAAAGTCAGCCAATCTCATGAAATCCTAAAAGAATAGCTTCACCAACCCATAAAGATTTCATCACATAAGGAGGTGACATCAAATATTCCTACCAAAGGTCTACATTAGCATCATTCACAGGAAGAGACAGAAGTAAAAGATTCACATTCAATTATTATGCAAGCTCTGACTCTTGTATACTTCATCCCTACCACACCTGAAGCATGGAAAATGCCCCACAAAAATAGAACCCTCATCAGATTAAGATCTCATATGTGTCTCTATTAACATATTACACTTGGTATAACCCTTCTCCAATGATGAATATGGCTCTGATTATGAGTTTCAGATACCCGAACGGGCATCAATAGGTCATAGGCGTAAGATCCAAGGATACATTGGATATAATAGGCATGATATGACTGAATATCTCAGTCACATCCCCATATAGAAAATATATATAGTTGAGACCCATTGAAAATCACTCCAAAAAACCAAAAAGATATGTGGAGGTGTCCCAAAATCCTCTAGTTGTCATCTATTCCCATTTATCTTAGATAACCGTATGGAAGGGGTGAAATTATCTGATCATCCCAAATAAAGGGGAGGGTTAGTGTGATCTAAACCACTAGTAGATGATTTCCCATCTACCTCTATACAAGAATCATTTCTATATACCATATATGATTTAGCTCTTGAATTTCAAAATAAACAAAAACCCCACCTTGGAAAGAAACAACCATTATCTTAAAAATATGAAATTTTGAAATAGTTAGTTGTAGTCCTCATAAAACTCTCAATCATGAATTCACTTAATATTTAAAAGGAAATCATATAGGTACTTATAGAGGACCTCTAAAGCACATAGGATTTTGAAATAGAAGTTTTTGTAGCCTTGGTTTATCTAGTGGATACTATGCATAAAAAATTACATGTCACCATATCGTTCCTAGAGAAGGATCAGGAGAAGATCATCCAAGGAAATATCAAACCCCAATATGTTTTCGGGAAACTTGATAATTTTGACATTTGAAGGTCTATTATTAAAAATGGTTACTGAATTAACCTCAAACCTATTCAGAACCTTTTAAATTTGGGATATAACATGGGAGAGTTACCTCATACAAATCTAACCATTGAAGAGTATGATAAGGGAGATCAAATACCTATCTATAATATCAATCCCCAATCACAATTTAGGGATCTAAAATATAACATTGATTTCATGTTTATCTATTAAGACACTACATAAAATATAATCCTCTAAAGGCATTGGATTTATAGCCACGTGGAGGTACCTTCATCATTTAATAAATTCTTGAAATACCCCATTGACGGAAATTTCAACATACAACATGGTGAAAGAACCCACTTTGAGACCTTTAAATCCACATATGAAGAGGTAGGTTTGTATAAAAGGTATGGAAAACAACCACTTGTGTATAAACATTAGAAGGTTGTATACGTTAATTTCTTGGTAACCATCCCCTGAAAATCCTTCAGTTATTCTCAACAACAATTATGTGCTACCCATAAACTTGATTGAGGTTGCATAACTAATCCCAGATGTCGAAGATCCTTCTTTCCCCAAAGACGGTGTAAAATAAAATTAGCTCTGAAATCTCTCTACAATGACTCTGAAAGTAGGGGTGATAATGTATCTTCCCATGGAATATCTTGTTACAATAGTTATAGATATTTCCCCATGTTTTCTATCATACTAAAAAATGCCTCCATAGATTCATAGATGGAAGAAGATGATGATATTTGAAACACCCCTCCTGTATTTAAGGAAGGATTCTCCACCACCATATATGGGTTAAAGAATTTTAATTTGGGAACATAATAAGACCCATGACAAACATTGATATGTTCTTCCTTTACTCTCAAGTATAAAGAGATGTAAATTTCATTTTTAAAGAAACACTGATATGTGTTCATTTTAAATTATATAGAAATTACCATAAAGAACCCTGATGTGGCTACACACCATCTAGCATTAACTGATAACCATTTTGATTTCAAGTAGGTGTCCTCAAGGATACACCCCTATGATTCTTCTAAAGTAGAGTTAGAAGTTGAAAAATTGATCAAAGCCAATTTTTTCCAATAACTGTATTATCCAAGATGCCTCAGAAACATCATACCTATCAAGAAAAATAACTATCATGTTAGGTTTTGCATCAGTTTTAGAGTCCTTAATATAAACTTACTCAAGGAAAAATTCCCATTTACAATCATAGAAATATTTATCATTGAAACTAATGGATTTAAAGACCTTTCTTTCATGGATGAGTATTCAGGGTAAAATCAAATAATGATGACCCTTAAATATGAATAATCCACTCCCTTTACTGTTCATTAAGGGATATTTTTCTATCTGGTCATGAAATTTGGATTAATGAATGATCGTTCTTCTTATCAATGTGTCATTAATGATATATATAAGCCTTTATTAGGATGAACACTAAAATGTTATATGGAAGACCTGGTAGTTAAGTCTCAATGGTGTTGTGATCACCTCATGGGTGTTTGAAAAAACATCTAAAAGTTGTGGAAGAATAGTTTAAAGATGAATCCATTGAAGTTAAATTTTGGGGTGATGTTAGAAAAATTCCTTGGATTTTTGGTATTCCATTATGGCATCGAGTTTGACTTAGAAAAAACTAGTGCAATTATATAAATGTCACCCCCTTGTAGTATCAAAGAACTAAGGGTTCTCCAAGGGAACCACTCTTACATTTTTCATTTTATAGCTCACCAAGATGGAAAATATCTCCTATTCACTAGGATAATGAAGAAAAAAATCAACTGATGATGGGATAAGTACTTCCAAGAATCCTTGGATAGTCTCAGTAAGTATTTGTTACATCCTCCAATCCTGATTCTTATAGTGGAAAGATGTTTTCTCATCTTATATATGGACCCCATGGAATGGTCATTCAGCAATCTCCCCATATAGAAAAATGATGGAGGGAATGGGGACTGTATCTACCACCTCAACCATATAATGCTAGGCATTGAGACCTGATATTATGGTGTCTAAAAGAATAGTCTCACACTCATATTTATAGTGAAAAAGTTGATGAATTATTTGTGGCATGAGGAAGTCCATTTATTCTCTCATATTCACCATCTTATGTACATCATTGTCTTTCCTATACATATTTGGTGTTTGAAACAATGGGTTGTTATTTTTAAATATAATGACATTCAGTTCATGTCACATAAGTTAGTGAAAAGGTAGGCCCAGGATGATTTCCTTGTAGTACATCCCACTCCAGTGAGTGCACAATTGGACACAGAACTTCCAGATAATGAGATTTTCTATTCCTATGAAATTCCCTGGACATAGGAGATTCATTTTTATAAAGCCTCCTAAAGTATTATTATTAAAATTATAGAAAATCCAAATCTCAGTTGGGTTGTTCTAGATATGGTAATTTTTTCTCAAAACAAAGAAAATTTTCCATATTATTTCTCACTATCTGAAGGTTTCATGAATAATGATGTTGAATAGCAATCCTTCATTACTATCATGGAACTACCTATGTAGCTGCTGATAGCCTACTTGATCTCCAAAGAGGATTTAGAGCTACTAAAAAAGAAAATCAATAGTGAATATTCCATCAAAAATAATTAATTGGCCAATATCATCAGTTGTGTTAGAGGATTAGTTGTATATTTTTTTGAACCCAGGTTGTATCATATCCCCCGATCACAAAATGATCATGTCAATTCATTGAATAATATATCCAAATTTATAAAAAATGCTAATATGGATGAGGTGTTCATCAACATCATGCATAAAAGGATGGAATCATTGGTCATCATCTGTGACATGGAAAAAAATAAATCAGATCAACACCACTCTAAAACATGATGAGGTGATATCCTCTCTTGGAAGGATGGAACCCAAAATTGGTTACCTCTAAAGTGGGATGCTTCTAGAAAACCAAGTTTTAAGTGAATAGATATGGTGTTGAGAATAAAACTGTATCCTTTGGGATGGTCCAAATTATAAAAAAAGTCCACTGCAAGTGAGGATTTGATGGAATCCTCCTTAGATGCATAGTAGAAAGAGATATTCCTACAATAATGGAATATGTACATGTAGTATATTTTAGTGATCATCAATATGGGACCAATATTTCCCATAAAATTATAAGCGTTGGTTTCTACTAGAGAAAAATGATATATGAATGGATGGAATTCTCCAGGAAATTTCATGCATTTCATATTCATGAAAACTTTATCCATTAAACACTAGAAATTCTACATATAGCTAAATATTCATGTTCATTTGATGTGTGTGAAATTTATATTGTTGTTCCATGTCCCCAAGATATGGATAAGTAGTTTATGTATATCCTTATTACTACCAACTTATTTTCCAAATAGTTAATTATAATACCCCTTAATAAAATTGGGATGAATAATATAATCAAAATCATGAAGTCCAATGTCGTCACTGTATTTATATTCCCTTATATGATATTGATGTAAAACAATACAAATATCTGATAAAATGATATGATGAAATTGTACCAGGAGTAAAACATCAAGTCCAACCATTCATCCCACTATCATGAATTGAAAAATTGAAAAATAGATTCCTTTAATCAAACTCTATAAAATATACTCCATAAGATGGTGAATAAGGATAAGAAGTCTTGGCTGGAAAATCTCCTTCATGTTTTATAGGCCTACCATACCACCATAGATACTTCTACAAAAGAAAATCTATACTAATTTTTGTATGGAATATAGCTAGTGTTTCCCATAGAATTCGTTTTTCCCTCACTTCAAATACCTATTTGGGAAAATTCTTAGATGATGAGAAGTCACAACATTTCTTGGATGAATTGGAGAGGTCCAATGAGAAATGTTTGTCTACACTGTACAACCTTGAGGTCCATCGGTATCGGATTGCACAATCCTTTAATAAAATGGTTCACCACCATTTTTTCATTCAAGGAGAACTGGTATTGGATATCATAACCCCAATGATACTATAAAAAAACCTCTAAGTTTTGATCCCAAATGGGAAGGGTCATATATCATACATAAGGTTTATTCCAACGTAGCATACTCACCAGACACAATGGATGGAGAATGGGTCCCCCCCCCCCACCAATTTTATGATTCTTAATAAATAATTTTCATAGAATCAATTTAAGCCTCTCACATATTCCACACATTATGTTGATTTTTGGGTAAGCCATCATAGTCACACGATGTCAAACTGCACAATACTTCCTGAATGCATGATGTTAAATAATACAGAAGATTTCTTGACCACATGATGTTAAACTATACACCCAAAATCTTCACCACACGATGTTAAATTAAATTGGAAGTATTGTATCACTGATGATTAAACACAAAAAGTATTGATCTATGAAAAAAAGAAATAAATTCCCCCCATCCCTATGTGAGTGTCAGATCCACATAAGGAATTAAACATCCAAGAACTATGAATGTCTTTATTCCTACCATCAAAGGATACATAGTGACACCCATATCCCAAATCTTGGGTCCAGACATTATATATTCATCATGTTCATTAGATATAAAACTACGTCAAAATGTTTAAAGAATACTTTTTTTTCACATCAAGACACCTTCATTCTAACTATATGATAATAAACTGCATAGTTGAAGTCCATTAAAGAACTATTTGTGGATTTTTTTTCCTACCATTATAGTATTTTTAGTGACACATGGATCTATATTCTTCTGTATAGCCTTGATATTTATTCAAGTCGAGTCACCTTCATCCTTACCACATGATGCTAAAAATCATGGCTAACATCCTCTCTAAATGAACCTAAACTGCATGGTTTTACAAAACTATGTATGTCTTGATTCTCATTCCAATGAGATACAAAGGAATTACTAGATCTTATATCTCAGAACATCCACCACATGATATAAAATTTCTCTACCCCTTCTCTAGTCACTTCTCTATCATGAAATAAACCTTCTAAATTCCTTGTTTCTCATGCTGAGAATATCTCATGTTGTTTTAGAGATTTTGGTAAAGTATTCCAATAATGATCAAGACATTTCAGTTCCTGATGGGGTCAGAATGGTCTTGGATACAAGACCTTAAAATTCAATCCAAGAGTCCTTACCTCATGACATTATTCTTCTTGGTTGGTGTCTCTTGCGTGACATAAAATTGTGCATTATCATAGAACTCACCTAATAGGACCACTATCATTGGTTTTGGTCTCCCACCACACCTCTATTGAAGGAATATATCTGACTCGATTCCTACCATTACATGATATGTAGTGACACACTGATCTCTAGTCTTGGGTCTATCGATAATATTTCCTTTTAACATATTTGAGCCTACATCCTTGTGGCATGGAATTAAACTGTATGGTTTCTCAAGAACTATGAGGGGATTTATTACTGATATTAAAGGATAAATTATGTTACATAGATCTCCAATACTATTTCTAGCTACAACAATTAATGGGAATAATTTCCTCTTCTATGTATGGGTCAGACTTTTATAGAGATCCCCCCATTCAAAAACTCTGTGTAGATTGATTCTTGTCTTCCTTGGATACAAATTAATTCTCGGGTCTCCAATTATTGCATCCATCCATGATAAAAAATGTTTCCCCCCGTCCTTGTGTATAGTTCAGACCTACATAGGGAACTTTCAAGCAATAAAAACATACATATTGAATCATATCATCACATGATACAATGAAATTATGAGATACCTAATTCTAGGTTCATCCACAACATATAAATTGACCAAAAATTACACCTAGCTAAATATGGGTTGGATAAATCTAAGGAATGTTCTTGTAACATGATTGAAAACTACATGAATAAAGGTCTTCATAATGAATAGAGTATAAATGTAGTATATAACTCTTTTTAAAGATGGTAAATTCATATAAAATAATTATGTCGATGTATGGGTCAGATATATAAATGGATTACATGTGCATGTGATAGATTGTTGGAAGAATGGATCTAATATGTATTTACCCACCAATAATCCTATGTGAAAATAAAATATGCTTCATACATCTAAAATCCCCCAAACAATGAAAAGTGTCCCCAAGGATATTTCTCACAATTTTCATGTTAGTTCCCAAATCCTTACCAAATAACATTAAACTACAAGGAAAACGTCCTTATTACATGATAATAAATAGCATGAGAGATATTTCCCCACTACAAGACATTAAAATGATCAGTTCATCACCCATCAACTCTCCTTATCAAAGGAACATAAGAACGTGACCATGGGAATCCTAATTGGATTTTTGTGAAACATACCCCTCATTCCAGGTCCATGTGTGTCACAACCTTAAACTACGTGTTATTTTGTAAACAATGTATGACCATAAACTTTTTCCTTTAATAGTTCAAATTGAAAGACCTTAAACTAGTAGTAAAAGTGATACATAACTTATCAAGTTTAAAACAATCAAAGAGATTCTTAAGAGAAATTCATGTCTTTGGTTTCTAAACACTCCATATCTAGGTGTTTGAAAAAGAATAGATCATAAATGAATGAGGTATAAAGAATATAGGGTTAACTATATGTCCCTAATCAAAGCTGTTTTATGTTCATTGGGCCCTTTAGTAAATGAAAAAGTTAAAGTGTTGATTTTCTTCCATCTCTTTTCCGCAATAAAGTGTTCACTATAGGGTGAAACAACTTTTAAGGTGCTCAAACCCTTAATGAATATTACATCTTGCATAAATCAATCTTCATAATTGGAGTTCCTAGTATAACTATAAACATTCCATGGCCCTTGGAAATGGATGCCTAGTATCAGAAGACCCTTTATTTGACTCTTCATGTATGCCTATGAATTTCGGATATGATCTCTCAGTCATAAATCAAATACATCACTATCTTTCATATAGGGCTTTCCAATCCTTGTGAGCCCTGACATCATCGTTGTGGAATAAAACACCTAGGGTGTTCAATGTCATCCAAGGCATGATTTTTTCATATAAACTTCATGACCTGAGAACATTTTACCATGATATAAAATCCCCATAACCAAACTATTTAAGAGTGCTCAACACCCTTTCTATTATGTCACTATATTTGTGTACCCTTTTTCAATGCTGTAATGGGACACTTCATTCCTTAACCTTTTGATGTCACACACCCTGTGACTCAAAACCATAGGGTGTAGTTCTTCAGATTTCCATTCAATAGAAAAATTACCATATGGTTCCAGAGCCCTTCATGTATAATCCTTTCCTTCATACCCAACTTCATCATCTAGACATTTTAGTCTCTAAAAATATTTCATGGACCCTAGAAAATAGTTGGTACCCCCTTTACGTGACTGTGCATGTAGACCTTGTGGGATCATGAATAATGGATAAGACCTACCAATTATGGGTATCTACTCCTTAAAATAAAGGATCTATAATCCTCGCGAGACTTAGTGACACCACGGTAGAACTTATCACCTTGGGGTGTTTTGGTTCATTCCCAACATTTTTACCCCATTCGATATTCATTGACTCAAACTTTTGTTTTATGACTTACTCAAACAATACTCCAACTATCCTAGTGTACTCGGCTTCCCTGATATTTTATCTTCACTAATAGAAAATTTGAAATCTTTCATGGTCTTTAGAAAGGAATGGGGATGCCTCTGTTTGAACATGATATCGACACATAAGGGTTTTTTCCTACCAAATATAAGAATCTCCTCTTAACACAAAAATAACTCCAGTCCCTATGAACCCTAGAAAAACCATCCCAAAACTCATCACCTTAAGGTGTTTTAAGTCATCCCTAGAATATATTCTCCATATTCCATATTCCCCAATAATTCCATGGTAGAGAGAATTTAAATTGCATAGTATTTTATATCCTAATATAAATAATTTAAACTAAATAACATATTTATGTCCTTACCACCATATGTAAAACTCCATGGTATATTTCCTTATCACATGAAATTTAACTTCATGGTAAATGTCCTTACTACATGACATTAAACTGAATGGAATTTTATCTTACCACATGAGATTAAAATTAATGTTGAATATTACTTTTTAAATGATATATTATTAGAAATAAAATTTTCAAGATAAAATATTCTAAAACATAGCTCAACAATTCTCTAGTCTGAAAAACCCTAAAATATCCAAATGAAAGAGAAAAAATAATATCCAATGTGAAAACATAAAAAGGGAATTCTAGGTAAGTGTCAAGTCTCTACTCGATGGGAGTGCATTTTGCAAACGTTGGGAAATATTGAGCACTCATAGATGGAAAAGCCACAATGCCTATTAGTCCAAAAACTTGTAAGAGGTTATCCTGAGAAAAATCTGAGTCCATGATTGATAAGCCTTCCCCTATATGAATATTATTAAAAAATTAGGTAAATATGAATAAAAAGATATAAATCAATTAGGTATAATCATTTTCCCCTTGAAAAAATTAAGCTATGCTCGCTATATCCACTAACTTCATACAAAAAATAGAGCATTATCCCTCTGGGATATATATTATACCCAAATTATTCTTTTGTGAATCATGTATTCCCAAGATAAATGGAGAAGATACATCATTAGGGAATATCATATTGTTGGAAATTAATGATGATTTATCCAGAATAATCTATTATAAATTTAACATTCAAATCCTGATATTTAGTTTTACTCAATATTATATAAAGTATGGGTATCATTGACGATCCATGTAACATAAGATCTGTGAAATATCATGAACATCATGAATAAAAGAAAAATAAACAACGATATATAAATAATATAGGATTCATTCATTAATAAGGTGAATAAAACAGGTAATATCCATATTCTAGATCCTCTCTGATTATACCATTAAAAATGAAAACATTTGCTATCATACTATAGTAAAATTTGATCAGCGGAATTCTCCACATTGACCAATGTCTGATGAGAAGCATTGATTGAGTACTGAATATTTGGTCACCTCACTTGTTCTACTATTTATTAAGGATGAAGAGACTGTATAATAGAATACAACTCTTAAACTCTTTTCTAAGTTGTTATCAATGAGGATTATTTCATCGAAATATCTAACTTTGATCAAGTTATGATCTCCTCATGTATTTATATCTGTATGGTCAAGGAATCCATCAAGATGTACAGCTGAGATATCTAATGAATATTTTCCAATGCATCTGAATCTTCTTATTTTAGTTAGACAAGGGTATTTTTATCATTAAAATTTAAAAAAACTCCCTCACTATTATCCAGTTATTGTCGTTTGAAAATAATTTGTCACATGATGTAATTCAAGAGTTTTAGATCAAAGCTACCTACCCCCAAATCATAAAACAACTATCAAAGGCATTTCTCTTGTTAAAAAATATTTACAGGGTAGTCTCAGTGATTAAGGTTTGAGTATGCTTCCAAATTATCCTGCATCATGTTTGGTCCTCTAAAACTATTAGAGTAAGTACATAAAAAGGGGAAATGATTGGATTAGCTAACAAAGAAGCAAGAGTGGAGGCTATATGTGCTCTACTCTCAAATGGTACATCATTCGTTTCTCATATAGAAGGAAAATATTCTTCAAAAAAATCCACCCACTAATGTTATGGTCTTCTCTTGGATTATGGTGCTTCCTATAATTCTTACCAAAGACTGGGATTAACTCCATTGGTGATACATGAATGTGGGTTGATAAAGAACATGGTTAGTTTACCTGATGGACCAGGCTATCTAGCATACTACCTGGGAATCTTTCTACCCAACCCTAGGACTAAACATAAGATAGGAAGGCCAGGGAACCAATAACTAGAAATATAATCTCGTTTTTTGTGTCTTTACATCCCAATATTAGACAAGATTGGTAGTCACTTCAACTTAGGGGAGGGGAGAAACCCTTTAAATGCATCCAAATTGGTGAGTCAATATACAAGAGGTTTATGGATTGTAAATAACATTCTCATCGACATGGTCTACAAGAAACCCATCCCATATAGAGATCATATATGAATTCTCATCAAGAGAGTCACTTTTTTATCCACAATTTTCCTAGTTTGCATGGGATAAGGCATACAGATGAAAAGATCAAACTGGCATAGCATGAAGATGACCTCATTTGGGCCTAATAGTGTCACATCAACCTTGTTATATTCAAAAACCTAGGGTGAAATAACGAATTAGGGTCCTTGATTTTTTAGGGTATTAATATTATTATAAATACTCCCTTATCCAACCAAATAAATACTATAAAGGACCATTGATCTAGTAAGGAACGATTCATTGCCTAATATGGTTCAACAATTTTTAGAGGTGATAAAGGGTCAATTAAGAAAAATTAAGGGGTCTCCCATATACTAATTGAGCTTTGATCATCAACATACACACTAAAATTCCATGGTGAGTGTCCCTAACCAGGAAAAGCCACTCGTTCCAAATAATTGCTAAGAAACTCAATATCCTAAGGATTGAGTATATCTTTGGTCTCACCAGGTAGCCCCATTTTTTATATTCTATGGCATCAAGTATTTTATAATATGATCTGGTGATGTCATGAACATTCTTTGAAGGGAAATATCGAGGGTGTATAGTGTTTTTCTGAGCTCTTCTATGGGAAATAAATTTTTTTATCTAGTCCATAAACAAGATTATAGATAGTACATATTCAGCTAGTTATTTAGTTTCCCTTTCACAATGTTAAGCAGATCCTTTCCCAAGACTAGAGTTTCTGCATGGGCCATCCCAGACATCTATGGAAGGAAAGAACTTGTCATACATCTCCCTAAGGGGGATATCCCACCTAGTCAATAGATATCCTAAAGGATGATTCCATATTAATCATGGGATAGATGGAAAGAATTAGTGTCAGGAAACTAGTGGATAATCAGTTCAATAAGACTATTTTACTGATGATATATGATTGAATGAGAAATATATACGACCTTATAAATGTGGATAAAGTGTATCTTATTGGGAAATTTTGAGTAGCTCTGTCTAACCCAAACCAACCACACCCATTTATCCAAAAAAATTCCACCATGTCAAAGGTCCAATTCAAGATATAGCTACCTCTCAGATTATTTATGGAGGAGATAACTATGATTTAATATCTTTGAAAAATGGGCTGGTGGAAAAAATCTCAATTGTATGGAACATAAGGGATGTTTTCTAACATGTAATAAAATACATGGTATAGAACCATGAGCAATTGAATACCTTTGAAAATCATCACATGAATATAATCCAGGGAGGATAAAAACCATAAAGATGGAAGATTGTAGTTAGGAAAGGGAATCGATACATCATCTAGAAGCCTGAATCCCTAGAGGGTAATCTATTGTGATAAGATATAACTCATAATTTTAAATAGTATACGCCTCTTAAAATCTTAATTGTCACACTGCACAAGATATAGAGGTTTGGCCCTATGATTCCCTATAATAATGGAACTCTCTCTATCAGTGGTAAATGATTCATGTAAAATGGAATCCATATATAAAAAATAAATAATTATATACTAGAAAAGTTAAAAAATCCTTCAAAAGATATTAATCACTCCGGTATAATTAGTTGAATCATAGGAACAATGAAGGGATTTTTGATTGCATGACATGATACAGGTCTCATAAACCACATAACCCATGTATATCTCATGGATCACATGACCCACAAGGAATTCCTACACCATTATAATAGTAATAAGACACATTATTTCATGAAACTAAGACTATTATGTGAACCACATGATGATTGAGTGATCATGTGACCACATAACCAGATCATGCAAGGATTAGAAGATAGTCATATGACCAATGACCTGGGTTACGGTTGAAGCAAAAACTGTGAATTAACTCATGATTAGAATGTAAAAGTGTATGTATAAAGCATCCAAGTAGTGTGATCATGTGGAGATATCTCTCAAAATAGTTTCCATGACACTATCTTACAGTAATTTCTTTAGAATTAAGTCTCATGATCTATTCTTGTGGAGAGGTCTTGTGAAAGAGATATTTTGACAAGGTCTTATGAAGTGATCACACGATGGAAGAAATCACATGGTCTCTATGATTTGATTTTAATATTGAATTATGTAGCTCTTTCAAACAAATTTTTAAGACACCCTTCAAAATACTAAAGGTCACTCATGAGACCAAACATCACCCAATACATTAACATATGGCGACCCCAAAGACTCAGTTTGTCATTTACTTTCCTCAGAACCGAATATATATCACTATGGGAATTTCTCTTAAATGGGGGGGGGGATTTTTATGCTCTCCAAATGAGTATCAGAGGAACTATAAGGGAAGAAATACCAGAATGATGGGTATTATTTTCTCTATAAAAAATGGAAGTGAAAGAAGTTGAATTATGTAGATCATGAAACCTCATAAGGACATGTGATCACATAACCATTATAAGGTCATGGGAGTGGATAATATATAGTGTATGATCTTAAAATAATCATGTGAGGGCCGTTTTATAATCACACGTTTTATTTTGAAGGTGTCTTGATAAGTGTTGATGATTACACGAAAGCTTCCAGGTGAGTTCCTATGATCATGTGAATTTTCACCTAATTGATGCATGAAAATCATCCAAAACCACTTATAAAATAAATTTGGATAAATGTGGAATTCTCATGAAAAGGAAAGTTATATTTATCCTCATGTAACATGATCATATGATCAAAAAGACCCCCATGTAGCCCAGAGATTCATTTAAACCATGTTATACAAGAGCATGTTGGTGTTTCACCCTCATCATGCAATGAAAGTCAGACAAATCCTTTCAAGCATAAGATGACCATGTGATTCCATAGACAAAAAAGAGGGGTTTTCCATGGAAATGATCATGCATCACCGTGAGATCCATCATTGGTCATGTGATGCATCACAGATAAGGAGATTGATTTTCCCCTACAACACTCTCACAAATTCACGAGATCTGTTGTCCTTATAGAATAAACAAGGAAATAAAAATGAAAATGAAATAAGTTTATCATGAGGGGAAGGTATGATGATCTTTACATGAAAGGGGTTATAAGCCTCGGATGATCACCATTGAGAATGAAAACCCCCTTCAACAGTCCAACATGATCTCATAAGGGCCCTTAGACATGTTGGCCTAATCCCAAGGAACCCCCCTTGATAAGCAACCTTAGTCATGAGAATAACCCCAAAGAATTTATCTTTGGTCACATGAAAGACATTCTACATGTGTTCTAATCTCATGAAGACTCCTAAACCTATCAGGCATACAATGGGAAATCTCATTGAAATGTGAAAATGGTTAGGAGAAATCTCTTTGATCGGCCAAGGTCCAACAAACATGGAAATGGTGAAACATTCTCATGGTTGTTGTTATCATGTGGCGACATGAATGACCCACTGAAGGATCATACAAATAACATGATACAAAAACCACTCAGCTAACTCTATATCATATATTGCGAGATATACACTACACAATGAGGTGTATCATTAGGGAGGTGATGCCTATAAATCCTTCCCCCTCAGCAGAAAAAATAGACCCACACACGTGTGACTGCTACACAAGATCACATGAGTGGATTTCTAAGAGAATACAATCACATGATCACAATGTTCTCCCCCCAAGTAAAATTTATGGAATATCCTAAGGGGTAACCCAACATGGATATGTACTTCACACGATAACTCAATATATAATTAGAATGAATTTCTCCATCTCAACCAGATTATGTGAGGGAGGTCTCACATATCGTATATGACACATGAAACATAAAATAATATGAAAATGGATAAAATGTGGGGAAAATATGAAATAAAGGCTGGAATAAGGGCATAAAAAGATGGAAGAATTATGGGACGATGGATATTTAATCTTTATTCATGACGCATGTCTTACCCATATCATTCAACAACACTAGGAAATGTCACCCAAGTCATGTGGCGCCCACTCAACAAGTTATTTTGATCAAGTGATGTCCCTTGAACTTGTCAAGTAAGTCATGCAGTCCCCTCAGTGCATGCCACCAAAGTCTGGTAAAGTCCCTCAGACAAGTCATCCAGATCTTGCATTATCCTTCAGACATGTCATCCAAGTTATGTGGTGGCACCAAGGAATGTTAACCAGGTCTTGCGATGTTCTCCGAATAGGTCCTCCAAGTATCGCAATGCTCGCTATAAAAGTCAACCAGATCATGTGATGTCTTTCATATAAGTCATCTAGATCATGGGGTGTCCTTCTGATAAGTCCTCTGAGTTATATGAAATCCTCCAGAAATGTCATCATTGATCAGGTGACACCCTCCGAACATGTCATCCTTGATCATTTAAAATTTTCTAGACATGTTAGCCTTGATCATGCAATTTCCTCCATACATGCCATTAATTTTATGATATGCAATTCACACAAGTGAAATAGACCATGAAAATGACTTTGGTTACATGATCTAGGTATCTCAAACATGTCCATACATCCTCATAAATTTCATACAGGCACCCCATTCATTTTAAACAGAAAATTAGGACTTGTCAAGGAGGAAATAAGGGCATGTCTTGTAGACATCTCGAGACATAATGTACTTTTTCTGGTGAATATATTTGGGAATACCCCTCAATGAATTATGAGAACTCTAATTCTTATTATAAATGGATAACGTAGGATGCCTTCATAAGGCCTCAAATCTAGTGGGAGCCAACTTTGGTTTAAGCCCCTCCATGTATCCAACATTATAACCCAAGGGACCTGAACTCTCATATGGGTACATCATTCTTACTCATCCATCAATGGATTCATAAGTCAACATAACTACAAGAATTCTGATTCTTGCTATAAATAGGGTATATAGGATTAATTCTTGAACTCAAATGGGAATCTACCTCATCGTAATCCCCTCCATATCTCAAAAATTCCCACTATAGGGACCCAATCTCTCCCATGGTCTTACCATTCTTCCTCATCACCAAAGGATTGTTAAGGAAACTGAACTATAAGAACTCTAATTCTAGTTATAAATAGTGTATGTTGGATACCTTCTTAAATCATGTGCTCAAATAGGCATCCACCTTTGTGTAACCCCCTATATATCTCTAAAAATCTAACCATTGGGACTGAATCTCCCATATGGGCTCATCATTGTTTCTCATCCACCAGCATATTGAGAAGGTATATGAACTATGAGAACTATGAATCCAACTATAATAAAGTTATGTAGGATTCCTTCATAATTTCTTGGCTCAAATGGGAATACACCTCTATTTAATCCCCTTCATGTCTTTGAATTTCCATCCATGCGGCCCAAACTCACATTTGGGTGCATCATTCTTACTCATCCATCAGTAGATTTCGAAGTCAACTAAACTACAATGACCCTAATTCCTGCCACAACAAAGATTTATAAGATTTATTTCTAAAGACCAAGATCTATATGAAACACCACATAAGGGCTACCCCAATGCATAATTTCAACATCCCTATGTAGTAAGACTAATTGCTTGTTACCCCTTGTTTCTCACATTGAGCATGGCTCACATGGGATTAGTGATTTAAAATAATCATACCATTCCCATTGTGAATCTTCACTAACTAAGGAAACCATAGTGTGTAATACTTGTTCAGTAGAATGATATTACTACCCCCATATAAATCCATCCACCACAGGGTAATCCTTGAGGGAACAAATGAACAATGATGGCTTTGATTCCTATCATAAGTAGGGTATGTATGACACCTTCTATAGTCTTGACCTCAAAACATGGTTCCTAAGTTCCCTCTTATATATCCTTTATGAATTACATTAAATTGAATGATTCCAATGAAATTCATGGTTTCTAGTTCTTATAACAAATAAGATGCATAGGACAGCTCATAAAAGTTCAATATCATCCTTGTGAAATTAATCAACTCCCTGGATGGTAGTAAATTTCAGTGTCCCTGGTTATGTGGCTTCAAAATAAATTCATCTACCCATTAATAGGGAATGGATGAAGAACCTCAGATATATACAGATGTAATAATAAATATACCCACTAAACATGGAAGGATTAAATATATGACAATTTTTTTAGTTTAATCATTATTATATAGGGATTAATAAGAGATTCCCAAACATATCATAAATTTATAACTGAGTATTAGAGTAGGCAATAATTCCCCCCAAAAGGGTTTGATGAGCCTGACCTAGTATCCTCTTGAACATGCGTTTTCCTAAGCATTGTTGGTTATAAAACCACAATTGACTATGTAATTCTCTAATATCTTTATGAAATATTTCTCTTTAAGTAATTTTATCTCATTGATAGCTTGTGTTTCATACAACATCGAGTTTAAATGAATTGTGATATACTATTAAAATATTATTATTTTAGCATGACAATTGTAAACTATCCACTGAATTGGTAGTTATTAATAGTAATAAAAATATTTTAAAATTTACTTATTTATTAATTCTTAGAAAAAAATACTTATTTCTTTTAGTAAAGTCATTTTATTCTAAAAAACATGTTTTTTCAAAAAAAAATTTCTTTCTTTCTATAATAAAATAAATTTAATTATTTTTTAGTCTTTTAGAAAATTTATTTGAAAAAATAAACTTATTTTTTTATTGATAATTTTTAAATTATCTTAGCATAAATTTATGATAATTTTCAAAAGGTTTGAAATTTTAATGAATGCTAAAAAACAAATTGATTTACATTGAAAACTATATTTCCTTTTAAATTATTTAGAAATATACTTATACTTTGAATTGTTTTTAAAATTTTAATAGTAAATTTTTATTATAAATAATCTAATTCTCTTGTTTTAAATTAATTTTCTACATTAATTTAGTAAATAACATTTTATACTTAAAAGGTCATTTTTTAGAACAATTATTTTTTGTTGCATTTTTTCAGATTAATATTAAATTAAATAATGATACTTATATGTTTTGAATTTTGAAAAATGGATTTAATATTTTGATTCATTTGATCCAAATTTATTAAATATACCACTTTCAATTTTTTGTCAGTAGGAATTGTAACCTTTTTATTTTTTGTTACCATAGTGATGGGTTAAATTATAAAATAAGTGTAACAATAATATGATAAGGATAGAAAAATGACCCTAAAACATAACCTATATTTTTAGATGATTTATTTTCTATAATAACCATTCATGTTTCTAATTTATGATCTTTTTGAACCACTTTGATGACATTAAGACCCTTATAGTATTTTATTTAATGAAAAGTCAAAGATGTCACACTTTTGTTTTTAATAAGTATAAATTTTTTAATATGTGGTTATTTAGAGGATATATTCAACAATAAATATAATTTTTCAATCTAAAATATTTATCCTCATCATGATAATTTATTATTTTTTATTGAATAAATATTTACTTTACATGCTTACACAATGATGATGTGGTCATTATTAAATAAATAGAAGGATAAAATAAATGAAATAAAAAGTACTAAAATAAATATAATTTGAAATATTTAAGTTCATAAAAGAATTATGGAGATTAATTTTACATGTTTAGGATATATTAATTTTTATTTCTAATTTTACTTTTTTCTTAATGTTTTTATAGTCATAGTAATGAATAGTATCAAAATTGACAATAATGATATTTTAGTGAATTAATATTTTATTAAATTCTTTAAAAATTATAAAAATATTAAGTAAGTCCTAAATGGATAACACATGGTCTAAAATTTCTTATCATTGGAATTTATATTCTATTTGGATGCATTTGGATCTATAATAGTCTTAATATATTTTAATTTTTGAGAAATTACAAAGGCACCCCTCACCTTCATTTTAAAAGGATATCTCCTACCTCACAAAATTTCCCAACATTGATCCTTATATATCAACCATAATCTACCAAATTTGCTTCTATAATTACCTAAATACATTATATATGTTCATTATTTTTCAAAATACCATCCCTAGAACCCTTTATATGTGATCTAAAGGAGTCATTTCGATGAATAGGTAATCGCTCAAACCTGTCACTTTATTTTATACTCTTCATTAAATACTATAAATATATAATAATTCTCATAAAATAAAAAAAATTAGTATCCTAAATTTACTAAAATTTAATTATAATTAATAAAATACCATTATACACCCTCTTTCCCTTCAACTAAGAAGTGAAAGTATCGCTCGTGCGTGCATATTACTTACCATCTCCACATAGCGATATAATTAATTTCTAAACACCATATTTTATGGATGGTTATTATTATTATTTTAATTATTATATATTATATTTATCAAATAATTATACTTCTATAGTGATAATATCATTTCTACCTTCTTACCATCTAATCTTTTGAGAAATGATAATGTCACTCGTGCAAACGTATGGACTACCATCTCCACGATGTGATATCAATCGTTTTTATTTTATATTTCACATGGATGGTAATGAGGATTAATTTTTGGAAAATATATTATATATATTACATAATAATAATTCTTAAAGGTAAAATAATTATTTAACATTCTTTCACTCCATCAGTCGAAAAATGGAAATGATGTTCATGCATATATATGACCTACCGTCTTAATAAACGATGTAATTCATTTATATATATATAAATTTTATTAATGATTATAAATATGTATATCATGAATATATAATATTTTTATAATATTATTAACATTCTATAAATTAAGGGACCATGATCATATCACACGAACTGGGAATACCAAACCGAAACATTTTGGGAAAACAAAGTTGGTATCACATAGAATAGTGATTTAAATAACAAATTATTAATAAATGGGTTATAATATGTTATAAATAAATCATAAATGGTATCATAAATATATAGTTATATATTAAATTTATCATAAATCCAAATTTATTATAAATGAGGTTTGAACATGAATGAGGAAAGGTGAGACTTTAGGTTAGGGATTTTTATCTCTCTTTTATTTTTGTGGAACACATTCCATATTCACCACTAGTTTCTTTTGTGTGTGGTATATACTTTCCATTAATTATTTTTATGAAATATCTTAAAATATTATGCATATATATATATAATTATTTAATGATTATTATGATTAATAGTTACCAACGTGGTGATTTTTTATTTAAAAATCTCATTATTATTTGGGATTTTTTATGAGTAAGTATCTATTTTGGAATATTTCTCTTCCATGGTCCTGTTTTATTAAAAAATAATTTTTTTTTACTATTCTCCTAAAATTATAAAAAAAACATTTTTATCAATGTTTTATTTTTTAAAAAGAATATTTTTTAATTTTCTAAACAAGGTTCTTTGTGAATTGTTTTGACAATAATACGGAATGAATGTTTTTTTAAATTATATAGAATAAAAAGATTTTCCTATCATCAGTTCACCTAAATTATTTCAAGATTATTTTAAATATTTAAAATATTATTTTCAAATAAAATATTTTCATTTATAAGTGTGTAAATTTTTAAAAAGAATATTGATTTTGAAATGGATAAGTTATTTTCCTCAATAATTATTCCAAGTGATATTTTAAATTAATTTTCCATCTAAGATGACATTTCTTGATGTTATTAATTCTTTATTGGGGATATGTTCCAGGAATAAATTATTTATTCTTTCTATTTATGTTTTATATTTATGATGAAATGATTAAATATTTATGAAACCCATTTCTTTTCCATAGGTTGTGTTATGATGAACTATTTTGGAAACCAATTTCATTTCATAGGTTCGAGTATGTGGAATGATTTATGATCCTGTGGAACATGTATGTGTGTTTTTCATTATTAAATTTGTGGGAAAAATATCTCCATCCAATGCAATGGGTAATGCTTTATATCTAATGAGATAGACAAGAATAGAACAAGGAGTAAACTCAGTTCACTAAGGGACTTTGTCCACTATGAGAATCTTGGGAGTGAACTGTGAAAACTATGATGGTATGGGAAGTGAACCCATTCCACGATGATATTTTTGGAAAAGATCTTTGACAACTAAGGAAATTATTTTCTATACTTATGTGCATACCACAATTCAATGTCTTAAGCCAATGTTATTCTCTCATGGCTCATGTTATTTTATTATTCATGTCCCATGAACTGCAAATATTTATTCCATGAATCAAGATTATGATCTTTGATATACAGGGTATAATTTTCAAATGTTATAATCATGTTTTTATACACCTATGATAATTTTTTGATTGATATTTCCTTTTTTTACCCTTGTTAAGAATCTAAGATCACCTTTTTCTTATATTTCTTTTCCCCAATATATGAATAAATTTATTAAGTATGATATGTGAAAAATTCTTATAGTTAAGATGTAATAAGTAGAAGATTATGTAGATATTTTATGAACCAGTTTTTTATATTTCCATGATTCCAAATACACTAGACTTATATAGTTTTGGTGTGGAATTTATTTGGTTTGTAATGAATATTCATCTAAAAAATTAATATTTATGTATGAAAAGATTGGGTTTCTATAGTTGGTTTTAGAGAAAAGTTTAGTTAACCTTTAGAAACTAAGATGATAAAATCTTAATAAGAACCCTAAGGGTAAGTCTAGGTTATATTCCTATAGTTTTTTGTAACAATCCTAAACAAATTTGGATAAACCAAAGGTGTAATATATTAAACTTTTATAAGTAAATTCATTTGATAATGTGGTTTCCCAACTATGATCAGTGCTTCTCACATTATGATTTTCTGTTTTAGTCAATGTCTAGAACCTAAAATAATGATGTTAATGATAAATAAATTGGGAAATGAACTGATTTTCCACCTTATCAACAGAATGGTATGGGAGTTGGGATGAAAAATATTACTATTATGCTCACACAACTTTCTAAAGCTATGAATCATTGTGGACTTCCGAATGAGAAAAGGAGGGAAAAAATTCTATTTATTTAGTAATGAGGATACTTTCACTTTATTTCAGTGGTTCTTGTAATCCATTAGTGTTTGAGTAATGTATTAGTACCATTGAAATTTTATTTTTTATTCTGCAATGTTCAGAAAATGAGAAATGCATTTTCGATGTCTATCATTGGAAGGTGAATCATATCAATGGTTGAATATTATTAAGAATGTTAGGAAATGGGATAAATTTGACTACATGGATTTGGATGAGTTAAAGGATTTATTTATCAATAAGTAATATCCTCATATTCTTCATAAAAAATGTAGAATAAATTCCTTGAGTAACAGAAAATTTTTTACGGGCTGAAATACTTTTTTTATTATTTTCCAAACACTTTTAGGAAAAGTGGGAAACCCAAAGTCACATTCAATCCCACAAAACACATCCAAAACATACCATGCAGACAGACACCCAGAGAAACCCACAAAAACTAAAAGCCAAAGTCTCCATACCTGTCATCGAAACCAACAAAGGAGTCCTCCTCTACGGTGGTCATTCCCCATTCAGAAGCCGGGTTAAAATGCCTCATGAAATCACCATTATAGCCCCACATCACATCATCCAAAGTGATTCACCCTAGGCCATCTTTCCTGGCCAGGATGCCTTTTTTAAAAGCCAGGGTCATCCCATGGTCTCGCTTAATGGAGGATCTGGTGCACAATGGTCAAGGTAGATAGGAATAATCCTTCATGCCTCTTCTTTTTGGAGTAGTGGATGCCACTACTCCATCCTCATTAGGAGCTTGAATACCCATATTTAGACCTACCCTGCCCAGGAAAATGTTACTACAAGAGAACCTTGCCAATCCACCATTATTTTCATTATCGCTCTCAGAAATCTCTCCCCCCCAATTTACAAGGATAACCTCCTTTGGATAAGTTGCTGCCCGATTCTGCTGAAACTGAGAATTAACATCAATTAATGCTAAGAATTGTGGATGTTCAACCAGTTCATGATCTTCAAACCACACCATCCTTATTTCTTCATTTGCAGTAGAAGCCTCCAGAGGTCCAGTCTCCACAACAGCACCCTTATTAATTGGGTTAATCACCTCCTCATACTCTTGTTCCAGACCCTGAAAATAGTTTCTTGTAGGAACTGTAATCAGTACCCCTCCATCATCTTTATTCCGACTAACTTTCTCATCATCACATCCTTTCGAAGTCCCCATAGTAGGACCATCATACACTACAGTCCTTGATTTCTCCACTTCCATAGGTTTCACCCCCTCGACCCTACTGTTGAAAGCCCACTCACCTCCAGCACTAGAGCCACACTTATCCTCAACCTACTTCCCACCATACCCCACCTGCAAATCACTCTTCAACCACTTAAAAACTGCAGTAACCAACTTCTTTAAGGATACCTTATCAGCCTTTCCCACTGCCAGTGAATCCATATTCACCAGACCAGAGCCCTTTCCAGGATCAGTTCCACACATCGTCATCTATAATTCATTGGGCCTCCTCCTCGAAACATAATTCCTCTCCTTGAAACCATCATCATGACATTCAGAAACCAAATTCCCCAATCGGTAGCAGTTCGAATAGTAGTTAACCCATGAATCGAACACAACTTCTTGTTTCCATCAGAACTCTGAACCAACTGCAATCCAAAACCACTCCACCGGAGGCTATTACACATATACCTCAACACAAATGCAAGGATTATTCAGATGAATCACAGTGGAAGTGAGAATTTCTGAACAAAGTTAACGACCCACCATATTTCCAATCATATGAAGATTTGATGGATTCTAAAATGGTAGAGGAAGTTGAGGGAGGCTTACCCAAATCGCACTGGAGTTTGGATCCTGATTCATGCAATGGTAAAATGATCATATAAGGAGATATTACTTGAAACCATTACATCAGAGAGGGGAACTATACTAGGCCCGAATTAGATCATATTCTGAAGCAAAACGAATCATTAAGTATCTTCTATCCATAAGACCAACAACCGCACGGTCTTGAAAATCCCATTTACTAATGACAAAACAATCAAAGTCATCAACAGAGGGCCTTCGAAGATTGAAACACATAATCAATGTTAGGTCCAAATGACTCCAAGCTTCCAAGAACATTTACATAGAAATCAGAAACTACGAACCACCAAAATTCAAATCTAGAACCTTCGTACTTAGAGAAATCATTGGGAAATCCGCGAGAAAATTAGGGTTAGAAAACGGAGTAAACGGTTTCCGTGTTCTTAGAGGCGGCTGAACAAATTCCTCCCCCCCCTCCCACCTCCAAGAAGGGGGGGGGGAAGCCGTCGTCAATCATTCTACGGTTCTCTCATCACCTTGAGCTCAGTTGCTTCGTCCATCTCTTGGGAGAAACCAAAATATTTGATGAATCTATTGGAACTTATAAAAAGTATTTACCAGACTTATGAGGTGTGCTTATATAATTCTCATCCAATTTAAATATAATTTTTATTTATAATTCAATGTTTTAAAATCAAGTATTTTAAGGGAATTATCTATAAGGGTCTCCAGTTGTTATAAATAAATTGTTCTGTGTTCTCTCAAGGTTCATATGGATACTAAAGTTACCCATAAATATTATGGATTTGATAAGAAAAGAAAAATGGAATTTAAAAAAAATTATAATAACCATTGAGAAAATAATGTAGGATTTACTTTTCACTTGATGCGTGGATAGAAACCAGGGAGCAATTTTATTAAGGGGATTGGTATATTTTTCAAGTGAGTAAAGGATGGTCATCAAGAAAATGACTATTGAAGTGATGGGAAGAAGTTAGCAAATGATTTGAATAGAGAAAAATCTCTACATAATGCACCAAGCACAATCCAATGCTATAAATTAAATGACTAGGGTCATTATTACAATCAATGAATCAATCTGGAGGTTTTTTATGATTAGCATCAAAACCCTATAAATCCCAAAGATAAATTGAAATCTCAGGAAATCAAGACTACTGAAATGGGTTACAAGAAAGACATTGTGGAAGGTACACTTATAATCTACTCTAGGAAATCTACTGTCTTATTTTATTCTAGATCCACTGTCACGACCCCCTCCCCACAAAGTGTACCCCTCCTGGCCCGATAATGTGAGATGGGAGATAATGACCCCCGAGTCCCACCTTTAGTAGGCCCCTGGTTGGCGACTAGCACCGAGGGTGTAGTAACACAAAAATGGGAGGAATTACCCTCTAAGAGAACACATGTGGAAGAGAGAGATAAGATATACACCAATCAAGTACAACTTATAACTAGAAATATAAAAGAAACCCATGTGCACAAATGGAATGTCATGAAAAAGTACTAAAAAAAGGGGGAAACTGGAAGTACCCAAAAGAAAGTAAAACAGCTCCAACCACAAGCCTGGACATCTCCTACAACCCCAAGCTAGTAGAAACCATCTTGATCACCAACATGCTCCTAGTGACCTGAAAATCATTGTATATATGAATAGGGTGAGTATAACAGTATACTCAGTAGGATCCTCCTTGAAGCCTCTCATGAAAAAGTAAAGAAATCATTCTATATCACGGTGAACAACAAGTGAAACTAACTCGTCACCTAAACAGGTATACTAAGTTCCCAACCTCGCCATGGATACTCTCACCAAGTAACGCATACAAGAATATATAATATAGTAAAGAATATAAAGGGTACCCCTCTACTACTTCCCCATTGGTTTTACGCTTTTCCCCAACGTCGCACGTTCTAAGAATCTCTCTCTAAAAAGGCTTGCCCGCAGACACCTGGGTGAAGCACCACAATCTGCACCTCGTTCACCACAAGGCTTGCCCGCAGACAGTAAGGTAAAGAACCACACCATCCTCACAACCAAAGTAACCAGGTGGTTTCCGGGAGCCACCACAGCTCTCATAACATGTATCATATGTCGTGTATTATACCTCAATCCATTACATCCCATACCCCGAGTAAGGATCCTCAAGCCATCACAGCCTATATATGTTACACCTATAGTAGTCCATATGATACTATATCCAGAATATATGTGTGGGAATAACCAAAAGCCATTACAGCCCTCTACACACATATATGGGGAATACTAACTGTTGTGCCTAATGTCACAAGTATCTACCAAGAGAATAGATCGGGGCCAAATGGGGTAGTCATCCATTCATCCTCCCACTAGAATGTTGGGGAAAACACCCCCCAGGGCTCAGAATCCTCGGGGTGTCAGTTTCCCTTACTGATAGGGTGGATTAGTGTATAGAAACACAAAAAGTACAGAAATATACTATATCTCACAACCGAACTATGGGAATTACCTAGTCTTAGACACAACTACAGCTAACGTCTCTCGGACTCCGGGCTGCCACTTCTAAGACTAGGTATCCTATAAGAACACAACCATTTAAAGAGATTTATTAGATTACTACATTCCTTTTTTTTCATCAATTCCACTGTACGTTTATTAATTCTTTAAACATTAATTAACCATGAAAAAATCCACATTAAATTTCATTAGAATCACACCCAAGGTCAACTATTCCTTATAAAGTTCTCAACCTCATCATTACGTTTCAGCAAACACCAACCACATGGGTTAACACCATTTATTGAAACATTCATTACAGAAACTCCTTCTAATATTCCTAGACATTCTAGAAAAGCATTTTATGCTACCAGTACATGGGGCTCAACACGGTGATTCGTTGTACTACCCGTCGAATCTTTTCCACCTATAGCAAGAGTGTAAACCCATCCTACTAGGAGAATCTAGATAGGGAAAGCATGTGGCATACCCCACACGTCTTTTCCCCTTTTAGAAGAAGGGTAAGCAAGAACAGCTACCTTGAACAGTGGGGAAAAAGTAAAGAAGATAATCAACCAAACAAAATAGAAAGCATCCAACAATCACATCCAACCCATTCCATCATCCCTGGTGTCCTCCCTGACACCCACATGCATAAACCGATGCATCTCGCCACTCTAGGCGGCATCTGCTACCACAACCAAAAAGGCCTTTATTCCCCCACATACCACAACAACCATCCAGGATCACATCAAAGCGCAAAAAGCAGGAAAGCAAGCATCACATCAATTGGATCTTGGCCCTTTAACAAATAATAGAGTAACTCAAAACCCTTTAAGGAATTATCACACAATCAAATACTTTAATCCATCTTGAATTAACATATTTATAATTCGTTGGTTCCAAAATCGAGAACCTAACTAGTAAGCTATCACAAATGATTAAACATGCTTACTATACCAATTTGATTAACATCAAATTACAAGAAGAACCAGGTTCATTCACATGCCTCTTTATCTTTAGCCAACAATATCAATTAATCCTAGTTTAAATTCTTTACCAATTTCCATCAAGAACAACAGCTAAGCAATGCAGGCCTATATATCACACTATCTAGTAAAACAAGAGACAATAACATCGATCAATACCATTTATTTATTTGGTTCAAAATATTTATTATGTAAATTTCATCGTCATCCACTGGGATAAAACATACTAACATTACAGTTGTACGTAAAAGAAATAGAAGCAATTAATCCCCTACCTCAAGGTTTTTGACGAAAACCACAACAAATGAAGAACGCACAAGAAAGTCGGGTCGATTCTCTAAGAATCCTCCTTAGATCTCTTCGCCTAGTAAGATCAAGATCAAATCTCATCATTTTTGGCATCCACGCACTTAGATCTACCCATAACAGGCGTAGATCTTTGAAACCAAGAGAAGAGTACAAGTAGATCCAAGTGGATCTAAGAAATCAATCTAGAACGAAGAAGAACGATCACATACCTCAAGAACCGGCTTCGATTCACCAAGAGAAGTCTTCAGATCGCCTCCAAAATGCTTGGGAGAGGTTCTCCTACCTTCAAGGAAGGGTAATCCCGAGTGATGGTTGTTTAAGGGATTAAAAGATAAATTTAGAGGCCAAAATGAGTTAGATCCACAATTTTAGGATCTAACTTAAGTGCCTGCACGGTTAGTCCGCACGGTTTGACAAACGGCGCGCTAACCGTGCGTTAGCTACTGCCTCGTCAAACACTCTTCGCACAGTTAGGCCGCACGGTTAGACAAACCATGCACTAACCATGCGTTATCCACTGTCTCCAAAACCAACCTTGCATAGTTTGGCCGCACGGTTTAGGCAAACCGTGCGCTAACCGTGCGAAAGCTATTGCCCTTTAGCTTTTCTTAAAGGTCAACCAAACGCACACAAAGTCACCTTAACCTCCCAGAAAACCTCTAACACCGCATTTTCACAAAGTAATGGACTGGAGAGGTCTGGTCCATTACATCAGATACCTCTCAAAACATTCTCGTCCTCGAGAATCTGAAACCCACCTAAAGTGACAACGATACAGGGTCTGAACAACCACCCCTCAAGATACCTCTCAAAAGAGAGAAATCCAATGAAAATAATAAAGGGAGCCATATCGTAAACATGAAATTTTCATAACCACACAAGTTACAATGATACATGAAGATATTAAAACATTAAAAAACTATGGGTACTGAGCACGTATTTGTGACTCACGTTCCCAGGTACTCACCTCCATTCCACCGTGTCGCCACAAGACACGAACTAAGGGAATAGAAAGGCTACACAACACTGTTTCCTTGCAGTCTTGGATCTCCAAAGGCCACTCCTCAAAGGATGCATCATCATCGACATCAATCTCTCCCCAATCGATGATGTGAGAGTCGTCATGAAGATAACAATGGGGCTATGATCCATGGAAAACATCATGTATCTGACTCATCTGAGGGGGAAGTGCTACTCGATACGCCACAACTCCAACACGAGCTAACACCTCGAAATGCCCAACAAACAGGGGATAAATCTTACTTCCACAACCAAACCTTCGCTGCCCACAACGGGGATTCACCTTCAAAAACACATGATCCCCAACATTAAACTCTAAGGGTCTCCTTATTTGATCGGCATATTATTTCTGATGATCTTTCGCTGTCTTCATCCTCTCACGAATCACCTAAAACATCTATTTTGTATTCTGCACTAGTTTCGGGCCGAGAATTGCTGACTCTCCAACCCCCGTCCAGCACAACAGAGAACGGCAAGGCCGGCCATACAAGGCTTCAAACAGCACTATACCGATGGTGGAGTGAAAACTATTATTGTAAGAGAACTTTTGCAAGGGTAAGTGCCTCATCTATGAACCTACAAAATCAATAACACAAGAGGGTGACATGTCTTAAAGATTCTGGATGGTTCGCAATGTCTGACCATCCGTTTGAGGATGAAAAGCAGTTTTAAGGCATAGCTGGGAACCAAAATCATGTTGGAGACCTCTCCACACTCTAGAGGTAAAACGGGGATCTTGATCAGAAATGATCATCCTAGGGACTCCATGACGTCTCACCTCCTCCTATAGATACTACCTCAATAAAACCTCCACTGATCTTGACTCCTTGATTGCTATAAAGTGGGCCAATTTTGTTAAACGATCAACTACCACCCAAATAGCATCATGTCCTCCCGGAGCTCGAGGTAAACCCGTAACGAAGTCCATTGAGATGTCCTCCCACTTACACTGAGAAATCTATAATGGATAGAGAAGACCACCTGGAACACGGTGTTTATCCTTCACCTTCTAGTAGACTAAACATCGAGAAACAAACTCTGCAACCACACGTTTCATCCTAGGCCACCAAAACTGACTCCTCAGGGATCGATAAATCTTTGTCACACAAGGATGTACTGCTAAGGGAAAACTATGTAAATCTCATAGAACCGTCTCATGCATCGTCAAGGGAACAAAAAGACTTTCCTGATACAACACTCGGTGTTGTTAATCCTCCGACCAACCATCAGGGGCCTCGCCACAAACAACTCGGTCTCTCCAAACCTCCACATCCAGATCCCCCAACTGGGACTCATCCACCTTCTGCACGAGGGATGACTATACCATCTTCTGAAAAAGACAACCTCTACCCCCAACTTCTCCCATATCAAGATGTAATGCTGATAGTTCTTCCATTACTCTCCAGAAATCATCGGATTCATGCACAGCATCACTACGCGACTTTTGACTCAGCGCATCAGCTATAACATTCCCTTTTCCAGGTGTATATAGTATTTCAAATTCGTATTCCTATAAGAACAACATCCACCGACGCTGTCTTAAGTTCAAGTCACACTGGGAGAAAACATACCTCAAACTCTTATGATCATTGAAAACCACAAAGCGCTCACCAATGAGGTAATGTCTCCACAACTTCAGGGAAATCACCACGGCTGCCAACTCATGATCATGGGTGGCATAGTTGCATTCATGGGACACAACTGTTGATATCCATAAGAAAAAATTGACCTCTTCTGCATGAGAACACATCCTAACCCCAGATGTGAAGCATTGTAGAAAAAATCAAACTGGACTCCCTCAGCTGGAAGACAAAGGACCAGAGCACTTACTAACTTCTCCTTTAGATACTCAAAAGCTGCCTGACACTGATCAGTCCATATGAATGTCTGATCCTTCCTGGTCAAATCTGTTAGAGGTTCCGCAACTTGTGAGAAACTATCTACGAACCTCCTGTAGTATCCAGCGAGACCAAGGAAACTTCAAACCTTTGAAACTGTCTTGGGGGCTGCCCAAGACTCAACTGCTTCTATTTTCGATGGGTCCACTGCTACTCCCTGTTGGGACACAACATTCCCCAAGAAATGGACTTCTCGCGTCCAAAACTCACACTTCGAAAAATTCCCAAACAGCCGCTATCGACAAATAACTCCCAAAACGTCTTGAATATGCTACGCATGATCCTCTTCAGATTCAGATTACACAAGGATGTCATCAATGAAAACTACCACAGACATGTCTAGGAACTCACAGAACATAGAATTCATCAATCCCATGAATACAGATGGAGCATTCGTCATGCCAAATGACATTACAACGAACTCATAATTCCCATGATGACAATAGAAAGCAGTCTTTGGAATACCCTCATCCTTCACACGCATTTGATGGTATCCTGACCGCAAGTCGATCTTTGAGAACCAACCTGCACCTTTAAGTTGATTGAATAAATCATCAATCCGTGGAAGAGGATAGAGATTCTTTATTGTCACTTTTTTCAAGCGACGATAATCGACACACAACTGAAAACTGTTGTCGGACTTCTTCATGAACAAAACTAGTGCACCCCACGGTGACACACTTAGCCGAACAAAACCGCACTGCAAGAGACCATCAAATTGTATACGTAGATCTCGAAAATTAGAAGGGGCCATCCTATATGGAGACATAGAGATAGGAGAAGCTCCTGGATGTAGCTCGATCCCAAACTCGATTTTTCATCGACGAGGTAATGCTACAACCTCTTCTGGAAAGACATCTGGGTACTCTTCTATGACCCTTGGAAATGCCAACTGCCGAACCTCTGTGGAACTTAGAATCATCTCATCCATCACAGACGATATGGATGGATCGCGCCTATGACCCATCTGAGGATCTCGCTCACCAACAAACACCACTTTCTCTCCATCTGCACCAAGGAAAATGACCTTATTCTTGAAGCAATCCACGATAGCCTGCACTGAATAAAACCAATCCATGCCAAGGATGAAATCATATGGTTGTATTCATAAACATAGGAAATCTCCCCAAGAGCGGTGTTTCCCCAACACTAGCTCACAGTCTCTACATACTTCAAACAAGTCATCTCGACCTCTAACTAGCGTAGTCAACCCCAAGGGCATTGGAAGACTCTCTACCTCAAGTCCCAAAGCATGGACAAGGGTAGGTGATATGAAGGAGTTTTTCGCTCCTAAATCAAACAAGGCATACACCAAGGTAGAAAACAAGAAAAGGGTACCTCGAATGAAATCTGGCTCACCTGGAGTTGGCAACGCTAGATCATGAAGCTGACCACGACCTCCATGGCCTCTCTGACCTTGATGAAGTCCACCACCATGGCCGCGCTCTTCTCTCTGAGGACGGGGAGCATCATGGGGTTGTATTATGCATGTCCCATCTAACCTCTATTGGTCTAAAGCTTGTGAAACTATCTGTTGTTTCCTCGGTAGGAACTGCCTCAATGGAGGAACCAGGGGCGTAACACCTGGTGCACGATGACTGCTCTGAAAGGGTGGCCACTCACACTACTGATGGTCACAACCAACACAAGAAAACCAAGCGCTTGATCCCTTGGCATAGGCCTGAGAGTTTCTACCTCTGGAGAAACGAGATGTGAAGGGCTGGGACCTACCCCTGGCTGAACGGAAACTCTTCTTCACTAAAAATAGGGAACCCCAGACCACAGCCTTTCTTGATGAGGGATCACGACGATCCTCCTCTCGTGATGATCTTTTCCCTGCCAAATTCCTCTCAACAACCTCTTCCCTAGCCAACACCTCAAGATATGTCTTCAACATAAATGGGGTGACCGGGCCCTGGATCTCTAGATGCAAAGCCTCCTCGAAATGCCTTTCCCTGGCTACCTCATCTGGTAATAGGTCTGAAGCCTATCATAAATGGTTCCTGAAATGGATTCCCAAAATCTCAAACAGTAGAGATCCCCTGTCGAAGGGTATGAAGCTCCTAGAGACTGGACGCCTTCACAGTTGAGGAAAGAAACTAGACTCTAAACTTGTCTCAGAACTCTCCCCATGAGATCGCTGACTCCTCATGATCCCCGAGGAATAAAAACCACCACTGCCTTCCTGATCCACGCAGCATCGTCACAGCTAAGGACACCTGGTGCTCCTTCCAAGAACGCATCGAACTGAAGCCTATCTCAACCTCCTCTAACCAGTATTCTATGACTGCATCGGAAATAGAGACCTCGTACTTCTGTAGACTCTGGTGCTGAAACTCTCGAAGTGTCTTCCTCCAAGTGTCATCGTTGTCGACCTCTACCCTATGGTGACCTGCTGGAAAAGCTTATTGGACATCTTCTGCGCAAACCGGACGAGGACATCGACCAGGATCCATACCTGTAAAATAAAAACTCGTTAAATCTCTTAGACCTGTAATATGGAATATGAAACCTTAATTAATTAGTTGTTTTCTTTTATTCATTTTATGTTAACCAATCCCAAGGTCTACCCATCAAAACATAGGAATAAAGAATAATGATGCATGATCCTTTCCTAGGTCTCTACCCCACAACTAGTATCACCTTGTTTAGTAGCCATTGTAAACATAAAGGTTTGTACATCAGATCATACGGGGCCCTAAACGCCTATGTCTCGTCCGGTCTATAGTGTTTACCTCACTTGCTAACATGAATGAAATTGTTGCCCTACCAACCCATGTAACCCCACCTGTGCCTAACTCCAATCTCCATCCTATCCCTCAACCAGACCATTGATACCACTCTGTCACTACCCCCTCCCCACAGAGTGTACCCCTCCTGGGCCGGCAATGTGAGAAGGGAGATAATGACCCCCGAGTCCTGCCTCAAGTAGGCCCTAGGTTGGTGACTAGCACCAAGGGTGTAGTAACACGCAAATGGGATGCATTTCCCTCTAAGAGAACACATGCATAAGAGAGAGATAAGATAGACACCAATCAACTCCAACTCAGAACTGGAAATATAAAAGAAACCCAAGTGCACAAATGGAATGTCATCCAAAAGTACTACAAAAAAGGGGAAAAACATAAAGTACCCAAAAGAAAGTAAAACAACTGTAACCACAATCCCGAATAACTCCTGCAACCCCAAGCTAGTAGAAACCAGCTTGATATCCAACCTGCTCTAAGTGACCTGAAAAATATTTTATATATGCATAGGGTGAGTATAATAGTATACTTAGTAGGATCCTCCCTAAATCCTCTCATGCAAAAGTAATGAAAGCATGCTAAAGCACAGTGAACAACAAGTGAAACTAACTCATCACCTAAACAGGTATACTAAGTTCCCAACCTCTCCATGGCTACTCTCACCACGTAACGCATACAAGAATATAGAATATAGTAAAGAATATAAAGGTTACCCCACTAATACTTCCCCATTGGTTTACCGCTTTTCCCCAACATCGCACGTCCTAAGCATCTCTCTCCAAAAATTATTGCCCGCAGACACTTGGACGAAGCACCACAATCTGCACCTCATGCACTACAAGGCTTTCCCACAGACACCTAGTCGAAGCACCACACCATACTCACAACCAAAGTAACCAGGTGGTTTCCGGGATCCACCATAGTTCGCATAATGTGTATCATACGTCGGGTATTATACCTCAAGCCATTACAGCCCATACACTGAGTAAGGATCCTCAAGCCATCACAACCTATACATGTTACACCTATAGTAGTCTATAGGATACTATATCCAGAATATATGTGTGGGAATAACCACAATCCATTACAACCCTCTACACATATATATGGGGAAAAGTAAATGTTGTGCCTAATGGAACAAGTATCTACCAAGAGAATAGAGCGGGGATAATGGGGGTAGTCAGCCATTCATCCTCCCACCAGAATGTGGGGGAAAACACCCCATAAGGCTCAAAATCCCTGGGGTGTTAGTTTCCCTTAATGACAGGGTGGAGTAGCATATAGAAACACAAAATGTACATAAATATACTATATCTCACAACCACACTATGGGCATTACCTATTCTTAGACACAACTGCAGCTAATGTCTCTCGGACTCCGGGCTTCCACTTCTAAGACTAGGTATCCTATAAGCACACAACCATTTAAAGAGCTTTATTAGATTACATCATTTCCTTTTTTTCATCAATTCCATTGTACGTTAATTAATTATTGGAAAATTAATTAACCATGAACAAATCCAAATTAAATTTTATTAGAATCACACCCATGGTCAACTGTTACTTCAAAAGTTCTCAACCTCATCATTACATTTCAGCGAACACCAACCCCATGGGTTAAAACCATTTATGCAAACATTCATTATAGAAACTTCTTCCCATATTCCCAAGCATTCTAGATAAGCATTATATCCTACCAGCACAAGGGGATTAACACGGTGAGTAGATGTACTACCCATCGAGTCTTTTCCACCTATAGCAAGAGTGTAGACCCATCCTCCCTAGAGAAGCTAGACATGAAAAACATGTGGCATACCCCACGCATCTTCTCCCCTTTCGGAAGAAGGGTAAGAAAGAACAGCTCCCTTAAGCAGTGGGGAAAAGGTAAAGCTGATAATCAACCAAACAAAATAGTAAGCATCCAACATTCACATACAACCCATTCCATCATCCCTGGTGTCCTCCCTGACACCCACATGCATAAACTGATGCATCATGCCACTCTAGGTGTCTTCTGCTGCCACAACCAAAAAGGCCTCTATTCCCCCACATACCACAACGACTATCTAGGATCACATCACAACACAAACAGTAGGAAAGCAAGCATCACATCAATTGGCTCTTGGCCATTTAACAAAAACGAGGGTAACTCAGAACCCTTCAAGGAATTATCACACAATCAAATCCTTTAATCCATCTTGAATTAACGGTTTTATAATCTGTTGGTTCCAAAAATCGGGAACCTAACCAGTAATATATCACTAATGATTAAACGTGCTTACTATGCCAATTTGATTAACATAAATTTACAAAAAGAACCAGGTTCGTTCACATGACTCTTTATCTTTAGCCTACAATATAAATTAATCTTGGTTTATGTTATTTACCAATTTCCATCAAGAACAACAGCTAAGCAAAGAAAGCCTAGATATCACACTATTTAGTAAAATAAGAGAAATTAACATATGATCGATACCATTTCTTTATCCGGTTCAAAATATTTATTATGTCAATTCCATCGTCATCGAGTGGGATAAAAAATGCTAATATTAAAGTTGTATGTAAAAGAAAGAGAAGAAACGAATCCACTACCTCAAGGTTTTTGATGAAAACCACAACAAATGAAGAACATACAAGAAAGTCGGGTCGATTCTCCAAGAATCCTCCTTAGATATCTTCTCCTAGCAAGATCAAGACCAAAGCTCATCACTTTTTCCATCCACGCACTAAGATCTACCCATAACAAGCATAGATCTAAGAAACCAAGAGAAGGGGAGAAGTAGATCTAAGTGGATCTAAGAAACCGATCAAGAACAAAGAAGAATGATCACATACCTCAAGACAAGACTTTGATTCGCCAAGAGAAGTCTTTGGATCACCTACAAAACTCTTGGGAGAGGTTCTCCTACCTTCAAGGAAGGGTAATCCTGAGTTATGGCCGCTTGGGGGCTTAGAAAAACTATTTATAGGAAAACAATAGGTAGATCCACAATTTTAGGATCTAACTTAAGTGCTCGCATAGTTAGTCCACATGGTTTGACAAACCGTACGCTAACCATGAGTTAGCTACTGCCTCGCCAAACACTCTTTGCATGATTAGGCCGCACGGTTAGACAAACTGTGCCCTAACCATGCATTATACACTGTCTCCAAAACCTACCTTGCATGGTTTGGCCACATGGTTTAGGAAAACCGTACGCTAAACGTGCGAAAGCTATTGTCCTTTAGCTTTCCTTAAAGTTCACCCAAATGCACCCCAAGTCACTTTACCCTCCCAGAACACCTCTGACACCACATTTTCACAAAGTAATGGAGTAGAGATGTCCAAGCCATTAAATCCACCCACCCTTTTATTTCTATTGAATTTTATGGTTATCATCATATCACCTCAACAATAATATGTTATGTCAGCTGTGAAAACTTATAATGGCACAACAATTGCATCTCAAGTTTATTGTTATTATCCAATTGAAGTTTATGGGAAAGTGATACTAGAAAATATTTTGTTTCCCCATTTAGTTGAATTAAATATGATTCATTTCATGGATTGGATTTCTCTATATGGGTCTCATACTAATATTTGAGGAAGGGAACATATTATGAATGAACCCATAATAATTTATCAATGCAAGGATGAATATCAACATCCAATGGAAATAAATTTGATAATGTGGGTACTAATTCCTATAAATTATGGTTATCTATGTCAAATAGTTGGGGAGAAATTCAAAATTAAGGATACGCCTATTTTACAGGATTTTATGGATGTATTTCTTGATGAATTTCTAGGTCTTCCACCAAAACGCGATGTTTATTTTTCAATAGAACTCATACATGGTTCTCTGCCTATTTCTAATAATCCTTGTAGAATTTCCCCAATTGAGTTATATGAATTAAAAAAGTAGCTCTATAAAAATCTTGATAAGGGATTCATACACCCCAGTACATCACCTTGGGCTACACTTGTTCTATTTATTAAGAATAAAGATATATCAATGAGACAATTCATTGCTTATTGAGAACTTAAGAGTATCACTATTAAGAAAAATTATCACATACCATGTATTTATGAATTATTTGATCAAATATGTGATGTTAAATACATTTATGATATTTAATATTATTATGGATATCACTAATTGAGAGTTGATTAAGAGGATATACCCAAGAATACATTTCTTACAATGTATGAACACTATGAAATTATAGTGATTCCTGTTGGTATTTCTAATTCCCATTCCATCATCATGGATTTGATTAATATAGTCTATAGAGACCATATTAATCAATTTTTTGTAGTCTTTAGAGATGAAAGTTTTGTATATTTGAAGAGTAAGGAAGAACTTTAAGATCTCTTGAGTATTGTGCTGATGACTCTAAATAAGGATCAGAATTATAAAAAATTTACCATGTGTTAATTTCAACTTTATAAAGTTTCATTTTTAGGTCATATAATCTCAAGTGAGGGTATATCAGAATATCATTAAAATATAAAATCTATTAAAGATTCCATAGAACAACCATAATAATGAAAATTGATAGTTTTTTCAGGTTGTCTAGATATTATTGACATTTGGGAAATATTTCTCATGATTCTATAACCCACACACCAATTTTACTTGGAAAGGAGTTAAGTTCATATGGATGGAGGAATGTGAAGAGAATTTTAAGGATCTGAAAAGTAGGTTGGTCAGTGAACCTATGCTCACACTTCCCTATAGTGGATAATGGTTTGTGATTTATAATGATGCATCAAAGAAGTGTTTGAGAAGTTTTCTCATGAAAAATGATATAGTAATATATTATGATTTACACCAATTGAAGTTCCATGAGAAACATTACCCAACCCATGATTTGGATTTAGATATAGTAAATGTTTCATTAAATATATAAAGGAATTATATCTTTCAATAAAGTTGTTACATATATACTATTAAAAATAATAAATTAAATTTTCACTAAAAAAGAGATGAACATTTTCCAAAGAAGTTGGTTAGTTCTGATTAAAGATTATGACTATTATATACATTACGACTATATGAAAGATAACAAAAGATGATTTTATTAGAAAGGATCATGCTAGATTATCTATAATTATGATACTAAAAGATCAAATATTTTGGATTTAGAAAAGGATAGACCTGGAAATCCTAAAAGAATAGGATAAATCTTATCTATATAAAATTAATGTTCAGCCATATATCCAAGTAATGATTAAATAGGCATGAAACAAGTATTTATATGTACAAAATAAAGTGAGAAATGTTCCACATTTAATCCTTGATTATTATGGAATAATAAGGATCAGGAACCATTTATGTGTTCCACCAAAACCAGATTTGAAGATGGAGCTGTTGGATGAGGTTCATATTTCATCATTCCTTATTTTTCCTATAAGTAAAAAATATTTATAGAGATTTAAAAGAGTATTTCAAGTCGGATAGAATAAATATATATTTCAAAAAGTATTTTTCTTGTTTCATGGTTTGTCAGAAAGTTTAGGATGAGAGATAGAAGTCTGAGGGGTTGTTACAAGCGTTAATGTAATGTCCCCGACCCGGAAGCCACTAAACTGGTACTCTAAGCCATGTGGTTACATGACCTTAAGCACTCCTCCCTTTACTCCCAAGGTTTCCAACTAGCAGCGGGGGTCTTAATAGTCAATTGGGGAGACGATAACCCCTTTTTATCAGAGTAAGCCACATCAAAAGATGAATAAAATAGTAGAATTAATAACCAATAATACCTGAGTATGCATAAACAACCATTTCCCAAATGTGTAACAAAAATATCCAATAGTAAATATGACATTCCATGCTACAAGTACAGTATTGACCAAAAACCAAAAATGAAGACAACTACAAAATCCCCAAAAGGGGTACCGACACCAAGTTCAGGTCCTCCCCCGCGCACACTCATTCCAACCCAACTACCTAACAAGGACCTTTTCCCTTCTCTTGACCAGTAAACATGAAGTCTTCTTGGGTCCCCAATGGCGGCCCAAGCAGGGTGTGAGTACAAATCAGTAGGGCACCACCAACGGTGTCTACAAAATATCTAGTATAATATATGTGAATGAAAAAAAGGAAATAAATAATAGATGACAAGGTAAAGATTAGGTTACACTAGCTAGTTTAGGTCCATTACCAACATTTATTACCATTTCCATAAATTACCCTTTCCAACACATTTAACATGGGTTCATCAAACACAACAAATTACATAGGCTCAAGTACACAATCCCATACCCGAGGGAAAACACACAGTAGAGTTTGGAGCATCAATCCAACTTGCCATCAACTATATCCTCACCTTGAATCCTTAGTCTAAGTAGATGAAACTATTAGGGGAATAGATCATTAGTCCTCATCCCTAACCCGTGCATTGGAGTGGAGTTTAGATAATCATTCCAACTCACCATCAACTATATCCTCACCTCGAAGCCTCAGTCCTAGTTGATGCAACTGTTAGGGGAACAGAGTATCAGTCCTCATCCCTAACTCATAAATTGGGGTGGAGTTTAGAGAATTAGTCCAACTTGACCCATGGGTGTAAAACCTTAGTCAATACCCCACACTACCAAGCTATGTTCACATGTTATACATATATGTAACCATTAACCATTTAAACAATATCGCAACCATATCCCAAGGAAAACATAACCCATAACAATAACATGAGGGTTAACATCATGCCTTAACCCATTAACACATTTACCACACTTCACATCATTTATCCATTTAACCCAATTCCATTTCAATATGCTTATCTCACTAAGCATTCATTCATTGCACCTATATCCCTAGGCTTTTTTCATTATGCCTAACTAACTAGGCTTCATTAACATTCTCACAATCCATTACATCATGGACTTTTAATCACTTCCACATATTAACCCAATATCCCTTAGGTTATTACTGAGTCTAGGTGGATCACATAAATTATATTCCTACACAAGAAATCACATCAACATGATTATTCAAGGGCTCTACATAATTACTCAACAATCTCACTTGTTCTTCACAATCCTCAGGTTCGGGAAAGTTTTCTCACCCCATGGGTGGATCTAGTTTAGTCTCGTCACCCACAATGCATCCCATGGGGATCATGAGGGTTCCCTTTTACCATTTTAATGACCATTTTACCAAAACATTCCACAGTTAATCAAAACATACCTAGAGACACCCAAGAACAAACCACACATTACAAATCCTCATGTAAACCATGGGATATAACTTGTAGACCACCTTCCTCAATTCCACAGTTGAATGCACTCTTAATCAAGCCTTTAGATTCCACTTCAACCAACCTTTGAATCTTCAACCTAAATATCACCCAAAGAGTAGGGTTTTGAGCTTCGGAAATATACAACAATAAGATACAAACCCTAAACTCAAAACAGAAGAAATTAAGCGATTAACCTTAACTAGAGCATCGATCCACAGCCAATGACACCAAAAACTCCTAAGAAATGAGGAAGATTGATCTCTTGGAGATCGTGGGAGATTTTTTTCCTCCCTAGGGTGAAGAGAGGAGAAATGGGAGGAAATCTTGAGTTGGGGTTAAAAATCCTATGGTGGAAAAAATTGTAATTTTTAAATGATTTTTGGGCCGCACAGTTTTGAAAACCATGCGCAAACCGTGAAAATGCTTATACCTAAAGGAGAGACCGCACACAGCTTAGCCGAATAGTTTTCCAAATCATGTGCAAACCATGCGGAGACTGCTATCCAAAAACACACCTTCTACATGGTTTCCTCGGATGTCCCTACGGTTAGCACTAACCGTGCGCAGACCATGTAGCCTACCCAGAAAACCCCACATTCTCTACTTTTCATGTCCCAAACCCTTGGAACACCCTTGAGCCTCCTATAGGATTAGGTTACACACTTAATAAACCAAAACAATGGATTCAAACTAAGACTTAAACGAGAATATACCTTTACATGATCCCGGATCTTACAACCTCCTCACCTTATAATGGCTCCTCCTCAAGTGGAGCTCCGAAGCTTCACTACACTTCCAAGGAAAAGAGACCAGGACACTGATCCAACGTATCTGATTCTCACTCCCAATTTTCTTCTTGGAATTTTCCATGCTGCCATTGAACTCACACCAATGGCACAACCTTTCCCCACAAGACATTCTCACTACAATCCATGACACAAACCGGATGCTCTTCAAAGGACGCATCAGCCTCAAGCTCAACTTTCTCAACATCCACTATGTGAGTTGGGTCAGGGTGATACCGTCAAAGATGCAACACATGAACGACATAATACATTCTATTATACTATTGTGGAAGAGATTATTGGTATGCCACCGGCCCGATCCTCTCCAAAATCTCAAACCGACCCACATACCTGGGTTCTATATTTCCTTGATTCTGAATCCATCGGTGACCCAACCTTGAAAATACATGAAGGAACACACTATCACCCACCCTTAACTAAATAGGTCTACGTCTCCGATCTATATATGAATTCTTCTTGTTCTGAGCCATTTCCATCCATTTCTGAATCAACTCAACATTCTCTAATGCCTTCTACACGAGACTCAGTCCCAACAGCTTGGTTTTACTGACTTCAAACCAATACAGAAGAGATCTACACGACCTCCTATAGAGAGCCTCAAACAGTGTCATCTAAACCGTAGACTGAAAACTATTTTTTTAGGAAACTTCAACAAGTGATAGGTGATTTTACCAAGAACCACTAAAATCCAAGACAGAAGCCCTCAACATGTATTCCAACACATTGATTGTATGCTCTGACTGCCCATCTGTCTACGTGTGGAAAGTAACACTCAAGAGAACCTCTGTACCCAATGTCCTATATAACCCTTTCTAGAAACATGATGTGAAATGTGGATCATGATCTGAAACTATAGTCTATGGTACACTATGAAACTGTACCATTTCATGACCATAAAACTTGACCAACTAATCAATTGTATGGGTCTCCAGAATCGGTATGAAATGAGCCACTTTCGTTAGCCAATTCACAACCACCAAGATTAAATTATTAATCTGAGGTTTCCTCAGAAGACCCACCACAAAATACATCTTCACATTACCCCACGTCCATTCTAGAATGGGAAATTTATGTAATAGTCCACCAGGGCATTGATTATCGGCCTTCACCTATTGACAAGTAAGGCACCATGCCACAAAGCCCGTAACTTCCTTTTTTATTACTTGCAACCAAAATTGTCTGTGAAGATCATGATATATCTTTTTCTAACCAAGATTCACTACCCATTTTTATGCATGGGACTCATGCATCAACTCTTCCCACAGGCACACCGGCACAACCACATGATCATGAACACAAACAACCTCATCTACACTAGCGGCCCAACCTGAAGGTGGCTCCCCACCATTAATTCTTTCCTTCATGGCCAATAATTCATGATCGTCAAGATGACTTCCATTAACATGACTTAAAAGTGTTGACTCAACCACCATAGAAGCAAGAGTCACCTGACCATTTTCCTCCCACACCTCTAGGTGCATCTCTGCGAACAAAGCAATAACCTTCCACTCGGTGGTGGATTCCTAAACCACATGGTTATGAGCCTTCCTGCTCAAAGAATCAGAAACTTTGTTCCATTTCCCCGGTGTATATACCATCTCAAAGTGGAAATACTGGAGATACTCGACCCATCTTCACCGCAGAAGGTTAAAATCCCACTCCAAAAAGATATACTTTAATCTCTTGTGGCCGGTATACACCGCAAACTATTCCCCCAACAAGTAGCGCCTCCAGCACTTTAAGGTATACACTACTGAAGACAATTCAATATCATGAGTGGGATAATTCCTCTCAAGGGGTCTCAATTTCCATGACCCATAATCCATAACCCACTCATCTCACATCAACACAACCCAAAGCTTGATACAGGACGCATCACAAAACATGACGTACTTCCTACCTGGCTCAGGTAAGATCAAGATTGGTGCAGTCGTCAATTGCTTTTTTAACTCCTAAAAGGAATTATCACAAGCCTTGGACAATTCAAACCTTATTCCCATATTTTTCAAGCCCAAAATTGGTGCTACAAATGAGAGAAATACTGAATGAACCTCCAGTGATATCCGGCCAAACCCAAAAAACTCCGAACATATGAAACACTCTTAGGATGCTCCCAAGACACAATAGCCTGCAATTTCTATGGATCCACCAACACACCTACCTCAGAGATGATGTGACCCAGAAAATGAACTTCTCCAATTTAGAATTGACACTTTTATAGCTTGGCGTATAGCTGATTCCCTCTTAGTGTACTCAGAACGATGTTAAGATGTTGGGCATGATCGTCACGAGTCTTCGAGTACACCAAGATGTCATCCAAAAATACAACCACAAAATGATCTAGATAAGGATGAAATATTTTTTTCATCAAGTACATGAACACTATCAATGCATTGGTCAAGCCGAAAGGCATCTCCACAAACATAAACAACTCGTACCGACTCTGGAATGCTGTCAGCGGTACGTCAGAAGGCCTCACCCTCAACTGGTGATAACCTTATCTAAAATCAATATTATAGAACATTGATGCACCCCTCAACTAGTCAAATAGTTCAATAATTCTAGGAAGAGGGTATTGAGTTTTCATTGTCATCTGATTTAACTTCCAATAATAAATAGACAACCTTAATGACCCATCAACATTCTTTAAAAAAGAACAAGAGATCCCCAAGGAGACATACTAGGACGTATGAACCCCTTATGTTACAACTCCTGAAGATAAACCTTTAACTCTTAGAGTTATGTCAGTTCCATTAGGTATGGTGGAATAGAAACTGGCTTTGCTCCTGGTTGAAACTCAATCGTGAACTCCACATCCCTCTTGAGTGGAAACCCAGAGAAATCCTCAAGAAACACATCCTAAAACCAATCCACTACTGGAGGAAGGATATATTGTTCCCCTATTTCATCATCAAGTACAAAACAATATACTTGAGCCGTGAACCTTTCTAACTTCTGGCAGAATTGTCCCACATGACCTGCTCAAACATCCCACTCTCCACAATTGAAATAAGCATCACCCTCAAGTGAACTAAAAGATACCCTATGACGGTAAGAACCTATGTGTTCCTGATCAACACCAACCATTCCATTCCAAAAACCAGGTCAAACCACAACATCTCGAGAATGAAAAAGTCCCACTGGAAACAATACCCAAAAACCTCCAGAGAATATCTCTTGAACTTCCTAATGTCCTCATTCTTCACCCCCAATAGACTGTGAATCGACATAACCTCGCACACACTCTCCATAGGAAAACCCAACACTACCACAAGCTGAGTAGAAATAAAAGAGTGTGTGGAACCAGTGTCAAACAATGAACTAGAAAGCATTGAATCTACAAGGATCATACCTTGAATATTCAATGGCCCAGCCCTTCCATCACTAGGTGATGACTGAACTATGTGAAGTTGACCTTCCCCTCTACCCTAGGCTCCAACCTGTGTGCCCTGTACTGCACTTCCCTACTGACGTGGGTGATCTTGCCCCGGAGTTCCACATCCACGGCCCCTGCCAGTATGCCCCGTGGAGCTCCAAATGCCTTCCTGACATAGAGCAACTGATCCATTTTCTCCACATGTCATCTTCCTGTCATTAACATTCGCTCTCACTGACTAAGGGTTCCTGCACAACCTCTACACGTGTCCCAATCTTCCGCATGATCGGCACTCGACTGGAGGTCAAGGACACTGGCCACACATGTACCCCAGTCTTTCACATTGAGAGCAGAACACTCGATCACAATCTTGAGAGGCTGACTATCTCTAGATGATCACGTATCGTCTGGATAGACTCTATCCAGAACTATGCTACCTCTAGCCCACCCTCTCCAGTAAAGGTCATAGGGTGCTATAGTTGAAACTCTCTCTTTAGCTCAAACATATTCGGTCCAACCCACCCTGTTTCCTGATCCATCATCTACATAAAATGAGCCATGTTCTCTTAGAACCGCTCCTCCCTAACTTCATGGATCAACACATTCTCTTGTTCCCCTACTAGTGGAGTGTTCTCAGCAACATCCTCTTATTGCCCAACCAGCGCTCGATGTCATGTTGGCATTTGTCTACATTGCTAAACATGATATTTAGAAGAAATACCATATAAATTTTACAATTCATAACATAAAGGATCTTCACTAGCCACATCAACCCATTATATATGCAACATCCCAACAAACCTTAGCATTCCAGAAACATTACCCTGACCATCCCTATTCCGGGCCATGGTCCACAAGGGGTAAACAACCATACTCCACCACAATGCTCACGCAACATATTACAACAACATTTTAAATTTATTAGGAACCCTTAAATACAAATATTTCATTAATCATCACTAATCATTCATTTATCTTCACCCATTTGCATTGTTTCATTTACCACATTTCCCCTTTTTAATTATCAAATGTAAGGTGCATTCTATCTTTCATGCCTCGGACACCCAACCTGTGTGTGCCAACCAGGATGCATGTCACCTAACACTCTAGGTGCCTACAATGATGCATGAATGCAAAACCTCGTTCCATTGAGGACGCGAGCAAGATATCATTAAACCATCACATCAAAAAGAATGTGCATCACCCAATGGTGAAATATAATCAACAGTACTATTGCACAATCAAGAACAAAAATTCCCACCCTGGGTGACTAGGTCTTTCCCTCATACATGGGTTATCTACTCCCAAGCATGAGCACATTACCAGGGCCTGAGATATCCAAAATCCCATCTACCATCCCAAATTAACAAGATTTCAGAGAAAGAGAAGAAAGAACTCCTCTGATACAAATTTGTAACATCCTCGACCTGAAACCCACTAAACTGGTGCTCTGAGCCAGGTGGTTACATGACCTTAAGATTGCATCCCCATATGCCAAAGGTTGTCAACTAGAAGCGGGGGTCTGAATAGTCAATTGGGGAGACTATATGAACTTTTATCACAGAAAGCCACAATAGAAGATGAATAAAATAGTGGAATTAATAACCAATAATACCAGAGTATGTATAAACAACCATTTGCCAAATAGGGTAAAAACATATCCAACAGTAAATATGGAATTCCCTGCTACAAGTGAAAAAGTGAACAAAACAAAAAAATAAAGACAACTGCAAAATCCCCAAAAGGGGGCCCGACACCATGTCTGGGTCCTCCTCTGCACACACTCGTGCCAACCAAACTTCCTAGAAAGGACCTTTTCCATTCTCCTGACCTGTAAACAAGAAGTCCTCTCGGTTACCCAACAGTGGGACGACCAGGGTGTGAGTACAAATAAGTATGCCACCACCAACAGTGTCTACAAAATATTTGTTATAACATATGTTCATGAAAAAAATCAAATGAATAATAGATGAAAAGGTAACGATTAAGTGCCATTATCTAGTTTAGGTCCATTACCAACATTTATTACCATTTCAAAAACTTACCCTTTATAAAACATTTAACATGGGATTATCAAACACAAAAAATTACACTGGCTCAAGTATAGAATCCCATACCTGAGGGAAAACACACAGTTGAGTTTGGAGTGTTAGTCCAACTCGCCATCAACTGTATCCCCACCTCGAAGCTTCAATCCGAGTGGATGCAATCGTTAGGGGAAGATAGAATTAGTCCTCATCCCTAACCTATGCATTGGTGTGGAGTTTAGAGCACCAGACCAACTCTCCATCAACCATATCCTCACCTCGATGCCTTAGTCTGGGTGGATGCAACCGTTAGGTGAATAGAGCATTAGTCCTCATCTCTAACTCATGCATTGGGGTAGAGTTTAGAGCATCAGTACAACTCACCCCAATGGCATAGAACCTCAGTTAATACCCCACACTACCAAGCTATTTGCACATTCTATAAATATATCTAACCATTAAACATTCACACAACATAACAACCATTGACTAAGGAAAACATAACCCATAACAATAACAAGAGGGTAAAAACCATGCCTTAACCCATTAACACATTTACCACACTTCACATCATTTATCCATTTAACCTAATTCTATTTAATTATACTTATCTCACTAATCATTCATTCATTGTGCCTATCTCCCTAGGTTTAGTTAATTATGCCAAAATAACTAGGCTTCATTTTCATGATCACAATCCATTACATTGTGGTCTTTTAATCACTTCCACATATTAACCCAATATCCCTAAGGTTATTACTAAGCCCAAGTACATCACCTAGCTCCTATTCCAACAAAATAAATCACATCAACATGTTTATCGATGGTTCTACATAATTACTCAACAATCTCACTTGTTCTTCACATTCCTTAGGTCTAGGAAAGTCGGATCCCCATGGGAGGCCCTAGTTTAGTTTTTTCGCCCTCAACTCATCCCATGGGGATCGTGAGGGTTCCCTTTTACCTTTTTAATGAAAATTTTACCAAAACATGCCATGGGTAATCAAAACATACCAAGAGACACCCAAGGAAAAAAACCACACATGCACAAATACTCAAGTAAACCAAGGGATATAACTTGTAGACCACCTACCTCGATTCCATAGTTGAATGCACTCTTAATCGATCCCTGAGATTGCACTTCAAAAAAACATTGAAGCTTTAACCTAAATCTCACACAAAGAGTATATTTTTTGAGATTCTGAAAGAGATAAGAAGAAGATACAAACCATAAACTCAAAATAGATGCAAGGATGGGATTAGCCTTACCCATAGCTTCGATCTGCAACCAACGACACCAAAAACACCAAATAAATGAGGGAGATTGATATCTTGGAGCTCTTTGGAGATTTGATTTGTCCCTAGGGTGAAGAGAGGATAACTGGGAGTAAATACTGAGTTGGGGTTAAAAATCACAGGGTTTCAATATTGTAATTTTTAAAATATTTCTAGGATGCACGGTTTACCCGCACGGTTTTCCAAACTGTGCGCAAACCGTGGAGATGATTCTTCCCAAAGGAGCCACCTCGCACGGTTTAGCCACACAATTTTCCAAACCATTCACAAACTGTGCAGAGGATACTGTCCAAAAACACACCTTCCACATGGTTTCCTAGGTTTTGCACATAGTTAGCACTAATCTTGCGTAGACCATGCAACATACCCCGAAAACCCCCCTTTCTCCACTTTTTGTGTCCCGAACCCTCATAACACCCCTGATCCTCCTCTAGGACTAGGTTATGCACTTGATATAAACAAAAAAGGGATTAAAACCATAACTTAAATGATAACATACTTTTATAAGATTTGGGACCTTATAATGAACCATACCTGAGTAGAAATGGGAAAATATCACCATGGATTTTCTCATCAGACTCCCCAAAACATCTAAAATCCATAATTCTAAATGGGTTATAGTTGATCTCTTTAAAAAGATAACACGCTTCTTTGATATCGAATAATATTTATCTCTTGATGAACTTTTGAAAATATATATTAAGGAAGTGGTAAGATTTCATGGCGGACCACTTTCCATTGTATATGATTGGAATCTAAGTTTTACCTTGATATTCTAGTGAAGTCTTGAGTAGGCTCTAGATATAGAGTTATGTTTTAGTACTACTTACCATCCTCATAAAAATTGGAAGTCTGATGGACTATTAAATTTTTTGAATAAATGTTGAGATAATTATCTATGAATTCCAAAGTTCATTGGGATCAATGCCTTATATTGGTATAATTTTCTTACAACAATAGCTTCTATTCAAGCATTAATTTGGCTCATTACAAAGCCCTCTATGGTAAGATCTATAGAACACCAACATTATAGAATGAGTTGTGGGAAGAAATATATTAGGATTTGATCAGGATAAAGAGATATTATATAATGTTATATCCATTCAAAAACATATAAGAATAGCATAGAATCGTCAAAAAATTTATTCTGGAAATCATCAGAAATATCTAGAGTTTAAAGTGGGTAATAATGTATTTTTTTTTAAAATATCTACCTAGAAGAGACTGATGAGATTTAAAAATAATGGAATGTTAATTCCTAGGTATATCATTCCATTTTTAATTCTTGATTTTATTGGGATGGTATCTTATCAATTGGAATATCCAAAGAATCTCTCTCAAGTTCAAGATGTGTTCCATGTATCTCTCCTGAGAAAGTACACACCTAATACTTCACATGTTCTAAACTCAAAGTTAGTACCACTAGAGAAATATATTTCTTTTGAATAATAACTGGTATAGATTCGTAATTTTAAATATAAATTTATAAGAAACAATAAAACTCATATAGTTAATGTTATGTGGTAGAACCACTAATTTATGGAAGCAATGTGGGAACCTGAGGATGTGATGAGGTAGAGGTATCCTGATTTGTTTGCATCCGAGTGATAAATTTCAATGGATAAATTCATTTTAAGGGGGGTATAATACAATTTCCTAATATTTTTATGAAATATTTCTCTTTAAATAATTTTATTTCTTTGATATCATGTGTTTCACATAAAACTGATTTTAAAATAACCACAATATACTATTAAAATATTATTATTCTAACATGACCTTTATAACATAGCCATTGAATTGGAGGGTATGAATAGAATTAACCATATTATTAAATATATTTATTTCTTATTTCTTATTAAATAAAAACTTATTTTTTTAAACAAATTCATTTTATTCTTTATAAATGTTTTTGTGTTTTAAAAAAATGATTTTTATTTGTTTCTATTAGAAAATAAAAATAATTAATTTTTAAGAATTTAAAAAATTTATTAAAAATATATTCTTTATATTTGAATTCATAATTCTTAAATTATTTAATGACTAATTTCTAATAATTTTCTAAAAATATTGACACTTTTATGAATTTTAAAAAACACTAATTTACATTGAAAACTGTATTTTTTTATATCAGTTAAAAAATAAAATTTTATTTTGGAATATTTTTAAACATTTATTAGCATATTTTTATTATAAATAATCTAATTTTTATCTTTAAATTGAATTTTATACATGAATTTTGTATAAAAACATTATGTACATAAAGGGGGATTATTTTAGAAAAAAATATATTTTTCGTTGTGTTTTCCGGTTTAATTTTAAATTACATTCTGCAACTTATATATTTTGAATTTTGAAAAAATTAATTCATATTATTAATCAGTAGGACCAATTTTAGTAAATATACTTTTTTTATTTTTTTGGTCAAAATGAATAGCAACCTTAGTAATATTTGTCACCATAATTACAGGTAAAATGAGTACTTAAGGGTAAAAATAATATGATAAGGATTAGATAATGACCCTAAATGTTTACCCATTTATGTTTTATGCGTAATCTTTGATCATAAGCATCCATCGGTCTAATGTATGACCTTTTTCATCCACATGGCTGACATTAAGACCCTTATAGTATATTATTTAATAAAAAGTCAACAATATAACACTACTATTATTTCAAAGATAAATATGTGGTTATGGAATAAATAAATCCATTATCTCATATAACAATGATTATAATGAAAAATTATTAATAAACGGGTAATAAGATGGTATAAATAAATCATATATGCTAAGATAAATATATGATTATTGAATAAATGTATAATAAATCCATATTTATTATAAATAAGGTTTTAATGTGAATGGGGAAAGGAGAGACTTGAGGTAAAGGATTTTCGTCTTAATTTTATTTTCATGGGATGCATAATTTAATTATTATTTACATATCTATCTATGTTTATTTATTTCATGAGTATTATGATTCAAAATCTACCAAGGATGTAAGGGCTTATTTCAAAATCACATTTTTACTCATGATTGTTTATGTTTATGTCTCTTTTGGGGAATATTTCTCTTCCATGTCCATGTTTTCTAAAAAATCAAAACGATTTTTACTATTCTATTATAATTATTAAAATATTTTTTACCAATGTTTTATTTTTATTTTTATTTTGAAAAATATTTTTCATTTTCTAAATGAGTTTTTTTGAGACTATTCATACAAAAATATTTTAAATTATACAAAATAAGATGGTTTTACCACCATATTTAAGCCTGAATTCTTTGAAGCTTCCTTTACATGTTTAAAAGTTTATTTTCAAATAAAATTTTTTCTTTTATAAGTGCACTACTTTTAAAAAAATAATTGATTTTAAAATGGAAAAGTTATTTTCCTCAATAATTATTTCAATTGATCTTTCAAATTAATTTTTCATCTAAGATGACATTCCTTAATTTTATTTATTATTTTGTGGGGAAATTTTCCAAGAATTCCATCTTTATTATTTCTCTTTATTTTTTATGTTTATGATGAAATGATTAAATATTTATGAAAATTTTTCTTTTCCATGGGTTATGTTATGATGAAATGTTTTTGAAACTCATTTCTTTTTATGGTTTCTGGTATATTGAAGGATTTATATTCTTATAAGATACATATTTAGGGTTTTCATTATGTGACATGTGGGATCTATATCTCTCCCCAATGAATTGAGTAATGATTTATATATCATGGGATAAACAAGACTAGAATGGGGAGTGAACTCAGTAAAGTAAGGCACATTATCCACTATGATAGTCTTGTGAGTAAACCTTAACTACTATGATGGTTTAGAAAGTGATCCTAGACCACCATGATAGTTTTGGAAAAGATCATTTAATTATAAGGAAATGATTTTCTATGATTATGTGTATACCACAATTCCATGTCATATTCCAATGTTATTCTCTCATGGATCATGTTCATTTACGATTCATGTCTTATGAACTGCCATGATTTATTCCATGACTCAATATTATGATCTTTGATATATAGGGTACAATTTTCAATTGTTATTATCATGTTCTTATACAATCATGACTATGTTATGATTGATATTTCCCTTGATTATCGGTACTGATAATATGATCTCTCCATTTTATTATGTTTCTTTTCCAAGGATATAAATAAAGGTATTATGTATAATATTTCATAAAGTATTCTAGTTTTTAATGAATAAGTTGTAGATGATTTAGATATTTTATAAACTAGTTGTTTATATTTCTATGTTTCCAAATTCACAATACCTATATGGTTATGGAATGGATTTGATATGTTTTGTAATGGTTATTCATCTAAAAATAAGTAATAGTTATTTATAAAATGATTGGGTCTTTATATACCAATTTCCTTTGCAAAGAAGTTCTATACTCAATTTTGGATGTGGGAATTATTGTGAGTTTCTATTAAGAAGAATAATAGTGAACTCGATGTGACTAATTGTACAATACATTGAAGCCCCCATAGTAAACTATTGGTAAAAAAATCATATTGTATCTTTTCATTGGAAACAATCAGTAAATAAATATACATGGATGAATAATATATCTTCAACATCCCCTAAAGAGTACACTCACACTATATCCTCAACCTCACTAGACTAATATCACATATTAGGATATTCATGCCCTGTGAATTTTTCACCTATGATGCTTTTTCTCACTCTCAACCACCCTAGAACTAGCTTAAGATCCCCCCATGATCATCCATCTCATTAGGGTGGAGTATAATAATCAATATCTATACTAAAACAATTAAAAGAATAAATCATCACTAACCTAGTGCATAAGCATGACTCCTATTGATAATGAACTCTCAAGATACCTTACAAGGCCCATGAACATAATTCATAGACTATAACACACCTCATGATTTAAATTCTCAAGATATATCACCACTTGTATAATGTAACATAGCCATAAGTAGAAAATTCATGAGTTAAATAATCTACAATCACCACTCATCCTGTAAGGGAACTGAATTTGGTTCCATTTTAGATCATCATCTCATGAACAATAAGACATGTATATCAAAAAGAGGATATAACTAATATAAAATAATGAATATTTCTAGTGAACATGTACCTCATGGTAGTAGGATCCAACTCATCTAAAATAGTTGAGTGAATTAATCTCAATTAGAAGAAATGAAAAATATTACTTAAACCCCTAAATTAATGATTTTAGACAAAGTATGAAGATGAAATGTAAGTAACCATGAATGATAGGGAAATTAATTCTAGACTAACAAGGATTGATCCAAAGGTATAAACACTAATTTAATAAAATCTTGAATTAGGTAGAATGAATATTTTTTCGATAGAAAATAGAGGATTGGACGTGGTAAGTTTGTGTGAACTATTCAAGGGATGGGGACGGTGTTTTGAAAAACAAATTATTTTATTTAGAGGATTTTTTAATCCAAGAGTAGACCACTAGGTACCTAGTTCACTCTCACAAAGTTCTTGGTATCCACTAAATATCCACCCATGGACCACCAACTAGTCATTGGTCTCCCATGAAACTTTATTACTACTATTCTTCCACTAGGTATCTGGTTCTATGACCCTAGACACCTAATACAATCTTTAATTTTTGATTAATTTCTATAAATGAGACCATTTCCGATAATTTAGACTCTAAGACTTTGAAACCCACTCCTAAAATCAAAATCCTATAAAATACATTAATTTATATTCATACATCAATGTATGAATATTGTTATAAACTCCCCCACTATAAAGTTTATCATCATTGAGATGCATCACCGAGCCACATCAATGAAAATATCATACCACAAAACCCACATATCCATATTATATCCCACATCTCCTCTTAGATATTTTTATTTCAACACAATGACAGCACCAAGGTTACCATCTTTCCATAGGGGGTCATCTCGATCTTGTCCACTATACATATAAGCCACTCCTCCAATGAAACATCAGCCTTTATATCCATATCATAGACACTGATCACATGGGAGTGGTTAAATGGGGATCTCCATATCTCAGATACATTAAAAATATCGTGCATGATATTATATCTCTAAATAAATTCTTATTGGTACATTGTGGTACCAATCCCGTTGATGATCTAAAACTAACCAACAAATGGGCACTAAATTCTCATGAATCTATAACTATCAGTTTCCCAAAAAAGATTATACCTAAAAAGATACATGATCACCCACCAAGAACTCTAGAGGTCAATGTCATTGATATACATATCTATATTATCTACTATAGGTGGTCTCCAAAAGCATCCAAATCACTTGAATATTCTCTTGGGTATCCTATATAATACTCAACCTAATTAAGAAATATTATCCCAACTAGAATGAGTATATAATATATTTAAATGGGATTATATTCAATTCCTTGATGGTTTCCATTTGAATCAATGTTTAATAATTTTTATTGTAGAATAAAGTTTCTAGTGAAAGATAACTCTCCCAAGATCCCTCAAAATCTCGGACACACGTAAAAATCATGTCGTATAAATCTTGGATAGTATTCTTTTTCTACCCATTAGTCTAAGGATGGAATGATATAGTAATTTCCACATGGATATCTAATTCCATATTTATCTCTTTATATAAAACAGATGTGAACTTGACATCCTGATAGGATATAATACTCATTAGCACCTCATATCAATTAACCATCTCCTACACAAATAAGAATCCAAGTTCATAAAAATATGTAGTCTCCTTAATTAGTAGAAAGTGTGTCATATTTTTCAATATATCGATAATAACTCAGAGAATATTTCTACCATAATGAGACCTTGGTAGTGTTTTCATGAAGTCTAAAGTGCACTCGTACAATTTCCAAACAAGAAATAATAATAGATGAATAGGATAAATTGGGATTAGGTTCCATCCTTAACCTATTGACTAGTTAGGAATTATAATATTAAGACTTTTATGTCCTTATTTAATCTAGGAAATCAATAATGTTATTGGATATTTGGTTGTGTCTTATTCAACCTTGGGTGAGGCACCTATTTCAAGGCATGTGAATCTCATATCAGATCCTCTCACATACTCATCAGGACCACAACCCTTCTATAGACATCTAGGACACCATCATAAACCTTGGTCCTATTTAGAGTTGGTTTTAAACTATATATGTTATCCCTCATTTCATAGTAACATTATTATGATATATTAATCCCCTCAATCCTATCTATAAGTGATGAGTTGATGATCAAATTACTTATTTTATAATTCCCCTGATACTGTTTTATATCCATATGTACCTTAGTGAAAAGATTTTTTAACTTACACTCAATTATAGTCTCATGAACCTACAATGACTTTGTTTTCCTACTCATCATGTCTTTTATAAATTTTCCATTCCCAAGGGTCTATAAGATATCAATGCGGAATGATTGTATGCACTCGACCCACTTTATTAGTCAAATGTTTAGATAATCCTAAGAAAATATGTATATGGTACTCTTATAGTTCGTTTAAATCAAGGATTTAAAGTAAAATAATAGCTAAATCAATTATGTGCTGAATAGTTATATCCAATTTTTGATTATGATTCAATTATTTGTGGTCATGCAACCTCAAATTATAGGACACATAAGTAACTACCCATATACAGTATATCCAAACAACCTTGGGTCTATTATCTAATTCATTATAATACAGTGTATACTCATTACCTAAATCAGGTAATGTAAGGGTCAGAATGTTAATAAAAATTTATATTAACTTAGATAAGTATCTATCATACTAATCGTACAACTCAAAACATCCCCTTTTTTTATTTTCAAAATCGACACTAAAAATTGGAAACATTATTGAATGGAATATCTGTAATACGTTGAAAAATCCAAAATCTTAAGACCTCAAACATGTTCCTAGGTATCTATAATGAAACACCAACATCAACCTTACTACATTATACTAATAGTACTTCCTTATACATCACATGAACCAAAATCTGAAATTCCCTAATCTATAAGTAATACATTGAGTTTTTTTCATAAATATGATGCACACTCAATGTGCATAACAAAATCTCTAAATTCCAACCATGGTCCTCCTAGATCTAAGAGTAAACCAGTATATAATTGAAAAATTACACTATAAAGGGACCAATTTAGATGTAAAATATTCTATTTATCTAGTCTGGTTTATTCATCAGATCAAACGTCATCATAAGGAATTCATAAATCCAACTTCTGCACCAAAAAAGTCCAATGAAGATCATATACTCTCATTAATGTTAATAAAATCAAAATCAAAAATAAATATTGGAGAACCATTTAGATCCTATAAACTGATTATATATTTATTAAAAGTAATGGAGATGGTATTTATTCATTATCATCATTTTTTAACCTGTAATAATTTATACCCAATTATAAACTACCATTTCCATTATTGGAAAAAAAATAGTATCACCCCAAGGTAAACTATTGGGATATATAAACCCCCTTAACTCTAGGTCCATAAATTAAACCTTTAACTATATTATCTTAGCTAGTGATATCCCATATGGAGGAATATATATAAGATTCATACCTAGCACTAGATCAATATTAAACTTCCACTCCTTTAAAATAATTAATCATGAGAATACTTCAAAAATATGTTCTAATATAGATCTATAATAGGAGTAAATATTACCTATATATTCTTCTCCTAATCCCCAAAGTTATTTTCATGAATTAGTCTGTGATTATCCTTATTTTAGATAATACTTCTATCATGACTAGATTCTAATCCTACTCCCAGAAAAATGTATAATAATCACTTGTAGGGGATGTGAATAATACTATTTGATGGTATAAATAAATTCCCTCTCTATAATGATTCAACCAATCAATACTTATGATAACAAAAAATCTAGGCATGTCTATCACCAAAAAATATTATGGTTTCTCATGACAACTCACTACTACAATGCATCTGGGACATATTTTAATACCCTTGTATCACTTTCCCATGAGAATGTTGATTGTCATCATCCCCATTAGGCACTACAATTATAAAATTAAATCATCAAACAACTATGATGAAAGTAAAAAATATGTTATACCAAAATTGAAGAAAATTGGTTCTAATGTAGATAACATAAGATTTTACCTCAGTCTATTGAAGGACCCTCTTTTATATCAAGTAATTAGAGATCAGTAGATAAAATAAGGCCTAGAGCTACACCTTATTTCTAAACTCCAGATATATGACTAGCCCACAATGTACTGACCTTGTCTTATACTTATACCTGTAAACCTTGTCCAATTACATGTCTAGATCATCCAAAATAACACCAGATATTACTCTGAGGTGATGCCCCTAACCTAGATCCATATCAATAATTATACCTGACACCTTGCCCACTATAATTATAAGGAATATTTACAAAAAATCCTTATAGTTTCTCCACATTCTCATAATAATCAATCCTCATCAGTGGTAAATCATATTTTTTTTTCAAATATACCTTGGATGACAATACTAGAAATTATTTTGTCACGTCCCATCTCACTAGATACCAACACTAAGTAATCCACTCCACATGGGAGTAATTTACTCTAAATACACCATTAAATTATTATCATAACATTCCCCCCATGCTCAGCAAGTGTGGTACTGGGTGGGATGGGATTGGGGAGTGGTCATGGGTTCAAGCCCTTAGGGAAGCGATTTACATGTATTTTCTTCCTTTCACATGAGCCGCTTTCGTGGTTGTACCAAATTTTTAATTATTATAATAATTTATCATCCACTATGATAAAAATTAATACAAAACTAAACAAGGTATCATGTGCATATATATATAAAAACCTATAAGATACAATGTGAAATAATTGAAATTTAATTGTTAGGTATAAAAACTACCTCATGAACAAATGTTATACTAGCACTTATAACATGTGGGTGGTCATTATAATGATATCTCCACCATACTAGCTATCCACCTTGAGGATATTTGATTACCCATTTTCTATATTATATGATCTGTGTGAACCCAAATAAAACATTGTACAATTCTGAATTCACTAGTGAGGATAATAATACCTACTATGGTAATACCAAGAAATGATTTAGTCCCATATACATCTAGTTTTTATGTGAATCAATAGAAAGTAAAGTATATAAAACCCAACATCACCATATGTCATTATCATACATATCAATATTCAAGATCAATCTACCCACTAATCACATTTATTTCACTCACCAAATTGCAATATTTCTATATAACATAGTAGAAATTATATTTCACATACTGTTTTTGATTTCATGCCTAGAAATTCATCCTAGATGAACTAATCACGAGATAATAGATAAAATATATGTCTCCGCCTATCTCAAAAGTACTGTAGGAAATACATATCTATATCAATCTTTCATGTTCTGAAATAAATACACATCTATGAGTAGAGGAGATACACATATCTAAATATGTAATCATATACATGTATAAATTCCAATTGAAAAAGCGCATATCTAGAGATAAAGTTGTATACTATAATACTGGATGAAATTCACATATCTATGACTATAATTTTATATGTTGTACTCCTAATACAATAGTTATAGTGAAGGTTAGAGATAGTGTCTTTTGTATTATCATCATCATCGTTAAAATGTTTATTCAAAGTGAATAAGAGGAGCATACAAGGACCAAAAAAGTAGTCCAGGCCAAGGGAAATGACAATGGGGGTATAAGAGGATATAAGAGTAATTACCTCTTTATATATATCACACACTAGAGATGTTGGATGAAATAATCCTCTTCAATAATCTTCTATAAATATTTGATTTATCTCAACATAGAGTTGTGGGTTAGTAGTAGTGGATGAATGTATAAATCATAATCAGTCTCTTCCCATATCAGTGGATGTGAAAGAGTATAGTTATCGTAATTTCACTCCCACCCTAGGACAATGGTGACTGTAGAAGAGACCCACCTCTACATCTCATTTCCATCGATATCCATTTTTCATATGCGATATAAAATCTCATAGTAAATGAGTACCCAAAATAAATAACCTCATATAGAGTCAAGTATCACACTATCAGTCTCAAAAAAACTCTCTATATAGTAATCTAGAGTAGCTACACTATCCTCATAAAGACTCACATTGTCCAACTTCCATAAAGATAATTATAATTTAATTAATGATTAATGTTATTTATTGAATAATCCTATTATCCACATCACATCATAGAAGATGATGCATTCCTTCTATTTGTTACTAGATGTCCCAATACCCCTAATGGGTTTCCATTTTCTCAAATAATTGCATTTAATAGATAAAAATTTAAAAATGATAAGTTTTTTTATTGAATTATTCAACCTGGAACATCAGAACATAGCTAATATAACTCTCTTCTCTGAGAGTATCATCTATGTAATATCAAGTAACTAAAGTTTCTCCACTACTATATCCAAATATCCTAAAAGGTCACCCGTATCATTACCAAAAAGATTCCTCTTCCTTAACCCTAATGGTTCAAGTCACTAATCATTCTCATCATTCTATCAACTATAGGTGATTTGTTAAGAACTCTCAATTACTTTATAATTATTTCATTATATTTGAGGGAATACCCATCCTAATAAAATTATCATTATTTTATTTCCATTATTTACTTATAATGTTTACCACCATCTTCACTCTTTTTATATTCCTGAAAATTTTACATTTATTATTATAACTAATTTCCCTTCATACCATGATATAAATGGTTACATTTATATCATCTATCCAACTCTTTATAGTTCTGTCTTTTAAAAATTATTTAAATAGGAAACCATGTATTATTAACACCACATCCTTCATTTAAGTTGTTAGATCATGTTATTCATTCTATATTTGATGACTCAATTTCATTTCCATAATTCTTTAAATTACACTAATATATTCCCATGGTCATATATAATCAATAAATTGAATTCATTATTTTATAATGAATTAACAATCTTCATAATAATTTTCAACTTAATGTAATACAATTCAATAAAAAAATTAAATGATTCTATTTCCACTGTTATTAATGAATAACTAATACTTGTCACCCCATTGACTTATCAATACAGACTAATTTACAATTTTATGGTCATGAAATCCATAAAAGATAATATTTCAATATCCTCGATTTAGTTCCACAAGAACTCACCAGATACTATTATTATTACCAAATAATAATAATTTGTATGGTTAAAGCTTGAAATATAGTAATCATAGTTTAATCACTTACATTTCAATGAACACATCTCATTTATAACTCAGACCCCAAAGTTTAGAGATGATTATAAAATTAATCACTTGTTATAGCCTATTAAAATTGTTATTATTCTTAAATAATAAATTTTCATACTCACTTTAACACTTTTAACAAATTTCTCTTATCAAATATTTTACATATACCTTAAACATTGTTTTATAGTTTCTATGATTTGAGATGGTTCTAACACAATTTTCCGCATCAAATGCAAATAATCTATGTGCTCCCATGAACCCTATGAGTACGTTGATAATCCATGGGTTTTTTTAGGAACCCCCATGTTTCATTCATGTTCTATTCACCTTTTTTATCACTATAATCAATCTCATCCATTCAATCTACTGATCAGAGAACCTAGTTTTTGCTTCATTGTGTCACCAATGTATTAACCCTTGAGCTCATGTGACCATCTGATTTGGGAATTGGTAACCAATGATCACATATGAAATGTGGAACATAAACACCTTAAATGTGGCCACATGGCCTTGCACCAACCTATCAATTGAACTGATAAGATAGTCATGTTATTTTGATCACGAGCCATTGGAAATGTTAGTTAGAGGTGACATAGTGAATTCTACACCATTCGATCAAAGGGATCATATGATTTAGTTCCTTCATTCCACAAAATCCCCTATAATTTTCATTATTGGTACATAGTGGAAATAAGATCATCTGATCTTATATTGGATTCCCCCCAACAAATTATTATTACTTTAAGGATCAAATCACTATAATCATCACATCATCACCACCCATGGTTATTGAACAAGCATTAACCACCTCTATCCCTTAAAAAAATTCTTATCATGGAATTTGTTTAACCTCATGACTACATATGTAGCCTATTTTTTATAAAATTAAGATTCTAAATGAGTGGAATTATATAGAGAAGTTACTGATGACGGAAAATTATCTATAAGAGATCTTACAATATACAACTCTGATTTTAGTGATCGCAAATTTAGTGGGATCATCTAATTGAGGGATTTATAGCATGCAATTTTGGTTTTACTGATTCAATCAAATGAAAAAAAATTTAATAATTTTCTGAAAATTATTTTATAAATTCTCTCTAAGTTATCTCAAAATCTATTTATTGTATTTTGATATAATCTAAAGGCAATTTATTTTTTATTAAACAAGAAAAATCATACTCGAATCTCATGTCCATATTAAGTGAACAAAACATAAAATAACATGATATAATATTAATCTAAAATGGATAATCCAAAATCAAATAACCATACCTCATTTTTATAGATATAATATTTTCTAATCCATATCTTCTTCCTTAGTGGATTTTCCATTCCATAAACTCTAGCCTTCAATATATCACTCTAAATTGTGAATATAAAGGTATAGGTGGATATGTGAAAAAATTAAACGTTTTATTATTTATTTTTAATTATTCCTCAAAAATAAAATACTTTCATTTAATATTGATGCAATCACATCTAAAAACACTACAACGCCTACCCTATAGTAAAAAACCCATTTCAAACTCAACGGTGTGGTCTATTTTCCAATATGATACTCCTATAAATTTGAATTTATTATTTTAAAATAACTTATCAAAAAAATTATTCTAAATATAATAGCCCATAGAGATAAATCTATACAACATAAGGAACTACATTCAATTCAAATGGGTGATAATAAATCCATTTACATTGAATCGAGTGTTAGGATTTGATCATTTGTAATGGAATTCCTCTAAGAAGATATGTACTATTAAATCATTCACACCATAAAACTTTTCATATAAGAAAAAGAAATAAATACTTAGATAGACTGATCAAAACATAAAATCATAAATCATCTATCCTGAAAGAAGAAATCCATTAAAAATTCACTATACAATAAATAAAATATAATGAGTAACCCATAAGTTAACTAGAACTTCTATATAGCTTTCTAAAATATAAATAAATTATATTAAAATATTCTACTCCTCATTGATAGAAAAAATTCATGGATTTCATTCCATAAAAATTAAATTGGTCAACGAAACGTAAAATGAGCACCACATTTCTGACAACCAAGCTCGAAATAGATCATATAATTCATAAAGAACAATACATTAGTAACACTAAACCAATTTTAAGAGGTCTCTATACAAATGTTCAAAAATAAAAATTAAATATGTTCAGGATATTATTTTCCCATGGTGAGAAAATTTCTAAAAACACCCCCTCTCATTACATTAATGTCCTTCATATATCCCTAGAAGATAATTATGCTCCCTGTATTTTGAGAAAGTATTAGGGTACCTATAAAATTTAAATAAATATCCTCATTAACCACTCCTAATCAATTAATATAAAATTAATGTTCCATTAATAATCATTTATGACTATCTTGATGAACCCACATAGGCCCCACCATATAAAGGCCTTATAGGCTGACCAACAATCTCACCGGGTAATCCATCCTCTAGTGGGTAAACCGCCCACTAATTGAAATTTTGTAAGTTATATAAAATAGAAAAGTATTATATTAGTTTGTATTTAAATAATCACATTAAAATTTTATTCTACTCTAACACCCTAATCCAAGGGTATATAATGGTTCCCCTAATGGATCTAGAGTAAAACTAAGAATAATGAATAGTTCTAATTCAAATTCTCAATGAAAACAATGATCAACATTAAACCAAAACCAATGATTAATTAAATTTTATATAGTGATGATTAAAAATAAACATTACATAGAGTCACCTTTTTGATTCATCACTACTTACTCTAAGAAATTAATATCCCATTACATGTCTTTTTACTCAATCCAATAATAAACTTTTATAAAAATTATCTTAAATCCCTGAAACATTTCCCAAATACTTCAATAAATTCAATCACAATAGAATTATTCATACCCCTAGAAATCACTTAAAACTACTAATAAATACAAAAGTTTATAATGTGTACATATCAATTAACAAATGGAAACCCTTCATTTTAACTTCTCATAGCTATAAACCCACAAGGCAGGTTAATAAAACACACCTTTTCATTTACATCTAAGAGAAAAGACCAACAACCCTTTCTCATTACATTCATTACTTTAACAATAGAAAAATGATATCAATCTATCACATCATCTATTAGATATTTCTATAAAATTTATTTACCACCTGACCTTATCAATAAGTGTTTCCCCAATACCCAAAGAAAAGGTCCATCTCAAGCTCTATCATAATACTTGACTAGATTAGATTGACTTTACTGATTCTACTGAAACCCGCAACATCATTCATTTTACAATAGTCACATGAATCTCAAAAATGTATTCCAAATATATATATATATATATATATATATATATATAGTGAAACCAAATAAAGAGATAATATTTTCCTAAATAAGAAGCATCATAGAGTATTCCCGGGTGGAGTCCCCTCATCTGAAAACTATGAAAAAATGAACTATTCGCTTCCCTTTAGAAAATTCTATATGTTTATTATATGAAATAATTACTATTCTATAAAGAATACTTCACCAGTTTATCCATCACTACTGTAATGCTCCCAGCTCCCACGATGCCTCTATTATACCATTCTGTTCAGAAAGATCGAAAAACATCATACACCCAGTAGTTAAACTTTGGTCAGAGAACAGTTATTAGAATAACACTTTAAATCACATAGAGATATATAGAGTCTAATATATCACTAAATAAAGAACTAAAATTTAAAAAAACTTATATCAAAAAATAGAAATATTCCAAAAACAAATTGATGAATATCTCTATAATATTATAGCTAATAGATACCACCATGTAGTAAGAATGAGATCAGAGTCTTCTCAAGTCCTCAAGTCCTCATCATTTGAATCCATGTAATAATATATCATCAGATGTCTATATATTACCTTTCCATCACAACCAATGATGTAAACCACCACATCTAAATATCTAAAATCCTTAACCATTGAATCACATATAATATATCTATTTAAAACCAATAACAAATAGTCAGGATATTAAGAACACCTTCACTAGACCATCCCACATAATCTCTCCAAATTGGTAATCAAATCACCCTTAAAACAATAAAAAAAACTTTATCTGGACATATTTTATGTATGATCCCCCCTTTATATTCTTAATTCCCATAATAAGGGATCCTATGTTTTTATCAATAAAATTTATGATCAATAATACGTCGATCACTATATCCTTTAGAAATTCCTCCATTGTGACTACATACACTAGATATCTCTATTATGACTCAGTCAAAATCATCTCAAAGAATCCTCACATGTTTTTAAATCCATACTTTATCCTATTACTCATATAGTAATCTTTCAAATCCCATCTCACTAGTAAATGTACCCTCCAAATTTGCATCCACTAGGATATGGTTTAGATACCATCATTAAGGTATGCTTACAAAATGGGAGTCATTTTCTCTAAATCAACATATCACCTGATTTCATACATCATTATCCACCATTACATGTATAAAAAAATAAAAAAAAAATTATATATGAATATATATATGTGTGTTTTTGTGTGTGTCTGTAGAAAAACTGATAGGATATAATGTGAAACAACATAAATTTATTTAATAGTTATAACCATCACATCCTAGATATATGACATCCCAATATTGATGACATAAAGATGGTTTTCATAATGATATATACACTCCTCCAACTATCCACATCTAATTTGTATGATCATCCATCATCTACATCAGCTGGTATGTATGAACACAAGGAGAACAATGCACATATGCACTTGTATGGGTGAGTAAAACAATACCTGGTATAGTTATCCTAAGAAGCGAGATGGACCCATAAACCTCTATTGTCTATGTAAATCAACCAAAAAATATACAAATTGACGTCATCTGACATCATTATCTGACCTATCAGTATTCTATATGATTCTAACCATATCTAATTTTCATCACACTTACCAAATAATAATGTTTCTTTATAATAGAGTGAAATATCATATATCAAATCCCTTAATTGATTTCCTACCTAGTAATTCATGCTAGATTCACTAATCATGAGACTCTATAGGAAATAAACATCTGTATCTACCTCATAATAAATAATGTAAATAAATATCTCTATCTATCTATAATTTTCTAAAGGAAATACACATCTATAACTAGAGGAAATACACATCACAAAATTTTCACACCCAGATGTCTAATGAAATAAACATCACTCGGGATAAATTTATACACAATAATACTAGAAGAAATACATATCTTCAATTATATATATTTATATATTTACTCCAAATCCTAGATCGGAAGGTAAGGAGTAGAGTTTTTATTGAGTGGATCATTGTCCACCTCGACCCCATAGTTGTGTGTGAGGAAGAGTGTCTCCACTCTTGTGAATTATCATCCACCTCTTTATCTTATTGGGGATGTTATAGGAATTACCCATCTTCACCTACCACAACTATAACATTATTATAACGGTGTACTAAATGAATTACCTATATACATCTATCATGCACTGTAGATGATATAGAAAATAGTCATATCAAAATATATCTTAGAAATATATAATCTATCTCAATGAAAATCTATGGGTGATTAAAAGTAAGTTCATAATCATTAGCCTCTACCCATAAAAATGGGTGATAAGGATTATAGTCACTTAAATATCACTATAACACTAGATAAAGGGTGAGTATAAAGGATATCAATCCCTAAATATCATCACTAAAATTATACATCCATCATATGTTTTATCACATCTTATAGTAGGTGTGTAATCCAAACCAATAACCTAATACACAATCAAGGACCCCCTATCAGTCTTGAAAGAATCCTCATATTGAATTCAAGAGTTTTCACACCAACCTCACCAGACTCTCACTATTTAATTTAAATGAAGATTATGACACTTTAATAATAAATGAAAGTGATTTGTGGAATTATCTTTCTAGTCACATTATAATACATAGGATTAAACATAACACTTCGTCATACATGGATATACCAACATCCTTAACAAGTTTTCACATTAAAAACTCATTGAATGATATTGAGAACAATTCAAAAATGATAAGTGTTTTTAATGAATTATTTAATTGTACACATCAAAACATTATTGATATGATGTAGTTCATTTTTAGTTTCATATAAATCAATTCTAGTGACAATGTTACTCAACTACATTATCCAATCATTATCGAATGTTACCTAGGTCATTACCTGAAATATTCCTCTACCTTAACCCCTAAGGTTAAAGTCTCCATTAATTATTATCTTCTCATAAATTATAAGGGATTAATTATGCACATCTAGTTCCTTTGTAATTATGTCTCATTATTTGATATAATACTCATACTAATTTATCTATCATTATTTAATTTCCATTATGAACTTAAAAAATTTACCACCACTACCAATAATTTTCAATTTAATCACTTTTTATTTATTTATTATTATAAAAAATATCAATTCATTCCATGGTATAAATAATTACATTTATATCATCCAACTGACTATATAGTATTCCATCTTTGATAGCACATTTAAAGAGTCTGGATCTTCTTATTAATGACAATTACATTATTTAACTAGATATATCATGTTATTTATTCTATATTTTACAAAATTATTTAATTTTCATAATTATTTTCATTCTATTTCAATATTCACATCCATCTTGATCATATATAATCAACATCTTTAGTTCATTCAGTCATAATTAAATCACAATCTCCGTAAGAATTTGAAACCTTATAGAAGAGAATTAATTATAATGATTAAATTATTATCTTTCATATATCCTTAATGAGAATCAAATACTTACTACACCATTTAATTTTCAACATATACTGATTATAGTTCTTATGGTTGAGAAATCTGTTCAAGATAATAATTCAAGCTCCTTATTCAGGTTCTACAAAAACTCACCAAAATTATTATTATTATTATTATTATTATTATTATTATTATTATTATTATTATTATTATTATTAAATTGTATTATTATTTGTGGTTAAATAAGGTTATATAGTCATCCTATTCAAGGTAATAATATTTTAGTGAACTAATATTCTTCATAGCTTAGACCCTGATGATCAAAGGTGATTATCAAATTAACAACTTGGTTTATCCAACGAAAATAATTATTCTTTATTAAAAATAACTTTACACATTACCTTTGAAAATTTAAACTTAATTATATTATAAAATATATTAAAAATACCCCCAAACATGGTTATATACATTTTGGGATGTCCAGAGGGGTTTGATACAATTTTCAGCATTGGATTTGAAGCATCCATGTGCCCCCATACTGCCAATGAGTCCTTTACCAATCTGAGGGTTCCATATGGCACACCTATATGCCCCGCACATAATGTAAACCAATTAAATTGAATTAATTAATATTTTATGTATTATATATTGATTATTAAACCTATTATTCACAAAAAATAATGTCACCCATGTCACACCAAACTTGTGAAGACGTCTGATCACGAAATTAAATGGTCGGGATCTTCTTTAGAACATGGATTGAGATCATGTCTCGTGTTTTCATGCAACCTCACTCCCAATATTTGATCATATTATAAAAATAGTTGCATAATTTTGATTTTTTTATATTGGTCACATTAGTTTGGGATGGAACTATATCTTCCTCGCCATCTAATAAAATAGATTAGATAGTCTAGTTTCTTCACATTGTATGAAACACTCTTCCTCGTGGTGGGGAAATGATAAAACAAAATTAGTCATATGATTATAGATTATATAGCCTAATGTGAATCATTATTTTCTTACCACTAACCACATTGGAACCTCTACATCACTACTTCCCATAGTGGTTTTTTAATTATTGATCTCCTCCATTACTCTCTTGAATTCAAACCCTCAAAGTTTTTGAACCCCTACATACAGATTCAACTTTTTTTATAAAATATAGAATCTAAATAAGTTAAATCATACATAGAAATTTACCATGAAATAAATTCTCTCTAAGATATATCCTAGTATACAAATTCTATTCTACCAATTCAAAGGGTAGTTTACTTTCCTCACTGATTGATTTTCAATGAGTCATACTAAGTTTAATTATTCAATAAAATAAAAATATTTTCAATAATTTTCCAAAAACTCCCATAGAAATTCTACCTATTTTATCTCAAAATAAGTTTTTTTGAATTAAATAAATAAAAATTAAATGAATTCATTGTGAATTGGGTATTAAAATACTCCAATTTCACTGTCATATTAAATAAAAAAGAAATAAAATAAATGGGAAAAGTTTTAGATAAAAATAGATGTGTCAGAATACAATAGTCATGACTCATTTAATTAAATCTAACATCCTCATGTTTAGATATTACTCCACAATAAGTACCTATATAGTTGATCCTTAAGGACATAATCCTCATCCTATCAACTCTCCCCCTAATGTATGAATATATAAAAAGAGTTATGTAGGTAAAATAATTATAGGATTTATTATTCATTAAAAATACTTCTCAATCATTTTGTTTCAATGTGACCACACTTAAAAATTATAAAACACATAACCTTGGGTAAAAATCCCCATTCCATACCCAATTACATAGTCTATTTTCTAATATGATACCTAGATCAAGTTGAATTTACTATAATTTTCATCAAAAATTAATATGTGTGAATATAATAACTTATGGTGATCAATACAAGCTACCAAAACACATCATTTGATTCAAATTTGTGCTAATAAAACCATCCATACTGAATCAAGTGTCAATATTTAATCATGGGTTGAAGCATTCCTCATTGAATCCTTATATAGTTACATAAGGGCAGCCCTCCCTCAAGGGGAAAGAGATGAACTTCATCCATAATTTACCTTCCATTTGTTTACATAGTAAAAACTATTAATATTCACTTATTTTTACTAGAATATCCAATAATAAATTAAAAATTAGGAAATGAGTTCACTCTATGGGGTTGTAATGTGGTAGTTACAACAATAAGGATTGGGTGTATTTTTTGTTACATGATTTGGAAAACATTTACAGATCTAGTTTTGGATTCAAAGTCACGTTTTAAAAAGATTTTTTTTTCTAATTTTCAAGGTTGATTTTTATGTCATGGAAAATAGTGAGCTTATATATACCATTTTAAATTATTTATCATTTAAAATGATAGGTGGCATTTAAAATAAAATTAAAGAGAAAAATATTCTAAAAAGGGTGTATTTTTCCGATAAGTGGGATATCGTATAATGTGAGATATGTGTTGAGGTATAGAGTCTCGTTAGTATAAGTATTGTAGATTTCATAAAAGAGATAAGGAGAAGAAGTATATGGAGTCTTTTTAGTCACCCGTAGGAAGGTTATTGTGATGTTCTTCAATAATAATAAATTGTATCATATTGATACACCCCCATTGTTGTAATATTATTATCTATTATTAGAGGTTGAATAAAGAATTACTTAGTGGAATAATTCATTCCTAAAGTGCTAGAGAGAATTGATATTTCCATTCATCATAGTTGTGAAGTAGGGATGTTTGTGCAACTACTTTAAAACTTATAATAAAAAGTAATGATATTTAGTGTTTAGGTGGATAGTAATATTTCCATGTATTCTCCTTGGACTTGACAATTTGGGTGAACTAAGTAAAAAATAATGTTTGTATCTTATTTATTTCATTCACTATTTCATATAATCGAAAATAGAGAAAGAAAATTTCTTATTAAAATTTGAATAGGATCATTGATAAGGTATTAATTTTAAAATGGCATACCTTTATTCACTCCCCCCTCATAGGGTGTAAATATTTTTAGGGCCGACAAGTGGTACTACAGTTTAAAGTTGATGGTGTAGTTTTATTTATCTACAGACATGATAATTTTTTTCAACCACAAAGGGATCCCTATTTTTCAAGTAGTAATTTATAATTATGGAAAAACAAAATGAAACATCATTTTCAGTCACTAGGGAAGGATGTGTATATGGATGTAATTTTTGGGATCATGAGAAATAAAGATAGTTGATCTATATTAAACGGTGATCATAAGGAGTTGGATTTTGTTTCCAAATTGATCAACGACTTAGGGGGTTGCTTTGTCCAACCTTATCTACATAAATGAAATTTCATGGAAAACCACTCATGATACATGTGAGAATCTTATAAATTCATATAAAGATGATTATAAATATTGATAAGAAAAGTTACATGTATTATAGAATAAATATAAAAATTCGAGGATAATATTGGATAAATAAGTTAGTCTATTTTTTTATTAGGTGAACATTCTTTTGGAATGTATGAATATACATTACTATATCCTCTATGGTATCAAAAATTCCAAAATAACACTAGGAATAATACCTCCAATTTTTAATGAAAAAGTATCTATGTTTAAATATCAATACCTAAATGAGGTGACATTGAATAGCCTTCAAAGAACTCATGTAATATATAAAATGATTAAAAATTATAATGTTTCTATGCCAAAAGAAAAATCTTATGAGATAAAATTCAAGGATATAAATAAACATTAATTTAGAGATGATCCTAAGTAAAAAAGAAGTTGAAGAGATGATATTTTTATTTTCGAAAAATACTAAAAGTGGAACAGGTAAATTTAAAGGAAAATAATCCACATTATTTTTTTATATATAAAACATGGACATCTTAATTATAGGTGACCTAATAAATTTCAATATGATAATGAGTAATAAGAACTGAAGAAGAAAATATTCAAATGAATTAAGTTAAAAAATGGAAATTCAATATAAATTATTCAGGAAGAAGAACCTATTATATAAATAACATTATTGGTTGGATGAAATTGAAATAGAGGATATTGAGGACTATAGATACCTCAATGGAAAATTCAACAAGGTTTTTGTTTATGAGTTGTCTGTGGAGGATATAGATAATGAACTTGCTGAAATCATGGGTATATTGGATCTAAAAGTTGAAATATAGGCTTCACATAAAGAAATTTACATTTATAGGGTTAAAATAAAGAAATATAACGGTTGAACCCTTAATGGTGTGTGGTGGATTCATTTATAATATATGATGAGTGTTTTTTATGGCCTTGTAGAAAATATAAAAATATTGGATTTGATGGTGCTGTTGTTGGTAAAATTATTGTGTATTTATTAAATCTATAAATGGAAAAGAGTTTTTATTATGGACTTATTAACAAAATAAAATTATTTTATTGATGGTGATTCTAGGAGTATTTTTATAGATTCATTAAATCCATAAAATTTGAAGAAGAAGGATAGATTATACTGAAGAAAAAATTATACAAGAGATATATTCTACACTAAAATACCTATGGTTTTATAGTAGGATAAGTTTGGTTTGAGTAAAATCTAGATGATTGAAGTGGGATGCACCATATCAAGATAGTACATCAAAGAATATCAGAATGTGTGGTAAATATCAATGGACAAAAATTTATATGTCTAAATGGAGTTTGGATAAAACAATAATGGTCACCCTTTGGCTAGGGACATCCAATAATATAGAAACAATAGAGGAATCTATTCAAGATCAAATATAGCTTCATATTGGGTGGAAATGCATGTGAGTACCACTATGGGTTAACATTAGTGTTTTTGAGGAAATCCCATGATACCAGGTGACACTACGAAGGATAATAGCATTTTTCTTATAGCACATGACCCAATGTGATTGGTAGGACCTTGAGGGATTTAACTTGTGGTATTTTGAACTTCGTTGTTGATATAGAAATGGGATTTCTTAGTCTAGTACCATATTGGAAAACAATAGGTTCCAATCATGCTATAATACCAAATACTATGCTATTGAATGAAAAAAACAATGTTTGGATGGAGTGAATGTGGTACTCATCATAGCATAAGAAAATATGCTTCATAAAGTGGTTGCATTATGGAGGGTGAAATTATGGTATAGGGAATAAAAATAATTTTTTCATTACCTGTATGAGATTATGACATAGAGGAAAGGGATAATTTATATCTAGTTCGTGTTTTTAAAAAATTTGATAATATTATTCCATGATCATTGGTGATTTATGATGATGTTATTTACCATATGTTTGTGTATCTGGTCAGCTATATGAGGCTATTATATAGTTAAGTGATCGGTGACATAATCTTATATGGTTTACTCATACTACATCAGAGGGAAATAATACTATTCCATAATCAACAAGTTAAAAAACCTATAAATTTGACTGGTAATAAAACGTTATGGCTTGAGAATTTTAGGATTAACCCATAATTAATGGAACTAAATGACCACATTAACAAATAAGGTACACATGGCTTTATCCTATTGTTTTTGGGAAAAGTATATATGATCCCAACATTAAATAAAAGTTGTGAAATTAAGTTTTCTATATAAAATTACTCAATAGTTTTTCTAGGGAGAGAATATGAATTATTTGAATATTTAGATATCTTAATTATATAGGGGATAAGTGAAAGATAAGAAAGATGGATCATGGAACACATTGAATAAGTATCCAAAGGATAATAAAAATGGATTTTATTGTGAAAAAGGTAGAGGGAATTGATGTTTTTTTCACTAGAAAGATATAATGATATCCTTGGAACTTATTGAATATTTTCCAATAAAGAATTATTTTCTATGCCATCTTATGGAACAAAAATGATTCTCATGAGGATATTCATGAAAATTTTATGAAGGTTAAAATATATATTAAATTTACCTAGATTTAATTGGTTCACGTAAAAAAAATAGGTGATATTGTTCTTGGGATTATGTGATAATTGTTTCCCATTGTGAAGTGGTGATAGAATGTGGGAAGTTTTAGTAAAGTTAACTTGATGTGGCAGTGAGACAACCTCGGTATTTTTTAAGGGGGTGACCCTAAGTGATAGTGACCTACACTAAACCCAAAAAGAAGTTATCTTAGATATTCAAATTATTGACACATTTTCGATTGAATTATCCTTGGATTAGAATATAGTGGTGATCTAAGGATAAAGGATACATTTGGGAAAATAATCCATACCCATATTCACCCCCCCCCCCCACACACACACTCATGGTATCTCTCACCTATGGCCTTTAAGTCCTAACAACTGGTATTAGAGACAAGTTTTTCTTTTTAGTGGATTTATTTTACTCTGGCTTGATTTTAATAATTATTTATGTTTAAAGTTATGTTTGATCTTATATTCTAATAATCCGTGGAAAAAAAGAAGAAGTTAGAAGATGAAGGTAATCTTGGGTAGAATTATATATTATGTAAATATTTTTTGAAAGAGTGATATTTAGTTAAAGTATTTCTATAACATTGATAATAAAGGTTTGTAAAATTTATATTTTGACTTCATTCATTAGATTGTGTTGTAGTAATGAATGAATAGGCTAGTATTCCAAATGGTGTTGGATCAAATTATGGTGAAAAACTCTCAATTTATATAAAAGTGGAATTTTAAAAATTATTGGAGGATATGGATCTGTATATAAGAGAGGAGAATATTAATCTGTTGAAAGAGAAAATGTCGCATGAGATCCATATCAAAGTTATGAATATTGAGGTTGCCAATTTGAAATGTTTAAAAAAGAGACTTGTTGAAGTGAAAATGCATTTAATTGGAAATAATAATTCCTAGGTTGGGGAGGAGGAAGTTTGGTATTAAAAATTGAATGAACTCAATGTTGATTCCAAAGGGAAAAGTGTAAAATGAAAAGGAATACATAACATTAAATATTAGAATAATGAACTTGTTTCACACTTGATGTAACTGGATGAGGGAAAACCAAGGATACAAAAAGTGTATGTGTATTTGAATGATTATGTCACTAAATTGAATTCTAATATGAAGGAGTAGATTTATATTCTAGAAAAACTCTCTCATTCAATGGGAGATGGTGAAAAGACACTCAAGGAAGATCTAAATACTCAAATAGAATCAAGAAGTGAAAAATTCAATTGGAAGATAAGTTGACATCAGACAACAAGTAGTCGAATCCAAATGCTAAGCTAAAATTATTATAATATTTTTACTTATTGTTTGATTAAACATTGATATGTGATGATAAAAAAGGATAAATATTCCATAATAGAGGAGAATCATGAAATTATCATCATATCACAAAGACTATACTCTATAAGAAAAGTTGGTTTTGGATATGATAGATCACTTTTACGGCAAAAAAAGAGGAAAATTGATGGAAAATCCCAAGAATAGAGAAAACATTGAAGGTGTTGAAATTTGATCTAAAATAGTTCCTATAAGTAGTAATGGAAAATTGATGGGCCCTATAAAAATGTTTATAAACAGGAAACATTTCTGTGGGATGCATATACACATCACTATTTTCTATTTAAAGGCATTAAAATATATAAAATGCTATCTAGTAAGTATAAATTTAGAAAAGTGGAGTTTCTAAGAAATATAATGAAGTCAAACTTGAGTGAATATTGGAAATGAATACCCATATAATGATAAATTAATCCATGTGAGAAATAGATTCTGTTAGCTTCATAAAGAATCTCTATAATTAATGAAACTTCAATAATTTTTCTAAATATGAGGTAAAATATAAAACTTCTTAGAAATAAAGAAAGAAGACTTCGAAGAGAGAAAGAAACTTGGATGTTTTTAAAACTATAAGATAGCATGTGAAATAAGTGTCCCATGTCAAGTTATGTGTAGAAAATCGCAATAATTCTTATATGGATAGACCAACAAGAAAGATGGTTTGTCGATATAAAGGCTTATATATAATGAGAACATAAATCCTTGATGGTGGGGATAATAAATGAAAAAAAGTTTTCATTTCGGGGTTGTAGAAATAGAAAAATCAAAATAAGTGGAGAACATATTAGATTCCACAATATCTAATTCCAATATGAAATTATACTCTATGTTGAAAGACAAAGGAAACATTTTGGTTCATAGTGACTCACCAAAGTAATCAAATTAAGGATTATAAAAGGTAACCCTCTCCTAATATGATTTAAATATTTCTATCTATTAGAAGTGGTGTAGAAAATTAAAGGCGACCTGATCCTTGGGGTAATTGTGCTAGAAACACAAATGAGAATGATCTAAAAGATAGACATATTTAGTATAAAATGGAATGAGACAAATGGGATTCTGAGATGATTAAATTATCATTTTAGTATCACAACTAAAATAATGCATCAATTCCAAAGTTGGATCAACTAGAAATTTCTATAAATTAATAATTAAAGAAAGAAGGTTCAAGTTGAGATGGAAATACATGGTGAATTTGAAATCAAGACAGATTTAGGAAAGACTTGTAAAATAAAATATTGTCAAATCCTTACATGAATCAACCTATGGTATAATGTTTAATCTGATATATAATAAGTTATATCAAGCCCATGAGTTTTTTGGAATCAAACCAATAAATATGGGGATGGATTAAAAGCATTTATTTGACTAAATTTCATGTTTATTTATTTATGGTCTAATAAGTGATATCAGCTGCTTATGTTTAATGGATACCAAAAGTTATTTTACAGAAAATATTATTCGCAAAAATTTGTGTCAGCAAATTTAAGAAACCATAATTCTAAATGATGATTAAGTTTAGGGGGATTTAATGGGACTTCATAAAGGCTGTAAAGTCACGTTTGGGGGGTGAAGGAGGCATATGATGAAATAGTGGAATTAGATTCATCTAGTATCATTATATTATTATTAATAAGTGGTATCCATTGAACCAAATATTAATATTTTACTACTGATATCAATTTATTATTTGAGTGGTTTGTTTCTAATACTTTGTGATTTCTTTCTTATCAAATAATGGTTTGTGTTAAGATAAGATGAGATAACCAGTTGTGGTTCAGTTGGGAAAGTGGAATGCTTATGTTTTTATGGTCTTATTGGTATCAATTAGTGGCATAGACATCCTTGCACTAGGGGAACATGATCCTCAACCCAATTGGTGAGGACTCCTTAAGTACATCTAGGAGAACCATGATCAAATCCAGGCAGAGGCTAATTTCCGGTACTGTAGCAGTACTGTAGTGGTACTGTAGAAGGTACTATGCAGAACTGTAGTAGGTATTGTATCTGGAACTGTAGTAGGCACTCCTGTAGCCCGGAATATTCCCCCATTTGGGCCTTCAGACCACCGATCTGGTCCCCGACTCCTTTAAGGCCTTCGGGCCACCCAGGTCTTTAGGTCGGTAAGGCCTTTGGGCCACCTCAAGGCCTTCGGTCCACGTTAAGTGTAGATGCAAACCAGACAACCTACAAAGGAACAAACTTCAGAAGGAGGAGGAGCAAGGGGCATTCACCATAGCAGAAGCTAAACATATTGTAAGAATGACAGGGTATGGCACCTTCCATTGGGACAAGCCTGTGCATGCACGCGAAAGCCTAGCTGAACAGTCATGTGAAGGTGGAGAGCTGATTTTTCACGATGAAGATGCTCGGGAGGAGTAGTTCCAATTAGTTAGTATGGGTTGTATGTAATGTTTGAAGCCTACGAGGAATGAATTTCTCTAAGTCCTATGAGCCATGTAATACCTACGGGCCTTGTAAGGGTTCCACCTCACCCCTTTAAAGGCGGATTATCAAAAATAATTAAAAATAAAGGCCTTTGGGCCATTGGAGGATATCCTTGCACTAAGGGAAAATGGACATTTTTTACGAGTTATTTCGGACGAGTCAGGGGGCCATCACAAATAATCCTTCAAAGGGGTTATTTCTGATAGGCCCTTTGTCCTGTTGCAAAAAATAAGCATTTGTGACAGGTGGGTAAGGGCTCTTCGCAAAAGGTTTGGCGTGAAATGCACGCCAAATCGCCGGAAGGGCATTTGACACGGGTTCCCTATCACTGTCGCAAATGCCCGACATCATTTTTTAGCATTTGCGATGGAAAAAGTATCTCGTCACAAATAGTATGTCAGCAAAGAGGCATTTGCGATGAGACCCATCACAAATAAGTTTTGTCAGCCGAAAACAATTAATGTGGGCAGTGGGCATTTTTGATGGGCTTACCGTCGCAAATAATCTCGTCGCAAATAATCCTGTCGCAAATAATATAACCTATATATACCCCCATCTGGTTTTCCTTTCATTCTACTTTTTTCTCAACTTCTCTCTCTATCCCTTATGAAAATTTTTCTTCTAGAATTGTTTGTAGTTAAAAAATTTACATTGGAGAATAATCCGCAGCATTTATAATCCAAAATTATCAGTTTCAATGTATTTATCTATTTTATTATTATTTTGTTAATTTATTTTATTTTAAATTATTTATAATTTTTGTTAGTTAGATGCAGTTAAATTCAATTAGAATTAGAAATTTGTTTTTTCAATATTTATTTTTATGAATATTTATGTCTAAGTGTTAATTATAAATAAATAATAATAATTAGAACTAATATGTTATAATTAGAAATAATTTCTAATAATTAGAAGTATTTAGTAATAATTAGTAATAATAATCAATAATTTGGATTAATTAGTAATAATTATAAATAATTATAAATAATTATAAATAATTAGTATAAATTAGTAATAATTGTAATTAATTAAAAATAAATTTCAATAATTAGTAATAAATTTTAATAATTAGTAATAAATTTTAATAATTAGTAATAAATTGTAATAATTAGTAATAAATTGTAATAATTAGTAATAAATAGTAATAATTAGTAATAATTAGATATAATTAGTAATAATTATAAATAATTATTAATAAATTGTAGTAAATGGTAATAATTAGTAATAAATGGTAGTAATTAGTAATAAATGGTTGTAATTAGTAATAAATTGTACTAATTAGTAATAAATTGTAATAATTAGTAATAAATAGAGATAATTTGTAATAATTTGTAATAATAAGTAATAGTTACTAATAAATTGTAATAATTAGTAATAAACTATCATAATTAGTAATAAACTGTAATAATTAGTAATAATAAGTAATAAATGGTCATAGTTAGTAATAAATGGTAATAATTCGTAATAAATGGTAATAATTCGTAATAAATGGTAAAAAATTGTAATAATTTGTAATAAATGGTAATAATTAGTAATAAATTGCACTAATTACTAATAATTAGTAATAGATAATATTAATTTGTATTAATTTTTAATAATTCCTAATAAATTTTAATAATTTGTAATAATTAGAAATAAATTATAATAAATTGTAATAATTAGTAATAATTAGTAATAAATGGTAAAAATTTGCAATAAATAGTAATAAATGTTAATAAATGCTAATAATTTTTAATAGTGCCTAATAAATTGAAATAATTAGTAATAAATTTTAATAATTAGTAATAATTTGTAATAATTTGTAATAATTCGTAATAAAGGGTAATAAATAGTAATAATTTGTAATAATTATCAATAAGATGAAATAAATAGTAAAAAATTGTTATAATTATTAACAAATTGTAACAAATTGTAATAATTAGTAATAATTAGTAATAAATATTAAAAATTAGTAATAAATTGTAACAATTAGTAATAATTTGTAATAATTTTTAATAATTTTTAATAATTTTTAATAATTAGTAATAATATATAATAATTCGTAAAAATTAGTAATAATTTGTAATAATTAGAAATAATTTGTAATAATTAGTAATAAATAGAAATAATTAATAATAATTTGTAATAATTTGTAATAATTATCAATAATTCTAATTAATTAGTAATTTTTATGATTAATTAGAAATAATTAGGATTAATTAGTAATAATTGTCAATAATTAGTAATAAATTGTAATAAATACTAATAATAAGTGAAAAATTGTATTAATTTGTAGTTACTAGAAATAATTTATAATAAATGATAATAATTTGTAATAATTGGTAATAAATTGTAATATTTAGTAAAAAATGAAAAAATTTGTAATAATTAGTAATAAATTGTAATAAATTGTAATAAATTGTAAAAATTAGTAATAAATTGTAATAATTAGTATTAATTAGTATTAATTTGAAATATTTTGTAATAATTTTTAATAATTTGTTATAATTTGTAATAATGAGTAAAAAATTGTAATAATTAGTAATAATGAGTAATAATTAACAATAATTTGTAAAAATTAGTAATAATTAGGATTTATTAGAAATAATTAGTATTAATTAGTAATAACTAGTAATAAGTAGGATTAATTAGTTATAATTAGGATTTATTTGTAATAATTTATAATAATTAAGATTACTTTGTAATAATTAGGATTAATAAGGATTAATTAGTAAGAATTAGTAAGAATTAGTAACAATTAATAACAATTAGTAAGAATTAGTAATAATTAGGATTAATTAGTAATAAATTAGAACAAATTCAAGTACATTGACAAACTGTCATTTTTCCCTGTAGATTGGGGGCATTCCTTTTTGATCATTGCCTCATCTCCTTGAAAATTTCTCCCACTGAAATCATTATGAAAAATCTTCTCAGACGTACATCAGATCCAATTTCTCATAGTTATTTATGTCAGAAAAAGTTGAAAGGAGGTCAGATATCGAACAAAAGAGGCTCTTTTGCCCGAAGACTCCTCTCCTTGGAAGTTCTCTGATTGAAATCACTATGAAAAGTATGCTCTGACTTACGGATATCAATTCTCATATACACGAGGATGGAGAGCATCACGGCGAGCCCTCCTTACTCTTAATACTTGTGCATATGAAAATGGATATTCGTACATCGGAGAAGACTTTTCTTTGTTATTTAAGTTGTAGAAAGTCACAAGGGGATGAGTCGTCGGGAAAAAGTGTTTCCTCCAATCCATTGGAAATTATGCCACCAGTAATTACCAATAATTATTTCAAAATACCTGTATGTAATAATAATTAGTGGTAATTAGTATAATTTGTTTAAAAATGAGTGTAGATTAGTATAAAGAATAAAAATTGAATAAATAACTATAAAATAATAGAAACTGTTATAAATTTCTATAAAATATAATTTAATTGTCTTCGGTTTTTTAGAGAGTGTTAATTTTATATCTAATTATACAAAAATAACTAATTATCTCATATTTTTTAGAAAAATATTGAATAAGGAAGTAAACAAAAATAATTATTAGATGATCGTACTTGGATAAATCAGAATATGAATCCAAATGGTTTTGGTTTAAATCATGAATATATTGAGGGTGTTGAATAATTCCTATCATTTATATCGTCGCAACCAAAATTTGTTTCAGAAGGTAAAATTTAGTGTCCTTATAAAAATGTTCTCTAAGGACATATGGTACATTAGATAATGTTGGTGGTCATTTATTGCATTTTTATTTTCAACTAGATTATGTTCTCTTGTATATACATGGTGAATGCAGTTCCAGAGTAGATATTAATAATTTAGTTCTCAGACTAGCACAACTTCTAAATTTAGTACATGATGTGACAGTTCTATATTTTCAACAAACAGAAACTCAGGATGATATTGATTTAACTCCTGAGTTGGAACCATATCATTTATATGAGTTATTGAGGTATGTTGAGGATGACTTAAATCCTATTTGTAAGATAATAAATTTTTAAGTAGTTTCTAAATTTACGGTTATTAAATCAGATGATGGAATGTCAAATAGTTGTTTTGATCAGATATTATCTATGTTAAAAACACTTCTACCAGAAGGAAATGTGTTTCCTCCAAATTTCTATGATAGTAAGAGGATGGTTCATAATCTGGGTATTGGTTACCAGAAGATTCATTCATGTTCAAATGAATGCATCTTATATAATGGTGAAAACATGTCATTAGATAGTTGTCCAACATGTGGAAAATCAAGGTATAAAGAAGCTCAACTAGGGAAGTCTAGATTTTTTTCATATAAAACAATTAATATATTTCCCGCTCACACACAGGTTGCAGCGTTTATTTATGTCTCAATACACAATGTCATTGATTTCTTGGCCCAAAACCAACATTTCAACCAGTAAAATCTTAAATCATCCCTCTGATTGTGATTTATGGAAACATTTTGACCAACTTCATCTATCTTTTTCTTTAGAAGCCCGAAACATGCGATTGGTTCTTTCTATAGATGGTTTCTATCCATTGGGTTCTCATGGTATTCAGTATTCATTTTGGCATGTCTGTATAACTACATATAATTTACCTCCATGGATGTTGATGAAGGAGTAATATATCTTTTAAACATTATTAATTCCAGGTCATCCAAAAAATAATATTGATGTTTATTTGAAACCATTTATTGATGAGTTGAATTCAATGTGGAGTAATGGTGTTAGTACATATGATGTTCCTACGAAACAAAATTTCCTACTAAAAGGTTCATTTATGTGGAAAATTAGTGACTTCCCAGCATATGGCATGTTATTTGGATAGAGTACACATTGTCCAAAATCATTTATGTGATGTATGAGAGACAACAAACCATTTATACTCATCAATGGAAAAAACCTTGTTTTTTAACATTAATCGTAGATTTATTCCAACCGATCATCTTTATTTGAAGAAGAAAATATCATTTTGGAAAAGGAATAGTTGAAAAAGATGGTCATACAAAAATGATCTCAGGTACATATTTAATATCAATTGTCTCTTAATTATATTCCATCACATTTAGACCAACAATAAACGAATATAAAATTGATGGGTTTAGAAAAGACCACAATGGGATAAAATATAGCATTTTTTGGTATTTTCCATATTGGTATGATTTGTTGGTTAATCACATGTTGAATGTGATGCATATTGAGAAGAATTTTTTTTAAAATTTATTTCATATAGGTTTGGATACACTAGGTAAGACTAAAGATAATATAAAGGAATGATTAGATCTTCCCCAAATTTGAAAGCTACTAGAACTTGAACTATTTTAAAATGCGTGATCACAAAATTTAATGAAGCCAAAAGCATATTATACATTTTCCAAAGAGATTCATTTATTATTTCGTCAGTGGATTGAAGATTTGAGACTTTCATATGGTTATGCTTCTAATTTGGGTATATGTGTTAGAAATAGACATATTACAGGATTGAAAATTCATGACTATAATATTTTAGTGGAAATACTTCTGCCAATTATATTAATAGGTTTGTTAAGTCCTTTGATTTGGGATGATCTAACAGAACTATCATATTTTTTTGAGACATTTGTGTATAGACAATAGTCTATGATGTCATAACAAAACTGCAAGAATATATCCTTTTAATTTTATGTAAGTTGAAAAAATATTCCCTCCAGGGTTGTTTGACTCAATGAAACATTTGATATTACATTTAAATCATGGAATAAAATGTGGAGGTCCAATACAATTTTGATGGACATACCCATTTTATAGATGCATGCACAAATTGAAAAAAAATGTACGTAACAAAGCATTAGTTGAAGGATCAATGGCATAAGGTTATTTGCAAGTGGAAATTTCTTTGTTTTGTTCTCATTACTTTAATGCTAAATATCCCTTAAAACAAAACTACATGGTTCGTAGCAAGGAATATGTTGACGAGGATATGAGCAATCAATTATTACTTTTCAATCAGCCCGAACATGGCTTCGGTGGTGTTTATGAACAATTCCTTTCAGATGATGAACATCACATAGCTCAAACATATATTATGATCTACTATTAAGATATTACACCAGTTGTACTATGAGTTCTCCTATCACTTACTCTATAATTTTTATAATAGTACATTAATATTATTTTGTTTTTAGGTTATATGATAATCATATCAAGAAATAGTTTCCACAAATTACAACAGCTGCTCTTAAAGAACATTGTAAAATAAATTCCTACTGGTTTCAAAAACTATTAACATAAATTATTTTTCATTTCACATAAAAAATAAATTTATTACTTGTTATAGTGATAATTTTTTTTTACAATTTTTCAGGTATCTCAACATACTAATAAAATTGATAATCGATTGTCTGTATTGAGTAACCCACCATAAAAAATGGTTAAATATTATAATGCATATATGGTGAATGGTTTTTGATTTCATACACATGCATATGGGGAACCAAAAAAATAATTAATAGTGGTGTTTTCTTGAGAGTATCTCATCATAGAGAAACTAAAGTAAACTTTTATGGCATACATGAAGAAATAAATGAACTGTGTTATTTGGGACGATATTGCATAATGATGTTTAAATGTTAGTGGTTGAATAATAAGAGAGGATTGAGGGTTCATCTGATCCATGGAATCATTGATATTAAATATAAAAGTCTTCTTGCAATATATGAACCATTTTTATTGGCTCATCAGGCATATCAAATTTATTATGATAATTATTTTGCTACTTCAAGGGAGTTGGGTGATTGGTGGAACATAATAAAATTTAAATCTCGAGATAATCAGTTTATTGAAAGTAAATGTGGCTCTATTGAAGTGAAAGGAATTTAATTTTTTCAAGAGACTTCTCTGAATCCATATTTTACACAAATATACAACAATATCATTGATGACACCTTAAAGTTAAGGGACGATGGTGATGATTATTTTAATGATGTTACAACTGAATTTCAAATGACAAGAGATGATAAAACTGAAACTAAAATAAAAATTGTTGATGCTGAGGAGGTAGATGAAGACATTGAAATTGAAATCAATGAATATGAGGATAATGATCGATATTGACATAGTTAAATGCCGGTTATAATCATATAAGATATATATCAATTTATAATAGATGTTTTCAACTGTTTGCTAACAACAATAATTTTTTATTTTAGATGGACAAGGATTTGTATCATTTTTTACATGAGGATAATATACCTTTGGACGAGCAGGAGATCGGATCAGCGGACCTTCATACTGTTGGTAGTTCAGGGGGCACTTAGAGGGGGTGTGATCTTACCCGACTGATGATTCTTGACCCTATCCTCAAGCGACGTCTGCATCTTCAGTTCAATCTAGGAATGAAGAGGTATGCTTACCCATGTATTTTAGTTAGTTTTCGTTAATTTCTTTATATTATAATTGTTTGATTAATTTTTCTTCAATTCACCACTTTACACATATAGATGTTATATAGGGAAGTGCTATATTGCACAATTATTTTTCTGATTCATGGGTTTCATGGGATCATATTCTCATTGATGTTTAGCAATTAATGTTAGAGCATTGGCTGGTACATAAATAAATAATATTTAATTTGAAATTTATTTAATTAATAACTTGATATAATAAATTATTTGTAGGTTTTACGGTATCCCATTGATGAGATCATGTGTGAGGCTATCCGGAAGGCATGGAAGGGAGATATGATTTCACGTTGCACTCAATTTTTACACAATTTGAAAAGGAAATAAATAGAGAAAGTGGGAGTGAAGCAGTTTGATGAGACATGTCGTGTAACAACCTGAAATTTTGAATAAATCTTGTTTCCTAATTTTATGTGTTATTTTATTTTTATACTCAACAAAAATGTTTCATTTGATAACATGAGTATAATTAAAATGATACTGTTGGTTTTTGACTGTTATATGACCATTGGTCAATATGACCACTAGAAACTAAACGTTTTGATTATTGTCTCTAAATACAAGTAATCTTGGTTAATTAATATAGAAAGAAGATTCTATGGCCTCACCCAGTAGTCTTGGACCAATCGAAACCCATATAATAGAACTTGGGAAGGAGGTAGCACCACTGGGCTTTACTCTGGACCAAACCCAAGCTGAAATTCATCGTATAAAGCTAGAACGGGATCGCCTTCGCGAGAAGTTCAAACTGATAGAAATTACTACTCGTGCGATGTTGGCCGAGCCTCCCTCGGATTCTCTCACCTTAGCACACCTTACACTTCGGTCCTATGCTGGTGTGATAAGGGGCTATGTAAGGAGACCGTGATTTCCTTGTGTAATCCTTTGTTTTAAATAAAAATTTGGATTTCTTCTTATGATGAAGTTTATGAATTTTCAAATGTCCATATAAATATAGTATGCATATTTTTGATAAATTTTAGAGAAAGGATATTTTAAAAATGTTTATGTAAACCTTAAATAAATAAAAATGTGTAATGATTTTCAAAAAATGGTCTTCTACAATTATGTTCACTACGAAATTTAGAGTCTAATAAGATTAACTTGATTTTTGATGAATAGTAAATTATGAATAGTGATTTTACGCTTAGGATTAGTAATGTGACCAAATGGATTAGTAATCTCACTTAAAGAAAGTATTAATATAATCTAGGCACCTTGATTAAGTAATGTGATTCAATAAAATGGTTAAATAACGGTTTCATAAATTATTATTCAAGTATTAGTTTTTTCAGGTGAATAGTGTTTTTTTAATTAAAAATTTAATTAAAAATATTTAGATAATTATTTTTATAAAACGGATTTCATTTTTGAACTCAGAGCACTGATATTATGCTATGGTAATTTTTGGGGTTTTTTCTGAAAAAAATGAATTTTCGGTGAATAGTGTTTTTATTTAAAAATTAAATTAAAAATATTTAGAAAATTATTTTTATAAAATGGAGTTCATATTTGTAATAAGAGCGTTGATATTTGGTTAAGGTGAAATTTTGGGATTATTCTGAGAAAGTTGAATTTTCAATGAATAGTGAAAATACAGTTTTTAAGTTACAGGTGTTTAATGACATCATTAAATGATGTATTAAGTTTGTAATCAATATTTTCGAATTATTAATAGTGAGATAAAGTATGAGTTGTCCCAAGTGGCCAATACCATGGGAAAATACCATGGGCAAGCCCATGGTTTTGCCAAAACCACTAATGAGGTGTCCCTTTGCCATTAATGCCTTGTCCCCTCACTTTCCCTATAAATACCAAGACATCCTCTCATCCATTCGACTCCCCACTCTCCCCCAACGAAGTTATGGTCTCATTACCTCCCAAGGAGTCCTCCCATGGTGCCCCCAAGCCCTCAAGGTCCCAACCTTTGAGTTTTAAGAGTTATGTTTTAAGGTAAGGGATCTGATCTCTCTTTTTTTTCAAGTAATCTCTTTTATGTCATTCCTTTTATGCTCCATGTTCTTATGTTGTAGGATGTTCTTTTATACTCCCATTACTGCCCTTTTCATGTACATATAATGAGATATCCCATCTTACTCTCATTATTTCTTTTTATGAAGTTTTAAGTGGCACCGTTAGGCTGCCGAAATTTTTGTAACGGATTCTTTCTCCCTTCTCATTTTTCAAGATCTATTTTCATGTAAAGTATTTCAAGTTACTTTTTATTATGTTGGGTATGATCTCTAAATTTATCATACTGATATTTTATGATCATATGATGAGAGACTCCATTTTATCTCTTCAATTCAGTATTTTGAAGTTTTAAGTGGCGTCGTTAGGCTGCCGAATTTTTAAGTGGTTCTTCACCCTTCTCATTTTGAAGTTTACTTTCATGTCAATTCTTTCAAGTTCCTTTTTGTTATGTTGGGTTATGATATCTATATCTATCATACTGGAATCTTATGTTCATATGATGAGAGACCCGATTTGATCTCTTCAATTCAGTATATTGAAGTTTTAAGTGGCGCCGTTAGGCTGCCGAATTTTTAAGTGGTTCTTCACCCTTCTCGTTTTGAAGTTCTACTTTCATGTCAATTCTTTCAAGTTCCTTTTTGTTATGTTGGGGTATGACCTCTATATCTATCATACTGGACTCTTATGTTCATATGATTAGAGACCCCATTTGATCTCTTCAATTCAGTATTTTGAAGTTTTAAGTGGCGCCGTTAGGCTGCCGAATTTTTAAGTGGTTCTTCACCCTTCTCGTTTTGAAGTTCTACTTTCCTTTTTAATTATGTTGGGGAATTATCTCTATATCTATCATACGGAACTCTTATGTTCACATGATTAGAGACCCTACTTGATCTTTTCAAATCATTTTTGTTGAAGTTTAAGTACCGTCGTTAGGCTGCCGAACTTTCATAAGAGAAATCTAATTTTTGTCTTCCTTCCATGTTTTTCATTTAAAATGGTATGTCCTTGAAATTTCATTACCATGATCATTTATCCTTCTTATTCTGTCCATATACTGTTTTATGGGTCATTTATGAATGTTTGACCCATTTTCCCTCTCTTTTTAATGTCTTCTAAAACCTCATAACATAGCCGTTATGCTGCAGAATTTCCGTCTCAAAATGTCTCTCTCTTTTTCTAAAGTTCTTTTATATTATTAAGTGAATACTAAAAGATCTTTCTTCTAAAGGGTTACTCACATATATACCGAAATTTTCTATTTTAAATTCTGTGATTTACATATAGGAGACCCACCTTCCTTTTCTGTGGGTTTTAACGTGACGTAAAGATCATGTCTTTAAAGCAGTTTTTAAAACGTTGTGATTATGAAATGAAACCCATTTATTTTATGCTATATGGGTTATTTATGAAATATTTGATGATGATATATGTGGATCACATTATTATAAAGGCAAATTTAAGGGTGCGCCCTGATAGCGCTCCAATGCATTGGGTAATGATGTAACCACTAGAGATTACAATTTTCACGATACCTTGGTTAATAACCTTGGTAATTTTCAAATGACACCTTGGGGATGGACCTTGGTGATATGTTCATGATTGTCTATGTTAAATGATGTAGCCACATTTTCAAGTTATTAAAAATGTTATTTTTATTATGATATTCCTCCTTATTTCATTCTCATGCCTTAAAGTTCTTTTTCATGACCTTATTGAAGTATCTCAAGTTCACATATAAAATGTTTCTCTTATTTTCCTTACTGGGCTTTTTGCTCACCCTTTCTTTTGATGTATGCTCCCAGGTTATGTGACGTAGTAATGAACCTAGGATGAACATGAGGAGAATCCTTTCAAGTGTTTTAGAAGAATGTTTTATGTTTTCATGTTTAAAGTTCCTGGTTTCCAAGACACTAAACCTTAAAGATCCTCGGTTTTGTAAAATGTAATGAAAGTTTATGTGATAAAGAGGCGGGATGCTATAGTTGGTATCAAAGGATGGTTTAGTTATTTGTGGAAATTAGGATATGAAAAATCTAGGAAGAACCCTATAGAAAAGTTTAAATATAGGAAATCTTCCTGGTATTTTGGTGAGTATTGAGTAACGGGTTTCCAAGAAAATACATCTCTGTCTGGATACGAGCAGGTAGAGGTGGCTCTGGCACAGATGTACATAGGGGTAAAACCTGAAAACACCGCTTTGAGCTAGACTCGAACGGGAACTGGTACACGACAACGAGACTTGCTGCACTCTTGGTTACGACACTCCTGGGGGATATGCTTTGGTAAATTCATAAGCTTAGTATGAACCATTATTAAAGGAACAAGGATAAAACAAAATAAAGATTCACATAAGAATATATGATCATGGATAACCTAGATTGGAACCTAGGGGATCACAAGTTAGGATATACTTTTATTCTACATGTTTATCCTTTTATGATTAAAGTTTCCTTTTCATGATTATTAGCTATGTAAATAAGCCCCTAATTATAGTTTCTTTTCTTAGTTAATGGCAGGAAATGGAAGAACATGTCCCAAAAACCAATGTGATAGGAAATGCGACGATTGTCGTATTAATATGACAGAGGTGATTAGGGGATTAAAATATGATTATTATTTTGGAATACGTTCAATATTTTAGGGACCCTATATGATCGAGGAAAATAGATTACTACAGTATTTTCATTGAGGAGTAAGGTTGACTTATATTTTGAAGAATCGATGAATTTATGGTGGACTTATAGTAATTTAGGTTATTTATGGGAATGATTAAACTATCTTGGGTAAAATATGTTTAGTTTAGATAATTTTGTTATAAGATGTTAGGAGTGGTTGATGTTGTTTGGAGATGAACAATGTAGTTTATTTTGGAAGACTATGTTATCAAATCCTTCTTGTATTTGGGTTTCAATCTTAGTTTGGTTTATTTTGAGGAATTTTAAGGACCGTTATTTATGGGATGGTCTATGATGAACTTTGGGTATTACCATTGAACATTGAAGATTTAAAATTAGTTTCCATTCCTATGGGATTATTCCTTTTTGAAGATTTGTTTAACATTACCCTTTCTGTTTTTGGGATAATGTTTAAAGATAGAAGAAATAGATAGTTAATCTTTTGTGGATTATGTGATTCTCTAGAAGATGATTCTTTTGTTTTGATGAGACCAAGTAGTTTTGAATGCTCATCGTTTGGGAGAAAAGATTAGTTTTGTTAGAAACTTATTAAAGGGTGAAACTCTACATGAAGGTAGATATATTTCCTTATGTTTTTTGTTCTATATTGTAAATGAATTCCTCAAAATTATGAAAAGGAACGTAAAACAAAAACGTTTTTGGTTTAAGTTTCCTACCAGGTAATCAAAGATCGTTTACACACATCATAAGTTTGGGATTTTCTTATGGTTAACTTTCTCCTAATCATGTTCTCTGTCACTCTCCCTCAGAACTTGACCCTTTTTTTTCTCCTCCATGTCCATGTTTTCCTACATGGAAGCCTAGTGTGGGCTAACTCGGATGACCTTCGTACTTACCTTTTGTTTCTTTTAAAGTAATAGTTTTACTGACTCCTTTTACGATGTGGGACTTTCAATGAAATTTCAAAACCTAATTTTAAAAAATTGCGAGGACGCAATTTCTTAAGGGGGGAAGATTGTAACAACCCGAAATTTTGAATAAATCTTGTTTCCTAATTTTATGTGTTATTTTATTTTTATACTCAACAAAAATGTTTCATTTGATAACATGAGTATAATTAAAATGATACTGTTGGTTTTTGACTGTTATATGACCATTGGTCAATATGACCACTGGAAACTAAACATTTTGATTATTGTCTCTAAATACAAGTAATCTTGGTTAATTAATATAGAAAGAAGATTCGATGGCCTCACCCAGTAGTCTTGGACCAATCGAAGCCCATATAACAGAACTTGGGAAGGAGGTAGCACCACTGGGCTTTGCTCTGGACCAAACCCAAGCTGAACTTCAGCGTATAAAGCTAGAACAGGATTGCCTTCGCAAGAAGTTCAAACTGATAGAAATTACTACTCGTGCGATGTTGGCCGAGCCTCCCTCGGATTCTCTCACCTTAGCACACCTTACACTTAGGTCCTATGCTGGTGTGATAAGGGGCTATGTAAGGAGACCGTGATCGCCTTATGTAATCCTTTGATTTAAATAAAAATATGGATTTCTTCTTATGATGAAGTTTATGAATTTTCAAATGTCCATATAAATATAGTATGCATATTTTTGATAAATTTTAGAGAAAGGATATTTTAAAAATGTTTATGTAAACCTTAAATAAATAAGAATGTGTAATGATTTTCAAAAAATGGTCTTCTACAATTATGTTCACTACGAAATTTAGAGTCTAATAAGATTAACTTGATTTTTGATGAATAGTAAATTATGAATAGTGATTTTACGCTTAGGATTAGTAATGTGACCAAATGGATTAGTAATCTCACTTAAAGAAAGTATTAATATAATCTAGGCACCTTGATTAAGTAATTTGATTCAATAAAATGGTTAAATAACAGTTTCATAAATTATTATTCAAGTATTAGTTTTTTCGGGTGAATAGTGTTTTTTTAATTAAAAATTTAATTAAAAATATCTAGATAATTATTTTTATAAAACGGATTTCATTTTTGAACTCAGAGAACCGATATTATGCTATGGTAACTTTTGGGGGTTTTTCTGAAAAAAATGAATTTTCGGTGAATAGTGTTCTTTTTTTAAAATTAAATTAAAAATATTTAAAAAATTATTTTTATAAAATGGAGTTCATATTTTTAATCAGAGCGTTGATATTTGGTTAAGGTTAAATTTTGGGATTATTCTGAGAAAGTTGAATTTTCGATGAATAGTGAAAATACAGTTTTTAAGTTACGGGTGTTTAATGACATCATTAAATGATGTATTAAGTTTGTAATCAATATGTTCGAATTATGAATATTGAGATAAGGTATGATTTTTCCCAAGTGGCCAATACCATGGGAAAATACCATGGGCAAGCCCATGGTTTTGCCAAAACCACTAATGAGGTGTCCCTTTGCCATTAATGCCTTGTCCCCTCACTTTCCCTATAAATACCAAGACATCCTCTCATCCATTCGACTCCCCACTCTCCCCCAATGAAGTTCTGGTCTCATTACCTCCCAAGGAGTCCTCCCAGGGTGCCCCAAGCCCTCAAGGTCCCAACCTTTGAGTTTTAAGAGTTATGTTTTAAGGTAAGGGATCTGATCTCTCTCTTTTTTTCAAGTAATCTATTTTATGTCATTCCTTTTATGCTCCATGTTCTTATGTTGGAGGATGTTCTTTTATACTCCCCTTACTTCCCTTTTCATGTACATATAATTAGAGATCCCATCTTACTCTCATTATTTCGTTTTATGAAGTTTTAAGTGGCACCGTTAGGCTGCCGAAATTTTTGTAACGGATTCTTTCTCCCTTCTCATTTTTCAAGATCTATTTTCATGTAAAGTATTTCAAGTTACTTTTTATTATGTTGGGGTATGATCTCTAAATTTATCATACTTATCTTTTATGATCATATGATGAGAGACCCCATTTGATCTCTTCAATTCAGTATTTTCAAGTTTTAAGTGGCGCTGTTAGGCTGCCGAATTTTTAAGTGGTTTTTCACCCTTCTCGTTTTGAAGTTCTACTTTCATGTCAATTATTTCAAGTTCCTTTTTGTTATTTTGGGGTATGATCTCTATATCTATCATACTGGAATCTTATGTTCATATGATGAGATCCCCCATTTTATCTCTTCAATTCAGTATTTTGATGTTTTAAGTGGCGTCGTTAGGCTGCCGAATTTTTAAGTGGTTCTTCACCCTTCTCGTTTTGAAGTTCTACTTTCATGTCAATTCTTTCAAGTTCCTTTTTGTTATGTTGGGGTATGACCTCTATATCTATCATACTGGACTCTTATGTTCATATGATGAGAGACCCCATTTGATCTCTTCAATTCAGTATTTTGAAGTTTTAAGTGGCGCCGTTAGGCTGCCGAATTTTTAAGTGGTTCTTCACCCTTCTCGTTTTGAAGTTCTACTTTCCTTTTTAATTATGTTGGGGAATTATCTCTATATCTATCATACTGAAATCTTATGTTCACATGATGAGAGACCCTACTTGATCTTTTCAAATCATTTTTGTTGAAGTTTAAGTAACGTCGTTAGGCTGCCGAACTTTCATAAGAGAAATCTAATTTTTGTCTTCCTTCCATGTTTTTCATTTCAAATGGTATGTCCTTGAAATTTCATTACCATGACCATTTATCATTATTATTCTGTCCATCTACTGTTATATGGGTCATTTATGAATGTTTTACTCATTTTCCCTCTCTTTTTAATGTCTTCTAAAACCTCGTAACATAGCCGTTATGCTGCAGAATTTCCGTCTCAAAATGTCTCTCTCTTTTTCTAAAGTTCTTTTATATTATTAAGTGAATACTAAAAGCTCTTTCTTCTAAAGTGGTATTCACATATATACCAAAATTTTCTATTTTAAATTCTTTGATTTACATACAGGAGACCCAACTTCCTTTTCTGTGGGTTTTAACGTGACGTAAAGATCATGTCTTTAAATCAGTTTTTAAAATGTTGTGATTATGAAATGAAACCCATTTATTTTATGCTATATGGGTTATTTATGAAATATTTGATGATGATATATGTGGCTCACATGATTATAAAGGCAAATTTAAGGGAGCGCCCTGATAGCGCTCCAATGCATTGAGTAATGATGTAACCACTAGAGATTACAATTTTCACGATACCTTGGTGAATAACCTTGGTAATTTTCAAATGACACCTTGGGGATGGACCTTGGTGATATGTTCATGATTGTCTATGTTAAATGATGTAGCCACATTTTGAAGTTATTAAAAATGTTAATTTTATTATGATATTCCTCCTTATTTCATTCTCATGCCTTAAAATTCTTTTTCATGACCTTATTGAAGTATCTCAAGTTCACATGTAAAATGTTTCTCCTGTTTTCCTTACTGGGCTTTTTGCTCACCCTTTCTTTTGATGTATGCTCCCAGGTTATGTGACGTAGTAATGAACCTAGGATGAACATGAGGAGAAGCCTTTCAAGTTTTTTAGAAGAATGTTTTATGTTTTCATGTTTAAAGTTCCTGGTTTCCAAGACACTAAACCTTAAAGATCCTCGGTTTTGTAAAATGTAATGAAAGTTTCTGTGATAAAGAGGAGGGATTCTATATGTCGCATCCACTGATATGATTATATTTCATCTCAGTTTTGGGATGAATTATGTACACACTGGTTGAGTAGGTAGTTTCAGAGTAGATTATTTGTAGGTCAGAAAAATTGGGGGAGACATGAGATGACACATCGAGCTAGTAGCCGTAAAATCAGTACGCATAGGGAGCATATGGAAAGTACATTTTTTAAATATTTTATATAACTTTAAATTTAGACAATTTGTTTTATATTCTTATAGGAATTCACACAGCCCGATATTATGGATTTCGATGTTTATAGAAGGATGTACAACGATCCAGCCGCTGGAGAGATTTGAGGTGCTCTCTAGCATCAGATTGTGGTCAGTATAAGTTCTTTTTGAGTTTTAAATTTAACTGCGAATAATATTTTAACTATTTTGTTTTTAAATTGAAATTTAAGGAGTTATATGAGGCCAAGATGTCTCAGACACATGTTGAGAGTCAGTCTGAGACCGATGATCAGACCAGTGCCACCCCCCCCCCCCCCCCGATTTGATGAGGCAACATGGATGCATGCGACCCAGTATTCCTTTAAGAAAGGCCAAGTTGTTGGTATCCACTCTCGATTGACCCATGGGGGTTTTAATGGAACAAATGTGATGTCAGTGTCCATGTCAAGAGTAACTCGCGGAGAGTTATCATCATCTCATGCACAGTATCAAGAGAAGTTGAGAGTTGAGAGTGATCTTATGTAGACTATGCATAGGGAGTAGAAGGAGATGCATCCGTGGAAGCAACAGTAGTAGGACGAGTTCCTCCAACATCAGCAACAGAAGCAGCCAAAGATGCAGGATGGGATACGACGATGGTGGCAGTAGCAAGAGCAGGAGTAGATGGAGTACATGTGACGTCTAACTCACAGTTTAGGGATGGATTTCCCTCCACCATCTCATCCAACTCCTCTAGACGACCCTCCCCCTCAGTGATGTATTTTTGTTTTATAATGAAACATTTTAATATATTTTTTATAATATTAATTATTGAAAGTTTTAAATAGCGTGTTTTTTATATTGTCTCAAATATTACAGTTTTTAACTATTTATTTAATTCTTTTATTATATTTCTTATTTTATTAATTAATATATTTTTATATTTTTGTGAATACTCTGGTTTTCATTATATCACTAATATTAATATTATTATTTCATTAATATTAATAATAATATTATATTATTTAATTATTTTATAATTAATTTTATTTTATAAATATTAATATTATTATTTTATTTATATTTATATTATATTATTATTATTATTTTATAAATAATTTTAATGTATCAATATTAATATTATGATTTCATTTATATTATTATTATTATTATTATTATTATTATTATTTTATGTATTTTTTTAATGTTTTTTCAACTATTTGTGACACGCCCATTGCAAAAGAGATTAATTTTTTAATATTTTTAACAGTAGTTACGACGGTCCATCACAAAAGGTTAATGAAATGAGAAACAATTTGTAATGGATTCCAATCCTATTACAATAGATTTTTTTAAAAATTGGATGAATTTTTTTTACGATGGTTGTACTGCCCATCAGAAATAGTAACTTTTTGTGACGGACTGTCGCAACTTGTAATTTTTTCAACACTATTTTCCACAATGCGTCATTTGTGATGGGACCCCTTCGCAAATAACCATTTACAATGGAAACCCTTCGCAAATGACCTGTCACGATAATCCATTTTTTTAGTAGTGTTGTGATTTTTGACTTAGACTCTTGTGTCCTACACCGAGCCTATGATCAGTGGGATTAGAGGATTTGTTGGAATCCTAAATACTAAGTGGTAAATTCACTCTTTGTATCTCCTTTAGTTAATTAATTATTTAGGAATGATGGATTGGAGTAATATTTTGGGGTTTGATAGTCTAATCATAAATTTTAACAAAAAAATTAAAAAAAATTAGTAAAGCAACATCTACATTAAGACAAATGATGAATTTGTTTTCATTAATGGGATATGTCAAAAAACTTTCCTTAATAAGTTATTATAATCCAATGTGGATTCAATATCATATTATCAAAGGGAGATAGAAAATATAGTGTATGAAAATTATTTCCAATGGGGGAGACCAAAGTAGGTTTATAAAAACGACATGGAAACCCTCTTGTATTCACTTTAAAAGGGTGGAGTATACATTAGCATAAATTTAAAGTGTATTCCCATATAACTCAAACACTGAGGGGAGAATATTTGATGTTACCTGAGGTTGGAGTCCACCCCTTTAGATTTCATTGATAATAAAGGGGATATAGAAAAAACTATAAATATATCTGAATAAATTCCTGAAGATTCATTTTATTTTGGGGAGATTTTATAGAATTCAATTTAAGGTAATATTGTATAAAAAAAACAAATAATATGATTATTGATATTGTTATCAAAATATTATTGGTTTTTTGTTTAACCCCGAAGGGTTTTTATTTTATTTTTTGATAATATGTGATGAATATTTATTATAAATTTATTGACAACATGAATAAATTGGATTTTATTATGATTATTTAAGTATTTATATTGATTCATTCAATCTATAATGTTTGATTTGTGCTTTTTATAGACTTATTGATATTTTAAAATGATTGTAATGGATGATGATTCATGGAGGACTATTATAGATTTATTATATTTATAATTTTTTAAGAATAATCTGAGAATATTATAGAGAATAGATTTTCAGAAAGACAGTCTTTAAGTCCCAATAACTTTTTTTTCCATAGGATATCTTTGGTATGAGTATACTCTAGCTGATTAAAGGTGTCCATTCTATAGTAATATACCACAATGCAACACATCAAATAGAATCATAAAGATTAATGAGTTAAACTTACTACACCATAATAGAGGTTATTTAAAATAAAAAGTTGTAAAAAGATTACCTAGGGCCATCCAAGAAGTCAGCCACCATAGAGGAAACTAACAAATGTTAATGATATCCTCATCTTAGGAAATAATATGGGTGAAAAACATCATGGGTAGGTACTAGTTCATGTGAAGGAAAGAAGAAGGTGGAGGGTAACACTGTGGATGAGAGTAGCATATGTGGGGTGTCTTGTGACCTATAGATATTGGTAGGCCCAGAGTGATTTGACTAGTGGTATTTGGCATGTCCTTGTTGATATTGTAGTGGTATTTTGAAAGAAATTTTGAATTTATACAACAAAAAAATTTGGACAATGAACTAATATAAAATACTACTCTGTATAATAAAATATTTTTTTCTGTAGTTGATGCATCACTCATCACAGGGAAAGGAACCATGCTGTGTTGGTTATAAGATGAATTTTTGTGTAACTACAGTTTTTAAAACTCCTGTTTTCTATAAAAGGGTTGTTCCAAAGTCATGATGTAGTTAGATATTTAAAATACACATAAAATGGTTGTATCTTGGATGGTTTAATTCCATAAGAGTGAGGGAAACTAAAGTTTTGTTTGGTGATAAAATATTATCCCATAGTGAAGATGGTTATGTCACAGCTGGTTTGGTGGTTCGAAAGAGTTTGAGGAGATCATGATGTAGTTATGATTTCATTATAAGAAAGTTATTGTCATGATATTTTTGGATATAGTCAACTATAAGAGGTTATTTTGTAGATAAGTGATCGATTCTACAACCTCATATGGTGTTTTCATACTACACCACAAGGAAAATATTTGTGTCTTAGTAAAGTAAAGATGTAGATGTTTCGAACATAAGAAAATCTACCCTGACATAATATAATAGTTACATAAAACTTTGATATTTTTTTTGTAACTGATATAGAAAGTTATATATTTATAATTTCGGTTTTAACTTAGACATAATGTCATTATATGACCATATTAACATGCGTGAGAGACATGGATCAATAATAATTGATTTTAAAAAATAGTATTTGATCAAAACCCTTGGATAAAATTATTGGAATTATTTTTTCTCTTTAAAACTAGTCAATAGAGATTCTAGAGAAAATATATGAATTATAAACACATTGAGAGATCAGAATATTAGAGGGTAGAACTAAAAGAAAATAACGAGAGGTATTGGAACTCGTTGAGGAACTTGTTAATGGATAAGAAGAAGTAATATTTAATTTGAAACAAAGTAGAGTGGATTCAATTTTTATTTTTCAGAAAGAGATTAAGATCTCATTGGAACTTCCTGAATATTATTCCAATAGAGAAGGAGTTTCCATGACATGTCATGGAAAAAAGATGCTACCCGTGATGATTTTCACAACAAGCCTATAAATGAGAATATGGTGATAAAAATAATATATCCATACTTAGTGAAACTCAACCAATATGTGACCTAATTATTTGGCATGTGTTGCAAAAAAAATTCCCTTTTCAAGTAGTGAGAGAAGGAATAAAGTGTGAGGGATGTGATCCTGATGTGGAAGTGAGTTAACTGCAATCTTCTGTAAGTGGAGTGACCCTATATAAGAACCCAATTTTCACTCATGTATGGATCCTTTAAATTTCGTTCTAAATCTCTACATTGGACCTTTTTTGGATTTTTTTGTGTTTGTAAAGGCATCAAGGGTTCCTAGGACAAGTTCGGAGCATGGAACCCACTTTTTTGGAAAAACTAGACAAGTCGCACAATTAGTGCATGGTGGGTGCATAGTTTGGCTAACCGTGCAAATTGAAATTTCTGTACATAACCAATTCGCATGGTTTTCACATAGCCATTCAAACTAACCATGAATAGTTACCTTCTTCCTAGGTATTCGGGCATGTTTTTCGAATGGTTTGTCAAACTGTGCAGAGAAACCGTGCACATGCTATTTTGCTGGTTAATTTGACATTTTTTCCATTAATGGTCTAATTAACCCTCCTCTTCCTCCCTAATTTTTATTTTAGTGGGATTAACCAAAATTGATCTCATTTTGGATCCATTTGATTATATAATATTCTAATAAAGATATCTCATTTCATCTGGGATCTGATCGAGCATTTGTTCATCACTGTGGATGCGCAACAGTAAGTACTCGAGTCCTATTGAGTCGTTCCCCTTCTCTATTGCTCTCGACCGAGTTATCAAGGTATTAGATTTTTTATCTTTTTCTTATATCTGCTCCAATCCCAGGAAAATCAGGGGCAATATTATAGGAGGATATTTGTAAAAGACTAAGGTGGGTGGTCTATAACTCATCCCTCAAGTTTTTTGATTTTTGGATTTGTCATGTGGGGACCACTAGTTTCATTGAGTGCCATTTATTGAATTTATATTCCATACATATAATAATTAGAACCATATGGATATGATCTTTAAATATATGTGATTAATTGTTGGTATTTTTGAAAAAATATTCATCCTTTCTATGTCAAATGTTATGCCATAATTATTGTTAGTGTTTTGACACGTTTGTGCCACCGATCAGGTATTCCTTGTCTTAACCACCCTACGGGTAAGATTTTCTATATTAAATGGATTTTTTATGTTGCGAATTTCATAATGGAAAGTACCATGTATGTGTACCACTTGAACCACCTAAGGTAAGTGCTTCAATTGATAATTTTATGTGAAATGTAAATTGGAATGTATATTGAATGTATGGCTTGACCAGATTAAATGTGAATGATTGATAGGTTTCATGTCCATATCACCCCTTACCACATTATTGGATGGAATCGGAATGAATCTTAATTATTGAATAACAATTAAATGGACTGAATGAATATTTTCATGCAACATGGCCTTGTCACAATAATTAAAGGAAAGGCTTGAACCAAATTGACATATTGATTAATTATGACATGATTAAAAGGTCGTATAATACTTGACCTTATCACACTAATGAAAGGAAAGGATTGAACCAACAATTGTATTATACTTGACCTTAACACACTAATAATAGGCAAGGCTTAAACCAAAAGATATATTACATGACTTCATAATCAAATAGGAATGGCCTAACTCGAGCTCGTATTGGATTATGATCAGTGAATTCCATGAGCACTCAGGAACCCCATTCCAATTCAAGGATTCGAACGGTTGAGATCCACATAGATCCTGATCCTTTTGTATTCATGAATTCCTAATATGAGATCATAGGATCCCTTCATATCATTACAGGATTCCTTGGACACACTCCTTTGATCCATCATTGACAAGTAGGGGCCATCGTAAAATCCCATAAGTCCATGTCTCTACATAGCCCCATTTTACCTTAGATGATAACCTTATATTCGATAGGCACCACATTGTGGAATTACCTAGACTAGTATCCTAGAATTATAATCTTACCCATGCTAGGATATAATTATTACTGAGTTGGTGACCCTAGAGGTCTATGTAGCCTTGGTTATTACCTTGGGACTTCACTACTAAATATCATTACAGGTTTCCTTGTTACCACTTGGAACCTTTTCAATTGCAAAAATGTGACTTATTTATAAATTGGTAATAATAAAATAATGAATCGATGACATTTTCAGACACCAGTTGAGGGATGAAGCAGGTACATGGGTATTTAGTTAAATTGTACGGATTTACTATATATATGCGTACTTTCACCCTGTTATATTTCCATTACATGTGCTTTATATTTTAGACACCATTGGTGGTGGCCCATTTAGATTTATCTCACACCCTATTCGAGAACTGTTTGGTACTCGGAGTAGATTATATGGTTTTAGGTGTTGAAAAAGGGAAGCATACAGATTCAAACACTTGATTTCTTTCTATTTATGATGGATCTTGGTAGAAGATGATCGAGATATAGCTTAGGATTCTTGGGATAGTATTTGATTTCCATTATACTATTTTGGAAAATGTTATTCTTGTTGTCTTGAATACTTATTCCTTATTTTTCTAGTGACATGACATATCATTAGTTGTTGAATTCAATTCCATCTGTTTTAGTTATTTTTACTATTGTCTCTATTTTTCGTTTTGGCTTCTGTTTACTTAGTCTACTTCCATTAATTTTCTTATTTTTACATTCACCCATTGTGCTACACTTTTGTAATGGGGGAAAAGTCTCCCCATGAACACACCCTAGGTCCCCACTGCTAGTTGGTATCCTCTGGTGTTTGGGGAGATGTGCTTGAGGTCATGTGGCCTAGCGGGCTCAGGGCACTCGTTGAGTGGCATTCAGGTTTGAGAGGTCACAAAGTTGTATAAGAGTGGTTCCTTTTCCTTATTTACTATTTTGAGATAATAGATTTCAGATTAGGAATGCTTGGGACTTGTTCATAAGATGTTCTTGGGCATCATGAACCCATGTTCAGGGTAAAAACCAGTGTCTTAAATTATAATTGTTGTTCTGCTTTTACCTATTATAGTTGATATTATTTCACTGTTTGGTGAAACACATGTTGTGTGGAGTTGTTGATTATTACTCAAATTAATTATTATTTTTTATCCTTGGACCAATGATATGAGGGAAACGATAATTGTTACATGCATCATTATAGGCACTTATAATTCTCGTTTCATGCATATTTCTATGCCATATAGGTGCATTTAATTTTTTTCCATTGCTTGATATTCTGGTGATTGTTGAGTGATGTTTTTATATTTAGCTTATGTGTGTATTAATCTAGGTTGTTATTGTGTGATTGCATGTCTCAATTCATGAGTTGTATGGAACCTCATGGGTTGGGATGAGTAATTTATCGATTTGAGACATTATACTATAAATAAATGGGTGTTGTTTATAGTGGTAGGTGTATGGGAACTGGTTTACCAGGAAAGGATATCTATTATAAAGTGAAATATGAAATGAAATATGAAATGGTTTCACATCCTTATCCCACATTGTCCAGTTTATGAAAGGTAAAGGAGTGAACCTATTCATTAAATGTAAAATGAAATGAAACTTATATTTGATCACTTTTTGAAACATGGTTGTCTAAGAGGGTAGTTGTGGTAGTATGCCTTGGGTAGTGAGTTTTCTTACATTCAAATTTCGTTAGTGATGTTATCTTTATACATGATATTGTTCTGAGGTGTTTTCATTGCTATTGTAGACCAATGATTCCATGACATCCTCGTATCGTATTCTTGGAGGGTGGAAAAGACCATGCACCAGATATGGTGGGCCCTGAGCTAACAGTCTTACCTCCAGGAGTTCCACTTGAGGCACCACCTATTGTACTTGATCTAGGCCCTGATGTTCATTATAGTTTCCAACGTCTGATGAAGTCCATGCGTGGAGATCCATGAGTTTCACCTATGATGGTTAATCCGACTCATGAGTTCTAGAAGTAGCATCCTCTTACTTTCTCAGGGGATGGTGGTCCGTAGGCTACTGAGTCTTGGATTGAAGCCACTGTTTTTTTTGAGAATTTGAAAATGCCTTCAGAGTAGAGGCTCAATCTTGTTACATAAATTCTTTGGGACTCATCCAAGCATTGGTGGTATGTTATTATCTTGGTCGGTCATCATCAAGGCTTGTTATGGGTTGATTTCCAAACATCCTTCTATGATCAATTATTTCCTCATACATTGACGGATGGAATAGCCATAGATTTTATGAAACTTGAGCAGGGTTCTATTTCAGTTATGGAATATTTATTGTGTTTCATGAATTTGAAATGATTTTTCACTAATTCTAAACGGTGATGAGCTTTCACGTGCAAGACATTTAAAGGAATGGCTTCAGTATTCCATCAGTACATAGATGAATGTCTTTCACCTACCTAATTTTTCTGAGATAGTCAATCAGGCCCCTATCACTAAGTGTAACCTGAGGGATGGAAATAGTAATAGGTTTAGAGGATCAGTGTCATAGCAGGCCAGTAGTTCATTCAGTGGTAAGAAATTTTCCCTCAAGGTTTCTCATTAGGGAAGTGACAACCAGAGTGCCCATTTCGACAACACGATTGTGTTTCATCAGTGTAGAATATGGGGAAAAGCAATCCTCAATGTGATAGAGTCCCAGTGGTGTGTTAGTATTACGGTCATATGGGGAATCTCCAGCATTTATGTAGGACCTTTCAACTAGCTTTGAGTGGAAAATATTTTGAACCAGCTCCACCTTCAGGTGAGAGTTATTTTATGCCATGTTAGGAGAGGAATCAGAATAACACTTGTAGGTCTAGCTGAGGAGGAGGTTGTGGTCATTGTAGCCAGACCCCTGATCACCAGTAGTGCCAGCAGAGAAATTATGATTGTGGTAGTCCATCGGTTTCATAGGGTCATGGGTTAGGTCAGTTGGATACATTATAACTAATACCTGAGGATCAGTTTGCGGGATCATCTTTAATATGAGGTACTATTATAGTATCCTCTGCCACAATATTTTATTTATTTGATATAGGTGATACAAAATCTTTAATCTCTTTATCTATCATGTATAGTCTTAGACAAAAGATACAGTATATCTATGGTGTAATGACCCAAGATACTCCATTAGGGATACAAATAGAGGGAATATGCCAGTGTAGGGACTGTCCCCTTGAGTTATGATATTTCAATTTCTTAAGGAACAACTTTTTCTCAAGATAAAGGGATTGGATGTCATTCTTTGGATGTTCTATTTGGTTCACTTTCACACTTTTGTAGACTGCTATCAATGTAGGGTATCTTTTACATCACCAAAGGGTAGTATTTATATACATAAGGGTGAGTGGGATGTCTAGACTAGTATAGATAAACTAGAGAATCATGGGATAAGTGGAGTGACCACTCAAATTGTGAATCTCTTCATGGAGGATTATGATTTATGACAAGATGATTTCCCTCTAGTAGTGGATTATTTTAGGGATGTATTTCCCAACAATTTTTCTGGATTACCTCTTGAGAGAGAGGTAGATTTTAGAATCAATCTTGTTTTGAGAGAATCTCTAGTTTCCATTCCTCTGTATAGGATATAACCAATAGATCTTCAATATATTAAGTGGAAGTAAAAGGATTTAAAGTCCAAATGCTTTATAAAACCCATCACATCCTCGTGGGATTCTTCCATTCTTTTTTCCAAGATGTCTGATGGAACCTTATGTCTATGTCTAAATTAAATAAGGTTAAACCAGCTAATGGTCAGGAACCGATATCCACTTCCTTTAATAGATGATATCTTATACCATCTCTGAGGAGAAAATGTCTTCTCTAAGATTGACATGAGATTAGGTTATTATTAGGTGTGAGTAAGGCCATCAGACATACCTCATACAACTTTTCATATCTAGTATGGTATGTATGAGTACCTTGTTATGTTGTTCTATCAAATGAATGCACCTACCATTTTCATGGATTTGATGAATAGGGTGTTCCACCCCTATTTGAATTATTTTTTCATGGTCTTTGTGGATGATATCTTGGTGTATTTTCATAAATATAGAAACCATGCCAAACATCTTGAGATTTTTCTGTGTACACTAAGAGAGATTCATATTTATGGAAAACTTGCTAAGTGAAACTTCTATATTGAAAGAGTTCACTTATTGTGTCATATTATGTCAGAATCAGACATATCAGTTGACCTAGAAAAATGTAGTGTTGTAGTTTCCTAGGAGCATCTTAATAACATGTTTGATATATATAGTTTCTTATGGCTAGTTGGATATTATAGGCATTTCATAAAAGACTTATCATGTCTTTCTTGACCTCTTACTATCCTTACAAATAAGGGTGTCTAGTCCATATGATCAGAATCATGTGAGAAACCCATTTAAGAGCTGAAAGGGAGGCTTGTTTCAGCACCTATTATGACTCTTCCAAAGCCTGGAATAGTTTATACCATCTTCTGTGATGCATCTATCATCGACCTAGTACTAGTGATAATGCAAGAAGATAGAGTCATTGTGTATGGATCTTAGTATTTGAGGTATCATGAGAGAAGTTACCTGATGCATGACCTTGAGCTTGTAGCAGTTTTCCATTCCAAAAGTTTCTGGAGACACTATCTTTTGGGTGAGTGCTTCATGGTGTACATAGACCACAAGACCCTCAAATATATATTTTCTCAATGTTACTAGAACCTCAGAGAGTGAATATGGGTCCAATATATACAATCCTTTGATTTTTAATTTTCCTATATTCCTGGGAATGTCAATGTGGTTGCAGATGCGCTGAGTTAGAAAACTCAAACACAGCATGTATGAGAATCCATTGTTGAATGGAAGTTAATGGCCCTCATTTCATAGAAACATCTAGATTTTCATGATAGTCACGAGCAGTCTTACCTCTGATCCTTGACAGTTACTTCTTCCCTCCTTGGGAAGGTGAAGGTATATAGTTATCAGATTCTGAAGTCTTGGTTATCCATAAGAGTATATTAGGAGATAACCCACCTCCAAATTGGTCTATAGATAGAGACGATGTCTATTGTCTACAAGGATGTATCTGGGTTCCTATAGATATAAGATAGTAGTTGATGAAAGAGTCCCATTCTTCTCAATGGAAAGTTCATCCTAGCATCTTGAAGGTGTATCGAGATATGTGATGTTGGTATTGGTGGATTGGGATGAAAAGTTAGATAGAAAACTTTATCACAAAATTTTCCACATATCGATAGGTGAAGGCAGACCACCAGAGACCTGTAGGCTTATTACAACCACTTCTAGTCTCAAAATGGAAATGAGAAGATGTTTCCATGGATTTTATAGTCATCTTACCTAGGTCATCAAGGTGTAGCATTGTTATCTGGGTAGTCATTGATTGACTAACAAATTCAACCTACATAATTTCTATTTAGAAGACTTTCTCAGTTGACGAGTTGGGAAGACTATATCTTCGTGTGATTATACGACTGCATGGGGTCCCATGTACTATCGTTTTAGATATGGATGCTTGTTTCACATCATGGTTCTGGTAGGGATTGAAGAAGGCTATGGGAACTCGAGTGATTCTAGGCACATATTTCTACACTCAGACCGATGGACAATCAGAACAGACAATACAGGTTCTAGAGGACATGCTTCGAGAATGTGTCCTTGATTTTTGTAGTTTGTGGGAGAAGCATATACCTCTCGTCAAGTTCGCCTATAATAACAGATGTCAAGAAACAATCCATATGGCTACTTCTGAGGCCTTATATGGTAAGCCATTTCATTCACCCATGTGTTGGATAGAGGTAGGTGAGGCAGCCCTATTAGGTCCTCATCTCATTTGGGAGACTTTAGAGAAGGTTTAGTTGGTCAGAAAGTGTATGACTACTACTCAGTCTAGAAAAAAATATTATGTTGATGGTCATCAATGACCTCTTGAGTTCGAGGTTAGGGATCATGTTTTTCTTCATGTATCACCCAGGATAGGGAATAAATTGTTATGAAATAATGGAAAGCTTTCTCATCATTATGTATGGTTATTTGAGAATCTAGAGAGAGTTGGTCCATTATCCTATCAGTTGCTACTACCTCATAGGTTCCATTCCTTGCACATCGTATTTCATGTTTAACAGCTTTTCCAATATCATGTTGATCCATCTCATACCTTTGATCTTGAGTAAGTTAAGTAAGATTCTGATGCCACCTTTGAGGAGTATCTTTTATGCATCGTTGACTATAACACAATGTCTCTATAAGGATGGTTTGTCCCTCTAGTACAGGTGATATAGAATCATGGCTGATTACAGGACAAGAATTGGGAGAGGGAAGTTGACATACATTCCCAATGGCTAGAGTTTTTCTCATATTGTGTTTCTACACCCTTTGAAGGTGAACTCAGGGATGAGTTATTTTAAGTGGGGAGGTTGTTAGAACCCATTTTTTAACCCAGGTATGGAACCTTTAAATTTAAATCTAAATTTATACTTTGGAACTTTTCTAGATGCCTTTTGAGTTAGTAAAGGTTTCAGGGGTTCCTGGGGAATGTTTGGTGCCCGAAACCCATATTTTTGGGAAAACTGGACAGGTTTCATGGTTAGATTACAATTTCCACATAGTTTGTCTAATCGTATTGTAAAGACCCAAACTTTTTGTGGAAATTTTTTTCTTAAATACATGGGAATTTTAAGAGTCCGCGAAAACTGCCAGCGAGTGATTCCAAGGCCCGGTGTGCCCAGAATCAATTTCTAAAGTTTTGTTTGGGTACGTTCAGTAAACGTACGAGCAGGTTTTTATAACTTTTGAACCAGTGCATGGAATTGAAATCTGAGGGCACCGTTGAACTCACAGTGCCGATATTCTCTTAATAAGACTTTCACCTCAATGGCAGTTGGTCAAGAATGAATGTTAGTTTTTGGGTTTAAATTAATAAATTAAATAAAAAAAGTTGTAGCTATATTTTTATTTTTGGTTGGTTGAAGCCTCCATATGGAAGTTGATGGTGGAGACCACCACACCTTAACCTCTCATGAGAGGTTACGATGGTGGGGCCCACCTGAACCTAACCACCTCTTCATGATTATTTTGGTGGGGACCACCAGAGGTTAAAACCTATTGAACATTCCATTAAGTGGGGAGAAACCTCTTGATCTCCCCACTTAATGGTGCCACCACCCCTCCACATTAATTCCTTGTGCCAACCATATGAATTAATTATGGGGAGACAAGATAATTAATTCCTCCATTTTGAATTTTTTGCCAAAAAATTAAAAATAGATAAACATAATCTATTATTTGGCATTTGGGGTAGAATATTGGGGAGAAGCGAGCATGGGAGAAAAAGAGTTCTCCAACGAAGAACCTCGTCTCCCAATGAAGAATGAAGAATGCATTCTTCCAATGAAGAAGGCCAGCAACGATCTCCTTCAATCCTCTACCCCAAACTCCTATCGATGTAGAGTGTCTTCCACGACTGATGTGTGAGATCTTGATTGGAAGTGTGCGGTGGATGTGACGAACAATGATCTCCTTCGTCCTCTTTCCGTGACTTCATCATCGAACAACGATCAAGGTCGGGGGTTTATTTGTGTAATATTACTTTTCTTATTTTTCTTCTTCGGTTGGATAGGAATAATTTTGGTGGTTATAAAAATTGATGTTCATTTTTCTTTCTACTTGATGAGCCAAATGTTACCAACCAAAACGGGGAGGGTGTGGGCCAAACCAACATGGCCCGACCCCTCCTCCGTTCTTGTTTATAATGATCTTCGACATGGCGATGAAGCAACGAGGCAATGAAGGTGGCGAAGCCAAAGGTCGCGCTACCCACGGCCTCTATGATCAGCGCTGCCCCCATGGCGTCTCGCACCGCCACTGGCCCAACTGGACCTGGCCGAGCCCCCGTCATCCCCCTTGGCGTCTCGGTCGCGCCTTGCCTGGCCGCTGGCCTCGCCCTGCCCTACCTGGTCGCCTGCTAGCCTAGCCGCACTCTGCTTGGCCACCTGCCAGCCTAACCGCCTGCCTGTCATCTTGGTCGCGCCTCGCCGGCCTGCCCGGGCACCTCTCGGCCTTCCCAGATGCCTCCCGTACACCCAGACGAACCGCGCAGGCCTGTGCGCCCCACACACCCTGTGCACCCCATGCCGCCCGAGCCGCGCCCCTCGCGGTGTTGGCCAAACTAGCCTCGGCCATCTAGGCTAAGACATTGAGTTGCGCCCCATGCGCACCAGGATGAGCCTACCTTCTGCACCCTTCACGACACCTCTGATCTGAACCGCCCTTACTCTGACTCGTGGCCGGTCCACGCCCTCGTGGCCGGTCCCCGCCCCCGTGCTACTCACAGCCTTCGCAGCCTGCTGTGTCGGGCCCAATGGGCTGGGAGAAACCCAATGGGTCATCCCAGACTAAGTCAGGTCGGGTCGGTCTGACTGGGTCGGACTGGACCCAAGCCCGTTGTGGCCCCCTTTACTTTCCTTTGGCCATATCTTTGGCACCGGACGTACGTTTGACGAACCATCAGTGGCGCTAGTAATCTTGTAGTGTGAATCTACCTTTGAGTATACCCCACTGGAGTTCGGGGTACATTTGAGTTATATTCAAGTTGGATAGTGGACAAATCCAACCGGCCCCCCTGAGACTAAAAGGCTAATAACTCAAAGATCGGGCGTCCGATTGACGCACCGTTTATTGCATTGAGACCCCTATGACGAGGCAAACCTTTGAGATACTTATTTGTGGGACTTAGTTGCAGTTTATGTATCAACACATGGCTTGAGGAGATGACCCTTATGGAATCAAGCATACTTTGTGCGTAACCCTGTGGCTAGCTGTACCCTGACGACTGTTCCTGGATCCTGTGTGGGTTCAACAGCACTGACGACTGTTCCTGGATCCTATGTGCGTTCGACAGCACTGACGACTGTTCTTGGATCCTATGTGGGTTCGACAACACCTACTACTCTTCCTGGATCCTGTGTGGGTTCGACATCACTGACGACTGTTCCTGGATCCTGTGTAGGTTCAACAGAATAGATGATTAAGTGCCCACATCTAATCATCTATAAAACTATACGTGAGTTGTATACCTGTGTGAGATGAGTCAGTAACTTTTGTGTTTACCTCATAATTGAGATGGGTTACTTGATAACTTAGGTATATATATGGGCATATACCTAAGTGGGGTTATCCATTGATTTCATACTGTGTGGTTTATACTTGGTGTATTTTGAGAGACCTTGAGGGTCTCGGGGTCCCTACTGAGTATCTTTATACTCACCCCTTCATGGGATATGCCCGCACCTCGTTGTGTTGGATGCAGACGACTGACATCACTGACTGAGGCTATGAGTACCAGGACTGGACGATACCTGGAGGTGGACCATACGACGTGTCGGTACACGGAGGATACTGATAGACGTGGAGTGATGAGGAGGCTATCTGTACCTACCCATCAAGTAGGATCCGTGGAGGATGATCTCGGAGATACTTTTCACCATTCAACAGTTTTTTCCTTTTCAGTTGTACTTGTACTTTATAGTTGGGCTTGTATTTCCGGACCCTTTACTTTTCAGCACTCTCGTGTTATACAATTTTAATTATTTTTTCTTATCCAGTTGTGTGCTTTGTTGTGTGTGTTTATAGTTATAAATTCAATGTCTTCCCAAATTTAGGGAATTGCGCCTTTAGTCCTAGTCACCAGCCCCTGGCCTATGGAAGGCGGCCTTGGGGTAGTCACGGCACGGGCCCTGGGGGACGGGTCGTGAAAAAGTTGTATCAAAGGAGGAGTCGGTTCTACTATAGAACTCAGGGCTATGATATTTTCTATGAAGAAACAGTGTTAAGGGTATTGGGTGTGGTTTTTAGTTCAGGGAGTCTACTGTTGGTGCGGCGGCCGACGTATCCATACACTAGGACCCTGACATCTAATTTTGGACTCAGTGCACGAAAACACTGATTGCGTGTGTGTTTCTAGAGTTTTCTTAGTGATCACTTTATGTCAGCTGACCAGGTATAACTTATTGACTGTGGTGAACATGTTCCTTTTCAGGATGGCCCCACGCAGATAGCCAGCCAGGGTTCTAGGCTTTGTATGAGATGGAAGCCCACCAAGTGATGGGGCCTTGGTGCAGGACTCTATTACAGCGGAGACACCAGAGGTTCCACTACCCATTGGGCCACTGCTTCCACCAGCCCCAACAGCAAACGATGCACGCCGCTTGAGCGCATTGCATGAGTTTCAGCACCAGAGGCCGCTTATGTTCAGGGGTGAGACGGACCTGCAGGCAGCTGAGGATTGGATGGAGGTTGTGGTGAGAGTCTTTAGACTGGTAGAGACACTAGAAAACCTTATGGTGATCCTTTCTACAAGTCTCCTTTAGGCAGCAGCAGGCAGATGGTGGAGCCTGATGCTCCAGGTTCATGACGAGGCGACACTTCTCTGGGAAGACTTCGAGAGCCTATTTCAGGCGGAGTTTGTCCCAGCCACCCATTTGCAGTACGGATATAGGAGTTACTTCATCTAAAGCAGGGTAGAATTACAGTGGAATAGTACTTCGTGAGGTTCACTGACCTCTCACACTACTCCATAGATATGGTGCATGACACATTCTTCAGGTCTGGGATCTTCGAGTTGGGTCTCAGGCAAGAGATCATGGATTCGATGATCTCCCTCAGCATCCCAACTCAGGTGGGGTGTTGGAGCAATCCCTCTTAGAGGAGAGTTTCCTTGTTGAGCAGTCACCAACAGTGAGACCTTCCACCAGGCGTCACATAGTGGAGTCTTCTGCAGTTCGTAGTAGATAGATGTCACAGAGATCCAAGCAGACCAGACCATCTGGTGGACAACCTCAGGACACTGGCTCGGTTGTGCGAGGCACGCGGGACAAAGCTAATCATTCAAGGAACACACAATGTTTCACATGCGGCGGGCAGGGTCACATGGCTCGTGACTGTCTGAACCACCATTCGGATGATCAGAAGACAGTTGAGAGACCTCCCAAGCAGAGGCAGAGGTTTGATCAAGGGGATCCGCATGGCACAGGCAGACATGGCAGAAGATCTTGTCATGCAGCTAGTGGTGGATGACTTTACGAGGTGTTACCACCGCCACCACCAAGAGGTCCACCCCGACCGTAGGTTGCCGGTGGACAAGCAAGATCTCAGCTCCAGGAAGTTGAGGATTACGATCATCACACTCTGGAGATGATTTTAGGTATGATCTGTGTCTACTCCACCTTATCTTCAGTTCTTATAGAGACAGGTTTCGGTCACTCTTTCATTTCCACTTCCCTCGTTTGGTGCTCGGATATTCCGACAGAGCTGTTGGCTCGTCTTTACGATTAGAGACTCATACCGGAGCATATTCGATGATTAATAACTGGTTATGGCAGTGTGAACTTACTCTGGGAGGTGAAAGCTTCGGCTGAGATCTCTTAGTAGTGGCGTTGAGGCCTTACGACATCATCTTGGGTATGGAATGATTATCTACAGTCCATGCTTTGATCAATTGTATTAGGCACAAAGTGCAGTGTTTCTTCATGAATGGGACCAGTTTTACCTTCACCGGTGAGAAGGGAGCCTATGCATCAGAAGACATACTTACTCAGAGGAGGTTGTAACCAATCACTCATCAGTTGGCATGCCTTACCCTTGGAGTAGTTGATGTGGAGAGTCCGACTTATCCTGTAGTGGTGGACTAGTATGTGGATGTTTTCCCTAATGATGTTCATGTACTACCTCCTCACAGAGAGGTGTACTTTTACATTGAACTATACCCAGGGAAGACACCGATATATACACCAGTATATCGGATGGCTCTTGCTGATCTTCGTGAGCTGCAGGTACAGCTAGAGGACTTGTAGGGGAAGGGATTCATCCAGTCTAGTGTTTCTCCCTGGGCAGCACTGATTCTGTTCGCCAAGAAGGAGGATGGAATCTTGAGGCTTTTTTTTGACTAATTTTGCCTAAACTAGGTGACCGTGAAGAATAAGTACTCACTCCTGAGGATTGACAGCCTCTTTGATCAGCTGAAGGGAGCATAGTGGTTCTCGAAGATAGCACTCAAATCAAGATATCACGAGCTCAGATTTCGAGACGAGGATGTGTAGAAGACGTCCTTTAGATGTCGATACAACCACTACGAGTTCTTAGTTATGCCATTCTCAATAACTAACACTCCAGTAGTGTTCATGGGACTCATGAACAGGATCTTACATCCATACCTCAATCACTTTGTCATAGTCTTCATTGATGACATTATGATCTACTCGACTACTAAGGAGGAGCATGCCTATAATTGTTAGGTAGTACTGGACACAATCTGAGAGAACAAGCTATACGGTAAGCTCTCGAAGTGCCAACTTTGGATCTAAGAGGTTTTCTTTCTAGTACATGTCATCTCAGATGCTCGAGTTGCAGTGGATCTAGCGATGATTGAGGTGGTACTTTCTTGGGAGCCACCCAGGATTGTGACGGAGGTATGGAGTTTCTTGGATTTGGATGGATATTACTGGAGGTTCATACCAGAATTCTCCAGAGTTGCAACACCGCTATCATCCTTGATGAAGAAGGGAAAACCCTTCGTGTGGTCGAAGAGATGCAAGAAGAGCTTTCAAGAGTTGAGGTAGAGGATGACTAGTGCCCCCTCTTGAGGCTTCCAGAGGAAGGAATTGGATACGTATTCTACTGCGATGCATCAGGGACCGGAATCGGGTGTGTCCTAATGCAGGAGAGATTAGTTATCACTTATGGTTCTCATCAACTGAGATAGCATGAGCAGAACTACACCACCCATGACCTGGAGTTAGCAGCAATGGTCTTCGCCTTGAAGATGTGGAGGCACTATCTGATGGGAGAGCATTTCATAGTCTACTCTGACCACCAAAGTCTTAGGTATATCTTCTATCAGAAGGACCTGAACCTGAGATATTGGTGATGGATTGAGTTCCTCCCAGACTATGACTTTGAGATAGTCTATACTCCTAGGAAGGGGAACTTTGGAGAAGATGCTCTCAGTAGGAGATCAGTTGTTTAGCTACTAGGAGAGGCGACAGAGAAGCTGGATGCTTTGCAGATATCCTTTGTGGACCAAGATAGAGTATCATTCCTTTAGTCTCTTACAGTCAATCCTCCACTTATTCAGCGAGTCAGGGAGGCAAAGTGTGGAGACACTGACTGCGGGACACGACGTTCTCAGATATCCACAGGGCAAGCACCATATGGATTTTCTGAAGGTTGGGAGCACGCCATTCTCTTCAGAGGACGTACTATGGTGACAATGTCACATCAGGAGGAAGTGTTGAGGTAGTTCCACACATCCCCTCTAGAGGTACATACAGGAGTGGAGAAGATGTACCGGGACCTTCGATGATAGCACTGTTGGCTAGGTATGAAGAAGGAAGTAGTGGAGTTTTTCACTCGATACCTGACTTTTTAGAAAGTGATGGTAGAGAATCAGGTACCAGCAGGATTAGTTCAGCCTTTAGAGGTCCCAAAGAGGATGTGGGTTGGGATATCCCTGGACTTCATGATAGTACTTACACGTACATCCAGGGGTGATGACTCGATTTGGGTGATCGGTGACTGACTCACCAAGTCGGCCCACTTCCTACCGATTAGAGAGCAGGGTTCAGTAGAGATCTTGGGATGCCTCTATGTGCATGAGATTGTGTGGATACATGGATTATGTTCTTCTACTATCTATGATCGTGAAGCACATTTTACTTCCCAACTATGGAAGGGGTTGCAAGAGGCTTTCGGGACTTTGCCTCATCTGAGCACCGCCTTCCATCCTCAGACGGATGGTCAGACTGAGAGGACCATTCAGACCCTCAAGGACATGCTCTGTGCTTGTGTCCTCGACTTCAGAAATATCTAGGAGGATCACTTAACTTTTGTGGAGTTTTCATACAACAACAGCTATCACTACACCCTAGGGATGGCACCTTTTGAGGCATTATACGGGCAACCTTGCAGATCACCTTTATACTGGACTGACCCAGGGGAGTCACCACTCGTGGCATTAAAGATGGTACGGGCTACCACGAAGAAGGTGTAGATCATCTAGGAGTAGATTTAGACTGCACAAAGCAGGCAGAAGTCATATTTCCACAGGAGACAGAGACCTCTAGAATTCGAGGATGGTGACCACATCATTCTACGGGTCTCACCCCAATGAGGTCTACGGATATTTGGTCGACACGGAAATTTATCTCCAAGGTTCATCGGACCATTCTAGGTCCTCAGAAGAGTCAGCGAGGTGGCATACCACTTAACTCTTCCACCTCAGTTGCACCAGGTGCACGATATCTTCCATGTATCCCAGTTGAGGAGATATGTGCATGACCCTTCCCGCATCATCGACCATGGAGAGATGGATGTCAACGATGGGGTGACTTTAACGGAGGTCCCATTGGAGATTGAGGATCGACAGTAGTGGGTCCTACGTGGACAGTTGATACCTCTGGTGCATATTCACTTGAAGCATGGGAACCTCCACGAGAGAACATGGGAGGAGGAGGCTCAGATGCGGGCTCAGTACCCCCACTTGTTCCCTTAGTTTGAGTTGTAGCTTACGGGGATATAAATCCCTAAGGTGGGGAGAATTTAAAGACCCGAAATTTCTGTGGAAATTTTTTTCTTCAATACATGGGAATATTATGAGTCCGTAAAAACTAACAGAGCGTGATTCCGGGGACCAATGTGCATGGAATCAATTTCTAAAGTTTTTTTCGGGTACGTTCAGTAAATGTACGAGCGGGTTTTTATAAGTTTTGAACCGGTGCACGAAATTGAAATCTGAGGGCACCGTTGAACTCGCAGTGCCGGTATTCACTTAAGAAGATTTTCACCTCGATGGTAGTTGGTCGAGAATGAAAGTTAGTTTTTGGGTTTTAATGAATAAATTAAATAAAAATAAAGTTGTAGCTTTATTTTTATTTTTGGTTGGTTGAAGCCTCCATATGGAATTTAGAGGTGGGGACCACCACACCTTAACCTCCCATGAGAGGTTATAGTGGTGGGGCCCACCTGAACCTAACCTCCTCTTCATGTTTATTTTGGTGGGGACCACTTGAGGTTAAAACCTCTTGAACTCTGCATTAAGTGGGGAGAAACCACTTGAGCTCCCCACTTAATGGTGCCACCACCCATCCACATTAATTCCTTATTCCAACCTTATAAATTAATTAATGGGAGCCAAGTTAATTAATTCCTCTATTTTGAATTTTGTGCCAAAAAATTAAAAATAGATAAACATAATCTATTATTTGGCATTTGGAGTGGATTATTGGAAAGAGGAGAGCTTGGGAGAGAAATAGTTCTCCAATGAAGAACCTCGTCTCCCAATGAAGAACGAAGAATGAGTTCTTATAATGAAGAATTCCAGCAATGATCTCCTTCGATCCTCTTCCTCGGAATCCTACCGATGTGGAGCATCTTCCATGACCGATGTGCGAGATCAGGATTGGAAGTGTGAGGCAGACATGATGAATGACGATCTCCTTCGTCTTCTTTCTGTGACTTCATCATCCAACAATGATCAAGGTAGGGGGTTTTTTGTGTAATATTAATTTCCTTATTTTTCTTTCTCGGTTGGAAAGGAATCGTTGTTGTGGTTGTAAAAATTGAAGTTCATCATTCTTCTTATGTGATGAGCCAAATGTTAACACCCAAAACACGGAGGGTGCGGGCCAAACCAACGTGGCCCAACCCCTCTATCGTTCTTGTTTATAATTTCCTTCGTCATGGCGACGAAGTAACGAGGCGAAGAAGGTGGTAAAGACAAAGGTCATGCTACCCGCGGCCTCCATGATCAGCACCGCCCTCACGGCATCCTGCACCACCACTGGCCGAACCGGCCCCAGCCAAGCCCCCGTCGGCCCCGCTAGCGGCCTGGCCGCACCCTGCCTGGCCGCCTACCGGCCTGGCCACTCACCTGTCGTCTTGGCCACACCCCGTCGTCCTGCCCGGCCGCCTCCCAGCCTGCCCGAACGCCTCCCGTATGCCCGGCTGAACCACACGCCCCACACACCCCGCACCGCCTAAGCCACGCCCCTCGCAGCATTGGCCAAACCGGCCCAAGCCATATGGGTTGAGATGTCGATCTGTGCCCCACGTGCACCTAGCCGAGCTGGACATCTGTGCCCTTCACGACGCCTCTGGGCTGAACCACCCTTAAACCAACGTGCGGCTGATCCACGCCCTCATGACCAGTCCGCGCCCCCATGCTACTCACAGACTTTGTGGCCTACTGTGCCAGGCCCCATAGGCTGGGATGAACCCGATGCGTCGGCCCAGACTAATTCGGGTCGGGTCGGATCGGACCCAGGCCCACTGCAACCCCCTTTACGTTTTTTTGGCCATATCTTTGGTAGCAGACATCCTTTTGACAAACCGTCAGCAGCACTGGTAATCTTGGAGAATGAAGCTACCATTTAGTATACCCCACTGGAGTTTGGGGTACAGTTGAGTTACGATCAGGTTAAATTGTGCATGAATCCAATCGGCCCCCCGAGACTAAAAGGCTAATAACTCACAGACTGGGCGTCTGATTGACGCACCATCTATTGCATTGAGACACCTATGATGAGGCAGACCATTGAGATACTTCTTCATGTTACTTAGTGCAAGTTGATGTACCAACACTTGGCTTGAGGATCGTACCCTCCCAGAATCAAGCATACTTTGTGCGGAACCCTGTGGCTGGCTGTGCTCTGAGGAATGTTCCTAGATCCTGTGTGGGTTCGATACCACTGAAGACTATTCCTGGATCCTGTGTGGGTTCGATAGCACTGATGACTGTTCTTGGAACCTATGTGGTTTCGACAGCTCCGACTACTGTTCCTGGATCCTGTGTGGGTTCGAAAACACTAACGACTCTTCCTGGATCTTGTGTGGGTTCGACAGATCTGATTTCTGTTCCTAGATCCTGTGTGGGTTTGATAGAATAGATGATTTAGTGGCTACATCTAATCATCTCTAACACTCTACGTGAGTTGTATACCTTTGTGAGCTGAGTCAGTAACTTTTGTGTTTACCTCATGATTGAGATGGGTTCCTTGATAACTTAGGTATATATATGGGCATATACCTAAGTGGGGTTATCCTTTGATTTCATACTCTGTGATTTATCCCTGGTGGATTTTGAGAGACCTTGAGTTTCTCGGGGTCCCTATTGAGAATCGTTATACTCACCCCTGCATGGGATATGACCGCTCCTCATTGTGTTGGATGCAAACAATGGAAAACACTGACTATGACTAAGAGTACCATGACTGGACGATACCCAAAGGTGGACCATACGACGTGTCGGTACACGGAGGAGACTGACAGATGTGGAGCACTGAGGAGGCTATCTATACCTACCCTTCAGGTAGGATTCGTGGAGGATGATCCAGGACCTTCTTATCACCTTTCAGCTATTTTTTCCTTTTCAGGTGTACTTGTACTTTACAGTTGGGCTTTTATTTCTGGCCCCTATACTTTTTAGAACTCTGTTGTTATATAGTTTTACCTAGTGTTTTGTATCCGTCTATGTGATCTGTTGTGTGTGTTTATTATTATAAAGGAAATACCTTCCTAAATTTAGGGAATTATTCCTTTAGTGCTAGTCACCAGCCCCTAGCCTATAGAAGGCGGGCTTGGGGTAGTCACGACACGGTCCCCAGGGGACGGGTTGTGACAAATTGGTATCAAAGGAGGAGTCAGTTCTACCGTAGTACTTAGGACTCTGCTATTTTCTATGAAGCAATAGTGTTATGGGTATTGAGTGTGGTTTTCAGTTCAGGGAGTCAAGTTTCGGTGCAGTGGCCGATGTATCCATACACCAGGACCCTGACTTCTGATTTCTAATGCTAAATTTGAGTATACCCCACTGGAGTTCGAGGTAATGTTGAGTTACGGTCTAGTTGGATCATGCAAAAATCCAACCAGGCCCCCGGGACTAAAAGGATAATAACTCAGAGACCAAGCGTATGATTGGTGGGCCTTCTGTTGTGTTGAGACCCCTATGATGAGGCAGACCTTTGAGATACTTCTTCATGGGACTTAGTGGCAGTTGATGTTCGACACTTGGCTTGTGGAGCGGAACCTCCTGAAATCAATCATAGTTTCTGAGGAACCCTATGGATGGATGTGCTCAGAAAACTATTACTGGATCCTGTGTGGGTTCGACAACACTGACGACTGTTCCTGGATCCTGTGTGGGTTCGACAGCACTGACGATTGTTCCTGGATCCTGTGTGGGTTTGACAGCTCCGACTACTGTTCCTGGATCCTGTGTGGGTTCGATAGTATTAACGACTGTTCCTGGATCCTATGTGGGTTCGATAGTTCTAATTTCTATTCTTGGATCCTATGTGGGTTCGACAGAATAAATGATTTAGTGGATACATCTAATAATCTCTAACACTCTACGTGAGTTGTATTCATGTGTGAGCTGAGTCAGAAAATTTTGTGTTTACCTCATGATTGAGACGTGTTACTTGATAACTTAGGTATACATATGGGTATATACCTGAGTGGGTTTATCTGTTGATTTCATACTCTGTGGTTTATCCTTGGTGGATTTTGAGAGACCTTGAGGGTCTCGGGGTCCCTACTGAGTATCATTATACTCACCCCTGCACGGGCTATGCCCTCACCTCGTTTTGTTGGATGCAGATGACAGACAATGCTGACTGAGGTTAAGAGTACCAAGACTGGATGATATCCGGAGGTGGACCATACGACATGTCAGTACATGGAGGAGACTGATAGACATGGAGTGATGAGGAGGCTATTTGTACCTACCCTTTTGGTTGGATCCATGGAGGATGATCCAAGAGATTCTTTTCACCTTTGAGTTATTTTTTCCTTTTCAGTTGTACTTGTACTTTACAGTTGGGCTTGTATTTCTGGCCCCTTTACTTTTCATCACTCTCTTGTTATACAGTTTTACTTAGTATTTTTTATCCAACTGTGTGATCTGTTTTGTGTGTTTACAATTATAACGGCAATTTCTTCCCATATTTACGGAATTACACCTTTGGTGCTAGTCTCCAACCACTGGCCTATGGAAGGCGGGTTTGGGGTAGTCACGACAGGGGCCCCGGGGGATGGGTCGTGACACGTATAGATTGAAATTTCTAGACAGAACCACTTTACATGGTTGGCGCACAGTCGTGCGGCATAAACTTTCAATGTGTCCTTCCTGGGTAAACGTGCATGGTTTTCACATGGTTTTTCAAACCATGTGGACAAACCATGCATAGTCTATTTTTCTTGGTATTTCAACATTTTTCCCTTATTGATCTAATTAACCCTCCTCTTCCTCCAAAATACATATTTCAATGAGATTAACCTAAATTGCACTCATATTGGATCCATTTGAAGATAAAAGGTAGGAATCAATATATATATTTCATCTGAGATCTGATCAAGCTTTCATTCATCACATTGGATGTGAAATGGTAAGTAATCACGTCCTCTTTATCTATATTCCTTCTCTCTTTCTCTTGATTGAGTTATAGGGGTATGAGCATTTTTCTATTTTTTATAGATATACTCTGATCCAAGAAAAATCAAGGGCCAATACCAGAGGAGGATATTTGTACAATCCATATGTGGGTGGCCTATAACTCATCCCCCAAGTTCATTGATTTTATATTTTTCCTGTGGGGATCACCAATTTCATTAGGTGTCATTTATTGAATTTGTATGCCATGATTATAATCATTAGAAACATATGGATATTGTCTTTCCATATATGTGATTTATTTTTGGTGGTTATGACCCTAAATCCATCCTTTCCATGTCAAAGTTTATGCCATAATTTTTGTTTAGTGCTTTGACATGTTTACACCACCGTTCGGGTGTGCCTTTTCTAGGCCACTCTAAGGGTAAGATATTCTATATTAAATGGAATGTGTATATTTTGAACTTTATAATAAAAATTATTATGTATTCATACCAATTGACCCACATAAGGTAAGTGCTTCAATTTATAATTAAATGTGAAATGAAAATTGGCAATTATATTGAGTATATGACTTGACCGGATAAAATGTGAATGATTGATAGGTTGCATGTTCGTAGAGACCCTTACCACATTAATGGAAGGTAGCAGAAAGAAACAGAATTATTGAATATGACTTAAATGGATTAAAGGAATGGTTTCCGGATACTTGGCCTTGTCAAACTAATGAAAGGAAATACTTGAACCAAATGGAATTATTGATTAATTATGAGTGGATTAAAAGGTTGCATGATACTTGACCTTTTCACACTAATGAAAGGTGAGGCTTGAACCAACGGTTGAATAATACTTGACCTTATCACACTAATGAGAATAAAATATTGAACTAAAAGAAATATTACCTGACTTCATAATCAAATAGGAATTCCCTGACTTGATCTCACCTTGTATTCTAATCTGAGAGTTCCATGAGAACTTGGTAACCCCATTATGATTCAAGGATTCAGATTTATTAGGTGGAAACCCACCTATATCCCGATCCTTTTCTGTTATTGGATTCCTGGTATGACACTATAGGATCCCTTCATATCATTACAAGATGCCTTGGATACACTACATGGATCCAACATTGTCATGTATGTGCCATGGTTAAAGCCCATATGGCCCTATCTCTACTTAGCCAAGTTTTACCATGGACGATCACCTTGGATTCGGTAGGCACCTCATTGTGGAATGATTTGGACAATTCTTCTTGGATTACAATCTTACCCTTGTTTGGATATAGTTATTACTGATTTGGTGACCATTTAGGTCTACGTTTCCTTAGTTATTACCTTGGGACTTCACTATTAAATATCATTACAGGTTGTCGTTTTATAACTTGGATCCTTTGAAATTGCAAACATGTGACTTATTTATAAATTAGTAATAATCAAATAAGGAATTTTTGAAATGTTCAGAAACCATACAAGGGATAAATCAGGTACATGGGAATTTAGTTATATTGTACTACTTTACTATATGTATGCATTTTTTATACTGTTACATTTCCATTAAATGGGATAGATGTTATAGACATTGTTGGTGGTGTCCCACTGCGATTTATCTCACACCCTCTCCAAGTGTTGTTTGGTACCGAGGGTAGATAAAATGATTTTAGGTGTTGACAAAGGGAAGCATACAGATTCAAACACTTGATTATTTTTCTGTTTAGGATGAAGCTTGGTAGCAGATGACCGAGCCAGAGATCATGATTCTTGGGATAGTATTTAATTTACTTTATACTATTGTGGAACATGTTATGACTTCTTTCTTGTATCCATGTTTTCTAGTTTTCTAGTGACATGACATATAATCATTTTTTTAATTCTATTCTAATTATTTCAGTTATTTTTACATTTTTCTTTATTTTCTTATGTGCCTTCTGTTTACTTATATTGCTTCCACTATTTACCCTATGTTTACAGTCACTCATTGCACTACACTTTTCTAATGAGGGAATAGTCTCACAACGGACACACCCTATGCCCTTGTTGCTAGTAGGTAACCTCCGACGTTCGGGGAGATGTGCTTGAGGCCATGTGACCCACTAGGATTGGGGCACTCATTGAGTGGAATCTGGGTCTGGGACATAATACCATAAGTATGAGTGACCTAGACTAAACCTCACATGTAATGATATAAATAATTTTTTCATCAACACATTTTCATTTACATTATCCTTAGATTGTCCCATAGGGGTGAACTAAGTAAAAATAATTTTTTCCCTTATGCTTAAATTTTTATATTATGTGCATCATATAATTTTTTAAGATGAGGTAAAGTGAAAAAAATTAATATTTGGTAAAGTATTGTCATTTAATTGGATCAACATAAGTTAAAGAGAAAAATAATTGACACGTGTAGTTAAGAGGTCAAATTCTATTAAAGTAGTGAGAGATTAAAAGAAAAGTGTTAAAATTGGAAAAGTAATTCATATATTTATGCACCCGCCTCTCCCCCCCACATAGAGTATCTCTAACCTAATCCCCTTTGGGTCTGACATTATAGATTAGTATGAGGCTATAAGCTCTATATCCAGCAAAAATAATATGAGCAGTCCAAACATAATGTGGATATTAAAAATATAAACTCTTGAAATTCAATATATTTTGGAAAATTGGTTGAGAACCTGATCATAATTAACTAACATACCAAAATTATTGATGGACTAACCAATGTTGTAAAAGAATCGGGCAGAAGAATATAGGAACTCAAAAATGAATTCATGGAGTTGTGATGAATGGATGATGATCAATATTGAATTCTAACTCACAATATTGTATCAGTTTATTTGAGTACATAAGATATAAAAGAAGGTAAGAAGGTGTATGGGGAATTTATATAGAATTTAGGTACATTCCCACCATTTTAGTATTTCAAAGGAAAAGGTAAATCTGTTAAGGGCCTTGAAAAAAAGTAAATAGGAGTAGTGGTTAATATAAAACATGAAGTACCAACACCCTATAATAAATTTATTTTGAGAGAATCATATTAGACTCAAAAAGTAAAATTTGGATAAGAATGGAAACCTGAAAAATACACTAAATAACTAGAGTTATTATTGTGGAAATATGGGAGATATACAATATATGTGTCCCATAGAAAAGTGGGACTTAATTATTTAGAAAAATAAAAAATTCAAGCATAATTTCATATCTATGATATGCTTTTAATGGTTATTTTTATTTATTATGGAGGTTATTACCACAAATACATATATTTATCATCAATTGTATGATGGTATATACCAGAAGAAACTTAAAGTGAAAGATGATAATAGTTTTATTCTTTATCAAGTAGTATGAAAACACAAAATTGATAAACTATATTTTAAGATGAGGAAGAATATAGTGAGATAAAAGAGGGTCAAAATAATTTACTATTGAATTAAGTGATGTGGCAATCATGGATAAAAATGGGAAATGATGAAAATGATAATAATTCTAATATTTCATTAAAATCAATGGATAGAAAAAAACAGGGATTATAGAAAGTCAATTCACTTCCCATATGACAACAAATAAAGACATTATCATCATAATAAGATATGACAAGGATAGAATTATGAGATTTAGTAATAATGAGGAAGTACAGATCATTAGCTCTAGGAAGGTCAAGAAAAGTGGAAATGAATTTCATCATATAGATGTATCATTAATGGAAGTCCTTAGTAAAAATATACATAGTGTGAGTTAATTATGTTACTAGAAAGATGCATAAAAGTTCAATAAAAATACTTTCACCTTAAAGGGGAAAGGATGGTACTACAATTTTTCAAGGAAATATTATAAAAGGAAACCCATATCTCATTAATTAAGAAGATTATAGTTTTTTTATAAATAAGAATAAAATCAATTGTGTCATAAGAGTCTTATATTTTTGTGCTAAAATTATATGATGGACTTTGTAAAAATGAAGGAGATTGAGACCTCACGACACTTTTATGATATTACACTCAAATGAGTGATAATTTCCAAAAAAGGATGATCTTTCTGAACATTTATAATCCAATAGATAATAATCCAATAATATTGGTTGATTTAATAGATGTGGATTTTTTTGGGTTTATAAAACCCAAATCCTTTGATGGGAAAATTTATTATTTCTTATTCATTGATCATTACTGCATGATGGCATTAGTGGTGGTCATTAATCATAAATCTGATGTGTTTTGGTGCATCAATCGTTTTTCACAATTGGAAAAGAATATTCGTGGGATGAAAATTTAATTTCTTAGACCAATAATGGTATAATGTTTACCAATAATTAGGTAGAATAATGGTTTGACTATATTGGATCAGCATTAGGATGATGGATCAGAGCAATAATAGTCACCTGGCGGAGTTAACTGAACACTTGATAATGGAGGGACACAGCGGGCACACCACTTGGATTAAGCCCTATACAACTATACATGGGGTAAGGAAAAGTCAATTACATCATCTAGTGGTAATCTAAGTGTAGACATTGAAGAGGTTCTAGGAAGGGATTTTTTTAAAGTATGGTCAAATGTGTTAAGGTATTTATGCCTTTAGGACTTCAGGTCATGTATTATGGTCCCATGAGTCATATAATGGTTCCCTATAAAACCAATTGAATAAAAATATATCTAAAAATAAAAATTATAGATTATTCATTGTGGTAGAAGAGATCCTTTTAAATATTGGAATATGTAATTAAGTTACAGTGGTAAGGACTCCTCAAGATTCATTTAGAGGAGCAGAAATATTATCAATAATATGGATCAAACAATGTTTATTAAAAAGAAAATACTAGAGAACTATTTAAAGGAGGTTGTTTTTACATTGGTTTACATCTATAATAGAGATTTATTTTGTTATAATTAAGATAATACCCCCTATGAAATGTTTTATTAGAATAATTCAACACTGAAGTACTTTCAATTTTTCAAAAGTAAATGTTTTATTTTCAACAAATAAAAGTATCAAAATTTTAAATATCATGGGGATGAAGGTATTTTATTGGGATATTTACCTAAAATAAATTCATATAAATTCCACAACAAAATTATTAGAAAAAAGGTGGACATCCAATATGCAATGGTTAGTGAAAAAATGTAAAATTTACAAACTACAGGGAAGATTTCATAGAAAAAAATTGTATATTTTTTGGAAGAAAGTGAGGTTTATGTTATTTTCTCAGGGGGGGGGGGGGTCAGGGGGATTCAAAATACTAATAATAATATAGTGACAATTTAGAAAATACTATAGGTTTAGAGGATGGAAATAGTAAACTCATCTAGGAAAAACCGATGAAAAAAACATTATTAGTGACCAGACAACCTTAGTTAGAAGTGGGATGATGAAGGATCATCATCAGAAAAATAATCTATCAAATATAGAATCTAAAAAAATTTAAAATTATAATAAGGAAGATATTTGGGCCAAAGTTATGCATTAAGAATTTGACCTAATTGAAATGAATGAGATTGGGGTAGTTGTTCCAAGGATGATTTGTTTTTAAAACCATTTGGATTTTTAAAAATAATCTTAATGAAGATGGGGAAGCGACTAAGAAAAAGGCATAGCTAGTATACACATGATATTAAAAAATATAAGGTATTTATATGGATGAGAAATTTACACTGACGGCCTGATGGTAAATTATATAGTTTTTTTGTTTATGGAAGTGAAAAGAGGCTTTAAGGAGTATCAAATGGAAGTTAAATCAGTATTAATGAATGTATTTCTCAAATAATAAGCTTATATTTAACAACTATATGGTTTTCTTGCTGATAAGTTTTAAAACATGGTTTCTCAGTTAGAAAAAGTTTTTTATAGCCAAAAACAATCACCAAGGGATTTATATTCTTTACTTGATCAATATTTTAAGAAGCTTGGATTTTAAAGTGGAGTTGATCACAACCTATAAATAAAAAAGGTGAATGAGGGAAAAATTTTGTGTCCTATCTATACATATTACATTATTTTTAGAGTATTTTATATTTCAAAATAAAAGCAGTTTCTATAGAACGTAAATTTTCCCTGCCAAAAAAATGAAAATTAGAGATTTTTTTGTTAGCAACATTTTAAAACATCGATATTCATTTACTGATGTTTCAAAAAAACATCACTAATTAGGAGAATATTTTTTAACAATTTTTTCTAGAAAATTCGGTATATAATACGAAAATTACCAACATTTCTAATATATATATGTTAATATATTTATATTTTATGTTTATATATATTTTTATATTATATATATATATTTATTTATATTTTAAATATATGATAATATATACATGTTTATATATATGTGTGTGTGTATGTGTGTGTGTGTTTGTGTGTGTGTAAATATATATGTATATATAATTATATATATATATATATATAATTATCTATGTTTTAAAAACAATTGTAAATATGTCCCTAAAATAGAAATATTTTCTTAAACACATGACTAAATTTTAAATATTTATGTGTTTTTATATGAAAATATAGGTATATATTTATATATTTGTATATGTGTGTGTTTGTGTTTATATATATATATAATTAATTATACACATTTTTATATATGTGTGTGTGTGTTTATATATATTAATACATATATATATATCTAAATAATATTTAAATTGATGTGGGGAAATGGGCTATATAAATATATATTTTTAGCTAAATTTTAAAAAATGTCATTGAAAAAACATTTCTAAATTCATGGTTTTTTGTATTTTGTGACTTCAAAATGACTTTGATTGGTTAGATGAAATTCTACCTTGTCTTATGGGTGGTTCCAGAAATGAATGACGAGTATATTTCTTAACCAAAATATGAAAAATAAGTGTGGAAAAGGTTTCACATGGAAGATTCAACGCCATCAAAAACTCTAGTGAGTTCCCAGATGAAATTTCCAAAGGATAATTATAAGAATAAGGTCAATTCTACTTAATATAGAGAGATTATTGGTATTCTACTATACTTATTATCAATAGGAATAATAATGTTTTTCATATATCAAGATGCGTGTTACCAAAGATGTCCAAAAGATATCAAACTTCTAGAAGTGAATAGGATTCTTAGATACCTAAACAATATAATGGGTTTAAATCTATTTTAACATAAAAAATTAGAGAAAGAATTATTGGACTTTATAGATGTATATTGGGCAGTTTCAGATGATGAAAAGAAGTCAATATCAGGTGGGGATTTTTACCTTGTAATTTATTACATTTGTTGGATGACTGAAAAGAATTCTTTTATTTTTTTCAACATTATGGAGTCTAACAACATAATGGATACTCAATAGCACACCCAATTTATATGGATAAAGAAAAATATATAAGATTTTGTAGTGGTTATAAAATATCATATTTCTATCATGTTTGATAACTCAATTTCTATAAATCTTAGTAAAAATATCATTTATCACTTAATGACCATTTACATCGAGATTAAATATCACTTTATCATGGAGATGGTTGAAAAAGTTCTAATGAAATTAGATTATATGTTGACACAAAATTAAGTGGGTGAAATTATGAAAAATTAGTTTCATAAGGTAGATTTCTAAAAGCGTTAGTTGTATTTTGGAGTCCAATCGACTCTCTCTAACTAGATAAATTGTATAACAGATCACCACTCCCCCATGGGATATTAATACTTTTGGAAAGTTATGGTAACCACTTTTCATTACATATTGTAAATTCTAATTATATTTTGTGAATTTTTATATAATTTCAAATAGGATTTGTTAACATAGATGAATAAGAGTTAATATTTCAATATTTGGGAGAATACATTAATTTGTGGAATAATGATGTGGTATCTAAGAGTGCTCTTCCTATTAAAAAAGTGGGTGAAATATTATATCAGTATCTTGAAGAGAGGTTTTATCTCATTTATTAATTAAGGGGAGTATTTTTGTGATTAAGTTGAATGTTTCAAGAAAATAAATAGCAATGAAGTGCTTTCATGAGGATATCTTCAGTTACCTCTTGTTTCTAACATCAAGATTAATTCAAGTTGGATTAGAGTTTATGTTAAGTGAATCATTGTTACAATATTTTAATGAATTACGTTTATATTTTTTTATGTTCTAATATGGTCATTTTTTAAGTTTCCAAGAGTAATGTGCTAAATATTTTTTCGACTTGTCGACAAACCCAAAGAGTAATATTGTTGGAAAAATAACCTTGGAGTATTTTTTGAGTTGAGTTTGTTGATAATAAATTTTATGTAATATTTAAATCAACCTATTTAATTATTTTGGAAATCATATCATTAATCCTTGATGTGTTTTATAATTGTTATAGAGTGTTCTGGTTGAATATTAGGTTGTATAGAATTATATGTTTTGGATAAGTCTAAAATTATATGGATCATATTGCTATATATAGGGATGAAGTATATATGTAAGTATGAATTCAGGTTTGCATAAGGATGAATGTGATTTTTTCACACATGAGTCTTAAAATTCACAATGATCAAGGATTTGTGTAAGGATCATGCTTCACTACATAAGCATCATCCATATCTTCTTTATGATCAAGGCTCTATGTAAGGAGCATTTATATCTATGTAAAAATCATTAATGTCTATATAATGATGATTACAAGTTTATTTAAACATTATTCATGTTCTACACAAGGATAATTTTAAATAAGTATGATTTTATATCTGTGTAAGGATCAATTGATATGGTATATGGTCATTGTAAGGATCATTAATTTGTGTTTTTTTGATGAAGTCATCCAACAACAACAGTTGTGAACATATTTTATTAATCATAATATATGAATAATATTTTATCCAAAATTGAGTGGAGATAATCATGTTGATTCAATAAGGTTTTCCTTATGACATTTCCATTCCTTCATACTTGGGGGAGATTATTAAGTCAATAAGGGTCCCATATGACTTTACAATTCCTTCTTGTTTTGAAAATCACAAACAACCTAACTCAAGGAAAATATCTTTTTTCCCTGTGTTTTACTTTTATAAGGAAAAATAACCTTCCTCAAGTAAATTTATCCTAACCATATTTTCATTGTTTATATCATAATTTTTCTAAGTGTAAAATTCAGTTTGAAACCAAAACCTCGGTATCCTATAATTACCTAGATGTGAAGCATTCTGTTTTAGAATCCGAATTCCCAGAATTCTGGTTATGAACTATTCTGAGTACTGACTTCGAATTCTGAAAATGAATTCTGGTTATGAACTCTTCTGAGTTCTGACTCTGAATTCTCAAAATTCTGATTACGAACTTTTCTGAGTTCTCACTCCGAATTCTGAATACGAATTCTGGTTACGAACTCTTCTAAGTTCTGACTCTGAGTCCTCAGAATTCAGACTCTGAACTCTTATGAGTTCTAACTCTGAATTCTCATGAACTCTAACTCCAAACTTTGTAAGTTCAGGTTCCGAATTCTTGTGAATCTGGATTCTAAATTTCCTTGAAATTCAGACTCTGGAATTATATAGAGTTCAGGTTCCGAATTCCTAGAAAAACAGAATCTAAATATCCTTGTATTATAGACTCTGAATTCATTTTTTGTTAGACTCTGAACTTTAATTTTCTTACATTCCAAATATTGGATTTTAGTTATGTAACCATATTTGTTCTTACACTTGTTTTTTCCATAAAACGATGTCATGAATTCAGTTACTAACTAACCGTTGTTTGAGTGACACGTGTACAAGTCCCTCTAAAATTCAAGGAAAAATATGATCATTGTAAAGAGGGAGTTGACCATTGAATCTGTTCCTTAAATAGGATCTCATTTGAGAGAGCTCAGTACTTTGATGACTTTTCTATGACTCTAGAGATTACATGATGTTGAAGTGATTTCTAGAGAGAGACTCTCATTCCTAGTGCATACTGAACTTCTTGTTCAGATTACTTCATGCGACTCCAATTGTTGTTGTGTACAATTGAGGGCTTCCGGGGATAGGAAGATAGAGGTGTCGACTACCTTGAAGTTGAGGCTTCCTTACTGAGGAAGACAGAGGTGCCGACTACCTGAAAGTTGAGGGATTTTGGGGATAGCAAGGCAGACTCTGATCTTCGTATCAAGAGATTACCCTGGTGTGGGTAAGGCATACTTTCTTGAAAGTATAAATCAAGGGACCTTTATCAAAGGTTTTTGGATACCCTTCTATTTGGGTTAGAAGATTTACTAATTGTTACTTGTTTTGTTATAAGTTTTCCACTGCATTTGTATTGTTGAAGAAAGTATAACTATCTTATACTTTCATATACTTGTATTCTGATTTAGTTATATTCTATACGCTTTAAGTTATAATCTTCATCTTTGTAAACTTTCATTAAGTTTCATTTTTCTGGAACCATCTTTCTGGATTCGCAATCTCGGAACCATATTTCCGGAATAAAGAAAGTGTGTAGAATTAAGGGTTTTGTGAATTACCTTTTTTAACCTTGTTAAAAATAACCTTCTTTAAAAGTTCAAAAAGAATTTTTTTAATGTGTACAATTCACCCCCCCCCCCTCTTGTATTTTGAGCATCATTAGATACTCCATACAATATCTTTATTATTTCGATCCTACAGTTGGTATTATAGAGTATATCATACTCCACATACCATCTCAACAATTGGTATCATAGCATTGGTTCAATCTGAATTAATCTCACGATTAGATTCAGAAGAGAATTCTTATCATACTTTTCTTGGAATCAGTTTTTCAAAATCATATAGTTTAGATTCATTTTTTATTAGAGTACTCTTGTTATATTTTCCTTGCTTAGGAATATTTTCCTTGTTTAGAAACTTCTATTACTAACAAGTTTGTTTTGAAAGAAATTATTTTTCTATAAGATATCATGAATTAATGTTGGTTTAATAGACAATCTCAATCCAACTATACCACCTATCTTTTATGGAAATGATTATGAATATTGGAGAGATCGAATGAAGACATTCATTATCAATACTGGTGTTGATAATTTTGTTATTCTTACTGGAGGATATAAAATCCCTGACAAGGAAGTTAGTACCTTCACTAATCAAGAAAATCATGAATATCAACTGAATTATAAGTTACACAATACTTTTCTTTGCTCCATGACTAGAAATATATATATCCAAATTTCATCTTGTGAAGTAGAAAATCTTATTTGGATGAAACTTGAAGTTACACACTTTGGAACATACAAAGTTATTGAAAGTAGAAGATCCATGCTTAGAGCTGAATATCATGGTTTCTGCTTTCCTTATGGAGAACCCATATAAGGTGCAACAAATATTCCTGACTATTGTGAATCGTGTACAATCTATCGGTGATAAAGGATTAGATGATGAATCTCTTGTTGATAAGATCATATATATCTTTCCCAATGAGTGGGAATCCAAGAGGACTGATATTGATGAGAATAGAAAGGTTACTCAGATTACTCTTGATGAGTTGTTTGGAACTCTTCTACAACATGAGACTAGAATGAAGAGAGATGTTGATAATGTAAAGAAGAAGAATGGGAATGGCAGTGTTTCTTTTACTACAACTTCAAATCATATGAATGTTAAGACTCCTGATAGGGTTATTAGATCTAAATCTAAGAAGTTTGTTATTCAATCCGAATCTAGTGGAAGTGAATCCTCAGAAAATGAGTTAGAAAATATTGATAAAAGGATGAACAAGATAGCTGGACAGAGAATCTTTCAATCCAGATATAAGAAGAGAGAAAGGAAAGATAAGAAAGTTTCAGAAGTTACATGTTATGAATGCAAGAGTGCTAGAAATATAAGACCAGATTGTCCTATACTTAAGAGAAAAGAAAGAAAAGAAAAAAAGCATTCTGAGAGAAATAGAAAGAAGTACTACAAGGATAAATCTAATAAAGTTTTGAAAGATAATTAAACATAGAGTGCCAGTGGTGGTGACTCTTCAGATGAATCTTCAGATTACCAATCTTCTGGATAGAAGAATCTTGATCTAATAGCCAGAATACCTATTAACAATCATTGCTAAATGGCTAAGGTACACAATACTGAATCAATGACCAATGTTTCTTTAAATTCAAATTATAGTAATGATAAATATTATAACTCTTCTGATGAAGAATCTTCTTCTGATAAAGATAATACTTTACCTATCTATGAAGAAGTTTCTAGGTTTTCCAAACTTCTTAAGATTGATAATTCAAAACTCGTGAAAAATATTGATAAGGAAAATTCTTGGAATACTATTCTTACTAAGGAAATATATGATCTCTCTAAAGATCTTGACATGCAAAATGTTTATTTCGAAAGTATTTCAAAAAATCTTGAGGAAGAAAATTCTGAGAAGAATAAACTTTATAAGGATCTAGAAAATGTAATTTCTAAGAAAAATGTTTTCGAGCCTAAATCTAGTTAAAAATAAAATGTTTTGGAAGACAAGAACTTGGATATCAAAATGAAATCAGAAATCTTTTTCTTGAGGAAGTGTTTTTCAAACATTACCTTAGGTAAGGAAAATTTTGCTAAAATGTATTCTCAACTTTGAACTCTAAGAAATAGTTCTGGTTTTGGTTGTACTGGTTCTAAACCGATTTTTAGTAACAATTATTTTGTTCCTCAAAGTGCCCCATTATTCACTAAGTGTCAGTGTGGTGGGCATTGGGAAAAAATTGTTCCACAAACAAAACTAAGTCTTTAGGATTTCATAAATCCTATTTTTCTAAAAATATGTGGGTGCTAAAAATTTTTCTTTCTGAGATTTTTGGATCCAAGCATGTTTGGGTTCCGAAAACCTAAATTTTTCTTATTTTCAGGAAAATATAGAAAGTACCAACAACAATACATGGTACATGGATAGTGGATGTTCCTGGCATATGACCGGTAAAAAAACTATTTTGAAAAGATTATCAAGATGAAAGGATGAAAAGTAACTTTCAGAGATAATGCTTCAGGAGAAATTATTGGTATATGTAACATCGTTCTTCTTGGAAAAACATTGATTTCAAATGTTTTATTTGTTAAGGGTCTTAAGCACAACCTCATTATCATAATCCAATTATGTGATGAAGTCTACCTTGTGAATTTTAGGAATGACAAGTTCTTAGTAAACAATTCCAATGAAAAGTTTATTCTTTCTCCCCATAGGAAAAAAGAATGTTTACACACAAAACTTAGTTGACCTTAAGAGCCAAGATATACCTTACCTTAGTGAAATGGAGGATCATTCTTGGTTATTTCATAGACTTTCCTACTTTAAGGTTTTTGGTTGCAAGGTATTCATTCTGAATATATAAGATAATCTATATAAATTCACACCAAAATATGATGAAGGAATATTATTAGGCTACTCCACAACTTCTACGGCTTATAGAGTTTTCAATAAAAATACTTTTACTATTGAAGAAATATTACATGTCAAATTTGATGAAACTGATCCCTTTGTTTTTAAACAACCCCAACCAACATCTTCGGATGTGTTTTCAAAAACTGATTATCAACCTTTGTTAGAAGACCCTTCTGATAAAGAAAATTCCCAAGAAAATACTTCTGAAGCATTTACCTCAGAATATTTCCTACCCTTTGTTGATGAACAGGTTTTACAAAACCCAAATTAGTTGTTTCTAAAGAATAATCTCATTGATAATATCATTGGTGATGTGAATCAACCTGTATAGACTAGAAGTTCCTTAAGAAATGAAGTAGAACATCTAGCATTCCATTCCCAATTAGAACCAAAAAAGCACTGATAAAGATTTAGGTGATGATGATTGGATAAAATCTATGCAAGATGAGCTAAATGAATTCGAAAGGATTAAAGTCTGGACATTGGTTGAAAGACCTAAAGAAACTTCTCTTATTGGAGTAAAATGGGTCTTCAGAAATAAGTGTGATGAAAATGGAATCATTGTAAGAAATAAATCTAGATTAGTTGCTAAAGGATATAATCAACAAGAAGGAATAGGCTATGAAGAAACCTATGCTCTAGTAGCTAGACTTGAATCTATTTGTATCTTACTTTCCTTTGCATCATTCTTCAATTTCAAACTTTTTCAAATGGCTGTGAAATGTGCTTTCCTTAATGGTTATGTTCAAGAGGATGTTTTTGTTGAACCACCACCTGGTTTTGAAGATACAAAACATCATGATCATGTTTTTAGACATACCAAAGCTTTGTATGGACTTAAGCAAGCCCCTTGAGCTTGTTATGATAGACTTACATGATTTTTGCTTCAAAATAATTATGTTAAGGGAAATGCAGATCCAAACATTTTTATAAATAACGATAAGAAAAATGTTTTGATTGTTTAAATTTATGTTGATGACATTATATTTGGTTCAACTCAGCAATCCTTAATTGATTCTGTTGTGGATCTAATGAAATCTGAGTTTGAAATGAGTATGATGGGTGAGTTAACATTTTTCCTTGGTTTTCAAATCTCCCCAAAACCATAAGGAATCTATATATCCCAACATAAGTATATTAAATATATTCTTAAAAATTATGGATATGACAACACTAAAATTATAAGTACTCCCATTGGTACCTCAAATACACTTGATCTTGATGAAGCTGGGAAACCATTAGATCAAACATATTTTAGAGGTATGATAGGATGTTTACTTTACATGACAACTAGTCATCCATAATTATTATTTTCAGTATGATTATGTGCAAGATATCAATCCAATCCTAAGGAATCTCATTTAAAGGCAGTGAAAAAGAATTTTTCACTACTTAAATGGAACCATAGATTTAGGAATCTTTTATACATATGGAAATGATTTTTTTTTTGAAAAGTTTTTTAGATGCTGACATTGGTGGATGTATAATGGATAGAAAGAGTACATCTAGTACTTTTCATTTCTTAGGAGATTCATTAGTTTCTTGGTCATGCAAGAAGCAACACTCAATAGCACTTTCCACTATTGAAGCTGAATATGTGGAAGCTGGAAGTTGTTGTGCTCATGTGTTGTGGATGAAACACACACTCACAAACTATGGTATGAGTTTTACCAAAACAAAAATTTTGTGTTATAATACAAGTTCCATTTCCCTTAGTAAAAACTTTTCACATCACTCTCGTCCAAAACACATTGATATTAGGCATCACATTCATAGAGATCACACACAAAAAAGATATATCATTCTTCAATTTATCGGAACGCAAGATCAAATTGCTGATATTTTCACAAAATCATTACCCTGTTATAGATTTAAATACATTATATAAAAGTTAGGAATGATAACCATAAGGTAGTCTTCCTTGTTAACTATTTGTTGAATCAATATTTTTACAGTAATAAACTCCTTTTCATAGGGGGAGTACATTTGTTCATAAGTTTTCTTTTGTTTTATGTAATTAATTTTTTCGTGATTTATCGTAATGAAGTCTTTTTCATGTTTTTCATAATGAAGAACTTCATGTTTTTCATAATGGAATTTTCAAAATTTCTGTAATAGAGTTTTCAAAATTTCCATAATGGACCTTTTCAAAATTCTTCGTAATGAAGTTTTTTTTGTAGTCTAAAATTTTTTTAATGAACATTTTCATAATGGAAATTTCCGTAATAAATATTTTGGTAATGAAGATTTTCGTAATGAAGATTTTTGTAATAAAGATTTTCTAAATGAATATTTTCGTACTAAAATTGTTTTTCGTAATGAAATTTTTATTTTTTTTCAGAATCTAAAGTTCTTCAAAAAGAATGTTACCTATTACGAATAATCTTCCTAGAAATCTGAAAGGTATGATCCTTTCTTGAGTTTTCGTAATCACCTTTTACTTACTCGTATTTTCTTTTGTGTTTTTAAAATTTCTCCGATTCTAGTTTCCTTAAATCCAAATGTTTTCCCTTAAAAACCTCAAAAGATCATATCCTACCAAAATTTCCTTGCGGATATCTTTTCAACTGTTAGATCTGATCAGAAGAATTGTCATCCATTGGATTGAGATGGGAAGATGAATCGTCACATCAACACCTATAAAATGGGACCCTGATGGTTGTCCCACATCGGTTTCAAGCTTTTTCGTGTCGAAGCTCTGCCCCACTTCAAAAGCTCATTCCGGATTTTCAAAGGTTTCTCAATTCTGAATGTCTGGTGAAGTTCCTTCTCAAGATATGTCTTCTGTCAAGCCGATTGTGGAATGGAAAATATATAGATATATGTTGGTGAATCTGAATTTCATTAATAAGTATGATTCCATTATCTCAAAGAACATCAAGCTGAAGAGATGGGAAAGCATTTGTATATCAAATCCAGGAGCTCAAGATGTTGTGTATCTAGATCTGCTGATAGAAATTTATGAATCAGTTTTTTTTTCAAGGAAGATGGCATAGAAAAATTTTCCTTCAAAAGATATGGAAAAAACTATGCACTTTCATACACCAAGGCTACTATCTTGGTGGGGCTGTCTTATGAAGGGGAATCCAAGTTCTGTTCCAACAGGCTTCCAGATGTTCAAGGAAGTTCTGTAAAGGTGAAGGCTATGGAGTGTCTTGGACATTCAGATGTCAAGATTTCGAATATTGCTTATTTGTCTACAAATAATTTGATCCTTGAGTTGTGGGTTCAAGGTTTCATTATTCCAAGAAAGGGTGAAAATGACACCTTGAAGAAAAGTGACATGTGTATCTTATATTTTTTGGTAAATCTAAGGAAGATAAACTTGATGAATCACATTCTAATTATGATATAGAATATCAAGAATGGGAACTTGAAAGCGCAGATAATCAGGTATCCTACCCTACTCTCCAAGTTGATTGTTCAATGTCTTGAGTCTTTCAAGATTCCTTGCAGTTCCAATCATAGGAATTGCAAAGTCATGTTAGTAAGAAATGATACTTTGATAAGAATGAATGTCAGCTTTTCTAAGGATTCTAGAGAGTTTTATGATCTACCAATGCAAGAAGGAGAAACTATTCTGAAGAATATAGAAGAGGCTGAACCGTCGAAGAAGGATAGAAAGAATAGGAAGTTAAAGGAAGTGGTAGAAGAAGTAAAAATCTCAGAATCCAAAGAAACTCAATCTGTACCTCCAAAACCTAAAAAGCAGAAATCCTATCTAGATGAGGTTTTATCCAAGTGGAGGGAGGATAAGAAGAATCAGGAGGAAGGAGAGACACAGTTTGTCTTGGATCCTGCTGAGGCCAAGGCTTTGAAAGAAAAGGTAGTTGATGAGCTTGAAAAACAAGTCAAAGAAAATTTCTGAGGCTGAAATTATTCAATCCCTTCTGAGGGATACTGAAATAGCATCTATGAAAATTCCTATACTGAAATCATTCTAAGTTGAACCCTTACTAGAGACTCCGGGAAAAAAGTTTATAACTCAGGAAAAAGTACTTGAAAATTTTATTGAAGAAAAGGAAGTTATGGAAGAAGTACAAGAAACTGAAATCCGTGATGATACAACTGATCTGATAAAACAAGTTGAAGACTTTCATGAGAAGGAAAGTGCATCTGAAAAATTTTCAATACGAACTTCTCAAGCTGGATCTTCGAAACTTACTACCCCTGGAAGTGATGAGAAGGTTGAAGAGGAAGTGAAAAAATTATCTGAGGAAGAGAGTCATAATCATGACTTTATTCACCCAGAGGATGTTGAGGCAAGATCCGAGAAAGAAAATATTGATGAAGATAGAATTGTTCAGTTGTCTGAAAGTGAGCATGAGTCTCCGGATGAGGAAGATGTTCTGAAAACTGACCAGGGGAAATAAGTGGTTGTTAACACACCATCCAATGTTGTTAAAAGGAATAAGGAATCTGGTGGATATTCTAAGAGGAAGCTGGTCGAGCTAGAGGAAGAACCTTCACCAAGCAAAGTGTCAGATTCAGAATCATTAGCTCTGGGAAAAGATTTTGTCATTCAATCTCTGAAGAAGCTTGTTGACACTATTTAGATCTTTCCAATCATTGAATACAGATGTTAGATGCTTCAACATAGCTTAAATCAGAAATCATATTCTGTATCCATGGTGATGGATAGGTGTGTAAAGATTGAGGCTGATCACAAGAACTTCCATATCAACTATGATTCCCATAGAAAATCTTGTAAGAAAATAGTCATCTATTCAAAGAATATTGTTGAATATTTGAGATATCTTGATGAGTTTCAAGGTGATGTTAAGGAAACATTTGGTACTCAAGACAGAAAAATAAAAGATCTCACAATTTTTTTTTGAGAAAAAGCTAAATCTTGAACAGAATACTCGGATTTAGGAAGTCAAGGATCTGAATGGGAAGTTGAATTATGTTGTCTAAAGTTGAAAAATAGAAATGGATCTCTAGATCAAGATTGAAGAAAATCTAGTGAAGCAAAATGTCTTATTGAAGGTTCAGGAAAAGGCTCTTAAGGCTTAGGATGATAGAATCAAATCCTTAGAGAAGAAAGTAGAGGAATACCATAAGGAGATAAAGAGGGTGAAAACTAATGTGAAGAAATTAATACCAATGGAAAAGGAAAGAAAATAGATCCAATCCGATCTTTTGTTGTATTTATTTCCTTGTACAAATTCTTCCAATATTAATGAAATTGTGGTTGCCCGTTTTTGTTTGGATGTTTGTAATAATATTTCAGGTACCATATTTTTTTCCATTCCCTCAAACTCTTTTTGAAAATAAAAAAGGGGAGAAGGAATAATAATTCTAAGTAATGAAGAAATATCACTAAGTAAAGGGGAGTTTATCTAAGGGGGAGCTTTCTTTACAAAGATTTATGTACTCAAGATAATGAAAAATCTCATTCTGTAAATCTATAATACGATCCTTAGTGTTCCAAAGCCTAAGGGGGAGTTAGTCGTATTCATCTTTTCCAATGTAAAAAGGGAGATATGTTTTATTTGAAAAGTCCAGAAAATTTTTTCTATGTCATTATATTCTTTTTCATAAGGATGTTTGTGGTTCTCAAAAAGGGGGAGATTGTTGAGTCAATAAGGGTTTCCGTATAACTTTTCCATTCCTTCATACTTGGGGAAGATTGTTAAGTCAATAAGGGTTCATTATGACTTTACCATTCCTTCTTATTTTAAAAATCACAAACACCTTATCTCATGGAAAATATCTTTTTACCCTGTGTTTTACTTCTATAATGAAAAATCTCCTTCCTCAAGAGAATTTATCCTTACCATGTTTTCATTGTTCATATCATAATTTTTCTATGTGTAAAATTCGGTTTGAAACCAAAACCTCAGAATACTATAATTACCTAGATATAAAGCATTCTATTTTAGAATCTGAATTCTCAGAATTCTGGTAACAAACTCTTCTGATTTCTGACTCCGAATTCTGAATATGAATTCTGGTTATGAACTCTTCTGGGTTCTGACTTCGAATTCTTCGAATTATAATTACAAACTTTTCTGAGTTCTGACTCCGAATTTTAAATATTAATTCTGGTTATGAATTCTTCCGAGTTATTACTCTGAGTTCTCTAAATTCAGACTCTGATCTCTTATGAGTTCTGACTCCAAATTCTCATGAACTCTAACTCCGAACATTGTAAGTTCAGGTTCCGAATTCCTGTGAATCCAGATTCCGAATTTGCTTGAAATTCAGACTCCAGAATTCTATAGAGTTCAGGTTCAGAATTTCTAGAAAAATAGAATATGAATATCCTTGTATTATAGAATCCAAATTCATTTTTTGTTAGACTTCGAACTTTAATTTTATTACATTCGGAATATTGGATTTTAGTTATGTAACCATATTTGTGCTTACACTTGTTTTTTCCACAAAACGATGTCATGCATTCAGTTACTAACTAATCATTGTTTGAGTGACACATGTATAGGTCCCTCCGAAATTCAAGGAAAAATATGACCGTTGGAAGAGGGAGCCTACTTTTGAATTCGTGCCTATAAATAAGAGCTCATTTGAAAGAGCTCAGCACTGTGACGACTGTTCTATGACTCTAGAGATTACATGCTTTTGAAGTTATTTCTAGAGAGAGACTCTCATGCCTAGTGTGTACTGAACTTCTTATTCAGATTGCTTTGTGTGACTCTGATTATTTCTAGGTACAATCGAGGGCTTCCGGGGATAGGAAGACAGAGGTGTTTACTACCTTGAAGTTTAGGGCTTCCTTGCTATGGAAGAGAGAGGTGCCGACTACCTACAATTTGAGGGCTTGCAGGGATAGTAAGACAGACTCTGATCTTCGTATCGAGGGCTTAACCTGGTGTGGTTAAGACAGACTTTCTTGAAATTATAAATCAAGGTACCTTTATCCAAGGTTGTTGGATACCCTTCTCTTTGGGTTAAAAGATTTACTACTTGTTACTTGTTTTGTTACAAGTTTTCCACTGCATTTGTATTGTTGAGGAAAGTATAACTATCTTATACTTCCTTATACTTGTACTACTATTTAGTTATATTCTATACGCTTTAAGGTAGAATCTTCATCTTTGTAAACATTCATTAAGTTTCATTTTTTCGGAACCATCTTTCCAGATTCAAATTCTTAGAACCTTATTTCTGGAATCAAGAAAGTGTGTAGAATTAGAGGTTTTTTGAATTACCTTGTTTAACCTTGTTAAACATAACCATCTTTAAAATTTCCAAAAGAATTTTTTAAAGTTTACAATTCACCCCCCCCCCCTGTATTTTGAGAATCATTAGATACTCCATACAATATCTTTATTATTTCGATCCTACATTTGGAATTATAGAGTATATCATACTCCACATACCATCTCAACAAATCAAGTACAAATTTAAGGGTTCTTTATACCATTGTGTTTTGATTATTTTAATATTGATTATGGTTTATTATCATTAAAAGTGATATAATATGTTTTTAGAGAAATATGAGCATAAAAATATTCCTAAAAATAAGAAGAATAGTTTTTTGAAGAGAAATGGAGATATCACATTAAAATATATAACTGTTTAGGGATAAGATATAGTGAGAAAAAGTATTCTATTTTTCATGTTGGAAAGAAGAATAAGAAGATGTAGGTGTTCCATCTAGTCCCTCACTTGAAGGTTCATGTAAATTTCTTCAAGTAAAAGAAAATGAATCATTTTGGTACACCACCATTTGTGTAATATTATTTCATATTCATGTATGTTTAATAAAGTATCACTTAGTGGTACAATGTGATTCCTATGTGTTGGAGAATAGTGATCTTTCCTTTTCTCATGGTTGTGAACTAAGAGGTTCTGTGAGGATGCTCAAAAACTTGTTATCCAAAATAGTAAGCTATAGTGTTTCGGGTGTAAAGGTACATTTTCATGTATGCTACATGCATTATCCCATTTGGATAATCCAAGTAAAAAAATACCCTATGTAAGTTGATACCCTAATTCATCCCCTTGGTTATAAACCTTATTTGGGACCAACATAGGGTATAAAATTGATTCATAACAATCTCTCCCATTTTGAACATCAAAAAATATTTTAATAATAGAAATAATGATATAAACATATTTCTAATACTTTTTTATCATACCTTTAAAAATAAAAAAGACATATTATCATTAAATATAATAGATTCTTAGATCTTATAACAATAAATAATAACCATAAAATATGATTATATAATAGAACCTAAATGAATAAATTATTTGTTTTATCTATATGAAAACCATTTTCTATAAATGTTATTAAATAAACATAAGGTTATATTATAGAATTTTAATTTCTAATGCTTGTATGGAGATATTGGAGAAGAAACTATAATTTCGGGGATTTTGGAAGCAAGAATACTAACTAATTTCAATCCAGAGTAGGTGACTGGAAGTTACCCCTTGACTCAGAATGAAGGTGAAGTTTGGAGGTGAAAATCAATTTCATAAAGGTGACTCCAAAAATATATAAGATCCATTATAAAGGATTATAATGGTAGTTTTACTATAATGGGATACATAAGAGTAACTTTAAAAAATTTATGAGTAAACTCATGAGAGTTTCATAAGAAAGAACTATTCAAAATAATAAGAAGGTAAGGTGGTGGATTTATTTGACTAAGATAAGGGATTCACATAAATATCAGATCTAGGTGGGAACACTCACTATGAAGATCATAATATAGGGTTTCTAGTTTCACCATGTGAACTCTACTCTATGTATTATATTGGAATCACTTATAATATAAACTTGACTCTTAAATTGTAATCATATTATATTTCTTGAATAAAAGTATTACATCATTCCCCCATGGAGTAGGAATTATTCTGAACTGCATATATATTTGTGTCTTTCGTTTTATTTTATTTCTTTTAATCATTTTCTGGTGAAACATCTTTTCTTAGTTGTTCAAAAATTATGTGTTAAGATATGATGAATTATTTGTGTCTTATCTTCAATGTTTTGATGCATCATTATCATGGGTTTATTATGGTTGTTTTTAAATCTTATATGTTTTGTAGAAAATAGTTCTTGGTCTTCACAATTTGTGTTTGACACAAAAAGTGGTTTTAGAGCTTCGATTGTAGATCTTTAGATGACCAAACCTTGTCCAAGGTGTTTTAGATCTAGGTTTAATAGAAAAATTATACCATTATCCATATAGATTAATTTTTTTAAGAAGTTATATATACCAATTATAGGTTTCATAATTTAATTGGATATTAATAATACCAGAAGAAATGGATTTTGATGTAGGTAAGTTATTGGGAGAGAAGTGTAATAGTAAGTATTTTAGATTCAGTATGATTCAGATAGAGAATTGTCTTCCATAGAAGGGTCTTGATATTAAATTAATTTGTATAAATCAAAAAGTTATTAATAAATAATAATATGAAAGGTTAGATAGAAAATCACTTATGATTATTTGGATTTCATTATCTTGGAATGTGGCATATAACATCTAGTAGGTAAAGACTACTTTAGAAGTTATGAAATTTATTGGTGAAATTCATGAGATTCCAATTGAAATATAAAACTTTTTTTATTGATCATGTTATTTGGCACGAAATTTTTATATTTAAATACAATAATTGATTACAAAAATGACTTCATTTCTATTTAGAGGGAGTTGGAATCAATGGAAATGAGCTTTGGAGACCCATAGTGGTCATTTCTTTAGCATTAATCGCTCCTAGAATCATAGGATGTGATGGTTACCCTGGTGAGTAACTCAAGTGGTAAGATAGAAAAAAAAAATTATATTTGTTAAAAATATTATAATAAATGAAAAAATTAACTAAATGGGGTCTATGAATATATCAGAAAAATGTATAGTGCAAAATATAAGGGTAGTTTTATAACATATAAGAGGCAAATAAAGGAAAAGGATTAAGAATTTGAATCCATAGTATCTTAGTTTTAGGTGGTTCCATATATTTGAATTCTAATAATAAAGGTCATCTAATGAAATATTATAGAGAATTAAGAGTTAAATCTTGAATATATATAATTCCAAAAGTACATCAGAAAATCCCATACCATAATATATGAGTGTTATTCAGATGAATATCACTAGTTTACTCTAGTCTTGGATTATAGACTCTAGATCTTCTTTTAACTCAATATCAAAGAGTGGGTGGGTATGAAGAATTATAATTTTGCAAGATATAGTTGTAATGACCCTTTTCTTTAAGGGTTATGAATTTAGGAAGGAATTTTAATTTTTCTTCTGGTGGATATTTTATTCTAAAAACTACATATAAAATTGGAGGATTGGTCAGTTCTAGTCAGGCTGCAGTAGTAGTACGGGCTCACCAATGGTCTGGAAAGTAGCCCAGGCCCCTTGGTGGGATCATTGGATAATAGGTGATCCTAGAGAGGCTATCCAATGTTCTAACAACTCGTCTATAGACCCCAAGTAGCTCGTTGGTGGGATGTTTTGAACATCCTTTTAATTAGAGGATTTTGTGTCCATTTAGCCATACTCTCACCTTAGGATTAATCTTATTGGATCAAATTTTTTAGGGTTAATCATTCATTGTATCCTCTTCTCCTCCTTCCCTTGTCTTCACATAAAGAAGGATGAATCATGGTGAGATCCATTGGCAATTTTAGTTGAGATCCTGAGTTCTTATTTAATAATGACTTCATCTTCCTTGTGTGGTGTAAAATAATCTTGTAATTCATTTTGGATTATTGCTATTGGTAATTATTATCCTTTTCAATAAAATTATGTATAAAATCACCTCAAATTATCTTTATACTTATTCATCTTGATCAAAAACTGGTCTTTGTATTGATTCTGATTAGAGAATTGGATGAAAATCCCATCAAATCTTGATGAAATTTTCAAATAATGATGCGGATTTTATTTGGAATGGATAAAGGATGTCCCATAATGACAAACACAAGTTGTTAATTATAGTTTCATGGATGGTACGACCCTTAGTATTTTCTTATATGGTATTTTGTTGAATTGATTTACACCTATCATTATATCATGTAATTTAATTTTTGATTTTGTGTGCCTTAGATTTAGGAGTTTCCGGGATGTAACATGAACTCCATTGGATGAAATTGTGTCTAAGGTATGTGACCTAGTTTAACACTCCTAGAGATTCCAATTTATTTTTATTAAATTAGTATTATATTTTTTGTCGTTTGATAGGTATTTTTCCTAGTTATATGGTGGAATAGTTTTATAGAACTTCCATGAGTAGTTGGTCAGGTTTTTGGATAAGTGATGATATCTGGTGAGTCATTTGTAAAGTATGAATTTCTCCTTTAGTTATGAGTTTTCTTGTAATTATTTAATTAATTATAATTTGGTTATAATTAATTAAATTGTAATTCTCTAGAATGAGTTAGGACCTCATTGAATTTGGCAGAGGCCAAATGGACCTGGTCAGACTCTGGGAATGCTGATGGGGTTTTCTTGGATTGGAGTTCACTTCATATTGAGGTGGGTGTTATAATGTGATCTAGTATATTCTATCATGCATTGTTTATTGGAATTTGATTTGGGTTTTTGAACCTAGGGTGAATTACCCTTAATTCATAATTATGTTATAAATTACATTTAATGCATAATTATTTTAATGAAATCAAATTCTAAACTAATTAAAGTAATTATTGATTAAGAACTAAATAAAGTGTCAAGTGCCATGATATACACAAGTGTATTGGATTGATGCCATACATCGATGCCTGATGGTAAAATCCGTATTGTTTTCCTTACATTACATGGACCCCATTGGGTGTGTGATTTTGTTACATGAGAACAAGTGATCATAAAACTATTTCTTAAGATAAAAATGTATTTTTCCTTGTAATATACTAACCCGTGTAGACAATCGTATAGCCTTAGATAAACTTATTTCACATGTTATGTGTGATGTGCTTTGGGTGGGTAGTCTATGATACAATTTTGAGGTATAGATTATGTGTTACATTATATGTTACACCTTACATATGGTTATATCCTACCATGTGGAATTTTTGGTATGTAATTTTATTCCTTGATATTCCATTTGTTACTTGTATAATATTTCATAGCATGCAGAATGTTTGATATGACATGTTGTTCCTTTCAATGCAATTTATTAATTTTTTAATATTTCCTAGATTGGGAATACTTATTATGATATCTTATTCCTTTCTATGTTACTACTTCAATTTTTATGTTTACATATCCTATAGAATCAATGTTTAGTGTTTCAGTTGATAGGTAGCCTTGATGGACTTATCTTGCTTTTCAAAGTGGGAGCACGGATGACATAACTCATTAGTGATGCCTCTATATAGGATGGTTTGAGCATGATATTGGCATGTTTATAGCCTATGGGAACACCATATTCCATTGTAATAGAGTCCATATAAGTTAGTTTGATCTACTAATGGGAAATGACCTTGCATATGAGAGAGGTATATTTTTTTGAGCACGCCAAGAATTTGTACCATCATAGGAAACAAGGAAGCCATGATTTATGGGTTTGAATTTCCCATAAAGTTCTGTTTGGAATTTTTACAAAATGGAAGAATGTGTATTGTCCCTTAAAGGAAGGAAAACGTCACATATCATGAATTAGGTCATGAAATGACCACCTGTGACACTCTTTTGGCATGGTATCGAAGAAGGTATGACTAGAGGTGTGTGGAAACATGGATAGGTAATGAATTCATAGTATAAGGTTTACTATTTATTACATGTTATTTGGCTTACATTGTGCATTTATATTATTTTTTCTTGTTTATTATACATTCATAGTTTAAGCATCACTTATCTATAATGATTCAATGATTTTCATGTGGACATACACTATGTTTTATTGGTTATGTACTAGACCATGTTGGTGGTTCCCTAATGAGTTTTACTCACACATTGCTCAAGAATCCATGGAATATGGGTATTAAATCATCCCTCACTTATTATTGGTGTAGTTTGAGTTGTTTCCTTAGATTGATCATACTATTGGATATCTCACTATGAGGTTAGAGTCTTGGAAGAGGGAAGTCGTGGAGGTGGTGTGGTGCCTCTTTTTTACTTTTATTGTTTTTATATTATATATATATGATTATCCCAATGGATGATCAATGTCCTTGTATTCAAGCATGACCTTTTGAGTATATTGTTTCTAAATTAATTCATTATAGATAGTATGTTGTTAGATTCCATGTACTATGTTCATTTATTGTTACATTTTTGGTTATTTATCATTTACTATGAAATATGATTAGTGGTATAGTCTCCCCATGATTTCACTATAGACCCTCACCATTAGTCGAACACCTCTAGCATACAAGTAGGTGTGTATGAGGTCATGTTTCACTTCATCATAGACTTGATGATTCAGGTCGGGGTGTTACAAAATAGTTTCAAAGCTGTCTTATCTTCCTAATTTGGGGATTTGGTAGACATATGACATAGGAATATGTCATAACTTTTGATAAAAAAATGATTTAGTGTGTCATGAACACCTTTTCAAGGGATGTATAGGATACCAAGGTATGTTCTTGATATTCTTGGTTTGCACTATTATGGTTATTGTTTCACCTTGTGTGATGCATAATGATTATGAGGGTTGTTATATCATATGGATTTGAATTTTTCCCACATCAAAAATATGTTTCACAATAATCATATCCAATATATTGGATTCACAAGATATATATGGTACTTATGTGTATTTTACTGATGTCAGAGGAATCAGCTATTTAAGTGTCAACAACTTGCAGTATGTTTTCATATATATGTTCTTTGGGAAATTCTATTTGGATGAACACCTATGCATATCTTCTTATGATGGCAGGTCATATAGGAAAATGATGTGATTCACCAAATGATGATTAAGATGATACATCCCATGTATGCATAGAAGGTGTGATGAACCTTGGTGGTTCATTGTCAGGTGTTAGTTTCCTTAGTAAAGAATATTGTGTGAGAAACTATTATATGGGTCCAATTAATTAAGCTTTGAACTGCAGTCCATGTGGAGTTATCCTTGTAGCTTTAAGGGGAATTATGTTTAACTAAATAAGGAATCTATATACATAAATGTTTTTTTTCTAGTGACATGATTTCATGTGATCTTTTTATATATATACCTAGATGATTTTATTTAAGTTGTGACCCTTAGTAATAACCTGTTATGGGTTATGAGGAAGACCATTATGGATGTAGAGATGAAAATCTAGTTACTGGTTAGTCGAGGTCTCATTCCACATATGGGTAACCCAAGTGAGGATATCTCATGTAAAAGACTAAACCATGGTTGTAGTGTGTTAGGGTAATATTTCATTGATGAAAGTTCCATGTACATGTTAATAACCATTATAAGAAATTGAGAAAGATATTATTAGTTTAATTTTAACCATGTAGTGTATGAAACTTGTATACTAGTACTCATTCTTTTCATTGAAATGTTTCATATTTCTGGTACCTAACCATATTAGTTGGGGTTTTACCTTAAAAAATGTGGTGGGGTGTGAGTTTATGTTGGTAGTTTTAGTTATGAATAACATGTGATGGGTGGTTCATAATGAATCTTACAAAGAATGAAATGTTTATTCTAAAAATATTCATCAAGGGTACTCATGATTAGTTCGGTTGGAGACTTTTAGGGCATGGATAGCTGAAGAGGCATGTGATTTTGGGTCTATAGGTCTGTGACTCATGGAAACCAGTCTGTTTTAACTTAAGAGTATTTTTATCATGCCTTGTTGTAGAAGCCTTTATGTGTCAGAATTTTTTTATGTGGATATGTATGGTTTTAGTTTATATTTATAATTGGGGTTGTGAGTGAACCATTGAAGATGATTTAGGTTTTGTAGATTAACCGAGTAAAGGTAGTGGTAGTAGGTCATGGAAAGTTTTAGTTTTGGGAAACCGTTGGATTTATCCATCAACGCATTTGATAAGAAGTTTGTAGGTCTTGGTGGTCTAGATTTGGATGTGTGTTCAGATTTATTCATGAAGAAATATGGAATTAGTAATGGATTATGGTAACATTATACAGTTAACCCATGTTCTTCATTGATGGATATGTCATCATTTGTATTAGTGTCTTTCATAAGGAAATGAGACTCTTTTTGGGTTAAATATATAACACAAACATGGGATTCTATAGTACATAACTCACATCAAGAGTGTAATGTCAAATAAAATGAACTACGATCAAGTTAATCCATGTGTGTGTATACATGGTGTATCTCGTTGGAATCAAATATTAATAGAAAGTCAAGAATAGTCATTATGTTCGGTGATGAACTAGTGATGAGTATGGTAGACCCATTTATGAATTTTGGGGTGACAATAGGGATACTTATATGGTGGGAAGCATTGATTAGGTCATGAGTGATTGAGCCGCTCGTGGGTAGGATCATGGAATTCTAAAAAACTAAATGTGAATGGTTGAGGTATCCCAAAAATACCAATGTGAAATGGATGATTGAATATCTAGTTACAAAATGAATTTATGGTGTGTGATTCAGATGTGGCATCAAAAGAAGACCATATGTAGGCATTAGACTCGAAGCCATGCTGGTATGATCTGAAATTGAGTTGGAGTAGTGGAATTTTAATGCATAGTTGGGAGAGTTACAGCTAGTTCAAACCAACTAGTAAAATTTCCTTAAATATAGTTTAGATTTTGATAAGGATATCTAATTAATTTATCAATTAATCTGAGTATAAATGCATCATTATTAATGGATTTATGGAGAATCAGTTGTAGATTTTGGGTACCATTGTAGGAAGTCGTACGAAAGGGTACCAACTGATATTTCTACATGAAAATAAATGTGGTGGGTTGTAACTACATAGAGTTCATTATATTGGGTATGATATTTGTTTTTCAGGATTGGATGGGGCCTTCTAGTAAAGGTCATTTTTTTTGGGTTATCATTGGTTGGTAAAGACTCGTTAGTTCAATTCAGAATGAGGAACCATATTTTGGTATCAAATTTTAACCATTGTTTTTCATTGATTGATCATGATGGAAATAAATCACACTAGGTGTTTTATTTTACTATCAAAATATTACTCTATACATCTATTTTAATATTGGGTTTCTAATGTTACTTAAAGTTGGGTCAGTTGATGATATTGTAGTGTATTGAGTTAGATGGGACAGTTAATGCGATATTGATGTTCGATGATAATGAACATATAGATTAGATTCTTGTGTTAATCCTTAGATTTCTACTAGAAGTGAATGATGGGAATTATAGAATGATTTCAGCCTTGGGAAGGTTATTTGTTGTTTGAGGATGAAATGTAGATAAATCCTTGTAGTTAATAATTGATAAACATCAGAAGGCATGATTCGTATACTACCAAAACTTCTCAATAATGAGAAGAACTATGGTGGGGGTTTTAATGACCTGCATCATTATGAGGTTTGATTTTTGGAGGTAATTTGGATTTTTTCTAGTAGATGGTTTTTTCATAAATCCATATGTTAGAACATGGTGATAAGTATTTGCACATATCCAATAAATGTTTCTTTGACTTAGAAGGAATATTGTCGAAGAAGAATGTATCTTGGATAAGGATTGAGGAATAACTGATTCTATCCTGGATATTCTAGTATCACCAAAAGGGTAATGGTCTTGGTAGTATCCTAATAGAAGTATTGACCTCTTCGTCCATCAAGTTAGGATAGTGCATTTAGTTAGTGGGGGAACACTGGATACCCTGTTAATTATGGAATTATAGGTCTTTGTTCCATAACCCCCTTGGGATTAATCTCCTTTTAATGAATTTTATAGAGATGTTATTTCTATCTATCCACTTCCCCTTCTTCTATTGGTTTACCTTGAAGTGGGATTAATCAAGGTGAGACCCATTGTTGAATCCAGGTGATATCTTTCATTCTTCTTTGATTTTGACTCCCTCTACCTCTGGGGGTGTCATATTACTATATCATTAATCATGGATGATTCCTCTTGGTAAGTATTAGACTTTTCAATCCCAAGATGTCTCTAACATCCTTGAATTATCATCATCCTTAGTCACCTTGATAAACGAATGATCTTTGTCTTAACTCGGATTATAGAATTTGATGACAATTCCACTGGATCCTGATAGAATTGTCCAAAAATGATCATGCTTTTGGTTTTCATGACTATAGGATATCATAAGATGATGAAAATAAGTCATTAATCGCAATTTCATTGAAGGAAAAACGATTTTTATTTTCTTCTATGTTTTTAGTCCAAATTGAATTACATTTTCCACCGTATTAGGGAATTAAATTGGGAATTTTTCATTAATTAGATTTGAGAGTGTGTTAGAAGTGGCTCAAAATCTGTTGGATAAAATTGCGGCCAAGTTATGTCTCCCAGTTGAAGTCACACATAGATTCCAATTTTTTTATATTAAACTTTCTTTTTAAGTGTTTTCGCGTGATATGGTCTTTTACTAGGTTGAGGTACAAAGAGTGTTACAGGTATTCCATGGTTAGTCATGGTTTTTTCTAGGTAGTGATTCCTAATGATTCGTTCTTCATGTATTACTTTAATCTTTGGTTTTGATTTTTTTGTAATCACATCATTAATTATAATTTAATTATTATTAAATAAATTGGAATAATGGGGAATGAGTTAGTACATCTTGGAATATTATGGATTCCAAATAGACCCAAATGGACGTGTAAAAAGATGTTGGTATTTTCTTATATGGGAGTTGATTCTATATTTAGGTATGTGTTCCCATATGATTTACCATATAGTATTATACATGGTTTATTGTCCTGTGATATGATTTTTTTCAAATTGGTTTAATGAACCATAATTCATAATTTTTTAATTAATGAAATGTAATTATTAATAAGTTTATTGAAATAAAATTCTTAAATAATTAAAGGAGATATTACTAATGAACTAAACAAAGTGGGAAGGGTCATGTTGAACCCTAATGCACTAGCTTGATTTTAGTGACTGATGGTCTAGGATTGAATCACTAATGTGGGACTTATATTACATGGACCCCCTTGGGTGTGTGATTATTCTATGCAACATAAGGGTCATGATACCCTTTCTTAATATAACTTGTATTGTTAATTTCTATATGGTGACCCATATAGTTGCTTTTATAGCCTTGGAAACTCTTTTTGACATTCTATGAATGATATGGTGTGTGTGGATTTCCCATGAGACCTTTGTTTGGTATGTATTGTTTATTCCTTATTTTGTTAAACCATTCATTTGGTTATATGATAAATGGTGGAATGTTTGATATGACATGTTATTCCTTACTATATTGTTTATTAGTTGTGTAATATTACATATCCTATGGAACGTTTAATACTCCATTTTATTCCTTTCAATGACTTTTATTAATTATTTAATATTTCATAGCTGATGGAATACTTATTGTGATATCGTATTCCTTGTAATGTTATAACTTACATGTATATTTTTACAAAGTTAATGGAATATCTATTCAACGTTCATGTTGACAAGTAGGCCAGATGGAATTAGCCAGCTCCTTAGAGTGATAACATGTATGATATGACTGATTGGTGATGGATATATGTAGGATGGTTTATTCCCAAGATTGGCACGTTTTTAGACCATGGGAATTTGATGCACCTTTAGATGTTACCCCATATATATTTTTTGTTACTTATTAATGTGGATCATCCTTGTGTATGAGATATGTCTATTTGTTTGAGCATTCCAAGCATGTGTACCATCGTAGGCGAGTAGGTATCCTTGAGTCATACATGGATCTTGACCTTAAAGGAGGGTTTGGACATGTTATTTTGAGGAAGAAATTGCATTTCCTCTTAAAGGTGGGATGGAGTTACAAATCATTAATTAGGTCATATGATGGTATCTTATGAAACTCTTCAATCATGGCATAAAAAAAAGTTTTTATTGTGGGTTTGTGATGACTTGGTTAGCACATAACTACTCGGTATATGGTTGATTATTTATTATTTATGTTTTGGTTTCCATTAAAAATTCATATTGTTGTGTATTTTTTATATTTATATGAAATTAAATTATTTCTTATCTGTAATTTTGTTAATATTTTCAAGTGAATGTAAACTAGGTTTTACTAGTTATGTACTGGAACATTTTGGTGTTTCCATAACTAGTTGTTCTCACACCCTACTCAGGTGGCCTTGACACTTTTGTAACCAATCAACCCTCAATTGTTTCAAGTAAATATTGGGTTAAGTCCCAAAAATTTTCCCCTATTGGAATATATCACTATGAGTCTAGAAATTGGGAGGAGGTGAGTCTTGGAGATAGTGCAAATAATCTATTATAGATTTATTATTTTTCAATCTTGTATATGTGGTTATCTCGAAGGGAAATCAATGTCGTTAGATTCATGAATGATTGATAAATTATTTTTTTTCTGAATTCATTCATTAAATATAGTATGTTATATTATTTTGGGTACTCAATTAGTTTATTGTTACATGTTTTGTTATTTATCTCTTACTATTCACTCTGATTGAGGTTATAGTCTCCCCATGATTTCACTTGAAACCCTCACTACTAGTCAATAGTCTATAGCATACGAGGGTATGTTCCTAAGATCATGTGACACTCTAACCTGAACCCAATGATTCGATTCAGGGTGTTACAAAATGGTATCAGAGTTTTTTTTATTTTCTTTATTTTTGGAGTTGGTAAAAATGTGACATAGGAAGGTATTAGGGCTTGTGATCAAACTTGGTTTAGTTTTCTATGAAGAACTTTCACAAGGGAAGTCCATATTACTATGGTATGGGATTAATGTTCTTAGTTTTTACTATTATAATAATGATTTCACATATGGTGATACACATGTATTTTGAGGGCTATGATTTCATAAGGATTTGACTATTGGCTATATTATAAATATGAATCACATGAATCATATTCAACATGTAGGATTCACATGACATTTATTATTATTGACTATGATTTTACTAATTATGGAGGAATCAACTGTTTAAGTGTCAATAGTTTTTACTATGTTATTACATATATGTTATTCAGGAAATTATATTCTTGTGAACCCCTATACAAGTCTACTAGTGATAGAAGTTTATTTGGGACTATGACACGATGCACTAGATGAAAATGATGATGATGAAACCCCTTTATGCATAGAAAGTATGATGAACATTGGTGGTAAATTGTCGGGTGTTATTTTCTTTAGTAAATAATCTTATGTTGGTGGATATTAGTTGGGTATAATTAATTAACATTCCAAATATATTCCTCATGGAATTTTCCATGTATTTCCTAGTCACATTAAAGTTAACCAAACCAAGAATCTATGGCCCTTTACATAGTTTTTTCTATGGTGATTCTATCATGGGATATTTGTAGATATCTACATAGTTGACATTATATGAGTTGTGACCCTTAGTGAGACCCCATTATGGGTTATGTGGAAGATATTTGTGGCCCTAGAGATGAAACTCTGATTATTGGTGAGTCACTGCTTCATGATATATAAGGTTAACTTGAGTGATGATATCTCATGTTAAGGGATAAACCGGGTTTGTAATTCCTTATGGGGGGATTACATAGATAAATGTTCCATGTTCATGTGAATAACCTTAAAAAGTATTAGAGTAATACATTTTGATTTGATTTGTAACCTTGGAGTGTATAGTATATTTTTCCTTGTAATCATGGTTTGGGTTGAAATATTAGATCATTTGGGTACCTAACCCTGTTAGTTCTGGGTGTGCCTTCGAAAACATGGTTGGGTGTGTGGTTATTCTTGTTCCTCATGTGTTAAAACATGTGTGGTAAGTGGGTATTGGTGAATCTTTCCAAGAATGAAATATTAATTCTAAAAAGGAATTCCATGGGTGCTCAAGATTTTTTAATTTGGAACCTTATGGAGAATGAACAACTAAAGAGGCATGTGAGTTTGAGTCTGGAGGTCCATGTCTTATAGGAATCACTATGTTTTGAATGAATATTGGTTTTATTATTCCTTTTTTGGAAATCCATAATGTGTGAACATTCATATAGGTGGTTGTGCATGGGGTCAGTTGAATTGGTATAAATAGGGTGGTGTCCTAACCATTCAAGTTGATTTGGGTTCTTTAAGTGAACCCAAAAGATATAGCAGCGGTATGTCACTATCAAATTTGGTTAGGTTCAAGCTTTTCGTCAGTATATTACATTTTTGACGTCAATATTAAAGAGTATAGTGGCCTAGAGGTTCATGTGTGTAGGGATGTGTTAGTTTTGAGGGACAACATTGATAATGTATTGGGGTACCATTGTGAAATTAACCTAATTTCATAATTTATAGAGATTTTATGGTTCAAAGTAACAGCTTTCATTAGAAATAAATGCCATTTTGGTTTGGAATTAATAACCCAAACATGGGATACTGATGGAAATAGCTTACATTGAGTATGGAATGTCAAATATAATGAATTGAATTCAGGTTAATCTAGGTGTATACAGTGCCTGGTTTATCACTTGGGAATATGTTATGAAAAATGGTCACACATAGTCATTTTTTATGGTGAAATTTTCATGGTATGGGTATACTGATATATGCTTTATGGGGTGATAATAAAGATCCTATGATGTGGGGAGTATCAATATATTCATGAGTGAATGACCCTCTCATGGGAAGGGTGTAAGACTGGTCATGAACGGTCATGATTTCCCTAGAAGACTGATATGTAATTAACTAGAGATTATATAGTTATGTGAAAATTATAGAGGTATGATTTAGATGTGGCATCAGATAAATACCAAATCCGTACATTAGACGTAGAGAAAATTCAGTACAATTTGAGATTGAATCGGATCGATGGTACACTAGTGCGCATATGGGAGGCTTATGGATGGGGTGAACCAATTGAGAAAATTACTCTAAATATAGTTAATATTTCAATAAGGATGTGAGACCAATTTAATGATTCCCTTGAGGCTTAATGAATCATGATCGGTGGATTAAAAGAGTGTTGGTTATAGGGGTGGGTTATCATTATGGGAATTCATACGAAAGGGTAAAAACTTGTGTTTCAACATAAAACTAACTGATTTAGGTTGGATCCACATAAATATCACCATATTGGGTATAACATAATATTAAAAGAGTATATGGGTATTTCTAAGAAAGGCTGGTAGGTTTGGGTTATCATTGGTGAGTAAAGACTCATTAGTTTAGTTTGGAATCATAAATGAGATTTTAGTATCAACTTTTAATTTGTGTTATCATTTATCAAGCATGTTGGAGTCAAACTACATTGATTATTTCATTGGATTATCATAATATTGTTTTTTATGAAGATTACTATGCTGGGGAGAACCATGATTCTTTAATGGGGATTAGTTCAAGACACCATGGTGTGTTGAGTTTGGTGGGATAGTGATTGATGTATATATATTCAATGACATAGAGCATGTGGATTGAGTAATAATGTCCATGCTTGGAGTTTCACTTGAAGATCATGATGGGAATTCATGAATGAGTGCATCCATTGGATGGTGAGTTGGATTAATGGATGGAACACAGAGAAATAATTATAGGTAGTGATTGAGGAATATTAGAGGTCTTGATTTTTATGCTTCCAAAAATTATTGAGGAAAATAAGTGATATGGTGGGGAGATTGTAATGAACCACATTGTTATAGGTTAATAATTTTATATGGAATTTGAATTTTCTATTAGGTGGATGGTTTATTTGTGTCATGACCTACCTTCACCGAGATGAGGGATGGGATAAAGAACTGTTAGACCCTTCCTTCCTAAATTTTAAAGAGAGATAATGACCCCGGAGTCCCACCTTCAATAGGCCCTGGAGCGGTGACTTGCACCAAGGGTATAAAATCACATGTAATATGGAAGGCATTACCTTTTTTATTTAGTAGGATCGTGAGATACAATGGTAAAAACCCAAAAAACTCCAAAACTGAAGGTAAAAGTAAATCCAAAACCCATTCCCATATGCATGTTCATACATAAACCCATATAAGTATGAGAAAAACTCTAAGGGAATGTACCAAAAGAAAGAAAAAAACAACGAACGCTATCCCGACGTTCGAGCTAAGACGGTCTCACACGGTCCTTGAAGTCCTCCTGGAAACCTGAAAGTAGTTTTATATACGTAGGGTGAGTATATAGGTATACACAGTAGGAAAAACCAAAAGCTCACATGCAAAAGTGGGGAGACAATATAATTCCCCATGAAAAAATAGAGATAACCAAAACACTTAGAAAGGAAACTATCCACCCAGCCTCACCAAGGCGCACTCACCAAATAACTCAAGTTAGGTAAAGTAATAGTAATAACACATCGACATTTTGGGTACCTCGCACCACTTTCCCACTGGTTATTTAAGACATCGTACGCATCAGAACTCCCTCTCCATTTCCAATGCAGTCCCACTACCACCCCAACAACAACCTTATGGGACACCACAACCATGAATCTAGACCATTGACACCTAGGCCACAATAAGCATATGTAACCACGCTCGAAGAAACCTAATCTATAATAACTACTGCCACACCTAAAGATGCCTGGGCCTCATCCCGAAAAAACTAGGGAAACAAACCTTCTCACACAGACCTAGGACAACCACCACAACATACCCTTCCCAAATATTCTTGGGATAAAAATGGACCTCATGCCATCACAACCTGCTCAAAGATTCTGGGGCTACTTGGGAGAGGGAGTAGAAAGGAGATAATATCCATCCACCTAATTGGATATTGGAAAAAATGCCCTCTCCCATGAAATGGGGGTGTTTGGCACGAAGTGATCAACTTGGGTGCGGTACGAATAAGAAAAACAAAACTAAATTTATAAATATAGGTAAACAAACAATCATCCCAACCTAAGGGTTCCAAAACCAGCCTATACACAAACACCCTCATTACTATTCATTCATACAAAAGCACAACAGACACAACTTGAGAAAAACTTATTCCTAGAAAATACTTCCCCATTAAACCCATTCTTGTTATCACATTCAAGTGATTCCATTTAAATAATTCTTCACTACCGGGAAAATATTTTTCATAACCAAAATCCAAGGAAGGAAAAATAGCCAAGAATTAATTTAAGCATTCACACCCGGTTCTCTTGTAAAGTCACAACAACAAAAGGGATCAGTGAGATCCCCGGAAGTTCTAGAACCAAACCAAGCCCCATAGTATGGCCCCACATGGAATCAAGAAGAGCCACCACACATATCACCAGAACATATCAAGGATTTTTTTTCAGATTTAACCACACCATTCATTAAGATTCTTCTTTCCATTTGGCTAACCGGGGTGATCACACAAGGATTATTGTTCATTGGGAATCCATTTAATCAACTGAGTTTACGTGATTAACCATTTTCCAAGTTATCTTCATTCAATCAGAGGATTAACCAAAAAAATAGAGGATCATTAGTTAACAAGGAAGGACCACCAATGGTCATGATTTTCAGTGGAAAAAGCCCATACAATTCATAATATAACAAAAAAGGTATAACACAGAAACAACATCATAATTCCAAACACTTCCTTATTTAAAGGTTCATTTATTATCTTTGTTAAATTTGGTTTCATCTACATCCTAAGGGAACATTATCATACCCACCCTACATGATGCAAAATAAAGAGAGATGAAGAAAGAATCCCTACTTTGATGATTAACGATCGAAATTTTCTTCCTTGTGCCACGAACTGGAGATGCGCTACTTGTAGGGGAGGAAATCTAAGGACTCCAAGAGTGAGTATAAAAGCCTCCAACACTGGTGCAGAACTAGCCTCGGGTAGAGGGACTCAAAACACACTTTGGAAAGGAAAAGAGACTAGCCCATAAGAAGAAAGAAATGTTGTGCGATAAAAGGTGAGATCATGGAGTTATGGGATATGAAATATTGAATGGATTTAAAGTTGGATCTTGGTTTCTCCACATAGTTGGGAAATTACACATGATAAAATTAATTTTTATATAATAATTCTTCTCAAAGAGGTGGTGATAATGGCTGTGAGTTAAAGGGTTTACTTTAAATGGGGAAAACATCATAACATAGGACGAGCTGAAAAGTACCAGAAAAAGGGTGAAATTGAGGAAAAAGACACACGTTTTGGTAAGTCAAGGGTCACCTAGATCTTGGTGGATTTTAGATATCATTTATGGGATTTAAAAATGTCCTTGAACAACTTTAAAAGGTTAAAAAGACTTAAAAGTGACTATATGGGAAAACTTTGGAAGGAAACCCCAACACCCCTCTATGGTCGATTAGTGAGACTGATCGTTGAAACCAATCGGTGGAGCCGATTGGGTGAAGTATATTGGGTGAAGCCGATCACGTGAAAATGATTAGGTGAAGCTGATCGGGTGAAGTTGATTAGTGAAACTGATCAGGTGATACTGATCGGGTGAAGCTGATCAATAAACATGATTGGGTGAAGCTGATTCGGTGAAGCTGATCAGTGAATCTGATTGGGTGAACCCGATCGGTGAGACTGATGGGTAAAACCAATCGGTGATACCGATGGGTAAAACCGATTGGTGAGATTGATTGGTGATACATTGATTGGTGAGACTGATGGGTGAAACTGATCAATGAAATCGATGGGTAAAACAAATCAGTGAGACCGATTAGTGAGACACCGATAGGTGAAACCAGTGGAGAAGATCTGTGAATCTGATCACAAGAAGTTGATCAGTGAAGCTAATTTGTGAAGCTGGTCAGTGAAGATGATCTATGAATCTGATCAGTGAAGCTGATATGTGAAGCTGGTCTATGAGACTAATGGGTGGAACTAATCGGTGAGACCGATCCGTGGCACTGATAGGCGAAACCACAGTGACACATTCCCATTGACACTGACATCCTTCTGACTCACTGATGGTGTCCAAGACACCCCAACACTTAGAAATTGACAATGTAATGGACTAGTAGGGTCTGATCCATTACATTAGATACCTCTCAAACTATTCTCTTCCTCGAGAATACCAGATTAACCCAAACAACCACTCCGAAAGATACCTCTTGTGGAAAAACCACCCCAAACATCCATATGAACCCCAAGGATAACATTATCTTGACACACGAATCAGAGATTTCTTTCCTCCATGTTAAGATATCATCCTCTTTGGGGGGCACTGACTCTCCTGTATGGGTTTTATCACATCTTCGTTGATGCATCTTGATTAAGAATCTGGTTCTCCCTTCCCCACATATCGATACTTTTCATAAACATTCACAAGGTAAGGAAACAACTCACCTCATAACCCAACAAGGTCAGCATTACATCACAGCAGATCACAAAAACAAGAATATCAAGGAAGGCTCAGAAGAGGAACTCAAAATAGCTCTGGGTAATGGGAACACATTTGAGATTCTCGATCCCAAGTACATTACTCGAGGCCACTGTGCTTCCACAATACATGAACCAAAGGGATTGTTCATCCATGAATAATTTTCTCTTTTTTATCATCGATCTTCATTGGTCACTCCAAGAATGTAGTATCATCCCCTATATCTAACTCTCCCCAGTCAATGACATGGGAGTCATCCTGCAGATATCAATGAAGTTGGGAGACGTGGAAAACATCATGGATCCTTTTCAAATGAGGTGGAAATGCCAGCAGATATGCCACCTCACAGACTCACCCCAACACTTTGAAATGCTTGATGAACCTAGGAGAGAGATTTCTCCCCTTTCTGAACCTTCACTACCCATGTCAAGGGTAAACCTTCAAGAACACATGGTCTCCAACCTCGAACTCCAAGGGCCTCCTCCTACGATTGGCATACGACTTCTATCGGTCCTTAGAAGTATTCATCCTCTCACGCATATGCTAAACCTTCTCCATTGTACTCTACACTACCTCTAGTCCATGAACACCTTCCTCCCCAACCTCAGTCCAACACATGAGTGAACGACACAGAATCATGTACAAGACTTCAAAAGGTTCCATGCCAATAGCATAGTGATAGATATTATTTTATGAAAACTCTACTAAGGGAAAATTTCATTCCCATGATCCCCCAAAGTCCAATACACATGCCCGTAGCATATCCCCCAATGTCTAGATGGTCCTCTTTATCTTCCCATCTGTTTGGGGGTGGAAAGTAGTGCTAAGGAATAGCTAGGTGCCAAAATCATACAACAGTCCCCTCTAGACTCGTGAGGTAAACCATGAATCCCTATTTGAGATTATGGACCTCGAAACTCCGTGAAACTACACCAACTCATCCACTAATCTCCCTACTAAGGCATCTACCTCACTCAACTCCTTGATCACCTGGAAGTAAGGTAATTTTTTCATTCGGTCTACCACTACCTAGATAGAATCATAGCATCCTTGAACCCTAGGTATTCATATGAAAAAATACATTGATATGTTACCCCACTTCCACTCAAGGACATCTAAAGGTTGCAACAAACCTCCTGGGGTGCGGTGTTCAGCCTTCACCTGCTGACACACCTGGAACCTTGCCAAAAACTCTGCCACTATCTATTTTAAATCGGGCCACCAAAATTTTTCCCTCAGGCCTCAGTACATCTTGGAAATTCCTGGGGTGTACTACTATGAGTCAGTTATGGAAATCATGAAGAACTCCCCCATGCATCATCTTTGGGACAAAAAACATCCCTCAGAAAAAACATCTAATTCTGACCATCCTCTAACCACTATTCCGAAGCATTTCCTTGTTCAACCTGATCTTGCATCACTTATCTCTCTAAGTCTCCCCACTGAGACTCCTCCACCTTGTGAAACAGAGAGTACTACGCTATCATCTGAAATACAAAACATCTACCTCCATACACCCTTGCATCCAGGTGTAAGGAATCCAACTCCTCCATTATCTTCCTAGCATCCAAAGATTCCTGAACATCTTCCCTCTGCAACTTCATGCTCAAGGCATCAGCCAAAACGTTCCCCTTTACTTTAGTGTAAGAGATATTGAAGTTGTAGTCATGAAGAAACTCTACCCACCTTCGTTGTCGTAAGTTCAAGTCCCGCTCAGTAAAGATATGCCTCAAACTCTTATGATCTGTGAAGACCACAACATGATCTCCGATGAGGTAATTCTACCACAACTATAACACAAACACTACTGTTGTAAGCTCTAGGTCATGGGTGGCATAGTTATACTCATGAGGACGTAACTATCTAGGCCCATAAGAGATCACTCCCCAATGCTACATCGACACACACATTAGGCCATGTCTAGAAGCATCCAAAAACACCTCAAACAACACCCATTCCTCTGGAAACCTGAGCACTAGAGCATTTACCAACATTTCCTTTAGATAGCTGAAAGCTGCCCAACACTGCTCACTCCACACGAAGGCCTGGTCCTTTCTAGTAAAAGTTATCAAAGGAGATACTACTCGAGCGAAGTTGATTACGAACCTTCGATAATATCCTTCCAGACCCAAGAAACTAGAAACCTCTGTCACATTCTTGGGTGCTTCCTAAGAAACAACTGCTTCAACCTTTAACGGATCAATCACTACTCCTTGTTGGGACACCATGTGTCTAATAAAGTGCACTTCTCGTGTCAAGAACATTCACTTGGAAAACTTCCCATAGAGTCGGTGATGTCGAAGGATCTCCAAGACCATACTGAGGTGATTAGTATGTTCCTACTCTGATCTTGAGTAGATCAATATGTCATCAATGAACACAATGATGAACCAGTCCAGAAACTCATGGGAAACAGAGTTCATGAGCCCCATGAACATGGCATGTGCATTCGTAACATCGAATGACATGACTACGAACTCAAAGTTCCCATACCTGCACCTGAAAGCAGTCTTCAGTATATCATTGTCTTTCACCCTTAACTAGTGATACCTAGACTAAAGATCGATCTTAGAGAACCAAAATGCTCCCCTTAGGTAGTCAAATAGATCGTATTGCCTTGGGAGAGGGTAACAGTTCTTGACCATTACCAGATTCAATCTCTGGTAGTCTATGCACAGCCTAAGACCACCATATGCCTTCTTTGTGAACAATACCGGAGCACCCCATGGTCACTCGGTGGTTCAGAAAAAACCCTTATTCATCATATCCTCAATCTGAATATGAAACTACCACAACTTAGAAGGCGTAATCTAATAAGGAGACATAGAAAATGGATAGTAACTGTGTTATAAGTCTATCCTAAACTCAACATCACATCGAGGGGGTAGAGTCACATCCTCCTTGTATAAAACATTCAGGAAATATCTGACAACTCTTGGAACATCCATCATCTCATCATCCATTGATTCTGTTAAAATCTCGAATAACATAGAAAGAAGAGGTTAAACACACCATCTCCCCACTAAATAACCTCATTCAACAACAAAATCCACATGTTTTTCATCCTCATTGGAGAAATTGAATCTTCTCTAGAAGTAGTCGATAACATCATGCACAGAAAAAAGACAGTCAATACCTAGGATGAAATCGTATGGCTGAATTTGTAGCAGAAGAAGATCCCCACTAGACTGATGTGGGACCAACCTCAGTATGCATCCTTGACAAGAATAAAAGAGGCTGGTATGAACCCCAACTGGTGTACTCAGCACCAGGGATATGGAGAGTCTCTCTACGTCTAGGCCCAAGGCATGGGCTAGACCGGGTGTAACAAAGGAGTGAGAAGCTCTTGAATCAAACAAGGCATGGTAAAGAGTGGTAAACAAGAATATCGTACCTCGAATGACTTCTGGACCTACTGGAACAGATGCCTCTGCAGTGTGAAATTGTCCAATCCCAGCTCCTCTTCCCCTAGGTTTTCGGCTGCCTCTCTAACCACACCCTGGTTGAGGTCCCTGAGTTCGGACTCCTCCTGCAACGTCTTCTCTCAGAGGAGAGGGATCTCATTGTCGCTGTTGTTATTACTGAAAGGGAACAGCTGAAAACTATTGCTGTTGAGGTGGGATCTGATACTTCCCACCCCCTCCCCCTATACTTCACATTGTCTGGGCACTAATTCTGAAGGTGACCACGGCTGTCATAGATGAAGAACCTCATTTCTGGGCCCACATGGAATGGGAGAGGGCCAGGAGATCGAAACTAGAATTGCTAGGGCCTGCTCCCCACTGGCTGAAACCTAGAAGGCCCTAACGCTAGAGGCTTAATGCTAGTGGCCTTCCCCTTTGATGATCCCAACTGGATCCCCTCTCGCGGCACACCTCTTATCATTGGAATCCTCTCCACCACTTCAGACTTCTTCTAAACCTCCTAGTATGTCGGTAGGGTGAAGTGAGTAACAACATACTAAAGAGAATGTCGGAGAGTCTCATCTAAACATCTCTCTTGAGACTCCACATCTGAAAAAAGTTCTGGAGTAAAATAAAGTAGATCCTTGAACTTGATCCTCATCTCCCTAACTAACTTTATCCCCTGCTGAAGGGAGATTAGCTTCTGCCTCTTTTCAACCTTCATCATAGAAGAAAATAATTCCACCTGGAACTCCTTCTCAAAGTCAGCCCACAAAATCTCACTCTCCATACTCTCTCTTAGGAAGAGTGTACTCCACTGACACGCTACTCCTCTAATCTGACTAACTTCCACTAGAACCTAGTTCTCAGTCAGAGCCTGGATCAAGTTGAAATCTATCCCCAACTCTTCGAGCCATCTTTCAGTCTCAATGTCTGAGACACTACCCTCATACTTCCCGAGGGAATTCCACTGAAAGGAATGAAGAGTCTTCTACCACTGGTCATCCTCGTCCTCTTTATCAGTAATCCACTAATAATCGAGATCATCCTCATGGGCCTCGATCACCCACACTATTCGTGGTCATTTTCCGGATTCCATAGCTATAATGTAAACAAGGAATGCCTAAGCTCGAGTGGTGTATAAGATTTATTTTAAATTTTGCTTCAACTTTTTATTTATTTAAATTTTTAGAAAACCTAGAACATATAATAACACAATACATTATGATGTATGTACCTATCCTAGGTTATCTACCTTGCGATCAGTGTATCCTCATTTGGTCGTTCAGTAAGTCCAGGGTCCTTGCATCAAATCACGGGGGGCCTAAAATCTAGCATCCTAGCCAGTCTTCACTGGCCTATTTCATGCACCAAATATTTCCAAACACTGTTTCCCTACCATCCCATGCAATCATTATTGTGCATAACCCTGACCCCCATCATATCTCTTAACCATCACCTCAGATTCCATTTTGGTCACGACCTACCTTCACCGAGATGAGGGAAGGGATAGCAAACTTTCAGACCCTTCCTTCCACAAGTTGAAGGAGAGATAATGACCCTGAGTCTGTAACACCCCGAGATTTTATGAAAAATATTCTTTTTAATTTCATTAATGTCTTATGTTGTACGCTACACCAAAATAATCTTGCACAACACGTATCCTTGACTTTCCTTGCATTACACACAAGCGCGACCTTCCGCGATAGTGTGTGTTGTATGCAATACGGAGTTTCGCTAAACAATGATATGCTATTAAAATATTATTAAAACTAGCCATTATGAATAGTAATAACCACTTTTTGAAATTTTGTGAATTTTATTTTTCAAAATGGACTTAATTTTTGGATTCCGAATATCGAAATTAGCTTAGGGTGAAATTTTGGTACTTTTCGGATAAATTTCATTTTCTGATGAATAGTGAAAATTACTAAATTTTAATTAAAAACAACCTTTTTAATCGAAATAATTAATAGTGATAAATTATTAATTTGAGTGGTTTTAAAGTATATTTAGAATATATTTTTACAATTTAATACAATTTTGGTGATTGGATGTAATTTCACATTTAAACCAGACATAAACAAGTGTCAATCTTTTGATAGTTATTATCTGTTAAGAACACGCTATTTGTTTTGACGACAGGAATTAATTTTTAAATTAATTAATTCAACTGATATGTTTTGAGTTTGGTAAAATAGACATCATTTTTGAGTTCATAATATCAAATATAGCTTAGGCCTAATTTTTTGTATTTTTCTGGAAACATTCATTTTTTGATGAATAGTGAAACCACTAAGTGGTAGTTAAGAAAAATGTATTTTTCATAAAACATAATTCTACCGCTTCTGTGAGTGGAATTTCAAAAATCCTAGAGACACGGTTGATGTTAGTAATTAAAATGGGATTCAATGAGATAAAAATAATTTTTGGTGAATAGTAACTTTTTACTTTTTTTACCACGGTTAAAAGTAAATAGGGTAATTACGGGTAAAAATGATATTATTATTACCCTAACACATGTCCTAATTCTATTGGATAAGTTTAATTCGACCAAAAACAACCTTAGGAATATAATATGACCATTTAGGCCCACTTGGATTAGATTAGGACATTTATTATTAATTTATTTAAAGAAGGGTTAAAATAGTTAAAATCAAAGTTTAATAAGTATATCATTTTTAATATGGGGTTATAATAAGATAAATTCTACTATAAATATTCATTAGAGAGATAAAAATATTTCATACATAATGATATTTTATTTGTAATTTTTAGACATTAAATAAGTTAATTTATTTATGACACAAAGATGATGCAGTAATTATCTTATTTATAAAATATTGACATAATTGATGTTATAAATACCCAAATAAATATAATTTGAGACTTTTTATGAATTCAACTAATTTTCTAGGTTAATATGACATGTTATTATTGATTTAATTGTCTTTTTTAGAACTAATAATTCTGTTATGATTTTCACAAAAATCAATTACTAAATAGTGTCAAAATTGACATAAAATAGTTTTTAAAAGAAATATTATATTATTAATTGTTATTTTATTTCTAAAAATCTAAGGTTCAGCCAAATGACTTATATGAGGTTATATATATTAATAATAAAAAACATGGGGTTCGTTTGGCTGGATATAGTATGTTTATTAACCTTATAGTGTAAGAAAACAAGAAGACACGGTAAAAGTTAAATTATCTAACTTAAAGTTAAATCTAAATGATAAGGTTAAAATTGATACCTAAACTTGTATAAATTCTATTGGATTAGCGGATTTCGATCTATACCCACATTATCTTTGAAATATATCAATTTGGAACTATTAAAAACCGAATTGGACTTTATAATAAAATAATATTTTTAGTTATTCCAAAGGTGCCCCTCTCCACCCTTATAAAAGGGCACCTCCTCCCTCTCTTCCTCACACCACTTTGAGCCTTAAAGATCGGCCAAACCCTTCCAAAATATCTTCTCCAATTCCCTAGATACATACTAGAGGTTCTGTTATTCCTAAAAGACCAATTTTAGTGCCCTAAAAGGAGATCTCAAAGAGGCGCTTCAAAGAAGAGGTAATATCCGTTACCGATTCTTTCAACTTTATTTCTTCTTCCACTTCTTCTTCTTAGGTTGTTTCATTATGAATTAATAACATCTGTATCACTAATATACTAATATGTTATTATAAGTATGAAACAACCCTATTTCACCATCTATCCATCCTACGGAAAATGAAATCACCGCGCGTGCGTACATACGGAATACCGTCTTCACACCGTGGTGAAATCTATTTTGCACCACCACCTTACTTGGATGGGTATAATGGTGTACATAATAACTATATATGATTAATTTAAAGTTATATTGATTCTGAAATAGTATACATACACTCCAATACAATTCCACGATCATGAGAACGATATCATCGCTCGTGCGTACGTATGGACTACCGTCTCCACGACACGATGAGATTCATTCTCCACGTTAACCATTCATGAATAATTGTACAGTATATATAATAAGTAATCATGAAACAAATGAAATAATAATGATACTGGATTTATGTGTATATATATGTATGTCATCTACTTAATTCCATTCAACTCAATAAGGAAACGAAAACAACGTTCATGCGTACGTACGGCCTACCGTCCCCATGAACGGTGTATTTCTTTCCATTTACTGATCTATTATATATATTTATATTATGAATATATATTATATATAAATCATGTTTTATATTCTGGAATTAAGTAATCATGATCTAAGTAATCATATGAATAATTACAAGTCAAAACACGGACGACAAATGAAATGATTTTACCCAAAACGCTCTTTAACATGGAATTTACAAAAGAACGAGTAAAATAAAGTCATAAGTGAACCATATATGATATAATAACAATGAGTATGATTCAGGAATTAGTCAATGACATGATTTAAATCATTATACAGGAGGTTCAGACACATACGAAGAAAATCGGACCTAAGGTAATGAAAATATCACAATCTCATTCGTATCCGAGATTGTTTATACTTTGGTATTTACTGGGGTGTATTTTATCATCCACATCCATGTTTCCTCAATATGTAATATTATTTATATCCACCAACATTTTTTTAAAATCCATTTTTACCCTTTGGTGAGTTTTAGTAAAAAAATATGAAAGGAATCTTTTGTCATTTTTCGTACGAGGTACTTTTTGACTTTTCCAACAAAAGTACGAGAATAATGTTTTTTTTAACTTATATGGCATGAATGGATTTTTAAAACATTATTTCCAAGAAGCTTCCTTTACATGTTTTCAATTTTATTTTTAATCAACTTCTTTTAGTTTAAAATTGTATGACATGTTAAGAAAGGAAAATGTTTTTTAAGTAGAAAGGATATTTTCCTCAAGAATGGAGTTCAAGAGTTTTATCAAAATTATTTCCCATCTAAGATAATATAGGGTTCTGTTTCTATCCCTATTATTACATGGATTTGATTATGTTGTGATGGAAATATTTTTATGAATTCCTTTATCTTATATGAATTGTTTTATGATGTCATGATGTTTAAGATTCCCATTTTTATTACATGGGTTATGCAATGATGTATGATTTACGATTTTGTGGCACACATAAGAATGGTTTCATTATGAGATGGGTGGGACCTATATCTCCCTCCAATGCATTGGGTAAAGATTTTATATCTCATGAGATAGACATGGCTGGAACGGCAGGTTAAACCGGTTCAGTAAAACTGGACTGAAATGAGGAGTGAACTCGGTTCAGAAATGGACTTTGTCCACTTAGATAGTCTTGGCAATGAGTCTTGACTAATAAGAAATGATTCTCTATGATTTGTGTGTATGCCACAAAGTTTCATGTTTTAAGTTATGATTATTGGTATTTCATTTCACTACTATGATTTATCACATGTTATGAAATTATGCTCTCTTTTACAGGTTAAGATTTCCAAAATGTTATGTTCTTATGAATATGATGTGATTGATATTTATTTTGTATACCCTTAATGATCATTTGAGATCACCCTTTTATGTTTTATTTTCCCTAGGATATAAAGAAATGTTTTAGGTAAAAAAAGGGGGAAGATCTTTATGGGAGATGTTGAAGATCTTTCACCACGATTAGAAGATTATATTCTGAGTTTCCAAAGACACTAAACTATTACGATCCTTGTGTGTGTGTTTTTGTTATGTACTAAGTATTCCGCAAAAGTAATGTAATGTCCATGTACGTCAGGCTTAGGGTCTCTACAGTTGGTATCAGAGGAAAAGTTTAGTCAACCTTTGGAAACTAGGATGCGAAAACGTTAGTGAGATCCCTAGAGATATTTCTAAGGTATGTCTAGGGATGTCCCTAAGGATAAGTATACGTATAGGATATAGCCCTAGAACTATGGTAACGATATTAGATTAAACCAACGATGTTAGATATTGATGTTACTCCCCCTTTATTATGATTTTTGCCTCTCACACTATTCTTTTTGGGTTTTTGAAAATGGCTGGAAACAAGATGATTCACGATAATGGAGGATATGATGGAAAATGGAATGATATTCTTCATGCGCAACCAAATGAAATGGGATTTGTAGGTCCAAACATCATTATTATGCCGAATTAGAAATCTCATAATATGATCAATAAAGTAAAATTTGGTAAGTTTCCTGACTCATATAATAAGAGAAAGATGGAGTTTCATGATGATCATAGAGGAAAGAAAGTTCAATTTCTCCTATGTAAATCATGTGGGAAGAGGCATAAAGGAGAATGTTTCAAAGAAACTTGAAGATGCTTTGGGTGTGGAAAATAAGGACACAAATCCAGTAAGTTCAAAGGAAAAGGTTCAGTTAACCCCAGGGATGAGGATAATGGTATTGCCACGACATCAACAATGGTTAAATGTTTTAAATGTGGAATGTACGGGCATTATTCAAACCAATGCCCTAAGGGAAAGTCTCATGAAGAGAATCAATATGGTCGTATGGGTAGTATTTATGTTGATGATGATGAAGAGAATACAAATGATTTATGAGATGAAAGAATTGTTGAAGCTCGGTCAATGGTTTAAGAATGTAGTGGAATGATTACATGTTTATCAAGTGTAATGTTGTATAAGTAATCTCATGGTACTATGGAATAAAGAGACATCTAAGGATTGTTACACTGTTGTCTTTCCTTAAGTTTTGAAAGTATGTGATGAATGGTACCAATATTTTTGGAAAGTAGATGATATGTGCATAATGATGGGATAAGGAGAAAAATAAATGTTTGATAGTATTCATGAGCTCATGACTGATATAAGGAGAAGGTTCTATCATGGTTTGAGTATATAGAATTTTTGGATTTTGGTATGTGGAAAGAGTTAACTTTTGACAGCATTCATGTTTTCACTAAGGTTCAATGGGTATTCATTTTTCAAGAGAATACATGATTACGGTATTCACATGATTGGAATGTGACCAACAAGATAATGGGGGATAAATGATGGTTGGTTGATGACATTTCAAGTAATCATTTTCTTTATACTATGAGCTTTGACCGAAGTATTTTAGATAATCCTAAAGATTGGAATGGATTATGTTGGACATAAGTTAGGATAGAAATTTTTTCGATATTATTGATTGTATGTTATAGTAATATAGCTTTAGAAAAAGGACAACCTGCAGGACGGGTGATAGCCCATCGCGTCGGACAAGGATGTGGGAATCGAACCCACAACCGAAGTGCGACTGGCCTTTATCACCTACCACTGGCCTACAGGAAGTCCCTGTTTAGTAGAAACTAGTTTTATTTTATTACGCGGTATGATATATGAAGTATAGGTTCATTCTTGGAATCGTATACGGTTAACCTCACCATAGATGGACTTATGTATATTTGATAACTTTTCCTAACCTTTTGTTTGAAACAGATGGAATGACCTATCATTCTATCACATGATCTATTAACACTTCATGAATAACAAATTCAACTTCATTTATTTAAGAGATGAAGTGGAAATTGTTCAAAGCACGAACAACAGTGAGATTGTACCAAAATAAATTAAGTATTTATTCTAATTCAAATTCTTCAACTTTAGGAAAATGATTTTGAAAACCAAGAATGTTGTCCTAGTGCTCTTATATCCGATGAATCAAATGGTACCTTAGATCATCACAAATTTATGGCTTTGTGATTTTTGGTTATTCCATAGCCATGTTCTCTACCTCTCTCCATCAGAACTTGATGGTTATATTTTTCTTCCATATCCATATTTTCACCTATGTTCTCCTACGTGGAAACCCAGTGATGAGTTAATTTGGGTAACCGTTACATTTAATAATTTAGTTTTTAAAGCCAAGTATGGGTATTCCTTTTTACGATGTGGGTTTCTATTAAACAAACTTTCGAGTAGTAAACCATTTATAACCCTGACGAATTTCGAGGGCGAAATTCATTTTAAGGGGGGTAGAATGTAACACCCCGAGATTTTATGAAAAATATTCTTTTTAATTTCATTAATGTCTTGTGTTGTACGCTATACCAAAATAAGATTTCACAACATGCATCCTTGACTTTCCTTTCATTACACGCAAGCACGACCTTCCGCGATAGCGTGTGTTGTACGCAATACGGAGTTTCTCTAAACAATGATATGCTATTAAAATATTATTAAAACTAGCCGTATGAATAGTAATTACCACTTTTTGAAATTTTGTAAATTTTATTTTTCAAAATGAACTTCATTTTTGGATTCGGAATATCGAAATTAGCTTAGGGTGAAATTTTGGTACTTTTCGGATAACTTTCATTTTCTGATGAATAGTGAAAATTACTAAATTTTAATTAAAAACAACCTTTTTAATCGAAATAATTAATAGTGATAAATTATTAATTCGAGTGGTTTTAAAGTATATTTAGAATATATATTTTTACAATTTAATACAATGTTGGTCATTGGATGTAATTTCACATTTAAACCAGACATAAACAAGTGTCAATCTTTTGATAGTTATTATCTCTTAAGAACATGCTATTTGTTTTGACGACGGGAATTAATTTTTAAATTAATTAATGCAACTGAAATGTTTTCAGTTTTGAAAATGGACATAATTTTTGAGTTCATAATATCAAATATAGCTTAGGCCTAATTTTTGGAATTTTTCCAGAAACATTCATTTTTTGATGAATAGTGAAACCACTAAATGGTAGTTAAGAAAAATGAATTTTTCATAAAACATAATTATACTGCTTCTGTGAGTGGAATTTCAAAAATCCGAGAGACACGGTTGATGTCAGTAAGTAAAATGTGATTCAATGAGATGAAAATAATTTTTGGTGAATAGTAACTTTTTACTTTTTTTTACCACGGTTAAAAGTAAATAGGGTAATTACGGGTAAAAATGATATTATTATTACCCTAACACATGTCCTAATTCTATTGGATAAGTTTAATTCAACCAAAAACAACCTTAGGAATAAAATATGACCCTTTAGGCCCACTTGGATTAGATTAGGACATTTATTATTAATTTATTTAAAGAAGGGTTAAAATAGTTAAAATCAAAGTTTAATAAGTATATCATTTTTAATATAGGGTTATACATAAGATAAATTCGACTATAAATATTCATTCTAAATCTAAAAAATTTCATACATAATGATATTTTATTTTTAATTTTTAGACTTTAAATAAGTTAATTTATTTATGACACAAAGATGATGCAGTAATTATCTTATTTATAAAATATTGACATAATTGATGTTATAAATACCCAAATAAATATATTTGAGACTTATTATGAATTACACTAATTTTATAGGTTAATATGACATGTTAGTAGTGATTTAATTATTTTTTTCGAACTAATCATTCTTTTATGATTTTCAAAAAAATCAATTACTAAATAGTGTCAAAATTGACATAAAATAGTTTTTAAAACAAATATTATATTATTAATTGTTATTTTATTCCTAAAAATATAAGGTTCGGCCAAATGACTTAGATAAAGTTATATATATTAATAATAAATAACTTGTGGTTCTTTTGGCTTGATATAGTATGTTTATTAACCTTATAGTTTAAGAAAACAAGAAGACACGGTAAAAGTTAAATTATCTAACTTAAAAGTTAAATCTAAATGATAAGGTTAAACTTGATACCTAAACTTGTCTAAATTCTATTGGATGAGAGGATTTCGACCTATACCCACATTATCTTCGAAATATATCAATTTTGAGCTATTAAAAACCGAATTGGACTTTATAATAAAATAATATTTTTTGTTATTCCAAAGGTGCCCCTCTCCTACCTTATAAAAGGGCACCTCCTCCCTCTCTTCATCACACCACTTTGAGCCTTCAAGATCGGCCAAACCCTGCAAATATATCTTCTCCAATTCCCTAGAAACATCCTAGAGGTTCTGGTCTTCCTCAAAGACCAATTTTAGTGCCCTAAAAGGAGATCTCAAAGAGGCGCTTCAAAGAAGAGGTAATGTCCGTTACCGATTCTTTCAACTTTATTTCTTCTTCCACTTTTTCTTATTAGGTTGTTTCATTATGATGTAATAACATCAGTATCACTCATATACTAATATGTTATTATAAGTATGAAACAACCATATTTCACCATCTATCCATCCTATGGAAAATGAAATCACCGCACGTGCGTACGTACGGAATACCGTCTCCACGCCGTGGTGAAATCTATTTTCCACCACCACCTTACTTGGATGGGTATAATGGTGTATATAATAACTATATATGATTACTTTAAAGTGATATTGATTCTGAAATAGTATACATACACTCCAATACAATTCCACGATCATGAGAACGATATCATCGCTCGTGCGTACGTACAGACTACCGTCTCCACGACGCGATGAGATTCATTCTCCACGTTAACCATTCATGAATAATTATATAGTATATATAATAAGTAATCATGAAACAAATGACATAATAATGATACTGGATTTATTTGTATATATATTTATGTCATCTACTTAATTCCATTCAACTCAATAAGGAAACGAAAACAGCGTTCATGCGTACGTACGGCCTACCGTCTCCATGAACGGTGTATTTCATTCCATTTATTGATCTATTATATATATGTATATTATGAATATATATTATATATAAATCATGTTTTATATTCTGGAATTAAGTAATCGTGATCTAAGTAATCATATGAATAATTACAAGTCAAAACACGGACGACAAATGAAACGATTTTACCCAAAACTCTCTTTAACATGGAATTTACAAAAGAACGAGTAAAATAAAGTCATAAGTCAACCATATATGATATCATAACAATGAGTATGATTCTGGAATAAGTCAATTACATGATTTAAATCATTATACAGGAGGTTCGGACACTTATGAAGCAAATCGGACCTAAGGTAAGGAAAATATCACAATCTCATTTTTATCCAAGATTGTTTATACTTTGGTATTTACTGGGGTGTATTTTATCATCCACATCCATGTTTCCTCAATATGTAATATTATTTCCATACACTTACATTTTATTTTAATCCATTTTTACCCTTTGGTGAGTTTTAGTAAAAGATATGAAAGGAATCTTTTGTCATTTTTCGTACGAGGTACTTTTTGACTTTTCCGACAAAAGTACGAGAAGAATGTTTTTTTAACTTATACGGCATGAATGGATTTTTAGAACATTATTTCCAAGAACTTCCTTTACAAGTTTTCATGTTCATTTTTAATCAACTTCTTTTAGTTTAAAATTGTATGACATGTTAAGAAAGGAAAATGTTTTTGAAGTAGAAAGGATATTTTCCTCATGAATGGAGTTCAAGAGTTTTATAAAAATTATTTCCCATCTAAGATAATATAGGATTCTCTTTATATCCCTATTATTACGTGGATTTTATTATGTTTTGATGGAAATATTTTTATGAATTCCTTTATCTTATATGAATTGTTTTATGATGTCATGATGTTTAAGATTCCCATTTTTATTACATGGGTTATGCAATGATGTATGATTTACGATTTTGTGGCACACATAAGAATGGTTTCATTATGAGATGAGTGGGACCTATATCTCCCAACAATGAATTGGGTAAAGATTTTATATCTCATGAGATAGAAATGGCTGGAATGGCAGGTTAAACCGGTTCAGTAAAACTGGATTGAAACGAGGAGTGAACTCGGTTCAGAAATGGACTTTGTCCACTAAGATAGTCTTGGAAATGAGTCTTGACTAATAATAAATGATTCTCTATGATTATGTGTGTATGCCACTAAGTTTCATGTTTTAAGTTATGATTATTGGGATTTCATTTCACTACTATGATTTATCCCATGTTATGAAATTATGCTCTCTTTTGCAGGTTAAGATTTCCAAAATTTTATGTTCTTATGAATATGATGTGATTGATATTTCTTTTGTTTAACCTTACTGAGCATTTGATCTCACCCTTTTATGTTTTCTTTTACCTAGGATATAAAGAAAGGTTTTAGGTAAAAAAAGGGGAAGATCTTTATGGGAGATGTTGAAGATATTACACCACGATTAGAAGATTATATTCCGAGTTTCCAAAGACATTAAACTATTACGATCCTTGTGTGTGTGTTTTTGTTATATACTAAGTATTCCGAAAAAGTAATGTAATGTCCATGTACGTCAGGCTTAGGGTCTCTACAGAGTCCCTCCTTCAATAGGCCCCAGAGTGGTGGCTATCTCCAATTGAATATAATCACATGTAATATAGAAGGAATTACCCTTTTATTAAGTAGGATCATGAGGTAAGATGGTAAAAACCCAAAAAACTGCAAAACTGACGGTAAAAGTTAAGCCAAAACCCATTCCCATATGCATGATCAAAGATAAACCCATACAAGTATGAGAAAAACTCCAAGGGAAGGTATAAAAATAAAGAAAACAATAATGAAAACTGTCCTGAAATCCAAGCTAGTACGGTCCCGCACGGTCCCCGAAGTCCTCCTAGAAACCTGAAAGTAGTTTTATATACATTTGGTGAGTATACAGGTATACTCATTAGGGAAAACCAAAAGCTCTCATGCACAAGTGGGGAGACCATCTAATGCCCCATGAGAAAATTGAGATAACCAAGACACCTAACAATGAAACTATCCACCCATCCTCACCAATGCTTACTCCCCAAATAACAAAAGTCTGGTAAAGTAATAGTAATAGCACATCGACATTTTGGGTACCCCGCTTCACTTTCCCACTCGTTATTTAAGAAATCCTATGCATCAAACCTCCCCCACCATTTCCACTACAATCCCACTACCACCCCAAAATCAACCTTATGGGACACCACAACCATGTATCCTATCTGTATACACCTGGGCCACCACAACCATATGTAACCACACCCAAAGACACCTAGGCTAGAACAACTACCACCATGCTCGAAGACACCTGGGCCTCATCCTGAATTCACTTGGGAAACAAACCTACCTACACACACATGGTCCAACCACCCCAACATACCCTTCCTGAAGAGTCTTAGGATAAAAATGGACCTCAGGACATCATAGCCTTCTTGAAGAGTCTTTGGATACTCAGGAGAGGGATCAGAATGGAGCTAATATCCAGCCACCCAATAGAATGCTGGGACAAAACGCCATCGCCTGTGATATGGGGGTGTTTGGCATGAAGTGATAAACTTAGATGGGGTGAGAATAAGAAAAAAACTAAATTTATATATATATTTAAACAAGAACTCATCCAAACCTAAGGGTTCCAAAACCATCCCATACACAAACACCCTAGTTACTATTCATTCATACAAAAGCACAACAGCCACAACCAGAGTAAAACTCATTCCTGGAAAACAATTCCCCATTAAAACTATTCTTTTTATCATATTCAAGTGAATCCATTTAAATAATTATTCACTACTGGGAAACTAACAGGCATAGACACAAGACAAGGAAAAACATCCAAGTAGTAACTTAATCATCCACACTCGGTTCTCTTTTAAAGTCACAACAAAAAAAGGGATCAGTGAGACCCCTATAAGTATTGGAACCAAACTAATCCCCATCGCACGACCCCACAAAGCTTCAAGAATAACCACCACACATATCACCAGAATAGAGAAAGGATGTTTTTTTTCATATTTAACCACACCATTCATTAAGTTCCATATTTCTGTTTGGTTAACCGAGGTGCTCGGACAAGGATTATTTTTCATTGGGCATCTATTTAATTAACCGAGTTTATGTGATTAACTATTTTCAATGTTACAACCATTCAATCATAGGATTGACCATAAAATATAGGATCATTAGTGCATAAGGAAGGACCACCATTAGCCACAATTTTAAATGGAAAAATCCCATACAATTCATAATATAAAAACAGAGGTATAACACACAAACAACATTATCCTTCCCACCCCTTAATTATTTAAAGGTTAATTTACTATCTTTGTTAAATTTGGTTTCATCTAAGTCTTGAGGGAACATCATCATACCCACCCTACATGATGCATAGTAAAGAGAGACAAATGAATAATCCCTACTTAAATGATTAATGATCAAAGTTTTCTTCCTCTCTCTAAGAACTGGGGATGCGCTAATTATAGGGGAGGAACTCCAAGGACTCCGAGAGTGAGTAGAAAATGCTCTAGAACTAGTGCACAACTAGCCTTGGGTATAGGGACTCTAAACGCACCAAGGAAAGAAAAGGAGACTAGCCTAGAAGAAGAAAGAAACTCTATGAGATAAAAGGTGAGATCCTAGAGTTATGGGATATGAAATATTGAATGGATTTAAAGGAGGATCGTTCTTTCTCCACAAGGTTTGGCAGTTACACATGATGGAATTAATTTTTATTTAATAATTCTTCTTGGAGAGGTGGAGATAACGGCTGTGAGTTAAAGGGTTTCCTTTAAATAGGGAAAACAATATAATAGGGGTGGAGCTGAAAAGTACAAGAAAAAAAGGGTGAAATTGAGGAAAAAGCCATACATTTTGATAAGTCAAGGGTTTCCCAACTCTTGGGAGATTTTAGATATCATTTATCGGTTTTAAAAATGGCATTGAACCACTTTAAAAGGTTAAAAAGACATAAAAGTGGTGTTATAGGAAAACTAGGGAATGAAACCCTAACACCCATATATGGCCGATTAGTGAGACTGATCGGTGAAACTGATCGGTGAAGCTGATTGGGTGAAGCTGATCGGCTGAAGCTGATCAAGTGAAACTGATCAGATGAAGCTGATCGGGTGAAGCAAATCAGTGAAACGGGTCGGGTGAACCCGATCGGGTGAAGCTGATCAAAGAAACTGATTGGGTGACAACCGATCGGTGAGACCGATGGGTGAAACTAATTGGTGAGACCGATGGGTGAAACTAATCAGTGAGACCAATGGGTGACACCAATCGGTGAGGCTGATGGGTGAAATTGATCGATGATACCGATCAGTGAGACCGATGGGTGAAACTGATCAGTGAGACTGATAGTTTAAACCAACATGTGAAACTGATCGGTGATACTGATGGGTGAAACCAGTGGAGATGATCTTTGAAGATGATCATGTGAAGCTGATCACTGAAGATGATCTATGAATCTAACTAGTGAAGCTAATCTGTGAAGATGGTATGTGAGACTAATGGGTAGAACTGATCGGTGAGACCGATCAGTGGCACTGATAGGTGACATTGTGGTGACACATTTCCACTAACACTATCATCCTCTTGACTCACCAATGGTGTCTAGGACACCCCAACACTTAGAAATTGACAAATTAATGGACCAAGAGGGTCAGGGCCATTGATATCTAGAAAAATGAATGTTAGTGAAACCTGAGTGGCTAGCTGGTAGGGTGTATTGGATACCCTTTTAATTAGGGTATTTTTTAAATTTTATCCCTCATTTCCCCCTCAGGATTAATCTACTTGGAAAAAAAATTTGAGATCCATTTATTTATTCTTTCCTCTTCACCTACGTCCATTTATTTCCCTTGTATATGGATGAATTCGTGTATGATTCATTGGTGAATCTGATTAACATCATCCATTCTTCTTTGATTTTGACTTTGACTTCCTCATGTGGTGGTATATAATCATGTTGTTCATCATGGATGATTCCTATTTTTATGTATTATAATTTTCAACCCCTATATGTCTCAAATATCATCAAATTATCTTTCTCCTTGGTCATTATGGTCAATGATTGATCTTTTTCTTGATTTTGATTTCATAATCTAATGATTATTCCACCAGGTCTTAGTGGAATTGTCCATGAACGATGGGTGTTTCCAATGCTTTCCCTGGGGTGCGTGAATCCATCTTGTTCAAGGTCAATGACACTGTTTTTTTCCCCACATTTCTGCTTTCTAAAGGCGGGCAACATCTATTCCTTGTTCAGGGACGTTTTCTCCTTGATCGAAATGAGATGATGTAATGTCGGTTCTTCCTTTTGTTGATTCCTCCTCGGAACTCGTCACCTAATACGTGTCTCCCTTATATATTAAGTCTTTGTTCATGAAACTCTTCCCAGTAACATATCTTTGTGGACGCTGGTTAATTACACTACTTCCATCAGGACATTCCATGGGGCCTTGACATGTTAGCAACCTTCGGTTGGAGTAGATGACAACATCAGGAATGTCGGGGCATCTATGGATGCATGGACATTGGGGAATCTATATTCTTCTTCAGAAGAGGGCATCTCAAGGGGGAAGAACCAGAGGCATCCCATGTCAGTCATGGGGTATCTTATTCTAGAGGCATGTCTCTGTGTTTTTCCTTAGCTTCCCATGTTTAACATGGGGTATGGCGTGAGTTTAACATCTAGCGGAGATGGTTACACTGAAGGCATGTCTTATAAGGTTTTCCTCAAGCATCTCATGTTTACCATGAGGTAGGTTGCAATTTTAACATCTTGCGGAGACGATTACACCAGAGGCGTGTCTTCTGAAGTTTTCCTCAGGAATCTCATGTTTAACACGAGGTAGGCCACGAGTTTAACATCTTGCAGAGACGGTTACGCCAAAGGCATGTCTTCTGAGGTTTTCCTCAGGCATCTCATGTTTAACACAAGGTAGGCCATGAGTTTAATGTCTTGTGGAGATGGTTACACCAAAGGTGTGTATTCCGAGGTTTTCCTCAGGCATCTCATGCTCAATACAAGGTAGGCCATGAGTTTAACATCTTGCAAAGATGGTAACGCCAATGGTGTGTATTCTGAGGTTTTCCCCGGGCATCAAATGTTTAACACGAGGTAAGCCACGAGTTTAACATCATGTGGAGATAGAATGAGGGTGATCAGAATTTCCCATAGAGATGGATCAGATTGGTAAATCCCTTTGAGGGAATACATGGAAGGTTTACCAGGTGGATGGATCAGAACACTCAATAAGAGAAGTCCCAAGATGGTGTGTCCCATAAAGGTAAAATGTCATATTATGAAGGCTAATCTGGACACCACTGAGGGCGGATCATGGAGTGTGTACCCCAGAATAGGGGAACACAAAGGTTTACCATTGGCTGGGATTGAACCTTGTGGAGGTTTCCTACGTACCCTGTATAGATGACTGGGATTAAAACCCACGTAGTTCGAAGGGGTGAGAAATCAGGATGTACAGAAAGAACAATAACCTGGATACTTGTTGGGCCTTGTGCATGGATAGCATCCCATTCCAAGAGGGATACTCTTGGGTGGATGGTTATGGATTGAGTGGGTTTTATGCATGGTTAGATTCCCAGGAGCCGCAAGGCGTGGCGCTTGGATGAATGGCATGATCTCACCGGTATGTGGCGGCCTGGGTAAGAATCAGGATGGATGATAGATAGTTTAATGAAGTGGAGGTAGAATGATATAGAGCTGTCGTGAAGGTGATGATAGTGTTGGTCTTGAGCCTCGAAGAGACTTCCTACGTATCCCCTAGAAGGGAATCAAAGTCCTTGTAGTTCGGTGGGATGATGGGACACTTGAGGAGGCAGCCCGTGAAAATGGAAACGTGGATAGGATCTGGAGAAAATGGAACCTCTAGTTTGGGTAATGATCTTCCCGGAACACATGGGATCAAGGGATCGATCAGGATGAGACATGGGTGATGGACTTGAACCTCATGGAGGCTTCCTACGTATCCCCTTAGCAGGGAATCAAAGTTTTCATAGTTCGTCTGACGATGGATTACCATCGATTGGGGACTTCAACTACTTACCACCGAATGAGGTTGACAACAGGTTACTACTAAATGGGGTCGACAAAGGCTTACAGATATATGGGATTGACAACATCTTACCATTGGATAGAGTATTGACAATGGCTCACCACTGGATAGGGGATAGTTTAGTGTCATGCGGGAAAAAAGGGGAGTACAGTTTAAGGTCATGGAGGATGGGGGTAGACCGACATCAAGGGGTAAAAACCTATGGATAGTGGGTTTGAACCTCAGAGAGGCTTCCAATGTACCATGACTTGGAAAGGATAAAATATCACATAGTTAAGGTGGTGTGTTTGGTGAACCGACGTGGGGATAGTCGGGACCAATGGGTGGTGGGCTTGAACCTCAAGGAGGCTTCCTATGTACCTCACCTTGGAAAGGATCATAGACCACATAGTTCAAGAGGAGTGGGTGCCAATGTGAAGATGGTTGGAACAAAGGGGTGTTGGACTTGAACCTCAGGGAGGCTTCCTACGTACCTTTCCTTGGAAAATATCAAAGACCACGTAGTTCATGAGGAGTGGGTGCTGGCGTGAAGGGGGTCCGAACCAATGGATGGTGTTGGGCTTCAACCTCAAAGAGGCTTCCTACGTACCTTATCTTAGCAAGGATCAAAGTCCACGTAGTTCAGGTGGGTGTTTGGGGCTTACACTCTAGGCTGCCCAGAGATGATGTCATGGTCGATGCTTACTACTCTAAGCCCACGTTAGTTGTGCTCGAAGTGAGAGAAAAGAGAGGGAAAAGACTTGACTATCACGGCACAAAGGTGCGTCCATGAAGGGTGGTGAATGGGGCTTACGCAAGGATGCTTCCCAGGTGCAGCTAAGGAGTTGAAATGGTGGATGGGGCTTACGCAAGGAAGTTTCTCGGGTGCCACTATAGAGAAGCAATGGTGGATGGGGCTTATGCAAGGATGCAGCCTGGGTGCCACTATGGAGTGGCAATGGTGGATGGAGCTTATGCAAGGAAGTTGTTCAGGTGCTGCTATGGAGTGACAATGGTGAATGGGGCATATGCAAGGAAGTTTCCAAGTTACCGCTATGGAGTAGCAATGGTGAATTGGGATTTCACAAGAAAGCTTCTCGGGTGGTTCTATGGAGCGGCAGTGGTTGATGGGGCTTACTCAAGGAAGATGCCCAGGTGCCATTATGGAGTGGAAATGGTGGGTAGGGATTACGCAAGGAAGCTTCCCAGGTGCCGCTATGGAGCAGCAATGGTGGCTAGGGATTATGCAATAAAGCTGCCCAGGTGCCGCTATGGAGTGGTAATGGTGCATGGGGATTCCTCAAGGAAGCTTCTCAGGTGCCGCTATGGAGCGGAAATAGTGGATGAAGCTTACGCAAGGAAGCTACCCGGGTACCTCTATGGAGCGACAAAAGTGGATGGGGATTACGCAAGGAAGATTCTCGGGTGCATCTATGGAGTGGAAATGGTGGATGGGGATTACACAAGGATATTTCTCGAGTGCCACTATGTAGCGGTAATGGTGGATGGGTATTAGGCAAGGAAGTTTCCTGGGCGCCGCTATGGAGCGGCAATGGTGGATGGGGCTTACACAAAGAAGTTTCCACGGTGCCTCTATGGAGTGAAAATGGTGGATAAATATTACAAAAGGAAGTTTCCCAGGTACCACTATGGAGAGGGAATAGAGGATGGGTCTTAGGAAAGGAAGCTGCCCGGCTGCCGCTATGGAGCGGCAATGATGGATGGGGCTTATGCAAGGAAGCTGCCCGAGTGCCACTATGGAGTGGCAATGGTGGATGGGGCTTACAGAAAGAAGCTCCACAGGTTCCGCTATTGAGTGGTATTTGTGGATCGGGCTTACACAAGGAAGCTTCCCTGGTGCCGCTATGGAGTGACAATGGTGAATGGGGCTTATGCAAGGAAGCTTCCCATGTGCAGCTATCAAGCGACAATGGTGGATGTGGCTTACGCAAAGAAGCTGCTCGGGTGCTGCTATGGAGTGGAAATGGTGGATCGGTCTTACGAAAGGAAGCTTCTCGGATGCCTTTATGGATCAACAATGGTGGATGGGGTTTATGCAAGGAAGTTAGTCGGGTACCGCTATGGAGCGGCAATGGTGCATGAGGCTTATGTATGGAATCTGCCTAGATGCCACTATGGAGCGGAAATGGTGCATTGGGCTTATGAAAGGAAGCTACCCAGGTGCCAGTATGGAGCGACAATGGTGGATGGGTTTTATGCAAGGAAGCTTCTCGGGTGCCGCTATGCAGCTGTAATGGTGGATGGGGATTATGCAAGGAAGCTGCTCGGGTGCCACTATGAAGAAGTAATGGTGGATGGGGCTTATGCAAGGAAGCTTACCAGGTGCCGTTATGGAGTGGCAATGGTGAATGGGGCTTATGAAAGGATGTTTTCTGGGTTCCACTATGGAGCAGCAATGGTGAATGGGTATTCTTCAAGGAATCTTCCCAGTCGCGGCTATGGAGCGGCAATGGTAGATGGGACTTATGCAAAGAAGTTATCTGGGTGCTGCTATGGAGCGGCAATGGGGGATGGGGATTACGCAAGGAAGATGCCCGAGTGCGGCTATGGAGTGACAATGGTGGATGGGCCTTATGCAAGGAATCTCCCTGGATGCCGCTATGGAGCGGAAAAGTTGAATGGGTCTTAAGTAAGGAAGCTTCCTAGGTGCTGCTATGGAGCAAAAACAGTGGATGGGTCTTACACAAGGAAGCTGCCCAAGTGCTAATAAAGAGCAAAAATGGTGGATGCAGATTACGCAAGGAAGCAGCCTATTTGCTTCTATGGAGTGGAAAAGGTGGGTGGGGATTAAGCAAGGAAGATCCCCTGGTGCCGCTATGAAGCAACGATGGTGGATGGGGCTTACACAAGGAAACTTCCCGGGTGCCTCTATGGAAAATAAATGGTTGATGGGGATTACGTAAGAAAGTTGTCCGGGTGCGGATATGGAGTGGTAATAGTGGATGGGGATTACGCAAGAAAGCTGCCCGGGTGCTGTTATGGAGCGATAATGGTGGATGGGGCTTATGCAAGGAAGCTACCCGAGTGCGACTATGGAGTGGCAGTGGTGAATGGGGCTTCCGCAAGGACAGTTCCCAGGTGCCGTTATAGAGCAGGAATGGTGGATGGGGCTTATGCAAGGAAGCTTCCTGGGTGCCTCTATAGAGAGACAATGCTGTATGGGGTTTATGGAAGGAAGCTGATGAGGTGCCGCTATGGAGCGGCAATTGTGGATGGGGCTTACACAAGGAAGCTGCTTGGAGGTCTTCCTCATGTCTGGTCGTGAGGTCATCCCAACTCAGTGGTGGGTTGAGGCCTTCACCTTTGAGCTAGTTCACAAGAGGGATAACACCAAGGGGCGTTGGAATCAGTCCGAACAAAGGGAGATGAAAAGTGTGAATCACATGCACTACATTCATAATTCCATGATGGTGGCATGGTGATGAAGGATAATTGTTGATCATGTTCGAAACACAACATCCATATCGCGTCAGCCTGAAATGGGGACAAACAAATGAGGGTCGACTGCTGACCGTGTTCGAAACACAAGACCTGAATCGAAGTGTTGTCCAAAGACTTATGGGGCATTGGCCCCGGACAGTAGGTGAGCCGATGTGGCATGGGACCAGGCTGTTGGGGGGTCCATTCAGACATGTAAGAGGATTAAGATCCGAATGAAGGACATGCAAAGCGTGAGGTGGTGTGATGGAATGTTTAAATAGATTCCAATGCTCTTGAAGTTATGACACTGTGATAATGGGATAATGCATCTTATGCTTGGAACATAAGGCATCTCTTATTTGGAATAAGAGGCATCCTATTATTGAACTATAGGTAATGCTATAGTTTATAGTCATGTAGAGAGGACTGCTGAAATCTTATGCTTGGAGCATAAGTCATCTCTTGTTTGGAGCAAGAGGCATCCTATATTTTTCACATAGGAAATACTATAGTTTATAGTCATGTACAAGGGATTATTGTAATCTTATGCTTGGCACAAAATGAAAATATTATATTGAGGAACAGGCATCCTATTATTGAATAATAGGGAATACTACAGTTTATAGTCATGTAGAGAGGACTGTTGGCATCTTATGATTGGAGCATGAGACATCTCTCATCTAGAGAAAGTGGAATCCTATATTTGGAACATAGGGTGCACTACAATTTATAGTCATGTAGATAGGACTGTTAGGCATAAGGTTCCTAGAAAATGTTTGTGTGGGGGATTACGCAAGGGCGGCCCTTTCTAGTTCAACCTGGCATAGGAGTCAAGTGATAGGGTTCAGATGAGTTGATTGAGGAATGGTTCAACTCAAGGTACTCGGGGGGGATTGATGATGAGAATCTCAACTCACGACATGGGAAACAGACCAAGAGGAATATTCTAACTCAAGGTTTTTCATGGTGAGCGTATGAGTATCTCAAATCATGGTATCCCATAGGTGGAAGGCGGATGTGCATAAAGGAACCATGGAAATTGTTGACTTCCTGGCCCAAAAACTTCACAGTGCGACTCTCCATTTCTAATGGGGGTTCAGTGACGGTTGCGAAGGGACTGGCCTGAAGTATTGAGTTTGTAGCTCAACACTAACCCTGAGCGGGGGTGTGGGGGAACATCCCCCACGATATGGACTAGGGGAATAGGCATGGGCACTATTGTTCATAAGATGGCCTACACAGAGGATGGGCTGCGTGCAAGATTGGACTGGGCGGCAAGATGGAAGATATGCGCACAAGATGGAAGGATTGCGTGCAAGAGGGACGGTCTGTACGCAAGACGGAAGGGTTTCATGCAAGAGGTAGGGGTTTTGTGCAAAAGGGGAGGGTTACACGTAATATTGGACTGGGCGGCATAGGTACGTGCTAGATTCAACACCTTGGTATTTTTGCATGTAAGATTAAAGTCTTGAATGCAAGCAGGTTATCTTGCAAGCAAGATTGGAAGTTTTGCGCGCAAGCACAGAATCTTCCATGCACCAGACTTAGGCAGAAACTATGCCAGGTGACGATCAAACCATTGTGGGCGCGCATGAAAGTGGACACATATGGGACCTATCACACAAGATCTCACGTGAAGGATTCCATTCTTCCACACGAGTGCAAAAGAGGCAGTCTTACACACAACAGAGCAGCGGCCAACCTCTGGAGAGCCTCCTAAAAGGGGTGTGGGCTGCACATGTATTTATCAACAAACTCGAGATAAGTTGCGTGTAAGATGCCGTGTGCACAAGTTGTTTTCTGCCTGAGGTGGTGCGTGTAAACTTTTTCACACGCAAGTTGTTTCTCGTGCTACCTACAGTGGGCGCATGTGCAAAGGGGGATTTGACATTTCATTTGGCATAGAAGAATCTTGTGCATAGATGCTCCTCTTGCACGCACCTCTCAAAACATGTTCACACCTTCCTTAGATGTTTTTCTAGTAGCATGGGCGGCAGATGAAATCTTAGTGGTCACGTGAAAGGTTTGTGTGACATGTTGCGAACACAATTTTACAATTGCACGCAAGATTCCATACTTGCATGAAAAACATCCATTCTTGCATGCAATATTTAACTTCTTGCACACAAAACCATAATTCCTACAAGCAAGATTTCTCTTCTTGCACGCAAAACCATAATTTTCCCCAAAATTGTCATGGATGGCCATTTCCAGCAGCCTGACTTTGAACAGCCATAACTTTTGATCCATAACTCAGTTTGGGCACCACGACCAATCAAATTTAATCTTGCGAAACGATATATGATCCAGGATCATATATGGAAAAATTTAGTGAATTACATGGATTAGTTTTCTGGTGCCAACAATGGGAATTTCAGTTTTTATTGCTAGAGGATGTCTCATGATGATGAAATCAGGTTTTAATTAGATTTTTTTGAATGTATGTCCCGTTTTTTTATTCTATAAATTTTGGTCAAATTGAATTGCATCAACCATCGTATCATGGAAAAAAAATTGGTTATTTTACATGACATTGATTTTGGAGTGTGCTAGTAGTGGCCAAAACTCCATTGGATGACTTTGAGTCTAAGGTATTTCATCCATTTGAATTATCCTAGAGATTGAAATTTAGTTATATTAAATTGTCCTTTAAATTATTTCCATGTGATAAGGATTTTCTCTAGGATGATATTGGAAGAGTTTTATAGACCTTCCATGGGTGGATAGTCATCGTTCCAACATGGTGATGATTCATAGTGATTCATTCAACAAGTATTCCTTTCACCTTTGGTTATGATTTGTCTATTAATCATTTAATTAATTATAATTTTTTATAATTAATTAAATTGGAATACTCAGGAATGAGTTAGCACCATTTGGTGTTTCATGGAGGCCAAATGGAAATAAATAGACTTTGATAAATCTGATAGGATTTTCTTATATAAGAGTTTACTTTTTAATAGGTTAGGTTATCCCATGTGATCTGTCCTATGGTAGTATTCATGGTTTATTTTCATGTGATATAAGGTTTTAAACCTTGGTCAAAATACCTATAATTCATAATTATGTTATGAATTAGATGAATTTATTAGTTATTATAATGAAATAAAAGTACTAAAAATTAATGAAACTGTGCCTAAATTAATAATCATAGTGCTAAGGGCCATGAAAGACACTTGTATACAAAATAGATACCATTTGTTGATGGTTGATTCCTGAATCATTAATTTTTTACTATAGATTATATAGAGACTGTAACACCCCAGAATGATAAAGGGTTAGATGAATTAATGACATGACTCGTATCAACAAGGTGTGCATTTTTTATAGGAGCATACATAATTTAAACTCCACAATTATACATGCTTGGGATAGAGTAGTGATCATGATGGGTGACTTTTTGGAATGTTTCCATGTGTGTGTATGAGTGAGGATAATTCACATTGGAAAGAATGTGTTATCATATGGGGGGAAATCATTAGTTAAATGATCCATTCGGGAAAATGGGTGGGTCTCATGGATGGGACCACATGGCTTTGAGGAAACTAGTGGCACCTGGTGGTCCAAGACCCAATGGACATGTTAAGTTGGGGTTTTTGTGTTGTCAGTAGAGCCTAGTTGTTGCATTGGTATTCGATAAAGAACTCATCCTTTTGTGTGTTGACACCACCTAGTTTGAAATTTGCGGTCCACAATGAGCATGTTGTGCTCCAAAGGGGGTGAATGTAACACCCCATAATGAAAAAGGGTTAAATGACTAAATTAAACGACTTATGTAAACACGGTGCACCTTTATTTTTAAGATATTACCCGTTTAGAAGTCCATAGTTATGTTTTTTTTTCCTGGAGTAGTGATTTGGATGGGTAACCATCTGGGAAGTTTCCCAAGGTGTGTGTGAGTGAGAAAAAAAATAAATTATAAAGAATATGTGTTGGCCTATGGGGATATTCATTAGTTATATGAAATTTTTGTTCATGTGGTTGGGCCCCATGGAGGAGACCACATGTCTATGGGGGAAACTAGTGGTAACTGGTGGGCCAAGACATAATGGCAATGTAAAGACAGGGGTGTTTGCGCTGTCAATGGGGCCTAGTTGTTACAGGCACCGTTGGTTGTTTGATTATTCTAAATGATACAAAGTATTCTTGAAACAATTTATTAATATAACATGTATTGTTCCTGTCTATACTGTGACCCATGTAGACACATTTATATAATTGGAAACCCTTGTTTGACATGTTATTCATGATGTGGTGTGACTGGATATCCCATTAGACCTTTATTTTGTATCATGACCGAATGAACATGTTAATGTGGGTATTATATACTATTAGAAAGGACCGGTTATTACATTAATATTAGATTAGGAACCCAACATTAAGTGTGGTGGAACTTCCTGGGTTAAGATTTAGGGTCCAAAATGAGAAATTTTTTCACTAAATGAGGTGAATGTAACACCCTTGAAAGATAAAGGGTTAAATGAATAAATTAAACGACTTGTGTCAACAAGATGAACCTTTATTTTTAGTAGATTACCTGATTAGAACTCCACAGAAAAGCGTGATTGGATTGGAGTAGTGATTAGGATGGGTGATATTCTAGGAAGTTTCCTAGGGAATGTATGAGTGAGGAAAAATTACACAGGAAAGCACATGTGTTGACCTTTATGGACATTCATTAGTTGAATGACCCATTTGAGAATTTTTTTGGGCCACATGCAGGGGACCACGTGGCTATAGGGAAACTGGTGGTACCTAGCAGACCAAGACCCAACTGCCATATTAAGGAGGGGTTTATGTGCTGTCAGTGGGGCCCAGTTTTTATAGATACCCTTGGGTGTTTAATTATTCTATTTGATACCAATTAGTTGGAACCCCTTTATTAAGATAATATCTATTGTTCCTATCTATATAATGAACCATGTAGATACTCTTATTGCATTGGAAACCCTTGTTTGACATGTTATTTAGGATGTGGTGTGCATGGGTAGCCCTTGAGACCTTTATTTGGTAAGGATTATGAGTTCATTTATATGGTGCACCTTATATGTGGTTATATCATAGCCTTTTGAATACTTTATATGCATCTTAATAATTTCTTTATCATTTATTACTCTTTACAATTTTCATTACTTGTGGAATGTTTGATTAGATTTTTTTGTTCCTTGCTATGTCATTTATCATTCATGTAATATTTCATATCCTATGGAATACTTATTATGATTTATTATTCCTTGTTATGTTATGAATTACATATGGATTTGTCATAGCTAGTGGAATCTCTATTCCTGGTTCAGGTTGAGAGGTGGCCCTAACACACATAGCTGGATCCATAGAGGGGGTGTAGATGACATAACTTATTGGTGATGGATCTTTATAGGATGGTTATCACCTTAACTTATAATGTTTTTATCCCATGGGAATACCATGCTCTATTTGAAGACTGACCATATATATCAGTTTCATCTATCAATGGTGAATTTACATATGTATGAGAGAGTCCCATTAGTTAGTATGTTCCTAGAATGCATGCCATCATAAGAGACCAGGTATCCTTGTGCCTTGTGTTTGAAAATATCTTAAAGGATAGAAAGGAATATTTCCTAAAATTTGGAATGTTTATTATCTATTAAATGTGGGGAGAAGTCAATTGGAATGATTTAGGTCATGTGATGACCACCTGTGATACTCTTATGGCATGGTGTCTTCATAGGTATGGTCAGGGGTTCATAGCATCTTATTTTTTACATGACCTCTTGGTATATGGTTGATTATTTTTTACTTGGGATTTGGTTTCCATTATGCATTTAGATTTATATAGCATAGCACTTATTATGCATGTTTATATATTACTTATCTATTATGATACTAAGTTTGTTAGATGCATAAAAACAATTTTTTACTAATTAGTTTTTAGATTTCATTGGTATTTCTCTACTGAGTATTACTCACACACTTCTTGGGATAACAAGGTACATGGATACCCAAGAATCCCTCACTTGTTATAGGTATACTTTGGGTTGAGGCATAAGTTTAATCATTAAGTTGGATAGCTCACTATGAGTCTATAGATTGGGAGTAGGTGAGGCTTAGAGTTGGTTTAGAGGCTCTTTTTTACTTTTATTATTTTTAACAATTGTATATGTGATCATCCTAGAGGAAAATAAGTGTCCCTGTATTTATCAAATTCCATTAGAGTCTGTTACTTCCAAATTAATTCATTATAGATAGTATGATATTGGATTTCATATACTCTATTCATTTATTGTTATATGTTTGGTTATTTATCTATTAATGTGAACTCTTACTATGGTTATAGTCTCCCTGTAATTTAACTTTATACACTCACTTTGATTTGATAAACTCTTATATATGTGGAGGCATGCATGTGGTTATTTGGTACTCCGACATAGACTTGGTGATTTAGGTCAGGTATTGAAATGATAAGAAATATATTTTTGATGGTGGAACTCTTCATATTGTTGTAAAGGGTGATTTTTCTATTTATATATTTAATATATACTTGTTAGAGTTTCAATTCATGTGGTTCAAATTAGGGTTAAAGAAAAAACAAGATCTTATTAAGATAATTTCTATACGACCTTTGAATATAGAGAATAGAAATTCATGCATGGTTTTATAGTGGGGTACAAAGGACCGAAGGATATAACATTGTACTTAATTAGAGTTTTATAAGGTTTATTACATGATAAAAAATTACTTCTGTGTTTTGGAATAAGTGTAAGGGTCACTTAAGTGAGAAAGGTATTGAAATATTATATGTTAAAGGAGTCATGAATATTAGAAACATAAAGTATGGAACATGTGAAGAATTAATCCTTGGGATGTAGTGGAATATTTAGTTCTAATATAATGTTATGAAGTCAAAGAACCAAAAGTTATAGTTTGTTCATATGTATTTATAGGTCCATGTTTGGTTTAATCTAACAGAGGTTCACTATATTATGTCACATCGACACTTTGACATGAAAGGTGTTGGTTTTAATTACTAAATAAAAGTTTGATTTATTCTAAAACTTCATATAATTGAGATATATGTTATAAAATAATTCATAAAGATAAATGAATTGTTTTTGGTATGAAAAATGGTTAGTATTAAAAAAGAGTATATTTACATAGGTTTTATTGGTGGAAGGGAATAATGTTTAAGAATACCATACTATTGGGAAAAAATACCTCAAGGTAACATTGTAGAATTTCTGTGTTGGTTGTGTTTATTGACAATGTGAGTTTTCATGGTGAATTGTAGAGTTCCAGAGATGTTGAAAATCCATTTTGGAAAAGAACCATGAATAAGGAAGATAATATATGGAAGCGGTACAAAATAACTGATACAAGGTGGCATCATTTTCTTGTGTTTGCCAAAAAATTTGGGGTCTAAAATTTGGAATTTGGTGAGCATCACGAAAAGTGGATTTCTGTGAAGTTATCATCAAAAATTTTCAAAGGAATTAATTTCATGATGATGGGATTCATGATATAGTTTTCACGAAGATATGAAGGATGTTGATGGTGTTCTTTGCAATTACAATGAGCTTCGCGAATGGAAGAGGTGAAGAGATTTTCAAGAAAGCTTTGTGGATTAAAAGAAGAATGTGAATTAGGGTGGCACAAAGGAAGTAGGATCATTGCAACATCACAAAGTTTATTATGGAACGCTTCATGACTATGACGAGAATTGAGAATCTGGAAAAAAATCCATGGTGCTTCATAAAACAGAGTGAATTTTGGAATAAATTTTAGAGCATTTCGATTTGGTTCTGACGTGGTGCTGATGAGGCTGGAAGGTTCTGGAGTTAGTGGGAAATGCCTATAAATATTCCAAGGCCACCTTGAGAGAAGGATACAGGTCAAATTAAAAACATTAAGCTCTTAAATTGTGAAGGATATTCGTAGAGTAGGGAGATTCACAAAAGAAGAGGGAATTCGCAGAGCCAGTTGAGATCTGGAAAAGGAAGGCACACCGCAAAGCCGAGTTCAGCTTTGCGGAGGATGTGTGCTTCGCAAAGGCTTGTTTATCTTTGAGAAATTGCAAAGAACAGTGTGATATCTGTGATTCAGTGAGCTCTAAGATCTAGAGATCTCTGCAATCTAGTGAGATTTTCAAACCTGTGAGCACTATGAACCTATGAGCTTCAGGAAGAGGTTGGAGAATTGTGAAGTCCTGTTTGAGATTCACAAAAGTGGGAGCATTGAAAAGGAAACATTCTTTGAGAAATAATATCAAAATGGATTGTCGTGTTATTAGTGGGAAATTGGTATTCATCTATGGATGAAAGTGGAACTTAAATAGAGCATCTATTTACAGATGAGGATGCATTCATTAGAGATAATGAAGGTAGAATGTAACACCCCGAGATTTTATGAAAAATATTCTTTTTAATTTCATTAATGTCTTCTATTGTACGCTACACCAAAAGGATCTTTCACAACACGCATCTTTGACTTTCCTTGCATTACACGCAATCACGACCTTCCTCGATAGCGTGTGTAGTACGCAATAACAAGTTTCACTAAACAACAATATGCTATTAAAATATTATTAAAACTAGCTGTTATGAATAGTAATAACCACTTTTTGAAATTTTGTAAATTTTATTTTTCAAAATGGACTTCATTTTTGGATTCGGAATATCGAAATTAGCTTAGGGTGAAATTTTGGTACTTTTCGGATAACTTCCATTTTCTGATGAATAGTGAAAATTACTAAATTTTAATTAAAAACAACCTTTTTAATCGAAATAATTAATAGTGATAAATTATTAATTTGAGTGGTTTTAAAGTATATTTAGAATATATTTTTACAATTTAATACAATTTTGGTCATTGGATGTAATTTCACATTTAAACCAGACATAAACAAGTGTCAATCTTTTGATAGTTATTATCTCTTAAGAACACGCTATTTGTTTTGACGACGGGAATTAATTTTTAAATTAAGTAATGAAACTGATATGTTTTGAATTTGGTAAAATAGACATCATTTTTCAGTTCATAATATCAAATATAGATTAGGCCTAATTTTTGGTATTTTTCTAGAAACCTTCATTTTTTTGATGAATAGTGAAACCACTAAGTGGTACTTTAAAAAAATGAATTTTTCATAAAACTTAATTTTACCGCTTCTGTGAGTGGAATTTCAAAAATCCGAGAGAAACGGTTGATTTCAGTAAGTAAAATGTGGTTCAATGAGATGAAAATAATTTTTGGTGAATAGTAACTTTTTACTTTTTTTTACCACGGTTAAAAGTAAATAGGGTAATTAAGGGTCAAAATGATATTATTATTACCCTAACACATGTCCTAATTATATTGGATAAGTGTAATTAGACCAAAAACAACCTTAGGAATAACATATGACCATTTAGGCCCACTTGGATTAGATTAGGACATTTATTATTAATTTATTTAAAGAAGGGTTAAAATAGTTAAAATCAAAGTTTAATAAGTATATCATTTTTAATATAGGGTTATACATAAGATCAATTCGACTATAAATATTCATTAGAAAGATAAAAATATTTCCTATATAATGGTATTTTATTTGTAATTTTTAGACATTAAATAATTTAATTTATTTATGACACAAAGATAATGCAGTAATTATCTTATTAATGAAATATTGACATAATTGATGTTATAAATACCAAAATAAATGTAATTTGAGACTTTATATGAATTAAACTAATTTTCTAGGTTAATATGACATGTTATTATTGATATAATTAACTTTTTTTGAACTAATCAATCTGTTATGATTTTCAAAAAAATGAATTACTAAATAGTGTCAAAATTGACATAAAATAGTTTTTTTTAAAACAAATATTATATTATTAATTGTTATTTTATTCATAAAATTATAAGGTTCTTCCAAATGACTTAGATAAATTTATATATATTAATAATAAACAACTTGGGGTTCGTTTGGCTTCTTATAAAAAGTTTATTGACCTTATAGTGTAAGAACACAAAAAGACACGGTAAAAGTAAAACTATCAAACTTAATGTTAAATCTAAATTATAAGTTTAAAATAGGAATCTAAACTTATCTAAATTATATTTGATGAGATTATTTAGACCCATACCCACCTTAGCTTCGAAATAAATCAATTTGGAGCTATTTAAAACCGAATTTGGCTTTATAATAAAATAATATTTTTAGTTATTCCAAAGGTGCTCCTCTCCTCCCTTATAAAAGGGCACCTCCTCCCTCTCTTCCTCACACCACTTTGAGCCTTCAATCTCGGCCAACCCCTGCCAAATTCTATTCTACACTTCCCTAGAAACATCCTAGAGGTCCTGGTCTTCTTCAAAGACCAATTTCAGTGCCCTAAGAGGAGGACCCAAATAGGCACTTCAAAGAAGAGGTAATGTTCGTTACCGATTCTTTCAACTTTATTTCTTCTTCCAGTTCTTCTTCTTTAGTTTTTTCATTTTGAAGTAATAACATCAGTATCACTAATATAATGATATGTTATTGTAAGTATGAAACAACCCTATTTCACCATCTATCCATCCTATGGAAAACGAAATCACCGCACGTGCGTACGTACGGAATACCGTCTCCACGTTGTGGTGTAATCTATTTTCCACCACCACCTTACTTGGATGGGTATAATGGTGTAAATAATTACTATATATGATTATTGTAAAGTTATATTGATTCTGAAATAGTATACATACACTCCAATACTATTCCATGATCATGGGAACGATATCATCGCTCGTGCGTACGTACGGACTATCGTCTCCATGACGCGATGAGATTCATTCTCCATGTTAACCATTCATGAATGATTATAAAGTATATATAATAATTAATCATGAAATATATGGAATAATAATGATACTGGATTTATGTTTATATATATGTATGTCATCTACTTAATTCCATTCAACTCAATAAGGAAACGAAAATAGCATTCATGCGTACGTACGACCTACCGTCTCCATGAACTGTGTATTTCTTTCCATTTACTGATCTATTATATATATGTATATTATGAATATAAATTATATATAAATCATGTTTTATATTCTGTAATTAAGTAATCATGATCTAAGTAATCATATGAATAATTACAAGTCAAAACACGGACGACAAATGAAACGATTTTACCCAAAACGCTCTTTAACATGGAATTTACAAAAGAACGGGTAATATAAAGTCATAAGTGAACCATATATGATATCATAACAATGAGTATGATTTTGTAATAAGTCAATGACATTATTTAAATCATTATACAGGAGGTTCGGACACTTACTAAGCAAATCGGACCTAAGGTAAGGGAAAATATCACAATCTCATTTTTCTCCGAGATTGTTTATAGTTTGGTATTTACTGGGGTGTATTTTATCATCCAAATCCATGTTTACTCAATATGAAATATTATTTCCATAAACCTACAATTTTTTAAATCCAATTTTACCCTTCAGTGAGTTTTTAGTAAAAGACATGAAAGGAATCTTTTGTCATTTTTTCATACGAGGTACTTTTTGACTTTTCTGAAAAAAGTACCAGATGAATGTTTTTTTAACTTATACGGCATGAATGGATTTTTAAAACATTATTTCCAAGAAGCTTAACTTACAAGTTTTCAAGTTTATTTTTAATCAACTTCTTTTAGTTTAGAATTGTATGACATGTTAAGAAAGGAAAAGTGTTTTTGAAGTAGAAAAGATATTTTCCTCAAGAATGGAGTTCAAGTGTTTTATCAAAATTATTTTCCTTATAAGATAGTAAAGGGTTCTGTTTATATCCCTATTATTACATTTATTTGATTATGTTGTGATGAAATTATTTTTATGAATTCCTTTATCTTATATGAATTGTTTTATGATGTCACGATGTTTAAGAATCCCATTTTTATTACATGGGTTATGCTATGATGTATGGTTTATGATTTTGTGGCACACATAAGAATGGTATCATTATGAGATGGGTGGGACCTATATCTCCCTCCAATGCATTGGGTAATGATTTTATATCTCATGAGATAGACATGGCTGGAACGGCAGGTTAAACCGGTTCAGTGAAACAAGACTGAAACGAGGAATGAACTCGGTTCAGAAAAGGACTTTGTCTACTAAGATAGTCTTGGCAATGAGTCTTGACTAATAAGAAATGATTCTCTATGATTAAGTGTGTATGCCATAAAGCTTCATGTTTTAAGTTATGATTATTACATTTCACTACCATGATTTATCCCATGTTATGAAATTATGATCTCTTTTGCAGGGTGAGATTTCCAAATTGTTATGTTCTTATGAATATGATGTGATTGATATTTATTTTGTTTACCCTTAATGAGCATTTGAGCTCACACTTTTATGTTTTCTTTTCCCCAGGATATAAATAAAGGTTTTAGGTAAGAAAAAAAGGGAAGATCTTTATGGGAGATATTGAGGATATTTCACCAAGATTAGAAGATTATATTCTGAGTTTCCAAAGAAACTAAAATATTATGGTACTTATGTGTGTGTTTTTGTAATGTACTAAGAATTCCGCAAAAGTAATGTAATGTCCATGTATGTCAAGCTTCGGGTCTCTATAGTTGGTATCAGTGGAAAGGTTTAGTCAACCATTGGAAATTAGGATGCGAGAACTTTAGTGAGATCCCTAGAGATATTTCTAAGGTATGTCTAGGGATGTCCCTGAGGTTAAGTATAAGTATAGGTTATAGTACTAGAATTAAGGTAGCCCAAGATGTTAGATATTGAAGGTACTCCCCCTTTATTATATTTTTTTCCTAGTGTTATTTTTACATCTCACGCTATTCTTTTTGGGTTTTAGACAATGGATAGAACCCGAAGGAACCGTGTTGATCAATGTAATGGAAAATGCAATGATTGTCCTCCTGAACAAACAAATGTTATGGAAGATAGAGTGAAAAATCTTATTGTTATACTTACACAAGCTATGAATCATTCTGGACTTCCAAATGAGCAGAGAAGGGAACAATATTCTATTGAGTCCTTTATGAGGCAATGTCCACCTTCTTTCAATGGGTATTCTGATCCACTTGTTGCTGAACAATGGATCAGTACTACTGAAAAGATATTTTTAGTTCTTCAATGTTCTGAACATGATAAAGTCATCTTAGCAATGTATCGTTTGGAAGGTGATGCTGATCAATGGTGAAATCTTATCAAGAATATGAGGCCAAGAGATGAAATTGAGTCCAAGGAATGGGACGAGTTCAAGAACTTATTTTTCAATAAGTACTTCCCTCGTATTCTTCGAACTAAGATGGAGAAGGAGTTTCTTGAACTAAATCAAAAGGATAATGAATTTGTTGGTATATATGAAGTGATTTTTACAAGGCTTGAAAGGTATGCATCTGGATTTATTATCCAACCTGAAAGTAAAGTTGATCGATTCTTCAGTGGCGTAAAACAAAATCTTCGAAGGGAATTAGCTATAAGAGACTTCAGTAGCTATGAAGAAATTTTGCATTGTTCTATCAAGGTAGAAATGGAAGTTGGTGTTACTTATCCATCTCATAGTTTTGACAAGAAACGAAAGATGGAGCTCAAGGAGAAATCTCAGAATAATGGTTAAAAGAAGATGAATGTTTACTTATGCTCAAAGTGTGGAAAGAAGCATAGTGGAGATTGTCTTAAAGGGACTAGAAAATGTTTTATGTGTGGAAAAGAAGGTCATCAAGCAGCTGAGTGTCGAAGTAATGGAAAAAGGGTTTCTAATGATGTGAATAAATAAAAGACTGCAGAGAACGCACCACCAACACTTCAATGCTTCAAGTTCAAGGAAATGGGGCATTATGCTAATAAATGCCAAAATCCAAGGGTTAGTGATGATCGACATGAGCAACCACTTAAAGAAAAGGACAAAGGGAAGTCACATGCGATCACTATTGGCGATGTTGAATATGACAACGATGTGGTGGAATGATTAAGTGTTTATATAATGGGATTCCAAAATAATGTTGTATATAGTATCGTGGAATATTGGAATATTGATGTATTGGTCTATTGTGGTTTTCAATAGTACTGGTAACCATAGAATGTGATTGAGATATTTTTGGAAAAAAAGATGATATGCGCATAATGAAAGGAAAACGAGAAAATGAAATGTTTTACAGTATTCATGATCTCATGATTGATATAAGGACTAAGTGATATCATGGTCTGAGTATAAATAATTTTGAGCATTTTGGTATGTGGAAAGTGTTAACTTTTAACTGCATTCATGTTTTCAATGTGGTTCAATTATTGGGTATTCATTCTTCAAGAGAATACATGATTAAGGTATTCACATGTTTGTAATTTGACCAATAAGATATATCTTATGATATATGGGGAATAAATGATGGCATTCATGTGATTGTTATATGACATTTCAAGTAATCATTTTCTTTATATTATGAGGTTGGACCGAAGTATTTTAGATAAGCCTAAAGATTGGAATGGATTATGTTGTACATAAGTTAGGATAGAACTTTTTTCGATATTATTGATGGGATGTTATAGTAATATATCTTTAGAAAAAGGACAATCTGCAGGACGGGCGACAACCCATCGCGTCGGACAAGGCTGTGGGAATCGAACCCACAACCGAAGTGTGACTGGCCTTTATCGCCTACCACTGGCCTACAGGAAGTACCTATTTAGTAGAAACTAGTTTTATTATATTAATCAGCATGATATATGAAGTATAAGTCCATTTTAAGAACCATATATGAATAATCTCACTATATATAAACTTATGTAAGTTTTGATAACTTTTCTAACCTTTTGTTTGAGACAGATGGAATGACCCATCATTCTATCACATGATCTGATAACACATCATGAATGACAAATTCAACTTCATTTCTTTAAGAGATGAAGTGGAAATTTTCCAAATAACGACCAATGGTAAGACTATACCAAAATCACAAAAGTATTTCTTATAATTCCAATTTCATCAACTTTAGGGAAATGATCTTGAATGTAACGCCCCGACCCCAGCTACCCAGAGTCGGTGCATTACTTCGTAACATTGGCATGATCACAAAAGATCAAGTCTCGAAAGACCGATTAGTTTAGTAGCCTTGAAAACACTAGATACATTCATAAAGGTTACATTACAACATAAAGTGAAAAACTAATAACAAAGTCTTCATAGTCCACACTCATATCCTCTTCTGACTATCCATGCAGGTCATTCATAAAATACTTCTTCACATCCTGGAAAATATTAAAACATTGAAAGCGGTGAGCTCAGATGCTCATTAAGGATAACAATATTGCGGAAGCTTTCATAAATAAACATAAACATTTAAGGCAATGTATGACTAAAACAAAAGCCTTTTAAACTTGAACATCAACATAATATGGCAAAAGTAAAATGAGATAATGCCATTTACATCTTCACATGGATATTCTACTGGTCGAATAATCACATGCAATATCAATAACCACTTTCATAATGATGGAATGCATAATGCCAGACTATCATAATCACGTAGTCAAGGGCTCGTTCCAAGACCACAAATAAGCTTTTGTCAAGGCCTCGTGCCAAGACACTAGTTTGTCTCATGAGACCTGCCGATGCATCGAGGAGCTATAGTGGGCTCCACCCGTCACTTATTAAGTCCAATGCATTCCTCATATGAATAGGTTTAAACATATCATAAACCATAACATAATCATATCACATAAAACATGCATAAAGGAAACATAACATTTCGACATTTCAATCACAAGATATAAATACAACACATTGATATAATAAAAATGCTTTCAAACCCATTTTCAATACCAAAATAAAAGAAAGTTAAAACTTTGTATTTATTTTTCATTAAAAAAAATGATGGCTTGTAGAGGAAGCCGAATCTCAAATAATGGTCACGGCGGCGAAGAAGTCGTTGTCACCGCATAAGTACGGAAAGAAAACATTCCCTTTTGTCATTTAGAAAAACGCTTCGTATAAAAAGATTCCTTTTGAATAAATGTAAAAGTCAAAGGAGTTTATACACCGTATAAAAGAAAGTTGTGTATAAAACGAAATATGCCTCAATGAAAGGAGATTGAGACGAAGTCCTTAAAAGATCATTTTTAAAATAAAATAGATCTATTATGTGTATTCACTATAGGTACACATAAAGAATGTAAAAATACAAAATAGGACATAATAATATCATGACATAATTTGAAAGTAAAAGATTAACCCAAAGAATTGAAGTTGGGTTAAGAAGTTCCCTTACCTTGTGTCCGACTTGACTCAACCGTTCTTTAACCTCCTGAATAATAAACTAGAGTTAATATATACCTTATTAAGAACCATTTTAAATTTCATTATCCTTTTTATATCACTTATTACAATGTTATGAACATTATGTAATTATTTAAGTTAATAACGGTCGTTTTGTCGATCTTTGGTAACTTGAGTCAACAATAAACTTCTTATAATTATAAGTTGTTCATGTGGTAGAATATCCATTATATCCAGAATTATATTCATGATTTAGATGTCATATATATCTTATATATCCAGTATATACATTCATTTATAATATTACGTAACATTTAGAGGTAAGAAATGAAATGCACCGTTCATGGAGACGGTAAGCCGTACGTACGCATGAACGCTACTTTCATTTCAATTTCATATTTAATGGAACTAAATCATAATGATATAAATGTATAATATAATTCCAGTATAATATAGTGTATAATACCATTTTCTTCATCCTTTATACATCCCACATATGGCATTAACGATTCAAATCACTTTGAGGGGGCGGTAGTCCGCACTTCCTAAAATGAAATTATCGCGTTTTACCCATAATGGAAATCATAAAGTATGAATTAAATGAGAAATACAGAAGGATAAGGAAAACATAAACATAATATATATATCATATATGAAAATAGTGTCATCAAAATGGCCACCATTATAGGTGTTAAAAGAATTTGAACAATCATCGTTTCGTGAGGCAGAAATTCGCCATCCACAGAAACAGTATGTTATTTAACCATTAGATGTAGGTGTGTGTATGTGTAGCTATAATACATCTTATAAAAACATCCTAGTATATTTAGGATACTGGTGTTGTTACAAAAGAAATTAATAAAAAGAGTTTAGGGGGTTGGAGAAGAAAAATAAAACAAAACAACATTAGAGAAGACATTACCTCAAAATCGGGTAACTCTTTTTGATTTGAGCCAAAGGCTTCCTTGGGAAGAGTTCTGCCCAAAGTGAGGCTTCTAGGAGTAATATAGAGATGTTGGGAGAGTATTTGGGCAGAGGTTGGCCGAGCCAAATGTCTTGATGGTGTGAATAAGGTGGGAGAGGTGCGGGCCTTTTATAAGTGGAGAGGAGGGGCTCTTTTGGAAAGATTGAAATGTTACATTATTACACAATGCTTTTCGGATTCTAAAGGTCCCACACTTATATAATTCAAGTATAAGGTGATAAGGGTTCTAAATATCCTCATCCAATTGGCTTTGGACAAGTGTAATCCTTGGATTTTGCATTATCTTCCCATTTTATTTAAATCGTTAAATAATGAGGTCATCGCTGCATCATCATGATGTCATAAATAATTTAATTTATTTAATGTATAAAAATTATAAAAAAAATACAATGATTTAGGAAATATTTTTATCTTTCTAATGAATATTTATAGTCAAAATTTGGACTTGTGTAACCCCACTTAAAAACTGTTTTAGTAAAACAACTCATGTTTGTGTCAATTTAATTTTAACATTAAATAAATATATATTAATGTCATTTTCCAACTAAAGTGGCTCCATGAGGTCCCCAAGTTGACCCATGGGTTGTCTTGGTCGTCCATGACTAATCCAATAGGAGTAGGACAAGTGTCAAGCTCATATCATATTATTAAAACATTGTTTTTACCTTAAACTACACTAATTACCTCTAATCGCGATTAAGAACTTAAAAGTTACTATTCACCAAAAAATTATTTTAATCTCATTGAACCACATTTTACTTCATAATGAAAACCATGTATGTCGGATTTTTGAAAATCAAAACACAGAAGTGCTAATATTTTATTTAAATGAAAAATCAGTTATTTAACTACCACTTAGTGGTTTCACTATTCATCAAAAATTCAAGTTTTTCAGAATAAGGCCAAAATTTCACCCTAAGCTATAATTGATATTCCAAATTCAAAAATGATGTCTATTTTAAAAAATTACAAACATATAAGTTTCATTAATTAATTTTATAATTAATTCCCGTTGTTACGACAAATAGCGTGTTTTTAAAAAACAATTTATATCAAAAGATTGGCAATTGTTTATGTCCAATTTCAATGTTAAATTAATTCTAATGACCACCATTGGTTAAAATGGTAAAAATATATTCTAATTATACTTTAAAACCACTAAATAGTATAACTTATCACTATAAATTATTTTTATTAAAAAAGTTGTTTTAAGTATTTTTCACTATTCATAAAAATTTGGAAGTTCTCGGAAAATTACAAAAAATTCAACATAGGGTAATTTCAATATTAGGAATACAAAAATGAAGTCCATTTTGAAATATAAAATTTCTATAAATTTAAAAGGTGGTTATTACTATTCATAATGGCTACTTTGATTAGTTGTGGTGTGTTAGAACTCGAACTTGCGTACAATGCAAGCTATTGCATTATTGAAAGAGAGGCGTATCGTGGAAGCTCGGGGTGTTACATTCTCCCCTCCTTCAATAAATTGCGTCCTCGCAATTTGAAATTTTTCTTTGAAAATAAATGGTTGAAAAAAGAAAATACCTTTGAGGAAAACCCACATCGGAAATAAGATTAATAAAATTTATCCTTAATAAGAGGGAAAGGGAAATGAAAAAGTCACCACCCAATTATGATCTCGATTAGGAGAACATTGGTGGCAATTAGAGACATATAATTGGAGGAAAAACGTAAATATTTGTAGGGAGCGATTGGGGTCATCAATCACAATCAACTGTCAAATTGAGGGCCTCAAAGCCTTCAATCTATGTTGATTTAAAATATCATCAGTTCAACAAGACATAAGGTATTAGGATAACAAATTTTTTTGTTTTAATATCCCTTTACTAAAGTTTAAGAATTAATTTATTCATTGAATAAGAGATAGGTATATATATTTATGCTTGACAATTAGAGTTTCAACCTTCAACTAATCTTTCACTCAAAAAGATAATAGAACTCAAAAATATTATACTTATCCTAATTGTATAAGGTTCCAAATGTTAACACATACCATTTAGATTAGTAAAAATTATTTTCTAATAACCAGGGACTTCCTGTAGGCTAGTGGTAGGAAATAAAGGCCTGTCGCACTATGGTTGTGGGTTCGATTCCTGCAGCTTTGTCCGACGCGACGGGTTATGCCCCACCCTGCAGGTTGTCCTTTTCCTAAAAATATAGTACTATACTATTCCAAAAATAATCTTCATAAATGTTTTAACCTTAAAAAATACTATCCAATGATCAACTTAATCCACTCCAACCTTTATAGTTATCCAAAACACCTCTGTCCAGACTTTCTCTAAAAGGTCTCTTAATTCCAAAATCACTTTCTCCGTATCAGAACCATATTATGGTTTATCTTTCTCTCAACCATATATTTTCCAAAAATTTAACCTACTATGGAGTCACTTTTCTTGGTTCCACAAAATCTCAAGTCCTAGATGAAATAGTATTGCAGTACAATCCTTATATACTCCATAATTATTATAATAAGTACATCATTGATACAACACTCAAATTACAAAATTCTTTAATAACAACATAAGAAATCTAATAATTCCTCCTCATCTGTGGTAGTATCATAACTTGATTATTATCCAATAACATCATTTGGGGCATAATCTGATGATTTGAACATTGGTTTGCGTAGTGTCCCCACTCCTTGAAGATGAAGCATTGTACATTTGAAACCTTTTTCTTACCCTTGCAGTCACGCACTCGGTGTCCTTTTTCTCCACACTTATAACAAACTCCCATTCCCTTCAGGAAAATTCCAAGGTGTTTCTTCCCACAGTTATCACATATTGGAAAATTCTTCTTTTCCCTCGTCCCTTTATCCATCATTCTCTCTTCCATCCTTTTCTTCTCTTTCATCCCTTCAAATCCATAAGACTCAGAGAATTCTCTACTTATCTTACTAACACATGATACTATTTCTTCATATGTTGATAACACATGGGAGAATATTTCCCTTCTAAATGTTGGCTTAATACCATGAAAGATATGATCCTTCTTACTGTTTGGATCATACGTATTGATGGAGTTCACATTCCTTCTATTGGGCGCCATTTCTATACAATGCCATAAACTAGGTTAGTTTATGAATCGAAATACATAATTCCATACTTACTTAACATAAATTGAACTATTTATGGATATAATCCATAATCATAAAAAGGTTTTCTTTGAGGAAGTATATACTCATAACCGTTCATGGTGGTTTGTAAAGAAAACGAGAATTATCCTAAGCATATCCCCCGGTAGTGTCGTAACCAAGAGTGCAACAAGGCCCGTTGTTGTGCACCAGTTCCCGTTCGATTCTAGCTCAAAGCGGTGTTTTCGGTTTTTACCCCTAGGTACGTCTGTGCCAGAGCCGCCTCTACCTGCTCGTATCCAGACAGGGATGTATTGCTCGGAAAACTCATAACATCTCTATAATACCAAAATTCTAGGAAGTTCTTATATACTAATCCTCAAAGTCTATCTTTGGGCTATGTGCTCTAATCAGAGTTTATCTAAATCTAGCTTCCAAGGTTAGTACTAAACTGCCTCTGATACCAACTGTAACGCCCCGACCCCAGCTACCCAGAGTCGGTGCATTACTTCGTAACATTGGCATGATCACAAAAGATCAAGTCTCGAAAGACCGATTAGTTTAGTAGCCCTGGAAACACTAGATACATTCATAAAGGTTACATTACAACATAAAGTGAAAAACTAATAACAAAGTCTTCATAGTCCACACTCATATCCTCTTCTGACTATCCCTGCAGGTCATTCATAAAATACTTCTTCACATCCTGGAAAATATTAAAACATTGAAAGGGGTGAGCTCAGATGCTCAGTAAGGATAACAATATTGCGGAAGCTTTCATAAATAAACATAAACATTTAAGGCAATGTATGACTAAAACAAAAGCCTTTTAAACTTGAACATCAACATAATATGGCAAAAGTAAAATGAGATAATGCCATTTACATCTTCACATGGATATTCTACTGGTCGAATAATAACATGCAATATCAATAACCACTTTCATAATGATGGAATGCATAATGCCAGACTATCATAACCACGTAGTCAAGGCCTCGTGCCAAGACCACAAATAAGCTTTTGTCAAGGCCTCGTGCCAAGACACTAGTTTGTCTCATGAGACCTGCCGATGCATCGAGGAGCTATAGCGGGCTCCACCCGTCACTTATTAAGTCCAATGCATTCCTCATATGAATAGGTTTAAACATATCATAAACCATAACATAATCATATCACATAAAACATGCATAAAGGAAACATAACATTTCCACATTTCAATCACAAGATATAAATAAAACACATTGATATAATAAAAATTATTTCAAAACCATTTTCAATACCAAAATAAAAGAAAGTTAAAACTTTGTATTTATTTTTCATTAAAAAAAATGATGGCTTGTAGAGGAAGCTGAATCTCAAATAATGGTCACGGCGGCGGAGAAGTCGTTGTCACCGCATAAGTACGGAAAGAAAACATTCCCTTTTGTCGTTTAGCAAAACGCTTCGTATAAAAAGATTCCTTTTGAATAAATGTAAAAGTCAATGGAGTTTATACACCGTATAAAAGAAAGTTGTGTATAAAACGAAATATGCCTCAATAAAAGGAGATTGAGACGAAGTCCTTAAAAGATCATTTTTAAAATAAAATAGATCTATTATGTGTATTCACTATAGGTACACAAAAAGAATGTAAAAATACAAAATAGGACATAATAATATCATGACATAATTTGAAAGTAAAATATTAACCCAAAGAATTGAAGTTGGGTTAAGAAGTTCCCTTACCTTGTGTCCGACTTGACTCAACCGTTCTTTAACCTCCTGAATAATAAACTGGAGTTAATATATACCTTATTAAGAACCATTTTAAATTTCATTATCCTTTTTATATCACTTATTACAATGTTATGAACATTATGTAATTATTTAAGTTAATAATGGTCGTTTTGTCGATCTTTGGTAACTTGAGTCAACAATAAACTTCTTATAATTACAAGTTGTTCATGTGGTAGAATATCCATTATATCCAGAATTATATTCATGATTTAGATGTCATATATATCTTATATATCCAGTATATACATTCATTTATAATATTACGTAACATTTAGAGGTAAGAAATGAAATGCACCGTTCATGGAGACGGTAAGCCGTACGTACGCATGAACGCTACTTTCATTTCAATTTCATATTTAATGGAACTAAATCATAATGATATAAATGTATAATATAATTACAGTATAATATAGTGTATAATACCATTTTCTTCATCCTTTATACATCCCACATATGGCATTAACGATTCAAATCACTTTGAGGGGGCGGTAGTCCGCACTTCCTAAAATGAAATTATCGCGTTTTACCCATAATGGAAATCATAAAGTATGACCTAAATGAGAAATACATAAGGATAAGGAAAACATAAACATAATATATATATCATATATGAAAATAGTTTCATCAAAATGGCCACCATTATAGGTGTTAAAAGAATTTGAACAATCATCGTTTCGTGAGGCAGAAATTCTCCATCCACAGAAACAGTATGTTCTTTAACCATTAGATGTAGGTTTGTGTATGTGTAGCTAGAATCCATCTTATAAAAACATCCTAGTATATTGAGGATACTGGTGTTGTTACAAAATAAATTAATAAAAAGAGTTTAGGGGGTTGGAGAAGAAAAATAAAACAAAACAACATTAGAGAAGACATTACCTCAAAATCGGGTAACTCTTTTTGATTTGAGCCAAAGGCTTCCTTGGGAAGATTTCTGCCCAAAGTGAGGCTTCTAGGAGTAAGAGAGGAATGTTGGGAGAGTATTTGTGCAGAGTTTGGCCGAGACAAATGGCTTTAAGGTGTGAATAATGTGGGAGAGGTGGGGGCCTTTTATAAGTGGAGAGGAGGGGCTCTTTTGGAAAGATTGAAATGTTACATTATTACACAATGTTTTTCGGATTCTAAAGGTCTCACACTTATATAATTAAAGGATAAGGTGATAAGGGTTCGAAATATCCTCATCCAATTGGCTTTGGACAAGTGTAAGCCTTGGATTTTGCATTATCTTCCCATTTTATTTAAATCGTTAAATAATGAGGTCATCGCTGCATCATCATGATGTCATAAATAATTTAATTTATTTAATGTCTAAAAATTATAAAAAAAATACAATGATGTAGGAAATCTTTTTATCTTTCTAATGAATATTTATAGTCAAAATTTTTACTTGTGTAACCCCACTTAAAAACTGTTTTAGTAAAACAACTCATGTTTGTGTCAATTTAATTTTAACATTAAATAAATATATATTAATGTCATTTTCCAACTAAAGTGGCTCCATGGGGTCCCCAAGTTGACCCATGGGTTTTCTTGGTCGGCCATGACTAATCAAATAGGAGTAGGACAAGTGTCAAGCTCATATCATATTATTAAAACATTGTTTTTACCATAAACTACACTAATTACCTCTAATCGCGATTAAGAACTTAAAAGTTACTATTCACCAAAAAAATTATTTTAATCTCATTGAACCACATTTTACTTATTAATGACAACCATGTATGTCAGATTTTTGAAAATCAAAACATAGAAGTGGTAATATTTCATTTAAATGAAAAATCAGTTATTTAACTACCACTTAGTGGTTTCACTATTCATCAAAAATTGAAGTTTTTCAGAATAAGGCCAAAATTTCACCCTAAGCTATAATTGATATTCCGAATTAAAAAATGATGTCTATTTTACAAAATTCCAAACATATAATTTTCATTAATTAATTTTATAATTAATTCCCGATGTTACGACAAATAGCGTGTTTTTAAAAAACAATTTATATCAAAAGATTGGCAATTGTTTATGTCCAATTTCAATGTTAAATTAATTCTAATGACCACCATTGGATAAAATGGTAAAAATATATTCTAATTATACTTTAAAACCACTAAATATTATAACTTATCACTATAAATTATTTTGATTAAAAAAGTTGTTTTAAGTATTTTTCACTATTCATAAAAATTTGGAAGTTCTCGGAAAATTACAAAAAATTCAACATAGGCTAATTTCAATATTAGGAATACAAAAATGAAGTCCATTTTGAAATATAAAATTTCTATAAATTTAAAAGGTGGTTATTACTATTCATAATGGCTACTTTGATTAGTTGTGGTGTGTTAGAACTCGAACTTGCGTACAATGCAAGCTATTGCATTATTGAAAGAGAGGTGTATCGTGGAAGCTCGGGGTGTTACATTGAAAACCAAAAATGTTGTCCTGGTGCTCTTATATCTGATGAATCATATGGTACCTTAGATCATCACAAATTTATGGCTTTGTGATTGCTGGATTTTCCATAGCCATGTTCTCTACCACTCTCCATCAGAACATGATGGTTAGATTTCTCTTTCATATCCATATTTTCACCTATGTGAAAACCAAGTGATTAGTTTATTTGGGTAACCATTATGTTTCATAATTTTGTTTTTAAAGATTGGTTTTGGTATTCCTTTTTATTATGTAGGGTTTCTATTAAAGAAGTTTTCGAGTAGTAAACCATTTATAACCCCGACGAATTTCGAGGGCGAAATTTATTTTAAGGGGGGTAGAATGTAACACCCCAAGATTTTATGAAAAATATTCTTTTTAATTTCATTAATGTATTGTGTTTTACGCTACACTAAAAGGATCGTGAACAACACGCATCCTTGACTTGCCTTGCATTACACGCAATCATGACCTTCCTCGATAGCGTGTGTAGTACGCAATAACGAGTTTCACTAAACAACAATATGCTATTAAAATATAATTAAAACTAGCCATTATAAATAGTAATAACCACTTTTTGAAATTTTTGAAATTTTATTTTTCAAAATGGACTTCATTTTTGGATTTGGAATATCAAAATTAGCTTAGGGTGAAATTTTGGTAATTTTCAGATAACTTCCATTTTCTGATGAATAGTGAAAATTACTAAATTTTAATTAAAAACAACCTTTTTTATCGAAATAATTAATAGTGATAAATTATTAATTTGAGTGTTTTTAAATTATATTTAGAATATATTTTTACAATTTAGTACAATGTTGGTCATTGGATGTAATTTCACATTTAAACTAGACATAAACAAGTGTCAATCTTTTGATAGTTATTATCTCTTAAGAACACGCTATTTATTTTGACGACGGGAATTAATTTTTAAATTAAGTAATGCAACTGATATGTTTTGAATTTGGTAAAATAGACATCATTTTTCAGTTCATAATATCAAATATAGCTTAGGCCTAATTTTTGGTATTTTTCTGGAAACTTTCATTTTTTTATGAATAGTGAAACCACTAAGTGGTAGTTTAAAAAAATGAATTTTTCATAAAACTTAATTTTACCGCTTCTGTGAGTGGAATTTAAAAAATCCAAAAGACACGGTTGATTTCAGTAAGTAAAATTTGGTTCAATGAGATGAAAATAATTTTTGTTGAATAGTAACTTTTTACTTTTTTTACGACGGTTAAAAGTAAATAGGGTAATTAAGGGTAAAAATGATATTATTATTACCCTAACACATGTCTTAATTCTCTTGGATAAGTGTAATTCGACCAAAAACAACCTTAGGAATAAAATATGACCATTTAGGCCCACTTGGATTAGATTAGGACATTTATTATTAATTTATTTAAAGAAGGGTTAAAATAGTCAAAATCAAAGTTTAATAAGTATATAATTTTTAATATAGGGTTATACATAAGATAAATTAGACTATAAATATTAATTAGAACTCTAACAAGATTTCCTACATAATGGTATTTTATTTGTAATTTTTAGACATTAAATAATTTAATTTATTTATGACACAAAGATGATGCAGTAATTATCTTATTAATGAAATATTGACATAATTGATGTTATAAATACCAAAATAAATGTAATTTGAGACTTTTTATGAATTAAAGTAATTTTATAGGTTAATATGACATGTTAGTATTGATATAATTAACATTTTTAGAACTAATCAGTCTGTTATGATTTTCACAAAAATCAATTACTAAATAGTGTCAAAATTGACATAAAATAGTTTTTAAAAAACATATTATATTATTAATTGTTATTTTATTCTTAAAAATATAATGTTCGGCCAAATGACTTAGATAAATTTATATATATTAATAATAAACAACTTGGGGTTCGTTTGGCTTCTTTTATTAAGTTTATTAACCTTATAGTGTAAGAACAAAAAAAGACACGGTAAAAGTAAAATTACTTAACTTAATGTTAAATCTAAATGATAAGGTTAAAATAGGAACCTAATATTTTCTAAATTATATTTTATGAGATTATTTCGACCCTTACCCACCTTATCTTATAAATAAATCAATTTTGAGCTATTTAAAACCGAATTTGGCTTTATAATAAAATAATATGTTTAGTTATTCCAAAGGTGCCCCTCTCCTCCCTTATAAAAGGGAACCTCCTCCCTATCTTCCTCTCACCACTTTGAGCCTTCAATCTCGGCCAAACCCTGCCAAATTCCCTTCTCCACTTCCCTAGAAACATCCTAGAGGTCCTGGTCTTCTTCAAAGACCAATTTTAGTGCCTTAAGAGGAGGACCCAAAGAGGCGCTTCAAAGAAGAGGTAATGTCCGTTACCGATTCTTTCAACTTTATTTCTTCTTCCACTTCTTATTCTTTAGTTGTTTCATTATGAAGTAATAACATCAGTATCACTCATATACTTATATGTTATTATAAGTATGAAACATCCCTATTTCACCATCTATCCATCTTACGGAAAACGAAATCACCGCATGTGCGTACGTACGGAATACCGTCTCCACGCCGTGGTGTAATCTATTTTCCACCGCCACCTTACTTGGATGGGTATAATGGTGTACATAATAACTATATTTTATTATTTTAAAGTGATATTTATTCTGAAATAGTATACACACACTCCAATACAATTCCACAATCATGGGAACGATATCATCGCTCGTGCGTACGTACGGACTACCGTCTCCACGACGCGATGAGATTCATTCTCCATGTTAAACATTCATGAATGATTATAAAGTATATATAATAATTAATCATGAAATATATGAAATAATAATGATACTGGATTTATTTGTATATATATTTATGATATCTACTTAATTCCATTCAACTCAATAAGGAAACGAAAACAGCGTTCATGCGTATGTACGGCCTACCATCTCCATGAACGGTGTATTTCTTTCCATTTACTAATCTATTATATATATGTATATTCTGAATATATATTATATATAAATCATGTTTTATATTCTGTAATTATGTAATCATGATCTAAGTAATCATATGAATAATTACAAGTCAAAACACGGAGGACAAATGAAACGATTTTACCCAAAATGCTCTTTAACATGGAATTTACAAAAGAATGGGTAATATAAAGTCATAAGTGAACCATATATGATATCATAACAATGAGTATGATTATGGAATAAGTCAATGACATTATTTAAATCATTATACTGGAGGTTCGGACACTTACGAAGAAAATCGGACCTAAGGTAAGAGAAAATATCATAATCTCATTTTTATCTGAGATTGTTTATACTTTGGTATTTACTGGGGTGTATTTTATCATCCAAATCCATGTTTCCTAAATATCTAATATTATTTCCATACACCTACAATTGTTTAAATCCGATTTTACCCTTCGGTGAGTTTTTATTAAAAGATATGAAAGAAATCTTTTGTCGTTTTTTCGTACGAGGTACTTTTTGTCTTTTCCGACAAAAGTACGAGAAGAATGTTTTTTTAAATTATACGGCATGAATGGATTTTTAAAACATTATTTCCAAGAATCTTCACTTACAAGTTTTAATGATTATTTTTAATCAACTTCTTTTAGTTTAGAATTGTATGACATGTTAAGAAAGGAAAAGTGTTTTTGAAGTAGAAAGGATATTTTCCTCAAGAATGGAGTTCAAGTGTTTTATCAAAATTATTTTCCATCTAAGATAATAAAGGGTTATATTTCTATCCCTATTATTACATTGATTTGATTATTTTGTGATGAAATTATTTTTATGAATTCCTTTATCTTATATGAATTGTTTTATGATGTCACGATGTTTAAGAATCCCATTTTTATTACATGGGTTATGCTATGATGTATGGTTTATGATTTTGTGGCACACATAAGAATGGTATCATTATGAGATGGGTGGGACCTATATCTCCCTCAAATTCATTTGGTAAAGATTTTATATCTCATGAGATAGACATGGCTGGAACGGCAGGTTAAACCGGTTCAGTGAAACAGGACTAAAATGAGGAATGAACTCAGTTCAGAAATGGACTTTGTCCACTAAGATAGTCTTGGAAATGAGTCTTGAGTAATAAGAAATGATTCTCTATGATTATGTGTGTATTCCACAAAGATTCATGTTTTAAGTTATGATTATTACATTTCACTACCATGATTTATCCCATGTTATGAAATTATGATCTCTTTTGCAGGGTAAGATTTCCAAATTGTTATGTTCTTATGAATATGATGTGATTGATATTTCTTTTGTTTACCCTTACTGAGCATTTGAGCTCACCCTTTTATGTTTTATTTTCCCCAGGATATAAATAAAGGTTTTAGGTAAGAAAAAAAGGGAAGATCTTTATGGGAGATGTTGAAGATCTTTCACCATGATTAGAAGATTATATTCCGAGTTTCCAAAGACACTAAACTATTACGGTCTTTATGTGTGTTTTTTTGTAATGTACTAAGCATTCCACAAAAGTAATGTAATTTCCATGTACGTCAAGCTTCGGGTCTCTATAGACCTACAAGTCTATAAACTGTAAGTTGATCCTTCTAAGTGCAGTGAGAAAATGAAGGGGAAGAAGGTTATCATTTCTATCATCAGTGAGCCAGAGAGAGATAAATATGGAGTGACCCTTAGTAAAGTAGTGAGATGAACTTAAACATTGTAAAGTTAGTGATCCTGGGCATATAAGTGATCTAGCCCAAACCGTGAGATTTATTGGATTTGTTACATCGACACATTGTCGTTGTATGCTCCTTGGATGTAGCATAGTTAGGGTGAACCAAGTAAAACTATTTGTGTCACTTACTTGATTCCCTTCGTTGCTTACAAAGCATCATCATTAGATAAAGAAGAAAATAATGATCATAATAAACATACAAGTTAAAAAAAACTAACCCTTTTGAAAAAAAAGTTCAAGATCTAGTGGTGCCGGATGAATTTAAAAAAAAGAATACCCATACCCTAATTCACCCCCCCCCCTCTTAGGGTATATATACCCTTTTTGGTCCTAACACATACAGTTTAATCAATAAAAAATGGAGTTGTTAATAGGATGAATCAGATGTTATATTATAATAAAAGGATCATTAGAATTTACAATGGTTTTGCAAAGGATTTTTGGGTGGAAGCTTTGAATTGTGAGAACTAGTTAGTGAATAGGATTCCATCATCGCTATTGATTCTAGCACTTTTGGAATAATGTAGGTTCAAAAGAAAGGTTATAATGACCCATATAAAAGAATTTTTTTCACTCACTTATGTATATTATGATTCTCTGTAAAGGGATAAGGTAGAGACTAAATCTTAAGAATGTTGATTTATAGAATATGGTGATAAATAATTTAGATTTTTGCTCTAAAATACAACTCTCGGATGGTTTTTAGAATCTATAATATAATATTTAATGAAGTGATCTTATAGAAAGATAAAAAACAAGTTCATATTATAAATGAGATCAATGTATCATCAAAAACTAAGGTTTTATTTAATGGAAGTTTGGAAGGTATGAATATTCATGATAATTTAAGGGGTACTTCAGTTCTGTAAACACCATACTATCTAGATGGTGTTTTAGATGAAAATGAAGTTATGATGGCACTACTAATGCTAGGAGTAGTAAAGATCTCATGGAATATAAAATATTTGGGAAAATATTTGTAAGGTAAACTATGGAATCAATATTTCCAAAATGGATAGGTCTTTATGTGGTAAGGTTCCATCCTTAACCAATACATAATCTTGACTTTTATATCAATAATTAATTCTCTTACATTTTATGCTATTTTTGGTATAAATATTTAGAGGATTTTTACATCACCATTACATAAATAAATATTATATAAAATAGGACACTTCTACTTTGTATATATTTTTCCAAAAAATATTAACTTTTAAGGTATAAGAAGTTTTCTTTTTATGAAACATCTTCACAGTTTTCATCTTTATTTAATCCTTGTCCCTACTCATACTTAAAATCTTATGATAGATATTTTAAAACGTTTTATGCGCACCAAAGGATTAGTAAGGTACATATAAAAATAAATAAATAAATATTTTAGTATATGAATACTCATACAAGATATTCCCTTTTGAAAATTAAACTTTTGGCAAAAAATAATCATTATACTACCAAAGAAATAAACTTATCTTCCAAAAGATTTTCATAAAACATTTATCAATAAATATTAAATAAAAAAATTAAACTCATATGGGATACTTTTAAATAATGAAAAACTTATGAAAAATTTTTTAAGACAAGTTATACATTTAACCCTTATAAAGTAGCATTAATTTCCTTTAAATATAAGTTAATGAGTGATCACATATGAGAATAACATAATGACCATGGTATCATATGATCATAGAAACATAGGAAATGTGGAAAAAACCAAAAAAAAATACATAAGCATAAGTTTAGGATAACTTCTATGATAACATCACATGGTAGACAGAGTCCAATCATGAATTAGGTTTACTCGATAATCCCATTCATAATTCCTTATGAGACAAAAACATTACCCAATGCATTAGAGCGCTATATGGGAACCCCCATAAAAACATGTGCATGATTATGTGTTTCACAAATGGAAATCAATCATAAGGAATAGACATAAGAATTTCCCATCGAATGAAATGGGTTTCATAATCTTACCTCATATTATAATCAAAGGAGATTTCATAAATATGGCATTGAGAAATGAACTAATGTCATATATTTACCCATCAATGGAAGGGAGAATAATATAGGTATATTTGTGAGACAAATATATATATAATTTATAATCATTTCAACAAATTAAAGAGAGATAAAGTGATTTAGATAGAGAAAGGTCATAACCCAAAGAGAAATAATGGTTATGAGAGATCTCTTACACCCATAAGTAAAACATTTATATATATCAAAATATTCATTCCATTTAAAACCCTTTTTGAAAATATATACAATAGAGGGAAATATGGTTTTTATTTTAAAAAAACAAGTATTACTATAAGTAGATATAAATATAAAATAACGGTTGTGGTGATGCTATAATCCCTTGATAGTGTATTTGTAAAATAAAAAATTAATTTTTTCTTTTGTAAATAATGTCATAAAATTCCATTTAAAATATGTAAAAAGATCCATTTTGAAAACCTTCAAAATAAATTCAAAAGTGACATAAAATTTATTTTATAATTAATTTATTTCTATAGAAATACATCAAAAAATAATTTTATGAATGTGGACATTGAGGAGAAAAAATTTAAAAATAAATATGTAAAATATTTAAAATGAGGTTTTTAAATAAAAGTGTCCCTTACCTCGAGGTTGACTCATCACATGCATTCAATATCTTATCAAATAATAAAATAATGTTAATTATTTAATTTCTAAGAAGAAATTTTAAATTTTATTATTTTATTTATTTCACTTATTACAATGTTATATTAAAATTACTTAATGAATTATGTTCATCTCGAATTTTTTGACGCTATTCAACACATTTTTTCAGAATGACATCTGAAGGTAGACTAAGATCAATGAGATAATTATTTAATAATATTATTAAAAACAACCATGAAACAAATTTCATTTTTATACATAAATTAAGCTTTTAAAACCAACAATGAAATATGGTTATGAAAAATGAACTACATTATAATCATGGAAACAATAGGTCATACATACACATGAGTAAAATTTCCATTTTCAACGATCATGATGGAAAAAATATAAGTATTATTTTATCATAAACCAATGATAATGATATAACAAATATAATACTATTTCTTTAAATACACTTATATATACCATCCATGTGAAGTAGTAATAAAAAACGAATCACATCGCTTCGTGGAGGTGGTAATCCACACGTACGCACGAACATCATTATAATTTTTCAATGAATGGAAAGGTAAGAAAATATAAGATATTTTGATTGTATAGAATTTTAAATATGAAATTTAAATAATATATATAAATTAAATCTATATTCATAAAAATTTGTGAAAGGCGATGATTGAAATCAAATAACATCAGTTCACAAGGTGGTAGTCCACCATACAAATGGATGATGGTTTTGTTTCCCATTTGATAAATGATTATATAGATTTGGGTTATTATATTAATATAATAACATCTCAATATATTTTATATAATAATTTTATTATATAAAAATTATTGAATAATATTTTAATGAGGTGGAAGAAGAAATAAAACTATAACATTCAATTAAAGATTATACATATTCTTCGAAGAATCTCCTTTATTTTACACCTTAAGTCCTCTAAGGTTATTATTATGCCTAAAAATACCTATATAATGTGGTTATGGAGTTTTGGAAGATATTTTTTTAGGATTATGATGAAATAAAAGGATTTTTATGTGTTAATAAATGAGGATATGAGGTTCCCTTTTATAAGAGAGGGGAGGGACACTCTTGGAAATATGTAAAATTTTAAATTCATATAAATTTATTTTTATGGAAAAAAAGATCCTAACTAATATGATTAAAATATAGAATGAGGATGGGTCTAAATACTATAATCCTGTAAAAATTTTACTATTTTAATTTTCTTTTATACCCTTATATTTTTTCTTTAACTGTGTTAACACTTTTTTACAATTACCGTGATAATGATGTTTTTACTGTTTATGGGTCAATATAGTTAATATAAAATTATATTGACCTATATATGGACCATGGTAAATATTTTAAATTATATTCCAATCACATGGTTGAATATATTATTTTTATGAATTTTAAATCATTTTATAAAATAATATTTATTATAAAATATAATTAGAGTCAACTTTGGAACTATTCTTTTCATTTGACATTGAAAATAACATGACAGAAAATTAATTCAAAATTTTAATTTAAAACATCCCTAACATGTTATATTTATCTAAATAAATCACTTAACACGATAATTCTTTCATGTTTTATTAATTTTAATATTTTTAAAATAATTTATTTTATTTTTCTATTAATTGAATAAATGCCTTGTTAGCATTGTGTAATCAATTATGGTAATTATATTTCATCAATAAAAATTGTTAATAAATTAAAATGATAAAAAAATATATTTAAATTACAATTTATAACCCAAAATAATTATTTTTCCCTTTCACAACATTATATATATTTTGAAAGAAAGAGAATGACATTTTTAAATTTATCTTTTACCTTAATGTTATAAATGTTAAAATCATAGAAAAATGTAAAAGAGGTCATATATCCAAATATATAATGAGTATGTATGAAATAGACTCATTAAATTTAATTAAGCTATGTTTTAGATTCATTTTATCAACCGTATCATATTATTTTTAACCATAATTACTTGATTTACTCTTATCATGGTGATAATTATGAACTATGGTTATTATTCATAATGAAGTAAAATAAAAGATACATATTTACCAATTGTGGAACTCATGATTTCAAATATGAAATAAAATTTTCATTATACACTTCATATAATTTTAGAATTTAATTTCATATTAATACACAAAACACAATGAAAAATAGTTATCTAGAAAAATGTCTTTTATGTATAAAAATGTTATTATAGAAAATTAAACCATAAAAATGATTCCATTGAACTAAATTGGATTTTTAATAATATAATATGACTAATTTTACTCTCAAATAATTTAAAAAAAAAATTGAAATTTTTTGAAATCATGAAATAAAAAATTTAATAGTTTTCAATGAAAATTAGTATTTTCATTATTCATTAGAAAATAAACCTTTTCAAAAAAAATACTAAAAATCACTCTAAGGTCATTTTTACATACTGATCCCAAAATTTATATAATTTTTATCAAATAAAATTTCTAAAACTTTCTAAATTTAATGATAATATTTTTTTCAAAAATATCTATAAAATCCCTTTTTGAATAAAATGTATTTTTGAATAAAAAAATGAATTTACTAAAAATTAGTGATTATTTACTAAGAATTTAAAAAATAAATTTATATTGAGTTGGAACTTAATGTATATTTAATAAATTATTTAATAATATTTGTACCAGCCAATTTAACGACTATTTTATAACAGTCATATTTAAATAATAAAATTTCTTGGTTTTTTTAAGCTTGGTGCTGTGTATCGTATACACTATCGAACATAGTGTTATTTTTAAAATATCAAGGTGTTATATTATCACCCAACAATAAATTTAAACCTTAAAATTTGACATATAAAAAATCCATTTTTTGAAATCCCACTTCATAGAAAGGGTTAATAAAACTTCTCCTTGAAAAGAGGTAAAAGAAATATAAAGGTCATCTAGAATAACACATACTAGGTTTCCAAATAAGGGAAAATTAGTGGTGAGTGAAAATATAAACATGGAATAAAGCATAATGTATAAAATAATGATAGAAAATGATAGAGAACATTGATCACAAAAAATGTTAATGATAATGAGAAGGTTAATGACCACAAAAACATAAACAAAAGAGGATTTAAAAATAATATAAATTTACTATAAATTGTGGTAATATGATAAAAAAAAATAAAGATCTTTTTACTATAGTTGAATAATTCAATTTCCATTTAGTCCTTAAACATAAGAAAATATACTTGATAAGAATAATTTCATCCTTTAATCAATTTCTACTACAATATCATCTTATACTCAAAATGATGAGTATTAAAGATGAATTCATCATACCTGAAGCACTAAAATTATATTCCAATAGATAACATTATCCCCAAAAGGATAAAAATATCTTCCTCCTATCGTTAGACAATAATAAAACCCAATTTTTATGACAATATAACTCTCAAAATGAATAAACTATCATATGAATAAATACAACATTAATCACTAAAGCTGAAATAATAATACCCATATATCAACTTAGATCATTGGATAAATAACTAACCTTACAATTCTTCAAAATATTCTATAATATAATTAAAACCCAAAGATTATAATGATTTTATCACATGTTCTTCAAAAATAAATTTAACATTTAACTCCAAATAACATCAATCATTCTTAAAGTCTCGTACAAAAAATGTATATGTACTAATCATATAATCTCCAAGATATTCTAATAATTTACGTAAATAAATTGAAACAACATAGAGAAACATTAAAATCATATATTCTTCAAAAATATAATTCAACATTTATTCATTAAATAAAATCCCATAATATTTTATTTACCATAATCAAATAAGGTTACCTTAATAGTGAACATCATCCAAAATATCATTAGTCACCTTAAAACCTCATCACTTAAAACAACAAAAGGGGTTTATAAGCATTTTAACATATGATCAAACATATAAAATTAAACCCATGATGGTATCCATAACTCATAAGTTAACCCCACGTGAAGACATATATGCTTCCTAAAATTTTCACAATCCTTATTAATCATAGACTATTGAATATATTCTGAAAAATAAAAAATGTAATAAAATTCATCAAATATAAAATAAATCACTTTATCATTAAATCACTAACCAAATTAATGGTTATAAATACTATGCCATTAACTTCAACAATTTTAATCATCTATTTATCTCAACTAATCATTATTAACTCAATAGTAGCCATATATTAATGGTTATGTTTCCCTTAATCATGTATTTTACAAAAATATCACTATAACACTAAATAAAATTTCATGGTTATCAGTATCATTCATTTTTTTAACAGTCCATAAATCAAAACTATTATGGAATAATCTATAAATGTTTTAGAATTCTTATAATCAAAAAACTATAAATACTTATACATCCTAATTACCAAATTCCAAAACATAATTACTTAAATTTTCTCACTTCAATTATTGATATAACATAGATCCTTATTTGGTCTAGGATTTATCAGAGGTAATTGACTTAGATAATGACTAGGTTCGCCCCTTTTAATACAATAAACTATAAATCTATCATTAGGATTGTTTTTTATTCTCTCTATTAAAATTTTCATTTTTTATCAGTAATTAATTTCTCTCTTACCTTATTTTAAACACATAAAATATTTTAGAGTTCCATTAATATGTTATTATTTGTTCCTCTTTCAACATTTCTGTCATGAAGTAAATTCAACCTTATTTCATTTTTGGTCTCTACCACCCAAGCTCTTAGAAAACTTCATCCATCTCCTCTTTTGTGAGTATGAGAGTTTTTAAGGTATAGTTTTTTTATAATATATTTTTATAAATAATAATTAATAATAATAATATCTTTAAATTCAGTCATTATTCAATTGGGTTTCTCATAACCATTATATTTTCAATCACATTTATTTTTAACATCATTCCTCCTGGTTCCAGCTATTGAATAAAAAAATCATTATGTGAGAAATGATAATCATAATTATGAAAAGTAATTTATAGCGTGTCTAAATCATGAAACCTTTTTTTAAATATATGTAATATTATTTCTAAACTAGAACATCCATGATCATCATCTATTCAATTCCTTTATGATGTTCATAAATAAAACATTAATTAACCAAATCATATCCCCTGGGAGTTTCAAACCAAGTATGAAATACGGGAACACTCACCATGCACTATATTTGTAGATGAGATATATTCAACCAACTCATTTTAGGGTTATTAACCCTAGATGAATCTATGGTTAAACCATGACCACTTGTAGTATTTAGGAAGGGATATTTTTCTGGGAAAAAAATATAATCTCTATCTTAAAAAACACTATGATTTTATCCTACACTTAGGCTTATCCCTAGGGTTTTCACCAAATGTATATAATACTAATCTTTAATGGAATATAAATATTTAATATGATACTAAATTTAAATACTTTCCTATAAACCATACATAATATTGAGTTTCATGTCCATAATTAATTCTATTACATTTGAGGAAATTTAAAGTTTATATCTTTAGAGGATTAGGCCTTCACCCATATATAAATAAATATTACATCACAAAATATACACTTATACATAGTATACATTTTTTCACTAAACAAAAATTGTAATGTATAAAAAAATTCTTTTCATAAAACATCTTCATAATCTTAACTTGATTTTATCCTTATACGTACTCATCCGTAAAACCCAATAAAAAATCGTAAAACTTGTGATTATCACAAAAATATTAGTAGGTGACAGATAAAAATAAATAAATATACATTTTATTACATGAATATTCACACCATATTTTTCTTTTTAAAAGTTAATCTTCTGGCTCAAAAATAACATTTTATTTCCCAAAAAACATCTTTTTTGAAAAATTATTTTCATAAAATACTTTCCATAAGAAATATTAAGGGAAAATATAAAAAACATAAATGTACCTTTGAAATCACCAATAACGTATGAAAACATTTTCAAAATATATATATTTAATCCATCCTTATGAAGAAGAATATACTTTCCATTAAACATATGCTCATGAGTAATCACATGGGGACGTAACATAAATAAATGAGTATCATAACATCATGGAAACATATAAAATGTGGTAGAAACACAAAACATGACATAATAATAATTAATGGATGACAACCAAGACAACATAACATGGTTTATAGAGTCCTATCATGAATTAGGTTTACTCCCTAATCTCATACGTAATGTCTCATGAGCCAAAAACATTTCCCAGTGAATTGGAGCACTATCTGGGAGCACCCATCATAACATTTCCACGATTATGTGTTCCATAAAAGGAAACACATCATAAGGAATAAATATGAGAATTCACCATGGAAAGAAATCAGCTGGATAATCTAGCCTCATATTATAATCAAATGATATTTCATAAATAAGGCATTGAGAAATTAAATAAAGGCCTATATTATGCCAAACAAAGAAAGAGACAATAAGCTAAGTTTATATTTGAGATAAATAAAAATATAATTCATAATCATTAAATAAAATTAAATTGATAAATATAGTGAGATAGATAGATAATGGTTATAACCCCAAAAAAGGTGGTTCAAAGAGATACCTTACACCCAAATGAAAAACCTTTTCAAATATCAAAATTTTCATTCCATTTAAAACCATCTTTGATGATACCTAGAACAAAGGGAAATATGATTTTTTTCTTTGCAGAAAATTGGCAAGATTATAAATAAATATAAATATCAAATAATGGTTGTGGTGGAAGGTAATTTCATGAACGTTGTATATGTTAGAATAAAACATTCCTTTTTTCCTTTCGTAAAGAAGTTCAAAACGTTATGTATAAAATATATAAAAATATTCATTTTGATGACATTAGAAATAAAGTAAAAATAGTCAAAAAAATTCATTTATAATTCATTTATTTCCATAGAAATACATAATTTTTTTAAGAATATGGAAATTAAATAGAATTATTTTTAAAATAAAATTTAAAACATTTAAAATGGGGTTTTAAAAGTAAAGTGTCAATTTCCTCGAGACTGAATCACCATGTGCATTATTTATCTTATTGAATAATAGAATTATTTTAATTATTTAATTTATTAAGAACATTTTACATGTTTTTATTTATCTTATTTTACTTATTAATATTTTATATACAATCACTTAATCGATTAAGTTCACATTAGATATATTGATGATATTCGACTCAAATGACCAAAATGACATCGATATGTTTATTAGGGTTAGTGAGGTCATTATTTATCATATATAGAATAATAAACATGAATTTATTATAATTTCTATAAATTAATTATATGTTTAAAACTATCCATGAAATATAGTTTGGAAAAATGAACTAATTTACCATTATAGAGATGGTACATCATATGTACACATGAGTAATGTTTCCATTTTTCAACAATCATGATGGAATGAAAATAAGTATTATTTTATCTTTATAGAAATATAATTATATCATAAATATCATATTATTTATTTAAATACTCTTATATAAACTATCATTATTATTTGATAATGACAAATGAACCGTATCACTTCATAGAGGTGGTAATTCACACGTATGCATGAACGACATTATCATTTTTAATAAATGTAATGGTAAGAAAATATAATATATTTTAATTTTACAAAATGATAAAAAAAATATAATGAATATAATATATATAAATCAAATTTATCACCATAAATATATGTTAGTGGTGATGATAGAAAATGAATTAAATCGTTTCATGAGGTGTTAGTCCTCCAGACACATGAATAATGGTTTCGTTTCCCATTTTATAGAAGCGGATATGGATATAGGTTATTCTATTAAAAAAATAAAATATAAATATTTTGTAGATACTTATATTATTATATCAACAAGGTTGAATAATATTTAAATTATGTGGAAGAATAAATAAAACTAAAATATTTGGTTGAAGTGTATTGCTCTTATTCAGACAATCAAAATTACTTTACACCTTATTCCCTTTGAGGTTAGTATTTTACCTAAACCAAGAACTCTAAAAAGTGGGAAGGGATGTTAATAATATATTCAGATACTATTAGATTAACTGAAAGGATTTTTAAGTGTGAATAAAATAAGATAGAAGGTTACCTTTTATAAAAGATTGGTGGGAACTCTTGTATTTTTTATAATATTAATTTAATTTAAATTATTTTTCAATGAAAATGCTTTTAAGCTAATATAATTAAAATATTAGATGAGGTTGTGTAAAAAATCATCAAATAAAATTTGGAAAATTTTATATTAGGTTTTTTCCCTTATTTATTTTTTAACTCATGTTAATCCTTTTGGAAGATGACTGTGACAATAAATTATAGACCAATATAGTAGCTATAAAAGGAGAATTTATCTATAAATGAACTATGATTGATTTTTGAACTATTCATTTAATTTGAAATTGAAAGCAACATGGAATAAATGAAATTAAATTATAATACTTTCACGAATCCCTAAAATTTTATATTTATCTAAAAAATCATATAACACAATAATTAACTCAAATAATATTACATTTAATATTTTTAAAATAAATTTTTTATTTTTCAATTAATTGAGTAAATGTTGTGTTGGCATTGCGTAAGAATTTAAGGTAATTATTTCATCAAGAAAAATTAAAAAAAAATTACCATGATGAAATAAAATAATTTATAAAATTACTGTTTATAGATGAATATAAGTTTCTTTTATCTCTGTTATAAAATTTTATAGATATTAAAATCAAGAGAGTTACATTTTTTACTTTATCCTTTTCTTAAATATTATAAAGGAAAAAATCATAGTCGGATGATAAATAAAGGACATATATCTTAATATTGGATGCTTAAGGATTAAATTGAATCATATAATTAAATTAAAAGAATTATTTGGGTTATTTAATAGTCCTTTTCATATTATTTTTAACCTTAATTACCCTATTTACCCTTATCATAGTGCTAATTATTTACTGAGTTACTATTCATAATGACCATAAATAAAAGGAACCTATTTAAAAAAATTTGAAATCCTCATAAAAAATATGGAATACAATTATCCAGATTAAATTCACATAAGTGGAATAATTTAATTTAATATTAAAACATAAAACCCAATAAAAATAGTTTTCTGAAAAATTCTTTTTAAAGTATAAAAATGTTTTATACCAAATTCAACAATAAAATTAATTCAATTAAACATAATTTAATTATCCATAATATAATATAATTGTTTTTACTTTTAAACCATTTTAAAATAAAATGTATCTTTGTAAATTCTTGAAACAAAAATACAGTTTTCAATTAGAATCGATATTTTCACTATTCACTGGAAAATAAATATTTTTAGAAAAATAACAAAAAATCACTCCAAGTTAATTTGGAAAAGATAATATTAAAAATGATATAATTTTTATCAAAAAAATATAAAAATTCTAGAAATTAATGAAAATGTTTTCTCACATAAAAATAAAGACCATTATTAAACAATATTTAATTTTGAAGAAAAATTATTTTTGAAGGATGAAATGACTTCATCAAAAATTGAGTGATTATTTACTAAGAATTATTCATTAAATTTATATTTATTTGTAACTTAATATATATTTAATAAAATAATTAATCATATTATTTTCTGCTAATTTAATGGTTGGGTTATAATTATCATATTTAAATAATAATATTTCATGGTTCGTTTAGGCTTAGTATTGCATGTCATATTTGTTATCGAGCATAATATTATTTATAAAGTATTAAGGTGTTAAATAAATTTTATTTATATAAATATAACATGATTTAGTTATATGTTTTTAGAATAAAAATTGATTTGTATTATTTTATTCTCATAGATGATGGAGAACCAAAGAGATTAGAAGAGGATGAATTTTTGAAAGACCTGAATCAGTGGGAGTTAATTATAAGGGATAAAATGGATTTCATAGATGTATTTGGAACATTGGATATAATAGAAAAGATTTTAGTGGGAACCATTATTTATAATGAATGGTTCTATCATATAAAAGAAGAAGCATACAGTAGATATAGGTATTAGGAAAGGTTTTTTATGAAACATTTTCAATAAATAGAAGCTATAAAATTATCTGATATATTTTATTTAGTTATTAAAAAATTATTTTTTGTATGGTTCTTAATAATGTTTCCATGAAATTATTTCACCTAATTTTTTTAGGTGTAAAGACTTATTTACTTGATAGATACTTAAATGATTAAATCTATATGGAGTAACTGAGAGGTTTGGGGAATAAACAGAACATGAATCATGTGTGAAATCTAAAAATGATCCTTTACAATATGAATTATGAACCATGGTAGTGGAACCAGATATTAAATTCATTTATGGAATAATAGAAGTTAATCAGAATCAATTCTGGTAAAAAAATTATAGGAAGGTGTTTAATGATGGGATATTTATAATCTTACTTCTCAATGTTGATGCCATGAGAATTTTCAATCTTGAAAAGGAAAGGATTAATGAGATGTAAGTTAAATTTTCTATAAGTTTCAAGATAAATGATCCCATTCTATCTAAATGAGTTTTCAGAATGAAAATAATATGGTACTTATATAATATAACTTTATTTTTGACTTAGTTTGAATACATTTACAAGGTGGTGTAATGCTTTGGGATGAGTGATGAAAAGCTTGTAACCACACCCATGGTCATTCAAGTTTTGAAAAGAGAGGGTTTCATGAATGGATGATAGGGTTATGTAAGTATAAAAGGATATTTATTCATTAGTATTCATAATAATGATTTGTTTCATGATTTTTACATTGTCATATATTTTGAAAGTAGTGATAGTGGTCAGAATATTCATGGAGAATCCAAGATCATAGCACTATGAAGTAGTAAAGTGGATTATCCAGTATCAAAGAGGCTTAAAAGATATATCCCTTTACTTTAGGATTGATAAACCACTCTATGGAATTACAATTTATACTTTATAAGATATGTGAGAACTCAAAGGTTCACCATAAATTGTGTGTTAACTTTTAGAGGCATGATCATAAGTTGGATGTTGAAATACTAATATGTAGTTTCACTTTCAACAATGGAAGAAAATATGTTTATTTTATAGAAGTTGTGCTAGATTTGATCTAGATGAAATGGTTTATGGAATATATTAGAAGAAGTTGGGGGTTGTAATTTTATTCTATGATTCTTGGAGTACGATCCACTTGGACAACAATTTGTTGTTTCATTCCAGGATAAACTACATTGAGTTGAAATATCACTTCATATATATGTTGTTACAAGAAAAATTGATGGAACTACAGAAGGTGCATAGAGGTCATAATATAATAGTTATACAAACTAAGTTTTTTAGTTTGTAATTTTCTTGGTTAGGTATATGTCTCATTTGGTCTAGGATAACCAAAAGCATGGTAGGGGAACCATGTGTCTCTATGGACATTTTAAGAGAAGAGGAATGATTGAGGATTTTGACAAAGGACTTAGTGGTCAATACTAAAAAAATATCTCTAGTGGGATACTATTAGTTTTATATATGTTTAAACCATTTTCTATATAATTTAATAAAATTAATTGAAATAAATTTTCTATATTTTTAATTTTTTTGATGCTCGGATGGAGATGCAGTAGCAGCTACAAAACCTATAAGTCCAGAAGCATGTAGAATGGATGATACTAATCAGAATAAAGTTACCGTAAGTTACACCTTGAATTCTAATTATTGTGAAGTGTTAAGGATCAAATGAATTTCTTGAAAGTAACTCTGAAAATACATAAGATTGATTTTGAAGGATTCTCCTAGTAGTTTTATGGGAACGTGATACATAAGATTAACATTCACATGCATAAGAGTAAACTCAAGAGAGTTTTAGAAATGTCTGATGTTCACTAGAAGAAGTATTTATGGTTTTGGATGTATTTATTCAAGTGAAGGTATTATTTTTAAGATAAGATCTTAGTAGTCACACTCTCTATGATGATCAAAATAATTTGTTACCACTTACACAAGATAGACTCTTATTTAAGTAGTATATTGGAATCACTCATCATGTAGAATTAGTTATTCATTTATATACATATTATATTATTATAATAAAAGTATTGTATCATTAACTAAATAAATTAGGACTTATTCTAAACCGTATAAATACTTGTGTTTTTCTTTTTCCTGAATTTATTTCAATAATTGTATTACAGATGTTTCTATTTGGGTTATTTATAAAGTGTGTGTTGTAGTACATTTACATAGGTATAAAATGTTTTAAAAATTTTAGTTTATCATTATCATGTGTTCATTATAGTAATTTTTTCCACCTTTTTCCATTTATGGAATAACTTTTGGGTCATCATAATTTGTATCAAACCCAATAAAAGAACAATATTACTAATTTTAGCTATAATTCCAAATAGTTTTTTGAAAATTATAATATGGGAAATTAAAGATATAGTAATTTTTATCCTTTATACACCTTATGGATTATAAAAACATATAAAACACTTGAAATACATTATTAATAATATGTAATATGGATATAGTGACAAAAGATAATAATATATTCAAAAATAATAAATTCCCACATAACAAAACAGTGAAGTAATCGAGATAATGTTCAAGAAATGATAAATATCCCAATAGAAAAATACTGAAATATCATAATAAAAACTCTATGGGAAAGTGAGATGGTTTGGGTAGGATGATAGTGTCCATGAGATATATCTCACTGAATTTAGTTAAAAAATCAATTCTATGTCTTCAGTAACAAACTCTAAGCGATCAAGATATTGTTAATCCTCACATTCAATGTGAGAAAACCTCCAATTCATCGATTTTTTATGATGAAATAAGCTTTTATTTAAAATTTTTGAATCCCTTATCACTATAAAATCAAATATTTCATAACTAATTAGTGAATTAAGGCCACTCGGGTGGATACCCATGATTTTTGGGATAAAATATAGCATTTACTTATTATCTAGCCATTTTCCCACCACTTTGCATATATTTTTCTTGTTCTTCACCATACCCTTTATGTCCATATACATATTTACTTTATTATTTCTATTGTTCTTAAATAAAAACTTTCTTTCCTCTGAGAGGAAATATTTTATCCAAAGTAGGTGTAACAACCCACACCATTATGGTTTATTGAAATCAATGGAAATTTATTTTTTTTAGTAGTGAAGTAGGGGATGTTTTGATAGTTGGGGATTTTATTGGGATTCCAAGAGTTATAACATCTTTTGGGGTGTTTCTGGATGTTTTTGGAGTCTCAAAATGTGTCTCGAGTGATCTAGTGAATGTTAGAGTAGGGTTTGTAACTCCCTAAGATTTTGTGAATTATTTTTTCAAATTTATTTAATCTTTTTTGATATTTTTCATTTCAAACATCACTGAATGTAGATTTTTTATATGAAATCACAATGTTTGGATTGTATTTTATACAACACCAAGTCAATCTTGGGATAAACACAACACATATATTAGTTTTTGGTACACACAACACTGTGTTTGTCTTGTGTTATACACAATATTGATTCCCTTTGATAGCTTGTGTAACATGAAAGGCCGAGTTTTACCAAACTACAATATACTATTAATATTATTATTATTATATTATTATAGCTACAATATATCATTTGGAATGGAATTTATGAATAAGATTAACTAAATTCAAAATATATGATTTATACATGTATATAAAATGAATCCTTTTCTTATAAATTACTATAAGTAAATTAATTAAATCTTTTAAAATAAAGAAATCATTTTTCTAAGAAAACTATTTTTCTAGGTACAAACACAATTTCATCTCAAGGAATTAAAAAATAATTTTGTTAATTTTTTAAATAAAATTTATATATTATATATTCATTAAATATTTTTTATACTCATCCAATATATTTGATAGGTATAATATAAGAATAAATATAATTTTATGAATAAAAAGATGAATTTTTCTAAAAGGTAAACTTTACAACATTTTAATAGAAACCCATTTTTAAATATTATTTTTGAAACATTAATAATTATTATTGTAAAAAATAAACTTTATTTTTGAAATTGGAATATCAAAATTTACTTTGGGATATTCTTTGGTATTTTTTTGAGAAGTTTCATTTTTTGATGAATAGTGAAAAGCATTGAATTTTAATTCAAAATATCGTTTTCATATAATTTAATTATATAGTTAAATTATATTTTAATTTGGTTTTAAAGTATAATTATATTAATTATACATAAATTAATTCAATTTAGGTAATTGTAACCAATTTCACAATGAAATTGGATATAAAACCAATTCAACCTTTTGAACCTTCTCACTTGAAAACCCGGCATTGTCATCTCATCTGTGGGATTAATTTTAAAATTATTTATAGAAATTATGTGGTTGGAATTATTAAAAATATATTACATATTTTTAATTATAATAATTTCTAATTTATAATAATTTCAACATTGTTTTTCAACAAAAATATTAGTAAAAGTGATTAAATTTGATTATTAAGAAAAAATTTAGCTTAATAAAGGACTATGCCTTAAACTCAAGGACCAAAATGATCTAGATTCTTATCCAAAATCCATTTTATGTTAATATTTAGACACTATACTCCAAAATATTTAATTTTTACCAATATTGGATCCACTTTACATGGGAAAACGTGGGTGGAATTCTCTTTTCAAAAATTTACAAGAATGTCACTCCCCCTCTTTTATAACAAGACAATCACCCCCACACTTATTAAAAAATATAAATACATTTATATCCCTCAAAATAATATCAAATAATATTAAAAAATACCTACCTATCATCTAATAATCCTTCCTTTGGGGAGAAATCACACAAAGGAATCCATTTGGTGCAAACCAACTGGAGTAACCCAAAGAAGCGGTAAAATCTTTCTTCAAGATCCTTTATTTTATTTTCATTATACACCCACTAAAATCTTATTATTCAATGATTATATACTATATTATTTTATGTTTTAATTCTTCACTTACATATACTTCCATTTAATAGGAAAAAAACTTATCGTTCTTCTGTACATCAAACTACCGCCTCACGAAATGATGTTGATCATTTTTCCTTTACCAACTCTAATGGGTGGGAATTATAATGTAGACAATAATTTTATATGATATACATGATATTTATGAATTATATATTCTTATTTAATTATTATATAAAACATAAATTCATGCTTACCATTTTTTGTAAATGTGATATCTTCGTTTGTGGATGTGTGGGCTACCACCTCCTTAAAGTGATGTAATTCATTCAAACTTTACATAGAATCTATTAAGGATTGGTTTAGTGATATTATATAATTTATATGACATAATAATTATACTTTAATGATATTATATATATAAACATATATTTCAGTTACTTTCTTTCTTTCAATACGACAATAAAATTGAAACGGTTCTTATTCGTACGCACGACCTACCGTCTCCATGAAATGTGTATTCCAATCCATATTTATAAATTGTATATATTATTTTAAATACATATATAATGAATATATTTTATATTTATATCAAGTTTTACATTCTTTAAATAAGTAAATCCTGATCTTTTTAAGTGGATCAAGAATAAAAATCCAAAATATATACAGAAAACCAAGAGGATATTACCTGAAACGTAACATTAACACAGAGTTATTAATAAATGGGTAATATAAAGTCATTAAAAATTATATATGGTATTAGATATAATAATATGGTTATTTGGTATATGTATAATAAAATTTTATTTATTATATAGGATCTTTAAACGTGTATGAATAAAGTCAATAATTAAGGTGAGGTAATTTCCTCTCACTTTTTATTTTTGTGAGATACTTTCCATATTCACCACTCTCTTCTTTTGTTTCAGTATATACTAGAATATCACATTTTATACCTTTAATTTACATAATTTAATGATATTAAAATCTTTAAATAATGTTATTATCTCATGGGGAATGTGATTCTAATGTTACTCAAGTAGTAAGGGTTTTCTCATCTTATTTTTATTTCTGTGTGACTGATGCCTTATTCGCCACTCAATTATTTTGTGTGGTGAATATAATTCCTATGGATGTATTCTAAGATTATTATAATTAAATTTAAAAGTATTAAAATATCCATTTTATGATCTGTCTTTCATTGTTTTATGGTTCAAAAGTTACCAAATCGGTAAAATAATTTTTGTATCGATTTTTTTCTTTGAGATACATTCCATGTTATACCCGTATATTTTTCTATGGGGTGTATATAATACCTTTTGAAATGTTATTTCAAGAATATATTATTTCATGATATTTTAAAATTAATTTAATTTATTATCATAAGTGTATTATGAGTAAATGTTACCAAATTGGTAATATTTTATTGCTACAATCTCATCATTTATCAGTATTGTTTATGATTATGCTTCCACTGATGAAGTCTTATTATCAATCTCTCAAAAAAAAACTCTTGGATTTTCTTCTCATATAGTTATTCATGATTTTTTCATATTGTAGTACCTTTTTCCTAATAATTATTACTTAAGATAATTAATAATTTTTTTAAGAAAATGTGATCTTATTTATCTTTTCATTTGGAAATATGCTTATTTAAAAAACTATGTTTACAAAAATTATTTTCAATTTTTAAATGATATTAAAGATAATTTTAATGGAAATGTTATCATAAATTTTTTATAGTTTTCAATGTTTCCATTATATGTTTTCAAATATATTTTCAAATAAAACGTTTTTCAAAAAAAATTATGTTTTAAGATGTGTTTTTGAAAGAAAAAAGGGTATTTTTCTCAAGAAATTTTTTTAAAGGATCTTTCCAAATTATTTTCCATCTAATATGACATATTTTGGTGTTACTCATTCCTCTATAGGGATAATATCCAAGTGTCCCAATAATATTCTTAATTTGAATGGTTTATTTATTGATTTCATGATGTTTATAAAACTAATTTCTCTTTAATGGGTTATATTCTTATGATACCCGCTTCTTTTCAATGGTTATGATCCGATTATTATGAAACTTGTCTCTTTATCCAAATTTTATGATAGGATAACATGTTTATGACACCCATTTAATTTTATGGGTTATGATATGATTGTTATTGATCTTGTGGAACATGTGTGTATGGTATCATTATGAGAAGTGTGGGACCTATATATCCCTCAAATGAATCTGGTAAATATTTTTATCTCATCAGATAGAAATGGTTGGAATGAGGAGTAAACTCTATTCAAAAATACTGGGCTAGAATAAGGAGTGAACTCAGTTCAGTATTACAGGGCTTGAATGGGAAGTTAACCTATTTCAGTAATACAATGTTGGCATGGGAATTGAACCCAGTTTAGTAATACCTAGCTGGAACGAGGATTGAACTCAGTTCAGTAATACATGGTTGGAATAGGAAATGAACCATTTTAGTAATACAAAGTCATAATAGGGAGTGGACTCAGTTCATTAAAGGACCTTTTCCACTAAAATGGCCTTAGGGGTGAACCATGACTACTATGATGGTTTTGGGAGTGAACCCATTCCACTAATATATCCTTGGTATTAATACTATACTACTATGTAAATCATTGTTATATTATTATGTGTCTTCCCAAAATTGTATTTCTTATTCCTATATTATGCTCTCATGGATAATTCTAATGATTATTTTATGATTCATGTCTTATGAACTATAAATCATTGTTTCATGATTCATGTTTATATTCTTTGATTTTTAGGGTATGATTTTCAATGTTATGAACATGTTCTCATACCCTTATTCTTTTCTTATGATTATGTATCTCCTTTGTTTACCCTTACTAAGCATGTGATCTCACCCCTTTATTATGTTTCCTTTCCCCAGGTTTTAAAGAACGGTTTTAAGTCGGATTAATATTTGGGAAGATATTTAAGGGAGATATTAAAGACCTTTAACCAATTTAGATGACTAAATTTCCATGTTTACAAATACACTAAACTATTATGGTCCTCATGCATGAATTTTTGTATTGTGCTGAATATTCATCTAAAATGATGTAATATCTACATATGTTAAGCCTAGGTCATCACAGTTGGTATTAAATGAAAGGCTTTGTCAATATTTTGAAACTATGATAAGGAAACTTTAGTGAGATTCCTAGGGATATTTATAAGGATATGTTTAGGGATTTCTCTATGGATATGTATAAGGATACATAAAAGTGTATGAAAATGTCCTAGAATTTTTGTAATGCATAGAGTGAGTGGTTTCCTAGAAATACATATCTATATGGATACTGCTAGTGGATTTGGATATGGTACAGATGTACATAGGGGTGATAACCCTAAAAAATAGTATTGAGATAGGCTCAGTTGGGAACTGGTGCATGATAATAGGCCTTGGTGCACACCCATTTTGACACTCCTGGTAGATATTCTTTGGGAATTAAAAAACTCTTTATAAACCATTATGAAGGATTTAGATAGATAATGACTTTTAATGATCTGGGATAAACCTATGGTTTTATTGATTAAAAAGTATGTTTCATGATTTATACATCCTCTAATAAATTGTTCTTGTCTATGTGGTTTTCCTCTATCATAATTATTGTCCATGATCTGGTTTATGGTTTTAGTCAATGGTTGGAACCCAAAGAAACAATGTTAATGATGAATGTAATAGAAAATTAAATAATGCCCCTCCTGATATACCAGATTTTATGGAAGATGGAGTGAAAAACATCATTTTTATGGCCACGTAATCTAATCAATCCATGAATCATGTTGAGTTTCCATATGACTAAATGAGGGAACAAAATTTTCTTGAATCATTTTTATGGAAACAATCACTTTATTTTAATCAAATGATTAATCAACTAGTTTTTGAGAAATGGATATGTTCCACTGAAAATATATTTTTTATTATTCATTGTTCATAATGTGAAAAAGTTATTTTGGGAACATATTGACTCGAAGGTGATGCAAAACCATGGTGGAACTTTATAAAAAATACAAGGTAATGATATAAAATTGAATCCATTAATTGGGAAGAGTTCAAGAACAAATTTTTCATTAAGTACTTTCAATTATTCTTCTTAAAAAAATAGATTAAATATACCCATGAATCTTATAGTTATGATTAGAAAATAATGGTAGAATTCAATAGAAACTTTAAAAAATATAGAGATAAAAAGATTATATTTAATTTATTCTCAAAGTTAAGAAGAAAAAATAGTATAAGTTGTCTTAGGGGAACTTTTATTTTTTTTGTGGAAAGAAATTTCATCGAGTGGATAAATGTCAAGGTAATAGGAGTAAAGATAAAGATATAAATAATTCACCACCTAAAATTCAGTGTTTCAAATATAATAATTATTTCCATTATGCTTGATTGTTCTTAAAACCTAAGGTTAGTGATGATGATCGACATCAACAATCTCTTAAGCTAAGGGATAAAGGTAAATCTTATGCAATCAAAATGGATGAATTAAACCACAAATATTAGGGAAAATTTATCCTCCCCTTCTATAATGAGAATTTTAGGATTGATTTTGGTTGAATAAGCCATATAAAAATATTATTTTTCATCCATTAGTTAAGCTTCATGTGATTATCTCTGAATAAATGGATTCTCGAATAATAAAATCACATTTTATTCTCTATCATTACAAGGATGAACCCATGTTTCCAATGAAATTTTTTTGGTATAAGATTAGAGGGTGAATTATATTTTGGAAGGGTTATAGGTTTAACCATTTATGGAATGGTATAAGTTAAACTTTGGATGAGGTTTAAATATTAAAGTATAATATCTATATATGAATATTTATGAATATTGGATGACCTGTACTAATAATTTTACTATAATGATAAATAAATTCATATGGAATGAATTTTCTTTCTATATATGGATCTTACAATCTGTTAGTGCTTTAGGAATAACAAATTCACCTTAATTTTATTAATAATAGATGAAGTGGAAATTGATCATGTCACACAATGTATGATATTGTCCTAAAATCATGTATGTAAATCTTATCATGAAAATTATTCAACCCTAGGAAAAGGGTCCTGAAATTAAATTTTTTCCTATAATTGTCATTTTTTATGATATCAATGACCTATTTCATACTTCTACAGTTTATGGTTTCCTTATTTTTAACTTTCTCTAGATAAACCACTTTCTTATGATAAGTGATCTTTATCAATCTCTATGATTATTCACACTTTTCTTCCATGTTATTTTTCTCACTTCCCACCTATGTTTTCCTATATGGAAACCTAGTTACGTGTTGATTTGGGAAACCATTACAATTCTAACCTTCATTTTTTAAATTAATTTTTAGTATTTATATTTATGATGTGGGTTTATATGAATGGAACATTAAAGTATTAAACCTTTGGTAACAAAAATTAATTTCAAGGGAAAATTCATTTTAAGGGGGTTAGAATGTAATACGCAAGGCTTAGTTTTACTGAACTACAATAAACTATTAATAATATTATTAAAATGTTATTATAGCTACCACCTATATGTTAGAATGGAATTAATATATAAGATTAACTAAATTTAAAAATATTATTTATATATGAATAGAAAATAAATAATTTTCTTATAAATTAGTAAAAGTTAATGAAATAACTACTTGAAAATAAAGAAATTAATTTTCTAGGGAAACTATTTTTCTATGAAAAAACATAATTTTATCTCAATAAATTAAACAAAAAACATTTTATTAATGTTTTAAATTAAATTTATATATAATATATTCGATTAAAAAAATTATGCTCATCCAATTGATTTTATATGTATAAGATAAGAATAAATCAAATTTTATCAGTAAAAAGATGTATTTTTCTAAAAGGTTATTTTTTCACCTTTTAATTGTGAACCCATTTTAAATATGATTTTTGAAAACTTTATAATTTTTATATGTAAAAATAAAATTAATTTTTTAAATTGTAATATCAAAATTTACTTTGGGTGAATTTTTGGTATTTTTGTGAGAAGTTTTATTTTTTTATGAATAGTGAAAATAATGAATTTTAATTCAAAACTAATTTTTCTTCTAATTTATTTATATAGAAAAATTATGTTTTATTTGGTTTTAAAATATAATTAGATAAATTATACATCACGTAATCTAATTTATGTAATTGTAACCAATTTCACAATGAAATTGGATATAAAAAACATTTCACACTTTTGAACATTTTAGCTTTAAAACCTTGCATTATCATCCCATCTATGGGATAATTTTAAATTAATTTCAGTAACTTATATGATTGGAATCTAAAACAATGGTTTCCATATTTTTAATAATAATAATTTCTAATTTCTAATAAGTTAAACATAGTTTTTGACAAAAAAACTTAGTGAAAATGATAAAAATTAATTACGGTGATTAAGAGAAAATTAGATTATCAAAGGAGTAAGCCTTAAACATAAGCCCCAAATTGACCTTTAAATTTTTCAAAAATCCATTTTATGTTCATAATTCTATACTATACTCCCTTTTCATTAATTTTTACTATTATTGGATCCACAGGACATGGGGAAATCATGGGTGAAATTTTCTTTTCAAAAATTTACAATAATGTCAATCCTCCACTATAAAAAGGCACTCAACCCACAAACTTATTCAAACATCTCAAGACCTTTTTATTTCAAAAACTGTTATTAAATAATCTCTGAACATACCTCCCTTAATCCTATAATCCTCTCTTTGGGAAGAAATCCAACCCAGAAATCCCTTCGGTGCAAACCAAGAGGAGTTACCCAAAGTAGAGGTAAAATCATTCTTCAAGATCCTTTATTTTGTTTTCATTATCCACACCCTAAAATAATTCTATTACATTATTGTATATTAACCTCAGTATCATACAAATACTTATATTTTTTTTTATTATACCTACACTTACACTCACATACATCAAATGGGTAATGAACTTAATGTTCTTGTGTACGACGAACTACCGCGTCACAAAATGATTTTATTTGTTTTTCCTTTACCACCTCTAATAGGTGGGAATTATGAGGTAAAATAAATTTTTATATTTCATTTATGATATTAATGATGTTTTAAATATTATTTAATTATTATATAAAACATTTCTTCATTATTTCTATTTTTTGTTAATATGATAACTTTGTTTGTGGACATGTGGACTACTGCCTCCTCAAAGCGATATTAATCATTCACACATTACATGGAATGTATTAAGTATGGGTTTAGTGAAATTATATGATATTTATGACATAATAATTATAATTTAATAATATATATATATATATTTCATTTACTTTCTTTCAATATGACAATAAAACAAAAATATAGTTCTTTATATGTACGACCTACCATCTCCATTAACGATGTATTTCATTTCATATTTAAAAAATTTATATATTATATTAAATACATATATACTAAATATATATGATATTTATATCATTTTTTACATTCTGTAAATAAGTAAATAATTATCTATGTAAGATTATCAAGAATAAAAACCAAAACATATATGAAAAACAAATAGGATATTACCTGAAATATAACATTAACATGATGTTGTTAATAAACAGGTACTATAAAGTGATAAAAAATAATATATTCTATTATATATAATAATATTGTTCTATTTTATATGTATAATAAAATTTAATTTACTATACAACATTTTTGAACATGTATGAAGAAATTCAAGACTTAGGGTAAGGGAATTTCAACTCACTTTTTATATTCGTGTGATACATGTCATATTCACAAATTTCTTATCTTTTGTGGTGTATATAATTTAATATGAAACTTTTTATCATTAATTTAAATTATTTAACGATATTAAAATATTTAAATGTTTTTATTCTCCAATGGGTATCAAGATACTAAAGTTACTCAAGTAGTTTGGGTTTTCTTGTCTCACTTTTATTTCTGTGAGACTTATAACTTATCCACCACTCATTTATTTCGTGTGGTATATATACTACCCATGTATGTATTCTAATATTAATATAATTAGATATATTTTTATTTATATATCCATTTTATTATATTTTTTTCATGGGATTATGGTTCAAAAGTTACCAAATCGGTAAAGTAGTTTTTTCTTTCTTTTCCCTCTTTAAGGTACATTACATGTTATGCACCTATATTTTTCTATGGGGTGTATATACTGCCTTTTGAAATATTATTTAATTAATCTCCTTTGTTAATTACATTTTAAGATTCATCTAATAATATTCCCTCATCTGTATTATGATTCAAAGTTACCACAGTGGAAACAGTTTATTCCTATAATATAATTATTTATCATGATTGTTTATGATTATGCTTCCATTGAGGAAGTATTAAGATCCATATCTCAAGAACACCCATGAATTTTATTCTCCTATTGTTATTCATTATATATTCATGTATTAATAAAATTTTTCTACTCTTTGGTACGTAATATTATGAAAAAAAGTATTTTTAATAAAATCTTATTTTTTTCTCTTTTCAATTGAAAATATGTTTATTTCAAAAACCATCTTTTCAAAATTAATTTTCAAAAATATTTTTAAAATGATTTTAAAGAAAATTTTCAAAGAAAAATATCTAAATTTTTTTCTAAAGTTTTCAAGGCTTACTTTATAAGTTTTCAAATATATTTTCATATAAAAATGTTTTCCAAAATGTTTTATGTTTTAAAAATAGTTTTTCAAAGAATATATGGTATTTACCTCAATAAATGTTTTTAAAGGATCTCTCCAAATAAATTTTCATCTAATATGAAATCTGTTGGTGTCACTAATTCCTCTTCGGGGATATTATACAAGGTTTCTATTCATATTATGTCTCTAAATGGGTTGTTTAATGATGGAATGATGTTTATGAAACCCCTTTCTCTTTCACGAGTTGTATTCTTATGAAACCCGCTTCATTTCATGATTTATGCTTTGATAATTATTAAAACTCTCTTATTTTCCATAGTTTATGATATGATTTATTTGTTATAAAACCAATTTAATTTCATTAGTTACGATATAATTAGTTATGTGCTTGTAGAACATATGTGTATGGTTTCATTATGAGATGGTTAGGACCTATATCCCCCCCAATGCATTGGAAAAATATTTATATATCATTATATAGAAATTTATGGAACAAGGAATTAACTCGGTTAAGAAATTAAGGGATGGAATAAGGATTGAACCTAGTTTAGTAATAAATGCCTAGAATGGGATATGATCCCAGTTTAATAATATTGGTTTGGAAAGGGAAGAGAACGATGTTCAGTAATACATGGCTGGAATGAGAAGTGAACTCGATTCAGTAATAGAGTGCTGGAATAGGAAATGAATGTGGTTCAGTAATACAGGGTTGTAAAGGGGAGTGAACCTAGTTCAGTAAAGGACCTTATCTGCTAAGATGGTATTGGGGGTTAACCTTGACTACTATGATGGTTTGGGGGAATGAAATCATTCCACTATGATGGGATTTTAATTAATCCTTAAATACCATGGAAATCATTATTATATACTTATTAGTCTCCCAAGAAATATATTTTTTATTACTATGTTATGATCTCATGGATAATTATATTTATTTCCTAATGATTCATGTCTTTTTAACTGCTGATCTTTGTTCTATGATTCATGTTTATATTCCTTAATATTCAGGGTATGATTTTTGAATATTATAAACATGTTCTCATACCCTTATGATATGTTATACATAAAGTTATCCTTTTTTTACCCTTACTGAGAATCTTATCACACCCTATTCTTATGTTTTCTTTCCATATGTTATGAATAATGGTTTTAAATTTGATTTATAAAGGGGAAGATCTTTAAGGGATATATTGAAGATCATTCACCAAGTTAGAAGATTTCATTTCCATGTTTCCAAAGACACTAAACTATTATGTTCACTAGGAATATAATTTTTTAATGTTTTTAATATTCATAAAAATGATGTAAAATCAATGTATATTAATCTTGGGTCGCTATAAGGTTGGGGTAACACTACATCAGATTTTTATTGTAAGTGAAGAATCACTCTACAACTGGGGAGCATTGCGGTGTTGTGTGTGTCAAACGAGATTAAAATTTATAGATAGTGAAAGGTATATTTCTATAAAACCACTACATAATATTAATTTGTGGGATCCTTTTAAGAGTTACACTAAAATTTATGAGGCTTGGGGTGTGGTTAGGCGCAGCATTAGAATAAATTTTTTATTTGTATTTTTTATCATACTATAACATATAAGGGTTCCCCCTTGACAATTTTTTATTAGAAAATATATTTATATATGTGATATTAAAATTTTTATATAGGTTTATTGTCACACCATAACCAAGGGGAACCATGATGTGGTTGTGTTGTATAAGAATGAATTTTTTAGGTGGGTCAAGGACCATAATGAAACCACATGAATTATGACATAGTGGGTGAAACATGGGAATAAATAAGTTTTTCGTGATATTATATTCTAGGATAGTAGTAAATCATAATATAATGGGATTATTTGCACCATGAAAAGTTACAAGCTATGTATATCATGCAACAATGGTTGAGTACTGAGGTATAAATCTTTATCCATATAGGGTGGTTTTATCATGAAGATAAATGCCACACTATAACATGACACTTGGTAGTGAAATTATGTTTTTTGGTTTAGGTAGGTTGATGTGTTCCATGTCACGGATTGAAGGTCCATGCTGCATGTGGTGTATGGAAGAATAATTTCACTATGATTATTATAGGTTATATGGTAATGGGAATACTTTCTAATTTTTAAAAACCATTCATGGGATGGTCTTTTATCCTTTTTAAAATGAAAACCCCCTTATGGGTTCTTAATTTTTTGGATGTTTGAAAAGGTGGAGGGGGAGATACATCCCCTTATTTTTCTCCCCTTCAAACTCCATGATTCGAGGTGATTGATGTTTAATTTTCTTTATCGTTTAGGTCATGTTAACATTTTCAACCTCATATTTTATTGGTTATCTTTTAATCTTATGAATTTGATATAAATTTTTTTGGTATTTAGATAATATTTTATCAGAGCATGGATGAATCCTCCCAAGATGATGGTGTTTTTTCATAGGATTTATATAGAGGATTCTAAGTGGATGAACACACTATGTTTTTTACAGTTTTGTTTTTGTAAGTCACTACCCTAAATTATGTTGGTTTTCTCTTAAAATATAAATATAAATTGATTAATTAATTATTGTAATAGGTTAGATCTGTTCTCAGGTATGGGCCTGTGAGTGTTCCAAAAGTGATATACATCATTTTCCATGATGTTCCAACATCATTACCCCATAACATGAGTATTTATTACTTATTCAAAAATAAATAATTATATAATAAATCATGTGATTAATTTTGATATTTATTTTAATTGTTTTATAATTCATTAAAATAGTTTTTGATAAAGGTAAGGACTCACATTAAAGGGAAGTGGTCAGTTGGTCTTGGTTAGCATTGGTGGTTAGGACTTTATTAAAGGAAATAGCTTCCGTTTTAGGTAGTTGTTCACTAAAAATTGTACCTAAGATTTATGTACTATGCTTTGTAACATGTGATATGTTATCTTTCCACTTATATTCGAATGAAAACTAATTGAAAATTAATATTTTCTATTAACCCCCACCCCTACTACCCTCATGAGTAGAATAGAAGAGTATTAAGCCTTGATGGACCCTCAAACACTGATCTTGATTCCTCATCCATCGATAATTATGTGTTTGACCATAAATATTAGTTTTTTATATGGGCACTAGAGTTGTAAATTCAATGAGTGATCCATAGTGTACATTGGGATCGGTTCTTTAGTTACCTATTAGGAGGGAATTTTGATGGATTGGGAGTGGGTGGCTTAGGAGAAGGGCATATAGAACTGTGAGTTACCTTTTAGCCAATTGGATAGTTGATTAGTTTGTAGGGTGTGTATTTATCCTCCACTAAATGTTATTATATGAGTGGGTATACCATATAATGGATTTGTGCGTAAGTTTGGTGTGAGAAGACGGACCAATATTAACATTGAAAGTGAGATAGTTGTTATTCCAGATTTTTGTGTTTTTTATTATATTTCCCATGTGGCCATTTAGTTTTGAACATGATCAGGGTTATGTTGAGGGAAAATAATCCATTAATCAATGATATTAGACCTAATTTTTGAATTGGATTAATGTATCCTGTGATGGGTGTCCCTATTATGATATGACTTGGTGTGCCATATTAGTACCTGGGTCGTGTTTCTATAATTGAGGGAATAGTGAAATTAGGCTAACCTGATGACATACTAGAATGGAGTGGATATGGGGATAGTTTTTTTCATAATCTAACTTCGAAAATTTATATTGGGTTCCGGAATGTTACCAGCCCATATGACCCTCATGTCATACGAGTGTTTATGATTGGTTTAGCTTTTTATGTATTTAATTTAATAAATGATTTATATTATATGAATATTTGTAATAGGAAAGAAGGTTAGGTTCCATTATTACCTAGTTTGATTAGTGATGTTATAGAATAAATGGGGTTAACACTTATCTATCCTTCATGAGTGATGGAGTGAGATGATACCCAAAGTGGGAATTTATGTAGCCTTTAAGGAGTGATGATGTGAGATGTTATTGGATATGTTAAACGATACCTAGGGTGAGTTCTATTCTGGCCTGCATGGAGAGGTGATGTGAAATAATATTTATGAAGGGTTCTTGTCCTTCCTATAGGTATTTATAATGTGAAATGTGATAGATAGTGAAATATTATGGTTTTATGGGTGGGTTCTTATCAAACCCTTGGGTTATAGTGACGTTTGATGATATATTGGGTGGTAATCACTTTGAAGCTTTTTAGGTATGTTATATGTTTGGTTACACCCTAGAAAATTTTAAAGTAGGTATGATCACTCTCGAGTGTCCTGGTTAGTACTTATGGTTATGAAAGGTGTTATGTTTATAATTATTCCTTTTTTATTCTGATCATATCACATTGTACATGCCCGATATATATACAAGACATATTAGGGACACTATTGTATGTTTCCTACTGAGTTTTTCTCACACCTATCTTGGGGGGGAATTGGAATTTCAGTACCCAAGAAGACCTTAAGATTAAGTGTTCGGGAAGGTAAGATGCTTGACATTGGTTGATTGAACTTGATATCTTGGAAAAAGTTAAGAGATGGGACTGGGGTGGGACTCAAGACCATGTAATGGTTACATTAGTTTTCTTTATATTGGTTTAAGATGTATTTAATCAACCCATGAGAGTTATTTTTTGTGTTTTCCAATATTTTTTTGTATTTATAATAGTTAATTTTGTTATAAAATGTGGTGTATATTATTCTATTAGTTGGATTAGTTATAGTTTCTTTTTTATTCTATTGAGTATTGGGGTAAGAAATTATATGTTATCTTCACTATTTTTTATTACTATTTTATGAGAGTATAGTATCCACCTAGTTTCACCTTAGACCCTTTATTTAGAAACCAAACTTTTCACACATTATAGTTACATGAGTTTTATGATAAATAACATAGTGTTAAAACATTCCAGAATCAAAAAATTTAGTATCTTGGAAAAATAAGGTTCATACATCACTTATACATAGTAAAATTTAAGAATTATTTAAATATTTATTCATATTATTCCTAAAACATCTCACTTTCTTCATAGTACATATAATAAACTAATTATGTACATCAAAGAAAGGGGTGAGTTAAAGGCCCAATGATGGTAGGAATAACATGAAAGGATTAAGAGACATGAGTCAATAGAATATGAGTGATCATAATCATCAACATAATATCTTAACCATAAATAATCATTTGATAAATTCATGTAATGTGGATTATTTATAAAACTGAAACATAGTAAATTTGTGTTCGAATCCCATACATAATTTTTAAACAAATATATAATCATGTTAATGCAAAATATATGTGCAAAAATCATGAAACCATTATTGTGAATAAATATATCATCATGCTCTTGTATATTACCAATAATATCATGAGATACAATGTATTACCCAATGAATTAAAAGAAAATATTATTTAAATCCCACATATGAAATCATAAAATACTTATAATCACACATTCAATATGTAAAGAAAAAATACAATAAGCATAGTTATAAAATAAACCCATAGAAAGGAATGGGTTTTATAATAAGGTCGTAAATAGTATATCAATGAATAAACTTTTAGATTCCCAATATATTAAGGAGAAACATATTCTTGGACCATACTTATTTTAATTAAAAGATTATTGGATATGTGAGAAGGGGAAACAACTCAAAATGAATCAATGAGAAGTTTTGGAAAATGTTCATTTTGAAAAGAAATTATAAAAAAATTAGAAATCATATCAATGTGGTAGAAGCATAAATATCCCCATAAAATAAAGGTAAATTCAATTATATTGATAATAGAAAGGTTTTTATAGGAATTATAACCAAATAATATAGAAATAGGGTAAACCCCCAAAAGAAATAATCAGGTTCAAGAGTCCCTTTACCTTAAGTCCTGATTTATTATGTCACTTTTTTGTTCCCTATTTAATAAAATTATATTTAATAAAACATTAAAGAAAAAGTAAATTACCCTCATTTTTTTCACTCAAGATAATTTATAATTATTGTATTTAATTTTCAAATATTCATTGTTAAAGGAGATATGTTTTAATATTTTATTTTCCTTAATATTTTCCCATCTTTTTTTAATTTTTTAATTTCAATTATTTTTATTTATAAATTGGTAAACTTAACTACATAATCTTAGAAATAAATATATTTATAAATTTTTATATTATAAATAATTAACCAACCATAAATTTTGTGACAAGTAGACAGTTCTCAACCCCTCATAAGTGATTAGCAGATAGTTAATTAGACATTATCAAAAGAAGAGTGGAGAGATGTATAATATATAAATATGTTGTAAGCACAATTATTAATGTATCTTAAATAAATTTAAATAATTATTACATGATATTTAATTAATTTTAAAGGTTTGTATTTGAATATAATGGATTGTTTGAGGAAGAGAATAGGGGAATGAAAGGAAAATACGAAGGAATCTTACCTCCTTCTTTGTGTTTCTCCTTTTCTACCACCCATAATTCTTAGAAACCATAGATTTATATGACTCTATAACATATATACAGATGATAATGTGATAAATATAGGAAATTTGGGAATATCATTTTCTATAAGAAGTGTCATAGAAGTGTTTTTTCCAAGGAAAGGGAGAAGGTGTATTTATAATTAATGAGAGGGGCATTTTTTGGATAAAATTTGAATAAAAAACAATTTATAAGTGAAACCTTTTAATAGTTACATTTTTACACTATGAATCATAATTATTAAAAATATATGTTTTCATGACATTAATGACTTTTGAAATATGAATCCAAAAGTTTATTAAAAATTAAAGTGGATAAATTAAAAAATAATAATGGAATACTTTATGATTTTATGCTTTGGAAAATAATTTTTAGGTTTAGAATTTTAATTTCAGGATTTATTCAACTTATTAAACCTGTTTGTTTTTTATCCTAAAATTATAGAATTTATTATTTAATTATTACATATTTAATGATGTAGTTAGAACATTTTGATTATGTAAAACTTTTATCATTAATATTCACCAAAAAATTGACATTTTTCTAAAAAAATAACTAAAAAATCACCCATAGAAAATGTTGAAGTTATAACTATAAAAATGAAATTGATTTTATCAAAATAATTTTCAAATAATAGTAATTTAAATTATTATCATAAAAATTATTATTTTTATGAAATACTTTAAAATATGGTTTACTTAAAATGTGCTTATAGTTTCTTTGAGTATTTAATCTTAATATTTATTTTATTGAATTAAAATATATATACTTTCTAAAATTATTCATTGTAAATAATATTTATATGAAAATTTACTATTTTAAGTTTAATTGACTACTCCTAAGGTTAGGTTACTATTCTTAATGGTCCTATTACTATTCTTAATGGTCGTATAATTATTCCAATGGTCATTTTACTATTACAATGGTCATATAACCTCCTATAAATACCCATTAATTCCTTTATTAATCATTAAATATAATTATTATCAAGGTTCTATATTATTTATTTCTAATATATCAACTATATTATTAATATATTGTCTATTTTTATAGTTTTTCTCCTGGTTGTGATGATTATAGGGTATCAAAAAGATCCAATTTTTCTTATTCTTTTCAAAAAACTCTATTTTTTACTCATTATAATATTTTATATTCACATTTATATATTTATTATATAAATGGAAATTTCTTAGTTAGTGAAATTAATAATTATATGTTACATGTTATTGTACAATACTATTTACCTAACTATGAAAAACATTATTTATTCAAAAGGATCATTCAAAATATATAACATTTTGGGTCATTAAATTCTCCCCCTAGATATTACATCCTTGAAATTTCAACTCATATTCTCATTTGAGAATAAATAAGGGTAATTATTATTCATTTTCACCTTATGTTCCCATGTTTCTTCTTCATATTTTTATTCCACAAAATCTCTTTAACGAGGTGAGCTGTCTTGTTGTTTTAAAAATTTATCTCTATGGGATAAAATCTTCATTGTATTCTCCTAATTAGAGAGTCAATTCTCCAGTTATACCACTTCCAAATTTATTACATATGTGGGGTTATGTATGTACTTCTTAAATAGAGATACATGGAATACATCATGAACTTGATAGAATTTTGTTGGAAGTGATAACTGATAGGCCTCAAATCATATGTGATCGAGGCTCTAAAAGAAGAAAATATACCTAGGGATGACCTTTATCTTCTTTCCAACCCATATGAATCTTTTTAAAGGTGATATTTGAAGGAACACATTTTCACCAACTTCAAACCCCCAATCCCTTTGAGGATTTCCATTAGAAATATTTTTTCAACACTAGAAGGTTTTAATATGTTGCTGAAGGCATTGAACTTTATCTATCATTTCCTATACAAGAACAAGTCCAAGTAACTTCTATTCACTAACTTCATGCCAACATTTTGGGTTTCTAAATCACTTTCCATATATAGATTCATAGGGGTATAGTTTAATACTCAAGTGGATCCAATTATTGTAAGAGAACTCCACCAATGGAAAATATTTATCCCATGCTCCTTTAAATTCCATTGATCAATATCTCAGCATATCCACAAGTTTCAAATGGTTCTTTGGGATTATCCATCAGTTTGGGGTGATAGGTCATACTGGATAAAAATTTAGTATACAAATAGTATTGAATAATTATCTATAATTTACAGTTGAACCTTATATTATGATCAGGTAGGAATGAATGAGGTCCTCCATGTTTCCATACCACTTCCTTTACGTATATCATGGAAATTTTCTTAAGCAATAAATCTTCCAAAATAGTGATGAATTTGTTAATCTTAGTGGGTTAATCAACCAAAACCTATATCTCATTACTATCATTGTATAGATTTGTAAAACTAATACAAAATCCCATAATATTCTCTTCCATTTGTATATTTTTTTAGTAATGTTTGCACCATCCATTTGGACTTTTATCGCTCTATTTTAACTATATAACATACCAAGAACTATGATGTCTACTTAGAAATATTCTTCTTCATTTAATCCCAACATAACTGATCGTGAAGATCATATTATGTCTTGGTACTTCCAATATGGATGGATAAAGGTAAGATATTTTCATTATTAAATATCTCTTTTTCTATGTCAAGTGTTTACATTAAACAGATTCTAGCTCTAATTGGAATGAAACCATCTTTTTCGATGTTAAATTAATGAAAATTACCTTCCATTGCTTATATCAATTTCTTTTGAAGATATAAATCAAGACTTTGTGCATACTTCATAGTATCTTGCATGGATGATTGGGAAATCATTTGAACAAGGTTGGATGTCTTCCATTCTATTATGATTTCCAGATCCATCCTTCAAATATCTATAAAGATAGGTCTTTCTAAATCTGCATCATGGATCAAGGGTATTTTTCCTTTCGGCTAAAAGAATTAGCAACATTGTTTTATTTTATAATATAGTAGTTAATTGAGAAATCATAGTCCTTGATTAACTCTAATAATCTTTCTTGATGCATGTTTAGATCTTTTTATGTGAATATATACTTCAGTATCTTTTTATAATTACATATGTCACACTTCTTTCCCTAAATGATGTTTCTCTAAATCTACAATGTAAAGATAACTTTGGTTAACTCTGAATCATATTTTAGGTAGTTTTTTCCAATGAATCTTTAATTTTCTTGAGGTTTAGATTATCACTTTATCATTATTCATGATTACACAACTGAATAAATTCAATAAGAAACACTATATATCACAAACCCTTCACTGCCTGAGGGAATCATGATTATAGGTGTAGTGATTATCCTATTTTTAAGTTCCTTAAGGCCTTCCACACATTCTTCTTTCTATACATACTTTAACCCATTATGTAATAACATAGTTATTGGGATAGAAAATCAGGAGAAATTTCACACAAACCATTGTTAATACCAAGATAATCTAATAAAATTTTAGATTTATGTGATGATTGATAATTTGGTTCATTCCTAAATTACCTTCACTTTTAGGGGTTTATATAAATTTCTCACTAGTGATCACATACCCCATGAATGTGACTTAAAGAATCCAAAATTCACACTTTATAAACTTAGAATTAATATTATCCTGTATTAAATTCATCAATACAATCTATAAATTCTATTTATGGTCCTCAATTCTCTTAGAGTAGATTTTAATGATGTTGATAAATCCTACCATAAATTTATCGAGGCAGTCTATAAAGGCACTATTAATTATGTCCATAAAGATTATAAGAGCATAAAAAAATCTAAATGGCATCACTATCAAGTCATAGTGTCTATATATTATAAAAATTAGTCTTTTGATTATATTCCCTCTTCATAATTAGATAGATATATATATATATAAAAAATATTCACCTTAAATAAGTATTGAAATTCTCAATGTTGATCAAATAATGCAACAATCCTTGGAAGGAGATACTTTTTCTTCATGGTGATCTTTTTGATATCTCAGTAATTGATGCACATCCACATTCATCTATCTTTATTCTTGAGAAATAGCATTGCCACACCCCAAGGTGATACACAAAATCATATAAACCCATTTTCCAAATGATATTTTAGCTAATTATTTAACTCCCTTAGTTATATTTTTGTTATCCTATAATGGATTTTGGAGATAGTAGTGGCTCCAGGTGAAATTTCTATTGTGAACTCTACCTCACAATCTAGGGGTAGTTCAAGAAACTCTATGGGAAATATATATGTTTATTCCCTCACAATGATAATGTTTTCAAATTTGATTCTTTCTTTTTACTAAACCATTTGAGAAAGATATGATTTTTCATTTTATATCAACACCCACAACATTGAGGTATTTTTTAAAGAAGATTCATGATCTAACATGAATTTGGACAGAAGTAGGATATATTTTGATATATAGGAATATATTTTCTTTTTGTTAAAATTTTTCTTATCTCTATGTTATGATAGTGAATCCATGACCAATAAAGCATCAAATTCCTCTAAAGGAAGGATTAAAATATTTTCTTGAAGAATCTATACACATATGTTAACCAAGGAAGAGTCCAACAATTGGGTTGTAATGATATCACTAGTAGTTGTTTTCATATATTTATTTATTTCACAGATTCAGGGATGTGATTCAATATTTATAGTAAACATACATTATATATAGGAATGAGTATATACTAAATAAAATAAAAGATTTTCCATTATATATTGAATAGAAACTATTACTTTTATATCTTTATTTCCATGCTCTACCTCAACTATGGTGATCACAAAATATTTCCCTCACCCCCCTTATCTTATGTGGTTATTAACATTGATTACCATTTAAGATCATCAATTAAGTACACTATATTTTATAGTTACCTTTCTCATTATGGTTGAATCATAGAACCACGAGTGGTGCAATGGTTGGTTCCTTTCTTTACACGGTCACATTGGATGGTATCTTTATGTCTCTTTGGAATTTATGATCTTAATGGAATTTTCTCTAACACATAATACATTTCATCATTCCTTTTAGTAAATTTTAATGATGATTCTTTCCACAAATTATATATATTGGTGGTTAGATCTCCTTTCCTCCTTTATCATTTGATCGTTCATCTTTAAACTCCATCCTTTATTTTTTATGTTTATGTTCCTGAGGCCATTTTTAAAAGTCCATCTTGACTTTGAGAGCACATAAATCTACTTCTTCATAAATCTTAATGTCATGGATAACTAGATTATTTTGGATATGTGTTTTTTAAACTATTAAAGAATCAATTTATTTTTATATTATTATTGATAAAAAACCTGAGGGATACCTTGAAAGATTTATGAAATTCACCTCGTAAGTCATAATAGATTAACGCTTCTTTTACATAATCTCTTTAAATTATCCCTCAATAATTTTTTGAATATTTTAATGGTAATAATTATTAAAAAATATCATATTAACATTTTTACACTCTATCTATTCCATTTAAGATTTTGGAATCATATACTAAATCAATTTACACTATTTATTAGATTATCCATCAGAATGATAGAAAACTAGAGTAACTTTCTCCTATTTAGAATATTAGATTAAGGAATAGATCTTTTCCATTGAATTAACCTAATATTCCATGATAGTTTTATAGAAATATCAAATAAACTATAGTGGTCATCAGTGTATAAATGACTTGATCAACAGTTTCTCCTTATTAGGTGAATGTGGACGTTCCACATGGTTTAGGTTATTGTTCATACCCTAAGACAATTGGGTATGTACTAAAATTATGTTTTGAACTCCACCTCTCATTTCATTAAGAATGTCTTCTGAAAAATAACTACATTTTCCATCACATGGGTTATTGGTATAGTTTCTCATAGTTCCAACCATTTTATAAAAGAAAAAATGTTAGAATATATTTTAATTATATAAAGAATAAATAAATAATTTATTATCATGTGTAAAAAAAATCTAATTTTATAAACTATGGGATCACAATGTTTATAAAAAGTTATATTTTACAAACCTTCCTTCTAAATTATTCTTCTAAGATCATATACTTTAATTTTTTCAAACATTAAAAGAAATAATTACATAAGCTACATATCCTTAAAAAAATTAAAGAAAATGTGATAAACCAAATAATATACACTGAGAGTGTGAAAACATGTGTGTAGTTAGGCCCACTTGTTATGCACTAAGTGAATATTGAGTTAATAATCAACTAACCTTTTTCAGAGTTATTAACCCAAGGTGAATTAGTGATAGATCTTATATCCACATGTTTGTATCCGAGTAGGTATTTTATTTCTAGGTTACCACACATTCTATACTTTACCAAAATTTTATGATATTTTCATTTATTTAGACATATCTATAGTGTTTTCAAAAAAATTATTCATAATTCCCAAATTAACAAAACCATTCTTTGATACTAACTATAAAAATCCTCCTTTTCATTCATGAATATTACATTATTTTTAAGATAAATAACTTAATATTAATATATTCTAGAATAAAACTATGGTTCCTCTTGAAATCTCTGATTTAGATGAGGAAAATGATGAAAGTAAACAATATCCTATATACAGAGATGCTTATTGCAATTATGAGGAGGTGGGAGAAGCAATTGATGCCTGGATGTATGAACAAGACGCAACCACTTTCATAAAATATCTAGATGGTGTCATCCCTGATGAAAAATACCTTGAAATTAGGAAGTGTATGTTCATTAGGATGTTTGATGAACACAAAATAAATCCTGATTTCAACTTAAAAGTTATCCTGTGGGAGTGATTATTTCTAACGATCATAATCTTTTCTTGTTCTTGTGATGGACTCTTCTATTCAGTGTCTTCTTTCTCATGGGTTACAGTGTACTATGGGATTTTCCACTTTTTGATGGATGCTGATGTTCTATCTTCTTAGACTCTTTGGAGTCGTTTTGTTTTGTTTCTAGATAGTCTATTGAGATCACACTGGTTTCATCTTCTATTAAAGGATTGATCTGGTTTTTTCAATTTCTTGAGTATTTCTACTTCAGACTTGAGTGCTTGTAAGTTTAGTAATGGGGACTGGTTTGACATCTTTTTTCAAGACTATTGTTCATTTTTCTCAGCTTCAATTTTTCTACTTAATGGGTTTTATTTCCTTGATGGAATAATGATATGAATTTCCCCCATCTATTATGTGGGACATTGTGTGCTTCTTGAAAAATTTTATAGTGAGTTTTGTGTGATTCTTGGCATGTGTAGCATACAGTGAAGATCTTGGTTATGAAAATGGATTTGTCATCTGTGGGAAGCTGATGTTTATCATTTTATGTTATGTTTTTCATTAACATCTTTCATTAGTTTGGTGATGCTAAGTAATGATCAATATTAGGATTTCATGATACCTTGAGTGTTATTTTTTGATTAGAAATAAAGAGTTGTTTTTCTAGAAGATTATTTGAATACCCCGTGCTGACCATACTTGAAAGAAGGTGAGCTCAAGATTTTAGAGTGCACATTTCATTGTATTCTACTTGTTGGATTTAATGTTAATATACATTTTCTATTATTGATTATCTAAGCTCATTACACCTCAAGTTTCAACTGTAACTTTAATTTTGTTTAATAATTTTTTTGGGGGTATGGGCTATGTGACCAACCCATATCTCATTCCCTTAAAGAAAGACTTTATCAGGAGAAAATTTTGTATATAAATCATGTATACATAGTATAAATTAAAAAATATTTAAATCTATCTTTATAGTCCTTATAAATTCTCTCATGTTTCACCAAAGGATATACTTCAATGAAAGGGGTGATCTAAAAGACATGTAAGGGGAGGAATAACATGGGAGGAATAACTAACTTGAATTAATAGACCTAAGTGAGCATAATCATCATCAATATATCATAAGTATAGGGAATAATTCGAAAAGGGTATGGTGTTGAGTCAATAAGGTTTTCCTTATGACTTTTCCATTCCTTCTTGTTTTGAAAATCACAAACAACTTATCTTTAAGGAAAATCGCTTTTATAAGGAAAAATGCTTTCTTAAAGAAAATCGCTTTTATAAGGAAAAATGATTTCTTAAGGAAAATCTCTTTTATAAGGAAAAATGCTTTCTTAAGGAAAATCTCTTTTATAAGGAAAAATTGCTTTCTTAAGGAAAATATCTTTTATAAGAAAAATTATCCTTATCATATTTTCATTCATATTTTTCTTAAGTATGAGATTCGGATTCATTTTCTCGGAGTCATTAAAACTTAGATATAAAAGCATTCTGTTTTAGGATTCGGTTCTGGACAAGAACTATAAGGAAGTTTCATTCCGAATTCCGGATATGAATTCTGACTAAGTTCTATTCCAGATTCAGGATACGAATTCTGAAGAAGAATTCTCATTACGAATTCTAATGAAGAAATCCCATTCCGAATTTCTCATTACGAATTCTGATGATGAATTCTCATTACGAATTCTGATGATGAATTCTCATTACGAATTCTGATGATCAATTCTCATTACGAATTCTGATGATAAATTCTCATTACGAATTCTGATGATGAATTCTCATTACGAATTCTGATGATGAATTCTCATTACGAATTCTGATGATAAATTCTCATTACGAATTCTGATGATGAATTCTCATTACGAATTCTGATGACGAATTCTCATTACGATTTCTGATGACGAATTCCTATTCCGAATTCCTATTCCGAATTCTCATTCCGAATTCACCTATTAAACAGAATCTGATTATCATTGTTTTATACACTCTGAATTTATTCACTCCGAACCTTCACTCCGAAGTTTCTATTCCGAACCTTTATGTTAGAGTTTAAAACGATGTCGTACATTCTCTTACACTTGTTTTGTTATAAAACGATGTCGTCCATTTTGTTATAAACTAACCGTTGTCTAAGTGACACGTGTACAGGTCCCTCTGAACTTTAAGGAAAATATGACCGTTGGAGAAGGAGCCGACCTTACCTATAAATAGGAGCTCATTTGAAAGAGCTCGGTGCTGTTGGAAAAACAACTGAGTTTTGTGCCTACATGCTGTTGAAGTGATTTCTAGAGAGAGAGTCTCTTATTAACTCTCAAAGCTTCGTGCGACTCCGAATGTTGGTGATTACATTCGAGGGCTTCCGGGGATAGGAAGACAGAGGTGCCGACTACCTTAAAGATCGAGGGCTTTCTTGTTGAGAAAGACAGAGGTGCCGACTACCTTAAAGATCGAGGGCTTTCTTGCTGAGAAAGACAGAGGTTCCGACTACTTTAAAGATCGAGGGTTTTCTTGCTGAGAAAGACAGAGGTTGACAACTACCTTGAAGTTGAGGGCTTGCGGGGATAGCAAGACAGAGACACCGATCTTCGTATCGAGGGCTTACCCTGGTGTGGTTAAGACAGACTTGCTTGAAAGTATAAATCAAGGGACCTTTATCCAAGGTTGTTGGATACCATTCTCTTTGGGTTAAAAGACTTATTCTTGTTACTTGTAGTTTTACTACTTGTTTCTATTCCGCTGCAATTTGTATCTTAAGGAAAGTATAACTTTCTTATACTTCCTTACTTACTCTGATTAGTTTAGATTCTATACGCTTTAAGGTAGAATCTTATATTGTAACTTTTGTTAAGTTTCAATTTCCGGAACTATATTTCCGGAACCTACTTTTGGAATCCCTTTCCAAGTTCAGTTCGGTGTTAGAGGTGTTGTGAATTTACTTAGTTTAACTTTGTTAAACTTAGTCCTTTCCTTTTCTTAAGGAAACTCTAGTTATTCATAACTAACTTTAAAGGTTCCAAAGGAATTTTTAAAGTATACAATTCACCCCCCCTCTTGTATATTGAGCATCTCATATTATATTTCGATCCTACAATTGGTATCAGAGGTTGGAAACCTCTTACTCTATTCCATTCTTACATTTGGTATCAGAGCCAAGGTTACTGAAATACTTGTACTCACATACAAGTTTTTCTTGCTCACTTTTCTATTCCGAACTTTGTCATTCCGGATTTATCCATTCCGAACTTTTCCCATTCCGAACTTTGTGATTTTGATTCTAAGCTACTAACAAGTTTGTATCCAAGTTATTATTTAGTATGGCAGGAATTAATGTTGGTTCGATTGACAATCTGAATCCTACAAGGCCACCAATATTCGATGGTAATGATTATGAATACTGGAGAGATCGTATGAAGACTTTTGTTATCAATACTGGTGTAGACAACTTTGTGATGCTTACTGGTGATTATAAAATTCCTGACAAGGAAGTCAGAACCTTTACTAACCAGGAAAAGCAAGAATATCAACTCAACTATAAGGTACGCAATACTTTATTATGTTCAATGACTAGAAATATATATAGCCAAATTTCTTCTTGTGAAGCAGCTAACTGTATATGGAAGAAGTTAGAGGTTACACACTTTGGGACTTCAAAAGTGATTGAGACTAGAAGAGATATGCTTAGAGCTGAATATCATGGCTTCAATTTTCCTTATGGAGAACCTATCTGTAAAGTTCAACAAAGATTCATGACAATTGTCAACAGTCTACAATCTATGGGAGAGAAAGGTTTAGATGATGAAGCTCTTGTGGACAAGATAATTGATATTATGCCCAATGAATGGGAATCCAAGAGAACAGCTATAGATGAGAACAGGAAGGTTACTCAAATTACTCTTGATGAATTATTTGGAACCCTTCTACAACATGAGACGAGAATGAAGAGAGATGCTGACAACATCAAGAAGAAGAATGGAAATGGTACTGTTGCTTTTACTACAACTTCAAATCAAATGAAAGCTAAGACTCCTGAAAGAGTAACCAGATCCAAATCGAAGAAAGTCATTTTACAATCCGAATCTAGTGAAAGTGAAGTTTCAGAAAATGAATTAGCCAATCTTGCTCGAAGGATGAACAAGATAGCTGGACAGAGAAACTTTCAATCCAAGTATAAGAAGAAGGACAGGAAAGATAAGAAAGATGGAGAAGTTACTTGTTATGAATGTAAGAGAGCTGGACATATTAGACCATATTTTCCTATGCTCAAAAAGAAAGAAAGAAAGGAAAGGCATTCAGACAGAAACAGGAAGAAGTATTAAAAAGCTAAAGCTAAGAAAGTTTTGAAAGCTAATGACACCTGGAGTGCCAGTGGTGGTGACTCTTCAGATGAATCTTCTGAATATGAATCTTCCGGACAGAAGAATCTTGGTCTTATAGCCAGATTACCTATTGATAATCAATGTCTTATGGCTAAGGTACGAAATGCTGAATCTTTGACCAATGTTTCTCTAAATTCTAATGATAGTAAGTATTATAACTCTTCTGATGAAGAATCATCTTCTGATGAGGAAAATACTTTACCTACTTTTGAAGAAGTCTCTAGATTTGCTGAACTTCTTGAGATTGAGAATTCCAAACTCAACAAGAAACTTGATAAGGCAAATTCTAGGAATTCTATTCTTACTAAAGAGATATCAGATCTTTCTAAAGATCTTGATAAGAAAAATGCTGATTTTGAAAATATTTCAAAAAATCTTGAGGAAGTAAGTTCTGAGAAGAATAAACTTTCTAAAGAATTAGAAAAAGTAATTTCTAAGAAAAATGTTTTCGAGCCTAACTCTAGTTCCAAAACTAATGATTTTCAGGATAAAAACTTGGTTGTAAAACTCAAGTCCGAAATTTTTTCCTTAAAGAAGTGTTTATCAAACTTTACCCATGGTAAGGAAAATTTTGATAAGATGTATTCTCAAATACGACCTTTAAGAAATAAATCTGGATTTGGTTATACCCATGCAAAACCAGTTTTTAGTAACAATTATTTTGTTCCTCAAAGTGCCCCATTTTGCACTAAATGTCAATGTGGTGGTCACTGGGCAAAAAATTGTTCCCTAAACAAAACCCAATCCTTAGGTTTTCATAAAGCTTATTTTTCTAAGAAAATGTGGTTACCTAAAATTTTATTGTCTGGAAATCTCGGATCCAAACAAGTTTGGATTCCGAAAATCTAACTTTGTTCTTAATTTTAGGAAAATAAAGAAAGTTCCAGCAACAATATTTGGTACATGGATAGTGGATGTTCCCGGCACATGACTGGTAACAAAAGATTTTTTGAAAAGATTATCAAAACGAAAGGAGGAAAGGTAACTTTCGGAGACAATGCTAAGGGAGAGATTGTTGGTATTGGTAATATAGTTCTTTTGGGTAAAACTTTGATTTCAAATGTTCTTTTTGTTAAAGGTCTTAAGCACAACCTCATTAGCATAAGTCAATTATGTGATGAAGGTTACCTTGTGAATTTTAGGAATGATAAATGCTTAGTTCACAATTCCAAGGAAGAATTTATTCTCTCAGCCAACAGGTAAGAGAATGTTTACACCTTAAACTTAGAAGACCTAAGAAGCCAAGATTTACCTTGCCTAAGTGCAATGGAAGATCATTCTTGGTTATGGCATAGAAGACTAGGACACTGTAATCTTAGGAACCTATGTAAACTCTCTAAGAAGAAACTTGTTAAGGATCTACCGGAGCTTAGATTTGATTCTTCTAAAGTTTGTGATCCTTGTCAATATGGCAAGCAACATAAATCTAGTTTTAAGTCAATCGGTGAAGTCTCAACAACCGATGCATTACAGTTAGTGCACATGGATCTTTTTGGTCCAACAAAAACTGGAAGCATTGGAGGCAAATACTATGTGTTTGTTCTAGTTGATGATTACACTAGATTTACTTGGGTCTATTTTCTAGCAAGGAAATCTGAAGCTTTTTCTTATTTCAAAAGTTTTAGAGCTCAAGTTAAAAATGAGAAAAACCTTCCATTGAAAACTATTCATAGTGATCATGGAGGAGAATTTCAAAATTCTGATTTTGAAACTTTTTGTAGTAAGAAAGGTATTATTCACAACTTTTCAGCACCTAGAACTCCTCAACAGAATGGTGTAGTTGAAAGAAGAAATAGAATTCTTCAAGAGATAACTACAACCATGTTGAGTGAATATTATATTGCTAGACATTTCTGGGCTGAAGCTGTAAGTACTGCTTGTTATACGATAAATCGAGTTTTGATTAGACCTTTTCTTAATAAAACTCCTTATGAGTTATGGAATGGTAGAAAACCAAGTCTTTCCTACTTAAAGGTTTTTGGTTGCAAAGTATTCATTTTGAATACTAAAGATAACTTACATAAATTCGCACCAAAGTCTGATGAAGGGATTTTCTTAGGTTATTCCACAACCTCTAAGGCATATAGAGTTTTTAATAAAAATACTTGTACTGTTGAGGAAACAGTACATGTAAAATTTGATGAATCGGATCCTTTTGTTTTTAAAACCTCCCAACCTACATCTTCGGATGTGTTTTCAAAAACTGATTATCAACCTTTGATAGAAGAACCTTCTGATAAGGAAATTGTTCTAGAAGATACTTCTCAAACATTTACCCCAGAAGACTTTCTACCCTATGTTGATGAACAGGTTTTACAAAACCCAAATCAGGTGTTTCTTAAGAATCATCCCAGTGATAGTATCATTGGTGATGTAAATCAACCTGTAAGGACTAGAAGTTCCTTAAGAAATGAAGTAGAACATCTAGAATTTCTTTCCCAATTAGAGCCTAAAAGCACTGATGAAGCTTTAGGAGATGATGATTGGATCAAAGCAATGCAAGATGAACTAAATGAATTTGAAAGGAATAAAGTCTGGACCTTGGTTGAAAGACCTAAGGAAACTTCTGTTATTGGAGTAAAATGGTTTTTCAGAAATAAATGTGATGAAAATGGAATCATTGTTAGAAATAAAGCTAGACTTGTTGCTAAAGGCTATAATCAGCAAGAAGGAATAGACTATGAAGAAACCTATGCTCCAGTAGCTAGACTTGAATCTATCCGCATTCTACTTGCCTTTGCAGCATTCTTTAATTTCAAACTTTTCCAAATGGATGTGAAATGTGCTTTTCTTAACGGTTATGTTCAAGAGGAAGTTTTTGTTGAACAACCTCCTGGCTTTGAAGATACAAAATATCCAGATCATGTTTTTAGACTTACCAAAGCTTTGTATGGCCTTAAACAAGCCCCACGAGCATGGTATGATAGACTCACTGGATTTTTACTTCAAAATAACTATGTTAAGGGAAATGCAGATCCAACCCTTTTTATAAAGAAAGATAAGAAAAATGTTTTGATTGTTCAAATTTATGTTGATGACATTATATTTGGTTCAACTCAGCAATCTTTGACTGACTCTTTTTCTAGTCTAATGAAATCTGAGTTTGAAATGAGTATGATGGGTGAGTTAACATTTTTCCTTGGTTTTCAAATTTCTAAAAAACCAGAAGGAACCTACATATCTCAACATAAGTATATTAAATATCTTCTTAAAAAGTATGGTTATGACAACACTAAGAGTATAAGTACTCCTATTGGTACCTCAAACTCTCTTGATCTTGATGAAGCTGGGAAACCAGTAGATCAAACATCTTTTAGAGGTATGATTGGAAGTCTACTTTACTTAACAGCTAGTCGACCAGACTTAATGTTTTCTGTATGCTTATGTGCAAGATATCAATCCAATCCTAAGGAATCTCACTTAAAGGCAGTAAAAAGAATTTTTCGCTACCTTAAGGGAACCATGGATCTAGGATTATTTTATACTTCTGGAAATGATTTTGTTCTAAAAAGCTTTTCTGATGCTGACTTTGGTGGATGTAGAATGGATAGGAAAAGTACATCCGGAACTTGTCATTTCTTAGGAGATTCATTAGTTTCTTGGTCATGCAAGAAGCAACATTCTGTTGCACTCTCCACTGCTGAAGCTGAATATGTAGCAGCTGGAAGTTGTTGTGCACAAGTGTTGTGGATGCAACACACACTCACAGACTATGGCTTGAGTTTTACTAAAACTCAAATTTTGTGTGATAACACAAGTGCCATTGCCCTAAGTAAAAACCCTGCACATCACTCTCGTGCAAAACACATAGATATTAGGCATCACTTTCTTAGGGATAACACACTCAAAGGAGATATTATTCTTCAGTTTATTGGAACGCAAGATCAACTTGCTGATATTTTCACAAAATCTTTGCCTTCTGATAGATTTGAATATATTAAACAAAAGTTAGGAATGATAACCGTAAGTTAATCTTCCCTAATTAACTTTCTGTTGAAAAAAAATCTCCTTACATTAATAAACTCTTTTTCATAGGGGGAGTACATTTGATTGTTTTTTTAACAAAGTTTTTCAAAAAAAAATTTAAAAAACTTTTCGGAACGAAAATTTCCAGAATGGAACTTCCGGAACAACAATTTTCCAGAAAGGATATTTTCGCACAGAATACTTATGGAATGGAAGTATTTGTATTGAAAATTTCTGGAATGGAAAACTTTTGTACTGGTATTTTCATAATGGAACTTTCGTACTGAATCTTCCATAACAAGTTTTCATATTTACTTTTTCGTATTGAATTTTTCGTATTGAGTTTTTCGTATTGAGTTTTTCGTATTGACTTTTCGTATTTACTTTTTTGTATTGAGTTTTTCGTAGTCGTCTTTATATTACCCATTACGAATAACCTTCCTAAGCTAATCCGAAAGGTATGATTTTCTTACCGAAGTTTTCGTAATCATATTTTACTTGCTGGCAATTTCTTATAGTTTGTTTTTGGTTTTTGGATTTCTTAATTCTTTACTTTAATAAAAACCTCAAAAAGATCGGATTCAAGCTTTCAACCGTTAAATCTGATCTCAGATCATTCTAAACCGTTAGATCAACCGAGGAAGTTGAACCGTCATCCCAATGCCTATATAAAGGGGACCCTATTTTTCTCGTCCCACATCGATTTCAAGCTTTTGCGTGCTGAAGCTCTGACTCTCCGATTTAAGGCCGTTCCGAACCACAGTTTTCTCAGTTCCGAACTTCAGTCTTCTCTGTTTCGAATATCTCAGAGGACTTCTAATCCGAATGTCTGCAGAGTTAGCTTCTCAAGAAATGTCTTCAACCAAGCCTATTTCTCAGTGGTTAGTCTACAGAGAGAGGTTAGTTCATCCGAATTTCTTCAACAACTACGATTCTATTATTTCAAAGAATATCAAGCTGAATGGCTGGGAAGGTGTTGCGGTATCAAAAACCGGCAACCAAGATGAAGTATACTCTGACTTGCTTGTCGAGTTTTATGAGTCGGTTGCTTTCTTCGAGGAAGATAATAGAGAAAAATTTTCTTTCAAATCGTATGGAAAGACATATAAGCTTTCTTACACCAAGGCTGCAAGCTTGGTAGGGCTAAGTTATGAAGGGGCAGCTGAGTTTATTTCCCACGTATTGCCAGACTCTTTGGGTAGCTTCAACAAGGAAAAGGCATTAGAAATTCTCAGATTGGATGATGACAAGGCTCCGAAAATTGCAAGTCTTTCTACAAACTTCCAGATTCTGGAGTTATGGGTGCAAGGGCTTATTGTACCGAGAAAAAGAGATAAGGACAACCTAAAGAAGAGTGAGATATACATCTTAGATTTCTTGATAAATCTAAGAAAGTTCAACTTGATGAAGCATATCCTTCTTAACATTGAAAATTTGAAGAAGGGGAATCTGAGAGCTCAGATCGTGATGTACCCAGCAATATTGTCAAAGCTCATAGTTCGGTGCCTTGAGTCCTTCAAGGTAGCTTGTAGTTCCAAACCAAGGGTGTGCAAGATCATGTTGCTCGGTGATGCCACTCTTAAGAGAATTTATATAGCTTTTAACAAGGAGTCAGGGATGTTCATTGATCTACCTCCACAAGTAGAAGTGACTCCGAAAGTGGCTGATCCAGAATCATCCAAGCCGGTAAGGAAGAGGAAGCTGAAAGAAGTGGTTGTCGAAGCTGAGGAACCCAAGTCTAAGGAAGTCCACTCCGCACCTCCTAAGTCTAAGAAGAAGAAAACCTATACTGATGAGGTTGCAGCGAAGTGGAGAGCTGACAAAGAGAAGAGGAAGGAAGGAGATCTGCAGTTCGGATTGGATCCAGCAGAGGCTAAAGCTCTGAAAGAAAAGGCCGCTGATGAGCTTGAGAAGCAAGCAAAGGAAAAGAAACTAAAGAAGAAAATGTCCGAGGCTGAGGTAGCTCAGGCCTTGTTAAAGTTCAACGAGATGGTTTCAGCAACCATTCCCGTTCTGAGATCTTTTTCTCTGGAATCTCTTCCTGAGACTCCAGGAAGAAATCTTGTTACTCCGGAAAAGGCTGTTGCTACTAAGGAAGTAGAGCAAGTGGAAGAAGTTGAAGAAGCTGCTGAAGGAAGTGGTGAGACAGGAGATGTGCTCAAACAAGTAGATGAATACAAGGGAACTCCTTCGGAACACCTGTCGCTCCGAACATCTGAAGCTCAATCTTCAAAGCTTGTTACTCCGACTATGGAAGAAGAGAAAGGCGAAGAAGAAGTGTCTTGTCTGAGAGAATAAGAACATCTTTTACTTGATGCTGCTCAGAAGGAAAATGTAGAAGTTGCTGATGAGGAAGATTTGGTTGTTCAAGTCTCTGATAGCGAGAAGAAATCTCCGGAACAGGTTTCTATTCCGAAAAAAGATAAGGGGAAACAAATTCTTGCTGATACCCCGAGTTCAGAAAAGAGTATGAGGAAGGAAGCTGGTAGTTCTTCTAAGAGGAAGTTGGAGCTTATTGAGGAAGAAAATTCTCCTAGCAAGGTTTCAGATTCGGAGTCATCATCGTTGGGGCACGATTTTGTTGTGCAGTCCTTGAAGAAGTTGGTGGGAACCATTCCAACCTTCTCCAGTATTGACTCTAGATGCCAGATGCTTCAACATGCGCTGAATCAGAAAACCGACTTCGTATCCATGGTAATGGATAAGTGTGTTGAGATTGAAGCTCAGTTCAAAACATTCTTCGTTGGTTACGAAGCACATAAAAGATCTTGCAAGAGGATGACAAGCCGGTCTAAGAAGAATGTGGAAGAGATGAGGTTGCTGGATGAGTTTCAGGAAAATGTTAAGGATGAATTTCAAACCGAGGACAAGAATTTTCATGAGATGACTGCATCATTCGATGAGAAATTGACAGAGGAAAAGAACATTCGGATTCAGGAAGTGAGAGATCTGAATGGAAAGCTCAACTCCGTTAATCAGAGTTGGAAATTTGAAAGGGATCATCGGATTGATTTTCTAGAAAGGATGAAGGCTGGGGAAGAGAAGATGAAAGTTCAGGAAGAAAAGTTGAAGGCTCAGGAAGATATCATTGAAGCTCAGTCAGCAAGAATAGTTGCCTTAGAAAAGAAAGCTGAAGAAGATCATAAGGACCTCAAGAAGATCAAGACGATTCTTAAGGGGCTCATGTCGAAGGAGAAAGATCAGAAATGACCAATCCGATCTTTTTGTTGTAATCTGTTTTTTTTGCTGACATTTCAAATCTAATGGAAATTGTGCTTGTTGTTTCTATTGTTGTCATTACTAATTTTTCAGGTACTTTGTTAAGTTTTTCCATTCCCTCCAATTCTTTTTGAAAATCACAAAGGGGGAGAAGGAAAAGATCCTTAAGAAAAAGAGGAAATCTAATAAGAGTTTATCAAAGGGGGAGAAAGGAAAAATACCCAAGGAAAAAGAACTCTAATAAGAGTTTGTTTAAGGGGGAGTTTTTCTTAAAGAAACATCACTCCGGAAATAAGAATACGATCCTTAGAGTTTCAAAGCCTAAGGGGGAGTTAGTCGTATTCATATATATCCTTAAACCAAGGGAGATAAGCTTTAATATGTTTCTTTCTTCTTAGAATAGCTTTTTCGTAAGGATGTTTGTGATTTCCAAAAAGGGGGAGATTGTTGAGTCAATAAGGTTTTCCTTATGACTTTTCCATTCCTTCTTGTTTTGAAAATCACAAACACCTTATCTTTAAGGAAAATCGCTTTTATAAGGAAAAATGCTTTCTTAAGGAAAATCGCTTTTATAAGGAAAAATGATTTCTTAAGGAAAATCGCTTTTATAAGGAAAAATGCTTTCTTAAAGAAAAATCGCTTTTATAAGGAAAAATTGCTTTCTTAAGGAAAATCTCTTTTATAAGAAAAATTATCCTTATCATATTTTCATTCATATTTTTCTTAAGTATGAGATTCGGATTTGTTTTCTCGGAGTCATTAAAACTTAGATATAAAAGCATTCTGTTTTAGGATTCAGTTCTGGACAAGAACTATAAGGAAGTTTCATTCCGAATTCCGGATATGAATTCTGACTAAGTTCTATTCCAGATTCAGGATACGAATTCTGAAGAAGAATTCTCATTACGAATTCTAATGAAGAAATCCCATTCCGAATTTCTCATTACGAATTCTGATGATGAATTCTCATTACGAATTCTGATGATGAATTCTCATTACGAATTCTGATGATAAATTCTCATTACGAATTCTGATGATAAATTCTCATTACGAATTCTGATGATGAATTCTCATTACGAATTCTGATGATAAATTCTCATTACGAATTCTGATGATGAATTCTCATTACGAATTCTGATGACAAATTCTCATTACGATTTCTGATGACGAATTCCTATTCCGAATTCCTATTCCGAATTCTCATTCCAAATTCACCTATTAAACAGAATCTGATTATCATTGTTTTATACACTCTGAATTTATTCACTCCGAACCTTCACTCCGAAGTTTCTATTCCGAACCTTTATGTTAGAGTTTAAAACGATGTCGTACATTCTGTTACACTTGTTTTGTTATAAAACGATGTCATCCATTTTGTTATAAACTAACCGTTGTCTAAGTGGCACGTGTACAGGTCCCTCCGAACTTTAAGGAAAATATGACCGTTGGAGAAGGATCCGACCTTACCTAGTTATTCATAACTAACTTTAAAGGTTCTAAAGGAATTTTTAAAGTATACAATTCACCCCCCCTCTTGTATATTGAGCATCTCATATTATATTTCGATCCTACATATGGAATATACCATATTCATGATAATGAAACATAATAAATTTTTTTTCAAATACCACATATAATTTTTGAACAAAGATATCACATGTTTATACATTACATATGTTTACAAATCATGAAACCATAATTATGAACAAATTTATCCTCAAATTCACACATAGTATATAAGGCCCTACCATAAACATTACATAATCATAATTTAAGATATAAATTTACATTCATTCACATTATGTATCTTTTCAAGTTTATAGTTTTTGAGAATTAGGACATAACTATTACCTAACATCTCAAATATTACAAAGTATAAAAGTCTACATGTTATCCATTTTTTTCATAATCTAAAACATTTTAAAATAAAACATGCATTATTTTTATTGATAAAATTATTTATAACATTCATTTTTTCTTCTTCCATTCTCTTTACCATACTTATACCTTGTCGAAAAGATTTCAAAAATATGGGATGAGCACAAAAATCTTAGTAAGGGATATAAATAAGAAATGAAACGGTTAGTCCATTAATATTTTAAACTTGTGAAAACATTTTCAGAAAACCATACTTTTCACCCATAAAAATAATTTATTTAACATACCTCATGAAATCATAATATTCATAAAAATCTTATTATCAATCATAAATCATAAAATGTATTTTGTGGAATCCATATCATACTTACATTATAGCTTTCACAGATACATAGGGAGTAACCTTAATGGTTATGTTTGGAATACCCATTATAGTATATTCTCTAAATATCTTAGGAGAAAACTTATCTCTTAACTCTATATCATTACCAACTGTTTGGGAGAGCTATAATGGGCTCACCCATCCTCATTTTATCATGTAACCACCCATATACAAATGTAATTCCCAAGAACCATAACAAAATCATAACACATTAACAAGAATTAAGGAAAAATAAAATTTCCATATTTCAATCACAAGATATCATTTAAAGATATTGAAAAAATAAATTCATCCTAAAAATAATTGTCAATACCAAAATACATGAAAATGGAATATGGTATTTATTTTCATTTTTAAAATATTAAGGTTTATAGAGGAATCCAAATATCAAATAATGGTCACGACGATGGAAAAGTCATTGTCTCTGTGTAAAAAACATTCATTTTTTAATTTAGTAAAATGATTTATAGAAACAAATTGCTATAAAAAACCATTTAAAGAAATTATAATTCAAAGGGTTTAATGATACACCGTATAAATAAGGGGGTGTATATTATCGAAATATGCCTCATTGAAAGGAGATTAAGACGATGTCCCTTACCATGAGTCTTACTCGTCTCATGCAATCTAAATATTCTTGAATAATAAACATAAGTAAATTACATCTTTCTTGATAAAAAATTTAAAGTTTATAATTTCTTTTATATCACTTATTATAATGCTATAAAAATTACTTAATTATTTAAGTTCATATAGGGAATTTTGTTGATATTTGATACTTCAGTCGAAAATGAACATGGTTTGATGTCACTAGTCCATGTGGTCAAAAGTCCTTAATATATAGAATAATATTCCTGAAATTGTTATCATATTTATACATAAATTATATCTTTAAATAAAACCATGAAGTGTGGTTATAAAAAATGAAAAATGTTATAATCATAGAGATGGTAAGGCGTATGTACGCATGAGTAACATTTTCCATTTTTCATTGATACTTATCAAAATAATTTAAGAATTATTTTATATTACAAAAATTATCATAATATAAATAATTTAATATTAATAATTTAATTTTACTTTTATATATCATACAAGTGGTATAATGAATAAAAATGAGTCACATCGCTTCGTGGAGGTGATATTTCACATGTACGCACAAACGACATTATCATTTTTATGAGCATAAAAAGTAAGAACATGATTTATATATTATTATAATATAATGATTAATATTTAATTAATATCACATATTAAAATTAATTCTATTATTATAAGCAATTATGAGAGATGGTTATGAAAAACAAATTAGATCGGTTCTTGGAGGTCATAGTTCACACGTACGCACAGACGATTAATTACTTTCCCATTTAATAGAAGTGGATATGGATTTAGGTGATGATATTAAAATAATAACATATCCTTATATTTAGGATACTATAGTTATTATTTCCTCATATATAAATGAGATTTAAATGAAGAGGAATAAAAAATAAAATAGAAACACTTAAATAAAAACATTACATTTCCTTCAGATGATCACCTTTATTATCACCTTAACCACTATAATAAGGGTGTTATACCTAAAATAAGGCATCAATAATTTGGAGACATAATCTATTAAGGGTTTATAGAAGAGTTTTGCCAATCAAAATTGTTTTTTTAGTGTGATTAATAGATTGTAATGGGTGACTTTTATAGGAGAAGGGAGGGGCACCCTTTGAATTGTAAATGTTTTAATTTAATATAAATTAAATTTCGATTTCAAATGGGTAAAAGTTGATTTAGATTGAATATAGGATGATTATGGGTAGATATATAATCATTCAATTATAATTAGACACGTTTTGAATAATTTTTAATCCTTATCGTTTTGTTTTAAACTTTTAAACTCCTACCGTTTTATCAAGTAATTTACACTTTGAGAGTTAAAATAATTACCAAATCATATCAAACAAACAATAAATGAGTAATTAATTAATTTTTTAGATTTATATAAAAATTTTAGTGGAATATTATTTTTTTTATAAATTTTATATCATTTAATTAAGTATTTTATAATTTAAGTTATTAATTATGTCAATTTGGACATTATTCAATACATGACTTTTTTAAAAAATACTAAAAATGTGATTGCTTAAACAAAATTACACAATCTCAATCCTAAAATGTCATAGTCGTCCATAAAATTAGTTGAGGCCATCAAATATTTTAAATTATATTATCTTTAATATTACAAATATCATTTATTTTATTCTTTCTTTAATAAATCAATTAATGCATCATCATTATTTCACTATTTAATCACACCCAAGTGGATTCCAAAGGTCAAAATATCAGTAAAAGGTTGGTAATGGTCCATAATAACTCATCCAATAAGATTATAACAAGTGTTAGGGTAATTTTATAATATTATAATATTAATTTTACCTTTAATTACCCTATTTACCTTTAATCATGGTAAATAAAATACTACAGGTAATATTCACAAAAATTTATTTTGATCCTATTAAGACAAATATTTTATACCAATTAAAACCATGTATGTCCATTTTTTAAAATTAAATTCACCAAAGTGGGTAAATTAATTTAAAGTTAATCCTATTGATGGATCGAGAAAATGGGGTTTTTTAAGTAAAACTTTTCAAAAGATCGTGAAGTTTTTATATCAAATCTCAATGTGAAATAGATTCAAATGAGCGATATTGGATTAAATTATAAATATTTTATTTAATTATACTTTAAAACCAATTAAAATTATAACCTAACTATATAAATAAATTATAATAAAAAAATAGTTTTGAATTAAAATACAGTATTTTAACTATTTATAAAAATGAATATTATTAGAAATATAACAAACATTCAACCAAAGAAAATTTTTATATTCATCTTCCAAATAATTTTTTTAATTTTTTATATAAAATTTTTACAACAATCAAATTTATAATTAAAAAGGGTTCACCATCCATAGGTGGTAAAACTACCTTTTAGAAATATTAGAGCTTTTATGCTTAAAATTGGAATTATTCTTATTTTAAGACCATAAAATTTATTAGAATAAAGTAAAAAAAATTAATAAACATGTGTAAATATAATATATTTAGTTCTTTTCATTCTTTCCAATTCAATTGTTAGGCGATAAATACCATTTAAAATAACAATATTAATATTTTAATATTTTTTGATATAATTCAATCTTCTATGTTACTTATGATTTCAGAGAAACTCATTGTTGCATATTAGGTATGATATCAGGAAAAGTGTTCCTTTTAAAGTAAAATCAACATCTAATTCATATATATTAATATATATGAAAAATGTCTTATTCTTTAATTACCTAGGATGTTACATCTTTCCCCTTTTGGAAATTGTGTCCTCGCAATTTTATTCACTTATCAAATAAGTGTGGGTATTTCTCCCTCATAGAATTTTAATATTCTCATGTTTCCTATTAAACCATATGGTTTCTCAAAAAAAATAACCTGATGAATCTCATTATTCTGCTACACTTTCTCTTTGTGGTCATCAATCTGGACTGGTTGTTCCTCATAAGAAATATTATCTTCCAATTGAACTACTTCTGGACTCAAATCATGGGATGGATCCAGCAAATACTCTTTTAACATTGAAACATGGAAAAAATTGTGTAACTAGGATAAACTCGGAGGTAAATCCACTCTATAGGCAACTGATCCAACTTTTTCTAAGATTTCATAGGGTATAATGAACTGTGGACTCAGCTTCCCCTTCTTACCAAAACATATCACACTTTTCTATGGAAAAAATTTGAGAAAGACATGATCAACTACCTCCAATGAGATATTCTTCCTTTAGTTATTCACATATCTTTTAGTCTTACTCTGGGTTTTCCTCATGTTTATCTGAATCATCAAAACATTTTCTGTCATATCTTCTACCAACTCTGGTCCCATCAGCTTCATTTCTCCTACATCATCCCAAAAAGATAGTGTTCAGAACCACTTTCCATATAATGCCTCAAATGGTTCCATCTGTATACTAGAATAAAACTGTTAACATAAGAAAACTCAAAGAAAGAAATATATTGATACCAACTTCCCTGGTAATCCATTGAACAGGCATGTAGTATATCCTCCGTGGCTTGAATTGTTCATTATATCTACCCATTTGATTGTTGATTAACAGTTGTACTGAAATTTAATTTAGTTCCCAATAACAAATTAAGTCCTTTCCAAAAGTTAAAATTGAACCTAGGATCATGATCTGATACAAAGGAGATAGGAACTCCATGTGACATGACTATCTCTTTAATACATAAACGAGAAATATGATCTAGAGACATTGTATCTCGAATAGGAATAAAATGATAATATTTAGTCAATCTATCAACAATGACACAAATTGAATTATACCTTGGGAAGTATTTGGTAATATCACTACAAAAACTATGGATATAATTTCTCATTTCCACACTAGTACTAGAAAAGGATGAATCATTCCCTTTGGTAACTACCTCTCTTATTTAATATGTTTATAATCAAAACAATTCATAGTAAAGTTAGTAATATCTCTTTTCATTTTATCCCACTAGTAATACTCTAGAAGGTCTCAATACATCTTAGTACTGCCTGGATGAACTGAAAATGGAGAACTATGAGCTTCACATAATAACTCTTTCTTTAACAATGAATCATAATCCATACATAATCTATTCCCAAATATCAAAAAAAAATCTTTATCAATGTTAAATTCATAAAACATTCCCTTCTAAACCAATTATATATTTTTCTATAGAAAATTTTCATCCTTCTGTTATTTCTTAATTATGTCTGATAAAGATGATTGCATTGAAACCTGAAACAAAATAGAGGAATTTCTTTCCCCAATAACTTCCAAGCCAAATTTCATCAAATCATTAACCAAAGGATCATTTTATAAACATAACATGGATAATGTAGCATTAATTTTATGACACAAAGAATCAGCCACCTTATTTTATTTTCTAAGATGGTAATGAATTGTGAAATCATAGTCCTTGATTAGTTCTATCCATCTTATCTGCCTCATGTTCAATTCTTTCTACGTCAATATATACATAAAACTTTTTCATTCAGTATATATTTCACATTTTACTCCATACATATGATGCCTCCAAATTTTTAAATTAAAAAAGAACAGTAGCTAATTACAAATCTTGTGTTGGGTAACTTTACTCATGATGTTTCTACCGATTTGAAGCATAAAAAATTACTTGAGCATTTTTTATTTGGAAAAAACTATTTCCTTTCAATGAACCATCACTATAAATAAATTCTGGACGGTCATGCCAAAACTAAAACATTCACCAAATTTTATTCTTGAGTTAACTTAGTCAGTGGACAAGATAACCGTGCAAAATTTTCAAGAAACCTCCAGTAATAGCCTCCTAAACCCAAAATACTATGAATCTTAGTTATATTTGTGGGTATTTTACATTATTTAACAAATTTCAATTTATCTGGATCAATTTTTATGCCATCTTTAGACACAATGTTACTAAGTAAATAAATTGTTTGCAAACAAAATTCACTCTTGATAAATTTCCCATAAAATTTATTTTCTTTTGAAGTTTGAAAAACAACCCTTATATTATATTCATGATCCTCTATATTTTTAGAATATACCAAAATGTCATCAATAAACACAAACACAATCTTATCCAAGAACTCATGGAATATTATATTCATAAGATCTATGAATAAAATAGGTGAATTAGTTAATCTAAATGGTATAACTAAAAATTCATAATGGCCATATCTAGTACGAAACATTGTCTTCAGAATGCCTTCTTCCTTTACTTTCAACTGATGGCACCCTGACATCAAGTCAACCTTTGACAAATATTATGCTCCCTAAAGTTGATCAAATAAATCATCGATATAAGGAAATGGATACTTGTTCTTTATAGTGATGGTATTCAAGGCTCTATAATCAATGTAAAGTCTCATTGAATCATATTTATTTTAAAATAAAGAAAAGGGCACCGCATAGTGTTGTAATATGTTGAATGAAACCTTTATCTCATAACTCTTGTAATTGATTATTCAACTCTGTATGTTCAATTTGAGCCATTCGATAAGGGGGTTTTTAAATTGGATTAGTATCTGAAACTAAGTCAGTAGTAAATTCAACTTCTCCATGAGTTATAATACCATAAAACTCACCAAAAAACATAGATGTACTCATTTACCACTGTCACATCATTAATATGAATAGTTACTTTATTTTTGAAAATATGTGAAAGGTAACACTCATTTTAATATTTTATTAGTTTCTCATCTTCCTAATATGTTAGCAATGGTAAGGGTTAATTCCTATAAACACAATTAATGTCTTTCTAAAAAGAAACTTCTTTATCTCTACAATAAATCTTAACGTGGTAAACAGAAATCTAATTCATACCCAGATGAACATCAAACTATACTAGGGAAAAAATGACAAGTTTTGAAGGTAAATTATTTCCATATATGAGGATAGGAATATTATTATAATTTATTTTTTGCATCAAAATTTCCCTTGAGTGTTTTTATCATAAGTTCTTGATTCATTTCTTGAGAAATTTCCAATTTCCCAAAAAATTCCTCAGAAATGGAAGAATGTGTAGATCCTGAATCAAAAAAAATTAGCATAAGATGAATAAAAAACAATGTACCTGATATCAATTAATTTAATATCCCAACATCTACTAAAGTAGTTGTAAAGGACTTCACTAAACCTTCCTTTAATAGTCTGGATCCTTCCCATCATTCGAGTTCTTCATCGGACACTCATTTGCATAATGACCCATCTCATTGCAATTAAAACATTTTAATGACTATAAATCATATTTTTTTTCTTACCACTACCTTGATATTTTCTACTGATCTTATGAGCCTTATGACCCATTTTACGACATCGGAAGAACTTACTAGAATTTATAAGGCATTCTCTAGTGTGTGTTTTACCAAAATTTTCCCAAACTTTAAACTTAATTTTCTTACCATCATACTTTTTTGAAGAATTATTCCCTTTCTCTTGCCACCTAGACCTATTATTATACTATTTATCAAAGAAAACGTGGTCATCAACAAACTCCATTTCCACCTTATCTTCACATCGAACAAGTTTTTCATAAATTTTGAACTCATGAGAAGCCAATTCCCTTCGATACATTGAATTTAATATTTATTAAAAATGATTGACTTTACTATCAAGATTTTGGATGAAATTTGGATTATACCTTTCCAGTTGAGTGATTTTTTCTTTGTATGCAGCCACTGAATCCTCATCTTTTCTCAATTCCAAGAATTTCTTTTCCATCCTAAGTCAAACTCCCTTAGAAAACTTTTTCTCAAGAAACATATTTTTGAATTCATCCAACTCAAGAGAATTATTCTTCTTATTTTCCATGATTTTCATTACCATAAACCACCACTGAACAACCCCATGACATTGGAAATCCTTTCTATGGATTTAATCCACCCTTCAACAAGAAATGGGTCAGATGATCCTCTGAATTGTGAGAGATATTTCCATATGTAATGCTCCACTACTAACATGTTCTGCTATTTTTGATCTAGATGATCTTGTGTATGGACACCACCACCATTTATTTCCTGATTCAACTGATCCATCATGGAAACAAACTATTCAGTTACGATTCTAACTATATTAGGATGCTGATTTGAAAGGTTTCTTTCTTATGGATGTCATCCCAGCACAGCTGCACTATTTCCTCTATAAAAAAAGTAGTAACAAACACATCTTAGAGAAAGAAACATGGTAATCTTAAAATTTTATATCATTTCAATTTTACCATAAAGTAAAAAAAATCACTTATAGATGTTATATTAACAATATCCTAACCCATAAAGTTATCTAAACCGACCTCTTATACCAACTATAAGGCACCATACTTAAACATTACATAATCTTGAGTTAAGTTAACAACTAATATTTATTAACATTTAGTATATTTTTAGGTTTAGTATTTTATAGTATTAGTCCATAACTTTTACAAAACTTATCAAATATTACAAAGTATAAAAGTCTATATTTTTTTCCATTTTTTTATAATCTAAAACATTTTAAAATAAAACATGAATTCTTTTTCCTGATAAAATAATTCAAAAAATTCATCTTGTATTCTTCCTTTATCCTAACCATCATTTTACTATATTGAAAAAAATTTAAAAACATCAGATGATCCAAAAAAATTCATTTAGGGATATAAATAAGGAATTAAACGGTTAGTCCATGAATATTTTAAAACTCATGAAAACATTTTCCAAAAAATAATTTTTACCTATAAAACATAAGTTCTTTAACATATCTCAAGAAATCATAAGATTCCTGAAAAATGTTTTAGTAATCAAAAATCATAATGGTAACAAGTAGCATCCATATCGTACTTATATAGTAGATTTCATAGCTATATATAGAGTAACCTTCTGGTTATGTTTGGAATACCCATCACAGTATATTCCCTAAATATCTTAGGAGAAAACTTATTGTTTAACTCTGTCTCATTAAAAAATGCATTAGTGAGATATCCCAGGCTCACCCTCCCTCAGTTTATCATGGAACCACCCATATACATAAGCAATTCCTAAGAACCATAAGATAATCATAACACATTAACAAGAAGAAAAGAAAAATAACATTCCACATTTCAGTCACAAGATATAATTTTAAGTTTTTGAAACAATTATTCTATCCTAAAAATAATTTTCAATACCAAAATTTAGTAAAAGTTAATATGGTATTTATTTTACTTTTAGAAACATTAATGCATATATAGGAATCCAAATATCAAATAATGATCACAGTGGCAAAAAAGTCATTTTTGACGCGCAAATAACATTCCTTTTGTCATTTAGTAAAAATATTCATAGAAAAATATTCCTTTAAAAAACCTTTGAATGAAATTAAAACTCAAAGGGGTTAATTATACATCATATAAAATAAGGTGTCATATATTATCGAAATATTTCACAATGAAGGGAGAATGAGACGAAGTACCTTACCATGAGTCTGACTCATCACATACTATTTATATTCCTGAATAATAAAATTATGTTAATTTTTACTTTATTTAAAACATTTTTAAAGTTTATTATTTCCTTTATATCACTTATTACCATGTTATAAAAATTACATAATTATTTAACGTCATATTAGACGTTTTGTTGATATTCGGTACTTGAGTCAAAAATTAACATGGTTTAATGTCACTAATCCAAGTGCTCATAAGTCCTTTACCTCCAAAATAATATTCATGAAATTATTATCATATTTAAACATAAATTTTTCCATTAAATAAAATCATGAAATGTGGTTATGTAAAATAAACAGCATTATAATCGTGGAGAAGATAAGTCCTACACACACCTGCGTAACGTTTTCCATTTTTCATTAATCATTATGGAAGGAATTTATGTATTATTTTATCTTTCCCAAATTATTATAAAATTATTAATATCATATTAATCATTTAAATATACTTATATATATCATACAGGTGATATAATGATTAAAAACAAGTCACATTGCTTCATGGAGGTGATAGTTCACACGTACGCACGAATGACGTTATCATTTTTATGCACGTGGAAAGTAAGAACTTAATTAATATATTATTATAATATAATGATTAATATTTCATGAATATCACATATTAAAATTAATTCCATTATTATAACCCGTCATGAGAGGCAGTTATGAAAAATGAATTTGATCGGTTCGTGGAGGTGATAGTTTACACGTATGCACGAACGATTAATTCATTTCCAATTTAATTGAAGTGGGGATGGATTTAGGTGATGATATTAAAATAATAACATATTAGTATATTTAATATACTTTTGATATTAATTCCTAATGGAGGAATTATATTTAAATGAAGTGGATGAAGAAACAAAATAGCAACACTTAAATAAAAACATTGCCTTTCCTTCGGATGATCACCTTTCTTAACAATTTAACAACTCTAAGAAGGCTGTTATGCTAAAATAATGCCTCAAAAATTTGGATAGGGAATATATTAAGGGGTTTTGGAAGATAATACCCTAACTAAATGGTTTTTAAATTGTAAATAATAGAGAGGGATGGGTTTCTTTTTATATGAGAGGGAGGGGCACCCTTAGAATTATTAAAAGTATTAAGTTAATATAAATTTAATTTCAATTCCAAATATCCCCAATTTGATTTATTTAGAATATAGGATTATTATACGTCTAAAATAATCATAAAATTATAATTATACAAGTTTTGAATGATATTAAATCCTTATCTTTTTGTTTCAACTTTTTAACTCTTACCGTTTATCAAGTAATTTACACTTTGAGAGTTAAAAGAATGATAACATCATGCCGAATGACTAATGAATAAGTCATTAATAAACAATTTAGATTTATATAAACTTTTTGGTCAAATATTTTATTTTTATAAATTTTATATCATTTAAATATGTACTTTATAATTTAAGTTATGAATTATGTCAATTCTGACACTATTCATTACATGACTTTTTTAGAAAATCAGAACAACATGATTCCTACAAAAAATACATTAAATCAATCCAAAAATTTTATAGTCATTCAAAAACTTTGGGTATGGTGTCAGATATTTAAAATTATTTTTATTTTAATATTATTAATGTCATTTATTTGAAACCTTCTTTAATAATTCAATTATTGTATCATAATTATGTCACTATTTAATTTAATAATTTATTTCCTAAATATTATAAACAAATTACCATGATGTAGTTAATATTTTTATTTTTCTAAGTACTATTAATTGTTAAATATATCACTAATATAACCCCATATTAAATGTATTTTAATAAGGTGAGACATATTTATGACATATTTTCCGTTTACATTAAATTAAATGTTTTAAATGTCATAGTCACACACAAGTGGCTTCCAAAGGTCAGAATTTAGGACCAAGGATATTCTTGTTCAATAATAACTAATCCAATAATATTATAATAAGTTTCAGGATAATTTAATAAAATTATATTATTAATTTTCCTTTAGTTTCATTATTTACCTCTATCCATGTTAAATAAAATACTAAAGCTATTATTCAATAAAAATTATTTGGATCCTATTAGACCAAATATTTCAAACTGATTAAAACTATGTATTTCCTTTATTGAAAATTTAAGTTATATAAATGGTTAAATTAATTTAAAGTTAATCATGTTGACGGATCAAGAAAACAGGTTTTTTTGAAGTAAAAATGCTCAAAAGTTCACAAGGATTTTATATCCAATGTAAAATTGATTCCAATGACCTAAATTGGATTAAATGGTAATTTTTTTTTCTAATTATAATTTAAAACAAATTAAAATTTTAACCTAACTATATAAATAAATTACATGAAAAAGAAGTTTTGAATTAAAATACAGTATTTTTTACTATTCATTAAAAAATAAATTTGATCAGAAAAATACCAAAAATTCAACCAAAGTAAATTTTGATTTCACTCTTCCAGAGAAGAAGTTTAAATTTTAATATGAAATTTTAAAAACTCTAAAAATTTATAATTAAAAAGGGTTCTCCATCAATTGGTGTAAAAAATACCTTTTAAAAATATTAGATCTTTTATGCTTGAAATTGGATTTATTCTTATTTTAATCCCATAAAATTTATTGGAAGAAAGTAAAAACATCTAATAAACATTTTTAAACGTAATATATTTATTTATATTTATTCTCACTAATATAATGGCTATGAAATAACTAACATTTAAAATAACAATATTAAAAATGTATTATTTTTCGGTATAACTCAATCTTGTGTGAAATGTATGATTTCGGATAAATCCATTGTTACGAGTAAGTTACTCTATTAGAAAAAGAATTAATTTTAAAGTGAAATTAATATTTAATTCAAAAATATTAATATATATGAAAAAATTATTCTTTAATTACCTAGGATGTTACATCCTTCACCCCTTTTGGAAATTACGTCCTTTCAATTTTGTTCACTTGTCAAAAAAGTCAGGGTATTTATCCCTCACAGAATTTCTTGATTCTAATGTTTCCTCTTCAACCATATGGTTTTTTCAAAAAACCATAACCTAATGAATCACCTTATTTTTCTACACCTTCTCTCTATGGTCAAGAATCCAGACTGTTTGTTCCTCATAAAAAATATTCTCTTCCAATTAAACTACTTCTAGACTCAAAACATAAGATAAATCTAACATATACTTTCTTAACATTGAAATATGAAAAAACAAATTGGGTACCTAGGATAATATACGAGATAAAGAAACTCTTTAAGAAACTAATCCAACTTTCTCCAAGATTTCCTAGGGTCTAATGAACTTTGGACTCAGCTTACCCTTCTTACCAAAATGAATCACACTTTTCTATGGAGAAACTTTGAGAAAGACATGATCAGCTACCTCAAATAAGATATCATTCCTCAGGTTATCTTCATAACTTTATTTCTACTCTGAATTTTCCTCATGTTTCTCTAAATCAGCTAAACTTTTTTTCCATCTCTTCTACCAACTCTGGTCCCACCTGCTTCCTTTCTCTGACATCATCCAAAAAAGATATATTTTGGCACCGCTTTCAATATAATGCCTCAAATGGTGTCATCTATATACTGGAATGTAAAATTTTATTATAAGAGAACTCATCCAAAGAATTATTTTGATCCCAACTTCCCTAATAATCAATTGAACAATAACGTAGCATATCCTCCAATGTTTGATTTGTTCATTCTTCATTCCCATCTGATTTTGGGTGAAAAATATACTAAAATTTAATTCCATTCCAAATGACTTATAAAGGCCTTTCCAAAAGTTAGAAGTTAACCTGGGATCCTGATCAGATACAATGGAAATAAGAACTCCATGTGACCTGAATCTCTCTTTAATATACAAATGAGAAAGTTGATCTAGAGACATTGTATCTCGAATAAGAATAAAATGAGAAGATTTATTAAATATATCAACAATAACCCAAATTACATTATTACCTAAGTCTTTGTTAATCCCACTAAAAATCCATGGATATATTTTCTCATTTCCACTCTAGTACTGGAAAAGGATGAATCTTCTACTTTGGTAACTGACTCTCTTCTTTAAAATGTTGAAAAGTTAAACTCTTTACAATAAATTCAAAAATATATCTTTTCATTCCATCCAATAATTAATACTCCTAAAGGTATCTTCACATATTAGTACTTCCACAATGAACTTAAAAAGGAGAACTATGAGCTTCACATAACAACACTTTATTCAACTATGAATCACAAGGCACACATAATCTCTTCCCAAATCTCAAAAAAAATATTTATCAATGTTAAATTCAGGAAACATACCCTTCAAAAAAATTCTACCTTTTTCTTCAATTCACTGTCTTCCTTATGTGCTTGATTAATTATGTCTGATAGAGATGATTTCACTACAACCTGAAACAAAATAGAGGAATTTCCTGCACAGAAAATATCCAATCCAAATTTCACCAAATCATTAAGAAAAGGATCATGTTACAAACATAACATGGTTAATATAGCATTACTTTTATAACTCAAATCATCAGCCACCTTATTTGATTTTCTAGGATGGTAATGAATCATGAAATCATAATCCATTATTAGTTTCAACTATCTTCTCTACCTAATGTTCAATTATTTCTAAGTGAATATATACTTCAAACTTTTCTGGCCAGTATATATTTTACATTTTACTATGTACATATGATGCCTCCAAAATTTTAAAGGAAACAACAAATACAGCTCATTCCAAATCATGTGTAGGGTAATTTAACTAATGGGGTTTCAACTGATGTGAATCATAAGTAATTACCTGATCATTCTGCATTATGACACAACTGAGTCCTTTCAAAGATTCATTACTATAGATAACAAATTCACCATTTTTGGAAGGCAGTGCAAAAACATAATCATTCACCAATATTCTTTTCAATTCCTAAAAAATCATAACATTCTTTTTTCTAGATGAAATTAACACCTTTTTGAGTTAACTTAGTTAGTGGTCTAGATAACCATGAAAAATTTTCAAAAAACCTTTAGTAATAACCTAATATACTTAGAAAACATTTAATATCAATTATATTTGTGCATCTTGTTCATCATTAAATGACCTATTTTTTAATAGGATCAACGGTTATTCCATCTTTAGAAATAATTTGATCAAGGAAAGAAATTTCTTTCAACCAAACTTCACTCTTGGTGAAATTATAATATAATTTCTTTTTCTTTTAAGGTTTTCAAAATAACTCTTAGATGACTTTCATGCTTCTCTTTAATTTTAGAATATACCAAAATGTTATCAATAAACACAATAAACCTTATCCAAGAACTCATGGAATATTCTATTCATAATATCCATGAATGTAGTAGGTGTATTAGTTAATCCCAATATAATAACTAAAAAATCATAATATCCATATCTAGTACGAAACACCATCTTCATAATGTCTTCTTCTATTTATTTCAACTAATGGTTCCCCAAAATCAAGTCATCCTTTGTAAAATATTGTGCTCCATATATCAGATCAAATAAATCATTGATATGAGGAAATGGATATTTTTTCTTAATAGTGATTTTATTCAAGGATCTATAATTAATTAAAAGACTCATTGAACTATATTTCTTTTTGACAAACAAGATAGGAGAACCCCATGGCGATGTACTAGTTTGAATGAAACCTTTATCTAATAACTCTTCTAATTGATTTATCAACCCTAAAAGTTCAATTTGATCCATTCGATTTGGGGGTTTTGAACTTAGATTATCATCAGGAACAAATTCACCAATAAATTCAACTTCTCGATCACGTATAATACTAGGAATATCATCACGAAAAACATCAAGATACTCATTTACCACCAGAACATTATTAATTTGAACTGTTCATTTGTTTTTGAAAATATGTACACGGTAACATTCATTTCCATATTTTAATAGTTTCTCATCTTCCTGATATTTTTTCATTGGTAAGGGACCATTATTGTACACAATCTGAAATTATTTCTAAAAATAAACATCTTTATCTCCACAATAAATCTTAACATGGTAAATAGAAATCCAATCCATACCTTGAATGACATCAAACTCTACTAGAGGCAAAACAACAAGGTTTTTAGGTAAGTTATATCCATATATAAGGTCAAGAAGATTCTTATGATTTCTTTTTTTTCTCAACATTTCCACCAGGTGTTTTTACCAGAAGTTTTGGATTCATTTCTTGAGATAGAATTTAAAATTTACCATAAAATTTATTAGAAATGAATAAATGTGTAGACCCAGAATCAAACAAAACATTGGAATAATCTGAATAAACAAACTATATACCTAATACCACTTAATTTGATGTCCCAACATCTGAATAAGTAGTTGCAAGAAGTTTCACCACACCTTTCTTCTTATATTCCGGATGCTTCCCATCATTTGAGTTCTTCATCAAAAACTTTTTTCATAATTACCCATCTCATCGCACTTAAAACATTTTATTGACTTAAAATTATATTTTTTTTCTTAACACTACCTTGATATTTTTAGTGAAATTACGAGCCTTATGTATTTGTTTACCACATTAGAAGCACTTACCAGAATACAAAATGCATTCTCTAGTGTCAAATCCCTTTGATAATTTGGATTTAATATTGAGTAAAAATTATTGATTTTACAATCAAGTTAAAGGATGAAATTTGGAGCAAACCTTTCTAGTTGAGTGAATTTTTCTTCATATAAAGACATTGAATCATCATCTTTTTTCAATTCCAAGAATTGCATTTCCATCCTAAGTACAACTTCCTTAGGAAAATATTTCTCAGGAAGCATATTTTTGAATTAATCCCACTCAAGGGAATCAATATCATCATTGTCCCTAATATTTTTAATCATCGATCACCACTGACCAGTTAATCTATAAAATAGTAAATAGAAAGAATAACATTATTATTGTTTAAACAACCCATGACATCGAAAATATTTTCTAGGTATTTAATCCCCCCATCATCTAGCATGGGTTTAGATAATCCTATGAATTATGGGGGATGTTGCCTCATGAAATGATCCATTACCAACATGTTCCTCAATGGTTGATTTGGATGACCTCGTGTATGGACACCACCATAATTTATCGCCTGAGTCAGCTGATCCATCACTATAAAAAATTGTTCACTTCCGATTTCAACTATCTCAGGATGTTGATTTAGAAGGTTGTTTTCCTCTGGATATCGTCCCATCACAACTTCCTTGTTTCCTCTACAGAAAAACATTATAAAAATATATATCTTAGATGTAGAAACATGGTAATCCTAAAATACTATATCATTTAAATTTGACCATAGAGTATAAAATCATTTATGGAAATTATATTAATAATATCCTAACCCCTATAGTTATCTAAACTAACCTCTTATACAAACTATAAGGTCATATCCTTAAACATTACATAATTTTTAGTTAAGTTGATAATTTAAATTAATTCACATTTAGTATCTTTTCAGTTATATATTTTTAGATAATTATTTCATAACTATTACATAACATCTCAAATACTAAAAACTAGACAAGTATGCATGCTATCCATTTTTTTCATAATCAATAACAGTTAAAAATAAAACCTAAATTCTTATTATTGACATAATTACTCATAAAATTCATCTTATATTCTTACTTTCAATTACCTATCCTTATAACCTATGGAAAACATTTTCGAAAACTTAGTATGAGCTCAAAAATCTTAGTAAGGGATATAAATAAGGAATGAAACCATTAGTCCATGAATATTTTAAACTCATGAAAACATTTTCACAAAAATCATACTTTTCGCCCCTAAAACATAAGTTCATTAACATAACTTATGAAATAATAATATTCCTTAAAAACTTATTAGAAATAATAAATCATAAATTTAACTTGAGGCATCCATATTATACTTACATTGTATCTTTCACAGCTGTATAGGGAGTAACCTTCATGGTTATGTTTGGAATACCCATCATAGTATATTCCCTAAATCTCTTAGAAGAAAACTTATTATTTAACATTATCTTATTACCCAATACATTTGAGATATATCACGAGCTCATCCATCCTATTTTTATCACAGAACCACCTGCATACATAAAAAAATTCCCAAGAACAATAACATAATCATAACACATTAATAAGAATAAACAGAAAATAGCATTTCTACATTTCAATCACATGATATCATTTCAAGATATTCAAATAATAAATCCTTCCTAAAAATAATTTTCAATACCAAAATACATGAAAATGGAATATGGTATTTATTTTCCTTTTAAAATAAATAAGTCTTATATAAGAATCCAAATATCAAATAATGGTCATAGTAGCTAAAAAGTCATTTTCGTCGTGTAAAAACATTCCTTTTATCATTTAGTAAAAATATTTAAAAAAAATTACTTTAAAATACCTTTGAATGAAAATGAAATTCAAATGGGTTAATTATACACCATATAAATAAAGGTGGTGTATATTATAGAAATATATCTTAACGAACGGAGATTGTGATGAAGTCCCTTACTGTTAGTCTGACTCATCACGTACAATATTTAAATTCCCGAATAATATAACTTAGGTTACTTTAAACATTCTTTATAACCTTTTTCAATTTTATTATTTCTTTTAAATCCCTTATTACCATGTTATAAAAATTATATAATTATTTAAGTCCATATCTAATGTTTTGTCGATATTTGGTACTTGAGTTGAAAATGAACAGGGTTTGATGTCACTAGCCAGGGTGTTCATATGTCCTTCAACTCCAAAATAATACATACAACATTATTATAATATTTATAAATAAATTATACTTTTAAAGCAAACCATTAAGTGTGGTTATGAAAAATGAACAGTGTTATAATCATAGAGATGGTAAGTCATACGTACGCATGAGTAACGTTTTCCTTTTTTCATTGATCGTTATGAAATAAATTTAAGTATTATTTTATATTTACAGAATGATAATAACATCATTAATATCATATTAATCATTTAAAAATACTTATATATATCATAAAAGTGATATATTGAATAAAAACGAGTCACATCCCATCGTGGAGGCGATAGTTCACACGTACGCACGAACGACGTTATCATTTTTATGCGCATAGAAATTAAGGAATTAATTGATATATTATTATTATATAAAGATTGAAATTTCATTAATATCACATATGAACATTAATTTCATTGTTATTACCAGTCATGAGAGATGGTTATGAAAAGCGAATTAGATCAGTTTTGTGGAGGTGATAGTTCACACGTACGCATAAATGATTAATTCTTTTCCCATTTAATAGAAGGGTAGATGGATTTAGGTGATGATATTAACATAATAACATCTTATTATATTGATTATATTTTAGTTATTAGTTCCTCATGGAAGAATGAGATTCAAAGTAATTTGAAAAATAAATAAAATAGAAACACTTAAATAAAAACATTACCTTTCCTTCAAATGATCACCTTTCTTAACATCTTAACACCTTTAATAAGGGTGTTCTATCTAAAATAAGGCCTAAATAATGTTTTGAGGAACTATAGAAAGGGTTTTGGGTAGATTTTGTCTGAAACAAGTGGTTTGTTAAGTGTAAGTAATTGAGATTAATGTGTTCCTTTTTTTAGGACAAGGGAGGGGAACCCTTGGAATTATAAAAAGCATTAAATTAATATAAATTAAATTTTGATTCCAAATTGGTACATGTAAATTTAGTTAGATGGTAGGATGAGTAGGGGAATAAATATAATCTTACTATGATAATTAGATAATTTTTGAATAATTTTTAATCCTTATTATTTTGGTTTAACCTTTTTAACTCTTACAATTTTATCAAGTAATTTAAACTTTGAGAGTTAAAATAATTACAAAATCATGACAAACAACCAATTAATGAGCCATGTCACGACCCGTCCTCGGGACCCGTGTCGTGACTACCCCAAGCCCGCCTCCCATAGGCCAGGGGCTGGCGACTAGCACCAAGGCGTAAATCCCAACAAAAAGGGGAAGGGATTGCCTTTATAAGTAAAAAAACACCACAGAGTAAGAAAGAAGAAGTAAACACTAAGTAAAACTGGGTACAATAGTAATGAGGAAAAGTAAGTGGGCCAGAATACAAATCCAAACTGAAAGTAAAGTACATTTGGAAATAAAGTACAGTAACTGAGAGTAAAGTAGCAACGTCGAGCTGTCCACTGGAAGTCCCACATGAAGGGTGGGTACAGATAGCCTCCTCAGCTCCTTGGGTCCAGCCGTCCGCTCCGAGTACGTCCCGCCCAGCGGTCCACCTCCAGGTATCGACTTGCTCCACAAGCCTCAACCACAATCAGCATTTTCCGTCGTCTGCAACCAACACAACGTAGTGCGGGCATATCCCATGCAGGGGTGAGTATACGCTACTCAGTAGGGACCCTGAGACCCCCAAAGGTCTCCCAGAATCCACAAAGGATAGTCCACAAAGGAAAGATACAATCACAAAGTAACATCCAACACTACTTAGGTATATAACCATACATATACCTAAGTTATCAATTCCCGTTCGGCTCCAGTATCCATGCCCAAGTTCGATCATGTCCACATAGGAGTACAACCCAATCCACATAGGATAACACAACTCAATCCACATAGGAAAGCAAGTCAATCATATAGAAGATATTTATTGAAGTTAAGACTCATCTCACATAGGTATACTTATTCGTAAGGTGATAGAGATGATCAGATATAGCCACTGATTCATCTATACTGGGACCAACATAGGATACTAAACCAGCTAAGATGTCGGACCCACATAGGATATAGACCAGATTCTGCCAGACCCACGTAGGATAGTAAGAACAGAGTCAAACACTGCCAGACCCACGTAGGATACAAGAACAGTAGTCATCGTCATCGAACCCATGGAGGATTTAAGTATGGTCTTCATCGCTGCCGAACCCACGTAGGATTTTAGTGCAATCTTCATCGCCGTCGAACCCACAGAGGATTTCAGTACGGTCTTCATCACTGCCGAACCCACATAGGATTTCAGTGCAGTCTTCATCACCATTGAACCCACAGCGGATTTCTGTACAGTCTTCATCACTTCCGACCCACATAGGATTTCAGTGCAGTCTTCATCGTCATAGAACCCACAGAGGATTTCAGTACGTTCTTCATCGTCGCAGCCAGCTCTAGGGTTCCCGCACATAGCAGGCTCGATTCCGGGAGGTTTCGCTCCACGAGACAAGGGGGTTCGATACATCAACTAACATGTAGTCCAGATTTGATGTATCTCAAAGTTCCATCTCGACAAGAGAAACTCAACGTGACAGAATGCGCGTCAATCGGACGCCCGGTCTGAGAGTTATTGGTTTTTTCGTTCCAGGGGCCCGGTTGGTCTTTAAGTCAAACCCAAACCGACCGCACTCCAAATGTGTCCAAAAATAGAGTGGAGTAAGCCAAAAGGTCCGTCTCACTAAGAGGAACTCAATGTGACAGAAGGCGCATCAATCAGACGTCCGAAGCTCAAGTAATAAGCGTTTCCGCTCCGAGGGCCCGGTTGGTTTCGTGTTTGAACCAACCTAGCCATACCCAAAGTTCTCCAAAACCTTAAGTTTAATATACCGAAACGACCGTCTCGATCCAAGGATCGCATCACAGCTGACGATGCATTGAACGGAGTTCTGTATCCCAAAATATGGGCAAAAGAACATACCTTCCCGTTTTTAGGGGGTTTTGGGCCCGGACCGACCCGGCCCGAGACCCCCCTAGGTCGGCCCGAACCGGGTCCGACCCATTAGGGCACGGCCCGGCCCGTCCTGGCACGCGCTCGCGGCCCGCGTGGCCAGCTCGGCCACGCCGAGCTGAGTGGAAGGGGGGGTCGCTGCCCCCCTGTTTGAGTAACCGCGGCCCCCACGTGGGGGGGGGGGCTCCTTTGGCCATCTGGGAGTTACGACCCCTGGTCTCCCCCTGAAACGGTCGGCCCAGTCCGGTCGGCCGGTGTTGCCGTCGCGGGACCCTCCGCGGTCCCGCCCTCCGAGGTGCCAGTGGCCGGCTGTTCCAGCCACCCCGCCTTGCACCGTCGCGGCTTTGAGTTGCGGCCTTGTCCGACCGGCACGACATGACGTCGTCGCGCCCCTCCGCCGCAGCCCCGCTCCGGTCGTGGTGTCTTCGTGGTTCTCCGGCGTGGTGTAACGGCACTGCGCCCCTTCACTGTGGCCTGACTCCGGTCGCGGGTTCATTCGGCCTCAACGGCGAGGCGCGACGGCGTTGCGCATCTTTACCACATTTCCCTATGATTCCGCGCGGTGTCGTGGCACCGTGCCGCCTTCTTTCGAACCACAACAACACAACAACAAAAGGGGGAGGAGAGTCGACCATGTTCGTGCGGTCCGACCTCCTCCCGATAAGTTGATATTAATCGGACCAAAAATAAAGACAAAGAACGGAAAAGGATATTTCACAAACAAAAAGTAATTAACCCCTACCTTGATAACAAGTTGATATTTGAAGAGCATCGGGGAAAGCGGCTTCGTGGGGTGTGGTTCTGTAGACGTTGACAGAGAGCGTCTGACTAGACGTCGTCCTCCATTTATCACGGAGAGAAGAGGATGATTACATTTCGTTAGAGAACTCCTACATTGATGTCTCTTCCCTTGTCGTGGAGGAGAAAGGGAATGGAGAAACCAGAGTCGTTCTTCGTTGAAGAGATGACGTTCTTCACGGAAGGATTGAAGCTCTTCGTAGGAGGATGAATTTCTTCCCCAGAGAAAAGAGTTCTATCTCCCCAATCTCCTCACACAACAACCAACCCTCCCAAATAAAATAGGACTTGTCTTATATTATTACATCAACCCATGAATTTCAATTTTTAAAAATCAAACACATAACTCACTTAATTAATTAAGTGAGTTGGCATGATTAAAGAAGAGAGGGGGGGAGGTGAGTGGTCTGACATTAAAGGGGGGTTATGGAGTTAATAAATATGAGGGGTTGGGCTCATGTGGGCCCCACCCCACCTTTATCCTCACATAGTTGGTTAACAATATGTGGGTCCCACCCCCAACTCCCTTACTTAGGTTATAACTACCTAGAAGAAAATAAATATAATTTTAATATAATTTTATTTATTCCTCACTAAAACCAAAAAATTAACAACTTCTCCAGAGCAAATGCACATTCGGAAAAGGTGCTCCTAATCAATTACTGGTGATGCGGTTTCATCGGTGCCCTCAGATTTCAATTTCGAGCACCGGTTCAAAAGTTAGGAAAACCCGCTCGTTCGTTCACTGAACGTACCCGACCTAAACTTTGGAAATTTATTTCGGGCACACCGGACCTCAGAATCTGGTACCATCAGAAACTGAGTTCTTTTAAAATCCCAAAGAAATATAAGAAAAAATTTCCCTTTAATTTTATGGGTCTTTACATTACTCCCACCTCAGGGATTTACGTCCCCATAAAGATACATCATAAACTAGGGGAAAACAATGTGTTAACTGAGCACGCATCTGAGCCTCCCGCTCCCAAGTGCTCTCCTGGAGGTTCCCGTGCTGCCATCTGATGCGCACTAGAGGTATCGAACAACCACGTAGGACCCGCTCCTATCGATCCTCGATCTCTACCGGGAACTCCACAAAAGTCGCCCCATCGTTAATGTCCAACTCCACATGGTCGATGATATGTTTCGGGTCGTGCACGTATCTCCTCAACTGAGATACGTGGAAGACATCGTGCACCCGGTGCAACTGAGGTGGTAGAGCCAGACGATAATCCACCTTTCCTATCCTGCTGAGGACATGGAACGGTCCGATGAAGCGAAGAGATAACTTGTCGCCCCGACCAAATCTTCGTAATCCACGTCAAGGTGAGACCTGCAAGAATATGTGGTCGCCATCCTCGAACTCCAGTGGCCTCCACCTCATGTCAGCATAAGACTTCTGTTGGCTCTAAGCTGTCTTCATATGCTCCTTGATGACCTGGACCTTCTCTATCGTGGCATGGACCATCTCCGGTCCCACAAGTGCTGACTCCCCAGGGTCTGTCTAGCACAGAGGTGATCTGCAAGGTCGGTCGTACAATGCCTCGTATGGTGCCATCCCGATGGTGGAGTGGTAGCGGTTATTGTATGAAAACTCCACCAAGGGTAGGTGGTCCTCCCAGCTGCAACCAAATTCGAGGACACATACACTGAGCATGTCCTCGAGAGTCTGAATGGTCCTCTCCATCTGATCATTCGTCTGAGGGTGAAATGCGGTGCTCAGACGTAGTTGCGTCCCTAATGACTCCTGCAACCCCTTCCAAAGCCGGGAAGTGAAGCGAGCATCTCGATCAGAGATGATAGATGATGGCACACCATGAATCCATACAATCTCCTGAATGTAGAGGCGTCCCAAGATCTCCACAGAGCTCTGCTCTCTGATGGGTAATAAGTGAGCCGACTTGTTGAGTCAGTCGACAGTCACCCAAATGGAGTCGTGACCTCTGGAAGTGTGTGTAAGTCCAGTCACGAAGTCCATAGATATCTCATCCCACTTCCACTCTGGGACCTCCAAGGGTTTTACGAAGCCTTCTGGTACCTGGTGCTCTTCCTTCATCTGCTGATAGGTGATGCATCGAGAAACGAACTCATCTACAACCTTCTTCATACCCGGCCACCAGTGCTGACGTCTAAGATCCTGGTACATCTTCGCCACTCCTGGATGTACCACTAAAGGGGAAGTGTGAAACTCTCTTAGCACCTCCTCATGTAAAGCAACTGGTACCATGGTACGTCCTCTGAAAAGGAATACGTGCTATCCTCCTACAGAGAATCCATCAGGTGCCTGTCCTGAGGATATCTGTGCACGTCGCATCTCAAAGTCAGCGTCCCCACGTTGTGTATCTCTGACCCGCTGCAGTAGTGGAGGAGTGACTGTGAGTGACTGAAGAAAGGTTGCACCATCTCTATCCATGAAGGAAACCTGCAAAGCGGCTAGCTGCTCCGTCGCCTCCCCGAGTAGCTGGATTCCCATCCTCCTGCTGAGAGCATCGGCTACTATATTCCCCTTTCCAGGAGTATAGACTATCTCAAATTCATAGTCCTGGAGGAACTTGACCCATCGTCGCTATCTTAGATTCAGGTCCTTCTACGAGAAGATGTACCTGATACTCTGGTGGTCAGAGTAGACTGTAAAGCGCTCGCCCATCAGATAGTGTTGCCACATCTTCAGAGAGAAGACCACTACTGTTAACTCCAGGTCATGGGTAGCATAGTCCTGCTCATGCTGCCTCAACTGACGTGATCCATAGGCGATCACTGCCCACTCCTGCATCAAGACACATCCGGGTCCGGTACCTGATGCGTCGTAGTAGACTACGTACCCTACTCCCTCCTCCGGTAGCCTCAAGATAGGTGCGCTGGTCAATCGTTGTCTCTACTCCTAGAAGCTATGCTGACATCTATCTGACCACACGAAGGGTTTCCCCTTCTTCCTTAACGTTCTGAAAAGCTGAAAATATTTTTCCTTTGTCGAAAAGAGAAATCCAGTCTCATCCCCTAGATGAACCACGTTCCTTGCCTAATACAGTCAATCCCATCATGATCAGTTATTTCATACCATTGATGACATCGTAAGGCCTCGACGTTGCTACCAAGAGATCCAACCGTTACTCTCGCCTCCAAGGGTTGAGTCACATTGTCGGCATCAGTGTGTGGTCACTGGGTCTCCTCCAGTAGGAATCTCGTATGTGAGGGTCAAGTCAACAATTTTTAACTAGAACCTCTTAATATTAACATACAAAAGACAAGAAAGAAAATGTCACTATTGCAAGTGTCTTTTATTACTGCAACTCAAAGTACAAGGACACAAAGCAACACAAACAACGAAGCTAGAGGCATTATGGGAAAAAGCCTTCATGCCTGGAGCTAGTCCCACACTTGTCCACCCGCTTCCGGAGCTCCATGATCGTAAGCTTCAGCCGCCTGAAGTTGTGCTTTCCCCTGTGGTCGGGGTGGACCTCCTAGTGGTGGTGGTGGTGGAGCCTCAAAACGCCGTCCACCACCTGCCGCTCGACCAGCTCCTCAGCCTCGTCTGCCTACTCCCTGCGGACCACCACGGTTTAACCTCTGCCCCTGCTTGGGGGCCCCTCAATCGTCTGCTACCCCACTGCATGGCAGGTCAGGTAGTCATGAGTCATGTGGCCCTACCCGCCACATGCATAGTACTGTCTGCCACTCGTAAAACTGGTTCTGCTGCGTGTTCCCTGCACCTCTGAGCCAGTATCCTGTGGTCGTCTTCCTGATGTCCTGGTCCTCTTGGACCTCTGTGACATCTATCTACTGCTGGCTGCAGAAGACTCCGCTACGTGTCACCCTGTGGTAGGTGTCACTGCTGGCGTAGGCTCAGTAATAAATCTCTCTATGAGAAGAGCTTTCTCCAGTACTTCTTCCTGTGTTGGAATGCTGAGGGAGATCATCGATGCCCTTATCTCATGCCTCATTCCCTGCTCGAAGGTCCGATCCCAGAAGAATGGGTCTCGTACTATGTCCGTCGAATAGCATGAGAGATCGGTAAATATCGCTGAGTACTGGGTGACCGTCATGCTGCCCTATCATAGCTGTAGAAGCTCCTGGATGTGCACCGCACTGAGGGTGGCCAGGGAGAACTCCGAGTGGAAGAGGCTCTCAAAGTTCGTCCAGAGGAGAGATGCCTCACCGTGAACCTGGAGCATCAAGCTCCACCATCTGCCTAATGCCACGTGCAGGAGGCTCGCTGCGAGGATCACCATGTGGTCAGTTGGTGTCCCCACTAACCTGAAAACTCACACAACCGCCTCCAGCCAATCCTCGGCTGCCTGAGGGTCTGTCTGCCCGCAGAACCTGGGCGGTCTTTGATGCTAAAACACATGCAGTGCACTAAGGCGATGTGCACTCTCAGGGGCTGGGGATGGTGGCATCGGTGGCTCGGCAGGTAGTGGTACCGCCGGTGCCTCCTTTGAAAAAGGGCCCTGCACCGAGGCCTCATCGCTCGGTGGGCTGTCGGCTTGCACAAAACTCATAACCCTAGCTGGTTACTATCATGGGGCCATCCTGAAAAGAAGCAGGTGTGCCACGGTCAAACAGTATACCTGATGAGCTGACATAAATTAATCTCAAAGAAAACTTTTGAAACACACATGCAATCAATGTTATCATGCATTGAGTCAGAAATCAGAAGTCAGGGTCCTGGTGTACGGATACGTTGGCCGCCGCACCAACACTGGACTCCCTGGACTCATAACCACACTCAATACTGTTAACATTATTGCTTCACAAAGAAGAAAGATCAGAGTCCTGAGTTCTGCGGTAGAACCAAACTCCTCTGATACCAATTTTTCACAACCTATCCTTGGGACCCGTGACGTGACTACCCCAAGCCCACCTCCCATAGGCCAGGGGCTGGCGACTAGCACCAAGGCGTAAATCCCGACAAAAAGGGGAAGGCATTTCCTTTATAAGTTAACAAACACCACAGAGTACGCAATCAAAAGTAAACACTAAGTAAAACTGGGTACAATAGTAGTGTGGAAAAGTAAGTGGGCCAGAATACAAACCCAAACTGAAAGTAAAGTACAACTGGAAAGAAAGTACAGCAACTGAGAGTAAAGAAGCAAAGTCGATCCGTCCACTGGAAGTCCCACCTGAAGGGTGGGTACAGATAGACTCCTCAGCTCCTCGGGTCCAGCCGTCCGCTCTGAGTATGTCCCGCCCAGTGGTCCACCACCAGGTACTGACTTGATCCACAAGCCTCAACCACGATCAGCATTGTCCGTCGTCTGCACCAACACAATGTAGTGCGAGCATAGCCTGTGCAGGGGTCAGTATACGCTACTCAGTAGGGACCCTGAGACCCCCGAAGGTCTCCCAGAATCTAGAAAGGATAATGAACAAAGGAAAGATACAATCATGAAGTAACATCCAACACTACTTAGGTATATTCCCATACATATACCTAAGACATCAATTCCCGTTTGGCTCCAGCATCCATGCCCAAGTTCGATCACGTCCACATAGTAAATACAACCCAATCCACAGAGGATAACAAAACTCAATACACATAGGAAAACAAGTCAATCATATTGAAGATATTGATTGAAGTCAAGACTCATCTCACATAGGTATACTTCTTTTTAAGGTGATAGAGATGATCAGATATAGCCACTGATTCATCTATGCTAGGACCCACATAGGATACTAAACCAGCTAAGCTATCGGACCCATATAGGATACAGACCAGCTACTCTGCCAGACCCACGTAGGATAGAAAGAACAGAGTCAAACACAGCCAGACCCACGTAGGATACAAGAACAGTAGTCATCATCGTCGAACCCACGGATGATTTCAGTACGGTCTTCATCGCTGTCGAACCCACGTAGGATTTCAGTGCAGTCTTCATCGCCGTCGAACCCACAAAGGATTTCAGTACGGTCTTCATCACTGCCGAACCCAAATAGGATTTCAGTGTAGTCTTCATCGCCATCGAACCCACAGAGGATTTCAGTATGGTCTTCATCACTGCCGAACCCACATAGGATTTCAGTGCAGTCTTCATCGTCGTCGAACCCACAGAGGATTTCAGTACGGTCTTCATCGTTGCGGACAGCTCTAGGGTTCCCGCACACATCATGCTCAATTCTGGGAGGGTCCACTCCACGAGCCAAGGGGGGTCGATACATAAAATGACACGTAGTCCGGATTTGATGTATCTCAATGTTCTGTCTCGACAAGAGAAACTCAATGTGACAGACGGTGCGTCAATCGGACGCCCAGTCTGCGAGTTATTAGCTTTTTCGTTCCAGGGGCCCAGTTTATTTTTAAGTTAAAACCAACTCAACTGCACTCCAACTGATTCTAAACTTTGAGCGGATTAATCCAAAAGGTCTGTCTCACTAAGAGGAACTCAACGTGACAGACGGCGCGTCAATCAGACGTCCGGAGATCAAGTTATAAGCGTTTCAGCTCCGAGGGCCCGATTGGTTTCGTGTTCGAACCAACCCGGATGTACCCAATGTTCTCCTAAACCATAAGTGTAATATATAGAAACGACCGCCTTGATCCAAGGATCACATTGAAGATGACGGTGCGTCGATCGGAGATCCATAGCCCAAGATATGGGCAAAAGAACGTACATGTCCGTTTTTAGGGGGTTTTGGGCCCGGACCGACCCGGCCCAAGACCCCCCTTGGTCGGCCCGAACCGGGTTTGGGTCCAGCCCATTAGGGCACGGCCCGGCCCGTCCCGGCCTGGACGGCCCGGCCTGGCGCATGCTCGCGGCCCGCGTGGCCAGCTTGGCCACGCCGAGTTGAGTGGAAGGGTGGGGGGGCACGCTGCCCCCTGTTTGAGTAACCATGGACCCCACGTGGGGGGTGGGGGGCACTCCTTTGGCCAGCTGGTGGTTACGACCCCCGGTCTCCCCCCGAAACGGTCGGCCTGGTCCATTCGGCCGGTGTTTCCATCGCGGGACCCTCCGCGGTCTCGCCCTCCAAAGTGTCGGCGGCCGGCGGTTCCGGCCACCTCGCCTTGCACCATCGCGGCCTTCTCCGACCAGCACGGCGCGATAGCGCCGCGCCCCTCCGTTATGGCCCCGCTCCGGCCGCGGTGTCTTCTTGGTTCTCTGGCGAGGTGCGACGGCACCGCGCCCCTTCTCTGCGGCCCAACTACGGCCGCGGGTTCGTTCGGCCTCAACGGCGCGGCGCAACGGTGTGGCGCGACGGCACCGCGCATCTTTGCCGCATTTCTCCATGATTCTGTGCGGTGTCATTGCACCGTGCCGCCTTCTTTCGAACCACAAAAACATAACAACAAAAGGGGGAGGAGAGTCGGTAGTTTTTGTGTGGTCCGACCTCCTCCTGATAAGTTGATGTCAAGATGTCCAAAATAAAGACGAAGAACAACAAAGGATATTTCACTAACAAAAAGTAATTAACCCCTACCTTGATAACGAGTTGATGTTCAAAGAGCATCGCAGAAAGCAGCGTCACGGGGCGTGGTTCCGTAGACGTCGAAGGAGAGCGTCTGAGGAGACGTCGTCCTCCCTTTATCACAGAGAGAAGAGGATGATTATGTGTCGTTGGAGAACTCCCGCGTCAGTGTCTCTTTCCTTGTCGCAGAGGAGAAAGGGAATGGAGATACCAGAGTCGTTCTTTATTGAAGAGATGACGTTCTTCACGGAAGGATTGAAGCTCTTCGTGGGAGGATGAAGTTCTTCCCCAGGGAAAAGAGTCCTATCTCCCCAATCTCCTCACACAATAACCAACCCTCCCAAATAAAATAAGACTTATCTTATTTTATTACATCAAGCCAAGCATTTCAATTTTTAAAAATCAAACACATAACTCACTTAATTAATTAAGTGAGTTGGCATGATTAAAGAAGAGAGAGGGGGAGGTGAGTGGTCTCACATTGAAGGGGGGTTATGGAGTTAAGGAATATGAGGGGTTGGGCTCGTGTCGGCCCCACCCCACCTTTATTCTCTCATGGTTGGTTCACAACATATGGGTTCCACTCCCAACTCCCTAACTTAGGTTATAACTAACTAGAGGAAAATAAATAAAATTGTAATATAATTTTATTTATTCCTCACTAAAACCACAAAATTAACAACTCCTCCCGAGCAAACGCACCTTCAGAAAAGGTTCTCCTAAGAAATTATCGGTGCTGCGGTTTCATCGGTGCCCTCAGATTTCAATTCCGAGCACCGGTTCAAAAGTTAGGAAAAGCCGCCCGTTCGTTCACTGAACGTACCCGAGCTAAACTTCGGAAATTGATTCCGGGCACACCGGGCCTCAGAATCTGGTGCCGTCAGAAATTGCGTTCTTGTAAAATCCCAAAGAAAATTAAGAAAAAATTTCCCTTGAATTTTATAGGTATTTACAAGTCATTAATTTCATTTTTTAAATTATCTGAATTGTGTTTTTGAATATAGTATTTTTATAAATTTTATATCATTTAATTATGTATTTTATAATTTAAGTTATGAATTATGTCAATTTTAACACTATTCATTGCATGACTTTTTTTAAATCATAAAAATGTTATTCCTTAAAAAAAACTACATTTTATCAGTTATAAATTTTCATAGTAATCTAGAAAATTAGTGGGTGGAATGAAATATTTATAATTATATTTATTTTCATATTATTAATATCATTTATTTGATTCTTTCTTGAATAAGTCAATTACTGCATCATCATTATGTCACTATGTAATTTAATTATTTGTTTCCTAAAAATTATAAATAAATTACCATGATTTAGGTAATATTTTTATATTTCTATGTAATATTAATAGTCCAATATATCACTTATATAACCCCATATTAAAATTGTTTTAGTAACGAGACACATATTTATAACATATTTTCCTTTACTTTAAATTAAACGTTATAACTCACATAATCACACCAAAGTGCCTTCCAAAGATAAAAATTTCATCCCAAGGATGTTAATGGTCAATAATAACTCATCAAATAATATTATGACAAGTGTTGGGGTAATTTTATAACATTATAATATTAATTGTACCTTTAATTACCCTATTTAACTTTAACTGTGGTAAATAAAATACTAAATTAACTATTTACCAAATATTATTTTGATCTTATTAGACCACATTTTTCATAATAATTATAACCATGTATATCCATTTTTTATAAATCAATTCATATAATTGGTTAAATTAATTAAATGTTAATCACGTTGACGGATCAAGAAAATGGTTTTTCTTAAATAAAAAACGTTCAAAAGTTCACAAAGTTTTTATATTCAATTTCAATGTGAAATTGATTATAATGACCTACATTGGATTAAATAATAAAATAATTATTTAATTATACTTTAAAATCAATTAAAAGGATAACCTAACTATATAAATAAATTAGACAAAAAAGAAGTTTTGAAATAAAATGTAGTATTTTTCACTATTCATTAAAGAAAGAATATTATCAGAAAAATACCAAAAATTAAATGAAAGTAAATTTTGATTTCCCAATTCCAAATAATAAGTTTAATTTTTCATATAAAATTTCTAAAATTTTCAAAATTTATAATTAAAAAGAGTTCTCCATCAATAGGCGGGAAAACTGCCATTTAAACATATTAGAGCATTTTATTCTTGAAATTGGATTCATTCTTACTTTAATCCCATAAAATTTATTGGAAGAAAGTAAAAACGTTTAATAAACATGTGTAAACATAATATAGAAAGTTTTTCTCATTCACATCAATACAACAACCTGGAAATAACTACCATTTAAAATAATAATATTAATAATGTATTATTGTTAGGTATAACACAATCTTGTGTGCAATGTATGATTTCAGAGAAACCCATTGTTGTGTTTTGGGTACGCTATCAGACAAAGCATCTCTTTTAAAGTAAAATAATATCTAATTCATGAGTATTAATAGATATGAAAAATTCATATTCTATCATTACCTTTGATGTTACATAATACACAAAATATCATGTAATACATAACATTACCCAATGCATTATAGGGATATATAATTCATTTCTCACTAATCACATCATAAAATTCTCATAATCATGCATTTCACATGGAAAGAAAACATATAACAATTGTAGTCATGAAATATACTCATCAAAAAGAATGGGTTTCATAATGATCTAGTAAATAATGTATAAATTAATAACCATTTATAATTATTATGATAACAAAGGATAAAAAAAATTTAAACCTTATTCATTGGCATAAAAATATCATAGGCCATGTTGAGATGGTGAAACAACTCAAGATAAATAAATTATATGTTTTGGAAAATATTCTTCTTGAAAAGTCATTATACAAAACATAGAAATCATATCAATGAGGTAAAATCTTACATATCTCTAGAAAATAAATATAAAGAAAATATAAGAATAATAGAAAGGTTTTCATAATAATTATAAGAAAAGGATATAGATATGGAAGAAAACCCCAAAAGAAAGAATCGGGTTCAAGGGTCATGTTACCTTATAGGCTGATTTATCTTATCACATTTTTAACCATTTATAATAATATTATGTTTATGAAAAAAATAAACAAATATATAATTTAATATGTGTCACTCTTGATTAATTATAGTAGTTTTATTTTATTTGTTAATATTAATTCTTAAAGGTTAGTTGTTTTCATATTAATTATCCCATAAATTATCTCAAACTTGTTTTGATTTTTTTCATTTTGATTTTTTTTATTTTGATTTTTTTATTTTGATTTTTTTTATAAATTAGTAAAATTAACTCCATAAGAATAAAAATAAATATTTTTATACATTTATATGTTACAAATAATTTTTATAATCAACTAAAAATGTGGTCACCAGTAAGGAGTTGGCAACGTCCTCATAAGTGATTAATTGACAGTTAATGGTACATTTTCAAAAAATGAGGTGAGAGATGTATAACATATAAATATATTATAAATAAATTTATTATAGTATATGAATAACACTAATATAATAATAAAATGATATTTAATTAATTTGAAAAGTTTTTGGGTAAGAATAAAATCCATTATTTGAGTATGAGAAGAGGAAAATAAAAGGAATAGATGAAGGAATCTTACCTCTTTCTTAGAGATATTCCATTGTTGCATCCCTTAACGCTTGAAAATATTGGAGTCATATGACTTCAGAATATCTCTAAGGATGCTAAGGGACTTAAGAGTTGGAATTTGGGTAGAGGTCCAGGTTTGAAAAGTGTAATATAAGTGGTTTTTTAATTTGAGGATGATAGTGTATTTTTATTTAAGTTCTCGCATATTTTTAGGATAAAATATTGAATAAATTATAATTTAAAAAATAGATAATTTAATAGAGATATTCTAGAAATTATAAATCATATTAAATTTAAAATATTTTTCTTTTAAGAAATTCATATCCTTTATAAACCAAATTCACTAGTTTATTAAAAAGGAAAGGAGAAAATTGAAATATTGTTTTTTAAATGAAATAATTTATATTTTTAGGATTTGGAAAATAAATTTGTGGTTTAGAATTTAGATTTAATGAATTATTCAACTTATTAAACATTTTTTCATCCTAAAATTATTAAATTTATTTGGACATTATTAAATAATGAATTATATAATTAAAATATATCGGTTATGTAAAAACTGTATTTTCATCATCCCCCTAAAAATTGATGTATTCTCAGAAATTACCAAAAAAACACCATTATACAATTTTAGTGTTCTGATTATAAAAATAAAATTTATTAAAATGATGTTATAACTCCTAAGAGTTTAATTATTAACATAAAAATTACGATGTTTATGAAATGTATTAAAATTATGTTTACTAAAAATGTGATTATAATTTCTAAGAGTTTTTAATCATGGTAATTATTTTATAGAATTAAATTATCTATATTTTCTTAAATTATTTGTGGTAAATATTATTTCAATGAAATGTTACAATTTTCATGTCAATTAACTATTTTAATGGTCGGGTTACTATTCCTAATGATCATGTTATTATTTATAATAATATTATTATTATTCCAATGGTCATATTAATATTAAAATTGTAATATTAACTCATATTTATACCCCTTAATTCCTTCATTAATCATTCGCCTCAATTCCTCTCAAGTTTCTATATTCATAATTTCTAAATTTTCAACTACATTACTAATTTTTTATCTCATTTTGTTAGTTTTATTTGTGGTTTTGATGATTAGAGAAGATCAATATGATCTAAATTTTCATATTCATTTCTTTTTTTTATTTACCCATTATAATATTTTCAATTTTATGGCTATATTTATTATATAAATATAATTTTATCAATTAATGAAATGATGAATTTATGTGTTAAATGTGATTATTTTATACCATATAACTAATTCTTTGGAACATTATTTATTCAGAAGAAAAATTTAATATATATATATGTTTTAGATATAAAACTTGTTATTGTTTGTTAGCCACTAGCATACTGGGAGGTGTTTTGGGGGTTATATGGATCTATGTTCTATTTACTGTAGATTAATTCAGGTCAAGACATTAAAAAGTGGTTTTAAATATTTTTTTATTTTCTCTTCATATTTGGGACATATTAAAAAGAAGATAATGCTACTCGGAACTTATTAAGGATGAAATTTTGTGTCTTTCCAACACCTTCATGAGAAGAAGTCTATGTTTCCAAGGAGTTGGAATTTTCTATTCTTGGTTTTTGTTACAATAGTTGAATTGATTATGTCTAAAAAATTATATTTTATATTTATTTATTTTTGGTTTTAGTATTGGATCATGGAGGCCATAGGCATAGGTCTATGCATTATATTAAGCATATAGGTTCATATGAAATGTTCATTATTTTGTGTGATTGGGATGTTGGTTCCGTAAATAAAATAGTTTAGGTTATTTAAAATATATTTAGTAGCTTAGTTAGTGTTTTCCAAAATAATTTATTAATGGAATAATATTTAATTAAATCATATTGTTATGATTTTTTTGATATATATCATAAAATAATGATGTCTTTTAAATGAATTTTTATATGACCATGACACTTAAGGGGGTAGTCTAGTAGGCATATTCCTAGTGAGAATTAGTACCCTAGTGTAGGTGTATTCGCCTATGAGTTGCCTTGTGATGTCTGAGACATGAGTATGGATATTACTCAATTAATTGTGATCCATATGGGATATAATTTATGGGTTATGTGGGATATACTAGTTATATTGAGACATATTTTAGAATGTTGGTGAGCTAAGTACCAACATTGGGTAGTATGGAACTTTCTTGTTATTGTTTGAGATGAGTTTTGATGTATGATGGTAACCCAATGTATAGTGGTTATCCCATTCTTTTAAGTTCAAAAATGGATATAATCATGGGTAAATGCTTTTGGTTGTGGGATAGGTGAATGGGTGGCGCAGTTGATTATGTGGCATAGGAATGTGAGTGGTGCCTTAGTTATACATTAGAATAAAGTTGTGGATTTTCCCTAGAGTAAGAGATGTTCTGAAAATTCATATGAGTCATGGTCAGTTATTTTATTAGGTGTATGATCCTAGGAATGATTGTATGTGACTCAATATTTCATGATTCAAATGGTATGGTAGATTGGCACTAGGTTTTATGACAACTTGATTTTGATTTGATCGTCAACTGGGGTTGCTTAGCATTATTGTGAGATTGGTTAGATGTATACTCTCTTATCAGGGGTCAAGAGAGAGAGTTTTTCTTTACCTATGTGGTTGGTGTGTTGGTGGAACCCAATCATGGTATAAGTAAGGTGAGATTGGTTTTTTATTAGGCACGATCATACTTGGATGACATGTGATACATGTTTATGGGTGGATTTTATAAAATCCTTGAGATAGAGATTTTGAGTTGTGAAGGTTACCTGACACCTAGGGTGAGGTTAGGATGATTCATGAAAATGGATAGTAATTTCATTTTGTTCCTCTCAAGTATGTGGATAGGCTGGTGTGATTTAGTTCCAGTCCCTTGAGAAACATATCAGTATTAGTATTTTTAGGGGTTCTAGAACGTTTTGATGGGTTCCATGAATCCTTAGATATAAAACTTCATAGAATCAGTTTATGGGTTTTTTATGGGATTATGTAGTGATTACATGTGGATAGTAATCAATTATTAGATGATAATAGAATTGTGTGAGACACCTTTTTTCAATCAAGAGTTTTAAAAAGTGTGGTGGCCCTTGATGTTATATCACATGTTGGATAGAGCATGGGCTACACTAGGGTATTTTCAAGTGTGGTTTGACTGATAAAATCCTATACATTGAGTTATTATTGGTGTATGAGATGATTTATTTGTAATATTATAATGGGATGGTCAAAGGGTCATGAGGATTTTGGTTAATCCCAAAAAGTCATCTCATATGAGAGATGAGTTGTGACTATTTATGATATTTGAATGTAGAGACATGACTGTTGGGACATATAAAAATGAAAAGGCCAAGTGGCTCTATGTGATGACTATGAGTTAGGAGAGTGCCTTAACTACAATTAGTTGGCATAAAACATGGTTGTGAGTTACTATTGAGACTATATAGGACTTGTAAAGGGATAGGAGGTAAGATTCGTGTGGTTATGTGAAAGGTGGTGGACCTTAGGTTAAATCCATTAAGACTGGGTGTATAGTGATGGATTATCAATAATATTGGAAAATGGTTGCCTGGAATTCTATGGTACTATGGAAACCTAATGTGGGGCTTAAGATGTGGTTTAATTTGATAAATATGTGAAGATCTTATGAATATTGGTGTTTAACAGATAGTGGTTATCGGGTAGGATTACACTCATGGATTGGTGTTAATAAAAGCATTATGTTGGGGAGAAAACTATAGGTGATCTATGTGTATGGTGCTCATTTCAAACAGTTTTGGTAATTTTTGGGTGTGACGTGTTAGAGGACCCAACCCAGAGGTGGTGGAAATTTTATGTTTGTTCTTGGATGCAAGAGGCCATATTATGTGTGATAGATATAAAATACTCATGTGTGGGTATTTATGAGTGATAATGGGGTAAATAAGTGTGTTTGGTAATTTAAGTGTGTGTATTGTGGATCACGGTCTAGTGAGATGGCCATATGAATTTAGGTAAGTGATCTAGTATAGTGTATGTCTTTTGGGGTTATCGGTGTTCATAGACAACACATCAACATGTACAATGATGTAGATCCTTGTGTTATGGATATAATATCAAGAGTTAGATTGTAAGTTTTTATAATAATATTTAAGTGATGCATAGGTGTGACTTAGAGTGAAGTGTTTTCAGGTGTATAGAAGTGAAATCAACTACTCTCATGATGTAAATAAATCAGGTGTTCATGAAAGTCATTGGGATTTTGGTATTATTATAGAATTGGTAAGATTAATCTGTGTAGTGATGAGTGTGTTAACCGGTTTTCAAGAATGGTTGGTGGGGTGGGGTATCATATACGGTGTTTCACATTAGGATAATAATGATGGTTTATAAATATAATTGAACCATTTCAGTTAAGTAATGCGTTGAATTATGATGGGTTGGGTGAGAGGCTCTGAGGGTTTGGAGTAGTGGTCATGGTTCATGTGAAGTTTCATCATGACTATATCCAGTAGTAGAATCTAGGTTGTCCATTGGGGATCAGTGATTGGGATTTTTCATGAATGATTCATAAAGATAAATTTTTGGGATGAAGATAATTATTTTGAGGGGTTTTTAATGACCCATGACATTATAGGTTTGTGGAATCAGATGAAATTTAAATTTTTTTCTTAAGGTAGGGGATGTTTTGATAATTGGGACTTGAATTGGGATTATACGGGTTGGAATATCTATAAGGGTTTTTTGGATGTATATAGAGGTCTAAAAGGTTCCTTTGGTAATTAGGTTAGTGTATGGGTAGGGTTAATGTGACCTTGTTGTATGTTTTTACTACATGTGACAAATGATACAGTAACCATGGGGTGTTGAATTGTGGTTTGTTTCACATGGGGTCAAATTTTAGATAAAAGGAAATGGATTCACCATGGCGAATGGGGATCAGGCCATAAACCCTCTTCCTGAGATTAATTTATAGATCCAAGTAAGGGTCACACTACAATGTATTTATATTTTGGTATGGATATGATCTATGTTAGAATAAATTTTTTATGTGGTTTGATGATCATTCCATAATGTATAATTGTTTCATTATGAACAATTCTATAAAAGAATATATTTTTCCATTAATTTGATTAAAATTCATATATATTTTGATGGTCACATAACAATCAAGCAGCACCATGGAGTGATAGTACTGATGAGAATAAATTTTTGTGGCTCATCAATGATCATGTTGTAGCCAAGCCCATTATGTTGTGGTGCATTTCACATGGGAATACCTAGGATTTACATGAGATTAATTAATGGGATAAAAGTAAATTATTCTTCAACAGGGTCTGGTGAGTCATGATGGATATCGAGTAGGGGATATCATACAACAATGGTTGAGGATGGCGGCATGAAGTAATATTCATGAGGGTTGGTATTTACATGAAGGTAGGTGTCACGAAACAATATAACCCTAGGTAGTGAAGTAGGGGTTTTTAGTTATAGTAGGGTGAGTTCATTCATGTCATGATGAAAAGGGTCATACATGAGGGGAATCTAGCAGAGGCATTTCATTGGGAGACCCATGGTCTACACTATAAATAAAATTATTAACTTTTTTAAAAAAATGTAGTATAGTCATCTATCCTTTTAAAATTGAAAACCTTATTTAAGGTTATTCATTTATGCGGTGTAAAAATAGGGGAGGTTGATCCCCACTCCCCTTAATCTTCTCTCCTTCAACCACTATGATCTATGGTGATTAAAAATTGGTTTTCATCATAACATAGCGTATGATTCCTATCACATAATACTATTCTATTGATTCAATTTTCATCATCTCATTTTAGTAGTAAATTTTTAGGTATTTAGAGAAAATTTCACTAGACCATGATGGAATCATATCGATATGATTTGGATTTTACACAGGTAGGTTAGGGGGATTCTGGGAGGAAAAAACACTATGTTTTTTTGGTTTAATTTTGATAATACACTTACCTAAATTATTTTTTGTTTATTAAAAATAATAATTTTAAATTTTTTAGTGAATTAATATCTATGGTTATGATTTTTTTTTTTTTATGGTCTTGGGGGTGTGTCGGGATGTATTGGCACCTCATTACTTGATTTTTCAATGTATTTATCACACCTGGTCAGATATTTATTACTTGTGTACAAATAAATAATTATGGAATTAATCATGAAAACTAATTGTGATATTGATTATAATTGGTTTATAATTGATAAAAATGGTTACTGATGAAGTTAGGGCCTTGCATTGACGGGAGTTAGTCAATTGAGCTTGGTCGATATTTTTGGTAGGGTTTTTCTTACAGTAAGGGACTTCAATTTGAAGTAGTTGGTCCCTAAACATTCTCCCAATGTTTTATGAATTAAGATACATAACAAATAATTTTTATTAATTATACTTGTGTGTAAATGGAATTTAATTGAAATTGTATTATTTATCTTGAGCTATATTAAGTGGAATGGAAGTGTCTTAGGCCACGATGATATCTTGATTATAGGGCCTGATTCCTTGATAACTGATGTCCATGAGTGTTGAAACCCCAAATATAGTAACCAAGATCCAATATATTTTTTATTACATTGGTACAATATATAATGGATCTCACAATGCAAGATCAATTATTTTAGAAGTCATAAGTAATCAGATACATATATGATTTCCACATCATAATAAAAATATAAAATAAATAGAATATGAAAAATTATCTCATCCTTGATATTATTCATAATATCCTTCTTCATATCTTGGTGAAAGGAAAAAAATAAAGGCTGATCTCAGATTCTCAGTAAGGGTTACATATAATAGAATCTATTGTGGGTAAATAATGCATAATTAATATGGTAAGGTAAATATTTGAAAAAAAACATTCCATTTGATCAATAACTTTAGGAAAAAAATGAATTGATAGATCATATCAATGAATTAATACTATATGTAATAATAACTAAATTCTCAATAGAAAATGCTTAATATTGGACATCATGATCTCATACATCAAGATGCCTCTACCATCAAATCTTTATGCCAAGATAGTTTAATTACTGGGTTGATATACATAAAAAATCCGTTTAATAAGGCTAGACAATTGGTTTTTCTTAGGATAAATATCAATGCATCGATGGGATATTTATAATGAGGGCCCACTCATCACTACTTTTCCAATGCATTTTTCAAATATTAAATTTTAAATTTAATTCGTAAACAATATTCCTTATTAATAAATGTCAATATAGAGTAAAGAATACAAAATATCAATATTTCCCAAGTCAATCAAATAATTATAAAAGTAAAACACTTTATGTAGAAATGTTATATTATTTAGGAAATAAACATATCCATAATAAAAATAATATAGCTATTTAAGAGAAATGTAATGTCTAAAAATCACAAGAATGTGATTGTTTCAAGAGAATCTTAATGACTCCAAAATTATTAAGAGATTAAAGATAACCCTCAATTAATTATAAATATAGTATTTGTAATAAAATAATTTACATTGGAGAAATAAATAAAATTTAAGCAAAAAAATTAAAATAGTCTTCCATTAAATGGTTTTATTTGTAAAACTATTGAAAACATATAGAAGGAGTTAAATATTGTAAAACAATTATGGTTGAAAGAAATTTTGTTAACGCCTTATATGTTAAAAGAAAACATTACTTTTGACTTCTTATAGTGAGATTTGAAAATTAACCTTTTAAAAAAATTATAAATATTCCTTTAAAATCTTTTAAAAATTTTGGGTTCATATAAAATTTATTTGATAAATATTTTGAGTTAATAGAAAGGAATTTTGTAAAATAATTTTAAAAATTATGGTCATCGAAAAAAATATACCTGGTTAAAAAGAGAAATAATATTAACTGTTATTTTAGAATTTTCTGTGATTGATTCAAGTTATATAGAGTTTAAAATATAGAAGAAAACATAGAAACCCCTTAAATATCTAGACGATAAGAAAATAGATTGTGTTTATGAAGGATGGAGTAAAATATTCTTTCAATGAAAATATTATCAATCCTAAAAATGATATTGTAAAATAAATTATTACCTAATTGTAGCATTTAAATTGTAACCCCTTGAAATAATAAATTTTAATTGAAACATTAATCATAATTAATAAATATATATTCATGTTAAATACATCAAATGGGGTGTATATACACCATATAAAAATAAATTTGTACATAGAACCAAATATGTATCAATGGAGTGGAAATTGAGATGAAATCCCTTACCAAACCATATCATTGATGTGAGAATAAATCAACGAAGTGATTGTGTATAAAAATTTTAAATCAAAAAAAATAATTTAAATAATACATCATAAAATAATATTCCATTTAACACATAATCATGTCATAATATTGTCAATGAAGTGGAATTATACCCCAATGAATTGAAATTTTGTTAATAAATCACGTACCTAAAATTTGAATGTATTCAAAAGTGATCAAAAATCTTGTATAATAAATTTTAATTTATTATAATAATATTTTAAAGTAAATTAAATACTTATAAAATCATATATTATCCAATTATAAAATTTCAACACCTATTTATGAATAATTTTTAGTTAAAATAATCATTTATCGGTATTAACTGCTTTATTTTTGTGAGAATTTCAGTTCGATGGTTCTGGTCCATTGATACCAAAATTTATTGCATGATTTTTAATATTGAAATTAATTAATTTTATAATTTAATTAACTAATTATTGTTTAAATATATAACAGTTTTTTCATCTTTAGAGGGATATAAATAATGTATAAAAATGAGCGAGAGGAACCAAACTGATTGAGATTTCTCATAAAAGATGTATTTCAAAAAACGGATGATCATTGGTTGTTTTCAGAAGAAAAAATATTAAATAGAGTAAAATTATTAGAAAAATTAAATTTAGGGCCTAAAAAGAGAATTCATGTCCTCAAAGTTTTTATGGGGTAAATTCAGGGCCTCAAAATTTTATGGGGTAATTTCAAGGACTAAAAAACAATTAAAGGCCAGAAATGTTTTCAAATGGGTCATTTGAGGACATAAAAATGAAAAAATGAAGAAGAAGGTCCATGAATTTTATGGTGTGGATATATTTTTTACATTTTAAAGCTTCATAGACGTTCTTTGTAAAAGCCTCTTCAATGTGGATTTGACAGAAGACCCTATTAAATGGCCCAAATGACCATTAAACGTTAGGATTTACCCATGAATAATTTTTGAGGAATTTATGGATAAATTTAATATAGAAATAACTCCTTTAAGTTTTATAAATAGGTAGTTTAAGTGATGTTTCCAGGGATTGATCTGGAGACCAAATACTGGGGTGCGTTGTTATGCTACAGTAGAGTCTTCCACCAGTCTTTTCCTCTATTTTCTTCATGATTTATTTTATTGTTCTCATTATCCCATACTCCCTCATTACTATAATTAGGGGTAACTCTCACCCTGTTGTAATTTGATGTAGATAAAATGGTTAAGGTGTTTTGTATTATATTTTCATACATTATTATTGTTGGGTTATCATAATAAATTGATTTTTTTATTCCAATATATTTTATTTTTATTTTATCATGACCATTGATGTTTGAATATAAAAATAACCATTTAAAATTCTGAAACTAACTTACCTAAACAATTTGATTTCCATTTAATAGTCTAAGTAAATTAGGTTTAAATATGGAATTTAGGAACAATTGATCTAGAAATTCCCTAAATTACCTAACCATGGGAAAGGGGGGATTTCCACATTAAGGTGGGGATACCATGACCATTGGATCTCCCTCATCTCAACTCTGACATAAAAAATGAATTATTAAATTTAATTCATAAATCCAATTATACCTAGACTCTAAATCTATAAAAACCGAGCACACCGTTCCAATTTATTTTCAAAATCCAACTTTCTTTCTCTATCTTTCTTTCTTAATCAAAAATAAAAAATTGATTATTCTCCGTATTCTTAAAATCAAATCATATAAATTGATTTCTTTTGAAACCCTAAAAACCTTATTAAATTTTCTCTATGGGTTCAACCTCAAACTTACTAGTTACAATATTTTAATTAATTAGTGTCATTTTTGTGTATTTTTATAAATATTTAAATTTTTATAGACTTATAGGAAACTAAAAATGCTTTGTGAATGATCAAATTTATGGCATCGTTGTTGAGGAAAATTTCCAATTAGTTTTTGGGATTTGAAATTTTATTCTTTTATTGGTATTATTTTAATTTCCAAATTTATACCGGGTGACTTACATGATTTAATTTCAAGATAAATCATTTATTCATGACTACCATGCAATAAAAAAAGTTAAATAAATCCTTGAGATTGATCCTGGTCCTGAGAATACTTTGAGGAATAATAAGGTTAATGAAACCATGTTTGGAGAAGAAAAATAATATATTGACAGGGTACCAACAAGATATCAGATACTATGAATCCTCATATATTATAGGAAGATGTCAAACACATGATTGCAATTGAGAATCTTGGTTCCACCTATTGAAGAAAATCTCTTTGACATCAAGCCAATGATTATTCAATGAAATATTCTACATTTCTCTAGCCTCCCACATGAATATATAAATGTGTATCTGGGAAGTTTTCTCAAGCTCTATAATTATTTCCAATTCACCAATTTTTTCAATGATGTAGTAAGGAATAAAATAGTCCAATTTTATTTATGATATTTAATACATGAATGGATCTAGAGTTTTATGGTGCATTCCAACACTGTAAGGGATGAGCTACCAAGATAAATTCTTACCTTGTTCTTTCCTCTATCCAAGTGGACGGATATTTACGTACATATTATGATCATTATTCAATTTGAGGATGAATTTTTTTACAGTTCATGGGAGAACTATAAATAATTAATTTGAAAATTCCCATATCATAGAATAGAAATAAGGATACAAATCTAAACCTTCTATAAAGTACTTTCATATGAAAATATATCAATTTTATATTTTTTAATATGAGGATCATTTAAGAAGAAATCAATATAGGAAAGTTTAAATATACTATAAGAGATGGAAAAAATAGTTTCCAATAGAACAATAAAGGAAAATAAATAAGACGCATGAACATGGTTGATAGAAATAGCTAGATGGAGGCACAAAAGGAGTCCTTAACCAAAAAGATAGACACACTGATGGGCCAGCAACAACCCTAGGGTACCTATATAGAAAAACTAAATTATACTAATTATAACCATCAGAATAATTTCTAGGGTTAGATTCTATAATGATAAGGAAATGGTTATCAGTATAGGGTGTTTAGATTTTAAACACAACATATAACATCACTATGAATCCAATTCTACACTCTGGAAGAGAACATGGTGCCATTCATAACTACCATTGGGGATTCCATCAAAGAAATTAATTCCTACTAAAATAATCAAGGAATGGAAATAAAAGATTTGAAGGGTATTTCAGAGGATTATAAATCCACACTATGAAACCTTTAAATCCAAGTAGGGTAAATTTTAAAGAAACATTATGATAAGGCCAAGAGTATTATGACCAGGATGCCAAAATGTTCACCCTCATGTAGATTTGAAAACTATCACTCTCAAAAGTGGAAAGATAACACTAGATGATCCTAAATTGAGTAAAGTAAGAGAATAAAAATAAGAGGATCTAGAAAATAATTAAAAGTTAGCGTTCAGAAAATAATTAAAAAAAGAACCAACGTGGTTTAATCTGAGTATTCCTTTTTCATAATGGCAAGTTCAAGGGAAGATCGAATCGCAAAAATGGTAAATTTATGGAACATTTTAAAAGAAATCAAATTAACATATAATTTTTATAGGTGATCACCAACATGATGATGTGTGAAAATTTTATGAAAGAGATGGAGACCAATAAAAGGAATCTAGTGGAAATTTTCATCATACCACTCACACGAGAGTGTTTAGTATTGTATTAAATAAACTCCCCTAGAAAAAACATGATATGTGTAGTTTTTCAATTCTTATCTTTATTAGGTCTAATGAATTTGGAAAAGGATTATGTGATTTATGTGTGAGTGTCAACATCATGACATATACCTCCTTCAATATCCTGGGACTAGAATCTATGAATCCCTTAAGAGTTATACTTCAATTAGCATATTAAAACATAAAACTCCCATGAGGGTAGATTGAATATGTTTTAATCAAAGTAAAATATATATATTTCCCAGTATATTTCTTAGTGAATGAAAAGGGGGATAAATGACTCCTCTAATTTTAATAAGAGAATTTTTGGATATTGTAAGTGCACAAATATTTGTACAATGAGGTTAATTATATCTAACATATGGAAGTGAACAAGTGAGTTTTAACATTCATCAGGTGATGAAAAAATATGATGTAAAATAAGATGATGAGTTGGTAGATGAAAACATAATAAAAGCTAAGGATATTTTCTAAATCACATAAGTGGGTTTCTATTTTAAAAAATAACAATAGGTATGGATGGTACATGAACTTCCATTTAGTTTTTTATGATTAATAAGAAATAGTGGGTCAATCTTATGCGAATTGAGAAAGTTCTATAAGATAATGGAGTTAATCTATTTTCAGAAGAAGGAAAGGGGTCAAACTATGTGTATATTTCACAACTAGGGTCATTTTTTGGGCCATGACAAAGTAAAAGTATTCCAATAATCCATCACATGAGTTATATATAAATGAGTTAAGGTTGATCAAATGATGTTAAACAAATGTGCTTCTTGGGGAAGACCTCTGTTTTTAGTATTTTTTTATTTTCTCTCTATTTTTCATATAAAATATTTCCAAAATCATTTAAATTTAATTAAAAGGTTTATTTTATTTCACTTGTGTATATTAATTTTCAGGTCCATCAATACATCACAAAGTATCATGAAAATAGGTTGCATGCCAAATTCACATCGTGAACTTGGTACAAGCTGAACCTGTATAACCCAAATCAAGAGCACCAATGAAATGGTAGTAATCATTTTAATTTTATAATTTTCAATTTTACTCTCCAAATTTAATTGTTTTTAGAGATTTAATCTACCAACTACAAGCCCTGCCTTGATTCATACATTAATCAGATAAACTAGGAGACATAAACTATAAAGGATACCAGCCATGACATGTTTTTAAATTTCTTTTTCAATAAATTTGAACAATAAAATGGTAAAATTAGTATATATAACCATGTGTATTTAGATTTTAAAAATCATGATTTAGGCATACTAGTTGATTTTTTTAAATGATTTTTTTCTGAGATTTTTTCTACCTTGAATTTATGATATTTTTTAGATGATTTTGCTATTGGTATGCATCTCCATAATTGATTTTCTAAAAAAAATATCATTATTGAGATATTTTAATATAAATTATTTCTTCATTCTTCCTTTAGTATATTTCTTTAGAGACTCAGGCAAATTATCTTCTAACAAAATCTTGACTTTTTGTCAAATCTATGACTCGAGAGAATCACATTTGATATGATTTATTAATATTTTTTTTAACAGTTTATTCTTTGACCCACCATAACATCAATAATTCTTTTTCCTAAAGAATCTATGGATTATCTTAATAAAAAATTTCAACACTATAAACCTATTATATCCATTACTACCCTACTTAAAGTTTGTTTCATGATATTTAAAAGAATATGTGTGGGGGAGTTGTTTTACATGGTGGATCAGGATATGATTATGTGATGAGACTTTATTGTGGGTTTTATTGTGATTTGGGTAGATTCTTCCATATTATTAATTGTTTTTAATTATTCACCTCTCTTGAAAGAAAAAAAATAAATAAAATATAATAATAAGAAAGAAAATGGGGTGTTTATTTGGAGGATAAAAAATAACCATTTCTAGAGCAATTTTCTTTTCATTTTTTATGGTTAGGTGATGAAAATGAGATCCCAAATAAGTATAAATTTAAAAAAATGAGAAATATTTATCGATTCATTACTTATGAATTCTTTTGACATGATACCACTTTGATATTTTTGGGGGAAAGACAGAGTTGAAATCTTTAAAGGAAGATTCTCATTGATATTATCACTTTATATCTGGAATTATTATTTATAGTTAAAACCTATTTTTGAGATTTATTTGTTTTTAAATTATTACCCACCCACCCTTAAAACGTATAGATATTTTAAACCTTATATAAAGTACTCATGATTAATTGTGATCACTATATTTACATAATAAAGATTCCAGATGCCTTGCAATTCTATGGTAAGTTACATATTATTGAGTTATGATTAGAATTTCACTTCCATTTTTTACCTTGATGAATATCATAAAAATTCCAATTGATTTATTATTTAAATAGTATGGATATTAATAATGAGTTGAAAAATAAAAATGGATAAATGAAAAGGTGTCCATACTTGAAAAGAAGAAAAGTAAAATACTTAGTTGATTTGTTTCATTGAAAAGTGAGGCATTGATGAATTTACCTATGTAATGCCCAAAAAATTAATTCCCCAGTTATTCTATTTCTTTTATTAACATTTTTTTAATCATGGTAAGGTGAGCATCCTTTGTATTATTTTGATATTTCATTCCTGAGGAAAATCTGAATTTAAGTGTTGGGGGATTTGATACTGATATTTCATGAATTCTTTTTAAAATTATAATTTAATAATTTTATAATTTTAATTAATAATTATTTCCCAAATATCTAATAGTATGTTCATCATTGGTATAATAAAAATAATGTATGAAATGTGAGATAAAATAAAAGTAGATTTATATTTACCCCAAAAGATGTATTTCCACAAAAAAGGATGATCATGGGATAATTATGGGGTTGAAACTGAAAAAGTTGGAAACATAGAGAAAAAATTCTAGAAAAAGTAAATCTAGGGCCTAAAAAGAGAATTCAGGGTTGAAAAGTTTCTATGGGGTAAATTGAGAGCCAAAATTTTTTAATGGTGTAAATTAAGAGCCTAAAACTTTTTTAAGGGATAAATTCATGATATGAAAAAGGAATAAAAGGATAGTAAAGCCTATGACGTTTTTGTTATAAATACATGATTTATTCCATAAATGCTCCTAGACTTTCCCAATAATTGCCACTTTGATGTTGATTCAGTGGAAAACCCCACTAAATGGCATATAATGGTAATTAAACACTATTATTGACCCAAGACAACTTTTTAATGAATTTATAAATGAATGTGATAAAACCAAAGTACTTTTAAAGATTATAAATAGAAGGATACTATGATACTACCATGGATTGATTTAGTGACCAAAGTTTGGGGCAAATTGTTGTACAGCTATAGGGCCATCCACGAGTCTTTATATTTGTTTTCTTCATGATTTATTTTATTATTAACCTTATACCCAACTAACTAACTACTATAATGAGGGAATAAATCCCCCATGTTCAAGTGTGATTTATAATTAAGGGGGAAGTTTTTTTGGATTGTATTTTCTTATTTAAATCTCGGTGGGTTTCCGTAATAAATTGATTTTTAATTCCAATCTATATTTTTTATCATGAAAATTGATGTTAGAATCTAAAAAGAACTATTTTAAATAGTATAACTAATTTTCCTAAACTATTTCATGACTATAGAATAGTCTAGGTAAATTTGGTTTAAATATGGTATCGATGCGAACTTGATTCAACAATTCTTAAAATTACCTAACTATGGGAAAAGGAGGATTGCTACATTAAGGAGGGAATTCCAAGAACATTGGATATACATTTTCTCAAATTTGACACTAGTTATGAACCATTTTACTAAATTCCTCATTCTAATTTCACCTAAACCCTAAATCTACAAAATCACATCACACCTATCCAATTTATTTCCATAAACCAACTTTCTTTCTCTCCCTTTCTTGCTTTATTAATAAAAAAATCAACTAATTCTTCCCCATATTATTCAAATAAAATAAAATAAATTGTTTTATTTTAAAAAAATAACTGAATCATCTTGGTGAGTTCGACCACAAAAATACTTATTACTATATTTTAAACAATTAGTAAAATTGTTAAAGTGTTTTTATAAATATTTAAAATTGGTTAGCTCCGTAATAAACTAACAAAGCCCCACAGGTGATAATACTTGACCCTTTTATTATGTTTACATAATCTCTATAATTTTATTCATAATGTAAATATCAAATATATCAAATATATATAAATATATTCGTCCATAAAAGATAGATATAGGAAAATGAATTACAGTGTTCATAGAGATGGTAGGCCATACGTACACATGAACGATGTTTTCACTTTTTGATGGATGGAATAAAAGAAAGGTAAATAATAACTCACATTTCCTGGATCATTTTTATGTCATATATCTTATATATTTAATTAATATATCCTTATTACCATCAATGTAAAGAAGAAATAAAAAATGAATCTCATTGCTTCATGGATGTTGTAGTCCACATGTACACACGAGCAATGTTATCATTTTACAATGGATTAGAAGGTAAGAAGATAGATATTATTGTAACATCTTGTTAAAAAAATTAGGTACAGCTCGACCCTATTTTTTTAATCTTTGTTTTGGTATCATTTAGCGGTGCTTGGGATGAAATTTTGAAATTTCTAGATGTCTCTTGGGTTGCGCATGGTTGGCACATGGTTTTTCTAAACCATTTGTCCACCCAGTGTAAACTGTGAAAACCAAAATAGTGGGAGTTTACATGACTGGGACATGGTTTTCCAAACCATGCATCCACCTAGTAGAAACCTTTCACCCCATTAGATGTGTGCATAGTTAGGTTGCATGATTTGACAAACCATGTGGCCTTGCCCAGTTAACCATTCGGATGGTGTTTTTTTTAATTATTTTAAACTTCCCAAACCCCCTTATAATCTTCTGCTCTACTCTAACTCTGGTTATTACATTTTAATTAGTTTTGGGATTTCCTATGAACCCATTTTGGATCCTCTAAATCTATTCCAAGGTACATCTAATATTAGTGTAAAACTTTTGATTCCTCTCTAATAAGAAATCGTCTCTTGTTCCTTCTCCCCATCTCTCTCTCTCTCTCTCCTCCATAGGGTTTACTATATAATCAGGTATTTTAGGTATATAAACTCCTTTTTTAGATATTTAATTTAGGTTGGATTTCTATATCTCTTTTTTCATCATTCATCATTGGAAATTCCCACAGTGGGTGTTGAGTTTCATGATACTGTTGAGATTGTACATTTTATAGACCATTGATTTTCTTGATTTGAATTACATTTATTTTATTTTATTTTGAAAAAAAATTGATATAGATAGGGATTTTACTTGAATTGGTATGTAAATTTTAAGGAACCCCCCCCCCCCCCATTCTAATGGAATTTGAAATTGGGGTGTGATTTGAAATTAATGTAGTCAGTGGAACTGATTTTTGAAATTGATTTTGAGAAAATCGGATTAAACTGATTTGACAGAAACCTATTATTATTTTTATCTAGAAAAATAAATGAAATGAATTTATGAAAAATCTATGATTTGGTATTGATTTTTAAATTTGAATATTGAAACTGTAAATGGGTTGATTGTATTTTAAATTGTTTTGAAATAATTTCCCATTTTTGATTGATTGATTGAGAACATGCGAGCCTGAGTAGTAAATGTGTTATTTAAGACAAGATTTCGAGGAGGGCAATTCCCTAGAAACATATTGATGATGAAAACACTAACTAAACCTCGTTTGGATTGAAATTTTACCTTTAAGTGGGTGTGTGTGATTATAATTTCCCCTTAGGTTTGAGTGGGTATTGTCCTAATCATTGACATGAGAGTGTGAGGTTCATATAACCCAAAACTATCATACCAAAGAGGATATGAACATGTATCTTATTGGGATTACTTTGTTATGTATTCCATTGATTTCAAACATACTTTAATCAAACCTAGTGATTTATATAAACTATTTTATATAATTTTTTACATAATACATTATTTGAAATTTTTTCATCATTTGAAATGAAAAGTATGTTTTTTTTAATATTCAATTTTAATTTCATGCCTGTGTAAAGGCACATAAATTTCAAGGAAAATTTTTTCTTAAATTCTTTGGAATTTTACGAGTTTTTAGTTTCTTACAGCGCCTGATTTTGAGACCCAGTGTGCCCAAAATAAATTTCTAATGTTTTTTTCGAGTACGTTCAGTAAACGTACGTGCGGGTTTTTCTATCTTTCAAACCGATGCTCGGAATTGAAAACTGAGGACACCGATGAACTCCCAGTACTGGTTTTTGCTTAAGGAGACCTTTACCACAGTTTTGTTTTATACAGGGTGGAAGTTATAAATTGGGGTTACCAATTAAAATTAGAAATTTAAATAAAAAGGTGTGTGCAACACATTTTTATTTTGAAAGGTGTTTTAAGTCTCTTGATGGAGGTTAGGGGTGGGGCCACCACACCCTAACCTCCCTTGGAAGGATATAACTAGGGGTGGGTCCCGCACAAACACAAACCCCTCAACTCCCCTTGAAACCCCCCTTTGAAACTCTTCGACTTCCCTTTGATTTAATGAAACCACCTCTCCCCTATTAAATTTCTAAACCATCCATCTACTCTCATTAAGGTGCCAACTCAATTAATTAATAACTTAATTAATTAATTTGAGTATTTGAAATCTTTTGAATTTGTTTTTCCAACATTAAAATAATGGAATGACTTCTTTTAATTTGGTTGGCACTTTTTACCTTGGTGGAACCTTTGAAATAATTATCTTCTCTCGATGAAGAACGCTGATTCCACCGAAGAACGACGACGTGTCTTCCTTCTTTCCAACCGAGGCAAGAACGTGAGTTGATGCCCACGAGGAATGTTGTCTTCCTTCATCTTCCTCCACGTCAAGGTAGAAGACGTCGCCCATGAATAACGTCACCAAAAACGACGCTTCCTCCTCGGATGCACCCCGACATCAACGAATCGACGCTGTCGTCAAAAAACGAACATTGAATCAAGGTAGGGGGTTTGTATAATTTTAAAAGAATAAAATTATACCCTCATTCTTGTTGAAAACTTTGGTTCGTTTTGGTCTTTTGTTATCACCTAACACGGCTCGATGAACCTCCATTGATTCTGGATTGTATCGATAATGGAGGCGGGTCGGAAGAGGTGGCGGAGACCGGAGTTGACGGCGACAAGAGGCGGCGGCTTCACGGCGGCCGCATGGAGGAAAACTGTGGCCCACACCACCGCGGGCTGCTCGGGATGAAGATCCGGGTGACTATTTACGGTTGGGCTGGTGGACCGCGGCACCCACAGGTGCCGCACGGAGGATATGCATCCCACATCCATGGGCCGCTCGGACGAGCCGAATCGGTCGGCCCCCTACCGGTCGGGATGGAGGACCGCAGCGCCACTTGTCGTCGCGTTGTGGAGAAGACCGCGGCCCACGGTTGCGGGCCGCTCGATGGGTGAACCAGCCGACCACCTACCGACCGGACTGAAGGAAACCGGGGTGCCAAGCGGTGCCGCGTGGGAGAAACAGTGGCCCGCTGTGCGGCCTGCTCGCGCCGGACAAAATCGGTCGGCTTCGGCCAGCTGGGCAGCAAGGAGGGGTGGCGTCGGTCAGCGCCGCCGGGAGAGCCTAACCGGCCCACAACGCGGGCTGTGTCCGTGGGTGGGCTACACCTCGCTGGGTCGGGCCGACCCCCAGCTAGGTCAGACCCGCAAAACTGGGTCGGGGCGACCCACAGCCAGGTCGGACCCGCCAGCCCACTGGTATTGACGAGCCTAGCCCATTTCACTTAAGCGCGAATAACTTCTAGACCGCGTGTCCAATCGACAGGCCGACTATGGAACTGGGACCCTTGCGATGAGGTGGTACTTTTTCAATACTCTAAGTGGGTTTTGGATGACTTTGGAAAACAACCTGGTTTGGATCAAGCGTAAATCCAACCGGGCCCCTGGAACGGAAAAACCAATAACTCTCAGACTGGGCGTCTGATTGACGTGTCGTCTATTGCGTTGGGTTTCTTCTTATGAGACATAACTTTGGGATACATCAATTCAGTACTTCGTGATAGTTGATGTATCAACCCCATTGCTTGAGGAGCGGACCCTCTCGGGATCGAGCGTGCTGTGTGCGGGAACCCTAGAGCTGGCTGCGACTGCGACGATGACTACCGTACTGGAATCCTCCGTGGGTTCGACGATGACAACAACTGTACTAGAATCATGTGTGGGTTCGACAGTTCTGACAGAGTAGCTGGACCTATATCATGTGTGGGTCTGACAGCTTAGATGAATTAGTGACTAAATCTGATCATCTCTATTACTCTAGAATAGCTAGCATGTATCCTGTGTGGGTCTGACAGCTTAGATGATCTAGTGGCTACATCTGATCATCTATATCTCTCTAAAATTGTGGTATACCTGTGTGAGATGAGTCTTGCCTTTCAATCATTATCATCTATGTGATTGACTTTGCTTCCTTCGTGAACTGGGTTGTGCTTGGGCTCGAGAGTTGGAGCTAGATAGTGACTCGTAACATAGGTATATGTATGGTCATATACCTAAGTAGGGTTGGTTGATACTTCGTGATTGTATCTTTGTTCTGTGGTTTATCCTTTGTGGATTTTGGGAGACCTTCGGGGGTCTCGGGGTCCCCTACTGAGTAAAGTTATACTCACCCCTACACGGGCTACGCCCGCACATCGTTGTGTTGGTTGAAGACGACGGACAGCATTGATCCAGGCAGAGAGTTGTGGAGATGGACGGTACCCAGAGGTGGACCACTGGGTGAGACGTACTCGAAGCGGATGGACCTGGGGTGCTGGGGAGTCCATCTGTACCCACCCTTCAGGTGGGATACCCGTAGGATGACTCAGTAGTTGTTGTTTACCTTTCTGCAGTTGTACTTTACTGTTGGGCTTGTATTTCTGGCCCCTTTCCTTTCATCACTTACTTTTTTATACAACTTTACTTAGTGTTTACTTTCACTTGCATACTCTACTGTTTTTGTTCAGGCCGTGTGTGTGTTACAAGTTAAAATGAAATGCCTTCCCTTTTTATAGGGATTACGCCTTTGGTGCTAGTTGACAGCCCCTGGCCTATGGAAGGCGGGCTTGGGGAAGTCACGGCGCGGGCCCCAAGGATGGGTCATGGAAAATTGGTATCAGAGGAGTCGGTTATACCGCAAAAATTGGACTCTGATTCTTTTAACAGAAATAGTGTTAAGTGTTTTGGGTGTGGTTATCATTTTTGGGAAATCGGTGATGGTGCGGCGGCTGACGTATCCATACACTAAGACTCTGACTTCTGATTACTGACTCGGTGCACGAAAACACTGATTGCGTGTGTGTTTCCTTTGAAAAAATTTTCTTAGTGAAAACTTTGTGTCAGCTCACCAGGTATACTATTTTGGCAGTGGTGCACCTGTTTCTTTTCAGGATGGCCCCACGAAGTCAGACAGCCAGGGTTCCGAATTTCGTATGAGATGGTAGCCCACTGAGTGACGAGGCCTCGGTGCAGGGCCCCATCATAACAGAGGCACCAGCGGTACCACTACCCACTGCTCCACCAATACCACTAGCTCCAGCAGTAGAGAGTGAACGCCGCCTGAGTGCATTGCACGAGTTCCAGCGACAGAGGCTTCCCAGTATCCAGGGAGAGATGGACCCACAAGTAGCTGAGGATTGGATGGAGGCTATCGTGAGAGTTTTCATATTGGTAGGGACACCAACCGACCTGATGGTGATCCTTACCGCGAGTCTCCTGCATGCAGCAGCAGGTAGATGGTGGAGCCTGATGCTCCAGGTTCATGATGAGGCATCACTATTCTGGGCAGACTTCGAGAGTCTATTCCGGGTGGAGTTTTGTCCAGCCACCCTTTGTGCGGTGCGGATTCAGGAGTTACTATATCTGCAGTAGGGCAGCATGACAATAGCTCAGTACTCATTGAGGTTCACTGACCTCTCGCGCTACTCCACGGATTTGGTACAGGACCCGTTCTTTAGGTCTTGGACCTTCGAACAGGGACTTATACATGAGATCCGGGCTTCGATGATTCCCCTCAGCATTCCGACGCAGGCGGGGGTACTGGAGTGAGCCCTTTTAGTAGAGAGTTTTCTCATTGAGAATTCACCAACGGTGAGACCCACAACAGGGCTTCATGTAGCAGAGTCTTCTGCGGCCGGCAGTAGATAGATGACGCAGAGGCCCAAGAGGACCAGGCCATCAGGTGGGAGACCCCACGATACAGGTTCAGTGGTGTGGGGCACACGAGACAGAGCCAGCTATACGAGGAGAAAGTAGTGCTATGCATGCGGCAGGAAGGGCCACATGGCTTGTGGTTTCCCGACCCTCCATGCAGATAAGCGGAAGACAGTAGAGGTAACCACCAGGTTAAGGCAGAGATTCGAACATGGTGGTCCGCCGGGAGAAGGTGGATGTGGAAGGGGAGCTATCCGAGTAGCGGGTGGTGGACAAAGTTTCAAGACTCTACCACCACCACCACCAGGAGGTCCACCCTGACCACAGGGAGTAGGCAGACAGAGGCAGGCTTAGCTCCAGGCAGTCGAGACCTACGACCATGGTGCACCTGATATGATTCGAGGTACTATCTGTTTCTAATCCACCCTTTCTGCAGTACTTATAGACATAGGTGTGAGTCATTATTTTATTGTCGTTTCCCTTGTTTAGAGATCATTTATTCCAACATAGCCACTGGCTTGATCCTTACATCTAGAGATTCGTATAGGAGAAGACTCGACGATTATGCACTGGTGCCGGCAGTGTGAGCTTACTCTAGGAGGCAAGAGCTTCAGCTGAGATCTTCTTATAGCGGCATCAAGGCCTTATGATGTCATCTTGGGTATGGACTGGTTATCCATAGTTCATTCTCAGATTGATGGCATTAGGTGCAAAGTGTGGTGTATTCGCACAGATGGGAATAGTTTCACCTTCACCGGTGAGAAGGGAGCCTTTGTAGCACGGGGTGGACTTACGTGGAGGAGGGGGCAGCCGATCACACATCAGTTGGCTAGTCTCATCCTTAGAGCGGTTGATGTACGGAGTCTGAGTTTTACCATTGTGGTGGATCAGTATGTGGATGTTTTTTCTGAAGACGTTCCAGGACTACCTCCCCGCAGATAGGTAGACTTCTATATCGAGTTGTACCCTGGGAAAGCACTTATATCTACTCCATCATATCGGATAGCACAGGCCAAGCTTTGTGAGATGCGGGTACAGCTGGAGGAATTGCATGGAAAGGGGTTTATCCGACCCAGTGCTTCACCCAGGGCATCACCGATTTTGTTCACCAAGAAGGCAGATGGGATCTTGAGACTGTGTGTTGACTACCATTGCCTGAATCAGGTGACCATGAAGAACAAGTACCCACTCCCGAGGATTGAAGACCTCTTTGATCAGCTCAAGGGATCACGATGGTTCTCGAAGATAGACCTCGGGTCAGGCTATCACCAGCTCAGAGTTTGAGATGAGTATTTGAAGAAGACGGCCTTCAGGTGTCGGCATGGCCACTACGAGTTCTTCGTTATGCCCTTTGGCATAACCAACACTCTAGCAGTGTTCATGAGTCTCATTAATAGGATCTTACAACCTTACCTCAATCACTTTGTTGTAGCCTTCATCGACGACATACTTATTTACTCGACTGCTGAGGAGGAGCATGCCTACCATTTGCGGGTAGTACTAGATACACTCCGAGAGCACCAGATTTATGTTAAGATCTCGAAGTTCCAGTTCTGGATTTGAGAGGTTCACTTATTGGGACATGTCATCTCGGAGGTTGGAGTTGTAGTGGATCTAGTGAAGATCGAGGCAGTACTTTCTTAGGAGCCACCCAAGAGTGTGACGGAGGTGGGGAGTTTCCTGGGTCTAGCTGGGTACTATCAGATATTTATGCCTGACTACTCTAGAGTTATAGCACCTCTTTCAGTATTGATGAAGAAGGGTAAACCCTTTGTGTGGTCAGAGAGATTCCTGTAGAGATTTCAAGAGCTGAGGCAGAGGTTGACCAGTGCACCCATCTTGAGGATACCAGAGGAGGGCGTAGGGTACGTAGTTTACTGCGATGCATCAAGGACAGGCCTCAGGTGTTTCATAATGCAGGAGCGAGCAGTGATCGCGTATGGTTCATGGAAGTTGATAAAACACGAGCAGAACTATGCTACCCATGACCTGGCGTTAGCAGTAGTGGTCTTCGCCTTGAATATGTGGCGTCACTATCTGATGGGCTAGCATTTTACAGTCTACTATGACCACCAGAGTCTCGGGTATATCTTCACATAGAAGGACCTGAACCTGAGACAGTGGTGATGGCTTTAGTTCCTCCCGGACTATGACTTCAAGATATTCTATACTCCTGGGAAGGGGAACATTTTATCAAATGTTCTCAGTAGGAGATCGGGAATTCAGCTACTAGGAGAGATGACGAAGTAGCTAGCCGCGTTACAGATATTCTTCATGGATAGATATGGATCATCCTTTCTACATTCTCTCACAGTCACTCCTCCACTACTTCCGCGAGTTAGAGAGGCACAGCATGGGGAAGTTGACTGTAAGATGTGACGTGCTCAGATATCCTTAGGGCAGGCACCTGATGGATTTTCTAAAGGTGGGGAACACGTCATCCTCTTCAGAGGACGTACCATGGTACCAGTTTCACTATAGGAGGAAGTGTTGAGGGATTTTCACACTTCCCATCTAGAGGTACATCCAAGAGTGTCGAAGATGTATCACGACCTCATACGACAACACTGGTGGTCGGGTATAAAGAAGGCGGTAGCAGAGTTTTTTTCACGGTGCCTCACTTGTCAGCATGTGAAGGCGGAGCACTAGGTACCACCTGGCTTGGTACATCCCTTAGAGGTCCTAGAGGGGAAGTGGGATGGGATATCCATGGATATCGTGATGGGGCTTCCACGTACATCCAGAGGACACAACTCTATTTGGTTGATTGTCGACCGACTCACCAATTAGGCCCACTTCCTACCGATCAGAGAGCAGGGCTCAGTAGAGATCATGGGAAGCCTCTACATTCAGGAGATCATACGACATCATGGTGTACCATCGACTATTGTCTCTGATCGAGATGATCATTTCACTTCCCGGGTATGGAAGGAGTTACAGGAGGCTTTTGGGATGCAGCTTCGCTTGAGTACCGCCTTCCATCCTCAGATGGATGGTCAGACTGAGAGGACCATTCAAACTCTCGAGGACATGCTCCGTGCATGTTTCCTCAAATTTGGTCACAGCTGGGAGGATCACTTACCCCTGGTGGAGTTTGCGTACAACAAAATTTACCACTCCACCATCAGGATGGTCCCTTACGATGAACGGTATGGCTGACCTTGCAGATCTCCTCTTTGCTGGACTGACCCAGGGAAGTCAGCACTTGTAGGAACAGAGATGGTGCAGGCTATGATGGAGAAGGTGAAGATCATCTAGGAGCAGATGAAGACTACACAGAGCATACATAAGTCCTATGATGATAGGAGACAGAGACCACTAGAGTTCGAGGATGGAGACCACGTCTTCCTACAGTTCTCACCTCGATGAGGTCTACGGAGATTTGGCTGAGATGGAAAGTTATCTCCGTGATTCATCAGATATTTCCATGTCCTCAACAGGGTAGGAGAGGTGGCTTACCTTCTGGCCCTTCCACCTCAGTTGCACCGGGTGCACGATGTCTTCCACGTATCTCAACTGAGGAGATACGTGCACGACTTGTCCCACATCATCGACCACGGGGAGATGGATGTTGATGATGGGGAAAATTTCATGGAGGTCCCAGTGGATATCTAGTATTTATAGGACCGGGTCCTATGTGGAAATTTTATTCCTCCGGTGTGCATTCGTTGGCAGCACAGGAACCTCCAAGAGAGCACATGGGAGCAGGATGCTCATATGTGTGCTCAGTACCCCCATTTGTTTTCCAAGTGTGTGTTGTAGCTTTACGGGGACGTAAATCCCTGAGGTGGGGGTAATGTAAAGACCTAGAAATTTCAAAGAATTTTTTTTCTTAAATTCTTTAGAATTTAACGAGTCTGCAGTTTCTGATGGCGCCTGATTCTGAGGCCAGGTGCGCCCAGAATCAATTTCTGAAGTTTTGTTCATGTAGGTTCAGTAAACGTACATGTGTATTTTTTTATCTTTCTAAACGATGCTCGGAATTGAAATCTGAGGACACCGATGAACTCGCAGCGCCGGTATTCTCTTATGAATACCTTTACCGCAGTTGCGTTTTATACAGGGTGGAAGTTATAAATTGGGGTTATCAATAAAAATTAGAATGTGTGCAACACATTTTTATTTTGAAAGGGGGTTTAAGTCTCTTGGTGGAGGTTATGGGTGGGGCCCACCACACCCTAACCTCCCTTGGGAGGATATAACTAGTGGTGGGGCCCACACGAACACAAACCCCTCAACTCCCCTTGAAACCCTCCTTTGAAACTCTTTGACTTCCCTTTGATTTAATGAAGCCACCTCTCCCCAATTAAATTTCTAAACCATCCATATACTCTCATTAAGTTTCCAACTCAATTAATTAATAACTTGACTAATTAATTTGAGTATTTGAAATCTTTTGAATTTGTTTTTCCAACATTAAAATAATGGAATGACTTCTTTTAATTTGGTTGGCACTTTTTACCTTGGTGGAACCATTGAAGGAATTATCTTCTCTTGATGAAGAACGTCGATTCCACCAAAGAATGATGATGTGTCTTCCTTCTTTCAAACCGAGGCAAGAACGTGAGTTGATGCCCATGAGGAACGTCGTCTTCCTTCCTCTTCCTCTGCGTCAAGGGAGAAGATGCCGCCCGCGAAGAACGTCAAAAATAACGACGCTTCCTCCTAGTATGCACCACAACGTTAATGAATCGACGTCGTCGTCAACGAATGAACTTCGAATCGAGGTAGGGGGATTGTATAATTTTAAATGAATAAAATTATACCCTCGTTCTTGTTGAAAACTTTGGTTCGTCTTGGCCTTTTGTTATCGCCTAACACGGAGGGCGTGGGCCGAACAAACACGGCCCGATGACCCTCCGTTGATTCTTGATTGTATCGATAATGGAGGCGGGTCGGAAGAGGCGGTGGTGACTGGAGTCGACGACTATCGGAGGCGACAATGACCATAGGTGATAACGATCGGAGGTGATGGCGACCGGAGGTGGCGGCCGCACGCCGGCCGCGTGGAGGAAAACCGCAGCCCGCACCGCCATGGGCCGCTCAGGTTGAAAAACCAATCGGCTATTGCCGGCCAGGCTGGTGGACTACGGTACCCATAGGTGCTGCACATAGGAGATACGGCCCGCATCCCTGGTCCACTCGGACAAGCAGAACCGGCCGGCCGCCTGTTGGCCAAAATGGAGGACCGCGGCGCCGCTTGACGTCGCACTGCGGAGAAGACCGAGGCCCACGATTGCGGGCGGCTCAGCAGGAGAACCATCTGGCCACCTCCCAGCCGGGTTGAAGGAAACCGTGGCACCATGTATCATCGTGTGGGAGAAACAGGGTCCCGCTATGCGGGCCGCCCGTTCCGGACAGAAAGGGTCAACTTCGGCCAACCGGGCAGTAAGGAGGGACGGCGCTGCCGAGCAAGCCGAACCAGCCCGTAAGGTAGACTGGGTCCGTGGGTGGGTCGCGCCCCACTGGGCCGGGCCAACCCCCCATCCGGGTCAGACCCGCCAAACCGGGTCGGTCCGACCCGCCAGCCCACTGGGCTTGACGGGTCGGGCCCGTTTCACTTAAACATGAATAACTTCTAGACCGCGCGTCCGATCGACGCGCCGTCTGCGAAACTGGGAACCTTGCAACAAGATAGTCCTTTTGTGATACTCTAAGTGAGATTTGGAAGAATTTGGAAAATGGCCGGGTTTGGATCGAGCATAAATCCAACCAGGCCCCTGGAACAGAAAAGCCAATAACTCTCAGACCGGACGTCTGATTGACGCATCGTCTGTCGTGTTGGGTTTCTTTTGATGAGACGGAGCTTCAGGATACATCAACTCAGGACTTTGTGATTTTTGATGTATCAACCCCTTTTCTTGAGGATCGGACCCTCCCGGGATCAAGCGTGCTATTTGTGGGAACCCTAGAGTTGGCTACGACTGCGATGATGACGACCGTACTGGAATCCTCCGTGGGTTCGATGATGATGACAACTGTACCGGAATCCTGTGTGGGTTCGACAGTTCTGAAAGAGTAGTTGGACCTGTATCATGTGTGGGTCTGACAGCTTAGATGAATCAGTGACTACATCGGATCATCTCTATTACTCTAGAATAGCTGGCTTGTATCCTGTGTGGGTTCGACAGCTTAGACGAGATAGCTGGCATGTATCCTGTGTGGGTCTGACAGCTTGGATGATCCAGTGGCTACATCTGATCATCTATATCTCACTAAAATTGTGGCATACTCCTGTGAGATTAGTCTTGCCTTTCAATCATTATCATCGATGTGATTGACTTTTCTTCCTGTGTGGACTAGGTTGTACTTGGGCTCGAGAGTTAGAGTTGGACTGTGACTGGTAACTTAGGTATATGTATGGACATATACCTAAGTAGGGTTGGTTGATAGTTTGTGATTGTATCTTTCTTCTATGGTTTATCCTTTGTGGATTCTGGGAGACCTTCGGTGGTCTCGGGGTCCCCTACTGAGTATTGTTACACTCACCCCTCCACGGGCTATGCCCGCACATCGTTGTGTTGGTTGCAGACGACGGACAACACTGATCGAGGTAGAGAGTTGTGGAGCTGGACGGTAACCGGAGGTGGACCACTTTGTTGGGTTGCTGAGGAGGCCATTTTTACCCACCCTTTAGGTGGGATACCCGGAGGACGACTCAGTAGTTGTTGTTTACTTTTCTGTAGTTGTACTTTACTGTTGGGCTTGTATTTCTGGCCCCTTTCCTTTCAGTACATACTTTTGTATACAGGTTTACTTAGTGTTTACTTACACTTGCGTACTCTTCTACTTGTGTTCTGGATGTGTGTGTGTTATAGGTTAAAAGGAAATTCCTTACCTTTTTATAGGGATTACACCTTTGGTGCTAGTCTCCAGCCCCTGGCCTATGGAAGGCGGGCTTGGGGTAGTCACTGCATGGGCCCCGAGGATGGGTCGTGACAGCCTATTTTATTGAAATTGAAATCATGATTTAGTTTATTTATTATGGAGAAATTTATGAGACCCTACTAGCCTTTTGAGGTCACACCCTATATTGTATGATGTCAGTGCTATTTTCCAACCTGTGGGGATTAGGAACAGGCTTTGGGCTATGATAGTGTCAGATTAGGTATCAGAGTATGAAGGTATTTGGAATGGTCCATGAAAAAGGGGTATCAAAGGTGAATTTTTTTTATCCTTTATTGATGTAAATATATAGTTAAGAGATATTTTAAGGACTTATGAGGTATTTGAGAGTGATTTCCTAGACAAATTTCATGATGATGATTCTTAAGTAACCAAGGGTTATTTGGGAAAGGAGTCTTGAGCATTAGTTCTAGTATTTTCCCTACTTTAGATTTGTATGGATTGAAATCAAAATCATGTTTCTTATCTATAGAGATAAATATCTATGTTTCTCTTTTTTGGGTGTTTATCTGAGTAATATTTTGATTTTTCATAGTTGTCTATTGATTTTTTGTAGTATCATGCCACCAAGAAGATGTGAAAATAGGATCAAAGAGGATTCTGGTGATGAACTAATGTGACAAAATCTTCCTGAGGACCAAAATTTAGTTGAGGTTATTATTCATGATTTACAAGCTCTCAGAGAGGAACCCAAACTCATTCCCATTTAGGATCAAGTTTTGGAGCCTCATAGGGTTGAATTCTAAAGTTGTGCTTAGGAGTTCCTTCACCAGAAGCCACCCAAATTCCAAGGCTCTAATAATCCTCAAGAGGATAAGGATTGGTTGAAGAGAATTGAGATTGTTTTGACTTCGTTGAGATTCCTAGTGAAATCAGGGTGAAAGTTTCCACCATCAAGATGGAAGGACCTAACAAGATATGGTGGTACAGGATGGTGATAGATATGAAAAATGATGCATTATATTGGAAATAATTTAAAGTTATTTTCATCAACTAGTTCTATCCAGATTCTATGTCTCTAGTAGATTCCATGGAGTTTTTGAAACTATAATAGGCTAATAGAACTATACAGAATATTTGAATTGATTCATTAATCTTATACAGTATTCACTTAATATTATATTGAATGAAAAGGTTAAGACTTGATGGTTCAAAAATAGAATTTTATTTGAAATTCATTTTAAGGTTCTCTTACTAAATATCTATTTTTATTCTAACATGATGGATAGAGCATTGATGGTCGAGCTTGATCTGGCTAGTAAGTCAGGGTTGATGGTGGTTCTTTTTTCTACCATTCTTATTAAAAAGTTAGTGTTCTGGTCAAAGACCAAAACACAAATTTTATTGATAAAAAAATGGTTACACAAGTCTGAAATAATAATTTTGTTTACATCCCTAACATAAAGCGGGAGTAACTTAGGAGGAATATCATACCTCCAAAGCATATCATGCGCAACACCCATAATAGCAAGTCCATCAGCGATCTTGTTTGCTTCACGATACATATGAGTGACAATGAAGTTGATATTTGAAAGGGAGTTCAGGTAGTCCATCCAGCGCGCAGTGAGTGTCCAAGCAAGATGAATGGTACCATTCTAGATGGCCTAGACTATAGTAGTGGAGTCACTTTCAATATAGATATTATTCCAGTTATGAAGATTGGTGAAAGAGATAGCATGGATAATGCTCATCATCTCAGCTTCTAAAGAGGAAGCAATGCTGCAAGATCCATAGAAGAAGTCGAGGGTCTGATCAAGGTGATTTATGACGATGTCTCCACAACCCGTTGGTCCAAGGTTTCCTTTAGAGGCACCATTCACATAGATTTTAATCCATCCTAGGGGAGGGGACTTCCAAAGAACTTAAAAAGTAGATCTAGGTCGAGGGTAATTCCCATCAACCCTAATACGCCTAAGATTCCCAAGTTCGCAAACCGAGTTGCTGTAAAGATCTTTTTGAATCGAATCTGCCTCCCATATCATGATGAGAATTCTCATTTTACCTGAATTAAGCTTGAATGAGTTGTTATGGAAAGTAAGATCATTTATACCATACCAGATCACATGATGGAGCTTCGTTGCAGCTGCGAAAAAAAGATTCTTGATCTTTTGGGAGTCTGGTTGGTCCTTACACTACTATAGCTGCTATGTTATAGAACTACAAAACAACAATCTACACTCAAAAATGTCAAAAATACAATTCCAAAGAACAGTTGTCGTATCCCAAGAAATAAAGAGGTGATTAATATCTTCATGTTTTTTGTTACACATACGAAATTTAGAACAAAGATTAATCCTAAAATCTTGTAAGCAGGTATCCGTGGGGATTCTACCATGGGTAATATGTCAAACTAGAGTGAATCTATAGGGTTTTAACCATGATTTATTTAAGCTGTTTAACCAGGGTAAGTTTTTTTCCTTATTGTTAAAAAAGTGATTATAGTAATTTTTAGAGTCAATCACCCCATTGTGAGGGGTTTCCCAAATAAGAAAGTTATCTGTATTAGTGAAGGGATAACTGTCAACAATGTGTTTGATATCCTCAGGTAAACATGGGTTTTCAAGTGCATAATGTTATATATGGTGTCGTTGGTGTGGATTAGAGGTTGGTTATTGGGCATTAAAGAGATCAGGGGAGCGCCAGTCCATTTGTCCAACAAAAAATTTAAATTTGAATCGTTACTAGCCCTCCATCTGGAATTTGTCATAATGGAAGTGAACGTGTTTTTAATGGAAGGCCAAATAGAATATGTGAGAAAGTGAGACTGATTATTTCTATTTTTGTTAAGGAATGAGCCCTAAGAAAATCCATGGAAGGATAATTATTATGAATGAGGTTCCACGTGAGCTTGGCTTGAAGTGATTCATTAAATTCTCCCATTGGGAGTTTTATGAGTTCCCAAAAAGGAAGGAGGAAGAGTGATATGTCTCATGGTGGTTCTTGATATCAAGGTTCTTCTAGACATCTTTCTGTTCTTAGTAGAGGCCCTTTGACTTTCTTTTAGTGTGGGAAGTCAGGGCACTCAAAATAGGTTTCCAATGAGGCCCTTTTACTTGCACTAATGTCCTTTGATGTGAGTTCCTTTTTCTCCCAGAGTCCCTTTGACTTGCTTCTATATGATGTTCGTTATTATATATGTGTATTTTGAGGATACTCAATTCATATATAGATTTTTTTTATTTTTATTGTGCTTCACTTAGTGGAACAGGTTCATCAACACCAAAAAGTATTGTTTTGTAATCATATGCTTCACGATCTAAGGGGTTCTAGCCAAAGGCATTCGGAATGAAGCTTCTTCATATAGTGAAAGAGTCTCTAAAGGATGAATATATGGGTCCAACGATTATGAGAGGTACCATCACTATTTATTCATCTTTATTGACTACTTTATCTAATATTGTTTCATCTCATTCATTCATTTAGAATCATATTGTGAATCATCTAAACAATCCTATGGATATTTTATCTTATTTGATGGATATTTATACACCCCTTGGAACAAATATAGGGTAGATTATTCATGTTCCTAGTTGTGTCTTCTCTTTGTCATAGATAGATCCTACTTGGTATTTCAACATGAAACCTCTTGATGTCATTTTTGGGATGGATTTTCTTATTGTTAATAAGGCCCATATTGATTGCTATCTTCAACGAGTCTACTTTACTACACCTGATAGGGTGTGTCGTATATTTCCGGGTGACTGGGACCCTAGGTTGAGTTGATCGAGACATTATTATCCTGATTTAGAGAAAGTAATATTAGTGTTCTCTTTTGATGGGGATTTTGAATATTTGATTGGTGGTCACCCTCTAGTTTTTTTTGAGTTTCCTGGAATTTTTTCTTCTAACTTCTCTAGTTTTCTATTGATAAGAGAGATGGAGTTCTATATTGATTTAGTGTTGGGTACTCATCTAGTATATATTCCTTATTATATCATGGAACCAGCTGAAATGAAAGAGTAAATACTCATTTAGATGATATTTTAGAGAAATAGTTTGTACGCTTGAGTGTGAAACCCTGGGCAGTGCCTATTCAATTTTCTAATACAGAAGATAGAACACTTCTCCTATGTTTTGATTAATGAAAACTAAATCATATTATGGTAAATAGAAAAGTTTTTGTTGCCATAGAATGATGATATATTTGAATATTTTAAAGGGTTTAAGTGGTTCTTAATTATTGATCAACTATCTGGTTATCACCAGTTGAGAATAAAAGTGTCTAAAATTCATAAAACGGCCTTCCAGAGTAGGTTTGGTCATCATGAGTACCTTTTCATTCCATTTGGTCTAACCAATGCTCCTATAGTCTTTATGGATTTCCTAAATATTATCTTCCATTAATATCTTGATATGTTCATGGTGGTCTTTGTGGATAACATCCATGTTTAATCAAAGTATGAGGAGGATTATGTGCCTCATTTGAGATCATTTTTGGAATTACTAAGAAATCATAGAATTTATTTCAATCTATCAAAATGCGGTTTATGGATTTGAGAAGTGATTATATTCGTACATGTGGTACTGGGATATGGTATCTCAGTTGATCATGATAAGGTGAAAGTCCTTATGACATGGGAGCAACAATAGAATGTTTTTGAGATTTAGAATTTCTTATGTTTAGCTAGATATTAGCTTTAGTTCATAAAGGATTTATCGATGTTGGATTCTATGTTGACTTTTCAAAAGTTTAAAAAGTTTTTATATAAAAATTAAATATCAAATTTAATACAATGAACTAAATATGATTAATAGATAAATAATTGTACTAATATTACTTTTAAAACTGTATTAAAATAATATTTATCTTGTAAATTCATTGAATAAATAGTCAGTTTTCAATAAAAACCAGTACGTTTCACAATTCATTGAAACATTAATCTTTTTAAAAAAATACCAAAAATTAACCCTAAGATAATTATCACATGTATAGTAAAAAATATTTTTTAATATACATTTCACAAATATTTAAAAATTAATTTATTAATTTTTCATAAAAAAAACAAGAAATAAAAAACATTTTTTAGAGAAAATAGTTTTTTCAAAACATATAAAGACTACCAAAAATTAAGTACTTTTTCATCAATGCTTTCTTTATATAAAACTATTAAAATTAATATTTAAAAAATACTATTCATGCTTATAGTTTTAATGTATAGGTAATAATATTCATTTTAAAATAATAAAATTAACATCTTTTCACAGTTTGTTAACACTCAATGTTGCATTTATTACAAGAGATCGAATAAATTAAATTTATTGAAAAAAATATTTCATAAAATATCATGGAATTACATTCTGTCCCCATTAAAATGAATTTTAATCTCAAAATTCATCACCTTAGTAAAAATAACTCGGGACAATTTTGCCTCATTATATCCCCGGGTTCCCACATAGCTTCTTCAAGCTGGTGGTTTCACCAAAAAACTCTGACTAGGTGATGGTTCTTGTTTCATAGAACCTTCTTTATATGATCCAAAATCTTCATCGGTTGTTACTTATAAGAAATATCATGCTCCAATGGTATTACCACCAAGTTTATTACATGTGATGTATCAGGTATATACACCCTCAAGGAGATATATATATATAACACATCATGAACCTGATAGAGGTTACATAGAAGTGCCAAACCATAGGTTATGGTCCCGATATAATAAAAAATTTAAAATGAACCGATATACCAAGGGATTAGTTTACCATTCTTTCTTTAATTTATTAATTAATAGAAACATATTCTCACTAACATCAAATTCTAGATCACATTGACGATTATTATCATAACTTTTCTATTGAATTTGTTCTTCCCTAATATATTATTGAATGTCTCTAAACTTCACTACAATCTCATCATCTATCTCAAGTCCTAATTTCATTATTTATGTAACTTAATTCTAGTAAGTTTGAATTATACACTTTTCTCTATAAAATGGATTCATAAGGATCAGTTTTAATTATTGATTAAAATCTATTATGGTAATAAAACTCAACTAGTGGAAGGTGTTGATCCCAAACACCTTTGAAATCCATAGAACAAGATGTTAGAATATCCTATAGGGTTTCAATTGTTCTCTCAAACTGAACATATTTCTAAGGATGATACTCAGTGTTAAAACATAGCTTTATATATAGGTCCTAATAAATAATCATCAATAATTTACTGTTAAACCATGGATCCCAATAATATTTAATGGAACGTGGTAGTCCATGAAACCTTACCACATCCTTAATTTGTATTCTAGAAAGATAATCCAGATAGAAATATTCTTTGATAGAAACAATGTGTGTTGAATTCTTATGGTGATCGACTATAACATATACATACCTCAACATAAATGAGAAGATAAATCCTAAAGGTTACCAATACCTTTAATTATATTTCCACAAAGTGTAAAGGTATTCCTTCTCAAACAAGTTTTTCATAGAAACATATATAAAAACAAAGGGTTATATTACCAAAAATGTCTCTTAATATATCATTAATCATGATAAAATCACATCACATGAAACCTTAAAAGGGGTGTTAATGACTTTGGACATATCATAAACCTTAAAATTATAAACCCATGATGGTATACATAACTATTTAGTTAATGTTACCTAGAGACATATATACTTCCAAAAGATAATTCACCCTCTATTCCTTAAATAAGATCTTATATTATATAAATAATTTTCAATTGGAATCTTCCATACATCATTGTACTAATATAATATAAAATTTGATTTCATTATTCCATAATCCATGTAGAGGGAGATAATTAATGCTCAAAATCACATGAAATTTCACTAAAGTATGAACAATAAGACTTTCATGGGGATCAATCATAAAAAATCAAACATGAAATTCCTAACTAGGGAGGAGAGGATAAGTGTTCCATAACTTTAATTATTAATTTCATACATTTTTATTTTATAAGATTTTCCTTTTTTCTTTATCGTCGTAGGTTTTTGTGGCTTATCATCTATGTTGTCCCCTGGATTAGGGCATTGATTCGCATAATTCTCAAACTCCTTTCACTTGAAGCACAGGAGTGCGGGTGGTGAATTTTGTAGAGATTTATCTCTATTTGTATCATTAGATAACTTATTCCGATCACTTTGACATTCATCCACTTAATGACCTTTATTTCAATACTTAAAACATTTAGTATCCCCTTTAAGACAATTTCCTTCATGTGTCCTTCCACACTTCAAGCATAAAGGAAATATCATATTATTTTCTCCATGGTTTTTATAGTTTCCCTTGAATTCCATATTTATTTTATTATAAAAAATATGTGATTGATGGGTAAATCGAATATCTTTTTTCACCTTCGTATAACAACAAATGACTCCATCATAGCTACTAACATTTCTTATGGATAAAGACCTTCAGATAATTTTTTAATCTGATGAAAAATTGGTCAACCTTACTTTTAATTAGGATGATAATACAAGAATCATACCTAACAATTGATGTAAAATTTTCCACATAGGTACCAATAGATTTCATCATCCTTTTTTTAACATAAGTAACTCTTTTTCAATTTTCATATGATGAATACGAGGGAATTACTTATTGAAAAATAAGTTCTTAAACTCATCCCACTCTATGGGTCAAATTAAACATATTATATCACATTATTGATAAGGTTCTTCCATTGATCCACTTCTCATTAAAAACAATAGATAACAAAAATGACTTATTTATTATCTAAATAATAGAGAATGAAAATATATTTTTAGTTTTATTGATCCATTTCTCAAAAACTAGTGGATTAAAAAAAATCAATAAAAGAATTTGGATGTTTCATAAAAAATTAATTAATGAAAAATTGTTCCCTCCTTTTCTCATTTTGAAGATCATCATGATTCATGGATTGAGATTTTTGTGTGATTATAAGAGCAATATATTGAATTCCAACCTGCATAACATTTCATTACTCAGGAGGGAAATCGTTGCATTGTCTATTACATTCATCATTAACATGGTTCCTTCATGTTCTATCCATTTACTAAAACAAAAAAATAATGTTAGAAATAGTAATCATAGTGTAGAACCACCTAATAAAAAATATATATAATATGTCTAAATAATGAAACCCTTTATTCAATCTATGACAACTTAGGTTTAACCTAGGTCACCCTAATCATTATTAAAATCCTACATGATAGTTTATAATGATTTGTTAAATTTATAAAATGTATCCCTTAGAAGTTTCAAACTATTTTTGTAGAAAGGCATGTTTTCATACACTAGGTGATGATCGATTCCAACTCAATATTCCCTTTTTAGTGTTATTACCCCCAAAGTACCTCTATGGTAGAACCACATCCACTAGTATTATCCTGACATGGATGCAATTTCTTGGAAACCAGTTTCACTATCCTTTACCAAAATTATAGAACATTTTCCTATAATTTGACTCATCCTTAGACTTATCCTTAGATATATACCTAGACATATCCATAAAAATATCTCTACGGATAAAAATAAAGCTTTATCATCCTATATTATAAACTTTAACTAATCCTTTCCTCTGATACCAAATGTAGGGGACCAAAATTCTCATGCATAAATATGACAACTTTTTTTATTAATATTCAATAAATTTACAAGATACTCACCTATTAACCATATAGATTTAGTGTATTTATAGACTAGATACATTATCATATTATTTAATGAAAGATCTTCAATGTAACCCCACAATTATCTTCCCATTTAGTACTCTCGGTAGACATATCCAACTAAAAACTTTTATTCATAACCTAGGAAAAGGAAACATAAGAAAGGGTGATATTTGATGACCAGTAAGGGTAAATAAGGGAGATATCAATATAACATGAGAATAAGGGTATGATAACTTGAGAATACATTTGAAACCCATAACATACATATAATAAATTAAAAACATGATACATGGCCTAAATATTGTTGGTTCATAATACATAAATCATAAAGGAATTAAAGAACATAAGACATCTTAGGCATAATACAAGGATTTGTGGCATACCCAAAAACATAGAAGATTTTATGTCAAGGATATCTACCAGTGTATTGATAACATGTTAGGCCCAAGAAAACTACCCATGTACCTTCTTCTGGATTGGGACAACCTCATAATTTCCATCTTTTAGGCTTAGTATAGCCTCTCGTGTACCCTCTTTTAGGCTTGGTATAACCTCCTATGTAACCTTTGATCTCATATAACATAAATCATTACCCAATGAATTTAATAGAGAAATAGGTCTCATACATCACATATTCCATACGTTTTTTCACAAGATCATAAAAAATTCATCATATTATAAACCATGAAAAGAAATGGGTTTCATAAAACATTTGTTCATAGAATAACCCATAGAAATGAAATATTTTTCATAACCATTTCATCATTTCATCATAACATAACCCATGTAAGAGATATAGGTTTCATAAAAAAAATCATCATAAATGTAAACCATTCAGGGAAAGAATAAGAATGGAATCCATGGAACATACCCTTGGTAAATCATAATTAACATAAAAGGATGTCATATTATATGTAAAATGATTTTGAAATTAAAATCACATTGAACATTTATCGAGAAAAATAGTCTTTCCACTCTAAAAATCTCTTTTCAAAATAATTTTCTCTGAAAATAAAATTAGAATCTTATAAAGAGAGTCATAATGATAATTTATATTATATCTAAAGGAAAATGACATTTTCACTTTGAAAAAAACTTTTTAAAACATAAAAAATGTTCAAAATCCTTTTCTTTGGAAGTAATATTATAAACATAAAAAGTAAGTTTTAAAAATTATTTAAAACATTTCTTGAGAAAAATAACATTTTCACATTAAAAAAACTTTTAAGAACATCAAAAATTTTCAAAATAATTTTCTTTCAAAATAACCATTAAAACATATAAGGGAAGTTTAAAATCATTTATTGTTCATGACAGTGGTAAATATTTTTCATATTGTGCATCTTAAAAGAAATATTTCTTTCATATTTTCTATAAAGGATAAATGGGACTCATTTTTGAAAATGACAAGAATATTAATTTTAAAACATTTATTAAAAATAAAAACAAGGATAAAATTAACAGTAAAATAATAAAGTATCATTAAATAATTTTAAAAAAAAATTAAAAAACATGTATATAGAAGAAAAAAGTGTTTTCGACCGAAGAGAGAAATAAAGTCAACTTTATTTAAAAACATTATTCTAGAATCATGAGTATATAAAGAGATGAAAATGAAGGTAAAATATATATTCTCAAGGAATAAAAATAATAGATGAAAATAAAGTAGTTTTTGAGATATATTTTATAATATTTCCTCATCAGAAGCATAAACATAAACAATCCTGATAAATGATGAGATTTTATCATAAAACTTTTTCCACTTTGGTAACATTGAATTGTTAGCCCCATGAAATAATAACACTGAATTAAACATAAAATTTCATGATAATAAATAAATTCGTGATATTACATGTCAAATTATTTTTATATTCACCTCACAAAACAATATAGAAGCATATTATAATGTACATCCCAAAGAAGATAAATTGAGACCAAAATATCATACATTAATTATTGAATTCCATCATACAAAGTTGAACCTCATGTATAGTAAATATAAGTTTATTATACCTATATTAAATAATAATTATATATATATAATACCATATATATTTTTCTTACGGCCTTTTATTACCTTTTTATTAACAGTTTGATGTCAAACTCCTATTTCGGGTAGTAACTGCTTTGTTTTCCATGTATGGTTTGATTTTTGATTTTCAGTCCTCTTAATTTGATAATGTTTAAATAGTATATAGAATTTTAAACATGATATAAATATAATATATATTCATTATATATGTATTTATAGTAATCCATAAAATATAGAGATAGAAAATGAAATACATCATTCGTGGAGACAATAAGTCATACGTACAAATGAACTTTGTTTCCATTTTCTCAAAAGATAAAACAAAAGAAAGGTAAATAATATGTTACCTTTAAATAATAATTTTTATGTCATATATATCACAATTATTCATTAAATTTACCCTTATTACCTTACATTCTATGTGTTAGTGAAAAATGGATCACATCGGTTCATGAGGTGGTAGTCCGCTATACACAAGAATGATGTTATCATATCACGAAATGGAAAGTAAGAAGGTTTATATGATATAATAATTAAATAATTATGATTATGTTACAAATATAATTTAAATTAACTTAATCTATCCTTATTACCATCCAAGTAAAATAGAAATTAAAAACACATCACATCATTTCATGAGGTGGTAGTCTGTCGTACACATGAGAGAAGTTATTATTTTTCAAAGGGTTGGAAGGTAAAAATGTATATATGATATTATAATTGTATAAATATAATAATATAATATTTTTTTCATATAAACATTAAATCCATCATTATATCATACCTTGAGATGTGGTGATGGAAAATAGAAAACCTCAGTTCGTGAGGAGGTAGTCAGTCATACACATGAATGATGATTTTTTATCCCATTTGATGGAAACGGAGATGGATTTAGGTTATATCATTAACATAATAACACATAAATATATTTTATATAATTTTTTAATTATATCATAATAATTGAATAATATTTTAAGGGATGGAAAACGTAAAATAGAAACACAAGTTTAACATTTTTACATCTTATTTAGAGGTCACTTTAGGTTTACAGATAAATCCTTATTAGAAGGGATTCATACCAAATATAATTCCTCTTGGATGTGGGGAGATAATTAAGGAATTTATTCTGGTAGGTCTCATCTACAACAAAGGGTTATGGAAGTGTGAAGAGGGGAGGAGAGTGGGTGGACATTTATAAGTGGGGGATAGGACACACATGGATTTTTTTTTAAAGAATAAACATCACCTTTGGTTTTCACATGTCATAAGGATCCAAAAAGGGTAATTCTAGAATATTAGAGGTTATAATGTTTAAATATTTCAATAAAATGTGTTTTCGAAAAAAATTTAGGTCATTTTACCCCTTATTGTTTAGTTTAACCCCCCTCCCCCTGGTAAACCTTTTTTAATCATAATCACGTTAATTATTTTTTACTAGTTTTACTATTAATTATGGTAAAAAATTAATCTGAACTTATTGAATAATATAAATTATTATTATTCCAAATATAGATTTATTTTTTCCAAATTCCATTCACATAAATGAGGAAAAATAATTTAAAATTAATCCCACTGACGTGATGAAAAGAAATTTTCCAAAGAGATAAGTTTAAAAATTTTAAAAAAAAATTATTTAAAAATAAAATATGAAATTTAATCCAATAAAAGAAATTAGTCTAATAGATATATAATTGAACTAATTTTTCTTATAAAACCACATTAAAATAAAATTTATCTTGTAAATTCATTGAATTAAATGGCAATTTTCAAAAAAAAACTAGTATTTTATAAAATTTATTGAATATTTAATCCTTTCAGAAAAATCCCAAAAATTCACCCTAAGATAATTTTGAAATGTATTTTTAAAAAATTAAGTTTATTTTTTCAAAAAAAAATTCTTTAAATTTAAAAATTATATTAATTATATGTTTATAAAAAAGTAATGAAAAAATTTTTTTGAGAAAAAAGAATTTTCAAAATATATAAATAATTTATCAAAAAAATCATAATTTTTTATCAATATATTTTATTTATATAAAACCATTATACTTAATATTTAAAATTTGGTTATTCCTATTCATATCATCAAGTTTAACGGCTAAGTTATAACGATCATGTTTAAATAATAGTATTAGTTGTTTGTTGTGGTTCGTTAAAACTCATTATTTCATGTAATGCAAGCCATGATATAAATTAAATTTATTGAAATATATATATATTTCCTAAAATCTTGGGGTGTTATATTAATTATTTCATTTACTTTTTATCAAGCTGATAAATTTTATTATTGTTACTATTAATGAGGTCTAAAAATAAAATAGACCTACTTACCATATTTTAAATTTATGATTCCAAATATAGAATTCAATTTAAAAAATTTAATTCCAAAAAGTTATAGAAATTGGTTTAAAATAAAGCATAAAAATTTAAGGAAAAAATGTTTTCCAAAAAATTCATTTTTAAGACTAAAATTTAACTTCTATCAAAATTATATAAAATGTGAATACTAATGGAATTAGATTATTGTATATTAAGTTGATATTATATCACTTTAATACCAAATAGAAAATAGAATGGATCTTTTAAATTACTTTATTTGAAAAAAAGGAATAACAATTTTACAAAAATCAATATTTTCATTATTCAAAGAAAAATAAATCTTTTTAAGAAAATTCAAAAAAAAATCTACTTAATATTTTACGAGCATGATGTCCTTGAAATGATAAAAATACCTCATAATAATATTTCAAAAGGTTCTCCTGGTTCATTTAAACTTGGTGTTGGGTGTAACACATGCTATTGAAGAAAAGAAATTTATTTAAAGAGAAATATAAAATCTTTGGGTGTTACATTCTACCACATGATAAGAATTTTTCCCACTAAATTCCATCAATGTTATCCAAACTACTAAGTGTGTATCTTCCTCATAACTTCCTTAGGTTCCAATATAGTGTTCTTAATTTTATGATTTTTCCATAAAAATATGACTAGATGAGTGGTATTTCCATGTAGTATTTCTTCTATATGGTCTATAATATCCCTTAGTGTTTCCTCATGTGAATGATATTTCTCTAGCAGTATGAAATCTATGTTCAGAAAATGTGAAGTATCAGGTGTTCATTTGCTTTGGGGATATACGCGGATCACATCATGAACTTCAGAGAAATTTGGTGGAAGATCCAAGAGATAAGCTAATGTCACGATATAATCAAGGATTTTGATGGGACTGATATATCTAGGTCTCATCTTTACCTTATTTACAAATATAATAACTTTATTATAAGGATAACTTTTTAATAATACATTATCAACAACTTTAAATTCTATATCTCATTGATGACTATCAGCATAAATTTTCTATTTTTTCTGAGCAACCATTATGTTTTGTTTAATAGATCTAACATTCTCTTCCATTTCCTCATTTAGATTACGTATCAATATATTTATTTCACAAACTTCATCCTAATACATTAGATTTATATATTTCCTTCCATAAAGGGCTTCATAAGAATCCATTTTATTAATCAAGTGAAATATATTATTTTGAGAAAATTTAAAAAAAGTAATGTGTTGATCCCTACCACCTTTGAAATCTATATATTAAGATCTTAACATGAATATTAGAGTTTGAATAGTTCTCTTAGATTGACCATCATTCTAATTAAGATAACCAATACTGAAACTCAACTCTATATCCAAATCATATTTAATGCTTCTACAAAACATTGACATAAACCTCAGATCCCAATCAAATATGATTGAAAGTTGTACTCCATGAAATCTAATAACTTCTTTAATTTATTTCTGAGTATTCTGGTCCAGATATAAGTCTTCTCTATTATTGATAAAATGTACTAATTTTTTAAGGAAATCAAATACAACCCAAATAGTATTTTCCCCTTAGATGTTTTAGGGAATTTGAAAATGAAATACATGGTAATGTTTTCTTATTTCCATTCTAACATGAGTAACGGTTGTAAGATCCCCTTATACTTTAGTCTTTAAGCATTAACTTGCTAACACACCAAGCATCAAGATACATACTTAGTAATATCTATTTTCATCTTATCTCATGAGAAATATTATTCCATATCTCTATACATATTTGTACTTAAAATATGAATAGATAATGATGAACTATGAAATTTATCACATGGATCCTTCTTAGAATTCGGTATTGATGGAACACATAATTAGTTCCTAAACCTTATCATTCCAGTATTATCATGGTTGAAAATGGGAACATTAATCACCTACTATTGTAATTATTGATCTTCTATATATTCCTTTTTAATACTCTCAAGGATGGATAGTTGAACATTCATCTAATAATGATATTTTCCCCATTTTATAACTTCTAAAAATAAATAAATATTTGATCTCTTTCAATCCTCATCATAGAAAAACTAGCATTCTATTTAAAACTAAAATCATCATCCACATTTTTCACTTTCCAAGGGTGGAGTTGTATTATATATTAGTTTCTTGAGGGTACAGTTACTTTCAAACACACACACCACACACATATCCATAAAGGCAAGAAATATCCCCAAGGGAATATCCCACCCATTAATCCTTATTTATTTAGTACATGACATGTAGGCCAAATGGTCATCAAGTCCATAACATGTCCCAAAAGCCCAGTGCAATGTCATGTCTTCATCATTATTCATACATCACCAGGCATGTGTCATTATGCTCATGAATTTCAATTGGTTGGAAGGATAAGCTATCAATATATCATTCAGCATGAGGATTTATCCTAGTCCCTTCTTTGATGAATCACTATATATCAAAAACCCTTCTCCATTGTAGTGTAGTGTTAGAACAGGAACACTGAACAACCTTATCTTTGGTTATTTGAAATTATATTCATATTCATTTATCCATAGTATCGTAACCCCCTTCCAAGTTAACATGGTGAGTGGATTATATAGTCATGATAAATCTATCACAAATCATCGATATTATCCATCCAACCTACGAAAACTATGGATCTTGTTTACCATGGTTGGTCTAGGTCATTTCTAAAAAACTTCTATATTTGAAATATCCACCAATATACCATCACTTGAGATTATATAACCCTAGAATGAAACTTCATGAATCATAGAATAAAGATTTTTCTTCCTCATGGTCTATAGTATAATTCTCAAATGTTCTTTATATACTTCATTTCACATTGAATATATAATAATATCATCTATAAAGACTACCACAAATTGATCAAGGTAATCTCTAAAAACTCTATTCATTAAATACATGCAGATCAATGGAGAATTGGTAATTCCAAAAACATTATTATAATTTCATAATGATCATACCTCGTATAGAAGGCTATCTTGGGTATATCATCCATAACCCTTAGTAGATAGTATCCAGATCAAAGATCAATCTTGAAAAATATTAATCTTCTTATAATTAATCTAACATATCATCAATACTGGGTTGAGGATACTGGTTCTTAATAGTGATTTTATTATGTTCTCTATAATCAATGAAAAGATGCATTGACCCATATTTATTCTTAACAAAAATAATTGGTTCACCCAATGGTGCAGCATCGATATGAATGAATCCCTTATCTAGATTATCATATAGTCTGTTCTCCAATACCTATAGCTCAATTAGGATCATTCTATATATAGTCTTTGAAATAGGTGTAGCACAAGGTATGGGTTCTATTGAAATATAGACATTAGGATTTAGGGGAAGACTATACAACTCTTCTGGAAAGGCATTAGTAAACACTCATACAAATAGGAATATATTCAATGTTGAGTTCCTACCTAACCATATGAGATAAAAAACCACGTGAATAGGTATTAAAACCCTTATTTTGGAAGTGATTTCCCTTGGTATTTCATGTTCATCTTCGTAGTTAAGGACTATCATATGTTGATTTAGAATATTAAATGTTACTTACCTTCCTCAACAATTGATATGAGCTCTATACTGAGAGAGTCAATCCAGGACAAAAATTTCATTAATTTCAATTATTAGAAGAATAAAATTATTTTTAGGAAGAAAACTCCTATATTCTTCTATCAGAGAGGATATAAAGACTTGAGATGTGATCATCCTACCATTATGAGTTTTCACTACCAACACAACATAAAATAATTGAGGTGGTGAAGTGATTCCCTTAGAAAATTATTTAGACATAAAATATTTGGTAGAACCTAAATAAAATAAAACATTTTCACTTTTAGAGTGGATGATAAGTGTTACTTTCAACACATTTCAAAGAATTTCCACATTATATGTAGTAATTCCATGCACTATGCCTTCTCCACTTGGATTCTTCTATAGTAAGTTATTTTAATTATTAGGGAAAAAGTTTGAATAATTACCCATATCATTAAATTAGAAAACTAGATAATAATAGCATATTTGTTTCCCTTACAATCATTATATAGATGTCCATTTTCACTGAACTTGTAATAAACTCCCATTTCCTTCAAAAATTCTCCAAGGAATTTCTTTCCAAAAATTTTATATGATAGAAATTAATTTTTCCCCTTGTCATGTTTGATGTGTTCCCTTATTCTTGGTGTTCATCTGACCTATTCTTATCTTGATTTAACTTGAATATGTAGGATCAATAAAATTCCTTCTTCTTAATGATACTTGATACTATATCATTATATGATAAAAATGTATGATAAATTAGTATCCTTCAGAGACTCGTCCTAATCGCATAAAATAAATTGGTAACCATTATTTTTAGATTATATATATATTCTGAATCATGCTGAATAATCTTGTTATGTTAGCCTAATAATCTAATGCACTTACTTTATTCTTCTACATTAATGTGAGGAACCACATCTCTATTTTAGCTCACTATTATTAGGGAAAGTATTCTTCTAATAATATCACTTTAAAAGTTCTTAGTTTCATTATTTATATTTATTCAGCCTATTTTTGTTTTCTAGATTAATGACTACCATTGATCAACATCTCATCTCAAACAATACATTTCTAGAATAACCTTTTCACTTTCATTAATCCCAATTCTAAGAATATGTTTTTAGAGACTTAATCCATTATTAATCTACCAATGTATTAGTTGTTTCATTAAAATATAAAGGCTTATATTACATGAATCAATCCAATATAGGTGAATCCCACTTTATAACAATAGGTTTCTATATAGAGTCAAGGTTATTCATCATAACCTAAGTCAGCTATCCTAATATTCCATGATATTCTTAGTCACAACACTAGATATATTGTATTTCTTACTAGGGAAATTCATAAATTATCTACATGTGTTGATTCCATTTTTTTTATTAGGTTATATCACTAAATAATGGTACACAAGGAGTTATCACATAATCAACATGAATATTGAGCTATAAAATAAAAATCACTATAATGGTAAAATTTATCAAATAATATAAGGGATTATCAAAATTTTCAATTTATCTATTTTTATTTAAAATATTCTACCCAAGGTTTCTACAAAACTTCCTTTAATACCAACTACAGAAACTCTAACTCTAGTAACCCAGAGTCATTGTATTACTTATTACATTGGTACAAGATACAAGTGATCTAACCATAATATATTAATCGGTTTAGCAGTCTTGAAGAACGAAATACATACATGATTTTTATATTACATTGTATATATAAAATACATTTCATAAGAAAAATTATTTTAACTATGATATTATTAATAATATCCTTCTTCATATCCTGAGGAAAGGAAATATAAGAAAATTGTGTTCTCATATATTCAATAAGGGTAACGTACATAATAAGTTATCATGAGTAAATAAGTAATAATTAATATGGAAAGGTAAATAATTAAAAACCACATTCCATTTAATAAATAACTTGATCACAAAAAATTAATCCTTGGATAATATCAATGCAGTAATCTCAAGGATAATAATAACTAAATTATTAACAAAGGTGTTTGTTGGAGAGAGTATCTTAAGATAGGGGTGAATTGAGTACCCCAAGTTTAATTAAAATAGCCTAGTTAATCAAAATAGTAGATTGTTCTAAGTTCTAATAATTTAACATATTTCCCAAAGAGTGATTAAGTCTCAATTAAAAAAATATAAGGAAATTAATTTAAATTTTGAAATCAAATTACTTAATAAAAAACTTATATAAACACTTGTTAAGACCAAAAATAAAAGTAATAGTTTTTTTAGTTTAAAAAAAATTCATTTTATTTATTTGAAATGAAATAAAACAAAACACATAGTGGAACTAAAACAAGAGGTTTAGTCTCAAGATAAGACCTAATACCCTCCACTTAAAAATCACCCGCTATTGAGTAGATTACATAGAATAATCTTTATCCACAACCTAGATCATGTAAATAAACAAAAACTACATGTTTTTCAGGACACATAGTGATGTCTTCCACAATAAACATGGGAATAAAATAGTTACAGGCTACACAGGGACCTTTTCCAAAACATCATAGGTGAAAAAATGTAAAGAGAGTGAAGAATATATATTTCATCTTCCAGTTAAAGTGCAGGAGATAGTGTGTGTTTAATTAAAAGGGTAAATCACACACTACTAAAAATATAATTTAAAAAATAGAAAGATAATGTATTAATATGTAGAGAATACAGTTTTTCTTGATCTAATGTTATCTGATGCTTTAGATTCCTTGGATGAGCTTAGTGGGAATATCAAGTTGTTTTTCAGAAAAAAAAAGTAAAATAGAATATTGTTATCTCTCTTTTTCAATATGTAAGAAAGGATTTGGATGTTCTGTAATCTCTACACATTCAAAATCACATGTAGGTAAGATACACCGTGTAAAGATCTTCACTGAATGGAACACTTCATCATTTTTTTGTACTCAACCAGCATGAATTCATTCTAGAACTTGCGCTTGAGGGTGATTTCTTTTAATATATAGTGAATGATAGAGAAATAATTTGAGTAATAATCATTTAGTTATTTTGTATCCTCATACTTAGTTCAAACATCATTTGTGGTTTCCTCCAATAGTTTAATAATACTCATTAAAATAATCCTCAACATTAAATTTGGTAATATAGAATTTAGAAACATTTAATTTAAATATTCTAGATTAGATATGGTGATTAATTCTGGAGGTGATTCTTATCTGGAGGTGAGACAATCGAATAGTGATTCAGGTTGGTGGTAGGTTTTCTGATTATATGTCAAGTCTGGCAGTGACTCTTGTTCAGTGGTGACTCACCTCAATGTTGACTCGTCTCAATGGTGAAACATCTGACGGTAAGTGAAGTATGGTGGTTAATACACTCTAGTAGAGGGCAAATTATGTTGGTGAGTCTGGTCTAACAGTGAATCTTTTTCAATGGTGAGACATTTCTGGTAGTGACTCATCCTCAACGGTGATTCTTTTATAGTGGTGACTCATCCTCAACGGTGAGTCTTCTTTGGAAGTGACTCATCCTTAACATTGAGTCATATTTGTTAGTGACTCGTCTTCAAGGGTGAGTCATGTATGGCGGTGGTTCTTTTCAACATTTTTCCTAATTTTCCTAGAATACCTTATATTATAAGATTCTAACATAAAACAGTGAAACCATTAAACACATAATTAATAGTCTATCATTAAAATAAGTAGGGTACAATAATATCCTAATTTTTTATGGTCACAAATGATGGAATTTTATACATCATATATAAAATAAATATTATATTACAATATATATTCTTAAAAATTTAAAAATATAATATAAATGTTTGAACATATATTTTAAAATAGATATATATCATAGATTTAAATTATAAAATAGTAACAGAGGTATTTAAATAATATGGTATGAAAGTTATGGATTAAATACAAATAGCATTAAAGATATGGTATAGGAGAATAACACAATCATAAAATTAAATACCCATGATTAAATAATATTGTATCAAAGGTATAAAATAAATACTTATGGTATAAATGAATATCATAAATGTGTATATCAAGTATATGAAAATGTAAATGAAAAAAAAGTGAAGTAGCTATCAAATGATAACATAATTGTAAATAAATTCCATAATCAGGATAACATAATTATAAATAAATGACATAATCATTTATCCCCATTAAGGATTATCAAAATTTAAAAATAAAATAATAAATTAAAAGAAACATAGTATGAATAAGAATAGAATTTACATTTAAATACAAAACTCATTGTATTACATATGAAAAGATACAAAAAAATTGTACATAATTCCCTATCAAAAAAATACTAAATTCAATTCTTCTCAGCCTTGGTGGTAGGAAAAAGAGGTGAATTTACATTTCAATTATCATAAGGAGAAGGAATAAAAGTATAGGATGGGGTAATTATGGTAGAGGCTATAGGGATAGAACCCATATTTTTTGGGATAGAGGTAGAATGTAAAATCACACTGATGATCTCTGGAAAAATCTATTAAACTGCTTCTATTGGAGATAAAATCAGAGTCTAAAACTTTGTAGGAAGAGGTGAATTGGGATATTTAGTAATATAAAATATTAAATACTCATGATAAGTGGTTATAAAAATCAAATAAAAAGTCAATAGTATAGACACATGTGCTACCACTATAGTCTAAGACACATGCAGAAAAGGACACATCAGATTGAAAAAGTCCAGGGCCTCCTCAGTCCATGGAATTAAAGAAATAATGATTATCCTCTGTGAATAAATGAATAACATGTGTAAATGAATTCAAATGAGATAGATAATCCTTTTAATTTCTGGTAATAGGTGGAAAATAAAGTTTCTCAATTGTAAATTTGAAGTGAGAGTTGAGTTTATTCTTAGTATAGATATAAGAAAAGTAATACTTAACTACTTTTTTTATGGTTTCTATATAATTTAAAATTTAATTCATACACTATCCTTCTATATTATACCATGATCACTATTATGTATAATCTTACTCAAAATCTCATAAGGGATATCAGGAAGATAAACTAAAATAGATTGAAGTTAATGTCTAATAACTAATCTGATCAACTCAACATCCAAGTGAGGAGTTGTAATAGAAGTTTAAGGAATATAAGGTAATGAATCCAACCTCTCTAGAAAGGAATCTATACTGGAAGTAAAAGAAGTTTTCATCCCTTCCATCACTAATCTCAAAGACTCCATCTCATGAGAAAGTCTTATATTCTCTATCTCAACTTCCTAAATGTGATGCATAATTTTAGTTTGAATGTGTTGTACCACCAACTCAAACAAGTATATTGAATCTATCTCACTATTATTAGTGACATTAGGTGCCTAATTTCTCAAAATCATACCAAAATTAGAGATAATATTCTCTATGAAGGAATACCAGTCATCTCTAGATACAAAATCAACAGGCACTGAGCCAATAGTAGCAGCAAACAAGGGTGAAGAAGCAAAAACAGGTGGCATAGAAACCTCTGCTAGCTTAGATCTAGAAGGCATATTAGAAGGCAGACTCTTTATCTCTCTAGTATCAACTATATGGTACACCATTTATACCTTAGGACCTATCTCTACTCTAACTGTAATAGTATGTCCATCATGCTTTGGTGGGATGCTATCATCATCTGTGATAGGGTAGTCCAGTCCAAGACTCACATACCATGGATATCTTTCCCATTCCTCAAGAGATAGGTCCCCCAACATAATAGAAGAAACAAAAGTTGACTTAAGAACCACAGGCACAAAAATTATAGGTACAAAAATTGTAGGTTCAACATCCATATGCTCATAAACAATCTTCTAATTGACACCAATCTCAATATATTCACCATTAACAAGGTCAACATGGTGACTAACAAGGCTTGGGGATTCCTCTCCCTCAACAGATGCTCGAATATCATCTCTAGTATCTCCATAAACATCTCAAACTAATATCAGTATTTCCTCATACCTAGAAGAAATAGATAAACCTGGAGAAGATGCAATTTCCTATGGAATCTCATGATCATCAAGCCTATCATGGTTAGAACCACCAACACTATCATATTTATCATTATTTCCCTAATCTTTTCCATCTCCATATTTCTTGTCTTTTTCTTCTTATTCTTATTCTTCACTATATTTTCCTTCATCTTCATCTTCATTCTATCCATTTTCTTTATGACATAAATTTCCTCTTTTTTCTTTATCGGAATATCGAGAAGAAACCATGTATTGTTCTTATCCAAATTCTTATATTCCTTCCACTTCACTTCCTTCTTTCAAAAGAGTATCTCTAATTGTGAGATATCTTGGAGGAATGGAAAGACTAAAAGTGATATCATGAGGGATTTTAGGAAAGTTAAGGTCACTATCTATGTCAACTAAAAACTCTTACTCCTAATTTTGATAGGCATCAACATCCTCTTTTTCCTTATTTGATTACATAACCACTTCATCTGGTATAAGCTAGGATCCAAAATATTCTTTATTCTTATTGGGTTATTAACAGGATTGAACTCCTCATAAATATTGTCAATATCATCAACCCAATACCTCTTATAGGGGTTCCAGTTAATTTTCATTGTTTTTTAATTGACTTTGGTATGGCAAAATCCTTTGCAGTTTACCTTGATTTATTCTTCCCCATCAACCAAACCCTTGGCCTCCATCATTGCTAAGATGAACTTAGGGTAAATTATGGAGATTTAACTGGAATATGTCTTTCAAATATCCATTATATGAACCATAAAATACCTATACATGTTGATTTTATATCCCCTTTCCATAAGTTACAATAGATAAATATCATGGTATCGCATTGTACTAGAAATTCATTTTCTTGGGCACATCATGTGCTGAATAAACATGAACAACCAATGACACTCACCATCAAGCTCGGTTGCAGCTGGTATTCTCAAAGTCACATCTCCAAACATCATTTATAAGGAATAATCATATTTAAAAGTATCCACATCACTTTTAATAAATCCCTAATAATCATTTTAAATCCATTCATAAGGTACCCACAAATATCAAGCCCATAAAATTAAATAGAAAACCAAATTATTCCCATTTATCCTGCTTTGAACCCAATTTTTATCTTCCCTAAAGATAAACTCAATATTCTGATAAAACTGATTCACTGAACTATGATATAATTTCCTCTCATTATTAAATAACCACTCTACCAAACCCATAGTATTTGACAATTCTAAGTACCAAAGATCTACACGACATCAACCACTCAACATTCACTTATTTTTTAGGCACTTCTATTAGATTTTTGAATCATGGGTTTTGAAACTCAAATGTAGGGAGGATCGATTCTCCTCTTACTTTATTTGATGTATGTGACCAATCTGAATATGAAATTGCTACTCACTTTACTATAACCATTATAAAAGAGGTGGAAGGCTCAGAAAAGGATGAGGGAATGCTAATAGTCAAGAAATGATAGGTCATAGTGAAGTTCAAAGGTAATGAGGGAGGGAGATACCATCAAAATTAGACTAATTCCCCATTTTATATCATTAAGGTAATTTTAAATTGAAAGAAATGTCATTTAATTCATAAATAAATTATATAAATAACCCATAAATAAGAATTAACAATGATGAATTAAATTCCAATGATGGTTCATTTCAAATGGTGGGTTGTTCCAATGGTGGTTTATCCCAGCAGTGGGTAAAACTCCAATAGTGGGTAAACTCCAATGGTGGGTAAACTCTAACATTGGGTAAACTCTAATAGTGGGTAATCTACAATGGTGGGTAAACTCCAACAGTGGGTAAAATCCAATGGTGGGTAAACTTCAACGATGGGTAAAATCCAATATTGGGAAAACACAAATGCTAGTTCCCAGAAAATTAAGTTTAACCAATAGTGGGTAAACTCCAATAGTGGGTAAACTCTAATGGTGGGTAAACTCCAAAGGTGGTTTAACTCCAATGGTGGATAAACTATGATAGTGAGTAAAATCCAATGATGGGTAAACTCAAATGGTGGTTCCTAGAAAATTATGTTTAACCAAAATTAATCATTCCTAATTCATGTCTGATATAGTTCATTCTCCCAGAATTTAATGTCATTAAAAATTATCAGCAAGCTATTTTTTAGTCCCAATATATTTAAGAGTTATATCACCAATTTTGAAATTATCTCCAAAAAATTAATGTCTTACATCAATGTGTTTTTTTATAGAGTGAGATATGAGGTTATTAGAAATATTTATAGCACTTATGTTATCACATTTTAAAGGGACATGTCAAAATTGATATCTATAGTCTAGAAAAGTGTGTTTCATTCACAAAAAATTGATCATAGAAGCTACTTGTAGCTATGTATTCATATTCAATAGCATATAGTGCAATAGAACATTGTTTCTTACTACACCAAGAAACTAGAGACTTGGCCAAAAGATTACATGTTTCAGAGGTTCTTTTTCTATCTAACTTGAAACCACCAAGATCTACATCTAAATAACTAACTATGTCTAATTCTTGTCCTATAGGATAGAACACTCCTAAATTGGTTGTATACTTGATGTATTTAAAAATTATTTTTATATAAAGTCAGTGTGTCTATTTTGGGTTTTCTTGAAAATGAACATGCATACACACACTAAACATAATGTCAGGTCGACTAGTAGTTAAGTTGAGAAGACTTATAATCATACCTCTGTAACTAGTTTGATCCACTAATTTTACTGCTTCATCAAGATCCAACTTACAAGTGCTACTCATAGTAGTGTCACTACCATTAGTATTATCCAATCCAAAACATTTTAAAAGGTCATTAGTATATTTACTTTGATTTAAAATAATTCCTTAGTTATTTTAAAAAATATTCAAACCATAAAATAATTTTTGTTCACCCATTAAACTCATTTAATATTCATTTTGCATCATTTTTTTAAAGTTAGTATATAAATAATTTTTATAATATCCTAATATAATATCATCTACATATATTTTAAAAACTAAAACATGTTTTGAAATTCCTTTTATAAAAATGGTAGGATATTCTATACCTTTTGAAAAATAATTTAGATATAATAAAAGGTATTATCATATCATAGCAAGCTCTAGGATATTATTTTATACCATATAAATATTTTTTTAATTTGAAATCATGATTTTGAAAATAAGGGTTTTGAAATCCAGGGGTTTTAAAAAATATGATCAATTATATATTATTCAAGAATTCATTTTTGACATCCATTTAATATAGTTTGAAATATAGATTTTCATCATAGGCAATATGTATTCTAATGGATTCAAGTATGGATACATCTAAAAAGGTTTTTTTATAGTTTATCCCATCTTCTTGACTATACCCTTATGTAACTAGTCTATTTGTATTCCTTATTATTATTCCAGATTCATCAACCTTATTTATAAATACTCATTTAGTTCCCATAGTTAAGGTGTCTTTGGGTCAATCAAAAAGTTTAAAAACTTTATTTCTTTCAAAATGATTAAGTTCTTCTTTCATATCATTTTCCTAGAATTCATCATTAATTGCATCAATGATGTTCTAAGGTACAAGTTGTGAAAATAATGCTTGATGTTTAACCTAGTTTCTTAGAGAATATTATTTCTATATACCTATATCTAAGTCTACAACTAAACTATATAAATGATTGTTTTTAAGAGTCCCATCATATCTTAAAAATAAGTTCTAGTCACCTCATGGTCTTCTATAGGTTTAGGTCGAGGTTATGGAAGTTCCTCAAAATTAGATGATTTTTATGCATGTTTTACAGCAGTATCAGAAAAAATTTCATTTAGGTTCAAAGTGGATAAATTATCCTCAATATTTTCAAGAAGAGACTTAGGTTCATGTGGATATGTCTTATCAAACTTGACATGGAAAGACACTTCCACTGTCTTGGTTCTTTTGAAAAAAACCCTTATAGAATTTACTTGAAGTTGAATAACCAAGAAAAATTCATTCCTCACTCTTAGAGGTAAACTTTTCAAGTTTATTCTTAGTGTTATGAATAAAGACATTGAAACCAAAAATTCTAAATTAATTAACCTTAGGATTTATATTATTACAATGATCATAAGGTGTTTTATTTATGGTGGGTCTAATTAAAACACTATTAATTATATAACAGTTTGTGTTTGCTAATTCTTCACAAATCTATACAGGTAATTAATATTCATTAATCATTGTCGAACTATCTCTTAATGTGTTCTATTTCTTCTTTCTACAACTCAATTTTTCTGAGGAGTGTTAGGAGAACAGAAGTCATGGTTATTACCATTTTTTTATCAAAATGACTCAAAGTCATGGTTTTTAAACACACAACTCTGGTCACATCTTAAGGTCTTAATTCTAAGTCCACCTAAGTTTTCTATAGATTTAGCATAGTTGGTAAAATAATATAAATCTTCACTTTTTGGAACTAAAATAATATCCACGTATACCTATAGAAATCATCTATAAGTAAATAAGCATAGTGCTTCCCATTTAAACTAGATACTATAGATGGTCCAAAAAATCCATGTAAACCAACTCAAGAGGTTGAGAAGTTGAAACTTATTTCTTTAATTTAAAATATATTTTTTGTTGTTTCCCATTTTGATAGGGTTTACAAACTTTTTCATTTGGGAATTAATGTTTGGGTATATCCCTGACTAACCCTTTCCATGTAATATTTTTAAGTTGTTGAATATTACAGTGGCCTTGTCTCCTATACCAAATCCAATATTCTATATGAAATTCACTTAAGCAAGAAATATTTTTTTGAAATTAAACAATCAAGATTAACAGTGTATACATTTTAACTTCTCAAAGTAGTAAACACTAAAAAATTTAGAATCAAAAAAATTAAAAGAATTTTTTTCATATTTCACATAAAAACAATCATTATATAACTATGAGAAGCTCAAAATATGATATTTTAAACCATTAACAATAAGTAATTTAGAAATTAAAACTAAGATAGAGTTACCAATTTGGACAAGGCCAATTATTTTTCTTTTAGCATTGTCATCAAATATGAAATTTCCACCATCAACACTTATCTTATTTTTTAAACATGATTAAACTCCTGGAATATTTATAGAATAGACATTTTCCAGATATCATAGATTTATACTGGATTTATTTAAGAAATTTCCATAAAAATCAATTTTATACCAAAAAGTATTTTGGTACCCAAAATTTATTGGGTCTAGAAATATTAATAATGAGAGATTTAGGAAACCGTGTTTTATTTATAGGTTTCCAATAAGAATATTGTAAACTCTTTGAAAGAAAATCTTTATTAGGTTCACATGAATAATAACTAGTATTAGAATTTCTAGAATTAGATTTCAGAACAATATTTTTCTTGACAAATATTCTTCGTTCTGGTTACTAACCTAATCTAGTAATATAATTAGGTTTAATATGTTTTCCGAGTATTTTAGTGATATTTAATCTAAAATTAGTGAATTTCTCTAAGTCTTTATTTAATTAAAGATTTGGAATTTTTAGTTCAGTATTTTCTATCAATGATTGATAATTTTTCTCTCTCTAATACAAGGTCATATTTAATACTAGTAGACAAAGCTTGTTGTTTCTTTATAATTTTGTATTAATTTTTAAGCTCATTAAAGGTATATTCAAGAATGTTTCAATATTAAACCATTTCCTATTTTTACATATCATCATCATGTTTATCTCCATAATGATCAGATTTATGTACAGGAGAGATAGTAGGTACCTCAGATATTTTTTCCATGAAGCACATATTTTCTATTTCAGGATGTTCTTCATGAGTTGAGTATAAGTCACTAAAGCTATCCATAGAGGAACTATAGGTGGATTTCATGTATTTCTTATATTTTTTTATCTTTATCATCATACTTATTTTTTTTGTAATTTACTTTGGTATAGTCACCCTTAATATGTGATTTTATTTTAAACTCATAATAGGTAATGTCATTGTAAATATCATCTCTTTTTCATTCATTATTCAAATTCCATATATTATCATAATTTCCCTTGAAACTCAGTTTTCTAATGAATTTATTATTTTTATAGAATTTATTAAACCTTCTTTCCAGATGGGTCATCTTCTCATCAATTTTGGTTTGTGATTATTAATCACTAGATATTTCATCTTGTGATTTTTCTTTTTCTTTCTATTTTGATGTAGTGGTCTTAATGGATACAGATTTCATCTTAGGTTCATCTTTTTCTTCTTAATTAACTTTTACCTCTTTATCATATATCATCAACTTCCCAATCATTTCCTTGATATGTATTTTATTGATGTCACAGCATTACCTTTTTGAAACTGATGTCCCCATATATCTCTCAATAACATATCTCAAAAATTGCATGATTTTATTTTTGTATAAAACTAGATTTCCCAAAGATATCATGGTATTCAATATCTCATTAAACTTGAGATATATATCAAAAATTTACACATCAGGTTTCAAATTGAATGTATCATAATTAATTATATAACTATTCCATATCATTTCTTTCACATTAGTTGTCCCTTAATGATAAAAACCTAATGTATCCCAAATTTCATATGCAGTTTTACAAGAAGAAATCTTATTAAATTATTCATCTCTAAAATAATATTTAATAGAATTCAAGGATTTTTAATTATTATTATAATCGTTTTTGGTAGCATCATCCCATGTAACTCTATTTTTTAAAGGAAATTCATATTTATCTTCTATTAAAGTCCATATTTTAAAACCCATTTTTTTATATGAATTTTCATCTTTATTTTCCATTTAGAATAATTACTTCTTTTAAATAAAGGTGTTCTATTGGTAATATAACCTTCTTTTCTATTATCCAAATAAAGAACTAAATTTAGAAATGATATAAATCTAATATCTTTAAAACACAACAAAAAACATAGTTTAATAGATTTAAAAAACCTCTAATACCAAATGTTGTTCATAGTGAGTATATTAAGAAGGGGGTGAATTAAGTACCCAATAAAAAGTTTTGTAAAAATTTTTAAACAAAATACCATAGTTTAATTAAAATAGAATAGTTAATCAAAACAACATATCAATATATGTTTTGATCTTTAAAATGAGTTCTTAAAGTGTTATTGTGTCTCAATTAAAAAATATAGAAGTTACTTTAACATTTGAAATAAATTTACTTAATCCAAACCATAAATAAAAAATAGCTTAGACTAACTAACAAGGTAGTGATTTTGTTTATAAATTAAAAACAAATTCAGTATATTTCTTTGAAATGAAACAAAACAAAACAAAAGGTGGAATTAAAATTAGAGGATCAGTCTCAAGCCAATACCTAATACCCTCCACCTATAAATCACCTGCTACCGAGAATATTATATAGAATAATATTGATCTAAAACCTAGATTGGGTAAACAAACAATAGCTACAAGTTGTCCAGGACACATAGGGACCTCTTCAAATATAACCATGGGAATAAAACAGTTTCAGGCCACACTAGGACCTCTTACAGAACATCATGGCTAAAAAAATTAATGATAGTGTATAATATATATTGTATCTTGTAGATGAATTATATGAGATAGTGTGTGTTTAATAAATCGAGTAAATCCCACACTGCTTGAAATTAAATGAAACAAATAGAAAGTTCAGGTATAAAGTTTTAGAGAATGTATTGTTACTTGGTTTGACGCTCTATGAATCTTGAGAGTCCTCAAATGTAGACTAGTGAGGATCTTGAGTCATTTCTTAGAAAATATAAGTAAAATAGAGCATTATAATCTCTTTAGTTCTATCTATAAGAAAGTTTCTATATGTTATGTAAGCTCCGCTCTTTTAAAATCAGATATAAGAAATATTAGCTATGTAAATCTCTTCCCAAAATGGCACACTTGATCATCTGTTTGAACTCAGATTACAGGTATTCATTATAGAACATGCACACAAGGGTGACTTATTTGAATATATAGTATTGTAGGATGGATAGATCATTTGAGGAATAATAATTTGGGTATTCTTCATCCTCATACTTAGTTTAGAAATCATTTAGTTTTTCCATCAATATTATAAGAATATTAATTAAAATAATCCTCAACTTTAAATTTGATAATATATACATTAGAAACATTTAATTTAAATATCGTAGAATAGTGATGGTGAGTCATTTTGGTGGTGACTCATGTCTGATGGTGAGACAATCCAACGGTTAGTTGGGTTAGTGGTAGTTCATCTGACAATAGGTTAGGTATAGAGGTGACTCTTGTTCAATGGTGACTCTTCTCAATGGAGAATTGTCCAATAGTAGGTGAATTCATTTGGTGACTCTTTTCTAGTGGTGTGTAAAGTTTGACAGTCAGTCAGGTCTGACAGTGACTCTTTTTTAGCGGTGATACATTCCTTGCAATGACTCATCCTCAACAGTGAGTATTTTCATATAGTGACTTATCCTCAATAGTGATTCATGTCTGGTGGTGAGTCATTATCAACTATGAGTCTTGTCTGGCGGTGGTTCTTTACAACATATGGAAAACTTTTCCCATAATTTATCATATTATAAAATGCTATCATAAAACAGTGAAACCATTAAACACATAATTAAAATATTTTTTAAGAATTAAAACAATGTGGGGAACATAAAATGAAACGATTAATATTTGATGTCATTATCTCAGATATCACGATTTCTTTACCGTCAAAACCTTATTCCATGACAGTTTAATCAATGGTTAGTTATACACCAATAACCCATTTAATAAGTTTAGATGACTGGTTTGTCTCATCAGACCTATCAATGCATAAAGGGTATATCTATAATCAGGACTCACCCATTACTGCATTTCTAATTCATTCCTCATATATTGAATGATCAATTTTATTTAAAAACAATATATCTTTTCAATTAATGTCCCTATTGAGAAATTATTATAGAATATTAATATTTAACTAGTCAATATTATAACATTCAAATTAAAATAATATATCTAAAAATGTTATATATATTGGGGAAAAACATATACATAATACAGATAATGTAGACATTTAATGTAAATTTAATTTCCAATAATCAAACAAAAGTGAATATTTCAAGAGAAAGATATTGATCACAAAATTAATATAAGATAAAATATAGCCCTCAATTCAACATAAATATATCATTGGTAATAAAATCATATCAATTGGATAAATAAATAAAATAGAATTGAAATACTAAAATAATATTTCATTAAGGATTTCTCTTTTTAAAACCATTAAAAACTTATATAATAATCTAAATATCCTAAAATGGATATGGTAACTATTTGGAAAATTTGTTAACGTTGTATATGTTAAAGAAACATTCCTTTTTACTTTTTATGAAGAAAGTTGAAAATGAATATTTTGAAAAAAAAATCAGAAGTATTCCTTTCAAACCTTTTAAAAAATTAAAGGATAATATAAAATTTAATTTATATATCATTTGAGTAAATAAAAATGACTTTTTAAAATAATTTTTCAATAATATTTACATGGAAGAAAAATATAAGTCATCAAAAAGAGAAATATGATTGGATTTGTATTTAAAAATTCTTTTTTTGATTAAAGTTACAAAGAGAGGAAAAATTAGAGTAAAACATAAAAAATCCTTAAATATATAGATGGTAATAAAATATATTTATTTTATGATTTATATTTTATAATATCCCCTCAATGAAAATAAGATCAATCCCAAAAAAAATAATATTGTAAAATAAATTGTTACTTCTTCCGTAACTTTTAAATTAGAACCCCTTGAAATAATAAACCAAAAATGAAACTCTAACCATCATTAATAAATATATATTCATTTTGAATACATCAAAGTTTAAATAAATACATCATATAAAAATAAATCGATCCATAATACTTAATATGTCATAATGGAGTGGAAATTGAGTAGAAATCCCTTACAAAGATAATATCAATGAAGTGATTATGTGTAAAAAATATAAATCCACAAAAAAGTGGAAATAAAATATAATAAAATCACATGTCATTTAACCCATAATCATGTAATAACATATTCAATTAAGTATAAGTATAACCTAATGAATGGAAATTGAGTTAAGAAACCCCTTATCTCAAGTTCAAATGATTCAAAAGCGATCTAACCTCCTATATAATAAATTTTAATTTATTATAATTCTATAAAATAATAATTTAAATACTTATAAAATTATATAAGATCCACTTATAATATTTCAACACCAATTTATCAATAATTTCTTATTAAAATCATCATTTTTAGTGTTAAATGTTTCATTTTTTATGAGAATTTTGATTCTGTAGTTTCAATTTGGGTACTTTGATTATGGTTAAATGATATCCATAATGTAATTTATGATATAAATATAATATATATCCATTTTAAATAAAAATATATATTTATATTCTTCAATAAAATATAGATATAGAAAAATTAATTACATTTTTCATAGAGATGGTGGGTTATACGTATGCACGATTGCTTTTTTTTACTTTTTGAAGGATTGAATGAAAGAAATAAAAATACTAATTTACATTTATAGGGTCTTTTTTAAATCATATATATCTTATCTATTAATTTAATATATCCTTATTACCATCCATTTAAATTGTAAATGAAAAGTGTATCACATCACTTCATGGAGGAGGTAGTTCACACGTACACATGAACGACATTATCATTTTCCAACAGATTGGAATATAAGAAGGTAGATATTATATTATGATTTCAAAAGAATTATTATGTCATAAATATAATATATATTCATTAGTTCCATATTTAAAATCATCCTTTTAAAATGGTGATGAAAAATGAATTACACCGCTACATGGAGACGGTAAGCTGTATGTATGTACTAGTGTTGTTTTTGCATTCTGTATGATGGAAGACAAGTGTAAAATGCTTGTAACATAATCAAAATAATATATAAATATATTTATTATACTAGGTTTATTATTTTATTATGGGTAATACATATTTATAGGATGTATAAGAAGATATAAATTTGAATGAGTTAGTAAAGATGAATAAACTGTCTTCGATAGAATACCTTTATATTCCTTATTAATGGCTCCTGTAATTGTATTTTTAAAAGAATATATCACTAATTTGTAACTATAAAATTTTATAATAAAATTTATTTGGTTTTTTCTAGATATATGACTCAATGTTGTGTAAATAAAAGAGAGAAGGGTGTCTTTTTATAAGTGATGGGAGGGGCACTGTTATAATTTTCAAAAATAAAAAAATAAAATAAAGTCACATTCATGTAAATGTTGTTAAAGGTGACATGAACTTTAAGATAAAGTATATATGGTCCAAATATAATCATCCAATCAAATTTATATAGGTTTATATATCATTTTAAGCCTCATATTTTTTTATAAACCCCTTAATTAACTATTTTTAACCCAAACTATAGTAACAACTATTTCAATATTAAAGGGTTATAATTTTACATATAAGGTGTAAAATGTCCCATAAATTACCAAGGTATGAAATATTTGACCATATATTATCTTTATTGTCCTATTTATATGTATTTTATAATTTTTATATAATTTACTAAAATATTATTTTTCATAAAATATCATTAATGTCATTTTTGAGACTACTCATTTAATTTGACTTTAAAGACATAAATTAAAATATTTAGTTTGAAGATAAATATTCTAAAAAATAAATAATATTTTATATTTATCTATAAAGTTTTTTGGGAACAAAAACTCACCTAAAAAATATTACTTTTAGTGTTTTCAAAATCATTTAAAAGGTTTTTCTACTACTTTCACATGCATTGTGTCAGTGTTGTGTAAGCGTTTAAGGTAATTATTTCATCTCTAAAATTTAAAAATAAATTTACATGAAAAATAAATTCATTAAAATTTAAAATAACCATTTGGTTGAACATATTTTTTTTATCCCTATCACAAAATATTATAGATATTAATGCAAGAAAGTGTCATTTTTGACTTTATCTTTTACTTAAATAATATAAAGGTTGAAATTAAATTTAAATGAAAAAAAATGTCCAAAATTATAATTTTTGATTACTCTAGAAGAAATATAATCATAAAAGTGAATAAATATGGTTTTTTAATGAATTTTAAGTCTTATCACATTAGTTTTTGACCTTAATTACCAGATTTTCCCTTTATCGAGATAATAAATTTAACTAGTATTACTATTCATAATATCTAAAAATAAAAGGGACATATTTACCAAATTTAAATATTATAATTAAAAATATTTAATCCATTTCATCAAATACAATTTCTATAAGTTTCTGTAATAAATTTAAATATAAACCCACTAAATACGATGAAAAGTTATTTACTAGAAAATTGTGTTTTTAAGCCTAAAATTGACTTATATCGAACTTATATAAAATTTTGATCCTAATGGAATTGAATTTTTATAAATAAAAATGATCATATATCCCTGTAATACCAAATCCAAAATAGAATGGAAATTTTAAATTACTTTATTTGAAGAAAAAGGAATGACAGTTTTCCAAAAATCAATATTTTTCACTATTTACTAAAAAGTAAATCATTTTAAAAAATCCAAAAAATTATAATTAATATATTATTAAAATGGTGATTTCCAATATGATAAAACTATCTCATAATAAAATTTAAATATATTTTTTTTGGTTTTTTTAACTCGTTATTTCATGTATCATAAGTTATCGATGAAATAAAATTTATTTAAAGAGAAATATAAAGTCTTTGAGTATTAAAATTATATTAACAATAAATATATGTTGTGTATTATATATACCCTATATTGATATTAATTTAATGAGTGAGAAATTGTGGACCTTTGGAAGGGTGACCTTAGTTCCCTTCGAGTGGGGGAATATAATGAATTAGGGATTGTTGCCTTAGGGGTAGGCCATATGGAACCTTGAGTTTCCAAATAGCCTATTGGATATTTGATTAGAAATTAGAGTGTGTGTCTATCCTCAATCATCATGTGTGTATCTGAGTGGCTATACCATATAAAAGGTTCATGTTTAGGTTGGGTGTGATAGGATCATCCTAGATTGACTTTGAAAGTTAGATAGTGTTTATGACATCCATTTTGTGTTTTACCTATATTGTATTGTTTTTGTTGTCATTTTGGTTATATATTTATTATTTATATGTTGAGTAACTCTATGAATTTGAGTAACAATATTTACCTTACTGTTGGAAATGAACTAAAGGAACCCATGAGTGGCATTCCTACTATGATACAACATGGAAGACCATGTAGGTACTAGGGTTTTGATGTTAAAATCATGGGAATAGTTAAATTAGAGTGACACAATGATGGAATTTAATAGAGTGGATGTTGGAATAGGTTATTTTATTGATAGTAAAACCTTTTAAATGTATAAAAATTAGTTAAGTTACCAACTCATGTGAATAATGTGTTATGTAACACCCAGATATTTTTAAAGAGGAACATCATATTTGATATATTATATGACATGAAACACCAAGATTAGAAGATAATGTAACACCGTGATACTTTAAAACACATTTTTTTAAAATAAATTCAATATCTTCATTATATTTAAATGAACACAACACCGGGTTAAAAATTAAAAATGGTACTCTATTAAAATATTATTATTTAAACAAGGCCATTATAACCATATTTTTATGTTGGAGGGTATAAATAGGAAAAAATAAATTGTAAAATTTATATTGTTTATATATGTATAAAATAAATTCAATGGTCATATATTTATTATAAATAAAATAAGAACCATTTAAAATAAAAAAGAAATGTTTTATGGACAAACTATATTTTTCTAAAGGGCGGTTTAGGCATTCTTTGCACACATAAATTAAAATTAATTTTTACATATTTTATAAAATTTATTTGAAGAAAAACTTCATTTTTTTAAATAATCTTATCTATATTAACTTATGGTGATTTTTTGGAATTTTTCAAAAAAAATTACATTTTTAGTGAATAGTGAAAAGACTAACTTTTATAAAATTGTCATTTATTTTTAATAAATTAAGTCCCATTGTTATTTTAATTTTTTTTAAAATAAATATAAGTATTATTTAGTTATATTAAATAAAATTAATTACATTTAAATCATAATTATACTATATTTTTTCATAAGTTTATTTTTTGGATTTAAAACACCATTTTTTCTAAAAACAATTTTAAAATGTATAATGTTTATCTATTTTAAATAATTAAAATAAAACCTAGTCATTAATGTTTTAAATTAAATTTATATTATATATATATTAATTTAAATTCATCTAATTATTATTACTTTTCATATAGTTAATATGAGATCATCTTTTCCTTAAAAAATACATTTCTTGAAAAACCTTGTATTTTCAAAACATCTATCAACTTAATTTTAAATTAAATTAAGACACTTATATGAGTTTAATTTGGAAAAATTGATTAAATATTTTTAATTATAGTAATTTATACTATATAATAAGGTATACTTAATTTTTTAAAATAATTAATAACCAAATAGTAAAAACTATTTACCACGGTTAATGAAAAAACAGGTTTACCGTGGGTAAAACTCAAAATATAAGGGTTAATAATTACCCAAATATTTTCCAATTTATCTTTTATGGTTATATTTATACCTTATCTATTATATGGTTCTATAATTGTTTATTTTGGAGACATTTTCAGGATAAAAATATGTGTGGAATTCTTTCTTTTAAAAAATTTTAAGTGTGCCCTCTCCCCCACTTATAAAAGGCCACCCCATATGCTCTCCTTTACCCACATAAAAACCCCACTAGTTCAGTAAATTACTTCCCAATTAACTTCATTTATTCCTTATACTCATCCTAGAAGGATTTCATTGGTCAGAAAACCAACCTAGGAAAGCTTTTGGGGAAAACCAAAAGAAGTTTCCCGAGAAAGAGGTAACATCCTTAAACAATCAATTTATTTTATTTATTATTACACTTTATTAAAATATTATCAAACCATTATGATATAATAACCTCATTATATTCTATATAATGAGATTTCTTATGTTAATTTTATGACCTATAACCATCTCCTACTCACTCAAAAGGGAACCAAAATTATTTTTGATCGTGTGTACGGAAAATTACCACCTCATGAACCAACATAATTCATTTTCCTTCACTTATTATCACATATGGATATAATTATGTATTAACTTTATATATATTATATTATGAAATATTAATACTTTTGTATTTATAATATCATATATACCTTCTTATATTAGATTATATGACTACTTCGTTGATTATATTATGAAAAAATATATATGAAATAAATTTTGATTGATTTATGTTTTATTTAAACTTATATTTGTGTGTATATAAATTTTTTAAACATAATCACCCCATTTATTAACTCTCACCTCAATGATACAAACTCTGTAAATTTTTTTATAAAAAATACTTCTTTAATAAACATGTTATTTTATGCACCAAATTTCTTTTTAATATTGTATGTATTACCCCTTAGATAATATATCATGAATAACTTATAAATCAAAATATTTTAAGTTACAATTCAACTGCTTAATTCATTGTAATTTAGAACTCAGAAGTTATCAAAGCGGTAAGGGTTTATATTTTAATCTCATTCTAATCGGGCTTGATTATTCTTAAATTTCTATTGAAGGAAATTATTTGATCATTATCTGATGAAAACGTTTCATTTTCATCTCATATAGTTATTAATAAATTTTTCAAGTAATAAAATCATTTTCTTCTCTTTGGTACTTAAAATGATTGAGAAATATTTCTTAATAAAATATAACATTATTTCTCTATTAGGTCAAAAATCCTTCTCCTTCCAAATCCATGTTTTTTTAACTGTTTTCAAACATGTATTACTATGTTTTTTTAAGCTTATTTTTAACCTTAATTATATTTTTAAAAAAAATAAAAGGAAACTTTGAGTATTTATCTAGAAAAATCACCTTTTGTATCTTCTTACAAAAATGTGAAAGGTTTATTTTTCTATGTATTCGGCATGAATAGAACTCTTTAACTATTATGAACACTCAATGTTTTAAATCTTCCTTTTTATGTTTCAAAGTTTATTTTAAAATAATAATTTTATTTTATGTTTGAGAATGTTTTAGATTTTAAATAATTTTTTTCAAAATGGAAAGGATTTTTTCCTCGAGAAATGTTAAAACTAATCTTTTAAAATAATTTTCAATCTAAGATTTCATCCTTTTATTTTAATCAATGTGAAAATGTTATTTTCCTCAATAAATTATCAAAGGGATTTTTGAAAATAATTTTATATCTAAGATTATGTCCTTTGATGTTACTCCATGTGAAAATGTTATTTTCCTAAAGAATATTTCTTTTAATAGTATTTTTATCAATTAAAATAACTTTTAATGTTATTAATTGATAAAAAATTATGTATATATGTATCTCACATATATACCTAGTTTATTATCACTTCCTTTGATAGGGTAATACATTCCTTATGATCATTTTTCAATTGAATACATTATGAAATTTCCTATGGATATGATATGAAGCAAGATTATGAAACCCATTTTCTTTCCATGGGTAATTATTATATTATGACTTATGATTGATTTAATTTATGTGGCACATAGATATGATGAACATGTTATGATGGGTTTAACTAAATAGCACTCCAATGCATTGGGTAATGATTTAGTCCCATGAGACTTTATGTATGGGATTAGGGAGTAAACTAAATCTATTATGGTACTTTTTCCACCATGTGATATTGTCTTAAAAGTTATCATTGACTAATTCTTATGTCATGTTTTGTGTTTATACTACATTTCCTATGATTCCATGAACTTATGATATAATTTTAGTTTTTTATTCTTCCAGTTAATTACTCATGTGCCTTCTATTTTATTATATCATGTTATACCTTTGACACACATGTTATGTTTCCTTATCATGATTATTCCCTTACAATTTTTGTTAGCTCACCCATTTATTTATGTATTCTCCAGGTTATAATATGTAGATTTAGTATCTCAAATTTATTTTAGAATCTCATTATGGGAAATAAAATAAGTATTCCATGTTTCATGTATTAAGAACCAAGTCTTCAAAAGACACTAGGCCTTTACAATCTTTGTTTATTATTAATGGATGTTTATATTTAATAATAATTTAAAAAATATTTTAAGGATTGGGTTTCCATAGTTGGTATAAGAGGAAATTTTTAGTTAACCTTTGGAACAAGGATGATAAAACTTTAGTAACGACATTAGGAAAAAGTATAAGGATAACTCTAAGGATAATTCAAATTATAGTAAAATATCATGGAATATTGGTGAAGTATAAAGAGAGTGGTTTTCAAGAAAATAAATCCATGTCTGGATACTATAGGTGGATGTGGATTTTTTATTGAGGTGCCTATGGGTATTAAACCCAAAATGGGAATATTGATCCTGATTCGATTGTCACCTGGCATATAAAAACAGGTCTTGTTGCACAATAGAGTAGACACACTCATGGGATGTGCTTTAAAAATTCAAAAACTCTATATTAACCATTATAAAATATTTGAATAGATTAAGATAATGAATAACCTAGTATAAACCTATGGTTTCATGTATTGAAAATAGGGTTTCATGTTTTATATATCCTATAAATTTTTTTAAAGATTATGTGGTCCCCCACTATGATTATTGTTGCCTAAACTATGCTTTGGGGTTTTAATCAATGGAAGGAACCAGAACGAACTAGGTTAATGTTGAATGTGATATACAAAGTGTTGATGAAAAAAATGGGATTATGACTAAATTAAAGGATATTGTTATTATAAATAATAATTTATCATGATATATGATTATCAACCTACACCTTAACCAACTCTTGGACTCACCAAATATGATAAGGATAGAGTTCCCTGAGATATTGGGTAGAGGAAACCATGAAGAAAAGAAGATTTGGTTTTCTATATGTCAACAATATGGAAAGAAACACCCAAGTAAATATATCTGAGGAATGGGAAGATTTTTGGGTGTGGAAAATAAGGACACAAAGCATTTGATATTTGAGGAAAAATGAAATTTTTAGTTAACATAATGGATGAGAATAATGGTCTCCCTAAGGCACCATTGATGGTTGAATGTTTTAAATGTGGAAAGTATAGTCATTATGAAAATTGATGTTCTAGAGGGAAATATCATGTAGATGATTAAAAAAAATTATAAGTAAATGTTTTTTTATTGATGATTAAGAGACTATAAATGAAATATGAAAGTAAGGAGGTATTAAGGAATAAGATTATGAATCCTAGTTAATGAATTTAGAATAAATTAGAAATATTGAATTGTTTTTGTACTAAAATTAAATAATTGTGTGAATAAATATATGTGTGTGTGTGTGTGGATTTTTCTACAGATTTTTTGTATTAAGGATTTTAAATAATATGTGAATGGGCAATAAGGTTTATTTAATGGAAAGGTGATACTCGATCTAAAAACAAATAATTGAAGAAAAGAAAATCTTGGATATGTGATTTCTTTTAAGGTAATTGGTTGATTTTTTGGAAAATAATGATATGTATAGAATACTTTAATGGTTAAAAAGAGTGATTTTATGAATAATATTATTTTTTAAGATGATCATAATATTCTTGATAAGGTTATAATATCATGGAAAATTATAAATATTATCATCAAATATGTTTTCAACTATTTTATAAAAATGATAACACGCATGTAGGGTGAAAACCCATCACATATAGTAAGGTTATGTTTATTGAAACCACAACTGAAAGGTGGTATGGCTGTAGTTCCTAACACTGGACTATGTGACATACTAGTTAGTGTAACATTGTTTTTAATTGGACGGTTTTAAGGTAAAATATTAATTTTATTTTTGGAAACATATTGTGGGATCAAGTCATTTAATTTTGGGATGACTAATAATATTTCAGGAGATGTTTTATTTGGTTTAATTAAATAAAACCTTTTAGTTTAACATAAACGTTTATTTGAGAATAATTATATTATGTTTTTGAGATATAAGATAAAAGGGTAAGATATAACCTTCTAGGTTAAAACCATATTTTATGTTGAGGTTGTTGTGGTTATTTGGGATATAAAGTCATTTATTTAAGGAATGGTCTATATTAAACCCCTGTTTTCATTATTGAATTTAGAGATTAATATATTCATATTCCCTTTAGATATTATCTTACTTTTTTATAGCTATTTTGGTTTTGAAAAATACTGGATCAATAACTTTTTACTCTTTTATAGATCTTATAATCTGTTAAAAGTTAATTTCAGTGCTTTAGGTATAAAAAATCATGTTTGGATATTCATTTCTTAGAGTGAGAGCTGAAGTGTAAATTTGTTGAAGTGGAAAAAATGGTGAAATTTTTCTTTTGAAATATAAATAAGTATACTTCCTTATATTCTTATAAAGTAAAATAACTCCTCAAATTTATTAAAAGGATATTGAAACAAAAATTTTATCATATTAACTTCATGTCCAATGAACCAAATGTTTATTTAAATCATCCATGATGGGTGGGTTTTAGGTCCTTAATTTTCTATTAATCATTCACTTTTTTCCATCAATTATCCCTATCACTCTTTCTTAATCCTTGGGAATTATTATTCTCTTCCATGTTTATGTTTTCATTTCCCACAAATATTCCCCTATATGGAAAACTAGTGATGTGTACTTCTAAATGACCTTTTTACATACCTTTCTCTCTTATAAATAGGAAGTTTTATAAACACTTTTTATAGTTAGGGTTTCCAAAAAAATTATTTTCAAATTTCAAACCCTTCATTACCAAGATAAAGATTAAATTGTGGGGATGAAATTTATTTAGGGGGTAGAATGAAACACCCTAAGATTTTAGAAGAAGAACATCATGTTTTATAGAATATTTCAAATTAGACACCAATATTATAAGAATATGTAACACCCTTAGACTTTATGATATATTTATTTTTAAATAAATTCAATATTTTTGATTTTTTTTGCACCTAGCGTCGGGTTTAAACGAAACGTGGTACTCCATTAAAAATTATTATTTAAATAAGCCCATTATAACCTATTCATTAAGTTCACTGGTATAAATAAGGCTAAAATATTATTAAAAATATATGGTTCATAAAGGTAAAAAAATAAATTAAATGGTTATATATTTATTATAAATATAATAAGAACCATTTGAAAATTAAAAGTTTTCTGAAAGACTATATTTTTCAAAAAGGCAGTTCAGCCACACTTTTTGTGCATAATTTAAAATTAAATTTCACCAATTTTAGAAAATTTATTTTTAAATTCAAACTTCTTTTTTTAAATCATCATATCTATATTAACGTATGGTAAAATTTTGGTATTTTTTGAAAAATATTATTTTTTCAGTGAATAGTGAAAATGCCGATTTTTATAAAATTGTCAATTATTTTTAATAAATTAAGTCTCATTATTATTTTAATCTGATTTAAAATTAAGAAAATTATTATATAATTATATTAAATCCAATTAATTATATCTAAATCATCTTTATGATATATTTAATATAAGTTTTTTTAGGCTTTAAAAACCATTTTTCTAAAAAAGATTTTAAAGTGTATAATGTTTTCCCATTTTAAATAATTAAGACAACCTATAATAATGAATGATTTGAATGTAATTTCGGGATTATATATCTATAAATATTAATTAAAATTCATATAATTGATATTAATTGTTATATATTTAATATGATATCATTTTTTCCTTTGAAATGTATTTCTTTAAAAATCATTTTTTCAACACGTATGTGGGTTTAATTTTCAATTAAATTATTCCAGTATTATGAGTTGAATTTTGATAAATGGATTCCATTTTTGGAATAATCATAATTTAAATTATCTAACATTTTTAACTTAATATTTAACTATAATGAATAGTGAAACAGTAAAACAGTTATCATGGTTAAGGTAAAAACAAGATTATTAGGGGTTAAACTCAAAATATAAGGGTAAAAATGACCCAAAACTATTATAATTACAATTTTATGGTAATATTTAGAAATTATATCCTATAAATTTTTTCAATGGTCTAATTTATATCCATTTTTCAAGATAAAAACATGGATGAGATTATTTCTTTTCAGAAATTCCACATGCTTCCTCTCCCACACTTATTAAAGGTCACCCCTATCCTATCCATTCCACACCTAAAAACTTATTATTTTGGGAAATACCAACACAAATCACTTCCTTTATTCCCTAAAATTATTTTATAATCCTTTTTTGTTCATAAAACCCACCTATGAAGGATCTTGTTGCAAACAAAAAAAAAGTTGTCTGAAGAAGAGGTAATATCCTTAACCAAGAGTTTTATTATATTTTTTATTCCACCTCCTTAAAATATAAATAAACAATTATGATATAATAACATAATTAAATTTAATATTATGATATTTTTTTAAGTTAATTTCATGAACTAAAACCATATCCTCCTCCCACAAAGGGAAATGAAATTGTTGATCATGTGTACGATGGATTACCTCTACAGGGATCGACATTATTTGTTTTCCATCAATGATTCTCAGAAATGGATATTATCATGTATGTAATTTTTATATATGATATTTATGATATAATTATTATTTTTTCAATATCATATATACCTTTTTAATTTATATTCTATATAGAATGTGATATTGTCATTCGTGTGTACGAAGGACTACTGCCTCGCAAAGCGATGTGATTCATTTTTCACTAATGATTTACATAGAAGATAAAAAATTAAAACTGTAATGAATATATGTGATATATATGAAATTATATTTATTTTATAAAATTAATATATAATCTACTTATTTACCCTTTTAGCCGTTAATAAAATGATAATGTTGCTTGTGCGTATATTCAATCTACTGTCTCCATGAAGCAATGTGATTCAATATCCATTTTCAAAATTAAATAATGATTATAAATATATATATAATAAATAAAAAATATACCTATTAAATTAATATCATTCTAGATATTATTTAACTATAAAATATGTTCAAGATCTATAACATTCATGATGAAACATGCATGAGAAAACAAGGCAACTAACTCCTAAAAAAATAGTGATAATGAAATATTATTAGTGAACGGTTAATAAGATCTTATAAAAGGATCATATATGATATAATAAATATTAATATGGTTATATTATAAGTTAATAACATGTTTAAAATAACTATATAGGAGTTTAAAAAGCACTCAACTAAAGGGAATCACGAGGTAAGGGGTTTCTTAAATCATTTTTGATTCATTGGGTTATACGATTACTTTGTTGATTATATTATTCCAAAATTATGTGTGAAGTGACTTTTGACTATTTTATGTTATATTTAAAAAAAATTTTGTGTGGATATATATTTTTTACACATAATAAACCAATTTATTAACTGTTAGTTCAATAATATAAACATTTTAAGGGTTTCATCTCAAACTTCCTTCTTGGAGACACATGTTATTTTATGTACATAATTTATTTTTAATGGTGTATATACTTCCCATTTATATACTATTTCATTAATAATTCCAACATAATACAATTTAAAGTTACAATTATTCTACTTCATTCATGGGAAGTTAGTATTCAAAAGTTACCAAAGCGGTAAAGGTTAACGTTTCAATCTCATTTTAATTGGGCTTACTTATGCTTGAATTTCAATTGAAGGAAATTATTTGATAATTGACTAGTAAAACACTTTAATTTTATTATCTTATGGTCATTCATGAATTTTTCAAGTAATAGTATCATTTTCCTCTCTTTGTTACTTAAAATGGTTAATAAAATATTTTTCTAAAAATCCAACTTCATTTCTCTCTTCAGTTGAAAATCTTTCTCCTTCCAAACCCATGTTTTCTAAAAATGTTTTCAAAAATGTTTTAAAATTATTTTTTAAATTCATTTTTATCCTTAATTAGATTTAAAAAAAAAGGAATCTTCAAGTAAATTTTCTGAAAGAAAATACTTATTTACTTTTCTTACAAAAATATTCTTTGGTTTTGTACATATTCAGAATGAATAGAACTATTCAACCATTATGACACTCAATTTTGTAAATATTCCTTTATTAAGTTTTAAAGTTTATTTAAAAAATGTTTTATTTAATGTTTAAGAACTTTTTTATATTAAATAAGTGTTTTCAAAATGGAAATGATTTTTTCCACAAGAAATGTTCAAAGTGATATTTCAAAATCATTTTTCATCTAATGTGACATCTGTTGATGGTAATCAATGTCAAAATGTTATTTTCCTTAATGAATGTTAAAATTTGTCTTTCAAAATAATTTTTTATCTGTGATTTCTCCCTTTGATGTTACTCAAAGTGAAAAGGTTATTTTCCTCAAGAATGTTTTTTAATAGTATTTTCATCAATAACAATAACCTTTGATGTTATGAATTACTTATAAATTATATATATATATATATATCTTGGAAATATACACCTAGTTTATTCTCCCTTACTTTGATGAGACAATATATACCTTATGATCAATTCTCAAATGCCTTCATTATGAATTTTCCATTGAATATGATATTAAGAAAGATTTTGAAAACCATTTTCTTTCCCTGGATAATTATTATGTTATGACTTGTGATTAATTTCCTTTATATAGAACACATAGATCATGAACATATTAGGATGGGTACACCTAAATTGTTCTCCAATGAATTGGGTGATATTTTAGTTTCATGATACATCGTGTACGGGATTAAGGATTAAACCTAATCCATTAATTTATGTTGTCCACCCTGTGATATTATCTTAGAAGTTGTCCTTTACTCATGTTTATGTCATGTTTTGTGTTTCTTACACATTTCCTATAATTCCATGATATTATGATACCATGTTATTTATGTTATGATTCCATAAGATTACTCATTAACCTTATCTTTTATGATATCAAGTTATACCTTTGACTCACATGTTATGTTTCCTTCTCATGATTATTACCTTACTAGGATGGTTAGATCACTCCTTTCTTTATGTATTCCTCATGTTATCCCATGCATATTTATGATCTAATATGGATTTTAGAATCTCATTGTGGAAAATAAAATAATGATACCATGTTTTATGTATTAATAAACTAGTCTTCTAAATACACTAGGACTTTATGATACTTTTGTTGTATTAATGAATATTTATGTTTAAGAATCATGTAGTAAAATGTGTAAAAGGCTTGGGTTTCCATATGTTATATTTTTTGTGATCCATTCTACTGATTATGTTTTTAATTGAAGAAATGATTTATATTATGTGAATGTTTGCAATGATAAACAGGGTTGGGTTTCATTTCAACTATGTGTGATTGGTGATATGAGAAGATACTTAGGGTTAGAAATTGTTTGAACTACATGGAGTGATTATGTGAGTTGTGATTGATGATATGATATGATACCTAGGGTGGATTATTATCTGTATAATGGGAAATGATGATGTGAAATGATACATAGAGTAGGAACTTATCTAACCTGTAGGTATTGATGATGTAATATGTTACCAATGATTATGTATGATTGTTTTATGGTGAGGTTCTTATCATACACTTGAATTTTTTTATATTTGATGGTGTTATGGGGGTTACACTTTGACCCCTATTTATGGTATGTGATATGTTCAAAGACACCCCACCACTAGTCAAAGAAGGTATATTCACTCCCAGGTGAATTAGATTGTACCTATAGACATGACACATATTATGCTTATAGTTGTCTATTTTTTTATTCTAAGCATATCACACTGTGAATTCATGAAATATATACTAGACATGTTAGGGAAACTATTTTTGGTGGTCTACTATGTTGTACTCACACCCTACCCAGGATTCCTTGTAGATTTTCTACAAAATCATCCCTCATGATTACTAGAATGAGTATGGTGGTTTTTTAATTTTGGATGATTGATCTAGATATCTTAGATAGGGTCAGGATATGGGATCGGGTTTGGAATTGGATCTAGGTGGTCCTTCTTTTAATTTTTTTTATTTGTTCTAGGATGTATTTGATCTACCTATATGAGATCTATTTAGTGGTTACCTGACACATGTGACATTTAAGATAGTTCATTTTGTTATATCATGTGGTGTGTTTTATTATTTTGGTTGGCTTAAATGTAGTGTCACTTTTAATATATTGAGTATTGGGATGATTTATTCTATGTTATTTATATTGTTTTTATATTTCTCTAATGTATGGTTATAGTCTCTCAATGGTATCACCTTAGACCCACACTATTATCTAGTAGCCTCTGGCATATGGGAAGGTATACCTGAGGTTATATGGAATTTTGATCCAATTACTATATAATGAAATTGGTTGTGATATTTTAGAGGGAGGAATATCCTCAATAAAAATCATGCAATGATGATGAGTAAAATAATCCCTTAAAATTCATTTGTAATCATACACTTAATCATTTATCTAATGGTTCCATCAAAAAAATATGTTTTTGATCAGAATTTTTTCAATTATTTATATTTTTGACAGTTCTTTATATTTAAAATAATAGAGATAGAGATAGAAATAGTTTAATATATGAGTTAGTAGGAAACCAAAATAAAAAGAACTTGGATTTATTCATATGATAGGTAGTGTAATGAATTTCTAAAAATATAAAATGAATAATTTGAAATGAAAGTATTGAGTGATTAAGTATAAAATATAAATTATAATATAACTTAAAGAACTGAAATTATTAAGAAAATGTGTAATTGAAGTTTGGATAATTCTCTTTGCAACACAAATTTTATTCAAGACATTGTTATGTTTGAGTTTGGATAGATTGGATTTCCATGAGAGAATTTGGAGATAAAGGGGTAAATAAAAATGAGTATTTTTTGTAAATTCATGGATGAGTAAAAAAAATGTTCATGAACTCAGAAAAATTGGAATATTTAATCTCAGTGGTAACACTATTGATAATAAATCAAATTATGTCATACCATTCTTCATATTTAAAAAATATATCTGTTTAGAATTTATAAATCTTATAGGAAAAGTCCAGATCCTTATAAAGAGGTTCAAATAAATTTTTTCACCTTTAAAAATTAATGATATATTGAAAAATTATATAGAATATATTATTCCATTTAAAATTGTTAATGTGACTAATCATTACAGTTTTTTAAGACATATATCATCTAGAGGGGTAATACTTGGTGGAATTTACTAACCATTTCCTTTCCTTTCCTTGAATTATGAGGTTTCATTATTGATAATTAATAGAATAATAAGGTTTGAGGATATGAAACTAATAGTAAAGGAGATTGGGGTTCCTTTTGAGAAAATAAATAAAGATAAGTTGAAAATCATGTCATGTGGCTTACATTAAATAGAATTTATGAAACCTAGAATATATAATATTTGATAGTTATGGGTTTCTCTCAAGTAGATGGACCTAGATGCTCACTACTCTCACTCTTATGTTTTATTTTCTTATTTTATATGTTTTAAAAGTAGGATATAATTTTTTTTATAAAATTATTTTAGAATACATGTAAAAAAATGAAAAAAAAAGGTATCAAGAAAATGAAGATGGTATAGGGATCAATTTCAATGGTTTCTATCATTATTTCATTTTATTCTAAAGCATATAATTTATGATAGAATTGAATGGAGTTTCCTTATAAGGGTTATACAAGTCATGGGTTTTTCAGCATGGATCATTGACATTCTTTTTCTTTTCTTTGGTTCTCCTTGGGTATTAATCTCATTTATGGGAAAGAAATTTGGTTTCTTCAAAGTTGTCAGAGGTTTGAGGCAGGGAGACCCGCTTTGCCCTTCAATTTTTATCATTTCTCAGGATGTGCTTAGTAGATTATTGAACCACTCCTTGGAGACTGGCAAGATCCTACCCATTCAGAATAATTACAGGTGAGGAAGTGTGTCTCATATCATGTTTGAGGATGACACTTTCCACTTTGTTAACGGCAGCAACAAATCCATTCAGGGGGTTAATGAAGTGATTGATGTTTATTGTGCATGGAGTGGGAAAGTAGTGAATCATGAGAAAAGTTTATTTTATTCTTATACCAGCTGTTTGGAGCAGAGTTTAAGGCTGTTGGAATCTAGTCTTATCATGAAAATAGGTACCTTTCCGTTGATTTACTTGGGTGCTCCGGTGTCTTCAAAATCTCTCCAAATTAAACACTTTGATGGGGTTGCTGGAAAAATTGCGGGGCAGATTCTCAATTAGAAAAATGGGTTCCTTTCTTTTTATGGACGAATAAATTTGATCAATTTAGTCCTGGATTCTATTCCAATGCATATTATATCTACCATTAAGGTTCCAAGGAAAGTTATCTCCAACATAGAGAAAATTTTAAACTCCTTCTTATGGGATGTTCACTTAGAAGGAAAGTTCTACTGGGCTGCTTGGGATAAACTGGCTAAACTAGTGCAGGATGGAGGTATGAACCTTAGGAGTATTTCAAGTACTATTTTTGGCTTGTATGCCAAATTGTCCTGGGAGATCATTGATGGAAAATCCCTTTGGGGTAGTTACATGAAAAATGCCTATGATTTTGATGGAAACATTCCTATAGTTAAGACCTCTTGTGTGCGGAAGCTGGTCCAGCCCTACATTTGTTTTCTCTAGCAACACTCTAGGTGGATCATTGGAAATGGGGATGTGATCTTCTGGCATCATAATTGGGCAGGGTTGGTGTTGGGTTATCCATACTGTCCCTCACTATCTATTAGCTTCATAGAAGCTTGTGTTTTTTCAGTTCTCATCAACTCTAATTTGGATGACGCACAGCGGATCATTTTTGACAGCATTTAGAGGAGCAATGACCAAGATAGATGTGTTTTCACAGGATCAGCTTCAGGTACTTTTAACATTAAAGATTTTCTCAAAGCTCATAATGTGGCGTCTCATCAGGACCCTTGGGGTGATATCCTTTGGTGCAAGGAGCTTCCAGTGAAGTATTATTTCCTAGTATGGAGTGTCCGAAATAATGTGCTGCCAACAGAGGAAAACTTATAGCGGTGGGGGATAAATCTAGCCTCTAAATGTTGTTATTGAATACAGGAATGACACGAGTCTCTATTTTACTTATTCTTTGATAGCGAGTGGGATATGGAGGTCTGGGGTTTCTTTGGCCAGATTGCGGGGTGTCCGGCTGGTGTGGATACGGTTTCAGACTTTCTCAAAAGCTGGTTCTAGGGAGTGATTAAGCCTGGCCATGAACAAAAGGTTATTGCTCTATGTTTTATTACAGGGTGTTGGGTTCTGTGGATGTCTAGGAATAGAGTGCGACATCAATCCACGCTTGTGTCAACAGTTGGAATTATTTTTAGAGCTAGATTGCTCCTTCTGGATTTGGGTAGTCTATGTAAAGATGTGGTTAAGGGATCTTCTTTTTTAGTTTCCTCTCCTACCACTAGCAGGTCCATTCAATGGATGTGGGTCAAATGGAATCCACCTAGCAGGGGATTCAAACTCAACACTGATGTATTGTTCCGCTCAGGCTTGATGCATGGAGGCAGAGTTGTTCGTGATTCTCTTGGATCTGCGGTGGTGGATTTCTCGGCTTTTTTTGGAAATGGAGATTCTCTTCAAGCGGAGTCTCAAGCCTTAATCATTGGTTTGGTCCTTTGTAAATGGAGGAAAATTACAATCCAAGAGGTAGAGGTTGACTCGATTATAATCATCAAGGCCTTATCCAGCAATGGCTCAATCCCTTGGAGCATTGAGTACTCAATTAGAAGATGCAAGATGCTTCTGGATAGTCACACATCCATCATCCACACATGGAAGGAGGAGAATATGGTGGCTGATTGTCTGGCCACTAAAGCTACGATGAATGATAACTTGTTAGTTTTTTCAGGTCTCGGGTCATTTCCAGCGGATGGCTCTATTTTTGTGCGGGCTGACGCCCTTAGACTACACTATTTTCACCCCCCTTAGTCCCCCTTTTTCTCTGTTGCAATTTTTTCTATTTTTCTGCACAATTTTTGTTAGTTTTTTTTTCTTGTCTTTCTTGACCATCCTTATCAATAAAATAAAAAGTTTTGGTTGGTAATGAGTATATCTAATACCATTTTTCTACTCATCCTTCTCAATTTTATTATGTCGGAGAATAAAATTCCTCTCTAAGGCCTTCAATCATACTAGTAACTAAATAATTTGAATTTCAATATTGAAATGATATAGCAGGAATGATAGAGAATGTATTTTTAATCATAACCCCACTCTTCACCCTCATTTTCATGAAGAATTAGGTATAAATATATTGATAATTAAATGTATAAATTCAATAAGTCCCACTATAATTTTCCATAGACCACTAATATCTCAATTATATATATATATTCTTTTGTTTGTATATGTGTTTAAGTGGAACACTAGTTTATTTAACATGATATTATACCCTAATATTTTTGTTTATCTATTCTTATATATGACTGGTATTTTGAAAAACATGACGTAAAATGGGAAAATTGAGGAACATAAAGGTAATTCAGGCCAAGCCATGAAGGAGTGTAGCACAAAAATAGAAAATGATGAAAAAACTAATATTAAATAGTGAATATATTATTTAATATATATGCCAAAGAGACCAAGACATAAATTTAATAAATATTGTCCATGATGTTGGATGATAATAGAAGGTTCCTAAGACACCAAACTAATGAACCAAGGAAAAAATAGATCTTTTAGAAATGGAAACACACTATACATGTCATGTAATCATTACACATCTTATAAAGATTGCATGATGTAAAAAATTTACAAGTCATGAATCCATTTATAGCAGTCAGAACTTTGGACCTTTACACATTGTGAAAAAGTTACATTATTTAAAAGATTCAGAAAAACCAAAAAGTTGTGATTTTCGACGTATCTTTCAATGGGGAATTATATTGGAAAACCCAGACTTCCATTAAATACTATTTTTGACCCATGGAAGATGGATTATTATATCTAGTCTTATGAATAGAGGGTTCCATCCAAGATAAATGGATTGATTCCACACGTAGTGGTTCAACCACTGGGAGGCTGCCGCTAGGGTTCTGACTCGGAGTTCTTCATAGATAGGTTTTTCTTTACTATTTTATATTTTATATTTTTATATAAATATTGGGTGATTTATAGTTTTATTCTATTATATTTTCTTTATTCTCATTTTTATACTCTCTCACCTATGGTTTTGGCTTTATTTTTCATTGGTGATCACCCAACTATGATTGGTTAAAACTGCATGGGGCAACAGAATCAGCTAAAATGGGTGAATAACAATTTTTTTTATTTGATTCTTCCCTTATAAAATGATTTTATTCAATTCGTATTGTGTTTTGATTCAAATTAATCATATCAATTATTAAATCATGGACCAAGTCTGTTTTGTAGAAGAAAAGGCCAAAAAAGATAATTGTAATTAATTCACAACCAATGAATTGGATTATCATTCTACTTTTGATATATAATCCTATTAAATCATAGTATCTTAATTATTCTGGCCATGAATAATTAGGGTTATAGGGTAGGCCGGTAGATATTTTCCATTTCTTCTATTGATAAAATTGATTGATTATGTAGCCAAAGAGTATTATTGTTTTGCAATTGAAGTCAATATTTTTTATAAAAAAATTCCCATGGATATCAATTCTCATCTCTTATGCTTGATTTCATTTATATTATTTGTGTAATTTAATTAGTTTAATAAAATAAATTTAAATTGCGATCACCTAACCTTTGATTGAGAGTTTTTATTTTTGTTTTCCCCACTCTCTGTGGGTTCGACCCCATACTTATTCTAAATTTAACCTTTATAGATTTGGGATAATATAAATTTCTAATTTCATTATTACTAGATGATTTTGAAAATAACTATGAATTTATCAAATTTTGGCACCATTTCTAGTGGAAACAAAGTGTTTTACCTAACTCGAGATAGATTTCTTAGTTAAAATACTTTTCTTGTCCCATTTCTATTTATAGATTTTAGTTTAGGTGAAAAATATTTCAATTGTATTATTATTATTATATTTCAGTTGTTGTATTTTTTGGTGGTGTGATAGATGATTTTTTAGAAGAAACAATATTATTCCTCACTAATAGAGTGCATTGAATTCCACAAGTATCTGACCAAATGGGTAGCACTTAATTCGTAAGAGAAGTCGTGTCAAGAAACCAGCTTAGATTATTCATATTCTCGTGAATATGATGAATATCAACATCAACAATTTAGTGACACTTGATATCAACCCTATAGGGTAGATACTGATTTTCAAAACTATTAAGAAAAATATGGGGATGAGGAGTACTTTGAAGAAAGACTTGTTAGATTTATGATAAATTATGTTGAAGTTATAGATAGAAGGATATAAAATAATGAGTCCAAGCTTAGTGAAAAGAGATTATTTCCAAATCATCTTTCTCATACAATTTATAAATTAAATTATCTTTTTAACAACATATCAAAAGTTTCTAATACTGATATAGGTTAGTTTGAAAAAAAAATCAGGTTTAGGAAGTTAATATTTTTTTCCTAAAGCAACCTCAAGAGAAATAAATTCAAGAAGACCATTACTTCTAACAATATGATGAGAATATATTAAAAGACAGACTTACCATATTCCTCACAAAGTACATTCTAGTATTGGAAAATATGATTGATGAAAATGAGACACAACTCAAATTATATGGATAATTGACTACTCACATTGCTTAGATTATTTCAAATTTAAATTCCCTTTTGAAACATCTATCATTACTTTATAATTCCAATATAGAATGGTTCAAATATGAGGAATATTAGGAAGTGTATAAAGTTAATACCATTGATGAATAAAATGTCCAAAATAAGGATGAAAATATCAAGGAAGAATTATTGGAGCATAGTGAGATATCTCATAGTGATAAAACTTTAGATTATGATGAAAAAGAAAAAACTGAGGCATTGCTTATATACATACAAAAATACAATGATGAACAAAGAGAATGCCTTTTTTGACTTCTATAATAAGAGAAATAAAATATGATATAATTTTTCATTAGATGGTTGAGGATGAATATGAGGAGTAGTTCTAAGTGGTATAATCTATAGAATCTTGGGAATAAGGAAAGACAAAACAAGTAGAGGACATTTAGAAACCTATTGACCTATCTAATATTCTAGAAGAGGAAGAAGAATGGGACACCCTGATGAGAATATGGGGAAATGTTTTGAATTGGAAATTATAAATGAATCATTATTTGTGAATTCCTTATTGGGTATGTTTTTTTTCTTTTATAATTTTCATTTATAACTTGTTTTATGAGAATAATAATTTGGGAATTACCTTGTTTATCCATCCATCCAATGGCCTAGAGGCCTTGAATTTTTTTTATTGAAATCAACCCCCCCCCCCCCCCCTTTAAAGGAATAAGGGGGGAAACCCATAAAGACATCATCGACTTAAAAAAAATCATGATCTGAAGGTCATTGAGACAGACCAAACTTGAAAAATGGAAGAACCCCTCCCCAGTAATTAAAAGTGAAAAACTTGTCCATCGATGCAAGGCTAAATAGTAAGAAAGTTTCATGTGTGAAAGCATAGACCTGATCCGATGGAAAACGCCACACCCTCTCAAAAAACCAAATCCATAAAACTTTGTAATGATGAACAACAAAATCTAAAACCACCATAGGGGAATAATACACAAGGATGAGTCCGGGTGTACCACAAAACCAATAGACCTCACAAATCCTTTCACCATTCTGAGTGATCAGAAACAAAAATATTTAACAAACAGTCATCCTGAACCAAATTGACGACCTTTGTAGTCCTTTCCACCATAGCCATAGAAGTATGGAAGACAATCAAAGGACCTAAGATCAAGCTAACCTCACCTAGGACTAGATGGGTCAACCATGCGCTGAGGGACAACAACTAGTAAGGGAATCTAGGTCTTCCTGAAACTAAAATTCCACTCTGGGCATGGATCTTCTCTGATCTAAACCGCATAAACATTCTCACCAGGTTCCAGCCAAGCCTCACGGTGACAAGAACAAGAAGGACCACCCATGTTGAACCAGAACCACAAAACCAAATCCATCTAGAAGAACAAAACCACAACATCTCCAAATTAACCACCTATAAAGACCACATAATCTAAAATGAAAAAACTTCCCCTCCGAGCTATGCAGACCTAGACCTAAACCGCATTGAAAATCGGTATAAGCAGGCCCCCATGTCAGACGAGCCAAAACACGAACTGATAGATCGGCCCACCCCCTACCTCGTTGCTGATGGATGATGAATACCGTGCTGTGATGAACTCCAAATACCCACCGAGCCGACCTCCAAGCCTGCTGAGCTGACCTTCAAGAACCTCTGAGATGTGTTGTGCCGAATGCTGAAGACCTGTCGACCTGACCTCGAGCATACCTCCGAGCAGACCTCCAACCAACCGAGCTAAACTCTGACCTCCTCCGAGATGTGACACCACCATAAAAATGCATCCAAAGCAAACTCGATCCAAGACACAAAGCTCCACCAATCAACAATGTTGTACAAGCTTCAACACCCATGCCGAGATACATCCACAATCGTCATAGGAAGATCCCACCTAAAGGGGGAGGAGGAATAAGTCAGAAGAAACCCTATTCCATGTTACAGAGAGAAAACACACCGCTCCAAGGCATATTTGTAGCCCATATAATTCCCTTGTTTGTGTATGGACCCTTTGTGTTCCTTTGATGAGATTTCTATTGAGGATGAGAAAATATTTGAGTGTGGGGGTATTTGATATCTTTATTATATATATATATATATATTTTCATGTGATTTTATATGTGTTTAATTATAATATTAATTATTTTAATATGATATAATACACTGATATTGATGTTTTTTGTATTCTTATGTAGAACTGGCATTTTCAGCAACATGAAGGAAAACATGGAAATTGAGAAATATATGACACTTCACATCGAGCCACAAAGCGGTGCAACATGAAAAAGAAAAATAGAAAAGAATATGTGGTTAAAGATTGAATACAGGATTGAAGGTTACTTCCAAAGAGACAAATTAATCCATTTAATGATGGTTTCTCATGATTTTGGATGATCACAAAAGTTTTGGGAGGCACAAAATTGAAGAACCAAGGAAAACTAAGCTTTTAAATCTGGAAACACACTGTGCATATCGTTTAATAATTATACATTTTCAAAACATTACACTATGTGAAAAGTTTACAATTCATGAATCCATTTCAAGCTATGAGAAATTTTATCCCACACATTACATGTCGTGTAAAAGTTACATAATGTAAAAAACAGACATACCTAGAAATAGTGATTTTCAGCGTATCTTCCAACGGGGAGTTATATCGCACAACCTAGATTGCCATTAAATGATATTTTTGACTCATGGAAGTTAGAGGATTATATTTGGGATTATAAATAGAGTGTTTCATACATGATAAAGATATTGATTCTAGGTGTATAGGCTCGACCATTGGGAGAATGGCCCTAGGGTTCTAACCAAGAGTTCTTCATAGATATGTTTTTATTTTTTATTAAATATTTTCTATTTTTATATAAATTATGGATGACTTATAGTTTAGTTATTTTATATTTTCATAAATATAATTTTTTTATTCTCTCCCCAATGGTTTTGGGGGTATTTTTTTGTTGGTGATCACCCAATAATGATTGGAAAAACCTGTATAGGGGGAGTGGAATCGGATAAACTGTGTGTGTATAAAGTTTTTTATTTACGTATTCTCTTGTGGAATGACTTTTTTTAATTTCTATCATTTTGTGATTAAAATTAATCATATTTTTTATTAAATTGTGCACCAATTCTTTTTAGTAGTGTATGAAACCCAACATGATAAAGGTAATTAATTCATGACCATTAAATTGGATTATTCTTCTGCTTTTTTGATATAATCCTAATATGTTCTACTATTTTAATTCATATAACCATGAATAATTTTGTTTATAAGGTATATTTATATTAATTTACAATTTATACTATTGATAGCATTTATTGAGTATGCTACCAATGAGTGTTACTATTTTTCAAGTGAATTCATGATTTCTTTTTAGCAAAATCGCCCATAAAAGTTGGATCCCCTCTATTATATGTGGTTTTATATTTTTTATTTTTTCTAATTAATTATTTTAATAAAATAAGTTAAAATTTGGATTACATGACCTTTGATCAAGAGTTTTTATTATTATGTTCCCCACTTTTTGTGGGTTTTACCCCTTACTTCTACTATTTTTAGCCTTTGTAGATAGTGTTTTTCATGATAATATAAATTTATAATTTAATAATGTCTGGAGGATTTAAATATTTTCTTTTGACACATAAAATTTTGGTGCCATTCTTTATGAGTAGTAAATACTTATAGATAAATCAAGACTGATTGCTTAGGTCAAAGACTTTTCTTATCCTATTTCTGTTTATAGATTTTAGTTTATTTATTTATTTTTTCTTTAAATTTTTTATTATATTATGTATATGGTGGTTTTTGTTGGTGTGCTGGATGAGTTTTTAGAAGAACAAATATTATTCCCCCTCTATAGAGTATAACACATTCCAAGAGTATCCAACCACATAGGGATCACTTGATTCAGAAGGATGGTCATGTCAATAAACTAGCTTGGATGGTTTTTATTTTCAAGAATATGATGAATCCCAACATAAAAAATGTAGTGACACCTGCTATTAACCCTATAAAGGATGCACCAATTTTCAAAACTACCAAGATAGATCCTTTGATGGGAGGTACTCATAATAAATACATATTATATTTATCATGCAGTATGTTGACGTTATGGACAGAAGGATGGATTATAATAAGTTTGAGCTTAGTAAACATGGATAATTGAAAACTCAACTATATCATACAATTTCAAATTTAAATTCTCTTTTTCACAACATGCCAATAATTTCTAATGAAGATTTAGGTTTGTTTTATTAAAAAATAATATCAAGTTGAGAAATTAAATGTTGTTGGCACAAAGAAACCTCAAGAGAAATATATTCAAGGAGACTATTCCTTCCAACAATATTACTAGAAGATCTTAGAAGACAGACTTACCAAATTACTCAAAAAGTACATTCCAACATTGGAAAAGGGGATTGATGGAAATGTGACATAACTCAAAGAATAGGGATAATTTACTACTCACCTTGATCTAACTATTTGAAGATTTAAATTCCCTTATGAATAATCTACCATTAATTTTTAATTCAGATATGGAATGGTTCAAATATGAGGAATATCAAGAATTCAAGGATGTTAAAGACGTTAAAGAAACAAATGACAAAAATTATGATGAAAATGTCAAGGAATATTTTTTGCATCATATAGAGATGCCACATAGCGATGAACCTATGACTTATGATGAAAAAGAAAGACCTAAGGCATCACTTATATGCATAAAAAATCATAAAGAACCATTAGAATACCTTTTGTGACTAAGAGAATATGAAATAAATATGATGGAAATTGTTTATTAGATAGTTGATGATAAAGTTGAGGAGGAGGTCGAAGTGGTAAAATCCATAGAATCCTAGGAATAAGAAAAGGATAAGGAAGTGGAAAACACACAGAAATGTGTAGACCTATCAAATATTATAAAAGAGAAATAATAATGGGAATCCCTACTAATCATGCAATAATATAAATAAAATACCATGGGTGACCTCATAAAGGAAATATAGGAGAGTAAAATTAAGTCTTGTATTGTGATAAAAACCAAATTTGAGGAAGTAAAGGAAGAAGAACCTATAAGAATTTAAGTATAATATAAAGAAGTAGTCATAGAGAAAAAAATGCATAATTGGGCCATATTTTAATTTCCTATTATTTTGATTACATCTACCCTCAAATTTCAGATTACTACCATTCAAGAATAACTAAAAAAGGATGAAGTGAAAGACTATCCTAGATGCATAGTAAACCCATATGTGGGAAAATACAAAATGGTTAGCTCTATATCATGTTCTAATTAGATAAAAAATGTAAATATAAAGCTGAACAACCATAAAAGAGAGTAGATACTAGGAGGTAACCCAGATTTTTAAATTTATTTCTAGGTATTTGATTTAAATTTTATTAAAATAGTTGAATATCTCTCCCTTTGGTTAATATATATATATGTTTGAGCCAAATATTTTATATCATAAAAGGGAAATAAATTTCTCAATTTGTTTTATTTTTTAATTTTTTAGAAGCAAGAATCATGAATCAATTGAATTGTTTTATATAGGACCAATATACATCCTGAACCTCTCTCATGTCATGAATTCCATAAAATACGCGTTATCAAATAAACTAACATTGTGAAGTTGGGTCATCTAGAAACTGGTCAACTCATTATAAATCTTCAGTGGAAGGGGAGTATGGTTTTATGTGTTTATTTCTTTACATACATTTTTTCACCACATTTTTAAAAAAAAATTAAATTATTGTGTGAACTAAATTGAATTAGATTCACCAACAAAAATTATTGAATTATTTTTCTTGTACTCTAAGATCTAGGAGACATTAATACAAAGTAGAATTATCTTGAAATGTAGGAAAATTGTAAATATAATTCACATAAATATAAAATATATAAATGGAAATTTTTAAAGTCACTTTATTACTTCAATTTGGAATTTTTGAAAATAATTGCTGATATGATTGGATTTACTGATGTTGATTACTAGAAGAATTAATTGAGTAAAATGATGATTAATTTTCATTCCATTAACTAATTAAATTATATTCTATTCCCATTCCAAAGAGGATTCAAGATCAAGTTTTTTCAATTATTTTCTGAGGATATTTCTTGAGTGAAAATTGGGTTATGTCAGCCTATTATAACATCCAATGTTATCTTGTCAAAGCTATTACGATGAAAATTAACTTTTAAATTTATTGAGGATTTTATTGATGATCCATTTATCTTGAGACCCACCTATACATTTATCCTTTGTATCCAATAGCATCCACGTATAACCTTATTAGGATTGAGCCACATTACAAGCCATTATTTTCCTTTCCGACCATAATCATTATATTTTTTAAGATATTTCTTTGAATGAGTGTGGGGGAGGGGTTTTTCAAGATAGATATGGAATGTTTTATCTTGAGAGGATACTATAATATTTTTTTTATGTGATTTTTGGGGATGGATTATATTTACATTCATTATTTATCCCTCTTGTTGTAAAAAAAGTGAAAAATTAAAAATAAAAAGGGTTTTTGACTTGGGATAAAAAAAATCACCATGACCAAACCGATTATTTTTATCATATGTAGTTCGGTGGGGGATATGAGGTTTATTTTAATCATTTCATTTAAAAAAAATTTGTTTCTCAAGTATGTCAAAAATCACTACTTCCAGACTGATGATCTCAAAATCATATGTGGTTAGGTAGTGGATGTGAGACTTATCCTGGGTACAGAATTTAAAAAAAAAGATAAAAAATATAAAAATAAGAGAGGAATTCATCCATTCTAATTACATTTTCCAAGATAAATTAAGTTGCATATTTTGGGTGTGTAAGATGAAATTATATTTTGGTGAGGATAATTTCATTGATCTTTCTTTTTTAATTTCATGTATTATATGTTAGAGTTTATAATCTTTTTTTAAAATTAAATTTTTTAAAATTAAACAACTACCAACCCTAAGCTTCATACTCATTTGATTAGCATTTAAAATCCCTTTTGATTAATTATGATATTTTTCATTAAGGGGTGGATAAATTATATCCAAGGAAAGCATATGGTTACAATCATGTACTTGAGGTATGAGAATACCTCCAATTAAATATTTACCCTGAGTAATGAGAGAAAAAATTCATGGAGAGGTAAATCAAAAATTTTATGCGTGTTAATGAAATGTTGAAAATTTTAAATGAAAAGAGGGAATTTATTGAATTGGAAATTATAAATAAAGCATGATTTTTGAATTCCGTATTGGGTATGTTTAATGATTTTATAATATTATTTTATAACTTTTTTATGAGAATAATAATTTAAAAATTCCCTTGTTTATGTATAGACCCTTCTTGTTTTGATGTTGAGATTTTTCTTGAGGAAAATAAATTTTTTGAGTGTGGGGGAATTTGATATCTTTATTTTATATTTATATTTTCATGTGTTTTTATATGATTTTAAGTGGAATATTTATTGATTTAATATGATATTATACCCTAATATTTATGTTTTTTTACTCTTATACAAGACCAATAGTTGGAGAAACATTAAGGAAAATGTGGGAATTGATGAATAGAAATGAACTTCACCTCGATCCATGGAGCAATGTGGCATGAAAATGGAAAATAAAAAATAATAAAAGGTTAAACATTGAATCTATGAATAAGTATTTATTTCAAAGAGACTAATAAATCCATTTAATTAATATCTTCCATGATGTTGGATGATCACGGATGTTTCTGCAGGCACAAAACTAAAGAACCAAGGAAATATGGTATTTCATAATTGGAAACACATTGTACATGTCATGTAATCATTAGAAATCATGTAAAAAATAAATGACATGAAACTTTTACAAGTCATGAATCCATTTCAATCCATGAGAAATTTATCCCCATACATTACACAACATGTAAAATCTACACAATGTGAAAAAGTCAAATATACCCAAAAATAGTGATTTTCATTGTATCTTTCAAAGGGGAGTTATATCACATGACCCATACTACCATTAAATGATATTTTGTTCCATGTAAGCTGTAGGATTATATCTAATCTTATAAATAGAGGGTTTTTACTATGATAAAGGGATTTATTCTAGGTGTAGAAGCTTGACCACCTTGAATCTGCTGATAGGGTTCTAATCCAGAGTTCTTTATAGATTGGTTTTTCTTTTTTCATTATTTTTTCTCCTTTGATGTAATTTTTGGATGATTTATAGTTTAATTACATTATTTTATCTTCATTATCATTCATCTATTATCTCCCATGTGGTTTTTGGTTTCTTTTTCATTGGAGATCACTAAAAGAGGATTACCTAAACTCGTAGGGTGAAGCGGAATCAACTAAACTGGGTGTGTACTAATTTGTTTTATTTTTTTATTCCCTTTTAAAATAATTTTATTCAATGAATATTATTCTTTAATTCACATTAATCATATATTTTATTAAATAATATACTAAATTCATTTGTTAGTAGATAAAACCCAACATGATAAAGGTAATTAATTCATGACCACTAAATTTGATTATTCTTCTGATTTTGTGATATGATACTAATAAATCCTAGTATTTTAATTCATATGAACATGAATAATTAGGTTTATAGGTTAAATTTATATGGATTTACTAACTATTCTATCGATAAAATTGATTGATTTCTCAACCAATTAGTATTATTATTTTTCAAGTGAATTCAGGATTTCTTTTTTTCAAAACTTCCCATGGAAGCTGGTTCCCCACTCTTTTGTATGATTTAATTTAATTTATTTGAATAATGTAATTTTTTTAATAAAATAAATTTAAATTGGGATTAATTTACCTTTGATCAATTATTTCCATCGTTGTGTACCCCACTCTCTGTGGGTTTAACCTTGTACTTTCGCTATGTTACACCTTTGTGGCTAATGTTGTCTGGGATAACATAAATTTCTAATTTGATCAAACCTAAAGTATTTAAAAACAGCCTATAGATGCCTCAACCACCCATAATGTGTTAGCTATCTATAACTATGGAGTATTATTTCACTTGTTATATCACAATTCTTGAAGAAATAAGAATAAATGATTGAGAGAAGAACATCACAGCACACAGAGGAACAAGAAATGAATTTAAATTAAAAAAGTTGAAAGAAATAGAAGTTACTAAACTATAATCAAGAGTATATGAATACTTAATAATTGGAGAGGGTAAACATATATATAGGAATTAAATTACCACATTATTCATCATCCTATAATTTTAGTGACATGATTAGTGAATTCATATAATCCTCGGATCATCTTCACATGTCTAGCTCAAGGGAGTAGATTTATTTTGGTATCTCCCTCATAAATGTTTTCTTTAAAACATTACCTTCACAAGATATATATATATTTCTTCATTTATATGATTTTTACATTGTTCAACTTTTAGAGCTTTCACTGATTTTTTTTAAACAATATAAATGCGGTTTTTTATTTTCATTTTCCATTTTGGGTATTTGTGATTTTATTTACACAGTTGTACCCCTAAGAAAGTGGCTAATGAGTACCTTGACATGGATAAGGGTATATATAATTACCCTTATGTAATTACATTTTTGATGGACTACCTTGATGCATCACCTCTATATAGAAAGTTTAACCCTTACATATTTCTTGAATTAGGCCATTTACATTTATGTAGTGCTTAGAATGTTCTTTCAACCTTATGTAATGTTATGGCCACAAGTTTCCTTAACATATGGGTTTTTTACCTTGATGAAATTCTAGTGAGGTGGTTTTACATTTTTTTAGCCTTTTGAAATAACATATTTGTACCTTGATGTATCCTTTTCAGAGAACAGTTGTTCATTTATATAGCTTACCTAATTACCCTGACATAGCTACTAGACCATTTTTATACCCTTACATATGAATTAAATTTACACTATTACCCTTACTCATCATTTTATCAAGTTATATTGATTTACCCATGATACGTTTCCCTTATGTAGCCTATATTCCTTACATTGGGGTAATAAAAATAAAACCAAAGTCATAATTTCAATATGTTTCCTCTCCAGATTAACAGGAAAATGAATAAAAACATTTAAAACATAAGTAAACACCTTTAAAATAATATTATGGTATAAAATATCAATTTATGTATTTTCAATTAAACCTAAAAATTAATAAAACAACTTAAAATCAGGATTAAAACTATTTAATCCTTAAATTCCAAATTACCCAAATTATTAAGAATCTATTAATTTCACTAGATTTAAATTTTTAGTGAGGTTAATTATAAAGGAAAATTTGACAATAAATACTAAACTTTTGGCTCACATGAATCCCTCACACTTACACTATTACACTCCTAGGTAATACAATTAATTCAGTCTATAAAAATATTTTCCCTACCTAGTTTCAAATACACACACCAAAAATGAAGTAAAAAAATAATTCATCCATTATTTGAAATTTGATACCTACTATGTGAATCAAACATACTATACCACTTTAATCCAAGATAATGATCTAGTTCTAATAGTGATAATTAAATTGATTTTAGTGGAATGAAAATTTTAACAAGGGCAACATTCAAAAATAAATCTTCCCTAAAATCATTATTCCTAAGATTTATTTTTTACTTCCTGGATACAACTCAAAAGATATACTTATATATCAATTTCAAAAATATCTATTTGGTATTAATATACCTCTCACCTAAATCCATTAATTTTTTATAATTAGGTATTTACTTCAACTTTTCCCATATCCATGTATGTAAAAATCACTTATTGAATTTATAATGGTCACTTATTACTCACACAACTGATGCCTAATTATATAATAACTTCATTTTGGGATCCCAATTTCACATTTTAATTATGTTTAAAATGACTTATATAATAACATTTTTAGTTGGGTCTCTATGGTATTATTTTTCAGAAAGGTTAATTTACCTAGGTTCAAGTTCAAAAATATTATTTTCTCATGTTATAATTTAAATTACACTACAATATTTTCAATCAAACTCTTTTTACTAATTCAAAAAAATAATTTTCATTTAAATTATATAAAAAATTACTCAGAAATTATAAAAATCCATAAATTTAAAATTTCATGATTTTATAAAAGGTAGAATGTAATATTTAATAGGCAGTACAATGATGAAACTCAAGTTTCATTGCCTAAAAACACTAAAAATATAAACCAAATAAATAGTAAGAAGAAATTATTTATAGGATCATAAAAATAGAACCTAAAACATCTTTAAAATTAATCCTAAATAAGTTTCAAACACACTAAAATGTATCCAACACTTCTCAATTTAATTTCCAATATATTTCATAGAAATTTTAGTGATTAAATGAGTGTAAAAAGATAGAAACAAACTGTATTTTTTTAGTAGGATGGATTTATGGTCTCCCCTGGTTTCTTGGTAGATAGTTTGAGTCATCCTCCAAGGTTTATTTCCACTTTGGGAATCTTACTAGAAATAAAATTTAAGCCTAATAAATTTTATTTTATAGAAAATGAAAATGAAAAAGAAATGGAAATGGAAAGCTATAGATTCTTGGATTATTCCTCCAAATATGGGTTTTATTAAGTTATGCACAACTAGACCACATTATATTCATCATTAATATGATGGTGGGTTTTTTCCTTAAAAGTAACTATCATATATTATTTTTACTAATGTCTATTAGTGTATACTGGTTTTATATAACCCCATGGAAATAATAATGTTTTCCCATCCTAAAAATATAAAAACTGGGATGTAAAGGGAATTAGAAAAGAAATAAAGGGGGATCCCTTTTTTCATTAAAATCCTCTACTTGATTTTTATGGTGTATTTGATGAGTTAGTGGATTTACCATAAGTATCATAAAATTATCTTAATCATCAATCACTTCTTGGGTAGAATTTTTTTCATTATCCAAGGCTAGTTGTATCATTTGTTCCTAAAAATAGAATTATTTAATTCTTTTACAACTTGTCAATCCAAATATATTTCTTCTTCTTTAAATTAGTATATAAATATTTTGAGAATATTTCCAATAAATTTTTAATTTATCATTTCCTCTTCATCTTAGGTATCCTCTTCTTCAATTTCTAGCCCCAAATTTTCTTCTATGGTAGCTTCATCCGGTTCATTATCATTTTCCAGAGAAATATTATTCTTGTACTGGCCTATAATATCATCACAAAGGAAGTAATATGTCATTTAAAGTAGTGAAATATCTATATAAATTTAATAAAAATGTAATTATACTCCCTTATGTGGTTTAGCTAAGATCTTTTTCTTTTAAATATAGGCATCTAGACTAGTTTCTTTAGCGGAGGGTAGTGGATCCATCAGATTTTCCTCAATACTAATAATCCCTTCTTTTTCTTCATCTTCCAAGGCATACTCCATAAATTTTAAATAAAGATATTTAAATAAAATGTTATTTGTTTTCATATGAATTTTGGAAAATGTAATTTCAATGAAGTTAAGATTTTTTTATCTCCCTTTAATGGTTCATCTTGTTTTAATTATTCTTTGTTGTGTGTCGTGGGAAATACCTTAAAAACATGATATAGTGAAGGTTCTAAATGTGATGGTTCCACATTATTAGTTGATATTATTATGGGATTAACCTCAATTTCATCTTCTTTTATTGCCTATTGATCCTCTTTTTCAAGTGGTTTTTCCCCTACCTATATGTGTTTGGAGGGTGGACGCCATCATAGATATTATTTCCTTTAACTACCCATGTTAACTTTTCTATGATTTAAGTTCATTATCTTATTGAAACATTATATTGATGTAATCATGAACCACCTCAAGTATTGATTCATATTCATTTGGTTAGTTTAGGGGAATATTGTGTGGATATGATTTTCTTCATTAGTGTATCATCTTCCATCCTCCCACTCATTAGTGTGTACCAAATGTTTCTCTAAATATGGTTCTTGGATTACCTATTCCTTGGTCTCTTATGGAAATTTTAATTGGTCATATATGTTAGGATCCAAAAAGTATTGTTCCCACTATAATGATTATCTCATTTAAAAATAGATGAACAAGAAATAAATAATGAAAATTTAAAAATATAAAACAAATTAAAAACAAATTATAGGAAAAAACTAATTTGAAATGTGCTTGAGATAGTGTAAACTCAACCCAACTCCCTAAAATTGGCACCAATTTCATAAATATCCTTCTCTAGGCCTCCATGAAATAGGATTTATGAAACATGGAATGAATCTTAGTAGCTAACCAGAGACATCCCTCAAGTAGCTAGTCTTGGTGATTCAATACTCTCACACTTATATTTTTTTTATCTTCTAAATTTTGAAAGTAATTATGAAATAGTGGTTGTTTTATTAGTTTTTATTTTATGAAATTAAAATATAAGTCATTCAGTAAAACAAAAAAAATCTAACAAGAAAATAAATATGGTTTCGGGATTGAATTCCATTAGGTTCTATCATTATTCACTTTCATCTAATTCAGAGAGAACATCCAATACCATATATCTACTCATAGTTCTATATTTTTTTAATTAATTATAATATAAAACTACCCAAATAACTATAAGAATGACCTTAACTCAATAACTTAAAGAAAAATGGTGAAAGGATACAATATGAATGATAGAAAGTGGATTTTCAATCACATCCCCACTCTTCACCCTCATTATCGCACAAAATTAGGGAAGAAATAGATTGATAATTAAATGTATGAATTTAATTAATCCCTCTATAATTCCCATAAAACCACCAATAATGGTTAGTTCCCCATAACCCAAGAGTATTAGGTCATTGGGTACATTATAGTGGTTAAATAAACAAAAAGAAGTGAGGGAGATAACAACAAAATAACACATTAATGAACATGAAATGAATTAAAATTGAAAACATATAAAGTAATAGAAGTTTATAAACTATAATATGAAGGGTTTGGGTACTTCACAATGTGGGAGGAAAAACAAATTTATAGGACTTTCAGCAGCTATTCCTTTATCCTCTTATAATTCCAGGGTCATGGGTAGTGAATTCCCATGAACCTTAGATTACCTCCACATGTCCAGATTAAGAGTGTAGATTTATTTAGGTATCTCCCACATAAATATTATCCTTTAAACATTATTTTACCATGATCTTTGTCTCTTTATTCATTTATATGATCGTCACATTTATTATTTGTTATGACTTTCCTCTATTTTGTTGAAAAAAATTGGTATTTTTTATTTTGATATTAAATTTTAGTTATTTTTTATTTTATTTATACAGTTATGTCCCAATGTAGGAATATTTGGAGTAAATTTATAAATATGAGGGTTTATGGATGTAACCTTACATAGTGTAAGTCTATAGAGACAACATTGACACGGCTCCTCGGTCTAGCAATCTATACCCTTATGTAGTGCATGAATCTTTCCATTTACCCTTATGCATCTCTTAAAATTCTCTTGACACCTTTAAAAAAAATTGGGACCTTAGGTAACCTTAATTAAAGATATTTTTTACCAAAATTCATCATCTTGGATGATTTTATACTTTTATATATCCCTTTGGAGGTGCAAGTTTATACCTTGATGAAGCCTTTTGGAAGCGTAGTTATACCCTTAAAAAGATTCACTGCTTACATTGATTTAGCCTCTAGATCATGTGGGAGCCATTATATAACACTTTAAATTTTTCATATTTCCCTTTTTAATTCCTTTATAAATTTACCTTGATTCATTCTAAACAAGTTACCCTTACATAGCCTGTATTTTTTGCGTGAGGGTAAAAAATGAAAAATAAAACATAACTCCAATGTATGGATTGACCATATTAAGATAAAAATGAACAAAAATATTTTCATATAGAATTAAGGTCCTTAAAATAATTATATTTCCAAATAAATGATCAATTTATATATTTTAAATTAAATCAAAAAATAAATTAAATAAATAAAAATAAATATTAAATTCATTTAATCATTTAATTATAGATTTATAAAGTATAAAAAACATATTAATTTCAGTAGATTTAATTTTTTTGTGGGGTTAATTATCAATGAAAAATAGATAAAAAATATTAAAAAACTCACTCACATCAATAACCCGAGTATAAGCTTTGATAAATATAGATAAATTAATGGAACAAGGTAAAAAAATGTACCAAAATTTACCAAAAGTTGAAGTAAATAAGTGAGACACTCTATAAAATTATAGTAGAGTTAGGTGAATGTTTAGGAAATTGAGTTAAAGTGAGAGAATTAAAATAAAATTATGTATGATAAACCATTAATGATTTTTCAATCCTATCATTAGAACTATAATGTGTCTCATTGGAAGTATGGTGTATGAGATAACATTCATTGCCTCCTCCATCAAAACATTAGTTCCTTTATATTGTAATTCGGTGGTTTTCTACTTCCGTATATAGAAAAAAAATAAAACACATAGAAGAAGGAAATATAACTATAGGTTTAAATCTCTATTATAATATCATAAAACATTTATAATATAGGTAAAAATATGTGAAAATAATAAAGAACCTAAAATGATGTTTGATCTTGGATTTCACTATTGAGGCATAATTTCAAATGAAAGATGAATAATATAATTAAATTAATGAAAATATTCAATCAAAAATAAATCATTAAATTATAATCAATGGTGAGAAAATAATGAATTTAAATTGAGATGTGCATATTGATTGTTAAATTAAACTCATAAGGAATTTATGACTTATATGTGAATTTCAAAAAACAGACTTAAAATAGATTAAATTTATCAAAATATATATTTTTTTATCAAACTTTAAATTAAGATCATGTCAATTATATATTTATAATTTATCCTTTCTTATCCCCTCCCCCAAATGAAATTCAAGTATTCTTGAGTGAGGGGTTTTTTGAAGATGTTATCTAGTTGGTGATTAGTTCTTATATGCTCAAGAAATATATCACTTTTTTAAAAGTGATATATCAAGAACCATTGCCTCTGTTCAATTTTATTAGTAAATTATTTTTGAATAAGATTCCTTGATATACTAATTTCACAATTTTTTCACACTTAATGGGTACATGATCATAATATTGATCATAATATAAAAGTTTGTGCCTTATCCAAATGATTTGAGAACAATAACTTAACCCAACTTTGTGTCTCACTTGAATGTTATAAAGAATAAATAAATGTTTCTTCTAATTTCTTCAAGAGACTAATGATTTTCCAAGTAAGTGAAAACTCCCACTTATACTCTTCTAATCTAATTTTAATCCTTTAAATTTAACATCAAATAAATTTTTTAGTTTAAAATATTTATTTTTAAGATAGAATAATCCAAGTTTCTTGTTTCTTTAATATATTTAAATATCCTTTTAATAGATTTTATATTATATTCATTAATATTGGTATAAAATTCATTAAAATAAAAATACTAACCATAATATCTGGTTGGTTTATCATAAGGTAATTAATTTACCCAATCATATTTCAATAAATCTTATTTTCCATAATTTTAGTAGCTTCATCCAATTATATCTTACATTAAGTATTCATAGATGTACTCATTCCACTAATGAGATGCCTAAAAACACATTTAATAAGTTAATTATTATATTTTATTTGGAATAGAAAATTTTCATACTTATTCTGATTAACTTGAAACCTAAGTAAAAACATTAACACACTTATAAAGGTCACTTAAAATTATTTACACATTGATTCTAAATAAATAAAAACATTTGTATTCCTTAGTTGAACCAATCATTGATATAAATTTAGAAAATTAAAAAATTATTTCAAAATTTCTTTAAAAATAAAGTATAATTTGGTTTTATTATTTTTAATTTATTATCCAATAGTTATTTCTTAAACTACACATACCAAGATGGAGGGGATTATTTAAATCTTTATATAACCTTGGTTAACTTAAACACGTGAATTTAAATTTTTAAAACATAAAAACTAAGAGGTTTCTCAATATCTACCTTTTCATAAATAAATTTTTTTAATAAATAACTCTTAATTCCTAATTTAAAAATATTAAAATTAAGGTGATAAGAAAAAATTTAAAAAAATTAATGGATTAAAGTCATGAAACAAGTGCAATGGTTTCACTATAATCAGGACCTTCTTCTTGACTGTAGTCTTTTTCTAAAACTTTTATTTTTTTCTAACAATGTTTCACTTCTCATTAAGATTATTCTTGAACACTATTTAGTACCAATAATGTTATTCTCATCAATTATTTCAAAAATAGTCCAAAGATAATTTCTTATGAATTGTTTTATCTTTTCTTAGATACAAAATCCCTAATTCTCATCATTAATATAATAATCAACATTTTGGGGATCTATGTGTGACATAAAATCTCTATAATCAAACTAATTTAAGAGATACATTTTAGTTTAAGTATCATCTTGAAAATAATTGATAACATTTTCTAAAGGATATCCTTTTGATTTAACCCATGCCTTTGGCAGTGGACTTGGAGGTTATTTTTCCTTCACGTAAACTTCTTTATAAGGAGGTGGAATAATAATGGATAAATTAACTAGGTTTTACTCAAAATCATTAATTTTATTTTTAGGTTTAGGAAACTTATGATCAAGTTTGACATCAAATTTTTCTTTTACAGTATTGGTCCTCTTATTAATGGTTGAGTATTATTTACTTGAGTTATAGTACCTGATAAAAATACCTTCATCTTATTTAGGTTAAAATATTCTTAATTTATCCTTAGATTTAAGAATATATAATTTGTATCTAAATATATTAAAGTAAAAATATTTGGGTTATTAACTTTCAAAATATTATAAGTAGTGTTCTATGTAAGGGGTATTATGAAAATAAAATTAGGATTATAAAAAGCTGTATTGACCACCTCAGCCCAAAATTATTAAGGTATTTAGAATTTTTTATAGATATTTTTTACAATATATTATAGAGTTGTATTCCATGTTTAAACAACCCCCCTTTATTTAAGAGTTTTTGAAGAGAAAAAATAATGGTTATAAATGTGTGAAATAAAAAGTTATTCTTTCTTTATAAACTCTCTACCATGGTCACTCTAAAAGGATATGATATTATAACCTTTTAAATTTTCTATATTTATTAGAAAATTTAATAAAACATTTACAAGAATATTTCATATGTGCTAAGAAATAAATCCCTTTAAATCTTATAAAAACATAAACAATTACTAAAATGTAATATTTACATCATATATTGGAATCTTGGGTTGGATTAATACTAGATCATCAGAATTTGTAGTGAACACTTCCTATTTTAATATTAAAGAATATTTTTTTTTTCTTAATAATTTTTAAAGGCTTAGATAGAATATCCTCTTTGAAATTTAATTTAGGAAAATCCCCTAAAAGTTAGTGCTACTTTAGTTTGAAAAGTGTGTATATGCTATAATGACCATGGTGCATATGCCACAACCAAGAATATATATCTTATAAAATCAAAATTTTATATATTGTCAAGGAAGGGATTTTATATTAATAATATATAATTTTTTAAAACAATATCCAAAAAATAATTTGTTCCCTTATAATCAAACACATTTTGAATGTCATTATCAAAGGAAACTCTAAAACCATTATCATATTATTTACTAATACTTAGTAAATTATTCATTAATTTTATTAACATATAAGACATATTTGATAATATTGTAATTAATAAAACTAGTGGTACATATACCAATGATATTACTCCTTGAGTTATCACTAATAGTAATATGTTTACCATCAATAGTTTTTTGGTGGTTGAACTTAGAGTATTCACTACACGTATTCCTTTATAATCCATTTTACATGTGCTATATACCACCATTGGATTTTCTATATTGATATTTTTCCTATAATGTAATAAAGATACTAAATATTTTGGTGCTGAAATGAATTAAATTCTACTAATATTATACAAAAGAGATTTTAGAACACAAAGGTTTTTGATGTGAATGTATTTCCTATATAATTTAGAGACAAGTAAACCCTTTTGGATCTACCATAATGAGAATTTCTATAATTCCATTTATACATAATATATTAAATTTTATGGAAATATTTACAATTTTTTGTTGAGATATACCCCTTATAAATTTAAATGTTTTTTAGAACATTATTTAATTAATATAACCAATTTTAAATTGGTTCTTACCATAATATTTTCAATCAAAAATTTAATCCAAGTACTCTTAACCTTGGATAAATTTTAATAGAGTATCTATATGATCTTTAATAGTGGAATAAAATGTATCCATACTATATTGACTTTTTAGTTTTATGGTCAATTCCTCTATTTCTTTGGAGAGTTTATTCTTTCCAAAATTTAATTTAATATATTTAGTTATAAATTCATTGAAATTTTTGGTACATTCATAGAATCCATACTATAGTTTATCTCTAGAAATTTTAAGATCTTCATGATACAAATAACTTAAAGAACAAGAATAATTAACAGGAATTGCCTTTTCATTTTCCTCTATTTCATTTATGATCCATTTGGTGTTGTCATCAATTGATTTAGTTGGGTATATAGAGTATTTTCTTTCACTCCATGTTTAAATATTTAAAGGTTTATAACTATTTTTTTATTTCATTTTTTATTTAAAATGGGATAATCTAGTTTGATTTTCCACTTATTCTTACATTCATAAAAATTAACTTCAACTTTATCTCTTGGTTTTACTTTTCGTCATGTAAAAAGGATTTAATTTTCCTCATAAACATTTTGGTATTATTTTCCAAGTGAAAAATTTTAGTGTCACTCTTGGAAGAGATATACAAAAAAATCTTTGAAATCATTGGTCTTTTTCCTTGAACTCCTTGTCTTTATTTTTAGTTTTCCTTTTAATTTTGATATCATAGGTCATGAGAGGCCCTATAAGTTCCTCCATGGGCATGTTTTTAATATAATTTTATTATTAAATTATAATTTAATTAAGTGATCAAGAACTTTGAAATTATCAAAGGATCTTCTTCATGAGTATTTTTATAAAAATATTGTCACTGATATATTTTCTACCATTCAAAATTTAAATAAATTAAGTAAACAATTCCATAATTTATTCATTATAATGAATGATAAAACGTTTAAAATCTTTCATATACATGTAAAGACAAGTTTAATTGATATTGTTCCTTCATGTGTGACTTAAAGATGTTTCTAAATTCCATGAGAAGTTTTACATGTGGAAATATGATTAAATTCATTAATTTCTAAACCAAAATTATGAGAATAAATGGTGAGATTAGTGGATAAAGAAAGCATCACCTTATAGGGTCTAGAGGACTCCATACACACCATGTAGTAAAATTAATTCTAGTATTCCATTATAGCTAACTCATTATGGGATCTATATACGATAAATAAATATGTAACTATAGTTTTTGTAACTCATAATATTAACTTCCATGGTACCCACTCTAGTGTAACCTACAAGGTTATCTTCTCAACCTATTGGAGTATTCTTAGTGGGTTATTAGGAGAGGATACAGTCTATTTTGGAAGGATAACTATGTTGGATAGAATATTTTATTTAATTTATATCCCACACTAAATATAAGATTTAAAATAGAAAAATAAATATCATAACTGCAAATATTTGGTTCTGGATAAGTAACATAACAAACAATTCAACAACATTTAACTAGTTGATGAAGATATTCATTATGTATTCTCCCTTATGAAATTAGGTAACTATATTTAAATGTATTTACATAAAATGATATATTTATTTCAAGAAAAAAATCTATTGTTAAAGGCTATTTAGGGGGATCCTATATTGAATAAGGTGATATTTTTAATTTGGTATGCCAACTATAGTATATTTATGACTAACAATTTAATATTGCATAGATAGATTTACAAAGCCTCAAAATAATTTGGTTGTACTAATTTGGATTTGATGACTGAGGAGAATATTTTCCTTAGATATTTATAGGCCTAACTCTCCATGATAATTCTTGGTAGCTATATAGAATAATTCATATTCTAGAATCCTTTATTGTTTTTCTGTCTTTACAGTTTCTCAACATGGAACTGCTATCCTTGGAAAGTAGACTTGACAGTGCAGTGTTTTTAGTAAGTTTTCTAATTCTCAAGGAAGACCAAAATAGAACCAAATATCAGGTATTTCAAGTCAATATAAATTATATTTAGAGGGATATTTTCAATTTGATCAAAACACTAGCCCTAGAAATTTAGGGACTTCACATTAATCCCTCCATGAGAAAACTTGAGATGTACTTTCATACTTTAAATATTTTAGATAACATGTTAAATGTGAACTAGATTTATTTATAAACCCCTATAAGTGAGTATAAGATGAAATTTTATGGATCTTGTATGAATATAATAATGCATAGTGGGGGATCATTTGTGACTATTGTGGATCATTCATTTTGGATTTCATTGATTATTAGGGAGTCGGAGACTCTCTTATCTTGGATTCTCAATAACATAGAAATGGTATTTCCCTTTTTAGGGATTTTAATGTCTACTTAGAGTATATGGAAACCAACTCAGTTTTGGTGTTTAATTGCAAGTCTAGCTCGACACACATGCACCAGTTGGTTGTATGTACTTTATGAAAATGTAGGAGTTTGATTAACCAAAGAACGGTTATTCTTCATATTTTATCTAAAGGGAAATTGAATACCAAATATCTGGATTCTAGGGGAACCTAATAGAATGCATAAAAGTGTTTAATATCCTTGGATCCATCTCTTATAGATGTATTAGTGTTGCGTTTTATTCTGCACTTGGGAACCACAATACTTCCCTAGAGTTTTTTCACAACTTTTAACAAAAATATAGGTTTTTTATATAAAATCATCCATGGATTTTAAATCAAATGAAAAACTCAATATAAATAAAATATTCTGTTTTCCCTATACTTATTTAGTAAGTGTATATGTTTGGTTTCTAAGGATTAAAAGGTTATTTCTCTAGGTGGAAAAAGGAATTAGATACCATAAACCCAAGATGAACATACATTAAAAAAGAAACCATGTACAATATTCAACAATACCACCATCCTAAATTATATATTATTGATGAATATCACAATTAATAGCTAAATTACACTTCATACCAGGGTGTGTCCCCATGTTGACTAAATATAATAAAACTTAGGTGGGATTCTCATCATAACCATGATATTTTAGTATCTCTTAGTAACTAAGTAAGGAGAAGGATGAGATATTTGGGAGAATCAGTTGTAGGATTAGGTAGGCTCAAACACATATCACAAAGAAATCAACCTTGGGGATACTATCCAAGTCTCTTATAATTTACTCATATGTTCTGAACATATGATTAAATAGAATATTGGTTATAACTCTTTATAACCCTTTCTGATATATCTCCCCCTAAATTTAATCTTATAAGATATAATAATCAATGATAGATTACATGGATAAGATACCAGACACTAAAAATTTTTATTCAAATTTTTTAAAATCATAGGATATTATGTTGATCATAGAATATAATTAAGACACATCATGATATTAATATACTATATAATATGATTATCCAAGGAAGATTCACCTTATAAAATACCTATATCATAAGAGATAATATACCCATATAGAAAGTTACATCAATAGAAATATTACCATAAAATATATCATATCATCATATAGAATATGGTCAATATACATCATAATCATAAATGATTTAGGTAATATCATTTTCAATCTCCCTCTTTCAATAAAGCCATGAATACTTTGTATCATTTCACATTATATTATATCACATACAATAATTTTTGAAATAATATCCAAAACTCTTTATGAATATCTTCCAAAACAATTTTTTAAATCTATCATGGAATTCTCCATGTAACACATCATATGAAACACCTTGTGAATATCCATACAAAAACTCCATTTTGGATAAACATTAATACCTTTTTAGAGCATCTCTCAGAGTTTTGTCAACTCAATCCCCATTCAATCAACCAAAAAGTGTAACACAATGGGCCTTTGTAAAATTGAAAATAAATATGATTTCTTGAATTCATAAATTTAATAAAATAGGGGTCACTAGAAAAGCTTCAATTTTACTCAAGATATAAAGGGATATGGAAAGACTTCCATAAAAACACATGTATCTCTATAATTATATCCACTAGTTTTATAATATAAAAACATGTGTAATAATATAATCTATTTTTATAAAACATAAAGTGACCATGGGAAATGGATTATGTCAATCCCATATATCCTCCTCATTTATTCTAGATTCTCTAAGTATATACTTTCTAGTTCTATGAATATAACACATGTAATTCATCAAAGAAAGTGAGCACATCACATTCCCCTCACCCAAGTAGATAATCATATCATATGTAAATTATATAGGTATAAAAATATACTTCCTCTGTCTATCTCAATCAATGGATATGATATCATACTTCTCATATGATAGTATAAATTCCATCTTGGTTAATATCTAACCGGTGACATGATTAACTACATACCCAACCACCCCTTGATCATCTAATTTACAAGGACTGAATAATAAATGTATCAAATTTTAAAGGGTTTCATGATTTATATCTCACTAAACTCAAGTAAAGAGATTCAATATAAATCATGCATACCAAGTATAATAAAGACATAGTATATGAAACTCCATATGGTATACTTAGTGGGTTATCCAACACATAAAGCTTATTTTGTGCCTCATGAGTATATGTTGTATATCTATATGAAATATTTCATATTCTAACCATGAAATTTCATCGTAACCTGTAATAATCCATGATGAACATTGGTTTGGGATAAATCAAAGTCATACTATGAGAGGTTAATCGTTATTCCATTTCATGAAAAGTATTATCCAATGTGGAATAATGATAAAATGGAGACTTCATTTTGTATAAAAAGATAAAATTTATATTCTTAAACTCATTTAAGAATATTAATAAATCTATAAATAATCTAACATATAATCACATCACATATGATAGACTGCTAAAGAGGTATTATATTTTCTACACTTTTTTGTGTTTTTTTGAACTAATTATATCTCTATATAATTCCTATTTCATCTCTTTGTGAGGATTTGATAAAAAGTCCCAATAAAATATTTTAGTGATTAAAAATAATTAAGGATGTCATATTGAATAATATTGAGACTTGGGAATCATATTCACAATGTCTAACTCCTTGAACAATTTTTCAAACTCATTTAATTTAAAACATCTAATGTTATGATTTTAATAATTTCTATTGTATACTTATAAATATTTCTAGATTCATCATCATCATCATCATTCTTATAATATTTCCATCAAAAAAATCTTTGAGATCATTTTATTAAAAAAAAGTAACACATTATATTTAGATTTAACATTATACCCTAAACTTGTTTAAGATAGAGTAAATTTATTTTGAATTTTGACTTATCTAATATTTTATTTGTTATTATTAAACTTCTATAACTCAAAATATAATCCCACTAGACTCTTAGAAATTATATTATCTTTTTAATATTATTTTTAGATACACAAAATTTTATGTGTTATAAAATAACTCGTATTTCCATTTAGTGAGGATATGTAATAAATAAGTTACTGTATATATATCATATATGATATTCTATGTGTTTGGAGTGTTGTTATAAAAAATAATATTTTATTCATCAAATTATATAATTTATGGGTGGTGGGATCATATCCATAATATTTTAAAAAATATCTTGTCAAACACTTTTTCCTAAATAAAACTCATTTTATCCTTATCTTTTATTAAAACATGTTATAGAATCTGATGAATCATAAACTAAGTGTATCAAAACCATCATCTCTTATTTTTTATAAAAACAATTTATTAATAAACAACTTCTCTTATCATATAAGATATGTAATATAAAAATACACACCCTTTATTTAGATCCATCTAGGTTTTATATATTCATTGGAATTCAAATCCATGACTCAAAAACTTTTTTCATCCTCATTTGAATAAAAACTACATGATCCATCAATTATTTCATTGATTTTTAACTCCTACTTATTAAAATTACTTGTAAAAGATGCATTTGGAATCATATACCCTTCAAAATTGATGAATTTATTTATATAACATTGATACCAAACATAGAATTTCCATGTATTTTTACAAACCCCTTCAGATAGCCTAGAAAATTTCCATAATATGGAAACATTTCCCTTCCTTCCTGATACCTCCTTTGGGTTTCAATATCCAATGATGATTATTGGATGATCCAACCTTTTTATTATAGATTTATACATTACCCTTTTACACTATTATCACAACACCTAAGCATAAAATTCACATATAATGATAATCTATCATCAATAAAATGAGGAGACCAGGAAAAAAATTATTAAAATAATTAATATTATCAAAATATTTCCAACAATTAATCTATAATTAATTCCACAGTAAAATAATATGTTAAAATCTATTTCTAGTCTCACCAATTCATTATCACACTCAATCACATTGATTATATGAATGAATACTAAATTTACTTCACTAATTTTTTATATATTTCCTTTGAAACATCAAGTGAATAAATATATGATTATTTTAAGAATCCATGTTCATGTTTTGAATAAATTTAATAGTTGGTTTCTCAAGATGGTGTCACCCTAATATATAGAATTTTTCTTATGTTTTAGAACAACTATTAAGTTTCTATACCAGTATAAGAATTTACTTACATTAAGATTATCCTTTTAAATATCGATCTCAAAGTCAGGTTCAGTTATGAGAATTCCATTAATCTATAATAGAATCATTTATCAAATGAGTATCATGTTTTATATTCATTTAATAATAATTTTTATTAAATTTTCCCCCACAAAAATGATGACCCCTTTATAATTTTATATCATATCCATTAGTGGGCTAAAAAAATATTTCACTAAGATTTGGGGAATTTTAGATTTTCTCACATCAATTATATATATAGGAAGTCCATAATGACAATCATATCATATATGAAACATATATAGTTGACTAGAAAAATCCTTTTCAAATCTATCATATGGATAAACACAACTCTATTACTCTCATAACCTAATCTTATTAAGATTTCCTAGCTAATTATAACCTAAAAAATCTAAAAATGTGAAATTAATCCTATTACGGTCACTCATTACTTTTTTTTCATTACAAAATATAATATAGGGGCATCCAGTTTTAGTATGAAAAATCTAGTTAGATGATTTAGGTATTGAGAAGTGTTTGCTTTCGATGTAATCTAGAACTTAGTATTTTAAGGGGTTTAAAATATACCATCTTATATCTTGTATTCCTTTTACATGTATTCATGATTTTGAAGAATTATTTTAGAATCATATTACCTTTACTAAATCAATATGTTAAAACTATATTGATATATAACTATTTACATAACTCATAAATTGTGTTTTTAACCCAAATTAATGTCTAACTATATTTATACATATCAAATGTTTCTTGGATGTTTCGACTTATTGATATTGATCATAACACACATATAATATACATCATTTCCAAAATTTAAAAAAAACAACTATCACATAAATACATAATCCAAGAACTCAAAGTTTTAGTGTCTTTGGATTCTAGCTACATAAATGTATTATTTCACATTATTTCATTAATATATCTTAAAAATAACCTACTCACATGATATCCTTATATAAACCTCATACTTAACACTATAATTTATTTTTATTATAAAATTAAAACATAATTAGTGAGATCGAATTATCAATTAGGGTAAAAAACATATCATCAAGCCATAAATGTATTAGATCATGAGCATGTCAGGAAACATGAACATGGGAGAAATATCTTATTAAAAATAACATGAAATTATAATGGTTTTCCATAATGAATGATATAATTCTATATAACATTAAAATAATCAACATAGAAGAATAACATATATCATGTAGTAATAAGGTAGAGACATTATATAGTATTCATGGGATAAGGGGAATAACATGGGCATAATAATTCATAACATTATGAACATAACTAATCGAAATAATCTTCATATATAAATTTTTGGACATAAATAACCACAGTAATTTACATGAATTATCTTTTGGACATAGATAATAAAAATCATGTCCACACATTATCTTATGAACATAGTTACTCACAATCTTGTCCATGCATTATCATGTGAACATAGCTAATCAAAATTGTAAGAACTTGGGTTTTCATATGAGGTATGAATCCTTTATTTTTAAGTTTTAATGTTCAAGTATGGCCTTATTTGAATGAACTTTGAGTTCATGGAGGTATCAAGGTTGTATGTGTCATGTTTGGATCTTGTAAACCATGTTTTGGGGTATAATAGGCATGGTGAACGGTTAGAGTAAACTATGCAGAGCAGGTTTCATGATTAGATCAAACCATGTGAGGCTAGATAGTGGGGAGCTATATAAATCCCTATTATTCCAAACCATTCTATTTCGGTTGCATGGTCATGTGGTATCCTTTACAATTTTAACATAATATTTCTTCAAAATTTCTACATGGTTAGTCAAACTATGTGAGGAAACCATGCGAGTTCCCCTACCCTGTAGCTAATCATGAATAGTTAGTGCACAATTTGTCAAAACATGTTCCTAAACCTTTAAGCCCCTTTATTTTATGTAATTTTATAATTTTAAATTAAATTAAAATCAAGTTTAACCTAAATATTTTTTTTTCTATCCCATGCAGTAAAGCTCGCATTTAGAGATCTCCTTGGGTGACTATCCTTGGTTTTGATTTCATTCCTCTATTTGATCTCTGATTCAATCACCACTAATATCATTGGATAGACATCGGTGATTACTCTATTCCTTTTTATCCATTCATCATTGTTATTCCTATTGAAGATACTATTTAGGAGTAAGTTGATTTTCCATAATTTCAGGTTCTTCATCCATTCTTCATTTTTCTTCTGATCTGACTCAAATCAAGAGTTGATACTGGATAATCACTCTACTACCAAGCTACATTAAGTGGTCTATAATTTTTTACATTGGTTTTGGTGATTTATTAACCTAGATTTCATTGTTCCACCTACCAAAATTTCCAGCATAGCGTCAAAATTTAAATGATAATTTGAATTAAGTGAATCAAGACCTATTAGGAAAACCCTTAGGTTTCCTTAAGATTTGTTGGTGGTTTCTTCCCCAACCAAGGCCACCTATAGGGTTCACCATATGAAATAACTTTGTTTATTCCATGTTAAACTACCCATGGGGTGATTTTATTCTTTCCTAGTTAGCAAAATCCCTTTAATAAATGAATTGAATTGAATAAGATGTTTAGGATATGGGTTTAATCCTTTTACATGTGATATTATTTTGATATTGAATTTTTTCTATTTCCCTTAATTATAAATGGTTGGGCTAAATGAGTGGGTATACTCATTGGTTGCCTTTGAATTTGATTTTTGATATATGAGTGGATATACCCATGAGATGAAATTTAATTTTAATGTTTATATGAGTGGGTATAATCATATGGAATGAAATGGTAAATGTTATAAAATGGTAAATGGTATGAAATTTTAATTGATTCCATATATACAATAGATGATGCTCCTTAGATCTTGAACATGGTAGTGGAGTCCTTGGACGGAGTATGATCCCTGGTTCTTGATTCTGTAGGATGCCACAGACCTTACTACCCCTTGTATCTTCTTTCTTGGAATTGTGTAAGACATGTTTGGTTGACATGATCCTAGAAATCCAACCAATGCCTAACCATGTTTCCATCGAGATGCTCTTGGGACTCGATGAGGATTCATTGATCTTCTAAACCTTGGATACATCCCTTCATGTTCTGAAACTTCATTATATGGAACAGTTGTAGTTATTGTGACATTTTGATTATATGACATGGCCATGGGAAATATGTTGTTCTTGGTTGAATAGATCGGTCGTGGTTACTCTAACTCTTCGCTGTATGGAAAGTTCATGGTTGAAATGATATGTATGGATGTATGGTGAGGTCATGTTTGTTATTCCTATTTATATTGTACCTTCTTTATTAAGAGGTTGACACTTGTTTTTTAGGGAGCCTTGAGAGGATAGTTAGTATCTATTTCTTAGTATTGGACATGCCATGGGCACTTTACATTTCCTTACTTCTTACTTACTTAACTTTCAAACTACTTAGTTTGTTATATTGCATAGATGGGAATTGTATAGATATCTCGGTGGTTACCTATAGGGATTGTATCACGCACCCTATTTGGTCCACCGTTGGGTTCCTAAATAGACCATTTGAATTCAGTTAGAGATAGGAAAAAGTGACCATAGTTTGAGGGTTGATTTTCTACCATGCTTAGAATCAAGGGAGAATATGACTGATCTGAGGCTCGTGATGCTATTTAGAGATAGCACTTTTTGAATTTTTTATAATTTGTATACTTTTATTGTATCATACTTCTATGTACCTATTTTGGTTGCTTTTTAGATACATGTATCATCTTCATTGTATATGAGACACTTCTGGATTTGATATGAATTAATTTATTGTTCATGTATCCATTGTCTTATTGTTTACTACTTCTGCTACCTATATGTTATTTATATTCTATTTTGTTACACTCTAGTGATGAGTTCATAGTAAACACCTAGGCCCTCACTACTAGTAGGAAGCCTATGGCATTTGGGGAGATGATCTTGAGGTTGGTAGCCAACTAGTCACAGGGTGCTATTGAGGGGAATCTGAGTCTGGGACATTACAAAGTGATATTAGAGCATTTATTTTCTAGTTTTCTTTACTATTTGATGATAATATACTAGTATAAAAAGGTATTTCAGTTTAATAATGGGTCGTGTCTGGGATTATCTAACCCAAGTATAAGAAAAATCCAATTTTCCTCATATTAAATTTTTAAATTCTAGATTTTTTACTAATACAATTGATTTGATTCTACAATTGGGTGATTCACTTGGGTTGTTATATTATCAATGATGTGAATATGGGTTATTTTTCTATTAAAACATGATGAGATAAGGGTATTCCATCCCATGCATCATTTTAGACCCTTCCTAGAAATCACATGTCATTTATTATTCCATGATATATAGGATGCATTACTTTCTTACATGATATTGTGATAGGTGTTATAATATATGTACCTACTATTGTGATAGATTTTTTGTAGTGGATAGAGAAGGTGAATCCATATTTCAATACATAAGGAGTATGGGCCCTTATGTACTAGAAAGTGGCACACCTTTTGATTCAATTATTTAAAGTGAATTTTATATGGTATGGATTATATGGGCAACGAATTTTGGTTTATGAGGTGTTATGGGCCCTCATGAATTGGAAGTTGGGTAACCATTGGTTAAAAATTTTGAATAAATAAATGATAGAAATTAAATGTAAAATTAATATGAAATTGAAATTAAAGGTTGAACTTGGAAACAAAGACTTGGCCTAGACCCATATTTTGAGTGGGTAAGAGACAAAGTCTCTAGTAGTTTTGGTGACTATTACTTTTACAATACTGGTATTAGGAGCAGTTTTTGTGGTATGGCTTGGTTTTAGGAGGCTTTTTACTTTTACTACATTTTTGAGCTACGAACTTGGATGATGTTTTTTCTAAGGTGTTTGTTTAGCATTGTAGAGACATACTGCCAAGATGACCTCCATTCTTACACCAAGAGGGTGGTGATGAAAACCCTTAAGAGTAAGGGGCCATGGGCTACTGGTGGATACTCCTTTAGTTCTATATATGCCCCCATCTATTGTTCTAGACACGGTTGATGTGGTATAGTTCTGCAAGGGATTTTATTGTTTCATGAAGACTTTTCAGGGAGCACCAAAACCTGCCTTATCTATGGCTGAGCTGACATGTGTGTTCCAGTAATAGCATCCTCCCACATTCTTAGTGGATGGAAGTCCATAGTATATTGAGTTGTGGATAGAGACTATATTATCGATCTTTGAGCATTTGGAGACACGTCTTGAGAGGAGAGTGAAGATCATGATATTTATGCTTCGTAGAGAAGCAAATCACTGGTGGGATATTATAAATTGGGATGAAAGGCTATGTGATATGGTTTATGGCGAAATCTAAACCAGGTTCTATGACTATTTCTACCTCGAGACTCTATAGGAAGAGTGGGAATGAGAGTTCATGAATCTAGAGCAGGGCATTATGATGGTTTTGGAGTACTATGGAGAGTGAGACACATCAAAGAGGGTCCCCAAATTTCTATCAGATCTCAGGTCAACATGTTTATAGTGACCTATATTACTGAAATTTTGAATCTAGAATAGATTATAGAGTGAATCTTGAGGAAGGTTGAGGGCGTATAGAATAGCAGTGCAATCTATTAACCAAGTGGTTTAGTGTCTCCAAGAAGGAAGCATCATTATGTGGCTTCCCATGAGATGAGTACCAGTCAAGGTGTGAGAACCAGTGGCTTTGTGTTCTATCGTTAGTGTGGTATATGGGTCTACATGAAGAATCAGCGTGACTGAAACCCATTCAAGTGCTAAGCTTGTGGAAAGATGGGCCACGTGCGGCGTTTCTGCAGGACCTTCCCTCCAGCTGTGATTGGTAAGGGGTCATCTCTAATACTAGGTTCAGGAGAATGATTCATAGCTCTTCATCAAATAGGGAGTCAAAATAGTATTGATCGATCATTCTAAGGTAATGGTGGTCATGCCTAATGCAACTAGACATCAGTTACATTGAGACATTAGAGTCAACCTACTCCAGGTGGTGAGGTTGTATCACAGGGTCGTGGTTCAAGCTAGATCTATTCTGTACAGCCATCCCTTAAGGAGAAAGGTATTGAACTGTCTATAGTGAGTGGTATGATTCTAGTATCCTTTACTATTCCATATTCTCTTTTTAATATAGGATCATACCATAGTTTTATATCTTCGTTATACTATCTTTTGAGAGTGTTGTGAAAATAGACCCATTGTTGTGAATCATAACAGATGGTGTAAGATAGTATAGGGAGTTCCCCCTTGAGGTTGGTGGGTGTCACTTCATCTAAAATATTTATTTCCTCAAGATTATAGGGTTTTATTTCATACTCGAGATGGACTGGCTAGTAGCTTTTCAATATTATGTTAACTTATATCATCATAGGTTGACTCTGACATCACCAGAGGGTGTAGTTCATACTCACAAGGGTGAATGGGATTTCCAGGTAAGACGATATAGACCATAGCATCATGGGCTGAGTAGGATGATATCCCAAATTACTAGTTTGTATCTAGAGGATCAAGGAACATGTCAGATATAATTTAATCCAATGGTTGATCATTTCATTATGTCTTCCCATATGACTTTTCTAGGTTACCTCCTAAGAGAGAGGTTGATTTCTCCATCGAGCTAGTATCAAGAGATAATCTGGTATCTGTTCCTTCTTACAGGATGGATATGATGGATTTTTAGTATCTCAAGAGTCGGCTAAAGGATTTGGAGGAAAAGGGGTTTATTCGAACTAGTACTTCTTTGTGGGTTTCTCAGGTCCCTTTTTCAAAAAATGAAGATGGTACCCTTTTTCCATGCATAGATTACTAGAAATTGAACTAGTTTACAGTTAAAAACTGTATCCCTTATCATAAATAGATGAACTATTTGATTATCTTTGTAGAGATTGAGTGTTCTCAAAAATTGATTTGAGATCTAAATATCAATAGGTGAGTGTTAGACTTGTAGACATACCTCACACAGCTTTTCGTAGCATGTATAGTCTATATGAGTATCTGGTTATGTCATTTGGTATTACGAATGAACCAATAGTTTTCATATAACTAATAAATAGAGTCTTCTATTCTTATTTGAATTTGTGTATGTTGGTTTTCATGGAAGATATCTTTTTTGTTTTCTCAAAATCAACATGAACATGCTAAACATCTTTATATCATTTTGGATACACTGAAAGAGCATCAATTATATGCTAATATCACAAAGTTCCACTTATGGATGTATCATATTCACTTCCTAGGTCATGTTATCTTAGAGAAAAGAGTATCAGTAGACCCATATAAGGTGAGATGTATATTTTTCTGGGAGAATCCCAATAACATTTTTGATATACAGAGTTTCTTGGGGCTAGATTATTATTACATTTGTTTCATACAGGACATCTCTTTCTTAACAGCACTGTTGAATATCTTGACTAAGAAGGGTGTGAAGTTTGTATGGTTAGATTATTACAAGATAGCCTTTACGAAGCTAAAGGGGAGATTGAATTTAGAAATGATCCTGAAGCTACACTATGTACTATGAGTAATCAGATATCGAGCTTGGAGAAATGCTGATGTAGTGGGATAGAGTTGTAGTGTGCGGGTCTCGGTAGTTGAGGAAAAATGAGAGGAATTTCTCAATGCATGATCTTAAGTTATCTATAGTTGTTCATGAATTTCACTATTAAATACATTACATATTGGTGGATAATTTTTTAGTGTACATAGACCACAAAAGCCTCAAGTACATTTTTATACAGTGTGGTATGAACCCGAGGTAGTGAAGGTGGGTGGTGTACCAACAGTCTTTTGAATTTGATATTTCATACATGCTGGGTAAAGGTAATGTAGTGGCGGATTCACTAACTATGAGGACTTAGATATAGGCAATTTAGAAGGCTAGTATCAAGTGGATTCTTATGGATTTGTTCTCCAAGATGCACTTGGAGGTGAAGGATAGTCAAGGACAAACTTATTGATAATCCTTAGATGGGAACTCTACCCTACTGGATAGAGTGAGGATGAGGTAGATATAAAATTGAGAGGGCCTAGTCCTATATGAGAGTGTGGAGGGTGGGGACCCACCTGCTGGATGAGTCATAATCGAGGATGAGATCTTGCATATCCATGGTTTTTTTTGGGTTCCAATGGACATATGTGAGGAATTGTTGTAGGAGTTTCATAACTCAACATAGTCAGTGCATCCCAGAGTCACCAAGATGTACCATTACTTGTGACGTCAATATTGGTAACTGGGTATGAAGAGCGAGGTAGAAAGTTTTTTATGAGGTGTTACACTTGTCAGCAGGTCAGAGACCATCCGGAATTTTATAGAAATTACTTATTCTTGGGTGGAAATGGGATGCTAACCCGATAGATTTCATGATCGGTTTACTGAGGTCACCTCAAGGTAACGATGATGTGTGGGTTGTTTTTGATAGGATCACAAAGTTTTATCATTTCTTACTGATCAAGGATACCTTTAGTGTGGTTGATCTTGAGAGGTTGTATATCCATGAGATAATACAACTTCATAGGGTCCCACGCACTATCGTTTCAGATAGGGATGCTCATTTTACATCTTGTTTTTTGTAAATTTTGTAGAGGGAGTTGGGTAAATAGGTGATTCTGAGAATAGAAACCACCCTCAGACTATTTTCTAGTTAGATCATACAATATAGTTTCTTTAGGACATGTTGTGAGCATGAATCCTAGATTTTGGGGGCTCTTGGGAGAGGCATATACAACAGGCTAAGTTTTCCTACAATAACAGCTATCAAGTGATGATATAGATGGAACATAAGGAGGATTTATACTATATTCTATTATGATCACCTATATATTGGTTATAGGTAGCTGGGTAGCTTTACTATGACCACATCTCATGTATGAGACTTCTGATCATTTCCATTTGATTCAGAAGTGGATAAATACTGCATAGTATCGATAGAAATCTTATATCGATCGCTACAGACTACCACCATAGTTCAAGGTTATAGATAGGTTATTTCTACATTTTTCAACGATGTTGGGACATAGATGGGTCAGGAGATAGAGTAAGATTTAACCTCAATATTTTGGTCCATTTGAGATTATTGAGAGAGTTGGGTTGGTAGCCTATCGGTTTTAGTTACCTTAGAGGTATCAATCCATGCACGATGTCTTCCATGTATCTCAGTTGTGCTTCTATCATTCAGACCCATATCATTCTTTTCAGCCTGAGGAGGTTGAGTTATAAGAAGATGTGTCCTTCAAAGAGAATAAAATACATATTTTTGAAAGGATCATGAAGTTTCTCTAAGGCTATTCAGTTACTATAATATGGGTACTATGGAAGCATGGTCGTTTGTAGTATGATACTTGATAGTGGGAGGTCGACGTATGTGCTCAGTGGCTAGAGTTGTTCTTAGACAAATCTTGAACAACCTTTAGAGGGAAATTTGGTGACGAATTGCTTTAAGGGGAAGACTGTAAGAACTTGAGTTTTCATATGAGGTAAGGATACCTTATTTTTCAGTTTTAATGTTTAAATATGGCCTAATGTGAATTAACTTTGAGGTTATGGAGATATAAAGGGTTTCTAGGGCTTATTCAGAGCCTAGAACCCAAGTTTTTGGGTCGAATAGGTCTGGCGCATGGTTGGAGTAAACTGTGCAGGGTAAGCTACATGGTTCGATCAAACTGTACAAGGTTGGATAGTGGGGAGCTACATGACACACATTTATGCCCAACTATGCGATTTGGGCCACACAAACATGTGGTAACCTCTAAAATCTTAATAGAGGAGTTTTGCACTATTTCTACATAGTTAGTCAAACTGTACAAGGAAACTATGTAGGTGCCCCTTCACTACATCTAATCATACATGGTTGGCGCATGGATTGTCAAACCAAGCACCTAAACCATTAACCCCCTTTATTTTAGATAATTTTATAATTTCAAACTGAATTAAAATTTAATTTAACCTAAATATCTCATTTTCTCTCTCGCACAACAAATCTCTCATTTGAGTGCTCCTAGGGTGATTATCCTTGGTTTTGATCTCATTATTTCGTTTGATCTCTGATTCAAGAAATGCTCATCTCTTTAGATGTGAATCTATGACTAATTGATACCTTTTTAGCCGTTCATCATTATTCTTCCTATCAATGATGATATTTAGGTGAAAGTTGATTTTCCCTAAATTCAGGTTCTTTGTCTGTTCTTAATTTTTCTCCCAATCTGAGTTGAATCAGAAGATAATACAAGATGATAAATATACTACCAAGAAACAGTAATTGATATATACTTTTCCCATTGGTTTTAGTGATTTATAGATCTATTTGTCATTGTGTCTCCTGTCGGACTTCCTGGCACGGACCCGAAATAGAAATGATAATTTGAATTAAGTGAATTGGGACCTATTAGGGAATCCCTTAGGTACCCTAGAGATGTGTTTGTGGTTTTTTCCACAACCAAGGATTCCCATGGGGTGAACTATATGAATTTACCTTGTTTAATACATGTTAAACTACACATGGGGTGAGTTGATTCTTGGCCAGATAGAGTAATCCCTTTAATAAATTTATTGAATTGAATGAGATGTTTAAGATATGGGTTTCATCCTTTTCCATGTGATATAATGTTAAAATTAATTTTTTTTTATTTTATTTAATTATAAATGGCTGGCATAAATGAGTGGGTATACTCATTAATTGAATTTGATTTTGAGTTTTGATATATGAGTTAGTATACTCATGGGATGAAATTAAATTTGAATGGTTATATGATTGGGTAGACTCATATGGTATGAAATGGTAAATGGTATGAAATGGTAATTGATTCCATAGAATGCTTGGAAAATTTTCCTTAGATCTTGAACATCCTATTGGATGCCATTGATGGAGTATGCTATTTGGATATTGATTCTGTGGGATGCCTCGGGACTTACTACCACTTGGATCTGACTTTCTTGCACTTGTATAAGACATGTTCAGTTGTCATGCTCATAGGAATCCAACCAGTGCTGAATCAAGTTTACATCAAGATGCTCCTAGGACTTGATGAGGATTACTTGGTCTTCTATACCTTGGATCTGTCCCTTCATGGTCTGACACTTCATTATATGGTACGACCATGGTTATTGTGACATTTTGATTATACAACATGACCATGGGAAATATGGTATGCTTGGTTGACCAGATCATTCGTGGTTACTCTGATACTTTACTATATAGAATTTTCATGGTTAACACGATATGTATGGATGTATGGTGAGGCCATGTTGGTTATTCTGGTTTCTATTGTATCTTCCTTGTTAGGAGTTTCACACTTGTTTTGTAGGGATCCTTGAGAGGCTAGTTAGTATCTGTTTCTTAGTAATGGACATGTTATGGTAACTTTACATCTTTTTAATGCTTACCTGGTTTAATTTCACACTGCTTATCTTATTATATTGAACAACCTAGAATTGTATAGATCTTCAAGTGGTTACCTACTAGGATTGTATCTCACACCCTATTTGGACAACTATTCGGTACTCGAATAGATTATTTGGATGCATGTAGAGATAGGGGAAAGAACCCATAGTTTGAGGGTTGATTTTGTTCCATGCTTAGGATAAGGGGAGCATGTGACCAATCTGAACCTCATGAATCTATTCAGATATAGCAATTTCGTAATTTTTTGTTCTTTGGATACTTGTATTGTATTGTAATACTATGTACCTATTTTGGATACTTTGTAGATATTTATACCATCATCATTTTATATGAGGAACTTTTGGATTTTTTATGTATTCCTTTATTATTTATGTATCCATTTTCTTATTATATACTGCTTCCATATTCTCCCCAGTGACACACCTAGGCCCTTGCTTCTAGTCGGAAGCCTCTAGCATTTAGGGAGATGCGTTTGAGGACATGTAGCAACCAAGAACAGGGCAATATTGAGTGGTATCTGGGTCTGGGACATTGCAAAAATCATGTCCATGAATTATATTATGAACATAGTTAATCATAATCATTTATACACATTATCATGTTGTTTTTTAACATATATTAAAAATTAATATAAATGAACCAATGTAAAATAAATGGGTTTTAATAAATTAATTTAAAATATATTTCAACATTAGTTACTATAACAACCAATATTGAAACTCCTCTAAATTTAGATATAAAAAAGTTCATTAGTGTTGATTTTTAATTTAAACTGACATTAAAATACATTTTCAAAGTTATTTTTTAATTAAAACTTGATATATGAAGCCTAAATATTTAATGATATTTATTTCAACTTTAAAACCAATATTGAAATATTTTTTCAACATCGGTTTTCTAATAACACCATCATTGAAAAAAAATTAATATTTCTATTTTTGGGGATTTAAAAGTATTTTTTTATAAAATATAACATTTAAAGTTGATTTCAACATCAGTTTTATTGAAAAACCAACTTTGAAAGTTGTTTTAACATCAATTTTCAAAATAACCAATGATAAATCTTTACAATTTTTATTATTATTTTAGAATATAATATAATATAATAACTAAGGACCTATAATTGTAGAAAATAGTATAATAGAGTAGAAAATTGGAAAAAAAAAACTCAATGTAAACTTAAATACTGCATTATTTAATAGAAAAATAAGAACACATCAAAATTTTATATATACATCTAAAAATTAAGAATACATAGAAAATAATCCAAAAATAATATTCTAAAGTGGTTTAAGTCTCAATATATATATGATGAACCATCATTAAAAACCTAAAAAAACAAATGTTATTAAATTAGAAAAACAATATATTAGTTTAAAACATAAGAATTGTAATGGAAGTAACCTTTTGAAAATCTATCATCATTCAAGTTTTGATAATCTTAAGAATGAATCATAAAACATAATAACCACATTCAACACATCCACTTTGATTATTACATTATGGTTATTAAAATACACTTTTAAAATAATAAATTATATATATGTAAGTCAAAACAAGTATTAAATAATATAAAAATTATATTGATATAATTTCACATATTTAATTTTATTTGGATCCCCTATCAAAAAATGATCATTATTAAAAACTTTCCATTACCTATTATATTTTCACTATGTTAATTATCAAAACATATGTAACAATAAAATTTTAAAAAATAATATATTAAAATTAAACTTATGATTTCAATAAATTTTCAAAAACTTTATGGACTCCTCCATGTAAAGAGAATAACCAATATGTCATTTTTTATGTGGGTAGAGTATATAAAACATCTAATACCCACTAAAATATAAAAAAGTTTAACATTGTTGAAATTATAATTAATAATAGTTCATAATTACATAAGTATAATTACCCATCATTGAAATGAATAAAAAACAACTAATATCTATATTTGAAAAATTTCTAGATATATATTTAACTCCAGAATCCTTATTTAGATGTTGAATTATCATTATCACTATTCACCATAGGGCTTTCTTGTCAACATTTGGGCATTCAGGGCCACGTGTTGGAATTTAATTACCATTGGGCCTATGGGCCATGTAATGGGTTTCATGACCACTGGGTCTATGAGACATGAAAGTATTCCCCATCAACCCTTAAAAGGGGTATTATAAAAAAATCAATAAAAAACTAAGGCCTTCAAGATTTTGGAATATTGAATTTTCATTGAAATATATTCTAGATCCAAAAAACCATAAATGTAGGTGCTCTCATTTTTTATGAAGTGAGTATGGAGATACCTAATTAGATAAGTAATAAATTCAATAACTATAAGTTAAGAAGTGAAAATTGAAATTGAAATTTACTTACACATGAAACAACGAAAACATGGGTACTGAGAGATCATCACCAGTAATAAGATATATGATATATTTTTTAAATATTATTAATGAATAATATCCCTCACATGTGTTAGTTATCCTAGAAAACTAATAAAACATATCCAATATAAAATAATTTAGGGATAATTTTTTTAACCCAACAGAAATCAGATAAGTATCTAAAAGTGCTGGTTTTAGGAAAAAAATTCTTTTAAAAATGATTCCATTGATTTTAAATACTTCTATAAAATATAAATATAAAAAAATTATAATAAATTTGAAATAAAATAAAAATAAAAATTAGGAAACAATGCATACATCATATGTAAATTGATTAGGACGCCTGGCTAGCCAAAGTAGAAAAATACCTATATTATATCAACTGTGGACACCTTCTCAGTGGGAAATGACCCTTGAGTAGTTTGATCAATAATATCTTATATTATTACTCTTACCATACCTAACTAGATATGGTGATGATGTATATAATCCCCCAAATTATATATTATTATATATGTTGCAATTTGTAAATGGGGATCCCAATCATGTAACTCACAATACATAGTCAAAACTGAATGAGGAGGTGATGGATCTGGGTAGAAAGATTATGCAGGCTACTTTTGTCTCACCATTTCTAAAAACATATCATGTACATATGATTTAATTTTATAATTTATCAAGTAATTAATCTCTCACATATTATCCTTAAAGGAAACTATTTCTCCGATATATTTTTATTCTCATGTTGTCATACTAGTATGAACAAAAACTATAATAATAACACCCGTCACATATCCTTTTATGTGACTTGAGTATTTTGGATTTCCAAAAACATTCACAAATATTTATATCCTACCCTCGAGTATAGAGGCCACCAACAACACATTATCTTGAAGTACATCCTAGAATGATATATTCAAAATTTATCTTAGTATGAATTTAAAAATAATAATATTCATGAAAAATATTAATTAATTTCTTAAAATATTAAAAGCTACTTATTTTGATGGATCCATAATAAACATACCCTTTTTATCCTCCCTGTTTTTCATTTTTTATGTTGAGTGGGAGGATATGGAGGGGTGAACTAAACATGTTTAGAGATGTTACTTGAGTTTTATCTTAATTATTCAAACTCTTCAACAATAATTTACTCCTCTAGTAAAGGAAACCCTCCACATGATAAAGTATGAGAGTATAAATTTTAGGATTAGATATATTGGTTTGATCTCAAGGATTCTTATTAAATAATTATAAATGAATAATTTATCAATTAATTAACAAATAATGTTACAAAATTGATTTTACATACAATAATTTTCATACCAAAATGGATTCCTCTCGAAAGCTGGTGATAAACTTATCCCATTTATTTTTATCTATAAAATAATATTTGAGGCATGGGTTTTAATTATATTTTTTCTTAAAAATATAAATTGAATTAAGTTTTATTTTAATATATATCAATCTATTTTCTATAAAATATAGCTATATAATCTTATTTTTTTAATATCTTGAAATCCAATTGTCATCTATAACTAAATAGATTAAATATTAGTCATATGAAATATAAAATATTTGAAGAATTTGAAAAGAAAATAGTTGAAATATTTTACTATTATGGACACCCATAAGTGATCTTACAACATCAAGTTGATAATACTCTAATTAGGATATAAATTATTATCATGAAATGGAATTTTATGGCCATATAACTCCTAAACATCTTTTCATTTAAACCAATTGGGTTATTATTGTCATTAAATTCAATTCAAAATCTCCACTCAACCGGAGCGTATAAAATTTTTAAAAAACATGTAATCTGTAGCACCTGAGACTTTTATGAGAAATATTCTGTTTTTATGTTATATAAATCATCAAAGGAAATTTTCACTACACACAAAACTAGCTTGTCTTACTTTACACGCAACTGCGGCCTTCCTCGATAGCTTGCGTCGTACGCAATACCGAGTTTCACTAAACAACGATATGCTATTAAAATATTATTCAAGCTAGCTTTATGAATAGTAATAACCACTTTTTGAAATTTTGTAAATTTCATCTTTCAAAATGGACTTCATTTTTGGATTCGGAATATCGAAATTAGCCTAGGGTGAAATTTTGGTATTTTTCTGAAAACTTTCAATTTTGGATGAATAGTGAAAACACTGGGTTACTATTTAAAAACCAGCTTTTTATTTAAATAATTATTTATTTTATTTAAATTTATTTTAGGTCAAAATGTATACATAATACCTATATAATTTCAATGCAATTAATTGGAGTCATTTTATAATAATTTTAGATATATAAAAATTTTATTAAACTTTTCACCGTCTTTTACCCACCTCCTAGGAAAATTTCCAAATTCACATAAAACTTAATTTTACCGCTTCTGTGAGTGGAATTTTGAAAATATGAGAGACATGGTTAATATCAAGGACTAAAATGTGGTTTAATGAGATGAAAATAATTTTTGGTGAATAGTAACTTTTATTTTTTTTACCACGGTTAAAAGTAAATAGGATAATTAAGGGTAAAAATGATATTATTATTACCCTAACACATGTCTTAATTCTATTGGATAAGTTTAATTAGATCAAAAACAACCTTAGGAATAAAATATGACCATTTAGGCCCACTTTTATTAGATTAAGACATTTATTATTAATTTATTTAAATAAGGGTTAAAATAGTTAAAATCAAAGTTTAATAACTAAACCATTTTTAATATAGGGTTATACATAATATAAATTAAACTATAAATATTCATTAGAAAGATAAAAATATTTAATACATAATGGTATTTTATTTGTAATTTTTAGAGCTTAAATAATTTAATTTATTTATGACACGATGATGATGCAGTAATTATATTATTAATAAAATATTGAAATAATTGATGTTATAAATACCCAAATAAATGTAATTTGAGACTTTTTATAAATTCCACTAATTTTATAGGTTAATATTACATATTATTACTGATTTAATTAACTTTTTTCTAACTAATATTTCTGTTATGAGTTTCACAAAAATCAATTACCAAATAGTGTCAAAATTGACATAAAATAGTTTTTAAAACAAATATTATATTATTAATTGTTATTTTATTCCTAAAAATATAATGTTGATCCAAATGACTTATATCAGGTTATATATATTAATAATAAACAACTTGGGTTTCGTTTGGCTTGTTATAGTGAGTTTATTAACCTTATAGTGTAAGAAAACAAGAAGACACGGTAAAAGTTAAATTATCTAACTTAAAGTTAAATCTAAATGATAAGGTTAAAATAGATACCTAAACCTGTATAAATTCGATTGTATGGGAGTATTTCGACACATCCCCACCTTATCTTAGAAATAAATCAATTTGGATCTCTTAAAAACAGAATATGACTTTATAATAAATTAATATTTTTAGTTTTTTCTAAGGTGCCCCTCTCCTCCCTTATAAAAGGGCACCTCCTTCCTCTCCTCCTCACACCACATTGAGCCTTAAATCTCGGCCAAACCCTGCCAAATTCTCTTCTCCACTTCCCTAGAAATATCCTAGATGTCCTGTTCTTCTTCAAAGACCAATTTTAGTTCCCTAAGAGAAGGTCTCAAAGAGGCGCTTCAAAGAAGAGGTAATGTCCGTTACAGATTCTTTCAACTTTATTTCATCTTCCACTTCTTCTTCTTCTTTAGTTGTTTCATTATGAAGTAATAACATCAGTATCACTCATATAATGATATGTTATTATAAGTGTGAAACAACCCTATTTCACCATCTATCCATCCTACGGAAAACAAAATCACCGCGCGTGCGTACGTACGGAATACCGTCTCCACACCGTGGTGTAATCTATTTTCCAACACCACCTTAATTGGATGGGTATAATGGTGTAAAGAATTACTATATATTATTATTTTAAAGTGATATTGATTCTGAAATAGTATACATACACTCCAATACAATTCCACGATCATGGGAACGATATCATCGCTCGTGCGTACGTACGGAATACCGTATCCACGATGTGATGCGACTCGTTCTACATGATCTTCATTGCATAATGATTATATAAATGAATTTAATGAATTAATTTGATATATATTACACTAATACCATTCTGTAAATGAGGTATCTATAACCTAAAAATAAGAATAAGAATTTATTTGACAAAACACGCATAAGAACAAAAAGTAATAAACACCCGAATAACAAGTAGTAATGAAATATTACTAATAAGAAGCTAAGCATAAAACCATATATGATATCATAAAAATAATTATGATTATTTAATAAGTCAATAACATTATTTAAATCATTATACAGGAGGTTCAGACACTTACGAAGCAAATCGGACCTGAGGTACGGGAAAATATCGCAATCTCAATTTTTATCCGAGATTGTTTATACTTCATAATTTACTGGGGAATATTTATCATCCACATCCATGTTTCCTCAATATGTAATATTTATATCCTTATACAATTTTTTAAGTCCAATTTTACCCTTTGGTGAGTTTTTAGTAAAATACATTAAAGGAATCTTTTGTCGTTTTTTGTACGAGGTACTTTTTGGCTTTTCTGGCCAAAGTACGAGAAGAATGTTTTTTTTAACTTATATGGAAAGAATGGATTCATAGAACATTATTTCCATGATGCTTCATTTACAAGTTTTCAAGTTTATTTTTAATCAAATTCTTTTAGTTTAAAATTGTATGACATGTTAAGAAAGGAAAAATGTTTTTGAAGTAGAAAGGATATTTTCCTCAAGAATGGAGTTCAAGTGTTTTATCAAAATTATTTTCCATCTAAGATAATATAGGGTTCTGTTTCTATCCATATTTTTACATTGTTTTGATTATGTTATGATGGAATTATTTTTATGATGTCCTTTTATCTTATATGGATTATGTTATGATGGCATGATGTTTAAGATTCCCATTTTTATTACATGGGTTATGCTATGATGTATGGTTTATGATTTTGTGGAACACATAATAATGGTATCATTATGAGATGGGTGGGACCTATATCTCCCTACAATTCATTGGGTAAAGATTTATATCTCATGAGATAGACATGGCTGGAATGGTAGGTTAAATCGGTTCAGTGAAACAGGACTGAAACGAAGAGTGAACTCAGTTCAGAAATGGACTTTGTCCGCTAAGATAGTCTTGGCAATGAGTCTTGACTACTTAGAAATGATTATCTATGATTATGTGTGTATGCCACAAAGTTTCATGTTTTAAGTTATGATTATTGGGATTTCATTTCACTACTATGATTTATCCCATGTTATGAAATTATGATCTCTTTTGCAGGTTAAGATTTCCAAAATGATATGTTCTTATGAATATGATGTGATTGATATTTCTTTTGTTTACCCTTACTGAGAATTTGATCTGACCCTTTTGTATGTTTTCTTTTCCCCAGGTCAGAAAGAAGGATATTAAGTAATATATGCCAAAAGGGACTCTAGATATGATAAAATAAAAGGGAGACAGTGCATATGATTTATGAACCAGTTTTTTATGTTTCCCAATTTCTAAAGACTCTATACCTATATGGTCCTTTCCTGGTTTTGTTATATGTTGTAATAAGTGTGCTTCAATTCTGAATTAATAACAATGTATGTAAAGTATGGGTCTTTATAGTTGGTATCAAAGGAAAGGTATAGTCAACCTTTGGAAACTAGGATGTGAAAGCCTTAGTAAGAACCCTAAGGATAAGTCTAAGCATAGAACACGATCTTAGTGTTTTAAAAATGGCCATGAAAAACCTATGATAACACCTTAAGTGTGAAATTTTATTCTTGATTATGTGTTTTCCTATTATAATTAGTGTTTCTCACACTATTCTTCTTGGTTTTAGTCAATGGCTGGAACCCGAAGGAATCGTGTTAATCCGGAATGCGACGGGAAATGCAATGATTGTCCCCATGAGCAACCAAACATTTGGGAGATAGAATGCAAAATCTTGTAGCCATGCTCACAAAACTTTCTCAAGCTATGAATCATGAAGGACTTCAAAACTATCAAAGGAAGGAGCTAAATTCTATTGAATCCTTCATGAGGCAGTGTCCACCTTCATTCAGCGGGTCTACTGATCCATTAGTTGCTGAACAATAGATTAGTACTACTTAAAAGATATTTTCAGTTCTTCAATGTTCTGAACATGATAAATTCATCTTAGATGTGTATCGTTTGGAAGGAGATGCTGATCAATGGTGGAATATTATCAAGAATATGAGGCAAAGAGATGAAATTGAGTCCATGGAATGGGACGAGTTCAAGAACTTATTTTTCAATAAGTACTTCCCTTGTATTATTCGAACAAAGATGGAGAAGGAGTTTCTTGAACTGAAGCAAAAGGATGATGAATCTGTTCTTACCTATGAAGCAAATTTTACAAGACTTGCAAGGTATGCTTTTGGTATTATTATCCAACCTAAGAGTAAGATTGATCGATTCTTTAGTGGCTTAAAACCAAGTCTTCTAAGGGTGTTAGCCATAAGGGACTTTAATATCTATGAGGAAATTGTTCGATGTGATCTCAATGTTGAGATGGAGATTGGAGTAACCCATCAGTCATATGGGTTTGATAAGAAGAGGAAAATGGAATTCAAAGAAAAATCTAAAGATAAAACTGAAAAGAAGATGATTTTTCCCTTATGCTCAAAGTGTGGAAAGAAACATGGAGGGAGTTGTCTTAAAAGCACAAGTAAATGTTTCAAATGTGGAAAGGAAGGTCATCGGGCATTTGAATGCCGCAATGATGGGAAGAAGATGTCTAGTGATGCGAACAAATAAAAGGCTACACAGAGTGCACCTCCTACACTTCAATGTTACAAGTTCGAGTAAATGGGGAATTATGATAATAAATTCCCTAATTCAAGGGTTGTTGATGATGATCTACATCAACAAACTCTTAAGGCTAAAGACAAAGGAAAGTCACATGAAATTTCTATCAGCGATGTGGAGTACGATAACGAAGTGGTGAAAGGTACACTTACCATCCACTCTAAAGTAGAAAATGTTTTATTTGATTCTGGATCCACCCACTCTTTTATTTCTGAATAATTTTCTAAGGGTATCACCGTATTACCTCAACAATTAGATGTTGAGTTAGCTGTGACAACCCCTAATGGAACAACAGTCGCATCAAAAGTTTATAATTCTTCTCCGATTGAAGTTTGTGGGAAAGTGCTTCCTGAAAATCTTGTGATCCTTCCTATAGTGGAATTTGATGTGATTCTTGGCATGGATTGGCTTTATCTATATGGAGCTCATATCAATTGACAAATAAGGGAAGTCACATTTCATATTCTAGATCAATCTATGATCGTCTATCGATGCAAGGATGAAAATAACCTTCCAGTGGAAATTTCATCAATCCTATGGGTCTTGATTCCACTAAATGAAGGTTATTTATCTCAAATGGTTGGTGATAAACTCACAATTAAGAATATGCCCATTGTACGGGAGTGTGACGATGTCTTTCCCGAGGAATTTCCGGGTCTTCCACCAAATCGTGAAGTTGAGTTTTCAATAGAACTCGTACCGGGTGCTTTTCCTATTTCAAAGACACCTTATAGAATGGCCCCAATTGAGTTGTAGGAATTGAAGAATCAACTCCAAGATAATCTTGATAAGGGATTCATACACCCTAGTGAATCACCTTGGGGAGCACATGTTCTGTTTGTTAAGAAGAAAGATGGAATAATGAGACTCTTCATTGATTATCGAGAACTTAACAAGATCACGATCAAGAAAAAATATCCTCTCCCACGCATTGATGAATTATTTGACCAACTACGCGGAGCTCAATACTTTTCCAAGATTGATCTTTGTTTAGGGTATCATCAATTAAGGTTCAAAAGGGAGGATATACCAAAGACCGCTTTCCATACAAGGTATGGACACTATGAATTTATAGTGATTCCATTTGGTCTTACTAATTCCCCTGATATCTTCATGGATCTGATGAATAGATTATTTAGAGACTATCCTGATCAGTTTTTGGTAGTCTTTATAGACGATATTCTTGTCTATTCAAAGAGCAAGGAAGAACATGAAGATCACTTGAGAATTATATTGAAGACCCTGAGAAAGGAGAAGCTTTATGCCAAATTTACCAAGTGTGAATTTTGGCTTCAAAAATTTGCATTTTTGGGTCACATAATCTCAAAAGAGGGGATATCTGTGGATCCAGAAAAAATAGAGGTTATCGAAAGATGGTTGAGACCAACAACAGTAACTGAGATCCGAATTTTTCTTGGTTTGGCTGGTTATTATCGACGTTTTGTGAAATATTTTTCATGATTATCTAATTCACTCACTAGGTTGACTCGAAAAGGAGTTAAGTTTGTATGGATAGAGGAATGTGAAGAGAATTTCAAGGAGTTGAAAAGAAGGTTATCCAGCGCACCTGTGCTCACACTACCTTGTAGTGGAGAAAGGTTTGTGGTCTATAGTGATGCATCCAAGAAGGGACTGGGGTGTGTTCTTATGCAGAATGATATGGTTATAGCTTATGCCTCACGACAGTTGAAAATCCATGAGAAAAATTACCCAACTCATGATTTGGAGTTAGCTGCGGTAATCTTTGCATTAAAGATTTGGAGGCATTATCTTTATGGAGAAAGGTGTGATATTTATACTGATCATAAAAGTTTAAATTATATTTTCACACAAAATGAGCTGAATATGCGCCAAATAAGATGGTTGGAGCTGATTAAGGATTACAACTTCTCAATTCATTACCACCCAGGGAAAGCAAACAAGGTGGCAGATGCATTAAGTCGACAAGACCATGTTAGCTTATCAATGATGAGGATCACAAAAGATCCAATATTTATGGATTTACAAAGGATGGATCTTGGAATTATAATGAAAGGGAAAAAATTGTATCTTTCTCAAATGAATGTTCAACCATCTATACATGTGAAGATTAAAGAGGCACAGAAAGAAGATGTAGAGTTACAAAAGAAGGTGAAAAATGTTCCTGAATTCAAGCTTGATTTTAATGGGATAATAAAGTTCAGGAATTGGGTTTGTGTTCCTACCATCCCAGAATTAAATATGGAGCTGCTGGATGAGGCTCATAGTTCTTCATTATCTATTAATCCTGGAAGCACAAAGATGTATAGGGACCTGAAAGAGTACTTCTGGTGGGATGGCATGAAAATAGATGTTGCTGAATATGTCTCTCAATGCTTGGTTTGTCAGAAAGTTAAAGCAGAGAGACAGAAGTCTATGTGGATGTTACAACCATTACCCACACCTGAATGGAAATGGGAAAACATCACTATGGACTTTGTCACTGGACTTCCTAAAACATCCAAAGGAAATAATGCTATCTGGGTCATAGTTGATCATCTTACAAATTCTGCACACTTCATTGCTATTAGAGAAGATTTATCTCTAGATAAGCTTTCCAGGATATATGTAAAGGAAGTGGTAAGATTGAATGGAGTACCACTTTCCATTATATCGAATCAGGATCCGAGATTTACCTCGAAGTTCTGGAGAAGTCTTCAGCATAATCTGGATACAGAGTTGAGTTTCAGTACATTTTAGCATCCTCAGAAAGACGGTCATTCTGAGAGGAAAATTCAAACTCTAGAAGATATGTTGAGATCTTGCTCTATGGATTTCAAAGGTGGTTGGGATCAACACCTACCTTTGGTGGAATTTTCTTATAATAATAGCTTTCACTCCAGTATTCAGATGGCTCCTTATGAAGCTCTCTATGGAAAGAAATGCAGGACTCCAACTTGCTGGGATGAAGTTGGGGAAAGAAAGATATTAGGACCTGATCTTGTTGATGAGATGGCAGAAAAGGTCAGATCTATTCAACAACATATTAGAGCTACTCAGAGTCGACAAAAAAGTTATGCCGACAATTGAAGAAAAGACCTAGAGTTTGAAGTGGGTGATAAAGTGTTCTTACGATTATCTCTTTATAAGAGAGTAATGAGATTTAGAAAGAAGGGAAAGCTGATCCCTAGATATATCGGTCCTTTCAAAATACTGGATCGTGTTGGGAAGGTAGCTTACCGATTGGCACTTCCACCGAATCTCTCCCAAGTTCACGATGTGTTCCATGTATCTCTCTTGAGAAAGTACATACCTGATCCTTCACATGTACTTAGCTCAGAAGTTGTACCGCTGGAACTAGATCTTTCTTATGAAGAACAGCTGATAAAGATTCTGGATCGTAGCGAAAAATTCCTACGGAACAAGACCACTCGCTTGGTGAAAGTTTTATGGAGGACCCACCAATTAGAAGAAGCTACGTGGGAGCTTGAGGATATGATAAGGGAGAGGTATCCTCATCTGTTTGTTACAAAGTGAAGAATTTTGAAGGCGAAATTCATTTTAAGGGGGGTAGAATGTAGCACCCGAGACTTTTATGAGAAATATTATGTTTTTATGTTATATAAAACAACAAAGGAATCTTTCACTACACACAACACTATATTGGCTTTCTTTACACGCAACTGCGGCCCTCCTCGATAGCTTGCATCGTACGCAATACCGAGTTTCACTAAACAACGATATGATATTAAAATATTATTAAAACTAGCAGTTATGAATAGTAATAACCACTTTTTGAAATTTTGTAAATTTCATATTTCAAAATGGACTTCATTTTTAGATTCGGAATATCGAAATTATCCTAGGGTGAAATTTTGGTATTTTTCTGAAAACTTTCAATTTTGGATGAATAGTGAAAACACTAGGTTACTATTTAAAAACCGACTTTTTATTTAATTGTATTTTTGGTCAAAATTGATACATAATACCTATATAAGTTCAATGCAATTCATTGGAGTCATTTTATAATAATTTTAGATATTTAAAAATTTTATTGAACTTTTCACCGTCTTTTACCCACCTCCAAGGAGAATTTCCAAATTCACATAAAAATTAATTTTACTGCTTCTGTGAGTGGAATTTTGAAAATCCGAGAGACACGGTTAATATCAAGGACTAAAATGTGGTTCAATGAGATGAAAATAATTTTTGGTGAATTGTAACTTTTTACTTTTTTTACCACAGTTAAAAGTAAATAGGATAATTAAGGGTAAAAATGATATTATTATTACCCTAACACATGTACTAATTCTATTGGATAAGTGTAATTCGACCAAAAACAACCTTGGGAATAAAATATGACCATTTATGCCCACTTAGATTAGATTAGGACATTTATTATTAATTTATTTAAAGAAGGGTTAAAATAGTTAAAATCAAAGTTTAATAACTAAATAATTTTTAATATAGGGTTATAAATAAGATAAATTCGACTATAAATATTCATTAGAAAGATAAAAAGTTTTCCTACATAATGGTATTTTAGTTTTAATTTTTAGACTTTAAATAATTAAATTTATTTATAACACAATGATGATTCAGTAATTATATTATTAATGAAATATTGACATAATTAATGTTCTAAATACCCAAATAAATGTAATTTGATACTTTTTATGAATTATAATAATTTTATAGGTTAATATTACGTATTTTTACTGATTTAATTAACTTTTTTCTAACTAATATTTCTGTTATGATTTTCACAAAAATCAATTACCAAATAGTGTCAAAATTGACATAAAATAGTTTTTAAAACAAATATTATATTATTAATTGTTATTTTATTCCTAAAAATCTTAGGTTCGGCCAAATGACTTAGATAAGGTTATATATATTAATAATAAACAACTTGGGGTTCTTTTTTCTTGTTATAGTAAGTTTATTAACCTTATAGTGTAAGAAAACAAGAAGACCCGGTAAAAGTTAAATTATCTAACTTAAAGTTAAATCTAAATGATAAGGTTAAAATAGATACCTAAACTTGTCTAAATTCGATTGGATGAGATTATTTAGACTCATACCCACCTTATCTTCAAAATAAATCAATTTGGAGCTATTAAAAACCGAATATGACTTTATAATAAAATAATATTTTTAGTTTTTCCTAAGGTCCCCCTCTCCTCCCTTATAAAAGGGCACCTCCTTCCTCTCCTCATCACACCACTTTGAGCCTTCAAGATCGGCCAAACCCTGCCAAATTATCTTCTCCACTTATCTAGAAACATGCTAGAGGTCTCTGTATTCTTCAAAGACCAATTTTAGTGCCCTAATAGTAGGTCTCAAAGAGGCGCTTCATAGAAGAGGTAATGTCTGTTACCGATTCTTTTATCTTTATTTATTCTTCCACTTCTTCTTCTTCAGTTGTTTCATTATGAAGTAATAACATCAGTATCACTAATATACTGATATGTTATTATAAGTATGAAACAACCCTATTTCACCATCTATCCATCCAACAGAAAACGAAATCACCGCGCATGCGTACGTACGGAATACCGTCTCCACGCCGTGGTGTAATCTATTTTCCACCACCACCTTACTTGGATGGGTATAATGGTGTAAAGAATAAATATATATGATTATTGTAAAGTGATATTGATTCTGAAATAGTATACATGCACTCTAATACAATTCCACGATCATGGGAACGATATCATCGCTCGTGCGTACGTACGGAATACCGTCTCCACAATGTGATGCAACTCGTTCTACATGATCTTCATTGCATAATGATTATATAAATTAATTTAATGAATGAATATTATATATTGTACAATAATACCATTCTGGAAATTAGGTATCTATAACCTAAAAATAATAATAAGAATTTATTCGACAAAACACGCATAAGTACAAAAAGTAATAAACACCTGAATAACAAGTAGTAATGAAATATTACTAATAAGAAGCTAAGAATATAACCATATATGATATCATAAAAATAATTATGATTCTGTAATAAGTCAATAACATTATTTAAATCATTATATAGGAGGTTCGGACACTTACAAAGCAAATCGGACCTGAGATAAGGGAAAATCTCTCAATCTCAATTTTTATCCGAGATTGTTTATACTTCAGAATTTACTGGGGAATATTTATCATCCACATACATGTTTCCTCAATATGTAATATTTATATCCTTATAAAATTGTTTAATTCCAATTTTATCCTTCTGTGAGTTTTTAGTAAAAGACATGAAAGGAATCTTTTGTCGTTTTTCATACGAGGTACTTTTTGACTTTTCCAGCCAAAGTACGAGAAGATTGTTTTTTTAACTTATATGGCATGAATAGATTCATAGAACATTATTTCCATGATGCTTCCTTTACAAGTTTTCAAGTTTATTTTTAATCAAATTCTTTTAGTTTAAAATTGTATGACATGTTAAGAAAGGAAAAATGTTTTTGAAGTAGAAAGGATATTTTCCTCAAGAATGGAGTTCAAGTGTTTTATCAAAATTATTTTCCATCTAAGATAATATAGGGTTCTGTTTCTATCCCTATTTTTACATTGTTTTGAATATGTTATGATGGAATTATTTTTATGATGTCCTTTTATCTTATATGGATTATGTTATGATGGAATGATGTTTAAGATTCCCATTTTTATTACATGGGTTATCCTATGATGTATGGTTTATGATTTTGTGGCACACATAAGAATGGTATCATTATGAGATGGGTGGGACCTATATCTCCCTCCAATGCATTAGGTAAAGATTTATATCTCATGAGATAGACATGGCTGGAACGGTAGGTTAAACCAGTTCAGTGAAACAGGACTGAAACGAGGAGTGAACTCGGTTCAGAAATGGACTTTGTCCGCTAAGATAGTCTTGGAAATGAGTCTTGACTACTAAGAAATGATTCTCTATGATTATGTGTGTACGCCACAAAGTTTCATATTTTATGTTATGATTATTGGGATTTCATTTCACTACTTTGATTTATCCCACGTTATGAAATTATGATCTCTTTTGCAGGTTAAGATTTCCAAAATGATATGTTCTTATGAATATGATGTGATTGATATTTCTTTTGTTTACCCTTACTGAGCATTTGATCTCACCCTTTTATATGTTTTCTTTTCCCCAGGTCAGGAATAAGGATATTAAGTAAGATATGCCAAAAGGGACTCTAGATATGATAAAATAAAAGGGAGACATTGGAGATGATTTATGAACCAGTTGTTTATGTTTCCCAGTTTATAAAGACTCTCTACCTATATGGTACTTTCCTAGTTTTGTTATGTGTTGTTATAAGTGTGCTTCAATTCTGAAGTAATAACAATGTATGTAAAGTATGGGTCATTATATAATCACTCGTTAATTGAACCTGGGTATCATCTTCTCATATGAAGAAGAAAACTCTCCCATATGAGTCTCACTAGTAGTGTTGTAAATAATTTTGACAAAAAAATGTTTAATTTCATTAAATAATTTAATTATTATACATATATTTATATGAAAAAACATACACTTCACTCGGAAAATATTTTCATACCTCTATGTACATCATTTATATAGATGAATGTAATGAAAATATTTATACCTGTATTTTATTTTAATTAAAGGATTATTAGAATGAAAATAATTATTTTTAATAATAGAAAGAAAATTATATCTATCTGAAAATAGTGAATACAAAAAAATAGTTGGAAAATAACGGTGTCAAGATTTTTCAATTATAAAAATTGATACTGAAACTGCTAAATATTAAAATTATTATGAAAATATATAAACAAAAAATAATTATAGATTTAAATATCTAATTATAAAAAAAATTACATGAGTAATTTTCTAAAAAAATAATGATATCTTGTTTTTTCAACCAAAAAACATGTAACTAAAATTGATGAATTTAAAAATTAATTCAAAAATAGTAGAAATGATCAAAATATATAGATATAAATATTCAAGTTAATGAATTGTGTTTTTACATTTTTAATATTTACAAGAAAATACTGATGTTATAATTTTTCAATAAAATTTATTTTACTAAAACTCATGAATATAACCAATAATAAAAAAAATTTATAAAATATCAACATCTATTGATTTAAATATCTGAGGTAAAAAATAATATGTTTACTTATGTAATTTTTATAAAAAAAAATAATGATTTTGGGTTTGTTCAATCGAAAAATGTTTAATTAAAACTAGTGAATATAAAATTTAATAAAAATGGAAAAATGATCAATATATATATATTTAAATAACCAAGTTACAAAATAGAGTTTTTACATTTTTAAGTTTAAAAAAAATAAAAATATATTTATATTTAACTAAATAATTAAGTGTAAAATAGTGTGTTTTCCTATATCCCTTATATGTGATAATTTCATATAGAATAGACTATGTCTACATAAAAATCATTGTTATCCTTAGCTAATCATGTAATAAATGAAAAAAAAATCAAATAATTCCACAACATCATCAATATCCTAATCACCCAAATGAATTTTTTCAATTTAAAAATAATAGAGCGTTGATCATTTGATGGTTCAATAATATAAAATATATTCTTCACATGTGTCTCCATAATAAATAGTTCTTATTTATAACTAAATATTTTCAAATCAAAAGGTATAAATCCATAATCTCCATATTTCACACCGCAATTACTATTACCCCAGTTACACATAAACCCTAGTACTCAAAAAAATTATATAATAAATTTCCCACATACTATCAATAACTACAAAAAAAATTTTGATTCATAAATTTGGTTTTTATCTTTTTCACTATCAAAGTGAATTGATTCAATGACAAAAATTACTCCATTATTTTGAATTTCACTTTTCTTGTTTTGATATTTTGTGTAAAATTAATTACCATTAATGTTAAAACTGGACCATATGATTATATCAATACATGGTCCTATAGCTAACCATTTTAAGGTTTTTGATAAAGATGAATTAGTGTTTAATTTATCTTTAAAAAATGAAAAAAATTACTTTTATGATCATTCATCAACCAATTTTCATTTCTTTTCAGATATCATACCTTAAATTCATAAATATGTGGTGATATATTTAGTTTAACCTCGCCTATGTTGTTCAAAATGTATAAATGTTCCTATATCACTATATCCCATTAAATTTAATTTAATTTTAAGGAATGGATCCATTTACCTTCACTATGGGATACCAGATACTAATATTTATGGAGACCAATATGCTTCACTTCATACAAATTGTTAGTGCTAAACTAAATCCCCTCCTTCGATATATATTTTTGAAAAAGTAAGGCATATGTTCAGTATGTTTTTTTAACCTATCCCTCCATAATTTTCATATATTATTTAAAACAATATATACAACATAAATATATAGTCCTATATATCCTTTTCTCTCTCACAAAATAAATCATAAAATGAACCATTATATCAAAAACTTATGGTGGAAAATACATTTCTAATTGAAAAAATTATAAGGAAAACTTCATTCACTAATGAATTTAATAAATTTGGATCCATGAATTTGCTACAAATGGAATTGAAAAATAATCACAACTTGATGTTAAAATTTTTAATAAGCATTATTAAAAATTAATGCAATTCAATTGGTTGTAGTTATTTCATCGATACATGATAGTTATGGTATTTTATGACTATTAACCTCAAAACCATAACTGTCACCAAATTTTTTACATTGTAAGAATACACACTAGGTACTTTAATATAATTTATAAATTGATATAAATTTAACTTTTCATCATTTCTTAACATGTGACAAGACAGAATTAAATATGTTAATTTTTCTTTCTCAATGGGAGTTAACTCTAAATGTATTCCCAAAGATATTTAGTCCAATTATACAAGTAATATAGATTTTTTTTATCTCCATTTATATCTAACAAAGTTATTATCAAAATATCACATATATTTCTCTCAACAATCATGAAATCAATGTTATGTTTTACCTCCAAAAATACTCAATAAAGTAGATCGAATAAGATGGATCATTTCTTTCATGTATTTTTTATAACAAAAAATTTCTATCTTAGCAAATGTCACATTGATATTTTTCACCAATTTGTAATATTCTTTGATTGAGAAATTTTGTGGTGGAAAATTATACTCTTATGAACCATTAAATGCCATTTTTAATCTTATATAATGGTGATCCACTAGAAAAATATCTAATGAAACATTTACATTTTCATTCTCCAATTTTGAAATTAGTGATATGAAGTCCCTTCTTCATAAATTTTAAATGCTTTATATCCTTTGACACTATATCCATATATGTTTCTTTATTAAAGAAAATAATTTATAGTGAACATTATTATATCATAGAGAATAAAATACTCTTTCTTGTATGAATTAAACTCTTTAACACCTACCTCCCATAATGTTTGAAATTCATCAATCTCATCATAACATATCTTTTATTTATACATAACTATGAGTACATGTTGTAAACTATCAATATAATATAACATTAACAATATTGGATATAGAGGCTTATATATGGATTTATTTAATATATACACAATCTCATTTTGAGATTTCTAACTTCATTTCCAAAATAAAGAAATTATTGATCAAACCTCTTTCATTTTCGTGAATTGATAGGGTGACATAGTTTTCCATGATAGATTTACTCATATACATATTATCTTAGTATCTTTATGTCATTTTAATTTTCAAATAAAATATTTAAATAAGGAATTATTAGAATGTTTCAAATTTCCTTAGTAATAGTTTTATTGTCTATCCATAACAATGGGTCACAGTTAGATATATCATCTATTTTATATCATGATATCTAACATTTATGACATTTAGATAAATCATTATATTCATTCATATATAGAGCATAGTCATAAGGACGTGCATTATTTTCTTATATCCTAATCCCATTGGAAAAAAATTCATCATAATTGGGATTTGGAAGCCCATTGTCTTCTAAATGTAACTCTTTAAAAAGTTCGAGTAATTCGGTGAAACTTTTTTCACACTAATAATTGCATTATTTTATTTTTACTAATCTCAGTACATCCAATAAAACTATAAATTTCATACAACTTGGGAATAATGGTTTTTTATAATCCCCATAGAATCATTCGATAGTTTCTATTTTTTTAATGGTTTACACACCTATATCATTAATTAATTCATCAAGAAAGTCTCATGTTTCATACTAAAAATCTTCTTCAATGTTAGATCTTAAATTTTCTATTATTTCACCATGCTAGATCTGGTGTATATAACCTTTATTGAAACCATATAATACCATATAGTATTTGATTTCGTTAGACATTAAATTTCTCATACTCTAATATTTCATGCATGGATAGAAAAACATGTCATTGCTTTCAAAATTACATTTAGAAAATTCAAATAAATTTTCAACCCCTTTCTCATTTTATCATTAGTTTTTCATACATTATCCAATTATGATCCATTAATTACCTAATTTGACAATAATAATTATAAATATATTAAAATATATAGAAAAATAGATAAATTTAAAATATATAAACATATATATATTTGAAAAATATTGATTAAAATTATATATACAAATATATAATTAAAAATATATAGACATATAAATATATTAATATAAATAGTCTAAATAAATAAACAAATTAACTATAAGGAAATTTATAACTAATAAATATTGGATTCAAAAACAAATTACAACCCTAAAAATGAATATGATTTATGAACATAAAAAACATTAAACAAATTATAATTGAAAAATAATTTATAACCATAAAAAAATTAACCATAGAGAAATTATAAACACAAATAATTATAAAAAAATAGAAAAAAAAACAATTTATAACCACAATCTATAATAATAAAGGAATTATAACAAAAAAATAATTATAAGCAAGAAAAATTATAATTGAATAAGATATAAATATAAATAAACAAATAAATGGATACAATTTATGACTAAAAAAGAATCATTTTTCATTTAAACATAAAAAATTAAAATTTAACTCATGGAAGAAAGACATTCAATAAGAATATCCATGAAAAATATATCCAAATAGTAATAGATAGGATTTAATTTGAATGAAATGAAAGAGGAGTGTATCTATAAAAATATATCAAATTCTGATGGGAGTGGAACTCAAATAGGGCAAGTAGAACACAACACTAGTAGAAAAAATATAGCCAAGGGTGGTGGAACAATAACAATGAGAATGAATGAGGAAATAGGGTGTGAAATTTTTGAATAAAAATGTTAAATGTATTTAAATTAATAATATAGAGAATGATCATGATTCATGGAGCTTAGGGTTTCCAAAAATTAGGTATTGAAATAATTAGTATAATATAGAGACCTCATGTGTTTTGATTTTATTAAAAAGGTTTTAATGTCAATTATAACATAACTGATATTAAAATATTTGTTTTAATATTTGTTATTAGTATAATAAATGTTAAAACATATAACTTTGGATTTTTTATATCAGTTATACTAATAACTAATGTGAAAAAACTCACCAATTAGGTTTCGAATTTTGTTCTTATAATAAGTTAAAACCACAATAGTTAAGGTTTTCATATAAATTACTAATAAATTAATTTAAAACCTCAACATGTAATCTAATTTTTCTATTAGTGGTGGCCTCCAGTAAAATTGTTTTTCATTGATAAGTGATAGTGGTCAAGGTAGTATCAATTTTAGTTCAGCGATGTGAGGCGGAAACCTCTAGTAATGCCAGGTGTTGATGACGGTGTGATTTGTAGTGGAGTGGGCGGATTAAGTATAAAATTTGTGTAGATAAGTTAATATAAATTAAAAATCACTATCACATACTGTGTGTCCTTGGAAACATTTGTCATGTATCATATTGTTTATATCTAGTGTTTATATAATAGTGTTAAATATCACACAATGTGAAACTTTAAAACACACATTGTGTTTAACTTGGACACATGACTCAAGTTTTTCTAGAGTACATGCTGGGATAATTACTAGACCATACATGTTGTGTAAATCAAAGAAGCATGCCTTGTATTACCATGTTTCATGATTAAAGTCTTAATAGAACACATTAACTAACCTTAAAGACTCACACACTATGTTAGATTAGAGGAAACTCTATGTATGGACTGGAGACATGACTAAAAAATGGTAAAAAACACCCAAATACTACTAAGATCTCACATTCGATGATCAACTAAAGTACATGTCATTCACTTTTCCTCCATTTTTTCTTAACACATATACTTCCCCAGGTATCATAATTTTTTAAGTGAATAGTTCATTCTAAGTATTTTTTTCATATAGTTAATAATGGTGGGGTTATATTCTCTATTAGAGACCACTTATGATGCATTTCAAGTAGATCAAGTGTCTTCACTTTGTGGTGATACGGATTGGATTTGGAAGAGGATTTCAGAGCAAGGATGGGTTTTTGGTATCCCCTTATTAATGTTTTGATAATAGGGAATATGATCCTCATATGGATCGTGGAGATTTATATTCCTTTGAGTATTAGTATTTGGCACTCTCTAGGAGTTCATTTTTCATATGAGAATCAACTGATGGTTGGAGAAAGAGTCTTTAATGCATAAATCCATGGAAAATATTTTGGGGTGACTTCAAAGTGGTATTTAGAGGAGTCGTGAAGATATATATTGATCCTATATGAATTTACTTATTCCAAAAATATCCTTGGTTGAAATTTATGCTAGTAATACTTAAGAACAAATGTTTGGATCATTATTCATTGACCCTCATCATATTTTTTACTTAGAGATCAAATTGGTTTATAGAAATTTAATAAGATACTCACATTCACCATGCTCATAGGATTATTATATTAACTAGATATTGTGACTCTATTAATGGGTATTTATGTTTTTGTCATTCCACTAAATCCTTGTTTTTGGTGATGATGGAGAAAATAGTGATGTGATCTCAAATTTAGGTACTCCCTTGGTCAATGCACCCATGATCATACTTATATTTCTCCCTTATGATATAAGAAATCAATTACCCCCTTGATATGGGTCATGGGTCCTCCATTTATAAGGTTTAGTACCCCCTCAATAATAATACTTAATTTATTGAGGCATAGGCCCCCCACTGGTATTACAAAGAGGTGGAGTGGAAATTATAAATATAGGTAGCATGGGTATTGTGAATCTTCCATCTGTGGGGTTGGTACCACCTTAACCAAGGTAAGCCTCTTAGAGAGGTGTGGTTCAATTGCAAAAAAATTAGCTTTGAGTGGTGGTTTTTTAAATTAAGTAGTGGTTTAAATAGCCTCTAATTTATCTATTAATATTTCTCAAACCACCATGATTTACTGAGTTAGCTATTAATTAACATAATTTTTTATTATTAGTAATCTTATAAAACCACTTTAAGTCCTTAATTCATAAAATTTTCCAAACATCCATTGTATTTAAAGTTTTGATTTATATTTTGATATTATTTTAATATATAATAGCCATTATAACCATTGTGAAGTATTTTAATGGTGGTTTTAAGGACCCGGACTTAAATTTTATATATTATAGTGACTTTTAACTACAATTTGCTTTACTATATTCCCAAATATATTTTAGGTTCAGATTATTAGATATTTAGGTAATAAATATTATATAAAACACATATATAAACAAAGTAGGTACTTCTAACCGGTATCCATTTTTTCCATAGTATAAAACTTCAAAAATTAAATTGGATTTCTTTTTATGAAAAAAAATTCATGACTTTCCACTTGATTTCCTACATTCCTTTACCTATCCTTAAACTATGTGAAAATAATTTTAAAACATAAGATAAACATAAAAACCCCAATAATTGAAATAATAAAATTAAATCTATTAGTCTAGTTAAAAACATGAAAACCCTTGAAAAACCTTTTCTTAAAAATATAAATTTTTTCCAAAAATATCATCAGTTTTCCTTTGAAAATTTCATTATATTACTATTTGGAATCACTGTTTCCATGAAAAATAATTATTAAGAATATAAAATACATGTAAGTGACTTGGTTCATTATCATCTTAAAACCCTTACAAAACCCTTATAATTTGAATAACCATACATCAGACTTCCAATACAATTCTCTACAGAACAAAATTACTGCTTGATACATTGGTGCACTATCTAAGAAAACCCATCATGTAAGCTATATCAGGTTTACCTATGATCTATAACAGTTATCAATCCTTTTTAAGTTATATTGGTCTCATCTGTGAGCTATAATAGGGCTAAATCATTCATAAATAATTTCTAATGACCATATCAGGAATAAAACCCCTAAAAAACTCTTTAAGACCCATTTTTAAAACACTTTCAGATATCAAATAACCTTTTCTTCTAAAAACCCATTTCTAATACCAAAATACCCAAAAAATAGACTTTTTATTTGAATAAAACATGAAATATTTGAGAGGAATCCAAACTTCAAATAACAGTTATAACAACACGAAAAGTCGATGTCACCGTATATATTAAAATAGAACATTCATTTTATCTTTTGTAAAGAAAGTCAAGAATTCTGTAAAAAGATTCCTTTTTGAAAAAATTTGAAATAAATCAGGAAAAAATTACCTTTATATTTATTTATGTCCATATAAATAAATTCATAAAAATATTTTTTAAAAATCATGGACATGGAACAAATAGAGAGTTTTAAGGGAAACATTAAAAGATGATTTTTAAAATAAATTCTCTTATTTAGAGTACAAAGCTTCATTTACATTATTTATCTTCATGAATAACAAAATTAAGTTAATTTTATACTTTATTAAGAAAAAATTTCAATTTCATTATTATTTTATTTAATACCATGTTATATATAATTACTAAATCAATTAAATTTATGTTGGGCGTTTTGACAATATTCAACTCATATATCAGAAATGACTATGGTAGGTTAACTATGGTCAAACAGGTTATTATTAGATAATATATAGAATAATAATCATGAATTAATTATAATTTTTATACATTAATTATAATTTTAAATCCAACCATAAAATATGGCTTGGAAAAATGAACTATCTTACAATCTTGGAGAGGGTAAGTTGTGTGTACGCATGAGTAACGTTTACATTTTTTCAATGATAATTATGGAAGGAAGGTAAGTATAATTTTATAATCCAATAATTATCATAATATAGTAAATATAATATTACTAATTTAAATATAAATATATATATATCATCCATATTACGTGGTGATGAAAGACAAATCACATTGCTTCATGGAGGTGGTAGTCTATATGTACGCAGGAACGACGTTATGGTTTTTTAGTGACTGGAACGGTATAAAGGTAAATGGTATATTATATTTTATGAATGAAAAATATTTCATTAATATCATATATAAATATTAACTCCATAATTATAATCTATCCATTATAGATAGTGATGGAAAATTAATTACATCAGTTCGTGAGGCGATAGTACGCTATACACACCAATGATTGTTTCGTTTCCCATTTGATGGATGAGGAGATAAAGATTGGTTGCTCCCTCATAATAAAAACACCTAATTATATTTTAGATAATATTTTTATTATATAATCATGGTTAAGGAATATTTTAATGGGGTGTAATAAGAAATAAAATTGAAACGCATGATTAGAAACGATACCTCTTCTTCGGACAACCTCTTTTTCTTTACACCTTAATACCACTGAGGTTGGTATTTTGAATTAAATAAGGCCTTAAAAAAGTGTAGAGAGATTTTATGAAGTTATTTGGGTAGATTTTGGCCAAATCAAATGGTTTTTTATGTTTTATGTAAATGGAAGAAGAGATACCCTTTCCTAAGATTGGGGAGGGGAACTCTTGAAATTTTTCAAAATATTTAATTAATAAAAATTAATTTTCAATTCCAAATAGATAAAAACGATTTATTTATAATATATGATGAGGATGGATTGAAATACTCTCATAAAATAATAATTATATATGTTTTGGTCACAATTTTACCCTTATATTTTTTTAACACCTCGTTAACCCCTTTCACACTTACCGTGACAACGATGATTTTTACTCTTTGACAGTCAATATAGTTACTATAAATAGAAAAAAATACTCATAAATGGACCATGTTTAATATTATAAACTATATAATAATACATTTGATAAATATAATATGTTTAGATATTTTATATAATTTAATAAAATATCATTTATTATAATATATCATTAATGAAACTTTTTAAAAATATTCATTACTTTAATTTTAATTAACATCAATAAAATAAGTACAATTTGAAAAAAAATATTTGAATACATCCTATAATTTATTTTGAATATATAAAATTATGGTATCATATTAATTATCTCAAATTATATTATTTTTAATATTTTAAATATCATTTATTTTATTTTCAATTAATTGAATAATTACTGCGTCAACGTTGTGTAAATTCATACGGTAATTATTTCTTCACTAAAAATTAAAAATAAATTTTCATGATAAAGATAAATCATTTATATTCTAAAATAATATTTATAACTAAAAATATCCTATTTTTTACCCTATCTTAAAAATATTATATTTATTAAAAACAAGGGTGGCATTTTTTATTATTCTTTAAATAAATTATTAAAAAGGTTATAATCACAATTAAATGAAAAAAAGACCATATAACCAAATCTTGGATGATTATGAACTAAATTTACTCATATAATAAAATTAAGTAAAGTATTAACGTCGTTTTATAGTAATTCTCATTTTATTTATAACTTTAATTATTTGGATTACACTTTACTATGGTAACAAAAATTACTAAGGTTACAATTTATATTGACCAAAAATAAAACAAATTATTTATCGAAATTTTACCCACTGATTAAAAATATTGAATCCATTTTAAAAATTCTAAACATATAAATTTCATAATATAATTTAAAATTTAATAATTAAAATGCAATGAAAAATGTTTTTTCAAAAAAATGTCATTTTTTAATATAAAATGTTTTTATGAAAAATTTAAGTATAAAATTCATTTAAAAACCATAATTAGATCATTTTAAATAAAAATTAATAAATAATATTTTAAACTAATCCAAAAATATAATTTGACTTTATAAATATTTTAAAATAAAATTTACTTTTCAATAAAAATCAGGATTTTTCACTATTCATTAAAAATAAATTATTTTAGAAAATTATCAAAAATTCAACCTAAAATAATTTTGAAATGATGAATTAAAAAATGAATTCCATTTTATCAAATTAAAATTATATAATTTTTATAAAAATATTTTAAATAAAACCATATAATTCATGAAAATCCATTTTGGTTAGAAATAATGATTTTTTCCTTTTGAATGAAAAATTATATAATATTATTATAATGAATATAAATCAATAATGTATAACTAATGAATATTTAAAAAACATGAAAATTAATTATTATAACATAAATAGTGTTGTTACATTCTTCCCCCTTTTAAAAATTGTGTCCTCATAATTTTATTCACTTATTAAATTAGTGGGGATATTTTTCCATCAAAGAATTTTTAGACTCCCATGTTGCTTATTCAACCATATTATTTTTCCAAAAAAAAATTATCATAGGGAATTAACTTATTCCAAAATACTTCCTTTATTTGTTCATGAATTTGAATAATTTGTTCCTCATTAGAAATTATCTCGTCTAATTGAACTACTTCTAGACTCAAAACATGAGATGAATCTAGTACATACTTTCTTAACATAAAAACTTAAAAACATTGTGTACATGGGATAAACATTAAGGTAAGGATAATCAAAAAAAATTGATTCAACATTCACCTAGATTCTATACGGTCCAATGAACCATGTACTAGAATTTTCCTTTTTACCAAAATGCATAACACTTTTTCATAGATATAATTTAAGAATAACAAGATCACGTACATTGAAAGAAAGATCTTTACTCTAATTATCTATATAAATTTTCTTCTTTCTCTAAGATTGACTCATATGTTTTTGAATTACCATCACCTTATCAACTATTTATTCCACCAATTTTGGTCCCATCAACTTCTTTTTTCCTAATTCATCCCAAGATATGGGATTCCAACATCACTTTATATATAAAGACTAAAAAGTTCCATTTATATACTAGAATGAAAACTATTATTATATAAAAACTCAACTAAAGAAAGATGTTGATCCCAACATCCCTAGTAATCCATTTAATAAGTATGAATGATATATTTTAAGGTATGAATTTTTAATTTATACTATCCATTGGATTGAGAATAAAAATTATACTAAATTTTAATTCAGTTCCCAACAACTTCTGCAGTCCAATACAAAAATTTGATATGAACCTAGGATCACTGTCCGATACAATGGAGAGGTGAACTCTATGTAGACTGACTATATCTTATAGATAAAATCAAAAAAATTGATCTAAATATGTATTATCTTGAATGGGAAGTAAATAAACATATTTATTTAATAGATCAAAAATAAACCATATTTCCTTATTACCTCAAGATGTCTTTTGAAATCCCACTATGAAATCTGTGGATACATTTTCTCATTTCCACACCAGCACTGGAAAATGATGAATTATTCCCTTTTTTCATTGTAATTATTCATTAACCTATTGAAAATTCAATCATTTCATGGAAAATTCAACAATATATTATTTCATTATATCCCTTAGTAATACTCCCAAAGGTATTTGTACATCATAGTACTACCAGGATGAACAGAAAATAGAGAACTATAAGCTTCACTCAATAATTCTCTCTTCAACTAGGAATCAAAAGGCACATGTAATATTTTTCCACATCTCAAAAACATCATATTTATCAATATTAAATTCAGGAAATTTATCCTTATTAACCAATTCCACCTTTTCTTATAACCCAGGGTATTTATTCAGAGCTTGATAAATTCTATCTTTTAAAGTATACTACATTAAAACCTAAAAAAAGAAAAATGGAAATTCCTATAACCACAACCACTAGACAAAAATTATTCAAATCATTAACAAAAATTACATTTTCCAAATGTAACATAGTTAATGTCTCATTATTTTTCCAACTTAACACATAGGCTAATTTTTATGATTTTCTAGGATGATAAAGAATCATGAAATCATAATACTTAATCATTTTTATCCATCTTCTCTAACTCATCTTCAACTCCTTCTAATTGAATATATACATTAAACTTTTATAATCAGTATATATTTCACACTTGTCTTTATATAAATGATTCCTAAAAAAATTAAAGAAAAAACCATATAAGAAACTTATAGATAACGTGTAGTATAATTTAACTAGTAAGGTTTTAGTTATTGTGAACCCTTAGTAATTACCTGATCATTTTAAATTAGTATTCAACCAAGAACCTTTAAAAAGAATCATTGAAGACGAAAAATTCACCATATCTATAAGGAAAAATACAAAATTTTATTAATCACCAATATTATTTTTAGTTCTTAAAAATTCATCACTCTCTTTTTCCCAAATTAATTTAACCCCTTTTCGAGTTAAATTATTATTTGGGATAGAAAATAGAGAAAAATTTTCAAAAAACCTATGGTAGTAACCTACTATATCGAGAAAACTCATAATCTTTGTGACATAAGTAAGTCTCTCCCACTCTTCAATAACTTTAGTTTTATTATGGAAAAGAGTTATGCCATATTTTGAAATGATATAACCAAGGAAATAAATCTTTCTTAACCAAAATTCACACTTACTAAATTTTCCATATAGTTTCTTTTATTTTAATGTTTTTACAAAAAAAACTTTAGGTTCCTTTCATTATCTTCATGAATTTTATAATATAACAATATTTCATCAATAAACACAACTATAAACTTATCCAAATAGTTATGTAAGTCTCTATTCATAAGAACCATAAATACAGTTGGTGAATTAGATAATCCAAAGTGCATAACTAAAAACTCATAGTTCCTATATCTAGTCAAAAATGTAGTCTTCAGAATATATGTCTCCTTCACCTTCAACCAACGGTACCCTAACTAAAGATAAATCTTCCAAAATTACTACACTCTTTGTATCTAATCAAACAAATCATCAATATGAGGCAAATGATACTTATTTTTAATAGTTATGTAATTAAAATATATGTAATCAATGAAAATCCTCATAGAACTATATTTGTTTAACAAAAAAATAGGATCACCCTAAGGTGAAATACGTTTATGAATGAAACCTTTATCTAGAAACTCCTATAATTTATTTTTCAATTTGAAATGTTCTAATTCAGTCATGTGATAAGGTGGATTTGAAATTGCTTAGTATCAAGCACTAATTCAATAGTAAACTCAAACTCCCTATTAGGAATAATTTTTGATAAATTATCAGGAAAAATATCTATATATTAATTTACTATTGGTAAATCACTAATCTATATAGTTTCTTTCTTTTTAAAAACATGTGATAAGTAACTTTCACTACCATTTCTAATCAAAATCTTAGTATCTTTTTAGGTTATCAAGTGCATGAGATCATTGAATAAAACTTTATTGGATATGAAATATATCTTAGCATGATAAACTAAAATCCTATCCATACCAAAAATAATATAAAACACTACCATAGGAAGTTCAAAAATATTTTTAGGAATGACCATTCCACTGATAACAATAGGAAGATTCCTATAAATCTTGGTTTCTTTAATATTTCCACCTGGAATTTTCACCAAAATTTAGATCATAGTTTCAAGATGTGATATTCCATGTTTTCTTGTAAATTTCCCTCAAATAAAAGAATAAAAATATCCAAATTTAATAAGGGTCTTGGTAAAATTGAAATAAATAAGCAATATATTTTTCACCACTCTATTAGATGGCCCTTCACCAACCATAGTAGTAGAAAAATATTTTTCCATGCCTTTCTGCTTTAGGACATGAGATTTTAATACTTAGTAACTATCAGTTACCCCCATTATTTGGTTTTTTAGTAGTATTTTTTTTATATTTATGAGCCCTATGACCAAAATTTACACACTAGTATAACTCTCTAGAATTTACCAGACATTCCCCAAGATTATTTTTACCAAACTTATAACAAGATGAGAACTTGATTGTTTACCTTCTGATTTCTTGGTTGAATGTTTCCTAATTTCCAACAATCCATACCTTTTTTACTGCTTATTGTCATGGAAAACATGATCACTAGTGAACTCCATTTATACCTTCTTGGAAAACTAAACAAGTTTCTCATAACTTTTGAATTAACAGGAAGTTAATGACCATTAATATCTTCATTTCAAACTTTAGTAAAATCAATTAATATTACTATAAAGATCCTAGATAAAATATGGTACATACATGGCCAATTTGTAAAATTATCTTCATACACATCTACAGAATCTTTATTATTTTTCCTTAATTCCAACAATTGTTTCTCTATATTGAGTCCAATATCCTTCTGGAAATATTTCTCACATAATATATTCTTAAATGTTTCACATTCCATGGAATAAATCTAATCTATTTCTTTGGTATTCTTAACCAAAGGTCCTCATAATTTATCTTAACCTTAAAAATGATAAATGGTTATATCTAATTTTTTATGTTTTGAACACCCCATGACATTAAATATATTCTCTATGGAATTAATCTATATTTCAGCTACCACTGGGTCAGAATATCCATTGAATGACAAAAGGTTATGTCTCATAAAATGCTCAACTATCATCATGTTTCTCTGTGGTATATCTGGATTCTCTCTAGAATGGATTCCAACCACATTTATATCTTTTTTCAGTATATCTATCAATACAAAAAAACTATTCTATTCTAATTTTGACCATTCTTTTTTCTGATTTGGAATGATATCATCTCTTTTTTCCTTCCTATGATAACCTCCCTATTTCAATTGTGGAAAAACATCCTGAAAAAACATATTTTATTTAAAGTGACATGGTAAACATAAAATTATATATAATTTCAACTAAACCATTAGGTAAAATATTTTAATGTTATTATTTAATCATTATCTTAACCCAGAAATTTATCTAAATATTTCTCTGATACCAACTCTATGTTCATGGCCAAAAAAAATACATATTCTTGTGACTTTAAACAAGAATTCACTTTCTTACATTCTCAATGATATTTTAGGTTTATATTTTTAGATATTTAGGTCATATATATTTCATAAAAAAATCCAAAAAAATATAAAGTACACACTTCTCATCATTATCCATTTTTTATATAATAAAATATAATAAAATAAAACATGATTTTGTTTCATGAAAAATCTTCATTAATTTTAACTTGAATTATTTATTTCCTTTACCCATCCTTAAACCCTATGAAAAAATTTTTAAATTTTGGATGAGTAAAAAATCTTATTTAGGGACATAATAAGAAGAAAACTATTAGTCTGGTCAAAAATATAAAAACCATTGAAAAACATTTCTTAAAAACATACATTTTATCCAAAAAGAGAAACACTTTCCATTTAAATAGAACATTATATTACATTTGGGAATTAAAAAATTTCTATGAAAACTCATTAGAAAGAATAGAAAATTCATTTATATTCCTTGGGACATCATCATCTTAAAACCCTTACAAAACCATTATAATTAAAATAAACATAAGGCTGAATTCAAATATAAATCTACAGAGAACATAATTATTACCCAATGCATTAGAGAATTATCTGGATTCACCCATCATGAAAGATATATTTGGATCACTCGTGATCTATAATGGGTCTTAACCCTTTTTATAATCTATAATGGAATCACTCATGAGATATAATGGGTATTAAACCATTGTAAACAATTTTAGGACCATATCAAGAATAAAACCCTTGAAAACCACTTGTACGCCTATGTGAAAAACACTTTCAGATATCAAAATACCCTTTTCATTTAAAAACCATATTCAATACAAAAAAACATAAAAAGGTTTTTCACTTTAAGAAAACATTAAATATTATAGAGGTAGTTAAACTTCTAATAACAGTTATGGAAGTGGGAAAATTTATTATTGCCGTATATGTTAAAATAAACATTCCTTTTGTATTTTGTAAAGAAAGTCAAACATTATGAAAAAAGATTACTTTTTTAAAACCTTTAAAATAAATAAGAATAAAATTACATTTATATTTATTTTATTTCCATATAAATAAATTCATAAAATAATTTTTTTAAACATGGACATGAATTAAAAAGAGACTTCTAAGGGGAACTTTAAAAAAGATTTTTAAAGTAAAGTATCTTACCTTGAGTCTGGCTCATCATGTGAATTATTTATATTCATTGAAAAGAAACATATGTTAAATTTATACTTTCATAAGAAAAATTTTTTATTTCTTTATTTCTTTTTTTAATACCATGTTATATACAATTAATCATTCAATTAAATTCACATCAGGCATTTTGAGGATTTTCATCTCATATGTCAAAAATAAATTTTCTAGGTTGACTATGGTCAAAGTGATAATTTTAAAATCATATATATAATAATAATTAAATAATTATAATTTTTATACATAATTTATTATTTTAAATATAACCATTAAATGTGGTTATTAAAAATGAACTACGTTACAATCATAGAGATGATAGGTCATACGTACACAAAAGTAACGTTCCAATTTTTTCAATAATCATTATGGAATAAAGGTAAGTATTATTTTATATTAATATAATGATAATAATATCAAATTAATACATTAAATATTCTTATATATATCATTCACGTGATGTGGTGATGAAAGAGGAATCGCATTGCTTCATGGAGGTGGTAGTGTATGCATACACATGAACAACGTTATCTTTTTTTAGTAAATGGAAAGGTAAGAAGTTAAATGATATATTATATTTTTATAATGATAAATATGTAATGAATTTTATATAAACATTAATTCCACCATTTTAATCCAACCGTGAGATATTTTTATGGAAAAATAATCACATCGGTTCGTGAGGTGGTAGTCCGTCACACACACGAATAATGGTTTTTTCCCATTTTATGGAAGCGGATATGGATATTTCATGTGAAATTAACATAAAAAACATATAATATTTAATATACTTGTTTTATTATATAATAATTCTTAAGGATAATTTGGAGGGTGTGGAATAAGAAATAAAACAGAAATGCTTGATTTGAAATGATGTCTCTTCTTTGGACAAACTCTTTTACTTAACACCTTAAGACCACTAAGATTGGTAATATGTATTAAATAATGAAATAAGAATGTGAGGATATATTTTATAAAGTTATCTTGGTAGATATTGGCTGAAACAAATGGTTTTTTAAGTGTTAAGTAAAGAGAAGAAGATATACCCTTTTATAAGAGAGGAGATGGGAACACTTGAATTTCTCAAAATATTAAATTAATATAAATTAATTTTAAATTATAAATAGATAAAAAATGATTTATTTAGAATATATAATTATATAGAATATAAATCCTCTGATTTAATAAAATTTAGTAATGTTTTTATCATATTTTTACCCTTATATTTTTTGTTTTAACCCCCGTTAACCTCTTCCACACTTACCATGAAAAAAATGATTTTTACACTGTCAGGCTCAATATAGTTGCTATAAATGGATAACCTACCAATAAATGGATCATGGTTGATATAAAAAACCATATCATAATCAAATTTTTGAATATAATATTTTTATGAATTTTATATCATTGAATTTGAAAAAATTTATTATGATATATCTTTAATGTAAATTTTTAGAACTATTCCTCACTTTAATTTTAAAAACATCAAGAAAACAAGTAAAATTCCAAAAAAAACTATTTTAATACATATCAAACATTTCATGTTAGTCTATAAATTTTTTTATCACATTAAGTATCTCAAATTATATTACTTTTATTATTTTAAATATCATTTATTTGATTTCTCCATTAATTGAATAATTAATGCCCCAACATTGTGTAAATTTGTAAGATAATTTTTTATTCACTAAAAATTTTCATTTATATTTAAAAATTATATTTATGACCAAAAATATCCATTTTTTAACCCAATGTTAAAAATATTATAGTTATTAAAAATAAAATCCTAGCATTTTTCACTTTTCTTTAAATAAAATATTTAAAAGATTATAATAACATCCAAATGGGAAAAAAGGACATATAACTGAATATTGGATTTTTATAGACTAAATGGACTCATCCAATAAAATTAATTAATTTTTAGGATTATTTTATTTTCATTTTCATTTTATTTTTATCTTTAATTACCTTATTGACCATTTATCATGGTAACATAAATTATTAAGGTTACTATTAATATTAACCAAAAATAAAAAGGAACCTATTTTAAAAATTTGTAACCACTTATTCCAAATATGGAATCCATTTTTCATAATTCAAAGCACATAAATAGAAAATTTTAATTTAAAAAAAAACTAGAAAAACGCAACGTAGAACCGTGTTTAAAAAATGGTCATTTTAAATATAAAATGGTTTATACTAAATTCAAGTATAAATTTAATTTAAAAACTAATAATTGGGTCATTTAAAATAAAAATGAATAAATAAAATTTTAGAACTAATATAAAAATAGAATTTTATTTTATAAATACTTTAAAAGAAAATTTAGTTTTCAATAAAAATTGGTATCTTCCTAATTCATTGAAAAATAAATCATTTCATAAAATTCTCTAAAAATTCTCCAAAGATAATTTTTACATTATTAATTAAAAAAATAATTTCATTTTCATAAATTAAAATTATATAATTTAGAAATAAATATTTTATTAAAATTTATATAATTCAAGAAAATACATTTTGGTTAAAAATAATTGTTTTCCCTTTTGATTGAAAAATTACATAATATACTTAAAATGAATATAAAACTATAATATATTACTAATGAATATTTATAAGAAATTAAAATGATTTATCCTAAAATTAAATATATTGTTACTGTGGTTGCCTCATAATTTCATTTCTACATATATTTGTGGCACTTATAACCACTGAAATATATTTTTGTGGTATTTTAGTAGTAGGTAGAAACAATTTTCACCATCACTAAATAATTAGTGTTGATTTTTTTATTTTATGATAGTTTAAACCACTGATAAACACCAAAGAAATTAATAGGGAATATGGGGCCTCTAAATATACTATAGTCTAAAATTTATAATACAAACATATCTAAAACATACAGAGTTAAGTACTTTCAATAGTCAAAAAAATATATAAACAAAAAATTATAAACATTATATCATAAAACATTTTAAATACATAAATATGTTTTTTTATCATCATATTATATAAATTCACCATATATATGTCTTCCAAAAAAAATAAAACACATGAATAGAGGGATCCAACATCAAATATATCCTACTAAGTCATGTTTTTACCTACAGATGATCCATAATTCTGGTGTTTCTATCAATTAATAACCTCCAATGCATTTTATTCTTATGTTAAAAGAAATTATCAATATAAATAAGTTTTAATTACCTATTATGCATAAAAATTAATTTTTAAACAATTATTATAATAATATAAATATATTAAAATAAATTTAAAAGGTTCAGTACTGTTTGTATCAATGATGAAAATATATAAAGGAATACTCTCAATCATACCCTAAAATAGATATGAAAAATAATTAGACTTAAATTTTATAGTTTTATCAAATAAAATATAATAAAAATATTTATTTTGACTTAATTTTACTTGTTTATAAAAATTGTCAATCTTCATAGTGATGAAAATATGCCTCAAATTATGATACATGATGGAAAGTGACATCGTCTCACTTGCGAATTTCCCCAAGATCTACCCGTATAATCCTACAGTATCATCTTTAAGAACCACAAACTTGTCAAATGGAATAACTAGTATAAATATGTAATAAAATTATTTTGACATAGTGACAATTACATACCAATCATATTCAACCTCTAACACCCTCATGATGGAGACTAAAAAACTATATAATCAATCAATAATCATTCCGCAGTTTATTCATCTGATCCCCAAAACATCCCCAAAGTAGAAGACATCAATATAGTGGTATTTTAAAAAAAATCCCCAAGATTGTTTTGTATTGATTTTATATTTAGAAACATAAATTGAAATTCAAAAATGGTAGATATAAAACCATTTGGTGAGAAATTTTAATACATGTGTATATAGTGGCCAACTATAATGAAATTTTTATTTTTTGTTAGAATTTATCATAAATATCTAAAATTAACAATTTGAAATGAACTTGAGATATTATATAAGTGTATAAGTCTATTTTTATTAATTAATAAACCAATATTTGATATAATTTTGAGTGGGTAGTCTCAATATGGTATTAGGAGTGAGAATTAATATGTAGGTAAAGATAAAAGTACTATAGAATGTGTTAAGTGAAACCTTATAGTTTAAAAATATATAAGTTATATTGAATTAGAAAAATTGATCATTAGGGTGTTAGTTAAGTTATTTTTCTCTATATAGATATTTTTTATCTTTTTTGTAAATTTATTATATTCAAGTATTGAAAAAAGAAAGGGAGTATATTGAAAGTAAGTAGTATACCTAATGAAAATGGGAGCATATAAGATAGGTATGAAAACATATGAGTTGTGTAAGAATGACTTGTATCTTTAAATAATTTTGATTTTTGGAATTTCTATATCCAAAAAGAATATAAAAAATTAGAACATGATATATGATATAAAATAAGAAAATTATTTAAAAAAGGAAGTATATAGATTAATTGGATTAATATATTCTAATTTAATAAAATAATATATTAGTTAAGGGAGGACTTAGAATATAATAAATTAATTATTCAATGACCATATTATTATCATCCTCTATAATTTGAATTACTAAATATTTCAATATCATCATAGATAGATAAATCAATATCCTATTGTTAATGGGGTGTTCTATCAAAATCAAATTATTTAATTTCACCACCAATATCATACAGGTCTCTTGGATTGACTTGGACTATAATAATCCACTCATCATTGACTCTACCTTTTAGATAATAGAAAATTTTAGCTTATGAATCCAAAATATATGGATTGTATTCTTCACACTCACTTGTTTCAATCAACTTAGATAAGTTATCATAAGTACATTATAATGAATATTTCCTTATTCCCATGTAAATATTGACCCACTTTCATTTTAATAAAACAAATGAAAAAATTTCCATGATAATTTAATATGATAATTTTAATAAACTTTCAATGGTATCCCAACTCTACAAATTTCGTAAAGGTCAAACAATTTTTTATTTTTAAACCTTCCTCACAAAATTTTTTGGAACTTGAAGCCTTTAATGTTATAAGCATTGAATATATTGTGCTACTTTAAAGGTCCTTGATATAAACATTTCAAATCACCTCGAACTGAATCTTGATTATCAACATTCATGATATACATATATAAATATAAAACATTATTAGTTACATAAGATAATTATATCAACATATTATAAATATTAAAATGATTATGATCTTACAAGATGTGAAAAATAATAAATAATTTCTTTGTTAATATATTTTGTTACCTCTTTCTCATTTTGTGTTTGAATCTGAAGTCATGTATTTTTTGGGTCATCAATTCCGTAATAAAAGGATTTTCAATGTCAATATTGAGTAGAACATATCTATTTTCTTATATGATGTCTATTTTTTCAATGAAACTAATGATATTTTTTAACATGATGACTAGCATTAAAATTTTTAATGATTTATGGTAGGAATATAATTTATTTTTGTTATCATCAATAAATCCAACTTGGTTTAATAATGATTAAATATAATCCAAATATATCAAATAGAAGATGAGATACTATTTTTATATATAATCTTCATTAATATAGCCTTCTTAATGGCATGTTTTCTCATAAAAGACTTATAAGGATCAATATACATAATTAAAAAAAGCAACACATCCGAATAAACCATATATATAATCAGAATGAAAATTTCAATGGAGTAATGATAAAAAGGTAAGTTGAAAATACCTCTTTATGGGATACATTCATCGATAATGTATGGTCCCTCTAACTTTAACTTCTTTGGTTAAATGTGTAGTTAGATAAACTATCATAGTGAAAAATGATAGTGGGAATATCAGCTCTAAATTATAAAGTGTCATTACAATTATTTCATGAATTTTTTATTGGTGTTTAAATTTTTTTCACAAATATATCTAAATAATGTGCCAAACCCAATTTAAATTGTTGTTATTTTATTAGGAAACAATTTACACAATGCTAAATATAGAAATTGATCCATTAAAATATGTTAATTATGAATTTTAATCATGTGTAACTTATGATTTTTTAAGTCAACTTGTTTTAAAATGTTACTTAAATATCCATTATGTACTTTCAAATTTTTCAATCTTTCAAGGGAAAAAATATTTTTCGAGTTTACAATGAAAAACAATTTTCATGATACATTTAATTATCATTTTCACATAGATATTGATTTATATTCATCTCTTATAAGTCCTTATGAATGTTAGGATAATATTTTCTATAATGTACCTCGCCTTTATGTGTTATAAATCCCTAGGGTATTTTTAAATTTTCATTTACTGGTGGGTTTTTTTGATAATGGATATTTGGAAGGGTTTTTAGAACCATTAAAAACATCTATGAGTTGGTTTTGGACTTAGAATGAGGCTCGGATGGGGGTTTGGAGGGGTATCAGGGTTATGGTTCGGTGTTTGGGCTCCTACTTTTCTATATCTAGCCACCGTCTAGCTGGTGGTCCACCACCAGCCTATCAGGGGGCTAGATAGTGTGTTGTGAATACTTTCTAAGCTCACCGACAACCTGATGGGTTGAATAGTGTCCTTTTAATACTTTCTGAATCCACTGAATATTCAGAATGGTTTGGGATCCCTCATTTTAATGAGGTGACCAATGTTATTTTATAGGGGTTCCTATTTAGAACCCCCACGATTTTCTTCACCCCTAGTAGGATGAATAGAACGGGGAGATCCCCTCATGGATCTCCCTTTACCTACCTTTTTGTACCTTCGTGCCAGGTGATTCTAGAGAGATTTGACATATGATTTTGAGGTAAGGTCTCATCCAGTATTTTCCTTGTTCTATTCCTACATTCTTCATTGAATTTAATTCATTTTAGCTTGGATTTGGATGGACGATTTTTTTCAAATTATAGAAAAATTATTTTCCCTTAAGGGAATTTTGTGTGTGGCTTGCAGGGGATGTCCTAAGAGATGAAATCAAGATTTTGTTCACTGTTTTTTATATGGTATGTTGCCCAATGAGTTTTTGAAGGGATTTCAAAGTATTTGAGTAAAATTTAACATCAATTTGGATTTTTAAATTAGTTATTTGTGTGGCTTGAGATCAAGGGTGTTTTGGTAGTGGAACACACCTAGTTTCTCATGATTATGACATCATTAGACGACCCAATGAGTTTGGAACCTAATATTTCAAATTTAAAGTTTGGTTTAAATTAATTAATAAATTAATTTTATATTGTTTATGGGTGAGTTAGGTGATTTATAAATTTTCTAAGGTTTACGTGGACCGTGGAAGGATTAAATGGGCCACTGGGTGAGTTTTTGTTCTTAGGGATTCTTTTTTTAAAAATATCAGTTAATTATAAGTTATTATAGTTAATTGTTTTTAGAAAATTGGTGTTAGATAGTTCCATGAGAGTATAGGCGGTTCTTTGTTGACCTCTTGAAGAAATTTTTCTAGTTGTGATGTAAATGGAGTAGTTTCAATTTAATATATAGGCAATTAACCTTATTTTGAGTATCTTGGTATTTTAATTATTTTTTGTTCGTGTCCATTAATAATAATAACTACTTTTATTTTTTATGTGTTTTGTGTTTTTATTAACATAATTTTCTCATGGTATCAAAGTGGAAGGCTGATCTTGGTGGAAGTTATTGGCCCTTAGAGGGTTGAGAAGGGTCTTAGGGACTTAGGCGGATGCTTGCACATGGGACTAGGTCTATATTAACTAGTACCTAGATGATGAGTTAGTGAGTTGTGAGATATGTCTCATGCCCTATTTTATTTTATTTTAGTTTGTTTACCCAATGCTTGATGTGAACTCCTTGAGTGCATAGGGATGGACTAGGGTACTTGAGGATTGGGCCTCCCAATAACCCTCAAGATGGGATGATGTTATTACTTGTCCTCCCTAGAACTTATGGGGATGGACCGATGTGCATGATTTCAATTCAGAATCCTTGATATGGGTCGGTGTGATGTTGGGCCTCCTAAGAACCTGTCATATGGGCTAGTGTGGATGATTGGCCTCCCTATAACCTACTGGGATGGGTTGGTGTGTATGTTTGACCTCCCTAGAGTCCTCAAGTATGGTTCAGGGAAACATGTTGGACTCTCTGACTATGCAAAGATGGTTTGGGGTACTTGATGAGGTCATGACCTGAGAAAAAGGAATGTTCCATGGGATGAATTTTTTTTACAGTTCTTAAAATAAGTTCCTTCTAGTATTGTGTCGAGGAAAGTGGTTTATGGGTTATAGTATGACACATATTCCAATATGGCACCAAAGTAGATATAGTATGGGTTATGGTGCAAGTTTGATCCTACAATGGTGCTAACATTGTTATTCATGAATTTTCATGTGCATTATGTTTTTAGGGGGTGTTTTATGGACACTAACACACTCTATATATGTATTTCATTCACATCCACTTGATCACAATATCACTCAGTTTGGTTGAGACACTAGGGATACCTACTAGATCATTATACTCACCCCTATACTTATACATTTCATGGGTTTCGGTGTACATGGGTAGACCTTCATGTTTCCTCTCAATAAACGGGTATGTCAGGGAGATTAATGCTTAGTAAATTTCTACTGGTTATAGAGGATGAGGATATAGCAATATGTATGGGATTTGGGTTAGAGGCCATTGTATTTAATTTTCTATCACTATGTTCTGGACAATGGTCCATTTATTTTATTTGATTCCTACTTTATTTCTTTTTTCTACTATTGTTTCTCTATTTATGGTTAATGTATTATATATACTTTCCTACTTTTATAAACTAGGATTAGGGGGTTATGGGGCTCCCAATTTTGTCTAAAAGTTGGTGGGATGTCTGAAATATAAATAATTCATGCCAAATTTTTAGTAGAATTGGGAATGACCCTCATGACTTGTTTTAGAGTAAATAGTCTCTCCCCCTAACTATGTTAAGCCCTCATCTCTAGTTGGAAACCTATAGCATATCGAGAGGCGTTCCTGAGTTCATGAGGTGACCCCGGATGAGGGTGTCATTTGGGAGGCCTTGGTTGGGGTGTTTAAATGGTATCATATCATGTTTGGTATGGGATAGAGTAGTTATAATTAGAGATAGTATGTTGGGACTAAAAAGGTATATCGAGTGCACGCCTTTCCAATATCACATTGGTTGAAATTCTAGTTTTTATGGGATGCAAATTTTGGTATTTAGAACTCTAGGATGAGTGAGGTGTTTGTTTGGACCAAGAATACTAATGTGGGATGTATGAAACTTGGGAAGAGACATAGGGCTCAGTTGAGAGCTATTAGTTTTATCATGCATCATGATAGTGGCATACTAGTGGCATGGTGCATGCACCTCTGGGATGTTTTGTTTAACATTATAACCTTATTAGAGTAAATATTAATTAAATAAACTTATAATATAATTTATCTCTCTATAAATTATATTATAATAGGTAAATAAATAAATATGGATATGAGAGGATTGCTTAGTGATTGTGCTTGTTGTTATTGGATCTCATGCGTTAATGAATTTTAGAAATTTTGGTTTTTGAGAAAAAATTAGTTTTAGAAAAGGAAAACCCATGCAGTGTCATGTACTATGTGTAAATTATTTGAGTTTGGTTTTATTTGAAATTTCATGTAGATCTAGTTGTTTTAATGGTTGGGATTTTTAATTTTTGTTAAAATTTAGGGAGAAGTATTTTGAAATTGGATTTAAAAGTGGTTTAGTAAATTGATTTTAAAATGGAATTTTTGGAAATGGGATTGGTTTTTGGGAAAGAAGATAGTTAGGGGAGGATTTTTTTTGATATAAAACACTTGGATTCAGAGGGTTTTTTCAAAACTTGTATAATTTTGGTGTGTGTAGATTATTTTAGAAATGTTGATTCAAAATAGGAAATTAGTATCGTGAGAAACTATTTTCTTGGGGTTTTTGTGTTGGTCAGGGATGACCCGGGTGCTTGATTTGTGTTCTCAACCTACATGTTGGTTTTATTTTGATACCACTGAGTGATGTCAATGGGTGTGATGTTTTTTCTTGGCATGGTGTGTAGAGAGAAAATGATGCCTTCATAGGATATTTTTCTATAACTTTAGTGATTTTTCAAGATATTCTCAATGGTTGGTTTACGCTTTGGAAGGTATATGTGGTTATTCTGATGTATTTTCATGTGAAAATATTGTAATATGGGTGTTCTATGAGATCCTCTTATAATATAATCATGGTATTTATTTTCTATGGGATCCACTTTTGGATGGATCGTGAGATTTATGTTTTGAGAGATCCACATGTGGATGGAACATGAATCTTTGTTGTGAGGCTTGAGTAGCCATATGTGATTTTATAGGGTTTAGGGATTGTACATTTGATGTTATTTTGATGTTAATTTGGTGATTTTTGTGATTTTTCAGATTGAACCACTTGATTTGTGTTTGGTTTGGGTCCTTAATTGAGACCTATTAATGTTCTCTCTGGGTAGAATATTTCTATGGTAGAGAGAAACACTGGTTAGAATCAAACATTAGTCATTGATATGGTGTGGATCACCATGATCCTTGGTATGGTTTTTAATTTTTATGAAACTTCAGTATTTTGGGGGTTGACATGTGTGGTTGAGCACTGTCTCAGTTTTCCATAAATTTGATGAGAGTAATACTTAGGAATTACTCATTATATATAAAAATAGTTATGGTTGGCCAAAATTTAAATTAATTCTAGAGTAATTTTGAAATGATTGTCAAGTTGAGTGTTCATGTACATGATTCATCTCAGTGAGGTACTCTAGTTTTGGATAGAACTAAGGGTGATTTTGTTTCCTAGCACTGGCCTACATAAGAGGTATGATTGGTGAATTAGATTCATAAGCTGAGTTCACTATGTTATGGCTTTCCAAAGTTGATTTGAGACCTAATTTTTTGATTTAACAACTGTGTGAAACTATTGAGCATTGATGGAATATTGGGGGCATGTGCACATTGGATAGGAATTGTGTCATTTGAATTGTGGCTTTTTTGGATTATAAGTGTAAATTCAAGATATTTAATGAGTGATAATCCATTTGTGAGATGGGGAGTACCTTGGGTGTGATGAGGGTCTCACAAACATGGTGTCCTTGTGCCTTAGTTGATAATCAGGATTTTCTAGTATGGTAATGAGAATGAGAATAGATCGGGTGTGATGGAATGATCTATCCATGGCTTGAAAATTTCTGGGAGAATATAGGGTTGAAGTGGATAATGTCGGATCATGGATTGGGAGGAGTGAAATGCATATGGTTTTAATGATACCCATTTGGTTCAATTATATAGGATTGATAAGGTATGATCTGAATGGTTTGGATTACAAAATCAATCATTTAGAGTGAATCCCTCATTTTTTGTTGGCCTTTTATGGGAATTGTTAAGGGAGTTCCCATGAATTTCTAGTACTAAACAAGGTATTCTGGAAAGGATCTCATCTATTAGGAATTATAGCATAGTTGGATAGTAAAAAATGTTGGTAATTTAGAGATGAATCATGGATCATTCATAATGGGTTGATGATATTGATTGGTTGGGATATGGAGTTTAATCCTTGATATATATTCTCAAGGATGAGAAGCATTGTTTTGGGGAGTTTGTAACAACTTGCATCGTTATTGGCTGAAAATACTTGGGGGTTTTGAAATATTCTTTTAGTGGTGGGTTCATTTTGAGAATCAAGATTTGAAAGAGGTTTCTTAACCTTTAAAACCTCTAGTGTGTTGTTTTAAAATTGGATTGAGGATTATGTGAGGGTTTGTAGGGGTGTTAGAGTGGTTTTCAGCTGGTCGGGCCATGAATTTTCAGTAGTTATCCACCATGGAGACGGTGGTGTCAATGGGATGGACAGTGTGTGTGGTGTTGGGTCGGAAAAAACGGGGAATGAGATGGCAAGAGGGGGGTGAATTGCCTTTTAAAAAATTGATTAACAATTTAAAATCAAAGTTAAAAATGCAGCGGAAAGTAAAGAGGCAAGACACACAAAATTGATAACGGAGTTCGGCCAAAACCCGGCCTACGTCTCCGCTCCCAACTCAACCGTTGAGAGATTCTACCGCTTGCTTTTCAATGGTTTTAGCAAGAAACCCACTAGGCTTTGAGGTAGCACTAGGACCTATTACAGCTTGCTTTTGATGGTTAATCAAGAACCCACTTTCTTTCAATGGAATAGCAAGAACCCACTAGCCTTTTTAACGGGTGAAGGCTAGCTCACCGAAACACAAGCCTTTTAAAAGGAAAGTCTTGAAGAAACCTCTTCACACCTTAATGGTGGTGTGATAACCCAAAAGAAAGGGGGAAGAGAAAAGGTGTTGGGGTTTGTAGGCACAAACCCAAAATTAAAGCTCAAAAAGATAAAACAATAAAAACCGTATTGTTGAGAAGCCTTGGGCGCCAAAGGTTGAATGGAGTTGAAGACGTGCACTCCCAAGCTTCTATGGTGGTGCTCCTTGGATTGGAAATGGATTGGAGCAGTTGTGGTTCCCTTGGAGCAATCCGCCAGAGGTTTGCCAAATGAGGAGAATTGTGTTCGTTGGCTTCACAATGCTTAATTATGGTCCGGCAATTGTTCCGGGGCTTCAAGGTCCTTTATTTATAGAGGGGGAACCCTCATATGTCCGTTGGAGGCCTTTGGAGCCGTTGGAAAGGCTTTCGGAGCCGTTGGGAGGCAAGTGGAGCAGCCTGGTCAAAGCTCCAACGGCTAGTTTGACTGGATCCACCGGCTGGCCGGTACAGTCCCACCGGCTGGCCGGTGTGTGCAAAAAGGCATAGGATTCTTGTCCAGGGGCCACCGGCTGACCGGTACATCTCCACCGGCTGGCCGGTGCCTTGGTAGAGAAGAAGAGTCTTGATCCAGGCTCTACCGGTCGACCGGTGAGGAGCCACCGGCTGGCCGGTGGCAAGACAGTAGCAAACACTATTTGGGCTGGGTGCCACAGGTCGACCGGTGACAGAGCCACCGGTCGACCGGTGGAACCTGGCAGTGGGCAATCCCTCTGCCAGTTCCACCGGCTGGCCGGTGCTATCACACCGGTTGGCCGGTGGACTGAATTTCAGTCCATTTGATGTCCATTCTTGGGCCAACTTCTTGGCAACCTTGTGCCTTTCAATCAAAAACACTTCAAACAATGTTAGATAAACATGAAAGTGATTGTGATCATGAAAATTAAACCACGAGGGGATACGAGAGGTACAACAATCTCCCCCTATTTTGATGATCACAATCACTTATCAAAGCAATGTAAAAACTCAAATGAAATGCATGCTTTAAATGATAAATTGAAAATGAATACTAAGCATGAGAGAAAAGATTCTCCCCCAATCAATCAAGAAATTTCTCCCCCTTTGTGATAATCAAAATAGAATGGGGCATAAAACTCGATTGAGGGAATTTAGAGAGTTTAAAACAATTGAAAATGATACTAATTGTTGAAAAAATTTGAAATGAAAAAATTGAATTGAAAAATTTGAATAACAGTTTGAATTGAAAGTTTTGAATCAAAAATCAATTGAAATTTGAAATTTGAAACCAAATGAAATTTTTGAAATTGAGAGTTTTGAATCAAAAATGAAAATTCGATACCAACTGTTGGAAATCAATTGAAAATTGAAAATTCTAAATTGAATTGAAAAAGAATTGAAAATTTTGAATTGAGAATTTTGAAACCAAGAGTTGAAATTGAAAGTTTGAATTCATAAAAAGGCCTAACTCCCCCTAAATAAAAACAATGAATCACCGGGGAAAGGGATTTTGAAAAGAAATGATTTTAGGCCCGGAGAGACTCGCTAAGAGGGATTTTTCAATCCACACTTGTCTCATGGCGGGTCTTCTCCTATAAAATTCGTCCGAATAGAAAATAGTCTTTGGCCTACCGTACCGGGCATTTTTGCAATTACACTCATAAATGAGGTGCCCGGGTTTTTTGCAATAATTACAAAATTTAAAATCGGAGCTCCCCCTTACAAAAATAGTGGGTGCATGGGAGGAGGAAGCTCGGTTGGTGTAGCCAAGTCCATTGGTGGTTCTAGATACTCGTTGAGAACCTAAGAGTTTGGACAAATTTTGTTCACCTTGAGTGAACTTGGCTAGGGTCTCTCTTAGGTCTTTGATGGTTGATTCCATAGAATCAACATTTGGGAAATTTTGGATTTTTAGGGAGAGTTCCTCCTTCTCTTTGAGAATTTGGTCTTTTTCGGAGGAAAGTTTTTTGAAAGACTTTTTCAAAGAAACAAATTTTGATGATAAAGTATGAAAACCTTTTTCTAATTGGTCTCTAGCGTGTGAGAGTTCTTCATAAGAAAGATGATTTAAAGAATTTGAATTTGAAGAGCAAGAGGATGAGGAGTCGGAAGATGTTACCTCGTGATTTGCCATTAGGCATTTTGTACCTTGGTCGCTCGAGGAGAAGGAGGATAATGAAGAGGTGGAGCTATCACTCCATGTTGCCTTTGAATCCTTCTTCTTTTTCTTCTTGGCCCTTTTCTTGTGAGGTGGGCAAACGTGCTTGATCTTTTCGTCGGGTTCTTGCTTTTGAGCGGGTTCTTGCTTTGGAGCCTCGCTAGTACCTTCATGGGTTAGCTCTAAACATTTCCAAATATCATGTGAAGATGTGCAAGAAGAAATATGATCAAAAACATTTCTATCTAACCCGCAATGAAGAGCATTCATGGCTTTGCCATCAAGCTCGAAATTTGCAATATCGGCGGGGGTCCATTGAGATTCATCGGAAGAAGTGAGGGTAAAACCATGCATAACAATTCTATAAATTGGATAGCTAATGCTTTTAAGAAATGTGGTCATGCGGGTTTTCCAAAAAGAATAATCGGCTCCATCAAAGAATGGAGCACGATCCAAAGAATATCCTTCGGGGGATTGAGAGGAAGAAGCGGTAGAAGCCATCAAAAAAAAAGGATCTTTAATTTGAAACCGGTTAAGGTATTACTCAAATTACTCCTCTGATACCAAATGTTGGGTCGGAAAAAACGGGGAATGAGATGGCAAGAGGGGGGTGAATTGCCTTTTAAAAAATTGATTAACAATTTAAAATCAAAGTTAAAAATGCAGCGGAAAGTAAAGAGGCAAGACACACAAAATTGATAACGGAGTTCGGCCAAAACCCGGCCTACGTCTCCGCTCCCAACTCAACCGTTGAGAGATTCTACCGCTTGCTTTTCAATGGTTTTAGCAAGAAACCCACTAGGCTTTGAGGTAGCACTAGGACCTATTACAGCTTGCTTTTGATGGTTAATCAAGAACCCACTTTCTTTCAATGGAATAGCAAGAACCCACTAGCCTTTTTAACGGGTGAAGGCTAGCTCACCGAAACACAAGCCTTTTAAAAGGAAAGTCTTGAAGAAACCTCTTCACACCTTAATGGTGGTGTGATAACCCAAAAGAAAGGGGGAAGAGAAAAGGTGTTGGGGTTTGTAGGCACAAACCCAAAATTAAAGCTCAAAAAGATAAAACAATAAAAACCGTATTGTTGAGAAGCCTTGGGCGCCAAAGGTTGAATGGAGTTGAAGACGTGCACTCCCAAGCTTCTATGGTGGTGCTCCTTGGATTGGAAATGGATTGGAGCAGTTGTGGTTCCCTTGGAGCAATCCGCCAGAGGTTTGCCAAATGAGGAGAATTGTGTTCGTTGGCTTCACAATGCTTAATTATGGTCCGGCAATTGTTCCGGGGCTTCAAGGTCCTTTATTTATAGAGGGGGAACCCTCATATGTCCGTTGGAGGCCTTTGGAGCCGTTGGAAAGGCTTTCGGAGCCGTTGGGAGGCAAGTGGAGCAGCCTGGTCAAAGCTCCAACGGCTAGTTTGACTGGATCCACCGGCTGGCCGGTACAGTCCCACCGGCTGGCCGGTGTGTGCAAAAAGGCATAGGATTCTTGTCCAGGGGCCACCGGCTGACCGGTACATCTCCACCGGCTGGCCGGTGCCTTGGTAGAGAAGAAGAGTCTTGATCCAGGCTCTACCGGTCGACCGGTGAGGAGCCACCGGCTGGCCGGTGGCAAGACAGTAGCAAACACTATTTGGGCTGGGTGCCACAGGTCGACCGGTGACAGAGCCACCGGTCGACCGGTGGAACCTGGCAGTGGGCAATCCCTCTGCCAGTTCCACCGGCTGGCCGGTGCTATCACACCGGTTGGCCGGTGGACTGAATTTCAGTCCATTTGATGTCCATTCTTGGGCCAACTTCTTGGCAACCTTGTGCCTTTCAATCAAAAACACTTCAAACAATGTTAGATAAACATGAAAGTGATTGTGATCATGAAAATTAAACCACGAGGGGATACGAGAGGTACAACAATCTCCCCCTATTTTGATGATCACAATCACTTATCAAAGCAATGTAAAAACTCAAATGAAATGCATGCTTTAAATGATAAATTGAAAATGAATACTAAGCATGAGAGAAAAGATTCTCCCCCAATCAATCAAGAAATTTCTCCCCCTTTGTGATAATCAAAATAGAATGGGGCATAAAACTCGATTGAGGGAATTTAGAGAGTTTAAAACAATTGAAAATGATACTAATTGTTGAAAAAATTTGAAATGAAAAAATTGAATTGAAAAATTTGAATAACAGTTTGAATTGAAAGTTTTGAATCAAAAATCAATTGAAATTTGAAATTTGAAACCAAATGAAATTTTTGAAATTGAGAGTTTTGAATCAAAAATGAAAATTCGATACCAACTGTTGGAAATCAATTGAAAATTGAAAATTCTAAATTGAATTGAAAAAGAATTGAAAATTTTGAATTGAGAATTTTGAAACCAAGAGTTGAAATTGAAAGTTTGAATTCATAAAAAGGCCTAACTCCCCCTAAATAAAAACAATGAATCACCGGGGAAAGGGATTTTGAAAAGAAATGATTTTAGGCCCGGAGAGACTCGCTAAGAGGGATTTTTCAATCCACACTTGTCTCATGGCGGGTCTTCTCCTATAAAATTCGTCCGAATAGAAAATAGTCTTTGGCCTACCGTACCGGGCATTTTTGCAATTACACTCATAAATGAGGTGCCCGGGTTTTTTGCAATAATTACAAAATTTAAAATCGGAGCTCCCCCTTACAAAAATAGTGGGTGCATGGGAGGAGGAAGCTCGGTTGGTGTAGCCAAGTCCATTGGTGGTTCTAGATACTCGTTGAGAACCTAAGAGTTTGGACAAATTTTGTTCACCTTGAGTGAACTTGGCTAGGGTCTCTCTTAGGTCTTTGATGGTTGATTCCATAGAATCAACATTTGGGAAATTTTGGATTTTTAGGGAGAGTTCCTCCTTCTCTTTGAGAATTTGGTCTTTTTCGGAGGAAAGTTTTTTGAAAGACTTTTTCAAAGAAACAAATTTTGATGATAAAGTATGAAAACCTTTTTCTAATTGGTCTCTAGCGTGTGAGAGTTCTTCATAAGAAAGATGATTTAAAGAATTTGAATTTGAAGAGCAAGAGGATGAGGAGTCGGAAGATGTTACCTCGTGATTTGCCATTAGGCATTTTGTACCTTGGTCGCTCGAGGAGAAGGAGGATAATGAAGAGGTGGAGCTATCACTCCATGTTGCCTTTGAATCCTTCTTCTTTTTCTTCTTGGCCCTTTTCTTGTGAGGTGGGCAAACGTGCTTGATCTTTTCGTCGGGTTCTTGCTTTTGAGCGGGTTCTTGCTTTGGAGCCTCGCTAGTACCTTCATGGGTTAGCTCTAAACATTTCCAAATATCATGTGAAGATGTGCAAGAAGAAATATGATCAAAAACATTTCTATCTAACCCGCAATGAAGAGCATTCATGGCTTTGCCATCAAGCTCGAAATTTGCAATATCGGCGGGGGTCCATTGAGATTCATCGGAAGAAGTGAGGGTAAAACCATGCATAACAATTCTATAAATTGGATAGCTAATGCTTTTAAGAAATGTGGTCATGCGGGTTTTCCAAAAAGAATAATCGGCTCCATCAAAGAATAGAGCACGATCCAAAGAATATCCTTCGGGGGATTGAGAGGAAGAAGCGGTAGAAGCCATCAAAAAAAAGGATCTTTAATTTGAAACCGGTTAAGGTATTACTCAAATTACTCCTCTGATACCAAATGTTGGGTCGGAAAAAACGGGGAATGAGATGGCAAGAGGGGGGTGAATTGCCTTTTAAAAAATTGATTAACAATTTAAAATCAAAGTTAAAAATGCAGCGGAAAGTAAAGAGGCAAGACACACAAAATTGATAACGGAGTTCGGCCAAAACCCGGCCTACGTCTCCGCTCCCAACTCAACCGTTGAGAGATTCTACCGCTTGCTTTTCAATGGTTTTAGCAAGAAACCCACTAGGCTTTGAGGTAGCACTAGGACCTATTACAGCTTGCTTTTGATGGTTAAGCAAGAACCCACTTGCTTTCAATGGAATAGCAAGAACCCACTAGCCTTTTTAACGGGTGAAGGCTAGCTCACCGAAACACAAGCCTTTTAAAAGGAAAGGCTTGAAGAAACCTCTTCACACCTTAATGGTGGTGTGATAACCCAAAAGAAAGGGGGAAGAGAAAAGGTGTTGGGGTTTGTAGGCACAAACCCAAAATTAAAGCTCAAAAAGATAAAACAATAAAAACCGTATTGTTGAGAAGCCTTGGGCGCCAAAGGTTGAATGGAGTTGAAGACGTGCACTCCCAAGCTTCTATGGTGGTGCTCCTTGGATTGGAAATGGATTGGAGCAGTTGTGGTTCCCTTGGAGCAATCCGCCAGAGGTTTGCCAAATGAGGAGAATTGTGTTCGTTGGCTTCACAATGCTTAATTATGGTCCGGCAATTGTTCCGGGGCTTCAAGGTCCTTTATTTATAGAGGGGAAACCCTCATATGGCCGTTGGAGGCCTTTGGAGCCGTTGGAAAGGCTTTCGGAGCCGTTGGGAGGCAAGTGGAGCAGCCTGGTCAAAGCTCCAACGGCTAGTTTGACTGGATCCACCGGCTGGCCGGTACAGTCCCACCGGCTGGCCGGTGTGTGCAAAAAGGCATAGGATTCTTGTCCAGGGGCCACCGGCTGACCGGTACATCTCCACCGGCTGGCCGGTGCCTTGGTAGAGAAGAAGAGTCTTGATCCAGGCTCTACCGGTCGACCGGTGAGGAGCCACCGGCTGGCCGGTGGCAAGACAGTAGCAAACACTATTTGGGCTGGGTGCCACAGGTCGACCGGTGACAGAGCCACCGGTCGACCGGTGGAACCTGGCAGTGGGCAATCCCTCTGCCAGTTCCACCGGCTGGCCGGTGCTATCACACCGGTTGGCCGGTGGACTGAATTTCAGTCCATTTGATGTCCATTCTTGGGCCAACTTCTTGGCAACCTTGTGCCTTTCAATCAAAAACACTTCAAACAATGTTAGATAAACATGAAAGTGATTGTGATCATGAAAATTAAACCACGAGGGGATACGAGAGGTACAACATGTGGTATACTTTCTATGATCACTGGCTCTTCAGTGAGGTCTAGGCATCCTAATTTTTATGAGGGGCCTTTTTTACTTTATCATAGGTTCCTATTTGGAACCCCCTTGGGTTTCTTCTCCCCAAACCAGACAAATACAAGGGGATATATTCCCTCTTGGCTCTCCCTTTCCCTCCCTTGGTGTGCCTTCAATCTGGGTGATTTCAAAGGGATTTGATGTGTTATTTTGAGTAAGGTCTCCCCATTTCATCCCATTGTTATTTTCCTTAATTATTTTCTGAATATAATTAAATTTTTCTAGGGTTTGGATGGATGATTTCATGAAATCATGGTGAAATCATTTCTCCTTAAGCGAATTCATTTCACATATAGTAGAGGATGTCCCAAGAGGTTGAAATCAATCAATCTCTCATCATTTTTTATAATACATGTTTCTTGGTGAGTTTAAAAACTATTTTTGAAGAATTTGAGTAAAATTGACTATCAATTTTGATTTTATGAATTATGAATTTTGCATGCCTTGAGCTTAGGGGTGTGTTGGGAGTGGAACACACCCTGTTTATCATGATTCTAACATCGTTGGACCACTCGATGAGTTTGGAACCTGTTATTCCAAATTGAAATTTTGGTTTAAATTTATTAATTAGTTATGTTGATTTTTTTATGGGTGTGGCAGGTACTCAGGGACTTGTCTAAGGTTGGAATGGACCTTGGAATGATTTTTTGGACTGTCGAGTGATTTTTGGGGCTTAGGGACTGTTTCATTTTAATTTTTTAATTAATTATAAGTTATTATAATTAATTTTCCTAAGATGGTTATTTGTGAGATAGGTCCTCAAGGGTGGAGGCAGTTCTTGGATGAAGTTTGGTAACAATAATTTAGGATATTATGTAAAGGGAGTGGATTCAATTTGAGGTAAGGAGCCTTGACCTTGTTTACTAATATCCCAATCTTTTAGTGATTTTATGTTTTTGTGCCTCATTAATAATAACTACATGAATATTCATGTGTTGTGTTTTTTTACTAATAGTATTTTCTCATGGTATCAAAGTGGAAGGTGGATCATGGTGGAAGTGATGGACCCATAGAGGTTTGAGATGGGTCTGAGTGACCCAAATGGATTCTTGCACATGAGAGTATTTCTAAATAGACTAGTTCCCTGATGATGAGTTGGTGAGTTGTGAGATGTATTGTGAACCCAGTTTAATTTTTCTATGTGTTTTGACCTCATGATTGATGTGACCTCTGTAAGTGTGTGGGATGGTTTGGGGTACATTATGGTTGGGTCTCTCAATAACCCTCTAGATGAACCGATGCGATTGGTTGGCCTCCCTGAAACTTGTGAGAATGGGCCAATGTGTATGATTAACCTCCAAATATTCCTCAAGATGGGTCTATATAATGTTTATCCTCATAATAACCCATAATATGGTATTATGGGAATGATTGTCCTCGTTCAAATCTATGGGGATGGGTTGGTGTATATGTTTGACCTCACCATAGTCCTCAGGAATGGTTTGGGTAACTTGGTAGACCTCCCTAACTACATAGAGATGGTTTAATGTAATTTAAAAGGACATGCCTTGTGTGATAGAAACATACCATGGGATTCACATGTTACCGAGTTCATAAAAAACATTCCTTCTAGCATGTTATCAATGAAGGTAGTGTATGGGTTATAGTATGAAATAAATTTTTTCGTGGAACCAATGCAGGTACTGTGTGGGTTGTTGTACGAGGAGGATCCTAACATGGTGCTAAAGTATGTATTCTTGTGTGTGAATGTGAATTATGTTTCCAGGTAGGTGAGTTTCATAAACACGACCACAAACTATATACATATTTTATTCACATCCATCTGATCATTGAAAAACACTATTTGGTTGACACACTAGGGATACCTACTGGTCATTGGACTCAGCCCCTATCCATGTACACAACATGGATTCCAATGTATGTGGGTAGACCTTCTTATTTTCCCTCAAGATAATGGTATATAATGAATTTATATGCTTGGTATAGGTAAGCTAGTTGTAGAGGTTGTAGATACTACAGGATGAATGTGAGTTGTTTCGGAGGTCAATGTATTTACTTTTCAATCACAATTTAACATATAATATCTAGTGGGAAATTTATTGTATATGATGCCTACTTTATTTTAATTTTATGTTATTTATCCTCTATTTATGGGTGGTGTATAATATATATTTTCTTGATTTTATATATTGGGATGTAAGGAGTTTTGGGGATTCCAATTTTGTCTACAGGTTGGTGGGATATCTTCCATATGGATGGGTCATTCTGGTTTTTTGGTAGAATTGAGAATCCCCCTAAGACTTATTTAAGAGGTTATAATCTATCCATGAGTGTGTTATGCCTTCACCACTAGTCAATAGCCTCAAACATATGGGGATGCATGCCTAAGGTCATGTAGTGACCCTCTCTCAATGTTGTTCAGGTGACCTGGGTCGGGGCTTTAAATTTTTATTTTCCCTAATAATTAAATATAATAAACACAAATTATCATATAAATTCCTTTCAATGTTCATATCATTAATATCATGATATAAAAAATTACAATTTTGAATATGTATGTTTAAAAAATGCTTATTTCTTCTGTTGATGTGTACCAATTGTATCTGATGAGCTGTGAACTATTTTATAAGAAACATTAAAGTGATCTTATTTCCTAAATTATGCATCAACTATTGATAGTTGTCACATTATTTCTAAACCAGATAACAATTTTTGTATTTTAAGAAAATCATTTCATCCTTTTAATATTGAATTTTTATGCCGATATCTATGAGATGCATATAAAAATCAATGATGACACATGAAATAGAACTTTTTGTTATATGTTAGTCCTTTAGAGTCAAGTTCATAGTTACAAACTATAAATTATTTTCTATTATGAGTGTTACAACTATATATATTTTCTAATCTAGGTAAATCAATAATCATCTACATTAGTACAACACGCATTTTTAACATTTTAGCTTTTGATGCATCATAAGTATCTTTACCATTGTACATTAATCTTGAAATTCATTTATAAAAGGTTGAAGGTATACATCGATGTCGTTTTTAATCATTTTTTATGGAATTATCATAAAATAATAATGTAAATTTATTGGATACACATATATGGAGGTATATTATAAGGGATCAAAATAATTATCCATCTGTTATAAGTTTTACTTAGAGCCTCGAATTGAATAAATTCATCAGTAGCCAATGTATAACATACATTCCTAGGATTTGATGGTAAATTTATATTCAAATAATAAATGTATTTTTATGATTCTTAATATATTTAATGTTTTATTAACCCATAATGGTTTTTTCCATGGAATGACACTTCTTTTTCTCTTCTATTTTAGAAGACATGAATAGTATTTACAATCATAGTTTTAATTGAATGTTATGTAAAACATTTTCAGAATATTTTTTATATTCTCTTTCATAGTACGTTCATTCAAAAATTTATCATGATTCACTAAATTCCATTTATAAGTAATAAATATTTTACACTATTCTCTATTTTAATCTTCTCCTTGATACAACATGTGTCCATTAGGACATGCATGTATCATTGTATAATTGAAACAAATTTTGTTAATGACTTTCTTCATCTCATAAATGATTATAGGATATTAATTCCAATAAAGGCATCATGAAGTAACTCAAATATCATCAAAATTATTTTATCTATAATTCTACATATGCACTTGATATGATACAATTTCAGTAAAAAGGAAAATTGTATATATTTTCTATATCCTTCATACAAATCCTGATTTCCATCATCCACTAATTAATAAAAATAATTTTATTTTTTTTCATATTATCACATGTATTAGTCTTTTAAAAATCAAAAAGAGTCCCCAATGATATGTTACAATGTTTATCATACTATATTATAGTACTGAAAGAATTTTTAATCGTGTTCTAAAGTTTATTCTTCACTATTGGAGCAGTAAGTTTTCCATTTTATTGACAACCACACATTGAACTTTTTTTAATGCTAAATTCCCCATACCAAATGCATCTTGCATATCTAAAAAGATGTTTTTTCAATATCAAGTACTCATAAACATTATGTTGTTTCAACCATCATCTAAAATAACAATCAGAACTTATAAATATTATTATTTTATCTATTGATCGATCTAGAATTGAAAAATATAAAAAATATTCCAAACCCTTTACATATTGAGGTATGTTCTAGGTTAATGTAATTAAACTTTTATCCATTTATACTATATTAATAAACATCTATATAAAAAAATAACACACATTAATTAAATAAAATCATATTAAAAATAAAAAATAACTAGGAATAACATATAAAAAATTATAAATTTTGACCAAGAACAAATCATCGAATACAAAATAATTACAAAAAATTGATATTATGATTTCATATTTTAGGATATAAATATATTATATAAAAAATAAAAATATTTATATTAAATAATAAAATAATAATTAATCTAAAACATATTAATAAAGAAATAATGAAAATAGAAGCAAATACATAATTCATGAATGCTTTGAAACAAAAAAATTCAAAAAAAAATAAAATCCCAAAAAAAATATACCCTAATAATCAGCTAAGTATAAAAAATATATTTAATAATCATTAAAATTAAAAAAAAGTAAAAAATTAAATATAGTCCATGAATAAAAAACCATAATTACCCAATTCAATATTGAACTAAACTTTTATATCCTAACAAGAAAAATACATAAATCTCCATTTTGAAATCCTAATGTAAATCTCATGGATATTGTTGAAATTAGAAAATAATAAATACAATATATGAGTGGATATTTTTGGAACTTACATTATACCTAGAAGAAATGAAAAGAGAAAGGGAAGATGTTCATATGATAGATGGTGAGGAAGGAGAATCTTCTATGAAGAAGTACGGAGGATGCTGTGATGAATAGGGAATGGTAAGGTTGTGGGGGAGGAGGGGAATCATGAAGGAGTATAGGGGATAATGCATTAGGGAGGTTCCCACGAAGGAGTGTCATTGCATGATATAGGTTTTAATTAGGAGTATTTGTTTTTAAAATAATTCCAATATTTTATTACTTGATGATTGTAGTTAACCACCAATAATAAAGTGGGATTAATTGGTAAAAATTTTGTTTTTTTAGTTATTGGTGATTTTTTGAAACTAAATCTCTAGATACAGTTTTTTTAAATTATACAGTGGTTTAAACATACACTAATTTATTTTGAACAATTTCTCAAACGTTCATGATTTACCAAGTTGGCTATTAATTAGTAGTATTTTTTATTATTGTATGTCTTTTAGAGCCTCTATGAATTCATAATTTATATAAGTATACAAATAATATCTATATTGAATGTATTGGTTTATATTGTGGTATTATTTTAATATTTAGAATTATTTATATCAACTATAAAATATTTTTATGGTAGTTTCCTAATATTTATATTTCTATGAATATTAGTTACACTTATAAATGTTGTGCAATATTTTCAAAGAAATTTAGTAGTAGGTAGAAAATTTTTTAACCACTACTAAATAATTAATGGTTATTTTTTATTTTTCATTAGATTAAACCATCCCTAAAACTATAAAAAATTAACAAGGAATAAGGGGGCTTGGAATACACTCGTACCTAAAATTTCATTAACAAATATAACAAAAACTTATAGAATTTACTAATTTCAACAGTCAAACAAAACAGAAAGTATACAACAATGATAAAGATTATATCATACAACATTTTAAATACATAAATATGTTTTTTTTTTCAATCATCAAATGTTATAAAGGTGGCATGTATATGTTTTCTAAAAAAACATACGAACAGTAGATTCTAACATCAACTATATCCCTTTAAGTTAAGTTGTTTACCAATAGATGATAAAAACTTTTGATTTTCCTATTTTCTAACAAACTTCAAAGCATCATATTCCTATATTAAATGAAATTTTCAATATAAATTAGTTTTAATTACATAATTTTAATAAAAATATATTTATAACAAATATCATAATATGATAAACATGTTAAAATAAATGTAACAGATCTAGTACCACTCATATTAAGTATGCAATGTAATACCCCATGATTTTAGTTTATAATTTATTTCAAAATGAATAGTTTGTTCAACATTGTATAGCACATGAAAAGCTGAGCTGAAAAAAACCATGAAATAATATTATTTAAATGTTAATATTATAACCTAGCTATTGAATTAGAGGATATGAATAGGAGTAACCACGTTATAAAATAAAATATATATATATATCCTACTATATACAAATTTATTTATTAATTCTTATGAAATAAGAACTCAATTTTTAGTAAAGTAAATTTATGATTCAAAAATATGTTTTTTTTCAAAAATGGTTTTTATTTCATTTTGAGTGTGGGAATTATAATTAACTTTATAGTGACCCAACCCTTATACACATATTATCACATCATATTTAACATAAATATCATATAAATACAACCAAACGAGTAAAAGTCCAAGTGTCTTTAGGAGACTAGGTATATAAAAAAACAATAGTAAACTAAAATAAAAAATCATTATTTTAATCTCTATAATGAGCTCCTAAAACTGTATAGGATAACCTGGGAAATAAATAAACAAAAGGGTCATGTAAAAATCTTAGTAAGGGATTAAACATGATAGGGAATCATAATATATCAATCAAAACTCATAGCATTATATCATTAAGAAGAAAGGCTCATGATAATCATGTTAAAGCATAACATAAATGTCATGGAATCATATGATAATGGCATCATAGGATTTTGGTAGCAACATAAAATATGACATAATCATAATCTAAGGCTAATTGTTGAGAAAACGTCACAAGGTGGATAGAGCCTCATCATGGATTAGGTTTACTCTCTAATCCCATACATATCATCTCATGAGAAAAAACATTACCCAATACATTAGAGGTCTATCTCGGAACACCCATAATAACATGTACATAATTATTTTTTACAAAAATGAAATCAATTTTAGGGAATAAACATAATAATTTTCAACATAAATAAATGGGTTGTATAATATTGCCTTATATCATAATCAAAGGATATTTTAAAAAGAAAACATTAACTTAAGGCAAGTATAACCCCATAAAAGGAAGAGAAAATAATATAGATATATATGTAAGATACATATATATATAATTTATAATAATTTCATAAAATTAAAGAAATATATATAAAGTTCATAAGAGAGATAAAGTTCATAACCCATAGAAAAAGGGCGGTTCTGAGAGATCCCTTGCCTTAAGTTCATAAATCGCTATGTACTTTCACTTAAAATCATGGATAATCAAATTAGGTTCATTAATTACCTAATTAAAAACCTTTTACATCTATATTTTATTTAATATAATTCTACTATATTCATTTATAACCATTTCAATGAGATATAAAGTTTAATTTTGTTGTTCGAGTGGCGTTCCTTTCATTGTTCTAAGATTTGATCACTTGTGGATAATTATTGAAGTTATTATAAAATGGGGCTATAAAAAAAGTTAAATGAAATGGTATTAATTTACTAATATAAATTTATATTGTCCCAAATACCCATTTTTATTCTAACATGGTAAAAATCATTTTTTAAAAACGTTATTGTTAAACAGTTAGTTCATTTTTCATGTTTTACTGACCATCATGAACTAGATTCATTTTATTTATTTAAATTATTATTAAAATATTAAATAACATTAAATAAGTTATAATATACTTATTATAACCATATTTAACCATAATTTTTTATGTAACCATTCTTTAAAGTGGTGGATAAAAATTAACTAGGTTGTTCATGGAGGCGGTGAATCAACCATATTGTAACAATGTTTCTGTTTAAGAAAAAAAAAGAGGGAAGAAGATGGTTATTCCATTAAAAAATAACATTATAATATATTTATAATACCATATTCATTATTTCATATTGGAAAAGGGAGGATATGATAAGGTAGAATAAGAAATGAATTTAAAAGAGAAGTTTTGATAATATTACCTCTTGAATGTTGTCTCTTGAAATACTTTTTAATGCACTTTTGGGTTGGATTTTTTAGAAGAAAAGGGATTATAGGAATGTTTGTTGATAGGTTAGGAGATAATTTGGTGGAAATTTGGAAATATCCAAGGCTTATAATGTGTGAGTATAAGGGGTGGTGAGTGGTGGTTTTTATAAGGAAAGAGAGGGGTGTTTTTGAATATTATGTTCATTAGTTTATTATTTTGGATTTAAACTACCAATAGTATTGATTTTTCTGAATACATAAAGTAAATGGTGCATGTGAGTTTAAACTAGTGTGTTATTACAGTATCTATGACTCAAAAGTTCATTATTTAATATATACTTTCGAATACCGTATTTTACTATATTTCACTATTCGCAAAAAAAAGTCAACTATTTTAGAAAAATACCCAAAAATCACCCTAAACATTTTTTGATTTATATATTTCAAAAATTAAAATAACTTTCTAAATATGAGAAATTTAATTTTTAAATAACATCTTCATTTATTTGAAAAATACCAATTTAAATATTATGATTAATTGTCTAACCCTTTAAAAAACTAGTTAAGGTATCATAAAATTATATTTTCATTATAATAAAGCATAATAAAAAATTATAAACCCATTTTTTGAAAATAAATTTTCTTTTAAATCATTATATTTGTTATAAAAATACAAATAAAACATATATGTTTTGCATAAATACAAAACTTATTTTATGATTTTTAAAAAAATTATTTACTTATATTATGGTATAAATATGTCATATTATCAATTTATAAGACACCTAAATATTATTTTCCACTTTCATAGGTGAGGATACTATTATAATGGTTGGGTTATAATTCCTAACAGTCATATTGATATTCCAACTATCAGGTTACTATTCCAATGGTCATATTACTATTCTAATGATCATATTTATAATAGTCATATGGGTTCTCTAATTTATATAAATACCTTATATTTCATTCATTATTTATTCAATTATATTTTCTATTAAGGTTATATATTTTTATTTTCAAAATGAATATTTCATTACTAACATTCTACTTTATTTCTATAGTGTTATCTATGAGTATGATTATTCTGGATGATTGATCATATCCAATTTTTCCTATTATTATTGTCTTGTTTTCTATTTCTTATACCATTATAATACTTTTATTTGTTATGGATATTTTTATTCTCAAAATGTGTTGTTCAAATTATTATAATAAAACATTTTTGGTTCTATCATGGGGTGCATGTAAATTATCTAGTATTCTATTTCAAAATATGACTCAATTATATATTCAGATGAGAAATTCCATTGATAAAAATATTGATTCATTACATCCCCCCCCCCTTTAGAAATTCCACCCTCATAATTTTATTCAACGTACTAAGGTTAAAACAGGTGAGGGTACTTATAGTTTATGGCTTCTTCGGGTTCTCATATCACCTCCTAGTACTTATGGTTTAACCATAGTACTTTTTCTAGATGAGTTTTATTATTTCGTAACACTTTATTTCTAGAGTCCAAGATCTTAAACAGCTTCTACCCATAAGAGATATCATTTTCCAATTGTACCACCTCTGAATTAGATATATGTGAGGGATCTGTTATGTACTACCTCAAGATAGATATGTGGAACGCATCATGAACTTGAGATATGGATGGTGGCAGTGTTAGTTGATAGTCCACAACTCTAATGTGATAAATAGTCTCAAAGGGGTCATTTTAACTAAAACTTAGCTTTCCATTCTTCCCAAATATCATGAACCTCTTCCATGGAGATATGAAAAGGAATAATTTTTCTCCAAACCACAAACTATAAGTCTCATCACAGATTCTTATCCTAGCTATTCTATCGAATTTGAGAATTACTAATGTGCTACAGAATGGTCTTGAACTTTTCTACCATTTTCTTGACCATTTTAGAACCCATAAACTTGTATTCACTAACTTCATCCATCATGCTGTTGTTTTATATCTCTTACCATAAATGTATTCATATAGATCCATTTGGATTATTAATTGGAAACAATTATTGTATGAGAACTGGATAAGAGTGAGATATTGATCTCATGCTCCTTTTAAGTCTATTGAACCTGTTCTCAACTTATTTTCTAGTGTCTAGAAATTCCACTCAAATTTTCAATCAATTTGGGGGTGAAACGTTGTAATGAAGTTCAAATCAATGTTTAGAGAATTTTGAATACTCTTCTAAAAAATTTAGGTAGATATTAGATCTTGATCAGATGTAATTGATTATGGTGTTCTATAAATCATCACCAATTCTCTGATGTATATCCATGTAAGTTTATCAAGTGATAAGTCCTCTAAATTAGTAAAGAAATGATAAGTATTTATAAGATTTCCCACCACAACCCATATATAATTATTTCCTATGGATATCTTTGGAAGACTGGTGATAAAGTCCATGGGTATGTTTTCTCATTTCCATGTAGGTATGGGTAATGGTTGTATCACACCCTTGTACTTTTTCCTTTAAAATTTTACTTTCTAACATATTAGGAACTTTTATGTATATTCTACGATCTATTTCATTATATTTTCCCACTAATAGTGCTCTCATAGATCATGATACATCTTCATTCACCCTAGGTGTATAGTTAAGTTCAGGCTAAGTGAATCATTAAATAACTTCTTTATCTTATTATTTGATGGTACACATAGTTGTGACCCAAATTATACAACTCCTTTTTCATCGATTTTAACCTATGAGGATTTAAATTTTATTATAGGTTCCAACTTATTCAGTATTTCTAAATCATATCTTTGAGCACCTTTTATCTTCTCTAGAAGGTATTTTTTAGAAATAATTTGTGAAAGGAATGATAATTTTCCTTCAATTATGATCCCCATGTCCATCCTTTTCAAGTCTAAGAAGATTGGATCATTTTTTATTCTCGTCATTGATAAGGTCACATGATCGTTTTCAACTTAGATAATTTGCCACTTTATTTTCTTTCCTAGGATGGTTGTGGATTAATTAATCATAATCCTTGAACAAATATAACCATATTAAATATTAAATATTATGATATTCTATGTGAATATATATTTGATTCTCTTATGATTTGTATATATTTCACACTTCTCCCCGTAGAGATATTACTTCCTAATTTTCAACATTAATATCACTATATATAACTCTAGATCATGCATTGGATATTTCTTCTTATGTACATTCAAATACCTTTAAGTTTAGGCTATCACTTTATCATTGTACATTAGTACACAACCCAATCCCTTCATTGAATCATCTATGTATACTATAAAAACTCCTACACTTGAGGGTAGCATGAGTACAAGTGAAATGATAAGTTTATTTTTCAATTCCATGAAGATATATTCTCATTCATAAGTCCATAATAACTTTAATCCATTTCAATTCATCTTGGTTAGCAATTTTGAAAATCATGATAAGTTTCTCACAAATCATTGATAATAGCTAGCTAGTCCATGAAATCTATAGATCTCAATTACAGATGTTGGTCTAAGACACTCCTCAATTACTTTTATCTTAGAAGGGTCCATATATATAATTTTATTGGTGATAACATGACCTAGTAATGATACTTCCTCCATATATAACTCATATCTATTTTACTTTTCATATGGATTCTTCTTTTGCATAGTCTTCAGTGTATTCTTCAAATTCTCCTCATGCTCCTCTTTGATTTTAGAGTATTTTATAAGATAATCTATAAATACTACCATAAATTTTTTGAGTTAATCTCTAAATACTATCTTCATAAATTCAATAAATATTTCTAGAGAATTAGTGAGTCTCAAGGGAATCACTATGGACTCATAGTGTATATACCTTGTTCAAAAGCTGGTCTTGGGAATATCTTCCTTATTCACGTTCAATTAATGATACCAAGACTGAAGGTTCACTTTAGAGAAATATTTGGGAAAAAATAGTTGATTGAAAAATTCATCTATCCATATTAAGGGATAATTTTTCTTTATCATTATTTTTTTGAGTTCATGATAATTAATGTAGTGGTACATTTACTCATCCTTCCAATTCACAAAGAAGACTAGCACACCCAATGGTGAATCGCTAGGGTGTATAAAACCTTTTTAAAAATTATATTATAACTTATTCTTTAGTTATTATAACTCAATAGTGGTTATATTATAAATATTATTAGATATGTTCATAGATCCATGTATAAGTTAGATTGAGAACTCAACCTCTTGGTTTTGAGGAAGGCTAGGAAACTCTTCAGGGAATACATCATTATAATACCTTGCAATGGGAATATATTAAATCATGATTCTCTACTTTGTTTAAATAATTTGATCTATATATTCTTTATAATAATTCAATAATATTCACACTTTAGATTAATATTTCAAATGATATTCATCCTCCTACTTACACTTGTACAGAATCAGATGATGACTCGAGATGTGAAGAGTGATTCCCTATTTTGATAGTTGATGTTAACTTTATATAAGTATATCCAATTCATTCCCAATATCACATAAAATTTCACTAAATTAATTAGGACATTATTTTATGGGAGGTTCACTCCACAAACATTGACTTTGGAGGAGTTATATACTTGGGATGCAAAAATTTCTCAATTTACTATTCCCACTGATATTTCAACCCCCATGTTTTGAGGTGGTGTTTGAATATTCCTACTAAAAATTAATAATATGAATTAATGTGTATTTAAATAATAATATAGGCTCATGAATGGACAATGAGTGCACCTTTCACTATTTGATTCTGGTTCTAGTCCTTCATTTTATCAAAAATAAACATAGGTAAGAGAATACTCAAGATAAAAATCATATAAAAGGGAAACTATGGACATAGAAGAAATAAATTATATATGAAATTTAAATCCTAAATTATGATTATCTAGGTTTAAATATATTTAATTGATGGTAATCTTTCCTATTAGGTTTTTTAAACTAACAATCTATTCAAATCATTCATAGTGGTTTATAAAGTGTTAGTGAATTTTCCAAAGAAACCCATGGGAGTGTCAAACCATGTGTGATGTAAGGACACTTTTTCATGTACATAGTGATGATCGAGTTTGTACTCAATCCGCCCTTGTGGGGGTTATTACCCCACGGTACAACTATTCCATAGAAACATATGCTTATAGTATCTATACAAGGATGTAATTTCTTAGAACCCACTCACTCTATACTTCACCAAAATTTTAGGATATTAGTCTATACTTAGAATTATACCTATGGTTCTCACTAAAGTATTCTAGTCCTAATCCCCAAAAATAAACATACCTTTATATAATTCCAACTATAGATACCCAATACTTTATAACATATTATTACATGATTTTTAATATAAATATTTAATAAATATAACCAAAATGATTTAAAGGCCTAGTATCTCTGGAATACTAGGTATATAAATTAATAACATTAAACTAAAATAAAACTTATTTATTTTAATATTCATAATGAGCTCCTAAATCCCTTTGAGATCATAAAACCACATAGGATAACCAAAGGAATACATAAAAAAATAGGTGATCTAAAAAACCCATTAAGGGAACAAACATGATGGCGAATTATGACATATTCATCAAAAGGCATAACATGATATCATAAAGAGGAAAGGCTCATGAATAATCATGTGTAAGAATAATATAAGGATAACATAATCATATGATCATAGTATCATAGTAATTTGGTAAAAATATAAAACATGAAATAAGAATAATCCAATGATGACCATCGAAACAACATCACATGGTAGATAGAGTCCCATGATGAATTAAGTTCACTCCCTAATCCCAAATATACAGTCTCCCAAGCCATAAAATACTCAATGAATTAGAGAGATATTTGGGAACATCCATAATAAAATGTACATAGGTATTATTCTAGTAGCCTCTATTTTATCTTCTGCACTTTTCGATACAAGTGTTTTACATAGTTTCATATGAGTTCCTATTGTGGTGAGTCTTGGGCTTTGTGTCTTTACTTTTGATGATGTTATGATGATAGACACTCCGTTTTGGATAAGAACAGTTGTTGTGAATTAGTGTAAGGAGTGCCCCCTTTATGTTGGTGGGTGTCACTTTTTTTAGGACCTCTATGTCTTAGAGATGATATGATTCTATGTTATTCTTGGAATGGACTGGTTGGTATTATTTCAGGCCTTTACTGACTACTATCTCTATAGGGTGAGTTTCACATCACCAGAGGGTGGGTCTTTTCTACACAAGGGCGAATGGGATGTCCAGTTGATCTGAGATGGACCTGAGTATTGTGGGTTGGGCGGGATAACAGAATAGATTGAAAGTTTGTATTTGAATGAACAGGGAACATGTTTGGAAGATTTCCCTCTAGTGGTTGATTGTTTCAGGGATGTTTTCTGGGACAACTTCTTAGTTTTACCTCTGGTCAGATAGGTGGAATCCACTATTGATCTAGTTCCATGAGTTGCACCAGTATCCATTCCTCCTTATAGGATGGCTATGATAGAGTTTCAAGAGCTCAAGAGGTAGTTGGAAATCTTGAAGAAAAGGGTTTCATCTGACCCATTACTTCTCCTTAGGGTTTGTCTATCCTTTGCGATGAAGGTGGATGGTACCCTCAAACTTTTCATGGATTATTGGAAGCTGAACCAGTTGAAGGTTAAAAATTGATATCCCTTTCCATGGATAGATGATCTGTTTGATCAACTTTGAGGAGTTCTAGTGTTCTTAAAGATTGAATTTAGGTTAGGATATCACTAGGTACATGTTCAACTAGCATACATACCTTGTATATCCTTTTTTAGTAGGTATGGTCTATATGAGTACTTGGTTATGCATTTTGGTCTCACAAACATGCTGGCAGTTTTCATGGCACTGATGAACCAAGTGTTCCATCCTTACCTAGATTCTTTTGTGGTGGTTTTCGTGAACTACATCTTGGTGTATTATCACATTCAACATGACCATTCCAAACACCTTGAGATCATTTTTAATACACTGAGAGAGCATCAGTTATATGTTAAGCTCACAAAATTCCACTTTTGGATGGATTAGATTAACTTCCTGGGTCACATAATCTCATAGACAGAAGTATGAGTGGACCTAGATAATGTGAGAGTAGTAGTTAACTGGTAGCAGCCCAAGAACATTTTTTAGGTGTAGATTTTCTTGGGACTAGATGGTTACTATAGGAATTGTATACATTACATCTCATGCTTATCAGTTCCAATTATGGGATTGACTAAGAAGGGTGTGAAGTTTGTGTGGTAAAATTCTTGTGAGATATAATTTCAGGAGCTAAAAGGTCAATTGACTTCAGTGCAAATACTGATATTTTCAGAGCTGGGTAATAGTTACATTGTGTACTATGATGTATCTGGTATTAGGTTGGGAGCAGTGCTTATATAGGGGGATCGATTTGTTGCATATAGGTCTTGGCAGTTGAGGCCACATGAGTGGAATTACCCTACACATGATTTGGAGTTAGTTGCAATTGTCCATGCCTTGAACTATTGGAGAGATTACTTATTGGATGATCATTTTTTGGTGAACACGGTCCACAAAACCTTCAAGTATATATTTACTTAGTGGGATTTTAATTTGATATGGTGAAGGTGGGTGAAATACCTTCAGTCCTTCAATTTTGATCTTATATATATGCCTATAAAAGGCAATAAAGTGGTTGATGCACTGAGAAGGACACAGATATAGGTAGTGCAGGAGGCTAGTGGTGAGTGGAAGCTAATGGAGTTGTTCTCTGAGATAAATTTGGAGGCTCATGATAGACAAGGATAGAATTTTCTTTCATCTTTGGTTGTTACCTATACCGTACTAGATATAGTGAGGATGAGATGGCTATCAGATTATAAAGGCATAGTTCTACAAGAGATTGTGGAAAGTGAGGACCCTCCTCCTAGATGGATGGTAGGTGAGGATGAGATCATGTGTATCCATGGACACATTTGGGTTCCAGTGAACATACGCGAGGAGCTGATGCATGATTTTCATGCCTCTGTATGGGAAGTGCATCTTGGAGTCACCAAGATGTATCAGGATTTATATCATAAGTATTGGTGGATAGGTATGAAGAGAGACATAGCTAGTTTTTTCATGAGATATTCCACCTGTCAGCAGGTGAATACAGAACACCAAAGACCAGCAGGGATTTTACAGCAGTTACCTATTCCTAAGTGGAAATTAAATTATATCACAATGGATTTTGTGATAGGTTTACATAGATCTCCTCGAGGAAATGATGACCTATGGGTTTTTTTGACAGGCTCACAAAGGCTTCACATTTCTTATTGATCAAGGAAACCTTTATTATTGATGAACTTGGGAGGTTATACATCTGTGATATTGTACAACTACATGGGGTCCTGTATTATATCATTTTAGATAGGTACACCCACTTCACTTTTCATTTTTGACAAGGGCTACAGAGGGATTTCGGTATAAAATTGATTTTGAGCACAACTTACCACCCCCAGACAGATATTCATTCAGAGCTCATGATTCAGGTGCTATAGGAAATTCTTCAGGCATGCGTCCTAGATTTCAGGGGTTCTTGGGAGTGACACAAACCCCTAGTTGAGTTTTCTTATAATAATAGCTTCCAGGATACTATTCACATGCCGCCATATGAGGATTTGTATGGTAGGCCATGTCGATCACCCCTATGTTGGCTGGAGGCAGGAGAGGCAGCTATGTTGGGACCTCATCTTGTTCAAGAGACCACAGAGCAGGTTTAGTTGATTTGGAAGAGGATGGATACTATTTAGTCTTGTTATAAATAATACATTGATCATTGAAGATGGCCTTTGGAGTTCGAGGTTGGGGATAGAGTTTTCCTACGTGTCACTTCGAGGTTGGGAAACAAGAGGATCCGGAGACAGAGTAAGCTTTCACTGAGATATGTTGGTCTGTTTGAGATTCTAGAGAGATTCGGGCTAGTTTCCTATCAGTTACAGTTAACTCAGAGGTACTGAGCGATGCATGACATCTTCCATGTATCTTAGCTATGTCGTTATCACTCTGAACCATCTCACGTTCTTCAACTTGAGGAGGCTGATATTTAGGCTGATGTATCCTTCGAGGAGCATCTAATTTGTATATTTGATAGGAGCACAATGGTTCTCTGAGGCTAGTCAGTTCCTCTCATATGGGTGTTATGGCAGCACAGCTGAGTACATGACAAGAATTGGGAGAGGGACGTCGATGTATGTTCTCAGTGTCCAGAGTTATTTTCAGATATTTCTTCTCCACCCTTGGAAGGGAAATTTAGGGATGAATTTCTTTAAGGTGGGTAAGTTTGTAAGAACCTGGATCTTACTTGAAGGTATGGGTTTTTTTTCTTCTTTTTTCCTTTGAGTTTTTTTTTAGGAAATAATGGAAATTTGGGAAAATTACTAGAATCAGGGGATACATGTCATGTAGTTATAAGTGCACATTGTGTGTATTTGGCTATGTATGATGGGAATACATGGTGTGTGGGCATGTCGGCAAGGAAGAGAGTAAAAACCAACTATACGTCATGTACTTCCTAGTACACACCACGTAGCTATTTCGGTAGGTCCTATAAAGTATGTTGGTAAAATTCAGCCACCAGATGAATAGTTAAATGATATACACACTATGTATGTGAACTTACACACCATTTATTTTGTGTTTTTTACTTAAAATAGGTAGTATCCACTCCTTTCAGCAGATTGGATAGTGGGATATCTTGGACGACTCAAGAGGTAGCGTCGAAAATTTAATCCCATCTCATTTGATCATCTGAACAACGAATCGATCACCATCAATCTCATTTGAACCTAATCAATCTATACCATTCTATCTTGAATTGGAATTTTAGGTTGGATGAGTAGATTCATACTACAATTAGGTAAGTGCTCTCATCCTTGTTGCTTAATTTCAAGTTGCTTATATGTGCCGTTGTGTTGTGCGCCCATGTTTAGGGTGTTTCTTGGTTGAGAATTTGACATGTTTTATTTCCTAACATTTATTGGTTAATTGTTTTGATGATATAAATCTTGTTTAAGGTTGCTTGATTTGATTAAGGGTCACATCGTGGGCATGTTTCCCTTAAATGACCAATGTTTAGTCATTTTTCCTAGGTTACCTATGAGGAAAGCCTTATATTCCCTATTATGGGTTGTTCAAAAAATGGAATTGGTCAATTGAATGTAATGCGATGTGAATTGATCAATTTTTTCATGTAATAGTTTAATTTACATGTGCGCTTATTATGTGATATTCTTGTGGGTGATATTGTGTTATGTATGCGGGTGAGATTGTGTTATGCCTGCGAGCGAGATTGTGATATGTCTGTGGGAAATGATTTGTTACACCTTTGGGTGAGGAGTTGTTATGCCTGTGGGTGAGTATTTTTTAGGCCTGAAGGCAAGGATTTTATTATGCCTACGGGTAGGGATTTTCTATTCTTGTAGGAAAGATTTTGAGTTGGATTATGAAATGTAATGACTTATAATGCATCTTCCAAGACAAATCACAAGCTTGGATTTGGTCTTCACTTTATTATTTAGATATACTTCTGAGGTATCTATTCAGCTTTCTTATACAGGGGATTCATGGGCTTAGTTCATATCTCAAGACTTATATAATTTAACATAATTAAATGGTTGGACTGAACATAATGGACTAAAATGGGAAACAAGGCTTGTAGGATTGTTTCATTCTGATTACTTCCTAGTTACTACATTTCCCTTTGTACACTATTGTTGCATATACTCACTAACAGGTCGGCACCAAACTTAAGTGGTTTCCTACTAGGATTTATTTCTCAAACCCTGTTTGGGTCATGTTTTTGGGCCCAAACAGACTATATTGCTTCAGGTGTCGATAATGGAAAGGGCTCTTTTATAGGTACTTGATTGCTTCTTAGAGGCAGGAGAGTATGGGACCAATCCTAGGCTTGTGATTCTACAGAGTTTCGTTTTGTGTTACCGTACTTTGGTATTGTATTGTACTTGATTTTAGTGTATCCTGTTTTCGTTGTTTTCTTAAAACAGGTGACATGCTACATCATTTTGATATTATATGCCTTTCGTTTATCTTTATCTTTCAGTATTCAGTTGTTTACTTTATTTTCATGTTGTTTATTGCTTCTTATATTGTTATTTATTCCTCTATGTTATATGCTGCCAATGAAGGAATAGTTTCCCCACTATCACACCCTAGGCCCTTGCTACTAGTTGGAATCCTCTAGAATTTTGGTAAATACGCTTGAGGCCATGTGGCCAACCAGGTTTGGGGCACCAGTTGAGTGGCTTCTGGATCCGAGACATTACAGCATCTGTGATATCAGTTTTAATTTTTTGTAGTTTAAGAAAAACTCCACTAATATTTCATTACTTGGTGATTATAGTTAACCAATAATAATAAAGTAAGATAAACCAGTAAAATCTTTAGTTTTTTTAATTAGTAGTAGTTCATTGAAACTACCATTAATAAACCATCATAGAGTATTTTTTTTATTATAGTGTTCCTATATTTCATTCAAGTATTTGACTAAATAGTTTTTAGGTGATATTTCCCAATGGATTTTATTTTCATGGGATATTTTTTTGGGAACATTTTTGCACTAGTGTGTCCATATCACTGTATTTTTGTACTATAGGTGGTCTTATTGGGGATTTCATTCAGTGATATTACATGTATGGGTTTTATTCTACTAATTACCCTAGGAGTGATGTGTAGTTTCAAGTTTTGGTATTCAGCATGTAAAATACATATTTTATTCCAATGTATTATCATTTAAGTAGATAGGTATTTTTATTTTCATGAGGAATTTCATCCAATTATGGGAACCCATTCTGATGGGGAAAGTGATTTTTAGGTTTCTCTCTCTCTCTCTCTAGTGAGTGTTTTCCTTGGGGAAAATTAGGGCTAAAGTATTAACTTTACTTCAACCCTCTATGTTTCATTCACATCATATACCTTGTTTTAGATGGGTGGTTATTGAATATTTTCTTTTTTGGGGGGGTGTCCTACTAGGTATTTTTATATAAACCCATGTATAGCCTTTTTGGTCCATGCATGTTGTGTATGTTTAGACAATAAAAATATTGGGAGTGATCTTGAGGGATGTGGAGTTGGAGACTTAGGTGTTTAGTGATGGTTAATGATGGAGGTTGTGGATGATATTCATGTTAAGATCCTTAGGGATGAGGATGTGTCCCTATCTTTTTGTAAGTAGTTGTTGTATCCTTTTTCCCATATGTTCCCTATTTTCCTTATTCTATATATTATTTTTTGTATCATTCATAGATAATTGGTGGTGTTATATATATGATTTACTCTATTTTTGGTTATTCAATCTTATATCATGTTGGTCATTATCATTATATTGTAGTGCTAGAGATGGGATGTCTCTGTTCACTCTCGGTTCCTCTCCTCTCACTCTCATATCCACCTAGGCTTTCCTCCTGAAAACCTTCGCTTCGGGGTTAGTGGTAACACTATCCCTCTTCCTTTTAATCATCCCCCCCTTTCTCCCTTCAACACGTATTCTCCATGTATTCTTCTTATTTGGTCATGTTTTCTTCTTTATCTCCAGTGATAATGCTTTGGTATTCTTCGTATTTATGACATCTTTTGTAGTCTTCTTCATATTGATGGCACCTTCTTCTTGGGTTTCCTTTATTCTGCTTTGATGGTGCCCATTTTTTTAACTCATTGATGATGCCTTCATTCAGATCCCTCGGTCTCTTGAACCACTACTCTGACCTTATGTTCCACTTCTACTAACCTAGTCAAATCTGGAGTGGGGGTTACAACAGGGATTTAGGATGTGTGGTTCAGTGAACTTCAATGTTCTAGTCTTGAGATCTTCAACATTGGATTTTGGTTTTCATTTTTATTACTCATTTTATCAGTGAAGTTTTGTTTGATTCTTCCTGACAGTTGATCAATTTGATTCTTGTTCTTTGGTTTTCCAATTTTTTTTCGGGTTTGGTTTTTTCTATGTTTGGTTATGGTGGAATCCATCAGTGTTTCTCATGACGGTGTCATGCCAATTTTTCTTGATTTTTTATGAGGTGATCTAAATCTGTTTCAGTGGCTTGGTTTCTTCTAGTTCATTAGGAGATAATAATGTCGTGGTGAGATGTTATATAGTGGATAATATGGACTCTTATGTCTTCGTATACTAGTGTGGTTTTTGGAATGTGATGATGATGTTGGTAATAGTATGGAATTGATGATAGTGGTGACTCAAGTTGATGGCCAGTGATGTGACCTTAATAGTTGGAAAAATGATTTTTACTGATGTGGGTGATCTTGGAAAGAGATCTTCTTGGGTGTTGTGATTCCTTTTAATTTCTAATTTTTAATGGTCATTCTCTATTTTTGGTTCCTGTGTGTAGGTTACCTATCAACCATAAAAAATATTTTGAAAATAAAATAAAAAATTAATTTTTATTCTAGTGTTGGGGATTTGTGTATGTTACATGTTTTATTTGAGCTATTTCATCCCATTTATGTTATGTCCTCTTGGTTTTATTCCATATCTCCTGGATTATTGGAAGTAGGATTGGGGTTTTACACATGGTTTATATGCTAACCTAGGAGTGGTCCCAATGGGTTGGGTCATGTCAGAGTGGTATTAGAGTGAGTCTATCATAGGGAAAAAGTATGGAGTTAGTACTTTTGTGAGTTCATTTTGGTAAGTTTGGTAAAAAATTATTAAATTTGTTAATTCTAGTTATCAGAATAGGGGTCCCAACTAAGATTTGGTATCATACACATTCTGATGTATGGTATTTGATAATCTATTGATTAGCTTAAGTGATTGAAGCATTATTCACATTATGTTTTTTCAATCATCATGTAGTGGGCAATTCATTTTTGTTTTAAGGAAATAAAATTCTATTTCCAATGATGTCTTCAAATAATGAGGGTATAAACTTCATCATAATAATTTATTCATTAGTGGTGTTTACTAAAACTTTTATAGATAACATAATAAATGAGACTACTCACTATAGTGTGAGATTTTCAGGTTTATGATATCCTAATTTTCTTATAGACCAATGCCAATAGAATTTCCTTAGTATATCACTTGCATCATAATAGGGATTCTAGTACCCATGAGTTCTTATTGAAGGCCCAAAGTTGGTAACCCCTTCATTGATATATCATTTATAAGGAGAAGGTCTCCCAAATATTCGATGAGGATTGGTACCCTCTTAGTCAATGCATCAATGAAAATGAAATGGGTCCTCTATATATTGGATGGGTTCAGTAACCCCTATAGTGAAATACTAATACCAGGTAATTATTCTATCATATATGTTACAAGGTTAAAGAGTCTATATCCCCCTGGAGGAATATATATGAAAAGGTGTTGGTCCTCTGTACACATTATGGAGTTAGTACCCCCTCACAAATCAATAGATAGGGTCCTATATTTTAGAAATTTTGAGCATGGATTTGGTACCCATTTATTGAAAAAAATCCTTTGATATGGTGTGGTTCCTCCACAAATAGATTTGGTGACCCCCCCCCTCTAATGATGGGAGTGTGATTCCTCTATCAGCAAATTCTAGTATCCCCCCCCCCCACACACACACATACAAATGACTAATGTATGGTTCATCCAAATGTGAGGTCAGTTACCCCCTCAACCAATACTTATTTATTTCAGAGAGGTGAGGGATCCTTACTATATTTTAGTGATTAGTGAGAGTTTCTATATTATGTGATAGTTTTTTGTAACCTCATGTATGAGGGTGTGACCAAGGAAATTCACTTATTTGGATCTATGTATCCCATCAGGATATATTATTCAATGAATTATGATTGTAGTAATTTTGATGTCTGGAATTGGATCCTTGGATTGATTGAATTGATCAGGTGTTTTATACTCATTTTACATGAGACATCCTTTTTTATAAAAACTTATTACATGTTTTTTGGGTATATGAAAAACAATAATGGTAATAATAATTTTTTTTAGTGATTAAGATTTATTTTTTTTCACATTATATTATTTATGGCATGTTCATTATCATCCATGATATTTGAGAATGAGTTTTTCAGTGATTGAGTGTCCATAGATGATCATTTTCTTTTATGCGGGTTCAACAAGGGTGTATAAACTAACTATAGACACCTTTCTATAACTTTTTTATCTCCCTTGTTGGGACCTTTAACATTATTTGATTTTTTTTTGGTAATTTCAACCTTTTATGTGAAGGAATAATGAAACTCTCATGATAAGAAAAGTAATGAACATTTATTGCCTTTTTAGCATGAGTTTAGGTGTTGTAGGAAGAGTTTGGATAAGGATTAACCCTCTATAGATCATGTTTTGGTATCATGATAGGAATTTTAAATCAAGATTTTATCATGGGATTTTAATGATGATTGGATCATTAAGTAATCAGTTAGACAAATTATATAGAAACTCTAACTATATAGTGATAGAATGTGATGAGGATATTCTTTATGATATTTCAGAAAGTAAAGGAGGTATGTGATTCCATAATGTATGGTCATGATCACTCAAGTTTTTTAAGGTATTATTCTAGGGTCGGGAGTAAACATATTGGGGTTATCTAAATGGGTTAGGATGAAAGGGTCATTAGTGAGATGATGTTTGATTTTATAGAGTTCAAGAAGTTTAGTGAATTTTTTGGATGTTCTTGTCAATAGATTTTATAAAGAAGATATGAATACCCAACCATGTTATCTATGGTGGTGGATGGGAAACTAACTAGAGTTAGGATTGAAATCATTTTTACCTTGTAGCAGTTGAAGGAAAATAGGAATTAGTGGTTTTGTGTTACCCTTGTGTAATGTACTAGTTATGTCAATATTTATTCCTTATCATGTGATGAATATAAGTAATTATAGACCTAAATGAATATACTACCAAAATATCTTATGAGGGTAGTGTAGTTTAATCATTAATTTGAACTTTAGAAAGGTTCAATATGATTAGATTATATTCATGAGAGTATTTAAATGTCGCCCATTAATAAGGTGAAGATCTTGATGCTCTTGTGAGAGATTCCTTTGTTAACATGACCATTTCAAGATGATGTTGATAGTTCATGATTTCAATTAGTTCCAATGAAATTGGGTTTCTTGTGGTTTTTAAAGGAATTCATTAAAAATCCTTGACAAGATTAATGATATGTGAATTTTTTCATGTGTTGGGGAATTCCCATGAGGCGAGTTTGAGAAGGTTGTCACTCATGAAGAAGTGGGGATCTCAAAAATGGAAATTGTAAGACCTTATCCCTTTTCTAGGAACCTCTCTCTTTAATTTTTAGTTAAACCTTTTAAATTATATAAATGATCCTTTTCCAAGATTAAAAGATCCTTGGAGGTTCTATAGGGCTCATAGGGGTGGTTTTGGTGAAGGATAACAATGGTTTTCAATAGGGGAGGATACATCAATGCCATTAGCTAGCCAGTGGATGAGGTAGTATCCAAGTGAGTCTACTAGAAGTCCACTATCCATCTAATGAGACCCACTAGTCATCCAATGAAACCCTGGAAGAATGGTATTCCAAAATTAATCCCACCATAAAATTACTAGAGACCCACCATCCAATTGATAGGGTTTATAGAGGTTTGTCCAATCAGGTTGGCACCACTAGCTAGCTGGTGGCGCTGATCTAAGCTCAGAAAGTCAGAAGCTAAGTCATTTTTATCCACCCAAAACCACAATTTAAGGTTTTAAATCCCCTAACATGACCTTAAATCTGGATTAATGATCTTTAAGGGTTCTATATGGATTCCTCAACTTTCCAACATCAATTATTGATCCCTTGATCCATTCTTTGATCCAAACATCTAAATTTTGCTATTTTTTATCATAATTACTAAATTACTCTCATATTCTCCATGATTATTCTTCTTTTATCCTTTATGTAGTGGGTTTATCACTTTTATTATGGAATTGTGGTGTTTTGTGTTGATATGGATTCTTGAACCTTGGAATTGTCTTCTATGATCTTGAGGTGGTTGGTCTAAAGAGTCTCCCTTTAGTCTTATTTTGGTTTTATTATGTGCAATATGAGTGACCATGTTGACATGCTTTGTGTGTGGCCTCTTCTAATTGGAATACATGATTTTTTTTCTTGAATATCGTTATTTATACCTTCCATGGATCCCATCAAGTCCATCAATAAATGAGACCTTTAACTTCTGACCACCCGATAGGTGTCTTTACCCTTAAACATTGGATGGAACTTGTAATCTATGCACATAGTGCCTTATAAATAAATTGGGATATTGGTTTAAGGAATGAATAAACTTTTGATTTGTAATTGTGTCTTGTCTTGACATGTGAAGTGGTATATGGGCATCATTGATATATGAAATGGAAATTTGGCATAAAAGGAAAGTAAATTGGTAATTGGGAATATTTTATATGTGAATTGGTAACTTGAAAAATAATTAGAACTTAGTATAATGTATTATTGGCATGTAACTATAATTAACATGATAATTAAAACTTGGCATTAATTAGACAAAGTGGAATATAGTTAACATGTCCAGAATTTTTGGTAAATTTGGATGATTTGTATTTTACTTTCACTTGATGCATGGAATATATAATTATACCTGGAATGGTAATTCAACTTGGCTCCATTATAAATGAATGTGTCATTAACCCCTGGAATGGGAATTCACCTTGGGTATTATATTAAATGAATGTGTAATTAACCCCTGACATGGGAATTCTCCTTGGGTATAATATTAAATGAATGCATAATTAATCCATATTATGGAAATTCACCTTGGGTATATTATTTATTATGCTAGCATATATGGAACTAATATAAGAACATTTTTAAGGGTATACATAGAGACATCTGACATCATTCCATAATAGTTATGGTTATCCCCAAGTGTCAGCTTGGATCTCAAGGATTGATGGGTCTACTTAGTTATTATGAATTTAATTTATAATTAATTCTTTGATTATCATACTATTATATGCACTATCACTTACAATAAATTTGTTTAGAAAGCATTGGTGGTGGAATATTGAGTTTTACTCACACCTTGTTTAGGTTGTTGTTTTTTATACGGGTAGAATTCATGGATTCAAGTATAGACAAGGAAAAGGGTCCCTGTGCTTAATTTATTAGTCTGTTAGATGGGATTGGAGCTTGGATATGGGACCAATCATGGGTTAGAGGATCAGTTTAGGAGTTACTTATTTTGATTCTTCCTTATAATTAGTTACTTGTATGACATTTATTATTACACTCATTATGAAATTTCATGGATTTATTATATTGGATTTATTTATATTTTTTCTATTTATCTTATAGAGTTGATTTATATTGATTTTTTTATCATTTTTCTAATGTTATTTTTATTCAGTACAAGTGGATATAGTCTCCCTGCTATATTTATTAGACCCTTGCTACTAGTTGGTAGCCTCTGGCATATGGGGAGGTTCACTTGAGGCCTCATGGTGACCTTTCCTGGTCACTTAAGGGAGAACCGAACCAAGGATGTTACAAAGTGGTATCAAAGGATAAGTATTTTTTGTTTTTTACTATTTGGGAAAGGTAGATAGGAGGATAGGATGTGTCGAGTCTTGGTAATAATTTCATGCATGGGAGTATCTAACCCATGTGCAGGGGGAGAACCAAGTTTCTAGGGATGGGATTATTGTTCTTGTGGTTCTCTTCTTATAGTTGTGATGTTATTTTTAAGTTCCAAAGGATCTGATAACAATTGAGAAGGGGGGTTGAATTAGTTGTTCACTTTTTATAAGTTTAAAAACTTTTAGAAACTTAACCCCTGCAACCAGTTAAGATTTATTTCCTTATCAACTTTTAATAAATACTCATTCATGAAAAAGTACGAAATAAAGTAAAGAATTCAAGATTTACAAGGTTTGACCTTAGTGTGAGAACCTATATCTTTGTAATAGACACTCCTGTGGGTCTATGGAAATCCACTATTATGGAGAAGTGAATACAACTTATTAAAACTCCCATTAGACACCTTCTATCTCATGATAAGAATGATTATACTGACTCCCATCACTTTATAATGTTTTGTTGTAAAATAATTGAGCCAAAAAAATAATAATGACTTTTTTGAAAATTTTCTATAATTGATCAGTCAGAATCCTCAGTCTAATTTGGATGGATCTTATTTTATTAATACGATAAAGATAAATCTAATTCTCTTAATACAATGATGTTGGATATGATTTTATCAATATGATAATGTTGGATTTGATTCTCCCAAAAAAATGATACAAGATCCTATTTTCTCAATATGATAATTTTGGGTCCGATTATATCAAAACAATGATGTTGGATCTGATTTTATTAATACAATGAACTCACTCTCAATCTGTAAAACTCAAACTCTACTAGAATGATCAATACAATTATTCTTCAATCAGATGGGAAATTTAACTTTTAATTCTCCAATGCTCTGCCTTTTGTGCATATGTAAAAAGTTTCAAATGGACTAATGATCTGAGAAAGTACTTATAGGTGACTCAGAAAACAAATGCGGGAAATTTAAAAACATTCCCCGCTTCCTCAAATCTCAAAAACTCCAAAAAAAATCTTACATTTAAAACTTCAACTTTTAATTCTTCAAAACTCCTTAGATTTATCCGAGACTTATGAAAAGTTAAAATTCAAGTTTGACCACTTAAATTATTAATAAAACATTTGGAATTTTCTTTTTTATTATTCTTTATAATCATCTCATTATGATTTCTTTATTTCTCTACTTCATTATGATATGTTTTTTCTCATCTCATTGAGATATTTTTATTTCTCATCTCATTATGATCTTTTTCATTATTAGCTCATTAAGATATTTTTCTTTATCAACATGAATTATTCATTATGAATACATCAGTATGATTTCTTTATTATGAAAATCTGATTATGAAAATATGAGTACAAAAAACTCAGTATGAAAATCTCAATATGATTTTCCCAATATGAAAATATCAGTATGAAAATCTGAGTACAAGAATATTAGTAGGATTTTCCTAGTATGAAATTCTCAGAACAAAAATATGAGTATGAAAATATATGTACTAAAATCTCAGTATGATTTTCCCTGTACAAAAATCCCAGTACAAAACTCCCAATATGATTTATTTCTTACTCATGCTCAACAAAATATTTTTCTTTCTTAGATCATTACGATTTAATTCACATTATGATGGAAATATCATTTTGTAACTCTAAAATTCTTCAAACCTATCCATCATTTCTTTAAAAGATTTTATCATTAATGTTTTCATGATTTATGAGAAATTATTTATTAGAAAAGCATCTTCTTATTTTTTTTAGAAAGTATGAAAACTTTTTGACTCCTGACTTTATATTCTTCTTTCGAAACTCTTTAGCAACAATACTACTTCTTTAACTAGAAAATTCATTCTTTATTTGATTATGTTAAAGACAAACTTACATTATATAATAAATTCCTCCTCTGATTCTTTTTGAATCTAATGTTATTCAATGTCATGTCGATGGACCTGAATACAATAAAGTGTATAATTAATAACTTTATCTTCCTAACTTCTTCTGTGTCTGGTGTATCTCAATATGAAAAACTGGGTCCAGAAACTTATGTCTAGAAAATAACCTCACCACGATGGAATGAAACTGATTCCTGAATAACAAAAACATTCTTTAATAAAAAGGTCAGTTTTCAACAAATAAAAAAACTTTGTTAAAAACAATTAAAAAAGGCTCTTCAATCTCCCCCTTTTGGATTTTTTTTAAAACCATTGTTAACAAGTTTTCCAACTCTCAGAATTTTTTTCACAACTCAACTTTTTTACTTTTATCAAAACATAATATTTCTCAAAAAAAAGTGACATGCCACCACCCTACTAGATAAAGTAATGTTTTTGAAGTAATTTCATCCCTTAGTGGAAAGAAAGTAGTGAGACCATGTAAAGATAAATTCTCCTCACTTTTCTTTTCACACTTTCTTTATCTATCCCCCTTTATTTTCACACTTTCTTTTTCTATAACCCATTTTTCTTTTCTCACTTTATTTCTCTCCCCTATTTTATGATAACCACAACTTCAGCTTCATAAAATAAAGATAAAAAAAACTTCTTACAAATTGAAAAAGTTGTTACTTTATCTCCCCCTTTTTCAACATAATCCAAAGCACAGTAGGGGGTACTTCCTTATGAGGTTTAATAAGACATTGGAGGAAGCTGAACATGAATTTTCAACCTAAATTCCATAAAACTTTCTTTTGGAATTTATTTTTTAAATATATAAGCAATATGATACTTTGTTGAAATATATTCCAGAAAAACATCTCTAACAAAAAAATTATATTTTATAAAGTGAAACTTTATATCAATGTGTTTTGATCTTGAATGTTGTATAATATTCTTAGAAAGATAAACAGTACTATAATTATCAAAAATAATATTCAATGGTTTAGAAACTTTTACTTTCAAATATTCTATATGAACTTTCATCCACAACATTTGAGTACAATCTTGAGAAGCTGCAACATATTCAGATTTAGTTTTGCTCAAAGTTACTAAACTTTGTTTCTTACTATGTCAATTCACACAACATTCACCCAAGAAAAATGTTCCTCTTAAGGTTGATTTTCTATCATTACAATCTCTAACCCAATGGTTGTCATTAAAACCATGAAACTTTATCTCACTATTTCTTTTTTGTAAAAACCCATGTGAAGTTTTTACTTTAAGATATCTCATAATTATTTTTTCTGCCAATATATGTGATTCTTTTTGATTACTTTGATTCTCGTCACACAAAGTCACAGTATAAACAATATCATACCTTGAGGCTGTAAGGTATAGAATACTTCCTATCATATTCCCAACATCTTTTCGGTTCACACTTGTTCCATATTCATCTTTTCTCAAATTTATGCTCACTGAAATTGGAGTTGAAACTTCTTTGGATTATTTCATCCCAAACTTCTTTAACAATTCCCTACGCAATTTTATTGGGATAAGAAAATGCATTTTTCTTTTTTTTTAACATGTAAGCCATTTAAGAAAGTTAGTTCTCCTAACATTGAAATTTCAAAAAAAAAATCATTTCCTTATAAAAATTTTTAAAAACATAATCTCTATCCCTAACAAAAATTATATCATTTACATAAACAATTACAATTAGAGTTTCGGAGTCAAAATATTTAACATACAAGTTTTTATTAACTTTTCCTTTAGAAAAATTCAATGTTCTCGAAAAAATTTCAAGCTTAGAATACCATGCACGTGGTTCTTATTTCATACCATACAAATATTTCATCAATTTACAAACTTTTTTCGTCCTCATCAAGTAGAAACACACAAGGTTGTTCAATGTAAACTTCTTCCTCAATATCACCATTTAAAAAGATGACTTTATATTCATCTGATAAACTTTATAATTCTGGGGAACATCCACTACAAGAATAATTCGAATAGTTTCTATCCTTGCAATGGGGGAAAAGGTTTCATCAAAATCCACACATAAACATGTTAATATCCTTTATAAACATGTCTTGATTTGTTTCTTGAAACTTCCCCATTCTCATTCAATTTGATTATATAAATCCACTTTTTTACGATAACATTTTTATTTTTTGTCCTTATAACAAGTTACCATGTTTCATTCTTCTCAATATGATCTAACTCTTCATTTATATAATCCACTCATTCTTTATGTTAAGTATCCTATGAAACTGATTCTAGTTTAACTTTTGAGATAAGTGGAGTCTGATTTTCTAATATCAACTTCCTTTGGTCTGAACTAGAGCCTTCTAATTCCCAATAATGTTTTAGAATTCAATTTGTTTTTGTATGTTAGGAAATTTCAACATTTCTTTTCTAGATGGAGTTTCCTCATTACATGATTCTTAAAAAAAATTGATAAAGATGTTTTGAATTACTTTCACTGTTGTTGGAATTCTCCAGTTCATCCTCCTTAGCATTCTCAACAACAAAAATTAATGAACTTTTATTTTCAATTCACTTCACAGCATATGAGTCCCCCAACTTTTTTTAAAATTTTTTCCAACATTTGTAACCTCTTCTGTTTGGTGAATAACCCATAAAAGTTGCTTCCTCAACTTTCTGATCAAAATTTCCCAAATATGGATTTTTTATTTTGAGAAAACATGGGCATCCAAAAACATTGAATTATTAAATGAAGGTTTTTGTTATAACACATTTCATAAGGATTAATTTTGGTTTTTTATCTCAACAAGAATCTATTTTGAACATGTACAGTAGTACTAATATCTTCACTCCAATGTAACTTTGAAATTTTGTATTCTTCTAACATACTTCTTCCCATTTCCACCAAGTTTCTATTCTTTATTTCTACCACTCCCTTTTTTTGGAGTATATGGATAACTATATTGATGTTTGATACCATGCTTTTTTAGATAAGTTTCAAAATTATTGTTTGTAAATTCAGTATCATTATTGGTTCTCAACTTCTTTATGGAAACCCCCATTTCTTTTTCAGCATATTTTCTAAATAATTTGAACATTTTAATAGCCTCTAACTTGAGCTTCATAAACATTTTGTTTGTTATCTGAGTGAAATCATCAATAAAAGTGATAGAGAATAAATATCCTTTTTTATTGATGTTTTATCGGCCCACATAAATTGGAATGAATAAGATCAAGTGGTTTGGTGGATTGAATCTCAATTCTATTATGACTTTTTTCAGTCATATTTCCTTTCTAGAAAGTAATAAAAACATATTCATCTCTTCTTTTCAATTCTAGAAAATTCCAAACAACATCAAATTTAGAAATTTTATTCATTTTTTTCTACCTAAGGTGGAAAAGTCTCCAGGCCACAATTTTTTTCATCTTCAACACTCAAGTAACATGAGTTATTGAATTATCTTATTTAAAAGAGATTCCCATTGGTTCTTTATCCTTTTGTAATTACTTTTCCATCTTTCAAAATTTTGATGATACAAAAAAAATTTCTAAAAAACTTCTTTTACATCATCAAAAAGTTTAATTACACTAATTAAGTTATGTTTTAGCCCATAAATAAATAAAACTTCCTTAGATTTCAACTTTTCAGCTTCAACCTCAGACATTATAATTCATTTTATTTTTAAATAACTATCATTAACAAAGGTAACTACTCCTTTATCATGAATTAAAATATGTTTCAAGATTTTTATATCACCTGTAATATGTGAAGATCATCCACTATCAAGTATCCATGTTTTTTTCCTTTTACTTAATTTCAAAGTTGTTTCAACAAAAAAAATATCTTTCATCAACTTTATTCATTTCATATATATATTCTTTTCTATTATAAGAAACTTGTTCTAAAAGGATTGTTATACATCTTTCGGTATGATGACCAGATTGATCACATCTCCACAAACTTATTCCATACATTCAAATTGATTTCTTATTGTAAAGTTTCTAATATCTTTAGAATTAACTTTTTCAACTTTCTGTAAGTTAGAAAATATTCTCATTCTAGTTTCACTACTTATTACACTTTTCTAAAACCTTATTCTAGGTAAGGATAAGTTGTTCCAACAATTATAAGACCTATGTACATAGATTCTACAACACTATCAATAACCATAAAATCTTGATTTTATATTTAAATAAGATCTTTCTCTATTGAAACTTTATTAAGGTTGGTAACTTCTTCCATCTCTAACATACTTAGAATGTAGACCATATTTTATTTTGAGTGAGTTTTATACTTTTATAGGTTTCATAGTTTTCTCACATCCTTTCTCCACCCAAGATTTCCCAATACTTTTTCAGAAACCTGAAATGTTAATATAATCATAAGAAACATTATTTTTGGTAAGAGAATATTTCACCTAATTCTCATATTTATATTTCTCAACAACTTTATAAGTCTCAACTTTTACTTCCAAATATTTGTTGAATTTTTCATTAATCTTCCTTAATGTATTATAGTACTCAATAAGTTTTTATTGAAACTTTCTAAACTCTTATTCCTTAGCTTCTATTTTCTTAATAAGATCTTAAATCATCTTTCCCTATTTAGAAATTCTAAGTTTTTAACTTAAAATCTCTTGAATGTATTCGTCCTCCTGCTTGATGAAATCTTTTCTTCCATATAAAACTTCTTCAAAATATTTCTTCATTACTATAATTTCTTCCTTGAGAGTTTTTTTTTTCAAGACATGCAACAAGTTCTATTCTGAGATGATACTTTCTATAAGGGTATTTACCGCCTTCTTCACTCTCTAAGGAATCTTTTGTTTTCTCAACCTTTGCAATAAAAGTTCTGAATTATTCTGAACTTTCATCTTCAGAAGAATACTTTTCAGTTGAGTCTGATTCTAATTTATTACTCAACATACTTATTTTTTTTCTAGTAAACTTCTACTTGTATCTATTGGAATACTTTTCTTCTTTATTATTTTTGTTCTGCTTCTTCCATTGAGCTTTTTCATCAAAATCATCCCAATATTATCCAACTTTATTCTTAGTAAAATTCATAAAAAAAAAGTGTCCAATTCCACCACACTCAAAAAAATGAGAGGAATTTTACCTCCATAATTTCCTCTTCCTCTTTGATAGTTATTGGATATAAGATATGTGATTTTTTTATTCAACTCATAATCCTCTTTATCTTCAGAGTCACAAGGATAAATATTTTCAACATCTTTAATTTTCAACATTCTCAAAGATTCAAAAGATATTTCATCTTTCATATTATTTTTAATCATTGTATATTTCCTCATTTCATAATCAATAAGAAATTTATGAAATTCATCAAGAGATAAGTCATCCTTATCTTCTAAAGAGGAAATTTTAGAATCAAACTTGTCCAAAAAAAATTTCATAAGTTTCTTCACAATTGTATAATATTTCAAGATATATCCAAATAATATAATGTTGCAAAAATTTCATTTAATCTGGTGAAGTATTCATCAATTTTTTCTTCATATCTCATTTAGATGTCTTCATACTTACTACCCCATATTTATATATTTGCTTCTTTAACTTTTGTATTCCCTTCAAAAACACTTTCTAGATTGTCCTACATACTTTTTGAAGTTTTAAGACCCAAAACCTCTAATAAACATTTTCTGATAAGGACATAAGAATAGCATTTCTAGAATTTCCATCAAATTCTATATTTCTCTTATTAGAAAAGTTCTTTGGGGCATCTTTATCAATAGGTGAAAACCCAATAGTAGAAGCATCAACAACATCCAGGACAAGAGATAGGAGATAATAAATCATCCTATTTTTCCATTCATAATAATTTTTTCCATAAAACATAGAAATTCCTCTACTGTTGAAAAAATTGATATTATTCATGATAAGTATTCAACAAGTGAACCTTCCCTATGATAATAATTGAAGTTACAAAGGATTGAATAACAATTGAGAAGGGGGATTGAATTAGTTGTTCACTTTTTATAAGTTTCAAAACTTTCAGAAACTTAACCCCTATAACCTGTTAAGATTTATTTCCTTATCAACTTTTAGTAAATACTCATGTATTAATAAGTAGGAAATAAAGTAAAGTGCACAATATGTACAAGGTTTTTCCTTAGTTTTAGAACCTACATCCTTTCCATATCTTCTATCATTGGTCTATGGAAATACATTATTATAAACAAGTGAATACAAATTGTTCCAACTCTCGTTATACACCTTTTATCTCCCAATAAGAATGATTATACTCACTCTCGTCAGTTTACAATTTTTTCTTATAAAACAATTGATACAAACAAAAGAATAAATACTTTTTTGAATATACTCTATAATTTCTCAATCTGAATCCTCAGTCCAATTTAGCTAGATCTTATTTTCATAATATGATAAATCTAGATCAGATTCTCTCAATACAATGATTCTAGATCCGATTTTCTCAATACGATAATGCTATATCTGATTATCTCAAAACAATGATGTTGGGTCCAATTTTCTCAATATGATATTGATGGATCTTATTCTCTCAAAACAATGATGATGGATTTGATTTTCTCATTATGATGGAATCACTCTCAATCTGTAAAACTCAAGCTCTGCTAGAATGATAAATACAATTCTTCTTTAATTAGATAGAAACATTCACTTAGAATTCTCCATCACTCTTCCTTTTGTGTGTATGTCATAAGTAGAAAATGGAAAAATGATATCAGAAAGTATTTATAGGTGACTCAAAAAACAAAGGCGGGAAACTTTAAAATATTCCCCGATTCCTTAAATCTCAAAAACTCCAAAAAAAAACTCTTGCATTTAAAACTAAAACTTTTACTTCTTCAAACCTCCTTATATTTCTCTGAGATTTACACAAAATTTAAATTTGAGTTTAACCACTTCAATTCTTCATAAAATTTCTTGAATTTTCTTTTTTAGTATTCTTCATAATCAAATCATTATGATTTTTGTTTCTTTATCAGCTTCATTACGATATGTTTCTTCAAACTTTTTATTTCTTATCTCATTATGATCTTTTTCTTTCCCATATCATTATAATATTTTTCTTTCTTAGCATGAATTATTCATTATTAATACTTAAGTATGATTTCCTTAGTATGAAAATCTGAGTATGAAAAGCTGAGTATGAAAATATCAGTACAAAAATATCAGTACGAAAATTTATGTATGAAAATATCAATATGATTTTCCCAGTAAACAAATATCATTACAAAAATCCGAGTATGAAATTTTGAGTACAAAAATATCAGTATGATTTTCCCAGTATGAAAATCAAAGTATGTGTTGGTCGGAGTGGACACTCAAGAGGGGGGTGAATTGAGTTCCAATTAAAATTTCTGTTAAAAACAATTTCTATCAAAATCCCCCAATTTCAAAAACAAATTAAACTATAGTGAATTTATATAGATTATAAAGGTTCAATTAGTTTCTCAAAGATTGATTAATTATCAGTTAACTTAATCTTATGATTAAATTAACTTTTGAAACTAACTTACTGATTTATAACAAATATAAACACTTGCGAATTTAATTATCAAAGTAGCTTTGAAGATAGATTATATTTCAAAGTAATAGCAGCGGAACATGAAATAAATATGTATAGTATGGATATAGAGTATAACTATAAACACAGAAAATTAACCAAGAGGTTCAGTCTCAAGCCGAGACTTAGTCCTCTCAAAATTTTATATAAGAATGATCCACACCCTGGATCGGGGTTAACAACAGTGAACACACTGTCCAGGTCACAAGACCTCTACCACAGTTCTTCGTGGGAAAACAAACAACAGCAGCCAGCTGTCCAGGTCACAAGACCTCTACCACTATCCACAGTGGGAAATGGGATGCAAAAAGATTTGCTGAGGATTTACAGATCCTCCAGTGAAAGTACAGGAGTCAGTGTGTGTGTTAGATATAGCAGATAACACACACTGCTCGAAATGAATGGTAATAAATCACAGAACAAGAGATGTAGAGTTTAGAGATTGTTCTGGTGATTTCAGTATAGCTTTGGACTCCTTTGAATTTGATTAGAAGTAAGTCTGAGTCCTCTTCTTGTTTCTGTTGAGAAACAGAGTGTCGTAAGCTCCAGGTTCACAGGTGGTGAGAATGTAGTCGATGAAGTTCTTCTTGTATGCACAGAACATTCCTCGAGTATGCTTGATTGTCTATGAGCTTCTCTGTGTTCCTCTTGTGCTTGTGTCGTTTTTGGTATATTGGATGCACCACACTTTTCTGGTTCACTTCTCGTTGTTTGTATTCTTCACACGTTCGCGCCTCTATTTCTGGTATGTAGTCTTCTCGTATTTATCTCCCATCAGGGGACAGAAAAGATTTCTTTTCAGCAGGTAAGAGGTACGGGTTCCTGACATCCGACAACCTTTATCAGATATTTGACAAAACATTAAAATGTGTGATATGACCGTTAGATAGATTAAATGTAGGAAATAAAGAAATTAAAATAGTGAGTCGAGAATGTATGTCACTGTTGACTTCAACTGTGGTCTTCCAACTGTGGACTTCCAACTGTGGACTTCCAACTGACTGCTGACTTCAACAAAGGGCTTGCTGTCTGTAGGCTTGCAATAGTATCTTTTACTCCATGTAGCTGTAGCCTTTCTATCTGTAGACTTGTAACATCAAATTTGTTAGAACTGTAACCTTTGTCAACTGTAGACATCGATCATCAGTAGACTTAGTCGACAGAAGCTGTCTAACTTGTAACCTTGACTGTAGACTTATGACTGTAGGCTAGTTCGTCTGCGAACTTGTTTCAACTGTAGACTTGTTCGACTGTGAACTTGATCAGAGATAACTTTGAACAGAAGTCTTGTAACTGTGACCTTCGTCTGTGAGCTTTGACAATAGATAGCAGTAGACTCGTAACTGTAAGCTTGTATTAGTCTTCGACTGTAACCTTGTAACTGTGAACTTATTGCAACAGTAACTTAAGGTGACAGTTAACTGTAACTGTGACTTTGAAAATAAAACTCTGACTGTTGGCTAACAATACCAAACTTATGTAACCACTACTGTAAGTTGTTACAGTAAAGTTATGAGAGTAAGAATATGAACTGTTTAGAATAAAATACGTTTAAGCATAGAATAATAAGATTAATGCAAAGGTTTAATACATCATAATTAATGTTTAAGCATGATTTGGGATTATCAAAACAGGTGATTCCAACAATCTCCCCCTTTTTGATAATCACAAAGTATGTCAGTATGAAATATAGAAGTATCAGAGAGAAGTGTGCAAAACACAGTATTAGCAATATGAGCACAAAAATTAGGTATAATCCGCAAGGATTTCTCCTCTCTGTATAGGTTCATTTCTCCCTTGAGTTTCCTATTTCTTTCTCATTTCTCCCTCGATCTATTTCTCTTTATTTCTCCCCCTTTGTGATTAACAAAAAGAAAGACAGAGAGAGAGAAAAGAATCATTGTATTAATAAGGAGTACAATACATGACCCAAAATGTGAATACATGATCCCTATCAAAAAAAAAACATAAACAGACTCAATCCTCTTCATCTGGAGGTAAGGGATCTTTTCCTTTGGAGGAAGAAGATGGAGCAGGAGGTGAAGGATCAATAGGATGAGGAATGGCAGCAGGAATGTCTGGAGGGGCAGCAACAGATGCTCCTGAAGGCCTGTAGTGAGTAGCTTGCCGAGGTATCAGTGGTCTAAGGCTTCTGAGGGCATCAGCAGGAGACATTATGGAAGAACCACTGGGGTTGGAGACAGGTAGGGCAGGAGGAACTATAACAGGTGTGCAGTCCACATGAAGAAAAGGTAGGAGCAGATTCCTGAAATCCATTATGATGTTTCCTCCTCTGTCCATGGCAGATAAGAAGTCATCTTTGTTTTCCAAGAATTTATCCAAAGCCGGGGTCAACTCTCGTAGCTTGCTAACTTGTTCTTTGAAGGCTTGAGTGACAGGAGGCAGCTTCATAGTTTCTAGCATGAGCTTGAAGTGATTGTTCAACTGATGCTTGGTGAAAATCCGATCAAAGTAATAATCCACTTTACTTTTGATGGCCTCCTGAGAAGCAGTAGCAGCCTGCAGGTGCTCACGAACAAAGCCACTGACTTCTCTTGTAGTAGCAAGGATCTGTAGGTCTGATGTGTCATTTGCACGGGCCTGAGTAAGCTCTTCTCTGAGCAGGCTTCTAAACTTCTCAAGGTCCACAGGAGAGCTAGATGAAGGAAGGGACTTGACTGAGAATGCCACTGTCTCCTTGAAAGACTGAGTCAGATTTCCAATCACTTTCTGAATGACAGCATCCTGATTGCTAAAGTGTTCTTTTACTGATTTCTTGAAAGCCTCAAATACTTCCACAAACTGCTTGACCACTTCTTTGATGTATCGAATCTCACTGGCCACTTGTGTCTGAGAGCTGCTCAGGGCAGTTAAAGAAGCAACTGATTGTCTGAGGGCCACTACTGCTCCAGTCCAGCTTTCAATTTGGGTGTGGCACACTTTCATTTCATCCATCACTTCTTTGATTGGACTTCCCACAACACATCCTAGAGATAGTTCTAAGGATTGTTCTACATTTTTCAGCTCATCAAAAAGACTGGTTTTCAATTCAGCAACAGACTGTCTGATGGTCTCCTTCATTTCATTCTTTAAGGATTCAAGGTCTTCCTTGGTGGCCAATCTTTCAGTTTCTAACACTGGAGAGCTGTTAGGTAGGATGACTGGATTTCTTGGTGGTTGGTTTTCCTCATCTGAATCCTCATAATTGAGTCCTAACACCATGTATCCTGGATCTGAGGTCCATCCTTCTATATCATACAGTACAGAGACTGAACCAACACGCTCCCCCTCACTTGGAGGTCCTTCCTGAACACTTTCTACTATCTGCTCAACTCTGGGTAACTCTAGGTTCTCTTCTGTAGCTCTAGCAGGTTCCATACTTGCTTCCTCTGTAGGTTTAGCAGTGAGGTTAGCCTCCTTCTCTGTTGGGTCATCAACCACTTCCATGACAACAGTAGTAGAGACCACTCCTGCTTCCTGGTCAGACACTGACTTGTCTGTATACCCTATCAGAGGGCTCATACTAAGTTCTTCTGCAACAGTTTCTTGTTTTTCATTTAAAGCTCCAGCCTCTTCTGCTTCGACTGTATCACCCTCATCAGAGGTGTCCTTGACAAAATATTGAGATTCTTCTTCTTCTTCTGTAGTCTCAGTCTCACTGTCTCTTAGAACAGGTTCTCTACTAGGTAGTTCTTTTGGAGGGCTTGCTGCTCCAAACGTCACTGTCCTGACAGGACTGTGAGTAGTATCAGGATCACTCCCTTCATCAATTGGGGTGTTCTCTCTTGCAGAGTTACCAACTACTGCAGTCTGTTCATCATCTGAGTATACAGGTTCAGGCTCATCAGGCTTTAAGCCTGGATCTCTCCTATCTCTCGGTCTAGAGGGATGAGTAGAAGGACTAAAATTCTCATAGATTCTCTCCTCATCATTCACCCATGATTTCTTCCAGGGATTCCAACTGATCTTCATGAATTTGCAGATTACTTTCGAGATACATACACTGTTCTTTGCTACTATCAACTCTTCCTGACTTCCAGCTGCACCTTTCACTTTCAACATAACCGAAATGAGTTTAGCATGAAACAAGGCACTTGATTTTGAGCTTGCCTTTATCATGTCCTCCATCTGAGCCATCAGCAACCTACAAAGGTTGACCTTCCTTCCATGTTTTAATAAGTACATCAAGTAAATATCCTGATGCTTCAGTGTTGCAAAATCTCCTCTTCTAGGACTCAGTACATGCTGGATAAACTTAAACAGAAGCCTGTCCTCTCCATTCATTTCAGTAGAAATAACCTTTCTTACTTTGCCATTGCCTGTCAGTTCTTCCAGAGCCGTCTCATGATCAAAGATTCTACTGTTTGGAGGAGCCGCTCCAGAATAGTAGTTGTAAATACCCTCATGAGGAACTCTTAAACATGCAGCCCATTCAACTGATGAAAACCTGACTTCATTGCCATTTACTCTGGATACCAGTTTATGTTGATCATCCTCTTCCTCGAACTGTAGATATTCATAGAATTCCTTCACCAGCTTCGGATAGTACGGTCCATTATTGTTTGCGAAGCATTCAGTCCATCCTTGATCATTAAGCACTGCCAGCACTAATGATCTGCTCGATAAAATCCACTCTTCACTTAGCTCCTTCTCAGCAACTATTTCTCTCTTAGTCAGATGTGGATTAACAGGTCTTATCGAGGCGTTCCCGGTGCCACTGGATTCGACTTGAGTCCTCTTTGGCATTGGTGCATCTTCGTTGACAGTCGGGGGTCGCTTTGTTCTAGCCATTGGAACTGAATGAGGTTTCGAGGTTAGGTTGAAGGTTTAGGGTTTAGGACTTGAGAGAGCAAGGGTCGAGATGAGTGGATTGAGATATGTTCGATGTTCTCAATTTTATCATTTAGGGATTTAGAAATAAAAGTATAAAGAAAAGAAACGGTTCGAATTTCCGCAAAAATAAAATAAGATTAAACAGCGAAACAGCCTACAGAGAGATGTAACAGTGAGGTACACCGGTGAGGTCTAACTGTGAGGTTTTAACTGTGAGGTCTAACTGTGAGGTTTCAACTGTGAGGTTTCAACTGTGAGGTCTAACTATGAGGTTTCAACTGTGAGGTCTAACTGTGAGGTTTCAACTGTGCTATAGTTAATCATACCTAACTCATGTTTGATGTAACTTAATCTCTCAGAATTCAAAGGCTTTGTAAAAATATCAGCTAACTGATGTTCAGTGCCAATGAACTCAAGAGTGATATCACCTTTTTGATAATGATCCCTCAGAAAGTGATGTCTCACATCAATATGTTTTGTCCTAGCATGAGATACTGGATTTTTTGAAATGTTAATAGCACTTGTATTGTCACACCTTATAGAGACATGTTTGAATTGATATCCATAGTCTAGTAAAGTGTGTTTCATCCACAAGATTTGTGCACAACAGCTACCAGCAGCTATATACTCAGCTTCGGCAGTAGACAATGCAACAGAATTCTGCTTCTTACTACACCAAGATACTAGTGACTTGCCTAAAATGTGACATGTTCCAGAGGTTCTCTTTCTATCTAACTTGCAGCCAGCAAAATCAGCATCAGAATAACTTAATAAATCAAATGATTGTCCTTTTGGATAAAATAATCCCAAATTGGGAGTATGTTTTAGATATTTGAAAATCCTTTTAACAGCAGTTAAATGAGACTCTTTTGGATTGGCTTGAAATCGAGCACACATGCATACACTGAACATGATGTCAGGTCTACTGGCAGTAAGGTACAGTAGACTACCTATCATACCTCTGTAATTGGTTTGATCCACTGGTTCACCAGTTTCATCACTGTCCAACTTGCAAGTGGTGCTCATAGGTGTGTCACTGCCTTTGGTGCCATCCAAAGAAAAACGTTTTAGAAGATCTTTAATATATTTACTTTGGTTCAAAATAATACCATTTTTATTTTGAAATATCTGAAATCAAAGGAAAAATTTGAGTTCTCCCATTAAACTCATTTCAAACTCATTTTGCATTATTTTTGAAAAATCAACACATAAAGAATTTTTAGAAGATCCAAAAATAATATCATCCACATAAATTTGTACTATTAAGACATCTTTAGAAATCCATTTAATAAAAAGAGTAGGATCAGCTATCCCTTTAGTAAATCCTTTTGAAATAAGAAAAGAGTTGAGCCTATCATACCAAGCTCTTGGAGCTTGCTATAAACCATATAAAGCTTTAGATAGTTTAAAAACATGATTAGAAAAATGGGGATTTGTAAAACCAGGAGGTTGTTCCACAAATACATCCTCAATTATATATCCATTTAGAAAAGCACTTTTAACATCCATTTGATATAGTTTGAAATTCAGATGAGCAGCATAAGCAAGTAATATCCTAATGGCCTCTAGTCTAGCCACGGGTGCAAAGGTTTCCTCATAGTCTATTCCTTCTTCCTGACTATACCCTTGTGCAACTAGCCTAGCTTTGTTTCTGATTATGTTACCAAACTCATCAACTTTGTTTCTAAACACCCATTTAGTGCCTATGGTAAGAGTATCTTTAGGTCTTTCCACTAATTCCCAAACTTTGTTTCTTTCAAACTGATTTAGTTCTTCTTGCATAGCCATTACCCAGAATTCATCACTGATAGCATCATTGACATTTTTGGGTTCAAGCTGTGAAAGAAAAGCTTGATGTTCAACCTGATTTCTTAGAGAAGCTCTAGTTTGTGTTCCTCTATCAAGATTACCAACAACAGCATCTAAAGGATGATTCTTTAGAATCCTAGTTGATTTGGTAAAGGTTGGACTAGAGATTTTAGGTTCATCTATAGGTTCGGGTTCCACAGAGGAAGATTCTGGAAAAAGTCCAGAACTGGATGTTTTTATTGCAGGTTCTTTAGATTTGTCATTTAGGTCCAGAACAGATAAGTCTTCTTCAACATCTTCAAGAGAATTTTTAGACTCATGTGGATCAGTCTCATCAAACTTGATGTGAACAGATTCTTCCACACATTTGGTTTTCTTATTGAACACTCTATAGGCTTTACTAGACATAGAGTAACCTAGGAAAATTCCTTCATCACTTTTTGGAGCAAATTTATCAAGATTATCTTTAGTATTCAGAATAAAGACTTTGCAACCAAAAACTCTAAAGTAATTAACCTTAGGCTTCCTATTATTCCACAACTCATAAGGGGTTTTCTTTAGAACAGGTCTGATCAAGACTCTATTAATGACATAACAAGCTATATTAACAGCTTCAGCCCAAAAGTAAATTGGCAGGTCATATTCATTAAGCATAGTTCTAGCAATTTCTTGCAGGGTTCTGTTTCTTCTTTCCACTACACCATTCTGTTGGGGTGTCCTAGGAGCAGAAAAATTGTGAGCATAGCCATTGTGTGAGCAGTAAGATTCAAATTCTTGATTCTCAAACTCACGGCCATGATCACTCCTCAAGGTCTTAATCTTAAGTCCACTAAGATTTTCTACAGACTTAGAGTATTTAACAAAGGAAGAGCAGGCTTCACTTTTGTGAGCTAGAAAATATACCCAAGTATATCTAGAAAAGTCATCTACAAGAACATAAACATAGTGCTTCCCATTTAGACTTGAAATTCTTGATGGTCCAAACAAATCCATGTGAACCAGTTCAAGTGGTTGAGAAGTTGAAACTTCTTTCTTTGGTTTAAAAGAAACTTTGTGTTGTTTTCCCTTTTGACAGGGATTACACACTTTGTCATTTGGGAATTCAAGCTTAGGTAGGTCTCTAACTAGGTGTTTCTTAGAGAGTTTTCTAAGTGAGTGAATGTTTCAGTGTCCTAATCTCCTATGCCACAGCCAAGACTCTTTATGAAAAGCATTTAAGCAAGTAACATTATGTTTAGCTAAAGTGTTTAAGTCAACAGCATAAACATTTTCATTTCTTAAGGCAGAAAATATTAAAGCATTTTTGGAATTATAAACATCACAAGAATTGTTTTCAAACTTGACATTAAAGCCATCATCACACAATTGAGAAATGCTAAGCAGGTTGTACTTAAGTCCATCAACAAATAAAACTTTGGAAATTAATACTGAGTCAGTGTTACCAATCTGGCCTAGGCCGATGATTTTTCCTTTTGAGTTATCACCAAAAGTGACATATCCTCCATCAACCTTTATTAAGCTTTTGAATCACGAATAGTCTCCAGACATGTGTCTTGAACATCCACTGTCTAAGTACCATACCTTCTTGTAATTGCTTTTCAAACAGATTTCCTACAAAACAGATTAGACAAGAAATGACTTTGGTACCCAGATTTTCTTGGGTCCAGATATGTTAGCAATCAAGGATTTAGGTACCCAGATTTGTCTTATGGGTCCCATACAATTAATAGATGCAACAGATTTAGAGAGATACACTTTATTTGATCTACAACTATTTAAATAACCAGTTGAGGCATATGAATTTCCAAAACTGGAACTAGCAGGATTTTTTTCAGACTTGGAAATAAATCGGGTTTTAGTAAACTGTCTTTGTCCAGGTTGGTATCCCAAACCAGTAGCATACTTAGGTGCAACTTGCTTTCCTAGTAGTTGGGTTAGAGTATCTTTTCCATTTGTGAATGTTTCTAAGTCCTTTCTAAGTTGTTCATTAGATAGTTTCAGTTCTGTATTCTCCTTTAATAATTGAACATTTTTCTCTTTTTCTACATCAAGTGCAGACTTGACACTTGCAGTAAGAGCATGCTGTTTCTTTAAAGACTTATATTTATCCTTTAGTTCATTACACGTTTCTTCCAGCATATTACAGTATTCAGTCAATTCATCTTTAGACATATTTTCAGAATCAGAACCAGATTCTGCTTCACCTTCAGAATAATAAGAGTTTAGAGTGGGAGTGTCTAAGGTTACCTCAGATGTGTTTGTCATGAAACACATATTAGCACGATTTCTTTCAGAATCACTGGACTCTGATTCACTTGTGCTGTCTTCTGAAGCACTCCAGGTGGCCTTCATAGCTTTCCTATAATTCTTGTCCTTGTACTCATATTTCTTCTTGAATTTTAACTTAGGACAGTCAGCTTTGATGTGTCCTTTCCTTTTACATTCATAGCAAACTATGTCTTCTTCTTTATCAGTTTTCTTCCAATCTTTCTTCCACTTACCTTGTCTATCATACTTACCCTTGTAGTTTGGTTTTCTGAAGAACTTCTTCTTCCTATAGAACTTCTTGAATCTCCTTGCTATTTGTGCCATCTCCTCATCACTGTCAGAATCTAAGTCTTCACTAGATGAGCTTTCAGTTGGTATATGCACTTTCTCCTTGTCTTTGCTCTTTGATGCAGCAGACTTAAAAGCTACAGATTTTCGTTTTGGTTCCTCATCTTCCTCTTTATTCACCTTTAGCTCTTATTCGTACATCATCAGCTTACCAATTAACTCCTTGACAGGAAAAGTTCCAATATCACAGGATTCTCTAATTGAAACGGATGTGCCTCTCCATCTGTCAGGCAGACATCTCAATAATCTCATGATTTGCTCCTTTGCTGGAACAATCTTCCCGAGTGAGCTCATTGTGTTGACTATCTCATTAAACCTGAGATACATATCAGAAATAGGTTCATCAGCTTTCATCTTAAAGTTATCATATTTGATAGTATAAGTGTTTAACCGCATTTCCTTGACATTAGTTGTTCCTTCATGAGAAACAGCTAAGGTGTCCCAGATTTCAAAAGCAGTTTTACATGCAGAAATTCTATTGAACTCCTCATCTCCTAGAGCACAATAGAGAGCATTCATAGCCTTACAATTATTATTGTAAGCTACTTTAGTAGGTTCATCCCAAGTTATTCTTTCAGTTTCTGGAATCTTGTATTGAGACTCTATAGCAGTCCAAATATCAAAACCCATACTTTCCAAATGAATTTTCATTTTGAGCTTCCATTGGGCATAATTCACACCATTAAAGAAGGGTGGCCTGTTAGTAGCAGCACCTTCTAGTCTATTATCCATAAGGAAATTCTAGAAAATGTTTTAAAGAGATAAAATTTAGAACTAACAGAAATTTAAGATCTTTTAGATAAAACTACAATCACAGTTTAAAAACAGAGAGTTAAAATAAAACTTTGAGCAAGTATAACAGAGCTAAACACAACCTTTGATACCAAATGTTGGTCGGAGTGGACACTCAAGAGGGGGGTGAATTGAGTTCCAATTAAAATTTCTGTTAAAAACAATTTCTATCAAAATCCCCCAATTTCAAAAACAAATTAAACTGTAGTGAATTTATATAGATTATAAAGGTTCAATTAGTTTCTCAAAGATTGATTAATTCTCAGTTAACTTAATCTTATGATTAAATTAACTTTTGAAACTAACTTACTGATTTATAACAAATATAAACACTTGCGAATTTAATTATCAAAGTAGCTTTGAAGATAGATTATATTTCAAAGTAATAGCAGCGGAACATGAAATAAATATGTATAGTATGGATATAGAGTATAACTATAAACACAGAAAATTAACCAAGAGGTTCAGTCTCAAGCCGAGACTTAGTCCTCTCAAAATTTTATATAAGAATGATCCACACCCTGGATCGGGGTTAACAACAGTGAACACACTGTCCAGGTCACAAGACCTCTACCACAGTTCTTCGTGGGAAAACAAACAACAGCAGCCAGCTGTCCAGGTCACAAGACCTCTACCACTATCCACAGTGGGAAATGGGATGCAAAAAGATTTGCTGAGGATTTACAGATCCTCCAGTGAAAGTACAGGAGTCAGTGTGTGTGTTAGATATAGCAGATAACACACACTGCTCGAAATGAATGGTAATAAATCACAGAACAAGAGATGTAGAGTTTAGAGATTGTTCTGGTGATTTCAGTATAGCTTTGGACTCCTTTGAATTTGATTAGAAGTAAGTCTGAGTCCTCTTCTTGTTTCTGTTGAGAAACAGAGTGTCGTAAGCTCCAGGTTCACAGGTGGTGAGAATGTAGTCGATGAAGTTCTTCTTGTATGCACAGAACATTCCTCGAGTATGCTTGATTGTCTATGAGCTTCTCTGTGTTCCTCTTGTGCTTGTGTCGTTTTTGGTATATTGGATGCACCACACTTTTCTGGTTCACTTCTCGTTGTTTGTATTCTTCACACGTTCGCGCCTCTATTTCTGGTATGTAGTCTTCTCGTATTTATCTCCCATCAGGGGACAGAAAAGATTTCTTTTCAGCAGGTACGAGGTACGGGTTCCTGACATCCGACAACCTTTATCAGATATTTGACAAAACATTAAAATGTGTGATATGACCGTTAGATAGATTAAATGTAGGAAATAAAGAAATTAAAATAGTGAGTCGAGAATGTATGTCACTGTTGACTTCAACTGTGGTCTTCCAACTGTGGACTTCCAACTGTGGACTTCCAACTGACTGCTGACTTCAACAAAGGGCTTGCTGTCTGTAGGCTTGCAATAGTAGCTTTTACTCCATGTAGTTGTAGCCTTTCTATCTGTAGACTTGTAACATCAAATTTGTTAGAACTGTAACCTTTGTCAACTGTAGACATCGATCATCAGTAGACTTAGTCGACAGAAGCTGTCTAACTTGTAACCTTGACTGTAGACTTATGACTGTAGGCTAGTTCGTCTGCGAACTTGTTTCAACTGTAGACTTGTTCGACTGTGAACTTGATCAGAGATAACTTTGAACAGAAGTCTTGTAACTGTGACCTTCGTCTGTGAGCTTTGACAATAGATAGCAGTAGACTCGTAACTGTAAGCTTGTATTAGTCTTCGACTGTAACCTTGTAACTGTGAACTTATTGCAACAGTAACTTAAGGTGACAGTTAACTGTAACTGTGACTTTGAAAATAAAACTCTGACTGTTGGCTAACAATACCAAACTTATGTAACCACTACTGTAAGCTGTTACAGTAAAGTTATGAGAGTAAGAATATGAACTGTTTAGAATAAAATACGTTTAAGCATAGAATAATAAGATTAATGCAAAGGTTTAATACATCATAATTAATGTTTAAGCATGATTTGGGATTATCAAAATAGGTGATTCCAACAGTATGGAACTCCCAGTATGATTTATTTCTTCCTCGGGCTCAACAATATCTTTTTTTTTCTAATCTCATTACGATGTAATTCCCATTATGATGTAAATCTCATTTTAAAACTCTAAAATTATTCAAACCTCTCTACCAGTTCATCAAAAAAAATATCATGAAAGTTTTCATGATTTGTGATAACTTCATGATCATCAAATAATCTTATAATTTTGTTTTAGAAAGTATGAAAAATTCCTAACACCTAACTTCACATTCTTCTTTCAAAACTCTTCAACAAAAATATGATTTCTTAAACTAGAAACTTCATTATTTATTTGATTATGGTAAAGATAAAATTCCAGCAAATAATAAATTATACATCTAATTATTTTGAATCTAATATTTTTTAATGTCATGTCGATGGACCTTAATATGATAAAGTGTCTAATCAACATGTTCATCTTCCTAACTTCTTCTTTGACCGGTGTAGCTCAATATGAAAACTTGGGTCCAGAAAGTTGTGTTCAGAAAACAACCTCATTACGATGGACTAGGTCCGATTCCTAAATAACAAAAACATTCTTCAACAAAAAGTTTAGTTTTCAATAAATAAAAAAACTTTGTTAAAAAAATTCACAAAGGCTCTTCATATTTCACCTTGGGTGATGCACTTGTTGTGTGATGTTACTGATTTATGATATTTTACTCATTGTCTAGTATGGAATGAGGTGTGTGTGCATTCATCATAGTAAAAATGTAGGAAATCATGTTATCATGAATTTATTATTCTAGGTATTAATTTATTACATAAGAATATACCTATTTAATTTTTTCTTAATATGAAAAAAAAATTGATAAAAATAAATAAATTTAATTTGTTATGACATGTTAATTCACTTGTTAAGCCAATAATTTAAGAGACCTTGTATCTATAGTTATTTGTTATCTATTTTTCATTCTAAGTTTGATCGTGTTGAAAACCCTATAATCTAGGGAGTGTGTTAACCCTTATAGATAAATATTGTTACATCATCCTTTAATTGAAAATCAAGAGAGTGGTAATGAGAACAGACCTTACATAGAAAAATTGGAGCCTCCAACATCTCCAAGGAATCTAATGTACTGTCAACTCCATGATATTTTCCTAAGGGTCATAGGAACCATAGATAAGGATATTAATCATGTCATTACTTTTATGTCTAATCTGAAAAGGGAGTTACAGTTGCATCACCCACCCATGTTCACTGGGGAGGGATACCCTCAGGTAGTAGAGTATTAGATTGATTCCATCTAGATGATCTTTATTCACTTAGAGACACCCATGGAGAAAAGGTTTAATCTATCTACTTATATTATATGGGTAACATCCAAGAACTATTGAGATATAATAGTGGAGGTTGGGGGGATCTAACCTAGAAAGTATTTGAGGAGAAGTTCCTGAGTGGATTTTACCTAGATACATTGAGGGTGAAATAGATTGGGAGTTCATGAACCAAACATTAGGGAGAATTTATATGATGGGATATGTTGTTTATTTCATATACCCACTACATTTTTCTAAATTTTTTGGCTAGAGATTATATAGTTAGGTTGAAGTTCTTATAAGATGGGATTTGGTATGAAATAAATTCATAGGTGGAAATCTTCCACCTAAAAAAATCTCTAACATAGTGAATTAGGATCTCATCAATAAAGGAAACCTGAAGGAGGCCCCAAGTGGTGGATAGGTAGTCTTAGCAGGATGGTCAAGGAGTTCATTATTTGGTATCAAGATACATTACTTCGATAGTTTCTACCAAGGTGGTAGTGGGAAGAGAATCCATGGGAGTGGACTTCCATCTCAGAATCATAGTCAGGTGTACTATTATCAGTGTAGTAGGGCTGTCCACAAGTGCTGGAATTTTATTTTCCCTGTAATAAATTCCTAATCTTATGGTGTGATGGTAAACCTATAAAGGTTTTATAATATCACTTAGTAATCTAGTAGTAGTTTAAAATCATGGAATACACCATATTCAAAGATGGACTTAACTACCCCTCAGTAGACTGGTTTCCATAGTTCCACCAGTCACTCAGGATAATGTAAGGGCATGGTACCCCAATGCAAGAGTATCAATATCAGTGGGAGGGATCATCTTTGGGGAGTTATTTTAAGGACTAGGGTAAAGGTGTGAGTTAGTTTCACACTATGAATTTTACTCCTACCAGTCTGGATGCAGTCCCTTCTACTATCATAGGTATGATTCTTGTTGAATCTATACTTGATTTTGTTTTGTTTGACACAATAGAATTGCATTCCTTAATATATTCTCAATTTTTCAATATATTGGGTTTATTTTTGGAAAACATGGATGGGTTTATGACTATTGATACATTCTTGGGGGTGTGATCAGAGGGTTTCAGATTTTGTAATAAGTGTTCTCTTGAAATTGACTGCTATCATTTTTTTGGAGATGTTTTCACTATAAATTAAAAGTTTTGATTTTATTCTGGGTATTTATTGGATATTTATATACTAGGATCACATCTATTTTTATAAAGTAGAGTAACCTTTCTATCACCAGAAGGTGGAAACTATGTCTATCAAGGTGAATGGGATCTTTAAGGTGGTCATGTAGGACTAATTCAGTGAAAATTTTATTGGCTCATGGACTAGGTAGTAGGCCTTATTATGGATGATGTAGATTCATAAAATATTATCTTTCCTCTAGTGGTGGACTATTTTCAAGATATTTTTCCTATATATTTTTTCATCTTACCACCCAATCGGGAGATCGAGTTCACTATCAAGTTGGTTCCATGAGATGAAATTATTTTTATCCCACCCTACAGGATAGAAACATTAGATATATAGAAGGTGAAAGTTTAGTTATAGGATCAATAATCTAATTGATTCATATAGATTAATACATCTCCATGGTGTTCTTGTATATATTATTCACTAGGAATACAAATGTAACATTATGTTTATGTGTGGATTACTACAGGTTGAACCGGATGACAGTCAAGAATCGGTATCCCCTTCCCTGCATCGATGATCTATTTGATTAGTTGAGAGGTGTATAGATATTCTCAAATATTAAATTGAGGTTAGGGAACCATAAATTGAGGGTGAGAATATCCAATATACCCTGGACCACTTTTAGGAGGATTTATGGATTGAATGAATTCATGGTAATGTTTTTTCGTCTGACAAACACATTAGAAGAATTCATGGACTTGATGAATCAGATATTTCATATGTATCTGGATGATTTTGTGGTGGTCTTCATCGATGACATCTTAGTGTACTCCTAGACTAGAGATGATCCTTCCCAACATCTTGAAATCATTTTTAGTACACTGAGAGAGAATCAGATATACTCCAAGCTATATAAATATCATTTTTGGATTGATAAAGTGCACTTATTGGGCTACGTTATCACATTGGTTGGGGTTTCATTAGACCCAAAATAAGGGGAAGCTATTATATCTTGAAAATTATTCAAGAACACCTTTGAGATTCAAATATTTCTAGTTTTATTTGGCTATATTAGTGATTCATCCAAGAATTCTCTCATCTAGAAACACCGATGTTCAATATGACCAAGAAATGGGTGAGTTTTTTTGTCAGATTATTTGGAGGAGGATTAGAAGGAATTAAAGAGAAAGTTAAAATTAGCGCTTATCTTGGCCATACCTGAATTGGGTAAGTAGTATATCGTATTTTGTGATGAATTGGGAGTTAGGCTTAGATATGCAATGGGGTTAAATTTTTTCTTATAGATCTAGAAATTTGATGCCACATGAGAATAATTATCTCACTTGAGACCTAAATTTAGTTGTGGTGGTACACATTCTGAGATTCTAGATACATTATTTTTTGGGTTATAGATTCATGGTCTACATGGATCAGAAGATCTTGAAGTACATATTTTAAAATTAGGACATAAACCTTCAGTAAAAAGGGTGGATCAAGTATCTATAGTCTTTTGAATTCAATTTGGAATATACTTCTAGAAAGGGAAACGTTATTGCCAACATCTTGAGTAGGAATATGCAAACTCGGGCAGTCTATAAATCTTATGATGAGTAGTATCTAATGAAACTTTTTACATATATTCATATGGATGTTCAAGAGTATCAGGGGTGAGAAACCCTAACATTGACCTCTATTATTCCCTCACTTCTGAATTGGAATAATATGAGGTAGCTATCTGTTCCATAGGTTTTATCTATGAGGGAAATTATATATGGTGGGGATCCACCATTGGGCCGAACCTTTGATGGGGATGAAATTATTCAAATACATGTATGTATTTGGGATACTATAAGCATGCGGTAGAAGATAATTAGGGAATTCCATGCTTCAAAATAGATAGTATATCCTAGTTTTACAATTATATATTATGACCTATGTAGGAACTATTGGGGTCTAGGGATAAATAAATATATTGAGGGCTTCATGGTGTGATGCTACAAATATCATAAGGTGAAGGTTGAGCATCAGTGGAATCTTGGGTTGTTGAAACCTTTACCCACACTATAAAGGAAGTGGGATGATATCAAGATGGATTTCATGATAGGTTTACCCAAGAAACCTGGGAAGAATTTTTTCATATGTGTGATCATGCATCAACTGATGAATGTATCCCATTTATTACCAATTAGGGAGAATTTCACCATCAATGATCTAGGTAACCTCTATGTTTGGGAGATAGGTTGATTTCATGGTGTTTCATGGAGTGTTGTTTCATATCAAGATCTCTATTTTACTTTACATTTTTAGAACGGTCTTCAAAAGGTGTTGGGATCACAAGTTTTTTTGACCATAGCCTATCATACTCAAACTAATGGATAATCTGAATGGATGATTCAGATTCTATAGGACATGTTGAAAGCCTATATTCAAGGCTTCATTGGTTCTTGGGAGTATAATCTATCACTCATTGATTTTGCCTATAATAATAGATTCTAGACACCAATCCAAATGAATCCTTTTGATGATTTATATGAAAGGTTGTTCCATTTACCTTTGTTTCGGATAGAGGATGGTGATCCAGTACTCATTGGACCTAGTTTTGTACATGAGACATATAAGAAACTCATTTTATCATAAATCGGTTGGAAACTATGTAGATAAGGAAGAAATATTATTATAACCATCTAAAATAACCTCTGGAATTCAAGGTTGGTCACTAGGTATTTTTTGGGTGTCACTTAGGGTTGGGAAAAGCTGTATTTAGAAGAACTGGGAGGTATCACCCAGGTTTATCAATCCATTTGAAATAATATATATTATCGGTCCAATTATATACTGATTGGATATTCTAGAGAAGTATAGTGTCATGTATGATGTGTTTCATGTGTCACAGCTTTAGAGATATCACCTTGATCCTTATTATGTGATAGATGTTGCTGATATTGATCTTAATTTTGATGTATCCTTTGAGGAGAATTAGGTCCATATCATAGACCATACTTATAAGGATCTATGAGTAAATATTATTCCCCTAGTTTTAGTGTAGTGGAAGCATGGTCATGTTTAGGAGGAGGCTTGAGAGAGAGATTTGGATATACAAGCATGGTGTCCTGAGTTGTTCACCAATATCCCTCTAGGATGCAGGGGAGCATAGCTCAGGGTTGAGCTATTATTTGGTGGATATTTTGTATGACCCCGTCCATCTTACAGGAACCTCCCTATTTAATTTTAAGTAAAAACTTTTAAATATTACAAATGAGCCCTATTTCTAGTATAAAAGTTTCTCAAAAGTGATCAGGGGCCCGGGGGTGGTTTCAATATAGTATATTAGTGGCATGTGTCAGGGGAGAAATCATAGTGCCACTGACTAGCTGATGTGCAAGGAAATATCTAAGTGAGTCTACAAGAATACCACTAACCAGTCATTGGTATTTCCAAGGGTGTATCCATTCTGGATGATACCATTGGCTAGCTGATGGCGCCAATCTAGGACCAAAAAGTGAGGGGAAGAGTTATCCTTTCTCCACCTAAAACCCTAGTGTAATATTTCTAATCTATTCCTTCAACCCTACATCATGATTAATGGTTTTTTAGGGTTATTTAGGGTTTCTTCAACTTATATAATCTCAATTCTTAATCTCTTGATCCATTCTTCGATCTAAACATATATATTCTATGATTTTTGCTTAAAATTGATGAATTCTTCTCTTTTTCTACATTATTATTCTTCTTCTAGACCTAAAATGGTGGATCTATTACTTTAATTTGGAAATTTTGGTGTTTCATGTTGATCCAAATGATTGAACCTTGGTATTTTCTTCTCTTCTATTAAGGTAGGTGGTCTAAATAATCTCCCTTGGGTATAATTTTGGTTTTTAGTATGTGAAACATGTGTGACCATGAGAACACATCATGAATAAAGACTCTTCTAATTGGAATCCATTATTATTTATTTAACCCTATCACTTATACCATCCATGGATCTTTTTGGATCCATTGGTGAATGATGCCTTGAACTTTTAGTTACCCAAGAGGTGTGTTTATCTGTGGCCTTTGGTTAAAACTTGGAATCTATAAACCTAGTTCTTTATAACTGAATTATGAAACTTATTTAAGGAATGACTAAACTTGTGATTTAGAATTGGTTCTTATCTTGACATGTGAATTGGTATTTGGGTTCATTTATATGTGAAATGGTTTTTTATCATAAACAATGTTTAAATTAGTAATTGGGAATATTTGATATCACTATTAGTAACTTGGCATGTAATTGGAACTTGGAATAATTAGATATTGGCATGTAACTATAATTGGAATGATAACTAGAACTTGGAATTAATTAACCAAAGTGGAACATAGTTAACATATTTGGAATGTTTGGTAAATTTCTATGCTTTGTCTCTTTCTTTCACTTGATATATGGAATATGTAATTGTCCCTGTCATGGGAATTTTCCTTGTCTTTGTTATAGATTGATGTGTAATTAACCAATGGAATGGGAATTCTCCTTGGGTATAATATTAAATGAATGTAAAATTAATCCTTATAATGGAAATTCTCCATGGTTATGATATTAAATGAATAAGTGATTAACCCTTGGCATGGGAATTCGCCTTGGGTTTGATATTGAATGAATATGTAATTAGCCCTTGGAATGGGAATTCACCTTGGATCTACTATGTAATATGATATCAAATATTGATATTAAGATATGGCATGTATGAGGGTATATATAGAGACATATAGCATCATTTCGTAGAAGGTATGGTTGACCTCAGGTGTTAACATGGAGCTCGAGGGTCATCATTTTTATTTAGTTGTTTTGTATTTAATTTCTAATTAACGCGTTGATTATCATACCATTGAATACATTATCACTTAGACTAGATTTATTTAGACGCCATTGGTGGTGACCTACTGATTTATACTCATTCCCTATTCATACCATGGTTTGGTACTTGGGTATTTTTAGTGTCTTCTTGAAACACTTTATGTTTTAATAATTATAAATATTTATCTTTTTTATTTCTCTTAAAAGTCTTAATAATTTTAATTATGTATTAATTAAATTATGATTAATCATTATCATATCATAATATTTATTTTCTTAAAATTTATTTAGTTTTTTTAGTTTTTATAGTTCATAAAATGTACTGCAAGTCTCATAATGTGTTCCTAGACTAAATAATTCATTTGAGACCTTAAAATATCATTTTAAGTATTTTAGTACTAAAATTTAGCAAAGTATGGAAATTGATAATTTAGAAAAGTCTGGAACAGAATGTGAGTGATGACCATGAGTACTAACCATGAATACTAATCATGAATACTAATCATGAGAACTGACCATGAGTGAAAATTTGGTAAAGTATGGAACCGACTATGAGTGAAAATTTATAAAAGTATGGAACCAACCATGAGAACTGACCATGAGTGAAAGTTGGTAAAGTGTTGAACTTATCTTCTGTATTTTGACTATATATTATACTACATAACTCCAAATTAAGTTATTATTATTTATTTGGAAAGATAAATAATGTATTTACATTTAATTTGAATTAATAAAACTCTAAATTTATATATATAATTACAAAAATTATATTGAAGTCACTACATGTTTTCAGTCTGAATTCTATATTTTTTAGAATAATTTTTCTAATGTATTTAATGATAAATTTATCTTTATAGGTATGATTAAATAGATTCTTGATTATATAGAAATATAATGAAATTATATAAATATATTTAAACTGGAGATAATTCTCATTCTTTCATTTTGAAGGTATGTTTTATGTATGAAAATTTATAAGTCAAGGTGTCTAGAAATTTCTAGAGTCACCTACATGAAATATAGTATGTGAAATTCCTATATGATTTCCCTTATGTGAAATTAGGTATGTGAATTCCCTTATTTATATTTGGTTATTATACCCATTAAAATTTAGGCAAATTGGTTACGACTCCCAGAAAAAGTCAGGCATTGGGTTGTGCCTCTAGGGGGGAAAGGATTACTGTTTGGGTTGTGCCTCTAGGTAGAAAAAGGAAATATTGATTTGGGTTTAATCCTCCAAGGTAAAATGTCTCGTTAATCATATTATAACTCCATGTGGGAAAACTTTATTGTAATATTCCATTATATTGCTTATGTTTGGTGCCATCACTCTCAGATTGTGAGAGGGGTGAAGATTGGAGTAGTATCATTTAGATCTGAACCGCTATAAAAATATCTTATGTTATTTTTCATTTATTTTCTGCTATATTAACATTATAACTCTGATATAACCCTTAAATCCATTTATTTAGTTTTAAAATTCCAATTCACCCCCCCCCCCCCTCCCCTATTGGATATTTTTTCATCATAAATGAAAACCAAAAATTGGTATCATAGGAGGAAACCTAACTATCTATATATATTATGTGTGCTAAACATTTCTTGACTTAACCATCAAGGAGAAAAGATATGTTCAAGATGGAAATAAAAATCTCAAATGATGGATGGATACCTCAAAAACCACATCATTTTTTTGTAACTGACTATTGATATTGGAAATCTTGGATGGAAGCTTTCTTGAAGAAGCTTAGCATTGATCATTTGAAATTTATAGAAATTCCATAAAAGTTTCTTGAAGGTAAACCTGAATATTTAGTTATAAATGAAATGGTAAATTTTTTTATAAATTATAATTTGATGAGAATATTATACTATACAATAAATATGAGTTTTTATAGTCATCTTTTATCATGTAAAACTTCTTGTGATATCTATAAAATTATTTAAGTTTCACGTCTTGGTTTAGATAAACTTATCAGGTGTTGGGTAAGTTAAGATATGGATATCAAGAATTTAAAATGGGTGATGATGAAACTAATAATCAAATGTTTTATAGATTCACTAGTCTTTTAAATTGTATTATTTCTTTAGGATAAGCTCTTTAAAATCATGTTCTTATTGAATGAGTTCTTAGATAAATTCCTAAGAAGTGGCATGAAAAAATGGTAACTATATATAAAAGTAATAATTTCATGGAATATAATATTAATGAGATTATTGGATAATTATTACAATAAGAGTTAGAACTAATAAAACTTGTTGAAGAACATAATTCAAAGAATATTGTAATTTATTTTAAGTCAAATGTATCTAATTACTCTTATGATTCCTACTTACAGAGTAGTGAAAATAATGATGCAACTTATGTTAAAAAATTTTGATATAGAAGGAAGAAATTATACTCAAGTAGATACCATAAATACTATCCTAACAATGATCATAGGAAGAATAACAAAGGTAATTATAATTCTAATAATACTCAAGATGTAATTTTTTACAAGCATAGGAAAAATGGGAACATCAAGCCCAATTTCCCAACACTTAAGAAGGAAAAGAATAAGTAGAAGCAATATGATATATAAAATAAGGTTATGGAAGTTAGATATATTTTTACATAGGATTCAATAATTTCTAGTGAATCTAGTTCTAAAAAAGATTTAGAAAACTTATACTTAATGGATTCATCAATTCAAGTAATTTATTCTACTTATTATTCATCTTCTGGATCTAAATAAGAAAAACCTACAGTTTAGTTATTGAATAAATAAGTTGATATAATTGAACATAAAATTGTAAAGTTTACTGGTTTATACAATAACATTAAGAGACAACTTAAGGATGTTTTTAAGGTGAGTAAAAATATAAATAAATATTTCCAGGATGAAAAAAAATATTCTCACTCAGATCTGAAAATTGCATAAGAAAAATATGAAAAATAATCTTACTAAAAATGATAAATTAAAAATATAATTTTATTTCATATCAAAGTTTCATGATTCTAAAACAATAAATTTTGATAATGTTCTTAAGGAGAATTAAGAGATCAAAAATGAAGTTTATTGTTTAAAATATATTTTTTCTATTTTTGTTCAAGGTAGAGAAATATTTTATAAAATGATGAGTTTTAATAAAATTAATAAAAAGATATCGGTTCTTGGTTATGATAATAATTTACCTAAAATGTATAAGACATTATTTTTTAAAACTACTAATATAAGTACATCAACTACTGTTTGTTTTAGATTTCATATGAAAGGTCATTGTGCCAATGAGTGTTCTTTGAGATTTCCAAAATCTTTTAGACATACTAAGGTTTTTATTTCTAAATTGTTATCTTATATATTTCCTATAATTAAATTTTTGAAATGATTTTGAATTCCCAAAATTTCATATTCTAATCCCTTTGGACCCAAATTTTCATGGGTACCAAAAATAACTTAAAATGTTTTATAGGAACTATGTCTTGGGAGAATCAAAAAAGGATGTTTGGTATATGTAAAGTGGATGATCAAGACACATTACTAGTTATATTTACAACATTATATAATTAAATAAATGTGATTAGGTAATGTTTCTTTTGGTAATAATTCGAAAGGAAAGGTAAAAGGTTTTGATGAGGTTGGAATTTCAAAATCTATTATTATTTATAAAGTCTTATTTATTGAAAATTTGAAACATAATTTCATAATCATTTCTCTGCTATGTGATGGTATAATTTTTATTAAATTTTAAAATGATAAATTCATTTTTTTAAAAGATAAATTAGTTTATTTTATGAAAATAAAAAAGATAATATTTATTTAATTAATTTTCCTGAATTAACAGACCAAAATGTAAAATGTTTAAATGATGTACAATATGATAACATTTTGTTTCGTATGAGGTTGGGACATGCTAATTTTAGGTTTATGCACAATTTTTCTACTAACCAAACTATTCTAATGCTATAAGAACTAAAATAGTACCTCACCTTTATCTGTAGCTCTTACTTGAATGGTAAAAAACATAAAAGTAGTTTCAAGTCAGTTAGGGAATTAAAAATTCTAAGGCCACTTGATCTCATTCATTTAAATTTATTTTTTCTATAAAACGTGTCACTTTTGGAGGTAGAGTATATTGTTTTTTATTATAGATGATTTTACAAGATACACACGAGATTACTTTCTTACTCTGAAATCTAAAACTTTATCTAAATTAACCTTTTTTTGTAAATTGAGAAAGGACACTTAATTAAGTCAATTATAAGTGATCATGTTGGTGAATTCTATAAACTATAATATTTCTAGTTTTGGTAGTAAAATGGTTATCTTCGCAATTTTTCATCCCATAGGACACCAAAAAAAATGGTGTAGTTGAAAGTAAAAATAGAACACTTCAATAAATGTCTAGAATAGTGATAAATGAGTTTAACTTACCTAAATATTTCTAGGAATAATCTATGAATAATTATTTTTATTTTAAAAATTTAATTATTTTAATACCCTTATTAAAAAAGACACCATATGAGATTTGGGAAGAAATAAAACCTAAAATTGGTTATTTTAAATACTTTATATGTAAAGTTTTAATTCTTAATACTAAATATTTTTTTGATAAATTTGATTCAAAATATGATGATGATATTTTCTTAGGATATTCAAATAATAGTAATTCATATTAAGTATAAAATAAAATAACCATGGTTGTTTAAGAATTTATTCATGTTAAGTTTAATGAAAAGACTTCGAATAAAATATATGATGATATTGAATAACTTGAGAAATAATTTAGAGACTTTAATTTTGAGGAGTAAGTAACTAAAGATAAATATGTACATATTGAGGGGGAGAATTTTTCTTCTCAATATGAACCTATTCATGAAAAATCATCGAAGAACCATATATAATGTGATTGGTGACACTGATTCTAAAGTTCAAACTAGAAATCTGTTATGAATATTTGTTCATATCATGATTTTATTCCTAATTTTGTTCTAAAGAATATTTATGAGGATTTAAATGATTCTAATTGGATCATGGATATACAAGATGAATTAAAGCAGTTTTATAGGAATAGTTTTGGGACTTTAGTTGTTCCACTAAGTAATTCTCATATTATTATAACAAAGTGGATTTTTAGAAATAAACTTGATGAATCTGGAAATATATTTAAAAATTCTAGATTAGTTTCTCAAGGATATTCTGAAGAAGAGGTTGTTTATTTTAAATAATAGTTTACACCTATTATATGATTATAATTAATTAGAATATTATTTCTTTATTCTTCTTTTTATGATTTTAAATTATTTCAAATGGATGTAAAAAATATTTTTCAAAATGGTTATATTTATGAATAATTAAATGTTAAATTCCCCCAGGTTTTGAAAATTAAAAGAATCTTGATCATGTTTTTAAACTATCTAAGGATTAATATAGTTTAAAAAAATTCTTGAACTTGGTATTAAATGCTATGTAATTTTATTTTGAAAAACAATTTTGAGAAGGGAAAGGTTGATCCTACTTTGTTTATTAACAAAAATCATAATGATATTTTGATTATACAAATTTATGTTGGTGATATTATATTTGTATATTCATGTGAAAATATTTTTAATTTATTTTTAGAGTTTATGACTTCTGGATTTGATATGAGTATGATGAGGGAATCTAAATTCTTCCTTGGTTTATAAATTTTTCAATGAAATGATGGTATTTTTATAAAACAATCTAAGTGTGCTAAATAATTAGTTAAGACATTTGGATTATAATCTTATAAAATTAAAAATACTCCCATGAGTACTACTTTCATGTTAAATTTAGATAAATCTAGAAAATCTATTGATGTTAAAATCTATAAAGAAATGATTGGATGTTTATTATACTTAACTACTTCTATGCCAGATTTAATGTTTTTAGTTTTCGTGTGTGCTACATATCAAAGCAATCCTAAGTAAATCCATATTAAATTAGTTAAAATTGTTATTAGATATTTTAAGGGGTCTTTGAATCTTGGTTTATTTTACCCTACAATAATTAACTTTGATTTGATAATTTATTCAGATTCTAATTTTATAGGATGAAAGATATATAGAAATATAACTTCAGGTATATTCCATTTACCTATTAAATATATAGTTTCATGGCATTCAAAGAAAAACAATTCTCTTTAAACTGCTAAATATGAATATATAGTTGTTACATCATGTTTTTCTCAATCATTATGGATTAAGAAAACACTTTTGATTTTTTTTTTAATATTCCTATATTTTATGAAAATAATTATGATTTTTTTTATTTGAAAAAATCCCTTATAAAACTCTAGGATTAATCATGTTAATGTTAAATTTAATTTTCTTAGAGATAATGTTCGAAAAGGAAATATAAATATTGAATTTATTTCTACAGAAAACCAACTTTATGATATCTTTACTATGCCCCTATACTTTACTATGTTTTTGAAAATCATGATTGAAATTGTTATAATGGAGATTTAAATTTAAATTTCATGAATTTAGGAAGATTTTGGGTGTGTTTATGAGCTGAAATTTTTACATATACATGAAATTTGTAAAATTTGGAATCTATTTTTAATATTACTATTTTCTATTTTATTTACATATTTTTTATTATATTACTGTGTTAATACTTATCATACATACTAGATAATTTTAACATACTTTCTAAACTTTCTTTTACAATAAAAGGGTATTTTATAAAGGGTTTATCATTAATTTTTATAAACTTTTAAAATTATGCTCTTTGAATAGTGGATTCTTGATACATGTTTTTGAAATGAAAGGATTTTTTGTGGTTCTTTGATATATGTTTTTAAATATGAATTTTTAATAAATTTATGAAATATAATGTTTTCTTCAAGTATGATTTTATTTAAAGGGAATTAATTTTTTTAAGTATTGATTTTAAAGATATAATTCTTCAATTGATACTTTATTTTTTGATAATTTCAAAGAGGAGATGTTTTTGAAATTATAATTTGTTTTTAAATTATAAAAAATAGGGAGAATGTTGAGTGGATTCTTGAACCACTTTATGTTTTGATAATTAAAAATATTTATTTGTTTTGTTTCCTTTAAAAGTCTTAATAGTTTGAATTATGTATTAATTAAAGTATTCTTAATCATTATCTTATTATAAAATTTATTTACTTAAAATATAATTTTACATGTTTTGGAACTAAAATATCATTTTACATGTTCTGGAACTAAAATTTGGAAAAGTATGGAAATTGGAAATTTTGTGAAGTTTCGAACTAACTGTGAGTACTAACTGTGAGTACTGACCATGAATAGTAACTGTGAGAATTTCCCATGAGTGAAAATATGGAAAAATATTGAACCGACTATGATAACTGATCATTAGTGAAAAATTTTCAAATTCTGGAACTGACCATGAGAACTGGTCATGAGTGAAATTTTTTAATCTCTTTAAATTTTCATATGTATTTTGACTATAACGTAGGATAAATAACTCCAAATTAAGTGATTTTTGTAGCATTTAAAATATAAAAAAATTATCTACATTTAATTAGAAGCGATAAAACTATGAATCAATCCCTATAATTAAAAAAATATATTTATTTAATTCACTAGATTTTTTCAGTCTGAATTATACAGTTTTCCAAAATAATTTTTCTACTATATTTTAATGATAACTTGAGATATAGATATTAGATTAGGTTAATTATTAATTTTATGGAAATATCATGAAATTATATAAATATAGTTTAACTTGATATAAATATTATTCTACCATTTTGAAGGTATTTTTTAAGTATGAAACTTTATAAGTCGAGCTGTCTACAAATTTCTAGAGTCACCTACGTAAAATATGGTAGATGAAACGCCTACCTGGTTTTGCTTATGTGAAAGCGGGTATGTGAATTCCCTTATATATATTAGGCTAAATATATTTTCCTACTTGAATCTCCTACATGAATCCCATTCATATATTTTCTCATGTGGATTTTTGATTTTATACAAGATGTTGTAAAACCTAAAAATATACTTTGTTTTATTTAAAATTTCACTTTTCCATTTCCTAAAAGTTTATTATAGATATAATAATTTTTTTGTTTTTTCTATAATTAATTTTTTATTATTTAGAATCCATGTAAATATATTTTAAATTTTTTTATATAGGATTTAATTCTTATCATATAGATTTAAATTTAAGGTTGTTTCTTGAAAAAAATGCATGTTCCACATTAAATATTTTTGGAATAAGAATAGTTTATCTCGCACACTTTATGTGAGTTTTTCAAGAAACTCTAATTTTGTTTATAATTATTTGTTATTTTTATGTTAATTATACAAACATTTTATCACTATACATCAGAAATTTAATTTAATAGATTATCTAAGTAACCCATGTGAGTATGTTTTTCATGTGCATTCAATAAAAAAATTTATGTTGAATTGGAAAATATAAACTGTAATGGGACTATAGTCTTGAATATTTTTCGCATAGATGAACTTGATATATGTATTTTGATAGATACATATCAATTATAAGAGTTTTATTATATTCTTGAATTTTAAAAGTGTTACAAACTTTGATGACTGCCTACTTCTCTCAACTGTACTTTAATAGTTTGATCCTTTGCTACTGGAGAGTTCATTATTGCCTTGAAACTCAAAAATTGAATCTTTTCATATGATTATGTGGTTCTAATTCTTCCTATCTTATTTTTTTGCCTAATTTTAATGATTTATACTAGACATTAAAAGGTAGGAAACTGGTTTGTGACTCCCAAAAAAAAGTCAGGAATTGGGTTGTACCTCTAAGGGAAAAAGTCAGATTATTCAACTTGTGCCTCTAGATAGAAAAAACAGGATTCATTTGGGTTTAAGAATCTAGGGGTGAAAGGATTTTTAATTGGTTTATGACTCCATGTTGGAAAAATTAATTGTAATATTTTATTATAATGGTTATAGTGGGTGCCATCACTCTCAGTTCATGAGAGGAATGAAGGGTGGAGTAGGATCATTTAGTTATGAACCACTATAAAAAACATGTGTGTCCTTTTTCTTTTATTTTATATTATATTAACATTATAACTATGATATATCCATTAAATTAATTAATTAATTTTAAAAGTCCAATTCACCCCCCCCCCCCCACCCTCTTGGCTATTTTTAATCTTAACATTGGACCAATAGAGTAGACTTTGTGGATATAGGTCTGGAAAAGGGAAAGGGGCCATGCGCTTGATTGATTAGTTTACTAGATGGGATAGGATCATATAGATGGGACTGAGCATGGGGTCCATGTATTGTTTTGGGAGTTCTTTATTTTTATTCTTTCTGATATTTGTATTCTTATATTACATTTGTACTGACACTCAGTATGACATTTCATGGTTTTATTATATTGGACTGATTTCAATTTTTCATGTTTATCTAATAGAGTTGATTTATATTGATTTTTTTATCATGTTTCTTTTCTTATTTTTATTTGGAACCAAAGTGAATATTTTCCCACTATATTTATTGTACCCTGAATTCTAGTCAAAAACTTATGGTATATGGGGAGGAATAGTTGAGGTCTCATGGAAACCCGTCTCAGTCACATGAAGGAGAACTGGGCTAGAGACATTACAGAATCCTCATATAAAAGTGATATAAATAGAATTGTTCCTATATTATTTGTGATCTAGTCCCTAAAATATTCTTGGCCTTTTGGAATTAGAATTATCTCATACAAATGTGTGTCATATTTTCAAATAAGGATGGTTTATGATATTCTTCATAATTATCTATAACTATTTACTTTTCAAGGAAGAAAAGTTTTAAGGTGGGTATAATGTAGTGAACTAGATTTTTTATAGAGAAATAATTTAATCATTATTGAATTTTTAAGTATCAGACCCATTAAGGGGTAAAACTATCAATTTACCTTAGTAAATAATTTTAGGAAAATTTTCCTATGGTTTCATTAATATTGAGACATGTTTTTAACCCTTGGTATGGGATTTAGTGAAATTATGAGTTAGGAGAGTTTTGAGGGATATATAATATTAATTTAATAAATATGTTTTTATACTAAATGTGTAAGTGTCAGTATCCCCTAAATAGAGCCTTGTATGTAAAATTTGTCTCCAAATATTAACTCAAAAAGTTGGGGTCTATCTAGGAGTGTCATAATTATTATTTCAATTACAGGACCTTGATTGGGATTTTTTTTGGATGTTAATAATTTATCTAGATAACCTAATGTAGCTATATAAATATCAATTCTAATCCTCTAATTATAGGATTATCCACATGCACCAACATCAATGAAAACCCCTATGAGGATAAGTTTTGAAGCTTGGAATTCTAGGTGGAATCTATAAAACCCATGTAATCAAGGAAAAACGAAGACTCTTCAGCAATCCTCAATTGAGTTATGATTCTATTTGTTGTTTTTGTAAACCATTTTCTCCATTCAACTTTGAATTTAATTTTGATTATTAATTTTTATTACTATTTCAAAATTGAGAGACCCTTTTATCTTTTCTATATTTTTATCATGTTTTTCACATTCAACATCTTGTAATCGAAGATTCAGGTAACCAAAATCAAATGGGTTACCGACTCCCTTCCTCCCCTTATCTCTATATTTCTCTATAAGACACTTATATTTCATGATGAATGACATTTTTCAGTCTTTTATGATGACCACTAGATGGAAAATAGGTGTCACAAGCACGGGTGAAGTAGATTGGTGTGGAGGGGCTCAGATCAGATGATGGTAGCATGGCCTATCAATGAAGGTAGAAGTATTGAGGGGTGTTTGATGAGAATCTACATTGAAAGTGACCAGAAAAGGGAGTTTGATGCATCAGGATGGTAGTTTTATATGGGGTAGTAGTGATAGAGGTATATAAAGTCAAGGAAGTGAGCTCCAGTTACATTGATCATGTATGATAATGTGATTCATGATACATATAATGTCTTAAGTAGAAAATTAATGTAGCTAAGGTTCTAGACATTTGAAGTCATGATAATGTGATGAGTGATCTTTGAAACATATGTCGTGTATCATATCAGTTGGAGTTTTGGATTATGAATTAGATTCAAATATCACATGATGTTCAGTTTTAAAACACACATCATGTTTGACTAAGACACATGAACTGTGTTGTTTTGGAGTATACACCGAACTAATTTTCAGACCAAAAATGTTGTTTAAGTTAGGGAAGTACATTGTGTATGGCCTAGAAACATAGTTAAGGCCTCTATAGTACACATAAACTAAACTTTTATACTCACATCCTATTTCTAGGATAAGGACATGTTAGCTGTGATATAGGGACACAATTAGATTGTGGCAGTATTGAAGGAGATATTCACTAAAGCCTATGAAAATTTGGTGTGTTTAATATAATATCATAATATATGATATTTACATGTGATATGGTGTAACACTATAAAAACCAAGGAATGTTTCATTCTATTGGTTTAGGATATCATAAGGTGAGGTATAGAGATGGTGTACTACTTATTAACCCTATCGTATTGTATAATAAATCAATATTGTAATGACCCCACTTATCGAGGCCCACCTATCTAGTGAAAGGTTGAGATATTACAACCCCAAGCCCACCTCCATAAGATAGGGGTTCGAAACAGGTGTCAGGAATGCATAATATAAAATGAGAGGCCTTTTCCTAATGCTCCTATACACATTCACTCAACCATCTCCATGAAACAATGCAGAGGAATAATAAAAGATAGTAAAATCTAGAGTAATATATGCATGGAATAACATCTAAGGAATACAATCAGAGTATGATAGAATAAAAACAAATAAAAAATTGTAAAATAAACACTCAACCAAAAATAATTTCTTAACCTGTAAATGAATAAAATAAAGTAAAGCATAGAGAGACTACTTCAGATCTCCAAGACCGACCACTGTATGTGGTTTATGCACCCGAGAATCCCTATGATCTACCAAAATCCCTAATAATCTATATTTCATCTTCATAAGACATTAAATTTATGGTAAAATCCCATGTAGGGGTGATTATATACATACCTAGTAGGATGCTCTGGAAATTGAAGAGGGATAAATTAAAATATACAATAGAAGTAGTCAGCTCAACCCAAATAAAGAGGGAAAACCCCAACAATAAATATATATTCTCATAAAAAATAAGATTATAGAGAAAGGGGATATCCATATCATAGAGTCTTTCTACAACTCCAAAGGTCCACAATTTATGTCTAGTATCTCATGTGTCTTTCTGAAGAAGTCATGAGAAGGACCCTCACCTCAACACTGCTCTATAGCCTAAGGGGGAACAATCTCTAATAGAAATAGGACCCAAACCCTAGTACAATAGGGGGATTAAACTTAGTAGATGTATATAGGACCCAAACCTTGGTGAATATAGGGGATTCCACTCAATAGATGGATAGAGTATCTTCACTCTAGCGTTATAGGGGGTGTCACTCAAGCATGGAGGATCTACACCCATACAAGATAGGAGTTCTACTCGGTAGGTATCGTTTGAGGACATGTGCCCTCATGAATCAAGGGGTGCCACTCAGTAAGTATAAATAGAGTACCCATGCCTAATTATGATAGGGTAATTCCTACTATATACCTGGAGGAGTCCTCCCTAGTACGATAAAGGGGTTACACTCAGTGGGTAGAGAACCCAAACCCTATTGTCATAGGGGGTTCCAATCAAACTAGTTTAAGGAGTATGGGGGACCTGCACCCTGGTACTATAGGGGGTTTCCAACCCCAACCTCTATATGATGATCATGTCTGATCATTGTCATCATCAAACATCTAGCGTCGCACTCAAAACATTCAATGTTATATCTCTAAAGCCACTATAAAGGATAATGTTGCATTCTTCGTGGAAAATTTCTCTGGATAGGCTACTCGCATGATAAAATTTGAGTCTTAAATAAGGATATATTCATGGTGGAAGTTTATCATAGGGGTATATAGCATGTATGTGATCCATACAGTGTGTGATCCCAATATTCTCCCTGGCCATGTTCTCCTCTGGATGCGGCTCAGCATCCATGTCATTATACATGGTGTGTAAGGGTGGCCACATGGAATGTATCATCCACTTGGGATCTTACCATGTTCTTGTGTTCATGTTCATGTTCTCTGGGCCATGCTTGTGGACTTGGTCGTGTACTAGTATGTTCCTGAGTACCGTCCCATGCCCGTGTACTCCCAGAGTACATGGCATATTCTCCCACATGGGTTCCTGAAGGTGTGCAGTTGGCACATGGCTTAGCCACCCAAGTAGGTTCACACGGTGTGTGGGCCCACCACATAGTGTGTGATACTTATCTTCCCCAAAACACTAGTCATCACAGATGGTTGTGGATACACAGCATGTGTTCTTAGACTATACGGTGTATATTCTACCTTTCCATAGAAAGTCTAGATCTTCACCCTGATCCCAAATTTACCACATTCACAGCTATTTATACCTTTCCTAAAATAAATTGGGGTCACCTTTGGTTATCATTTCCCTACCTTCAGTGACTGAAAAAAAATCCATTCACTCGCATGAAGCCCATAATCCACCTAATGTACCTCTCATCATCATCCAATCGATCCTATCACCACTCTGGATCTTGGATCTATTGAGCATCACCCACGACCTAAAATCCATCCCATTAGATACTTGATTCTCAAATTTTTTTGTTTTATGTGCATCTTACATGAATATTGTAGTTTAATCACACTCTAACCCTCCTCATAAAAGTTAAACCTTGACCTCATAGGCCGACAATGAAGAACGCACTGAACCGAGAGGGGAAAAATACAAGAACAAAGTGAATCAATCAATGACCAAGTTTTCTTGGAAAAAGATTATAGATCATGGATTTATATTGGTAATAACATGTGTATCAAGGAGATAAATATTAAATTAACAATGTAATAGAAAATAGGTCTCATACAAAAGAATAGAGAAATCATATAACAAGAATAGAAAATAAAGTCCATGATCAAACATTTAATCAAGAGTTGAAACTGAAATTGATGAGACCTACCTCAATTATGGATCGATCGTTGGTGAAGAATGCATTTTCCAGTGATGTATAAGACCTACTGAATTAGATACCTCTCAGTCTACCTCAATCTGGTCACCGTTTTTCATCCGATATTGATCTACCAATGAATAACTCTCTCCTCCTCCTCTCAGATCTAGTAAGGGTTCTGCATCTAACCCTTAGAAAATCATCAAATTGACATGTTTATAGAGGTATTTTTAGGTTATATTTATTAGATAAAATAATTAATTAAATTCATTAATTAATTTAACACACCAACCAATGGTCGCCTCAACCGAACATCCAGTTTTAACTAGCCATAGGTCACACCTAGGGCAAACCCCAAATATTGGATTCAACAGTGGTCTCAAGTTTCAAATATGAGGCTTTGATCAATATATATTCAATTATTTCTAAAAAATACATGTGCATGATATTAATATATTTAATATTTTTATAATATCAATTTTGGGATCACAAGGCCTCAGAATCTCACACCGTCTTAGTTCCAAGATCCAAAAACTTTTTTTAATATATTTCAAGGTCTTACAAGGAAAAAAACAAGGTTACTACATTATTCTCCCTTAAAGGGTTTTTTTTCCTTGAAAATAATAAGCTAAACAAAAATTTAGTGATATTGAGCCTTTATATGGCTCTCCTACTCTAAGGATCTCTCCTGCATGCTTCCTTGTTGTCACAACACACAAACCAAGGGAATAGTCCATCCTCACAGGATCCTCTCCTATCGATCCTTGATCGCCACCATGTACTCTGTGAAGGTGACTACATCCTCAATGTCTAGTTATCCCTAGTCAATAACATGTATAGGATCATTCATGTCTCTCCTCAGCTATGAAATATGGAAGATTTCATGCACCTTCTCCATCTATGGTGGTAAGGATGGGTGGTAATAAACTTTTCCAACCCACTATAAGATTTTGAATGGCTCGATGATCCTCTAGGATAGCTTTCCTCCCCAACCAAACCTCTACAATACTCATAATAAGAAGACTCTTATAAAAGCATGGTCTCAGTACTTTAAATCCAATAGCCTATGACATAGATATGAATAGTATTTATGTTATCTTTGGGCTGTCCTCATCCTCTCATGGATCACTTCTAACTTCTACGTCGTCACCTAATCCATCTATGGACCAACAAGTGATGTCTCTCCAATCTCATTATAGAATAAGTGTGACTTGTAGGGTCTATTGTAAAGGTACTTTAAAGAAGGTATACTAATTTTAGAGAGAGATATGTTATTATGGAAATAAATCCTCCCAGATCTAGACAAATTATAAAACCCAATCCCTCAGCATATCCTCTAACACCTAGATAGTGCACTCAACCTTCCAATCCATCTAGGGGTGTAATATATTACTCATCCTCAACTGGGTCTCTAATGCCTCCTGCAGACCTCTCCACAACCATAATGTGAACTGCACATCACATTTAGAGATTATCATTGAGGGTACCCCATGGATTAGGATGATCTCTCTCATATACCATTATCTTAGACTCTCCACCAAAATCTATTCTCTAATGAAAAAGGAAATATGTGTACTTGTTGAGTCAATCAACAATTACCCAGATATCATCATGGCCTCTTCCTATCTATGGAATCCCTATCACAAAGTTCCTGGATATTCCATACCATTTCCACTCCAAGATCTCAAGTGTTTGTGTGAAACCTTCTGGAACCTAGTGCTCATCCTTCACCCGCTGACATGTGAGACACCAAAAGATGAACTAAGTCATACTTTGCCTCATGCCATCCCACCAAAACTACCACTAAAGTTATTTTTACGTATTATACACTCTAGGATTTATATCCAAATGGGAAGTGTAAAACTCCATCATCAACTCATCTCTCATGGAAACCAAAACCACCATCCATCTCTGAAAAAAGAGTACATTCTCCCCTACTTCAAAAAATCCATCTCATGAATATCTTAAAGATATTTAATCATGAAGAACCTCACATTTTATATCTTCCAATTGGGCCTCTCTCGCATGCTATAGAATCAGAGGAGCCAACACCATCGACTGAAGATAAGTTTCACCCTTATCCTCTAATCAGGTCATCTATAAAGAATCCAAAAGACCATATGCTTCCTCCACCAATAAAGAATGATACTTCCTATTAAGGGAATCGTTAACCATTTTGGCCATCCTAGAAGTAATAACTAACTTATAGTTATATCCCTATAGTAAATATAACCATCACTTATGTATCAGGTTCAAATCTCTCTATGTGAAGATATACCTGAGCCTCTATTGGTCTGAGTAAACAACTAAGACTTCTCCCAAAAGATACTGCCTCCATATCTTCAGAATGAAGGATACCATTGAAAACTCCAAGTCATGATTCATATAGTTATTCTCATGGGGTATCAACTTCATCAACCCATATGCGATCACTACATACCTCAACCTCAATTTCTTGAAATTCCTCTAACATTACTCGGTCCAGGTAAATGGATACCTTTTCAACATCATGGTGGTCAAAGTTGTTGTAATCCTGTAGAATTCTTCCATGAACCTCATATAGTACCCCATCAAGATAATGAAACTCTACACCTCCGATATACTCTTGGTTGGCTCCCAAGAAAGTAGGGAATCAATTTTCCTTGGGTCCACTGTTAAACCATGATTATAAATGACATGCCCCAAAAAGTTAACCTAGTTGATCTAGAACTAGAACTTCAAGGGATTTCTATAATTCGGGTGATCCTAGAGTAATTATAGGACCATACTTAGATTATATGAATACACCTCCTCTAATTCATAGTATATGATTATTTCATCAACGAATACAACCACAAATTATCCTAAGTATGTCTAGAATATCTGATTCATAAAATCTATAAACATTACGGGGGAATTATTCACACTAAAAGGCATCACCAGGAACTCATAGTGTTTATAGAAACATAAAATCTAGTCAAAGAGATCATTAATACTTAGCAAGGGTTACTTTTTCTTTATAATTACCCAGTTCATTTGATTATAGTCAACAAAAATCCACAATATCTCATCCACCTTTTTCACAAACAAAAATGTAAGTGTCCAAGGGGAGACACTGGGTATGACAAAACCCTTCTCTCAAAGATCCTCTAACTGCACCCTCAACTCCTAGATCTCAATAAGATCCATATGATATTTCATAGAAGATATTGTTGTGATCGTGGGTTTAAGTCAATAAAAAACACTATCTCCCACCTCAAAAGTAGTCCCAGAACATCCTTAGGGAAGACGTACACAAATTACTCCACTACCAAAAGAATCCAGATGACTAGATATCCTGATGCACCAATGGATAACCTTTCTAAATGATGGGTGATGGGATATATCCTCATACTCACAAGATCCACTAGTTTATCCATTATATCTCTCTCACCCATAAAATATAATTTTTTCCCATCTATCTGAAGGAATATGACCTTCCTGTAATGAAAGTCGATCTAGGATCAAACCATGGACAACTAGTACATACCTAATATGGTTCCATAAGTTTTCATTATGATCAATAAGAATTAACATGTGAAAATATCTCCATAAAATAATATATCGCACTGCTGGAAGATAGCGATATTGAAGAATTTCACCTAGTCATAACCTATAAAAACAATTGTTGTGTTATGGTCTCAATGGGGAGATATAGATCTCACGTAAGCGATAAAAAAATAAAGGATTGACTCACATATGTTTCTATAAGTACTATAGGAAGTATAGAATAAACATATATCATACCTCATGTCATCTCATGAGATGCTGGGTCATAATCCTCTATGGCCTGCAGTTTCCCACAACCCCATCTGCTTGCTTCCAGATCTTAGCATGGGATGGGTGGTGGTTTTTGTGGTGATGGAAGTAGCTCATAGTGTCAACCTATGCTATAATTTCCTCCTCCTAGATCCCCTCCTACTCTTATGTCATCTCCACCTCCCTTAGGGCTACCCTATCCACACCTAGAAGAACCCTAATCATGGAACTACCTCTATCATAGTTGTTCATCCACTACCTACCTGCACTCCTTTGTATCCCAGGTAGGGAAATTGTGTGTCATGTGACCACACCCATCACATGGATAGAATCTCTCCTATTTGGGCTAACCTGGTCCTCTACACGAACCCAACACTGCATGTCCACATGACTAAGACTAACTATGAGGAGTTCTCTAACATCAATATCCAATTGAATGGATCCAACTACCTATTATAGATGACTAATCCCCATGATTCCCACTGAAATCTCCAGCTATCTGGAATTCCTTATATAGGAACCTCTCTATCACTAGCACCCGATCTAATTCTCTAGTATAGGTGGGAATGAAAAGGAGAACCAAACTGGCATGAATTTCTCTATGGAGACCCTACCCAAACTTATTCACCTGAAATTAACCATAAATAAACATGTCAATGGAGTTCCGTATAAGGTATGTGAACCTTGTAGTATACTTAGAAACTTTCATACTACCCTACTGCAGCTCCAAAATAACTTGAATCAAAACTGATCACAAGCATGATGGATATTACTCCTCTTAAAATAGATGTTGGAAGTCAGACCATGAGAGAGTCATCTCATCATGGATCTACATAACTAGACTCTTCCATCACCCAACTGCTATATGGAAAATACTGGCTATGAGTGCAACCATCTAATCAGTCAGGTTTTTTATGAGTCTGAAGACTCAGATCACCAGATTAAGTTAATCTTCCACTATATGGGGATCTTTCTCACCATGGAACCTCAACGGCCTCCAGCACTAGAACTTACGTAGCATACTAAGACTATGCACATTGTCATCCTACTATGTTGGTACTAACTACTACTCAACAAGAATTGATTATTCTCCCTTTCCTCTTGGAGGAAACATATAATGAGATATCCCCTAAACTAAGGCCTCATCACTCATTGGATCGTTGTTACGATCTTGAATTAGAAACCTGACTAGTTGTCTTCACCTAGTCATCCTAAAAGAGATCAATACATACCATGGTTAGATGAGTATATACATATGGGGAGATGACTCGAGAAGGAAATTCAAAGGACTCAATCCTATATGATACATGTACCATTGTTCCCTAGAACCAATGTCTCAGTATGCTAAGTTGATATGTAGGTACACATATTCTTGTTGTACGGATACGTCGACCACCACACCAACACTGGGTTCCCTAGAGAGAAATCCATACTTGAGACACTTTGACACCATTTCTGTAAGTCCCAACCAAATCCTCACTATGGGTCTAACTCTAACTTGACCCAAGGATGAACCACCTTTGATGCCACTCGGTAACAACCAGACCTACCGAGGCATACCTGGCCAACGGAAGGTCGAGTCATCACAACCCCAATCCATCCTCTATAATACAGGGGAAGGGGGAAAGAATTGAAAAGTAATAACATAAAATAGGATGACTTTTCCTAATGTATCTATATACATACACCCAACCATCTCCATTAAATTGTGTATAGGAATAATAAAAGATAATATCAACTATAGTAATTCATTCATGAAATAACCTCTAGGGAATAAAATCATAGTATGATAGAATAAAACCAAAGTGTAAAAATAAAAATACACTCCCAACCAGAAACAAAATCCCAAAATAAAAAATGGAATAAAGTAAAGCTGAGAGAGTCTGGCTCCTAATCTCTAAGCCTAACCACCGCGTGCAGTATATGAACTTGAGTGTCTCTATGCTTCAATAAAATCATTGTCGATCTATCTGTCATTTGTATAAGGCATGAAATGTCTGGTAAAATCCCATGTAGGGGTGAGTATATACATACCCAGTAGGATTCCTTGAAAACCAAAGTTGGAGAAATAGAAATATACTATAGAATTAGTCATATCATCCCAAAGAAAGAGGGAAACAAAAACCAATAATAAATATATATACTCATAAATAAACCCATAAAGAGAGAAATGGGAGATTCATATCACATATCATCCTAGGATGATGAGTCTTCTTATAGCTACAAAGATCCATAGTCTATTCCCAGCATCTCATGTATCGGTCTGAAGAAGTTGTGGGGAGGAACCACACCTTTCCACAGATCCAAATCCTAAGGGGGTACAATCTCTAACAGAAAGAGGAAACATTTCCTAGTATGATAGGGGGATTCCACTCAGTATATAGAATACTCATACCCTAGTGCATCATGGGGATGCCACTCAGTATATGGATACAATAATCATTCCTTGGTGTGATAGGGGGATGCCACTCAAGCATAGAGGAATCATGTTCTAACATGATAGGGGTTCCACTCGGTAGGTATCAGTAGAGGACTTACACCCTCATGCATCAAGGGGTTTCCACTTGGTAAGTATAAATAGAGTACATGATCCCTATTAAGATAGGAGGATACATACTCTATACTTGGAGGAACCGTGCCCTAATACAATAGGGGTTTCCACTTAGTGGGTAGAGGAACCATTCCCTAATTCCATAGTGGGTTCCACTAAAACAATTCCAAGGAGTATTGGGGACCCATACTCTAGTAATATAGGGAGGTTTCTAACCACATCCTATCTCTGATGATCCTTCCTGGTCATTTTCATCATTAATAAAAACCTTAAGAAGTGTCACGCTCATAACATTCCACATCATATCTCTAAATCAACTATGAAGGATACTGTCATGTTCTACTTGGAAAACTTCTCAATATATGCTACTTGTGGGCCAAAATCTCAGTCCAAAAAAAGGATATATACAAGGATAAAGTTTCTTATAGGGGTAAAAACATGTATGGATTCCACACAATGTGTGGTACAACTCAATTTTTTGGTCATGTTCTCCTCTGGGCACGGTTCGGAGACCATGTCACCATACACAGTGTGTAATGGTTCCCACATGGAATTTCCCATCTACTCAGGGAATGTTGATTTGATTCTAGTCATTACCATATTCATCATGTTGTGCCCATGTACCCATCCATGTACCTATCCGTTCTCGAGTACCGACCCATGCTTGCATACTCCTAGAGTGCATTGTGTATCCTCTTGCATGGGGTCCTAGACATTTGCAGTTGGAACATATCTGAGACACTAAGGGAGGGTCACATTGTATGTGGGATCACCACAAAGTGTGTGATCCTTATCTTCCCCAAAACCTTAGCCACTGTAGTTAGGTGGGGATACATGTCATGTGTTCTTCGACTACACGGTGTGTAGTTGAATTTACTACAAAAAGTCCATATCTTCATGTGAATCCTAGATCCGCTAATTTTTCTATGATTTCCACCATTTCACCACCCAAAATTGGTTGGGGTCACCTCCGATAATCATTTTTTGGACTTTGATGGCTAGAAAATAGGTTCTATTTGTTTGTATGAAGCCCACACACTGCTCGATGTGCCTCCCATCATTTGTCGCTCAATCCCGTCACTGCTTTGGATCCCAAATCCATGCAGCATCACTTGAAACCTATGATTTATCTCATTCCATCCTTGATTTTCAAATCCGTTCATCATATTCACAATTTTCATGAATCTAGGGGTTTGATCACACACAAACCCTCCATAGAAAAGTAAAATTGTGACTCTGTAGACCAACGGTGAAGAACGAGATGAATAGATAGGAGAAAAACACAAGAAAAGGGTGAATCAATCATTATCCAAGAATTATTAAACAATGATCATAGATAAGGGATTTCCAAAGGTGATAAAATGTACAACAGGGATATAAATATTGAATTAAAAAAATAATAGGAAATGGGTCTCGTGCGAAAGAATAGATGAATCACATAACAAGAATAGTAGATAAAATTCGTGCACAAACTTTTAATCAAGGGTGTAAACCAAAATTTATTATCCCTAACTTGATTATGGATTGATCATTGGGGAAGAAAATGTTCACCAATGATGTAGAAGACCTATTTTTCTCACTTCCTCTTGATCCACCTCAATATGATCATTATTCATTGTCCAATATCAATCCACCAATTAAGAATAATCTCCTCCTCCCATGTATATCAATGGTTATGAAAATAACCCTTACAAAATTTTCATATTGACTTATTTATAGAGGGAGGGTTAGGTTAGGTTTATTAAATTAATTAATTCACTTAACACACCCACCAATGGATGCCTCGGTCGAACATCCGGTGTCGTCTAACCTTAAGTTTCACTAAGGGTAAACCTCATGTTTTGGATTCAACCATGGAACAGATTTATGATCTGAGGATTTTCTAAGGATATATTAAATTATTTTTGAAAAATTACGTGCATGTGATATTAATATATTTAATATTTTTTATAATATCAATTCTGGGCTCCCCGAGAATCAGAATCTCACGTCGTCTTAACGCTTGGATCCAAAAACATTTCTTAATATATTTTAAAGTCTTACAATGAAAAAATTGGGTCACTAAAAAAATATTAAGTGTTATGATGTGTGAATGAATCATATTATATGATATATTGGGTAGTATAACATTAAGTGTTTACATTTAACTAATTTTCCATGCTAATCTATCATTGATTTAATGTTTCATAAAATGAAACGTATGGGAAATAAAAAACACATAAATGATAATTTCATGGTTGAATATTTACAAAAATTAAATGGATGTAATTACTCAAAAATTATGTAATGTTTGATTAAATTTCATTCAAGGATCTAGAATGTATCAATTCTTATAAAAAGTGGACAATTCTATTGATGTAGGTGTCTAATTATTCTATGTTTCTTTTAGATTATACTAAATCACTCTTCCTTATAATTCCTTAGCTCCCAAGTGATACTAGTATATCATAGATATGAGGAGGATCCCATCCAATTATTGGGTGATTCATTCAGCCCATGGATACACATTAGAGGGAGGAGTCCTTTAGTTTCTCTTTAGTGATCTTCATCAAGCACTGATCGAAGACAATAGCAGTAGTCGTCAATGGTGAAAGTTATAATTGTTTCATTTATATTATACATGTTTTTGGTTTTTCATAGCATGGTGATATTTTGAATGAAGTTATTTATGTATTCCACTAATTTGAACAAGTTTTTTTCAATACTTAAAACCCATTCAGTGGTTTCAAAGATTCATCATGCTTCTTAATTCATAAAATCATGTTTGAAATAAAGAAAAATATATGTTGTTTTGTATATCTTAATTCCTACCAAAATAAATGATTGCAAAAAAAAATTATATGGCATGTCATATAGTATCAGATATTTTAAGTAATGATAGAAAAGTATTTTAAGATATGAGATATCGTAATGTGTGATCTGATGTAAATCCTTCAACTTTGATGATTTATAATGTGAGACATAGTGAATCGTAATGAGTGATAACAGGGATTTGTGTTATCTAAAACATGGTATTGTAATGTTGTTACAATATAGGTAATATAGTATAATATGACTTCCCAGGTACTATAGGATTTTTTCATAGTTAAGGATTATCTATCATAAAATATGATAGATAATATGGCATGTCATGAATTACAATATAGAAATGTCATTAAATACGATACAAAATAAAAAATGTATTAAATTTTAAATTATGAATTAAGTTATAAAATTTATAAAAAATTATAAATTATGGAAAAAATTATGTTGGGATATTTTTGAATTTATAAAATGTTTATAAATTAATTTATTATTAAATATTTATAATTAATTAATTAAATTTTTATGAAATATCTATTGAATAAATATCCATTATATTAAATGATAATATTAAATACCTTATGATATTATATGGTGTCACTTATAATTTGGATATGAAATGTTTATATGGAAATTATAAGGGTAATTTTAAAAGTGTTTATAAATTACAAAATAAGGTCAGATTTAATGGATTTTACATTTAATATTATGAATTATTCATAATATTTAATTTGAAATGCTCAAATTAAAGGCCTTATTTGATAAGTTATTTAAACCATATCATTATTTATTTTTATAATTTATATAATCAAGATTAAATAATAGTAAATGTTTGATATTATATATCTTTACATGATACATGAGTAGTTCATATATAGGATTTTTATATTTCATGATATCATATATTTAAAATAAAATACCATATAAAAGGACAATATGAAGAAGTTAATATTATAAATAAATGTAAATTATTTGTATTTATTTAATTATAAAATTTCCAAAATGTGTTGCTAAATAATAAATTGTTTAATATTTCATGGTTTATGAATTGTTAATAAAATTGTCTATCTCTAATTTAAATATATGAATTGTTCATTTATTTTTTTATTCCTTACTTTATTCATAAATATAATTATTATATTATATATCATTTTATTCTTTAGTTTAAGGTTTTAAACTACTTCTATAAATTTTTATACATTCATTTAAGTAGTTACATACTAAGTATGAAAATTGATTTAGTTTTCTTCTACTTTGAATTTGGATTATATTGGGTTATGATCTTGAATTAAGAATTTAATTATTGTTTATAAATATTAGGTGTTATAATTATAATGGAATTTATGTCTCTCTTGATAAAATTGACCTTGGGTATAGGGACTTTGGGAAAAACTACTCACTAACCTGGAGGCTTATTCCTTTTCTAAAAAACTAAAGGTTGGGGATTTATCGCTCAAATCTTAATCTTGTATATATTATTAGTTTCATATGATTCTAAAACTTTACATGAAAGTTTTTCATGTACCTTATTTGGGAGATTAATTTTTATATGTATTAATATAGTTGGATTTTAACGTGTATTGGTAACACAAGCTGTGAGTTTTTTCAAGAGTTACACATCAATATTATTTTAACATGTTGATTTGTTGGAAGTAATAAGGATCACAAACTAAATCATTATAAGAATGAATACATGTAAATGGAATATATGAGAAAATATGGTGAGACTAAATCCCCTAAAAAAATCTAAGTTCCATATTATTTCCAAAGAAAACACTTTTCAAGACCTTGATCATTCAATCGAGTAGGTTATGCCAAAGTAAGGTGCCTATATATTATATTCTATATGGAAAGAAATTAATGAGTTTACCCTAAGAGTTAGGTTCATTTTTTTGGTACTTTATTTCAGCTACACTTATCTAGGAAATATTAGGAAGGATACTAGAGGAATAGTGTTTCTTTTATCCATATGATGGATTGGGAAAATAGTTTTCCACTGAACCATCCAAGATGTATATACGATATGATTGGCATGATGGTCTACCTAAATAGAAAAGTCGTGAGAGGAACATTTAAGAGAATACATTTTGTAGTGAAATATGGATCTTATAAAACTAATGGATATAATGAATTTAAAATGGGTCATCATTTTAGTGGGAGAACATTTAATAAAATTCATTATTAAATAATTGTAAATTATGATACTCATATGATAAAATATTCTATTGTAGATAAATAACATCATCAACATTACTTTTAGATCAATCTTAGATAAAGGAGGAGTTTTATGTAAGAAAATTCTAGGAATAGTATAATTCTTATGAATTTTTCTTAAGAAAAAAAGAAATATATGTGTTAAACTAACCCCTTCATTAGTAACTATATGTTGAAATTTTTTAACACTAGTATCTAGATTCTTATGATAAGCATAGAATGATTTAAATTAGGTGTAAAAATAATTATATACAAGAGGACTAAAGGAAATTTTATTCTCTACTCATTTACTCAAAATGATTGGGTGCATCAATGACCTGGAGAGGCTATAGGCTTCCTTTGAGGATTTTTCTGGTTATGAAATTCAATTTTTTGTCATCATTGGAAATTTTTTGAAAATATGAGTGTATTTAATAAATTTTTACACTATTTACTCAAATTGTTTAGGGTAAATAAGTGGGGAATAATATGTCTAGGCTTTAGTACTGTATTGACAGTACAAAAGGGAATATTTTTAATCTAGAAAAAGAATATTGGACTTGTATAATAGTTATCATTGGTCATTAAAACATAATAGATATATCAAGAAGGATGATAAATGATTCTATATGTGATGTAATTATTTAGAATACCTAAAAGTGTTTTAGAACTTCCATCGAGGGTCTATGTTAGGTATTAGTGTTATTGAAATCAATTATTTAGTTTTAAAGGGTATATGATACCAAATGTATGCTTTATAAGTGTTGAAAGTATGTAGGATTTAAAAATTAAGGAAATAATTAGTATAGATTGTATTTTTCATTCAAATTAAATAGAAAATAATTTTTGAATCATGTGTTTGAATGAAAAAGGAAAATATTAAGCTCAGGTATATCTATATAATGGATGTTTATTTTTATATTATTTCTCTTATAAATGAGATAAGTTGTCTATAAAAAATTATTTTATATAAACAATATTATTTTATACACATGGTTTGTGATTCATTAGATTATATAACATTATTGAAAGGAAGATGAGTACAAAAAAATTATCCAGGACAAAAGAGTTTATCCAGATGTTTATTAAAATATGAGGGATATGATCCCACAACCCATGAGTGACATATTTTAAAGGATAAATTATTCTTTTTAGAAAAATGATCTAAAGACATAAAATACCATATTTTATATAGAAAATATAATTTTTTTTAAATATCCCCGAATAAAGGAAATAAGTGTTAATTCCTAAACATAAAAGAGTATGTGTATCTTACCATGATATTATAAAGAAAATATAGTTTCTAAGAGACTAATGGGGGCATATTTGGACTTAAATAAGTTCAAAGTGAAATAAATAAAAGATTGTAATAGTCAAAATTCAAATTGAATATCACTTTTTCCTAAAATATTTTAGGTTATATTGGTTAATAGAAATATAAATTGTTGTATTTAGTTACCATGATAAAGTGAATATAATTTTATATCCTAAAGGAGTTTAGGATATGTTGGTAAATAAAAATTTAAAGAGTTACCAGAATGGTATCGAGGAAAAAATTAATACAATATTTCCAAGAAATATAATAATAATGAACTTAAAAATTTTTAATTATAAAATAGAAGTTATTAACATCATAACCTTATATGTTGTGAAGTAAATAATTTTGATACTATATTTAATGAGTTGAATATTGGTAATATGAATCTTAAGTCTCGCCATTATTAAAAATAACATTCTATATAGATGTTACTCAATAAAATAGTTTAGTGGGATGATTTTATCAGATAGTCACATACATATATGTCAATAATTACATGGATATGTAATGAGTTGAAAAAAATACTAAAAGTGTAGTAAATATATGGCCTCTCTAGTGGTCTATCATATGAGATATGATTAGACATGTGCTTATAAATGGTTTTGTTGGTATAATTAAAAGCATTTAAGAATAAAAATGGATCATGTTGTAGAAAATTAAGTCTCTTCTTTTTCATTATTTCACATTGGCTGTATATATCATGTGATGTGAAATGATTATTAACCTCTAAAAGTATGACATTGAGTTATATCTAATTGATGTTCACAGTGGAGTTTTATATTTTGTGATAAAATTTTAAGTTCAACATGTGTAATATTATATATTGGTTGTATATATCATGTAAATTAAAATGATAATTGGCCTCTAAAAGTACAACTTTGAGTTATCCCTAACTGATGTTAGTCATGAATTTTTATAGGTTGTGATGAAATGTTAAGGTTAGCATGGGTAGGGTTTGTAACATCCTGATATTACTTTAAATTACTTATATTCATTTTATTTGACCATATTTTATTATATTTTATTATTTGGTTTTTTGTAGGAGTTTTTAATAAATTTTCTGAGTTTTATGGGCCTATGAACAGCTAGCTCATATTTATGAAAAACTATATGGGTCTTCCTAAGAAATCATGCAGCTTTTTTTAGAGTCTCAAAGGAGGGTGCATGATTGGAACACTTTCTGGACAAACCATTCATCCTTACCTCAAAATATAAAACATGGGACATAGGTGTTTCACATGGTTTTTAAAACTATGCATTCAAACTATGAAACTCCTCCAATATCTTAGAATAGGGCACATGTTTGGAATGATATTTGAAAAACTGTGAGGCCAAACCATGAAATGTTAATCAATTAATTAAAATTTTATTTTTAAAACATGAAACAACTATATTTATCATCATTCCACTTTTGATGAATTATTTTCTCTTACAATGGGACTCCTCTTGGATATTTTAGATATTCCTTTTTATCCATAGTGAGAGTTGATTGAATTTATGATAGTCATATCTAGGAAATTGAAGGTATGTTCATGTTATTTTTCATTCTTTTTTGTTCTTATAGATCTACTCTTTCCTCCTTTAAAGAAAACTTATAATGGGGATGTTGATACTAAATATAAGGGTTGTGAAATGATGTTTTTGGGTTTATTATAGATCCATCATAGAATTGGGAATTATTTTCTAGATCTTAATTGGTCGTTACACATTCTTCAGGAACTATCGTGGTGTGTGATTCATATCTATTATATTATTTTAGAAATTTATTAATTGAAGATTCTTAATTTTAAATTATTGGTTTTGGGTTCTTTTATATATCCTTGAGACCTTGGTTCTTCTTTTCTTGGGTATCGTGTTTGTGTGTTTTAGTTCTAAGTGTTTTGAGGTGGGTGGTTTTGTATAAAGTCTTTGTCAAATGAACTAAGCATGCTTGTTCATTTTAAATTGGATTTTAAATTATTAATGGAATGGTTTATAATTCTTGAAATTTTCATGTTTGGGATATTTTTATGAAATAGAATTCTCCCTTTTTTTGTTAATGAAAATTGATTTCACAGCATGTTGTAATTTATGGAAAGTGATTTTAAATAATGTGGTGTGCTGATGAAAAATGGTTTCAAAACATGGTGTATGAAATTGATTGCCCTAGATATAGGAACATTGGGTACTTTATAGGGGGTGGAATTGATAAAATCATGCTAATCATGGTATTTTTTACTTAGCAAGGATATACAATTACAACTCTAACTATACTCTATATTTTCTGACACCGTCAGGGGGCTCACTTATTGGGATGTTCTTCAATACCTTTTCATTTGTTAGCCTAGGGACTTTGGGTGTGAACTATTCATGACCATTAACTGAGGTGTAAGGATCCTACCTATCCCAGACCTAAACTACTCTAGATCTCATTTCCATATTACTAATTTTTCTAAAATAAATGTTTCAAATTCTTGTGTGTGTGAAAAGATTGAAATGATTTATAATGTTTCAAAATATTTGAAAATAAAATGGTTTCCTTAAATTTGTTTGAAAAACTAGTTTACTTGGAAAGGTTATGTAAACTATCAAAAAGTGGTGATTTTCCATGTCCTAACATAAATTTGAAACTATACTTCAAGCCTTTATTTTTATTAAATTAGAATAATTGGTTAATTATTTTAAAGACTACTTATGGAACACTTGGTGGGAATCAACTGAGCTCATTTTCTCACATCCTATGTATGTCTATGGGTGTGAATATACCTTTTTTTATATGGTGATGGTAAGTTAAATGTTCCTCAAGGAGGTGGAAGGTACCTGTGTTAGTAGGGAATAGGATTATGGTGGTGATATGGTTCTCATGGAGATGGGTTGTTTGAAATTTAAAATACTTTGGTTTTTCCTATTCTAGTTTATCACCTCTTATGACCCATATTTGTCTTAATCTTCCATTGTTCACTCTTATTAGCATGTTGACCTTATATACTTTATTTCATTGATATTTCCCTTGGTTTTATTTTGTGTGAAAAATTGTTCCCAAAGACATTTCTTAATGCCCGAGAGTCTTTTTCCAGCCTATGGGGATTGATAATGCCCTTTTATTTTTGCCAAGGAGCATCTTGGGTGTCCAGTTTAAGAATGATCTAGGTTAGGTCATGAAAAATGGATTTTAATGGAAGGTTTTATTCTAAAATATTATTGTCTTGGGACATTTTAGTAAGTATGATATATGATTTTCAGGACTTAAGGGGTATTTTATTAATGATTGTTTGTCCATCTTTCATTGTAATGATTCTTATGTTACTAAGGGATGTTGAAAAGTGTGTCAATCATATTGAGTTCTGTTCCTACCTTAGTTTCTTGATTGTGTTCTCTTTAATAAAAAAAATATTTCTATTTTGTTTAATGGTCAATTTCCTTTCACTGATTTCATAACATGCCTCCTAGAATAATTCATAGAGTTCCTCAAGAGGGTACTGCAGATGGTGTTCCATGAGGAAAACCTCTAGTTGATCAAAATCTTGTTGAAGTGGTAGTGTGAGAAGTTTGTTCCATAGACCATAATATTTTCCCTGCTTTGGATCAAGCTATAGAGGTGAAAATATGAGCTATAGTAGACAAATATCGATATCAAGAGTTAATACACCAGAATCCACCAACCTTCTAAGGGAAGAATAATCCTCAAGAAGCATAAGAATGGTTAGGAAAGATTGAGAAGATTTTTTTAATTTATGGAAACTCCAGATTCGATTATGTTAAAGTGTGGCGCCTTTAATATTGAGGGACCCAATAGGATATGGTGTTACTTTGAGGTTTAGTAAAATCATCATGTAGGTTTGTAGTGTAAATAAATCAATACCATTATTCTCCAACAGTTATTCTATGGATATTTAATAATGGATAAGTCCATTGAGTTTCTCACCATTCAGTGGTGTGATTTTATTATGACTAGGTATGCCAATTTTTATGTTGAATTAGTCAATTTTTATCTTGAGTTAGTATCAAATGATAATTTTAAGGCTCATAGTTTCTATATGGTCTTCCGAGAAGATATCCATTCTCAATTTTTTTATGCTAAAAATTACCTATTATGCTAAAGTTGTTAATAGAGAACTGATGGACAAGATTAACCAAGTGGGAAAGTCATGTTTGGTTGGAATTCATCTTCTAATGAGTGGTATCTTTAGTGGATAAGATAGGAAGATGAGGAAGTGGAATGAAAATCACAAGGTAGATAGTGGTGGATATTGGAATTGGGATTAATCCACACCTTCATCAATAGCTTTTGGTGTTCCTTTGGCTTGCTACCAGTGTGGAAAGACCAATAACATGATTCTTTTTTGTCCCAAACCCCTAAAGGTTTGAAGCTTTTGTGGATTTCATGGTTACTTACATATATATTTTAGGATCTTTCTACTCCTTGTTATGGTTACGTTTTTTCAGATCCCAAAGGATCTGTTCTTCAGTTTGATGTTACAAAGTCAATAAGGATCCATAAATAGGCCTTTGTAATGAAGTAGTTACACATAGTGGAAGATTATCTGGTGGAAGTTAATACAGGTCTATTGATATTGAGAGGTACTATATTTATTTCTTCATATTTAGTGACTTCTTTATTTGATACTAGTATCTACCACTCTTTAATATCAACCCACTTTTTTGACCTCTTAAGAATTACAATAGAACTAATACCTTATGTAATGGAGCTAGTGACACCTCTTGGGAAGAAGAGGGAGTGGGGTTTCTGATGTTCCTATTATTCTTTCTTGATATATGAAGTTGATTTGGCTTGGGATTTTATGGTTCTCTACTTAAAACTATTTGATGTTATTATCAGGATGGATTAATTGATCACCCATAAAGTGAGGATTGATTTTAATCATATGGGGGTATCCTTTATTACCTCTAATAAGAGCTCCTAAATATTTTATAAAGAGTAATATTTGAGGTCTAGTTGAGAGTAACTTCCTCTATCAGAACATGTAAGTTTGATATCTTCTTTTTAAATCAAATTTATAGATGATACCTCAATTTTTTAGATTCTTTTAGTTGAAATGGAATTTTATGATTTGTTTCCTCATGACTTTTTCATACTAACTTATAAAATAGAGGTGGAATTTTTGATCAATTTGATGCATATAAGTCAACCAAATTATATCCCATCTTCTCACATGGAACCAGCTAAGTTGAAAGAGTTTAATATTCAATTAGATGATTTGAAGGTGAATGATTTAATTTATCCTATTGTATCTCCTTGGGTATCCTATATTCTTTTTTCCAAGAAGGATGGTGGAACAATCTATTTTTGTGTTGATTATCTGAAGCTTAACCGGGTAAAGATTAAGAATAATTACCCTTTACCTATATCGATGAAAAGTTTGACCAGTTTAAATGAGAAGAGTAGTTTTTGAAAATCAACCTTTGGATTTGGATATCACTATCTCATATTTAAGGAGTTGAATATTCCAAAAATCACTTTCAGAAGAAGTTATGGCCACTTCGATTATCTTGTGATACTTTTTGGCCTAGATACAGTTTTCACACCATTGATGAACTAGATATTCCACTAGTACCTTGATTCCTTGGTCATAGAGATTTTGGATGATATTCCGGTTTATTTGAGATATGAGGAAGATCATGAGTTCCACCTGAAATATATTTTGTTACTATTTATATATCATCATCATTTTGCAAAATTATCTAAATTCTATTTATGGATTCAGGAATTTAATTTCAAAGGACATGTTTTTTTAGAATAGGTTATCTCATTTTGATCCTAAGAAGGTGAAATTTGTCTTGTATTAGGAATATCCATAGAATTTCTTTGAGATTAAATGCTTCTTGGGTTTGTCTAGATACTATCAAAATTTCATAAAGGACTTCTCAAAAATTGCATCACTATTGACTAATCTTACTCAAAAAGTGGTAATATTATTATGGAATTCTAAGTGTTAGGATTCCGTTGATAGGTTGAAATAATGTCTGACCTCATTATTTATTTTGATCTTCCTGAATATAGGAAAAGGATATCTAGTTTATTGTAAGGATCCAGGTGTAGGTTTGGGATGTATTTTAATGTAGGGATATCTTGTACTGGCATATGGCTCTCATCAACTTCAGCCTCTTGAGAATAATTACCCCACTCATGATATTTTACTCAAAATAATTATGCACACTCTCAAGTGTTGGTGTCATTATCTTTTTGGGAATAAGTTCACAGTCTATTATGATCATAATAGTTTAAGTTATATATTTTATCAGAATAAATTAAACCTCATGTAGACCTAATGGGTAGTGTACCTTCAGAATATTGACTTTGACATCATCTACACCCCAAGGAATGGGAATGTTGTTGTTGATTCTCTTTCTAGGAAATTACCTCCCAAAGTTGTGAAGTATTCAAAGAATGAATTGGAACTTATGGGACTCTTTTCATAGATGAACTTGAATGTGATGAAATAATAGTTTTTTATTATTCTTGTTAGCATGTAGTTGACTTTATAATTCCCCCAACCCAAATCCTATGGTTTGAACTGAAGTGAAATATAAAATCATGTGTTCCTTCTTGTATGCAATAGGCTACCGACTTGTGGTGAGTGTGTAAAGTGATGTGAGGAGACTATACCCCCAATAATCATAACCATCGTTGAATAAATGACATATCAACATAATCCAATAAAATATCATAGTGGAAAACAATATAACAAGATTCTATAACTGATTTCATGTTAGGTCGTACAAGGTAATCAAGCAAATCCCCATTGTGGTAGGTAAATCATATAACAGTGCAACTAGAAATGATAATAAATCAAGGTGTTACAGTATAAATCTAAATTCTATCCCAATATGACATCCATATCCTAACACAAATATTCTTAGAAACCTATCATGGGTTCCTTTACCTTCATCAGATCCCTGGTTATAAAGTCTTTATATACACTAGCATTCCCATGCAGGGTGTGAGTATAACCCAATAAGACACCACAAATTTATCCTTAACATAGTTCCATATGTATGTAGATGTGTATGACATGATGGAAAAGTAAATGTGCACATAATCACACAACCAATCATGTACTAAGAAAACATTCACTAACCAAGCTGTTATAAACCTCAAATGTACCTGCTTAATATCCTTATCAGAATAATATCATATATAGTCAATCACATGACTTAGATAATTCTAAGTAACATCATCCACCTTTAAGGCCAAGCACATTCCACATTTAAGGAACAACTCTATGCCCGCCTTTAAGGGAAAATCTTACCCATGGATCATGGTTAGATACTCACCTATGATGGTATACACTCTTGGCACTCCCAAATAGTGGACTCTCTTATAAGCAAGGGAGTTTCCCATTGGTGGATCATACATGAATATATAGATACTATTCTAATAGAGATATAGAATTCCCATGTACTATACTATGTTAAATCACTATTAATCCTATGTAGATTCATTATCAAAGAGACATGCCATCTACAATACCCCTCTAAGGAGTCATCTAAGTCCTTCGCGGTAATTTGTTAACCAGAACACTGAAATAGAGATTCCACCGGCTATAAAAAACTACATATAAGGCCTAAAATATCAAGGAATAGTATGTCAAAAAAAGTAATTCCACAACCTATGAAATATTGCATAAGTAATAAATGACACGCTAAGGAACTCACAAGTCATATTAATAAACTATATCAAGAATAGGTATCAGTAACCACACTCACACACACATGTGATCAACATCAAACATGGGTCTCATAGGCTACACACACATGTGATCAACATAAAACATGGGTATCATGGGCTTTACATGCACACGCTTTCCAATTATGCTAAAAAATTCTATATAATTCCCAAGATGGTAAGGAATTACTACCTTTAATGTGATAACATCAATGTAAATATTTTCCAAAGATTTTATTCTCAAATCATAAACTAAAACCATCCAGATAAATCCATATTTTAAGGGACCCTATAACTGATTAAAATTCAATGTGAAAAGGTTTATAAAATGGTATTTAAGAAGGAATTCAATCCAAGATATGAAATCAACATCAACTTACCAAAAGGGATCTGTCATGAATGGTCTAGGTCCAAAAAAGGAGTGGAATCCAATCCTCTAGATAAAGAACTTGAATATCTAAGGAAAACTACTTTCAAAGGGAGTTAGATCACATAAAACAACCTAGATATGGCCTAGGATTTAGGGAATATGGAAGGAGTAAAGTGAGAAAATAAATGAGCACTCAAAACATTTAATCTACTAAAACTGACTCCATTCACGGCATGTATTATATATTTACATCATGAACTTTTTTACTTTTTGATACACCAAAAATTAAGTTTCCTCAGCTTAAAATCCCAAAAAAAAAATCATTCACACCATGAATAACATCTCATGTTGTTAATTGATTTTCAGGTCCTATATCCAAATTCATAGATTTTTCCCATAATCCATTCACATCATGAATATCCATTCACGGTATGAACCAGCTCATATAGCCAGTTTTCTAAATTCTAAGTCACTTCCTTCTTCGAACACCCCTAACATTCTTAAAATCATTTAATTACACCCTTTAAGATGAATCAAATCTTAAAACAAGGCATGCCTAAAAATTGTATATGTTACAAATCTCCCCTATAATGACTTACCGTCCTCAATAAGTGTCTATAGAGGTTTTCTTGAACAACTCGATCCATTGCACCTGAATGTCTAATTGTTAATCCCAAGTCTCTTCTTTGATAAATCCATGATACCACATTACTCTAAAAAGTGGTATCGTATTCCCTCACAACATTTTTTACTCTAGTTTAATATCTACATTCAGTTCTCCACAAGTGATGCGTCTAACTCCAACTCAATATCCTTATAGTCAATCACATGAATATGATTAGGCATGTACCTCTGAATCTGAGAGGCATGGAATACATCATGCATACCTTGATATAATGGAGGATGATTTAAATAGTGGTTCACTATCCTGATATGTTTAGTAATCTCAAATAGTCCAAAAAAATGTAGTTTTAGCTTCCCTTGCTTATGCAACCATCGATTCCCTAGTTGGGGAATCACCTTCAAGAAAACCTGATCACCTACAGATAAATATAAGGGTCACCTCCTTCTATTGGAATATAATATTTGTCTACTATGAGTGGTAACTGTCCATTTTTAGATCAACTGAACTCTCTTAGTGGTCTCCTTTATGATGATCATCCCTACAACTACTACCTCACCCACATCATGCCAACATAGGGTGACTGATATAGGCAGATATAAAGAGCATCAAAATATGGAATCTGAATCGAATCCTGGAAGATGTTGTTGTGAAAAAACTAAAACAAGGATAGGTGATCGTACTAAGATCTTCCAAATTCCATAATACATTCCCATAGCATATCCTCTAAAATTAAGATCATCCTTTCTGACTTTCCATCACTCTATGGATGATATGTTGTACTTATTCTTAACTAGGTGCACAAAGCCTTCTATAAGCCCTGACAAAACCATGATGTAAAATTTTTTGTATCTTTCTGATTTGAGGATCAATTTATCTTCATACATGTATATAATAAACTATATATATAGGTTCCCTAACTCTTCCACTAAAAGAGTCTCTTGAATCAATAAGAACTAATCCACTTTTATCATTCTGTCGAATATTACCCAAATAGCATCATGAATCCTAAGGGTCCTGTGTAACCCCATCATGAAGTCAATCATCGCATCATATCACTTCCACATAGGAACTGAAAGTTTCTGAATAAAACCACTAGGACACTGATGCTCAACCTTTACCCTATGGTTGGTAATTCATCACGAAACAAAGTCAGTGATGTCCCTCTTCATACCTAGCCACCAAAAGTGAAATCAAATATCATGGTACATATTTATCGACCCTAGATGCACTTCTAACTTTGAAGCATAATATTCTCTCATTAGATCATCCCCCAAGGGAACTATAATTACTAACCTCTCATAAACTTAGATCATATTATCATTATCCAAGGACCACCCTAGGAATGATTCATCCCTTTCCAAGTGCTCCTTCATCACTAAACATTCATATCTAACTTCCAGGTTACCTTTTAGCAGTCCACTAATGATGACATGATAACTAAAGGAACACATGTCACAACCCTATGATCCTCATATGCATCCACTTTCCACTCATCCAACAAAATCGTCAGAGTTAATTCCAATTGTGAAGGTCGATCTCCAAGCTCCAGTATCTCTAGTGTTTTCTTACTGATAGTATCTGCAATAAAATTACCTTTCCCTAGAGCATAGGACATCTTAAATTCAAATTTATATAGATTCTCTACCCAATGAATTTTCCTCAAATTTCATTCTCATTGATAAAAAGATGCATCAAAATCTCTTATGGTCTATGTAGATGGTAAACATATTTCCAAATATATAATGTTCCCAACACTTCAGATTATGGACCAAAAAATGACAACTAAAAGTCATGTATCAGGTAGTTACACTTATGGGGTCACAACTGACGTGACCCATAGGTGACTACCTAATCTCCCTACATCAATAAATTTCACAATCCAACACCTGAGGCATTATAGTACATTTTGTACCCAATTCTAAGCTCCAGTATAATTGAAACTAGAGATATTGTAAATATCATCTTCGTCTCTATGAATTCCTCTTCACATTAATCAGACTGCTCAAATATCACCCCCCCTAGTCATCTCTATCATCGAAACTTCAAAATGAGAGAATCATGGATTAAATATCAATAGTACCCCCACAACCTAAGGAAAATCTTGATCTCAAACACATTCCCAGAATGTTCCCAAGACATCATAGCCTCTACCTTATTTGGGTCCACTGAAATTCTCACCTCAGAAATCACATTCTTGAGGAAATTCACCTACTAAATCCAAAAGTGATACTTCGACAATTTATCATAAATTCAATGTGATCAAAGTGTACTCAATACAATATCAATGTATCTAGCATTTATATTTAAAGTCCAAGAGTATATCAGGATATATTCCATGAATAAAGCAATAAAGGAATCAATATATGGATGGAAAATTATATTCATGAGTTCCATGAACACAGATAGAGAATTTTTCAACCTAAAATTCATGATAAGATACCCATATAGTCTATACCTACTCCTAAATGTTTTCTTGGGAATATCCTCTTATTTGACATGAAGCAGATGGTATCCTAAAAAAATATCAATCTTAAAAAACCACTGGGATACCCATAACTGACCAAATAGGTCATATATCCTAGTTAAAGGGTACTTATTCTTAACTATTACCTAATTTAGTCTCCTGTAGTCCACACAAATTCATATACTTCCATCTTCCTTGTAAAAAAACATTGGATCACCCTAAGGAGGTGTGCTCGGTCAAATAAATCCCTTTACCTCCAAATACTCTAACTATGCCATTAGCTCTCTCAACTTAGTTGATTCTATATGATAAGGATTAATTGACATCGGTTGTTCCCTAGGTATAATATCAATCTTAAAAACAATTCCTCTATCTTGAGTAATACCTGAGAATTCATCTAGAAATATATCCTAAAAAAGATCCACCACTAGAGGGAAAATAGGGGGAGATGTTGTTGACTCTATGAAAATATCCAAACTTGAAAATTGTTTCATAATATCTCCAGCCTAACTCAGGTCTTGTCCCATCTTGAATGCTCTAACATCCCACTCACTAGTCAATATGAACCTCTATCCTATATGCATGATGAAATATATATTTCTCTACTAGAAATCGATGTGAGCTTGATAACTGGTCAACCAATCCATTCCGAATATCACATCAAAACTCGTCATTTATAAAATCATGAAGTTACACAGGTGTTTTTAGGGAGAAATCACTACTGTAAATTCTATAAATCAATGGATATACTTTACTTTATTTCCCAAAGGCATGTTAAGAGATAATTACTCAGAATATAACTTAACTGGTAAATCTAGGATAACAATGATTTGAGAAAATATAAAAGAATGGAAAGATCTTGTATCAAAAAAATGTGTAGATATTATAGAGGTAATCAAATTTTTACCTCTAACTATTGAATTTCCCTCTCCACCAGTGGTTGGAACCTCATCCATCATATAAATCCTTCTTGTCTTCATAGCATGGCCTTACCCCTATAGTGCATGAGTTGTCTAAGTCATTGATATCTATGGTGTATGGGTCTACTACTAAGGATCTCTACCCACACCCTAACATATGATCCTTCAATATAGACATGGATCCTTAGTAAAAAAAACTATAGGTTACCTTATTTTCACATAGGTGAAATTTTTTAGGTTTCTTTTCACATTATATACTAAAGTTCCCCCTCCATACATAATCGTAGAAACTGGTTGAACCTCTTCCCACATAGGTAGAAGAAAAATCCTACTTTTATATACCTATCTACCACTCTATTGTACATCCTCATCCTTTCTCTTCCTACTACTGAAAGAGAAACTTTCTACCACATTAGTAATTCAGGTTGTTAATGCACTATAAGTAGGAAGAGAACCTATAATATTATCCTCCTCTAGACCCTTATCTAAAGTCAATGCCTTATGAATCACATGAGAATATAATGTCAATTTAGATCCCCTAACCTGGTGTCTAATCTATAGATAAAGGATAATCTCAAACTTCTTAGAATTTTGTACATCATTCCCAACCAGAAGAGGAGTAAAGCATAGAAACTCCTTAAAGCAATATGAGTAAGTATAAACCAACATCATCCCCCCACTAAATATTTTTAAAATAATGATCTCAATACAACTTCAATGTGTTATGGAATAACTCCTCAAAAAATAGCACATTAAAGTCCTTCTAGGTAAGATCCTCATGCCTACCTTCCTAAACCATAATGCCCCACTACCTCCGGGAGATTCCCTAGAGCATAAATGTTTCTAGCTTCACCTCCATATCCCCTTGAATCTCTACTGATTCAAAGATTCCCTCAATGATTTCAATCTAGTCATCAGTATCCTGAGGACCATATGATCCATGGAATGTCAGATAATGATAGAGATTAAAATATCAATCATATTTTACCATAATCCTCAGTGAACCTTCACACAAGGAAGGAAAAATATGTAATACTCCGAGCTATGGTGGGTTAACTGCATGAACCACTAGAGTATGTTAAAGAGAATTCTAATGTGAATACTCCTATATAGCCTATGATTGAATGAGCATGACATCCTAAGTATGTTAAATATGGAATCTATGAGGTGGTATTTTTTTTTAAATTACAAAAAAACATTTAGAACACCTATAAAAACTTACTTATGATAAAAACTAAAAAATTTACAAGGAACACATAAGGTATTTCTACATAAATACATATCTTAGGAGATACCTCCAAAAAATGTATAACCCTCATAGTTCTACCTAAGGCTCAATCCTAGTCTTTAGTACCTCTGCATCAGTCATAACCATATTTATACAAAACATAATGGAATTCTCAAGTTCAACTAATTAATGATAATAAAAATATATCACAATAATAGTGTGTATAGATATATCACAAAACAAATCTCAAATCAATGCATTTAATTAAATAACTATGATACAAAAATCAATAGTTATATTTATGGCAAGTGATCCTACATGCCTATTCATGGTGCATGAATGCACCTAAATCCCATAAAACTATAATAATAATCCCATCCCCGATAACTCATAGGTCCATTATGAACAAGAAAACTAGGTGTATGAAAACTCCCCTAACTAAGTTCCACACATCCTGTATCCTTTCAACCATAACCCCAAAATAAAAGAAAGGAAACATCAATCCATTGATACCATTTTGTAACACCCCGACCCGAATCACCGAGTCCGATCTGAAGTGCCACATAAACTCATGTACACCTCCTCGTATGTAAGAGGTTGTTGATTAGCTACGAGGTTATAAAGTGATGTGAGGATACTATACCCTCAGTAATCATAACCATCATCAAATAAATGACACATCAATTTAATCCAATAGAACATCATAGTGGAAAAAAATATAACAAGATGTTATGTTGGGTCATGCAAGGTAATCAAACAGACCCCCATTATGGCAGTTCAATATTATAATAGTGCAATTGGAAATGATAATAAATAAAGGTGTTTTGGTAGCTATTTGGTAACTATCCTAATACCACTTCCATCTCCCAACACCAAGATCATAATCATCTTTCTATAGGGCCCTAGGCCTTCTATGGATCCCTAATCATGAAGTTTTTGCGTGCACCAATATACTTATGTAAGGTGAGTATAAACTAGTAGGACACCACTAATGTGTCCTTAACATAAGTTCACATGTATATATAAGTGAATGACATGATGGAAAAGTAAATGTGCACACAATCATACAACAAATCATATACCAAGTGAATATGAATTAACCAAGACACTATGAACACTAGTTGTACCTACTACCATATGTAGTCAATTCCATAACTTATACCATGATAAGTAAATCCATTAGTATTTAAATAAAATCATGTTCTGCCTTTAAGGAACAAATCCATTCCCTCATTTAAGGGAAAATATTACCCATGACTCATGGTTACCTACTCACTTGTGATGATATGCATGCTTGGAACACTTGAATAGTGGACTCTCAATCATATGCAAGGATCTTCCCCATCAATAGATCATACTGATATATATGGACACTCTTCAAATGGAGATATGGCGTTCTCATGGGCTATATTAATCTAAGGTGGTAACCATCCTAAGAAAATTCATTACCAATGAAACATTTCATCTACACTCCCCCTCTAAGAAGATGGCTAAGTCCATCAGGTCCATCTATCAACCTAAACTCTAAAACAGATACTACACTTTCTATGCACAAACCACATATAAGGAATAACATAGAATGGAGAAATATTTCACAAAAAGTAATTCCATAGGATATTAAATATTACACAAGTAATAAATGACATATAAAGGAACTCACAAGCCATATCAAGAAATCATATTAAGAATAGGTTTCAATATCCACACACACACAAACATGTGATCAACATTAAACATGGGTCTCGTGAACTACACACACATTCACATGTGATCAACATCAAACATGGGTCTCATGGGCTATGAATTCACACACATTCCAATAATGTTAAATAATTCCATAAAATTCCCAATATGGTAAGTAATTTCTACCTTTATCATGTTGATGTGAACATCAATATTTTATAATATTTTATTCTCAAATCACACTTGTGCATTACTCAGATAATCCCACATGCCATGGGTCCCTATAAGTAATTTAAACTCAGCGTGAAAAGAGTTATTGAATGATATCCAATAATTAAAACAAGCTAAGATATAAAATCCATATAAACTACCAAAATTTATTTGTTTTCAATGGTATAGGTCCAAAAACGAAGAGAAATCCAATCCTCTAGATTTGGCACTTAAATATTCAAGGTAAACAGCTTCCAAAGGGATTTGGGTCACCTAAAATTTATTAGATAATTCCTAGGGTTTAGGGAAGAAGGAGGAGAATATGAAAATAAATGAGCTCTAAAAACATTTAATCTATTGAAATATAATCTATTCATAATGTGAATTATATATTTATGTCATGAACTTTTATATTTATAGATATTCTAAAAATAAAGTCACCTAGGATTAAAATACTAAATAGTCTTATTCAAGATGTGAATAACATCTCATGTCATGAACATATTTTCATATCCTAAATGAAAATTCATGGATTATTCCCAGAATCCATTCACATTGTGAATATCCATTCATAGTGCGAACCGGCTCTTATAACTAGTTTTCCCTCTTTTGAGTCAGCTCCTTCTCTAAACATCCCTAACATGTATCAGCTCATTTAATTACACACTTTAAGATGTGTCGAATTTTAAAATGAGGTTAACCTTAAAATTGATGATGTTGTATACATCATCTCTTCTTGAGTTGATTCTTCTAAAGAAGAAATAGGATAACAATTTTAGGGCTATCAAAAATTATTTATATGGTAGGGAGACTATCGGTGAATGGTCTCTCTCTATGGAAGGTGATATTTTCTTCAAGAGTCTATTTTTTGTCCCAATATCCATGAGAAATGATGTGATGTAGGATTTTTATTATTCTCGGTGAGTCATTAACCCAAGAACTACTGAGATGTATTATGAAATTAATTTTCAGTTCTAATGGCCACATATGAAGTGTGATATATCTACTTTTTTTCTTGTTGCTACACTTTTTGGAAAATTAAGGCTGATTGTGAAAATCCTCCTGGTTTTATTTATCCACTTATTGGGAAATTATGGATGTGGAATGAGGTTTCAATGAATTTTATTATTGGAATAGCATGTAATACCTAAGTAAAGAATAATATTTGGTTAGTGATCGATCAGTTGACTAATTCTACCCATTTCATTCGGATTTGGTACACCACCAAGGTTGAGGATTTGGGAAAGATTTATGTGAAAGAGATCATGAGTTTGAACATGGTGTTTTATTCTATTGTTTTAGATAGGGACCCCCAGTTTACCTCTTGGTTTTCGAAAGTTCTCTAGGAAAATATGAGTTCTAAAGTTAAGTTGATCACAAATTACCATACTCAAATGAACAAACATATATATTGATCTATACAAATGTTGGAGGATATTTTTTGTGCTTATATCATGGAATTTGGAGGTTCCTGGGATATCCACTTAGGATGTGTTGAGTTTTTTTTATAACAATAGTTATCATTCAGGCATTAAAATGTCTCCCGTTTAGGATCATTATAGTTTCCATTTCAAATCCCCTCTTTTTTTGTCTGAGGTGGGTGAATCTTATCATATTGGACCAAGCCTTGTTCAAGAGATATCGATGAAGATTTATACTATTCATCAATTATTGGTTATGAATCAGAGTTGGTATAAATACTATGTGAATCATTGATGTTTTAATTTGGAAATATAATTTTGTGACCAATATTTATTAAAATTTTCACCTCTCTAGGTTCACCATCAACTTTCGAAATAGGGAAAGTTGGTTTTGACATATGTGGGACCATTAAGATCATAGAATGTATTTGAAAGGTGGATTATTTATTGGATTTTCCTTCATAGTTGACTTTGATCCATGATGTTTTTCATGTGTCCTAACTCAAAATGTATCACCCTGACCCAACTTGTGTTCTGAATTGGAAAGACCTTGATCTAAAATAAGATATGTTGTTAACTGGGAAACTGATTCAAATTTTTTACTCTCTCAAGTAAAGGTTCTATATGGGAATTCTATATCATTACTTCTAGTTCTATGGTCACATGGATCAGACACTCATAAGACATGGGAAAAAGATCCTATGATGATGGGGCAATGGCCTCATCTCTTTATGGGTCAACTTCTTTGCCATAGCTTTATAGGTGGAAAATCAATATAGTGGGGAGAATTGTAACATCCCGGTATTGCTTTCAGGTGCTTAAATTCATTTTATTTGATCATATTTTGTTTCAGTTTCTTCTTTGGGTTTTTCTAGGATATTTTAAAGAATTTTTAGATTTTTTGGGGCATGTTCACAATTGGTGCGTGATTAGGACAAATTGTGTGGGTCTTCCTAGGAAAACAGGTAGCTTGTTTTAGAGTCCTAAAGGAGGGAACATGGTTAGTTCACAGTTAGGATAAACCATTTGGAATTCCCCTCAAACCATGAAACGTGGGGTAGAGGATTTACACATGTTCGGTGCATGGTTTGTCAAACTATGCGTCCAAACCATGTGACTCATTCAATAGCCTAGAAGGTGGTGTGCGGTTGGCACATGGTTTGACAAACTTTGTGGCCAAACTATTGAAATAGTGGGTTCCCTAGACCCAACTATATAGTAATTTTGATTACTATATCATGTGTACAGTTAGATATACATGATGAATACTTACCATTATAGTTTAGATATTTCTGCATCCACTATTTAATGGTAATTTCCATAGATTAATTATCATGTAAAAAGGTTATTGTAGATCTTAGGATTTAATGAGAACCTTGAGATACAATGATATTTATCTTAAATATATTTCATATGGTCTAGATATATCATACTAACTAAACAGAGTATATTTTTGACTATTAGATGTTGTGGGATCATAGTCATTGAGACTTATTCTCATTAATTTCATACTTGGTGATCTCTAGTAGTGAGATCATGAGGAAAAACCTGCCAATAAGGAATCCCACATGTTTCCAGTGTCATTGGATGTTCTTATCTATGGATATGTGTATTGGTCTCTTGAATTGAGATCATTGTCAGTGTGTTCCACTTGATCATGTACTTTGATGCAAGTTAAAAACCATGATATTGAAATTGTGGTGAGGTAGCTTATGTTGGGTGTTTCATTGGTGGTATGACATTGGTTGAATGGTCAAGAAAGGATTTGTCACTTCTAGGTTAAGGAAGTAATATATCTCAGGCCTCATTGATCAGGATGATAGTACCTTGATAAATCCATGTCCATGGTAGACCAAGGTAAATCTATCCAATATGATCAACAAATAATAAATCAATAAAAGGGTGACAACATGGATATGCATCCTACTTTATGAGATATTAAAGACAAAGAGATTGTATTACACAGTGTGTGTTCATAGGTTAGTTGTAATTACTATGATTATCCTTATCTCCTTAAGAGCTATGATGGGTTGCTAGATCCCAATCTTGGATTGTGAATATTATTCACTAATATCGAGATAAGGGCCTAGAGGGTCACAAACAATAGTATATTCAAAAGTCTGCCCTATTCTGGTTTATAGGATTTTTGCACATGGTGGGACCCACCATTGGGGTCTGAGCTTTTTCCAGGGTTGAATGATCACCAAAGGAATAAATAAATTCATATTATTAGAGTTAATAATAATTGTTATTTAATTTATTTATTGTGAAAATTATTATTTGAATGAATATTAGTTTAAAATATTCAAAGTTCATTTAATATTTTTGGGAACGACGAGTCGAATTAATGGCTCAGGTTTTATCATGTAACATATTTATTATATTATAAGAAAGTGATAAAAATATAAATTATAGTTATGATTCAGTACATTAGTCATTATATATCATTTATTTAGTGAGAAATAAATATTTGAGTATCAGGTGTATATTTTGAATATTTATTGATTCACTATAAATAGAGGAGAGATATATCATGCCATATACTATTCACTACTCAAATGGTGAGATCTTATCTCTCTTATATCTCTCTTGATTCCTAGAGAAATATACTCTTGTTCAAGGTGCTTGATCACAGTTCTTCATTGAGGATCGACAGAGCAAAGTAGTGGTGATCATTGAGACATCAAAGGTGTCGTCGGAACTTCTTTCTAACACCTAGATTCAGACCATCAATGTTCCTGAAGACTTTTAAAGCACATGTGGATGATCTATAGGGATTAAACCTTATATCCTTCAAGAAATGATCATTGATGACAAATAGACATAAATCATGGCTTCAGATCAAACCAGGTACTTTTACAGATTATTTTTGTGCTAAAATATTCATGCGGTGATCTGTGGGCTAATACTGGGTAGAAATTCACCATTGATGACCTAGTAATGTCCATCATCAGTGTAAAAAATTTAAAATCCCATGTTTTGGGGCTTCCACTACATGATTGGTACCTTTAATTAGTATCAGAGCGATGCATGAAAAGTTTAAGTCAATAGAAAAATTAAATTTGCATTTAACTAATAAGAGGGCATCATTATGGTCCAAAAACCATAGATAGTTTTTCAATCCAACCCCGGATAACCAGTCTACATCCATCCAAAGTTTTAAATTTAGATTGAATCTAAATTTTTGGGTTTAGAATCGAAGAAAGCTTTCACTGGATGGAATTCCATTGTTCATAATAGTAATTATGGCCAGTGAATTTTATTCCAAAATTTTGTGGAATTGGTTTTAATATAAATTTTTTTTAACCAATCAAATGTGATATTTTATTTTTCAAGTAAAACTACGATAGGGTTTCTGGACCACTACTCCTTTGGCCAGCCACTCGGCCAGCTAGAACTGCAGATGCTTCTCCCCCACATGATATCGCGATGCCCCGTCAGACCCAGCCTGTGCCACCTTGCTTCCACCAACAGATGCACATTCAGCCTTCTCCCTCGCCTGACTGAGGGCTTCCATTGACCAGACCCATCGGAGTGCCTCTCTTACTAGAGATCAACCAGGCGTAGCTCACCACCATGGTGTAGCCAAGACTTGGTCAGCTGCCCCCTTTCCCTCATCTGAGCCATTGGAAATCTCTCTACTCAACCCAACTCTATCGGTCACTCCCCTATAACAACGTTGTCCACCGATGGCACTCCCACATCATCTTACTCATGGTTTAGTAGAGGGATTCTTCAAGCATATCTTGACCACCTGAATCTTACCAGGTGGATATTGAACCAAAGATGGGTGTTTTCTCTCATCCCACCCTTCTTCTAGCATACGTCCCACAGTCGCGAGCTCCATCCACTAAGATCCCATCACCGGTGTCCCTTTAGATCTGGTACCTCCTTCCTATCCACTCTTGGATGCATGGAACCTATCGCGGTGTCCAGTTCCTCTGGCTTCCACCTTCCCAACAAGCTAGACTAGAGACACATTGGGTGTTTCATCCCATGGTTGTTCCTCCTCCGTGAGAACCACCAGTAGCTCTATGTTCAGTAAAGAAACCCTATTGCCCGACCGCCAAACTAACTCCCTTACTGTGAGGTACCCCTATCGTACCCTTTATATGCCCCTGCTAGAATTGGATTCATCTTGAAACAAACCTGAGTGGGTCGTACCAGACCAGAATGAGCGTGGGAGGACCTACCTGGCCTAGAACACCCCCACATGGGGTTTTCACAGCTCAGAATGGGCCTAAAAATGTTCATACCGACCCGTAGAGGCCCTTTACAGTGGTTTTTGGGGCCCAGTTAATTTTAATATAATAAAAAATTAATTAATTTAATTAATTTAATTTCATTTGTAAATTAAATTAATTAAATATTATTTTTTGGTTTAAAAATTATTTTTTAATCTTCATGTTAAATTAATTTAATTTTGGTGTTAAATTAAATTAATTAATTAATTTCATTTGTGGTTTTAAAATTAAATTAATTAATGGGACCAAATGGAATAAATATTGAATTAATAATAAGAGTGATTTTTTAAACCAATAAAAATTTCCCTTGGAAAAAAATTTACTGTAGCAGTATTGTAGTAGTTAATGTAGCAGGTAATGTTCGGTACTATAATAGTTTATACTATTCATCTGATTTAGGCATTCGGGCCACCGGTTTGGGCCTACAGGTCTTAGGGCCTTTGGGCCACCAAAAGGCCTTCAGGCCATAGGGCCTTTGGGCTGTAGGGCCTTCGGTCCACCACCAAAGGGATTTCGGGCCACAGTAAAGACCAAAGAAGGGAAAACCACATAGGAGCAGGCCCAGATGAGGATTCAAAGAAAAAAATAGAAACCACCAGAGAAAAGCTATCTGAATTGGAATAATGAGAGGGCATCGCAACTGCCATCGGGACCAAGCACCATGCAGCTCTGCACAGGGAAATTCTAGCCAATCATCCATGAAAGGTGGGGAGCTAGGCACCTTCAATATGCAAATCTTGGGGAGGGACTGTTTCAAGTGTTTTAGGTCTTGGGCAATTAATGTCATGTATTGGTCATGTATGAGCCTTGTTCCTTGGTTCTATGGGTCATGTAAGGGTTCTCTTTCAACCCTTAAAAGGGGGATTATACAAAATAAAATAAAAATAAGGCCTTCATCCCATTCGGGCACCGACCAATATATGTCTGTTGCATGTTTATTTATTTATTTATTTTATTTATTACAATGGTTATTTGTAATAAGTAGTTTAAATAAATGGTGATCATCGAATCATCTGCACCATTAATTGTATAAGGGCCTGCATGTCCATTTTTTCTAAGTTTTATTTTATACTCTTGGGTTCCCCTTTCTTGCATGTGAGTACTATATTATAATGATGAGATGATTATGTGATGCACTTCATGCCAAGTTATGGAAATGCACCAGACTAGAGTTTGATTCATTCACTACTAGAAAAATAGGCTACTGCCACAGTTTTAAAAACCGTGGCTATAGGTCTCCCACCCTTACGCGGGATAAAAAAATTCCCGTCAAAAAAATTGTGGGAAGAATTATTGCCATGGTTTTCAAGATATTTCTATAGTTTTTAATAATATATATAACATATTATATATATATACACACACACAAAATCCTTGGTGGTGTAGTGGTTAGGGTGCTAAAACATGAAGGGAAGGTGCTGGGATCAAATCCGGCTAGGCACAAATTATTTTTAGTCTATTACCACGGTTTTTTAGGGATATATCCATGGTTAAAACGGTCGCAATAGGCCACCTATTACCATAGTTAAAACCATGGCCATATTTTAACTACCATGGTTGAAAATAGAGACACCTATTTCTATGGTTCTCAAAATTGTGGCAATAGGCCACCTATTGCACGATTAAAACTGTGGCCATAGGTCAGACCCTACCGCCATGGCGATAGTGCCCACGGTTGGGAAAAATCGTGTTCATAGCCTACGTCCATGGTTTTTTGTCCCTTTTTCATAGTTTTGAACCGTGGCAATAGCCCATTTTTCTAGTTGTGATTGGATGGGTGAGTGTTGTAACTCGAGATGCAAGCAACACGACTCAAGGTACTACCCCTAGGGTCTAGGTTGATCCATTATTCACTCAATGGATCAACCATTAGTTTCTCATGATCATGTTGTCATTTTATTTTTTTCATGGTTTATTATTTTTTATGTAAGTGTAGTTTACACATTATCACATAAAATAATAAACAATAATGCACAAATAAAATGATCATGTGACATGATGGATAAATATTTATTTCTTACATGGTCAGTTGTGAGTGATATCAGATAGTAAGTTCTTAGAAGATAGAAAATTATTTCTTTATTCACATAAAAATATAAAATCCTCAAACAAATATTAAGTCATAACCACCTTCCATGATTTGACTTTGAACAAAACCAGGTGTTTGGGGTGCTCTTCATGCCATAGTTGAGGGTTCCTTTAACTATCGAGGAGTTTTTATGAGAGTGTTGGGTTGACTTAACTAAATTGGTAGTAAGGATTATCCATAGCTAACTTTCTATAATATTAGAGTAAAGCATTGAGTAAATCAAGTTATGATTTTAAAATCTGAGACTTCACTCAATAGATCAAGGAACCACGAGTTAATGTGGTTGTCTAGTTAAACACTTACCTTGAACCCTCCGAGTAATGGTGTAGTAATAGCTTGTAGACTATGAGGGGAGGTTCAAGTATCATTTCCACTTGAATTCTCAAGTGATTGTGTATTATGATTCTAGCACATAGGGTTCCTAGATTTCGATAAAATAGTGGGATATATTTAGTAATTTAATTAATTAATCAAAATGTATAAATCGGTAATCAAGATTAAAAGGTAAAAATCTGCTAAAATTTTAATTTTGTAGAAATATGGAAAGTTATACCACAAGTAATATTGTGATAAATAATGGAAAAAGTAAACATCCTCACTGGAATGAGTTTACAAGAGTATTATAGTCTCTTGCGCACAATACTATGGTACAGGAAATTCAAGGTTCTAGTGTCCCCAATACCTATTAAGTTACCTAAAAAAGTGAGGGTGAGAAATATGCTTACAAGAGACTCATGTATTAATCATATGATGGTTATTTCATAATGCTATCACCAATATCTGATTCTAGTTTCATTCACTAAATTAGTACAAATGTGATATAAAAATATGTCTCATCTTCGAGAATTTTTTAATAAGAAAGAGAAGCTGGATATGAATAAGGTGATGATTACATCGGTATTTATAAATTGAAAGATGGATCATGATCTTTCAATGGATCCCTTTATCATATCCTTTTCACCCATTTACTCTAGTATCATTTTAGGTTACAAAATTAATAGTATTGATTGAATGATTCATTACCTATTTTTGTAAGGATCGCTAAGTAAATAATAATATAAAAGATATATTAATCAATAGTTCTTATGGCGAATAAATTGAAAGACAATGATAAAAGGCCAGTGGAAAGTGTCATTCCAAGGGAATATTCATAACATTATTCAATTAAATAGGTATTATTAGAAGGTTATTTACTTTTAATAACATGAAATAAATTTTATGGGAGTTATATGCATTAAACTAAAATTAATTAGTAAGTACCTTCTTCTTCTTAAGGTATATTCATCAATATAAAAGTAATGTTTCAATATTAATTCTTAGATATTATATACAATATGAAATTCACATATTTTTATTGAAATATAGTAACCAAGTAAGTATAAAAACATTATTATAAGTAAGGTGTATTCTCCAAGCGGCTAAGAAAGGGTGATTCCTAAGTCAGTGGTGATAAGTACATGACTTCTTTATTTCCAAGAGAATGATTCTTGTAAAACTATAATTGAGTATAACCAAAACATTTATATCATGTGTCCACTAGACACTATGAGACATTATTCAAGGTTCAAGAAATAATGTTATTTGTGGTATCTCATACTCAATCAATAGTTTAGTGATACTAGAATCATAGGAAATGAGTAATGAATATAAAACATGTAAGACTTATGTACCTAGTTGTGGAAATATAATTAATTTTAAAGTAAAACTAAAAGTGTATGTCAAGTATATAACTATCATGGTATTTAGGCTCAGTAAATATTTAGTTTTGACAAAGAACCCTTTAGAAATAGAGGTATTCCACAAAGCTTTCAAAATTAGTTTAGCTAGAGAGTGTGAAATATTATGAGGGTAATATAGAGGTGTATATATACTTCATAAGATTCCATTAAGTGATTAAGGAATGTGAAAGTGAAGTATGATATTTTCATGGTCAGAAGATATGAGTTTTTTTTTGCCGGAATGCCGAAGAATATCTTTACCAAGAAATCATTTATCAAAATAATGTAGCACGGAGAAATTCCTAAATGAGAATTATCTTATACACATCATAGCATTGATGTTAATAAGGAGGATCAATGATGAAGTCTTACATGTTAACATTGATCAAAAAAATATAGCATGGATAAATTCTTAAATACATATTTTATACGTCATAGTTATGATGTAAGGAGTATCAATGTTATAATTTTCATAAAGATCCATTATATTTCATATTGTTATTTTCAAATAATGGAATTATACCATAACTATATTCCAACTATCATAAAAAATGGATATCATATATGTTGTAATATGTTACAAATACATAATGTCTAATACATGTGTTTAGATGCAAAGTGTTTATTAGGACATAAACAAACTTTCATTAAGAACAAACACATTGTGTATCTTAGTAAATATCCTAACAGTTTCTTAGGATATTACATAAATCCCTATGATATAAAAGTGGTAGTCAAGTGATAGAATACATTTATATATAAGGGTGCACATCTCTATTAGAGAAAGTGGGAGATAGATTGACTTGGTCTTAGTCAATGCTTAAGATGCACATGAAATTGGCATAGGAACTAGTTCCACAAGTACATGTGAATCAGGAATGTTCCAGAGATGAATATTGTATAGGAGGGATAAAACTGTAGTGATGGTTTTGAATTCACCACATCCGATGATACATTATTCATTGTGAATAATAATTCCTACAAGTAATCATTGTATGTAAATGAGCTGATATTGTCAAGATCAATTAAAATTCAATAATGGATTTCTTATATCAAAATTTAAAGGGGATTATTATTCTAAATATAGTGGTGGATATTCAGGTGAAATGATACATGAATGTTAAAAGAGTAGTACCAATAAGGATTTATTTTTTATACCAAGTCATTATACCTAAATCCATTGAAATTTTACTTGTTATAGCTACTTTCTATGGTTATTTAATTGTAAGATAGATGTCAATACCAACTTTCATGGAAGGTGTCTATATGATTCAACTAGAAAGAGTTGGTGACATCACAGAATCCTAATAAAGGTTGTAAGTTACTGATATCTAGTTTAGGATTGAATTAAGAAAAGAAATCATAGAATATTCATTTGGAATGAATCATTTCCATGTGTCTAACAAAGGTTAGTGGGAGCACTAATGTTTTCTAAGTGAAATATGTTTGGAAACATATGGAAAATGTATATTGGTCTTGTAGTTAGTTAAGACTGGAATAAAATATATTCTCCATTGATTAACTTAAAGTAGAAACCAAATTTATAGGGAACAGAATCTACTGAGGAAGATCTAATGGTTTCTTATACCTAGTCAATCATACATATGGTGACCTAGTATTGAAAAAAGACAAGTTGGAAAATTTTGAGGGAAGAATTTTTACCAATGTCACATGGAATAATCTCTCTAGGTTGTCATGTAACACCTCAAGCTTCCACAGTACGTTTCCCTTTGAATAATGCAATAGCTTGCATTGTATGCAACTTCGAGATTCTAACACACTGCGACCAATCAAACTAGCCATTATGAATAGTAATACCCACTTTTTGAAATTTTATAAATTTTATTTTTCAAAATGGACTTTATTTTTGAATTTTTAATATCGAAATTATCTTAGGGTGAACTTTTGTTATTTTTCAGAAAACTTTCAATTTTTGATGAATAGTGAAAAACATTAGGTTATTGGTTAAAACCGACTTTTTATTTAAATAATTATTTATTTTATTTAAATTTATTTTTGGTCAAAATAGATACATAATACCTATATAAGTTCAATGTAATTCATTGGAGTCATTTTATAATAAATTTAGACACATAAAAATTTTATTGAACTTTTTACCGTCTTTTACCCACCTCCTAGGAGCATTTACAAATTTGTATAAAACATAATTTTATCGCTTCTGTGATTTGAATTTCAAAAATTTGAGATACACGGTTGATATCAGTAAGTAAAATTTGGTTCAATAAGATGAAAATAATTTTTGGGGAATAGTAACTTTTGACTTTTATTTACCACAGTTAAAAGTAAATAGGGTAATTAGAGGTAAAAATGATATCATAATTACCCTAAAACATGTACTAATTCTATTGAATAATTATAATTCGACCAAAAACAACCTTAGGGGATAAAATATGATCCTCTTTGGTCCACTTGTATTTGATTATGAAATCTATTATTATTTTATTTAAAGAAGAGTTAAAAGAGTTAAATTCAAAGTTTAATAACTAAACCAATTTTAATATAGGGTTACACACAATATAAACTCAAATATAAATATTAATTATAAATATAAAAATATTTCCTAAATAATGGTATTTTATTTATAATTTTTAGACATTAAATAATTTAATTTATTTATGACATAATAATGATGCATTAATTACCTTATTAATGAAATACTAAAATAATTGATATTATAAATATCCAAATAATTATAAATTAAGACTTATGGTGAATTCCACTAATTTTCTAGGTTAATATGTTTGAATGTGGATGTGTTATTTTTATACCATTCATGGTTTATGGATAAAGTATTGACGTTTCGTATGCTAGTTTTAATACGAATGTTTGTTATGTTTAAACCTTATCATATGAGGAATGCATTGGACTTAGTAAGTGATTGGTGGAGCCCTCTATAGCTCCTCAATGCATCGATAGGTCTCATGAGGCAAACTAGTGTCTTGGAACAAGGCCTTGGAAAAATCTTATTTGTATTCTTGGCACAAGGCCTTGACTATGTGGTTATGAAGTCTGGAATTATGCATTCCATCATTATGAAATTGGATATTGAAATTGTATGTGATTATTTGACTAGTAGAATATCCATGTGAATAAGTAAATGGAATTATTTTATTTTATCTTTTCCATATTATTCTGAAGTTTATGTTTAAAAGGCTTTTGTTTTAGTCTTATACATTTCCTTAAATGTTTGTGCTTATTTATGAAAGTTTGCGCTATATTTTTATCCTTACTGAGCATCTGAGCTCACCCCTTTCTGTGTTTTATTTTTTACCAGGATGTGAAGAAGTAGTTTATGATTAACCTGTAAGGATATGATATGGATATGAGTGTGTTCAAAAGGGGACAAAATATTTTTGATGTTTTTATTTCATGATGTAATGTAAAACTTATGAATGTATCTAGTACTTCCAAGGATACTAAACTGATGTTTCTTTCGGGACATGATTCCTTGTATCATGCCAATGTTATGTAATAATGTACCAAATTTGGGTAACTGGGTTTAGGGAATTATAGTTGGTATCATAGGAAGTTTATTACAAACATTGGAAACTAGATTTAGAAAAACTCTAATTGGATAACACTACCCTAAGATAGACTTTGAGAATTAGTATAGAAGAACTTCCTAGAATTTTGGTACTGTAGAGATTTTATAAGTTTTCCAAGAAATAAATCCCTATCTAGATAAGAGCAGGTAGAGGTGGCTCTAGCATAGATGTACCTATGGGTAAAACCCAAAAACACCGCTTTGAGCTAGACTCGAATGGGAACCGGTGCACGACAACAGGCCTTGTTGCACTCTTGGTTACGACACTCCCGGGGGATATGCTTAGGAAAATTCACGTTTTGTTTAAAAACCATTATGAATGATTTATAAGTATATAATTTCTCAAAGAAAACATTTTTATGATTATGGATTATATTCATAAATTTTTCAATTTATGTTAAGTGTTTTACAAGTTTGGAATTATGTATTGTGGTTCATAAACTAATCTACTCTATGCTATTGTTTATAAATGGCACCTAGTGTAAGGAATTTAAACCATATCAACGCACATAATCCATGTAGAGATTTCCCTCTTACTCAAGATAATTATAGTGGAGCTGGTGATGAAACTGGTGTTGATCAGCTTATCACTATACTGGGACAACTCAATCAAGTTATGAATAATAACCATACCCGTATGGAGCACCCTGATCTATAACACGGAGGATAAATATTAGACTGCTTCATGAGGAAACAGCCACCAACATTCAATGGGAGTAAAAATCCGCTAGTAGCTGAGCAATGGATAAGTTCCTTAGAGAAAATATTTCATGCTTTGGGGAGTAGAAAAAGGGAAAAATTTGTCATGGCAGTTTATCGCCTCATGGGAGATTCAGATCAATGGTGCTCATTGATTCAAAATACAAAGGAATATGAAGAAGTATAAAACATGGAATGAAGGGAGTTTAAAGAGATTTTCTTAGAAAAATACTTTCCTCGTGACCATTGAATGGATATGGAAAGACAATTCCTGAGTTTGAGGAAAAAGGAGGATGAGAATGTCACAAAGTATGAGGCTAAATTTACAAGGTTAGCAAGGCATGTTGCAAATTATATATGTAACCCAAGGAGTAATATTGATCGATTATTTGATGGGTTAAAACCATTTCTCCGGTGATCATTAATCTCAAAATCCTTCTTATCATATGCATATATTGTCTCATGTGCTATCAAGATAGAAAAGAATTCTCTAAATCTTACGACTTTAAATCAAAGTAGGAGAAGAAGAGATCTGATTAACACTCTAGAAATGTAAATAAGGGGAAGAAGGGAAAATTTGAATATCCATCATGTGGTAAATGTGGAAAGAAACACCCCAGTACTTTCCTGAAGGGAAGGGGGGTCTATTACAAGTGTGGTGAAAAAGGCCACCAAGATAGTGATTGTAAGGGGAAGAAAGAAGCTACCAATGTTCAATGCTACAATTGCAGGGAGATGAGACATTATTCAAATGAATGTCCTAAGCGTCAGGGAAACTTACCTTAGAAAAGTCCAAGGGATCAAGGACAAGCTTATGAGATCACTACTAATTAGGTTGAAGATCTGAAAGACGTGGTGGAAGGTAATTTAATGGTTTTCTCAAGTTTATCCAATGCTTTATTTGATTATAGACCATTGCATTGTTTCATATCTTCCCAGTTTTCTAAGAAAAATAGATATTTCAAATTTGATTTAACAAGGGAGTTGTCAGTCAAAACTCCTAAGGAAAGTATCATTGCAACAAAGTTTTGTGAATCACTCCCCATTAAGGAATATAAATGATATTTATCTGTTGATCTAATCATAATACCCATGATTGTATTTGATATAATCCTCTATATGGATTGGATTTCGGACCATGATGCGAACATTTATTATAAGAATAAGGAGGTTACAATTCTCGATGATGAAAATGAGTACCTTATCTTTAGAGCAGAAATGTCTCCATCTGATTCTTATCTAGATCCACCCCCAGTAGCTCTACTAAATTCAATTATTGGGGAGGATGAGAATGAAATAATTATGGGCGAGGAAAAGAATGTTCGAATAGAGTACATACTTATTGTGAAATAATATGTTGATGTGTTTCTAGAGGATTTACCTGGACATCCTCCAGAACAAAAAATTGAGTTTTCCATTGATTTAATTCCTGGTTCAAGGCCCATATCGAAGACCCCTTATGGAATGTCCACTATGGAATTAGTGGAACTAAATAAACAACTAAAGGAATTGAGTAATAATGGATTTATTCACCCTACTGTTTTTCCATGGGGAACCCTTGTCCTTTTTGTTAAGAAGAAAGATGGATCTATGAGGTTGTGCATTGACTACAGGGAGATCAATGCTATAACAATAAAGAACAAATATCACCTACCTCGTATTGATGATTTATTTGACCAAATTCATGGAGCTCGATATTTTTCAAAGATTGACCTTCGATCTGGATATCATCAGTTGTGTTTGAAGAAGGAAGACATTCTAAAAATAGCATTTCGAACCAGGTACGGGCATTACGAGTTTATAGTAATGCCTTTTGGATTGACTAATGCACTCTCTATCTTCATGGATCTAATGAATAGAGTTTTCAAGGAATATCTTGATGAATTTTTTGTGGTATTTATTGATGATATATTGGTATACTCCAAAAGCTATGAATATTAAGAAAATAACTTGTGCATTATTCTAAATACTCTTAGAAGAAATGAATTATATGGGAAGTTTATAATGTGTGAATTCTGGATATAGGAGATTTATTTTTTTGGCCATATTGTCTCTAAGGATGGAATCTCTATTGATCCTTCAAAGACCAAGGAAATACAAGAATGGACAGCACCGATGAGTATAACCGAGGTACGCAGTTTTATTGTTTTAGCAGGTTATTATCGACGTTTTGCCCAGAATTTTTCCCGGTTGGCTAACCCATTAACCAAGATCACATGTAAAGGGGTTAAATTTGTTTGGAAAAAAGAGTGTGAATAATGTTTTGAAGAACTGAAGAGAATATTAGTTAATTATCCTATCTTGACTCTACTATCGGGGAATGATGGGTTTTTTATTTATAGTGATGCTTCAAAGAAAGGACTTGGTTGTGTCCTTATGAAAAATGATAGAATTATTGCCTATGCATAACGACAGCTAATAATTCCTGAACAAAACTATCCCACTCATGATCTTGAGTTAGAAGCTGTAATCTTTGTTTTGAAGATATAGAGACACTATATCTATGGTGAAAAATGTGATATTTATACTGATCACAAGAGTTTGAAGTATATTTTCTCACAAAAATAACTCAACATGAGGAAAAGGAGATGGCTTGAACTACTCAAGGATTATTATTTCACAATACACTACCACTCGGGGAAGGCAAATAAGGTGGTGGATTCTTTGAGCAGAAAGGACCATGGAGTTTGGAAGAGGATGAGAGTTTAAAGGGAACCTATTTTCATGGATCTATTAAAGATGGATATGGGAATAACCATGGAAGGTGAAACATCAATACTTTTTCAAATGGTTTCCAAACCATCTTTACTAGAAAGGTAAAAGTGTTCTCAGACTAATGATGAGGAGTTTAAAAATAAGATTAAAGTTGTAAATGATGGGAGATTGAGTGACTTCATATATAAAGGTGGGATTTTGAAATTTGGGAAGAGACTTTGTGTTCCCGATGGGGGATCACCTCGTTCTCCTTCGATCTCGTTCAAGGATGCGCTTCTCCGCCCCCCTCAGTCCCTTTCTCCTTATCAGGAAGGGCAGTCTTCAGCGTTTTTTGGGGCATCTTCGTTCTCAGAAAATGGCTTCCTCGTCCTCGCGGTTTTGGAGGCTTTTTTGGAGAGGCTTAGAAACATCTTCAATGGACCCTAATTGCTAGGTTTGGTGCTGACAAACCTCTGCTCTCGCAGTTCCAGGAATGCGTCAGGCGGTGGGGGCTCGACTCCCCGGCCTTGGTGTCTATCTTTGATCGGAAGGCATTTTGCATCATCACGGCCTCCCAGTCTGACTTTATCAAAGCATGGAGTAGGATCCCTCGTTGGGTTGGGCGGTGGCGCTTCTCGCTTTCCCGGTGGTCGATGGATGCTCACTCAGGGAGAGAGTTCCCTCTCGCTGCGGTCTGGATCTCCATCCCTAGTCTCCCTCTCCCCCTGATGCAAGAACCGTTCCTGAAGGCGATTGGGGATTCTTTGGGGTCGTTCTTGTGTGTGGATGTTCAGACTACTCGTCTGGAGGAGTCGTATGTTGCTCGAATCTGTGTTGAAATGGATATTTCTCGTCCGATCCTGGATCAGATCGTGCTCAATATCGAGGGGAGGTAGGAACGGCGTCAGGCCTTGTTCTATCCCACTTATCCTCTCTTCTGCTCTTCTTATCACATTTCTGGTCACTCTTTGCAGGTGTGCCGTAAGTTCTAAGGGAAGGGTAATATTTCACGCCCTCTTGGTCATACCCCCTCTTCAATGTCGGCCAAGTTTTCTGATCGGGGTAAAGGAGTGGTCTCCTGTCCCTCTGCTCAAGCTTCGGAGGCTTCTTCCTCTGTGTCCTGGGGTTCTCCTTCTTCCAACAGGGATCTGGTTTGTTTCAATCAAGGAGCGGACGGTGGGGTGGCGGTCCCACCCCTTGAAGGGATGTTTCGTAGCAATCTTTACAGGCTATGTCTGCGGGATCCATGGGTCACTTCCCGCATCAGCATCTACGATATTCTACCATCGTTTTTGGGGTCAGAAGAGACGGAAGTGCCCCTTTTTTCCTCAACAAGTGAGATGTGGGTTCCTCTTCCGTCCTCAGTGTAGGTGGTCTCTGATCCTTCCTAGTTGCATGCAATGGAGGGTATGTTGTTTTCCCCATCCTTGCTACCTGAGTCTCCTGAGAGATGTGCGTCTCCTTTGTCTCCCTCGATGCCGCATGTGACATCCCCTACCTCGGAGCCTGGTCAGTCAGCTCTGTCTACGCCACCGGTTTTGATCCCTGTGTCTCCAGTCAGGCTTTCGGCAGTTGGTTTCTTCTCAGGTTATTCAGAGATACTCCCTGGGATTGTCTTAGAGGGAGTCGCACTCCTGTTTTGGATCAGAAGTCCAGGCAGAGCGGCATGTGCACCCGGTCCAAGTCCAAATCCATCTCTTCTGTTTCCTTGTAGCCTTCTCTGTAAACCATGGGCCAGGAGTCTGGGGCCAAAGCTAGACACCAATGTCTCCATGTTTAATGTCTTGATCTGGAATGCCCGTGGGCTAGGGGCGAGGGTGAAATCCGACTTTCTTGTTAACTAACTTGTTAATCACGTTGTATCCATGGTGGCAATTCTTGAACCAAAAAAATCGTTTGGGAGAATAGAAGAATATGCGTAGAGGATCAAAGTTCGTGGCTTCATGCACGAGAACCCTCCCAACTCTCATATATGGCTGTTCTGGAAAGACAACATATCCATGAACTTAATCAGTGCGTCGGACCAATACTTGTCCACGGAAATATTGGTAGGCACTCAACGATTCTCGTTCTCTTTTATTTATGAAAAATGTACTGCATAGGAGTGAGAGGTTCTTTGGATTGATCTGGAAGGACTTATTGATGACAACACCCCTTGGATCATCGGTGGTGATTTCAACATAGTTGCTTCTCCAGATGAGAAACAAGGGGGAGGGGCCTTCCTAAGGAGTGCAAGCCAGGCCTTTGTTGCTTCCATGGCTAGAGCTGGTCTGATGGATGTTGAGTATGAGGGAGACAGATTTACCTGGTGTAATAACCAACATGGGGGAAGACAAACCTGGTGTCGGATCGATCGGTGTTTGATGAATGAGGCAGCTCTCTCTCTCTTCCCAGATGCCAAGGTTTCCCACCTAGTTCATTACTTATATGATCACTCTCCACTACGGCTTTGCCTAAGCTCCCATTCTCAGAGAGGCTATAGCACCCAGTTCTCAAGCTCATGCATAGAAGATCCAGGTTTCAGTGATGTGATCAGGGCCGCATGGGACTGGGAGCACTCAGGAAACCTGTGGATATCTTTCCATAACAAGCTTAGGAGGCTCAAAAGTATGCTACAAAGATGGAGGAATATTGTTCCTGCTTGTGATCAAGACTTGATTGTGCTTAGTAAGGAAGTAGATTGCTTGGAAGCCCACCTAGAACAAGGATGGGATGAGGCCTTGTTTAATGACCTCAGGGCTAAGAAGGGTCTTCTTTATGATCTTCTTTTAAGACGGGAGAGGCTGGCGAGAGAGGGAGCAAGGGTTAAGTGGCTCCGTGAGGGAGATCGGAATTCTGGGTTTTTTCATGCATGTATTAAATAAAGGCATCGTTTCCAGAGACCAAATATTCTCAGAGAAGATGGGTCATATACAAATGACCGAGATGAAGTTGGGAGAATGGCTAATGTTACTGTCAAAGGTTTACTGGAAGGACCCAACTCTAATTTGGAAGGTGGATACCCTTCTGTGGATACAGATCTCTTTCTGGAAATTCCTAGTAGTGTAATGGAGGAAACAGACGAGTGGTTGAAGAGGCATCCGGAAGAGGAAGAAGTAAGAGAGGCGGTGTGGTTTTTAAATCCAGATAGTGATCCAGGGCTGGATGGGATACCTGGTTCTTTTTACAGGGCTACATGGGACTCAATCAAAGGGGACCTTGTGAGAGCAGTGCATGATTTCTTTCAGGGTGGTTATCTTCTACACATAGCTAGTGCAACTAAGATGGTTATGATACCAAAAGTGAGTAACCCCCTTCACGTTGATCATTATAGACCGATCAGCATGTGTAATTCTCCTTACATGGTCCTGGCGAGAATCTTCAACAAAAGGCTAGCGGTGAACTTAAATGAATGGATAGCAGCGGAGCAACACGGTTTTATCAAAGGAAGGTCTATTCAGGGTGAAATTGGAGTGGTTCGTGAAATGATAAGTGGGATTAACAATAAGAATTTTGGAAGTAACCTAGAAATCAAGCTTTACATGAGTAATTCATACGACAGGATGGAATAGGGTTTCATTCTAAAGGTGCTAACAAGCATGGGCTTCTCTAACTGGACCCGTGATCTCCTATTTCGCTGCTTCATCTCGGCTTGGATCTCCACTTCTTTTATGGGTAAACAATTTGGTTTCTTCAAGGCGTGTAGAGGTTTAAGACAGGGGGGGGCCCTATATCCAACCCTATTCATTTTGTCTCAAAATGTTCTAAGCTACTTTATAAAGATAAGCCTCCGCATAGGGAGATTCCTTCCTTACCGGGATAAACATTCACAGAAGGGCATATCTCACTTGATGTTTGCAGATGACACAATTTTATTTATTATTGGTAGTGGGAGATCAATGGACGGATTGAATGGGATTTTAGGGGAATATTGTAAATGGAGTGGATAGGTGGTAAATAGGGAGAAAAGTTTGTTTTATACTGCTAAGGACCTCTCGACCAGGAGAGCTGGATCTTTGGAAAACAGGTTGAATATGCGGAGAGGATCCTTTCCCATGGAGTATCTTGGAGCCCCGGTGAGTCCAAATATCCTTCGTGTACACCACTTTGATAAGTTAGTGGGAAAGCTTATGGGGCACATTCTCAATTGGAAAAATAGGTTTCTTTCCTTTGGAGGGCGTATTACACTGATAAATAGTGTCTTAGTCTCTATTCCTATGCACCTCATGTCTACTGTGAAGGTTCCTAAAAGTGTGATCGCTAACATGGAGAGGATAATGGTATCCTTATTATGGGATAGTCATATGGACAACAGGCATCACTGGGCGTCGGGGAAGCATTTAGCAAGACCTATATCTCATGGTGGTATCAATTTGAGGAGTGCTTCTTTGACCATGGAGGGGATGCATGCCAAGCTTGCATGGGAGGCGATGGAGGGTCGCACTCTATGAGGTCAACTCATGTAGGATAAATATGGTATGGATTTGGCTGTGCAGCGATCTAAACCATCAAGAATATAGAAGTTGATCCAACCGTACTCAGAGGGACTTTTTCCTTATGCCCGATGGCTGGTTGGCAAAGGTGAGGTGAATTTCTGGCGACAGGATTGGGGGGGAGGGACTCTGTGGTTTCCCAGCTGCCCAGTACTGGATATATCCTTTAGAGAATCTAGTGAATACCCTTATTTCATCCGCTCCATTATCAATAATTATCAACGTTCTTCTTTCTTGGAGGTCGTTCAGAATGAGGAACCCGATCGCCTCATTTTCATGGGTGCCCAGTCTGGTATGTTCTCCATCGATGCATATAGCAGCGTCTGGAGGGCTCCCAGTTCTGGCGATCAGTGAGGGGATACTATGTGGTGCAAGGGTATTTCACCCAAGTATAAATTTGTGCTGTGGAGAGTCTGGAATAATGCCTTGCCCACTGATGACAACATTCAACGCATGGGTGTTCGCCTCGCGTCCAAATTCTAGTGTTGTAGTAATCCCAAACTGAAAACATTGGAACATATCTTATTCAACAGCGATTGGGCTTGTTGGAGCTGGAAGGATATCAGTCATTTTTTAGCATGGAAAGGTGTAGGTGGGAGGCAGGAGGATGTTCTGGATCAATGGTTTACTAGTGCAGGCGAGCATGGTTCAGAGAAGAAAGGCAGGGCAATAATTCTTGTGGCGGGTTGTTGGACTATTTGGAAAGTGAAGAATGACGCGCAACACAAGAGTTTCTCTGACACCTGAGTAATCATATGCTTAAAAATGAAGAATATGTTGCTGGATTTAGTCATATTATGTACAGATTTCCATGGTTCCCCATCAGTTAGAGCCATTTTCTAAGGTGACTTCACTCAGGTGGGGAGGACAGGAAGTGGTCATTGGGTACATTGGTACCCTTTCAGTGACGGGCTAAAACTCAACACGGATGGATCCCTTCAGGGGGGAGATGAGAGGTGTTGGTGTTATAAGGGACCATAGGGGGTCTTTTGTTGTGGCCTTTTCGGCCTTTTATGGAAGAGGAGATGCCCTTCAAGCTGAGGATAAGGCGATGGTCTCGGGTCTCGAGATATATGATCAAAGGAATATTAATTTGAGGATGGTGGAGACAGATTCTATGATACTCTATAAAGATTTATCAGGATGTGGAAGCATTCCTTGGAGCATAGCTTATTTTATCTAGAATTTCAAGAAGATCATGGGCGGCCATATGGGGATCACCCACACTTGGCGTGAGGGGAATAAAGTTGCGGACTTCTTGGCATCCCAGGATACCTCAAGCCATAATGTTTCCCTCTTCCTTAATTTAGGATCCTTTCCTCCTGAAGGCATCAAATTTGTTATCAATGACGCTTTGGGGCTTCATTATTTATGAACTCCTTGATTTTTGTCTCCTTTTGTATGTTTTTTAAGAAATAAAAATGATAATTTTCAGTCAAAAATGGAATTGTTGGATGATGCTCATATCTCCAATTTCTCTATACACCCTGGTAGCACTAAGATGTATAGATATTTGAAAGAACATGTTTGGTGGGACAACATGAAGAGAGAGATTACTAATTTTGTGTCGAGATGTATGGTTTTCCAACAAGTGAAAGCTAGAAGACAACATCCTGGAGGAGTCATGCAACCTCTTCCCATACCTGAGAATAAATGGGATGATATTATGATAGACTTTTTCATGGGACTACCAAAGACTCCTAGAAGGAATGATGAAATATGGTTCATTATTGATCGTCTTACCAAGTTTGCACATTTTCTTACTATAAGAGAAGATTTACCACTTAAATGTTTAGTAAGACTATATATTAATGAAGTTGTAAGACTTCATGGAGTACCCCTATCGATTATTTCTGACCGTGATCCCCGTTTTACATCAAGATTCTGGAAAAGTCTTCAGAAAGCCCTAGATACTGAACTTCGTTTGAGCATTGCCTACCACCCTCAAACCGATGGACAATCAGAGTGGACTATTAAAACCTTAGAAGACATGTTGAGATCTTTCTCACTTGACTTTCAAGGTATGTGGGATCAATATTTACCTCTGGTAGAATTTTCCTATAACAATAGCATCCATTCAAGTATTCAGATGGCACCATATGAAGCGTTATATGGAAAGAGATGTCAAACAACAACTTGTTGGGATGATGTTGGTGAAAGAAAACTTGTAGGCCCAGAACTTATTGAGGAAATGATGGAAAAGGTTAAGGTTATCCAAACCTACATCAAATTAGCTCAAAGTAGGCAAAAGAGCTATGCCGATAACTAAATGAAGGATTTGGAATTTCAGGTAGGAGATCATGTTTTCTTGAAGGTATCTCCATGGAAGGGTGTTATACATTTTGGTAAGAAGGGTAAATTGAGTCCCAGGCACATCAGACCTTTTGAAATTCTAGAACAAATTGTATTTGTAGCTTATCGTTTGGCAATGCCGCCATGTCTCTCCAAAGTTCACGATGTGTTCCACATATCACTATTGAGAAAATACATGTCTGACCCAATGCATGTACTCACCTATGAGGAAATTTAATTGGAACCTGATCTGTCTTATTGTGAAGAGCCAATCAAGATTATTGATACTAGAGAACAAGTTTTGAGAAACCAGACGACTCGTCTGGTGAAAGTTCTATGGATAAATCATAAGATGGAAGAGGCAACTTGGAAACCCGAGGAACTTATGATGAAGAACCACCCTAATCTTTTTATGCATTAATATTCTCGAAATTTTGAGGAAGGAATTATTTTAAGGAGGGGAGAATGTAACACCCCAAGCTTCCAAAGTATGTTTCCCATTGAATAATGCAATAGCTTGCATTGTACGCAACTTTGAGATTCTAACACACCGCGACCAATCAATCTAGCTGTTATGAATAGTAATAACCACTTTTTGAAATTTTATAAATTTTATTTTTCAAAATGGACTTCATTTTTGAATTCAAAATATCGAAATTAGCTTAAGGTGAATTTTTGGTATTTTTCTAAAAACTTTCAATTTTGTATGAATAGTGAAAAACACTGTGTTATTGGTTAAAACCGACTTTTTATTTAAATAATTATTTATTTTATATAAATTTATTTTAGGTCAAAATAGATACATAATACCTATATAAGTTCAATTTAATTTATTGGATTCATTTTATAATAAGTTTAGATATATTAAAAAATTATTGAACTTTTTACCATCTTTTACCAACCTCCTAGGAGCATTTAAAAATTTGTATAAAACTTAATTTTACCGCTTCTGTGAGTTGAATTTAAAAATTACTAGATACATGGTTGATATCAGTAAGTAAAATGTGGTTCAATAAGATGAAAATAATTTTTGGTGAATAGTAACTTTTGACTTTTATTTACCACGGTTAAAAGTAAATAGGGTAATTAAAGGTAAAAATGATATCATAATTACCCTAACACATGTCCTAATTCTATTGGATAAGTATAATTAGACCAAAAACAAACTTAGGAATAAAATATGATCCTATTTGGTCCACTTGGATTAGATTAAGACATTTATTATTATTTTATTTAAAGAAGAGTTAAAAGAGTTAAATTCAAAGTTTAATAACTAAACCATTTTTAATATAGGTTTACACACAATATAAATTTGACTATAAATATTCATTATAAATATAAAAATATTTCCTACATAATGGTATTTTATTCATAAGTTTTAGACATTATATAATTTAATTTATTTATGACACAATGATGATGCAGTAATTACCTTATTAATGAAATATTAAAATAATTAATATTATAAATATCCAAATAAATATAAATTGAGACTTCTAATGAATTACACTAATTTTATAGGTTAATATGACATGTTAGGGTTGGTTAAATAAATTTTATTCTAAGTGATAAAGTTTTTATGGATTTCAAAAAAATCAAATACTAAATAGTGTCAAAATTGACATAATTGGGTTTTAAAAAAATACTATATTATTAATTAATATAATATTCCTAAAAATATAAGGTTCGGCCAAAGAACTTATTTAAGGTTATATATATTAATAATTAACCACATGGGTTTCTCTTGGCTTTTTATAGTAAGTTTATTAATCATATAATATAAAAATACAAAGAGACATGGTAAATGTCATACTATTTAACTAAGAGTTAAATCTAAAAGATAAGGTTAATATGGTGACATAAACCTATTTAAAACCTATTGTTTGAGAGTTTTTAGACCCATACCCACATTATCCTCGAAATAATTCATTTTCAATCCATTAGAAACTGAAAATGATTTTATTATAAAATAATATTTCAACCTTTTCCAAAAGTGACCCTCACCTCTCTTATAAAAGGGTACATCCCCTTCTCTTAATTTCACACCTACAAATTCATTTGGGTCGGACAACCCCTGCCCAAATATCCTCCCAACTTTCCTCCCTTCATCATAAAGGCCTTCTTTTTGTCATAAATCCAACCTAAGGATCCATTTTGATCAACTCAAAAGGAAACACCTGAAGTAGAGGTAATAATTTCACCACCCTCTTTCAAGTTCTTTTCTTCTTCCACTTCCTCTTTATTTGTTGTTTCCATACCAAAAAAGTAAATCCAATACCTTATACATACTTGGATGTTATTATAAATATGTTATGACCATATTCATTATTTTATCCATCCTACAAATGACAAAGTCACCATACGTGCGTACGTATGGCTTACCGTCTCCACATCGTGGTGTAGTTTGTTGTTCAAACACTTCATTATTTGGATGGGTATTAAAATGAGTATAACTTGTGTAAATAAAAAATATAACATGTTAATTATTATTTATATATTATATACCATCCAATTACATACAATTTCTCCATCAATATAATGATATTGTCTCTCGTGCGTATGTACGGATTACCGTCTCCACGAACGTGATGAGATTCATTCCCCGTCGTAATCATTCAAGAATAATTTTCATTTTATGATTCAAAATAATTTTTATGAACATAATATAATTCTATATATGAATCAAAACATCTTATTCATAACAAACATGTCTTAAGTAACCAAGCATATAAAGTAAAATGAATCAGTTAACACTAAAAACAATGATACTACTAAAATATTATTAACAAAGCAATATTAGAAGATCATATATGATATCATATTTACGTATATGGTTCTTGTATAATTTAATAAAAATGATTTAACTATTATATAAGAGGTTATAATACCCTTAAACAAGGAAAAGTACAAGGTAAGGGATAATTTCACAATCTCTTTATTATCTGAGGTTGTTTTTACATAAGTATCTACTGAGACCTCTTTATCATCCACATTTGTGTTTTCTTAAAAATGTATTTTAAAAAAAAATTACTATTTACTAGAAAATGGTTTAAATTCATTTATACCCTTATTTGGACTTATATTTTTTGAAAGGAATCTTTTCGTCGTTTTCCAAACAAGGTACTTTATAACCTTTTCATCAAAATTAAGGTAAGAATGTTTTTTTTAACTTATACAGCAGGTGCGGCTATTTTCTGCCGTTATAAAATTGTCGAATCTTCCCTTATAAGATTATAAGAATATTTTCAAAATAAATGTTTTCTTTTATAATTATATGACTTTTAAATGATTTCAAAATAGAAAGAGATATTTCTCTAAAAAAAGTTTTGATTTCATCTATGTCAACATCCTTTTGATGGATTTTAAGCTTGTTTGAAGTTGATTTATTATGATACAAATATTCCATATTGTATTGAATGTTTTTTGATATGTTTGACTGTGGATGTGTTATTTTTATACCATTAATGGTTTATGGATAAAGTATTGACATTTCGTATACTAGTTTTAATATGAATGTTTATGTTATGTTTAAACCTTTTCATATGAGGAATGCATTGGACTTAGTAAGTGATGGGTAGAGCCCGCTATAGCTAATCGATGCATCGGTAGGTCTCATGAGATAAAATAGTGTCTTGGAACAAGGACTTATCAAAATATTATTTGTAGTCTTGGCACAAGGCCTTGACTATGTGGTTATGAAGTCTTGCATTATGCATTCCATCATTATGAAATTGGATATTGAAATTACATGTGATTATTAGACTAGTAGAATATCCATGTGAATAAGTAAATGGAATTATTTGATTTTATCTTTTCCATATTATTCTGAAGTTTAAGTTTAAAAGGATTTTTTTAGTCTTATACATTTCCTTAAATGTTTGTGCTTATCTATGAAAGTTTCTGCTATATTGTTATCTTTACTGGGCATTTGAGCTCACCCCTTTCTATGTTTTATTTTTCCTAGGATGTGAAGAAGTATTTTATGGTTGACCTAAAATGATAGGCTTAGGATATAAGTGTGTTCAAAAGGGGGTGTAATGTTGTTGATGTTTTTATTTCATGATGTAATGTAAAACTTATGAATATATCAAGTACTTCCAAGGCTACTAAACTGATCGGTCTTTCAGGACATGATTCCTTATATCATGAAAATGTTATGTAATAATGCACCAACTCTGGGTAATTGGGGTCGGGGCATTACATTCATGTCTAGGACATGATAGGAGATTGAAATGGTGAGTTGAAATACATTTTCTTTAGTGATGGATTAATCACATATTCCATGATGTGCATAAGAACTCATATTGCCAATATATACTTTATAGTAGGTAGATGTCAGTTATATCCAGGAGAACTATAATTGAAATATTTAGAACTATCTGATTTTACTTTGGAAAGTACTAAAGATATTTACTTGATAAGTGAGAATAAAGAATACTATTTTTTCAAGGGATTCAAACAATATTTCCTTAGATCCATGTGATCTAATATCGCAGTAAGGCTAAGGAGTTGAGTGAGACAATATCATAAAATCCAATGGTATCCATACCAACAAATACTGAGTATGTTTCATCTTCTGTGGAAGATAAGAAGTAGTTATTATATATGCAATGATTTTTCCAATTCTTGGAATCACGCCTAGTAAGTGAAGTGTTATCATAATATAAATTATGATATTCTTACTAACCAATATTTAAAGTTCTGATAGTGGAAAAAAGGGATATACTTAGGTATACTATATCTTGAGAATTTTTACTCAAGGAGATGAGGTTGCAAATAGTATAATATCCACATGGTGGAATCATGGTGGAACCAACTACTAAAGTCATGAATCAGAAAAAACATGATCTTTATCATGTTAGATCTAACAATTTTGGTTAGAAAGTTAGCTCTAGTCCAAGTGTGAGTGTTGAAATAGCGGGTGCCCTAGAACCAACTATATAGTACTTTTTATTACCAAATCATGTGTACAGTTATATATACATGATGAATACTTACCTTTATAGTGTAGATATTTTTGCATCCACTATTTAATGGTAATGTACATATATTAATTATCATTTAAAAAGGTTATAGAAGATATCATTATATAATCAGAACCTAGAGATATAGTGACTTTAATATTAAATATATTTCATATGGTCTAGATACATCATACTGACTGGACACAGTAGATGTTTGACCATCGGGTGTTGGAGGATCGTAATCATTGAGAATTATTCTCATGAATTTCGCACTTGGTGATCTCTAGTAGTGAGATCATGAGGATAGACCTGCCAATAGGAACACCATATGTTTCGGGTTTCATTGGATGTTGCTATCTATGGATATGTGTATTAGTCTCATGAATTGAGATCATTATCAATGTTTGACATTTTATCATATACTTTGATTCAAGGAAAGAACCATGATAATGAAATACTGGTGAGGTAGCTTGTGTTGGGTGCGTCATTGGCGGTATGAAATTGTTTGAATGGTCAAGATAGGATTTGTCACTTCCAAGTTAAGGAAGTACTATATCTTAGGCCTTATTGATCAGGATGGTAGTACCTTGATAAATCCATATCCATGGTATTTTAAGGTAAATTCATCCATTTAGATCAAAAATTAATAATGCAAGAAAAGGTTTATGACATGGGTGTGTGTCCTACTTTATGAGATATTAAAGAAAAAGTGATTATACTACACAGTGCATGTCTGTAGGTTGGTTTTCATTACTATAACTATCCATATCTCTTTAGGGTCCATTATGGGTTTCTAGATCCCACTCTTGGTATATGAATAGTATTAACTAATAGAGATATTAGGGCTCAGAGGTTCACACACAATAGCATATTGTGAATAGGAGTTTTGGACATGGTGGGGCCCATCACTGGGGTCTAGATTTTGTTCAGCGTTGAACGATCACCAAAGGAATAAATAAATTCATATTATTCAAGTTAAGAATAATTTGTATTGAATTTATTTATTATGTAGAATATTATTTTAATGAATATTAGTTTAAAATATTTAAGGTTTGTTTAATATTTTTGGGAATGACGAGTCAGGTTAATGGCTTAGGTTTTATCACGTAACATATTTATTATATTATAAGAAAGTGATAAATATATAAATGGTATTTATGGTTCAGTACAGTAGTCATAATATATCATTTATTTAGTGAGAAATAAATATTCAGGTATCAGGTGTATATTTCAGATATTAATTAATTCACTATAAATAGAGGAGAGAGTTCTCATGCTATATATTATTCACTACTCTAATTTTAAGAGATTATATCTATTCTCTCTTTATTGATTCTTAGATAGATATGCTCCAGTTCTAGGTTCTTGATCACAGTTCTTCTTCGAGGATCGATGGAGAAGAGTAGTGGTGATCGTCGAGACGTCGATGATCAGGGATGTTGATGCTAGATCTAAAGGTTTTGATGTGATCTGTTTTTTTTCTTATATATCCATCATGGAATTGGTAATTATTTTTTGAATCTTCATTATCTATTGTGTGTGATTCACAAATCATTATGGTGACTGATTCCTCTCTCTTCTATTGTTCTAAAAATTGATGAAAGGGAGATTCTTAATTGGGAACTCTTGGTTTAGGGTTCTTCCTTGTTTCCTTTATCCCTTGATTGTTCTTGGATTGTGGGTCCTGTGTGAGTGTTGGAATTCTAAGTGTTTTGAGGTGGTTGGTTTTGTATAAAGTCATTTTCTTATTAACTGATCATTCATTTCTTATTTTAAATCATTTTTTAAATTATTAAAGGCATGGTTTATAATTATTGAAATGTGCATGTTTTGGATATATGTATGAAAAGGAATTATCCCTTGGTTTTGTTGATGAAAAGTGATTTCAAAGAATATTTTAATTTATGGAAAGTGATTTAAAATCATGTGCTGTGTTGATGAAAAATGCTTTAAAAACATGGAGTATGAAATTGATTATCCTCGGTATAGGAAGAGTGCATGAGAACCTAAGGTTCTTAGGAGGGGTGGAAATGTGACAAGCATGCTAGGAATGGTATGTTTTTTATCAAGGATATATGATTAAAACTATAAATAAACTATGGATTTCATTAAATTGTCATGGAGTTCACTTATATGGTTTTTCTTTCATCCCTTTTCATTTTTTGTCCTAGGGACTTGTGGTGCACACTAGTCATGGTCATTTACTAAGGTATGAGAATTTTAGCTAGCCCAAACCTAAACTACCCTATGAATCATTTTCACGTTTCTTATGTGTCTGAAATATTTTTTATACATACTTGATTATACATGAAGATTGACATAACTTTTTATGTTTCAAAATCATTGAAAATAAAATTGTTTCCATAAAAATGTTTAAAAATTTGGTTTCCTTGGAAAGGTTTTGTGAACTATCAAAATGAGGGTATTTCCATGTCATGACATAAACTATGAAACTATACTTCATGACTTTTTTTAAATGAGTATAATTGGTTCCTTATATTGAAGTCTACTTATGGAACACTTGATGGGACCCCATTGGGATCAATTTTTCACACCCTGTACATACCATTAGCTGTGTGTATAACTTGTTTTATCTTAAATAGGTAAGATAAATGTGCCTCAAGGAGGATGTCATGACCCATCCCCCGGGGCCCGTGTCGTGAATACCCCAAGCCTGCCTTCTATAGGTCAGGGGCTGGCGACTAGCACCAAAGGCGTAATTCCCTAAAATTGGGAAGGCATTTCCTTTATAAACTATAAGCACGCGTAACCAATCACACAGAAAGATAGGAACACAAGTAAACTGAACTGTAAACAAAGTGAGTGTGGTAAGTAGATGGGGACAGAATACAAGCCCAACTGGAAAATACAAGTACAACTAAAATGTAATACAACTGAAGAAAGGGAAAACAACTATTGGGTTGTCCTCTGGGTTCCTACCTAAAGGGTGGGTACAGATCGCCTCCTCAGCACTCCATGTCCGTCCATCTCCTCTGCGTACTGACATGCCATATGGTGCACCTCTGGGAACTGTCCAGTCCTGGTACTCTCAGCCTCATTCAGCATTTTCTATCATATACATCCAACACAACAAGGTGCAGGCATAGCCCATGCAGGGGTGAGTATAACGATACTCAATAGGGACCTTGAGACCCTCAAGGTCTCACAAAAATCCACCAAGGATAAACCGCAAAGTATGAAATCAACAGATAACCCTAATTAGGTATATTCCCATACATATACCTAAGTTATCAAGTAATCCATCTCAATCATGAGGAAAACACAAAAAACTGACTCAGTTCAACCAGGATTTTATTCTAGGGGTAGTATCAAGTAACATCCCCAGTCACATTATCAAAACCTCAGCTGCTGGAGAAATCCTCCTCTATCTAGTACAGTGGGATTTCCATGACACCAAGTGTGCTTCCCACTAACCTTGGACTGCTGAGGTACTCCTCCTGTTGAGTATCGTGGTTCTGTCACATCACACAGAGGCGCTCCCTATTGTGGGTCTGTCGTGTCACCAAGCGCACTCCCCCTTGTAGCCTACTGAGGTACTCCTCCTATCGAGTACCATGGGTCTGCCACGACACCAAGGCGCTCCCCACTGTGGGTCTGCCACGACACCAAGGCGCTCCCCACTGGGCTAGTAGAGTCACTCCGAGTCAAAATGGTCAGCAATCGTCAGGTCTCAACTAGCTACTAGTTCTCCGTACTAAGGTCGATCGTCTCCAGGAGGATCCGCTCAACGATATACTGGTCCATACTCCAACTATCATGAAGTCCCACGAAGAAGTATCTCAAAGGACCACCATGTCAAGGGGGTCTCAATGCAATAGATGGCGCATCAATCGGACGTCCGGTCTGTGAGTTATTAGCCTTTTAGTTCCGGGGGCTCGGTTGGATTTTTGCTCGATCCAACCTGACCGTACCTAAACTATACCCAAAACTCTAGTAGGGTATACTCAAATGGTCTGTCTCACTCCAAGATTTCCAACACCGCTGATGGTTTGTGAAATGGACTTCCGGTGCCAAAGATATGGCCGAAGGAGCGTAAAAGGTCATAGTGGGCCCAGGTCCGGTCTGACTCTGTCGGACCGACCCGGAATGGGTCGACATGGTTTGGGTAGACCCAACCTAACCTGTTGGGTCTGGCCCGGCCCGTTGGGTAGGTCGGCCCCTTAGGTTCGGCCCGGCCCACTTGGGTCAGCCCAGCAGGCCACGAGGGACCGTGGAGAGCCGTGAGGGCGTGGACCGACCGAGGGTCAGTGCGAGGGAGGTTTGGCCCAGAGGGCACCGTGAAGGTGGCTCAGCCCAGGGAGCGGGGCCGGTTCGGCTCGGAGGGCTGCGGGGGCGCGGCATAGGGCGGATCAGCCCAGAGGTCGGGGTGGCGCGGCCGGGGCCAGTTCAGTCGGCGGGTGGCGTGACCGGGGTATGTTCGGCCGTGAGGACGGAGTGGCCGGGGTGGCTCGGCTGGTGGATATCATGGCCAGGTTGGCCTGGCCGGGAGGTTGGGGTGGCCGGGGGCCGGTTCGGCCGGGCGCCGCGAGGGGCGCAGGCCAGTTCGGTCGGGCACTGCGTGGGGCGCGGGCCAGTTCGGTCGGGCACCGCATGGGGCGCGGGACGGTTCGGCCGAGTGCCATGAGGGGTGCAAGACGGTTCGGTAGAGCGTCGCATGGGGTGTGGGCTGGTTCGGTCGGGCGCCGCGAGGGGCGTGGGCCGGTTCAACCGGGAACCGTGACGGGTGTGGGCCGATTCAGCAGGGCTCCGCGAGGGGCACGGACCGATTCAGCTGAGCGCCGTGATGGGCGTGGGCTGGTTCGTTCGGGCGTCGCGGGAGGTAAAGGCGGCTTGGCTTAGGTAGAAAGCTTGGCTCGGGGCAGCGGCTCAGCTCGGCGACTCGGCATGGCGGTGGTTCGGCAGCGGTGCGGAGCGGCGAAGGCCGCGGGTGGCGAAGCTCTATTGCCTTTGTCATCTTCCTCCATTTCAAAGAACACCTAAAATCAACACAAGGATTATAGAGAGGACGGGCCATGTTATTTTGGCCCTCACTCTCCGCATTAGGGCGGTAGCATATGGTTCAACATAAAAATAATGAAGAACATCAAACCCTCCCGCAAAGATTATTCCCAGGACGCAAAAGAAAACATCTGCATTCTTTGTTTTAAAAGAAAGTAAGAACATGGGAATATAATCATACACAAAATTAAACCCCTACCTCGTTCGCTTGATGGAATTGGCGCAAGAAGGTAGTACGGTCGTCGATTCTCCATAGGTGAGGACGTCCCACGTTGGAAGAAGTCCCGAAGAAGAAGGTCGAAGTAGGTCGGTGTTCTTCGTTGGCGGAGCATTCTTCATTGGGGAGCGCGTTCTTCGTGGGAGAACGCGTTCTCCATTGGAGAGCATAATCCTCCAAGTGTTGGGCATCGCATCACTTTACCAGTTCTTCGTCGCTTGGTGAATCCATCCCAAATCCTCCTCCCAAGCTCCATATATATAGGAGAGGGGGGGAGGTAGGTAGCGATCATTGGAATTTATGATGGATCATTTATTAGGAACCTTCCTAAATTCCAACGACATTGTTACTTAATTTAAAAAAAGGTAAGCCAATTAACTAAGTTGGCACAATTAATGGGGTGTGTTGGCATCATTAATGTGGATGAAGCTCAAGAGGCTCCTCCACATTACAAAGGGGGTTCAGAGGTTTCCTCTCCCCCCATTAACAGGGTCGGGTGGTCCCCACCACAATAACCTCTCATGGGAGGTTAAGGTGTGGTGGTCCCCACAACCATAACCTCTCATGGGAGGTTAAGGTCTGGTGGTCCCCACTTCTAACCTCCACATGGAGGTTTTAACAAACAAAATAAAAATAAAGCTACACAACTTTATTTTTATTCACGAAAAAGACAAAAACTATCTTTCACTCTCGACCCACTGCCATCGAGGTGAAAGTCTCCTTAAGTGAATATTGGTGCTGCGAGTTCAATGGTACCCTCGGATTTCAATTCTGAGCACCAGTTCAAAAGTTATAAAAATACACTCGCACATTTACTGAACGTACCCAAAAAAAAGTTCAGAAATTCATTCTAGGCACTCCGGGCCTCGGAATCACGCGCCGTCAATTTTCACGGACTTTTAAAATTCCCATTTATTTAAAAAAAATACATGGAAATTTCATGTCTTTACATTCTCCCCACCTCAGGCTTTACGTCCCCGTAAGCCACAACTCAAAACTAAGAGAAAAAGTGGGGGTAATGAGAACGCATCTGAGCCTCATGCTCCCATGTGCTCTCCTGGAGGTTCCCGTACTACCAGTGAACGCACACTAGAGGTATCGACCATCCACGAAGGACCCACTCCTATCGATCCTCAATCTCTATTGAAACCTCCATAAAAGTCGCCCCATCGTCGATGTCCAGCTCACCATGGTCGATGATGTGAGAAGGTCCGTGCATGTATCTACTCAGCTGGGATACGTGGAAGACGTTGTGCACCCGGTACAACTGAGGTGGAAGAGATAAGCAGTAAGATACCTCGCCTACTCTATTGAGGACCTGGAAAGGTCTGATGAATCTCATAGATAAATTTCCACCTTGGCCAAATCTCTGTAGACCTCATTAGGGTGAGATCCATAGAAAGACGTGTTCACCATCCTCAAACTCTAGAGCCATCCATATCCTGCCAGCATACGACTTATGTCTGCTCTGTGCAGTCCTCATCCCCTCCTAGATGATCTGCACCTTCTCAATGGTAGCTCGTACCATCTCTAGTCCCACAAGTGCTGACTCCCCTGGGTTAGTCCAGCACAAAGGTGATCTGCAAGTTCGCTCTTAAAACACCTCGAAAGGTGCCATCTTAATGGTGGAGTGATAATTGTTGTTGTATGAAAACTCTACCAAAGGAAAGTGATCCTCCCAGCTGTAACCGAAGTCGAGGACACAAGTGCAGAGCATGTCTTCATGGGTCTGAATGGTCCGCTCAGTCTGACCATCCGTGTGATGATGGAAGGAGGTGCTCAAATTAAGATGTGTCCCAAAATCCTCCTGCACCTCCTTCCATAGTCGGGAAGTAAATCATGTGTCATGATCGGAGACAATCGTCGAGGGTACTCCATGTAGCCACACAATCTTCTGCACATAGAGGCATCCCAAGCTCTCTACTGAAGCCTGCTCTCTGATTGGTAGGAAGTAGGCCGACTTGGTGAGTCAGTCGAAGATCACCCAAATCGAGTCATGACATCTAGATGTACGTGTATGTCCTATCATGAAGTCCATGGATATATCATCCCACTTCCACTCTAGGGCCTCTAAAGGATGAACCAAGTCTGCTAGTTCATGATGCTCTGCCTTCACTTGTTGGTAGGTGAGGCACCAAGAGACAAACTTTGCTACTACTTTCTTCATTCCCAGCTACCAGTGTTGTCGTCGGAGATCCTGATACATCTTCACCACTCCTGGATGTACCGCTAGAGGGGATGTGTGGAACTCCCTCAACACTTCCTCTTGAAGTGACACTGGTACCATGGTACTTCCTCTGAAGAGGATGACGTGCTCCCCACATTTGGAAAATCCATCAGGTGTCTGTCCTGTGGATATCTGACCACGTCATGTCTCGCAGTCAGCGTCCCCATGCTGAACCTCCCTGACTCGCTGAAGAAGTGGGGGAGTGACTGTAAGAGACTGTAGAAAGGCTGCTCTATCTCTATCCAAAAAGGATATCTACAAAGCGGCTAGCTGCTCCGTCGCCTCACCTAGCAGTTGTATACCAAACCTCCTATTGAGTGCATCTTCAATAATGTTCCCCTTCCCAGGAGTATAGATTATCTCTAAGTCATAGTCTTGGAGGAACTCAAGCCAATGTCAATGTCTCAGGTTCAGGTCCTTCTGAGAGAAGATATACCTGAGACTCTTATGATCAGAGTACACTGTAAAATGTTTTCCCATAAGATAGTGTCACCACATCTTCAAGGAGAATACCACTACAGCTAACTCCAGGTCATGGGTAGTGTAGTTCTTCTCATGATGTCTCAGCTGCCGAGAACCATATGCGATCACTGCTCTCTCCTACATCAGGACACATCTGAGTCTGGTCCTTGATGCGTCGCAGTAAACTACGTACCCTACGCTCTCCTCTAGAAGCCTCAAGATGGGGGCACTATTTAGCCTCTGCCTCAGCTCCTAAAAGCTATTATGGAATCTCTCTAACCACACGAAGGGTTACCCCTTTTTTCCAATGCTGATAGTGGTGCTGCAACTCTGGAAAAATCTGACACAAATCTCCGGCAGTATCCAGCCAACCCCAAGAAAATTTTTACTTATATCACACTCCTGGGTAGATCCCAAGCAAGTACCACCTCAATCTTCGCTAGATCCACTGTAACTCCAACCTATGATATGACATGTCCCACGAAGTGAACCTCTTAGATCTAGAACTGGCACTTCGAGAGCTTACCATAAAGCTGGTTCTCTCATAGTGTGTCTAGTACTACCCGCAAATGATAGGCATGATCCTCCTTAGTAGTCGAGTGATCAGAATTTCTTCGATGAAGACTATGACAAATCGAGCAAGGTACGGCTGAAATATCCTGTTCATGAGTCCCATGAAAATTGCTGGAGCATTGGTTATGCCGAATGGCATGACTAAGAACTCGTAATGGCTATAATGACATCTGAGAGTTGTCTTCTGCACATCCTTGTCTCAAACTCTGAGCTGGTGATAGCCTGATTTGAGGTCTATCTTCAAGAACCACCGTGTTCCCTTTAGCTGATCAAAGAGTTCATCAATCCTCGGAAGAGGGTACTTATTCTTCACGGTCACCTGGTTCAGGCGCCGATAGTCAACACAAAGCCTCAAGCTCCCATCCGCCTTCTTGGAGAACAGAATCGGGGCTTCCCAAGGAGAAACACTAGGCCGGATGAATCCCTTCCCCTTCAAGTCCTCTAGTTGTACCCACATCTCACGAAGCTCCGTGGGAGCCATCTGATACGCTGGTGTAGATATAGGTGTCATCCCAGGGTACAAGTCAATGTAAAATTCCACCACTCTATGAGGAGGTAGACCCAGAACATCATCAGGGAAGAAATTCATGTACTGGTCCACCACTACAAGATAGCTTGGACTCTCTACATCAACCACTCTGAGGGTGAGGCTAGCCAACTGATGAGTGATCGGCTGCACTCTCCTTCGGGTAAGTCCATCCTGTGCTGCAAAGGCTCCCTTATTGCCAGTGATGGTAAACCTAGTCCCATCCATGCAGACACACCACACTTTTCACCTAATACAGTCTATCTGAACTTGGACTGTAGATAACCAGTCCATACCCAAGATGACATCGTATGGCCTCGATGCTGTTACTAGGAGATCCCAGCCGAAGCTCTTGCCTCCTAGAGTAAGCTCACATTATCGGCACTAGTGCATAATCATCGAATCTACTCTTGTAGGAATATCTAGTCATAAGGATCGAGCTAAAGGCTCCGTCAGAATCTCCAAGCTCCGAATGAGGGTAGTGGAAATGAAAGAATGACTAGCACTTGTGTCTATAAGAACTGAAGCTAAGGTGGAATGGACACAGATGGTACCTCATATCATCTTCGGAGCGCCATAATAATAGGACTCAGCTTCATGGAGCTAAGCTCTCCCCTATCCACCTGCTCCCTACGGTCGGGTTGGACCTCCTGGTGGTGGTGGTGGTAACATCTTGAAATGTCTCCCACCGCCAGCTGCACAGCCATCTCCTCTACCACATCTGCCTCCTCCTTGTGGACCTCCTCGGTCGAACCTCTATCTCTGCCTGGGAAGTCCTTAGACCGTCTTCTAATAATCCATACAGCGGTTCTGATAGTCACGAGCCATGTGACCATGCCCATCACATGAGAAACACTGCCCGCTCCTGGCATGTTTGTCTCTACTTCAGGTTCCCCACACAACTGATCCTGAGTCATGCAATTGTCCACCTGTAGGTATGGTTCTCTTGGACCATTGTGATATTTGTCTACTGCCAGCTACAGAAGACTCTACTATGTGATGACTGGTGGTAGATCTCGCTACTAGAGACTGCTCATCAAGAAAACTCTCCACTGAGAGGGCTCTCTATAACACTCATGTCTGAATCGGGATGCTGAGTGAGATCACTGAAGCCTTGATCTCCCGCCTGAGTCCCTAGTCAAAGGTCCAGGACCTGAAGAATGGGTCCCACACCATATCAGCGGAGTAGCGTGAGAGGTATGTGAACCTCGCTGAGTATTGAGCTACAGTCATTCCGCCATGCTACAGATGAAGTAGCTCCTGAATGCACATTGCGCGAAGAGTTTCTGGAATAAACTCCACCCGAAATAGGCTCTCAAAGTCTGCCCAGAGAAGTTTCACCTCTTCGTGGACCTGGAACATCAAGCTCCACCATCTTCCTACTTATTCCTTTAGAAATCTTGTAGCAAGAATCACCATGAGGTCTACTGGTGTCCCTACTAGTCTGAAAACTCTCACCACAGCCTCCATCCAATCCTCAGCTGTTAGTGGGTCTATCTCTCCCCTGAACTTGGGTATCCTATGGTGCTAGAACTCGTATAACGCGCTCAAGCGGTGTGCACTCTATGTTTCTGGGGTTGGTGGCATCGGTGGACCAACAGGGTATATTACCACTGGTGCCTCCACTGGAAGAGGTCCCTGCACTAAGGCCTCATCGCTCGGTGGGCTTTTAGTGCATACAACTCTCGGAACTATATCCAGTTGTCTATGTGGAGGTATCCTAAAAAGAAACAGGTGTGCTACGATTAAAAGGTTATACCTGGTGAGCTGACCTGGTGAACTAACTTAAAGAAAACTTTTGAAAAAAACACACGCAATCAGTATTTTCGTGCACTGAGTCGGAAATCAGAAGTCAGGGTCCTGGTGTATGGATACGTTAGCCACCGCACCAAAACTGGACTCCCTGAACTGAAAACCACACTCACTACCCTTAACACTATTTCTTAAAATAAAAGAACGATCGTAGTCCTAAGTTCTACAGTAGAATCGACTCCTCTGATACCAATTTGTCATGACCCATCCCCCAGGGCCCGTGTAGTGACTACCCCAAGCCCGCATTCCATAGGTCAGGGGATGGTGACTAGCACCAAAGGCGTAATTCAATAAAACTGGGAAGGCATTGCCTTTATAACCTGTAAGCACACGTAACCAAGCACACAACAAGATAGGAACACAAGTAAACTGAACTGTAAACATAGTGAGTGTGGTAAGTAGAAGGGGCCAGAATACAATACCAACTGGAAAGTACATGTACAACTGAAATGTAATACAGCTAAATAAAGGGGAAACAGCTATTGGGTCATCCTCTGAGTTCCTACCTGAAGGGTAGGTACAGATCCCCTCCTTAGCACTCCACGTTCGTCTGTCTCCTCTGCATACTGACACGTCGTATGGTCCACCTTTGAGAACTATCCAGTCCTGGTACTCTCAACCTCAGTCAGTGTTGTCCGTCGTCTACATCCAACACAACAAGGTGCGGGCATAGCCCGTGCAAGGTTGAGTATAACGATACTCAGTAGGGACCCAGAGACCCTCAAGGTATCACAAAAATCCACCAAGGATAAACCACAAAGTATTAAATCAACAGATAACCCTACTTAGGTATATGCCCATACATATACCTAAGTTATCAAGCAATCCATCTCAATCATGAGGAAAACACAGAAAAACTGACTCAGCTCAACCAGGATTTTATTCTAGGGGTAGTATCAAGTAACATCCCTAGTCACATTATTGAAACCTTAGCTGCTGGAGAACTCCTCCTCTATCGAGTACAGTGGGACTGTCATGACACCAAGCATGCTTCCTACTAACCTTGGACTGCTGAGGTACTCCTCCTGTCAAGTACCGTGGGTCTGTCGCGTCACACAGAGACTCTCCCCACCGTGGGTCTACCGCATCACCAAGTGCGCTCCCCCTCATATCCTACTGAGGTACTCCTCCTGTTGAGTACCGTGGGTCTGCTGCGACACCAAGTCTCTCTCCACTGTCAGTCTTCCGAGACACCAAGTCTCTCCCCATTGGGCTAGTAGAGTCACTCCGAGTCAAAAATGGTCGGTAGTCGTCAGGTCTCATCCAGATACTAGGTCTTTGTACTAAGCTCTCTCGTCTCCAGGAGGATCCGCTCCACAAGCTATTGTTCGATACTCCAACTGTCACAAAGTCCCATGAAGAAGTATCTCAAAGGACCGCTACACCAAGGGGGTCTCAATACAATAGACAGCGCATCAATCGGACGCCCGGTCTAGGAGTTATAACCTTTTAGTTCTGGGGGCCCAGTTGGATTCATGATCGATCCAAACAGATTGTACCTCAACTATACCCAAAACTTCAATAGGATATACTCAAAGGGCCGTCTCGCTCCAAGATTTCAAGTTCTGTTGACGGTTCATCAAACGGACGTCCGGTGCCAAAGATATGGCTGAAGGAGCGTAAAGGGTTGTAGTGGGCCTGGGTCCAGTCCAACCCGGTCGAACCGACCCGATCAACCCCTTGGTTTCGGCCCGGTCCACTGGGCCCAGCCCAGCAGGCCGCGAGGGGCTGTGAAGAGTTGTGAGGGCGCAAAAAGACCACAAGGGCACGGACCGGCTGTGGGTCGGCGCGAGGGCGGTTCGGCCCGGAGGGCGCCGCGAGGGCGGATCAACCTGGGGCGCGGGGCCGGTTCATCTCAGAGGGATGTGGGGGCATGGATTGGGGCAGCTTGGCCCGAAGGCCGGGGAGGTGTGGTAGGGGTCAGCTCAACCGACGGGTGGCGCGACCGGGGTCGGTTCGGCCAGGAGGCCGGAGCGGCCGGGGTGGCTCGGCCGGCTGATGGTGCGGCTAGGGCGGCTCGGCCGGGAGGCTGGGGTGGCCGGGGGACGGTTCAACCAGGTGTCGTGAGGGGTGCAGGCTGGTTCGACCGGGCACCGTGAGGGGTGCGGGTCGATTCGGATGGGCGCCTCGAGGTGTGTGGGCTGGTTCAGTCAGGGCGCCCCGGGGGGTGAAGGCGGCTCGGCTCGGGGCGGCGGCTTGGCTTGGGGTGGCGGCTCGGCTTGGGGTGGTGGCTCTACTCGGGGCAACGGCTCAACTCGGCACAGCGGCAGTTCGGCGGCGGCGTGGAGTGACGAAGGCCGCGGGTGGTGGAGCGTCGTTTCCTTTGTCGCCTTCCACTATTTCAAAGAACACCTAAAATCAACACAATGATTACGGAGAGGACGGACCATGTTAGTTTGGCATGCACTCTCCGTATTCGGGTGGTAGCATATGGATTAACATAAAAAGAAAGAAGAACGTCAAAACCTCCTGCAAATATTATTCCCAGCCCATAAAAGAAAATATCTACATTCTTCATTTTAAAAGAAAGGAAGAACATGGGAATATAATCATACACAAAATTAAACCCCTACCTCGTTCGCTTGATGGCGTTGGCGCAAGAAGGTAGTACGGTCATCGATTCGCCATAGGTGAGGACATCCCACGTTGAAAGAAGTCCTGAGGAAGAAGGTCGAAGGAGGTCGGCATTCTTTGTTGGTAGAGCATTCTTCATTGGGGAGCACGTTCTTCATTGGAGAATGTGTTCTTCGTTGGAGAGCGTAATCCTCCAAGTGTTGGGTTTCGCGTCACTTTACCAGCGCTTCGTCTCTTGATGAAGTCGTCCCAAATCCTCCTCCCAAGATTCATATATATAGGAGAGGGGGGAGGTAGGTAATGATCATTGGAATTTATGACGGTTCATTTATTAGGAACCTTCCTAAATTCCAACGATGTTGTTACTTAATTTAAAAAAAAGGTAATCCAATTAACTAAGTTGGCACAATTAATGAGGTGTGTTGGCATCATTAATGTGGAGGAAGCTCAAGAGGCTCCTCCACATTAAAGAGTGGGTTGAGAGGTTTCCTCTCCCCCCATTAACAGGGGTCAGGTGGTCCCCACCACAATAACCTCTCATGGGAGGTTATGGTGTGGTGGTCCCCACCACCATAACCTCTCATGGGAGGTTAAGGTCTGGTGGTCCCCACTTCTAACCTCCACATGGAGGTTTTAACAAACAAAATAAAAATAAAGATACACAACTTTATTTTTATTCATGAAAAATATAAAAACGATATTTCACTCTTGACCCACTACCGTCGAGGTGAAAGTCTCCTTAAGAGAATACCAGCGCTGCTAGTTCAATGGTGCCCTCGGATTTCAATTCTGAGCGCCAGTTCAAAAGTTATAAAAACCCACTCGCATGTTTACTGAACCTACCTAAACAAATGTTCATAAATTTATTCCGGGAACTCTGGTCCTCGGAATCACGCGCCGTTAATTTTCGTGGACTCGTAAAATTACCATTTATTTAAAAAAATTCATGGAAATTTCAGGTCTTTACAAAGGATGCGGGTATCTATGTTATCAAGGAATTGTATTTTGGTGGTGACATGGTTTACATGGAGATGTGTTGTTTAACATTTTAAATACTTGGTTCATCCTATTTTTGTTTTTCACATTGTATGCCTTTTACTTGTATTACTCTTCCATTATTGACTATATATTGGTGTGTTGACCTTCTATACATTCTATCATTTATGTTTACCTTGGTTTTATTTTGTGGATGATACCATTCTCAAATTCATTTCTTGATTCCCAAGTGTTTTTTCCATCCCATGGTGATCGGGATCGCCCTTCAGGATTTACCATGAGCCAAATTGGGAGACCATTTTAGGGATGATTTAATATGGGTTGTAATTGGATTTAATATAGACATAAAAAATATGATCATGAGGCACAATAAGAGTTTTGTGAATTAGATGACCCACCAATTATAACACATGGAATTTCATAAACTATGTATTTGGTATAGTAGGGGTGCATGTTTCATATTCGTATTTCCATAATACCTAAGTTTTTAAAGATACATATCATTATAACATTCGTAATTTGATACATTTCTTACACAATATTTGATGATTAGCTAATTAGGGGGTGGTTGGGTCTATTTTTTATCATGTCGCTAGTTGAGGCCCTCGATTGAGATAGAATGAAGGAGTGTATGGTCATACCTATATAAGAAATATAATTTTATTATATATTTGGGTTATGGGAATTTGATTTTCTCATCCACTTAGATGAATTACATGTAACGTATTCATCAACCCAACCATTATATACTCAGAGAATCGAGAATGTATGGGTAACTGTATAGGATTAACATACTCTGTGTTCTATCATTACTCAGTGTTTTGGACAAAGGGATCATATGAAAATACATTCTTATGAATGATATAGTTGATGGACATAGGTATAGAGATATATGTGTTTAATGAAGATCATTCCAGATCCCTTTGTATCCTGAGTAGCATTGATGCTTTGCTAGAGGCCTCTCTTTGCTCACATTTAGGAATTCGGGAATTCATATTTTTTTCAACACTATAAAGGTATGTGGGGCCACATTTTATGGTTGACTGAGTGAGGATTGAGCTTTAAAAAACTTCTAGAATTATTCTAAAAGTGTTAAGAGTTTATCTAAAATGTGTTTTAGATAGATATTTACAATTTTTTTTGCATGATGTGATACACAGTGACTTTGATAATAGCTTTCTAATTTTATTTTGGAAGACATCAAAATGAGTTTTGGATATGATTTCACAAAGTATTGTATATGATACCATAAAAAGTAAAATAGAACTAAGTATATTAGGATTTATTTCAATTGGGATATTGAAGGAGATATTTCATAAAGGTTGTACACATTTTATATGTTTAAGATGATATCAAAATATACAATATCTACTTATCATATTGTGTGACAATGTAAAATCCAAGGCATATAATATGCCATTGGTTTATGATATCATAAGGAGGGGTATAGAGATACCACACCACTTCCTATTCCTATTTTATTGTAAAATAAATAAATATAATAAGTGTTATAATTTGGGAATGAATTGCATTCTATGATACATTGGGAAATTGAATGTTAAGTGTTATCCTTCAACTAATCTTCCACATTAGGCTATCATTGATTATATTTTTCATAATATGAAATGTATGAGAGATCAAAATCACTTAAACATTGAGTACATGGTTGAACATTTACAAACATTGTAAATATATGGAATTACTCCGATGTTATGTAACATTTGAGTAAATGACATACAAGGCTCAATAATTTCCTTATTTCTATATAAAGTGATCAGTTCCCTTAATATGGGTGTCATGATCTTCTATGCTTCTTTCATATTCTCAAAAATCTATCTTCTTTGTCCTTATTTATCTTAAAAGAGATACTATCATATCATCAATTTAATGAAGATATCACCTAAGAATTGGGTGATTAATTTAGCACGTGGATACCACCACTAAATACTATTTTTTTATTTTCAAAATAATATATTTTATTCTTAAGTGGGAACTAGGAAAACCACCAATAAGCACAAAACAGAATTTAAATTTCAATTACATATCCATGAAATCAATTGTGGATCCTAATGAACCACCTCAATCATAATGTATGCATCATCCATCGCCTTTCGTCATGAAATTTTCATCACACACAACAAACTAACATCATTATCATTGACACCAAAACTACTGGAAACACCATCACCATCTAGAACAAGCATTCCAAAGAAAAAAACTAGAAACAACCAACCAATCTACCATCTTCACCATTTTCAAGAACCACATCATCCCAAAAACAAAACTCCATTATGAAACCACACCAAAAATATAGGAGAACCAATTTCATCATCTGTAGGATCGCATTATTGTAAAACAAACACTATAAAAACACCTAAACCAACCAAAAACTTCATAGATAAACTAGAATGATATCATTGTAGCAACACCCACCAGTGAAACGACAACCAAAACAATAACAACCAACACAAATCCAAAAAGATAACTTTAGAATGCAATATAATCAATCACTAACAAGAAAAAATCACTAAAAAACAAATAAAACATTACACATCCACCCATCATCATAGGTAATATTCTTTCAGTTATTCTATAGTGATCTTCATAAATAAATAATTAAAGACAACAATAGTATCCATAAATATTGAAAGGTGAAAATTTTTCATTTATATTATACAGGGTTTTGATTTTTCATAGCAAGGTGATCTTAAGAATGAGGTTTTTGATGTCTTTCACTAATTTTAACAAGTTTTGTTTAATCCTTATAAACTCATCAAGTAAATTTATAGATACTTATTAGGGCTCACATGTTGTGTCCAACTGAATTAAATCTTGTGTACCTTTTCTCCCTTGTATTTTTTCTACACCTCATTTCATAGGTGGTTAAAATAAATCGAAAAAATAGTCCAATATGTTTATTTTCCACATAGTTTGAAAAGGTGGGTCCTATTTACTATCAGAGGCCAACAATGAGTGATTTCAGTAGATAAAGTGTCTCAACTCTATACTGATAATTACTAGGTTCATACAAGACATTTGGAGTAGGCATGGGGGTTTGGTATCCTCTTAATAACATATGGATGATAAGGTTTGGGTCCCCCACATGCATCATAGAGACCAGTATTCCTCCAAGGATCATGGTTCGGTACTCTCTAGAAGTCTATTGTCAGATGAGAATTCATACATGGTAGGAAAAAAGAGTCGTGAATATAGAAACCCACAAAAAATTCATCTGGGTTTCCCTCATTACAATAAGGAAGTTAAAGGATACTAAGATACTAGAATATAGATTATGTGAATTCATTTATTCTCATACACCCCTTTGTTGATGTTTGTGCTTGTAATCCCAAATAAGGAAGGTTGGTATCATTGGTTGTTGACTCTCGACATGTTTTGATCTTGGATACCATCGTGGGTCATTTATGTCTAAGTAGTTACTCTCATTTATCATGCTTGTGGGATTGTGGTATGAGATGGAGAGTAAGACTCTACAAATAAGTATTATTGATGTTATATTGTTACCAAATCCTTATTTTTTTATTCCCATTAGTTGGATAATGATGTGAACTTATAGTTTGGTAATCCCTTGTTGAAGGAATCATTTTCAAGATATAGATTTCTCTTTTATGATGGAGTCAGTAACCTACATCAATATAGGAATGGGTCCTCTATTCAAAGGGTTCAGTACCCCATCGGCCTTCATTCTTACTTTAGTGGGGAACAAATCCCCGACTAAGATTACAGTGAGGTTTCATGGAATTTATAAAGCTAGGTAGCTTGGGTATTGTGGGTCTTCCATATTCAGGGATGATACCCCCTCAACCAAGGTATGTCCCCCATTAATGTGTGATTTGTAACATCCCAACTTGGAATCCACTGAGTAGTTCCCTAAGTTGGTTGGTCACATGGCCTCAAGAGTGCCTCTCTGTATACTAGAGGCTTCTGACTAGTAGTTAGGGTCCATGGTGGTATAGTGTGGAGACTATACCCTCATAATAATATCATCACAACAGTGTAATAGATGAATAAACAGTGGAATCATAATATTAATTAACAATATAATAAAATCATCCAGATAAAATAAATAGTCATCAATAGAAATATCTGGTACCATATACAAAATGATGTAATGTTATGCCTCTAAAAAGGGAATAGGAAAACATGGTAGTAGGCACATGTACATAGAGGTATTTCAAAAGAACCAAAAAGGCCAGAACAGCATCTCCAGATAGCGTCATGAGTTATATCTCAATCCATTACTCCCCACTCCCATGATAAAATAAAATCAATCATTGAAAATCAATTGTTTCCCCTATCTCTACCCACATCCATGAATTATTTCTAGGTAACAAATGGAAGCCTAAAAAGGGTGTGAGATATACTCATTAGGATACCATTAATGGTTTCTAGAAGTATTAAATCAGTTCATATAATATGATCAGTGTGAAGATATAAAAATGGTAAAGTGGTAATGTAATCTATAAAGGGTCAAATATGGTTCTTGAAGGACACTAGGCTAGCCCTACCTGATCATCCCCATGTTGGGAAAACCTCTGAATATATTTCATCATGAACATATACATATAAGTTTTTATGAAAGTATTTATATATATTTTATATATCTACAATTATGTTTATAGCCATATATTTACATAAGTAGTTCTATCCCAGACCTGAAGTGTAACTCAGGTGTCCATGTCTAGTCACTAGAATATCATAAGGTAGTAGGGGATGTCATTCCCAAGTATCATAAGTGATAAGGGTCTCCATTCCCAAGTATCATAGTTATAAGGGATTACATGCCTGAGTATCATGATTATAAGGGACTTCATGCCCGAGAATCACAAGTATAAGGGACCTGAGTATCATAAGTATAAGGGGTGTTGTGCCCAAGTATCACAAGTATAAGGGATGCCATACCTGAGTATCAAAAGTATAAGTCATGCCATGCCTGAGTATAACATGTATCATGGATTCCATTTCTGGGTATCTTATGACATAATAGTCAAATAGAATTTATAATATATTAATGTTCCAATTTAATAAGGTCATAACTATTTTTTATGTAAAATCATGTGATGTGGTTGCACCAATCACTTTCCATTTAATTCATTATAGTCATTGAAATTAGGATTCAATCCAAAACCATATATAATATGGTTTGTTTAAATAAGCATGTATAATACCAAGGATAATTCCATTGGCACACCTCAAGGGGTTTAAATAGTTTAGGGGAACCTAACCCAATAAAAACAAGAAGATTCTAGGTCATTTATATCAAGGATAATAAATTTAACAAGGGTTATGTGTATGTTTAAGGAAATGCATAAAAATATGATGTATGAAATCATGATGCATATTATAAAGAAAAATTACTTGAGGTATAATTACTAGACCACCTACCTTATAGTGGTATAAGAGTACCCATCCAATATCGTCTTCTAATTCATCCTAGAATAGAATAAAATAGTATAATGGATAAATGCCCTGAAAATAGGGCATATGAGATCACACCAAAATAACTTCATTGATAGGAGTAAAAATAAAGAAAGGTGATAAAGTAATAGAGAGATTACTAGTGGTTATCCAACATAACAAATGAAACTAGAATTGGAGTAAGGATGGAATAATGGCTTTAAATCATAACTTAAAGCTTAGAGGAGCTCAAAGGGAGGAGGATATCCTATTGTGAATTGGAGAGAAAAAGAAAGAAAATAGTTTTCTTAAAATATATGAGAGTAGAAAAGGTAATTCACCACTTTTTAATATGTCACATGGTTTGGCCACACAATTGGACAAACCATGCATTAACCATGTGCACCCCACTATCTAGGGATCACACCTCACACATCCTGTAGTGCACAGTTAGAAAAAACCATGTGCATCCTATGATCACACTCTATCTCAGCCCCCACAGACCCAAAGAACCCTTCACAAAGTTTAGAAAAACCATGTGTCACCCTTATAGGGTCACACGGTTTGAGGTTTACGGTTAGCACTAATCATGCGCTAACCATGCACCTTTTCTATTTTATCCATAACTTAATGCTCCAGGCTCCAAACAAGCTCTATAAACTCTTTATTTCATCTATGATGGATTATGAATGTTTAAAATTATAAAAAATGATTCTAACATAAATTAAAATTTCTTGTATCTCAAAGAAAAAATCAGGATCTTACAGTCTTCTCCCCTTAAAGCAACTCATACCTGATTTTCCCTTCCAATGGTGGTCAACCATCATCTAAGAATAACTTTATCCACTAATCATGTACATCAGACTCTCACTCCTAGATATCATCTTATACACGGTTGTGCATCCATATCACTCATACCAGAGGATCTGACCTTCCTCATAGAGACTTTTTTCTCTGGTCCATAATACAAATCAAGTACTCCTCAAAAGAATCATTCGCCTCTAACTCAACATCCTCGTGATCAAAATTATGAGATGGGTTGGCATGATATCATTGAAGCTATGATGTATAGAAGACATTGTGCATGGTTCAGTACAACTGAGGAAGATCTATCTGATAGGTTACCAACACGACTCTCTTCAATATCTCGAAATTCATAACATAACAAGGTGATAGATTCCCCTTCCATCTAAACCATCGATGCCCCGGTCTAGGTGAAACATGTAAGAAAACCTGACTCCCCACCTCAAAATATAGTGGTTGATGATGATGATTGGCATATTAATTCTTTCTAGACTGATCTATATATGTTATCTTTCTGATCAAATGAACCTACTTTGAAGCCTCTTAAACAAGACAAGGTCTAAGTAGTGTTTCCTCACCTGCCTCTAACTAGCACAAAGGTGAATAGCATGGCCTTCCATATAAGGACTCATAGGAAGGTTTTTGTATCAACTCTTGAAATTTTTTATTGTAAGAGAAATTGAAAATATGTGTGTTTTTCTCCCAAGATCCTCTTAAATCAAGTATGCATGATCAGAGCATGTCCTCTAGTACCTGTATCATCTGTTTTGACTAACTGTCAGTCTGAAGGTGAAAGGATATGCTCAAAATCACTTGAGAACCCAAATAATTATGTAACCCCTACCGGAACCTCAACATGAAATGAGAATACCTATCATAAATGATAGTATGAGGGACCCTTTTTAGTCTTACAATCTCATGGACATACAATCTCCCAAACTCATACACTAAAAAGATCTCTATGATAGGTAATAATTGAGCAACCTTCTTAATCCTGATAATGATCACTCATAGTATGTCACTGCCTCGAGGGGATCTCAGTAATCCAGTCACAAAATCCATCTTGAAATCATCCCATTTCAACTATGGGACCGATAATGACTATAATAAGCCAGTAGGACATTGGTGATCTTCTTTCACCTACTGAAATATAGAAAACTATTTATAAAAACAATGGTCTAACATTTCATCTTAGGACACCAATACTAGCGGCGCATGTCTTGGTACATCTTAGAAATCCTTGGGTGTATTGACCACTATAAAGCATGGTATTATCATATTAGTTCCTCACACATTTTTGTAGGCACCTAGACACATCCATGAACAAGTAGGATATCATCTCCATCGATAGACCAACCCTGTGGTGGATCCCCATCCAAAACACTCTCCCTTAGGAATAAGACTTCGAGATCAGAAAATTGCCTCCTATTTACTTTATCTAGAAGTGATGTGGTCACCACTAATTCCATAAGTAAAGGCTAATCATGAATCTCTTGAACCTCCATATTCATATCATAAGGAATATCCATCAACCTTCATTCATCACTGTCTTCCTAAACATCTTACATATAAGTCTTTTGTCTCAGAGAATCAGTAAATGTGTTACCCTTTCCAGGTGTATAGAAAAGCTCAAAGTCAAAGGATTGAAGATTTTCGACCAACATTTTCTATCTAAGGTTCAAGTCACACTTTGAAAATATATATTTGAGGATTTTTTGGTCTGTAATTACCAAAAACCACTCTACTATCAAGTAATGCCTCTAAAAACTCAAGTTATGAACAATAGATGCTAGCTCAAGATCATGTGTCGGGTAATTCCTCTCATGAGACCTCAACTGATGAGACACGTACACCATGAATCACTCCTCCTACATCAAAAATGATATAATCACAATACATGATGCATCACAAAACACTATATTGAATCTTCCTTGATATGGTAGAATCAGGATTGATACTGAAATCAATCTTACTTTAAACTCCTAAAAAGCCTTATAACACTCTTCAGAAAATAATAAATTTACACCCTTTTTTTGTCAAATTGGTAAGAGGTGTTGTAATGCATGATAAGTCTCAAATTAAATGTCTATAATATCCATCCATCCCCAATAAACTTTTTATGTAAAAGGAATTCTTAAGATGTTTCCAAGAAACAACTGTGCTCGACTTCTCTAGGTTAACTAATACCCATGTCTATGAGATAATGTGACTCAAAAAGTGAACCTTATCAATCTAAAAGTGGAATTTAGTGAGATTATCATATGGGTAGTTCTCTATAAATGTATTTAAAATTATCTCAATATATTTATCATGGTCATTCTAAGAATGATAATACACAAAGATTTCATCTATGAAGACTACGAAAACTGAATCCAGATATGGGTGGAAAACCAAGTTCATCAAATCTATGAAAATAGCTGGCATGTTTTTAAGAACAAACGGAATAATGAGATACTTATAAAGATCATACCTACTATGAAATGTTTTATGAGTTATTTCTGAAGGTATAACTCGTACCTAATGGTAGCCTGACCTCAAATCGATCTTGGAGAAAACCCTTGCTCCTTGGAGCTGGTTGAATAGTTCTTCAATATAAGGTCATGGGTATCGGTTCTTAATCGTAATCTTGATAAACTGATGATAATATATGAAAATTAGAAGTATACCATCCACCTTCTTGGTAAAAAGGGCTTTATAACCCCATGGTGAAGTTTTGGGTCATATAAAACCCTTAGCCTCTAAATCCTATAGCTACCTCTTCATCTCTTTCAACTCAATGATAGACATCCTATAAAGAGGAATTGATATCGGTGAATCTCCTAGCACTAGATAAATAGTAAAATCTACCTCTCTCTTAGGAAGTAGTTTGAAAAAATCACTAAGAAATAAATCTTTGAATCAATCTACCATCGGAGGGAAATATGTCTAACATGCTCCCTGATCATCTAGAAAAAGGATAGTAATTCAGATCATTACTCCACTCTATCCTTGATGATTTGGTCCAAATCGACTCACTTGGAAATCCTATTCACCATTTTGGAGATAACTATCTCACTCTGGTGATGTAAACGATACCCTATAGTGATATCAGTCCACATAGGTATCATAGGGGACCAACTAGTATATCATGAGAATGACATCAAATCTTGTCATCTCGTGGATGAAGAGGTCCCATAAGAAAATATAATTGCCTACCTCAAGGGGGAATTCCATGCACTGGAATACACTCTCCAATAGAATTTCCAGTGGATTTTGAAGTGTCATCACACCATAGGAGTAATAAATATTAAGTCCAAGTCTTTCCATAGTATTTATAGGGATAAATTAATTTGAAGTAACCATATAAAAAATAGAATATACTAAAGTAGAGGTTACCAAGATTTTACCTCTAACTGTAGATTGGTCGGTTCTTTGCTCCTTTGGTAAAGGCTGCACTGCATATATATGGCCAACTCCACATATGTTAGATACAACTTGACTACCCTGAGAAGGTATACCCTATAAGCGTTTCACATCTGAAGTCTGGTTACCTTGTCTATGACCACCTACTCTTACTGAACAGCCGGTAGTGATCAATCTACCTTTCTATCAAGGTGATACATATCCTTCTCCTGAAGGTGGATATGATATATACTCTCACCCACTAGGAATAGATAGAAAGGTCCTGTAAAAATGATGAATATTTCCCTGTCTGTCACATCCTTGGCATTCAACAGGGTCTCTGGGACATTGTATCCTCTTATTCCCTAGCTTCCCACACTAGTGAAAACCCATGTGACTATCAGTGGGTTCTATCTGGATACTTCTTCTCCCAAGAATAGTCTCAAAGTGAAATTTATTAGCAATGGTTGACCACTTATTTATCTCAGTTCTGAACCAACTTATCCCACACTGCTAGCTTCCCTTAGGTTATGCTCGCTGATGATGGCCTGGTTTACAATTTCCAAAATGGTGGTTTACCGAAAGATATTTACCTAGGATCGGATGCTATATAGATGCCCATCCTTAAATCATCTCACTATCACCAATGTGTTACTATCAAGAGTTGGTTCTAAGTGATGGAGCTCTGTGAACTGAGCAGAATAGTCCATCACAGACATAGTACCCTACAGTAGATGCATAAACTCTCTAGCTCAGTCTTTTATCAACATTTAAGGAAATAAATATTCATAAAATACTTTCTGAAAACTAGACTAGGCCATTCCCTAATGACAATATGCCAAGGTAATAACATCCCACCATTGATTGGTAGAATATTAGAGAATATACATAGTGAGCTTCACTCTTCTATTATGAGGTTTCTAAAGGTGCTTAAATATAGTCGGCATGGCCTCTAACCATGAATCTAAAACCTGGGTATTGTTATCCCCTGAAAACATGGGTGGATTTTGCTATTGGAATTCTCATTTCATCTCTACCATAGTTTTTGTAAGTTTTGGTTCTCCCTTCATAGTCTGCATAAAACAAAAGAATCCCTCTTTAATCTAGGCATCAATGCCCAAATCAGGTATAATATGAGATGCCTCAGGAGGCACTACTAGAGGTAACACTAGTAGCTTAAGTCCCACCACCTCTGAAGCATGATCATCACCACCCTCCTAGCACATGACTTGAGGATGTTGTGGTGGAATAACTCTACAAATTTCAAGCACACAAATCATATTGGATTTGATAACAGCATAAGAAACATGTATAAGAAAAAAATAGGTAGAAATACTTTCTATATAAATTTACACCCCTCTTCCTGCTTCTAAATCTAGGTTTGGGCGACGTGTAGACATAAGAACATAAGAGATGATTCCCACTGCCCGCTACGGAGGTTGGGTTAGGGTCAATCTCACTGTTATAGTTTAAAATTCCTTGTATACTATAACATATTATTACCTTGTTTTAGGTATTAATTAACCCTTTTTTGATCCCCTTTATGGAAGGTCTTGTTTTAGGGTCATTCCATGAGATGTTGGAAATTTTTGGAAGATTTTTGGGTAGTGCATAGTTGGCACACAATTTTCCCAAACTATTCACCCCCAATGTTATCCATGCAACCATGGTAGTGGTAAAATTCATGTTTGGTTCATGGTTTCCCAGCCCATGTGTCCCAAACTATAGGGGCACATGACTAGCACATAGCTTCCCCTAATCTCGCACCCCTCCCGTTAATTGTGTGAGCAACTTTTAATAAATCCAAATTTTAATTTTAAATTAATGACCCCCCCCCCATGTTTAAGTTTTTTAATCCCTCTTATCATCCCTAATATGATTTTACCTTCCTTGGAGGCTCCTTGGATGTGATTTTGGCTCCTTCAACCTCATCCTTTGGAGAATCAAAGTTCCAATGGAAGATCTGATCCCTCTCCAATGATTGAATCTTCTATAGGGTGTTTTCTTATGATCTTCCTTCCTCTCCTACTTATATAGTATTATATCATCATGTTTTGATGGATCTAAACTTTTTTTTCGATATAATCCTTTTCTTGTTAGATCTTGATTCTAGATCTGATTTGAAGATCTTCTTCACCTTTGATCATCGTTGGCATTCTTGTTGTTGGTGTTGGTCATTTGTTTTCCATGATTTAAGGTAAGTAGTTCCATTTGAGATTTCCCCTGTAATTTAAACCCATAATTGCTTAATTTTTTTTAAATATCTTTCAATTGATTTATAAAACCCTGATTTCACATGATTTGAAATTGGAATTTGAAATGGAATGGATTTTGAGAAAAACTCCCAATTCCAATGGAATTGGAATTATAAGGTGAAATTTAAAAATGATGGAATTGATGAAATGATTTGAGATTTTTTTTGAGAAATTGGATTAAATTGAAATTATAAAAAAACCCATTATTGGTTTTTGATTGAAAAGGAATTAATTGATGAAAAACCTATTTTATGGTTTTGAAATTGAATTGGCATATTGAAATTGAAAATTTTTTCAATTTAATTGTAAATAATGATTGATTTTAAATGAAATTATTTTCCCATTTTTTATTTATTTATTGATCACATGCAAGTCTGGGTAGTTACTGGGTTATTTGGGAAAACACACTAGTAACTTGATCCCCAAGCAATGGATTGATGATGAAAACTCTAACAAAAACCTTATTTGGCATGATTATCCCTAATGGGATATTGATTATTCCTATTTAGCCTGAGCCTAAGGGATGTGTGCACACATATTTTTCTATGATCATTGATTGAAAGTGTGAGGATCCTATAGCCAGAAACCAATATACTTTAAGGAAGATGACCATGGTGCTTGTTATGTTTGATTTGATTAAATATTTCATTGATTATAGAACTATTTTACACATTCCAAAGGATTTATATAAATACTTTTAAATAAATTTTTTATTTAAGAAATGTTTGAAATTTTTTCTATATATTAAAAATAAATCATGTTTTTTTAATATGAAAATGATCTTTTATGTCATGCCCAATTTTATTTAAATTGAAATCATGATTGGTTTATTATTGTAACATATATTATAGAACACTTTGTGTGACCCTATTGGGATTTATAGATCACATCCTACCTTTTTCTTAGAGTATTTTTATATTTTATTATGTCAGGTCTGAGTAAAGGGAAAACACCACTTGGAGGCGGTGAATGTTCTTGATCCTTTAGATCATAGAGTGGTGATGGTGACCAGTTGCACTTCTTTCCACTTATTACACAAGGATTCTGAGATTTTTTTTTTTTTTGGTTGACATTGTGGTTTCCTTTGAGTTGTTTATCTATATTCTTGGGTACTATTTTACTTATTTTACTTTTAGTAATTTTTCCTTATGGAGTGTTGATATACCTACTTGTATCTTATTATCTTACACTATTTTGTGGGGAAAATTCCCTCTTTATTATTGTATGATTTCATGTTCTAGTCACCAACCTGTGGGGATTAGAAATTCCCTTTGGTCCATGTCATTATCGGATTGGATACCAGGGTACCATGATATCTGGGTCAGTTTATGAAAAATTGGTATCAAGGGTGTAGTTTAATAATTTTTACTTGAAGTTGGTATGTGGTATGAGTTTTCTTGGTAGACAGGATATAGGATTAATGGGACATGGGAGGTAGTTATAAGCAAGTTCCTAGCCATCTCTTGTCATAATGAGCCTTAAGTCACTATGGGTGGTGGGGAAAAGGGTCTTTGATGAGTATTTTTATATGTTTCTAGTATTTTCCTAGTTTTATTAGAGTGTTCTAAAATCCTAGACTTTTGAATACCATTTTATTTGTTGATCTGAGTGTCTATAGTTAACATTTTTCTTGTTTTCTGTTGAAGTTGTGTAGCATCATGCCTCTGAGAATACATTTTAATCGATCTTAGGAGGGATATTTTGGTGAACCAGAGTAGGCTAACCCTACAGTTGACTAAAATATTATTAAGATAGTGGTGTGTGTTGCCCAAGCTCTGGTACAGGTAGCCACACATGTTCTTGTTTAGGATCTAACTATGGAACCTCGAAGGGATGACTCTAGAGATCATGGACAAGATATTATTCTATAAAAACCACCATATTTATAAGGATAAAATTATACTTAATGGGTTGGGGATTGGTTGAAAGGAATTGATTATCTTTTTGAGTTCTTGGAAATTCTTGAGTCAATTAAAGTGAAATGGGATACCTTCAAGCTTGAGGGACCAGGACGAATGTGGTGGGATTCAATGATGATGGAAAATAAGCATGAAGGATTGGAGTGGAAAGACTTCAAGGTTATTTTTACCAATTAGTTTTATCTAGAGGCCATGGTTTAATAAAATTATATATATTTTATTAATATTTAGCAAAGTAACAAGACTATGACTCAGTATGAAAACTTTTTTATTAAGCTGGTGCAGTTTGCTCATGAGATTGTGAATAATGAGAAGCTGAAGGCATGAAGATTTGATATGGGACTTCAAGATGATATTTGATCCCAATTTTTCATGATAAATTTTAATTATTATAATGATTTTCTAAATAGGGTGTTCATAGTTTAGTTTGAAATGGATGGTAAGTCGGGGTTGACAAGAGTTCCTTTTTTATAGTGAAAGTTATATGAGCTCCTTTAAGGGAAAGAGGAAGTGTGATTAGTCTCATGGTGGATCTCAATAGCAAGGTTCTTACATACCTCTTTTAGTTCCTGGTGTAGGCCCTTTGAATTTCTTCTAGTGTGGAAAGGCTAGGCATTTGAAACGGGTTTTCACTGAGGCACCCAAGATCTGTAGTTCCTATGAATGATCGGGTCACTTGCAGAAGTTATATTATAACTTTTCATCTCTACATAGTAGAATAGTCTCATTAGAACCTAAAAGTATTATGGTTTAATCATATGCTTTAAGACTATAGGGGTTTCAGTCATAGGCATCCAGAATGAAGCTTCTTCACGTAGTGGAAGAGTCTCCAGAGGAAGTCACTACGGCAAAAAAGGCATTTAGCGGCGGTTTTTTTTCGTTTCGCGGCGGTTTAAACCGCCGCCAAATCGATTGGCGGCAGTTTTAAAAAACCGCCGCGAAATCGGGCATCGGGAAACTATTTGTGGCGGTTTTCAAAACCGTCGCAGAACGTTTCGCGGCGGTTTTTTTATTTTTTTATTTTTTTTTTATTTTTTTTAATTTTTAGTTTTATATATTTATTTATATATTTATTTTTATATATATTTATTTATTTATTTATTTATTTATTTTTCGTATTTATTTATTTATTTATTTCGTATTTATTTATTTATTTATTTCGTATTTATTTTATTTATTTATTTTTCGTATTTATTTATTTATTTATTTTTCATATTTATTTATTTATTTATTTTTCGTATTTATTTATTAATTTATTTATTTATTTTATTTATTTTATTTATTTATTTTATTTATTTTATTTATTTTATTTGTTTATTTATTTTATTTTATTTATTTATTTTATTTATTTATTTTATTTATTTTTCATATTTATTTATTTATTTATTTATTTTCCGTATTTATTTATTTTATTTATTTTATTTCGTATTTATTTTATTTATTTATTTTATTTTATTTATTTATTTTATTTATTTAATTTCATATTTATTTTTTATTTATTTTATTTCGTATTTATTTATTTTATTTATTTATTTTATTTATTTATTTCGTAATATTTTATTTACTTTATTTATCCATGCATGCACATCCCATGCACATGCACATGCACATCCCATGCAATATAAAGAAATTCTGCGTTTGGTGAGATTTGAACCCCTAACCTCTTGGATATTATCCAAAGACTTTACCACTCCAGCAAGCTCGCCATGTGGTTAATAAACAGAATTTAATATACTTATATATATTAATTGAAAAAACAAATAATACATAAATAATAGATATAAGCTCAATAATAATAAATAATAAATAATAAATAATAAATAAATATAAATATAAATATAAATAACAAATAATAATTAAATATAAATAATAAATAATAAATAAGGAATAAGGAATAATAAATAATTAATAATAAATAATACATAATAAATAAATATAAATAACAAATAATAATTAAATATAAATAATAAATAAATAAGAAATAAGAAATAAGAAATAATAAATAATAAATAAAGATAAATAATAAATAATAAATAATAAATAACAAATACATAATAGATATAAATAAGAAATAATAAATAATAAATAATAGATATAAATAATAAATCATAAATCATAAATAATAAATAATAAATAATAAATAATAAATAAATATAAATAATAAATAATAAGAAAATATAAATAATAAATAAATATAAATAATAAATAATAAATAATAAATAATAAATAATAAATAATAAATAATAAATAATAAATAATAAATAATAAATAAGGAATAAGGAATAATAAATAATTAATAATAAATAATAAATAATAAATAAATATAAATAACAAATAATAATTAAATATAAATAATAAATAAATAATAAATAATAAATAATAAATAAAGATAAATAATAAATAATAAATAATAAATAATAAATACATAATAGATATAAATAATAAATAATATATAATAAATAATAGATATAAATAATAAATAATAAATAATAAATAAATATAAATAATAAATAATAAATAAATATAAATAATAAATAATAAATAAATATAAATTATAAATTATAAATAAATATAAATAATAAATAATAAATAATAAATAATAAATAATAAATAATAAATAATAAATAAATATAAATAATAAATAATAAATAATAAATAATAAATAATAACTAATAAATAAATATAAATAATAAATAATAAATAATAAATAATAAATAATAAATAATAAATAAATATAAAAAATAAATAATAAATAATAAATAATAAATAAATATAAATAATAAATAACAAATAATAAATAATAAATAATAAATAAATATAAATAATAAATAATAAATAATAAATAATTACTAATAAATAATAACTAATAAATAAATATAAATAAAAAATAAAAAATAATAAATAATAAATAATAAATAATAAATAAATATAAATAATAACTAATAAATAATAAAAAGATATAAATAATAACTAATAAATAAATATAAATAATAAATAATAAATAAATATAAATAATAAATAATAAATAATAAATAATACATAATAAATAATACATAATAAATAAATATAAATAATAAATATAAATAATAAATAATAAATAATAACTAATAAATAATAACTAATAAATAAATATAAATAATAAATAATAAATAATAAATAAACATAAATAATTAATAAATATAAATAATAAATAATAAATAATAAATAATAAATAATAAATAAATATAAATAATAAATAAATATAAATAATAAATATAAATAATAAATAAATATAAATAATAAATAATAAATAAATATAAATAATAAATAATAAATAAATATAAATAATAAATAATAAATAAATATAAATAATAAATAATAAATAATAAATAATAACTAATAACTAATAACTAATAAATAAAAACTAATAAATAATAACTAATAAATAAATATAAATAATAAATAATAAATAATAATTAATAATTAAATATTAAATATTAATAATAAATAAATATAAATAATAAATAATAAATAATAAATAAATATAAATAATAAATATAAATAATAAATAATAATTAATAATTAATAATTAATAATTAATAATTAATAATTAATAATTAATAATTAATAAATAATAAATAATAACTAATAAATAATAACTCATAAATAATAACTAATAAATAAATATAAATAATAAATAATAAATAATAAATAAATATAAATAATAAATAAATAGTAAATAGTAAATAAATATAAATAATAAATAATAACTAATAAATAAATATAAATAATAAATAATAAATAATAAATAATAAATAATAAATAATAAATAAACATAAATAATTAATAAATATAAATAAAAAAAATAAATAAAAAATAAAAAATAACCAGTTACAAATAATAGATAATAAATAAATTAAAGTATATTATAAATAATAAATAATAAAGGAAACACATGAAAAAGTATGAAAAGACGTGATAAGGGATGAAAAATCATGAAAACGCATGAAAAATGATGGGGAAGCATATGAAGAATGAGGCATTAGAAAGAATGAGAACGCATGAAAACTCGTGACAACTCTGGAAAACTCCTTAATAATTCAACATAATCATCATAATAACCCATAAAAAACCATTGATAAAGATAATAAGTCATGGAAACCCAAATAAACAGTAATAAATGGAGCTACCGTTAAAACTCGTCAAAACAGTCATAAAGAGACAAAAACATTGGACTCACATTAACGGAGATAACATATGATCCGAGAGTCTGTTTTAGATCCGCGACCTGTCAAATCAAAGATCCTGAAACGATCTTCAACCTGAAAGGTTAAAGAGTCCGAATGGACAGGCGGATCAGAAGTTAAGACCATTTAAAAAAAACTGACGGGGAACGGGTGCTAGAAACGAGGCATTGAAAAACATAACAAACCCGATACCAACTAAAAAGGCCATAACATATGATCTAGGAGTGCATGTGGGCGCCGCGACCAGTCAAACTGAAGCTCATCGAACCAGCTATGATCTGGAAGGTGGAGGAGGTCGAACTGACACGCGGATCGAAAGTTAGGTCTGTTTGAAGACAAGTTCGACGGGACACCGGTGACGGAAATAGGGTTTTAGAGACCTTCTGAGGGGTTTTTGGGGTTTCAAAACACGACAGAAGCTTGTTGTTGATCTAGTGCGTATCTCTCTTCGCTGGCTTCGATTTGATATATGGTAGAGCCCAAACGGACACCCGGAGTGAAAGTTATGGCCGTTTGAAGTTGGAGAAATTTTTTCAACTTTCTTATAACTCTAATATCTTCTCCACCTTAGACCATCTCACGGTTTTGATTATATTTGCCTCTAGATCTCTTCATGAGCTTCGATTTGACTGGTCGTGGTGCTTCAACGGACGCCCGGATCAAAAGTTATGGTCGTTTTAGTGATTTCGGGGTTTCTCGTGTTTTTTTATTTTTTTCATTTCATTTAGCGGCGGTTTTACTAAAACCACCGCTATTTCGCGGCGGTTGTTTAAAAAACCGCCGCTAATCCTCGAATAAAATTTAAAAAAATTAAAAAATAAAATAAATTTTTTTTTGCCGTTTAGCGGCGGTTTTTTCGCGGTGGTTTTAAAAACCACCGCGAAACGGAAGCCTGAAACGCGTTTCGCGGCGGTTTTCTTGTAGTGAGTTGACACTGGTCTAGCGACCATGAGAGGTAACATCACTATAGCTTCATCCTTGGTGATTTCTTTATTTCATAATGGTGAATCTCACTCATTCATATCTTTCCATGTTGTTTATTTTCTAACCCTTTCTTTATCTTATATTATGGATATTACGATACCCCTTAGAACGAAAAGGGAGTGGGGTCTCCATTGTCTTTCTTGTGTTTTCTCTTTATCATAGATTTATTTTACCGGGAATTTTATGGTTCTTGATATGAAATATCCTAACATCATTCTCGGGATGGATTGGATAATTGTTCACATGATCAGATTGACTATTATCTTCTGTGGGTCTCCTTTATCATGCCTGATGGAGTGGTCCATGTCTTTCTGGTAGAATGGGACCTGAGATCGAGTAGAGTCGGACCTTAATTTTTGAAGTTGGGCAGAGTAATATCAGTGTTTTCTTTTGACATGGAGCTAGAATCTTTATGTTTTGATCTTCATCCAATTTTTTTGAGTTTCCTGATGTTATCCCTTATTATTTCTATGGCATTCCACCTATAATAGAGGTTTATTTTTCTATTGATTTGGTACGTAGTACTCAAACAGTATCTATTCATTTTTATGGTATGGAACCGGTTGAACTGAAAGCATTGAAGACTTAGTTAGATGGTTTTCTAGAGAAAATATTTATACACTTGAGTCTGTCACCTTAGGTGGCACCTATTCTCTTTACAAATAAATTGTATGGTGCTCTTATTCTATGTGTTGATTATTAGAAACACAACCAATTTACTATAAAGAACAAGTATCTGTTACCTCATATAGATGATTTGTTTGACCAGTTTAAAGGGGTGAATTTGTTCTTGAATATTTATCTTCGATTTGGCTATCACCATATGTGAATTAAGAAATATTACATTATAAAGACTAAATTTAGGAGTATGTATGTCCACTATGAGTATCTAGTCATTCAATTTTGTCTAACTAATTATCCTACAGTTTTCATGGATTTAATGAACAAGATTTTTCTGATTACCTCGACACATTCATTGTAGTATTTTTGGATAACATCCTAGTTTACTCTAAAACCGAGGAGGATCGTGTGTGTCAATTGAGAGAAGTTTTATAAATTTTGAGAGATCACTAAATATATGCCAATATTTCAAAATGTGATTTCTATATTCAAGAATTGAATTTCTTAGTACACGTGGTCTTGGAACATTGTATCTGAGTTGATCCTGAGAAGGTGAAAGCTATTTTGATAAGGGAACAACCATGGATTTTTTTCAAGATATAGATATTCTTGGGTTTAGTGAGTTATTATCACTATTTTGTAAAGGATTTCTCAGAGTTGGATCCTCCGATGATCTATCTCACTTAGAAGGGAGTGAAGTTTGTTTGGGATAATAAATTATAGAGGTCTTTCATTGAGTTGAAATGTCTTTTGACTTATGCACTGGTGTTGAATCTTCCATAGTTCAGGAAGGACTATGTGGTCTTTTGTGATGCGTCAATTTTGGGTTTGGTTTGTGTTCTTATGTGGGGTGATCATGTGGTAGCCAATGGTTCTCGATAGCTTAGGCCCCATGAGAAGAATTATTCAAATGGTGACCTTGAACTTGTAGCCATGATGCATTCTCTTAAGAGTTGGTGGCATTTCCTCTTTAGAGAAAGGTTTTTCATTTATTCTAATCACAAAATATTGAGTTATATCTCCTCTTATAAATATTTGAATCTTCGATATATGAATTAGGTGGAGTACTACCTACAGTCATTTTATTTCAAAATTTCTTATACACTAATCAAGGTTAATGTTGTAATTGATGCTTTAAGCATGAAAATTTTGACCCAGACAGTGAAATAATCATCAGAAGAGTATAATTTTATGGGTGTCTTTGTACAGTTTCATTTAGAAGTCTAGTGGAATGAATCTGAGACTAATTTAACAAGTGTTCAGTTAACCTCCCCTCTTCTTGAGATGATTCTTCATGATCAGCAGTTTGATGATGAATTATGTGGAATTATGAACTCTCTTTATAGTGGGGAGACTACTGGTGAGTGATTGTTCTCCATAGAGGGTATTTTATGTTTCTAGAATCAGTTATTTGTGCCTTTTTCCATGAGGAAGGCTATTATGGGACACTATCATAGTTTTAATTGGGCAGTGCACCTAAGTACCTTGAATATGTTCTATGATATGTGGTGATTATTCTGGTGTCCAGGTATGAGACAGGACATCACTGACTTTGTTTCACATTGTTATACTTTCCAATAGGTCAAGGTTGGTCACAAAAAAACCTTCAGGTTTTCTCCATCCCCATCCAGTGTCGACTTGAAAGTGGGATGATATTTCTATAGACTTTATGTTGGGTTTTTTCATACCCCTTGGAAGAATAATGTGATATGGGTTTTGATCGATTGGGTGACCAAATTGTATCACTTTATACCCATATGAGATACAACCAAAGTTGAGGTCTTGGGAATTCTGTATGTATAGAAGGTTTTTAAGTTGCATGGTATTCCATATTTAATAGTCTCTAATAGAGATCCTTGGTTCACTTATTGTTTTTTGAGAGGAATCCAAGATGAAATTAGATCTCATGTGATCTTGAGCACAGTATATCATCCACATATGGATATCCAAATATAATGGGCTATAAAAATTTTGTAATGAATTCTCTATGCTTGAATCATCAATTTTTATAGAGCTTAGGGTGTCCACTTGGGAATGGTTGAATTTTCTTATAACAAAAATTACCAGTCCACAATTCAGATAGCTCCTTTTGAGGCCTTGTATGGTTGGCCTTGAAAATATCTATTGTGTTGGTTGAAGATTGGTGAAATTTATTTGGTTAGACCAAGATTGGTCTAAGATATGACAAAAAATATTCATTTGATTCTTCATAGAATTTTGACAGCATATATCTGATACAAATATTATGCGGACCATCGTAGATGACTGTTGAAGTTTTCAGTTGGTGAATAGGTGTTTTTTGGGAGTTTCACCCCATTTAGGTCATCAATGGATTGGGAGGAAAGGGAATATTTCTCCTCATTTTTTGGGACCTTTTTAGGTTATTGATAAGGTGGGGAAAGTGTCTTATCATTTATCACTTCCACCACATTTGATGTCGATACATAATATGTTACTATATTGTAGCTTTTGAAGTATCTTTCTGAACCATATCATGTCTTGAGCCGAGAGGATCTTGATGTTGAGACATATTTATCTTTGAATGAGTATCTAGTCAAGATTTTTTATTCTAAGACAAATTTACTTCATGGGATGATGGTAACTTTGGTCCATTTGATATAGAAGCATTGTTTTTATTCTCATGATATGTGGGAGTGTGAGGCAATAGTGAGAGAGCAGTGGTCTCATCTTTTTGATATGGAAACTTCTTGAAAGGATTTTTTGGGACATAAATTTTTTATGGTGGGGAGGTTATAACATATTGATATATTATTTAAGTTATTCCTTAACCCTTTTTTATCCCCTTTAAGTCGGGTCTTGTTTCGAGGTCATTTCAGGATATTTTAGACAATTTTGGAGGCTTTTTGGACAACGCACGGTCGGCACATGTTTTTACCAAACCATGTGCCTCCCCAATAAAAACGGTGTACCCCCTAGTAGTGGGGAAATTCACATCTAGTGCACGGTTTCCCAAACTATGTTTCTGTCTAGGGGAACTCATGCACCCCAAATAGTAGGGGTGCATGACTGGTGCATGGTTTCCCCTAACCGTGCGCCCCCTCTAGATAACCATGTGCATGACTTTTAATTAATCTAAAAATTAATTTTAAATTACTGAACCACCCATTTATGTTTCCTAATACTTCCTCTTATCCCTAATATGATTTTTCCTTAGAGGCTACCTATAATAAATTTTGGATCCTCCAACCTCCTCCTTTGGAAAATCAAAGTTTTGGTGGAAGATCTGATCCCTCTCTGGTGAGTGAATCTCCTCTTGAATTTTTTCTTCCAATATTCCTTCCTATCCTCCTTATAGAATATTATATCTTCATTTTTTATGGATCTAAACTCTATTTCTATGGATATAATCCTTTTATTGTTATATATTTATTATAGATCTGATTCATAGATATTTTTTTCCTTTGATCATTATTGGCATTCTCATTGCAGGTGTTGATTGTTTGCTTTCCGTGATTAAAGGTGGGTGGTTCAATTTGAGATTTTTCAGGTGATTAAAACCATGAATTTATTTATTTGTTTGAAATATATTTCAATTGATTTATAAAACCCCGATTTGACATGATTTGAAATTGGAATTTAAAATGGAATGGATTTTGAGAAAAACCCATCAATTCCAATGGAATTGGAATTGTGGGGTGAAATTTGAAAATGGTGGAATTGATGAAATGATTTGAGATTTTTTTAGAAATCATCTTAAATTGAGAGGATGAAAAAACCCATGATTGGTTTTGTATTTAAAAGGCATGAATTAATGAAAAACCTATGTTTTGGTTTTGAAATTGAATTGGCATATTGAAATTATAAATTGGGAAATTGGATTGTAAATAATGATTTATTTGAAATAAAATTATTTTTCCATTGTTTATTGATTTATTTAGAACATGTGATTTTGGGTAGTAAGTGGGTTATTTGTGACAAGCATGCTAAGATCTCGATCCCCTAGTAATGTATTGATGATGATAACTCTAACAAAAACCTTTTTTGGCATGATTATCCCTGATGGGATATTGATGAGTCATATTCGGCCTGAGCCTGAGGGATATGTGCACACATGTTTATTCATTATCACTAATTAGGAAGTGTGAGGATCCTATAGCTGATAACTAATTTACTATAGGGTTTATGACCATAGTTCTTGTTATGTTTGATTTTATTATATATACCATTGATTATAGAATTTTTTTACTCATGCTAAATGATTTATATAAATTCTTTTATATGAAAAAAATTATTTAAGACATGTTTGAAATGTTTTCCATCTATTTAAAATAAAGCATGTTTTGTTTTAAATATGAAAATTATATGCTATATCATGCCCTATTTTATTTAAATTGAAATCATGAATGGTTTATTATTATGGAATCTATTATGGAATACTCTATGATACCCTACTATGATTTATAGCTCACACCCTACCATTTCCTTCAAGAATTTTTAGATTTTCTTATTCTAGGTCCAAGAAAATGGAAAGTGCCAGTTGAAGGTGATGGATGTTCTTAATCCTTTGGACTGTGGAGTGGTGATGGTGACTAGTGGAGATGTTGTACACTTGTTACAAAGGGATTATGAGACTTTTGTCTAGTTGACATTGTGGTTTCCATTGAGTTGTTTATCTATCTTCTTGGGTACTATTTTACCTATTTGACTTCTGGTACTTTCTCCTTGAGGAGTGTTTATATACCAATTTTTATCTTGTTATCTTCTTTTATTTTTTGGAAAAAAATCATTCCCCATTTATTCTTGTATGATTCCATGTGCTAGTGGACAACCCATGGGGATTTTAAATTCCATTTGGACCATGTCAATTTTAACTTGGGTATCAAGGTACTAGGATATTTGGAATGGTTTGTAACATATATAGAGTTTCAATTGCAGTTATAGAGGAAACACCCTTTAAGATTTAATTGGCATCTCTATTTAATGGTGATAATTTCATTTTAGAATTTAAATTTATTTAAATTTGTATTTATTTATATATAAATATTTTTAATGTTTTAATTATATATATCACCACTTCCAATTTATAAACTCCCATACACTTCATAAATTTAAATATGTTGTCGATGTAATCTCAACCATAAACACGTTCCAACCCATGCGACCAATGGTCCATGACTCAACGTGTCATAATTGACTACTTAAGGTGTCATCATTAAGCTATATGGGAAAACACTATTAGGTTTATGTAGGAACTTTAAGTAACCAATTATGTTCCATGTTCCCATACAGTAAACATTAGCACAACTCTATTTATAGTAGTCAAGGGACTCATAGTAATTGCAGGAAATAAAAGTAATGAGATAAACATATATGGAATAGCATAATGCATGACATGTGAATCTCTATGTGCCTATAATGATGCATGATATAACACTCCATTTCTATATCGATCCAAAGATAAAAATGGAATCCTCAATCATAATAATAAACATTGTGCATCATGTGTGTCACCCTATGGTGGAATCAAATCAACTGTAATAAGCATAATCCAAAATATAAATCCCCATCCCTAGTAATTTGTCTTTTTCTCTATACATGGGTTAGTTACTCTCAAGAATAGTATCATTACCAAATCCCAATACATCCTAGTCTCCTTTACACCATCCCAAAATAATAAGGTAAAGAAAATAAACCTCTAATACCACTTTGTAACATCCCGACATGAAAGCCATTAAGCGGTGCCCTAAGACAATTGGTCACATGGCCTCAAGCATGCCTCCCCATACACAAGAGGCTTTCAACTAGTATAGAGGGTCCATGGAGGTATAGTGGAGAGACTATACCCTTATAATCAAAGAATTAAAATGGTGTAATAGATGAATAAATATCGGAACCATAATGTCAACTAACACCGGAAGGAAAATCATCCAGATAAAATAAATATTCATCAATAGAAATATCCAGTACCATATGGTTGTGCCCAAATTTACCCAAGTTATATGGTGTAAGTGGTCCCTTGTATTACATATTGGGTTATTTAATCCATAGGTACCTAAGAAGAAACCTAAAGAAGCATACATTCTATGGGGGTGATTTGGATATGAAGTGTCCAACTTGGGTTTGAATTGAGTGGATTATTAAAGAGTTTTAAAGACTTAATTGAATTAAATTTAATATAATGAGTTGATCCTAGGTTATCTCTTGTGGTGGATTGGATTAATTTCTTTTCTTAAAAAATTTCAGATCACTAATTCAAGATGTATCTACAAAATAAGATAATTCCCAACATCATTCACCAATTTAATCCCTACACAATTCCAAGGCTAATAACCAATTCAATTAAAGTTTCACTTTAATGATCACTCTAAGTAATTTTATTATACTATAACTCAAAATGTTTCCTCATTAAAGTTAATGAATATGAATAAGAGAGTAACTGATTAAATGGAACTCTTAAAATAATTAAATGATTTAAAATTTTAAGATCATAAAATAACATCCAATATGGACCCTTGTTAATCCCTTATATAAACCCATAAGATTTTTATCCTTCCATTGATTCTATTTTATCAATGTAAGTGGTAAGTATACTTAAGAGGGAAGAATTAAAGAATAAAAACATAAAAACACTCCACCGTTGTGTGAGGAATTTCACAATTAATGGTGTGAATAAATTCACTCATTGATTAAATGTTGTCAATTTTTTAAGGAAAATGAAATAATAAATTATGAATAAATGTAAAAAGAGAATAAGAATTACTTTTATTAAGAACTAGACATGAAAGAAGAACTTACATGAGAAAAAATGACTATGTGATTACAAAGTGAAAACGTGAAATTACAATTGAAATAAATAAAACATTAGTCCAAAATCACTTCACTTACAGCTCCTTATATAGGAATATTAGGATCATAGGGTAAATACCTCATAAATAAATTCCATCCCCCTTAATTATGAGAATCAAAAGGAGGGTGAGAAATCAATGAAAATTAGACTTTTCAAAGTTGACCAAAAAATTCAGACCAGATTCATCCCCCTTTTTGGTGTGAAAATATAGCATTTAATATGGCTAAATCATTAATGTTCATAAAATAAAATATATTATTAAATGTTTCCTATAATATATTTAAAAATTTCATGACTATTGGATCATCCATTCGTATGTTATGCTTGAAATGGTGGGCTAATTTTATGAGCCTTCAAATATGGCCAACAAATTAAATGTCAACTTGGGATCCATGTATCTCCTTTAAAACTTAAAAATCATCTCTAGACAGAGTTTAATGAAATTATCCCCATAATTTTATATTTCTATAGTTAAAATTTTAACTTCATTGGAATTTAATTATGGGCTCCATATTTATTTGATTGGCCTAAGGCCCGTTATGATTTTTCCAGAAATTTGTGCATTCATTGACAAAAATCTTCATCTTTCCTTATGATTCATCCACTGATCCTAAAAGACAAAATTTTCCAATATAAGTTATAAATAATATCCAAAAATATAAAATTCAAATAATGAATATAATGTTTTCCACAAATAGATGATTGATTGGGCCCAAATTTTCACTTTAAATGTGAATTGCACATGTGATGAGAAATGAAGTTAAATTTATAAAATGCACTAAAATTGGTGTTTATAGACATTAAAACACATGAATATTAAAATATTAACAATAAATATTATCCTATTTTAGTGAATAATCACACCCCCCAACTTTTTTTTTGCTAGTCCCGAGAAAAAAGTATCTCAAAAATATGAAATTGAATTCTATTTTTCAAAAACATTTTAATATATAATGCTCACCAAAATACATCATGCCAAACAATAATGAAACCAATAAAAATAATTTCACACAAGCTAGGTTCACAAACATATCCCAAGCCCAATCCCATTCCTTTGTTCAAATCCATCACCACATTTCATCCAATTTCAATTAAGCATGATGATGTATTGTGTATCTCAAAAGATATGGGACCCATTTTCTTATTCAAGGGGAAAAATGGAAGCGCTAGGTGGTAATCACATTAAACCTTAATATGAGTATCCAAATTTTTTATTTTATTTATTTAATCTTTTTTTTATTTTTATTTTTTGTTTTGTTTTTTTTAACCACAGTAGAGATGAAAATACTAACTTTGGGCAAGAAAATTATGGAGTCATGATCCACAAGTAATGAATGAAACACATATTTTCAATTCCATGATCTACAATAGATACGTAAATACTAACTCTAGGAAATAAAACTATAGATTCATGATCCCAAAGTGTCAAACTCCACACATTTGGACAAAACATTACTCTACGTGATCTTTATTTCAACTTTAGTTTTGATACTCAAATTAAACTAAAAGTGACCATAAACCCTATTATATGATTAAATGGACCCAAGAACTCAAAAATACACCCAAAAACCAATTGACATGCATAATTTAATTTAGATTAAAAGGATAAAAATGTAAATGTTGAAAAATTAAATCGAACAACCGAACTTTCCAAAAACTATGATCATGTACTTAAACATCCATTAAAATCATAATCAAGGAATTCAAAATTATTTGACTTTCATATTTCATGTTTTAAAATTTAAATTAACACATGAAAGGATAATTAATGTATTTTTTTTATTGAATTGATTTTTTTCATAAAACCCCATTTTTTTTAAAATCTTATATTTTAACTACCCACAACTTAGAATGAAATTGGCCTCAGTGTTTGAATGAGAAGAGAAGATAGAGTTCATAATTTGGAATAAAGGTGGTGGATGGTGATTTTAAATGAAATCATGGAACATAATTACCTGGTTTGAATTTTATAGACCATTAATAATCAATTGATCACTTTGTCTTCATGTCACAAGTAGACTCCTTGGGAATGGTTGAAGGTGGGTTTGAATTCTAGAATGAGTGGTTTTTATTTGGAAATACTAAGATGATTATGCTGCTAAATTTCACATGCTAGAGACATTAGATCATATTGTAAACCCCAACTTATCCAATTCCGAATTTTAATATTTAAAGGATTGAATTTTTTACCACTTCTATAAGATTGATATTGGTTCTCCAATGGGATTGGAAGGAAGGTTTTGAAATTTATTCATAAAAAATCATATAGGTCTCAGAGAAAGGGTTAATCCCTTTATTATCGAAATGGTTTTATCCAATTTCTTTCATAATATTTCATAATATATCAAGGATAATTTTCTCTTTATTATCTTCAAGAGAGGATGAAATGATGAAAAAAAAATTGATTACCCCCTATAATGGATGTCTTAAGATAGGATGTATGGACCTTGATTTCGAGCTCATGTTGGCTAACACTTCTTGACATAGGTTGGGACTTATAATTGAACTTGGTTTCATTTTCAAAATTTCTCAACATAATTGGTTCCTTTTTAATAGAATTTTTAACCAAAAAAATTTCCAGATGGGTGTTTGGAATGGGTATGGACTCAAAGTTTTTGATTTATCCTAATGGTTCAGTGATTGGTGTTTTTAAAAAAATATTTATGGACCAATATTTGGGAAAATCAATCCATGATGTAAAATTACCCTATTGTGAATACAAAAAATCAATTTCCTCCTAATTTAAACTATCATTAACAGTATCCTCCTATTCCTCAGGTTAACTTTCAACATTCCCTAACCAATTCACCTCATTATCCAACTCTGATTTAGTATATTCTAAAGTGGATTCTTTAGTAAATTCATGATAGGTTTGTGTGAAACTAGAAACTCCACATAAGGTTGTGTAAGGGATATTCAATGTAGGGATGGTTTCCTAACAAGTTTTAATGTTTTATAGTTATAACCTCATAGATGAAACCTTAAAATTCATTATCTCTATTTGATTACTCAATTTTTTCAATCAATGTCTAAGTAATAGAATGGGTAGGAGTTTTAACATCATGTAATTCATTAAGTTTGACCTCTTTAACCATCCTTGAGAGGGATGGAAATTTTTCCTTAAAACATTTATTATCCCAATTATTGTACATCTCACCAGGTGTGGGGTAATCATTCAGGGTTTGATCAATGAAATTACCTATGTGAGGGGATTCCCAATGTGGATTTACTATTTAATTCTATCCCGAGTTTATGATGGTATATTATTGATGATACTCCATTTGAGTATACTAAAATTTGGATTTGGGATTCTTTTGACACATAGGAACAGAAAGGGGAAAAGAAAAGAGAAATGGTGGATAGAAAATAGGAATGGGGGAGAAAAGAATATGAGAATCTAAGATTATTTACTTGGGTCCTTAGCAACGGCACAAAAATTTGGTTGTTCCCAAATTTACTCAAGTTATATGGTGTAAGCAGTCACTTGTAGTATAGTTTGGGTTATCGAATCCACTAGGACCTAAGAAGAAACCTAAATAAATATACATTCTATGGGGGTGATTTGGCTATGAAGTGGCCAAATTGGGTTTTAATTGAGTGTATTATTAAATATTTTTAAATAATTAGTATAATTAAATTTAATAGAACAATTTTATCCTAGTTTAGTGCTTGGGTGGATTGGATGAATTTATTTTATTAGAAAATTTCATATCACTAATTTAAGATGTATCCATAAAATGAGATAATTCCCAACATCATTCACCAATTTAATCCCTACACAATTACAAGTATAATCACCAATTCAATTATAGGATCAATTTAATGGCCAATCTAAGGAATTGGATCATACTATCACTCAAAATGTGTCATCATTAAAGTTGGAGAAGATGAAGAAGAGAGTAACTCATTGAATGGAATTCTTAAAATAATGAAATGATTTAAGAATTTAAGATCATAAAATAGCATCCAATATGGACCCTAGATACTCTCTTGGATCAACCCATAAGATTTTTATCCCTCCATTAATGTTATTCTACCAATGTAAGTGGTAAGTAGACTTATGAGAAAGAAATTGAAAAAGAAAAACATAAAAAAAAATAAACACTCCACTATTGTGTGAGGAATTTCACAATTGTTGGTGTTAATAAATTTAAACATTGATTCAATGGTATCAATGTGTTAAGGAAAAAGAAAGAAGAAATTATGAAGAAATTTAAAAAGTTAATAAGAGTGAATTTTATTAAGAAATGAATGTGAATGAAAAACTTACATGGGAAAAATTGACGATGCAATTACAAAGTGAAAGCATGAAATTAAAATTGAAAGAAACAAAACACTGATCTAAAATCTCTTCACCACCATCTCCTTATATATGAATATTAGGAGCCTAGGGTATATCACCCACTAATCAATTACTTACCCCTTAATTAGGAGAGTCAAATAGAGGGGTATAAATCAATGGAAATTGGACTTTTCAAAGTTGACCAAAACATTCAGACCAGATTCACCCCCCTTTTTGGCGTGAAAATATGGAATTGAATATGTAAAAATCATTGGTTTCCATAGAATAAAAATATCTTATTTAAGGTTTCCTATTATATATATCAAAATTTCATGAATATTGGATCATCCATTCAGATGTTATGCTCGAAATGGTGGGTTGATTTTATGGGCCTTCAAATATGGCCCACAAATTAAATGTCAACTTGGGATCCATAGATCTCTATTAAAACTTCATAATTAGATATGTCCACAATTTAATTAAATGATCCCTTTAATTTTATATTTCTACATTTAAAATTTGAGCTTCATTGGGATTGAATTTTGGGATCCACATTTATTTGATGGGCCTAAGGCCCATTATGCTTTCTCTGGAATTTTTTGTGTTCATTGAAAAAAATATTCATCTTACCTTATGATTCATCCATTGATCCTAAAAGAAAAAAAAATTACAATCAAAGTGATCAATCATATCCCAAAATATCAAATTCAAATAATTAATATAATTTTTTCCACAAACAAATGATTGATTGGCCCCAAATTTTCACTTTAAACATGAATTTCACATGTGATGAGAAATTAAATTAAATTTATAATATGCACAAAAATTGGTGTTTATGGACTTTGAAACACATGAATATTAAAATATTAACAATGAATATTAGCCTCTTTTAGTGGCTAATAACAATATATGAAATGATGTAATGGTATGCCTCTAAAAAAAGGAATAGCTAAACATGGCAACAAGAACATGTACATATAGGTGTATCAAAAGAACCAAAAAGACTAGAAAACTATCCCTAAATAATATCACAAGCCGTAGATCAGCCTTTTTCTCCCTCGCTCCCATGCTAAAATCAAATCAAGCATCGACAATAGATCACTTTTCCATGTCCCTACCTGTATCCATGAAGTTTGTCTGTGTACCAAACGGCGACCCAAACAGGGTATGAGATATACTCAATAGGACACAACCAATGGTGTCTAGAAGTATTCATACAGTGCATATAATATTATTAGTGTGAAAATATAACAATAGTAAAGTGATAATGTAATATGTAAAGGGTCAGATTTGGTTTCTAAAGGACACCAGGCTGACACTACCTGCTTCATCCCATGCCAGGAAAATCATTGAACATATGTCATAATGATAATATATGTATAAGTGTATATTCATGTATGTATATATATGGTCTATATATGAAATGAAATTTATAGTCATATATTTACATGTGTAGTGCTATCCAAGACCTGAGGCGTAACTTAGATGTCTATGTCTAGTCATTGGGGTCTCATAAGGTAGTTGGGGATGCCATGCCTGAGTATCATAAGTCATAAGGGTTGCCATGTCCAGGTATCAAAGGTATAAGGGATGTCATTCCTGAGTATCATAAGTATAAGGGGTGTCATTCATGGGTATCATAAGTATAAGGGACACCATTCCTGGGTATCATAAGTATAAGGGACACCATGCCCAAGTATCACAAGTATGAGGGGCGTCATGCCTGAGTATCATAAGTATAAGGATGCCACACCTGAGTATCATAATTATAAGGTACTCCATGCCCAAGTATCATAAGTATAAGGTAATCCATGCATGGGTATCTTATGTCATAGTAGTCAAATAGGCATCATAATCTATTAATGATCTACTTTAACTATGACAACCCTGCTTTCTATTACAACTTAAACATGCTTTATTACATATAACTTCACTTGATACAACAAAGAAGATTGAGAGGTTTAGTGTCTTTGGGTCTTAGGATCATTACATAAAAACTTAAAACTTGAAATACAACATCGTTATTGAAAACTTCCTTTACATGACCACTACATTCCTTCGTACTTAGCATTGCATGGGATAACCTGAGGACATGCATAAGAAAAGGGTGAGCTATAAAGCCTAGTAAGGGAGTACACATGGAATAACATGAGGAGTACAATACATGTTAGGCAATGGGAATATCAATAGAGCATAAGAGAAACATGAACATAAATTCATGATAAAGCATGATAATCATAACAAGGAAATGTGGCAACAACACTTAATGTTGAATTAGCATGAGCCAAGGCTCATTGCACATGGATCATGAGTAAACCCTCATTTCACATGAAGCACGAGTAAACCCTAGTTTCACTTGAATTAGCATGAGTCAAAACTCATTGCACTTGTCGTATCATGATACTATACTTTACCCAATGCATTGGAGCGCTACCCTTCTTAAACATTTCATTTCATGCATAAGTGTGCCACATGGATCATAAAACATGGATTCATAAAACATAATCATTTATTCCATGATAAAGGAATGTGGAATTAATACATGAAACTTTATAATCAATAAGTAAATGTGCATAAAGGTGAATACCCTTGATGGAGAAATGGGCATGGTATTCACTACACAATGATATTGGCTTAGAAAATCGGTGTGATTTCGGCAGCATAACGGCGTGACATAAGAATTCATAAAAATGGTTGATGAGAGAGAAAGGGGTTACTCATCATATTTACATGTAATGGACAGTAATGAGGTCATATAGATACATGTCCCAACAATTGAAAAGGAATTTAGATTCATGATACAAAAGTATTGCTTGAATATAAAAGAGGAGAAAAAAGCTCCTTTCGGAATTTCGGCATAGTAACGGGTGTACATGGGAGGCATTTAATGAGAGATAAAGGGGTCTACCATCATTAAAAAAATAAGAGGTCAGTATGGGGGAGGTGCAAAACCATACCCCAACATTCATAATTGAAATTAAAAGGTTAATACAACTTAAAGAAAATTGACAAAAATGAGAAATGAAGAAAAAAACTCTTACTTGGAAGTGTGCTTCCAAAGGCTAGAGAGAGGCTTGTGAGAGGATTCTTGGGAGCTTGGGGCACCTTAAGAGGATTCTAGAGAGAGTAGGGAAGAGGTTGGACGAACTCCAAGGGATTTGAGTGAGGAGGAAGTGGGATCTTGGGTGGGTTTATATAGGAAAGGTGAGGGAATTCTTTATTATTTAGGTTTGGGACCCCTTATATTAAAATAATCCAAAACACAAACCATCACATGGTATTTGCCCATGGTTTCTGGAAAAGGAAATAAGAAAACAATATTTTACAATTCCAAGGTCCGAACTTATTAAAAAATTAGGGTTGCTTATGTGGAGGTGAGTCACACTCCCATGGAAATTAATTTAAAAAGGAAAAGTGTTGAATAAGTCTTGAGGGCTCCATTAATGCTTTGAAAAGTAAGTCAAAAAAACCCAAAACCTCATTATTTTAATGATAAAACACATATTGGCCGAACATAAGGATTATGGTATTTTATTACATCACCATTGGGTCATTATGATGTCATAAAACACATTATATATTTAAACGGTATTTAATTTTTACCCAAAAATTTGACTGTCTCAGAAAATTATGAAAAATTCAAAGTTGGATAATTTCGATGTTATGATTCCAAAAATAATATTTATTTTATCTAAATAATTTTCTAAATATTTGAATTTTAACTTTTAAAATAAAAACTGACATTTATCAAAAATTCACGGGTTTTGACAAAAATGGCTTTCAAACCTTAATAAAAATTTTAATTGCATTCATAAAAATATAAGATCATTTATATTTAATAAAAATTATTTTAATATTAATAATAATATTTTATTAAAATATTATTTAATTCAAAAATCCCTTAATTTAATAAAATATAATAATAACCAAAAACACCATTTGTACTTTAAAAACTATTTATAATGTATCAAAAATGACTAGAAATTATATTCATTATTATATACAAAAATAATGCACATGAACATAGTACTACTTATTTGTTACATAACCCCTTAAAATAGCCACATAAGACCTAAGGGTAAGGTGTGCGATGGTGACAGAATCTTGGGGCGGCTCGGATAACATCGCTCGAGTGGTAATCTCTATCAACTTCCACTTTTCCCGTAGACGGTCTCGTTCAAGCTTGACATAATGAAGCTCAGCTTGGGCTTGGTCAAGGGCGAAGCCCAAAGACGCCACCTATTTTCTGAGCTCCGACAAATGGGATTCGTAAGGGGAAATTCTACTGGATGAGGCCATCGCTTCCTTTTTCTGAGTAGAAATGGGTTCGTTAAAGCCTTATATTTATACTACTCAGATGATCACTGTTCAACGGCTATAAAAGTAACGGTCACAAATCTTAACATAAAACTAAAGAAGTTGACATCTTATAAAAACATTTTTCATAAAGAAACATTTAACTGGATCAAGAGGGATTTTCCATTAATGAAACTTTGGGTCATTACAATATTCCCCCCTTAAGAAATTTTGCCCTCGAAATTTTTCTTTTCCCACACTAAAACAAATGTGGGTAACTCAGCTTCATCATATCCTCTGACTCCCAAGTTGCTTCTTCAAACTTGTGGTTTCTCCACAACACCTTGACGAGGGGCATTTTCTTATTTCGTAGAACTTTTTCTCTATGATCTAAGATCTTCACTGGTTGATCCTCATAAGAAAGATCATCTTCCAATTGTACCACCTCGGAAGAGAGTACATGTGAAGGGTCTGGTATGTACTTCCTTAAGAGGGATATATGAAAGACATCATGCACCTTGGCCATAGTAGGTGTAAGTGCTAGTCGATAGGTCACAGCCCCAACATGATCAAGAATCTCGAAGGGGCCGATGTACCTTGGACTTAACTTCCCTTTCTTTCCAAACCTCATGACCTTCTTCCATGGAGATATGCGTAAAAACACCATGTCTCTGACTTTAAACTCAAGGTCTCGTCGACGATTATCTGCATAACTCTTCTATCGACTTTGGGCTGCCTTGATATGTTGCTGAATGGTTTTCACCTTCTCCACCATTTCTTCGACCATTTCTGGTCCAAGCAGCTTACGTTTACCGACCTCATCCCAACATGCCGGTGTTCTACACCTTTTCCCATACAGGGCTTCATATGGTGCCATTTGGATGCTCGAGTGGAAAATATTATTATAAGAGAACTAAACCAGAGGAAGATGTTGATCCTATCCTCCTTTAAAGTCCATTGAGCACGCTCTCAACATATCCTCAAGTGTTTGGATAGTCCGCTCAGATTGGCCATCAGTTTGAGGATGATAGGCCGTACTAAAGTTCAGTTCAGTATTCAGAGCTTGTTAAAGACTCTTCCAAAACTTAGAGGTGAATCTTGGATCTCGGTCAGAAAAAATAGATAGTGGTACTCCATGCAACCGTACCACATCCCTGATATATATCCGTGCCATTTGATCCAAAGAGAAATCCTCTTGAATAGCAATGAAGTGTGCAGTCTTTGTAAGACGATCCACAACAACCCAGATTGCATTGTTGCCTTTGGATGTCCTTGGAAGTCCAGTGACAAAGTCCATGGTGATGTTCTCCCATTTCCATTCTAGTATGGGCAATGGTTGCATCATCCCCTTAGACTTCTGCCTCTCTGCCTTCACTTGCTGACACACTAGGCACTTTGATGTATATTCAGCGATCTCCTTCTTCATATTATCCCACCAAAAGTTTTATCGGAGATCTCGATACATCTTTGTGCTCCCTGGGTGAATAGAGAAATTTGAACTATGTACATCATCCAAAAGTTCCTTCTTCAGCTCCGAACTTGATAGAACACATAGTCTTTTCCCAAACCTCACAATTCCTTCTTCATTAACATTAAACTATGAGGATTTTCCCTTTTTGATAGCTTCCACTTTTTCTTGGATTCCCGCATCATCCTTTTGAGCATCCTTTAACCTTTCCAAAAGAGATGGTTGAGCAATAATTTGTGAAAGGATTGATGATGTTCCTTTATTTATGATTCCCACATCCATCTTTATTAAGTCTAAGAATATTGGATCCTTATCAATTCTCATCATTGATAGAATCGCTGGATCCTTTCTACTTAGGGCATCTGCCACCTTGTTCGCTTTCCCAGGGTGGTAATGTATTGAACAGTCATAATCCTTGATGAGCTCTATCCATCTTCTTTGGCACATATTAATCTCTTTCTGTGTGAATATATATTTAAGACTCTTGTGGTCAGTATATATCTCATATTTCTCTCCATAGAGATAATGCCGCCAGATTTTAAAAGCAAAGATCACAGTCGCCAACTCCAGATCATGCGTTGGATAGTTTAGCTCATGGATTTTCAACTGCCTTGAGGCATAGGATATCACTTTATCATTCTGCATCAGCACACATCCTAAGCCCTTCTTCGAAGCATCACTTAATACCACAAAAGCTCCCCACTTGTGGGTAAAGTGAGAACGGGTGCAGTGATAAGCCTTCTTTTCAACTCCTTGAATCTTTCTTCGCATTCATCACTCCAAGAAAACTTTACTCCCTTTTGAGTTATCTTGGTAAGAGGGTTGGACAATCATGAGAAATTTCTCACAAATCGTCGATAATATCCAGCTAACCCCAAGAATCTACGGATATCAGTTACCGATGTTGGCCTCAGACATCCCTCAATTGCATCTGTTTTAGAGGGGTCCACAGATATCTCATTGCTTGTGATGATATGGCCCAAGAATGAGACCTCCTTCAACCAGAACTCACACTTTCTATACTTGGCATAGAGATTATCCTTGCGCAAAGTCTCTAGTATAGTTCTTAAATGCTCCTCATGGTCCTCCTTGATTTTGAAGTATATTAGAATATCATCTATAAAGACTACCACAAATTTGTCTAGGTAATCTCTAAAGACTCTATTCATCAAGTCCATGAATATTGCTGGAGCATTGGTGAGTCCGAAATTCATTACTATGAATTCATAGTTCCCATACCTTATACGAAAAGAAGTCTTGGGGATATCTTCCTTCTTCACCCTTACTTGATAATATCCCGACCGCAAGTCCACCTTGGAGAAGTATTGTGCTCCACGCAGCTGATCAAACAAGTCATCGATTCTTGGGAGAGGATACTTGTTCTTTATCGTGATTTTGTTAAGTTCACGATAATCGATGCAAAGCCGCATTGACCCATCCTTCTTCTTGATGAAGAGGACTGGTGCACCCCATGGTGATGCACTTGGGCGTATAAACCCTTTATCCAGATTCTCCTGTAGTTGTTTCTTCAGCTCTTCAAGCTCAACAACAGCCATTCTATATGGAGTCTTGGATATTGGTAGCACCCCAGGTATAAGTTCAATTGAGAACTCAACATCTCTTCTTGGAGGAAGACCGGGAAGTTCCTTGGGAAATACTTCAGCGAATTCCCTCACAATAGGATTTTCTTCAAGGGTGGTTTCTTCCTTGGACTCAATCATCAGAGCCAGATATGAATTCTCATAAGGCAGTAATATCCATGCTTGAGATGATGGAGCTAAAGGAGATTCATCTTCCTCCGGACACTTGTAAAGAATCGGGGGTCCATTCTCCATATGGAGTGTGATTTCCCTCTCCCGACAATTTATGTTGGCTCTATATAAGGAAATCCAATCCATGCCAAGAATTGCATCAAATTCCACCAAAGGGAGTACGATGAGGTTCTCCAAGAAATTCAATCCACAGATTCTATCAGGGGAGGACTTATACTCATGGGATGCAATGATTGCCCCATTTTTCGTACTCACCGACATCTTTACTTCCATGATTTGTGGTGGTGTAGGGATTGTTCTACTAAACTTTTGAAATATAAAATAATGTGTAGAACCTGAATCAAAAAGTACGTTCGCTATTCTTGAATGAATAACTAGAGTACATGTCATCACTTTGTTGTCGGGGTTCACTTCGGCAGAAGTGATGGAAAAAGTTCTTCCTTGCTATCTTGGAGGTTTCTGGTTGCCTCCGATAACCCTTGGATTAGGGCACTGATTTGAAAAATGACCCGGTTCTTTGCATTTGTAGCATTGAACAATGCTTTGAGGTTCGAACGGAGCGTTCCTCTCCTCTTTCGCAGCCACGGGTCCTTCTTGCTAACAGTTAACAGCTAGGTTCCCTTCTCTTCCACACCTGAAGCATTTTCTTGTCCCCCTAAGGCAATTTCCAGGGTGCTTCTTTCCACACTTTTGGCAAGTGGGGTGTTAGAACTTCTTAGCGCCATTGGATTTATCCATCGGACCACCAGCATTGAAGTCCACCTTACGCTTCTTGTCCCCATGATACCCCTGTGATTCTCTGATCTCCATTTCAACCTTGAGGGCACATCGGACAATTTCCTCATAGCTGTCGAAGTCACGGATCGCTAATTCTTTCCGCAAGCTAGGCTTTAGCCCACCAAAGAATCGGTCAACATTGCATTCGGGGGTAACGAAAAAGCCGGAAGCGTATCGTGCAAGCCTTGTGAAGTTTGCCTCGTACGCTCCCATAGATTCTTCATCTTTCTTCTTGAGGGAAAGAAGTCCCTTCCCATCTTAAGATGGAGGGTGCGTGGAAAATATTTATCGAAAAACATATTTCAGAATTCCTTCCATTCCAAAGCCTTGATCTCCTCCTCAGGCTTCGTATTTTTGATCAACGTCCACCATTGATCAGCTTCACCCTCCATACGATAAGCCTCCATGAGAACCTTCTCTTGTTCAGAACATTGAAGGATAGAGAAGATCTTTTCAATGGAGTTGATCCATTGCTCAGCGATCGTGGGATCAGATGATCCACTAAAAGTAGGAGGCCTTTGTCTCATGAAGCTCTCGATAGCAACTTGTTCTTTCTTAGGGGGGGGGGGGGGGTTGAACGTTCCTATTGACCCGTGTTTCTATTCAAAACTTGAGTTAGCTGAGAGAGAAGCGTGACAAAGTTCGCGATTCCCGCTCCCATGGGATTGGGCATCTCATTAGTACAATCATCACACTGATCTTCACAACGGTTGTTAGCCCGAGTTCTCCTATTACCGGCCATTGGCTGGAATAAAAGGAAAGTTAGGGGTAACACATAAAGGGTAATCCAAAGACAAAAGTTTATGACTTATAAATAAACTTTAATCTCTTTAACTCATGAGTCTATAGGATTCAATCCAGGCTTTTCATGATCTTCCTTCTAACATATATTCTTAGGGGAATTTTTCCCTTAATAAGGGTTCAAACTAAGATTGTGAATTTATCAAAACATATCCCCCGGGAGTGTCGTAACCAAGAGTGCAGCAAGGCCCGTTGTCGTGCACCAGTTCCTGTTCGAGTCTAGATCAAAGCGGTGTTTTTGGGTTTTACCCCTAGGATACATCTGTGCCAGAGCCGCCTCTACCTGCTCGTATCCAGACAGGGATGTATTTGTTTGATAAACCACTTACTTAGTATTTACAAAAACTTAGGGATGTTTTTATTATACTTAGTCTTGTATCTAAGGCTTTACTAGGGTTTCCTAATCCCAAAAATAACTAAACCTATCCTTTGATACCAACTATGACAACCCTGCTTTCTATTACAACTTAAACATGCTTTATTACATATAACTTCACTTGATACAACAAAGAATATCGAGAGTTTTAGTGTCTTTGGGTCTTAGGATAATTACATAAAAACTTAAAACTTTAAATACAACATCTTTATTGAAAACTTCCATTACATGACCACTACATTCCTTCATACTTAGCATTGTATGGGATAACCTGAGGACATGCATAAGAAAAGGGTGAGCTATAAATCTCAGTAAGGGAGTACACATGGAATAACATGAGGAGTACAATACATGTTAGGAAATGGGCATATCAATAGAGAATAAGAGAAACATGAACATAAAGGTATGATAAAGCATGATAATCATAACATGGAAATGTGGAAACAACACTTAACATTGAATTAGCTTGAGCCAAGGCTCATTGCACACGCAGCATGAGTAAACCCTCATTGCACATGAAGCACGAGTAAACCCTCGTTGCACTTGAATTAGCATGATTAAACACTCATTGCACTTGTCGTATCATGATACTATACTTTACCCAATGCATTGGAGCGCTATAAGGGCGCACCCTTCTTAAACATTTCATTTCATGCATAAGTGTGCCACATAGATCATAAAACATGGATTCATAAAACATAATCATTTATTTCACGATAAAGGAATGTGTAATTCATACATGAAACTTTATAATCAATAAGTAAATGTGCATAAAGGTGAATACCCTTGATGGAGAAATGGGCATGGTATTCACTACACAATGATATTGGCTTAGAAAATCGGTGTGATTTCGGCAGCATAACGGCGTGACATAAGAATTCATAAAAATGGTTGATGAGAGAGAAAGGGGTTCCTCATCATATTTACATGTAATGAAAATTAAGAAGGTCATATAGATACATGTCCCAACAATTGAAAAGGAATTTATATTCATGATACAAAAGTATTGCTTGAATATAAAAGAGGAGAAAAAAGTTCCTTTTGGAATTTCGGCATAGTAACGGGTGTACATGGGAGGCATTTAATGAGAGATAAAGGGGTCTCCCGTCATTCAAACAATAAGAGGGAAGTATGGGGGAGGTGAAAAACCATACCCCAACATTCATAATTGAAATTAAAAGGTCAATACAACTTAAAGAAAATTGACAAAAATGAGAAAGGAAGAAAAAAAACCCTTACTTGGAAGTGTGCTTCCAAAGGCTAGAGAGAGGCTTGTGAGAGGCTTCTTGGGATCTTGGGGAACCTTGAGAGGATTATAGATAGATTAGGGAAGAGGTTTTACGAACTCCAAGGGCTTTGAGTGAGGAGGAAGTGGGAGCTTGGGTGGGTTTATATAGGAAAGGTGAGGGAATTCTTTATTATTTAGGTTTGGGACCCCTTATATTAAAATAATCCAAACCACAAACCATCCCATGGTATTTGCCCATGGTTTCTGGAAAAGGAAAGAGGAAAAAAATATTTTACAAGGTCAAGGTCCGAACTTATTAAAAAATTAGGGTTTCTTATTTGGAGGTGAGTCACACTCCCATGGAAATTAATTTAAAAAGGCAAAGTGTTGAATAAGTCTTGATGGCTTCATTAATGCTTTGAAAAGTAAGTAAAAAAAACCCAAAACCTCATTATTTTAATGATAAAACACATATTTTCCGAACATAAGGATTATGGTATTTTATTACATCACCATTGGGTCATTATGATGTCATAAAACACATTATATATTTAAACGTATTTAATTTTTACCCAAAAATTTAACTGTCTCAGAAAATTATGAAAAATTCACCGTTGGATAATTTCAACGTTATGATTCCAAAAATAATATTTATTTTATCTAAATAATTTTCTAAATATGTGAATTTCCACTTTTAAAATAAAAACCGACATTTATCAAAAATTCACGGGTTTTGACAGAAATGGCTTTCAAACCTTAATAAAAATTTTAATTGCATTCATAAAAATATAAGATCATTTATATTTAATAAAAATTATTTTAATATTAATAACAATATTTTATTAAAATATTATTTAATTCAAAAATCCCTTAATTCAATAAAATATAATAATAACCAAAAACACCATTTGTACTTTAAAAACTATTTATAATGTATCAAAAATGACTAGAAATTATATTCATTATTATATACAAAAATAATGCACATGAACATAGTACTACTTATTTGTTACATAACCCCTTAAAATAGATGCATAAGACTTAAGGGTAAGGTGTGCGATGGTGACAGACTCTTGGGGCGGCTCGGATAACATCACTCGAGTGGTAATCTCTATCAACTTCCACTTTTCCCGTAGACGGTCCCGTTCAAGCTTGACATAATGAAGCTCAGCTTGGGCTTGGTCAAGGGCGAATCCCAAAGACGCCACCTCTTTTCCGAGCTCCGACAAATGGGCTTCGTAAGGGGCAATTCTACTGGATGAGGCCATCGCTTCCTTTCTCTGAGTAGAAATGGGTTCGTTAAAGCCTTATATTTATACTACTCAGATGATCACTGTTCAACGGCTATAAAAGTAATGGTCACAAATCTTAACGTAAAATTAAAGAAGTTGACATCTTATAAAAACATTTTTCATAAAGAAACATTTAACTGGATCAAGAGGGATTTTCTATTAATGAAACTTTGGGTCGTTACATTAACAAGGGTGTAACCATTGTTTATGTAAAATCATGTGACGTAGTCACACCACTCACTTTCCATTTAATTCATTATAGTCATTTCAATTAGGATTCAATATAAACCATATAGAAGATGGTTTGGTCACATAATCATGTATAATACCAAGGGAAATTCCATAAGCACGTCTCAAGGGGTGTAAATAGTCAAGGGAGGTCTAACCAACAAGAACAAGAAGATTCTAGGTCATTTTAATCAAGGATGATAAATTTAACGAGGTTTATGTGTATGTTTAGGCAACGCAAGGAAAATTCGTCATGCGGCATCACGATTCATATTATAAAGCATAAATACTTGAGGAATAATTACTAGACCACCTACCTTATAGCGATAGAGGAGTACTCATCTAGTATCATCTTGTGATTCGATTTAGAAAAAAAGAAAATGGAAGAATATATGAACACCTTGAAAATAGGGAATATGAGCTCATACCAAAATAACTCTGTAAATAGGAAGAAGAATGAAGAAATGGTCTAAAGAAATGGATAGCTTATCAGTGGTGATCCAACATGATAGATGACACTCGAATTGGAGTATGGATGGAATATCATCTTCAAAGACTAGATTTAGGCTTAGAAGAGATCAAAAGGGAGGAGGAGATCTTGGTATGCATGGAAGAGAAAAGAAAGAAAAGAGGGTTCTTAAAATAGAGGAGGGGAAAAAGGTAATTCACTAATTTTTAGAGGTCGCACAGTTTGGCCACACGGTTGGCCAAACCATGCGCACCCCACTATCCAAGGAGCACACCTCACATGACCTACAACGCATGATTAGAAAAACCATGCACAGCCTATGCGCACCCTCAGTCTTAGCTCCACACAAAAAAAATCCCCCTTCGCATGGTTTAGACAAACCGTGTGGCACCCTTACAAGGTCACATGGTTTAAGGTTCATGGTTAGCACTAACTATGAACTTATCGTGTGCCTCTTCTATTTTCTCCATAACTCGAAGTTGCGAGCTTCATATAATCCCTTGAAACTCCTCCTTATTACACCTCTAGGGGATTGGTTGAAGGAACCCAAGAGGTATAAAAAAGCATGAAAAGCATGTAATTTAAAATTTTGGATTTGGATTCTTGTTAAAAACACTAAATACCCGAATCCCCTTACCAGTATTTCTAAAAGTATCGGGTGTAATTCAATTTAAGCATGAAAAATAAAATCAAACGAAAGCGTAAATGGTAGCTTGTTCTATTGAAGTTGCTGGTTTGATTCACTCACCATTGATGTGTCATGGTTGAAGGGCACCAATCTAGGAATCCACTAGATCATCCACATGTTCTCCACAATTCTTGTATCATCAATCTATGTTTCTCGGGTTCTTACTTGGGAAATTGAATACCTTTATGACATCCCTTCGATCGCCTGAAGAACGCAAACTCGATTGAGAAAGAGGGATCGATCTTTCCTTGTTCTTCTTTCATAATTTCTCTCTAAGAACTTGAGAGGAGAGAATAGGAGATATTATATCACTAAATTTTTTCAAATGGTGTATATTACTATTCAATAGGCTAAAATGAGATTTTATACCATGGTTATACTTTCTAAAATTCACTTTGGTCCCTGGAAAGTAATAACCTTCATTTTAGACATTTTCTCACATGTATGACTTAATAAAATTATTATAAATGTCACAAATATTTTATCACTCACTTTTAATACTATAAAATGTTACATGATAAAATAAGAATCATTAAATTGACCTGTAAACCCCTCTAATAATTTAACAAACCTTGAACATCCTATGTTCATTTGAAAAATTATATTTTCTCATATTTACTTTTATGATCAAATAACTTGTGATTACCTTGAGAAATAAATTCAATCATAATTATTATAAACTTTAATAATATAATTGAATTAGTTTTACTTGTGATCGGTCATACATGGATGTTTACTGACATCGCATGTGGGGACCACTTCATCCTAAACTCTTATCCATTATAATGGGTGGAACTTATGGATACACTTAGTGTATGAACCTATAGGTCCTTATTTCAATAGTAGTGATTCCAATCCACAGATCAAGAGAAAGTTCTAGAAACTCATCAGGACCCCTAAGGAGATAAGTAATGTCATAGATACGCCTACCTCCTATGAACATGTTCTGTGTGATATAATCTCTTTGTCTCATGATATCTCATAAATTAAGATACACACTTGTTTCATCATCCTTTTGTTGCTTTATATATTTTGTGACCTTACTAAATGAACTTACCTTCTTATACCATGTACATGTATTTAATGAAGGTCTTACCATCCTAATAAACCTGTTCCCATGATATATCTCTTCCTAAACTCAGAAGAAAAAAATTATCTCTTGATCATTCAACCAATGTCATATGACTAATGATGCACCCAATACAAGCCGCCTCACCATGACTTCAATGTAATGGTTTTTGTCTTGAAACAAAGTATGAGATCAAATGATACGCATTGATAATGATATAAATTCCAGAGACCAATACACATGTTTTTGGATAGGAACAACTAATGAAACATGAAACATGTGGTATTCCTATTGGTGGGTAAGTCCTCATGATCTCGTCTACTTGAGATCACCAAGTATGAACTTCATGAGAAGAGGTATCAATGCTTATGATCCCCCAACACCTGATAGTCATACATCATATGTGTCCTGTCAGTATGATGTATCTAGACCATAGGACATATGTTTAAGATTATTTTCATAGTATCTTGAGGTTCTTATTATAGATGGGAACTGTTGTAACCTTTTGATACAACACATAATCTAAGGAAATTACCATGTGAATAGTGGATGCAGAAGTATCAACACTATTATGGTAATAAAAAACAAATTTATATATCAAATTGTATCCATGTAATATTAATCAAAGTATATAAAGTATTTGGGTCTAGTCCACCCACTCACAACACTCCCACTTGCACTAGAGTCAAATGCTAAAAAATATCAACCAACTAGCTCCCACATGAGTATCATGCTTCTGTTGGGATATGGATTTAGTTAGTGGGGTTCTATGTTTTCCTCTTTGGCTACTCTGCTAACTGTTACTTCACCTCTTTGAGTAAAATCACTCAAGAGATGAAACTTTCAAAGTATATGAATTTTCTTATAGTGTGACCTGGGCTCCTTGGAAAGCACCACTGTCATAGTATTATCACAGTATACTGTAATAGGATTTTTACTACTATGTAGAACACCAAGATTTAAAAAAAAGATGTGTATCCAAATTGATTCCTTAACTGCATTTTAAGCCATTATATACTCAAATTTTACTGTAGAATGGGAAAACACGGACTTCTTCGATCTCCTCTAGCTCACTGCACCACCATTTAGGAAAAAGACATAACCTAACTTTGATTTTAGGTCATCATGATCTATTTCAAAACTATCATTAGTGTATCACCTCATGACTATCTCCTCATCTCCTCTATACACTAGGAACATATCATATGTACATAGGAAGTACTTTAGAATAGTTTTTAAAGATGCCCAATACAGCTCTCCTGGATTGGATTGATAATTTCCCATCATGCTTAAAGAAAAGGTAACATCAAAACTAGTACATAGTATGGAATACATGATAGAGCCCACTTCTAAAGTATAATAGATTATACTTATTCTTCCAATCTCCTCCTGTGTTTGTGGACACATCTTCTTGGAGTGATTAATGTCATGTGACACTGGCAGAAATCCTCTCTTGGATTTTTTCATATTGTATTGTTTGAGTACCGTGTCAATATATATACTTTGAATTAGCCTAAGTAGAATATGAGATCTACCTCGATAGATATTTATCCCTATAATATTGGTTGCTTCACCTAATTATTTCACAGATAAGCATTCATTTAACCAAGTTTTAACTGACTGTATGACTTCCACTTTATTTACCATAATTAATATTTCATCAACATATAATACAAGAAACATTATGGCATTTTCATTAACCTTATTATAGAAACATGGATTAATTTTATTCTTAATGAAACCAAATTCTCTTATGGCCTCATCAAATCAAATATTCCATGATCATGATGCCTGCTTCAACCCATAAATAGATCTATGTAGATTTCACACTTTATTAGTATTCTTTGACTTAATAAACCCTTTAGGTTGTGTCATATAGATGTATTCAACCAAATTCTCATTTAGAAAAGTAGTTTTGACATCCATTTTTTCAAATCTCATAATCATGGAAGACTACTATTGCAAATAATATTTTGATGGATTTCATCATTGCAACTAGAAAAAAGGTTTCATCATAGTTGATTCTGTGATGTTACCTTAAACCCTTCTCTACTAGTCATGAATTATAGGTTCTTACTCGACCATCCATATCCATCTTTTTCTTGAATACCCATTGTTGACCTCACCTGTTTTGATAATCCCAACTATGCTTTCACATATTTTGATAATCCCAATTATGATTTCACATACTTTGATAATCCCAATTAATGTTTATCTATTTTCAAATTATCTCAATCTATGATATACTATTATCAAGATAATAATAATATTAAAATAGTCCTTGAGATATGTTAATCAATGTTTATCCATGTTTATATAAGTTCTGAAGTAATTCTGACCCAATCGGATATGTTTTGCATAAAACATATAAGTGTTAGTCACTGATCTGCATATAGCTACTGATACAGAGCTACAGGTACTTAGTCTACCGATAGACCTTAGTTTACCGATAGACAGAGCCACCGATACGCAGAGCTACTGATACAGAGCTACCGGTACTTAGTCTACCGATAGACCTTAGTCTACCGATAGACAGAGTCACCGATACGCAGAGCTACTGATATGTACAGAGCTACCGATATGTACAAATCTACTGGTAAGCATAGAACAAGGTCACTGATGTAGATAGCTATCAATAGAACAAGTTTTCCAATAGTACAGAATGGAGCTACCGATATGCATAAGTCTACCGATACACATAATCACTGGAACTAAGCCAGAGCTACCGATAGACCAGAGCTACCGATAGACCAAAGATACCGATAGAACAAGAGCGACCGATATATAGAGTTACCAATGCAGAATGAAGCTACCGATAGAATGAAGTCACCGGTATATAGATCTACCGATACCAAAAGCCACCGATACAGAGTAAGGAGTTACTGATGCAAAGAGAAACCGATGCAAAGAGATACCGATGCAAAGAGCTACTGATACAAGTTCAAAGAGCTACTGATACAAGTTCAAAGAGATACCGATACAAGTTCAAAGAGCTACCGATTCAAAGAGCTGCCAATACAAGTTCAAAGAGCTACCGATGGAAGGTCCTGTTACACAAAGTCCACCGTATACGTCTACCAACAGGAGGCTACTAATGATTGACCAACCAGTCAAACTCTATACTCTCAATACTATTTATTTATTAAGATAACGGTTACATTTGATGTTTTTAATGCAGTTAATGTTATTTAATGATTTCTGTTGCCATGTCAGGAAACCGTACCTAGTACCCATGAAAAAGGTAATCATTCCCATTTGTCGAAGCTGAAAGCTATAAAAGGGAAGATAAAGACCTAGCTGGACAGTCGTAAAAAAAAGGAGTGAACACAGGGTGTGTATACGGTGAGAATCAAGGAACTAAGAAGGCACACGAAGGGTGGAAAATAAAAGGGTCAACATCATTCAAACGTGGTGCATTCACACAAGGCTACATTCATACTCCAAGAGCACTAGACATACACGAAGTAATTATTCTCTAGATGAGAACACAAGATGCATCTTGAGTGAATAACTACAACAAAAACTTCATGCACTCAGGATGATAAGCTGAACCTGGAACCAAGGAAGAAAACGATACTCTGTTTTTCAGAACAAAAACCAGAGAAGGACTCAGAAGCTTTTCTGACCAATCAAACAAGTCCAGAGCTACACTGCCAATCACTAACTCTCTTCTAAACTCATTCACACTTACTTTAGTGATTCTTTCATCTACATTTAGATCATTGTGTGTATCCTGTTTATTTTACACACATTATCTCCTGAGCTAAGTTGGAGGATTCTTAAATACTCATTCAAACTCTATTACTCCCTTGTATCCCACTGTGGATAGTGGTAGAGGTTGAGTAAGACCTGGACAGCTGTGATCTGTTGTTTGTTTTCCCACGTAGAACTGTGGTAGAGGTCTTTGAACCTGGATAGTATTTTCACTGTTGTTTACCCCGATCTAGGGTGTGGATCAATTTATATAAATTGTTTGTGAGGACTAAGTCTCAGCTTGAGACTGAACCTCTTGGTTACATCTTCTATGAATTTTTGTTTAATTCATAAGTATACTATATATTTCATATTCCACTACTAACTACTTTGAAATATAATTTGTTTTAAAGTTACTTTGATAGTTAAATTAGCATGTGTTTATACGTATTGTAAACCAGTAAGTTAGTTTCAAAAGTCAATTTAATCTTCAGATTAAATTAACTGAGACCTAATCAATCTTTGAGAAACTAATTGAACATTTACACTCTGTATAAATTCACTACAGTTTAACTTTGTTTTTAAATAGGGGTATTTTAAGAGAAATATTTTTAACAGAAATTTTAATTGGAACTCAATTCAACCCCCTCTTGAGTATCCACTCTAACCAACATGTGGTATCAAAGGTTGTTTTTATTGATACAAGCTTTCAAAACACTCAGTTTTTCAACTGTGATTTTAGTTTCATCTTTAAAGATCTTAAATTTCTGTTAGTTCTAAATTTTATCTCTTTAATATATTCTCTAAAATATAGTTATGGATAATAGACTAGAAGGTGCTGCTACTAACAGGCCACCTTTATTCAATGGTACTAACTATTCCCAGTGAAAACTTAAGATGAAAATTCATTTAGAAAGTATGGGTTTTGATATCTGGACTGTTATAGAGTCACAATATAAAATTCCAAAAACTGAATGAACTACTTGGGATGAACCTACAAAGACTGCTTACAATAATAATTGTAAAGATATGAATGCCCTGTATTGTACTTTAGGAGATGAAGAGTTTAATAGAATTTCTGCTTGCAAAACTACCTATGAAATATGGGATACTTTGAGTGTTTCTCATGAAGGAACAACCAATGTTAAAGAAATGAGATTAAATAATTATACTATTAAATATGATAATTTTAAAATGAATAATGATGAACCTATTTCTAACATGTATCTCAGGTTCAATGATATTTTCAATACAATGAGTTCACTTAGAAAGGTTGTTCCAGCAAAGGAACAAATCATGAGGATCATGAGATGTCTACCAGACCGATGGAGGGGCACTTCTGTTTTAATCAGAGAATCATGTGACATTGGTTCTCTCCCTGTTAAAGAGATTATTGGTAAATTAATAATGTATGAGGAAGAACTCAAGGTGAATAAGGAGGAAGATAATGAACCTAAAAGAAATTCTGTAGCTTTTAAATTTACTGCTTCGAAGAGCAAGGACAAAGACAAAGTTCAAATACAAACTGAAAGTTCAACCGGTGAAGATTCAGATTCTGATAGTGATGATGAAATGGATCAAATAGCCAGGAGATTCAAGAAGTTCTATAGGAAAAAGAGATTCTTTAGAAAATCAAACTATAAAGGTAAGTATGAAAATAAGGTAAGTGGAAGAAGGACTGTAAGAAATATGATAAGGAAGATGATATAGTCTGCTATGAATGCAAAAGGAAAGGACACATCAAGGCTGACTGTCCAAAATTAAAATTCAAAAATAAATATTATTATAAGGACAAGAAGTACAAGAAAGTTATGAAAGCTACTTAGAGTGCTTCAGAAGACAGCACAATTGAATCTGAAGTTTTTGATTCTGAAAAGAATCGTTCCAACATGTGTTTCATGACCAACACATCTGAGGTAACCTTAGATACTCCTGTTTTAAATTCCTATTATTCTGGAGATGATGCAGAATCTGATTTTGATTCTGAAGATATGTGTAAGGCTGAATTGTTTAAATATTGTAACATGCTAGAAGAAACATGTAATGAACTTAAGGAAAAATATAAGTCATTAAAGAAACAGCATGCTCTCACTGCCAATGTTAAATATGCCTTTTATAGAGAAAAAGAAAAGAATGCTCAACTTTTAAAGGAAAATACAGAACTGAAAATGTCTAATGAGAAACTTAGAAAGGACTTAGAAAAATTCAAAAATGGAAAGGATACTCTAACTCAAATGTTAGGAAAGCAAGTTGAACCAAAATACACTACTGGTTTGGGCTACCAACCTGGAAAAATATATTTCACTAAAACTCGATTTGTTCCTAAATCTGGACAAAATTCTTCTTGTTCCAGTTCTGGAAATTCATATGCTTCAACTAGTTACTCATATGGTTATAGATCAAATAAAGTTTATCTTTAAAAATATATTGATTCTGTAAATTATATGAGACCCATAAGATAAATTTGGGTACCTAAAGCTTTGATTTATAACCTTTCTAGACCTAAGAAGATATGGGTACCAAAGTCATTTTCCATCTAAACCTGTTTTGTAGGAAACCTGTTTGAAGTGTTCTCACAAGAAGTTATGGTACTTGGACAGTGGATGTTCAAGGCACATGTCTGGAGATTATTCATGCTTCAAGATTCTAATCAAAGTTTTTGGGGGCCATGTCAACTTTGGTGATAATTCTAAAATAAAAATCATCAGCCTAGGCCAGATTGGTAACATTGATTCAGTTTTAATTTCTAAAGTTTTATTTTTTGATGGACTTAAGTATAACCTGTTAAGTATCTCTCAATTATGTGATGATGGGTTTAATGTGAAATTTGAAAACGATTCCTGTAATTTTTTTAACTCTAAAAATGTTTTAGTATTTTCTTCTTTGAGAAATGAAAATGTTTATGCTGTCGATCTTAATTCTTTAGCTAAGAAAAATGTTACTTGTTTAAATTCTTTTCATAAAGAATCTTGGATATGGCACAGAAGATTATGACACTGAAACATCTATTCACTTATAAAATTGACTAGGAATAACTTGGTTAGAGACCTACCTAAACTTGAATTCCCAAATGACAAAGTTTGTAATCCCTGTCAAAAGGGAAAGCAACATAAAGTTTCTTTTAAATCAAAGAAAGAAGTTTCAACTTCTCAACCTCTCGAGTTGGTTCACATGGACTTGTTTGGACCTTCTAGAATTTCTAGTTTAAATGGGAAGCACTATGTCTATGTCCTAGTAGATGACTTTTCTAGATATACTTGGGTATACTTCTTGGATCACAAAAGTGAAGCATGTTCTTACTTTGTTAAATACTCCAAGTCTGTAGAAAACCTTAGTGGACTTAAGATTAAAACCCTGAGAAGTGATCATGTCCGTGAGTTTGAAAATCATGAGTTTGAATATTATTGCTCATACAATGGATATAGTCACAACTTTTCTGCTCCTAGGACACCTCAGCGGAATGGTGTAGTATAAAGAAGAAACACAACCCTTCAAGAAATTGCAAGAACCATGCTTAATGAGTATGACCTGCCTATTTACTTTTGGGATGAAGCTGTGAATACAGCTTGTTATATTATTAATAGAGTCTTGATTAGACATGTTCTAAAGAAGACCCCATATGAACTATGGAACAATAGAAAACCCAAAGTTAGTTACTTTAGAGTCTTTGGCTACAAAGTTTTTATTCTCAATACAAAGGATAATCTGGCCAAGTTTTCTTCTATGATTGATGAAGGAATTTTTCTTGGTTACTCTTTAACTAGAAAAGCCTATAGAGTCTTTAATAAAAGAACCAAATGTGTGGAAGAATATGTTCACATCAAGTTTGATGAAACTGATCCGCATGAGCCTAAAACCTCTCTTGAAAATATTGAAGAAGATTTGACTGTTCTAGACCTTAATGATAAAACTAAAGAACCTACTGTAAAAATATCCAGTTCTGGACATATTCCAGAATCTACTTCTATTGAACCCAAACCTATAGATGAACCTGAAATTTCTATCCCTACCTTTACTAGATCAACTAGGATTCTAAATAATCATCCTTTAGATGTTGTTGTTGGTAATCTTGATAGAGGGACACAGACTAGAGCTTCTCTAAGAAACCAAGTTGAACATCAAAATTTTCTTTCACAGCTAGAGCCTAAAAATGTCAATGATGCAATCAATGGTGAATTTTGGGTAATGGCTATGCAAGAAGAGTTAAATCAATTTGAAAGAAACAAAGTCTGGGAATTAGTTGACAGACCCAAGGACACTTTAACAATAGGCACTAAATAGGTTTTTAGAAAAAAAGTTGATGAATCTGGAAATATAGTTAGAAACAAAGCTAGGCTAGTTGCACGAGGATATAGTCAAGAGGAAGGTATAGACTATGAGGAAACCTTTCACCCTGTAGCTATATTAGAAGCTATTAGGATCTTACTTGCCTATGTTGCTCATCTGAATTTCAAGTTATATCAAATGGATGTCAAAAGTGCTTTTCTAAATGGTTTTATAATTGAATATGTTTTTGTTGAACAACCACATGGATTTACTAATCCTCATTTTCCAAATCAAGTTTTTAAACTTTCTAAAGCTTTATATGGTTTAAAACAAGCTCCAAGAGCTTGGTATGATAGACTTAGTAATTTTATTATTTCAAAAAGTTTTACTAAAGGGATTGCTGATCCAACTCTTTTTATTAAAAGAATTTATAAAGATGTTTTAATAGTACAAATCTATGTTGATGATATTATTTTTGGGTCTTCTAAAAATTCTTTATGTATTGATTTTTCAAATAGTATGCAAAATGAATTTGAAATGAGTTTAATGGGAGAACTTAAATATTTTCTTGGATTTCAAGTTTTTCAAAATGAAAATGGTATTATTTTGAATCAAAGTAAATATACAAAGGATCTTTTAAAACGTTTTGGTTTGGATAGTATTAAGGAAAGTGATACTCCTATGATTCAGTCTATAAATTGGATGCAGATGAAGCTGGGAAACCAGTGGATCAAACCAATTACAGAGGTATGATTGGAAGCTTACTTTACCTTACTTCTAGTCGACCAGATATTATGTTTAGTGTATGTATGTGTGCAAGATTTCAAGATAATCCAAAAGAATATCATTTTCTTGTTGTTAAAATAATTTTTAAGTATCTTAAACACACTGTAAACTTAGGTTTGTTTTACCCAAAAGGAAAATCCTTTGAGTTAATGAGTTATTCAGATGCTGACTTTACTGGTTGCAAGTTGGATAGAAAAAGCACATCTGGAACATGTCATTTATTGGGAAAATCCTTAGTATCTTGGTGTAGTAAAAAGTAGAATTTTGTAGCTTTGTCCACTGCCGAAGTAGAGTATATAGCTACTGGTAGTTGTTGTGCACAAATTCTGTGGATGAAACACACTCTTTTGGACTATGGATATGATTTTAAGCATGTCTCTATCAATTGTGACAACACTAGTGCAATAAACATTTCGAAGAATCCTGTATCTCACTCTAGGACCAAACACATTGATGTAAGGCACCATTTCTTGAGAGATCATTACCAAAAGGGTGATATCACTCTTGAATTTATAGGTATTGAACGTCAATTAGCTGACATTTTCACCAAACCTTTGAGTTCAGATAGGTTAAGTTACATTAGACATGAGTTAGGAATGATTAACCTTGATCGGTAGGTACCTCACCGATGTGAATACCTCACCGATGTGAATACCTCACCGATGTGAATACCTCACCTATGTGAATACCTCACCAATGTGAATACCTCACCGATGTAACCTCACTGATGGACCTCACTGATAGGAATTCTCACTGATAAACTCTACTGATGAGTGCGTTGTTTTAAACTTTTGTCTGCCGCCAGAATCTGAATCATTTTTACTTTATTTCATTTTATTTATTTATTTTATGATTCCTAAATGATAAAAACTAAGTCCTATTTACTTCTCAATCCACTAAGCCTCAAACCCTTACCCTCAAACATTATCTCCCGAATCTCTTGAGAACCCTAAATCCCTCGAACCAGAGATGGAAAAAACCAAACTTCCTACCATCAGAGATGACACTGATGAGCCGAAAGCAAAGAAGCAGAAGTCTGAGCCAGAAGCAAGTGGTAGTGTTGGTAGAACTAGGTCAGGTAGGCGACCAATGAATCCTCACTTGCAGAATAGAGTTATTGTGATTGAAAAAGAGCTGTGTGTGGAATGGTTGTTGCCTAGAAAATTGTTAGTGCTCAAAGTGATGGAAGACCAAAAGTGGGTAGATTTATTTTCGAACAATAATGGTCCCTACTATCCGAAGCTAGTGAAACAATTTTATGAGTTTGTAAGATTTGCGAAATCTAAAAATGAGAACCGAGTGACTTATTTTGTGAATGTAAAGGAGATATCTTTTTCATACGTTGAGTGGGATGAATGCTTGAAGGTTCCACAAAAAGGTGTATCTGGATATGTCTCTAAAGCTATATCACCTACAAGTGATATATTCGATTATGAGACTACCTTGGAGGAGCTCACCGGTGATGGAAATCAAAGACAAGTAGTGGATGCTGAAATGGATGGAGAGAACATATTGTTGTTCAAATTTGTTCAGCATGTCTTAATACCAAGGAGAGGAGACTTTTCAAATTTAAGATATCAGGATATCTATCTCCTGCATATCTTGAGACATTGTGTAAAAGTAAATTTTTGCAGATTGTTGATGATTCAAATGGAAGACATAACAAGGCCAAAATCAAAGACAAATTCCCTATTCTTTTCCAAGATGATCTCTGTGATGATCAAAGTGAAAGGGGTAGCTGAGTCTCAAGATGAGATAGTGGTAGTAAGGAATAATTTTTGTATCACAACTAAATTTTTCAAATACATGAAGATAAATTGGAACCCATGGAGAGGAGAGTGGGTTAATGATGACCAGAAGGTATATGATAAATTCAATCCAGTGAATCATCCTTCAAGACCTAAGGATGTGAGGGATCCAGGTCTAGGACCTGATGAAGAAGAACCTGAGTACAGTGTTGAGACTAAAGAAGAAGAAACTTCTATGGATGATGGAAGAGATTCGGACTTACCTCCAAGTCCTGCTGCTGAAATTTTATCTTCTGGAAAGGAAGCCTTAGTAGAAGAAGAGACAACTGCTGATAAGGAAGACCAGCCAACCCCTGAGCATAAAGAAGAAAAGGAGAATGAATCTGAAGCCTCTGATTCTATCTGTTTAAGTCTGAGTCCATTAATTGGAAGCTCAGTTGTGCCTACTAAGGATGTAGTGGGAGAAATGAAAGAATTTGTACCTAATATAGAGGACCCTCTAGTTGTTGCAGAGAAAGAATTGATAGTAGAAGATTCTCCTGAGAAAGAAAGACATGTTGAGAATGTTGTTGTTGTACAAGAGAATGCACCCATTGTGGGGGAGCATCAAACCAAGTTTGGAAGTGTGTCAGTGGCTGTTGATATTGAGGACTGGGTAGAAGACCCATGTTTTGTGGTTTGTGGATTAGACTATCATGATTATAATAATGAGGCATCTCTAAATAGACCAAAAATAATTTATGATGTTGAGTCTGAGTTGCTACCTGGAGATGTGGTCAGAATGCATGACCTGGATATTTTGAAGAAAAATCTTAAGGACAGTTTTGTGGAAGAGACAAGGAAGATGTAAGCTTCACTGGTGTCATCAATTCAATAGATTATGAATGACTCAGTGGCTAGCATAGCATCCAAAAGAGAACCTGTTGTGATTTCTTCTGCTGATATGATCACCAGATATGACCTTGAATCCTTAAAGGATGATATGAAGGAGTCCTTTAGTGCTTCTGTTGCTGAGATGAAGCATTGCTTTTTTGAAGAGATGAGTAATTTGGAAAAATCTTTTGAGCTTTCTCTCGGTTGTAATTTGTCAACCTTTGTGGCAGAAATAGTGGAAGAAGTTACAGACTGCTAGACTCAAGTTTCTTGACTGGAAGTATATGTTGAAGCTCTAAAGAAATCAGTTATCTCTTTAGACTCTTACATGAGTTCAAAATCCCAAGCAGACAAGTACTTAGCCTATGTCAAAAGTGTTGTAATCCAGATGGTTTCAGTGTTTGAAGGTTTTAAAACCTCCATGAAAGATCATGTTAAAACCCAAGATTCCCAAGTCCAAAATCTTATTAGTGGGTTGACCAAAAACTTCAAGGAAACCGTATCCTTCTCTATTGGTTCTGTTTCTTCAAAACCCTTAGTGGATTTGAATCAGATTCGAGCTGTGATGAAGGCGGAGCTTGTTTCAGCTTCAACCAGTGGATCTGTGGACTCATCCAACCTGAGAAAAGTTGTGATTTCTACTAGAGATTCAGCTAGAGAAATAATGAAGATAGTCCAAGACTATATGAGAGAAGATTCTGCCTCTCAGAAATAAGTGAAAGAAAAGGTGGACTCCTATTTCCAAAATATTTACACCAAGAATCAACTCAACAATCACTTCAAACTTCTGTTGGAAAACCTGAAGTTACCTCCTTTCAATTAATCCTTCAGAGATCAAGTCAGCAAACTAAGGGAATTGACTCCAGCCTTGGAAAAATTCATGGAGAACAAGGATGATTTCATATCTGCTATGGAGAGAGGAGGAGGAATAATTATGGATTTCATAAATCTTTTGTTGTCTTTCCTGTATGTCGATGCTAGGCCAGTGATTGTACCTCCAGCCTTACCTGCCTCTGCCTCTACTGCTTCTCCTGTTCAGATGACTCTAGCCCAAGCCATTCGAAGCCTCACCCCTATAATCACTCAAAGAACTCCTCAGTATAGGCCAGGCACAGTTTCTGTGGCTCAGCCTCCTATGATCATTTCTGGAATTCCTAAGCCTTCACCAGCATCCACACAGTCTGACTCCTCTTCTGATCCAAAGGTAAAATCTCACATTGAGGATGTGGATTGAACAAGTGGCTAGGATGTTTGATAGGAATCCCTTGTATTTCTTTTCTATCTATGTACCTTTTTACAACATATAATACAATTGGATTTCTTTTCTTTCTCATTTTGTTCCTCTTCTCTTTATTGTTTCCCACTTTTTGATTATCACAAAGGGGGGGAAATATTATCATAGTATCCAAGAGGGAGAAATATTCTCAAAGGGGGAGCAATATTATCTAAGGAAGAGCTACCATGCCTTGCCCCTCTGATATCATTGCATTTAATTCTACCTCTAATACATTATGTTCTATAATATACTGTTTTCTCTGAGACAATTGAATTTAATGATATATCCCCTGATACACCTACTCATTGTTTTAAAACTATAATATCATAGGTTGTGATTATCAAAAAGGGGGATATTATTGACCTCACCTGTTTTGATAATCCCAACTATGCTTTCACATATTTTGATAATCCCAACTATGCTTTCACATACTTTGATAATCCCAATTAATGTTTATCTATTTTCAAATTTGCTAAATATATGATATACTATTATCAAGATAATAATAATATTAAAATAGTCCTTGAGATATGTTAATAAATGTTTATCCATGTTTGTATGAGTTCTGAAGTAATTCTGACCCAATCGGATATGTTTTGCATAAAACAGATAAGTGTTAGTCACTGATCTGCATATAGCTACTGATACAGAGCTACCAGTACTTAGTATACCGATAGACCTTAGTTTACCGATAGATAGAGTCACCGATACGCAGAGCTACTGATACAGAGCTACCGGTACTTAGTCTACCGATAGACCTTAGTCTACCGATAGATAAAGTCACCGATACGTAGAGCTACTGATATGTACAGAGCTACTGATATGTAAAAATCTAATGGTAAGCATAGAACAAGGTCACTGATGCAGATAGCTATCAATAGAACAAGTTTTCCAATAGTACAGAATGGAGCTACCGATATGCATAAGTCTACTGATACACATAATCACTGGAACTAAGCCAGAGCTACCGATAGACCAGAGCTACCAATAGACCAAGAGAAACCGATATACATAGTTACCGATACAGAATGAAGCTACCGATAGAATTAATTCACCGGTATATAGATCTACTGATACCAAAAGCCACCGATATAGAGTAAGGAGTTACCGATGCAAAGAGCTACTGATGAAAAGAGCTACCGATACAAGTTCAAAGAGCTACCGATGCAAAGAGCTACCGATACAAGTTCAAAGAGCTACTGATTCAAAGAGCTACTGATACAAGTTCAAAGAGATACTAATGGAAGGTCCTATTACACAAAGTCCACTGTATACGTCTACCAACAGGAGGCTACTAATGATTTACCAACCAGTCAAACTCTATACTCTCAATACTATTTATTTATTAAGTTAACGGTTACATTTGATGTTTTTAATGTAGTTAATGTTATTTAATGATTTTTGTTGCCATGTCAGGGAACCATACCTAGTACCCATGCAAAAGGTAATCATTCCCAATTGCCGGAGCTGAAATCTATAAAAGGGAAGATAAATACCTAGCTGGACAGTAGTGAAAAAAAGGAGTGAACACAGGGTGTGCAAACAGCGAGAATCATGGAACTAAGAAGGCACGTGAAGGGTGGAAAAGAAAAAGGCTCAACATCATTCAAACATGGTGCATTCACACAAGGCTACATCCATAATCCAAGAGCACTGGACATACATGAAGCAATTCTTCTCTAGAGGAGAACAAAAGTTGCATCTTGAGTAAAGAACTACAACAAACACTTCATGCACTCAGGCTGATAAGCTGAACTTGGAACCAAGGAAGAAAATGATACTCTGTTTTTCAGAACAAAAACCAGAGAAGGACTCAGAAGCTTTTATGGCCAATCAAATGAGTCCAGAGCTGCACTGCCAATCACTAAAGCTCTTCTAAACTCATTCACACTTACTTTAGTGATTCTTTCATCTACATTTAGAGCAGTGTGTGTATCCTGTTTATTTTACACACACTATCTCCTGAGCTAAGCTGGAGGATTCTTAAATCCTCATTCAAACTCTATAAATCCCTTTTATCCCACTGTGGATAGTGGTAGAGGTCGAGTAAGACCTGGACAGCTGTGAGCTGTTGTTTGTTTTCCCACATAGAACTGTGGTAGAGGTCTTTGAACCTGGATAGTCTTTGCACTATTGTTTACCCCGATACAGTGTGTGTATCAATTTATATAAATTGTTTGAGAGGACTAAGTCTCAACTTGAGACTGAACCTCTTGGTTACATATGTTATTCATTTTTGTTTAAGTCATAAGTATACTATATATTTCATATTCCGCTACTAACTACTTTGAAATATAATTTGTTTTAAAGTTACTTTGATAGTTAAATTAGAAAGTTTTTATACTTATTGTAAACCAGTAAGTTAGTTTCAAAAGTCAATTTAATCTTCAAATTAAATTAACTGAGACCTAATCAATCTTTGAGAAACTAATTGAACATTTACACTCTGTATAAATTCACTACAGTTTAACTTTGTTTTTAAATAGGGGGATTTTAAGAGAAATATTTTTAATAGAAATTTTAATTGGAACTCAATTCACCCCCCTCTTGAGTATCCACTCCGACCAACACCCATTTTCACCTAATAGGATTTACATTTTTTAGTGGATCTACCAAAATACAAACTTGATTTTGGTACATGGACTCAATTTTAGAATGCATGGCTTCTTTCCATTTAGCAACATCCTTGATATCTACTGCTCCTTATAGGTCAGAGGTTCATCATTCTCTAGGATCAATGTGTCACCTGACTTAGTAATAAGAAAATCATATCTCTCTGGTAATCTAACCTCTCTAGTAGACTTATGAAGTACTTGTGTCTCAGAAACATATTTCTCTCCCACTGTCTCTTATGGATATTGCTCTCATACCAACTCTTGTGCATCTAGAGCATCAACTTCATCAAAGTCAATTTTTCTCCCACTATTTCCATTATAAATGTGTTACCTTTCTATAAATATGGATTATCTTATCACAATCACTTTTCTATAAAAAAAAGTTTTATGGGTAATATCCTTTTTTTCTCTTTAGGATAACCTATAAATATGCACTCCATGCTTTGGGATGCCAATTTGTCACTATGTAAAGTCTTGAAAAAAACCTCACATCTCCATACACGTAAGTGTGACAGATTGGGTTTCATTCCATGCCATAACTCATATGGAATCACATCTATCACTCTAGTTGGTACTCGTTTAAGAGTATATGTCACTGTCTACAAGGCATATCCCCAAAAGGATAATGGAAGAGTTTCCTAACTCATCATTGATCTGACCATGTCAAGCAAGGTCTAATTACTCCTTTCACTAACACTATTATACTATGATTTATAAGGATGAGTGATTTGGGATACTATCCCACACTCCTTTAAGTGATCAATGACTGCTTAGTTAAGATATTGTTTGCCTCAATCTGAGCGAAATGCCTCAATCTTCTTATCGATTTATATTTCTACTTCATGTTGATATTCCTTAAACATCTAAAAGGAATATGACTTATAAAACATTAAGTAGATATAGCCATACCTACTATAATAATCAATAAAATTAATGAAGTAAGAAAACCCGCCTCTTTCCTCTATAAGAAATGGACCATATATGTTAGTATGAATTAATTCCAGTAATTCAGTGGCTCTTTCTCCCTGTCTAGAAAATGATGGTTTGGTTATTTTCCATTGTAAACAAGTGTGACATGCATCTAATGGTTTTAACTCAATTGATTCTAAATACCCTTCTTGATATAATTTCTTTCAACACTTCTCATTTACATGACTATGCCTGAAGTTCCACAATCGGGTAGGATATGAGTCATTCTCACTGGATTTTTCATTTGATTGTCAATACTGTATATTTTAGTTCAAGTATATACAACCAATTGTTAAGATGTTCCAAACCATAACATATGTTATCCTTATACATAAGACAAAATTTATTTCCAAACATGAAATTAAAACCCATAGTGTCTAAACTCAACATTGATATTATGTTTCAGGTAAATGAAGGAACATAATAACAATTATTCAATAAAAAACAAACCAATAGGAAAAGTAAGATGATAATATACCACTGCCAAGGCTACTATACTCACACCATTTGTATCTTGGAGATATACTTCACCTTTTTTAATTCTCTTAAATCTACTTGGTTCTTATATTTGAATAAAAATGTGTGAGCCACATGTAGTATACAATACCCAAATTATAGAAATAGACATATTTCATTCAATGAAAAAAATACCTGAAGTAGAAGTGTTGCCTTGCTTCTTCTTCCCAGCTCTGCAGTTCCTCTTCTGGTGGAAGTTCTTGCCATATAGAAAGTAGACAACCTCCTACTCATTTCCCTCCTGTATCTTTGTCTTGTTGGAAGGACAGTGTACCGGTGTCTTCATCCTGGACTTGGCCTTGGACCCCTTAGCCTTTCCCTTCCTCCTCTTGTTCACCATAAGGACCGAAGAATTTATATTTTTCATATTCTTATCATTTTGTAAAACTAAATCCAAAAGATCTGGGAGTGAATTATTCATGTTATTCATATTATAATTAATAATGAAATTCAAGAATATATGTGATAAAGAGACAAGAATGAGATCAGTTGCTAGATCTTGGTTTAGTTTGAACCCAAGGGACTCAAGTCTCTCAATGTACCTGATCATATTGAGTATATGAAACCCTACTTTATTTCCTTTTCTAGTCTACATCTATACAAATCACTTAATATCTCATATCTTTCTTATCGAGCTCTCTCCTGGTATAACTCTTGGAGATTAGATAACATTTGGAAATCATCTTTGTCCTCATGCATTTTCTGCAACTCACTGGGCATAGATGACAACATTAAACACTTAACATCTAGTGCATCTTCTATATACTTATTATATTTATCTTTATCTTCCTTGCTTTCTTCCTGAGGGGGATCAGCAGGAATTAGGGATTCCAACACATAAAGCTTCCTCTCTTGGCATAGTAATATGTGCAAGCGCATGTACCACTCCTAAAAGTTATGGACGATAAGTATATTCTCTTTATCCAATATTGATCACGGTGAAATTAAATTGTTGGTTTCCATTTGATCTACAACAAATAAACTTAGCGGATTAGTACATTATCTTGATTACTAGTAGAAATTTTCAAATTATTAATATTAAATTTCTCCCACTATTTTATCAAATCCTAGTAGCTCTCAACTACTAGATTTGGAATACCTAGTTGCTTGAGTATTCTGGTGGAAAATATCCATGAAAATCCTCCTCATAGTCTACAAGATTTGGTTACGCCACTACTCGAAGAGTCCAAGGTAGGTGCTAATCTAGCCAACCATATTAAATCACATATCCTTGATCTGTTGAGTAGAACCACATTTCCTGCAATGAATTATTTTTCATTACTCAACACTTTGCCTCTAAAGTTGCAACAAGCTATCTTTGGAAACTTCTTTGTAGCCAACTTTAGTTAATTTGACCCACCACTCTCATAAAAACTATCTAGTAGTAAAAGGAACCCTCAACATTGGATGATGAGCACCCCGAACACCCAGTTTTTCTCAAAATTGAGTGATAGAAGGCATTTAATGACTTAATATTTTCTTTAAGAGATTTGGTAATTTAATATTGATGAATGAAATCATTTTCTATTTAACAAGTTTGTTCTATGTGATCACGCTCACAACTTATTCATGCTTTTAAATAGAAAATATTCACCACACGTGTTTATTTTATCTTTTCATGCTTGTTTATTATTATACTATGTGATCGTGCATAATAAATGCGCATTCATAAAATAATAAATCATGCACATGATAAAATAAATAAATAATGACGTGATCAAGAGTCGTTAACTATTGGTTAATCCATCGAGCGAATAATGGATTAACTGAGACCCTAAGGGAATTCCTTAAGTCAATACCTGACTTGAATTGCAGAGCCCGCAAATCTCGTGCACTTCACTTGTTTGGTCTACGGCATCTCTCAACTCAAACCGCGTCACCACGAACTCCTCTAATCTTTACAATGTATACTCACACATAGGTGAGGGGAACTCGGGGTGTGAAATTAAATTTTATCACTTAAATGTGGACAAGTATGCCCTTATACAAATTAAAGATGGAGGGATAATGTGTAGATCATTAAAATAAAATGATTGTCACATTTTATAAAACTTAAAAGCAATAATTAAATTAAATAAATAATAAATCAAACATGAACTGGTCGGTCTTGGCTCACGGTCAGTCAACATGTAATTATATTGCATAAGAAAAATTAAATTTTCTAAAATTCAAATCGATGGTATTTTTAATGCGTTAACTTACATTAAAATAATTTTAATTAATTATCGATAGGTCCCACATGACCCGAAATAATTTTATTAAATCCCTAATAATTAAATTTAATTTCTGTAAATATATATATATATATATCTATATATATATATATAATTTTTTGGGTCAATGTAAACCTAAAGCAAATCCCTGAAAATTAATTATGGACGAGTGACGGGTTAAATGGGTTAGGTCAGTCATACCCGGACCGAATTGGTTCAACTTGAGATGGGGCATCCTTTTAAAAGACATAATATATATATATATAAGATATCAAACTTGGAAGCTTTGTCCCTTTTAAACAAGCTTTCAAGTAATGTTTTATCCTTTTAATTAAACAGTCTTCTGAGGGAAGCTTTAAACTAGCTTCTAAGAGAACCTTTATCCTTATAATTAAAAAAGTTTCCAAGCGAAGCTTTAAACTAGCTTCCATGGGAAGCTTTATCCTTTTAATTAAACAATCTTCCAAGGGAAGCATTAAACTAGATTCCATGGGAAGCTTTAAACTAGCTTCTATGGGAATCTTTATCCTTTTAATTAAATAAGAATCCAAGGGGAGGTTTAAACTAGCTTCTAATGGAAGCTTGTATTGTCAATAGACTGCCCCAACTAGATTCTGGTATATTTGGATAACACACAACTTACTTACATCGTGGTCCGACTAAAAATACGTCACATCGGTAGCCATTAAAGTGAAGCAAAAAATAAAACTAGAATTTTCATATTAATTTTTACGCAAAACGCATTGATCTTCGATCATTCATATCTTGACGATACGAACTCAGATCGACGTGTCGTCAGTTGCGTTGGCACCGTATCGAAACCCTCTTTCTGAATCATAGGAAATTTTAATTTTAATTTCAAAATTTTCTACTTAAATAAGTACATGTTCGTTCTGATACCAATTGAAAGAACACGAGGCGCAACAGGAGTGTGAAAAACGCGCAATTTAAAATTTTGGGTTTGATTCTTATTAAAAACACTAAATCAACAAAACCCCTTGACCAGATTTCTAAAAGGATCATGTGTAATTCTATTTTAAGTATGAAAAATAGAATCAAACGAAAGCATAAACGCTACCTTGTTCAGTTGAAGTCGTCAGTTTGATTCATTCACTGTTGATTTTTTGTGGCTGAAAAGCGTCAAGCTAGGCATCCTCTAGATCTTCCACACGTTCTCCACAATTCCTGGATCGTCAAACTATATTTACCAAGTGCTAGCATGAGAAATTGAAGAGTTTTACGATGTCTCTTCGATCGCCTGAAGAACGCAGACTCGGTCGAGAAAGCGAGATCAATTCGACCTTGTTCTTCTTTTGGGATCCTCTAAGAACTTGAGAGGAGAGGAGAGGAGAGTTTCTCTCACTAAATTTGTCCAAATGGTGGAGCTTACTATTCAAGAGGCTAAAAAGAGATTTTATACCTAGGATATACTTTCCAAAATTGCACTTTGGTCCCTCGAAAGTAATCACCTTCATTTTAGACCTTTGCTCACATGTATTACTTAATAAACTTGCCATAAATATCACAAATATTTTATCACTCACTTGTAACACTATAAAATGTTACGTGATAAAATACGAACCATTATTAAGCACGTTTACAAGGATAAAACAAAGGACTCTAATTGAAATTAAAAGGTTTCGTACCTCAAAGAAAACCCAAGATCTTACATGAGTTTTCTATTATATTCAAACATTTAATGCGAGAGTTTTGGAGGTGAGGTTTCATAATTGCTTCTTTTTTTCATAGGGCATAGTTCTAGGAACTACGATGCACTAGTGTGTCTAGCTCATTGCCTTTTTAGACAATAGGTGATCTTGTTAGGGATTCAATTGCTCGCAGACCAGTTAGCTTACATGCATGGGTTTCGTTCTATCGGTTACCCTAGGAGTAACGTGGAGTTTTGAGGATGTGGCTTTGGCATGAAAAAGAACTATTTTATTCTCATGCATTTTCATTTGAGTAGGGAGGTGTGGTTACTCCTTAAGGTGTGGGGTCTAGTTATGGGCACCCATTATGATAAGGCGAGCGATTGTTGAGTTTCTCTCTCTCTTGCGAGAGTTGGCCCTAGTGCAAATTGGGGGGTGAAGTCTTAACTTCACTTCATCCCACTCTGTTTCATTCGCCTCATATATTTGGCTTGAGTTGAGTGGTTGTTGAATCCTTTCCTTTATTTTGGGGTGTACTATTTGGTTTTTTATACTCACCACTACACAGACTTTCTGACTCGCACATGTTGTGTTTATGTAGATGACATATAGGTTGGGAGCGATCTTGGAGGACATGGAGTTGGCGAAACAGGTGCTTAGTAATGCTTGGAGATGGAGGTCGTTGATGGTGTTCGTGTCAGGAGTCTTGGTGACGAGGTGTCCTTCCCTTTTTCCTATTCAGATGATTATTGTTGTATCAGTCGTGGATGATTGATGGTGTCATATAAATGCTTTATTCCATTTTTGGTTATTACATCTTGTATCGTGTTATATATATGCTTTATTCCATTTTTTGTTATTACATCTTGTATAGTGTTGACAACCGACGTTATATTAGTGTTGGAGACGTGTGAATGTTTTAGGGTTTTTTTTTAAGTAAGGTCTCTCATATATGTTATGTCTGCCAATAATTATTAGTCTTTAGCTTATTAGAAACGGACTTGGGGTGACACTCTATCAGCCGAACCAGGTGGAGCCTGTTGCAGAAACATCGGGAGCCACAGCGACAAAAATGTTTATAGATGAAGCAAAGACAGAACAAAAGAACAAGATCACAGGACATAGCGATTTACGTGGTTTGATAAATGAACCCTATATACACGGAGACAAAAATTTCACTATGATCGAAAGCATAATACAAGGTACAGTCAAAATTTCAAACACACTGAAACTCTAACTCGAATGAGCTCATAAAGAAACGATGCTACTGTGTCACCAACCACACGGTAAGTCTACATTGCAATAGTGTTACACCCACCCAAGTTCAAGTTGCTACAATGTCGGTGGTAAGAAGTCTGTGGAGCTACGGTATTGTTGTCACATGCTGCTATCGTAAGTCTGCATTGCTACAGTTCCCTATCAATGTCACGCTTTGGTACAGTGAGTCAGCATTGCTAGAGTTGTGGTCTGAAGCACAGTTTGGACCGCTAGCATTTTGCTCAACTTCATCAAAACGAATCCAGCTACATCATTCCAACAGAGCCCCAATGGGATAAATCATGTCAAGTTAGGCAGGTCAACCCACATTTATGGGATGAACTAGACTAATAAGAAATGATTCACATTTTAAACAAATTTAAACGAACAAAGGAGAAAAGTCAAGAATCAAAGGCCAACCTTACCATATATGGATATGCCCATGGGTATGAATTAACATTTATGTGTTTAATATTTAATATTCTTTAATAATAAGTATTTTTAAAAAAAATATTTTAAATCTTAATTAAAAATAAGTACCACCTTATAAATGAGCAGCCTCGATTTTTTGTATCTGCATTAAATGTAGGTCTAAATGGATTGAACATTTTTTAGACCCAATCCATGTAGATGTGGTCCACTCCACCCCAATCCCGCCCATTAAGCACCCTTACGCACCTCGGATGGGTGGGATTTCACAGGACCACACCAGGAGGAGTCGCGCGATGGTGTTGTAGCAGGGGGTGGGGCCAACACACCAAAGAAAGAAAGGGGAGAGTACCCAAGATTTATAGAGAAAATAAAGATATACAAGATCACAGATAAACAAGTAGATACAAATTTCAAATTATAAGGATAACCAGATAGAACTGGCCTGGTCAAAGATATTCTAACACATACAAATCATTGTTTGATCCATGGATGCGAAGCCATGGATGCAACCAAAAGCTGATGAGCAGATGAAGAACATCAAAACATTACAAGGCAAAACCCAATCTTTATTCAAAACCAATAAATGCTTACCATTTGCTGGAATTCGAAAAAACACAAAATCACTAATACAGCCAGCTGCAGGAAAGGAGGACAAGGGGGGGGGGGGGGGGGGCAAAGTTTCAACACCATGCAACCATTTTTGGAGAAGCCAAGCCATTCCTTGCCATCAAGACTGTCAGTGATTCCCATCTTCTTCGTCACAAAACTTGGAGTACTTGTCTGAGTCCATCAATTGATTCAACTCCCCCGTATCACCCATTTCTACCTTTATGAGCCATCCTTTTTCGTACGGGCTCCCATTCACCTGAAATTCACTCCACATCAAAACATAAAACTAAATTCCACAATATATATATATATAAATCGACACAAGCCCAGTTGTGTCACCATTGTTACAAAACATGGAAGCTCTAATGACAAAAAACAGGTCGATAAACGTGCGAGAAGAATGATTGAATAGAGCAAGTGGGGAAAAAAACAAACTGAGCACAGATTTGCATGATCCGGGAAGAATCTCTACATCTACGGAGAGACATAAAACTTTCACCTAGTCAAGAAGCCGAAATTACAAAGCCAAGTATTCAAAAACCCTATCTCAAATAGAGCTCATAAAACAACCGGAGTTGTACTATGATTTATGCCAAGAGGAGGTGTCAGACTGGACAACAAGCCCAGTTCAGGGCAGCCTGAACCTGATGAACCTGGTCCAGACCAGGTCAGTCACCATTTCTTTTTAAATGTTATATAAACATTTTTTAAAATAATAATAAATTCAGGCAGCCCGCGGGCATGTTAGCTTGGGCCAGGTATGGGCCGCCTAAATCCCTTTTAGGCCGGGCCAAACCTCCATTACACTCGTGCGAGAGGGGTATGTTATTGTCAATGAATTTAATTCTCAGGTGAATGAAAACCAACCTTTTGAAGTTTGAAATCAGTGGTTTTTCTTTCACATGAATTTTTCATCTAAGTTTCCTAATTTAGCAGTGAAATATTCCTCGGATTTTTATCACTCGCATTTCTTGTTCTAAAGGGTGACAAATTATCCAATCTGCCTTAATTGTGCGGTGAAAACTAGCTTGCATCAAGCACATCAACTGAGTTCAGTTTGACACAAAGATTAACCATCAAGATTCAAATGAAAAAATGGAAATGAGTATTCGATTTCAGAATATACTAATATTTTGGGGTTGAGTTTTACCCAAAAAGATCACCCAGGAAAGTTATCTAAATAAAAATGCTGGGAAAATAATCTTGTTCGCTACCATGCTTATGAAGAATTAAATGGAATGCAAGTTCCCCGTTGCATGAAAAGTAAATCACCCCTACCTTTGCTTTAAAAAAATAAACATTAAACAGATGAACCTCACAAAGGATGTGTATCTTCTATTTTGTCCGGCTATAAAACAAGGGAAATTCTTTTGCATTCCTCAATAGGGCGTTTAACAAAAATAAAAAAGTAAGGAGAAGCTTCAGGGAGCTGTTATCAAATATTGGAAATAACACCATAATCAACAGTCACGGCTGGAAATTTTCAAAAAGTCGCATTCTGACCCTTCAAGAAATGAAAACAGAACTATGTGTCAAGGTCTCTCAAATTCTATCAGCAAACATTTTTCCTGAACAAACAAGTAACGGTCTATTGCACGATATGACACAATTGGAATAGTTATAAAAAAAGGGGGGGAAACAAAAACAAATGACTAATACAAATGCCATGAAAAGCAAAATCAACCAGTTTCAAATCAATTTAGATATTTAAACAAAGCATCAATCTTGAAAAAGAAGTACACAGCATACCAATCCAGGTGAGCTGGTTAGTTCGTCATTGACCTCCGCTACTTTTCCAGAGACAGGGGCAATGATGTCACTGGTGGCCTTTACACTCTCAACAGCGCCAAAACGTTCGCCCTGTTTAACAGAGGCTCCAACTTCGGGCAACTCGACAAACACGACATCACCTAAATGTTCTTGAGCATGGTCTGTAACCCCAATTGTTGCTGAAGTACCCTCGACTTTAGCCCACTCATGAGAATCCACGTATTTTAAATCCTTCACAACTGTCAAAAGAGAGCAACCAACAAGCAAATAAACAAACAAAAGTTATAAACAAAAATATTAAGAACATAAATGTAGATTTAAAGTAATAAGGAAATAATATGAAGGAGAACACCTATAATGAGTGAATGAACATTGTTTCTACCTACCAAAACAACACATGCGCACATTGTTTCTTACATAAAATTACCATGTGATGACTTAAGTGAGAGGGAATTTACACAACTATAGGTATTGAAATACAAGTATTAGATTTCAGTATTAAACTTTATTGAAAGTGCAATTAGCATAACCAATACTCCTTTCTCAAACAAAATGCCTTAAAACCTCAATGGGGTTGGATTTCCAAAAAGATGGTCAAAATAGGACGCAACTGTTGAAAACGAAATTATGTTTAATTTTTATCAAGAAAATTACCATTCATTTCCACACACGGTCAAATTTCCAAAAGAAAGCTAGATGCCCTAAATTTATGGCTACTATATCTGTACACTGCTAGCCTTATCATTATCAGTTCAGAGCATGATCCTCCAGTGCTGCCCATTATAAGTTACAGAATTTATCATTTATCTATCAAGAGATCCAACCAAAGAAACATTTTCTTCCAGGTTGCGTTGAGAATCAACGGAATCAATTAAATAACAGCATTTCAGCCAAGTTTCCGGGCAAAATGTTTTATGCGTAGTTGAGAGTAAATGCAGAGTTGCAGAAAAAGCACGCCAATGAAAAGATCTCGAGAAGAGACGTAAAGGAAAACAAATAGCCATGGACGTGAGATGACGACAAACCAGATGCAAAGCCCCGGAAGGGAACCGAGATCTTTAGATACGACGCAGTTTTTGATGCCCACAGTCTACAAGCCATGATCTTTCCACACTCGGAAGCTCTCTCCCTCCCCCTCGCTCGCCTCGCTCTCCCTCTCTCCCTCTCTCCCTCCCCCTCGCTCGCCTTCTCAGATCATCAAGGATCCGCGTGGAGTAGTCCCACTCCTTATGGAAGGTTGTTGGAGTGAGGGAATGCGAGACACGTGTCCACTGTAATCCTTCACGGATTTACGATCGCAATAATATTTTGAAAAAATGACGATTCAGGATCAAAGATAACATTTACAGTAAGTTTGGGATAAAAAACACAATAAAATATCAATTAAATAAAATGTTATTTCACCTTAATCTAAAATGTGGGTGGTCCTTAAATGGAATTAAGGGCATGTTTTGGTCTTTGATTGTCATTACCCCTAATATTTTTTCCAAACATGTTGGATTGGATTCGATCTAAGTGGTTGATATATTTATTTTATTTTATTTATTTATTAATTTTGAACATAAACTCCGCCAAATTACAAGTATTAAGCTTCCAATTGTATACCCCATCTTGGTAAACCAGTTAAAGGGTCCAGTCTTGACCTTCACCATGCGGTTAAAACTGGATAAAATTGAGCTCCCCGGCCTACTCAGGACTCTCAAGCGATTAAACCAACAAGCGTGAAACGACGATGACAAGCCGCAACCAGTAGGAATTGAACCGCCCATCTCTAAGAAAACAAGCAAGCAACTCTTACTACTGTACTACCTCATAGAGGACATATTTATTTTTCATTTGATCGGTGTTTGTGTGTGTGTGTGCTGCCACGATATTCAGTAACGGTTACAAAAAATATCATAGTAATAGACATCCTATTACCACGATTCTTGCAACCATGCCAATAAGTACATCTCAGTGACCTTGCACGTCTTGGTGGCCCCTATTGTCACGTTTCTATGAATCATGACAGTTGGTGTGACTCAATGACCCCTATTGCCAAGGTTTTAGTGAACCGTGACAATTGAATCACCATGTAACCCTTGTTATCATGAATCTAAGAACAATGGGAATAGACATGACACAATGCCACTTGTTGTCATGGTTTTAGTAAATTACGGTGATATGAAAACCTACAACCATGGTTTTGACAAATGTGACTATAGAGGTTCTTTATTTTTTTATGTATTTAAATGTACAACAACAACAACAATAATAAATATTCAATATTCAATATTCAACATTTGATAAATATGTAAAATAAAATTATTAATAAACGACAAAAGATGTGTAACACCCTGAGTTTTAGGTACTTGACCTTTAATTTATGTATTTTAAGCATATATAATGTTTGAGTTGTGTTTTAGGATGTTCTAAGGGGTTTTGGCACTTGTTGAAGGCTTTTCTAGAGGTGCACGGTTTGAGCAGGGTTAGTAGAAATCGTGCAACACCTCTATAAAACCGTGTAAGGGGAATCATGGAGCACTGATCAAGCGCACGATTGACATACGGTTTGGCAAAACCGTGTGGATGCTCGGGGGAAACCTTGCACTTTGAGACAATGGAGAAACACACGGTTGACGTGCGATTTGTCCAACCGTATGACCCAACCATGCGATGTGTGGTTTGAGACAGTAGCTCATGCACGGTTAGCGCACAATTTGTCTAATTGTGCGCCCTAACCGCGCACCATGAAATTTCAGATCCAAAAATCGTGGATCTAATTCGATTTACCTCCTTAATCACTACTACAAAACAGATCTTTAATAGCGCTAAAAATAACCTTTATCAGCGTTAGAAAAACACTGACTACTAGAGCGCGATTAAAAGCCCTAGACTTTTATCAGTGCTAGAAAAACACTAATAAAGGACCGTATTTATCAGTGCTTTTACTTAGCACGGATAAAGGGGTCCTATATCAGTGTTTTTAGAAGCGCTGATAAAGAGAACTTTTATCAGCGCTTTTACAAACGTTGATAAATGGGCATACTGTAGTGTGTTGTAATAACACATTACAACGCTAGAAACCGCACAAAAAAGAAGCAAAATCAAGTACAAATACAAGAAAACAACATTATATTATAGACACTTCAAACATTGATTTATTGAATTACATGAGTAAGTACAAATTATTACATACATTCAAAAATACCAATGTTTCTTTGTCTTTTTCCCCTGACCCTGACTCATGTTATTGCCGAACAAACCACTCCTGATCAAGCAAAAGAACACACCTATATAAGAAAACAATTCCTATGTTAGTAATAATATAAAGAAATAAATTAAACAGAAAGTGTTAATTTTAAACTAAACTTTGAGTCATACTAGGAATACTATGTATGAGATTGAATTGTAGTTGATTCTTGCACGTCACACCATTTCTTATTCATCTTCCAACATTATTTCTGTGAAAATCAACTAAATAAGTATAAGATAAAAATGATAAGAAAATTAATTAATTAATGCTAGATAGAATGATGAGAAAACAATCTAGGCACGTTTACTCAGTTTTGACGATGTGACAGACGTTTTAAACTAAAATGATACTTATATATTGAATAGACACACTTGGAGTCATATCGGTCACACCGTGTGTTAGATTAAGGTGAGGCTGATTTCTACACATCCCCAGTGATTTATGGATTTTTTCCCTAAAGTATCAAAACAATTTGAATGTGTTTTCTCGGTTTTGAGTACGTCATTTGTCTTTTTTACTAAAATGCCATTTTAAACTGAAAATATACACTTTGAGTCATACTGGTCACATCGTGTGTCAGTTTGATGTGAGACTAATTTCTACACATCAAAAATGACTTATGAATCGTTTTCCCAAATTATCAAGATAATCCAAGCATGTTTGCTTGATTTTCAGTGAGTGACACTTTTTGAACTAAAATGTCAATTTTAAACTGACAAGGGATACTTTGAGTCATACTGGACACATTATGCATCAGATTGAGGTACGGATGATTCCTACACATAAAAAATGAATTATGGATCATTTTCTAAAGTATAAAAAACAATCAAAATGTGTTATCGATTTTGAGTATGTCAGTTATCTTTTTTACTAAAACTAATGTCAATTTTAAATAAAAAGATGCAATTTCAGTCATACCGGCCACACCGTGCGTTAGATTGATGTGCGATTGATTACTACAAGTCCCAAATGACTTATGTATCATTGTGATAAGGTGTCAAAATAATCTGAATGCATTTTCTCAGTTTTGAGTACATCACTTGTCTTTTTTACTAAAATGTCATTTTAAACTAGAAAAACACATTTTGAGTCATACCGATCACATCGTGTGCTGGTTTGATGTGAGACTAGTTCCTATATGTCAAAAATTTCTTATTAATAATTTTCCAAAATTATTAAGATGATACGAGCACATTTTCTCAGTTTTCAATGAGTGGCACCTTTTGAACTAAAATGTCAATTTTAAACTAATAACGAACACTTTTGAGTCTTGTTGGGAACATAATGTATCATATTGAGGTGTGGATGATTCCTACACATTAAAAATGACTTATAGATCATTTTAATAAAGTATCAAAACAATCTGAATGCGTTTTTTCATTTTTGAGTACGTTATTTGACTTTTTTTTACTAAAATTAATATGAATTTTAAATAAAAAGACGCACTTAGAGTTATATCGGTCACACTGTGTGTCTGATTGAGATGAAAATAATTTATAAACATCCCAAATAACTTATGAATCATTTTTCTAAAGTATCAAAACAATCTGAATTTTTTTTCTCAGTTTTGAGTACATTACTTGTCTTTTTTACTAAAATGTCATTTTAAACTTGAAACACACACTTTGAGTCATACTAGCCACATCATGTGTCTATTTGATATGAGAATGATTCCTATACGTAAAAAATGACTTATGAATCATTTTTATAAATTATTAATACAATTCAATCATATTTTCTTGGTTTTCAGTAAGTGACACCTTTTAAATTAAAATGTCAATTTTTAATTAATAACAGACACTTTGAGTCATACCAAGCATATCATGTATCAGATTGAGGTGTGTCTATTTCTTACATGTCAAAAATAAATTATGGATCATTTTTCTAAAGTATAAAAATAATAATAATGCATTTTCTTGGTTTTGAGTACGTTAGTTGTCTTTTTTACTAAAATTAATGTCAATTTTAAATAAAAAATACACTTGGAGTCATATTAGTCACACTATGCGTCAAATTTAGGCGTGGATGGTTCCTACATATCCCAAATGACTTATGTATTTTTTTTAATAAAGTATCAAAACAATCAGAATGTGTTTACTCAGTTTTGAGTATGTCACTTATCTTTTTTACTAAAATATCATTTTAAACTAGAAACACACACTTTGAGTCATACTGATCGCATCATGTGTCAGTTTTATGTGAAACTAATTCTCATACATCACAAATGACTTATAATTTTTTTTCTTAAATCATCAAGACAATATGATCACATTTTCTTGGTTTTCAGTGAGTGACACTTTTTGAAATAAAATGTCAATTTTAAATCGATAACAGACACTTTGAGTCATACCGGGAACATCATGTATCAGATTAAGGTTCAATTGATTCCTATATATAAACAATGACTTATAGGTTGTTTTAATAAATTATCAAAACAATATGTATGTATTTTCTTAGTTTTGATTAGGCCAGTTGTCCTTTTTACTAAAATTAATGTCAATTTTAAATAAAAAGACACACTTGGAGTCATACCGGTCACACCGTGCATTAGATTGAGGTGTGACTGATTGATACACATCCCAAATGACTTATGTATCATTTTTATAAAGTATCAAAACAATTAAAATTAATTTTCTTGGTTTTGAGTACGTCACTTTTCTTTTTTACCAAAATGTCATTTTAAACTGGAAATATGTACTTTGAGTCATACTAGTCACATCATGTGTTGGTTTGACATGAGAATGATTCCTACACATCAAAAATTACTTATGAAACATTATCCTAAATTATCAATACAATATGAGTGTATTTTCTTAGCTTTAAGTATGCCCCTTGTCTTTTTTACTAAAATTAATGTCAATTTTAAATAAAAAGACACAGTTGGAGTCATACTGGGCACACCGTGCATCAAATTGAGGTGAGACAAATTCCTACATATTAAAAATGACTTATGTATTTTTTTTCCTAAATTATCAAAACAATATTAATGTGTTTTCTTAGTTTTGAGTATGTGATGTGTTTTTTGAACTAAAATGTAAATTATAAACTAAAAATATATAGTCTGAGTCATATCAAGAACATTGTGTATCAGATTGAGGTTTGGTTGGTTGAGTACATGATATGTGTTTTTCTTTCAACTATTTGAAAAAATATACAAAAGATATAACATATTCCATTCTGATGGAAGAGAAACTCCATGCTCCTTCAAACACTTCACATTTCAGGAAGCATGGGGTTTCCTCTTCCATTATAAAAGAACATGTTATCACTTTTGTGTCTTGTAGTAGATAGTTGAAAGAGAAATATGAATTCCCAAAAGATCTATGAAAAAAACCAAATAAGTATTAAATAAAAATGATGAGGAAATTAACTTACAAATAGTATATATAATGATGACACAATTAATTAAATAAGTAGTAGGAACTTAACTTTTCATGATGGTTGTATACATTCTTAACCCATTACCTTGTTGTCATTATCTCAGTTGCAGCCTCAAATTCTAATCTCCCATGAGCATGAGAAACTTTGAATAAACCAGCCAAACTCGAACAAAATAATCCAACTGTATAAGAAAATAATTCTTATGTGAGTAATACTAAAATAAAATAAATTGAACATAAATATGAAACAATACATTACTTCTATAGACAATGATTTTACTATGAAAACATTAATATTTCCTATATGATTAAGCAGAGGTAGCGTCATTGCTCTTCCTGCAAAGGCAGTGGAGGGAACTTGAAGGAAAGTGATAAATACCAATACTACAGGAATGAAAAGGTTTTGAGGGAGAAAAAGTATGTGAAAGTTTTAGTGTATAAATAAATGAAATATGGATAGAAATATTCTAAAATAAATGAACTCTGAAAGGAATAATAAAAATTAAATCAACGTTCCATTATATAATTTTTCGGTAAAATAGAGAAAGTATATCGTAACATTACCTTTACATATTCCTAAAAGGTTTCCTTCATTATAGTCTGTTCTTCTGTGAATTTGTTAATATCATCAAGTGTAGAATACATTGTCTGTATGAGTAGTAAAACATTTAATTTAAATTATGTAAATTTAGTAGAGAACAATTAATATTATGAGGAAAAACATAGTATATTAAAATACATTTTTTACCTTCTCATTGAACTCTCTTTCTTTTTTTAAAGGTTTTAGGGATTTGACTCCTCTATCGAGAATTCAAATACCTTATTTATAGTCCCCTATAATGTACAAGAAATTGTCTACATTGAGACCAACATGAATTTATTGTGATCTTCCAATGAAAGGGTCATCCTTGATTGAATTTTCATATGACCCTATAGTTTTTTTAATCACCAGCAGGACAATCGAACAATTCTTTTTTTTGATCTGAGACATAAAATACTTGCACTGATTGTGATTCCATTATGAATGAATCGTATTTTTCTCCTTATATACTGAAATTCACCTTTACAAATCCCATTTCATCAACTTTTACTACACTTATATTATCAACCTATTTGTAATGAAAAATCAGTACTTGAAATGTTGTATAATCCAACTCATATATCTATTCGATAATGACAAAATATGACATATTTGAATAAATTGGATTTCTATCCTTGGAACCAGATATGTGCATCACTTCTACCATAAGTGTAACTCTACTTTTTTTCACCGTACTGCAGTCATCGTGTTATTTTATATAGAACATATAACTATTGATTACAAAATCAGTATAAGATATAACATTTTCATTCATACCCCTGGATAACCATCGAAGTCATTCAAAAATTGAATTTGTATTTCCAGATAACTCCTTATAAATTTGATCTCAGAACTGTCCTATAAACTATTGATTATGTATATTTGATATCCATACTTCAGCCCTTGATGGATAAAAATATCCAAGAATTGCTTTATGGGCTTCAACTTATGGATAAAAATCTTCACTATTATGTAAAATGTAATGGCGCGCTTGCTCCCAATCTGTGAAGGTAATTGTAACAATATCTTTTTTGGAAATACCTTCACCCATAAGTCATATGCTATGATGAGACTTTGGTAGATTTATGTTAGCAATATCTGATAGGTAATCAGTATAGAATTCAACAGTTTATTCAACAATATATCATTCTATAATACAACATTCTAGCCGAATTCAATTCTTGAAATACCCTTTCAAAGTCTTCGTATACCATTCAATGGGGTACATCCATCAGTAATGGAAAAGACCATATAGTTGAACATATATAACAAAGTGAACCATCAGATGAAACATTATATCAAAGAATTATGGTTAGAATAAAATCTCTAATTCACATAATATTACTGCAACCTCCTTATTCATGACTGACAACTTCATCGAGTCTATAACTTTACTGCACATGGCATTGAAAAATATGCAGAGTCTGGTTTATGTATACCATATATTTTTAGGTAGAATACAATGAAAAGTAATAGACATCAAATATTTCATCAAAACATGAAATTCGTGTGATTTTAGTCCCTATAACTTCAAATTAGTCATTGACATGATATTCTTAATATTTGATGAACACCCCTCTAGAACTTTTACACTATTAATAAAAATGAAAAATTATAATTTTTCATATCTGGATAGAGTGTAAGTAGCTGGAGGAAGAAAATTTCTCCATTTACCCTTCATCAGTGCCAGATATTCCCTTATCCCCATGCCAATCATGTCTAACCTATCCTTGATGCCATGTTTCGTATTTCTAGGAACATTTAGTAACATTCCAATAACACTATCAAATACATTTTTTCTATATACATGACATCAAGAAAATGTCTAACGTACAAAAATTTCCAATATGGTAATTCAAAGAAAATTGATCTCATATTTCAACATGATTTTTTAAGGTTTTTCAAAAAAGTTTTACCAAAAATGGTGTTAACATATTTTACTTTATTGAACAATTGATCACCCATTAGTGAAGATGGTGTTGTACCTTGTTTGGTATTCCCATCAAATGTTGTCATCCATGATCGGTATTTATGTTGTCAAGGTAAAAATTTATGATGTCATAAAAACACAGTTTTTGAGCAATGTTTCAATTGAACTGAGTGTGTGAATTCTTCACAAATGGGACACCCCAACATTCCTTTAATGTTATAGCCTGAAAAATTTCCATAAGCAGGAAAATAATTTATCATCCCATACAACATGGCACTCAATGTGAATTATTCACTTCTATGAGCATCATACATTATAACACTCTTATCCCAAATCAATTTCAGATCTTCGATCAATGTATCCAAATAGAAATCAATATCCTTATCGGGTTACTTTGGTCCATATATAAGTATAGACAACATAATGTATTTTTTCCTCATGCATAACCATGATGGAAAGTTACAATTTACCAACTTAATGGGCCATGTATTGTGAGTATTACTCTGTACACCAAAAGGATTTATTCTATCTTCAAATAACACAAGAAAAAAGTTTCTTAGATCATTTCCAAATTCAGGATACTCATAATCAATTTTTTTACACTGAAGAGAATATATTGGATGACATAGGTTCCCATATTAAATTATTGTATATGCATGCCATGTCAATTGTACCATGGTTTCCTAACATCTATATAGTCTTCTAAATCATGGAATGATAGGAAATCACCATAAAACCTTCGAAGGATTTGATTCATTTTTCTTGTATCAATCCATGCCACACTTAGGTCATTTTATGAGTGATTCACGGTTCTTTTGAAACAATATAAAATCATTTGTACAAGAATGTATTTTTTAGAGATAATTCCCATTGAATGTAGAATTATTTTAGCATCATATGTTTGACATATAAGTTCATTTTATTCTGGTATAATATCATTAAAGAGAGTAAGTACTTCTATAAAGATGGTGTTGCTCTATTCGCTACCAGCTTTCAAATTATACAACTTCAATATACCAGAAAATGTTGTGTATTTAGTACAATAAATATACAATGGTATCTTAGAACTAATATTTAAATTCTCAAACAACTTTGGATAATCATGAAGGTCATATTAAATTTCCATTTTCATTTCTTCCATGTGATCTTCATCATCATTTACACTAGTATTCATATCAAATGATCCATAAACTGCAGTATCATCCCAATCAGTGTGAACCTTCAGTTTTTACCCATGTTTAGTCCAACATTTATAACTCTAATCTATTCCATGACAAATCAAATGTTCTTACAACTATTCTAGACTAATTTTCTTGAATAAGAACATTGTAAACATAGAAAAAGGATTTAAGAAGGGTCTTATGAATGATCCATTGCAAACTTGATGAACTCTTTAACTCCATATTCATACTCTTTTGTAAAATGATTAATGTGCATCTATTTTTGATTCATATCCATCCTATTAGGTTCATAAAATATTCATTTTGTACAATAAATAAATAAATACACATAAGATATTCATTATAAAAGGTGAAATCTATAGATAATTATAATAAGGGGAACCCAACATTTGATTGTTTCAAATAATTTTAGTATACTTTGAAGGAAACGAGTAATTGAATTTAAGAAAATAAGTAATCCATAATGGCAGGTGTTATAATATGAATTCATCCAAAGGTAAAAGTTATAGACAATTTTCATCCTCATCAGATTCACCTCTTGAATAGTTATTATTACATTTTGTTGCTTGAGACTCATACCCCATCTCTTGTGTACATCCACCTATGTTACTTGAACTACTCTAAGCAGTAGTCATCCCATATCAGGTACCGGTGATCATTTTGGATGACTATTGCTTATGGTATTTCAAGAAACATAGAAGAGACAGGGGATGAGTCTCAAGCAACAAAATGAAATAATAATTGTTCGGGAGATGAAACTGATGAGGATGACAGTTGTACTCTATTGTGTTCTCTAAATGGGGTAATTCCTCCCATTTGTGCGAGTTACACCATTGACACTAGTTAATAACCTGTGGCCTATTGAAGGTGAGTTTAGGGGGTCATACACATTCTTGTCTGTGATTCAAGGTGTATCGGTGGGGACATGTTATGATATATGACATGACCCTTTTTCACATGATAATTTTAATTCAATGAAAGTAATGAAGAAATTGAATTTACATAATTTTAAAGGAAAATTAAATAAATATGAAGCATGAATAGAATATATTTTTTTAAAAAAAATTCACAGTTTTGGAATAATTTATGAATGTCATAATTATTTCATTCTAATATATTTTAATTAAATGGTCTATTAACTGGTGGAGGTAAAAAATACTTTATTACTTTTACTAGTGATCGTAATAAGTATTTAAAATGAATAAAATTAAAATAATAGATACTATACTAATTATTAAAGTAAGAATACATAGTGGGGGTTATTATTTATGTTAGTCTCATTATATTGTGAATATAATGAATACATTTGATCTTATTGGTTTTAAAGATGAAAATACTCCATTGACTCCAGTGTAATTTTTTTTATTAATATATAAATATTTATTTCACAACATGAACATCTAGTGTAATTTGTTCTTTAATGTATGTGATATAATATAATAAACCCAATATCACATTTGTGGTTTGTTAAATGCATTGATATTCTATTAATGCTAGCACAGATCATTGGAAATGTATAATTAGAATCTTTATACACTTAGAGAAGGCTAAAAAATTAGATTTTATTTTATAATGATTACCTGACTACATTAAGTATGCACTAATTCAAGTTGAAATACCTTCATGGGAGATTATCAATCACAATTTGGATGTATATTTATTCTTAGAGATTGTGTCATTTCTCGTGTGTGAAATAAACAAGCATTTCATATTCTACATTAGAGTTAGAATTTAATACTTTAACAACTTATAGAATGGAAAAAAATTAATCATAAACTTATTAATGGAATTTAAGTTATGTAATATTCTAATGCCTCTTATTTCCATTAATCATGGTAGAAAATCAACAATTTCAAAAGATTATAGTTACATGTATAATGTAAAGTCTAAATATATTACTTTTAGACATGATATGTGAGACAATTATTATAAAATGGAACCATAATAATTGTTTATGTAAAATCATGTAAGAACCTTGCAGATCCATTTATAAATATATATCAAGGGATATTTCTGAACAAATTAATAGATAAATTGGGCTAAAACCCATAAAATGAACTATTTTGTGAAAAGTGTGATCACACACTAGTGCAATACTCACCCCTAGATCTTTCACCAAGCTACCCAAGGTTTCTCATGACATGTAAGTGGAGGCGAACAATACAATATAACATATATCAATATAATAAAAAAACTATTAAATTAGTTCAACAAACATAAACCCACTCACACCTTCGAACACCCTTTAATAAACAACCACCTTCATAATAACATAAAAAATACAATGAAATCAATGACCCATGATCAATCCATATTAAAATAACGAATAAATTTTCACTTATGAATCAATAAGGGGATTAAATTCAAGGGTGTATAAAAAAATATTAATCTAATTAAGAAAACATATCAAACATATCTTATTTCCTTTGAAAATATGATAAAAGACATCAAACTTTCCATTTGAAACCCATCCAATACATTTAAAACAATGAAAGGAAACAAAACTTCTATATTATTTGCTAACGTAAAAAGCATCTTGAGAAATAGCCAAACACAATCTAATTCATAGAAATCCTTGATCAAAATATAATGGTAATTCATTATAATTCATAACAAATCATTACATGAAATCCATTTCAATTTATTCAATAAAAACAATGGGTGGAATTTTAACAAACACTTTGTGTGCGTTATTTCCATGGAAGGAAGTTCAAAACATTTAAACTTAAGAAAATATCCTTTGATGAAAATGAAAACTTAAGGAAAACACTTATAAATCCATAACCCCATTATGGATAATTATAATATAAGTTACTTCAGATAAAAACATGGATTTAAAATATGAAAGCATTTGCGGTTCTACATTTAAAGGAAAGTGAATGGATCCACCTACCATAATGGATGAAATCGGTGTGTGGAAGTCTTAATATGCCACAAGGAAGCAAGAAAATCCCCTAAAGGGTCAATACAAACACAAAATCATAGAAACCCCCAATTAGAAAGGAAAACAACAATGGATAATGAATAACAAGAGATAATAAACAAAAAAACGTAAAAATATATCACCAAACAAGAAATAAATGAGTGAGGAGGAGGATAAAAATTAGCATACCTTGGATTGAAGCTTTGATTCATCTGATAGAAAGTAGAGATATTATCAAAGCATGGATTTGTTTGACCCTTGATTCTTTCGAGCCTTGATTAGTTTGAGTCTTGGATTCAAGCCTTAGATTTGTTCAAGCCTTAATTCGAGCTTAGATTCAACGAGGACGAGCACCGAAAGAAGGTGGATTCCGTGGAAATCATTAGATATCATGACTAGTTGCGGCTGGTTAGAGTTCTTTAAATAAATCGGGGACACTTTTATCAACGTTTCCAAAAAATCATTGATAAAGATCCCTTTTATCAGTGCTAAAACTTTAACACTGATAAAAGATTTATAATTAGAATTATAAATATTTTTTTGTAAATATATTTATATATTTATTTATTATAATTATATAATTTTTTAAATATATAATTAATTATTTATAATTATATAAATATTTTTTAAAAAACTTATATTTTTTATTTATAATTATAAATATATAATTTTATAAATATAGTAAATATACATTTATAAATATATTAATAATTATTTATTAATAATTATAAATTTATTTATATCATTATATATATATATATATTTAATAAATATATATAAATATAAATATAGTAAATATATTCATTATATAAATATATTTATTATAATTTTTTAATTATAAATATATTTATATCATTATATATATAATTATATAATTATATATAAATATAAATATAAATATAAATATAAATATAAATATAAATATAAATATAAATATAAATAGAGTAAATATATTCATTATTTAAATATATTTATTATAGTTTTATAATTATTTAAATATATAATTATTTATTTATAATTATATAAATAATTTTAAAAAATAATATTTATACATTTATATATTTATATCACTATATATATTTGTATAATTATATATATATAATAAATAAAAATAGAAATATATATAAATATAAATATAGCAAATATATTCATTATTTAAATAAATTTATTATAATTTTATAATTATTTAAATATATATAATTATTTGTTTATAATCATATAAGTACTTTAAAAAACAATATTCATTTATTTATAATTATAAATATATAAATTTATAAATATAGTAAACATACATTTATAAATACATTTATTTATAAATATTTAAAAATATATTTTTTAACATTATTAATGAATATATAATCTTAAATGAATGCATGTTAAAAATGAGTGAAATTGAATAATTAAAAATGAGTACACTTTAAAAATATTGAAAAAATGGATGAGTTTTATAAATTAAATATAAATTATTAAAAAAATAGGGATATATATTGAAATAAAGATGAATTCATATTGAAAATATTAAAAAATAATATATATATATATAATAAAAAATGATTAAATTCCCAAAGAAAATAAAAAATAAAAAATAAAAAATATGAAAAATTAATTAATACCTAATTGTAATAATATTAAAAATAAATAAATAAAATTTATCGATTAAATACATAACACATTAAATGTATCATGTTATATATAATGAAATTCTAAAATGAATACTAAAATTTGAATAAATTACATAAATATTAGGTGTATGTGTTTCTATATAAGATTTTATTAATTACGTAAATATTTTTATGCATTGTATACAAAAAATGAATTAATTATATATATATGTATGTGAAATCGACGTAACACACGTTTGATATGTTAAATTAAAAAATCAAAATACATTCAATTATGTCCATTATTCGATACAATTAGTTAGTATTTTTAATTAATATTAAATTTTAATTATAAGTCATTATTCACTAAATATATGGTTTATTTAATGTAAATAATAATTATTTTGTATTATATAAATCATATTTTAAGAAATATATATGAATATATTTTTATATTTAATGTATTAATGAATAATTATGTATAAAAACCATTAAAAATGAATAAGACATTAACATGTTTTTAATTATTACATTTTTTTATTTTCTATATTTATATTTAATATATATCATTTATTACTATTTATAATTAATATATATATATATATATTAAAATTATTCATTTTTATTAATAATTGTTTCATTAATAAATTTTTAAATAATTTTGTAATATATTCAATTTTATTTTTTTGTTTTATTATTATATTTTATTATTTTTAATTTTTTTGTTTAATTATATTACAGTTTATTTTATATATCTATATTTAATATATACTATTTATTAATATTTATAATATATATATATATATATATTAAATTTATTCATTTTTATCAATAATTATTTAATTTTTATTTGTTTAATTATTTCATTTTATTCATTTTATATATCTATATATTTATATATACTATTTATTAGTATTTATAATTTATATATATGACTAATAAATTTATTCATTTTTATCAATAATTATTTAATTAATAAATTTTTTAATATTTTTTTTTAATTTACTCATTTTTATTTTTTATTTGTTTAATTATCTCATTTTATTCGGGACCTTTATCAACACTAAAAAAAACATTGATAAATGATACTCTTTATCAGCGCTAAAAATAAAGTGCTGATAAAAGATACCCTTTATCAGCGCTAAAAATAAAGTTTTGATAAAGACCAGTGTTGTTTAAGGTCTGTTTTTTGTTAGTAAATCACTCGTTTCCCCCCCCCCTAATCCAGCTATAACATGAATTCCTCTTCCTCCCAAGGCTAGAGAGACATTTTTCTTTCGATATGGGAGTGATTCCTAGTCGAATAAATGTGTGTTGGAGGCCCAAATTCATCGGTAAGTGCCTGTTCTTCATTGTTCCTCTTAGATCCATGGTTCTTCCCGCTTTTGGAATCAAGGATCTAGTCCGTTGGGGATAAAACCATGCAGTGTGATGTCAATATTGATGAGATATTATTGTTTTTATTAAGTGGAACAATATCTAAGGTTGAATCTAGAAGATCTAAGATGGGTTATTGAAGTTATTGTGGCGTTCTTCATTTTCACCAAAGTTTGAGAGGTAGGTGGATTCTTTATAGACTCCTCTTGATTAGAACTTGAAGGATTGGTTTCAAATTGATTTAATTTCTTGAATTATTTGTGAAATACTTGTGTGATTTGATGAAAACCTCTTTAGTGATGTTTTCTAGGAAATTACAAAAATTGGATGGCTTTGTGGAAAGTTCTTTTGGTTCATGATTTTAAAATGAAGATTTTAAAATTATAGTTTGGTTTTGATGCATGAAAAAAATGTTTCCATAAATGTTTTCAATAAAAGATATATTTTTAATAAAATATATTTTTATTAAAATGGATTGGCAAGGTTGGTTTGGCTTGGTATTTGGTATACATGGTTGGCATGAGTTCATTTGCATTAGATGTGACCCTGTAGAAGGGGTGTGTGCCATTAGGTAACTTGGTATTGGTTACCTTGTGACAAATTGGTAGATCAATGAGAGACCACTCATGAGTATAGAATGGTCGCCTGTGATGTATGTGTGGATGGGTGGATGTGTGGAATGGGTATGCCAAATGGGATTTGAGAAATGTTTTAAAGGCTTGTTTAATTGCTTCCCATAGAAAACTGTTTTGGTTTGGAAAACTATTTTGGATTTTTTATAAACTACTTTATTTTTTTAAACTATTTTATATAAATGTAATAATAATTTAAATCCTAGTGGAGTGAGTTGGGAATTCATTAGGGACATCTTACTGAGTTTTATATGCACCCCTTCTTGGGCACTATGGTACATTTATAGATGTTATATATCGAGAAGAGGTAAAGGAAAGGTATCCCAGTTCTTTAGTGATGCTTCTTGATACCTTTGATTGGGCATGTGGATTTGGAGCTTGGAGTATATTGGTAGTTTCTAGTTGGTGTCTTTGGTGTCTTTGGGTTTTGTCATCTTTTGGTTACTTTTGTTATGTCACTTTGTTTCTACTTGGAATCTGATATTTTTTTTGGTTTGGTTTGTATTGGATTGTATTTTGTACTCATGCATCATATAGAGGTTTGATTGTTATGGTTATCATGGTTTTTTGTTTATTATTTAAAGGGAAAATTATCCCCCAATTGTTTATGAATCCCTTGATATTTATTTCATGCCTTTGGTGTCTTGAGGATGTCACCTTAGGCTAGTAACATCTAAAACCTCTTCCCAAGCTGATGGGAGAGGGGCAGGATGTTACAAATGGTATTAGCTTGTTCGATCCTTGATATGGGAATAGTTGCAGTTTGTCTTTTGAGATGGTAGAAATGATTAGGATCGTCAGAACTTGAAATGTAGAGTATAAAAGGAATAGCTAACCTATTTATGTTGAACATTAAGTTACCAAGGAGTTTGGGTATATAAGTGTTTTGATACACTTCTAGGAGTTGTCACCTCATCATCATAGGTTTAGCTGATGATAAGAGTATAACATGCATTGATAGAAATGAATTTCCACTAATATTGCATAATTCATTTTGAGTAATGATTTATGATTTGGTGAAAAAGTAACGATTTTTGAAAATAGTTTGAAATGGTTTGATTTTCATAAAGCATGGTGAAATTTTCAAAAATGGTTTGAAAGTAGACATTGTTTAATTTTAGAAATCCATATTGTGATATGTGAGCTGTGGTAAAATTGAAATTTCTAAGCCTTCATTTATTATAGAGTGAAAATAAATGGAGTTTATTTTGGTTATAAAGAATGGCACCAGGTAAGTGCCATAGAAACCAACTAGAAGAGGATACTGAGAATGTGGTTGCACATGAGTCACAGGTGAACCAACAACTATTCTAGTGTATTTTCCAAGCTTTTCAAGCCATGGATAGAGGAATAGAAGGGACGAACCAAGGAAATTGGATCACTCAGTACAATTTCAAAAGTAGAATCCACCCATATTTCAGGGTGATTCAGAGCCTAAAAAAGCAGAAGTGTGGCTAAATAGGATGAATCAAATCTTTGATTTCTTTATCACACCAACAGAGCTGAAAGTGAAGATGGAAACATATATGTTGTAAGATCTATCATGCCAATGGTGGGATTTATAAGTTCAAGCTAAATTGGACCAAGGCATTTCATGGGAGGATTTTGAGTAATTTTTCAACAAAAAATTCTATCCTCACTTGTTTATAATATCCATAACAATAGAATTATTTAGTTTTAAGTAGTATAATCTCTCGGTAATAGAGTATGCATCTAAATTTATGAATTTAGTCTACTTTTCACTAGAAGTTGTTGCAAGTGCATCCTTAAAGGCATGCATTTTTGAATCAAGGTTGAAATCAGAAATTTAATCAAATATTGTTGTGATTTTTATAGCATATTATACAAAGATGGTCAATAGAGTGATAGTGGTAGAAAGATACATCTCGAGAAGCATAGTTGGAGGAAGCATGTTTATTCCTATGGGAATTAGTGGAAACTCCAATGCTGGAAACAAGTGGAGGATGGTCACCTATTCTCAAGGGGGTGGTATATCTCAAAATTAGACTATGGGGTTGGTCAAATTACCCATTCAACTAAAGATTAATCTAGGATGTTTTCAGTGTGGTTCTTTCAAGCATATGAAGCAGGATTGTATGAAACCACCTAGAACATGTCATAATTTCAACCATATGGGACACCTTCATCACTATTATCATAGTGCTCTAATGTCAGGCTCTAGGGACACATCTTATTCTTCTCATGCATTGTATGCTTCAATGGGATGAGTGAATTAGAATAGCTCTCTTCAGCAGAACTGAGTAATCCATGGAGATTGAAAGTAACTGTCATGGTCACTCTCAAATGATGTGTGGTTTTTGGGTACTTAGGTGCAACAAAGTGGATGACCAAGGTCATCTATCAAAGAGGTAGTAATTAAAACAAATTCTTAAAGGTATTATGAAAATAAATATAGAATAAATACACAACTTAGAAGGATGGGGGGGGGGGTTATTTGATGTTTATAAAGCAAGAAGAATTATTCTAGAAGAATATTGTCTTTTTTTTTGATTTTTTTTAAATGATATTGAGAAAACACAATGAAAAAAAATGTTTTTTTAGAAACTATTTTTAGAATTCGTAATTTATATAACTATACCTATTCACTTAATTATTAATAATTATAATTTAAATTAAACTCTAATTAATTATAATCTACTAATTTTTTTACCCTTAAACCCTATGAGAGTTAACTTAACCACAAAGTTGAAATTAATTAAACCCTAGGCTAGATTTGGAACATGAAATCATAGCACCCTACTTTTATTATCATTCTAAGGCTAGATTATGGTCAGAGGTAAATTAGGGTATATATTAATTCTATAAATGAATATTAATTGAGTTTTGGGATTGTATTTTAACTCTATAAATTGATCCCGAGTTGTTTTATTTTACCAATTAATATTGCGCTCTCACAATTCACACATTACTCGACCTTGGGAGTTTTGTTCTAATTGTTCAATTGCTTGCTTAGTTTATTTTAAGTTAAAAAATAAATTCATGTATCATATTATTTAAATCATAGTATCTCATTTATTCAAAACAAATAATTGAAGAATGTGATAATTATATCAATTACTAAGAAAAACTACTCTCCCATTGGTGGTGTAGTCATCGTAGAAATGTTTTCATGTACAAAGGTTTAGAAAGGGTATAACTCAATAAAATTTCTAATCTTTATTTATATCCCAAATAGGATGAGTATAGAAGAATAAAAATTAATTAAATAGAATAAATATAATAGAAACTAAGATGTTTAATATGAAAACACAAACATTACAATGTGAAGAAAAATAAGAAGGCTTCGATGAATGAATCGTTTCTTTAAGATATATCCCTCTTAAAATTATTGGAGGAATGGAGTGAGACCACTTTTATTATTCCCTAAATATCTTAATTCACAAGAAAACCCCTCCAAAGGATAAAAATACCCATTTATAGAGGGGAGGGGAGGCTAGGGTTCCATGAATTTACAAGTGTGAAGGATAAATTCATCCAAATATTTTAATCCAAATTTCACTAAAATTTTGACCACAAAAATTCATAAACTAGATATCCTTTTAGAAGGATGATTTTTGATTAATTGGTTTCTATATTTACTATCAAAATTTGAGCCCAATCCAATCTCTAATTAAGAAGTTATGACCAAAATTGTGAATCTATTTCCAATATGGTGAGTCCAGTCCATCTTTGACTTCATGGATCATTTAATCCAATTAAATGAAAAATCCATCTTAGATTTTCTAAATGAAATTTGTATCCCATTTATTGAGGAACACTGTTATGAAAATTTAATTTCAAATAAGTCACATAAAAATATTCATGGCCAAAATACTATAGTGCAATTTAAAGGGTCAAAACTGAAATTTTCATCAAATTTTTAAATTAATGAACTAATTTAAAATATGTCATAAATAAACATATTTAACACATTGTGATAAAATTATGTCATTTATCATCAATTAAATATTTAATAAAAATGTCTTTTATCAACTTTTGCACACTTACCCTTTATCACTCATGAGAAAAATCACATGTCATGTATTCCAGAAAATTGTGACAAGATATGCATGTTCATATTTCCCAATACATAGTGGCAATATATGAATAATAAGAATCTCATAAAGAGTAAATCTCAATAAAATTTAAATTCATTGTATCATAAATTGTATAAAAAAAAAATCAAGTGTGATTAATGACACTAATTATAGTGAAACAAGTCATGGGTCTACTATGCCGTTAATTCCTCACGTGTATGTATTCCAACCATTTCAAGATCATATATACACCATTTATTTAGTATATTTAGTTCAATTAAAACATTTATTCTTACCTGGTTTAATTCCATCAAACCAGTTCTACATTCATTTTCAATCAAATTTCAAGACCCACTCACTCCATGATTCCCAAAAGTCAAACCTTAAGCTCCCAATCTTGATAACCCCATGTGTTGTACATTTAATCACTCCCATATTTATTAAGATAATATATATATATATATATATTTTATTTTTTTGAGGGATTACAACTGTCATGTATCAGAAACACACACATAGTTCAATTTGGTATAGTAATGAAACTTATTGGAAGAGAAATGAACGTATAGATCAACCATTGATATAAGATGATTTTTTTACCTAACTTGGATATACCTTAAATTGAGTAGGAAAAAATTTCCCAAGTCATGGTTGTGTGAAAAGTTGTGTGGATAAATCAATGACACAATTTACCATGAACAAATATTACAAAGAATGGTGTTAAAATCTAAAAGGTTTTATAATAACACAACAAATCATATCATTGATGTCTTCTATTTTTATAAAAAAACCCTTGATGATGAAATCTTACTCATTATTATCATGCTACCAATGAATTTTGAAAACTTGAATTTTATATATCGTCCACATGTAAATGATCATGTCACATGATGTGTTTTTTTATTGCATTTTTTTTGTCTTTTCATGTTTTTTGAAAATTAACAAAAAAACACACACACACAAAACACACAAATGAAAATCTTAAATAGCTACCCCAAAATGTTGTCCCCTACCCCAAACTTAAAATATTGAATTTTCCTCAATATGAAACTATGATATATAAATTCACATGAAATGTTAAATTTTAAATAGGACAAATAATATAAAATTGAAAGGTTTAGGGTCAACCTGATATTCTCAAGTGAAGATGAGGTCATGTAGTGTGATGAAATCAATCGCATGGGTGGGAAGTACCTCAATGTATTACTTAAAACATTTTATATTAACTATAAATATACTACATATTTATTCTTGTGTGATCTTCAGTACACCATAAAGAAAAACATTATATATAACATAAGGAACTAACCATTTGGAACACAACTTATCCAGCATCATCTTTAGTCATGAACTACAGAGAAAGACTTTCTATCCTACATAAAACTCCATTTTTTTTATTATTCTACCATGATCCAATTTTTATCTTTTCTTGTATAAACTTGAGTTCTCATATGATTACAATCGAATCTTCTCAAGCTCTTGAATTTGGAGTTTCTTTTGATCTTTAGTTTGAGATAAATCCATGTTGGATTTTTTATAGCCCAATATTACTGATGCTCAAGCTCCATGGGAAGATAACATGCTTTCCTAAAAATTATTAAAAAGGGGGAAATACCAATGGGAGTTTTTAATGATGTCCTATAATCCCATATTGCATCATCCAAACACTTAATCTAATCCTATCTATTCAACCGTACCATTTTCTCCAAAATTTGTTTCAACTCCCAATTTGAAACCTCAACTTGACCATTTGTTTTGAGTGGTATGGAGTAGAAGTTTTATGTGTCACCCTATACTTCCAAAGGAGGGAATACAAATTTTGATTGAAAAAGTGTGGCACTTATTCACTGATGATGGCCTTCGGTATTCCAAGCTTGCAAAAAATATATTCCTTGAAAAAATAGACTACAACACAAGAATCATTAGTTTTAATGGCCTTTTCCTCCACCCATTTAATAACATAATCAACAAAAAAAAAATAATGTATAAGAAACCAAATTATATTAGAAATGGATCCATAAAATCAATTCCCCATACATAAAAAATATCACAAAATAATATGGGTTTTTGGGGAATCTCATGTCTTCTTAAAATGTTTATAGTGTGTTGGAAATGAGAACATGACTTAGAAAACACATGGGAATCATGAAAAAAGTTAGGATAATATAATCTAGAGTCTAAGACCTTATTAGTCTTTCTTTAGGTTCCAAAGTTTCATCCAAAATAAAGTGTATATAAAAAATTCAGAACAGATTCAAACTCATGATTAGGAACACACCTCCTAATAACTTGATCACTACACATGTTCCAGAGGTAGAGATTATCCCACACAAAAAACCTAGAATCAATATTTAATTTTTTGACTTGATTTTTCTTTAAATTTTTAGTAATTTAATAGGCAAACAAGTAATTCACTAAATATACATACCAAGGATGCGTACCTAAGATGACATAGAGATGCTTATTGGGGAAAGTGTCCTGAAGTGGTACCTAGTTTGGGGTATCATTCTCTAACATGTGAGTGATCCTGCTCATGTCAACTACCAAGTTCTTTGACCCCTTATTATCCCTTATCTTGATGTAAAACTCTTAAAGAAGGATCATCCAATGATAAGGAATTTATTTTCATATGACTTCATTAGGAGGTACCTCAATACTACATGATCATTAAAAACAACCATTTCAGATCCTAATAAATAAGTGTGGAATTTTTATAAAGAAAATATAATAGAAAGAAACTCCTTTTATATTGTGGTGTAATTTTCATGGGATGAATCCAAAGTCCTCGATGCATAAGAAATCACATGGGACCGAACTTCCACCCTCTAGGATAAGACTTCTCCAACTGAAAAGTTTGAAGCATCACACATAAGCTCAAATGGGAGGTGCCACCATGGGGGGTGCATTATAGAGGGTGTGGTGAGACTATTATTTATCTCATAAAATGATACCATGCATGAATCATAAAAAAACAAGTCAATATCTTTTTGAAATAATCGTGATATGGGTAGAGAGATCTTACTGAAATCCCTAATGAAGCGTCTATAAAAACCAGAATGTTCAAGTAATGATCGAACATCACTCACACATGTAGGATATGGAAAGGATGAAATAATATCTACCTTATATATATCAACCTCAAATCCATGTAGTGAAACTACATGACCTATAAAATTTCATTCTCTACCATGAAATGACATTTTTCAAAGTTCAAAACCAAATTTTTCTCAAGGAAAATATGTAACAATTTACCCAAACTCAAGAGACACTCATAAAATGAGGAGCCATACATAGTAAAATCATCAATAAATACCACCATGAAAGTCTCAAGTAAATCATAAAATATTCCATGCATCTCTGTAAGGCAACTAGCACGTTACAAATTCCAACTGGAATCCTTTGGTAAGTAAATGTACCGAATGAGCAAGTGTTTTTTGTCTTCTCCTGGTCCTCTAATACGATGGGAACCTAAAAATATATAGAGAAACCATATAATAAACAATAGTGTATCCTACCTGAAATTCTCTCAAGCATCTAGTAAATTAATGGAAGTAGGAAATGATCCTTACAAATGGATTGATTCAGTTTCCTATAATATATGCACACTCACCAACTATTTTGTACTATCATGGGAACTAACTAATCATTTTAATTATTTATAATAGTTGACCTAGTTTTCTTGGGTACAACCTAGATAGGGATGAACAACTGAGAGTCAGAAATGGTGTAAATGATACCTACCTCAAGAAACTTTTCCACCTCTTTTTTCATAACTTCAAACAGTGTGGGGTGAAGTCTCCTTTGTGGTTACCTAACCAGTTTGGCCCCATCCCACAAAAGAATCCTATGAATACATATGGAATGAATAATAACTAGTATTTTTGTTAAGGTACACCAAATTTACCCAATATTTCCCTTTAAAAAATTTGTGTTTCTTATTCAGGTAGAAGATTATTAGCAATTATCATAGACAATTTTTCATTATTCGATGGGTTTGGATATTTTAAGTTTGGTGGTAATGGTTTGATTTCTTGTTTGGGTGGGTTATATATTGATGGTAATGATGTGAGAACTAATATATGTGAAAAATTAATGTTGGTTTCTGAATATACATTATCAATATCGGTGTATAATGAGTCAAATCCATCTGCAAAATCAACTGACATGTCATAATAAAAAATTATTTTCCCAGAATTATAATAAGAACCCACATAAAAATTATAAATGATTGTTTTATCATGAGTAATAGGTGTGATGGTATTTTGTGACATAAAACTAGAACTAATCCTCAATATCACTCTAAGCATGGAATGATCTCTATTCGTAAAAGATTGAAAATAAAAAATTTGAATATTCATTACAAGATGGATTATAATGGGAGATAAAGAAAGAAGAATGGTCCTCTAAGGGGTACTTCATGGAGTCTAAAATATTAAATCATATGATCTCATCTCCAAACTCCATATATTCTATACCCTCAGGGACATTTATGATTTTCTTATCAATTTTTAAAAAGGGCCTGCAAAGAATGATGGGTGCATGAGAACTTACCTAATCATCCTCCATGTTTAACATGTAGAAATATGCTGGAAAGATCATGTCCCTTACTCAAATAAAAACATCCTTGATGAATCCCATTGGGTATGATATGGAACTATTTTCTAGTTTCACCACCACCCTTATCAACTTCATTTCTCTAACCTTCAAGGAAGAGAAAATAGAGTGAGGCATGACCTTAATGGAGGCACCAAAATCACATAAAGCATCAGATAAATAAAACTAATCTATGTTTTATGGAATGATGAATATACAAGGGTACTTTAACTTTTTAGTAATCGCTAAGGTTGGTGTGATGAGTGTAGATACATTCCTCCCAAGGTTTATTCACTCATTTCCTTTTAGCCCTCTTCTATTTATACACATTTCTTTCAAAAACATGCATATCATGGAATTTTCTTGATTGATTCAAGTAGAGTGATATTGATCTCAACAAACTCAAATGTATCAAAAATTAATTTTTTCATCACCTCTTAATATATATTCTTGTTTTGTATAACTCTATTTAGAAATGGAAGGGTTTTAGGAGTAAAATCATCAATCTTTTTCTTATCTTTGTCTTTCTCCTTTAGAAGCTCATCAGTTTTTCTTGAATGGGGATTCTCTAGAGTTGTGATGAATCTTAGTGAAATGATAGGTTAAGATGTATCAATCATTTGTTTCCCATTTCTCAATGTGATGGAACTAAAATTCCCCTTTGGATTTGGAGTAGGTTGGGAAGGAAGATTTCCTAAGTTCTTACTTATCAGTTCATGGAGGGTGGTGGAAGTCTGGCTCATTTACATCTTTAAATCCCTTAACCCAAAACCTTGACTCTTCAGATCATTATATTGATTAAGATTTTTTTTCAAAATGTCATCATTATTAGAATCTACCTTTGGTTTATAATTAACTTGTGTTTGAATTATTTATGATTGGTCTTTAAATATCCTTTGGGGTTATTTAAAACCTTGTTGGTAAGGCAGAGATTGCTAAAAGATTTTTTGAAAAGGGGTAATTTGTTTTTTTCTAGAGACATAACTCATATCTAATTAACCTTTATATAATTGGTTGTATATTGGTGAAAGGAATCATACTTCTTCTGGGGATGCGGTTGTTGTTTCTTATGATATGGTCTCCTAGGGAATACTACTGTGCAATCCTCTGTCTCTTATAATTAGGGGAAACAGTTGGTTGGGTGGTCTATTTTAGTGTAAATTCCACAAGGCATTACAGGTGTGGGTTATGATGTCATTTTAGGTAAGGGAATATGTATCATCATAGTGGAAAATTCAACAAACTTAGTATCAATTAAATTATTTTCAAGATAAGAAAGACTTACCTGATACACTCCTCTAACATGTGGTATACCTTGATCACCAAATTTTTGGGATTTTTGTGCCATCTTGTAAATAAAAGCATGTGAAACTACTAGTTTTTTGTCAAAAAATTCCTCTCTATCCACAACATCCACCTAATCATCTCCATAGGTGTGAGGCCTTCATAGAATTATTGGATTAGTAGTTTCTCACTAATTTGGTGATGTGTGTAGCTTACACATAAATTCTTGAATCACTCCTAGTACTCAAACATTAACTCCCCTTGTGTCTTATTTATCCCTGAGATCTATTTATGAATGGAATTATTCTTTTATACTAGAAAAAATCTTTGTAATAAAACAATTTTCAAATCATTCCAACATGTTATGTCTTCAATTTATAAATAATACATCCAATATTTTGCAGTTCCATCAAGTGAGAATGAGAATTCTCTTAGTTTGATTTGATCTCAGAGACATTTTGTGGTTTCAGGGTTGAAAAAACCATATTAAATTATTTAAGGTGTTTTTTTGGATCATCACTGGATAATCCATGAAATTTTGGAAGAATCTGAATTAACCCAGATTTTAGTTCGAAGTCTGATTTAAGGTTTGGGTATGCAATACAATTTGGTTGATAGTTAATGTCTGGTGTAACTAATTTTAGAATGGATCTATTAAGTTCATTAGTATTATTTCCATACATTGGATCCAGTTTTATATTTTCTTTATATGAGTTTCCTATTTCAAAATTCCCAGAATGGCATAATTATCTAGTTGGGTAAATGTCGACACTTCCCATAGACCAAGATTGTCTAATTCGATCCCTAAGGCCACATTCAATCTCAAGGTTTAGATCGAAGAGATCATCAGGATGAGATCATGTAATAAATCAAATAAAAATATAAATTAAGAATAATATACCATAATATCATGATAATAAGTTTAAATTGATGGTATAAAAGATAAGAAAATGGAGAGAAAAAAAAACAAACAAAAAATGAGAAAGGGGAAAGAAGAAATAAGAAATAAGAGAAAAAAAGGATAAAATAAAAGTAAAAAATAACTCTAATTAGTTAAAGAAAATACTCACCTCCCTGGAAATGGTGAAAATTTGAAAGGAATTATTAATGAATACTCTCAAATGATGTGTGATTTTTTGGTACTTAGGTGCAATAGAGTGAATGACCAAGGTCATTTCTCAAAGAGGTAGTAATTAAAACAACTTCATAAAGGTATTATGAAAATAAAAATAAAATAAATAAAAAAATTATAAGTATGTGTGTGTGTGGGTGGGGGGGGGGTTGTTTTAGGTTTATAAATTAATAATAATAATGTTGTAATAATATTTTTTGTTTTTGTTTTTAAAATGATATTGAGAAAACGCAACAAGAAGTTGTTTTTTAGAAACTATTTTTAGAAGGCACAATTGATATAAATACACCTATTAAATTAAACATTAATAATAATTATTATTTAAATTAAAATACACTTAATTATGATAACCTAATTTTTTAACCCTTGAACCCTATGAGAGTTAACATAACCATAAATATGAAGTTAATTAAACCATTGGATAACTTCGGAATATGAAATTATAGAAACCCATTTTGATTATCATTATAAGGATAGTTTATGGTCAGTGTTAAATTAGGGAACATATAAATTATGGTAATGAGTATGAATTGAGTTTTGGTATTGTATTTTAAATCTAAAAATTGATCCAAGTTGTTTATTTTTACCGATTAAGATGGCGCTCTCACAATTCACACATTACTCAACCTCTTGAGTTTTGTGCTAATTGTTAAATTTATTTATTAGTTTATTTTAAGTTAAAAACTCAATTCATGTATTATATTATTTAAATTATATTATATAATTTATCCAAAACAAATAAGTGAAGAAGGTGAGAATTATATCAATTACTAAGAAAAGATACTCTTCCATGGGTGGTGTAGTCATCGTAGAAACGTTTTACATGTGAAAAGGTTTAGAAAGGGTATAACCCAATAATATTTATACACTTGATTTATATCCCAAATAGTATGAGTATTGAAGAATAAAATTGAATAAAATATAAGCAATAAAAGATGAACTAATATGTTTAATATGAAAACACAAACATTACAACATGAATAAAAAGAATAAGGATTTGATGAAGAGATCCTTGCTTCAAGAGATATCCCTCTTAAAATGTTTGTAGTAATGGAGTGAAACCACTTAAACTATACACTAAATCTTATAATTCATGGAAAAAATACTACAAAGGAGAAAAATACCCATTTATAAAGGGGACGAGAGGAAAGGGTTCTATGATTTTTCAAGTGTGAATGATAAATTCTTCCAAAAATTTTAATCCAACAAAAAACTATCCTTTCATGAGGATGATTTGTGTATAATTGTTTTATATATGTACTTTCAAAATTTTATCCCAATAAAACCCCATATGAAGAATATATGGCCCAAATTGTGAAGTGGTTTCCAATATGGAGAGTCCAGTCAAGCTTTGATTTCATGGATCATTTACTCTAATAAAATGTACAAGCAAGCTAAAATGTCCTAAATTAACATTTTATATCACTGAGTGATGAACATTGTTATAAAATTTTAATTTCAAATAAGTCACATAAAAATATTTATGGATGAAATGCTACAATATAATTTAAAGGGTCAAAATTTTAATTTTCATCAAATTTCCAAATGAATGATCCAATTAAAAATATTTCAAAAATAAACATATTTAACACAATGTGAGGAAATAATGTCACTTATTATCAATTAAATATTCAATAAAAATTTCTTTTATTAGTGATTGTAGGAATACCATGACTCCTCAACTGGTGCAATCTCAAAAGGGTAATGAAGAACAAGGTGTATCGAGTAAGCAATTATATGGAGATAAAAAAGTGATCATGTATGATCATCCAGGAACCTCAATGGGGAGAGGTATGATTATTTTTAATTCTACCCTTATGAAATATTTGTTTGATATGGGTGTGTCCCACTCATTTATCATTTCTCATGTTGTGGATCTGCTGGGTTTACATGTTGAGATGATGCCTTATGTTTTGAGACTCCAAACACATTTGAAAAAATGAGAATGTCGAGCCTTGAAATGTAAAGTGTGTTAGATAAAAATTTATGGGATTGAGTTGATATTATATTTCTATATGATATATATGGATGTTTATGATTTGATTCTAGGAATGGATTAGATGACTAAATATGAGGCCCATATCGATTGTTATGCATGGAAGATGAGTTTTTAATCTTCTGATGGTGTTATATATCTCTTTAATGGATATTGGGAAATGGATACAAGAAGTGAAGGACCCTTGGTGATGGTGTTCGGAACAATATCCTACTAGTTGACAACATTTTATCTAGAATCGGTATATGAGACTAGAAATAGAGATTTTTGAACCATAGTGGATCATTTCCTTGATGTTTTTCCTGAGAATTTCTCAAAGTTTCTACCCAAAAGAGAATTGGAGTCTATGATTTATATTATACCAGGGACTAATACCATCTCAATTTCATCTTATCAGATAAAACCAATATAATAGAGGGAATTTAAGGATCAATTGGAATAATTAGAAAGTAAAGGGTTCATCTGACCAAGTACATATCTGTGGGAAACACCAGTTATTTTTGTAAATAAGAAGGATGTAACTATTAGTATTTGTGTAGATTATCATAATATTAACCAAGTTATGATAAAGAATTAATATCCTCTTCTATGCATTGATGACGTGTTCGATCAATTGAGGGGAGCACAATGGTTCTCTAAAATTGAATTACGTTTGGGATATCACCAGTTGTGGGTTTGGAAAGAGGATATTTTAAAAATAGATTTCAAAAGTAGATATGACCATTATGAGTTTTTTGTTATGAATTTTGGTATTATAAATGCACCAAACATATTTATATCATTGATGAATCATATATTTCAATGTTATCTAGATTTTTTATGGTAGTGTTTTTGGATGATATACAAGTGTATTCAAGGATAAAGGAGGATAATGAGAAACACTTGACTATAGTGTTGGGTATCTTATGGGGGAATCATCTGTATGATAAGTTATCAAAGTATGATTTCAGGATACAAGAGGTACATTTCCTTGGCCATGCCATTTTTTAAAAAAGTCATTTCTATAAACCCTACAAAGACATAACCTGTTATCTCTTGGAAACCACCGAATAATTTACTTGAGATATGTAGTTTCCTTAGATTGATGGGATACTATATACATTTTTATATGAATTTTCACATTTGGAATCACCAATGACAACATTAATGAGGAAGAATCTCAAGGTTAGACATACATCAACACCTATCCTTACATTTATTGTCTGGATAGGGCTATGTAGTTTATTATGATGCATAAAAATTGGGGTTGGTATTTTCTCTTATGTAGGGATATCATGTTGTTTCTTATGGTTCATGATAATTACAATTTTATGATAAGAAATACCCAAAAAAATATTTTGAATTATTTATTGTAGTCCATGATTTTAATACATGGAATCATCATCTTTTTTATCATGACCCATCCCACAGGGCCTGTGTTGTGACTACCCCAAGTACGCCTTCCATAGGACAGGAGATGGCGACTAGAATCGGAAAGGAATATCCCTAAAATAGGGAAGGAATTTCCTTTTTAACCTGCAAACTCAGAAAATCCAAGCACATAGCAAGATACAAGAACAAAGTAAACTATATAGCAAAAAGAGTGAGAACACTAAGTAAAGGGGACATAATACAAGCCCAACTGGAAAGTACAAGAAAAACTGTAAACAACTCATGTGAACACCCACCAAGGATCCTACCTGAAGGGTAGGTAAAACTCTCTAATTGTCTTCTCTACGGTAAGTATCGTCTAATGGTCTACCTCCAAGCAGCCTCTAGTCCTAGAACCCTCATCCTCGATCAATGTTGTCCATTTTCTACATAAGACACAACAAGGTGCAGGCATAACCCGTGCACGGGTGAGTATAAAAATACTCAGTACGGACCCTGAGACCCCCGAAGGTCTCTCAGAATTCACGAAGGATAAACCACAAAGAAATACCATAATCACAAATCAAGAAAAAACAATCATCCCCACTTAGGTATATGCCCATACATATACATAAATTATCAAGTAAACCCATCTCATTCATGAGGAAACACAAGACCCAAATCTTTAGCCAAAAGCACAACTTTTCCACAAAGGGAAGAATACCACGACGGTAACACCACAAAGGTAAGTACCACAAAGGTACCACCACATAGAAGAATACCACAAATGTATCACCACACAGAAGTGTACAAAAAAGGTAAAGACTCAGCTCACACCAAGTATAACTTAAGTTTGGAAGTATAGATGATTAGCTGTATTGCTAGATCATCTTACTTCGTCGAGAAGCTCTGTTGTTGACCCACATAAGATCTAAGATGACCCACACAGGATCTGAAGATGACCCAAACAGGATCTGAAGATGACCCACACATGATCTATAGATGACCCACACATGATCTGTAGATGACCCACACAGGATCGGTAGATGCTGACCCAGACAAGATCTGAATAGGACCCACACAGGATCTAAAGATTCTTCAAGTACAACCAGCCATAGGGTTCCCACACTAAGCATTCTTGATTCTGGGAGGATCCTCTCCTCAAGACACAGGTCACACTTCAACCGGCATGAAGTCTCATGAAGTAGTATCCCAAAGGAATTCCACGTCATAAGGGTCCCAATGTAATAGATGGCGCGTCAATCGGACGCCCGGTCTGTAGGTTATCAGCGTTTCCATCCCAAGGGCCTGGTTGGATTCAGGTTCGATCCAACCCGGCCATACTCCAAATTTATCCAAAACTCAATTGAAGCATACCAAAAGGACGACCTCGATCCAAGGATCCTGGTGCTGTAGATAGTTCGTCAAATAGATGCCCGGTTCTTAAGATATGGCCAAAAAGGCGTATCTGGGTCCAGATGGGTCCAGGTCTGGTTTGTCCCGGTTGGACCGACCTGGCCTGAGCCGGCCCGACCCAGTTTGGGCCGACCCAACCCGGTTTGGGTCGCCCCAACCCTATCCGGGTCTGGCCTGGATGGGCTGGACTGCGATGGGCCCAGCCTGCACTCTGCGCGGCCTGCTTAGAGTGGCCCGTTGGGTGCGGCCCACTTGACACGGCCCACTGGGCGCAGCCCGCGACTGGGTGCGGTCCGCTGTGGTAGGGCCCGCCCTAGCCGCTACCCGGGGGAGGAACCCCCTGGAATTTCCGAACGATCTAGTTGGACCGTTCGGGTTTGGCCAACTCGATGGCACCACATGGCGCCACCTACTGGCATGCAGGACCCGCCAGAGCGGGACCTGCTCAGCATGACGCGACCAACCTGAATTCCGGCCAGCTCCCCTTCCAACGGCGTGATGGTGCTGCTGCTCCTCCCATGGCCGACCGGGTGCTGGCCGCCCATGGTGCGCCACCGCGGCTCGACAGTCGTGACCTCCTCCTCTACCAGTGGCGCAGACACATGACACCCTGCTTCCACGTGGACGGTCAGCGTGCTGGCTGCTACCCTCCTCCACCACAACCGACGGGCCATGCCCTCCTTCAGTGGCGCAGTTACATCGCCGCTACCATCGCGACCGACCGGTGTGTTGGACACCGCCTGTACCCTGTCGGCATCGGTCACCGGCGCCGATCATCGACAGACTTCCGTGGGTCACCGGGTGAGCTCTGGTGGCCCGTTCTTCAATCCGAAGGAGTCATTGTGTGTCCCGACATGGTCAGGTTCCACTCAACCCAATGATCCACCCATAAAGAACACATTAATCCATGAGTAAGCGGAGGGATTAGGTCGTGTTCGTTTGGCCCATGCCCTCTATGTTAGTTTGATAACATGTGGCTCAATAAGATTGAATCAATGTAAAATTTAATGAAGAACAATCAATAGTAATCCCTACCTTGAAATGTCAGAGAATCGTCTGCGCTGGTCAGTGGATCGTGCTCTTGGTTCCCGCCACTAGCTCTCAAAGACACCACTCGCACGTCCCCCTTTGGTTCAGCGTCATCTGTCACCTCCTGATGGGTCGGCTTTGTCTTCTAAGGGTTTGGCATCATGGTGTTCCAACAGAACTTTGTTTCTTAGCGAAGCTTTTCCGATACCCCTCCCCCAAGCTCTATATTTATAGAAGAGGGGGAGAGTAAGTAACGACGCGGTGAGTTAATAGGGCTCATTAATAGGAAGCTTCCTAATTTCCCCCAATGTTGCTATTACATAGATTGGAGGGTCAATCTATTTATTGGATTAACATGTCACCGGTCCCACCTTACCTCTTGTCCGTTGGAGGAATAGAATAAAAATAAAATAATAATGTTATTTTATTTATTCTATTAAAAATTTCCAAAAACTGACTTTTTCTCCAAACCTACTACGGTCGAAGTGAAGTCTCTATTAAGTGAATCCCGACACTGTGGATTCAACAACACCCTCAGATTTTTATTCTGAGAAATGGTTCAAAAGTTAGAAAATGCTGCTCACACATTTACTGAACATACCTAAAAAAAGTTCTTAATTTAATTTCAGGCACACCGAGCCTCAGAATCACGTGATGTTAATTTTTGAAGACTCGTAATATTTCCATATAATTAAAAAAATTACATGGAAAATTCTGGGTCTTTACATTCTCCCCACCTCAGGGTTTTGCATCCCCAAAAGCCAAAACATAAATTAGGGAAACAAGTGGGGGTTCTGAGCACGAATCTGAGCCTCTCGCTCTCATGTTCTCTCCTCGAGGTTCCCATACTGCCAATGTACGCACACCAAAGGTATCAATCACCCACGAAGGACTCTCTCCTGTCGATCCTCTATCTCTATTGGAACCTCAAAAAATTTCACCCCATCATGGATGTCCAGCTCGCCCGAGTTAATGATATACGAAGGATCATGCATGTAACTCCTCAGCTGGGATACATGGAAAATGTCATGCACACGGTGCAACTGAGGGGGAAGGTATAGGCGGTATGCCACCTCGCCAACTCTTCTGAGTACTTAAAAGGGTCCTATGAACCTCAGAGATAACTTTCCACCCCGTCCAAATCTCCGCAAACCTCGTCAAGGTGAGACCCATAGAAAGACATGGTCACCATCCGCAAACTCTAGAGGTCTTCATATCCTGTCAGCATAAGAATTCTTCCTGCTCTGTGTAGTCTTCATCCACTCCTGAATGATCTGTACCTTCTCCGTGGTAGCCCATACCATCTCTAGTCCCATGAGAGCTGACTCCCTTGGGTCAGTCCATCATATAGGTGATCTGTAAGGTTGACCATACAATGCCTCAAATGGTGCTATACTGATGGTGGAGTGATAACTGTTATTGTATGGGAACTCCATAAAGGGCAAGTGATCCTCCCAGCTATGGCCGAAATCAAGGACGCAAGCATGCAACATGTCCTCGAGGGTATAAATGGTCCGCTCTGTCTAACCATCCGTTTGAGGATGAAAGGTAGTGCTCAATCAAAGCTGAGTCCGGAATGACTCTTGTAACCCCTTCCATGGCTGGGAAGTAAAACATGCATCATGATTAGAGACAATTGTCGAGGGAACTCCATGAAGCCGTACAATCTCTTGCACGTAGAGGCATTCCAAGCCATCTACTAAACCCTACTCTCTGATAGGTAGGAAGTAGGAAAACTTGGTGATTCAGTCAATGATCACCTAGATGGAATCATGTACCTTGGATGTGCATGGATATCCTGTCACAAAGTCCATGGAAATTCCATCCCACTTCCACTCTGACACCTCTAGTGGCTGAACTAAGCCTGTTGGAACCTGATGCTCTACCTTCACTTACTGAAAAGTGAGGCACCATGAGATGAACTCTGCCACTGCTTTCTTCATTCCCATCCACCAGTACTGATGCTGAAGGTCCTGATACATCTTCACCACTCCTGGATGTACCGCTAGAGGGGACGTATGGAACTCCCTCAACACTTCCTCCCGTAGCTCCACCAGTACCATAGTACGTTCTCTAAAAAATATGACATGCTCCCCACCTTTAGAAAATCCATCAGGTGCATGTCCTGTGGATATCTGAGCACGTCGAGCCTTGCAGTCATTTTCCCCAAGCTGCGCTTCCCTGACTAGCTGAAGGAGCGGGGGAGTGACTATCAAAGACTGAAGATAAGCTGATCCATCTCGATCCACATAGGATATCCGCAAAGCGGATAGCTGCTTTGTCTCCTCACTCAACAATTGTATACCAGATCTTCTGTTGAGTGCATCTACTACTATGTTCCCCTTCCTAGGAGTGTAGACTATCTCAAAGTCATAGTCTTGGAGGAACTCAAGCCAATGTCGTTGTCTTAGGTTCAGGTCCTTTTGAGAGAAGATATACTTGAGACTCTTGTGATTAGAGTAAACTATAAAACGTTTGCCCATCAAGTAATGTCGCTACATCTTTAAGGCGAAGACCATTGCTACTTACTCCAGGTCATGGGTAGTGTAGTTCTGTTCATGTTGCCTCAGCCGTCGAGAACCATAAGTGATCACTGCTCGCTCATGCATTAGGACACATCCAATCCCGGTCCCTGATGTGTCGTAGTAGACTATGTACCCAACACCCTCCTCTGGTAGCCTCAAGATAGGGGCACTCATCAGTATCTGCCTCAACTCATGGAAACTCTACTGGCATCTCTCCAACCACACAAAGGGTTTCCCCTTGTTCTTCAATGCTTATAAGGGTGACACAACTCTGGAAAAGTTAGGCAAAAACCTCCGGTAGTAACTGGACAGACCCAAGAAACTCCGCACCTCCGTCACACTCCTGGGTGGCTCCCAAGCAATCAAAACCTCAATCTTTGCTGGATCCACCACAACTCCAGCCTCTGAGATGACGTGTCCCAGGAAGTGGACCTATCAGATCAAAAACTGGCACTTCAAGAGCTTACCATAAAGCTGGTTCTCTTGGAGTGTGTCCAGAACTATTTGCAGATGATAGGCATGCTCCTCCTTTGTAGCTGAGTATACCAGGATTTCGTCAATGAAGACTACCACAAAGCGATCGAGGTATGACTGGAAGATTCTGTTCATGAGTCCCATGAACATTTCTAGGGAATTGGTCATGCCAAATGGCATAACCAAGAAATCATAGAGGCCATACCGACATCTGAAGGTCATCTTCTGCACATCCCCATCTCATACCCTGAGCTGGTGATAGCATGATCTGAGTTCTATCTTCAAAAACCACCATTATCCCTTAAGCTGATAAAAAATATCGTCAATCCTCGGTAGTGGGTATTTGTTCTTCATGGTCACCTGGTTCATGCGCTAATAGTCCACACAGAGTCTCAAACTCTTATCTGCCTTCTTGGCGAACAAAATCAGGGATGCCTAAGGAGAAACACTGGGCATAATAAACCCCTTCCTCTACAAGTCCTTCAGCTGTTCTCGTAGCTCTCGAAGCTCTGTGGGAGACATCTGATATGATGGTGTAGATATCGGTGTCGTCCCAGGGTAAAAGTCGATATAAAAGTCCACCTCTCTATGAGGAGGTAGACCCAGAACATAATTAGGGAAAACATCAGCGTACTGGTCCACCACTACAAGATATCTCAGACTCTCAACATATACCGCTCCGAGGGTAAGGCTAGCCAACTGGTGTGCGATCAGCTGCACCCTCCTCCGGGTAATTCCATCCTGTGCTACAAAGGTTCCCTTCTCACCGGTGAAAGAAAAAACTAGTCCCATCCTCATGGATGCACCACACTTTGCACCTAATACAGTCAATCTGAGCATGGATTATAGATAACCAATCCATACCCAAGATGATGTCGTAAGTCCTCGACACCGCTACTAGAAGATCCTAGCCGAAGCTCTCACCTCCTAGAGTAAGCTCACATTTCCGACAACAGTGTGTAATCATAGAATCCTCTCCCGTAGGAGTCTCTAGACGTAAGGATCGAGCCAATGACTCCACCGGAATCTCTGAGCTCCAAACGAGGTTCATGAAAATAAAAGAGTGATTGACACCTGTGTCTATAAGTACTATAACTAAGGTGGAGTAGACATAGATTGTACCTCGAATCATCTTCGGAGCACCATGGTTATAGGCCTCAGCTTCCTGGAGCTTAGCTCGTCCCTGTCCATCTGCTCCCTATGGATGGGGTGGACCACCTAGAGGTGGTGGCGGTAGAACCTCGAATCACTGCCCACTGCCTGCTACACGACCAAATCCTCTGCCACATCCTCTTGCTACCTGCGGACCTCCTCGATCGAATCTTTTCCTCTGCCCAGGTGGTCCTTAAACCGTCTACTGGTCGTTCGTATAGCGGGTCGAGCAGTCGCGAGCCATGTGACCCTTCCCGCCGCACGAGTAACACTGTCTGCTCCTTGCCTATCCTGCTCTGTCTCAAGAGCCCCGCACAACCGACCCTATATCCTACGGTTGTCTACCTATAGTTATGGTCCTCTTAGACCTCTACATCATCTGTCTACTACCAGCTGTAGATGAATCGGCTATGTGACATCCGGTGGCGGGTCTCGCTGCTGGTGACTGCTCAACAAGGAATCTCTTCACCAAGAGTGCTCACTCTAACACCCCCGCTTGCATCAGGATGCTAAGAGAAATCATCGAAGCTCTAATATACCATCTGATCCCCTTCTCGAAGGTACGATCCCTGAAGAAAGGGTATTGCGCCATGTCAGTGGAGTAGCGTGAGAGTTCGGTGAACCTCGCTAAATATTGATCCACGGTCATGCTGCCTTGCTGCAAGTGGAGAAGCTCCTATATACGCACTGCGTGTAAAGTTGCTGGGACGAACTCTGCCCTGAATAGTCTCTCAAAGTCTGCCCATAGGAGAGTCACCTCGTCATGAACCTGGAGCATCAAGCTCCACCATCTCCCCACTACTTCTTGAAGAAGACTGACTGCAAGGATGACCATAAGATCAGCTGGTGTCCCTACCAGTCAAAAAACTCTGACTATAACCTCCATCCATTCCTCAACCGCCTGTGGATCCATCTCACCCTGGAACCTCAGTGGCCTCTAGCACCATCACTCATGAAACACAATCAATAGGCGTGCACCCTCTACTGCTAGGGCTGGTGATATCGGCTGCCCGACGGGTAGTGGTGCCGCTGGTACACCACCCGATGGTACAACTACCAAAAGGGGGCCCTACACCGAAGCCTCATCGCTCGGTGGGCTATCATCGCATACTCTACCTAGAACCCTGTCTGGATATCTACATGGAGGCATCCTGAAAAGAAACAGGTGCGACACAGTCATAAAGTTATACCTGGTGAGCTGACTCAAGAGATCACAAAGAAATTTTTTCAAAAACACACACGCAATCAGTGTTTTCATGCACCGATTTGGAAATCAGAAGTCAGGGTCCTGGTGTATGGATATGTTGTCCACCACACCAACATTGGATTTCCCAAACTAAAAACTATACTCATTACACTTAACACTATTGCCGATTCAAAATATTAGAGTCCAAGTTCTTTAGTAAAACCAACTCCTCTGATACTAATTTGTCACGACCTATCCCCCGAGGCCCGTGCTGTGACTACCCCATGCTCACCTTCCATAGGCTAGGGGCTGGTGACTAGAACTGGAAAGGCATATCCCTAAAACTAGGAAGGCATTGCCTTTTTAACCTGAAGAATCACACAATCCAAGCACATAGAAAGATACAAGCACAAAGTAAACTATATTGTAAGAAGAGTGAGTACAATAATTAAAGGGGCCGGAATACAAGTCCAGCTGGAAAGCACAAGAAAAACTGTAAAAAAATTCTATGAACACCCACCAAGGATCCTACATGAAGGGTAGGTACAGCTCTCGAACTGTCATCTCTACAGTAAGTCTCGTCTAATGGTCCACCTCCAAGTAGCCTCCAGTCCTAGCACCCTCAGCCTCGATCAATGTTGTCTATCGTCTACACAAGACAGAGCAAGGTGAGGGCATAACCCGTGCAGGGGTGAGTATAACAATACTCAGTAGGGACCCCGAGACCCCCGAAGGTCTCTTATAATCCATGAAGCATAAACCATAAAGCAATACCATAATCACAAAGCATGAAGCAAAAATCATCCCTACTTAGGTATATGACCATACATATACCTAAGTTATCAAGTAAACCCATCTCGTTCATGAGGAAACACAAGAACCAAATCTTTAGCCAAAATCAGAATTGTTCCACGAAGGGAAGAATACCATGAAGGTAACGCCACGAAGGTAAGTACCGAAAAGGTAATTCCACACAGAAGAATAACATGAATGTATCACCACACAAAATTGTACCCCAAAGGTAAAGACTCAGCTCACACAAGGTATAAATTAAGTATGGAAGTATAGATGATTAGATGTATTGATAGATCATCTTACTTCATTGAGAAGCTTTGCTGTTGACCCACACATGATCGAAGATAACCCACACAGGATCTGAAGATGACCCACACATGATCTGAAGATGACCCACATAGGATCTGTAGATGACCCACACAGGATCTGTACATGACCCACACAGGATCGATAGATGATGACCCAAAAAGTATCCAAAGATGACACACACAGGATCTGAAGATTCTTCAAGTACAACCAGCCATAGGGTTCCCGCACTAAGCAAACTCGATTCCGAGAGGATCTGCTCCTCAAGCCATAGGTCGTACTTCAACTTCCACGAAGTCCCATGAATAAGTATCCCAAAGGAACAACACATCATGAGGGTCCTAACGTAATAGACGGTGCATCAATCAGACGCCCGATCTATAGGTTATTAGCATTTTTATTCCGAGGGCCCGATTGGATTCGGGTTCGATCCAACCTGGCCGTACTCCAATTTTATCTAAAACTCAAGTGGAGTATACCAAAAGGACCACCTTGATCTAAAGATCCCATAACTGTAGATGGTTCGTCAAACGGATGCTCATTTCTCAAGATATAGCCAAAAAGGCGTATCGGGGTCCAGAATGGGCCCGGGTCTAGTCCGGCCCGGTCGGACTGACCTGGACCAACCCAGCCTGGGCCGACCCGACCCGGTCCGGGTTCAGCCTGGCCCGCAAAGAGGGCGCCCTGGCCCGCAAAGAGGGCGCCCTGGCCTGCTGGGCATGACCCGATCAGAGCAGCCCACTCGGTACGGCCCGCTCGGAGTGGCCCGCTGGCCGTGTCCTGCTCGGCACGACCCGCGGGGCTCGGCCTACGGCTGGGTGTGGTCCACAATGGTGGCCCCCACCCTAGCTGAAACCCAGGGAGACGCACCTCGGGATTTATAAATGATTTAGTTGGACCGTTTGGGTATGGCCAACCTGGCGGCCCCACGTGGCGCCGCCTGCTGGCACGCGGGACCCGCCAGAGCAGGACCTGCTCGGCGTGATGCGACTAGCCGAAATTCTGGCCGGCTCCCCTTCCAGTGGTGAGAAAGTGGCACTGATCCTCCCACGGCCAGCCGGGTGCCATCCTCCCTGGTGTGCCACTGCGTCTTGACAGCCGCAACCCCCTCCTCTACCGGCGGCACGGATGCGCGCCGCCCTGCTACCATGTGGCCGACTAACATGCCAGCCACCACCATCCTCTGCTGTGACTAACGGGCTATGGCCTCCTTCAGCGGTGTGGTTGCACCACCGCCACTATCCTGGCCGGCCAGTGTGCCGACCGCCGCCTGTACCCTGTCAGCGTCGGTCGCCAGCGGACTTCTACGGGTCATCGGGTGAGCTTCAGTGGATCGTTCTTTAATACGAAGGAGTCGTTGTGTGTCCCGACATGGTCAGGTTCTGCTCAACCCGATGATCCACCCGTAAAGAACACATCAATCCACGAGGAAGCGGAGGGATCTGGCCGTGCTCGTTTGGCCTTCACCCTCCGCATTAGTTTGATAACATGCGGCTCAAGAAGATTGAATCAATGTAAAATTTAATAAAGAACACTCAAGAGTAATCCCTACCTTGAAACGTCGGAGAATCGTCCGCGCTGGTCAGTGGATCATGCTCTTCGTTCCCGCGACCGGCTTCCAAAGACGCCACTCGCATGCCCCCCTTTGGTTCGGTGTTGCCCATCACCTCCCACTGGGTCGACTTCATCTTCTAAGGGTCTAGCGTCGTGGTATTCCAACAGAACTTTGTTGCTTGGAGAAGCTTGTCCGATACCCCTCCCCCAAGCTCTATATTTATAGGAGAGGGGGAGAGTAAGTAACAACATGGGGAGTTAATTTGGCTCATTAATAAGAAGCTTCCTAATTCCCCCCAACATTTCTGTTACATAGATTAGAGGGTCAATCCATTTATTGTCTTGACACGTCACCGGTCCCACCTTACCGCTTGTCCGTTGGAGGAATAAAATAAAAATAAAATAATAATGTTATTTTATTTATACTATTAAAAAGTTCCAAAAACTAAAATTTTCTCCGAACCTACTATGGTCAAAGTGAAGCCTCCCTTAAGAGAATCTTGGCGCTGTGGATTCAAAGACGCCCTCAGATTTTTAATCCGAGCAATGGTTCAAAAGTTAAAAAATGATGCTCACGCATTTACTGAACGTACCCGAAAAAAAGTTCAGAATTTCATTCCAGGAACACCGGGCCTTGGAATCACTCACCATTAATTTTCACAGACTCATAATATTTCCATATAATTAAAAAAAATTGCATGGAAAATTCTAGGTCTTTACATTTTTGGTGAGAAATTTATGGTGTTTACAGATCATAAAAGCTTGAAATATATTTTTTCACAAAGATATTTGAATCTAAGGAAAAGAATATGGATGAAATACCGTAAAATTTTTAACTTTGACTTGATGTATACACTAGTTAAAGGTAATTTAGTGGTAGATGCATCAAGAAAGAAGTCGTATAATAATTTGGCTAAATAAACTTTAGATCAGTGGTAATTGATGTTGGTCATAACAGACATGCACCTATATTATACCGACTAGGGTGATGTTCTAGTTTTCTTCCTGGTTTTGTTTTTTCCTAAATCGGTTCATCATGTGAAAGAGACTCATATATCCGAATATAAATGTGTTTCTAGAAGGTCAAAACTCAATGGTGAGGAGACTATTGAGGTATGAAAGTTGGATGGGAGTTCAGTTTTGTTGTTTTGAGATTGGATCATGGTACCTTTGGTTTGTTAGGAACAAATTATTAATTCTTACCAACATTCAAAATAGCATATTCATCAAGGAATTCAAAAGAAGAATAAAGAATAAAAAACATAGTTTTGGAGGGTTTTCATGGAAAGGGAAGTGCCAAAGTTTATTTTGAGATGTATCACCTATTAGTAGGTTAGGAAGGAGCACCGGTGGAATATATGGTTGGATTTAGGAAGAAACATGGTATCGTGAAAAGAAAATGATTGAGTAACTGTTAAAACTTTTCAAGGATAACTATGGTTTTCAACTTTATAGGTACAAAAAGACTAATGGTGGGGAGAATGTAACACCCTTGGTTTCAGGTACTTAACCCTTGATTTATGTATTTTTTGTATATATAATGTTTGGTTTATGTTTTGGGAGTTTCTAAGGGTTTTTTGAACTTGTTGGAGGATTTTATGGAGGTGAAAGTTTTGAGCACGGTTAGTAGAAACCGTAAAACACCTCCAGGAAACTGTGTAAGGGGAAACAAGGAGTACTGGGTAGGCACACAGCTGGTGTATAATTTGGTCAAACTGTGAAAATTCCTAGGGGAAACTATTCAATTTGAAATAGTGGGGAAACACATGTTTAGTGCATAGTTTATCTAAGCGTGTGATATAACCATGTGAGGTGTGGTTTGAGATATCATATCATGCTCGACTAAAACACTGTTTTTCTAACAGTGCATCCTAACCATGCACCATGAAATTTCAGATCTAAAAACTGTGGATCTAATTTGGTTTACCTCCTTAATCACTCATTTTACACCTAATCTATCATTAAATGAATTCCTCTTCCTCCCAAGGCTAGAGAGACATTTCCTTTTGATCTAGGAGCAATTCCTAGGATAAAAAGTGTATTGGAGTCCCAAATTCATTGACGAGTGCTTGTTATTTATCATTATTCTTAGATCCAAGGTTCTTCCCTCTTTTGGAATTAGGTATCTAGTCTATTGAGGATATATCCATGCTATGTTATGTTAATCTTGATGAGATATGATTGTTTTTATTGAAGGGAACAAGATATAATATTGAATCTAGAAGATCTAATTTAGGTTGTTGAAGTTGTTGGGTTGTTCTTTGTTTTCACCAAAGTTTGAGAGGTAGATGGATCCTCTATCAACTCCTATTGATTAGAACTTAAAGTATTTGTTTCAAATTGATTTAATTTATTTAAATTTTTTTGAAATCCTTGTGTGATTTTATGAAAACCTATTTAGTGATATTTTCTTGGAAATTGTTGAAATTGTATGACTTTGTGGAAAGTGATTTTGGTTCATGATTTTAAAATGAATATTTTAAAATTATAGTTTGGTTTTTATGAATGAAAAAATGTTTTTAGAATTTTTTTTGATAAAATATATGTCTTCAATAAAATAATTTTTTTATTGAAATGTCTAGGCATGGTTGTTTTGGAATGGTATTTTGAATACATGGTTTGTGTGAGTTAATTTGCATTAGACATGACCGTGTGGAAGGGGCATGTTCCATTAGGGAACATGGTATTGGTTACCTTATGATGACTTAGTAGATCGATGAGAGATCTCTCATGAGCATGGAACTGTCACTTGGTCATGCATGTCTGGATGTGTGGATGTCTAGAATGGGTATTCCAAATGGGATTTGAGAAATGTTTTAAAGGATTTTTTAATTGATTCCCATAGAAAACTATTTTGGTTTGGAAAACTGTTTTGTATTTGTTATAAACTATTTTATTTTTAAAAAATATTTTATATAAATGTGATAATAATTTCTATCATAGTGGTATGAGTTGGGAAGTAATTTGGGAAATATTACTAAGTTTTATACTCACCCCCTTCTTGGCAGCTATGGTACATTTGCAGATGTTATATATGAAGACACATGAAAGGGAAAGATATCCCATTTTTTTAGTGATTCTTCTAGATACCTTAAACTGGGAATATTGATTTTAAGCTTGGAGTGGATTGGTAGTTACTAGTTGGTGTCTTTGGGTTATGAAGTCTTTTGATTCCTTTGGTTATGTCACTTTTTTTCTACTTGTAATATGATAATTTCTTTTGTTTTGGTTTGTATTGGATTGTATTTTGTACTCTTGCATCACATAGAGGTTTGATTTCTATGTTTATCATGGTTTGGTTTTTTATAATTTCATGGTAAAATTATCCCCTAATTATTTATGAATCCATTGGAATTTATTTATAGCTTTTGGTGTTTTGGGGATGTCACCTAAGGATAGTAACACCCACCCATCTTCCCAAGCCAATGGGTGAGGGGAAAGATGTTACAAGATGTATCTTAGTACAATGGTTTGGTTACTTATTCTATTTATTGAGGTTTGGGCTTTAAAACCCCAAGGTATCATTTTTTGATTTATTAATTTATTAACATAGTTTTCAAACCATGTCAAAAGGGTTTCTATGGTCACAGTAGCCATAGTTATATAAAAAACATAGATATTGACCTATTTTGATGAGTTTCCAACCTATTAACTATAGGTCCATTCTATAGTAGTGTGATTGATGTTGGATATGGTCTGACTAGTCACATTGTGACACCACATAGATGTCAAGGTTCAAAATTATTCCAAAAAAAATGAAGGCTCAAGCATCGTTAATAATATAGAGAGCCTAGGATAATTAATATTCCAAAAGGATACTATAAAATCTTATATTACATATTATCTATTAGGAATCAAAAATATATTGGAGTTTTTAATTGAACATAGAGAAATGATTTCACTTATGAAATATTCAAATATTCATCGATCATTGTTGTACAAACAATAACTCTACATTATAAAGTTCATCAATGAATTTAATAATAAACCTATCACAATTGATTTTATAGGATCCAAGCATCAGTTTGGGCCAAAAATAGAGACAATACACTTAATTAAAATATCTATCAAATACAACTTGTGTATAATGAAAGTAATGTTAGAAGTTGATAGACATATAATTCCTTATATTAGGGAGAAAAGGATGCTAGAATGTTTATTTTTTTAAAAAAAGGTGATGCCTTGGCCCAAAATGACCAAAGCACAAATATTATTAAAATAAAGATTACAAGAGTCTAAAATAAGGGATCATATTACGATATTTTTTATGAAAGGAAATAAAATCAGTGTGAAAATATTCGAACCAGGTAATCTTCTGATTTACTCCCATGTTGGCCATACCATCTGCAACCGTGTTTGCTTCTCGATAAACATGTGTGATGATATAGTTAAGATCGATAAGTGAACGAGTGCATTCCATCCAATAGGTAGTAATTGGACAATCAATATGTGTTATTCCATTCTAAATCACTTGAATGATAGTCGTTAAGTCACTTTAAATCCATAGGTTGTTCCAACCAAAGAGCTTGGAAAAGGAAACAACATGTATCAAACTCAGCATCTCAGCTTCAAGGGAGGTGGAAATGCCACATTTACCCATGAAGCATCCAAGTATTTGACCGAGGTGATTCCTGAAGACAACACCACACCCTATAGGTCCTAGATTTCCCTTGGAGGTGCCATAAATATTTATTTTGATACATTCAGGTAGGGGGGTTCTCCAGAACACTTCCTGAGTACGATGCAGCTGATAGAAATTGCCGTTAATCCTTAAACGTTTCAGAATCCCAAAGTCATGCATGGTGTTGTGGAAATGTCCCTTTTGTATCAAGGCAGCTTCATGTATATCAATGTGTATCTTCATCTAACCTAAATTTTTATTGAGAGAGTAATTGTTATGAATAATAGCATTTTGATCATACCAGATCACATGGTGAAGCTCAACAACCATAGCAAGGAAGAGGTTCTTGATTTGCTGAGAACCTTCCATTTCTGTACATTTTTTTAGTTGATCTTTGACAGAATCAAGAATCGACCATCTGCAGTAAAAAATGTCAAGAATATAGTTCCAAAGAGCAGAAGCAGTAGAAAAAGAAAGAAATAGGTGGTTAGCATATTCTATGTAATGATTACATATTTTTCACTTAGAGAAAAGATAGATGCCAAAATATTGGAGGCAAATTTCAGTGGGAACTCTATTATGAGCAAGACTCCATATGAGATTGAATCTTGAAGGTTTTATACAAGTTTTGTTGAAGTGTTTTAACTAACTATAATCGGTCTTAGAGTTACATAAATAATGATTGTAGTTTTTTTTGAGTTAAGAATACCATTGTGAGCAAGTTACCAAGTTAAGAAATCATTAGTGTGAGAAAAAGAGTAGTTTTCAATGACATTCAGAGTAGTATCAGGGAGGTGATCATAATGAGAGTTCAAAATGTATCTAATAGAGCTGTTGGTGTTATCGAGAGTTTAATTGGGAGATATCATGGAAATTAAAGTCTTTCCAGTCCAGTTATCCAACCAAAATTTCATGGAGGAGTCTCTGGAGACCATATATCTATAATTATTCATAATATTGGTAAATGAGTATTTTATGGAAGTCTATATTGAAGAATTAATGAAATTAGAATTGACCAATTTAAGTTTTTCAAGAAACCTATTTTTTGAGAAGGGTAATAACTTCAGAATTATTGTGAAAAAGTTTCCAAGTGAGTATTTCATGAAGGGATTCATTGAAGTATTTGATATTTTTTATATCAATACCACCACTTTCAATGGCCTTGAAAAAAGTTGACTAAGGAACAATCACAAGTTTTCTTTTCAGAATACTACAAGTCTAGATGAAATTATTTATGGAGGTGTTAATTTTTTTAATGAGACCAGCATGCCATTTGTAGACCATCATTGAGTAAACCATCTTGGATACAATAGTGGATTTAACAAGGCAAGTACTACCTTCCATAGAGAGATATTTACCTTTCCAAGAAGATAACTGATTTAGAACTTGGTCAACAATAGTCACAAAGTGACAAGATTTGGGTCTGACCCAAAAAATGGGTACACCAAGATAAGTGAAAGGGAGAATAACTTCTTTCAGACCTAGGTCACTGATAATGTTACATTTTCTATTGGGAGTAAAGTTCTTCCCAAAGAAAATGCAGGATTTGTTCCAACTAATAGTTTGACCAAAAACCTATTCATAGTGTGAGAGAACATGTTTGAGATCAAGAATGTTTCTTTTATCACCTTGAAGTAAAAAAGATGATGTCTTCAACATAAAAAAGATTAGTAGGAGCATTCACAATCCTAGAGACATGTATGGGATTTAGTTTGTTCTGTTCCACCAAACGGATGATTAGAAAACTGAGGTAGTCTTCTTCTATCAATAAGAGAATGGAAGATAGGGGTCCACCTTGCCTAACACCTTTGGTGAATTTAAAATATCCCTTGGGAGATCCATTGATCAAAATAAAGATAGACACCAAGTTGAAGAGAGTTATGATTGTAGTGATAAAAGAGGTATTAAAACCAAAACCTTGAAGGACTTGGAAGATAAAACTCCAATATATGGTGTCAAAATATTTTCTGATGTCAAGCTTAATAGCTATCATATTTTATAGTAGTTTGGATAAAAAAAATCCTATTTATACTTTTAACATTCTCAACATGAGAGTATAGATATCCAATATTGAACTCACTTTTCCTGGGAGTGAATACCTAATACAATGATGCCTTTTACATGGGTATAGATAGAACCCAGACTTTTATAGTAGTAGTCTCAACCTAGAAATTTTACAAGAGTAGTCCAAACCCATCTCCTTTTACTAGGATAGAAGCAAAACCTGTGTATTAATTTTTAGTCAGGCAAGCATAACCAAAAACACACCTTTTATAGATGGAATAACCAGTGTGTGAGTCATGATTATAACATGATTATTAGATTTAAATTTCTAGACAATTACACCATAATGAAATGAATGGAATAAGTAAAACCATAGAAAAAAGAATGATTGAGGTTGTTAGAATGTTGCAAATCATCCTTGGACCTTGAATTTAGATTGACCAATATATCTTCAGGTAACTAAAAAATTATTCCTTCAATAAATACAAATGTAAACAAATGAACAATATATCTTCAAAAATTTCATCAATTTTGTATTTTGGTATTAGATTATCCACTATTTCTAGTTACTTAGAGACTTTTAAATAAAAGATTCAACAACATATCTTCACAACTGATTAATATCCTTGAAGATTCATTATAATTTTTTCATCATTCACTTAATGTAGATCTTCCTTAATTCTCTCAATTTGAAATTACAATGGTTATTTTAATCAAAACATGGAAAGTGAATATTATATATATCTCAAATATCACACAATAACTTATTATCACAATCACATATATTTCTTTGAGTTAGAATTCTCTTTTTAACATATTCTCACATTAGGATATCATAGTACATTAATCTCAATATAGTCACACAACATCCCTTAAAAATGCATTATTCACTTAATGTATCCTCAAACTCTACTTATTAATACGTTCTCTTGAGTTTCTAATGTGCATAAACTCTTGACATCATGTTTCCCCCTCGATGGATCCTGTGTCGACATTATGAAGATATGTTATTATGAACTCTTACTCACAATAATGCTTGAGACTTAATTAGCTCAACAACATTTTCTTAAGCTTCAGTGAATGTAATGTTATATTTGAACTAGCCTCACAATAATTATTCATATTATTCTTTTAATATTTCTACAAAACTCAAAACTCATCCAAAATTAAAAAAAATTCACTTATGTAATATCTCAACTTTTTAGAGAGGCATAGATCATTTTTTAGTATAAATATTTGGTTTCAATCTTATAAAATCACCTAAGGGGTTAATGAATTCTTAAAGAGAGTTTGGGATTATTCAGAGCCCAAAGTTGTAGTTTTTAGAAGAATAGAGAGAGACACACTGTTAGCTCACATTTAGTTATAACCATGTGGCTCAATTGTGTGGACCAAAAAAGAGGATCATGGTTATTTTAATAGTGAAACACAACCTCATGTACGTAAAAAACCTAAAACTTATTCCAGGTGTAATTATCATGGTTAGTGCATGGTTTCTCCTAACCATGCACCTATCATGCAAGGAGGTGTGGGTTCTGGAAAATGAGTATGCATAGGTTGCACATGATTTATCTAACCGTGAACTAATCTATGTGAGGGGGTGTCAACTTTAGTAGTAGGTGTGCAGAATTAGTGCATGGTTTGGAAATATGTGTGTCCTAAACGTGTACCCCCTTAAAAATGTGTGAAATTATAGTTTTCCCCCCCTTCCTCTTAAATATAATTTTCCTTATCATCCCTCATTTTCATAGCCAGTAAACTACATGAGAGCTCTCCATTATTCTTCCTATATTATTTGAGCTATCTTCTTTATCTGGACTTTGTATCGAACATCATCATTCATGTTTCATCACCCTTATCAAGTCTATGAGTCCTCTTTCTTCTTTTCTCAGTTTATCTTCGCATCTTTGATACAATCTTCATGTGAGCTAATATGCCTTATTTTTAGGGAGTTTGTCTAGTTTATTCATTTTATCTCATTCCAACTCCAATTTTAAGATGATACCATATGAGGAGCCATCCATTGATATAACTTTGATGGTCTATTACCTTTCCTTAAATTTTTTGATGACTATAAAGTGAACCATTTTTCCATACACTGAACTTTCCACAGATTGCTTCTAAAATGTGAATTTCCCTAATGAGATACTACCATAGACCCTTGACATTGTTAGAGGTTGATAACCTCGACTCAAACCACCCCTTCAAGCATGTTTATATATATATATATATAATAAATATAATAAATATAAATCAATAATAATTATTCTTATGTCACATTACAGAGGGACTCATTTAAAAAAATATACCATCTCAGGGATTTACCAGGACTAAATAATAAAAGGCCTAGGTCTGGAAGTGATGTTAGAAACCAATCATGCTCTGGGAAAAAAAAATTCAGTATCGTATTCATTTAGAAGAAAAACCAAAATTGCGGTTTCATTCCACTGAAACTTTTACCATCCCTATATAACCAAACCACCTCCTAAGTTGGGTTTAGATTTTCAATTATGATTCAAATGAGTAAAATAAATTATGTGAAATGTTAAATAGAATAAATGAAACATGAATGGAAAGGCCATGTCATTTTACCCTTGTTAAATTATGAATTATTTCCATGACTAAATGGGATTAAATGAAAGGTGAAATGGTATAATACTTCACTTATATTATATGAAAGATTAAACATGCTTATGAACTTTATATATTTTTATAGGATGTCATACCTTGGGAAAGTCTTGGATTTCCAACATGGGACTACCTTGAATACCCAAAGGATGTCACCTAATTCATTGATTTGTTTCCCAAGAGTTGACACCCCTCTTGGATTTAGTCCTTGTCTTACATTGGTGACTGATTTAGTGAGTCTTCATGGAATCATCTATTTATTTATTCAGAAATTAGAATTCCTTGGATAATATCCTTGGGCTAGACTTGATATCATAGGTTGCAAATCACATCAGATTATCTTCTTGGGATTTAATCAAGTCTAGATCAAGAATACCTGGGACTTTTTCTTAGGGATTGGCAGTTTTATTATTATAGAAATTCAATGCCAAGGGTTCAAACCTAGATTACAGTCAACCCCCTTTTGATAACTACTGTTAGATGTGAGTTGGTTGATCTTATAAGGTCATGGTTTTACTCCAATGATATTATTCTTGGATGCCTTGGTTATATTTCCTCAGGTTCTATTCAGTAATATATATACATATATACACGATGACATGTGTTCAAATACATTATGGATTAGGTCAAAGTAGATAGAGTTGAACGGTAATCCCCTAGGAACCATAGATGTATAGGTTTTAGTTTATTTGAAAAATTTCATTTATCATCATGCCTGTACACTTTCCATTTTATATTCAAGGGATTGATATTATTAGATGTCATTTGTGGTGGCCTACTAAGTTTTACGCACACCATGTTCGGGCCACTGATTGGTATCCGGACAGATTTCATGGATGCAGGTAGGGATAAAGGTAATCTCCTAGAAATATACATTTGATTTTACTATTCCAGGAATGAGTAAAAGAGAAGAGGACCAAGCTAGTTCTCATGATGCTAGTGGAGATCATCTTTTGGAATTTTTGTATATTTTTTTATAGCATGTATTGTGTATGAATTATGATCTATTTTTCTTATACCATTTTGTATATCATCATGACATCATATTTTTTATATTATGCTTGATATTTTTTCCATGTATATTTATCTAGATGATTTACTTCCATTTTTTTCATGATTATGTTTCTATTGATTTGTTTATTATTATAATCACTATGCTCCAATATCATAAAGAGAGTATAGTCTCTCTACTATACCACCATAAACCCTGACTTTTAGTCAGGCCTATGGTATATGGGGAGCCACACTTGAGCCCATGTGGCCATCAGGTTGGGTTATTTATGAGTGAACTGAGTTTAGGACGTCACAAAGTGGTATTAGAAGCTTATTTTCTTTGACTTACTATTTTGGGATGGTGGACAGGATACTAGGACATGTCAAAATTTATAGATAATCCTGTTCATGGTAGTATCTAAACCACATGCAAGAAAAATACACATTTTTAGGGACGGGACATGTTATTCTGATTTCCTCCTATTACGTAGTACTATTTTCACTATTGGGTGACACACATGATTTCTGATGTTTGTTATGATTATGAATTTCTACCCTTAGACTGGTATAGCAAGGAAACATTGTTCATGCATTATTATAGGCACATAAGGGATTATATGTCATGCATATTCCATTCCATGTTTACTTTATTACATGTATTTCCTACTACATCTCACATGTGCCTTGATTTATATACTTGTAAATTTAATAAAGTTTCTTATAGGAAAAGGATAAATAATTGGTTACTTAAAGTTTCTACATAAGCCTAAATGGTGTTTTCCCACATAGATTGATGGTGGTGCTTCAACTAACCAATTATCACATGTTTGAGCCATGAAATTTTAGTTAAATGGGATGAAACATTAATTTATTGTAATTAAATGAACACTACCACTATAAATTGGGAACGGTGATACGTATAATCAAAAAATTGTATATGACTTATTACATCCTAAGACTGAATGTAATAGGTTTTTTTTCAATTACATGAACTACTAATTGTAACTTATAATGTTTATGACTTTATAAAATGGGAATGGTAATTCATTTAAGTGAGTTGGGGTATTAATATAAAAAGGATTACTAAATTTTAATTCATAAATGAAATGGATTCCATTAAATGGGGATTCAAATTAAAACTTAAATGGAATTTTCCTTTATAAATTTCAATTGACATTCCATATAATGGAACCTCAACTGTGAAACATAGAATTTGACCTTGACTTGACCTTGTTAAGGGGTATTTGGGAGTGAATCTTGCATCTTTTTGAAACATATTTGGTTATTGAATCTCATTTTAAGGTGTTTGATTAGAATTAAAGATATAAACCTCCATGAAGGCCTCAAGTTGAACACCATAGGGGTGGGGATGAACATACTTCAGATATGGTGGGAACCCAACTACTAGTGTTACCTTCTGTAGTACCACCCACAACACCTCCTGTTGCTCCTAATTTGGGAATTGATGCTCAAATTTGAGAGGGTTTTATATATCTAGTATAATATATGCATATAGATCAATGACCTACACCAACTATGTCAGATCTTACTAGAGAGTTCTAATAGTAGCACCCTCCTACATTCTCAAGGGAAGGTGACTCTAGGCCACCGAGTCATGGAAGGAGGCTATGCTATTGATATATGAGAACATAGACAATATTATATAAATGAGAGTAAATATTTATACATATATGATTTAGGGATCTAGAAAACGATGGTGGGATGTGCTTATGTAGGAAGATCAACATCAGAGTATGGTATGAAGAGATTTCTAGACTACCTTCTATAATTAATTTTTCCCAGAGACATTGAGAGTCAATTTGGATATATATTTTATGCATTTGGAGCAGGGAACTCTTTCTATTATGTACTACATAGTTTGATTAAAAAAACTATAATGTTTTGTTTTTACCTTTCCTAGCGATGAGCTATCCATAGATATATGATTTGAGGATGGGCTCAGGTATGTCATCCGATCATAGATGAACATCTTCCATTTGATAAATGTATCTAATATAGTCAACCAGGACCACATATTTGATCATAATATGAGTGAAGATAAAGGTTTTGGTCAAGGTAGTTTAATACTTAGGTAGGGAAGTAGTTTGACCATTGACAGAAAGTATTGATTGGAGTTTTCTCATCATGGTAGTGAAAGTCAGAGTAATCACATGGGTAGACATGTGGTATGCCACCTGATTAGCCAATAAAAATACATATTTTAATTACATTTTAATGGTATTAAATGTTCATTTTTGATCTTATGGGCCTGAGTTAGTGGATTTTAATTTTGATCATCCATTCTTATCATTTGTGCACTTCATGCCTAATGTACACCAATTTAGGCCCAATGATTCATCAAATTTTAAGGATTGTAATTATCCATATTTTAATTTGATATTTTGGGAACTATATCTACAATTAAATATGAAAATTTTTCATTCAGGGATCAATGGAAGATTCATAAAGGATGATAGAAATATTTGGAGATGAATGGAAGCAATTCTAGAGAAGGAAGATTGGACACCATCCCACTGATGAGAATGTGGGACCCATATTACAAACCCAATGAAGCTCAAATTTCATGGGATGATATAAGACATACATATTAACAAATAATTCTTTAGGATCCAGTGATAATTCTTCCTCCATTGTGGTTATTTAGGTGGTCCAAGTTGAAGATGAAATTCTGAGCCAGATTCTGCAGCCCAGAAAAACAGCCCACCATTTTACACATATCTCATTACCCATAAACAATTTTGGGCTTAAACATTACAGAAGGTTAGGGGACATTTGGAGATTAATTTTTTTATTCTATGTCCCACTCAAATTCGGCCATCTAGAAGGTCTTACTGGCGCATCTGTTTGGTAGAAGCAAGCTGGATGCCACCTCGGGTCAAGGGTGGAAAAGTCTCCTCTCCCTTACTTTCCACCACCCTAGGACTACCATAATCAAGTGGGATCTTTTTTACTGTTGGAGGCTCTACCCAAGGCTCCCAAAATGCCTATTTAAGTTAGTGGTGGTGGAGGAGTTTATCATCTTTGAGCTTTGTTTTCATCTTAATGTTATGCTGCCAATTTGTCTTTGTAACGTTCTTCCTTCACATGTAAGTTGTTTTAATTCATACTAGTTTATTAATAAAAGTTATTATTATACTATTATTCTGTTCTTATCTATATCAATTTGATACCATTGCCTCAAGTTGTGAATTTATTCACACCAAACATTGTGAAATTATTCACACAACAGTGGAGTGATCATTTTCTTTTTATTGTTTTCTTTACTTCTTCAATTCCTCCCTCATGAGTCTACTTCCAGCTTCGATTGAAACCATATCATCAATGGAGGGATAACTCACTTATGGGTTGATCCAAGGGAGTATCAAGGGGCTGGATTGGATGTTATTTATCACTCCATTAATATATAATCACTTCTTTTAATTGAGATTTTTATTTGATGATTTTAAAACTTCTTCGTCCTTGTTGAATTTAAGGCCACATACTTCAAGTGATAATACAAACCTTTACCTTGGAGTGCTCATAAATTTGATCCTCCAAGTATATAGGTGATTATCATTATGGTGTGTTGGTATAAAATCAGTAAGTGATGAAGTTGTTTGATCTCCTTAAATGAACTCAACTCAAATATAAGAAATTGAAATAATTGAAAAGGGAATACGTCCAATCCTCCCAAGTGATAACATAGGATCAAATCATTATTTTAAATTGAATTAACTTAAATCTGTTAGTGATCCTTTAAAACCATCCTTAATCAACCAAGTTTTCCACTTCATATCAAAAAAAATCCATAGAATGTACGTGTCTGTAGGTACTTCTTAGGTCTCTGAGGATTCGATAACCCAAGCTAGACTACAAGGACCATCCTACCTTCTTATTTTGGGTAAATTTGAGCGTGAATCAATTTTTGGCACCATTTCCGTGAATCAAATTTTAAGTTGGGGGGGAGATAAAATAAAAAATACTTTTGTGTAAAAAAAATGAATGATTTGAAAAAAAATTGTAAATGGAAGGAAAAATTCATTTAACTTTGAACATGGTAATACACATTGCACACTTTGAAACTGAATATCAAATAATTTAGCATTCCCTGATTCTGATTTTAATCCTTATATAATTTTATGAGCATATATTTTGGAAAGTTTGGCTGTCCAATGTGATATTTCATCGTTTATATTTTCATCAAAATAAAAAAAAGATCACAATGAACATCCTTTGGATAGTGGGGTATTAGTTTGAGTTCATGGGGTCCCCCAAATAAATAGCATAGGTTTGGTGATCATTTTAGTTTTAATATGAGTATTTAATAAAAAAAATTTAAAAAAATAATAAATTTTCACGTAGAGCAATGAAATGACCCAATACGTGGCTTTCGGAACTTGGGGATCGTGACTCATAGTTGTTTGGCCCAGAGTTAGTAATTTTATCTCTATTTTTGGTAATTTAAATTTTTTTTGACTGAGTTAACTCGAGATGATGCCTGAGTATGTGGGCATCACTTGGTGCCCTAAGGTCTTTGAGCCTGAGAGTCATCAACAAAGTCTCGCTATAGGGGTTGACTCTTTTGAGTGCAATTTCAATTACCATGGAAAAATTGAAAAAACAAAAAAAAAAAAACAAAAAACAAAAAAAATAATACAATAAAAAAATTTGAATACTCATCTTAATATTGAAATTTGATTCCACATAGCGCTTCCGTCATTTCCCCCTTGAATAAAGATAAACCCCCATGTCTATTGTGATACACAACACATCCTCATACTTAATTGAAATTGAATGAAATATGGAAATGAATTTGAACAAAGTAATGGGATTGGGATTGGGATATACTTGTGAAACTATCTTGTATTAAAATATTTTGATGGGTTTCATGATTGTTTGGTATAAGGGTTTTGGTGATCATTGTGTATTAAAATGTTTTTGGAAAAGGGAATTCAAATTTCATATTATTGAGATACATTTTTATTGGGACTAGAAAATATCAAGTTGGTGGGTGTGATTATCCAATATAAATACATATTTTAGTTAAATTTTAATGGTATTAAATATTAATTTTTGATCTTATGGGTTTGAGTTAGTGGATTTTAATTTTGAACATCCATTCTTATCATTTGTGCACTTCATGCCTAATGTACACCAATTTAGGCCCAATGATTCATCTGATTTTAAGGATTGTAATTATACATATTTTAATTTGATATTTTGGGAATTGTATATAAACTTAAATATGAACATTTTTCATTCAGAGATCAATGGATGATTCATAAAGGATGATGGAGATATTTGGAGATGAATGGAAGCAATTCTAGAGAAGGCAGATTGGACACCATACCACTGATGAGAATGTGGGACCCACATTAAAAACCCAATGAAGCCCAAATTTCGTGGTATGATAGAAGAAATATACAGGAACAAATAAGTCTTTATGAGACAGCGCTAATTCGGCCTCCATTGTGGTTATTTAGGTGGCCCAAGTTGAAGATAAAAATATGGGCCAGATTCTGTGGCCGAGAAAAACAGCCCACCATTTTACACATATCTCGTTAAACATAAACTATTTTGGGATGAAACTTTACATACGGTTAGGGGACCTCCGGATATTCATTTTTTATTCTATGTCCCACTACAATTAGGCCATATAGAAGGTCTTACAGGCGCATCTGTTCGGTGGAAGCAAGCTGGTTGCCACCTCGGGTCAAGGGTGGAAAAGTATCCTCTCCCTTACTTTCCACCACCCTAGGCCTACCATACTCAAGTGAGATCTTTTGTACTGTTGTAGGCTCGACCCAAAGCTCCCAAAATGCCTATTTAAGGTAGTGGTTATAGAGGAGTTTATCATATTTGATCTTTGTTTTCATCTTAATGTTATGCAGCCAATTTGTCTTTGTAATGTTCTTTATTCACATGTAAGTTGTTTTAATTCATCCTAGTTTCTTAATTAAAGTTCTTCTTATACTATTATTTTGTTCTTATAAATATATATTTGATACCTTTTCCTCAAGGTGTGAATTTATTCACACCAAACATTGTGAAATTATTTACACAACGGTGGGGTGGTCATTTTCTTTTTATTGTTTTCTTTACTTCTTCAATTCCTCCCTCATGAGTCTACTTCCCGCTTCCATTGAAACCATAGAATCAATGGAGGGATAACCCACTTATGGTTTGATCCAAGGGAGTTTCAAGGGGATATATTGGATTTTATTTATCACCCCATTAATGTATACTCACTTCTTTTAATTGAGATTTTTATTTGATGATTTTAAAACTTCTTCGTCCTTGTTGAATTTTAAGGCCACTTACTTCAAGTTATAATACAAACCTTTACCTTGGAGTGATCATAAATTTGATCCTACAAGTGTATAGGTGATTATTATTATGGTGTTTTGGTATAAAATCAGTAAGTGATGAAGTTTTTTGATCTCCTTAAATGAACTCAACTCAAATATAAGAAATTGAAATAATTGAAAAGGGAATACGTCCAATCCACCCCAAGTGATAACCTAGGATCAACTCATTATTTTAAATTGAATTAACTTAAATATGTTATTTATCCTTTAAAACCATCTTAAATAAACCCAAGTTGGCCACTTCATATCCAAAAACAATCCATAGAATGTACGTGTCTGTATGTACTTATTAGGTCACTGAGGATTCGATAACCCAAGCTAGACTACAAGGACCGTCCTACTTTCTTCTTTTGGGTAAATTTGAGTGTGAATCAAATTTTGGCACCATTTATGTGAATAAAATTTTAAGTTTGGGGGTGGGGAGATAAAATTAAAAATACTTTTGTGTCAAAAAATGAATGATTGGAAAAAAAATTGTGTAAATGGAAGGAAAAATTCCTTTAACTTTGAACATGGTAATACACATTGCACACTTTTAAACTGAAGATCAAATAATTTAGCATGGCCATATTCTGATTTTAATCCTTATATAATTTTAAGAGAATAGATTTTGGAAAGTGTGGCTATCCAATGTGATATTTCATCTTTTATATTTTCATCCAAATAAAAAAAAGATCACAATGCACATCTTTTGGATAGTGGGGTATTAGTTTGAGTTCATGGGGTCCCCCAAATAAATATCATAGGTTTGGTGATCATTTTAGTTTTAATATGAGTATTCAATAAAAAAATTAAAAAAATAATAATAAATTTGCACGTAGAGCAATGAAATGACCTAATGTGTGGCTTTTGGAACTTGGGGATCATGACTCCATAGTTGTCTGACCCAGAGTTAGTAATTTTATCTTTATTTTTGGTAATTTTATTTTTTTGACTGAGTTAACTCGAGACGATGCCCGAGTATGTGGGCTTCACTTGGTTCCCTAAGGTCTTTGAGCCTGGGAGTCATCGGTAAAGTCTCGCTACAGGGGTTGACTCTTTTGAGTGCAATTTCAATTACCATGGAAAAAATGCAAAAAAAAAAACAAAAAAAAAACAATAAAAAAATTGAATACTCATCTTAATATTGAAATTTGATTCCACCTAGTGCTTCTATAATTTCCCCCTTGAATAAAGATGAACCCCCATGTCTATTGTGATACACAACACATCCTCATACTTAATTGACATTGGATGAAATATGGAAATGAATTTGAACAAAGTAATGGGATTGGGATTGGGATATACTTGTGAAACTATCTTGTATTAAAATATTTTGATGGGTTTCATGATTGTTTGGTATAAGGGTTTTGGTGATCATTTTGTATTAAAATGTTTTTGGAAAAGGGAATTCGAATTTCATATTGTTGAGATACATTTTGCTCGGGACTAGAAAATATAAAGTTGGGGGTGTGATTAGCCAATAAAAATACATATTTTAACTACATTTTAATGGTATTAAATGTTAATTTTTGATCTTATGGGCCTGAGTTAGTGGATTTTGATTTTGAACATCCATTCTTATCATTTGTGCACTTCATGCCTAATGTATACCAATTTTGGCCCAATGATTCATCTGATTTTAAGGATTATAATTATCCATATTTTAATTTGATATTTTGGGAACTGTATCTACACTTAAATATTTACATTTTTCATTCAGGGTCTAATGGAGGATTTATAAAGGATTATGGAGATATTTGGATATGAATGGAAGCAATTCTAGAGAAGGTAGATTGGACACCAGACCACTGATGAAAATGTGGGACCCACATTACAATCCCAATGAAGCCAAAATTTCGTGGGATGATAGAATAAATATGTAGGAACAAATAATTATTTCGGATACAGTGCTAATTCGGCCTCCATTGTGGTTATTTAGGCGTCCCAATTTGAAGATAAAATTCTGGGCGAGATTCTGCGGCCCAGAAAAATAGCCCACCATTTTACACATATCTCGTTAACCATAAACTATATTTGGGATGAAACTTTAAATAAGGTTAGGGGAAATCTGGAGATTAATGTTTTTATGCTATGGACCACTCCAATTCGGCCATATAGAAGGTCTTAAAGGCGCATCTGTTCAGTAGAAGCAAGCTGGCTGCCACCTCGGGTCAAGGGTGGAAAAGTCTCCCCTCCCTTAATTTCCACCACCCTAGGCCTACCATACTCAAGTGGGATATTTTTTACTATTTTAGGCTCTACCCAAGGCTCATAAAATTCCTATTTAAGGTATTGGTGGTGGAGGATTTTATCATCTTTGAGCTTTGTTTTCATCTTAATGTTATGCTGCCATTTTGTCTTTGTAACGTTCTTCCTTCACATGTAAGTTGTTTTAATTCATCCTAGTTTCTTAATAAAAGATCTTCTTCTACTATTATTATATTATTCTCCATATTACTTTGATACCGTTTACTCAAGTTGTGAATTTATTCACACCAAACATTGTGAAATTATTCACACAACAGTGGAGTGATCATTTTATTTTTGTTGTTTTCTTTACTTCTTCAATTCCTCCCTCATGAGTCTACTTTCCGCTTCCATTGAAACCATAGCATCAATGAAGGTATAACCCACTTATGGTTTGATCCAATGGAGTAGAAAGGGTATGGATTGGATGTTATTTATCACCCCATTAATGTATACTCACTTCTTTTAATTGATATTTTTATTTGATGATTTTAAAATTTCTTCGTCCTTGTTGAATTTTAAGGCCACATACTTCAAGTGCTAATACAAAACTTTACCTTGGAGTGCTCATAAATTTGATCCTAAAAGTGTATAGGTGATTAGTATTATGGTGTGTTGGTATAAAATCAGTAAGTGATGAAGTTGTTTGATCTCCTTAAATGAACTCAACTCAAATATAAGAAATTGAAATAATTGAAAAGGGAATACGTCCAATCCACCCCAAGTGATAACCTAGGATTAACTCATTATTTTAAATTGAATTAACTTAAATCTGTTAGTGATCCTTTAAAAACATATTAAATCTACCCAAGTTTTCCACTTCATAGCCAAAAACAATCCATAGAATGTACGTGTCTGTAGGCACTTCTTAGGTCTCTGAGGATTGAATAATCCAAGATAGACTACAAGGACCATCCTGCCTTCTTCTTTTGGGTAAGTTTGAGCATAAATCACCACCAATATGGGAGTATGAGACACATGATACCCCAATGTAGTGAAAACCTAGTGGATTTCTAATTTTTCAACAAGATATGTCATCTTCAGCGGTTCTATAGGAATTATCCACTAGTGCCTAGTGAGAGAGGATCTACACTGACTCCAGGCTCAGGAATGAGATCTATATCTCAACCTCATATAGGAAGTTGGACTACAATTGTTCGATTATGCTGAGTAGGTGGTTGGGTTTGAGGAATCCAAACATATGATTTTTAATGCTAACATAGTGGACCTGCTCCGAGTAGTCATATTGCAGATCAGGGCCATAGATCATGCCAGTTACATGCAGTGTAGCCTATACCTGATGAGCAGAGTGCCAATACATCTAAAATGCTAGGTACGATCTTAGTATCCACTATTTTAGTATCTAACTTATTTAGATAAAGTGATTCAAATTATTTTATATCTATGGATTTAATGGAAAGTATTGGGCTCTAAATTTATTACTTATGTGGAGTAATGACTCTTAATACTCTGTTAGGAGTATGATTAGAGAGTGTATGTCAGTGAAGGGAGTATCCCCTCAAGATTTGTGGTTACCATTTCTTATGTAACCTTTTAATCTGAGAGATGAAGGGATTTAATATGATTCTCAGGATGGACTAATTGGATCCCTATCAAGACCATATTGATTATTATCACTAGAGGGTGTATTTTATATCACCTGATGGTGGTATCTATATACATAAAAGTGAATGGAATGTATATGTAGGTCGATCTGGACCTTATCATCATGGGATGGGTAGAGTGTCATCCCAGATTTACAAATTTTTTATAAATGATCATGGATTACGTCAAGATAACTTCTTTCTAGTGGTTTATTATTTCAGGGATGTATTTATTGATGAATTTTCTGGACTGCCTCCCAAGAGATATATAGATTTCACTCTCAAGATTGTACCAGGAGTGACACCAGTGCCTATTCCTCTATATAGAATGTCTCCTGTTGAGCTTTAGAAACTCAATCGATAGTTAGAGGACCCAGAAACTAAAGGTTTTATACTACCTAGTACCTATCCTTGGGGTTCTTCCATGCTTTTTTCTAAGAAGGAATATGAAACCTTAAGGATATGTGTGGATTATCAAAGATTGAATCAAATTAAAATTAAATAATGACACCAACTTCTTCGTATATACAATCTCTTTGACCATATCTAAGGATCCAATGTCTTATCAAAGATTGATTTGAGATTGGGCCATCACTAGGTAAGGTTTAGACCATCATATGTACATCGCATATCTTTTTAAATAAGATATGTCATGTATGAGTATCTAGTAATGTATTTCGGTCTCATGAACATGCTAACTATCTTTATGGATTTGATGAGTTGGGTTTTTCACCCATACATATATTATTTTGTGGTGGTTTTCATGGATGATATCTTAGTGTATTCAAAAACTATACATGCTCATTACAAACACCTTAAAATCATATTTATTAAAATAAGAGAGCATACGTTATATGATAAGATCACAAAATTACACTTCTATATTGATAAATTTAACTTATTGGGTCATATTATATCATAATTAGGAGTATATTTGGATCCATAGAAGGAGATACCTATAGTTTCCTATAAGTAATCCAAGAACGTCTTTGAAATTCATAGTTTCTTATGGCTAATTGGTTATTATAATAGTTTTATTCAGAATTTATCACACATTTTAGTACCTCTAACGAGTTTGAACATGATAATAATTAAATTCACATGGTCTAAATCTTGTGAAAATTCCTTTTAGGAGTTGAAATGAAATTTAACTTTAGCACCAATCCTAATTTTTCTAGATCTATGTAGAACCTATATAGTTTATTATGACTTGTTAGGTGTTGGGATGGGTGTTATTTTGATGCAAGGTGAATGAGTCAGGGAATATTGGTCTCTCCAATTGAAGCATCATGAGTGTAATTAACTGATTCACAATGTTGAGTTAGTAGATGTGGTTCATTTTTTGCGTTGTTGGAGGTATTATTTTCTTAGAGATTAATTTTTAGTGTATATATAACACAAAAGAATCAAATAAATTTTCTCTCAGTGTGACTTAAACATTAGAAAATGATGATGGGTTTAATACCTATAATTCTTCAATTTTGATATTTATTATATGACTAAGAATGGGAATGTAGTTGCTGATGCTCTAAGTTGAAAGACTCAGACACAAGCTATATAATAAGCTAGTTGTAAATGATAATTGATGATGTTATTTTATGAGATGAATCTATAGGTTTAAGACCACCACATTTAGCTTGTTCTTATGGAATTATCATTGAAATCAACACGTTTAGATCAAGTGAAGATGATACATCTTTATGATCATGAAGGATTATTCCCAAGGGAAAGGATTTTAGGTGAGGACCCGCCTCCTAGTTAGGTCATTGATGAGGATGATATCTTGCGTATTCATGGATGTGTATGGAAAACTAAATAAATTCAATAAGAGTTGTGTAAGAGTATCATACCTAAAAATGGGAAGTTAATCCTTGAATCACTAAGATGAATCATGACTTATGCCTCTAGTACTGGTGGTATAGGATGAAGAAGCAGATAGAAAGTTTTGTTACTTGGTGTTCCACCTGTTAGCAAGTTATGGTGGAACACCAACAACCTACTAGTATTTTACACCTGTTACCCATTCTAGAGTGGAAATGGGATAAATTCACTATAGATTTTGTGATGGTATTACTGAATCCCCCTCTAGATATTCATTCAGTGTGGGTTATTGTGGACATATTGAAAAAGGTCGCTCAATTATTTCCTATCAGGGATACCTTTTTAGAGAATGAACTTAGAAGGATTTATGTCTAAGAAATTATATGCCTTCATGGAGTTCCACATACTATTGTTTCTGATAGGTATACTAATTTTTCTTATTGGATCTGGAAAGGGTTGAAGAAGACTTTGAGTTCATAGGTACTTTTGAGTACAACACACCACCCTCAAACTAATAGTTAGTCTAAGCATACTATACAGGTGTTGGAGGACATTCTATAAACATGTGCCCTTGATTTTGATGGTTTTTAGGAGAATCATTTAACCATTTTTAAATTTTCTTACAATAATAGTTTCCAAGAGACTATAAATATGCATCCTTATGTGGCCCTATATGGTTTTCCATGTCGATCACCTCTGTACTGGTTAGTGGCAGTGGAGGCAGTGTTACTAGGACCACATCTCATTCAGAAGACATCAGAACAGATACATCTTATCAGGAAATTTATGGTTACAAATCAATCATGGAAAAAGTCTTATGTAAATATTCATCATCGACCTTTGGAGTTTGTGGTGGGAGATCATAAATTCTTTCATGTTTCACCTAGATTGGTTCATCGATGAATTTATAGGTAAGGAAAGATATCTCCTAGATTCATCAATCCTTTTGAGATATTAGAGAGGTCCAGATCGGTGGAATGTCGAATAGATATTCCAAAAATATATAGGGATATTCATGATGTATTTCATGTTTCTCAGTTACATTATCACTATTCATACTCATCTAATGTCCTTCGGCCTGATGGGGTTGAGTTAGAGTTTTATGTTACTCTTAAGGAGTACCCGGTTTGTGTTGTTGATTATATCATGAAATATCTTCAAGGTAGGTCAATTCCTCTTGTTCAGGTTCTATGGAAGAATGAATATGTATAAGATGATACCTAGGAGCTAGAGTTTGAATATCTTGCTCAATGTATAGAATTATTCTTAGATGGTTCTCAACCACCCTTAGAAGGGAAACTCTGGGATGAGTTATTTTAAGGAGGGAATGTTATAAGATCTAGGATTTTAAAAAAGGTACAAATCCTTTTGTTTTCAGTATAAATATTTGGTTTAAATATAATAAAAGTACCTAAGAGGTTAAGGAAGGCTTCAAGAGAGTCAATGCTTGTTTAGATCCCATATTTTCATCTTTTGGAAGAATAGAGAGTGGCATATTGTTGACACATGATTAGTTATAATCATGCAACTCAAGCATGAGACCCAAAGAGGAGAATCATGGTTAGTTTAATCATGCAATAAAGGCCACATGGTTGTGAAAAACCTTGAACTTATTATAGGTGTACTTTTCATGGTTGGCACATGGTTTCTCCTAACTTTGTGCCTAACATTAAAGGGGATGTGGGTTATAGACAATGATTACACATGGGATATGTATGGTTTATCTAACCATGTGCCTAACCATGTGAGGGGGTGTCACCTTGGGCAGTAGGTGCATAAGGTCGACACATGGTTTTTCTAACCATGCAGCCAAACTATTCACCCCTTAAAAGTGTGTGGAATACCAATTTTACCCTCCTTCATATTAAATATAATTTTCCTTCTCCCCCTCATTTATAGAGCTAGTGGACCACATGAGAGCTCTCTATTATTCCTCCTATAGGATTTGAGTTATCTACTTCACCTAGACTTTGAATCGAACACTGTCAGTTACATTAGATCACCCTTGATAATTCTATGAGTCCTTTTACTTATTTTATCAGTTTCTATTACTATCTTTGACATAATATTCATACAAGATAATATGCCCCATTTTTAGGGTGTTTGTCTAGTTTCTCCAATTTATCTTATTCTATATCAAATAAAAACTAATATCTAATGAGGAGTCATCTACTAATATAATGTTGGTGGTCTATTACTTTTCCATAAAAGTTTTTATCTCTACAAATTATGTCATTATAACACACACTAAAATTTCTATGCGTTTCTTATAAAATGTAAATTTCCCTTAATTAAATGTCTAGACCTTGATGAGATACTACCATAGACCCTTTACATTGTTGATGGTTGACAAACTTGAATCAAACTATAACGTCCTGAATCAATATCCAATTAACCCATGCCCCGAGTCGGTGGGTCACATGACCTCAAGCGCGCCTCCCTATATGCTAGAGGCTGCCGACTAGCAATGAGGGTGTGAAGGTATTATGGTAGAGAGACTATACCCTCTTATTAGAGTGGCATAGAAGATACAACAAGAAACATAAAATAGTATCAGAAGAATATATGAATAAATGAAATAAATAAACAAGAAACGAAAGTTAAAAATTGGACAACTGATAATAATATAAAAAAGACTCTAAGGTAGTATCAATACATGATGCATGGCATGCTGATATACAAAAAGGGAATATGGGAAAAAGCATAAAAACATGCTATAATAAAAGTAAAAAAAGAACAAAAATCTACTCCACTAGCATCTCGAGGGAATACTCGGTCCTCTTTTCCTAAGCTTCACATATAAGCTAAGCATATCAACAACCTATAGAAGGGAGCTTTCCCTTATCAACACCTATAGATAAATAATCTTCTTGGGTACCAAAAGTATCTCGAGTAGGGTGTAAGATATAAATTTTAGTAGGCCACTACCTATGGTGTCTACGTGTAATTTAATTAGTGCTCATAACTAAATAGTATACAGGTAATATCAAAATAGGAAAACGTTGATGAAATAAATAACCAGCCCACTCAAGTTCCTATAGGATACCTGGGGGGTCTAACCTCTTTGAATCATGGTTGGAAAGAAAGTATGATCGGTTAATATATATATAGTAATAATATATTTATATAGTTTAATTATATATTTCATCCACATATATGAACCAAGTATGTGCAGACGTAAGTGTCCATATACTAGGAATACTAGTTTTTGGATGGACCAGGGCATAACTCCGACATCCATGACCATTTTAATGAGCCTATAAGCTCAATAAATAGGGTAAATAACCTACATCCAAATAAGAGTGTGGGACATCATGCATGACACTCAGGATAGTGAGTGAGCCATCATGTCATCACTCGAATAGAGGAAAGTGGCGCATCAAGGCCACCATCCTAAAAGTACCAATGGTGCGAGACATCATGCTCAACACCCAATATAAGGGAGTATAATACCTCCATGATCAACAATCCCTTACCATCATACCACAACCATAACAAGGAATAATAAAATTTATAAAATAAGGCATGAAGCATTACCTCCCATGCATCTCATTTATCAAGCTCATTATAAACAAGGCAACACATTTCATGAGGATCATTTAATATAACATGAAATAGACCATTGCATTTAATTAATTAAATTCATTAGAGTGAAATAAATCCACAATGTAAAATCCATCCCATATAATCCATTTCACTTAAACCATATTAATTAATTTAATAAAAATTTAAACCAACATGAATAGTTCATCCTTTATAAAAACAAACCATGTAATTCATTTGACATAAAATTTAAATTAACAAAGATTACATGGTCATTCAGATAGGTGTCTTGGTTAAATATGGAAATTTCCTACATGGTAAAATCCAAATATATGTTGGGCCAAACACCTAGGAGGTTCTTTTGTATCTTATAAAAATTACTCACCAAGGTAATTCCAAACAATAAACCAAGACAAAAGGCTTAAAAGGTGATTAAATAATTTACACAATTAACCATAAAAGAAAATTTGACTTGGAACACCTAAGGGGTGTCCATAAGTGGAGACAAAATCTTCTAATTCATAAATAAGGATCAACGAACATGTATCAAGGTGTAATGATCAATTTGACATAAAGAACTCAATATAAAGGAGAAACTCTAAAAAATTCAGCATGTGGAACAATAGAATAGATACAAGGCATCAAAAATCAAAGGGAAATGACATGAACACCTACCTCAAGGACATAGATGAATCCTTTCTTGATAGAAACCTCATATTTGAAGAAGGATGGAAGAGATACGAGAAACAATCCAATGCCCTAAAAATAGGTCAAACGATCCTGAACCTAAATAGTGCAATGGATCTAAAAAAATTAGATTGGAGTTAATAGAGTAGGAGATATTAATGAGATGGGTCTATCACTTTTTAGGGATCATAGATTGGACACCGGACGAGAGAGAATATATGAGATCCTAGGTTGAGGTAGAAGATAACCCATGGGAGGAAGAGGAGGTGTTGCATAATGGAAAGGGAGAATGGAGAAAGGAAAATCGGTTAAGGATTTAATTAAGGGAAAATTTGTCTTTTCAACTAAAAAATATAGGGTGCATGATTTTCAAACTGTGCATAGATCACTACTACAAGGGGAGCACACCACACAGTTAGGCGGACAATTTGTTTAACCATGAGAACACCATGTAAAAAGGCTCTGTCCGAAATCTTAGTATCCCCACATGATTGTGTGCCTCAGGTCACATAGTTATAGATAAACCTTGAGAACTACATGTGAAACTGTCTATAATCACATAGTTTTAGACAATCCATGTGGGCTGGGATGCACATTTTCTCCAAACCGTGCAGCCCAGTCTTTTGCCCATTTTTCCTGAACTTCGAGCTCCAAATAAGCCCAAGATGATCTTAGGACCTTCCTTATATTGTAGTGTATGATTACCATGATTAATAAAAAGAGTAAAATTGAAAAACAAAGGATATGTACCTTCATGAAAAGATAAGTTGTTAAAAACTCCCCTCATTAAAGAAACTTATCCCTGAGTTGGCCTTCTGAGGGTATAGAGGTGTATTTAGTAAAGAGTTCCGACCACTGTGCTCATACATAAGATTCCCATTCCCAGGTCTTGTTTTGTATCCAATTGTGCTACCATAACACCCATACTAGAGGAACTAACATGTCTCAGAGTGTCTTCTGGTCTAATAAAAAATACGAATGAGATACTTCTCAAAGGAAGAATATATATCCAGTTCAACCACATCGGGATGAAAGATGTTTGATGGGTATGAATAGTATTGAAAAAACTGATACATATGAAATAAATCATGCATGGATCGATATCTATGAGGAATTTCCAATTGGTAAACCAATGGTATAATCCTCTTCACAACCTTAAAGGGTCCAACATACCTTGGTGAGAGCTTACCCTACTTCTAAATACATCTATGCCCCAACCTGGGTGAGACTCACAAGAAAATCTGGTCTCTGACATCGAAATCAAGAGTTCTCCGGTGTCTATTAGCATACGACTGCTATATAGAATGAGCTATCATCATGCGATTTCTGATTAATTGGATCTGCTCTGTATTTTCCTACATGAGACGTGGTCTAAGAATATCTACCTCCCCTACCTATAGCCCGCATAGAGGTAAGTGGAAAGACCTACCATATAAGGCTTCATAAGGATCTATCTTAATGGTATCCTGAAAGCTATTATTATAAGATATATTTATTAGGGGAATGTTTTTATCATAATAACCCCCAAATACAAGGATACATGCATAGAACTTATCCTCTAAAACATGAATCGTACAATCTGTCTGTCCATCTGTCTGAGGGTGATAGGTCATCCTTAGAAGCACCTGTGTACCCAAGTCCTTCTGAAACCCCTGTCAGAACTGTGACATAAAACAAACGTCTCTGTCAGAAACAATAGAATTAGGATCTCTGATCATTTTGTCGAGCACGTCAAATTAGATGTTTAGTTTTACTAGAATTTCTGTAGTATAGAATTAACCCTAGGCCATCTCTCAACGGAGCCTTATATCATTAATTTAAAAATAAGGTTTTGATTATAAAAATAAAAGGGGAATGGGGTTATATAAAACTTGGTTTTTTTTGATTTAAAAATATAAATTGAAACTATATTACTAAGTGATATAAAATGGTTGGAGAAATCATGATCCACCTTGGTGAGTTATCCTTGATGCTCAATCCATCATCACTCTGAAGGGAATAGGAAAGATAATTGATTAATTGATTTATTAATACTAAAACCAGTATGGTATGTGATTTATTACTAGTTTAACAACTAGGATTTGATCGATCAATGATATTGATTACCATCGACCAATCACAATCAATAAAATTATGTCTATGTAAGAACCAAACTCAATCAAGACATCACATCAATAATGTGATGAGATGTCCAGATTTGGGTATATCATGAAATTTTTCTCAAGAAAAAAACATGAAAAATCATAGGTTATACCCTCTGGATTTAATCTAATGATACGACCCATAAACGTACACATTAAAGATAATAAGTGAGAGAAGAGGCAACCGCACTCAAATCATCACAAGATCCGATTTATGTATGGAAGCATGGGGATTCATATTACTTTGATTTGTATTATATCATACTATAAAAAAACAAAATAAAAAGGTACAAATGAACAAAAATAGAAAAAAAAACTTGTAAATTCAATTACCTTATGAAGATTACAAGCATGGAGCTCAGGATTACAACAAAGAACACCCCCAAAATTGATCACTAAGAAGTTTAGAAGTACATGAAGGATATGATAACTAAAATGGGTGAATAGAGCTCTCAAGTTCGATTCACCCTTACCCCTAGTCTTGAATAATGATATAATGAGGGTGATCTGTGATTTTATGAAAAAATACATTAATCTTTCCACAAAATAAATCAAGTGTCTAAAGGGCTAGGTGACTATTCATAACATACTTTTTTACTCCTTTATCTGGATGGTTGACTAACAAAAATGCATGAAAATGACTATAAATTATGAATAGAGGCTAGATGTTGAGTTATTTGTCCAATAGAGGTAGAATTATCCCAATTGAAGGTCCAATTCCCAAGTTATGGCCCATATAAATAAGGGTAGTCCAATATGGATCGCTTAAAACTTATTCACATTATGGGCCACTTTGGGGCCTTTAGATGGATGAATTTGGATCTATGGTCTTCTATAGAAATATATACCATATAGTTTTACACCCTTCCTCAAATTTTCAGATTAATTGGGTACATGGAGTATCCAAAATAAATGTTTAAGTCCACAAGGGTGCTTAGGCTCTCGCGTAGTTTGGCTCATTTTGCTTGAATTCCATCATGGGCTCTCCAAATCATCTCCTCCTAAAATGTAAAAATTAAAACAAGTAAAATTGAAATATTTATTAGAGATAAAAATTAAATTATTTAATAAAACATGAAGTTAAATTTATTATTATATTTGGAATATTCAATACAAAACAAGTTTAAAATTGTGGCATAAGGGTGGAAATGAATAGTGAATCACTATGTGATCACACCTCCACATCTAAGCATTTGAACACTTGGGAAAAGTCACATTTACAAAAAAATGATGATTTTATATCTTTCCAACTTCATGAAAATTTAAGATTCAATGAAATTTTAATTCATTAATATAATTTGATCAAATCAAAAACCACACCAAGGAGTTATTCCTAGTAATCATGGAAAAATATGTCTCATAAATTATATCAGAATGAAATTAAAGGAGATCTATGATACTAATATGTGAAAGGAATTAAAAATTAATTCATTCCACTAACTCTCCACATGTGTATGTGAAAACTATTTCATGCTATTATTTCCACTTTCTATCTAGTAAATATAGGTTATTTTAATATTTTTCTGCTTACCTTATTCTTTCCAACAAACCTTTCCTAAATCCTTTGTAATCAAATTTCAATACCCACTCACATAAGCATCCTCGGAAGTCAAAACTTAATCTACTGTCCTAGATATCCCCATATGTTTCACATTTCATTACTCCCCTTATCATTATTATTATTATTATTATTATTTGATTATTTTTTTTATTTTTTTTGAGGGCCTACAACAGTTGGATAACAAGTACACATGCATAGGTCAGTTCAATATATTAATGAAATAGATTGGATAAGGAATGAACATATGGAAAAATCATTTTAGAAAGCTGATAAATATTAACCTAACTTATATTTACCTTCTATTAAGTAAGAAATATTCACACTGAATGGTTTGGTGTGTAGATGTGTGGAAATATTTAGTGACACAATTTTCCCAAAAACTACTCACACAAAGGGTATAATTAATCTCAAAGGTTTCATAGAGATACATCCATTAATATCATTCAAAAGCAACCAATTTACTAAAAATCACCCCCCAATGTTAAAATCATGCTAAAATTCATTCCATAATTGATAAAATTTTCATTAAATGTTAACACAATTTCGAATTAGTGATTTTGACATGTATTTTCAGTATGTTCTATGATTTGGTGAGAATAAGAGGGGGGAAAGGTAAACATACTATTTAGAAATCTAAAAAGTGATAAAAGAAGAAAGACAAGGAAAATTCTAATGAACCAAGGAATTTACCCAGCCCCACACCTAGAGTGAGCAGTGTCCTCACCATAATAAAAGATAATGTGGGAAGGAAGGATAAAACATGGTGGACTTTACTGATACATTTCTTCTTAAAGGAGGATTTCCTCTACTGGTTGCTTTGAAAATACTCATAAAAGTGTTTAAGCCTTTTCCCATTGATGGTAATACTTCATCCACTCTGCTCATGAAAAATTGTATTGCACAAAAATGGTAAACATTAGTGACAATATAAGGATTGAACCATCAATAAAAAAGATTACCTGGGTGGATCTTTAGCTTAAAATTCTACATTAAGACCTTATAACCAATATGAAACTTCTACTGATGAATCATCTGGTCATGTATAAAATTTTTCTTCTCTTTATAGATTCAGGAGTTATCATATGCATCACACTTAATTTCTTCCAACTCATGAATCTGTAACATCCTATGCTCACCTGCATTTGAGAGATTCATATTACATTTTTTAATAGCCCAATATGCATAGTGTTCTACCTACACCAGTAGACGAAAATCCTTTCTAAACACAATCTTGTATGGTTACATTCTGATCAGGGTTTTAAAATTTGTGCGGTATGCCCAAACTACATCATCCAAGTGTAAACTCAAATATTTTCTATTGGGTTGTACCATTTTTTCCCAAGATTCTCTTAACTTTCTGATTTGAGATTTATGCTTGTTCATTAGTTTGGGGGTGATATGCAATGGAAAATTTATGAACAAACCCATACTTACGAAGAAATTTTTTCATGTTTCTATTGCAAAAATGTGAACCCTGATCACTAATGATGAATATCGACAAAGTAAACCTACTGAAAATCTAGGACCTCAAAAATCAACAACCACTCTAGAGTCATCATTAATGGTGGACATTTCTTCCACCCATTTAGAGACATAGTCCATAGATAATAATATTTACACAAATCCAAATAAATTTTGAAAAGGCCCCATGAATTCAATTCCCAATTTATAGAATATTTCACAAAATAACATGGGTTGTTGGGGAATTTCATTCCTCTTGGAGATATTACCCATGAATTGACATCATGTTCATGACTTACAAAACTGATGGGAATCTCTATACAATGTTTCCAATAAATTCCCAAGTCAAGGACCTTTATAGATGTATGTTGAGAGACAAAGTAGCCCCCACAAGCCAAAGTGTGGTAGAAGGTCAAAATAGAGGTGAATTCATGGCTAGGGATACGCCGATGAAAAACTTGGTCACTACAAATTCTCTACAAGTAAGGGTCATCCCAAATGTACAATCATGAATCATGATTAATTCTTTGGGATTGTAAAGTGCTGAAATAAATGGATACTCTAGATGCTTCTAGAAAATTCATAATGTCCACATACTAGGGGGTAAGGTCCACAACATCACAAAGGTTCTTATGAGGGAAGGATTCTTCAATGGGGAGGGGCGAGTCAATATGATGGTCTAGTGGTGGGGAAATCATACTAATATGGTTAGCTACTACATTTTACACCCCTATATTATCTTGAATCTCATATTCAAACTCCTGGAGGAGGAGAATCCACTGAATGAGACAAGATTTAGCTTCAGGTTTCTTTAGTAGAAAAATAAGGGAAACATGATTAGAAAAGACAATGATTTTTGAACCAATAAGATATGAATTTAATTTTTCAAAGTAAAACACAATAAAAATAAGTTCTTTTTAATTGGTTGTGTAGTTCTCCTGGGCAGGGTCAAGGGTACATGAGGCATATATAATGACATGAGTATTATTCTTAATCCTTTGTGAAAAAACTACCACAACTAAAAAGTTAGAGGCATAACACATAAGTTCAAAGGGGAGATCCCACCTTGGTGGTTGGATTATGAGAAGTTATGTGAGACTCATTTTTAGTTAATTGAATACATCCTCACAATTTTTACCAAACACAAAGTTAGAATCATTTTTCAACAATTGAGACAAAAAAGTGAGATCTTACTAAAGTCTTTAATGAATCAGTGGTAAAAACCAACATGATCCAAGAAATATCACACCTAAAAAACACATTTTGGATATGTAAGGGAGGAAATTAATTCAATTTTTTATTTATCCACTTTAATTCCCCCATTTAAAATAGCATGCCTAAGAACTATCCCCCATTAAACCATGTAATGGAATTTTTCATAATTTAATATGAGATATTTTTCAATGCAATGGTGGAGGACAAAACCTAAGTATGCCAAAAAGTCATCAAAGGAAGTTCCATAAACCGTGAAATCATCCATAAAAACTTTTACACAATTCCCAAGGTACTCCCAAAAAATACTCGATATACATCACTAAAAAGTACTAGGATCATTATAGAGACCAAAATTCATCCTTATGTATCCAAATGTGCTGAATGAATAGGTAAATTTTGTATTTTATTGATCCTCATGGACTATATGAATTTGAAAATAAACTAAATAGCTATCAAGGAAACAATAACGGGACTTACCAACTAGTATTTATAAAATTTGGTTAATGAAAGGTAGAGGGAAGTGGTCCTTTAGCATGGATTGATTCAGTTGACGACAATCAATATAGACTCTCCAACTATTTTTAACACATGTTAGAATCAATTCATTCCTTTAATTTAACACTAATATTATTCCAGTTTTTTAGGCACAATTTTCACTGGGCTAACCCATTTACTATAAGATATATGATAAATTATCCCAACAATAATTAATTTACTGACTCCCAATTTTACCACTTCAAGGAGAGTGGGATTCAATTAGTGTTGATCTTTCCTTATGAGCTTAGCCTCATCATCTATAAGTATATGTTACAAACAAATAGCTTGGATAATACTAAGAATATCATCCAATGTCCATCCTATCACTTTTTTACACTTTCTTAAAAGATCAAGTAGTTTTAATTCCTACTGTGGAGAGTGGTTATTGGAAATAATGACAAGAAATTGGTCAATACCCTCAAAATATGCATATTTTAAATTATATGGAAGTGGTTTTAATTCCAACACAAGCTGTTTTTGGATTGAGGGATGGGATTTAGGGGTAGTACGGTCCATGGCACTTTCTATCTGCGCATGTTTATTCTCTAAGGATAGAGAATATATTGAAATGAGATTTAAAGAATCATCGATGGTCATGGGTGCCTCAAAATGAAAACAATTATCAATTAAAGCACAAAATTTACACATTTATGATCCCAAAACAACACTCATAACATGAATCAAAATTCAAATCATCCATGGGTGAAGAAGAGGAAAATGAATCATAGTATGGATCTATGAGAGAATGTTGTGTGTGTATTTCTTTAGAGAGAACTTCCATAAAATATATAAGGAGAGTGGAGTGATCTTCAATGGGGTGTTTCATGGCATCAAGGATATTAAAACATAACTTTTCTCCACCAAACTCCATGGACAATATACAATTGTGAATGTTTATGATCATCTTTGTTGTTTTGAGGAATGGACTTATAAGTATTCGAGGGGAATGTCCTTGGGTTTGGTTATCTTCCATCTCAAAAATATAGAAGTCTTTAGGGAAGATTAGATTCTTCACTTTTATGAGGAAATCCTCAATCACTCCTAATTGGTGTGTTGCACTCTAGTTGAAAATATTCATGATGATTATTATTTTCTGAATCTCTCCAACCTGTAGAGAAGTGTACACAGAGTAAGACATTACATTAATTGAAGTACCCAAATCTAGAATTTCCTCAAAAAATAAGGTATCCCCTATGGTGAAAGGTATCATGAAAGTTCCTAGATCCTTGATTTTTTTTGGAAATACTTGTTGTATTAAGTCTGAGGCATTATTTCTTATATTTATTCTCTCATTCCCCTTGAACCATCGTCTTTGGGTGCAAAGCTCTTTAATAAATCTGGCGTAGTGAGGGATTTTTTTAACTAAATCCAATAAAAGAATATTAAATTACACCTTTTTAAATATACCAATTATTTATTTATCAATATAATAGTAAAAAAAATTCTTATATTTAGATATTATTTGTGGGAAAAGAAGTGGAATGGATTGTTTAGGGTAATCCTTAATGATAATTTGATTACCCTTTTTTTCGTTCTTTTCATTACTTGAAAATTTTGAGGGTTGGGAAAGAGATTTTTCAAGAGAGTTGAGTAGAATCATTGGATGAATAAAATTATTTACCATTATGAAGTGAGATTGAACAAACATTAAATTTATCTTTTGGATTAACAATAAGTTGGGATGCTATTTTTCCAGAACCTTGAATCTTTATCTCACCGATAGTGTTTTCCAATTGTACCACTTGAGTTAATAGGTATTTAATAGCTGATTGTGTGGTCTGTTGGAAGTTTAAAATCTGGGTTTCTATTTTCTTTACTATATACTCAAGTCTTGGTTTAGATTTGGGAGGAGGAGGATTTTTTCGAGATTTTGAAGGATAAGAAGGTTTCAAACCTTGGCCTTGTCGATACTAGTTCTATTTAGCATAGCTCAGGTTGCTTAATTTTTGGTACTATGGTTGTGATTTCCACCTAGGGTTTAGATGTGTCTTGAATGGTTTTTGCTTGAAGGTAGGTGCTTGTTGGAATGAATGCCCATAGAATACTGCTGCACAAGACTCAGATGAATCCTGAAGTTGTGAGCATTGGTTAGAAAAAATGAGTGTTATCAGAATAAATACCCCAATATAATGGAATAGGTGTAGAGATTGAATTATCTTGTGATTGAGATAATTTCCTTAGAATGGTATGCATCTCATCAATTTTATTATCTACCTTTTTTTATATAGATGAATGACTTATCTCATGAACTCCCTGTGTTGGTGCAATTTCTCTTGTACTAAATTGTTGTTCATTTTGAGCCATGTTGGCTATTAAATCACGAGTGGAGGAAGGCGTATTATCAAACAAGGAACCACCAATTGTAGTATCTATCATTCTATGATACATGTGGGAAATTATCTCACAGAAGTATTGAATTAGTAATTTTCACTAATTTGGTGGTGGGGGTAGCTTTAACAAAGTTTTTTTGAATCTCTCCCAATATTTATAAAGGGCCTCTCCTTGTGATTTCCTAATTCCATAGATTTCCTTTATAATTGATATAATTCAAGAGGTGGGAAATAACTTCTCTAGAAATAGTAATTTAAGGTCATTCTATCCCCCAATTATGGTAGGAATATATTATATCCAATCTTTGGCTACACTATCAAGGGAGAAAGGGAAGGCCCTAAACATAATGGGATCCTCATACACATTTTGGGGTTTCATGGTGGAGTACACTATGTGAAAATCCTTAAGATGTTTGTAAGGGTCCTCAACATGAAGACCATAGAATTTAGGAAGGAGGTGGATGAGGCCTGATCACTACTCAAAGTTGGATTCTTCCTCAAGATATTGAATATATGCGGGTTGGTACTCCACATCAGAGGTGGTCAGCTCTTTTAAGGTTCAATTATTTGCAGCCATGATTTCCGAGGTTTGATTTGGTTCAATTTTTGATTGGTTTGGGACTAATTGAGGCTCAATGTTACTTGATTTTCCTACTCTATATGAACTAATTTGTGTCTGAATTGTCTTTTCGATTTCTCGATCAAATTCAAGTAATTTTCCTTTTTCTGATCGGGTCATGAAAATAATTTGTGATGTTTATTTTTTTGTATTTTTTTTATTATTATGATTGAATATGGGTAAAATAAAATTAATTAAGAGGTTTTAAAAGATAAAAATAAAATATAATGTTATACTATATAATTATAGTGATAGAGAGGAAGAGAGAGATAGAATAAAAACACATAAAAGAAAACAAAAAAAAAACAAAAAAAAAAACAAAAAAAAAACAAAAAAAAGGGATGGGGGATATTGAAAGGAGTAACGATTAAGAAGTAAAATAAAAAAATAAAAGGAAATAAATAGGGAAAAATGATCTTGTCTCCCTGGAAATGACTCTAAAATTTGATCACATTGTCGAACACGTCAAATTAGATGTTTATTTTTACTAGAATTTTAATAGTATACCAATCACCCTAGTTCATCTCTTGATGGAGCCTTAGATCATTAATTTAAAAAAAAGGTTTTGATTATGAAAATAAAAGGGTAATGGGGTTTTATAAAACTTAGGTTTTGTTGATTTAAAAATAGAAATTGAAACTATATTACTGAGTGAGAGAAACTGGTTGGAGAAATCATGACCAACCCGGGTGAGTGTCCCTTGATGATCAATCCATCATCACTCTCAAGGGAATGTGAAATATCATTGATTACTTGATTTATTCATACTGAAACCATTATGTTATATTATTTATTACTAGGTTATAACCATGGATTTTATCAATTAATGATTTTGATTACCGGCGACCGCTCATAATCAATAAAATTATGTCGATGTAAGAACCGAACTCAATCAAGGTATCACATCACTAATGTGATGAGATGTCCAGATTTGGGTATATAAAAAATTGTTCTTAAGAAAAAAACATGCATAATCATGGGTTATAAATTTTGGATTTAATCTAATGATATGATCCATAAGCACACTCATGAAAGAGAAGAAGTGAGAGAAGAGACAACCACACTCAAATCACCACAAGATCTAATTTATGTATGGAAGCATAATGATTATTGTTCCTTTTATTTATATTATATCATACCAGAAGAAACACAAAATAAACAGTTAAAAATTAACAATAATAGATAAAAAACATAGAAATTAAATTACCTTATGAAGATTATGAGCATGGAGCTCGAGATTACAAAAAGAACACCCCCAAAATTGATCACTAAGAAGTTTATAAGTATATAAAAAATAAGTGAACTAAAATGGGTGAAGTGTAACACCCAAAGATTTCACAGTACGCTTCTCTTTGAATAATACATTAGCATGTGTTGTACGCAACTTTGAGTTCAAACACAGACCACAACCAATCAAACTAGTCGTTATGAATAGTAATACCCACTTTTTGAAATTTTATAAATTTTATCTTTCAAAATGGACTTCATTTTTGGATTCGGAATATCGAAATTAGATTAGGGTGAATTTTTGGTATTTTTCTGAAAACATTCAATTTTTGATGAATAGTGAAAAAACACTCAGTTATAGTTTAAAACCAATTTTTTATTTAAATAATTTTTTATTTTATTTAATTTAATTTAAGGTCAAAATAGATACATAATACCTATATAAGTTCAATGTAATTCATTGAAGTTAGTTTAGAATAATTTTAGATATATAAAAATTTTATTGAACTTTTCACCGTCTTTTACCCACCTCCTAGGAGAATTTGGAAATTCACATAAAACTTAATTTTACCACTTCTGTGAGTGGAATTTCGAAAATCTGAGAGACACAGTTAATATCAAGGAGTAAAATGTAGTTCAATAAGATAAAAATAATTTTTGGTGAATAGTAACTTTTTACTTTTATTTACCACGGTTAAAAGTAAATAGGGTAATTAAGGGTAAAAATGATATTAATATTACCCTAAAACATGTCCTAATTCTATTGGATAAGTGTATATCGACCAAAAACAACCTTAGGAATAAAATATTATCATTTAGGTCCACTTGGATTAGATCAGGACATTTATTATTAATTAATTCAAAGAAGAGTTAAAAGAGTTAAAATCAAAGTTTAATTACTAAAACATTTTTAATATAGAGTTATACATAAGATAAATTCTATTATAAATATTAATTATAAAGCTAAAAAGATTTAATATATAATGGTATTTTATTTATAATTTTTAGACATTAAATAATTTAATTTATTTATGGAACAATAGTGATGCAGTAATTACCTAATTAATGAAATATTAAAATAATTGGTATTATTAGTATAAAAATATAATAATTTGAGACTTTTTATGAATTCCAATAATTTTATAGGTTAATATGACATATTAGGATTGGTTATATAATTTTTTTTCGAAGTAATAATTCTGTTATGAAATTATCAAAAACAAAATACCCAATAGTCACAAAATTGACATAAAAGGGTTTTTAAAACAAATATTATATTATTAATTGATATTATATTCCTAAAAATATAAGGATCGGCTAAATGACTTATATAATGACATGTTTATCATTAATGGACCACTTGGGGGTCTATAGGAAGTATATACTAAGTTTATTAACTATATAATATAAAAATACAAAGAGACAAGGTAAATGTAAAACTAATTAACTAAGAGTTAAAACTAAAATATAAGGTTAATATAGTGACCCAAAACTATTTTAAAACCTATTGGTTGAATGGTTTTAGACCTATCCCTAGATTAAAATTTAAATAATCCACTTTTGAGCCATTAGAAACCGAATATGAATTCATTATAAAATAATATTTCTAGCTTTTCCTAAGGTTCCCCTCACCCCTCTTATAAAAGGGCACTCCACCTTCTCTCAAATTCATACCTTAAAAGCCTTTGGACTTGGAAAAACTCTACCCAAATACCCTCTCAAATACTCTCCCTTCATCTTAGAGTCATTACTTTAGTCATAAAGCCAACCTAAGGACCCCTTTTGATCAAATCAAAAGGAAGTACCTGAAGAAGAGGTAATGTTTTCACCACCCTCTTTCAAGTTCATTTCTTATTCAACTCATTATTTCTTTGTTATTCCCATTCTAAAATAATAACTCCAGTATCTTATATATACTGTGATGTTATTATAAATATGGTAAAATCATATTCAATATTCTATCCATCCTTTTAATGACATGTCACCATACGTACGTACGTACGGCTTACCGTCTCCACGTCGTGGTGTAATTGTTATTCAATAAATTATTATTTGGATAGGTATAATAATGATGCGTAATTCATGTAAATAATAAATATAACATGATAATGATTCTGTATATATGATATACCATCCAATTATATATTATTTTAATATCAAAATAATGATATTTTTGCTCGTGCGTACGTACGGACTACCGTCTCCACGAACGCGATGACATTCATTCCCCATCATATCCATTCAAGACTAATTATAATTTAATGATTAAAAATAATGTTTAAGGACTTGATATCATTCTAAATATGAATAAGATACAACCTATCCATAACAAACATGACTTATGTAACAAAACATATAAAAGAAAACAAGCAAGTTTACACCCAAAACAACGATAATACTAAGATATTATTGACAAAGAAATGTTAAAAGATCATATATGATATCATATTAATTTAAATGATTCTTGTATAATTTAATAACAATTATTTCACCATTATACAGGAGGTTAACCTACCCTCGTCCAAGTAAAAGTACAAGGTACGGGTTTATTTCACAATCTCTTCATTATCCGAGGTTGTCTATACGTAATTATCTACTAGGACCTCTTTATCATCCACATCCATGTTTCTTAAAAATGTATTTCAAATAATTCTTAATATTTTATATACTATGGGTTAAAGTCATTTATACCTTTTTTGACTTTTTATAAGAAGTTTATAAATGAATCTTTCTGTCATTTTCCAAACAAGGTCCTTTTTAACCTTTTCGACAGAATTAAGGTAAGAATGTCTTTTTTAACTTATACGGCGTGTGTGGATATTTTATGCCATTATAAAATCATCAAAGTTTCCCCTACAAGATTATAAGAATATTTTCAAAGTAAAAGTTTTCTTTTATAATTATGTGACTTTTAAATGATTTCAAAAAAAGAGACATTTCTCTCAAATAATTTTGATTTCATATATGTCAAAATCCTTTGATGAATTTTAAGCTTATTTGAAGTTTATTTATTATGATACAAAACTTCCATATTGTATTGAAGGTTTTGTGATATTTTTGACTGTGTATGTGTTATTTTTATATCATTCATGGTTTATGGAGAAAGTATTGACATTTCGTATGCTAGTTTTAATACGAATGTTTATGTTATGTTAAACCTGTTCATATGAGGAATGAATTGGACTTAATAAGTAATGGGTGGAGCCTGCTATAGCTTCTCGATGCATCAGTAGGTCTTATGAGACAAACTAGTGTCTTGTCACAAGGCCTTTACACAATCTTATTTGTAGTCTTGGCATAAGGCCTTGACTATGTGGTTATGATAGTCTGGCATTATGCATTCCATCATTATGAAAGTGGTTATTGATATTGCATGTGATTAATCAACTAGTAGAATATCCATGTGAATAAGTAAATGAAATTATTTCATTTTATTTCTGCCATATTATGCTGAAGTTAAAGTTTAAAAGGCTTTTGTTTTAGTTATACATTGCCTTAAATGTTTATTCTTATTTATGAAAGCTTCCGCTATATTGTTATCCTTACTGGGCATTTGAGCTCACCCCTTTCTATGTTTTATTTTTCCCAGGATGTGATTAAGTATTTTATGAATGACCTATAGGGATAGTATGAGGGGATATGAGTGTGGACTATGGAGACAATGTTGTTGTAGTTTTCATTTTATGATGTAATGTAAACTTTATGAATGTATCTAGTGATTCCAAGGCTACTAAACTAATCGATCTTTCGAGACTCGATATTTTGTGATCATGCCAATGTTATGTAATAATTCACCGACTCTGGGTAACTGGGGTTGGGGCGTTACAGTTGGTATCAGAGGAAGTTTAGTACAAACCTTGGAAGCTAGATTCAGATAAACTCTGATTAGAGCACATAGCCCTAAGATAGACTTTGAGGATTAATATATAAGAACTTCCTATAATTTTGGTATTATAGAGATTTTGTGAGTTTTCCAAGCAATACATCCCTGTCTGGATACGAGTAGATAGAGGAAGCTTTGGAACAGATGTACCTAGGGGTAAAACCCGAAAACACCGCTTTGAGCTAGACTCGAACGGGAACTGGTGCACGACAACGAGCCTTCCTGCACTCTTGGTTACGAAACTCCCGTGGGATATGCTTAGGATAATTCTCATTTTCTTTAAAAACCATTAATAAGGGTTTATGAGTATATAATTCCTCAAAGAAAACTTTTTTATGATTATGGATTATATCCATAAATAGTTCAATTTATGTTAAGTGTTTTACAAGTATGGAATTATGTATTTTGATTCATAAACTGATCTAGCTTATGCCATTGTTTAGAAATGGTGCCTAGTGGAAGAAATGGAAACCGTATCAATGAACTCACTCCATGTAGGGATTTCAATCCTGCTCAAGATAATTATAGTGGAGCTGGTGATGCAACTGGTGCTGATCAGCTAATCACCGTACTGGGACAACTCACTCAGGTTATGAATAATAAACTCACCCGTATGGAGCACACTGATCTGCAGTGTGGAGGATCAATGTTAGATCGCTTCATGAGGCAACAACAACCAATATTCAATGGGAGTACAAATCCATTAGTAGCCGAGCAATGGATAAATTCCCTAGAGAAAATATTTCAGGCTTTGGGGAGTAGTGAAAGGGAAAAAGTTATCATGGCAGTTTATGACCTCACTAGAGATGCTGATCAATGGTGGTCATTGATACAAAACAAAAAGGAATATGATGAAGTATAAAATTTGGAATGGAGGGAGTTCAAAGATCTTTTCTTAGAAAAATACTTTCCTCGTGACCATCGAGCAGATATGGAAAGGCAATTTCTGAGTCTGAGGCAAAAGGAGGATAAGAATGTCACAAAGTATGAGGCTAACTTTACAAGGTTAGCGAGGTATGCTGCAGGTTATATATGTAACCCAAGAAGTAATATTGATCATTTATTTGATGGTTTAAAACTGTTTCTCCGTCGAGCATTAGTCCCACAAACCTTCTCGTTGTACGAAGATATTGTCTCATGTGATATCAAGACAGAAAAGGAATTTTCTAAGTCTTATGAATTTAAAGCAAAGTAGGAGAAGAAGAGATCTAATGATCACTCTGGGAATGGAAATAAGGGGAAGAAGGGAAAAGTTGAATATCCATCCTATAGTAAATGCGGGAAGAAACAACCTGATACTTGCTTAAAAGGAATGAGAGTCTGTTACAAGTGTGGTGAAAAAGGCCACCAAGCTCGTGATTGCAAGGGGAAGAAGGAAGATACTGATGTCCAATGCTACAATTGCAGAGAGATGGGACATTATGCAAATGAATTTCCTAAGCATCAGGGGAACTTACCTCAGAAAAGACCAACGAATTAAGGCCAAGCTTATGATATCACTACTGCTGAGGTAGAAGCTCCGAAAGACGTGGTGGCAAGTAATTTAATGGTTTCCTCAAGTTTAGAAAATGAATTATTTGATTCTGGATCATCACATTGTTTCATATCTTTAGAGTTTTCTAAGAAAATTAGATATTTACAATTTGATTTAACAAGGGAGTTGTCAGTTAAAACTCCTAAGGGAAGTATCATTGCAACAAATTTTTGTGAATCAGTCCCCATTAGAGCACATAAATGTTCTTTATCTTCGGATCTCATCGTCATACCAATGATTTAATTTGATGTAATCCTCAGTATGGATTAGATTTCGGACCATGATTCAAAAATTTATTGTAAGAAGAAGGAGGTTAATATTTTTGATGATGATGATAAGGAACACCTTATCTTTATAGCAGAATCACCACCACCTAATTCTTACCTAGATCCACCCCCAGTAGCTCAATTAAATTCAATTATTGGGGAGGAAGAGAATGAAATAACTGTGGGTAAGGAAAGGAATGTTCAAATATAGGATGTGCCTATTGTGAAAGAATATGTAGATGTGTTTCCAGAAGATTTACCTGGACATCCTCCAGAACGAGAAATTGAGTTTTCCATTGATTTAATTCCTAGATCAAGGCCCATATCGAAGACCCCTTATAGAATGTCCACCATGGAATTAGTGGAACTAAAGAAACAACTAGAGGAATTGAGTAATAAGGTATTTATTCGCCGTAGTGTTTCTCCATGGGGAGCCCCTGTCCTTTTTGTTAAGAAGAAAGATGGATCTATGAGGTTATGTATCGACTACAGGGAGATCAATGATATAACAATAAAGAAAAAGTATCCCCTACCTCGCATTGATGATTTATTTAACTAACTGAATGAAGCTAAATAATTTTCAAAGATTGACCTTTGATATGGATACCATCAGTTGTGTGTGAAGAAGGAAGACATTCCGAAGAGAGCATTTCGAACCAGGTATGGGCATTACGAGTTTACAGTAATGCCTTTTGGGCTGACTAATGCACCCTCTGTATTCATGGATCTAATGAATAGAGTTTTCAAGGAATATCTTGAAGATTTTTGGTGGTATTTATTGATGATATCTTGGTATACTCCAAAAGCTATGAAGATCATGATAATTACTTTCGCATTATCCTGAAGACTCTGAGAAGACATGAATTATATGGAAAGTTTAGCAAGTTTAAATTCTGGATTTAGGAGATTTCTTTTCATGTCCATATTGTCTCTAAAGATGGACTCTCCATTGATCCTTCTAAGACCAAGTAAATCCAATAATGGCCTACACAAACGAGTATAACTAAGGTACGTAGTTTTATTGGTTTAGAAGGTTATTATCGACGTTTCGTCTAGAATTTTTCCCAGTTGGCTAACCCATTAACAAACCTCACATGTAAAGGGGTTAAATTTGTTTGAAAAAAAGAGTGTGAAGAATGTTTCGAAGAACTTAATAGAAGATTAGTCAATGCTCCTATATTGACTCTACCATCGGGGAATGATGGGTTCGTTATTTATAGTGATGCATCAAAGAAAGGACTTGGTTGTGTCCTTATGAAGAATGATAGGGTTATTGCCTATGCATCATTATAGTTTAAAATTCATGAACAAAACTATCCTACTCATGATCTCAAGTTAGCAGCTATGATCTTTTCTTTGAAGATATGGAGACACTACCTCTATGGTGAAAATGTGAGATTTATACTGATCACAAGAGTTTGAAGTATATTTTCTCACAAAAATAACTCAACATGAGGCAAAAGAGATGGCTTGAATTACTCAAGGATTATGATTTCATGATACACTACCCCCTGAGGAAGGTAAATAAGGTGGTGGATGCTTTGAGCAGAAAATATCATGGAGTTTTGAATAATATGAGAATTGAAAGGGATCCATTTTTCATGGATCTAGTGAAGATGGACATGGGAATAACCATGGAAGGTGAAACATAAATTATTTTTCAAATGGTTTCCAAACCATCTTTACTAGAAAGGATTAATAGTTCTCAGACCAATAATGAAGAATTTCAAAAGAAGATTAAAGCTGTGAATGATGGGAGATTGAGTGACTTTGTGTATGAAGATGGAATTTTGAAATTAGGGAAGAGACTTTGTGTTCCCGATATACCTGATCTAAAAAGGGAATTGTTGGATGATGCTCATAGTTTCAATTTCTCTATACACCCTAGTAGCACCAAAATGTATAGAGATTTGAAGGAACATTTTTGGTGGGACAACATGAAGAGGGAGATTGCTGATTTTGTATCAAGATGTATGGTTTGTCAACAAGTGAAAGATAGAAGGCAACAACCTGGAGGAGTCATGTAACCTCTTCCCATACCTGAGTGGAAATGAGATAATATCATGATGGACTTTTTCATGGGACTACCAAAGAATCCTAGAAGGAACGATGCAATATGGGTTATTGTTGATCATATTACCAAGTCAACACATTTTCTTGCTATAAGAGAAGATATAACACTGGAATGTATAGCAAGAATATATATTAATGAAGTTGTGAGACTTCATGAAGTACCCCTATCGATTGTTTCTGATCGTGATCCCCGTTTTACTTCAAGATTTTGGAAAAGTATTCAGAAAGCCCTGGATACTGAACTTAGTTTGAGCACTGCCTACCACCCCCAAACTGATGGTCAATTAGAACGAACTATTAAAACCTTATAAGACATGTTGAGCTCATGATCACTTGACTTTCAGGGTATGTGGGATCAATATTTACCTTTGGTGGAATTTTCCTATAACAATAGCTTCCATTCAAGTATTCAAATGGCACTATATGAAGCGTTATATGGAAAGAGATGTCGCAAACCAACCTGTTGGGATGACGTTGGTGAAAGAAAACTTGTAGGCCTAGAAATGGTGGAGGAAACAATGGAAAAGGTAAAGGTAATCCAAAACCACATCAAAGCACCTCAAAGTAGGTATAAGAGCTATGCCAATAACCGAAGGAAGGATTTGGAATTTCAGGTAAGAGATCATTTTTTCTTGAAGGTATCTCCATAGAAGGGAGTTATACGTTTTGGTAAGAAGGGTAAATTGAGTCCGAGGTACATCGGACCTTTCGAAATTCAAGAACGAATTGGGGCTATAGCTTATCGTTTTACAATGCCTCCAAGTCTCTCCAAAGTTCATGATGTGTTCCACGTATCACTGTTGAGAAAATACATGCCTGACCCAACGCATGTACTCACTTACGAGGAATTTGAACTGGAACCCGATCTATCTTATTGTGAAGAGCCCGTCAGGATTCTTGATACAAGAGAACAAGTGCTGAGAAACCAGACGACTCGTCTGGTAAAAGTTCTATGGAGAAACCATAATATGGAAGTGGAAACGTGGGAACCCGAGGAACTTATGATGAAGAACCACCCAAGTCATTTCATGCGTTAGTATTATAGAAATTTCAAGGATGAAATTATTTGAAGGAGGGGAGAATGTAACACCCCAAGATTCCACGGTACACTTCTCTTTGAATAATACAATAGCGTGTGTTGTATGCAACTTTGAGTTCTAACACACACCACACCCAATCAAACTAGCCGTTATGAATAGTAATACCCACTTTTTGAAATTTTATAAATTTTATCTTTCAAAATGGACTTCATTTTTGGATTCGAAATATCGAAATTAGCTTAGGGTGATTTTTTGGTATTTTTCTGAAAACATTCAATTTTTGATGAATAGTGAAAAAACACTGAGTTATAGTTGAAAACCGAATTTTTATTTAAATAATTATTTATTTTATTTAATTTTAATTAAGGTAAAAATAGATATATAATACCTATATAAGTTCAATGTAATTCATTGGAGTTATTTTAGAATAATTTTAGATATATAAACATTTTATTGAACTTTTCACCGTCTTTTACCCTCCTCCTAGGAGAATTTGGAAATTCACATAAAACTTAATTTTACCATTTTTGTGAGTGGAATTTAAAAAATCCGAGAGACACGGTTAATATCAAGGAGTAAAATGTGGTTCAATAAGATAAAAATAATTTTTGTTGAATATTAACTTTTTACTTTTATTTACCACGGTTAAAAGTAAATAGGGCAATTAAGGGTAAAAATGATTTTAATATTACCCTAACACATGTCATAATTCTATTTTACAAGTGTATATCGACCAAAAACAACCTTAGGAATAAAATATTATCATTTAGGTCCACTTGGATTAGATTAGGACATTTATTATTATTTAATTCAAAGAAGAGTTAAAAGAGTTAAAATCAAAGTTTAATTAATTTTTTTTAATATAGGGTTATACATAAGATAAATTATATTATAAATATTAATTAGAAATATAAAACTATTTCCTACATAATAATATTTTATTTATAAATTTTATACATTAAATAATTTAATTTATTTATGATAAAATGGTGATGCAGTAATTACCTAATTAATGAAATATTAAAATAATTGATATTATAAATATAAAAATAAATGCAATTTGAGACTTTTTATGAATTTAAATAATTTTCTAGGTTAATATGACATATTAGTATTGGTTATATAAATTTTTTTTAAAGTAATAATGCTGTTATAAAATTATCAAAAACAAAATACCCAATAGTGTCAAAATTGACATAAAAGAATTTTTAAAAAAACTATTATATTATTAATTGATATTATATTCTTAAAAATCTAAGGTTTGGCCAAAGGAATTATATAATAATAGGTGTATCATTAATGGACTACTTTGGGGTTTCTTGGAAGTATATAGTAAGTTTATTAACTATATAATATAAAAATACAAAGAGACATGGTAAATGTCAAACTAATTAACTAAGAGTTAAAACTAAAAGATAAGGTTAATATAGTGACCCAAACCTGTCTAAAACCTATTGGTTGAATGTTTTTAGACCTATCCCCATATTAAAATTTAAATAATCCACTTTGGAGCCATTAGAAACCGAATATTAATTTATTATAAAATAACATTTCTAACTTTTCCTAAGGTGCCCCTCACCCCTCTTATAAAAGGGTACTCTCCATTATCTCAAATTAATACCTTAAAAGCCTTTGGTCTCGGGAAAAATCTACCCAAATACCCTCTCAAATATCCTCCCTTAATCCTATAGGCCTTCCTTTAGTCATAAATCCAACCTAATGAGCCCTTTTGATCAAATCAAAAGGAAGAACCCGAAGAAGTGGTAATGTTTTCACCACCCTCTTTCAAGTTCCTTTCTTCTTCAACTTCTTCTTTCTTTGTTATTACAATTATAAAATAATAACTCCAATATCTTATATATACTGTGATGTTATTATGAATATGGTATAACCATATTCAATATTCTATCAATCCTTTTAATGACATGTCACCATACGTGCGTACGTACGGATTACCGTCTCCACGTCGTGGTGTAATTGTTATTCAATAAATTATTATTTGTATGGGTATAATAATGATGTGTAATTCATGTAAATAATAAATATAACATGATAATGATTCTTTATATATTATATACCATCCAATTATATATTATTTTAATATCAAAAGAATGATATTGTCGCTCGTGCGTATGTACGGACTACCGTCTCCACGAACGCGATGACATTCATTCCCCATTGTATCCATTCAAGACTAATTATCATTTAATGATTAAAGATAATGTTTAAGGACTTGATATAATTATGGATATGAATAAGATACAACCTATCCATAACAAACATGACTTATGTAACAAAACATATAAAAGAATTCGAGTAAGTTAACAGCCGAAACAACGATAATACTAAGATATTATTAACAAAGCAATGTTAAAAGATCATATATGATATCATATTAATTTAAATTATTCTTGTATAATTTAATAACAATTATTTCACCATTATACAGGAGGTTAACCTACCCTCGACCAAGGAAAAGTAAAAGTTAAGGGTTTATTTCACAATCTCTTCATTATCCGAGGTTGTTTATACGTAATTATCTACTGGGACCTCTTTATCATCCACATCCATGTTTCTTAAAAATGTATTTCAAATCATTCTTACTATTTTACAGACTATGGGTTAAATTAATTTATACCCTTATTGACTTTTTATAAGAAGTTTATAAAGGAATCTTTCTGTCGTTTTCCAAACAAGGTATTTTTTAACCTTTTCGATAGAATTAAGGTAAGAATGTCTTTTTTAACTTATACGGCAGGTGCGACTATTTTCCGCCATTATAAAATTGTCGAAGCTTCCCTTACAAGATTATAAGAATATTTTCAAAGTAAATGTTTTCTTTTATAATTATGTGACTTTTAAATGATTTCAAAAAAAGAGATATCTCTCTCAAATAGTTTTGATTTTATCTATTTCAAAATCCTTTGATGAATTTTAAGCTTATTTAAAGTTTATTTTTTATGATACAAAACTTCCATATTGTATTGAAGGGTTTGTGATATGTTTGACTATGGATGTGTTATTTTTATACCATTCATGGTTTATGGAGAAATTATTGACATTTTATATGCTAGTTTTAATACGAATGTTTATGTTATGTTAAACCTGTTCATAAGAGGAATGCATTGGACTTAATAAGTGACGGGTGGAGCCCACTATAGCTCCTCGATGCATCAGTAGGTATCATGAGACAAACTAGTGTCTTGGAACAAGGCCTTTAAAAAATCTTATTTGTAGTCTTGGAATAAGGCCTTGACTATGTGGTTATGATAGTCTAGTATTATGCTTTCCATCATTATGAAAGTGGTTATTGATATTGCATGTGATTATTCGACTAGTTGAATATCCATGTGAATAAGTAAATGGAATTATTTCATTTTATTTCTGCCATATTATGTATAAGTTCAAGTTTAAAAGGATTTTGTTTTAGTTATACATTGCCTTAAATTTTTATTCTTATTTATGAAAGTTTCTGCTATATTGTTATCCTTACTGGGAATTTGAGCTCACCCCTTTCTATGTTTTATTTTTCCCAGGATGTGAAGAAGTATTTTATGAATGACATACATGGATAGTATGAGGGTATTTGAGTGTGGAATATGGAGACTATGTTGTTTTAGTTTTCATTTTATGATGTAATGTAAACTTTATGTATGTATCTAGTGATTCCAAGGATACTAAACTAATCAGTCTTTCGAGACTTGATCTTTTGTGATCATGCCAATGTTATGTAATAATGCACCGACTCTGGGTAATTGCGATTGGGTCGTTACATGAAGAGAGCTCTAAAATTTGACCCACCCTTACCCCTGGTCATGAAAAATGAGATAATGATGCTGAGGGGTGATTTTATGGACAAACACATCAAGCTTTCCACAAAAAGAAGTCAAGTGTCTAAAGGGATAGGTGACTATTGATGGTAGATTTTTTACTTCTTTATTCAGATGGTTGACTGAACAAAAAGAATTAAAATGACTTAAAATTCTATATAGAGGTGGTTTTTTGAGTTATCTATCCAATGGAGGTGTAATAATCCAAATTTAAGCTTCTAGTCCCGAGTTATGGCCCATATACCAAAGGGTGGTCCAATCTGGCCTGCTCAGAATTCCTTCACATTATGGGCCACTTTGGGGCCTTCAGATGGCTGAATTTGGATCCATGGACTTATATATAAATTCATCACACACATTTTTACACTATTAAATCAATTTTAGGCCTAACTGGGTGCAAAAAGTATCCACAGTAAATGTTGAAGTCCACAAGTGTGCTCGGGATCTTGCGTAGTTTGGCTCGTTTTGCTCGAATTCCATCATGGGCTCTCCAAATCACCTACTCCTACAATGTAAAAATAAAAACAAGTAGAATTGAATATTTATCAGTTATAAAAATTAAATCATTTAATAAAACATGAAGTTAAATTTATTATTATATTTTGAATATTCAATACAAAACAAGTTTAAAATAGTGGTGTAAGGGTGGAAATGAATAGTGAATCACTATGCAATCAAGCTCCATGAAGATGTAAAACCTCCCAAACATAAAAAATTACTAGATTGTCTATTGAGAGGGTCTCTCACATAGGTAGTAAGTGTGTTACATTCATCAAATGATCAATTATAACACACACTATATCATTACCTTGAGGTGATTTGGGTAGACTAGTCACAAAGTCCATTGAAACATCATCCCATTTCTACTTAGAAATGACCAATGGATATAAAAGCCCCATTAGATGCTGATGTTCCACCTTCACCTGCTGAAAAGTGGAACACTAAGTGATGAAGATGGAAATCTTTCATTTCATACCAGGCCACCAATACTGACATCGTATATCCCGATAAATTTGGTGAAACCGGGGTGAACTACCCATGTCGAGGTGTGGAATTCCCACATCATCTCCTCACTGATGTCTGGTGGGACCCATACATGCCCATGGAATAATAAGGTTTCATCACCATCCATGGTCCAACCTGAATATGTATCATCATCTTAGAAACATTCCCTTAGGATAATACCTTCAGAATCATATAGTTTCCTCATTATCACCCATTCTGGAACAGTAGAAGTCACAACTAAGGCTGAGAGAATAGTCTGACCATGGTCCTCCTGAACTTAAATGTGAATCTCTGAGAATAAGGCAATAACCTATCATTCACCACTAGATTCTTGAACCATATGTGTTTGAGTCTTTCGGCTTAGAAAATAGGCCACAAAATTGCCTTTACCAGGAATGTAGATAAGATTGAAATCAAATGACTATAGGTACTCAACCCACCTATTCTACATGAGATCGAGATACCACTTTGTGAAGATGTACTTGATTATTTTGTGATTATTGAATACCATAATATTATCTCTTAGTATATAGTGTATCCAATAGTGTAAGGCATGCACAACAACAGTGAGCTTGAGGTCTCGTGTTAGGTAATTATACTCGTGAGGCCTCAACTAATGAGACTCTCATGCAAAGACTCACTCATCCTGCATTATAAAACCTCAAATATTGATACTTGATGCATTATAGTATATAGTATAACTCCTTCATAGATTTGGAAAAATTAGTATCGGTGCTGAAGTCAAAGGTCCCTTCAACTCCTAAAAGGCTGCTTCACAAGCTTCCGACCACATGAATTTCACACCGTTCTTTGTAAATCCTATAAACAGTGATGTAAGGTGTTAGAAATCATGGATTAAGCATATGTAATATTTTGATATCCCTAATAAACTTAGAATATCAAAGGTGTTCTTGGGATGCTCCCATGAAACTATAGTTATCAATTTCTCTAAATCTACTGAAACTCCTAACCCTAAGATGATGTGAGCAAGGAAGTGGACTTTATCAATCCAAAAATTTTATTTACTAAGATTAACATAGATATGATTCTATCTTAGTGTATTCAACACTATATCAATGTGGGTTTCATGATATCATGTCTGGAGCGTGAATAAACTAAGATATCATCAACAAAGACTACCATGAATGAATCCAGATACAAGTGGTAAACCCGATTTATAAGATATATAAAGATTACAGGTACATTCATGAGTCCAAATGGCAAGACCAGGTACTAGTATAGATCATACATTCTCCTAAAAGCTATGCAAGGTATGTCTGAAGACCTAACACACACCTAATAATATCCTGACCTCAAGTTTATCTTTTAAAACACCCTCACTCCTCAGTGATGATCATAAAGGTCTTATATTATAGTAAGTGGATACCAATTATTTATTGCGAGCTGGTTCAAATGAAAATAATACACACAAATCTAGAGGGTACCATCCACCTTATTGGAAAAAAAGACCAGTGAACCCCTAGGATAAGTTCTGGGGAATATAAATCCTTTAACCTCTAGATCCTCTAACAGCTTCTTGATATCAAGAAGCTCATTATGTGGAATCCTATAAAGATGAATGGTCACTGGTGCTACTCCTGGAACTAGCTCAATAGTAAATTCTACCTCTTGTACCGGTGGTATACTATAGAAGTCTTCAGGAAAGATGTCTCTACAATGATCCAATACCAGAGGAGAAACAACGGATCATAACCCTTAGTCACCCAGGAAAATACTATCGATCTGATCTATAACACGACCCAACCTCTATTTATTAGGCTCAACTCTAGTCACACTAATATCCCGTTCTCCCTTATGAACATTCCTAATGACCTATGATGATGTAAACATCTCCCTCTAATGATAGTAGTCAATGTAGGCTTGATAGGTAACTAACCAGTCTATCCCCATGATTATATAAAATCCCTTCACATCAAGGACAAAAATATTCCATATGAAAGGGTAACCACCTATCTCAAGGGAAAAAATCTTACAATGTCGAACGCCCTCAGAAAGGGTACCTAATAGGGTGTCTAACATAACAACTCCATGAAAGTGTTCAATCTCAAGGCCCATAATTAAAATAATAGTCTTAGATATAAATGAGTGATACACAACTATATTAAATAAAACAAACTCTAAAGTGGAGGCTACTAGAATAGTACCTTGAACTGTAGAAGGTCCAACACTCTACTCCTCTAGCATAGGATGAACTACATATAACCGGCCTATACCATGACCCTGAGTCACTACCTAACTTCCCTAAGAAAACCCACTCTTCCAGTATTGAGAATCATAAGTCTGACTGCCTCTACCTCGACCTCCACCCAGGCCTAATCGACCGATGATATTCTAGCCACTTACCTGATGTGGTCCTACTGACCCCTCTCCTAACTATGGAGTAGGTGAAGATCCCCACTCGCAAGGCACTGAAGGTAAAGTACTACAGAAGAACTGGTTATGCCCCATACTACCACAACCTCTACACTCGATTAGATCTCATAAACACTGAGGCTTCATGTGTCCCAACTTCCCACACTGGTGAAATATTAAGAAACTGTCTACATGTAGAACCTGAATTCCACTACCTCCACAAGTATCCTAAAAACTTCTCTTTCTTTCATAAGCTGAACCACTAATAGATCTAGGTGCCAAACCACACAGAATTGAACCATCAACTTTCCTTAAGTTACACTCTATAATATGGTCCTTTTTATTGATTTTAGAAATTTTAGTTAACCAGAACATGTTGACCTGTGATCAGATGGTGTATACCAGCCCATCCTCAAATCACATAGTGGTCATGAGATCCTCACTCGCTAGAGTAGTAGATAATCGCCGTAACTCTATGAAACGAGAATAATATTCCATAACCTACATGATCCCCTACTTCAGGTTGATGAATTCTCTAGCTCTATTATACCTCATAGTTTGGGGAAAGAAGTAGTCACAGAAGATGGTCTGAAAATCCTCCCAGACCATATCTCTATGTTGATCTACTTGGGTGATAACATACCACCACTACTTAGTGGAATCAAGAAGCATATAAGCTACCTTCTTGACCCTCCACTATATAGGAAATCTCGAGATGCTTGAATATTGAAAGTATTTCTTTGAGAAAATACTCCGCAACATGAGGTCTGTCACCCCCCAAAAGGTGGGAGGATGCTGCTTCCAAAACTCCCGAGTCAACTCTGCCATGATTGGGGCAGGTCAAAAAAAATACTTTAATAGACTATATCACACATAAGAATACCTATCAAACCTTCATTTAATTTCCCATATCTGGAATTAGAAGAGGATCCACAAGTGTCTCTATAAAAGGAATCATTAGCAGCTCACGACCCACCACCTTAAGTACATGGTCATCACTGCCTTTAGGGAATGCGACTGGAGGATTTCATGGTGACATAATTCTAAAATTACAAATTAATAACTCATAATAGATTTAAGAAATTTAAGATATTGTAGATAGAAACCTAGACAGGTATAAAGCCTTCCTATAGAAACAATCATGCCTCTTTGCCTACTAAAAAATATAGTTATAAGTAGTAGAAGAGACCTTAGTAGGCCCTAAGAATGAAAGAGAAACTCCACTATCCACTACTAAGCTCAGGTTCACGTCTAAGTCTCTGTGTCATATATATATATATATATATATATATATATAAGATGTATGTTTTCAATTTATAAGTCATATTCATTTTAATGTTGTTCTTGTTTGAAATTTTAAAACACTTTAAATGGCTGAATTAGGTGGATTACCATTTTTCAATCCATAAGGGACCATACTCCTTATGAACCAAAACGTGGATTCCACTTAACCCACACCATAACACGTTCTATCCCATGTGACCAATGGTACATGACTCAATGTTCCATAATTGACTACTTAAGGTGATTTATTTAACCTATTCAAGAAAACACTGTTAGGTTTAGGAAGAGAATTTAAGTATCAATTATGTTTTCCAGTCCATGAAAGAAGTGTCAACACAATTCAATACATATTCAAGTAAAAATCAACATGAAATAGGAATATTCATGCTAAAATTAAATGTGTCATGAAAAAATTCATAGCCTATTAATCATATTGTACCTATGACGATGCATGTATTAATGTAAAGCCCTCATTTCCTTGAGCCATATTGAATAAATCATCAATTAAATACTACCAATATCAATAACATCATAACTCAAGTTCATCACACAACAGTGAAGTCATATCAACTATAAATAACATAATCAAGAACTGCAATTATCGATCCCAAGTAATTTTGGTTTCCCCATACATGGGTTAGCTATGTCCAGGCATAAGGTTAATTCCAAATTCCTTTAACTCCTAGTCTCATGTCTAATTCCCAAACAGTAAAACAAAGTAAAAACAAAAAATCTATGATACTACTTTGTAACGTCTTGACCCATGATCCACTTAACCCATACCCTGAGCCAGTGGTTCACATGGCCTTAATTGTTCCTCCTTATATTCCAGAGGCTATCGACTAGAAGTGAGGGTGTGAAGTTGGTATGGTGGGGAGACTATAACCTCTTACCAGAGTGGCACAAATATACAGGAGTGGAAAAATCATATACGAATAGATGAAATAAATAAACAAGAAATGAAAGATAAAAACTGAACAACTGATAATAATATAAAAAATCCTCTAAGGCAGTATCAATACATAATGCATGGAATGATGATATACAAAAAAGGGAACATGGGAAAAAGAATACAAACATGCTATACAAAAAGTACAAAAATAAAAAAAGATTCTCCACTATCATATTGAGTGAATGCTTGGTCCTATGATCCTAAGATCCATATATAATTTAAGCATATCAAAAAATTATAGAAGGGTACTTTCCCTTATAAACACCTACAAACAGATAATATTCTCAAGTACCAAAGGCAACCCGAGTAGAGTGTGAGATAAAAATCTCAATAGGCCACCACCAACAGTGTCTGCGTGTAATCCAAGCAATTCTCATAACTAAACAGTGTGCAAGTAATATCAGAATAGGAAAATGATACTAAAATAAATAACCATCCCACTCAGGTTTGTATAGGACACCTGGTGGGTCTACCTACTTCGGCTCATGGCTAGAAAGAAATTCTGACCAGTTACTATATATATAGTAATAAAATATATATAGTTTAATTATATATTTCATCCACCTATATGAACCAAGTATGTGCAAAAATAAGTATCCATATACCTAGAATACTAGTTGTTGGCTGGACCGGGGTTTAACTCAGACATCTATGAGTATTCTAACAAGCCTATAAGCTCAAGAAATAGGGTATATGACCTACTTCTCAATATGAGTGTGAGACGTCATGAACAAAACTCAGGATGGTGAGTGAGCCATCATAACATTACTCGAACAAATAAAATTGTCATGTCAAGCCCACCATCCTAATAGTGTAAATGATGTGAGACATCATGATCGACACCCAATGTAAGGGAGTATGATACCGCCATGCTCAACAATCCCTTACCATCACACCATAGCCATAACAAGGCACAATAACATTTATAAAATAAGTCATGAGGCATTACCTCCCTTGCATTTCATTTATCAAGCTCATTATAAACAAGGAAATACATTTCATGAGGATCATTTAATATAACTTTCAATAGAACATTGCATTTCATTTATTCAATTAATTAGAGGGAAATAAATCCACCATATAAAATCCATTCCATATAATCCAATTCACTTAAACCATATTAATTCATTTAAGAAAAAGTGAAAAAAACATGAATACGACATCCTTTATAAAACCAGCCCATGTAAGTCATTTAACATGGAATTTCAATTTACAAAGCTTAAGTGGTCATTTAGATAGGTGCCTTGGTTAAATATGGAAATTTCTTACATGGGAAAAATCCAAATATAGGTTAGTACAAACACCTAGGGGTTATTTGGTCTCTTATAATGATTACTCACTGATTAGCCACTAAATGAGACTAATATTCATTGTTAATATACATAATATTCATGTTCTTTGTTATTCATAAACACCATTTTAGTGCATTTTACACTTTGAACATCATTTCACATTATGATTGTAATACCTTCTTAAAATGCATTATTATGTGGTACATTTTTGAACATCATTTAAAGTACCAAATGATTCATCTGATTATACATATTTTAATTTGATAATTTATCTACACTCCAATATGAACATGTTTCATTCAGGGATCAATGGAGAATTCATGGAGGATGATAGAGATATTTGGCAATGAAAGGAAGCAATTCTGGAGAAGGCAGATTGGACATCAGCCCACTGATGAGACTGTGGGGCCCAAAATACAGTCCCAATTAATCCCAAATTTCGTGGGATTCTATAAGACATGTATAGGAACAAATCACTCTTCATTAGTTAATGCTGATTCGTCCTCCATGGTGGTCATTTAGGCGGCCCAAGTTAGAGATACAATTCTGGGCCAGATTCTGCGGCCCAGAACAATATCCCACTAATTTGATCATATCTAGGAATACACAACTCAAAATGGGCCCATATTTTACAGGAGGTTATAAGACATCCGGAGATCCATTTTCTTCTTCTATGGACCACTCTGATTCAGCCTTCTAGAAGGTCTTCCAGACGCGTCTGTTCGGTGGATGAAAACTGGCTGCCACCTCGGGTCAAACATGGAAAAGTCCAAATTTTACAAGATTTCCACCACCTATAGCCTACCAAAATTAATTAAGATGCTTTTTACTGTTGGTGGCTCGACCCAAGGCTCCCAAAATGCCTATTTAAGGCAGTGGTGGTGAAGGATTTTAGAATCTTGGATGCTTTGTTCAATTGTAATGTTATGCTGCATTTTTGTTGCCTCAATTTTGTCTTTCACATGTAAGTTGTTCAATTCACTTTAGTTTCTTAATAAAAGTTCTTCTTATACTCTTATTCTGTTGTTCTTAATATCACTTTGATACCGTTGGATCAAGGTGTGAATTTATTCACACCAACCCTTGTGAAATTATTCACACAACAGTGGAGTGATCATTTTATTTTTGTTGTTTTCTTTACTTCTCCATTTCCTCCCTCATGAGTCTACTTTCCGATTCCATTGAAACCATGGGATCAATGGAGGGATAACCCACTTATGTGTTGATCCAAGGGAGTATCAAGGTGCTGTATTGGATGTTATTTATCACCTAATTAATGTATAATCACTTTTTTAATTGGGATTTTTATTTGATGATTTTTAAACTTCATCGTCCTTGTTGAATTTAAGGCCACACACATCAAGTACTAATACGATCCTTTACCTTGAAGTGATCAAAACTTTGATCCTTCAAGTGTATAGGTGATTAGTATTAGAGGGTGTAGGCATTAAACCAGCAAGTGATGATGTTGTTTTATCTCCTTAAATAAACCCATCTCAAATTTAAGAAATTGAAATCATTAAAAAGAAAATACGTCCAATCCACCCCGAGCGATAACCTAGGATCAACTCATTATTTTAAATTGAATCCACTTAAATCTATTATATATCTTTAAAACCCATCCAAAATCAATCCAAGTTGGCCACTTAATAGCCAAAAATCCATCCCTTAGGTTGTGTATCTTAGGTATCTTCTTAGGTCTCTGTGGAATCGACAACCCAAGCTACACTACAAGGACCGTTCTACCCTTCTTCTCTTGGGTAAATTTGGGCGTGAACCAAATTTTGGCGCCGTTGCCGGGGACCTAAGTAAGTTATCTTAGACACTATCATCATTTTTTTTCATTCTACTTCTCTTTTCTCACTCCTCACTCCTATGGAAGTCAATTTTGAACAAGTCCAAACATGGGAAACCTATCCCTACTTTGATCACCCAACTCCATGTATGATGTACAATGACCATCCAAATTCCTACTTATGGGATCATCAACAACCTACTGAACCACAATGTTTTTGTTCATATGATCCACAATACATTCCAACATATTATGAGTTCCAATCCCAATAAGGCCAATCTGAACATCCTCCTTTGGAATTCCAACAACATAATTATCCACCTGAAATAGACCATATTTCTTAACCCCTTACCCATCATGATCCACAACCATTACTTGAAAAATTGTGTCAACAAATGGAAATAATGAATTTTGAGGTTTCATCATTGATTTTAGAACTACAAAGCATTAAAAATTGTGAGGAACCCATCCCTACACAAACTATCCCTTCCATAACCTTATGTGAAGTGTCTAGTTTCTCACAAACCTCTCATGAATTTACTGAAGAGAAAACCTTTGGATTTGGGGAAGATAAAGAGGATCAAGGAATTGTTGAAGGGTCTTTAAATCAAGAGGAAATTGACTTTTTGGATTCGAAAGAGGAGAATTTGACATCATGGATTGAGTCTCATGAATATAACTCTGTTGATGATTTTTCAAAAAAACCAATCATTGAACCATTAAGAGAAATCACAATCTTTGAGTCCATACCCATTTCTAACACTGATATTTCCAATTTTGTGGTTTAATCTTCTATTCCAATGGAACCAATTATATTGATAAATTTTGAAAATAAAATTGAGATCGATCCAAATTCCCAACCTATGTCTAAAAATGTTAGTCTGCCTGAACTCGAACATGTGTCCTTTCCATCCTTCCTCAAGTTTTCATTCATTGAGGATATCCAAAACCATCATGTTTTCATTGTTTCTTCTCTTGATATAAATAAAATTGGAATGACCCTTGATGTATTAGGCAAGACTAGAGAAGCAACTAGATCCACCATTTATGATATTCCTTGGATTTACCTGCTCATTTTAGAATAGAGGTTTGTGCATGAAACAAATTATAAACATAGAATCAATCTCAACCTAGTAGAAGTGGTGAAACATGTGGTCCTTAAAATGTTTAAAGTTGGTATTGGATAAGTTGGGGGGTTCAAGTCGAGCTAACGACGTTAAACAAAGCACTGCATGGGAGGTAACCCATGGTTTTCAAGTTTCCTATCATTTTGTTGTTTTAATAAAATTTATATTTTAATTAATCATTTTTATATTTAAAAAAATAGACTGTTGACCTGTTCTTCTATTATGAGTATGGATGGGTATGAAAGAGGAGCACCATATTCATCCGTGTCACGTGGTGTGATCCTTGAGTAATACCTTACCCAGAAATTTAAAAAAGAAGACAATGTATCATCAGTTTATTTTATTTTATATATATACTTATATTTTACTTATATATATATATATACTCTTTTGTATTGTTTGTTTGTTTTTCTTTCACTAGGCAACTCTGCAAGTGACATGGATATCAAAGGAATAAATTGGAGCAGCAAGAAATTCAAACTTCAACCACCAGGTGATTTCATTCCATGACCCTCATTTTCAATTTCCTTTTTGAACTTTCATTCTCTACCTCTACCCCTTCTAAATTTTATTTTCTTTAAACACTGGGGACAATGTTATTTTAAGTTGGGGGGGGAGATAAAATAAAAAAAATGCTTTTGTGTCAAAAACAAAAATTGAATGATTTGAAAAATAATTAAATGGAAGGAAAAATTCCTTTAACTTTGAACATGGTAATACACATTGCACACTTTGAAACTGAATATCAAATAATTTAGCATACCCTAATTATTATTTTAATCCTTGTATAATTTCATGAGCATAGATTTTGGAATGTGTGGTTGTCCAATGTGATATTTCATCATTTATATTTTTATCCAAATAAAAAAATGCCACAATGCACGTCCTCTAGACTGTGGGGTACTGATTTGAATTTTTGGGGTCCCATAATAAATATCATAGGCTGGTTTTATTTTTATGAATAATATGAGTATTCAAAAAAAAAACTAAAAAAAAATTATTAAAAAAATAAAAAAATAAAAAAATAAAAAAATAAAAATAAAAATTTGCGTGTAGAGCAATGGATTGTTAAAATGCGAGGCTTTCGGCACTTGGGGATCGTGACTCCAGAGTTTTCTAGCCCTGAGTTTTTCAATATATCTCTATTTATGGTAGTATGACTTTGTTTTTGATTAAGTTAACTTGAGACGATGCCCGAGTATGTGGGCTTCACTTGGTGCCCTAAGGCCTTTGAGTCTGGGAGTCATCGGCAAAGTCTTGCTACATGGGTTAATTTGATTAACTGCAATCTCAATTACTATAGCAATATTGCAAAAAAAAACAAAAAAAAGGATGAAGAATACTCATATTATGATTAAATGTGATTCCACCTAGCACTTCCATGATTTCCCCCTTGAATGAAAATGAACCCCCATATCTATTGTGATTCACAACACATCATTACACCTAATTGAGTTGGATGAAGTATGATGATGGATTTGATCAAAGGAATGAGCTTGGGATTGAGATCTGCTTATGAAATTATCTTGTATTAAAATATTTTGATGGGTTTCATGATTTTTTGGTATAAGTTTTTTTGGTGATCATTGTGTATTAAAATATTTTTGGAAAACGGAATTTGAATTTCATATTGTTGAGATGTATTTTGCTCGGGACTAGCAAAACTCAAGTTGGGGGGTGTGATTAGCCACTAAATGAGGCTAATATTCACTGTTAATATACATAATATTCATGTTATTTGTTATTCATAAACACCATTTTAGTGCATTTTACACTTTGAACATCATTTCACATTATGATTGTAATACCTTCTTAAAATGCACTATTATGTGGTACATTTTTGAACATCATTTAAAGTACCAAATGATTCATCTGATTATACATATTTTAATTTGATAATTGATCTACACTCCAATATGAACATGTTTTATTCAGGGATCAATGGAGAATTCATGGAGGATGATGGAGATATTTGGCAATTAAAGGAAGCAATTCTGGAGAAGGCAGATTGGACATCAGCCCACTGATGAGAATTTGGGGCCCAACATACAGGCCCAATTAATCCCAAATTTCGTGGGATGCTAGAAGAAATGTATAGGAACAAATCACTCTTCATGAGTTAATGCTGATTCGTCCTCTATAGTGGTCATTTAGGCGTCCCAAGTTAGAGATACAATTCTGGGCCAGATTCTACGGCCCAGAAAAACAGCCCACTAATTTGATCATATCTAGGAATAAACAACTCCAAATGGGCCCATATTTTACAGGAGGTTAGAAGACATACGGAGATCCATTTTCTTCTTCTATGGACCACTCTGATTCGGCCTTCTATAAGGTCTTCCAGACGCATCTGTTCGGTGGATGAAAACTGGCTGCCACCTCGGGTCAAACGTGGAAAAATCCAAATTCCACAAGATTTCCACCACCTATAGCCTACCAAAATTAATTAAGATGCTTTTTACTGTTGGTGGCTCGACCCAAGGCTCCCAAAATGACTATTTAAGGCAGTGGTGGTGAAGTATTTTAGAATCTTGGATGCTTTGTTCAATTGTAATGTTATGCTGCATTTTTGTTGCCTCAATTTTGTCTTTCACATGTAAGTTGTTCAATTCACTTTAGTTTCTTAATAAAAGTTATTCTTCTACTCTTATTCTGTTGTTCTTAATATCACTTTGATACCTTTGGATCAAGGTGTGAATTTATTCACACCAACCCTTGTGAAATTATTCACACAACGGTGGAGTGATCATTTTATTTTTGTTGTTTTCTTTACTTCTCCATTTCCTCCCTCATGAGTCTACTTTCCGCTTCCATTGAAACCATGGGATCAATGGAGGGCTAACCCACTTATGGGTTGATCCAAGGGAGTATCAAGGGGCTGGATTGGATATTATTTATCACCTAATTAATGTATAATCACTTCTTTAATTGGGATTTTTATTTGATGATTTTTAAACTTCATCGTCCTTGTTGAATTTAAGGCCACACACATCAAGTACTAATACGATCCTTTACCTTGAAGTGCTCAAAACTTTGATCCTTAAAGTGTATAGGTGATTAGTATTAGAGGGTGTAGGCATTAAACCAGCAAGTGATGATTTTGTTTTATCTCCTTAAATAAACCCATCTCAAATTTAAGAAATTGAAATCATTAAAAAGAAAATACGTCCAATCCACCCCGAGAGATAACCTAGGATCAACTCATTATTTTAAATTGAATCCACTTAAATCTATTAGATATCTTTAAAACCCATCCAAAATCAATCCAAGTTGGCCACTTCATAGCCAAAAATCCATCCCTTAGGTTTTGTATCTTAGGTATCTTCTTAGGTCTCTGTGGAATCGACAACCCAAGCTACACTACAAGGACCGTTCTACCCTTCTTCTCTTGGGTAAATTTGGACGTGAACCACTCACCAAGGGAAATTCAAACAATGAACCAAGATGAATGATCAAAAGGTGATTTGAACATTTATACAATTAACCATAAAGGGAAATTTGACTTGGAACACCCAAGGGGTGTCTATAAGTTGATTCAATGACTTTTAATTCACTAAACAAGGATCAATGAACATGTATCAAAGTGCAAGGATAAATTTGAGATGAAGAACTCAATATAAAGGGGAATCTCAACAAAATCTGGCATGCGACACAACAACATAGATACAAGACATCAAAAATCAAATGGAAAATGATGTGACCACCTACCTCAAGGTTGTAGATGAATCCTAACTCGATATTAACCTTATATTTGAAGAAAATTGGAAGAGACATGAGAAATGGTCCAATTCCCTAAAAATAGGGAAAATGATCTTGCACCTAAATAGAGTGATGAATCAAAACATAAACTTAGATAAGAGTTAAGAGACCAGGAGATCTTACCAAGAATGATCCAATGCTTCCAATAGATCGAGGATCAGACACCATATGAGAGAGATATATGAGATCCTAGGTTGAGGGAGAAGAAAAACCACAAGAGGAAGAGGAGGTGTTGCACACTGGACAGGGATAATGGAGAAAGGAAAATTTGTTAAGTATTTCATTAAAGAAAAAATTGTATTTTCACCTAAAAAATAAGGGGTGCATGTTTTAGGTGCACATTTTACAAACCGTGAAAAAACTGTGCATAGGTCACTACTACAATGGGGAAAACCACATGGTTAGGCACAAAGTTTGTCTAACGGTGCATAAACCATGAAAAAAGGCTTTGTCCAAAATCTCAATAGCCCCACATGGTTATGCGCCTCAAGTTTCATGGTTATAGACAAACCGTGCGACCTACATGTGCTACTGTGTGCAACCACACGATTTCAGACAAACCGTGTGAGTTGGGCTATATGGTTTCTCCAAATAGTGAGACCCAATATTTTACCCATTTTTATGGAACTTCGAGCTCTAAAAAAGCCCCAAATTCTCCTAGGACCTTTTTAGGCTATAGTTCACAGTTACCGTGATTAAGCAAAGTATTCAAATTGAAAAACAAATAATCCGTACCTTCATGAAAAGACAGATCATTACAAAAACCACCCCTTAGGGTGTGTTTATATATATATATATATATATGCCCCTAACACTTTTACCATGCTCGTATGACCAAAAAACCACCTAATTTTGGTTTGGATTTTCAATTATGATTCAAATGAGTAAACATAATTAAGTGAAATGTTAAATGGAATAAATAAAATATGAATGGAAAGACCATGCCACTTGAACCTTGTTAAATTTTGAATTACTCTCACTACTAAATGGGATTAAATGAAAGTTTAAATAGTATAATTCTTCAATTGTCTTATATGAAAGATTAAACATTCTTATGACCTTTATATACTATTAGAGGATGGCCTGCCATGGTAAAGTCTTGGATTCCCCACCTAGTACCGCCTTGTCTACCTAGATAAAGTCACTTGATTCATTGATGAATTTTATAAGAGTTGAAACCCCTATTGGATATAGTACTTGTCTTATATTGATAACCACCTCATCATGGATATGTGGAATCATCCATTAATTTCTCTAGAAATTAGAATTCCTTAGATAATCTCCTTGAATTTGTCTTGATGTCTTTGGGTGCAGACCACCTTAGATTATCTCATTGGGCTCTAATTAAGTATACTTTGAGACTACCTGGGACTTGTTCATAGGGATTGATGGTTTTATTATTATATAAGTTCAATTATGAGGGTTCACCTTGGGATTACAGTCATCCCCTTATTTCCAAGGTCACCACTGGTAACTATGAGTTGATTGAATTTCTAAGGTCATGGTTTTACTCTTATGATATTATACTTAGACACCTTGTTTATATTTTCTAGGGTCTTGGATAGTAATATATATATATATATATGATGAAATATGTTCAGATACATTCCAAATTAGGTTGAAGCAGGTAGAGTCACATGGGTATCCCCTAAGAACCCAAGTTGTTTTGGTTTCAATTTATTTTATATCTTTTATTTATCATCATGACAACACACTGTTCATTTTATATTCATAGTCTAGATAATATTGGATGTTGTTGGTGATGGACTCCTAAATTTTACTCACTGCCTATTCAGGCCACCAATTGGTACCCGAATAGACTTCATGGATTCAAGTAGGGATAAAGGGAATCATTTAACTATGTAAACTTGATTTTACTATTATATGAAGGATAATGGGAGAATAGGACCTAGCTAATGCTCATGATACTAGTGGAGATTTTTTTGTTCCTTTTATTTTTTTTATATCATGTATTGTATATTTTTTCTTATCTGTTTACCTTGTACCATTTTTCATATCATCACGACATCATATTTTTTATATGATGCTGGATATTTTTTTTGTCTATGTATATTTATCTGAATGATTTACTTATGTGTTTTTCATGATTATGTTTCTGCTTATTTTTTATCACCACTTATATGATACACTATGATAAATAGGATATAGTATTCACAATATACCACCATATACCCTCGTTTCTAGTCATTATCCTTTGGCATATGGGGAGGCACGCTTGAGGTCATGTGACCATTCAGTCAGGTTACTTATAAGTGAACCGGGTCCGGGTTGTCATAACTTAAACAATGAATAATGGTTAGTTAATGATGTAATATCCTTAATACGATGATAATAATATGTGAATATATTATAAAATTCATTTGAATATAAATTAAAGGAAAAATGGCTTAGTAATTCTTGTTATGTTTAGGTAAGTGATTGGTTTTGTGGGATTCATCGTATGAACTTAGCAGTGAAAGAAAACCCATATATGTTCCTGATCTATCCACGATGATATAAAAATGAAATATAAAGGAAGAATATAAACACCATTAATACTTGAATAATATCAATCCATATCTTCATGGAGTATACTTGATGATGATCATGAAGAATCAGAAGAAATCCTCTTGCCTCTAAGGGATTACACCGGATGATAGATCCTAGTCCATAACTAGAGGAATCTCAAACATAAAAGGGGTTATAGATCCTCCATAGAGAATATATGAATTATGTTTCAAGATCAAATTGATCTATATAGAAATTTTCATGAAATTGATGATCACAATCACTACTGCATGCACCAGTATCAACAAGAGGGATTACATCCCTTTTATAGGCCTCCTCGACACTCCTCTTTTAATGAAAAAATTCATTGGATATATTCAACACATCAAATTAGTTTCTTCTCATTGGTGGATCCATTGAACCTATTTAATATAAATTCATGAAATGTTTAATCTATTCATAATGGATTAGTAACTAAAGTAAACCATGTGGGTTTGATGTGGTAGATGCATGCACTCATCCTATATTACATTGGGTGCAATGTTGTATTAGGATCAAACATAAGGATACACTGGCACCAACATATCCTTGATTCATATGTATCATATACATATGTTTTAGTGTGTAACCAATAATCTACCAATTGAACTAAATCTATAAGGACTTTATGAAAAACTTCACAACTCTATGTGAATCCATCCAAACTATTTTAGATATGATTTCATCAAGCTATCTTCATTTTAGAACAGAAACATTGTAAAAAATTTGAACCTTATACATGGGACTAACTATGTGACCTTATGGGAATTAATAACATTGATAAAAGATATAAAATCCATATTTCATAGATGTAAGAAAAGAGTGGTCTCTAGAAAATCATCAGTGCTACTCAAGCTACTAAGGGGTACGGTATGATCCCCATCAAACATACTCATATCTGTATATGAACATGTCCACCAAAAGATGTATCATACATATTATATGTATATCTATAAAATACCTTTGACCATTACATTGAGTGACCATTAGATAAAGAACAATTTTAATATATTATAGGTTACCTCATCTTTTCTTGATTATCCAAAATAGACTAACTAGGTTGATGAATAAATCATATGGAATTCATATAACTGGTGAGTATATCGCATGTCCATCATCCTATTTGTTAAACACATCATATGTGAATCAATTAAGCATGGAAATGCATTTCCCCAGTCAAATTTAATCAATGTAAAAATGTATTTACATGTAATACAAGTGGAAAAATCTCATCTTCGTTTCACTCCAATCAAAGATACAATCAACAACATACCCAACCACGCACTGATTAATTGAGTTTATTTTGACTTATGTAAAAAGGTATCAAATTATGAAGGTTATCATGTTATCTATATTTCAAAACTTCGGTAATAATGATTGATAATAATAATACAACCTTAAGTATATCAATGAATGTATTAAATTTCATGAGATATACTTTATCGATTCAATCTAAGTAACAAGTCTCTACTTATTAACTCATGAATATATTCTTCTTATCTCATAAAAAATCCTTGTTAATGAGTAAAAAATTATATTTATGATAATATTATCTTATCATCACACCCCATAATACTAATGCAATGATTATCGATTAGGGACAATTTAAAGTTGTACTTTGAGGGGATTTTATCATTACCCCATTCATGTAAATTAAATTTCATCAAACATAAATGAATGATAAATGGAGGTTTATTTTATTATAATAACATGATACTTTATAAAAAATTTATATCAATATCTTAAATATCATATATGAATAGATGCTTCATGAACCTCATGCTTTTACTGCGATAATAATTTCATCAATGGGTTTACTGCACTATCATCTGTAGAAACCCAATTGATATTTACATCATACCTTTATACAAACTATCACATGATATAGAATTTGTGAAGGGTGTGTTTAGTCCTTTAGTGAGACTAGGGATCCTTATCCTGAGCAACAACTAAATTATTGTTATATTAAATATCAATTTATCCTTTGATTCTAGGACCCACCTTTGATTCAGAGATGATTTTTTTGATCCAAACAACTTCCTTTACAACAACTGATGTAGTGATGTACTCTGCCTCTTTTGTTGAGTCTACTATGGTATCTTGTTTGGAAATTTTAAAATAGCTTCAACATTCGTATAAAACATGAAACTAGATTGATATTTCATATCATCTTTGTCAAATTTGAAACCAGTATGTAACCTTTTACACAGAGATCATCCTCACCTCTGAATATCAAGAACAAATGCATACTCCTTATCAAGTACTTAAGAATTTCCTTTATAGAAATCTAGTTAATATCACAAGGATTGGATTGACATCTACTAGTTATTCTTAGAGCATAGAAGACATAGGTCGAGTACACAACATGACATACATGACATATTCTACGGAAAACACATAATAAATTATATCCATCCTTACCAAGTCTTTATAAGGATCTTGAATATTCTTAAGATTCATGCCATGTATCATCGATAAAGACCTATTTTTTGAGTTCTATATGTTAAACCTATTTTGAAATTTACCAATGTAAGTGTCTTGACTATGTCCAAGTAGCCTTTTAGATCTATCTCTATAGATATTCATACCTAGTATGCATGTTTCTTCACTCATGTCTTTTATAAAGAAACATTTTTACAACCACATATTCATAGAGTGAAGTGTCAAGATGTCATTTTTGATATATACTATGTTATTTGCATATAATTTCAGAAATACTTTTATAATCCCACTAATATTCTTATATATATATAAGAATTATCCATATTCATAATGAAACTATTTTATTGCATCATCAAAACAGATATTCCAAATGCATAATCCTACTTCAATCCATAAATAGACCATTGTATATTGTATACCATAGCAATCAATTTTATAAATTCTAAGCCTTTAGGTTGTATCATATACATATCCTCGACTAACATTAAAGAAATCAGTTTTGAAATACATTTGAGATATATCATAATTATAATTGGATTCTATGGCTAGAAATATCTAAATGGACTTTATCATCACTATAGGTGAAAAGGTTTCTTTATAGAGAATACCATGAATTTTTTATAACCCTTTCCACAATGAAAGATTTATAGGTAGACACTCTAGTATCAATGTTAGTTTTATTGTAGAAAAATCATTTTCACCCTATGGGTTTCACCCACTTCTACAAATTTCACCTTATTAATTTCAATCCTTTATCAATGATAAAAAAGAATTGAAAAAGGGTTCCTTTTATCAGTTCTAAAAAAAGAACTAATAAAAGGAACCCTTTATCAATGATGATAAAATGCAACCTTTTTTATAATTTTTTTAGCCCTAATAAATGCCTTCTTTGTCAACACTTTTTTATTGATGATAAAAATGACCATAATAAGAAAATTATATAATATTAAAATCACATTTTAAGATAAAAAATGTTTATATTGATATATATATATAATATTTTATTAAATATGATTTATATAATACTAAATATGTATTTACACTTAATATATAATATATTTAGTAAAAATTAGTTTATAAAATAATTAAAAATTAATATTAAATAACAATTTTCTAATTAGTATCGAGTGATATACATTTAACAAAAATTACACGATATAATGATAAATTAATTAATATCTTAATATAATTTGAAAACATTAATTGAAATTCAAATGAACACAAATTTAGATCCGGGTGTCCGTTTGTGTTCTACAAGATGTCAAATCACAAATTGTGAATATATCTATGCCATTTAAATTGGTGTGGATGGGGGTTAGTCCCTATTTTTTTCTTGGTTAAAAAGGCATAGAAGGCCTCAAAAATTAAGTTTTTAGTTGGGATATGGAACACGCATCACAACATGTGCAATTTGAAATATTTATTAACCCACTAACTACCGTATAAATGGAGATCAGGGTCAAACCATAGAGAGAATGTGCATAGACACTAGGAATATCCTCTAGAATAATGTTCAGGCATACGAGTTTTAAAAGTTATTAATAACTAAAACTTCTAGAAATTAAAAAACTATTTAAAATTGATTATTTTAAATTAACAAAAACTATATAAGTGAACTAAATTAAGGTATGGAAGAAACTAGAGGATATAAAAGTGTCAGAGTTGTGATGTCCATTCAGTTGCATGAAATTCCAATTATTTAATTCCCACATCTAAATATTTATTTATTCAATTATCATTGATTCCAAATTTAATCAAAATTATACCAGGTCTCATTTTTTGATGTTAAAAAATATTCAAATTTTCACACAAATCATCTATCATTTATTTTACTAGCCTAATGAATAATTTTCACATCACTGTAACACTGAATCACTTGGTGAAATACCATAACCTATTTCTCATAAAGTCGAAGTATCTATCAGGGATGGGTTTACTCGTATGAGATCACTTATTAGGTATAACTAATGAAATTTTGAATGGGATCAGACACAAAATATTAATTTTTCATTTAATATAATTATTTATTTGTAATTTTATCATGTGAAATTTATGACTCTCTCATGCACACGATTAACTTTTAAGAAAATAAATTCTTTGATGATCTCCCACCCATGATTACTTATTAGGTATCGTAAGAATGAGCACCAAAGCATGTGTGTAGGGACCAAATGATAATTAATTAAAATGTAGATATAATTAATTAATTAATTAAAAATATAAATAATATAAAATTGTTGTCAATCAAATATGGAATCAAAATAAGGGAATGCATACACCATCATGTTCATAACAACCAGACACTATAAAAATTAGCCCACCATGATGACAACATGAAACATAAAATAATAAAAGTAGGATATCACCATGTTTGTGTTGTCTATTTTTTCACCACCAGTTTACACTATTGATGATCGCAAACTAATAACCATCACCCTGCCATCCACCGCAATGATAAACCGAACCATCATGTGTTCCAATGACGTGCATGAATCACTGCCAACTGCAAACATGTCATGATCTACTGCACAAGTGTTGGATCCATGATGCTCCCAAAAATAGACCATATACCCCACCAGCCCACTGACTCATTGGCTGTGCTAAAATGGGCCACTGGACTGGGCTAGGTATCTAGATATCTCCCCTAGCGAGCTAGGGATTTATTTCTCCTCCCCAGATAATTTAACTTGAGGATGAATGGAATTTAACCAATCAAGGAGCTTCTCTAATACCACTACACCATATGGTGTAGTGGCACCAGATAAGCTCCCTAGTTGGTTAATTCTATTCATCCCTGGGTTTGATTCTCTAGGGAGGAGATATTAAATCCCCAACTGGCTAGGGTATAGTGCCTGATACCTGACCCATGTTAGTGGCCCAATTTAGCGCAACCCATGAGTCAGTGGGCCGGTGGGGTATCTGGTCCATTTTCGGGAGCGTCACCTTCTTGGACAAAGCCCAGTCCCCAATGGTGGGGCCCAAAATGTTCAAACTCATATTCAACTGAATAGAGAAGATTATTGAATATTTTATTATTTGTGACCCTCTAGGACCTTATATCAATAGCAGTGAACATCATTCATAGAACAAGAGTGTGATCTAGCAACCCATCATGACCCCTAAAGAGATAAGGATTGTCACAGTAGAGGAAACCAACCTACGAATACGTACTGTGTAATATAATCTCTTTAAAATTTGTTACATGGATCCATTATTGAATTTTAATTTGTCTTTTCAATCTTAGATAATATCCATATACTGCTTACTTGTAAGAATTATTATTATCAATGAATAATAGATCACCAACTGCAGTGAATACAAAACCATCACCATGATTTTAAACTTCCTATATAGTATGTGTCTCTGGAATATTCTTGTTCCATATTCACTTATAGAACTAGTTTTATGCCAACTATTTGTGCACATATGGAATTGACTAAAACCAAGTCAATCTGGCTCACACTATCTCTAAAGAGATGTTCACCCTTATAGAAATGTAGTCTATCACTTGGATACTACATTTATATCTTAGGTATTTATGTAATATCCTAAGATACCATTAGGATAATTACTTTAGATGCAAATTTTGTTTTTTTTTTCTTGATGGATGTTTATTTATATCTTCATAAACTCTTTGCATCTAAACAAAAGTTTTTATGATATAATGGATTTCCATCATAGAAAAAATCATATGATATCTATTTTTTAATTTGAATATAATTATGGGATATCATCATTATTTGAAAAGAACTTAATATAAAGGAAGTTTCTTCAATTTTCAACATTGATACTACTTACATAATAACTCTAACGTATAAAATATGCATTTAGGAATTACTCAATGCTACATTTTTTTGATCAATGTGGACATGTAAGACTTAATCATATATCCTACTCATTAACATTAATACTTTGATGTAGATAATGTAATGTTCGTTTAAGAATTACTCCATGATATATTATCACGATCGATGAATTCTTGGTCAAGATATTCTTCAGCATGCTATCTCGAAGCAACTTATATCTTCTGACCATGAAATTACTTCACTTTACCATTCCTTAATTACTTAAAGAAATATTATAAAGTATATACATACCTCTATATTATTATTTAAATAGTTTATTCTCTCTTTCTAAACTTATTCTGAAATCTTTATGGCATACCTTCATTTCTAATGGTTTTTTATCCAAACTAAAGACATCAATAATACCAAAGTTGTTTAGCTTTACTATGCCTAAATACCAAAATGAGTATATACTTGATGTATTATTTTAGTTTTACTTGTCAAATAATTCTCTTTCCACAACTAGGTATAAAAGTCTTACATTTATATTCATCAGGTATTGCCTATGATTCATGTATTACTGAACTATTGGTTGAGTATAAGATACCAAAAAAAATTCATTCCTAAACCTATAATAATGTCTCATTGTGTCTAAGGACACATGAGATTAATTTTTTGGTTATACTCAATAATAATTCTACATGAATCTTTCACTTGGAAATAAAGAAGTTGTGTACTTATCACCACTGGCCTAGGTATCACCCGTTCTTAGCCACTTGTAGAATACACCTAACTTCTAGTAATATTTATATACTTTCTTGGTTACTATATATCAATACACATATGTGATAATCATATTATATTTAATATTCAAGAAGTAAAACTGAAACATTACATTGATGAATATTCCAGAAGAATGATAGGTAACTTGATTATTTAATTCAGGTTATTGCAATTAAAATTCCATAGTTTTATTTCATAATATTCAATGAAAATAAACTTCTATTATTACCTATTTTATTTAAGGACACTGCGAATATGCTTTTTATGTTACTTGTCATTGGAATTTTTACCCCATCTTTCAATTTCTTCACTATAAGAATTAAAGATTAATATATCTTTTATATTCTTATTTATTTGTAAAACCTTACCTAAATAGGAAATGAATCATTTACTCAATACTTGTTTCATTTTGTAACAAAAAATTATAATTAAATAAATAGGTGAAAATGATATGTGAAATGGATCCATTTAAAGATCATGAACATTCTTTCAATTTACACATACCGGTATAACCATAACCTTATTCACATCTTGCTAAAATTTCTCCTCACAAGCTTCTCGGAGATGAGACTACATGTTAGATCATCCATGTTCTGATGTATCTACCACAAATAGCATTGGACATTAATTATATCATAACCATCATATGCTCTATACATGAGTCTCCTATAAAAAATTTCTCACCCTCATAGTAATAATGATGCTTGAGAGTACATGAGCCTCCTGTAAGAAATTTCTCACCCTCCTATAAGAGATTTGTTGGACCCGTGATGCTCCCAAAAATAGACCATATACCCCATTGGCTCACTAACTTATGGATTGTATTGAACTGGACCATTAGACTAGGCCAGGTATCTGGATATCTCCCCTAGCCAGCTGGGGATTTATTTTTCCTCCCCAGAGAATCAAACCTAGGGATGATTGGCATTTAACCAACCAAGGAGCTTCTCTAGTACCACTATACCATATGGAATTATGGTACCAGAGAATCTCCCCAGTTGGTTAAATTCTAGTCATCCTCAGGTTCGATTCTCTAGATATGTGAGATTAAATCCCTAATTGTATAGGGGATAGTGCATGATACCCAACCCAAGTTAGTGGCCCAATTTAGTGCATCCCATGAATCAGTAGGCCGACAGGGTAACTGTTACTTTGTTAGGAGTGTCACAAGTCTAATAAAAAAGAAGACTTTTTAGCATATCTACACCACAACTAGGCCGTAGTCTGGAAATTCCCCAACCCCTAACTCGGGTACTGGACTCTTTGGGCCACTGAATTGGGCCGCATGTCAGGTACTATCCCCAAAACATTCTGGGATTTAATACGCCTCCACCGTGATTCAAACCTGGGACTTAAGAAATAACCATCCACTAGAGAGAGTCATAAGTACCACTACACCATATGGTGTAGTGGTACCATAGAAGCTCCTCAGTTGGTTAAATAATTTTTTTTGGAACCATGATGCTACCGACAAAGGACCATATACCCCACCAGTCCACTAACTCATGGGCTACGCTAAACTGGGCCACTAGACTGGGCCAAGTATCTAGATATCTCCCCTAGTGAGATAGGGATTTATTTCACCTCTCGAGAGATTTAAACCAAGGGTTGACTATAATTTAACCAACTAAAAAGCTTCTCTAGAACTAATACGCTATATGGCGTAGTGGTACTAGAGAAGCTCCCTAGTTGGTTAAATTTTAGTCAACCCTGGGTTCAATTGTCTGGGGAGGCAAGATTAAATCCCTAAATAGCTAAGGGAAAATGTTTAATACTCAACCTAGGTTAGTGGACCATTTTAGTATAGCCCACAAGTTAGTGGGTCGGTGGGGTATCTGGTCCGTTGTTGGGCGCATAATGGGTTCACTAAAAAGGAGCCTTTTTATTGGACCCAGGATGCTCCCGACAACAAAACAGATACCCCGCCAGCCCAATGACTTGTGAGCTGTACTAAACTGGACCACCAACCTAGGATAGGTATCAGGAACTATCCCCTAGCCAACTGAGAATTTAATATCACCTCCCCCGATAATCGAGTACCAAGAGGGAAAGAAATTTCTCATAGGAGACTCATGTATATAGCATATGGTGTAGTGGTACTCATGATGCTCTCTTATGGATAGTTATGCCTTAGGCCCAACGTTCGAATCATGGGGGAGGTGTATTAAATTATAGAAGTTCCTAGGGACAATACCCGATGCATGGCCCAGAGAGTCCATTACCTGAGTTAGGGGATGGGGCGTGTCCAGACTACATCTCGTTTGTGTTGTAGATCCGCTAAAAAGGAACCTTTTTATTGGACCTGTGATGCTCTCGACAATGGACCATATACCCTGCTATACCAATGACTCATGGGATGTACTGAATTGAGCCACTAGACTGGGATAAGTATCTCCCCTAGCCAGCTGGGGATTTATTTCACCTCCCTAGAGAATCAAACCTAGGGTTGACTGACATTTAACCAACCAAGGATCTTCTCTAGTACCACTACACTAGTCAACCCCAGGTTCGATTTTATGGGGAGGCGAGATTAAATACACAGATGGCTAGGGGATAGTGCTTGATACCCGACCCAGGTTAGTGGACCAATTTAGTTCATCCCACAAGTTAGTGGGCAAGTGGGGGTATCTGGTCCATTGTTGGGAGCATCATGGGTCCAAAAAAAGGCAATTTTTTAATAGATCTATACCATTATCGGGCCATAGTCTAGATATGCCCAACCCCTAACTCAGGTATTGGACTCTATGGGCCACTGAACTGGGCCGCACATTAGGTATTGTCTCCAAAATCTTCTAGGATTTAAAACACCTCCCTCACGATTCGAACCTGGGACCTAAGTCATAACCATCCACTAGGGAGCATCATGAGTACCACTGCGCCATATGATGTAGTAGTACCAAAGAAGCTACCCGATTGGTTAAGTTCCAGTCATCCCTAGGTTCGATTCTCTAGGGAGGCAAGATTAAATCCCCAGCTGGATAGGGGACAATGCCTGATATCCGACCTAGTTTAGCAAAACACATGAGTTAGTGGGACAATGGGGTATCTAGTCCATTGTTGAGAGTGTCATGGGTCCAACAACAAGAATGTTGGTGCATTTAGAGACCTGGTTTTTACCTTGTACGACTTTGCAACATTTATATATATATTTCTAGAGCTAGGCGTTGAGACAACGTGCGATTCTGAGTCTCAGTGTGGCTGAAATTATTTTTTTTAAAAAATATTAAGTATATTTTGTACTATGAACACAAAGGAAATGGGATAAATCTAAAAAAGGAGCTCAGATCAGAAATATGAGGCCACTGTTGAGTCCGGAGCATGGAGTTTACCCTATGTGAGACATAAATTTTGTTGGCATGGGTCTTTTGTAGAAAAATTCACCAAGGACGTAACCATAAATAAAATAATTAAATTAAATTATTTTATTTTAGATGTTGTTTCAAATAAATATTGAATAGGGATTCATATTTGAAATCCGAGACCACCGTTGAGTTCGTAATGTGGTGTTTTATCTAAGTGAGACCTAATTGAGAGGGGGCGAGATGTTCAGATCTCGCAAATGTTAAAAAAGTACACTTAAGTGGTTTAACCTTAACCTAATTACAAGGTTATAAATATGGTATTATGAGGAATTTTATAGAGTTTCCTCATAACACTCCCACCATTGGAAATTCCTCTTCCTCCTTCCAACTCTGGTGAATATTCAATGAAGCTTTTTAGGATGTGTTCTTCAACGATGAACATATACAAATCAAGGTAGTATCCTTTCCTTTGAATTCCATATTTTTGATTGAAGTTATTGATTGAAAAATTTATTCATTTTCATTTGTTTCCTCATTTTTAACATCATCATCGATGGAAAAACTAACACGACCATCAATATATGCTTGGATCCCTTTTGTTTTTGTGTTTTTCCTCTGTTATTCATGTTTTCTTCGTCATTAACTTTTCAATATTTCAAACCAACAACAGATCATCGAGCAGGGTATAGATATGTATAGATCTTGGTCTAGGGATTC